>CM030358.1:350797849-356059696 GCA_017893485.1 Hemerocallis citrina | reverse complement strand
TCCCAAAAGGTCTTCACCTTATCGTAGAAGTAGGATCTTGATTTTCAATAAGGCCGATGCTTGTAACCCGGCCAATAGCATGTAATAATGGCTCGCCCAATTGAAGCGACCACTTAGTTTATCTCAATAAAACTTTACATTGTTTCATTGAAAATTATTGCTCTTGCTTCATCTCTATCTCTCTGAGTCACGACTCGCTAAATGGTGAGTTCAGAGCCAGGTTCTCCTACATGGTTGCTCCCGCAACTTACTAAGCTAAAGAAAAAATGAGTTCGGAGTCCAACACTTGGCTCAATTCTGCTTCAAATTACTTGCCCATAAGCGGGTAATAAGTGGTTTGTCATTTGGAATTGCTCCAACAACTCGTTAACCCCCTCTAACAATGACTTCGGAGTCCAACACTTAGCTCGATTCTGCTTCAAATTACTTGCTCGTAAGCGGGTAAGAAGTGGTACGCCATTCGGAACTGCTCCCACAACCGTTGAAACTCACTCAAACGATGGGTTCGGAGTCCAACACTTGGCTCGATTCCGCTTCAAATTACTCACTCATAAGTGGGTAAGAAGTGGTTCGCCATTCGGAATTGCTCCTACAACTCATTAACCCCCTCTAACAATGAGTTCGGAGTCCAACACTTGGCTCGATTCTGCTTCAAATTACTCGCTCGTAAGCGGGTAAGAAGTGGTTCGCCATTCGGAACTGCTCCCACAACCGTTGAAACTCACTCAAACGACGGGTTCTGAGTCCAACACTTGGCTCGATTCCACTTCAAATTATTTGCTCATAAGCGGGTAAGAGGTGGTTTGCCATTCGAAACTGCTCCCACAACTAATGATTCTCTCACTTCTCAACGAGTTCGGAGCTCACAATTCTCTCCTAGAGTTGCTCCTCAAACTTGTCTCCCAAATGGCTCTCTTCCAGAGCCAAGCTCTTCGCTCCGCTCACCTCCGAAGAGGACCTGTTCTCAGAGAGTTCGGAGCTCACAACTCACTCCTAGAGTTGCTCCTCAAACTTGTCCTCCAAGAACGGACTTCCCCTAGAGCCATGCAAAGCTCTTCTCAACTTCGCAAAGACGAAGATGTTGCGGGACTATCTTGACCTTGAGGAAGGAGGATTCTCCAATTCATCTCTGAAGAGAACTTGTAGATCTTCAAAAAAGCTTCAAAACAAGGGGTCCTACGCCCCGATCTGACCTCCGTAGCACCGTAAACATCGAGAAGAACTCACCCTAGACTTCGGCACACTTCGCCAAGCGCTCTTGGCACCGACCATGTTACATGGAAAAATTGGACCTCGGCACACTTTGTCGAGCTCTTTTGCCACCGAACATATTACATAGAAAAATTGGACCTCGGCACACCTCACCGAGCGCTCTTGGCACCGACCCTCAAACATGGAAAAATGGACCTCGGCACCCTTCGTCGAGCGCTCTTCGCACCGACCCTCAAGCATGGAAAAAACTCACTCAGGACTTCGGCAAAGACTCGCCGAACCCCTTCTTTACATGTGTCGTCGAACCTCGACAGGAGACCCTGAACCCCCTGGACTTCGGCCTCCTTCTTAACACATATTTGGAGGGGGTCGGCAACGTCGCCGAAGCAACTTGCCACCGGAGCTCAAATGAGAGAAATTCTTTACCTCGGAATCTGTGCTCAAATGCGATCGACGGCTCAGATATAAGCAACCAAACAAACAACAAACAAAAAAAAGAAAATGGAGAGAAGGGTCGGGATCAGACCCGTTAAGGTCCTGAACCCGAACCCCATATCTCTCCTTCTCCGACATCCCGCCAAAACCAAGGTAACAAAAAATACCAGCTCATTCCTTCTTCTCCAAAACCCAACACATCGACGAGCTCGAACGTTCGCCACTGCGTCGAGCTCCCCCCTTCATGAGCTTACCACTGTGCCGAGCTCCATCACCTTCGCCAAAGCTCCGTCTCCAACCTCACACTGCCGAGCTCGACCTCATCTCCTTCAACACCGAGCTCACATCCATTCCTTGCCGAGCTCCAAGGTTTCGACCTCTCCTTCGTCGTCGAGCCCACCTCGATGAGTTCCGCCATGGCTGAGCTCCACTTCGTCGAGCTCTCCTTCACTGCATTGAGCCACCACAGTCGAAGCTCGAACTCTGCCAACTCCGCCATGGCCGAGCTCTATCCTGAGCTCCAAAGCCCATCGTCGAGCTCTCCTTCACTGCGTCGAGCCACCACAGTCGAAGCTCGAACTCTGCCAACTCTACCATGGCCGAGCTCCCCATCCTGAGCTCCGAGCTCCCCTATCGACCTCTCTCGCGAGCTGACGAAGGTCGAAGAAGGAGTCGGAGGAGACGAGGGAGGGAGACGAGAGAGAGCGGAGGTAGGATGGAAAAGCAGAGAGCGGGAGAGAAGAAAAAGAAGAAAGAGCAGCAGCAGAAAAGAAAAAAAAAGAGGGTCAACGGTTGATTGCCACGTGGCATCCACATGGATTTCGGCCACTTTTGCCGAGAGCTCTTGCAACCGATGATGTTATGAGCAAAAAAAATGACCTCCTCCCGATGCGCGCTCGCTTGATCGTGATCAACGCGCGCGATCGCGCCACATCACCAGGTATTTATTTATTTATTTATTTATTTAAATAACCGAATTAATTATTTTAAAAAAATCCGAAAAAATATTTAAAAATTGGAAAAAATTAATTAGAAATTCTAAAAATAATTACTAATTCAGAAAATAATTTTTAAATTATAAAAATAGTAATTATTAACTTGAATAATTAATTAAATTTTTCGATAATTAATTATTTAATTCGGAAATTAAATAAAAAATTCAGAAAAATCTGGAAAAATCACAAAAATTTCAGAAAATTCTGAGAATAATTTTGGGCATTTTACAAGTTCAGAAAACTACCGTTACACCCCAAGCTAGATTCAAATCCCTTAAGAACAACAATAAAATCCTGTACGCCATTGGAACAACAAAACTACTCCTCAAAGACTATAAAACTCAGTCTCCAGGAGTGGGGGGCTCGTGATATGGCTAAAATTAGGGTTAAATCGGAACTGTTCAAATCGAGCACGAATCTTAGAACTCAGGGGTAAAACGGTAATTTCAACTACAAACGGGTCTGAAACGGGGACTGGGTCTTTCTTCAAAGCCCAATAACCCACGAACAGATCTGCCTTAACTGGGTGCGGGTTCCAACCTGCAAGAAACCCAGTCCAGCTGGATAGAATTAGGGTTTCTGATTAATCCTATTCAACGGCCCTGATTCACATCTATCCTTTCACTGGTAAATTAGGGATTAAATTCCTAATCTGATCCCAAAGGCGGCTATTAATACCCCCCATCCACCACCATTAAGAGGTAATCAATCTTTGCCAATCAAAGCTCATTCATAATCTTTTCTGATTACTGACTAGAGCGTCGGAGGGTGCGTCACCGGGATCAACCCCGGTGTTTCTCACTTTTTGCAGGTTCACGGTAGCGGCAGGAGACCAAGTCAACAACTTGGTGAAGTTCAACAGGTCAATAGGTTTGCTTTATTGTTTTTTCCAAGAATCCACAAATTCTATCTGTTTGCTCCCACACCAAAATCAGCAGCAACAGTGGTGTTCATGCAATGAGCTACGGACTGACAGCAAAAATTCAGTCTTTACTACTTAACCCAAACGAGTTGTTTAAGTTCATTCCTATAGCATGCATGTCATTTTTTTAGTCATCAAACATCACTTCAATCATCCAAGAACAAAAACACAAGAGATTGGAAACACCCACCTTGTTAGTAGCTTGCTCTTGCTTGAATGCCCTCCTTCTTGACTCTTCTAGCTCCTTGCTACTTCTCCTTTGCTTTGGCTCTTGTTCTTCTTCTTCTTGGCTTTCCTTCTTCTTCTCTCCCCCAAATCAGTAGCCAAGTGTATTAGGAATGGAGTTTTGGAGGTATAGGAAGAGAGTAAGAGTTGTGAAAGAGAGTGGAGAAGAGAAGGGCTTTTAACAACACAAGAGAAAGAGCGGGGGAGGGGTAGGCCAGATTTCATGGTGTATGTGGAAGAGAAGAGATGTCTCATCAAACAATAGGTTGGCTCATTTGGGAGGTGATGTGATGGGGTTCTTACAAACTGATCATGTCTCTTTTGGTACAAACCCTAACCCTAACCTCCTTTTCTTTTTCCCTCCATGGTGTGGCCGGCCATTTAGGGTTGGCTTGACCCACTTGATTGAGTTCAAGTGTGGTTGGGTTTGTCTAGTTTCATTTGGGTTCACAAGTCCAACTCAACATGTACATATGTGTATATATGTTCATATACACATTCATATGCACAATTGTAGGTTATTAGTAAGAAAATAATTCCTTTAACCAGAAATGTAATTCCCATAACTAGTAGCACTCAATCCGTTTACAAGACGCATTCGTTAAAAATCAGGGTTGTTACACGATGAGGGCTTGCCCCTTGATGGCTGTAACGCCCCGAATCCCAAACACAACTGAATTCGAGAGTTCTACAGGATCTTTACACTTCATTTAGTACAATTTTACAAGGAAATTAAAACTTTTCACTTTACATCAGAGTTTACATGAAACTTTACACTTCACATTGCACAGCGGAAGTAAATTTACTACATTTAAATAAATGTACAACAACATTTAATAGTCTTTAAGCATTTGTTCCTCTTTAATCTTTATCATGTCATTTACCCTGCATACAAAACTGTGGGTACGTCAGTTTATTCAACTGACGAACATTATACACGGCCATCCTCTCTATGCCGGAGTATAACTCATTTTTCATATTTAACAAACACAAACTTGTCACATATCAAACTAAAGGGAATACCCTATTAATGTCGTGTCGTGATTGTGCACTTAGTCCTTAATGCAATTATTTATGTTACATGATACTAATGCACACTTGTTCGGATTCTATGCATCCCATACTACATAGGTCCGAGGGCAAGCCTCTTAATCGTTCTTCATCTTTGTAGGGTTCAATCCCTCGTCATGTCTTAATCTACTACTGTAACTACGGTGAGTATCCTAGATGATCTATGAGTACAAGCTCGTATGCAGAAAACCTTGGAGGGGAACCCCATGCCATGTCTTGACTCATCAAGCATGCATTTTGTGGCAATTCAGCCTCCTTCATGGCACACGATCCTCTTGCAGTCACCAAACATCCCACGAGCATGACTAAAGTCCGATCATTACTGAGTAGTGCCCATGCCATTCTTGACTCATCAAGCATGCATTCTGTGGCTCACACCCGCACCGTAAACTCTAGCTCTCATACTTATGTTTTTCTCTCACTTTCATCACATCTCCACTATGTACTAATCCTTAGTTTTTATTAGAAACATGAACAAAATCAAAGCTCTAGAGTTAGCCTCTCCACTAAACCGGACTTATTCATTCATTCAAACATGACCAACCTTGGTCTTCCATTTCAACTTTCAATTCTTTCCAATTGCCGGGGGAGACTTAGCTACTCTTTTGTTTCAATTCCAATTCACAATTTCCAAAATTGAGCGTTTACAGCTCATAAGTTCATCTTCATAATCACAACAGATTTTCTTTTTTTTTTTCAATAGCATGATTTCTAAATTTATTCATGAGTCCATAATCATACATGGAATTATATATTTCATCAAATATCAATTTCACATTTAAATCACATCACTAATGAATATTCACATTTCCAAATTTTCACACTATTCTCCAATGAGAATAATTCACATCACATCACTACATATAATTTCTATCTTTATTACACTTCTTTTCTAACATTTTATTTCAAGCCCTTTTGCAAAGTGCAATTTTTCATAACATACAAGTGTAAATCCATAGTTCTAAATTATACATTTATTCTCAAAACATACCCCATTTCATCCCAAATTAATTTTCATAAATCCCACATATTTTTAGGATAATAGTCATATTTTTTCCATAATTTTTTAATCACTAGAAATCCCAAAAAAATTATTTCTTTCCACAACATAATCACAATCCAAGACCAAGGATCGAACCAGCGACCACAGGGAACCCAACCGAAGGCACAGACCACTAGGCCGAATGTGCTAGGCGGTATAAAGAAGGCTGAGAGCATTAAATGCTCTCAGCTGTAGTTGTTTTTATTTTTATTTTTTTTAAATACCAAACAAAATATATGTTGCCCACGGGACTCGAACCGCAGACCCCTGAGACCCGAAGCCTACTGTAGCGAATAGAAACATCCCAACCACTTGAGCTATGCGCTCAGGATGTCAATAGTTCAACCCGAAGTCTATTTAAATTAATACTCTTTGTTTAGTAAACATTTCGATGTTCAACAAGATCTCATTTTATTTTGCTTTTATAAAATTTGCTGTAAACTTCCAGATTGGCTATTCTCAATATAAATTATACTCCAGTATAATAAAAATAATTTTTTTCAATAATTAAACATATATCTACCACACAATTTGGTTAAATTGTAAGTTACCACTACGACGTTTTCTTTTTCAACATTTCTCATCAAATTTAACAACACTAATCTTTTTATTAGCAATCAATCCTCTGTTTTTAATCATTTCCCAAACATACAATCTATATCTTAATTCATCCATCACAACATTATCACAAAAAGTCCATTTAAGCACATAAAGAAATACTGCCAATCTACTAACTCTTGCATATAGTTTTTAATGTTAATATTGAAGTTTTCTTTACACAATCCATAGCCATAATCATTTCGCACACAACTTATATTTTAATAATAGAACCACATACAATTGCATATCAACATTTCAATCAATCACTAAGTCATTTTTCCAATTAAATGTGTACTCTTATTAGTCTTTTTCATGCATCATTCTTTCCATTCAAATCTAGCATGCATTCCAAATTAGAAATATAGAAAATTTACCCACCTTAATTGGAGAGACTACACTTAGCAATACCTCCTAAACAAATATCCTTGCAAAAGAACGATCCTCCTCCTTGATGCGCGCACACTAGCCTCCACAAGGCCAAACCCGAGCACTCCCCTTGATGAAAGTCGGCCTCCCATCCTTTGATGCAAGCACAATTTTTCCACACAATCTCAATCTTTTACTCACTTGTATACTACTAAATAATGTATTTTAGACTATAGGTTTGGAGGAAATAATAAGCACAAGAATAACTAGGCTAGGGGGGGTATTTATACTAAAAGTTTAGGAAAATGGAAGGCTAGGATTAACTTAGGAGTTAGAAGCAAATGGCTGAGATTTAAGGAGGAGTTACACTAACCACCCATGATCAAGTAACCACCACCACCATGACTCCACTCAAAATTTTGATTTTCCCTCCTAAGCTCCAAAACCAGGCCTAGCATGAAAGTTGCACTTTGCACGTGTACGTGCAATGCACGTGCATGCAACTTGGTCTCCAAAAATTTGTACATTATATTTTACATAAAAATAATCTTTAAAATGTATTCTACATTACAAGTTATATTTAAAAATAAAATAGCTCATGGGCTTTAGTTTTTTTAGGGCCAAAATAATAATTATAAAAATAATAAATTGAATTAAATTTGGGCTTTAAGAAGAAAGGCTTTTTGTCTATTTGAAAAAGGGCTTTATATAAAAATAATTAAAGAGCACATATATAAATATCTATACCCATCATAATGAAAATAATTATAAGATTTAATTCTACCAAAAATATTGCACGTGCACACTACGTGTAAAATAATTTTCATTAAATGAAAATCGGGGCATTACAATGGCGGTCCTAGGCTTATAGCTCATGTCATGTTGACTAAGCTTAATGAACCATTTGATCAGGCGGCCGCTATTTTCTAGGCTTGTCGATGACTTGCTTAAGAGGTTGGTCCATGAGGACCTGAATAGAGTGAGCTTGAAAATAGGGGCAAAGTTTCCTTGTGGCCATGACAAGGGCATAGGCCACATTCTCCATCTTAACATAATGCATTTCGACATCGCCAAGGACATTGCTAACATAGTAGATGGGTCTCTGCCCCCCATCATATTCTCTGATGAGAACGACACTGAGGACATGCTTAGACGCTACCAGGTAAAGATAGAGGACCTCGCCCGAGTGGGGTTTGATTAGGAGAGATGGGTTGGCGAGGTATTGCATCAGCTAGTCAAAGGACTGCTGTTGAGGTTCTCCCCACTCAAAGTTCTTCGCCCCGTGGAGGGCCTTGAAGAAGGGGAGAGATTCTTTGCCCGACATTGAAAGGAAATGCTCTATGGCTACAAGCCGATCGGTGAGTCGCTAAATCTCCTTTACATTCTTCGGAAGGGCCATGTCCAACATGGCTTGAATTTTTTCGGGGTTAACCTCTATTCCTCGTTGGCTTACCATGAAGCCGAGGAACTTCCGTGAAATTATGCCGAAGGCGCACTTGGATGAATTGAGCCTCATGTTATGCGCTCTGAGGACTCTGAAGGCCTCTTCAAGATCTTTGACGTGGTTCTCTCCCCTGATTCTTTTGACGAGCATGTTATCCACGTATACCTCCATGTTATGGCCAATTTGCTCCTTAAAGACCTGGTTAATGAGTCTCTGATATGTGGAGCCAACATTCTTTAAGCCAAAAGGCATGACACGATAGTAGTAGAGCCCCTGGTATGTCACAAAGGTTGTCTTCGAAAAGTTCAAAGGGATCATCTGAATCTGATTGGCATCCATGAAGTTGAGGAGCTCGTGACCGGACATTGCATCGATAAGGGCGTCGATGCTCGGGAGGGGAAATGGGTCCTTTGGACATGCCTTGCTGAGGTCTGTGAAATCAATACAGATCCTCCACTTGCCACTGGATTTTCTTCACCATTAAGGCATTGGCCAACCACTCTGGATAGTTGACCTCTTGAATGAAGCGGGCGGAGAGGAGTTTCTCCACCTCTTCCTTCACCTCTTATTGCCTCTCTGGGGCAAATTTTTCATGCCTCTGTTGTACCAGCTTGGAGTCCAGATGGACACTCAACTTGTGCATAATGAGGTCCTCCGAGATCCCGGGCATATCCGAGGGGGTCCAGGCAAATAGGTATCGGGTCTGCCGAACACAGTTGATGAAATCCTTTTTGAGGTCAGGGGGGACTTGCCCACTTGGAACCATTTAGATGGGTCTGCTTTGAAGAAGGGGACCTCCTCCAACTCGTCCACTGGCTCGAAGCCGATGGAACTCCAATTGGAGGGGAGTTCGACTGCATCCAGTGGGAGAACCGAGTCCCCTACTGTGGTCATGTAGCAGGCCCGAGCGGTCTCTTGGTTTCCCTTGAAACTCTCCATAACAGATTCTCACTAGCTTATAAATACATGCCCACCTCCACTATTACTAGATAATCACAATTTTACCACATAATCTCACTTTGAACTCCTATGTATCTGTCGTCGGGAATACTCCCAGTGTATCAGGCTTTTTTGTAGGTGTTCAGCAGTGATCAACCACCACCAAATTCGTAACATCCAACCACGTATTAGCCTATAATCAAGACTAGATCGATGACTAAGATATGCTTTCCCTCTCCAACAAAAGAACTCACTATCTATTGCGAAAAAAAAGAAGCCAGATTGGCACCATCTGTGGAGAACCACATAGATCCAGCCTCTAGCCCGATTCGTACGTCTTCACCATCTTCTTTCACATCCCCAAGGCCAAGAAAATTGCAGCTGCGGAACGTAAAATCGATCGCCTATTACCTCCTCGTCAAACCCACAGCAGACTGGCCACCCAGGGATTGCAGGCAGCAGCCAGAAAAACGTCAGTTGAGGCCCACTCCATGTGCCTCCCACTCGATCGCGCGACAGGCCGACCGCCCCACCGTGTCAGGCCTCTAAGACATCCTCAGCAATCGGAAAAATGAGTAGAACCTTCGCCTTCGACCCAACCGATCCAGGAATGAGGGACCCTCAATCCACCCTCTGAGCCAAAGTGTCACTCTTCCAAGGGTCGAGAGAAGGAGTGCATTCTTTCCTCGAAGAATCACCGACCTCCAAATGCCTGTGGAGAATGGGGCCATGTGACGAGAGCCGAGTTCCAGGAGTTTCAGAATGAGGTCCTCCATGCCCTCTGAGGTGGGGCTCAGAATGACCACCACGCTGGCAACACCCACACTGGGAGGACCAAGAATGAGGAGTCCTACGGGTTGACTTGATCTGAGGGATGAGGGGACAATGTCCTCAAACGTCTATGGGAGATGGAAGACTGCCTCGTCCGGATTGGCGAAGATGGGAGGCAGTCTAACCGAGGGTATCAACAGGTAAGTCACCCTTCTCATCCTATATCCTCGAGGCCCTTGTCTCGAGGAGCTTCAAGCCTCCTGAATTTGAGACATACAACAGAGAGTCAGAACCTGCTGATCACATTGAGGGGTTCAAAACCTCCATGATGATTCATAGCATCTGGGATCCCCTTCTCTACTGCGCCTTCCCAGCCACACTGTAGGGGCCCACGCGAGAATGGTACTCCAAGCTCACCCCCAACTCAATCTTCTCCTTCGATCATCTTGAAGAGAGTTTTCTCGCTCACTTTGTGACCAGCCGTAAGGCTGAGAAAACGAATGCTTCCGTGCTAGACCTCAAGTACAAGGATGGGAAGTCCTTTCGGGACTTCGATCGATGATTATAGCCGAGGCTCAATCAATCTCCACCCTAGACACTAGGGTCGTAGCTGCTGCCTTCCAACACAATGTCCGGCAGGACCTGGTGATGGTGTAACCCCTGTTTTTCATTTTCTGTATTTTGAGTGTATTTTTCCTTTTCCGTGTATTTGATTCAGCTTGTATCTTTTTTTGGACCATATATTGGATCTTCTTTTTCAATATATTTATTTATTTATTCTGTCATCTTTTATTTGATCTTCTTGTTTTGTTTGTCCGCCTTTGTTTCGTCTCTGTTTGATCGTGCCATTATTTTTTATTCTCAATATATTTATTCACATCCTATTTTATTTGTTCATCTTGTTTCCCATCTCTTTTGGATTGCCCTAATTCTATTCATAAACCCTATTCCCTATTCAAAACCCATTAATACCTAGTAAACTACCCCTTACCTATTATATTATAACCATACCCGTTCACCTCCTATCCATCAGCCGTCAACACCCCTATCAATACCTCTCTCTCTCTCTCTCTCTCTCTCTCTCTCTCTCTCTCTCTCTCTATATATATATATATATATATATATATATATATATATATATATATATATACCCATCTTCCTGTTCATCCCTACCACCTCTTAACCCCCGCAACCCTAGTTCCTGTGCTCCCTCTCCCGCTCCTCGCCATCCCCTGCGACCTCCCTCTCGGCACTTTAGCACCCTCGCGACCCCTCCGTCCTGCCCTCCTCTCATAGCGGTGCCGACCAGCAGCAGCGATGCGCCCTCAGATCTGTTCCCTTCCCTCTCTCCTCGACTGGTTGCCACCCTTGGCCAGCGACTGCACTCGCCGCCTCAACTACGATGCCAGCCCCCTATCCTGGTCTTCCCGTCGCTGTCATCGTCTTCTCTGGTGACCAATCCGACCACCAACCCCTCCTGCAGCGCCGCCAGACCTCCACCCCAATGCTCCTCCCGACTACAGCGTCAGTAGACCTCTGCCATCACCCTATTCATCCAGCCTCGCGTCATCTAGTGCTCCTCGACTCCTCTCCTTCTCTCTGTGGGTGTGTGTGCGTTAATGTGTTCTCGTTTGGTTCGTGGGTTCGGTCGAGCCCAGGAATCCGTTCCCATTATTCTTGCTATTTCTTTGTCATTTCTGTCGTCGTCTCTAAGGCAAGTAACTTATATTCTTTTTGTTGTGTAATACAAGTACTAAATACCGCCAGTAGTGTAGGTTAGTTCTAGAGACAATTCTTGTGCAAAACTCCTATTATATCTTGTCTCTATGTGTTGATCCACCCGTAGTTGTCTTATTACACACACGACATGAATTTAGACTTAGAGATGATCAATTCTCGTATACATGTATGTGGTTCATGATTCATGACTTGTTGTATGATCTTGTATGCATGATGTGATCAATGTAGTATAACTTGTTGTAGACTTGCTAAATACCCTATACCATGTTTCTTGGACATCTAGTACACCCTATTTCACATTTAGTTATGTTTTGGATGAGTTTCGTATGATCTAGTTAATTTTGTGCATGAAGGATATTTTCTGTTTTGCTGGTTTCTCGTTTTTGTTCAGTATTTTAGACCCTATTAAGGTCAGTATATGAAAATTATTTGTGAATATAAATTATAGTGAATTCTGTCTACTTTCCAGATTTTCTGACAGATCTCAGTTTCGATTTATGAGTTGCAAGTTATGACTATTTTAATACTGATGTGTTTAAAATTACAAATTCAGTTCTATACGAATAACATGGCATAAACAAGTAACAGGTTTAGGTCGGAAGATAAACACGCACGGGTGATGAACAACTCATAAAATGTTAGGACAATCAAAATTCTAGTTCAGGACAGTAAGACAGTACTGCACTAAATCTGGGATTCCCGTTGCTACAAACATGCAAACCTCGATCCGTCAGAGAATATGGAAAATAGACTCCCAGCCGAATTCATCAAATATATATAAATCATAAGGTATTTCACAAAAACATAACTCAAAATAGGGTTGTATCCAGAAAACTTGTTCAGCCAGAAATCTGAAGTTTGTATTCATAATCAGCAAAACAGCATGAAAACTTAATAATTAAATCCACGAATAATTTGGGGTATTTCCTAGTATCTTTAGTAACAGAAAAAAAAGTTTTATAATTTTCCAATATAGATAGAATAGTCAAGTAAAACCAGAAAGCAGCAAGATATGGCAGTTTCGAAAATCTGGAATCACAAACACTGCAGTACTAAAACAGCAATATCTCACAAAATATAAACCGAAATTCAGATCCATCAAAAGGGTAATAAAAGAGATACAGTAGGCTATAATTTATGTTCACAAAGTTTCTATTGAAAGCAAATAGAATCAGGTCGAAATTATGTTTCTTTACTGAACAGTATGAAAATTCTGCATGTATAGTAATTGTTTGGAAACATAGAACGGTTTGTAAATCTCATCAAATAAATCCACACAAATTCAGGGTTAATCCCAATCAAGTCTAGTTGTATTGTGCAAAATATTGGACCAAAATAATACTTTTAACATCATGATAAAAGTATATTACTTTTCAGAATTCATAAAAAACAAAATCTCGAAATCTCTCTATACCTCTGTAGTAAAATAGACATAACTGACAACTCGTAAAATGAAACTGTGATCTGTCAGCGGGGTTGGAAAATAGACAGAATTATATACAGTTCATGTTCACAAATGATATTCATATACTGACCTTAATTGGGTCTCAAATACTGATCAAAAGCAAGGTAACAGAAACTACAGAATTATTCTTCGAACATAAAATCATCTAGTTCATGTAAAACTCATCCAAATCAACCCAAACATGAAATATAGTATACTAGATGTCCAAGAAATATGGTATATGGTATTTATCAAGTCTACAATAAGTCATACTACGACGAACACAACCAAGAACACGATATTATATGAACAACATGCATGCATACCACAAGAAGTGGTCATCCCTAAGTTATTTCATGTTATGTGTGTAATGAGGCAACTACGGGTGGGTCAACACAATAGAGACAATATACAACAGGTGTTCCACACAAGAATTGTCTCTAGAATATAACTGCACTACATGCAGGTATTTAGTACTTGTATTACACAAAGAAAAGAATATAAGTTACTTGCCTGAGAGACAACGATGGAAACGACATAAGAGCAAGAATAACGGGAACGAATTCTCAGGAAACAAACACAACGAACAATGAACCACGAACCAATCATGAACACACGATCACAAACGCAATCACGATAACAATGCATGGATCTCGATGATCAAGTTGATCAAAATTGATCTGACGGCTAAGATCAAGAGATCAAGATCAAGATGATCGGATCAGATCGGATGGGTAGATCTCCCTGATGATGATGATGATGATCAATATTGAACGATCGAACAGTTGCAATCAATGGAAGTTGATGATCATCATGATCGTGATGACCAAGAGGAGATCAGATGACCCATATCCAATCAAGCATGATCATGATGATCATGATGATTGACGGCCCAAAAATACTTGATCAAAACCAATAGAGCCAGGGGGGCTCTGCGAGGAGGAGACGACGGTGGCCAAGGGACAGCACCAGAGGAGTTGGTTGCTTCTTTGCGGGGTGCGCATGCGGCTGCAGGCGTCGGAGGTGGGCCTAGGTGCTGCAGGGCGTGCAGGGGACACGGCGCTGCTGGCGCAAGGCGGCACGATAGGGTTGTCGTTTGCTGTCGTGGTGAGGGTGCGGCGCGTCGAGAGGAGCAGAGGACGCAGGAGGAGAGGAGTTGTGGGATGGGTTCAACTGCAATTGGGAGGATGAAGGTGCAGGGGTGCGGATGGGGTGACGAGGAATGGGAGAGGTTGTAGAGCGGGAGCAACGGATAGCCAGCCGACGGGAGGATGCAGGGAGAGAGATAAGCGGGAGGAGAAGGGTGCTGAGGTAGGGGGCGGCTGAAGGGTTATGCAGATGGGGAAGGTGGACGGGTTTTAAGGTGGCTGAATATGGTTATGGGTAGAGCAAACGAGTTGGGTTGATAGGGTTTATAGGGTAATGGATTATGAGTAAATGGTTTTCGGGTAGGTGAAATGTTATAGGGTTTGGGGTTTTGGAAAAAAAATAAGAAATGAAAATATACAATTAGGATTTTATAGAAATATTAATAATAATAATAAAAACAATAACAATAACAATATTAGTAATAATAGTATTAAAAATAACAAAAATAATAATAATACTGATAACAATAATAATAATAAGAAAAAATGATAAAAGATAATAATAGTAATAATAATAACAGTAATAGTAACAATAATTGAAATCAAAGTAATAATATCAATAATGAGACTTGTATAAAAGTCATAGGAAATAGTTACAAATAAAATTATTGATAAAAAATAGGCTTTAATGTAAGATTCAAAAATACATTTTAACAAAAAGAATTTGAAAGCGGAAAAATAATTTACAAAAATTTTAAATACAGAAAATACAGGAAAAATACATACTTACGAAAACAGGGGTTATAACTTGGGCTTGTATGGTAATATTGTAACATTAATGTAATGTATTGTAGTTTTATAATATTCGGACTTGTAACACATTAGTGTTGAATAACAAGTTTTAAATTTCCTGTTTCTCTCTGTATTGTGGCTAATTGAAGGAAAAGATTCTGGCTCATGTCACGGTTTCCTACTACATGGAAATCGGGGCGTTACAGGGAGCAACCAAGTATGTTGGTACTGGAGGTGGAGTAGCAGCCTCCACTTGGCTACAACATTGTGAGGTTCTTTTTCAGCGCATGGATCTGTCGGAGATCAAGAAAAGACTTTTGGCTGAGATGTATTTTGTTGGTGATGCGATGATTTGGTGGGCCAGTGTTCGAGATTTCGATCAGATCAGTTATCAGCAGATGGAGTGGGAGGACATTGCAGACAGATTTGAGGTGCATTTTCTACCTGAGTCAGTACAGGCCAGTATGACTCATGAGTTTCTTGCATTACACCAGGGTGAGATGACTCTTGATGAGTACATAGTGAAGTTTAGCCAGTTGGCTCGCTTTGCTCCACACTTGGTAGATACCGAGCGGCGTCGTTCAGATCGGTTTATTAAGGGTTGCATCCTACTTATCAGATGAGTCTGACTGCAGCCAACAGTAGCAGTGCCTCCTTTGAAGAGGTAATTGAGTTAGCTCGAAATTTGAAGAGAACTCGACAAAGGTTAAAAGAGGCAAGTGGCAAGGATAAGAAAGTGCAGCAAGGACAGTCGTTTCAGAGGAGTTCTAGCAGACAGCCTCCAGGCATTCAGAGGTAGAGATTCAAAGGAATATTTTAGCCTTATGCAGGTACTAGTCAAAGTGAAATGGGAAATAAAAAGAGGAGTGGATGAGTTCAGGGTTCTCCAGGAAGAGTTATAGCCCAGACACAGCAGTCCAGAGTTACTACTGCTCCACCACAATAAGCTGGTTCCAGCCTGATGAGAATAGAAGGCAGTTAGGGAGTTCTGCAGTGCCTAGGAGATGTTTCAATTGCGGTCAAACTGGTCATTTGGCACGTGATTGTTCTGGGCCGTTGGTTATGAAATGCTACAACTATGGAAGAACCAACCATCGGTTGAGACATTGTAGATATTCAGGTGGTGGTGCATACAGGGGTCCTTTGGTAGGTGCACGAGTTAGAGGTTCTCAGGTAGGTTCTCAGGCAGGTTCTCGAGCAGGCTTTCAGACATAGCAGCGTGCACTTTCCCCAGTGTCGGCGCATGTATATGCAGTTGGTCAGACATCAGGGTAGTTGCAGACCGAGGTCCCTACTAGTGTGGGCCCTATTAGAATCTTGTTTGACACTGGATCAGCATTTCTTTCATAGCCTGTGCATATGTTTTACATCATGGTATTCTTATGACCTCCTTAGAAGCTCCGATGAGAGTTAGTACACCAATGGGTAGTTCTTTAATATTGTATGATTTGTGTCGAGAGGTGCAGATTCCTATGGGATCCCGTGTGTTCCCTATAGATTGTGTGGTGATGTGTTTTGATGGTTATCATTTCATTTTGGGGATGGATTGGTTAAGAAGGCATTATGAACAGTTGGAGTGCAATGAAGGATGGATTCGGGTAGGAAAGCCCGAGGAAGCCCCGTTTCTAATTGAATGAATGCTTTGGATGATGCAGTTATGTCTGTTTATTTGGGTTCGGTGGAAATGCCTAAATTGGAGATTGAAAATGTTGATGTGGTTTTTGAATATCTGGATGTATTTAAAGAGATCCCGGGCCCTCCTCCTCGGCGAGAACTGGAGTTCAGAATTGAGTTGATGCCTGGTACAACTCCGATTTCTAAATCATCCTATAGAATGGCACCTAAAGAATTGGAAGAGATGAAGAAGCAGCTAGAGGAGATGCTTATGAAAGGGATTAATCGCCCAAGTAATTCACCGTGGGGTGCACCGAATATTTTTGTAACAAAGAAAGATGGTTCCCTGAGGATGTGTACTGATTATCGGGAGTTAAATAAGGGGACTATTAAAGAAAAAGTATCCATTCCTAAGAATAGATGGTTTGCTTGATCAGTTGCAGGGAGCTACAGTGTTTTCATAGATAGATTTGCAGACCGGGTACCATCAGATGAGCATTGAAGAGGGAAGTATCCCAAAGACTGCTTTTCGTACTCAGTATAGATTGTATGAGTTCTCGGTGATGCCTTTTGGGCTGACGAATGCCCCTACATTTACCATGGATTTGATGAACCGGACCTTTCGTCCTTATATCGACAGGTTTGTGATTGTGTTTATAGATGATATTTTGGTGTATTCTCTCACTATGATAGAGCATACACGACACCTCATGATTGTGTTGCAGACACTTCGAGACCAGAAGTTATATTCTAAGTTTTCAAAATGTCATTTCTCGGAGCGAGAAGTGCAATTTTTTGAGCATGTTGTGTCTGCTGAAAGCATAGCGGTGGATCCAAAGAAAGTTGCAGCGGTAAAAGATTGGGAACATGCCACAAATGTGACAAAGATTCGGAGTTTCTTGAGTTAGATGGTTATTATCGGAGGTTCATTCCTCGATTTTCTATTATTGCTGCACTGATGACACAGTTTACCAGGAAGAATCTACCATTTGTTTGGTCCGAGCAGTGTGAAAAGGCATTTCAAGAGTTAAAGGAAAGATTGACAACAGCTCCTGTTTTGATTACCCCCGAGAAGGGAGTGCCTCTCCAAGTATATACTGATGCATGTGATACTGGTTTATGTGCAGTTTTGATGTAGGAAGGCAGGCTTGTGGCTTATATATCCAGGCAGTTGCAACCCCGTGAAGTGCGTTATCCTACCCATGATTTGGAATTGGCGGCAGTAGTGTATGCCTTGAATATGTGGAGACATTATTTGTTCGGAGAGCAGTTTTAGCTTATCACAGATTATAAGAGTTTGAAGTACTTGTTCTCGTGAAAGGATCTTAACATGAGGCAACAAAGGTGGCTCGAATTCCTTAGTAGCTTTCATGTGGAAATTAAATACCACCCGGGGAAAGCAAATGTGGTGGTGGATGCTTTGAGTAGAAGAAAGATGTTGGCTTTTCTTATGTCCCAGGCATGGAGGTGCTAGAGGCATGGGTAAATTTGATTTTGCTTCAGTAGCAGAGGGTGGCATGACCTTATATTTTGGCAGTTTGCCAGTACAGACGTCTATCTTGCTGTTAATCATTCGAGCCCAGATTTGAGATTCTTATTTGTTACAGATGATACATGATCTACTTCTGGATGATATTGATGAATGCCGTACTGATTGGTAAGTTGACAGGGAGGGAGGTCTTTGTTATCATCGTAGACTATGTTCTTGAAGTGGATGGTTTGCGGCAACAGGTGATGGAGATTGCGCACCATAGTAAGTATACTGCTCATCCTGGTGGCACGAAGATGTATCAAGATCTTAGGAGGGCTTTTTGGTGGCTTAGAATGAAGAAAGATGTTGGTGAATTTGTTGCAAAGTATCTCACTTGCTAGAAAGTGAAAGCAGAACATCAGAGATCTTCTGGGTTGTTACAGCACTTGAAATTTCCTCAGTGGTAATGGGAGAAGATTAGTATGGATTTCATCGATGGACTTCCTCATTCTCGTAAAGGAAACGAGAGCATTTGGGTAATTGTAGGCAAATTGACGAAGTCGGCTCACTTTATTCTGGTGCGAGTCAACAGGATAGCGGATAGTTTGGCCAGATTGTACATTTAGCAGATAATTCGCTTGCACGAGGTACCCAGCTATATTGTGTCAGACTGGAATTCCTTGTTTGTATCCAAATTTTGGTGATCTTTTCATAGAGAGATGGGGACATAGTTAGGTTTGAGCACGGCTTATCACCCTGAGACAGATGGTCAGACTAAGCGGGTGAACCAGATTTTAGAGGATATGCTTCGTTCTTGCGTCCTGGACTTTGGAGGGAGTTGGGAGGATCATCTTCCCTTGATTGAATTTTCTTATAACAATAGTTACCAGGCGAGTATTGTTATGGCACCTTTTGAAGCATTATATAGGCGACCTTGCAGATCCTCGTCATATTGGACAGAGGTTGGTGATGCACCGTTGCTTGGGCCTGATAAGATTTGGGATACTTCTGAGCAGATTAATTTAATTCGGTGTAGATTGCTTACTGCTCAAAGCCGATAGAAAAGTTATGCAGATCGGCGACGAAAGCCCTTTGAATTTGAAGTTGGAGATTTGGTATTTTTGAAGGTTTCCCCTATGCATGGAGTACGCAGTTTTGGGAACCGGGGAAAGTTAGATCCAAGGTTGTTGGGCCCTTCGAAGTTATAGAATGAATTGGAATTGTGGCTTATCGTTTGGAGCTTACCCCGGAGATGTTGGGCATTCATGATGTATTTCATGTTTCCATGTTGAGGAAGTATGTAAGTGATCCATCTCAAGTTGTAGAGTCACCACAAATTGAAGTTCAGCTGGATGTGACATATCATATTAAGCCAGTGGCTATTGTAGATCGATCCGTGCGGCGGACAAGGCGACAAGATGTTCAGTTGTTAAAGGTGCAATGGAGTTCTAATGTTAATGATTGTACTTGGGAATCCGAGGAGACAGTGAGAAGGAAGTATCCTGAATTATTCGAGGAGTTATCTCTACCCTCGTAGCTGGAGGACGAGCTCCTTTTACAGTGTGTAGAATGTAACATCTGTTTTTTTTAATTCCTTAAATATTCGGTTTATATTATTTTTATTTATGATTCTAAGTATTTTTTCTTATATTAGTTGGTTTTATTTTGTATTAGAATGACTAAATTGGAATCAGGGGTTAATCGGGAAAAAAATGGAAATATAAGAGTTTTGATATGAGTTTTCTCAGAGGAGATGACTCCGATTTAACCCGAAATTTTTCCTGAGTACTTGTGCATAATAGAGAGGTGAATATTTGCTAATTTGAAGGAATTTCTTGGTCCTAGCATTAAGTTAGAAATTTTGGGGATTCAGCATTGAAAATAACTTTTAAAAATTGAGTTTTTGTATTAAAATGAGCTTAGGCTCAAACCTGAACCCTAATCACTATAAAAACCCCTAATATTTACACTTATGCCATTCTAATAACCTTTTCCCCTTTCCTCCTCCCAATTCCGACCGAAACCCCACCTAGATTGAAATCCAACCCTTCTTCTACTTCAAACTTTGTATAGTTTGGGGGTTTTAAGTCATTTCTGCATGCTCTTTTACGTGGCGGTGTCGGTTTTTAGAGAGAGCTTCGAGAAAGTATATCAATTTGTAACTTCAGTTATTGGATTGTGTGCTTTATATTTCTTTTCATAAAAATCATAGTAGAAGGATACTTAGAGTCTATAGAACATGCTTAAGGTGAATGATTTTTATTTTTATAATAATAATCTGGAAACTTTTCTTAACCTAGGGTTTGAGTTTAGGAAGGGTAAAAAAAATTATAGCTATTGTATGCTAATAATATTTTGGATGATGTCCAATAATATGGGATAATTTAGAAGCAGTTATGATAAATTTTAACAATTGTTTGATTATTATTAGGAAGTTTCCCGATATCTAGAAATTGTGAAAATCGAGTTTATTGGTTTAAAAATAGGATAACTATGGATAAATATGTACAAATACTAGACTTTATTCCCTGAGATGCATGGGTGAGTTAATTTTGGGATATAAAAGTTAATTTGGGGTATTTTACCCTTAAAATATAAAATATTGATTAGAACTTCTCCAATCGAAGGGTAAAATTGGGATTTGGTTATAAGACTAGAGAATAGTCATTTTGAAATGCTTAGGTATGTTGTATGTGATGTAAGAGTATATTTAATGTGAATTCGGGGGATAGATATTGTGTATTATGAGTTAATGACTTGCGGGTTTGATAATTTTCTTAATAGGTATTAAAAAGTCAAGTTCGATTAGCGACCAGGGCGAGCAAGGAGTATCTTCTTGCCGATTTGTCAGGTCAGTATTATCGTACAAGGTATACAATATGTTGTCACAAAATTTTATATGCATTCGATGTGATTTATGTGAGTTATTGACAAATGAAGATTTAATAGAAAACATGGAATTTTTTTAAGTTGAAATTGTGTTATATGGTGAATTTGCATGATTTTGAATATTTGGTGTTACAGGTGATATATTGGGTATATATATGATAATATGAAGAAATTAGGGTTGAGGCACGTATAATATACAAACGATAAATAAAAATGACATATATATATGGTGTAATGATGTGTTGACCAATATGGTGCATGTTTATGATATATGGGTGATAATGAGTTGAGATATGTGAAACGATGAAATTAATGAGTGAGTATATGTATCATATAGAGATGTTCAAGGTGAAATTAATGGGCGATAATATGATATAACCAACTATATAACTTGGCATATTCATAATGTACTATAACGTGACAAAATAGATACTTTGGTGCATTCATGATATGAAATAATATGATGTAAAAATCTTATAAATTAAATAAACGGGTGTATGCATGTGATATAATGATATAATAAATTGCATGGTAAATGCCAAAGATGTGACAATATATTGAAATAAAAGATGGGATGCTATGTGGTGATAAAATGGTATAAAAAGATGAAATGAAAATGATAATAACATATAATTTTTTTGACTAGTACCTACAGAAATCCTAGGGGTTTGGGCTAGACCTGCAAACACACAAGGACCAGCTTGGGGTGCGGTGTTTATTACCCAAACTATGTTTAGGGTGAGATGTTTTTATCGCCCAAGCTATCTGCTTAAGGCCCGGTTATTACCCAGCTTGTCTGGAGTGCGATGATTATTACCCAGGCTATCGAACTTGGGGTGCGGTGATTATTACTCAAACACTGTTTAGGGTGCGGTGTTATATTACCGAAGTTCTACTTGGGGTGCGGTGATTATTACCCAAACTATGTTTGGGGTGCAGTGATTATTACCCAAGTTCTACTTGGGGTGCAGTATTTCCCTCGCTGGCATAGGCTAGGAGGAAGACTTAGCCTCGAATGCGTAAGACCCTGCGGGGCAGAGGTCTGCGTGTTTACAGGACTGTCGGCTTTCAGTATATTGGGATACTGTGGCTCACTGGTCGACAAATTAATTAAATTAATAAATGTGAAATGAAAAGGAAAATGAGAAAGTAAAGAAAGCATGAATAAGAAGTATTCGATGTAAAGTCAAACTTCACTTTGAAATGAATAAGAAAACATATGATGTGATATGAGAATGATAACGAAAAAAAAGTATTCGATGTAAAGTGGAAATCAGAAAGTGAAGCAAGTACGTGAGTTGAAATGAATAAGAAGAGTAAAAGAAAATGTATATATGAATGAAGATGAGAATTGAAGAAATTGTGTTATGAGTATGTAAATGAATATGAAAAGTACTTAAAGTATGCATGAGAATGTGAATGAAAAGAAATTGTGCTATGTACATATCTATGGAAAGAGAAGAAATTGTGCTATGTGAGTAAATATGAAATGTGAAGGAATTATATATGTGAATTAACATGGTGTTATGTATATGAGTATAACAGTGAAGGAATTATGTATGTGAATTAATATGAATAAATTGAAGAAATTGCGGTGTGGAAATGAGTATGACAAGTAAAGAAAGTGTGTATGTATGATATAATATTATATGAATGAAAAGTAAAGTAATATGTAATACGAGGGTGAAACATGAAGTGAAGTATAATTTGTGATTAATAGGAGAATGATTTTAAAACAAAAGATATCTTATGATATGAGTTCATATGCGTTGATATATCTTGGAATTGTGTCGAGGAACTACTCGCCTGCTATTTCTCTGGAAATGGTGGGAACTACCTGTCGAGGCACACTTCATGGTAGGGAGGGATATGGATATGTAGTCGGGTGAAGATTCAAAAGAGTACTTTAATGTAAAGTCACCTTTATGATGTTTTTACATTCAAATTTCAGGTCAACTTATTTATCATGATATTCGTAAGTTCTTTAAATTTTCTTTATATAGTTCAGTTTATTTGCTAAACTAATAAATTATAATCACACCAGACATGGCTAACCACTGTTGTTTTCTGGGGGTTAGGGGAGTCCCTCCCTCAAGGTGGACATCCCTAACTCCCTTACAGGTCTTGATTAGCAGTGAGGTGAGATACCGTAGTAGTTGATGTGGGTTTGGTAGTTATACTTTCTCATAGTAGAATGGGTTATATACATATGTATGTATTATATGTAGAAATGGGGATAGTATGGTGTATTATTTTGTATTATGGAAGATTATGTGTATGTCAGGTATAATGATATATATAGTGCGGTGATGAATTATGAAAGCCCGTACCCACCTCGTTGTGGAGTACTGGGTTCTGTGATGGTTTTTGAAACGATTTTCGAATGTTTTTTCTAAAAATCTTATATGTTTTCAAAAGAAATTTTGGTTTTTAAATTATATCTTGCTTGTTATAATGAATTATGGCCCCAGAGCCCTATATAATATTGCCTATGTGTTGTTGAATGAATTGGCCTGGGGAGGATTGGTATTTATTTCATGTTTTTAGATTTATGTAATTGTTTGCGGAATTCTGTAAGGAATATCTGTAAAAGGGCTAATATTTCAGGGGAGACTCTGCCAAAATTTTAATTAAAATCTATGAATATTTTTCGGAGTAAGAAATGGTGTAGATAAGTAATCGATTCAGTTAGAGAACATTTGAATAAGGAATAGTTTTAAATATAAAAAAATTGTGGTGTTACGGTAGGTGGTGGTGACTTAGTCCAACATGGAAGGTGAGTTAGGATTGTGTGTGTATATATTAGATTGCCTTAGATCAAGAGACACCAAATAGTCTGGACACCTTTTGTGAGGCAGTTGTTAGAATTTATTAAAGCGAGGCTCGGGGCGTTACAATAATAATGTCACTCATCAACTGTATGATATCATGTGAAATATGATCTATGCTATGCCTTTAGTAACATAATCAATGAAGCCCCTAGAGTCTCCTTCAATCAAGACCGGACCCCCACGAGAAAGTAGGTGTACAGCCATCTAAGCCAACCACAAACATCTCCTTTCAATGACATTAATCAACTTCGATAAAACATGCCCACAAATAACCAGCAATATAGCTTGCCCCTCGAATCACAAACAATAAAACCTGTAACCACCATTTTCGATTATACAGATTTGTGTTTTATTTTCGTCGTACTTTTTTATTTTAATTTTCTATATTTCTCCTTGTTCTTTTAAACTCTATTGCATACATTCAATAGTTTGTATTTTTTTTCTCTAGCCTAATTCACCCTATAGTTTGTAAGCCAATATTAAATTCTTAGTTCCTTCTAGAAGTATTCATTTTAATTTCTAGCACCACCTATTTTAATTGCAATTATTTTTCCCTTTTATCCTAGCCCACTCTATGAATTATTTAAATTCTTTATTTATTGGGAGCCCAACTTAAGCCCATATCCTAATACAAACCCAACCCAACCCAAACAAGAAACCCAAGCATATCTTGATAGCTAAAGTCTCCACCATTTCATATTCTCAACTAAATACCCCACTCTCTCCAAATTACAAACCATTATTAAAATTAACCCCCCCCCCCCCTTCTTCTTCTTCCTCCCCTACTCATCACCCGACCTCCATCTCCGCTGCTCTCCACCCAACTCCCAAAGCTCCACCTTGCTGACGAACCTCCGCCACCATCCCCAATGCCTCCCTCTCAAATGGATGCCCAACCCACAACCACCATCACCTCATCATCATCACTGACCCCCCCCCCCCACACACACACACTCCCTCTCAAATGGATGCCCAAGAAAAAAAAAAGGATTTCTATATATATATATATATATATATATATATATTACGTATCAGTGAAAAGAAAATTTTCTATCTTCTATATATCTGCATCTTCTATATCTGCATATGACCCTTTTCTTATAGTAGTTATATATATATACATAAGTTTCAATTAAATAAAGAGCTTCTTCTTTGTATCTCCATAAAATTCGTCTTCTAACCTGCATATGCTTTTAAATTCAATAAAGTGCATATGCTATATCCTGCATATGGATCATTTTCCTATAACCTGCATATTGCTTAGTTTCAACAAAGGGGTATCTTCTATATAATCTGCTTATGTTTCACTTCACATTAGTAAAAGGATTTCAATATATATATATATATATATATATATATATATATATATATATATATAGATAGATACACACACACACACATCTATATACTTCACTAAAAGGTTTATTTATATATATCAGATAGTCACATATATATATACTTCATACCAGTAAAAGGGAGTTTTTTTTCTAAATCTTCTATGTCTTCTGATACTCTATTTTAATTAGTGTATGTTTCAATCCGTAAAAAGGGGTTCCTATATATATCAGTTATCAAATATTTATACCCTTATCTTTCAAATAAGTGAAAGGGGTTTCTATATATTATATACATATACATATGCTTCACCACAGTAAAGGGTTTTTCTATATCTTTCATACATGCATTTTAGTCAAGAGCTGCATTTTAGTAAAGGGTTTTATATACACATTGTACACACAAGCTTCATATTCCGTAAAGAGGATCTCCTTATATACTCATATACAAATAATATGAATAAATGAATTTCTGTGAGTATGTTAACAACTGATATGAAGTGACTAAAATGAAAGATTTATTTTGTGTTGATGGTTGAGTTTTGAGTCTCTAAAGGGTGTGTGGGACCCTAGATACCGGCAGTTAAGATTTTGTGGTTTGGCCAGTTGTGGCTTTGTTGTTGATCAGTTGAGTTAAGTCCGGTAGGGTACACCAACTTTAGGAGATTCGAAATTAATTAAATAACAAAAATGATAAGAATAGGAACTAGATGGTGATATGATTAAATGAGTGCAAACGTGAGTTATGGACTCCAGGATGATCCAAGAAGTGAGATATTCCCCAGTATTCCAGGATGATGGACGTATGGGCCACAGAGTGATCTGCGAAGTGGGATTGATCTCCAGTTTTCCGAGGACGAGAGCGACACACATGGAATGTTTGTGCAATGAGAAGTTTCCATCGGAATAGTCTGTCTATGTTGTTATTATCCAAGGCCTCCCGTAGTCACTGTAAACTATTAACAATCATTAAACAGGAATTGATTGCATCGCCGCTTAATAAATTATTGTTTTATCATGGAGACTTAATTATTGAACTTTTGTTATTTCTTTGTATTGTAGGCTTTTGACCCGAATATTGCTATCATTTGTTTGCAGATGTTGGATTATTATTGTACTTGGATATTTTATATTGCTTCAATTCAAGTATTATTTTTTACGCGGTTATTATTATTGCCTGCGCAATTGTTCTGTATTGATTATATTGTTGAGTTGATTGGATAAATAGCTTATGGGTGACGTTAGTCATTCGCTGGGCCAATATCATGTACTCGTATTCCGTATTTGGGAAGCAGGGTGTGACATGTTTTTTAGTAGTATCAGAGCCCAGGGTTTTGGATAATATATCAGTCAAACGTGACTAACGAAAGGAAGTTTGGCTTTGATTGATATATTAATCAGATTTGGGATTATACCGGTTTGACTCAACAGTATGTGTAATACAGTGATCGCATGAACAATTGATATCCAACTTATGATCTGGAAACTAGCCTTATTTGATTTCTCTTTAAACCCTTCACATTCAGTTCCATTATTCCTTGTTGTCTTTTGTCCCTTTCGTTCATTGGTTCCTTATTGGATATGATTTCATTCTTCCCATACCCATATTCTTTTGATTCCGGTGGCATCCGTTCTTCTTCTTCCTGCTTGGTCTGTCGATCGGCATCACTTGATCTACAACGACATGTCTACAATTTGGAGCTTCACCATCAGAGTGGTGCAGCGGAAGCGTGGTGGGCCCATAACCCACAGGTCCCAGGATTCTTTTGTTGTCTCTCTTTCTTGCATTGTTTACTTACTTTTCATTTATTTCGCATTGCCATCATTCATTGAATCATTATTCACATCATTCTTGATCACTCCATTCTTATCTGTATTCTTATTCTGGTGTTGCCGCCTTTTTATCCTTCCCTTTGAATCTTGTGTTTTGTTGCCAACAATTTTGCCTCTTTTCCTTTATTCCCAGTTTTGTTATCCACAATTTGCTTTGGCATTGTCCTATGTACCGCCTGAGCAAATTTCGAGAACGAATTTTTTGTGGTAAGGTGGGTAGGATTGTAAACCATATTCCAGACAATTAGTATTTTCCATGTATTTTTCTATAATTTGATTTTTGTAAATTTATTTTGTGCTAAATTTATTTCAGATCTTTTTTTTGAATGATTTTCTAATCAAAAATTTTCTTCAATTCGAATAATGCTGTATTTTAATGTTGTTTTCTATATCTTATTGATCGGCTATTTATATGTGAGCCAAATCAAATGTATTATTACTATGTTGGTTATTTTAATAAATTTATATTATGCTATATAATCTTATTATTGTTATTACTATTATTATTATTATTATTATTATTATTATTATTATTATTATTATTATTATTATTATTACTATTATTATTATTGTTATTATTATTATTATCGTCATTGTTATGTTTATCCTTGTGATTATTTTTTTTATTTTTTATTATCGTTGTTATTCTTATAACTATTGGTATTAATATTTGTTATTATTATTGTTATCGGTATTATTATTTTTATCATTATTATTAGCATTTTTATTATTATTAATTTGTTTTAAGCCCGAATATGCTCAACTTTATATGCATTTCACTATTTGATTTAATGTGTGTGTGTGTGTGTGTGTGTGTGTGTGTGTATATATATATATATATATATATATACTCTATTGTTCTTTCTTTATTATTTTCTTTTTGATTAAATTTGTTCATGAAAAATTTCTGTTCTTCTTGATTGAGCTTTTCTTGTTGAACTTGTTATCTTTTATTTAATTGTGGGTATTTTTGTTTGAACCCTATTAATTGTGATCTATCTCTTAATTGAACCCTAAAACCCAATTTTATTTGTTCTTGACCCAAAACCGCTATTATTGGCCCTAATTCACTAACCCAGTACCCTAATTGTACCCTATAAATACAACTCTATTGCAAATACTAAAAATCGCACAAATTGTACCCGTCGCTATTTCTCTCTCCTCTTTCTCTGTCCCCAACCCTTGATTTCCTGCCCAACTGAACCCATCTCCCTGTTCATCTTCCCCGGCCATCTCCGGTGTCCCCCGACCCCGTCGCTGCCCTCTAGTCGTGACCCCCACGTCCGGCGACCCTCTCCACGACGCCAGCACCCCCCAAACCCGAACCCCTGTCCTTCTCCTCTGTTTCTAATCGACAGCGGAGCAACCAAAACCCCAAACCCCTATCCCGACCTCCTCTCTGTTTCGATCGCCGACACACCCTCGCGGCGCCTGCCTCCGTCGATGCCCACCTGACGCTCGACCACCGACCGCCAGCCCCTTGCTATTATGGTGCTTATTGTTGCTGTCTCTTTGGTTTGCTGTGTTACTTTAGGTTCTTTTGCACGTAGTTTATACGTGATATTTTGTAGATTTGCTAGTTCGTGAGTTCGTTGCTTCGGGATCCTTATCCCGTTATTCTTGATATTCGTTTTCACCATATAACAAGCAAGTCATTGTCCTCTTGAATTGTACATTGTATCAAATTCAAGTTTCTTTGAAATTCTTGAAAGTAAATCCTATTCATTATCATATCACTGTATTGACTATCTTCGTTGGGTCTATTGAGGGTTTACACAAGCTAACCTTAATATTCTTGACATCGTGCCACTTTTGACTCTAAAGAATGAATCTCTAATGCACTCATATAGTATCTTTAATAGGGTTATGCATATGATCACAGCATAATTAATCTACCATAGATTTTATTGCTAGGTTGTATGTTGTTTGATCAATGGATGGTTGATTGATGATAAATTAGTATATGTATGTGTTCTAATTTTGTTTATCATGTTTTGACACCCATTATGCTGATTATATAGTTTATCGACTAATACAATTGATACCCATCATGCTTAAATTAATTTATTGTAAGAAAACTACACAAATCATGTATCTTGCTTGCTGGCTGTATTTTGTCTGCTATTTTCGACCCAGTATATAATTTCAAAATAAATTACTTTCTGAATAAGAGTTGTAGCCCCATATTTCTAGTTTCCAGAACACCTTGAATTTTTGAATTCCGAGTTTTGTAGGAAAAGTTATGACCGTTTTACTACAACTGTGTTTTTATTTCTATAATTATACTTTTCAGATTTTTTTGAATTAATTAATCCTATATTATAGTATTGCATGAATTAAAGTGTCTATGTTGCATTGCATTATTCTAGTATCATATTGTCATCATTCTAATTGTCCTATTCAGTGTTACTCTCCTATTGTTCCCCTATTGATACTATTGTTCGTCTATTGTCTCTAGATTGCATATTGTATTGTATTGTTGCATTGATAAAATTGTTAACAAGTCGGAGTTTAAGGGTTGACCTAAGTACTGGACAATATAGAGACTCTACTCGGAAGAGAGCTCGGGGTTTTCCTACAATTACTGAATGACTAAATGACTGAATAACTGGATAACTGCATATTGTTCCATGGATATTGATACTGAACAGCTGAATGACTGAATGACTGAATAACTAAATACTGAAAAGAATCGTTTATACCGTTTCTCGAGTACATGAACTATAGACCCCACCACTAAGTCTAAACGTAACTAGTTTGTATGTAGCAACCATGTGGTAAATAAATGGGATGCATGAAGTGCTACATTAGTTAGGATTAAAATGATTAATAGACTTAAGAATTGCATCACATTGACACTGCATATTGTTTATTATTATTCCTATTGATAGCGAATATTAGCTATGTGTTACCGTTATTGATCATTGATTACCGTTACCAAATATTGAACCATTGCTTATATCCATTGCATCGATTACCGTTATATTGATAATCGTGCCATATTATTGATTCATATTGATCCATTGAAATCATTGTTATACCATTATTCCATTGTTCCCTGCTTTCTCTACTTGTTGTCCATGACTTGCTCTATGGACAATTTTTCTCTTCTTTTTAGATGAAGTGTTTGCAAGTGTCGATGGAGAATTGCCTGATGGATTGGGAGAACAACATTGGTGAAGGAATTGATTGCATCGCCTCTTAATAAATTATTGTTTTATTATGGAGACTTAATTATTGAACTATTGTTATTTCATTGTGTTGTGGGCTTTGACTCGAATATTGCTATAATTTGTTTCCATATGTTGGATTATTATTGTACTTAGATATTTTATATTGCTTCATTTCAAGTATTATTGTTCATGAGGTTATTATTATTGCCTGCGCAATTATTCTGTATTGATTATATTATTGAGTTGATCGGATAAACAGCTTATGGGTAACGTTAGTCATTCGTTGGGTCAATATCATGTACTCGTATTCCGTATTTTTGGGAAGCGGAGCGTGACATGAAAACTCTGATGTAGTGAGGACTCGAACCTCAAACCTCCTTCATATAAATTATGTACGCACGATACACGTAAGTTAGTATGTTTACAAACAACAACTCCAACTCTCCCATTATAATATTAGAGATAGGAATGAAGTTGTATGTTATATTATTTTAACATGAATAAAATAAATAGGGTGACTTTAACTTAGATAGAGTAATCATGGTTTAAACCCAATTGAGTTAAGTCTCATGTTGAAAATGAGTTAAGTCTAACCTAATCAACATGACACATGACACTTAAATTGTATTAATTGTGTACAACTAAAATATGAAATGTGCACAAAAAACTCTAAGGGGTGGCTAGCCAACTATGGGTAGTGGAGTGGGGGGTTTGAGTAATTCAAAAGTCTTTAATTGAGGAGTGTAATTGGCTAATTGATTGGATATTTTGAATGTAGCTTTGTAACCACCAAAAAAACCCTAAACAAATTAAGTGGTTAATCAATTGTATGATTATGGTTGAAATGAATGTAATTTGTAACTCCATAAAACTTCGAATCCCTTTGTATTATTAGGCCGACCAATATAGGAGATGAACTCCTCTTTGTTATTTAATGAGTATGTGAGCATTTTATTCTACACAGTGAAATTTGAGATGGAGGAAGGACTTTTGAGAGCTTGCAAGCAAGGAATTTGACGTTTTAGGTGGGAGTTCTCTTGATTTTCATGGTTGTTTTATTATCATGAAATAGTGACATGTTAGGAATCTAGTGTCAGAATGATGAACTATTGTCTAACTTTAATTTATGAAAAAATTGTAGAAAGCATGTCAGGCGGTTATTATTTCTTCTTGTTATGAATTATTGTTAATTTAAACATAGTAGTATGCTATATTTTGTTGATGGAATGATGTTTAATTATAGTAGCATGCTGGTCCTGTAATTTGAATTATGTTTATTAACATTCATGACCATAGATGGCTTGTTCAATAAAAAAATAATCGGAGTGGTTGAAAATGCTAGTTTTACTATTTCGGAGTTGTTCAGTACATTGTTTATATATGGAGAATTGCTGTTAAATTTTCTTTAATGATTTTTAAGAAGCATGTTAGGCTATGGTATCGTATAGTGCTAAATAACTAGAATTTGGGTGGTAGATAATCAGGATATACATAGAAAATATGTTGTTTGCTTCCTGTTTTTGAAGTCATTTTATTGACTATGCATGGTTGTCATTCCACTTCTTAGGGGTTGTAGTGTATTTATGTAGCACCCCGAATCTCTATATTGGTGATTCGTGACACAAACCAGAATCTTTCCTTTAAACAGTCACAATACAGGAAAAATATAGGAAAATTTAAACAAATTTTATTCCATGATGATTACAAGTTCAAGTGTTACAATATACAATGTTCAGAAATTACACATCAGAGTTTACAAAAAATAACAATGATGTAAATAATGAACACTTGATACTATCACTTGGGCACACCATCTGGCTTGGGCTTCCTGGGCTCCCCAGGTCGGCAATCTAGCACCTAAAGAGTGGGTACGTCAATAATTCTACTGATGTAAGGCTGATAAAAACAACGATCTCCAAACTAGACATCAAAATTTAATGCAATAGAAAAGTGACTAAGTTTAGGAAGTGGAATCGGGTCAAGGGTATCAGTGTACGATAAGGCCTACTAATCTAATGCACATGTCAGGATGTACTTAATCTAAATGCAAGCTAGACTTTGGAAATGTATGCATCCCATACTACATAGTTTCCAAATCAAGCTGTTATCTCCAAGTTCAGGGTTTTGAACCCTCGCCATGCATCCTACTCTTGTATTCGTCCTGTTCCTGATAGATAGATCATGGCTGATAAGGTTGCAGACTAATTGGTCACATCCGTTTCTGCGGTCACTTAGTGGTGTCTCGGTTTGTCACTAGTGCTCGATGCCCGGACCTTACTCAAAAGCCGTAACGAACTTAAAGATACACTGCAATATACCTATGGCACCGAAGATTCACAGGACCGCAGCCCGTATGACCCATTCGTGTCCATTAGCATAGAACTTGATGGCCTCGAAGGTCTAATTCCCCCTATCCGCCAGGAAATCTCATTCCTTTCTTACCACGGTACTTCAGGAATCAACAGTGCAAGATACGCATCGCAACATGTATCCTCAATAATAGGAGAGTACAACACCCGACTACTAGTCGCTAGAAACTAATGCAGTTTATAGGTGACGGCAAAATCTAACTGACATTAAGTCTACCTAGAGATGTTATAAGGGTACGCTTAGAAACTTGATCCCTAGTCTAGGTTACACGTAGTCTCAAGCGGTTTCCTTAACGAAAACCCTAGTTCCCGTCTATCAACCTGTGGCTTCGGCGATGCGATCACTTTGCTCGCTACTTCCCCTATTGAGTCTCGCCCTCAACTCGGCCCGTGATCATCTCCCATGATTTCGTCGGTGCCTAAGTTAGTCAATTTCAATCGTTAAGGCGGAAGTCCCCAAGTTGGCCTAATGGTTGATAAGTGTAGGCAACTAACTTAGACAAGGTCAACGACTCAAATGTTATTCAAGTCACTACCCTATGTACTAATCAGCATAAGACACAGAATAACCAAGTATTGGGGTATAGAAATAACCCCCTAACTCTCAACTCAATGCTTGAGAGTTGAGAGAAAGTAATATACATGCAAAGTGACATCTTCTTAAGGTGGCTGGATCTATCCAGCGCTTTCAAAAATCACATCAATTACTACACAACTTGGAATTACAAGTTCCTGGATTTTTTAGAAAGCTCAGAGTCCCTACTCCAAGTCTCTAGTTCATCACTTTTGCAAATTCCCAACACACATTCCCAAAAAAATACAAATGTACAGACCATGCAATCAGCACCAGGTATTGGACACAGCCTAGTCTAAATTCCATATAAAATCAACCCTTTGTCCAAAGCTCACGAAATTTAAGAATATATAACTAGACATACACCACTACATTGTGTCCAAAATTTGCGTATAAACTCCTACTAGGCAGAGAGTTATGACTTTTTGAACATGGCACAAAAATCTTACTGCATCTCAGGCAGAGCCCTTACTCATACATGCAATTTATTTTTGAAACTTCATCAAATATCATCACAAAAATCTAAAATTTTAGAATTAGGATTTAGACGCATACTACAAGTTACTGAAATTTTTTTAATTACAATCTCATGTACACACATGTAGTTATGCATGGTTGAACTTCAGTTCTCAAACAGACAGTCGCAGCTCCAGTCATCACAACCAGTTGTAACTCAAGAATTTTTTGAGGCAGCAAACAACTTTAGAAAAATGTAAAATTTGGAATTATGGTTGTATACACATATAAGAGAGTCCATAAAAATTTTCAACTAAAAATACCAAACCAATATTGGGTTATGATTATTGGAAGTCATGACAAATTCTCTCAAGCAACAACTTTTTTCAGCTAGTTACTGTCCGAAATTTGGACTGATTCTTGGGCTATTAAATGGCTATGAAAAAATTCGTGTAAGCTCTAGTTTCATAGGAGAACAAGTCCTAAAAATTTGAGTTCAAAATTCCACACCATTTAAGAGCTAGAAATTCTTTAAGCTACTTATCACAACATGTTTCTTAGCAAAAAGCGATCATGAAAGAGTTGTTCTTTCTTACTTAACTTATCATTTTCATAGTAAGTTAATTTCTTCACAAATGAAAATCAAATTCTTAACTACTACCTCATGCGAAAAAAATAACATACATTCAAAAAGAAACTAAAGTTTTGAGTTTTTTAGAGAAATCACCCACTTTTGTAGTTGCAAGAAATTCCTTGTTTGCTTTGCTCCTTGATCCTTGAGATTGCACCTTGCTCCTACTTCACTTCTACTACTCTTCTACAACTACTAAAATCTCTTTTGATTTCTTACTTAAAAACTCTAGAATTTTCTTCTTTTCTTTCTCTCTTCTTTTTTTTGTTTTGAAACCACAAGGTGAAAAAAATGAGAATGAGAAGAAGGGGATTGATTTTTATACAACTGAGAAAGAGAGAGGAAGAGGGGGTGGCCGGATTTGTATAGGTGGAGGGTTGGGATGGAGATGTGGTAGGGTTGGTAGGAAGGAGGAAAGGTGAGAACATCTACTACAACTCTCTAGTTGAAAACTTTCTCAGATTAAGTCAATAAGAGGTACAAAAAGCTTGAACAATCTAAACAGCGAAGCTTCAGCCGAAATGGCCAGCTGCTGTGAATTGTAACGGTCATAACTTATGCTCCGCTTACCAGAATCTAATAAAATAGGACATTTTGGAAAGGTGAGAACATATATAACAACTCTGTAGTTGAAAACTTTTCCAAATTCAGTAAGTAAGAGGTACAAAAACTTCGAACAATCTAGACAGCAACTTCAGCCAAAAAGACTAGCTGCTGTCAATCTTGTAAAAGTCATAACTCCTACTCCGCTTATCGAAATCGAACAAAATTTGATATTTTGGAAAGGTGAGAACCTCTACTACAACTCTCTAGTTGAAAACTTTTTCAGATTCCTTATGAAACTCAAAATCCAACTCTTTAAACACAATACAAAGAACAATAAAGACTGTAGAACCCCATATTTTTAAATATTATTTTAATTATTTGAAAATGAATTTAAATGATTTTTGGAGATTAAATCAATATTTTCTAAGAAATTTATCTTTTGTACACGTGCAAAGCACGTGCAAATGACTTTTTAGAAGTTTAAAAAATTAAGATTTCTTTATGAAAAGTCATTATTTATTATTTAGGATCTATGTAGTATTTTTCCAGATTTTTCTGAGATTAATTGATACTATTTGCAAATTTTGAGAAAAGAAGGACTTATTTGCAAAATTGACATTTTCAAGGGTTGAAATGCAAAATTGGCATTCTGAACGTTTTGAGCAGTATTGACTGAGGTTTTGAAGGATATTTTCTATTAGATCCTAATTTAAAGGAGTTTTATAGAATTTACAAGACTAATGTATATATATGCAAGTTGTATTTTTGGGAAGGATCGTTTTGCAAAATGTGAGTAAAACCCTAATATTTTATCCGGCATATATATAAGGGATTTCTTTTCTCCAGCCGTCATTTACAATATACAGATTTTTGAGAATTGTTTTGAGGAGCAAGAAGAGGATTTTGGATCTAGCAAGAAGGAGAGCATTTTTGTGGATATCTCTTCAAAACAAGGTGAGTGGTTTGTTTTTGTTTTGCTTGTTTGTTTTGTTGTTTGATTGATGAATGACTTAAGATCTTTGTTACACTTTGTTTGGGCATCGGTATGACACTATTTGTTTGTCTCATTGTATGTATGTTATGGATCTTTTAATTGGATATGGATGATGAACATACTTGTTGATATTTGGACCATGTATGAGAAACTATCAAGATTTGTTGAGGAAATATTGATCTATGGAATCGTAATATTGGAAGGCATGATAAGAATTAATTATATTGGGATCGAATGATAAACATCTAGATCTTATGAATTTTAGATCAGATTTGATTAAGAGTTGAGGAAGAAGTTTTGTTGAGAAACCCTAATGGAAGATTTGTGGTTTAGATCTTGAGAAGTTGAGATTTGAGGAATTGATTGATGAGTAATGTATTCGTATTGGTGATTATTTGAGAGTTATCTTTGGTTTGTGTATGAACTACTGTTTGATAAACAATGAACCATGATTCTTTAGAAATCTTCAGATTGATTTTATATCCAGACTTATTTTTGAAAACTGTAGGCCGACAGTCGACTGGCCTACTGTACAGTCGACTGGTACGACACTACTGATTATCTTCAGTCTTTTGAGAATTGTTCGGGACAGTCGACCTAGGCTATTGTCAGTCGACTGGTCTGCTGATTGTATTTTTTGTTTAGTCCTTACTGGACAGTTGACCTATGAACCTTTCAGTCGACTTATACACGTAGACTATGTTCTTGAGAATTATTGTGATTTGTTTCGGGGCAGTCGACTGATGACTTTCTCTAGTCGACTGATATTGCCTTAGATTATTTTGTGGAATTCTGAAGAATTGTCCTCTGGACAGTCGACTTATCTCAGCATGAGTCGACTGGCACTGAGGGATCTGTGTGTTTGATTTGAGACATTTTGTTCAGTAATTGATTTTGAGAGCTTTGTTCAGTTTTTGTTATTTGTTCAGTATTTGATTTTGAGATGTTCAGTTAAGAACATGATTTTGAGATATTCAGTTGAGCCACTTGTTTAGTGGGAGTTTGTTTAGATATTAGTTTTGAGTCTCTAGAGGTACGTGACCCTAGTATACCGGTGTTGAGATATTTGTTGAGTTATTTGTCGAGGCCCATTGAGGCGAATTTTCAGTTAATCATATTTTTAGTCCGGTAGGGTACACTACTCTAGGAGATTTTGTTCGGTAACCCAAATTTATAAGGACAGGCATTAGTAGTGTCATGACGAATGGGAACATGAGTTATGCACCTCAGTAAGACTTTAGATGTGAGACTTCATCTCCTGAATTATCCAAGTAGTTAACTTGAGATGTGAGATTTATCTCCTGAATTATCCAGGTAGTTAACCTGAGATGTGAGGTATACCTCCTGAATTATCCAAGTAATTATCTTGAGATGTGGGATTGAACTCCTGAATTATCAAGGTCGAGGCGACGCTGTTGTGGTATTCTTGTGATGATGAGACTGTGTTTAGATGTGGGAAGATCTCCTGAATTATCCAGGGAAATACCTGAGATGTGGGATCTATCTCCTGAATGATCAAGCATGGGCAAATTATCATAGTTTATCTTCATCTCTTAGTAGTCATCGTTGTCAGCATTTAGTCATCATGTGTTCTTGACCCACTTTTCTGCATTTGGATTTCCTGCTTTTTCACACTTGACTTTTGGTTTTGGATATCACTCGTTGTTTACATTTCTTGCTATTTCACACTTTACATCTTTGGTTACTTTTGGTTGGATACTATGTTATAAGTTCATTTATATTTGCTATTTGATTTTTATGCTACTCACACCATTTATGGCTGACCCCTTTAGTTTGGGGGTTAGGGTTCAACTCTAGCCTCACTTGTTGCAGGTTATTGCTTAGAGTTGGAGAATGGATGCTTGAGTTAGCCTTTTTGGATAAATGGATTATTAAGTGTTCAGTGTTGAGTTGTAAAGACCCTGTTGAGTTAATTTTGAGTTGTTTAGTCTTCCACTGTGATATGTAAAGATTTGTTGTAATAAATGTTGAAAATTCTAGTGGTGTTTGTTTGGTTTATTGTTATATTGAAGTGGATCACTGGGAATGTGCCACGTATTTTCTAAGCTCTCAAATTAGAAATTCGGGGCGCTACAAAGACAGCCAAAAGCAGAAACTTCTAAAGCTCGTAACTTTTGCTATACTTGTCTGAATCTAACAAAATTAGACTTTCTGGAAAGCTAATAACATCTACTACAATTTCCTAGTTAACAACTTTCTCATATTCCGAATGGAACTCAAAATCCAGCTCTTTGAACATAATACAAAGAACAACAAAAGACAGCAAAAATTATGATCAAAAAAAAAAAAAGACAGCAAAAAGCTGAAACTTCTAAAGCTCATAACTTTTGCTATACTTGTTGAAATCTAACAAAATTGGACTTTTTGAAAAAAGGAGAACATCTACTACAGATTTCTAGTTAACAACTTTCTCAGATTACGTATGGAACTCAAAATCCAGCTCTTTGAACACAATACAAAGAGCAACAAAGATAGCTAAAAGCTGAAACTTCTAAAGCTTATAACTTTTGTTGTACTTGTCGGATTCTAACAAAATTGGAATTCCTGGAAAGCTAATAACATCCATTATAACTTCCTAGTTAACAACTTTCTCAGATTCCGTGTGGAACTCAAAATCTATCTCTTTAAACACAATACAAAGAGCAACAAAGAGGACAGCAAAAGCTGAAACTTGTAAAGCTCACAACTTTTTCTATACTTATCGGAATCTAACAAAATTGGAAAATTTGAAAGGGGGAGAACATCTACTACAAGTTTCTAGTTAACCACTTTTTCAGATTCCTTATAGAGCTCAAAATCCAGCTCTTTGAACAAAATTCAAGAACAACAAAAGACAGCACAAAGCTGAAACTTGTAAAGGTCATAGCAAGTGCTATACTTGTCGGAATTTAACAAAATTTGGACTTTTTGGAAAGCTAAGAAAGCCTACTACAACTTCCTAGTTAACAACTTTCTCAAATTCTGAATGGAACTCAAAATCCAGCTCTTTGAACATAATACAAAGAACAAAAGACAACACAAAGCTGAAACTTCTAAAGCTCACAACTTTTACTATACTTGTCGGAATCTAATAAAATTGGATATTTTGGAAAGGGGAAGAACATCTACAACAACTTTCTAGTTGACCACTTTTTCAGATTCCTTATAAAGCTCAAAATCCAGCTCCTTGAACACAGTTCAAGAACAACAAAAAAGACAGCAAAAGCTGAAACTTTTAAAGCTCACAACTTTTGCTATACTTATCAGAATCTAACAAAATTGGGCTTTTTGGAAAGGAGAGAAAATCTACTACAAATTTCTAGTTGACCACTTTTTCAGATTCCTTATAGAGCTCAAATTCCAGCTTTTTGAGCACAATTCAAGAATAACAAAAGGGACAGCAAAAACTGAAACTTCTAAAGGTTATAACTTTTGCTATACTTATTGGAATCTAGCAAAATTGGCTATTTTGGAAAGGGGATAAAATCTACTACAACTCTCTTGTTGAACACTTTTTCAGATTCCGTAAGGAACTCAAAATCCAGCCTTTTGAACACAATTCAAAAACAACAAAAAGCACTGCAAAAGCTGAAACTTGTAAAGCTTATAACTTTTGTTATACTTATCGAAATCTAGAAAAATTGGCCATTTTGAAAAGGGGAGAACATCTACTACAACTCTCTAGGTGAACACTTTTCAGATTCCCTAAGAAACTCAAAATCCAGCCCTTTAAACACAAGTCGAATCAACAAAACGGCAGTTTCGGCTGAAGAACTCGTTGTTTTGGGGAAACGATTTGTTTAACCCATCAAACTAATCTAGAAAATTCTACAAAAATTAGAGCATGGTAATAACACATATGAGAACCTCCCAAATTAATTTGGAGTCAAAATTCCAACTTTAGCACAAGTAATTAATGAAAACTACATACTAGTTTAGGGTTGATTCTTTAGTGTTCTAATTGAGTTCTACCACTTCAATCTTCATATGACATTTTATTCTAGTCCTTGATAATCATATTCACATGAATTGAGTCCAAGTTTTTCATATAACAAGCAATTAACAATAATAATAATAACAACAAAAGTTGAGAACCCGCACCCAAAAGTGTAGGAAAGACTTGCTAGTTCTTCTCCTTCTTGATCCTTGTTCTTGCTCCTCTTCAAGAACAACCTCAAGAACACTTAACCCATGAAACCCTAACCCATCTTCTGATTTTGATCTCTTTTTTTTCTTTTCTTCTCAATTTTTTTTCTAATTTAAAACTAATAAAAGAAGAAGGAGAATGAGATGAGAAAGAGATGGAGGACACAAAATGAAAGGGCTCTTGCCCTTGTTTGGTAATGGCCAGCCAAAGGAGGGGAGGGGGTTTTATAGGAGAGGAGGGAGAGAGATTGTGGTCAGAGAGAGAGCCATTTGTCTCTCTCTCTCTGGCTCAAAACATTTGAGATCAATTTGCAAATAAATATTGCAATCAACACCCTACTCAATCCCTACCCTCCATTTTGATCATGATTGATAAAAAATAAGCGGTATTTTTTCAAAATCACATACTACATGATTTCGTACAAACACATATATTAATTGATTTACAGTCACTACGGGAGGGTAGTCACTTGATCTTTAACCCAATCCATGATTTTTAATAGTTTAAAAATGCATGTAAACTATGATCATGTCAAACAAGTGTCGGAAACTATGATCCAGAATACTACGGTGATCTCCTGAGATATCATATTGGAAATTCGAGACGCTACAACAGTAGCGGGATTAGACCGCATCGATTGCAGACTCTTCCAGTCACTAGGTTCATATGAGGAGCATGGGACGAGTACAAGGGTATGATGCATAGCGAGGGATTGAACCCTATGATCTGGAGACTACAAACTCTTGGAAATATAAGCAGTATGGGATGTATACAGTTCCATTGAAGTTGCATTTGAGAATGTAAGTAGTATGAGATGCATAGGATCCCAAATGAATTGCACTACAGTAAGTGCATCGTGTGCATTCTTTGTTTTGTGCATTAGAATTTAGGTCATGGCATATACAAAGACTTGACTTGACATCATGTTTTCCTTTGCAATATTTTGGTTTTTGAGGTTTGGATTCGCTATATTACAGCATAGCGAGGATCGCTGTATTATAGCATTGCGTCAATTGTATTCAACTGATGTGCCCACAGTTAGATTTGCAGGATTACTGATCGTGGTGCGGGGGACTCGAGCTGCAGAAGGCATTTAGTGGAAAGACGTTGTCCAATTCGTTGATGATGTTCCTAATTGTTGTACAATGTAATTTGTTGATGGAAATGATTGATGTAAATTCATGATAAAAATTTTGTTGAACAATTTTGTACGTTGTAATAACATTTGGGGCAATATAAGTTTTTGTTTTCTGTGATTTTTCTGTGTTATTGACTCATTTGAAGTAAGATTCTGACTTGTGTCTCGAGTTTCCGGGTTGGGGAATTCGGGGCGCTACACTAATTCTTATTGTTCTTCTACATCTATATCTCAAATTATCACCGTGGATGCTATCTTGCATCTGTTTTTTGTAAAATCGATTCAAATGCATTGAGGCATTTGGGCATATATTAATTTGGGAACGAGAGAAAAAAAAGAATGGTGAGAATTTGGGTCGAGAGGCTGACATGAAGAAATTGAGAGGAAGGTGAGGAGAATGCGAAGATGAAGCACAAAATGCTAGAATGTGTTTTAAAGTGGAATGAATCGTATTTTGGACATTTCACACATCTCATTTAACCCAAGAAAAATAAAGATAGCAATGAGATATAAAGTAAGTAAAATCCAACTGTGGAGGCTTCTTAATTATGAAGTCAAATTTTGGGGGTTTCATGAATTTAGCTTAATAATTTAACAAAAGAATACAAAAGTGTGAAATTTTCACTTGTTTGTTTGCACAAGTAAAATATATTTTGTAATTATAACAAGGGGAAAATCAAGAAACCCCCCTAACGTTATTTTTTGCTCACTTTATCCATCCAGTGTTAAAATTTAAATTTTTTGTTAAGTATCATTTATAAAATTACCTCGTTGCCCCTCCTCTTATTTTATAAACTCCTAATTCTTCTCACTTTTTCTTTCCAAACCTTAGATATAGTTGAAAAGAAGTGAGAAGGCGCAAATCGCAATGTAATTTTTCTTCCATAATTTGTTTGAATTCATCTCTAATTATGAATTCTGAGTTGAAGCCGTATTTTTTATTTACCATTTTTTGTTTGATTCAATGAATTTGGCAAGAGTTAATGAATTTGACATGAGCCTTGTACAATGGTGATTTTATGTGCTTTGGATCAAGGGTTCAAACAGAATGGAGATGAGAGAAAATGGTTGAAAAACTAATAAATAAAAGAAGGGGCAAAACTTTATTCATAAAATGCATTTTAAAAAAATTCAAATTTTAACCAAGGAGGGGGTAAAGTGACCGAAAAAATATGTTAGGGGGTTTCTTGATTTTCCCCCTTCACAGTAAAAATGTCTACGGTACTAAAGTACGCTTTCAAGAGTTTGATTCCATTTTGGAGATGTGGAACCAATATCTACCATAGTACTAAAGTACGTTTTCTTAATTTGCACCAAAACAAATAGTACAACGGTACAGCAAGAAAGTAATACCTCAAGGGACTCTGGAGAGAGGTGGTAGGATTCGGTCCAACAATACCTAAAGGGTCAAGAAACGAGACTGCAGAGTTACCGTGTAGGACCTAGGACCTCTTGGCTCTGGAGAGGAGTCGCCAAAGTTCACGATCCGTTTAGTAGTTGCACCTCTTCATTTCTGGGAAATGGGCACTCAACAAGATCCTGATGGGCTAGGTGATGCAAAGGACAACTACTGAAGTCACTTTTCCCTGACCTATTCCAACGGTACTCGCAACCTAACAAAACAGTAGCCAAAGCCTGGAAAAGGGGCAACTGGAACCCCATCCCCAATTCCAGACTCATACTACAACTGAAGATTAGAATGGAAGGACTACAACAACACATCGTGAACTCTTGGGTCAAATGCATGTCAGGACCGGATAGTTGTTCATGGGAATTAGAGAAGAAGAGGCAATTTACAGCCCGTTCCTCTACTCAATGATTCACTACCGTGGATGCATGCCCCTTTGGTCATCGATGATTTGGAAAGCAAAAGCCTCACTCAAAGCACGAGTTTTCTTATGGCTAGTTATCAATGACGTAATCCTCACCCGAGATAACCTGGCCAAGAGACAACCGTCAGTCGATACCTCTTGTGGCCTTTGCAACGCCCACATAGAGACATTGAATCATCTATTCCTTGATTGCCCTAGAAGCAATGCCATTTGGCACGAAGTACTTTGAGTTCTCGAAGTACAAACTTTCCCAATCGCGTATGATGACCTGTGGATAGTAACTCCTTTGCGAAAGACACAACATGAAGGAAGCATGTACATCACGATAGCCACAACAACGTGGACACTCTGGCTAGACAGAACAATTTCTACTGTTGTGACTCTTGTATTAATTCTATCTATGAAAACTCACTCAAATCATGCACTTGATTTCCTTTCAGGCAGAGGGAGCAACAACAGGAGCCAGTGAGGGCTTCTTAAATAATCCCCTCAACAGACCTATGACGAAAATGAGATCAAGATAGACCCGACCACAAAGTAGAGCCTACCCCCAAGGTTGATATTAGGGGTATCTTACTACTTTCTATTTCTTTGCTTTCTGTATTGCCTCCTAGGGTTGTTGGAGAATTATATTCTACCTTTATTCTTATTTGGCCCAAATTTTTTCAGTTTGTTTCATTATTTTCTATTTAATAAAATATGGTGGCCATACTCCACCTTTTTCTTAAAAATAAGAAAGAAAGAAAAATAATTTACTAAACTAAATAATACAGGGGGAATAAAGTAACTTTTGCTAATTTGCACCAAAACAGAGAGCATATGTGCATGATTTTGCATAAAGTGCGGATGGGAAATCAATCTTTACCAAAGCCAACCTAGGTTTTCGGCAAACAAACATCTTCCAACGCACAAGAACACAATGTACTTATCATACTATATATTTATTTATTTATTTATTTATATATATATATCTCCAGTCCAAAAAAGTACTAAGATTACTTCTCTTAATAACTTATGCTTGATCACACTGAAATTTACAGTTCACTGTTATGAATAATCAAAGTCAATTCCCTTGTGCAGGCAACAATGACAGCATGGCATCATTGTCATGTCGAGCCAGTATTATTCACTAGGCTTTAGAGACCTTAAAATCCTAAAAATAACTTATAGAAAGTTATGAAACATATATGCATCTTTAAAAATCATAACAAGAAATTTATACAGGTACTACATAATTAACATGAAAGGTAAACACTTCTGCATTAATGCAAACATCATACTTAAAGAATGTAGATCAACTCCAAAGAAATCCACAACTGAATTGCGATTTTTGTATCTTTTCAGACTAAATTCCACAACTGAATTGTGAATTTTGTATATTCTTGTATAAATGAGAGAAATGAGTATTCAGAATTTTGAGAATCAGCCCCGAAAAACAGTCTAATGTATTAATTTCCCTCAAAAAAATACGACCAGCTATTTGAAAAATCTAATTTAGGACATCTCTTCATATGAAATTGCTGCTAAGAAGTTAACAAAATTTCCAGTCATGAAGTCGGGCAGCCCCTTCTGCATATTTCAGTTAATACCACCACATAATCTAATCGGTGATCCCTTTAAAAACAAACATAATAACAAAACAATTTCCTTTTTGTTATGAAATAGTGATCACCTATTAGGCGGATGCCCATCTATTAAGATGGCAGCTCAAGCCCATCTATTCAGGTGACGGCCCAAGTCCACTACCACACCCTAACCCTAAGGGTCTGTTTGGAATCATTTAAGTTGGGGAATGGAAAGGAATGGAATGAAAATGAATGGAGAGGAATGGAAAAAAAGGGAAAGTGATGAATTAACTTTATAAGTTGTGTGTGTTTGGCAACTGGTGGAATGGATTTGACTTTTTTTTTTATTTCCATTCCATAGTCTTGTTTGGCAAACAATGCAATACTATGGATTACGGCATTAAGTGTCCATTGTTCCGCAGGAACATCATATCATATCATCATCATCATGACATCATCCCCATCTCTCATTCTCATCCTCATCCTCATCTTCACTCTCCTAATCCAACCCGAAACCCATAAACTTGCCAAACTTGTCTAACACCCAAAATAGCACGTAAATCAAATCAAACCAAACAAAGTAACAAACAACTCCAGATCCAAAAACACGAACAAAATAAACCACTGACCAAAAATAAATAAATAAATAGTATTTATCGATCTAGCCATCAATCTAGCCAGTGTAGATGTGGAGGTTGAGGGCGAGAATGATGGTGGCGAAGAGCGAGAAGAAGATGAGTGATGCAACTACCTATATTGTTGCATTTAAATTATATAAGAATTTGAAGGATCTAAATAGAATTAGAGAATAATTGAATTCATGTTCTGCAATTAGGTTTCAGATGTAAACTGGTTAAGTGAATGTGGAAAGTGTTAATGATGATTTTAACAACTCCGAGAAGAGGAGTCATGTCTTGTAGAATATGACAACTCAAAGAGTTGGAACATAGCACCGGTACAGATGTTTATTTTTTAAGTATTTATACATCAACTTTTCATTAATTTTGAGAGTTGAGTACATATTCCCAGCTCTAAGCATTATGAACGTGAACTCATGTCTCTTGATTCTCCATTCCTTTCCGTACCTTTCCGAGGGGGTGGAGTTGGAATAGAGATCGACTTAAATCTTTCTCTAGGGAATGAATTTTAGTTGTTTCCTTTGTTTTCTTTTTCAAAACAAACATGCCGTAGAATAGGATAAGATGGACTCATCCGCAGTATTCCATTCCTTTCTCTAGTTTTTTGGGTTCCCAAACGCGCTCTAACTTCCTCCTTATATATATGTTATGAATAAAAAGCCATGATATGGATTTGTGGCTACATCTCTCCATCACTCTATTTTCGTAACACGTTATCAGCACGACCCCTCGAAGAAAGGTATGCAAGCCTCTTCTCTTTCATCTCTCAAAAAAGAATTCTCTTAGGGTCTGTTTGGAAACATTTAAGTTGGGGAATGGAAAGGAATGGAATGAAAATGAATGGAGATGAATGGAAAGAAAGGGAAAGGGATGAATTAACTTTATAAGTTGTGTGTGTTTGGCAACTCGTGGAATGAAATTGACTTTTTTTTGTTTCCATTCCCTAGTCTTGTTTGACAAACAATGGAATATTATGGATTACGGCATTTTGAAAAACCTTTTGATAACATTTGTACATGGACATACTTCTGACATTTTGCATTTTAGATTAAGTAATGAATAAAATTGTTTTCCTGTAGAGAAAAAAACATACCTCTGACACTCCCAAAAAATGAAGATTTATTAATTCTAAAATCACCCACTCTAACCAAAATTAATTAGTTTACCTTATTTTTTATTTTTTTTTATTTTTTTGTAATTTAATTCTTTTCACTTTTGATATTTGAATTAAAAAATTAATTGGGTAAAAAATATATTATCAACGGGATCAAGAACATTGGGTAATTTACACCGAAAGAGGGATCTTAGTTCGGTACTAAAAGTTGGCGAGGTGATTTGCCGAAACTGAAAAAAAAAAAAAAAAAAAACTATTCTCTGATAAAAAAGTTCGGTGGTTTCTGAAATTTAACGTTTATTTTATGTGAAGTTCTTTTAACATAGTTGGTCTTATATTTATTTATTTATTTAAGTTGAAGAAAAATTAGTTGTTTCCATTCCTTTACCCAGCTTTCCGAGGGGGTGGAGCTGGAATAGAATTCGGCTCAAATCTTTCCCTAGGGAATGATATTTAATTGTTTCCTTTATTTTCTTTTTCAAAACAAACAGGCCGTGGAATAGGATAAGATGGGTCTATCCACAGTATTCCATTCCTTTTCCTAGTTTTTTTGGTTTCCAAACGCGCCCTTAATCTTTCAATAAAAAATTTCATCTTTGTAATCTAAAGGTTATCATCTAAACCTAGCTTTTATCATGAAGAACAATGAAGGGTACGTTATGGTTAGAATCTGAATTTTAGAATGCCAATTTTAATGAAGTAATCTTCAATTCATGAAAACAAGAGTACGCTAAGTATGGTACAATATCATCTAATATTCCTTTGTCAGTTTCCGGTCAAATATGGTTTTGTACACAATTATATTCTACCTGATATTTCTATATTTTCATCCATTTATTTCAACAATAAATTCTGAAGGAACCATAGAGTAGAATATTTAATGGTGCTTGTGTAAAATGTGCATATATATTGGTCGCTGACCTAATGTAGAGATGCACTGTATTTTGAACGAGTGAATGAACACTTGTTATGGTTGCACATCTATGTTAGCGTAATTAAAAGATGATTTATTAATTGTATCAAGATCTGATTCTTCCACCCAGGGCTGGCCCTGATATGTAGGCGGGCAAGGCGGCCGCCTCAGTCCCCCGCCGAAATCACGATTTTAGGGGCCCCCAATTTCAAACTTCCCTTGTAAATATAGGTACGCATTTCACGCGTAAAATTTTTTTTACATGTTTTTTTAAAAATGTATGGGGCAGGGGAGGCCTCATTTCGGAAGTTCGCCTAGAGCCCCCCGGAACTCAGGGCCGGCCCTGTTTTCACCATGTTTGATTAAGAAAGGGTACTTGAACCGAAAAATAGGGCATGATTTGTTTATTTTAATTGTGAATATGAATTCCATTCGTCTGCTTAGTTTTCTTTAAAGTAAAACAAGAGTATCAGGTTATAAGGGGAACTTTCAAATCTAAGTACTAAATATTAAGGTTTAGTTGCAAATACCCTCGTTAACATTCTAGGTAGCACTTTTGTCCATTTAACACACAGCATCTGGACCTCTGCGGTAGTAAGTGGAGGCATGGATATCTAGGTTGGTGAGTTATGCTACTCAAAACATAGTTGAAGGGTTATTTGCAATAGCCATCTAAAATGCTCAACGTATTGATGGTTGGTTGAAAGTTATTAATCATGTTCAGAATGAATTACACTAATTTTAGAAGTATGGTTATGCTTGTATTTTACTCTAAAGTGCAAACTGATGATGATTATGTTTGTCAAAATTAAATGATTTTCTGTTTCAAGATAGTTCATGATATGGGATAAGTGATATGGGGTAAGTGACGTGGCCCCATCTAGACCACCAGATCTCCTCAGACTTCACTCCCCTGTAATCATCAAGTCAAACGAGTCAAAAGGGCTTCAACCCATTCAGGCCCATAGGCAAACAGGTCTGACCCGGTCCGTTAGGGTCTAAGACCCGTTTACCTCTGCCTATAAATACCAGACCACTCATCACTTCTGAAGGTAATAAACTTCTCCCCAACTGAACCCTAATTACTGTTGTTTTCTCAGTGACTAACTAGATCGTCGGAGGGCCTGTCGCCGGGACTTCTCCCGGTGTTTCTAGGAAGTGTGCAGGTACAAAAGACCGAGCCGAGCCTCAAAGATCCGAGCCAAGCACTCGGCCTCCACCTCTCTCCTGCTACTCCCGAGCCGACCATACGAGTTAGAATCGGATCAACACCAGTACCACATCTTCCGCTACACAAATTACAAGAACTCACAATTGTTGCCCCCACACCCCAAAAAACAAACAACATCAGGTTGGCATCGTCTGTGGGAAATTCAGGTACTGCGGCCAGTCCGAGCCCAGCCAGGAACGTCCCCTCATGTCATGCCCTATTTTTCAAAAGAGAATACGGAATACGGATACATAACTAAAATCAACAAATGATTTTCATCCTTCATAAGCTGCTCAGAATCATTACAACATCTCACAGGAATAATCAGAGTCGGAAGCAAAAGAAATCAACCAAGTATGCATATATGAATCAAAATACCAACAGGATTACCTGAAACAAAATATATTAATCTCAAATAAACCAGATTTGAATAAGTTAATAATATCCTGCGTCACATTGCCCAAATACAAAATAAATCTAAGTATCAAATACTATAGTTCAAGCAGCAACAGGAAATAATAATAATAAATGCAAAAACTCCAGCACTAATATCTCATATCACCAACTCCATCTCGCAACTGGTCATCCTTATCTGCAATTTAATAAATTGCAGGAAGAGGAAAAAGAAAAACAAACTCCCGTCAATGCAAGTAACGGACTGCTTGTAGTGCAGGATACAAGTTATGGGATAAATAATAAATATAAAATAACAACAGAGCAAACATAGCATGGTATAGGCATGTCAACAGAAATATAATATCTAACATGAATCAGGAAAACAAAATAGATATCATGGTATACTAACAGGTATAAGTAACATGTGTCAAGTGTCAACAGTATGCAGATAGGTATACGGATAGCAGTATCAGGTAACAGTCAGTCAGTAACAGATTACAATGTCAGGTAATGATAGCAGGTAACAGTCAGTCAGTAACAGATAACAGTGTTAGGTAACATTCAGATGATAGCAGGTAACAGTGTTCAGTAGCATGTAACAAATAACAGTGTAACAGGTGTCTGTTCTTATAGTCTTGTATTTATTACTATCCAGGTAGCACTTCATGCGCCCCCAGCTTTTATCACAGGGTTGTTACATTCAAACAAATTACATTTAAATTTCGTAGGGGATCATATAGGGCCGTGTACTCAGGTATAAGTAATCAGATAGTAATGAGACAGTCAGAACCTATTGGTCCTCCTCCGAGTACACCTTCCTATAGGGAAGTGTGCAGTCAGGTAATTAGTAACGGTAATTAGATAGTCAGAACCTATTGGTCCTCCTCCGAATACACCTTCCTATAGTGAAGTGTGCAGTCAGGTAATCGGTAACAGTAATCAATCAGTATAACAGTATAACAGATGCTCAGTATGGGAAACACAGGCCCCCTTCCAAGTACACATTTCTATAATTTTTCACTACTAGATCTTTCCCTTAACTCTGGCTTGATTATTTTATTATTATTTTCAGACAGACATGTATGTGTCATAAACAAGTCAAGAAAAGCTTTTTATAAACATACAACAGGTTCAGGGTGACAGATAAACATGTATAGAAGATAGACAGTTCATAAAGGAACAGAATAATGCAAATGCTAGCTCAGGACAGCAAGACACTATGGTACTAAAACAGGGATTTCTGTTGCTACAAAAATGCAAATTTGGATCCGTCGAAGAATCTAGAAAATAGACTTCCATCCGAATCCAGCAAACACATATAAGTAATATAGTGTTTCACAAAATCAAGTCTCAAAATAGATTTGAATCCAGAAAACGTGTTCAGTCAGAAATTAGAAGATTGTATTCAAAGTCAGGAAAACAGCATGAAAACTTATTAATTAAATCCATGAAAAATCTGGGGTATTTTACTATACGTATAGTAACAGAAATTCAAGTTTCATAATTTTTCAACAAAAATAGAGTAGTCAAGTAAAATCAGAAAACAACAAGATGCATTAGTTTTGTAAATTTGAAATCACAAACACTGCAGTACGAAAACAGCAATATCTTACAAACTATAAATCCAAATCCACATCCTCCAAAGGATTTAAAAAATAGATACAGTAGACTAACTTTCATATTCAGAAATGTTTTACAAATAGAAAGTAGAAATTGGTCGAAAATCGGGTTCTTTTCTGAACAGTACGAAAAATCTGCTTGTATAGTAATTGTTTGGAAACATAGATCGGTTTGTAAAACTCATCAAATTAATCCACAAAAATTCAGGGTTAATCCCAATCTGGTCTAGAACTACTGAGAAAATTTCAGATCAAAATAATAATTTTAATACCAGAATAAAAATATATTACTCTTCAGAATTCATAGAATACGCAGTCTGAAAATATTTATACACCTTAGTAGTAAAATAGGCATAACTCACAAACCGTAAATCGAAATTGAGATCCGTCAAAAGAGTTGGAAAATAGACAGAATTCGGTACAATTCATGTTCACAAAATATTTTCAAATACTGACCTTAATAGGGTCAACATACTGATGAAAACAAGAAAACCGGCAAAACTTAAAATATTCTTCATGCACAAGATTAACTAGTTCACATAAAACTCATCCAAATAATAATCAAACATGAAATATAGTGCACTAGATGTCCAAACAACATGGTATAGGGTATTTTACAAGTAATCGATAAGTATATCATGAATAACACATCAAGCACAGTTATCTCAAAGTAGCATGAACATATACCTCAAAAGTGGTTAACCCTAGGTTAATTCATGTCATGTATGTCGCGAGGCAACTATGGTTGAATCAACACAATAGAGACAATATTAACAAGGGAATTCACGCACGAATTGTCTCTAGAACCCAACTACACTACAGGCATTATTTAGTACTTGTATTTGTAAGAAAATTTAATACAAGTTACTTGCCTGAGAGACGACGAATCCGACGAAGCAAAAGCAAGAATAACGAGAACGGATCACGAACCAATCACGAACATAAGCACGGATCTTGATGATCAAGATCAAGATGAAGATGATCAGATCAGATCGGACGACCCACATCCAATCAAGCATGATGATGATGATCATGATGATCGACGATCGGACGGTTCAGATCCACTTACTCAATACCCTCATCAAACAGCACATGCACAACAGCAACATCAAGGGCTTAGCTCTGGCCCGGCGACTGGCGGCGGCCAAAGGGCTGCAGGCAGCAGGAGGATGACGGCGAACAGGCGGCGTGATGGCGGGAAGCGCTAGCCGCTACTGCTGTCAGTCATCAGAGGAGGTGTCGGTGCTCGAGAGGAGCAGGACGACGGGGCTGGACTGCTGGCTGTCATCGGCATGGCGTCGCAACGATGCAGGGGAGCTGCATGCTGCTGCAGTCGTCGTCTACTGCTGGGGAAGTCGTTGCGGTTGTGGCTAAAGACGGTAGGGGGTAGGGGAGTGGGAGAGGAAGATGGGTGAGCAGGAGGGATGCACCGAGATGGGGAGGGAGATGAGTGGGAGAGACGAGGAGAGGGAGACACAGGCAGCTGCGGGGTCACACAGGGGAGAGGAAGCATGGGTTATATAGTGGATGGAGAGATAGGGTTTAAGAGGGGGGTGAAGGTGACGGCACAATAGTAAGGGGTGCAATGGGTCGGGTACATGGGCTTAATGGGTTGGGTATGGGGAATGTGGGTATGGTTAAGTAGACAGTACGTTAGTATATAGTTAAAAAAATGGTTAAATGGGTTAACGGGTAGTAATAAATGGGTAATGGATAGTAAATACGGTTTTAAGGAAAAATATCCTATAAGGAAAATAGGGTTTTAAATAGGGTAGGGTATTGGGTATTAGAAAAATACAGTAACCAATAAAAATATGCAATTAGGATTTTATAGAAATTTTAATAATAATAATAATAAAAACAATAATAATAAAAATAATAATAATATCAGTATTAAAATAACAGTAATGATAATAATAATGAGAACAATAACAAAATAAGAAAAATGATAAAATAGTAATAGTACTAATAATAACAGTAGTAGTAATAATAAAAGTAATAATAACAAAAATAAGAATTGTCTTACAATACAAAAAATCATAGAAAAATAGTTACAGTTAAAATTATTGATCAAAAGTAGATTTTAATAGAAGATCCAATAATACATTTCAACAAAAATAGTTCGGAAGCGGAAAACTAAATTACAAAAATTTGAAATACTGAAAATACACAAAAAATACATTTTGGGTAAACAGGGGTTACAAATCCTACCCACCTTACAGCAATATTTCGTCCTCGAAATTTTCTTAGGGCGGTATATAGTATAAGGCAAAAACAAACTTGGAGAAGGGTAACAAAGCAGAGGGCTAATGGGGAAGGAACAGAGCAGTGGTAATCACCAGAATAGGAAAGAAGATGGATCACACGGATGCCAATTGGAATGCATGAAAGAAAGTAAATAGTATCAAAAGGACGGAAACAACACAATATAACAAAGCAAGATAGGGAGTAGATAGAACTGGAATCAAGAAAAGAATAAATATAGAAGAATTGAATCAAATAATGAATGGGTGCATGATGGCAAAATAGAATGCAAGAAAGAAGTAGCCGGTATCAAAAATGAAGAAGAAACAACACAAGACTTGCAAGATAACAAAGCAAAGAGATGAAGAAATAGATAGAGCTGGAATCGAAGAAAGGATGGACAAGGAAGAGGTGAACCAAGCAAATGAGTCAACGGATGAAAAAGAGTACAAGGTATGGAGGGAAGCATACAATACAAAGAAGAAGCAACAAAGAAATCCTGGAACCTGTGGGTTAATGATCCACAACACGCTTCCGCTGTGCCACTCTGATCGGGAAGACTCTGCCAAGCATCCAGCGATGCCAACTGACGAACCAAGTAGAAAATAGAAAAAGAATGAATGGCACCAAAATCAGAAAGATATGGATACGAAATGAATGAATTCATACCCAAGAAGAAATCAACAAATGAGGACGACTAAAAGAGACAGAAGAACAAATATCAAGAAATAAGAAGGGATCAAAAAAAGAAAGGAATAAGACTAGTATTCAGATCAATGTTGATAATAATTTATTTATGCATGCATGGTTGGTGAAATATTGAGCCGATCCCAGTTCGAGCCAAGATTGTCTAATATATTAGGCAATTAATACATTAGCCAAACATGGGCTCTGATACCACTAAAAACATTGTCACGCCCCGCTTCCCAAAAGAGAATATAGAATACGAATACGTGACTATGCCCAGCGAATGATTTTCATTATCCATAAGTTGATCAGAATCATTACAACATCTCACAGGAATAATCAGAGTCGGAAGTAAAATAAATCAACCAAGTATGCATATATGAATCAAAATACCAACAGGATTACTTGACACAAAATATATTAATCTCAAATAAATCAGATCTGAATAAGTTAATAATATCCTGGATTACATTGCCCAAATACAAAATAAATCCAAGTATCAAATACAAATGTTCAAGCAGCAACAGGAAATAATAATAATAAATGCAAAAACTTCAGTACTAATATCTCATATCACCAACTCCATCTGGCAACTGGTCATCCTGATCTGCAATTTAATAAATTGCAGGAAAAGGAAAAGGAAAAACAAACTCTCGTCAATACAAGTTACGGGCCGCTTGTAGTACAGGATACAAGTACATGGGATAAATATCAAATATAAAATAACAACAGAGCAAACATAGCATGGTATAGGCATGTCAACAAAAAAGTAATATCTATTTCTCAAGCAAACAATTTTAATATGCACTAAAGTGATCTATGCCATATACCATTCAAGCATGAATGGGAGGTTTTTCCTCGAGTTCTTTTATGTTATTCAAAGAGTCATAACTAAAAATCTACTTGATTGAATCAATTGATTTTTGGAAGTGTCGTAACATCATATTTCAGGAGCTAGAATCTAAAATTTCATAAAGTTCTGACACCGTTTACTATTTTAAATTGATTCTACCCTATGACTGTGTTAATATGATGTGCTGTTCTGAGAATCCGTATACTTGTTAAAAATGGGAGCATAAGAGCTTGTAAACGACCTTCACTAAAGAAACTTGAAACTAGTAAGTTGTAGTTGACACATAAACCTTTATGTATTGACCGAGAAATCATGATTTGGATAAGTGTACGATTTTATATGATTTTTGCAAGTGACGACAGAAACACAGTGAATCTTAGAGCTTACTGTTTTGCACCATGTTCAGAGAAATGAGTTTGAACTTGTACTTTACTAGCTTAGAGTTGTTGTTTGAGTTCAAGAATCTTGTTATGGATGTGTACAAGAGTTAGGACTCAAATTATCTAAGGTTCCTTGCTAAGGGTAGCTTATAGTTGCTTATAGACCCCAATATAGAAAACGTTGTTCACTGTTTTGAAGTAAAAATTGTATTGAATATTGGGATAGTGTTGTTGACCATTTTGGGATGGAATCCATACCTAAAGTGTGCTTATACTTGCTGTCTACCTTGAGTAGAAGCATGGGATCACCAGATTGCGATTCTTCAAAGAAATGGGACCGAGAATGACTCTGTTTTGGCTTAAACGCCAAATGTGAGCTTGCTGTTTGAAATTGTAAATTGTCAATTTTACGGCGCTTAGAACCCCATTTTGTGGATTCATGGGTTAGGAATTACTCCTAGTGTAGTGTACCATGTTGGGATACATCGGTTGAGGATTGAGACTCTAGGACTAAGTCGTGTTGACAAACCTAGACGTGTAGAATAGGACCCATGTCGCATCGAATGCATTGGAGGAGATGACTCATGTGCCGAGGTACTCGCCGTGCATGGAAGGATTCCATGGATGTGTTTGGAGCTACCACTTGTCGAGGACCGTGGAGCGTTAAGTTTAGAGGAAGCTTCGTGTTGATCGGGCCGAGGATTGCAATCGAACTCCAAGCATAGATGGCGATTGCGGCGATCGACAGGGTCAATTCGTCGTTGGTTCGTGCCAAGTGTGGGCCGATGCAAGTCAACCCTTGGACCGAACTTGAGGGCTAATTGAGTCATAGTGTGGAATGGGTTGAGATCCATTAATGATAAATGTGACAAACTAGAAAGAGTCTACATGTAGAACTTAACTAGTTGTTCATAGCAAGCAAAGTTGATTACCATGTTTGGGATTAGAAATGGTAGATAGATCGCCTAACTGAGGGAATGGGTAATATGAGATAGTTCTAGGCTCGCCTAGAGGTCCGTACTTCTAATAAGAAAATGAAAGAGAATTAGAGTTTGGCTAGAGTGATGGTTTTTAGTAATCGGTAAATAAAACAAATGTTAGAAATCTTGTAACTAATCGTATCCTTTAATCTTGGAGTTGGGTAGCATTGATACGTTGGTAAGACTAGATCGAGTCTTGGTGGAATGTAAGGACATGCACTAGCGAGGGTGTTCGCCTGTCAGGGGGACGCATGACATCATCACGCATGGCCAAATCCTAGGTTCGTTTAATGTGGACATGGACTCCGAGCTGCCCTGGGGAGTGGATACTCTATGGGGGCTCCGCTGTTTCGGCAGGAATGCCTTTATGTCCGTAACAACCTTTGAGGAGATTTGGAGTGTTGACGCCGTCTCGACTGCAAGTTCTACTCTAGTGTAAGGAGAAGTGTAGCAGAGTTGGGAAAACCTTATATCCGTCAGATCCTTTGTTGATCAATGCGGGCAGGAGATTTAGAGAAATACCTGGTGAGTGAGACTTAAGGGGAAGGCTCTAAGTCCTCCGGTAGGGAGCCCTGGTGTCCGTATATTAGCTTTTGGTAAGGTACAGGGAGACGTAGATACAGCAACATACCATGGTTACAGTCGTGAAGGAGTAAGCCTACGACTGGGATCCCGGGCATAGTGGATAAAACACGAGGATTGCACACCACTAATGACAGCAGTGACTAGAGTAAGCCAGATGACTGCAGCCACACCATCACTGGAATCAGAGACAGGAGAGAGTAGAAGGGTATGATGCATAGTGGGGGATCGAACCCCATCAAACTGAAGAATGTCGTTTGGTTGGGGGATGTGTAGTATGGGATGCATATCTTTCAACCAAGCGTGCATTAGCTTTAGGAGCATGTGTGCTTAGTGTGTGCATTAGATTAGGCCATAGCATATACTGACACTTGTTTGACATCACCTTTTTCTTTGCATCAAATATTTGTGGTTGTTGAGGTTGGAATCGTTATATTATGGCGTAGAGAGGATAGCCGTATATAGCATTTTGTCAGTTGTATTCAACTGACGTGCCCACAGTTATCAGTGTAGGATTGCCAGCTTGGGAGCGCGGGAAAGCTCTAGCAGGGAAAAGCATCCAAGTGAAAGTTACTGTCCAAATTTTATTGTACATTCTTATTGTAACAATTAATTGTAATTGTTGTATTCATTGGACATTGTAATAACAATTCAATATAATAAAAGTTTTAATTTCCTTTGATTTTTGTGGTGTTGTGACTGATTTGAAGAAATATCCTGGAGTGTGTTACGAGTTCCTATGTTAGGAATTCAGGGCGCTACAGGACCTATGTAGTATGGAATGCATAGAATCCGACAAGTATGCATTAGAAATCATCATATGCATTTGTGTTTCTTGACTTGTTTTATTATTTTTTGTTGTACTATGCTCTATTTATTATACTATGTTCTATTTATTATTTTTTATGCATTATTTATTATTGTTTTATTAATATGCATCAAGTTTGTGATTATGAGATTTAGAAGTATCACTATTACTATAGTTGATGTCAGTTACATTTAACTGACGTGCCCACTTTTCAATAGACTATTGAAAGTTTTCAATTATGGATAGCATTTATGCAAATAAAGCTTGGAGTGTAAATGCAAATTGAAGATTCTATGTGTTGTAAAGATTTGTAAATAATGTATTAAATTCCACTGTGTTTTGTAAGAAGAGAAGATGTAATAAAAAGTTTTAATTTTATCTTTATTTGATACTGTGTTTATGATTGCTATTGAAGTTAATTCTAGAAATTGTGTCACTTATTTCTAAATTTTTTATTGAAAATTCGGGGTGCTACAGAGTTGGTATCAGAGCCTGCTTCAACTAGTAATGTTAAACATGGTATAGAGAAGGAACCTAAGTGGACACTAGAGCGGGTCTACCTTGGTGGACATTAGAGTGTGAGTATTAAACATGAAACTAAACTAAATGAAATGGTTTGAGTATGAACAGATTTTTGTATTGGGCAGTTGGTGTGGATATGATTTATGTTGTACTGCTCTAACAATTTCACGTGTTTTGCAGTGTTTAGTGAAATGGCAGGACCCAGGAATAGAAATGGTGGGAATGATGATGGGGCTAAAGGTTCCCACGGGGCAGATTTGATTTGGAGACGGAGATAGCCAGAGTATACCAGACTCTGAATGCTTTTATGGCAGCTAGTGCGACTCAAAATCAGGGAGTATGGCTTGTACTTATTAATGCAGATCTTATCAAGCAAGTCGAATCTTTCAAGCAAATGAAGCCGCCAGTTTTCGAAGGGCAAGCTGATCCCAATGAGGCTGATGATTAGATAAGACAGATGGTGGTTCTCTTCGTGGTTCTGGAAACCCCTCAGCCAACAAAGTGAAATCGGCCATGATGCAACTGGAAAAAGATGCAGGTGTCTGGTGGCAGTCGGTAAAGAGGACTTTTGGTGGAGAGCAGGTGACTTGTGACGTTTTTCTTGGTGAGTTCAGGAATCACTATTTTTCCTTGGACATTCAGGAGAAGAAAGCGATGGAATTCTTGAACCTGCAGCAGGGCAGTATGTCGGTGCATGAGATGGGACTATGTACACGTAGTTGTCAAGGTATGCACCGGAACCAGTAGTTGATCAAGCAAAGAAGGCAAGGAAATTTGAGCAGGGCTTGAGGCCAAATTTGAGGTCCCGAATGATACCATTAGGGATCAGGAGGTTCGATAAACTTGTCAGGAGGGCAGCCATGACAGAGGAGGACATGGATCAGTTCCAGAAGAAGCAGGAAACCTAGAACAAAAATAAAATGCCAGCAGCAATAAATTGGAGTTGGAAGAAGTTTCAGGAAACCTAGATCAAAAATAAAAGGCCAGCAGCAATAAATTGGAGTTGGAAGAAGTTTCTGGAGAAGAAGGGCAGATTCAGTGGGCCCGATATGTGTTCAGTAGTTCTGTGGAGAAGCGGGTCACTACAGGGCAGCATGCACCAAACCAACTAAGGGTCGGACTTGTTATCAGTGTGGGCGAGAGGGTCATACCAAGCTGCATTGCCCGCAGCTTAAGAGGGATGGTGCAAATGGGAGCAAATTTCTGAGGCAAGGGCGAGTGTTTGCATTGACTGAGGAGGATGCTAGTAACTCAGAAGATGTGATCCGGGATATGCAAGAATTTTAATTTATTTATTTTTTGTATTGAATAAAACTTTGTTCAAGAATAAAATGAAGCTATGAGTATCAATCTTCATGCAACAGGATATGTTTTGATTACTGGAATAAAAGCAAAGGTTTTATTTGATACTGGTTCTTCGCATACATTTGTGTCGCCCAATTTTGCTAAAGTGTTACGTGTGAAACGTAAGATTTTTCCAGGCAGGGTCTTGTCCATGGCAACACCATCAGGAAAGGAGTTGATTGCTGATCGGTATTACGAGGATTGTGATATCATGATCGATGGGAGGCTTTTTGGAATGAGTCTTATCGAACTGCAGGTCTTGGGAGTGGATGTGATTGTGGGCATCAATTGGATGGCAATTTATGATGCTACAATTGAATGCAAGAATAAAAAAGTTATAGTGCACCAGGAGGACCTGCAGTGACTTTTCAAGGGAAGAAGGACAACTCGAAGGTGACTGCAGTTATATCGAATGAGGCCAAGGAGATTCCAGTTGTCAGAGATTTTCCTACTGTGTTTTTGGATGATCTACCGCAGTTACCGCTGTAGCGAGATGTTGACTTCGGCATCAATGTTCAACCAGGAAGTGCTTCAATATCTAAGGCTCCGTACAAGATGGCACCTGTAGAGCATGATCTGGTAAAGAAGCAGAATGAGAAATTGCTAAGCAAGCAATTAATCAGGCCAAGTACTTTGACATGGGGTGCACCAATGTTGCTAGTAAAGAAGAATGATGGGTAAATGAGGATGTAAATTGACTACTCTGTAATTTCAGTATAGGGTTAATTCTCCTAGTTAGATCGTACGACTCCTATAGTGTGACTTTCTCTTTAGAGTATATTAGACGGTGTTGGACCAAGAATACAACCTAGGGTTTTTCTAAATCTCTATATAACAATATAATGGCCTCCATTGAGAGTTAGTACTTAATGTGAGAGTTTTTTTTATAAACAGCAGAATATCTTCTAGTGAGGCTTGAGAAATAGACAAGTTCTTGGTGGGTGATTATAACTCTTATGTCTTCTCTAGTTAAATAATATATCAGTTATTTCTCCCCCAGATTAGGTTCATCTGAACCAGGATAAAATTGTGTGCTTTATGTGCTTAATTGAGTCAGTGTGATCGGTTATCGCCCCCCGTCCTGCTACCCTTAATTCCCTAATAGGTTTGTGAGGAGAGGGGGAAAAAGATAGAGAAGAGTATTTTTGGGTTTGAGTTTTGATTTGGATGTGAATTTGGACTGGAATTTGGGTTTAAATTGGGTTTGAGAAGGAATGAGAGAAAGAGAGGAGAAATGACGAGTACTTTGGAGTATGAATTTGTATTTAGGTCTGGATTTGTAGTTTTGGTGTGGATTACATTTGAGAAGGAAGAGAGAGAGAGAGAGAGAGAGAGAGAGAGAGAGAGAGGGAGGAATTTTTTTTTCATAAAATCCTACTGAATTTTGAAGGGTAAAATGGATATTTCACGTCAAAATAGAAGATGCCATTCAATTTTCATTAAAGTGTCAAACAATTTATACAATAGTAGGGTAAGTTGTCAAAAATAAAAGGAATAGATTGGGGTGCAAATTCGTGAAAATTTAGTAGGGTCTTGTGAAATTTATCCATTTTTTAAATGTATTAATGTGTTAACTATTAATCAAATATGCGAGAGAGAATATGGTTATAATGATCGTGAATTTTGAAGTAAAAGTAGCAATTTTCATGGTTGTTGAGGAGATGGGATTGACGAGTGGAGGAGGTTAAGGTGGTAGTGAAGGGAGAAGCAGAAATAGGAAAGATGAAGATGATATAGGATAAAAAATAGTTTGAATTTATAATGCGGCAGAGAAGTTATTACTGATCATGTGCAAGACACTTGAATGAATTTTATAGGTTTATATATAAGATTTTAAGGTACTTTTAGAGTCATCCAGCTCTATGTAAAATCATAATAAATGGTATTAAATAATTGGGAAGTAACGTCATGAAAATGCTAACCTTCAGCTTCATAATTAATAAACCCCATGCAGTTAGATTTTGTTAATTTTAACCCCCAACAGTGCCTTTTCTGTTCTACGGTTAAATAGGATATGTGAAAGGTCCAAAATGCTCTTCCTTCCACTTTCCAGCATTTTGAGCTACCTCATGTCCTTCTCTTCTCCTTCCTCTTTCGGTTTCTTCATACAACCTTTTCTTTACCCTGATTGTAAGACCCCACAAAATAGTATATATCTATTTTATATTTTTAATCCATGCACGATTAAGAGTTGCACGTATTAATGGAATTTTCTCAATTTTAATTGAGTAAATATTGAAACATATTATTATTCGATATGTTTTGAACTAAATAAAGGTGCAATTGTAGAACCGGAGTTGAGATATATTCTCAATTAAGTCGTATATTAGTCTTAACTGTAATTGGGACGTGTTATATTGAATTATTATTTTATATGGTGACAATGCGATTTCATGTATGTTATTACAATTTGTATTGACATTATTTATGTGTATTTCAATTTCTATTTGATTGAAATTATTTGTGAGATTGTTGTGATTTAAATCATGTAATTAAACCCAATATGACTCAACTAGACCCAAACAAACACACTCTAGCTTGAACCTAAGCTGACCCAACCTAACTTAACTTATTTTGTGCATGACATGAAAAAAAAATTGTGCACATGCACTAGTTTTGGTCAGCCATATGTTGGAGAGAAAGGGAGAGATGAGTGCAATTGGTTTAGATTAAATGGCACAGAATATAAGGCTTTTGATGAGACTCGAAACACTTGAGTTTTTTAGAAACCCTAAGAGATAAAACCCTAAATCAGGCCAAACTCCCTCTCTCTCTATTTGTACCCCTTCCCAAAATCCCTAGTTCAATTTCTCATTTTCTACTACATCCAATTATCTCTCAGATCCTTAAAACCACTTCTATACACTCCCTACATCTCTACACTCTGAAATTGGAGGCAAGAAGGAGCCAAGAGGAGCCAAGGAGAAGGAGAGCAGGATCAAGAAGTGCTAGCAAGGAGGAGCAAGAACAAGGAGGCCAAACTTGGAGAGTAAATTTTATCTACAAACAAAATGTGGTTGTTTTTAAACCTTTGTGGTGTTTCAATTTTTGTGGTCAAAATCTTGATGTGGTCTTGACAATATGAGTGGGTCATGAAATGTATAATTAAGTGTTAAAATTCGTTGCATGCTAGTTTTATTTATGGAAGACTAAATAAAAACCCCGTAAAAAGCTGAACAGAAAAGTGTGTTAGGTCTAGATGCTATAACTCGAAAATTACTTGGAGTTTGAGTTTGAAATTATAAATGTAGAATCTTATGCAAGTTAGCCACCTTCCTTCAAAATTTCATAATTTTTAGAATTTATTTACTATTTTAGTTAAATACGAACTTGAACACTGACTGAGCAAGAAACATATTTAGCATAGGTTCTGACTATGATATTCCAAATCTCATAACTTTGTAATCACTTGAGTTCTATTGCTAAAATTTTAGTATGTTCTTCTAATATGTGTTCAGTGCTTAAATATAAAATTCTATAATTTTTGGACATTGTTTACTATTCTTATTAAATCCGAAACCATTCACTGTTCTGAAAAGAAAAGACAGAGTGAAGATGATCTGTTCTGTTTTCAGCTAATTTTCAAGAAATCATAACTTGAATAATAATTGGTAGAATCACTTGAAATTTAAATATGTTCTGTTATCATGTATGAAGAACTTGCTTTTTAAATTTCCTGAAGTTTAGAGATCATTTAATATTTTTAAAGTATTTTTATGTTAGCACTGGTTAGTTATTGCTCTGTTCTGAAAATTATTGTATGCATGTTAAACAATGACTCATTTGATCACTTTAACGACTTAATCTGAAGAAGTATGTAACTATAAAGTTATAGTAGACACATAAATCTTTCTTTAATGCCTAAGAACTCAAGATTTAGATAAGTACACGAATTATAATGAATTTTGTAAGTGATAACGGAAATACACAGATTCTTAAAGCTCACTATTTGGCACTATGCCTATGAAATTGAGTTAGAACTTGTAGTTTTGAGTTTTTAGTTGCTGTTTGTGACTTATAAATCATGTTGTGGATGTGAGAATGAATTAAGGCTTAAAGTTGCTAGGTTCTATGCTGTGAGTAGCTCATATGTGCTTGTGGAACTACAATCTAGACATACTTGTTCACTGTTTTGAGATAGATGTTATGTTAAGTGATTGTGTATTTTGGTGGACCACAGTGGGATGAGATTCATTCCCAATTGGTGCTTGTGCTTGCTGTCTACTTTGAGTAGAAGCATGGGGAGAACCCGATCACGTTTCTCTAATAAAACGGGACCGGGAACGACTCCGTTTTGGCATGAATGCCAATTGTATGCTTGCTATTTGGAAATGTGATTTTCCAATTTTAGAGCTTTTTAGCACTCTTTTGGATATTTATGGTGTAGGGTATATTCCTAGACTAGTTTACCCTTATTTTGCTTCATTGGTTGAGCTTGAGACCCTAGGATTAAGTCCTATGGTATATCTAAACGGGTAGGAAAGGAAACCGTGTCGCATCAAACGCGTGGGAGGAGACGACTCGTGCGCCGACGTGCTCGCCGTTCATAGAATGATTCTATAGTTGTGTTTGATGCTACCACTTTTCAAGGACCGTGGAGTGCGTGGATGGCGGGAGCAACGTGTGGGTCAGACCAAGGTTGCGATCGAACTCCAAGCGTAGATGGTTGTTGCGGCGATCGACGGAGTCGGTTCTTCCTTGATTCGGGCCAAGTGTGGGCCTAGGTGGGGCAACCCTTGGGTTGGATTTGAGGGCTAGATTGAGTCCTAGTGTAGGATGGGTTAAGTCCAAATAATAAAAAGGTAATTAGAGTCTACAAGTAGAACTTAACTAGTTGTTCATAATAAACAAAGTTGTTTATTAATTTTGGGCTTGGAAATACTTGATAGATCGTCGAACTAAGAGAATTGGTTAAAATAAAATAGACCTAGACTCGCCTAATAATTCATATATCTAATGAGATAATGAAAGAGAATTAGAGAATGACTAGAGTCGTGGATTTTGAGTCTTGGTCCTAGAATGGGTTAGCTCTTGTACCTTGGGTTTGTGGTATTGCAGGATTAGTTCGAGTCGTTGTTGAATGTAAGGACATGAACTAGTAGGTGTTGTACTCATCCTGTCAAAGGGACACGTGTGGCACCGTCTTACCTGGACAAGGGAACACGAGCGGTGTTGTCTCAACTGTTAATTTCTGGAGTTTAGTGATGAGAATGGGACCCAAACACAAGTCGCAAGTCAATTGGAACTTAGGGGATGGACCCCTGAGTTTTCATTTATGTTCTGAGTTATCAGTGCAGATGAGGAGCAAGAGTTTCACTCTGCAGCTTTTGGCAGAGTAAGTGTGGCCCTACAATTTGCTTTATGTTCACGATAACTTTGGGTAGAGGCAAAAATTGAGAAGGACCATGATTTCGGCAGAGCTACGGTGGAAGCCGAATGATCACCGACCTGACCGGGAATGGAGAAGAACCATGATCCTGTCAGAGTGGAGAAGGACCACGATCTGAACGAATAGAGTGACCACTGTCGTTCAGAGTGGAGAAGGACCACGACCCGATTGCAGTAGCGGAATTAGACCACACCGATGGCAAACTCTACGATTCGCCTTATGTTCACGATAACTTTGGATAGAGGTAAGAATGGAGAAGGACCATGATCTGAACGAATAGAGTGACTACTATCGTTCAGAGTGGAGAAGAACCATGATCTGATTATAGTTGTAATACCCCATATTTTTAAATAATGTTTTAAGATTAATAAATAAATTAAAATGATTTTTTGTGATTTAATAAATATTTTTCTGGAGATTTATCTTTTTACACGTGCAAAACACATGCAAATGTTTTATTGGAAAGTTCAAAGTCAAAAACTATTTTCTGGAAAATCATTATTTATTAATACTTATTATTTGAGAATTTTTTGAATTTTTCTGATAATTATTGGACCTATTTGCAAATATTACAAAAAGAGGGATTTTTTGCAAAATTACCACTTGGAGTGAAAACTCCAGATTTTGAGATTTTTGGGCTTGGCATGATGCCTAGTCAACTCAGAGGTAAAGAGTTTACTTTTTGTTTTAATAAATTTGGTTTATTTTGCAAGTTTTGATAAAAAAAGGATCTTTTTGCAAATTTGCTATTTAGAGGGGTAAAAGTGTAAATTCATTTTTTCTGGGTTTTTCAAATTGTGCCGGCTGGTTATAAAGTGTTTGTTTTGTTTTTAAAACTCAATTAAGTTGGTTTTCTTTGGTTTCCAAGTATAATGATTTATATATAGAAGGATATATTTAAAAGAGGTATTTTGCAAATCTATTTACAAAAACCCTAAACCTAATATTACAGCATATTTAAGAGTGGGTGTAGCCGTCTCTTACTGTGCTACACAAAGGATTTCTTATTATTATTTTTCTTGGAGTTTTTAATCAAGGATTCTTAGTTTTCTTGCGAAGAAGGTTTTCTTTTATTCTTTATTTCTTTTCAGTTGATTCTTCATAGAGGTGAGTGACATATTTTTGTTTTCTTTTGTTCTATGTATATTGTATGTGATGATCTTGTTTATTAGAAAAGATATTGGGGTTTGGATGTTGATATGATGAATTTGATGAGTGGATGAGTTAAAAATTGAATCTTTACTTGAAAATATACTATTGATGATTAAAACCTTAATTTGATTAATTGTGATTGCTAAAGAACCTAATAGAAATCATGAGTAGGATGATTTTAATCATATTGTTGCTATTTGAATATTATATGTTGAGTTGTATGATGTTTTTTGTATGAAAAGTAAACAATAATTTGATTAAAAATGAACCCTACTGTGTGTAGGCATATGTGGTTTTGTTATGGATGTTTCGATGGTTAAAACTTGATTATTTGCAAGTTGTGAGTGCATATGTTCATGATTAATTGATGTAAGTGATTGGGTATGTGTATAACAGTTATAGAAGGTTTTTTTGGACCAAAAAGATCAGTTTTTAAAGTAAAGGAAGGGGTTTTGCCTTCGGGTCTGTAGTGTGCAGGCCGAAGGTTGTTTTGATGCATTTTTGTGAAAATCTTGATTTGGATCTGGGTTGTTTGACACTGAGGCTGTTTTGGAACAATATGCTACATATGTACAATGGATTCACAATGATTAACTGATGCACAATTACACAAACACACATACACGCACCTTCACATTCTTAATCCACTGTTTTGAGGGTTTTATGAGTTTTGATGGAGTTTTGATTGAATTTTGATGGTTTTGTTACAAAGATGGTTTTGAAATGTACCCAACTTCTATTTGGTGAATTCTGCTACTAAAATTGTTGCTTTAATTCCTATTTTTAACATGTACATATATAGGTTGTTGTTTTGAAAGATTTTTGTAAAAACTCCTATTTTGAGATCTTGATATGTTTTGATGTGTTTTAATAACTCTTATGTGTTATACAAGTAACAATTAATCATCTCAGGAGATTAGTTCTTCAAATTTGTTATTTTACAAAGTGGAATCGTGTATCGGTTTAAAATATGCACAAACCCAAAACTGCAGTCTGTAGGTGTGACAGTCAACTGGTAAGTTTCGACAGTCGACCATCGCGAACCTGGCTGCAGTGTTTTCTTGGAGTTTTGAATTTTCGTGAGGGACAGTCGACTGACCCCATTTCACAGTCGAATGCCACTACTCTGATTTATGTTTTCTTAAAGCTTTGGATTTTATGCAAGACAGTCGACTGGCTACAGTATGCAGTCGAGTGTCACTGCTCTGATTGATGGATTTCTTGAGTTTGGATTTCACGCGGGACAGTCGACCGACCACCCTATGAAGTCGAATGCTACTGCTCTAACTGATGTTTTCTTGAGTTTTCTGATGCTTCTTTTGAACAATTGTTCCTTTAATATTATATTGTTTTAAAAGATGTTTTGCTACAGATTAAAAATGTTTTACAGAGATTTATATTGGAGCTTTAAATGTATTCTTTTGGAACTTATTTGAGTTATATGTGTTTTTAAAGGAATTGATGTTTTATGATATTCTACAACTTAAAAATATGATTTTCAGTTATTTAATAGATTTAATATTTATTTAGAATCTGGAATTTTATCTAAGATTTGGATTTTTGTTGATTTAAGAAGTTTCTTCATATAATCGTTTTGACGATAGATGAGTTGTGATTTCTCTAGGAGTTGAGTGGGAGTCCTGTGAACTGACAGATGAGATTTGTGGATTTTGACCTGCGGGATTTGGGTTTGTTTTGTGGATTTAAGTTCGACAAGATACACTAACTCTAGAGATGAAGATTTTTGTGTTTTAATAATAACCAACTTAAGAACAGGCACTAGTGGAGATGTGATGGAACTTGAGAAATGTAAGTATATGCTCTTGGTCTGTTAGTCCAACAGATGCATTCCAGGACTGTTTGTTGTCCTATCTCGAGAGCACATTTGTATGTTCGCATGTCAAGCCTCTGCAGGCCTATTCACGGAGTATGCAAGGTGCATTCGCGTGTCGAGGATCAGCGGGCCTATTTACGGGATGTACTCGGTGTATCTGCACGTCGAGGGCCTCGCAAGCCTATTCGTGGGGTACACGGTTTGGAGGTGATTCTCCAGTTTTAGAGCTATTCTTACATGATGCTTCAACGTCGAGGGCTATGGTGCCTATTCGCAGAGTATTCTGAATATTGTTTCCATCACCGTAGTTTTGCTGGAAACATTGGAGTAGATGTAAACTATTAAATTTAATTGATTTAAATTATTTTTAATTAGTCCATAATTTTTAATAGTTTCCATCGGACGTATGGTCGGCTGGTTTTGATGTAATTAACAATCAATAAACAGGAATCCAAGGCCAACAGTCCATAACAGTAACCAATCAAGCAGTAAGGGACCCTTACCGAGTACAGTCTCCAATTGTTCACTACCAAGTCGACCCTTAATACCCCGGCTTGTTAATGTTTTATTACATCCTAATGTGAGCATGCAAGAAGATGTCATGGTTTTATAATTCAAGGTGTGACTAAATCTACACATTACATGAAAAGCAAAAAGCGTTTACACTAAATCAATACAAAGCATACATTTTGGATAGCAAGACGTTATTGTACAAAAACAAAGATTTTCGTTGCTACGGGATAGAAAAAAAGGATCCGTCAGAAGTTCTAAAAACTAGACTCTCTACCGGTTCCAATGCATATACACATGACATATTTAAATCACAGAAACTAGGTGTAGAATCTTATTCTTTACTGATTATATGTTCAGGAAGCAGGTTAAAGGTCATATTCACATATATGTATTGGGTCTGAAAGTTTATCAGTTAATTTCACAAAAATTCAGGGTGACTCCTAGTCATGTCTAGTCTCAACCAGATTAATTTTAGATTTTAATTCCACTGTTAATATTCTCTTTTTGTTAACCATTAATGTTGATATACATATAATTGCGAATCTGGAAATCCAGACCTAGAAGTACTAAAAGTCTAATATCTAGCAGATTAAGAATCGGAATTCCAATCTGTCGAATGTTCTGGAAAGTAGACTCACAGAGCAAAAATTATTGTTTACAAAGTTTCATTAAATTCCTACAGCAACTAATTCAAAAGTGTAATGCAAAATGAGGTAGACAGCAGGCCAACAAATAGATAGATATGAATCGTCAATAATTTAAACATGCAACCATGCAATTTCATGGCAATTAAATAACAAAAGCTCTATTTAATTATCAGCATGCAATTTCAACATTAACAAGGCATTTCATAATCATGGCAATTAATTCACGAAAATCATATTCAATCGGGAACGTTCCAATCATCAATCAATTCTATAGCATAGGTCTAACTGTATTCATGAAGTACGTGCATATGCAATGTATATTAGGGCATGGATTCAAGTCAAAGATAACAGCACGAAAAGAGAAGTATCACTTGGTTTCGCCGATGAATTTGTGATAATCTCTTGAACAAATATTAACAAGTACAGATGTGAATATTGGATTATGAACTACTTGTGGGGATCAACAAAATTCTTGAACGCGAATAATAATGGGGTTCAAGAAGAATTGTCTTACAAGACGATTAATCCGGATATAATAGAATAACGGGATGAGAATCCTGACGGTGATAATACACATGCAAACTATGGGTGGAGCACGTGCAAATAGCAACAACAAGATCTCCAACACCAATACAGTGCAGCAACAGTAGCACGTGCAACACACATGCACAACAACAACGGCAAGGAAACAACGGCACTGGCGGGGGGTGGTCGCCGGCGCGGGGGTGATCGCTAGTTGTAGGCTGCAGCAAGGCGACGGCAGTGCACAGGGGGCTCGACGGTCGCAAGTGCAGTCGGAGTGGTGGGGTTGGTGAGATTGCAGTAGGGTGGTCGAGTGCTATGGCGGTTGTGGCGGTAATGGAGGATGACGAGGAGTGTAGCGGGGTTATCGAGGAGTGAGGTGTTGGTAGCGGTGATGGTGGTTGCGGGATGCAGGCATTAGGGATGGTGATGTTGGTTGCGACGATGGTGGATGGGTGGAGGTGCAGGCGCTAGCGAGGAAGAAGACGGGAGGGACGGCCGGGGTTGGGTTTCGAAGGCAGGCTCGAGGAGGAAGAAGAAGGTCGGAGGATTAGGCGGTAGTGTTTAGAAGGTAATTAGGGTAAATTAGGATGATTAGGGTTAGGGTTAAACATGGATATATATAGGGTTAGGATGTGGGTTAATGGGTTTCGGGTTATTGGGTTTGGGTTCAAATTCAATGGGAAAATAAATATGATTAATATAGATCTAATTGGAGTATTCAATATCCACAGTTTATTAGGTTGAACAACAAAATTTCAGTGTTCAACAGAAAATAAGATTAAATAGATTAGAAGAATAAATTGAATTGGAAGCAAATAACAAATTTTATTATCAATTAGCAAAATTACAAAAATTCAGAAAAGATAAAGAAGAAAAGAAATGAATAATAATACAATGGAAAACCAACAATTGGGAACAGAGGTTACATAATAACTTTTGGGCTATGATACCAGCTAACGCATGATGGAAGATAGATTATTTGCCTGATTATGGATAGGCTTACGGGCCTTGAATAAACCATAGTTTCCCAATGAATTGAGAAGGATAAATTGAAGTAATTTCTTCATTTTATTGAATAAAAATAAAAATAATAATAATAATAAGATGATTACAATAGAAATCCTAAAATCCTTTAATAGGGGGACTAATCTTGGGAAAAAGAAACTAAATAATCTATTTCTAATGGAACGGACTTAGAAAATAATTCAAGAATATCTCTAAACTAGCTAGGTAAGTAATTAAATATTTAATGTTTCTAAACTATGAAAGTAATTAAAAGAAATACAATTACGGTAAATAAAAAAAACAACTCTTCATATTCCTGCCAAATAGCTAAAATTGCTGCATCACCTTCTTTGCCTCTTATTTGGTATACTGATCCTGGAAAAGGCAATCCAAATATGTGTCAGAGAACTATATGGGGCTATCTTCCTTATTGAATCAATTGAATCCGAGGGAAGCTTGACTGAGTAAGAAACATAGAACTGTTGATGCTGCATTTGTTTATTGTGCTCCACATCATATATGAACCCATCAAGCTTAATATTTCCAACCCGAACCCAACCCATTTTTAAATGGGTTAAAAAACCAAGCCCGAACCCAATGAAATATAAAGCTGTTAATATATATGTTTGTTGTTACATCATCAATATTATTTTCTCTTATTTCTTTTCGTAGTACTTATCTCTATGTAGTTCTCATCTTTATTTCTTCACATTTGTAATCCTGTAAGTACTTGGCTCATTCCCTAAATAAAAATAATTATCATTATTTTTCCCAAATATCTCTAAAACTAACATGGTATTAGAGCTCAAATTTACAAGAGTTAGACTATATTGTTCTGAAAGACTGAATCCTTGTGGTGGGGTGGTTCCAGTCATCAACGAAATCACTCCACTTCACCTCTCTGGCAACAACTTCTCTTTGATTCTATCTCTTTGCTCCCATCAACAAGGTTTTTCCTCTTCGTCCTTCAATTTTTTCAAAAACCCTAGTTTTGTCTTTCCAAACCTTCACACAGATTTGCTCTGCCCAACACCGTTGTTCCACTCTGACTTCTATTCTCCATCCACTTCCACCAACGTCATCATCGGATTTCCACCCACTGGCACCTACCATCACAATGCCATTAAAATCCAATCATGCCATCAAGAACCCTCTAAAATATATTAATCCAAGCATACATCCTAAAAAGAAAGTCCAACTGGGCTTCTTCCGACGACAACAACCGACTTCACTATGATGACTCTCACATCCAACTTTGCTCTATTATATGAACTCTATGTGGAATGCACATCCCCGGTCCATCCGGCTTTCGTACACTGAATGTGACACATGATTGGTTCCGACATCTGTATGAATACTACGCACAACGCACCACCTCAGTTCATCTGACAATCATACAATACTGCAACCCTGATCTGCTGCGCCTTTCATATTGAACAATTCCGTTGACGACTTCAGTCTAGTTTCAATTCAAGCAAAAACTTACACCATAATTCTACTGGTTTGGGTTGGGGATGCGGGTGCGGGTGCGGGTGTTAACATATATAGATATTGTTTCATCTTCCATATTATTTTCTCTTATCTCTTTAATATTATTCTTTTTTATCTCTTTACGTAGTCCTTATCTCTCTGTAGTTCTTATCTCACAACAAACCGCAAAGGCAATACCGGCATTTTTTAAGACCTATAACGGCGTTTAAAAATGCCGCTATAGATCATAGCGGCATTTCTGACAACACCGCGCGAAACGCTACTAGAGCAAGCGTCGGGACAAGTGTGGGGTCTTTCCCGGAGTTTTTATCAGATGCCGCTATAGACCATAGACATATGCCGACGGTTACAAAACGCTGGTATAGATATCTTTTCGATTTGGGCATTTTAAAAATTTTAATCTATCCTGGCATTTCCAAATGCCTAGATAGATATTTTATTTTTTAAAAGTTAATTATCTATGGCGGCGTTGCATGTACAGTGCTGGGATAGACTCATTTGTAAGCTGCATATGATAAGCCTACAACAGAATCTTGAAGCGTCGTAATAGGATATATTAGATATTTTTAGGTTGGATATCTATCCCGGCATTTTTTTTTAAAAAAAACAGCGGAATAGGTATTCTCTATTTTTGGCAATTCCGTGCAAATTTTCAAATTAAAAATACAGATGATTAATCACATATTAGAAATAAATTTAATCACATCAAATTTGAATGGTCAAATATTAAAATCAACAATAACAGCATAACAAACACATATATAAACTGTCATACAAAGAGTTATAATATATAAGTTGTATAACACATAGTTTTTACAAAACAAAAATAAAGTTCCGACAAAACATAAGAAAAATAAAGTCCAATCTCTTCGTGTGGCCCGGTGTTGCTTCCATTCCCATCGGTATTTCGCCCTGTTGTATGCACGTGACTAGAAATCACTCCACCTCACCTTTCTAGCAACAACTTCTCTTTGATTTTGTCTCTTTGCTCCCATCAACAAGGTTTTTCCTCTTTGTCCTTCTATTTTTTCAATAACCATAGTTTGGTCTTTCCAAGCCTTCACACAGATTTGTTCTGCCCAACATCGTTGTTCCACTCCAACTTCTTTTCTCCATCCACTTCCACCAACGTCATCATAGGATTTCCACTCACTGGCACCTACCATCACGATTCCATTAAAATCCAATCACGCCATCAAGATCCCTCTAAAATATATTAATCCAAGCATACATCCTAAAGAAAAAGTCCAACTTGGCTTCTTCCGACGACAACAACCGACTTCACTACGATGACTCTCATATCCAACTTTGCTCAGTTGTATGAACCCTACGTGCAATGCACATCCCCGGTCCATCCGGCTTTCGTACACTGAATGGGACACATGATTTATTCCGACATCCGTACGAACGCTACGCACAATGCACCACCTCAGTTCGCCCGACAATAATACAATACTGCAACCCTGATCTGCTGCGCCTTTCATATTGAACAATTTCGTTGACGACTTCAGTCTAGTTTCAATTCAAGCAAAAAACTTACACCATAATCCTACATGAGGTTTGGGTTGGGGTGCGGGTGTTAACATATATGGATATTGTTTCATCTTCCATATCATTTTCTCTTATCTCTTTAATATTATTCTTTTTTATTTCTTTATGTAGCCCTTATCTCTATGTAGTTCTTATCTCACAACAAACCGCAAAGGCTATACTGGCGGTTTTTTAAACCTTTAAAAATGCCGCTATAGATCATAGCGCCATTTCTGAAAATACCGTACGAAACACTGCTGGATCACGCGTTGGCACAAGTGAGGAGTCTGTCTCAGTATCTTTATCAGATGCCGCTATAGACCATAGACATATGCCAGCAGTTAGAAACGCTGGTATAAATATCTTTTAGATTTGGGCATTTTAAAAATTTTAATCTATCCTGGCATTTCCAAACGCCGGGATAGATATTTTATTTTTTTTAAGTTAATTATCTATGGCGGCGTTGCATGTACACTGCCGGGATAGACTCATTTGTAAGCTGCATATGATAAGCCTACAACGGAATTTTGAAACGCCGTAATAGGATATATTAGATATTTTTGGGTTGGATATTATCCCAGCATTCTTAAAAAAATGCTGGAATAGGTATTCTCTATTTTTTGGAAATTCCATGCAAATTTGTAAATTAAAAATATAGATAATTAATCACATTTTAGAAATATATTGAATCACATCAAATTTGAATGCTCAAATATTAAAATCAACAATAATAGCATAACAAACACATATATAAATTGTCATACAAAGAGTTATAAATATATAAGTTGTATAACACATAGTTTTTACAAAACAAAAATTAAGTTATGACAAAACATAAGAAAAATAAATTCCAGATGCTCAAAACTAGTGCAGGAGAGTCTCCTCGTGTGGCCCGGTGTTGCTTCCATTCCCATCGGTATTTCACCCTATTGTATGCACATGACTAGAAACCGATGGTATTCGTTATCTCTGTATAATGTACAATAATGGAAAAAATAAATCAACATGAACATGCAAAGTGATCTATTAAAAATGAGTGAACATGACATTGTCAAATATTATAGTAACTAGTAGAATGTGAAGTACATCTTTGTTCAATTTATTGTTTTGTTTCTTCCAGCCTTTTATCTCAGTGAATCTATCTCGAGACCTGCATCTGACTTACAGTTGAAGGCCAGTTGCTTAAGAGAAAATAGGCTCACATAGGTAGCAGATAGATAAAGCATTTACATCTGTATTTTCAGTTTTTTCTGCACAAAGACGATATGTCATGTGATAAAGTTCCTCTGTTATTTACTTATGATAAGTAGGTTGGATGAATAGTGGCTTGCATTATATGTACATATTAAATTTTGTTGTTATTTTTTGATGATAAGTAGTTTGAAATGAAATAAGCTAAGGTTGAAAATGGGGCATTTGCAGGCTTGTATCATCTAATATGAAGATTTTGACTTGTCTTGTGCATCTACATTGTTTTTAACTTATTTATAAGCTTATTTGGGAAATGCTTTAAAACTTCGGTTTAAGCAAAGTTATAAGCCATACTGGTTAGTCTGAAATTTTGCATAGTTTTTAGTGCGTGACTACCATTTTAGTTAAGATAGTATTCAAATGAATGTAATTGTTAATAGCAGTCCAACAAACATAAAGCATTGTAAATAATTTCTTTTGTTCATACATATCGGTATTCTGGTGTTCGCTTATTCACTATAGTCAGCTTTGATGATCTCAATATAGTGAATTGAACTTTATTGCATCTACGATATTGGATTTTTGCACATGCCATTCTCTGAATCCCCGCACCCCCCCCCCCCCCCCCCCCCCCCCCCATAAAGAAATAAACATGAATCGATGTGTTGCTTTAAATATTCTTTTTATTGAATCATCACATGTTGTCTATTCTTCTGCTTCTGCAACTGTTTTCAATCTTGCAAGACCAGAGGATTAATCACTAGCTAGATGTTGTTGAATTCTTCTTAATCTAAAGTAGAATTGGCACTTAGGTGGGTGGTGTTTTTGGTTGTGAAATGCAATGCTCGAAATTAGGGACATACATAGATGCAAAAGGCTTAGGTTCAAGTTTGCAAGAATGATGCATTCACTTATTTTGAAGTGTGTATGGCATTGCAAACTGTTAAGAATATTATTTGCCTTTTTTTATTACGATGTACCCTAATGTTTTCAGGGTGTTTTAGCAATAGATAAAACATTTTATACCAATTGTGTGGCTTTCTAAGTGTATGTATTCTAAAAATTATGTGGCTTTCTAAGTGTAGCGCCCCGAATTTCTAATATGAGAGCTTAGAAAATACGTGGCACATTCCCAGTGATCCACTTCAATATAACAATAAACACAACCAAATACCACTAAAATTTTCAATTATTTATTACAACAAAACTTTTATATATCACAGCGGAAGACTAAACAACTCAAAATTAACTCAACAGGTCTTTACAAATTAACACTGAACACTTAATAGTCCATTTATCCCAAAAGCTAACTCAAGCATCCAATCTCCAACTCTAAGCAATAACCTGCAACATGTGAGGCTAGAGTTGAACCCTAACCCCCAAACTAAAGAGGTCAGCCATAAATGGTGTGAGTGGCATAAAAATCAAACATCAACATAAATAAACTTAAATTGTAATGTCCAACAAGTAATAACCAAAATACCAAATAGAACAACAGGTGATACCAAAACCAAATGTCAAATGTGGAAACAGAAAATCCGAATGCATAAAGATGAGTCATTAAAACACAAATGCTATATACTGACAACGATGACTACTAAGAGATGAAGATAAACTATGAGAATTCGCCCATGCTTGATAATCCCGGGAATAGATCCCACATCTCAGGTATTTTCCCTGGATAATTCAGGAGATCAACCCACATCTAAACATAGACTCATCATCACAATAATATCCCAAGAGCGTCGCCTCGACTCTGATCATTCCGTAGGTCAATCCCGCATCTCAAGATAATTACTTGGATAATTCAGGAGATATATCTCACATCTCAGGTTGTCTACCTGGATAATTCAGAAGATAAATCCCACATCTCAAGTTAACCACTTGGATAATTCAGGAGATTAAATCCCACATCTAAAGTCTTACTGAGGTGCATAACTCATGTCCCCTTCGTCATGACACTACTAGTGCAAGTCCTTATTATTTTTGGTTACTGAACAAATCTCCTAGAGTAGTGTACCCCACCGGACTAAAAATATGAATAACTGAAAATTCGCCTCAATGGGCCTCAACAAATAACTCAACCCCGGTATACTAGGGCCACGTACCTCTAGAGACTCAAAATCAAATATCTAGTCAAGTTCCCACTAAACAAGTGGTTCAACTGAATATCTCAAAATTACTTTCGTAACTGAATATCTCAAGATCAAACACTGAACAAAATGTCTCAAATCAAATGCTGAACGAAATATCTCAAAATCAAATACTGAACAAAATGTCTCAAATCAAATACTGAACAAAATATCTCCAAAATCAAATACACAGATCCCTCAGTACCAGTCGACTTATGCTGAGGTAAGTCGACTGTCCAGAGGACAATTCTCCAGAGTTCACAAAAATAATCTAAGGCAATATCAGTCGACTAGGAGAAGTCATCAGTCGACTGCCCCGAGACAAATTTCAATAATTCTCAAGAAAATATTCTAAGTAAATAAGTCGACTGAAAGGTTCATAGGTCGACTATCCCGAAAGGACTGAACATGGTTTACAATCAGCAGACCAGTCGACTGACGATAGTCTAGGTCGACTGTCCCGAACAATTCTCAAAAGTCTGCAGATAATCAGTAGCGTCGTACCAGTCGACTGTACAGTAGACCAGTCGACTGTCGTCCTACAGTTTTCAAAAATAGGTCTGAATACAAAATCAATCTGAAGATTTCTAAAGAATCATGGTTCATGGTTTATCAATCAATAGTTCATACACAAACCAAGGTTAACTCTCAAAATAATATCCAATACGGATACATTACTCATCAATCAATTCTTCAAATCTCAATTTCTCATGATCTATATCACTAATCTTCTAATAGGGTTTCTCAACAAAATTTCTTCCTCAGCTCATACTCAAATTCTGATATAAAATCATAAGATCTAGATGTCTATCATCCGATCACAACCTAATCAATTCTTAACATGCTCTCCAACAATACGATTCCATAGATCAATATTTCCTCCACAAATCTTGATAGATTCTCATACATGATCCAAATATCAATAAGTATTCTCATCATCCATATTAAAATGAAAGATCCATATCATGCATACACTGAGACGAACAAACAATATCATACCGATCCAAACAAAGAGTAACAAAAGATCTCACGTCATTCATCAATCAAAACAAACGAAACAAATCAAGCAAAACAAAACAAACCACTCACATTGATTTGAAGAAAATCCACAAAAAGCTCTTCTCCTTGCTAGATCCAAAAGCCTCTTCTTGCTCTTCAAACAAATCTCAAGAATTTGAATATTTTTTGTAAATGACGGCTGGGAAAGAAATCCCTTATATATGCCGGGTTAATATTAGGGTTTTATTCACATTTTGCAAAACAATCCTTCCCAAAAATACAACTTACATATATATACATTAGTCTTGTAAATTCAATAAAACTCCTTTAAATTAGGATCTAATAGAAAATATACTTTTAAACTTCAGCCAATACTGCTCAAAACGTCCAGAATACCAATTTTGCATTTCAACCCTTGAAAATGTCAATTTTGCAAATAAGTCCTTCTTTTCTCAAAAATTGCAAATAGTATCAATTAATTTCAGAAAAATCTGGAAAAATACTACATAAATTCTAAATAATAAATAATGATTTTTCATAAGGGAATCTTAATTTTTCAAACTTCTAAAAAGTCATTTGCACGTGTTTTGCACGTGTACAAAAGATAAATTTCTTAGAAAATATTAATTAAATCTCCAAAAATCATTTACATTCATTTTCAAATAATTAAAATAATATTTGAAAATATGGGGTTCTACACTAAGTGTATATTCTAAAAAATGACACAATATGCATCAGTACTATCTAAACTAAAAAAATTAAACCATTGCAAAATTTTGCAGGTTACTTACTATTCATGTATTGGAATCTCAGCATTGTGATTTTGTTGGTAGAGTAAAGAAGCAACCATATATTTCAGGCCTTGAATCTCTGCATGCATCTTGTAAATGTCGGGATAGGGTGGAAGACAAGAGGTAGATGCACAACGACCAAATACCTATGATCCAACACATATCCGATTACATTAATCCCAGCTTCCACTCACAATCAAAGTCACGCTAATTTAAATCCAAATGTCAATTCTAACTTACCTGTGAGGGTGTTGGCCCCAATCCCATTCCCTGCACACAACCGAGTCGCTCTCTCCCCTTACATTAAAGATAGCTTCACGCTGGATCGTTAATGGATCTACTAAAGAAGATGACGAACTCTCCGCAATTAGCGCTCTACCGTCCTTCTGTAAAAGAGATCAAAGACAACATTAATATTAATAAATTATGTCTATAATTAAATACCAAATTAAAATTAGTTTGAAAGTTTCATATTTACCACTATCTTGGCTGCAAACTCATCCCGAAATGTCCCATCTTTGCTTGTGTGGGTCGTTTAAAAAATATCTACCTCGCTGATACTCTCTCCCTTGATTGACGCTTCCTATATACAAGACCGATGCAATAGTTAAATCATATAAAGGCAGAAATTACCCCAAAAATGTTTAAAACCATTTAGAAAATACTTCCTATAAAATGAAATATTCATTTCCAGCTCATCCCACATAACGGCAAAGCCGTTGCTCCCAGTAGTGTGCTTCACCTTCATCTGCCTTCGGTTGCTCAGACCAATTTCAGCTTCCACTTATACAATTTTGATAATCGAATTATATGTTTATGTTTACCAAAATCAATAAAATATATCATCAAGGAAATATATAAACAATGAAATAAAATAGGGGCGACAATAGGGTCGGGCTAGCCCGGGACCGGCCCGGCTCGGCTCGACATGCCCAACCCCGGGCTGAACTGGGGATCAACCTTCCAAAACCAAAGGTCGGTTCAGTCCTCGAAAATCCCAAAAAAAACTGGCCCGCCCCACTCAGACACGGGATCGGGTTGAACCGACCCAGCCCGGTCCAGGCCGACCATTGTGACTTTTTGAATTTTTTTTTCAATTTTTTTTAAAAATTTTGTGTTTGTATAATTATTAAAGTACCCCCAACGGATCTATACTAGTTAGTTTTTGGGGGGTATTTTGGGAAATTCAAAATATACATATTCTATATATATAATCTCATTTCATTTAATTCTCTTCACAAATTCACTCAACTCTCTCTACTATCTCTCATCTTTCTCAACAAATCAACAACAATTAACAACATTCAACTACTCTCTTGCAAAGATCAGCATCTACAACATCAACAACATCTAACAACAATCAACAACATCAACAACAACACTACAAGCTCTCAACTCTCTCTACCTTCATTCTTCAATTTACATTTTACACTCATACAATATTTTTATATTTGTATAATTTTTAGAATTAGCATTGTTGTTTGTTCTCATTTTTTTCTCTTAATTAGCTTGGGTTTTCTTGTACTTCTTCTTCTTCTTCTTTTTAAATTTTTTTTTTAATTTGGTAAACATACACTAGTTTATTCATTTAACTGTTGTTGTTTTATTGAAATATTTGTCTTTTTTTTTTAGAATTTTTTTATTAACATACACCGGTTTATAGTAGAATTTTATTTAACTATTTTTGTTTTGTAGAATCATTTTCTATACATACACTAGTTTATCTATCTTTACTTGTTTTGTAGAATTAAATTTTAAAATATACACTACAAATAATTTTTAAAACATACACTAGAATTATTTTTTAGAACATACACTAGACCTTTTATAACATACAATAGTTTAGATGACATCTAACCGATCACGCGGTAGACATAGTAGTCAAGAGTCAACTAGTTGTCATCGCATTCCTTCCATTCCAATTTCATATGTAGAAGTGAAGAAACACTTATGAATTATGATAGTATTCCCGATTTTATGAAATACACACAGATGAAGTAGAAGTAGAAGACATAGAACCACAACCATCGGAACAAGACCCTTCTCAATCCCATAAAACAAGAGTGACCACATCCGAAGAACACAAATATTTTGACTATGTCCATTCACAAAATGATAAGAGTGTAAGATTAAAAATTTCTAAGAAATGTCAAACACCCTATAAGTTCAAAATAGGACCGAAAACGGGTGCACTTCAACGACACTTAAATAAATGTCAACCCAAAATTTTTAAAGACAATCTCACACAACAAAAAATACACCCTAAGACCGGTCAAGTAGATAGTCATAGCTATGATCACGATATCGTTCGTAGAGAAATGGCTAAGTTAGTAATTAGAGATGAATTACCTTATTCGTTTGGCGAAAGTATGAATGTAGAGACTTTTGCACAAACCACATTAAACCCTCATTATAAATTTTTTTTCTAGGAATGTAGTTAAGGGTGATTGTAAATTAGTTTACAATGAGGCTAAGGATTTTTTAGTAGCAACACTAACATCACTAAATACTAGAGTTTCTTTGACATCTGATGGGTGGGTGGGAGTGGACAGCGTACCAATAAAGTATGTAACATGTCACTGGATAGATTCTGATTGGCTCTTCAAAAAAGGATAATTTCATTCGGATTTATTAGGTACCCACATAAGGGTGAAATAATTGTCACACACATCATGAGAGTATGTAATAATTTTGGTATTTTTGATAAAACTTTTGCTATTGATTTTGATAACGCCTCTAATAATACTAAGACAATCGCTAGTTTGAAAATTACACTAAATCCTATAAAACCGAAAGTTTTTCATGTTAGGAGTGCTTGTCATATTTTAAATCTTTATGTACAAGATGCATTAAAATATGGACACGATAAAATTGAGGCAATGTCAAATTGTGTTCATTTTATTATGTTGAGTGGTCTAATATATCAAGCTTTTCATGATTGGTGTCAACTTAGGAGAATTATATTTAAACGTTTTCCTAAAGGTGTTAGACATCGTTAGAATTCTACTTTTGACTTATTAGGTATTGTTCTTCAGTATCGTTTTAATCATAAAGAATTTTATGTTGCAATGGGTATGCAAAATTGTATGTTAGATATCGATTTTTAGTTTTTGCCGATAGTTTGTACAAATTTTTAGAACCTTTTAATGAAGCTACTTTAGAATTTTCAAAAATATATACATCTATATCTAGTGGTATTTTACTTGCAATTGTCACTGTGATGACAACAATTAAAGATTTGATAAATGGCCCTTTTATTGGAGAAATGGTTTATGCAGCTTATATTAAAATTTTTAAATATTTTCATCTAATTCCTATGTTATATTGTGTTGCTAGTGTAATGAATCTCATGATTAAGTTATAAGGCACCAAAATTTTAATTGAGATTTTTTATACTTATGCTCCACACGATGAAATTAAAGATTTTGATCATGTTGTTTTCACTACACAATCTGAGCATGTTTTGACTAGTTTATATGATAGTTACGTAGACTTTATTCATCTAACACTACACAAACATAAAATCTTAGTTCTTCTTCTTCTTCTATATTATAAAATGGAAAATGTCTTGTTACTAGTAGTGTTTTAAATCTCATAAATTTAAAAAAACCAAGAAACAATTCACCAAATGAGTTGAATTGGTATAATGCACAACCCCCTATTGAAGATGTAGTAGATGTGTTTTCTTTATTGATGATAAGATGTGTTTTCTTTTTAAAAAACCAATGAAAATATTTTTAGTATTCTTTCTCGCATGGCTAAAGATTTGCAAAATGTACTGCTATCAACCGTTGCATCGGAAAGTGCTTTTTCTCTTGGTGGCAAGATTATGAGTCCGAATAAGAATCGCTTGACATCAAAGAATTTGGAAATGTTAGTATACTCCGAAGATTGGATGAAAGCGAAAGAGAGGACCCAAGAATTACATGAAGCATACAACGGATCAACAAGTAGCGACGAATGAACATCTGGTAGAATGTAGTTTGGATAATGTATTGTAAATAATTGGAAAAATTTAGGGGGATGAGATTCTATATTTATGTTAAGTAGAAGTGAACGACAGTAGTTCACTACCTTCTCTTCATTCTAAATAGAGGTCATCTCGATCTCTAAATATAAATGTTTTCCTCCTATTGTAATTTGAATATATTTGAATGAAATTTTACTAATTTATTTCATTATATATTAAACTTTGTAGTTTATAAAAATAATTTAGTTGATGAATATCTCTTTATCTATATGTTCTTAATAATTGTGAACAAATTTTCTTTTAATTTATCTTTCTAAAAAAATATTTAAAAAATAAAAATAACCCGGCCCGACCCCCAAGCCCGGGGCCAGGCTACTATATCTCTCCCCCGGCCCAGGAACTTTGGTGGCCCCTCCCGCCAAAGCCCGGGACCGGGTCAAACCTATTGGGCTTCGACCCGGCCCGGTCCGGTAGGCCCGAATGCCACCCCCAAAATAAAATTACCTTTCCAGTATTCGATTTTCAAAAACTGACAAGAAATTGCCAATCTTGTGCAGTCACGCATTTGGGAACCGACCTTGCATTTTCGGCCTCAAACCTCTCATATTAGAAGATGTCTTAGAGGACAAGAACAGTATTTACAACCTAGGAATTAAAGAAAAGTAACGTGGTAGTTTTGCAAACTTCTTTCTTCTATTTGTTGTAACTCGCATTTGGCGTTTTCACCAATTTTTGAAGTACCACATACTTGACATTCGTTGAGTCTCCTTATCCCCCCGGAATAACATACAATTATATGGGCATGACGCTATCTTCTCATACCCTAAATCAAAATGCTTAAGGAATATTTTTGTGGTATGGACTGATTTAGGGATACAGATTTGAGGAAAAGCTTCATTCAACAATTCAAGAAGCAATGTGAAGGATTTGGCAGACCACCCATTTATACATTTAATATGAAATAGTCTAACAATGAATTTTTTTTTAAAGAACTTGAGACAATCACGATACAGAGGAGTATTTGCATCTTTCAACAACTTATTAAAGGCTTTGTATTCTTTATTAGTTTCAGGACTGGACATTTCTTCTGTCACCCCACCACCTTGATTTGATGTTTCTGCTGACTCATTATGGACTTGATTGATTGGGTTTTTTATGTGAGCTTCAATGTTATGGAATCCCAAACCATCCCGCACTAAAGAGTGCATTTCATCATCAATACTTGGATCATTTGTAAATAAAGACTCATCTTCATGCACAACCGGACCAATAGAAACTGAACGAGCAGACTCTCCATGACAAAACCAATTCATATACCCTAGTAGAATACCCTCAAATACCCCCGAATCCCAAATACACTGAATTCGAGATGTTCTACAGGATCTTTACACTTCCTTTAGAACAATTTTACAAGGAAATTTAAACTTTTCTCTTTACATCAGAGTTTACATCAATATTACACTTTACATTGCACAGCGGAAGTAAAATTTTACAACAATGAAAACAAATATACAACAACATTGAGTAATCTTTAAGCATTTGTTCCTCTTTAATCTTTATCAAGCCATTTACCTGCATATAAGACTGTGGGTACGTCAGTTTATTCAACCGACGATCATTATACACGGCCATCCTCTCTATGCCGGAAATAGTATAACTTATTTTCCATATTTAGCAAACACAAACTTGTCACATATCAAACTAAAGGGACTACCTTATTGATGTCGTGTTGTGATTGTGCACTTAGTCCTTAATGCATTTATTTATATTACATGACACTAATGCGTACTTGTTCAGATTCTATGCATCCCATACTACATAGGTCCGAGGGCAAGCCCTTAATCGTTCTTCATCTTTGTAGGGTTCAATCTCTCGTTATGACTTAATCTACTACTGTAATTATGGTAGGTATCTTAGATGATCTATGAGTACAAGCTCGTGTACAGAAAATTCTGGAGGGGAATCCCACGCACTGACACGATGCATCGAGCAGGCAACCTATGGACAATTCAGTCTCACTTCATGGCACACGATCCTCTTGCAGTCACCAAACATCCCACAAACGTCGCCACTGGGACGATAATTCTGGAGTAGTGCTCACGCCAAGTCTTGACGCATCAAGCAGGCAGCCTGTGGATCACTCTCACACCGCCAATCCGATGGTCCTCATACTCGTGTTTTTCTCCTACTTTCATCACGTCTTGACGCATCAAGCAGGCAGCCTGTGGATCACTATGTACTAATCCTTAATTTTTATCAAAATCATGAACAAAAATCAAAGCTCTAGAGTTAGCCTCTTCATTAAACCGGATTTATTCATTCAAACAAGACCAACCTTGGTCTTTCATTTCAATTTTTCATTTCATTTCTTTCCAAATGCCGGGGGAGACTTAGCTACTCTTTTTGTTTCAATTTCAATTCACAATTTCCAAAATGAGCATTTCCAATTCATAAATTTCCATGTTGAGTCATTATACTCAAAAGTATATTTCTTTTCAAATCATGATTTCTAATCCGTTCACATAGTCCATAACTATACATGAATTCATATGCTTCATCAATTATCAACTTCACATCAAAATTTCACATCACTACGAATATTCGCATTTAATATTTTTCGCACTATTCACATATGAGAATAATTCATAACCATCACAAAATAAAATTTCTTTCTCGACTATATTAATCTTCTAATCCTTCATTTCAAATTCTTTTTGTAAGATATATATCAAAAATATACATATAGAATGATAGTTCTATTTACACATTTTATTCTCAAATCATGTTTTATTTCATGCAATTAATTCCCAAATCATTTTTATAAAGTCTTATATATTTTTAGAAGAATAACCATATTTTTCTCATAATTTTTTGACAATTAAAAACCCCAAAAAAATTGTTTTTCAATCTTGCCGAGGGCAAGATTCGAACCCAGCACCCCAGAGAACACAGCCGACCGCACAAGCCACCAGGCCGAATGTGCTAAGCGGCATAAGTATGGCTGAGAGCATTAAATGCTCTCGGTCCGCAGTTGATTTTGTTTAAAAAGAAACCGAACAAAATAATGTTGCCCCCCGGGATTCGAACCGCAGACCTCTGAGAAACAGGCTGCGCACTCCGACCACTTGAGCTACATGCTCAGGTTATTAAGTATAGTTCGAAATTCTTTTTAAAACCATTCTCTCTGTTATTCAAAACGTTCGATATTCAACAAGTCTTCATTTCATTTTGTTTCCATAAAAATTTACTGTACAACTCCAGATTAATTCTTCCTCACATAATTTACATACCAGTATGAGCAAAATAATTTTTGTAACAATTAAAACATTTTTTCATACAACTAATTCAAATTCTACATTATAATTACCACATTTCTTCTCTTTTCGACATTTCTTTGCATTTAGCATTCTAATCTCTTTATCAATAAATTCCACATTAATTCTCTGTCTTTAATCATTTACCTAACATACAACTCATATTTTAAATTATTCATGCCCATATTAACACAAAAGATCTATTTAACACATGAAATGGTATTATCAATCTACTAACTTTTGTGTGTAATTCTTGATGGTAATAAATGTGTCTTTATCAATCAATCCATGATTCTAATCAATTCCATACAACTTAAATAATAGAACCACATATAAAATTGCATATCCACATTCAATCATTCAATGGGTTATTAAAGTGTACTCTTCGTAATTTCTTTCATGCTTCATTCATTCATATCTAACATGCATTTCTAATTTAGAAATATGAAGAATCTACCCAACTCAAATGGAGAGACAAACACAATTAGCAACTCCCTAAACAAAAGTCCTTGCAACCGAATGCTTCTCCTCCTAGTTGCGCGCACACGAACCTCCAAGCACACCCAAAACCGAACACTACTAAGCCAACCGAGAGCACTCCTTGATGCCGGCCCCCTCTTCTCCTTGGTGTTGCAAGAACAATCCCACACACACTCAATCTTTTAACTCACACAATCACTAAGGTATTTTAACAATAGGTTTGGAAGAGAATAATTTGGCACAAGAAGAACTAGCCATGGGGGGGTATTTATACTAAAAATCAAGGAGAATGGAGGGCTAGGATCAAGTAGTTGGTTGTAAGATGGAGGGCTAGGATGAAAGTAGGAGTTACATTAACTACCCACAACCTAGTAACCACCAAGCATGATCTCCACTCCAAAATTTTATTTTCCCTCCAAGGATTGCAACCGGCCAACAAGGAAGAGTGCATTTTGCATGTGTACGTGTAGTGCCCGTGCATGCAACTAGGTCCAAAAATTGTACATTTTATTTTATATAAAAATAAACTTTAATTTGTATTCTACATTACAAGTTGCATTTTAAAAATAAATTGACTCATGGGCTTTAGTTTATAGCCCAAAATAATTATTTTAAAATAAAATAAATGAATTACATTTTGGGCTTTTTAAAAGAAAAGGCTTTTTAAAAGAAAGGATTTTTCATCCATTTAAAAGAAGGCTTTTGTATAAAATAATTTGAAAGCATAAATTTAAATATTTATACCCATCACAATGAAATAATTCAATCAAAATATTGCACGTGCACACTACGTGCAAAATAAAATAATTTTTCATTAATGAAAAATCAGGACATTACAACACTCCCTCCTTAGAATAGTTCCGTCCCCGGAACTACAGTCAAGAGCGAGAAAACAAAAATACAACACTCACAACAAGAACAAAAGATACAAAGATACAAATCAAGCAAAAAGCTCAGGATAGTCCTTCAACATCCTCTCCTCAGACTCCCAAGTAGCCTCTTCAATCAAGTGGTTTCTCCAGACTACCTTGACCATCGGTATCGTCTTGTTCCTCAAGACTTTCTCTCTACGGTCAACAATCTCGACAGGAGACTCGGTGTAATTCAGATCCAATTGCAAACCTTCCGGCACTTCAGGCAAATGATGACTCGGATCTGAAATATAACCTCTCAGCATAGACACATGAAAGACATTGTGCACCTGAGATAACTCTTCCGGTAATTCAAGCCGGTAAGCAGTTTTTCTGATCCTTTTCAATATCTTGTACGGGCCTATAAATCTCGGGGCTAATTTCCCGCCTTTGCCAAATCGAACCACACCTTTACTGGGTGATACTTTCAGAAAGACAAAGTCACCAACCTCAAACTCAAGGTCCCTTCTCCGGTTGTCTGCATAGCTTTTCTGTCTGCTCTGAGCTTCTACCAACCTTTTCCTGATCAGAACAATATTCTCAGAGGTTTGCTGCACAAGCTCAGGACCAAACAACTGACGCTCCCCAACTTCAAACCAACAAACAGGTGTTCTGCACTTTCTGCCATACAAAGCTTCGTACGGTGCCATCCCGATGCTAGCCTGAAAACTGTTGTTGTAGACAAACTCTACCAAAGGTAATGCCTTTCCCAACTGCCTCCAAAGTCTAGTATACAACACCGAAGCATATCCTCAAGAGTACGGTTGACTCTCTCGGTCTGCCCATCGGTTTGTGGATGAAAAGCAGTGTTGAAATCTGTCTTGGTACCCAAAGCTGTCTGAAGACTCCTCCAGAAATGCGAAGTAAACCGCACATCTCGATCAGACACAATAGTTGACGGAACACCATGAAGCCGGACGATCTCGCCAACATACAACTCAGCCAACTTGTCCATCGAAGCAGTGAGTTTCATCGCCAGAAGTGAGCGGACTTGGTTAGTCAATCGACTATAACCCAAATTGCATCATTGCCCTTAGTTCTCTTAGGCAATCCCGTGATGAAATCCATACTGATGTTATCCCACTTCCATTCCGGAATAGGTAATGGCTGTAATAGACCTCCGGGTCTCTGATTTTCGGCTTTGACTTGCTGACAAACCTCACACTTCGCCACAAATTCAGCCACATCCCGCTTCAAACCTGACCACCAGAAATGCTGTTTGATGTCTTTGTACATCTTAGTACTCCCAGGATGTACCGACAAAAGAGTAGCATGTGCCTCCTGAAGAATACTCTCTTTCAGATCCGCTTGATTTGGAACACACAGCCTCTCTCCAAACCACAGCACTCCATTCCTGATTTGAAATCCGGACAACCTGCCAGCACCAACCTGCTCCTTCATCTCCAAGATATCAGTATCAACCTCTTGACTTGCACTGATCCTTCCATTCAGTGTAGGCTGAAGCCTCAACTGAGCCAAAAATGCTCTCAATTCTTGCAAGACAACCTAAATACCTGCTCGGTCCAATTCCTCAATCAGATGCTTCTGAGTTGTAATCAAACTGACTAAACTGCTCTTGCGACTAAGTGCATCAGCAACGACATTAGCCTTCCCAGGATGATACTTGATCTCAGGTCGCATGTCCTCGAGCACTTCCAACCATCTTCGCTACCTCAAATTCAGATCCCTCTGCTGATATATATACTTCAAGCTCTTGTGGTCCGTGTACATGTTCAATTTCTCACCGTACACGTAGTGCCTCCATTGCTTCAGGGCAAAGATAATCGCAGCCAACTCCAGATCATGAGTCGGGTAATTCTTCTCATGCGGTCGTAGTTTCCTAGACCCATAAGCGATTACTCTTCCTTCTTGCATTAAGACACAACCAAGCCCACGATGTGAAGCATCGCTATAAACATCATACTCAATACCTGCTCTAGGCAAAGCCAAAATAGGTGAGTAGTCAGCTTCTCTTTCAACTCCTGAAAGCTTGCCTCACATTGCTCAGTCCATTTGAAGTTCACATTCTTCTTGGTCAGACCAGTAAGCGGCACGGCAATCTGGGCATAACCTTGGATGAATCTCCTGTAGTATCCAGTCATCCTAAGAAAACTTCTGACTTCCTTCACTGTAGTAGGCCTAGCCCAATCTCTTACTGCCTCTATCTTCTGAGAGTCAGTTGCCACTCCCTCCTTAGAAAGGATGTGACCTAGGAATGCCACTTCAGATTTCCAGAAATCACTCTTGGATAACTTGGCATACAACTTCTGCTCTTCCAACTTCTTCAAAACTGCTGCCAGATGCTCTGTGTGCTCCTCTTCTGACTTGGAGTATACGAGGATATCATCGATAAACACCACGACGAAAGAATTAATGAACGGCCTCAGAACTCTGTTCATCAAATCCATGAAGATTGCGGGTGCATTTGTCACTCCGAATGGCATAACTAAGAATTCGTAATGCCCATGCCGAGTTCTAAATGCAGTTTTGTGCACATCTTCAGCTTTCACTCGAACTTGGTGATATCCTGATCAAAGATCTATTTTGGAGAAAATAGCTGCTCCTTGTAAACGATCGAACAAGTCATCAATTCGAGGAATAGGATACTTATTCTGAACAGTGACCTTATTCAGCTCCCGATAATTGATACACATTCTCATCGATCCATCCTTCTTCTTTACCAAAAGCACTGGTGCTCCCCAAGGTGACGCACTAGGTTGAATAAAGCATTTCTCCAACAGTTCCTCAATCTGCTGTTTCACCTCATCCTGTTCTACTGCAGCCATCCTATACGGTGCCTTAGAAATGGGTGCACTTCCCGGTTGAACAGTGATGCTGAACTCTACATCACGATGTGGGGGTAACCCAGGAAAATCATCCAAGAACACAGTCGGATAGTTCCGAACCACAGAAATCCTTTGCACTTCCACAGGAGTCTCTTCCTTGCGGATAGCTGCCACCAGCTTAGAACACTTCTTCTTCCCTTGGAAAGTGACTTCAGGTCCACCTGGAGCCTTCACTGTTACCGTCTTGGTCTTACACTCGATGCTTGCACTGTACACGGACATCCAATCAATGCCAATGATAACATCGACTTCAAGATAGTCAGCTCGATCAAATCAATCCCAAAGATTCGATCTCCAATCACAATCTCGCAATCAGCATAATACCGATCAGTGGTTAAAGTTTCCCCTGATGGAGTAGCCACTACTAAGATCTTGCCTGGAAAAATTTTCGGTTCAACTCCCAACACTTTAGCAAATTTAGGAGACACAAAAGTATGAGAGGATCCAGTATCGAACAACACAACAACTTTCATTCCATTCACATAAAGTTTGCCTGTTACATAATACACACTCATTACGTAACAGTTCACTAAACAGCGGAAAAAAGAAATGACAAAAACTACTAAACACCAGCCTTCGTACCAGTGATGACATGATCAACCTCATCAGCATCAGCTTCCGTCAAGGCAAATACTCGCCCTGGTTGGTACGGTCTCTTCCCAGTCTGTTGTGTTGGTCCATTGCGATCACCATTCCGTGGTTTGAGACATTGAGATCGGTAATGTCCCGTTTCACCACAGTTGTAGCAAGTTACCGCAGGAGGTCTCACCACATTGTTCCCAGGTCCTCCAGCCACACTAATAGCGTTCGTCCCTATCGGTTTGATCTTTGTGCAGATGGTTGTCCCTTAAAACTCCCAGAATTGGCGGGCCTCTTTCCAGACTGCCAGTTGTTCCTCCGGTTCTGAACAATATGAAACTGCTCCATATCTGCTTCCGTCGCTGCTGCCCTCTTGACCAATTTGTCGAATCTCCTAATACCAAGAGGTATCATCCGGGACCTCAAGCTTGGCCTCAATCCATGATCGAACTTACGAGCCTTCTTAGCCTCATCCATCACTAGTTCCGGAGCATACCTAGAGAGCTGAGTAAACTTGGTCTCGTACTCTCTCACTGACATGCCGCCTTGATGTAGTGATAAAAACTCCATAGTCTTTTTCTCTTGAACATCGGAGGGAAAATAGTGACTGCGGAATTCTTCCAGAAATTCCTCCCAGCCAAGCACAATGCCTCCCATTGTCCTCTTCATCGACTGCCACCACACAGCCGCGTCCTTCTCAAGCTGCAGAGTCGCCAACTTTACCTTACTGCCTTCAGGGATCTCCAACACCTCAAAGATTGTCTCCACCTGACGAATCCAGTTGTCAGCCGCATCAGGGTCTGACTTTCCTTTGAATACAAGTGGTCTCATTCGCTTGAACGATTCCACCAGTTTAATCGCTTCGGGTACCGGATTCACAGGTCCCCTTCCTTGGTTCTGATTCATAGCCACGGCATTGAGCGTCTGATAGACCCTCGCAAGTTCCGTTTCCAGATCCAGACCTTCCCCGTTTCTAGCTCCTCTTCTAGCCATATTTTGATGCAAAAGATCCATTAAATTCGAAGTATAAGACAAGAACTTTAAATCAACTTGCATTTTATTGAATTCCAAACTTTATACATTCGAATTGAAAAATATTTCTTGACATCAGAATGAAAGATAGTAGAAGCTACAACAGTCTAACTCCTACGGTTCCTCTTCGCTTCTCGAAGTTCTCCCCGTAGTTCGTCAACTTCATCCTTCAGTACATCGGTCATATTCTTCCTCTTCTCGAGTTCCCATATACGATGACTGAGAACAGAAAAGTCGTCATTCCGCTTTGCCAGCTGAGCTGCCAATAATCCGACTCTCTCTCGCAGTGTTTCTACTCGCTTCTGAAGAGAAGTCACAAGACTATTTGGAACTGGTTTTTCTTCTTCGTCAGAAGAAGAGTCATCAGATGAATCCGGAGGTGGGGTGATCTCTCGGGATTCAGACCATTCTTCTCCGTCAGAATCTGCTTGCCCTGGATAGTACTCATCCTTGAAATCTGCCTGTCCAGGATGGTACTCTTCCTCGATGATATGCCAGTCGTCGCCTCCAGCAAGGTCGAAGTGATCAGCCATCCTAGAAATAGAGAGGAAGAAGCATAAGTCATAGAGCAACATAAATATAAGTCACTTACATTTAAATCTCTAGACTCAAACACACACTCTAATGTCCACTACTAGGGTGTCATTCCTTATAAATTTGTACAAGTGTGGAAGCGTGGCTCTGATACCACTCTGTAATGCCCCGAATCCCAAATACACTGAATTCGAGATGTTCTACAGGATCTTCACACTTCCTTTAGTACAATTTTACAAGGAAATTTAAACTTTTCTCTTTACATCAGAGTTTACATCAATATTACACTTTACATTGCACAGCGGAAGTAAAATTTTACAACAATGAAAACAAATATACAACAACATTGAGTAATCTTTAAGCATTTGTTCCTCTTTAATCTTTATCAAGCCATTTACCTGCATATAAGACTGTGGGTACGTCAGTTTATTCAGCCGACGATCATTATACACGGCCATCCTCTCTATGCCGGAAATAGTATAACATATTTTCCATATTTAGCAAACACAAACTTGTCACATATCAAACTAAAGGGACTACCCTATTGATGTCGTGTTGTGATTGTGCACTTAGTCCTTAACGCATTTATTTATATTATATGACATTAATGCGCACTTGTTCGGATTCTATGCATCCCATACTACATAGGTCCGAGGGCAAGCCCTTAATCGCTCTTCATCTTTGTAGGGTTCAATTCCTCGTTATGACTTAATCTACTACTGCAATTACGGTAGGTATCTTAGATGATCTATGAGTACAAGCTCGTGTACAGAAAATTCTGGAGGGGAATCCCACGCACTGACACGACGCATCGAGCAGGCAACCTATGTACAATTCAGCCTCACTTCATGGCACACGATCCTCTTGCAGTCACCAAACATCCCACAAGTGTCGCCACCGGGACGATAATTCTGGAGTAGTGCCCACCCCATCTCTTGACGCATCAAGCAGGCAGCCTGTGGATCACTCTCACACCGCCATTCTGATGGCCCTCATACTCGTGTTTTTCTCCTACTTTCATCACGTCTCCACTATGTACTAATCCTTAGTTTTTATCAAAATCATGAACAAAAATCAAAGCTCTAGAGTTAGCCTCTTCATTAAACCGGACTTATTCATTCAAACAAGACCAACCTTGGTCTTTCATTTCAATTTTTCATTTCATTTCTTTCCAAATGCCGGGGGAGACTTAGCTACTCTTTTTGTTTCAATTTTCAATTCACAATTTCCAAAATGAGCATTTCCAATTCATAAATTTCCATGTTGAGTCATTATACTCAAAAGTATATTTCTTTTCAAATCATGATTTCTAATCCGTTCACATAGTCCATAACTATACATGAATTCATATGCTTCATCAATTATCAACTTCACATCAAAATTTCACATCACTACGAGTATTCGCATTTAATATTTTTCGCACTATTCACATATGAGAATAATTCATAACCATCACAAAATAAAATTTCTTTCTCGACTATATTAATCTTCTAATCCTTCATTTCAAATTCTTTTTGCAAGATATAATTTTACAAAAATATACATATAGAACCATAGTTCTATTTACATCTTTTATTCTCAAATCATGTTTTATTTCATGCAATTAATTCCCAAATCATTTTTATAAAGTCCCATATATTTTTAGAAGAATAACCATATTTTTCTCATAATTTTTTGACAATTAAAAACCCCAAAAAAATTGTTTTTCAATCTTGCCGAGGGCAAGATTCGAACCCAGCACCCCAGAGAACACATCTGACAGCACAAGCCACTAGGCTGAATGTGCTAAGTGGCATAAGTATGGCTGAGAGCATTAAATGCCCTCGGTCCACAGTTGATTTTGTTTAAAAAGAAACCGAACAAAATAATGTTGCCCACGGGATTCGAACCGCAGACCTCTGAGAAACAGGCCGCGCGCTCCGACCACTTGAGCTACGTGCTCAGGTTGTCAAGTATAGTTCGAAATTCTTTTTAAAACCATTCTCTCTGTTATTCAAAACGTTCGATATTCAACAAGTCTTCATTTCATTTTGTTTTCATAAAAATTTACTGTACAACTCCAGATTAATTCTTCCTCACATAAAATATATATCAGTATGACCAAAATAATTTTTGTAACAATTAAAATATATTTTCATACAACTAATTCAAATTCTACATTATAATTACCACATTTCTTCTCTTTTCGACATTTCTTTGCATTTAGCATTCTAATCTCTTTATCAATAAATTCCACATTAATTCTCTGTCTTTAATCATTTACCTAACATACAACTCATATTTTAAATTATTCATGCCCATATTAACACAAAAGATCTATTTAACACATGAAATGGTATTATCAATCTACTAACTTTTGTGTGTAATTCTTGACGGTAATAAATGTGTCTTTATCAATCAATCCATGATTCTAATCAATTCACATACAACTTAAATAATAGAACCACATATAAAATTGCATATCCACATTCAATCATTCAATGGGTTATTAAAGTGTACTCTTCTTAATTTCTTTCATGCTTCATTCATTCATATCTAACATGCATTTCTAATTTAGAAATATGGAGAATCTACCCACCTCAAATGGTGAGACAAACACAATTAGAAACTCCCTAAACAAAAGTCCTTGCAACCGAATGCTTCTCCTCCTAGATGTGCGCACACGAACCTCCAAGCACACCCAAAACCGAACACTACTAAGCCAACCGAGAGCACTCCTTTTTGCCGGCCCCCTCTTCTCCTTGGTGTTGCAAGAACAATCCCACACACACTCAATCTTTTAACTCACACAATCACTAAGGTATTTGAACTATAGGTTTGGAAGAGAATAATTTGGCACAAAAAGAACTAGCCATGGCGGGGTATTTATACTAAAAATCAAGGAGAATGGAGGGCTAGGATCAAGTAGTTGTTTGTAAGATGGAGGGCTAGGATAAAAGTAGGAGTTACATTAACTACCCACAACCTAGTAACCACCAAGCATGATCTCCACTCCAAAATTTGATTTTCCCTCCAAGGATTGCAACCGGCCAACAAGGAAGAGTGCATTTTGCACGTGTACGTGTAGTGCACGTGCATGCAACTAGGTCCAAAAATTGTACATTTTATTTTATACAAAAATAAACTTTAATTTGTATTCTACATTACAAGTTGCATTTTAAAAATAAATTGACTCATGGGCTTTAGTTTATGGCCCAAAATAATTATTTTAAAATAAAATAAATGAATTACATTTTGGGCTTTTTAAAAGAAAAGGCTTTTTAAAAGAAAGGGCTTTTCATCCATTTAAAAGAAGGCTTTTGTATAAAATAATTTGAAAGCACGAATTTAAATATTTATACCCATCACAATGAAAATAATTCAACCAAAATATTGCACGTGCACACTACGTGCAAAATAAAATAATTTTTCATTAATGAAAAATCAGGGCATTACAGCACGTCCTCAAATTACAGTTTGAACATCGGATACATGGACACAAAAATAATGGTCTTATCAGGAGAACTGCTTTTTGCAAAGTTAATAAAATCTTTAATACAATATCACGATACATCTTGGATGATCATGACTTATTAATCTAACTTTTATCCATTTTGATAAGTAGGACTGAATCTGAAATTTAAGTTTCATAAATTGAAACTCATATTAAAACTCCATGAAGTAACCTTAGTTGGTAGTACAATGAATTTTGGACTCTGACGTCTTACCATTTATACCTTCAGTTCCATTGAAGAAACAAAGAACTTTACACGAAAAACTGCATACATTTTGTAATCCATGTAATGATAATTTTTAGGTTAAGACAACTGCAGTTATGTGATTATCATGTGGTTTGATCAATAAACTTCCTAACTGATAATCAAATTATGCCTTGAACAAATTAAAGCAATATAGCTAAATTTTCTAATGGCATTAGGCATAGTAGCATTCATATAATCCCAAGATAAACATTCATATCATCTCAAGATCAAATGGAAGTTTCTTGGCGGAAAAAGACCATCTAATATCATGCCGCACGCAAATTAATATTGTCAGTAGAAGTAATGATCTAGATTGATATCACAAGAGCAACCTTACAATGAAAATCAAATTGCTAACAGTATTATGTAAGTTATAATACTCAGCGGTGGTGGGATTTGAGATTATGTAAGTCACAATTGATGCATATACTATTAAATGTCAGTCAAAAAATAACAAAATATACTGTATATTAAAGAAGCACATTTCTTTTATTCTTTTTGTGTAGATTTGACTAACAAAGAAACACATTCTTTTTAATTATATATATATGGCAACTTTTTATTATTGAAAATATAATGAAGGGCTCTCACTAGGGTTTAGTTAATAACAAGAATCTATAAGGAAAATTTAAATATGAATTCCAAAATCCTATGGAGGAATTTTAAGTTCCGACTTAAACATCTCGTCCTTCTCCAGTAAACTATTTTTGCGGTTAATAAAGCAAAAATGTTAAACTATTATCCTTGGGTTTCATAGTGTGATATCTCTTAGGATGATCTAACTGTACATAATAGCAGTCATAGTGTAATATAATTACCATTATAGTATGCAATAATGGTAATTATATAATTTGAAATCATTAATGTTCCAAAAATAATGTTAATGCAAAGCACATTTTTTAAAAAATATTTCTATAGATCATGCCAAATTAGCTAAAATGAAATGTTTTCTGCTATAAAAAAACAATCTCTAACAGTTTCCATCCATATATACAATGTGAATGTAAAGATAGAGAGAAACCCAATCTACATTACAAACAATCTCTAACAGTTTCTATCCATATATACATTGTGAATATAAGGATAGAGAGAAACCCAATCTACATTACATACCAGTAAAAAACAAATAGATGTAGGTATAAAAAAATAAAAAATAGAGTGGTAGAACATTCATTGTGTTGCATGTTTTTGAGTCTGTTTGTGTTCAAGAACTAATAGCATAATTGACAACCAAAAGAACTAAGGCTCATTGTTACATTAGAAAGAATGCAATTGATCAAACACCTTGTGTTTGACTATAATATCGGGTCAAATTCAGTTCTTCTTGGATTTATTTTTCTGTTTAAGGAGATGATGAGGGTGATCTGTGGCTGGGTGGCGGTGACAAATTTATAATTTACACATGACAATTGATTAAACCTCTAGAAAAGATTTGAATTTTATACCTCTCACGAAGTGCTAGTTGACGGTGGGGGGATGGGGACAAACCACAGGGGGGTAAGAGAGAAGGGAGCGGGACGACCAAGAAGGAAAAGGGAGTGGGGATGGCAACGGCAAAGGCGGGGATGAGTTGCGCTTCTTTTTTTAAGAGAGGGTGAGTGAACGGGGATGGCGACCAAGGCAACGACAGGGGACGAGGGTTGTCGGCAGGGGGCGGGAGATGGTGGCAAAGCGAGGGAAAGTGATGAGATATAAAATTTGGGGATCGAGTGAAATGTTTAGGATTCGGACGAGGAGCGGGAGAGGGCGGCAAAGTGAGGGTGATTGGGGATATCGTGAAATGTTTAGGGTTTGGAATTTTGGGTTTTTTAACCCAGAGCCAACCCCCGCGTTTTTAAAAAAAATGGCAGGGTAGCTTACGAAATTTTCAAACCTGGTTATCTTTCAAGCCTACCCTGGCGCTTCTACCCAAACGCCGGGGTAGACTAAAAATGTTGTAGTGTCTTTATTTCTTTACTTTTGTAATCCTATTAGTACTTCTTTCAATGCCTCTATAAAGACAATTATCATTATTTTCTCCAAATATCTCCGAATCTAACAAAAGCCTTTCCAACCCAAGATCACTTTAAAGTAGGTCGGACTCGGGCCAATTGCCACCTCTAATTACTATGCTAACGACTATGAGTAAATTAGGGATAAAGCCAGTGAAAGTAGAAGTAGGTAGTTCGTGGTTACCATAGTAAATCCCATTATGATTATCATTAAGTAAACATTTGAGACTGCAACTTGCATACTACAACAATTTGTATTATGCTTTAGATTATCACAGAAGGAAGAAGTTGATTGGGATCTTACTGCGAGAATATATTGCATATTTTGGATTAACACAAGAACAATTAATCCTTGCCTCTTTTTTGTTTTAATTGATCGGCTTAGCTATTTTTAGGAGTTAAAATTTTTGATTTAAAGTTTACCCGCACCACAAGAATTTGGAGAAAGCACATTAATAGTTATGAAATTCTCTTACAATGAAACGAATGCAGGATAATTATTTTTAATCAAAACATGTACTATAATATATGTTATAATTCTAACTCTTTTGAAGTCGGACCTCGTAATCTATATGTGCTGGATCCAACAAGCGCATGAAACATAACCTGCTCCATCCATTATTTTCATTAACAATGGTGTTCCATCCGACTCATGAGCCACAAATGAGAGTTATTTATATTTTAATCAAAATATAAATTATAATATTTTCATATATACTTTGAACTCTTTTGAAAGCGGACCTCTTAATCTATATGCATGGAGCCAAAAAGCATGTGAAAGATGCCTGCTCCATTCATTATTTTCACTAACAATAGTGATCCATGTGAACCATAATTGCATCTAAAGCTAGCACATTCATAACCCAAATTTACTATATTACAACAAAACAAAGATTATGTAATGCATGCAAAATAAATTTTCGTTAATCGATTGTGTGTTGCATGCTTTGTTTCTCAATCAGTATGCAGAACTAGTTCTCATAATTTGTTCGTGAACCAAGCTTCTTTTTAAAAATTGAAAAACATAACTAAATGTCAATCCCGGCATTCTTCCAGGTAAATAACAGAAAGGTTGATTACGTACTTAAAGTATAGTAAAAGTGAACACCTAGAATTGCACGTACAAATAACAACTAGTTTTAAGCAATAGATTCATAAGATATTACTGCCAGATTCTGAAGTTCCAGTCTGTTCCAACCACTTGGACTGTTTTGCATCCCCTGGGCCAAAATCCCTAGGTCATCTTGAATTTTGCATCCGCATCTTCATTTTCATATGCAAGTTTACATTTTTTGCATTTTGCATTTAGTTAGGTGCACAGCTCCTTTCCATAATAAAGATCCCCTTTGTATGATAGGATTTTGGTTGTAACCTTGCCTACGGGGAGTCCCAATCGAGACACCCGGAGTACCAACGAATTGAGTGACCAAAATTGCCCCATTTAACCTATTTCACCAATCCCTCACGATCAGGTCGTTAAAAGTCATGATTGCTCTTATTTTTTGAAGTCCTCATCCCAAAATGAAGTCAATAAAACAAGAATCACTCAGATCGGACATAAGTACCTCCAGGTCAATCTCAACCGTCTTGTTGTCCACCCGGAAGTCAACCCATCATCAGGCTGTTAAAAGTTGCAATCTCCACAGCCAAAACACCCAATTTTCCATAACAATTCTAATTCCACCAAAAAATGTTTTGATTAGACATGCCAAACACAATAGATTTTTTGGACCGCCCAATCGCACGATTTGGTCAGCCCCAGAAACACCTTTTCTCAAAATATTCTTAAAACATGCCACATTATATACCAAACAATTGTTTTGTTGCCACGAATCTAACAATACTATAATACCCCTTTATTTTATAATTTCAAAATAGTTGTTTGTAATTCTTTTATTTCTTATAGATATCATTGTTATTGTTATTATTATGCATAAATTTGCAATTTTATTTTATATCTATTCTTTAATTAATTTATTTATTTGGTGGAGTTGGTTTTATTGGATTATATTATGAAAAGAAGAAGTATAGGTGCATATGGATAATAAAAGAGTCAAATAGGGGCCTAAGTTATTTTTCCATTTTCCTTTTCTTTTCTTCTCCCCTTCTCTTTTTCCTGGTCAAAACCCCCTCATTAGACCAAAACCGAAATCCAATTCCCATTCACCTAGGGTTTTAAATCCGACCCTCATGCCACTTCAAACTTCAAATAATTTGGGGATTCTAGGAGATTTCGGGATGCTCTTCAGCATGGTAGTGTCGGTTTTCCAAGAGGGCTTCGTGGAAGTATATTAATTTGTACCTTTAGTTATTGGGTTGTGTGTTTTACAATTTCTTGCATAAAAATCATAGTAGTAGGATGCTTAGAGCTAGAGAACATGCCAGAGGTGAAAGATTTCAATTTCTTTGGAAATAATTTAGAAATTTTCCTAACATAGGGTTTGAGTTTAGTAAAATCATGACTGTTGTATACTAAAAAATATTAAGAAGGATGTGCAATTTTATGGGATAATTGAGAAGCATCTACGATTAATTTTAGCCATTGTTTAATAATTATTAGGAATTTTTCCGGTATCAGAAAATTGTGAGAATAAAGTTTGTTGGCTTAAAAATTGGGTTTTGGCAATAAGAATAGAAAATAGGTGATTTGAAATGCTTAGGTAGGATATATGTGATGTATGAGTATGTTTAGTATGAATTCGGAGGATAGATAATGTGTATTTTGAGTAAATGGCTTACGAGTTGGACAATTTTCTTAATAGGTATTGAAAAGTGATGTTTGATTAGCGACCGGGCGAGCAAGTGTCTCCTAGCTGCCTCGTCAGGTGAATATGATTATACTAGGTATAAATACGGAATTTTATATGTTGAAATTGAGTTATATGGTGAATTTGGGTGATTTTGAATATTTGGTGGTATGGGTGATATAGTGGGTATATATATGATGATATGAGGTAATTGGTGTTGATATACGTATGATATACGGAAGATAAACAAAAATGACATATATATATGGTATTATGATGTATTGACCAATATGGTGCATGTTTGGGTTATATACGAGTAATAATGAGTTGTGGTATCCTAATCGATGAAATTAATGAGTGTGTATATGTATGATATAGTAATGTTCAAGGTGAAACTAATGGGCAATAATATGATATAATCATCTACTTAATTTGATATATATTTATAAGATATTATAATGTGATTAAATAAATTCTTTGGTACATTTATGATACGGAATAATATGATGTAATAATTTATAAATTAAATAATTAGGTGTATGCATATATGTGATTCAGATGTGTTAATATGGTGAACACCGAATATGTGTTAATGTGTTAAGATAAAAGATGAGATAATATGTGATAATAAAGTGAGATAATAATTCTCATGGTAAATGTCAAGCTGTGACAAGTTATTGAAATGAAAGATGAGATGTTATGTGGTGATAATATGAGATGAAAAGATGAAATGAAAAATGGTAATAACAAATAAATTTTGTTGACCAGTATCTACAGAAATTCTGGGGGTTTGGGCTAGACCTCCTAATACTCAAGGACCGGCTTGGGGTGCATGGTTATTACCCAAATTATGTTTGGGGTGCGTGTTTTCATCGGCCATGCTATCTGCTTGAGGCCCGGTTATTACCCAGCTTGTCTGGAGTGCGTGATTATTACCCAGGCTATCGACCTTGGGGTGCGTGTTTCCCTCACTGGCTTCGCCTGAGAGGAAGTACCCAAGTTCTACTTGGGGTGCATGTTTCCCTCGCTGGCATAGGCTGAGAGGAAGATGTAGCCTTGGACGCGTAAGATCCCTCGGGGGCGGAGGTCCGCGTGTTTACTTGGCTGTCGGCTTTCAGTATAGTGGGATACTGTGGTTCACTGGTCGACAAATTAATAAAATGAATAAATGTGAAATGAAAATAAAAATTAGAAAGTGAAGAAAGCATATGATGTGAAATGTGAATGAGAAAGTTGAGAAAGCATATGATGTGAAATGTGAAATGGGAATGAGAAAGAAAAGAAAGTATCCGATGTGAAGGGAAAATGAGAAAGTAAAGCAAGTTTATGAGTTGAAATGAATAAGAAGAGTAAAAGAAAATATTTATGAATGAAGATAAGTATGAAAGAATATGAGTCATGAGTTTGTAAATGAAAAAGAATGGTAAATGAAGTATGTGGTTAAATAAGTATGAAAAGTGAGGAAATTGTATTATGTGATTATAAACAAAAAATAAAGAAGTTGTGATATGAGAGTATTTATGAAAAGATGAACATTTGAGTTATGTGAATTAATATGGTGTTGCGTATATGAGTATAACAATGAATGAATTATGTATGTAAAATTGATATGAATAACTTGAAGAAATTGCAGTATGAAAATGAGTGAGAAGTAAAGAAAATGTGTATGTATGATATAATATTAAATGAATGAAACGTAAAGTAATATGTAATGTGAAATGTGAATGAAACATGAAGTAAAATGCATTGTGTGATGAATAATAAAACTTAGTGGTTTGAGGTGATGAGAATGGTTATTAAAGTAAAAGATGTTATGATAAGAGTTTGATGTATCTTGGAATTGTGTTGAGAAACTACACGCCCACTATTTCCATGAAAATGGTGTGAACTACCTGCCTTGACACAACTCCCAGGGTAAATTGGCGAGTTGTTGATATGAGAGTTGTGTTGCGAGATAGAAATGAAGAGTAAGGTAAATTGTAAGATGAAAATGAAAATAAAGTAATGTGATATTCCAAGCTATCGGTTTGAGAAGTGATGTTATATTACTCAAGTTCTACTTGTGATATTCCAAGCTATCGACTTTGGGGTGCAGAGTATAATTTGATAAGAATGAAAGTTAAAGTAAATCGTAATATGAGATGTAAATGAAATGAATGTAAGATATATTACTAATAAGAATGAGAAGTAATTTAAATAGTATGATAAGGTGAGAATGAATTCTAAAGTAAAATATATGGTAAAATGAGAATGAGCATTAAAATCATTTGTTTGATAAAATTAGAATGGAAAGATGATAAATTGTACATATTTATTGAGAGTGAAAGTTATTGAATGCGAGATGTTATGATATGTGTTATAAGATATGAATGAATGTGATATTACGAGACTGAATGCATGTGAATAAGATGCGATGAAAACGATTGAATGTGATGATATGCAATAAAGTAAATACCTATGATGAGATGCTATGAGATTGAACGACTGAGGTGTTAGAGACGAGAATTAATGTGAATATAGAGTGAGTGGAGATGGATATGTTGATGCATTAAAAATTCAAAGGATTAATTCTGTGCAAAGTCATTTTTATGATGTTTTTATATTTAAATTTTAGGTTCACTTAATTATCATGATATTCGTATGTGCTTTCAAATTTCTTTATATAGTTCAATTTATTTCCTAAACTAATAAAGTATATTCACACCAGACATGGCTAACTCCTGTTGTTTTCTAGGGATTAGGGGAGTCCCTCCCTGAGGATGGACGACCCTAACTCTCGTGCAGCATCTGACTAGCAGTAAGGTGAGATAGTTGTTTTGGTTCTGATAGTTTTACTTTTCTCGTAGCTGAATGGGTGGTATATGTATTTGTTATATATTTTATTATCTTAAGTTATGTAGAGATGGTGATAGTGTTTGGGCGATACTTTGTATTATGGAGGAATATGTGTATAACTGTTCGGAAAGATAATATATATAGTGTTGTGATGAAGTATGAAAGCCAGTACCCACCTCGTTGTGGAGTACTGGGTTCTGTGGTTGGTTTTTGAATGGTTTTTCTTAAGCTTTTATAAAAATCTTATATGTTTTCAAAAGAATTTTTGGTTTTTAAATTGTATCTTGCTTATTATGATGAATTATGCCCCCAGAGCCGTATATATTATTGCCTGTATGATGTTGAATGATTTGGCCTGGGGATAATTGATATATATTATAGGTACATTGATTATTGTGATTGTTTGCAGATTTCCGTAAGGAAACTGTAAAGGGCTAATATTTCAGGGGAAACTTTGCCGAAATTTTAAGGAATAGTCTAATAACAACAATGATGTCTGTTGTTATTAGACTATTCCTTAAAGTAACAACTTCGTGCTATCTCCTTGATCTTTAACCTAGTGCCCAATGTTTCATGCATATGCACAATTAAAATAACTAGATTTGTACTTAGAACTACTTGATGAAATGGACATGAATGTACTAATTCAGTTTTAATTGATGAATTGACATCATGACTGTAATGAATATACCATGAACCTTAGAAATTGCATGTTGACACCTAGGATTCACTTGATTACAAATTTGCATGCTTTATATGATCATATGATTTAATTATTTGCCTATTCATGTTAAGACAATTGCTGGACTGCTATATGTTTCATTTTGAAATAGATTTTTGATCATGCTAGAGACATAATTTGAAAGAACTTACTAAATATAAAATGTATCCCTTGATGTCTACATAATTTTTTCCTAGTCTGGATTTAAATTCCAATTTGTCATCTGTTAGTTATCATTACTTTACTGCAACTGTGTTAGTAATTTCAGACCCATAATTTCATCATTCTTTTCTGTTCTATATTTTATTTGACCCTGTTAATAGTACAAGAAAAACCTGAAATAATTATGCTTAACCTAGACGTGTATATGTATCACCCAGAATGTTTATAGATTAGAATAAAGAGTTCTCTGACCCGAAACAAATAGTAGAACACAACCTACTGCATGCTGCCTGAACTTAAAACTTGATTAGAATAGAGTTTTCACCCTAGTTCTTATACCTTTTATATACCTTAATTATACTCGTTGCAACCGTGTGGAAGTCTACTTTCTAGTTCTTCCGGCTGATTCAGATTTGCTATCTTGTAGTGACCTTAATCTATATTTTAGTATAGCAAGGTCATGCTGTCCTGATCATGTGATATGTGTGTAAATGACTTGTTTGCTTCATGATTTGTCTGTAACGCATAGAATTAGTCACACATAGTATTATACAACATTGACACCTTCTTGAATGCTCACATAGGATTAAAATAACTAATAAAAAGCTGGGGTACCGTGGGTAGACTTGGTAGTGAACGATCGGAAACTGTACTCGGTTGGGCCCTACTGCCTGAACTGCACTAATCGATACTGATGGCCATAAACTACTGCCCGATAAACACTACTCGAGAAATACTGATACTGAACATGAAATACTGATTACTAGGCCGAGTACACAGACCGAGAATTCACCATCAGTCTAAAACATTCACTGCTTGTTTGTGCGGAACTTGTAGTATGGGATGCAATAGCAGGTGCACTAGATAGATGAATAAAATACTTAATAACCTATATTTACTGCTTGATCCTGACATCCCGCATTACATGTGTGATTTACTGTAAACCTTTGATATTTTGCCTGTCCTTGCTTTCTTTCTTGTCTTTGATCATGTCCTTATTCTTTGACATTCAAGTTTTCCTTTATCCTCTGTTTTCTCTACTTGCTGCCCACGACTTGCTCTAAGGGCTCTCTTTCCTTTCTTTTAGATCCAGTATTAAAAGGTACCGGAGGAGCAATACCAGAAGACATTGGTGAGCGAACTCTTTGAAGATTGGAGCTGGTCTTTAGACTACTTAACTATCTTTTCTTATTTGCTTATTGTATTTCTTTTTATCATACTTTGTATTCTTGGGCTTTATGACCTGAAGTTTGTTTTTATCCCTGATGTTGGATTATTATTTAGTGATTTTATTTCATGATTATCTTTGAGTTTATTCATTATTTATGTGATTATATTCTTTGCCTGCGTGGTTGTTTCTCTTGTATATTATTGAGTTAGACTGGTACAGCTTATAGATGATGTCTAATCATTCGCTAGGCCTACGTTACGTACTCGTATTCTCGTATTTTGGAAAGTGGGGCGTGACAATAGGTGAGTGTGTATTAATCTGGGTATGGTGGATTTAGTGTAGGGTTTTTGATAGGGTATAGTATAGGTTTAAAAAGGAGAATAGGATTGTGAAATTGATATTAGTTTAAAAGCAAACAGAGCATGGGTAACAATTGGAATATTTGGTTAAGTGTATGGCTAGGGGATCAAAATGGGTATTAGGGATTCAAGCAAAAATATAGCTGGGGTAAAAATGAACAGAAAAATAGAAAAATATAATGTAGGCTCGAACAAATAAAATAGAGAAGATAACAACATCACGATCAAAAGAGACGAAACAAGAGACGAACAAGCATCAAGAATTCAAATAAAAGAGACCAAAAATAATAAATGAATATATATTGAAAATATAATCCAATATACGGTCCAAGAAAAATACAAGAGGAACCAAATACAAGGGAAAAGAAGATACACCCAAAAATACACAAAATGAAAAAAACAGGGGTTACACCGGCGCCTTTCTCCCCTTCGACGGCAGACAGCCAATGTAATATCCCGCCCTGTGAAATAATAAATATTTTTATTTTATTTTTATTTTATTATTATTTTATTATTATTTTATTATTATTTTATTATTATTTTATTTTATTTTCCGGAATTGAAATATTTTTGGGTATTACTTAGCTTAAATTATTAATCATCATTTGTATATATATACCAGCCCATATGCATGTACGATATACTGTTTTGGTACTAGAAACTCCTGACCCGATAATAAAAATTATTTTTGCAGAATCAATTTATTTTTATACAGTTTGTGCAGGTTTACAAACAAAAATTATTGGTGCGCTTAATAATCTACACGTGCGCTTATTGTATCGATTTCTTACATTCGTATGAATTATGTAGTATGTGTTTTGGACACAAAGAAAATATCTTTTGTCATGATGGCTAGGTTTTAATTAAGGGTTTAAGCATAGAAATGGGATTAATTAGGACTACATAAGGGATTAAAGGAGACTTCTACTAGAAGGCTCCACCTCCACCTCACCATGCCACCTCACCCCCCCCCCCCCCCCCCCCCCCCCCCCCCATGGTTGGCCGGCCACACTATTCCCCAAGGGGGATTTTGAAAAATGCCAATGTGCATTTTTCACTCTCCACCCTCTCCTCCCTCCTATAAATAACCCCCCCCTCACCCCTTGCCTCATTTACCATTCTTGAGAGAAAAAGAAAGAGAGAAAAACCCTAGAGTTCTCTTGTAGTTTTGGAGCTTTCAAAGAAAAACAAAGGGGAAGGAGAAGGTTGCTAGGCTAGTTCTTCCTATTGAAAAGAAAAGGTGGGGGTTTCTCTACCTTTTGTATGTTAATTTTTGTTCTATTTGCTCTCTACTTATGCCTAAATATGTGTATATATGTTTTTTGTTGTCTAAAACAACTTGGACTAAACTATGTGCATGTAAGTAGCAATATGGATCAAAAGGACCCTATGAAAAGTATGAATGGTAGAACTTGAGAAAATAACATAAAGATGAGATCTTTAGCTTATTTATGGTTATGTTGTCTCCATGGTTAAATTTCACTAGTTGGACTAAATTTTATGCATAAGGAAAAGTTGGAAGGATGGAACTCACAAAAAGGTTCATAAAAATGGGACCTTGAACTTGTCATGTGGTAGTTGTTATTTTTGGCTACCTTGTTAAACATAAAGTTAACATCTTGGACTAAGTATTATGTGCATATGAGGCTAAGTGAGTAAGAATGGTCACATACCCATTTTGGTGGTTGTAGAACTTAACTTGCTAATCAAAGAATTGATTATTGTTGTATGTAGTTTCCTACTTTTTAAAGATCATGTCTTACTAACTTTTGTTCATCAAAAAGAGTAAGTTTTCTTGATGTAGAAATTGTAGGATTCAAGTTAAATAAGTTTAATTATAACTCATTAAGAATTGATTATTGTTGTATGTAGTTTCCTACTTTTTAAAGATCATGTCTTACTAACTTTTGTTCATCAAAAAGAGTAAGTTTTCTTGATGTAGAAATTGTAGGATTCAAGTTAAATAAGTTTAATTATAACTCATTAAGAATTGATTATTGTTGTATGTAGTTTCCTACTTTATAAAGATCATGTCTTACTAACTTTTGTTCATCAAAAGAAATAAGTTTTCTTGATGTAGGAATTGTAGGATTCAAGTTAAATAAGTTTATTCTTAACTCAATAAGAGTTGATTATATTTTTGGAACATGTAATTTGGTAATTTAGTCATTGTAATAAATGGGACATGTAATCCCTAAAGGAAATAGTTTTGTAATAAGTAGTGGCTTATCATGCTTGAGTTAGTAAGTAGGACTACCATGCTTGAGATGTGTTGGATCATGCTTGAGTTGGTAACTATGTCAAAAAGGAACCCATTCATGCTATGTGACATTCTAGTAGCTTATCATGCTTGAGTTAGTAAGTAGGATTACCATGCTTGAGATGTGTTGGATCATGCTTGAGTTGGTAACTATGTCAAAAAGGAACCCATTCATGCTATGTGACATTCTAGTAGCTTATCATGCTTGAGTTAGTAAGTAGGATTACCATGCTTGAGATGTGTTGGATCATGCTTGAGTTGGTAACTATGTCAAAAAGGAACCCATTCATGCTATGTGACATTCTAGTAGCTTATCATGCTTGAGTTAGTAAGTAGGATTACCATGCTTGAGATGTGTTGGATCATGCTTGAGTTGGTAACTATGTCAAAAAGGAACCCATTCATGCTATGTGACATTCTAGTAGCTTATCATGCTTGAGTTAGTAAGTAGGATTACCATGCTTGAGATGTGTTGGATCATGCTTGAGTTGGTGACTATGTCAAAAGGAACCCATTCATGCTATGTGACATTCTAGTAGCTTACCATGCTTGAGTAGTAAGTAGGATTACCATGCTTGAGATGTGTGAGATCATGCTTGAGTTGGTGACTATGTCAAAAAGGAACCCATTCATGCTATGTGACAATCTAGTAGCTTACCATGCTTGAGCTAGTAAGTAGGATTACCATGCTTGAGATGTGTTGGATCATGCTTGAGTTGGTAACTATGTCAAAAAGGAACCCATTCATGCTATGTGACATTCTAGTAGCTTATCATGCTTGAGTTAGTAAGTAGGATTACCATGCTTGAGATGTGTTGGATCATGCTTGAGTTGGTGACTATGTCAAAAAGGAACCCATTCATGCTATGTGACAATCTAGTAGCTTACCATGCTTGAGTTAGTAAGTAGGATTACCATGCTTGAGATGTGTTGGATCATGCTTGAGTTGGTAACTATGTCAAAAAGGAACCCATTCATGCTATGTGACATTCTAGTAGCTTATCATGCTTGAGTTAGTAAGTAGGATTACCATGCTTGAGATGTGTTGGATCATGCTTGAGTTGGTGACTATGTCAAAAGGAACCCATTCATGCTATGTGACATTCTAGTAGCTTACCATGCTTGAGTAGTAAGTAGGATTACCATGCTTGAGATGTGTGAGATCATGCTTGAGTTGGTGACTATGTCAAAAAGGAACCCATTCATGCTATGTGACAATCTAGTAGCTTACCATGCTTGAGTTAGTAAGTAGGATTACCATGCTTGAAATCATGCTTGAGTTGGTGACTATGTCAAAAAGAAAAGAGAAAACTACCATGCTAAAGATTTGTTGTAGTTAATGATTCTAAGAGAAGAACCCATGAATATAGTTCGCATGCTAACCTAATTAAACTATTGAAATGAACTCATGCTCCATGGTTGTTCTAGCCAACTCTTAAAAGAGAAACCCATGAAACTAGCTCCATGATGGTTCTAGCTAATTTAATAAGAACCCATTCACATAGGTTCTATGTGATTCTAGCTCAACTTGAGAAAGAACTCATGAATCTAGTGTATGTAGTTCTAGTTCAATTAGGGCAAAAAGAACCCATGAGTTCTAGTAGTGTGAGGTTCTAATTAAAGTTGGAGCCTATCATGAGAACATTCTTCATCTTCCTTGTATGAGAAATTAATGGATTGAGAAGGTTACTAGTGTGGATAGCTTGGTAAAAGCTCGTCTAGGGTCTTGTAGCTACCCTAGGGGTCATTGAGCACCAAGACTCACATCTTACCGCCTTGGGAACTAGGATAAAATCTCACCTTGGGCACCGACGGATCTAACTGGTGTGGGTTGATCGCGGGCCGAGGGTGTTGACGAGATCCAAGTAAGGGGTAGTGATGAATAAGGGAGACCCCGTCGCTAATGTCTTGGATCAATGGGCCATAGGGTGGGACCATGATGAAATCAAGAATTTCTTAGTTAAAAGTCTCGTAGTTCGTTAGGGTTAGTGACATTGTTAGGTTAGTAACGCATAAAGATCATTACTTAACCATTTAGCCAGAAGGGGAGGAGTTTGGCAGTAGGGGGCACCTTACGACCAACTCGTCCCTTGGGCCGACCTTAGGTGGTGTTACTGGGTTGTACCTTCCTGTCAAAGGGATACGTACGGTGCCTTCTCACGAGTTGGGAGCACGGGATGCGTATCGCACACTGTTAATTCCTGAAGTGCCATGATAAGGCGGGCAGAGCTAGGGGGATGGACCCCGGAACTTTGTCGGGTCCTTGGCCAGAGGGAAGCGAACAGGCCATAGATAGCGGTCTATGAGTTATGGGCTCGGAAGACCCTGTGTTCGTCTGGTTTTGAGTGAGGTCCGGTGTACTGGGTAGTAGTGGCAAACACAGACACCATGAGCCTACTGCAATGGTGGGACTTGACCACATGTGCAACCTCATCAGTCATGTAGTATCTGTCAGGAACAGGTTGTGTACAATTAGAAATTCATAACGCGGGTTCAAATCCCTATATTTGGAGAAACGGCTTGAGATGGGCGTATGTAGTATGGGATGCATACTGTTCCGGAGACTTGCTTGCATTAGAATAGGAGCATCCTAGATAAGTTGACATTGCATTAGATTCTATTCATCGCACTCACGAACACTTAAACTACACCGACATATTTTACCATGTTTTATATGTTTGTTTTTGGAGATTCGCTGCTATATGATCAGCCCTTAAGCGTCAGTGAATACTGACGTCCCCACTTCAATAGGTACCGCAGTATAGAAGTACAGGTATTGGATCGTAGTCGTGGATTCAGGATCACCAACCGGGAGGACTCCAGTAAAGGCATGGCTTACAATGAAGTGCCTGATATTGTCATCTTTCATTCTTATATACTCTGATGTAATGTGGAATCAATGGAACCACTCGGTCTGTAATATTGTAGTAGTAAAAAGTTTTAAAATTCTCCACAAATCTGTGTATTGTGACTAATTGAATGTAAAGGTCCTGGCTCATGTCTCGAATCCTCCATATAGGAAGTTCGGGGCGTTACAAGTGGTATCAGAGCCGACCTCAATTTATAGTCCAAACATAGATGGAGAATAGACTTAGATACCTTATAGGGGTTAGGGTTCTTTTTAGCTTGTTGTAGATAATTGTAATTCATATTGTTGTACCTTCAACTTATGCTTTATGATATCTCTATACCTATGCTAATTCCCGTGTCCACTCCTTGCAGGATGGCGAACGGAGCATTTCCCCAAGGAAATGGATGGGCACACGGGATCGCGATCGAGGTGGACTCAGGCTTAGAGCCCATCTCAGAGGGGGAAGGATCGACAGTTGGGGCCGGAGTGGCCAACGGGGCCCCCGCAGCGGCCGCAGCAGGGGATGTCCCTATGGGGATCCCAATCCCAGTGCGCGTACCCCCTCGACCACCCCATCCTACCCCAATAGAGCAGGTCCTTGAGCAAGTCCTTCGGGATGTTCAGACATGGGGTTGGTGTCACGTCTGTCTGGAAAAGAGGATGGATGCCTGCGAGTTTGTGACCCTCCACAATGAGAGGGAAGTGGGGGTGTTAAGGAGGGCCAGGGAGAGGGCCGATCGCAGGGTGGTGATCCAGAGGCACGCCTACCGTGTGCACTGCGCACGCATGGAGCGCAGGCTCGCAGAGCTGCAGGCGCAGATCTCCCAGCTGCAGGCACTACTAGCACCGCCGCCTGCTGGAGGGAACCCAGCAGAAGACACCAGTAGTACTGAGTAGGCCGACAGGTGCCATAGGTTGTTTTGTTATTTATTTTGCTTCCTACATATATGATATGAATGTAAGGAAGATAGGTGCCATAGGTTGTTTTGTTATTGATATTTTGCTTCTTACATATATGATATGAATGTAAGGAAGATAGGTGCCATAGGTTGTTTTGTTATTTTGATATTTTGCTTCCTACATATATGATATGAATGTAAGGAAGATAATGCTTGTGTAAGATAAGTTATTATGATGAAATGAAATCTAGCTTTATGTTTTCTACTAGTCTTGTGTGCATGTTGAGATTGGATAAATATAAATATTGCAATGTCACAATATAATGCTATGTATATTTCATTATCCTTTTCTACCAGATGTCTCGCATAACAAGAAGCGGTCGGGGCAACCCAACCGAAGGAGAAGGTAGTGGTGGAAATGGCACCGGGCTAGATATGGGGGCAGAATTTGCCCGTATGTACCAAGCACTGGGAGACCTAGCCGAGGCCAGCAGAAATAATATACAGCACCAAGGGCCACCTGGAGGTAACCGGGGAGCAGCAACCACCGACCCCATTAAGATGGTCGAATCATTCCGAAGGATGAGGCCACCTACTTTTGAAGGACAGGCAGACCCGACAGCGGCTGATGATTGGATTCGGCAAGTGGAGACCGTGTTCGAGGTAATGCTGACACCCGCGGACAGCAAGGTCAGGTTGGCAAGCATTCTGCTTGAAAAAGACGCCGGGGTCTGGTGGCAGTCGGTGAAGAGAGGCATAGGCGAAGGGCCTATTACCTGGGAAGAGTTCCTAGCAGAGTTCAGGCAACACTACTTCCCACTGGATGTGCAAGAAGAGAAGGCTATGGAGTTCTTCAATCTGAAGCAGGGAAGCCTGACAGTCCGAGAATATGAGACCAAATTCACCCAGCTTTCCCGCTATGCTCCTGAAATGGTGCAAGATGAGGTCAAGAAGACAAAGAGGTTCGAGCAGGGGCTTAGGCCTATACTTAGAACCAAAATGATACCCTTTTGCATCCGGAGGTTTGAGAAACTGGTCCGCCGTGCAGCTACGACAGAGCTAGATATGAACAGGGGGCCTGAACTGCAAGCGACCACCGGAGGATGGAACAAAGGGAAGAGGCCTGTACCTGCATCAGGATTCAAGAACCAGGGGCGAGATCAGAGGTTTCCAAGGGCTGTTGGCCCAGCTGGAGGCACCAAGCCAGGAAGCTGTTTCTTGTGTGGCGAGCCAGGGCATTTTCAGAGTCAATGCCCCAAGAAGAATCCTCAGATCGACAACCGCATCTGTTTCAACTGCGGAAGGGTTGGCCATTTTCGGACAAACTGTCCCCAGCTTTGGGGGGGCAACAGCGGGCCAGCTCCAAGAGCAAACAGCAAGGGGAAAGGAGTGGGCCGCCAAGGGCGAGTGTTTGCACTTACCGAAAGGGACGCTGATGAAGACGAGGGAGTGATCACCGGTAGGTGAAGAATTATGGCCAAGCTATTATAGTATTTTGAATATTTAGGTATAAGATGTGTTTTTATGTAACCACTTTTGTAAACAGGTTGGGTTAATATAAATGAAATCCAGGCAACTGTTTTATTTGATAGTGGGTCATCGCATTCTTTTGTGTCCGAAGCATTCTCTAAAAAGCTGAAATGCACCCAGAAGGCAACTCCGGAATCAGTTTTATTGGTTGCTACCCCGTCAGGAGCAACTCTCCCTACGAATTTGTGCTATAAGGGATGCAAACTCCACTTTGATGGGGAGACCCTGAGTATAGATCTGCTAGAGTTAGGCTTTGCAGGGACGGACGTGATCATTGGAATGGATTGGATGACAAGGCATAAGGCTAGCATCGACTGCAAGGAGAAGAAGGTAGTCATCGCCCCATTTGGAGGACCAGAGCTTGTGTTCCAGGGGAAGAAGAAGCAGAAGGAAGAAATTCTGGCCGCTACGACTGGAATACGTGTGCCCAGTGAAGTCAAGGTGATACCAATTGCACGAAATTTTCCCCGCCTATTTTTGGAAGAATTACCTGGACTCCCACCCCACAGAGATGTCGAGTTCAGCATTACTATCCAGCCAGGTAGCGCGCCAGTGTCAAAGACACCATATCGGATGGCACCAGTAGAGCAAAAGGAGGTAAAGGAGCAAATTGAAGAACTACTACAGAAAGGATTCATCAGGCCAAGTGCTTCACCCTGGGGGGCACCCGTGCTACTTGTAAAGAAGAAGGATGGGACCTCAAGATTGTGCATCGATTACCGGGAGTTGAACAAGGTTACGGTTCGGAACCGGTACCCCATTCCCAGGATCGATGACTTGTTTGATCAGCTCCAGGGAGCGGCTGTATTCTCAAAGATTGATTTGCGTTCAGGCTATCATCAAGTACGGGTCAGAGAAGAAGATATACCTAAGACTGCATTCCGAACTCGGCACGGTCATTACGAGTTCTTAGTGATGCCTTTCGGGGTGACCAATGCTCCCGCAATCTTTATGGATATGATGAACCGTATCTTGCGGCCATTTATCGATTTATTCGTGGTTGTCTTCATTGATGACATCTTGGTATACTCAAAAACAGAAGAGGAGCATGAAGATCATCTTACTGCGGTATTGACCAAGCTACGGGAGCATCAACTTTATGCCAAGCTGTCAAAGTGTGAATTCTGGAAGTCAGAAGTAGCATTCTTGGGCCATATCCTTTCTAAGGAGGGAGTGGCTACAGATCCGGAGAAAATTGAGGCAGTAAGGAGTTGGCCTCAGCCGAGAACTGTAAAAGAGATCAGGAGTTTCTTGGGCATGACAGGGTACTACAGGAAGTTCATCCAAAACTATGCCAGAATTGCTGTACCACTTACAGCACTGACCAAGAAAAACATGAATTTTGATTGGACTGAGAGGTGCGAAAGGAGCTTTCAGGAGCTGAAGAACAAATTGATTTCTGCACCCATTTTGGTGCTGCCTCAGCCAGATAAAGATTATGTAATCTACAGTGATGCCTCATTCTTAGGATTCGGATGTGTTTTGATGCAAGAGGGGAAGGTCATAGCATACGGATCAAGGCAACTTCGACCACATGAGAAGAATTATCCAACGCATGACTTGGAACTGGCAGCGATAATCTTCGCTCTGAAGTTGTGGCGGCACTATGTCTATGGGAACAAGGTGGAGATGTTCACCGACCATAAGAGCCTGAAGTATATCTACCAGCAAAAGGATTTGAATCTCAGGCAAAGGCGATGGTTGGAGGTTTTGGAAGACATCAGGCCAGAGATATTATATCATCCAGGGAAAGCCAATGTCGTAGCAGATGCGCTCAGTAGGAAACGGAGCATAGCCACGCTCATTGCAACAAGGAGAGAGTTAAATAACGAGATCAGACAAGCCGGTATTGAATTGATTGTTCAAGGTTTGAGCACGGTTTTGGCACGTCTGGAATTGCAACCAAGTCTGAATGACCAAGTTAAGAAGGCTCAGATAGGAGATGCAGAGATCGAAGCACTAAAGCAGCAAGTCAGCAAAGGGAAAGCCTCAGATTTCAGCATGAAGGACGGATCGCTTTGGTTTGGGAGCAGGTTGTGTGTGCCTAAGGTTGATGAATTACGAGAAGATATCATGAAGGAAGCACACTCCACCTTACTCACAGTTCACCCAGGAAGCACAAAAATGTATAAGGACGTAAAACAACATTTTTGGTGGGCAGGGATGAAACGGGATGTGGCAGGATTCGTAGCCAAATGCCTTACATGTCAGAAAGTTAAGGCTGAGAATCAGAAACCAGGGGGTCTACTGCAACCATTGCCCATTCCAGAGTGGAAATGGGAGAACATCAGCATGGATTTCATCACTGGCCTGCCCAGAAGTTCGAAAGGGAACGACTCAATTTGGGTTATAGTAGATCGTTTGACAAAATCTGCACACTTTCTTCCAGTGAAAACAACGTGGTCCGTGGAGAAGCTGGCAGAAGTCTACATCGAAGGCATTGTAAAGTTACATGGAGTACCAGTATCGATCGTTTCTGACCGAGATGCAAGGTTTACATCCCGATTTTGGCAAAGTCTGCAAAAAGCTTTAGGGACAAAATCAGAGTTCAGCACAGCATTCCACCCACAGACTGATGGGCAGACAGAAAGAGTCAACAGGATTCTCGAAGATATGCTTAGAGCATGCATAATGGACTTCGGAGGAAGCTGGGAACGACACTTGTCATTAGTAGAATTCGCATACAATAACGGCTACCAAGCAAGTATAGAGATGGCTCCATATGAAGCATTGTATGGGAGGAAATGTAGGACACCCGTGTGCTGGTACGAGGTTGGAGAGAGGCAGATGTTTGGGCCTGAAATAGTGCAGCAAACATCCGAGAAAATCGAGTTGATCAGAAAAAGGATGAAAGTAGCACAAAGCAGGCAAAAGAGCTACGCCGATAATCGTAGACGAGATTTAGAATTCAGAGAAGGCGACTCAGTATTCCTGAAAGTCTCGCCTACAAAGGGAGTGATCAGGTTCGGAAGGGGTGGCAAGTTGGCACCGAGATATATTGGACCATACCCAATTTTGGAGAGAATCGGAGAGACGGCTTACAGGCTAGAGCTACCAGCCGAATTGTCCCAAGTACACAATGTATTTCATGTTTCAATGCTAAGGAAGTACGTACCGGATCCAAATCACCAACTGCCAGACATCCCTAAGGACCTACGGGTGGACCTTACCTATAAGGAACAACCGGTAAAAATTATTGATCGTCAGGATAAGGTGCTGAGGAACAAAACTATTCCGATGATCAAGGTTCTTTGGAAAAACCAATTCGTGGAGGAAGCCACATGGGAACCGGAAGATCGGATGAAGCTTTCTTTTCCCGAGTTATTTTGAGTATTGCCCTTATTTTCTGTCCCTCCCACTTGGTAACAGTTCTGAGGACAGAACTAGTCTAAGGAGGGAGTATTGTAATATCCCGCCCTGTGAAATAATAAATATTTTTATTTTATTTTTATTTTATTATTATTTTATTATTATTTTATTATTATTTTATTATTATTTTATTTTATTTTCCGGAATTGAAATATTTTTGGGTATTACTTAGCTTAAATTATTAATCATCATTTGTATATATATACCAGCCCATATGCATGTACGATATACTGTTTTGGTACTAGAAACTCCTGACCCGATAATAAAAATTATTTTTGCAGAATCAATTTATTTTTATACAGTTTGTGCAGGTTTACAAACAAAAATTATTGGTGCGCTTAATAATCTACACGTGCGCTTATTGTATCGATTTCTTACATTCGTATGAATTATGTAGTATGTGTTTTGGACACAAAGAAAATATCTTTTGTCATGATGGCTAGGTTTTAATTAAGGGTTTAAGCATAGAAATGGGATTAATTAGGACTACATAAGGGATTAAAGGAGACTTCTACTAGAAGGCTCCACCTCCACCTCACCATGCCACCTCACCCCCCCCCCCCCCCCCCCCCCCCCCCCCCCCCCCCCCCCATGGTTGGCCGGCCACACTATTCCCCAAGGGGGATTTTGAAAAATGCCAATGTGCATTTTTCACTCTCCACCCTCTCCTCCCTCCTATAAATAACCCCCCCCTCACCCCTTGCCTCATTTACCATTCTTGAGAGAAAAAGAAAGAGAGAAAAACCCTAGAGTTCTCTTGTAGTTTTGGAGCTTTCAAAGAAAAACAAAGGGGAAGGAGAAGGTTGCTAGGCTAGTTCTTCCTATTGAAAAGAAAAGGTGGGGGTTTCTCTACCTTTTGTATGTTAATTTTTGTTCTATTTGCTCTCTACTTATGCCTAAATATGTGTATATATGCTTTTTGTTGTCTAAAACAACTTGGACTAAACTATGTGCATGTAAGTAGCAATATGGATCAAAAGGACCCTATGAAAAGTATGAATGGTAGAACTTGAGAAAATAACATAAAGATGAGATCTTTAGCTTATTTATGGTTATGTTGTCTCCATGGTTAAATTTCACTAGTTGGACTAAATTTTATGCATAAGGAAAAGTTGGAAGGATGGAACTCACAAAAAGGTTCATAAAAATGGGACCTTGAACTTGTCATGTGGTAGTTGTTATTTTTGGCTACCTTGTTAAACATAAAGTTAACATCTTGGACTAAGTATTATGTGCATATGAGGCTAAGTGAGTAAGAATGGTCACATACCCATTTTGGTGGTTGTAGAACTTAACTTGCTAATCAAAGAATTGATTATTGTTGTATGTAGTTTCCTACTTTTTAAAGATCATGTCTTACTAACTTTTGTTCATCAAAAAGAGTAAGTTTTCTTGATGTAGAAATTGTAGGATTCAAGTTAAATAAGTTTAATTATAACTCATTAAGAATTGATTATTGTTGTATGTAGTTTCCTACTTTTTAAAGATCATGTCTTACTAACTTTTGTTCATCAAAAAGAGTAAGTTTTCTTGATGTAGAAATTGTAGGATTCAAGTTAAATAAGTTTAATTATAACTCATTAAGAATTGATTATTGTTGTATGTAGTTTCCTACTTTATAAAGATCATGTCTTACTAACTTTTGTTCATCAAAAGAAATAAGTTTTCTTGATGTAGGAATTGTAGGATTCAAGTTAAATAAGTTTATTCTTAACTCAATAAGAGTTGATTATATTTTTGGAACATGTAATTTGGTAATTTAGTCATTGTAATAAATGGGACATGTAATCCCTAAAGGAAATAGTTTTGTAATAAGTAGTGGCTTATCATGCTTGAGTTAGTAAGTAGGATTACCATGCTTGAGATGTGTTGGATCATGCTTGAGTTGGTAACTATGTCAAAAAGGAACCCATTCATGCTATGTGACATTCTAGTAGCTTATCATGCTTGAGTTAGTAAGTAGGATTACCATGCTTGAGATGTGTTGGATCATGCTTGAGTTGGTAACTATGTCAAAAAGGAACCCATTCATGCTATGTGACATTCTAGTAGCTTATCATGCTTGAGTTAGTAAGTAGGATTACCATGCTTGAGATGTGTTGGATCATGCTTGAGTTGGTAACTATGTCAAAAAGGAACCCATTCATGCTATGTGACATTCTAGTAGCTTATCATGCTTGAGTTAGTAAGTAGGATTACCATGCTTGAGATGTGTTGGATCATGCTTGAGTTGGTAACTATGTCAAAAAGGAACCCATTCATGCTATGTGACATTCTAGTAGCTTATCATGCTTGAGTTAGTAAGTAGGATTACCATGCTTGAGATGTGTTGGATCATGCTTGAGTTGGTGACTATGTCAAAAGGAACCCATTCATGCTATGTGACATTCTAGTAGCTTACCATGCTTGAGTAGTAAGTAGGATTACCATGCTTGAGATGTGTGAGATCATGCTTGAGTTGGTGACTATGTCAAAAAGGAACCCATTCATGCTATGTGACAATCTAGTAGCTTACCATGCTTGAGCTAGTAAGTAGGATTACCATGCTTGAGATGTGTTGGATCATGCTTGAGTTGGTAACTATGTCAAAAAGGAACCCATTCATGCTATGTGACATTCTAGTAGCTTATCATGCTTGAGTTAGTAAGTAGGATTACCATGCTTGAGATGTGTTGGATCATGCTTGAGTTGGTGACTATGTCAAAAAGGAACCCATTCATGCTATGTGACAATCTAGTAGCTTACCATGCTTGAGTTAGTAAGTAGGATTACCATGCTTGAGATGTGTTGGATCATGCTTGAGTTGGTAACTATGTCAAAAAGGAACCCATTCATGCTATGTGACATTCTAGTAGCTTATCATGCTTGAGTTAGTAAGTAGGATTACCATGCTTGAGATGTGTTGGATCATGCTTGAGTTGGTGACTATGTCAAAAGGAACCCATTCATGCTATGTGACATTCTAGTAGCTTACCATGCTTGAGTAGTAAGTAGGATTACCATGCTTGAGATGTGTGAGATCATGCTTGAGTTGGTGACTATGTCAAAAAGGAACCCATTCATGCTATGTGACAATCTAGTAGCTTACCATGCTTGAGTTAGTAAGTAGGATTACCATGCTTGAAATCATGCTTGAGTTGGTGACTATGTCAAAAAGAAAAGAGAAAACTACCATGCTAAAGATTTGTTGTAGTTAATGATTCTAAGAGAAGAACCCATGAATATAGTTCGCATGCTAACCTAATTAAACTATTGAAATGAACTCATGCTCCATGGTTGTTCTAGCCAACTCTTAAAAGAGAAACCCATGAAACTAGCTCCATGATGGTTCTAGCTAATTTAATAAGAACCCATTCACATAGGTTCTATGTGATTCTAGCTCAACTTGAGAAAGAACTCATGAATCTAGTGTATGTAGTTCTAGTTCAATTAGGGCAAAAAGAACCCATGAGTTCTAGTAGTGTGAGGTTCTAATTAAAGTTGGAGCCTATCATGAGAACATTCTTCATCTTCCTTGTATGAGAAATTAATGGATTGAGAAGGTTACTAGTGTGGATAGCTTGGTAAAAGCTCGTCTAGGGTCTTGTAGCTACCCTAGGGGTCATTGAGCACCAAGACTCACATCTTACCGCCTTGGGAACTAGGATAAAATCTCACCTTGGGCACCGACGGATCTAACTGGTGTGGGTTGATCGCGGGCCGAGGGTGTTGACGAGATCCAAGTAAGGGGTAGTGATGAATAAGGGAGACCCCGTCGCTAATGTCTTGGATCAATGGGCCATAGGGTGGGACCATGATGAAATCAAGAATTTCTTAGTTAAAAGTCTCGTAGTTCGTTAGGGTTAGTGACATTGTTAGGTTAGTAACGCATAAAGATCATTACTTAACCATTTAGCCAGAAGGGGAGGAGTTTGGCAGTAGGGGGCACCTTACGACCAACTCGTCCCTTGGGCCGACCTTAGGTGGTGTTACTGGGTTGTACCTTCCTGTCAAAGGGATACGTACGGTGCCTTCTCACGAGTTGGGAGCACGGGATGCGTATCGCACACTGTTAATTCCTGAAGTGCCATGATAAGGCGGGCAGAGCTAGGGGGATGGACCCCGGAACTTTGTCGGGTCCTTGGCCAGAGGGAAGCGAACAGGCCATAGATAGCGGTCTATGAGTTATGGGCTCGGAAGACCCTGTGTTCGTCTGGTTTTGAGTGAGGTCCGGTGTACTGGGTAGTAGTGGCAAACACAGACACCATGAGCCTACTGCAATGGTGGGACTTGACCACATGTGCAACCTCATCAGTCATGTAGTATCTGTCAGGAACAGGTTGTGTACAATTAGAAATTCATAACGCGGGTTCAAATCCCTATATTTGGAGAAACGGCTTGAGATGGGCGTATGTAGTATGGGATGCATACTGTTCCGGAGACTTGCTTGCATTAGAATAGGAGCATCCTAGATAAGTTGACATTGCATTAGATTCTATTCATCGCACTCACGAACACTTAAACTACACCGACATATTTTACCATGTTTTATATGTTTGTTTTTGGAGATTCGCTGCTATATGATCAGCCCTTAAGCGTCAGTGAATACTGACGTCCCCACTTCAATAGGTACCGCAGTATAGAAGTACAGGTATTGGATCGTAGTCGTGGATTCAGGATCACCAACCGGGAGGACTCCAGTAAAGGCATGGCTTACAATGAAGTGCCTGATATTGTCATCTTTCATTCTTATATACTCTGATGTAATGTGGAATCAATGGAACCACTCGGTCTGTAATATTGTAGTAGTAAAAAGTTTTAAAATTCTCCACAAATCTGTGTATTGTGACTAATTGAATGTAAAGGTCCTGGCTCATGTCTCGAATCCTCCATATTGGAAGTTCGGGGCGTTACAGCCAAGGCAGCAGCAAGCACTGCCGCTGCCCTCGCCGTTGTGCCGTGCAATCGAGTGCAGCGCTGTCTCTCCCCCTCTACTGTCCTATTTTGTGTGTGTGTGTTGGTTCTCGCGAGTTGCGTTCGTGATCAGTTCGTTGCGTTGTGTTCGTGCCCTAGTAATCCGTTCCTATTATTCTCTTTGCATTGTCGTTCTCGTCGTCGACTATAAGGCAAGTAACTTGTATTAATTTCTGTTGCAAATATAAGTACTAAATACCGCCTGTCGTGTAGGTTTGTTCTAAATACAATTCTTGTGCAAAACCCTATTACATCTTGTCTCTATGTATTGATCCGTCCGTAGTTGTCTCATTACACACACGATATGAATTTAGACTAAGAGATAATCAATTCTTGTATACATGCATGTGTTCGTGAATTATGAGGTGTTGTATGATCTTGTATGTTTGATGGGTTCATTGTAGTATAAATCGTTGTAGACTTGTCAAACACCGTATACCATGTTGCTTGGACATCTAGTACACCATACTTCACCATTTGTTATTATTTGGATGTGTTACATATGACCTAGTTGATTTTATGCATGAAGAATATTTCTGTCTTTTCTGTTACCCCGTTTTTTATCAGTATTTTAGACCGTATTAAGTCAGTATATGAAAATGATTTGGGAATATGAATTATAGAGAATTCTGTCTACTTTCTAGATTTTCTGACAGATCTCAGTTCCTATTTATGAGTTGCAAGTTATTGCTGTTTTACAACAGAAGTGTTTAAAATTCCAGATTCTGTTTTATATGAATTCTGTATGGGTAATTATTTTTATACTGATGCTAAAGATAATATTTTGATCCAATATTTTGCTGAGTACAACTATACTTGATTGGGAATAACTCCTAATTTCTGTGGATTTAGTTGATGACTTTCACATACTATTATATGCTTGCAAACAACTACTACACTTGCAGAATTTTCATACTGTTCAATAAAGAAACATAATTTCGACCTGATTCCAATTGCTATTTATAAAAACTTTGTGAATATAAGTTGTAGCCTACTGTATCTATTTTATCACTCTTTTGACGGATCTGGATTTTGATTTACATTTTGTAATCTATTGCTGTTTTAGTACTGATGTGTTTATTATTCCTAAATTTACAAAACTACTGTATCTTGCTGCTTTCTAATTTTATTTGACTAAAATACCTATGTTGGAAAATTATGAAACTTTATATTATGATACTAAACATACTAGGAAATACCCCAAGTTTTTCTTGGATTTAATCAGTGAGTTTTTATGTCTTTTTCCTGTCTATGAATACAAACTTATGATTTCTGGCTGAACATGTTTTCTGGATACAAATATGTTTTGAGTATTGTTTTTGTGAAATATCATATGACTTATATATATTTGCTGGATTTGGCCGAGAGTCTATTTTCCGTATTTTTTGACAGATCTAGGTTTGCATATTTGTGGCACCAGGAATCGCAGATTTGGTGCAGTACTATCTTGCTGTCCTGAACTAGAATTTTCGTTGTCCTACCGTTTTATGAGTTGTCTTTCACCAGTATATGTTTATCTTCCAACCTGAACCATTTACTTGCTTATGCCATGTTATTCTTGCTCTGTTTGTGCACGTATATGCTTTTTTAATAATAATAACAAGTAACCAAGCCGGGGTTAAGGAAAAGACCTTAGTAGTGGACAATATAGGTTTGTTTACTCAGAAGGGGGCCCGTGTTTTCCATTACCAGTTGCCATATTTCATGATTACATGATTCATGCCTGTTATTACTACCTGAATATATGTTGCCATGATTCGTGATGATTCATGCTTGTTATTACTATATGTTGCCATGTTTCTTGATTACATGATTCATGCTTGTTATTACTATATACTGCCATGTTTCATAACTACATGATTTATTCCTGTTTCTGTTGTCGCGATTTCATGACTACGTGATTCGTGTCTGTTACCTGTTACATGATGCTTGAGTACACGGCCCTGTAGAAACCACACTAGATCTAAATGAAATTTGCATGTATGTAGCAACTATGTGGTAAAAACCTAGGATGCATGAAGTGTTACCTAGATAGTAATAATACAAGACTTGACATAACATGATACCTATTTTATACTTACCTGATACATGATTACCTGTACATGCTACCTGACACCTATTACATGATTACCTGAACATGTTACCTGTTTACCTGTTTACCTGCTTGCATGATACTTGAAATCTGTTATGTGTTAACCGTACCCTGTTAGCACATTATGTTACTTGATTTTATTCATGATTCATGCTAGTTGTTCTATTTTGTTACCATGTCTATTCCATGCTATGTTGTTTATTCTTTTCCTGTACTTGATGCCTACACTATAAGCGGCCCGTAACTTGCATTGACGGGCATTTTCTTTTCATTTTTCTCTTCCTGCAATTTGTTAAATTGCAGATCATGGTGACCAGTTTCCTGATGGAGTAGGTGATCTGAGATTTTAGTCCTGGAGTTTTTGCTACTATTATTATTATTTCCTGTTGCTTATTTTGAATAAATGTATCTGTTACTTGGATTATTTTGTATTGGGCAATGTGACCCAGAATTATTGACGTGTTCAGATCTGGTTTATCTGAGATTATTAAATTTTGTTTTAAGTAAATTCTCTTAGTGTGGTAGGGTAAAAATGGCCTGGGGGGCCAACCAGGGCCCAATACAACTCTCACTCAAGAAAGGTAAAAATAGCAATCTAGTTCGGCTTCGAACCACTGCAGGGTCGGCGCCGAACCTCAAGTTCACCCCCGCAGAACTGGCCTCCTCGTATCCGACGAGCTTTAGTGGTCCTCGGCCTCCGATCCGTGACAGCCCCACGGGCCGTCCCCCCCTTTCTGGCGAAGCATGGGGATAACCTGGCACAGCCTAGGCCCTCCGATTCTCCCAGAACCACAGGAGACCCACGATCAGCCATGTCAGCTCCAAATACCACCAAGGGTTCTGCCACGTCAGCCCTATACCACTCCTGGTATTGCCACATCTGTCCTAAACCCCCTGGGCCTTCTGCCACGTCAGGCCCATGGGCTTTCGGACCCAGACCCGGCCCCCAAGCGGAACCAAACCCGGTTGGGATTCTCTATAAATACTAGACCCTCACCCGCCTTTTGAGGTAATCAATCTTTTACCACTTAAATTCACCTAGTTATTGCTACTCTCTTACAGAGACTGACTAGATCGTCGGAGGGTCCGCCACCGGGACAAACCCCGGTGTTTCAGGACCGTCTGCAGGTACACAAGACCTCGGATCCGAACCCTCTGATCCGAGCCCAGATCTCCGCCTCATTCCGAGGTCGCCGCAGGTTCCGCCCGGTCAGCCAAGGGTCGTCAGACGAGCAGCTTTCTCCTTCAAATACAAATTGAGTCCGAACTCACACCTGGTGCATCCACACGTCTCTTAGAAATAAACCGCATCAGGTTGGCGCCGTCTGTGGGAACACTGCTTCAGAAGCCGACCCAAGCCCGACCATCGAGCGACCTCGACAGCCGAACTCTCATGGCCTCCAAGGGCAAGGGGGCCGCGTCCTCCGTCAACCGACGGGACACACCCCCACCAAACACCAATGCCGGGCCACGCGCATCAAGGCACGGAGATTCCAATCAGGGATCCCGGCGAAGCGCCACTCGTACAGTCCAGCCCGACCTACGGGGAGTAATCGTCAACCGACAGATTAGCCGCAGCAGGGGAAGGGCCGCTTCCAACACGTCCCCGAACCATCCGAGACCGCCGCCCGAGGGACGGAGGTCGGCACTCAGCCGCATCGGGAGGCAGCCTCCAGACCGACCACACCGGGTCAAGGGAGCCCCCGTCACTCACAAGGAGTTCCAAGACTTCCAGAGAGAAATTCTCGGGGCCCTCCGACGGACCCCCAGGGAGGAAACCCTCCGCTCCCAAACGGGATCGGATGCCGAGACCAGCGCGTCGCGCCCTTCAACAAACCAGCCAGAAGACGATGGCATACTCCTAAGGCGCCTCCAAGAAATGGAGGATCGCCTCGATCATATAGGAGACGGCGACCGACGGGCGGCTCAGGGGTACAGACCTGTCCGACCTCCCTTCTCCGCCCCCATCCTCCAAGCGGAAATACCCAGGAATTTCCGACCACCTCAGTTCGAGACCTACGATGGCGAGGGAGATCCCGCTGATCACATAGAAGGTTTCAAAACCCTCATGATGATTCACAGCGCCTCGGATCCCCTGCTATGCCGAGCCTTCCCCGCCACGCTTCGAGGTCCGGCTCGTGAATGGTATTCGAAACTCACCCCCGGCTCCATTTACTCCTTCGACCAACTAGAAGGCAATTTTCTCGCCCACTTCGTCACCAGCCGGAAGGCAGAAAGGACTAGCGCTTCTTTACTTGGGCTCAAGCAGATAGAGGGAGAGTCCCTCAGAGTGTTCGTCCGGAGATTTACCACGGAGGCGAGGTCGGTCTCCTCTCTTGATCCAGGCGTCGCCTCTTCGGCCTTTCGGCACAACGTTCGTCATGAACAGCTGAAAGCTTCTCTGGTGAAGAGACCCCCCATCGACTTTTCCGATCTCCTCAACAGGGTCGAGAAATACATTAGGGCAGAAGAGGTCCTTAACCCCGAAGATACCAGGGAGGCCATCGGGAAGGGAAAGCGGAAGGTCGAAGAGGTCGAACCATCAAAGAAAGCTCCGAGGGACGCGGGGGCCATGAAGAAAGTCCCGCCGGTCCCCCGCTTCGAGAGGTACACTCCCTTGACGCATAACGTATCCGCCATCCTCTTAGAAATCGAAGACAAAGGCATTGTCCGACTACCCCCCCTCCCCGATCTAATAACAACAAGAATCGAGATCAACGCTTCTACTGCCGCTTCCACAGAGATCACGGGCACGAAACCGACCAGTGCCGGGCCCTGAAAGACGAAATTGAGGAACTCATCTCTAGGGGGTACCTCTGAGAATTCACCCGAGAAGTCCCGCGGGATCGACGAGATACTAGGAACCGGAGGTCCTCGCCTCCGAACCCTACCCCGAACCGCATCCAGGGTCGGGATCCCGAATCCGAGGGAGCCACAGATACGCCCTTCATCTTGCACTGTGTCCACGGAGGACTGATGGGAGGAGATTCAAACACTTCCCGAAAAGCCTTCATCCAGGAGGTGAATGCTGTCCACGACAATCCCTCGCCCAAGCTACAACCGATGCCGGTCTCCTTCTCAGGAGAGGACCTCGAAGGCGTTCGCCTACCCCACTGCGATGCCCTCGTCATTAATCTCCACATGGCTAATTGTGAAGTTCGCCAAATCCTCGTCGACAACGGCAGCTCGGTTAATATTCTTTTCCTCGAAGCCTTCGAGAATCTCAAGCTACCTAGAGGCAAGCTCAAGCCGGCCGGATACACCTTGCATGGGTTCTCCGGAGTCCCTGTCGTGATAGAAGGGATTGTCACCCTCGACGTTACTGCAGGATCGGCTCCTGTCAAGAGGACCGAGTCCATGGACTTCATGGTGGTCAACGTCAAGGTGGCTTACAACGCCATACTCGGCCGACCCGGACTATGCTCCCTCCAAGCGGTGCCTTCGGCTTACCATCTGAAACTCAAATTTCCCACCCCGCAAGGAGTCGGCACTGTCCGAGGTAGCCAAGAAGCAGCGCGATCGTGCTACATGACCACCGTCGGGGGAGGTGTGTTCTCCCTCGACGCCGTCGAGTTCAAACCTGAGAGGGACGACCCTGCTTCCAAACCTGTCACCAAGCGGGAGGAGACCCCAGTCGAAGCCAAGTACCTAATGACACTCCTCGAAGGACAAACATAGGCTCTAGCCTGGCTAAATGTAAACCCGTTTTTGTGTAAACACTCATGTGTACAGGACCGTCTTAGCGGCCCTCCTTATCTTATGCAAAAGAGATCTCTTTTTGTTAAAATCCTAACGCCAGATAATGAGATCGGCGCCTGAGTCCTCACTCCGGTATCGTCCCCAACGCCTCGGTAGGCTCCAACCGAATCCAAGCTGGGGACTCTCCCTAAGGCCCCACTTCGATCCCTCGAGGATCGGTGGACTCTCCCTAAAAACCACCATCGTTCACTACACTACTAGCCGAAGCAAAGAAGGAACATGATTCTTTATTCGTACCCTTTTATTTCGTCCTAAGAAAGCAAACAAAGACAGTTACAGAACCACTCCACTCATCTCAAACTGGAAGAAGTCGCCATCTTAGAGCCCCTCGGGTCCGCTGAACGGCGGGGTTACTCCGAACGAGCGACTAAAATCCCTCTCCTCGTTATGATGGCCCTTGAACTCAGCCACGGTCGACTCCCCAGCCACGGAGCTCTGGGCGTCATCTGGTCGTGTACGCTGCAACAGCAGCAGCGCAGAGGGAACCCCCTCCGCTTGCCGACCCACCGAGGAAGATGCCGAGGCACCCAGCATAATATTGTGACGGTGTATCTCCATTTCTTTCTCCGCAAAGACATCGCGAAGTAACCTCTCAGAAGTAGGCCTCGGCACCGTGGCACCCAACACTGCCTGCCCAAGGCACGCACCGTCGAGACCTCGATCCAACATCGCCCTCCTCAGCCGGCTCGCTTCCTCGCTTAAGGCTTCAGACTTATTCCGATAAAAGTTCAAAGCCACGTCAGTGTCACGAGCCCCCCTTCGGTGGCAGACCAACGTGGCCTCCAGGGCCTCAACCTTGCTCCGGAGCCACGCCACGACGGAACGATGGGGGTCTACCTCGGGAAGGGGAGCCACAACCTACAGGAGAACCAGCCAACCCAATGCACACACGAAAGAAGGTTTAGAAAAATCCGAGTTCAAAACACTTGGCCGGTAAAAAAACTTTTTTCCTATAAATTTAAGTACTCCTTACAAAAAAGGCGATGGCCAGTCCGCGGGAGGCAAATACAGTCAAGAGAGGGAGAAAAGAGAGACAGAATTATACAGCTTATTGTCCCACCTCAGCGTCGACAGACGGATTCACGGATGGGTCGGCCGGAGGGTCGAGAGCGGGCCCTTCTTCGCCAGGAGTCTTCGACGTCCCCTCGATCTCCATGTCGTACTCAAAATTGGACAGATCGATGGTCGGGTAGAAGTGCCTCACATGGCTGAGGGCCTTCGCATAACATGTATCCTGGGCCTTGATCACCATCATCTGGCCCGTAGTCGTCACCTCTTCCTTCTCCTTGGCAAACTCCTTCTTCAAAGAGGCCACCTTCTTCCCCCAGTCCGCATCCTTGGCCTCAAGCTCGAGCTTCATCTGCTGCTCCCTCTTGTGCGAACCCTCGAGCTCGATCCGCATTTCCTTCATCTCCCGCTCGCTCTTTTCCGCCCGAGCTCGCTCTTGTGCCAGGGACGCCTCGTAGAGGTTCTTCATGTTAGCCCCCTGCATGCAAGCCTGCGACCAACGAGCGCAGATAAGGAAAAGACTTCCGCAGAAAAATTAACAAGGAGAATAGGGTCGACGGACTTACCAGCACGGTGGCCTGCGCCAGGCGCGTGAATGCCATCTCCACGGGCTCGCCCTCCATTGCCTTACGGTCGCGAGGGGTCGCCAACTTCTCCACCACCTCGACGGCCTGGGCCTCCTCGGTCAGACGGTCCCCCATCCGGACCGACCAGTCAGGAGCCCACCGCTGCCGCAGCAACTCCACCACCGGGTCCTCTTCCTCAACCTCGACCAAGGGACCTTTCCCCTTGTCAAGAACGGAGGCCCTAGCTAGGCTCTGGCCCTTCGAAGCAGCCGCCCCCTTGCTCGTCTCCGAGCGAATCCTCTTGGTCCCCGGCTCGGGCTGGACCTTCGAGATGACTAGGGACGACCCCCTCGGCCTCTTCGCCGCCTCCCCCTTCTTCTCGGCCTTCTCCTTCCTCATGGTGAGCCTCTTTGCCTTGATCGATGCTTCGTCCATATCTGCAGAAAAAACCATTAAGAGCAATGAGCAAGAAAGTACGAAAGGACCGAAAGATAAAAAACAACTACATACACATAACGGCCGGGCTCAGTCCAATGCTCGCCAAGTTGGCCTCCGTCACCTCCGTCCAATCGATACTGGGTGACAAACAGAGGCGCTCGACAAACCCCTACTCCTCGGCCGACAGATCCCTCGGCCTCGACGTTTGATAGCTCGGCTTGGAGTGATTCCATCGAGTGGGAATGTCCCAGGGCTCTTCACTCTGGATCACCAGATATTTTTTCTTCCATTCCTTGATGGAGTCCGGGTGACTGTGAACGACCTTCCCCTTACTCCGGGGAGAGATGTAGTAAACACCCTCGGCCGCCGAGCTGATCATCAACATCGCACGGAACACGTTCAGCCTCAGGGGTACCTTCTGTTCCTCGCACATCAGCACAAAGCAAATAATCTGCTTCCAAGAGTTCGGCCCGTACTGCATGGGGGCCAAGGAGGCCCAGTTCAGCACATCCCGAACAAACGGGTGAACTGGCAACCTCAGCCCGGAGATGAAAGCGTCCACTGGGAAGACGCAATACCAAGCAGAAAGGGGATCGGTGGGGCGCAGAGTAGAGCTCGGCAGCAATAATTCGTAGCTAGGCCCTATGTGATACGCCAACTGCAGAACCTCCAAGTCCCCACCCTCCAAGACATTCGGGATCGCGTCCATCATCACCCTCCTCCGACTCGGCGAAGAGGGCTGCACACCGAAGAGCTCCTTGTCAGAAAGATCGTCGGGATACTGACGGAAAGGCTTCGGCTGTATGGGCGAACCTGTCATCAAATTGCGGAAAACAGGTGCCTGGCTCGAACCACCAGTCCTCGACCCCGCCTTCCTCGGGGCCCTCTTCATCTTCTTGGCTCGCTCCGACAAGGGAGTAGGTAAAGGCCCCAGGCCTGTCGGCGTGAAACTCGAGCCCGCACCCTGAACGGTGGATCTCCTCATCATGTCGCCCTCGCCCTCCTCCTCCTCGGAAGACAACTCCAGTACCTGGATGTCGTCCGAACCATCACTAGTTTCCTCCGACTCGCTACTCTCCACCACGAAGGGACGTCAGGAGCGTGACGGCCTCATCTTGTGTACCACCTCCCCCTCACCTACTGGTTCCTCCCACGAAACTGAATCGGAAGGCTCCACAGCGTGCACTGACTCCTCCTCAAGCACGGGCTCCTCCCACGACGTCGATGTGGAGGCTCGCTTCACTTCCCCCCTGGACGTCGATGCTGACGAGCCGGACTGAGCCCTATCCATCTGTGCCTAAACTAAAAGAACTTACCAACTAACCGGGGGTCGCTTCAGAAGGACGAGCCTAGTACAGCTAACTGCAAGAACGAGCGCTGAATGGTTGGAAGATTTTTCAAGAAAGAAAGCAGCACGAAAGAAGTGGGCGAGAGAAGGAGAGGGGGGAATACTTATAAAGGATAAGAACGACTCCTCGACTTCCGCAATTACTATTCACCGATTGACGTACAACTGCCGCCTGGAAAATCGCGCCACATCCTCGAAACGTGCGCTGCTGACGTCATCGGGTGCCAGGCTGGCGACCAGACTCAGGGGTCGGTTCGGATGGAGTATACGATGGAGAAAATGTTTTTTCTTAAGGTTTAAGGCGCCGTCCTTCGACAGATGCCCCGGGCTCCAGTGCTCGATCGGTTCCCCTCTCATCCCCGAGCAGCTCGGGGCTTACAGCCTCGGGTTGGCGCCGAAACCCCCAACTGTTCGAGGGTGGGACAGAAACCACCATCGCCTGGAGCCCTATCGGAAGACAGAGTGGCCAACCCCTGATCGGAGGCGACCCCTCTATCTGAGGCTCTTCAGCCCCAAGACCGGAATACGGTTGGTGCCCCTCCCGTCTGGTTCTCTCTCGGGCCAAACAACCGTGTCAGGGTCGTCTGACCCGAAAAAGGATCCAGACGGCAAAGCCACCACCAATCCGAGGCTCCTTTTCTACCGGTACGGATTTCATCTGTTACCCCTCTTGCCCTGATCTCCCCTGGATCTGGCTACCGTATCAAGAGCCATCAGATCCAAGAGAAGATCGGGGCGGCAGAGTAACCACCTCTCCGACATCGCCAGGGTTGAAAATTTTTGCAAGAGACAGGTGTCTGCCTAAGCAGACACCTCCGATGGCCAATAGACCACCCCTGCTGTGATCAAACCCACTGTGGGGGGAGAGGTATTTATAGCCTCCCCCATAGACCAACCATTATGACACGGGGAAAGCCAATCGACGGAAGCCCATGCGCTATCTGCATTTATTAGGCGGCGCCATTAATGCCCCTAGGAAATTGGACCATCACACAGATTCCGGAGAGCCTTCAATGCTCCGCAGAAATGGCGGGCTACCCCCGCTCAAACGCTCTAAGGCACGACAGTTCGACATCACCCTTGCCGACCCGTAATCCCTCACCAGCTCGAGGTCAGGTCTAGCACCACGGTACTCTTCTCAGGAAGGCTCCACGGCTCGCCATCGCCCTTGCCGACCCGTAATCCCTCGCCAAGCTCGAGGTCAGGTCTGGCACCAGGGAGGTCTTCTCAGGAAGGCCAACGGCTCGCCATCACCCTTGTTGACCCATAATCCCTCGCCAGCTCGAGGTCAGGTCTAGCACCAGGGTAGTCTTCTCAAGAAGGCTCCACGGCTCGCCATCGCCCTTGCCGACCCGTAATCCCTCGCCAAGCTCGAGGTCAGGTCTGGCACCAGGGTGGTCTTCTCAGGAAGGCCAACGGCTCGCCATCACCCTTGTTGGCCCGTAATCCCTCGCCAGCTCGAGGTCAGGTCCAGCACCAGGATAGTCTTCTCAGGAAGGCTTCACGGCTCGCCATCGCCCTTGCCGACCCGTAATCCCTCGCCAAGCTCGAGGTCAGGTCTGGCACCAGGGTGGTCTTCTCAGGAAGGCCAACGGCTCGCCATCACCCTTGTTGGCCCGTAATCCCTCGCCAGCTCGAGGTCAGGTCTAGCACCAGGGTAGTCTTCTCAGGAAGGCTTCACGGCTCGCCATCGCCCTTGCCAACCCATAATCCCTCGCCAAGCTCGAGGTCAGGTCTGGCACCAGGGTGGTCTTCTCAGGAAGGCCAACGGCTCGCCATCACCCTTACCGACCCATAATCCCTCCTCATCTCGAGGTTCGGTCTGGCACCAGGGTACTCTTCTCAGGAAGAAACAACGGCTCGCACCACCCTTGTCGACACATAATCCCTCGTCATCTCGAGGTTGGGTCGAGCACCAGGGTACTCTCCTCCGGAAGATTCAACGATTCGCCATCCCATTTCCACGACCATGAACACTCCTCCCCGGCTAGCTCCCGCACCCCCGCAGGAGTGGGAGGCTTGTGTGGTAGGGTAAAAATGGCCTGGGGGCCCAACCAGGGCCCAATACAACTCTCACTCAAGAAAGGTAAAAATAGCAATCTAGTTCGGCTTCGAACCACTGCAGGGTCAGCACCGAACCTCAAGTTCACCCCCGCAGAACTGGCCTCCTCGTATCCGACGAGCTTCAGTGGTCCTCGGCCTCCGATCCGTGACAGCCCCACGGGCCGTCCCCCCCTTTCTGGCGAAGCATGGGGATAACCTGGCACAGCCTAGGCCCTCCGATTCTCCCAGAACCGCAGGAGACCCACGATCAGCCATGTCAGCTCCAAATACCACCAAGGGTTCTGCCACGTCAGCCCTATACCACTCCTGGTATTGCCACGTCTGCCCTAAACCCCCTGGGCCTTCTGCCACGTCAGGCCCATGGGCTTTCGGACCCAGATGCGGCCCCCAAGCGGAACCAAACCAGGTTGGGATTCTCTATAAATACTAGACCCTCACCCGCCTTTTGAGGTAATCAATATTTTACCACTTAAATTCACCTAGTTATTGCTACTCTCTCACAGAGACTGACTAGATCGTCGGAGGGTCTGCCACCGAGACAAACCCCGGTGTTTCAGGACCGTCTGCAGGTACACAAGACCTCGGATCCGATCCCTCTGATCCGAGCCCAGATCTCCGCCTCATTCCGAGGTCGCCGCAGGTTCCGCCCGGTCAGCCAAGGGTCGTCAGACGAGCAGCTTTCTCCTTCAAATACAAATTGAGTCCGAACTCACACCTGGTGCATCCACACGTCTCCCAGAAATAAACCTTATCCCTTAGTATATTGATACATATACACATGCGTGGTTGAATTCTCTTGCTTCCTACTCTGATTATTCTTGTAAAATGTTGTAAAGATCCTGACAGCTTATAGATGATGAAAATCATTCGCTAGACTTAGGCATGTATCCGTATTCCGTATCTCCGTTTGGGAAGCGGGTCGTGACAAGATTTTACATTTTTCGGCCATTTCCCATGAGAAAGGCTCTCATTTGATAAAACAATTTTTTTGTAACCCCTGTTCCCGTTAATACGTATTTTTCATTTATTTTTCTGTATTTCAAATTCTTAGTATCATGTAACTAATTCTTCTCAATTGATTATCGATTTTCAACTTGAATTGTATTCCATTCTGTGATTTTGATATGATACCCAAATGTTGAATATTTTATTTTAATTATTTAAACCAATTTATTTATTCGATTACTTGTTACTATCTATAATTATATATATCCTTTTTTTTTAATTATTGCTTGAAGCCTAGGCCGAGTATAATATTAATATTATTATTAAAACTACTTTTATGAAGCCCAATATTCAATTATTAAATTGTTTAAATATTTAATTCGAAGCCCAATTTTATATTTTGATTTCATTATTTATTAATATCTAACCTATGCCCAAAGTTTAGCCGAATCCTATAACTAATTTATTAAAATATTTTGAGCCCATGAACCAAACCCAAAGCTAAACCCATTACCCATTTGTATTTGTACAAAATCAATCATGTATACTACCCGTATACAAATTTCTTCACGTTCCCCCACTTTGCACATTCCTGTAACTGCAACCCCCCACTATCTCCAACTACCCACTATCGATCGATCGAACTACTGCGATCAAAGGAAGTTGATGATCATCATGATCGTGATGATCAAGAGGAGATCGGATGGTCCACAATCAAAGATGTTCAAAACCAACATCAACAACATTGGCTAGCTCCGACGGAGGGCGGCAGTGCTTAGGGTGAGGTTGACAGCGGTCGGCTAAGGGGACAGCCAATGGGGAGTCGCTGCTCGTTGCTAGCGCTGGGGCATTGTGACTGCGAGGCAGGGGAATGCCGGGGATGGCTGGCGTTGGCTGTTGCGTCGCGAGGAGGTCGCGACAGGGAGTCGCTGGTTGTGGCCGACAGGGCTGGATTCGCTGAGAGGAGGTAGGGAACACAGAAGCACAGGGGGTTGCTGCGTCTGCCACTGAGGCGAGCAACGTTAGACAGGGGGTCGCGACTCACTGTGGTCTGACTGCTGACTGTTGCATCGCGGAGACACAGCACAGGGACGACGGCGCTGCTGCATCGCGACAGGAGGATGGCGCACAGGGGATGACGGCACTGCAGTCGCTGCTGGCTGGATGGTCGCGAGGGCGGCGTGATAGTCGGAGGTGGAAGTCGAGGCAGCATAGGGGGCTGGCACTGCAATCGTGCGACGCGACAGGAGGAGGGAGTGAGACGAACGGGAGGGAAGCCGAGGTGGTGGAGGAAGTGGAGACGGTGGGAGAGAGAGACAGACGGGGATGGGTTTAGATGATGGCTGGTAATATAGGATTAGGGTTTGGTTTAGAAGGGGTTAGCAGGGTAGTTATATAGGAGGTGGGTATTAGGATTAGGTGTTAATGGGTATTGGGTTTTAATGGGTTAAAGGGTATTGTAGAAATCCAATAAGAGATAGGAAAAATATATAAATTTAAAAAATAGGATTTTTAATATACAATCAAAAGGTAACAATACTAATAGAAGTAAAAATAACAATAATAATAATAATAATAACAAGAATAATAGGGTTTGTATTACAATATTAAAAACATTGGAAAAATAGCTACAACTAAAACTATTGAAAAAAATTTTAACAAAAAGAGTTTAAAAGCGGAAAAATAATTTACAAAAAAATCAAAAATACGAAAATACACAGAAAATACATATTTGCGAATACAGAGGTTATAGAATTAGTGTCACCTAGCAATACACAAACTTGACATCTTCTTGCATGCTCACATAGGATGAAATATATTATTAACAAACCGGGGTAATAAGAGAAAGACCTTGTAGTGGACAATATAGAAGAGTGTACTCGAAAGGGGGTCCGTGTTTCCCGTATTGGTCTTTATCATTTGACATGTTATTAATTATTGGTCCCCAATCAATTGTGGATTACTGACTACAGTATCCCGATTGTATCGTGTATGGGTCATCGGTCATCGGTCATCGGTCATTCTTATTGCAAGACTCGAGTACATGAACCTATAGAATTCACAATTAGAGTCTAAATAACATTGATTGTATGCACCGAACCTGTGGAATGAGACGCAGTAGTACGTGCATTAGATAGGTTAATAAAATGAATACTAACCCTCATTCGACATGCATACTTGATCCCGTATATTGTCATCAACATTGATCTTGAATTGAAATTATTGACTATTGCATGACTAAACATAGACCCTTGACATTATTGCCAATTCTTGTTTTTGTTCTTGACTTTGATACAGTCCTTCATTCTTGATATACGATGCTTTTTATTGTTATTTGTTTTCCACTACTTGTTATCCATAACTTGCTCTAAGGACATTATTTTCTCTCTTTTTAGATCACAGATGAGTTACCAGAAGGAATTGGTGAGCAACAATTTTAGAAGATGAAGCCCAAGAGTAGACGGCTAGAATTATCTTTTATGCTATCTTTCCTTTGAACATTGTTATTCTTATTGTACTTTGTATTCCGGGCTTGTGTGTCCCGAAATTTACTTTTTTTCCAGATGTTGGATATTATTTGGTGAATTTATTTCATGATTATTTTGGATTTTATTCATTGTTTATGTAGTTATTCTTTTCTTGCGTGGTTGTATGCTCTGGTCTAATGTTGAGTTAATCTGTTACATCCTATGGATGATATATAAATCATTCGCTGGGCCTTTGTTACGTGCTCGTATTCACGTATTTTGGAAAGCGGGGCTTGACATGTTTTTAGTAGTATCAGAGCCTGGGTTTGGATAATGTATCAGTCAAACCCTAGCTACTGTTGCTTTCTCAGTGACTGACTATATCGTCGGAAGACCTGTCGCCGGAACTTCTCCTGGTATTTCTAGGCAGTGTGCAGGTACAAAAGACCGAGCCGAGCCTCAAAGATCCGAGCCGACTGGATCCAAGCCGAGCACCCGGCCTCCGCCTCTCTCCTGCTACTCCCGAGTCGACCCTACTAGATAGGATCGGATCAACGCCAGTACCACATCTTCCACTGCATAATTTACAAGAACTCAAACCTATTGCCCCGCACCCCAAAAAACAAACAACATCGGTTCAGTACTTTCTGAATTCTGCTTTTGCTTTCATCTATTGTGGCATTAATTAATTTTCCTACTTCTCGAATAATGGTTTTTTTAATCAGGTCTTTTGACTTCATTTAGCAATAAAAGAAAATATTGATTTCGACTTGGTTGGAATTTACATGACACATCTAACAAGTCTATGTTCTGTACATGCGCTTATAGCTTAATTTTTTAAAATGTCTTCGGGATTGTTATTCGGGATTGTTAATGGAACCCTGATTAATAACCAACTCATAGAGGATCTGTGAGAGCTCCTTGTATCTTTTGTTTCTTGGTGGATCACAGTTTTGAAATTCCTATTTTATGGAACCTATGACATAACTAAACACATGAAATATATAGTTGTTTCATCTATAGTTGCTAGCAGCCTATCATGTTGATGAAATTTGTAAAGAACTGCAAATACATTTGGATGCCTATTTAACTGTTCAAGATTTGCAAGTTCTTATAATTTTCAAGTCTAAATTTGGAGCAACAAGTTTGGCGGTTTGGCCCATAATCTCTTTTCTAGTCACTATCACATCCTTTCATTGTCTCTTTCGACCATCACCCACCACACATTATTTTATTTTTATTTCGAAGCGACGAAGCTCCCCTGTTTCATTGAAGGGAAATTACAACAAAATAAGGAAAAGGGTAGCACACACGTGCTGTGCACGTGGGAAAAATTGGAGGATAGGAAAAAGGGAAAAAAGAAAATAATTACCAAACTGATCCACTTTCGAAAATATTTACCAAACTGGTCCACTTTTCAAAATATTTACCAAAAGGTTCTTAACCCAACCCGTGCGTTGCACGGGTTGGGTTAAGGACTAAGGGGTTCTCTCATTATAGTAGTAGAGATAAAAAATAAAAATGGGAGTTTACATGGTGACAAGTTCAAATAAACACATTTGTGCATATCTGCATATATCTACACCAGATTTCTATTTATAATATAAAAAGTATGCAAGGACCCATCTTAATAACCATTTGATTTTTATTGCATAAAATTTTATTTGTTTCCAATGGTTGGGGGTTATTTTGTATATGTCTATAGTAGTTTAGGCTGTGTTTCATTTTATGACATTGATTACGTTCAATTATGCAATTAATATCATGTTATATATAATTTGCATTGTTTTATTGATTCATATTTTCACAAAGTTGTATAATTTGCAATACAATCCAGAATATTTAACATATTGCATAAAACCCTGATTATTTGTTAAACATATTTTAAAGATATATTTATGCTAAAATGTATGAATAGTTAGGAAGAATATTTTCTTCTTCCTATAAATGTCCAGAATTTCTGAATAAATTGATCAAATATTTCATCTTAGGAGATAGAACACATGGAAAAACTAAATAGAGTTGAGAGTGGTACAACTCACCATCCTTTAGAATATGATTTTTTCCTCCAATATTAATTCTAGTTCGAACGTAGTATCCACGATAGTTGGTTCTGGTCACATTATTGAAGGATCCGGTAGAACACATTTAGTTTTACCTAATGAAACTCATCTACTATGAGCCAACAACTTATTCAAAATGCCTTATACTCTCAAAATTCCAGAAGAAATCTACTGAGTTTTAAGGCCATAAGGGCAAACGAGTATCATATTGAAAACTTGAGCAAGAAAAATAACTAATACCTTTGTGTAACCTCTAGTATAGGGAACCAGAAGTTCATTCTAGAGAAATTCTCCAGCTTAACATTAGGGATCCACTTCACTCACATTGGGGTAGTTGAGTCACATACCATTTTGGGCCAGCAGTTTACACATAATCAAGGACAGCATCAGCCCCCCTTCAAGTGATAGAGCACCAAGTGTGGGTGTAGCGCACCGAATTTCCAGTAAATTTTTTTAGTTATAAGTTGCACAATTTCCAGAATCAAACTTCAATTGCGATCATAAACACAATATCAAGTATAGGGAAAATTAAAACTTTTTATTACATCTTTTCTTCTTACAAAATACAGTAGAATTTAATACATTATTTACAAATCTTTACAACACATAATTTTCAATTTGTATTCATACTCCAAGCTTTATTTGCATCAATGTTATCCATATTTGAAAACCTGCAGTAGTCTATTGAAAGTGGGCACGTCCGTTAAATGTAACTGACGTCAATTATAGTAATAGTGATACTTCTAAATCTCACAGTCACAAACTTGATGCATATCAACAAAACAATAATAAATAGAGCATAGTACAACAAGTGAAGCTAGGCTAAGTGTCAAGTATATGAGATGAAAACAGAAAGCAAGCACACATTAAAACAAGTCAAGAGACAAAAATGCATATAATGAGTTCAAATACATACTTGTCGGATTCTATGCATCACATACCACATAGGTCCGGTGCAAGCCCTTATCGTTCTACACTTTATAAGGTTCAACCCCTCATTATGCAACTAACCTACTACGGTGATTACTTTAAGATTTAGATTCAATTGTGAGTATCTAGTACCATGCCCGGATAATTCTAGAGAATCAACTTCTCACTACAAGTGATTTTAGGTACACTCCCCCACACCTCGATAATTCTGGAAATTGAAACCCACACCGCAAGCAAAACCTCATCACGCGAACATCCCATGAGCGTCACCTCGATCCCGATAATTCTGAAGATGATTCCCACACCGCAAGTGATTACACCCCGATCATTCTTGAGATCATCTCTGATACAGCTAAACTCAAGAATCAGTATTGAACAATCAACAACACTTTTCTTTATTAAATTGATATGAACTTGAACAATTACAGATAGGAATTCTGAGAAATTGAGATTGAAAATAGGGAAAAAAAGGGAAGAACAATGGTGATTCTAGAAGAAGAAGGAAACAAAGAAAGTTGTTACAATTCTTGATATCTTCATTCATTACATTTTCCTTATTTCTACACACAGCCTACAGAATATCTTTACATCCACACTGTTGGTTTTTTGGTACCCTCCTCACCCTTTGAATCTCAGCCCTCACTCTTTCATCACATAATCTCCCAGTGCGCATATCAGGTCTAGATCCAATCTTCCTCACAATGTTTCAGCTGAAGTATCAGCTTGTGCATGTTCAGTAGCTACAGAATCAGCCTGTGCATCAATCTGTGCATATTTCACTTCTTCATTCCCTTTCAGCTGTGTCTTCGCATCAATACCATCCCATAACGAAAGAACCTTGTCCTCAAGGTTCAGTTGAGGAAAAGAACTCATGATAACTGCAGCATCCTCCCAGCTATCCTCTCCTGCATCCAACCCCTCCCATCTAATTAGCACTTGATCCACACTTACAGGTCCTCTTTTGATTGTCCTCTTGTCTAAAATTAAGCTAGGCTGAAAATACACTCCATTATCCCCTTGCATTGCAGGTAGAGCTGGAGGTGAATCTACTGTGATCTCACCATAAAACTTCTTCAATAGAGACACACGAAACACAGGGTGGATCTTTGCATCTGCTGGCAATTGCAACCTATAAGCAACTTTGCCTATCTTCTTGATGATTCTATAAGGCCCATAATACCTTTTTGCTAGTTTATGACAAATCCTCTTTGCTATAGACAGCTGACGATATGGTTGCAACTTTACATACACGAACTCCCCTTCTGTAAAGTCCTTCTCACTTCGATGTGCATCTGCTTTGTTCTTCATCCTCACTTGAGCTTGGAGCAAATTTTGCTTCAGTTTACTAAGTATCTCTTGCCTTAGACTCAAATCAAGATCTACTGCTTCATTATTTGCACAACCAGGTATGTAATCAGGCAATCCTGGAGCTTTTTCGATCGTACATAACCTCAAAAGGGCTCATACCTACTGAGCAATGCCAAGAAGTATTGTACCAATACTCTGCAAGTGGTACGAATTTCACCCACCACTTTGGTTCTTCATGCACAAATGCTCTTAAATATTGTTCAATGAACCTATTCACTACCTCAGATTGGCCATCTGTTTGTGGGTGGTAGGATGTACTAGTCTTGAAACTTGTGCCCTGCATCCTAAGCAACTCTTTCCAAAAATTGCTCAAGAATATAGGATCCCTATCTGATACTATGGATTTGGGTATCCCATGAAATTTGATTACATTTGCTGTAATAGCTTCAGCCACTTTTATTGCAGTGAAGTTGTGCATCAATGGTATAAAGTGACTCCCTTTGACAACCTATCTACTACCACCATAATAGCTGTCTTTCCTTGAGAATTTGGTAACCCAATCACAAAATCCATTGTTAAATCCTCCCAAATTTGCTCCGGAATAGAGAGTGGCTGAAGTAAACCTCTTGACTTAGTTGCTTCATACTTAGTTTCTTGACAAACTTTGCATTTTTAAACAAAGTCTTTCACATGTTGGTGCATATTCTTCCAATAAAAGGACTCTCTCACCCTTGCTAATGTTTTTGCAACACCTGCATGACCCCCCACTGGTGTAGAATGCCATTCAAATAACACCTCCTCTTGCAGTGCCTTTGGCACCCAAATCCTACCTTTACACCATAACAAACCCTCCCTCCACAGCATGAAGGGTTTAGCAGCTGGGTTTACTTTAAGTGCCTCAACAATATTATTGCACTCATCATCCTTCACAAACTCTTCTTTAAGTCTGTCTAATATCCCAAGGATTGGCTTGGACATGACATACTCCAATTGCTGATACTCAAATTCATGGATTCTTGACAACCCATCTGGGGCTGAGTTGAGTCTACCTGGCTTGTACAAGATCCTGAAATCATATCCTGCTAACTTTGAGATCCACTTCTGCTGCTCTGGGGTTTGTATGACTTGACTCACCAAGTTTACCCTCTTGCTGCAACACTGGCCCCAATACCCTTGCCTGAAGCATCAGTTTCCACCATGAACTACTTGGAAAAGTCTGGCATTGCCAATACTAAAGGGTTCTGCATTGCTAATTTGAGATTTTTAAAAGTTTTCCCTGCCTCATCCGACCATACATATGCATCTTTTTGCAATACATTAGTAAGTGGGGCTGCTATAGAAGCATATCCCTTTATAAACCTCCTATAATAACTAGTTAAGCCCAAAAATGCTCTTACATGCTTCACATTAGTTGGTCTAGGCCATTCTTGCACAGCCTTAATTTTTGAATCCAATGCTTTAATACCTTCAACTGAAATGTCATGGCCCAAATACTCCATCGACTGCCTCCCAAATGCACATTTACTCTTCTTCACATAGAATAAGTTTTGCTCTAGTACCCTCAAAACTTGTGAAAAATGTTTCAAATGAGAGTCCCAATCCCTACTATATATCAATATGTCATAAAAAAAAACTAGCACAAATCTCCTCAAGTATGGCTTGAATATTGCATTCGTTGCAGCTTGAAAAGTAGAGGGTGCATTTGTAAGGCCAAATGGCATAACCAAAAACTCATAATGACCCTCATGAGTTCTAAATGCAGTCTTTTCCACATTTGTAGTCTGGACTCTGATCTGATGATAACCAGATTTAAGATCAAGTTTGGTAAAGTACTTTGCCCCATGGAGTTCATCAAACAATTCTTCTGCAGTAGGTATTGGAAACTTATCCTTTATAGTTATAGTGTTCAAAGCTCTATAGTCTACACAAAATCTCCATGTACCATCCTTTTTCTTGACTAAGCGGACTGGTGATGAGAATGGGCTCTTACTATGCCTTATAATACCTTGTTCTAACATCTTCTCCACTTGCTTCTCTATCTCTTCCTTTTGAAAATGTGGGTATTTATATGGCTTGACATTTGTAGGAGGCACCCCAGGTAGCAAATGAATTGGATGATCACAATCCCTAGAGGGTGGAAAAACCAATAACCTCATCAAACAAAGAAGGATACTGGTTGAGTAATTGCTCAATATCACCATGAATGTCTTCATCTGACTCTTCTTCCTATAGAACCAAATGAAAATATTGGCCTATAGCTTCAGTCTGTATCTCCCTTTGCAATGTTGTTAATTGCATTTGCCGGGGACTGGATTCTTTCTTCTCATATAGTGTCACCCTCTGATCATTGTAGGAGAACTCCATAGACATCTCTGTGAAATCAAATGTCACCTTGCCCCAACAATTTCAACCATTGTATACCCAATACAATATCAGAACCATATATAGGCAACACATACAAATCAATTGCAAATGAATATCCCTGTATTGTAATTGGTACCCCTGTACACTTCCCTTCACAGTGCATGACCTGGCCATTACCCACTCTCACACTAAAGTTAGTAAATGGCTGCACAGGTATACGCAAGAACTTGGCCAATCTTGCCTGAATGAAGTTGTTAGTACTACCCAAATCTATAAAAACTTGCACAGGAGTTGTAGCAATAAGACTTGGAACTCGTAAAGTTCTTAGTGAGTCTTGACATGCAAAAGCATGGAAGGAGATTTCTGGTCTACATACATCATTTCCCAAGCCATCAACTTGACTATAATCAACCACTTGGTCATCTTTCACTACACCTTGCTCTAATTGCTCCCCCTCATCCAACAACAACATGAAGAATTGCTTCTTGCATCGATGGCCTGGTACATACTTCTCATCACAAATGAAACATAAACCTTTCTCCTTTCTCATAGCCCATTCAGCTGGGGGTATTCTCTTTACTGCCAATTTTGATGAAGCTGGAGATTGTGATGAAGGAATTGCTGCTGTAGGTGTTGGTGTTGGTAGTAAAGGTGGAAGATTACTAGGTGGAGGTTGCCAAGGAGGTCTATAATTGCTGCCTTTGTTCCACATCAGCCTCTTATCCGCAAACTTCTCTTCTTGCAATCTAGCTAACCCAATTGCATTAGATAGTGACTCTAGTTTATGAGCTAACACCCCACGTCGAATATCCGGCTTCAATCCTACAATGTAATTACTCATAATATGTGCTTGTGATAATCCACTAGTCTTGTTCATCAACATATCAAACTGATATTGATACTCTGATAAGGATGCAGTTTGTGTCAATTTGAACAATTGGCCAGTGTGATCGACATAGGGAGACACACCAAATCTAACATCAATCTCTTTGACAAACACCTCCCAACAAGGGAATTCCCTATTAATGAACTTATACTGAAACCACGCTAGAGCTTTTCCTTCCATGTAAAATGATACTAGATTCAATTTATGCTCACTAGGTGTTTGATGATATGCAAAGAACTGATTAGCCTTAAAAAGCCACCCCATTGGATTACTGCCATCAAACTTAGAAAAATCCAATCTAGGATTCTTGAAAGAATTTGAGTGACTATGAGCATAGTTAGAATTCCTTACATTGATCAAATTCTCAATCGAATTACTCTCTGGTGTTGGAGCTCTGTTAAGAACTTGATCAAGTAGCTCTTCAACAATTTGAAAACAATGCCCCATATCCACCATTAGCGTCTTCAATGCTTCAACATCATTAGTCAAGGTCAGTAATTGATCGCTATGAAATCGAATGATTTCCTTCACTTCATCCAACGAACATCTTCCATCCACCATTGCTTCGATCGACTCCTTGAATCCAATCGGTGAAAGCACCAAATTGATACAGCTAAACTCAAGAATCAGTATTGAACAATCAACAACACTTTTCTTTATTAAATTGATATGAACTTGAACAATTACAGATAGGAATTCTGAGAAATTGAGATTGAAAATTGAGAAAAAGAGGGAAGAACAATGGTGATTCTAGAAGAAGAAGGAAATAGACAAAGTTGTTACAATTCATGATATCTTCATTCATTACATTTTCCTTATTTATACACATAACCTACAGAATATCTTCACATCCACACTGTTGGTTTTTTGGCGCCCTCCTCACCCTTTGAATCTCAGCCCTCACTCTTTCATCACATAATCTCCTAGTGCGCATATCAGGTTTGGCTCCAATCTTCCTCACTCACAATGTTTCAGCGGAAGTATCAGCTTGTGCATGTTCAGTAGCTATAGTATCAGCCTGTGCATCAATCTGTGCGTATTTCACTTCTTCATTCCCTTTCAGCTGTGTCTTCACATCAATCTCCCACCGCGAATAATGAGGCCCCCTACCCATGTATGCTCTTATTTCATCACAACTCCAACTAGTGTTTGTCCTTATATTTATTATTATTAATTAAATCATAGTCCCCCCTAGAGTTGATGTACCCAACCAGACTTAACTCTACAAAACCAGGAACGAAGGTGTAATACCCCAGATTTTTAAATAATGTTTTTAAAATTACTAAATGAATTAAAATGATATTTGGTGATTTAATTCATATTTTTCTGAAATTTTACCTTTTTACACGTGCAAAATACGTGAAAATAATTTCTTGGAAGTTAAAAATCAAAAATTATTTTGGGGGAAATCATTATTTATTATTAGATATTATTTTTGAATTTTCTAGATTTTTCTGATAATTATTGGACCTATTTGCAAATATTACAAAAAGAGGGACTTTTGTGCAAAATTACCACTTGGAGTAAAAACTCCATATTTTTAGATTTTTGGGCTTGGAATGATGCCTAGTAAACTTAGAGGTAAAGAGATTACTCTTTGTTTTAATAAATTTGGTTTATTTTGCAAGTTTTGATAAAAAGGAAACTTTTTGCAAAATTACCATTTAGAGGGGTAAAAGTGCAAATTCGTTTCTCTGGGTTATAGGCTGGTTATTTTTGTTTTTAAAACTAAATTTAGTTTGTTTTATTCAATTCCAAGTATAAAGATTTATATATGTAAAAAAATATTTTTAAAGGGAAATTTTACAAATCTATTCAAACCCTAATCTACTTGGATCCCGGCCTATTAAAGGTAGGGTGCAGCCGTCTCTTTGCTGCACAACAAAAATGGATTTCTTATTATTATTTTCTTGGAGTATTCAAAGAGGATTCTTGGTTTTCTTGCGAAGGAGGGATTTTTCTTATTCTTTATTTTCTTCGGTTGATTCTTCAGAAAAGGTGAGTGACTTGTGTTTGTTTTCTTATTATTCTAAGCATGTTGTATGTGATGATTGATCTATTAGAAAGCATGTTAGATGATTATATGTAGATATGATAAATTCTTATGAGCCGATGAATTAAAAATTGAATCTTTTCATGAAACTATACCATTGATGACCAAGACCCTAATTTGATGACTTATGATGGTTAAAGAACCTAATATAGATCACGGGTATGTTATTTTCTATCATATGCTTGCTGATTGATTGTGTATGTTGAGTTGTATGATGGTATTGCAAGAAAGTGAACAATTTTGATTGAAAATAACCTTTACTGTGTGCATATTCATATGTGCTCTATTGATATTATTGATGAAGGAAAATTTGATTAATTGCATGTTGTGAGTGCATATTATTCACAAGTAAACTGATTTGAGTACTAGAGTTTGTATATATAACAAGTTATGAGAGGGTTTAAAGAATCAAGTCTTGAGGTGAAAGAAGGGTTTTTGTTGTTTCAATTGAGATTTGAATGGTTCTAGTACTGGGGTAGTTTTAAACTTTATAATACATATATATACAATGGATTCACTGATACACTAATACATATACATATACCCACTCACTGTTATATGGTTACTGTTTTGAGATTTTGTGAATTCTGATGGATTTTTGATTGGATTTCAATTTGCTTTGGTTTTGAGATAGTTTAAACATCATATTGCTTTTATTTGGAGAAACTCTGATGCTAAAACGAATGCTTAAATTCTATTTGAACATACACAAATATATATTCACTGTTTTGAGAGATTTTTGTGAAAAATTTATATTTTGAGATCTTGGTGTGTTTTGAAGTGTCTTGATGACTCCTACATGTCATACTAGACATGTTCAAACACCTCAGGAAATTAGATTTTGAGTTTTCAAGTTATATTTGAGTATCACAGGAAAACATGCACAAAAATACCCAAATCTGTCTCTAACAGCAGGTCACGGTCGACTGTCCCTTTTGTGCAGTCGACCGCCATTCTTGAACTTTGAGAATTAGTATTGCCAGTCGACTGCCATGTCCGTGCAGTCGACCGTCAATACTGATTTGGCTGTTTGGGTTGATTTTTCCTTGTTTCATTTAAATGATTATTTCTCGATATTATGGGTCACTACTCTACTGTTTTAAGTGATGTTTTTACTACAGATTACAGTATTTTACTGAGAATTATATTTATTTATAATTGAGTTTTAAATGTATTCTTATGATCTTGTTTAAGTATCTTGTATGTGTTTTCAACAAATTGATGTTTTGTGATATTATACGACTTAAAAATATGTTTTTTCTGTTATTTAGTGAATTTAATATTTTATTTGAATTCTAGAATTTTATAAGAACATGGATTTGGAATCTGGAATTACGACTCATAAACATGGATTTGGAATTTAATTAATTAAAGAGGTTTTCTCCATATAATCGTTTTAATGAAGGATTTATGAGTTTAAATGAAAGTTTCGGTATTGATGGTTGAGTTGTGAGTCTTTAGAGATTTTGTGGGACCCTAGATACCGGCAGTTGAGATTTTGTGGTTTGGTCAGTTATGGCTTTTGTCGTTGATCAGTTGAGTTAAGTCCGGCAGGGTACACCAACTCTAAGAGATTGGAAATTAATTAATTAACTTAACAAAATAAGGACAGACACTAGATGGTGATATGATGAAATGAGAACATTAGTTATGGACCTCAGTATGGCTTGTGGTGTGAGAAATCCTCAGAATTATCGAGGTGTGAGTGAAATAGTCTTCGGAATTACCTGCGGTGTGGGATTAATCTCCGGAATTATCGGGGTTGAGGCGACGCTTATGGGGTATTCGTGTGATGAGGCGCCATAGCTTGCGGTGTGAGGTATTCTCGAAGATTCCTAGGTGTGAGAGAAATAGTCTCCGAAATTATCTGTGGATAGAGATTGACCTCCAGAATTATCGGGGCATGGGCTAATTCTCACAGTTTATCTATAACTCGTAGTAGTCATTGTAGTAGGATTAGTTGCATAATGAGGGATTAAACCCTTTTAAGTGAAGAACATTAAGGGCTTGCACCGGACCTATGTAGAGTGGGATGCATAGAATCCGACAAGTATGCATTGGAGGGTCAGCATATAACATTGATGTTTTCTTGGCTTGGTTTTATGCATGTTGTTTTCTGTTTTTCTATACTTGACACTTAGCCTAGTTCCACTTGATGTTTTCATGTTTTATTTACTGTTATTTCTTATTTCATTTATTTTTTCTGTTGATACATATTGTTTATGACTCTATGTCTTATGTTTTATTTATGTTGCTTTTATTTTTTTGTCATTCATACCGTTGTGGCTGACCACTGTAGTTTTGGGGGTTAAGGATTATCTCTAGCCTCATGATTTACACGTAGGTGCTTATAGCTTCAAATTTGGATGCTATTGCTAAATTGATGTCATGGCTTATGTAAAATTGTAAAAGAGAAAAGATTTGTAATTCAAGGTGTTTATTTTCCGCTGTGTTTTGTAAAGAATTAATGTAATAAAAGTTGAAAAAAAAATTATCTGTGTTTTTGGCTATGTTTACTATTACAATTGAAGTTGATGCTGGAAATTGTGCCACGTATTTATGAGATATTACATTAAAAATTCGGGGCGCTACAGAGATTGGTATCAGAGCATGCTTTAATGGTATTAATAAACATGGTATAAAAAAATAAAATTAGGTGTGGACATTAGAGTGTGAGTATCACATAGAGCTAGAACATGATATTTTGGTTTGGGGTATGACTAAGGTTTTGCCATGGTGTATTGATGTGAATATGTATTGTGTTGTAATGTTCTAACTTTACCCTCATTTTGCAGTATTCAAAAAAATGGCAGGACCTAGGATCAGGAATGGTGCTAATATTGATGGGGTTGGTAGTTCCCATGGGGTTGGACTTGATCTTGAGACTGAGATTACTAGGGTGTATCAGACCTTCATGGTAGCTAATATGGCGCAGAATCAGAATCAGAATCAGAATCAGGGGGCTGGACCAGTGTTTGTTAATGCTGATCTTATCAAGCAGGTTGAGTCCTTCAAGTGTATGAAGTCGCCAGTGTTTGATGGGCAGTTTGATCCAAATGAGGCTGATAATTGGATTAGACAAATGGAGATGGTCTTCGAAGTCTTGAAGACTCCAGAAGTCAATAAGGTGAAATTAGCTGCTATGCAGTTAGAGAAGGATGCTGGCGTTTAGTGGCAGTCAGTGAAGCAGACTTTTGGAGATCAGCAAGTGAATTGGGAAGTTTTTATGGATGAGTTAAGGGGTCATTTCTTTTCTCTGGATATTCAGGACAAGAAGGCAACGAAATTCTTGAATCTGCAGCAAGGCAACATGACAGTGCGCGAATATGAGACCAAGTTCGCTCAACTGTCAAGGTATGCACCAGAATTGATTGCTGATGAAGCAAAGAAGGCCAACAAAATCGAGTGGGGCTTGAGGCCGAATCTGAGGTCGAGGATAATTCCTTTGGGCATACGGAGGTTTGATAAGCTATTCAGGAGAGCAGCTATGACAGAAGAGGATATGGATCAGTTCCAAAAGAAGCAAGAAACCTGAAACAGGAACAAGAGCCCAGCAGCTAGTCAGAGTGGGAAGAAGTTTCCAGTAAAGCAAGGCAAGTTCAATAGGCCAGAGCAGAGGGCACCTGCAACTCAGGAGGTGACTTGTTATTACTATAAGGAGGCAGGTCACTACTGGTCAGCATGTCCCAAGTTGTCGAAGCAAACTTGTTTTCAGTGTGGGCAAGTGGGGCATTCTAAGCCTTCCTGTCCACAGTTGAAGAAGGGTGGTTCAGGCGGAGGCAAATTTCAGAGGCAAGGGCAAGTATTTGCATTAACTGAGGAGGATGCGGGTAACTCAGAGGATGTGATCCACGGTATACAAGAATTTTGAATTTTTTTGTTTTATTCAATGTATTAAGTAAAACTTTGGTTGAGAATAAATTGGAGATTTGAGTATCATTCTTCCTTTAACAGGATTTATTTTGGTTAATGGAATAAAAGCAAATGTTTTATTTGATAATGGTTCTTCGCATACATTTGTATCGCCTAATTTTGCAAAGGTTTTAGGTTTGGAGCCTAAGTTGTTTCCAGGCAGGGTCTTGTCGGTGGCAATGCCGTCAGGTGAGGAATTGATTGCTAATCGATATTAAGAAGGCTGTGATATTGAGATTGGTGGGAGATTATTTGGCATTGATCTCATTGAGCTGCAAGTACTAGGTGTGGATATGATTGTGGGCTTTGATTGGATGGCAATATATGATGCCATAATTGAATGCAAGAATGAAGAGGTGTTGGTAAAGGCACCAGGTGGTCTCGCAGTGACTTTTCAGGGGAAGATGAAGGGCCCGAAGGTGGCTATAGTGGTATCTAAGTTGATGACTCTAGATAAAGTCAGAAGCATTCTAGTTGTCAGTGATTTTCCTACAGTGTTCTTGGAAGATCTACCAAGATTTCTGCCGCAGCGAGATGTGGAGTTTTGCATTAATGTTCGGACAGGGAGTGCTACAATTTCTAAGACTCCGTATAGGATGGCACCTGTGGAGTAGAATGAAGTTAAGAGGCAGATTGAGGAATTGCTGAGTAAGGGTTTTATCAGGCCGAGTTCTTCACTATGGGGTGCTCCAGTGTTGTTGGTCAAGTAGAAGGATGGGTCAATGAGGATGTGCATTGACTATCGGAAGTTGAATAGGGTGACTGTTCAGAATAAGTATCGGCTTCCATGGATTGATGATTTGTTCGATAGGCTTCGGGGAGAAGTTGTGTTTTCGAAGATTGATTTGAGATCAGGGTATCATCAAGTTATGGTCAAAGAGGAAGATGTGAATAAAACAACTTTCAGGACTCGTCATGGACTCTATGAGTTTTTGGTAATGCCATTCGAGGTGACGAATGCGCCGGTAGTAGTTATGGATATGATGAATCTGATATTGTGGCCATTTATTGATTCCTTCGTGGTGGTTTTCATTGATGATATTTTGGTGTATTCGAAGTCAGAGGGGTAGCATTCTATGCACTTGATGGTGGTGTTACAGAAGTTACAGGAGCATAACTTGTATGCCAAGCTGTCGAAGTGTGAGTTTTGGAAGTTTAAGGTACCTTTTCTTGGTCATAGCCTTTCTAAGGAGGGAGTGGCCACTGGTCCTCAGAAGGTTGAAGCAGTAAGAGATTGGCCTAGGCCAACGTCAGTGAAGGAAGTCAGGAGTTTCTTGGGTTTGGCTGGGTACTACAGGAGATGCATTCAGGATTATGCACAGATTGCAGTTTCCTTGACAGGGTTGACTCGGAAGAATGTGTCATTCACATGGACTGATAAGTGTGAGGCTAGTTTCCTTGAGCTTAAGGAGAGGTTGACGACTGTACCTATCTTAGCTTTGCCGCAAGCTGGGAAGGAGTATGATATCTACAGTGATGCATCTCTCAGAGGTTTGGGGTGTGTTTTGATGCAGGAAGGCAATGTTATTGCCTATGGTTTGAGGCAGTTGCGTCCGCATGAGAAGAATTATCAGATGCTTGATCTGGAGCTAGCAACTATTATCTTTGCCTTGAAGCAGTGGAGGTATTATGTATATGGTGAGAATGTCAATATGTATACCGACCACAAGGGTCTGAAGTACATTTATCAGCAGAAGGATCTAAATCTTCGGCAGAGAAGGTGGTTGGAAGTGTTGGAAGACATTCATCCTGAGATCAAGTATCATCTGGGCAAGGCGAATGTGGTGGCTGATGGGCTTAGTTAGAAGAGCAGTTTGGCGAGCTTGATCACTACTCAGAGTGAGTTGGCAGCCAAGATTGACCCGACGGGTATCGAGGTGGTTCTGCAGGGTTTGGGAGCATCTTTGGCTCAGTTGAGGCTGTAGCCTACTTTGATAGAGCGGATTGTGGAAGTTCAGAAATTAGATGTAGAGATCTAAAAGATGATGCAACAGGTTTCTAATGGCAAGTTGTCAGAGTTCCGTGTCCAAGATGGAGTTCTATGGATGGGTGAGAGGTTGTGTGTTCCGAAGAATGCAGATTTGAGGGAGAGTATCTTGCAGGAGGCACACAGTACTTTGTTGTCCGTACATCCTGGAGGCACAAAAATGTACAAGGACATCAAATAGCACTTTGGTGGTCTGGTATGAAAAAGGGATGTGGCAGATTTTGTGCCAAGGTGTCTGACTTGTAAGCAGATCAAAGCAGATGGCCATTTCGGCTGAAGCTTCGCTGTTTAGATTGTTCGAGGTTTTTGTACCTCTTATTGACCTAATATGAGAAAGTTTTCAACTAGAGAGTTGTAGTAGATGTTCTCACATTTCCAAAAAGTCTAATTTTGTTGAATTCTGATAAGAGTAGCACTATTAATTGCTTCTAGGGTGTTAGAAGACTTTTATGTTGCTTTTGTGTATAAAATATCAAGTTCTCATTAGTAGTATGTTTATATTGGACAATTAGAAGATTCTTCTGTTGCTTCTAAATATAAAAGATCAAGTTTTACTACTGAGCACGTTTAATTTCTTCTAGGTTGTTAGAATACCTTTATGGTTGCTTCTATGAATTTCGTTTGGCTCATACGTAGCTAGTTGGCTCGTATGTAAGTTGTTTTGCTCGTATGTAGCTTATTAACTAGTACGCAGTTGTTGTGCTCGTCTAGGGTGATATCATTGCCCTAGGGGCCATTGACCATCAAGACGTGTATTTATTTTACTCCTCGTTGACTGTGGAAGAGTCACCTCTCGTGCACCGTTAGATCTTAACCGGTGTAGGTTGATCGCGGGTCGGGAGTGTAGACGGAATCCAAGTTTAGGGTAGTAGCATGCGAATAAGTTCGTATTGCCGGGGTCTTTGATCAATAGGCTATGAACAAGATCCTTAGGGATTCTGGTAAGTCTAGGTTGACCACCTAGTAGATTTATCTTGCAAAGCCTAACTTAAGACCTAGCATGTTGCGTTAGTACTGTTTTCATCCCTCGGATTGTTTAGGGTTAGTGACATCGTTAGGGTAGTAACTCATAGCTATGACTACTTAACCTTTATTTACTATCATTTCACTGAAGGGAAAAAGTTGGTATTAAGGGTGATACCTTATGATTCGACCTGTTCTATAGGCCAACACTAGGTGGTGTTATTGGTTGTACCCTTCCTGTCTAAGGGATACGGTCTGTGCCTTCTCACGAGTTGGGAGCATGGGATTCGTATTTCTTCTGTTAATTTCTGAAGTGCCGTGATAAGGGCGATAAGATTCCTTTCGGAGCTAGGGGATGGACCCCCAGAACTCCGTCATGTTCTATATCAAGAAAGGTGAACAAGCCATAGACTACGGTCTATCAGCTTGGGGGCTACACGGGATGCTTCGAGCTAAACTGTGTTGTAGTTAACTCCAAGGGTTCGTCAGATTTTTGAGTGAGGTCCGGTACGCCGGGCAATAGTCGCAAACGGAGACACCACTATATGACTACGAATGGTGGGATTAGACCGTTTCAGAGCAACCTCATCACTCACGTTGTATCTTCAGAAACAGGTTGAGTTAGAATTCATGGCGCAGGTTCAAATCCCTATATATGAAGAAACGGCTTGTTATGGGCGTATGTAGTATGGGCTGGATACTATTTCGGAGAGTTGCTTGCATTAAAATAAGAGCAACCTTGCATTAGTTAATCTTGCATTAGAGTCTAAGTCATAGCATACACTGACACATCAACTATATATACACGTTTCTATTTTCATCAATCTTTTTGTTTAAAGTTAAGAATCGTTGCTAGTCATCAGCCTTAAAGCGTCAGTGTATGTACTGACGTCCCCACTTTAATAGGTACTGGATTGCAAAACTACAGGTACAGATTTGAGGAGGATTCAAGGCAAGAGAAGCAAAGTGTTGTTTTTATTTCAATTGTAACATCTGTTGTAAATTTATTTATGTTGAAAAGCATCCAAGTGAAAGTACTAAGTGTTATATATTATTCATTGTACTCTGATGTAATTTTTACTGAAACTTCGTAACACTTGTGTCACGCCCCACTTCCCAAAAAGAGAAAATGGAATTCGGATACGTGGCTAAGGCCAGCGAATGGTTTTCATCATCCATAAGCTGTCAGGATCTTTACAACATGCAAAAGAAAAATCAGAGTCGGAAGCAAGAGAAGTCAACCACACATGCATAAATAAATCAATATACCAACAGGAATTACTTGAAACAAAATATATTAATCTCAAATAAATCAGATCTGAATAAGTCAATAATCCTGGGTCACATTGCACAAATACAAATAAATCCAAGTAACAAATACATTATTCAAATAAGCAACAGGAAATAATAATAGCAAAGCTCCAGCAACTAGTATCTCATATCACCTACTCCATCTAGTAGTTGATCTCCAAAATCTGCAATTTAATAAATTGCAGGAAGAGAAAAAGAAAACAAACTCCCGTCAATGCAAGTTACGGGCCACTTGTACTGCATGCACAAGTACAGGGATAAAATAAACAAATAGCATGGAATGGACATGGTAACAAAGCAAGATAACTAACATGAATCATGAACAGAATCAAGTAATAACAGGTGTATATAATATGTAACAGGTAACAGGTATTATGCAAGCAGGTGAAAAGGTAACAGGTGTCAAGTAGCATTTACAGGTAATTATGTATTAGGTAATCATGTCATGTCAAGTCTTGTATTTATTACTATCTAGGGAGCACTTCATGCGTCCATTCTTTTACCATATGGTTGCTACATATAATCAAGTTATGTTTAGATTTCGTAGGGGATTCTATAGGTCATGTACTCGGGTATCACACGATCACAGAACTTGGTCGGTAAACTTGATCGGTAACTTGTTCGGTAACTTGGTCGGTAAACTTGTCACACAGGAAACACGAGTCCCCTTCCATGTACAGGCTCCTATATTGTCCACTACTATATCTTTCCCTTAACCCCGGCTTGGTTATTTGTTATTATTAATCAAACATGCATTTATGTGTCACAAACAGGTCAAGAATAACATGGCATAAACAAGTAATAGGTTCAGGTTGGATGATAAACACGCACGGGTGGAGAACAACTTATAAAATGATAGGACAACGAAAATTCTAGTTTAGGACAGCAAGACAGTACTGCACTAAATCTGAGATTCCCGTTGCTACAAACATGCAAACCTGGATCTGTCAGAGAATCTAAAAAATAGACTCCCGGTCGAATCCAACAAATATATATAAGTCATATGTTATTTCACATCAAAATAGGGTTGTATCCAGAAAACGTGTTCAGCCAGAAATCAAAAGTTTGTATTCATAATCAGGTAAACGGCATGAAAGCTTAATAATTAAATCCACGAAAAATCTGGGGTATTTCCTAGTATGTTTAGTAACAGAAAATAAAGTTTCATAATTTTCCAATATAGATAGAATAGTCAAGTAAAATCAGAAAGCAGCAAGATATTGCAGTTTCGAAAATCTGGAATCACAAACACTGCAGTACTAAAATAGCAATATCTCACAAAATACAAACCGAAACCCAGACCGTCAAAAGGATGATAAAATAGATATAGTAGGTTATAATTCATATTCACAAAGTTTATATAGACAGAAAATAGAATCAGGTCGAAATTATGTTTCTTTACTGAACATTATGAAAATTCTGCATGTATAGTAATTGTTTGGAAACATAGAACGGTTTGTAAAACTCATCAATTAAATCCACAAAAATTCAGGATTAATCCCAATCAAGTCTAGTTGTATTGTGCAAAATATTGGATCAAAATAGTACTTATAACATCATGATAAAAATAGATTACTTTTCAAAATTCATAGAAAACAAAATCTGGAAAACTCTCTACAGCTTTGTAGTAAAATAGACATAACTCACAACTCGTAAAACGAAACTGATATCTGTGAGAAGGGTTGGAAAGTAGACAGAATTCTTTACAGTTCATGTTCACAAATAATATTCATATACTGACCATAATATGGTCTAAAATACTGATCAAAAGCAAGGTAACATAAACTACAGAATTATACTTCGAACATAAAATCATCTAGTTCTTGTAAAAATCCTCCAAATCAACCCAAACATGAAATATAGTATACTAGATGTCCGAGCAACATGGTATAGGGTATTTAGCAAGTCTATAACAAGTCATACTACAACGAACACAACCAAGCACACGATATAATACGAACAACATGCATGCATACAACAAGAAGTAGTCATCTCTAAGTTATTTCATGTCAAGTGTGTAATGACACAACTACGGGCGGTTCAACAAAATAGAGACATTATACAATAGGTGTTCCACACAAGAATTGTCTCTAGAATATAACTGCACTACATGCGGTATTTAGTACTTGTATTACACAAAGAAAAGAATACAAGTTACTTGCTTGAAAGACGATGACGGAAACGACACAAGAGCAAGAATAACGGGAATGGATTCCTGGGCAACGAACACAACGAACAACGAACCACGAACCAATTACGAACACAATCACAAATGCAATCACGAACGCAATGTGCGGATCTCGATGATCAAGATGATCAAAATTGATCGAACGACTGAGATCAAGAGATCAAGATCAAGATGATCAGATCAGATCAGATAGCCAGATCTCCCTGATGATGAAGATGATGATGATGATCAAGATCGATCGATCGAACAGCTATGATCAAAGGAAGTTGATGATCATCATGATCGTGATGATCAAGAGGAGACCAGATTGCCCACATCTAATCAAGCATGATGATGATGATCATGATGATTGATGGCCCAAAAACACTTGATCAAAACCAACAGAGCTAGGGGGCTCTGCGAGGAGGAGACGACGGTGGCCAAGGGACAGCACCGGAGGAGCTGGCTGCTTTGCTGCGGGGTGCGCATGCGGCTGCAGGCGTTAGAGGTGGGTCTGGGTGTTGCAAGGTGCATAGGGGACACGATGCTGCTGGCGCAGGGCTGCACGACAAGGGTGTTGTCTGCTATTGAGGTGAGGGTGCGGCGCGTCGAGAGGAACTGACGACGCAGGAGGAGAGGAGACGGGGGATGGGTTCAACTGCAGTCGTGAGGATGAAGATGTAGGGGTGCAGATGGGGTGACGAGAAGCTGGAGAGGTTGTAGAGCGGGAGCAGGGGATAGCCAACGGACAGGAGGATGCAGGGACAGAGATGAGCGGGAGGAGAAGGGTGGTGAGGTAGGGGGCGGCTGAAGGGTTATGCAAATGGGGAAGGTGAACGGGTGGGATGGAGATATATATAGGTAAAGAGATATAGGGTTTTAGGGTGAGGTGGCTAAATAGGGTTACGGGTAGAGCAAACGGGTCGGGTTGATAAGGTTTCTAGAGTAATGGATTATGGGTAAATGGGTTTCGGGTAGGTGAAATGTTATAGGGTTTGGGGTTTTGGAAAAAAAATAACAAATAAAAATATACAATTAGGATTTTATAGAAATATTAATAATAATAATAAAAACATTAATAATAACAACAACAATAATAATAGTATTAAAATTAATAATAATAATAATAATACTGATAACAATAATAATACTAAGAAAAATGATAAAAGATAATAATCGCAATAATAATAATAGTAATAGTAAGAATAATAAAAATCAAATAAATAATATCAACAATAAGACTTGTATAAAAATCATAGGAAATAGTTACAAATAAAATTATTGATAAAAAATAGGCTTTAATGGAAGGTTCAAAAATACATTTTAACAAAAAGAATTTGAAAGTGGAAAACTAATTTACAAAAATTTTAAATACAGAAAATACACAAAAAATACGTATTTACGAAAATAGGGGTTACAAATCGTACCCATCTTACAAAAAAATTCGTCCTCAAAATTTTCTTAGGCGGTACATAAGACAAGGCAAAAACAAACTTGGGGGAGGGCAACAAAATAAAGAATTAAAGGGAAAGGAACAAAGCAGGGGCAATACCAGAAAAAGAAGGAAGTGGGTAACAATGAGTTCAAATGAAATGCATGAAAGAAAATAAACAATATCAAAAGGAAAGAACAACACAAGATACCAAAGCAAGATAGAGAGTAGATAGAAATGGAATCAAAGAGAATGGACAGGGAAGAATTGATCAAATAATGAATGGGTGCATGATGGCAAGGTAGAATGCAAGAAAGAAGTAACCGGTATCAAAAATGAAAAAAAAGAAACAACACAAGACTTGCAAGATAACCAAGCAAAGATATGAAGAAATAGATAGAGCTAGAATCGAAGAAAGGATGGACAAGGAAGAGTTAGACCAGCCAATGAGTCAATGGATGAAGACGAGTAAAAGGGATAGAAAGAAGAAAACAATGCGGGGAAGGAAAAACAACAAGAGAATCCTGGGACCTGTGGGTTATAGTTTCACAACGCTTCCGCTGCGCCATTCTAATCGGAAAGGCTCTGCCAATAGCATGCAGCGATTCCAACTGACGGACCAAGCAGAAAATAGAAAAAGAATGGATTGAACCAAAAATCAGAAAGATATGGGTACGAAAGAAATGAATTCATATCCAAGAAGAAATCAATCAAAAAGGAAGACTGAAAAAAGACGGAAGAAACAAGGAATCAAGGAATTGAATAAGAAGGGATCAAAATGGATGGAATAAGATTACTATCCAGATCAATGTTGATTATAATTCATTCATGCATGCATGGTCTGTGTTCTTTTGTGCCGATCACAGATCGAACTAAGCTTGTCTAACACATCAGTTAAATTAATACATTAGCCAAACCTAGGCTCTGATACCACTAAAAACCTTGTCACGCCCCACTTTTCAAAAAGAGAATATGAAATACGGATACGTGACTAAGCCCAGCGAATGATTTTCATTATCCATAAGCTGTCAGGATCACAACATGCATAAGAAAAATCAGAGTCCGAAGCAAGAGAAGTCAACCACGGATGCATAAATGAATCAATATACAAATAGGAATTACTTGAAACAAAATATATTAATTTCAAATAAATCAGATCTGAATAAGTCAATAATCCTGGGTCACATTGCCCAAATACAAACAAATTCAAGTAACAGATACATTATTCAAATAAGCAACAGGAAATAATAATAGCAAAACTCCAGCAACTAGTATTTCATATCATCTACTCCATCTGGCAGCTGATCTCCAAAACCTGCAATGTATTAAATTGTAGGAAGAGAAAAAAAGAAAACAAACTTCCGTCAATGCAAGTTACGAGCCGCTTGTAGTGCAAGCACAAGTACAGGGATAAATTAAATAAATAGCATGGAATAGACATGGTAACAAAGCAGGATAACTAACATGAATCATGAACAAAATCAAGTAATAACAGGTATATATAACATGTAACAGGTAACAGGTATCATGCAAATAGGTGAACAGGTAACAGGTGTCAAGTAGCATGTACAGGTAATCATGTATCAGGTAATCATGTCATGTCAAGTTTTGTATTTATTACTATCTAGGTAGCACTTCATGAGTCCATACTTTTACTACATGGTTACTACATACAATCAAGTTATATTTAGATTTCGTAGGGGTTCTATAAGTCATGTACTCGGGTATCACAGGATCACAGAACTTGGTCGGTAAACTTGATCGGTAACTTGGTCGGGAAACTTGTGACACAGAAAACACGAGTCCCCTTCCGAGTACAGGCTCCTATATTGTCCACTACTAGATCTTTCCATTAACCCCGACTTGGTTATTTGTTATTATTAATCAAACAGGCATGTGTGTGGCATAAATAGGTTAAGAATAACATGGCATAAACAAGTAACAGGTTTAGGTCGGAAGATAAACACACACGGGTGAAGAACAACTCATAAAATGTTAGGACAACGAAAATTCTAGTTCAGAACTGTAAGACAGTACTGCACTAAATCTGAGATTCTCATTGCTACAAACATGCAAACCTCGATCCGTTAGAGAATATGGAAAATAGACTCCCGGCCGAATCCAACAAATTTATATAAATCATAAGGTATTTCACAAAAACATAACTGAAAATAGGGTTGTATCCAGAAAACTTGTTCAGCTAGAAATCAGAAGTTTGTATTCATAATCAGGAAAATGACATGAAAACTTAATAATTAAATACGCGAATAATCTGGGGTATTTCCTAGTATGTTTAATAACAGAAAATAAAGTTTCATAATTTTCCAACATAGATAGAATAGTCAAGTAAAATCAGAAAGCAACAAGATATGGCAGTTTCGAAAATCTAGAATCTCAAACACTGCAGTACTAAAACAACAATATCTCACAAAATATAAACCGAAATCTAGATCCATCAAAAGGGTGATAAAAGAGATACAGTAGGCTATAATTTATGTTCAAATTTTTTTTATAGAAAGCAAATAGAATCAGGTCGAAATTATGTTTTTTTACTGAATAGTATGAAAATTTTACATGTATAGTAATTGTTTGGAAACATAGAACGGTTTGTAAAACTCATCAAATAAATTCACAAAATTTTATGGTTATTCCCAATCAAGTCTAGTTGTATTGTGCAAAATATTGGACCAAAATAATACTTTTAACATCATGATAAAAATAAATTACTTTTCAGAATTCATAGAAAATAAAATATGAAAATCTCTCTACACCTCTGTAGTAAAATGGACATAACTGACAACTCGTATATATTTTAAAAATAAGAGTTAAGTCTCCATGATCGAATGAGTAGATCATGGAGACTGGCCTCGGTTAAAAATCAGAACATCCAGTGAATAGTTTAACATGTTGGCGTAGAATAATTGTAGTATTCTAGTAAAGGACCCATCATGTTCTAATTGTAGTATTCTAGTAAAGAACCCATTCATGCTTGAATGGTATATCTGTAGTTATTCTAGATTCAAAAAAGAACCCATGCTTGAGTTGCATAGTTGTTCTAGATTCAAAACAACCCATGCATGCTTGAATGGTATATTGTAGCATTCTAGTTAAAAGAACCCATGTTTGAATTGTATTTAGTAGTATTGTAGTGAAAGATTAAAAAGAACCCATGAACCCATGCGTGAGCTATATGTTCTTGTTTAACTATTGAAATGAACCAATGTTCCATATTTGTTCTAGTCGACTTTAAAAAGAAACCCATGAAACTAGCACCAAGGTAATTCTATCTCAATTGATAGAGAACCCATGTATTTAGATTCTAGGTGATTCTAGCTCAAACTTGAGAAAGAACCCAAGAATCTAGTTGCATGTAGTTCTAGTGCAATTTGGGAAAAAGAACCCATGAATTCTAGTTGTATGAGGTTCTAATTAAAATTGGACCATATCATGTAAACATTCTTCATCTTCATGGGTAATAAGGGTTGGAAAAGTCAAAAACAATTGTTTGCTTGATAAAAGTTAGTCTAGGGTCTTCTAATTACCCTAGGGGTCACCGGCCATCAAGACCAGCATCTTACCACCTTGGAGACTATGGATAAATCTCACCTCAGGCGCCGACGGATCTTAACCGGTGTGGGTTGATCATGGGCTGAGAGTGTTGACGAGATCCGAGTTAGGGGTAGTGATGAGTGAGGGAGATCCCGTCACTAGTGTCTTGGATCGATGGACTATGAGTTGGAACATGATAATCTAAGTTGAAAATCCTGAAAGATTGTTTAGGTTTAGCGACATCATTAGGGTAGTAACTTCTAAAGCTCTTTACTTAACCATTTTTGCCAAAAGAGAGGAGTTGGTATTAAAGGTGATATCTTATGACCCAACTCGTCCTATAGGTCGACACTAGGTGGTGTTATTGGGTTGTACCTTCCTATCAAAGGAATACGTACGGTGCCTTCTCGCGAGTTGGGAGACGGGGTTGCGTATCTCACAATGTTAAATCCTGAAGTACCATGATAATAACTGTAACACCCGGTATATATATATAATATTATATAGAGATATATAATAATATATATATATAATAATATATATATATATATATATATATATATATATATATATATATATATATATATATATATATATATATATATAATAAATAAAGAAAAAAGAATGGATGGATGGATGGTGTGACGTGGAGAAAGAAGGAAAGAAGAAATGATGAGTTTAGATGGTGGCCTATAGGATGATCCTATGGGATATTAATAGATGATGGACCTAGATGATTTCCTATGGGGATTAGGAAAGAATAAATTAAATGAATGAAAGAAGTGCATGTGCTGGTGTGTGTTTGGGTGGAGTTGACCGGTTGACTTGGGCATAAAATGTCCCATATCGGATGGGAATAGGAAGAGTGTAAGGTATATATTAGGAAAGCCAAATGATAAAGGCACCTAAGGGTTAACCCACCTTTTGATGGTGCCTGTGGTGGGCATGGTTAGAGTTTTGCATCCGTTCTTTCACGAGTGCGCACGTGTAGCCGCGTGCGCAGCTGAGCCGGGCTCAGAGCGTTACAAATGGTACGGCCGAGAATGTATCCCTACAACTGGAAGATACAACACCGACTATGGTTTACTATGACTAATGCAATTTCTCAACCCCTTAATAAACCATTCTAACCCCTACCTTACTCTAATTATTTCGGGTAAGAATTACTGCTTCCACACTTGCCTATCAGCCTCTGGCCCCTGGCGATACCGGTCCGGTTCGCCACTTCCCCGACTTGGACTCGTCCAGAAAAATGGCCTACGCCTGCCACTACCCCGGCTATAAATATAAAACTGCCCCGTGAGCTCCACTCACTGGCATGCTCGGACGTCCTAGGCTCGGCAGAAGTCTAATAATATAGGCTTGATAGGTGCAGGGTATCCTTTACCCTAGTGACTAACTCGAGTCACACATCCCACTCGGGGAATCAACAACCTCAATAACAGAGATCAACCATCCCTAGACACGAGTCACCGACTCGGCTCACACACAAGGAAAAAATGCTTTCACAATCCTTAGTCCTAACCCAGACTAAGCAACCTACGGGTTTCTGCCCGAATCTCAAAATGGTCATCCCTCTATCGATACAACTCCGATTGGAGTGTATGGGCCCCAACTGGAAAGGTATGATCCTAGGCTACAACTTCCTAGTTGATCACGAGCTTAAATTCAACCATCTAAGTCCTCGAAATAGCTTCTCAAGCTCCAAAAGCTTAAAGTATATCTACCAACAAAAGGATCTCAACTTAAGGCAGAGGAGATGGTTGGAAGTACTCGAAAACATCAGGCCTGAGATTATATATCATCCAGGAAAAGCCAACGTGGTAGCAGACGCACTCAGTAGGAAGAGAAGTGTGGCAACATTGATAGCGACCCAGAGGGAGCTAGATGAAGAGATTAGGCAGGCAGGTATCGAAGTGGTTACACAACACATAAGTGCAGTTCTGGCACAGTTAGTGTAACGACCAAGCTTGGATGAGCGAGTGAAAGAGGCTCAGACCAAAGATCCAGAAATGGAAGACATGAAGAAGCAAGTGCACGAAGAAAAATTGGTGGAATTTAGTATAAGAGAAGGTTCACTATGGTTTGGTAACCGATTATGTGTACCAAAGGATGAGGAGTTGAAGGAAGACATCATGAAGGAAGCTCACTCCACATTACTCACAATTTACCCCGGAAGCACCAAGATGTATCGCGATGTGAAGCAACACTATTGGTGGTCAGGGATGAAGCGAGATATAGTAGAGTTTATCGCCAAGTGTTTGACGTGCCAACAAGTTAAGGCCGAAAACCAGAAACCAGGAGGATTGTTACAGCCTTTACCCATTCCAGAATGGAAATGGGAGAACATCAGTATGGATTTTATCATTGGGTTACCCAGGAGCCCTAAAGCAAATGACTCAATATGGGTGATTGTGGATCGATTGACCAAGTCAGCACATTTTCTTCCAGTAAAGACGACCTGGACAGTCGAGAAGTTGGCCGAGGTCTAGATTAAGAACATAGTAAAGCTACATGGAGTGCCAGTGTCGATATTATCCGACCGAGATGCAAAATTTACGTCTCGATTCTGGCGAAGTCTACAGTCAGCATTGGGAACTAGAACAGACTTCAGCACAGCTTTTCACCCTCAGATGGATGGACAGACGGAGAGAGTCAACAGGATTCTCGAAGACATGTTACGGGCATGCATTTTGGACTTCGGAGGAAGTTGGGAAAAATACTTAGCCGTGGTAGAGTTTGCTTATAATAACAGCTATCAGGCAAGCATTGGCATGGCCCCGTATGAAGCTTTGTATGGACGAAGATGCAGGATGCCAATTTGTTGGTTCGAGGTAGGAGAGCGGCAGATGTATGGACAAGAAATCGTGCAACAGACGTCGGAGCAGATCGAGCTTATTCAGAAGAGGCTTCAAGGAGCACAAAGCAGGCAAAAGAGCTATGCGGACAACCGCTGAAGAGAGTTGGAATTTGAGGAAGGCGACTCCGTATTTCTCAAGGTATCGCCGACCAAAGGAGTTATCAGGTTTGGGAAAGGCGAAAAGTTAGCTCCGAGGTATATTGGACCATACAAGATTCTTAAGAGGATTGGCAGGATGGCTTACAAGTTAGAGCTGCCGGGCGAGCTATCTCAAGTGCATGACGTGTTCCACGTCTCTATGCTACGGAAGTATGTCCCGAATTCGAGCCATCGGTTGCCAGAGGTTCCGAAGGATTTGCGGATAGATCTTTCCTGTAGAGAGAAAACAGTCAGGATACTTGATCATCAGGACAAGGTACTGAGAAATAAGGTTATCCCGATGGTCAAAGTTCTCTGGAGGAACCAGTTCGTGGAAGAAGCCACGTGGGAGCTGGAGAGCCGCATGAAGGCCTTATATCCGGATTTATTTTGAATGTTTCCTATTTTGTTTGTTGTTTTTCTTCTCCCACTAAGGACGTTCTGGGGACAGAACGATTCTAAGGAGGGAGTGATGTAACACCCGGTATATATATAATATTATATAGAGATATATAATAATATATATATATATATAATAAATAAAGGAAAAAGAATGGATGGATGGTGGTGTGACGTGGAGAAAGAAGGAAGGAAGAAATGATGAGTTTAGATGGTGGCCTATAGGATGATCCTATGGGATATTAATAGATGATGGACCTAGATGATTTCCTATGGGGATTAGGAAAGAATAAATTAAATGAATGAAAGAAGTGCATGTGCTGGTGTGTGTTTGGGTGGAGTTGACCGGTTGACTTGGGCATAAAATGTCCCATATCAGATGGGAATAGGATGAGTGTAAGGTATATATTAGGAAAGCCAAATGATAAAGGCACCTAAGGGTTAACCCACCTTTTGATGGTGCCTGTGGTGGGTGTGGTTAGAGTTTTGCATCCGTTCTTTCGCGTGTGCGCACGTGTAGCCGCGTGCGCAGCTGAGCCGGGCTCGGGGCGTTACAAATGGTATCAGAGTTGACTTTCGACACCGAGTGCGTGCAAGATGTATGCCTGAGAGGGAGCTAGGTTGGGACAGGTCACCCGGGTAAGGGGGCTGTACAACTAGCAGAATCCGGGTAATTCTCTCCACATCGGCTAGAAAGGGATCCTGAATCAAGTTGTAAGTCCGGGCTCAGCGAGGACGCTGAGTTCTTAAGGAGGGGTGTGTGTAACACCCGGTGTATATATATATAATATTATATAGAGATATATAATAATTTATATATATATATATAATAAATAAAGAAAAAAGAATGGATGGATGGTGGTGTGACGTGGAGAAAGAAGGAAGGAAGAAATGATGAGTTTAGATGGTGGCCTATAGGATGATCATATGGGATATTAATAGATGATGGACCTAGATGATTTCCTATGGGGATTAGGAAAGAATAAATTAAATGAATGAAAGAAGTGCATGTGCTGCTATGTGTTTGAGTGGAGTTGACCGGTTGACTTGGGCATAAAATGTCCCATATCGGATGGGAATAGGAAGAGTGTAAGGTATATATTAGGAAAGTCAAATGATAAAGGCACCTAAGGGTTAACCCACCTTTTGATGGTGCCTGTGGTGGGCGTGGTTAGAGTTTTGCGTCCGTTCTTTCGCGTGTGCGCACGTGTAGCCGCGTACGCAGCTCAGCCGGGTTCGGGGCATTACAAATGGTATCAGAGCCGACTTTCGACACCGAGTGTGTGCAAGATGTATGCCTGAGAGGGAGCTAGGTTGGGATAGGTCGCCCGGGTAAGGGGACTGTACAACTAGCAGAATCAGGGTAATTCTCTCCACATCGGCTAGAAAGGGATCCTGAATCAAGTTGTAAGTCCGGGCTCAGTGAGGACGCTGAGTTCTTAAGGAGGGGTGTGCGTAACACCCGGTATATATATATAATATTATATAAAGATATATAATAATATATATATATATATATATATATATATATATATATATATATATATATATATAATAAATAAAGAAAAAAGAATGGATGGATGGTGGTGTGACGTGGAGAAAGAAGGAAAGAAGAAATGATGAGTTTAGATGGTGGCCTATAGGATGATCCTATGGGATATTAATAGATGATGGACCTAGATGATTTCCTATGGGGATTAGGAAAGAATAAATTAAATGAATGAAAGAAGTGCATGTGCTGGTGTGTGTTTGGGTGGAGTTGACCGGTTGACTTGGGCATAAAATGTCCCATATCGGATGGGAATAGGAAGAGTGTAAGGTATATATTAGGAAAGCCAAATGATAAAGGCACCTAAGGGTTAACCCACCTTTTGATGGTGCCTGTGGTGGGCGTGGTTAGAGTTTTGCGTCCGTTCTTTCGCATGTGCGCACGTGTAGCCGCGTGCGCAGCTGAGCCGGGCTCGGGGCGTTACAATAACAGAAGGTTCTTCTTTCGGAACTAGAGGATAAACCTCGGAAGTTCCGTCACGTTCTATGCCAAGGAAGCGAATAGGCTTAGACCACGGTCTATGAGTTATGGGTGCTACAGGGGATGCTTCGAGCTAACCTGTGTTGCGGATACCCTGCGTTCGTCTGGCTTTTGAGTAAGGTCTGGTGCGCCGGGTAGTAGTGGCAAACATAGACACCATGAGTGTACTGCATTGGTGGGACTTGACCACGTCTGCAACCTCATCAGTCACGTTGTATCTGTCAGGAACAGGTTGTGTACAAAAATAGAAATTCATAACGTGGGTTCAAATCCCTAAATATGGAAAATGGCTTGATATGGACGTATGTAGTTATAGGATGCATATGACTCCAGGTTCTCGCTTGCATTAGAATAAGGGAATCCTAGCTTATTTGACATTGCATTAGGTTTTAAGGCATTGCACTTACGAACACTTAAACTATTCCGACACTTTTACCATGCCTGATATGTTTGTTTTTGAGATTCGCTACTAGTCATCAATGTTTAAGTGTCAGTATATGTACTGATATCCCCACTCTAATAGGTTGTGGACATAGGATCACCAGCTCGGGAGACTCTAGTCAAGGCATGGCTTCCAAGTGAAGAGCCCGATGTTTGTTGTTTCATTCTTGTATACTCTGATGTAATTTATTGAAACAATGGGAACACTCGGCTGTAATATTGTATTAAGTAAAAAGTTTTAAATTTTTCTTTTTTTTCTGTGTATTGTGACTAATTTAATGTAAAGGTCCTGGCTCGTGTCTCGAATTTTCCATATAGGAAGTTCGGGGCGTTACATTTATTTTGAAACTATGCAAGTAGTCAATTAATTGAATATTGTATTTAATTGAATTCTATTATTTTCATTATTTTCTTGATAGTACAATGTTATTGATTCATAATTGTCTTATCATGCCATTGTTATTGATTTAAAACTTGAACTGTACATTTATCGTATTATTGAACATTAAAATGTGCTGCCCCGTCATTTACCCGAGTTTGTACTGAGGTTTTGACCCAGTTCCTGACATCTAAATTTGGAACCTTGTACATGGAAATTGTAGCACACTGTGTCTAGTTTCTACAACATCTTACGGATTTTCAATCCGATTTATAAATTGTAAGTTATCACTGTTTTAGTACTGGCATGTCATAATTTTCAGAACGAAGACTGTGCATGAAACCCGTAAAGAATTAATTGATCAGCCTAGCTTCTGTAACTATAATGTATTGTGTGAATATGCGTTGGAACCGGAAGAGAGTCTACTTTCTATAATCTCTGACGGAATAAGATTTTCATTCCCGTATCAGCGGAAAAGTGAATTTGAGTACCAATAAGTGCTGTTGTCCAGAACTTGCATTGTTATGTTTTTGCATATAAACCCGCTATTTTCCATATTTAGTGAATTGAACTATGTATATTTCATGTATTGTATACCCTTGATATCTTCTTGATATTGTACTACTGTTCTCATCGATTGTACCCGTTGCATAATTCTTGATACCACCGTTCTTGTTGATTGTAGTGATTACATGTCTATAATTGATCATTATGAAATAACAACAAGTCGAGGTAATAAGGGTCGACTTAGTAGTGGGCAATATAGGAGAGTGTACTCGGAAGGGAATATTGGTCATAACCCATATTGGTCATTGTTATCGATCATACTGGTCATCGATTGATTGTAGATTACTGACTATAGTATCCCAATTTATCATGTATTGGTCATTGGTCATCGATCATCCGTCATTGGTCATTGATATTGCAAGACCCAAGTACATGAACCTGTAGAATTCACCACTATAGTCTAAACGTTCACTAAATTGTATGCACCCGAACCTGTGGTATGGACGCAAAATTGTGTGTATTAGTTAGCATTGGTAAAAGATGGATAAACTTAGGATTAACACTAAACATGCGTATGACTCATGTTTACAAGTTATATGACTCATGGTTACAAGTTACATGTTATCTGTTACATGTTATATGATTCCTGTTTAGAAGATTACAAGATTCCTGTTTACATGACATGTTTCCCGATTGGTTATTTTGAGACTTGTTTCAGTTGTACTTGCATTACACTTGATCATGTTGCATTACAATTACATCGTCAGTTCTTGTTTCTCTTCTTGTTCAGTTTTGTTTCTTTTCTTGTTACATATATTGTTTCAAATTATCATGCTTGTTCCAAAATTGAATTGCCAGTTCTTATTGCTTTCCTTGTTATGCTTGCTTCTTGTTCACTACTTGTTGCCTGTGGCTTGCTCTAATAGAGATTTCCCCCATCTCTAGATGTTGAGATTGCAGGTATCACGGAAGAATCAACTGAAGGACTTGGAGAACTAATCTTCTAAATATTGGAGTGGAATTAATATTCTACGATAGTTATTTCATTCATGTTATTTTATTTTCAGCATTATGTTATTATCGTACAGTGTATTCCGGGCTTTGGTGACCCGAAACTTATTTTCTTTCCAGATGTTGGTTATTTTATAGACATTTCATGGATTATTTATGTTTATGTGATTATTCTATTGCATGCGTGGTTATTGTTATATTTCATATTATTGAGTAAACTATTACAACTTATTTCATGATGTAAACGAATGATGTTGAGTAAACTATTACAACTTATTGGTGAACGGGGAGTGACGTAGATGGAAAAGGTCCTGACGATCTTCTATGTACTTGGACTCGAAACTATGTAGTATTTATGATAAACTGTCGTATCCCCGACCCATACCACCGGAAACTAAGCCAAATGATTGGGATTGCCTAATGGGGAGATGAAGTAGGCTTGTCCTCGGCCTAGACGCTTGTGGATGCTATGCAAGCTAACACGCCAATCCGCTAACTGGCTAGAAATAAAGATGCCTTATCAATAAGAGTGAAGTGTAGTATCTATCCCAAATAAAATTCAATGAAGTGAAAATGGTAGGGAATTTACCATGTCGGTGATCCAACTTGGGGAGGCTAGCAATATGCCTTCCTACCCTCAATGGAGTGAAAATGTGTATGTGTGTAAAACATGAGAAATGATGTAAAAATGTAGCAGCAGACTAAATGTGCTAGCTTTGTGGTAAGAAGTAAATTAGAAGTCTGTTCCTCATCTAAAAACATGAAGTGAAAAGATGTATGTGAAAGTATGTAATAGTGTGTGAAAATATGCAAGTTGTGAAAAAGACATGATTTTTTTATTATACTTTCTTATAATGAAAGTATAATAAAAAAATATGCAAATGTGAAAAAGATCAAACCATTATTCAAAGAGTGCAAAGATAGCTAAGTGAACATGCAAAAGATATAATCTTTATGTGAAGGATGTGTGAATGCAAGTGTAGAAATGCTAAATATGCAATCTAGAATGAAAAATATGCTATCTTTAATCTAAAAACAAGCAACTCTAAATGTAAAGAGCAAGATAAATAAAAGAGAGCAAGAAAATAGGCTAGATCTATTGTAAAAATATGCTAATAAAAGAGAGAGAGAGAGAGAGAGAGAGAGAGAGAGAGAGAGAGAGAGAGAGAGAGAGAGAGAGAGAGAGAGAGCATGACTACCGCTAATCTACAAATAGAAAATTCCTAAATTAAATCTAACACTAAAAATAACTGAAGTGCAAGTCGAGAACTAAATTGCGGGGAAGATGAGATCTTTATGGGAAAGAATTCACCTTTCATGAAAAAATATGATAAAATAAAATAAATAAAAGAGAGAGCAAGATGAGGGTTTAAGAACAACTCCCCTTTGTAGAGAGAGAGTGCCCTCCTAGATAGCCTTTTTTCTCCAAAAATAAAAATAAAATGAAATAATAAATATAGTGGAAGATGAGAGACTAATCTATCTAAAATGAGAGAAAAGAGAAAACTACACCTATTAATTAGATGAGTTCTAGCTATCCTCCATTTGTGGAGCCTTAAAAATGAGATAAAAGATGAAAATGAGAGATTTTTAGTGGCTAAATCTAAGAGAAAAACCCTAGTTTTTTGCTGCAAAAACCCAAGCCCTTACTCTAGTTTTTCCTTTTTTTTGGCTTTCTCGAAATGGAAGAAATATTTGTATGATGAGAGTGGACATCTTGAGGCAAATATGTGGCTAGAAATGAGGCAGAAAATATCCAAGCCCGGGAAGGAAGATGCCAGGAAGGTGCCCAAAGCTGCGGAGTTGGGGCAGGCTCAGAGCCCGACCGGCGCCAGCTCTAAGCCAAGTCGATGCCGTTTTGGTCAGGTAGCCAATGGACTTTTCTGATTGCTTTAGCACAGTTGTGCAGTCTGCCATGGCCGTAAATGGGTTCAATTTTCTCCACATACAAAAACGAGCGAAATTGGACCCAATTTCGACTTTTCCTGACTCAAACAGTGTTTGGAGCATAACTCGCAACCGGATAGTAACCCCCGCTTCCTATTATACGGATCAGTATTCTCTTTTTCTTCGCATTGTTGTATTTCAAAGTTCCGTTAATCTTTCTGTTCTTCTAAATCCTATTGGATATATTTGAATAATCAATTATGTTGTCAAAGCCCAATCAATTCTGTAATTTATTTAGCTATCTATTTTGTAAACCAATTCTATTATAATTACAATTTTCATTCATCCTAGCTCATCCTATAATTACTTAATTCCTTATTATATTTTGAGCCAAACTCCTAATCCAATCTATAATTTGTTTATTTAATTATTTATTTTGTAAACCCAAATCTCTAATCCATATCATAAGCATTTCATTATTTTATTATTGAATGAAGCCCAATCATATTTGCTTCTATATGTATTATTGTCAGTATGTAAAGCCCAATCCTAGTCCACCCTATAATTTGTTTAATTATTTATTTTGTAAGCCATATTTAATTCATAATCCATATTATAATTATTTTATTACATTAATATTGAAAGAATTCCCAATCCAAAGCCCATACTCTTGTTCAAAACAAACCAAACAAATAAAACAACATCCAAACCCCTAACTCTTCATTTTTTCAACCGAAATCCCCACTCCCCTCCTAATTACAATCCATTAAAATCTATTAAACAAAACCATAACCTACACCACTAATTCTTAATTAGTTACCTAATAATCACCCCCTTTCTTAATCTCCTCATACTCCTTCTTCCATGACAGCCCGGAAGCCCCTCCTCTGTGTCTCTCCTCCACACCCATAACACCACCGAGATCCATCTCTCCCAGCCTTCTCCCTCATCTCACTCATCACGTGGTTGCACCTCCATTGCCCTATCGACAGCCCCACCACTCCCCACTGCTCTCCATCGCCACTGACCACCGTAGCACTGTTGAACACCACTGCTCCTAATCTCGTGACCCCCACTTTAGCCACCCCGACTGCTGCTCCGCCACTACAGCCACCAACTCCTCGTCGGCACCACCAGCAACCCGATGCCCTACAACATCCCCTTAAAACAGCAAGTCCATTTCCACCCTATTACCTCCCCGACCGGCCAACTCCAGCCCTGACTACCTCCCGAAGCTCCTTTCTACCTTGCAACTCTCCACCATGTTGCTGCCCAACCTCGACCGCAACCACCTGATTGTTGTCCCGAATCCATCGAACCTGAATAGCACAACAACCAGCAGCTTGACCACCCTCTACCCACGCACCATCATTTTCATTCTCTTGCTGCTCTCCCGTCGATCACCTTGCTACCCGTAGCGTCGTCATTGTCATCTCCTTGTTGTTGTGGATGCTCTTGCTTGTTGCTATTGATTACCGCCATCGCTCGCTGCTCGTATTGCCATCCTCTTACTGCCACCGCCATAGCCGACGTTGTTTCTTCTTCCCATGGTTTTTGCCATGTTAGTAATCGTCACGTAAAAAGGCAAGCGTCTCTTGTACACCCTTATTGTTTTTGTGCAAGCATCTTCTTGACCTCCCGCAAGTAGTATCTCTATTTGATCATCGTATCTAGAAGTCCATTTATCGTCCATGTTCATGAAATGTCCTTTGTAGATCTAAATTGTTGAAATATAATATTGTTGCGTGCCTTGTGATCGTTCTATGTTTAAATCAATCATTATATACATTGAATCAATCCATTTGCCTCCATTGATTTAATACCCACCCAAAAATCATAGATTTCATTGTCACCATATGCATTGCATGAACAAGAACTAGAATCATATGTGTATATAGATAAAGGTAGTGATTTGAAGGAATTTTAATTGTATGTAATATTATAGTTTTGTTCGTAGTTAAATACCGTAGAAATAATAATAACTTTCATCATGTTAACAATTAGAATCCATCCTAATTACTAGATGAGAATGTATGTTCAATTCTAGATATAAAACAACATGTTGTAAATCATAATTGTTACAATTACAAATTTTGTACTACTGCCCTACTGTTTGCTCCAACTTGGAGTGAGATTTCGACCTAATTATAGATAATATTAGTTAAAAATTATTAAATAAAAGTTGTATCCCTCTGTTTCTGGAATCTAGACTATCTGAAGATTTTACGACGACTTATGGATTGCAAGATATTCAAATTCTCGTGCTGTAAAGTCTTGATTCCAAATCACTATGTTTAAAATACGTCATCATGTTCAATTAATTAAAATAGTAGGTTAACTTAAGAATTAGAACATAAGATTTGCAAGAATGTTATTGAACGGTGTCGGGAAATAGATTATGATTTTGGTAAGAATTTTAATTAAGTTTTTAAAAGAATTATACATATAATAACTTTATATTAAGTTGCTACCTGAACAATAGTCTCCTAAAGAACTTACTAGTGGATGTAGTTATTATAATGATAATGTATCGTGTGAATATGCATTGGAACTGGCAGGGAGTCTAGTTTCTAGAACCCCTGATGCAACCTGATTTTGATTTCCCGTAGTAGCAGGAAAGTCAGTTTTTGTACAACAACGTATTGCTATCCAGAATTGTATTTTCATGTTTTAAAATATGAATATATCTAAATTGTTACATCTAATGAATTGCACTGCATACCTTTCATTACATAGTCACCGACACCTCCTTAATATCGTTCCTGGACACCTGTTCCATTGATTGCATATTCATGATTTATTTTAATAAAATAATAACAAGCCAAGGTAAAAAAGGGAATGACTTAGTAGTGGATATTATAGGAGACTGTACACAGAGAAGGGGTCTGTGTTTTCCATACTGATTAATGATATCAGTTATTATTTTATTGATTAATTGTGAATTACTGACTACTATGTCCTAACTATCGTGTACTGTATCGTTTACCGATTACTGCTTATTGATTATTGATTATTGATTATTGATTATTGATTATTGTTGCCAAGTACATGACCCTATAGAGTTCATCACGATAGTCGGAACATTCCCATGATTATATGCACCCGAACCTATGGTATGGGATGCGGGATTGCGTTCATTAGATAGGTTAGTGAAAGATTGATAGACTTAAGATTGACACTGAGCTTCAACACTTGCATTATTAATCATTGTTTATTGTTTATCGATCATTGATTATTGAATATTGTTTATTGATCATTGATTACTAAATATAGGTTACCAATCATTGCATTATTGATTACTGCTTATCGATCATCCATTATCGACTATTGTTTACCGACTATTGCACTATTGATTATGTTATCGTCTGTTGTTTATTGACGCTGCTATCGTTCGAATTTCTTGTTCTCGTTATATCGTCCTTTTATTGTTTAACTGCTTGTTACTACTTACGCCCGAAGCTTGCTCTAACAGGCACCCCCTCCTTTCTTTGAGTTAATATTTATACAGGTACATATGATGGGATAATGAAGGATCTTGGCGAACTGTTTACTGCATTGTATATTCTCGGACTTTTTGTAAGTTCTTGAATCCCAGATATTGGTTATTGTATTATATTTTTGTTCATGTGATTATTATTATATTGCGAGCATACTGGTATTGTACTTCTTATGGATGAGTTATTTTAAGGAATAGTCTAATAAAATGCGTTTTGGAAGAGTCTGCAGACAGCTTTGGGTACCAGAACCGATTTCAGTACCGCTTTTCATCCGCAGACTGATGGTCAGACTGAAAGGGTGAATCGGACATTGGAAAATATGTTGAGGGCTTGTGTTATGGATTTTGGTGATAGTTGGGAGAGGTATTTGGCATTGGTTGAGTTTGCTTATAACAACAGTTATCATGCGAGTATGGGGATGGCTCCGTATGAAGCTCTGTACGGGAGGAAGTGCAGGACACCTGTTTATTGGTATGAGGTTGGTGAGAGTCAGATGTTTGGGTCCGAGATTGTGCAGCAAACATCGGAGAAGATTGAGTTGATTCGCAAGAGGTTGTTCGAGGCTCAGAGTCGGCAGAAGAGTTATGCAGACACTCGAAGAAGAGACTTGGAGTTTGAGGTTGGGGTGCAGTTTTCCTCAAGGTATCTCCGACTAAAGGAGTGATCAGGTTTGGTAAGGAAGGCAAGTTGGCGCCAAGGTACATTGGGCCATACAAGATTTTAGGGCAGATTGGTAAGACGGTATATAGGTTGGAGCTTCCGGAGGAGTTGGCACAGGTACATGATGTGTTCCATGTGTCGTTATTGAGGAAGTATGTGCCGAATCAGAGTCATCAGTTGGGAGCAGTGCCTGAAGGTCTACAGGTGAACTTGAGTTACAAGGAGTAGCCTGTGAAGATTTTTGATCGTAGGGAGAAAATCTTAAGGAGCAAGGTGATACCTATGGCCAAGGTGTTGTGGAGGAACCAGCAATTCGAGGAGGTTACTTGGGAGCCGGAGGGTCGCATGCAGAAAGAGTTTCCTGAGCTCTTTGTATAATTGTATTCTTTTGTATGATTGTACTCTTTGACTTGAGCTATATTTCTTTTGTTAGATTGTATTCTCTTGTGTACTTGTATTTCTTAAACTATTTCCCATTTATGAGATTTCGATTCTTTTTGCTTATTTTGTTTGGACCCTATTAGTAGCAGTTCTGAGAACAGAACTTTTCTAAGGAGGGAGTGATGTAATACCCCAGATTTTTAAATAATGTTTTTAAAAATTAATAAATGAAGGAAATTGATTTTTGGTGATTTAATAAATATTTTTCTGAAATTTTACCTTTTTACACGTGCAAAACACGTGCAAATAATTTTTTGAAGTTAAAAATCAAAAATTAATTTGGGGAAAATCATTACTTATTATTAGATATTATTTGTGAATTTTTTGGATTTTTCTGATAATTATTGGACCTATTTGCAAATATTACAAAAAGAGGGACTTTTGTGCAAAATTACCACTTGGAGTAAAAACTCCAGATTTTCAGATTTTTGGGCTTGGAATGATTCCTAGTAAACTCAGAGGTAAAGAGATTACTATAAATTTGGTTTATTTTGCAAGTTTTGATAAAAAAAGGATCTTTTTTGCAAAATTGTCATTTAGAGGGGTAAAAGTGCAATTCGTTTCTCTGGGTTTTCAAATAGTGCCGACTGGTTATAGGCTAGTTATTTTTGTTTTTAAAACTCAATTAAGTTTGTTTTATTCAATTTTCAAGTATAAAGATTTATATATGTAAAGAAATATTTTTAAAGAGATATTTTAAAAATCTATTCAAACCCTAATCTACTTGGATCCCGGCCAATTAAAGGTGGGGTGCAGCCGTCTCTTTGCTGCACAATAAAAATGGATTTCATATTATTATTTTCTTGGAGTTTTCAACGAGGATTCTTGGTGATATGTCTAAAAATGGGGTTAAATCGGAACCGTCCAAATCAGGCACGAATCTTGAAGCTCAGGGATAGAACGGTAATTTCACCTACCAATGGGTCTGAAGTGGGTACTGGTTCTCCTCCTCGAAGACCCACTAACCCACGAATGGATCCACCTCAACTGGGTGCGGGTTTCAATCTGCAGCAAACCCGGTCCAGAAAGGATAGAATTAGGGTTTCTGATTAAATCCTAATCAACGGCCCTGATTCATATCTATCCTTTCACAGGGATTAGGGATTACATTCCTTATCTAACCACAGGGATTACATTCCTAATCTAACCCTAGCGGCGCCTATAAATACCCCCCATCCATCTCCATTAAGAGGTAATCAATCTTTTGCCAGTTTTACGCTCTTTCATAATCACTTCTGATTACTAACTTGAGCGTCGGAGGGTGCGTCGCCGGGACCAACCCCGGTGTCTCGCACTTTTTGCAGGTTAACGGCGGGAGCCTCGGTCAAACTCTGGCGGAACAGGTAACAGGTTTGCTATTCAAAGTTTTCCAAGAATCCACAAATACTATCTGTTTGCCCCCACACCAGATTCAGCGGCAACAGATTGGCGCCGTCTGTGGAAAACAAACGAGTAGCAGCCTCCCCTCTTTCCGTTGGTCAGATCTTCTCCAGCCATGCCTCCTAGGAAAGTCCCAACCACGAACCCAACCCCGATCAGCAATAGGAAGTCCCCATCCAACCCGCTCAGCAGCAGGGGCAACTTCCTCCTCAAGCAGAGTACCCTCTCCAACAGGACCTGCCTCCTCCTCAGAATCAACAACCTCCTAAGGGTCTCAACCCGCAGAAACAACCTCTCCATCAGGACCACGTCTCCATCCACAATGCCTCTTCAGATTCTATGGCCTCCCACAATCCCCGAGCTTCCGACCTTCGCAACACCATCCTCAATCAGCAGAAGGATGAGGATCTTTGCTGCCGTCTCGATGAAAAGCGGGCCCGAGAGGGAGCCCCCCGCCAGAAACATCTGGATGAGCGATCTCCTCACCGCCGAGACTACAGAAGGTCCCCTACCCGAAGGGGGCGGAGAGAGTCCCCCGAGCATCACAGGAGAAGACCCCACTCCCTTGCCGGTCGGCAACATCCAAGGAACGATGAGGCACCCATCACCCGTGCCTGAGTTCCAGCAGTTCCAAGCAACCATCCTACAAGCTCTCAATCTCCGTCCTAACAACACCAATGCTCCAAGGATTCCCACTCCTCCTCCTGTCCGAAGTCCTCGCCGACGGTCCCTAACTCCTCCCCCAGCTCCTAGCAACCCCCGACACATGCCAAGTCCTCGCCGCTCTAGGAGCTACCATCGTCGTAGCCCCCACTCTCCCTCGTACGAAGACGAGTCTAGAGGCTCGGTTGATTACCGTCAAAGGGATGACGCTGTCTACTGCCGTCTCCACGAAATGGAGAGGTGCTTGGGTCAGTTAGACCGAGAAGAAGAGCTTAGAGGAAGGACCCTTTGCCCTAGTCGACCTCCTTTCTCCCGAACCATAATGGATGCACCCATCCCAATTGGCTTTAAACCTCCTCAATTCGAGACTTATTCCGGGGAGACTGACCCCGTCGATCACATCGAAAGCTTCAAGACCCTCATGCTCATCCATCAAGCTTCCGATGCTCTGCTCTGCAAGACCTTCCCCGCAACTCTCCAGGGTCCGGCTCGAGAATGGTACTCTCGCCTTGCCCCCTCCTCAATATTCTCCTTCGAGCAATTTGAGACACTTTTCGTCACCCACTTCGTGAGTAGCCGCAGAACTGAGAAGACCAGCATTTCGCTACTCTACCTCAACCAGAAGAAGGGTGAAAAGCTAAGAGACTATGTGAAAAGGTTCACAGCGGAAGCCAGGTCCATAGCATTCCTCGAACAGTCGGTCGCTGCAGCAGCATTTCAATCCAATGTCCTCAACTCCAGCCCCCGCTCCTCCCTCGACAAGAAGCCCCCATAGAACTTCTCTGACCTCCTCCTCCGGAGCGAAAAGTATATTCGGGCCGAAGAAGCTTAGCACTGCCCCAATTATCTCGTCAGGGGGGCTAAAGGTTTCGAATGGGGTCAACAGCAACAGGAGTCGTTCGACCAGCTGAAGGCTTATCTCGTCAACCCTCCTCTACTCAGCAAGCCCATTCCAGGCGAAACCCTATACCTCTACTTGGCTGCTTCCGAGCAGACCCTTAGTGCCGTTTTAGTAAGGGAAGAAGACCGGGCTCAAAAGCCCATCTACTATGTGAGCAAGGTACTTCGGGATGCTGAGCTACGCTACCCCAGGATAGAGAAGATGGCATATGCCCTAATCATGGCTGCAAGGAAGCTTCGCCCATACTTTCAGTCCATTCGGTGGTTGTTCTTACCGACCAACCGCTGAAGCAAATTCTCCACAAGCCAGAGACCTCCGGTCGGCTTATGAAGTGGTCTATTGAGCTGAGCCAACATGATATAACGTATCAGCCTCGGACTGCGATCAAGGCTCAGGCCCTAGCAGAGTTCATAGTTGAAAGTACCATCCCTGAGTTCAGCCAAGCAAAGAAGAGACCACCTGTCTGGTCGGTTTATGTGGATGGGTCCTCTTGTAACGAGGGAAGCAGAGCCGGGGTCATTCTGGCCGGCCCAGATAATTTCATCCTCCAATACTCCCTCCGTATCAACTTCAAGGCCTCGAACAATGAAGCAGAATATGAAGCACTCATAGCCGGCCTTGGAATGGCTCGCAATGCAGTGGCACAGTGCCTCCGGATCTTTAGTGACTCTCAGCTGGTCGTAAATCAGGTCCTAGGGGAATATGAGGCACGAGATGACCGAATGGTTAAGTACCTAGCTAAGGTCAGGAATCTCATGGCCCTATTTGAAGAAGCCCTCGTCCAACGAATCCCCCAAGAAGAGAATGCCCAGGCCAACGCCCTCTCCAAGCTAGCCTCCTCCTCCCTCGAAGGTCTCGAGCAGACCGTCTTTATTGAGGTACTCCTGAAGCCAAGTATAGAATACGAAACTTCCGATTCTATGGAGTCTCTACCTGTCCTGCTGCAAGATGACTTGATGAAACCCCTCGTTGAGCTCCTGAGGGATGGGCTCCTCCCAGAAGATCCTCAGGAAGTTCGCCGAGTGAGAACCCGAGCAGAGCGATACACACTTATCGGGGGCATCCTATACAAGCGCTCCTTCACACAAGTAGACAGCAGGCCTTATTTGAGGTGCCTCTCCCCGGAACAAGCCGACTACGCCCTGTAAGAACTTCACGAGGGCATCGGCGGGCACATTCAGGGTCTAGATCTCTAGCCCGCAAAGTGTTGAATTACGGATATTTCTAGCCCACTCTCCTACAAGACGCCGAACGGCACGTTCGGCAATGCAGCTCTTGTCAGAAGTACTCCGACATCTGATGCCCCCCACAAGCTCCACTCACTTCCCTATCAAGTCCTATCCCTTTCGCAATGTGGGGGATGGATTTACTAGGGCCTTTCCCACCAGCTCCCGGCCAGTTCAAATTCTTAGTCGTGGCAATCGACTACTTCTCGAAGTGGATAGAGGCCGAGCCCTTGGCCACGATCACCGAGAACAAAGTTCTTCAGTTCTTCTGGAAGAACGTAATCTACCGATTCGGTGTCTCTCGGGTCCTCATAATAGACAACGGAACCCAGTTTACCGGGGCTGCCTTCCGAGCTCTATGTGAAGACCTCGCCATCCAACACCGATTCTCCTCCGTTTCCCATCCACAGTCGAATGGCCAAGTAGAGAATGCTAACCGACAGATCCTCTCCGGTATTAAGAAGAAGTTGGATAAATGCTCTAAAGTCTTATGGGTCGATCAGCTCCCTAACGTGCTGTGGAACTACCGCACCACAAAACGGACCCCCATAGGAGAGTCCCCATTCAATCTCACCTATGGGTCCGAGGCAATGATCCCCCTAGAAGTTGGTATACCCTCTCCTCGTCTAATGGCTTATGAAGAAGAACAAAATGCCAGAGAGCTCCAAGCAAATCTAGACTTGATTGATGAGATCCGTGAAAGAGCTGCCATTCGTCAACAAAGCTACCAGAGAAGGATCAAGCTGGCATACAATAAGAGAGTCCGTTCTACCGACCTCAAAGAAGGGAACTTGGTCCTCAGAAAGTTAGCCATCTCTTTTCCTGGTCAGAAGAGCAAACTAGCTCCAAATTGGAAGGGACCCTACAAGATCGCCAAAGTAGTTTGGCCTAGGACATATCAGCTAGAAGACCTTGAAGGCAGAGAGATCCCCAGGACTTGGAATGCCGAGCATCTCTTAAAATACCAGGAGAGAGCATTAACGCCTCTCTAAGTATTCTGGGATGTCGAACAGTTCTTCTCCTTTTACTTGTATTTTTTCCTTTATTTCTCTCATGTAATAACGGCTCACAACTTAGAAGCAGCCGACCATTAGTTATCAATAAAGAAAGCTTTCTCATATTTTACTTGTAAAATTGTTTGCATCTCTCTGCTTTTACTCTTCACTCTAACGATGGTTCGAAGTCCAGCACTTGGCTTAATTCTACTTCGCAGGCTCGCTCTTAAGTGAGCTAGAAGTAGTTCGCCATTCGGAATTGCTCCCACAACCGTTGAATAACTCTAACAATGGTTCGGAGTCCAACACTTGGGTCGATTATACTTTGCAAGCTCGCTCTTAAGCGAGCTAGAAGTAGTTCGCCATTCGGAACTGCTCCCACAACCGTTGAACAACTCTAACGATGGTTCGGAGTCCAACACTTGGCTCGATTCTACTTTGCAAGCTCGCTCTTAAGCGAGCTAGAAGTAGTTCGCCATTCGGAACTGCTCCCACAATCATTGAACAACTCTAACGATGGTTTGGAGTCCAACACTTGGCTTGATTCTACTTCGCAGGCTCGCTCTTAAGCGAGCTAGAAGTAGTTCGCCATTCGGAATTGCTCCCACAACCGTTGAACAACTCTAACGATGGTTCGGAGTCCAACACTTGGCTCGATTCTACTTCGCAAGCTCGCTCTTAAGCGAGCTAGAAGTAGTTCGCCATTCGGAACTGCTCCCACAACCGTTGAACAACTCTAACGGCGAGTTCGGAGTCCAACGCTCGGCTCGACTGCACTCCCTCAGTATCCCAGACCGAGCGGACGAGGAACCGATCTCCACATATGGAGAAAAATTCTGCCGAACCAATTTCACCGTTAGATCGTCCGTACTAGAACGTGATGAACGGATCAGATCGTGCCACGTATCCACAAAACGACAAGATAGCATTTTCTCGAAACTCGAGCCTCCCGACTCGTGATTCGTGCCATGATCGTGATCGACCGTCCAGATTGAACCACTCTAACGGCGAGTTCGGAGTCCAATGCTCGGCCCGACTGCACTCCCTTAGTATCCCGAACCGAGCGGACGAGGAACCGACCTCCACATATGGAGAAAAATTCCGCCGAACCAATTTCACCATTGGATCGTCTCAAAATGCTTACTAGAACATGATGAAAGGATCAGATCGTGCCACGTATCCATAAAACGACAAGATAGTGTTTTCTCGAAACTCGAGCCTCCCGCCTCGTGATTCGTGCCATGATCGTGATCGACCGTCTAGATTGAGCCACGTGGTTCGGGTCTGAAATCCGAGCTACCACACCACCGAAGTGCAAAGTTGCCTCGGTATACTCCGAGCAAGAGCTAAAGTTCTACAGCTAAGGCAAGAGTTCTATGGCTAGAACGCTCGAAGAAGCTAACTATTGGTTCTTATGGTTTGATTGAAGAGTATGGCAACTACGGCACAACAATGAGCAGATGAACTTCGATTTCATTAAAACAACTTGATAAATTTACAAGGCAAGAATTTACAAGGCAAGAAGTTACAACAAAGAAGACGATGCAAGAAATCAAAAGCCCAGTACAACTTGTTCAGCGCCTCCTCGGAATGGGGACATTCCGATTCAGGGACACTCGGTGTTCTCGCCTCTTCATCTCCGAGCTCGTCTCTAGGCCGACGAACTGGGACGCCTCTTCGCCACTAACCCTAACAGTGGCTCCGACCGAGGCTCCGCTCGAGCTAACAGCTACACCGCTTTGGGCATCGGCCGCAGTCTGACCAACGACGGGAGCACGAGTCGCGAGCTCGTAAAAGGAGATCCCTCGCTCTCTCTCCTCGTGAGTGCACGAGGTGCTGCGGACGTTAGTCCTCACGGGCTGAGGCTTTAGACGAGCCACTTCCTCCTCGAGCTCAACGATCCTGTCTTTCAAAGTGTTGTCCTTAACCAGTATCTTGAATCGAAGGAGTTTCGCCGAACCCGGGTACTCAGCACTATCAGATATAATGCGACGCAAATTGGTCACCTCGATGCTCTTGTCGACCGTGATCCTCTGTAGCTGCTCGACCTTCTTCGCGAGCTCGTCTCGCTCGGCCAGCACCAAGGCCAGCTCTTCCTCCTTCGTCGAGAGCTCCTCCTCGACTATCCGTAAGTGGTGTACCTCGGCCAGCAGCTCGCTGTTCTTCTTCTCCACATTAAGCGACACTCTCCTGATCAGTTCGATCTCACCCTCGAGGCGAGCCTCGCGAGACTGCTTAAACAGTTCTGCACGACGCCGAGCTGCTGCGGTATCTTGAGCATGTTCGAAGATCTGAAAGACGAGAACATCACTTTGAAAGACTAAAGTCCGAGCCAAACACTTAGACAAATTTGAAATAAGATTTTCATTCATAAAGAAGAGGCGGTGGCCAGTCCGCAAAAAGGCGTTACATTCTAAAAAAGGAAAAACAAAATTACAAAAGACGAGGAGATAAGGGGTCCACCTACGTCGTCGGCTCGACCACAGGCGCCTCGCCAGACGGCCCTTCATTCCCCGTCGCCCCGGCCTGGGGGTCGACCACCATGGTCCCAGGGTCGGTAGGCGTTTCCTCATCCCGCTGTCCCACCTCCTCCTCGTTGCCTTCCTCCTCTTCGCCTTCCTCCTCGTCGCCCTCTACCACAGCTCCGGGCCACAGCCTGTATCCGACCCGCTGAAAGCCGGGGACGCGGTCCTGGACATGGTCGAGCGCCCTCTCATAGGACTTCTCCATGTTGGAGGCCATGTGCACCTTCGCCTCGGCCTCAACCTCCGCCCTTATCTTCGCCGCCACGGCATCCTTCTCCGCCTTTGCCTCCTCCAGTGCCTTTGCAGATGCCGCCAACTCCTCGGCAGCCTTAGCAACTTTGGCAACCTCGTCGGCGAGCCGCCCGTTAGCTCTCTCCAGGTCCGCCTCATGGTCGGCGACCCGGACTGCCAAGCCATCCACGCCTCTCTGCTCTGCCTCGAGCTGTCGAACCGCCCTCACCTTCTCCGCCCTATCCTTGTCACTGGCGGCCTTCAACTCCCTCTCCTGTTCGGCGAACTCTTGAAGGAGGTGGCCGAAGTGACAAGTGGCCTGCCGAAGGAAAAAGAGAATAAGAACAAAGTAAAAGCCGAACGGCAGACTTAAGAAATTCTCAAGAAAAATGGATGCAAAGCTTACCGACACAAGCGACCGAGCGACTTCATAGGTGTCATCGCCAGTCATCCCCGCCTTCAGTGCGGCTCGATCTTTCAGGGTCGCTAAGTGCTTGACGGCTTGCATGCACATCTGCGAGTCCCCGAGGAAGCCGTCGTGGTTCTTGACTCGCCAGTCCGGGACGAACATCTTTTTATGCTGCTCGGTCAGGATCTCCTCGGCCTGAATGGTCAGGGGCGGAGCCTTGAGCGACAGCGCCTTCAAAATGTTGAAGGCCTCACTGGCCGTGGCAGATGCGGCAGGAGTCGAGGGGTCGGCGGAGATGACCACTGCTGGCGAGGGGACCTCAGGAACAGTAGTAGGCGGAGCAACTGCCGAAGGAGCCTTAGAGGGCTGACCGGACGAAGCCGTCGTGCTCGGCCTCTTCCTCTTCCTTCCGTTGGCAACCTTGCCTCGTTCGTTTATCATCCCCAGAAAGTCCATCTTCGGCGCTTCTGTTCCAAACAACAAAACAAACAGCAAGTTAGAAAAATGAGCAAGGAACTTAAAAAAAAATATTACGTGATGTCAGGAGCGTACTCGGGTCGATCGGACTAAGGCCTGACCCGTGTAGCACCTCCTTGGTCATTTCCCTCCAGCTCAACATTGGGAGAGCGATGATCTTCTCCGCCACTTCCGCCTCGACCACTGTCAGTACCGGGTCGACCCTTGCGAACTTCAGCACCTCTGGTTTCCACCGAGTCGGAATGTTCAACATCGAGGGCTCCCTCAACAAAAAGAACTTCTCCTTCCAACCTTTTATCGAGCCCGGATTCTCTATATGCCTAACACCTTTACGGGGTGACAGGTAGTAGCGATGCTCGGTCTTGTGCATCCGGTGAATCCGATACGTGCTCTGAAGGATCGTCATGTCTGGCTCGACCTCGGCGTTGCGGCACTGCAGCAAGAAGGCATTCACATGGTGCCAAGTGTTCGGCATAAACTGGGTCGGCACCAGGCAGTACCACTGGAGGACCTCTAACACAAATGGGTGCAGAGGAAAGCGCAATCTGGCATTCAGCGAGTCGTAGTCGAACATACACATATCCGACGACGACAGTTTGGAGTTCGCTCGCATCCCAGGGCCAGGGAGGATCAGCTTGTACTCCGAAGGGATGGCGAACCCTTTTCTGATCTGGAGCAGGTCCTTCTCGGATAACACCGACGCAATCTCGTCCACCTCAGTAGTCAGGACCGGCTCGTTCTCCTTGTACACTGCCAACCTAACTACGATCGCCTTCTCCAGAAGCTCACCCTCGTATTGCCTGACTTCGGCATGGCCGGACAGTACACAAGGGTACCGGCCTGACTCAGGGGCTCGCCTCTCGGTCTCTACGATCTCCTCGACTGCAGGAGATCGGGCCACTGCCTTCTTCTTCTTCTTCTTCACCTCGGCCACAGATGGCTCGGCCACCTCCTTCCCCTTTCTTCGGATCTCCATTCGCCTCCTCTCCTCGGTGCCACTATCACCCGAGGACGAGGCCTCACTTCCCGAGTCTACTCTTAACATCTCTAAAAAAAGCTAAGGCAAATAAACTGACCTTGATGTGACGTGGCCTTGAAGTGACGTTCACAGTCAGAATTAGTTCGCCGGAAATCGCCTGGCCCACGCGACAGCTAACGCAACCGCCTTGGAGCTAAAATCGTCGCTAGCAGAGCACACAGAGAGTAAAAGTGAAAACTTGGAGTGAAAAGTGAGAAATGAGCTCTGGGGTGGGGGAGTGAGAATTTATAACCTCAAAGCGACGTTTGGGCTTCCTTGGGCATTTAAAAGCCCACTAAGAGAAGGCAAAATGCCAAAACAGAGAGTTGTGATGTTCCAAAACAAAAACTCTTCAAATCGCTTAAGTCCATGACTCGGCCACCGGTGTGCCTAGCCGAGCTACCGAACAGCTTGGCTAAGCAACCGAGCTACTGCGTCGGAGGGTGGCGACGGTTCAAAACCAAAACTCTTCAAAACACCCAACTCCGTGCCTCGGCAAACAACAACAATGCTAACCGAACCGATGTGCCGAGGTACCGACCTCCACATATGGAGAAAAATTCTGCCGAGGCCGAATCACCGTTGGATCGTTCCAAAATTTGTGTCAAAACTTGATGGACGGTTCAGATAGCGCCACACTCACAAAACGACAAAATAACATTTTCTCGTGATCTGAACCCCATCCTCGTAATTCACGCCGTGATGGACCCTCAGGATCGCGCCACGCATACCTTCCGAGCTGCCGACCACCGGTGTGCCTAGCTGAGCTACTGAACAGCTTGGCTAAGCAACCGAGCTACTGGGTCGGAGGGTGGCGACGGTTCAGAACCAGGACTCTTCAAAACACCAACTCCTTCCCTCGGCAATAAACACTTTGACCTGCCACCGAACAACCGTTCTAACCGAACCGAGGTGCCGAGGTCCCGACCTCCACATATGGAGAAAAATTCTGCCGAGGCCGAATCACCATCGGATCGTTCAAAAATTTGTGTCAAAACTTGATGGACGGTTCAAATAGCGCCACGCTCACAAAACGACAAAATAACGTTTTCTCGTGATCTGAACCCCGTCTTCATGATTCACGCCGTGATGGACCCTCAGGATCGCGCCACACGTACCTTCTGAGCTGCCGGCCACCGGTGTGCCTAGCCGAGCTACCGAACAGCTTGGCTAAGCAACCGAGCTACGGGTCGGAGGGTGGTGACGGTTTAGAACCAAGACTCTTCAAAACACCAACTCCTTCCCTCAGCAATAAACACCTCGACGTGCCACAAACAACCATTCTAACCGAACCGAAGTGCCGAGGTACCGACCTCCACATATGGAGAAAAATTCTGCCGAGGCCGAATCACCGTCAGATCATTCCAAAATTCGTGTCAAAACTTGATGGAAGGTTCAGATAGCGCCACACTCACAAAACGACAAAATAACGTTTTCTCGTGATCTGAACCCTATCCTCATGATTCACGCCGTGATGGACGCTCCAGATCAAGCCACGCGTACCTTCCGAGTTACCGGCCACCGATGTGCCTAGCCGAGCTACCGAACAGCTTGGCTAAGCAACCGAGCTACTGGGTCGGGGGGTGGCGACGGTTCAAAGCCAGAACTCTTCAAAGCACCTAACTCCATTCCTCGTCAAACAACACCTTGAATTACCACAGAGCAACCATTCTAACCGAACCGAGGTGCCGAGGAACTGACCCCCACATATGGAGAAAAATTCTGCCGACCCTCCTCAGCCGTTGGATCTTGTCAAAAAATGTGCTCGATGTGATGGACGACTCAGATCTTGCCACGTTCACTAAACGACAAGATAGAATTTTTTAGGGATCCGCGCTGAGATCGATGCTCAGGAACTTGCCACGTAGTTCGGCAGATTCCGAGCTAAATATGAGCTACCGAACAGCTGGGCTGGACCACCGAGCCCCTGATACAGCGGACAAGGAATTGAGCTACCGGAGCGCTTAGCCGAGCTAACGAACAGCTTGGTCGAGCCTTCGAGCTACTAGGTCGAACCGAACGTCCTGTCGAAGCACTTATTCGGCCTACAACGCCGAGCTGCCGAATCGAGTGGACGAGGAACCGACTTCTACATATGGTGAAACTATCTGCCGATCCTCCACAGCCGTTGGATCTTGTCAAAAAACGTGTTCGACGCGATGGACGGCTCAGATCTTGCCACGTTCACTAAATGACAAGATAACATTTTTGTGATCCGTGCTGAGTTGGACGCTCAGGATCTTGCCAGGTAGTTCGGTAGATTCCGGGGCACCGAGTCGAGCTGCCGAGGAGGCGAGCCGAGCAACCGAGGCACCGACCCTCACATACGGAGAAACTATCTGCCGAGCAACATGGATCGTCCGATCGCCCAGAAAATTGCGCTCGACGCTGATGGAGGGCTCAGATCGCGCCACGCCATAAATCGGTATTAAAAATTAGTTTTTATTTATTTTAATTGTTTTATTTATTTAAAAATTGCGAAAAAATTACTAAAAATTCAGGAAAATTAACTAAAAATTCTAGGAAATAATTATAAATTTGGGGGTATATTTTTGAGCCCCTGAACGAGCAATTGTTGCCTAGAACATGCTGTTAAGACCCTCGAACGACCGGTTAACACTTCGCAAAATTAAATAAATAATCCGAAAAAATAGATAAAAATCACCAAACATCCAGAAAAGCTCAAGGACAACTTAGAGTGCAACCAACTTGAAAAATCACCGCACTACCACCTTCAAAGATTCAAAACCTTCCATTTGGACTCCGATACAACTCCACTAGCCATTAAAACAGTAAAACTACTCCTCAAAGGCTGATCAAACTCAGTCTTCGGGAGTGGGGGGCTCGTGATATGGCTAAAAATGGGGTTAAATCGGAACCATCCAAATCGGGCACGAATCTTGAAGCCCAGGGGTAGAACGGTAATTTCACCTACCAATGGGTCTGAAGCGGGTACTGGTTCTCCTCCTCGAAGACCCACTAACCCGCGAATGGATCCACCTCAACTGGGTGCGGGTTTCAACCTGCAGCAAACCCGGTCCAGAAAGGATATAATTAGGGTTTCTGATTAAATCCTAATCAACGGCCCTGATTCATATCTATGCTTTCACTGGGAATTAGGGATTACATTCCTTATCTAACCACAAGGATTACATTCCTAATCTGACCCCAGCAGTGCCTATAAATACCCCCCATCCATCTCCATTAAGAGGTAATCAATCTTTTGCCTGTTTTACGCTCTTTCATAATCACTTCTGATTACTGACTTGAGCGTCGGAGGGTGCATCGCCGGGACCAACCCCAGTGTCTCACACTTTTTGCAGGTGAACGGCGGGATCCTCGGTCAAACTCCGGCGGAACAGGTAATAGGTTTGCTATTCAAAGTTTTCCAAGAATCCACAAATACTATCTGTTTGCCCCCACACCAGATTCAGCGGCAACACTTGGTTTTCTTGCAAAGGAGGGGTTTTTCTTATTCTTTATTTTCTTTGGTTGATTCTTCAAAAAAGATGAGTGACTTGTGTTTGATTTCTTATTATTCTAAGCATGTTGTATGTGATGATTGATCGATTAGAAAGCATGTTAGATGATTATACGTAGATATGATAAATTCTTATGAGCCGATGAATTAAAAATTGAATCTTTTCATGAAACTATACCATTGATGACCAAAACTCTAATTTGATGACTTATGATTATTAAAGAACCTAATATAGATCACGAATATGTTATTTTCTATCATATGCTTGCTGATTTGATTGTGTATGTTGAGTTGTATGATGGTATTGCAAGAAAGTGAACAAATTTGATTGAAAATAACCTTTACTGTGTGCATATTCATATGTGCTCTGTTGATATTATTGATGATGGAAAATTTGATTAATTGCATGTTGTGAGTGCATATTATTCACAAGTAAATTGATGTGAGTACTTGAGTTTGTATAGATAACAAGTTATGAGAGGGTTTAAAGAATCAAGTCTTGAGGTGAAAGAAGGGTTTTTGTTGTCGGGTCCGATGCTTTTGGCCAAAATTTGAGTTCTGTGTTTTTTTATGAAGTTTCAATTGAGATTTGAATGGTTCTAGTACTGGGGTAGTTTTAAACTTTATAATACATATATATACAATGGATTCACTGATACACTAATACATTTACATATACCCACCTACTGTTATATGGTTACTATTTTGAGATTTTGTGAATTTTGATGGATTTTTTATTGGATTTCGATTTGCTTTGGTTTTCAGATAGTTTAAACATCCTATTGCTTTTATTTGGTGAAATTCTGATGCTAAAATGAATGCTTAAATTCTATTTGAACATACACAGATATATATTCACTGTTTTGAGAGATTTTTGTGAAAAATTTATATTTTGAGATCTTGGTGTGTTTTGAAGTATCTTGATGACTCCTACATGTCATACTAGACATGTTCAACCACCTCAGGAAATTAGATTTTGAGGTTTCAAGTTATATTTGAGTATCACACGAAAACATGCACAAAAATACCCAAATTTGTCTCTAACAGCAGGTCACGGTCGACTGTCCCTTTTGTGCAGTCGACGGCCCTGCTTGAACTTTGAGAATTAGTATTGTCAATCGACTGCCATGTCCGTGCAGTCGACCGTCAATACTGATTTGGCTGTTTGGGTTGATTTTCCCTTGTTTCATTTAAATGATTATTTCTCGATATTATGGGTCACTACTCTACTGTTTTAAGTGATGTTTTTACTACAGATTACAGTATTTTACTGAGAATTATATTTTATTTATAATTGAGTTTTAAATGTATTCTTATGATCTTGTTTAAGTGAGTTGTATGTGTTTTCCACAAATTGATGTTTTGTGATATTATATGACTTAAAAATATGTTTTTTCTGTTATTTAATGAATTTAATATTTTATTTGAATTCTGTAATTTAATAAGAATATTACATGGATTTGGAATTTAATTGATTAAAGAGGTTTTCTCCATGTAATCATTTTAATGAAGGATTTATGAGTTTAAATAAAAGTTTTGGTATTGATGGTTGAGTTGTGAGTGTTTAGAGATTGTGTGGGACCCTAGATACCGGCAGTTGAGATTTTGTAGTTTGGTCAGTTATGGCTTTTGTCATTGAACAGTTGAGTTAAGTCCGGCAGGGTACACCAACTCTAGGAGATTTGAAATTAATTAATTAACTTAACAAAATAAGGACAGGCACTAGATGGTGATATAATGAAATGAGAACATGGGTTATAGACCTCAGTATGGCTTGTGGTGTGAGATAATACCCAGAATTATCGAGGTGTGAGTGAAACAGTCTCCGGAATTACCTGCGGTGTGGGATTGTTCTCTGGAATTATCGGGGTCGAGGCGACGCACATAGGGTATTCGTGTGATGAGGCGCCATAGCTTGTGGTGTGGGGTATTCTCGAAGATTCCCAGGTGTGAGGGAAATAGTCTCCGAAATTATCTGTGGATAGAGATTGACCTCTGGAATTATCGGGGCATGGGCTAATACTCACAGTTTACCTATATCTCGTAGTAGTCATCGTAGTAGGATTAGTTGCATAACGAGGGATTAAACACTATTAAGTGAAGAATGTTAAGGGCTTGCACTGGACCTATGTAGAGTGGGATGCATAGAATCCGACAAGTATGCATTAAAGAGTCAGCATATAGCATTGATGTTTTCTTGGCTTGGTTTATGCATGTTGTTTTCTGTTTTTCTACACTTGACACTTAGCCTAGTTCCACTTGATGTTTTCATGTTTTATTTACTGTTATTTCTTATTTCATTTATTCTTGCTGTTGATACATGTTGTTTATGACTCTATGCCTTATGTTTTATTTATGTTGCTTTTATTCTTATGTCACTCACACCGTTATGGCTGACCCCTGTAGTTTTGGGGGTTAAGGATTATCTCTAGCCTTATGTTTTACAGGTAGGTGCTTATAGCTTGGAATTTGGATGCTAGTGCTAAATTGATGTCATGGCTTATGTAAAATTGTAAAAGAACATGTTGTAAAAGAGAAAAGATTTGTAATTCAAGGTGTTTGTTTTTCGCTGTATTTTGTAAAGAATTAATGCTATAAAATTTGAAAAAAAATTTATTTGTGTTTTTGGCTATGTTTACTACTACAATTGAAGTTGATGCTGGAAATTGTGCCACGTATTTCTGAGATATTATATTGAAAATTCGGGGCTCTACAGAAGGCCCCACTGACCCACTTCCTCAAAAATCTCAATTTGCCGGCCCACTAGGGTCCCCACTCAACCTCTAGAGTCTCACAACTTAAGATACCATCTCAATAATTTTTTTAATCACATAAATTCAAAATCGACTAACTCACAATGAAGATTTCCCTCAAACCAATAGTCAACCAAAATACCTCCATGTACATACCATATCCACATAATTAGTTAAGAAACTGAAACTAAACATCAATTAAACTAGGATTTTACATCTTCAAATCAGTAGAAAAATCTGAAATGTGATACTCTTGGAACTCGAGAATATTTATTTTCCAAAACCACAAAAATATGAGCTAAATTCTATTAAAATAGAAAGTACACACTCTCTAAAAGTAGTAAAGTCTGAAACTAATTACTTTGGATAACTAAAATCATCGTTTTTAATTTCGAAGAAACATTCGTTCCAAGAAAAGGAAAATGCAGTAAAACAAATAGTGAACAACTCAGCCATGCCAGTCGAACGACTGCAGCATTACAAAAGGCTATGGGCGACCGGCTACAGTTGAATGGCACACAACCACTCGCTGTAGTTGACCGACAGGCCAGAAGTGTAACACTGCGGTCGACCGGCTGCAGTCGACTGCGGGGTCAACTGACATGTAGTCTGTAGCAGCCAGTCCACTAGTGCACAACCGTAAGTAAATGATACAACTCCAAGAGAATACATATATATGTGTGCACTGTATTACTTCGAAAAAACACTGAGAAATCCATGCATATACATATAGATTGAAACTCGAAATCATAATAGTGAATAGCTAGATTATAAAGAAAACTCTTCATATGAACACTGTGAATATGAACAATGCAGTTATGATTCTTTCGGATACAGAGAATTGTGTGTATATATATGTCAATACTGGAATCTATCAAACAATGTGCATATATTAGTCGACATATTCCCATCCAAAACTTAACTAAACTCAAAATCTTCCATTACTTATTAAATCCAACCCCAAGTCAATGATCAATTCTCTCATTCAAAACCAAACAGTGTAAATATCATAAAAACGGTAATCACTAATTCTTTACCCATTCTTGTGCATATGTGAACCCATTACTTAATCACATCCTAGTGTACACATGATATAATTGCAATAAAGCAAGCAACTTTCATAAAAACAATGTTTAGATCTTTTCCAGTTTAGACAACGACTCATACAAGTCTCAGACAAATTAGGGGAAATATTCACAGAAAATGTAGTAACAGACCGTGGAAAACTCAGTCATGACGGTAGACCGCTGCAGCAAGTACGAAAAGTTGCGGTCGACCGACTCTGTCGACTGACATGAAATTAGGGAAATACCTAGTTTGTGCATATGTGATTACTCAAGCATAATATAGGAAAAGTAAGAATCTTCGTGCACTACTAACCTCTAGCATTCTTCAACCATCTATGCATGAAAGGTCACTCATCAATTTATGTCCTTATTCATGGAAGATGTTATTTTGACTACTCGTTCATTGAGATTCATTCTCTAATAGATCTACATCAAGTTTTGTAATCATACTAAATCCTAACATATGTCCTACTTGATCAATCATCATATTCTACAGGTATATAACAAATCAAGAGATAAGAAGTAGCACTCACCTCAAAGAAGACCAATTGAAGGATAATAATAGTAAGAAAGAAAAGCTAATCCTCCTATTTGAGAAAATCGAAAGATCCAAGCCTCCAAAACTCCAAGAAATTTTAAAGAAACGGTTGCTGCTGTTCTATTATAGGCCGGGATCTTTTTTTTGGGTTTCTACAAAGGTTTTACAAAAAGATCCTTTAAGAAAATAAATCTTTACATATATAGATATTTCCAACTTAATTAGTTAAATCAAATCAAACCAAATCAATTAGAGTAAAAATCTAATCCCCTAACTACCATGATCTGGCCAGTCATCAAGTGCAGCCCAAAAAAATTAAATTTTCAAAAATCTGCCTCCAAATGGCAATTTTATACAACAGTCCTTCACTTTAAAATATTTGCAAACATGCCATAAATTTTTCATAAAAATCCAAAAATTTTAGAATTATTATATATTAATAAAGATTGGATTTTTCAAATAAATTTCCTGACTTTTCATTTCCCAAGAAAAATATGTGCACGTGTTTTGCACGTGCAAAAAATGAAAAATTTCATAAAAACTCCTAATAAATCACAATTTTTTTTCCCAAATCATTTATTAATTCCAAAAAACAGATTTAAAATTTCTAGGGTGTTACATTACTCCATCCTTAAAATAGTTTCGTCCTCAGAATTACTGCAAATAGGGAAAAGAAACAACTTCCAGCAAAAGAATAAAATCACCCAAAGAGTTCAGGAAAAACATTCTTCATGCGGTCTTCCGGCTCCCATGTGGCCTCCTCGAACATCTGATTCCTCCACAATACCTTGACCATAGGTATGACTTTATTCTGTAACACCTTTTCCCGCTGATCAACAATCCCCACAGGCTGTTACAATGGTACAGTAAATCAATTACTGTACCCATACTATTGTGCTACTAGTCTGGCCTCCAACTGATCGAACGAGTAGATCAAGCCAGGGACGAGCTTGGAGAACCATTCCCGAGCCGAACCCGGGAGGGTGGCAGGGAAGGAACGACATAGGAGGGGATTCGAAGCGCTGTGAATCATCATGAGGGTCTTGAAACCCTTCATGTGAACAGCAGGATCACCCTCACCGTCATAGGTCTCAAATTGGGGAGGTTAGAAATTCTGGGGTATTTCCGCTTGTAGGATTGTAGCAGAGAATGGAGGTCGGGTCGGCCTATGACCCTGAGCCGGCCTCGCGCCACCGTCGCTGAAGTGGTCGAGGCGGTTCTCCATTTCTTGGAGGCATTTTAGGATGTCCTTGTCATACTTTGGCGGGACTGTCGGGCCGTGGGACGCGTTGGCCCCGACATTCGATAGCGAGTGAGAGCGGTGGAGCATCCCGTTGATAGGGGTCCCTAGGATAGCCTCCATGATCTCTTTTCGGAAGTCTTGGAACTCCCGGTGGGTGACTGGAGCCCGTTCAGCCGGGTTGCATTGGGGCGGCGGCCTCCGGTCGATGCGGCTGAGCGCCGGCTCCCGCTCTTAGGGCGGAGGTCTGGGATGGTTCGGGACCGAGTTGGAAGCGGCCCCTCCCCTAGTCCGACTTGCCTATCAGTTCTGGATGACCCGATGCAGGTCGGGTACGACCGAGCGAGAGGCGCTCGACTAGGGTCCGAGGCTGTCCCTCGGATTGTTGGATCCATGAGTGTCAGTGGGGACGTCCTGAGGGGGAGCATCCTGACGACGTGTAGAGGTGATAGCTTTCCTGGGTTTGGGTTCCATGTGAGCTCGGATTGATGGGATGCCGGTAATGGCTGGGTTCGGACTAATGTCCGTACCGAGGGTTCCCACAGACAGCGCTAACCTGATACAGTTTGTTTTTGGGGGGTGGCTGCACCATGTGTGAGTTCTTCTCAATTTGTATTTTTGCGGAAGCTTCGGTACTGACGGTACGCCCGACCCTCAGCCATAGGGAACGGCTCAGGAGTAGGCAGGAGCGAGGTGGAGGCAGGATGCTCGGCTCGGATCTGGAGGCTCAGATCCAGAGGTCTCGTGTACCTGCACTCGGCCTAGGAACACCGGGGTTGATCCCGGTGGTCGGCCCTCCGACGGTCTAGTCAGTCACTAAAGAGTAACAGTAACTAGGGTTTTGAGATGGGAAAGATCGATTACCTTTTGAAGGGATAGAGGGTCTGGTATTCATAGGCAGTACCAACTGGGTCTGGACCCGTTTGGGGCCTGGTCTGGACCCGATTGCCCATGGGCCTGACGTGGAAGAAGCTCTGGCGGTTTAGGGCTGATGTGGCAGATATGATGATCAGGGGTGAACGGTTTTTTAGGGGACCCTGTGGCCCAGGAGGGGCCACATCATCTGACCCATATCAGTAATGATTATAAAAGAGGTTATGGATGATCTGGAAAGTCTATAAATTTTGGAAAGTGTGGATTCTATAGGCTGAGCGAGACCCAGGGTACCGACAAAATTGTTATTATGAAAGTCTGAGAAGTGGCCAGTATGGGCTAATGTTCTCGTATGTTGATTTAAGTTCGGTAGGGAAAGCTAGCTCTAGGTGGCAATTATTTATATTTGAACTTAAGGACAGACACTAGGTGGAGTTATGGCTGAAAACAGTGATGAACCTGTCCGTAAAGAGCTTGCGATTCCTAGGGGTCGGGACACGACAGAGGATACGCCCGGTAAATCTACATGTGTGGGCTAAGGGTAGGCCGGTAAAGGACTGCAATCCCTGGAAATGTTCACGACTGAGGATACGCCCAGTAAATCTACATGTGTGGGTCGGTAAAGTACTTGCGGTTCCTAGAAATGTTGAAGACGGGCAGGATACGCCCGGTAAATCCACTGAGGTGGGCTAGGGGTATGCCTGGTTCGTAGTTGCAAGAGATTGACTTCCTGGGTTTGTGGCTGAGGTTACGTTTGGTAAATCCACGATGTGTGGGCTATGGATATGCCGGTAAGGTCCAATATCGTGGGGTTACGACTCACATGAAATTACGCATTGGAGTACAGTCATTGAGTTTAGGTTGCACAACATGGGATCTAACCCTATAATGAGGGGAATGTTAAGGGCTTGCCCTCGGATCTATGTAGTATGGGATGCATAGAATCCGAACAAGTGTTCATTAGTGTGCATTAGTGTGCATTTGTTGCTTTAGTGGATACTTGTTCTATGCCATTGTTTTATGCATTTTGATTTCTTTTTCATGACTTACATTTATACACTAAGATTAGATTTACTATCTATTTTTATTCATCTTTTTCATTATTGCTTTTGTGCATCATGTTTGTGATTGTTAAAGTTGAGGACTGCTGTATTATAGTCTTGCGTCAGTTGCATTCAACTAAGGTGCCCACAGTTTCCTAGTTGCAAGATTAGATTTGGCATGGATTTGAAGTCACAGTGAGAGATGTTACAAGATTGAAGAGATTTCATTATCATATGTGTATTGTACTTATTTATTTCTGCTGTGCTACTGTAAAGAACGACGTTGTAAATGAAAAAGTTTTAAATTCCTTATATTTTTGTACGAAGTTGAAGTAAAAGATCTTGTTTATTGTACGAATTACCTGTGTTTGGGATTCGGGGCGTTACAATATCAGACCAAAAATTTTGTACCATCCAGGGAAGGCCAATGTGGTGGCAGATGCACTTAGTAGAAAAGAAGTATATCTACATTGACAGCAACTGGGAAGGAGTCCAAAGTTGAAATTAAGTAGGACAGTATCGAGATGGATACTCAAGGTATGGGTGAAATCCTAGCTTTACTGGAGCTTCAGCCGAATCTGAAGAAGTAAGTCAAGAAGGCTTAGGAAGGGGAAATAGATACAGAAGCAATTAAGGAGCAAGTGAACGAATGGAAACTTTCGGAATTCAGTATAAAAGAAGGATTATTGTGGTTCGGAAGTAGATTGTGCATGCCAAAGGTTGATGATTTAAATGAGCAGATCATGAAGGAAGCGCACACCACTTTACTTACAGTCTACCCGAGAAGTACAAAGATTATCGGGATGTGAAACATTACTATTGGTGGACTAGGATGAAGCGGGATATAGTAAAATTCATGGCCAGATGTCATACATGTTGTAATGCCCCGTGATTGTTAATACAATATTTTTAATTAATAATTAATTTTTAAATCAATTTATTTAATTATTTTGATTTTTTGTAAAATTGACATTTTTACACGTGCAAATTTTTTTGAGGTGCAAATTTCCAGTTTTAGATTTCCGAATTAATTCTCCTATTTATAATTGAGTGCTTTTTAAATTTTGTGATTTTTCTAAGTAAAGAAACTATTTTTGTAAATACTTCGAAAGAAAAGGGTTTTTGTGCAAATATTGTTTGGTGGCAAAATTCGAATTCAAAATTTGGTTGGACTGTTTTGGTAGGCCAATTTGGTAGTGCAGAGATAGGGGGAAGAGATTTTATCCATCTAATTTGATTTGATTTGATTTTTATTGAGTGGATATATATATATACGCAATTTTGGAATTGTTACGGACTTTATTGCAAATATTCTTCCTGAAAAATAAAAAAAAGTCAGAAATTTATTTGGAAAATCTAATCTTTATTATTAGATAATAATTTTAAATTTTCTAAATTTTTATGAATGATTTATGGCATGTTCGCAAATATTTCCAAGTGAAGGACTTTTGTGAAAAATTACCACTCAGAGGTAAATTTTTGGGCTGCACATAAGGGGTCGGTTAGCTAGGGTGGTTAGGGGAGATTGAATCTTACACTAATTTTTTTAATTAACTACGTGATTAGGAAGATCTATATATATATATATATATATGTAAATATTTAATTTTGGAGGGGGATTTTGTAAAATCTTTGCAAACCCAAGGATCTGGACCCTCCCAGCCTATATTAGCAACAGCAGCAGCCTCTTCTCTGTTGTGAACAAAAATATCATCTTCTTTATTATTTCTTGGAGTTTGGAGCTTGGATCCTTGGATTTTCGCAAGGAGGACGATGAGCTTTCTTTCTATTATTATTATTCTTCAATTGATCTTCTTTGAAGTGGGTGGTACTTCTTGTCTCTTGATGATTTATTTATATTATTATGATGAATCTACTAGAGATCATGCTAGGGCATGTTGTGGATTTGTAGATCTATGTTTTGATAGTTTGATCATGATGGTTGCTATGCATGATGAATGCACTTTTAGATATTTATATGAAATAAAGATGCAATTTTTATGAGAGATGATCATGTTTTACTAATCTTGAAAGTTAAATATTGATGATGCATGAAAGATCTAATTTGTGATTTATTAAAATTGATTGGATGACCATAGATTTAATTGTAGATGATGGAGATATGTAGAGATAATTAGAACTCATTGTATGCTCTTAAATTCATGCTTGATTGATTTTAAAGTTAAGATCTTTCCATGTTATTCGTTGTCTTTAATTATTAAAAATTCAAACTTAATATTAGGGTTTGAATAATTATTGTATGGATCGAAACTAATTTTTCTTGAGCAAAGAAGTTGTTTATGCCAGAAAGATTAATATTTTGTCTAAAGAAATAAATTCAACGAGAATATATGTGATTGTAGATGTTGGATCTTGTTGTTTAATTCAAGAATCATGTTGTAAAAGATTAAAAGATGAGATTTCTAATGTGTAATTTGATGTTTTAATATAAATAATTTCGTGATGATAATCCCTAATTGTTGTGCATGCAAAGAGTTTAAGGAATACAATTTATGTGAAAAGAATAAAATCAAATTCATTAGGGGCTAGGATTTTGAAATTAAAAAAAAAAAAAAAGAGGTAGGGTTAACCTCGGGTGAACAGTAACCTGAGGGTTACTGTTGAAACCCAAACAGTGCAGGTCTCGGGTGAACAGTAACCCTGGGGTTACTGTTCAACCCTGAACAGTATTGTAGCAGCAGTTTGCTGTTTTTCTTGGATTTCGATTGGATTTTTGTGGTGTTTTTAGTGGGTTTTTGTGTCTGACTTGTGTGCTATGGAGGGGGAACTCGAGTACACATATAGATGAGTATATATATGTGTTTAAACTAATATTTGTGTGAAGTTTAATGGAGTTTTGATGGAATTTAGAAGTTGTTAAATTTCAGATTTTAACAAAAATCAAGTTTTAGTTTATTGACTATTTAGAGCTTCAAATTTTGGTGAGAATGGTTTACAAATTTGGTGACATGTATGTTTATGAAGTAAGTATAAACTCAATTTTCCTGAATTTAATATTCAATTTTGAATGGACTGTTCTTAAGGATAAGAAGGTATAACTTTCAGATTTTTGGATAACTATTGTTTTTAGAATTTGTTGAATTTAAACTCTTTAAATTAATTTGTTTGAGTCCAGATTTTTATGGCGAGTTCTTTGATATGTGCTAGATTTTAATCAATTTTTCCAGAATTTAATATTGATTTTAGAGTGTACTGTTTTGAAGAACAAAATCATATAACTTTCAGATTTTGGTGAAAATTTAGTTTCAACTTTCGATATATTCAAGTAATGGTTTGGGGGAAATAAATCTATATTTTGTAGAGGAAATTCTCAGCTTTGAAGGGTTATATGCTTTAGTTTTGAAGGATAATTATTTTAGAATTTTAAAAGTTATTTTCAGTTTTAAAGAGGGGTAAATTTCATTGGAAACTATAAATTTTCAGATTTTGGGAATGAGCAACAATTCAAAAGAATGGAGCTCAAAAGAATAGACTGCATTGATTATCTATTTATGCTATTTCCCTTGAACATTACTATTATTATTGTACTTTGTTTTTTTGGATTTTATGACCCGAGGTTGTTTTCCCAGATGTTGGATGTTATGTTACGGATTATTTCATTGATTATTGAAGTTATTCTTCGTTTATGTGATTATTTGCTCTTGTGTGATTGTGATTATTATTTATATTGTTGAGTTAGATTGGTACAGCTTATGGATGATGCTTACATCATTCGTTGGGCCTTTGTTACGAGTTTATATTTCCATATTTTGGGAAGCAGGGCGTGACATATTCCATAGGATGTTAGGTGTTAATTACAGTCGTGAAGATGACCACCCTTTCAATGGTGATTATGATGATCTCCAAAAGCCGTTGACAAGAGGAGAGTTCCTGAATACTGTGGGAGAACAATGGATCGACATCAACGAAACAACGGTTGGCAATAAAGTCAAGGGTTTATATTTAATTATGCAATAATCAATAATTACAATTCATGATCAATATCGATGAAAATGTACGGGATCAAGCATGCAATGTCAATCTACTATTATTATTCTTTTTATTAACCTATCTAATGCACGTAATATTGTGTCCAATACCACAGGTTCGGTGCATACAAATAGTGATCATTTTAAACTGTGATGGTGAACTCTACAGATCATGTACTCAGCACAATAAACAGTAATTAACAATCAATAAACAGGAATCCAAGGCCAATAGTCCATAACAGTAATCAATCAAGCATTAAGGGACCCTGACTGAGTACAGTCTCCAGTTGTTCACTACCAAGTCGACCCTTAATACCCCGGCTTGTTAATATTTTATTACATCCTAATGTGAGCATACAAGAAGATGTCATGGTTTTGTAATGCAAGGTGTGACTAAATCTACACATTACATGCAAGGCAAAAAGCGTTTACACTAAATCAATACAAAACATACATTCTGGACAGCAAGACTTTGTTGTACAAAAACAAAGATTCCCGTTGCTACAGGATAGAAAAACAGGATTCGCCAGAAGTTCCAGCTTTCGGCAAAGCTAAGATAGGCGCAGTCGTCAACCTCTCCTTTAGCTCATAGAAACTTGTCTCACACTTATCAGTCCAAGTGACTGCCACATTCTTCTGAGTTAACCCTATCAAAGGAACTGCGATCTGTGCATTGCCTTGAATGAATCTCCTGTAGTACCCAGCCAATCCCAAGAAACTTCTAATTTCTTTCAGCGACGTTGGCCTAGGCCAATCCTTCACTGCTTCAACATTCTGAGGATCGGTAGCCACTCCCTCCTTAGAAAGAATATGACCAAGGAAAGCTACCTCAATCTTCCAAAACTCACACTTTGACAGCTTGGCATACAAGCTATGCTCCTGCAACTTCTTCAATACCTCTGCCAAGTGCTTAGAGTGCTCTTCCTCCGACTTCGAATATACCTAAATATCATCAATGAAAACCACCACAAAGGAATCAATAAATGGCTGCAAAATTTGATTTATCATATCCATGAAAACTGTCAGGCGCATTCGTCTCTCCGATTGGCATTACCAAAAACTCATAGAGCACATGACGAGTCCTGAAAGCTATTTTACTCACATCTTCCTCTTTGACTCAACCTGACGATACCCTGATCACAGATCAATTTTCGAAAACACAGCTGCTTCTCGAAGCCTATCAAACAGATCATCAATCCGTGGAAGCGGATACTTGTTCTGAATAGTCACTCTGTTCAACTCCCGATAGTCAATGCACATCCTTATTGACCTATCCTTCTTCTTCACTAACAACACTGGTGCTCCCTACGGTGAAGAACTCGGCCTGATGAATCCCTTACTCAGTAATTCCTCAATCTGCTTCTTAACTTCATCTTGATCTACAGGTGCCATCATGTACGGAGCCTTAGAAATCGGAGCACTCCCCGGCAGAACATTAATACAGAAGTCAACATCTTGCTGTGGCGGAAACCCCGACAAATCTTCCAAGAATATCGTAGGAAAATTCCTGACAATTGGAATGCCTCTGACTTCATCTAGAATCATCAACTTAAATACCATTGCAGCCGCTTTCGGGTCCTTCATCTTCTCCTGAAAATTCACTGCGGGACCTCATGGTGCTTTCACTAATACCTCTTTCTTCTTGCATTCAATTGTGGCATTATATATTGCAATCCAATCAATGCCCATGATCACATCCACGCCCAAAACTTACAACTCAATGAGATCAATGCCAAATAATCTCCCAACAATCTCGATATCACAGCCCTCATAATATCGATCAACAATCAATTCTTCTCCTGATGGTGTTTCCACTGACAAAACTCTGCATGGAAATACCTTAGGTTCCATACCTAAGTCTTTAGCAAAATTGGGCGACACAAATGTATGTGAAGAACCAGTATGAAATAAAACTGTTGCTTTTATTCCATTAACCCAAACAAATCCTGTTACATGAAGAATGATACTCAAATCTCCTATTTATTCTTAAACAAAGTTTTCCTTAATACATCATATAAATAAATTTACAATTCTTGCATACCCTGGATCACATCTTCTAAGTTACCCGCATCCACCTCAGTTGATGCGAACACTCACCCCTACCTCTGAAATTTGCCTCCGCCCGCACCTTCTTTCTTTAACTGCAGACAGAAGAGCCCCGGTCGCCCACACTGAAAACAAGTCAGCTTCTCCAGTTTAGGACACACTGACTTAAAGTGACCTGCCTCCTTATAGTAGTAACAAGTCACCTCTTGAGTTGCAGGGTGTCTTTTGCTCTGGCCTACTGAACCTGTCCTACTTCACTGGGAACTTCTTCCCACTCTGACTTGTTGCTGTTGGCCTCTTGTTCCTATTCCAGGTCTCCTTCTTCTTCTGGAACTGGTCCATATCTTCTTCTGTCACTGCTGACCTCCTGACCAGCTTATCAAACCACTTGATGCCCAACAGTATCATCCGCAACCTTAAATTCGGCCTCAAGCCCTACTCAAATTTCTTGGTCTTCTTTGCTTCATCAACAATCAGCTTCGGTGCATACCTTGACAGCTGAGCGAACTTAGTCTCATATTCGTGCACTGACATGTTGCCTTGCTGCAGATTCAAGAATTCTGCTGCCTTCTTCTCCTGACTATCCAGTGGAAATAAACGATCCCTGAATTCTCCCAAAAAAGCCTCCTAAGTCACCTGCTGATTCCCAAAAGTCCTCTTCACTGACTGCCACCAGACGCCAGCATCCCTCTCTAACTGCATTGCAGCTAATTTCACCTTATTGACTGCTGGGGTTTCCAAGACTTTGAAGACCATCTCCATCGTCTAATCTAATCATCAGCCTCATTTGGATCAGACTACCCTTAAAAAACGGGCGGCTTCATCCGCTTGAAGGACTCAACCTGCTTGATCGGATCAGCATTAACAAACACTGGCCCATCCCTATAATTCTGATTCTGGTTCTGAGCCAGGTTGGCTGCCATGAATGCGTTCAGGGTCTGATACACCCTGGCACCTTCAGTCTAAAGATCAAGTCCAGGCCCAGGGGAACTCTCAACCCCATCACCATTTTCACCATTCCTGGTCTTGGGTCCTGCCATTATACTGAATACTGTAAAATGAGGAAAAAAGTTAGATCATCACAACACAATTCATATTCACATCAATACCCCCTGGCAAAACCTCAACCATATCCCAAACCATAACATCTTGTTTTAATTCTATGTGATACTGACACTCTAATGTCCACACCTAAGTACTCACGCTCTAGTGTCCACACCTAGGTTTATTTTATACCATGTTTATCATTACTATTGAAGCATGCTCTGATACAGATATCTGTAGCGCCCCGAATTTCCAATATAATATCTCAGAAATACGTCGCACAATTCCCAGCATCAACCTCAATGTAATAGTAAATATAGCCAAAACACAGATAAATTTTTCAACTTTTATTAAAACATTTTTTACAAAGCACAGCGAAAAAGTAAACACCTTGAATTACAATTTCTTTCTTTTACAACACATTCTTTTACAATTTACATAAGCCACATTATCATTCTACCACATGCATCCAAATCCCAAGCTATAAGTACCTATCTATAAAACATGAGGATAGAGGTAACCCTAACCCCCAAAACTATGGGGTCAGCCATAATGGTGTGAGTGACATCAAAAGAAATGCAATATAAATAAAACATAAAGGATAGAGTCATAAACAACATATACCAACAGTTGAACAAATGAAAATATGAAATAACAAAAAAACATGAAAACATCAAGTGAAACTAGACTAAGTGTCAAGTGTAGGAAAACAGAAAACAAACATGCATAAAACCAAGTGAAGAAATACAAATGCAGTATAGTGATTCTCTAATGCATACTTGTTGGATTCTATGCATTCCATACTACATAGGTCCGATGATGCAAGCCCTTGTCGTTCTCCACTTTATAGGGTTTAATCCATCGTTATGCAACTAATTCTATTACAATGACTACTATGAAAATTAGACATTTTGCAAGTATTGGTTCTTGCCTTTCGAATACTGGAGGTCAATCCCGCTCACGTGGATCATTCTGTGGCCCTTACGTTCATCGTCCTGGAATACTGGAGATTGCTTCACTCTGCAGGTCATCCTGGAACTCTCATTGCACCAACATCCCATGAGTGTCACTCTCACCTTTGGAATACTGGAGACCAAACCCACTTACGTTGGATCATTCTGTGACCTATTTCAGTCATTGTCCCGGAATACTGGAGATTATCTCACTCCGCAGGTCATCCTGGAGTCCATAACTCATGTTTGCTCTCATTTCATCATATAACCATTCTAGTGCCTGTCCTTATCTTATTAAGTTAATTAATTAATTATGAATCTCCTAGAGTTGGTGTACCCTACCGAATTTAACTCAACTGATCAACAACAAAGTCACAACTGGCCAACCAAAAAATCTTAACTGCCGGTGTACTGGGGTCCCACACACCCTCTAGAGACACAATTCAACCATCAACACAAAATCTTTCATTAAAACTCTCAATTCGATTGTCAATACTCATATTAAGAAAACTTCATAAAATAAACATATCCAAATTCATTTCAATATACTCACAAATCCTAGAACTGAAATACAGTTATTAAATCCATTAAATAACTGAGAATCATATTTTGAAATCATAGAAAATCACAAACATCAATTTCTTCGAAAACCATATATATTTCACCTTATAGAGTCATAGATTTGTAAATTTAAATTATATTATAATCAAATTATAGTTCTCTATAAAATACAGTAATCTGTAGCAAAAACATTATCTAAAACAGTAGATCAATAATCCATAATATCGAAGAAATAGTCGTTCAAGAAAACGAAGAAAACTCCATAAAACAACTCATCAGCACAGCTAACAGTCGACCGTCATATCAGTTCAAAAAGACAGCGGTTGACTGTCATACCCAAAATCCAAAAATCCACAATTGTTAGTCGACCGTCACTTCATGTGTTAGATAGGTGCGGTCGACTGTTATATTCAAAATCTGTATCTTTAATATTTGTGCACCTTTTTACTGATACTTCAATTATACTTTGTAAAATTATAAATTTGCAAAACTAAATTCCTGAGATGATCAAATTCAACTTGTATAACATACTGGAGTTTATAAAACAAATCAAAACCACATCAAATTCACAAAATAGCAATTTTGGCAAATTTCTTCAAAACAGAAAAGTATATATATGTATATGTTTATATAGGTGTTTTAGCATCGTTGTAGCATCAAAATCTTATCAATAGGAAGTGGTATAATGTTCATACAATCTCAATACCCAAAACAACTCAAATCCAATCGAAAACTTCACAAAATTCACAAAACTCAATTTCGGCCATATGCCTTCAGACCCGAAAACATACGAACTCCTCTTTCACTCAAAACTTTATCTTTTGATTCAATAAACCCTTCCATAACTTGTTATACACAATCCCTACTGATCCCAATAGTTTACTCATGAATATAGGTGATTACAACATGCAAACAATCAAGTTCCTTTTCATCAAAACAGAGCATATACATTATACACACAGTGAAAAGTTCATTTTTAATCACTTTTTGAAATAATCATCATGCAAACTCAATTTGTGTAATCAAATCAGTAAGGATATAATACAAACAACCTACTCATGGTTTCAATTAGGTTCTTAACAAGTCTCAAGTCATCTATATGAAGTTTTAATCATTTATAGCATAATTTCATGAAAAGATTCAATCTTTATTCATCCACTTATCAACAATTCTTTATATCATCACACAATTCCTAACATGCTTCCTAATACATAAATCATCATATACAACATGCTTAGAACAGTAAGAAATCAACCATATGTCACTCACCTTATTGAAGAATCAACCGCAGTAATAACAAGAATAACAGAAGTCCTTCCTTTCGTAAGAAAACCAAGATCCCTCTCTTCGAAACTCCAAGAAATCAATAAAAAAAAACACTTTGTGTAGTGCAGCAAAGAGACGGTTGCACTCTCTTTAATAGGCCGGCAATATGGTTATTAGGGTTTTGAATAGGTTTTGTAAAATATCTCTGTTTAATATATCTTTACATATATAAATTCTTATACTTGAAATTAGATTAACCACTTAGATTTAATTAAAAATTCAAAAATAACTACTCCAGACCTGGCCGGCACTGTTTGTAAACCCAGAAAATGAAATTTGTACTTCTGGCCTCTAAGTGGTAATTTTGCAAAAAGACCATTCTTTAAGAAAAATTGCGAAACAAATTAAATCTATTAAAAAAAGTAATTTTTTTACCTTTGAGTTGGCTAGGCATCATGCTCAGCCCAAAAATCCAAAAATCTGGAGTTTTTACTCCAAGTGGTAATTTTGCAAAGAAGCCCCTTTTTTGTAATATTTACAAATATGCCAAATAAATATCATCAAAATACAAAAAATTTATAAATAATACCTACTAATAAATAATAGGTTTTCCCAAAATAATTTCTAAATTTGAGTTTTCCAAAAACATATTTGCAAGTGTTTTGCACGTGTAAAATGATAAATTTCAGAAAATTATTTATTGAATCAAAAAATAATTTTAATTCATATATTAATGTCAAAAATATTATTAAAAAATCTCGGGTGCTACATAGATAAAGTTTGGAGAATAAATACAAATTGAAGATTTTTTGTGTTATAAAGATGTGTAATTAATGTATTTAATTCCACTGTGTTTTGTAAGAAAAAAAGATGCAATAAAAAGTTTTAATTTTTCCTGTATTTGATACTGTATTTATGGTTGCAATTGAAGTTGATTTTGGAAATTGTGTCACTTATTTCTAATTTTATTTATTGAAAATTCGGGGCGCTTCAGCCATTGTTATTACTTATTATTTACTACTTTTTGTTATATTTTCTTTTCACTATTAATAGCTACTTATTAATTTGGTTTCTTTATACTTCTCTAATATACTATATTCACTTATTACTTATACTTTTACTTTATTATTATCTTTTCTACATTCCTTGCTATTCTTTACTACATATACTTTCTACTACTTACTATATATATTTTAACCTACTTAAAATTATTTTACAATTATCTAATTACTACATTACTATATGTTTTATAGTATACATTATTTATGTTTATTTTGCTAACTTACTACACTACATACTTATTTTCTCATTCGCATTTGCATTTAAACTCATGCATATATTTTATTTTATTCTACTTCTTACTTTTATAAATTATGTTCATTACTACTAATTTTTACTATTTATATCCGATATTTATAATCTATACTTTTATGTTAAATATTCCATCATTTTAATTTTCTACTTTATTCCTGCTTTTATTATCCCACACATTTACTTCTATTTTTTATATCACTATTTTATTCTTTTGTACTAGTTTATACTATTTTATATTATTTTTCAACTTATCCCATACTACTTCGACTTTATTATTTATAATCCAGTTACCCTTATATACACATTTACTTAACTACCGTATTATTTATGCTAGCTTTTATACCTATCCTATATGTGTTATTATTATTCTATTTTATTTTTCAACCTACATTATTATTGTTTACTATTAAATATTTTGCTGTCTTGAAAGTATTATTTTGTGTATATATTTTATCTTTACATATGTTAGTATTTTTGTATTTTTATACTATTTTATTTTATTTTATATTATATTTTATTGCTAGCTTATCTTATATTTGTTTGCTACTCATAAAGTATAACTTTTATTATTTATAGTTTTATTTACTATTTAACTCTATATAATTAATATTATATATTATTTCAATAATATATTATTATTTTTACTACTATTATGCTTTGTTTAACTACTATAACATATAACTTTCATATCATAGTACTTTTTGTTTTATTATATTTTTATACTTATCTACATATATAATATTATATCCAAGTTTTCTTATTATACTTGACAACTTATAAATATTTTGATATATTCTAATCACTATTCTATATATTCAATTTTAAATTGAATTGAATTTTATTATATTACTTTACAAATTATTTTTATAATATATTTTATATACATCATTATTTTCGTTATTATACTTATCTTATATTGTTTATACTTTTAAACTAAATTTCACACTCATCTATTTTTTTTATTTTTAGCTAATAGTCTTCTCTTAAATTGCTACTTTATTTTTATCTCGTAATATTTAGTCCTAGTTTAGTTTACAATTTTAATCATTCTATTATTCATGCTTTCTTTTAGTTAACTTTTCTTTCCATGAATTATTCAAATTCTTATTAGCTATTTCTAACTACTTTTGATCTTCTCAATTATTTATCGATTTTTTTATATTTTGATATTTTCTTTTTGTTTTATACTATTTATTTCTTTATCATAGTATTGCTCTTCTTATCATAGTCATTTTTTATGCTACTTAATATTTATTTACGATCTGAGTTTATTTGTTTTAAAAATTCCCTACTGCATTATAATTTATCTATACTATTTCAATACTTTTATTGTTTACACTTACACTTCTTTTTCTTTCTCATTTATTTCTATACTTCTGTTTTTATGTTTATTCTACTTCTTACTAATTTCATTATTTTTCTTATTATACTTATTTTAAAGCATCTATTTTACTATGCATTTATTATTTCTTTTCAAACTATATTGTTTTTCAATTTCTTTCACAACTGATTATTTAAATTATATTTTTCTTTTACTATATTATATAATGCTTAAGCTATTATTATTTTTTATGAAAATTACATTCAGTCCATATTATCTTTCCCTGTCATATTTATTTTTCTACAAATTTTTCTAGATTGTTTAATACTTTCGTGTTTTCGTTCTGATTGCTTTGTACTCTTATTCACCTTATATATCTGACTTGATACACTTATTGTTATTATTCTTTTATATGTCCACTTTATTTTAAGTTTATGTTTATTTTCTACAATATGTATTTTATACTATGTTAATTTTTCTTATTAAGGGCAGCTTTATTATATACAATAAAAAATTCTTTATATGATGTGTTGAAACTACAACTTTTACCCTAGTAAGTTCTGATGACAGAACTTTTCAAAGGGGAGAAGAGTCTAATACCCCGCAAAATTGAGTTATTACAATTTTGCACTGCATGTATTACACACATGCATTTTGTACTGTTACATGCAATGTACATATTTGTAGTGCACGAGTTGAATTGTATCTTCCTCAATAAATTAATGGATTATGTATATTTTTTTTGTATTGACAAGTATAATTTCATAGTCTAATTTTTAACTAAACTAACTTAACTAAATCCATATTATTTTGAGTGGTGCATGTGGCTATATTAGTTAGCACTATCTACACCTAAAACCCTAATACCACTACATATATATACCCCCCCCCATATATCCCCCTGTTCACATCAACCCTAGTCGCCCTATCTTCATCCTTGACTTCTAAACCCATTCCCTGCACACTCTTCCGACCACCTCTTCTTCGCCCTGTGGCCCTCCTAGCGCTTCGACCTTGTGCCCCGATCTCCCGTTGCTTCACCACAGTGCCACCCAACACCGTGCAGCGCTCTCCCAATCTCTCCCTCCCCCTGTCGCGCCGCCAGACCAAAGCCAGCAACTGCACCCCATCCGTAGTCCCCTGCTGTCTTCAGCCCAGTTGCATCCAGCAGCAGCACCTCCGAAAGCCCCCATCTCCCCCGGCTGTCACGCCCCGCATCCCAAAAGAGAATACGGAATACGGATATGTAACTAAGCCCAGCGAATAATTTTCATCTTCCATAAGCTATTCAAGAATCTTGACAACATTTCACAAGAATAATCAGAGTCGGAAGCAAAAGAGTAAACCAACATGCATATATGAACCAAAATACCAACAAGAATACTTGAAATCAAAATGTATTAATCTCAAATAATCATGATCTGAATAAGTCAGTATCCTGGGTCACATTGCCCAAATACAAATAAATCCAAGTATCAAAATACAATTGTTCAAGCATGCTACAAGAAATAATAATAGTAAAATCCAGCTATAATACTTCATTTCACCAATACCATCTGGAACCTGTTCTCCAAAATCTGCAATCTAACAATTGTAGGGATAGGAAAAAGAAAATAAATTCCTGTCAATGCAAGTTACGGGCCGCTTGTAATGCAGGATACAAGTACATGGGGAAAACTAACTAATAACATGGAACAAGCATGATAATAATGTATAACTAGTATGGTAAGGTGAACAAGTACAAGTAGCATGTATGAAGTGTCAAGTGAACAAGTATCATGTAAATAAGCAACAAGTATCAAGTATCATGTAAACATGTAGCATGTATCAAGTATCAAGTCTCATGTATCATGTAATCAAGTATCAAGTAAGCATGTATCATGTTCAAGTATCATATTCAGGTAACATGTATCAAGTCTTGTAGTGATTACTATCTAGGTAGCACTTCATACATCCCATACTGCATGGTTGCTACATCAAACAGTTTTGCTTTAGATTTCATAGTGGACCATTGAGGGCAGTGTACTCAGGAACAAGTATCAAGTATCGAGCTCCAAACTCCAAGTATCATGTATCATGCATCATGTAATCACGTGTCAAGTTGTGCAGGTGGCAAGTACGTGTCTTGCATGCAAGTGTCAAGTAATCACGTGTCAAGTATCATGTATCAAGTCATCACGTAGGATCAGTAGACCCCCTTCCGAATACACATTTATGAATTATCCACTATTAGATCTTTCCTTAAATTCCGGCTTGATTATTTATTATTAATGTCAAATAAGCATGTATGTGTGCAAAACATATTAATAATAACTTGCATGATCATGTAACAAGTTCAAGTTGCTAGATAAACATGTACGGGTGCAAGATAACTCATAAAAGGGTAAAGTAACCAAATTTCTAGTTCAGGACAGCAAGACCATACTGTAGTAAAACAATGATTCCTGGTGTTACAAACATATAAATCTTAATCTGTCAAAAAGTCTAGAAAATAGACTCCCGGCCGAATCCAGCGAATATAAATAAGTCATATAGTATTGTTGATTCTTGATTTTGATGATTACAACACAATGCAAAGTTTGTTGTGCTATTTCTCATATATTGCAGGTTGTATCAAAGTTTATCATGTATGATACACAAAGGCCTCAAAGTAAATTGATCAAGCAAGTCACAATGTTCTAAAGCTGAAGAATGATCAAGCAAAGCTTCATATAAAGACAATGGCTAAAGCTTCACTCAAAACTCAAGACTCAAGTCAAGACCAAAGCGTCAATGTCTTATAGTTTGTGTGTCTTGTAAAATGTAATTTTTTCTCTTTGTTGAGTCTTAGATTGATGTACAGCCTTGTCACACACACACACACTCACACATATTTTTTATAACTGTGTGTTTTACAAAATCTAAAGGTCGAAACAGCTAGAACTAGATCAGCTGTTGAGTACCAGTCAACTGCCGTTAAAGATCAGTCGACTGAATCTGTACAAAACTGTCTGATCTTCTTCAAACTCTAACATTGCACCTATTTCGACCGAAAAAGAGTTCGGAATTCGTCGAGGCTGCCGTAGTTGCGTCGCTACCCAACCAGCGCCGCCGCCGCTAGTAGTCCCGAGCTCCTAGCCGCCAGTCGTCGCCGCTTCGCCACGCCGTTCTCTCTCTCTCTCTCCGATCGAATGGTTGAAGAAGGAGATCGATTGGGTATTTTCGGTGTTCTGCATTTTGGCACAGGCGATCCCACTTGGCTATTTGGTGTTTGGGTCGAATCCAGTGTGAAGGAGGCCACCCATTGGTTCGATTTGCTATTTTGTGTTCTGGGCACATTTGATCCCGTTTGCCGTTCTGTGTTCTGTCCAGATCGGGTGTGGAGTTTACCGTGAGTTACTGTTGGCTTCTTCGCACGGGTTTTGCGCGTGCTTTTGGTGATTTTCGTCCGGGATTCTTATCCCGTTATTCTATTTAATTATATCTGCAATAATAGGCAAGTCTCTTCTTGAACCCTTTTTATTGTTTGTGTTCAAGATTAATTAATCTCATGCAAGTAGATCCGTCCATTTTATTATCAAAAATCTGGTTTTGACAATTCTGTTACGATTATCGAGGGTTTACACGAGCTAACCCGACATACTCTTAACTTCGTGCTATCTTCTTGATCTTTAATCCAGTCCTCAATGTTTCATGCATATGCACAATTAAAATAACTAGATTTGTACTTAGAACTTCTTGATGAAATGGACATGAATGTACTGATTCGGTTTTAATTGATGAATTGACACCATGACTGTAATGAATATACCATAAACCTTAGAAATTGCATGTTGACACCTAGGATTCACTTGATTAAAAATTTGCATGCTTTATATGATCATATGATTTAATTATTTGCCTATTCATGTTAAGACAATTGCTGGACTGCTGTATGTTTCATTTTGAAATAGATTTTCGACCATGCTAGAGACATAATTTCAAAGTACTTACTAAACATAAAATGTAGCCCTTGATGTCTAGATAATTTTTCCCTAGTCGGGATTGAAGTTCCAATTTGTCATCTGTTAGTTATCATCACTTTACTGCAATTGTGTTAGTAATTTCAGACTCATAATTTCATGCGTTCTTTGCTGTTCCATATTTTATTTGACCCTATTAATATTACAAGAAAAATCTGAAATAATTTAGACTAGACCTAGACATATATAGGTATCACCCATAATTTTTATAGATTTTAATAAAGAGTTCTCTGACCCGAAACAATTAGTAGAACACAACCTACTGCATGCTGCCTGAACTTAAAACTTGATTAGAATAGAGTTTTCACCCTAGTTATTATACCTTTTATATACCTTAATTATACTCGCTAGAACCGTATGGAAGTCTACTTTCCAGATCTTCCGGCGGATTCAGATTTTCTATCTTGTAGTGACCTTACTCTATGTTTTAGTACAACAAGATCATGCTGTCCTGATCATGTGATATGTGTGTAAATGACTTGTTTGCTACATTATTTGTCTATAACGCATAGAATTAGTCACACATAGTATTATACAACATTGAAACCTTCTTGCATGCTCACATAGGATTAAAATAACTAATAGAAAGTCGGGATACCGTGGGTAGACTTAGTAGTGAACAATCAGAAACTGTACTCGGTCGGGCCCTACTGCCTGAACTCCACTGACCGATACTGATGGCCATAAACTACTGCCGGATAAACACTGCTCGAGAAACACTGATACTAAACATGAAATACTGATTACTAGGCCGAGTACACAGACCGAGAATTCACCATCAGTCTAAAACGTTCACTGTGTGTTTGCGCGGAACCTGTAGTATTGGATGCAGTAGTACGTGCACTAGATAGATTAATAAAATACTTAATAACCTAGATTTACTGCTTGATCCTGACATCCCGCATTACATGCGTGATTTACTGTAGACCTTTGATGTTTTGCCTGCCCTTGCTTTGTTTCTTGTCTTTTACCATGTCCTTATTCTTTGATATTCAAGTTTTCCTTTGTCCTCTGTTTTCTCTACTTGCTACCTACGACTTGCTCTATGGTCTCTCTTTCCTTTCTTTTAGATCCAGTATTAACAAGTACCGGAGGAGCAATACCAGAAGACATTGGTAAGTAAACTCTTTGAAGATTGGAGCTGGTCTTTAGACTACTTAGCTATCTTTTCTTATTTGCTTATTGTATTTCTTTTTATCATACTTTGTATTATTGGGCTTTATGACCCGAAGTTTATTTTTATCCCTGATGTTGGATTATTATTTAGTGATTTTATTTCATGATTATCTTTGAGTTTATTCATTGTTTATGTGATTATATTATTATGTTGAGTTAGACTGGTACAGCTTATGGGTGATGTCTAATCATTTGCTGGGCCTATGTTACGTGCTCGTATTTCCATATTTTGGGAAGCGGGGCGTGACAGCTTTTAGTGGTATCAGAGCCCAGGGTTGAGTAATATGTTAATCAAACATGACTATCTTTAGGTAGGTTGGCTTTGATTGATATAGTAGTCGATTTTGGCTCTAGTCAGGTTAACTCAATAATATGCGCACCATGTTGATCACATGAACATATAATAACTTTAATATAATCGGGATATTAATCCTATTCGATCCACATCTGACTCCTTTGCATTCAATCCTTTGATTCCTTGTATCCTTCCGTTCCTTACATTCATTATCATTTGTCAATCTAACCACATATGTCTGGGTGCTCACCAACTGGATGGTTTTGTAGAATATGGCTCGTGAAAATTCTTTAACTCCCCCGCCCAAGGCTGAAACATCAGAGAATGCCGCCATTCTCCAGGCAATGCAACGAATGATGGAGCTACAACGAGAGCACAATGAGCTTATAAGAGCTAGTCTGGAAAGAGCCCAGGAGAACGCACAGCTCACTCGACTGTGTGTATTTGCGCACCAGCATCATGCCATCGCTATCATGAGGAAGATCCAAAGGAGGAAGGGCCCGACATGCAACTTTTGCCGCAAGATTGGTTACTCACACAAAGATTGTCGGCTAGCCAATGGTCGATGTCTTGTATGCGGAGCGAGTGATCACAGGGTTTGGGACTGCCCAAGGAGCAGGAGGAATGCACCAACTGGAGGATCAGTTTCAAGTGGAAGATAGGCTAGAGAACGTAGTCAAGCCCACAACTAGATTGCAGAGGAAGCAGCAAATGCTAAAGGTGCGACTGCAGGTATTTTGTTATTTTGTTGCATTTCAGTCTTGCGCCATTTGATTCTTTTGTTCTTGCATCTATCATATTTTGTCAATTCAATATTGAGTATCGTGTTAGTTATTTCTCCCTGCTATATTCTCTTCAATTCTGATTTTGCCCTTATTTCTCTCCCTTCACATTCAATTCTTTGATTTCTTTTTGTCCCTTCTAGTCATCCTCTTCTTTGACTTTTATTGGGTATAGATTCATTTTTCTCCTACTTATTTTTCTCTTTATATTTATTTTCCCGAATACTTTCTATATTTCGCTTATTATTTGTTATATTTATTTTGAATCTTCTATAAAAATGTTTCTCAACAAAGATTATGTTATTTCAAATAATAGTGTATTTTAACTTCACTTTTTATTTTTGATCGACTATATATTTATATTGGATTATTTTGATAAGACAAATTCTTATTTTGCTGTATAATGCTATTATTACTTCTGTTATTATTACTGCTATTGTTTTCATTATTATTACTAGTATTATTATTATTGTTACTACTATTGCTATTATTATTATTGTTTTTATTATTTTATTATTATTAATATTGAATTACTCTCACACAAAAAAATGTTGAACCCAAAACTATATTTTGTCTTGCATTATTATTTTTACTAGTGTTGTTAATATTTTAATATTATTGTTATTATTGTTATGATTATTGTTATTATCATTGTTATTCTTATTGTTATTAGTATTGATATTTTGTTATTATTATTGTTATTGGTATTATTATTTTATTGTTACTATTATTATCATTATTATTTTGTTGTGAGCCCGAACATGCTCAATTTTATATGCATTTTACCATTTCGGTGCTACCTAATGTCGAGATGGCAAATATGCAACTCGATGTCAATGAAGGCAAATTGCAACTGGATGTCGATAGAGAAAATGTGCAACCGAATATCCAGACGGCAACTTGCAACCTGATGTCGTGAAGGCAAATATGCAACTCGATGTTAAGGAGGCAAGATTTTGTACTTATTTGCTAAATGATTTTTCAAGACTTTTTATTTATTTAATGAAACTAATGGTAAAGACGTATTTTCCTTATGACATTTTGTTGATACAATTACGCTTTATGTTTCCATACAATTTGAACAAGCATAGTTGATTTTACTCTATTTTGTGTTTAAAATTATTATTGCTATTATTATTATTATTGCTATTATTTTCGTTATTATTTTTGGTATTGTTATCATTATTATTATTTCTATTGCTGTTATTATTATTGTTTACATTATCTTTATTGTTATTATTTCTATTATTGTTACTGTTGTTTTAGTATTATTGATACTATTATTATTATTGCTATTATTATTATTTTTTTTATTAATGTCATTATTTTAATGCTATTTATTTTCATGAATGTCTTAAATCCTATTCTGTTATAATTATTATCAATATTGTTATTATTTTTATTTTATTATATTATTACCAGTATAATTATGATGATTTTGATTACTGTTATTACTATTGATATTATTATTTTTATTGCTAATGTTATTATTATTATTATTAATATTTTTATTTTTATTGTTGTTATTATTTTATTATCACTGTTATTGTTATTATTATTTTCACTGTTAATATGTGTTGTTATTATTACTGTTATTACTAATTTTATTAATTGTTATTATTATTCTACTATTATTGATATTATTATCACTGATATTTGTTGTTATCATTATTTTTGTTAAAGCCATTAGTTTTGATCTATATTATATCTTTTAATTATTTAAATTGAGCTCATCTTTATATCCTTTTGCATTATTTGCATATATCTATCTTGAGCCCGTACTCTCTTTGATCCAGTTGTCTCATTCTCGTCTTCCTGCTCGGTTCGTCGATTGGTATCATGTGGCCTACAGCGACATGTATGTTGCTTGGGACATCACCATCGGAGTAGCGCAGCGGAAGCGTGGTGGGCCCATAACCCACTGGTCCCAGGATTCTCCTGTTGTTTCTCCTTCCCTACATTGTTTGTTTCAATCTATCCCTTGCATTCATCCTCACCCGTTGACTCATTTGCTTGGTCTAACTCTTCCTTGTCCATCTTTCTCCGATTCCAGCTCTATCTATTTCGTCATCTCCTTGCTTGCTATCTTGCAATTCTTGTGTTGTTCTTCTTCATTTTGATACCGGTTGCTTCTTTCTTGCATCCCTATTGACCTCATTGTTATTTACTTCCTTACTTTCTGGTGTTGCCACTGCTTTGTTCTTTCCCTTTAAATCTCTGTTTTTGTTACCCCCGTTTTTTTTTTGCCTTATCCTATGTACCGCCTAAGCAAATTTTGAGGACGAAATTTTGTTGTAAGGTGGGTAGGATTTGTAACCCCTAATTCCGAAAATATGTATTTTCACGATTATTTTTCTGTATCTTGTTATTTATAAATTATTATTGTTAAATTCGTTTGAGTTTCTTTATTAAAACGTTTTTCTAAACAATAATTATAATTATTTGAATAAACTTTTTTTCCATTTTTATTTGATCAACTATTTACACTTTAACCCTCAAAGATCTTATTATTGTTTCGACTATTTCAACAAAAATTCCTATTTTTATATATAGACAATATCTTGAGGATTTCCATTATTAATGTTAGTATTTTATTGTCATTATTATTATTTCTACTATGATTACTTATTATTGATTATTAAATTCTTATTTGACAAATGTATTTATAATTATTTCAAATAATTTACGTGGTACAAATTGTATTTTATTATGAATCATATTTTACCGGATATCTCATTCTTTTGTATTTGGGTTTATATTGATCTTTATATTCATATATAATGTATTTTTATCTATTGGATTTTATACCAAATTACACATTACCCAATATCTCTTATTCCTCTATAAATACTCTAATCACTTAACTAAACCATAACCCTACTAATTTCCTAACCCTTCAGCCGCCTAAACCCCCCTTACTGTGCATTCCCCTACCCCCGATCCTGTTCATCCCTAACCCTCCCTCTCCAAAACTCCCGCTCTCCCTCTCCCTGTTAATCCACTGCCCAAGCCCAACTCCTATCGACTCTGTCCACCTTCCTCCTCCATCGCCCTCATCGTCACCGTCTCCTCATCACCCTAGCCCCTCTCCTCGTCGCTCCGAGTCACCCCCGTCCTCACCTGCGTCAAACTCGCTCAAACCCATCTTCACCGAACCCATTACTGCCACTTCAGCACCACCGTGCCGTCCAGTGCTTCGACCCTTTCCACTCATTTCCTACACCCACCAAAGATCCCTAGCACGACCTCGTCGCCGTCCAAGTCCCGATCGCTGTTGTCGTCATCTTCCACTGTTTCGACCGAAAACAGAGTTTGGAGTTCGTCGAGGCTGCCATCATTGCGTTGCTTCCCGACCAGTGCCGCCGCTCGTCACCGCCGCTGGTAGTCCCAAGCTCCTCACTGCAAGTTATTGCCGTGTCGCCGCTTCGACACGCCGTTCTCTCTCTCCGATCGAAAGGTTGAAGACGGAGATCGATTGGGTGTTTTCGGTGTTCTGCATTTTGGCACAGGCGATCCCACTTAGCTGTTTGGTGTTTGTGTCGGATCCAGTGTGAAGGAGGACACCCATTGGTTCGATTTGCTGTTTTGTGTTCTGGGCGCATCTAATCCCGTTTGTCGTTCTGTGTTCTGTCCAAATCGGGTGTGGAGTTTACCGTAAGTTACTGTTGGTGTCTTTGCACGGGTTTCGCATGTGCTTTTGGTGATTTTTGCCCAGGATTCTAATCCCGTTATTCTATTTAATTATATCTGCAATAACAGGCAAGTCTCTTCTTGAACCCTTTTTATCGTTTGAGTTTAAGATTAGTTAATCTCATGCAAGTAGATCCATCCATTTTATTATCAAAAATCTGCTTTTGACAATTTCGTTAAGATTATCGAGGGTTTGCACGAGCTAACCTGACATAGATTCCTTGTGGAATTCAAATCCCCGTTCTTTGAACACAATTCAAAAACAACAAAAGCACAACCAAAAGCTGAAACTTCCAAAGCTCATAACATTTGCTATACTTATCGGAATCCAACAAAATTATACTTTTTGGAAAGGGGAGAGCATCTACTACAACTTCCTAGTTAACAACTTTCTCAGATTCCTTATGGAATTCAATTTCCCGCTCTTTGAACACAATTCAAGAACAACAAAAGCACAACCAAAAGCTGAAACTTCTAAAGCTCATAACTTTTGCTATACTTATCGAAATTCAAAAAAATTATACTTTCTGGAAAGGAAAGAACATCTACTATAACTTCCTAGTTAACAACTTTCTCAGATTCCTTATGGAATTCAATTCCCCACTCTTTGAACACAATTCAAGAACAACAAAAGCACAACCAAAACTGAAGCTTGTAAAGTTCACAACTTTTCCTATACTTGTCAGAATCTAACAAAATTGGACATTTTGAAAAAGGGAGAATATCTACTACAACTTCCTAGTTAACATCTTTCTCAGATTCCTTATGGAATTCAATTCCCCGCTCTTTGAACACAATACAAGATAACAAAAGACAGCAAAAGTTACAGCGAAAGCTGAAACATGTAAATGTCGTAACGTTTGCTATACTTGTCTGAATGTAGCAAAATTGGGCTTTCTGGAAAGGGGAGAAAATCTACTACAACTTTCTAGTTGACCACTTTTCTAGATTCCTTATAGAGCTCAAAATCCATCTCTTTGAACACAACTCAAGAACAACAAAAAGCATAACAAAAGCTGAAACTTGTAAAGCTTATAACTTTTGCTATACTTATCGGAATCTAACAAAATAGACCATTTTGAAAGGGGAGAAAATCTACTACAACTTTCTATTTGATCACTTTTTCATACTCAATCAATAAGAGGTGCAAGAACTTCAAACCATCCAAACAGCGAACTTCAGCCAAAAAGCTGACTGTTGAGATTTGTAAAGCTTATAACTTTTGTAATACTTATCGGAATCTAACAAAATAGGATATTTTGGAAAGGGGAGAACATCTACTACAACTTTCTAGTTGAACACTTTTTCAGATTCCGTAAGGAACTCAAAATCCAGTCCCTTAAACACAAGTCGAATCAACTAAAACAGCAGTTTTTGTTGCAAAACTCGATGTTTTAAGAAAACGATTTGTTTAACCCATCAAATTAACCCAGAAAATTCTATAAAAATTATATCATCATAATAACACATACAAGAAGCTCTCAAATTAATTTGGGATCAAGATTTCAACTTTAGCACAAGTGATTAGTTTTAACCATTTAAGCTACATACTAGTTTCAAGATTGGGTTTTTAGGGTTCTGGTTGTGTTCTAACCCCTCAATCTTTTTATGCCATTTATTCTAGTCCAAGTTCTTCAATATGCACATGAAAATAGTCCAATTTATTAACATTAAAACAAACAAATAACAATAATAATAACAATCAAAAGTTGAGAACCCCCACCCAAACTTGTAGGAAAGACTAGCTTGCTCTTCTTCTCCTTGTTCCTTGTTCTTGCTCCTCTTCAAGAACACAACAAATGAACCACACTTTTTTTTTTCTTTTCTTTTGATTTGATCTCTTTCTTTTCTATTTTTCTCAATTTTTTTTCTAATTAAAAACAAGTAAAGAAATATAAGAGAGAGAGATAGTGAGAAGAAATGGACAGACACAAAAGAAAAGAGGGCTTTGACCTTCTTGTTTGGTCGGCCAAAGGGGAAAGGGAGGGGGGGGGGGCTGGGGTTATAGGAGAAGGGGAGAGGGTTTGTGGGTGAGAAGAGAGCCACTTGTGACCCTTTCTCATGGTTAATCAATTGGAAATCAATTTGTAATTTTATATTACAATAAACACCCAAACTCATCTCTAACCCTTCATTTGATCATGATGGATCAAAAATAAGATATATTTTTCCAAAATCACATACTACATGATTTCGTACAAACGTACGAAATCGATACGGTGCATATACATACATATATTTTTCTATCCAGATAATTTTTATTAGTTCAAACGAATAATCTCTACCGAAAATATTTTAATTCAGAAATAATAATAATAATAATTTTATTACCGGCTCGGAAGATTTCAATACCAATTTGATACAATACAGATATATATACAAACTAGTATATATATATATATATATATTTAATTTTAAAAATAATAATAATACAAATATAATATCCGACCGGGATATTACATGGAGTCTGTTCCTAAGTGTGTGCATTGTCTGGAACAATTCAGGTCAGATCTTCTACAAGTGAGGACGACTGTGATGCGCGGTTAAATTTGGATGAGGAATTTATCCACATAGAGGACGAGTCAGATGAGTCAGATGATTCAAAGACTGTATGTAATATCCCGGTCAGATATTATATTTGTATTATTATTATTTTTATAAATTAAAATATTTCCTATAGAAATTAATTAGTTTTAATAGTAAAAAGCTATCGGTATATATATACTAGTATGTATCTATATGTATCATATCGATTTTGTGCATTTGTGCAAAATAATGTAAAATGCATGTTTGAGAAATATTTGTAATATCCCACTCTGATATAAAATTATTATTTTTATTATTTTATTTTTTATTTTCAGAATTGAAATATTTTTGGTGGATATTACCTGGTTTAATTAATAATCATTATTTGTATACATACCAGTCTATATGTATATGTATTATATCAATTTGGTGATGAAATCTTCCAAGCCTATTGTAACACCCCGAATTCCAAATAAGACTAAATTCGAAGTTCCACAAGATCTTTACACTTTACATCGTACAATTTTACAAGGAATTTAAAACTTTTATTTACATCAGAGTTTTTTACATCAACACGCAGCGGAATAAATAAAATACAACAATGATACATGTACAATTATAATAACTTCAACATTTAATTAATCATCAATATCAAATTCATCTTTATATCTTCTTGTAAACTCCAAGTCCTGCATATAAAACTATGGGTACGTCAGTTGCTTACAACCGACGAAATATTATACACGGCCATCCTAGTTATGCCGAACAGTATAACGATTCTTAAACACTTTATCAAACACAAACTTGATAACAAACAAAGCTACAGGGGGACTATCCTAATGATGTCGTGGGTGCTGTACACTTAGTCCTTAATGTAGTTATTTATATTATATGACACTAATGCGCACTTGTCCGGATTCTATGCATCCCATACTACATATGTCCGAGGGTAAGCCCTTAATCCTTCTTCATCTTGTAGGGTTCAATCCCTCACCATGACTTAAACTACTACGGTAACTACGGTAAGTATCCTAAATATTCTATGAGTTACGAGCCCATGTCCAGACAGCCTTGAGGGGAATCCCACGTCATGACACGACGCATCGTGTAGAACCTATGGACAATTCAGCATCCATCATGGGATATGGCACCACCCGTAGTCACCAAACACCCCACAAGCGTCGCCTGCGGTACGAAATCCTCCACGTCATGACATGACACAACATGTAGATAGCCTATGAATACTCTTACATCATAGCTCTGAGGCCCTCATACTCGTGTTTTTCTCTTACTTTCATCACATCTCCACTATAGTGTAGTTCTTACATTTTAGTTTGTTTTAGAAGAAAATCATCACAGCCTAAAGCTAGCTTACCCTGCTGGACTTAAACCAAAATAAAAGAGACAGTCAACCTACCTGGCTACTTCTCAAGAGATGCTCAACCCACACTGGTTAGCTCTCAAATTCATTAATAAAAATGGCCGGTCACTAGGGTCTCGCCTAGCCTCTAGATTCCAACAACAATCTCTTTCTAGAGATCAATAATATTTCATATTCAATCTCAAAATAATCTTTCAATTTCTTTATTCATATCTCTTTCTCAAAGAGAAATATTTCTTTATAATCTCATGGCGCGACATAAGTTAATTCAACCTCTTTATCAATTTAATCATTTATAACATTGTATGTAATATCAAATGATCTCAATCAAGTATTAAATTCATAAAATTTCATTAAGAAGAAAATCTAATTGCAATCCAAATATTCATCTCTCTTTAATTATACAAAAATCACAATTTTCATTAAAAAAAATCACTTCTACTTCTTTTAATCGACCAACTTAAGTTCTTTAATGTAAAATCCTCTTTTAATCTGACAAAATATGTCCAAATATTGTAGAATTAATTTTAATAAAGTCTAAACAATTTTAGAAGAATATCAGTAATTTTTCCAAATTTTATTTCACTTTAAGAATTCATAAAACATAAAAATATATCTAAAACAAATAAAAGGTGGCTACCAGGTTTCGAACCCAACCCAAAGTTAGAGCCCGCCTTGCTACAGTAAACAACCCAAACCACACCCGATAGCCAGGCTGGCCACAGTGACTAGTTGTCACATAAAGGACTTATTTTATACATAAGTTATGGCTCTCGGTATTTGAGTAAAAATCAGATTTTAGGAAAACAAAGTCTCTGTCGAGACTTGAACCCAGGCCCATTGGCTCCGCCAAGCTACAGTAATGCTTTTAAAACGGACACGAAGACCAACTGGCCATAGTGACTAACTGTCACAGAATGAGTTGGGTTCCTCATACTCCAACTCTCGGTTTTCTTCTATATTTTTGACTCATTCATAAATTTTAATTTCCACTTTTTGTCTCAAAAATATTTGTTCATAAAAATACATGTCTACATTTCCCAAAAACGATTTTCCACTGATTTTATTTATAATAAGGTGAATCCATATCAAATAAATTCAAAAATAGTAATTCATGAAATCTCTTATACACATTAATTAACCCTACTACTCTTTATAGAAAAAATAGCATGAATGTATTTTTCTCCTAATTATTATGTGGGTTGATGGAGAAACTTTCACATCTCTTTATAATTGTAATTTATCCCAAATAAGGCACAATTTTACCCCTTTCACAAACACATAAAATTCATCTACAAAATCTAATTATGGTATACTCCAATTTGCATGACATCAAATTAAATTACTCTAATAAAATTATAGTTTGTCTACATAGCAATTTCACATTTCAATTTGCATGTATTCTTTCACCATAATATTTCCACACATCATAGCACAATTATATCAAAGTTATGCAATCTACAAATTAAAATACCAATCACAATTTAATAACTAAATTATATATTGTCTGGCATGCAAGTCCACTACTACATTAGAAAGGATTTTAGAATCACCCACCCAAGGAAATTTAATTCCTATCAATTGCACTCCTAGAATGAGAAGCTCCTAGAAACCCCGCTTCGCCTCCTCGAATTCCGCACATAAGGAAAAAGCTCCCCATCACTCCATTTCGGCAACAACAAAATAGCAACATCTTCATTTTCGGCAAACACATATAGAATGACACTCCTTCACATATATGTACATATATATAATTAAATATATATATATATATATATATATATATATATATATATATATATATATATATATATATATATATATATATATATATATATATATATATATATATACATGATGGAACATGATATAGGTGGAGAAGTGCAGAGGGGTTTGCTGGCTTGGGATTGGGGTGTTCGGTTTTTGACAGAGGATGAAAGAAGGAAAGAGATGAAAGAAAATGAGAGTAAATGAATGGGGGTATATGTATATACATAAATATACGTACACACATATATTTGAATGAAGAAGCTCAAGAATTTGCTGGAGTGGTTTGCTGGATTGGATGGCTGGTCTGTGGCTTTGGTGACTTCGGCAATGAACAGAGAAGGAGAGATGGAGAGATGAAGTGTAAATGAATGGGTATTAGTAGGAATTTATTTGTGTGGTTATTATAACTATTCCCACATGAACACCATTAACTCCACTCAAATATTCGATAATTCATTTTTCCCTCCTACTCTCAAAACCAGTGGGCCACTATTTTTGTGTGCACGTGCACGTGCTTTGTGTACACTACAAAATAAATTAATTATTTAATTTAAAACATGTGTTTATATATGTAATATGTATATAAAAATTAACTTAAAAATTATACTTTTTATGCACGATTAAATAGACACACACTCTTCATGAAATTTATCTTTCCCATGTACTTGTATCCTGCACTAAAAGCGGCCCGTAACTTGCATTGACGGGAGTTTGTTTTCTTTTTCCTCTTACTGCAATTTATTAAATTGCAGATCAGGGTGATCAGTTGCCAGATTGAGTTGGCGATATGAGATATTAGTTATTGGAGTTCCTACTTTAATTATTGTTTTCCTGTTGCTTGCTTTGAATAAATGTACTTGATTATTTGGATTTATTTGTATTTGGGCAATGTGAACCAGGATTATTGACTTATTCAGATATGATTTATTTGAGATTAATATATTTTGTTTCATGTAAATTCCTGTTGGTATATTGATCCAATTATGCATGCTTAGTTGACTTCTTTTACTTCCGACTCTGATTCTTCTTGTGAAATGTTGTAAAGATTCCTGAAAGCTTATGGATGATGAAAATCATTCGCTAGGGCTTAGTCACATATCCGTATTCCGTATTCTCTTTTTGGGAAGCAGGGCGTGACAAGATTTTTAGTGGTATCAGAGCCCAGGTTTGGCTAATGTATTAGTTTGACTGATATATTAGAAAGGCTTGGCTCGATCTGGAATTGGCTCAACATTACACAAACCATACATACATAAATGAATTATAATCCACTTTGATCTGAATGCTAATTATTTTTGGTTTTGTGCAGACTATGGCTCGTAGAGGTTCTACTTCTCGTCCCCAGGATGATCAGGCTGGGATTGAGGCCATCACCACCGTGTTGGAACGGCTGATCAATATGCAGCAGAACCACAGTGACTGGTGATGGCTGCTTTGGAGGCTGCTTGGGTTCCACTACCTGTTGTGCCTATGCAGGCAGCTCTTTCTCCTCGTCCGGGTACAGTCATAGACTTCATGAGGCTGCATCCCGACAGGTTTTCAGGCACTGAGATGCCTTTGGAGGCTGAACAGTGATTGATCCGGACAGAACAACTGCTTTTGGCAGCTAGAGTTGCGGATGCTGATCGAGTGGATGTGGTGGCCATCCAGATGGTGGATCTAGCTCGTATTTGGTGGAGGTCCGAGTCCGAAAGGCTCGAACGACCGATCACTTGGGCTACTTTTACTAGGAGCTTCTTGGAGAAGTTCTTCCCTAGAAGCACCCAAATGGAAATGGAGCAACAATTCCTAGCCCTGAAACAGGTTGGTCGTTATTTCTAGTAATAAAATTTTGTTACATATTGTCCATGCAATGTTGTAACATGAGACTTTCTTGAAACAGGGCTCTAGGTCTGTGGATGAGTATGCAGCTGAATTTACAAGCTTTAGTCACTTCACAGCCATTCTTGTGGCGAACGAAGAGGACAGGGCTCATAGATTCATATTAGGACTTGAGAGAGACATTAAGGTGCAGCTTGTCTCACTTCTCTTGCGTACTTATGCTGAGGCTCTCGAGGCAGCTCGAGCTCAGGAGCAGGCTCGTGGTGGATTGGCTCCTTCTCAGCGGACTGTTCTGCACTCTGCTGTTGCTAGGGCTTCTGGTGGGCCGGTTCGGAGGCCTGTTTCCACCCATCCTATCAAGGCAGCCCCTTACTCTTCTACTAGTTTCCAGAGGGCTAGATTCTGTGACTTTTGCCAGTTGGCTGGGCATGATCGCAAGGAGTGTAGGCATGCCAACCGCCGGTGCTTTGGATGTGGTGCTGCTGACCATTCAATACAGGATTGCCCACAGCGGAGGATGGCTCTTCCAGACAGGGATCCAGTTCAGCAGGTAGCCCCAGCTCGTGGTCCTGTTAGGTCACCTCTTCATCCTCAGCACCAGATTGTCGGTCAGAGTACCACTGCCTCCAAGAGAGGTCAGGCTTTCAACCTGACTGCTGTTGATGCTGAGTCAACAGAGGGATTTGTTGCAGGTATATTTTGCTTTTATTGTTTTGTTGTTTTATTTTTTCTCTTTTGCTTCTTTTCATATCTCTTGCTTTTATTCTTTCATATTATCTTTCTGCATTGTGTTTTTCCTCACCCCTGTTTAACCATTCCTTGTTCCCTTGTCTTTTTTATTCCATTTTAGGTGTTGTCCTTGTTTGCTCTTTTCATGCTCATGTTTTTTTTTGATTCTGGGGCAACTCATTCCTTTGTCTCCTCTCGATTTGTGGCTTGCCATCAGTTGGATTGCAGCATCATGTCTGAGGCTTGGAATATTATGACAGATGGTGGAGTTTTCATTTGTTTCCGGAAGTGCAAACAGTGTCCTGTGATTATTGGTGGCGCAGATTTCAAGGCCAATCTGATTGTAATTGGGAATTCAGGATTCGACGTTATTCTCAGTATGGATTGGTTGGGTGAGTCCCACGCCATTATTGATTGCCATGCCAAGAAAGTTGTGTTCCGGATTCCAGATCGTGCGGAGTTTGAGTTCCATGCCGTGGAGATGTCTCTTGGCCGAGTTGAGACTGCAGTAGATCACGAGGTTTGTGCGATGGAATTGAATTCAGGCTGTGAGGCTGCGCCTCTAGTAGTATGGGATTTCCTTGATGTCTTTCCAGAGGAGTTACCTGGCTTACCCCTTGATAGGAATGTGGAGTTCGGTATTGAAGTTCAGCTGGGTATGGCGCCGATATCGAAGAGTCCCTATAGGATGGCACCGGTTGAGTTAGCAGAGCTTAAGGTGTAGATTCATGAGTTGCTTGATTTGGGGTTCATCAGACCCAGTATTTTGCCTTGGGGTGCTCCAGTCCTTTTTGTCAATAAGAAGGATGGTAGTCGTCAACTATGCGTGGATTATCGGGAACTAAACAGTGTTACTGTGAAAAACCGATATCCGTTGCCCAGGATCGATAATTTGTTTGATCAGTTAAGTAGAGTTGCTGTTTTCTCGAAGTTGTATCTTTGTTCTGGGTATCATTGGGTCAAGGTGAGGGCGACTAATATACAGAAGACTACATTCAGGACCAGATACGGGCACTATGTGTATCTTGTAATGCCTTTCGGGGTCATGAATGTGCCTGCTGTATTCATGAGTCTTATGTACAGGGTCTTTTCCCAGTTCTTGGATAGATTTGTGGTGGTCTTCATTGATGACATTCGGGTATATTCTCGGAATCGGGAAAATCATGCTGAGCATCTTAGGTTGGTTCTGCAGACTTTGAGAGAGAATCAGCTCCATGGGAAACTCAGCAACTGCAAGTTTTGGCTCGACAGTGTCACTTTCTTGGGGCACATTATCTCGGGCGATGGTATTTCTGTGGATCTGGCCAAGGTTGAGGCTATGATGGATTGGCCAGTTCCCAAATCAATTTCTGAGATCAGGAATTTTCTGGGTCTGGCTGGCTATTATCAGAAATTCATCCAAGATTTTTTGAAGATAGCGGGACCATTGACTAAGTTAACTGGGAAGGATCAGATGTTCTGTTGGTCTGAGGCTTGCAGTGAGGCTTTTGCTGAGTTGAAGAGCAGGTTGACGTCAGCGCCAGCATTGACTATTCTAGATGGTTTAGGCGTATTTGTAATTCACTGTGATGCTTCTGGTAAGGATCTTGGAGCAGTTCTGATGCAGAAGGGCCGAGTTATTGCTTATGCATCGAGGCAGTTGAGGCCGCATGAGAAGAACTATCCGACTCATAACATGGAGTTAGCAGTAGTGATCTATGCTTTGAAGTTGTGGAGACATTATTTACTTGGGGACCTAGTGGAGATCTTTATAGAACACAAAAGTCTCAAGTACGTCTTCATCCAGAAGGAGTTGAACATGAGACAAAGGCGTTGGTTGGAACTTATGGCCGATTATGACATCACTTTGCAATACCATCCTGGTAAAGTAAACTTGGTACCAGATGCTTTGAGCAGGATACCGGCAGTTATGTTCCTAACTCAGGCAGATGGATTTGATTGAGCAGATGCGGAGGTTGAAGTTGGATGTTTTGTTGCCGAGTTCTGATCGGAGTTGTTTGGTGCTTCAGCTTTAGTCGTTTCTCGTTGATCAGATCAAAAAGGCTCGGGCTGGTGATGAGCGGTTGCAGGGTTTTCGAGTTGAGGTTGAGTCTGGGACTAGAACAGACATGGTTATTCATGCTGATGGATCACTTCGCTTTGGGTCCAGGTTATGTGTCCCGAAGGGAGATGTTCGTCAGAGGTTGCTTGAGGAAGTCCACCAGTTATCGTATTCTATCCATCTTTGAGGTACTAAGATGTATCCTGGAGGTACTCTAATGGACAGTCAGAAAGGACCATCCAGATTCTTGAGGACATGTTAAGGTCCTGTATGCTGTAGTTTAGTGGATCATGGGAGGACCATCTAGAGTTCTCGTATAATAATAGCATTCAGGCCAGTCTTAAAGCTGCACCGTTCGAGGCACTTTATGGGCGAAAGTGCAGATCACCAGTGTGATGGGATGACATTGGTGAGAGGAAGTTGTTGGGTTTGGAGTTGGTCATAAGGACAGTTGATGCGGTGATTCAGATCAGGAAGCATTTGTAGGAAGCTCAGGATAGGCAGAGGCGATAGGCTGATGTCCATCAGAGAGCTTTGGAGTTAGAGTTGGTGACCATGTTTTCCTAAAGGTATCGCCTTTGCGCGGAGTCATTCGGTTTGGTGGTGGGGGCAAGCTTAGCCCTGGATTTATTGGACCGTTTGATACTGTGGAGCGAGTAGGCAAGGTGGCCTATCGCCTTGCAAGGTGGCCCATCACCTTGCATTGCCACCAGCTTTATCAGGAGTGCACGATGATTTCCATGTCTTACAACTCAGGAGATATATCCGAGATGAGAGCCACGTGATCGACTATTCTGAGATGACTGTTCGGTCGGATTTGACTTGCGAGATTCCGCCAGTTGTTATTGTGGATCGGTGGGAGAAAGTGCTTAAGAACAAGGTCATCAAGTTGGTTTGTGTTTCTTGGAATCCTCACTCGCTCGGTGAGTCGACTTGGGAGCTGGAGGAGGAGATTCAGCAGAAATTTCCCCATCTTTTTGGGTAGCTTTTTGTGTTATTCTTTATTTTCTTTTCGGGTTATCCTATGTAGCTTTTTGTTCTGTTCTTTCTTTTCTTTTCGAGGACGAAATTCTTCTTATTAGGTGGGTAGGATTTGTAACCCCTGTTTTTCATTTTCTTTATTTTGAGTGTATTTTCTTTTTCATGTTCTTGATTCTTATTGTATCTCTTTTTGGACAGTATATTGGATCTTATTCTTTTTCAATATATTTATTTATTTGATTTGTCTTCTCTTTTATTGGTCTCCTTGATTCATTTGTTAGTCTTTTGTTCCGTCTCCTTTTGATCGAGCTGTTATTTTTTATTCTCTTTATTTTATTTGTTCATGCCCTATTTTATTTACCCATTTGTGGCCATCTCATTTTATTTCGATCTATTATTTCCCTAATCCTATTCAAACCCTTCTCTTATACCCTATTGGATACCCATTATACCCCATATACATTTTACCCTGAAACCCTATTACTCTTCCCAAACCCGCTAGCACACTCGTACCCGAAACCCACCTTCTGCCGTCAACTACCCAACCCTAGACTATACCCTATATATATTGTCATGTCCCTCTTCCCAAAAGAGAATATGGAATACGGATACGTGACTAAGCCCAGCGAATAATTTTCATCATCCATAAGCTGTTCAGAATCTTTACAAAATCTCACAAGAATAATCAGAGTCCGAAGCAAAAGAATCAACCAAGCATGCACATATGAGTCAAAATACCAACAAGTATGCTTGAAACAAAATATATTAATCTCAAATAATCCAGATTTGAATAAGTCAATGTCCTAGGTTACATTTCCCAAATACAAATAAATCCAAGTATAAAATACAATTGTTCAAAGATAAGCAACAAGAATAATAATAGCAAATTCCAACATCTAGTGACTCATCTCGCATATTCCATCTGACAGCTGATCTCCAAAATCTGTAATTTAATAAATTGCAGGAAGAGGAAAAAGAAAACAAACTTCCGTCAATGCAAATTACGGGCCGCTTGTAGTGCAGGATACAAGTACATGGGAAAGAATAAACTACACAGCATGGAATAAACATGATAACAAAATAGAACAACTAGCATGGCAAGATGAACAAGTGCAAGTGGCATGTATCAAATGTCAAGTGAACAAGTATCATATAAACAGGTAACAAGTATCAAGTAGCAAGTGTCAAGTATCATTCAAGCAGGCAAACAGGTAATCAACTATACAGGTAACATGTATCAGGCAAGAATGTAATAGGTATCATGTAACAGGTATCATGTTATATCAAGTCTTGTGTTATTACTATCTAGGTAGCACTTCATACATCCATCTTTTTACTACATGGTTGCTACATTCAAACAATTACGTTTAGATTTCGTAGGGGATTCTATAGGGTCGTGTACTCAGGGACAAGTAATCCAAATCATATACCAAATTCCAAATTACTCCAAATCATATACCAAATTTCAAATAATCCAAATTATATACCAAATTCCAAATAATCCAAATCATATACCAGATTCCAAATGTGGGAAACACGGCCCCCTTCCGAGTACACTTTTCTATATTGTCCACTACTAGATCTTTTCCTTAAGCCCGGATTGTTACTTTTTATTACAAAATACACATGATCACGAGATAACGAGAACAAAATCGAGACAAGACAAGGATGTATCAAGAGCTTATATGATGCAAGGAACAAGTTCTAAATCACAAAATACAAGAAACAACATGCAAGTATTCAAACATGGCAAAATATCAATTCGGGATAACAAGACGTTGTTGTACCAAAACTGAGATTCCTGCTACCAAAGGAATCCAAATATGGATCTGTCAGAAGCTCTAGAAAATAGACTTCCGGCCGAATCCAGCAAACGTATATAAGTCATATAGTATTTCACAAAAACAAGTCTCAAAACTGATTTGAATCCAGAAAACATATTCAGCCAGAAATAAGAAGATGGTATTCAAAGACAGGAAAACAACATGAAAACTCTAATTAAATCCACGAAAAATCTAGGGTATTCCCCTATATGTGTAGTAACAGAAAATCAAGTTTCGTAATTTTCCAACAAGAATAGAGTAGTTAAGTAAAATCAGAAAACAATAAGACACAATAGTTTTGTAAATCTGGAATCACAAACACTGCAGTCCGAAATCAAAATCCAAATCTGCCAAAAGGGTAATAAAATAGATACAGTAAGCTAACTTTCATATTCAGGAACATTTTAGAAACAACAAGTAGAAATAAGTCGAAAATCAGGTTCTTTACTGAACAGTAGTAAAATTCTGCATGTAAAATCTTTGTTTGCAAGCATGAAAAAGTTTGTAAAATACCTCAGATAAATAGACCAAAATTCTGGGTAAACCCCAACCAAGTCAAGAAGTACTGAACAAAATGTCAGATCAAAATAATAATTTTAACACCAAAATAAAAATAGATTACTCTTCAGAATTCATAGAAAACGTAGTGTGGAAACCTTTATACACCTCAGTAATAAAATAGGCATAACTCACAAACCGTAAAACAAAACTGAGATCCGTCAAAAAGGATTGGAAAATAGACAAAAAAAATTTCAGTTCATGTTCAGAAAATATTTTCAAATACTAACCTTAATAGGGTCTACAATACTGATCAAGACAGAAAAAGCCAGCAAAACTGAGCATACCTCATATGCACAAAATCTACTAGTTCACATAGAATTCATCCAAAACACAACCAAACACAAAATAGAGTTTACTAGATGTCCAAGCAACATGGTATAGAGTATTTCACAAGTCCACAACAAGTCTACCACGAATAATATGAACGAGCACATGGTAGTACATGAACAACACGCATATATGCAACAAGATGTGGTCAATGCAAGGTTATATCATGTGATGTATGTTGTGAGGCAACTACAGTCAAATCATCACTATAGAGACAATATCAACAAGAGAATTCACACACAAATTGTGTATAGAACCCAACTACACTACAAGCAGTATTTAGTACTTATATTTACAAATGAATTTATTACAAGTTACTTGCCTGAGAGACGACGACAGAACGAAGCAAAGAGCAAGAATAACGGGAACGAATTCCCAGGCACGAACTCAAGCAAACGAACAAACGAACACAATGAACGGATCACGAACCAATCACGAACACACGATCACACAAATCACGAACACCAAGCACGGTTCTCGATGATCAAGATGGATCGATCGAATGGCTACGATCAAAAGAAGTTGATGATCATCATGATCGTGACGATCAAGAAGGGATCGGATGGCTAGGATCTAATCGGATGATCAAGAGGAGATCGACTGCCCACATCCAATCAAGCATGATGATCAAGATGCAACGGACGGCCAAAATCAAAATCAAGGAGACATGATCACGATGATCAAGGGAATCGGACGCCCAAGATTCAATGTGGTCAAACCTCAAACAACCATCAATGGAGCTTCAGTTTGGCGGCAGACGACAATGTGAGGGCTGGCTGGCGGCGGCCAGGGGACACGGTGGAGGGACAGGGTTGTCGACGCTGTGGTGGCTGCATGCGGCAGGGGGGGTGACGCAGGTGGCTGCGATGGAGGGGAGACAACGCATAAGGGAAGATGGCTTTGTGCTCTGGCTGGAGAGCATCGCGATTGGGCTCACTAGCATTGCTGCATTCGTCGGAGGGAGACAGCACAGGTGTGCGGTGCTGCTGCGCGTCTGCATTGGGGAAGCATAGCGAGGGGGGCTCGGGGTCTGCGATGTCGCAAGGAGAAGAGGAGACGGGGATCATGATAGGGGCATTAGAAGGTGCAGGGCTTTGATGGAAGCTGGCGGCTAAGGTACTAGGTGAAGAAAATGAACAGCCGATATACAGGGTTAAATAGGTGAGGGATAGAGTAGATGTTTGGGTATGCTGACGGTTCAGGTTTGGGGTGTGATAACGAGTATGGGTATGGGTGATGCGGGTATGGTTAAGTAGACTGTAGGTTAGTATATACTTTAAAAAAATGGTTAAATGGGTAAACGGGTAGTAATAAATGGGTAATGGATATTAAATAGGGTTTTAAGGAAAAATATCTAATAAGGAAAATAGGGTTTTAAAAAGGATAGGTGTTGCCGCTAAATCTGGTGTGGAGGCAAACAGATAGTATTTGTGGATTCTTAGGAAAACTGAATAGCAAGCCTGTTACCTGTTCTGCCGGAGTTTGATGTTGTCTCCCACCGTACACCTGCAAGAAGTGCGAGACACCGGGGTTGTTCCCGGCGACGCACCCTCCGACGCTCAAGTCAGTAATCAGAAGTGATTATGAAAGAGCTTAAATTGGCAAAAGATTGATTACCTCTTAATGGAGATGGATGGGGGGTATTTATAGGCACCGCTGGGATCAAATTAGGAATGTAATCCCCGTGGTCTGATAAGGAATATAATCCCTGTAATCAGATATGGAATGTAATCCAAGGATAGTTATGAATCAGGGCCGTTGATTAGGATTTAATTAGAAACCCTAATTCTATCCTTTCTGGACCGAGTTTGCTGCGGGTTGAAACCCGCACCCAGTTGAGGTGGATCCGTTCGCGGGTTAGTGGATCTTCGAGGAGGAGAACCTGTACCCGCTTCAGACCCATTGGTAGGTGAAATTACCGTTTTACCCCTGGGCTTCAAGATTCGTGCCCGATTTGGACGGTTCCGATTTATCCCCATTTTTAGCCATATCACGAGCCCCCCACTCCCGAAGACTGAGTTTAATCAGCCATTGAGGAGTATTTTTACTGTTTTAATGGCTAGTGGAGTTGTATCGGAGTCCAAATGGAAGGTTTTGAATCTTTGAAGGAGGTAGTGCGGTGATTTTTCAAGTTGGTCGCACTTTGAGTTGCTCCTGAGTTCTTCAGATCACGCGGTGTTTTCGCTTGTCTTTGCAAAGTGTCAATTTGTCGTTCGGGGGTCTTAAAAGTTTGTTCTTGGCAATAGTTACTTGTTTGGGGATTAGGAAATGTTTCCCCAACTTTATAATTATTTTCCAGGAGTTCTTCCTTCACTCCCCGAATTTTTAATTGTTTTTTCGTAATTTTTTGGCGAATGGCTCGGTCGTTTTCCTTCGTGGTGCGGCCTACATCCTTGTATCACATTACCGACCCCTTCCAGCGCTCGCTACCCAGGAGGCCGAAGTCCGTGGGTGGTTCGGCAGCTTTTTCCGAAGAAGAGAGGCGCCTCGGCCAGGTTGTGAGTGCTGAGAGGGAGTTCGGCGAGGTCCGAGGTAACTTTTTCCATGTAACATGGTCGGTGTCAAGAGCGCTTGGCAGCTGGTGCCGAACCCCAACTTTTCATGTAACATGGTCGGTATCAAGAGCGCTCGGCAACTGGTGCCGAACCCCAACTTTTCCATGTAACATGGTTGGTGTCAAGAGCACTCGGCAGCTGGTGCCGAGGTCCAATCTTTCCATGTAACATGGTCGGTGTCAAGAGCACTCGGCAGCTGGTGCCGAGGTCCAATCTTTCCATGTAACATGGTCGGTGTTAAGAGCGCGCGGTAGCTGGTGCCGAACCCTAACTTTCCATGTAACATGGTCGGTGTCAAGAGCGCTCGGCAGCTAGTGCCGAACCCTAACTTTCCATGTAACATGGTCGGTGTCAAGAGCGCTCGGCAGCTGGTGCTGAACCCCAACTTTTCATGTAACATGGTCGGTGTCAAGAGCGCTCGGCAGCTGGTGCCGAGGTTTAATCTTTCCATGTAACATGGTAGGTGTCAAGAGCGCTTGGTAGCTGGTGCCGAACCCTAACTTTCCATGTAACATGGTTGGTGTCAAGAGCACTCGACAGCTGGTGCCGAACCACGACTTTCCATGTAACATGGTCGATGTCAAGAGCGCTCAGCAGCTGGTGCCGAACCCCGACTTTTCGTGTAACATGGTCGGTGTCAAGAGCGCTCGGCAGCTGGTGCCGAACCCCAACTTTTCCATGTAACATGGTCGGTGTCAAGAGCGCTTGGCAGCTAGTGCCAAGGTCCAATCTTTCCATGTAACATGGTCGGTGTCAAGAGCGCTCGGCAGCTGGTGCCGAGGTCCAATCTTTCCATGTAACATGGTCGGTGTTAAGAGCACTCGGCAGCTGGTACCGAACCCTAACTTTCCATGTAACATGGTCGGTGTCAAGAGCGCTCGGCAGCTAGTACCGAGGTCTAATCTTTCCATGTAACATGGTCGGTGTCAAGAGCGCTCGGCAGCTGGTGCCGAACCCTAACTTTCCATGTAACATGGTCGGTGTCAAGAGCGCTCGGCAGCTGGTGCCGAACCACGACTTTCCATGTAATATGGTCAGTGTCAAGAGCGCTCGGCCGCTGGTGCCGAACCCCGACTTTCCATGTAACATGGTCGGTGTCAAGAGCGCTCGGCAGCTGGTGCCGAGGTCCTTCACTTGTCATTTTATGCAGAAAATGTCATGCAGAGTTGGTGGCTTCTGCGCTCCTGGGAGACGTGGCAGTCGTTAAATGTGATGGCTTCTGAACTTCTGACAGCTCTGACGGATGAGACACTCATTTAATGCAGTGACCTCTGAGCTTCTGTCAGATGGGACAACAATTAATGCACTGTACAGCTTGGCGTGGCAAACAAGGCGACGGTTTAGGTCGCTTTTGTCGTTTTGCGTGACTGGGCAGACAGTATTGGCCCATTAACCTCGTTTTGTGCGCCTCTCTCTATAACACCTCACCCCCCTCACTCATTTTTCACTTCTCCTGTCTTTTACTCAAGCGGTTATTTGTGCTAAGGGAGTGCTTCCGATGATCGTCGTACGTATTCCGGTGAAGTTTCCGACAGCATTTTTATTAAGGTAATTTATACTTAGTCTCTTTCCAAGTATAAATATGTCTCTTCCCTCTGTCTCCAAGTCCTCTTCTTCTTGGTCCAAGCCCTCCCTTGAAGTTGTCGAAGCCCGCACTCTAGACAAAGGCAAGAAGGTGTTTGGCAAAGATTCGATCGTGGAAGAGTCGAAGCGTATGGGGGAGTTTGGAAGATTGCCGGGGTAACTGATTGGGCTCCATAGAGTTCGAGAGCTTCCGGAGGAACACGCCGAGCGTATTGTTCACGGGAGGGGGAGGACTTTTTAGGAGAATGCGGCGAGGGAGATGACCGAGGCAGATGAGACCGTGTCGATCCTCTGAGAAGAAGACCTGGCAGTGATCAGGGATTGTTTCCAAATCCCAGAGGAGTACGAACTTACGCTGCCGGGTCCCGGGGTTAGGGCCAACTCGCCACTGCCAGTGACTATGTGTTGCTGGCCGGTTGATGCCTTTATCGTCGGGGCTCGGCTACCTCTCCATCCGTTCGCCATCCTCGTTCTGAGGTGGTTTGGGGTCAGCCCCATCCAACTTATGCCGAACGCATGGAGAGTCATAAACAGTTTCGTACTTCACTACAAAGCCGCTGGGATCGAGCCGGAGCTGAATGTACTTCGGACGATCTATCAGCTTCATCAAGTGAACCGGTCGGAGTTCCGGTACTATTTGGCTCCAAGGCATGGCGGTAGGCTCGTCATATGCCCCGACTCCATCAAGCACTGGCGTGAAAAGTTCTTGATAGTGCGGAGTGCGGAGGCCTGGCCTATCCATTCCAGTTGGGTGGAAGAGGTGCCGAAGAGGTTGAAGGGCTACCCAAGCTTCGCCCTGAAGAAGAAGAGGCAGTTCGGACACTTCTCGATCGGCCGAAGTATGATTGGAAGGAGCTGACTGAGGATGTCTTGTTCAGGGGAGGACTCTGCCGCGTAGATCCCAGTACGCGGCTTCTCTTACGTTTCCGTGCTTTGTTTTTCATACTTCACTTTTTAGGGCTAGTATCGTGCTAACAAACTTCGTTTTTAATGCAGAGGCGATGGACTACGATGCAGTGTTGGCTTTGAGGGCTGGCCTTGCCAACAAGGCGCCGAAGAAGCGCAAGAGGGTGGCCACCAAGTTGCCGACCACTAAGGCTCCGAGGGTCATGGAGTTGGTCGAGGAGGTGGAGACCCTCGGAAGCCCGACCGCTGTCGATGGAGGTGCCTCGGCGTCAACCGCGGCCGGCGAGTTCCCCATCGCCGCAGCCCTCAGGATGGCGACCCGCCCGTTGACAGTGGTGGCCGAGGAGCTCCTGACCGAGGAGCACAAAAGGATTCATGTTCCGGACTGGCAGGTTCGGAAACATGATGGCTTCCTCTGCAATTCCTTGGCGAGCATGCAGGCGGTCAAGCACCTGGCAATGCCAAAGGATCGAGCTGCCATGGAGGCCGGGCAAGAAGGGGACGACGTCATCGAGATTGCTCGCTCGATGGTCTCGGTAAGTGCTGAATTTTTGCCGTCATTGATTCCGTTTAGTTCCGATTTCTCTAACTCTTTTAATACCTTTTTCCTTGTCGCAGATCATCGTCCATTTTGGTCACCTCACTGAGAGGTTGACGGCTCTGGAGAAGGAGCTGAAGCAGGAGTCCGACCAAGCTCGGAAGGAGAAGGCCCGGATGGGGAACGAGCTCGACAAGCTGAGAGTCGAGTTCGAAGGGAGGACGATGGGGGTGGAGTACCTCGAGGGGCAGGTCACAAAGCTGGAGGGCGACCTTCTTCGCCAGAAAGAGGAGGCGGCCAAGCAGTTGGCCGAAGCGGTAGAGGCCAAGGCTGCCGCGGTGAAGAAGGCGGAGGACGCGACCATGGTGAAGGCGCAAGGTTTCCTCGCCCAGAACATGGCCAAAGCCTACGCCGAAGCCCTCGCCCGGGTGACGAAGGCATACCCTGACGTGGACTGCTCGGGATGGAGGTTGTTCCCGGGCCACGTTGAAGGCTTCGACCCCGAGTTGGAGGGAAAGGAAGAAGAAGAGGGGAAGGATGAGGTCGAGCCTGAGATCGAGGTCGTTGCCGAGGTCCAGGGGTCTGTGGTGACCCCGCTGGCGGCGGTGACCCCTTCGGGGACGTCGACCCCTACCCCCTCTCGCCTCCCCAGGAAAGAGGTCACGCCCTGACCTTGCTTGTTTCTTTTTTTTTCTTCTTTTTGTCTTTAAGTGTAATGCCTAATCGCGGACTGGCCACAACTGTTTCTTTTTTGTAATGAAAACATCTTTTTGTGCTCGACTTCGCGTCTCTCTATCTTTTCTAAATAATTCTTGAAATTTGGCTAAGTGTAGAAGCTCGGCAATGTGTTTGAAAATTTGTTGTTTGCTTCGACTTCTTTTCAGCTTGTGGTGGTGACTCAAGCCGTCGAGCCCACTCTCTCGGGGGACAACGTTCGGGCCGAGATTGGCTTAGGGGCGATGAGGCTGTGCTTGGCGAGGTGCCGAGAGCGGCTCTATGAAGTCGAGCTGGGATTGTGCAGAGCCGAAAGCGAGCGGAACCACCTTCAACTCATCCTGGGTCTGCGAGACATCGAGATCCGGCGACTGGAGAGCAGGATCGCCGAGATGGCCCCCTTAGGAGAGGATGATGGTTCGTCGACCGCCTTTAGCTATGGCCTTCGGATCAAGTGCATCCGCCACACTTTATCAAAAATAACAGCGGAGAGGGACGATCTGCTTTCTGAGATTCGTCACCTGCAAACGGTAGAGACGGAGCTTCGGACGGAGGGAGAGGGATTGACGGCCGAGGTGGCCAAACTGACGACCGAGCGTGACGAACTGACGGCCAAGGTCGATGCGCTGAAGAGAGCCACGGTGGACAAGAGCATCGAAGTCACTCATCTCCGTCGTCTTACCACCAGTCGCTCCGGCGTGCCGAACTCCGCGATACCCCCTCGCTTCAAGGTCAATGTAAAAGACGACTCTCTGAGGGAGCGGATCTCAGAGCTGGAGGCAGAGGTGGCTCGCCTCAAACCGCGTTCGGGGCCAATCAATGTCAGGAGCACTTCGTGTACTCGCGCGGAGAGCGAGCGTGGCATTTCGTTTTATGAGCTCGCGACCCATTCGCCCATCGGCCAACCTAGTCCCGGGGATGCGCAAAGTGCTGTTGCCATTTCATTGAGCAGAGCGTCCGTCGGAGCGGCTGTTAGGAGCAGTGCCAAGGACACGACTTAATTCGCTGGTTTGGGGTCGAGTTCCGGAGGTAAACGTCGCCGCCCTCGAGTGTCCTTGAAGCGGAACATCCCTGCGCCACAGGAGGCGTTGAAGATTTTTTTTTTTTTTGAAGTCTTTGTATTTAGCCTAAGTGTAACAAGTCGGCATTGTAACTTTTGCTTTTTAACGCCTTGTAATCTTGTTGTATGGAAGAGTCACCTCGTACTGCGTCCCAACTCTTAATAATATTTCTTTCTTAGACTTGTACGTTTTGCGTTGCTCTGTGTGGTTACTCTGTTTGTGACTGTGTCTATTGTGCCGAGGTCTCGGAGCGGGATTCCCGCACGTCTGGGGGTCGGCGCTGCGAGCGTTCGGCCAGGGGCGCCGACCTCCGAACCATCGTTAGAGTTGTTCAACGGTTGTGGGAGCAATTCTGAATGACGAACTACTTCTAGGCCGCTTAGGAGCGAACTTGCGAAGTAGAATCGAGCCAAGTGTTGGACTCCGAACCATCGTTAGAGTGGTTCAACGGTTGTAGGAGCAATTCCGAATGGCGAACTACTTCTAGGCCGCTTAGGAACGAACTTGCGAAGTAGAATCGAGCAAGTGTTGGACTCCAAACTATCGTTAGAGTGGTTCAACGGTTGTGGGAGCAATTCTGAATGGCGAACTACATCTAGGGCGCTTAGGAGCGAACTTGCGAAGTAGAATCGAGCCAAGTGTTGGACTCCGAACCATCGTTAGAGTGGTTCAACAGTTGTGGGAGCAATTCCGAATGGCGAACTACTTCTCAGCCGCTTAGTAGCGAACTTGCAAAGTAGAATCGAGCTAAGTGTTGAACTCCGAACCATCGTTAGAGTTGTTCAACGGTTGTGATAGCAATTCCGAATGGCGACCCACTCCTAGCTCGCTTAAGAGCGAACTTGCAAAGTAGAATCGAGCAAGTGTTGGACTCCGAACTATCGTTAGAGTGGTTCAACGGTTGTGGGAGCAATTCTGAATGACGAACTACTTCTAGGCCGCTTAGGAGCGAACTTGCGAAGTAGAATCGAGCCAAGTGTTGGACTCCGAACCATCGTTAGAGTGGTTCAACGGTTGTGGGAGCAATTCCGAATGGCGAACTACTTCTAGGCCGCTTAGGAACGAACTTGCGAAGTAGAATCGAGCAAGTGTTGGACTCCAAACTATCGTTAGAGTGGTTCAACGGTTGTGGGAGCAATTCTGAATGACGAACTACTTCTAGGCCGCTTAGGAGCGAACTTGCGAAGTAGAATCGAGCCAAGTGTTGGACTCCGAACCATCGTTAGAGTGGTTCAACGGTTGTGGGAGAAATTCTGAATGGCGAACTACTTCTAGGCCGCTTAGGAGCGAACTGGCGAAGTAGAATCGAGCCAAGTATTGGACTCCGAACCATCGTTAGAGTTGTTTAACGGTTGTAGGAGCAATTTCGAATGGGACCCACTCCTAGCTCGCTTAAGAGCGAACTTGCGAAGTAGAATCGAGCCAAGTGTTGGACTCTGAACTATCGTTAGAGTTGTTCAATGGTTGTGGGAGCAATTCCGAATGGTGAACTACTTCTAGCTCGCTTAGGAGCGAACTTGCGAAGTAGAATCTAGCCAAGTGTTGGACTCCGAACCATCGTTAGAATTGTTCAACGGTTGTGGGAGCAATTCCGAATGGCGAACTACTTCTAGCTCGCTTAGGAGCGAACTTGCGAAGTAGAATTGAGCCAAGTGTTGGACTCCGAACCATCGTTAGAGTTGTTCAATGGTTGTGGGAGCAATTCCGAATGGCGAACTACTTCTAGCTCGCTTAGGAGCGAACTTGCGAAGTAGAATTGAGCCAAGTGTTGGACTCTGAACCATCGTTAGAGTTGTTCAACAGTTGTGGGAGCAATTCCGAATGGCGAACTACTTCTAGCTCGCTTAAGAGCGAACTTGCGAAGTAGAATCGAGCCAAGTGTTGGACTCCGAACCATCGATAGAGTTATTCAACGGTTGTGGGAGCAATTCCGAATGGCGAGCTACTTCTAGCTCGCTTAGTAGCGAACTTGTAAAGTAGAATTGAGCAAAAGTGTTGGACTCCGAACCATCGTTAGTGTGAAGAGTAAAAGCAGAGAGATTTAAACAATTTTTGCTAGTAAAATATGAAAAAGCTTTCTTTATTGAAGACTAATGGTCTGCTGCTTCTAAAGTTGCTAGCCGTTATCACAAGAGAGAAATAAAAGAAAAAAATTACAAGTAATAGGAGAGGAACGGTTCAACATCCCAAAATACTTAGAGAGGCGTTGGTGGTCTCTCTTGGTATTTTAGAAGATGGTCGGCATTCCAGGTCCTGGGGATCTCTCTGCCTTCGAGTTCTTCTAGTCTGTATGTCCCGTGCCGAACTTCTCTGGCGATCTTGTAAGGTCCTTCCCAATTTGGAGCCAGTTTACTCTGTTTACCAGTAAAGGAGATGGCTAACTTTCTAGACCACGTCCCCTTCTTTGAGATTGGTAGGACGGACTCTCTTATTGTATGCCAACTCAATCCTTCTTCGGTAGCTTTGTTGTCGAATGGCAGCTCTTTCTCGGATCTCGTCAATAAGGTCTAGATTCGCACGGAGCTCTCTGGCATTCTGTTCTTCTTCATAAGCCATTAGACGGGGAGAAGGTATTCCCACCTCTAGGGGGATCATAGCTTCGGACCCATAGGTGAGGTTGAATGGGGACTCGCCTGTGGGGGTCCGTTTTGTAGTGCGGTAGTTCCACAGCACGTTGGGGAAGTGATCGACCCACAAGCCTTTGGAACATTTATCCAACCTCTTCTTAATGCCGGAGAAGATCTGTCGGTTAGCATTCTCGACTTGGCCATTCGACTGGGGATGGGAAACGGAGGAGAATCGGTATTGGATGGCGAGGTCTTCACATAGAGCTTGGAAGGCAGCCCCCGTGAACTGGGTTTCGTTATCTGTTATGAGGACCCGAGGGACCCCGAATCGGCAGATGACATTCTTCCAAAAGAACTGAATGACCTTGTTCTCAGTGATCGTGGCCAAGGGCTCGGCCTCTATCCATTTTGAGAAGTAGTCTATTGCCACGACTAAGAATTTAAACTGATAGGGGGCCGGTGGAAATGGTCCTAGTAAATCCATCCCCCACATTGCGAAAGGGATTGGACTTGATAGGGAAGCGAGTGGAGCTTGTGGGAGGCGTCGGATGTCAGAGTACTTCTGACAAGAGCTGCATTGCCGAACGTGTTGTTCGGCGTCTCGTAGGAGAGTGGGCCAGAAATATCCGTAATTCAACACTTTGTGGGCTAGGGACCTGGACCCTGAATGTGCCCTACCGATGCCCTCGTGAAGTTCTTGCAGAGCGTATTCAGCTTGCTCTAGGGAAAGGCATCTCAAGTATGGCCTGCCGTCTTCCTGTGTAAAAGAGCGTTTATATAGGATGTCTCCGATCAGTGTGTATCGCTCGGCTCGGGTTCTGACTCTCCGAGCCTCCTTAGGATCTTCGGGGAGGAGCCCGTCCCTTAAGAATTCGACAATGGGTTTCATCCAGTTATCTTCGAGCAGGACTGGCAGCGACTCCATAGAGTCGGATGTTTCATCCTCTATAATTGGCTTCAGGAGGACCTCTATCAAGACGGTCTGCTCGAGACCTTGGAGGGAGGAAGAGGCTAGCTTGGAGAGGGCATCGGCCTGGGCGTTTTCTTCCCGGGGGATTCGTTGGATGAGGGCTTCTTCAAATATTGCCTTGAGGCACTTGACCTTGGCTAAGTACTTAACCATTCGGTCATCCCGTGTTTCATACTCGTCGAGGACCTGATTTACGACCAGCTGAGAGTCGCTAAAGACCCTGGAGGCGTTGCGCCCCTGCATTGCGGGCCATCCCAAGGCCGGCTATGAGTGCCTCGTATTCTGCTTCGTTGTTAGAGGCCTTGAAGTTGATATAGAGGTAGTATTGGAGGATGAAGTCATCTGGGCCTGCCAGAATGACCCATGCTCCGCTTCCCTCGTTATAGGATGATCCATCCACATAGACCGACCAGACAGGTGGTCCCTTCATTGCTTGACTAAACACGGGGATAGTACTTTCAACGATAAATTCTGCTAAGGCCTGAGCCTTGATCGCGGTCCGAGGCTGATACGTTATATCGTGCTGGCTCAGCTCGATAGACCACTTCATAAGGCGACCGGAGGTCTCTGGCTTGTGGAGCACTTGCTTCAGCGGTTGGTCGGTAAGAACGTGTAACGCCCCGAATCCCAAATACACTGAATTAGAGATGTTCTACAGGATCTTTTCGCTTCCTTTAATACAATTTTAGAAGGAAATTTAAACTTTTCACTTTACATCAGAGTTTACATCAATATTACATTTTACATTGCACAGCGGAAGTAAAATTTACAACAATAAAATAAATATACAACAATCATGAAGTAATCTTTAAGCATTGATTCCTCTTTAATCTTTATCAAGCCATTTACCTGCATATAAGACTGTGGGTAATTCAGTTTATTCAACCGACGATCATTATACACGGCCATCCTTTCTATGCCGGAAATAGTATAACTTAATTTTCCATATTTATCAAACACAAACTTGTCACATTTCAAACTAGAGGGACTACCCTATTGATGTCGTGTTGTGATTGTGCACTTAGTCCTTAATGCAGTTATTTAAGTTACATGACACTAATGCGCACTTGTTCGGATTCTATGCATCCCATACTACATAGGTCCGAGGGCAAGCCCTTAATCGTTCTTCATCTTTGTAGGGTTCAATCCCTCGTTATGACTTAATCTACTACGGTAACTACGGTAGTGTCTTAGATGTCCTATGATCTACGAGCCCATGTCCAGGCAGCCTGGAGGGGAATCCCACGCACTGACACGACGCATCGAGCAGGCAACCTATGGACAATTCAGCCTCCGCCATGGAACAATGGCACCACCCATAGTCACTCGAACATCCCACAAGCGTCGCCACCGGGACGATAATTCTGGAGTAGTGCCCACGCCATGTCTTGACGCATCAAGCAGGCAGCCTGTGGATCACTCTCACACCGCTAATCCGATGGCCCCCTATACTCGTGTTTTTCTTCTACTTTCATCACGTCTCCACTATGTACTATTCCTTAGTTTTATATCAAAAACCATGAACAAAAATCAAATCTCTAGAGTTAGCCTCTCCACTAAACCGGACTTATTCATTCAGGACCAACCTTGGTCTAATTTCATTTCATTTTATTTCATTTCCAAATGCCGGGGGAGACTTAGCTACTCTTTTATTTCAATTTTCATTTCACAATTTCCAACTCATAAATTCCCCATGTTGAGTTCTCATACTCACATGTATATTCTTTTTTCAATTCATGATTTCTAATTTGTTCAAAATGTCCATAACTGTACATGAATTTCATATACTTTATCAATTATAACATCATATCAAATTTCACATCACTAAAAAATATACACACTTCATATTGTTCCACATTGTTCTCAAATGAGAATAAATTGCATTATGTCACACAACAAGGTTTCTTTTTGCCAAGTCATCTTCTAATCCTTCATTTCAACTTATTCTTTTAGGTTATAATTTCACATCAATAAACATATAGAACCATAGTTCTATTTATGCATTTTATCTCCAAATCATAGTTTATTTCATTCAGATAATCCCCAAATCATTTTTATAAAGTCCCTTATATTTTTAGGAGAATAACCATATTTTTTATAATTTTTGGACACTTAAAACCCCCCCAAAAAATAATTTTTTCATTCTTGCCGACAGCAAGAATCGAACCCAGCACCACAGGGAAACAACCGAAAGCCACAACCACTAGGCCGGTTGCTGCTGGCGATATAAAGAGAAGGCAGAGAGTATTTATTACTCTCTGTCGCTGATTCTTATGTTTTAAAAAAATGTAAACAAATGTATGCCGCAGGGGTTCGAACCAGTCACCCCGGGAAGCCCAACCGCACAACATGACCACTTGAGCTACGTGCTCAGGTTGTCACTAGTATGATTCTAACTCTATTTGATCCACAGTCTCTGTTATTTAGAATATTTCGGCGTTCATCAAAATTGCATATCACAAGTTCTTACTAATATACTGTAAAATCCGAATTAAATCTTTTTCCATCATGAATTTTATTCCAGTAGATGAAAATAAACTCTTAAATAATTAAACATAATTTTCTCCATGAATAACACATTTCTACCATACAATTTGGTTAATGTGACATATTGCAAATGCATTTATTTTTGACATTATAATTTCATCAATCTCTATAACAATTCTCTACTCTTATTCATTTTCAACCATAAAAATTTCATATTAATTTATTCATTACTATGTCATAACAAAATGTCCAATTTAGCATATAAAGCGACATAATCAATAAACTAATCTTTTGCACATAATTTATCATGCTACCAACAAAGATTCCTTCACACATTTTATAACCATATTGCACACAAATCTTGAATTTTACTCTCAACCAATCAATCGCATAGAGATCATCTTTTCAATTAAATGTGTATTCTTATTAGTCATTTTTCATGCATCATTACTCAATATAATACTAGCATAATTCCTAATTAGAAATAATGAAAATTAACCCACCTTGTATGGAGAGAAAAACTCAATTAGTAACGAAAATCCTTTGTAACGAGATGCCTCTCCTCCTTGCACAAGCGCGCACACGCCTCCAAGCCACCAAAACCGAAAGCTTCCCTCCTTGAATAGCCGGCCTTCTCCTCCTTGGAAAAATGCAAGCACAATCCCTCTCACAACTCAATCTTTTTAGCTCACAAATACTACTAGATAATGCTATTAGACTATAGATTTGGAAAGGAATAAGCACAAAATAACTAGCCATGGGAGGGGGGTATTTATACTAAAAATCAAATAGAATGGAGGGCTAGGATGAATTGGTTGGTTGTAGGATGGAGGGCTAGGATGAGAGTAGGAGTTGCAATAACTACCCACATCTAAATAACCATCACCATGATCACCATTAAAATTTTTGAATTCCCTCCAAAAAGAAGCACAACCGGCCATGAAGAGCATGCATTTTGCACGTGTACGTGTAGTGCACGTGCATGCAACTAGGCCCAAAAATTGTGCATTTAATTTTGTATAAAAATAAAATAGTCTTTTAAATTGTATTCTACATGACAAGTTGTGAAAAAATATAGTCCATGGGCTTTAGTTTGTGGGCCAAAATAGTTATTTTAAAATAAAATCAATAAATTTCATTTTGGGCTTTAAGAAAAAGGCTTTAAAATAAGGCTTTCTATCTATTTAAAGAAAAAGCTTTTGTATAAAGTAATTTGAAAACACATACTTAAATATTTATACACATCACAATAATAATAATTATTAGATTTAATTCAACCAAAATATTGCACGTGCATACTACGTGCAAAATAAAATAATTTTTCATTAATTGAAAAATCAGGGTATTACAACACTCCCTCCTTAGAATAGTTCCGTCCCCGGAACTACAGTCAAGAGCGAGAAAACAAACACTCACAACAAAAGAAAAAGATACAAAGATACAATCAAGCAAAAAGCTCAGGATAGTCCTTCAACATCCTCTCCTCGGATTCCCAAGTAGCCTCTTCAACCAAATAGTTTCTCCAGACTACCTTGACCATCGGTATCGTCTTATTCCTCAAGACTTTTTCTCGACGATCAACAATCTCGATAGGAGACTCGATGTAATTTAAATCCAATTGCAAACCTTCCGGCACTTCAGGCAAATGATGACTCGGATCTGGAATATAACCTCTCAGCATAGACACATGAAAGACATTGTGCACCTGAGATAACTCTTCGGGTAATTCAAGCCGGTAAGCAGTTTTCCCGATCATTTTCAATATCTTGTACGGGCCTATAAACCTCGGGGCTAACTTCCCGCCTTTGCCAAATCGAACCACACCTTTACTGGGTGATACTTTCAGAAAGACGTAGTCACCAACCTCGAACTCAAGGTCCCTTCTCCGGTTGTCTGCATAGCTTTTCTGCCTGCTCTGAGCTTCTACCAACCTTTTCCCGATCAGAACAATCTTCTCAGAGGTTAGCTGCACAAGCTCAGGACCAAACAACTGACGCTCCCCAACTTCATACCAACAAACAGGTGTCCTACACTTCCTGCCCTACAGAGCTTCGTACGGCGCCATCCCGATGCTAGCCTGAAAACTATTGTTGTAGGCAAACTCTACCAAAGGTAAATGCCTTTCCCAACTGCCTCCAAAGTCTAGTATACAACACCGAAGCATATCCTCAAGAATACGGTTGACTCTCTCGGTCTGCCCATCGGTTTGCGGATGAAAAGCAGTGCTGAAATCTGTCTTGGTACCCAAAGCTGTCTGAAGACTCCTCCAGAAATGTGAAGTAAACCGTGCATCTCGATCAGACACAATAGTTGACGGAACACCATGAAGCCGGACAATCTCACATACATACATCTCAGCCAACTTGTCCATCGAAGCAGTGAGTTTCATTGCCAAAAAGTGAGCGGACTTGATTTGTCGACCGACTATAACCCAAATCGCATCATTGCCTTTAGGACTCTTAGGCAATTCCGTGATGAAATCCATACTGATGTTATCCCACTTCCATTCCAGAATAGGTAACGGCTGTAATAGACCTCCGGGTCTCTGATTTTTGGCTTTGACTTGCTGACAAACCTCACATTTCGCCACAAATTCAGCCACATCCCGCTTCAAACCTGACCACCAGAAATGTTGTTTGATGTCTTTGTACATCTTAGTACTCCCAGGATGTACCGACAAAAGAGTAGCATGTGCCTCCTGAAGAATACTCTCTTTCAGGTCCACCTGATTTGGAACACACAGCCTATCTCCGAACCACAGCACTCCATCCTTGATTTGAAATTCGGACAACCTGCCAGCACCAACCTGCTCCTTCATCTCCAAAATATCAGCATCAACCTCCTGACTTGCAATGATCCTTGTATGCAGAGTAAGCTGAAGCCTCAACTGAGCCAAAGATGCTCCCAATCCTTGCAAGACAACCTCAATACCTGCTCGGTCCAATTCCTCAATCAGATGCTTCTGAGTTGTAATCAAACTGGCCAAACTGCTCTTGCGACTAAGTGCATCAGCAACAACATTAGCTTTCCCAGGATGATACTTGATCTCAGGTCGCATATTCTCGAGCACTTCCAACCATCTCTGCTGCCTCAGATTCAGATCACTCTGCTGATATATGTACTTCAAGCTCTTGTGGTCCGTGTACATCTTCAACTTCTCACCGTACACGTAGTGCCTCCATTGCTTCAGGGCAAAGATAATCACAGCCAACTCTAGATCATGAGTCGGGTAATTCTTCTCATGTGGTCATAGTTGCCTAGACCCATAAGCGATTACTCTTCCTTCTTGCATTAAGACACAGCCAAGCCCACGATGTGAAGCATCGCTATAAACGTCGTACTCAACACCTGCTCTAGGCAAAGCCAAAATAGGTACAGTAGTTAGCTTCTCTTTCAACTCCTGAAAGCTTGCCTCACATTGCTCAGTCCACTTGAAGCTCACATTCTTCTTGGTCAGTCCAGTAAGCGGCACGGCTATCTGAGCATAACCTTGAATGAATCTCCTGTAGTATCCAGTCATCCTAAGAAAACTTCTGACTTCCTTCACTGTAGTAGGCCTAACCCAATCTCTCACTGCCTCTATCTTCTGAGGGTCAGTTGCCACTCCCTCCTTAGAAAGGATGTGACCTAGGAATGCCACTTCAGATTTCCAGAAATCACACTTGGATAACTTGGCATACAACTTCTGCTCTTCCAACTTCTTCAAAACTGCTGCCAGATGCTCGGTGTGCTCCTCCTCTGACTTGGAGTACATGAGAATATCGTCGATAAACACCACGACGAAAGAATCAATGAATGGCCTCAGAACTCTGTTCATCAAATCCATGAAGATTGCGGGTGCATTCGTCACTCCAAATGGCATAACTAAGAATTCGTAATGCCCATGTCGAGTTCTAAATGCAGTTTTGTGCACATCTTCAGCTTTCACTCGAACTTGGTGATACCCTGATCGAAGATCTATTTTGGAGAAAATAGCTGCTCCTTGTAGATGATCGAATAAATCATCAATTCGAGGAATAGGATACTTATTCTGAACAGTGACCTTATTCAGCTCTCGGTAATCGATACACATTCTCATCGATCCATCCTTCTTTACCAAAAGCACTGGTGCTCCCCAAGGTGACGCACTAGGTTGAATAAAGCCTTTCTCCAACAGTTCCTCAATCTGCCGTTTCACCTCATCCTTTTCCACTGGAGCCATCCTATATGGTGCCTTAGAAATGGGTGCACTTCCCGGTTGAACAGTGATGCTGAACTCTACATCACGATGCGGGGGTAACCCAGGAAAATCATCCAAGAACACAGTCGGATAGTCCCGAACCACAGGAATCCCTTGCACTTCCACAGGAGTCTCTTCCTTGCGGATAGCTGCCACCAGCCTAGAACATTTCTGCTTCCCTTGGAAAGTGACTTCAGGTCCACCTGGAACCTTCACTGTTACCGTCTTGGTCTTGCAATCGATGCTTGCACTGTACACCGATATCCAATCAATGCCAATGATAACATCGACTCCCAAGATAGTCAGCTCGATTAGATAAATCCCAAAGATTCGATCCCCAATCACAATCTCGCAATCAGCGTAATACCGATCAGTGGTTAAAGTTTCCCCTGATGGAGTAGCTACTGCTAAGATCTTGCCTGAAAAAATCTTCGGTTCAACTCCCAACACTTTAGCAAATTTAGGAGACACAAAAGTATGAGAGGATCCAGTATCGAACAACACAACAGCTTTCATTCCATTAAGATAAAGTTCGTCTGTTACATAATACACACCATTACATAACAGTTTCACAATATGAGCGGGAAGAAGAAATGACAAAAACCACTAAACATCAGCTCTCGTACCAGTGATGACATGATCAACCTCATCAGCATCAGCTTCCGTCAAGGCAAATACTCGCCCTGGTTGGTACGGCCTCTTCCCAGCCTGCTGCGTTGGTGCATTGTTATTACCATTCCGTGGTTTGAGACATTGAGATCGGTAATGTCCCTTTTCACCACAGCTGAATCAAGTCACCGCAGGAGGTCTCACCACATTGTTCCCAGGTCCTCCAGCTACACTAATAGCGTTCGCCCCTGTCGGTTTGAACCTTTGTGCAGATGGTTGCCCCTTGAAACTCCCAGAATGTGCAGGCCTCTTTCCAGACTACCAGTTGTTCCTCCGGTTCTGAACAACATGGAACTGCTCCATATCTGCTTCTGTCGTTGCTGCTCTCTTCACCAACTTGTCGAATCTCCTGATACCAAGAGGTATCATCCGGGACCTCGAGCTCGGCCTCAGTCCATGCTCAAACTTACGAGCCTTCTTAGCCTCATCCATCACCAGTTCAGGAGCATACCTAGAGAGCTGAGTAAACTTGGTCTTATACTCCCTAACTGACATGCTACCTTGCTGTAGCGACAGAAACTCCATAGCCTTCTTTTCTTGAACATCGGCGGGGAAATAGTGACTGCGGAATTCTTCCAGAAATTCCTTCCAGCCAAGCACTATGCCACCCATGGTCCTCTTCATCGACTGCCACCACACAGCCGCGTCCTTCTCAAGTTGCAGAGTTGCCAACTTGACCTTACTGCCTTCAGGGGTCTCCAGCACTTCAAAGATTGTTTCCACTTGACGAATCCCGTTGTCAGCCGCATCAGGGTCTGACTTTCCCTCGAATACAGGTGGTTTCATTCGCTTGAACGATTCCACCAGTTTAATCGCCTCGGGCACCGGATTCGCAGGTCCCCTTCCTTGGTTCATAGCCACTGCATTGAGCGTCTGATAGACCCTCGCATGTTCCATCTCCAGATCCAACCATTCACCATTTCTAGCTCCTCTTCGAGACATGTTTTGATGCAAAAGATCCATTAAATTCGAAGTATAAGACAAGAATTTAAATCAACTTGCATTTCATTGAATTCCAAACTTTATACATTCGAATTGAAAAATATTTCTTAACATCAGAATGAAAGATAGTAGAAGCTACAACAGTCTAACTCCTACGGTTCCTCTTCGCTTCTCGAAGTTCTCCCCATAGTCCATCAACTTCATCTTTTAGCACATCAGTCAGGTTCTTCCTCTTCTCGAGTTCCCATACTCGATGACTGAGAACAGAAAAGTCGTCCTTGCGCTTTGCCAGCTGAGCCTCCAATAATCCGACTCCCTCTCGCAGTGTCTCTACCTGCCTCTGAAGAGAAGTCATAAGACTATTCGGAACTGGTTCTTCTTCTTCGTTAGAAGAAGAGTCATCAGATGAATCCAGAGGTGGGGTGATCTCTCGGGATTCAGGCCATTCTTCTCCATCAGAATTTGCTTGCCCTGGGTAGTACTCATCCTCAGAATCTGCCTGTCCAGAATGGTACTCTTCCTCAATGATATGCTAGTCGTCATCTCCAGCAGGGTCGAAGTGATCAGCCATCTTAGAAATAGAGAGGAAGAAGCATAAGTCTTAGAGAAACACAAATGTAAGTCACTTACATTTAAATCTCTAGACTCAAACACACACTCTAATGTCCACTTCTAGGGTATCGTTCCTTACAAATTTGTACAAGTGTGGAAGCGTAGAAGTGTGGCTCTGATACCACTCTGTAACGCCCCGAATCCCAAATACACTGAATTTGAGATGTTCTACAGGATCCTTTCGCTTCCTTTAGTACAATTTTATAAGGAAATTTAAACTTTTCACTTTACATCAGAGTTTACATCAATATTACACTTTACATTGCACAGCGGAAGTAAAATTTACAACAATGAAACAAATGTACAACAACATGGTATAATCTTTAGGCATCCATTCCTCTTTAATCTTTAACATGTCATTGACCTGCATATAAGACTGTGGGTACGTCAGTTTATTCAACCGAAGATCATTATACACGCCCATCCTCTCTATGCCGGAAATAGTATAACTTAATTTTCCATATTTAGCAAACACAAACTTGTCACATTACAACTAAAGGGACTACCCTATTGATGTCGTGTTGTGTTTGTGCACTTAGTCCTTAATGCAATTATTTATGTTACATGACACTAATGCGCACTTGTTCGGATTCTATGAATCCCATACTACATAGGTCCGAGGGCAAGCCCTTAATCGTTCTTCATCTTTGTAGGGTTCAATCCCTCGCCATGACTTAATCTACTACTGTAACTTCGATAAGTATCCTAGATGTTTTCTGACCTACGAACTCATGTCTAGTTACTCTGGAGGGAATCCCATCGCTGACATGACTCATCATGCAGACATCCTGTGGTAAATCAGCTCTCACCATAGACATGACACCACTCGTAGTCTTCAAACATCCCACGAGCATCGCCACCGGGACGGTACTCTGGAGCAGCATCCTCACCCAGACTCATCATGGGAATTCCTGGGATACGCTCTCGCCGCTATCCAATGGCCCTCATACTCAATGTTTTTCTCTTACTTTCATCACATCTTCACTATGTACTAGTCCTTATTTTAATAGAATCATGAATAAAATCAAAGTTCTAGAGTTAGCCTCTCCACTAAACCGGACTTATTCATTTATACAAATATGACCAACCTTGGTCTTTCATTTCAATAATTCATTTCGTTTCTTTCCAAATGCCGGGGGAGACTTAGCTACTCTTTCGTTTTAATTCAAATTCACAATTCCACATTGAGCACTTATATCTCATAAAATTCATATTCATAACCAACGGATTTCTTTTTCATTAACATGATCTCTAATTTATTCATTAATCCATAATCATACATGAATTCATACACTTCATCAATTAATAATTTCACATTTGAAATTCACATCACTAATGAATAGTCACATTTAATATTTTTTCCACATTATTCTCAAATGGGAAATAAATTGCATTATATCACACAATAAAGTTTCTTTTTGCCAAATAATCTTCTAATCCTTCATTTCACTTTATTCTTGCAAGTTGTAATTTTTCACAAGATATACATCTAGAACCATAGTTCTATTTATGCCACAAATCATAGTTTATTTCATTCAAATAAACCCCAAATCATTTTTATAAAGTCCCTTATATTTTTAGGAGAAAACCCATATTTTTTTCCACAATTTTTGGACACTTACAAAACCCAAAAAAACATTTTTTTCATACTTGCCGATAGCAAGAATCGAACCCGGCTCCCCTGAGTCACAGCCGACAGCACAAGCCAACAGACCGAACTGTGCCAGCGATATAAAGCGTGGCTGAGAGCATTAAATGCTCTCGGCCCGCTGTTAACTTGTTTTTAAAAAAAACAAACAAAACAATGCTTCTCACGGGATTCTAACCAGCCACCACAGAGAAGCCAACCGTGCTCTCTGACCACTTGAGCTACGTGCTCAGGTTGTCACATTATAAGTTCATATTCATTTAACCCGTGCTCTCTGTTCTTTAGAACATTTCGATGTTTAACTAGTCCCAATTTCATTTCATCTTCATAAAAAATACTGTATAGCTCCAGATTAATAAATTCTTGTCCAATTTACATACCAGTATGAAAAAAAAAAAAATCAACAATTAAAACATATTTTCATACCATTAATTCAAATTCTAGATTATAACTCTACATTACTCCTTTTTTTTGACATTTCTTCGCATTTAGCAATCTAGTCTTTTTGTCAATAAATTCACATTAATGTTCTGACTTTAATCATTTATCTAACATACAACTCATATTTTAATTCGTTCCTGCCCATAGCAATACAAAGGGTCTATTTCACACATGAAAAGGGTATAATCAAGCTACTAACTTTGTGTGTAATTCTTGATGGTAAAAGAATGTATTTTCTATCTCTCAATTCATGATTCTAACCAATCCACATACAACTCAAATAATAGAACCACATATAAATTCGTATGTCCACATTTCAATCATTCAAGAAGTCATTTTTCCTAATTAAAGTGTGCTCTTCTTAATCATTTTCATGCTTCAGTTTTTCTAAATTAACTAGCATGCAATCCTACTTTAGAAATAGGAAAATTTCACCCACCTTGTATGGAGAGAAACAAACACAATAGCAACAAAGTCCTTTGCAAATGAATGCACCTCCTCCTAGACGCGCGCACACAAGCTCCAAAAAAGCACCACCGAAAGCTCCTACTAGAATAACCGGCCCTTCTCCTCCTTGGTAGAATGCAAGCACAATCCCACTCACAACTCAATTTTTTTAACTCACAAACTACTACTAGATAATGCTATTAGACTATAGATTTGGAAGGGAATATTAAGCATAAAATAACTAGCCATGGGAGGGGGTATTTATACTAAAAATCACATAGAATGGAGGGCTAGGATTAATTGGTTGGTTGTAGGATGGAGGGCTAGGATGAGATTAGGAGTTGCAATAACCACCCACATCCGAATAACCACCACACCATGATCACCACTCAAATTTTGAGTTCCCTCCAAAAAAGTCCACAACCGGCCATGCTTAAGACATGCATTTGCACGTGTACGTGTAGTGCACGTGCATGCAACTAGGACCAAAATTTGTGCATTCAATTTTTGTATAAAATAAAATAATCTTTTAAATTGTATTCTATATGACAAGTTGTGTAAAAATATAGTCCATGGGCTTTAGTTTATGGGCCAAAATAGTTATTTTTAAAATAAAATAAATAATTTACATTTTGGGCTTTAAGAAAAAGATTTTTTGGTCTAATAAAAATAAGGCTTTTGTATAAAATAATTTGAAAACACATATTTAAATATTTATACACATCACAATAAAATAATTATAAGATTTAATTCAACCAAAATATTGTACGTGCATACTACGTGCAAAATAAAATAAGTTTTCATTAATTGAAAAATCAGGGTATTACAACACTCCCTACTTAGAATAGTTCCGTCCCCGGAACTACAGTCAAGAGCGAGAAAACAAACACTCAAAACAAAAGAAAAAGATACAAAGATACAATCAAGCAAAAAGCTCAGGATAGTCCTTCAACATCCTCTCCTCGGATTCCCAAGTAGCCTCTTCAACCAAATGGTTTCTCCAGACTACCTTGACCATCGGTATCGTCGTATTCCTCAAGACTTTCTCTCGACGATCAACAATCTCGACAGGAGACTCGATGTAATTCAGATCCAACTGCAAACCTTCCGGCACTTTAGGCAAATGATGACTCGGATCTGGAATGTAACCTCTCAGCATAGACACATGAAAGACATTGTGCACCTGAGATAACTCTTCCGGTAATTCAAGCCGGTAAGCAGTTTTCCCGATCCTTTTCAATATCTTGTACGGGCCTATAAACCTCGGGGCTAACTTCCTGCCTTTGTCAAATCGAACCACACCTTTACTGGGTGATACCTTCAGAAAGACGAAGTCACCAACCTCAAACTCAAGGTCCCTTCTCCGGTTGTCTGCATAGCTTTTCTGCCTGCTCTGAGCTTCCACCAACCTTTTCCTGATCAGAACAATCTTCTCAGAGGTTTGCTGCATAAGCTCGGGACCAAACAACTGACGCTCCCCAACTTCAAACCAACAAACAGGAGTCCTGCACTTCCTGCCATACAAAGCTTCGTACGGCGCCATCCCGATGCCAGTCTGAAAACTGTTGTTGTAGGCAAACTCTACCAAGGATAAATGCCTTTCCCAACTACCTCCAAAGTCTAGCATACAACACCGAAGCATATCCTCAAGAATACGGTTGACTCTCTCAGTCTGCCCATCGGTTTGAGGATGAAAAGCAGTGCTGAAATCTGTCTTGGTCAGAAATGCGAAGTAAACCGCGCATCTCGATCAGACACAATAGTTGACGGAACACCATGAAGCCGGACAATCTCGCCAACATACATCTCAGCCAACTTGTCCATCGAAGCAGTGAGTTTCATTGCCAAAAAGTGAGCGGACTTGGTTAGTCGATCGACTATAACCCAAATCGCATCATTGCCATTAGGACTCTTAGGCAATCCCGTGATAAAATCCATACTGATGTTATCCCACTTCCATTCCGAAATAGGTAACGGCTGTAATAGACCTCCGGGTCTCTGATTTTCGGCTTTGACTTGCTGACAAACCTCACACTTCGTCACAAATTCAGCCACATCCCGCTTCATGACGCATCAAGCAGGCAGCCTGTGGATCACTCTCACACCGCTAATCCGATAGCCCCATACTCGTGTTTTTCTTCTACTTTCATCACATCTCCACTATGTACTAATCCTTAGTTTTATATCAAAAACCATGAACAAAAATCAAATCTCTAGAGTTAGCCTCTCCACTAAACCGGACTTATTCATTCATGACCAACCTTGGTCTAATTTCATTTCATTTTATTTCATTTCCAAATGCCGAGGGAGACTTAGCTACTCTTTTATTTCAATTTTCATTTCACAATTTCCAACTCATAAATTCTCCATGTTGAGTTCTCATACGCACATGTACATTCTCTTTTCAATTCATGATTTCTAATTTGTTCAAATAGTCCATAACTGTACATGAATTTCATATACTTATCGATTATCACATCATATCAAATTTCACATCACTAACTACAATAAAATAAATATACAACAATCATGAAGTAATCTTTAAGCATTGATTCCTCTTTAATCTTTATCAAGTCATTTACCTACATATAAGACTGTGGGTACGTCAGTTTATTCAACCGACGATCATTATATACGACCATCCTCTCTACACCGGAAATAGTATAACTTAATTTTCCATATTTATCAAACACAAACTTGTCACATTTCAAACTAGAGGGACTACCCTATTGATGTCGTGTTGTGATTGTGCACTTTGTCCTTAATGCAGTTATTTAAGTTACATGACACTAATGCGCACTTGTTCGGATTCTATGCATCCCATACTACATAGGTCCGAGGACAAGCCCTTAATCGTTCTTCATCTTTGTAGGGTTCAATCCCTCGTTATGACTTAATCTACTACGGTAACTACGGTAGTGTCTTAGATGTCCTATGATCTATGAGCCCATGTCCAGGCAGCCTGGAGGGAAATTCCACGCACTGACACAATGCATCGAGCAGGCAACCTATGGACAATTCAGCCTCCGCCATGAAACAATGGCACCACCCATAGCCACTCGAACATCCCACAAGCATCGCCATCGGGATGATAATTCTGGAGTAGTGCGCACACCATGTCTTGACGCATCAAGCAGGCAGCCTGTGGATCACTCTCACACCGCTAATCCGATGGCCCCCATACTCGTGTTTTTCTTCTACTTTCATCACGTCTCCACTATGTACTAATCCTTAGTTTTATATCAAAAACCATGAACAAAAATCAAATCTCTAGAGTTAGCCTCTCCACTAAACCGGACTTATTCATTCATGACCAACCTTGGTCTAATTTCATTTCATTTTATTTCATTTCCAAATGCCGGGGGAGACTTAGCTACTCTTTTATTTCAATTTTCATTTCACAATTTCCAACTCATAAATTCCCCATGTTGAGTTCTCATACTCACATGTATATTCTCTTTTCAATTCATGATTTCTAATTTGTTCAAAATGTCCATAAATGTACATGAATTTCATATACTTTATCAATTATCACATCATATCAAATTTCACATCACTAACAAATACACACACTTCATATTGTTCCACATTGTTCTCAAATGAGAATAAATTGCATTATGTCACACAACAAGGTTTCTTTTTGCCAAGTCATCTTCTAATCCTTCATTACAACTTATTCTTTTAAGTTATAATTTCACATCAATAAACATATAGAACCATAGTTCTATTTGTGCATTTTATCTCCAAATCATAGTTTATTTCATTCAAATGATCCCCAAATCATTTTTATAAAGTTCCTTATATTTTTAGGAGAATAACCATATTTTTTTCATAATTTTTGGACACTTAAACCCCCCCCCCCAAAAAAAAAATAATTTAGAATATTTCGGCGTTCATCAAAATTGCATATCACAAGTTCTTACTAATATACTGTAAATCCGAATTAAATCTTTTTCCATCATGAATTTTATTTCAGTAGATGAAAATAAACTCTTAAATAATTAAACATAATTTTCTCCATGAATAACACATTTCTACCATACAATTTGGTTAATGTGACATATTGCAAATGCATTTTTTTTTGACATTATAATTTTATCAATCTCTATAACAATTCTCTACTCTTATTCATTTTCCAACCATAAAAATTTCATGTTAATTTATTCATTACTACATCATAACAAAAGGTCCAATTTAGCATATAAAGCGACATAATCAATAAACTAATCTTTTACACATAATTTATCATGCTACCAACAAAGATTCCTTCACACAATTTATAACCATATTGTACACAAATCTTGAATTTTACTAATAGCATCACACATAATTTTGCATATCAACCATTCAATCACATAGAGATCATCTTTTCAATTAAATGTGTATTCTTATTAGTCATTTTTCATGCATCATTACTCAATATAATACTAGCATAATTCCTAATTAGAAATAAGGAAAATTAACCCACCTTGTATGGAGAGAAAAACTCAATTAGTAACGAAAATCCTTTGTAACGAGATGCCTCTCCTCCTTGCACAAGCGCGCATACGCCTCCAAGCCACCAAAACCGAAAGCTTCCCTCCTTGAATAGCCGGCCTTCTCCTCCTTGGAAAAATGCAAGCACAATCCCTCTCACAACTCAATCTTTTTAACTCACAAATACTACTAGATAATGCTATTAGACTATAGATTTGGAAGGGAATAAGCACAAAATAACTAGCCATGGGAGGGGGGTATTTATACTAAAAATCAAATAGAATGGAGGGCTAGGATGAATTGGTTGGTTGTAGGATGGAGGGCTAGGATGAGAGTAGGAGTTGCAATAACTACCCACATCTAAATAACCACCACCGTGATCACCATTAAAATTTTTGAATTCCCTCCAAAAAGAAGCACAACCGGCCATGAAGAGCATGCATTTTGCACGTGTACGTGTAGTGCACGTGCATGCAACTAGGCCCAAAAATTGTACAATTAATTTTGTATAAAAATAAAATAGTCTTTTAAATTGTATTCTATATGACAAGTTGTGAAAAAATATAGTCCATGGGCTTTAGTTTATGGGCCAAAATAGTTAGTTTAAAATAAAATCAATAAATTACATTTTGGGCTTGAAGAAAAAGGCTTTAAAATAAGGCTTTCTATCTATTTAAAGAAAAAGCTTTTGTATAAAATAATTTGAAAACACATACTTAAATATTTATACACATCACAATAATAATAATTATAAGATTTAATTCAACCAAAATATTGCACGTGCATACTACGTGCAAAATAAAATAATTTTTCATTAATTGAAAAATCAGGGTATTACAGAACGACCACCGAATGGGACTGAAAATACGGGCGAAGCTTTCTCGCGGCCATCACCAGGGCATAAGCCATCTTTTCTATCCTCGAGTAGCGGAGCTCGGCATCCCGAAGTACCTTGCTCACATAGTAGATGGGCTTTTGAGCCCGGTCTTCTTCCCTTACTAAAACGGCACTGAGGGTTTGCTCGGAGGCTGCCAGGTAGAGGTAGAGGGGTTCGCCAGGGATTGGTTTGCTGAGGAGAGGAGGGTTGACGAGGTAAGCCTTGAGCTGGTCGAACGACTCCTGTTGCTGCTGACCCCATTCGAAACCTTTAGCCCCCCAGAGGGCCTTGAAGAAGGGGAGGCATTTCTCCACGGACTTTGAAAGAAAACGCCCTATGGTAGCTAGGCGGCCGGTTAGCTTCTGAACTTTCTTAACATTCTTGGGAGGGGACATGTCTAGTATGGCCTTGATTATCTCAGGGTTAGCTTCAATCCCTCGTTGGCTGACCATGAAGCCGAGGAACTTTCCTGACGAGACACCGAATGCACACTTGTTCGGATTGAGTCTCATGTTGTGCTTTCTCAGAACATCGAACGCCTCCTGTAGGTCAGTTACATGATCGGCTCCTCGGATGCTTTTTACAAGCATGTCGTCAACATACACCTCCATATTCCGGCCGATTTGAGCATGGAAAACCTTGTTGACGAGGCGTTGATATGTTGCGCCTGCATTCTTCAAACCGAAGGGCATAACCCTGTAGCAGTAGATGCCCTGGTCGGTCACGAATGAGGTCTTTGGGATGTCCGGAGGGAACATCTGAATCTGGTTGTAGCCTGAGAAGGCGTCCATGAAGCTGAGGAGCTCATGTCCCGAGGTGGCATCAATCAGAGTGTCAATACTCGGAAGGGGGAAGGGATCCTTGGGGCAAGCCTTGTTGAGATCGGTAAAATCAATACAAATCCTCCAAGTCCCATTGGACTTCTTCACCATTACTACATTCGACAACCACTCGGGATAGTTCACCTTTTGTATGAACTGGGCCTTCAAGAGCTTGTCCACCTCCTCTTTTATAGCTAGCTGGCGCTCAGGGGCGAACTTGCGCCTCTTCTGTTGAACCATTTTGGACCCTGGGACAATGCTGAGGTGGTGGACCAAGAGCTCTTCGGAAATTCCGGGCATGTCTGCAGCTGACCAAGCAAAGAGGTCTCGGTTCCTTCGGATGCACTGGACTATGTCCGAGCATAGTGCGGATAGGAGGGTCTTGCTAACAAAGAACTTTCGAGTTGGATCCTTCTCAGAGAAGAGCACTTCCTCCAATTCATCCACCGGCTCGGACGTCGGTCGGGTAGCATCTTAGAGGATTTTCAGGGTTTCTAGGGAGGGGACTGGACCGAGGGTAGAGGTCATGTAGCACTTGCAGGCCATTTCCTGATTGCCTTTTACTTCCCCTACTCCGGCCCGAGTGGGAAACTTCATTTTGAGGTGATAGGCGGAGGGGACGGCTTCAAGGGCAGCAAGGCCGGGCTGACCCAAAATGACGTTGTAGGCTGCAGGGACATCCACGACCATGAAGTCCATTGACTCAGTTCGGGTAGTAGGATTTTTGCCAGCAGTTACGTCGAGGGTGATCACCCCCTCAATAGTCATTGGCACTCCCGTGAACCCATGGAGCGTGTAGCCGGCGGGCTTGAGTCTGTCTCGGGATAGTTTGAGGCCTTTGAAAGCGGCGAGGAAGAGGATGTTAACGGAGCTGCCATTGTCCACTAGGATCCTTTTCCACTTTGAAGTTCGCCATATGGAGATTGATGACGAGGGCATCACAATGGAGAGTGCGTACACCTTCAAGATCTTCGTCTGAGAATGTGACGGGCACTCCGAGGCCTTTAGGAGGAGGGGTGGCGCGAACCAAATTGACTTCCCTAATGAACGCCTTTCGAGAGGAGTTAGAGGAGCCCCCCACTGGGCCCCCATGAATGAGATGCAGGTTACGCTCCTCCTCGAAGTCGGGCGTTTCATCGCGTTCCGGACGCTTATTAGCCCCCCGAGGCGGTGGAGGAAGGTCGGTTCAGTCCTTTCTCACGAACCTGGTCAACTAGCCCCTCTGGATGAGGGCTTCTATCTTATTCTTCAAGGCTCGACAATCATTGGTGTCGTGCCCATGGTCCCGGTGATAGCGGCACCACTTCTTTATATCCCTCTTCTTGGCGGGGGTATTCATCCTCGGAGCGGGAGGTATGATCCCTTCCTTCTCAACTTCCATCCGAATGGTGGACACATTGGTGGTGAGTGGAGTAAATTTCTCGAATCTGGGGGGAGGTCGGCACTGGCCACCGTTATCCTTCTGGAGCTTCTTGGCTCCTTCCTCTTCTGTTCCCTTTCTCTTAGACCCGAAGGAAGACCCTTCCAAGTTGGGGCGGTGCTCAGCCTCTTCGGCTCGGATATACTTTTCACTTCGGAAGAGGAGGTCAGAGAAGTTCTATGGGGGTTTCTTGGCGAGGGAGGAGCGGAGGCTGGAGTTGAGGACATTAGACTGAAATGCTGCTGCAGCGACCGACTAGTCGAGGGATGCTATGGACCTGGCTTCGGCTGTGAACCTTTTTACATAGTCTCTCAACTTCTCACACTTTTTCTGGTGGAGGTACAGTAGCGAGATGCTGGTATTCTCAGTTCTGCGGCTACTTACGAAGTGGGTGACGAAGAGGGTCTCAAATTGCTCGAAGGAGAATATCGAGGATGGGGCAAGACGAGAGTACCATTCTCGAGCTGGGCCCTTGAGAGTTGCAGGAAAGGTTTTGCAGAGCAGGGCATTGGAAGCTTGATGGATGAGCATTAGGGTCTTGAAGCTCTCGATGTGATCGACGGGGTCAGTCTCTCCGGAATAGGTCTCAAATTGATGAGGCTTGAAGCCGATTGGTACAGGTGCATCCATTATGGTTCGGGAAAAAGGAGGTCTACTAGAACGAAGGGTCCTTCCTCTGAGCTCTTCTTCTCAGTCTAACTGACCCAAGCACCTCTCCATCTCGTGGAGACGGCGGTAGACAGCGTCATCCCTTCGACGGTAATCATCCGAGCCTCTAGACTCGTCTTTGTACGAGGGAGAGCGGGGGCTACGACGTCGGTAGCTCCTGGAGCAGCGAGGACTTGGCATATGCCGGGAGTTACTAGGAGCGGGAGGAGGAGTTGGGGACCGTCGGCGAGGACTTCGGACCGGAGGAGGAGAGGGAATCTTTGGACCAATGGTGTTGGGACGGAGATTCAGAGCTTGTAAGACGGTTGCTTGGAACTGCTGGAACTCGGCACGGGTGATGGGTGCCTCATCGTTCCTAGGCTGCTACCGACCTACAGGGGAGTGTTGTCTTATTCTGTGATGTTCGGGGGACTCTCTCCGCCCCCTTCGGATGGGGGACCTTCTGTTGTCTCGGCAGTGAGGAGATCGCTCATCTGGATGATGTTGGCAGGAGGCTCCCTCTTGGGCCCGCTTTTCATCCAGACGGCGGTGAAGATCCTCATCCTTCTGCCGATTGAGGACGGTGTTGCGAAGGTCGGAAACTTGGGGATTGTGGGAGACCATCGAATCCGAAGAGGCAATGTGGATGGAGACGTGGTCCGGATGGAGAGGTTGTTTCTGCGGGTTGGGACCCTTAGGAGGTTGTTGATTCTGAGGAGGAGGTAGGTCCTGTTGAAGAGGGTCCACGGCTTTGATGGAACTGCGATGAGTCCCAGGACTACGGATTGGTGTGCGTATCGATCATAAAAACTTAACAATTTAATACATGATCTAACCCTTTATAGCGGAATCTAGGGTTCACGAACTATACCTGCGATGAGAAGAAGACGATAGTTTCTAGCAACCTCGAACTGTCAGCGACCCCAAGATCTTCTGCACGTATTCCTTCCTCGGATTGGACGTCGTGTGGGCGACGATCTCCCAACCTTTCTTCTCCTTGGCTGACCTCTCTTTCTTTCCTTACGTGAATCACGAATTTTGAGAAAAAAATCTTATATCTCAGATAATCATTGACGGCCAGAGAATAGAGGATATATATATAAGGCTACGGCAGGGACCATGAGGAGAAATTAGGGTTAGGTCTCCTAACGAATCTGGGTATCCCGTGTTCAGCCCAAACACACAACCCAGGCCCATTAACAATAGCTCGGTCCACTAAAGAGCTATTGTTGCACTACCTTCCTAATCCTAAATTATATTTATGGGCTCCTTTTATTATATGCTCGTTCAGCTCCCCATGTTAAGATATCGAATGTCCGTCGATCAAATTAAGTTACTGACAACTATATTGATCAACATCTTTTATCCTTAAGTAGTACCACTCAACTTTATTTGTCATGTCGGATGTAATCCACCTGCAGGGTTTACATGACAAATCCTTATGAGCTCCTTAAGGGGACATCATCAACCCGACGTATCGGGACATGGATTCCTTTTACAATCAACAGCCCATCATACATACAATGCTATTACCCAATTCATAGAGGTTGTTGATCCATAATGAATCTCACTCTTTTATGAGTCAAAGTAATGCACACTGCATATACTTGTCTGTTATTATATCTGGATTAAGAGCATAAGCATCCATAATAATAGAGGTGTTTGTTCTCTTTTGTAGTCAGTACAGCGAGAACAACCTCAAGTGGTCCTGTTCAATACACACAAAGTGTACTAGTGTAAACCTATAGTCAAGATAGACTAATACCAGATTACACTACAACCTTTCCAATAGATTGTCCAAGTCCGTCTAGGTTGTGAACTATTTATATATTCCATAGGGAACTGATAATTTGATCTTCTGTGTGTCACCTCACACCATATTATCAACCTTATAGAATATCAGACACTTGCATTAATATTATAATAAACACAATATGCAAACATATGCCCATATGATTCTCATTCAAAAAAATAAGGAAATAAAGTTAATACAAAAGTGATGCTTTCAGTATATAACCCTAACAATCTCCCACTTATACTCAAAGCATTGCTTTTCAGTATACTGTTACAAATCTCCCACTTATACTTAAAGCCATGCTGATACGCATCTGACTCCCATTCCCTCAACATGACTATCAAAAGCCTTAGCTGGTAAGCTCTTAGTGAACGGATCAGCTAGGTTGTCTGCTGATGCTATCTTGATCACAACAACTTTTCCTTTCTTTACAAAATCTCGTATCAGGTGGTACTTACGCTCAATGTGTTTACCTGTCTTATGGGCTCGTGGTTCCTTCGAATTTGCAACTGCACCACTATTATCACAATAAAGTGTAATAGCCTTAGGCAAATTAGGTACCACATCCAAGTCCAATAGGAAGTTTCTGAGCCAAACCGCTTCTTTGGCTGCCTCAGCGGCTGCCACATACTCGGCTTCCATAGTAGAATCAGCAATACATTTTTGCTTGATACTCCTCCATATAGTGGCTCCACCTCCCAAAGTAAATACATAACCTGAGGTTAATTTCCTGGAATCCCTATCTGACTGAAAATCTGAGTCTGTATACCCCAAGGCAACTAAACTATTTGCCTGGTAAACTAGCATGTAATCTTTAGTCCTTTTCAGGTACTTCAAAATATGCTTTACGGCAGTCCAGTGCTCTTGTCCCGGGTTAAACTGATATTTGCTAACCATGCCAACGGCAAAGTAGATATCTGGTCTCGTACATAGCATTGCATACATTAAGCTTCCTACTGCTGAAGCATAAGGAACTGCTTTCATGTTCTCTATCTCTTTAGGTGTCCTCGGACACTGCTCCTTTGATAGGGCAATTCCATGCCTAAAAGGTAAGAAACCTTTCTTAGAATTTTGCATGCTAAAACGAGTTAGTATAGTATCGATATAGGAAGCTTGGGACAAGCCCAACATCCTTTTCTTGCGATCTCGTAAAACTTTGATCCCAAGGATGTGACCTACTTCTCCCAAGTCCTTCATATCAAACTGTTTGGATAACCATACCCTTACGTTAGATAATACCTTCACATTGTTTCCAATGAGCAAGATGTCATCCACGTAAAGTACTAGGAATACCACTACTTTTCCATCACACTTTTTGTATACACACGATTCATCTTGACATTGATCAAATCCATAGGATTTTATCATCTAATCAAAACATATGTTCCAAGATCTGGAAGCTTGCTTAAGTCCATAAATGGACTTCTTGAGCTTACAAATAAGATGCTCTTGGCCCTTTTCAATGAACCCGTCTGGTTGCTTCATATAGATGTCTTCCTCAAGACTTCCATTAAGGAAAGCTGTCTTGACATCCATTTGCCAAATCTCATAATCAAGATAAGCTGCAATAGATAAAAGAATCCGGATAGACTTAAGCATGGCTACTGGCGAAAAAGTTTTCTCATAATCGATACCCTCTCTTTGAGTAAAACCTTTTGCAACAAGCCGAGCTTTAAAGGTTTCAACCTTACCATCTGATCCTCTTTTTCTCTTATAGACCCACTTGCATCCAATGGCTTTTACACCAATAGGTGGTTCTACAAGCTCCCAGACTTGATTAGAATCCATAGATTCTATTTCAGATATCATTGCTTTTTGCCAAGACTCTACATCTTTATCTTGGAGTGCCTCATTGTAGGTACAGGGATCATAATCTTGTTCCTCAGGGACAAAGTCTGACGACTCTCCCAAGAACATATATCTATCAGGTTGTATCACAACCCTCCCACTACGACGAGGCACTATCGGTTGTGGTGTAACATTTGTGACACGTTGTGCAGTTACTGGTGGTACATCCTGTTGTACTATTGGTACTGAAGTATTTGGTGTCTCACCTCTCAGTTCTTCTAGAACAGCTCTACTTATGGGTTTATGGTTCATCACATAGTCTTCCTCTAAGAATCGAGCATTGGTGCTAACAATGACCTTCTGATCCTTAGGACTATAAAGTAAACCTCCTTTCGTTCCTCTTGGATAGCCTACAAACAAGCGTACTTCTGTACGAGATTCCAACTTATCGGCTTTCCCATTCAGCACGTGTGCTGGACTACCCCAAATCCGAACATGTTTCAGACTAGGCTTATGCCCAGTCCACAGTTCTGTGGGAGTAATTGGTACTGATTTAGAAGGAACCAAGTTCAAAATATAAGCTGCAGTTTCTAAGGCATATCCCCAAAACGAATCTGGTAAATCTGAATAACTCATCATTGATCTAACCATCTCCATAAGAGTCCTATTCCTTCTTTCTGCTACACCATTCTGTTGGGTTGTTCCAGTTGCTGATAATTGGGATGTAATCCCAGCCTCTGACAAATAGTCCCTAAACTCCCTCAAAGAGATACTCGCCACCATGATCTGAACGTAATGACTTGATACATTTTCCATGACGTTTCTCCGTTTCTCCCTTGTACTCTTTGAATTTCTCAAAGCACTCAGACTTACGGCGCATCAAATAAATATATCCATACATTGAATAATCGTTAGTAAATGTGACAAAATATTCAAAGCCACCTCTAGCCTGGACAGTCATGGGCCCACACAAATCAGAATGAACCAATTCCAACACATCTTTGGCCCTATACCCCTTTGCCTTGAAAGGCCTTTTGGTCATTTTACCTTCCAAGCAGGATTTACAGACTGGTAGTGCCTCCACTTCCAATGAACTCAAAGGTCCATCTTTAACTAGTCTTTGAATCCTTCTTAGGTTAACATGCCCCAATCGCAAGTGCCAAAGATATGTTTGGTTCATACAAGAAGGTTCTTTTCTCTTATTTATGTTAGAAGACATATTATTCCTTTCTATAAGTTGCATCGTGGGCGAAATAGGATTAATGACATATAGATTATCAACCAATGCACCAGAACAGATAAAATGCTTATTTTTTCTAATAACAATATTGTAATTAAAATAAACAGAATATCCATCCTTAACTAGCATGGAAACAGAAATTAAATTCCTTCTAAGTGAAGGTGCATAAAGACAATCTCTCAATGTCAAAGACTTATTTCTACCAAAAGATAAAATAACATCTCCTATTGCAACGGCCGCTACTCTTGTAGCGTCACCCATAAACAAGCATATCTCTCCATCACTGAGCCGTCTGGTTTCCTGGAACCCCTGCAATGTATTGCAGACATGATTAGTGGCTCCTGTAACTACACACCAGGTGCCTGTAGATAACACCGCTAAACATGTTTCAACAACAAGTAAATAAGATATACCTTCTTTGTTCTTTTGTTTGAGAAGTGGACAGTCAGTCTTCCAATGTCCTGACCCTTTGCACTTGAAACACTTGCCTTTCAGCTTTTTCACAGCGCCTTGAGGTCCCTTGCCCTTCTTTACTGAGTTTACTTATTTCTGAACTTTCTTCTTCTTACCACCTTTCGGCTTAGAAGTAGAGTCCTTTTCAGTCACATAAACATGGGCATTCTACTTCAAGAGAGCTTCAGCATCCTGTAGTTCTTTTGCAAGTTCTGCCAAACTATACAACCTTTTGTTCATGTTGTAATTAAGGCAAAACGAGTCAAAACTTTTAGGTAGAGTCCCGAGAATGATATCGACCTGGGTTTCCCCATCGATTTCAGCACCAAGGATCTCCATCTCATTTAGATGACCCATCATCTTGAGAACATGATCCCTTACTGGTGTCCCCTCAGCCATAGATGCATTCATCAAACTCTTCATAGCAAATTGCCTAGCTGCTCTATTCTGATGTCCGAAGAGTTCCCTAAGTTTGTACATCATATCATAAGCTGTGGGCATGGCCTGATGCTGATGCTGCAGTACATTTGACATAGATGCCAAAATGTAACACCGCGCCATCTCATCTGCCTTATTCCACTTCTTATAAGCCTCTTTAACCTCTTCATCAGAGTTAGCATCATGCTTAGGTGGGCATACTTCATTGAGTACAAATTTGTACTCTTCAGCAGTTAAGACAATATCCAAGTTACGTTTCCAGTCAATATAATTAGGTCCAGTAAGTTTGTTTTCTTTAAGAATCACCATAAGTAGACTGAAAGAACCCATTTTTGAAATCCTGAGAATCACATAAAAAAAATTATGTAGGGCAAAACTTTTTGAATTAATTAAATATTGATTCCCTCAAACAATAAAAAAAATTTCACCAACACCTTAAACACCATGAATTTAGCATGCCACGATAGTGTGGACGTATACAAATTCAATATTTGTTCAAGTAGGTTTTTCCTATTAATTTTACTATCATGTCAACACAGCTTTATGACAAATAAAATTAATCTGTTGGTCTTGCTCTGGTCCTACAAATAATAGCAGTGACTCCGATGGGGAGGATACCATTATTTGTATCTAAGTGTATACCATTGCTTAATACTAAGTCCATTATCTTGTATTGAGTTCCTTCAGATGGAGAAGTGAACACATACTAGGTAACTTTCTACAATTATTCCTAAGGAAGTTTGTACTGGTGATCCATAATTATACTCATCCGATATGGAGGAATGCACTAAAGCCAACACGCAAGTATAATTATATCACCTACAAACCAGCAATGGAGACCGTGGGATTCATGTTAAATGAATTCCCTCTCCCACTTAGTTATTTAACAATGAGGGTTTTTCTACTAGTTAATTTATGTCCATGTTGTTCATTATTAATGTGATCCTAGTTTTTTTTTCTTTTTAAAAAAAAAAATCACAAAATAATAAACATGCATAATCAGAATAAGCAATAATAGTAATATTTTTTTTTTTTAGGTTTGGCTGCCCAATTTCTTCATCGAAAACCATCTGTCGATCTCCGGACTGCCAAAAAACAGCATCTCCTCCGGCGTTAGAAACAGCCACCACCACCATCACGATCGATCGAAAAAATAAATAAATAAATAAAATTAAATTAATATTACATCAATCCTATGCCTCCCGAAGGAGTTCACACATAATCTAGATTGAAAAATTAAAATTATAAGCACGATCAACCCTCGTGATATTAATTACATCCACAAAATAACAACAACACAATAATTACATCCACAAAACAACAACACAAACAAAACATGCATTGGACCATAATAGTTGGATATAAGATGCCTGCAAAATCGAGTTAGAACAGACCTACATCTACCGACTATCATACAACACAAGTTTTATTGGACAATATGGATGTAACAATCAATACGCAGATCCAATACCGGCTCTGATACCAATTGATGGAACTGCGATGAGTCCCAGGACTATGGATTGGTGTGCGTATCGATCATAAAAGCTTAACAGATTTAATACGTGATCTTACCCTTTATAGCTGAATCTAGGCTTCACGAACTATACCTGCGATGAGAAGAAGACGATAGTTTCTAGCAACCTCGAACTGTCAGCGACCCCAAGATCTTCTGCACGTATTCCTTCCTCGGGTTGGACGTCGTGTGGGCGACGATCTCCCAACCTTTCTTCTCCTTGGCTGACCTCTCTTTCTCTCCTTACGTGAATCACGAATTTTGAGAAAAAATCTTATATCTCAGATAATCAATGACGGCCAGAGAATAGAAGATATATATATAAGGCTACGGCAGGGACCATGAGGAGAAATTAGGGTTAGGTCTCCTAACGAATCTGGGTATCCCGTTGTAGAACCCCGTATTTTCAAATATTATTTTAATTATTTGAAAATGAACTTTAAATGATTTTGAGTATTTGATAAATATTTTCTAAAAGATTTATCTTTTGTACATGTGCAAAACACGTGCAAATGACTTTTTAGAAGTTTGAAAAATTTAGTTTTCCGTATGAAAAATCATTATTTATTATTTGAAAATTATTTAATATTTTTCCAGATTTTTCTAAAATTAATTATGCCTATTTGCAATTTTTGAGAAAAGAAGGACTTATTTGCAAAATTGACATTTTGAGGGTTAGAGTGCAAAATGTATTTGTTGGACATTCCGATCAGCACTTGTTGAGGTTTAAAAATATATTTTTCTATTAGATCCTAATTTAAATGATATTTGGTTTAATTTTCAAGAAAAGGATTATGTATGTGAGATGTACTTTTGGAAAGGATTATTTTGTAAAGTGGGAATAAAACCCTAATATTCTATCCGGCATATATAAGAGAAATTCTCTTTCAGCCGTCATTGTAAAAGAATACAGATTTTTGGTGATTTGGATTTTGAAGAACAAAGGAGGATTCTTGGATCTAGCAAGGAGGAGCTTTTGTGGATCTTTTCTTCAAATCAAAGGTGAGTGGTTTTGTTTTGCTTTGCTTTGTTTTGTTTGTCTTGATTGATGAATGACGTAAGATCTTGTTATGCTTGTTTGTGTTCATTATGTCATTATTTTGTTAGTCTCATTGTATGTATGATATGGATCTATTAGTTGATATGGAGGATGAGAACTCTTATTGATATTTGGATCATGTATGAGAAATATTAAGATTTGTCGAGGAAATGTGGAATTATGAGATCGTATTGTTGGGAGACATATTAAGAATTTATTGTGTTATGATCAGATAATAAACATCTGGATCTCATGATTGTAGTTCAGATTTTATGATAGTGTTGTGAAAGAAGTTTGATGAGAAAAACCCTAATAGAAAGATTAAGAGTTTGGATCATGAGGATAGGAGATTTGAGTATTTGATTGATTGAATAATGTATCCATGATAGAGATATTTGAGAGTTGTTCATTTGCCTGGATACAAATTAATTTTTGGGATCGTTGGATTATTGGAAAAACTCCAGTTTAGTTTTGTGTTCAGACCTATCTTTTGGGAATCTGTAGCCGACAGCCGACTGTCTTGCGAAGCAGTCGACTGGTACGAGCCTACTGTGTATTTTTGAGTCTTGAGATTTGTTCGGGACAGTCGACCCAGACTGAGGTCAGTCGACTGGTCCTCTGTTTGTGATTTTGTTCAGTCCTTTCGGGACAGTCGACCTATGACCCTTCAGTCGACTCAAATACTTAGATTATTTTGATGAGGACTATTTGAATTTGTCTCGGGGCAGTCGACTGATGACTTGTCAAGTCGACTGGTCATGCCTTAGATTATTTTTTGTAAAATGTTGGGATATGTCCTCTGGACAGTCGACTGGTCCTTTATGCAGTCGATTGGTCCTGAAGGATCTTTGTATTTGATTTGAGATATTTTTTTTAGTGTTTGATTTTGAGATGTTCCGTTAAGAACATGATTTTGAGATATTTTATTGAGCCACTTGTTTAGTGGAAATTTGTTTAGATATTTGTTTTTGAGTCTCTAAAGGTATGTGACCCTAGTATACCGGTGTTTGTTCAGTTATTTGTGGAGGCCCATCGAGGCAAACTTTCAGTTATTCAGATTTTTAGTCCGGTAGGGTACACTACTCTAGGAGATTTGTTCAGTAACCCAAATTGATAAGGACAGGCATTAGTAGTGTCATGACGAATGAGAACATGAGTTATGCACCTCAGTATGGCTTTTGATGTAGGATTTTAATCTCCTGAATTATCCAAGTAATTAACTTGTGATGTGTGATTTATCTCCGGAATTATCCAGGTGGTTAACCTGAGATGTGAGGTACTTCTCCTGAATTATCCAAGTAATTATCTTGAGATGTGGGATTGACCTACGGAATGATCGGAGTCGAGGCGACACTTTTGGGGTATTATTGTGATGATGAGTCTATGTTTAGATGTGGGATGATCTCCTGAATTATCCAGGAAAAATACCTGTGATGTGGGATCAATCTCCGGAATGATCAAGCATGGGCAAATTATCATAGTTTATCTTCTTCTCTTAGTAGTCATCGTTGTCAGCATGTAGTCATGATGTTTTCTTGAATCACTTTTATGCATTCGGATTTCCTGTTTTTATACACTTGGCTTTTGGATTTGATATCACCCTTTATTCGTTTGGTCGTTACTTCATACTTTAGTGTTTGAGTATTATTTGTTGGATATTATTATTTCAGTTCATTTATGATGTTTTGTTTGATTTGTCACCACTCACACCATTTATGGCTGACCCCGTAGTTTTTGGGGTTAGGGTTCAACTCTAGCCTCACATGTTGCAGGTTATTACTTAGATTGGAGGTCGGATGCTTGAGTGGGCAATTTGAGATTATTGGATTATTTAGTGTTGGTGTAAAATTGTTAAGATATATTTGAATCCTTATTGAGTTGTAAATAAAAGATCAATTTGTGTTGAGATGTTTAGACTTCCGCTGTAATTGTAAAATTTGTTGTAATAAGAGAAAGAAAAATTTTAGTGGTGTTGTTGGTGTTTATTGTTGTATTGAAGTGGATTGCTGAGATTTCGCCACTTATTTTCTAAGCTCTCATATTAGAAATTTGGGGCGCTACAGAGATTAGTATCAGAGCTCTGCTTCAATGTAATAATAGACATAGTAAGAAAAACCAACCTAGGTGTGGACACTAGAGAGTGAGTACCTAGGTGTGGACAGCAGAGTGTGAGTATCACATAGAATTAAATTATGATGTTTGGTTTGAAATTATGGTTTGGGGTATGGTTATGGCTTTGCCATAGGGTAATGATTTGAGTTTCAATTGTATGTGTGCTCTAACTTTACCCTCGTTTTGCAGTAATCACAATGGTTGCACCCGGAGGTAGAAATGGTGGCAACAATGAGGATGGATCAGGTAGTTCTCGAGGAATGGGAATTGACCTAGAAGCTGAGTTTGCCAAAGTATATCAGACGTTGAATACGCTGATGGCACTCAATGTGGCGCAGCAGCAAGCGTAGCAGTAGAATCCGCCGCCCAATCATGGAGCTGGGCATGGATTGGTGAATGCCGACCCCATCAAGCAGATTGAATCCTTTAAGAGGATGAGGCCGCCAGTCTTTGAGGGGCAAGCTGATCCAACAGCAGCAGACGATTGGATTCGGATGATGGAGATGATCTTCGAAGTATCGGAGACTCCAGCAGCCAGTAAGGTGAAGTTGGCTTCTATGCAGCTTGAGAAAGACGCTGGTGTCTGGTGGGAGTCACTGAAGAGGACTCTGGGAGATCAGCCTTTGACATGGGACGCTTTTTTGGAGGAGTTCAGAGATCACTTCTTTCCTCTGGATGTTCAAGAGAAGAAGGCGACTGAGTTCATGAACCTTCAGCAGGGGAGCATGACTGTTTGGGAGTATGAGACGAAATTTGCTCAACTTTCGAGGTATGCACCAGAATTGGTCATGGATGAAGCAAAGAAGGCCAAAAAGTTTGAGCTAGGCTTGAGGCCAAACTTGAGGTCAAGGATGGTTCCATTGGGTATTAGAAGATTCGACAAGCTGGTTAGGAGGGCCGCTATGACTGAAGAGGATATGGACTTGTTTCAGAAGAAGCAGGATTCATGGAACCGAAACAAGAGGCCAGCATCAGGCCAGAGTGGGAAGGGATTCCCCGCGAAGCAGGCGAAGTTCAGTGGACCGGTGCAGAAGGCGCCTGGAGCTCAGGGAGTGACCTGCTACTACTGCAAGGAAGTAGGACATTACAGGTCAGCATGTCTGAAGTTGGCAGAGCATGTTTGTTCTCAGTGTGGGCAGACTGGACACTCAAAGCCCCATTGTCCACAACTGAAGAAAGATGGTTCGGGTGGGAGCAAGTTCCCGAAGAGGCAAGGGCGAGTATTTGCATTGACCGAGGAGGATGCAGGAAACTCGGAAGATGTAATACAGGGTATGCAGGAATTTTGATTTCTTTCATTTTTGAATCAGTGTAATGAATAAAAGCTTTTATTTCAGAACAATTTAAGATTGAGTATCATTCTTATTGTAACAGGAGTTGTTTTAATAAATGGAATAAAAGCAAAGGTTTTGTTTGACACTGGTTCATCGCATACATTTGTATCACCAAGTTTTGCAAAGATCTTAGGTTTGGAACCTAAGTTATTTCCAGGCAGGGTTTTGTCAGTGGCAACGCCGTCAGGTGAAGAGCTAGTAGCGGATCGATATTACGAGGACTGTGATATCGAGATTGGTGGAAGGATGTTCGGCATCGACTTGATCGAACTGCAAGTGTTGGGAGTGGATGTCATTGTAGGCATCGATTGGATGGCTATATATGATGCCACAATTGATTGCAAGCAGAAGGAGGTGTTGGTGAAAGCACCCGGTGGACCTGCAGTAACTTTCCAAGGGAAGAAGAAGATCCCGAAGGTGGCTGCAATGATATCTAAGATGGCAGTTTCAGATGAAGTCAAGGGTATACCGGTTGTTCGAAATTTTCCTCAGGTGTTCTTGGATGATTTTCCAGGATTGCCGCCGCAGAGAGATGTGGAGTTTAACATCAATGTTCAGCCGGGGAGTGCGCCGATTTCCAAGGCCCCATACAGGATGGCACTTGTAGAGCAAGGTGAAGTGAAGAAGCAGATTGAGGAGCTTTTGAGCAAAGGGCTTATCAGGCCGAGTTCTTCTCCGTGGGGAGCACCAGTGCTGTTAGTCAAGAAGAAGGATGGGTCGATGAGGATGTGCATTGACTATCGGGAATTGAATAGGGTGACTATTCAGAACAAGTACCCACTGCCGCGGATTGATGATTTGTTCGACAGGCTTCGAGGAGCAGCGGTGTTTTCGAAGATAGATCTGAGGTCAGGGTATCATCAGGTGCGAGTCAAGGAGGAAGATGTGAGTAAGACAGCGTTCAGGACTCGTCATGGGCTGTATGAGTTTTTGGTGATGCCATTCGGGTTGATGAATGCGCCAGCGGTTTTCATGGATATGATGAATCGGGTGTTAAGGCCATTCATTGATTCCTTCGTGGTGGTCTTCATCAATGATATCTTGGTGTATTCGAAGTCGGAGGAGGATCATTCTAAGCACTTGACAGCGGTATTACAGACATTGCAGGAGCACAGCTTGTATGCCAAATTGTCGAAGTGTGAATTTTGGAAGTCTGAGGTAGCTTTCCTTGGTCATATTCTTTCTAAGGAGGGAGTAGCTACTAATCCTCAGAAAGTGGAAGCAGTGAAGGATTGGCCCAGGCCGACGTCAGTGAAGGAAGTGAGAAGCTTCTTGGGATTAGCTGGTTACTACAGGAGGTTTATTCAGGGGTATTCTCAGATTGCAGTTCCATTGACAGGTTTGACCCGGAAGAGTGTGGCATTTGTGTGGACAGATAAGTGCGAGGAGAGTTTCCTTGAGTTAAAGGAAAGGTTGACTACTGCACCTATATTAGCATTGCCGCAAGCAGGGAAGGATTATGACATCTACAGTGATGCATCTCTCAGAGGTTTGGGATGTGTCTTGATGCAAGAAGGCAAGGTCATTGCTTATGGTTCGAGGCAGTTGCGTCTGCATGAGAAGAATTATCCGACGCATGATTTGGAGCTAGCAGCTATCATTTATGCCTTGAAGCTATGGAGGCATTATGTCTATGGTGAGAAGGTCAACATGTACACTGACCACAAGAGTCTGAAGTATATTTATCAGCAGAGGGATTTGAATCTTCGGCAGAGAAGGTGGTTGGAGGTATTGGAAGACATTCGTCCTGAGATAAAGTATCATCGGGGCAAGGTGAATGTAGTGGCTGAGGGACTTAGCAGGAAGAGTAGTTTATTGAGATTGATCACTACTCGAAGGGAGTTGGCAGCAGAGATCGATCAGGCAGGTATCGAGGTGGTACTGCGAGGTTTAGGGGCATCTTTGGCTCAGTTAAGGCTGCAGCCGTCTTTGAGAGAGAAGATTGTGGAAGGTCAGAAATCAGATTCAGAGATCCAGAAGATGTTGCAGCAGGTTTCAGAAGGCAAGTTATCAGAATTTCGTGTCCAAGATGGAGTTCTTTGGATGGGTGAGAGGTTGTGTGTTCCAGATGATGCAGAGTTGAGAGAGAGTATCTTGCAGGAAGTACACAGTACATTGTTATCAGTTCATCCAGGAGGTGCGAAGATGTACAGGGATATCAAACCGCATTTTTGGTGGTCTAGTATGAAGCGGGATGTGGCAGATGTTGTGGCAAGGTGTCTGACTTGTCAGCAGATCAAGACAGAAAATCAGAGACCTGGAGGATTGTTACAGCCATTACCCATTCCGGAGTGGAAGTGGGAGAATATCAGCATGGACTTTATCACAGGTTTGCCGAGGAGTTTGAAGGGTAATGACTCGATTTGGGTTGTTGTAGACCGATTGACTAAGTCGGCACATTTTCTAGCCATGAAGATTACTTGGTCAATGGAGAAATTGGCTGAGTTATACATTGGAGAGATTGTGAGGCTTCATGGAGTTCCAGTTTCAATTGTTTCTGACAGAGATCCATGGTTTACTTCGAGGTTTTGAAAGAGCCTACAGGCAGCTTTGGGGCACCAGGACTGATTTCAGTACAGCATTTCATCCGCAGACAGATGGTCAGACGGAGAGGGTGAATCGAGTGCTGGAAGATATGTTGAGAGCTTGTGTTATGGATTTCGGTGGTAGTTGGGAGAGATACTTGGCATTGGTTGAGTTTGCTTATAACAACAGTTACCATGCAAGTATTGGGATGGCACCGTATGAGGCTTTGTATGGGCGGAGGTGCAGGACACCTGTATGTTGGTATGAGGTTGGCGAGAGGCAGATGTATGGTCCTGAGATCGTGCAGCAGACGTCAGAGCAGATTGAGCTGATTCGCAAGAGGTTAGTTGAAGCTCAGAGTCGGCAGAAGAGTTATGCTGACACTCGACGAAGAGAGTTGGAATTTGAGGTTGGGGATGCAGTTTTTCTCAAGGTTTCCCCGACCAAAGGAGTGATCAGATTTGGTAAGGGAGGCAAGTTGGCGCCAAGGTATATTGGTCCGTACAAGATCGTGGAGAGGATTGGCAAGACCGCTTACAGATTGAAGCTTCCAGAGGAGTTGGCTCAGGTGCATGATGTGTTTCATGTATCATTATTGAGGAAGTATGTTGCCGATCAAAAGCATCAGTTGGTAGAAGTTCGTGAAGACCTACAGGTGAACTTGAGCTACAAGGAACAGCCTGTTGAGATCGTTGATCGTAGGGAGAAAGTCCTTAGGAGCAAGGTGATACCTATGGTCAAGGTATTGTGGAGGAATCAACAGTTCGAGGAGGCTACTTGGGAGCCAGAGGATCGCATGCAGAAGGATTTTCCTGGATTGTTTGTATGAATGTATTTTCTTGTATGTGATTGAAATTCTTTGAATGATTGAACCATTGATTGATACGTGATGTAATCTTTTATTTGATTGTGATGTTATATGAAATTATTTGGATTATGATCTATTTATGAAGTATTGTTTCCTTTTGTTGGTATGTGTTTGAACTCATTAGTAGTAGTTCTGAGGACAGAACTCTTCTAAGGAGGGAGTGATGTAGAACCCCTGTATTTTCAAATATTATTTTAATTATTTGAAAATGAACTTTAAATGATTTTGAGTATTTGATAAATATTTTCTAAAAGATTTATCTTTTGTACACGTGCAAAACACGTGCAAATGACTTTTTAGAAGTTTGAAAAATTTAGTTTTCCTTATGAAAAATCATTATTTATTATTTGAAAATTATTTAATATTTTTCCAGATTTTTCTGAAATTAATTATGCCTATTTGCAATTTTTGAGAAAAGAAGGACTTATTTGCAAAATTGACATTTTGAGGGTTAGAGTGCAAAATGTATTTGCTGGACATTCCGATCAGCACTTGTTGAGGTTTAAAAATATATTTTTCTATTAGATCCTAATTTAAATGATATTTGGTTTAATTTTCAAGAAAAGGATTATGTATGTGAGATGTACTTTTGGAAAGGATTATTTTGTAAAGTGGGAATAAAACCCTAATATTCTATCCGGCATATATAAGAGAAATTCTCTTTCAGCCGTCATTGTAAAAGAATACAGATTTTTGGTGATTTGGATTTTGAAGAACAAAGGAGGATTCTTGGATCTAGCAGGAGGAGCTTTTGTGGATCTTTTCTTCAAATCAAAGGTGAGTGGTTTTGTTTTGCTTTGCTTTGTTTTGTTTGTCTTGATTGATGAATGACGTAAGATCTTGTTATGCTTGTTTTTGTTCATTATGTCATTATTTTGTTAGTCTCATTGTATGTATGATATGGATCTATTAGTTGATATGGAGGATGAGAACTCTTATTGATATTTGGATCATGTATGAGAAATATTAAGATTTGTCGAAGAAATGTGGAATTATGAGATCGTATTGTTGGGAGACATATTAAGAATTTATTGTGTTATGATCAGATAATAAACATCTGGATCTCATGATTGTAGTTCAGATTTTATGATAGTGTTGTGAAAGAAGTTTGATGAGAAAAACCCTAATAGAAAGATTAAGAGTTTGGATCATGAGGATAGGAGATTTGAGTATTTGATTGATTGAATAATGTATCCATGATAGAGATATTTGAGAGTTGTTCATTTGCCTGGATACAAATTAATTTTTGGGATCGTTGGATCTTTGGAAAAACTCCAGTTTAGTTTTGTGTTCAGACCTATCTTTTGGGAATCTGTAGCCGACAGCCGACTGTCTTGCGAAGCAGTCGACTGGTACGAGCCTACTGTGTATTTTTGAGTCTTGAGATTTGTTCGGGACAGTCGACCCAGACTGAGGTCAGTCGACTGGTCCTCTGTTTGTGATTTTGTTCAGTCCTTTCGGGACAGTCGACCTATGACCCTTCAGTCGACTCAAATACTTAGATTATTTTGATGAGGACTATTTGAATTTGTCTCGGGGCAGTCTACTGATGACTTGTCAAGTCGACTGGTCATGCCTTAGATTATTTTTTGTAAAATGTTGGGATATGTCTTCTGGACAGTCGACTGGTCCTTTATGCAGTCGATTGGTCCTGAAGGATCTTTGTATTTGATTTGAGATATTTTGTTTAGTGTTTGATTTTGAGATGTTCCGTTAAGAACATGATTTTGAGATATTTTGTTGAGCCACTTGTTTAGTGGAAATTTGTTCAGATATTTGTTTTTGAGTCTCTAGAGGTATGTGACCCTAGTATACCGGTGTTTGTTCAGTTATTTGTTGAGGCCTATCGAGGCAAACTTTCAGTTATTCAGATTTTTAGTCCGGTAGGGTACACTACTCTAGGAGATTTGTTCAGTAACCCAAATTGATAAGGACAGGCATTAGTAGTGTCATGACGAATGAGAACATGAGTTATGCACCTCAGTATGGCTTTTGATGTAGGATTTTAATCTCCTGAATTATCCAAGTAATTAACTTGTGATGTGTGATTTATCTCCGGAATTATCCAGGTGGTTAACCTGAGATGTGAGGTACTTCTCCTGAATTATCCAAGTAATTATCTTGAGATGTGGGATTGACCTACGGAATGATCGGAGTCGAGGCGACACTTTTGGGGTATTATTGTGATGATGAGTCTATGTTTAGATGTGGGATGATCTCCTGAATTATCCAGGGAAAATACTTGTGATGTGGGATCAATCTCCGGAATGATCAAGCATGGGCAAATTATCATAGTTTATCTTCCTCTCTTAGTAGTCATCGTTGTCAGCATGTAGTCATGATGTTTTCTTGAATCACTTTTATGCATTCGGATTTCCTGTTTTTATACACTTGGCTTTTGGATTTGATATCACCCTTTATTCGTTTGGTCGTTACTTCATACTTTAGTGTTTGAGTATTATTTGTTGGATATTATTATTTCAGTTCATTTATGATGTTTTGTTTGATTTGTCACCACTCACACCATTTATGGCTGACCCCGTAGTTTTTGGGGTTAGGGTTCAACTCTAGCCTCACATGTTGCAGGTTATTACTTAGATTGGAGGTCGGATGCTTGAGTGGGCAATTTGAGATTATTGGATTATTTAGTGTTGGTGTAAAATTGTTAAGATATATTTGAATCCTTATTGAGTTGTAAATAAAAGATCAATTTGTGTTGAGATGTTTAGACTTCCGCTGTAATTGTAAAATTTGTTGTAATAAGAGAAAGAAAAATTTTAGTGGTGTTGTTGGTGTTTATTGTTGTATTGAAGTGGATTGCTGGGATTTCGCCACTTATTTTCTAAGCTCTCATATTAGAAATTTGGGGCGCTACACCCGTGTTCGGTCCGAACACACAACCCAGGCCCATTAACAATAGCTCGGTCCACTAAAGAGCTATTGTTGCACTACCTTCTTAATCCCAAATTATATTTATGGGCTCCTTTTATTATATGCTCGTTCAGCTCCCCATGTTAAGATATCGAATGTCCGTCGATCAAATTAAGTTACTGACAACTATATTGATCAACATCTTTTATCCTTAAGTAGTACCACTCAACTTTATTTGTCATGTCGGATGTAATCCACCTGCAGGGTTTACATGACAAATCCTTATGAGCTCCTTAAGGGGACATCATCAATCCGACGTATCGGGACATGGATTCCTTTCACAATCAACAGCCCATAATACATACAATGCTATTACCCAATTCATAGAGGTTGTTGATCCATAATGAATCTCACTCTTTTATGAGTCAAAGTAATGTACACTGCATATACATGTCTTTTATTATATCTGGATTAAGAGCATAAGCATCCATAATAACAGAGGTGTTTGTTCTCTTTTGTAGTCAGTACAAAGAGAACAACCTCAGGTGGTCCTGTTCAATACACACAAAGTGTACTAGTGTAAACCTATAGTCAAGATAGACTAATACCAGATTACACTACAACCTTTCCAATGGATTGTCCAAGTCCGTCTAGGTTGTGAACTATTTATATATTCCATAGGGAACTGATAATATGATCTTCTGTGTGTCACCTCACACCATATTATCAACCTTATAGAATATCAGACACTTGCATTAATATTATAATAAACATAATATGCAAGCATATGCCCATATGATTCTCATTCAAAAAAAAAGGAAATAAAGTTAATACAAAAGTGATGCATTCAGTATATAACCCTAACAGACTTGAGGAGGAAGTTGCCCCTGCTGTTGAGCGGGCTGAGGGGAACTTCCTGTTGCTGATCGGGGTTGGGTCCTCGGTTGGACCCTCTGAATCTGACTTTCCTAGGAGGCATGGCTGGAGAAGATCTGACCAACGGGAAGAGGGGAGGTTGCTAGTTGTTAGTTTCCCACAGACGGTGCCAATCTGTTGCCGCTAAATCTGGTGTGGGGGCAAACCGATAGTATTTGTGGATTCTTAGGAAAATTGAATAGCAAGCCTGTTACCTTTTCCGCCGGAGTTTGATGCTGTCTCCCATCGTACACCTGCAAAAAGTGCGAGATACTGGGGTTGTTCCCGGCGATACACCCTCCGACGCTCAAGTCAGTAATCAGAAGTGATTATGAAAGAGCGTAAATTGGTAAAAGATTGATTACCTCTTAATGGAGATGGATGGGGGGTATTTATAGGCACCACTGGGATTAGATTAGGAATGTAATCCCCGTGGTCTAATAAGGAATATAATCCCCGTAATCAGATAAGGAATGTAATTCCTAATCCCCAGTGAAAGGATAGTTATGAATCAGGGCCGTTGATTAGGATTTAATCAGAAACCCTAATTCTATCCTTTCTGGACCGGGTTTGCTGCAGGTTGAAACCCGCACCCAGTTGAGGTGGATCCATTCGCGGGTTAGTGGATCTTCGAGGAGGAGAACCAGTACCCGCTTCAGACCCATTGGTAGGTGAAACTACCGTTTTACCCCCGGGCTTCAAGATTCGTGCCCGATTTGGACGGTTCCGATTTATCCCCATTTTTAGCCATATCAGTAGGGTATTGGGTATTAGAAAAATACAATAACCAATAAAAATATACAATTAGGATTTTATAGAAATTTTAATATTAATAATAATAAGAATAACAGTAAAAATAATAATAATATCAGTATTAAAAATAACAGTTATAATAATAATACTGAGAACAATAACAATAATGAGAAAAATGATAAAAATAGTAATAGTAATAATAATAGAAACCTAGATAATAATAACAATAATAAGATTTATATAAAAATCATAGGATATAGTTACAAATAAAATTTTTGATGAAAAAAATAGGTTTTAATGGAATATTCAACAATTCATTTTGACAAAAGAATTTTGAAAGTGGTAAAAATAATTTGCAAAAATTTTAAATACAAAAAAAATATACAAAAATAAGTTTTTGGGAAAAATAAGGGTTACATATATACTATTGTGCATCCCTACCACTTCGTTAACCCATACCGCCGCCTCTCCCTATCTCCCGCTGCACCCTCTCCCGATCTCTATCTCATCCCCGAGGTCTAGCCTAACACTAGATCGCCCTGCATCTCCCTCTCCCTGGCCTGTTCCCCTCTTCCGACTCCACTTGCACCTCAACCGCAACCCATCTCACCCGTCTCTCTCCCGACCTCTCTTTGACCCCCTATGCACGCCTCCCTGCCTCTCGACGCCCTATAGTCAACCACCAGCCTCGTTGCCGTCCGCCAGTGTCACAATCCCCATCGACACTCAGGCCAGTTCAGCCCCGCACTCACCCAGCCGCTGTCCCGACCTCCCTATCGTGCTCGTGGCCATTTGTGGTTGGTGTGGTGTGCATGTGCATCTCCCGTGCACGTGTTATTGGTTGGAGTGGCTCTCGAGTTTTGTTCACGGGTTCGTATTTCGTTGTTCGTGGTTCATGTTTATGTTCGTTCATGGTGTTCGTTCCCGGGAATCCATTCCCGTCATCATCTCTCAGGTAAGTAACTTGTATTAATTTCTTTGTGTAATACAAGTACTAAATACCACCTGTAGTGTAGTTGGGTTCTAGATACAATTCGTGTGTGAATTCTCTGTTATATATTGTCTCTATTGTGTTGATTCGACCATAGTTGCCTCATGATATACATGACATGAAACAACTAGGGATGATCACTTTTGGGATGTATATATGCATGCTATTTTGTGATATCGTGTGCTTGATGTATTATTCGTAGTATACTTATCGTGGACTTGCAAAATACCCTATACCACGTTGTTTAGACATCTAGTACACCATATTTCACGTTTGGTTATGTTTTGGATGAGTTTCATATGAACTAGTTGATTTTGTGCACGAAGGATAGTTTCAGTTTTGGTGATTCCCCGTTTTCATTCAGTATTTTAGACCCTACTATGATCAGTATATGAATTTTATTCGTGAACATGAACTGTAGAGAATTCTGTCTATTTTGCAACCCTTCTGACAGATCTTAGTTTCGTTTTATGAGTTGTGAGTTATGTCTATTTTACTACAGAGATGTAGAGAGTTTTCCAGATTTTGTTTTGTATGAATTCTGAAGAGTAATCTATTTTTATCGTGATGTTAAAGGTATTATTTTGATCCAATATTTTGTACAGTATATGTAATACCCTGATTTTTCAATTAATGAGAAATTATTTATTTTGCACGTGTTGTGCACGTGCAATATTTTTTGGACTATTTTATCATGATGTGTATGTTTGAATATAATTTTCTCAAATTATTTTATTTGCAAAAAGCCTTCTTTAAAAGCCTTATTTGATCTAGCTAAAAAGCCTTTCCTTAAAAAGCCCAAAAGCATTTTTATTTTAATTATTTTTTTATAATTATTTTGGCCCAAAAAGAAAGCCCATGAATTAATTTATTTTAATTAAACTTGTCATGTAGAAGACTTTTTTAAACAAAATTATTTTTATACAATTTTGGAATGTACAAAATTTGGCCTAGTTGCATGCACGTGCACTACACGTACACGTGCAATGCACACTCATTATGCTTGGCCGGTAGCAATCTTTTGGAGGGAAAGTTGAATTTTTGGGTGTGGAGAACATGGGGGTAGTTTCAAGGAGGTGGGTAGTTTTCCTAACTCCTACTTGAATCTAAGCCCTTCATTTTGCAACCACCAAGATGATCTTAGCCCTCCATTCCCCTCATTTTTTTGTATAAATACCCCCCTTTCTCATGGCTAATTTTGATATGCAAAGTGTAATTTCTAAAGCAAATAGTATTATAATTGTGAGTTATAAAAGATAAGAGAGTGTGTGGTTCTTTGGTTGCTTGGAGCTTTCGGCCAAGGGAAGAAGCATTCGGTGGGGAGCTTGAGGAAGCTTTCGGCTAGGGTTTGGAGGCTTGGAGTGGTGCATTCTTTTGGCTAGGAGGAGGTGTTCTCATCTACTTGATTGCTTTTGTTTGTGTTTCTCTCCAATTGAGGTGGGTAAAACAATTCATGTTTCTAATATAGGGTTCATGCTAGTATATTGATAACATTATACATGGAAAATACTAATAAGAGACCACTCTAATTAAAAAGTTGGTATGTGAATGACTTAGAATGATGTGATTAATTGTGAATGTGAATTGCTTGCATGAAACTATACCATATGAAGCACTTTCTATGATTATTTAGTTTAATTGAATAATGATGCAATGTGATTAGCATGATGTGTGAAAATCTTTATTAATTACTTGCAAATTGTGTGGTTGAAACATGACACTTGATAAAGATAATAACACTATGGAATTTGAATGGAAAAGTATATTGAATGCTTTGAATTCATGCGTAGAAGTGGCATAAATGAACCAAAGAATTGCTTGTTGTCATTACATTAGAAATGTACCAAACTTAGTAATTGTTGAGTTTCACCTATTCATGTGCTATATGAATTCTTTTGCTAGTATGAGTATGGGGAAATCCAAGGTTGTGTTGTGTTGTGAATGTAGATTAATAACCAGTAAATTATCATGGAAAATTTTGGGATAAAAGAGAGATTAGAAGAACAATCGATTATTTTCAATGTCGAAAATAAAGGATTTGCTAGTTTTAATAAACAAATAATTAATTTGGGTGGAGAAAATGTGTTTTTAGTACAAAAATTTATTTTACACTTACTGTTTTGAAGATGGAATAAAGAAGATTAAATCTGGAGTTTTTCAGTGGTTTATATGAAGGCAATATGAATCAAATTGTGTTGAACATCGAGTTAATTTCTACAAACAGTGTGAATATGAGACAAATGGTTTTTTAACCTACACTGTGACAACCTGAGCCAGTGGCTCAGGCGGTCAGTGGCTCTGTTCGGTTTCCCTGAGCGGTGTGGTTCGAAACCCGGCCTCACCATTTTTTTTTTAATTACTGTGTATAACTATATATGAACAGCTAAGTGATAGTACTTATACTTAATCACCCTCTTCTAATCGCTAGCACCGATTGGCCTATCGGCGGGTGCTCTGGCCTTCTTCTCTACCGTGCTGGGTTCGAATCTTTCCCCTAGCACTTAGGGAAAAATAATTTTTTTTGGAGTTTTTGATGTCCAAAAAATGTGAGAAAAATATGGTAATTTTCATAAAAATACAAGGAATTTTATGGGATTGAGTTGGGTATTATTTGAAGAAAATATAATGTAGTTTATGAACAAATAGTGTAATTAAAGCTATGGTTCTAAGACACTTTTATGGAAATTTTCTCTTTATAAAGATATAATGAAATGGGTTTATTAAGAAGTAATTGACACAAAAGAGTTTGTGGTGTGACATGATATTATAAACTTTGTACTTGAGGATATTGTGTTTAATTGTAAAGTGCATGAGTGCATTGTATGATATTGGAATTTAGAAATCATGTTGATGAAATTGTTGGCCATGAATATGAAATTTTTTATGAGTTTTAAGTATTCACTATGGACTTATGAACAAAGAGTAATCATGAATAAGAAAGAATATGAAATGTGACATGGAAGTGGTTATGACTTAAGGATTGTGAAATGAAATTTGAAATAGAGTAGCTAAGTCTCCCCGGCATTGAGAGAAATGAATTGAATTGAAATTAGACCAAGGTTGGTCATGTTGAAATAAATGAATAAGTCCGGTTGATGGAGAGGCTAACTCTAGTGATTATTTTGTTCATGATTTTTAAATAAAACTAAGGACTAGTGCATAGTGAAGACGTGATGAAAGTAAGAGAAAAACACTGAGTATGAGGGCCCTGGGTAGCGGCGAGAGCGTATCCCAGGAATTCCCATGACGAGTCTGGGTGAGGATACTGTTCCAGAGTACCGTCCCGGTGGCGACGCTCGTGGGATGTTTGAAGACTACGGGTGGTGTCATGTTTATGGTGAGAGCGTATCTCAGGAATTCCCATGATGCGTCTGGGTGAGGATACTACTCCAGAGTGCCTAAACATGAGTTCGTAGGTCAGATAACATCTAGGATACTAACCGTAATTACAGTAGTAGATCAGATCATAACGGGGGATTGAACCCTATAAAGATGAAGAACGAATAAGGGCTTGCCCTCGGACCTATGTAGTATGGGATGCATAGACTCCGAACAAGTGTGCATTAGCGTCATATAACATAAGTAACTGCATTAAGGACTAAGTGCACAATCACGACACGACATCAATAGGGTAGTCCCTTTAGTTGAAATGTGACAAGTTTGTGTTTGCTAAATATGAAATGTTAAGTTATACTATTTCCGGCAAGCGAGGACGGCCGTGTATAATGATCGTCGGTTGAATAAACTGACGTACCCACAGTCTAACATGCAGGTAAATGTTATGCTAAAGATTAAAGAGGATTTGGATGCTTAAAGATTTTTATCAAGCTGTTGTACTTGTATTTAATTGTTGTATTTTACTTCCGCTGTGCAAAAGAAAGATGTAATTATGATGTAAACTCTGATGTATGATGAAAAGTTTTTATTTCCCTGTAAAAGTGTACTAAGAAAGTGAAAAGATCCTGTAGAACATCTCGAATTCAGTATATTTGGGATTCGGGGCGTTACAGAGTGGTATCAGAGCCACGCTTTCTACACTTTCACACTTGTACAAATTTATAGGGAACGACACCCTAGAAGTGGACATTAGAGTGTGTGTTTGAATCTAGAGATTTAAATGTAAGTGACTTACATTTGTGTTGCTCTGAGATTTATGCCTTCTTCTCTCTATTTCTAAGATGGCTGATCACTTCGACCCTGCTGGAGGCGACGACTGGCACATCATTGAGGAAGAGTACCATCCTGGACAGGCAGATTCCGAGGACGAGTACTACCCTGGACAAGCTGATTCTGATGATGAGGAGTACCCTGAATCCCGAGAGATCACCCCACCTCCGGATTCATCTGATGATTCTTCTTCCGACGAAGAGGAAGTACCAGTTCCCAGTGGTCTTGTGGCTTCTCTTCAGAGGCAAGTGGAAACCCTGAAGGAGAGAGTTGGTTTGTTGGAGGCTCAGCTGGAGAAGCGGAAGGCTGACTATTCTGTTCTTAGCCATCGGATTTGGGAACTTGAGAAGAAAAAGAACCTAACTGATGTGCTGAAGGATGAGGTTGACGAACTGCGGGAAGAACTTCGAGCAGCGAAGAGGACCCGTAGGAGTTAGAGTGTTGTAGCTTCTGTTTTCTTTCATTCTGATGTTTAGAGATGTTTTTAAATTCGAATGTATAAACTTTTGGAATTCAATGAAATGGAAGTTGGTTTAAATTCTTGTCTTATACTTCGAATTTGACGGATCTTTTGCATCAGAATATGTCGAGAAGAGGAGCAAGGAATGGGGAAGGTTTGGATCTGGAGACTGAGCTTGCTAGGGTCTACCAGACGCTGAATGCAGTGGCTCAGAACCAAGCTAGGGGGTCGGCAAATCCAGTGCCCGAGGCGATAAAGCTGGTGGAATCATTCAAGAGAATGAAACCACCCGTATTCGAGGGAAAGTCAGACCCAGATTCAGCTGACAACTGGATACGGCAAGTGGAGACAATCTTCGAGGTGTTGGAGACACCGGAGGGTAGCAAGGTCAAGTTGGCAACCTTGCAGCTGGAGAAGGATGCAGCAGTTTGGTGGCAATCTGTGAAGAGGACCATGGGAGGTCTGTTGTTTGGCTGGGAGGAGTTTTTGGAGGAGTTCCGCAGCCATTATTTCCCCTCCGACGTCCAGGAGAAGAAAGCGATGGAGTTCCTGTCGCTTCAGCAAGGCAGCATGTCAGTGAGAGCCTATGAGACCAAGTTCACTCAGCTCTCCAGGTATGCTCCAGAACTGGTGGCGGATGAGGCCAAGAAAGCTCGCAAGTTCGAGCATGGTCTGAGGCCTAGCTTGAGATCTCGTATGATACCCCTTGGTATCAGGAGATTCGATAAGCTGGTCAAGAGGGCGGCAGCGACGGAGGCGGATATGGAGCAGTTCCATGTTGTTCAGAACAGGAGGAACAACTGGCAGCCCGGGAAGAGGCCTGCACATTCGGGGAGTTTCAGGGGGCAACCATCTGCGCAGAGGTTCAAACCGACAGGGGCGAACGCTGTGAGTGTGGCTGGGAGGCCTGGAAACAATGTGGTGAGACCTTCTGCGGTGACTTGCTACAACTGTGGTGAAACGGGATACTACAAATCTCACTGTCCCAAACTACAGGGTGGAAGCAGCAACGCACCAACGCAGCAGGCTGGGAAGAGGCCGTACCAATCAGGGCGAGTATTTGCCTTGACAGAAGCTGATGCTGAGGAGGCAGATCAGGTCATCTCTGGTACGAGGGCTGGTGTTTAGAGTCTTTGTCATTTCCTTTCCCTTTGTTTAGTGAGGCTGTTATGTAATGGTGTATATTATGTAACAGGCGAACTCTATCTTAATGGAATTAAAGCTGTCGTATTGTTTGATACTGGATCCTCTCATACTTTTGTGTCTCCAAAGTTTGCTAAAGTGTTGGGAGTTGAACCGAAGATTTTCCCAGGCAAGATCTTATCAGTAGCTACTCCGTCAGGGGAAACTTTAACCACTGATCGGTATTATGCTGATTGCGAGATTGTGATTGGGGATAGAATCTTTGGCATTGATCTGATCGAGCTGACTATCTTGGGAGTCGATGTTATCATTGGCATTGATTGGATGTCGGTGTACAGTGCAAGCATCGAGTGTAAGGCCAAGACGGTGACAGTGAAGGCTCCAGGTGGACCTGAAGTCGTGTTCCAAGGGAAGCGGAAATGTTCTAAGCTGGTGGCTACTATCCGCAAGGAAGAGACTCCTGTGGAAGTGCAAGGGATTCCTGTGGTTCGGGACTATCCGACTGTGTTCTTGGAAGATTTTCCTGGGTTACCTCCGCATCGTGATGTAGAGTTCAGCATCACTGTTCAACCGGGAAGTGCACCCATTTCTAAGGCACCTTATAGGATGGCTCCAGTGGAACAGGATGAGGTGAAACGGCAGATTGAGGAACTGTTGGGAAAAGGCTTTATTCAACCTAGTGCGTCACCTTGGGGAGCACCAGTGCTTTTGGTAAAGAAGAAGGATGGATCGATGAGAATGTGCATCGATTACCGAGAGCTGAATAAGGTCACTGTTCAGAATAAGTATCTGATTCCTCGAATTGATGACTTGTTCGATCGTCTACAAGGAGCGGCCGTATTCTCCAAAATAGATCTTCGATCAGGTTACCACCAAGTTCGAGTGAAAGCTGAAGATGTGCATAAGACTGCATTTAGAACTCGGCATGGGCATTACGAATTCTTAGTTATGCCATTCGGAGTGACGAATGCACCTGCAATCTTCATGGACTTGATGAACAGAGTTCTGAGGCCGTTTATTGATTCTTTCGTCGTGGTGTTTATCGACGATATTCTCGTGTACTCCAAGTCTGAGGAGGAGCACACTGAGCATCTGGCAGCAGTGTTGCAGAAGTTGGAAGAGCAGCAGTTGTATGCCAAGTTATCCAAGTGTGATTTCTGGAAATCTGAAGTGGCATTCCTAGGTCACATCCTTTCTAAGGAGGGAGTGGCAACTGATCCTCAAAAGATAGAGGCAGTGAGAGATTGGGCAAGGCCTACTACAGTGAAGGAAGTCAGAAGTTTCCTTGGAATGACTGGATATTATCGGAGATTCATTCAAGGTTATGCTCAAATAGCTGTACCGCTTACAGGGCTGACCAAGAAGAATGTGAGCTTCAAGTGGACCGAGCAATGTGAGGCGAGTTTTCAGGAGTTGAAAGATAGACTGACTACTGCACCTATTTTGGCTTTGCCTAGAGCTGGTGTTGAGTATGACGTTTATAGCGATGCTTCACATCGGGGGCTTGGTTGTGTCTTAATGCAAGAAGGAAGAGTAATCGCTTATGGGTCTAGGCAACTACGACCACATGAGAAAAATTACCCGACTCATGATCTGGAGTTGGCTGCGATTATTTTTACTTTGAAGCAATGGAGGCACTACGTGTACGGTGAGAAGCTGAATATGTACACGGATCACAAGAGCTTGAAGTATATATATCAGCAGAGGGATCTCAATCTGAGACAGCGGAGATGGTTGGAAGTGCTCGAGGATATGCGACCTGAGATCAAGTATCATCCTGGAAAGGCTAATGTCGTTGCTGATGCACTTAGCCGCAAGAGCAGTTTGGCCTGTTTGATTACAACTCAGAGGCATCTGATTGAGGAGCTGGACCAAGCTGGGATTGAGGTTGTCTTGCAAGGATTGGGAGCATCTTTGGCTCAGTTGAGGCTTCAGCCTACTCTGAATGCAAGGATCATTGCAAGTCAGGAGGTTGATGCTGATATTTTGGAGATGAAGGAGCAGGTTGGTGTTGGCAGGTTGCCCGGTTTTCAAATCAGGGATGGAGTGCTGTGGTTCGGAGATAGGTTGTGCGTTCCAAATCAGGCGGACCTGAAAGAGAGTATTCTTCAGGAGGCGCATGCTACTCTTTTGTCGGTACATCCTGGGAGTACTAAGATGTACAAGGACATCAAGCAGCATTTCTGGTGGTCAGGTTTGAAGCGGGATATGGCTGAATTTGTCGCGAAGTGTGAGGTTTGTCAGCAAGTCAAAGCCGAAAATCAGAGACCCGGAGGTCTATTACAGCCGTTACCTATTCCGGAATGGAAGTGGGATAACATCAGTATGGATTTCATTACGGGATTGCCTAAGAGTCCTAAAGGCAATGATGCTATTTGGGTTATAGTCGATCGACTTACCAAGTCCGCTCACTTTTTGGCGATGAAACTCACTGCTTCGATGGACAAGTTGGCTGAGATGTATGTTGGTGAGATTGTCCGACTTCATGGCATCCCTTCAACCATTGTGTCTGATCGAGATGCGCGGTTTACTTCGCATTTCTGGAGGAGTCTTCAGGCAGCTTTGGGTACCAAGACGGATTTCAGCACTGCTTTTCATCCGCAGACCGATGGGCAGACCGAGAGAGTCAATCGTATTCTTGAGGATATGCTTCGGTGTTGTATACTAGACTTCGGAGGCAGTTGGGAAAGGCATTTACCTTTGGTGGAGTTTGCCTACAACAACAGTTTTCAGGCCAGTATTGGGATGGCGCCGTACGAAGCTCTGTATGGCAGGAAGTGCAGGACTCCTGTTTGTTGGTATGAAGTGGGGGAGCGTCAGTTGTTTGGTCCTGAGCTTGTGCAACTGACTTCTGAGAAGATTGATCTGATCAGGAAAAGGTTGGTGGAAGCTCAGAGCAGGCAGAAAAGCTATGCAGACAACCGGAGAAGGGACCTTGAGTTTGAGGTTGGTGATTTCGTCTTTCTGAAGGTATCACCCAGTAAAGGTGTGGTTCGTTTTGGCAAAGGCGGGAAGTTAGCCCCGAGGTTTATAGGCCCATATAAGATATTGAAAAGGATCGGGAAAACTGCTTACCGGCTTGAATTACCGGAAGAGTTGTCTCAGGTGCACAATGTCTTTCATGTGTCTATGCTGAGAGGTTATATTCCGGACCCGAGTCATCATTTGCCTGAAGTGCCGGAAGGTTTGCAGTTAGACCTGAATTACATCGAGTCTCCTGTTGAGATTGTTGACCGTAGGGAGAAAGTCTTGAGGAATAAGACGATACCGATGGTCAAGGTAGTCTGGAGAAACCACTTGGTTGAAGAGGCTACTTGGGAATCTGAGGAGAGGATGTTGAAGGACTATCCTGAGCTTTTTGCTTGATTGTATTTTTTTATCTTTTGTTCTTGTTGTGTGTGTTGTATTTTGTTTGTTCTCTCGCTCTTGATTGTAGTTCCGGGGACGGAACTATTCTAAGGAGGGAGTGCTGTAATACCCTGATTTTTCAATTAATGAGAAATTATTTATTTTGCACGTGTTGTGCACGTGCAATATTTTTTGGACTATTTTATCATGATGTGTATGTTTGAATATAATTTTCTCAAATTATTTTATTTGCAAAAAGCCTTCTTTAAAAGCCTTATTTGATCTAGCTAAAAAGCCTTTCCTTAAAAAGCCCAAAAGCATTTTTATTTTAATTATTTTTTTATAATTATTTTGGCCCAAAAAGAAAGCCCATGAATTAATTTATTTTAATTAAACTTGTCATGTAGAAGACTTTTTTAAACAAAATTATTTTTATACAATTTTGGAATGTACAAAATTTGGCCTAGTTGCATGCACGTGCACTACACGTACACGTGCAATGCACACTCATTATGCTTGGCCGGTAGCAATCTTTTGGAGGGAAAGTTGAATTTTTGGGTGTGGAGAACATGGGGGTAGTTTTCCTAACTCCTACTTGAATCTAAGCCCTTCATTTTGCAACCACCAAGATGATCTTAGCCCTCCATTCCCCTCATTTTTTTGTATAAATACCCCCCTTTCTCATGGCTAATTTTGATATGCAAAGTGTAATTTCTAAAGCAAATAGTATTATAATTGTGAGTTATAAAAGATAAGAGAGTGTGTGGTTCTTTGGTTGCTTGGAGCTTTCGGCCAAGGGAAGAAGCATTCGGTGGGGAGCTTGAGGAAGCTTTCGGCTAGGGTTTGGAGGCTTGGAGTGGTGCATTCTTTTGGCTAGAAGGAGGTGTTCTCATCTACTTGATTGCTTTTGTTTGTGTTTCTCTCCAATTGAGGTGGGTAAAACAATTCATGTTTCTAATATAGGGTTCATGCTAGTATATTGATAACATTATACATGGAAAATACTAATAAGAGACCACTCTAATTAAAAAGTTGGTATGTGAATGACTTAGAATGATGTGATTAATTGTGAATGTGAATTGCTTGCATGAAACTATACCATATGAAGCACTTTCTATGATTATTTAGTTTAATTGAATAATGATGCAATGTGATTAGCATGATGTGTGAAAATCTTTATTAATTACTTGCAAATTGTGTGGTTGAAACTTGACACTTGATAAAGATAATAACACTATGGAATTTGAATGGAAAAGTATATTGAATGCTTTGAATTCATGCGTAGAAGTGGCATAAATGAACCAAAGAATTGCTTGTTGTCATTACATTAGAAATGTACCAAACTTAGTAATTGTTGAGTTTCACCTATTCATGTGCTATATGAATTCTTTTGCTAGTATGAGTATGGGGAAATCCAAGGTTGTGTTGTGTTGTGAATGTAGATTAATAACCAGTAAATTATCATGGAAAATTTTGGGATAAAAGAGAGATTAGAAGAACAATCGATTATTTTCAATGTCGAAAATAAAGGATTTGCTAGTTTTAATAAACAAATAATTAATTTGGGTGGAGAAAATGTGTTTTTAGTACAAAAATTTATTTTACACTTACTGTTTTGAAGATGGAATAAAGAAGATTAAATCTGGAGTTTTTCAGTGGTTTATATGAAGGCAATATGAATCAAATTGTGTTGAACATCGAGTTAATTTCTACAAACAGTGTGAATATGAGACAAATGGTTTTTTAACCTACATTGTGACAACCTGAGCCAGTGGCTCAGGCGGTCAGTGGCTCTGTTCGGTTTCCCTGAGCGGTGTGGTTCGAAACCCGGCCTCACCATTTTTTTTTTAATTACTGTGTATAACTATATATGAACAGCTAAGTGATAGTACTTATACTTAATCACCCTCTTCTAATCGCTAGCACCGATTGGCCTATCGGCGGGTGCTCTGGCCTTCTTCTCTACCGTGCTGGGTTCGAATCTTTCCCCTAGCACTTAGGGAAAAATAATTTTTTTTGGAGTTTTTGATGTCCAAAAAATGTGAGAAAAATATGGTAATTTTCATAAAAATACAAGGAATTTTATGGGATTGAGTTGGGTATTATTTGAAGAAAATATAATGTAGTTTATGAACAAATAGTGTAATTAAAGCTATGGTTCTAAGACACTTTTATGGAAATTTTCTCTTTATAAAGATATAATGAAATGGGTTTATTAAGAAGTAATTGACACAAAAGAGTTTGTGGTGTGACATGATATTATAAACTTTGTACTTGAGGATATTGTGTTTAATTGTAAAGTGCATGAGTGCATTGTATGATATTGGAATTTAGAAATCATGTTGATGAAATTGTTGGCCATGAATATGAAATTTTTTATGAGTTTTAAGTATTCACTATGGACTTATGAACAAAGAGTAATCATGAATAAGAAAGAATATGAAATGTGACATGGAAGTGGTTATGACTTAAGGATTGTGAAATGAAATTTGAAATAGAGTAGCTAAGTCTCCCCGGCATTGAGAGAAATAAATTGAATTGAAATTAGACCAAGGTTGGTCATGTTGAAATAAATGAATAAGTCCGGTTGATGGAAAGGCTAACTCTAGTGATTATTTTGTTCATGATTTTTAAATAAAACTAAGGACTAGTGCATAGTGAAGACGTGATGAAAGTAAGAGAAAAACACTGAGTATGAGGGCCCTGGGTAGCGGCGAGAGCGTATCCCAGGAATTCCCATGACGAGTCTGGGTGAGGATACTGTTCCAGAGTACCGTCCCGGTGGCGACGCTCGTGGGATGTTTGAAGACTACGGGTGGTGTCATGTTTATGGTGAGAGCGTATCCCAGGAATTCCCATGATGCGTCTGGGTGAGGATACTACTCCAGAGTGCCTAAACATGAGTTCGTAGGTCAGATAACATCTAGGATACTTACCGTAATTACAGTAGTAGATCAGATCATAACGGGGGATTGAACCCTATAAAGATGAAGAACGAATAAGGGCTTGCCCTCGGACCTATGTAGTATGGGATGCATAGACTTCGAACAAGTGCGCATTAGCGTCATATAACATAAGTAACTGCATTAAGGACTAAGTGCACAATCACGACACGACATCAATAGGGTAGTCCCTTTAGTTGAAATGTGACAAGTTTGTGTTTGCTAAATATGAAATGTTAAGTTATACTATTTCCGGCAAGCGAGGACGGCCGTGTATAATGATCGTCGGTTGAATAAACTGACGTACCCACAGTCTAACATGCAGGTAAATGTTATGCTAAAGATTAAAGAGGATTTGGATGCTTAAAGATTTTTATCAAGCTGTTGTACTTGTATTTAATTGTTGTATTTTACTTCCGCTGTGCAAAAGAAAGATGTAATTATGATGTAAACTCTGATGTATGATGAAAAGTTTTTATTTCCCTGTAAAAGTGTACTAAGAAAGTGAAAAGATCCTGTAGAACATCTCGAATTCAGTGTATTTGGGATTCGGGGCGTTACAGTATAACTAGACCTGATTGGGATTAACCTTGAATTTCTGTAGATTTATTTGATGAGTTTTACAAACTATTCTATACTTATAAAGAACTACTATACTAGCAGATTTTTCTTACTGTTCTGTAAAGAAACTTAAATTCAACCCGATTCAACTTGCTATCTATGAAATCTTTGTGAATATGAAAGTTAGTATATTGTATCTATTTTATCACCATTTTGACGGATCTTGATTTTGATTTATCTTTTGTAAGATATTGATGTTTTCGTACTGCAGTGTTTATGATTCCAGGTTTACAAAACTACTGTTTCTTGTCGCTTTCTGATTTTACTTAACTATTCTATACATATTGGAAAATTATGAAACTTTATTTTCTGTTACTAAACCTATTTTGTGGATTTATTTTGTGAGTTTTCATGCTGTTTTCCTGTTCTTGAATACAAACTTCTGATTTCTGGCTGAACATGTTTTTTGGATTCAAATCTGTTTGAGTTATGTTTTTGTAAAATACTATATGAATTATATATAATTGCTGGATTCATCTGGGTATCTATTTTGTAGAACTTCTCACAGATCCAGATTTGCATTTTGTAGCAACAGGAATTCCAGATTTAGTGCATTACTGTCTTGCTGTTCTGAACTAGAATTTTCGTTGTTCTATTCTTTTATGAGTTATCGTTAACCTGTACATGTTTATCTGCAACATGGACCTATTACTTGATCATGCCATGTTATTCTTGACCTGTTTGTGACACGTACATGCCTGTTTGATTAATAATAATAAAATAACCAAGCCGGGATTAAGGGAAAAATCTAGTAGTGGAAGATATATTAATGTGTACTTAGAAGCGTGCCCATGTTTCCCACCTAATTATCTGTTACCTGTTACCTGTTATATGATCATGCGTGATTTTGTTATCTGATTCCTGACTACATACTTCATTATGAGAGGGTGTACTCAGAAGGGGGCCGTGTTTCCCACGTTTTACCCAACTACATACTTCCTACGGGAGGGTGTACTTGGAGGAGACTTATTCCTACATGTTGCATGATTACTTATTACCTGATGCATGATTACCTGTTACATGATACATGTACATGTGCTGGTTTACCTGATACCTGAGTACACGGCCCTACGGACTCGACTACAAAATCTAAGCGTAACTTGTTTGAATGTGGCAACCACGTAGTAAAACCTGGGATGCATGTAGTGGTACCTAGTTAGTAATAATACAAGACTTGACATGACATAACACCTGTTACATGATACATGTTACATGCTTACCTGATACATGATTACCTGTCCATGCTACTTGATACCTATCACATGTTCACCTTCATGCATGATACCTGTTACCTGTTACATGTTATATACACCTGTTGTTACTTGATTCTGTTAATGATTCACGTTAGTTGTTCTATATTATTATCATGCATATTCCATGTTATTTGTTTATCTTTGCCATGTACATGTATCTTGCACTAAAAGCGGTCCGTAACTCGCATTGACGGGAGTTTGCTTTCTTTTTTCTCTTCCTGTAATTTATTAAATTGCAGATTAGGGTGATCAGTTGCCAGATTGAGTTGGCGATATAAGATATTAGTTGTTGGAGTTCCTACTTTAATTATTATTTTCATGTTGCTTGGTTTGAATAAATGTACTTGATTACTTGGATTTATTTGTATTTGGGCAATGTGACCCAGAATTATTGATTTATTCATATCTAATTTATTTGAGATTCTTATATTTCGTTTCAAGTGAATTTCTGTTGGTATATTGATTAAATTATGCAAGCTTGGTTGACTTCTTTTGCTTCCGACTCTAATTATTCTTGTGAAATGTTGTAAATATTCCTGACAGCTTATGGATGTTGAAAATCATTCGATGGGCTTAGTCACGTATCCGTATTCTGTATTCTCTTTTTGGGAAACGGGGCGTGACAAGGTTTTTAGTGGTATCAGAGCCCAGGTTTGACTAATGTATTAGTTTGACTGATAAATTAAACAAGCTTGGCTCGATCTGGGATTGGCTCAACATTATACAACCATGCATACATAAATGAATTATAATCAACTTTGATCTGAATGCTAAATTTTTTTGGTTTTGTGCAGACTATGGCTCATAGAGGTTCTACTTCTCGTCCCCAGGACGATCAGCCTGGGATTGAGGCCGTCACCACTGTGCTGGAATGGCTGATCAATATGCAGCAGAACCACAGTGACTTGGTGATGGCTACTTTGGAGGCTGCTCGGGTTCCGCCACCCATTGTGCCTATGCAGGCAGCTCCTCCTCTCCGTCCGGGTACAATCACGGACTTCATGAGGTAGCATCCCGACAGGTTTTCAGGCATTGAGATGCCTTTGGAGGCTAAATAGTGGTTGAACCGGACTGAGCAACTGCTTTTGGCATCTAAAGTTGCAGATGCTGATCGAGTGGATGTGGTGGCCATCCAGCTGGTGGATCTGCCTCATATTTGGTGGAGGTCCGAGTCCGAAAGGCTTGAACGACCGATCACTTGGGCCACTTTAACTAGGAGCTTCTTGGACAAGTTCTTCCCTAGCAGCACCCGAGTGGAAATGGAGCAACAATTCCTAGCCCTGAAATAGGTTGGTCGTTATTTCTTGTAATGGAACTTTGTTACATATTGTCCATGTAATGTTGTAACATGAGACTTTCTTGAAACAGAGCTCTAGGTCTGTGGATGAGTATGCAGCTGAATTTACAAGACTTAGTCGCTTCGCAACTATTCTTGTGGTGAACGAAGAGGACAGGGCTCGTAGATTCATATTGGGACTAGAGCAAGACATTAAGGTGTAGCTTGTCTCACTTTGCTTACGTACTTATGTTGAGGCTCTCGAGGCAGCTCGAGCTCAGGACTAGGCTCGTTGTTGATTGGCTCCTTCTCAGCGGACTGTTCCACACTCTGCTATTGCTAGGCCTTCAGGTGGGCCGGTTCGGAGGCCTGTTTCCACCCATTTTGTCAGGGTAGACCCTTACTCTTCTGCTGGTTTCCAGAGGGCTAGATTTTGTAACTTTTGCCAGTTGGCTGGGCATGATCGCAAGGAGTGTAGGCGTGCCAACCATCGGTGCTTTGGATGTGGTGCTACTGACCATTCAGTGTGGGATTGCCCGTAGCGGAGGATGGCTCTTCCAGCTAGGGTTCCAGTTCAGCAGGTAGCCCCAGCTCGTGGTCCTGTTAGGCCACCTCTTCATCCTCAGCACTAGATTGCTGATCGGAGTACCACTGCCCCTAGAAGAGGTCAGGCTTTCAACCTGACTAATGCTGATGCCGAGTTAGCAGAGGGAGTTGTTGCAGGTATATTTTACTTTTATTGTTTTGTTGTTTTGTTGTTTCCCTTTTGCTTCTTTTCATTTCTCTTGCTTTTATTCTTTCATATTATCTTTCTGCATTGTGTTTTTCATCACCCCTGTTCAACCATTCCTTGTTCCCTTGTCTTTTTTATTCCATTTTAGGTGTTGTCCTCATTTGCTCTTTTCCTGCTCATGTTCTTTTTTATTCCGAGGAAACCCATTCCTATGTCTCCTTTCGATTTGTGGCTTGCCATCAGTTGAATTGCAGCATCATTTATGAGGCTTGGAACATTGTGACAGATGGTGGAGTTGTCATTTGTTCCCGGGAGTGCAGGCAGTGTCCCGTGATTATTGGTGGCACAGATTTCCCTAATCCTATTCAAAACCTTCTCTTATACCCTATTGGATACCCATTAAACCCCAGATACATTTTACCCTGAAAACCCTATTACTCTACCCAAACCCGTTAGCACACCCGTACCCGAAACCCCCCTTCAGCCATTGACTACCCAACTATACCCTATACATTTACTACTGTGCATCCCTACCACTTCGTTAACCCATACCTCTGCCTCTCCCTATCTCCCACTGCACCCTCTCCCGAATCCCCGGGCTCAAGCCAAACACCCGATCACCTTGCATCTCCTTTTCCCCGGCCTGTTCCCCTCTTCCGACTCCACTTGCACCTCACCCGCAACACTTCTCTCCCGTCTCTTTCCCGGCCTCACTTTGATCCCCTGTGCGCGCCTCGCTGCCTCTCGACACCCTGCAGTCGACTAGCAATCTCGTCGGCGACCGTCAGTGTCGCCATCACCGTCGACACTTCGGCCAGTTCAGCCCCGCACTCACCCAGCCGCTGTCCCGATCTCCCTGTCATGCTCGTGGCCGTTTGTGGTTGGTGTGGTGTGCATGTGCATCTCCCGTGCACGTGTTATTGGTTGGAGTGGCTCTCGAGTTTTGTAAGCGGGTTCTTAGTTCGTTGTTCGTGGTTCGTGTTCATATTTGTTTGTGGTGTTCGTGCCCGGGAATCCGTTCCCGTTATTCTCTCTGTGCATCTTCGTTCTTGCCATCATCTCTCGGGCAGGTAACTTGTATTCTTTTCTTTGTGTAACAGTAAGAAAAATCTACCAGTACATGAATTTTATTTGTGGACATGAACTGTAGAGAATTCTGTCTATTTTCTAACCCTTCTGACAGGTCCTATGTGGATTCCCCCTTGGTCTAATTCCTCTCAGTTTCGTTTTACGAGTTTTGATTTATGTCTATTTTACAACAAAGGTGTAGAGAGTTTTCCAGATTTTATTTTCTATTAATTCGAAAGAGTAATCTATTTTTATCTTGATGTTAAAGGTGTTATTTTGATCCAATATTTGCACAGTATAACTAGACCTGATTGGAATTAACCCTGAACTTTTGTGGATTTATTTGATGAGTTTTACAAACTATTCTATACTTATAAAGAACTACTATACTAGCAGATTTTTCTAACTGTTCTGTAAAGAAACTTAAATTCAACCTGATTCTTCTTGATGTCTATAAAACCTTTATGAATATGAAAGTTAGCCTACTGTATCTATTTTATCACTCTTTTGACGGACTTTGATTTTGATTTACTTTTTGTGAGATATTTCTGTTTTGGTACTGCAGTGTTTATGATTCCAGGTTTACAAAACTACTTTTTCTTGTCGCTTCCTGATTTTAATTGACTATTATATACATATTGAAAAATTATGAAACTTTATTTTTTGTTACTAAACCTGCTAGGGAATACCCAAGATTTTTTGTGGATTTATTTTGTGAGTTTTCATGTTGTTTTCTTGTTCTTGAATACAAACTTCTAATTTCTGGCTGAACATGTTTTCTGGATTCAAATCTATTTTGAGTTATGTTTTTGTGAAATATTATATGACTTATATATTATTGCTGGATTTGTTGGGAAGTCTATTTTGTAGAACTTCTGATGGATCCAGATTTGCATCTTCTAGCAACGGGAATTCCAGATTTAGTGCATTACTGTCTTGCTGTTCTGAACTAGAATTTTCGTTGTTCTATTCTTTTATGAGTTATCGTTAACCTGTACATGTTTATCTGCAACATGGACCTATTACTTGATCATGCCATGTTATTCTTGACCTGTTTGTGACACGTACATACCTGTCTGATTAATAATAATAAAATAACCAAGCCGGGATTAAGGGAAAGATCAAATAGTGGAAGATATAGAAATGTATACTTGGAAGGGGGCCCATGTTTCCCACCTGATTATATGTTACCTATTACCTGTTATATGATCATGCATGATTCCGTTATTAGATTCCTGACCACATACTTCCTTATGAGATGGTATACTCAGAAGGGGGCCCGTGTGTAATGCCCCGATTTCCATACACTGGAAAACTGTGACATAAGCCAGAATCTTTTTTTCAATTAGCCACAATACACAGAAAAACAGAAAAATTTAAAACTTTTTATTCAACACAAATGTATTACAAGTCCGAATGTTACAAAATTGCAATACATTATAACAGTGTTACAATAATACCTTTACAATCCCAAGTGTTACAACTTTCAACAAATTACATCAAAGTACAATTAATAAAGAACAACACTTAGTATTTCACTTGTATGCTTCCCCAACAATAAACAAATTATAACAATGAATAAATTACAATAATTGTTACAAATGAAATTACAACATATATTTCAGCGGAAACATAAAATGAAATCGACTCCTTGCTTCTCTTGCCTTGAGTCCTCCTGAAACCTGTACCAGTACTTCTGCAATCCAGTACCTGTAATCTTGCAATCTAGTACCAATAGAAGTGTGGACGTCAGTACATATACTGATGCTTTAAGTCTAATGACTAGCAGTGAATTTCAACTATAGCAAACAAATTGATGAAAAGAGAAAGTGTATATATAGTTGATGTGCCAGTATATGCTATGACTTAGACTCTAATGCAAGACTTATTATTCCAAGGATGTTCTTATTTTAATGCAAGCAAGACTCTGGAACAGTATGCAGCCCATGCTACATATGCCCCATATCAGGCTGTTTCTTCATATAAGGATTTGAACCCGCGCCATGAATTCTACTCTTGTACTCGACTTGTTTCTGAAGATTAGACATGACTGATGAGGTTGGATGAGGTTGCCCTGAAACGGTCTAATCCCGCCAGGCGCACCGGACCTTACTGTAACCCCTGTTTTTCATTTTGTGTATTTTTTGAGTGTATTTTTTGTTTTGGTGTATTTTCTCTTTTATATTCTTTCTGAACCATATATTGGAGTTGTTTTCGATATATATTCGTTTTATTTCATTATGAGCTCTTTGTTTTTTATTTGTTGTCTCTTTGATTTCGTTCTTCATTTTTTGCTCTTTCTTTTATTTGGGCTCGTTCTCTTTATTTTTATTTCTGGGTGCTTGTGGTGGTGATAGGTTGTTATCCAATTCCCAATCCTGTTTTTTGATCCCTAATAAGATTATTAAAGCCAAATTAAACAAATCCTACTACTACTTCTAATTACCCACAACCCAAATACCCATTAACCCAATTTGTATTATTAACCCTAATCCCTCCATATAAATACACCCTCCCTAAGACAAACCCTAACCCTAATACCCTAACCCCTAGTCCCGCCTTCTCTCTCCCCCTCCTTGCTTGCGCCGCACACCCCCAACCCGACACCTCCAGGTCGAGCCTCCACCTCCGGCTAGTGTGCACACCCCGACAGCCCATCCCCTGCAAAACCCGACATCTCCCTTCTTGGCCGACCACCCTACACACCACCATACATAAACCCTAGTTCTCTTTTTTGGTGTGCTTGCTTAGCCACAAGTTGTCACCATCTCTCTCTCCCTCTTGGGCACCTCTCTATTTTGGAGATTTGTTCGTGTGGAGATTTTTGCTCGAGTTTGCTTGGATTCACTCGTTCGTGGATTTTCGTTCGTGGGTTTTGCTTGTTACTCTTGATTTTCATCGTTCTTCACCTTCGATTAAGGCAAGTAACTTGTACTCCAATTCATTTGTTTGATACAAGTCAAAAATACCACCATAGTGTAGTTGGTCTAGAGACGACTCTTGTATGTGTTATGTTTGATGGGTTTTGTCTCTATTGTGAAAATTTGACCATAGATGACTCACGACATAAAATTGGACATGAATTAACCTAGGTGTATCCGTTCTTGATTTGATCATGTATGTGGGACTTTTGTGAGAATTCATGATTTGGTTGAGATCCATGTGATATATTTTGTGTGGACATGCTAGATACCCTAATTCATGATGTTTAGACACTTGGTAGACTCGATTTCATGTTTGGTTGTATTTTGAACAAGTTTTGTATGATATATGTTGAGTTGTTGTTAAAGGAAAAAAAATATGTATTTTGTCACTGATCTGTTTTGTTTGCTGTTTTGAACTATCTTAAAGTCAGTATCATAATTTCGGTATAAAACATGAGTTTTAGAGAATTTCATCTATTTTCAAACCCCTCTGACCTTGCTCGATTTCGTTTTCGTATGTGTGAGTTATGACTGTTTTGCTACAGAGGTGTCGATCTTTTCCAGATTTTGTTTTTCGATGATTTTGATGACTAAATGATTTTGATTCTGATGCTACATATATTATTTTGATCCAAAACATTGGTCAGTGTTTCTTTATCTAGTTAGGGATTACCCAGAATTTTGGAGGATTTTATTGATGCGTGTTAGATGTCGTTTCATGCTCGTTTATGAAAACTATACTTGCTGTATTTTACTCGCTGTTCTGTAAAAAAACTTAATTTTACTATGACTCCTTTTACTGTATGAAAAATGTTTGTGAAATATGAAAGTTATATATTTTATTTAATTTTCTATCCCTTTGGCGGAATTGGATTTCGTTTCACTGGTTGCGAGATATCATAGTTTTCGTACAGCAGTGTTGGGAATTCCAGATTTGCTAAATTATCATTTCTAGATGCTTTCTTATTTTCGATGACTGATCTAATTTTACTGGAAAATTCTGAAACTTTATATTTAGATACTGGACATATAGGGGAATACCCCAGATTTTTTGTGGATTTATTTAATGTATTTTCACTCTGTTTTCTTGTTCTTGAATTCGTTTTCCTTTTTACTGGCTGAACCTATTTCCTGTATTCAAATCAGTTTTGAGCGATGTTTTTGTGAATTAATATATGACTTATTTATACTCCCTGGATTTAGTTGGGAGTCTATTTTGTATACGTTTTGATGGATTTAGATTTGGATGTTTGTAATACTGAAAATCACTGTTTTACTACAGTATGGTCTTGCTGTCCTGAACTTGAGATTTGTCTATTTTATTCCTTTATGAGATATCTTTCCCTCGTACATGTTTATCTTGCAACTTGCACTTGTCACATGATCATGCAATGTTATTCTTGATATATTTTTCACATATACATGCTTATTTGATAATAATAATAAATAACCAAGCCGGGGTTTAAGGGACAGATCTAGTAGTGGATAATTCAGGAATGTGTACTCGGAAGGGGATCCACTGATCCTACGTGATTACTTGAGACCTGATACTTGACACGTGATTACTTGATACTTGCACGCAAGACACGATGCTTGCCACTGGCACAACTTGACACGTGATTACATGATACTTGATCCTTAGACCTTGTAGCTCGATTACTTGACCTGTCCCCGAGTATACTGCCCTCTGTGGTTCACTATGAAATCTAAAGCGAAACTGTTTGTTGTAGCAACTATGTAAGGTGGGCTGCATGAAGTGCTACCTAGATAATAATCACTACAAGACTTGATACATGATACTTGAATATGATACTTGATCATGATACATGCTTGCGTGATACTTGACTACATGATACATAAGACTTGTTTACATGATTACATGATACTTGACACTTGATGCATGTTTACATGATACTTGATTACTTGACACTTGATTCATGCCATTTACACTTGATCACCTTACCATGCTAGTTGTTTATTTTGACATCATGCTCATACCATGTTGTTAGTTAGTTTCCCCATGTGCTTGTATCCTACATTATAAGTGGCCCGCAACTTGTAATTGATGGGTAATTGTTTTTCTCTTTTCCTCTTTCCTGCATTCGTTGAATTGCAGATTTTAGAGAACAGGTTCCAATGGTATCGGAGACATGAAGTATTAGTGCTGCTTTTTATTATTATTATTTCTTGTAGCTTGCTTGAACAATATTATATTTTGAGACATGGATTTATTCTTATATTTGGGCGATGTGACCCAAAATACTCGTTTATTCAGATCATTACTATTTGAGAATTATATATTTGGTTTCAAGTATTCTTGTCGGTATTTTGGCTCATATGTGCATGTGGTTGATTCTTTTGCTTCCGACTCTGATAATTCTTGTGAATGTTGTAAAGATTCATGAACAACTTATGGATGATGAAAATCATTCGCTGGGCTTTTGTCTCGTATCCGTATTCCGTATTCTTTTTGCGAAGCGGGGCGTGACACTCACTCAATTATCTGACGAATCTTTGGAGTTTCTGCTGGTTAACAGGTTAGCCCGAAGCATCCCCTGCTGCCCCTAGCCAGACCGTAGTCTATGGCTTCTCGCCCTTAGATACAAGACAAGACGGAGTTCCGGGGGGTTCATCCCCCTATCTCTGACAGGAATCGCTTCCGCTTATCAAGGCACTTCAGAAATTAACAGACGAGATACAGATCCCGTGCTCCCAACTCGTGAGAAGGCACAGACCGTATCCCTTTGACAAGAAGGGTACAACCAAATAACACCGCCCAGTGCCGGCCTATAGGACAGGTCGGATCATAAGGAATCATCCTTAACACCAACTCTTTCCCCTAGGCGAATAATGATAACAAGAAATTGTTAAGTAGTAATAGCCATAAGTTACTACCCTAACAATCCTAGGGATGACAACAGTATAAATACAACATGCTATGTAACGCCCTGATTTTCGGTAACTGAGAAACCGTGACATGAGCCAGAATCTTTTCTTCAATTAGCCACAATACACAGAAAAACAGAAAAATTTAAAATTTTTTATTCAACACAAATGTATTACAAGTCCGAATATTACTAATTGCAATACATTATAACAGTGTTACAATAATACCTTTACAACCCCAAGTGTTACAACTTTCAACAAATTGTATCAGAGTACAATGAATAAAGAACAACACTTGATATTTCACTTGAATGCTTTCCAACAAATAAATAATTTACAACAATTATTACAAATAGTAATCAACATAAATTACAATAATATTACAACGGAAAACTTAAAATGAAATCGACTCCTTGCTTCTCTTGCCTTGAGTCCTCTTGAAACCTGTACCTGTACTTCTGCAATCCAGTACCTGTAATCTTTCAATCTAGTACCTATAGAAGTGGGGACGTCAGTACATATACTGACGCTTTAAGGCTGATAACTAGCAACGAATCTCAACTATAGCAAACAGATTGATGAAAAGAGAAACGTTATATATAATTGATGTGTCAGTGTATGCTATGACTTAGACTCTAATGCAAGATTACCAATACAATGATGCTCTTATTCTAATGCAAGCAAGTCTCCGGAACAGTATGCAGCCCATACTACATACGCCCCATCTTAAACCGTTTCTTCATATATAGGGATTTGAACCTGCGCCATGAATTCTACTCTTGTACTCGACTTGTTTATGAAGATTAGACATGACTGATGAGGTTGCTCTGAAACGGTCTAATCCCACCATTCGCAGTCATATAGAGGTGTCCCGTTTTCCACTATTGCCCAGTCGCACCGGACCCCACTCAAATATCTGACGAATCCTTGGAGTTTTCGCGGACGTGGGTTAGCTCGAACCATCCTCTGTCGCCCCCTAGCCAGACCGTAGTCTATGGTTTCTCGTCCTTAGATACAAGACAAGACGGAGTTCCGGGGGGTTCATCCCCCTAGCACCGACAGAAATTGCTCCCACTTATCAAGGCACTTCCGAAATTAACAAACGAGATATGGATCCCGTGCTCCCAACTCGTGAGAAGGCACAGACCGTATCCCTTTGAAAAGAAGAGTACAACCCAATAACACTGCCTAGTGCCGGCCTATAGGACAGGTCGGATCATAAGGTATCACCCTTAACACCAACTATTTCCCTTTGGCAAAAATGATAATAAGTAATGGTTAAGTAGTAATAGCCATAAGTTACCACCCTAACGATGTCACTAACCCTGTGTAACGCCCCGAATCCCAAATAAACTGAATTCGAGATGTTCTACAGGATCTTCTTGCTTCCTTTAGTACAATTTTACAAGGAAATTTAAACTTTTCTTTTTATATCAGAGTTTACATCAATATTACACTTTACAATGCACAGCGGAAGTAAAATTTTACAACAATGAAAACAAATATACAATAACATTGAGTAATCTTTAAGCATTTGTTCCTCTTTAATCTTTATCAAGCCATTTACCTGCATATAAGACTGTGGGTACGTCCGTTTATTCAACCGACGATCATTATACATGGCCATCCTCTCTATGCCGGAAATAGTATAACTTATTTTCCATATTTAGCAAACACAAACTTGTCACATATCAAACTAAAGGGACTACCCTATTGATGTCGTGTCGTGATTGTGCACTTAGTCCTTAATGCATTTATTTATATTACATAACACTAATGTGCACTTGTTTGGATTCTATGCATCCCATACTACATAGGTCCGAGGGCAAGCCCTTAATCGTTCTTCATCTTTGTAGGGTTCAGTCCCTCGTTATGACTTAATCTACTACTGTAATTACGGTAGGTATCTTAGATGATCTATGAGTACAAGCACGTGTACAGAAAATTCTGGAGGGGAATCCCACGTCAAGTCACGACACATCGTGAAGACAGCCTGTGGCAATTCAGCCTCACTTCATGGCACACGATCCTCTTGCAGTCACCAAACATCCCACAAGCGTCACCACCGGGACGATAATTCTGGAGTAGTGCCCACGCCATGTCTTGACGCATCAAGCAGGCAGCCGGTGGATCACTCTCACACCGCCAATCCGATGGCCCTCATACTCGTGTTTTTCTCCTACTTTCATCACGTCTCCACTATGTACTAATCCTTAGTTTTTATCAAAATCATGAACAAAAATCAAAGCTTTAGAGTTAGCCTCTCCACCAAACCGGACTTATTTATTCATTTCAACATGACCAACCTTGGTCTTTCCATTCAAATTTCATTTCATTTCATTTCCAATGCCGGGGGAGACTTAGCTACACTTTTTGTTTCAATTTTCAATTCACAATTTCCAAAATGAGCATTTCCAATTCATAAATTTCCATGTTGAGTCATCATACTCAAAGGTATTTCTCTTTTCAAATCATGATTTCTAATTCGTTCACATAGTCCATAACTATACATGAATTTCAACTATTCATCATGTAACTCATGAAATGTTATTTTACACATAAAAACCCACATGACAAATTATTCAATGAAAGGTGAACATTTACAACTTCATAATTTCCACACTATTCTCAATGAGAATAAATTGCATCACATCACACAATAAAATTTCTTTCTCGACTATATTAATCTTCTAATCTTTCATTTCAATTTCTTTTTGCAAGATATAATTTCACAACAATATACATATGGTACCATAGTTCTATTTATGTATTTTATTCCCAAATCATAGTTTATTTCATGCAAATAATTTTCAAATTATTTTTATAAAGTCCCATATAATTTTAGAAGAATAGTCATATTTTTTTCATAATTTTTGGACCACCAAAACACCCAAAAAAATAATTTCCCTAAACTGCCGATGTCAAGAATCGAACCCAGCACCAAGGAGAACACAGCCGAAGGCACAGACCAACAGGCCACTTGCGCCATCGGTATAAAGGGGCGCTGAGAGTATTAAATACTCTCGGCCTCTGATTTCTATACATTTAAAAAAAATTGTGAAACAAATGGGTGCCACAGCGATTCGAACCGGCCTTCACAGGGAGCCTAACGCACCCTCTAACCACTTGAGCTACGTGCTCAGGTTGTCAAAGTACAACTTAAATTCTTTTTGAACCAATTTTCTCCGTTGTTAAAACGTCTCGATGTTCAACTTGTCCTCATTTCATTTTGCTTTCATGAAAATTACTGTAAAATTCCAGATTGATTATTTCTTGTCTAATTTACATATCAGTATGAAAAAAATAATTTTTTCAACAATTAAAACATATTTTCATACCATTAATTCGAAATATGAACTATCACTACCACATTTTCTTCTCTTTTCGACATTTCTTAGCAATTAGCATTCTAATCTCTTTATCAACAAATTTCACATTAGTTCTCTGTCTTTAATTATTTACCAACATACAAACTCATATTTTAATTTATTCATGCCCACATTAATACAAAAGATCTATTTAACACATGAAATAGCATTATTAATCTACTAACTTTTGTATGTAATTCTTGATGGCAATAAATGTGTTTTCTTCGAGCAATCCATGATCATAATCAATTCACATACAACTCAAATAGTAGAACCACATATAACTTTGTATATCCATATTTCAATCATTCAAGAGGTCATTTTTCCCAATTGAAGTGTGCTCTTCTTAATCATTTTCATGCTTCATTCATTCATTTCTAACATGCATTTCTAATTTAGAAATTTGGAGAATTTACCCACCTCAATGGAGAGACAAACACAATTAGCAACTTCCTAGACAAAAGTCCTTGCACACGAACGGTCCTCCTCCTAGAAGCGCGCACTTGAGCCTCCAAAAGTACCACACCCGAGCACCACACAAGCCCACCGAGCACTACAAAGCCGGCCCTTCTTCTCCTTGGTGTTGCTAGAACAATCCCACACACACTCAATCTTTTAACTCACAAAATCACTACTAGATAATATAATTTAGACTATAGGTTTGGAAGGATTAATAGGCACAAGAATAACTAGCCGTGGGGGGGGGGGGGGGGGTATTTATACTAAAAATCAAAGGGAATGGAGGGCTAGGATCAAGTAGTTGGTTGTAAGATGGAGGGCTAGGATGAAAGTAGGAGTTACATTAACTACCCACAACCTAGTAACCACCACACCATGATCACCACTCAAATATTAATTTCCCTCCAAAAAGATCACAACCGGCCTACTAGGAGTGTGCATATTGCACGTGTACGTGTAGTGCACGTGCATGCAACTAGGCCCAAGAATTGTACATTAAATTTTGTATAAAAATAAACTCTAGTTTGTATTCTACATTACAAGTTGCTTTTAAAAATAAATTGACTCATTGGCTTTAGTTTATGGGCCAATATAATTATTTTAAAATAAAATAAAATAAATGAATCACATTTTGGGCTTTTTAAAAGAAAAGGCCTTTCATCTATTTAAAAGAAGGCTTCTGTATAAATTAATTGAAAGCACATATTTAAATATTTATACCCATCAAAATGAAAATAATTATAAGATTTAATTCAACCAAAATATTGCACGTGCACACTACGTGCAAATAAATATACTTTTTCATTAAATGAAAAATCAGGGCATTACAACACTCCCTCCTTAGAATAGTTCCTTCCTCGAAACTCAGTCAAGAGTGAGAAACAAAAATACAACACTCACAACAAGAACAGAAAAATACAAAGATACAAATCAAGCAAAAAGCTCATGATAGTCCTTCAACATTCTCTCCTCAGACTCCCAGGTAGCCTCTTCAACCAAATGGTTTCTCCAGACTACTTTGACCATCGGTATCGTCTTATTCCTCAAGACTTTCTCTCGACGATCAACAATCTCGACAGGAGACTCGATGTAATTCAGATCCAATTGCAAACCTTCTGACACTTCAGGCAAATGATGACTCGGATCTGGAATATAACCTCTCAGCATAGACACATGAAAGACATAGTGCACCTGAGATAACTCTTCCGGTAATTCAAGCCGATAAGCAGTTTTCCCGATCCTTTTCAATATCTTGTACGGGCCTATAAACCTCGGGGCTAACTTCCCGCCTTTGCCAAATCGAACCACACCTTTACTGGGTGATACTTTCAGAAAGACGAAGTCACCAACCTCAAATTCAAGGTCCCTTCTCCGGTTGTCTGCATAGCTTTTCTGCCTGATCAGAACAATCTTATCAGAGGTTTGGTGCACAAGGTCAGGACCAAACAACTGACGCTCCCCAACTTCAAACCAACAAACAGGTGTCCTGCACTTCCTGCCATACAAAGCTTCGTACGACGCCATCCCGATGCTAGCCTGAAAACTATTGTTGTAGGCAAACTCTACCAAAGGTAAATGTCTTTCCCAACTGTCTCCAAAGTCTAGTATACAACACCGAAGCATATCCTCAAGAATACGATTGACTCTCGGTCTGCCCATCGGTTTGCGGATGAAAAGCAGTGCTGAAATCTGTCTTGGTACCCAAAGTTGTTTGAAGACTCCTCCAAAAATGCGAAGTAAACCGCGCATCTCGATCAGACACAATAGTTGATGGAACACCATGAAGTCGGACGATCTCGCCAACATACAACTTAGCAAACTTGTCCATCGAAGCAGTGAGTTTCATCGCCAAAAAGTGAGCGGACTTGGTTAGTCGATCGACTATAACCCAAATCGCATCATTGCCTTTAGGACTCTTAGGCAATCCCGTAATGAAATCCATACTGATGTTATCCAACTTCCATTCCGGAATAGGTAACGGCTGTAATAGACCTCCGGGTCTCTGATTTTCGGCTTTGACTTGCTGACAAACCTCACACTTCGCCACAAATTCAGCCACATCCCGCTTCAAACCTGACCACCAGAAATACTGTTTGATGTCTTTGTACATCTCAGTACTCCCAGGATGTACCAACAAAAGAGTAGCATGCGCCTCCTGAAGAATACTCTCTTTCAGGTCCGCCTGATTTGGAACACACAGCCTCTCTCCAAACTACAGCACTCCATCCCTGATTTGAAATCCGGGCAACCTGCCAGCACCAACCTGCTCCTTCATCTCCAATGTATCAGCATCAACCTCCTGACTTGCAATGATCCTTGCATTCAAGGTAGGCTGAAGCCTCAACTGAGCTAAAGATGCTCCCAATCCTTGCAAGACAACTTCAATACCTGCTCGGTCCAATTCCTCAATCAGATGCTTCTGAGTTGTAATCAAACTGGCTAAACTGCTCTTGCGAACTAAGTGCATCGGCAACAACATTAGCTTTCCCAGGATGATACTTGATCTTAGGTCGCATGTCCTCAAGCACTTCCAACCATCTCCGCTGCCTCAAATTCATATCCCTCTGCTGATATATGTACTTCAAACTCTTGTGGTCCGTGTACATGTTCAACTTCTCACCGTACACGTAGTTTCTCCATTGCTTCAGGGCAAAGATAATCGCAGCCAACTCCAGATCATGAGTCGGGTAATTCTTCTCATGTGGTCGTAGTTGCCTAGACCCATAAGCGATTACTCTTCCTTCTTGCATTAAGAGACAACCAAGCCCACGATGTGAAGCATCGCTATAAACATCATACTCAACACCTGCTCTAGGCACAGCCAAAATAGGTGCAGTAGTCAGCTTCTCTTTCAACTCCTGAAAGCTTGCCTCACATTGCTCAGTCCACTTGAAGTTCACATTCTTCTTGGTCAGTCCAGTAAGCGGCACGGCTATCTGAGCATAACCTTGAATGAATCTCCTGTAGTATCCAGTCATTCCAAGAAAACTTCTGACTTCCTTTACTGTAGTAGGCCTAGCCCAATCTCTCACTGCCTCTATCTTCTGAGGATCAGTTGCCACTCCCTCCTTAGAAAGGATGTGACCTAGGAATGCCACTTCAGATTTCCAGAAATCACACTTGGATAACTTGGCATACAACTTCTGCTCTTCCAACTTCTTCAAAACTGCTACCAGATGCTCGGTGTGCTCCTCTTCTGACTTGGAGTACACGAGGATATCGTCGATAAACACCACGACGAAAGAATCAATGAACGGCCTCAGAATTCTGTTTATCAAGTCCATGAAGATTGCAGGTGCATTCGTCACTCCAAATGGCATAACTAAGAATTCGTAATGCCTATGTCGAGTTCTAAATGCAGTTTTGTGCACATCTTCAGCTTTCACTCGAACTTGGTGATATCCTGATCGAATATCTATTTTGGAAAAAACAGCTACTCCTTGTAGACGATCGAACAAATCATCAATTCGAGGAATAGGATACTTATTCTGAATAGTGACCTTATTCATCTCCCGGTAATTGATACACATTCTCATCGATCCATCCTTTTTCTTTACAAAAAGCACTGGTGCTCCCTAAGGTGACGCACTAGGTTGAATAAAGCCTTTCTCCAACAGTTCCTCATTCTGCCGTTTCACCTCATCATGTTCCACTGGAGCCATCCTATATGGTGCCTTAGAAATGGGTGCACATCCCGGTTGAATAGTGATGCTGAACTCTACATCACGATGTGGGGGTAACCCAGGAAAATCTTCCAAGAACACAGTCGGATAGTCCCGAACAACAGGAATCCCTTGCACTTCCACAGGAGTCTCTTCCTTGCGGATAGTTGCCACCAGCCTAGAACACTTCTGCTTCCCTTGGAAAGTGACTTCAGGTCCACCTGGAGCCTTCACTATTACCGTCTTGGTCTTATACTCGATGCTTGTACTGTACACCGACATCAATCAATGCCAATGATAACATCGACTCCCAAGATAGTCAGTTCAATCAGATCAATCCCAAAGATTCGATCTCCAATCACAATCTCGCAATCAGCGCAATACCGATCAGTGGTTAAAGTTTCCCCTGATGGAGTATCTACTGCTAAGACCTTGCCTGGAAAAATCTTCGGTTCAACTCCCAACACTTTAGCAAATTTAGGAGACACAAATGTATGAGAGGATCTAGTATCGAACAACACAACAGATTTCATTCCATTAAGATAAAGTTCTCCTGTTACATAATACACACTCATTACGTAACAGTTTCACTAAACAGCAGGAAAAGAAATGACAAAAACCTCTAAACATCAGCCCTCGTACCAGTGATGACATGATCAACCTCATCGGCATCAGCTTCCGTCAAGGAAAATACTCGCCCTGGTTGGTACGGTCTCTTTCCAGTCTGCTGCATTGGTACATTGCGATCACCATTCCGTGGTTTGAGACATTGAGATCGGTAATGTCCTGTTTCACCATAGTTGTAGCAAGTTACCGCAAGAGGTCTCACCACATTGTTCCCAGGTCCTCCAGCCACACTAATAGCATTCGCCCCTGTCGGTTTAAACCTTTGTGCAGATGGTTGCCCCTTGAAACTCCCAGAATTGGCGGGCCTCTTCCCAGACTGCCAGTTGTTCCTTCAGTTCTGAACAACATGAAACTGCTCCATATCTGCTTCCGTCGCTGCTGCTCTCTTGACCAACTTGTCAAATCTTCGGATACCAAGAGGTATCATCCGGGACCTCAAACTCGGTTTCAATCCATGCTCGAACTTACGAGCCTTCTTCGCCTCATCCATCACTAATTCCGGAGCATACCTAGAGAGCTGAGTAAACTTGGTCTCGTACTCTCTCACTGACATGCTACCTTGTTGTAGTGATAGAAACTCCATAGCCTTCTTCTCTTGAACATCGGAGGGGAAGTAGTGACTGTGGAATTCTTCCAGAAATTCCTCCCTGCCAAGCACTATGCCTCCCATTGTCCTCTTCATCGACTGCCACCACACAGCCGCATCCTTCTCAAATTGTAGAGTCGCCAACTTCACCTTGCTGCCCTCAGGGGTCTCCAGCACTTCAAAGATTGTCTCCACCTGACGAATCCAATTGTCAGCCGCATTAGGGTCTAACTTCTCTTCGAACACAGGTGGTTTCATTCGCTTGAACGATTCCACTAGTTTAATCGCTTCGGGCACCGGATTCACAGGCCCCCTTCCTTGGTTCTGATTCATAGCCACGACGTTGAGCATCTGATAGACCCTCGCAAGTTTCGTTTCCAGATCCAAACCTTCACCATTTCTAGCTCCTCTTCTAGCCATTTTCTGATGCAAAAGATCCATTAAATTCGAAGTATAAGACAAGAATTTTAAATCAACTTGCATTTCATTAAATTCAAACTTTATACATTCGAATTGAAAAATATTTTTTGACATCAGAATGAAAATAGTAGAAGCTACAACAGTCTAACTCCTACGGTTCCTCTTCGCTTCTCGAAGTTCTCCCCGTAGTTCATCAACTTCATCCTTCAGCACATCTGTCATATTCTTCCTCTTCTCGAGTTCCCATATACGATGACTGAGAACAGAATAGTCTTCCTTGCGCTTTGCCAGCTGAGCCTCCATTAATCCGACTCTCTCTCGCAGTCTCTCTACCTAGCCTTTGAAGAGAAGTCACAAGACTATTTGGAACTGGTTCTCCTTCTTCGTCAGAAGAAGGGTCATCAGATGAATTCGGAGGTGGGGTGATCTTTCGGGATTCAGGCCATTCTTCTCCGTCAGAATCTGCTTGCCCTGGATAGTACTCATTCTCGGAATCTGCCTGTCCAGGATGGTACTCTTCCACAATGATATACCAGTCGTCATCTCCAGCAGGGTCGAAGTGGTCAGCCATCTTAGAAATAGGGAGGAAGAAGCATAAGTCATAGAGCAACACAAATGTAAGTCACTTACATTTAAATCTCTAGACTCAAACACACACTCTAATGTCCACTTATAGGGTGTCGTTCCTTATAAATTTGTACAAGTGTGGAAAGCGTGGCTCTGATACCACTCTGTAACGCCCCGAATCCCAAATAAACTGAATTCGAGATGTTCTATAGGATCTTCTTGCTTCATTTAGTACAATTTTACAAGGAAATTTAAACTTTTCTCTTTATATCAGAGTTTACTTCAATATTACACTTTACATTGCACAGCGGAAGTAAAATTTTACAACAATGAAAACAAATATACAACAACATTGAGTAATCTTTAAGCATTTGTTCCTCTTTAATCTTTATCAAGCCATTTACCTGCATATAAGACTGTGGGTACGTCAGTTTATTCAACCGACGTTCATTATACATAGCCATCCTCTCTATGCCAGAAATAGTATAACTTATTATCCATATTTAGCAAACACAAACTTGTCACATATCAAACTAAAGGGACTAACCTATTGATGTCGTGTCGTGATTGTGCACTTAGTCCTTAATGCATTTATTTATATTACATGACACTAATGCGCACTTGTTCGGATTCTATGCATCCCATACTACATAGGTCCAAGGGCAAGCCCTTAATCGTTCTTCATCTTTTTAGGGTTCAGTCCCTCGTTATGACTTAATCTACTACTGTAATTACAGGTAGGTATCTTAGATGATCTATGAGTACAAGAACCTGTACAGAAAATTCTGGAGGAGAATCCCACGTCATGTCATGACGCATCGTGAAGACAGCCTGTGGCAATTCAGCCTCACTTCATGGCACACGATCCTCTTGCAGTCACCAAACATCCCACAAGCGTCACCACCGGAACGATAATTCTGAAGTAGTGCCCACGCCATGTCTTGACGCATCAAGCAGGCAGCCTGTGGATCACTCTCACACCGCCAATCTGATGGCCCTCATACTCGTGTTTTTCTCCTACTTTCATCACGTCTCCACTATGTACTAATCCTTAGTTTTTATCAAAATCATGGACAAAAATCAAAGCTCTAGAGTTAGCCTCTCCACCAAACCGGACTTATTTATTCATTTCAACATGACCAACCTTGGTCTTTCCATTCAAATTTCATTTCATTTCATTTCCAACGCCGGGGGAGACTTAGCTACTCTTTTTGTTTCAATTTTCAATTCACAATTTCCAAAATGAGCATTTCCAATTCATAAATTTCCATGTTGAGTCATCATACTCAAAGGTATTTCTCTTTTCAAATCATGATTTCTAATTCGTTCACATAGTCCATAACTATACATGAATTTCAACTATTCATCATGTAACTCATGAAATGTTATTTTTCACATAAAAACCCACATGACAAATTATTCAATGAAAGGTGAACATTTACAACTTCATAATTTCCACACTATTCTCAATGAGAATAAATTGCATCACATCACACAATAAAATTTCTTTCTCGACTATATTAATTTTCTAATCTTTCATTTCAATTTCTTTTTGAAAGATATAATTTCACAACAATATACATATGGTACCATAGTTCTATTTATGCATTTTATTCCCAAATCATAGTTTATTTCATGCAAATAATTCCCAAATTATTTTTATGAAGTCCCATATAATTTTAGAAGAATAGTCATATTTTTTTCATAATTTTTGGACCACCAAAACACCCAAAAAAATAATTTCCCTAAACTACCGATGTCAAGAATCGAACCCAGCACCAAGGAGAACACAGCCGACGGCACAGACCAACAAGCCACTTGCGCCAGCGGTATAAAGGGGCGCTGAGAGTATTAAATACTCTCGGCCTCTGATTTCTATACATTTAAAAAAATTTGTGAAACAAATGGGTGCCACAGGGATTCGAACCGGCCTTCACAGGGAACCCACCGCACCCTCTGACCACTTGAGCTACGTGCTCAGGTTGTCAAAGTACAACTTAAATTCTTTTTGAACCAATTTTCTCCGTTGTTAAAACGTCTCGATGTTCAACTAGTCATTTCATTTTGCTTTCATGAAAATTACTGTAAAAATTCCAGATTGATTATTTCTTGTCTAATTTACATATCAGTATGAAAAAAATAATTTTTTCAACAATTAAAACATATTTTCATACCATTAATTCGAAATATGAACTATCACTACCACATTTTCTTCTCTTTTCGACATTTCTTAGCAATTAGCATTCTAATCTCTTTATCAACAAATTTCACATTAGTTCTCTGTCTTTAATTATTTACCAACATACAAACTCATATTTTAATTTATTCATGCCCACATTAATACAAAAGATCTATTTAACACATGAAATAGCATTATTAATCTACTAACTTTTGTATGTAATTCTTGATGGCAATAAATGTGTTTTCATCAAGCAATCCATGATCATAATCAATTCACATACAACTCAAATAGTAGAACCACATATAACTTTGTATATTCATATTTCAATCATTCAAGAGGTCATTTTTCCCAATTAAAGTGTGCTCTTCTTAATCATTTTCATGCTTCATTCATTCATTTCTAACATGCATTTCTAATTTAGAAATATGGAGAATTTACCCACCTCAATGGAGAGACAAACACAATTAGCAACTTCCTAAACAAAAGTCCTTGCACACAAACGGTCCTCCTCCTAGAAGCGCGCACTAGAGCCTCCAAAAGTACCACACCCGAGCACCACACAAGCCCACCGAGCACTACAAAGCCGGCCCTTCTTCTCCTTGGTGTTGCAAGAACAATCCCACACACACACAATCTTTTAACTCACAAAATCACTACTAGATAATATAATTTAGACTATAGGTTTGGAAGGATTAATAGGCACAAGAATAACTAGCCATGGGGGGGGAGGGGTATTTATACTAATAAATCAAAGGGAATGGAGGGCTAGGATCAAGTAGTTGGTTGTAAGATGGAGGGCTAGGATGAAAGTAGGAGTTACATTAACTACCCACAACCTAGTAACCACCACACCATGATCACCACTCAAATATTCATTTCCCTCCAAAAAGATCACAACCGGCCTACTAGGAGTGTGCATATTGCACGTGTACGTGTAGTGCACGTGCATGCAACTAGGCCCAAGAATTGTACATTAAATTTTGTATAAAAATAAACTCTAGTTTGTATTCTACATTACAAGTTGCTTTTAAAAATAAATTGACTCATGGGCTTTAGTTTATGGGCCAAAATAATTATTTTAAAATAAAATAAAATAAATGAATCACATTTTGGGCCTTTTAAAAGAAAAGGCCTTTCATCTATACAAAAGAAGGCTTTTGTATAAAATAATTGAAAGCACATATTTAAATATTTATACCCATCAAAATGAAAATAATTATAAGATTTAATTCAACCAAAATATTGCACGTGCACACTACGTGCAAATAAATATACTTTTTCATTAAATGAAAAATCAGGGCATTACACCCTGAACAATCCTAGGGATGACAACAGTATTAGCACAACAGGCTAGGTCTTAAGTTAGACTTCGCAAGATAACTCTACTAGGCTGCTCAACCTAGACTTACTAGAATCCCTAACGATCTGGTTCATGGCCTATCGATCCAAGACCCCGGCAATACGAATGTATTCGCATGCTACTACCCTGAACATAGATTTCGTCTACGCTCCGGTCCGCGATCAACCTACACCTGTTAAGATCTGACGGTACACAAGGTGTGACTCGTCCACAGTTCCTTAGGTGTAAGGTAAACACACATCTTGATGGTTGATAGCCCTAGGGCAATAATATTGCCTTAGACGAGCACAACAAAACTGCGTACTAGCTAATAAGCTACATACGAGTAAACAGAACATATACGAGCCAACAAGTTACGTATGAAACCAACAACTACATACGAGCCAAGGCGGGCTACGTATGAGACAACAACATACATACCAGCCAAATAAGCTGCGTATGAGACCAAAAACTATATACGGGCCAGTCGAGCCGCATATGAGACAACAACATACATACGAGCCAAATAAGCTTGCATATGAAATCAACAACTACATACGGGCTAGTTGAGCTGCATATGAGACAACAACATACATACGAGCCAAATAAGCTTGCGTATGAGACCGACAGCTGCATATGGGCCAGTCGAGCCGCGTATGAGACAACAACATACATACGAGCCAAATAAGCTATGTATGTGACCAACATCAACATACAGGCCAGGCGAGCCACGTATGAGACAACAACATACTTACGAGCCAAATAAGCTACGTATGAAACAAACAGCTGCATATGGGCCAGTCGAGCCGCGTATGAGACAACAATATGCATACGAGCCAAATAAGCTACGTATGTGACCAACATCTACATACGGGCCATGAGAGCCACGTATGAGATAACAACATACATATGAGCTAAATAAGCTATGTATAAAATCAATAGTCTACATACGGGCCAGGCGAGCCACGTATGAGACAACAACATACAAAAACAGCCATACAGGTAATCAACCTAGAAGAAACCAAACATGCTTACTAACAACTCTTGATCTTCTATAATTAGAAGAAACAGAAGAATCTAATAACAATCTAAAATAGGCATACTACCAATGAGAAGCTCAAAAGCGACATAAAAGCCTCCCAACAGTCTAGAAGCAACTAGTGCTACGCTTGACGGAATTCGACAGAAATATACTTTTTAGAAAGGTAAGAATATCTACCACAACTCTCTAGTGAAACACTATTTCAGATTCCATAAGAAATCCAAAATCTGGTCTATTGGACACACGCAAACAGTTTACCCAAACAACAGATTTTCAACAAAAAGCTGAAACATCGCAAGGTGGTAACTTTTGCTCCACTTATCAGAATCGAGCAAAACTGGACAATTTGAAAAGGTGGTAATATCTACTAAAACTTTCTAGTTGACCAGTTGCTCAGATTCCGCAAGGAAATCCAAATTCCTACCCGTCGAACATACGCAAACAGTTATCAAACTATCGATTTTCAACAAAAAGTCAAAACTTCCGTAGCTTGTAACTTTTGCTCCACTTATCAGAATCTATCAAAACTGGACAATTTGAAAAAGTGGTAACATCTACTAAAACTTTCTAGTTGACAAGTTACTCAGATTCCGCAACGGGATCTAATTTCCTACCTGCCGAACACAAATGACAACAAAAGCAGCAGACTTAACTAAGGAAAAACTGAACTTTCAAAGCCCATAACTTCTACTCCGCTTATCAAAATTTAACCCAAGAGGCCATTTCGGAAAGGGGAGAATGTCTAATACAACTTCTCTAATGGATCGGCTCCTTAGATTCATCGAGTAAGACCCTTAAAAATGACCAAGAAGTTAAACAACAGGTACCTAGTTAAAACAACTTATTGCTGTATTTTGCAAAGAGCATAACTCCCACACCGTTTATCGAAATTCAGCCCGAGAGGCCAATTCAGAAAGGGGAGATGTCTACTACAATTTCTGTAATGGGTCTCTACCTCTGATTCAACCAATAAGACCCTAAAAAACTTCAAGGAGTCAAAACAGTAAGCACTCAATCAGACAGCTTTTTGCTGTATTTTTCAAGGGCCATAACTCCTACTCCGCTTATCGGAATTTAGCTCGAGATGCCAATTCAGAAAGGGGAGAATGTCTACTACAATTTCTCTACAGGGTTGCCTCCTCAGATTCGTCCAATAAGGGGCTCAAAAATGACCAGAAATCAGAACCGTGAGCTTCTCAGCCGGCTCGCTGTTCTGATTTTGTAACGGCCATAACTTTTTCGTCTCTTATCGGATTTTAACCCGAGAGGTCAATTTAGAAAGGGAAGAATGTCTACTACAACTTCTCTACAAGGTCTCTACCTCTAATTCCGCAAGGAAACCCAAGTAAAAGCCTCTTGAACCTACTGCTATACTTAACCCGAAAAACACAGTTTTCTGTTTTTTGCACTAAGCTCGCTGTTTTGGGGAAATGCCTCTTTCACCGATCAAGCCAACTCCGAAAAATCCACAAACATTACAGCATGCTACTAACACCTAGGAAAACCTCCCACATAAATTTCAGGTCAAAATTCGATCGTTTGTCTAGTTAAATAAAATCATTTCTACAACAATCAAAACCAAATCTTTAAGGTCTTAACTTGTTTCCTACCACTTCAAACATCGTATGCAACTCTATTCTAGTCCATACTACTCTTATAAAAACATCGTATGCACATGAAATTAGTCCAAATAACATATAAAAACAAAATAAACAAAGAATACAAACATGTGCGAGAAACCCCCACCTTGAAAAAGTGTAGGAAGGACTAGCTAGCTTGCCTTCTCCTCCTTTCTTGCTCCATGTTCTTGCTTCTCAAGAACACCATGAAGAAATTAAATCCATGAAAAACAACCACTCTTTTCTTTTCATTCTCTTTCTTTTCTTTCTCTCTCATTTTTTTCCAAAATAAACAAGTAGAATGAGATGAGAATGGATGGAGAGAGGAGCTTTCTTGCCCTCTTTGTGTGAGGCTGAAATTGGGAGAGAGGGAGGGCATGGGGTCTTTTTATAAGAGAAGTGTTAAGTTTGTGTGGTGGAAATGAAGCCACATGTCCATTCCATTTTGTGGCTAAAACAATTCGTGTTCTAATTGCAAATTTAAATTGCAATTAAACCCAAATAATTTTCCAATCAAACCCTAATCCAATTCTAACCCTTCATCTCATCAAGATTGATCAAGAATAAGAGATATTTTTTCCAATTCACATACTACAAGATTTTATAAAAACGTATGAAATCGATACAATTCAACTACGTTCGTAAATTTGATTACACAGATAATTTTTATTAGTTAAAACAGAAAATCTACACAAAAATCATTTAATTCCGAGAAAATAATTTTTATTACCGGCTCAGAAGATTCCAGTATCAATTTGATATAAAACAGTCGTATATCGACTAGTTTATACGTATAGGAACTGTTTAGTTACAAACCGGGTGATGTCCACCAAAAATATTTCAGTTCTGAAAAATAATAATAAAATAATAATTTTTAATATCTGCCCGGTGTTTTCCAGACATTTTCTCAAAAACGCATTTTTCAAGATTTTGTACAAGTGCACAAAACTAATACAATACTTATATATACTTCCTAGTATATATATCTAGATAACTTTTTATTAGAAAAACCAAGTGATTTCTATAAAAGTATTTTAACTTTAAAAATAATAATAATATTAATATAATATCCGTCCGTGATATTACATGCTAGGTCTTAAGTTAGACTTCACAAGATAACTCTACTAGGCTGCTCAACCTAGGCTTACCAGAATTCCTAAGGATCTGGTTCATGGCCTATCGATCCAAGACTCTGGCAATACGAACGTATCCGCATGCTACTACCCGTAAACTTGGATTTTGTAAATACTTTGGTCCGCGATCAACCAACTAGGTTAAGATATGATGGTACACGCGAGTGACTCGTCCACAGTCCTTTAGGAGTAAGGTAAACACACGTCTTGATGGTCGATAGCCATAGGGCAATGATATCACGCTAGATACGCACAACAAACTGCGTATTAGCTAAGAAGCTACATACGAGTAACCAAAAACACATACGAGCTAAACAAGCTACATATGGGATCAACAACTACATACGAGCCTAGGCGACCCGCGTATGAGATAACAACATACATACGAGCCAAATAAGCTACGTATGAGACTAACAACTACATACGGGCCAGTTGAGCCGCGTATGAGACAACAACATACATACGAGCCAAATAAGCTACGTGTGAGACCACAACAACATACGGCCAGTCGAGCCATGTATGAGTAAAACCACACATAAAAACAACCATACAGGTAATCAACCTAAAAGCAACCAAATATGCTTACTAGAAAAACTTGATCTTCTATAATTAGAAGCAACAGAAGAATCTACAACCAATCTAAAATACGCATTCTACCAATGAGAAGCCCAAAAGCGACATAAAAGCCTTCTGACAGTCTAGAAGCAACCAGTGCTACGCTTATTGTATTTTAACAGAAATATACTTTTTAGAAAGGTAAGAATGTTTACCACAAGTTTCTAGTGGAACACTATTCCAGATTCTGTAAGGAATCCAAAATTCGGTCCATCGAACACACGCAAACAGTTTACCCAAACTGCAGATTTTCAACAAAAAGCTGAAACTTTGCAAGCTGGTAACTTTTGCTCTACTCGTCGGAATGTAACGAAACTAGACAATTTGAAAAGGTGGGAATATCTACTGAAACTTCCTAGTTGACCACTTTCTCAGATTGCATAAGGAATTCCGAATTCCTGACCTCCAACATATGCAAACAGTTACCAAACTATCGATTTTGAATAAAAAGATGAAACTTCTGTAGCTTGTAACTATTGCTCTACTCGCCGGAATCTAACGAAACTGGACAATTTAAAAAGGTAGGAATATCTACTAAAACTTCCTAGTTGACCACTTTCTCAGATCCCTGAAGGAATTCCAAATTCCTGACCTCGAACATATGCAAACAGTTACCAAACTACCGATTTTCAATAAAAAGATGAAACTTCCGTAGCTTGTAACTTTTGCTCTACTCGCCGGAATCTAACGAAACTGGACAATTTGTAATGGTGGGAATATCTACTAAAACTTCCTAGTTGACCACTTTCTCAGATTCCAGATGGAATTCCAAATTCCTGACCTTGAATATATGTAAACAACAACAAAACAGCAGAATTATAAAAGAAGCTGAAACTTTGAAAGACTATAACTTTTGTTCCACTTATCGGAGTTTAACCCAAGAGAACAATTCGAAAATGTAAGAACGTCTACTACAACTCACTAGTTGGTCGGCTCATCAGATTTAGCAAGTAAGACACTCAAAAACTACCAGGAATCAAGACAGATACAATTCCAACCCGCCAAATACACATCCATGCTGAAAACATTCAAAGCCCATAACTTCTACTCCGCTTGTCGGAATTTAACCCGAGAGGCTAATTCATAAAGGGGAGAGTCTCTACTACAACTCCCTAGTTGGTCCGAAGCTCAGATTCAACCAGTAAGACCCACAAAAATGACAAAGAATCAAAACAGCAAGCATCCTATCAAAGAGCTAGTTGTTGTATTTTCCAAAGACCATAACTCCTACTCCGCTTATCGGAATTTAACCCGAGGGCTCAATTCGGAAAGGAGAAAGTGTTTACTACAACTTCCTAGTTGGCCCAAACCTCAGATTCAGCAAGTAAAACCCTAAAAAATGACAAAGAATCAAAACAGCAAGCATCCTGTCAAACAGCTAGATGCTGTATTTTTCTAAGACCATAACTCCTACTCTGTTTAACGAAATTTAACCCGAAAAGTCAATTCGGAAAGGAGAAGATGTCTACTGCAACTCTCTAGTTGGCCCAAACCTCAGATTCTACAGTTAAGACACTCTAAAGAAGTCAAACAGCAAGCACACTCAGCTCAAAGCTGGCTGCTGCATCTTCCAAACACCATAACTCGTACTCCGTTTATCGGAATCTAGCCCGAGAGGCCAATTTGGAAAGGGGAAGATGTCTAACACAATGCTCTAGTTGGCCCGAACCTCATATTCTACAGGTAAGACAGTCTAAAATATCAAAGAAGTTAAACAGCAAGCACACTCAGCTCAAAGCTGGCTGCTGCATCTTGCAAATAGCATAACTCCTACTCCGCTTATCGGAATCTAGCCCGAGAGGCCAATTCGGAAAGGGGAAGATGTCTACTACAACTCTCTAGTTGGTTCGAACCTCAAATTCTTCAAGGAAACCCAAGTTCTAGCCCCTTGAAGCCACTGCGACACTAACCCAAAACAGTAGGTTCACTGTTTTGTGCGAAACCCTCGCTGTTTTGGGGAAACGATTTGTTTCATGCATTAAAATGACTCCAAAAAATCTATAAAATTTACAGCATGCTACTAACACATATAAGAACCACCAAAATAAATTTCGGGTCAAAGTTCTACTTTTAACCTAGTTAAATAAAATCAACTCTACAACCCTAAAAACCGAATCTTTATGCCTTAATTTTGGTTCTACCACTTCAATCTCTATATCCCCTTTGTTCTAGTCCATACACAAACATAAGAACATGGTTTTTATTTAAGCTACAACTATATACAACAATAAAAACCCTAAAATAACTAAAAAATACATTAGATTAGAAACCCCCACCTTAGAGTTTGTGTAGGAAGGACTTGCTTCATCACCTTGCTCCTTGTTCTTGCTCCTCCTCTCAAGAACTCCATGAAGAAAAGGAACCCATGAAAATTTCTCTCTTTTTCTTTTGATTGATTCTCTCTTTCTTTTTCTTTCTCAAACTTTCTAAATAGGACTAGTAGAAGTAGTAGAAGTAGGAGGAGATGGAGTGAGATGAGATTGGGATGAGAACACACACACACACACAAAAGGGTTTCTAACCCTAGAAGGAATTGGGGCCAGCCAAAATGGAGGAAGGGAGGTTTGGGGGTGTTTTATAGAAAGAGGGGTGAAGTTTTGTGGTGGAAATGAGTGCAAGTGTCCATATACACTTGTGGCTTACAACAATTTGTGTTTCTTTTGCAAATAAGTCTTACAATCAAGCCCTAATCCATCCCTAGCTCTTCATCTCATCAAGATTTGATCAAAAATAAAATATATTTTCCCAAATCATATACTACATGATTTGTACAAACGCACGGAATCGACACGATTCAAATACGTGCATATATATGAATTTACAGATAATTTTCGTTCGTGAAAATGAACAAATCAGCACAAAAATATTTTAAATACAAGAAATAAAATAAAATAATTTTATTACTAGCTCAGAAGATTCCAGTATCAATTTGATACAAAACAATCGTACACCGACTAGTATATATACATATATAATGTTTATTAACAAAACCGGGTGATGTCCACCAAAAATATTTCAATTTTGGAAATAAAAATAAAATAATAATTTTTAATCTCTGGCCGGTATTTTCCAGACATTTTTCCAAAAATGCGTTTTTCAAGATTTTGCACAAGTTCACAAAATTGATACAATACGTATATATACTTACTAGTATATATATCTAGATAACTTTTTATTTGAAAAACCAAGTTATTTTCATGAAAAATATTTTAATTTAAAAATAATATCCAACTATAATATCCGTCCGGGATATTATACTGTGTGTCCCACCTGTTACCCCACTATATACTTCCTATAGGAGGGTGTACTTTAAGGGGACTTAGTCCTACCTGTTGCATGATTACCTGTTACCTGATGCATGATTACCTATTACATGATACCTGTACCTGTGCCTATTTACCTGATACTTGAGTACACGGCCCTATAGACTCCACTACAAAATCTAAGCATAACTTGTTTGAATGTAGCAACCATGTAGTAAAACCCGGGATGCATGAAGTGCTACCTAGTTAGTAATAATACAAGACTTGACATGACATAACTCCTATTACGTGATATCTGTTACATGCTTACCTGATACATGATTACCAGTACATGCTACTTGATACCTGTCACATGTTCACTTGCTTGCATGATACCTGTTACCTATTACATGTTAGATACACCTGTTGTTACTTGATTCTGTTCATGATTCACATTAGTAGTTCAATTTTATTATCATGCCTATTCCATGCTATTTATTTATCTTTCCCATGTATTTGTATCATGCACTACAAGCGGCCCGTAACTTTTATTGACAGGAATTTTTTTTCTTTTTCCTCTTCCTGCACTTTATTAAATTGTAAATCAGGGTGATCAGTTGCCAGATGGAGTTGGCGATATGAGATATTAGTTGCTGGAGTTCCTGCTTTAATTACTATTTTCCTGTTGCTTGATTTGAATAAATGTACTTGATTACTTGGATTTATTTGTATTTAGGTAATGTGACCCAGGATTATTGACTTATTCAGATCTGATTTATTTGAGATTAATATATTTTGTTTCAAGTAAATTCATGTTAGTATATTGATTCAATTATGCATGCTTGGTTGACTTCTTTACTTCCGACTCTGATTATCCTTGTTGAATGTTGTAAAGATTCCTCACAACTTATGGTTGATAAAAATCATTTGCTGGGCATAGTCACATATTTGTATTCCGTATTCTCTTTTTGGGAAGCGGGGCGTGACATTACCCCTCAGGGACTGTGGATGAGTCCCCCCTCGTGCACCTGTCAGATCTTAACCGGTGTAGGTTGATCATGGGCTGGGAGCGTAGATGGAGTCCAAGTTCAGGGCATGCGAATAAATTTGTATTGCCGGAGTCTTGGATCGATAGGCTGTGACGGGATCCTTGGTAATCCTGGTAAGTCTAGGTTGAGCACCAAGCAAAATTATCTTGCGAAGTCTAACTTAAGACCTAGCATGTTGTGTTAGTACTATTTTCATCCCTCGGATTGTTTAAGGATTAGTGACATCGTTAGGGTAGTAACTGGTAACTATTGTTACATAACCTTATAATCTATTACTTCGCCGAAGGGAAAGAGTTGGTATTATCGGCGATACCTTATGATCCGACCTGGCCTATAGGCCAACACTAGGTGGTGTTATTGGTTTTACCCTTCTTGTCAAATGGATATGGTCTGTGCCTTCTCACGAGTTGGGAACAGGGGATATGTATCTCGTCGGTTAATTTCTGAAGTGCCATGATAAGAACGGGAGGTTTTCTTGTCGGAACTAGGGGATGGACCCCCGGAATTCCATCATGTTCTATGTTAGGAAAAGCGAACATGCCTTAAATTACGTTCTATGAGCTAAGGGGCCATAGGGGATGCTTCGAGCTAACCTGTGTTGTAGTGAACTCTGGGTGTTCTTCTGAATTTTGAGTAAGGTCCGGTAGGACGGAAAATAGTGGCAAACAGAGACACCACTATATCACTGTGAATGGCGAGATTAGACCTGTTTCAGAGCAACCTCATCAGTCACGTTGTATCTTCAGAAACATGTTGGGTACAAGATTATATTTCATGGTGCGGGATCAAATCCCTAATTATGAAGAAACGAATTGATATGGGCGTATGTATTTATGGGATACATACTGTCCTTTTAGTCTTGCTTGCATTAGAATAAGTGCATCATTCTATTAGTTAATCTTGCATTAGAGTCTAAGTCATAGCATACACTAACACATCAAAATTATGTATACATGTTTCTCTTTACATCAATCTGTTTGTTTAAGATGAGAATCAGCTGTTTATAATTAGCAATTGCGTAAGTATAGTACTGACGTCCCAACTTAATTAGGTGTTGGATTACAGGACTACAGGTTCAGGGTTCAGGAGGACTCTTGACAAGTGGAGCGTTCAAGGGAAGAACTTTGTTGATTATTGTTCCTATTGTTATATGTTTATTATTGAGAAGCATCCAAGTGAAGTACCAAGTGTTATTAATTATTTGTATACTCTGATGTGAATTTATTGAAAGTTGTAACACTTGGGCTTGTATGGAATTATTATTCATTGATGTAATGTATTGTAGTTATAACATTCGGACTTGTAATACATTTGTGTTAAATAAAAAGTTTTAAATTTTCCCATTTTCTGTGTATTGTGGCTAATTGAATATAAAGATTCTGGCTCAAGTCACAGGTTTCTCGGTATAGGAAATCAGGGCGTTACACTGTAGCTGAGACTCGGGTAGCAGTCTCCCCTGAGATGGTGTCGTCTACATTCCAAGAGCTTGCCTCGCAGTGTAGTGCCAGGACATCGAGACTGCCATTGGATTACAGGGTTCAGCAGGACTCTAAAAGGGCTCACGAGGAGTCCTTGGACGACTACTTGGAGTTTGTTGCACGAGGCAAGGTGTCCAAAAACATCTATGGAGGTACGGGCTGCTTTCTAGCTTCCATTTTTCACTTTATGTCAGATACATATGTTTTAACTTAGCTGAAACCTGTGGACTAGCTGTTGGCAACATAGATCGTAATGACCTTTTGTTTATTAAGATTAGGGGATGGGAAATGGTTAGGGTTCACACCACATTGCCCATTCTGACTGCTCCATCGGAGGGGGCTTTGGGGAGGGACACTCCCCTAACAACACGTCCACCCCTCAACTTAGTTCCCTATGAGTGCACTCTTCTAGAACTTCAGGGGTTTAGGGGGAGGGGAAAATAGAAATGGTCAAGGACGTTATTATTACGTCTAAGATAGAGATTGTGGGTTCGCAAGAGACCAAACTTGTGCAGGGGCTAAAACTCAAAAGGGTAGTGGGAAATAAAATCAAGGAGTAGATAATATGTCCCCTAGCTGGAGCCTCAGAGGGTATTGCTATCGGCTTTAACTCGAATATCTTCACATGTCTGGAGGAATTCCTAGGGGATTATTCTTTGTTGGTGCGACTGCTTCGTCGGACGGACAACTAGTCGCAAAAGGTTACAGGTCGTTTATGGGTCGAATCTAGACAGTGCTAGAGGTGCATCTTGGAATGAGATCCTTTCCTTTCCAGTCGCCATGTTCCTAACACAATAGAGAGAGCTTGTTGAGAAGATGGGGAGGTTGGATTTGGATGTGATCTTGCCAGGTTCTATTCAGAGTTGCATGATGCTTCAGTTGCAGTCATCCCTTATTGAGCAGATTAAGAAGGCTCAGGCAGGTGATGAGCAAATGCAAGGTTTCAGAGCCGAAGTTGAAGCAGGTACGAGGACCGATATGGTTGTTTACTCAGATGGGTCTCTTCGTTTTGGATCCAGGTTGTGTGTTCCGAAGGGTGAGGTTCGTCATAAGTTGCTTAAGGAAGCCCACCAATCGTCGTACTCTATTCATCCTGGTGGTACAAAGATATACTGGGACTTGAAGCTTCATTTTTGGTGGCATGGTATGAAGAGGACCGCCGGACTTCTTCAGCCTCGTCCCATTCTAGAGTGGAAGTGGGAGCATATCACCTGGATTTTGTGACTGCATTACCGAGGAGTCCTAATGGTCATAATGCCATTTGGGTGAGTGTGGACATGTTGACCAAGAGCGCTCACTTCGTTTTCTTCAGAGTTGGACAGTCTACTGAGAGCTTAGCTGAGAAGTACATGCAAGAGATTGTCAAACTTCATGGGGTTCCAATCAGTATTGTATCCGACAGGGATACGAGGTTCAGGTCGCAGTTTTGGGGGAGTCTTCAGTGTAGTCAAGGGAGTAAGTTGAAGTACAACACAGTATTTCACCCTTAGACAGATGGACAGTTAGATAGGACCATCCAGACTCTAGAGTACATGTTGAGGACCTGTGTGCTTCAATTTGGAGGTTCTTGGGAGGACCACTGGCATCTTGTAGAGTTCTCGTACAACAACAGCTTTCAGGCTAGTCTTAAAGCTGCTCCTTTCGAGGCACTCTATGATCGTAAGTGTCGATCGCCAGTGTGCTGGGATGACATTGGCGAGAGGAAATTGTTGGGCCCGGAGTTGATCACCAAGACGGTATAGGAAGCATCTTCAAGCTGCGCAAGACAGACAGAAGCGATGGGCTGATGTTCACTGTAGAGCTTTGGAGTTTGAGGTGGGAGACCATGTTTACCTTAAGGTATCATCGTGACGAGATGTCATTCATTTTGGTGGTGGAGGCAAGTTGAGCCCCAGGTTCATTGGACCATTTGACATCGTGGAACGAGTAAGCAAGGTGGTCTATCGTCTTGCATTGCCCCTGGCTTTATCTGGAGTGCATGACGTCTTCCATGTCTCGAAACTGAGTTAGTATATCCATGATGAGAGCCACGTGATTGACTACTCAGAGTTATCTGTGAGGCCAGATTTGTCTTGTGAGATCCCACCAGTTGCTATTGTGGATCGACGGGAGAAGATTTTAAAGAACAAGGTGATCAACGTTGTTCGTGATTCTTGGAATCCTCACTCGTCAGGTGAGTCGACTTGGGGGCTGGAGGAGGATATCCAGTGGAGATTTTCTCATTTGTTTGTGTAGCTCTTGTGTTGCTGTTTTTGCTTTTGTTATTGTTTTTTTTCCTTTTCTTTTGGGGTTACCCAATGTACTTCTGGTTGAATTTTGAGGACAAAATTCTTCTTGTTAGGTGGGTAGGATTTGTAACCCTTATTGATCATATTTGCATTTTTAATTATATTTAATAAAATTCTTGATTATATATTTTATTTTTGGTTGTATTAAATTTCATTCCCTTTGTATGTTGTTCTTCTCTCTCGTTTGATTTATTTTGCATTGATTCAGCTTTTTATTCTCATTCATATGGTCTACAATTTGTTCTTGATCTCGTCTATTGTTTAAACCTATTTAATGGCCTATTTGTCTCTTATTGAATTCTTTTCTTCCGATTGGATACTACCCAGTTCACCAAAACTCATATTGTCCATATATAAACACCCTGATTGAACCCTAACCCTAATTACCAAACCCTAATCTCCTATTCTCTCTCTCACCCTAGTCATCGTCTACTCCCCCCCACCCAATCTCGATCCTCTCTCTCCTCTCTTGTTGTCGTCGTCTCTGTCTTCCGACACCAGCGACACACCCCTCGGTCACCCATCTCCCGATCCCTCTCCTTTTCCCGATCCCCCGCTTCACCCCCGTGTGCCTGTCCCCGTTCGAGCCCAGCACTGCAGACCAGACCCCCTAGATGCTATTTCCCCCCGCTGTCGTTGACTTTGCTATGGTCGAAAATGCTGGAGTGCGTTGTCGTCCCCTTGCTAGGCCGTTGTCGTCCTGGTGGTTACTACCGCCGCTCTTGTTGTTCGGTTGCTGTTGTCTCTTAGTGTGTGTGTGCGTACGTCGTGTGCACGTGATTCCGTTTGTGTGATTCTCGTTCTCATATTTCGTTTGTTGTGTTCATTGTTCGGGATCCATTCCCGTTATCTAGTTCTTAGTTCCGTCGTCTTCGTATCAGGCAAGTAGCTTGTATGTGTTCTTTCTATCATACAAGTTAATACCGTAAGTAATCTAGCATGAAAATATTTGTACTCTCATGATGATCCTATTTTTGTTAGGTTAACCATTGACATCTTCTCATGATCATGAGTAGTTACAATAATTGATACTGGTTGCATGAAAACAATTAGATTAGATGACACTTTGACTGTATGTTGTTTCTGGCACACCGTATGTTGTAAATGATTGTTACATAGAAGTTTGTTGGATGTATGATCTCATTATACACCATTTACACACATGCCATGCTGATTTGAGTAATCTATATATGCCATGCTTTGTATGACATCTAGATTGGACCGTTTGTAGTCAAGTTGTTTGATAAAATGCATAAGAGAACTTTTGTTCACTACTGTCCTACTTTGTACAGTAATTTCGATCCTGGTAACATCAGTAAAATAAATAAGTTTGTGAACATGAATTGTAGCCTTCATTCTCTAGTTTCCAGAACTTTTGACGTATCTGAATTTTGAGTTTTGACGCATGAGTCATTGTTGTTTTACTGCAGTCATATCGTATATTCCACATTCTAAACTATATGTATTCTGTATGGAATTTTGTTTTAAAACTGATATTAAAAGTAGAATTTAAACTCTATATATTACTGAGTATGTCTAGATATAACTGGGTTCAATCCCTAATTTTTTTGGAATTAATTAATGACTTTAGTATCTCATTTCTTACTTATGAAACCAATCGGAATATTTCCAAACTGCATGCTATTCAGTAAAAAATTATGTTTTCAACCTTATTCTATTCGTTTTTGACGAAAACCTTGTGAATATAAACTATAGCCTTATTTGTCTAATTTACTAACTTTTTGATGGATCTGGATTTCGAATTATACTTTATGAATTATCTCTGTTTTGGTACTGCTATGTCTGAACCTTCAGAATTGAGATCTTGCTACATTACTCTATTTTCCCAATTTTGTTGACTATACAATCCGTAATATAATTTTATGATATTTTATATTTCGAAACTAGATATGTTAGTGAATCTTCCCGATTTTCCTTAGATTTAATTATGATGACTTTAAATTCTTTTCATGCTTATAAACACAATTTTTGCATTTTCTGGCTGAACATAACTTTTGTGTTAAATGTTGTTTTCAACCCTATTTCTGTGGCTGATATGTGACTTATATACATGTGTTGGAATCGGAAGAGAGTCTAGTTTCTAGATTTTCAGATGGATTTCGATTTGCTATTCTGTAGCAACGGGAATCTCAAATTTGGTACAGTAGTGTCGTGCTGTCCATAACTAAAAAATATCGTTGTTTTGACTATTATGAGTTGTTTTTATCAACCGTTGCAGTCACTATTTCATCATAGACTATTTCCTGTTCTTGCCATGTCTTTAGCCTATTTGTATTCATTCACACATATTTATTGATAATAAAAGAAATCAAGCCGGGGTTTTAAGGGAAAAGATCGAGTAGTGGACAATATAGAAATGCATATTCAGAAGTGACTCATTTCCCCACTGTTTACTGTGGTACCTACTGTCTATCTCTGGATGCATGAGGGCATGATCCATGACACTATTTGTTAATACTGTTACTGTTACTGTTTGTCTAAATATATTGCCCTATAGAAGTTCCACTACAAAATCGTAAAACAGAACTGTTTGTTATGGCAACCTTGTGGTAAAATCTGGGATGCATGAAGTGCTACCTACTTAGTAATGAATATTAGACATAAGAACAACTGTTTACACTGTCACATTCTGTTACGGTTACTGTGAACTTTACTGTTACTGTTGATTACTGCTACCATTAGCACACTGTTACTGTTAATCCCTACTGTTACTGTTATGCTTCTCCTGTTATCACTACACTGCTTACTGCCATCTTTAGACTATTGTATTTACTGCTTTCTCTATGTTAGTATTTCCTATTTAGTTAATTTTTCTCCCCATTCTCCTACTTGTATTGCTTGCGTCCCAGACTTGCATCTAACGGGCGTAATGTTTTTCTGTTTCCCCTATATTCTTTGTAATTACCATATGAGCAGGTTTTGCTGATCAATTGCCTACTGGAGTTGGTGAGCAAAAGTTTTGAGCTGCGCAATTGGAATAATTTGCTTAAATGTTTTAATGAACTATTTTATTTCATGAAGTGTATTGAGACTTGTATTTAGGCTTATTATCCCAGGATTATTGTTTTCTTTCAGATCTAGTATTTGTTGGAATATTTATTATTGATGCAATAAATACTGTTGAGTTATGATTGTTTTTGCATGCCTAGTTAGAGTATACTGTTATATTTTTTGTTATAATGGGTCAAGCAGATCCTTACAGCTTATGGATGGTGAAAACTATCCGCTTGGCTTAGTCATGTACCGTATTGTGCATTCCTTTTGGGAAACAGGGCATGACAAGGTTTTTAGTGTTATCAAAGCTTCACGTTTGGCTAATGTGTTAGCTTGGCTAATACATTAGGCAGGCTTGACTCCCGACAGGCCTGCATTGCACAAATAATTATTAATCCACTTGATCTAAATGCTAATTGTTTTGGGTTTTGTGCAGACTAAAGCTCGTGGGAATGGTTCGTCTTCGCAAGAAGGCCATCCTAAGTTGGCAGCTGTAACTCAGGTGCTCCAGCAGATTGCTCATATGCAACAGGAGCATAGCGAACTGGTTAAGGCCGCTTTGGAAGCTGCTAACCAGAATGCTGTTCCGACCCCCGTTGTTCCTGCTCCTGTAGCTTTGCCCCTTCGTCCGGGTACTATTGCGAATTTCATGAGGTTGCACCATGATAAGTTCGCTGGTACTAAGACGCCACTTGAGGCTGAGCAGTGGCTGATACGGACGGAGAGTCTGCTACAGGCAACTAGGGATACTGATGTCGACCGTGTGGATGTGGTATGCATCCAGGTTGTGGATTTGGCCCATATCTAGTGGAGGGCAGAATTTGAGAGGCTAAAGTGACCTATTACTTGGGCCACCTTCGCTCAAAGCTTCCTGGAGAAATTATTCTCGTGCATCACCCGGGTAGAAATGGAGCATCAATTTCTTGCCCTGAAGCAGGTTGGTTGGTTGGTTGTCTAGTTGATTTATTAGTGCCATGTTTTGAGATTCAGTTACATATTATGTATGTAGTATTGTAACACTAAGTTTTCTGGGAAAAGGGCTCTAGAGCCGTGGACGAGTACGTTGCGGAGTTCACCAGGCTTAGCCGCTTTGCTACCACCTTGGTGGCGAATGAGGAGGATCGTGATCGGAGGTTCCTTTTGGGTCTTGATCAGGGTATTCAAGTGCACTTGGCTGCCCATCGTCTTCGTACCTATGTGGATGCCTTGGAGGCAGCTCGAGCGATAGAGCAGACTCGTGCTCGTAAGACCCTTTCTCAGCGGGTTGTGTAGTACCCCGCTGCTGTTGCTGCCAGACCTACTAGAGGTCCGATAAAGAGTCCAGCTCTGGTCCTTACCGTCAGGACAGCTCACTACCATTCTGCTCCTCCACGGAGGGATGTTGTTTGCAACTTTTGCCAGGCCCCTGGGCATTTGTGCAAGGATTGCTGGAAGGCCAACTGCCATTGTCTCGGTTGTCATGTTACCGACCACTTGGTTCGAGATTGTCCTCAGAGGAGGCACGACCAGACCGCAGTTGTGCTAGTCCATAGTTAGGCTAGACCTCCACTTCCCCCTCAGCATCAGATTGTTGGTCAGAGGACCGCAGCTCCAGGGAGAGGTCAGGCTTTCAACTTGACCGCAGAGGAAGCTCAGACCGCGGAGAAAGTCGTTGCAGGTATTCTTTTGTGTTTTCTTGTCGTTCTGTTATTTGTTCCATTGTTTCATTTATTTCTCTTGCATCTTTCTTTCATGTTGTCCTTCTTGCATCATTTTTTTTCATATTCCTTGTTTATCTTTCATCTGTTCATCATTTTTCTTGTTTGTCTCTATCTTAGGTGTTATTCTTGTTTGTGTTCCTGTTCATGTTCTTTTTTATTTCGGGGCAACCCATTCCTTCGTCTCCTCCTGCTTTGTGGATTAGCATCAGTTGGTGTGCACTGAGTTGCCGGTTGCTTGGCATATCACCACAGGTGGCGGTGTTGTCGTTTGTTACTGGAAGTGCAAGCAGAGTCTCGTGGTGATTGGAAGTGCTGATTTCAAAGCATATCTTATTGTGATCGGAAGTTCAGGGTTTGATGTGATTCTCATCATGGATTGGCTGGTTGAGACCCACACGATCATTGATTGTCGAGCGAAGAAGGTTGTTTTAGGATGTCAGGCTGTGAGGAGTTTGAGTTCCATGTTGGGGAGTTACCCCTTGGGCGTGGTCAGAAAGTAGTTTTCGATGCTGGTTGTGCAATGGAGTTGCATTCAAGCTGTGAAGCTATGCCTCTTGTTATGCAGGATTTGCTGGATGTGTTTCCTGAGGAGTTACCTAGGCTATCTCCTCATAGGGATGTTGAATTCGATATTGATGTTCAGCCTGGTACTGTGCCAATATCGAAGAGTCCTTACCGGATGACACCAGTTGAGCTAGCAGAGCTGAAGGTGTATGTTTAGGGTTTGCTAATTTAGGTTTCATCAGGCTCAATGTGTCCCCATGGGGCGCTACTATCTTGTTTGTCAGCAAGATGGATGGGAGTCATCGTCTGTGTGTGGATTACCGTAAGCTGAACAGTGTTACAGTGAAGAACCGGTATCCGCTACCCAGGATTAATGGTTTGTTTGATCAGCTGGGATGGAGCTACTGTCTTTTCGAAGTTAGATCTTCGCTCTGGTTGTCATCAAGTGAAGGTGAAGGCAGCTGATGTACAGAAGACTATGTTCAAGACCAGATACGTACACTATGAGTTCCTAGTGATGTCTTTCGGAGTCACGAATGTGCCAGCAGTATTCATGAGTCTGATGAATAGAGTTTTCTCTCCATTTTGGATAGATTCGTGGTGGTCTTCATAGACGACATTCTGGTGTATTCTCGGAATCGGAAGGATCATGCTAATCATCTGAGGTAGGTTCTGCAGACCTTGAGGGAGAATCAGCTCTATGGAAAACTCAACAAGTGTGAGTTTTGGCTTGATCGAGTTACCTTTTTAGGGAGCATTATCTCAGGCAATTGTATCTCTGTTGATCCATCCAAGATTTCTGCAGTCAAGGATTGGCCTGTTCCTCAGTCAGTTTCAAAAGTGAGAGGTTTCCTTGATTTGGTCGGGTATTATCGGACGTTCGTCCAAAACTTTTCGAAGATAGCTGGTCTGTTGACTAAGCTGACTGGGGAAGATCAGAAGATTGTTTGGGATGGAGCTTATGGTGGAGCTTTTGTTGAGCTGAAGAACTGGTTAATGTCAGCACCAGTGTTGACTATTCCGAATGGTTCGGGTGGTTTTGTGTTCACTGTAACGCTTCTGGCAAGGGCCTAAGTGCATTGTTGATGTAGAAGGGTCGAGTTGTTGCTTATGCATCTTGACAGTTGAGGCCGCACGAGAAGAACTACCCTACCCATGATTTGGAGTTAGCTGCGGTGATCTTTACTTTGAAGTTATGGAGGTATTATCTGCTTGGAGACCGAGTGGAGATCTTTACTGACCACCAAAGTCTCAAGTATGTGTTCACTCAGAAGGAGCTGAACATAAGGCAGAGGCGATGGTTAGAGTTGATGGCTAACTATGACATCAGTTTGCAATACCATCATGGTAGAGTAAACTTGGTGCCATATGCTTTAAGTAGGAGATCAGTCGCCTTGTTCCTAACACAATAGAGAGAGCTTGTTGAGAAGATGCGGAGGTTGGATTTGGATATGATCTTGCCAGGTACTATTCAGAGTTGCATGATGCTTCAGTTGCAGTCATCTCTTATTGAGCAGATTAAGGAGGCTCAGGCAGGTGATGAGCAATTGCAAGGGTTCAGAGCCGAAGTTGAAGTAGGTACGAGGACCGATATGGTTGTTTACTCAGATGGGTCTCTTCGTTTTAGGTCCAGGTTGTGTGTTCCGAAGGGTGAGGTTCGTCATAAGTTGCTTGAGGAAGCCCACCAATCGTCGTACTCTATTCATCCTGGTGGTATGAAGATGTAATGGGACTTGAAGCTTCATTTTTGGTGGCATGGTATGAAGAGGACCGCCGGACTTCTTCAGCCTCTTCCCATTCCAGAGTGGAAGTGGGAGCATATCACCATGGATTTTGTGACTGCATTATCGAGGAGTCCTAAGGGTCATAACACCATTTGGGTGAGTGTGGACATGTTGACCAAAAGCGCTCACTTCGTTCCGTTCAGTGTTGGACAGTCGACTGAGAGCTTAGCTGAGAAGTACATGCAAGAGATTGTCAGACTTCATGGGGTTCCAGTCAGTATTGTATTCGACAGGGATACGAGGTTCAGGTCGTAGTTTTGGGAGAGTCTTCAGTGTAGTCTAGGGATTAAGTTGAAGTACAACACAGCATTTCACCCTCAGACAGATGGATAGTCAGAGAGGACCATCCAGACTCTAGAGGACATGTTGAGGTCCTGTGTGCTGCAATTTGGAGGTTCTTGGGAGGACCAACTTGCATCTTGTAGAGTTCTCGTACAACAACAGCTTTCAGGCCAGTCTTAAAGCTATTCCTTTCGAGGCACTCTATGGTCGTAAGTGTCGGTCGCCAGTGTGCTGGGATGACATTGGCGAGAGGAAATTGTTCGGCCGGGAGTTGATCACCAAGACGGTACAGGAAGCATCTTCAAGCCGTGCAAGACAGACAGAAGCGATGGACTAATGTACATCGTAGAGCTTTGGAGTTTGAGGTGGGAGACCAGGTTTACCTTAAGGTATCGTCGTGGTGAGGTGTCATTTGTTTTGGTGGCAGAGGCAAGTTGAGCCCCATGTTCATCGGACCATATGACATCGTTGAACGAGTTGGTAAGGTGGCCTATCGTCTTGCATTGCCCCTGGATTTATCTGGATTGCACAACGTCTTCCATGTCTCACAACTGAAGAAGTATATCCATGATGAGAGCCACGTGATTGATTACTCAGAGCTATCTATGAAGCCGAATTTGTCTTGTGAGATCCCGTTAGTTGCTATTATGGTTCGGCGGGAGAAGGTTTTGAGGAACAAGGTGATCAATCTTGTTCGTGTGTCTTGGAATCCTCACTTGCCTGGTGAGTCGACTTGGGAGCTGAGGAGGAAATCCAGCGGAGATTTCCTCATTTGTTTGTGTAGCTCTTGTGTTGCTGTTTTTGCTTTTGTTATTGTTTTTTTTCTTTTCTTTTGGGGTTACCCTATGTACTTCTCGTTGAATTTCTAGGAAGAAATTCTTCTTGTTAGGTGGGTAGGATTTGTAACCCCTATTTCTCATACTTGTATTTTTAACTATATTTAATAAAATTCTTGATTATTTATTTTATTTTTGGTTGTATTTAATTTCATTCCCTTTGTATGGTGTGTTGTTCGTCTTTCTCTTGTGATTCATTTTACATTGATTCAACTTTTTATTATCATTTATTTGGTCTACAATTTGTTCTTGATCTCGTTTATTGTTTAAACCTATTTCATGCCCTATTTGTCTCTTATTGTATTCTTTTCTTACTATTGGGTACTACCCAGTTCACCCAAAACCATATTGTCCCTATATATACACCCTAATTGAACCCTAACCCTAATTACCAAACCCTAATATCCTTTTCTCTCTCACCCTAGCCGTCGTCTACCCCCCTTCCCCCCCATCCCGACCCTCTCTCTCCTCTTGCTATCGTCGTCTCTGTCTTCCGACGCCGGCGACACACCTCCCGACCACCCATCTCCCGATCCCCCGCTGCAAGGCAACACTAGTAGAGGTCCTAAGGGCCTTAGGCATGAGTGATTACCCCAACACTTATGAAGATCTGTGGATGAGCCCCAAATTTGCTTTTACGTGTAATGAGATGAAAGAAGCATGGTACATCGTCATTGTTGTGATAACATGGGTTTTATGGCTTGACAAAAATAACTTTTACTTTCGTAGGACTTGTAATAGTACTTCTGGCATTTTAACTCATATCATGCATCTTATTCTCTTTTGGGCTATAGCCACTGCCACAGGTATGAGAGGAAGGCTTGCCACGACCTTCCAGGTCGATGAGTATGATGATGAGGAGATCCAGTTTGGGCCTACCATAGACTGAGCGGCGTGACGGTATCTAGAATCTTACCTTCAAGAAATCTATTGGAAGGACCGCTATGATTATCAATGTTTTGCTATGTACTTGTTACTTGCTCTTTATGTTGCACATTTGATGTATCCCACCCTCCAGAGCGATGTTGGTGGTTTATGTTTCCTTTCATGATTAGTAGATCTTTGTACATTGCCCCAGTACTCTGGGATGTTTTATTAAGCTTTTATTAATGAAATTGTCACGCCCCGCTTCACAAAAAGAGAATACGAAATACGGATTCGTGACTAAGCCCATCGAATGATTTTCATCATCCATAAGCTGTTCGGAATCTTTAAAACATTTCACAAAAATAATCAGAGTCGGAAGCAAGAGAAGTCAACCAAGCATGCATATATGAATCAAAATACCAATAAGAATTTACTTGAAACAAAATATATTAATCTCAAATAAACTAGATCTGAATAAGTCAATATCCTGGGTCACTTTGCCCAAATACAAATAATCCAAGTAGCAAAATACAATTGTTCAAAATAAGCAACAAGAAATAACAATAGCAAAACTCCAGCAGCTAGTATCTCACATCACCAACTCCATCTGGCAACTGTTTGCCAAATCTGCAATTTAATAAATTGCAGGAAGAGAAAAAAGGAAACAAACTCCCATCAGTGCAGGTTACGGGCTGCTTGTAGTGCAGGATACAAGTACACGGAAAAAGATAACTAATAACATGGAATAGGCATGATAACAAAATATAACAACTAGCATAGCAAGATGAACAAGTATAAGTGGCATGTATCAAGTGTCAAGTAAATAAGTATCAAGTAAACAAGTAACAAGTAACAAGTAACAAGTGTCAAATATCATGTATCATGTATCAAATATCAAGTATCATGTAATCACGTATCATGTTCAAGTGTCATTGTCAAGTCTTGTACTTATTACTATCTTGGTAGTACTTCATACATCCCGGTTTTTACTACATGGTTGCTACATTCAACACAGTTTCGCTTTAGATTTCATAGTGGATCACAGAGGGCGGTGTACTCAGGGACAATCATGAAGAAATCAAGTAACAAGTATCAAGCCTCAAGTATCAAGCATCAAGCCTCAAGCCTCAAGTATGAAATATCAAGCCTCAAGAGTGAAGTATCAAGACTCAAGTATCAAGTATCAAGCCAAGGTATCAAGTATCAAGCCAAGTATGAAATATCAAGCCTCAAGAGTGAAGTATCAAGCCAAGTAGAAAAGTATCACGTAGGATCTATAGATCCCCTTCCGACTACACGTTTCTGTACTTTCCACTATTAGATCTTTTTCTTTAAACCCTGACTTGGTTATTTATTATTACTAGGTTTGCCCGTTGACACGTGCCTACGGCACGTCTTCGGAACGGTGCATCTTATTTGATCATACAAAATAGTTTTGGAGGTCCAGTAAATTAATTGAAGTAGCAAACATAAGCAAAAAACATATTATATGATTTTTTTGAATTATTTTTAAAGTTTTTAAATTTTTTAATATTTTAAAATTTTAAAATTTTTATTTCCTTAATTTTTTAAGTAGAAGAGGGAGGGAGAGAGAGAGAGAGAGAATATATATATATATATATATATATATATATATATATAGGAGTTGTTTTGGGTGGGAGATTTGAATTTGAGTTTTGGAGAGAACTTTTGGGGGGGGGGGGAAAATATGTTTTGTAAGATTAGATCTGGACCTTTGATTTTTGGGGGGATTGAAGGAGAGCCACTTGATAGCTTTCTTTGTGTTTTATTATATAAACTAGATTTGTCCGTGGGCACGTGCCTACGGCACGTCTTCAGAACGATACAACATACGAAAAGACCTGTAAACAGTAAAACAACAATTATGTAGTTCAAGTTTGAAAAGTATGACAATAATTAGTTGTAAATAAAAGTTCATGTTTCTATTAGTATATGTTGAAAAATAATTATAAATGAGGGTGTAAATTCCAAATTCTTAGAACTTTAAGGATGGAAAATGATGAAATTTAACTGTTGAAGAGATATTTGCTATTTTCAATATAATATGTGCAATAAAAAAACATTAAAATTCTGGAAATTTTACAAACCTGAAATCTTAAAATCTAAATTTTTAAGTAAATAAAGAAAGAATGGGAGAGAGAGAGAAAGAGAAAAATATGAAAAGGTGAAGGGAGAAGAGAGAGATAGTAATAAAGTAATGAGTTTTTTAGTTTTGGAGGGGGAAATTTAATTTTGGGGTTTGAAATTTTGGGCGGGAAAATATGTTTTGGGAGAATCAATCTAGACCATTGGTTTTAGGGGAGAATGAATGAGAGCCACGTGATAGCTTTCTTTGTAATTTATTATATAGATTAGTGTTAAACAAGCATGTATGTGTCACGAACAAGGCAAGTATAACATGGTACAAACAGGTAACAAGTTCAAGTCGAAAGATAATCATGCACGGGTGAAAGACAATACACAAAAGAATAGAACAATGAGAATTCTAGTTCAGGACAGCAAGACAGTACTGCACTAAAACTGAGATTTCCGTTGCTACAAACTTGCAAACCTGGACCCGTCAAAGAATCTGGAAAATAGACTCCCGGCCGAATCCAGCAAATATATATAAGTTATATGGTATTTCACAACAACAAGTCTCAAAACAGGTTTGAATCCAGAAAACACGTTCAGCCAAAAATCAGAAGGTTCTATTCAAAGTCAGGAAAATAGCATGAACACTCATTAATTAAATCCAAGAAAAATCTGGGGTATTCCCCTATATGAAGTTTCATAATTTTTCAATATAAATAGTTTAGTCAACAAAAATCAGAAAACATCAAGATGCAGTAGTTTTGTAAATCTGCAATCACAAACACTGCAGTACGAAAACAACAATATATCAAAAACCATAAATCGAATTCCAAATCCGCCAAAAGGGTAACAAAATAGACACAGTAGGCTAACTTTCACATTCACAAATATTTTACAAAAAGCAAGTAGAATTAGGTCGAAAATCAGGTTCTTTACTGAACGGTATGAAAATTCTACTAGTATAGTTATTATTTGCAAGTGTAAAATAGTTGGTAAAACTCATCGAATAAATCCACAATCATGTTTAGTTGTATTGTGCAAAATATTGGATCAAAATAATATTTTTAACATCATGATAAAAATAGATTACTCTTCAGAATTCATAAAAAACAAAATCTGGAAATCTCTCTACACCTCTATAGTAAAATAGACATAACTCACAATCCATAAAATGAAACTGAAATCTGTCAGAAGGATTGGAAAATAGACAGAATTCTCTACAGTTCATATTCACAAAATATTTGCAAATACTGACCTTAATAAGGTATAAAATACTGATCAAAAGCAAGGTAACAGAAAAATACAGAATTACTCTTCGAACATAAAATTGTCTAGTTCATGTAAAACTCATCCAAATCAGTCCAAACATGAAATATAGCATACTAGAAGTCCAAACAACATGCTATAGGATATTTTGCAAGTCCACGACAAGAATAGCACGAATAACACATCAAGCACACGATATCACAAAATAGCATGCATATATACACATAAAAAAGTGGTCATCCCTAGTTGTTTCATGTCATGTATGTCGTGAGGCAACTATGGTCGAGTCAACACAATAGAGACAATATATAATAGAGGATTCACACACGAATTGTCTCTAGAACCCAACTACACTACATTGGTATTTAGTACTTGCATTACACAAAGAAAAGAATACAAGTTACTTGCCTTATAGACGACGACGGAAACGGCACAAAAGCAAGAATAACGGGAACAGATTCCTGGGCACGAACACAACGTCGAACGAACATGAATCACGAACCAAAACAAACCGCACGATCCCAACGAACACAAAAGCGAGCACACAAACTCAACGAATCCAAACACGCACACAAAGATAGAGCAACGGAAGGGGGACTATGGCGGCCAAGAAGTGGCTGCTGCTGTTGCTGCGTCGACTAGAGGTAGGGTGCGCACCGGGAGGCACTACAACTGGAGGCTTGTGGTGCTGCTGCGATTGCCGAGGAAAAACACAGCAAGGGATGAGAGGGTACTGCGGTGCACAGGCAGTAGCGCATAGTGAGGAGACAGGGCAGACGTGGAAGAGAGGCGGAGGGTCGAAGAGAGAGTCGGGAAGAGGGAGATGAGCGGGAGAAAAGCTCAGGGCTAGGTCGCAATGGGTTAAGAGTAGGGAGGAAGGTGCAGGCTAGGGTTAGCGGCTGTATAGGAGGATGAGAGGCGGCTGTGCATGGGTTTCTATATATATGGGTATTTAGTTTAGGGTGAGGCGGCACAGTAAATGGTTCAGGTTGGGGTAAATTAGAACGGGTATGGGTTTATGTATTGATGAACTCAATAATATTCACATTTAGGAGCAATAATCTTAATGCAATTGGACATTTAAATGCTTTATATGTGGTATTTTACTCTTATTTTCTCTTTTCCACAGGAAACAGCCTAAACAGCAAAACGAAGCAGATTCAGGATACTGCAAAGCATAGGTCGACTGATCCCACCAACAGGCGACTGGACAGAGAGATTGATGGGGCTCGGCACAGTCGACTTCTCCAACATCAGTCGACTTGACTAATGAATCATAAAGCCACAGATGTCTCGGTGCAGTCGACTTACATCCAACACTAGTCGACTAGTATGCGGCGGAGTCAAAAGATAAGAACAGCGAAGATTCATCCTCATCCACATACGAAGCAAGATTTAGTTATCCAAACCCAGGTTATATGCGAATAACAACTCCTCCAACAAATCAAAGCTAGAGACTGGGGATTGGCAAGAGCACGTGGTTAGCAGAAAAGGAAGAAAAAAGAAAAGAGAGAAATAAAACACCGATCAAATAAGGAAATAAATAAAAAAAAAGAGGACTTTTCTGAAAAAAGGTAAAAACCCTAATTCTCCTGACGCGTTCTATAAATATCAACAAGGAGAACGAAGGGAGGGAGGACCGAATCACGGAATTTCTGAATCATCAAATCACCAAGAGAATTATTCTAGTAGCATCGAAGAAGAAGGAGATCGAGTACGCTGAAGCAACAAGCCAGTCGACTGAGTGACAGCAGTCGACTTCTCAGATCAAACATCATCAGTTTATCTCTTCTCTTTCTAGTTTTTTTATTATCATCATGTATTCTAAACTGTTAGTCAATAAAAGTTTTATTATGTGGAACTAATTTCATAGTTGGGTAGATTGAAACCGTAGTTATGTAATGATTATATTCTTCTGAATGCTATTCTGTTACTTATTGATTAAACCTGATTGTATTGGTATAGATTTATAATATACAAACTTGTTTAGAAGTTCTAAGAGCTGTCGACTGAGAGTGAAAGCAAGTCGACTGCCATACAGAACCTAAGATTATCAAGTTTGCATATTATAAATCTGAATCTGTTATATGAGTATAGAGATGACCCGTATCTCATGCTCATAGCTTGTAACACAGGAATCTCTAGGGGTTCTTGGTTTAATCAACTTGAAGGATCTAGATCTGATACCAATTTCTAGAACTTCGAGTGTTTGTTCGTTTCCATTGTTCTTATATTTTCTTTAAGTACAACTTAGTAGATACCATGCTAAATACTTAAGGAAAGAAACGAATTAGAGTAGATACCATGCCTAATTCTTGTCTTAGGGAAACATTAACTTTAAGGAGTAGATACCATGCCCTTAAAGGAACAAACATGAGTAATTAGAATAGAGAAGAAGGTGACTTGGCATTATTAACTATAGGTGAAAATCAAAACCCAACTACTTACTAGATTTTTGTGATTCAGAACTACTTGATATAGTTTTTAATTTCTCCTTTCCTTTTAGAACAATTCTTTACGATTCTTATTTCTGTTTTATTGGTTAGTAAGTTAATTTCTACAATCTCTGTGGGATCGACCCTTGCTTTTCACTACGCTTCTATAAACGATTCGTACACTTGCGAGGTTTTTAATTTGTGTCTAGTTAGATCATCTAGATTGCACAACAAGTTTTTGGCGCCGTTGCCGGGGATTGTTAGCATTTTAACTTACAAATCAGTAAATCTGTTCTTTTATTTTCTCTTCTTTTATTAATAAATATTTTCTCTTCTAGGATTACAGGATCTTGGTGGATGCACGGAAGGCGATCACTTCGTCCAGAGATACTACCTATTGACGCGGAAACAGAACGCACTCTGCACAGACTAGGTCGGCTGGCTGTAACCAACCAGTCGACTGCTACAAGGAACCAGGCGACTACACAGAGACCCAATTCACGAGCAAAATGGCTGAGGAAGTACCAAATCGAGTACCAATGCAGGATAAATTCACGCCTAAGAATATTGAGCAACCTTCCTGCATTGCTTATCAACCTAATATCACAGGGAATATGCATTTATCTCCCCAACTACTTAGCATGGTTCCCCACTTTAGTGGCAAACCAGACGAAGAGCCTCACCTCCATCTGCAAGACTTCTTTGATCTTTGCAGAACACAAAGTGTCCAAGGACTTACCCCTGAACAAATCAGGTTAATCTTGTTTCCATTCTCCTTAAAACTTAATGCTAAATTGTGGTATAATTCTTTGGAACCAGGATCAATTCAATCATGGGAGCAATTGGCAACGAAGTTCTTGAAAGAATTCTTTCCAGCCTAGAAAACTAAACAACTGAAAAGGGAGATTCAACTCTTCCAACAAAAAGATGGAGATTTATTCTTCGAAGCATGGAAGGATTTCAAGAACAAGCTTCTCAAGTGTCCTACGCCTAACATGCCTAAAGATGATCAGGTACAAGTATTTTATGAGGGTTTAAATGATACTATCAAGACAATTGTGGATTCAGCTTGCAACGGGATCTTGATGAGGAAAAGTGGTGAGGAGGTCATCGAATTATTTGAAGAACTAAGCGAGAACTCACAGCAATTCTCAATAAGGGGAAGAGGCATTTCTAAAAAACAGGGAGTTTATGAAATTTTTGGTAGTAATAACATACAATTAGAAATGGTGAACATGAACAAAAAAATTGATATGCTTGTTAACGCAATGACAACAATGGGCAGTGTCAAAAATCTAACAAAAGAAATTTGTGCAATTTGTTCTCATGGTGATCATACAACTGACACATGTCCCATGTCTTCTTTCACAGATCAGGAGCATGCAAACTATGTGGGACAAGGAGTGTTTCCACCAAAGAACAACCCATTCTCGAACACATACAACCCAGGGTGGAGGAACCATCCAAATTTCTCATGGAGCAACAATCAAGGCACTCAAGGACATGCACGGAACTTCCAGATGGGAAGTGGGTTTGATCGGCCAGTTCAAGAACAGAAGAAGTTGGATTTTGAATCCACCGTTTTTCAATTGCTCCAACAACAATATCAAACAAGCAACCAACAAGGGCAGGCAATTCAGAAATTGGAAACTCAAATCGAGCAAATCGCAAAAGAGTTGAGTGAAAGAAAGGCAGGAGAACTCCCTTCACAAACCATACCAAACCCTGGAGGCCAAGAACAGCTCAAATCAGTAACAACTCTGAGAAGTGGTAAGACAATTGACAACAAGGTTGGAACACACGCAGAAGAAGCAGATACACAACCATCAAAAGTTTTGGGTTCAAACAAGGTATGTGAAAAAGAAAGGACAGCTTTGCCACCATTCCCTCAAAGGTTAGTCAAGCAAAAGAAAGAACAACATTTATTTGATATCTTTGAAACTCTCAGAAAGGTAGAAATTAATATCCCCCTACTTGATGCTATTAAACAAATTCCTTCTTATGCCAAATTTTTGAAAGAATGTTGTACTCACAAAAGAACATTTCAGGATAGGGAGGATGTGGCTTTGACAGAGGAAGTGAGCGCTGTTTTGTTAAGGAAATTACCTCCTAAATTGAAGGACCCAGGTAGTTTTACCATTCCTTGCAGGGTTGGGGAGCACTTCTTTGAAAAGGCGCTGCTAGACTTGGGGGCAAGCATCAACCTTCTTCCTTACTCTGTTTACAAAAAGCTAGGATTGGGAGAACTCAAACCAACATCCATCACTTTGCAGTTGGCTGATCGCAGCATCAAAAGACCTAGAGGTATTCTGGAAGATGTCCTAGTTTTGGTAAATGATTTCATTTTGCCTGCAGATTTTGTTGTGTTGGATATGGAGGACTCTTCAATGCCATCTTCTTTACCGATCATTTTAGGTAGGCCCTTTATGAGTACGGCTGATATAAAAATTTGTGTTAAAAAGGGTACTATAAGTATGAAAATAAATGGAGAAAAGGTTGAATTTAAAATGTTTGATACACTAAAATTACCACATGATGACCATGAATGCTATAATGTTGATGTGGTACAGGAGATTGTTGATCAAACATTTCAGGTACATAGCATTGAACCACTACAAGCCACAATTACACAATCTCTAACTTTATCTCATGTTGAACAGGAATACGATGAATGCAGGATTGCAGAGACAATACATCACCTTGAAACTCCAAAGTTATATTCAGGTAAACTCGCACCTGCATTTGAAAATATTGTGACTGATAACACTTGTGTTTCCTCAGACCAGTCGACTGGTGAACAGAACAAGTCGACTGTCCCGACTGCTACCAGAACACCAGACGTGGAGCTTAAGCCGCTGCCTGAACATCTGAAGCACGCATATTTGGGTGAGAATCAGACGCTACCAGTGATAGTTGCTGTAAACTTGAGTGCACAAGAAGAAGATAAGCTGCTGAAGGTACTGCGAGAACACAAAGGTGCAATAGGATGGACCATTGCGGATATCAAGGAAATAAGTCCATCCAAATGCATGCATAAAATACTTCTTGAAGACAATGCAAAACCTAGCAGGGAAGCACAGAGAAGACTTAATCCACACATGAAGGAAGTGGTAAGAACAGAGGTCTTGAAGCTATTAGATGTTGGCATCATCTATCCTATCTCAGATAGCAAATCAGTGAGTCCTATACATGTGGTATCTAAGAAAAGTGGAGTCACAGTGGTGAAGAATGAAGAGAATGAGCTTATCCCTACTAGAGTGACCACAGGATGGAGGGTATGCATTGACTACAGGAAGCTGAATAACGAAACCAGGAAAGATCACTTCCTTCTTCCTTTTATTGATCAAATGTTAGAAAGATTAGCAGGATATAGTCATTATTGTTTTTTAGATGGTTATAGTGGCTATAATCAAATTGCTATTGCTCCAGAAGATCAAGAAAAAACCACTTTTACATGTCCTTTTGGTACTTTTGCATACAGGAGGATGCCCTTTGGATTGTGCAATGCACCAGCTACATTTCAGAGATGCATGATGAGTATATTTTCAGACATGGTGAAAAGATTCATCGAGGTATTTATGGATGATTTTAGTGTTTTTGGATCTTGTTTTGATGAATGCCTTAACCATTTGCAGCTTGTACTTAAGAGATGTGAAGAATGCAATTTAGTGCTGAATTGGGAAAAGTGCCATTTTATGGTACAACAAGGTATTGTCTTGGGACATGTGGTGTCAAAAAGAGGCATAGAGGTGGACAAGGCAAAAGTTGACATCATATCAAAGCTACCCCCTCCTACTTCAGTCAAGGGTGTTAGGAGTTTTCTTGGACATGCAGGATTCTATAGAAGATTTATAAAAGACTTCTCAAAAATCTCCAGACCCCTTTGTGAATTGTTGGCTAAGGACGTTGAGTTTGCATGGACAGAAGAGTGCACAAATGTTTTTATTACATTGAAGAATCTTCTCATTTCTGCACCTATTGTCATTGCACTAGATTGGAACCATCCTTTTGAGCTTATGTGTGATGCAAGTGATTATGCTTTGGGAGCTGTTTTAGGTCAGAGAATCAATATGGTACCCCATGTTATTTACTATGCTTCTCGAACTTTAAATGATGCACTGCTTAATTATTCCACTACTGAAAAAGAAATGTTAGCTATCATTTTTGCTGTAGAGAAGTTTAGATCATATTTGATTGGTTCTAGAGTCATTGTTTTCACTGACCATGCTGCTTTGAGATATTTGTTTGCTAAAAAGGATTCTAAGCCTAGGTTGATCAGATGGGTGTTGTTGGTTCAAGAATTCGACCTTGAGATTAGAGACAAGAAAGGAAGTGACAATGTTGTAGCAGATCACATGTCCAGATTACTGCATGAGGAAGAAAGAACTGTGACCCCACTTAATGAAAATTTCCCAGATGAAAATTTATTTGAAATAAATATACAACTTCCATGGTTTGCAGATATTGTAAATTATCTCACTGCTCATGTTTTCCCTCCAGGTATGACAATTCAGGAAAGAAAGAGACTGGTGGCCATGTGCAAGCACTATTATTGGGATGATCCTTATTTGTTCAAATTCTGCCCTGATCAAATTATAAGAAGATGTGTGGCAGAAGAAGAGCAAATGAGTATTCTACAACATTGCCATCAATATGCATGTGGAGGACACTTTGGACCAAAAAGAACAGCACTTAAGGTATTACAATCTGGTTTTTATTGGCCTAATGTATTCAAAGATGCTTTTTCTTTTTGCAGGACTTGTGACAAATGCCAAAGGACAGGCAACATCTCTTTTTGAAATTAAATGCCACTGCAAAATATCCAAGTAATTGAGCTTTTTGATGTTTGGGGAATCGACTTCATGGGTCCCTTTCCTAACTCATTTGGTTATTTATATATTCTTGTGGGTGTGGATTATGTGTCTAAATGGGTCGAGGCTGTCCCCTCAAAAACTAATGATCACAAAGTTGTTGTCAAGTTTTTGTAGGAGAACATCTTCACTAGGTTTGGTACACCACGAGCAATAATTAGTGATGGAGGGAGTCACTTCAATAATTTTCCATTTGCTCCTTTGATGAAGAAATATGGGATTACACATAGAGTGGGTACTCCATATCATCCTCAAACCAGTGGGCAGGTGGAGATTAGCAACAGAGAGATCAAGAGAATTTTGGAAAAGACAGTAAATACGAGGAGAAAGGATTGGTCGCTACACTTGAATGATGCATTATGGGCCTACCGAACGGCATATAAGACACCCATCGGCATGTCACCATACCGTTTGGATTTTGGAAAAGCCTGTCATCTGCCAGTGGAGTTGGAACACAAAGCCTATTGGGCCATTAAGAGGATCAATTTTGATATGAAACAAGCAGGCGACAAAAGAAGGTTGCAACTGAACGAGCTTGAAGAATTGAAGCATGACGCATATGAAAATGCAAAGTTGTACAAAGAAAAGACCAAGATATACCATGATAAACAGCTAGCAAGGAAGGAGTTTTATGAAGGACAGAAGGTATTGATATACAACTCAAGATTAAGACTCTTTCCAGGCAAGCTTATGTCACGATGGTATGGCCCATACATTGTTACAAAAGTCTTTCCACATGGAGCATTGGAGGTTCATAGCGAAAACGAATCCCATGCAATAGTCAAGAATTCTTGACGATATCGAGCTGGAAGAGAAAAATCAAACATTCAAGGTGAACGGGCATAGGGCGAAGCCATACATTGAGATGAGTCTAGAGCCGCATGAGGAAGATGTGAATCTTCAAACCATGCAATACATTGCATGAACTCATCAAGTCTAGCTGAAGACAGAAAACACAGCGCTTATTGGGAGGCAACCCAATTTTTCAGGGGAGTACGTACACTCTCTTCCTTTATTCATTTCTTTAGTCATTTCTTTATTTCTTTATTTTATTTTTCCTTCAAACTGGGTGGTAACACATGCCTATTTTAAGTTTTTGCACAAACATTGAGGACAATGTTCCATCTAAGTTTGGGGGAAGTTATTTACATTTGGAGTCTTTTTATTTTTTTTGGGGATAAACAAATTCTTATAAAGTAAGAGTAAGTATACTTATTTACTTTAGGATTGTTGAGTTTCAGAATTCCTTACAAAATTGTAGGAGTCATGCTATTATACATTAAAAACAAATGTGATGTTTCTTCTAGTGATTATCCTCTTTGATCTAGTTCCAAACAGAGTTTAAGTAAATAAAGCAAAAACGAAAATATATATATATATGAATAAAAGTCAATCTACTCCAATGTTTTGAGTTGCTTAGTAACTAGGGGTATTCATCACCAATGTTTACCTTTACGTCAAACGGCACTTGAAATATGAGTATGCAAAGCACTTAAAGTTCGTGACTTGTTGAGTAACCGGGTGGATTCATCACAAATGTCTTGCACTCGCGTCAAAAGGCAAGTGACGACTTAAAGAAGAGACTAAAAAAAAAAAAAAACCTCTAGTTTTCTACTCGGTTTGTAGTAGAGAAAAGGGATAATCACAGATGGAGTGTTACATACTATAACTACAATTAATTGCATGACAAATATGATTGGGTTTGGAGCTATGAATAGACAATTGCATTGGAGAAATTTGGTATGCTTGTTTTTACTTTATTTGCAATTGTTTATATTTTTAATTGAAATTTTGATGCTTGCATAATGAGAATTCTTGGTGTGATGGGTTGAATCCACTATTATTTTCCCCTTGTTCATAATTTTACTTTTTGCTTGAGGACAAGCAAAATCTAAGTTTGGGGGTATTTGATGAACTCAATAATATTCACATTTAGGAGCAATAATCTTAATGCAATTGGACATTTAAACGCTTCATATGTGGTATTTTACTCTTATTTTCTCTTTTCCACAGGAAACAGCCTAAAATAGCAAAACGAAGCAGATTCAGGATACTGCAAAGCATAGGTCGACTGATCCCACCAACAGGCGACTGGACAGAGAGATTGATGGGGCTCGGCACAGTCGACTTCTCCAACATCAGTCGACTTGACTGATGAATCATGAAGCCACAGATGTCTCGGTGCAGTCGACTTACATCCAACACCAGTCGACTGGTATGCGGCGGAGTCAAAAGATAAGAACAGCGAAGATTCATCCTCATCCAAATACGAAGTAAGATTTAGTTATCCAAACCCAGGTTATATGCGAATAACAACTCCTCCAACAAATCAAAGCTAGAGACTGGGGATTGGCAAGAGCACGTGGTTAGCAGAAAAGGAAGAAAAGAAGAAAAGAGAAAGAAATAAAACGCCGATCAAATAAGGAAATAAATAAAAAAAAAGAAGAGGACTTTTCTGAAAAAAGGTAAAACCCTAATTCTCTTGACGCGTTCTATAAATATCAACAAGGAGAACGAAGGGAGGGAGGACCGAATCACAGAATTTCTGAATCATCAAATCACCAAGAGAATTATTCTAGCAGCATCGAAGAAGAAGGAGATCGAGTACGCTGAAGCAACAAGCTAGTCGACTAAGTGACAGCAGTCGACTTCTCAGATCAAACATCATCAGTTTATCTCTTGTCTTTCTAGTTTTTTTATTTTCATCATGTATTCAAAACTGTTAGTCAATAAAAGTTTTATTATGTGGAACTAATTTCATAGTTGGGTAGATTGAAACCGTAGTTATGTAATGCTTATATTCTTCTGAATGCTATTCTGTTACTTATTGATTAAACCTGATTGTATTGGTATAGATTTATAATATACAAACTTGTTCAGAAGTTCTAAGAGCAGTCGACTGAGAGTGACAGCAAGTCGACTGCCATACAGAACCTGAGATTATCAAGTTTGCATATTATAAATCTGAATCTGTTATATGAGTATAGAGACGACCCGTATCTCATGCTCATAGCTTGTAACACAGGAATCTCTAGGGGTTCTTGGTTTAATCAACTTGAAGGATCTAGATCTGATACCAATTTCTAGAACTTCGAGTGTTTGTTCGTTTCCATTGTTCTTATATTTTCTTTAAGTGCAACTTAGTAGATACCATGCTAAATACTTAAGGAAAGAAACGAATTAGTTTAGATACCATGCCTAATTCTTGTCTTAGGGAAACATTAACTTTAAGGAGTAGATAGCATGCCCTTAAAGGAACAAACATGAGTAATTAGAATAGAGAAGAAGGTGACTTGGCATTATTAACTATAGGTGGAAATCAAAACCCAACTACTTACTAGATATTTGTGATTCATAACTACTTGATATAGTTTTTAATTTCTCCTTTCCTTTTAGAACAATTCTTTACGATTCTTATTTCTGTTTTATTGGTTAGTAAGTTAATTTCTACAATCTCTGTGGGATCGACCCTTGCTTTTCACTACGCTTCTATAAACGATTCGTACACTTGCGAGGTTTTTAATTTATGTCTAGTTAGATCATCTAGATTGCACAACATGTATCAAAGGACATGGGTTAATAATATAATGGCTTTAAGTATTGAAACAGGGTATTAGGAATAGGGTATAAGGCACAAAGATTTAAAATAAATAAATAAATAAATAAATAAATAAATAAATAAAAATATAATAGATCCAAAGAAAAAAAAAATGAGACGACACAAAGGAGATAAATAAATAGGGTGTGACCAAAAGAAATAACGGAGATCAAAATAAGAGCCCGATCAAACAGAGATGACAAAAAAAAAGACAATAGGATCGAGAAGATCAAATAAAAGATGACAGAACAAATAAATTAATATATTGAAAAATAAGAATCCAATATACGGTCCAAAGAGAGATACAATGAGAGAAAAATACATGGGAAAAGAAAATAAACTCATAATACACAAAATGGAAAATAGGGGTTACAAATCGTACCCACCTAACAAGAAGAATTTCGTCCTCAAAATTCAAACAAGAAGATACATAGGGTAACCTCGAAAAGAAAAGAAAGAACAAAACAAAAGCTACCCAAACAGATGAGGAAACTTCTGCTGAATCTCCTCCTCCAGCTCCCAAGTCGAATCACTAGGCGAGTGAGGATTCCAAGAAACACGAACCAGCTTGATGACCTTGTTCTTAAGCACTTTCTCCCGCCGTTCCAAAATAGCAACAGGCGGAATCTCACAAGTCAAATCCGTCCGAACGGTCAACTCGAAATAGTGATCACGTGGCTCTCATATCAGATATATCTCCTGAGTTGTGAGACATGGAAAATATCGTGCACTCATGATAAAGCTGGCAGCAATGCAAGACGATAGGCCACCTTGCCTACTCGCTCCACAATATCAAATGGTCCAATAAACCTAGGGCTGAGCTTGCCCCCACCACCAAACCGAATGACACCCCGCCAAGGTGATACCTTTAGGAAAACATGAACCAACCTCAAACTCCAAAGCTCTCCGATAGACATCGGCCCATCGCCTTTACCTATCCTGAGCTGCCTACAAATGCTTCGTGATCTGAACTACCGCATCAACTGTCCTGGTGATCAACTCTGGACCCAACAACTTCCTGTCACTAATGTCATCCCACCACACTGGTGATCTGCACTTCTGCCCATAAAGTGCTTCGAATGGTGCAGCCTTAAGACTGGTTAGACAGTTGTTATTGTACGAGAACTCTACGAGATGCAAGTGGTCCTCCCATGATCCACCGAACTACAGCATATAGGACCTCAACATGTCCTCAAGAATCTGGATGGTCCTCTCTGACTATCAATCATTCTGCGGATGAAAAGCTATGCTGTACTTTAATTTACACCCCAAACTGTTCAGAAGACTCTCTCAAAACTGAGATCTGAATCTTGTATTCCTGTCGGATACAATACTGACTGGAACCCCATAAAGTCTGACAATCTCTTGCACGTACTTCTCAGCTAGGCTCTCAGTAGACTCTTCAACGTGGAAGGAAATGAAGTGAGCAGTCTTCGTCAAATGGTCGACAATCACCCAAACGACATTATGACCCTTAGGACTCCTCGGCAAAGCGATCACAAAATCCATAGTGATATGTTTCCACTTCCACTCCGAAATGGGAAGAGGTTGAAGAAGTTCGGCAGTCCTCTGATGCTCTGTCTTAACCTGCTGGCAGATCAAACATTGAGATACAAACTGAGCCACAACCCTCTTCATACCATGCCACCAGAAATGAAGCTTCAAATCCCGATACATCTTAGTACTGCCAGGATGGATAGAATACGATGGCTGGTGGGCATCCTCAAGCAACCTCTGACGAACCTCACCCTTCGGGACACATAACCTGGACCCGAAACGAAGCAAACCATCAGCATGATAACCATGTCCGTTCTAGACCCAGACTCAACCTCAGCTTGAAAACCCTGCAACTGTGCATTACCATCCTGCGCCTCTTTGATCTGATCCACAAGAGACGACTGAAGCTGGAGTATCAAACAACTCCGATCAGAACTCGGCAACAAAACATCGAACTCCAACCTCCGCATCTGCTCAATTAGACCTCTCTAATGAGTTACGAACATAACTTTCGGTCTCCTGTTCAAAGCATCTGGCACCAAGTTCACTTTACCAGGATGGTATTGCAAACAGTTATCATAATCAGCCACAATTTCCAACCAACACCTTTGCCTTATGTTCAACTCCTTCTGGGTGAAGACGTACTTTAGACTTTTGTGGTCTGTAAAGATCTCCACTCGGTCCCCAAGTAAATAATTTTTCCACAGCTTCAAAGCATAGATCATTGCCACCAACTCCAAGTCATGAGTCGAATAGTTCTTCCCATGCGGCCTCAGCTGCCTCGATGCATAAGCAACGACGCGGCCCTTCTGCATCAGAACTGCTCCAAGACCCTTACCAGAAGCATCACAATGAACTACAAATCCGCCTGAACCATCTGGAATAGTCAACACTCGCGCCAATGTCAACCTGCTCTTCAACTCAGCAAAAGCCTCACTGCAAGCCATAGACCAACAAAACTTCTGATCCTTCCTAGTCAGCTTGTTAATGGTCCCGCTATCTTCGAAAATTCTTAGATGAATTTTCGATAATAGCCAGCTAAACCAAGAAAACTCCTAACCTCTGAAACTGACTTGGGAACAGGCCAATCCTTCACAGCCTCAACCTTGGTCGGATCCACAGAAATACCATCGCCCGAGATAATGTGCCCCAAGAAAGAAACCCTGTCGAGCCAAAACTCACACTTGCTGAGTTTCCCATAGAGCTGATTCTCTCTCAAAATCTGAAGAACCACTCTAAGATGCTCAGCATGATCTTCCCAATTTTGAGAATACAAAAAAATGTCATCGATGAAGACTAATACAAATGTATCCAAGAACTGGGAAAAGACCCGATTTATAAGACTCATGAATACAGCAGGCGTGTTCGTGACCCCGAAGGGCATCACAAGATACTTATAGTGCCCATATCTGGTCCTGAATATAGTCTTCTGTACATCATTCGCCTTCACTTTGACCTAATGATACCTACAACAAAGATCCAACTTTGAGAAAACAGCAGCTCTACTCAACTGATCAAATAAATCATCGATCCTGGGCAACGAATAGCAATTCTTCACAGTAACACAGTTTAGTTCCCGATAATGCACACACAGTCGACGACTACCATCCTTCTTGTTGATAAAAAGGAATGGAGCATCTCAAGGCAAAACACTGGGTCTGATGAACCCCAAATCCAGCAACTCCTGAATATGCACCTTAAGCTCTACTAACTCAACCGGTGTCATCCTGTAGGGACTCTTCGATATAGGCACCGTACTCGGCTGAACTTCAATACCAAACTCTACATCCCGATCAGGGAGTAAGCCAGGCAACTCCTCTGGAAAAACATCCAGGAAGTCCCGCACTACTAGAGGCGCAGCCTCACAGCCTGAATACATTTCCATTGCACAAACCTCCTTATCAATTGCAGTCTCAACTCGGCCAAGTAACTTCTCCCCAGCATGGAACTCAAACTCTACACGAACTGGAATCTGGAATACAACTTTCTTGGTATGGCAATCAATAATGGCATGGGTTTCACCTAAACAATCCATACCGAGAATGACGTCGAATTCTGAATTCCAATTACAATCAGATTGGCTATGAAATCTATGCCACCAATAACTACGGGACACTGCCTGCACTCCTGGAAACAAATGACAACTCCACCACCTATCACAATGTTCCAAGCCTCCAACATGATGCTGCACTCCAAATGATAGCAAGCCACAAACCGAGAAGAGACGAAGGAATGGGTTGCCCCGGAATAAAAAAGAACATGAGCAGGAAAAGAGCAAATAAGGACAATACCTAAGATAGAATCAAAAAGACAAAGGGAAAAGAATGGTTGAACAGAGGTGAGGAAAATACAATGCAAAAATATAATAAAAGAGAATAAAAGCAAAAGAAATGAAGAAGCAAAAGAGAAACAACAAAACAACAAAAATAAATGCAAGATATACTTGCAACAACACCCTTTGCTGACTCAGCATCAGCAGCAGTCAGGTTGAAAGCCTGACCTTTCCTGGGGGCAACAGTCCTCTGACCGACAATCTGGTACTATGGAGGAAGAAGTGGTTTGACTGGACCACGAGCTGGGGCTACTTGATGTAACCCCTGTTTTTCCCAAAAATGTATTTTTGTGTATTTTCTGTATTTTAAAAATTTTTGCAAATTATTTTTTCTGTTTTCAAATTCTTTTGTCAAAATGTATTTTCGGATCTTCTATTAAGATCTAATTTTTCGATCAGTAATTTAATTTGTAGCTATTTTCTATGATTTTTATATTATATTACAATGCACATTTTTGTTATTACTACTCAAATTAGTATTATTCCTATAAAATACCAATGGTACATTTATTTATTGATTTTTCAAAACCCAATTAAATTTTATTTTTAAAATCCATTATATAAATCCCTAAAACCCGTTATACCCTATACTACCCAATACCTGTTCCCTACTAAACCCATTAACCCATCTAAAACCCAACCCGTTATTAAACAAAACCCACCAGAAATACCCCAGACCCGTTAATACCACCCCTACATCCCCAAACCCTACTCCTATTTAACCTATCACATACATGTTCATCTCCTTCCTCCTATTACCAGCCACAATGCCTCTTCGTATTCTACTTCTCATTCTCCTTCCCGTCTTCTTCCCAGCAGCAACGTCACAACAGCAACATCGACAGCCAATCTCCCTCGTCCCCTCCTCCTGTCGCTCGCGATGTGCCAGCCTTCTGACGCATCCTCCCACCCTCTCAACCTCCGTCTGCACTGTCCACTCCACTCCCCTCTCCCATCCTTTCATCGTGGCGCGTCCAGCAGCGTCGAACACCCATAGTCGTGCGCCGCTCCAACTTCCAAATCCTCCCGACCACCCTCTGTGTGTGACGCTCCCCGAGTCGCGACTCCCCTATCTCCTGATCCTCCCCATGCATCGCGCCGCGCAACTGCACACCCCCCCCCGGTGCTACAGCCTAGCCTTCCGCAACCCCCTATGCTGTTTCGATAGCAAGGACCTCCAAGCCTGCGCCCCTGCATCCGCCCTTCAGCCAGCAAGCCGTGCTGCCTCCTGCAGCCACAGCCAGTGCATCACCACCGTGTCCCCTGGCCTTCGGCCGCCGACAAAGCCAGTGCAGCCCCTAGGTGGTTGCCGCGTGATTGGGTGTGGTGCTTGTGATCATGGGTTATTGTTGTATTGGTTTGGATGGATTGATTTTGGGCCGTCAATCTTCATCATGATCATCATCGTCATGGGTTTTGATCTCTTTAATGGTGAGCCGTCTGTTGGATTCTTGATCATGTGGGTTTTTGATCTTGATTGAGTGATTATTGGCTGCCCATTCTTGATCAGCTTTGTTGTGGGCCATCGGATCTTGATTATCATCTTTGATTATGGACCGTTGGATTGCTTCATCATCATCTTGGAGTTCTTTGATTTGCTTTGATTTGTGGCCGCTCGATGATCAATCTAACCCGATCATCATCATCATCAATCAAGATACTGATCACATCTCGATCTTGATCTTGATCTTCGATCAGGGTCGTCCGATCTGATCCGATTGCCTTGATCTCTTGATCCTAGCCATCCGATCGTGTTCGTGGGTTATTTGTTCTTTGGATTCGTAATCTTATTCGTGATCATGGTTCGTGATCGATCCGTTCGTTGGTTCATTGTCGGGAATCCGTTCCCGTTATTCTCTTTCTTTTGGTTGGATTCGTCGTCTTCCAGGCAAGTAACTTGTACTCCAATTCATTTGTTTCATACAAGTCAAAAAGTTTACCTATAGTGTAGTTGGATCGAGAGACGACTCTTGTTTGTGTTATGTTTGATGGGTTTTATCTCTATTGTGAAAATTTGACCATAGATGACTCAAGACACAATATGGACATGAATTAACTTAGGATTCGCCCGTTCTTGATTTTGAACATGTATGTGAGACTTATGCAAAAATTTGTGTTTTGGTTGAGACCCATGTGAAATTCTTGTCCTGGACATGTTAGATAACCCTAATTCATGATGTTTAGACATTTGGTAGACTTTATTTCAAGTTTGGATGTGTTTGATCAATTTTCTTGAATCTATGTTGGTTTTGTTTTAAGGGGAAAAATCTGTATTTTTGGCACTATTCTATTTTTGTTGTTGTTTTGGACTATTTTAAAGCCAGTATCATAATTTCGCTATAGAACATGAGTTTTAAAGAATTTCGTCTATTTTCAAACCCCTCTGACCTTTCTTGATTTTGATTTCGTATGGCTGAGTTATGACTGTTTTAGTACAGAGGTGTTGATCTTTTCCAGATTCTGTTTTTCGGTAAATTGGATGACAAATCATTTTAAAGAACTATGCTACATATATTATTATGAATCAAAACTTTGGTCATTATTTTTTTATCTAGTTAGGGAATATCCAGAATTTTGGTGAATTTTATTGATAAGTTTTATGTGTTGTTTCATGCTCGTTTATAAAATCTATACGTGCAGTATTTTGCTCGCTGTTCTATAAAGAACCCTATTTTCACTATGATTCCTTATACTGTATGAAAAATATTTATGAAATGTGAAAGTTAGTATATTCTATCTATTTTCATATCCCTTTGGCAGAATTGGATTTCGTTTTACGGCTTGCGAGATATTTCAGTTTTCGTACAGCAGTGCTGGGAATTCTAGATTTTCCAAAGTGTCGTTTCTTGATGTTTTCTTATTTTTGATGACTAAACTAATTTTACTGGAATATTATGAAACTTTATATTTTGATTCTAGACATATAGGGGAAATACCCCAGATTTTTCGTGGATTTATTTGATGAGTTTTGATTCTGTTTTCTTGACATTGAATTTTTTTTCCTGATTCCTGGCGGAACGTGTTTTCTGTTTTCAAACCAGTTTTGAGTTGTGATTTTCTGAAACACGATATGAATTACTTATATTCGCTGGATTTGTGTGGATGTCTGATTTTTCAGATCCTTCGACGGATCCAGATTTGCATTTCTTTAGCGATGGGAGTCACTGTTTTAGTATTGTACTGTCATGCTGTCCTGAATATGAACATAAACTGTTTTGCTCATTTATATGACTATCTATCATCTATGCATGCCTATTTGTTATCCTAGACCTAATACTGATTATACTATGTTAGTTTGACACTGTTTCATGATTATACCTGCCTGTTTGAGAATAATAATAAATAATCAAGCCGGGATTTGAATGGGAAAGATCTAATAGTGGATAATTCAGAAACGTGTACTCGGAAGGGGACCCGTGTTTCCCATTACTTGTGCCATATTTCATGATTACATGATTCATGCTTGATATTACTTGTTGCCATGTTTCATGATTACATGATTCATACTTGTTATACTATATGCCGCCATGTTTCATAACTACATGATTCATGCTTGATTATACTTGTTGCCATGATTCATGACGATTCATGCTTGATAATACTTGTTGACACGTGATCATGACTACATGACTCGTGCGTGATACTTACTGCCACTTGTTCACGATTACGTGACTCGTTCTTGATACTTGCTACCACTTGTTCATGATTACGTGACTCGTGCTTGATACTTGTTACTTGACTTGTTCCTGAGTACACTGCCCTCTATGGTCAACTATGAAATCTAAAACGAAATTGCTTTGACTATAGAAACCATGTAGTAAAAAGATGGATGCATAAAGTGCTACATAGATAGTAATAACCACAAGACTTAATACATGACACATGATACTTGAACATGATACATGCTTGCGTGATACTTGACTACATGATACATGAGATTTGATACTTGATACACGTTACATGATTATCTATTTACTTGTATACCTGTTTACCTGTATACCCGTTACCTGATACCTGTGACAAGTTTACCTGTTTACTTGATTACTTGACACTTGATTCATGCCATTTATACTTGTTCACTTTGCCATGCTAGTTGTTTATGTTGACATCACACTTATACCATGTTGCTAGTTAGATTCCCCATGTGCTTGTATCCTACATTATAAGTGGCCCGTAACTTGCAATTGACGGGTACTTGTGTTTTCTCTTTTTCTCTTCCCTGCATTCATTGAATTGCAGATTTTGGAGGACAGGTTCCAGACGGTATTGGTGACATGATGTGCTAGATGCTAGAATTTTGCTATTATTATTTCTTGTATCTTGCTTGAACAATAATTATATTTTGAAACTTAGATTTATTCTTGTATTTGGGAAATGTGACCTAGAATTATTTGTATATTTCAGATCATGACTATTTGAGATTAATATATTTTATTTCAAGTATTCTTGTTGGTATTTGGTTCATATGTGCATATGGTTGACTTTTCTGGCTTCCGACTCTGATTTTATTATGATATGTTGTAAGGATTCTTGAACAGTTTATGGATGATGAAAATCATTTGCTGGGCTTTCGTCGCGTATCTGTATTTCGTATTTTTACGAAGCGGGGCATGACACCTGCTGAACCAGACTCCTGGCTGGAAGAGCCATCTGCTGCTGCCGTGGACAATCCTGCGCCATATGATCAGAAGCACCACAACCAAAACAGCGGCGATTGGAACGTCTGCAGTCCTTGCGCTTATGCCCTGCAAGTCGGCAAAAGTTGCAAAAACTAGCCCTCTGAGGAACCGCAGAAGAGTAAGGAGCTGTCCTGACCGGATGGGCTGGGACAGGCCTCCGAACAGGCCCACCAGAAGGCCTAGCAACCGAGTGCGGAGCAGTCTACTGGGAAGGAGACAATCCACCACGAGCCTACTCCTGAGCTCGAGCTGCCTCAAGAGCTTCTGCATAAATGCGAAAGCGAAGGGAGACAAGCTGCACCCTAATCTCTCACTCAAGCCCCAAAGTGAATCTACGAGCACTGTCCTCTTCGTTCACCACAAGAACGGCTGCGAAGCGGCTAAGTCTTGTAAATTCAGCTGCATACTCATCCACAGACTTGGAGCCCTGTTTCAAGAAAGTCTTATGTTATAACATTGCATGGACAAGAAAAACAGTAGAACAAAAACACAAGATAGAGTTTCTCTCTCTAGACTTTCTAGATATAGAAGCTCTCCAAAAAAACCAAAAAAGTAAACCCTAGATCTAGAATAGAGGTTGGAGGGGGTGGCGGCTGGGATCTTGCCGCCCCCTCTCTGCCCGCCCTTCTCCCTCCTCCGCTATCCCCGACTCTCCAACAATGACCCCCCCTCCCCCCTCCCTACCTCCCCCCCCCCCCCCCGCAACTTCGACATCGGCTTAGGTGGAGAGGGCTGCGAAGAGGTTGGGTTGTGTCATCGACGGGGGATTGATTCGGATGTTTCGTCGACGGCAGTGAAGTTGCTTCCCATCCCTCAACGTCCCTCCCTCCTCGCACGACACCGCACTCATCCCTAATGGTGGACCCCACAGCTATCCCAACATCGTGCCGCTCCACGGCATTGCCGCCTAAGAGCGAGCTGCTCCCCGGCGTCCCTCCCTTGTTGGTGCCGAAGTTTCACAGGATGTCGGTAGTTATGGAGAGAGATCATCATGATGGTGTTAATCAAGAAACTGCAGAGGATAAGATGGAGCATCATCATGATGCGAAGGATACCTCCATGATTGTGGTTTTTGGCTGTTGTGTGGGGTTTTTGGCCATCAACGTGTATCGCATGATTGTGGAGCTTGGGCATGAAGATGGGGTCCCTCCATGATGTGCGCTCACTTGTTTCAACTTTCGAGGTGTCAAACGGTGTTGTCGGTGCAGTCTTCATAGTGTCTACTATCATGCTATTGAGTTTCCTCCAGCTTAGGCCACTGCCTTTTACAGCGTGTCTGTCTAGTGAGAAATCGCCTGAGAGAGTAAGAGCGTGAGTGAGGTGAAGGTATCATCTCCATGGCTCTCTCTTGGAGCGGGGTTTTTGGGTGAGGGGAGCGAGATAGTTGTTTGGTGAGAAATTGCTGGAGAAAGCACAAACGTGAGAGAGGTAAAGGTATCCTCTACACGGCTCTCTCTTTGGTAGTGGCTGTAGGAACTGTTGGCGCGTTTACAGGATGTGTGGAGGAGATTGCGGGAGGCTGCATCCGGGCTGCTTCACCTGATGACCACAGTCGGTGGGGCATCACCACCACTTCACCCTCATAATGGAAGCTGACGCCCAATGCCATCACCCGTTGTGGTAAGAGGAGAAGGTGATACTTCAATCAGTTGGGTCGTGATTAGTTTTCTGATTGAGAGAGAGAGTGAGAGAGAGTAGGTGAGTGAAGATGTTTCTCCTCACTACTCTATGTTGGTGTTGGTCTGTATTTGTGAGAAATCACTGGAGATAGCAAGGCGTGAGAGAGGGGAAGGTATCCTTTTCACGGCTCTCTCCTTCTCTATGATTTTTGGTGAGGGAGTGATTATTGCAAGATTATGGGAGGATAAGAGGTGTAGATAGAGTTTGGAGGTCGTCAAAGCTCTGCATGCGGGGCTTGGGCTCAAAGATGGGGTCCCCCCAGCGAAGAGAAGGCAGGGCTTGGCGGGTGATAAAATCCTGCCATACTCATTTCAGGTGGGTGTGCATGTGTCGTGGAGGCAGTGTACAAAGCTAAACCGATGTACATACAATTTTGCTGGACCGAGCTTGTTTATCGGCCCACCCTCCAGAGTTGTTGCAGGGATTTGTTGTTGGTACGGGTCATGTTGCTTCATGTATATTTTATTTTCTATCTGTAGTTTGTAATCTGGCCCAGTACTCTGGGTTTGTTTCGTTAAGTTCTTATTAATGAAACAGGGTGGCCATATTCCACTTTTTCCTTCAAAAAAAAAAACATTGCATGGACAATATGTAACAAATTCCAATAATAGAAATATCGACCAACTTGTTTCAGGGCTAGGAACTGTTGCTCCATTTCCACTCTAGTGCTGTTAGGGAAGAACTTCTCCAAAAATCTTCTATTGAAAGTGGTCCAAGTGATCGGTCTTTTGAGCCTTTCGGACTTGGACCTCCACCAAACATGAGCCAAATCCACCAGCTGGATGGATACCACATCCCCTCTGTCAGCATCAGCAACTTTTTCCGCCAAAAGTGGTTGCTTAGTCCGGATCAACCACTGCTCTTCCTCCAAAGGCGTCTCAGTGCCTGAAAACCTGTCGGGATGCAGCCTCATGAAGTCCATGACTGTTCCCGAATGGGGAGGAAGAGTTTCCTGCAAAGGCACGTGGGCGGTGGAACTCGAGTAGCTTTCAATGCAGCCATCACCAAGTCATCGTGGTTCTACTGCATATTGATCATCCGTTCCAACACATTGGTGATGGCCTCAAACCCGGGATGCTCATCCTGAAGACGAGAAGCAGAACCTCTACGAGCCATAGTCTGCACAAAATCAAAAACAATTAGCATCCAGATCAAAGTTGATTATAATTCATTTATGTATGCATGGTTTGTGAACTGTTGAGCCGAGACATGAAAAAAATTATTTAAAAGAATATAGATATGGTAGTTTAATTTCATTGTATTTGGTTAGTCATTTATCAGAGAGCAAATAGTCTAATTAGTGCATATTTTGGGCTGCTTGATCCACCCATTTCAGTTATAGCAAATATTTTAGGTGCTTCTTTGTTTTCCCTTTGTTTCATATTAAGTTGTCATTCTAAGGATCTTCTTTCTTACTTTTAGGTTTTGAAGAGGCCTTCAATTAACCACAATACACAGAAAAACAAGAAAATTTAAAACTTTTTTATTCAACACAAATGTATTACAAGTCCGAAAGTTACAAAATTGCAATACATTACAACATTGTTACAATAATACCTTTACAATCCCCAGTGTTACAACTTTCAACAACTTACATCAGAGTACAATGAATAAAGAACAACACTAAGTATTTCACTTGGATGCTTCCCAATAACAAATAAATTACAATAATGAATAAATTACAATAATTGTTACAAATGAAATTACAACATATATTACAGCGGAAAACTGAAATGAAATCGACTCATTGTTTCTCTTGCCTTGAATCCTCCTGAATACTGTACCTGTACTTCTGCAATCCAGTACCTATTGAAGTCGGGACGTCAGTACATATACTGACGCTTTAAGGCTGATAACTAGCAGCGAATCTCAACTATAGCAAACAGATTGATGAAAAGAGAAACGTGTATATATATATGATGTGTCAGTGTATGTTATGACTTAGACTCTAATGCAAGATTACTAATGCAAGGATGCTCTTATTCTAATACAAGCAAGTCTCCGAAACAGTATGCATCCCATACTACATACGCCCATAACAAGCCATTTCTTCATATATAGGGATTTGAACCCGCGCCATGAATTCTACTCTTGTACTCAACTTGTTTCTGAAGCTACAATGTAACTGATGAGGTTGCTCTGAAACGGTCTAATCCCGCCATTCGCAGTCATACAGTGGTGTCCCCGTTTTCCACTTTTGCCCGACGTACCGGACTTCACTCAAAAATCTGACGAACTCTTGGGTTATCCGATAGCACAGGTTAGCTTGAAGCATCCCCAGTGGCCACCCTTGGGTTATCCGATAACACAGGTAGCTCGAAGCATTACCTGTGGCCCCCCTAGCTGATAGACCGTAGTCTATCGCTTGTTTGCCCTTAGATCTAGGACATGATGGAGTTCTGGGGTCCAACCCCCTAGATCCGACAGAAATCGCTCTTACCCTTATCATGGCACTTCGGAAATTAACAGATGAGATACGGATCCCGTGCTCCTAACTCGTGAGAAGATACAGACCGTATCCCTTTGACAAGAAGGTTACAACCCAATAACACCACCTAGTGTCGGCTAACAGGTCAGGTCGGGTCATAAGGTATCACCCTTAACACCAACTCTTTTTCTTCGGCGAATAATGATAATAAGTAATGGTTAAGTAGTAATAGCCATAAGTTACTACCCTAACGATGTCACTAACCCTGAACAATCGTAGGAATGATAATAGTATAAACACAACATGCTAGGTCTTAAGTTAGACTTCGCAAGATAACTCTACTAGGCTGCTCAACCTAGACTTACCAGAATCCCTAAGGATCTGGTTCATGGCCTATCGATCCAAGACCTTGGCAATATGAACGTATTCGCATGCTACTTCCCTGAACTTGGATTTCGTCATACTCCGGTCCGCGATTAACCAACACCGGTTAAGATCCGACAATACACAAGGAGTGACTCATCCACAATCCCTTAGGAGTAAGGTAAACATACATCTTGATGGTCGATAGCCCTAGGGCAATGATATCACCCTAGATGAGCACAACAAACTGCATATTACCTAAGAAGCTACATACGAGTAACCAAAAATACATACGAGCTAAACAAGCTACGTATGGGACCAACAACTACATACGAGCCAGGTGAGCTGTATATGAGACAACAACATACATACGAGCCAAATAAGCTTCGTATGAGACCAACAGCACATACGGGCCAGTCGAGCTGCGTATGAGACAACAATATACATACGAGCCAAATAAGCTACGTATGAGACCAACAGCTACATACGGGCAAGGCGAGCCACGTATGAGCAAATCCACACAAAAAAAAACCATACAGGTAATCAACCTAGAAGCAACCAAAGGTTCTTACTAATAAAACCTGATTTTCTATAATTAGAAGCAATAGAAGAATCTACAAACAATCTAAAATAGGCATTCTACCAATGAGAAGCCCAAAAGCGACATAAAAGCCTTCCGACAGCCTAGAAGCAACCAGTGCTACACTTATCGGATTTTAATAGAAATATACTCTCTAAAAAGGTAAGAATATCTACCATAACTCTCTAGTGGAACACTATTTCAGATTTTGTAAGGAATCCAAAATCCGGTCCATCGAACACACGCAAACAGTTTACCCAAACTGCAGATTTTCAACAAAAAGCTGAAACTTTGCAAGCTAGTAACTTTTGCTCTACTCGTCGAAATCTAATGAAACTGGGCAATTTGAAAAGGTGGGAACATCTACTCCAACTCCCTAGTTGACCACTTTCTCAGATTCCATAAGGAATTCCAAATTCCTACCCGTCGAACACACGCAAACGGTAAGAAAACGACAGATTTAACAAAGGAAAACTGAAACTTTGAAAGCCAATAACTTTTGTTCCACTTATCGTAATTTAACCCAAAAGGGAAATTCGGAAAGGTGAGAATGTGTATTACAACTCTCTAGTTGGTCGGATCCACAAATTCAGCGAGTAAGACACTCAAAAACTACAAGGACTCAAGACAGATACAATTCTAACCCGCCAAATACACAGCCAAGCTGAAAACTTTCAAGCCTATAACATCTATTCCGCTTGTCAGAATTTAACCCGAGATGTCAATTTGGAAAGGGGAGAGTCTCTACTACAACTCCCTAGTTGGTCTCCTCCTCAGATTTTACCATTAAGTCACTCAAAACAGCAAAGAGTCAAAACAGCAAGCACACTTAGCTCAAAGCTGGCTGCTGCACCTTCCAAATACCATAACTCCTATTCTGCTTATCGGAATCTCGCCCAAGAGGCCAATTCGGAAAGGAGAAGATGTCTACTAGAACTTTCTAGTTGGCTGAAACCTCAGATTCTACAGGTAAGACACTCTAAAACACCAAAAAATAAAACAGCAAGCACACTCAGCTGAAAGTTGGCTCCTGCAACTTCCAAATACCATAACTCCTACTCCGCTTATCGGAATCTTGCCCGATAGACCAATTAGGAAAGGGAAAGATATCTACTACAACTCTCTATTTGGCTCAAACCTCAGATTCTACAGGTAAGACACTCTAAAACACCAAAGAAGTCAAACAGCAAGCACACTCAGCTCAAAGCTGGCTGCTGCATTTTCCAAATACCATAACTCCTACTCCCCTTATCGGAATCTAGCACAAGAGGCCAATTCTGAAAGGGAAAGATTTCTACTAAAACTCTCTAGTTGGCCCTAACCTCGGATTCTACCAGTAAAACACTCAAAAGTATCAAGCAATCAAAACAGCAACGTTCAGCCAAACAGTTAGTTGTTGTTTTTGTAACAGTCATAACTTTTTCGTTTCTTATCGGAATTTAACCCGAGAGGTCAATTCGAAAAGGGGAGAACGTCTACTATAACTTCCTAGTTGTTCTCCTCCTCAAATTCCGAGAGGAATACCCACTTCCAGTTCCTCAAAGATACTCGTTGTTAACCCCCGAAATAGTGAGTTCACTGTTTTTGCGAAACTATCGCTGTTTTGGGGAAACGGCTCGTTTCACCCATCAAAACTACTCCAAAAAATCTAAAAATATTCTAGAATGGTAATAACACCCCTAAGAATATCTCCCATAAATTTTGGGTCAAAATTTCTCTTTTAACATATGTAAACAAAATCAACCCTACAACCATAAAAATCATTTCTTTAAACTTGATTTTAGTGTTCTGCCACTTCTAACTTTGCATGCTCTTTACTCTAGTTTATATGCATATGAAACCACTTCAATACACAACAACATACAACCAAAATAAACCTAATAATACCTAAAACGAACATGAGATGAGAAACCCCTACCTTGAAGAGTGTAGGAAGGACTTGCTTTGCCTCCTCCTCCTTGCTCCTTGTTCTTGATCTCAAGAACACCTCTTGAGAGAAGAACCCATGAAACCCTAACTCTCTTTTCTTTTGATTTTGATTCCCTCTTTCTTTTCCTTTTTTTTCTTCTGAATCTTTTTTTTCTAAAGAGAACAAGTGAAAGAAGTAGTAGAAGAAGTATGAGAAGAAGAATGAGATGAAAATGAAATGGGTAAACACAATGGAAAATGGGATCTTTCCCTTGAGAGGAGGCCGGCCAAAATGAAGGAAGCGGGGTGTGGGGGAGGTGTTTTGTGGGGGAGGGGGTTGGGTATGTGGGTGAGAAAAAGCCACTTGTCCAATTTTTCCATGGTTAATCAGCTTCATTGATTCACTCGTGGCTGGATCGCCTTCGGAAACAACCTCACCTGAACCTCGATCAGGGAGTTCATGCACTTCAGCCTATCGCCTACAATTTGATGTTCAAATTGTAATTTTATGTTACAATAAACCCCATTTAAATTGCAATCACCCCCTAATTCAAATCCTACCCTCCATTTCATCATGATCGATCAAAAATAAAAGATGTTTTTCACAAATCAAATACTACATGATTTCGTACAAACGTACGAAATCGATATTGTACATATACGTACATATATCTTTTTATACAGAAAATTTTTATTAGTTAAAATGAAGAGCATCCACAGTCGTTTGCTTTTTTTCCCATTTTTGCCACTTTTTGTATACTGTAGCGCATACAGTCGTTTGCTATTTTGTCATTTTTTGGCAATTCGTATATAGTAGAAAGGGATAAATAGCATTCGAAATAGCAAAATGCATATTATAGCAGACGAAACATCATATAATTATATTTTTAATTGATCGGACGAAACATGATGTTTCGTCTGAATTATTTAATTACATTTTAAATTGATCGGACGAAACATGATGTTTCGTCCGAATTAAAAAAAATTAAAAACCAAATAAATTAACTGATTAAATAAATTTAATGGTGGGAATAAACATCATGTTTATTCCCATGTGATGTTTCGTCCCATTCCATTTCTTATAAAAAAAAATAATTTTTAAAAATAATTTTGTATAGTTTTAAATTGTTTTTGCAATTGTTAAACTGTTTTTGCAAATTTTTAAATTGTTTTTGCAAATATTTTTTACAAACTATTTTTTAAAATTTTTTTTGCAATTTTTTTGCAAAAAAAACTTCCTTAAAACCCGGAGGAAACATCATGTTTCGTCCGGTTATTTTGAAATTTTTTTCTTCTTTGGGACAAAACATCATGTTTCGTCCCGTATTTTTTATTATTATTTTCTAAGTTTCGGCCAGTATAAATTGTTTTTTCGGAACAACATCATGTTTCGTCTGTTCCTTTTTTAACGAACTTATGCATTTTTTACCATTGGACGACTGCAGCGTTTCTTCGAAATGCATTGCCAAAATATGCATTTTGCCATTTTTTCCATTGAACGACTGTGGATGCTCTGAATAATCTGTACAAAAATCATTTAATTCCGAGAATAAAAATAAAATAATTTTATTACCGGCTCGAAAGATTTCAGTATTAATTTGATACAAAACAATCATATATCGACTAGTTTATATGCATAGATACTGTTTATTAACAAACCTGGTGATGTCCACCAAAAACATTTCAGTTCTGAAAATAATAATAAAATAATATATTTTAATATCTGTCCGGAATTTTCCAAATATTTTCTCAAAAATGCATTTTTCAAGATTTGTACAAGTGCACAAAACTGATATAATACCTATACATACTTACTAGTATATACATCAAGATAAAGTTTTATTGGAAAAATCAGTAATTTTTATAAAAATTATTTTAACTTTAAAAATAAAATTTGTATGAATATAATATCTGCCCGGCATATTATAAGGCCAATTAAAGTACTCAAAATTTGTTAATACAAGTTAGAATTGCACGGCACCAGCGCCCGGGGACTTGGATATGAATAGTAATAGTACTGAGAAACTGGTCTCAAGTCAACCTGTCTACAACTCCACCTATTGGATATTATTCTTCAAATAAGTAAAACGAAGAATAATTTTAAAATAAAGTGTTAAGAAATATAAGTTTCAAGTTATGAGATCATCCAAAATTAATGATTATATCTGAGAGGTTCCTTCCATAGCGGGTGATGACGAAGTGTAGAATTTGATGATCCCAAGGAAACACATTTATGATAGTTAAGGCTAAAAATATGTTTCTAAAGACAATTGGTGAAACAAAATCAACAGAAAGAATATGAGAAATAGTTAAAAAATATGACAAAATATGAGAAAGAAATTTATTTAATTCATTTTATTTTATAGGTCAAATAACAATTACTAACAAACTATTACGCTAATATGGGTAAAAAACTCAGTCGATCTGAACCATTTGATCTTTTTTGCCATTAAACCCTAGCTCACATATTCTGGTTACTGACTTTATCATCGGATGGCCTGTCGCAAAAAAAAACTCTCGGTGTTTCAGACTTTTTGCAGATTTTCGACGGCCAGCAACCAGCACGACCACCACCAGATCCCCAAATCCACTTAAATACTAGCCTACCATCCATATGAGTTCGTCGGCAGCGATTTGAGCTATCCATATAAATACATGAACCCATAATTTTTTGCCCCCACACCCAAAAAAAAACAGTATTAGATTGACGTCTTCTGTGGGAAATTCACAGATCCAGCCTTCCAAAGCCTCCCCCAGCAATGGCCCCGAAAGTGAAGAGGAAGACGGCAGTGAATCGTCAAGCAGACCACAACCTCCTCCTCTGCCACATTCGTCCTGCGGTAGAGCAGTCACTCATGGGTCACAATGAAAATATCAGTCGAATGGAGGGCCGAGCACCCAGAAGGATCGAACTTCCGAAATCTCATTAACAGTCGGCTAGACCGGAGGTCCGTTCGGAATGTCGGCGGAGTCGTGGCAGTCATTCACCCCGAAAGATGAATGAGGTATGAAGACTGTCACCCGTGCACCAGCGTGCCCCAAAGGTCGACCAGGAAGAAGGAGGCCCAGTAACAAGAGCCAAGCCCCAGGAATTCAGAAACGAGGTTATGCGAGCACTCCGAAGGGAACCCATGAACGATCATCGTTGGGACAATCCACGCTCTGGCCCCAACGGTAATGAGGAGTCCATCAGGTCCACCCGATCCGACGGACGCGAAGACTTGGTAATGAAATGACTTCAGGAAATGAAAGACCGGCTCGCTCGAAAAGGGGAAGACGTGAGGCAGTCAAACATGGGCTACCTTCGATCCGACCCCCTTCTCCTTTTCTATCATTGAAGCTCCTGCCTGAGGAGTTTTAAGCCCCCAACTTTCGAAACATACAATGGCAAGTTCGACCCAGCTGATTACATCGAGAGACTTAAAACTCTCATGATGAATCACAACGTCTCAGATGCACTCCTTTGCAGAACCTTCCTCGCCACGCTGCAAGGTTCCCACAGGGAGTGGCATTCCAGACTCGCTCCTGGCTTCATATACTCCTTCAACCAGCTCGAGGAGAGTTTCCTCTCCAATTTCGCGACTAGCTGTAAGGCTGAAAAACAAGTGCCTCCCTGCTGGATTTGAAGTAGAAGGACGGAGAATCACTTTGAGACTTCATCCATAGGTTTACGGTCGAGGCAAGATCCCCACTCTTGATGCCAAGGTCGCGGTAGCTGCCTTTAGGCACAACGTCTGGCATAAACTCCTCAAGACCTGCAGGCAAAGACCTCGAGGACGTGTTTACACCGCACTGTGATGCATTTGTAATCAGTCTTGGCTTGCTTAACCATGAGGATTGCTGCATCCTCGTTGACAACGATAGCTCTGTCAACATCTTATTTCTTACTGCGTTTGAGGGACTGAAGCTTTCCCGAGAAAGTCTGAAGCCGGCGGGGTACACTCTACATGGTTTTATCGGGCTCCAGTTCAAATCGAAGGATTCGTCACTCTGGATGTGACCGCAAGAAAATCTCCTACCACCCACACTAAGCCGATGGACTTCATGTTGGTTAATGTCAAAGCCACCCATACTACCTTTTTTAGGTGACCTGGCCTCGCATCTCCCTAGACTATGGCCTCAACTTATCACTTGACTCTCCAGGTTGGTATCATTCAGGGCAGTCAAGAGGCCATCCGGGCATGGTGCACCGCCATGGTAGGGGGCTTTGTCCACCTTCTCGATGCGATCAAACTCCTCAATGACAGAAGCTCGATTGGCTCTGAACCAGTCGATGAAATATAAGATATCCCCTTTTTCGAGCAAGACGGAACCAAATGGCTCTAGATAAGCAAGGTTATACCTTCTCAGTTAAAGAAGGAATCATCAACTGAATTTGATGGAACCAGGATCTGTTTACGTGGACCTACTCACACATGCCAGGCATTTCGGAGGAGCTAATTATATATAAATTGAGTGTCAATCCAGACTCAAAACCAGTGTAGTAGAAGAGCTGAAAGTTTGCGCCTGAGATGCAACACGCTGTGAAGGAGGAAGTCGAAAATCTCCTCGCAACAAGCTTTATGTAGGAAGTCAACTACCCGGAGTGGTTGGCAAATATCGTAATGGTGGAGAAGGTGAGTGACAAGTGGAGGATCTGTATTGATTTTATTAACCTCGGTAAGGCATGCCCAAAGGATCCTTTCTCTCTTCCAAGTATTGACACTTTAATTTATGCAACATCTAGACATGAACTCCTGAGCTTCATGGATTCCTTCTCCGAGTTACAGTCAAATTCAGATGATCCCTCCAAATATCATCTTTCATCACTGATCAAGGGCTCTACCATTACTAGGTTATGCCCTTCGGCCTGAAGAATGCGGGAGCCACCTATGAAATGCTGGTAAACAAAGTCTTCAAAAAGCAGATCGGTCAGATTATGGAAGTGTATGTCTATGACTTGCTCGTTAAAAGCCCCAGAAAAAAAAGACAACGTGAAAGACCTCGAGGAGGCCTTCAATGTCTTGAGGAAGAACAATATGTGGCTAAACCCATCTAAATGTGCCTTTGGTGTGGCCTTGAGAAAATTCTTCAGCTTCATGGTCAGCTAATGGAGGATAAAGGCGAACCTAGAGAAGATTCAAGCAATCCTTGATATGACCCCCCCTATGAATGTCAAAGAAGTTCAAAGGCTCATGGGCCGGCTAGCAGTAATCAGACGCTTCCTCTCAAAGTCAGGGAAAAAGTCCATTACCTTCTGGAAAGCTCTTTGGGGGGGGGTGAAGAACTTAGAGTGGGGAGGGACTCAATAATAGGCCTTCATTCAACTGAAGGAATACCTCACCAACCTCCTTCTTCTAAGCAAACCTAAGAGAAACGAAGTCCTCAACCTCTACTTGGTGGCATCTGAGCATACTCTCAATGCAGTTTTAGATCATGAGGAAGATTGAGTTCAGAAGCCCATCTACTATGTGAGCAAGGTACTCCATGATACCGAGCTCCGATATACCAAGATGGAGAAGATATCTTACGCCCTAGTTATGGCAGTGCGAAAGCTACGCCCTGGGTATGGCGGTGCGAAAGCTTCGCCCTTACTTCCAGACCTACTCGGTTTAAGTCTTCATGGACTAGCCTCTGAAACAAGTCCTTAACAAGCCTAAAAACTCCAGATGACTAATCAAATTGTCCATCGAGCTGAGTCAACATAACATCAGTTACAAGCCAAGGACCGCCATTAAGGGTCAAGCATGTCGAGTTCATCACTAAGTGCACTATACCTGAGTATCTGAGATTCAGGAGGAACCGCCAGTACAAAAGCTTTATGTGGATGGGTCCTTATGCGAAGAAGGAAGCAGAGCAGGTGTGATACTGAAGAGCCCTGATAGCTTTTGCCTTCCAGTACTCTGTACGCCTAAACTTCTGGGCCTCTAATGACAAGGCCGAGTACGAGGCGCTAATTGCTAGACTGCTCCTAACTCACACAACCAGGTAGAGACGGGTCAGGGCTTTCAGTGACTCTCAACTGGTAGTCAAGTAGGTCTCTGGAGAATATGAAGCCTGAGATGCCTGCATGATTCAGTACATGTCCTATGTCAAGGGGCTCTTTGCAAACTTCGAAGAAGTCTCAGTCATCTGTATCCCTCAAAAAGAGAAAAGCCATGCCGATGCATTATCCAAGATAATGTCCTCCTCGTTCGAGGGCCTTGATCACATAGTGTTTGTAGAGGTCCTCGTCCGACCAAGTATCAATAAGGAGAATGCTGAAGCCCTTTACATTGACCCCCTAACACGGTCGGCGACCTGGATGGACCCAATTCTAAATTTCCTTGAAGGGGAGGGGGGTGTCTTACCAAAGGAACTATCAGAAGCACGAAACATCTGATTCAAAGTAGAACGATTTGTGCTCATCGAAGGGGTATTGTTCAAACGGTCATACACCATGGCCGACTGATGACCCTACCTCCGGTGCCTAGCTCCCAAGAAAGCTCAATATGTCCTCAAAGAGATGCAAGAGGGATTCGGTAATTTCTACATGGGAGGCAGGTCACTTACAAGAAAGATCCTCAACCATGGATACTACTGTCGACTTTGTTGCAAGATGCTCAGGAGCTCGTCCAAAAATGTGGCCCATGCCAGAGGTTCTCCTCCATTAAACGCGCCCCCCAAACTGAGCTTAAGTCATTGGCAAGTCTTGCTCCCTTTTACCATGGGGGGATGGATCTAGTCGGACCCTTTGCCAAAGCAATGGGTCAATGATGCTTCCTCGTTATTTCCATAAACTACTTCACGAAGTGCGTCGAGGTGGAGCCCCTAGCCTCCATAACCGAGTATCAAGCCCAACAGTTCTTTTGGAAGCACAGTGTGTGCAGATTCGGAATCCCCCCAAATTCTAATTACCGACAATGTTACTCAGTTCACCGACAAAGGATTTTGCAAGTTCTGCACAGATCTGGGGATCCAACAGAGGTTCTCGTCTATCTTGCACCCCCAGTTTACTGGTCAGGCCGAGAACGATAATCGCTAAATTATAGATGGCCTCAAGAAGTTACTTGATAAGTCCCCCAAGGGATTGTAGGTCGAAAAACTCTCTAGTGTGCTCTAGTTAAATACGACAACCATGATAATTTCCACAAGTGAATTGTCGTTAATCTCACATTCAGAACTGAGGCTGTAATCCCCCTAGAGGTCAGACAACCTTCCCCTCAAATAATGAGCTTCAATGAGGATCTGTACTCGGACGTCCTCAGGGCCAACCTAGATCTCCTTAAGGAAGTGCGAGAAAAGTTGATTGTCAGAAGGAACATCCACAAGCAGAGAATAGAATGGTTCCATAACAAAAAAGTTCGACTAACAGACATCAAGGAGGGCGACTTGGTCCTGAAAAGACCCAAAATTTTCGAACCTAGAAAGAAGGGAAAACTCACTCCAAACCGGGAAGGCCATTACAAGGTCTCCAACATAGTTTACTTCTAGACTTAGTGACTTGAAGACCTGGGGGGAAGAGTGATCAAGAGGACCTGGAGTACAGAACACTTGATGAATTTTCATGAGAGTGCCATCTCTCCAACGTCATCGGCAAATTGTAATAAGGCCCTAAAAATCTCGCAAATGTAATAAGCGCTTGCCGAAAGGCAGTCACTTAATAAAATTTTATTGAATCCTGCATGCTCTCAAACTTCGCCGAATTCAAGTCAGGTCGCCCGAATACCTCCCTCGACATGGACTTTGAGCCAAACACAAAAAGGTATCCTTCTTCACTAAGCCTCGTCCCTCTGCATGGACTTTAAGCCACACATGGAAAAGTATCGTACTTCTCTGGGCCTCATCCCTCTGCATGGACTTCGAGCCACACGTGAAGAAGTATCCTTCTTCGCTTGACCACGTCCCACGACACTTCTCTTGGCCTCGTCCCATAGCATTGACCTCGAGTCACATGCTAAAAGGCACCAAACAACACGTGAAGTCTAGGATCATGAAAACTAGTTCTAGAATCCAAACAATGGTTCGTGAAACCCGTTGAACGGGACTTACTTTTGACATTGCATGTACCACCTATTAAATCTCAAATTTCGGAGGCACGGAACATACTGACCTCATTCAAGGAGTACTTCTTCGAATAGGGTGTCCCATTCAAGGAACACACCGACCAAATTCAAGGAATCAAATAGAGCTTTTATATTAATAAGAAATAGGTACAAGGTGAGCAGTGGCCAGTCTGAAGTCGGCAAGTACAACAAAAAAACAAAGGAAAAAAAAAAGCTAAATGCCTATATATCAGTTGCACTTCACCGTTACTCAGCATACCGTGGAAGAAATGAACGCCGACGATTCACCGAAGACCAGCTGACTCTAGACGAAAACTTGAGGAACTTCGCGAGGCTAGCTGATTCTAGAAGAAATCACGAGGAACTTCGCAAGGCCGGCCGATTCGAGAAGATAACTTTAGGAACTTCGCATGCTCTAAGGTTTAGCACTTGGGCAAACATCCTATATTGCCTTAACCCTCCATTGTCCACCCCGGGATTCCGATCCCATCTAGTTTCGGCCCTTTGATTGCCATTTGAAGCATTCACCAAAAAGCTCATACCAAGGATGATCATTCAAGGAAGGAGGAATACCCACGAACATAAGAGAATGTATAGAAAGATTGAAAGGAAGTGGGAAATTTAATAGGCCCTTTTGGAAGGAGCTCCTCATTCCCCGCGATGGTGACTTGGACAGATGCAATCCCTCCATCTTCATCTAGTGGCAGCAGTGGAGAGTGTTTCGACTCCCAAGATAGAAAAATGTTTCGACTCCAAAGGTTGAAAAATATTTCAACTCCTAAGGTGAGAAATGCTTCCATTTCAACAAACCTGATGTAAGCCAATCCACGTGATCACCCACATGACAACCTAGAAAGTTCCATGAACCTTAGAAAGGGGATGAGTCCCCTCCGCCGAAGTCACTCGCAAGTTATGAAAGTTATATGGCATAAGTTAGATGCAAAAAGCCCAAAGCAAAGAGTCTTCATCATTAATAAACGGTCACATGTTCGAAAAACTGAGGGAAAAGTACATACTTGTACATTTAGCACAACCGAAAGAATTACATCAAGTTACAACAAGATGTGAGGATTGCCTGTGGAACCTTCTCGTTGGAGGCACATACACTCGGGCTCATGCAATCCAACTCAGTACCAACCGATCTGGTCTCCCGAGAACAGGCCATGCTGGAAAATTCAGCCACTCTGCTTTGAGTATCTCCCGGGTTCGTCGACAATAACTGGACTGATAGAGAAGAACCTCGGATAGAGGTCCAACCACTATTAAGAGAATTCGATCGAGACCTCGCCACTCTGAACTCCACATTCAACTGATATATCTTCAACTCCTTCTCCACTAGCATCTCTTGAAGAAAAGAGTCCACTGAACGCATTACACCCTCCAATGAGGATGGGTCGGGACAACCCGCCAAGGAGAGCTACTAGAGCCCCATTGTGACCTAAGTCCCTGCCAACCATCGCCTTTTTAGACGAGCAAGTTCCAAGCTCACTTGATGCGTCTTTTGAATGTGGTACGAAAACGCCGACTGCATATCCTTCGTCTCCTTACGGTGGTGAGCCAAACTAGACTGCATGATATGTAATCTAATCCTAAGGTATTCGAGCCCGACATCACAAGGGTCGACGGAAGCATGTTCCATGATCTAACAAGAAAGAAAAATCTCACATTACGCCGTGCACTACAGACTTGACTAATTCTAAAGGCTACAAAAGACTAGACATGAAAAATCTCAAATTGAGAAGTTCAGCCAAAATAATTACTTCCATTCCAATTCATCAAAGTTTTGCACAAAATTACTTCCATGCCCTATAGCCTTGGGATGAGTGGGAGGGAGCCCAACCCTCGCGGCTACTTTGAGATAATTCGAGCTTGGATCTACCTCTGCAGAGTCAGGGGATCTAGTGATTGTCAAGGCCCTCAACTTGTTGAACTTCCCCTTGGAGGTCTTCTCGGAAGCAGAGGCAGTGGGCCTCTTCTTCCCCTTTGACTACTCCACATCCTTCTTCTTAGCTAAGGCTGCCCTACTCGCCTTGATGTCCTTACCGTCAACCATCGTTGCTGTAATGTCCTTAATTCCAAACACATGTAATTCGTAGCAGAAACAAGATCTTTTACTTCAGATTCGTACAAAAATACAAGGAATTTAAAACTTTTTCATTAACAACACTGTTCTTTACAATAGCACGATGGAAATAAATAAATACAATGCAACATATGATAATGGAAACTCTTCAATCTTATGTCAACCCATCACATTGACTTCAAGTCCATGCCGAATCCAGTCTTGCAACTTGGAGACTGTGGGCACGTCAGTTGCTAACAACTGACGTAAAGCTATAATGCAACGATTCTCTTACTTTAGCAAACACAAACTTGAATGTGAAAAAAAATGTGAAAGGTGACTACCCTAAACATGTTAGTGTATGATATGAACTTAATGCCTAATGCAGATATTACACTACGATGATACTAATGCAAACTTGTTCAGAATCTATGCATCCCATACTATATATGTCCAAGGGCAAGCCCTTATCGTACTCCTCATTATAGGGTTTAATCCCTTGTTATAGAATCTATTACATTGGCTAATGTAAGGTTTAGATATCCTGTGAGTATCTAGTACCGCCCTGATAGTTCTTGAGAATTGCTCTCCTATCGCGAGTCATAACCCCGATAATTCTGGACATGAAATCCACACCGCGAGCCATGACCCCGATAATTCTTGAGATTCGTTCTCCCACCGCGAGTAATTTTTGGACGTCACGCCTCACACCCCGATAATTCTGGAGACGAAACATATACCGTGAGTCAAATAGTACCTCATCACACAAATGCCCCATGAGCGTCGCCTCGATCCCGATAATTCTGAAGAAATATCTTTCACCGTGAGCAATTTTGGACATCACGCCTGACGCCCGATAATTCTGAAGATAATCTCCCACCGCGAATCTTGATCCCGATAATACTAAAGAAATATCTCGCACCGCGAGTGATTTTGGACATCATGCCTCACACCCCGATAATTCTGGAGGTAATCTCCCACCGCAGATCAAATAAGGCCCTCATACTCATGTTTGCCCATACTTCATCACATCTCCCTCTAGTGTCTGTCCTTAGGTTTAATAATAATTATGAAGACCTAGAGCTAGCTTACCTACCAGACTTAAATCAAACACTGAGAATGTTAGCCCACACTGGATACTTCTCAAAGAGAAAGTTAACCCGCACTGGCTACTTCTCAAATTCCATTATCACAACTGCTGATATTCTAGGTCCCACTCACTCTAGAACAAACAACCATCAAAAGAGATCACATAGGTTATATCTAACCTCATCATAAACATCTCATTCATTATTCATCATTCTTCTTTATCTATTCTTTTATGTTCATTATCAATCATGAAGTAACCAACTTTTTATAGCAACCTTCAACAACACTTGATGAGTTAAAACCTTATAAACATCACATGTTTAATATTCCAGCTTCATCCTTAAATTATCTCTTAATTCATCATAAGGCACATCTTACTAACATTCCAATTTTAAAATCCAATTTTATATGTTGTAAAAGTTTTAGGACAACGAGACAAAGGGCATCAAACCAATGGTATTGTAAAAATCATATAAATTCCAATACTACTCCAAAAATTGATTTATTAGTTTCCACTACAATAAAAATACCCTATCCCAGCGAATCTATTCCGGCGTTTGGGTAGAATCGCCGGAGTAGGTACATTGCAAAAAATATACGATAAATAAACCCTTCCTACCCCGGCGTTTTATTAAAATGCCTGGGTATGGTGGGCCCTATTCAGGCGTTTATGTTAGAAAACGTCGGGGTAGGATGCAGAATAAAATATTCTGCATCCCTCCCCAAATTTTCATTTCTCCCAAAATGTTTTCACTCTCTCGCTTCCACCCACTCAAACCCTAGCCTCGAACAATAGTTGTCGGCGCTCCCCACCATCGTCAATGCTGCCCTGCTTCGTCGTGCCATCCCCCATAATGCCATGCCCCAGCCTTCGATGCCCCGACGTCTCTCTCTCACTGAAACCCTAACCCCGACCATGTTGATGTCACCATCGTCAACCATCGCCCTTTGTCATCGTGCCCACCGTGCCCTTCCCCACGATGCCGTTCCCTGACCTTCCTAGCCCCAACGTCTCTCTCACAAACCCCCACGTCTCTTAATGTCACAATAGAGGTAACATCTTCCTTCCTAGCTTCTAGGTTTCGTAATCTTGATTCCAATGTAGGGGTGGATTGGATTGAGCTGAGTTGAGATTGTCAAAAGCAGTTAAATAAGTAGTCTAAACTATAAACAAAAATCCCCTTTTTTTACAGATAACAGTTGATTTATCGAAAGAAACAAAACAACCGAAAGGTAGTTAACTTTTTTATGAAGGTACATAGTCTGTTGGAAATCCTTTTGGGGTAGGCTTATTTAGTTATGAAAAAACATCTTAAGCTAAATATTTGTTCTCTGTGTAAGATTAAAGAAATGACTAATAAAATTGATGTCTAAATACAATGAAAACCTAGAAATCTTTTGATATTTGTGAACTACACATCAAAAGTTTGTAAGATGAGATTTGATCATAAATGAAGGATTTGAAGTTGAAATCTTATTCTGAATTATAGTATCAATCGATTTTTCTGTGAACTTCCCCCAGCTCATAGTCAATAAATTAGCCCCTCAAAAACTAAGTAGCAGAAACTGATGAACTTGTATATATGACAATTTTTCTATAGAGCTCTGCATAACATTTGTCCATTAAACTGGAACTTGAATGAGGTACAAGATATAAAAATGTGATAAGATAGACTGCAATTGAAAGCATGTAATAATATATATGAGAAGTGTATTATCCTGGTTATGTTTGGGAGGCATAACACCTGATACTCAATTTTCAGGGGGCACTGTAAATCATGAAAACATGACAAGGTGTCTCATATGTCTTAGTACTTTGGGAAGTTTATTTGTAATGTATACAAATCCAAATTTATATGTATACATATCTATTTCTACATAAATACAAATATACTTATCCTTCGAGTCCATTTTGAGCAAATTTTCATGAAAATTTTAACCTACACAATAAACCATTTGGGCAAGTTTTTCTAACTTCTAAAAAGTTATATTCTCGGGTTGGTTTCGGTTAATTAGAGAGTCTCCTTGACATGGTGTACATAATTAATATATTTCTGGTGACTATATATATACATATATATATATATACATATACATATATATATATATATATTGAATAGTATATGGAATGAATATATATGTATGAGCTTGGGTGCAATGAGGTGGGGTTCCTTCCTAATATTCCTTTATTTAGGTCTACTGTAATGATTTTTGCCTCTTTCACAGTACCATCTTCTTACAACTCTCATCTTTGTTTCATACCCACCCTAAAATCTTTACTTGTACAATGGTTTACTTCTGAATCTTGATTCATCAAACTGGAGTGAATATAAAGGAACACTTTGAACAAACAAGCACAAATCTTGATCCATCAAACTTGAGTAAATATTAAGGAACACTTTGAACAAACACGCCCTTTAGTGTTTGTTCATTGATGATTATGTATTTTTTTAGATTTTACTACTGTTATAATTTTTTAAATTAAAAGTGACCGTGATACCGCTTCATTAATGAAATGTTAATGAAAGTAGTACATAAAGGCTAAATGATAATATGAGCTAACAACAATCTGATACATCAAAATAATCATCAAAGTAACACTACTTCATAAGATACTAAGCCGAAAGTACTGTAGTCTAGATATCTAACCAAAAGCTAGCTTGTGAGATTGGTTTGCTCATTTGTTGAGTTGCATCTGTTGATTAATTTATTTGGTAGTGCTTTATGTTTACTTAAGTTTGTAACATGATCAAAATTAATGGACTTGAACCTTTGTAATTGACGGACGAAGTATTTATAAACATCAGTGTCTTTCTCTGTCTTTCTTTTCTCTGTGTTCATGCTATGTTTAAAATATTCGTTTAATGCTCAATTTATTTTTTGTGAATTTTTTTCATGTTGTATCATTTTACTAGTTGTGTATGTGTAAAAAAAATTTGTTGGAAAAAAAAAAAACATTTTACTAGTTGTTACTATTGTATTACACCCTATAGATACCCCTTCATATGCGAGTTAGCATATCGTTTGATTTAATATCATAACATTTTCTTTGTAGGGAGAATCTGAGAATGGAAAAGCACCTTGGCAAGCGGTATGATCTAAACCTCTGATTAAAATTTTTATTACCATATTTGTTAAAAAGCTATGAGCAACCTATGTAGTTTCTTGAATATACCGTATGAACAGATAGAATAGAATTATCATGCTTTGTGATTAGAATTATCTCATAGTCCTACTAAAGGAATCACTAAGGCCCTGTTTGGGAATTATCTGTATAAATGATGGCTAACTGTAGATCATATCATTTCTGTTCTTAGCCATTGTTAATTCTGTGCGTTTACAATGCTTGTGATTTGATTCTTTGCTCGTTGGTAATATCTCCATCTGATTTTCTTATATGAACAGGTGAGGGATAGGTGCATGTTTGAGTGGTCACAGTTCCAATCTCGGCTTGCAAATGCTGATACAAGCTATTTTGCAGGGACAAGAAGGTCGTAGAAATATACTTTTTGATATTTTTCTAGGTTGTTTTCCTCTACTATTTTGTTGCTTTTCCTTGAGTTGATCTTCAAGCTTCCCTCCAAATTTTAGAAATATTTTTGACATTCTTTTAGCCATTGATTTGCTTTGAATACGTGCATCTTGTATGCTTGAAAACCTCACCGAGGGAGTGTGAAGGGAATGTTGCCCAATTCAACACCTTCAACGCCACACATGCCACACACTCCATGATTTAGTGGATCTCCGTATAGATACTTATAAATTTTGTAGTTTATACTATTTGAAAGATCGATTCAATTGATATATGACAATACGAATTTCGAGTTGTTTGTATGTTATATCTTTTTTGAACCTACTAATATTTTTTTGTGTGTAAAAAAAAAGAAAGAAAACGAAGCTATTCCGGCTTATTTTTGTAAAAACGCCGATATAGATATTATTTAGATTAAAAGAAACTAAATTAAAATTACCCCTACCCTGGCATGCTTCAAACGTCGGGGTAGGTATAGGGGCTTTACCGGTGTTTAACGGCATTTTCAAAAAATGCCAGAGTAGACCCCATACCTACCGCAATGTGCGCTTCCCCGGCACTTTTACCAGCATTTTTGAAAACGCCGCTATTACTTACCCTGGCGTTTAAAAACGCCGGTGTAGGCCAAAAAATGCTGGAGAACCCCTTTTTGTGTTGTAGTGTTCATAGGAATCATAAATGAGTCTACTAAAACTTTGTAATTAAGATAATCTAAAATAATCTTCAATTACTTCGTCTAAATTTATTTACAAAACAGTATGTTCAAAATCCGAAAACTGCAGCTCATGCTACTTGTAAAAATCATAAAAAATTCTATACTTCATAAAACCTTATGTTCTTTAGATCATATTAAAGGTATACAAGTCTACTATAACTTTGTAGTTATAATTTTCCCCAAAACATTATGTTTACAACCCTGAACTCTTCGAAATCTACAGTAGGGTCAAAATGTGATACAGACTGCCACTGTTCAAACTTGTAAAATTCATTATAAATTCACATCTTTAATAAAAATAGATTCTTAGAATTTACAGAAAGGTTAACAAGTCTACTTCAAGTTCGTAGTTTTGACTTTTCTCAAGATACTTCATCTAAGATGCTTAAATGATCAAAATCCGAAATGGATAAAAATTTCCAGCAACTAGCCAACTGCCAACCAGTCAAAAGTTGGGATTTTATTAAAATAGTAAACGACATCCAAATATTATGGATATTTAAGGAGATGTTCTTGACATATACGAGATGCTCCTATAAAAATTTTGACTCTAGATTCCATCTAGTTTAATAGTTCTAATTTTTTGAAATTCAACTAGAACTTAAAACAGAACCTTATGAAAATATCCCCAAATGAAACATATCATAATTTCACACATTCAATCAACAACGAATGATCTAAACATGAATGTTCAATCTATATAAGTTATCATGCATCTAAAAATTCACACATGTCAAGCATTCTACTAATAAAACTATATTGGAACGTTTAAGAAACATCCACCTCAAATGTAGAATTTCTAGTAGTAGAACTTCTAGAAAATAATGCTCCAAATCTCCAAGCTCCCTAAAAAATGGCTGGACTCTTCCTATCACAACCCGCAAGCGCTTCTCCTTCAACTTCTCTTTTATATTTGTTTTGAGTTGTGTTGTTTATGACAAAAGTAGGGACTATTTATAGAAAATTTGTGTGAGCAAAATAGCTCCCCACTTCCTACTAACTAATACCACTCCCCCTGATTCTTAACCATGGTAAGAAATACGTGCACGTGTAGTCAATATGTGTGCACAAGCTTCATACAAATTTTATTATTAATTTTTATTAGGTTAGATGTGTGTGTTAAACATGACAAGTGTACCAAACTAACTATATTTTAAATGTACACTTTAGTGTACACAAAATCAATCATGGGCTTTAAATTAATGTTAGTGGGTACAAAATGGATTTAGGCCTAATGGATTTTAATTAAAAATAAGTTACACAGTTGTGACTGGAAAATTGAAAAAAAAAAATATTCATGACTCAAGAAAATTTTAAGAACCAACATGTGCACTGCAAACATATGCGTTGCACGTATTAATACTAAATAAATTTGAGATAACGACAAATAGTTAAAATATAAAATACGTAGAACATGTATATTAATAATGTTACGGATATTTCACATAACGATAAAATATACGTAATCGATACATGTATTGAAAGCACGTGCGATACACGTAAAAATAGAATATTAAATATTTGAGTTAAAATTTAAATTCAAATACATAATCGAAATCGAGAGAATATATATATATATATATATATATATATATATATATATATATATATATATATATATAAATCAAAATATAAAAATACGTAGAAAACATTTATTTTAAAATATGTTACGAATATTACTCGTAACAGTACAAAATATATGAACGTAATACCAGTGGGCAAAATTTTCATAACTCAAATTTGTGGGGTATTACAGTCTCCCCCCTTAGAACAGTTCTGTTCTGATAACTTACTAGGGTAAAAGTTGTATCTTGTACACCCCAAGGAAAAATTTATTATTGTATATAGAAAAACTGCAAATATTAAAAAAAATAAATGTATTATAAAAATATGTAATGTGAAAAACAAAGCAAACTCATATAAGAAAACTAAGCTTATAAAAGTGAACAGGATCGAAACACGAGAATGTTAGAAAACAACAAGGTAAATTGGTAAGAGTAAAGGGATTAATTAAATGCTTAAAAATGAGTATAATAATAGAAGTAGTATGAAAGGAGTAAAATAAAATGGAAGTATGGAAATAAATAAGGAATGAAAGAAGAGGGTAAGTGCAAATGATAAAAACATTGGAACAATATTGATAAATTATAATGTAGTAGGAAAATTTTGAAACTAGGTTAAGGGTATGAAGGAATATTAGGTAGCAAAAAGTAATGATGATAAAGAGAGCAGCATGATAACTAAATATCGAGACATAAAACAAACCGATAAATAATCGAGAAGATCATAAAAAGTTAGCAATAGCTAATAAAAATTTGAAAAATTACTGAAAGAGAAGTTAATTAAAGGATAAAATGGTTAAAAGCATAAACTAAACTAGTAGTATATACTATGAGATAAAAATGAAGTAACAATTTAAGAGAAGACTATTGGATAAAAGTTTGAAAAATACACAAGCATGAAATTTAGTTAAAAGTATAGACAATATAAACTAAAAGTAAATTGTGTATATCAAGTTAATATCATAAAATAATTCGTAAAGTAAATACAATAGCTATATATACGATTTAAAAATTAAATATATAGAACACTGGTTGGTATACATCAAAATATTTTCAAATTGTCAAATAGGGCAAGAAACTAGCATATAGTATTATTGTAACCCCCGTTCCCGTAAATACATGTTTTCTGAATATTTTTTTGATTTCGATTATTTATAAATTTATTTTATGGATCTTCTACTAAAGTGGTTTCTAATCAACAATTATATTCACCTCGAATGATGATATGTTTTAAATTTATTTTCTATTTCTAATTGATCAACTATTTATATTTTATATTATTACTATTTGGATTTTAATGAATCTGTTGAACTCAAATCTTATTTTTGGTATTCATATTATGATTATTGTTACTATTATTATCATTGTTATTGTATTACTATTATCGTTGTTGTTACTAATATGATTATCATTATTAATATTATTATTGTTACCTTAGATTAATTATTAAAACCCAATTTTGTTATTATCATAATTAGTATTATTACTATTGTTGTGGTTATTATTATTGTTACTAGTATTATTATTTGTATCGTTATTATTATCATCATTTTGTTTTAAGCTCGAATATGTTCCATTTTATATGTATTTTGTTATTTGATTTAATGTATATTTATATGTATATTTTATAATCCCTATAAAATTTTCTTATTGGGTTCTAACCCAATATCCAAACTCATTACCCAAACCCAATATCTCAACTAAACCCTATAAATACCCTATTATAACCCCCTCATAACCCTACCTAACCCTAAGCCTAATAACCCTCAGCCGCCCCTATTACTGTGCTACCCCTACCCCTGTTCATCCCTCATCCCTAACCTCCCGCTCTCTCTTTTCCCTTCCCCTGCTTTCGAAGAGCCCCATCACTGCTCTGTTTCTCCTCGACAGCAGCCTACCCTCCTCATCTCCACCCTCATCTCCTTCGACTGCCGCTTGCAGTCACCGTCGTCAGCTCATCATACCTAGCTCACCACCGACCTCCCGCCTTCCACGTAGTCCCTGCACCATGCACCCACCGATCCACCGCCCGTCTTCCACCTTTGTCAAACTCATCCCCATCCCTCCTCGTCACCCCCATCCTTCCTCCTCCTGTTCTATTTCGCAACCGAACCCATCGAGCTCCTCCACCGAAGCCCGCCATCTTTATCAACTAAAACCCATCACACAGGCGACCACTGCGGCGCCATCTCTGCCATCGTCCGACCATCCCCTGTGTGCCTGTCACACCCCACTTCCCAAAAAGGAATACGAAATATGGATACGAGACTAAGTCCAGTGAATGACTTTCACCATTCATAAGCTGTAAGGACCTTTTCAACATTTCACATGAATAAACAAATGAGAAATCAACCACGCATGCATGAATAAATTTAAATAACCAACAGAATTTACTTGAAACAAAATTAAGTAAATCTCAAATAAACCAGATCTGGAAATAAGTTATAAATTCTGGGTCAAACTGCCCAATATAAAATAATCTATGTAACAAATACATTTATTCAAAGTAAGCAATGGGAAATAATAGTAGCAAGAACTCCATCCAACTAGAATGTTTGGTCACCTACTCCTTCAGGAAGCTAGTCACCAAAGTCTGTAATTTAACAAATTGAAGGAAGAGGAAAAAGAAACAAAATACCATTCAATGCAAGTTACAGGCCGCTTGTAGTGCAGGCAAAAAATACAGGAAAAGATAAACATGTATAGAGTAACAGCAGAAGTAAGTACATGATAAGATGGAATGGATGAGACAGAAAAATAGAATGACTAACACTAATCAGAAAACAGAATTAATTAATGTGATGAGATAACACGGTGCATGCAACATGTGATAGGTAACAGGTATCATGCAAGCAAATAAACATGTAACAGATGTTAAGTAGCATGCACAGGTAATAGGAATATGCAGGTGATCATGTTATTCTAAAGTCTTGTATCTAGTCCTATCCAGGTAGCACTTCTTGCATCCTAAATTTTACCACATGGTTGCTACATTCAAACAAGTTGCATTTAGATTTCGTAGTGGATTATATAGGGCCGTGTACTCAGGTATGAGGTAAAAAGATAATCAGAATCGTGTATCATGTAACAGGGAATCATGCATCAGGTAGGACCTTTGGTCCCCTCAGAGTACACACTCCCATAGGGAAGTATGTAGTCGGGTAACAGATGGGAAACACGGGCCCCCTTCTGAGTACACCTTCTCATAAAGAAGTATGTAGGCAGGAATCATGTAAACAGATAATCAGAATCATATGTCATGTAATCATATCACAAGTAATAGGTGGGAAACACGGGCCCCTTCCAAGACCACATTTCTATATTTTCCACTACTTGATCTTTTTCTTAACTCCGACTTGGTTATTTGTTATTATTATCAAATAGGCATATACATGCACAAAACAGGGCAAGAATAGCATAGCAAGGACAAGGGATAGGTTCAGGTCGGACAGAAACATGCATAGGTGACAGACAACTCATAAAAGGCTAGGACAACGAAACTTTCAGTTCTGGATAGCAAGATACTACTGCACCAAATCTGAGATTTCCGTTGCCACAGACATGCAAATCTGGATCAGTAAGAAAATCTAAAAAATAGACTCTCGGTCGAATCCATCACATATATATAATTCATATAATAATTGCAGGAACAAGGCTCAAAACAGAATTATATACTGAAATCATGTTCAGCCAGAAAACACAAGGTTGTGTTCATAAGCATGAGTGGCATAAAAAATTACTGATTAAATCTAAGAAAAATCTGGAGTATTCCCTAGTATGTCTACCATAAGAAAATAAGGTTTCATAATATTCCAATTTAGATAGTATAGTCAAATAAAATCAGAAAATAGCAAGATACAGCAAGTTTGTAAATCTGAAACCTCAAACATAGCAGTACTAAAACAGCGATAGATTCCAAAGTATAACTCAAAATCCAAATCCGTCAAAAGGGTGATAAAATAGATACAATAGGCTGCATTTTATGTTTACAATGTTTTTACTAACAGCAACTGGAATCAGGTTGAAAATATGGTTATTTACTGAACAGCGTGCAGTTCTGAAAATATAATAGTTTGTTCACAAGCATAGAATAGTTTGTAAATATAATCAAATAAGTCTACAAAATTTGGGAGTAATCCCAATCAAAGTCTAGTCATACCCAGCATAATATTAGGTCCAAATCTTATCTCTAACATCAGTATTAAAATAAATAACTATACAGAATTCACATAACACTGAATCTAGAATTATCTACACATCTGTAGTAAAACAGCCATAACTCATACCTCACAAATTGAAACTGCGATCTGTCAAAAACTCTGGAAAGTAGACAGCGGGGAATACAATTTATATTCACAAATTTATTTTATTTACTGACCTTAACAGGGTCTAAAATACTAAAACAAAATAGGACAGTAGCAAAAAATAGAAATCTTCTTATGCATTTAAATCAAATAGTTCGTATGCAATAAACCCAACTTAAAGCAAAATACAAAACATGGTATACTTGATGTCCAAAACAACATGGTATGGGTGTCTAACAAGTCTACCACAAGATATTACAACTAACACATCAAGCATGCAAGATTCATACAACATATCGTGGATCACGAAACAACATACATACATGCATCAAGGATTTAATTAGATCTAAATTATTTTGATGTCGTGTGTGTAACAAAGGATGACTACGGATAGATCAACAAATAGAGGCAAGATAGAACAAGGGCTTTCATGAGAATGAATCTAGGCACAAGAGCTACACTACAGGCGATATTTAGTACTTGTATATTGATGTAGATATTTACAAGTGTACAAAATCACAACAAGTACTATAGTTAAGTGAAAAGAGTGTCGAACCCACAAGGACTAATTATTTTATCGAGTACTGAAATTACTAGATAAGCTACTATTTGGAAAACCGAATTTTAATAAATAAAGCAACTAAATTAAATTAATCTAAAAATCTAACTAAATTAATTAAAGTGTATGGAATCTGAAATTTTTGGGAGTTGTTAATTGCAAAACTAATTCTAGGGCTTTTGATTTCACATAGTTCATCCCACACAATTTATAATTCCATATGAATAAAAAGATTATTTTTCCAAGTTGTAGACCAAAATCCCATATGTATTCAATGCTTTCTCTCGAACAACACCAAAAAGATTTCCAACTAACAGTTTGTCATAGTTCATGCACAAATTTAATGAATTGAAGATTCATTGAGATCTATGGATTTCTTAACAGTCACATTAACAACAGTTTGCTCTTGTAATGGTGTTTAATTTTATTAATCACAAATTACCAGTTCGGTCTCTTCATGATTTAATAGATCATACAAACGTCGGTCAACCAAATGTACGCATTAAGAATAAAAATCAAACACACAATCATGAAAAAATAGAAAAATAATATGGAATTAAAAATTGTGTTCTCAAAATTAGGCAACATCAAAGCCCTAGAAAAATAAAATGTAGTTCATAATAAATTTGCAACTAACAAATATTGTCTTGGATTGCATAATAAAATTGGTCAAAGAGAAAAGAGATACAAAGATTGTTTTTGTAGAATAAAATTGCAAACCAAACGCCTCGAAAAGCGCACCCAAAGTCAAATCTGCTCTCTCTCCTCTGTGTCGACTTCCGATGCGTTTAGGGATGGCAAACGGGTCGGGGCAACCCGCGAACCTCCAGCGACCTGCCCGTATAACCCGGCCTGCGAAATGACGATTCGGGTTCGGGTCGAACCCGTTAATGTTAACGGGTCGACCCGGGTCACGAATTAAACGGATTCGAACCCGTTGATGTTAACGGGTCGACCCAGGTCACGAATTAAATGGATTCAACCCGATTAACCCGGCCCGTTAACCAGCCAAAAATGATCCGACCCGTCCACCAACCCGTGGGTCAACCCGCGGGTTGCGAACTGTTTGACCCGTACGGGTCAAACATTCAACCCGCCCCGGGTCGACCGTTGACTCGCGGTTCCAATGGGTCGCCAGCGCTACAGTAACGCCGCTACTGTACAACCGAGAGCACAACGGCTATACTAGCCCTTTTTTTGGGGGGGGGGGGGGGGGGTTTGGGTTTTTTCCCCCTATAAATACCCCCAAAACCCAAACAAAAAATTCACACCTTACTCTCTTACTCTCTCTAATATTATTACCCATTTCATTTCAATTTGTGAACAATTGAACAAATAAGGTTACAACACATATACATGATCAAATTCCGATCGTTTCGAAGTCAAAATTCAACAACGTCTTCAAGTCTTCAACTCTCCTCAAAGTGATCAAGTCTTCAACTCTCCTCTAAGCTCTCTTCAAGTCTTCAATTCTTGATTTCTACTTCTATTTCTATTCTTATTTTCACCGGGTTTTTTATATACGAGTATCCACGGTGAACGGTATCAAAATTTCATATCTCTCTTCTTCTATTTTTATTTTTTTTGTAGTTATAATTTTTGGTATCTTATTTGTTTGTTGGTTTTTTGATCTTCTCCCTCACAACCCTCTTGTTTTCTAGATTTTTTTTGTAACTTATCGCCCCTACATTGTGTAGTTTTTTTTTATATACACTACTACATATCAACATGTCCATATCACGCGGTAGCGGTCGTAGCCAAAGTGGGCAAGATTTTACCGACACTTCCCGTAGGCCACCAATTGTCCCACATAATGAGCCCGCTGAAGAGTACCATGATCCTCCTACCCAACAATGGGATACACACCATGAGTTTGTAGGAGACATACAATTAGAAGAAGAACCACAACAACAAACAACCGAAACAACATAACCTGCTAGTGGTAGGAAAACTAGAGGGGAAAGTAGTGATTGGCATAAATTTTACGATTATATTTCGGACGAAAATGTACCGGATGTAGGTTTGAAAGTTTATAAAACATGTTCGAAGCAATACAAATGGAAGAGGGGTGAGAGCACAGGTACAATTAAGTGACACATCCTAAGTGTGCATAAAGAACTTCTTGTTGACCTACCCGGCCAACAAAAAATTCACCCTAGGACCGGTCTAGTTGATAGCCACCCTTATGATCCTGATCTTGTTCGTCGGGAAATGGCCCGATTAGTAATAAAGGAAGAGTTACCATTTTTCTATCCCAAGAGTAGGGATTTGGAAAATTTTAATCCAACCGCCTTAAACCATCATTTTAGAAGAATCCCTAGAAATACTTGCAAATCGGATTGTTTTAAAATGTACAATAAAATGAAGGACGCTTTGATTACAATTTTATGGAGTTCAACTTGTAGAGTTAGTTTAACTTCGGATTGTTGGACGGGTTGTCCAATGATGGGAATAACCTGTCATTGGATCGACAGTGATTAGATTCTTCAAAAAAGAATCATATCACTTGTCGCGTTGCCCTATCCCCATAGTGGCATTGAAATAGCAAACAGTATTTTAGAAATTTGTGATGTTTTTCATATTCGCGATAAAATTATGTGTATTAGTTTTGATAATGCATCTAACAACAATGCATCAATTAGTATTTTAAAAACTGCATTAAACCCTCCATCTGACAATATTTTTCATGTTAGATGTGCATGTCATATTTTAAATTTATGTGTTCATGATGCATTAAAAATAGCGGAACCATATATATTTAAAATTAGAAATTGTGTACATTTTCAAGAATGGAAAAAATGGTGTAGGATTTCAAATGTACCTTTAGAAAATTTCCAAAGGATGTTAAACACCGATGGAACTCTACTTTTGATTTACTACAGGTTGTTACAGAATATAAAGCATGTATAAATTATTTTTGTATCGCAAAAAATATGCCAAAGTTTGAAATGACTCCCCCCGATTAGTATTTTACCGAATCTTTGTTGAAATTTTTAAAACCGCAACTTTCAAAATTTGAAAATCATATGAATCTACTTCTAGTAGCATTTTTATTTTAATAGTTACTATGATGCAAACTTTTAAAGAAATGTTAGATGATGCTTTTGTTGGTGATATTGTCAAACCTGCATACACAATTTTTTTAAAGTATTTTAATCCTCCTCCTTGTTGTATTGCGTTGCTACCGTTATGGATCCTCGTATCAAATTAGAAGGTACGAAGAGTTTGATTGAAATATTTTTTAATTTACTTGCAGATGATGATTCTGAAATTGATTGCGCTTCATTTTTAGTTAAATTTGAATCTATATTAAATAACTTGTATGATTATTATGATAGATCTTTTGCTTCTAGTAGTACAACTTTTGTAGTTAGTTCTTCTTCTGCTACTTCTAAGGGTAAGGGTAAGAGTAAATTTGATGATAGAACATTTAATTTACTTGCACAAATTCAATCAAAAAAACCTAGGACTAATCAACCAAATGAATTAAATCTGTATAACCAACAAGATTCTTAGTCTTTTAGTTCTTCACTAGATATTTTACAATGAAGGAAAGACCATGAACACACTTATAGTATTCTTAAATATATGGCTAAAGATCTACTAACTCCTTCTGTCTCTACAGTTGCTTCTGTAAGTGCATATTCTACAAGTGGCAGGGTTCGAACTGATTATAGGAATTGCTGGAAGCCCCAATCGTTAGAGATGCTCGTTTGCACAGAAGACTGACTGAATGCTGAAGATAGGACACAAGGAAAAGCATTATCTACGTCCACAAGTGGAAGCAACTCGCTGAAAAAACAACAACAACAACAACAATAGCAACCAAAATGAAGAATTCAAGACCAACAACAACAAGTCAACAACAACAAATTGAAGGCCATCAAATTGAAGACAATTGTAAATAGATAAAAAAATTGTATTAAATCTTTGCTTGTTATTTAAAATTAGGAAAATTGAAGTAAATTGAAATTGTATATAAGAAATTTGTTATTGTATAAAATAAATTTGTAGAAAATTTTTATTTCTTATTACAAATTGTGAAACTTGTACAACTTGAAATTATATGAATAATATATCATTTTTTTTGGTAATTTCACAGTTTCAATCTTATTATTATTATTATGATTTTTAATGTTTATTATTGAAATTCCTTTTTTTTTAAGTTTTTAAAAAAAAAGTTAACTCCCTAACCAGGCCAACCTGCGACCCGACCCGACAGGACCCGGGTTGGGTGGGTCGCGAATTCACCTCTTCAACCCGGCCCGGTTAACCCTCCGACCCGACCTGAACCCGCCCAAGTCAGCCTTCAACCTGGGCGGGTCCGACCCGACCCGACCCGACCCGACCCGGTCGACCCGAATGCCAACCCTAGCTGTGCTGACGATAGCGCCTAAGTCAACCGCACGTCTCTGCCTTTCTCTGTCTGTCGTTTTCATCGCGTGGGTCCTGCCGCCAGGTGCTGGCGTGGACTCCCTCTCTCCTCGTCCTGTTCTCCCTTTTTCTCCTCTTCTGCTGCACACAGAGTCCCTGTCACGTTCTCTCTATCCCTGTCTCTTTCGTCTCTTTCTTTTTTCTTTTTTTCTTTTTTAATTAATAGGGTTTCTCCTCTCTTTTCAATCTACGGTTGTATTTATAAGAGTAGAAGACGTAGGAATTAGGGTTCACTTTTGCACAAAAAAACCCCATATCTTTATTTATTTCCTTCCTTCTTTAATTTGATCTTTTATTTCTTGCTTCTTTTTCTTGAAGCACGTGTTACACATAAAATAAAGCAGAAATTAGGATTTAAAAATAAAAAATAAAATTAATTAGTTTAAATTAATTAAACTAACTAAAAATCATATTAGCTCATTTAAACCCTTTTAAAATTGTTTATTGAACTTTCAACGCAATTGGCAAATTAAAATTTATATTTTATTTTTGTCATGGACAAATTGTAAAATTTAAATTCAACAAATCAATAAAAATAAATAAATCATTATGTTTGTTTTGTTTGTTGGTTTTTACCAAAAATCTTCACTTTTTGCATCAAAAATATTCTTCCTTCAAAAATAATTAATTAACTGAAATCTATGGAAATAAGACAAATTATTGACAAGATAAGCGAATACAAGCAATTTTAATAGGTAAATAAGTACAAATATTTGTATAAAAATTAGACACATCATATATACAACAAAATTAATATAAGTTACTTGCCTTATACTTGTCGACAGGAACGATGCCAAGAATGAGAAGAACATGAATGGATTTCCGGGCGACGAGCACGATCGGCACGGATCTCGATGATCGGGATGGTGATCAAGATGTGATGATCAACCAGATTCGACGGCCGAGATCTCACTTGATCGGAACTTGATCAACCAACAAGCACACAAAAAGGAACAACCGGGGTGGTGCGTGAGCACAATGAGGAGGACGACGGCGGACTGGGGCGACACGACGACGGGATAGGGGTGCCGGCATCGGGAGTGAACAACCGAGAGGGGCTGCGCTGCTATAAGAAGCTGTTGTCACTACTATGGCTTCAGGAGAGGAGAAGGGAGGTGCTATCGCGGTGGGTTGTCGTGAGCAGGCGGGGGTTGTCATCGAGTGGCAGGGTGTGCGACGCTTGGGAGGATGCGCGACACGGGATGAGCGAGAGATCTGGTGTAGGCGATGCTGAAGGACAGGAGGGAAGGTGGTCGAGGTCTGCAGTGAGGGAGTGGGTTTGGAGGTCGGGAGGTAGGCTGACGGGAAGGTAGGGGATGAAGTTAAGGAGGGGGGGGATGAAACAGTATAGCGGCTGTGAATAGAATAGGTGATTAGGGTTTTCATTAGGGTTAAACAGTGGGGGTATATATTTGGGTGAATATTACGGTTTAGGTGGGGTAACGGGTTAGGGTATTTAGGTTGATGGGTATTAAATAGGATCCAATAAGATATTAGGATAGAGGGTTCTAGGTAGGATTGGATTCAATAGAAGATAGGAACAACAATAATAATAGGCATGAACAAAATGAGTTAAAAATCAATAATCATCCGGAGATAAGATAATAGGCAGGACAGATATGAATGAAGAAGATCAAATCACAGGCGACAAAACAATTAGTGAATTTAATTGGGAATGAAGATCAAATACACGGTTCAGAAGGAACAGAAGAATACAATATGAATAATACTCAGAAAAGTTAAGTACATCCAAAATACGGAAAAAAAGAAAAAAAAGGGGGGGGGGTTACAGCTCCACCAGTCACCACCGGAGTAGCCCCTTCATCGCCTACATCTCCTCTTCCTCTGTTTTTCCGTCCGAAACAGAGGAGCACCTCAACCGCCACACTCGCTGTCGTCGTCACCCTGCTCTCCGCCGCCAAACACAGCCACCCCGCCGTCGAAGCGCTGCCAGTCGACCGATGTCGACTACCCCCACCGCCGCCCGCCGTCAGAGCCAAGCCAGAGCCGAAACTCTTTGATGCTGCTATTGGTTTTGATCACTTTGGTCATGGGCCGTCTGAACGCCATGGCGACTGTGATCATCATCAAGACCTTGAGCTTGATCATGGCCTTGATCATCAGCCATCAATTCGATTCGATCATGATCATCATCTACTTGATCCTTTGATCTCGGTTGTTCGTTCTATCTTGCTGTTATTGCTTTGCTGATCCTTTTTGTGTTGCTTTGGGTTGTGCACGTAGTTTGCACGTAGTTTGTGAGTTCGTGTTCGTTGCTTCGGAATCCTTATCCCGTTATTCTTGGTATTCAATTGCACCGTCAATAAGGCAAGTCACTTTCCCCTTGAATTGTACATCCTATCAAATTCAAGTTTTATTGAAATTCTTGCAAGTAGATCCTATTCGTTATAGTATCGTTGTATTGATTATCTTTTTCGTTGGGTATATTGAGGCTTTACGCGAGCTAACCCCAATTTACATGACATCGTGTCACTTTTGACTCCAAAGATTGAATCTTTCATGTGTGCATATAGAGTTGATAATAGGGTTGTTCATATAATTGTCATACAAATAAATTATTGTAGAGAATTGCTAGGTTGTATGTGGTTGATCGATTGATGTTTGTTGATGATAGATTGATGTATGCATGTATTCTAATTTTATTCATCTTATTATTGCACCCATCATGCTGATTTTATAATTTAATGACTATGGAGTTGATACCCATCATGTTTAAATTAATTTATTTCATGAAATATACCCAAAACCTGTATGTTGCTTGCTAGCTGTGGCATGACTGTTATTTTCAACCCATTAAATGACACAGCCAGTAAGGAATCAATGAATATGGGTATGAAATGATACAGATCAAGTCAAGATGCAGCTAGCAAACATATCGAAGATAGGTTAGCAATAAAATATAAAAATGGAATTGTTTAAAAATACAAAGTAATAAAATAGTAACTCGTAATAAACAACAACAACAACAACAACAACAACAACAACAAAGCCTTTTTCCCAACTAGTTGGGTCGGCTACATGAATCCTTGTTTTCCATTCTGCTCAGTTTAGTGCAATATCTTCTGTAAGGTCACAAGCTATCATATCTTTTTTTACCGTTTTCATCCAAGTTAGTTTACGTCTTCCTCTACCCCTAACTCTACCCTCAATACTTATCAAATCACTCTTTCTAACGGGGCACTACTAGGTCTACGTGTGACATGTCCAAATCACCTGAGGCGATTCTCTCTTAACTTATCTTGGATTGGAGCAACCTTTAGCATGTCTCGTATATACTCGTTTCTAATTCTATCCTTCCTTGTTTTACCACACATCCATCTTAGCATTCTCATCTCCGCTACACTCATTTTTTGGACATGTTGTTTCTTTGTTGCCCAACACTGCTCCATACATCATTGCTAGTCTAACAACCATCCTATAAAATTTTCCCTTTAACTTCAAAGCTATACGTTTGTCATGCAAAACACCACTGGCACTTCTCCACTTAAGCCACCCTGCTTGGATCATATGTGTAACATCTTCACAAATCTCCCCATCTCTTTGTATAATCGGGCCTAAATATCGGAAACGGTCTCTCTTAGGTATCACTTGGCCATCAAGCTTCACTACTTCCTCAGTCGTGTTCCGAATATCACTAAAATTACACTCCATATACTCTGTTTTAGTTCTACTTATTTTAAAGCCTTTAGCTTCCAAAGTTTATCTCCACAATTTTAATTTAGCATTGACTCCTGCTCTACTCTCGTCAACTAAGACGATTTCATCGGCAAAAAGCATACACCAAGGCACCTCATCTTGTATTCCTCGCATCAATTCATCCATAGCCAAAGTAAAGAGGTAGGGGCTTAAAGTCGAACCTTGGTGTAAACCTACTGTAATAGGAAAACCACTGGTCTCCCCTGTGGTTGTTGCCGCTTCATATATCCTCAATTACCTCAATATACCAAATAGTTACTCTTTTATTATTTAACACCCACCATACTATGTCTCTGGGAACTTTATCATATGCTTTTTCTAGATCTAGAAAAACCATATGTAGATCTTTCTTATTCTTCCTATATTTTTCCATAAGTCTCCTCAGTATATAAATTGCTTCCATTGTTGACCACCCCGTCATAAACCCAAACTGATTCTCAAACACAGTAGTTTCTAGTCTCAGTCTATGTTTGATCACTCTCTCCCAAATTTTCATAGTATGACTCATTAATTTAATTCCTCGGTAGTTTGAGCAACTTTGTATATCTCCTTTATTTTTATATATAGGTACTAAAATACTCTTTCTCCATTCATTGGGCATCTTCTCAATTCTCAAAATTTCATTAAATATTTTTGTTAGTCAGCTCACTCCTACATCCCCAAGACACTGCCAAACTTCAATGGGTATATCATCTAGTCCTAAAGCTTTTCCTATTTTCATCCTTTCTAGAGCATTCCGAACCTCCGAAGACCTAATTCTTCGGAAAAATATATCCTTCTGACTGTCCCTTGAGTCCTCTAAAATTAAGTTGCCTACAACTTGTAACTCCCATTCCTGTAAATACATATCTTCTGAATATTTTCTGTGATTCGTGTTAAATTCTGTTTGATTTTATATTAAAGTACTTCCTCATCGACAATTATATTTAATTTCGAATAATGATATATTTTAACTTGTTTTATATTCCTAATTGATTGACTATTTACATTTTAGCCCAAATAAAATTTATTTTTACTAGTTGGATTATTTTGATAAATGCGTTAAACCCAATTCCTATTTTATATAATCTATAGTTATTATTGCTATTACTATCATCATCGTGATTATTATTATTATTTTTTTATTATTATTGTTATTATTGTTACTATTATTATTATTTCTATTGCTATTATTATTATTGTTAGTATTATTATTTTTGTTATTATGGTTATTATTATTGCAATTGTTATCGTTATTATTGTTAATATCTTTAATACTATTATTACTGTTGTTATTATCATTATCAGTATTATTTTCTTGTTAATTGCATTATTGTTATTTTTATTATAATTATAATTATTTTATTTCATAAACCCTATAATGCTAATTATTTTCCCCCTATTGAATTTATACCCACTAATTAATTTTTAACCCAAAACCCAAGCCTATTCTCTTATTGGATCCTACCCGAAATCCAATATCCTATTAAATCCCTATAAAAACACTACTAACCTAACCTATACACCCCTAAACCTAACCCTACTATATACCTAGCCGCCTAACCCTACCCTTCATTTCCACTACTATGCAGACCTCCTCCTTGCCCCCTACTTTTCATCTTCTCCCTTATCTCATTGCTCGACTCCACTGGAACTTCCTCCTCTATTTCGTCTCACCGCAATCCTCCTTCATCCCGCTGCTCCCTGTCCTCGACAACCTCGCCCCCCGAGCTCGCCATCCTTCTCCCCATCATCCTCCTCCACCACCATCGAACTCCTCCTCGACCCCTTACCCCACTGTTCCTCCTTCTTCCTCGCTCCTCTTCACTGAAACCCGAAGCCACCGCCTGAGCCTCGTCGAGCACCACCTACACCACAACCACCCTGCCCTTGGTCCACCGTTATCCTCATCATCCTTGACCCTGTGCTTCCTCGTCTCCTCAACCTCTCCCCTATTTCGACATTACTGCAGCCAATCCCGGACCACCCTCCTCCGCCAGTCGAGATTCGCCCCAGACCGCGCGGCCTCCTACGACGCCCTCCCCCATCATCGCCTGCACCCAACAACGCAAGACCCGAACACCCCCGCTGCTCCTCTGTTTCTGCACGACGATAACAACCTCAACACTGCTTGGCCTGCACCCTACCATCCCGATCTTCGCCACCACCCGTCGAGCTACCCTCGGCGGCCCTTTGCTCTCGTCGCTATCGTTGCTTCTCGATCGTGAGCACCGCCCACTGTCGAACCACAGCCACTGTGTTGTTGTTTCCCTGTGTGCTGTTTTTGATTCGTGAACCGTTGTGCTACTGTTTGGTATTTTAATCTTTGATCTCAGCCGTCGATCGCCATCGGTCTTGATCTAGATCTTCAACCTTCAGTCCTTGATCTTGGTCATCTTCATCTCGATCGTCTTGATCAATCAACATCAACATTAGTGCTCACCGTCCGATCTTCGTGATCATCAATCACATCAAGATTCGCATTTGATCGCGATCATCGCCATTGCTCCGCGTTTCTCATCTCGTTATTCTTTATATTCGAATTTATCGTCGAACAGTTAAGTCACTTTCACCTTGAATTGAACATCGTATTAAATTTAAGTTTTATTGAAATTCCGCAAGTAGATCCTAATCGTTTATCGTATTATTATATTGATTATGTTTTGTTTGGTCTACTGAGGGTTTACATGAGCTAACCCCAATATTCTTGACTTTGTGCCACTTTTGACTCCAAAGATTGAACTTTTCATGCATTCATGTAGTATTCATGATAGGGTTACACATATAATCATAACACAATTAATTATTGTAGAGATAATTGCTAGGTTGTATGTGGTTGATCGATTGATGTTTGTTGATGATAAAATTCATGTATGTGTGTATTCTAATTTTATTCATCATGTTGTTGCACCCATTATGTTGATTATATAATTTATTGACTATAGAATTGATACCCATCATGTTAATTAAATTATTTCATGAAAACACCCTAAAACCTATATGTTTCTTACTGGCTATATCTTGTCTACTATTTTTGACCCAGTAAATGATCTTAAAATAAATTACTTTCTTAATACAAGTTGTAGCATTATCTTTCTAGTTTCCAGAACATCTTGAATTTTTAAATTTCGAGTTGTGTAGCAAACGTTATGCCTGTTTTACTATAGCTATGTTTTTATTTCCAGATTTTCAGATTCTTGTATGTTTCATGTTTAAACTGTTAAAAGGGTGATCAAATGATAAAATATTACTCTGATAATTTCTAGATTGTTAATTAACATGTTTAGCAGTCTAATAAATATTTTTACTGAATTTATTATCGAGTTTTGCTGATTCTAAAATTATAGTAACTTAATATCGATTTTCTGCCTGAACATGAAGTCTAAAATTATAGTAACTTAATTATAGTAAAATTACTCTTTAACTTAATGTCGATTTTCTAACTTAGAATTATAGAAACTTAATATTCTAGATTTTAATAGATTAATTATTCCTATATCGTAGTGTATGTTGCATTGTATGATCCTGGTATCCCATTGTCATCATTCTAATTGTTCTAAGTTATCGTCCTATTGCTCTCCTACTGATACTATTGTTCATCTCCTGTCTCAAATTGCATATTGTATTCTTGCATTAATAAAATAATTAACAAGCCGGGGTTTAAGGGTTGACTTTAGTAGTGGACAATATAAGGACTGTACTCGGAAGAGGGGCCTGTATTTTCCTATTTATCGGTCTATCGGTCTATCTGTTTATCGGTCTATCGGTCTATCTGTCTATCGGTCATATCGGTCATCGGTTGATTGTAGATTACTGATTACAGTATCTAAATTAATTTTTTCAACGGTCATTAAATTATCGTTCATTATTGTATATCGTTGTCGAGTACATCAACTATAAAATGCACTACTAAGTCTAAACATAACTTGTTTGTATGTAGCAACTATGTGGTAAATGAATGAGAAAGTATTTGATTAACTTTTTCTAAGTTTTTAACTCTAATTTCTTCGTTCTTAAGTTCTTGAAAAATCTCATTAAAAGTATCTATTAAGTCATTTGAATCAAAGTTATCACTTACTTCATTTTGTGTAGCCATAAAGTATACATTAGCAACTTCGTTTGTCTCTTCATTTTCTTCTTCCGATGAAGAGTCACTATCGTCCCAAGTTGGTTGATATGCCTTCTTGTTCTTCATGTACTTGTTCTTTGTGTACTTGTCCTTCTTGAAGTTGGAAGCCTTTCCTTTAGATTTCGCATTCTCTAGTGGGCAATCCTTCTTCATATGACCTTTCTTGTTACACTTGAAATAATTTGGAAGTTCATTAGTATCTTTAGATTTGGAATTAAATTTACTTTTCCTTAGAAACTTTTTGAACTTTCTCGTGAACATGGCTATCTCTTCCTCATCTTCTTCTTCATCTTCGGAGTCCGACATGGCCTTGAACGCGAGTGTCTTTTTCTTTGATTGTTGAGATTCTAGATCCTTCTTGCGTTCTTCAAGTTGAACTTCATATGCCATAAAATTTCCCACAAGATTCTCAAAAAAGAGTTGTGTTAAATCGTTGACCTCTTATATAGCGGTGGTCTTCTTCTCCCATTCGGGGGTTAAGACACAAAGAACTTTTCTCACCATTTCGGCTTGAGTGTACGTCTTTCCAAGAGGCACAAGTGAATTTGTAATATCCGTGAACCTTGTGATCATATCTGACACATTCTCGTTCTTCTTCATGTCGAACATCTCGAACCTGTGAACAAGAACAGATATCTTAGATTCTTTAACTTTATCAGTACCTTCATGAGTTACCTTGAGTGTGTACCAAATTTGATACACCGTTGTTGCATTGGACACACGATTGAACTCCTCCTTGAAAAGTGCACAAAATAGAGTGTTCATTGCCTTTGCATTGTTCATTGTTTCGCTCTTCATGTCTTCGTTCCATTGTGCATAAAGAATTCTAGGAGCGGTGTACTCGGTTTCCGTCATGTTCCGTATCTCATAGTTGATGGACTGAAGGTAAATCTTCATTTTACACTTACAATAGTTGTAGTTGGTTCCATCAAAAAGGGGTGGCCGTTGTGTGGATTGGCCTTCATGGTATTGGCTTGCATTAGAAGTAGTTGCCATTGCACTCAACCAGGCTCTGATACCAAGTGTTGGATCCTATAGGCAAGGCAAATAACACTAGAGGGGGGTGAATAGTGTTGTTTAAAAAATAATTAAGAAATTGAACTTTTCATTATGTCCAGTCGACTTAAAAGGAGTATGCAGTCGACTGGGGCGTTAGATAAGAAGACTATTTTATACAAATCTGATCAGTCGACTTATCGAGGAAACTCGGTCGACTTACCAGACAAGTGTTCGAAGAGTATTTTATACAAGTCTGATCAATCGACTTATAGAGGAGACTCAGTCGACTTGCTAGACAAGTTTTCGAATAAAAACAGAAAAATTGAAATGCAAGTGAAGAGAATACAACCACAGAGAGAGTCAACAACAGAGTACATAGTGATGTATCCTGGTTCGTTCTTCCCGACCTACATCCAGTTCCCAAGCAACCCACTTGAGATTTTCCACTATTCTTGAAAAAAATATAAGAATACCCTACGGTGTTTGACAATAATATTGCCAAACCCGTAGACCTCTCTCACTAATAGAAAGAGCACACCCACTCTATAACCTAGATCCCTGCTCTCCAACCGAGAAGATCACTCTCACAACCCGAGAGTGAAAAACAACAAAAGAGTTACAACAACCTGTAACCTTGTTTGTGATTTGTGATTTTTGTATGGTGGCTAATTGGTCAACTTATGAAATCAGTCTAAAATGAATTCGATGTTATACTAGACTGATTTTCAGAGAACCAAGACTTAGAGAATATGAATGCTTCTTAGAATGCTTGTTCTTTTCAAAAACAAAAGCTTGAAACTTAAGAAAAATGCTTGGAACCTTTACTAAGTGATTTTTACACTCTATTTAAAGAGTTAAACTCACTTGACGTTGAGAAACAGTTGCACCAACTGTCAACCAACGGAAATAAATATTTTGATTTTGAGAAACAAGTTTTAAACATAGAAAACTATCAAAACAGCTTGAATAGTCGACTGGGTTCCCATAATAAGTCGACTGTTCAGAGCTTGTATGAGTTCAGATAGTTTCGTACTAAGACAATCGACTGGTTCCGAAGAGTGGTCGACTGGTACTCAACAACTGATCTTTTTCAAGCTTGTTTCGAGCTTTTAACTTTTGTAAAACACTCAATTATAAAAAGATATGTGTGAGTGTGTGTGACAATGCTATTACAACATTTTTAAGACTCAAAGAATAAAAATTACAATTGTTACAAGACACTTAATACAAAACATTTTGAAGCACTAGTCTTGTCTTGAACTTGAGTCTTTGACTAGAGCTTGAGCCATTGTCTTTATGTCTTGAAGCTTGCTTGATCAAATGTGACTTAAACTTAGGTCTTTGTAGTTTGATCAATTCTTTTGAAAGCTTCATTGGATCAACTTTTTCTTTGTGTATTGCACCATGGTATTTGTCTTTGTTACATCCTGCAATATATATAGGTGGTAGAACAACTTTGCATTGTGTTGTAGTCATCAAAACCAAGAATCAACACATAAATTGCTTCCATTGTTGACCACCCCGGTATAAACCCAAACTGATTCTCAAACACTGTAGTTTCTAGTCTCAGTCTACGTTCGATTACTCTCTCCCAAATTTTTATCGTATGACTCATTAATTTAATTCCTCGGTAGTTTGACCAACTTTGTATATCTTCTTTATTTTTATATATAGGTACTAAAATACACTTTCTCCATTCATCGGGCATCTTCTTAGTTCTCAAAATTTTATTAAATAATTTTATTAGTCAACTCACTCCTACATCCCCAAGACACTGCCAAACTTTAATGGGTATATCATCTGGTCCTAAAGCGTTTCCTATTTTCATCCTTCCTAGAGCATTTCGAACCTCCAAGGACCTAATTCTATGGAAAAATATATGCTCCGACTCTCCCTTGAGTCCTCTAAAATTAAGTTGCCCATAACCTGTAACCCCCATTCCCGTACATATATATCTTCTGAATATTTTCTGTATTTCGTGTTAAATTCTGTTTGATTTTATATTAAAGTACTTCCTAATCGACAATTATATTTAATTTCGAATAATGATATATTTTAACTTGTTTTATATTCCTAATTGATTGACTATATATATTTTAGCCCAAATAAAATTTATTTTTACTAGTTGGATTATTTTGATAAATGTGTTAAACCCAATTCCTATTTTATATAATCTATAGTTATTATTGCTATTACTATCATCATCATCATGATTATTATTATTATTATTATTATTATTATTATTATTATTATTATTATTATTATTATTATTGTTGTTGTTGTTGTTGTTGTTGTTATTATTGTTACTATTACTATTATTTCTATTGCTATTATTATTATTGTTAGTATTATTATTTTTGTTATTATGGTTATTATTATTAATATTATTGTTATTGTTATTATTGTTACTATCTTTAATACTATTATTACTGTTGTTATTATCATTATCAGTATTATTTTCTTGTTAATTGCATTATTGTTATTTTTATTATTAATACTATAATTATTATTATTTTATTTTATAAACCCCATAATGCTAATTATTTTCTCCCGATTGAATTTATACCCACTAATTGATTTTTAACCCAAAACCCAAGCCTGATATCTTATTAGATCCTACCCGAAATCAAATATCCTATTAAATCCCTATAAATACATTACTAACCTAACCTATACACCCTTAACCCTAACCCTACTATATACCTAGTCGCCTAACCCTACCCTTTATTTCCCCTACTGTGCAGACCTCCCCTTTGCCCCCTACTTTCATCTTCTCCCCAATCTCATCGCTCGACTCCACCAGAACCTCCTCCTCTATTTCGTCTCACTACAATCCTCCTTCATCCCACTGCTCCCTGTCCTCGACGACCTAGCCCCCCGAGCTCGCTGTCCTCCTCCCCATCGTCGTCCTCCACCGCCATCGAACTCCTCTTCGGCCCCTTAACCCCACTGTTCCTCCTTCTTCCTCACTCATCTTCACTGAAACCCGAAGCCACCGCCTGAGCCTCGTCGAGCACCACCTGCACCGCAACCACCCTGCCCTTGGTCCACATTATCCTTATCATCCTCGACCGTGTGCTTCCTCGTCTCCTCAACCTCTCCCCTGTTTCGACATTGCTGCAGCCAATCCCCGACCACCCTCCTCTACCAGTCGAGATCCGCCGCAGACCGCACCACCTCCTGCGATGCCCTCCCCCATCATCACCTGCACCCAGCAACGCCAGACCCGAACACCCCTGCTACTCCTCTGTTTCCGCACGACGACAACAACCTCGACACCGCTTGGCCTGCACCCTACCATCCCGATCTTCGCCACCACCCATCGAGCTACCCTCGACGACCCTTTGCTCTCATTGCTGTTGTTGCTTCTTGACCGCGAGCACCGCCCACCGTCGAACCACGTTGTTGTTTCCTTGTGTGTTGTTTTTGATCCATGAATCGCTGTGCTGCTGTTTGGTATTTTAATCTTTGATCTCGGCCGTCGATCGCCATCGGTCTTGATCTAGATCTTCAACCTTCAGCCCTTGATCTTGATCACCTTCATCTCGATCGTCTTGATCAATCAACATCAAGATTAGTGCTTACCGTCCGATCTTCGTGATCATCAATCACATCAAGATTCGCATTTGATCGCGGTCATCGCCGTTGCTCTGGGATTCTCATCCCGTTATTCTTTATATTCGAATTTACCATCTAACAGGTAATTTACTTTCCCCTTGAATTGAACATCGTATCAAATTCAAGTTTTATTGAAATTCCGCAAGTAGATCCTAATCGTTTATCGTATTGTTGTATTGATTATGTTTCGTTGGGTCTACTGAGGGTTTACATGAGCTAACCCCAATATTCTTGACTTCGTGCCACTTTTGACACCAAATATTGAATTTTCAAGCATTCATGTAGTATTCATGATTGGGTCACACATATAATCATAACACAATTAATTATTGTAGAGATAATTACAAGGTTGTATGTGGTTGATCGATTGATGTTTGTTGATGATAAAATTCATGTATGTGTGTATTCTAATTTTATTCATCTTGTTGTTGCACCCATCATGCTGATTATATAATGTATTGACTATAGAATTGATACTCATCATGTTAATTAAATTATTTCATGAAAATACCCTAAAACCGGTATGTTTCTTGCTGGCTGTATCTTGTCTACTATTTTCGACCCAGTAAATGATCTTAAAATAAATTACTTTCTGAATACAATTTGTAGCCTTATCTTTCTATTTTCTAGAACATCTTGAATTTTTAAATTCCGAGTTGTGTAATAAACGTTATGTCCGTATTACTACAGCTATGTTTTTATTTCTAGAATTTCAGATTCTTGTATGTTTCATATTTAAACTGTTAAAAGGCTGATCAAATGATAAAATATTGCACTGATAATTTTCAGATTATTAGTTAACATGTTTAGGAGTCTAATTAATATTTTTACTGAATTTATTATCGAGTTTTGCTGATTCTATAATTATAGTAACTTAATGTCGATTTTCTGCCTGAACAAGAAGTCTAAAATTATAGTAACTTAATTATAGTAAAATTACTCTTTAACTTAATGTCAATTTTCTAACTTAAAAATATAGAAAGTTTATATTCCAGATTTTAATAGATTAATTATTCCTATATCATAGTATTGCATGAATTAAAGTGTGTATGTTGGATTTCATGATCCTGGTATCCCATTGTCATCATTCTAATTGTTCTATCTAAGTTATCGTCCTTTTGCTCTCCTATTGATACTATTGTTCATCTCCTGTCTCAAATTGAATATTGTATTGTTGCATTAATAAAATAATTAACAAGCCGGGGTTTAAGGCCTCACTTTAGAAGTGGACAATATATGGACTGTACTCAGAAGATGGGCCCGTGTTTTCCTATTATCGGTCTATCGGTCTATTTGTCTATCAGTCATATTGGTCATCGGTTGATTGTAAATTACTGATTACAGTATCTTAATTAATTTTGTCATCGGTCATTAAATTACTGTTCATTATTGTATATCGTTGCCGAGTACATGAACTATAAAATCCACCACTAAATCTAAACGTAACTTGTTTGTATGTAGCAACTATGTGGTAAATAAATGGGACGCATGTAGAGCTACATTAGTTAGGATTAAAATTATTAATAGACTTAAGAATTGACACGACATTGACATTGCATATTGTACATCATTGTTCCTATTGATATCGAATATTAGCCAAGTATTGTTGTTATTGATCATTGAATATTGTTATCGAATAGTGAATCATTGTTTATAGCCAATACATCGATTATCATGATATTGATTATTGTTATTGTCCCATGTTATTGATTCCTATTGATCCATTGAATTCATTGTGATATCGTTATTCTATTGTTCCTTTCTTTCTCTACTTGTTGTCCATGACTTGTTCTAAGGATAATTTTTCTCTTATTTTTAGGTGAAGTGTTTACATGTGTTGATGGAGAATTGTCTGATGGATTAGGAGAACAATATTGGTGAAGGAATTGATAGCATCGCCGCTTAATAGATAATTGTGTTTGTCATAAAGACTTATTTATTGGACTATTGTTATTTCATTGTATTTTGGGCATTTGACCCGAATGTTGCTATTATTTGTTTCCAAATGTTGGATTATTATTGTATTTGAATATTTCATATTGCTTCTTTCCAAGTATGATTGTAACCCCCATTTCAGATAATTAGTATTTTCTACAATTTGATTTTTATAAATTATTCTGTGCTAAATTCGTTTAGATTTGTATTAAAGTGTTTTCTAATCGAAAATTTATTCATTTCGAATAACGGTGTGTTTTAATCTTATTTTCTGTTTCTTATTTATTGACTATTTATATTTGAGCCTAAAATCTAATATATCACTATTACTGGATTATTTTTTATGAAATTGTTAAACCGGAATATTATTTTATTATATGATTTTATTATTTTTATAATTATGATAATTAATTGTTATTTCTTGATTATCTATATAAAATCCATCTAATTAATTATTTTATTATTTTATTTGTTCTGATTTTCTTGGCAAATTTCAATCTATTTGCAAGCCCAATTCATATTATTTCGATTGTATTATTTATTTATTTAATTGGATTCAAATTTTCGTTCATGAACTATCCTTCTCTTCTCATTGGGCTATCTATTTTGTGAATTTTCTTGTATCGGATTGTGGGTATTTTTTTATTTGAACCCTATTGATTTAGATCTATCGCTTATTTGAAAGACAAAAGACAAAACCCAAACCCTATGCCTATTTTCTTATTGAATTCTACCCAAAACCCAATCTCTCTTATTTCCCCATATATACTATTCTACTCTAAAACCTAACCCTAACATATTTCACCCTAACCCTAGACCCCAATACCCTAGCCGCCCCCTACCCTTCCCTGTACAGACCTCCCCCTTCTTCAACCTCCCGACCCTCCTTCTCTTTTTCCCTTCCCCTACTTTCGAAGCCCATCCCGATCGCCACCGTCATCCACCCCGGTAACCCCCCTCATCTTCTCGTCGAGCACCATCGCCCATCGCCTGAGCATCCTCGTCAATCCTCTCTTCCTTGTCTAACCGCCATTGCCGAACCCACCGAACTCCACCCCCGCCCTCATTGAACCCACCACCTCCAACCACCGAAACCAATCGTCATCTTCAACCTCCATCGCCTCATCCCCAAGCTCATTGCCTCGTCTGCAATCATCGAAGCCACCCGCCCTTCCTCTGTTTCGCTCCCGAAACAGAGCACCGCCGTTCACCTCCAGCCTCGCCATCCTCCGTCCGCCCTCGTCGATGCCAGTCAACCCCATCCTCGTCAACTCACCCTCCTCCCATCATCGCCAGCGACCTTCTCCTTCGCTCTCATCTCTGTTTCCTGCCCAAACTGAGACCCTTCTTGTTCCTCTCCTTCGGTGCCCTCCTGTTGCGCTGCCCTCCTATCCATTGCGACGCTGTTAGCACCGCCCATCCCCATTGTCGAGCTCTGCTGCCAGCAAGACCACCCTACTGCCCCTCCGTCGAAGTCGAGTCGCAGTCCCCATTGCCATTGCTGCGATCCGTTGTTGGCCAAAAAAACGGTTGTTTGCTGTTTGGGTGGAGTGAGGGATCTAATTGGAGTTGTTTGAGTGTTTGCGGTTTATGGAGATTGGCCGTGTGCTGTGTGTGTTTACACGCTATTTGCACATGCTTTTGTGCGTGCTTCGTTCATGTGTCGTCATCGAGATTCTCATCCCGTTATTCTATTACATTAGAATTCATCATCTAACAGGCAAGTCATTGTCCTCTTGAATTGTTAATTGTATCAAATTCAAGTTTTGTTGAAATTCTTGCAAGTAAGTCCTATTTGTTATCATATCGCTGTATTGATTATCTTTGTTGGGTCAATTGAGGGTTTACATGAGCTAACCCCAATATTCTTGACATCATGCTACTTTTCACTCTGAAGATTGGATCTTTCATGCATTCATGTAGAATTGATAATAGGGTTAACCGTATAATCATGACACAATTAATTATTGTATAGAGAATAGCAGCTTGTGTGTTTGATTGATCGTTATTGTTTGATTGATGTTGAATTAGTGTATATATGTTATTTTATTTATTTATAAAGTTTTGACAATCAACATGCTGATTATATAATTTATCGACTAATAGAATTGATACCATCATGTTTAATTAAATTATTTTATGAATAATACCCTAAAACATGTATATTGCTTGCTGGCCTGTATGTTGAGTAATATTTTTGAACCCATAAATGATCTTAAAATGAATAACTTTCTGAATAAGAATTGTAGCCTTGCCTTTCTAGTTTCCAGAACATCTTGAATTTCAAAATTCCGAGTTTTGTAGAAAAAGTTATGTCCATTTTACTACAGCTGTGTTTTTTAATTCTAGATTTTCAGATTCTTATATCTTTCATGTTTAAACAGTAAAAAGGCTGATCGAATGATAAAATTTTGCTCTGATAATTTTCAGATTTCTAGTGATCATGTTTAGGAGTCTAAAAAATATTTTTAATGAATTTTATTTTGATTTTTTGCTGGATTCTGTAAATAAAACAACATGATATCGAGAATCTGCCCGAACATGAAATCTGAAAAGAACAATGTGTTTGACCTAGTTACTGTTGTCGGATTTTGAATTTTAAATATGCGTTGGAACCGTGTGAAGGTCTAGTTTCTAGAACTTTTGGCGAACATAGTTTTCAATTTCTGAAACAGCGAGAAATTGCATTTTTATACAGACTACTCTTGTTGTCCAGAATTTTATTTTCTAGTTTTAATAAATTAATTCTACCTATATCATAGTATTGCATGAATTGAAGTGTCTACGTGGCATTGCATAATCCTAGTATCCTATTGTCACCATTCTAATTGTCCAATTCAAGTTATCACCCTATTGTTCCTCTATTGTTTCTATCGTTCATCGAATGTCTGCAGATTGCATATTGTATTGTATTGTTGCATCGATAAAAAAAATTTGATAACAAGACGTGGTTTAAGAGTTGACCTAAGTAGTGGAGAATATAGAGACTGTACTCAAAAGGGAGCTCGTGGTTTCCCTACAATTACTAAATAACTTTATGAGTGAATGACTGAATAACTGGATAACGGCATATTGTTCCATGAATATTGATACTGAATAACTGAATGACTGAATGACTGAATAACTGAATACTAAATAGAACCGTTTATACCGTTTCTCGAGTACATGAACTATAGAGCCCACCACTAAGTCTAAACGTAACTTATTTGTATGTAGCAACCATGTGGTAAATAAATGGGACGCATGATGTGCTACATTAGTTAGGATTAATATGATTAATAGACTTAAGAATTGATACGACATCGACACTGCATATTGTTCCTCATTGTTATTATTGATGCCATGTTATTGATTCCTACTGATCCATTGAAATCATTGTTATACCGTTATTCCATTGTTCCCTGCTTTCTCAACTTGCTGTCCACAACTTGCTCTAAGGACAACTTTTCTCCTATTTTCAGATGAAGTGTTTACAGGTGTTGATGGAGAATTGCCTGATGGATTGGGAGAACAACATTGGTAAAGAAATTAATAACATCGTTGCTTAATAAATTATTGCTTTGTCATGAAAACTTGATTATTGGACTATTGTTATTTCAATGTATTTTGGGCTCATGTCCCGAACTTTTATTATTTGTTTCCAGATGTTAGATTATTATTGTATTTGGATATTTTATTGGTTTATTCCAAGTATTATTGTTCATGAGATTACTATTATTGCCTACACATTTGTTTTGTATTAATTATATTTTTGAGTTAATCGGATAAACAGCTTATGGGTCACGTTAGTCATTTGCTGGGCCAATGTCATGTACTCGTATTTCATATTTTTGGGAAGCGGTGCATGACACAACCTTTTCATTTAATAAATTCTCAAAGTAATTTTTCCATCTTTCCTTAATTTTCTCATCTTTTACTAAGACTCTTGAATCCTCGCTTTGTTTTTCTATCCCTTTGTTTAGCTTGGTTATAAATATTATTTCCTCCTTCTTTTGTTTCTAATTTTGTGTATAAATCATCATAAGCTTTTTCTTTTGCATCTCTTACCGCTTGTTTTAACTTCTTTTCTAACGGTCTTATATCTCTCCAAATCCTCTTCATTTCTACGCTTTTGCCATATTTTGAAGGTTGAACTTTTTTCTCTCACAATAATTTGGAGTTCTTCTTGATACCACCATATTTTTTTATTTAGCAACCCTCTACCTTTAGATTCTCTAAGTACCTCATTTAAAATTTTTCTTATGTACATAGCCATTTTAGTCCACATCATATTTCTCTCCCTTTCCCAATTCCATGATTCTCCTTTAAGGACTTTATCTTTAAAAACTTCTAGTTTATCTTCTTCAAGTTCCACCACCTAATTCTTGGGTTCCTAGTCTCCTTCCTTGCACATATGTGTTTCCCAATCTTCACATCCAATACCATTAATCTATGTTGTGAGGTTAAACACTCTCCCGGTATAACTTTACAATCTTTACATGTCAAGCGATTTACCTTTCTAGTGATGAAAAAATCAATCTGACTCCTATTTGCCCTACTTTTAAAGGTTATCAAATGTTCATCTCTATTCCTAAAATAAGTATTTGCTAGTATAAGATCATACAGAGCCACAAAATCTAATAGAACCTCTCACCATCGTTCTTATTTCCAAATCCATGTACTCCATGCACCATCTCATATCCCATGTTATCTTCTCCTACATGTCCATTGAAATCCCCTCCTATAAATAGTTTCTCACCTAAGGGTACTCCTTGAATTATCTCATTTTTATCTTCCCAAGATTTATTTTTAGCTTGTGCATCTAGTCCTACTTGGGGTGCATAAGCACTAATGATATTAATTATGTTTTCCTGTCAATGTTCCAATATTCCAAGTAGCTAACCTAAGCCTATTTTCTGGACTAGCTTCTCTACCTGCACACGTCCAGAATGGTGCAGGAACTCTTGCCCATTTTTTGCCGCACCCGGGCGCCGGTGCAATGCCCCTTGCATATTTTTCGAAGCACCCGGAGGCAGGCACAATGCATCGCTTCCAGGGAATGCCCTAGCATTCGCACGTATATTATTATGATTCATGTTCATAAAATTTGACAAAATTTTATGGCTGTCAACTGCCTAACGCAACCTTCCTCCTTACCCGGTTTATAGCCGGATTCCTCGTTTTGGACAGGAAATGACGGAGTTAGTAACCAGTAATATATATTGAAAAATAAATAAAATAATAATAACACATATATGATATATGGAAGCAAATATAAATAGTAAGGAAATTAACTAAATGCGTATATAAGTATATCTTTATTATAAATAATAAAGTTAAAGTAGTATAAGCTAAGTTGTAAAACATTTTAAAATGGTATAAACTAGTACAAAAATGGAATAGTGGTAAGTAATATATATATAGAAATAAAAGTGGAGGTTATTAAAGTAGAAAAATCTCTTTTGTTGTGGGTTTGCCTCGTTGGTGTCCAACTGCAGGCTTGCCTCCTTAACATCAAGTTGCAGATTTGCTTCCACGACAACTGGTTGTAGATTACCTTCTAGACATTCGGTTGCAGATTTTGCCTCCCTGACATCCAGTTGCAGTTTGCTTCAATTGATGTCTAGTAGCAGGTTTGACCTCTTGACATCTGGTTGCACAAAAACGGTGAATGGAATAATGTAATCTTCCATATGTACTTGGATATTGGATGTTTAATTAAGTATAATGTTATGTTTTGAAATTTGTTTTATAAAAATCGATGTAAAAGTTAGAATAGTAAGAGGTGGAAATGAAGTAGAAAATTACACCGATAAAATATTAAAATAGAAGTATGATTGTAACTATCGAATATATAAAAGTTAGAATAGCCGGATTTCATTACGGGTTTACCCAAGAGTTCTAAGGGCAATGATGCGATTTGGGTTATAGTCGATCGATTAACCAAGTCTGCTCACTTTTTGGCAATGAAACTTACTGCTTCGATGGACAAGTTGGCTGAGATGTATGTTGGTGAGATTGTCAGGCTTCATGGCGTTCCTTTGACAATTGTATCCGATCGAGATGCACAGGTTTACTGCGCATTTCTGGAGGAGTCTTCAAACAGCTTTGGGTACCAAGACAGATTTCAGCACTGCTTTTCATCCCCAGACCGATGGGCAGACCGAGAGAGTCAACCGTATTCTTGAGGATATGCTACGGTGTTGTATACTAGATTTTGGAGGCAGTTAGGAAAGGCATTTACCTTTGGTAGAGTTTGTCTACAACAACAGTTTTCAGACTAGCATTGGGATGGCGCCGTACAAAGCTTTGTTTGGCAGGAAGTGTAGGACGCCTGTTTGTTGGTTCGAAGTTAGGGGAGCGTCAGATGTTTGGACCTGAGATTGTTCAGCAGACCTCTGAAAAGATTGATCTGATCAGGAAGAGGTTGGTGGAAGCTCAGAGCAGGCAGAAGAGCTATGCAGACAACCAGAGAAGGGACCTTGAGTTTGAGGTTGGTGACCTTGTCTTTCTGAAAGTATCGCCCAGTAAAGGTGTGATCCGTTTCGGCAAGAGTGGGAAGTTAGCCCCGAGGTTTATAGGCCCGTACAAGATATTGAAAAGGATCGGAAAAACTTCTTACCGGCTTGAGTTACCGGAAGAGTTGTCTCAGGTGTACAATGTCTTTCATGTGTCTATGCTGAGAGGTTATATTCCAGATCCGAGTCATCATTTGCCTGAAGTGTCGGAAGATTTGCAGTTGGATCTAAATTACATCGAGTCTCCTGTCGAGATTATTGATCGTCGAGAGAAAGTCTTGAGGAATAAGACGATACCGATGGTCAAGGTAGTCTGGAGAAACCATTTGGTTGAATAGGCTACTTGGGAATGTGAGGAGAGGATGATGAGAGATCATCCTGAGCTTTTTGTTTGATTTGTATTTTTTGTATTTTTCTTATGCTTGCTTCTCGTTCCTCGCTCCTGATTGTAGTTCCGGGGACGGAACTACTCTAAGGAGGGAGTGTTGTAATGCCCTGATTTTCATTTATGAAAATTATTTATTTTGCACGTAGTGTGCTCGTGCAATTTTCATAATATGAAATCTTATAATTATTTTTCCTTATGGATGATGAGTATATGCATATATATATGTATGTATTCTTTAAATTATTTTTTATAAAAGGCCCTTGTCTCAAATAAACACAAGCCCAAAAATCTAACTTATTTATTTTGTAAAAAACTAATATTTTGGCCCATCAATTTAAGCCCATTCTCTTAATAACAACTTGTAAGGTAACATCTTTTAAAAGATTATTTTATAAGGATGTATAATGTACAAGTTTTTATATGGAGACTAGTGCATGCACGTGCATTGCACGTACACATGCATGAGCACCATCTACTCAATCCTAGCCCTCCATCTCACCCAAAAATTTAGTATAAATACCCCTCTCTCTCATTTGTCTTTTACACTAAGAACTCTATTTGAAAGAAAGATATTTTTTAAGAGAGTTGTGAGTGAGTATCTTGGAGGCCGGTCATCACTTCAGAGGATTCTCGGTAGCAAGGAGCAAGGAGGAGGAGTCACATTATCACACTAGAAGGCTTTACGGGATTTCGTTAAACTCTTCAACAAGGTGGGTGTTTCTCAGACTTCTAATATAAAGATCATGCTAGGACTAATATTGATTGTTATCATATTTGTGAAAAGTGGATTGATAGGGTGATCGTATATTAAATTGCTTTGTGTTATACTTATTGTGGAAGATGTGAATAGATGAAAAAGAAGTAATGATAATTAGAGAACTGGAAATGACCTATACAGTCGACCGATCATGTGAGCAGTCGACTGGTACACTGAAATAAAATATGAACAGTTCGGAATTCCATGAAACGATGTGTTTAAGGTGAATTGTTAACTTGATTTTCTAGCATGTTAAATTAGAATTAGCATTCATCTTCGTGGATAAATGATGAGTAAAGGAAAAATGTATGTTTAGCATCTCATTTGGAGGAAAGAACATACTAATTGTGGGAGATTTACATTTAATCATAAACTATGTTATGATGATGGTAAATAGATAAGAATCACATGTTTATGTTGACATTGAACATACTGTAGTTGAATAAAATGCTGTGTGCTAATTGAAGAACAGAAGGGTGAGATGATCCCTTAATTCAGAAATTAACCATGTTCAGTCGACCGAATGTATGTAACAGTCGACTGTACTGAACTTGAAAAGTTGTATAATTGAACTCTGTAGAATAGCCGACTGGTTTGAATGACAGTCGACTGCCCCGTAAATGATATTTAGATTTTGAACGCTACGGAACAGCCGACTGGCCATGTGCAGCAGTCGACTCTTCCGAGCGGTTATTGAAGAACTTTCTTCGACTGAACAAGTCGACTGGATAAGCTGTAAGTCGACTATCCAGATCACTTTTGACATCTCAAAAATTCTATGAATTGTTTTATGGTAAAGATTATGAATCTTATGTTGAATGATTATTGGTTGTGACAATTTAAGTAAATTCTATTTGTCTTTGTATGAATTTATACCTGAAATGAAGCGAATCATTTATTTAAATTTATGAAAGTTGTATGAATGTGAAAGTTATGATCATAGAAAAGGAAAATCTCTTGAGATTATGAAAATGAACTCATGAGCTGGAATTGCTCAAAATTTTGGTAATTGTGAATTGAAATTGAAACAAAAGAGTAGCTAAGTCTCCCACCCGGCAATTGGAAATAAATGAAATGAAATTTGAAAAGAAAGACCAAGGTTGGTCATGTTGAATGAATTATTAAGTCCGGTATAGTGGAGAGGCTAACTCTAGAGCTTTGATTTTGTTCATGATTCTAATAACATAAGGACTAAATACATAGTGAAGATGTGATGAAAGTAAAAGAAAAATACTGAGTATGAGGGCCATTGGATTGGCGGCGAGAGCGTATCCCAGGATGTCCCATGATGAGTCATGATAAGGCGTGGATACTGCTCCAGAGTACCATCCCGGTGGCGATGCTCGTGGGGTGTTTGACGACTGCGGGTGGTGTCATGTCTATGGTAGGAGCTGAATTACCACAGGATTCCTGCATGATGAGTCATATGTCAGTGTGTTGGGATTCCCTCCAGGGCGCCTAGATATGAGTTCGTATGTCGGAAAACATCTAGGATACTTACCGTAATTACAGTAGTAGATTAAGTCATAACGAGGGATTGAACCCTACAAGATGAAGTACGATTAAGGGCATGCCCTCGGACCTATGTAGTATGGGATGTATAGAATCCGAACAAGTGCGCATTAGTGTCATATAATATAAATAATTGCATTAAGGACTAAGTGCACAATCACAACACGACATCAATAGGGTATTCCCTTTAATTTGATATGTGAACAAGTTTGTGATTTGTTAAGAAATGAGAATCGTTATACTGTTTCTGGCATAGAGATGATGGCCATGTATAATTTTTGTCGGTTGAATAAACTGACGTGCCCACATTTTGTATGCAGTATAAATGGCTTGATAAAAGTGAAAGGAGAACTGATGCTTACAAATTATCCATAGCTGATGTACATTTATTTAAATGATGTAAATTGCTTCCGCTGTCATTACATGTAAATTATTGTGTTATATGCTTCCACTGTAAAATGTAAAGTGTAAAATCTCATGTAACTCTGATATGAAATGGAAAGTTTTCAATTCCTTGTAAAATTGTATTGAATGAGACGAAAAGATCCTGTGGAAATCTCGAATTCAGTTGTATTTGGAATTCGGGGTGTTACAGGGGGGGGGGGGTATTTATAATAAAATTTGGAATGAATGGAAGGCTAGGATCAAACTAGGAGTAAGAAATAAAAGGCTAGGATTCAAGGGGGAGTTATGGTAACCAACCATGATCAAGCAACCACCATCCATGACTCCATTAAAATTTCCTTTTCCCTCCATGTCAAAACCAGCCTCACATGGTGCATTTGCACGTGCATACATTAGTCCTCCATTTAAAAAAAGTTGTACATTATATTTTCTATAAAAATAATCTTTAAAAGATGTTCTACATTACAAGTTGTAATTAAAATAAAAATAACTCATGGGCTTTAATTAATGGGCCAAAATAATAGTTTTATAAAAATATAAATAAATTAGATTTGGTCTAGAAAGAAAGGCTTATGTTTATTTGAAGAAAAATGGGCCTTTATAAAAATAATTAAAGAACACATATACATATATATATATACTCATCATCCATAATGAAAATAATTATAAGATATCATACTACAAAAATTGCACGTGCACACTACGTGCAAAATAAATAAATAATTTTCATAAATGAAAATTGGGGCATTACAACACTCCCTCCTTAGAATAGTTCCGTCCCCGGAACTACAGTCAAGAGCGAGAAACAAAACACTCACAACAAGCACAAGAAAAAACAAAATGCAAAATACAAATCAAGCAAAAAGCTCAGGATAATCTTTCAACATCCTCTCCTCAGACTCCCAAGTAGCCTCTTCAACCAAATGCTTCCTCCAGACTACCTTGACCATTAGTATCGTCTTATTCCTCAAGACTTTCTCTCGACGATCAGCAATCTCGACAGGAGACTCGATGTAGTTGAGATCCAAATGCAAACCTTCCAGCACTTCAGGCAAATGATGACTCGGATCTGGAATATAACCTCTCAGCATAGACACATGAAAGACATTGTGCACCTGAGATAACTCTTCCGGTAACTCAAGCCGATAAGCAGTTTTCCCGATCCTTTTCAATATCTTGTACGGGCCTATAAACCTCGAGGCTAACTTCCCGCCTTTGCCAAATTGAATCACACCTTTACTGGGCGATACTTTCAGAAAGACGAAGTCACCTTCCTCAAACTCAAGGTCCCTTCTCCGGTTGTCTGCATAGCTTTTCTGCCTGCTCTGAGTTTCTACCAACCTTTTCCTGATCAGAACAATCTTCTCAGAGGTTTGCTGCACAAGCTCTGGCTCAAACAATTGACGCTCCCCAACTTCAAACCAACAAACAGGTGTCCTGCACTTCCTGCCATACAGAGCTTTGTACGGTGCCATTCCGATGCTAGTCTGGAAACTGTTGTTGTAGGCAAACTCTACCAAAGGTAAATGCCTTTCTCAACTACCTCCAAAGTCTAGTACACAACACCGAAGCATATCCTCAAGAATACGGTTGACTCTCTCGGTCTGCCCATCGGTTTGCGAATGAAAAGTAGTGCTGAAATCCATCTTGGTACCCAAAGCTGTCTGAAGACTCCTCCAGAAATGTGAAGTAAACCACGCATCTCGATCAGACACAATAGTTGACGGAACACCATGAAGCCTGACGATTTTGCCAACATACAACTCAGCTAACTTGTCCATCGAAGCAGTGAGTTTCATCGCCAAAAAGTGAGCAGAATTAGTTAGTCGATCGACTATAACCCAAATCACATCATTGCCTTTAGGACTCTTGGGCAATCCCGTAATGAAATCCATACTGATGATATCCCACTTCCATTCCGGAATAGGTAACGGTTGTAATAGACCTCCGGGTCTATGATTCTCGGCTTTGACTTGCTGACAAACCTCACACTTCGCCACAAACTCAGCCACATCCCGCCTCAAACCTGACCACCAGAAATGCGGTTTGATATTTCTGTACATCTTAGTACTTCTAGGATGTACCGACAAAAGAGTAGCATGTGCCTCCTAAAGAATACTCTCGTTTAGGTTCGCCTGATTTGGAACACATAGTCTATCTCCGAACCACAGTACTCCATCCCTGATTTGAAATCCGGGCAACCTGCCAGCACCAACCTGCTCTTTCATCTCCAAGATATTAGCATCAACCTCCTGACTTGCAATGATCCTTCCATTAAGTGTAGGCTGAAGCCTCAACTGAGCTAAAGATGCTCCCAATCCTTGCAAGACAACTTCAATACCTACTCGATCTAATTCCTCCATCAGATGCTTCTAAGTTGTAATCAAACTGGATAAACTGCTCCTGCGACTAAGTGCATCAGCAACAACATTAGCTTTCCCAGGATGATACTTGATCTCAGGTCGCATGTCCTCAAGCACTTACAACCATCTCCGCTGCCTCAAATTCAAATCCTTCTGCTGATATATGTACTTCAAACTCTTGTGGTACGTGTACATGTTCATTTTCTCACCGTACACGTAGTGTCTCCATTGCTTTAAAGTAAAGATAATCACAGCCAACTCCAGATCATGAGTCGGGTAATTCTTCTCATTCAGTCTTAGTTGCCTAGACCCATAAGCGATTACTCTTCCTTCTTGCATTAAGACACAACCAAGCCCACGATGTGAAGCATCACTGTAAACATCATAATCAACACCTGCTCTAGGCAAAGCCAAAATAGGTGCAGTAGTCAGCTTCTCTTTCAACTCCTGAAAACTTGCCTCACATTGCTCAGTGCACTTGAAGTTCACATTCTTCTTGGTCAAACTAGTAAGCGGTACGGCTAACTGAGCATAACCTTGAATGAATCTCCTATAGTATCCAGTCAATCTAAGAAAACTTCTGACTTCCTTTACTGTAGTAGGTCTAGCCTAATCTCTCACTGTCTCTATCTTCTGAGGGTCAGTTGCTACTCCCTCCTTAGAAAGGATGTGACCTAGGAATGCCACTTCAGATTTCTAGAAATTGCACTTCGATAACTTGGCATACAACTCCTGCTCTTCCAGCTTCTTCAAAACTACTGCCAGATGCTCGGTGTGCTCTTCTTCTGACTTGGAGTACACGAGGATATCGTCGATAAACACCACGACGAAAGAATCAATGAACAGCCTCAGAACTCTGTTCATCAAATCCATGAAGATTGCGGGTGCATTCGTCACTCCAAATGGCATAACTAAGAATTCGTAATGCCCATGTCGAGTTCTAAATGCAGTTTTGTGTACATCTTCAGCTTTCACTCAAACTTGGTGATATCCTAATCGAAGATCTATTTTGGAGAAAACAGCTGCTCCTTGTAGACGATCGAACAAGTCATCAATTCGGGGAATAGGATACTTATTCTGAATAGTGACCTTATTCAGCTCCCGATAATCGATACACATTCTCATCGAACCATCCTTCTTCTTTACCAAAAGGACTGGTGCTCCCCAAGGTGACGCACTAGGTTGAATAAAGCCTTTCTCCAACAGTTCCTCAATCTGCCGTTTCACCTCATCCTGTTCCACTGGAGCCATCCTATACGGTGCCTTAGAAATTGGTGCACTTTCCGGTTGAACAGTGATGCTGAAATCTACATCACGATGCGGAGGTAACCCCGAAAAATCATCCAAGAACACATTCGGTTAGTCCCGAACCACAGGAATCCCTTGCACTTCCACAGGAATCTCTTCCTTGCGGATAGCTGCCACCAGACTAGAACACTTCTTCTTTCCTTGAAAATTTACTTCAGGTCCACCTGGAGCCTTCACTGTTACTGTCTTGGTCTTGCACTCGATGCTTGCACTGTACACCAACATCCAATAAATGCCAATGATAACATCGACTCCCAAGATAGTCAGCTCGATCAGATCAATTCCGAAGGTTCTGTCCCCAATCATAATCTCGCAATCCTCATAATACCGATCAGTGGTTAAAATTTCTCCTGATAGAGTAGCTACTGCTAAGATCTTGCCTGGAAAAATCTTCGGTTCAACTCCCAACACTTTAGCAAATTTAGGAGACACAAAAGTATGAGAGGATCCAGTATCGAACAAAACAACAGCTTTCATTCCATTCAAATAAAATTCCCCTGTTACACAATACACACTAATTACGTAACTGTTTCACAAAATAAGCGGGAAAAAGAAAACAACATAAACCTCTAAACATCCGCCCTCGTACCAGTGATGACATGATCTACTTCATCGGCATCAGCTTCCGTCAAGGCAAATACTCGCCCTGGTTGGTACGATCTCTTTCCAGTCTGCTGCATTGGTGCATTGCGATTACCATTCCGTGGCTTGGGGCATTGAGATTGGTAATGTCCCGTCTCACCACAGTTGAAGCAATTTACCGTAGGAGGTCTCACCACATTGTTCCTGGGTCTTCCAACCACATTAACAGCGTTCGCCCCTGTCGGTTTGAACCTTTGTGCAGATGGTTGACCCTTGAAATTCCCAGAATTTGCGGGCCTCTTTCCAGACTACCAGTTGTTCCTTCGATTCTGAACAACATGAAACTGCTCCATGTCTACTTCCGTGGCTGTCGCGCTCTTAACCAACTTGTCGAATCTTCTGATATCAAAAGGTATCATCCGGGACCTCAAGCTCGGCCTCAATCTATGCTCGAACTTACGAGCCTTCTTCGCCTCATCCATCACTAATTCAGGAGCATACCTAGAGAGCTGAGTAAATTTGGTCTCGTACTCTCTAAATGACATGCCACCTTGTTGCAGTGATAGAAATTCCATAGCCTTCTTCTCTTGGACGTCGGAGGGGAAATAGTGACTGCGGAATTCTTCCAAAAATTCCTCCCAGCCAAGAACTACACCTCCCATTGTCCGCTTCATCGACTGCCACTACACAGCCGCATCCTTCTCAAGTTACAGAGTCACCAACTTCACCTTGCTGCCTTCAGGGGTCTCCAGCACTTCGAAGATCGTCTCTACCTGACGAATCCAGTTGTCAGCCGCATCATGGTTTGACTTCCCTTCGAACACAGGTGGTTTCATCCGTTTGAACGATTCCACGAGTTTGACTGCTTCGGGCACCGGATTCGCAGGTACCCTTCCTTGGTTCTGATTCATGGCCACGGTGTTGAGTGTCCGATAGACCATCGCAAGTTCCATTTCCAAGTCCAGACCTTCACCATTTCTAGCTCCTCTTCTAGCCATATTCTGATGCAAAAGATCCATTAAATTCGAAGTATAAGACATGAATTTTAAATCAACTTTGCATTTCATTAAATTCCAAACTTTATACATTCGAATTGAGAACATTTATTGACATCAGAATGAAAACAGTAGAAGCTACAACAGTCTAACTCATACGGTTCCTCTTCGCTTCTCGAAGTTCTCCCCGTAGTTCATCAACTTCTTCCCTCAGCACATCGGTCATATTCTTCCTCTTCTCGAGTTCCCATACACGATGACTGAGAACTGCAAAGTCGTCCTTACGCTTTGCCAATTGAGCCTCCAATAGTCCAACTCTCTCCCACAGTGTTTCTACCTGCCTCTGAAGAGATATCACGCGACAACTTGGAACTGGTTCTTCTTCTTCGTCAGAAGAGTCATCAGATGAATCCGGAGGTGGGTTGATCACTCGGGATTCAGGCCATTCTTCTTCGTCAGAATCTGCTTGCCCTGGGTAGTACTCTTCCTCGGAATCTGCTTGCCCAGGATAATAATCTTTCTCAATGATATGCCAATTATCGTCTCCAGCAGGGTCGAAGTGATCAGCCATCTTAGAAATACGGAGGAAGAGGCATAAGTCATAGAGCAATACAAATGTAAGTAACTTACATTTAAATCTCTAGACTCAAACACACACTCTAATGTCCACTTCTAGGGTGTCGTTCCTTATAAATTTGCACTAGTGTGAAGTGTGACTCTGATACCACTCTGTAACGCCCCGAATTCCAAAAATACACTGAATTCGAGATTCCACAGGATCTTTAGACTTATTTCGTACAATTTTACAAAGAAATTAAAACTTTTCACTTTACACCAGAGTTACATGAAACCTTTACACTTTACATTTTACAGCAGAAGCAAATTTACAACATTTAAATAAGTGTACATCAACATTTGAATAATCAACATTTGAATAATCTCTAAGAATCTGTACTTCTTTAATCTTTATCATGTCATTTACCCTGCATACAAAACTGTGGGTATGTCAGTTTATTCAACCGACAAACATTATACACTGTCATCCTCTCTATGCCGGAAATTGTATAACTGATTTTCCATATTTCACAAACTCAAACTTGTCACATATCAAACTAAAGGGAATATCCGATTGATGTCGTGTTGTGATTGTGCACTTAGTCCTTAATGCAATTATTTATATTATATGACACTAATGCACACTTGTTCAGATTCTGTGCATCCCATACTACATAGGTCTGGGGGCAATCCTCTTAATCGTTCTTCATCTTGTAGGGTTCAATCCCTCGTCATGACTTAATATACTACTGTAACTACGGTAAGTATCCTAGATGATCTATGAGTACAAGCTCATGTACAGAAAACCTTGAGGGGAATCCCACGCCATGTCTTAACGCATCAAGCATGCATTCTGTGGCAATTCAGCCTCCTTCATGGCACACGGTCCTCTTGCAGTCACCAAACATCCCACAAGCGTCGCCAAGATCCCGATCTTCTGGAGTAGTGCCCATGCCATGTCTTGACGCATCAAGCATGCATGCTGTGGATCACACCCACATCGTAGACTCAAGGCCCTCATACTTGTGTTTTTCTCTCACTTTCATCACCTCTTCACTATGTACTAAATCCTTAAATTTAATGAAATCATGAACAAAATCAATCTCTTAGAGTTAGCCCTCTCACTACTACCGGTCTTATTTCTTTCATTTCACAATGACCCAAACTAGTCTTTTCAATAACAATAATCATAATTCATCACTTTCACTTGCCGGTGTGAGTTTTGACTACACTCTAATTTTCAATTTCAATTCACAATTCATATGTTTGAGTTTTCATGTTCAATAACATGAAAAGTTAGTCTACGTGTAAGGTATCATGAATGTTGGTTCAAACCAATCATAGAACTCGTGATACAAAGAAAACATGCTCGCATAAAATATCACATTAATGCATACGAGAGTTCATGAATGCAAGTCCAATAATGTAACGCCCCGAATTCCAAAATACACTGAATTCGAGATTCCACAGGATCTTTACACTTCTTTCGTATAATTTTACAAGGAATTTAAAACTTTTCACTTTACATCTGAGTTACAAGAAATCTTTACACTTTACATTTTACAGCGGAAGCAAATTTACAACATTTATATAAAGGTACATCTACATTTGAATAATCGCTAAACATCATTTCTCCTTTAATCTTTATCATGTCATTTACCCTGTATACAAAACTGTTAGTACGTCAGTTTATTCAACCGACGAACATTATACACGGCCATCCTCTCTATGCCGAAAACAGTATAACTGATTTTCCATATTTAACAAACACAAACTTGTCACATATCAAACTAAAGAGAATACCCTATTGATGTCGTGTTGTGATTGTGCACTTAGTCCTTAACGCAGTAATTTATATTATATGACACTAATGCATACTTGTTCGGATTCTATGCATCCCATACTACATAGGTCCGAGGACAAGCACTTAACCGTTCTTCATCTTGTAGGGTTCAATCCCTCGTCACGACTTAATCTACTACTATAACTACGGTAAGTATCCTAGATGTTTTCTGACATACGAACTCATGTCTAGACGCCCTGGAGGGAATCCCAACGCACTGATACATGACTCATCATTCAGGCATCCTGTGATAATTCAGCTCCTACCATAGACATGACACCACCCACAATCGTCAAACACCCCACGAGCATTGCCACCGGGACGGTACTCTGGAGCAGTATCCACGCCCTATCATGACTCATCATGGGACATCCTGAGATACTTTCTCGCCGCCAATCCAATGGCCCTCATACTCAAAGTTTTTCTCTTACTTTCATCACATCTTTATTATGTAACTAATCCTTAATTCTAATGAAATCATGAACAAACTCAATCTCTAAGAGTTAGCCCTCTCGCTACTACCGGTCTTATTTCTTTCATTTCACAATGACCCAAACTTGGTCTTTTCAATGTCAATAATCATATTTCATCACTTTTCACTTGCCGGTGTGAGTTTTGGCTACATCCTAATTTTCAATTTCATTTCACAAATTCATATGTTTGAGTTGTCATACTCAATACCATTTCTCTTAAACTCGAAATCTTACCAAGCCATTTATTTTTTTAAACTTGAAATCTTATATATCTACATTATCCATAATGAAAATGATTATAAGATTTCATACTACAAAAATTTGCACGTGCATAATACATGCAAAAAAATAAAATAATAATACATATATATATATATATATATATATATATATGTATATGTGTTCTCTAATTGTTTTTATAAAGGCCGATTTTCTTCAAATAAGCATAAGTCTTTTTAGCCCAAATCTAATTTATTTTGTGAACCATTATTTGGCCCATTAAATAAGGCCCATGAATTTATTTACCCTTTTAATTACAACTTGTAATGTAGACTACTTTTATAAGATTATTTTTATAAAAAATAAAATGTACAACTTTTTATATGGAGAACTAGTGAATGCACGTGCATTGCACGTACACGTGCATTGCACGTACACGTGCATGAAGCAGTATAGTGGCCGGTTTTGAATGGGGGGGAAAAGAAAAGGAGAAGTGGAGTTATGGGTGGTAGTTGTTTGGATTATGGTTGGTTACTACAACTTCCCCTTAAATCCTAGCCTTTTATCTTTAACTCCTAGATTGATCCTAGCCCTTCATTTGCTCCAATTTTTAGTATCAATACCCCACCCCTACCCTAGTTATTCTTGCACTCTTCATTTCTCCAAAACCTATAGTAGAAAATACAATTGTTAGTAGTATAGTAAGTGAGATAAAAGATTGAGAGTTTGTGGGTGAGTTGTGCTTGCAATCAAAGGAAGGCCGGCATCATCACAAGGAGGGCTCGGATAGCATCTTTTGCAAGTTCGGGTGCACATCAAGGAGGAGGAGGAACACTCTTTTGGCAAGCTCACGAAGGAATCTTTTGTTTAGGAGGTGTTGCAAATTTGTTCTCTTCAAATAAGGTGGGTTATTTTCCATATTTCTAATTAGATATCATGCTAAGATTGATTGAGATGATAATGCATGAAAGAAACTAATAAGAGTACACTTAATTGGGAAAAGGACTTGTTGATTGATTAAATCGGTACACTTAATTGGGAAAAGGACTTGTTGATTGATTAAATCGATGCTTGATAGACTGTATGTTATCTTGTTATGAATCTTGAGTTGTATGTAAATGGTTTTGTAGTTATGGAATGTAGGAATTAGAATTGTTGCTTAAATAAACAGGAAATTGATGTAGGAAGTATTAACACTGAATTGTATTCAAGAAATGTCAAATGAACTATGAAGAGAGTAGTACACAGATTATATTTATTGAAAAAACCCGCAGTACAGTCGACTGCCATGTGCAACAGTCGACTGGCCTGATCTTTGATTTCGAGTTTAAAAAATATCGCAGGACAGCCGACTGATACATTTAACAGTCGACTTCCCTTCGAATTTTGCATTATTGTGGAACAGCCGACTGACCATTTCGACAGTCGACTTTTCCGAAACTTCAGTGAATCTGTCTTCTTTTGTGAGACAATTCCTATGACTTGTGGCCTAGTATAAATGAGTACAACTTATGAAAATTTTTAGGAGTTACTAGAATGAAATAAAGCGTATTTTTGAAAGTAAAAGTGAAATTGAAATTATAGTTTTACACTTGTATGTTTCGTAAAAAAATTATGTTTTACGTAGAAATTGAGATAAGTGTTAGAAAAGGAAAATTCTATAGAAAGAAAGTATATGTTGTGAAGTTTGTATGAGTTATTCTTATTAAAGAATGGTGTGACAATAGTGAGTGGTGAATATTTACTTTGACTAGATATTTTGTGATATGATTTTAATGTGGAAATACATGTTAGCTATGAAATGCATGATGGAAAATTGAACTCCATGTATGGTTATTGACTCATGAAAAGATTGGAAAACCATGTGATTGGAAAAGAGAAATGGTATTGAGTATGACAACTCAAACATATGAATTTGTGAAATGAAATTGAAAATTAGGGTGTAGCCAAAATTCACACCGACAAGTGAAAAGTGATGAAATATGATTATTGACATTGAAAAGACCAAGTTTGGGTCATTGTGAAATGAAAGAAATAAGACCGGTAGTAGTGAGAGGGCTAACTCTAAGTGATTGGTTTTGTTCATGATTTCATTAGGATTAAGGATTAGTTACATAGTGAAGATGCGATGAAAGTAAGAGAAAAACATTGAGTATGAGAGCCATTGGATTGGCAGGTGAGAGAGTATCCCAGGATGTCCCATGATGAGTCATGATAGGGCGTGGATACTGCTCCAGAGTACCGTCCCGGTGGCGACGCTCGTGGGGTGTTTGACGACTGCGGGTGGTGTCATGTCTATGGTAGGAGCTGAATTACCACAGGATGCCTTCATGATGAGTCATGTGTCAGTGCGTTGGGATTCCCTCCAAGGTGCCTAGACATGAGTTCGTATGTCAGAAAACATCTAGGATACTTACCGTAGTTACAGTAGTAGATTAAATCATGACGAGGGATTGAACCCTACAAGATGAAGAACGGTTAAGGGCTTGCCCTCGGACCTATGTAGTATGGGATGCATAGAATCCGAACAAGTGGGCATTAGTGTCATATAATATAAATAACTGCATTAAGGACTAAGGGCACAATCACAACACGACATCAATAGGGTATTCCCTTCAATTTGATATGTGACAAGTTTGTGTTTGTTAAATATGGAAAATCAGTTATACTGTTTCTGGCATAGAGAGGATGGCCGTGTATAATGTTCGTCGGTTGAATAAACTGACGTACCCACAGTTTTGTTTGCAGAGTAAATGACATGATAAAGATTAAAGGAAAAATGATGCTTAGCAATTATTCAAATGTGGATGTACCGTTATATAAATGTTGTAAAATTGCTTCCGCTGTAAAATGTAAAGTGTAAAGATTGCTTGTAACTCTGATATAAAGTGAAAAGTTTTAAATTCCTTGTAAAATTGTACGAAAGAAGTGTAAAGATCCTGTGGAATCTCGAATTCAGTGTATTTTGGAATTCGGGGCGTTACAAATAACTACATCATTCATGACTCAAAACTGACACACACATCTAATGTCCACCCTAATTTTGTTTTCCTTAAAATTTTTGTACTACTTATTGGAGTCGGCTCTGATACCATTCTGTAATGCCCCGAATTTCAAACACATTAAATTCATAGCACAAATAAGATTTTTTACTTCAAATTCGTACAAAAATACAAGGAATTGAAACTTTTTTCATTTACAACTTTGTTCTTTACAATAGCACCGAAGAAATAAATAAATACAACGCAACATATGATAATGGAAACTCTTCAATCTTATGTCAACCCATCACAGTGACTTCAAGTCCATGCCGAATTCAGTCATGCAACTAAGAGACTGTGGGCACGTCAGTTGCACACAACTGACACAATGTTATAATACAGCGATTCTCTTACTTTAGCAAACACAAACTTGAATTTGAAACAAAATGTGAAAGGTGACTACCCTAAACATGTTAGTGTATGATATGAACTAAATACCTAATGCAGATATTACACTACGATGACACTAGTGCATACATGTTCGGATTCTATGCATCCCATACTATATAGGTCCGAGGGCAAGCCCTTATCGTACTCCTCATTAAAGGGTTTAATCCCTCGTTATGAAATATACTCCGATGAATAATGTAAGGTTTAGATATCCTATGAGTATCTAGTACCGCCCTGATAATTCTTGAGAATCGCTCTCCCATCGCGAGTCGTAACCCAGATAATTCTGGTGACGAAACCCACACCGCGAGCCATGACCCCAATAATTTTTGAGATTCATTCTCCCACCACGCATGATTTTCAGATGTCATGCCTCACAGCCCAATAATTCTACAGACGAAACCCACATGACGAGTCATATGGTACCTCATCACATAAATATCTCATGAGTGTCGCCTCGATCCCGATAATTTTGAAGAAATATCTCTTACCATGAGCAATTTTGGACATCACACTTCACGTCCCGGTAATTCTGAAGATAGTCTCCCACCGCGAATCCTGATCCCGACAATTCTGAAGAAATATCTCCCACCGCGAGTGATTTTGGACATCATGCCACACATCCCGATAATTCTGGAGATAATCTCCCACCACGAATCAAATAAGGCCCTCATACTCACGTTAGCCCATACTTCATCACATCTTCCCCTAGTGCCTGTTCTTAGGTTTAATTATAATTATTAAAACCTAGAGCTAGCTTACCCGCCGGACTTAAATCAAACACTGAGAATGTTAGCCCACACTAGCTACTTCTCAAAGAGAAAGTTAACCCACACTAGCTACTTCTCAAATTCCATTATCATAACTGCTGGTATTCTGGGTTCCGCTCACTCTAGATTAAACAACCATCTCAAAAGTGATCACATAGGTTATATCTAACATCATCATAAACATCTCATTCATTATTCATCATTCTTCTTTATCTATTCTCTTTATGTTTATTATCAATTATGAAGCAGCCAACTTCTTATAGCAACATTCAATAACACTTGACGAGTTAAAACCTTGTAAACACATGTTTAATATTCCAACTTTATCATTAAATTATCTATTAATTCATCATATGGTACATCTTACTAACATTCCAATTTTTAAATTCAATTTTATACGTCATGAAAGTTTTAGGATAACTAGACAAAGAACTGATCCCAATGGTATTGTAAAAATCATATAAATTCCAATACTATTCCAAAAATAGATTTATTAGTTTCATAGGAATCATAAACGAGTCTACTACAACTATGTAGTTAAGATCATCTAAATTCATACTGAATTACTTCGTCTAAATTCATTTGTAAAACAGTAGGTTCAAAATCCGAAAACTGCAGCTCATGCTATTGTAAAAATTATAGAAAATTCTATACTTCATGAAACTTTGTGTTCTTTAGATCATATTAAAGGTATAGAAGTCTATTATAACTTTGTAGTTATAAGTTTTCCCAAAATATTATGTCTATAACCCTGAATTCTTTGAAATCTACAATAGGGTTGAAATGTTATACAGACTACCACTATTCAAACTTGTAAAATTCATTATAAATTTAGTTCTGTATGAAAAAATAATTTCTTAGACTTTACAGAAATTTTAACGAGTCTATTTCAAGTTTTAGTTTTGATTTTTCTCAAATTACTTCATCTAAGATGTTGAAATGATCAAAATTCGAATTGTATACAAATTTTCAGCACCTAGACAAAGTTCTTAGTTTTGACTTTTCTCAAAATACTTCATCTAAGATGCTAAAATGATCAAAATTTGAAATGTATACAAATGTCCAGCAACTAGCCAACTGCCAACCAGTTCTACGTTGGGATTTTATTAAACTAGTAAACAACATCCAAATATTATGAAATTTTAAGGAGAAGTTCTTTACGAATACGAGATGCTCCTATAAAAAATTTGTCTCTAGATTCGATCTAGTTTAATAGTTCTGATTTTTTGAAGGGCAGCTAGAACTCAAAACAGAACCTTCTGAAAATGCCCTCAAATCAAATATATCATAATTTCACACATTCAAACAACAACAAATAATCTAAACATGAATTTTCAATCAATTTAAGTTATCATGCATCTGACAATTCACACATGTCAAGCATTCTACTAATAAATCTATATTAGAAAGTTGAAGAAACACGTACCTCAAATGTAGAATTCCTAATAGTAGAACTCCTAGAAAATAATGCTCCAAAGCTCCAAGATTCCTCAAAAATGGCCGGCCTCTTCCTAGCACAACCCGCAAGCTCTTCTCCCTCTGTCTCTCTTTTGTTTTTGTTTTCAGTTGTGTTGTTCATGACAAAACTATGGACTATTTATAGGAAAATTGTATGGTCAAAATAGCTCTTCACTTTTCAAAATAACTCCCCACTTTCCACTAACTCATACCACTCTCCCTCATTCTCAAGCATTGTAAGAAACACGTGCACGTGTAGTCAATGTGTGTGCACACTCTTCGTACAAATTTTATTATTAATTTTTATTAGGTTAGATGTGTGTGCTAGACATGGCAAGTGTACCAAACTAACTATATGTTAAATGTACACTTTAGTGCACAAAAAACCAATTATGGGCTTTAAATTAATTTTAGTGGGCTACAAATGGATTTAGGCCTAATTGATTTTAATTTTAAAAAAAACACACACGATTGTGACTAGAAAAATGAGAAGAAAAATAATAATGACTCAAGAAAATTTTAGGAATCAACATATGCACTGTCTATAATACAAAATAAATTTGAGAGAATGAAAAACAGTAAAAATATAAAATACGTAAAACATGTATGTTAATAATGTTAAGGATATTTCACGTTATGGTAAAACATACATAATCGACACGTGTATTGAAAGTATGTGCGATACACGTAAAAACAGAATATTAAATAATTGAGTTAAAATTTAAATTCAAATACATAATCAAATTCGATATATATATATATATATATATATATATATATATATATATATATATATATATATATTAAAATACAAAAATATGTAGAAAAAAATTATTTTAAAATACGTTACGAATATTACCTCATAACAGTACAAAATACATGTGTAAAACCCGTGGGCAAAATTGTCTTAACTCAATTTTGCGGGGTGTTACAGCTGCAATAAAAAGAGTAAGTTGTGAGGACAAAGGAAAAGAGTTGAATGCTAAAACTAAATGCGAAAACTTACAAGGATCGGCAGGGCACAGTCCAATCCTAACGAGATGACTCTCAACCACCTTCGTGTTGGTATATGCCCTAGAAACTAATTGTGTATTGACATTACTAATTTATATTGTATCATGACATTTATTTTCATATTTAGGCATTTCATTTAGTGTGTTATTTATTGTGAATTAAATGAACATAATAAAGTCCTTAAAATAGTCGGTTCAGTACCATGAGATATCAAGTGCATTGCTTGACTGTGAGATCCTATTGGTTGAAATCAGAATACTGTTCTTAAATGTCCCTAGTCAAGTATAATTGTAAATTGGACAACGATAATGCATAGAGACTAGTGTGTGTGTAGACTGAAGACCATTCTCATGGGACATGAATATGAGATATCAGGTCTTCACATGGGTACATATTAGAGTAATAATATACTGGACTGACCCACCATTAGAACGCTGTATGAATCGTTACGTGACTGTCATAAGCGGTTCTCACAGTGACCATGGTTTACGTAGTCCTTTAACTTGAAGTCACTACGGTGTCCTACATGAGAAGTTGTATGTTTTAATATCATCAAACATTGCATGTAATAAAATGATTATAAAGTCGACTATTGGATATACTACAAATTATATAGAGGGATGTGAGTGACATAGATAATATTTTTTCCTCTTGCCCCTTGATTGAGTGAGACTGCAAAATGCATAGTCGTGCTCAAATGAGTCAATATGAGATACTGAGCTCATTAGTTTTAGTAAGTCTACTCGGACGAGAAGAATCCAAAGATTAAACTATACAAAGGTGACACGCTCTTTGCCTTGTGGTCAATTAAGATATCTGGACAAAGGGACTAGACTTCATGGTAACACTGGTCACGGATAGGTTATGTCAAGCCACTGACATTTCCGTTACTTAAGTAGTAGTGATGTATTGCTAGATACCACTCATTGTTTGTAATAATAGAATATAATTTTATTATTACTGTCAACGTAATTGGAACTTACAGTGTCACACACTTAGAATGGATCGAAATTGGGATTTAAATTCATAAGATGAAGTTAATTGGGGATCCAAGTAAGACTTGGACTCATGACATTGGTTGGACATTTAGTTAGATTAAATGGATTGACTAAAGTTCAAAGGTCCACACATGAATCTGACCCAGGCCAGATTATGAGCCCAACAATCTCATTACTCTCGTAGGATTGATTTTCTGCACCTATATATATGATACACATCTGTGGAAAAGCCACGCATGAAAAAACCATAGCCATCACAGAAATTTTGAGAGAGAGATCGTGTGGAACATCCCCTTCCAGTAGTTAGCAGTGCATCTGAGGGAAAACTAGATTTGATCCATTTATGTGGATAATGTAGAGGCATCGCAATATTGTAGTGTTTTGATAGGCATACTGTAGAGATAGCAGATCCATTTTCAAAGTATAACTCCTAAACACGATTTATGGCTTTTTGCATGGATCCATGACTAGGTTTCGATTTTTATTTTTATTTTTTGTATTTTTTTGTTGTATAATTAATCTGTGATTGTCTTCGAAATCTAACAGTGGTATCAGAGCCACTTGCGAAAGCATAATTCAGTTATGTATAATATGTGATTATTCAAGATATGTTCGCACTTTTGGAAGAATGATTCATATATGATATAATTTTTGCAATAGTTACAATATGAGGATTCGTTTATGTATTAGTTGTTAACACAGATGCCACACCACGGTAGCCCTCGGTTTGGAACCATTGAAAACCCTGGAGCAGCAAGATGTGATTCGCAGTGACGTTAGGGTTTCTTAAAGCTTGAAGAATTTATGCACCTACATGGTTTGCAGTGGCGTTAGGGTTCCTTAAAACATGAAGAGTTCATGGTCTGGCGATTTCCTTGGCCCCCGTACCGACCGAGCAGCGGGACCCCCGTACCAACTCTGCGTAGGGCAATATTAATTTGCCAAAAATCTATCCTTTTTAAATAAACAAAATGAAACCATAACGACATATTCTTTGTTTGTTATGTTATATGATGCATGGTGCATTGTTGTTGCCTTAGTTATGTGATGCATGGCCTAGTTCTGTGATTCATGGTTTATGTTCTGTGATGTATTATTTATATTTTGGTATTTTGAATATGGCCTGTGTGTTGTGCCTTTCTCTCTACATTCTCAATGTAATCATTTCCCTCTACACTCTGATTGTACATTCTATATTTATATGTAAATGTAATCTCATAGAGGAGGCAAGGAACAGATAATCATATAAGAACTTGACTGGAAAGCTGCTTGGAGAAGACGTTATAATCCCTATGTTTGGTTATTGATACTCTAATTGGCTTGAGAGTATAAATGTGTTAGGGGCCACAACCATGTTACATATATTTTATACTTTTATATTGTATGAGACGCATTAAGTTTTTTTTGTTGCATGCTAATGGATAATAGCTGGTGAGATAAATTAATAAAACAACAACAAATCCCTTAAAGTAAATATTAAGTCATAATAAGATGTCATCCACTTTGTGTCACTCGTCTAGGTTATGATCAATTAAGTGTAGGCCTGCCAAAGCAGGGTCATTATCTATGCTGGTGAGATGCGATGGGATAAAAGTAATATTCAACTGCCAACCATTTAGTATGACTTAACTAGGCTATTTCAGTAGGATTGAATGTTTAGAGGCATAGAGTTGGGATTTAGTCTATGAGATAGATTAGAATAAGTGTTATTCACTCAATTAACCAAGAGCTGCATACGATTTAATTGGGAAGTGTTCCATACCTAAATAACCGAATTTTGGGTGATCAGCCAAAGCTGACTCAGAACAAGGTGAAATATGGATTTTGGCCTAATAGAAAATATTACGATGGGATATTCCGAGTCAATGCTGAGTGTCGTTTATTTGAATAAAAAATAGTATGAGGTACATTTCATAAAAGACCTAATTAAATATTTCAATATCATGATAGTTGATGGTTAAATATTACTTACTTTGCAAATTTCTATTAATTATTTCATTGAAATGATATTTACTTTACATATTTCTGTTGATAGATTACCATGGTATCCAACACATCAAATAACTTATCATTCCGATCTGTCCTTGAGAAGGACAAACTGTTGGGGACAAATTTTCTAGACTGGTACAGGAATTTGAAGATAATTGTAACACCCCATTTTTTTTCGACTCCAAAAATCAATTCTTTCAATTTCTATATCACTTTAAATATAAACTAAGAAAGTTATATTTCAAAGAAAATTTTGGCAGAGTTTCCCCTGAAATTTCTGCCCCGAAACACAAAAAGCTTACGGAATTCTGCTTTAAATTCCGTAGCTCACATCACAGGCAATAATATCATGGGCTCCCAAGGCTAAAATGGGCAGAATCACACAGGCAGTATAATATCATGCTGTGGAGGCCAAACTCATAATAGAATATCAAATGTCAAATAAAAACCATAAATTTCTTTGAAAACGAGGTAAAGATTTTAGAAAAACCTTTGTAAAACCTACCACAGGGCCCAATACACCATAACGAGATGGGTACGAGTCAAGAACATACCATACTACCCCATACTATACTTATCATCGACATCCCGGTACTTAAACATTCAAATCACAATTTAAACCACAAATTTTACTATTCACCTAACTAATTTTTACAAATTTTTTTTAAAAAAAACTCCACCCTACAAATCTACGCCTTACCTCTGCGCTGCTGAGGACCTGTAGCAGAAGAGGATCTAGTCATTTATTTGAATAAAAAATAGTACGAGGTACATTTCATAAAAGACCTTATTAAATATTTGAATGTCATGATACATACTCTACATATTTCTGTTGATGGTTAAATATTTCTTACTTTGCATATTTCTTTTCATTGAAATGATATTTACTTTACATATTTCTGTTGATAGATTACCATGGCATCCAACACATCAAATAACTTATCATTCTGATTTGTCCTTGAGAAGGACAAACTGTTTGGGACAAATTTCCTAGACTGGTACAGGAATTTGAGGATAAATGTAACACCCCATTTTTTTTTTTGACTCCAAAAATCAATTCTTTCAATTTCTATATCACTTTGAACATAAACTAAGAAAGTTATATTTCAAAGAAAATTTTGGCAGAGTTTTCCCTTAAATTTCTGCCCCGAAACAGAAAAAGCTTACAGGAATTCTACTCTAAATTCCGTAGCTCACATCACAAGCAATAATATCATGGGCTACCCAGGCCAAAATGAGCAGAATCACACAGGCAATATAATATCATGCTTGGGGGCCAAACTCATAATAGAATATCAAATATCAAATAAAAACCATAAATTTCTTTGAAAACGAGGTAAAGATTTTAGAAAAACTTTGTAAAACCTACCACAGGGCCCGGTACACCACAACATGATGGGTGCGGGTCAAGAACATACCATACTATCCCAAACTATACTCATCATCGACATCCAGGTACTTATACATTCAAATAACAATTTAAACCACAAATTTCACTATTCACCTAACTAATTTATACAAAATTTTTAACATAAAAACTCCACCCTACAAATCTACGCCTCACCTCTGCGCTGCTGAGGACCTGTAACAGTAGGGGATCTAGTCGTTTATTTGAATAAAAATAGTAGGAGGTACATTTCATAAAAGACCTTATTAATTATTTCAATGTCATGATACATACATTGCATATTTCTGTTGATGGTTAAATATTTCTTACTTTGCATATTTCTGTTAATTATTTCATTGAAATGATATTTACTTTACATATTTCTGTTGATAGATTACCATGGCATTCAACACATTAAATAACTTATCATTCCGATCTGTCCTTGAGAAGGACAAATTGTTTGGGACAAATTTCCTAGACTGGTACAGGAATTTGAGGATAATTGTAACACCTCATTTTTTTTTCGACTCCAAAAATCAATTCTTTCAATTTCTATATCACTTTAAACATAAACTAAGAAAGTTATATTTCAAAGAAAATTTTGGTAGAGTTTCCCCTGAAATTTCTGTCCTGAAACACAAAAAGCTTACGAAATTTTGTTCTAAATTCCGTAGCTCACATCACAAGCAATAATATCATGGGCTCCCCCGACCAAAATAAGCAGAATCACACAGGCGATATAATATCATGCTCTGGGGGCCAAACTCATAATAGAATATCAAATATCAAATAAAAACCATAAATTTCTTTGAAAATGAGGTAAAGATTTTAGAAAAATCTTTGTAAAACATACCACAGGGCCCGGTACACCACAACGAGATGGGTACAGGTCAGGAACATACCATACTACCCCACACTATACTCATCATCGACATCCAGGTACTTATACATTCAAATCACAATTTAAACCACAAATTTCAGTATTCACCTAAATAATTTATAAATTTTTAAAATAAAAACTCCACCCTACAAATCTATGCCTCACCTCTGCGCTGCTAAGGACCTATAACAGTAGGAGATCTAGGGTAGTCCAGGGACTCCCTAACCCCCCAAACACTAAGGGGTCAGCCATTTCTGGTGTGAGTATAATTTACTGATTAAGCAAATAGATTAAACTTTGTAAATAAAATAAAATAAACTTACAAATACCAAGATAATGAAATTCCATCTGAAATCGAAACGTATAAACGTCATAAGGGTGGCTTTTCGTCAAGTACCATTTGGATCATCACCTGTTTATATATATCTGCCCACAACTTACTTATCTTTAGTTTTGAACTCATACCCAAATTCATCACTTTACACACATCACTTTATACCTTATACAAACATTCACACAATGTCACTTCCTTATTTTCTTCATACCTATTCAATCACGTACCGCATTTACTAATCGATGTCATTTACAAACTCACGACCCATATTCTTTCACACTTATTTTCATTCATATACATTTTTTCCTCATTCTCAGATTACATACATCGCATGCACACAAGCAATAATATCATATACTTCTTCATAATATCTCATTACATGTATTTATTTTATTGCATAACGTCACATTCATCTGATTCCATCGCATCATAATCATATGCATTCATTCCCATAATATCACATTCGTTCATGCCTTATAGCATAAATATAACATCTCATTATACATTGCAATTTTCTTACATTTCATCCCATCATTAGCATATCACTTACTTGAATGCTCATCCATATTGCATCAAAACATGTTTTATAACTCATTCTCATCCCGTCAGACGACTTTAGTTATTTCTCATTCTTATAAGTAATATATCTTATTATCATTTTCACTTATAACACAAAATGCCATTAACTTCACTTTCATTCTCATCACAATATACTCCATATCCCAAACATAGTTTGGGCAATCACATATCACACCCCAAAGCCGATAGCTTGGGTAATAATCACCGCACCCCAAACACATAGTCTGGGTAATATCACATCTCATCTCAAGCCGATAGCTTGGTTATATTCACTTCAATTACTTTTCATCTTCACTTTACCATATTCTTCATTTCCATTACTCGTACAATATCATGCCAACTCACCTTGCGAATTATGCCAAGGCAGGTAGTTTCCACCATTTCCACAGAAATAGTGGACGGGTAGTTCCTCGATACAATTCCAAGGTGTATCAACTCATATCATACTGTATTTTACTTTAATAATCACTTTCATAATACAATTACTTCGTACTATCCATATTAACACATGTCTCTTTTACTTTTTCATTTTAAACTAACCACATACTGCATTTATCATTTCTTTCCATACACAAACTTATAACTCATATCCCTTCATATTTATTTTCATTCACAATCACTTTCTTTCACATTCACAATTCCACTTTCTTTACTTTCTCATTCTTATTTACACTTATTTATTTTATTAGTTTGTCGACCAGTGTCCATGTCATCACATAACCGAAGCCGATAGCTCAGTCAGAATACAGATTGCTGCCCACCAAGGGTCTTACACATCAAATACACATATAGCTGCCACATAGGTCTTACACATCAAATACACATATAGCTGCCACATAGGTCTTACGCATCAAATACAAATATATCTTAGCTACCACATAGGTCTTACGCATCAAATACAAATATATCTTAGCTGCCATATAGGTCTTACGCATCAAATACACATATAGCTGCCACATAGGTCTTACACATCAAATATACATATAGCTGTCACATAGGTCTTATGCATCAAATACACATATATCTTTTTCTCCTTTTTAGTGCCCACACAACTGACCTCCTCGTACAACACAGGGATCTCTGTGCCTCTCCCCGTACATTTCAATCCTGAAACCCACCAATTCACCCAGATCCAGGTGTCCTTCATCTATTATTTGTGGGCTGGATTGAAAGTACGGTTGCGCGCTTGTCCAACCAAGACTAAAACCAGAAGACTAGTCAAAAATAATATATAACACGCGGATCGATGCTCCCATAGAGTCTTACACGTCTGAGGCTACGTCTTCCTCCTGGCCCTATACCAGCAAGGGAAACTCTTGATCCCAAAATATAATTTGGGGCAATATATATATAACTCATGTTCCCGGGTGTATCCCGGGCCTATGGGGTCTAGCCCAAACCCCTGGGAGATTGTGCGGCACTGCGATATTAAATTATCTCCTTTATATCTCCATATATATATATATATATATATATATATATATATCCATATATCTCTGTTATAATATAACTCCATATATAAATATATCTCCTTTATAACATAACTCTTTTATAATATATCTCTGTAGATCTCCTTTACAATATAACTCCTTTATAAAATAACTCCTTTATAATATATCTCGATATACACCTTTATAATAGAACATGAACGCATATAACTCCATTAAATTCATAAACATACACAAACCATCAATCTCATCGATTATCATATAAATTTCTCATTTATCACTCACACGGCACACACACACACACACACACATCATGCCAATTTTTACCTTACATTATCACATAAACTTTTCAATTTATCACACGCCTCACACATACACCATATCATGGAGCTCTCCATCAAGTTATCGCATCACACTATCATATCATACACACCATGTACATGAAATAAAAGAGCTCGTACTCACATAGTATCCCGCGAAGACTCGAAGCACCAGCACGCCATCCCACATCCAAAGTTGCTAATATATCCTATTATCAAATTTCAAAGCAATTAAGGCTCAAATCATCCAAACCAATCACAAGAGCTAATAACACTTCCAAATATCACACAAGCGTTTATTGAACGACTGGGATACACACGTCCATTACACGTAATATTCGAACTCCGACAAGATTCTTATTTTCAAACAATTACTAAAAGCACTCCCAAATTATTCTAATAGTCCAACTACAATTTCTACTACCATACAAAAACTAATTCTTATATATATAATTCTCTTTTACAAACCTAAAATCCTAATTTGTTAACAACTTGCAAACTCTCTAAGAATCTGCTAACTTCTTGCATCTACCATTCCCAACATCTCTTAATCGTCTTATCATAATATTCCTACTCAATAGAAATTAACCACACTTAATTTTATATAATAAAATAAAATAGGGTATACCTTCTCGAAGCCCTCTCCAAAAACCGATGCTACCACGAGCGATAGCACCTTCCAATTAGCCATCCCCTCAAATTAATTTGAAAATTATGAAGAAATGATAGTGGATTTGGACGGGGATCGAAGAGGCCGAATGGGTTCGGTTTCGTTCTTGGGCAGAAACGAAAACCAGGAGAGGGAGGAGGATGGATGAAGGGGGGGGGGGAGGGGGGGGAAATTTTATAAAATATATGTATAATAAAAATATTTTTAAAGGGATATTTATATATAAACCCCCAATATCCAAAATATTTCAAATGAACCCCCAACTCTTGCACTTTAAAAAATACTAACAATACAAAATACTTAAAATTGTGTCATAATAATCCTCCAAAAGTATAAAATAAAGTAAACAATACTTCTTCACAAAAACTCAACTCATACTCCAATATATCAATAATACCAATCTTCCACAAATATAGACACCAATATCAGTATTTACAAATAAAAAGCACCAAATAAAATTCTCACAACTCCAAGAATATAAAACAGGTTTTTTAGGTATTTTACAAATTCGAGGTGTTACAATAATCCTCAGGCATGAGAAAAAGCTATATGTTCTAGAGCAGCATATTCTTGAGCCACCTATTGCAAGTGCCCCTCGCACCTAAAAGGATGCTCATAAGAAGCATTAAGATGGCATCTTGGACATTGGTTGTCTCATGCTAGCCACCATGAACTCTGAGCTTCAAAATCAACATGAGAATATGGATGCCTACAATATGATCATACATCTCAAGAGACTCTATCAAAAGCAGGCTAAGCATAAGAAGTTTGAAGTCTCAAAGGCATTGTTTCAGTGCAAACTGGCAGAAGAAAGCCTGGTTGGAACTCATGTGCTCAATATGATTGGGTACATAAAGAATTTTGAAAGGCTTGGTTTCTCTTTGGGTCAAGAGTTGGCCACTGACTTTGTCCTACAATCGTTGCAAGAAAGTTATAGTCAATTCAACATGAACTACAACATGAATGAAATTGACAAACCTCTGCCAGAACTACAAAGCTTGTTGAGAATTGCTGAACAAAACATTAGTAAGGGAAAGACCATTATGATGGTCCAACAGGCCAACGATAAGGGCATGGGAAAAAAGAAGATTAAGAAACCCAAAGGTAAGGGGAAGAGGAAGGGCAATTTCAAACCCAACACTTCTGCCTTGAAACCTAAAGGTGGGGTGGCCAAGTAAGGCATATGCTTCCACAGTGCTGAGACCGGATATTGGAAGAGGAACTGCCATAAGACCCTAGAGGAGCTTAATGTAACGCCCCGATTTTCATACACTGGGAAACCGTGACATAAGCCAGAATCTTTTCCTTCAATTAGCCACAATACACAGAAAAACAGGAAAATTTAAAACTTTTTATTCAACACAAATGTATTACAAGTCTGAATGTTATAAAACTGCAATACATTATATCAGTGTTACAATAATGCTATACAAGCCCAAGTGTTACAAACTTTCAATAAAAATTACATCAGAGTATAATGAATAATATACAATATTTGGTACTTCACTTGGATGCTTCTCAACATAAATAAATTACAATAGATGTTACAATGGTACCCAACATATATTACAAGCAAAATAGAATCCACACTTTGCTTCTCTTGCCTTGAGTCCTCCTGAATCCTGTACCTGTAGTTTTGCAATCTAGTACCTATTGAAATGGGGATGTCAGTACATATACTGACGCTTTAAAGCTGATAACTAGCAGTGATTCTCAACTTTAAATAAATAGATTGATGAAAAGAGATACGTGTATATATATATAATTGATGTGCCAGTATATGTTATGGCTTAGACTCTAATACAAGATTAACTAATGCAAGGATGCTCTTATTCTAATGCAAGCAAGTCTCCGGAACAGTATGTCGTCCATATCAACATACGCCCATAACAAGTCGTTTCTTCATATATAGGAATTTGAACCTGGGCCATGAATTCTACTCTTGTACTCAACCTATTTCTGAAAATATAACGTGACTGATGAGGTTTCTCTGAAACAGTCTAATTCTTCTATTCGCAGTCATATAGTGGTGTCTCGTTTGCCACTATTGCCCGGCGTACCAGACCTTACTCAAAAATCTGACGACTTGACGAACCCTTGGAGTTAACTATAAAGCAAGTTAGCTCGAAGCATCCCCTGTGGCCCCCTAGCAGATAGACCGTAGTCTATGGATTGTTCGCCTTTCTTGTTATAGAGCATGACGGAGTTTCGGGGGTCCATCCCCTAGCTCCGACAGGAATCTCTCCCGCCCTTATCATGGCACTTCAGAAATTAACAAACGAGGTACGGATCCCGTGCTCCCAACTCGTGAGAAGGCACAGACCATATCCCTTTGACATGAAGGTTATAACCAATAACACCACCTAGTGTTGGCCTGTAGAATAGGTCAGATCGTTGGGTATCACCCTTAATACCAACTCTTTTCCTTCGGCGAAAAATGATGATAAATAAGGGTTAAGTAGTAATAGTCATAAGTTACTACCCTAACCATGTCACTAACCCTAAACAATCCGAGGGATGATAACAGTACTAACACAACATGCTAGGTCTTAAGTTAGACTTCGCAAGATAATTCTACTAGGTGTTCAACCTAGACTTACCAGAATCCCTAAGGATCCTGTTCATAACCTATCGATCCAAGACCCTGGCAATACGAACGTATTCGCATACTACTGCTCTGAACTTGAATTTCGTCTACACTCCCGGACCGCGATCAACTTACACCGATTAAGATCTGATGGTGCACGAGGGGTGACTCGTCCACGGTCCACGAGGAGTAAAATAAATACACGTCTTGATGGTCGATGGCTCCTAGGGCAATGATATCATCCTAGATGAGCACAATAACTGCGTACTAGATAATAAGCTACATACGAGCAAAACAACTTACATATGAGCTGACTAGCTATGTATGAGCCAAACGAATTACATACGATACAACTGGCTATGTATGCGACAAATGTATTATATAGAAGCAACCATAAAAGTCTTCTAACAACCTAGAAGCGAAATAACATGCTACTAGCAAAACTTGATCTTTTATATTTAGAAGCAACAGAAGAATCTTCTAATAGACCAATGTAAACATACCACTAAAGAGAACTTGATCTTTTATACAAAAAGCAACATAAAAAGCCTTCTAACAACCTAGAAGCAATTAAACATGCTACTCTTATCGAAATTCAACAAAATTGGACTTTTTAGAACGGTGAGAACGTCTAATACAACTCTCTAGTTGAAACCTTTCTCAGATTAGGTCAATAAGAGGTACAAAAATTTCGAACAATCTAAACAGTGAGCTTTCAGCCAAAAGGCCAGCTGCTGTAATTTTGTAAGGGTCATAACTCTTGCTCCACTTATCGGAATCTAACCAAATAGGACATTTTGGAAAGAGGAGAGACTCTACTAAAACTCTCTATTTGATGACCTTCTCAAATTCAGTCATTAAAAGGTACAAAAACTTCAAACAATCCAAACAGCGAGCATTCAGCCAAAAGGCCAGCTGCTGTAATTTTGTAAGGGTCATAATTCTTACTCTGCTTATCGGAATCTAACCAAATAGGATATTTTGGAAAGTTGAGAGACTCTACTACAACTCTCTTGTTGATGAACTTCTCAGATTTCGTCATCAAAAGGTACAAAAACTTCGAAAAGTCCAAACAACAAGCTTTCAGCCAAAAGGCCAGCTACTGTAATTTTGTAAGAGTCATAACTCTTGCTCCGCTTATTGGAATCTAACCAAATAGGAAATTTTGGAAAGGTGATATACTCTACTACAACTCTCTAGTTGAACACCTTTTCAGATTCAATTAATAAGAGGTGAAAAAACATTAAACCATCCACACAGCGAGCTTTAGCAAAAAAGCTGGCTACTGAGATTTGTAAAGCTCATAACTTTTGCAATACTTATCGGAATCTAACAAAATAGGCTATTTTGGAAAGGGGAGAACATCTACTGTAACTTTCTAGTTGAACACTTTTTCAGATTCAATCAATAAGAGGTGCAAAAACTTCGAACCTTCCAGACAGCGAGCTTCATCCAGAAAGCTGGCTGCTGAGATTTGTAAAGCTCATAACTTTTGCAATACTTATCGGAATCTAACAAAATAGGCCATTTTTGGAAAGGGGAGAACATCTAATACAACTTTCTAGTTGAATACTTTTTCAGATTCCACATGGAACTCAAAATCCGGTCCTTTAAACACAAGTCGAATCAACCAAAACAACAGTTTTGTTGTTTTGAGGAAACGATTTGTTTAACCCATCAAATTAACCCATAAAATTCTATAAAAATTAGAGCATGATAATAACACATATGAGAATCTCTAAAATTAATTTGGGCTCAAGATTTCAACTTTAGCACAAGTGATTAATTCTAACCATCAAAACTACAAGACTAAATCTTTAGGGTTTTGTTTTAGTTCTACTACTTCAATCTTTATGTGCCATTTTATTACAGTCCATGGTCCTCATATGCATATGAAACTAGTCCAAGATCTTCTATTTAATAAAAATAATAAAAATAACAACAACAAATAAATCAAGTTGAGAAACCCCCACCCAACGATTGTAGGAAGAACTTGCCCTCTCCTCATTGCTCCTTATTCTTGCTCCTCTTCAAGAACAGCCCCTAAATGAACCCATAAATTTTTTATTGATTTGATCACTCTTTTCTTTTCTTTCTTCTCAACTTTTTTCTAAAAATAAAACAAGACAAGAAGGAGAAGGAGAATGAGATGAGATGAGAAGGGAACCACAATTGAAAATGGGCTCTTACCCTTGAGGTGTGTTGGCCGGCCATAGGAGTAAAGGGGGGTTTTATAGGAAAAAATGTGGTTGAGAAGAAGCCACTTGTTCTTCTCATTTGTGGCTCAAACAATTTTAGTTCAAATTGCAAATTTAAATTGCAATCAAAACCCTACTCATCTTTAACCCTCCATTTGATCATGATATAGTACATATACGTACATATATCTGTCTACACAGATAATTTTTATTAGTTAAAACTTATAATCTCTACCAAAAATATTTTAATTTAGAAATAATAATAAAAATAATTTTATTACCAGCTCGGAAGATTTCAGTACCAATTTGATACAATATAGATGTATACAGACTGGTATATATATACAGATAATGTTTATTAACAAAACCGGGTAATATCCACCAAAAATATTTCAATTCTGAAAATAAAAAATAAAATAATAATAAAATAATAATTTTTATTATCAGCTCGAGATTTTACAAACATTTTTTAAAAAATGCATTTTACAAGATTTGGTACAAGTGCACAAAACCGATACAATGCATATTTATACTTACTAGCATATATATACAAATAACTTTTATTAGTAAAACCAAGAAATTTCCATAAAAATATTTTAATTTTAAAAATAATAATAGTACAAATATAATATCCAAACGGGATATTGCACTTACGAAGAAGAAAGGAAGTGAGACTTCCACTACAGGTATTTTTATTATAGAAGTCAATTTATCAACTTTTGCATCTTGAGTATTAGATACTGAATGTGGATCTCACTTTTTTTGCAAATGTGCAGGATCTCAAAAGGAGTAGAGCATTGGTGTCAAGCCCCGCTTCCCAAAAATACGGAATACGAGCACATGACATTGACCCAGCGAATGACTAACATCATTCATAAGCTGTTTATCCGATCAACTCAACAATATAATCAATATAGAACAATTGCGCAGGCAATAATAATAATCTCATGAACAATAATACTTGGAATGAAGCAATATGAGATATCCAAATACAATAAAATCCAACATCTTGAAACAAATAATAGCAATATTCGAGTCAAAAGCCCACAATACAATGAAATAATAACAGTTCAATAATTAAGTCTCCATAACAAAGCAATAATTTATTAAGCGGCGATGCTATCAATTCCTTCACCAATATTGTTCTCCCAATCCATCAGGCAGTTCTCCATCAACACCTGTAAACACTTCATCTAAAAAGAGCAGAAAAATTGTTCTTAGAGCAAGTCATGGAAAACAAGTAGAGAAAGTAAGGAACAATGGAATAACAATATAACAATAAATTCAATAGATCAATATGAATCAATAACATGAGACAATAGCACTAATAATTGATGCAATGGGTATAAACAATGATTCAATAATCTATAACAATATTCAATGATCAATATCAATAACACTTAGCCAATATTCGATATCAATAGGAACAATGATGAACATTATGCAATGATGATGTGGTGTCAATTCTTAAGTCTATTAATCATTTTAGTCATAACTAATGTAGCATTTCATGCGTCCCATTTATTTTCCACATGGTTGCTACATACAAACAAGTTACGTTTAAACTTAGTGGTGGATTTTATAAATCATGTACTCGGCAACGATATACAATAATGACCGATAATCGAATCAATTAAGATACTGCAATCAATAATCTACAATCAATCGATGACCGATATGACCGATATGACCAATAGACCGGTAGACCGATAAATAGGAAAACACGGGCCTCTCCTCCGAGTACAGTCCCGATATTGTGCACTACTAAAGTCAACCCTTAAACCCACTCCGGCTTGTTAATTATTTTATCAATGCAACAATACAATATGCAATTTGAGACATGAAATGAACAATGGTATCAATAGGGGAACAATAGGATGGTAACACTGAATAGGACAATTATAAAGATGACAATAACTTATTAGGATCATGTAATGCAGCATATACACTTTAATTCATGCAATACAATGATATAGGAATAATTAATTTAAGAAAAACTGGAAATTACAATTCTGGACATTAAACACATTAGTAGTAAAATAAGCATAACTTTTGCTACACAACTTGAAATTCAGAAATTCAAGATGTTCTGGAAACTAGAAAGATAAGGCGATAATTCTTATTCGGAAGTTATTCATTTTAAGATCATTTACTGGGTCGAAAATAGCTGACAAAATACAGCCAGCAAGCAACATATATTTTTTTTGGATATTTTTCATGAAATAAATTAATTAAACATGATGGGTATCAATCCTATAGTTGATAAATCATCCAATCAGCATGATGGGTGTAAAATCATGGTAAATACAAAAAGAAACACATACATACACAATTTTGACAACAACCAAATATTAATCCATCGTTCAAACACAAACCTAGCAATAAAAAAATGGTGGATTAATTGTGTGGTGATTATATGCATAACCATATTAACAATTCTATATGAATGCGTGAAAGATTCAATCTTTGGAGTCAAAAGTGGTACGAAGTCAAGAATATTGGAGTTAGCTCGTGTAACCCCTTAATAGACCCAACGAAAGATAATCAATACAATGATACAATAAATGATTAGGATACAATTGCGGAATTTCAACAAAAACTTGAATTTGATACAATTCGCAATTCAAGAGGAAAGTGAATTTTCTTATAGACGATTAGTCCAAATACCAAGAATAACGGGATGAGAATCCCGAAGCAACGAATCCACGAGAAATCACGTGCACACTACGTGCATAGGAGCAACCAGCAAGAAAAGCACAGCAAGAGGGTTCAACAGCAAACAGCAACTCGGCAAGGCACTGGATCCATACAGCAACTGGCGGATCGCCCGAACAACATACAGCAGGACAGAAAGCAGCAATGGTAAAGAGAGAAGCAACCACAGCAAGCTGTTTTCGCTGGCGACGGGTCGGAGGTCGGCTGACGCATGCGGCATCGAGGGCACGGCAGCGCGGCGAGACTGACGACGTTGACAGGTGGCTGGGGCGTCAAGGCTCAGGTCTGCTCATCAATCGAAATAGGGGATAGAGTGGGCGGCGTTGTGCAGGGTGGAGGTGCCGCGACTGTGCTGGGGTGCAGGAAGACAGCTGGGTGGTCAAGGGGTCGACTGGACAGCATCGACAAGAAGGGAAGGGTGGACTCGGTCATCGACGGGAACAGGGAAACAGCCAGGGGGTTCAATCTGGGTGCGACAGGGTGTGCGGCGTTGGGTTTCAACAGCAAAGGAAGAGAGAAAGGTGGATGACAGGGGTTGGGTTCATACAGTAGGGGGGAAGATGAACAGTAGATGATGACTGGGTTTACACAGTATGGGGTTTGTGGCTATGTAATGTTAGGGGCTAGGGTTAGGGTGTAGGTTAGAATAGTATATATCGATGTTTAAAGATGTTAGGTTATTGGGTTAACGGGTAGGATCCAATAAGAGTGGGTTTTAGATAATAAATGGGTTTCTAGATCCAATACGAGAAAGAGAATAAACAAATAAAATAAAATAAATAGGATTATATAAAAAAATGTAATTTGTACTACAATATATAAATAATTTGAAATAACTACAAATACAATTAATAAATAGAAATAGATTTTTAATAAACAACTAAAAGCAGTAATAATAAAAACAATAATAATAACAGTAATACTAGTAACAACAATAATGATAACAGTAGTCAAAGTAATAACAATAATAAAAATAAGATTAAAACAATCCAATAATGATAATATATTTGATTTGGGCTAAAATGTAAATATCCGATCAATGAGAAATAGAAAGTAAGATTAAAATACACCATCATTCGAAATGAATAAATTTTCGATTAGAAGAGACTTTAACATAAAATCCAAAAAGAATTTAGCACAAAATAAATTTATAAAATCAAATTATAGAAAATACACGGAAAATACTTATTGTCGGGAATGGGGGTTACAATTGGCTAAGGGTGATGTTGACCTACGAGTTGGAAATGGAGCAAAAGTTGCTGCTTCAGCTGTAGGGAGTAATACTTGTTACTTGGAGCTTGATACTTGTTACTTGGAGCTTTTCCCTGAGTACACTACGCTCTATGATTCACTATGAAATCTAAAACGTAACTGTTTGAATGTAGCAACTATGTGGTAAAAATCTAGGATGCATGAAGTGCTACCTAGATAGGATTAGATACAAGATTTGAACATGATCACTTGACACTTGTTACTTGTTACTTGTACATGATACTTGATTACTTGACATTTGTTACTGGTTACTCATTTACATGATACTTGACACTTGTTACATGTTACATGCACCTATTACCTCACCACATTACTTGATTCTGTTCTTGTTTCATGCTAGTCATTCTTTCTTGCTATCATGTCTATTTCATGCTATACTTGCTTCCGATGTTACTCTATTCTTGTTTATCTTTTCTTGTACTTGTCTCTTGCACTACAACCGGTCCATAACTTGCATTGACCGGCATTTTGTTTCTCTTTCCTTTTTCTTGCAATTTGTTAAATTGCAGATTATGGTGATCAGCTGCCCAATGAAGTAGGTGATCTGAGATTCTAGTTGGTTGGAGTTCTTGCTATATCTATTTATTTCTTGTTGCTTATCTTGAATAATTATACTTGGTTACATGGATATTTGTATTGGGCTTTGTGTCCCAGACTTGTGTTTTGTTCCAGACATGATTATTTGAAATTCAGTATTCTTGTTTCTTTTCAAATAATCTTGTTGACTATATTGATTCAGTTATGCATGTGTGGTTGCCTATTTTTCTTGTATATCTCTTGTTTATACTTGTACTTGTTATAAAGATCCTGACAGCTTATGAATGGTGAAAGCTATTCACTGGACTTAGTCACGTATCTATATTTCGTATCTCCTTTTTGGGAAGCGGGACGTGACAGAACCAATGGTAGAAATGGAGAAGACTCCACAAATCATTGTGGAACAATAACATGCTCAAGTAACACAAGGCCTACATAAGTCTAGTAGGATACCTCATCCACCGGTGAGATATGCTAGGACCTGTGGGTTATGGGCCCGCCACGCTTTCGCTCCACAACTCTGACGGTGGAGCTCCAAGCTGTAGACATGTCATTGTAGACCACATGAGGCAAATCGAAGAACCACGCATGAAGAAAAGAACGAATGACACCGAAAACAAAAGAATATAGTTTTGAAGAGAATGAAATTATACCTGTCACGCCCCGCTTCCCAAAAGAGAATATGGAATACGGACACGCGACAAAAGCCTAGCGAATGATTTTCATCATCCATAAGCTATTCAAGAATCTTTACAACATTCACAAGAATCATCAGAGTTGAAATCAAAAGTATCACCCAACATGCACACTTGAACCAAAATACCAACAAGAATACTTGAAACCAAAATGTATTAATCTCAAATAATCATGATCTGAATAAGTCAAATATCTTGGGTCACATTGCCCAATACAAATAAATTCAAGTATCAAAATACAATATTGTTCAAGTAAGAAACAAGAAATAATAATAATAAAATCCAGCACTAATACTTCATGTCACCAATACCATCTGGAACCTGTTCTCCAAAATCTGCAATTTAACAATTGCAAGAGAGAGGAAAAGAGAAAACAAATACCTGTCAATTGCAAGTTACGGGCCGCTTGTAATGCAGGATACAAGTACATGGGAAAACTAAACAAATATCATGGAATATGCATAATATCAAATATAACAACTAGCATGGTAAGTGAACAAGTGTAAGTGGCATGTATCAAGTGTCAAGTAAACAAGTATCATGTAAACAAGTAACAAGTATCACGAATCAAGTATCATGAAATCAGGTAACAAGTAACAAGTGTCAAGTAGCATGTACAAGTAATCATGTAACAGGTAATCATGTATAAAGGTAAACAGGTGAACATGTATCAGGCAAGCAGGTAACAGGTAATCATGTAACAGGTAATCAGGTGTCAAGTTATGTCATGTCAAGTCTTGTAATTGTTACTATCTAGGTAGCACTTAATGCACCCCAACTTTTATCACATGGTTGCTACAGTCAAACAGTTTCGTTTAGATTTCGTAGTGGAGTCCATAGGGCAGTGTACTCAGGGATCAGGAAAAACAGAAACAGGAAACAGGTTTATGAATCAAACAGGTACACGAATCATCCGAGTTATGTATCAACAGGTTCATGAATCAACAGGTACACGACCAACAGGTCCGTGCATCAACAAGTAACAGGTACACGAACTAACTGGTCCATGCATCAACAAGTACCAGTTACATGAACCAACAGGTCTATGCATCAACAGATTCATGTATCAACATGAATCAAAATGGAAAACACGGGCCACCTTCTAAGTACACATTTTTATATTTTGCACTACTAGATCTTTTCCTTAACCCCGGCTTGATTATTTTATTATTATTAGTCAACAGGCATGTATGTGTCACAAACAGATCAAGAATAACTTAGCATGATCATATAATAAGTTCAAGTTGCAAGATAAACATGTACAGGTGCAAGATATCTCAGAAAAGAATGAAATAACCAAATCTCAAGTTCAGGACAGCAAAGACCACACTGCAGTAAAATAGTGATTCCCGTTGTTACAAACATGCAAATCTGAATCCGTTAAAACTTATAAAAAATAGACTCCCAACCAAATCCAGAGAGTATAAATAAGTCATATAGTATTTCACAAAATCATAACTCAAAACTAATTTAAATTCAGAAAAATACGTTCATTCAGAAATCAGTAAAACAAATTCTCAGTCAGAAAAACAGCATTAAAACTCCTCAAATAAATCCAGGAATAATCTGGGGTAATCCCCTACATGTCTAGTATCAAAATATAAAGTTTCATAATTTTTCAGCAAAATTAGTTTAGTCAACGGAAATCAGAAAACATCAAGAAATGATAGTTTGGCAAATCTAGAATTCCCAACAATGCTGTACGAAAACTGTAATATCTCGCAAACCGTGAAAGGAAATCCAAATCCTCCAAAGGGAGATGAAAATAGGCAAAATAGTCTAACTTTCATAATGCATAAATATTTTCCATACAGTTGTAGGAAATAGGGTGAAAATACGATTCTTTACAGAACATCAAGTAAAATACAACAAGTATAGCTTTTGTAAACAAGCATGAAACGGCATATAAAACTCATCAATAAAATCCACCAAAAGTCTTGGTAATCCCTAAATAGATATAGAAAAATTGACCAAAACTTCAGATCAAAATAATGTGTCTAACACTAGAATCAAAATAATTTATTCATCAAAATCATCAAGAAACGAAATCTGAAAATGATCTACGCCTCTATAGTAAAACAGTCATATCTCACACACACGAAAATGAAATTGTGCAAGGTCAGAAGGGTTGGAAAGAAGACGAATTTCTCTAAAACTCATGTTTTATACCGAAATTAAGATACTGATCTTAATATAGTCCAAATTACTGATCTAGACATATTATCGACAAAATACAGAATTTCTTCAAAAACCAAAATCAACATAGATCCAACGAAACTTGATCCAAACACAACCAAGCACGAAATCGAGTCTACCAAGTATCCAAACTTCCTAAAATAGGGTAATTAATATATCCAAAGCAAGTCTATCACATGGATCTCAACAAATACTCAAATTCTCACAAAAATCTCACATACATGATCAAATCAAGAATGGGCAAAACCTAAGTTAATTCATGTCAATATTGTGTCGTGAGGCAACTATGCTCAATCACTATAGAGACAATATCAACAAGGAGTTTCACATACGAATTGTCTCTACAACCCAACTACACTACAAGCGGTATTTTTGACTTGTATCATACAAAGAAATTTTAGTACAAGTTACTTGCCTTAACCGAAGACGAAGAACAATGAAAATCAAGAATAACGGGAACGGATTCTCGAGCAACGATCTCAATGAGCAGATCAAACATGAACCATGAACCACCAACGAACCCACGAACCAAAATGAATCACACGAACCAAAACGAACCCACAAACATAAGCACACGAACACCACAACTACCCGAGATCCAACACACGCACACCAACACAAAGAGAGAGACGAGGCCGGGGAAATGATGGTAAGCGGCAAGGGAAAATAGCATGCTGCTGTGCTGCTGGCAACTTGCTACCGATGGAGACACGAGCACGGGGGTGCAGCCTGGCAGTCGCTGTTGCTGCGGGCAGCTGTGCCAGCTGCGACGCGATGGCCGAAGGGGTACATCGCCAGAGGAGTGCTGCCGCTGCTGCAGCTGACAACGGTGGCTGTAGCAACGCAACATAAGCACAGGGGAGGTGCAGAGTGGCGCGTACTGGCATTAGGGTGTTGTGGTCGCGATGCAGGAGCAGCACAGGGGGCACTCTGGTCATCGACGTCGAGGTGAGGCGCTGCAGCGCAGGGGCTGCGAGGGGAGGCTGCAGTCGCTGACGAAGGGCTACTACTGTCGTGGAGCGCGACCAGGTGGAGGAGGGTGCCGGGGTGGATGAAGAGCAGGTGGAGGAGCACAGGGTGGGGTCGAGGCTAGCTGGTCCGAAAAAGTAGGGGAAATGGGAAACGGGGAAGTGAAGAGGAAGACGAAGGGTTAGGGGCGGCTGAGAAGTTCTGGAAGCTGAACAGGCTACATAATGGTTTAATGTATGGGTACATATATAGGGTTGGATTAGGTTTAGGTGTTAGGGTAGGTATAAACTGGTAATTGTGTTTTATAATTAGGTTATAGGTTACAGGGTTTTGGGCCTTGGGTTTATTAGGGGTTAGGGTAAATGGGTTTATAGTAAAAATATAATAGGTATGGGTTTTTAATGGATTTTATTAAAATAGGATAGTTGGGTTTAAGAAGAAATCCAACAAAATAAAAATGGGTTTTGGCACAATAACTAATAAAAATATACAATTAGGTTTTGAGAGAAATATTAATAACAATAATAAAAACAATAATAATAACAATAATAATAATAATAGTACTAATAATAATAGTAGTAGTAATAATAAAAGTAATAATAACAATAATAAGAATTGTATTAAAATATAAAAATCACAGAAAATACTTACAAATAAAATCATTGATCGAAAATAGATTTTAACAGAAGTGTCAAGAATACATCTTGACAAAAGAATTTGAAAACCGAAAAAAAATAATTTGCAAAAATTTTTAAATACAGAAAATACACGGAAAATACAGTTTTGGAAAAACAGGGGTTACAAATCCTACCCACCTTATAACAAAATTTCGTCCTCAAAATTTGCTTAGGCGGTACATAGGACAAGGCAAAAGCAAACTGGGGAAGGGTAACAAAGCAGAGGGCTAATGGGGAAAGAACAAGGCAGGGACAATCAACTGAAAAAGAAGGAAGTGGATAACAATGATGTCAAATGGAATGCATGAAAGAGAAGAAGCATTATCAATAGTGTAACTCCTGTTTCCCCATATTTGTACTTTTATACTGTATTTTGCTCAATTGTACTCTTTCATCTATTTGAGATCCTGTATTTTATTTTAGTTCGATAAAATCATTATTTTTGCATCGACTCAATTTTTGGTCCTTTTATCGAATTCATTTGTGTGCACTTTGTGTCGTTCTTCATGAAGAATTGACTATTTCTCCTCATTTATCTTTTTAATCCCCATTTTGATACATTTTGACCAATTCTCCTGTTGGGCCCTATTCAATTCGGGTACCCTAAAACCCACAAACCCGAAACCCTACTATTTAAACCCCTAACCCCTAATCCTAATCACTATTCTACCCTAAATAACCCAGCCGCCTACGCTTCCTTCACTCCGTCTTCTTCCTCCGCTCACATCGCGACCCATACTCCCATTGCCTCCTCGCCATCGCCGTCGTCCCCTCGTCTCCATCGCCTCGCCAGTCACCCACCACCCAACACCTCACCGCCACCATCCTCGCCTTCCACAACTCCGAACCCACTCCATCTCCTTCCTCCCGCTCCATCACCATTACCCAATCCCGTCCACCAATCCGCTCCACCTTCATCATCGCCCTCGCCTCCACCATCGACTCCCTCTCCTCTCCACCTCCGTTCGCATTGCCAACACCCCATTTCTCCTCCGCTCGCGTCCCCTATTCGAAACCAAGAAACAGAAAAATGCGCGCCACCCCCCCAGTGCCGATGCCCTCCGTGGCTGTCGCAGTCACGCCGCCTCACCGCCAGCGTTGCGAGCCCCGCCTCGTCACCATCGAAGACCCCGCCGTCGCCATCCTCCCTCTCGATCTCTATTTCGACGAAGAAGAGAAGGAAGAAGAACAGCGATTAGGGCGGGATCCAATCTCGGCCCTTGGATCGCTTCAAGATTCGTGCATCTCAAGCCAACCAGATCGCTGCTTGGTGTTGTGCCCACAGAAGATCCCCATTTTGCTGTCCCCTGTTCGGCCTGGTCCCAGTGCGAGGCGCATTTTCATTTGCTGATTCCGCTGTTTTGCTGTTTTGGCGCAGCAAATCCGATCCCGCTGTACGCTGTTTTGGTGGGATCCGGTGTGGGGAAATCTTCACTCTTTGGTCAATCTTCGCACGTGCTTTTAGGAGACTTCTTCCGGGATTTTCGATCCAACTTCTTCAGCAAGTGAATCTAAGCGTCGTCAATTAAGGCAAGTATCCCTTGTACATTTTTATTCGTTCTAGTACAAGCATCCTTGATAAATACTACAAATAGTTAGAATTGTGACTCCTCCTTGACTATCGTTGTTGATCAATATTAAACCTCCAAATTTTATAATTCTAAGAGTCACAATAATTTTGTTGTATTAGATTATAATTACTTGGACTCTTTTGCCCCTTGAACACAAGAACATATGAGATTAAGGAGCCCTAAATTTGTAGACACATGGTATATTTTGTATTTGAAGAACTTACAACCATTTGACTTGGAAAATAATTATTACTTGCTGTTTGGACCACCAATATCATGTATTTATATCACACAATAACTTAGACGCCTAATAACAAATTTCCCTGAAATCTAAACTAGTAAGTTATTCCCGCATGTTGCTGTCCTGAATCTTCTTTTGCTGTTTCGACCCATTTAACATTAGAATCTGAACCCGAGACCTGAATAGAAGTTGTAGCTCTGGATGTCTAGATATTGATAGACTCCGTAATTTTTGAATTTGGAGTTACGGTCTAGGAGTTGTTACAGTTTTACTATAGCTGTGTCGGTAGACGCAGATTTGCAAAACTGCTGCACACTTTTATTTTGCGAATTAATTTAGCTATGTAAACAGCAAGCGTTGGACATGAAATTTTATATGTAGTTGCTGGACACCCTATAGGACATCCCCAATTTTTTTTAGAATTAATTTACATTACTTTAATACTATTTCATATGTATGAATACAAATGCACAAATTCTGCCTGAACATTTTAGCTGGATAATTTATTCATGTCGACCCTCCATTATGCCATATAATTACCCTAAGCTTATTTCATGTACGTGACCCTGATTTCTTGACCCGTTTCACACACATGTATGCTGGCTTGATAAAATAAGAAATGTAATAAGCCGGGGTTAAGGAAAAGACTATAGAGTGGACAATATAGGTAAGTGTACTCGGAAGGGGGCCCGTGTTTCCCAGTACTCGGTTCATGAACCTATTGTACGTGATGTATTCATGGAGTCAGTTACTTGGCTCATGAACCTGTTGCACGTGATGTATTCATAGAGTCAATTACTTGGCTCATGAACCTGTTGTATTCATGGAACCACTGTGTGGTCCTTGAACCTGTTAGTATTCACGAACTCGTTTCGTGAACCTGTTATTAAATTTCGTATTCATGAACCGTGTCTGCCTGATACCTGATATTTCATACCTGAAACCTGAGTACGCCGCCCTATAGACTCCATTACTAGGTCTAAACGCAATTGTTTTGACTGTAGCAACCATGTAGTAAAAAGATTGATGCATGTCGTGCTACCTAGATAGTAATAACTACAAGACTTGGACAGCAAGCAGAGAAAGAGAGAAAATTCTTTAATCCCATCAGGCAATTCCCATTCATTATCTGTGTACACTTCATCTAAAAAGAGAGAAAATTGTCCTTAGAGCAAGTCATGGACAGCAAGTAGAGAAAGCAAGGAACAATGGAATAATGATATAACAATGAATTCAATGGATCAATAGGAATCAATAACATGGGACAATAGCAATAATCAATATCATGGTAAACGATACAATGCTATAAACAATGGTTCAATATTACGTAACAATATTCATTGGTATCAATAACACATAAACAATATTTGGTATCAATAGGAACAATGATGTACAATATGCAATGTCGGTATCGTGTCAATCCTTATGTCTATTAATCATATTAATCCTAACTAATGCATGTACTACTGCATCCCAGACTTCAGCAATGGAATAATGATATAACAATGAATTCAATGGATCGATAGGAATCAATAACATGGGACAATAGCAATAATCAATATCATGGTAAACGATGCAATGCTATAAACAATGGTTCAATATTAAATAACAATATTCAATGGTATCAATAACACATAAACAATATTTGGTATTAATAGGAACAATGATGTACAATATGCAATGTTGGTGTCGTGTCATTCCTTGTTTATTAATCATATTAATCATGACTAATGCACGTACTACTGCATCCCATACTACAGGTTCAATGCATACAATTAATTTCGTTTAGACCGTGTGGTGAATTCTATAGATCATGTGTCGGTACAATAATTACTGATACGATACAATATTGGTGCATGATACATTGCGATGATTTACTGATTCGCTGATACGATTCATTGATATGATTCATTGATGCAATACACGAAAGATTGGGATGTCGTAGTCAGTGCTTCACTATCAATCGATAAACACTGGCCGACACAGTCACTATATTATTCACTACTCAAGTCAATCCCTTAAACCCCGGCTTGTTAATTATTTTATTAATGCTACAATACAATATGCTATTTGAGTTATTGGATGAACAATAGTGACAATAGAGGAACAATAAGATGATAACATGAAGTAGGACAGTTAGAATGATGACAATAACTCATTAGGATCATTGAATGAAACATAAACACTTCGATTCATGCAATACTACGTGTAGGATTAATTAAACTATTAAAAACTGGAACATAAAATTATGGGCAGCAAGAGTAGTCTGTACTAAAATGCAGTTTTCCGCTGTTTCAGAAATCGAAAACTGAATCCGTCAGGAATTCTAGAAACTAAACTTCCACATGGTTCCAATGCATATTTAAAGTTCAAAATCCGACAACAGTAGCTAGGTTAAACACACAATTCTTTACAGATTTTATGTCTAGGCAGAATTTCGACATCATGTTGTTAAAATTTTAGAATCAGCAAAAACTGAATAATAAATTCATTAAAAATATTTTCTAGACTCCTAAACATGATTCCTAACAATCTGGAAATTATCAGAGAAAACTTTTAGCATTTGATTACCCTTTTTACTGTTTAAACATGAAAGTTACAAGAATCTGAAAAATCTGGAGGTAAAAACACAGCTTTAGTAAAATGAGCATAACTTTTGCTACACAACTCCGAATTCAGAAATTCAAGATGTTCGGGAAAGTAGAAGATAAGGCTACAATTCTTATTCAGGAAGTAATTTATTTTAAGATCATTTACTGGGTCAAAAATAGCAGTCAACATACAGCCAGGAAGCAAGATACATGTTTTAGGGTATTTTCATGAAATAAATTAATTTAAACATGATGTGTATTAATTCTACTAGTCGATAAATTCCTCAATCAGCATGATGGTTGCAATAACATGATAAATAAAAATAAAACCACATATATACACTAATTAAATATCAATTAAACAACAAACAATCAATCAAATATACAACCTAGCAATCGTTTCTACAATAGATTAATTGTGTGATAATTATATGAATAACCCTATTATCAATTCTATATGCATACATGAAAGATTCAATCTTTGGATTCAAAAGTGGCACGATGTCAAGTAAATTGGAATTTTCTTGCGTAAACCCTCAATATACCCAACGAAAGAAATGAACAATGTATAATACGATAATATGATAAACGAAGGGATCTACTTGCGAGAGTTTCAACAAAACTTGAATTTGATACAATTAACAATTCATGAGGACAGTAACTTGCCTAATTAACAGTGAAAACTAATACCAAGAATAACGGGATAAGGATCCCAAAGCAACGAACCCATGAACGCACAAAATAACACGTGTGAACAACGTGTAAAAGAGAATCAATTCAACAACAGCAAGAGGGGCAATGGTCTGGCTTGGTTGACATGGATCGACGGCAGGCGGCGAGGCATTGACGTCGCAGGTGGCAGCGCGATGGGGACAGAGCGTCAATGGCTGGTCGAGCAGGAACAGTAGAGTTGAAAATCGTTTCAACCCAATTTTCAAATCTAAGTCAGATCGTACGGCTCCTATTCAGTTACTTCTTCTACAGGTTATATCGGACGACTGAGAATCAAGATTAATCTAGGGTTTTCTCAATTCTTCTTGTATATATTATTGAAGCCTCCAATATAAAAGGTGGAAGACTTCATAAATTATCTTCTCCATTGCAAAAAGAGGCTTGAGGGGGGGTGTTGTAGCTGGTCGACGGAACAGGGGGCACGGCGGGTCGGGGGTCGACGGGATAGGGCAGTGACAGATCTGGCGTCGATGGGGGGTGGCGATGGCTCGATCTGATTAGGGGACATAGCGGGAGAAGGGGGTTCTGGGGTCTGGGCGGAGCTCAGGAGGTGCGGGAGGTCGAGAGACGACGAGAGAGGCGGAGGGCAGGGGGGGCTTTCCGGAGATGGCACCGGAGAGAGGTGGTCAGGGTTTTGGGGATTTGGCTAATGGGTTGATAGAGAGGAGAGAGGAAAGAGAAACTAGGAGAGAGAAACTTGAAGACGGCTACAAAATTGTATTTTTGAGTTTTTAGGATTTGTATTGAGGTTGTATTTATAGAATACTAGTAAATTGTTGGGTTCATGGGTTAGGATTCAATAATAGTGGGTTTGGGTTGAGAACAAAACTGTAATTGGGTTTTAAGGTTCAATAATATATAGGTTTGAAGACAATAGGGTTCAAATAAAATATCCACAATCCAATAAAATGAGATCCACAAGATAGATAGCCCAATAAAAGAGAAAATAGCTCATGAATCGAAAACTTAAATCTAATTAGATAAATAAAGAATACAACTGAAAGAATACGAATTGGACATGAAAATAAATTGGGGTTTATCACGAAATCAGATCAAATAAAATAATTAAATAGATGAATTTTGCATAGATAATCAAGAAATAACAATTAATAATTATGATTATTAAAATAACAAAATCATACAACAAAATAATATTCGGGTTTAACAATTTCATTAAAATAATCTAATAAAAATAATATATTTGTTTTTGGGCTCTAATGTAAATATCCGATCAATAAGATATAGAAAATAAGATCAAAATACATCACTATTCGAAATGGATAAGATTTTCGATTAGAAAACATTTTAATAAAAGATCTGATATGACTTTAGCACAAAATGAATTTATAAAAATCAAATTATAGAAAATACATGGAAAATACTTATTAGCGGGAATGGGGGTTACAATCATACCCACCTTACACCAAAATTTCGTCATCGAAATTTGCTCAGGCGGTATATAGGACAGGACAAAAGCAAACTGTGAAATAACAAAACTGGGAATAAAGGGTAAAAAATGCAAAATGGTGGCAACACCATATTAAGAAGGAACACGAATATGATTGAAGTGATCTAGAATAATGTTGAATAAAGATTCAATGAATGATGGCAATGCAAATGAATGAATAAGGAAGTAATCAATGCAAGAAAGAGAAGCAACAAGAGAATCCTGGAAACCTGTTGGTTATGGGCCCACCACGCTTCCGCTGCGCAACTCTGATGGTGGAGATCCAAGCTGAAGACATGTCGTTGTAAACCACATGAGACAGATCGACGAACCAAACAGGAAGAAAAGAACGAACGACACCGGAAACAAAAGAATTTGGTTACGAAGAGAATGAAATTATACCCAATTGGAAAGTAATGAATGGAAGGGACAAAAGACAATAAGGAATGAAGGAACTGAATGTGAAGCGATCAAAAAGTGGGTCAAAGAAGATATGTTTCCAGATTATATGTTGGTTATCGATTGTTCATGTGATCTCTGTACTGCACATACTGTTGAGTCAAACTGGTTAAGACCCAAATCCGACTAATATATCAGTTAAAGCCAAATTTCATTTTGTTAGTCACGTTTGACTGATATATTATCTAAATCCGGACCCTGATACCACTAAAAATCTTGTCACGCCCCACTTTTCAAAAATACGGAATACGAGCACATGACATTGGCCCAGCGAATGACTAACGTCACCCATAAGTTGTTTATTCGATCATCTCAATAATATAATCAATACAGAATAATTGTGTAGAAAATAATAATAATCTCATGAACAATAACACTTGGAATGAAGTAATATAAAATATCCAAATACAATAAACCAATGTCTGAAAACAATTATAAAATTCAGGACATAAGCCTAATTCAATAATAATCCAACCACAAATAGATAATAAGTATCAATACATTAATTCCAATAAATAATAAGCAATTAAAAGCATTAAATATTCAGAATCTTTGTTCTCCAATTCCAGCAGGCAATTCTCATTCATTATCTATGTTCACTTCATCTAAAAAAAGGGAAAAAAATTGTTCTTAAAGCAAGTCATAGACAACAAGTAGAGAAAGCAAGGAACAACGGAATAACGATATAACAATGAATTCAATGGATCAATTAGAATCAATAACATGAGACAATAGCAAGAATCAATATCATGGTAAACGATGCAATGGTATAAAACAATGGTTCAATATTCAATAACAATATTAAATGGTATCAATAATACTTAAACAATATTTGGTATCAACAGAAATAACGATGTACAATATGCAATGTCAGTGTCGTGTCAATCTTTATGTCTATTAATCATTTTAATCCTAACTAATGCACATACTACTACATCACATACTACAGGTTCGATGCATACAATTAATTTTGTTTAAACCGAGCGGTGAATTCTGTAGATCATGTGTCGGTACGATAATCACTGATACGATACAATATTGTTGTACGATACATTATGATGATTCACTGATTCACTGATAAGATTCATTGATGCAATACACGAAAGATTGGGGTGCCGTAGTCAGTGCTCCACAATCAATCGATAAACACTGGCCAACACAGTCACTATATTATTCACTACTCAAGTCAATCCCTTAAACCCCGGGTTGTTAATTATTTTAGTAATGCAACAATACAATATGCAATTTGAGACATTGGATGAACAATAGTGACAATAGAGGAACAATAAGATGATAACATGAAGTAGGACAATTAGAATGATGATAATAACTCATTAGGATCATGCAATGCAACATAAACATTTCGATTCATGCAATACTACGGTGTAGGATTAATTAAACTATTAAAAACTGGAATATAAATTCGGGACAACAAGAGTAGGAGTTTTTTCCCAAACTGTCCCACTTTTTGAAAGTTTTTCCCAAACTGCCCTACTTTTTAAAAAAAATTCCAAACTGCCTCACTCGCTTTCTTAAAAAGCAAGTGTGGTTAAAACCTCATCGCTTTTTCAGAAAACGAGATTTTCAAATGCCTAGACTCGCTTCTGAAAAAGCGAATGAGTTTTAACCAAACTCGCTTTTTCAAAAAGCGAGTGGGTTGTTCTGGTAAATACTTTCAAACGTGGGTTAGTTTGGTAAATACTTTCAAAAAGTGGGTCATTTTGGTACAAGTTCTTCAAAAAGGGGGGTAGTTTGGTAAAGAATTCTAGCTGTGCAGTATATATATATATCTTTGTTTTTCTGAGTTCATGCAACAAATACTTTTCTGAATACATATTGAAATCTCGAAGCTCAACAATAACGTCAGGTCTCAGTGGGTATCTCTACTCTGATAACTTGAATTGGATGGATCACTCGTATAGGGGTGGTATTTGAAATTCCAGTGAGCACCCAGGAAAATGGCCTGGTATTCATCAATTCAGTGTATGTATAAGAATTGACAGAAAGAAAGTGCCAATCTTCTCTCAATTGTATATTCTGTTTCCTAATCTATCGGAGAGAGATTCCCCAAACTCTCGTCTCCCCAATCTTCTTTCAATCTCCTTTCTTATTCTCCAAGAATATAACTCTTATATATAGATGTATACAGTAGAGAAATAGAGGAATAAGAATAAAATTTATTTTCCCAAAATCTGTTTTCAACAAACGAATGCTAGCTCAAATGCCTGTGAATATATGTATACAACAGTATTTCATCATAAGTCACATTTGTAAATAAAAAAGGAGGCCATTAGCCTGATAAATGAAAGAAGCATCTTGAGAATGTGAAAAGTCTTAACCTTCAGATTATACTTCATGGGTCTCTAACAGAAAAGAAAATAGTGCCCAAAGGAATAAAATTTAAATTCAGAATTGATGTTATAGATAGATAGTTGTGGCAGTCGGCTAGCTACGTGTTCACATGAACAACCTATCTCTAATAATATTATAATGGAAGAAGGCCTTAGTGTCATTTGTAAATCTACCAACATGTACAACGCACGTACATAACTAATATAAAGGAGGTTTCAGGTTCAAACTCATACAATATCTGAATTTTTATTTTTAAAAAACTAAATTTATTAAGACGTGCATCGCACGTGTAAATTACTAGTTGTATATATAATGGTAAAAAACGATGTACATAACTCAAACATTGAACATGCATATGCATTGCAGAGTGGGAATATAAATTGCAGTAGTTCTGTGAGATTTAATCTGAGGAGCTGTTATCTTTTGAAAGTAGCTGCACTGAAAGTAGAAGGAAAAAAGCTAACATGGAAGTATCATATGAAAAGCCTTAGTGAAGCTAACACACCCAGCCTAAAACGAAGGAAAATTGGTGACCTTCTTCTGCTGTTATTTTAAATAGGAAAGGCTTCAAAAAGGGCATCAAACTTCGAGTTTAATTAACAATTCCTTTTGAGACTGGCATCTTCCTCCAATATTGATCACAGCTTAAAGTCTTTAACCACCATTATTAATAATGCACTTTAAACTGTAAGATTCTACTAAAAATATATGGCATTTAGACAGATTAATCGGTCAAATTTCTAACTTCATTATTGATTCAGAGATAGAAACCCTGCCACAAAAATCAAATACTTGTACACAAAAAGGGAGGTGTAATGATTAAGTGCTTGTTATTCAAAGCTGTTATCAGTAGTATATCATCACATCATTTAATTTATTTTTTTATTCACTCATGCATGCAACTCCTTGGCGAAAGTAAGCAAGTGGTTCTTGATTATAGGATCTACCAACTCAAAAACCAAAATCACACAGGAAGGATAATGTAAATTGTTGAACTGGATGATGTAAATTGTTGAACTGCAAGTTCATCAAGAAGATAACTTATCGCACACAACCAACTTTGATCTTATGCATGCAACTCCCTAGCTAGGGATAATCGATCTAGTAGCCCAGTATTCCCTGATTTAGAGAAATAACCAACTCAAAAATCATTCGAGGACTTGAGAAGAATAATGTAAATTAAAAAATTTCTACTTCATCACAACAATATAAAAATTATGGCACATGATTAAATTCATTACGTTTATTCCAATTTTGTATGCAGCTTCATTGGCCAGAGCAACTAGTACCTTATTTTAAGATAGAACCAACTGAAGAATCATCTGAGTCATGCATCGACAGGTACTAGTTACCAAAATGACCCACTTTTCGAAAGTATTTACCAAACTGACCCACTTCCGAAAGTATTTACCAAAATGATCCATTCGCTTTTTGAGAAAGCTAGTTTGGTTAAAACCCAATCGCTTTTTCAGAAAGCGAGTGTAGACTTTCGAAAATCAAGTCTCACATTCGCTTTCTGAAAAAACGATGAGGTTTTAACCACACTTGCTTTTTCAGAAAGCGAGTGAGGCAGTTTGAGAATTTTTTTAAAAAGTAGGGCAGTTTGGGAAAAACTTTTAAAAAGTGGGACAGTTTGAGAAAAAATTCCAATAGTAGTCTGTACAAAAATACAGTTTCCTGCTGTTTCAGAACTCGAAAACTGAATCCGTCAAGAATTCTAGAAACTAGACTTCCACACTGTTCCAATGTATATTTAAAGTTCAAAATCCGACAACAGTAGCTAGGTCAAACATACAATTCTTTACAGATTTCATGTTTAGGAAGAATTTCGACATCATGTTGTTAAAATTTTAGAATCAGCAAAAACTCAATAATAAATTCATTAAAAATATTTTTTAGACTCCGAAACATGATTACTAACAATCTGAAAATTATCAGAGCAACATTTTAGCATTTGATCACCGTTTTTACTGTTTAAAAATGAAAGATACAATAATCGAAAAATCTGGAAGTAAAAACACAGCTGTAGTAAAACGGGATTAACTATTGCTACACAACTCGAAATTCAGAAATTCAAGATTTTCTTAAAACTAGAAAGATAAGGCTAAAATTCTTATTCAGGAAGTAATTTATTTTAAGATCATTTACTGGGTCAAAAATAGCAGTCAACATACAGCCAGGAAGCAAGATACAGGTTTTAGGGTATTTTCATGAAATAAATTAATTTAAACATGATGTGTATTAATTCTACTAGTCGATAAATTCCTCAATCAGCATGATGGTTGCAATAACATGATAAATAAAAATAAAACCACATATATACACTAATTAAACATCAATCGAACAACAAACAATCAATCAAATATACAACCTAGCAATCGTTTCTATAATAGATTAATTGTGTGACAATTATAAGAATTACCCTATTATCAATTCTATATGCACACATGAAAGATTCAATTTTTGGAGTCAAAAGTGGCACGATGTCAAGTAAATTGGGGTTAGCTCGTGTAAACAATCAATATACCCAATGAAAGAGACAAACAATGTATAATACGATAAACGGAGGGATCTACTTGCCTCAGTTTCAAAAAATTTGAATTTGATACAACTAACAATTCAAGAGGATAGTAACTTGCCTTATTAACCGTGAAAACGAATACCAAGAATAATGGGATAAGGATCCCGAAGCAACGAACCCACGAACACACAAAATACATGCAAACAACGTGTAATATAGAATCAATGCAACAACAGCAAGAGGAGCAATGGTTTGGCTTGGCTGAAGTGGCTCTGTAATATTCCAGTTTGGCAGCGAACAGTCGACTGGTCGATCGTACAGTCGACTGGTACTGCATATTTGAGACGGATTTGAGAAGGATTTGAGAAATTTAGTCCCACATGGGAAGGTTGATATGATAATTTGAGTATAAATATAATTAGCCAATGATCAAGAGTCACCTAATTGGTTAACCACCTTTTGAGAGGCAGCCTGTGGTGGGCAGTTGTACTACATAGTATCTAATTTGTGTTATAAAAATATTAAAATTGTTTGAGTATTGGGACGGGGCGTTACAAATGGTATCAGAGCCGACTTTCGACACCGGGTGTAGTAGAGGTTGGTATGATCTACGGTGCTGAGAGTCATTGATCTCCGGGGTCGAGTATATTCTGCGGTGTTGAGAGTCACAGGTAGTGATTGATAGCCGGGTATCCGATCTGCGGTGTTGAGAGTGATTGATCTCCGGGATCGACTAACTACATCGGCTAGAAAGGGCGGTGCAACACTAGATGTGTGCCCTGTACTCAGCGAGGGAGCTGATTTTTAAGGGGGGGTGTATGTAATACCCCAGTTTGGCAGCGAATAGTCGACTGGTCGATCGTACAGTCGACTGGTACTGCATATTTGAGACGGATTTGAGAAGGATTTGAGAAATTTAGTCCCACATGGGAAGTTTGATATGATAATTTGAGTATAAATATAATTAGCCAATGATCAAGAGTCACCTAATTGGTTAACCACCTTTTGAGAGGCAGCCTGTGGTGGGCAGTTGTACTACATAGTATCTAATTTTTCTTCTAAAAATATTAAAATTGTTTGAGTATTGGGACGGGGCGTTACAAATGGTATCAGAGCCGACTTTCGACACCGGGTGTAGTAGAGGTCGGTATGATCTACGGTGCTGAGAGTCATTGATCTCCGGGGTCGAGTATATTCTGCGGTGTTGAGAGTCACAGGTAGTGATTGATAGCCGGGTATCCGATCTACGGTGTTGAGAGTGATTGATCTCCGGGATCGACTAACTACATCGGCTAGAAAGGGCGGTGCAACACTAGATGTGTGCCCTGTACTCAGCGAGGGAGCTGATTTTTAAGGGGGGGTGTATGTAATACCCCAGTTTGGCAGCGAACAGTCGACTGGTCGATCGTACAGTCGACTGGTCGATCGTACAGTCGACTGGTACTGCATATTTGAGACGGATTTGAGAAGGATTTGAGAAATTTAGTCCCACATGGGAAGTTTGATATGATAATTTGAGTATAAATATAATTAGCCAATGATCAAGAGTCACCTAATTGGTTAACCACCTTTTGAGAGGCAGCCTGTGGTGGGCAGTTGTACTACATAGTATCTAATTTGTCTTCTAAAAATATTAAAATTGTCTGAGTATTGGGGCGGGGCGTTACAGGCTCGTCGGAGGGCACCGAGGTGTCGACGTAGCAGGCGACGACACGACGAGGACAGAACGTCGATGGGTGGTTGAGCGGGAATAGTAGAGGATCGGGAGGGGGGCTGTAGCGGTTGACGGAATAGGTGGCACAACGGGTCGGGGGGTCGACGGGTAGGACGGTAATAGATCTGGCATCGATGGGGGTGGCGATGGCTCGATCTGAACAGGGGACAGAGCGAGAGTAGGGGGTTCAGGGGTCTGGGCAGAGCTCAGGAAGCGCCGGAGGTCGAGGGTCGACAGGAGAGGGGGAGGACGGGGGGGCTTGCCTGAGATGGCGCCAGAAAGAGGAGGTCGGGGTTTTGGGGATTTGGCTGATGGGTTGAGTGAGAGGAGAGAGAGAAATTTGTATTTTTGAGTTTTTAGGGTTTGTATTAGGGTTGTATTTATAGAATACAAGTAGATTGTTGGGATGATGGGTTAGGATCCAATAATAGTGGGTTTGGGTTGAGAACAAAACTCCAATTTGGTTTTAGGATTCAATAAGAGATGGGTTTGAAGACAATAGGGTTCAAATAAAATATTCACAATCTAATAAAATGAGATCCATAAGATAGATAGCCCAATAAAAGAAAAAATAGCTCATGAATCGAAAAATTAAATCCAATTAGATAAATAAAGAATATGAATTGGACATGAAAATAAATTGGGGTTTATAACGAAATCAGATCAAATAAAATAATTAAATAGATGAATTTTACATAGATAATCAAGAAATAAAAATTAATAATCATGATTATAAAAATAACAAAATCATACAACAAAATATTATTCGGGTTTAACAATTTGATTAAAATAATCCAATAATAATAGTATATTTGTTTTTGGGCTCAAATGTAAATATCTGATCAATAAGATATAGAAAATAAGATCAAAATACACCACTATTCGAAATGGATAAGATTTTTCGATTTGAAAATACTTTAATAAAAGATCTGAAACGAATTTAGCACAAAATTTATTTATAAAAATCAAATTATAGAAAATACACAGAAAATACTTATTCGCGGGAATGGGGGTTACACCGAAGGTGAAGGTAGTGGAGCCAATGGCGCTGGCTTCAACGTCTAGGCAGAAATTGCTCTCGTCTATTAAATAATGGGGGCATTTATGGAAGCAAGCAAGAATCCGATGTTGCAACAAGGAGCACAAGGAGGTACCCGAAGCACACGGCAGATGATTCAATTAAGATGGTAGAACCTTTCGAGAGAATGAAGCCACGTGTCTTCGAAGGCTAGGCAGACCCAGTTGCAGCTGACAATTGGATTCGTCAGGTGGAAACCGTATTCGAAGTAATCGAAACACCAGATAACAGCAAGGTCAGACTTGCAACAATCCTATTGGAGAAAGATGTCGGGGTCTGGTGGCAATAAGTGAAGCGTAGCATGGGAGAAGGATGATTATCCTGGGAAGATTATATAAAAGAATTTAGACAACACTATTTCCTCCTGGGCTTGCAAGAAGAAAAGTCGATGGAGTTTCTCAACCTAAAGCAAGAAACCATGTCTGTTCGGGAATATGAAACAAAGTTTACTCAGTTGTCTCATTATGCTCCAGAGATGGTGCAGGACGAAGTGAAAAAGATAAAGAGATTTGAACAAAGACGTAGACCTGAGCTAAGGTCTAGGATGGTGCCATTGTATATCCGAAGATTCGACAAATTTGTGCGTCAGGCTGCAATAACTGAAATGGACATGAACTAGAACCCGAACCAACAGACCAAAGGCAAGGCTGAGACTTGGAACAAGGGAAAAAGACCTATGTTCGCTACTGACTTCGAGAAGCAAGGCTCAACCCAGAAAATGAAGAAACCAAATGCTACTGCTGAAACTATGAAAACAATAAAATGTTTCCTCTGTAAAGAGCGAGGACATATTAAGTCCCAGTGTCCAAGGAAGAAGATTCAGGATATTGAGCGTATATGTTTCGGTTGTGGGAAGATTGGGCACGTTAAGCCCAGATGCCCACAACTGCAGAAGAGCAATAACGGACCAAGGCAAACTCAGAAACATAAAGCAAAGAAGTAGAAGGAGCCGCCACTAAGTTTTGGACACTTCAGACTAGTCTTTTGGTTTTCTTGGGATTTAGAGCAAGTTGAGGGAAGTCTGGGAATGATGTAATCTTCTTTTGAACAAGAATGTAAAATGCTAGCCAATATAATGATAAATTTTGGAAACTTTCGGTATACCCTTTCCTAGATAATAGATTCTTCTCTTACTATCAATCATGGTGCAACTGGGTGTCGAGAAAGTAATTATCCAACCGGACATCGATAGAAGCAAACCTGCAACCTGATGTCAAAATAGCAAGTCTGCAATCAGATAGCATGGAGGCGAATAACAACCCCGATGTTCACTGGAATATGCCAGAAGGAAGAAACAATAGAAGACTAAAGTGGAAATGTTTGACTTCATCCCTTTTCTAGGAAGTGAGTAGTCACCAACCTGGATAATCTGTATCTTCTGAACCACTGAAATGTGTTCTGTTTTTCCTCTTCGCTAGCGTCGTTCTGAGGACAGAACGATTCTAAGGAGGGAGTAATGTCAGACCTCGCAAAATAGTATTTAACTATTTTGTATTTTGTACAAATTGTTTCACAAATAATCTATTGGACTGATATTATTTAAATAAAGTGTTTTATTTTATTTCATTTATCTAATTGATAACTAATTAGATAAATGAATATGTTTATCTATATTTGTATAGATTTATATAAATTTGATTGAAAGCTTGAATGCTTATATACTTGAATTATATTTTTGTAGACATTAGGTCATAAAATATATTTCTTATATTTTAATTGTATAGGGAAGTATATATATATATATATATATATATATATATATATATATATATATATATATATATGAATGTATGTATGTATATATTTTGTATGCATATATATTTGTATATATATGAAATCAAGAGTTCTCATTTTTAATCATGATGACCAAACAAGATCCTAGGGTTAGGATTCATCCAAGAAACAAATCAAGCCCATTTCTCCACCATATGCTTGAATGTTCTAGGGATCCATATGGCTAAATCCCATCCATCCAACTGACTCCCTCTCTTCCCCATCTCCTTGCCGACCAAACATAAACCCATCCCCATCCTCATCATTTGGCCGGCCTCCACCTCTCCCCCATCTTCATTCTCCACTCCACCTCACCCTCCATTCTCATCTTCTTCTACTTCTTCACTTGGTCAAGGAAATCAAAAGAAAAGAGTGAGAAAGATAGAAAGAGAATTTTCATTTGTTTTGTAGGTTCAAGAGTGCTATAGGAGGAGGTGAAGAAGAAGAAGTTTCTACAAGGAGGAGAAGTTTGCATTCAAATCAAGATTTCATCTCTCAAACTCAAATTTGGGTGGGTGTTTTCTAAACTCGTGTTTGTTTAATATAATGATTATGATGATTACTTGAATGTTAGGAGAATAAGAGGCGATAGAGTAGTTAATTGTTCATGCTTGAGTTTGGTGGAGATGTGAAGTAGAGGTAGAAAGTTGCAACTTGCTATTATATGCATGTCTTTAATCATTAGAGGTGGAATCTTGCGAGGCCCTATTCCAAATCTTCCCTGATTGAAGTCACAATTGAGGTAGAAGCAGTAGTCTCGAAGTGGAAGTGGTCAACGGGATTCTAGGATTCTTCCTTGGGGCAAATACTTTCTTGTTATTATTTTTTTGGAGTTTTTAAGCGAGGATTCTTGGTTTTCTTGCGAAATGAGGATTTTTTTATTCTTTATTTTTCTTCGGTTGATTCTTCAATAAGGTGAGTGACTTGTGTCTGTTAGAAGAGATATATTTTACACCCCAGAGGGGCTATAATTGGAGATACCATTGTTTCTGGTACAGAAGTTCCTATATCAATGGGAAATGCCCTACCTTTGAAATTCCTAACTGGATGTATAGTTAGAATTGTGATACCAAAACTTTACCATATTATTGTAACCCCTGTTTTCCATTTTCTGTATTTGAGTATATTTTCTTTTCCATGTAATTGATTTTTATTGTATCTCTTTTTGGACCGAATATTGGATCTTATTTTTTTTCAATATATTTATTTATTTGATTTGTCTTCTCTTTTATTGGTCTTCTTGATTCATTTGTTAGTCTTTTATTCCGTCTCCTTTTGATCGAGCGGTTATTTTTTATCCTCTTTATTTTATTTGTTCATGCCCTATTTTATTTATCCATTTGTGGCCATCTCATTTTATTTGGAACTATTATTTCCCTAATCCTATTCAAACCCTTCTCTTATAACCTATTGGATACCCATTAAACCCCATATACATTTTACCCTAAAAACCCTATTACTCTACCCAACCCGAAACCCCCCTTCAGCCGTTAACTACCCAACCCAAAACTATACCCTATATATACTATGGTGCATCCCTACCACTTCATTAACCAATACCGGTGCCTCTCCCTATCTCCTGCTACACCCTCTCCCGATCTCTATCTCATCCCCGAGCTCTAGCCAAACCCCCGATCACCCTGCATCTCCCTCTCCCTGGCCTGTTCCCCTCTTCCGACTCCACTTGCACCTCAACCGCAACCCATCTCTCCCGTATCTCTCCCAACCTCTCTTCGACTCCCCTGTGTGTGCCTCCCTTCCTTTCGATGCCCTGAAGTCGACCAGCAGCCCCATCACCGTCCACCAGTTTCACCATCCCTATCGACACTCTGGCCAGTTCAGCCCCGCACTTACCTAGCTGCTGTCCCGACCTCCCTGTCGTGCTCGTGGCCATTTGTGGTTGGTGTGGTGTGGTGTGCATGTGCATCTCCCATGCACATGTTATTGGTTGGAGTGGCTCTCGAGTTTTGTTCGGGGGTTCCTAGTTCGTAGTTCATTGTAATATCCCGGACGGATATTAACTCGTATAAATTACTATCTTAGTATTATTTTATTATTATTTTATTTTAATTCCAAAATAAAATTATTTTGATGATTTTTCGCCGGTTTGCCCACAAACAGTGTCTACGCGCATCTACCGGTCGATGTGCATCCGAAGCGCATCAAATTGATAGCGCGATCCTCCGAATTAATAATAAAATTTATTTTACTATTATTTTCTAAATTAAACTATTTTATGGAAATTTTATGAGGATTTTTGTATACACATACATGTACACATACATACAATTGTATGGTACTTAGTACATTATACCTAGTATGTAGTATGTACTTTAGGACAATGTTCTCATACTTGTCATGGCAACTTAATAAGATAATTAGGGTTTGATTAGGAGGTTTAAAAGAGGGTTTGTATGCATGAGAAGAACTAAAACCCTTCTAGAAGCCTTATCCCTCCACCTCACCACCTACACCATACCCCTCCCCCTCCTAGGGTATGGCCGGCCACCCCTCTTCTTGGGGTTTTTGTGCAAATGTGAGTGCACATTTGCACTTACCACCTCCTATTCCCTCCTATAAATACCCCCTCCTTCTCCTCCTTCTCTCATTTTAGAAAACAAAAAGAAAGAAAGAAAGGAAAGGAAAAGAAAGAGAGATAGTCTCATACTAACAAAGAGAGTTTTTATTGTAGGGTTTTCCTAGGTGATTCTAAAAGCTAGGGGAAGGAGAAGGTTAGCAAACAAGTCCTTCCAATAGAAACCAAGGTGGGGGTTCTCCATTTGCTTGTTTAGTTGTTTGTTTGTTTGTTTGTTTGTTTTGATAGTTGACTTCTTCTTCTACCTTCTTGTTTTTTTTTGTTTTTTTTTTGGATTTGTTCTTGTGAATGGGTGTGTTGAATGTTGTGGTAAATAAAAGAAAGAAAGTAGTAGTAGTAACTACTAAAAACATATAAAGATCACATCTTTAACATTGTAGTTGTTGTTTTGTATGTTGATTGGACTAAAAAGGCATATTGCATATGAACATTGAACATACAACCGATTCGGGGTTGTAGGACTTGTGGGACTTGGTATACATAAGCATATGAGCATTTTTACAACCATTATGGGTTGTAGGACTTTGATTGAACTTGGACTAATGATAATAAGCATATGTTCTACTGTAGTTTTCTTTCTTAAATAAAAAGATCTTTTCTTTTTATTAATCACTAGTTGTAGAAAATAAAAAGATCTTTTCTTTTTATTAATCACTAGTTGTAGAAAATAAAAAGATCTTTTCTTTTATTAATTACTAGTTGTAGATTAAAAAGATCTTTTCTTTATTAATCACTAGTTGTAGAAATAATAAAAAGATATTCTCTTTATTAACCACTAGTTGTAAAATAAATAAAAATGATCTTTTCTTTTATCACTAGTGATAATAAAGACCAATAGGCAACTAAGTAGTAGCATGCTAAAATATAAGGTAGTAGTATATTGATTAAATGAAGAAGAAGTAGTAAGTAGTATAAATGTCTATGTCCATAAAGTAGTAGTAGTAGTAAGTTGTATGCTGTGAATGAAGTAGTAGTAGTAGTAGATAGTTGGGTGTTATGTTTTTGATTAAAATGGAGTAGTAGTAGTAGTAGAATGTTGTAGGATGTTTTCTAAAAATATCCTAGTATGTTTTTATGTTTAGAATGTTGTAGGATTATTTCTAAAAATATCCTATCATGCTTTATGTTTAGAATGTTGTAGGATTATTTCTAAAAATATCCTATCATGCTTTATGTTTAGAATGTTGTAGGATTATTTCTAAAAATATCCTATCATACTTTATGTTTAGAATGTTGTAGGATTATTTCTAAAAATATCCTATCATGCTTTATGTTTAGAAGGTTGTAGGATTATTTCTAAAAATATCCTATCATGCTTTATGTTTAGAATGTTCAAGGATTATTTCTAAAAATATCCTATCATGCTTTACGTTTAGAATGTTGTAGGATTATTTCTAAAAATATCCTATCATGCTTAGAATGTTGTAGGATTAATTCTAAAATTGCCTATCACATGTGGGAATGACATACATGTTGTAGGACTCATTCAAAAATACCTATCATGCTTAGTAACTCATTTATGCTTAGAATTTTGTAGGATCCATTCCTAGAGTTTCCTATCATGTTTAGTAATTTATTTGTGCTTAGAATTTTGTAGGATTCATTCCTAAAGTTTCCTATCATGTTTAGTAATTTATTTATGATTAGAATGTTGTAGGATTCAATCTAACAGTTTCCTACCATGTTTGGATTAATTTTATTATGCTTAGGATGTTGTAGGATCAATGATAAAATTACTTACCATGATTAGAAGTATATATATATATACATATATACTTAGGAATGTTGTATGTTCATACTAGTAGTTACCCATGCTTAGTAAGACATTCATGTTTAGTAGCTATTCATGCTTAATAAAGATTCATGCTTGGATGATAGTAGAAAAGTTGTATACCATGTTAGTTTAATTGTAGGTATGTGATATACCATGCTAGTTTAATTGTAGGTAAGTGATATACCATGCTAGTTTAATTGTAGGTATGTGATATACCATGCTAGTTTAATTGTAGGTATGTGATATACCATGTTAGTTTAATTGTTAGGTAAGTGATATACCATGCTAGTTTTAATTGTAAGTAAGATCTATGCCATGCTAGCTTAATTACAAGTAAGTTGTATGCCATGCTAGCTTAATTGTAAGTAAGTTGTAGGCCATGCTAGTTTAGATTGTAAGTAAGTTGTATACCATGCTAGATTAAATGAATACTCATGTTTACATGATACCCATACTTAGATAAGTATTTGTTCATGCTATGTTAGTAGATGATCATGCTTAATCATTATACATGCTAAGTAAGTAGGTATCATGCTAATTATTGATCATGTTCAGTTAATGATATCCATACTATGATATTCATGCTTAGAGTAAAGAAACTACCCATGGTTAGTTGTAGTGATGTTATGTTGTGTTCTGTACCATGCTAACGTTCCAATACATGCTTAGAATGTTGTAGGGTTAGTGTTAGAATTACCTACTATGCCTTGGAATGTTGTATGTTATATCTATCCATACTTGGGTTATGATGATTAGTCAAGATAAGTAGTAAGCTTTCACGCTCGTTTGACTATAGTGGACTTCATGTCTAGGTCGTAGAGATTTTACGCTAAGCTCGATGTAAGCACAAGCGTAACCATATTCATACTTAGGAGTGTGATGGTGAGTAGTTCTGTCTTATAATTGGATTACCATAGGAAGATGCTTGCGAGTGTATGTCACGCCTAAGGCATTATAGGTCGAAGTAATAAGATCGGGAAGACCACTAGTAATAGTTAGTTGATAAAGGCTATTATGCTGCCTTCAGTTCTTCCTTAGTAGAATACCGATCATAGACTATTGGTAGATCCCTCTGTTGCTTCTAATAATAGATGACCAAGTTTGTTAGTAAGCACGTTTGGCTGCTTCTAGGATTGATTACCTGTATGGTTGTTTGCATATGGTTGTGCTCGTACGTGGCCCGACTGGCCCGTATGTAGCTGTGGGTCTCATACGTAGCTTAGTTGGCTCGTATGTAGGTTGTTATCTCGTACGCGGCCCGACCGGCCCGTGCGTAGCTGTTGGTCTCATACGCGGCTTATTTGGCTGGTATGTACGTGGTTATCTCCTACGAGGCCCACCTGGCTCGTCGGTAGTTATTGTTTCATACGTAGCTTATTGACTCGTATGTGGTTGTACTCGTGTATAGCTTGTTAGCTAGTACACAGTTCGTTGTGCTCGTCTAGGGTGAGATTACCACCCTAAGGGCTATCGACCATCAAGACATATGTTTTCTTACCCTAAGGAACTGTGGAGGAGTCACTCCTTGTGTACCGTCGAATCTTAACCAGGGTAGGTTAATCGAGGACCGGAGTATAGACGAAATCCAAGTCTAGGGTAGCGGCATGCATGTATATTCGCACGGCCAAGTCTTGGATCGATGAGCCACGAACCAAATCCTGAGGGATTCTGGTAAGTCTAAGTTGAGCAGCCTAGTAGAGTTGTCTTGCGAAGTCTACTTTAAAGGCGTAGCATGTTGTGTTTGTAATATTGTCATCCCTAGGATTGTTCGAGTCAGGGACATCATTAGGATAGTGACTTACAAGGATCATTTTACATAAACCCTTGCCGGAAGGAGAGGAGTTGGTTGTAGGGGACGCCTCACGACCTACTTGCCCCTTAGGGCAGATCATAGGTGGTGTTATTGGGTTGTACCTTCCTGTCAAAAGGGATACGTATGATGCCTTCTCACTAGTTGGGAACATGGGTTGCGTATCCTGATTGTTAATTCCTGAAGTGCCATGATAAGGCGGGCGGAGCTAGGGGATGGACCCCCGGAACTCCGTCAGGTCCTATGCTAAGAGGGCGAACAGGCCATGGACTACGGTCCGATCAGGGGGCGGTAGGGGGCTCCCCTGTTAGCAGTATCCCCGACGGTTCGTCAGGTTTTTGAGTGAGGTCCGGTAGCTGGATAGCAGTGGCAACATAGACACCACTGGCGAACTGCGTTGGTGGGACTTCACCACGTCTGCAACCTCATCAGTCACGTTGTATCTGTCAGGAACAGGTTGTGTACAATTAGAATTCATAACGCAGGTTCAATCCCTATATATGGAGAAAACGGCTTGAGATGGGGCGCATGTAGTATGGGATGCATGTTGCTTTCGGAGACTTGCTGACATTAGAATAGGAAGCATCCGAGTTCTATTTAAATATCGCATTAGAGTCTAGTCCTAGCACTCACGAACACTTAAACTACACCAACACCATTGCTATATTGTGTATATTGTTTGGGAGATTCGCTGCTATATGATCAGCCTTTAAGCGTCAGTGAATACTGACGTCCCCACTTCCATAGGTACTGGATCGCCGAAGTACAAAGGCGAGACTTAGGAGGACTCGAAGCAAGGAAAATAAGGAGTCAGTGTTATGTTTAGTTCCGCTGCAGTATATATATTGATTACTAGTTGGGAAGTACTCAAGTGAGAGTTACCGAGTGTTGTTCTTCATTCCCTGTACTCTGATGTAAGATGTTGAAGGTTGTAATACTTAGAAATGTAAAGGTAATATTGTAACTCTATTGTAAGGTCTACAGTTGTACAATATTCAGACTTGTAACACATTGTGTATTGAATAAAAAATTTTAAATTCTCCTGCTTTTCTGTGTATTGTGACTAATTAAAGAAAAGGTCTTGGCTCGTGTCACGGTTTTCCAGTGTCGGAAATCGGGGCGCTACATTCATTGTTTGTGGTTCGTGTTCATTCGTGGTGATCGTTGCCCGGGAATCTGTTCCCATTATTCTCTATGTGCATCGTCGTTCCCGTCGTCATCTCTCAGGCAAGTAACTTGTATTCTTTTCTTTATGTAATACAAGTACTAAATACCGCTTGTAGTGTAGTTGGGTTCTAGAGACAATTCGTGTGTGAATTCTCTGTTATATATTGTCTCTATTGTGTTGCTTCGACCACGGTTTCCTCACAACATACATGACATGAAACAATTAGGGATGACCACCATTTGGATGTATATATGCATGCTATTTTGTGATATCGAGTGCTTGATGTGTTATTCGTGCTATACTTGTCGTGGACTTGTAAAATACCCTGTACCATGTTGTTTAGACATCTAGTACACTATATTTTACGTTTGGTTATGTTTTGGATGAGTTTCATATGAACTAGGTGATTTTGTGCATGTATAATATTTTCAGTTTTCTCAATTCCTCATTTTCATTCAGTATTTTAGACCCTACTAAGATCAGTATATGAATTTTATTTGTGAACATAAACTGTAGATAATTCTGTCTATTTTCCAACCCTTTTGACAGATCTCAGTTTCGTTTTACGAGTTTGAGTTATGTCTATCTTACTACAGAGGTGTAGAGAGTTTTCCAGATTTTATTTTCTATGAATTCTGAAGAGTAATCTATTTTTATCGTGATGTTAAAGGTATTATTTTGATCCAATATTTTGCATACTATAACTAGACCTGATTGGGATTAACCCTGAATTTTTATGGATTTATTTGATGAGTTTTAAAAACTATTTAATACTTGTAAACAACTACTATACTAGCAGATTTTTCTTACTGTTCTGTAAAGAAACTTAAATTCAACCTTATTTTGCTTGCTGTCTATAAAATCTTTGTGAATATGAAAGTTAGCCTATCGTATCTATTTTATCACCCTTTTGACAGACCTTGATTTCGATTTATCATTTGTGAGATATTTCAGTTTTCGTACTGCAGCGTTTATGATTCCAGATTTACAAAACTAATGTTTCCAGTCGCTTTCTGATTTTACTTGACTATTCTATATATACTGAAAAATTATGAAACTTTATTTTCTGTTACTAAACATACTAGGGAATACCCCAGATTTTTTGTGGATTTAATTTGTGGGATTTCATACTGTTTTCCTATTCTTGAATACAAACTTCTGATTTTTGGCTGAACATGTTTTCTAAATTCAAATATATTTTGAGTTATGTTTTTGTGAAATACTATATGACTTATATATATTTGCTGGACTCGGCCGGGAGTCTATTTTCTAGATCTTCTGATGGATCCAGATTTGAAATTTTGTAACGGGAATTCTAGATATATTGCAGTACTGTCTTGCTGTCCTGAACTAGAATTTTCGTTGTTCTATTCTTTTATGAGTTATCGTTCACCTATACATATTTATCTTGTAACCTGAACCTGTTACTTGATCATGCCATGTTATTCTTGATCTGTTTGTAACACGTACATGCCTGTTTGGTTAATAATAATAAAATAACCAAGCCGGGGTTAAGAGAAAGATCTAGTAGTGGAAGATATAGAAATGTGTACTTGGAAGGGGACCCGTGTTTCCCACCTAATTATCCGCTACCTGTTACCTATTATATGATCATGCATGATTCTATTATCTGATTCCTGACTACATACTTTCTTATGAGATGGTGTACTCAGAAGGGGGCCCGTGTTTCCCACCTGTTACCCAACTACATACTTCTTACGGGAGGGTGTACTTGGAAGGGTCTTAGTCTTACCTTTTGCATGATTACCTATTACCTTATGCATGATTACCTATTACATGATACCTGTACATGTGCCTGTTTACCTGATACCTGAGTACATAGCCCTATGGACTCCACTATGAAATCTAAGCGTAACTTGTTTGAATGTAGCAACCATGTAGTAAAAATCTGAGATGCATGAAGTGCTACCTAGTTAGTAATAATACAAGACTTGACATGATATAACACCTGTTACATGATACCTGTTACATGCTTACCTGATACGTGATTACCTGTACATGCTACTTGATACCTGTCACATGTTCACCTGCTTGCATGATATCTGTTACCTGTTACATGTTATATGTACCTATTGTTACTTGATTTCATGATTCACGTTAGTTATTCTATTTTCTTATCATGCATATTCCATGCTATTTGTTTATCTTTCCCATGTACTTGTATCCTGCACTACAAGTGGCCCGTAACTTGCATTGACAGGAATTTATTTTTCTTTTTCCTCTTCCTGCAATTTATTAAATTGCAGATCATGGTGATCAGTTGCCAGATGGAGTTGGTGAAATGAGATATTAGTTGCTGAAGTTCCTGCTTTAATTATTATTTTCCTGTTTCTTGATTTGAATAAATGTACTTGATTACTTGGATTTATTTGTATTTGGGCAATGTGATACAGGATTATTGACTTATTCAGATCTGATTTATTTGAGATTAATATATTTTGTTTCAAGTAAATTCCTATTGATATATTGATTCAATTATGCATGCTTGGTTGACTTCTTTTGCTTCCGACTCTGATTATTCTTGTGAAATGTTGTAAAGATTCCTGACAGCTTATAGATGATGAAAATCATTCGATGGGCTTAGTCACATATCTGTATTCCGTATTCTCTTTTTGGGAAGCGGGGCGTGACAATGATCCTATAAAAGTCTTTAGCAAGCCCTATTTTTTTAGATTTTTCGGAGTAGATTTTATATTTTAAAAAAGTTGCATTTCCGAAACAGTATGGCTGAATTTGGGGTTGTGTATTTCTTGATTTTTGGGTATGTTGAAGGAGTCATAACTTAAGTTTGAGAACTCATTTTTAGTTGAAATAGGAACTAGAGTTAGATGTATATGTTGAAAACATGTATTCTAAATTTCAGAAGTTTTGGAATTTATTTGCTATTTTTAATGTATTGTTTTGTTCGCCTGGGTCAGCAGGAAATCTGCTCTGTTGAGAGTGAAAATTTGGACTTTAAAAATTCATAACTCTCAACTGGTATGGAATTTTGACATGAAATTTGAAATATAGAATCTTGTATATGTTTGCTACCAGTGTGAAAATTTTGAGAATATTTGAAGAAGATTTAATACCCTATTTGATCGTTACAAAATGGTGCAGCAAGAAGGAGAGCTGCTGTCTGTGTTGTGTTGGCAGACTCCAAGAATATTTAGAGGTAGAGGTTGAAATTTTAGATTATGATTCTCCTGTATGTCTAGTTCAACGATGTAAAATTTGAGAATTGTTGGATAACATTTAAAACTCCGTTTGATCGAACCAAAACAGTACAACCAACTGGTTGAGCTGTTGTTTTGTCTGAGTTTGATCGTCGTTAAAAAATCCATATCTCCTAGGATATTATGAGTTAGGAGCTAAAATATTGGAATAAGGTTGTTTGGTGTCTATGATTCCCAAAAAGATGAAAATTGTTGAAGTACATTTGATGACATTAAAGAATTTTAAAAATGAATGCAGCAGGTGTATAAGCTGTTCTTTTGGGCTGAAATTGATCGATGTTTGGAAATTCGTATCTCTTAATGTATAAGGAATTATGAGCTAAAATTTTGGGGTATTGCTCTTTTATATGTCTGCTAAGATTTCCCAAAAGATGAGACCTATTAGGCGAGTTTTGATGGTTCAAACGATTGTTAATTGCAGCTCACTTCTAAGAACTGGCTGTGTATTGCAGCTGAGATTTTACCTATGTTCACATAGCTATAACTTCGTGCACACTTAGAGTTTTCATCTAGATATTGGATATGTGTCACATGCATATTTTTAGTTTATGCCTGCAAAATTTCATGGCATTTGGAGTTCATAAGGGTTTGATATCACATTTTGAGTATTGCATGCTTTAGTAGGTTGAGGTTTGCAGGTTGAGTTTCCCTACACCTGATAGAGATAGGGTTGTTCTAAGATCTTAAGCGCTGAATTTGAGAAATTTACAAACTATAGAATTGTAGTATACACCCCCAGCTTTCTACAGGTTCAAGAATTACCAAATTTCAGTACATGGATGAATTAATATGAATTTTGTAAGTTACAGCTACTTTATTGTTATAAGTTGAATTTGTGATTGGTTACGATTTTGGTAGCTTCCCTGTTTTAGTGGTTGCTTTGTACTTGGATGTGATTTCTTATGCTTAGAACTCATGTTTGAGTTATGTTTAAGTGAGGAAGTATTATGCTATGAGTATGGTTGAATGAATGGTTCTTAGCAGTTGTTTGAGTACATATAAACTCGCATTTAAGCTATGGGCTATGGTTTAGTTGGATAGCTAACTATGCCATAATAGCTATGTAAGTCATTTAGAGTGTATTGACACTCTAGGACTAATAATAGTTAAATGTATGTGAACTGTGTTTCTTCACTTCTATTGCCGGGTTTAAGGCACTCCTTGTGCGCCATTGTACCAAGTATTGAGGATGACGGGCTGGGAACTTGGATGGGAGTCAAGATGGAGGTGGCGAGCGACGAAGATCGAATCGCTGATATTTTGGAATAGCCAAGAACTACTCAGGAATTGTACTTTTCTATCAGAGGAATGCGTGCGGTGCCTTCTTACTAGTTGAGAGCACGGGTGATGCAGTCTCGCATGTTAAGTAAAGAATTAGTATGGGAATGGTACGTGAAGATAAGTTGCCAGTCTGTTGGAGCTTTGGAGCTTAGGGTTTAGATCCTTAAAGTTTTCATCTATGATCTGTGTACCGGTATAGTTGGGGGCAGAGTTAAACTCGGTGGCTCTTGGCAAGGTAGGGTAGCCGACAAATTTTCTGTATGCTCTTGATAACCTTGGGTAAGGGTCGAAGTGGAGAAGGACCATGTCTGGCGGTGAGTAATTACTATCGCTTAGAGTGGAGAAGGACCATGATTCGACTGTAGTAGCGGAGTTTGGACCGTCATACTACAACCTTACCAGTTCGTTGGTATTATTGGACTGGGTCCTGTCGAAGTGGCGAAGTACCATGTCTGGCGGTAAGTAATTACTATCGCTTAGAGTGGAGAAGGACCATGATTCGACTATAGTAGCGGAGTTTGGACCGTGATACTACAGCCTTTACCATTCAATGCAATGACAAGAGTTAGAAGGGTACAAGAGTACAATTGTAACTACCGTTTTTGTATTTATCAATTTTTCCCCTTTTGTAATATTTTTATTTGCAATTGAATAAATACATTATTTCTTCCTTGATTATTATTTTAATTAAGACTTGTTCATGAAATTTTTCGTTCTTTTAATCGGGTTATTCTTGTTGATCCTATTGTTATCTTATTTAATTGTGGGTATTTTGATTTTAACCCTATTGATTTGATCTATCTCTTAATTGAAACCTTAAAACCCAATTTCATTTGTTCTTAACCCTAATCGGCTGTTATTGGACCCTAATTCACCAACGCAGTACCCTAATTGTACCCTATAAATACAACCCTAATGCTAACCCTAAATTGCACCCAAATCGAAACCCTAGCCGTCTACTCTCTCTCCTAATCTCTCTCTCCTCCCATTCTCTCTCCTGGTTGCTTTTCCCGCCAAAAACACCTTCGTCGCCACCTCTCGTCAGCCCTCCTATTTGCCGCCGCTCACCCCCAATACCCCCTGCACCTCCTCCTCTTCTGCTCTCGTCGACTGTAGCGCCAGACCCACAAACCTCTGATGCCCTTTCCTGTTCCGTCGCACCGCTGCCGCGATGCCACCGTCGACCCACCTCGTTGACATCGACCTCATTGCCGCCCTTAGCTAGCGATGCCACCGCCATCTCTTTGGCCACTGTTACTACTGTCTTGTGCTGTCTCTTTGAGTTGCTGAGTTCTTTTGCTGTGATTGCTTTTGGATCTTTATTGCACGTATATTGCACGTGCTATTGGTGGATTGTGCTAGTTCGTGAGTTCGTTGCTTCGGGATTCTTAGCCCGTTTTTCTTGGTATTCAAATTCACCATTTATAAGGCAAGTCACAGTCCTCTTGAATTGTTAATTGTATCAAATTCAAGTTTTGTTGAAACTCTTGCGAGTAGATCCTTTGTTCATCATATTATACATTGTTTATCACTTTCGTTGGGTTTATTGAGGGTTTACACGAACTAACCCCAATACTCTTGATATCGTGCAAATTTGACTCCAAAAATGTTGAATCTTTCATACATCATATAGTATGGACAATAGAGTTACACATACAGTCACGACACAAATAAATTAATGTAAAGACAATTATTAGGTTGTATTATGTTTGATTGATTGATGGTTGATTGATGATAAATTAGTGTACGTGTGTGTTATAATTTTATATATCATGTTTTGACACTCATCATGCTGATTACACAATTTATTGACTAAAGAATCGATACCCATCATGTTTAGTTAATTTATTTTCAAGAAAAACTACCCAAATCATATATATTGCTACCCTTTATCCGGTTGAGGTAAGAACAAAATCGGTGCTGATATCAGTCGGTTCTTCAGCTCCTGGAAACTCCCTTCACACTTCTCGGTCCACTCGAAGTTCTTATTCTTCTTGATCAAAGCTGTAAGTGGCACTACTACATTAGTATAATCCTGAATGAATTTCTTGTAGTACCCGGTCAGACCCAAAAAGCTCCTTACTTCCTTCACTATCCTTGGTTGAGGCCAATCCTTCACCGCCTCGATTTTCTGTGGGTCAGTTGCCACTCCCTCCTTAGAAAGAACATGGCCGAGGAAAGCTACTTCCGACTTCCAGAATTCGCACTTGGAAAGCTTCGTGTGCAACTAATGATCCTGAAGCTTGCTGAGAACTGCAGTCAAATGCCTGACACGATCCTCCTCTATCTTAGAGTATACTAGAATTTCGTCGATGAAAACCACCACGAATGAGTCGATGAATGGTCGTTGGACCCTATTTATCAAATTCATGAAGACTGCTGGAGTGTTGGTCACTCCAAATGGCATCACCAAGAACTCATAGTGTCTATGCCGATTCCTAAAAGATGTCTTCGGTACATCTTCCTCCTTGACATGGACTTGATGGTAACCCGACCGTAGATCGATCTTCGAGAACACTGCGGCAAGTCATCGATCCTGGGAATTGGATGCTTGTTTTGGACTATGACTTTGTTCAATTCCCACTAGTCAATACACATCCTTGATGACCCATCCTTCTTCTTGATCAGTAGTACCGGCGCTCCCTATGGTGAGGCACTAGGCCTAATGAGTCCCTTCTACAGTAATTCCTCTATCTGCTTCTTGAATTTATTCTTTTCCACCGGTGCCATACGATATGGCGTCTTCGATACGAGTGCACTGCCTGGCTAGATCACGATACTGAACTCCACATCTCTTGGTGGGGGTAGTCCTGGAAACTCCAAAAATACGAGTGGAAAGTCAAATATAATGGGTATTCCCTTAACTTCCTTCGACACCTTACTCCTGGCTGTAGCTGCCATAATGTTCCCATCCTTCTTCTTCCCTTGAAACACGATTTCCGATTTCCGGTTTCTTCCCTATGCAGTCGATATTTTCCTTGTACCTGGACATCCAATCCATTCCTATTATCACATTAGCTCCCACAAAGCCTAATTTCAGCAAGTCTATACTCAAAGCCTCTCCTACAATCTGGAGTTTATAGCCTTTATAACCCACATCCGTAGTGAGAGTTTCTCCTAATGGTGTAGCTACAATTAAAGCTAACTCAGGGGTTCCTTCCTGGGTGCATTTCAACTTCCTTGAAAAAGACTTCGACACAAAAGAATGAGAAGATCAACTAGCAAACAAAACATCAGCTTTCATTCCATTGATATTCAGACATCCTGTTACAAAAGGTTACATTCCCATTAACTTCATTTCTTCATCGTCCAAATACAAAACCAAAATAAATTACATACTGTCCATACCCACGATTACTCCCTCATCTTTTTTAGCATCTTCTCTCGTGAGTGCATAGACACGCCCCTAGCGAAAGGGCTACTTCCCCTTGTTGTTAGTCTTCGAGGTGGGAGTGGCTCCATTGTTGCTTATCTGCAGTTGGGGGCAGTCTGATCTATAGTGTCCCGCCTTCCCACAATTGAAACATGAAATGGAATTTGTCTACATCTTCGGTTTTGGGCGTTGGCTCTTAACATGCCCCCATTCCCCACATCCAAAACACTTCACCGATCTGCTGGCTCCTGCACTGATCTATAGTCTCCTATTCCCGAACGGTCATGCCTCCATGACATAGGTTGATGAACTCCATCGCTTTCTCCTCTTGGACGTCGAGGGGAAAGTAGTGCTGCCTGAATTCCCCTAGGAAGTCTTCCCATGCAATAGGTTCTTCTCCCAGTCCGTGCTTGACAAACTGCCACCATATGCCTGCATCTTTCTCCAAGAGGTTTGTATCAAACTTAACCTTGCTCCCATCTGGGATCTCTAACACTTCGAAAATGGTCCGATCTGGTGGATCCAGTCATCTACACCTACGGGGTCTGCCTGTCCTCCAAAAACTGGCGGCTTCATCCTCTTAAAGGACTCCACCATTTTCACTGGATCATAGAAAACATTCCCCACGTTACCTGTAGGTTCTGCGAGATGCGACATGAAGTTACGCTGTGCCTCCAAAAATGTGGTTATTGTCTGGTACATGCGACCAAACTCGGTCTCAACATTGAGGCCTGCATTGTTGGCCCCAATTCCTTCATCTCCAGCTCTTCTACCACTGCGGGTGCTTCTCGTCATCTAAATAACGAATATTAATATTGGGTGTCTAAGGTGATAAATATTACGATAGCAACCAAAGTCACATCAAGATTTCAACCAACAAAAATGTCATTCATTCATCCAGTATAAAAATCTTAGTAGTTTACCAAAACATTACATCCCAACACATCATCATCGAGTCCCCCAAGTTTGCAAAGAGAAACCCAAAATAACCATCTTATGGGACATCAATACAAATCATAAAAGAGAACCAGTCCCACAGAGCCTGCTACCTCCTGCGTGGCCTAGGTTGGGCCTGTAGTTGGGCCACCTGGGCCCTCAACAACTCCAGCCCTACCTCCAAGCGCGCGATCCTTTCTCGGTGCCGGGCCTTCAGCTTCTTGACTTTTCAAGAGGCTTTGACCTTAAATTGCTCCACCCTGCCCACGGCCTCCACGAGGTCCATCACTCAACTCCACAGCTTTGGAGTCTGTCCACCAACATGCCATGACTGAAGCGATAGGTCGCGAACTCCCTTAGGACTCGATCCAAAGTGCGTTGAACTGCATCCGGTTGGGAAGGTGGTGGTGGAAGCTGCTCAGCTGCAGGGGGATCCTCCGCATCGGAGAGCTCCCCACTCTCAAAGTCAATGATCGCCATGGGCTCCTCACCCATGACCTCTACTCCTACCTCGGGATCCTCACCCTCCATCATCGGCTCCTCTTCGTCCGATGACTCTCCCACCTCAAACCACAAACCCTTCTCTGGAATGTCGCCGCCAGCCATTCTGCGAGAGAAAACAAGAGCATTATACGGATATAGAAAATCATAAAATATAAGTTGAAAGTGCAACAATATCAATTACGATCATCAAATATCTATACAAGACGGACCCTACTGGGGCATCCAAGTCTAATCTCCTGTGGTGTTAGACTACAATTTGAAGTCGACTCTGATACCAAATTCTGTAGCGCCCCGAATTCCTAGCATAGGAACTCGTGACACACTCCAGGATCTTTCTTCGAATGAGTCACAACACAACAAAATCACAGGAAATTAAAAACTTTTATTGCGTCATATAGTTATTACAATGTTGAATGATTACAACAATTACAATAAATTGATACATCATGAATATACAATAAAATTAGACATTTACTTTCGCTTGGATGCATCCCACGGCTCGAGTTCTTCCCGTGCTCCCCAATCAGCAATCCTGCAACTAAACAGATTGTAGGCACATCAATTGAATACAACTAACGCAATGCTATAATACAGCGATCCTGGCTATGCCATAATATAGCGATTCCAAACCTCAACAACCAAAATTTGATGCAAATGGACAAGTGATGTCAAACAAGTGTCTGTGTATGCCATGGCTGTAACATCCCGAATTCCAAACACATGTAATTCATAGCAAAAACACAGGATATTTCCCTTCAAATTCATACAAATTTATAAGGAACTTAAAACTTTTCATTATACAACATTGTTCTTTACATCAACGTAGCAGAATTTAAATGAATACAACATGATATACACTAATAAAATTTCCTCAATCTTGTAACTGCTCATCATAATGACTTTAAGTCCATGCCAAGTCTAGTCCAACAACTAGAAAACTGTGCACACATCAGTTGCATACAACTGACGCAATGCTATGATACAACGATCTCATTGTCTTAACAATCACGAACTTGAATGCACAACAAAGTGGAAAAAGTGACTAACTTAAACATATTAGTGTATAATATGAATTTAATACCTAATACAGATATTACACTACGATGACACTAATGCAAACTTGTTCAGATTCTATGCATCCCTTACTACATAGGTCCGAGGGCAAGCCTTTAACGTTCTCCAAAATATAGGGTTTAATCCCTCGACATGCAAAACCAACAACGGTAACAAAAGCAATGTTCGGACATTCAACGAGTACGAATTCCAGTTCCGGAGTCCACCATCAAACCTTACAGAATCCTCGTCGTGCGAACATCCTGCAAGTGCCCCTCTAGCCCCGATATACGCATATACAATAGAGATCGGCCTCCCATCCGCCCGACTATTTATGATCCTGGAGTCCACCGTCAAATCAATCATAGTCTTGGATTTAATTAAGGCTTGTCTCACATTGCAAGCAACCATAGTCACAGAGTCCACCGTCAAACTTGGTTTATAATCCTGATGTCCACTGTCAGACTATATAGAGGTGCCCCACTTACATTTGTCCAAGTTTTATCACATCTTCTCCTAGTGCCTATCCTTAGGTTTAATTATAACCATCACAATCTAGAGCTAGCTTACCCTACCGGACTTAAATTAACACACGAGAAATATTAACCCACACTGGTTACTTCTCAAATTTCTTTATTCAAAAATTGTCGGTCACTACGGGTCTTGCTCAGCCTCTAGATTCCAACAACCATCTCAAATATAAAGATCACTCAGGTTACATCTAACTTCTTCAAAAATATTCCATTCTTTAATCTTCTGGTTTTCTTTAACCATTTTCTTCATGTTTTTAAAATCATAAAGCATTCAACATTTAATAATCATTTATTAACCAAATTGTTGTAGACAAATTCCCGGTTAACAAACCAACTATTCACTTTAATAAATTTTCATGCTCTTTTAGTTAATAAAATTTTTTCATACATTTCTACATTTCAAATATATTTCAAAATACCAAATTCTTATAGATTAAAATGACTAGTAAAATTATGTATTTCAATACCACCACTTCATTATAAAAACATCAACTATTCACTTAATACAAATAGATTAATTTCCATGTAATTCTACATGTAATATCCCGATCGACTATTAATAATATTATTTTTATTAGTATTCAACTATTTAATTATTTTATTTCTTTTCATGTTGAGTTATCTTTTTGTCATGACAACCTAATTAGATAGTTAAGTTTTGTTGGAGGTTTAAACCTAGGGTTAAGTATGCATAAGAGATTAAGGAGTTCTCTTCTAGAAGCTCTCTCTCCTCCACCTCACCCCTCCACCTCACCCTTCACCGTGCTTCCACCTCACCCTAACACCATGCCTCCACCTCATCCCCTCCCATCCCATTGTATGGTCGGCCTTGTACCCATACGGGGTTTTTGAAAATTGCCTTGTGCATTTTGCAATTTCCCCCTTCTCCTTCACACTATAAATACCCCCTCCCCTCTTCTCTTGTCTCATTTTACAAGAAGAAAAAAAGAGAGGAAAAGAAAGAGAGAACAAACTCTAACAAGAGAGTTTTTCATTGTAGGTTTTTCATAGGAGCTTTCATAAAAGCTAAGGGAAGGAGAAGGTGCTATAGGCTAGTTCTTCCTACCTACTGTAAAAGGTGGGGGGTCGCTCTAACCTTACTTTGCTTTGTTTGTTTCTTTTTTTGTGTATGTTGGGTGTTGTTTTGTTCTCTTTTGAGTATGTTTTGTGGTGTTGTTGTTCTTGTTAGGTATGTTTTGTTTTGTTTTGTTGTAAACAACTTGGACCAAAATTCCTAAGCATATAATTAGTAGCATGGATAAAAAAAATGGTCACATAAGGAGTAGAATGGTGGAACTCAAACAAAAGAACAAAAAGATGGAAGCTTTTAAGCTTGTATGGATTATTTGAACAACTTGGACTAATTACACGTGCAAATGAGTAGTGTGAGTCCAAGAGGATCACATGAAGTGTTTTTGAATAAAGACTTACTAAACACATAAAGTTTGAATCTTTAGCTTGTTGTAATTAGTGTTTTTATTGTTGTTATTTTTGTTAACTAAAAACTTGGACTAAACTATATGTTTATAAAGATTAGTGTAGTAAAAGAAATATTTATATACCCATTTTGGATTGTAGAACTCAACAACTAAATAAAAGATAAGTCTTTATTTGTTTATTGCTCTCTACTTGTTAACTCTTAGTTCAATAAAAGGTATACTTTGTTGTATGTAGGAACCAAGAGGTTAAAGGAAAGAATGTTGTATTGTAGGACTTGTAATTCAAAAAGAAAAATAGTCTTGTAATAGCTAGTAAGTTTCATGCTTAAGTTTTGAAGTTCATAAAGTTAGATTTTTGTAATATTGTAGGACTTGTAATTCATAAAGAGAAATAGTCTTGTAAAAGCTAGTAAAGTTTCATGCTTAAGTTTTGTAGTTCATAAAGTTAGATTGTTGTAATAAATTCAAGGCTTGTAATTTGTAAAGAGAAATAATCTTTGTAATAGCTAGTAAGTAGATATCCATGCTTAATTAATATTCTTGCTTAAGTAGTTAGTAGACATTCATGCTTAAGTAACATCCATGCTTAGATTGTTGTAGAAAAATTATATACCATGATTATATACCATGCTTAGATTATTGTAGGAAAATTATATACCATGCTTAGACTGTTGTAGGAAAACTATATACCATGCTTAGAATATTGTAGGAAAGTCATATACCATGCTTAGATTGTTGTAGGAAAATTATATACCATGCTTAGATTGTTGTAGGAAAATTATATACCATGCTTAGATTATTGTAGGAAAGTCATATACTATGCTTAGATTGTTGTAGGAAAATTATATACCATGCTTAGATTGTTCTAGGAAAATTATATACCATGCTTAGATTCTTATAGGAAAGTCATATACCATGCTTAGGTTGTTGTAGGAAAGTCATATACTATGCTTAGATTGTTGTAGGAAAGTCATATACCATGCATAGATTATTGTAGGAAAGTCTCATATACCATGCTTAGATTGTTGTAGGAAAATTATATATCATGCTTAGATTGTTGTAGGAAAATTATATACCATGTTTAGATTGTTGTAGGGAAGTTGTATATCCATGCTTAAAATTGTAGTAAATATCCATGCTAAATTAAGTAGATATTCATGTTAAGTTGTAGTAACATACATGCTTAAGTTGTAGCAACCATTCATGCTCAAGTTGTATGCCGTGTTGTAGGTTTAATATAGAAAAGAAACCATACTTAAGTTGTATGCCATGTTGTAGGTTTAATGTAGAAAAGAAACCATGCTTATGTTGTATGCCATGTTATAGGTTTGTTGTAGTAAACACGCTTGAATATCTGTAGAGTTCATGCTGGAGTTGTAGAAATGATCCATGTTTAAAGTAGTAGTAGATACTCATGTTGTAGTTAAGTGTATTAAAGGAATTATGTTGTAGTTGTAGTGTTAAATATCTTATTGTAGTTATAGTGTTAGTAAAGAGCCCATACATGCTTGAATGGTATAGTGTAGCATTCTAGTTGAAAGACTCATGCTTGAATTGTATATGGTAGTGTTGTAGTGAAGGATTAAAAAGAACCCATGAACCCATGCTTGAGCTAGGTGTTCTAGTTTAACTAGTAAGATGAGCCTATGTTCTATGTTGTTCTAGTCAACTTCAAAAAAAAACCTATGAAACTAGCACCATGATAGTTCTAGCTCAATTGAAAAAAGAACACATGCATTTAGTTCTAGGTGATTCTACCACAACCTTGAGAAAGAACCCAAAAGTCTAGTTGCATGTAGTTGTAGTTCAATTTGGGAAAAAGAACCCATGGACTCTAGTTGGATGAGGTTCTAATTGAAATTGGACCATAGCATGTGAGCATTTTTCATCTTCATGGTAATAATGGTTGGGAAAGTCTCTAATAATTGTTAACTTGATAAAAGCTAGTCTAAGGTCTTCTAATTACCCTAGGGGTCATCGACCATCAAGACCGCATCCTACCACATTAGAGCCTATGGATAGATCTCACCTCGGGCACCAACGGATCTTAACCGGTGTAGGTTGATCGTGAGCAGAGAGTGTTGATAGAATCCAAGTTAGAGGTAGTGATGAGTGAGGGAGATCTCGTTACCAGTGTCTTGGATCGAGGGACCAGGAGTTGGACCATGATAATCTAAGTTAAAAATCATGTAAGATTGCTTAGGATTAGTGACATCATTAGGGTAGTAACTTATAAAGATCCTTTACTTAACCATTTTTGCCAAAAGAGAGGAGTTGGTATTAGGGGTGACACCTTATGACCAACTCGTCCTTTGGGCCAACTTTAGGTGGTGTTATTGGGTTGTGCCTTTCAGTCAAAGGGATACGCACGGTGCCTTCTCACGAGTTGAGAGCACGGATTGCGTATCTCACACTGTTAATTCCTGAAGTGCCATAATAAGGGCGGGCGGAGCTAGGGGATGTACCTCGGAACTCCGTCATGTTCAAAACCGGGGAAGCGAACAGGCCATAGACTACAGTCTATGAGTTAGGGGGCCATAGGGGATGCTTCGAGCTAACCTGTGTTACGGTAACCCCGAGGTTTCGTCTGGTTTTTGAGTGAGGTCCGGTTCGTCGGGTAGTAGTGGCAAACATAGACACCATGAGCGTACTGCATTGGTGAGACTTGACCATGTCTGCAACATCATCAGTCACGTTGTATCTGTCAGGAACAGGTTGTGTACAAGTAGAAATTCATAAGCGGGATCAAATTCCTATATATGGAGAACAGCTTGATATGGACGTATGTAGTATGGGATGCATACGATTCCAAATTCTCGCTTGCATTAGAATAGGAGCATCCTAGCTTAGTTGACATTGCATTAGATTCCAGTCATTGCACTCATGAACACTTAAACTACACCGACATATTTTTACCATGTTTTCATATGTTTGTTTTTGGAGATTCACTGCTAGTCATCAGCCTTTAAGCGTCAGTATATGTACTGACGTCCCCACTCTAATAGGTTATGGATACAAGATCACGAACCGGGAGGACTCTAGTGAAGGCATGGTCTACAAGTGAAAAGCCCAATGTTTATCATTTTTATTCATGTATACTCTGATGTAATATATTGAATCAATGGAAACACTCGGCCTGTAATATTGTATTAATAAAAAGTTTTAAATTCCTGTTTTCTGTGTACTGTGACTAATTGAAGGTAAAGGTCCTGGCTCGTGTCTCGAATTCTCCATATAGGAAGTTTAGGGCGTTACACTACATAATGAGTTAAATTGCATTTCTACCCTCAACTCTTAAATCTTTTCTTTCATGTACAATTCTCTTTAATTTTGAATTCAAAATCCATTTAATACATTTTCTTAATACGAATAAAACATTAAATTCTCCAAATATATTTTAGAATAATGTGGAATCAATTTCCAGGGTTCCAATAATTTCATAAAATATTTCTATGAAATTTTCCAATTTTATAACTTGAACAATCTCTCAAAATAAAATAAAAAAGTCAAAACACATTTCTGTGTATAACAGGGTTTGAACCAGAGACCACCACTAAACACCCAAACTGCACACACAAACAAGTGAGCCAACTCACTATTAGTGATACAATCCTTTCTGGGTTGTTTTTGTAATCCCAAAAACGTTAGTTGATTTATTCCCAAAAATCACAAAATGGCAAAGCCTCCACTAGGCTCGAACCCGTGCGCGCAACTAGAGTGCTCAAAAGCCTCTCACTCAGCGCTAACCACAAAGTCCAAGTGGTTCTTTGATAATATATAGGTTTAAATTCTTTTGTTTTAATCCTATGTTTCAAAATTCTTTTTAACACGAATTCGATTTCTAGTTGCTTATGCATTAATATTTCTAATCACTGCCAGATTATACTCTCCCCAATAAATCTAAGTAATAGTACGAATTAAACTTATAAAATTTTATTTTAACCACATAATAAAATTTTATCCCCCAAAATCATATTAATTTACTAATACTTCTAAAATTTTGAATTGCATAAACTATTATTCTCATCCAATAATATTTTGGGGAAAACCACATTAATAAAAATGCATATAATGTAAATTAATATTAATGAGTATACTTTCATAAAATTTCATCATAATAAAAAATTTGAAAAATTTCATTCACACACAATACTTTATTTGACCCCTACATGAATAATCTAACATGTATCCATTAGAAAAATTGGAAAATTTCCATTCCTATATGACACTAGTTCCTACCTCCACATTCTTTTTAACTAACATGAATATTTTGTAATCAAATTGGAACATAATACCATTTACACAAATTCAAACAATAATTATACTAATAATGTTCAGTCTATATTCTAGAAAACTTTTACATTCAACATACCAGCTAAAATAGCAATTACTCATGAAAAAATATTAAGTATGCATAAATTCTATTAAATTAGAAGGTAACAAGAACACCCAACTCTTTTGAAGAATCCCTAGCAATTAGAACACCTATAAATAATCCCCCAGCCTCCCCCTCTAAATCCAACCTCCAAGAAAAGAAACAACGTCAAAGTTTGAAGATTAAAACTCCAGAAATGACTACAGCATGAAGGATGAAATTTTCTACTTTTATTATATATTTTTTTCTTTTCTTAAGCTTCGGCCGGGAGGGTTTTAAATTATAAATAACAAACAGAGAGAGTGGGGCATGATTTATCCCTTAACTAGCCATGACTCCCATATGACCCCCCATTACTATTAGCCACTACACTATTTCCACTTTGACTCATTCAAAAAATTCCTTTCCTTCCCAGGAAGTTGGCCTGCAACAAGTGTGTGCAAATCACGAGTTTTTTTAAAAAAAGATTGTGTGTGCATATACAATGCACGCCGAAACTTGGAATTTTTTTAACAAACAAAAATGCCTATATTGTTTAAGATTTAATAATACTAGTTTAAATTAATAACAAGGGTCTTCTTGCACAAATAAAAATAAACATACATAATTCATTAATTTTATTTTGAAAGAGATTACAACTAACACGTGCACTGCAAACACGTGTGTCGCACGTATCAATACAAAATGAATTTGAGAGAATGAAAAGTAGACAAAAATAAAAAAAATCTAGAACATGTATGTTAATAATGTTACAGATATTTCACGTTACGGTAAAACATACATGATCGTCACGTGTATTGAAAGCACGTGCAATATACGTAAAAACACAAAGTTTAAAATAAATATTTTAGTTGGCGCAAAATAGAGAAAAAAATGAATTTTGAGATGATAGAAAATATATAATTAATTGAAATAAAAGAATACATAGGATATTTGTATTAAAATACGCTAAAGATATTTCCCGTAATTGTACAGAAAACACGTGTGTAACGCACGAGGGGCAAAATTGTCATAACTCAATTTTGCGAAGTGTTACACTCCCCCCACCCCATTTAGAGTAGTACTGTCCTCAAAACTTACTAGGGTAAGAGTTGTATCTTGTATACACCCAAGAAAAATCATTATTGTATATAAAAAAACTGTCAGTACCAAGAAAATAACTATAGTACAAAAATATGTAATGTGGAAAACAGAGCAACTCATATAAGGAATCTAGGAGTATCAAAGTGAATGGGAAAGAAACACGAGAGTATTAGAAAAATAACAAAGTAAATTGAAAAGGGAAAAGAGAAGCATAATAAAATAGATGCCTAAAAATAAGTATAGTAACAAAATAATAAAAGTAGTAAGAAGTAGTATGAAACAAAATAAAATGGAAGCATGGAAAGAAATAACAAGGAAAAGAAGAGTGTAAGTGTAAAGAATAAAGTATTGGAATAATATAGATAAATTATAATGCAGTAAAAAATATTTGAAAATAGATCAAGAGCGCAAAGGAATATTAGGTGGCTAAAAGTAATGATAAATAAGAGAGCAGTATGATAACAAAATATCGAGAAATAAAACAAACCGTTAAATAATTGAGAAAATCATAAAAATTTAAAAGTAGTTAGCTGTAGCTAATAAAAATTTAAAAAATTTCGGAAAGATAAGTTAATTAAAAGGAAAACGGAAAGGATAAAATGGTTAAAAGCATAAACTAAACTAGTAGTATATACTATGAGATAAAAATAAAGTAGCAATTGCATAGAAGACTACTGGATAAAAGCTTGAAATATATACGAGCATAAAATTTAGCTAAAAGTATAGACAATATAGGCTAAAAGTAATAATTCGTAAAGTAAATACAATAACTATATATACGATTCAAAAAAATTAAATCTATAGAATACTGGTTGGTATACATCAAAATATTTTCAAATTGTCAAGTAGAGCAAGAAACTAGCATATAGTATTATAATTAATCGTAAAGGTAACAATATTATAAATATGAAATCTATAAGCAACCAGAGAAACAAAAGTAACAAGACATTATTGAAATAATACATAATATTAGATGGGTTAAAAATAAAATGTAGATAGCAAACGAAAGTATAAATATATGAGTAGTAAACATATCGAAGATAGGTTAGCAATAAAAAAAATGGAATTGTATAAAAATACAAAATAAAATAGTTAATAGTAACCAGTAATCAAATAATAGTAACACACATATGACAGATGTCGAAGCAAATATAAATAGTAAGGAAATTTATTAAATGCGTATAGTAGTATATCTGTATCATAGATAATAAACTTGAAGTAGTATAAGATAAGTTATAAAACATTATAAACTAGTACAAAAATGGAATAGTGGTAAGTAAATATATATAGAAATAAAAGTGGGAGTTATTAAAGTAGAAAAAACTCTTTTGTTGTGGGTTTGCCTCATTGAGGTCCAACTGCGGGCTTGCCTCCTTGTCATCAAGTTGCAGATTTGCCTCCGCGACATCTGGTTGCAGGTTGCCTTCTGGACATTCGGTTGCATATTTTGTCTCTTCGATATTCTATTGCAGTTTGCCTTCATTGATGTCTTGTTGCAGATTTGTTCGACATCAAGTTGCACCAGTGTGGAATGATGTAATCTTCCATATGTACTTGGATATTGGATGTTTAATTTTAAGTATGAAGTTATTTTCTTTTTTGAAATTTGCAATATAAAAATAAGAGTAAAAGTACGGAATGAAGTAGGAAATTACAACGATAAAAAGTATCGATTTTAAATATCGAACATATAAAATTATTAGTAATGAAAAGGATTTATAACATCAAGACAAGAATAGTATAAAGTATATGCATGAGCAAAAAAATACAAATAAGAACAATAATTATGTAGCGTAGTAAATTAGGATAATAAACATAAATAATTATATATAAAAAATATGTAGTAATGTAGTAATTGGATAAGTGTAAAATAATATGTATAGTGAGTATGTTTAAATATATAATATATACATGGAAATCAGTGGAAAGTATATGTAGTAGCCAAGAATGTAAAGATAATAAAAATTGAAATAAAGATAAAATATAAATAGTGAGTGTATGTATTACATTAGAGAAGTGTAAAGGTACAAAATTAATAAGTAGTTATTAATAGTGAAAAGTAAATATAATAAAAAGTAGAAAATAATAAGTACAACAAAATAGTAATAAAAGGGAATCTAATTGTGTAGAGGTATATTGCATATAAGTAAAAATATTACAATCATATTAAAATATAATGAAATAAATAAGACAACATAAAATAATGGAACAATATAATATCGTGAAGTCAAAGTATTTGTAAAGTGGATGTAAACATACAAAATTCAAAATTCAAAAATCTAATAGAAATAATAAAAAAGGAAAATGATAGTCTTAATAGTAATTTAATAAGTAGTAATTCAAAACTTAATATAATACGTAAAAGTAATAGCAAAAATAAATAAGTAACGTAAAAGCGCATAAAAGTATGGAGGATAAAACATCAAGAAAAAAAACGAGTAAGTCATACATAAAAAGATTACAACTACGGGTTGTAGATAAAATAATAAATATCAAAGTGAATTAATAGTATAAGGAAATATTTATTTGAAAAATATTAAATATTAAAGATAAGAAGTACTATAAGGAAAATACACGAAGAAAATAAAAGGAAAAATCTTAGTCTATTTATAAGTTATCATGAATGTAGGTTCAACTAGCCCTAGCACTCATGATACAAGAGAAAACATGTTCGCATACAATATCACATCAATGTATACGAGGAGAGTTTCATGAATGCAAGTTCAACAACTACATCATTCATGACTCAAAACTGACACTCACACTCTAATGTCCATCCTAATGTGTCATCTTTGTAATTTTGTGCTACTTATTGAAGTCGGATCTGATACCATCTCTAATGCTCGAATTCCAAACACAGGTAATTTGTAGCAAAAACACAGGATCTTTCACTTCAAATTTGTACAAATTTACAAAGAATTTAAAAGTTTTCATTATACAACATTGTTCTTTACATCAACGCAGCGGAATTTAAATGAATACAACATGATATACAATAATGAAATTTCTTCAATCTTGTAACAGCTCATCATAGTGACTGTCAAGTTCAGTCCTGCAACTAGAAAACTGTGTGCACGTCAGTTGCATACAACTGATGCAATGCTATAATACAGCGATCTCATTATTTTAACAATCACAAACTTAAATGCACAACAAAGTGGAAAAAGTGACTAACTTAAACATGTCAGTATATGATACGAACTTAATACCTAATGCAGATATTACACTACGATGACACTAATGCATACCTGTTCGGATTCTATACATCTCATACTACATAGGTCTGAAGGCAAGCCCTTAACATACTCCACAATATAGGATTTAATCTCTCGCCATGCAAAACCTACTACGGTAAGAAAAGCAAGGTTCAGACATTCCACGAGTACGGATTCTAGTTTCGGAGTCCACCGTCAAACCTTACAGAATCCTCGTCGTGCGAACATCCCGTAAGTGCCCCTCTGGCCCCGATATACGTATATACAATGGAGATCAGCCTTCCATCCGCCCGACTATTCATGATCCTGGTGTCCACCGTCAAATCAATCATAGTCTTGAATTTAATTAAGGCTTGTCTCACACTGCAAGCAACCACAGTCCCAGAGTCCACCGTCAAACTTGGTCTATAGTCCTGCAGTCCACCGTCAGACTATATAGAGGCGCCCCACTTACCTTTGCCCAAGTTTTATCACATCTTCTCCTAGTGCATATCCTTAGGTTTAATTATAATCATCACAACCTAGAGCTAGCTTACCCTACCAGACTTAAATCAACACACGAGAAACATTAGCCCACACTGGCTACTTGTCAAATTTCTTTATTCATAAATTCCTTGTCACTACAGGTCTTGCTCAGTCTTCAGATTCCAACAACCATCTCAAATATAGAGATTATTCAGGTTACATCTAACCTCATCACAAATATTCCATTCTATAATCATCTGGTTTTCTTTAACCATTTTCTTCATGTTTTTAAAATCATAAACAACTCAACATTCAATAATCATTTATTAATCAAATTGTTGTAAACAAATGCTCGGTTAACAAACCAACTATTCACTTTAATAAATTTTCATGCTCTTTTAGTTAATAAAACTTTTTCATACCTTTCTACATTTCAAATATATTTCATAATACCAAATTCTTATAGATTAAAACGACTAGAAAAATTTTGTATTTCAATACCACCAATTCATTATAAAAACATCAACTATTCACTTAATGCAAATAGATTGATTTCCATGTAATTCTACATAATGAGTTTTAAATTGCATTTCTTCCCTCAACTCATAAATCTTTTCTTTCATGTGCAAATCTCTTTAATTTTGAATTCAAACTCCATTTAATGCATTTTTTTAATACGAATACAACTTTAAATTCTCCAAATGTGTTTTTGAATAAAGTGGAATTAATTTCAAGGGTTCCAATAATTTCATAAAATATTTTTATGAAAATTTCCAATTTTAAAACTTGAACAATCTCTCAAAATAAAATAAAAAAGTCAAAACACATTTCTGTGTATAACATGGTTTGAACAAGAGACCACTAAACACCCAAACTGCACACACAAACGAATGAGCCAACTCACTGGTTAGTGATACAATCCTCTCTGGGTTGTTTTTGTAATCCTGAAAATGTTAGTTGATTTATTTCCAAAAATCACAAAAAAGGCAGAGCCTCCCCTGGCTCGAACCCGCGCGCGGAACCAGAGTGCTTAAAAGCCCCTCACTCAGCGCTAACCACAAAGTCCAAGTGGTTCTTTGATAATATATAGGTTTAAATTCTTCTGTTTTAATCCTCTGTTTCAAACCTCTTTTAACACGGATTCGATTTCTTGTTGCTTATGCATTAATAATTCTAATCACTTCCAGATGTCACTCTCCCCAATAAATCTAAGTATGAGTATGAATTAAACTTATAAAAAAAAAATTAACAACATAATGAAAAGTCCCCAAAAATCATATTAATTTACTAATACTTCTAAAATTTTGAATTGCATAAACTATTATTCTCATCCAATAATATTTTGGAGAAACCCACATTAATAAAAATGCATATAATGTAAATTAATATTAATGAGTTTACTTTAATAAAATTTCATCATAATAATTTTTTTAAAAAATTTTGATTCACACAATACTTTATTTTGACCCTTACATGAATAATCTAACATGTATCTATTAGAAAAATTAGAAAATTTCCATTCATATATGACAGTAGTTCCTACCTCCAAATTCTTTCTAACTAACATGTATATTTTGTAATCAAATTGGAACAGAATACCATCTACACAAATTAACACAACAATTATACTAATAATGTTCAATCTACATTCTAAAAAATTCCTACATTCAACATACCAACTAGAATAGCAATTACTCATGAAAAAATATTAAGCATACATAAATTCTACTAAATTAGAAGACAACAAGAATATCCACCTCTTTTGAAGAATATCTAGCAATTAGAACACCTATAAATAGTCCCCAAGCCTCCCCTGAAAATCCAAGCTCCAAGAAAATAAACAACGACAAAATTTGAAGATGAAAACTCAAAAAAATGTCTACAGCATGAAGGATGAAATTTTCTTCTTTTATTATATTTTTTCTCTTTTCTTAAGCTCCGGCCGGGAGGGTTTGAAATAAAAAAAATAAGAGAAAGAGAGGGGCATGATTTATATCTTAACTACCCATGACTCCCATATGACCACCCATTATTATTAGCCACTACATTATTTCCACTTTGACTCATTCAAAAAATTTCTTTCCCTCCCAGGAAGTTGGCCTGCAACAAGTGTGTGCAAAGCACGGTTTTTTTAAACAAGCAATGCACACCCAAACTTGGTTTGTTCAACAAACAAAATTGTCTATATTGTTTAAGAATTAATAATACTAGTTTAAATTAATAATAAGGATATTCATGCACAAATAAAAATAAATATACATATTTTATAAATTTTATTTTGAAAGGGAATACAACTAACACGTGAACACTGCAAATATGTGTGTCGCATGTATCAATACAAAATAAATTTGAGAGAACGAAAAACAATCAAAAATATATATATATAAAAAGTAGAACATGTATGTTAATAATGTTAAGGATATTTCACGTAACGGTAAAACATACGTGATCAACACGTGTATTGAAAGCATGTGCAATATAAGCAAAAACACAAAGATTAAAATAAACGTTTGACTTTGCTCAAAACAGAGAAAACTAAATTTTGAGATGATGGAAAATATATAATTGATCGAAATACAAGAATACGTAGGATATTTATATTAAAATACGCTACGGATATTACCCATAACAGTACAAAATACACGTGCGTAATACACGAGGGGCAAAATTGTCATAACTCAATTTTGCAGAGTGTTACAATGGCCTAACCTAATGCACACACTATGCACACATGCTCCTAAAGCTAATGCATGCTTTATTGGAGAATATGCATCCCATACTACACATTTTCCAACCAAACGATGTTTTTCTGTTGATGGAGTTCGATCCCTCGCGATGCGTCCTACTTTTGTTCTCTCTCCTCTCTCTAATACTCTACTGATGATGAGGTTGCAGTTGCCGGCTTACTCCAGTCACTGCTATGCTAGTGGTGTCCAACACCTCGTGTTTTATCCACTACGCCCGGGGTTGCAGTCGCACGGCTTACTCCGTCGTGGCTAAAACACATAGTAGGTCGCGGTAATTCCGCATCCCCGGACCTCAACAAAAGCTGATGTACGGACGCTAGGGCTCCCCACCGAGAACATTATTTTAGAGCCTCAAAGAGTTCACTCACATGGCAGTCTCTAAATCCTCTGCCCGCATTGATCAACATAGGACCTGACGAATATTAGGGTTTTCCCAACTCTCCACTGAACTCGTCCTTACACAAGCCCAGAACTTGCAGTCGAGACGACGCACCACTCCAAATCTCCTCAAAGGTTGTTACAGTCATAAAGGCACTTGTGCCGAAGACAGTAGAGCCCCAAAGAGTTCACTCACATGGCAACTCTATGTCCCCTGCTGCCTTAAATAAAACATAGGATTCGGCCAGCCATGAAGACGTCATGTGTCCCCCTGAAAAGCGAACACCACCCATAAGTGTCTGTCCTTACATTCAACAACGACTCGAACTAGTCCTACAACACCTCAACCCAAGGTAATACTGCTAATCCTCTTTAGGACCAAGAAATGAGGTTAATTACACAATGACTAGCTTTTTATCTGCTTATCTGATTATATGAATTTCAAGACTCTAATAAACCTCTAATTCTCTTTCATTATCTCATTATAAATTATTAGGCGAGTCTAGGTCTAATTCATTTTAACCAATACTCTTTTAGTTAGGAGATCTATCAACTTTCATGTCCTAACTTAGTAAAAAAAACTTTTGTTTATTAAGAACAACTAGTTAAGTTCTATATGTAGACTCATTTCTAGTTAATTACCTTTTTCATTATTAGAACTTAACACATCCCACAATAGGGCTCTAGCCCTCAAATCTGGCCCAAGGGTTGGCCCGCCTCAACCCACACTTGGCTCAAACCAACGACTTGCAACAGTAGGGGTCTACGGTAGTCCTGGGACTCCCCTAACCCCAAAACTGTAAGGGGTTAGCCATTTCTGGTGTGAGTATAATTAAATATAACTTAACTTGTACTGAGATAAAATAAAAGAAAACAGGAATTGTAAAAAAACCAACATGGTAGTAAATTAAGTGATAACTATGGGATGCCCGAGAAATAATGTAAATTTTAAGCTTCAAAGCAACCATATCATCAAATAACCCATACTATTGTTATTGCAACTCCACCCCATGCATCTCATCAACCTTGCATTACCAAGGGATTCGAACCAAGGCAGATAGTTCCAACTAATTACTCGAAATAGCAGGCAGTAGTTCCTAAGTCCGAATGTCAAAGTCCAACAATTAACTGCTATCATTAACTTAATTAAACATAACAACTATCCCCCTCTTAGTCACCACCACATCCCCATATATATATATATATATATATATATATATATATATATATATATATATATATATATATATATATACACATTACAACATTCATTCCTAAATAAATATTACTTCACTCCATTACTAATATTCATCAAAATATCAAATATAAAGTTCTATTACCACATTCTTACACCATATCGGATCTTTATATAAATAAACATATATCCATAATTCTCGTTTAAAACAAAACACAGTTTTACTTCATAACGTAACTTATTTTCTTCGCTTTATATACATACATTCCGTTTCATCATATAATGGTTAAAACATTCATTATTTATCTCCATTCTTATTTCATCACACACTTACCACTTAGTTTCTTTTCATTCGTAACCTTTACAAATTCCATAACTTTTATTTCACTCATTCTCTTCAATATCACTTACCATTATCATATCAATTTTCATACACAAACATATGCACGCGGGAAGCCGCTCACTCAGAGCCTGACACTCCCGAAGCTACGTCCTCCTCCTGGCCTAGACCAACAAGGGAAAACACTGCACCCCAGATAAATTGGGTACATCCTCGCGACATCTTGTCATCGAGGGAAAGGAAACACCGCACCCCAGACAGGCTGAGTAATAATCATCACAACTCAAGTCGATAGCTTGAAATATTACTTTACTTTATTTTCATTTCCATCTTACAATTTACTTTACTTTCATTTCCTTCTCGCAATACAACAATTATATCAATAACCTGTCAACTCACCCTAGAAGTTGTGCCAAGGCAGGTAGTTCCCACTATTCCTATGGAAATAGCAGGGCTGGTAGTTCCTCGACACAATTCCAAGGTGCATCAACACATATTATAACATATTTTTTGTTTAGTAACCATTCTCATAATCGTCACATAATACACCTGACTTCATGCTTTACAATCAGATTACATATTACTTTGTTTTCATTCACTATAGTATTATATCATACAAATATACTTTCTTTACTTCTCATATTTAATCACATAACACAATGCTCTTCTTCATGAATATCTTCACATCACCATCTATTTAGTTTCATATATAATTATGTAATGCAATTACCTTATTTTTCATACTTATTTAACCACATACTTCTTTTACCATTTATTTACATTTGCATACTGATGAATCACATTCTTTCATGCTCATCTTCATATATATACATTTTCTTTCACTCTACTTATTCGTTTCCACTCATATACTTACTTTACTTTCTCATTTCATTTCACATCAGTTACTTTCTTCTCTTTCTCATTCACATTTTACATCACATTCATTTTATTAATGTGTCGACCACAATATCCCAATATACTGAAAGCCGACAGCCCAGTAAAACATGCAGACCGATGCTCACACAGAGTCTTACACGTTCGAGGCTACATTTTCCTCATAGCCTATGCCAGCGAGGGAAACACCCACCCCCAACATAGTTTGGGTACTTCCTCGTGGAAAAAACAACGAGGGAAAGAAAACACAGCACCCCAGCGAAGCTAGGTACTTCCTCGTGGCATAGCCAACGAGGGAAAGAATACACCGCACCCCAGCGAAGCTGGGTACTTCCTCGTGACATCTTTCTTTCGAGGGAAAAATCATCGCACCCCAGCAGAGCTGGGTAATAACCGGGCCTCAAGCCGATAGCTTTGGAGATAAAAATACCGCACCCCAAACATAGTTTGGGTGATAAACACCGCAACCCAAGCCGGTCATCGGGTATTATGAGGTCTAGCCTAAACCCCAAGGATTTTCTGTAGGTACTGATCAACCAAACTTATTTGTTATTATCAGTTTCATTTCACCACTTTATCTCATTTTATCACCACACAACATCTCATCTTTCATTTCAATAATTTACCACATCTTTAACTTTAACATCGCGATTTATTATCACATTATCTCACATGTTCACATACATCTGATTATTTTATTTATAAAATTATTACCTCATATTATTCCTTATCGTAAATGCACCAAAGTATTTATTTACTCACATTATAATATTTTCGGCACATGCCAATGTAAGTAGATAATTATATCATATGACCGCCCATTAGTTTCCCTTTAAACATCACTATATTATACATACACTCATTATTTTCATTGATTACGATACCTCAACTCATTACCACCTAAACATGTCACAAACATACACCAAATAGGTCAATACATCATAATGCCCTTTATATATCACTTTTGTTAACCTGTCGTATATTATACGTATATCAACCCCAATTATTTCATATATTATCACACATATACTCAATACATCATCATAACACTGAATATTCAAAATCACACCAATTCACCATATACACACCAATTCACCAAATACACACCAATTCACCATATAACAAGATTTTAACATATGAAAATTTCTGTATTTTCAGTTAAAATTTCATTTAGCTGAATCCCACAAAAATCACTTCAAACCGCTTAAAATTTTGTCACAACAAAATATACACTTAGTATAATCACACTCACATAATATCCTGCGAAGACTCGAAGCACCACTTCTCAATCCACATCCGAAGTTGCTAACATCTCCTATTATCAAATTTCAAAGCAATTAGGGCTCAAAACAACCAAACCAGCCACAAGAAATAATAACACTAATCCTAATGTCACCCAGGCATTTAATTGAACGCCTGGCATGCAAACGTGCGATGCACGTAACATTCAAATTCCTACAGGATTTTTTTCCCCAAATAATTACTAAAATCACCCCCAAATTATTCTAATGGCTCAACAAAAATTTCTACTACTATGAATGAGATAATTCTCATATATATAATTCCTTTTTATAAACCCAAAATCCTAATTTATAAACAGCTTGCAAATCTCCAGTAACTTACTAATTTTTTGACTCTAGCATCAAAATGAACCTCTAACCAACCCTATACTCCATTTCTTAGCCAAATTGAATCCACCACTAGCTAGAGCACCTTTAATTTTAAAATAATGAAGAAATGAAGTGGATTTGGGCAGGAAATGTTGAGGCCAAAATGGGTTTCGGTTTCTCTGTTCTGGTCGTCAAAAGTAGAAGAAGAAGAGAAGAAGGAAAAGGGGAGGGAGAGATTTAGTGAAAATTATAAATTTATTAATAAGGGTTAGTTACATAATAAACCCCCTAACCTTCATAATATTACAAATAAACCTTAACCCTACACTTTGATAATACTAACAATGTAAAATACATTAAATTATCTCATAATCTCATCCAAAATTTTATAAAATAAAAATAAGCAATATTTCTTCTCATAAGACTCGACTCATAACTCCAATATATCAATAATCCCGATCCAACACAAATATCAACACCAATATCAATATTTAAAAAATATTGAAAAAAATAATAAAATATACCTTAGAAATAATTTTCACCTACTACAGAGATATAAAAACGGTTATTCTTGGTATTTAAAAAAAATATTCGAGGTGTTACATTCTACACACCTCAAAATAAGCTCGTCCTCGAGCTACATGGGTTAAGAAACACTGTTCAAACAATTCTAGACGCTTCCTCCTCACCATCTCCCCAATGTTCCAGATACAGTCATTAAAATTAACACTCCACTGAGCTTTCAGCATCTAAGCAACTTGACGATGTCTTGATCGTCGCAGATCTGCATAACTCTCTTGTTGACTACACACCTCAAAGAGGCTTATCCATTATTGCCTGATGACTAATATACTTCTTCATCCCAGGCCACCAAAATACTCTTTTAAAGTCTCGATACATCTTCATGCCACCGGGATAACCAATACACTGAATATAATTAGCAATCTCCTTTACCTGCTACCATAAACCATCCACATCAGGAACACGAAGTCTACAATGATAACGAGGACCTTCCCTCACTGCCTACTAACCAATCTGTAGGAAATTCATCAATCTCATCCAGAATTAGATCATGCATCCTCTATAACAAGCAGAAATTTCGAATCCAAGTTCGACTGATCAGTTGTAGAATAGACGGTTGTACTTATAAACTGCCCACATATATGGTCATGTCCTCCCTCTCCTACTGAAGTAAAATCAAATTGACTCAATAATTTTAATACAGTCCACTCCTGGGAATAAATAAAGCTAAATTCTTCTTCTACTTAAGATATCCGTCACCATATTTACTTTCCCGGGGGATATTTTATTTCCTCATCAAAGCTACTAAGAAACTCGAGCCACCTTTGTTGCCTCATGCTAAGATCTTTTGCAAGAATAAGTGCTTCAAACTCTTACGATCACTGAAATGATAAAACTGTTGTCCGAACAAATAATGTCTCCATATCTTCAATTGCATACACCACTGCTGCCGATTCCAAATATGTGTAAGATCACGCACTCCATGTTACCGCAATGACCTAGATAAATAAGCCACCAACCTGCCCTCATGCATCAAACCGCACCTACCTGTACCACATGCATCAGTATATACTTGGAGAGGCACTCCATTCTCAGGGGTAATCATAACAGAGGTGTCGTTAATCTTTCCTTTAACTCTTGAAATGTCTTTTCACAATGCTCGGGCCATACAAATGGCACATTCTTCCTAGTAAGCTGAATCATTGCTACAGAAATAATAGAAAATTAGGAATGAATCTCCAATAATAGCCAGCCAAACCCAAGAAAATATGAATCTCTGTCGCATATGTGGGTTGTTCCACATCTTTTCACCGCTGTAATTTTCTCCAGATCCACAGATATGCCTTCAACAGACACAAAGTGCCCCAAAACTCACACTTCTCACTCCTAAAAATGACAATTTGCAGACTTATCATACCACTTTTTTCCTAAAGTGTCTATAACAAAATTCTGAGGTGCCATTTATGCTCTTCCATGCTGTGAAAATACACCAAATTATCATCTAGAAACACAATCAAAACCCAGTCAATATAAGAATGAAAGTTCCGATTCATCAAATCTATGAAAAATACAGGGGCATTGGTCAGCCAAAAAGGCATCACTGAGAACTCATACAATCCATACTAAGTATGAAAAGCAGTGCTTGGGATACTTCCCTCTTCAATGCTCATTTGATGGTACTCGGTTGCAACTCCACTGTGAAAACACTGTAGCTCCCTGCAACTGATCGAGCAACTCATCTAGTCTCGGCAATGGATACTCATTCTAATAATCACCTTATTCAACTCCCGATAATCAATACACATTCTCAATGAACCATCCTCTAATATATCAGAAAGTTTACAAACTACAACTTCAATCTTTACCTTGGGTATTACCTCCGAACCCAACGGACATGCCTACATCGTCCAAGGCATTACAACAATTAGAGACTGGGGTTTCATCGGGCTTTCTCACCCGAATCCTCCCTACATCATACCCCAACTATGCAAAAAGCCTTCACAACCAACCCATCTCCTAATATCAAATGATAACAACTACCGCACATCCCCCACGGTCTATAGGACATACACGGGATCCCACGGAAATTACCTCTCTCAGCACACAACAATCAATATAATAGAACACTCCAATAGTATACAAATTCTTAGTGGGGCTTCTACAAAGGACAATAGAGATGCCATAATGCAAAACAGAAACATGGGCAATGAAAGATAACGCTGACCCATGGTCAGACAAAAATCTAATAGGGATCACATCACTCAATAACAAAATCCATACTTAGCCAAACACTCTAAAAGCATAAAACAAACTTCACGCAAACGTTACCTTCTCTACTAGCGAAATTGAACCCATACACACAAGACAAGATCACTAGAATTTGCATGACATTCCTAGTTAACCTAGGCTCTGATACCAAACTGTAACACCCCAACTTTTTTTTTTCTTTCAAATCTATACATCCAAATTCATTTCTTTCAATTTCTATGCCACTTTAAGCATAAACTAAGATAGTTATATTTCAATATAATTTTGGCAGAGTTTCTCCTGAAATTTCCACCACAAAACACAAAAAGCTTATGGAATTCTGCTCTAAATTTTGTAGCTCACAACACAGGCAATATATTCACGGCTCCCAGGCCAAAATGAGCAGAAAAACACAGGCAATATAAGTATTATGCTCTGGGGACCAAACCTATAATAGAATATCACATATCAAATAAAAACCATGAATTTCTTTGAAAACATAGCAATTTTTTTAGAAAAAACTTTGTAAAACATACAATAGGACCCGGTACTCCATAACGAGATGGGTACGGGTCAAAAACATAACATACTACCCCACACTATACTCATCATTGTCATCTACATGCTTATACATCCAAAATACAATTTAACCCATAAATCTCACTATTCATATCACTAACTTACACAAAAATTTTAAAAGTAAAAGAATCCACTCAAACTGAATCTACGCCCCACCTCTGCACTACTGAGGAACTGCAACTATAGGGGGTCTAGGATAGTCCTGGGAGTCCCATAGCCCCCCAAACACTAAGGGTTTAGCCATTTCTAGTGTGAGTATAATTAAATATAACTTAACCTGTAATGAGATAAAATAAAAGAAAACAGGAACAGTAAAAATACCAACAAGGTAGTACATTAAGTGATAACTATGGGATGCCCGAGAAATAATGTACATTTGAAATTTCAATGCAACCATATCATCAAATAACCCTTACTATAGTTATTGCAACTCCACCCCACTCATTTCATCATCCTTGCTTTACCGAGAGATTTGAACCAAGGCAGATAGTTCCCACTAATTGCTCGAAATAGTGGGCAGTAGTTCCTAAGCCCGAATCTCAAACTCTAACTATTAACTGCTATCATTAACTTAATCAAACATAACAACTATCCACCTCTTAGTCACCGCCACATCCCCAGTATATATATATATATATATATTACAACATTCATTCCCGAATAAATATTACTTCACTCCCTTGCTAATAATCATCAAAATATCAAATATAATGTCTAGATTCTTGAATTTGATGGCTACAACACAATACACGATTGTTCTATATTACATATCTTTTGCAGTGTATATCAAAAGTAGTCAAGGTCAAATACCATGATGAAGCATCCCAATACAATGTGATGAAGCTTTCAAAAGTATTTGCTCAAGTCAAAAAGACAGGATCAAGCCACTAAGACTCAAGTTCAAGTTCAAGACTTTCAAGAGCTTTTAAGTTTCAAGTTCAAGACTTTCAAGAGCTATATTTGAACAAATGACTTGTAATATTGTTTGTATTATTTTTGATTCTGAGAATCTTGTAAAAGCCTTGTCACACACACACTCACACATTCCCTAAATAAAGAAAATATTTTACAAAATCAAAATGTCAAAACAAAGCTTGTATAAGTTCAGCTGAGTGAGTACCAGTCGACTTACTCTTGGAAGCAGTCGATTGTTAAGTACGAAACTGATTGAACTCATTCAAGCTCTGACCAGTCGACTCTTATGGCAACCCAGTCGACTGTTCGAGCCATTTTTACCATTTTTCTGAATTTAAAACTTGTTTTTCAAATTCAAACCTTTTACTGCCGTTGTATAGCAGTTAGGATTCTATCTCTCAAAGTCCAAACGTTTCTAACTCTATAAAAAGAGTATAGAATTCATTTGGCAAATGTTACTTAACTCCTAAATTTTTGATTTCAAGTCTTTTGCTTTTGAGAAAAGAAAAGAACAAGTTGTTCAAAGCATTCAATTTCTTTAAGACATGGTTCTCTGATTTTCAGTCTAGTATAACATTGAATTCGTTCTAGACTGAAATCAAAAGTCGACCAAATAGCTACTATACTAAAAGCACTTTCACATACAAGGCTTTAGGTTGTTGTAAATTTCTTCTTATTGTTGTTTCACTCTCAGGTTGTGAGAGTGGTACTCTCGGTTGGAGAGTAAGACTCTTGGTTTAAAGTCGGTTTCACTCTAGGGTGTAGAGTGGATTGTGCTCTCTAGTGGTGAGAGAAGTCTACGGATTTGACATGGTTGTTGTCAAAGGCCGTAGAGTATTCTTGTAACTTTTTCAAGAATAGTGAAAAATCTCAAGTCGGTTGCTTGGGGACTGGATGTAGGTCAAGAGGACCGAACCAGGATACACCGTGGTATTTGCAGTGTTGACTCTCTGTGGTTGTATTCTCTAAACTTGCATTTTTAATTTTTCTGTTTCTTGTGTAAATCGAGTCTGGTCAGTCGACTGCCTTACTCCCTAAGTCGACTTAACAGACTTGTAACTCTTCAGTTAAATTACTCTTCTTATCTGATGCTTCAATCGAAACTTCCTTCTCTTTTCAGTCGGCTTAACATTGCGAAAAGTTTTATTTATTGATTAATTTTATACAACACTATTCACACCCCCTCTAGTGTTATTTGCCTTGCATACATGATTCAATACTTGATATCAGAGCTTGGTTGAGTGCAATGGCATATACTTCAAATGCAAGTCAATACCATGAAGGCCAATCCACACAAATGCCACATCTCTTCGATGGAACAAACTACAACTATTGAAAGTGTAGAATGAAGATCTACCTACAGTCGATCAACGATGAGATTTGGAATATGACCGAGACAGAACATACAGTACCTACAATTCCCTATGCATAATGGAATGATGACATGAAGAACAACACCATGAACAATGCAAAGGCGATGACTGCTTTCTTTTGTGCACTTACCAAAGACGATTTCAATCGTGTGTCAAATGGAACAAAGGCTCATCAAATATGGCACACTCTTCAGGTAACACATGAAGGTACAAATGAGGTCAAAGAATCTAAAATCTCTGTTCTTTTTCACGGCTTCAAAATATTCTGTATGAAGGAGAACGAAAATGTGTCGGACATGATAACAAGGTTCATGGACATCCCAAATTCTCTTGTGGTTCTTAGAAAGTCATATTCACAAGTAGAGATGGTGAGGAAGGTCCTACGTGCCCTAACCCCCGAATGGGAGAAGAAGACCACTGCTATAGAAGAAGCCAACGATTTAACACAACTCTCTCTTGAGAATCTTGTGAAAAATATAATGGCATACGAAGTACAACTAGAAAAATGCAAGAAGGATCTAGAACCTCAACAAGCCAAGAAGAAGACTCTTGCTTTCAAGGCCATGTTCGATTCAGAAGATGAAGAAGAAGATGAAGAAGAAATAGCCATATTCACTAGAAAATTCAAGAAATTTCTTTAAAAGAGTAAATTCAATTCTAAGTTTAAAGATACTAATGATCTTTCCACTTGTTTCAAGTGTAACAAGACAGGTCATATGACGAAGGACGGTCCGTTAGAAAATACAAATCAAAAGGGAAAGTTCCTAAATTCAAGAAGAACAAGTACACAAAGAACAAGTACATGAAAAACAAGAAGGCGTATCAAGCAACTTGGGATGATAGCGACTCATCATCCGAAGAAGAGAATGAAGAATCAAATGAAGTTTCAAATGTGTGCTTCATGGCTACTCAAAATGATGTAAGTGACAATTTTGATTCAAATGATTTATTAGAAGCATTTAATGAGGTTTTTCAAGAACTAAAAAAAGAGAAGATAAGAGTTAAAAACCTCGAGAAAGTTAATCAAACACTTTCTCAAGAAAATCTTGACTTAAATGTTGAAGTCAAGTCTTTAAATTCTCGTCTCTCAAACTTAGATATGGATCTTGTATCTCTTAAGAAAAATTATGAAGAGATATCCAAGAATATATCTAAGTTCAACAAAGGAAAAGAGAATTTAAATGAAGTTCTCCAAAACCAAGTTCAATCTAATAAAAAGTTTGGACTAGGTTTTCAAAATACTCTTGAAAAACATCATTCTTCTAATAATACTAGTAGTAATAAAATTGATTCTGTTTCTAGTATGAAAAAGAAGTTATATGATTATTCTGAAAAACCAAAAAAAAAAAAATTTGCTTATGAAAAGAGTAATCCTTCTGTTCAGACTAGTCGACTGACCCAAAAAAATTGATCGTCTGCCCAGAGGTTTGGAGTCTTATTCAAAAAGACGAAAACCTTATATAGGTCGACTTGTTTCACCTCCCAGTCGACTGACTTCACAATACAGTCAACTGAAAGGTACAATAAAGTCAATTGGACATACTAAAAACATTTGGGTTCCAGTCAACCTAAGTCTAAATGATATGATTACTTATGTAAATTCTTTTATTCATAATGTGTGTAATTCTGCAAATTATATATCTGCTTTTGATGGTAAATCAAACTCATGTTAGGTTTAGTTTCCCAAACACTAATCTCTTTCGGACATACCATATTCACAATTTTTATTTTACTGGTACCAAAAAAAGAACATTGGATACTTGATAGCGGATGCTCTAAACATATGATTGGCCATGCAAACCTACTTTCTTCTATACAGGAGATAGATGGAGGAATTTACGTTCGGTGACAATAATAAAGGAAAGATCATTGGAATAGGCATGGTCGGTAAGAACACTACCCCTACTATTGAAGAGATATTTCTAGTTAGTTGTTTAAAGCATAATCTGTTAAGTATTAGTCAACTTTGTGATAAGGGTTATAAAATTATCTTTGAAAAAAATGCATGCTTAATCTATGATTCATCTATGCAAAATGTGAACTTTCAAGGTTTTAGGAAAAACAATATATATGAATTATGTTTAAAAACAAATGATTTTTCAAATAATTTTTGTTTAGTTGCTTCTAACAATGATTCTTGGCTTTGGCATAAGAGATTTAGTCATGTAAATATGAAAAACATTGCTAAATTATCTAAGAATAACCTAGTTAAAGGATTGTCAAAATTATCTTTTAAAAAGGATAAAATGTGTGATGCATGTCAACTAGGAAAACAAGTAAAATCTACTTTTAAAATAAAAGAAATGATTTCTACTAGTAGACCTCTCGAATTAATCCATATGGATTTATTTGGTCCTACTAGAGTCACTTCTCTAAATAAAAGTAGATATGCATTTGTTTTAATAGATGATTTTTCAAGATTTACATGGGTATTCTTTTTAAAACATAAAAATGAAGCCTTTGAAGAATTTGCAAATTTTTGCAAACGAATTCAAAATAAAAAACCTCTAGCCATAGTCACTATTGGAAGTGATCATGTTTGAGAATTTCAGAATGAAATGTTTTCAGAATACTGCAACAAGAATGGTATAACACATTCCTTTGTATTTTCTAGCGCTTCACCACAAAATGGAGTGGTCGAAAGAAAGAATAGGACATTGCAAGAATGTGTACGTACTATGCTTATTGAAAGCAATTTGCCTGAATACTTCTGAGTTGAAACTGTTTCTACAGCATGCTATGTTTTAAATAGAATATTGATTAGGCCAAAGCATAAGAAAACTTGTTATGAACTTTTTTATGAACGAATTCCTAAAGTATCATATTTTAAAGTATTTGGTTGTAAGTGTTTCATATTAAACACAAAAGATAATTTAGATAAATTTGATGATAGATCTAATGAAGGTATCTTCATTGGATACTCAAATAGGAGTAAGGCATATAGATTTTTCAATAAGTCAACTTTGACTATTGAAGAATTAATGCATGTTTCATTTGACGAATCTTTACCTTCGTCTAATATTATTGAAGATGATGAAGTTGAATCATCACCACTAGATAATGTTATTAAATCACTAGAGCAAACTGCCCTAGACAAGTCGATTGATAGGATTCCTAAGTCGACTGATGTGAATCAGTCGGCTGATAGACTTGTTAAGTCAACTGATCCTGTTGTGATAACTCAAACTTTACCAAAGTCATTTGTTGAAGTTCGAGATCATCCTCATGACTTAATAATTAGTGACATTTCACATGGTTTTCAAACAAGGTCTCATTTTAACATGATTTCTCATACTGCTTTTTTGTCGGATTTTGAACCGAAAAATATACAAGAAGCATATGAGAATGAATTTTGGTTGAATGTCATGCAAGATGAACTTAACCAATTTATAAGAAATGATGTGTGGGATTTAGTTCCACGACCTCCTGATCATGCTATAATTGGTACCAAATGGGTATTTAAAAACAAGTTAGATGAATCAGGACAAGTTGTTAGGAACAAGGCTAGATTAGTTACTCAAGGATATAATCAAGAAGAATGAATTGATTTTGATGAAACATATGCTCCTGTTGCTAGACTAGAATCAATTAGAATTATATTATCTTTTACGTGTTTTATGAATTTCACACTCTTCCAAATGGATGTTAAAAGTGCTTTTTTGAATATTTTTATTAAGGAAGATGTTTATGTTAAGCAACCACCCGGTTTCGAACATGAACAATTTCCAAACCATGCTTTTAAATTAAAAAAGGCTTTATATGGTCTTAAACAAGCACCTCGTGCTTGGTATGATCCCTTAAAAACTTTTCTCTTAGAAACTGGTTTTGAAATTGGTAAAATAGATACTACCTTATTTATTAGGAAAATAAAGACCGATATTTTAATCATACAAATATATGTAGATGACATAACTTTTGGATCTACTAATAGTAATCTATGTCAAGAGTTTGCTAATACCATGAAAAATGAGTTTGAGATGAGTCACATGGGTGAACTCAATTATTTTCCTTGCACTACAAATAAAACAGTCTCAAAATGGCATATTTATTAATCAAGAAAAATATGCTAAGGAATTACTCAAACGATTTGGCATGGATAGCACTAGTAGTAGGTCCACACCTATGGCTACTATTATTACACTTGACACTGATGAATTAGGTAAGAGTGTCGATCAAAAGCTCTATCGAGGTATGATTGGCTCACTCTTATATATAACTACTAGTAGACCAGATATTATGTTTAGCGTATGTTTGTGTGCTAGATATCAGTCTAATCCAAAAGAATCTCACTTAAAAGTAGTGAAACGTATTTTAATATACATTAAAGGCACATATGAATATGGTTTGTTTTATCCACGCACCAATAACTTTCAACTTTTGTCGTATAGCGACGATGATTTTGCTGGTAGTAAAACTGATCGTAAAAGTACTAGTGGAACTTGTCACTTTTTAGGACACTTACTAGTATCTTGGTGCAGTAAAAAGCAAAATTTGGTATCTCTATCTACTACAGAAGCTGAATATATTACTGCAAGTTTGGCTTGTGTACAAATTTTGTGGATTAAATAAACTTTATTAGATTATGGTATTTCTTTTTCAAAACCCGTTATTATGTGTGATATTACCAGTGCTATTAATTTATCTAAAAATCCGGTTCAACATTCACGTACGAAACATATTGATATTCGACATTATTTTCTACATGATCATGTGTTAAAGGGATATATCATATTGGATTTTATTTCTGCTGATAAACAAGTAGCATATATATTTACCAGACCTCTTAAAGAAGACACTTTTATCAACTTTAGAAGAGAAATGGGCATTTGCTCATTTCATGACATTTCTTGAAATATTTTATGTTTAAGTCGACTTATTATTGATTTCCAGTTGACTTATACAGTATTTTCGTTGTCTATATTTCTGACTGAATTTTGTGTTCTGCCCAGTCGACTGTCTTAAAAACTTAGTCGATTGCCAGTAGCTTTACTTACTTTTGTTTGGTTTATTTTCTCTCGACTCAATCGACTGATATATAACCCAGTCGGCTGTCACAACATCAGATTGACTTTCTGACTCTGAATCGTCACCATTGATGTATTTTTTGTTTTGTTTTTGTAATTTTGAAATTATGTTTTATGTTTTCATGTTGTTCTATCTTCACTTTATGAACAATGTAATTGACTTATCCATATTTTATATTTTTCAATGTTGGTTTTCTCCTTATTTTGTTGATGACAAAGGGGGAGAAATTTGGTGCAGGTTATGTTATGATGCTATGTGTATGTTCTGTTATGTTGTTTTTCAACATTTTTTTAGTATGCATATTGTACTTTATTCAGGGGGAGCTTGTAACAATTATATATATTTTCAAGCTTTGTGTGAGTATCATGATGTGTAAATGAAATGTCTATATTATTTTAAGTTATTGTGTTGCCATCATCAAAAGGGGGGGAAATGTAGATTCTTGATTTTGATGGCTACAATTGTTCTATATTACATATCTTCTGCATTGTGTATCAAAAGTGGTCAAGGTCAAATACCATGATGAAGCATCCCAATACAATGTGATGAAGCTTTCAAAAGTATTTGCTCAAGCCAAAAAGACAAGATCAAGCCACTAAGACTCAAGTTCAAATTCAAGACTTTCAAGAGCTTTCAAGTTTCAAGTTCAAGACTTTCAAGAGCTACATTTGAACAAATGACTTGTAATATTGTTTGCATTATTTTTGAGTCTTAGAATCTTGTAAAAGCCTTGTCATACACACACTCACACATATCCTAAATAAAAAAAATATTTTACAAAACCAAAATGTCAAAACAAAGCTTGTATAAATTCAGCTGAGTGAGTACCAGTCGCCTTACTCTTGGAAGCAGTCAACTGTTGAGTACGAAACTGACTGAACTCACTCAAGCTCTGACCAGTCGACTCTTATGGCAACCCAGTCGACTGTTCGAGCCGTTTTTGATAGTTTTCTGAATTTAAAATTTGTTTTTCAAATTCAAACCTTTTTACTGCCGTTGTATGGCAGTTGGAATTCTATCTCTCAACGTCCAAATGTTTCTAACTCTATAAAAAGAGTACAAAATTCATTTGGCAAATGTTACTTAACTCATACATTTTTTATTTCAAGTCTTTTGCTTTTGAGAAAAAAAAAGAACAAGTTGTTCAAAGCATTCAATTTCTTTAAGACTTGGTTCTCTGATTTTCCATCTAGTATAACATTGAATTCGTTCTAGACTGAAGCCAAAAGTCGACCAAATAGCCAATATACTAAAAGCGCTTTCACATACAAGGCTTTAGGTTGTTGTAAATTTCTTCTTGTTGTTGTTTCACTCTCGGGTTGTGAGAGTGGTCCTCTCAGTTGGAGAGTAGGACTCTTGGTTTAAAGTCGGTTTCACTCTAGGGTGTAGAGTGGGTCGTGCTCTCTCTAGTGGTGAGAGAAGTCTACGGATTTGACATAGTTATTGTCAAAGGCCGTAGAGTATTCTTGTAACTTTTTCAAGAATAGTGGAAAATCTAAAGTGGGTTGCTTGGGGACTAGATGTAGGTCGGGAGGACCGAACCATGATACACCGTGGTATTTGCAGTGTTGACTCTGTGGTTGTATTCTCTAAACTGGAATTTTTAATTTTTTTGTTTCTTGTGTAAATCGAGTCTGGTCAGTTGACTGCCTTACTCCCTAAGTTGACTTAACAGACTTGTAACTCTTCAGTTAAATTACTCTTCTTATCTGACGCTTCGATCGACTTCCTTCGCTTTTAAGTCGACTTAACAATGTGAAAAGTTTTATTTATTGACTAATTTTATACAACACTATTCACCCCCCCTTCCCCCTCTAGTGTTATTTGCCTTGCATACAGGATCCAACAGAAAGTTCTATTACCACATTCTTACACCATATCGGATCTTTATATAAATATATATCCATAATTCCTGTTTAAAGCAAAACACAGTTTTACTTCATAACATAACTTACTTTCTTCGCTTTACATACATACATTCTGTTTCATCATATAACGGTTAAAACATTGATTATTTATCTTCATTCGTATTTCATCACACACTTACCACTTACTTTCTTCTCATTCGTAACCCATAAAAATTCCATAACTTTTATTTCACTCATTCTCTTCAATATCACTTACTATTCTCATATCCATTTCCATACACAAACAAATACATGCGGGAAGCTGCTCAATCAAAGTCTGACACTCTCGAAGCTACGTCTTCCTCCTGGCCTAAACCAGCAAGGGAAAACACCGCACCCCAAATAAACTGGGTACTTCCTCGCGACATCTTGTGATCGAGGGAAATGAAACACCACACCCCAAACAGGCTGAGTAATAGTCATCACAACGCAAGCCGATAGCTTGAAATATTACTTTACTTTATTTTCATTTCCATCTTATAATTTACTTTACTTTTATTTCCATCTCGCAATACAACAATTATATCAATAACCTGCCAACTCACCCTAGAAGCTGTGCCAAGGCAGGTAGTTCCCACTATTCCCATGGAAATAGCGGGTGTGTGGTTCCTCGACACAATTCCAAGGTGCATCAACTCATATTATGACATATTTTTCGTTTAGTAACCATTCTTTTAATCATCACATAATACACCTGACTTCATGCTTTACAATCATATTACATATTACTTTATTTTCATTCACTATAGTATTATATCATACATATATACTTTCTTTACTTCTCATACTTAATAACATAATACAATGCTCTTCTTCATGAATATCTTCACATCACCATCTATTTAGTTTCATATATAATTATGTAATGCAATTACCTCATTTTTCATACTTATTTAACCACATACTTCTTTTACCATTCATTTATATTTGCATACTCATGAATCACATTCTTTCATGCTCATCTTCATATATATATACATTTTCTTTCACTCTACTTATTCGCTTCCAATCAGATACTTACTTTACTTTCTCATTTCATTTCACATCAATTACTTTCTTCTATTTCTCATTCACATTTTACATCACATTAATTTTATTAATGTGTCGACCAGTGAGCTACAGTATCCCAATATACTGAAAGCCGACAGTCCAGTAAAACATGCGGACCGATGCTCATACTGAGTTTTACATATTCGAGGCTACGTCTTCCTCCCAGCCTATACAAGCGAGGGAAACACCGCACCCCAAATATAGTTTGGGTACTTCCTCGTGGAAAAACCAACGAGGGAAAGAAAACACTGCACCCAGCGAAGCTGGGTATTTCCTCGTGGCATAGCCAACGAGGGAAAGAAAACACTGCACCCCAGCCACGAGGGAAAGAAAACACTGCACCCCAGCGAAGCTGAGTAATTGTAATATCCCGGTCAGATATTATATTTGCATTATTATTACTTTTAAAATTAAAATATTTCATATGAAAATTACTTAGTTTTAACTAATAAAAGTTATCTATTTGTATATATATGTATCGTATCGATTTTGTGCAATTGTACAAAATAATGTAATATGAGTTTTTGATAAAATATCAGTAATATCCCGGCCTGATATAATGTTATTATTTTTATTATTTTATTATTATTTTCATAATTAAAATATTTTTTGTGGATATTACTCGGTTTAATTTATAAACATTATCTGTATATATATACTAGTTTGTATATATCTATATTGTACCGATTTTATACTGAAATTTCTCGAGCTGATAATGAAATTATTTTTATTATTATTTTATTTTTATTTCCAGAATCAAAATATTTTTGGTGGAGATTACTCGGTTTAACTAATAAAAATTATATACTAGCACGTATGTATGCGTATTTTATCGATTTCATATTGTAATCTCCCGAACTGATATAAATATTATTTTTTTATTTTTTTATTCTCGGAATTAGAATATTATTTGTGTGGATTGTTGGGTTTAATTAATAAATATGATCTGTGTATGTAGATTTATGTACGTATATGTGTTGTATCGATTTCGTACGTTTGTACAAAATCATGTAGTATGTAACTTGGGAAAATATCTATTATTTATGATCAATCATGGTCAATTGGAGGGTTAGGATTGAGTTGGATGTTGATTGTAATGTATTTTGAAAACAAAACATTCAATTGTTAAACCACAAGGAGGGTGACACTTGGCTTCTCCTCACCCACAAGCTCACTCTCTCTCCCTTTACAAATTGGCCGGAAATTCCCAAGGGGAAAAGCCTCAAAATTTTCCCTTCATTTCATTCTTATCTCTTTCTCTCTTCCTTTCACATATTTTCCCATTCTTCTAAGTTGTTTTGTTTGATTTTTTGGAAAAGAAAAGAAAGGTAGAAAAGTAAGAGATATCATAAATCATGGGTTAGTTTTCATGGGTTTCATGGTTTAGTTCTTTTGAAGAGTAGCAAGAACAAGGAAGAGAAGAGCTAGCAAGTCCTTCCTACTAGATTAGGCAAGGTGGGGGTTTCAACTCTTCATGATTTTTGTTTGATTATTGTTGTTTAATTTAGGTATGTGAAAGAGAACCATTTTAGGGTTGAGTAAATTGTAGGACGTTAAAAGAGAACCCATTTTTGAGGTTGTCCAATCGTAGTATGTTAAAAGGGACAATTTGATGTTGTTAAAATTGTAGTATGTTAAAAGAACCTAATTTGATGTGGTTTAATTCTAGTGTGTTAAAAGAACACACTTTTATGTGGTTTAATTATTGTAGGTTAAAAAGAACCCATTTTAGGGTTGAGTAATTATGTATGTGAAAAGGAACCCATTTTAGGGTAGCGTAATTGTGTATGTGAAAAAGAACCCATCTTTTATAGCCATGTAGTAAAGAGATCGTCTTTTGTTGGTTAAAATTATTGTATGTGAAGTTAAGATTATTGTATGTAAAAAGAACCCAATTATATGTTATTTAATTGTCACGCCCCTGCTACCCAAAAATACAGAATACGAGCACGTAACATTGGCCCAGCGAATGACTAACGTAATCCATAAGTTGTTTATCCAATCAACTCAACAATATAATCAATACAGAACAATTGCGCAGGCAATAATAATAATCTTATGAACAATAATACTTGAAATGAAGCAATATATAATATCCAAGTACAATAATAATCCAACATCATGAAACAATAATAAAATATTAAGGTCAAAAGCCCACAATACAAAGAAAAAATAATAATCCAAAATTAAGTCTTCATGACAAAACAATAATTTATTAAGCGGCGATGCTATCAATTCCATTCACCAATATTGTTCTCCCAATCAATTAGGTAATTCTCCATCAACACCTGTAAACACTTCATCTAAAAGGAGAAGAAAAATTGTCCTTAGAGCAAGTCATGGACAGATAGTAGAGAAAGCAGGGAACAATGGAATAACCATATAACAATGAAGTCAATGGATCAATAGGAATCCATAACATGGCACGATAGCAATAATTAATATCATGATAATCGGTAGTAGTAATCAATGATCAATAACGATAACACTTAGCCAATAATCGATATCAATGGGAACAGTTATGAATAATATGCAGCGTCAATGTGATGCAACTCTTAAGTCTATTAATCATTTTACTTCTAACTAATGTAGCACTTCATGCATCCCATCTATTTACCATATGGTTATTACATACAAAAAAGTTACGTTTAGACTTAGTGGTGGGCTCTATAGTTCATATACTAGGGAAACGATATGAACGATTCTTTTCAGTATTCAGTTATTCAGTTATTTAGTCATTCAGTTAATCAGTATCGGTATCCATGGAACACTAAATAGTTATCCAGTTATTCAGTCATTCAGTAATTGTAGGGAAACCACGAGCTCCCTTCTGAGTACAGTCTCTATATTGTCCACTACTTAGGTCAACCCTTAAATCCCAGCTTGTTAAATATTTTTATCGATGCAACAATACAATACAATATGCAATCATGAGACATTAGATGGACAATAGTTACAGTAGGGGAACAAATGGATGATAACTTGAATAGGACAATGAAAATGATGACAATAGGATACTAGGATCATGCAATGCAACACACATATATTAATTCAATCAATACTACGATATAGGATTAATTAATCTATTAAAATTTAGAATATAAAATTCTGGACTGCAAGAGTAGTCTGTACAAAAATATAATTTTCCGCTGCTTCAGAACTCGAAAACTGAATCTGTCAAAAGTTCTAGAAACTAGACTTTCACAAGGTTCCAATGCATATTTAAATTTCAAAATCCGACAACATTAGCTAGGTCAAACAAAGCGTTCTTTACAGATTTCATGTTCAGGCAGAATTTCAATATCATGTTGTTATAATTCTAGAAATAGCAAAAAATCAATATAAAATTCATTAAAAATATTTTCTAGACTCCTAAACATGTTAAGCAATAATCTAGAAATTTTCAGAGTAAAATCTTAACATTTGATCAGTCTTTTAATAGTTTAAACATGATAGATACAAGAATCTGAAAATCTAAAAGTAAAAACACAGCTGTAGTAAAACGAGCATAACTTTTGATACACAACTCGGAATTCAAAATTTCAAGATGTTCTAGAAACTAGAAAGATAAGGCTACAATTCATATTCAGAAAGTAATATATTTTAAGTCCGTTTACTAGTTCAAAAATAGCAGTCAATATACAGGTCAGCAAACGATATACAGGTTCTAGGGTAGTTTTCATGAAATAAAAATTTATAAAACAAGATGGGTATCAATTCTATTAGTCAATAAATTGTATAATTAGCATAAACGATCTCATAACTTGATAAACAAAATTATAACACACTCATACATCGATTTATCATCAATCAACCATCAATTGATCAAACAACATACAACATAGCAATTGTCTCTACAATAATTAATTGTGTCATGATTATACGGTTAACACTATTATCAATTCTATATAAATGCATGAAAGATCCAATCTTTAGAGTCCAAAGCAGCACAATGTCAAGAATATTGGGGTTAGCTCGTGTAAACCCTCAATAGATCCAATGAAGATGATCAATACAGCGATATGATAACGAATATGATCTACTTGCAAGAATTTCAAAAAAACTTGAATTTAATACAATGTACAATTCAAGGGGAAGTGACTTGCCTGTTAGATGAAGAAATTGAATACCATGAATAAAGGGATAAGGATCCCGGAGCAACGAATCCACGAACACACAAATCCACAATATAGTATAACACTTGCAAGAGAATATCAACAACCACAGCAAGGGGGAGAGAGAGAGTTCGACAGCAACAGGGAAAGGACGATGGTGTCGCTGGCGGCTAGTGGAGACGGCATCGACGGCGAGGTCGTCAACAAGCAGCGAAGCACAGGGCGTGCGCTTGGTCTGATCGTCGACGAAAAAAATGGGGGGAAACAAGGGCTTTGGGTGTTGGGTGTTGATGTCAATCGGAAATAGGCCAAGGGCAAGATCGGGGGGGGGGGGGTGCTCACGGTGCTCGCGCTGGCATCGACTAGAATAGGGGAAGGACAGGGGGTACTGCCTGTGTTAATGTCGAGGACAGTGGAAAGGCAGGCCGAAGCTGGGGGTTTTGGGTACCTGGCCGATGAGGGAAGAGGAGGGCGGTACTGGGGAGTCCACGCGAGGGGGTGGGTCTGATCGGAGCTGGAGCACGGGGGAGGCTGGAGTTGGTCGGAGAAGAAGGTGAACAGGATGGGTTGGGGTGTTTTGGCGGGAAAACAAACGGGGGAGAGAGAGAATAAGTAGCTAGAATTTCAAAATTATGCAATTTTTAGGATTTATACTAGGGTTGTTTTTATAGGGTACAATCAGGACATTGGGTTAGTGGTTTAGGGTCCAATAAAAGTGGTTTTGGGTCAAGAACACATGAAATTGGGGTTTTAGGGTTCGCTAAGGGATAAATCTAAATCAATTAGGTTTAAATAAAAATACCCACAATTCAATAAAATAAAAAAAAATAGAATTAACAAGAAAATAGTTTATTTAAGAAAAATAAAGAATTCCATAAACAAAAATTTAAATCCAAATGAATAAATAAGTAATACAATAAATATAAATTGACTAGAAAATAAATCGGAATTCGCCAAGAAAATTAGATCAAGTACGAAAACAAAATAATTCGTTAAATGTACTTTAATTAAATAATCAAGGAATAACAATTAATAATTATAATTATAAAAATAATAAAATCATACAATAAAATAATTATTTGGGTTTAACAATTTTTATTAAAATAATCTAATAATAATAATATATATGATTTGGGCCCAAATATAATTAACCGATAAATTAAGATTATAAAATAAGTTTAAAATACACCATCATTCGAAAAAATATAATTTTCGATTGGAAAATATTTTAATAGAAAAATCTCAAAATGAATTTAACACAAAATAAATTTATCAATAATCGAAATACAGAAAATATTCAGAAAATTTGTATTTACGGAAATGGGGGTTACATTAATTGTTGTATGTTAGAAGGAACTCACTTTTATGTTGGTTAAATTGTTGTATGTTAAAAGGAACCCATCTCTAAGATGTTGGTTGTTGAAGTGTAAAAGAAACCATTTGATAATTAGACTATTGTGGTATGTGTTCTAGTTGCAAAAGGACCCATTATAGTAATTATTATTAACTAAGAACCTAACTTTATAGGTTGTGTATTCTTTTTAACATTTCTTTATATTGATTCTAGTGAAAGATCATGTCTTTATTTTGTTTATAGGTTGTGAAAGATTAACTTTTATTTGCTTCTAAGTATAAGAAGATCAAATTCTTAGTAGAGTACTTTATGTTGATTTCATGTGAAATAAAAGTCATATTTTTCTTCTAAGTGTAGAAAGATCAATTTTTAGTAGTAAGCATAAATTGCTTCTAGGTTGTTAGAATACTTTTATGTTTATAAAAGATCAAGTTTTTGTTAGTAACATGTTTATATTGCTTCTAAGTTGTTAAAAGAATTTTTATGTTACTTCTATGTTATGGGTAAAAGATAAAGCTTGTAGTAGCATGTTATATTGCTTCTAGGTTGTTGGAAAATTCTTATGTTGCTTCTAAGTATAAACGATCAAGTTTTATTAGTAGCACGGTTATATTGCTTCTAGGTTGTTAAAAGATTCTTATGTTGCTTCTAAGTATAAATGATCAAGTTTTATTAGTAGCACGGTTATATTGCTTCTAGGTTGTTAGAAGACTTCTATGCTACTTCTATGTGTAGAGGATCAAGTTATTAAGTAGGTTGTTTTTAGTTGATACATACAAAAGAACCCATTTTTAGTATTGTTGTTTTATGGGTTCTATTTGATAAAGAACTCATTTTTATAGTGTTTTTTGGTTTATAGAACAACTTAGACTAATCATATGAGTATTCTTCATCTATAATTTATAAATGGTTAAAAGATTATGATTTCATCTTGTATGTTAATTATATTAATGAACTTAACATGCATTTTAATCCATGTTAGTAAGCTTATACACGAAATTCTAGTTCATGTTAACTAGAGTTGTCGTGAATAATTAGTAGTTTGAATCATGTACTTGATTATGAGCAATAAGTGTTCCTTGTGCTTATAAGTCACTAGAAACTTACACGTGCGGTGCACATCTTTATAAATGTATATATATTTTTTAAAAAAATTTGATGTTGTCTGGTATCAAACCTAAGACCTCCCTTATATTTGTTATACATGTGCATTACACGTATTTGTTTAGTTACAAATGAAGTTTGTTGGGTGAAAAACTCTCCCATTAAAATAGTAAAGATGTAATAGCATGTCTATGTTGGAAAATAGTTCGTGCTATTTATTAGCATTTGTTTGTCTCATACGAAGCTCATTTGGCTTGTATGTAGTAATTATCTTGGATAGATAGGCGATGAGTGAATCCGATGAGATCTTGTGAAGTCTAGGTTGAGACTTGGCAGATTATGTCAACAATTGTTGCACTCTCTTGAAAGAGGGACACGTGCGGTGCTTTTTCGTGATAAGTTGGAAGCACAGTGGCATGTCTCACTTGTTTGAATCTTTTGGTGTCATCTCATGGCAAGTTGAGAGTACGACTCTAGGTTTGAGTACCTTGTAGCTCGTATGGCCCCATTTGATTGGTTAGGGTTAGTGATATTGTTAAGGTAGTACTTGTTACTTAACCATTTTTATCTATGAATTGCCGAAAGGTGAGAGTTGGTAATAGGGGTGATACCTTATAATCCAACTTCTCCTATAGGCCTACACTAGGTGGTGTTATTGGGATGTATCCCTCTGTCAAAGGGATACGGGTGGTGCTTTTTCATGATTAGTTGGGAGCACGGGATCCGTATCTCGGCTGTTAATTCCTGAAATGCTATGATAAGAACAAGAGGTTTTCCTAGGAAGATAGACACTATGATTCCGTCAGGTTCTATGCCTTCTCATGAGGAGTTGAGGGCACGGCTCAAGGTTGACTAGTATCTTGTGGTTCGTGTTGGTTTTTGAGTTAGGTCCGGTGCGCCAGGTAAATAGTGGCAAACATAGACACCACTATTGTACCACAGTAGCGGAACTAGACCGTATCTGCAACATCATCAGTCATATAGTATTGTGTCAGGAACAGGATGGGTACAAGAGTAGAATTCATGACGTGGGTTCAAATCCCCAAATATGGAGAAATGGCTTGATATAGATGTATGTAGTATGGGCTACATACTGTTCCAGAGTCCCGCTTGCAATAGAATAAGTGCATCATTACATTAGTTAACCCTGCATTAGATTCTAAGTCATAGCATACATTGACACATTAAAATTATGTATACACGTTTCTTTTTACATCAATCTGTTTGTTTAAGATGAGAATCTGCTATTTATAATAAGCAATTTTATCAGTATAATACTGACGTCCCCACTCAATTAGGTGCTGGATTACAGGACTACAGGTTTAGGGTTCAGCAGGACTCTAGGCAAGTGGAGCGTTCAAGTAGAGCGTTCAAGTGGAGCACTGTGTTGATTATTGTTCTTATTGTTATATGTGTATAATTGAGGAGTATCCAAGTGAAGCGCCAAGTGTTATTTGTTATCCATTGTACTCTAATGTAAATTTATTGGAAGTTGTAACACTTGGGCTTGTAAGACATTATTGTAACACTGTTGTAATGTATTAAAGTTTATGACATTCAGACTTGTAATACATTTGTGTTGAATAAAAAGTTTTAAATTTTCCTGTTTTCTGTGTATTATGGCTAATTGAAGTTAAAATTCTTGGCTCATATCACGGTTTCCCAATGTATGGAAATCAGGGTGTTACAGTACTTCTTCGTAACATCTATCATTCGAAGGAAAAATCACCGCACCCCAGCAGTGTAACGCCCCGAGCCTGGCTCAGCTGCGCACGCGGCTACGCGTGCGCACACGCGAAAGAACGGACACAAAACTCTAGCCACGCCCACCACAGGCTCTATCAAAAGGTGGGTTAACCCTGAGGTACCTTTATCATATGGCTTTCCTAATATATACTCACTCCTACTCCTACCCACATCCGATATGGGATTTAATCCCCCCTAGGTCAACCCGGTCAAACTCACCCAAACACACACCAGCACACACACTCCACTCTTCATTCATTCAATCCTCATAGATAATCTCATAGGCTCATCATGCCATCAATTCCCATAGGATCATCCTATAGTCCACCAATTACTACCAACCCCACTTTCCATTCTTTCCATCCTTCCACGTCACCTACCATCCATTCTTTCTTTATTTATTATATATATATATATATATATATATATATATATATATATATATATATTATTATTATTATTATTATTATATATCTCTATATAATATTATATATATACCGGGTGTTACAAGCAGAGCTGGGTAATAGCCGGGCCTCAAGCCGATAGCTTGGGCGATAAAAATACCGCACCCCAAACATAGTTTGGGTAAAAAACACCGCACCCCAAGCCGGTCCTTAGGTATTAGGATGTCTAGCCCAAACTCCCAGAATTTTCTGTAGGTACTGGTCAACCAAATTTATTTGTTATTATCACTTTCATTTCATCACTTTATCTCATTTTATCACCACACAGCATCTCATCTTTCATTTCAATAATTTATCACATCTTTAACTTTAGCAGCGCGATTTATTATCACGTTATCTCAAAAGTTCACATACATAAGATTATTTAATTTATATGATTATTACCTCATATTATTCTGTATCATAAACGCACTAAAGTATTTATTTACTCACATTATAATATTTTAGGCACATGCCAATCTAAGTAGATAATTATATCATATGACCGCCCATTAGTTTTCCTTTAAACATCACTATATTATACATACACTCACTCATTAATTTCATCGATTACGATACCTCAACTCATTACCACCCAAACATGTCACAAACATACACCAAATAGGTCAATACATCATAATGCCCTATATATATCACTTTTGTTTACCTACCGTATATTATACCTATATCAACCCCAATTATTTCATATATTATTACACATATACTCAATATATCATCATAACATTGAATATTCAAAATCACACCAATTCACCATATATACACCAATTCACCCAATACACACCAATTCACCATATAACAAGATTTTAACATATGAAAATTTCTGTATTTTCAGTTGAAACTTCATTTAGCTGAATCCCATAAAAATCACTTCAAACTGCCTAAAATTCTGTTACAACATAATATACACTTAGTATAATCATACTCACATAATATCCTGCGAAGACTTGAAGCACCACTTCTCCATCCGCATCCGAAGTCGCTAACATCTCCTATTATCAAATTTCAAAGCAATTATGGCCTAAAACAACCAAACCAGCCACAAGAAATAATAACACTAATCCTAATGTCACCCAGGCGTTTTATTGAACACCTGGCATGCACATGTGTGACGCACGTAACATTCAAATTCCTACAGGATTTGTATCCCCAAACAATTACTAAAATCACTCCCAAATTATTCTAATGGCTTAACAAAAATTTCTACTACTATGAATGAGATAGTTCTCATATATATGATTCATTTTTATAAACCCAAAATCCTAATTTATAAACAACTTGTAAAATCTCCAGTAACTTGGTAATTTCTTGACTCTAGCATCAAAATGAACCACTAACCAACTCTATACTCCATTTCTCAGCAAAAGAAATTAAAAGCATACGTGATTGCACAAATAATTAAAAAGAGATATACCTCGACTAAATCCTTTCTCCAAATTGAATCCACCACTAGCTAGAGCACCCTTCACTTAGCCTACCCCTCAATTTAATTTAAAAATAATGGAGAAATAAAGTGGATTTAGGCAGGAAATGTCTAGGCCGAAATAGGTTTTGGTGTCTCTATTCTGGTCGTCGAAGGTAGAATAAGAAGAGAAGAAGGAAAAGGGGTGAGGGGGAGATTTAGTGAAAATTATAAATTTATTAATAAGGGTTATTTACATAATAAATCCCCTAACCTACATAATATTACAAATAAACCTGAACTCTACACTTTAACAATACTAACAATGTAAAATACATCAAATTATCTCATAATCATCCTCCAAAATTTTATAAAATAAAAATAAGCAACTCTTCTCATAAGACTCGAATCAAAACTCCAATATATCAATAATACCTGATATGGCTAAAAATAGGACTAAATCGGAACCGTTCAAATCGGGCATGAATCTTAAAGCTCTAGGGGTTAACGGTAATTTCACCTGCAAACAGGTCCAAAATGGGAACTGGGTCTCTTCTTCAAAGCCCAATAACCTATAAACGAATCTTTCATATTGTATACAAGTACCAACCCATTACAAACCAGTTCAGAAGGATAAAGACGAATTCAGATTCGTGAATATCCTTAAGAGGCGGTTTTAACCACTTCTTATCCATCCACATCGGGAAGTAGAGATTTGTTCTTATCTCGAGACGGATCCCTAATGCGACTATAAATACCCCTCTCCTCCCAGTGTTACAAGGTAATGAATATTTTCCTACCTAAAGCTCTTTCTTAATCTTGGAGATTACTGACAAAAGTGTCGGAGGGTTCGTCGTCGGGATCCATCCCGGTGTATCGAATTTCGTGCAGGTTCGTGGCAGCAGCAAGGAACAAGTCAACACCCAAGTGGACCAACAGGTTTGCTTTATTGTTTTCCTCAAAGAACTCACAAATTCATCTGTTTGCTCCCACACCCAAAATCAGCTACAACAGATTGGCGCCGTCTGTGGGAAACAGAAGCAGCGATCCAGTCCTCTCTCATCAGCCAAGCTAGTTTCAAGCCATACCTCCCAAGAAGGGGAAGTTAACGGTCTCGAACCGCAGGGTCACTCTCGCACCTTCTCCTCCTCCAGTCCATGAGGTTCCTGCTCAACCCACTCAGCCAGTCCAGCAACCTGGACAGCCTCTCCTTCAACCTGTACAGTAACCACAGTCTAGACGGCCTTTTCCTCAACATCCACAGCCCCAGCAGGCTCCTCAAGGGCCACAAGAGGCTACCGCTGGACCCTCCGGCTAAAGTCAGCAAGGGCAACATCCTCATCGCGACCATGTGTCGATACACAACCCCTCGTCCGACTCCATGACCTCGCACAGTCCCCCTATGCCGAAGGACCTTTGGAACATCATCGTCAACAGGAAGAATGGGGTGGATCTCCGGACCCGCTTAGATGAGAGACTAACCCATGAGGGGATACCCCACCGAGAACATCACAGGGGTCCAACAATCCGGTCCCCTAGAGCCCGGCCCCCCGTAGGCTGGATCGCAGAAGGTCCAACTCTCCCAGGAGGCGGTGGGAGTCACCCCAGCACCATCAAAGGAGAAGCCGCTCTCCAGTCGGCCAACCCACCCCTCGGGACCACCGAGAGCAGGAGGCTCCCATCACGAGGGCTGAGTTCCAGCAATTCCAAGAGGCAGTCTTGAGGGCCCTCAATTTTGCCCCCGACCACGGTCAGCGGGCGCCCAGTCCTCAACCTGCCCAAGACCATAGGCACAGTACCCCCAGTCCTCAACCTGCCCCAAGCTATCATCGTCGCACTCCCAATCCCCTTCCGCACGATGACGAATCTCGGGCCTCAGCAAGGTATGAATGGAGAGAAGACTCGGTCTACCGCCATCTTCACAAGATGAAGAGGTGCCTTGGCCAACTGGACAGAGAGGAAGAACAACGGGCGAGGCATTTCCACCCCAGCAGCCCCCCATTCTCCCGGACTATAATGGAGGCACCGGTCCCAGATAACTTCAAGCCTCCCTATTTTGAATCATACAACGGGGAGTCTGACCCCGCTGATCACATCGAGAGTTTTAAAACTCTCGTGATGATACACCAGGTATCGGACGCGCTCCTCTGCAAAACTTTTCTGGCCACACTGAAGGGGCCTACAAGGGAGTGGTATTCTCGTCTAGCCTCGACTTCCATCTTCTCCTTCGATCAGCTCGAAGGCCTCTTCCTAACTCACTTCGTGAGCAGTCGACGAGCTGAAAAGATGAGCACCTCCCTGTTGCTGCTTCATCAAAGGAAGGGTGAGCAGCTGAAAGACAATGTCAAACGTTTCATAGTGGAGTCCAGATCCATCGCCTCCTTGGACCAGTCTATAGCCTCTGCCGCCTTCCAATCCAATGTCGCTAACGACAGCCTCCGAGCGTCCCTTTCCAAGAAGCCTCCTCGGGATTTCTCAGAACTCTTGCTCAGGAGTGAGAAATACATCCGAGCGGAAGATTCTCTCTCCTGCCCTGCTTTTGAAGGATTGTCCTTCGGGAACAAACAGAAGGGCGTTGAAGAAGAAGGAGCTAAGAAGCTCCAGAAAGACAACGGCGGCCAGCGGTGCCCTCCTCCCAGCGTCGAGAAGTTCACTTCGCTCAACGCGAGTGTCTCAGCCATCCTTATAGAGGTTGGGAAAGAGGGTCTTCTCCCGTCACCTCCAAAGATGAATACCCCGGGGAAAAAGAGGAACCGGGACAAGTGGTGCCGCTTCCACAGGGACCACGGGCACGACACGGATGACTGTCGGGCCCTAAAAGATGAGATCGATGCCCTCATTCAGAAAGGGCAACTCTCTAGGTTCGTGAGGAAGGACAGGGCAGATCTCCTTCGTCCCCCAGGGGGGCTAATAAGCGACCCGAGCGGCACGCGGAGACCCCGGACTCCGAAACAGAGGCCATCCTCCATCTCATCCATGGAGGCCCAATGAGGAGAGATTCCAACTCCTCCCGAAAAGCCTTCGTCCGGAAAGTAAATTCCGTACAGAACCGTCCTCCCCCAAGGGTTCTGGGGGTCCCGGTCACTTTTTCAGATAGAGATCTAATGGGTGTCTGAACCCCCCATTGCGACGCGTTGGTAATAAACCTCCACATGGCCAACTTTGACGTGCGTCGGGTCCTAGTTGACAATGGCAGTTCAGTCAACATTCTCTTTTTGGAGGCCTTCCAGGGGCTCAAGCTATTCAGGGATCGGCTCAAGCCTGCCGGTTACACTCTGCACGGGTTCACAGGAGTGCCAGTGACGATCGAGGGTATCATAACTCTCGACATAACCACTAGAAAAACTACCACCACCTGAACTGAGCCGATGGACTTCATGGTGGTGGATGTGAAAGCCGCCTACAACGTCATCCTAGGCCGACTAGGCCTAGCGGCTCTCCAGGCCATACCCTCAACCTACCACATGAAGATGAAATTCCCCACCACGGCGGGCATGGGAGAAGTCAGATGGAGCCAGGAGGCAGCCCACAAATGCTACATGACCTCAGTGGGAGGACCAGTCCTCTCCCTCGAAGCTTTTGAACTTCCCCAAGGGAGTAGCCCACCTATAACGGAGCCGGCCGATGAGCTGGAAGAGGTGGCCTTTTCAGAAGGAGATCAGACCCGAAAATTTCAGATTAGCAAAGTCCTCCCCCTTCCCATTCGCTCCGACATTATCCAGTGCATAAGAGGAAATCGATACCTCTTTGCCTGGACTGCAACTGACATGCCGGAGATCTCCGAGGAGCTCCTCATGCATCACCTTAGTGTCGCTTCAAGGGACAGACCATTTCAGCAAAAGCGGTGCAAATTTGCCCCAAGCACCAACAAGCTATCAAAGAGGAGGTTGAGAAACTCCTTAGAGCTCAGTTCATACAGGAGGTGAACTATCCGGAGTGGCTGTCCAATGTCGTTATGGTCAAGAAAGCCAATGGAAGCTGGAGGATCTGTATTGACTTCACGGATCTAAACAAAGCTGGCCCTAAAGATCCATTCCCGCTTCCAAGCATCGATACCCTGATTGATGCAACCTCGGGCCATGAAATCTTAAGCTTCATGGATGCATTCTCTGGGTACAATCAGATAAGAATCTTCCCTCCCGACATTCTGAAGACCTCCTTCGTCACCGATCAGGGCATGTATTGCTACCGGGTCATGCCCTTCGGGCTTAAGAATGCTGGTGCCACCTACCAATGCCTTGTTAACAAGATCTTCAAGGAGCAGATTGGGCAGAACATGAAAGTCTATGTAGAAGACATGTTGGTGAAGAGCATCAGTAGATCGGATCATGTCTCCGATCTCCAAGAAGCTTTTAACGTGTTGAGGAGACACAATATGAGACTGAACCCGAACAAATGTGCCTTTAGCGTCTCATCCGGCAAATTCCTGGGGTTCATGGTTAGCCAAAGGGATATAGAGGCCAACCCCGAGGAGATCCAGGCCATACTTAACATGGCTCCCCCCTCCAGTGTTAAGGATGTGCAGAGACTCACCAAGCGCCTTGCGGCGGTAAGGCGTTTCCTCTCCAAACCCGGGGGGAAATGCTTCCCGTTCTTCAAGGCCCTCACGGGGGCTAAAGGCTTTGAATGGGAGCAACAGCAACAACAGTCCTTTGACCAGCTCAAGGCCTACTTAGTCAACCCCCCTCTTAAGCAAGCCAAGGCCCGGGGAAGTCCCCTACCTACACCTCGCCGCTTCGGAGCAGACCCTCAGCGCTGTTTTAGTAAGAGAAGAAGACAAGACGCAGAAGACTATTTACTACGTAAGTAAAGTCCATAGGGACACTGAACTTCGTTACCCGAAGCTAGAGAAGATAGCTTATGTCTTGGTCATGGGGGCCCGAAAGCTCCGCCCCTACTTCTAGTCTCACTCGGTGGTCGTTCTTACTGACCAGCCGCTCAAACAAGTTCTCCACAAGCCTGAAACCTCAGGGCACCTTATGAAGTGGTCCATCAAGCTAAGCCAGCATGATATCAGTTATCAGCCTCGAACCGCTATCAAGGCTCAAGCCCTTGCAGAATTTATAGTGGAGAGTACAATTCCCGATGCCAGCAAAGCAATAGAGGAACCGCCCCTTCTAGACTGTGTATGTTGATGGGTCCTCGTGCGCTGATGGAAGTGGGGTAGGAGTCATCCTGGCGGGCCCAGATGACTTCATCCTCCAATATTCACTCTGCATTAACTTCAGTGCATCCAACAACGAGGCCTAGTATGAAGCCCTTATAGCAGGCCTGTGCATGGCTCACGAGGCAGGGACAAAGCATGTCAAGATATTTAGCGACTCGCAGCTGGTGGTGAACCAGGTATCAGGGGAATACAAAGCACGAGACGGTCGCATGGCCAAGTACTTGGCCAAGATCAAAGAACTGATGGCCTCTTTTGAGGATGCACAACTCCGGTGGATCCCGAGAGAAGAGAATGCGCAGGAGGACACCCTCTCAAAGCTAGCTTCCTCCTCCCTCCAAGGGCTCAAACAAACAGTCTTAATAGAAGTTCTATTGAAGCCTAGCATCGAGGAAGAAGGCCCCGAGCCACTGGAGACATTGCCCTTACAACTCGGGGAGAATTGGATGTGGCCTCTACTCGAGTTCCTAAGAGATGGGATCCTTCCCTTAGATCCTAAAGAGGCCCGAAAGATCTGAACCAGAGCCGAGCGGTACACCCTCATGAGGGAGTCTTGTACAAACACTTCTACACCCAAGTAGACGGCAGATCCTACTTGAGGTGTCTCTCCCCTGATGAAGCCCAGTAGCTTTGAAGGAGGTACATGAAGGGATATGCGGTGCACACCTGGGAGCAAGGTCCCTCACCAGCAAAATCTTGAACTATGGATATTTCTGGCCTACTCTCCTTCGCGATGTCGAACAACACGTTCGTCAATGCGGCCCTTGCCAAAAACTCTCAACAATTCGCCGTCTACTGCAAACTCAACTCTTCTCTCTATCCATTCCAACCTCTTTTGCAATGTGGGAAATGGACTTGTTCGGGTCGTTCCCTCCAACACCGGGCCAGCTAAAGTTCCGTGTTGTGACGATCAACTATTTCTCTAAGTGGATTGAAGCCGAGACCCTAGCAACGATCACGGAGAATAGGGGGAAGCGCTTCTTTTGGAAGAACGTTGTCTGCAGATTTGGCATGCCCCAAATCTTGATAACGGACATTGGAACTCAGTTTACGGGGGCATCCTTCTGTGCTTTTTGCGCAGACCTTGGCATTCAGCAACGATTCTCCTCGGTCTCCCACCCCAGTCCAATGGTCAGGCAGAGAATGCCAATCGGCAAATTCTCTCTGCTCTGAAAAAGAGATTGAGCAGGTCAACTAAGGGGTTATGGGTCGAGCAGCTCCCCAATGTGCTCTGGAGCTATCGCACTATGAAGAGGACCCCCACGGGAGAATTTCCCTTCAACCTCACTTACGGCTCCGAAGTCGTTATCCCTCTGGAGGTGGGTCTACCGTCCCCCCGCTTGATTGCTTGCAGCAAAGAGCAGAACGCGAACGAGCTTCGCGGCAATTTGGACCTCATCGATGAAATCCATGACAGATCCTCCATTCGGCAAGAAATCTATCGACGTAGGATCGAGCAATCCTACAACAGCAGAGTCCGCCCCACTAATCTCAAAGAAGGAGATCTGGTGCTCAGGAAGCTGTCCATTTCTTTCCCCAGCGGGAAAGGCAAATTGGCACCCAATTAGGAAGGACCATATAGGATCTCCAAAGTTGTCCGCCCGGGCGCTTATCAACTTGAAGATCTGGGGGGCAAGAGGGTGCTAAGGATATGGAACGCAGAGCACTTGTTGAAGTACCAAGAGGGTGTTTAAACACCGCTTTAAGCAACTTCTCCAAGAGTGTTCACCTTAAAGCATGTTGAAGCTGTTTCTTTTTCTTTATCAAGTGTAATAATGGCTCGCAACATATAAGCAGCCACTTAGTTGTTTTCAATAAAAGTGTTCTGCCCCCTGGAAAAATTCTCTATTTCAAGCATTATGGTCGTACTACTTTTGGGCTTACAAAAAAAACTCATTAAACGACAAGTTCGAAGTCCAAAACTTGGTTCGATGCGACTTTTGCTACTTGCGATCGAGCGAGTACAAAATATCTCACCATTCAGAATTGCTCCAACGACTGTTGACACTCTCTAAACAACAAGTTCAGAGTCCAACACTTGGTTCGATGCGACTTTTGCTACTTGCGAAGGAGCGAGTACGAAGTAGCTCACCATTCGGAATTGCTCCTACAACTGTTGATACTCTCTAAACAACAAGTTCGGAGTCCAACACTTGGTTCGAGGCGACTTTTGCTACTTCGGAACGAGCAGGTACAAATTAGCTCACCATTTGGAATTGCTCCTACAACTATTGATACTCTCTAAATGACAAGTTCAGAGTCCAACACTTGGTTTGATGCAACTTTTGCTACTTGCGAACGAGCGAGTACAAAGTAGCTGACCATTCGGAATTGCTCCCACAACTGTCGATACCCTTGCGAACATCAGCAAAAGACAAATTCCCACAAAGTTAAAAAAAAAGGGACATTATTTCTTCAAAGCTTGAGATACAAGTCTAACTCTAGACCAAAAACTCATACAAGAGATTACAAGGCTACAAAATTTTGCCCTAACCCCTCCTAAGGAGCGGGATGCTTCTATTAAGTGACACGCGAGGGCAACGAGCGCTATGTTGCTGACAGCCTGTCTCCGCAGACGTCCCTAGGCCAGTGAGTCGAGTCGCATCATCAGTACCCAATCTAACAGTGGCCCCAAAAGATGCTCCACTCGACAAACCAGCCATGCCACTTTGTGCATCTCGGGATTCTGCAGTATAGGGGGCAAACGAAGTGCTAGCTCATGGAACGACCTCCCCTCAGGAGGTGCTCCGAACGTTGCTTCCTTCGGACAACCGTCGCAAACGAGCATTCTTCTTGTCATGCCCAGTTTCCCAAAAAGAATACGGAATACGGATACACGACAAAAGTCCAGCGAATGATTTTCATCATCCATAAGCTGTTCAGGAATCTTTACAACATTCACAAGATAATCAGATTCGGAAGCCAGAAAAGTCAACCATATGCACATATGAACCAAATACCAACAAGAATACTTGAAAAAATATATATTAATCTTAAATAGTCATGATATGAAATACACAAATAATCCTGGGTCACATTGCCCAAATACAAGAATAAATCCAAGAAATCAAATACACTTTTATTCAATGTTCAAGCAATAATAATAATAATAATAAAGCAGAATCTCCAGCACTAATACATCATCTCGCCAATACCATCTGGCAGTCGACCATCCTGATCTGCAATTAGTAAATTTACAGGAGAAGGAGAAAAGAATGAAACAAGTACCCGTCAATTGCAAGTCGCAGGTCACATATAATGTAGGATACAAGCACATGGGGAAAACTAACTAATAGCATGGAATAATGCATCAACAGTGATAACTAGCATGGCAAAGTGAACAAGTATCATGTAGCATGAATCAAGTGTCAAGTAATCAAGTAAACAGGTAAACATGTAACAGGTATCAGGTAACAGGTATACAGGTAAACAGATAATCATGTAACATGTTTCAAGTATCAAATCTCATGTATCATGTCGTCAAGTATCAAGCATGTATCATACTCAAGTTCCATATTCAAGTATCAAGTATCATGTACTAAGTCTTATAGTTATTACTATCTAGGTAGCACTTCATGCGCCTCATATTATAACACATGGTTGGTACAACAAACAGTTTCGCTTTAGATTTCATAGTGGACCATAGAGGGCAGTATACTCGGGGACAAGTAATCCAAATTATATACCAAATTCAAAATTAACCAAATCATACACCAAATTCCAAATAATTCAAATCATACACCAAATTCTAAATAATCCAAATCATATACCAAATTACAAATATGGAAAACACGGGCCCCCTTCCGAGTACACGTTTCTGAATTATCCACTATTAGAACTTTCCCTTAAACCCCGGCTTGGTTATTTGTTATTATAATCAGGCATGCATGTATGTGTCGCAAAACAAAGTAAGGATAACAGGGTATAAACATGTATCAAGTTCAAGGTGCAAGATAAACAAGTACAGGAACAAGATAACACAAAACAGGGTAAAATAACTAGTTTTCTAATTCAGGATAGTAAGACAGTGTGGTACAAAAATAGTGATTCCCGCTACTACAAACATCTAAATCTGGATCCATCAAAGGATCTGGAAAAAAGACTTCCACACGAATCCAGCGAGTATAAATATGTCATATAGTAATTCACAACATCATAGCTCAAAACAGATTTGAAAACAGAAAACATGTTCAGTCAGAAATTAGGAAAACGAATTCTCAGTCAGGAAAACTGCATCAAAATCTCTCAAATAAATTCAGGAAAAATCTGGGGTATTCCCCTATATGTCTAGTATCAAAATATAAAGTTTCATAATATTCCAGTAAAATTTTTTAGTCATCAAAAATAAGAAAACATCAAGAAAGGATACTTTGGCTAATCTGGAATTCCCAACACTGCTGTACGGAAACTGAAATATCTCGCAAGCCGTGAAACAAAATCCAAATCCGCAAAAGGGAGATGAAAATAGATAAAGTATATTAACTTTCAAATTTCACAAATAATTTTCATACAGTAAAAGGAATCATAGTGAAAATAGGATTCTTTACAGATCAGCGAGCAAAATATAGCAAGTATAGATTTCATAAGCGAGCATGAAACAATACATAAACTGATCAATAAAATTCACAAAAATTCTGGGTAATCCCTAGATATGTATAGAAAGACTGACCAAAGTTTTAGGTCAAAACAATATATGTAGCATAGTTATTAAAAATGATTTGTCATCAAAATTACCGAAAAACAGAATCTGGAAAAAATCGACACCTCTGTAGTAAAACAGTCATAACTCAGTCATACGAAAACAAAATCAGCCAAGGTCAGAAGGTTTTGAAAGTAGACGAAATTATCTAAAACTCACGTTTTATATCGAAATTAAGATACTGACTTCAAGATAGTCCAAAACAGCAAACAAAACAGAACAGCGACAAAATACAGATTTTTCACTTAAAAACAAAATCAACATAGATTCAAGAAAATTGATCCAAACACATCCAAACATGAAATCGAGTCTACCAAGTGTCTAAACATCATAAATTAGGGTATCTAACATGTCCACGTCAAGTATTTCACATGGGTCTCAACCAAAATATAAGTTCTCACAAAAGTGTCACATACATGATCAAAAATCAAGAACGGGTAATCCTAGGTTAATTCATGTCCATATTGTGTCATGAGTTATCTATGGCCAAATTTTCAAAATAGAGACAAAACCCATCAAGAAAAACACAAACAAGAGTCGTCTCTAGACCCAACTACACTATAGGTGAACTTTTCTACTTATATCAAACAAATGAATTGGAGTACAAGTTACTTGCCTTAAATCGGAATGAAGAATGATGAACTCAAAAGTAGGAGCAAAACCCACGAACGAAATTTCACGAACTCACGAACGATCAACACGCGCATTCGAGCACGCGCAAGAAAATCCCAAGAGCAAGAAAGTGCGTGACGACGGATGGAGAGGAAGCGGGAGAGATGAAACACGGACGCAAAGGTTAGGGAAAAATAGAATATGCAACATGCGGTAGAATATATATAAGGATATATATATATTTAAATTAGGGTTTTGAAGGAGGAGATGTACAACAGGCGGCTACAAGGGAAAAAAGAAGAGAAAAAGTGGGTCGGGTGCTTTGGGTAGTACTAGGTTGGGTGAAATAGGAAGGATTTAAAGGGTATAAACTGGGTGTATTGGGTTAGTGATGTTAGGGGATTAATTAATTGGGTAGGTAGTTGATTTTGGTGAAGGAAAAAACAGGTGAGAAATAATTGGTGGGGGATTTAATTAGGTGGGTTTTAGAATAGGTGGGTATGGGTTTATTTTAAATGGGTATAGAAAAATATCCAATAGAAACTAAATGGGTTATAGGGTTAATAGGATATCCAATAAGGAGAAATTATTAAAAATCCAATAAGGAAAATATGGTTTATAAATCCAATAAAAAAAATAAATTAACCAATAAAAATATAGTTCATAAAAAAATGCAATTTGCATTACAAAATTTATTTAAAATACTACAAATACAAATAACAAATAGAAATGAATTTTTAATAAGAACTCAGACGTAGTAATAATAATAGTAGTAACAATAACAATACTAATAATGAAAATCAAAGTAATAATAACAAAAATAAAACTTGCATAAAATCATAGGAAATAGTTACAAATAAGATTATTTATCGAAAATAGATTTTAATAGAAGATCCAAAAATACATTTTGACAAAAGAATTTTAAAACCGGAAAATAATTTGCAATTTTTTTTAAAAAAATACAGAAAATACACAAAAATACATTTTTGTGAAAACAGGGGTTAAACTTTTCCTCTAGCTCGACAACTCGCTCTTTAAGCATGTCATCTGTTACTCTAATCTTTAGGCGAGGCAGTCGGCTTGAACAAGCCCTACGCGAGACATCAGAGAGAGTCCTACGGTGATGAGCTGCCTACAGACTTTTCTCGAGCACCACAATCTTCAATCCGTCTCTCTCAAACATCGCCTCCAATAGGGTGTGACGAAGAAATTTGAGCTGGAGACCCTGATTGACCTCCATCGAAGGATAAGACTCCTCGCCGTCGGGGGCACTTTGCGAAGCCTCTCTTCGAGGCACCTTATCTCGATGTCTCGGCGAGCTAAGGTCAGCCTCAAATAGCCTAACTCTCGCTCCGCTTTATAAAGCGACTCCCGAGAACAAGAATGGCCTAACTCCGCAAAGCCGAGCTTATGACGGAGAATGGATGAATCCCTGAGTGAACCATTAAAAAGAGAGAACAAAAGTCAAATGCTCGAAGTGTAAGAAGAACTACAAGATAGTTCTGATATGGCTAAAAATGGGGTTAAATAGGAACCGTCCAGATTGGGCGCGAATCTTGAAGCTCGGGGGTAAAACGGTAATTTCACACACAAATGGATCCAAAGCGGGTATTGGATCTCCTTCTCATAGATCCAATGCCCCACAAACGGATTCACTCCATTTGGGTACGGGTCCCGACCCGAGGCGAACCCAGACCAACAAGAGACAAATCAGGGCCACTGATTTGACCAAGTCAACAGGCCTGATTTGCTCTCACCGGGAATCAGGGATTAGTTTCCTAAACAGACTGTGAGGATTTTACTCTTGGCAGTTACACAGGGAATCAAGTCCCTAATCACTCCCCTGGCGACTATAAATACCTTCCCTCTACCACAGTGACCAGGTGATCACTCCTTTTCCACCTTAAGCTCTTTCTTTAATCACCACTGGTTACTGACAAGAGCATCGGAGGGTGCATCGCCGGAATCAACCCCGGTGTCTCGCACTTCCTTACAGGTTGCGGCAGGAATCAGAAGGCTTGGATCTGCTGTTCAGGTTTTCTCGAACTCACAAATCTCATCTGCTTACCCCCACACCGAAATCAGCGGTAACAGATTGGCGCCGTCTGTGGGAAAAACCACACGAACAGCCTCAGCCTCTTCCTTGTCGTCTTCTCCAACTATGCCTCCAAAGAAGGTCAGATCTAGAGGGTCCAGCCGCGGGCCCAATCCCGCCGATCTGACAGAGGAAGTCCCAGTCAATCCTGTTCCACAGCCCGAACTTCCTCCCCCGGCCCAGCAGGGCCAACCTCCTCTTCCCAAAAAGCAACCCCCCAATGGCCCTTCCGGTCATAACGGTCGGAGGCAGAAGCAGCCCCTCAACCCGGACCATGTCTCGGTTCATAATGAATCCTCGGATTCAATGGCTTCTCATTACCCCGACCTCCGCAACATAGTCCTGAACCGCCAAAAAGATGAGGACCTCCGCACCCACCTTGATGAGAGGCGGGCCCGAGAGGGAGCCTCCCGCCAGCATCATGATGAGCGGTCTCCTCATCACCGAGACAGCAGAAGGTCTCCGGACCGAAGGGGTCGAGCAGCATCTCCCGAGCGCCGAAGGAGGAGGCCGCATTCTCCCGCGGATCGGCATCATCCGAGGAACAATGAGGCACATATCACTCGTGCCGAGTTCCTACAATTTCAGGAGACCGTGCTGCAGGCCCTGAACCTTCGCCCCAACAACCAAAATGCCCAGAGGGTTCCAACACCCCCGAGGGTTTCCAGTCCTCGCCGCCGATCCAGAAGTCCTCTCCCGGCTCCCAGCCGCCAGCAGCAGCACTACAGTCCCCGCCGATCCCAGGACTACCGGCGCCGCAGTCCTCGCTCCCCTTCCTACGAAGAAGAATCCAGGGGATCATTTGATTATCAGCGGAGGGATGATGCCCTCAACCGCCGTCTCCATGAGGTGGAGAGGCGCATCGGACGCATAGACAGAGAGGAGGAGTCCAGAGCAGGGACCGTCCGTCCCAGCAGGCCTCCCTTCTCTCGGACGATCATGGAGGCCCCCATACCGAGGGGTTTAAAACCTCCGCAGTTTGAAACGTACTCAGGGGAGTCCGACCCAGTTGATCACGTCGAAAGCTTCAAAACCTTAATGCTGATCCATCAAGCTTCCGACGCCATGCTCTGCAAGACCTTCCCCGCCACCCTCAGAGGGTCAGCTTGGGAATGGTATTCCAGGCTCGCCCCCTCTTCCATCTTCTCATTCGAGCAGTTCGAAACGCTGTTCATAACTCACTTTGTGAGCAGCAGGCGAGCCGAGAAGACGAGCCTCTCCCTACTCAACCTGCGGCAAGAAAGGGGAGAGAAGCTGAGGGACTACGTGAAGAGGTTCACCGCAGAAGTCAGGTCTATCGCCTCCTTAGACCAATCAGTGGCGACTGTTGCGTTCCAGTCGAACGTCCTCAACTCCAACCTCCGGTCATCCCTCGCCAAGAAGCCCCCGCACAACTTCACCGACCTTCTCCTAAGGTGCGAGAAGTATATCCGGGCGGAAGAGGCCGAGAGCCTCCCCAACTTCGGAGGATCGGCCTCCGGATCGAAGAGGAAGGCGACAGAGGAGGAGGGGTCGAAGAAGATGCAGAAGGACAACGGCGGTCAGCGCCGCCCTCCCCCTAGGTTCGAGAAGTTCACTCCCCTCACCACCAATGTCTCCACCATCCTGATGGAAGTGGAGAAAGAGGGGGTCATCCCTCCAGCTCCGAGGATGAACACCCCGGCCAAGAGGAGGAATAAGGAGAAATGGTGTCGTTACCACCGGGACCACGGCCATGACACCAACGACTGCCGGGCGTTGAAAAATGAAATAGAGGCCCTCATCCAGAGGGGGCAACTGGCCAAATTTGTAAAGGCAAACGATCGGGCAGATCGCAGTACTCCTCCGCCTCGGGGGGCTAACAAGCGCTCCGAGCATCGCGAGGAGACGCCCGAGTTTGAAGAAGAACGGGTCCTGCACCTCATCCACGGAGGGCCTATGGGGGGCTCCTCCAACTCCTCTCGGAAGGCCTTCGTCCGAGAGGTCAACTCAGTTCACAGCGCCCCTCCTCCCAAAGGCCTCGGAGTCCCGGTGACTTTCTCCGACGAAGACCTCGAGGGGGTCCGAACTCCCCACTGTGACGCCCTCGTCATCGACCTTCGCATGGCAAACTTCAAGGTGCAGAGGGTCCTAGTAGATAACGGGAGCTCGGTGAACATTCTCTTCCTCTCGGCCTTCCGAGGGCTACAGCTGTCTCGGGACCGTCTCAAGCCGGCCGGTTACACACTCCACGAGTTCACGGGGGTCCCAGTAACTGTCGAGGGAGTGATAACCCTAGACGTAACTGCTGGAAAGACCCCTACTATCCGGACCGAGCCGATGGACTTTATGGTCGTCGACGTCCCGGCCGCGTATAATGTCATTCTAGGCCGACCCGGCCTAGCTGCCCTGGAAGCTGTCCCCTCAGCGTACCACCTTAAAATGAAGTTCCCCACTCGGTCGGGAGTAGGGGAAGTCAGGGGAAGCCAAGAGACGGCTCGGAAGTGCTACATGACTTTCACTGGGGGACCGGTGCTCTCCCTCGAGACACTAGAAATCCCCGAGCAGAAATTCCGACCCACGTCCGAGCGGGCGGACGAGCTGGAAGAAGTGCTCTTCTCAGATGAGGACTCGAGCCGAAAGTTCCTCATCAGCAAGTCCCTGCCGACTGCGCTGTGCTCTGACTTGGTTAAGTGCATCCGGGATAACCGCGACCTGTTTGCTTGGTCAGCCGCGGACATGCCTGGCATCTCCGAGGAGCTGCTAGTCCACCGCCTAAGTGTCGAACCGGGGTGCAAACCGGTTCAGCATAAGAGACAAAAATTCGCTCCCGAGCGACAGCAGGCCATCAAGGAGGAGGTGGATAAACTTTTGAAGGCTAAGTTCATACAGGAGGTAAACTACCCCGAGTGGCTCTCCAATGTTGTAATGGTCAAGAAGTCCAATGGTTCTTGGAGAATATGCATCGACTTCACCGACCTGAATAAGGCGTGTCCGAAGGACCCATTCCCTCTTCCGAACATCGACACCCTCATTGATGCCACCTCGGGCCATGAGCTCCTCAGCTTCATGGACGCCTTCTCCGGTTATAATCAGATCCGAATGTTCCCTCTGGACATTCCGAAGACCTCCTTCATCACCGATCAGGGCCTCTACTGCTACCGGGCCATGCCATTCGGGTTGAAGAACGCGGGCGCCACCTACCAGCGCCTCGTCAACAAGGTCTTCCAGAGCCAGATTGGCCGGAATATGGAAGTGTACGTGGACGACATGCTCGTCAAGAGCATCCGGGGCACTGACCACGTGGCCAACCTCCAGGAGGCATTCGGCGTGTTGAGGAGGCACAACATGCGGCTGAACCCGAATAAGTGTGCGTTCGGGGTCTCTTTGGGAAAGTTCCTCGGCTTCATGGTGAGCCAGCGAGGGATCAAAGCCAATCCCGAGAAGATCAAGGCCATATTGGACATGGCCCCGCCCCGGAACGTCAAGGAGGTGCAGAAGCTAACGGGTCGGCTCGCCGCTATCGGCCGGTTCCTCTCGAAGTCTGGAGAAAAGTGCCTCCCCTTCTTTAAGGCACTCAGGGGGGCTAAGGGTTTTGAATGGGGCCAACCACAAGAGGAATCGTTCGACCAACTAAAGGCTTACTTAGTGAACCCCCCTCTGCACAGCAAGCCCGTTCCGGGAGAACCCCTCTTCATCTACTTAGCCGCTTCCAAGCAGACGCTAAGTGCTGTTTTGGTGAAAGAGGAAGACCGGGCTCAGAGGCCCATATACTACGTGAGCAAGGTGCTTCGGGACGCCGAGCTCCGTTATCCGAAGATTGAGAAGATGGCCTACGCCCTGGTCATGGCGGCAAGGAAGCTCCGTCCGTACTTTCAATCCCACTCGGTCATTGTCCTCACCGACCAACCTCTAAAGCAGATCCTCCACAAGCCTGAGACTTCGGGTCGGCTAATGAAGTGGTCCATAGAGCTGAGCCAACATGACATCTCGTACCAACCTCGGATAGCAATTAAAGCACAGGTCCTCGCCGACTTCATCATAGAGTCCACCATCCCTGAAGTCAGCCACGTCCCGAATGGACCCCCCATTTGGATAGTCTTCGTAGATGGCTCCTCCTGTAACGAAGGAAGCGGCGCCGGTGTCATCCTAAACGGCCCTGACGACTTCGTCCTCCAGTATGCGATCCGTATGAACTTCAAGGCCTCGAACAATGAGGCGGAGTACGAAGCACTCATCGCAGGCCTCGGACTTGCCCGAAGTGCTGGGGCGCGGTGCCTCCGAATCCATAGCGACTCCCAGCTTATCGTGAACCAAGTCTCGGGCGAGTACGAGGCCCGAGACGAGCGGATGGCGAAGTACCTCGCTAAGGTCCGGGCCCTCATGAGCCGGTTCAAAGAGGCGCTCATCCAACGGGTCCCTCGTGAGGAAAATTCGCATGCCGACGCCCTCTCCAAGTTGGCCTCATCATCCCTACAAGGTCTTGAACAGACCATTCTGATCGTGGTCCTCTCTAAGCCGAGCATAGAAGACGAGACATCCGGCTCGGTGGAGTCGTTGCCGGTCATGTTGCAGGATAATTGGATGAAGCCGTTGGTGGAGTTCTTACGGGACGGGCTTCTACCCGAAGACCCCAAAGAAGCATGCCGAGTCCGGACCCAGGCCGAGCGGTATGTCTTGATCGAGGGAATCTTGTACAAGCGTTCCTTCTCTCAGGTTGATGGCCGACCGTACCTAAGGCGTCTCTCTCCAGAACAGGCCGACTATGCTCTGCAAGAGCTCCACGAGGGTGTCGGCGGAGCTTACTCAGGGTCGAGGTCCTTGGCTCGGAAAGCCTTGAATTATGGGTACTTCTGGCCGACTCTAATACAAGACGCTGAGCGTCACGTTCGGCAATGTGACTCTTGCCAGAAACACTCCAGCATCCGTTGCCTCCCTCAAGCCAACCTCGCCTCCCTATCAAGTCCTATCCCCTTCGCAATGTGGGGATGGATTTACTAGGGCCCTTCCCTCCAGCTCCGGGCCAGTTCAAGTTCTTGGTCGTAGCCATCGACTACTTCTCGAAGTGGATCGAGGCCGAGCCCCTCGCCACTATAACCGAGAACAAGGTGGTCCAATTCTTCTGGAAAAACATCATCTGCAGGTTCGGCGTCCCCCATGTCCTTGTGACGGACAACGGGACTCAGTTCACTGGCGCAGCATTCCGAGCTCTGTGCGACGACCTTGCCATCCAGCAGCGCTTCTCGTCCGTCTCCCACCCTCAGTCGAATGGACAGGCTGAAAACGCTAATCGGCAGATCCTCGCAGGCATCAAGAAAAGGCTGGACAAATGCTCCAAAGGCTTATGGGTCGACCAACTCCCCAACGTCCTATGGAACTACCGCACGAGCAAGCGGACCCCCACAGGAGAATCCCCATTCAACCTCACCTACGGGTCTGAGGCGGTGATACCCCTCGAGGTCGGCATACCGTCCCCCCGCCTTGCAGCCTACAATGAGGAACAGGATGCCAGAGACCTTAGGGCAAACTTGGATCTGGTAGATGAGCTGAGGGAAAGGGCGTCAATTCGGCAACAGAATTACCGAAGAAGGGTCGAGTTGGCATACAACAAGAAGGTCCGACCCACCAACCTTAAGCAAGGGGATTTAGTCTTGAGAAAACTGGCCATATCCTTCCCCAATCAGAAGAGCAAGCTGGCACCGAACTGGGAAGGGCCTTACAGGATCACAAGGGTAGTTCGGCCCGGAGCATATCGTCTGGAAGATCTAGAGGGCAGAGAGATTCCGAGGACCTGGAATGCCGACCACCTCCTGAAATACCAAGAAAGCGCCCCGGCGCCACTCTAAGTATCACAGGATATCGAGCCATTCCTCTCCTCTAACTTGTAAATCTATTTTCATAAGTTGTAATATGTAAAACGGTTCGCCGTCGATTATCAATGAAGAATGCCCTTTCATACTTATAAATTTGCATACCTCTCTCCGCCCTTACCATCTGTTTTTAATTTGACTTCAACCAATGGTTCGGAGTCCAATGTCCGGCTCGACTTTACCTCCTCGGCTCGCCCCCGGACGAGCCAGAGGTAGATCACCGTTCGGAACTGCTCCCACAACCGTTGAACTATACCGATGGTTCGGAGTCCAACACTCGGCTCGACTTTACCTCCTCGGCTCGCCCCCGGACGAGCCAGAGGTAGATCGCCATTCGGAACTGCTCTCACAACCGTTGAACTACATCGATGGTTCGGAGTCCAACACTCGGCTTGACTTTACCTCCTCGGCTCGCCCCCGGACGAGCCGGAGGTAGATCGCCGTTCGGAACTGCTCCCACAACCGTTGAACTACACCGATAGTTCTGGAGTCCAACACTTGGTTCGATTCCACTCCCCAAACTCGCTTCACGGCGAGTTGGGAGTAGATCACCATTCGGAATTGCTCCCACAGCCGTCGAACATTCGCCGTGAAAAGCGAACTTCACCGTGGAAAAGAGCTCGGCTCACCCCTCGATATCGCAGGTGCCATCCCGATCAAATGCCATTCCGGTCGGGTGCCGAGCAAGTGCCATTCCGATCCTGCAAACGGAGAAAACTCACTTTCTCCTCAACTTTCGCGTAGGATCCCGATCAGACGGCCAAGATCTTGCCAGTGACGCTAGACGACAAGATAGCATTTTCTTGGGAACAGAGCCGTCTCGAGATTCGTGCCAGAATCTAACGGCCCAGATCTTGTCAGCACCGCTAACGACAAGATAGCGTTCCCAAACAAACTGGTTCGCCTCGAGATTCTCGCCGACGGCACTATGCGCTCGGCTCATAAATCTCGGCACGACCAACACACTTACAAGCAAATTAGATACGCAGAGCAACGAAAGATGCTAACCCTTAAAAGAAATTTTATTAATGATTGGGACACGATACAAAGCAATCTTTCCATGGTTACAAAGTATTAGAAAACAAAAATACAGCGCCGACCCACTACACTTGGTCCTCAAACAGAAGTGTCTTCACTGTTCCGTTCGGTCGCCAGTCCATCCACTCCGGAGTCAGCACAGGTTCGGCCTTTGCCCACCTCGGAACGTCTTCCCTCCACCTCTCCGGGAAACCCCTCGGTTGGGGACCTCGAATCAGAAAATACTTCTCTTTCCAATGTTTGATGGAGTTCGGATTCTTAATCAGTTTGACAGCATTCCGTAGTGATAAGTAATACCGGTACTCCATCTTGCTCATACGGTTGATCCAATATAGTCTCCGAAGCAAGACGAGCCAAGGCTCGACCCCTACTGCCTAGCATTGGAGGATAAAGCCGATGACATGCCGCCACATGTTCGGCATGAATTGGAACGGACTCAATCCAAACCACTGCAACTCCTCGATCACGAAGGTTGGTAGGGGCAGTCGAAGACCGGCATTGAGCGCGTCATACGGGAAGACGCATGCGTCAGGCAAGGTCGCCGAACACGCTCTGAATCCTGGACTAGGGATGAGTAGGGTATACTCCAACGGTATCATGAAGCCCCTCCTCATACGTTGTAGATCCCCCTCAGTCAGAACCGAGGGGATGTCGTCAACCTCGGAGTGCTCCCTCAGTTTATTCTCTTCGTATGAGGCCGACCTCCCATACACCACCTTGGTTAGAAGGTCGTCAGAGTAATCCCTCACCTTCCCAAGGCTGGATAGCATGGACGGCAGCCCACCCAACTCACCCGCTTTCTTCACACCCTCCACTATCGTCTCCACGATCGCCGACCCTGACACTCTCTTCCCCTTATCCACCATCGATGAGACTACTAATGGTCGATAACTCTCTTGGTCCGAGGTGGAGGTCTCACTCCCCGACGACACTTAAGACATCTTGAAAAATATATAAAATAAAATATATATTTACCTTGACGTGACAGCTACGGTCGAAATAGTTTGTCGAAGAACTGAGCGCTTGGTCGCGACCGCTAGCAGAGCCACCCAAGAGCAAAAACAGATTCTCAGAGTGAAAAAGTGAAGAATGGGAAAGTGGTGAGGGGGGAGAAGTCTTACAGTAAAAAGGAGATTCGCGTGGGCTTCCGAGCGTTTTGGGCCCCCACGGAAGCCCATCAGAAGGCTAAACGACAGAATCTGTAAGGGCAGAAGCACGAGGCGACACGTTGACCTGTCAGACTACCTCACGATTCGTGCCAGATCTTCATCAAGGGCTCATATCTTGCCACGTACTTCGGATCTTCAATACGAGCTACCGATTTACCGAGCTGCGAATTGGCAGAAACTACCGCATCAAGATTCGTGCTAGATCTTCATCAAGCAGCTCAGATCATGACACGTACTTCAGATCTTCAATCCTAGCTACCCGAGCTACCGAACTGCGAATTGGCGAAAACTAATGCCTCACGAATCGTGCCAGATCTTCATCAAGCGGGTCAGATCATGCCACATATTTCGGATCTGCAATGCGAGCTACCAAGCTACCAAGCTGCGAATTGGCGAAAACTACCGCCTCACGATTCATGCCAGATCTTCATCATGCGGCTCAGATCATGCCACATACTTCGGATCTTCAATCCGAGCTACCGAGCTACCGAGCTACGAATTGGCAAAATCTACCAACACACGATTCGTGCCAGATCTTCATCAAGAGGCTCAGATTATGCCACGTACTTTGGATCTGCAATCCGAGCTACTGAGCTACTGAGTAGCAAATTGGCAAAAACTACCGCCTCAAGATTCATGCCAGATCTTCATCAAGCGGCTCAGATCATGCCAAGTACTTTAGATCTTCAATCCGAGCTACCGAGCTGCGAATTGGCAAAAACTACCACCTCACGATTCGTGCCAGATCTTCATCAAACGGCTCAGATCATGCCACGTACTTCAGATCTGCAATCCGAGCTACCGAGCTACTGAGTTGCGAACTGGAAAAAACTACCGCCTCACGATTCATGCCAGATCTTCATCAAGAGGCTCAGATCATGTCACGTACTTCGAATCTGCAATCCGAGCTACCGAGCTACTGAGCTACTGAGCTGCGAATTGGCAAAAACTACCGCCTCAAGATTCGTGCCAGATCTTCATCAAGCGGCTTAGATCATGCCACGTACTTCAAATCTGCAATCCGACCTATCGAGCTACCGAGCTGCAAATTGGCAAAAACTACCGCCTCAAGATTCGTGCCAGATCTTCATCAAGCAGCTCAGATCATGCCACGTACTTCGGATCTGCAATCCGAGCTACGGAGCTACCAAGTTGCGAATTAGCAAAAACTACCGCCTCATGATTCGTACCAGAACTTCATCAAGCGACTTAGATCATGCCACGTATTTCAGATCTGCAATTCGAGCTACCGAGCTGCAAATTGGCAAAAACTACCGCCTCAAGATTCATGTCAGATCTTCATTAAGCGGCTCAGATCATGCCAAGTACTTCGAATCTGCATTCCGAGCTACCGAGCTGCGAATTGGCAAAACTATTGCCTTACGATTCGTGCCAGATCATCATCAAGCGGCTCAGATCATGCCATGTAGTTCGGATTTGTAATCCGAGCTACCGAGCTGCGAATTGGAAAAAACTACCGCCTCACGATTCGTGCCAAATCTTCATCAAGCAGCTCAGATCATGCCACGTACTTTGGATCTGCAATTCGAGCACTGAGCTACCGAGCTGCGAATTGGCGAAAACTATCGCCTCATGATTCGTGCCAGATCTTCATCAAGCAGCTCAGATCATGCCACGTAATTCGAATTTTAAATCCGAGCAACCAAGCTACAGAGCTGCGAATTGCAAAAATTACGCCTCACGATTCATGCCAGATCTTCATCAAGCGGCTCAGATTATGCCACGTACTCTGGATCTGCAATCCGAGCTACCGTGCTACCGAGCTGCGAATTAGCAAAAACTACCGCCTCACGATTCGTGCCAGATCTTCATCAAGGGGCTCAGATCATGCCACGTACTTCGGATCTGCAATCCGAGCTACCGAGCTGCGAATTGGCGAAAACTAATGCCTCGTGATTCGTGCTTGATCGTGATCAACCATCCAGATCGTGCCACATTGTTCGGATCTGAAATCCGAGCTACCGAACTATGAATGGGAGAAAACTGAATCCTCGTGATTCATGCCTGATCGTGATCAACCATTCAGATCGTGCCACGTTGCTCGAATCTGAAATCCAAGCTACCAAGCTACCGAGCTACGAATGGGAGAAAACTAATGCCTCGTGATTCATGCCTGATCGTGACCAACCATCTAGATCGTGCCACATAGCTCGGATCTAAAATCCGAGCTGCCGAGCAGCTAACGGGGGAAAGCTCTTACCTCTCGATGCGTGCTCCAGATCCGTTCGGCCAGATCTCGCCACGTCAGCGAAGTACCGACCCGCCCTCAGCTTGTTCAGAAATTCACGCCAACAACACGATGGACGTCCCAGATCGCGCCACATCAATATTCCCCTGACTAATTCTTTTATTTAAATTATAATTCGAATTAATTGTTCAAAAATTGCGAAAAATGATTAAAAATCTAAAAATATTAATTAAAAATATAAAAAATAATTATAAATTTCGTGAAATATTTTTAAGCCCCTGGATAAATAATTATTAATTAGAGCTATTAATTAATACTTGTTGAAAATAGATTGTTGATTCGCAAAATTGAATAATTAAACTCGAAAAATAATTTAAAAATTGGAAAAAATCATGAAAATTCAAAAAATTTGCAAAATCATTATGGGCACCCCTCCAACTCAGATTGGCATCGTTACACCTCGAGAAAGATCCAACTACCCCCTTAAGAACTTCGATAAAGTCCCGTACGCAATTGAAATAGCAAAACTACTTCTCAAAGGCTGTAAAACACAGTCTTTAGTAGTGGGGGGCTCGTGATATGGCTAAAAGTAGGACTAAATCGGGACAGTTCAAATCGGGCACGAATCTTAAAGCTCTCTAAAATGGTAATTTCACCTACAAACAGGTCCGAAATGAGAAATGAGTCTCTTCTTAAAAGCCCAATAACCTATAAATGGATTTGTCATATTGGATACGGGTACCAACTAGTAACAAACTAGTTCAGAAGGATAAAGACGAATTCAGATTCGTGATTATCCTTAAGATGTGGTTTTAATCACTTCTTATCCATCCACACTGGGAAGTAGAGATTTGGTCTTATCTCGAGACGGATCCCTAAGGCGACTATAAATACCCCTCCCCCCCTACTGTTACAAAGTAATGAATCTTTTCCTATCTAAAGCTCTTTCTTAATCTTGGAGATTACTAACAAGAGTGTCGGAGGGTTCGTCGTCGGGATCCATCCCGGTGTATCGAACTTCGTGCAGGTTCGTGGCAGCGGTAAGGAATAAGTCAACACCCAGGTAGAGTCAACAGGTTCGCTTTACTATTTTCCTCAAAGAACTCACAAATGCATCTGTTTGCTCCCACACCCGAAATCAGCAGTAACAATACCGATCCAACACAAATATCAACACCAATATCAATATTAAAAAAATTTTAAAATAAAAGAAAATATACCTTAAAAATAATTCTCACCACTCCAGAAATATAAAAACGGTTATACTTGGTATTTAAAAAAAAATCGAGGTGTTACACCGTCGATTGCCGCAACCGCCATCTACGCTTGGAGTTCGAGTGTAACCTCGGCCCGACCAACACGTAGCTCTCGCTAACCTTCACGCTCCGCGGTCCTTGACAAGTAGTAGCACCAAACACAACCATGGAATCCTTCCATGAACGGCGAATATGTCGGCCCATCAGTCATCTCCTCCAACACATTCATTGCGATATGGGTTCCTATTCTACCCATCTAGATATACCAACATGACTTAATCCTAGAGTTTCAAACTCAACCAATGTAGCCCACACAAGGACACACTACCCTAGGAATAAATCTTACACCAAGAATGCTAAAAAAGAGCGCTAAAGATCTCTAAAAATGAAAACTCATATTTTCAAACAGCAAGCACATAATTGAGATTCATGCCAAAACGGAGTCATTCTCAGTCCTGTTTCATCAAAGAAATGTGATCGGGTGCTCCCCATGCTTCTACTAAAAGTAGACAGCAAGCACAAGCACAAATTGGGCATGGATCTCATCTCAAAGTGATCAACAACAATACATAAATATCTATCATAATTCCTACTTCAAAATAGTGAACAAACATGTCTATATTGTGATCTACAAGCACATATAAGCTACTCATAACATTATAACTTTAGATAATTTAAGTCCTAACTAATCCCCACATCTACAACATAATATATGACCCATAATAGCAACTTAAAACTCAGATTCCACAAGTTCAAACTCAAACTCAAAGGCATAGTGCAAAACAGTGAGCTTTATGAATTTGTGTGTTTCTGGTGTCACTTACAAAAATTCATTATAATTCGTATACTAATCTAAATCATGAGTTCTTAGACATTTACGAAATATCTATGTGTCAACTTCCTAGTTACAAGCTTCTTCAGATTATGTTATTAAAGTTGTCAAATAAGTCATTTTTTTAACAGGCAAGAAATTATTTCCAGAACAGAGCAACAACTAACCATTGCTAATATAAAAATACTTTAAAATAGCAAATGATCTCAAAAATTCATGAATTTTGGAACCTGGGTTATATATACATGGTAACAGAACATACATAAATTGCAAGTGATTGTAACTAGTACTATTCAAGTTATACTCCTTGAATATTAACTAAAAATGAAAAGATCATCCTCACTCTGTCTTTTCTTTTCAGAACAGCCAGTGGTTTCGGATTTTCTAAAAATATCAAATGATGTCCAAAAATCATAAAATTTTATATTCAAGCACTTAACACATGATAGAAGAACATACTAATATTTTAGAAATAGATCTTAAGTGGTTACAGAGTACAAAGTTGTGGGCTTTGGAAAATCATAGTCAGAACATAAGCTAAGTCTGCTTTCTGTATAGTAAGATTTCAAGTTCGTATTGAATTAAAATAGCAAATAAGTTTCAAAAATTATGAAATTGGAAGCAAAGTGTATAACATGCATAAGAATCTAAGTTTAAAATTTAAACTTCAAACTCCAAGTATTTTTCGAGTTATAGCATCCAGACCTAGTACAATTTTAAGTTTACCTCTTTACTGTGTTTTTATTTAGTCTTCCACTATTAAACTAGCATGCAACGAATTTCTATCACTTAATTACACATTTCATAATTCCACATGCTGTCATTATTACATCACAATTTTACCACACAAAAATTAAACACTTCAAAGGTTTAAAAACACTCACCTTAATATTTTGATGAAAATTACAACTTCAAGCTCCTAGCCTTGACTTTGGCCCTTCTTGTTCAAGATCCTAGCCCTCTTGGCTCCTTGGCTCCTTGTTCCTCCTCCTTGCTCCAAATCAGTAGCTAAGTGCTTCAAGAGATTTATTTGAAGGGTAGAAGTAGTTTGAGGGTGTAAGAGATAAGTTGTAGGGAAAGATGAGAAATGGAGCTTGGATGAGATGAGGGGGGTTAAATAGAGGGGAAGGGGATGAATGTGGCTGAGATACAGTGAGAGGGGGGAGGGAGAGGGTGTGAAGGATGCATTGGGGGAGAATGGAGGTGAAAGGTAGTAGTGGGTTTGTCTCTCGGGGTTTCACAATACCATCATGAAGCATCTTTGAATTCAAACAAAGTGTAGGAGTGGGTTTGTCTCTTGGGGTTTCACAATACCATCATGAAGCATCTTTGAATTCAAACAACCCCCCAACCTTAATCCTTTTCCCTCCTTTTCCACATTTGGCCGGCCATGCATAGCATGCACAATTCAAATTTTTTTTTTTTTTCTGTTTGGGTTCGTGCCAAGCTACACTACAAGTATACAAAGCCAAGTTGGGTCAATTTAGGTTCATATGGGTTAGTATAGGTCTAGTTGAAACAAATGAGATAATTTTATACCATTAGTTTCTTTTAAAATAAAAATATAGTTTCTTGTGCTTGATACATCATATATATATATATATATATATATATATATATATAAAGATTGGGGTTGTTACACTGCTGACGGTTAATAATGACTTAGCGGAGATCTCCCGGCCCTGGAGGACTTTGAGAGGCCAGGGAGTCGGTTGAAGGATTGTGAACCGAGACATGGTCATGGTGAGAATGTTGTCCCAGAAGGCTTCGACGGGAGCCCTCTGGGGCAGCCCCCCAGGACCTGGGAGGGGCCTATTGAGGAAGAGGTTGTTCTGACTGTGGTTGCTGAACCTACTGGTATTGTTGAGGAAATACATCTTGGAGTGGAGGAGGAGGAGGAAGAGGAGTGGCTCTTTGGCTAGACGCCGATGTCTTCCCTTTTCCTTTCGGAGGCATGGCTAGAAACTACTTTCACCGGGGATATGTGGTTGGATCGCTTTTTCTGTTCCCACAGACGGCGCCATTCTGTTGCTGCTAATTTTGGTGTGGTAGCAAATAAATAATTTGTGAATTCTTTTAGAAACAATAAAAGTGAACCTATTGACTTCTTGCCGGTATTTGACTGTTTTTCGCGTGCTCGCTAACCTGCAAAAAGTTCGAAACACTGAGATGGATCCCGACAATAAACCCTCCGACGCTCAAGTTAGTAATCAAGGAGATTATGAAATAGCGTTTATAGGAAAAATACGCATTACCTTTTTATGGTGGGGGTAGAGAGGTATTTATGGTCGCCTTTAGAGACGGTTTAGAGATAATCATTTATCTCTATGTCCCGGTATTTTTAGACAATCAAGAGAGTTTAAATCGTTCCATGATAAGAGATTTGGCTTAAATCGTCTCTTAGGGTCTGTTTGGTTGGAGGGGAATGGAGGGAAGGGGAGGGGAGGGAAGGGGTTTTTTATTACTTTTCTTGTTTGGTTCAATTTTTAGGAGGGGAGGGGAGGGAAATGGGGGGGTGCAACACCCCTCCTGAGCCAATTTTGGCTCCCCTCCAAAAGTAGGGGGATTTGGAGGGGAGAGAAAATATGACAAATTTTTAAAAGTTGCATGACTAAATTGCCCTTTTTAAAAAATCTAAAAAAAACCACTCTTTCTCCCTACGACTATTTCTCTCCCACCAGTCTCCCGCTCTCTCTTTCTCCCTATCCCGTCCGCCGTTCGCACGCCCCCTTCCGCCGTTTGCACGCGAAACCAAAGACTCAGAAGGTTTGGTTGGGCTCAGAGCTGCTGTAAAATAGCACATACTGTAACTTTTCGCTGCTGTCGTGAGCAGGACTGCGTAAGGCAGAGCAGCCAAGTTGTAATGAATATGAAATCAACAACCATACAAGAAGAAAGGGTGATTGATAATCTGTCGTGCACATGTCAGCAAGATAATCTCCATTCTCCAATATTTCCATTCAATAACCACATAAACATATGTACAGATGATCAAATTAATTTGAAAGGAGAGAAACAAAGATAAGGACGAAACCTATTTGACAGTAATACAACTGTGGTGATTTCAGTTAAGAAAGAAACATCAGTACATTTAAAAAAAATTCTGATTCACTAATATCCTTTTTTTTCATCACTCGAAGATAGATAATCCATCCAATGCTAACCATTGGATGGATTAGTAATCATATTAGTAATCCATGCTAACCATATTAGTAATCCATGGCAAACTAATTAAGGAGATAGATAATTAACTAGGGTTAGTTTAGTTGAGATTGGGTGTTTGTGTCTTAACAAAAGAAGGTAGGGATGAAGAATGAAGTGGTTGTATGAATTTCTTATTATATGCAAAAGGGTATAAAAGTTATTTTATTATAAAATCTATTCCCTCCCCGTGTGAACCAAACAAGAAAATTATTATTTCCCCCCCCCCCCCCCCCTCCCCTCCCCTCCTCTGAACCAAACAGAGTTTTCATTAAATCCCTTCCCTCCCCTTCCCTCCCCTCCATTAAAATCCCTCCCCTCCCCTCCCCTCCCCTCCTTTGAACCAAACAGACCCTTAGAGATAATCATGAATTTGAATCACTCTTTACGTGTCCTGGATTTGTTCATAATTAGGCTGTCACCCTGACCCAGTAAGACAGATCCGTTTTTAGGTTATCGGACTTGGAAAAAGTCTAGTTCCCATTTTTGGACCCGTTTATAGGTGAAATTACAATTTTACCCTGAGAGCTTTAAGATTCGTGTCCGACTTGAACTGTCCCGATTTAGTTCTATTTTACCCATATCACATGTATTTTTTTATATTTTATATTTTATTATCATTTTAGCAGGAATAACCTTAGCAGTAAACCTATACTACCTGAAATATATAATTAATAAGAAGTTACTGGGAAAAACCCAATTTTAGAAATGGTTTTCAGTTTTTTAAGTCATCGACCATTCTTGGAATATACAAAAGAAAAGAGAATTGTGGTAATTCTCAAAAGTCTCCTGCCTCGAAGAAAACTTTGTGAAAAGTAGATGGCAAAATTTAAAAAAACAGCACAAAAGTTTGGATCTGTTTAAAAAAACAGCACAAAAGTTTCACTTTTTAAAAAAACAACACAACGTTTAACTTTTAGTTAACGGAGTTATCCAACCGTTAACCGTTATGTGATGTTTTTTTAAACAAAAAAGCAGATTTCTCTTTTATTGATGGTCAAGGAAAAAAAAAAAGATATAAATTCTGGAAAACAATTTCTAATAATGATGTTAATGATCAATAAGTACGTAAGAACCTAAGATAACATTGCTAATAGAAGAAATTCGAATCAAACCAGAGAACAAAGAATAATCAAACTACAAAGAAAAAAAAAAAAAAAACCCTACTTATATTTACCAATCATACAACAAACATTGTATGAAATCACTTGATCATTTCATATCTCATCTCCCCACTGATTTACTTCCCATTGATTCGACGAATCTATCAAAGTCCCTTGAGATCAAAGGGCTTGATTTGATCACACTGTCCTTTGCCAATCCGTCGATAACTTCCCTTGGGACAATGCATCTCCCTTCACCATACAGCTTCTCTTGAACAATCGGAGATTTTATTAGCATTTGCAGATCTTCAGTCACCTCTAATGAACCCTGCAGATTAACCCGAATTCCATTTTATAATATCAATAAATACAAATGTTACTTTTGACTTATATGTGTATCTGTTACAAATCACTCATTTATTTATCTTTTCTGAAATAGGGGAAACGATATCAGTATGTACTCCTTCAACATTAAAAGGTTAAAAATGTGGCTGGAATTATCTGAAACAATGGCATACAGTTGATTAGATATTAATCTATACTATCAAATATCGAGAGACAGAGATATATGTGTTTACGTTCCTCTTCACTCAGGTTATGCAATAATTTTTCGTAAATAAATTACGAAATTTGTGCCGGTTCTATCTGTTCATCAATAGTCTTGTATTAAAAAAATTTCTTATGCATAAAGAAATACAACAGGTATAGAAGGACAGTAATAATCTAATAATATAATATTTCCTATTGAAAAAACTGAGAAGTCAATCGCTATCAATGAACCAAAAAAACAAAAACAAAATACATCTTCAATAACTGAAAAGTCATTGCCTTTAGTTTGACACAGAACTACTAGCAGAAAGTAATTTTGGGACAAAAAGTGGACTAATTCCATTTTGAAAATAACCAAACAGCAGAAAGTACGTACGTACATAATTGGTTAGTTGGTTACCTGAATTGAGCCGATGAGTCCAAGGACCCCGATTTGAGCCTGCAAGAACTTGACATAGTTGAATGCAGCCTGAAACATCTCTGCCGTGTTCATCTTGTTCCCTCCAGGAATCAACCTCCCTAGCTCCTGTGTTTTCTCACTAATCCTCTTCCTTCTCTCCCTTGCTGCCACACTCTGAGCCGACAATCCTCCACCACCACTGCTACTACCAATTGTCTTCTTCTCTCCTTTCTCCATTTGTAGCCCATTCAACTCCGAGGAGGCCCAACCATTCCTATCGGGCACCACAAAACCTCCATTGTATATATCAACTGGAGGTTGGTAGAGGTCACTACAACTTCTAGGCCTTTTTGGGCACTGAATGTAATCAAGGTCATTGATGGGTTGGTAGATATCAAGTGGAAGGGACATTATGGAGGGGTCAGAGAACGAAGGGGGAAAATTGGAGGTGATCGGTGGTTCAGAGTAGTTGTTGAAAAAGTCATCGGAAGGTGAAGAATCGAAAAGGGAGTCGATCGGGATGTCAATGGGATCGTATAGGCCGATGAGTGCGTCAGTTACCTCGGATTGCTGTTCGTAGAACTGGGCTAGGTTTGAATTGAAAGGGTCCATTTCTATCCAATTGGAGTAGTAGCTAAGTGCCATGAAGTGAGAACAGAGCCTGCAACATTAACAGGTAAAAACTAATTTAACATAAATTGATTTAAATAACAAGGAAATGATTTGAAAGAGAATTGATAATAGCAAGGGGATCGGGGTGTTTACGAAACAGAGAGATACTGAGTGGGGTCTGTAACTAAAGCAGAGTAATTAAGTTAATGAAGAATTTCTTTTCGTGAGCATTCAGTTAATTATGTAACTCCTTAATTATCTGTTAATTGTGTAGAAGTTGAATCATGAGGTCTATGATTCAACCTCTACCTTGATAATCAAATTACATATTTTACTTGGTAACTATAATGAGACCCGATATCTACTATTAAGATAAAATAATTTTTGACTACCCCAACCCAGAAAGCACAGGACAGAAAATCATCCAAATCCTCATCAAAACCATATATGTTAAAACATATTTGACAGCATAATCATCTACTAAATCAAACACAAAATAATAGATGAAACTAGCTTCATCTACTATTTCAAAAATAAAATAAGTCATTCTCAGATAGTTCTTTGCATTCTTGCTTTCGAGATCAATTGCATTTAACATTCTGGTATCAGAGATCCCCTGGGGCCTGAGGAGGGAAAAGCTGCTTCTTTTGAGCGACTTGAAAACACAGAAAGAGAGAGAGAGAGAGAGAGAGAGAGAGAGAGAGAGAGAGAGAGATATGAGTGAAGAGAAGGTTTCCTGCAACCTTCCATACAACGCTTAGATGGTCACTATGACCATTGGAGCATGCTTATGGAAAACCTTCTTGAGATACAACACAATCAGCTACTAAATCAAACACAAAATAGTGGATGAAACTAGCCTCTACTCAACTCTATATTAATGCAGAAACTAAAAGATCATATCATATCATATCATTTATCACATCACGGCATGTTAGTCTCTATCTCGCTTAAACTGTATAAAAACACACACAAAATGAAATCAATACCGAATTGATACGATCCAAACACGTGTGAAATTGTACTTACAAGAAAACATAACAATGTTATGCTGTAGTCAAATATACCATATATCATATCATATCGGAGATAAGTAAATGGAGAGTGAGAAGAGAAGTAACCAAATAGTTAGTTTGGATAAATAGAGAAAGAGAATCTAAAGAAAGATATGTGGACTACCTGAAAGAAGAAAGAGACCCAGTTGTCAAAGCACAACACAACACAAAACAACCGGTCTTTTTTTATCGACTGTACAAAGAATCTAAGAGAAGAAAGTAGATATGGTGACGGAGAGAGAGAGAGAGAGAGAGGGAGAGATAGAGTTAAAAGTGGAGGGAGAGAGAAAATAGCTGCGGTTAGAGAGATTTGTGGGGGTCGTTACAGAGAGGGAGAGAGGTGGGACCGGGAAAATGAAAATGATATATAGTAGAGGTATACGAATATTTATATGAAATGAATGTAGATCATTGGATATCGTCAAGATCTGTGCTTTTTGAGATCCCAATGGTTGATAATGAGGGAACGAGACGGTTATATGTAGAGCAGTAGAGAGGGGAAAAGAATATTTTCTTTTTTTTTAAAAACAAGGGTGTATTTGTCCAAAAGGTTTTTGTGTGCGCAGCAGTGCCTAATCACCACTCACATGGGGGTTCATATAAGAGCATCCAGAATGACGTTTCTCAAATTTGTCAAAATGGCAGCGATAGTAATAGCTGATATGGCTAAAAATAAAATTGAATCGGGACCGTTCAAATCGGACACGGATCTTAAAGTCCAGGGGTAAAACGGTAATTTTACCTACAAACGGGTCTGAAATGGAAAGTGGGTCTTTATTCAAAGCCCAATAACCTATAAACGGATCTGTCTTACTGGGTACGGGTCCTAACTCATTACAAACCAGTTCAGAAGGATAAAAAAGAATTCAGATTCATAATTATCCCTAAAAAGTGATCTTAACCGCTCACACCGGGAAGTATAGATATTCATATCTTGAAACGGATCCCAAAGGAGGCTATAAATACCCCTCATCCACCACCATTAAGTGGTAATCAATACTTTTCCAGTTTAAGTTCTTGCTTAATCATTCAGATTACTGACAAGAGCGTCGAAGGGTGCGTCGCCGGGATCCATCCCGGTGTCTCGCACTTTTTGCAGGTTCGCAGCAGCGGCAAGAGACCAAGTCAACACATTGATGAAGGTCAACAGGTTTGCCTTGTTCGTTTCTCAAGAATCTACAAATTCTATCTGTTTGCTCCCACACCAAAATCAGCAGCAACAGATTGGCGCCGTCTGTGGGAAACGAAAAAGCAGTCCAACCTAACTTCATCAGAGAGACTAGTTTCAAGCCATGCATCCAAAACAGAAGGGGAAGACAGCGGTCTCTAGCCGAAGAACCACTTCTCTTCCTCCTCCCCATCCTCCAGCTCAAGGTGCTCCTCTTCAACAGGCCCCTCCAGGGTCTCGGGGGGCTGTCCAGGGGGGCTCCTGTCGGAGTCATCCGAAGCAACATCCTCCTCATGACCATGTCGCGGGTCCCAATCCTTCAATTAAATCTATAGCTTCTCAAAGCCCTCCCGAGCGGGATCTTCGTCAAGTGATTGCCGACCGCCAAAAGGGGGTCGACCTCAGAACTCGCCTGAATGGATGGCGAGCCCTTGGGGGAGTCCATCAACCTGAGCACCCAGGGGCCTCAAGAGTCCGGACCCCCCTCCGACCGAGGACCAGAAGATCCCCTCCTCCGAGGAGGCGAAGGGAGTCCCCTCAGCATCATTGGCGGAGAACTCATTCTCCAGTAAGCCGAGCCACACATAGGGACCGCCAAGCTGGAGATGCACCAGTCACAAGGGCAGATCTTCAAGACTTCCAAGCGACAGTCTTACGAGCCCTCAATATCGCCCCAAAGAACGACCAGAGGCCACCTACTCATTAGCCAGCTAGGAGCCACCGCCTTCACACTCTCAGTCCTCGTCCTTCTCGAAGCTACCATCGCCGCAGCCCCAGTCCATCCTCGTACGAAGATGAGTCCCGGGGCTCAGCAAGTTATGATCAAAGAGAAGACTCCGTCTACCACCATCTCCACGAGATGGAGAGGTGCCTCGGTCGAATGGACAGGGAAGAAGAGCAACGGGCGATAAACCTCCGCCCAGGTAGACCTCCATTCTCCTGCACCATCATGGAGGCCCCCATCCCAGAGAACTTCAAGCCGCCTCACTTCGAGTTGTATATTGGGGAGTCGGACCCCGCAGATCACATAGAGAGTTTCAAAACTCTCATGATGATCCACCATGCTTCAGATGCCCTCCTCTGCAAGATCTTCCTTGCCATGTTGAAGGGGCCTGCGAGAGAATGGTACTCTCGACTCGCCCCGGCCTCCATCTTCTCATTCGATCAGTTCAAATGGCTCTTCCATACTCATTTCGTGAGTAGCCACCGGCCGAGAAAACAAGTGTATCCCTGGTGACCCTCAACCAAGAAAAGGGTGAACGCCTAAGGGATTACGTTCGATGCTTCACTACCGAAGCCTGGTCCATTCCCTCCCTCAACCAATCAGTAGCCTCAGCCGCATTCGAGCGCAACGTCACTAATGCCAACCTCAAGGCGTCCCTTGCCAAGAAGCCTCCTCGGGACTTCTCAGAACTCCTACTTAGGGTGGAGAAGTACATACGAGCGGAAGAGGCTCTCAACCACCCTACTCTTGAAGAATCATCTTCCGGGAACAAACGAAAGAATGCAAGCGAAGAGGGGTCCCAAAAATCCCAGAAGGACGGCAATGGCCAGCGCCGCCCGACTCCTCGTTTTGAGAAGTTCACCCCCCTCATTGCTAATATATCAGAAGTTCTTATGGAGGTGGACAAGAAATGACTACTCCGTGCTCCCCCTAGAATGAATACCCCTGGCAAGAAGAGGAACAAGGATAAGTGGTTCCGCTTTCACAGGACCACGACCACGACATGGATGATTGTCGGGCTCTCAAGGAGGAGATCGAAGAACTCATATAGTAGGGACACCTGACCAAGTTCGTCCAAAAAGATGGGGCCGAGATTCCCCCCTAAGGAGCCTACAAACGAACAGAAAGGCCTACCGAGGTTCAAGACTCAGAACCTCCCAGCTCCTCCCAAGAGGTCTTCACCTTATTGTAGAAGTAGGATCTTGATTTTCAATAAGGCCGATACTTGTAACTCGGCCAATAGCATGTAATAATGGCTCGTCCTATTGAAGCGGCCACTTAGTTTATCTTAATAAAACTTTACATTTTTTCATTGAAAATAGTTGCTCTTACTTCATCTCTATCTCTCCGAGTCACGAATCGCTAAATGGTCAGTTCAGAGCTACATGGCTGCTCCCGCAACTTACTAAGCTCTAACAACGAGTTCGGAGTCCAACACTTGGCTCGATTCAGCTTCAAATTACTCGCTCATAAGCGGGTAAGAAGTGGTTTGCCATTCGGAATTGCTCCTACACCTCATTAACCGTCCTCTAACAATGAGTTCGGAGTCCAACACTTGGCTCGATTCGGCTTCAAATTACTCACTCATAGGCGGGTAAGAAGTGGTTCGCCATTCGGAATTGCTCCTACGCCTCGTTGACCCCCTCTAACGACAAGTTCGGAGTCCAACACTTGGCTCGATTCCGCTTCAAATTACTCGCTCATAAGCGGGTAAGAAGTGGTTTGCAATTCGGAACTGCTCCCACAACCGTTGAACCTCATTTAAACAACAAGTTCGGAGCTCACAACTCTCTCCTAGAGTTGCTCCTCAAACTTGTCTCCCAGATGGCTCTCTTTAGAGCCGAGCTCTTCACTCCACCCGCCTCCAAAGCGGACCTCTTCTAAATGAGTTCGAAGCTCACAACTCTTTCCTAGAGTTGCTCCTCAAACTCGCCTTCCAAATGGCTCTTTCCTAGAGTTCAGCTCTTTGCTCCGCTCGCCTCCAAAGCGGACCTCTTCTCAACGAGTTCGGAGCACAACTCTTCCCTAGAGTTCCTCCTCACACTTTCCTTCCAAGTGGCTCTTTCCTAGAGTTAAGCTCTTCGCTCTGCTCGCCTCCAAAGCGGACCTCTTCTCAACTAGTTCGGAGCTCACAACTCTCTGCTAGAGTTGCTCCTCAAACTCGTCTCCCAAATGGTTCTCTCCTAGAGCCAAGCTCTTTCGCTCCGCTTGCCTCCAAAGCGGACCTCTTCTCAACGAGTTCGGAGCACAACTCTCACCTAGAGTTACTCCTCAAACTCGTCTCCCGAATGGCTCTCTCCTAGAGCCTTGTGATGTTCTTCACTCCGCTCGCCTCACGAGTGCTCTTCCTCTCAAAGGGCTCCAAGCTAGAACTCTCCCCAGGAGTTGCTTCTTGCACTCACCTCCAAGAATGGGTCTTCTCATTGCTCTTACAAGGATCTTCCTAGCCCATCTTCTTCGCTCCTAGGAGTGGAGCTCCTCTTCAAAAATCCTCAAGATCATAGCACTCCCCAACTTCATGAAGACAAGAATGTTGCGAGGCTATTTTGACCATGAAGAAGGGTGAATCTTCATCCCACTCCTAAAGAGAAGTTGTAGATCTTCGAGTTAGCTTCGAAACGAGCGGTCGAACGTCCTGATCGGACTTCCGTAGCACTGGAAAAGTGGATCGTAATACAGCTGCGCCGAGCAAGAAAATGGCAAAAACTATCGCCTCATGATTTGCGCCATGATCGTGATCAATCGTCCAGATCCCCCCACGTAGCTCGGATCGAAAATTCGAGCAACTTGCCTTCTGAGCTGCGTATTGGACGAAAACAACTTCATCATCATGATTTGCGCCTGATCAGAATCAAACGGTTCAGATTGCGCCACGACCACAAAACGACAAGATAACGTTTTCTCGAAATTTGAGCCTCTTATCTCGTGATTCGCGCCACGATCGTGATCAACCGTCCTGTAGCGCCCCGATTTCCGACACTGGGAAACCGTGACACGAGCCAAGATCTTTTCTTCAATTAGTCACAATACACAGAAAAACAGGAGAATTTAAAACTTTTATTCAATACCCAATGTATTACAAGTCTGAACATTATACAGTTGCAATACATTACAATAGAGTTACAATATTACCTTTACATTTCCAAGTATTACAACCTTCAATATCTCACATCAGAGTACAAGGAATGAAGAACAACACTTGGTAACTTTCACTTGAGTACTTCTCAACTAATAGATAATCAATACATATACTGCAGCGGAACTAAACATAACACTGGCTCCTTGCTTTCCTTGCCTTGAGTCCTCCTGAATCTCGCCTTTGTACTTCGGCGATCCAGTACCTATGGAAGTGGGGACGTCAGTATTCACTGACGCTTAAAGGCTGATCATATAGCAGCGAATCTCCCAAACAATATACAAAATATGGCAATGGTGTTGGCATAGTTTAAGTGTTCGTGAGTGCAAAAACATAGGGATTTGAACCCGCGTTATGAATTCTAATTGTACACGACCTGTTCCTGACATCTACACGTGGCTAATGAGGTTGCAGATGTGGTCAAGTCCCACTAATGCAGTTCGCCAGTGGTGTCTATGTTCGCCACTGCGACCCGGCTAACCGGACCTCTCTCAAAACAGACGAACCCAATGTATCGGGCGTTATTCCAAAATCAAACTATAGGGTTTCGCAAGCACAGGGTAGCACGAAGCCTACCCTGTGGCACCCTCTGGGGTTTCGCAAGCGCAGGACTGCACAATGCATCCTGTGGCACCCCAGCCACGGTGGTTCAGGAATTAACAGCGTGAGATACGCAACCCGTATCCTCAACTTGTGAGACGGCACCGTACGTATCCCTTTGACTGGAAGGTAGAACTAGGACGCCTCCTATTCTAATGTCAGCAAGTCTCCGAAAGCAACATGCAGCCCATACTACATGCGACTCCATCTCAAGCCGTTTCTCCATATATAGGGATTGAACCCGCGTTATAAACTCTAATTGTACATAACCTGTTCCTGACAATACTCCATGACTCTGTGAGGTTGCAGAAGGGGTCAAGTCCCCCCATGCAGTCTGCTTATGGTGTCTCCGTTTTCCACTACTACCCGGCATGCCGGACCTCACTCGATCCCAGTATATCTGGCATCATTCCAAAATCAAACTATAGGGTTTCGCAAGTGCAGGGTAGCACGAAGCCTACCCTGTGGCACCCTCTGGGGTATCGCAAGCGCAGGACTGCCCAAATGCATCCTGTGGCACCCCAGCCACGGTATTTCAGGAATTAACAGAGCGAGATACGCAACCTGTACTCCCAACTTGTGAGACGCAACCGTACGTATCCCTTTGACGGGAAGGTACAACCCAATGTCACCACCTAAGGCCTCCCTCAAGGGACCAGTTGGTCGTAAGGTGCCCCCTACAACCAACTCCTCTCTCTTCGGCAAGGGTCTGAGCAAAATGACCTTTATAAGTCACTACCCTAATGATGTCCCTGACTCGACGATCCTAGGGACGAGAATATTATAACATAACATGCTAGGCCTTAAATTAGGCTTCGCAAGACAACTCTACTAGGCTGCTCAACCTAGACTTACCAGAACCCCTCAGGATCCGGTTCGTGGCTCATCGATCCAAGACTTCGACCCTGCGAATATACATGCAAGTCGCTACCCTATGTCTTGATGGTCGATAGCCCTTAGGGTGGTAATATCACCCTAGACGAGCACAACGAACTGTGTACTAGCTAACAAGCTATACACGAGTAACAACCACATACGAGCCAATAAGCTACGTATGAAACAACAACTACCTATGAGCCAGGCAGGGCCTCGCAGGAGACAACAATGTTCATACCAGCCAAATAAGCCGCGTATGAGACCAACAGCTACGCACGGGCCGGTCGAGCCGCGTACGAGACAACAACCTTCATACGAGCCAAATAAGCTACGTATGAGACTCACAGCTACGTACGGGCCAGTCGAGCCGCGTACGAGACAACAACCTACATACGAGCCAAGTAAGCTACGTATGAGACCCACAGCTACGTACGGGCCAGTCGAGCCACGTACGAGCACGACCATGTGCAAACAACCATACAGGTAATCAATCTTACAAGCAACTAAACGTGCTACTAGCAAACTTGATCTCCTATTATTAGAAGCAACAGAAGAGTCTACTAATATTCTATGGTCGGTATTCTACAACGGAAGAATCCGAAGGCGACATAACGGCCTTTATCGGACTAACTATCACTAGTGGTCTTCCCAATCCTTATTACTTCAACCTATAGCGCCTTAAGTATGGCATACAATTACAAGCATCTTCCTACGACAATCTAATCATATAGCACACCCACTCATCATGATACTCCCAAGTATGAATATGATTAAGCTTGTGCTTACATCGAGCTTAAGCATAAAATTACTACGACCTAGACATGAAGTCCACTATAGTCAAGCATAGGTTATAATTTGAGCATGAAAGCTTACTACTTATCATGACTAACCACCACAGCTCGAACTAGTATGAACAAGCAACATTCCAAGGCATAGTAGGTAATTCTAACACTATCCCTACAACATTCTAAGCATGTATTTGATCTTTAGCATGGTATAGAACACAACATAAAATCACTACCACTAACCATGGGTAGCCTCTTTAATCTAAGCATGAATATCATAGCATGGATATCATTAACCTCACATGATCAATAATTAGCATGACACCTACTTACTTGGCATGAATGATGACTAAGCATGATCACCTACTAACATAGTATGAATAAATACTTATCTAAGTATGGGTATCATGTAAACATGAGTATTCATTTAAACTAGCATGGCATACAACTTAATTACCATTAAGCTAGCATGGCATACAACTTACTTGTAATTAAGCTAGCATGGCATAGATCTTACTTACAATTAAACTAGCATGGTATATCACATACCTACAATTAAACTAGCATGGTATATCACTTACCTACAATTAAACTAGCATGGTATATCACTTACCTACAATTTAAACTAACATGGTAAGTAATTTTATCATTGATCCTACAACATCCTAGGCACAATTAGTCTAAACATGGTAGGAACTCTTAGATTGAATCCTACAACATTCTAAGCATAAATAGGCTAATCTAATATGGTAGGAACTTTTAGAATTTGTCCTACAACACTCTAACATGAAATAGCATTCCTAAAACATGATGGAAATTTTAGGAAGCACACTACAACATTTTAAGCTTAAAAATATGATAGGTAATCTTAGAAAGAAACCTACAACATATATGTCATTCCTACATATGATAGACAATTTTAGAATTACTCCCCCAATATTCTAAACATCATTAAGTGTGCTAGATATTTTTAGAGTGAATAAAGCATGATAGGATATTTTTAGAAATAATCCTACAACATTCTAAACATAAAGCATGATAGGATATTTTTATAAAACATCCTACAACATTCTAAACATAAAGCATGATAGGATATTTTTATAAAACATCCTACAACATTCTAAACATGATAGGATATTTATAGAAGAAATCCTACAACTAACTAAGCATGAAAACATGGTAGGATATTTTTTAGAAGAAATCCTACAACTAACTAAGCATGAAAACATGGTAGGATATTTTTTAGAAGAAATCCTACAACTAGCTAAGCATGAAAATATGGTAGGATATTCTTTAGAAGAAATCCTACAACTAACTAAGCATGAAAACATGGTAGGATATTTTTTAGAAGAAATCCTACAACTAACTAAGCATGAAAACATGGTAGGATATTTTTTTAGAAGAAATCCTACAACTAACTAAGCATGAAAACATGGTAGGATATTTTTTTAGAAGAAATCCTACAACTATCTACGCATAAAAACATGAAGGAATATTTTTAGAAGATATCCTACAACTATCTAAGCATAAAACATGAAGGGATATTTTTAGAAAATATCCTACAACTATCTAAGCATCAAAACATGAAGGGATATTTTTAGAAAATATCCTACAACATTCTACTACTACTACTACTCCTATTTTAATCAAAACATACACACAACCATCTACTACTACTACTACTTCATTCTTATCAAGAACACAGCATACAACTTACTACTACTACTTCTTCATTTAATCAACATACCACTACTACTTTATTTAATCAACCATACTACTACTACCTTATTAATCAACATACTATTACTACTTTATTTAATCAACCATACTACTACTACCTCATTAATCACATACTACTACTTTATATTTTAGCATGCTACTACTTAGTTGCTTACTAGTCTTTATTATTACTAGTGATAAAAGAAAAGATCATTTTTATTTTACTTTACTCTACAACTAGTAAATATGAAAGAAAAGATCTTTTTCATTTATTTCTACAACTAGTGATTAAAAGGAAAAGATCTTTTTAATAGCTACAACTAGTGATTAATAAAAAGAGAAGATCTTTTTAATCTACAACTAGTGATCAATAAAAAGAAAAGATCTTTTTAATCTACAACTAGTGATTAATAAAAAGAGAAGATCTTTTTAATCTACAACTGGTGGTTAACCAAAAAGGATCTTTTTATTTTAAGAAAGAAAATACAATAAAACATATGCTCATTATTATTAGTCCAAGTTTAATCAAAGTCCTACAACCCACAATGGTTGTAAAATGTTCATATGCTTATGTGTATTAAATCCTACAAGTCCTACAACCCCCAATCGGTTGTATGTTCAAGATCATATGCAATATGTGAATTTTTAGTTCAATAACATACAAAACAACAACTACAATAATAAAGATGTGATCTTTATATGTTAGTAGTCACTACTATTACTTTCTTTCTTTTATTTACCACAACATACAACACACTCATTCACAAGAACAAACCCAAAAAACAAAACAAAACAAGAAGGTAGGAGAAGAAGTCAAACAACAAAACAAACAAACAAACAAACAACCAAAGAAGCATGAAGAAACCTCCACCTTATTTTACTTGTAGGAAGAACTTGCTAGTAAAACTTCTCCTTCCCCTAAGCTTTTAAAAAGCTTCTAACACCCTACAAAACATTACTCTCAAGTTAGCCTTTGTTCACTCTTTCTTTTCCTTCCTTTCTTTCTTTCTTTCTTTTGATCTTTCTAAAATGAGAGAAGGAGGAGAAGGAGGGTATTTATAGGAGGAGAGAAGGGTGGAAAGTGTAAATGGGCACACACACTCTTGCAAAAATCCCCTCCCATGAAATGGGGGCCGGCCTCACCTAGGGGAGAAGGGGGAATGTGGGGGAGGTGTTATGTGAGGGGAGGTTGATGTGAAGGAGAAGTTTTCTAGAAGAATTTTTAATCCCTTATGTCTTTGTAACCCTAGATTTAACCTCCTAATCAAACCCTAACCATCCCTACTAGGTTTTGTCATAGCAAAATAAGTGTTGTCCAAAATACACAACACACAATTCGTATAATGCACTAATCGACATACTACTCATACGTGCGCATATATGTCCGTATACCGAAAATCTTCGCATAATCCGTATAAAAATAATTTGATCTCGGAAATAATAATAAAATAAATTATATTATTAGTTCGGAAGATCACGGTATCAATTTGATACAATACGGATATATACTGACCGATATCTGGAAATAGATAATGTCTAGGGGTAAACCGGGTGAAAATCACCAAAATATTCTAATTTTAGAATTAAAACAAAATAATAATAAATAATAATAAAATAATAATAAAATAATAATTTATACCAGGTAATATCCGTCCGGGATATTACACGTCCAGATCGAGCCACGTAGCTCGGATCTACAATTCGAGCTACTGTCCTACCGAGCTGGAAAATGGCAAAAAAAATTGCCTCGAAATTCGTGCACAAACGCGATCCATGGCTCAGATTCGACGACCCAAAAAAAAAAGGATGGAGAGAATGGTCGGGTTCGGACCCGTTAGGGTCCCAAACCCGAACCCCATATCTCTCCGTCTCTGACTTCCCGCCAAAACCAAAAGAGAAGAACCCATGAGCTCCGAACCACTTCCGCCTAGCTCCACTGCCCCAAGCTCCGTCGAGCTCAAGTTTTCCAAACGCCGAGCTTACCCCACCTCGTCGTCTCCCTCGAAAAATCCCAGAGCTCCACTCACCTCCAACAACGAGCTCTTCTCCAATTCCAAGCTCATCGCTGCCGAGCACATCGTCGACCTCCACAGCACCGAACCCATAGCCGAGCTTGACTCCCTCGACGAACCCCCGAGCTCTGTCGTCTCCCTCAACGAATCCCAGAGCTCCACTCACCTTCAACGACGAGCTCTTCTCCAATTCCGAGCTCATCGCTGCCGAGCACATCGTCGACCTCCACAGCATCGAACCCATAGCCGAGCTCAACTCCCTCGACGAACCCCCGAGCTCCGATGTCTCCCTCATCGAGCTCCATTATCTCCGAGTTCATCTTCAACCTCCGAGCTCTGCTTCCGCCTCGCCGATCTCTCTTGCGTCGACCTCACTCCCGACCAACCCCATGGCCGAGCTTCAAAGCTCCCTACACCGAGCTCCTCCTCCTCAAGCTCTAGCAACGCCCTCGGAGGCGGAGACAGGGTGGGAGCTGGGGTCGGAGGTAGGCTCCCGGTCGAGAGAGATAGAAGAAGATTTGAAGAAGAAGGAAAGAAAGTAGAGGAGAACGAAACAGCGAAGAAAGAAAAAAAAATTTGTGCCACGTGGCGGTCAACGCGAGCGTTGACCGAGCCACGTGGCTGCGCGAAAGCTGCGCGAAGTGGGTCGGATTCCGAGCAACACGTGATCCGAGCACGAAATTGGAGAAAAATGCTGCCGACCCACACGCACCGTCCGATCGTCTCAAAATTCACGCCACGACACGATCGATGCTCAGAAATGCGCCACGTGTCCAGAAAATGATCCACTTTGCGATGCGCGCTATCTGATCATGATCGACGCTCAGAAATGCACCACGTGTCCACAGCATGACCTGCTTTGCGATGCACGCCATCTGATCACGATCGACGTCCAGAAATGCGCCACATGACCAGGTAATATTTAATTAATTAATTTATTTATTTATTTGAATTAATTATTTAAAAAATCCGAAAAAATATTTAAAAATCGAAAAAAATTAATTAAAAATTCTAAAAATAATTTAAAAATTCTGAAATATATAATTATTTAATTAGAATAATTAATTAATATTTTTGATAATTAATTATTTAATTTGGAAAATGAATAAAAAATTCAAAAAAATGAGAAAAAATTCAGAAAAATCTGGAAAAATCACAAAAAATCCAGAAAATTCTGAGAATATTTTTGGGCATTTTACAAGTCCAGAATAACACCATTACACCCCGAGAAAGATCCAAACTTCCTTAACAACACCGATAAAATCTCGTACGCCATTAGAATAACAAAACTACTCCTCAAAGACTGTAGAATTCAGTATCCAGGAGTGGGGGGCTCGTTATATGGCTAAAAATGGGATTAAATTGGGACCATTCAAATCGGACACAGATCTTAAAGCCCAGGGGTAAAACGGTAATTTCACCTACAAACGGGTCTGAAATGGGAACTGGGTCTTTATTCAAAGCCCAATAACCCATAAACGGATCTATCTTACTGGGTACGGGTCCTAACCCGTTACCAACCAATTCAGAAGGATGAAGAAGAATTCAGATTCATAATTATCCCTAAGAAGTAATCTTAACCGCTTCTATCCATTCACACTGGGAAGTAGCGATATGTTCATATCTTGAAACGAATCCCAAATGCGGCTATAAATACCCCCCATCCACCACCATTAAGAGGTAATCAATACTTTTCCAGTTTAAGTTCTTGCTTAATCATTCAGATGACTGACAAGAGCGTCGGAGGGTGCGTCGCCGGGATCCAACCCTGTGTTTCGCACTTTTTGCAGGTTCGCAGCAGCGGCAAGAAACCAAGTCAACACATTGGTGAAGGTCAACAGGTCAACCGGTTTGCCTTGTTCGTTTTCTCAAGAATCCACAAATTCTATCTGTTTGCTCCCACACCAAAATCAGCAGTAACAATAGCATTTAGTGAAATCATCTGCAGCCATTGTTTGCTATTTTTTTGCTAAAATTTGAGACGGATGAGACATGTTGTTTCGTCTGAATTTTTTTTTTTACGGTTAATTAATTGGATGATTAGAGATTAAAATAGTTTAATTAAACAAATTATATAATAAAATATAACCTAAACCTAATAATTAACTAACTAAACTAGTGTTTTGGCCTAATCTAATTGCCCACATCTTAGGGACGGGACATGTTGTCCCGTCCCAAGCATTTTTGCTCGAGACGGGACAACTTGTCTCATCCGAGACTTTTTTTTTGATTTTTTTTTTCTCTCTTCATCCAGACCGTCCGATCAAATTCAATAAATAAATAAATAAATAAATTATTGGGACGATACATATTGTATCGTCCGACGTGATTAAAAAAAAAAATTAAGACGAGACAACTTGTATCATCTCTTATAATTTGAGAATGCCAAATTCATTTCTCATAAATGAGAACGCACTGTAGCTATTTTGCCATAAAATGGCAAAATAGCAAACGACTGCACCGTCTCATTTCTCAAAAAATGGAAAATTGGCAAATATAGCAAATGACTGTGGATGGACTAACTAGTTTATTTTTCCCAGAAAGGCACCCTCAACTTGACTAATTCCAAATAAGTAAACCAACAATTCATGGCTGATATGGCTAAAAATGGGGTTAAATCGGAACCGTCCAGATTGGGCACGAATCTTGAAGCTCAGGGGTAAAACGGTAATTTCGCATATAGATGGGCCTGAAGCGGGCACTGGATCTCCCCTTCACAGATCCAATAACCCGCGAACGGATCCACTCCAGCTGGGTACGGGTCCCGACCCAAGACAAACCCAGACCAGCAAGAGGAAATCAGGGTCTCTGATTTGACTAAATCAATAGGCCTGATTCGCGGTTATCCTCTCACCGGGAATCAAGGATCAATTTCCTAAACTAATTATGAGGATTTTACTCCTAACGGTATCACAGGAAATCAGATCCCTAATCAAATTCCCATGGCGACTATAAATACCTCCGACCTACCACTGTTACAAGGTGATCACTCTTTTTCCAAAAAAAGCTCTTTCTTAATCATATCACTGGTTACTGACAAGAGCGTCGGAGGGTGCGTCATCGGGATCAACCCCGGTGTATCGCACTTCCTTGGAGGTGAACAGCGGGAGTCAGCAGCCCAACTCTGACGAACAGGCTTGGATTCGCTATTCAGATTTTTCCACGAACCCACAAATTCTATCTGTTGGCCCCCACACCAAATTTAGCGGCAACAGATTGGCGCCGTCTGTGGAAAAATCAGACGAATAGCATCTCCTCCTCTTCCCGTCGGAAAGATCTTCTCCAGCCATGCCACCTAGAAAGGTTAGGTCCTGGGGGTCCAATCGTGGGCCCAATCCCGATCAGCAACAGGAAGTACCCCTCCAACCCGCTCATCAACAGGGGCAACTTCCGCCGCAGGCCGAGGATCTACCTCCTCTTCCAAATCAGCAACATCCCAATGGCCCCACCGGCGCAGGGGTCTCTCGCCCCGACCCGCAGAAACAAGCTTTCCATCCTGACCATGTCTCCATCCACAATGCCTCCTCGGATTCTATGGCCTCCCATAATCCCCGAGCTTCCAACCTCCGCAACACCGTCCTAAATCGGCAAAAGGATAAGGACTTTCGCCGCCGCCTAGATGAGAAGCAGGCCTGAGAGGGAGTCTCCCGCCAACATCAAGGTGAGCGATCTCCTCATCGCCGAGATGGCAGGAGGTCTCCGGACCGAAGAGGACGGGGGGAATCTCCCGAGCGTCGTAGGAGGAGGCCACATTCCCCTGCTGGTCGGCATCATCCGAGGAACGATGAGGCACCCATCACTCGTGCCGAGTTCCAACAATTCCAAGCGACGGTGTTGCAGGCCCTCAACCTTCGCCCCAACAACAATAATGCCCAAAGGGTTCCAACACCCCCACGGGTCCCAAGTCCTCGCCACCGGTCCATTACTCCTCCCCCAGCTCCTAGTCACCAGCAACACAATCATAGTCCTCGCCGATCCCAGGACTATCGTCGCCGCAGTCCCCGCCCCCCCTTCCTATGAAGACGAGTTCAGGAGATCGTTTGACTACCAACGGAGGGACGATGCCCTCTACCGCCATCTCCACGAGATGGAGAGGCGCCTCGGTCGAATGGACAAGGAGGGGGAGTCGAGAGGAAGGACCATCCGCCCAAGCAGACCCCCCCTTCTCCCGAACCATAATGGAGGCTCCTATCCCGAGGGGCTTCAAACCTCCGCAGTTTGAAACTTACTCGGGAGAGTCGGATCCCGTTGACCATGTCGAAAGCTTCAAGACCTTGATTCTAATCCACCAAGCTTCCGATGCCATGCTTTGCAAAACCTTCCCCGCCACTCTCAAGGGTTCTGCTCGGGAATGGTACTCCCGGCTCGCTCCCTCTTCCATCTTCTCTTTTGAGCAGTTCGAAACGCTCTTCATAACCCACTTTGTGAGCAGCAGACGAACGGAGAAGACCAGCCTCTCTCTACTCCACCTCCGACAGGAGAGGGAAGAAAAGTTGAGGGACTATGTGAGGAGGTTTACTGCAGAGGTCAAGTCCATCGCCTCCCTCGACCAGTCAGTGGCGACCGTCGCATTCCAATCCAACATCCTCAACTCTAACCTTCGGTCGTCCCTCGCCAAAAAGCCCCCGCACAACTTCGCTGACCTTCTCCTTAGAAATACATTCGGGCGGAGGAAGCCGAGTGCTTCCCGGGTTTCAGAGGATCCGCTTCCGGGTCGAAGAGAAAGACGACGGAAGAGGAAGGGGCCAAGAAGCTACAGAAGGATAATAGCGGTCAGCACCGTCCTCCTCCCAGGTTTGAAAAATTTACTCCTCTCACCACCAGCGTCTCCACCATCCTGATGGAAGTCGAGAAGGAGGGAGTTATACCTCCCGCTCCGAGGATGAATACCCCAGCCAAGAAGAGGAACAAGGAGAAGTGGTGCTGTTACCACCGGGATCATGGCCACGACACCAACGACTGCCGGGCACTGAAGAAAGAGATAGAGGCCCTCATCCAGAGGGGGCAGTTGGCTAAGTTTGTGAGAACAAATGATCGGAGAGATCGCGCCACTCTTCCGCCTCGGGGGGCTAACAAGAGCTCCAAGCGACGCGATGAAACCCCCGAGTTCGAGGAGGAGCATCACCTTATCCACGGAGGCCCTATGGGGGGCCCTTCCAATTCCTCTCAGAAGGTCTTCATCCGAGAGGTCAATTCAGTTCACGGCGCCCCTCCCCCCAAAGGCCTCGGTGTCCCAGTAACTTTCTCTGATGAAGACCTCGAGGGAGTCCGAACTCCCCACTGCGATGCACTTGTTATCGACCTCCGCATGGCGAACTTCAAAGTGCAGAGGATCCTGGTAGACAATGGGAGCTCCGTGAACATCCTCTTCCTCTCGGCCTTCTGAGGGCTGCAACTATCCCGGGATCGCCTCAAACCGGCCGGCTATACGCTCCACGAGTTCACGGGGGTGCCAGTAACTATCGAAGGGGTTATCACCCTGGACGTAACTGCTGGGAAGACCCCTACCACCCGGACAGAGCTGATGGACTTTATGGTCGTCAATGTTCCGGCTGCATACAATGTCATCTTGGGCCGACCTGGCCTAGCTGCCCTGGAAGCCGTTCCTTCGGCATACCACCTCAAGATGAAGTTCCCCACCCGGGCGGGAGTGGGAGAAGTCAAGGGCAGCCAAGAGACGGCTCGAAAATGCTACATGAATTCCACTGGGGGTCCGGTGCTCTCCCTCGAGACTCTAGAGATTCCCGAGCCGAACGTCCGACCAACGTCCGAGCCGGCGGATGAATTGGAAGAAGTGCTCTTCTCCGGACGAGGACCCGAGCCGAAAGTTCCTCATCAGCAAATCCCTACCGACTGCCCTATGTTCCAATTTGGTGCAGTGCATCCGGAAGAACCGCGACCTATTTGCTTGGTCCGCCGCGGATATGCCCGGGATTTCCGAGGAGCTTCTAGTGCACCGCCTCAGCGTCGAACTGGGGTGCAGACCGGTTCAGCAGAAGAGGCATAAATTCACTCCCGAGCGACAACAAGCCATCAAGGAGGAGGTGGACAAACTCCTAAAAGCTCGGTTCATACAGGAGGTGAACTACCCCGAGTGGCTCTCCAATTTCGTCATGGTTAAGAAGTCCAATGGTTCCTGGAGGATATGCATTGACTTCACAGACTTGAATAAGGCATGTCCGAAGGATCCGTTCCCTCTCCCGAATATCGACACCCTCATCGATGCCACCTCGGGCCATGAGCTCCTCAGCTTCATGGACGCCTTCTCCGGCTACAACCAGATACGAATGTTCTCCCCAGACATCCCGAAGACTTACTTCATTACCGACTAGGGCCTGTACTGTTATAGAGTTATGCCGTTCGGATTAAAGAACGCTGGAGCCACCTACCAGCGCCTCGTCAATAAAGTCTTCCAAAGCCAGATAGGCCGCAACATGGAAATATACGTCGACGACATGCTCGTGAAGAGCATCCGGGGTACCGACCACGTGGCCGACCTACAGGAGGCATTCGACGTACTGAGAAAGCACAACATGAGGCTTAATCCGAACAAGTGTGCGTTCGGGGTCTCGTCAGGAAAGTTCCTCGGCATCATGGTCAGCCAGCGAGGGATCGAAGCAAATCCCGAAAAAATTAAGGCCATACTGGATATGGCCCCATCCCGGAACATCAAGGAAGTGCAGAGGCTTACGGGTCGCCTCGCCGCTATAGGGCGATTCCTTTCGAAGTCTGGGGAAAAGTGCCTCCCCTTCTTCAAGGCTCTCACGGGGGCCAAGGGTTTCGAATGGGGCGAACTGCAACAGGAGTCGTTTAACCAACTAAATGCCTACTTGATCAATCCTCCCCTGCTCAGCAAGCCCGTTCCAGGGGAAACCCTCTTCATCTACTTAGCTGCTTCCGAGCAGACCCTAAGTGCTGTTTTGGTGAGGGAAGAAGATCGGGCTCAGAGGCCCATCTACTATGTGAGCAAGGTGCTTCGAGACACCGAGCTCCGCTACCCGAAGATAGAAAAGATGGCCTATGCCCTAATTATGGCAGCGAGGAAGCTCCGTCCATACTTTCAGTCCCACTCGGTTGTGGTCCTCAACGACCAACTGCTGAAATAAGTACTCCACAAGCCGGAAACCTCAGGCCGGCTTACGAAATGGTCCATCGAGCTGAGCCAACATGACATCTCCTACCAGCCCCGGACCGCAATAAAGGCTCAGGCCTTAGCGGAATTCATCGTCGAGAGCACCATCCCCGAGGTCAGCCAAGCAGAGAACGGACCACCCATCTGGACCGGTTTTGTGGATGGTTCCTCTTGCAACGAGGGAAGCGGCGCCGGTATCATCCTAATAGGTCCAGATGACTTTGTCCTCCAGTATGCCCTCCGCATGAATTTCAAGGCCTCAAACAACGAAGCAGAGTATGAGGCACTAATCGCTGGCATCGGACTTGCCCGAAGTGCCGGGGCGCAACGCCTCTGAATCTATAGTGACTCTCAGCTGGTTGTGAATCAAGTCTTGGGCGATTACGAGGCTCGAGACGAACGGATGGCAAAGTACCTCATCAAAGTCCAAACCATCATGGCCCGGTTCGAAGAGGCACTCATCCAACGAATCCCTCAAGAAGAGAATTCACAGGCCGACGCCCTCTCCAAGTTGGCCTCATCCTCCCTCCAAGGTCTCGAGCAGACCGTCTTGATCGAGGTCCTCTTGAAACTGAGCATTGAAGACGAGACCCCCGACTCAGTGGAGTCATTGCCGGTCCTACTGCAAGATAATTGGATGAAACAGTTAGTGAAATTCCTAAGGGACAGACTCCTCGCCGAGGACCCCAAGGAAGCACGCCGAGTAAGAACCAGGGCCGAGCGGCACATCCTGATCGAGGGGATCTTGTACAAGCGCTCCTTCTAGCAGATAGACGGTCGACCATACCTGAGATGCCTTTCCCCGGAACAAGCCGACTATGCCTTACAGGAGCTCTACGAAGGCATCGGCGGGGCACATTCAGGATCTAGGTCTTTAGCTCGGAAAGCTCTGAATTACGGATACTTCTGGCCGACTCTCCTCCAAGACGCCGAGCGACACGTTCGGCGATGTGGCTCTTGTCAGAGACATTCCAACATTCGTCGCCTCCCCTATGCTAACCTCGCCTCCCTATCAAGTCCTATCCTCTTCACAGTGTGGGGGATGGATTTACTAGGGCCATTCCCTCCAGCCCCGGGCCAGTTCAAGTTCTCGGTCGTGGCCATCGACTACTTTTCGAAGTGGAATTAGGCCGAGCCCCTAGCCACTATCACCGAAAACAAGGTACTTCAATTCTTTTGGAAGAACGTCATCTGCCGATTCGGTGTCCCCCGTGTCCTCGTAACAGAAAACGGAACTCAGTTTACTGGGGCCGCGTTCCGAGCTCTATGTGAAGACCTTGCCATCCAACAACGCTTCTCCTCCGTCTCCCACCCACAGTCGAATGGCCAGGCAGAGAACGCAAACCGGCAGATCCTCTCTGGTATCAAGAAGAGACTGGACAGGTGTTCTAAAGGCTTATGGGTCGACCAGCTCCCCAACGTGCTGTGGAACTACCGCACCAACAAACAGACCCCCACAGGAGAGTCCCCGTTCAACCTCACCTATGGGTCCGAGGCAGTGATACCTCTCGAAGTCGGAATACCTTCTCCTCGCCTCACAGCCTACAACGAGGAACAGAACGCCAGAGAACTCCGGGCGAACTTAGACCTGGTGGAAGAACTGAGGGAAAGAGCGTCAATCTGCTAACAGAACTACCGGAGGAGGATCGAGTTGGCGTACAACAAGATAATCCGACCCACCGATCTCAAGGAGGGCGACTTGGTCCTCAGAAAACTAGCCATCTCCTTCCCCAATCAGAAGAGCAAACTAGCTCCGAATTGGGAAGGACCTTACAAGATCGCGAGGGTAGTTCAGTCTGGAGCTTATCGTCTAGAAGACCTTGAAGGCAGGGAGATTCCGAAGACCTGGAATACCGACCACCTTTTAAAATACAAAGAAAGCGCCCCGGCGCCTCTCTGAGTATCACAGGGTGTCGAACCGTTCCTCTCCTCTAACTTGTAATTCCTCTCTTAAGTTGTCATATGTAAAAACGGCTCACCGTCAGTTATCAATAAAGAATGCTTTTTCGTACTTATAAAATTTCTTATATCTCTCCGCCTTTATTCTTTGTTCAATCAATGGTTCGGAGTCCAATACCTGGCACGATTCTACTCCGCAAGCTCGCTTCTAAGCGGGCTAGGAGTGGGTCGCCATTCGGAATTGCTCCCACGACCGTTGAAATCTAACGATGGTTCCGGAGTCCAACACTTGACTCGATTCTACTCCGCAAACGCGCTTTTAAGCGGGCTAGGAGTGGGGCGCCATTCGGAATTGCTCCCACGATCGTTGAACTCTAACGATGGTTCCGGAGTCCAACACTTGGCTCGATTCTACTCCGCAAACTCGCTTCTAAGCGGGCTAGGAGTGGGTGGCCATTCGGAATTGCTCCCACGACCGTTGAACTCTAACGATGGTTCTGGAGTCCAACACTTGGCTTGATTCTACTCTGCAAGCTCACTTCTAAGCGGGCTAGGAGTGGGTCGCCATTCGGAATTGCTCCCACGACCGTTGAACTCTAACGATGGTTCCGGAGTCCAACACTTGGCTCGATTCTACTCCGCAAACTCGCTTCTAAGTGGGCTAGGAGTGGGTCGCCATTCGGAATTGCTCCCACGACCGTTGAACTCTAACGATGGTTCCGGAGTCCAACACTTGGCTCGATTCTGCTCCGCAAGCTCGCTTCTAAGCGGGCTAGGAGTGGGTCGCCATTCGGAATTGCTCCCACGACCGTTGAACTCTCACGATGGTCGGCGAGCCCACCATTGGGTAAGGCTCGACTCATCTCGCAACTTCGCAAGAATAGGAGACCGAAGCGCTGCTCGGCACCACTGGCCGAACGCTCTTGTCGCCGAACCGCGAACGAGCAAGAGGCCGGCTCAGGGACCTCGGTGCGATGAACACAGTCACAAACGAAATGACTACACAAAGCTACAAAGGACATGCGAGTTCAAGAAAGAAATGTTTTTATTAATTGGGACACGGTACAAAGCGACTCTTCCATACAACGAGGTTACAAGGCCTTAAAGTACAAAAATTACAATGCCGACCCACTACACTTGGCTTTAAAAACGATCATCAATGTCCCGTTCAGTCGTCAGTTTGGCAACCTCGGCCGCTAGTCCCTCTCCCTCCGTCCGAAGCTCCGCCTCTACAGTCTGCAAGTGACGGATCTCGGAAAACAGAATGTCCCTCTCTGCTGTTATTTTTGACAAATTGTGCCGAACGCACTGGATCCGAAGAGTGTTGCTAAAGGCGGTCGCCGAACCTTCGTCCTCTCCTACGGGGGTCATCTCGGCGATCCTGTTCTCCAGACGCCGGATCTCGATGTCCCGCTGGCCTAGGATGAGCTGAAGATGATTCCGCTCGCTTTCGGCTCGGCGCAATCCCAACTCGACTTCGTAGAGCTGCTCTCGGCACCTCCCCAAGCACGACCTCGTCACCCCTGAGACAGCCTCGGCTCGAGCATTGTCATCTGAGCGAGCAGGCTCGACGTCTTCAGCCACCACCACAAGATGAAAAGAAGAAGAGTCAAACAACAAAATTTCAAACACTGCCGAAGCCCAACACTTCAAGAATTTTCAATCAAACTTTCAGACTTTGAGTAAGTTGTCAAAGATCGGAAGTTACACAGAAGCAAAGCAAAGGTTTTTATTCCAATAAAGTAGCCCTACATACAACTAGACCGACGCTACAACAAGGTTTTACAATAACTTAGAGAGACATAATACAATATGTTTAGTGCTTCTTCGGAAGGGGAACGCTCCGGTTCAAGGAAACCTGGGGTCGGCGATGCCTGACCTCCGAGCTCGAATCCAAACCAACGAAGCGAGATCCCCCTTCGCCGCTAACTCTAACTGTGGTGCCAACTGAGGCGCCGCTAGACGAGACAGCTACACTACTCTGAGCGTCAGCAGGACTCCGCCTCACCGCAGGCAAACGAGTCGCAAGTTTGTAGAAAGTAATCCCTCTCTCGCTCTCTTCGCGAGTACACGACGTACTACGAACGTTGGCCCTCTCAGGCAGAGGCTTGAGCGATGCGATCTCTTCCTCCAGCTCGATAATCCTATCTCTCAAAACATCATCCTTCGACGACATCTTCAAACGAGGGGGTCTTGACGAGCCCGCAACATTGGCACTATCGGTCGCAAGACGTCGATAATGGGTGACCTCGATCCCACTGTCTATCGTAATCCTCCTAAGCTTGTCGATCTTCGCCAACAACTTTTGGCGCTCGGATGACAGCTTCTCCAACTCCGAAGCTAACTTCTTTCCTTCCGCCGAATGTTCTTTCTCCGTTACCTCCAAGTGACGGATCTCGGCCAAGAGCTCGTTATTCTTTTGCTCGACAACGAAAAGCTCCCTACGAAGCCGCTCCGTCTCACCGTCGGGACAAGAAGCTTGAGGTAGCTTCTGTAGTTGCTTCAACTCACGGCAATACCCCCTCGCAGCCGCTTTTATCTCCTCCAACTTTAAGAACATATAAAATCGCCTCTCTCGGCTATGGGAAAGCGCACGCTTCGTTTCTTTCAGCTCCTTACGGAGGTACGAAACCTCCATGATCGGACCGAACTTCACTTGAAAACCAAAGATAAATCCAATGCCCAACACTTGGAGAAATTTTGCAACTAGTCAAACTTAAAATCCGAGGTCCAACACTTGGAGAATTTTTGGCCAAACAAAAAGTGTTTTCTTTCAAAACTCAAAACGCATTACAGGAGCGGTGGCCCATCCGCAGTCAGGCTTACACATTAAAAAAAAGAGAGAGAGAGAGGACTAAAGACGCAACCAAGTCAGGGGTCGACCTTTGTGTCGCTCGGGTCTTCCGACCCCCCAACGATTCCCATGTCCTCGTCCACATCCTAGTCCTCGGAGTCGTCCTCCTCCTCACCCTCGGCCTCTGTCTCGCCCGTGCCTTCGACACCGTCGGCCTGTCCCTCGGGGCTGAGCACTGCCGAGGGAAGCTCCTCCTCCCCCTCCACGGGGTCGTAGAAGTGGTAGGAGGATGTGTCGAACCCCGGGTTCCGAGTGGCGATATGAAGCAGGGCTCGGCCGTAGGCGTCCTCCATGTTCTTAAACATGTGCTGCTCGGCCTCTTGCTGGACAGCCCTCTTCGCCTTCGCCACCCTCGATTGGTGCTTGGCCCTGATCCTCTCGGTCTCCTTCCGAGCTTTCTCCGCCTCCGACCGTGCTTCGGCCAGCTCCTTCTTCAGCGCGGCATTCTCCTTCTCCGAGGCTTCGAGCTTGGCTGCCTCGTCCGCCGACCGCTGTATAGCTTCGGCCAGCTTCGCCTCCAACCCCGCCACTTCGGCACCGCGCTTTGCCGAGAGGAGTTGCTCGGCTTCGAACAACATCACAGCTTTCGCGCGCTCCGACCTCTCCCGATCGCACAGCGCCGACAACTCCTGTTCTTTGCTCGCGAACTCTTCGAGCAAAAAGTTGAAGTGGTAGAGGGTCTGAAAAAAGAACAAACAGTTAGAATCCAAACCTAAAAACTTAGAAAATTTCGAAAATAAATGCTTCAAGAAGGAAGTGTTCGGTCTACTTACCGACATCGTGTTCTGAGCAATTTGCATTGTGGCGTCCCCGACCTCCCTGGACTTAAGCGTCGCTCGGTCCTTTGGGGTCGGCAGGTGCTTCACCGCCTACATACAAATATTGCCATCCCCCAAAAAATCGTCGACCTTCATTACTTGCCAGTCCGGGACGAAGATCCGCTTATGCTCCGCGGTCAGAGTCTTCTCCGCTTCGGCAGTGAGGGGCGGAACGTTAAGGGCTAACGCCGCGCTCACGTTGAACGCGCCGCTCGACGAGCCTGGGAGCATTAGTCTTCGCTGTTGGAGTCGGCGCATCCGAGACAGGAAGTTTGGAGGCCGCGACCTGGTCTTGCTCGGGACTGGCATCCGGAACAACGATGATGAACACAATATTATTCACATTTAGGAGCAATAATCGTAATGCAATTAGACATTTAAAAGCTCTATATGTGGTATTTAACTCTTATTTTCTCTTTTCTGTAGGAAACAGCATAAAAACAGCTAAACGAAGCAGAATCAGAATTTTAAGGATGAAACACAGAACTGCAGATCATCAGTCGACTTATTCTTCCAACAGGCGACTGAACAGAGAGGCTGAAGCTGCTTGGCACAGTCGACTTACATCCAACACCAGTCGACTGGACAGATTAATTGTGAATCTACAGATGTCTCGACACAGTCGACTTATACCCAAAACCAGTCGACTGGTAGGCGGCAGAGTTAAAAGATAATATAGTTAAAGATTCGTCCAAATCCAAATACAAACCAAAGCAGAAAAGGAAGAAAGGAAGAAGAGAGAAAGAAATAAAACGCAGATCATATAAGAAAGGAAAGAAATAAAAGGAAGAGGAATTTTCTGAAAAAGTGCAAACCCTAATTCTCTTCTCTTGTTCTATAAATACCAACCAAGAAAGAAGCGGCAAAAAGAATCTATCTCTCGGACTATCTCAAGAGCGGCCAGGAAGGCCATCGACAGCAAGCATCAAGAAGGAGAACAAGTCGACTGCTGATTGGGCTCAATTTCAACATCATAAAAATCAGTGTTCTTCTGTTCTTCCTTTAAGTTTTATTTTTATTGTAGTCATGAATTCTATTTTATCCATCAATAAAAGTTTTACTATGTGGAACTAATTTTCATAGTTGGGTAGATTGAAACCGTAGTTATGTAATGCTTATATTCTTCTGAATACTACTCTATTACTTATTGATTAAACCTGAGAGAATTGGAATAGATTTATAATAATCAAACTTGTTCAGAATCCTAAGGGCAGTCGACTGAGGTGACAGCAAGTCGACTGGTCCGAATCTGAGATTATAAGTTTGTGTAGTATAGATCTGAATCTGTTATAAGAGCATATTGAGACGACCTGTATCTCGTGTTCATATCTTGTAACAAGGGAATCTTTAGGGATTCTTGGTTTAATCAACTTGAAGGATCTAGATCTGATACCAATTTCTAGAACTTCAAGTGTTTGTTCGTTTCCATTGTTCTTATGTTTTCTTTAAGTGCAACTTAGTAGATACCATGCTAAATACTTAAGGAAAGAAACGAATTAGAGTAGATACCATGCCTAATTCTTGGCTTAGGGAAACATTACTTTAAGGAGTAGATACCATGCCCTTAAAGGAACAAACATGAGCAATTGGAGTAGTATACAACTTAGCATTATTGACTATAGGTGGAAATCAATACCCAACTACTTTAATAGATATTTGTGACTCAACTTGTGATGCTACTTATTTATATTTTTATCTTTTCATTTCTTTTAGACTTTTAGAACAACTCTTTATAATTCTTATTATTTTTATTGATTAGTAAGTTAATTTCTACAATCTCTGTGGGATCGACCCTTGCTATTGCTACGCTTCTATAAACGATTCGTACACTTGCGAGGTTTTTAATTTGTATCTAGTTTATCTATTTATTTAGGTAGCTAGATTGCACAACAAGTTTTTGGCGCCGTTGCCGGGGATTGTTAGCATTTTAACTTACAAATCTGTAAAATCTTTTTCTTTTTATTTTATTTTATTTCTTCTTTTTCTTTTCTTATATTTTCTTTTAGGTTAAACTTTGCACAGACTCAGACCAGTCGACTGTCTCCAAGGACCAGTCGACTGTACAACGAAGAATTCAAAAAGCAACAATGGGTGAAACAGTATTAAATCGAGTACCAATGCAAGACAAATTCATTCCAAAGAAGATTGAGCAACCGTCTTACATAGCTTTTCAACCTAAAGTCACAGGGAATATGCACCTATCACCTCAATTACTCAACATGGTTCCCCACTTCAATGGTAGACTAGATGAAGATCCGCACCTACATCTGCAAGACTTCTTTGATCTTTGCAGGACACAAAGCGTCCAAGGGCTTACACCTGAGCAAATTAGGTTAATCTTGTTTCCATTTTCTTTAAAACTTAATGCTAAATTGTGGTATAATTCTTTGGAACCAGGATCAATTAATTCATGGGAGAAATTGGCGACAAAATTCTTGAAAGAGTTCTTTCCAGCCCAGAAAACCAGACAACTAAAAAGGGAGATTCTACTCTTCCAACAAAAGGATGACGATTTGTTTTTCGAGGCATGGAAGGACTTCAAAAACAAGCTTCTCAAGTGTCCTACGCACAACATACCTAAGGATGATCAGGTACAATCATTTTATGAGGGTTTAAATGACGCTAACAAAGCAATTGTAGATGCAGGATGCAATGGAATGTTGATGACGAAGAGTGCTGAGGAGGCCATAGAGCTATTTGAAGAACTCAGCGAGAACTCCCAACAATTCTCCACAAGGAGGGGTCTTTCGAAAAAACAGGGAGTATACGAAATTTCTCATAATAATAACATGCAATTAGAAATGGAAACCATGAACAAAAAGATTGATATGCTTGTGAATTCAACGTTGGGTGGCATAAAAAGCCAACCAAAAGAAATTTGTGCAATTTGTTTTCATTCTAATCATACAACTAATTCATGTCCCATGTTTTCTTTCGCAGAGTAGGAGCACGCAAACTACGTAGAACAGGAGATGTACCTGCCCCAGAATAACCCTTTTTCAAACACGTATAACCCGGGGTGGCAAAACCATCAAGGCAATCAATTCGCACCAGGGCATACGCAGCAATTCCAGGGTGGGAATGGGTATGATAGGCCAGCATAAGAACAGAAGAAGTTGGATTTCGAATCAACCATTCTTCAATTACTCCAACAGCAACAGCAAACAAGCAATCAACAAGGACAGGCCATTCAAAAATTGGAATTTCAAATTGGTCAAATTGCTACGGAGTTAAGTGAAAGAAAGGCAGGAGAATTCCCATCACAAACCATACCTAACCCTAGAGGACAAGAACAGCTCCAATCAAGGACAACACTAGAGGAAGAGATTGAGTTTAAAATGTTTGATGCACCACAATTTCCACACGATGATCATGAATGTTATAATGTTGATGTGGTTCAGGAAAGTTGTGACCAAACATTGCAGGAACATAGTGTTGATCCATTACAAGAAACAATTACCCATCCTCCACTACTATCTCAGGTTGAAATGGAATACGATGACTGGAGGATTGCAGAGACAGTACATCACCTTGAAACTCCAAAGTCATATTCAGGTAAGCTTGCACCTGCATTTGAAAAGTTGGTATCTGATAACACTTGTGTTTTCCAGAACAAGTCGACTTATGAACAGGACAAGTCGACTGCTACCAGGACACCAGACGTGGAACTAAAGCCGCTGCCTGAACATTTGATGCATGCATATTTGGGGGAAAACCAGACATTACCTGTGACAGCTACTGAAAAATTGAGCATGCATGAAGAAGCGAGGCTGCAGGGAGTCTGGCAAGGACACAACGGTGCACTAAGATAGACCATTGCTGATAAACTGATGTCAAGATGGTACGGTCTAGACATTGTTGCAGAGGTTTCCCCACTTAGAGCGTTGACGAAAAATCAAACATTCAAGGTGAATGGGCATAGGGGGAAACCTTATAATAAGATGAGTTGTGAGCCGCAAGCCATTCAATACATTGCACAAACTCATCGAGTCTAGCTGAAGACAAGAAAACACAGCGCTTATTGGGAGGCAACCCAATTTTTCAGGGGCGTACTTACACTCTCTATTTCTTTAATCATTTCTTTATTTCTTTATTTTCTTTCCTTCAAACTAGCTGGTAACACATGCCTATTTTAAGTTTTTGCGCGAACATTGAGGACAATGTTCCATCTAAGTTTGGGGGTATTAGTTAGTTACAATTGGAGTCTTTTGATTTTTTTTAGGATAAACAATTTCTTATAAAATAAGAGGAAGGATACTTATTTACTTTAGGATTGTTGAGTTTCATAATTCCTTACAAAATTGTACAAGTCATGCGATTATACATAAAAAAAAAAACAAATGTGATGCTTTTTCTGGTGATTATTCCCTTTAGATCTAGTCCTAAACAGAGTTTAAGTAAATAGAGTGAAATATATATATATATATATATATATATATATATATATATGAATAAAGTCAATCTACTCCAATGTTTTGAGTGCTTAGTAACTAGGGGTATTCATCACAAATGTTTACCTTTACGTCAAAGGGCAACTTGAAATATAAGTATGCAAAGCACTAAAAGTTTGTGACTTGTTCAGTAACCGGGTGGATTCATCACAAATATCTTGCACTCGCGTCAAAAGGCAAGTGACGACTTAAAGAAGAGACGTTTAAAAAAAAAAAAAAAAAAAAAAACCCTCTAGTTTGCTACTCGGTTTGTAGTAGAGAAAAGGGGATAATCGCAGATGGAGTGTTACATACTATAACTATAATTAATTGCATGACAAGTATGATTGGATTTGGAGTTGTGACTAAACAATTGCACTGGAGAAAGTGGGTATGCTTAGTTTTACTTTATCTGAAATTGTTTATACTTTCTATTACAATTTTGATGCTTGCATAATGAGAATTCTTGGTGTGGTAGGGTGAGTCTTTTTATTCCCTTGTTCATCAATTCAATTTTTGCTTGAGGACAAGCAAAAGCTAAGTTTGGGGGTATTTGATGAACACAATATTATTCACATTTAGGAGCAATAATCGTAATGCAATTAGACATTTAAAAGCTCTATATGTGGTATTTAACTCTTATTTTCTCTTTTCTGTAGGAAACAGCATAAAAACAGCTAAACGAAGCAGAATCAGAATTTTAAGGATGAAACACAGAACTGCAGATCATCAGTCGACTTATTCTTCCAACAGGCGACTGAACAGAGAGGCTGAAGCTGCTTGGCACAGTCGACTTACATCCAACACCAGTCGACTGGACAGATTAATTGTGAATCTACAGATGTCTCGACACAGTCGACTTATACCCAAAACCAGTCGACTGGTAGGCGGCAGAGTTAAAAGATAATATAGTTAAAGATTCGTCCAAATCCAAATACAAACCAAAGCAGAAAAGGAAGAAAAGAAGAAGAGAGAAAGAAATAAAACGCAGATCATATAAGAAAGGAAAGAAATAAAAGGAAGAGGACTTTTCTGAAAAAGTGCAAATCCTGATTCTCTTCTCTTGTTCTATAAATACCAACCAAGAAAGAAGCGGCAAAAAGAATCTATCTCTCGGACTATCTCAAGAGCGGCCAGGAAGGCCATCGACAGCAAGCATCAAGAAGGAGAACAAGTCGACTGCTGATTGGGCTCAATTTCAACATCATAAAAATCAGTGTTCTTCTGTTCTTCCTTTAAGTCTTATTTTTATTGTAGTCATGAATTCTATTTTATCGATCAATAAAAGTTTTACTATGTGGAACTAATTTTCATAGTTGGGTAGATTGAAACCGTAGTTATGTAATGCTTATATTCTTCTGAATACTACTCTATTACTTATTGATTAAACCTGAGAGAATTGGAATAGATTTATAATAATCAAACTTGTTCAGAATCCTAAGGGCAGTCGACTGAGGTGACAGCAAGTCGACTGGTCCGAATCTGAGATTATAAGTTTGTGTAGTATAGATCTGAATCTGTTATATGAGCATATTGAGACGACCCGTATCTCGTGTTCATATCTTGTAACAAGGGAATCTTTAGGGATTCTTAGTTTAATCAACTTGAAGGATCTAGATCTGATACCGATTTCTAGAACTTCAAGTGTTTGTTCGTTTCCATTGTTCTTATGTTTTCTTTAAGTGCAACTTAGTAGATACCATGCTAAATACTTAAGGAAAGAAACGAATTAGAGTAGATACCATGCCTGATTCTTGGCTTAGGGAAACATTACTTTAAGGAGTAGATACCATGCCCTTAAAGGAACAAACATGAGCAATTGGAGTAGTATACAACCTAGCATTATTGACTATAGGTGGAAATCAATACCCAACTACTTTAATAGATATTTGTGACTCAACTTGTGATGCTACTTATTTATATTTTTATCTTTTCATTTCTTTTAGACTTTTAGAACAACTCTTTATGATTCTTATTATTTTTATTGATTAGTAAGTTAATTTCTACAATCTCTGTGGGATCGACCCTTACTATTGCTACGCTTCTATAAACGATTCGTACACTTGCGAGGTTTTTAATTTGTGTCTAGTTTATCTATTTATTTAGGTAGCTAGATTGCACAACAAACGACCACCTGCAGGTCGGCGGTCTTTGGGACCGAAGGTGTCTTCGGCGCTCGGCCGCCCTGAGGCCCCGTCGAGGTTCTCTTCTTCTTTCTCGTCTCCTGCTCCCTAGCCGCCTTGGCCTTCGCCATCAACGCCCTATAGTCCATCTTGGAAGACTCTGCACAAACCGAATGAAAAAACTTAGAAAAATTTTCAAGAACTTCAAGCAAAAAGTAAAAATACCAGAGGCGTACTGGAGTCGATTGAACTGAGACCCCCTCGGAACAGAGCCTCCTCGGTGATGTCCTTCCAACTAAGCGTCGGTAGGCCGAGGAGTTTCTTGAGGACTTCCGTCTCCTCGTCACCAAGCACTGGCTCCTTCTTCGCTCGCTTGGGCAGGCCCTCCCTCGACCAAGCTATCGGAATTGCCCAGGGTTCGGGAGCTCGGACAATGAAGTACTTCTCCTTCCAATGCTTGATCGAGTCCGGGTTCTCGATCAACTTCACGCCTGTCTGCGGCGAAAGGTAAAACCTCTGCTCGTTCCTGTTCGGCTGACAAGGACGGTAAAGGCTCCGAAGGAGAAACAGACTTGGCTCGGCGCCAATCTCTTGACACTGAAGAACAAACGCCAAGACGTGCCTCCAAGTTTCGGCATCAGTTGGGCAGGGCACAAGCCGTACCAATTGAGGACCTCGACAATGAACGGATGCAGCGGCAAACGAAGCCCGGTGGCCAAGGAGTCGAGTGGAAAAATGCACGTGTCGGCCGAAGACGACTTGCAGGCTCGGAAACCTGGTCCAGGGAGAAGTAGCCCGTACTCGGTAGGGATCTAGAATCCGGTCCGGATCCGATGCAGATCAGCCTCCATAAGGACCGAAGTGATCTGGTCCACCTCGGACAACTCTCTCGACTTGTTCTCCTCTACCGACTTGGCGGTGCCCTGGGTCACCTTCTCCAGCATCTCCTCGGAGTGGCTCTGAACTCCCCCCACGCTCGACAGAACGATCGGCTGCCGACCGAACTCCCTTGCCGCCTTCGGCTGCTCTATGACCGTCACGACTCCCTTACCCTTCCGGAAGCTCGCTGCAACATCCTAGGGTAGCTCGGCGACCTCCCCACTCTTGCTCGGCCGGACCACGGTCTGCTTGGTCGGCTCTACCACCTTCTTCTCTTTACCCGCTCGGCTGACGACTCGGTCCGAGGCAGGGGTCTCATCCGAAGAAGTAATCTTAACCATTTTTCTAAAGAGAGAGGAGAAAGACTGACCTTGAAGTGACTGTTATGGTCGGAAAAGTTCGCCGGAGCAAAGAAACTCCTTGCCGCGACAGCTAGCAGCGCCACCCGGGAGCTAAAAACTTCGATGGTGAGGAGTAAAAACTTGAGTAAGAAAGTAAAAGTGAATAATGAGATTTGGCGTGGGGGAGTGAAGATTTATAGCAAAAGAAAAAGTCTCTTGGACTTCGTAACGTAAGGGCACGACTCTTGAGCGGCTCTTGAAGCGTTACGAAAGCCCAAACGACTTTGTAACCGAGCAGCAGCGGTTGGCAAAAATGCAAAACGTTTCGATACAAGTCAAATAGCTCGGCACACACGGGATCAAAATCCGAGCGACGTGCGATCCGACCCCAACATCAAAGAGCCCGGTCGTCTCCCAAACAAGAGCCCGTCTCGAGATTCGTGCCACCATCCACCGGCTCAGATCGCGCCACAACGCCCGGATGAAGCACTTCGGACCCGGACACCCCGCGTCTGTCCCAGGAAGCAAGAGAACATTTGGACTAAAAGTTTTAAGGCACCCACCATCGGCGAGCGCCCCGGGCCCCAGGACTCGGTCGGTTCCCCTCTCACCCGTGAGCAACTCGAGGCTTACGGCCTCGGAAGCCGAAACCACGAATCGTTCAAGGGTGGGAGAAAAACCACCATCGCGTGAGGCCCAGTCAGAAGGCAGATCGGCCCACCTCCCATCTCTAGCTCCTTCGGGCTGACAACCATCAGAAGCCGTCAGCCCAGAAGGAAGACAGAGATCGGAGAAGACCCATCCGTCCGAGGCACCTTGTCCCCCGGGTCCGACTCCGGTCGTCATCCCTTCTGCCCTGATCTCCCCTGGCCCTGACATCCGCATTGGGGCCATCAGAGTCAGGAGAAGATCACGGCGGAAGAGTGACCACCCATCCGATGCTCTCAAGGTTAGAATTTTTCAAAAAACAGGCATCCGCCCAAGGCAGACACCTCTGATGGTCGATAAACCACCATTGCTGTGATCGAAGCTACAGGGGGAGCGGGGTATTTATAACCTCCCCCCAAGGACCAGCCATTATGGCCCTCGGGAGGCCAAGCGACGGAAGCCCAGCAGTCATGCCTAGGGAGCTGAAGCGCCACGCATTAATTAGAGGACGCCATTTTAATGACCCCGGGAAGTTGGAACGCTGCACAAATCCTGGGGCGCCATTAATGCTCCCTGAGGGCAGCCAGTAGCTCAGCTCGGCCTTCTCACGAAGGCCCAACGGCTCGCCATCGCCCTTGCCGACCCATAAACCCTCAGACTCCCGGTCGGCTGACCGAGCAAGTGCCCATCCGAGCCCCAAAACGGAGAAAAATCACTTTCTCCTCACATATCAGGGGTAAAATGGTAATTTTGCATATAGATGGGCCTGAAGCGGGCACTACATCTCCCCTTCACAGATCCAATAACCCGCAAACGGATCCACTCCAACTGGGTACGGGTCCCGACCCAAGACAAACCCAGACCAGCAAGAGGAAATCAAGGTCTCTGATTTGACTAAATCAACCGGCCTGATTCGCGGTTATCCTCTCACCGGGAATCAGGGATCAGTTTCCTAAACTAATTATGAGGATTTTACTCCTAACGGTATCACAGGAAATCAGATCCCTAATCAAATTCCCATGGCGACTATAAATACCTCCGACCTACCACTGTTACGAGGTGATCACTCTTTTTCCAAAAAAAGCTCTTTCTTAATCATATCACTGGTTACTGACAAGAGCGTCGGAGGGTGCGTCGCCGGGATCAACCTCGGTGTATCGCACTTCCTTGCAGGTGAACGGCGGGAGTCAGCAGCCCAACTCCGACGAACAGGCTTGGATTCGCTATTCAGATTTTTCCACGAACCCACAAATTCTATCTGTTGGCCCCCACACCAAATTTAGCGGCAACAACGGCTTTGATCAGGGCCGGCCTTCACCTTCAGGTAGGTGAGACGGCCGCCTCAGGCCCCTGTTTTTTTTGTAATTTTAGAAGGCCCCAAATTTTTATTCCCCTTGTAAATATAGATACTGATATGGCTAAAAATGGGGTTAAATCGGGACCGTTCGAATTGGGCATGAATCTTAAAGTTTAGGGGTAAAATCATAATTTCATCTATAAACGGGTCTGAAGTGGAAACTAGTTCTTCTGTCAAAGCCCAATAATCCATAAACGGACCTATCTTATAGGGTACGGGTTCCAACCCATAAGAAACCCACTCAAACTGGATAAAGAAGAATTCAGATTCACAATTATCCCTAAGAGGTGGTTTTAACCACTTCTATCCATTCACACCGAGAAGTAGAGATATGTTCTTATCTCGAAACTGACTCCTAAGGCGGCTATAAATACCCCTCTCCCCCCCTACCATAAGAAGGTAATCAATCTTTTGCCAATTCAATATCTTTCTTAATCATTTAGATTACTGACGAGAGCGTCGGAGGCTGCGTCGCCGGAATCAACCCTGGTGTCTCACACTTTTTGCAGGTTAACGGCGAAAGGATCTCGGTCAAACTCCGGTGAAGTCATTCAGTGTAGGAACCTAGGAGAACTCACCCTTAAAAGCTAGCTGTTAAAGGGAGGGAGTCCAAGTTTATAACTACCCAATATTGGTTCCCCATATAACCGATGTGGGACTAAATTTGGATCATAACATTCCACCACACTTCTGTAACCCACCGCCCTCGGCGGTATTCACTCTAGCGACACTGGTCTGGCCCGACCCTACCAGTAATTTTAATCTAGCCTCTAGGTAGCCCTTTCCGACTCTTGGCGGTTTTCACTCTAGCGACACTGGCTCGACCCGGGTCTACCAGTAAATTTAATCTAGCCTCTAGAGCGAATTAAGAAGTATGGGGTTGGCTCTGATACCAATTGTTAGGAACCTAGGAGAACTCACCCTTAAAAGCTAGTTGTTAAAGGGAGGTAGCCTAAGTTTATAACTACGCAACATTGGTTCCCCATAAACCAATGTGGGACTAAATTTGGATCATAACATTCAGGTTTGACTATTCACCTTCCCTCGAATCCACAAATCTATATGTTTTCCCCCACACCGAAATCAGCGGCACAGATTGGCACCGTCTATGGGAACACTCGAATAACAGTCCAACGTCTTGCACTGGTCAAGACCGCCTCCAGCCATGCCACCGAAGAAAGTAAGATCTGTGGCCTCCAACTGTAGACCCACTCCCATTCCTCCCCAACCGCAACTGGAGGCTCCCCTCCTCAACCTATTCAGCCGCTGCAGCAGGGGCAGCCTCCTCTTCAAAATCCTCAACCCCAGCAAGCTCAACTCAGGGCCCTAGAATGCTGGTGTAGGGACCTCTCGTCCTAATCCCCAGAAACAACCTCTTCACCACGATCATATCTCGGTACATAACCCTTCCACCGACTCCATGGCATCCCATAACCCTCGGCCATCAGAAAATCTCCGCAACATCATAATCAACCGGCAAAAGAAGGAAGACCTTCGCCGCCATTTGGATGAGAGGCGGGCCCGAGAGGGAGGCACCCGCTCAGAACATTCAAAGGCTCGATCTCCTTGCCGCTGCGACCGCAGGAGGTCCCTTTCTCCTAGGAGGCGGAGGGACTCCCCCGAGTACCATCGAAAGGGAAACTGTTCTCCTGCTGGTCGAAAGGCCCAAAGGGACCAGAACGGACCCATCACAAGAGCAGAATTCCAAGACTTTTAGGCAGCAGTCTTGCAGGCCCTCAATGTCCCGCCAAACAACAACAATAATATCCAGAGGGTCCCCACTCCTGAGCCAGTTCGAAGCCCTCGCCATCGATCCTAAAGTCCTTCTCAAGCTCCGAGCCACCGCCATCACATCCCCAGTCCTCACCAGTCTCCGAGCTACCGTCGCCATAGCCCACGTTCCCCTTCGTACAAAGATGAGTCCGGAGGCTCACCAGGGTACCGTCAAAGGGAGGATGCGGTCTACCACCGTCTCCACGAGATGGAGAGGCGCCTCGGTCAACTCGATAGGGACGAGGAGCTAAGAGGGAGGACCCTTCATCCAAGCAGGCCTCCATTCTCTCGTACCATCATGGAGGCCCCTGTTCGGGCAAATTTCAAGCCTCCGCAGTTCGAGACATACACGAGGGAATCAGACCACATGGACCACATCGAGAGTTTCAAAACTCTCATGATGATCCATCAGGCCACCGATGCCCTCTTATGCAAGACATTTCCGGCCACTCTCAAAGGCCCGTCTCGAGAATTGTACTCCCGCCTCGCCCCGTCCTCCATCTTCTCTTTCGACCAGTTCGAGGCCCTTTTCATAACCCATTTCATGAGCAGTCACCGCTCCGAAAAGACGAGTATTTCTCTACTTTTCCTTAGTCAGAAGAAGGGCGAGAAAATGAGGGACTATGTCAAGCGGTTTACCGCGGAGACCATGTCCATCGCCTTCCTTAATCAGTTGGTCACCTCGGCCGCCTTTCAATCCAATGTCCTCAACGCTGACCTCCGATCGTCCCTGGCCAAGAAGCCCCGCGAGACTTCTCCGAGCTTCTTCTCCGAAGCGAGAAGTACATCCGTGCGGAGGAAGCTGTGCACCGCCCTACATTCGAGGGGTTGTCTTCTAGAAGTAAGAGGAAGGCCGCTGAAGATGAGGGAATTAAAAAGCACCAAAAGGACAACGGGGATCAGCGTCACCCACCTCTTAAATTTGAGAGATTCACCCCTCTCAACGCCAATATCTCGGCCATTCTAATGGAGGTTGAGAAAGAAGGAATTCTGCCTCCTACCCAAAAATGAACACTCCTGGAAAGAAGAGGGATAAGGAGAAGTGGTGTCGCTACCATCGAGACCACGGCCACGACACCAATGACTGTCGGGCCCTGAAAAACGAGATCGAAGCCCTTATTCAGAGAGGGCAGCTCGCCAAATTTGTAAAGAAGGACAGGACCGATCCTCCTCCACCATCTAGGGGGGCTAACAAGCGACCCGAGAGGTGCGAGGAGACTCCCGACTTCGAGGAAGAGCGCATCTTGCACCTCATCCACAGAGGTCCAATGTGAGGAACTTCCAACTCCTCCTGAAAAGCCTTCGTAAGGGAAGTCAATTCGGTGCATAGCCTCCCCACTCCCAAAGGTCTTGGAGTCCCAGTTACTTTCTCGAATGATGATCTGGAAGGTGTCCGAACCCTCCACTGTGATCCATTGGTGATCAACCTCCACATGGCCAACTTCAAGGTAGAAAGGGTCCCAGTGGATAATGGCAGTTCTGTCAACATCCTCTTTCTAAAGGCCTTCTGAGGGCTCCAATTATCGAGGGACAAACTCAAGCCCGCCGGTTACACTCTCCATGGGTTCACGGAAGTACCAGTGACGATCGAGGGTGTTATAACCCTCACGTAACCGGTGGTAAAGCGCTTACTACCCGAACGGAGCCAATAGACTTCATGGTGGTTGACGTCTAAGCTGCCTATAATATGATCCTAGGTCAACTGGGCCTAGCTGCTTTAGAAGCCGCCCCATCGGCTTACCATCTAAAGATGAAGTTTTCCACCAAAGTGGGCATGGGAGAAGTGAGGGGAAGTCAGGAAACGGCCCACAAATGCTATAAGACCTCGACTGGAGGACCCATCCTCTCCCTCGAGGCCCTTGAGATTCCCCAGGGGAACACCCAACCTATGTCAGAGCCGGTAGACGAGCTAGAGAAACTACTCTTCAGGGAGGAAGATCCGACCCGCAAATTCTTAATAAGCAAAACCCTCCCTTCCACCCTCTGCTCCGACATAGTCCAATGCATAAAGAGAAACCATGACATCTTTGCTTGGATAGCAGCCGACATGCCAGGGATCTCCGAAGAGCTCCTCGTCCACCATCTAAGTATTTCTTCGGGGACCAGACCGATCCAGCAGAATAGGTGCAAGTTTGCCCCCGAGCACCAGCAGGCCATAAAGGAGGAGGTGGAGAAGCTCCTCAAAGCTCGGTTCATACAGAAGGTCAACTGCCCAGAGTGGCTCTCCAACGTTGTGATGGTCAAAAAGGCCAATGGAAGTTGGAGGATCTGTATCGACTTCACAGATTTAAACAAGGCATGCCCTAAGGATCCCTTCCCACTACCTAGCATCGACACCTTGATCGACGCCACTTCGAGCCATGAGCTGCTGAGCTTCATGGATGCATTGTCCGGATACAACCAAATCCGAATGTTCCCTTCAGATATCCCGAAGACATCCTTCGTTACGGATTAAGGCCTCTACTGCTGTCGGGTGATGCCCTTTGGGCTTAAAAATGCTGGTGCCACCTACCAACATCTCGTTAATAAGGTCTTCAAAAATCAGATCGGGCGGAACATTGAGGTTTACGTCGACGATATGTTGGTGAAAAGCATTAATGGGTCTGACCATGTCGCTAATCTCCAAGAAGCTTTTGACGTGCTAAGGAGGCATAACATGAGACTAAACCAGAATAAATGTGCCTTTGAGGTCTCATCGGGTAAGTTCTTGGGCTTTATGGTCAGCCAAAGGGGAATTGAAGCCAACCCTGAGAAGATAAAGGCCATACTCAATATGGCTCCCCCCTCAAACGTGAAAGAAGTGCAAAAGCTCACCGGATGCCTCACAGCTATAGGGCGCTTCCTCTCCAAGTCCGAAAAAAAGTGTATCCCCTTCTTCAAAGCCCTCAGAGGGGCTAAGGGCTTCAGGTGGGGCCAGTAGCAGCAAGAGTCGTTCGACCAACTCAAAGCCTACTTGGTCAACCCCCCACTCCTCAGCAAGCCAACACCCGGGGAAACCCTTTACCTCTACCTCGCCGCCTTCGAACAGACCCTCAGTGCTGTCCTAGTAAGGGAAGAAGACAAGGCACAGAAGCTTATCTATTACGTGAGCAAGGTCCTTAAAGATGTCGAGCTCCGTTATCTGAGGTTGGAGAAGATAGCTACGCCCTGGTTATAGCGGCCCGAAAGCTTCGTCCCTATTTCCAATCCCTTTCGATGGTCATCCTCACCGACCAGCCGCTCCAGCAGGTCCTGTATAAGCCCGAGACCTCCGGACATCTCATAAAGTGGTCAATCGAGCTAAGTCAACACGACATATCCTATCAGCCTCGGACCGCCATCAAAGCTCAAGCGCTAGCCGAGTTCATAATGGAAAGCACGATCCCTGAGGTCAGTCAAGCGGCAAATGGGCCACCCATCTGGACGGTGTATGTGGATGGGTCTTCTAGCACCGAAGGGAGTGGGGCCAGAGTTATCCTGGCGGGCCCAGATGACTTCATCCTCAAATACTCCCTCCGCATCAATTTCAGGGCTTCCAACAATGAGGTCGAGTACGAAGCCCTCATAGCGGGCCTAGGCATGGCTCGCAAAGTAGGGGCGAAGCATGTTCGAATGTTCAGCGACTCTCAGCTCGTGGTGAATAAGGTTTTGGGAGAATACAAGGCATGAGACGACCGTATGGCCATGTACCTAGCCAAGGTCAAAAGTCTCATGACTTCATTCGAGGAAGCACAACTCCAGTGGATCTCCCGAGAGGAGAATACCCATGCATATGCCCTCTCGAAACTAGCCTCTTCCTCCCTCCAAGGGCTCGAGCAGACCGTCTTGATTGAAGTTCTACTAAGGCCCGGCATTGAAGAAGAAGCCCCCAACTCAATGGAGTCGCTGCTGGTCCAACTCGAAGATAACTGGATGAGGCCTTTAGTTGAGTTCCTTAGAGACGGGAGCCTTCCCCAAGATCCCAAAGAAGCTCTCCGAATCCTAACAAGAGCGGAGCGGTACACCCTTATTGAGGGAATCTTGTACAAACGCTCCTACACCCAAGTAGATGGCTGATCTTACTTGAGGTGTCTCTCTCCAGAAGAAGCCCTATATGCTCTGAAAAAACTCCACGAAGGGATAGGCGGAGCCCATTCGGGATCAAGGTCCCTCGCCCGCAAAGTCTTGAATTATGGGTACTTCTGGCCTACCTTCCTTCGCGACACCGAGCAACATGTCCGACAATGTGGCCCCTGTCAACAATTCTCCACTATCCGTTGCCTAGCACAAGCTCAACTCTCTTCCCTCTCAAGTCCAACCCCCTTTGCAATGTGGGGAATGGACCTGCTGGGTCCGTTCCCCCGGCCCCAGGCCAGCTCAAGTTCCTAGTCGTGGCGATCGAATATTTCTCCAAGTGGATTGAGGCTGAACCACTATCGACTATTACTGAGAACAGGGTGCAACAATTCTTCTGGAAGAACGTGATCTGCATATTTGGCATACTCCGAGTCTTGGTGACAGACAACGGAATACAATTTGCGGGAGCAACATTCCGCTCCTTTTGTGAAGACCTCGACATTCAGCAGCGGTTCTCCTCTGTCTCCCACCCTTAATCCAATGGCCAAGTAGAGAATGCCAACAGGTAAATCCTCTCGGGCATCAAGAAAAGACTAAATAAGTCAGCTAAAGGATTGTGGGTAGAGCAGCTTCCTAACGTACTGTGGAACTACCTGCACTACAAAGAGAACCCCCACAGGAGAGTCGCCCTTCAACCTCACCTACGGATCCGAGGCCGTGATCCCCTTAGAGGTTAGTTTGCCATCCCCCAGCCTAATTGCGTACAATGAAGAGCAGAACGCAAAGGAGCTCCGAGCCAATCTGGATCTCATCGATGAACTCCGCGAGAGAGCCTCGATTCGCCAAGAGAATTATCGAAGAAGGATCAAGCAATCCTACAACAGAAGAGTTCGTCCTACGGATCTTAAGGAGGGGGACTTAGTCCTCAGAAAGCTAGCCATCTCGTTCCCTAGCAAAAGGGGCAAGCTAGCCCCAAATTAGGAAGGACGCTACAAGGTCTCCAGAGTAGTTCGCCCCGGACCGTACGAACTTGAAGACCTGGGGGGCAGGAAGATACCAAGAACATGGAACGCCGATCATTTGCTGAAGTACCATAAGGGTGTTTGAACACCTTTCCAAGCAATATCAGTTTTAAGGCTATTCTATTTGTTTTTCCATTGTAATAGCAGCTCGCAACCTAGAAGCGGCCGATTAGCAGTATTTAATAAAGAATTTCTTTCAAATAATAATCCTCTTGTGCCCAGTTTATCTCTGTTTAATACCTCAAGTGTATTGTTTTAAACGACGAGTTCGGAGTCCAACACTTGGCTCGACTCCGCTTCACCAACTTGTTCATAAGCGGGTTAGAAGTGGTTCGCCATTCGGAACTGCTCCCACAACCGTTGAATCTCTTTTAAACGACGAGTTCGGAGTCCAACACTTGGCTCGACTCCGCTTCACCAACTTGCTCATAAGTGAGTTAGAAGTGGTTTGTCATTCGGAACTGCTCCCACAACCGTTGAATCTCTTTTAAACGACGAGTTCGGAGTCCAACACTTGGCTCAACTTCGCTTCACCAACTTGCTCGTAAGCGAGTTAGAAGTGGTTCGCCATTCGGAACTGCTCCCACAACTGTTGAATCTCTTTTAAACGACGAGTTTGGAGTCTAACACTTGCCTCGACTCCGCTTCACCAACTTGCTCATAAGCAAGTTAGAAGTGGTTCACCATTCGGAACTGCTCCCATAATCGTTGAATCTCTTTTAAACGACGAGTTCGGAGTCCAACACTTGGCTCGACTCCGCTTTGTCTACTTGCTTATAAGCAAGTAAGAAGTGGTTTTCCATTCGGAATTGCTTCCACAACCGTTGATTATCGAAACTAACACTACCAAAGCAAAAATTAATGCTTGCAAAATGTTATTTCTTTATTTCACGAAAGACCAATTAAAGATACAACTCTTATGCTGGGGTACGAGTCTCACACGAGACCAAAAGCTCCTACAATAAAAGTCTTGAGACTACAAAACCACCCTACTTAGGACGGGGGATGCTCCTCCGGAGCAACACTCGAGGTCGACGAGCTACACATTGCATTCTCTCCGTCTCCGCTGAAGACTGTACACCAGCGGATTAGGTTGCGCCTTCGGTCCCCAATCTAACCGTTGCACCACTTGACGAACCGGCGACCCCACTTTGCGCATCTCCAGGGCTTTGCACCAGAGACGATGGCTGGCAGTGCAAACTCGTGAAAAGTTCTCCCTGGAGCATACTCCTCCCGAGGATAAGAGACACTCCTAACATTGCTTCCCTCAGTCAACTGCCGAAGGCGCAAGTTCTCCGCCGCTAACTCAATCACCCGCCCTTTAAGTGCTTCATCAGTCACTTTGACCTTGAAACGAGGTAATCTACTCGAACCACCCCCATGCTAGGCCTCCGAGATGTCTCTCCGAAGTTGCACCGCCTCCATAGTTTTCTCAAGCACCACATTCTTCAGCTCGTCCCTTTTAGCTCTTGTTTTGAATAGAAGACCCTGAAGAGCTACTTGCCTCAGGCCATAGTGATAAGCCCCTGATGGGCATCTCTCCTCCCATTCGAGGGCGCCTCGCGAGCCTGCTCTTCTAATCGCTCTAGCTCGGAGTCTCGTTTAGCCAGCAGCACCCTAACATGATTTAGCTCCGACTCAGCCTTGAAGAGTTTCTCACATGTTCGAGCAAGAGCTAGCTTAACGATGCCGAGCTGAGAATGGGGTGATAATGGTTCGACTAGCTGAAAGAGTTGAAAAAATTGGCTAAGTCTAAAAAACCAAAGTTTAAAAGCTAAGCCTAGGCGAGCATAGTGCGAGACTCAAAAGTTAGATAATCAATGAATTCAAAATATCTTCAACACTTAGTCAAAATAGAAAGTTTCATTCATACAAAAGATGATCGCTACAAAAAAAGCGGTGGCCAGTTCGCTATAAGGCAGTACAAGAAAAGAAGACGAAAATATGAGACAACTGAAGTCAAGGGGCCACCTTGGGTGGTAGCTCGGTGATAGGCTCCTCGGTGGTCACCTCCCCTTCCTCCACCGCTCCGGCCTGGGGGTCGGTCACAGCCTCGTCGCCCCCTTTCTCCACTTCCACGGCCTCGGGGTCAGGCCACAGCATCGTCTCCCCCTACTCCTCCCCTTCCTCTTCCTTAACCTCTTGATCGGCTTCGAGGTCTTCACCATCAGCCAGACCCCACAGTTTGTATCCCGACCTATCGAAGTCGGGGACTCGAGCCTCGACGTGCTCAAGCACAGTGGCATCGGACTTCTCCATATTTTCCATCATCTGCTTCTTCGCCTCAGCCTCTATCTCCACCCTCGCCACCTCCACCGCCGCGTCTTTCTCCCTCATCACGTCCTCCAAGGACTTCTTCGCCTTTTCCCTCTCCTCGTCTGCCCAAGCTACCTCCGAGGCAACCTTCTCGTTCGCCTGTGCCAGGGCCATCTCAAAGTGCGCGACCTGAGCTGCCAGGGATTCCGAACGGTGCTGTTCTGCCTCGTACAACTTCACGACTCTCGCCCTCTCAGCTTGGTCCCTGTTGCATATTAGCTTCAGCTCCTTCTCCTGCTCGGAATATTGCTCGAGGAGGTGGCTAAAGTGGAACGTGATCTAAACAAAAGAGGAAAAGAAGCGATGAAAACCGAGCAAAAGACTTAGAAATTTTTTGAATTATCAACAAATCGACTAAGAGACTCACCGACATGGTCGGCCGAGCTATCTCGAGAGCGTCGTCGCCCGTCGTCCCTGCCTTCATTGCTGCTCGGTCCTTCGGGGTCGGAAGATGGCACAAGGTCTGCATACTTATGGCCGAGTCCCCCAAGAAGCCATCGTGGTTCATCACCTGCCAGTCGGGGACGTAGAGCTTCTTGTGCCCCTCGGTCAGAATCGCCTTGGCCTTCTCGGTGAGGGGCGAGGCCTCAAGCGCCAACGCCGCCGAGATAGAAAAGCCTTTGGCTGAGGGCTTGGATGAGGTCGGTGGAGGAAGAGCGGTAGCCGAGGCAGATCGCTGAGGAGATGCCAAGTCTACAGTCTCGACCGCGGCGGAGGACATTTTGGTAGGTCGGCTGGACGAAGGTCCCGTGGTCGTCCTCTTCCTCTTCTTGGCGTCGGAAGCCTTGTTTCGTTCGGCCATGATTGCCTTAAAGTCCATGTTCGGAGCCTCTGCCAAATAGAAAAAGCGAAGTTAAAACAAAAAATACATAAGGTATAGATAGTAAATAAAAGAACAAGATGTCCGGAGCGTACTCGGGTCGATCTGACTGAGACCCGACCCGTGGAGCACTTCCTCGGTCATATCCTTCCAGCTCAGGGTCAGGAGGTCGATTAGCTTCGTCACAACTTCTGCTTCGGCCAAAGTCAACACTGGTTCGGCCTTCACCCACTTCGGCACATCCTCCTTCCACCTAGTCGGAAAGTCCCATGCCGAGGGGCCTCGGATCAAAAAATACTTGCCCTTCCACGACTTGATAGAGTCTGGATTCTCTATCAATTTGATGCCTTTTCGTGGCGACAAGTAGTATTGGGGCTCCGTCTTGCTCATCCAGTTGATCCGTTACAAACTTCGGAGAACGACGAGCTGAGGCTCCACCTTCGCCGTCCGACCCTCAAGCAGAAACCCGAGCATGTGGCGCCACATGTTCGTCATGAACTGGATCGGGCTCAGTCCATACGATCGAAGCACTTTGGTCACGAAGGGGTGAAGGGGAAGGTGCACGCCTGCATTCAGCGCATCGTAGGAAAAGATGCACGTGTCAGGCGTGAATGCTGTGCACGCTCACACTCTGGGTCTGGGAGTATTAGGGTGTACTCCGGGGGTATCACGAAGCTCTTCCGTATCCGAAGCAGGTCCCTCTCCGTCAGAACCGAGGCGATGTCATCAACCTCGATAACCTCCTTCAACACGTTCTCCTCGTACGTCTCCGATCTCCCATAGATGGCCTTCGTCAACAGGTCACCGGTATACTGCCTGATCCCCCCATGGCCTGATATCTCCATCGGCAGCCGACCCATTTCCCCTCCCCGTCTAACGGGCTCTACCACCATCTCGGCAATTATCGATCGCGCCACCTCTTTACCCTTTCCCTTCTCGAGCAAAGCGACTGGCTCGGCCACAACCGACCCTGTTACCTCCTTCCCCTTCTCTCGGCTTAGCACTTCTGCCTCCTCCTCTTGAACGGGTGGAGCCACTAGCCGCTGCTCACTTTCACCTCCCGAGGAAGAGGCCTCGCTACCCGAGGACACTCTAGACATCTTGAAAAGTATATATATATATAACTGAAAATATATATATTTACCTTGATGTGACGTTCTCAGTCAGAATAGTTCGCCGGAAATTGCCTTGCCACGCCGCGGCAGCTGGCACGACCACCCAAGAGCAAAAATCACCGCTAGCAGAGCAACTCGAGAGCAAAAGTTTCTCTAAGAGTGAAAAGTGAAAGAGTGGGAGAAATGATGGGGGGAAAACTTATAGTAAAAAGAGAGCAACTCTTGGGTTTCTAACGTATTGGGCCCACAAGCCCATTAAGAAAGTTAAACGACGGAATGTAGAAGGGCGGGAACAACCTAGGTATTAGCCACATAGCTCGGTAGCCATAGAAGCGCCGAGCTACCGAGGTGTCCATTCGGAGAAGGCGCTCCCGAGCTACCAGGGCACCGACCTCCGCTTTGGAAAAAAATGCCGCCGAGCTCCTTGGACCGTCAGATTGTCCCAAGATTCGCGCCAAAAGCTGATGGACGGCTCAGATTTCGCCACGACCGCAAAACGACAAAATCACATTTTCTTGCTATCTGAGCCTCATGCACCGTGATTTGTACCGTGATGGACGCTCCAGATCTAGCCACGTAGCTCGGCAGCCCACGAAGCACCGAGCTACCAAGCTACTCTACCGAGCTACCGGGGCACCGACCTCCGCATTGGAGAAAAAATGCCTCCGAGCTCCTCAAACCGTCAGATTGTCCTAAGATTTGAGCCAAAAGCAATTGGACGACTCAGATTTCGCCACGTCCACAAAATGACAAAATCACATTTTCTCGTGATCTGAGCCTCGTGCGCCGTGATTCGTGCTGTGATGGATGCTCCAGATCTAGCCACGTAGCTCGGCTACCCACAAAGCGCCGAGCTACCAAGCTACTCTGCCGAGCTACTGGGGCACCGACCTCCGCATTGGAGAAAAATGCCTCCAACCTCCTCGAATTGTCAGATTGTCCCAAGATTCGAACCAAAAGCTGATGAACGGCTCAGATTTTGCCACGTCCACAAAATGATAAAATCACGTTTTCTCGTGATCTGAGCCTCTTGCACCGTGATTCGCGTCGTGATGGATGCTCCAGATCTAGCCACGTAGCTTGGCAGCCCGCGAAGCGCCGAGCTACCGAGCTACCGAGATGCCCATTCGGGGAAAGGCGCCCCGAGCTACAGCGCCGAGCTACCGAGCCACATCGCCGAGCTATAGGGGCACTGACCTCCGTATGGAGGAAAAAGCGCCTCCGAGCTACTCCAGCCGTTAGATTGCTTAGAAATCTGTGCCCAAGGCCGATGGACAATCCACATCGCTCCACGTCGCAAATAGGTATAAAAATCCATTTTTTATTTACTTAATTCGAATTATTTATTTAAAATTTTTGAAAAAATGATTTAAAAATTAGGAAAATTAATTAAAAATTCTAAATAATAATTATAATTCAAAGGAAATATTTTTGAAACCCTGAGTAAATAATTATTGCTTAGAATAATTAATTAATGTCCTCAAATAATAAATCACCGCTTCGCAAAATTGAATAAATGATCCGAAAAATAATTTAAAAATCGAAGAAAATCACCCAAGATCTAGAAGAGCTCAAAGACATTCCTGAGCATGCTACCAACATAGAAAAACACCATCCTGCCTCGTATAAGATCTGAAACCCCTCATTCGGACTCTGATACAACCCCGCAAGCCATTAAGTCAGTAAAACTACTCCTCAAAGGCTGATCAAGCTTAGCCTTCGGGAGTGGGGGGCTCGTGATATGGCTAAAAATGGGGTTAAATCGGGACCGTTCGAATCGGGCACGAATCTTAAAGTTCAGGGGTAAAATGGTAATTTCACCTATAAACGGGTCTGAAGTGGAAACTGGGTCTTCTATCAAAGCCCAATAAACGGATCTGTCTTACTGGGTACGGATTCTAACCTATAAGAAACCTACTCAAACTGGATAAAGAAGAATTCAGATTCACAATTATCCCTAAGAGATGGTTTTAACCACTTCTATCCATTCACACCGGAATGTAGAGATATGTTCTTATCTCGAAACTGACTCCTAAGGCGGCTATAAATAACCCTCTCCCCCCACCATCAGAAGGTAATCAATCTTTTGCCAATTCAAGCTCTTTCTTAATCATTCAGATTACTAACAAGAGCGTCGGAGGGTGCGTCGCTGGAATCAACCCCGGTGTCTCGCACTTTTTGCAGGTTAACGGCGAAAGGATCTCGGTCAGACTCCGGTGAAGTCGTTCTGGTTTGACTATTCACCTTCCCTCGAATCCACAAATCTATCTGTTTTCCCCCACACCGATTTCAGCGGCAACAGATACTTATTTTGTGCGTAAAAAATATATTGTAATTAGGGGCCCCCAAAAATAATTATTTGAGCTTTTCGCCTTGTGCCCACGGAAACTCAGGGTTGGCCCAGGCTTTGATAAACATCATTCATAATATGACATATAATCCGAAGAAGTTACCCAAGTTAGTTTTCCTTTTTTGACAATATGGATAGAGCTCAAATGAACTCCGGCTTAGATAATATTCACATATAGATAAAGTAGTACAACATAAAGTCTAACATCCAAAATAATTAGTGTTACCACATTTAGGTTCCATTTAACATTGTTTTTGGACATTGTGTTTTAGTGTGAAAGCTCTTTAAGAGTCGAAACAAGTATTTGACAAACTAAATTAAAAGTGTGTTTAGGGAAAATTATTTTACATAAAACTACTATTTTTGGTCTTTCTCTCACTTCATCTAAAGTGGTGCATTGAGATTTTCAAAAAGTTTTTGTATTTATTAGGTAATGTTGAAATTAAACTTTTTTTAGGAGTATTTTTTGGAGAAACACATTCTGTTTACAGCAATACCAAACAGAGCCTCAGAGACAACACATAGTATCACCACAATAACAAAGTCAGAATATAAGAACAACAGAACAAATATCACCTACAACATAGAATATTCAAAATGAAGCAGTGATGTGAGTGAATATTATAGCTGAACAAGGTCGTACAATTCCAACACGAATCTCAAGGTTCCTAAGTGCAAAAAGGTAATTTCACGACAGCAGAGAGCCCATGGTGAGAACATGGGCCATCCTTAAACCCGCCATCTCAGCCCAGCCCGTGATTGAGTCTGATTCGTGGCCCAAACATGGGAGATTCACAAACCAATCATGGCTAGCAATCAGACCCCCTAAAATAGGATGATATTAACATATTTGATTAGGGAAATTTCCCAGATCAGTTAGGAATTGTCACGCCCCGCTTTTCAAGAAGAAAATACGGAATACAGACAGCGAATGATTTTCATCATCCATAAGAATAATCAGGGTCGGAAGCAAGAGAAGTCAACCACGCATGCATAACTGAATCAAAATACCAACAGAATTTACTTGAAACAAAATATATTAATCTCAAATAAACCAGATCTGAACAAGTCAATAATTCTGGGTCACATTGCCCAAATACAAAACATCCAAGTACAAGATACATTATTCAAATAAGCAATAGAAAATAATAATAGCAAAACACCAGTATCTAGAATCTCATATTACCAACTCCATCTGGCAGCTGATCTCCAAAATCTGCAATTTAACAAATTGCAAGAAAAGGAAAAAAAAGAAAATAAACTCACGTCAATGCAAGTTATGGGCCGCTTGTAGTACAGGATACAAGTACATGGGAAGGATAAATAAATAGCATGGAATAGGCATGGTAAAAAAATAGAACAACTAGCATGAATCATGAACAGGATCAAGTTATAAAATGTGCTAACAGGGTATGGGTAACATGTAACAGATGTCAAGTATCATGCAAGCAGGAAAACGGATAACAGGTGTCAAGTTGCATGTACAGGTAACTGATGAACAGGTATGCAGGTAACATGTATCAGGCAAGTATGTAACAGGTATTCATGTATCGGATATTATGTCATATCAAGTCTTGTATTATTACTAACTAGGTAGCACTTCATGCATCCCAAGTTTTTACTACATGGTTGCTACATTCAAACAAGTTACGCTTAGATTTCGTAAGGGATCATATAAGGTCGTGTACTCAGGCATCAAGTAATCCACATCATATACCAAATTCCAAATTAACCAAATCATATACCAAATTCCAAATGTAATACAAATCATATACCAAACTCCAAATGAGGAAAACACGGGCCCCCTTCAGAGCACACTTTTCTATATTGTCCACTACTGGATCTTTTCCTTAACCCCGGCTTGTTACTTTTTATTACAAAATATACATGATCACGAGATAATAAGAACAAAATCAGGACAGGACAAGGATGTATCAAGAGCTCATATGATGCAAGGAACATGTTCTAAAGCACAAAATGTAAGAAACAACATGCAAATATTTAAACATGGCAAAATATCAATTCTGGATAGCAAGACGTTGCTGCACCAAAACTGAGATTCCCGCTACCAAAGGAATGCAAATCTAGATCCGCCGAAGAATCTGGAAAATAGACTCCCGGCCGAATCCAGCAAATATATATGTCATATGGTATTTCACAAAAACAAGTCTCAAAACATATTTGAATCCAGGAAATATGTTCAGCCAGAAATCAGTACTTTGTATTCAAGAACAGGAAAACAGCATGAAAACTAACTGATTAAATCCCTGAAAAACCTGGGGTATTCCCTAGTATGTTTATCATCAGTAAATAAAGTTTCATAATTTTCCAACATAAATAGAATAGTCAAGTAAAATTAGAAAAACAACAAGGAGCAGTAGCTTTGTAAATCTGGAATCACAAATACTACAGTACCAAAACAACAATATCTCACAAAATACAAATCTAAATCCAGATCCGTCAAAAGGGTAACAAAATAGATACAGTAGAATAAAATTCATATTCATAAAGTTTTCATAAAAAGAAAACAGAATCAGGTCGAAATTAAGGTTCTTTACTAAACAGTATGAAAATTCTATAAGTATAGTAGTTGTTTGCAAGTATAAAATGGTTTATAAAAGTTATCAATTAAATCTGTAAAAATTAGGGGTTAATCCCAATAAAGTCTAATTGTATTGTGAAAAATATTGGATCAAAATAATACTTTTAACATCATGATAAAAATATATTACTCTTCAGAATTCATAGAAAACAAAATATGGAAATCTCTCTACACCTCTATAGTAAAATAGACATAACTCACAACTCATAAATCGAAACTGAGATCTGTCACAAAATTTGGAAAGTAGACAGAATTCTCTAAAATCCATGTTCATAAAATATTTTCATATACTGACCTTAATAGGGTCTAAAATACTGATCAAAAACGAAAAACCGGAAAAACAGAAAATATCCTTCGTGCACAAAATCAACTAGTTCACACAAAACTCATCCAAAACATAACCAAACATGAAATATGGTATACTAGATGTCCAAGAAACATGGTATAGGGTATTTTGCAAGTCCATGACAAGTTATAGCACGGATAACACATCAAGCACACGATATCACAAAATAGCATGCATATACATCCAAAAAGTGGTCATCCCTAGTTGTTTCATGTCATGTATGTCGTGAGGCACCTATGGTCGAATCAACACAATAGAGACAATATACAACAGAGGATTCACGCATGAATTATCTCTAGAACCCAACTATACTACAGGTAATATTTAGTACTTGTATTACACAAAGAAAAGAATACAAGTTACTTGTCTGAGAGACGACGACGAAAATGATGCAAAGGATGAGAATAACGGGAATGGATTCCTGGGCACGAACACAACGATCGCACAACCCACGAACACAAAAACAAACTCCGAACACGAACCACGAACAACGTGTGAACCTCAGAACTACACGCACACACACACCCAATCCGAGAGCACGAGGGAGCAGGAGAACGGTAGACGGGGGTCGGCCAAGGGGGGCACGGGCTGCTGACAGGGACTGCTGGCGATGCTGGCATCGATGGAGGACGGCACAAGGCATCAGGAGCGTCGCGACAGCATGTAGAGGAGAAGAGCACGGGGTTCTCGGGATGCAGAGAGAGGCGGCACTCTAGCTGTGGCTGCGGGCAAGAAGATGTGTCGGAAGATGGGAAGCACTGGGGATAGGGACAGGGACAGGGAGGATGAGAGGGTCGGGAGGGGAGAGGTAGAGGAGGTGCACATAGGGGTGTCAAAAAATTCCATATTACCGTACCTTACCGTGCCATACCATTACCATACCAAATATTATCGAAAACTTGGTAATACCGTACCGAAATCTCGGTATTGTACCATACCAAAATTATATGGTATGGTACTGGTACCCAATATTGATACCATGGTATACCGTACCGTACCAAGTATATTTAATATATATTTAATTTAAAAACCCAAGCCTAGACCTAGGTCCAGGCCCAGTCCCAGTCCCAGTCCCATGCCTATTTCTTATTTCTTTTTCAATTTTCACCATAGTATGGTATACCTCTTCTTTTGTTGTTCTTCCTTTTTTTCTTATTTGAATCTAGGTTTCACGCTCCGACGTACCCCGTTGCCACCTGCCTTCTTCAGCACCATTGGCCCTCAAAAAGGATAGCCAACTTCTAAAACTCTAGCCAAGGTAAAGATCAATTTCTTGAAACCACACTTATATTTTCTTAGGAAACTTTTCGACGAATTAGGGATATTTAGGGTTTTGTTGGTGTATTAATATAAGATCCATTTTCTTCTTGTTCTTGTTGAATTTTCTTGAGATCTTAGGTATTGTAAATTGCTAATTATATTATTCACAAGTAATTAAGAATTTAGGATGTACAAGATCTTCTAATTTGATTTTCCATGTGGGTTGATATGGAGTGGTAATGAGTATTGATTCTATTGAAGGGTTTGTTCGCATTGCCCTAAAGTTTTGAGCTATATGATAGACTCAAATGTATGTCTGTAGAGAGAGTACAAGTACGACTGAGAGAAGGATACTTATAAAATAGATGTATTGTTATCATATTATACACTTGTTAAAAATTTCCGAGAGTTTCTTGTTATCTTAAGAGGCTGAGAAAGCCAATTTAATTTGTATTTTGGTATGATCTATGAATTATTTGTTTCTCAGTCAAAAAATATTAGAAATTTAGAATAGAGATGACGTAGCAGTCAAAAAATGTGAAGAATGAAGATACTTATCTGGTAAATCTTTGTTTTATTTATTTTTCACAAGCATAATTTCATCTGAGTTGGTAAAATTCTTGATTATAACTTATTTTATGCCTTATGTTGGACATTGTAAATGTTTCTTAATTGGTTTTTAATTGCCATCAACTGTATTTAGGCTCTAAACTGAATCTACCTAATTGACATTATGGAAACTGTAGAAACATATGTTATTTTCTCCAATTTATGTGCATAAACTGGTTGCCTAATGTATTCTAACTTGCATGGAGATAAATTTAGGGGATGAATCTGGAGGAAGACATGTTGTTGCAGCTGTTGTCCCGCCAACTCATTTTCCAATAACTTATCAACACCTCGGGTGTAGTCAAGCATTAGTCTCACCCTTAACTTCAGATCAGATTAAATGTAACTAATTGTACATGAAATCCTAAATGACATCATACAAGTTCTTGCATATCGTATAATTTTGTTCAACCTTTCCTTCACTTGATTAACAGGTATGGATATCAACAGAAGTGGCAGTGCCAACAAAATAGGAATTCAGGTCATCTCCATGGAATGTGAAGGTGTCTTTTATAATGACCCACAACTAAGCTGGGAGGAGAGATCAAATAACAAACTAACGAACGTAATAAAGAACAGTAATGAGACAGTGATTCTGTATAAATGAAGATAGAGAACTGAAGAGGCTGCGATATGATGAAAGCCCTAATAGTGAAGGGCATACCAGTACTAGTTATGGGGAAGAAGATTTAACAGCAAGGTTGTCTGCAAAAGTTCATCCTCTATTTCCTAGCTTCTTAAGTGATCACAAAGAGACTCCAAGGATGAAGTCAATCTTAAACTGTAGATGGTTTGATGATCAGGTAATTCCTTATTTCATATCATCTCTAACACCCACTCCTTTCGTTATTTCTATATCTATTAATTTTGATATGCTTGTAGTGATTCTAAATTTCTAATAGCGATGAGTTCTCTATGTTGACAGTATAAACTCTTTGTATACTAAAACTTCTTCATATATATATATTTATGTTGAGCTTATTTGTCCTTATTTTTTCATTTATGTGTCTTTTATGTGAATGTTAATTTTTGGACCTAATTGATGTCCGGTACTACCATGGTACTACCATTACCATACCGACATTTCGGTATTACCGAACTCGGTAGTACCAAAATCTTGGCACGATAATGGTAGAAAATTTTGTGTACCAAGAACTCTGATACGGTAGACGGTAGAGCAATGATGGTACGGTATGGTACGGTATACCACCCCTAGGTGCACACAGGAGAGGGTGGAAGAGAGACGAACAGGAGCAGCAGGAGGGATGCAGGGCAGAGCAGGGGACGTCGGAGGTAGGAGGAAGGAGGCGATGGGAGTGGGTAAACAGGAGGAGCGGATAAGCGGGAGAGAGGAAGACGAAATGAATGGGGGGGGGGGGGGGGGCTGATAGGTTTATTTGGTGAATAGGGTTAACAGAAGTAGGGGGTATATATATAGGTTGGTGAATATATATAGGAGTTAGGGTTTAGGAGGTGTGCTGGTGGGTTGGGAATTGATAACGGGTATGGGTATTAAGGTTTAATGTGTTTTGGGGTGTTATAGGGTATTGGGTATTCAGAAAATCCAATAAGAAAAATAGGGTTTGGGTTTTGGGTTAAAAAAATCCATTAGGAAAAATAAAAATAACCAATAAAAATATAATTAAACTTAGATAAATTTTGGGGACATTAAAAGCAAAATTTAGTAACAATAACAATAATAGTAATAGTAACAATAATAATAATAAAAATCAAAGTAATAATAACAATAATAAGATTTGTATAAAAGTCATAGGAAATAGTTACAAATAAAACTATTGATGAAAAGATAGGCTTTAATGAAAGATTCAAAAATACATTTTAACAAAAAGAATTTGAAAGCGGTAAAACTAATTTACAAAAATTTGAAATACCGAAAATACACAGAAAATACGTATTTATGAAAACAGGGATTACAGGAACTCTTCCTCAAAATGCTTCATCTTAGGCCTATAAATACAGCCACCCCCCCACCATTACCAGGTAATCAACTTGTGTACACTCAAACCCAATTAACACTCTGAGTTACTGACTTGATCGTCAGAGTGTCTATCATCGGGAAAACTCCCGGTGTTTCAGATTTTCTTGCAGGCTTTCCGGCGATATCTCAGCCATCAAATTAAAAGTCATCCATAAATATCAGACTCACATCAGGTCTTATCAATGGGAGAGGATCCAAGCTTTCTTCATCCTCCGAGAACTCATTATCTTGTTGCTCCAATATAAAATAGTAGCATTAGATTGGCGCCATCTATGGGAAGGCACAGATTCAGCCCACCGGTCCAACCTCGGCGTCAGAAGCCACTTCTAACCATGCCTCCGAGAACTAAGATGGCGACAGCCATAAGTCGCCAGGCAGATTCACCTCTTCCCCCAACGTTGCACGCATCCTCCCTTAGTTGGGCTGCAACTCAGGGTCCTAGCAGCGACGTTCGGAACCCCGGCCAGGTTCCCCCCTCCTGAGGGCCATGGTTCTGTCCATGCTACCTCTCTCTCAGCCGGTCCTAAGGCGATACCATCTGCCTAACTGGACCGCCGATGTGTGATCAACAACCGACAATAAGAGGAAGACCTCCGCTACCGTATTGAGCAAAATCGATCCTGAAATGAAGCCTCCATTCAAAGCATCAGGAGCAGGAGCCTTCCCCTCGCCAGCAAAGGCCTCGAAGATCTCCCTCCCTCCAAGGGCGCATGAACGAACAGAGCCCTATTCTTGTCAGTGGGAAAGCCCCGAGGGGCAATGGGAAAAGGAGCCTTCGTTACCAGAGCTAAGTTTCCAGGACTTCAGAAAACAAAATTCTACAGGCTCTTCGGGGAGAATCCGAAAGGGACCAACGTTCGGGATACCCCCGCACCAGTGTCATCCAAATTGAAGAGTACAGGTCCACCCAACCCAATGGACGAGGAGATGCAATCCTAAGGTGCCTCTAGGAGATGGAAGATTGCCTCACTCCGATAGGGCAAGAGGAAAGGCAACAGAATAGGGGGTACCAACCGATCTGACCTCCCTTCACCCCTTTCATCCTAGAAGTCCCAGTCCCGAGAGATTTATATCCTCCCGCCTTCGAGTCTTATGATGGCGAGTCTGACCCAGTGGATCATATCGAGATTTAAAACTTTCATGATAATTCACAATGCCTCAGATGCAATTCTTCGCCGGACATTCCCTAACACTTTTCAGGGCTCGGAGAAAAAGTGGTACTCACGACTCACTCCCGGCTCCATCTACTCATTCAACCAGCTTGAGGAAAGGTTCCTGATACACTTCGCAAGGTGGAGAAGATGAGCGTCTCCTTGCTAGACCTAAAGCAGAAGAAGGAGAGCCGTTTTGGGACTTCGTCCAGCGATTCACAGCAGCATACCGATTGAACCGCTCTCTTGAATCCGCAGTAGCAGCGGTGGCCTTCAGGCACAACGTCCGATATGTCCTCCTCATAACCTCTCTCGCCAAGAAGCCACCATCGTATTATTCTGACATCTTTATCCGGAGCAAAAAAGTATATCTAAACCAAGGAGGCCCTTCATCCTAGAGAGTGCAAGGAATCATCACCTAAGGGAATGCGGATGGTTGATAGCACCGATACTCCTAAGAAGTCCCAAAATGATGCTTCCGGTCAAAGGCATCCCCTCATGTGTCACGATTTGATAAATTCACCCAAATCAATGCTAGCATCTCAACAATGCTAATGGAAGTATATGAAGAGAGAGTCCTCTGTCCCCCGCGTTGGATGAACACCCCAGTGAGAAAGAGAGATAAGAGGTTCTGGGGTCGGTTCTACTGCGATCAAGGACACAAAACCAATGACTGTCAAGCACTTAAAGAGGAGATCGAGGTCTTGATCCAACGAGGCTATTTGTCCAAGTTAATGCTGAAGGACAAAACGGTCCTTCATCCAGTCTGGGGGGCCAATAAGTGCCCGGAGAAGGTGCCCGAGCCTCGGGAATCAGGACCGGGCCTTCTTCTATTCTATACATGGAGAGCCCATGGGGGGAAGTTTAACTCCTCCAGAATGGCATTCATCTGAGAGGTGAACTCGGTATATAATTGCCCTCCCCCATGAGCTCAGGCATACTTGTCACTTTTTCTGATGATGACTTAGAGGGTGTCCGCACCCCAAATTGTGATGACCTAGTGATTAGCCTGTGCATGGCGAACCACGAAGTTCGTCGAATCTTAGTGGATTACGGCATCTCAGTCAATATCCTCTTCCTGAAGGATTTTGAGGGCCTTAAATTCTCCCTAGAAAGACTAAATCCTGCTGGTTATACCCTCTATGGTTTTTTGGGGGGTGTCAGTCCAAATTGCGAGGATCATCACCCTCAATGTGACAACAGGAAAGGCCCTAGCGATCTGAACCGAACTAGTGGATTTTATGGTGGTCAATGTCAAGGCCGCCTACAACGTAATATTTGAAAGCCCCTGCTTAACATCGCTCCATGTCATTGCCTGGGTCTACCACATGAAGATGAATTTCCTATGATAGTAGGTGTCGGAGTAGTCAAAGGTAGCTAAGAGGTGGCTTGAGCATGCTACACCTCCATTGTGAGAAGCTCGGCCATCCCCCATGATACTATAGAGCTTCTTTTGAAGAGGAGCCTAGTCAACTCCGAACCCGTCGATGATTTGGAAGGATTCTCGTTCTCAATGGGAGACAATTCAAAGAAATTCCAAGTAAGGAAGGTCCTTCCTCTCGAACTCAAAGATTAGGTCATCGACCATATCCGGAGGAACCAAGACCTGTCCATCTGGACGACCTCTGATATGCCTAGCATTTTGGAAGAGTTGATAATGCATAGGCTAAGCGTCGAGCCAGGTGTCAAAATATTGTACCAAAAGTGCCACAAATTTCCCCCAGATAGGAAACAGGACGTAAAGGAAGAGATCGGCAAGCTCCAGGCTGTTCGCTTCATTCAGGAGGTTAGCTACCCCAAATGAGAAGAATCTTTCATTTTGAGAAGATAAGATCTGGGACGGAAGGATTTGAACCTCCGAATGATGGGACCAAAAATTTGCTGCCTTACCACTTGGCTACGCCCCATAGCCAATTTAGTAATGGTCAAGAAGGCCAGCAACAAGTGGAGTATATGTATAGACTTACGGATCTTAACAAAGCGCGACCGAAGGACCCCTTCCCACTCCCGAGCATCGATACCGTGATAGACGCCACATCAGGACATGAACTCTTCAGCTTCATGGATGCATTCTCATGGTACAATCAAATTTTGATGTTCCCTCCGAACATTCCTAAGACCTCCTTTATCACCGACCAAGGACTACATAGTCGCATGTCGTTTGGACTGAAGAATGCGGGTGCCATTTACCAGCTAGTTAATAAAGTGTTCAAAGAACAAATAGGTCTGAACATGGAATTCTACGTTGATGATATGCTCGTCAAGAGCCTCGGAAGGACCATGTCAAAGATCTCGAAGAAGCCTTTGGCATCATGAGGAAGCATAACATGCGGCTGAACCCCTCGAAGTGCACCTTCGGCATCTCCTCAGGAAAACTCTTAGGTTTTATGATCTTCAAGAGGGGTATGTAAGATAAACCAGAGGAAATCCAAGCCATCCTCGACATGATGCCTCCCACCAATGTTAAAGATGTTCAGAAACTTACAGGGGCCTATCAGCGATCAAATAATTAATTACCAAATTCGAGGAAAATTGCCTCCCTTCTTCAAAGCCCTCCACGGAGACAAATATTTCGAGTGGAAAGCACCACAGCAGCATGCCTTCGACCAGGTGAAGAAGTATATGGTTAACTCCCTCTATTGGGTAAACCTGAGCCAAGAAAGACCCTATATCTATTCCTCCAGGATCTTGGACTACCACCTCATCGAGATGTGAAATTCAATAGCCAAGGAGCATACCGATATTCTGGGCACCTTACAAAATGGCACCTATAGAACAATGTAACCCCCGTTCTCGCAAATACGTATTTCCTAAATATTTCTGTATTTCAATATTTATAAATTCATTATTTGTTAAATTCATTTTGGATTTTATATTAAAGTATTTTTCTAATCGATAATTATATTCATTTCTAATAATGGAGTATTTAACCTTGTTTCTATTCCTAACTGGTCAACTATTTACGTTTTGACCCAAATCAAAGGTATCATTACTAATTGGATTATTTTAATAAATTTGTTAAACCCAATTCCTATTATGTTATTTAATAATCTCATTATTATTATTATTATTATTATTATTATTATTATTATTATTATTATTATCTCTAATATTATAATGGGATAAGGGCTTAGTGTCATTTGTAAATGTGTGTCATTTTGTCCACACGTGCAGCGCACGTGTTGGTATTTTTTTTATCCTTTTCATTCCCCCTCCCCATTTTCTCCACGTGCAACGCACGTGTACAATACTAATTTTTTTTGTCCTTTTCATTCCCCCTCCCCATTTTCCCCACGTGCAACGCACGTGTATAATACTAGTTATTATTATTATTATTGTTGTTGTTGTTGTTGTTGTTGTTGTTATTATCAATATTATTTTTGTAACTATTTTTATTGTTATTATTATTATTATTATTATTATTATTATTATTATTATTATTATTATTATATTACTCTTGATTGATTCTTAAAAATCCATTTCTATTTAACAATTGTATTTGTAGTTATTTCAAATAATTTTTCTAATGTAATAAGAATTATATTTTGTTATAAATTCTATTTTATTTGATATTTTCTAGAAGACCAAACCATGTTATTCTCCTATTGGATATCACCCAATAACCCTATATCCCAATAACCATATATATACTCATTAACCTAACCCCCCCCCCCTCCGTTTCTCTCTCCTTTCTCCCTTTCTTCCTCTACTTCTCTTCCAAAAACAGAGCTCTGAACCCATCCCGCTCCTCCTTCCATCCTTGTCCTCGTCCACTCCCTTCCGTCCTCCTCCTCTCTCTGATTGCCACCCCTCGTCTTTGCCACCCTCTCATCCAACCACCGACGCCTCGTTGCAAGAACCCATTCATCCCTGTCATCTTCATTCGACTCGCCACCAACCGAGAACCCATCCCTGCTCGCCATTTCCCTTGTCAGCACCCTCTCCTCGTCTTCGCCGCCTGCACCTAGCAACCCATCGCCGTCCCATCGACCTCCGTCTCCTTCCTCTATCATCCTCAATCGATCCCCTCTGCTCCCTCGTCGCGGTCCACCGCAACCACCCTGTCGCCTATCACCTCATCTTCCTCGCCACCGTCCCTGTGCCTCCTCACCACCGAAGAACCCCCTCCATCCTCGTTGACCCATCGCCACTACCATCTCCCCCTCTTCCTCTGAGCGCCATCGACCACCCTGTCGACCATCATTGCTCTTGCTGTGGATCGCTATTGTCTCCGGTCGCCGCCTAACCCCACCGTTGAGCCGCAATCGCCGCTGTTCCCCTGCGCAAGTCTCCATCTCCCTCCGTCGTGCTGTTGGGAAGTGGAAGGAGGGATTTGATTTGCTGTGATTGCCATTTGGTGTTTGGAATTGGGTGATTTGTTATGTTGATTTGTTTTGCTGTTTGGTGTTCGGAGAATAGGGAAGTGGATTTGCTGTGTTAGGTTGTTTGGCTGTGTGTTGGTGTTTGTCGTTTAGTTTGGTGTGTGTTCTTGCACAGGTTTGTACGTGTTTCCTGTGTGTGTGTCATTCATGGTTCGTCGCCTGGGATTCTCATCCTGTTATTCGTATATTCAAAATTATCATCTAGCAGGCAAGTCTCTTTCTTGAACTAGTTTATTGTTTTGTTCAAAAATTTCTTTGTACTCTGCAAGTAGATCCCGATTCTTTTTATCATATTGTTATACTATTTGACTTCCGTTGAGTATATTGAGGGTTTACATGAGCTAACCCCAATATTCTTAACTTCATGCCGCTATCGTTGACTCAAATCCTAGTCCCTATTGCACATTGCAGATGCACGTTAGAATGAAATCAACTAGATCCATGTTATAGAATTATTTGATGAATTGAATATTTTCAAATAAATTAGATTTGATGAATTAATTAACATGATTGTAAATTGCATCATAAATCTAGAAAACTACATGTTAAAATAGCACTTTGTTGGCTAATTATCATGAATTATATGCTTGTATGATGTAATTATTGCCTATTCATATTAAATTCTGTCCTGCTGTCCAGATTTGCATATTTTGTGTTGTTTTAATATGGATGCCTTTTTTTGTTTGTAATGAGTAGAATTAGCTACACATAGCATCATACAACATTGACACCTTCTTGCATGCTCACATAGGATGAAAATAAACTATTAACAAGCCGGGGTATTATGAGTTGACTTGGTAGTGAACGATCGGAAACTGTACTTGGTAAAGACCTTCTTGCTCACATGAACACTTGACATGGAAGGAGAAGAAATATTGATTGGAAGGAAAATTGATTGCAAATGATTGATTGTTAATTATTGATTGTAAATTATTGTTATCGAGACCGAGTACACGATCCGTGAATTCACCATCAGTCTAAAGCGTCCACTATTTGCTTGCGCCAAACCTGTGGAATGGGACACAGTAGTACGTGCACTAGATAGGTTAATAAAATGATTAATAACCCGCCTTTGACATCTCATGCTTGATCCATATATCGTCATCAATATAGAACTTAACTTGACATCATTCAATAATGCACACTTAAACATAGACCTTTGACATTATTGCCAATCTTTGATTTTGTTATTGACTTTGATCACGTCTCTTATTTTTGATATGTCGTGCTCCTATTATTCTTTGTTTCCCTCTACTTTCTGTCCATGACTTGCTCTTAGGATATTTTTTCCCTCTCTTTTCAGATCACGAATTTACAGGTACTGAAGGAACACTAGCGGAAGGAATTGACTTTGATCACGTCTCTTATTTTTGATATGTCGTGCTCCTATTATTCTTTGTTTCCCTCTACTTTCTGTCCATGACTTGCTCTTAGGATATTTTTTCCCTCTCTTTTCAGATCACGAATTTACAGGTACTGAAGGATCACGAATTTAGTTGTGAATTGTTTTCATATTGTTGAGTTAGACTAGTACATCTTATGGATGATGTATAATTATTCACTGGGCCTTTGTTACATGCTCGGACTCCCGTATTTTGGGAAGCAAGCCGTGGCAGGATTTTTAGTGGTATCAGAGCCCAGGTTTGGCTAATGTGTTAGTCATGTTTGGCCGATATGTTAGTCAAGTTTGGCACTAACCAGGTTAACTCAATAATATGCGCACCATGTTGATCACATGAACATGTAATAACTTTAATATAATCTGGATACTAATCCTATTCGATCCACTTCTGGTCCCTTCATATTCAATTCTTTCAATCCTTGTTTCTTTCCATCCCTTGCAGTCGTTCTTATTCATTGATTCTTCATTGGGTATCAAATCATTCTTTTCCTACCCATATTATTTTTGATTTCACTGTCTCATCCTTTTTCTTCTTGCTCGGCTCGTCGATTGGCGTCACATGGTCCACAACGACATGTCTGCAGCTTGGAACATCACCATCAGAGTTGCGTAGTGGAAGCGTGGTGGGTGCATAACCCACAGGTCCCAGAATTCCCTTGTTGTTCCTTCTTGCATCATTCAATTCTTGTTCGTCCTTTCCAAACGTCATTTTTTTGTCGATTTATGATTCGACATTAATCTTATCCATGTTCTTTCTTATTCTGGTGCTTTCATCACTTCATATCACTTCTTCTAATTTTTCCTGCTTTGTTATTTCTTAAGTTTGCTTTCGTTCTGTCCCACTTCCTACCAGAATGAATTTCGAGGACGAAATTCTTTTCATAAGGTGAGTAGAATTGTAATCCTCGTTCCTGCAAATACGTATTTCCTGAATATTTTCTGTATTTTGATATTTATAAATTTATTATTTGTTAAATTCGTTATGGATTTTATATTAAAGTGTTTTTCTAATCGATAATTATATTTATTTCGAAATGGTGTATTTAACCTTGTTTCTATTCCTAACTGATCAACTATTTACGTTTTAACCCATATCAAAGGTATTATTACTAATTGGATTATTTTAATAAATTTGTTAAACCCAATTCCTATTATGTTATTTAATAATCTCATTATTATTATTATTATTATTATTATTATTATTATTATTATTATTATTATTATTATTACTCGTGATTGATTCTTAAAAATCCATTTCTATTTTACAATTGTATTTGTAGTTATTTCAAATAAATTTTATAATGTAATACGAATTATATTTTGTTATAAATCCTATTTTAATGGATATTTTCTAGAAGCCCAAACCCTATTTTTCTCCTATTGGAAATCACCCAATAACCCTATATCCCAATAACCCTATATATACTCATTAACCTTGTAACGCCCTGAATTTCCAATTAATGAATTCAGAAATACATGGCACAAATCCAGAATCATATTCAATGTAATAGTAAACGCAGCAACACTGGAAATTTTCAACTTTTATTACATCAATTATTTAAATAGCACAACGGAAAACTAAACACCTTTATTTACATTTTCTTTTACAATCCATTCTTTTACAAATTTACATAAGCCGCATTATCATTCTACCACATGCATCCAAATCCCAAGCTAACGATACCTACCTGTAAAATATGAGGTTAGAGATAACCCTAACCCCCAAAACTACGGGTCAGCCATAATGGTGTGTGTGACATTAAAAGAAATACAATTTAAATGAAATATAAAGAATAAATTTATAATCAACACATTTCCATAGTAGTAACAAATGGAAAATGAAATAACGAGAAATAAGGCATAAAACATCAAGTAAAACTAAGCTAAGTGTCAAGTGTAGTAGAACAGAAAAATCATCATATATAATAAAGTCAAGAAAACACAAATGTAGTATGATGACCCTTTAATGCATACTTGTCAGATTCTATGCATCTCACAATACATAGGTCCTGTGCAAGCCCTTATCGTTCTCCACTTTAAAGGGTTAAATCCCTCGTTATGGAACTAATCCTACTACGATGACTACTACAGATTTAGATAAACTGTGAGTATCTAGCCCATGCCCCGATAATTTCGGAGGTCAATTTCTATCCACGATAATTCCGGAGACTATTTCACTCACACCTAGGAATCTTCGAGAATACCCCACACCGCAAGTTATGGAGCCCATCACACGAATACCCCATGAGCGTCGCCTCGATCCCGATAATTTCGAAGATCAATCCCACACCGCAGGTAATTCCAGAGACTATTTCACGCACACCTTGATAATTCTGGGGATTATCTCACACCGCAGATCATACTGAGGTCCATAACTCATGTTTGCACTCATTTCATCATATCACCATCTAGTTCCTGTCATAATCTTATTAAGTTAATTAATTAATCACTAATCCTCCTAGAGTTGGTGTACCCTTACCGGACTTAGCTCAACTGATCAACATTAAGGCCCCAACTGGCCAAACCACAAAAAATCTCAACTGCCAGTGTATTAGGGTCCCACTCACCCTCTAGAGACTCACAACTCAACTATCAACACAAAATCTTTCATTAAAGCTCTTAATTTCATTATCAATGCAGTCACATTAAGAAAACTTCTTAAAAATCAACAAATCCAAATCCATCCGAATACTAACAAATTTCCAGAACTGAAATACGATAATAAACCCACTAAATAACTGAGTTTCATATTTTGAAGTCGTAGAAAAATCACAAAACATTCATATCTTGAAATCTATATATATATATTTCGCTTCTTAAAGTCATAGAAATACAAATTTAAACTATATTATAATCAAAGTATAACTCTCTCTAATTTATGCTAATCTGTAGCAAAAACTTTATCTAAAACAGTAATCCAAAAATCCATATGTGCGAATAAATAATCGTTCAAGAAATTAGCAAGAAAACTCAACAAAACAGCCCACACAGTAGTTGTCAGGTTGACTGTCAAAACAGTTCAAAAAAATGATGGTCGACCGGCATGCTCAAAATCCAGAATCTCTCAATTGACAGTCAACCGCCAATTCATGTGTAAATCTGGGCGGTCGATCGCCATCTGCTACTAAGTCTGATTTCAAAACTCGTGCACTTTTTCATTGATACATTGATTAAAATTTTTAAAATCTTGAATCTGAAATTTCAAAACCCTGAGATGATCCAATACAACTAGTCTAATATACTAGAGTTTATAAAACTAATCAAAATCTCATCAAATTCATGAAATATCAAATTTTCATCAAACTTTCTTCAAATCGGGAAACTTATGAATTTAAATGTATATATGTGTATGTATATATATATAGTAAACCATCAAAATTCATTGTATTTGAGTAGTATAGTGTTCAATTCAAATCTCAGTAACCATATGAATCAAGATTTAATCAAGACTTCACAAAACACCAAGAATTTCACTTCGATCTGCATACATCAGACCCGAAGCCATCCCTAACTCAATTTCTTCAAAAATTGATTTTTAGATCTCAAAAACTCCTTTGCAACTGGTTATACACATTTACAATTAATTAAATTAATTTTTCCATGATTATAAGTATCTACAACATTCATTCATCAAGTTTTCTTCATTAAAACCCTTCAAATAGATCATGCATATCCTTAACAGTAAAGTGTTTTATCTTTATTCAATTTTTGTGCATCTCAATCATGTAATCTCATCACATACACTCAAAACAAAAAGAATAGGAAATAAAACATCATATCCATAATTTTTATTAGGTTCTTAACATTCTTAAGTCATCTATGTAGAATTTCTACTCATCAATTGCATAGTTTCATGAAAAGTTCTATTTTGATCCATTCATCCATCAATAACTTTGCTATATCATCATACCATCATCTATCATGCATTCTAATAGATAAATCATCACATACGACATGCATAGAACAACAATAAATCAAAACATACCTCAATGAAGAATCAACCGAAAATAATAAAGAATAAGAAAAAGTCCTTCCTTTTGCAATAATGCAAGATCCTCAATTCTATACTCCAAGAAAACCAATAGTAAAATAATCTTTTGTTTCTGCAGAGGAGGGGGGTGGCTGTAGTGGTCTTAATATAGGCCGAAATCTGATTATTAGGGTTTTGAGAAGATTTTGCAAAATATTCCTTTAGAATATATCTTTACTTATATAGATCTTTAAACTAGGAAATTAGATTAACCAGTTGAATTGGGATTAAAAACCAAAATAACTCCCCAGATCTGGCCTGCATCCATATCTATTCAGTAAATATAAATTTGTAGATTTTGCCTCCAAGTGGCAATTTTGCAAAAAGACCTTCCTTTAACAAATTAGCAAAATAATCCAAATCTATTTGAAAAAAATTAAATTCATTACCTCTGAGTTGGCTAGCCATCATGCTCAGCTCAGAAAACCAAAAATCTGGAGTTTTTACTCTAAGTGGTAATTTTGCGCAAAAGCCCCTTTTTTGTAATATTTGCAATCATGCCAAATAAATATCAGAAAAATCCAAAAAATTCATAATAATACCTACTAATAAATATTAGGTTTTCCCAAAATATTTTTCTGACTTTGAGTTTCCCAAGAATATATTTGCACTTGTTTTGCACGTGTAAAAATTGACAAATTCATAAAATAACCCAATTAATTCAAATAAATCTGAAAAATTAAAATATCATAAATAAATGAGGAAAATCAATTATTAACCATAAAATTTAAGAATTCAAAATTTTCTAACTTTGCACGTGTGTTGCACGTGCGAAATTGCAATTTCAAAAAAACAGTCAAAATAGTCAACTTTACCAATTTAAAATTATTTAATGATGCAAAATAAATCAGTTTATATTGCAGGGTGTTACATCACTTCCCCCTTAGAATAGTTCTGTCCTCAGAACTACTCTAAGAAAAAGAAAACAAAATACAAAACTTACAAGACAGTTTCGAAATTTTATTCTATCTTCATTTTAGTTAGGTTTAATTATTAAGTAAAACAAAAATATCATATAATTATAGTTCGAAGAGTAAAAGGTGGAAACTGTCATGGCAAAAGTATAACAAATCCAATTGAATACACAATTAATCCCAAAATGTGAGAAAATAGTGAGACTATTCTTATAGAATAAGAAGTCAAAGGTGAGGAGATAAAACCCAAATAAAAGTTGATAACAATACAAATAACGAAGGAATACAAACTTAAAGGTTATATAAAAATATATTTGGGAAATTAGCCAGTCAAAATGCATAGAAATACGAACAAATTTAGCTAAGGAAAGTATTAACAGCAATGAATATACAAAAACAAAAGAATAATGTGTATACTAGTAAATGTTAACATTATAATCAATACTGTAATGGTACATTACGAAGGTAACAAACAAAGTATACGTGCAAGAAGACTTAAAAGAGGTTCATTGGATATTACAATGGTAAGCATCAAATCATTAATTAGGATGTGGAAACGAAAGTAATTGAGAAAGTCTAAAATCATACAGAATTGGGAATGATAGCAATTACAAAAGAACGAATGCTTAGACCATAGTTGATGTACTCAATTTTGGAAAAGAGAAGTTTTCGTAAACACACAATAGAGTAAAATCAACTATACTAGTTCAAGTTACATGGAAACACAATGTGTAATTGTATAAACAAAATGTCATAAAGGGAAGATCTCTTTATCATTGGTATCATTATATAAGTAAAGGTCATGAAATATCAACTAGTAAATAAGTAGAAGAAATAGTCAAAAGTAAAAATTGACCGATCAGAAAAACTTGTTAAACACAGAAGGCTTGAACAAAAAGTGTATGAAACCAGAGTAAAAATCTAAAAGGACGATATTAAGATCAAATGAAGACGTACAAAATAATTTATGTACTGTGCACATTTAGAAAAGCTAATGAAAATTGCATATAGTAACAAGCAACTATAATTTGCGAACAAAATTTGGTAAACAAATAAGGATTGTTATGAATAAAGAAGACTACGAAAAAGAGTAGAAGTCATACCATGGGATGCAATAAAATAGGGTATACAAATTAGTAATAAAGAGTAAGACAAATATAAGAATTTGTAAAAGGTTAAGACTTTATACATGAACTAGTGTGTTTAAAGAATAAATACATGAAAATCGTACAAGAGTAAGAATCGTGATAGTAAAAATCACATTGGTTGTAAAGGATCAAAGATGATAGACCTAAAGAAGTAAGTCAAGTAAATATTAGTACCAAGAAAAATCAAAAAGACTAAAGCCCAAAAATAAGAACAAGTGAGCAAGATGAGGTACGAGAGGGTATCAAAAAGAAATATAAGGCAGCAATGATTAAAGAAAATTGAGTAAAACAAAACACTAATAGATTATGTTTTAAAATCTTCTAAAATGGTATGAACCAATACAAAAGAATAGGACAGTGATAAGTAATATATACATAAAACACTAGTGGGGTTATTATAGTAGAAATTTTTTGATGTGGATTCGCCTCATTGATGTCCAGTTGTAGACTTGCCTTCTCGACATCAAGTTGTAGGTTTGCCTCCACGACATCAGGTTGCAGGTTGCCGTCTGGATATTCGGTTGCACAATTTACCTCCCCGATATCCAGTTGCAATTTGCCTCCATTGACGTCCAGTTGCATATTTGCCTTCTCGATATCCAGTTGCAACAAAACAATTAACGGAATGATGCAATCTTCCACACGTACTTGGATATTGATTTCTTAATTCAAGTATGAAGTTACGTTTTGAAATTCGTGATGTAGAATAGATACAAAAGTAAGAAATAGGGTAGAAGGTCACATGATGGAATACTAAAATAGATGTATAGATTATAAATATCAAACACAAATAGTAGGAATCGGTAGTAGTGAAAATGATTCATAAAAGTAAGGAGAAAGACGGAATGAAATACATGCATAAGCTTAAATGCGAATGAGGAAATGAATATGTAACGTAGTAGTGAGATACATGTAAAATGATATGCATAGTAAGTACGTTGAAATATACGGTATGTACATACAGTAATTAGTAGGAATACATGTACCAATCAAGAATGTAATGATAATTGGAATAAGGTAAAATAATAGTAGTGAGTGCACATGGTACATTCGAGAAGTATAAAGCAATAAAAGTAGTAATGAATAAGTAATAATAAATGTATTGAATATGAGGTGAGAAACAATATTAATAATAAAATAGAAATTCCAATGTGCAGAGGTATCTCGAATTCGCACGAGTAAAAAGTATTGCAATCGAGATTAAATACACCAAAGAATAACGCAATACAAAATAATGAAAATATAGTATCGATAAGTCAAATATATATAAATGAATGTGAATTAAAATTTAATAGGAATAAAAGAAATTAATGATTCAATAAGTAAAAATTGAAACGAATAGGATGCGTAACAGCAATAGCAAAAATAAATGAGTAAACATAAAGTACATAAAAATATAAAGGACAGAATTTTAAGAAGAGTATAAAATACAAAAGTGGAGGGAGATGGTAGTCTACGCACAAAGCATAATATATTCAGGCAAAAACCGAAAGAAGACAAAATATAAGTAACTGTTAAGTAACTGTCGTTAATTATGATGTGATTATGGTAGTATCCGAAAATCAACATTACGTCATCCAAAACTATAACTGTAAACACCAATAGAAAATAAAAGCTTTATTCGCTACATTCCAACTTCAATAATATAACTTATTTCTATAAAACTCAAAACTTATAGAACAAATAGGATAGAATTAGCAAAACATACTTTATAATTATAATTAGATTAGTACAAAAATAAGTAAGTCAATAACCAGTTAAACGTCAAAAATAGAAATAATTGAAAAAAGCAATTATAGCAGCAAAAGAAAACAAATCACTTATCTGCGAAAACAATCAATTCATGTATGACAGAGAAATTTTTATTCAAATGTAGACTTACAATTAATTCAAATTTTATTATAAGCATTCATGATCAGAACAACCAACACACATCTAATGTCCACCCTAGGTACTCACACTTCTCACGTCCACCCTAGGAACTCACGCTCTAATGTCCACCAAGGTTTATTTCCTATACCATGCTTAACATTACCATTGAAGCATGCTCTGATACCAACCTGTAATGCCCCAAATTTCCAATTAATAAATTCAGTACGTGGCAAAAATCCAGAATCAACCTCAACGTAATAGTAAACATAGCAACACGGAAAATTTTCAACTTTTATTACATCAATTCTTTACATAGCACAGCGGAAAACTAAACATCTTGATGTACATTTTCTTTTACAATCCATTCTTTTACAAATTTACATAAGTTGCATTATCATTCTATCACATGCATCCAAATCCCAAGCTAGCAGTACCTACCTGTAAAACATGAGGCTAGAGATAACATTAACCCCCAAAACTAGGGGGTCAGCCATAACGGTGTGAGTGACTTTAAAAGAAATACAATTTAAATGAAATATAAAGAATAAATTCATAATCAATACATTTTCATAGTAGTAACAAATGGAAAATGAAATAACGAGAAATAAGGCATAAAACATCAAGTGAAACTAAGGTAAGTGTCAAGTGTAGTAAAACAGAAAAAACATCATATATAATACAAGTCAAGAAAACACAAATGAAGTATGTTGACCCTCTAATGCATACATTCGGATTCTATGCATCCCACAATACATAGGTCCGGTGTAAGCCCTTATCGTTATCCACTTTATAGGGTTTAATCTCTCGTTATGCACCTAATCCAACTACGATGACTACTACGAAATTTAGATAAACAGTGAGTATCTAGTCCATGCCCCGATAATTCTGGAAGTTAATCTCTATCCACAGATAATCGAAAGTTAATCTCTATCCACAAATACTCCCCGATAATTCTGGAGACTATTTCACTAACACCTGGGAATCTTTGAGAATACCCCACACCGCAAGCTATGGCACCTCATCACACGAATACCCCATGAGCGTCACCTCGACCCCGATAATTTCGGAGATCAATCCCACACCGCAGGTAATTCCGGAGACTATTTCACTCACTCCTCGATAATTCCGTAGATTATCTCACACCGCAAATCATACTGAGATCCATAACTCATGTTTGCACTCATTTTATCATATCACCATCTAGTGCATGTCCTTATCTTATTAAGTTAATTAATTATTTACTAATCCTCCTAGAGTTGGTGTACCGTACTGGACTTAGTTCGATTGATCAACAACAAGGTCCCAACTGACCAAACCACAAAAAATCTCAACTACCGGTGTACTAGAGTCCCACTCACCCTCTAGAGACTCACAACTCAACTATCAACACAAAATCTTTCATTAATGCTCTTAATTTCATTATCAATGCACTCACATTAAGAAAACTTTTTAAAAATCAACAAATTCAAATCCATCTGAATACTCATAAATTTACAGAACTAAAATAAGATATTAAACCCACTAAATAACTGAGTTTCATATTTTGAAGTCGTAGAAAAATTCACAAAACATCGATATCTTGAAATCTATATATATTTCGGTTCTTAAAATCATAGAAATACAAATTTAAACTCTATTATAATCAAAGTATAACTCTCTGTAATTTATACTAATCTGTAGCAAAAACTTCAAGTAAAACAATAATCCAATAATCCATAAGTGCGAAGAAATAATCGTTCAAAAAATCGGCAAGAAAACTCAACAAAACAGCCCACACAGCAGCTGTCGGTCGACTGTCGAAACAGTTCAAAAAAACGACTGCCGATCGGCATGCTAAAAATCCAAAATCTCACAATTGACAGTCAATCGCCAACTCATGTGTAAATCTGGGCGGTCGACTGCCATCTGCTACTAAGTCTGATTTCAAAACTCTTGCACTTTTTCACTGATACATTGATTAAAATTTTAGAAAAGCTTGAATCTGAAATTTCAAAACCCAGAGATGATCCAATACAGCTTGTCTAATATACTGGAGTTTATAAAACTAATCAAAATCTCATCAAATTCATAAAATATCAAATTTTCATCAAACTTTCTTCAAATCAGGAAACATATGAATTTATATGTATGTGTGTGTGTGTGTGTGTGTGTGTGTGTGTATATATATATATATATATATATAGTAAACCACCAAAATTCTTTGTATTTGAGTAGTATAATGTTCAATTCAAATCTCAGTAACCATATGAATCAAGATTTAATCAAGACTTCACAAAACACCAAGAATTTCACTTCGGTCTGCATACATTAGACCCGAAACCATCCCCAACTCATTTTCTTCAAAACTTGATTTTTAGATCTCAAAAATTCCTTTGCAACTGGTTATACACATTTACAATTAATTAGATTACTTTTTCTATGATTATAAGTATCTACAACATTCATTCATCAAGTTTTCTTCTTTAAGACCCTTCAAACAGATCCTGCATATCCTTAATAGTAAAGTGTTCATCTTTTTTCAATTTTTGTGCATCTCAATCAAGTAATCTCATCACATACACTCAAAACAGCAAGAGTAGGAAAGAGAACATCCTATCCATGATTTCTATTAGGTTCTTTACATTCTTAAGTCATCTATGTAGAATTTGAACTCATCAATTGCATAGATTCATAAAAAGTTCTATTTTGATTCATTCATCCATCAATAACTTCGCTATATCATCATACCATCATCTATCATGCATTCTAATAGACAAATCATCACATACGACATGCATAGAATAACAATAAATTAAAATATATATCACTCACCTCAATGAAGAATCAACCGAAAATAATAAAGAATAAGAAAAAGCCCTTCCTTTTGCAATAATCCAAGATCCTTGCTTCTAAACTCCAAGAAAACCGATAGTAAAATAATCTTTTGTTTTTGCAGAGGAGGGGGACGGCTGTAGTCACTAGTAGAAAATGTCATAATTGCAACAGAAATTTTCCTTGTAAAATAGTGAAATTCCATAGTTAATGCACATTCGTAAGAGAATTTTTCTCATTTCCTTGTAGTTGTGCTGTTGTAAAATCTCTCCTGGTTAATGCACACATTTGCAACGGAATTTTAATAATCCCTTGTGAATATTAGCTACAATAGAATATTTGCAATTGAAGTTGTTTCTTGCTGTCCACATCTATAAGAAAATATCTACAACAAATATTTCCATTGCAAGTGTGTTTTAAAAGGGATTTTTCCCGTTGCTAATGAACTATTGCTACAAATGTTTGCAAAGTAGTCATTCCATTGCAATTGTTACCTCACAAATGCAATTGTTACATCGCGAATGCAATTGGACGCGTTTTTTCATTGGTGATTTCGTTCGGATGGCTTAATCAAAATTTTAAAAATGATGTATTTCTTCGATGAAGAACATATAATTATAGTTGAGAGGTCGCTTCCAACAACAAGCATGTCATCAACATACAAGCAAATTATAGCAACTTTATTTGATAGATCACGAAAATAAAGGCATTTATCAGAATTTCTAGATTCAAAACCAAAGCTCTTTATTGTTGTATCAAATTTTTCATGCCATAATTTGGGTGCTTGTTTTAATCCATACAAAGATTTTACCAATTTGCAAACTTTGTTCTCTAAACCTTTAAGTACAAAACCTTCAGGTTGATTCATATAAATTTCTTCATTAAGATCTCCATTTAGGAAAGCAATTTTAACATCCATTTGGTGAATAACAAAATTTTCAAAGGATGTAATGGCAAGAATAATCCTTATTGTAGCAATATGACAAACAGGTGAGTAAACATCAAAATAATCTACCCCACTTTGTTGAGTACAACCTTTAGCTACTAGTCATGCTTTATACTTTGCTACAGATCCATCAGGATTACGTTTCTTCTTCAAAACCCTCTTGTTTCCTATGGTTTTAGCCCCTTTTGGCAAGTCAACTAACTTCCAAGTTTTATTTTGTAATAAAGAATCCATCTCATCATCAATAGCCTCTTTCCAAAGTAAACCATTCCTAGACCGAAGGGCTTCCTTTACACTAGGTGGATCAGCCAACAGTGCATAAGTTACAAAATCATCACCATAAGTTTTAGGTGTCTTATCTCTGGTGGAGATTCTTCTTGGCTCAATTTCATTTGAAATTTCAGTGTCAGTTATGCTAGGTCTAGATTCTGTTTGTGAATCATTGACCAAGTCTATGTGGCCAGATAGTGTTATACATTTATCTTTGATGAACACATCTTTAAAGAATTCTGCATCTCTAAATTCAATTATCTTATTGTAACCCCCATTCCCGTAAATACATATTTTCTAAATATTTTATGTATTTCGATTATTGATAAATTTATTTTGTGTTAAATTCATTTTGGGATTTTCTATTAAAATATTTTCCAATCGAAAATTATATTATTTTGAATGATGGTGTATTTTAAACTTGTTTTATAATCTTAATTTATCGGTTAATTATATTTGGGCACAAATCATATATGTTATTATTATTGGATTATTTTAATAAAAATTAAACCCGAATAATTATTTTATTGTATGATTTTATTATTTTTATAAATATAACTATTATTTGTTATTCCTTGATTATTTAATTAAAGTACATTTAACGAATTATTTTGTTTTCGTACTTGATCTAATTTTCTTGGCGAATTCCGAATTATTTTCAAGCCAATTTATATTCTTCCCGTTTGTTTTATTTATTTATTTATTTGAATTTAAATTTTTGTTCATGAAATTTCCGTTCTTCTTGATTGAGCTTTTCTTGTTGAACCTATTATATTTTATTTAAATGTGGGTATTTTTATTGGAACCCTATTGAATTAGATCTATTTCTTATTTGAACCCTAAAACCCAATTTCTTTTGTTCTTGACCCAAAACTGTTGTTATTGGATCCCAAACCCAAGCCCATTCTCCTACTGGATTCCTACCCAATAATCCATTAACCCTACATCTCTAATTCCCTACATAAACTAATCTAAAACCCAAACCTACCCAAACCCTAGCCCTGTGCAACCCTCAGCCGCCTAACCCTACCCTATTCCCTATTACTGTTCCTCCTTCTTCCCCTCTGCCTTTCGAAAACCATTCCGCTCCCGGACTCCCGCCTGCATACCCTACCGCCTCGTCCACTTCCGTTCACCCCCATCCACGACTTCGTCTTCACCACCGCCGCCCTTCGATCTCCTTGCCATCGTCTCATTGCCACCATCACGCCCTCAACCTCGTCTCCACCCACCCCGTGAACCCATCGCTCCGCCATCGATCTCATCGTCTTCCTCCTCCAGCATCGTCATCACCTCCAATCCCCATGCCACCACCTTCCCCGCATCCCGTCGTCTCCACCACCCTACCGTGGCCTCGACCTCGCCCCCTCTCCCTTCCTCTGTTTTGAAACGAAACAGAGCAAGCCACTTCGCCCGTCACTGCATCCCCTTGAGCTCGGCACACAGGTGCCGTCGACCTTCCACCTCACCTGTTGTCGCACCCCCTCACCTCATCGCCGACCAAAACCACCCCTCGACTAACCCCGTCATCCCGAACCTCTCTTTTACTGTTTTGGCACCAAAATTGTCTGCGCCCTCCTTCAGTTGATCTCCGCTCGAGCCCCGTCATCGATGCCTCGCCCTATCTGTCGCCAGTCATCGCCATTCCCCCTCCGCGATCTCTCTCTCTCTCCGTTGTTTGGTGTTCGGAGGCAGGGGGATTATTGTTCGATGTTTACTGTGTGAAGAAGGAGGTGCTTGATTATGTGTTTGCAGTTTGGCGTAGAAGAGAAGGGGATTGGTTGAGTTGAGTGTTTGCTGTTCTTGAAGATGGTAGAAGCTTGGTCTTTGCTATTTTGTGGGTAGGGATTTGTCGTTTGGGTGTTTGCTGTTTGTGTGAGAAGGGACTGATCTGGTGTTCGGTATGTTATTTTGGGTGGAGAAGAAGGAATTGGTTTGCTGTGTTGTCGTTTGGTGGTTGGATTGAGATCCGGTGTTTGCCGTTTTGTGTGCATGTGTATTGCACATAGTTCGCACATGTTTCCGTATTCATGGATTCGTCGCTCAGGATTCTCATTCTGTTATTCTATTATATTCGAATTTACCGTCCATTAGGCAAGTCATCATCCTCTTGAATTGTTAATTGTATCAAATTCAAGTTTTATTGAAATTTTTGCAAGTAAATCCTATTCATTATCATATCACTGTATTGTTCATCTTCGTTAGGTCTATTGAGGGTTTACACGAGCTAACCCTCAATATTCTTGACATCGTGCCACTTTTGACTCTAAAGATTGGATCTTTCATGCATTCACGTAGAATTGATAATAGGGTTAACCGTACAGTCACGACACAAATAAATTAATGTAGAGGCAATTGTTTGGTTGTATGATGTTTGATCGATTGATGGTTGATTGATGATAAATTAGTGTATGTGTGTGTTATGATTTTATTTATCATGTTTTGACACTCATCATGCTGATTACATAATTTATTGACTAAAGAATCGATGCCCGTCATATTTAATTAATTTATTTTCAAGAAAAACTACCCAAATCCAGTATATTGCTTGCTGACCTGAATATTGACTGCTGTTTTTGAACTAGTAAACGATCTTAAAATGAAATACTTTCTGAATATAAATGTAGCCTTATCTTTCTAGTTTTCAGAACATCTTGAATTTTTGAATTTCGAGTTGTGTAGCAAAAGTTATGCCCATTTTACTACAACTGTGTTCATAATTCCAGATTTTCAGATTCTTGTATCTTCCATGCTTAAACAGTAAATAGGCTGATCAAATGATAAAATTTACTCTGAAAGTTTCTAGTTTTTATTGAATTATCTATTCCTATATTGTTGTATTGCATGAATTAAAGTGTATATGTTGCATTGCATGATCCTAGTGTCCTATTGTCATCATTCTAATTGTCCTATCTAAGTTATCGTCCTATTATTTTCCCTGTTGTTGCTATCGTTCATCTAATGTTTCTAGACTGCATATTGTATTGTTGCATCGATAGAATAATTAACAAGGTGGGGTTTAAGGGTTGACTCAAGTAGTGGACAATATAGGAACTGTACTCGGATAAGGGGCTCGTGGTTCCCTATACCATTATCTTGTGATCTTGTGATCTTGTAGCATCTTATTGATAAATTACCAATATGGATGGAACATTGTTATCCTTGCCAAGTACATGAACTATAAAATCCTCCACTAAGTCTAAACGTAACTTGTTTGTATGTAGCAACCATGTGATAAATAGATGGGACGCACGAAGTGCTACATTAGTTAGGATTAAAATGATTAATAGACTTAAGAGTTGCATCACATTAACACTGCATATTGTTCATCATTGTTCATATTGATATCGAATATTGGCTAAGTGTTATTGATATTGGTCACTGATTATTGTTACCGAATATTGAAACATTGTTTATAGCCATTGCATCGATTATCGTGATATTGATTATTGATTATCGTGCAATATTATTAATTCCTATTGATCCATTGATTCATTGTTATACCGATATTCCATTGTTCCCTGCTTTCTCTACTTGTTGTCCATGACTTGCTCTAAGGACAATTTTTCTCCTCTTTTTAGATGAAGTGTTTACAGATGCTGATGGAGAATTACCTGATGGATTGGGAGAACATTGGTGAAGGAATTGATTGCATCGCTGCTTAATAATTATTACTTTGTTATGAAAACTTAATTATTGAACTATTGGTATTTCATTGTATTGGGCTTATGACCCGAATATTGCTATTTGTTTCCAGATATTAGTTTATTAGTGTATTTGGATATTTTTATTGTTTCATTCCAAGTATTATTGTTCATGAGATTATTATTATTGCCTGCGCAATTTCTGTATTGATTATATTATTGAGTTGATCGGATAAACAACTTATGGGTGACGTTAGTCATTCACTGGGTCAATGTCAAGTACTCGTATTCCGTATTTTTTGGAATCAGGGCGTGACACTTATTGAGAGATATGTCATAAAATTTATATGCCCCGCTATCAACTGCACTTCCTAGATTCACACAAGTATTTGTACGAGGTCCTAGTTTAGGCCTTCTAGATTCTGGTATTCTAACAAAAGCTATACAACCCCATATTTTTACTTTATCAAAACTCGGTGTGAGTTTATGCCATAAATTATAAGGTGTTGCAGACAGTTTAGAGTGTGGAAATATATTAAGAATATTATTAGCAGTCAATGCAGCCTCTCCCCAAAAACTCAAAGGCAATCCAGCAGTTAATAACATAGAATTCAACATTTTTGTGTGTGTTCGATTCTTTCTTTCGGCTATACCGTTTGACTGTGGTGAGTAGGGGGCTGTTGTTTCAGAGATAATGCCATGTGAAGTGCAAAATTCTTTAAAACCCATTGATACATATTCTCCACCTCTATCAGATATAAACCTTTTTATTTTAGCATTTAACTGATTTTCAACACGGTCTTTAAATTCTTTGAATTTAGTAAGTGATTCATCCTTAGTTTTTAACAAATAAATATGACAATATATAGAATAATCATCTATAAAAGTGATTAAATACTTCCGACCTCTTTGCGTCACAAAAATTTTAAAGTTGCATATGTCAGAATGAATTAGTTCAAGAAGTTGTGTACTCCTAGAAACAAAACTAAAGGGTTTTCTAATGATCTTTGTCTGAGCACACACTTCGCATTTGTCATATCTTAAGGATGTATCAATTGGCAGACTAAAAGTTTCAGCAATAGCAAGTAATTTAATATAGTTCACATCTCACAATCTGTTGTGCCAAGTATAAGGGCTACACAGTTTTGAACTAACAGCATTAATCACTTCATTTTCTAAACTAAGTCTATACATACTATTGACTAAGTAAGCACAACCAAAGTAGTATGAGTTAACAGATAAAATAGCTCTACCACTTATCATTGAAACTACCATGCCAGCATGATTTAGTAAGCTAATAGAAATTAAATTCTTTGCTAAAGCATGAACAAATTTAACATTATGCAAAAAAATAAATTTTTACCTGATGAAAGACTGAAATTTGCAGTTCCAACCTGGAGTAACTTGACTGATTCTCCATTCGCCATAGAGACGGACTCGTTTGCATCTTTGAGATCAGTTAGCAGGTTCTTATTATTGCAAGCATGGCATGTAGCCCCCGAGTCCAACAACCAACTAGCAGAGGCACTGACCTTATCGTCACCAACAACACAAAAAATTGTAAGTTCAGTGTTGCCCTCTAACAAGTTCACCTTTTCATTGTTAGATTGTTCTCTTTTGGGTAGCTTACATTCGGTGGCATGGTCACCCCACTTTCTACAGTTGTAGCACTTTCCTTTCTTTTGACCATCTTTTTAGTGACTTCCAACTTAGACGGTTCACCCTTGTTGTTAAGCTTGTTCTTCTTAAACATAGGAACATATTTGGTATTGGTTAACACATTAGCATGAGAAAGTTGTTTCTTAGCCAATTCCAAATTGATCCTAGTTCTAGTCTCGTCCTCAACTTAAATACATCGTTAGAGTTGTGCAAGCTTAATTTGTTTCGATAGTCTATATATTTCCGTCTTAAATATAAGCCATGATGCAGGTAATTTAAAAATTATTACTCGAGTAAGAAAATCATCACACACAATGATATCTTTTGTTTTTAATTTAGCTACTAAGTTTTCAAGATCAGTTACCTGAGGGAGAATGGCTTTCTCATCTCTGAATTCAAAACTCATGAACTTATCAACCAAGTGAGTCTTGGAGACCTTCTCCTCCTTTTTGAATTCATCCAACAGATTATCCCATATTTCTTTACCTGTTTCGTATTTCATGTATACATCTGCTAACTGATCTGATATACTGTTCAACAAGAACTATCTACACAAGTCCTCGTCTCTTATCCAAGTGGCATCATCCACATCTTCAGTACACTCATCATAGATCGTTTGACAGGTATATAAAATCTTCACAAATTTCATTCCATACTGTGCTTTCCTCTTCCAGTTATTGAATTCAGAACTACTAAATGCCTCTAGTTTAGGAACCTCATACTGACGCTCATGTTTTTCCATCTTAAGGAATAAACAATGAGTTCCTAAAGTTTGAGAGTATGTTCTGAATTATTACTACACAAGTAATTTAAAAAAAGAAGATGATTTATCTGTAAATCTGCCAACTAATAACAGAGTAAATAGATTAGATAAATTGCATGAATCTTAAAGTTTAGAAATAACCAGATCCTGATGATGAGATGAAGTGTTCTCAGATTCCGGGTCTGCTGCAGGTTCGGGTTCAGATCCGAATACACAAGAACAAATCTTGCAAGTGACAACTGAAGATCAAAAGCCAAAACGAATTTGGGTTCAATATTTGGGTTCGGATCTACACAGCAAAACAGAACGGGAGGAGGAGGATGACGGGGCACGGCGACTGAGGGAGGGCGGCACCGTCGATCTGCGACCAGTCAAAAGGCGAGGGCGGCGCAGTTCACTGCTGGGTGTCAAGGCTTGGGGGTCAGCACAGAGCGACGAGCTCCACCGCCTTAGCTTGAGAAAGTTATACATGTGCTCGAGTTCACCGCCGGGTATCGAGGCTTGGGGGTCAACACAGAGCGACGAGCTCCGCTGCCTTAGCTTGAGAAAGCTACCCATGTGCTTGAGTTCACCACCGGGTGTTGAGGCTTGGGGGTCGGCGCAGAGCGACGAGCTCCACCGCCTTAGCTTGAGAAAGCTATCCATGTGCTCAAGTTCACCACCAGGTGTTGAGACTTGGGGGTCGGCACAAAGCGATGAGCTCTACTACCTTAGCTTGAGAATGCTACCCATGTGCTCGAGTTCACCGCCGGGTGTCGAGGCTTAGGGATCGGTGCAGAGCGACGAGCTCTGCTACCTTAGCTTGAAAAAGCTACCCATGTGCTTGAGTTCACCGCTGGGTGTCGATGCTTGGGGGTCGGTACAGAGCGACAAGCTCTGCTGCCTTAGCTTGAGAAAGCTACCAATGTACTCGAGTTCACTGCCGGGTGTCAAGGCTTGGGAGTCGGCACAGAGCGAAGAGCTCCGTCGCCTTAGATTAAGAAATCTATCCATGTGATCGAGTTCACCGCCGGGTGTCGAGACGTGGGGGTCAGCACAGAGCGACGAGCTCTGCTGCCTTAGCTTGAGAAAGCTACCCATGCGCTCGAGTTTACCACCGGGTGTCGAGGCTTAGGGGTCGCCGCAGAGCGACGAGCTCCGCTGCCTTAGCTTAAGAAAGCTATCCATGTGCTCGAGTTCACTACCGGGTGTCGAGTCTTAGGGGGTCAGCGCAGAGCGACAAGCTCCGCTACCTTAGCTTGAGAAAGCTACCCATGTGCTCGAGTTCACCGCTGGGTGTCGAGGCTTGGGGTTCGGTGCAGAGCAACGAGCTCCGCTGTCTTAGTTTGGAAAAGCTACCCATGTGCTCGAGTTTACCGCCGGGTGTCGAGGCTTGGGGGTCAGCACAGAGCGACGAGCTCCGCTGCCTTAGCCTGAGAAGGCTACCCACGTGCTCGAGTTCACCGCCAAGTGTCGAGGCTTGTGGGTCGGCATAGAGCGACGTGCTCCACTGCCTTAGCTTGAGAAAGCTACCCATGTGTTCGAGTTCACCGGTGGGTGTCGAGGCTTGGGTGTCGGCACAGAGCGATGAGCTCCGCTGCCTTAGCCTGAGAAGGCTACCCACGTGCTGGAGTTTACCGCCGGGTTTCGAGGCTTGGAGGTCGGCATAAAGCGAACGAGCTCCGCTGCCTTAGCTTGAGAAAGCTACCCATGTGCTCGAGTTCACCGCGAGGTGTCGAGGCTTGGGTGGTTACATAAGAAGTTTACACAGAGAATCTGAGATGAAAAATTTAGAAAGAAATAAATCTTCTTATACAAAAAGCAGCGGCATGTAATGCCGATTACAAGGGATTGGTTACATAAGAAGTTCAGTCCTCCCCTTCGAGGTACTTGATGAGGTGCTCCGCATTCTAGGGTCTTTTGATTAGGTTGCCTCTCATGTCAGTGAGTCGGTAAGTGCCGGGGCGCACTACTTCGGTGACCTTATACGGGCCCTCCCAATTAGGGGCCAACTTCCACTTTTTGCTGGGGTCTGATACTGCCAATTTCCTGATGACGAGGTTACCCTATAGAATTTCTCGACTCGTTACTGGTATATGCTTCTTCTCATGGCAGATTTTTCCCTGACTTCGTCGACTAGATCCAAGTTGGCTATGAGGCCTGCCGAGTTGCTTTCTTCGTCGAAGGCCATGATCTTGGACGAAGGGATGCCTATCTCTAAGGGGATGACCGCCTTGGTACCGTAGGTTAGGTTGAAGGGAGACTCGCCCGTGGGGATCCTCTTCATCGTTCAGTGTGCCCAGAGAACGCTCGGAAGTTCGTCGACCCATAGCCCCTTGGGTGAATTGTCCAATCACTTCTTAAGGACGTCAAGGATTTGGCTGTTAATGTTTTCAGCCTGGCCATTTGATTGAGGGTGGCATATAGACGAGAAGCCTTGCTGAATGCAGATGTCTTCGCAGAACTGTCGAAAATTCTTGCTCACGAACTGGGTCCCGCTATCGGTGATGAGCACCTGTAGGATCCCGAACCGACAGATGATGTGCTTTCATAAGAATTGTTGAGTTTGATGCTCGGTGACCGAGGCCATGGGTTCTACCTCGATCCTCTTGGTAAAGTAGTCGATGGCCACCACCAGGAATTTCCTTTGGCCCGTTGCTTGAAGGAAGGGGCCGACCAGGTCCATCCTCCATATAACGAAGGGGGTCGGACTGGCCAGGGATCAGAGCTTGGCCTGCTGGATTCTCTTCACTGATGAGAATCTTTGGCAAGGGCCACACTTTTTGACGAGGTCTTGAGCATCTTGCAACATGGTCAGCCAGTAGTACCCCATATTTAGGGCCTTTCGGGCGAGCAACCTGCTCCCCATGTGGCATCCGCCAATCCCCTCGTAAAGTTCCTTCAGAGCGTACTTGGCCTCGTCAAGGGCTAGGCAACTGAGGTAGGGTTTACCGTCAGCCACTGTGTATGAACGCTTGAAGAGCATTCTGTTGATCAGGGCGAATCTCTCAGAGCAGACTCTGATCCTTCTTCCCTCGGATCGGTCTTGAGGGAGTTCGCCCTCCGAAAGGAACTTTCGAATGGGCGTCGTCCAGTTGTCGCGTTGGAGCTCGGTGGTGAGGCAGGAGGCTTCAGGGAGTTCGATGCTGGGCTTGAGGAGGACTTCGATCAGGATGGTGCGGTCGATCCCCTCGAAGGATGATAAGGCGAGCTTCGATAATGAATCCGTCTAGGCGTTCTGTTCCCTAGGGATTTGTTCAACTGAGTGGTACTCGAAAGACGACAAGAGATGATGGACCACCACCAAGTATTGTACCATTCGAGCTTCGTGAGCTTCGAACTCCCCGGTGATCTAGTTGACCACGATCTGGGAGTCGCTAAAGGTTTTCATGTGCCTAGACCGGGCCTTATGTGCTAGGGTGAGCACTGCGATCATGGCCGTACTCTGCTTCATTGTTCGAGGCTGGGAAATTCAGACGGAGAGAGTATTGAAGAACGATATTATCGGGACCCTTCAGAATTATGCCCATGTTGCTTCCTCCCTCGCAAGACGAACCGTCGACATATACTTCTCAGATCGGGTATGTCTTCTTGATGTCGGATGGCTCGGGAATAGTGCATTCCACGATAAATTTGGCGAGGGTCTGCCCCTTGATAGCTGTCCTGGGCTGGTAGCTAATGTCGTACTACTTAGCTCGATCGACCACTTGACCAAGCGGCTAGAAGTTTCGGGCTTGTGAAGTACAACTTTGAGAGGCTAGTCTGTAAGGACCTGGTTAGAGTGGGCCTGGAAATAAGGGCAAAGCTTCCGTGCGGCCATTACTAGCACGTAGGCCACCTCCATCTTAGCGTATCTGGTCTCCGCCGAGAGCAAGACTTTGCTCACGTAGTAGAGAGGCTTTTGGACACGTCCTCTTCCCGAACGAGAATGGCGCTGAGGGCGTTCTCCGAGGCTGAGAGATATAGCTGGAGTGATTCACCCAGCTCGGATTTGCTCAAAAGTGGAGGGTTGGCGAGGTATGATTTTAGCTGTTCGAAATGCCTGTTGTTGGGGGTCCCCCCACTCGAAGCATTTTGCCCCTCGGAAGGCCTTAAAGAAGGGGAGTGATTTCTCCCCGGATTTCGAGAGAAAGTGGCCAATGGCCGCAAGCCTCCCTATTAGCCGTTGGACTTCTATAATATTTCTCGGAGGGGCCATGTCGATAATCACCCGGATCTTTTCGGGGTTCGCCTCTATGCCACGGGGTTCGCCTCTATGCCACGCTGGCTGACGACGAACCCGAGAAATTTTCCAGAGAAGATGCCGATTGCGCACTTGGCGGAATTGAGCCTCATGTCATGGAATCGAAGAACACCAAATGCTTCCTTAAGGTCGGTCACATGGTCCTGACCTCGTCGGCTTTTGACGAGCATGTCGTCGACGTATACCTCGATATTGCGACCGACCTGGTTTTTAAAGATCCGGTTCACGAGCCTCTGATAGGTGGCTCCGGTGTTCTTGAGCCTGAAGAGCATAACCCGGTAACATTACAAACCTTGGTCAGTAACAAAAGACATCTTGGCGATGTCGGGGGGAAACTTGCCAGTTTGGTTATAGCCTGAAAAGGCATCCTTGAAGGTCAGCAACTCGTGTCCCGGTGTCGCGTCGATTAGGGCATCTATCCTCGAGAGAGGGAAAGGATCTTTTGGGCATGCCTTGTTGAGGTCTATAAAGTCTATGCGGATCCTCCAACTTCCGCTGGCCTTCTTCACCATTACGACATTAGCCAGCCACTACGGGTAGCTGACCTCCTGAATGAACCGGGCAGACAACAGTTTGTCCACTTCCACCTTTACGGCTTGTTGCTTCTCGGGGCGAACTTGCGCTGCTTTTGATGAATAGGCTTGGAGCCGAGGGAAACGCTCAGTCGGTGCATGATCAGGTCTTTAGAAATCCCGGGCAAGTTAGACGGAGTCCAGGTGAAGAGGTCGATGTTGCGGCAGACACAATCAATCAGCCCCGGCTTCAAGTCGGAGGACAGGGTGCGGCTCACACAAAAATATTTGGATTTGTCCTCCACCTCGAACGAAACTTCCTCCAGTTCGTCTGCCGGCTCTGATTCCGGATGGTTCCTCTCGGGAAGGAGCTCAACTGCATCGAGGGGGAATACCCTGCCCCCATCTGTGGTCATGTAGCACGAGCGTGCCGACTCCTGATTGCCTCGAACGACCCCAAGCCCTAGGTCGGTGGGGAATTTCATCTTCAGATGGTAGGTCGAGGGGACGGTCTGGAACGAATAGAGCCCGGGTCGACCGAGGATGGCGTTGTATGCCGCCTTGACGTTGACCACCATGAAGTCCATTGACTCGGTTCGGAGGATGGGGTTGTGTCTGCCATTACATTCAGTGTCACAATCCCCTAATTTTGCACGGGGACGCCCGAGAACCAGTGAATGGTGTAACCGGCCGGCTTCAGCTTTTCTCGGGGAAGTTTGAGGTTCTCAAATGCTTCCAAGAAAAAGATATTAACTGAGCTGTCGTTGTCCAATAGGATACGGCGGACCTCGAAGTTGGCCATGATGAGGCTGATGACGAGGGCATCGCAGTGTGAAAGCCGAACGCCTTCGAGGTCTTTCCCAGAGAAGGAGACCGCCTGCTGCTGAACCCGAAGGGAAGGATGGTCCCGAACAGAGTTGACCTCTCGGACGAAAGCTTGCGAGAGGTATTGGATTCCCCTCCCATGGGTCTGCCATGGACGCAGTGTAGGATAGTCGGTCCTCCTGTCTGCTCGGGTTCGGGGTCCCGCTCAGGTCACTGGTTGGTCGTCCGTAGGGAAGGCGACAGCCTCGGTCTCCTCGGCTCTCTTAGTCTTTGAGATTGGCCCGGGCGAACGCCCTCAGGTACCCTTATTGAATGAGGGCTTCGATCTCGTCTTTGAGGGCTCGGAAATGAACAGTATCATGCCCGGTGTCTAGGTGGAAGCGGCAGTAGAACCTTTGGTCTCGCTTCTTCCCATTGTTGCTCGGTCGGGAGGAAACCGGACGATCCCTTTATCCATGATCTTCATCAAGGTTGCCAAGATGTTCTGAGTCAGGGGTGTATATCTCTCGAATCGGGGGACCGAGGGGACCCTCTTGAGACTAACTGTTTCTTTCGCGACTTTCTTGAAGGGCTCAGCATCAATGAGGGTACCTAAGAGGAGACCTTAAGCTTCCCCATAGTAGTGGCTTCTTTGGCACCCTCAAGATTGAGGGCCTCCTCGACCCGAATATACTTCTCGATCCGGTTGAGTAGGTTGGGAAAGTCCACGGGTGGCTTCTTGGCTAAGGAAGCCTTGAGCTGGCCGTGGCGGACGTTGTATCAGAAGGCTGTGGAGGCGACCCCTGCATCGAGGGAGGAGACTGACCTCACCTCGGTGGTGAATCTCTGAACAAACTCACGTAGGGATTCACCATCCTTCTATTTGAGGTCCAGAAGGGAGGAGCTCGTCTTCTCGACCTTCCTACTGGTCATGAAGTGGGCTAGGAAGCCCGCCTCTAGTTGTTCGAAAGAGAAGACCGAACCGAGGGTAAGTTTGGAGAACCATTCCTGAGCCGGACCATGAAGGGTAGTAGGGAAGGCGAGGTAGAGGAGGAGATCCGCAGCGCTGTGAATCATCATGAGGGTCTTGAATCCCTCCATGTGATCAGCGGGATCACCCTCTCCATTGTAGGTCTCAAATTGAGGAGACCTGAAATTTCAAGGGATCTCAGCTTCTAGGATTTGGGGGGAGAAAGGGGGTCCAGTCTGCCGATGACCGCAACCCAATACCGATCCGCCCTCACCAAGATGGGCGAGGCGGTTCTCCATCTCCTCTAAGAGATGAAGGACGGCGTTTGCCTGTTCCTGGGGGCCGGCCGATCTGCGATATTTGCTGCCTCTTGTTCCTGACCGTGGGTCAGAACTGTTGCGGACCTCGGTGGTCTGGCCGCCTCAGATGCTTGGAAGATCTCGTCCCGGAAATTTTGGAACTCGACCCTTGTGACGGGGGCTTGCCCCACCGGGTCCTGTGGGGGCAGAGTTCCACGAGGCGAGCAGCTGTGTTCTGGATCGTGCGCCTGGGACGGCCATCGGTGATGGTTCGAGACCGAGTTGGAAGCGGCCTCTCCCCTGGTCCGGCTGGCCTGCCGATCTGAGATGACGTGGCGTAAATCAGTCGTATTCGAATGTAGAACCCCGTATTTTCAAATATTATTTTAAATATTTGAGAATGAATTTAAATGATTTTCTGGAGATTTAATAAATATTTTCTAAAAGATTTATCTTTTTACACGTGCAGAACGCATGCAACTACTTTCTTGAGAAGTTCAAAAGTCAAGTTTTCTTCATGAAAAATCATTATTTAATATTTGGGATTTATTTAGTATTTTTCCAGATTTTTCTGAAAATAATTGGATGTATTTGCAATTTTTGAGAAAAGAATGACCTTTTTGCAAATTTGTCATTTTTAGGGGTTAAAATCCAAAATATATTTTCTAGACATTTTGAACTGTACCAATTGAGATTAATGAGTATATTTTACTTTTAAATCCTAATTTAAATGATTTTTGTTTGAGTTTCCAAGAATAGAGTTATATATGTAAGTTTATAATTTGGGAGGACTATTTTGCAAATGCATTTTCAAAACTCTAAATCTTGATTTCCGGCCTATATAAAAAGGGTTTGCAGCCGTCATTCGCTGCACAACTCAAATTTTCTTACATCTTTTATTTTCTTGGTGATTGAAGAGGAGGATTTTGGATCTCACAAAAGGGAGACTTTCTTGTCGGATTTCTTCATCCTAAGGTGAGTGATATGAACTTTGTTTTGTTGATTGATTTATGTGAATGATTGTGTGCTGTTTTGTTTCGACATCTTTGCTTATTTAGTATGTGAACGATGCAATAGTTGTTATTTGTATTATGCATGTGAAATCTATGAACGTTTAGTAGATCTTGATTAATGAATTCTTTATTGCTTGAAAGCATGTTAAGATTTGAGTATGATTATGACAATAAGGGATTGGATGGATGAACATCTGGATCTCGCCATTACAAATCAAATTTTGGTTTTGAGTTGTGAAAGAAATTCAGTATTGAGAAATCCTAATGGAAGAATTAGGAGTTTAGAACATAAGAATTGAGTTTTGAGATATTGGTTGATTTGAGGAAACGTATCCATAATGAGGATTATTTGAGATTATCGTTTTATTCGAATACAAATTATTTTAGTAAACCATGATTGCTTTGGAAAACCCTAATTTTGATTATCATGAACAACCAAAACCTTGCAGACTGAAGACCGACAGTCGACTGGTAGTCTTTTCAGTCGACTGGTACGACCCAGCTGCTGTATCTTTAGTTTTCTTGAAAATCCGCTCTGGACAGTCGACTTAGATCCTTTTCAGTCGACTGGTACACTTATAATTTTTTTCAAAGTTATCGTAGATTTTTCTCTGGTAAGTCGACTTATATTCTCTTTTAAGTCGACTTATGACTTTACAAGTCGACTTATGACACTTAGAATATTTTCTTAAAGATTTCTGGAATTTCTCTCTGGTAAGTCGACTTATGTTTTTGGTAAGTCGACTTATGACTTTTATAAGTCAACTTATGTTTTTAGTAAGTCAATTTATGATTTTTATAAGTCAACTTATAATACTTAACATATTTTCTTAAAATTACTGAATTTCCCTCTGGACAGTCGACTGGTACTAATACTTTTCTAAGGTGTTTTAATGTTCTTTAAACGACTATTTCTTTAAACGATTTGGATCTATAACCTACCCTTATAAATATTATTCTTCTATAGAACATATGTTTTCAATATATTTTATTGATTTGGATTATGGAATTTATTAAAGACTGGAGTTTGTTGAGTGGAGAGATTTCTCCTGTGACCATTTAACGATGGATTAGTGAATTATGGACATATTGAGAGTCACTGATCTCTGGGGTCGGGTATAATCTGCGGTATTGAGAGTCACTGATAGTGACTGATAACCGGGTATCCGATCTGCGGTGTTGAGAGTGATTAATAGTCGGGTATATTCTGCGGTGTTGAGAGTCATTGATCTCTGGGGTTGGGTATACTCTGCGGTGTTGAGAATCACTGATAGTGATTGATAACCGGGTATCCAATCTGCGGTGTTGAGAGTGACTGATAACCGGGTATCCGATTTGTAGTATTGAGATTGATTGATTGATGGGTATATTCTGCGGTGTTGAGAGTCATTGATCTCTGGGGTTGGGTATACTCTGCGGTGTTGAGAATCACTGATAGTGATTGATAACCGGGTATCCAATCTGCGGTGTTGAGAGTGACTGATAACCGAGTGTCCGATTTGTGGTATTGAGATTGATTTATAGATGGGTATATTCTGCGGTGTTGAGAGTCATTGATCTCTGGAGTTGGGTATACTCTGCGGTGTTGAGAATCACTGATAGTGATTGATAACCGGGTATCCGATCTGCGGTGTTGAGAGTGACTGATAACCGGGTATCCGATCTGTGGTGTTGAGAGTCATTGATCTCTGGGGTTGGGTATACTCTGCGGTGTTGAGAATCACTGATAGTGATTGATAACCGGGTATCCAATCTGCGGTGTTGAGAGTGACTGATAACCGGGTATCCGATTTGTGGTATTGAGATTGATTGATAGATGGGTATATTCGCGGTGTTGAGAGTCATTGATCTCTGGGGTTGGGTATACTCAGCGGTGTTGAGAATCACTGATAGTGATTGATAACCAGATATCCGATCTGCGGTGTTGAGAGTGACTGATAACCGGGTATCCGATCTGTGGTGTTGAGAGTCATTGATCTCTGGGGTTGGATATACTCTGCGGTGTTGAGAGTCACTGGTAGTGACTGATAACCGGGTATCCGATCTGCGGTGTTGAGAGTGACTGATAACCGGGTATTTGGCAGCGTACAGTCAACTGGTCCAGTAAGCAGTCGACTGTACTACACAGTTGGGACGGATTTGTTTGAGAAGGATTCTTCTAACACTTAGTTAAGCTACACTTGATGTTTTCATGTTTTCCTGTCATTTCTTACTTCACAATACATGTTTAGTTTATGTTTCTCTCGTTCAGTAAATGTTGTTTAAGAATCCATGCTTAATGTTTATTTATGTTGTTTGTTTGTTTATATCACTCACACCATTTATGGCTGACCCCTTTAGTTTTGGGAGTTAGGGATCATCTCTAGCCTCATGTGTTAGAGGTTGTTGCCTAGTGCTTAGAAGTTGGATACTTAAGATAGTTTTGAGATAAACTAATGTAATAGAGCCTTGTGTAAAAGAAGTGTTGTAAAAAGAAAGTTGTAATTCAAGGTGTCTGTAATTCCGCTGTGTTTTGAAAAGGATTGTTGTAATAAAAGTTTGGAATAAAATTATTTGTGTTTCTTGGGCTATGTGTACTATTACATTGAAGTTGATGCTGGGATTGTGCCACGTATTTTCTAAGTTATTATGTTAGAAGTTCGGGGCGCTACAGATTGGTATCAGAGCATGCTTCAATAGTAATAATAAACATAGCATAAAAATAACCTAGGTGTGGACACTAGAGAGTGAGTACCTAAGTGTGGACATTAGAGTGTGAGTATCACATAGAGCTGAAACATGATGTTTGGTTTGGGGCATGGTTGAGGTTTAGCCAAAGGATATTGATGTGAGATTGAATTGTGTGTGATGCTCTAACTTTTTCCTCGTTTTGCAGTATTCGGAATGGTTGCACCCAGGCCCAGGAATGGTGGTAACAATGAGGATGGATCTGGTAGTTCTCGAGGGACTGGAATTGATCTTGAGGCTGAATTTGCCAAGGTGTATCAGACTCTGAATGCGCTAATGGCATTTAATTTGGCGCAAAGTCAGAATCAACAGCAGAATCAGCAGCAAAATCATGGAGCTGGACAGGGATTGGCTAACGCTGATCCTATCAAGCAGATCGAGTCCTTTAAGAGGATGAGGCCGCCAGTTTTCGAGGGACAATCTGATCCAACTGCAGCTGACGATTGGATTAGGAGGATGGAGACAATCTTCGAAGTATCGGAGACTCCGGTAGCCAGCAAGGTGAAGTTGGCTACGATGCAGCTGGAGAAGGACGCTGGTGTCTGGTGGGAATCACTGAAGAGGACTTTGGGAGATCAGCCATTGACTTGGGAAGCTTTTCTGGAGGAATTCAGGGAGCGCTTCTTTCCCCTAGATGTTCAGGAGAAGAAGGCGACCGAGTTCTTGAACCTTCAGCAGGATAGCATGACCGTGCGGGAGTATGAGACCAAGTTTGCTCAGCTTTCGAGGTATGCACCAGAGCTGGTCGTTGATGAGGCGAAGAAAGCCAAGAAGTTTGAGCAGGGCTTGAGGCCAAACTTGAGGTCGATGATGATTCCGTTGGGCATCAGAAGGTTCGACAAGCTGGTCAGGAGAGCAGCTATGACCGAGGAGGACATGGACCAGTCCCAGGAGAAGCAAGAGACCCGGAACAAGAAAAAAAGGCCAGCAGATGATCAGAATGGGAAGGAATTCCCAGTGAAGCAGGGCAAGTTCAGTGATCCAGTGCAGAAGACACCTGCAACTCAGGAAGTGACTTGTTTTTACTACAAGGAGGCAGGTCATTACAGGTCAGCGTGTCCGAAGTTGGCAAAGCAGACTTGTTTTCATTGTGGTCGTGAAGGGCATATTCGACCAAACTGTCCGCAGCTAAAGAAAGATGGGGCAGGGAAAGGCAAGGATCTAAGGCAGGGGCGAGTGTTCGCATTGACTAAGGAGGATGCGGGTAACTCAAGAATGTGATCCGTGTGTGCAAGAATTTTGAAATTTATTCTTTTGTATTAAGTAAAACTTTTATTTGGGGAATAATTGAAGATTGAGTATTTTTCTTCATGTAACAAGATTTATTTGGATTTAATGGAATAAAGACAAAGTTTTATTTGATACTGTTTTCTTGCATGCAATTATGTCGCCCATTTATTACTAGTCTTAAGTATGGAGCTTAAGGTGTTTCCAGGCAAGGCCTTGAGGTGGCTATCCTTAGTCATGTCCTTTCTAAGGAGGGAGTGGCCACTAATTCTCGGAAGGATGAAGCAGAAGGTCAGAGTTGGATGCAGGAGTTCAGTAGTGGTTGCAGCGTGGCTTCAGATGGCAAGTTATCAGAGTTGCGCAACGGAAGGTCGATTTTCTGAATTCTTTGCATGATTGTGTTTCTTCTGTATGGTGTAATTCTTGTGTTGGAATGCATTCTTTGGTGTGACTGTATTTCCTAAAATTATGTTTCTATCCATGAGTTTTCATTCTTTGTTGGTGGGTTTGTTCGGACCCCATTAGCAGTAGTTCTGAGGACAGAACTCTTCTAAGGAAGGAGTGATGTAGAACCCCATATTTTCAAATATTATTTTAAATATTTGAGAATGAATTTAAATGATTTTCTGGAGATTTAAAAAATATTTTCTAAAAGATTTATCTTTTTACACATGCAGAACGCGTGCAACTACTTTCTTGAGAAGTTCAAAAGTCAAATTTTCTTCATGAAAAATCATTATTTAATATTAGGGATTTATTTAGTATTTTTCCAGATTTTTCTGAAATTAATTCGATCTATTTGCAATTTTTGAGAAAAGAATGACCTTTTTGCAAATTTGTCATTTTTAGGGGTTAATGTATTTTCTGGACGTTTTGAAATGTACCAATTGAGATTAATGAGTATATTTTACTTTTAAATCCTAATTTAAATGATTTTTATTTGAGTTTCCAAGAATAGAGTTATATATGTAGTTTATAATTTGGGAGGACTATTTTGCAAATGCATTTCCAAAACTCTAAATCTTGATTTCCGACCTATATAAAAAGGGTTTGCAGCCATCATTCGCTGCACAACTCAAATTTTATTACATCTTTTATTTTCTTGGTGATTGAAGAGGATGATTTTGGATCTCACAAAAGGGAGACTTTCTTGTCGGATTTCTTCATTCTAAGGTGAGTGATATGAACTTTGTTTTGTTGATTGATTTATGTGAATGATTGTGTGTTGTTTTGTTTCGACATCTTTGTTTATTTAGTATGTGAACGATGCAATAGTTGTTATTTGTGTTATGCATGTGAAATCTATGAACGTTTAGTAGATCTTGATTAATGAATTCTTTATTGCTTGAAAGCATGTTAAGATTTGAGTATGATTATGACAATAAGGGATTGGATGGATGAACATCTGGATCTCGCCATTACAAATCAAATTTTTGTTTTGAGTTGTGAAAGAAATTCAGTATTGAGAAATCCTAATGGAAGAATTAGGAGTTTAGAACATAAGAATTGAGTTTTGAGATATTGGTTGATTTGAGGAAACGTATCCATAATGAGGATTATTTGATATTATCGTTTTATTCGAATACAAATTATTTTAGTAAGCCATGATTGCTTTGGAAAACCCTAATTTTGATTATCATGAACAACAAAAACCTTGCAGACTGAAGGCCGACAATCGACTGGTAGACTTTTCAGTCGACTGGTACGACCCAGCTGCTGTATCTTTAGTTTTCTTGAAAATTCGCTCTGGACAGTCGACTTAGATCCTTTTCAGTCGACTGGTACACTTATAATTTATTTTTCAAAGTTATCGTAGATTTTTCTCTGGTAAGTCGATTTATGACTTTTTAAGTCGACTTATATTCTCTTTTAAGTCGACTTATGACTTTACAAGTCGACTTATGACACTTAGAATATTTTCTTAAAGATTTCTGGAATTTCTCTATGGTAAGTCGACTTATGACTTTTATAAATCAACTTATGTTTTTGGTAAGTCGACTTATGATTTTTATAAGTCAACTTATAATACTTAACTTATTTTCTTAAAATTACTGAATTTCCCTCTGGACAGTCGACTGGTGACTTTTCGCAGTCGACTGGTACTGATACTTTTCAAAGGTGTTTTGATGTTCTTTAAACGACTATTTCTTTAAACGTTTTGGATCTATAACCTACCCTTATAAATATTATTCTTCTATAGAACATATGTTTTCAATATATTTTATTGATTTGGATTATGGAATTTGTTAAAGACTTGGGTTTGTTGAGTGGAGAGATTTCTCCTGTGACCGTTTAACGATGGATTAGTGAATTATGAACATATTGAGAGTCACCGATCTCTGGGGTCGGGTATAATCTGCGGTATTGAGAGTCACTGATAGTGACTGATAACCGGGTATCCGATCTGCGGTGTTGAGAGTGATTAATAGTCGGGTATATTCTGCGGTGTTGAGAGTCATTGATCTCTGGGGTTGGGTATACTCTGCGGTGTTGAGAATCACTGATAGTGATTGATAACCGGGTATCCAATCTGCGGTGTTGAGAGTGACTGATAACCGGGTATCCGATTTGTGGTATTGAGATTGATTGATAGATGGGTATATTCTGCGGTGTTGAGAGTCATTGATCTCTGGGGTTGGGTATACTCAGCGGTGTTGAGAATCACTGATAGTGATTGATAACCAGATATCCGATCTGCGGTGTTGAGAGTGACTGATAACCGGGTATCCGATCTGTGGTGTTGAGAGTCATTGATCTCTGGGGTTGGGTATACTCTGCGGTGTTGAGAGTCACTGGTAGTGACTGATAACCGGGTATCCGATCTGCGGTGTTGAGAGTGACTGATAACCGGGTATTTGGCAGCGAACAGTCGACTGGTCCAGTAAGCAGTCGACTGTACTACACAGTTGGGACGGATTTGTTTGAGAAGGATTCTTCTAACACTTAGTTATGCTACACTTGATGTTTTCATGTTTTCCTGTCATTTCTTACTTCACAATACATGTTTAGTTTATGTTTCTCTCGTTCAGTACATGTTGTTTAAGAATCCATGCTTAATGTTTATTTATGTTGTTTGTTTGTTTATATCACTCACACCATTTGGCTGACCCCTTTAGTTTTGGGGAGTTAGGGATCATCTCTAGCCTCATGTGTTAGAGGTTGTTTCCTAGTGCTTAGAAGTTGGATGCTTAAGATAGTTTTGAGATAAACTAATGTAATAGAGCCTTGTGTAAAAGAAGTGTTGTAAAAAGAAAGTTGTAATTCAAGGTGTCTGTAATTCCGCTGTGTTTTGAAAAGGATTATTGTAATAAAAGTTTGGAATAAAATTATTTGTGTTTCTTGGGCTATGTGTACTATTACATTGAAGTTGATGCTGGGATTGTGCCACGTATTTTCTAAGTTATTATGTTAGAAATTCGGGGCGCTATATCGAAGGTCTGGCCACGCCGTTGACCCGGGGTTGGTTGGAACCCTAGGCATCTGTGCGCCGTGATGTGGAGGGTCCGGATGTCGTGCCAAGGTGACGGCCCTTCTGGCTTTGGGAGCAATGGAAGGGCTCGGAGTGGCGACAGTAGTAAGAGAGTTTCCCACAGACGGCGCCAACCTGATGCTGTTTGTTTTTGGGGTGTGGGGCAGCATGTGAGTTCTTGTAATTTGTGAAATGAAAACCGCGATACTGTCATCGATCCGACCCTGGGGAGCAGGACCGGCTCGGGGGTAGTAGAAGAGAGGTAGAGGTCGGGTGCTCGGCTCGGACCCAGTAGCTCGGCTCAAATGTAGTAGCTCGGCTCGGATCTTCTGTACCTGCACATACCTAGAAACACCGGGAGAAGTCCTGGCGACAGGCCCTCCGACGATCTAGTCAGTCACTGAGAAAAAGACTGGGCAGCTAGGGTTCAGGTGGGGAAAGATTGATTACCTTTTTCAGAGAGAAGGGGGTGGAGTATTTATAGTCAGAGGAAAACGGGTCTAGAATCTTGAATGGGCCGGGACGGATTCGTTTGCCTGTGGGCCTGAGCTGGTTAAGGCCTGTTGGACTCCAGTTGACTGTGATCATCACATGGGGAGGATCCAGAGGAGATCAGAGGGCTCTGATTTGTGCTACTGTTTTATCCCACATTAGATCCCATTGGAATAATGTATAGAGTAAGTGACCCCACCTTCTTCAATCTTATCTATATAAAGCTTTTCCCTACATGTCTTCAACTCTTCTTCTTCAAAAACTTCTTTTTGTTCAATATCTCAGAATAGCTTTTGGGCTTGTTCATGGACAACACCAACAAGGTATATATATCTAACATCTATTCAACTTGATCAATAATCATCCAATTGCACAATTGATTGTATTTCTTTGATATATTCATTGACCATCATGGGTTGTGTTACTTCTGTTTCATTGATCTTTTCTTGATAGGTGCAAGTTTCCACCTTCTGATCTTCATCTAGGTGATCCAATGATTTATAATGTCTTTTATGCAATTAGGGATAGCAGAGGATAATTTGTTTCAACTGTGATATTTTAGTAAACTCCTTGATCTTCTTGTAGACTTGTACCTTTTGCCTTGTTCTTAGAGTATCCACAGTCACGTGGTATATTTACATTTTATGCATTATATAGCATTTAGGCCGTTGCAGTCGTTTGTGCTATGTATGCATTTTTTTCATTTGCGCTACAATAGATTGTTATATTTGGCAGAAAATATAGCAATATGTATATTATAGCGGGTCGTTTGAAATATTTTATATTATTTTTAATCCATCGGACGAAACTTAGGAATTTTGTGAATTTTAAAAAAAACGGCCGAAACTTCAAATTTTATCGGAGTGGAATGACTAATATTTTATAAAATGGTTTAGTAATTAGTTAAATTAGATAATTAATTAGATAATTAGTTAAATAATTAATTAGATAATTAGGTTTAGTTATAAAATTAATCATTTAATTAGTTGTTAATTGGGGGGAAAATTAGAAGTTTCGTCTGTGGTGATTTTTCTTTCTGCTCTGACGAAGCTTCAAGTTTCGTCTAAGTTTTAAAATTATTAAAATATACAATTCAGCACAAAAAATTTATAAAAAAATAATTTCTTAATTTTAACAGATCAAAATTTGTGCTACTTTGCTATTTTTAGCATTTGGCGACTGCAGCGAAACCCTAAATTGCTATTTCTATTTTTGCATTTTGCCATTTTTTACCTTTCATGACTGTGGATGCTGTTAGTGTTCTAATGTATATCTATAAGGTCTAACCAGTGTTATTCTGTACAAATTGCACAGACAAATAATTTTGAGAGACTCATAAAATTATATAAAACTTAAAAATTTAGAGATGCCCTTTAATTATTTTGATCACAAAGATAATAAATCTACAGATTAACCAATTCACATTTCCAAACCAACCAACATCCTTCTATATTTCTATCAAATTGAAAGGAAAGGGAAAAAAATCGAATAATTACCAAAATTGGGTTGTGGCACTTCTCGGACTCCCTGATGTACTCCGCTATCTCCTTCTCCATTGTGTGCTTCTCAACCGCCTTTCCTCTCAAATCAAACATAATCAACATCAGAATCACATTGAGGGAACGGTAATTGATAATAAGCTATATCGAAAGATGACAAATGTATACATTAACCAATTCAAATTTGCAAACCAATATCATTCTACATTTATATTCAATATAATTGATAACACAATTTTAGTTAGTGTCTTCCAATATATATATATATATATATACAATTTTAGTTAGTATCTTCTAATTTTTTTCTTCATAATTGTCTCTTAATGTCATCAACATTTTATCTATAAGGCTAAAAAGAACTGTATAATTTATTTATTTTTTACTTGTACTTAAAACAACTGCGATGGTTCCCTCAAAAATACAAAGGGAACAAAAAAAATAACTCTAGTTGCTTTTAAACTAATTAGAAATTAAAATGTCTGGAAACCCAAAATATTCAAAAAAACAAACCTTTAACGAAAGAAGTGCACAATATCCATCATTCATACCACACCAAAATCTACCAAACAAAAATCATTTCTAAAGATCATACTAAAACCTTCCGATACAACAAATAACAACCTAAATTTAAAACTAATCACATGAAAAAAAATCTTAATCATATTCACAATCAACTCCACTACAATCAAGTATTGAAAACTACCACCAACACCACTCCATACCTGAAAAGAAGAGGCATTTTCCGACATCTTGATCCCATTCGCATACTCGATCAAAGCTTTCTTCTTCTCTGCAACTTCCTCCAGGCTAAACAATTGAGAATAAAGAAAAATCAAGAATGAAATTAAGAACCATACCGTAAGTGGCATAGGCGGTGAAGATGCACAAAATCCATCATTCATAGAACACAAAACGCTACAAACAAAACTCATTTATAACAGTCACACTAAAACCTTATGATACAACAATTAACAACTCGAATAAAAAACTAATCATATAAAAAAATGTTAATCTTACTCACAATCAACTCCACTCCAATCAAGTATCAAAAACTATCACCATCACCACTCCATACTTGAAAAGAATAGGCATTTTTCAGCATCTTGATCCCACTCACATGCTCAATCAACGCTTTCCTCTTCTCCGAAACTTCCTCCAGACTATACGCTGCCAACAAACCACCACAACAAAAACAAAATTCAGTTCAACTAAACAATTGAGTATAAAGAAAATAAAGAAAATAAAATTAAGAACAGTATTGTAAGTGGCATAGGCGGTGGACACGACGGCGGCAGTGAGGATGGTAAGGACATGATTCTTGATTTGGTTCCAGACCTTCTTCGCAGCTTTGAAGGGAGGGATATGTTATTCTCAAATGAAACAATATACTTTTCTATTCAATGGGTCGATGATATGTTATTCTCAATTAAAGCACTATCTATTTCTAAACAATAATTCAATGCAATGTAATATTATTCACACTTAAAAGCACTTTGACTTCCCAGTACGATGACCCAATCCAATGCAATATGAGCTACAAATAAATTACTGTGCTTTTCTTCAGATGATTCAATAACGTTATTTTTACCGGCCAAGCCCTGTAGGTTTCACAGGTCCAATATCTCCTAGGATGTATCCTCTGGAGCCACTATCTCCATCAGACATCTCCGATGGAGCCAATACAATACACCATGAGTACAATATAGAGCCAATGCAACACAGTATGTCACATGGAATTGAACATTCAAACTTTAACGAAACTGTGTACTCCAAAGTAAAGCATTTCAACAATATTTTCACTTGGCCCATCATTATATGTTTAGTTTGTTATGGATATACTCGCTTATGTCAAATAACACATATCAGTCCATGCTTTTACGCACAACGACGCCAAAATATCTTACTTACAATTATAGTGGTTAAAGCTTACTAATCGCAAAGCTCAATCGAACTCCAGTCAAACTCATATTTGATAAATCAACTTAACAAAATCATAACTTTTAAATCCATAACAAAAGTCACAACTAAGGATAACAAATCAACTTCAGTGTTCAATTCTATCAATATGAGCCCAACAAATTTGATAAGTTTCATGTGCAATTATGGCATAACCTTAACATTCAATAAACATCTCCAATTTGTCGCTACCCACATCTCATGTTCGGTCTATAGATTAGGAAAATAGTCAATTAAATAACGTACCTTGAGAACCATATGAAATAATAACCTACATTTCAATTTGTTGAAGAAGCATCAAGCGTGTAGCTAAACTCTGGATATGAGATCAGCCTTATAAAACAAATATTCGACAATTAGAGATTTCGAAACCCTAGACTACACAAAATGAGGGACCACTTACGTGGATCAATTTTAATTCGAGTTCTTCTCTTCATCCTCCTTCTTGCCTTGCATTTTTCCCTTGTGTTCCCCTCGCCTCCCTCTCTTTTGCTTTCGGTTCCGTTCTTCTTCCTTTCATTTTCTCATTTTTTTCTTTTTCCGTTTTTTTTTGTTTTCTCTCACGGTAAGCATAACTTCATAAGGGCAATTCGATTAGTCGTTTTGGATCGACGAAGAGGGGAGAGCACGAGGGAGAGGAGGCCGGAGAAAGATGGTCGGGTTTGATTGAACGTGAAATGAGAAGAGGAGGAACATGAGTAGTTTTTGAAAGTGAATTAGAAGATGAGGGGTTTCTTCTTTCTCTTCTTCTTCTTCTTCTTTATTTACTCTAAATTTTTTATACGCGCCGAGCACATGTTGGTCCATACTTTGGCTCTCCTTTTTCCATTTCAAAATGAATAAAATAAAGAGGGGGTAGACCTATTTGTATAATATCTCTAATATTATAATGGAAGAAGGCCTTAGTGTCAATCTATTACCTTACATGCAGCGTACGTGCAACTCCAATTCTCTCATTATATACTTTAAATCTACCAACTTACGTGCATTGTATGTACAACTCCAACTCTCTAATTATACTTTTTATATTACTTTTTAAAATATATATTTATGTACACGTGCCTCACACGTGCTATATTATATTACTTTAAAAACTACATATTTATTAAAATATGCACGCACTGGTAAATACTAGAATAGTATAATATAAAGTATAATTAGAGTATGATTATTAAGGTCTTAACCAAACAACTTAAAGATTCTAAACTACACGCATGATAGAGGGAGAACCAACTATGGCATGGTCAAAATTTTCTGATAATGAAGAAGCTATAATTCCTAATACGAAAACATCAGAAGAAGAAGAATCAGTTGATATTGACGAAATTCTTAATACTGAAAATCAGTTTAAGGAAATCAATAAGATTTCTGATCATAAATCAAGAACTCTTGATAAATATTATAGGTGTCTAGTAAATACCAATAATTGTTGTGTTTATTTTTGAATCTTATATTTAGATGAATTTGTTTTTTATTGATATTGATATATTAAAATATACCCAACTATATTTAGATGCATTACATTTCAATGTAAATGATTTTCTTAATTCCCAATATGAGTTGCATGTAAAAATTTCAAAAACTTTTTTTCTTTTACATGCAACTTGTGCTCAAGAAAATCTTGAAAATTAAAATACAAGAATATTCAATTTCATCGGATAACCATATACCTTCTGTATACATTTAACATTGCATGTAGTCATAACTTCCATATCATATCATTATTAGTTGCAGTTTATTCATTCTTTGGAATACATGATATTTTTGTATCCGCCACTACAATAATGTTTTTTTGGACTAATGAAATGCAGGGGGAAACCCTACCTCAAAACCGCCGCTACAATATTGATCATTCAAATCACAAATTTCACCATCCATACCACATCATGTCACACTTGTTTTCACCTATTGACCACCTAATCCTTTATAGGTAAGCCATTGATATGGGTAAAAATAGAACAAAATCGGGACCGTCCAAATCGGACATAGATCTTAAAGCTATCAAGGGTAAAACGGTAATTTCAGCATATACAGGCCCGACGGGATGAGCTGGGCTATTTTCAAAACTATTGACTCAATCCACCTGTAATATGGATTGTTACAACAGCCCTAACGCAAACGAGTCCAGATCGATCGAACCAGTTTAAACCACTTATTTCTAGTGGATAACTGATTCTATCCCTCCACCCACAAGAGAGAGTTTGAAAGTTGTATCTCTTCGTCAAGAGATAGCCCATACTTGATCTCTTCATGAGAAAGGGATAACCGACTCTATCCAAACACCGAGAAGTAAAGATAGATGAATATCTTGAAACTGGCCCCCCTTGGCGACTATGTATACCTCGAGACCTCCTTAGAAACCAGGTAACTGACAACTCTGCTCTCAAAACCTACCATAACTTCGAGTTTCTGACTTGGGGGTCAGAGGGTCTGTCGCTGGGGCCACCCCCAGTGTTTCAGACTTATCTTGCAAGTCCACGTGAGCGACAATAGATGTTCTCAGTGATTAGATCTCGGAGTCAAGCACTAGTTCTTTGAGGTCAACATCGACAACTAACGGAGGTTCGATCTTTACTATTTTTCATTAAAAGAATTCACGTATCCGTCTGCTCCCACACAGAAATAAGCTGCAACAGATTGGTGTCGTCTGTGTAAACAGAAAAGGTCACCGGTCCAACTTCGTCGATCTGAAACCACCCTTCCATCATGCCTCCAAGAAAGAAGGCAAGGACGATGGCTACCAGCCAACGAGCCAGCCATCTTCCTTCATATCCTCCCCTCGCAGAGGATCCACTTCAACAACTTCAACAAGTTCAGCAATCTCAAGCAGATCAACAACCTCAACTCGAGCAGCCCTCTTTTTAGCAGATCTAGCCTCCACCCAGAGGAGCAGCACCGGGGGGGGGGGGGGGGGGGGGCTCTCGTCGAAGTCGTCCTGACAACCACCTACACGGCCGTTCGTCGAAAACAGAGGTTTAGTTCGTACTGCGACCCCTTCAACAGCACCCCAACCGCAACCAGATCTTTGTCAGGTTATCGTCAACCGTCAGTAGGGAACCGACCTCCAAATCGTCTAAATAAGAGGCAAACTTGTGACGAGCCCCCTAGTCCAGAACATCAGGGAAACAGAAGAAGTCTCTCTCCTCAAGGCAAAGGCACAATAGAACCCCCTCTCCAAGGGGAGCGTAGAAGAATCCCTTCTCCTATGTGATGAAGAAGGTCACCTCCCTCTCAGTAGCAAATGAGTCAGACCGTGGCAAGTCGATCAGTTCATAGGGCTAATAGAGATGAACAGGCACCCTTCACCAAAGTAGATTTTAATAATTTCAAAAACCAAATCCTCCAAGCCCTCAACGTCGCCCCAGACAGAGGCCGACAAACAAACAGTCCGCGTCTCACAACCGTACATGAAGGAGTCCCGTGGGTCGGCCAGATCTGACCAGAGGGAAGACTTAGTCCTTCGCCTTCTCTGATAGATGGAGGACTGTCTCAACAAGATCAACCAAGAGGAAGACCAACAAGAAAAAATCTTTCATCCGAGCAGAACTCCCTTCTTCAAGTCAATCATGGAAGCCCTTGTCTCCGAGACCTTCAAGCCGCCACACTTCGAGTCCTACAACGGGATGTCTGATTCGACCGATCATATTGAGAGTTTTAAAACTCTCATAATGATCCATCAAGCCTCAGGCGCTTCTTTGCAAAACTTTCCTTGTCACATTGAACGGCCCAGCAAGAGAGTGGTACTCCCGCTTATTTCGATCACTTTGAAGAACTTTTCCTCACCCACTTTGTCAGCAGCCGCCGAACCGAAAAGACAAGTGCATCCTTATTGGACCTGAATCAGAAGAAAGGGAAACAACTCAGGGACTTTGTCCGGTGCTACACAGCTAAGTTCCGGTCTATCGACTCCCTCAATTAAGTAGTAGCGGTCGCCGCATTCAGACACAATGTCAATAACACCGACCTCAAGGTGTCCCTTGCCAAGAAGCCTTTTCGGGACTTCTCGAAACTCCTACTGAGGAGTGAGAAGTACATCTGAGCTGAAGAGGATCTCAACCCCTCCCCCCCCCCCCCCCCAATCGAGAAGAGCCATATTTTGGGAACAAACGGAAGAGTGCAAACAAAAAGGATTCCAGAAATTTTAGAAGGACGGTAGTGGCCAACACTACCGTCCTCCTCGTTTTGAGAAGTTCACCCCTTCAATGCCAGCATATCGGTTGTACTCAAGGAAGTATATAAGGAAGAGTTACTCCGCCTTCCCTTGATGATGAATACTCCATGGAAGAGAAGGAATAGAAACAAATGGTGCCGCTTTCTTAGGGATCATGGCCGTGACACAGACGACTGTCGGGCTCTCAAGGAGGAGATTGAAAAGCTCATACAGCGAGGGCACCTAGCCAAGTTCGCTAGAAAGGACATGGCTGATCCTCCTCTGCCTTGAGAAGCTAACTAGTGGATCGAGAAGTCATCTGAGTCCCAAAAAACTCGGAGCCAGATGCAGTCCTCCATTCGATCCATGGAGGGCCTACGGGGGAGAATCAAACTCCTCCCGAAAGGCCTTCATCCGAGAAGTCAATTCTGTGCAGAACTTCACTCCAACAAAGAGCTTCGGAGTCTCCGTGACATTCATAGATAGAGACCTATAAGGCGTCCGAACTCCCTACTGTGACGCGCTTGTAATTAGTCTCCACATGGCCAACCACGAGATGCGCTGAATCCTAGTCGATAATGGCAACTCCGTCAATATCCTTGTCCTTGAAGCTTTTCAAGGACTCAAGCTTTCTCAAGATCATCTCAAGCCTGCCAGATACACACTCCACGGGTTCTCTGGGGTTCTACTCTCAATCGAATGAATAGTCACTCTTGACGTGACTGCAGGAGACGTGACTGCGGGAAAAACCCCGACAACTCGGACAGAGGCAATGGACTTCATTGTCATCGATGTGAAGGCTGCTTACAATGCCCTTGTAACACTCCGCAAAATAAAATGATTTATTTTGGATTATTAAATAATATTAAATTGGTAGTGTTGACTATTTTGACTATTTTCTTGAAAATGCAATTTTGCACGTGCAACACACGTGCAAAGTTAGAAAATTTTGAATTCTTATAATTTTATGGTTAATGATTTATTATTCTCATTTATTTATAATATTTTAATTTTTCAGATTTACTTAAATTAATTTGATTATTTTATGACTTTGTCAATTTTACACGTGCAAATATTTTTTTTGTGCCAATCTCAACTTTTAAAATTCTAAATAAATTATCCTATTTATAATGGATTATATCATAAATTTTGGGATTTTTCTGAATGAAGAAACTATTTTTATAAATACTTCGAAAGAGATGGGCTTTTAAGTAAAAAGCCGATTGGATCTCAAACAAATAATGAAAATCCGTGTTTTTATTTTTGGGCTAGCCATAGTCATTATTAAAGATAAAATTTATTTAAAATATATTTAGATTTTCTTTTGTAAAGATTTAAACATATATGGTATTTTTGCAAATATGGAATTTAAGTTGAACCTTGTGCAAATATTTTTCTTGGAAACTAAAATTCAGAAATTTTGTTTGGAAAATCTAATATTTATTAGGAGGTATTATTTATGAATTTTTCTGATATTTATTTGACATATTTACAAATATTACAAAGAGATGGACTTTTGTGCAAAATTACCACTTGGAGTGCAAAATCACCACTTGTGCAAAATTACTAATTTCTAGGCTATGGTTGATGGCTGGATAACTCAGTAGTAAAGGGATTTGGTTTTATTTTAATTTATTTAATTTATTTAACTACTTTATTACAGAAAGGTTTATATATGTAAAGTAATAATTTATTAAGGGATGTTTCCATATAACTTGTAAAACACTAAAAACCCAGATTTCGGCCTATTAAAGAGCCACTACAGCCATCCCCCTTCTCTAAAAAAATATATATATATATTATTTTACTATTGGTTGTCTTGAAGTTTCAAAGCAAGGATCTTGGATTTTTGCGAAATGAATGACTTTTCTTATTCTCATTATTATTTTAATTGATTCTTCAATAAGGTGAGTGACATGTGTTTGATTTCTTGATGTTGTATGCATGTTGTGTGTGATGATTTGTCTATTAAAACGCATGTGAGGAGTTTGTATGATGATATAATGAATTTTGATAGATGTATGAATAAAGATTGAATCTTTTCATGAAAACTATGCGATTGATGATTAAAATTCTATATATATGACTTGAGATTGTTAAAGAACTTAATAGAGATCATGGGTAGGTTGTTTTCCTTCATATTATTGCTGATTTGAACATACACTATGAGATAGTATGATGTTTATTTCATGAAAGTGAGTAAAGTAGAGTTCTTGTTGTGTGTGAATGTATGTACTCTGTTCTTGATGTTTTGAAGGATAAAACTTGATTAATACTTGTTGTAGTTGCATATATTCATGAGTAAACTATTGTAATCATTGGGGTATGTGTACAACAAGTTGTGGAAGTAATTTTGGATCATAAAGATCAATTCTTGAAGTGAAAAGAGGGGTTGAAGTTTTCAGGTCTGATGCTTTCAGCCGAAATTGTTTTTTTTTGTGAGTTTTTGCGAAGTTTTCAATTAGATCTTGATTGTTTTGATACTGAGATTGATTTGAACAATATATTACCTATATACAATGTTTTCTTGATGCTTTTACTAATGCAAACCCACACACATATGCACTTATATATCTATGTTTTACTGTTTTGAAGATTTTATGAAAATTTGCTCTTTTATGAACTTGATGAGATTTTGATTTGATTTATAAACTCCAGTATATTAGAAAAGTTGTATTTGATCATCTCAGGATTATAATCTTTTAAATTCATGCTTTGAGAAAGTTTAAATTAAGTATCAGTTGAAAAGTGCACGAAATTTAAAGCTGTTGTTTGGACTGTTTTTGACATGAAGGTCGACTGTCCATTTTTTTAACTAAAATGAAGGTCGACTGTCATGTCGGTCGACTGTGACTTTTGAAGGTCGACCGACATCATTGTTTTTGGTTGTTTTGTGATTTCTTCCGTCGTTTTTCTTGAACGATTATTTCTTCAAACTTATGGATTATTGATCTACTATTTAGATGATTACTACAGATTACTGTATTTTACGGAGAGTTATATTTTTCTTATAATAGAATTTAAATTGTATTTCTATTACTTTATAAAGTGAAATATATACGGTTTTCGATGGAACTGATGTTTTGTGATATTCTATGATTTCAAATTATGATTTTCTATTATTTAATTGATTTATACCTTATTTCAATTCTGGAATTTGTGGTATACTAAATGAATTTGGTTTTGTTGATTAAAGAAGTTTTAATTGATATAAACATATGAGATTTGGAATTAAGAGTTTTATTGAAAGTTTTGGTCTTGATATTCATTTTGTGAGTCTCTAGGAGTTGAGTGGGATTCCAGTGAACCGGCATATGAGATTGTGGATTTGGACCAGTTGAGTCTTAGGGTTGTTTTGTGGAATTAAGTCCGACAGGATACACTAACTCTAAAGAGAGGAAATTTGTGTTTTACTAATAAACAACTTAAGGACAGGGACTAGTGGAGATGTGATGGAACTTGGAAAATGTAAGTATATGCTCTTGGGATCCAGTCCAACGGATGCGTTCCAGGATTTGTGTGTTCTGTCTCGAGAGGACTATTAGTATGTTCGCGTGTCGATGGTCTGCAGTGCATATTCACGGAACATACAGGTACATTCGTGTGTTGAGGGCCGACGGGTCTATTCACGGGATGTGCTTGTGTACTCACAGGTCGAGGGGCGGCAGTGGGGTACACGGCAGGGAGGTGATTCTCCTGTTTATTTTAAACTATTCTTACATGATGCTTGCGCGTCGAGGGTTGTGATGCCTATTCGCAGAGTAATCTGGATATTGTTTCCATCAGCGTAGTAGGATTAGTTGCATAACGATGGATCTAACCCTATAAAGTGGAGAATGATAAGGGCTTGCACCAGACCTATGTAGTATGGAATGCATAGAATCCGACAAGTATGCATGAGAGAGTTATCATACTGTATTTGTCTTTTTTGACTTGGTTTTACGCATGTTTGTTTTCTGTTTTCCTACACTCGACACTTAGTCTAATTTCACTTGATGTTTTCCTATTTTATTGTTATTTCATATTCCATTTGTTACTACTGTTGGTATGTGTTGTTTATAACTTTATTCTTTATGTTATTTATGTTTTATTTCTTTTGATGTCACTCACACCGTTATGGCTAGCCCCTGTAGTTTTAGGGGATTAGGGTTATCTCTAGCCTCATGTTTTACCTGTAGGTACCATTACCTTGGGATTGAATGCATGTGGTAGAATGATAATATGACTTAGGCCAACTGTAAAAGAATGTTTTGTAAAAGAAAGAAAGTGTAATTCAATGTGTTAATTTTCCGCCGTGCTTTGTAAAAGATCGATATAATAAAAAGTTTTAATTTTCTCTGTATTTGGTTGCTATGTTTATGATTACATTGAAGTTGATTCTAGAAATTGTGCCACATATTTTTAATTTTATTTATTGAAAATTCGGGGCTCTACAAAAGTTGGTATCAGAGTATGCTTCAATTAGTAATTTTAAACATGGTATGGAGTATAAATATAAATGGACATTTGATGTGTGAGAACCTAGGCGGACATTAGATGTGTGAGTACAAAAGTGGACATTAAATGTATGGATACCTAGGTGGACATTAGAAGTGTGAGTACCTTGGTGGACATCTGATGTATGTGACTTGATTGTTTGATCATGAAGGCCTGTAATGAGATTTAGACTGTTTGTATGCTTGACTTGAATAAAATTTCTTTATTGCAAGTGCATTGGTTATTTTTGCATAAAGCATATACTTTTCTCACTAGCTCTTTTTTTTACCTCTTTTGTTCACTTTATGCATTTGATATTTTATTATGTAAGGTATTACCCCCTTCAACTTGTATCTTTTCTATCTTATTTACTAATATTCACTATATCTTTTTCTATTTTACTCAATGTGTATAATTTTTGGATTCTATGATTTTCGCCAGTATTTTTTTAGTTATTAAATTTAATTGTCTTCCGCTACATTATTTTAATTATTTATCCTCTCGTATTTTTTTTAAAATGTTCCTTAGTTTTGTAGTTCTCACTCTTGTATCCTATCACTTTTACTGTTTTACATTTGTTTGCTTACTAGATAACTTTTGTGTAATTAACTTATTTTTACTTTTATTCGGTTTCTTTTACTGTCAGTGACTGATTTTATTTTTAGTTTCTATATCTCTAACCGAGTTTATATTATTTCTATTCATTAGTACAAACATTAAGTTTTCACTAATCGTCTTATTTTTCTTTTTAAATTGTTTCTATGACTTTACTATAGGTTTTTACTTTTTATTCTTTTGTCCAAATTATTATTTTGCAACTTTTGCTATAATTCAACAATGCATCCTTTAGCATTTCACATGCCCATTTTTGTTTTGCAAATCTTACTCATTTCTTTCTTGACGTTTTTATCCTTCTTATTTTCATGCGCTTTTACGCTACTCATATATTTTTCTATTACTTTTACATATTACAATAAGTTTTGAATTGCTACGTGTTAAGTTATTATCGCAACTCCTATTTTCCTTCGTTATTGTTTTTACTATATTATAAAATTTGATTTTGCATATTTACTTTCATTTTATATATACTTTGATTTTTCGATACTATATTTTCCATTATTTTGTATTGTATTATTTATTTTGGAACATTTAAACTTGATTGTATTATTTTACTCATAAAAATATGATATATCTCTGCACGTTTAAATTTTTATTATTTATTATGTTTTTGCACCTTATATACAATACATTTATTATTACTTACTGTTTGCTATTTTTGTTATATTTACTTTTCACTATTTAATGCTACTTATTAACTTTGTTGCTTTATACTTCTCAAATGTACTATATGCACCCACTATTTTTATTTTACTTAATTTTTATTATCATTACATTTTGGATTTCTACATATACTTCCTACTAATTACTATATGTACCATGTATTTCAACATACTTACTATGCATATCATTTTACACTTGTTTAATTCCTACATTACTGTATATTTTATGATATATTTATTGTGTAAATTTACTACAGTGCATATTTATTTTCTCATTCACATTTGCATTTGTGCTTATGCATGTATTTCATTCTGTTTTTCTCCTTACTTTTATAAATCATTTTCACTACTACTAATTTATACTATTGTGTTTGATATTTATAATCTATACATCTATTTTAATATTCCATCATATGACTTTCAACTCCATTTCTTACTTTTGCTACTTTTTTTATATCACGAATTTCAAAACATAACATCATACTTAAATTAAATGTCTAATATCCCTGTGCATATGGAAGGTTACATCTTCCATTTCACCATTTCGGTGCAACCTAATATCGAGATAGCAAATATGCAACTAGACGTCAATGGGGGCAAATTGCAACTGGATGTCGGGGAGGTAAAATGTGCAACCGAATATCCAAGCGGCAACCTGCAACCTGATGTCGTGAAAGCAAATCTGCAACTTGACGTTAAGGAGGCAAGTCTGCAACCAGACATCAATGAGGCGAACCCACACAAAAAAAAAGATTTTCTACCTATTTGCTAATTGATATTTCAAGACTTTTTAATTACATAATGATACTAATGGTAAAGAAATCTTTTCCTTCTGACTTTTGTTTATACAATTATACCTTATGTTTCCATGTAATTTGAACTAGTATAGTTGATTTTACTCTATTTTGTGTTTACAAAATTTTTACATTTATGTTAAGATTGAGTACATCAACTATGGTCTAAGCTTTCGTTCTTTGTAATTACTATTTATTTCTACCGTTTTTCAATTTTGTAACATTTTAGATTTCTCACTTATTTTTGTTTTCACGTCCTAATTAATGATTTGATGCTTACTTTTGTAATATTCAATGAACATCTTTTAAGTCTTCTTGCATATATCTATTTTGGTCTATTTTGCTCGTTACCCTTTAATGTGCTTTTAGAGTATTGATTACAATGTCAACATTCACTAATATACTCATTATTCTATGTCTTGTATGTTCATTGTTATTAATATTTTCTTTACTTAGCTAAATTTGTTCGTATTTCTATATATCTTAACTGGTTATTTTTTCAAAACTACTTTTTTTATATAACCTTTAAGTTTGTGTTCCTTCGTTGTTTGTATGGTTATCAACCTTTATATAGTTGGGTTTTATCTCTTCACTTTGACTTCTTATTCTATAAGAATAGTCTTGTTATTTTCTTACGTTTGGGGATTAATTGTGTATTCAATTGGATTTCTTATACTTTTGCCATGTCAGTTCCCACATTTTACTCTGCGAGCTATAATTATATGTTATTTTTGTTTTACTTAATAATTAAACCTAACTAAAATAATGATAGTAAATTTTCTAAACTGTATTGTAAGTTTTGAATTTTGTTTTCTTTTGCTTAAGTAGTTCTGAGAACAGAACTACTCTAAGGGGGGAGTGATGTAACACCCTGCAAAATAAAATAATTTATTTTGCATTATTAAATAATATTAAATTGGTAAAGTTGACTATTTTGACTATTTTCTTGAAATTGCAATTTTGCATGTGCAACACACATGCAAAGTTAGAAAATTTTGAATTCTTAAAATTTTATGGTTAATAACTGATTTTCCTTATTTATTTAAGATATTTTAATTTTACAGATTTATTTAAATTAATTTAACAATTTTATGACTTTGTCAATTTTACACGTGCAAATGTTCTTTTTGGTGCAAATCTCCACTTTTAAAATTCTGAATAAATTCTCCTATTTATAATGGAGTATATCCTAAATTTTGGGATTTTTCTGAATGAAGAAACTATTTTTATAAATACTTTGAAGGAGATGGTGCAAATGTTCTTTTTGATGCAAATCTCCACTTTTAAAATTTTGAATAAATTCTCCTATTTATAATGGAGTATATCCTAAATTTTGGAATTTTTCTGAATGAAGGAACTATTTTTATAAAAACTTTGAAGGTGATGGGCTTTTATGTAAAAAGCCGATTGGATCGCAAACAAATAATGAAAATCCGTTTTTGCTGCTTCTGGGCTGGCCATGGTCATTATTAAGGATAAAATTTATTTAAAATATAATTAGAGTTTATTTTGTAAAGATTTAAACATATATGGTATTTTTGCAAATATGAAATTTAAGTTGAATCTTGTGCAAATATTTTTCTTGGAAACTTCAGAAATATTGTCTGGAAAATCTAATATTTATTAGTAGGTATTATTTATGAATTTTTAGGATTTTTATGAAATTTATTTGACATATTTGCAAATATTACAAAGAGATGAACTTTTGTGCAAAATTACCACTTTGAGTATAAATCCAAATTTTTTTAAATTTCTGGGCTATGCTTGATGGCTGGATAACTCAGTAGTAAACAGATTTGGTTTTATTTTAATTTATTTAACTTATTTAACTACTTTATTAAAGAAAGGTTTATATATGTAAAGTAACAATTTGTTAAGGGATGTTTTCATATAACTTGTAAAACCCTAAAAACCCAGATTTCGGCCTATTACAGAGCCACTACAGCCGTCCCCGTCCTCTGTAAAAAAATATATATATTATTTTACTATTGGTTTTCTTGAAGTTTCGAAGCAAGGATCTTGGATTTTTGCAAAAGGAATGACTTTTCTTATTCTCTTTATTATTTCGGTTGATTCTTCAATAAGGTGAGTGACATATGTTTGATTTCTTGTTGTTGTATGCATATTGTGTGTGATGATTTGTCTATTAGAAAGTATGTAAGGAGTTTGTATGATGATATAATGAATTTTGATAGATGTATGAATAAAGATTGATGAATCTTTTCATGAAAATTATGCTATTGATGATTAAAATTCTATATAGATGACTTGAGATTGTTAAATAACTTAATAGAAATAATGGGTAGGTTGTTTTCCTTCATATTATTTCTAATTTGAACATACACTATGAGATTGTATGATGTTTATTGCATGAAAGTGAGTAAAGTAGGGTTCTTGTTGTGTGTGAATGTATATACTCTGTTCTTGATGTTTTGATGGAAAAAACTTGATTAATACTTGTTGTAGTTGCATATATTCATGAGTAAACTATTGTAATCATTGGGTTATGTGTACAACAAGTTGTGGAAGGAATTTTGGATCAAAAAGATCAATTCTTGAAGTGAAAGAAGGGTTGAAGTTTTCGGGTCTGATGCTTTCAGCCGAAATTGTGTTTTTGTGAGTTTTTGTGAGTTTTTGCGAGTTTTCAATTGGAACTTTGATTGTTTTGATACTGAGATTGATTTGAACAATATATTACCTATATACGATGTTTTCTTGATGCTTTTACCGATGCATACCCACACACATACACACTTATATATCTATGTTTTACTGTTTTGAAGATTTTATGAAAAATTCTCTTTTATGAACTTGATGAGATTTTGATTTGATTTATGAACTCCAGTATGTTAGAAAAGTTGTATTTGATCATCTCAGGGTTTTAATCTTTTAAATTCATGCTTTTAAAAAGTTTAAATTAAATATCAGTTGAGAAGTGCATGAAATTTAAAGCTGTTGTATGTGCTGTTTTTGACATGAAGGTCGATTGTCTATTTTTTGAACTAAAATGAAGGTCGACTGTCATATCGGTCAACTGTGACTTTTGAAGGTAGACCGACATCATTTCTTTTGGCTGTTTTGTGAGTTCTTCCGTTATTTTTCTTGAGCGATTATTTATTCGAACTTATGGATTATTGATCTACCATTTTAGATAATGTTTTTACTACATGTTACTGTATTTTATAGAGAGTTATATTTTGGTTATAATAGAATTTAAATTTTATTTCTATTACTTTATAAAGTGAAATATATACGATTTTCGATGAAATTGATGTTTTGTGATATTCTATGATTTCAAATTATGATTCTCAGTTATTTAATAGATTTAATACCTTATTTCAATTCTGGAATTTATGAGTATACTGAATGAATTTGGTTTTGTTGATTAAAGAAGTTTTCATTGATATAAACATATGAGATTTGGAATTAAGAGTTTTATTGAAAGTTTTGGTGTTTATATTCGTTTTGTGATTCTCTAGGAGTTGAGTGGGATTCCTGTGAACCGGCAGATCAGATTTTGTGGATTTGGACCAGTTGGGTCTTGGGGTTGTTTTGTGGAATTAAGTTCGGCAGGATACACTAACTCTAGAGAGGGAAATTTGTATTTTAATAATAACCAACTTAAGGACAGGCACTAGTGGAGATATGATGGAACTTGAGAAACGTAAGTATATGCTCTTGGGGTCCAGTTTAACGGATGCGTTCCAGGACTTGTGTGTTCTGTCTCGAGAGGACTATTAGTATGTTCGCGTGTCGAAGGTCTACAATGCCTATTCACGGAACATACAGGTACATTCGCGTGTCGAGGGCCGACGGGTTTATTCATGGGATGTGCATGTGTACTTGCACGTCGAGTAGTGGCGGTGGGGTATACGGCAGGGAGGTGATTCTTCGGGTTTTTTTAGCTATTCTTACATGATGCTTGCGCGTCGAGGGTTGTGATGCCTATTCACAGAGTAATCTGGATCTTATTTTCATCACCGTAGTAGGATTAGTTGCATAACGCGAGATCTGCCCCTATAAAGTGGATAATGATGAGGGCTTGCACCGAACCTATGCTGTATGGAATGCATAGAATCCGATAAGTATGCATTAGAGAGTCATCATACTGCATTTGTGTTTTCTTGACTTGGTTTTACGCATATTTGTTTTCTGTTTTCCTACACTCTACACTTAGTCTAGTTTCACTTGATGTTTTCATGTTTTATTGTTATTTCATATTCCATTTGTTACTATTGTTGGTATGTGTTGTTTATAACTTTATTCTTTATGTTTTATTTATGTTGTATTTCTTTTGATGTCGCTCACACCATTATGGCTGACCCCTGTAGTTTTGGGGGTTAGGGTTATCTCTAGACTCATGTTTTACAGGTAAGTACCATTAGCTTGGGATTGGATGCATGTGGTAGAATGGTAATATGGCTTAGGCAAATTGTAAAAGAAAGAAAATGTAATTCAAGGTGTTAATTTTCCGCTGTGCTTTGTAAACGATTGATGTAATAAAAAGTTTTAATTTTCTCTGTATTTGGTTGTTATGTTTATGGTTACATTGAAGTTGATTCTGAAAATTATGCCACGTATTTCTAATTTTATTTATTGGAAATTCGGGGCGCTACAACCCTTCCGGGCCGACCAGGCCTAATAGTACTTCATGTCGTACCTTCAGAGTTTCACATGTAAATGAAGTTTCCGATCTCTGAGGGAGTATGGGAAGTCAAATGAAGACAAGAGACCGCTCAGAGATGTTACACCACTACCATGGAGGGCTCGGTCCTCCCACTTGAAGCATTACAGCTCCCCCAACGGAACAGTCAAGTCCTTCTCGAAATAGTTGATGAACTCAAGCAGATCCCCCTATTCTAGGAAGGCGGACTTGTAATACAGAGTTTCAAATGAAGTGCCACAAGGGTGCCTACCGCCCTCTCGTAAAAGTAGGTTTTCAGTTTTCAATAAGGCTGTCACTTGCGATACGGCCAAAGCATGTAATAACGGCTCGCCCCCCTTAAGGCAGCCACTTAGTTTGTTTCAATAAAACTTAGCTTTTTTCTTATAAAGATCATTGCACTGGCCCCATGTCTATCCCCCTGAGTCACATCTACGACTCGTTAAACAACAAGTTCAGAGTCCAGCTTGTCCCCCAGGGCTACTCCTACAACTTGCTAGGCTCAAATGACGAGTTTGGAGTCTAACACTTGGTTCGATGCTACTTTAGTCGCTTGTGAACAAGCAAGTGTGAAGTGGCTCACCATTCGAAATTGCTCCTATAACTCGTTAACCCCCTTAAACAACAAGTTTGGAGTCCAACACTTGGTTCAATGCCGCTTTAGTCGCTTGTGAACAAGCAAGTGCATAGTGACTCACCATTTGGAATTGCTCCTACAACTCGTTGATGACTCCTAAATAACTGGTTCGGAGTTCACAATTATGGTTCAAAATTGCCCTCACAACTTGCAAGTATGCAAGTTCGAGGCTCGAAACGACTATTCGAACTACTCCCACTACTAGTTAAATTTTCCAACAAGCAAGTTTGAAGACCAGCTCTTTTCCAGGGCTATTCCCAAAACTTGACTCAAACATACTGAATCTAGGGCCTAGCTCGCTTTTATAGCTACTTTTGTGGCTCGACAATCCTCATTAATGAGCTCCATGTTCATTTATTCTACCTAGCCACACCAGCAACTTCTTAATTCCATGTGACGGTGTTGGAGCACATCTCGTCAGTAGCTTCTCCCACAACTAGTTCACCTTCAAGCATCGGATATGATATCCAACTCACTCCTCAAGTTGTCTTTACAAGCTTGCTGGGTTAAAACAGCAAGTTTGGAGGTCAACTCCCTCCAAGAGTTTTGCATCTATGAGCTTGTCAGATCCAAACGGCAATGTCAGTGCCAACTCCCTCCTTAGGTCGCCTTTACAAGCCTGCCGGCTCCAAACGGCAAGGTCGACGCCAGCCTCCTCATCGGGTTGCTTCTACAAGTCTGTCGAATCCAAATGGCAAGTCGGCGCCAACTCCCTCCTCGGGTTGCCTCTACAAACCTGTCGGGTCCAAACGGCAAGGTCAACACCAGCCCCCTCCTTGGGTCGCCCCTACTAGTCTGTCGGGTCCAAACGGCAAGGTCGGCGCCAACCCCCTCTGATCGGGTTGTTTCTAAGAGCCTGCCGGGATCAAACGGTAAGTTCGACATCCATCTCCATCCTCGGGTCGTATCTACAAATTTGTTGGGATCTAATGGCAAGTCTGACATCCTTCTCTCTCCTAGAGCTCTTCCTAAACTCATAAGACTCAATCCAGGAGGGGGTAATGCAAAGATAGTGCAAGTCGAGACTAAAATACTTGGAAAGTCCTTATTAACCTTCCAGTATAGGCGCGAAGCTCCCAGTGATGAAGTTCAACTTCTCAACCTCTTGGGAACAAAACCCCTTTTTATGGCTCATTCGGGGCAAAAACGCCTCTTCATAGCTCCTCATGAGTAAAGCTCCTCTTCACAGCTTCTCGGGGGCGAAGCACCTTTTCGTAGCTCATCGGAAGCGAAACTCCTCTTCAGATCTTCTCTGTGACAAATTCCTCTTCATTTCTCATCTTCTCAACTCCCGGGAGGAGACATTACTAGCCAGTTTTGACATCCAGGATGGACAATTCTTCAACTGACTTTTGAATGGAACAAGTAGATCTTCGAGTCCTCTTCGAAACAATTGGTCATGCGCTCCAATCGGGTCTATGTAGCAACAGAAATATCCATTATACTACAGTTGTGCACGATGGAAAAAAAAAGAAGTTGATTAGTCTCTGCCACGTGTCGCAGGGCCCCACAGCAGCTCTCTCCGCCACGTGTCGCAGGGCCCCACAACAGCAGCTGCACACCTTCTCTTCTACCACGTGTTGCGCGGCCCACACAGAATCTGCACCTCCTCTCATGCCACATGTCACGTAGGCCCTACAGAGCGCCAGCATGCCTCACATGGGTTGTCCCATCCCCAATCAACAGCGGCGCCACGTGGTGCTCCCACACGCTCCTGCTCGTCCAGTGGGCCCTGCCACCTTTCCCGCTGTGCCGCTCGATCATCGTGTGATTCGTGCCATGTGCAATGAATGACCTAGATTGTTCCAAAAATCATGCTCACAATTTCACATGCTTCGCACGTGCCAGATATAAAAGGGAAAGAAAAAAATAAAAAATGGAGATGGTGCCCACATGTCAGCGATGTTTCTTTGACATGTGGGACCCACACCCTCCTCAGTACAAAAGGCAAACTGAGGAGGTGAGTTACTTTGAGGAATTCTGGCCGTTAGATATCCTAAAAAGCGTGCTTCTCACGATCAAGGATCCAGATTAATTCAGGTATTATTTATTACTTAAAATTCATTTTCTTAATATAATTTTCTTGAAAAATAATTAAAAATCAAAAAAAAAAATTAAATCTGGAAAAATATTTTATTAATTCTGAAAAATTATTAAAATACAGAATATTATTTTTAAATTCTGAAAAATAATTAATTTTAAAAAAAATATTTTAAAATTTCGAAAATTAATTTAAAATTCTGATTAATGTATTTTAAATTTTGGAAAATTAATTTCAAAATCCAAAAATTACTTTAAAAATCTTGAAATTTATTTCAAAATTCTAAAAAATAATTAAAAAATTTTGAATATTATTTTTAAATAGAGAAAAATAATTATTATTTTAGAAAAATTATTTTAAATTTTTAGAAATTAATTTAAAATTCATATTAATTAATTAAAGATTCCAAAAAAAAATATTAAAAATTGAGAATAATCCAGAAAAATCCCAAAAATTAAAGAAAAATCATAAAATTTTAGAAATTTATAAAATAATTCCGGATACTTTATGAAGTCAGAACAACGCCTTCACACCCCGAACAAAATTCAAACATCCCCGAAGAATTAGATAAATCTGTTAACCATTAAACACGGGCGAAGTACTCCCCAAAGGCTGTGAAATTTAGTCTTGGGAGTAGGGGGCTTGTGATATGGGTAAAAGTTGAACAAAATTGGGACTGTCCAAATCGGACACGAATCTTAAAGTTCTTGGGGGTAAAACGGTAATTTAAGCATATACTGGCCCGATGGGATGAGCTGGGCCATTTTCAGGCCTATCGACCCAATCCAGCCTGTAATAGGGACTGTTACAATAGCCCTAACACAAAGGGGTCCAGATCCATTGAACCCAGTTTAAACCCCCTATTTCTAGGGGGGTAACTGATTCTATCTCTCCATCCATAAGAGACAGTTTGAAAGCTTTACCTTTTCGTCAAGAGAGAGCCTAGACTCGTTCTCTTCATGAGAAAAGGATAACCAACTCTATCCAAACACCAGGAAGTAGAGATAGATGAATATCTTGAAACTGGCCTCCATCGGTGACTATATATACCTCGAGACCTCCTCAGAAACCAGGTAACTGACAACTCCGTTCTCAAAACCCACCATAACTTCGAGTTTTTGACTTAGGTGTCAGAGGGTCTTTCATCAGGGCCACCCTGGTGTTTCATACTTGTCTTGCAGGTTCACGTGAGTGACAATAGCCGTTCTCAGTGATCAGATCTTAGAGTCAAACACTAGTTCTTTGGGGTCAACATCGACAAGTAATGAAGGTTCGATCTTTACTGTTTTTCATTAAAAGAATTCACGTATCTGTTTGCTCCCACATAGAAATAAGCAACAACAACCATAAAAACCGGGCATACACCTCCCAATAAGTAAGATAAAAATGTTCTATTTGTAGTTATATACTTTTGCAATAAATATAAAATGAGAGGACTTGAACCAAAATTGGCCCAATAAAAGAAACAGATATGGTAGGGGTAGCATTAGGGTCGGGCTAGCCCGAGCCCGGCCCGACCCGCCCATACCCGGGCTGAACCGAGGCCAACCCGCGCAACCAACCCGGTCCGGTCCGATCCGCCATTTTCCCCCAAAAAATTAAATTCGGCCCTGCTCGCAACCGGCCCAGCCCTCAACCGGCCCGGCCCCCTTAGACTCGGGACAGGGTTGAACCGTTCTGGGCCGGCCTGCGAGTCGATCGATGGATTTTCTATTTTTTTAGAATTTTTACTGATATTATGTTTGTGTAATTACTAGATTACCCCCCAATAGATCTATACTAGCTAGTTTTGGGGAGGTATTTTGGGAAATTAAAAAAATGCATATTCTATATATACAACATCATTTCATTCAATTCTCTTCACAAATTCACTCAACTCTCTCTACTATCTCTCATCTCTCTCAACAAATCGACAACAATCAACAACATTCAACTACGCTCTTGCAAGGATCTACATCAACAACATCCAAAAACAATCAACAACATCAACAACAACACTACAAGCTCTCAACTCTCTCTACCTTCATTCTTCAATTTACATTCTGCACTCATACCGTATTCTTGTATTTGTATAATTTTTAGAATTAGCATTGTTGTTTGTTCTCATATATTTCTCTTAATTAGATTGAGTTTTGTTGTACTTCTTCTTCTTCTTCTTTTTAGATTTTTTGTAAAAAAAATTGGTAAGCATACACTAGTTTATTCATTTAATTGTTGTTGTTTTACTAAAATAATTGATCTTTTTTTTTAGAATTTTTTTATTAACATACACCGGTTTATAGTATAATTTTATTTAACTTTATTTGTTTTGTAGAATCATTTTCTATAATATACACTGGTTTATCTATCTTTACTTGTTTTGTAGAATTAAATTTTAAAACATACAGTACAATTAATTTTTTAAATATACACAAGAATTAATTTTTTGAATATACACTAGTTTAGATGACATCTAACCGATCACGCGGTAGACATAGTAGCCAAGAGTCCACTAGTAATCGTCGCATTCCTTCTATTCCAAATCCATATGTAGAGAGTGAAGAAACACTTATGAATTATGATACTATTCCCGATTTTTATGAAACACACACGGATCAAGTAGAAGTGGAAGACATAGAACCACAACCATCAGAACAAGCCCATTCTCAATCCCGAAAAATACAAGGGAACACTTCCGATGTACACAAATATTTTGACTATCTTTTCACAAAATGATAAGAGTGTAGGACTAAAAATTTCTAAAAAGTGTCAAACACCCTATAAGTTTAAAATAAGATCGGGAACGAGTACACTTCAACGTCACTTTAATAAATGTCAACCCGAAATTTGATTTAGTTATAGGACACAAAAAACTTAATTGAGATTTTTTATACTTATGCTCGACACGATGAATTACAAGATTTTTATCATGTTTTTTTAACTACAAATTTTGAGCATGTTTTGACTGATTTATATAATAGTTACGATAGACTTTATTCAACTAACACTTCACAATCATAAAATGTAAGTTCTTATTCTTCTTCTATATTATCAAAAAGAAAGGGTCTTACAACTAGTAGTGTTTTAAATCTCATAAAATAAAATAAAAAACCTAGAACCAATTCACCAGATGAGTTGAATTGGTATAATGCACAACCTCCCATTGATGATGTAGTAGATGTGTTTTATTTTTGGAAAACCAATGAAAATATTTTTACTATTCTTTCTCGTATGGCTAAAGATTTGCTAACTATACCAGTGTCAACTGTTGCATCGGAAAATGCTTTTTCTCTTGGTGGTAAGATTATGAGCCCGAATAGGAATTGTTTGACAACAAAGAATTTGGAGATGTTAGTATGTATCGAAGATTGGATGAGAGCGGAAAAGAGGACCCAAGTAAATGAAGCACACAATGGCTCAACAAGTAACGACGAATGAACATCTAGTAGAATGAAGTTTGGATAACGTACCCTAAATATTTGGAAAATTTAGGGCGATGAGATTCTATATTTAGGTTAAGTAGGAATGCACGATAATAGTCCATTGCCTTCTCTTCATTCTAAATAGAGGTCATCTCGATCTCTAAATACAAATGTTCCCCTCATATTGTAAGTTAATAAAATTTGTAAGAAATGTTACTAATCTATTTTGATTGTATATTAAACTTTGTAATTCATAAATACAATTTAATTTATGAATATCTCTATTATCTATATGTTCTTGATAATTTTTAACAATTTTCCTTCTTCTTTGTCTTTGTAAAAATTAAATATATAAAAAAATTGTCCCGGCCTGTACTGGGACCCAGCCCGCACCGGCCCAGCCTGGCCCCCCTAGCCAGAGGCCAAGGGCTAGGTCCGGGCCGGCATTTCACCTCCGAGGCCCGGCCCACCAATTCTGCCAGCCCCACCTGCGAAAGCCCGGCCCGGGTCAAAACCCGCAGGTTCTGACCCGGCCCGACCTACTAGGCCCAAATGCCACCCCTAAGGTATGGTGACATAGTGTAACACCCCTGCCCCGGGCTCGGACAATTTATACAATTTAGAAAACAAATTATTTATAGTACAGTACAACTACCCACCACAGGTTGCCTCTCAAAAGGTGGTTAACCAAATTGGTGACTCTTGATCATTGGCATTATTATTTATTAATATTATATTCTTGTTCAAATCCAGATATGGGACTAATCTCAATCTATTTTTCTCCTCTTTTCCTGTGAGAGACACACAGGTGCTCGCTGACGTCATCATTGTCGTCAGCGCAAAAGTAGTAGCACTCTGCTGTACTTCAATGTGGGCCCCCATCAGCTGCCACGTCAGCTGCTGCTGACGTCATCGATCAGAAAATGCAGCATTTTCGCTGCATTACTCCACCCGAGGGCCCCTCCATTATACAATATAATTACTATATATATATATACTAGTTCTTTGAAATTGCGGGATGTTACACATAGTGTTATTATTGGTCACATAGTTGTGATCACGGTACCCCTAGGTCATATCTAGAATTGATCGGTCATAACTTAAAGTACTAATGTCATGTATAATCCTGTGTAATATTGTGAATAATTTGTCAAAAATAAGAAAACTATTTTTAAAAAATCCATCTAACAAATCTATATAATAGTGTATTTTTTTAGGTTTGAATAATGTTTAGAATCCATTTTAAAATTTGAATTGAGAAAAATGGGTGGTTGCGTCCTACTTATGCTCTTTCTTTTTTTTTCTTTTTTTTTGTAAAAAAAAAACATGCTCTTGGCATATAATATACTAGTATATTCTATGCAATATATTGCACATCATTTTCAAAATAAAAGAAAATAATGACATATTACAATATTTTTTTGGTTTGATTAAGGGATATGATTCCTGTTCAAAATTTGGATGACGGGGGGGGGGGGGGGGGGGGGGGGGGGGGGGGGGGGGCTCCTACATTTCTCTCTTTTTTTTTATAAAAAAAAAGAGAAAAAAATATTTGGACTAAAAGTTGTCTTATCTCTACTATTTTAATGGGAGATGGGAGAGTTTGGGGTTGGGGGTTATAACCAAAAACTTTGTAACCAAACAAACTCGTAGATCGCCCGTGTGCAACTAATATAAAGGAGCATTAAGGTTCAAAGCCATAAAACGTCAAGGTTTTACATTAAAAATATATATATTTATTAAGACATGCATCGCGCATGTAAATTACTAGTCCAAATATCTCTCTATATATAATGGGAGAGTTGGAATTGTAATTTGTCAACATACAAACCCGTGCATTGCACGTGCAACTCCAACTCTCCCATTAATTACAACAAAGATAAACAAACAAACAAAAATTCACCTATTTAAATGTGCAACGCACGTGCAAAATAATATTTCAATATTTTTTTAACACCAAACAAACGCACATGTTGCACGTACAACTCCAATTCTACTTATGAACACGTGCACTGTGTAACACCCTAGATTTTTTTAAATAATGTTTTTGAGGTGTATAAATGAATTTAAATGATTTTGGTGATTTAATAAACATTTTTCTGAAAATAATCTTTTACACGTGCATATATTTTCTTGGGCAGTTCAAAGTCAGAAATTATCTTGGAAAATATATTATTTATTAGTAGGTATTATTTATGAATTTTCTGGATTTTTCTGATATTTATTTGGCATATATGCAAATATTACAAAAGATGGACTTTTGTGCAAAATTACCACTTTGAGTGAAAGCTCCAGATTTTTGAATTTTTGGGCTGAGCATGATGGCTAGACAACTCAGAGGTAAAAAGTTTACTTTTTGTTTTAATAGATTTAGTTTATTTCGCAAATTTCTTAAAGAATGGTCTTTCTGCAAAATTGCCACTTAGAGGCAAAAATTACAAATTTGTTTTTCTGGATTTAAAACCAGTGCTGACCAATATTAGGGTGGTTATTTTTGTTTTCAAATTTAAAGTAAATTGGTTAATCTAGTTTTCAAGTATAAGGATTTATATATGTAAAGATATATTCAAAAGGGATATTTTGCAAAACATATTCAAAACCCTATTTACCCTAATTTCCTACCTATTTAAAAGAGAGTGCAGTCGTCTCTTTGTTTTACTACACAAAAGGTTTTCTTTATTAATTATTTCTTGGAGTTTCGATGCTGGGATCTTGGTTTTCTTGCGAAATGAAGGACTTTTATTATTCTCTTTATTATTTCGGTTGATTCTTCAATAAGGTGAGTGACATATGTTTGGTTTCTTATTGTTCTAAGCTTCTTGTATGTGATGATTTGATTATTAGAAAGCATGTTAGGGGATTGTATGATGATATAATGAATTTTGATGAGTGGATGAATAAAAACTGAATCTTTTAATGAAAATGATATTATTGATGATTAAAATTCTACATAGATGGCTTGAAATTGTTAAGAACCTAACAGAAACAATGAGTAGGTTGTTTTCTTTCATATGCGTTATGATTTGATTGAGTTTAATGAGTTATATGTTGGTTATTGCAAAAAGTGAATACCCTAGTTTTCACTGTGTATGTTATAGATGTGGTCTGTTTGGGAATTTTGATGAGTAAAACTTGATTATTCACATGTTATAATTCTACATATTTATGGGTATACTGATGTAAGTAGTGGTGTATGTGTTTAATCAATTACAAGAGAGATTTTAAATCAAAAGAGATCAAGTTTTGAAGGGGTGGAGTTGTTGTTTTAATTCGGGTCTGATAATGTTTGTCCAGAAGTTTGATTTTTGAGTTTTATGAAGTTTTTAATTGGATCTTGAGTTGTCTTGATCCTGAGAATGATTAGGACAATATATTACCTATATACGATATTTTCTTAAAGCTTTAACTGATGTAAACACGCATATATACACTAATACATATGTCCTGTTTTGAAGAATTTGTCGAAAATTGCTCTTTTATGAATTTGATGAAGTTTTGATTTGTTTTATAAACTCTAGTATGTTAAACAAGTTATATTTGATCATCTCAGAATTTTTTTTTACAAATTTATGATTTTACAAAGATTAGACGAAGTATCAGTTAAAATGTGCACGAAATTCAAAGATGTGTTTTCTTGACATGTCAGTCGACCGGTTCCATTTTGAACTTAAAATGGTATCTTGGAGTCGTCATCTTAATCTCGTGTGCGGTCGAACGTCATTTGAAAAATTGAATTTTTGGGATTGTACAGTCGACCGTCGTTATTTTGAACTGTTTTGACAGTCGACCGATACCTACTGTCTGTGTTGTTCTTGTTGGGTTTCTTGTTGATTTCTTGAACAATTATTTCTTCGATATTATGAATTATTGACCTAATATTTTAGATGATGTTTTGCTACAAATTACAGTATTTTACAGAAAGTTATATTCTGATTTTTAATAGAATATAAATTGTATTTCTATAATTTTATGAAGTGAAATATTTATGGTTTTTGAAGAAATTGACGTTTTGAGACTTTCTACGACTTAAAAATATGATTCTCAGTTATTTAATTGATTTAATGCTCTATTTCAATTCTGGAATTTGTGAGTATACTGAATGAATTTGGTTTTGTTGATTAAAGAAGCTTTCATTGATATAAACATTTTGAGATTTGGAATTAAGAGTTTTATTGAAAGTTTTGGTGTTGATTTCGATTTGTGAGTCTCTAGGAGTTGAGTGGGATTCCTGTGAACCAGCAAATGAGATTTTGTAGATTTTGAACAGTTGGGTTTTGGGGTTGTTGTTGTGGAATTAAGTCTGGCAGGATACACTAACTCTAGATAGGGGGAATTTGTGTTTTAATAATAATCAACTTAAGGACAGGAACTATTGGAGATGTGATAGAACTTGAGAAACATAAGTATATGCTCTAGGGGTCTAGTCCAATGAATGCGTTCCAAGACTGTGTATTGTTCTATCTCGAGAGGACATTTGGTATGTTCGCGTGTCGAGGGTCTGCAGGCCTATTCACAGAACATACAGGTGCATTCGCATGTCGAGGGTTGGCGGGCCTATTCACGGAATGTACTAGTGTATTTGCACGTCGAGGGTCGCAAACCTATTTGTGGGGTACACGTCAGGGAGGTGATTCTTCCTAGGGTCAGAGCTTTTCTTACATGATGCTTACGCGTCGAGGGTTGTGATGCCTATTCGCGAAGTATTCTCGATCTTATTTCTATCACCGTAGTAGGATTAGTTGCATAACGAGGGACTTAACCCTATAAAGTGGAGAATGATAAGAGCTTGCACCGGGCCTATGTAGTATGGAATGTATAGAATCCGATAATTATGCATTAGAGAGTTATCATATTGCATTTGTGTTTTCTTGACTTGATTTTATGCATGTATGTTTTCTATTTTCCTACACTTGACACTTAGTCTAGTTTCATTTGATGTTTTTATATTTTATTTATTGTTATTTCATATTCCATTCGTTACTACCGTTAGTATGTGTTGTTTATGACATTATTCTTTATGTTTTATTTATATTGTACTTTTTTTTATGTCACTCACACCGTTATGGCTGACCCATGTAGTTTTGGGGGTTAGCGTTATCTCTAGCCTTATTTTTACAGGTAGGTACATATAGCATGGGATTTGGATGCATGTGGTAGAGTGATAATGTGGCTTATGTAAATTGTAATAGAATGTATTGTAAAAGAAAGAATTGTAATTCAAGGTATTTTATTTTCCGCTGTGTTTTGTAAAGAATTGATGTAATAAAAGTTAAAAATTATTCTGTATTTTGGCTATGTTTACTATTACATTGAGGTAGATGCTGGAAATTGTGCCACGTGTTTCTGAGATATTATATTGAAAATTCGGGGCACTACAGAAGTTGGTATCAGAGCATGCTTCAATAGTAATAATAAACATAGTATAAAAATAAACCTAGGTGTGGACATTAGAGCATGCGTACCTAGGTGTGGACATTAGAGTGTGAGTATCACATAGAATTAAAACAAGATATTATGATTTGGGGTATGATTAAGGTTTTGCCATGGGGTATTGATGTGAATGTGAATTGTGTTATGATGCTCTAACTTTTCCCTCATTTTGTAGTATTCAGTATAATGGCAGGACCTAGGACCAGGAATGGTGAAAATGGTGATGGGGCTGAGAGTTCCTATGGAGCTGGACTTGATCTTGAGACTGAGGTTGTCAGGGTGTATCAGACTTTGAACGCATTCATGGCAGCCAACATGGCTCAGAATCAGAATCAGAATCAGAATCAATGGGATGGACCAGTATTTGATAATGCTGATCCAATTAAGCAAGTTGAGTCCTTCAAGCGGATGAAGCTGCCTGTTTTTTAGGGACAGTCGGATCCAAATGAGGCTGATGATTGGATTAGACAGATGGAGATAGTCTTTGAAGTCTTGGAAATCCCAACAGCCAATAAGGTGAAATTGGCTACAATGCAGTTAGAGAAGGACGCTGGTGTCTGGTGCCAGTCAGTGAAAAAGAATTTTGGGGATCACCAGGTGACTTGGGAGGCTTTCCTGGATGAGTTTAGGGATCGTTTCTTTCCTCTGGATATTCAAGAGAAGAAGGCAACAGAATTCTTGAATCTACAGCAATGTAGCATGTCAGTGCGCGAATATGATACTAAGTTTGCCCAGTTATCAAGGTATGCACCGGAGCTGATTGTTGATGAGGCGAAGAAGGCCAAGAAATTCGAGTAGGGCTTGAGGCCGAATTTGAGGTCGTGGATGATACTGTTGGGCATCAGGAGATTTGACAAGCTGGTCAGGAGAGCAGCTATGACAGAAGAAGATATGGATTAGTTCCAGAAGAAGCAGGAGACCTGGAACAGGAACAAGAGGCTAGCAGTTAGTCAGAGCGAGAAGAAGTTCCCAGTGAAGTAGGGCAGGTTCAGTAGGTCAGAGCAGAAGGCACCCGCTATTCAAGGCGTGACTTGTTTCAACTGTGGAGAGGCATGCCACTATCAATCAGCATGCACCAAGCCACTTAAGGTGCGGGTTTGTTATCAGTGTGGTCGTGAAGGGCATCTCAGACCAAACTGTCCGCAGTTGAAGAAGGATGGTGCAGGCGGAGGCAAATTTCAGAGGCAGGGGCGAGTGTTCGCATTAACTGAGGAGGATGCGGGTAACTCAGAGGATGCGATCTAGGGTATGCAAGAATTTTAAATTTATTTATTCGATGTATTAATTAAAACTTAGTTTGAGGATAAATTGAAGATTTGAGTACCATTCTTCATGTAAGAGGATTTGTTTTGATTAATGAAATAAAGGCAAAAGTTTTATTTGATATTGGTTCTTCACATACATTTGTGTCGCCCAATTTTGCTAAAGTCTTAGGTGTGGTACCTAAGGTGTTTTCAGACAGAGTCTTGTAGGTGGCAATTTATCAGGGGAGGAATTGATTGCTGATCGATATTACGAGGGCTGTGATATCGAGATTGGTAGGAGATTATTTGGCATTGATCTCATTGAGCTGCAAGTCATGGGTTGGATGTGATCGTGGGTATTGATTGGATGGCAATATATGATGCCACAATTGAATGCAAGAAGAAGGAAGTGTTAGTGAAAGTGGAACACCCCGCAACATTGGATATGACAATTTTGTCGTTCGTGTGTTGTGCACGTGTATTTTGTACTACCACAGGCAATAACCGTAACACGTTTTAATCACACGTGTTTTTTATTTCAACTAATTATGCATTCCCCGTCTTCTTAAAATTTATTTTATCCTATTTGAGTCAACTCAAATATAAAATTCCAATCTCTGTGTTTTTACATGCTTTATACGTGTTATCGATGCATGTATCGATTGCGTATTTTTTCACCGCTACGTGTAATATTTCCTATGCGTTAAAATTATTTATTTTATAACGTATTCAAATTCGTTTTATAAATAAAAATTCATTTTTCTCGTATTTTAATTAAAATATTTTATACGTGCGGTGCACTTGTTTTCTATGTAGGTAGTGATTACGTTGTGGAATATATAAAAATTAATAAAATATATTTTTCGTATGTTGTATTTCAATTATTTATAAATATTTTCCCGTCGATGAAATTTATTTCGTATTTTAATATTTTACATGCGACGCACGTGTTTGCAAGGCACGTGTCGGTTGCATTCCTTTTTAAAATAAAATTTGTGAGGTGCGTGTTTCTATTTTTATTCATACATGAAAACCTAAATTTTAATTAAACTAAACTAATTTTAATTAAACATTTACAATATATTATAATCTATATTTTAATATAAAATTATATATGTATATGTATGAATGAAGCGTGTGCAAGTGCGATGCACGTGCACGTGTTTGGGTATGGGAAAGATTTGCCGGCTATTTTGGGATGGAGGGAAAGAGTAATACTTTTTGAATTACATGAGTGGATTAGTGGGTTGTAGTAGTGGAGGTGGTTTAATAACTATCACTTAATCCTCTTTATAATCACCCCACACCCCACCCTACCTTCACTCTCCTCATCTCTCCCTTCTTTCTTTCTCTGCTTAATCCGAAAACCATCTAGCAAACCCCTTTTGCTTTCTCCACTCATTTCACCATACAATCTATATAATAAAACACAAAGAAAGCTATCAAGTGGCTCTCATTCAATAGGGCTGAAATCAATGGTCCAGATCTAACCTCACAAAACATATTTTCCCGCCCGAAAGTTTTCCCCCAAAACTCAAATTCAAGTCCCCACAACAACTCCTTTATTTATTTATTTATTTATTTCTCTCTCTCTCTCTCTCTCTCTCTCTCTCTCTCTCTCTCTCTATTTAGAAATTTATATTTTTCAGATTTCAGGTTTGTAAATTTTCAGATTTTTATGCATTTTTTTATTGTTCATGTTACATTGAAAATAGCAAATATCTCATCAACAGTTAAATTTCATCACTTTTCACACTCAAATTTCTAAGAAGTTGGATTTTACACCCCCTTTTATAATTATTTTTCAACATATACTAATGAAAACATAGACTTTTATTTACAACTAATTATTGTTTTACTATTCAAACTTGAGCTACATAATTGTTGTTTTTGTAATATCCCGGACAGATATTACCTCGTATAAATTACTATTTTATTATTATTTTATTATTATTTTGTTTTAATTCCAAAATCAAATTATTTTTGGTAATTTTTGCCGGTTTGTCCACAAACATTGTCTGCACGCATATATCGGTCGGTGTACATCCGAAGTACATAAAATTGGTAGTGCGATCCTCCGAATTGATAATAAAACTTATTTTATTATTATTTTCAAATTAAACTATTTTATGAGGATTATATAAGAATTTTGGTATACACATACATATACATATACATACATTTGTATTATACTTGGTACATCATACAAAATATGTACTATGTACTCTTGGACAATGTACTCATCCTTGTCATGAAAACTTAATTAGATGGTTAGGGTTTGATTAGGAGGCTTAATTTAGGGTTTTTGTATGCATGAAGAGATTAAGTAAAAACCCCTTCTAGAAACCTTATCCCTTTACCATGCTTCCACCTCATTTCTAGGCCATACCCTACACCTCACCCCTACCCTCCTACAAGCATGGCCGGTTTGCTCCTTCTTGGGGGGTTTTGTGCATAATGTTGAGTGCACTTTTTGCACTCTCCACCATTCTCTCCACCTATAAATACCCCATCCTTCTCCACTTGTCTCATTTTTACAAAACAAAAGAAAGGAAAGGAAAAGAGAGAGAGAGCCTCATTCTAACAAGAGAGTTTTCTTGTAGGTTCCATAGAAGTTCTAGGAGCTAGGGAAAGGAGACGTTTTAGCTAGCTAGTCCTTCCTACAAGTAGAACAAGGTGGGGGTTTCTCTTTTGTTTGTTTGTTTGTTTGTATTGTTGTTTTGATGTTCTTCTTCTTCTCATCCTCCTTGTTTTGTTTCTTTTGTTTGGGTGCTTCCTTGAGATATTATTGTGTGTTGTTTGTGGTGTAAGTTGTAAATTTGGATGGTAAAAGAAATGTGATAAGTAGTAGTAAAGAACAAAAAGATGGAATTTTGTAGTAGTAGTTGTTGTTTTATGTTTACAAATTGGACTAAAATGACATAAGGCATATGGACTTGTACATACAACCATTTGGGGTTATAGGACTTGATGAGAACTCATGCACAAAGCATATGAACCCTTTTTACAACCATTTTTGGTTGTAGGACATGTATTGAACTTGGACTAAAAAGATAGCATATGTTGGTTGAACTAAAATAGAAGGTTCTTAATTTATTTCGTTGTTATTTGTTCTCTTTTATAGTCTTAAGAAAGAAAGAAACCCTTGTGGTTGTTAATTCTATTAATGGAAAAGAAACTATATAAAATCACTAGTTGTAGAATGGTTAAAAAGATCTCTTTTTATGTTCAACTAGTGTTAATAAGAAATAAATACTAATGAAGATTTGGTAGAAATGTTAGTAGATGTTCATACTAAAATAAAGTAGTAGTAGTAGTAGTAGATAATTAAAAGAAGTAGTTGTAGATGTTTTATGTTCACATTAAAATAAAGTAGTAGTAGTAGTAGTAGTAGTAGTAGTAGATAATTAAAAGAAGTAGTTGTAGATGTTTTATGTTCATATTAAAATAAAGTAGTAGTAGTAGTAGAGGATTAAAAGAAGTAGTTGTAGATGCTTTATGTTATGTTCATGGTTAAAATAAAGTAGGTAGTAGTAGTAGTAGATAGTAGAAGTAGTTTTATGTTATGTTCATGGTTAAAATAAAGTAGTAGTAGTAGTAGATGATTAAAGGAAGTAGTTGTAGATGTTTTATGTTCATGGTTAAAATAAAGTAGTAGTAGTAGTAGTAGATAATTAAAAGAAGTAGTTGTAGATGTTTTATGTTCATATTAAAATAAAGTAGTAGTAGTAGTAGATGATTAAAAGAAGTAGTTGTAGATGCTTTATGTTATGTTCATGGTTAAAATAAAGTAGTAGTAGTAGTAGATAGTTGTAGATGTTTTATATTATGTTCATGGTTAAAATAAAGTAGTAGTAGTAGTAAAATATTGTAGGATTCATGCCAAAATTATCTATCATGTTTAGGAATGATATACATGTTGTAGGATTCATGCCAAAATTATCTATCATGTTTAGGAATGACATACATGTTTAGAATGTTGTAGGATAAATGCTAAAATTACTTACCATGTTTAGAAGTATATATATATACTTAGGAATGTTGTATGTTCATACTAGTAGTTATCCGTGCTTAGTAAGATATTCATGCTTAGTAGTTATTCATGCTTAATAAGATTCATGCTTAGATGATAGTAGGAAAGTAGTATACCATGCTAGATTAATTTATCTATGTTTAGATAGTTGTAGGAAAGTGGATATCATGCTAGATTAATTTATCCATGCTTACATGCTAGTAGAAAAGTTGTATACCATGTTAGTTTAATTATAGGAAAGTTGTATACCATGCTAATTTAATTGTAGGAAAGTTGTATACCATGCTAGATTAATTGTATACCATGTTAGTCAAATTGTAGGTAAGTTGTATACCATGCTAGATTAATGGTAGGAAAGTTGTATACCATGTTAGTTTAATTATAGGAAAGTTGTATACCATGCTAATTTAATTGTAGGTAAGTTGTATACCATGCTAGATTAATGGTAGGAAAGTTGTATACCATGTTAGTTTAATTATAGGAAAGTTGTATACCATGCTAATTTAATTGTAGGAAAGTTGTATACCATGCTAGATTAATTGTATACCATGTTAGTCAAATTGTAGGTAAGTTGTATACCATGCTAGATTAATGGTATGAAAGTTGTATACCATGTTACTTTAATTGTAGGAAAGTTGTATACCATGTTAGTTTAATTGTAGGAAAGTTGTATACTATGCTTAGATAGTTGTAGGAAAGTGGTATATCATGCTAGATTAATTTATCCATGCTTACATGCTTATAAGAAAGTTATATACCATGCTAGATCAAATAAATATTCATGCTTACATGATATCCATGCATAGATAAATGATTGTTCATGATAAGTTAGTAGATGATCACGCTTAATCATTATTTATGTTAAGTTAGTAGATGTCATACTTAATTGTTGTTCATGCTAAGTTAGTAGATGATCATGCTTAGATGATATCTATGCTTAAATAGTGTATGTCCATGCCTAAATATTGTTCAAGAACAAGCTAGAACATACTCATGTTTAACAAATGCCATGTTAGATTAAGGTAGGGATTAATCTACAATGCTTAGAATGTAGGTTAATACTAATTATATATCCATGCTTGGGTGGTGATGATTAATCGTGTTAAGTAATGAAGATCCATGCTTAAGGTGGTAGTAGAGATATATATACTCTAAGTAGTAAGTATTCACGCCCAGTTGTAGCTTATGCTTGACTATAGTAAACTTCATGTTTAGACCATAGTGATAATTCATGCTTAAGCTTGATATAAGCACATGCTTAAATCATATTCGTACTTAGGAGTATTGTGGTGAGGGGTTAAGTTATGTACTATAATTAGATTATTGTGGATAGATGCTTGCAATTGAATGCCATGCTTAAAGTACTATAGGTTGAAGTAATAGGGATTTGGGAGACCACTAGTAATAGTTAGTTTGATAAAGATTGTTATGTCGCCTTCGGTTTTTCATTGGTAGAATACCGATCATAGACAATTAGTAGATTCTTCTGTTGCTTCTAATAATAGAAGATCAAGTTTGCTAGTAAGCACGTTTGGTTGCTTCTAGGATTGATTACCTATATGGTTGTTTGCATATGGTTGTGCTCGTACGTGGCTCGACTGGCCCGTATGTAGCTGTGGATCTCATACGTAGTTTATTTGGCTCGTATGTAGGTTGTTGTCTCGTACACAGCTCGATCGGCCCGTGCATAGCTGTTGGTCTCATACGCAGCTTATTTGGCTGGTATGTACGTTGTTATCTCCTACGAGGCCCGCCTGGCTCGTAGGTAGCTATTATTTCATACGTAGCTTATTAGCTCGTATGTGGTTATTACTAGTGTATAGCGTGTTAGCTAGTACACTGTTCGTTGTGCTCGTCTATGGTGATATTACCACCCTAGGGGCTATCGACCATCAAGACATATGTTTTCTACCCTAAGGAACTGTGGAGGAGTCACTCCTTGTGTACCGTCGAATCTTAACCAGTGTAGGTTGATCGAGGACCAGAGTATAGACGGAATCCAAGTTTAGGGTAGCGGCATGCATGTATGTTCGCACGGCCGAGGTCTTGGATCGATGGACCAGGAACTGGATCCCGAAGGGTTCTGGTAAGTCTAGGTTGAGCAGCCTAGTAGAGTTGTCTTGCGAAGTCTACTTTAAAGGCCTAGCATGTTGTGTTTATAATATTGTCATCCCTAGGATTGTTCGAGTCAGGGACATCATTAGGATAGTGACTTATAAAGATCATTACTTAAACCTTTTTGCCGGGAGAGAGGAGTCGGTTGTAGGGGGCCCCTTATAACTAACTCGTCCCTTGAGGCAGATCATAGGTGGTGTATTGGGTTGCGCCTTCCTGTCAAAGGGATACGTACGGTGCCGTCTCACAAGTTGGGAGCACAGGTTGCGTGTCTCGCGCTGTTAATTCCTGAAGTACCGTGGCTTGGGGGTGCCACAAGATGCATTGGGCAGTCCTATGCTTGCGAGACCCCAGGGGTGCCACAGGGTAGGCTTCGCGCTACCCTGCGCTTGCGAGACCCTATGATTTGGATTTTGAAATGACGCCCGATACATTGGGTTCGTCTAGTTTTGAGTGAGGTACGGTTAGCCGGGTAGCAGTGGCGAACATAGACACCACTGGCCGACTGCATTGGTGGGACATGACCACGTCTGCAACCTCATCAGTCACGTGCAGGTGTCAGGAATAGGTTGTGTACAATTAGAATTCATAACGCGGGTTCAAATCCCTATACATGGAGAAACGGCTTGAGATGGGGTCGCATGTAGTATGGGTTGCATATTGCTTCGGAGACTCGCTGACATTAGAATAGGAGCATCCTAGTTCTATTCAAATATCGCATTAGAGTCTAGTCATAGCACTCACGAACACTTAAACTACACCAACACCATTGCCATGTTTTGTATGTTGTTTGGGAGATTCGCTGCTTTGATATCAGCCTTTAAGTGTGAGTGGATACTGACGTCCCCACTTCCATAGGTACTGGATCGCCGAAGCACAAGGGCGAGATTCAGGAGGACTCAAGGCAAGGAAAGCAAGGAGTCAATGTCATGTTTAGTTCCGCTGTAAAATGTGTATTGATCATCTATTAGTTGGAAAGTACTCTGATGTAAGATGTTGAAGGTTGTAATACTTGAAAATGTAAAGGTAGTATTGTAACTCTATTGTAATGTATTGCAGTGTATAATGTTCAGACTTGTAGTACATTGAGTGTTGAATAAAAAGTTTTAAATTCTCCTGTTTTTCTGTGTATTGTGACTAATTGAAGAAAAGGTCTTGGCTCGTGTCTCGGTTTTCCCAGTATTGGAAATCGGGGCGCTACAGTTTTACTGTTTACATGACTTCCATATGCTGTATCGTTCCGAAGACGTGCCGTGGGCACGTGCCCACGGGCAAATCTAGTATACATATAACTTATAATATATTTTTATATACATATATATATAAATATGCATACATGCACATATGTAGATATATATATAGACTAGGTTTGCTCGTTGACACATGCCTACGGCACGTCTTCGGAACGGTGTACCTTATTTGATCATATAAAATAGTTTTGGAGGTCAAGCAAATTAATTGAAGTAGCAAACATAGAGCAAAAAACATATTATATGATTTTTTAGATTATTTTTGAATTATTTTTAAAGTTTTTAAAGTTTTAAATTTTTTAGTTTTTTAGTTTTTTAAAATTTTTATTTTCCTAAATTTTTTGAATAGAAGAGGGAGGGAGAGAGAGAGAAAAAAAATAATAATAAATATAGGAGTTGTTTTGTGTGGGAGATTTGAATTTGAGTTTGGGGGGGAATTTTTGGGGGGAAAAATATGTTTTGTAAGGTTAGATTTGGGCCTTTAATTTTTGGGAGGATTGAAGGAGAACCACTTGATAGCTTTCTTTGTATTTTATTATATAGATGTGAAATGAGGTATGGGCTATGCTTTTCGGGAGCTTTAGGAGAGCTTGCTGACTTGGGTTTTTGCCTTGGTGCGCGGATTTCGACGTGGAGTGAGGCTTCTTTTGGAGTTCGATTGCTAAGAAATCAATACTTCTTTGGGTGGGTGTTTCTTAAATCCTTTCTAAATTTAGGAACATGATGCATTCTAATTGATATATGGCTTAATTGTTAAATTTTGATTGATAGGATGAATATAGATTGCATGATCTGAATTTAATTGTGTTATGATGTGTTGAAATACTATTGTGAACCAAATAAATGACTAGAAAAATTGTTAAATTAGAAAGAGAAAGAGTAAGTATCATGTAGGGAATTATTGGAATAAAAATTGATGCATGTTAGAATATTGTTATAATAGTCAAAATAATGCAACATGTATGAAAAGGATTTTTAGATGCTAATGTAGTAAAGAAATGTGGAAAATAGTCTCACTAGTATACATTTTATGAGTATAAAGAACTTTATGAAGAAGTTTTGATTAGAGACAACACTTTATTTGAAAATTGATAATATGAGTTCTTTAATACAATTTGGGAGAAAATTTTATTGCATTGTCAAAAATGAGAATTTTTAAAGTTTAAATATATGCACTATACTGTATTTTTGAAGGAAACCAATCTGGAAAAGAATTAGATTTTTGAATGGTACAAATTGGTTGAGTACTCGAAATTTTGTAAAGGAAAATTTACAAACAGACAATATGTATAAAGATACTTTCATTTCCTCTTCATAACAGAGGATGGGTTTGGGATTACTAGTTTACGGTGTGGGTTGATAGCACTGTGAATAGTGCTAGAAGTCTTCGGTTCGAGTCTTGATGGGCTCTGTTTTATTCCAAATTTTGATTTTTCCCAATAATACATTGCACCTGTATATAAGAAAATCAATTGTGTTTTTATCGCTAACTGCCTTTGGTCTTTCTGGTCTTCAGGTGCAAATTAAAAAGGTTACTATTCATGGGCGGAGGTCTCGGGTTCGAATCTGCCGGCCCACTTTTTTTAAATTTTTGGTTTTTTCAGTTTTTAAGGAGTATTAAATTCGAAAAAAATTTATTATTCCTCTAAAATTATTTAGACTTTATAAAAAAATATTTCCATAATATTTTGATATATTTTGTGAGATTTAGAAGTGGATTTCGCATTAAAACAGTTTGTTTTATGAACTTGGTTTCAAATTAAAGAAGAGATTTTTGTGTGGTTAAAGAAGATTAAAGTGGAATATGATTAGACACTTCTGATTAAATTTCCATGGTTATAAATATCTTTGATTTAGAATACTTTGAATTGCACACAACTCTATAAGTGATTAAATTGATAATGAAAGTTGAAGAGAGTTACATCATGTTATGAGATTATAAAAGAAATATTTTTCTTTGAGAAAGAGATTTGTGAATAAAAAAATTCAAATATTATTTTGAGATTGAATATAACATATTGTTGATCTCTAAAAACGAGATAGTTGTTGGAATCTAGAGGCTAGGCGAGACCCTTAGAAACTTGCAGTTGATATTAATATGAATTGGAGAGCTAACCAGTGTGGGTTGAGCATCTCTTAAAAAGTAGCCAGTGTGGGCAAACTGTCTCTTTTGTTTGGTTTAAGTCCGGTAGGGTAAGTTAGCTCTAGGTTGTGATGATTTTCTTCTAAAAACAAACTAAAAACTTAAGGATAGACACTATAGTGGAGATGTGATGAAAGTAAGAGAAAAACACAAGTATGAGGGCCTCGGATTCACGGTGTGAGAATTTTCACAGGTTGTACATGATGCATCATGTCATGACGTGAATCTATCTCTAGAATTATCGGGATTGTGGCGACCCTTGTGGGGTGCTTGGTGACTACGTAGTGCCATCGTCCCATGACGGATGCGAATTTTCTATAGGCTGTCTACATGATGTGTCATGTCATAACGTGGGATTTCCCTCTAGGCTGTCTGGATATGGGCTCGTAACTCATAAAACATCTAAGAACTTACCGTAGTTACCGTAGTATTTTAACTCATAACGAGTGATTCAACCCTATAAGATGAAGTACAGTTAAGGGCTTGCCCTCGGATCTATGTAGAATGGGATGCATAGGTTTGAACACATGTATATTAGTGTCATTAAATATAAATAACTGCATTAAGGTTAAGTGCACAAGCACACACGACATCAATAAGATAGTCCCTTTTTAGCTTTGTTTGTGATCAAGTTTGTGTTTGTTAAAGTATTAAAGAATTGTTATATTTTCGGCATAGCGAGGATGACCGTGTATAATATTGTGTTGGTTGTAAGTAATTGACGTGCCCACAGTTTCATATGCAGGACTTGAAATTTATAAGAAGATTTAAAGATGAATTTGATGCTGATGATTACTTAAATGCTAAAGTTGTTACAATTATACATTTATCATTGTTGTATTTCATTTACTTTCTGCTGTGTTATGATGTAAAAAGATCATGTTGTAATAAAAGTTTTAAATTCCTTATAAAATTATAGGAAGTGAAGTGTAAAGACCATGTCAAACTTCGAATTCGGACTTATTTGGAATTCGGAGTGTTACAAAGTGGTATCAGAGCCATGCTTCAGTGAGTAGTACAAATTTATAAGGACGACACATTATAGTGGACATTTGAAGTATGAGTTCAGTATATAGAGATTTAAATGTAAGTGATTTACATTTGTGTTGCTCTATACACTTTTGTCTTCTCCTCCCTTTTCCTATTAGATGGTTGTTGTCATGGATGATGAAGTTATAGAACTTGCATTCATGATACTCTCCTCGTATACATTCATGTGAGATTGTATGCGAGTATATTTTCCCTTGGTATCAGAGTGGCACGCGGAAGCGTAGTGGGTTTGAACCTACATTCATGATACCTTACACATAGACACACTTTCCTTCCAAATTTCTCTTCGTGAATCTTTATCATAGTACTTTTTCCACATTTAATATTTTTCAAATAAATATTTGCTTATATTATTAAATCACTTGAATATCTATTATTTTGTCTATCTTTCTTAGTCATGATCTTTAAAATTTGTTTTATCTGCCTTTCAGTCTTAAAATTTTGTCCTTCGTGTTTTTATGTCACTTTATGTTTATCCGTTTATATTTGCAATTACTTTACATATTTTATTAAGTTTTAGATTACCGCTTATTAAATTAATATTGCAACTATTATTTTCTTCATTTATTATTTCTTTTATATTTTTAAATTTTTGAATTTTGCTCATGTACATTCATTTTATATTATTTGATTTTGTAATACTATATTTTTCCATTATCTTATATTGTCTTATATACAAAATTGAAATATTCTACTCATATAAATATGACATACCATTTTGTTTTATTGTCTACATTCGATACTATTGTTATCACATATTATTTGCTAATTTGTTTTGTTATATTCACTTTTATTATTAATCTCTACTCATTAAATTTGTAGTTTTACGCTTCTTTAATATAATACAGACACTCAACTCACTATTTATACTTTATCTTTATTCTCAAATTTTAATTGTCTTTACAATCTTAGTTACTACTTATATTTTCCACTGATTTCTATATGTGTCATATATTTCAATATACTTACTATACATATCATTCCACCCTCATCCAATTACTACATTACTATTCTTATATATAATTGTTTATGTTTATTGTCCTAATTTGCTACACTACATAATTATTATTTTCATTTGTATTTTTAGCTAGTGCATATACTTTACACTATTCTCGTCTTAATGTTATAAATCATTTTCATTACTACAAATTTTTTATATCCTATTTTTAAAGTCTATATATCTATTTTAATATTATGTCGTTGTAATTTCCTACTTCATTTACAACTTTTCCATCCACTTTTATATCACTGATTTCAAAATATAACACCATACTTTATTAAACACCCAATATCCAAGTACATATGGAAAATTACATTTTTCCATCTTCCATTTTGAGCAACCTGATGTCGAGAGGGCAAATCTGCAACTAGACGTCAATGGAGGCAAACTGCAACTGGACATCGGGGAGGCAAAGTCTGCAACCGAATATCCAGAAGGCAAATTACAATCAGATGTCATAGGGGTAATTTTGCAACTTGAGGTCAAGGAAACAAGTTTGTAGTTGGACACCAACGAGAATAAAATTTTCTATTTTGATAACCCCTACCTTGTTTTCTACAATATTTACTTACCACTGTCACATTTTTGTACTAGCTTATACTATTTAATAATATTTTACAACCTAGCATTAAATTAATTACCTGATTATTCATACTGGTTTCTATCCTACATGCATATTAATATTTAATATCAACCATCTTGCCGTTTTCCTCTTATTATTTTGAATCTTTACATAAGTTAGCATTTCATATAACTTCATCGTATTTTATTTTGCTATTAACTTATCTCAGATTTGGTGAATACTCACCTAACAAACAAACAAAAAGAAAAGAAAAGAAACTTATTATTTATACTTTTGTTTATGATTCATAATTTATTTCTATATAATTAGTTTTTGTATTGTTTCGATGATGTGTTATTGCCTTTCTACTATAATGTCTTGTTTTACTCCTACAAACCGTTTATAATTTTCGTATCATAACAATGTTTGTTTCACCCTATAAATTTTATGCCTATGTACATATATAATTTTGTATATTAGTTTTTCTTGCTCTACTTGATAATTCAAAAGTATTTCGATGTATGCTTTCTATATATTTAAATTTCAAATCGTATGTATAATGATTATAGTTACCTTAGAAATTATTTTATTAATTGGTACACAAAATTATTTTTATGTTGTCTATACTTTTAACTAAATTTAATTCTCATTTATTTTTCAAACTCTTATCCCGTAGTCTTCTCAAAAATTGCTAATTCAATTATTATCCCGTAAGATACAGTACCAAATCAGTTTGCTATTTTGATCATTCTACTACTTATTATTTTGATAAAATTTGATTACTAAATCTATTTATAAATTATCCATTGACTATGTTTCTCTGTATTCCGTTGTTTTTCGAACTATTCCACAATTAATGATTAAGTTTATTTTTCCTTTTATCTAATGTTTTTGTATGAAAATTTCTCTCAATCCATCCTGTATTTTTTGTCACATTTATCTTCTTATAATATTTTCTTAGTTTTCTAGTTTCATTCTTATCAAATTTTAAAACTCATAGTTTTCTTATACAGAATTTGTCTTATTCTTTCACATTACCTATTTTTATACTACATTTATTTTCTTAATGTTTGCAGTTTTCTATATACAATAATGATATTTTTTTTGGAGTGTACAAAATACAACTTTTTACCCTAGTGAGTTCTGAGGACAGAACTGTTCTAAGGGAAGGAGAGTGTAACACCCCGAAAAATTGAAAATGACAATTCTGCCCCTCGTGTGTTGCGCATGTGTATTTTGTACTGCCACGGGCAATAACCGTAACACGTTTTAATCACACTATTTCTGATTTCAACTAATTATGCACTCTCCGTCTTCTCAAAATTTATTTTATCCTATTTGAGTCAACTCAAATATAAAATTCCAATCTCTGTATTTTTACGTGCTTTATACGTGTTATCGATGCACGTATCGATTACGTATTTTTCCACCGCTACGTGTAATATTTCCTATGCGTTAAAATTATTTATTTTATGACGTATTCGAATTCGTTTTATAAATAGAAATTCATTTTTATCTTATTTTAATTAAAATATTTTATACGTGCGGTGCAAGTGTTTTCTATATACGTAGTGATTACGTTGTGGAAGATATAAAAATTAATTAAATATATTTCTCGTATGTTTTATTTCAATTATTTATACACATTTCTCTGTCGATGAAATTTATTTCGTATTTTAATATTTTACGTGCGACGCACGTGTTTACAATGCACGTGTCGGTTGCATCCCTTTTTAAAATAAAATTTCTGAGGCGCGTGTTTCTATTTTTATTCATACATGAAAACCTGAATTTTTATTAAACTAAACTAATTTTATTTAAACATTTTCAATATATTATAATTTATATTTTAATATAAAATTATATATGTATATGTATGAATGAAGCGGGTGCAAGTGTGATGCACGTGCACGTGTTTAGGGTATGGAAAAGATTGGCCGGCTATTTTGGGATGGAGAGAAAGAGTTATACTTTTTGAATTACATGAGTGGATTAGTGGGTTGTAGTAGTGGAGGTGGTTTTAATAACTATCACTTAATCCCCTTTATAATCACCCCACACCCCACCCCACCTTCACTCTCCTCATCTCTCCCTTCTTTCTTTCTCTGCCTAATCTGAAAACCATCCAGCAAAACCCTTTTGCTTTCTCCATTCATTTCACCATACAATATACATATAACTTATAATCTATTTTTAAATACATATATATATAAATATGCATACATGCACATATGTAGATATATATATATGTGAAATGAGGTATGGGCTGTGCTTTTCGGGAGCTTTAGATGAGCTTGCTGACTTGGGTTTTGCCTTGGTGTGTGGATTTCGAGGCGGAGTGAGCCTTCTTTTAGAGTTCGATTGCTAAGAAATCAATACTTCTTTGAGTGGGTGTTTCTTAAATCTTTTCTAAATTTAGGAGTATGATGCATGCTAGTTGATATATGGCTTAATTGTTAAATTTTGATTGATAGGATGAATGTAAATTGCATGATCTCAATTTAATTATGTCATGATGTATTAAAATGCTATTGTGAACCAAATAAATGACTAGAACTATTGTTAAATTAGAAAGAGAAAGAGTAAGTATCATGTAGGAAATTATTGGAATAAAAATTGATGCATGTTAGAATATTCTTATAATAGTCAAAATAATGCAACATGTATAAAAAAGATTTTTAGATGCTAATGTAGTAAAGAAATGTAGAAAATAGTCTCACTAGTATACATTTTATGAGTATAAAGAACTTTATGAAGAAGTTTTGATAAGAGACAACACTTTATTTGAAACTTGATAATATGAGTTCTTTAATACAATTTGGGAGAAAATTTTATTGCATTGTCAAAAATAAGAATTTTTAAAGTTTAAATATACGCACTACACTGTATTTTTGAAGGAAACCAATTTGGAAAAGAATTAGATTTTTGAATGGTACAAATTGGTTGAGTACTCGAAATTTTGTAAAGGAAAATTTACAAACAGACAATATGTATAAAGATACTTTCATTTCCTCTTCATAACAGAGGATGGGTTTGGGAATACTGGTTTACAGTGTGGGTTGATAGCGTTGTGAACAGTGCTAGAGGTCTTCGGTTCGAGTCTTGATGGGCTCTGTTTTATTCCAAATTTTGATTTTTCCCAATAATACAGTGCACCTGTATATAAGAAAATCAATTTGGTTTTTATCGCTAAGTGCCTTAGGTCTTTCTGGTCTTCGGGTGCGAATTAAAAAGGTTACCGTTCATGGGCGGAGGTCTCGGGTTCGAACCCGCCAACCCACTTTAATTTAATTTTTGGTTTTTTGAGTTTTTAAGGAGAATTAAATTCGAAAAAAATTATTATTCCACTAAAATTATTTATACTGTATAAAAAATATTTCCACAGTATTTTGATATATTTTGTGAGATTTAGAAGTGGATTTCGCATTAAAACAATTTGTTTTGTGAACTTGGTTTCAAATTAAAGAAGAGATTTTTGTGTGGTTAAAGAAGATTAAAGTGGAATATGATTAGACACTTCTGATTAAATTTCCATGGTCATAAATATCTTTTATTTAGAATACTTTGAATTGCACACAACTCTATAAGTGATTAAATTGATAATGAAAGTTGAAGAGAGTTACTACATGTTATGAGATTATAAAAGAAATATTTTTCTTTGAGAAAGAGATTAGTGAATAAAGAAATTGAAATATCATTTTGAGATTGAATATAAGATATTGTTGATCTCTAGAAACGAGATAGTTGTTGGAATCTAGAGGCTAGGCGAGACCCTTAGAAACTTGCAGTTGATATTAATATGAATTGGAGAGCTAACCAGTGTGGGTTGAGCATCTCTTAAAAAGTAGCCAGTGTGGGCAGACTGTCTCTTTAGTTTGGTTTAAGTCCGGTAGGGTAAGTTAGCTCTAGGTTGTGATGATTTTCTTCTAAAAACAAACTAAAAACTTAAGGATAGACACTATAGTGGAGATGTGATGAAAGTAAGAGAAAAACACAAGTATGAGGGCTTCGGATTCACGGTGTGAGAATTTTCACAGGCTGTCTACATGATGCGTCATGTCATGACGTGAATCTATCTCCGGAATTATCGGGATTGTGGCGAGCTTGTGGGGTGCTTAGTGACTACGTAGTGCCATCGTCCCATGACGGAGGCGAATTGTCCATAGGCTGTATACATGATGCGTCATGTCATGACATGGGATTCCGCTCCAGGCTGTCTGGATATAGGTTCATAACTCATAAAACATCTAATAACTTACCGTAGTTACCGTAGTAGTTTAACTCATAACGAGGGATTCTACCCTACAAGATGAAGTACGGTTAAGGGCTTGCCCTCGGATCTATATAGAATGGGATGCATAGGTTCGAACAAGTGTGTATTAGTGTCATTAAATATAAATAACTGGATTAAGGTTAAGTGCACAAGCATACATGACATCAATAGGATAGTCCCTCTTTAGCTTTATTTGTGATCAAGTTTGTGTTTGTTAAAGTATTAAAGAATCGTTATATTTTCGGCATAGCGAGGATGGCCGTGTATAATATTGCGTTGGTTGTAAGCAACTGACGTGCCCACGGTTTCTTATGCAAGACTTGGAATTTATAAGAAGATATAAAGATGAATTTGATGCTGATAATTACTTAAATGCTAAAGTTGTTACAATTGTACATTTATCATTGTTGTATTTCATTTACTTTCTGCTGTGTTATGATGTAAAAAGACCTTGTTGTAATAAAAGTTTTAAATTCCTTGTAAAATTGTACGATTTGAAGTGTAAAGATCCTGTGGAACTTTGAATTCAAGCTTATTTGGAATTCGGGGTGTTACAGAAAGCACCAGGAGGTCCCGTAGTGACTTTTCAGGGGAAGAAGAAGAATCTGAAAGTGACTGCAATCGTGTCTAAATTGATGATTCCAGATGAAGTTAGAGGCATTCCAGTTGTCAGGGATTTTTCTACGGTATTCTTATATAGATTTACTGGGGTTGCCACCGCAGTGAGATGTTGAGTTCTGTATTAATGTTCAGGATGGCACCTGTAGAGCAGGATGAAGTTAAGAAGCAGATTGTGGAATTGCTGAGTAAGGGATTCATCAAGCCGGGTTCTTCACTGTGGGGAGCACCAATGTTGTTTGTAAAGAAGAAGGATGGGTCAATGAGGATGTGCATTGACTATTGGGAGTTGAACAGGGTAACTATTCTGAACAAGTATCCGCTTCCACAGATTGATGATCTGTTTGATAGGCTTCGGGGAGCAGCTGTATTTTCGAAGATTGATCTGCGGTCAGGGTATCATCAGGTTCGAGTTAAGGAGGAAGATGTGAGTAAAACAGCTTTCAGGACTCGTCATGACTCTATGAGTTTTTGGTAATACCATTCGGAGTGACAAATGCACCGATAGTGTTCATAGATATGATGAATTGGATTTTGCGGGCGTTTATTGATTCCTTCGTGGTGGTTTTCATTGATGATATTTTGGTGTATTAGAAGTCGGAGGAAGAGCACTCTAAGCACTTGGCAGATGTATTGAAGAAGTTACAAGAGCATAACTTGTATGCCAAGCTGTCGAAGTGTGAGTTTTGGAGGTTTAAGGTAGCTTTCCTTTGTCATATCCTTTCTAAGGAGGGAATGGCCACTAATCCTCAGAAGGTTGAAGCAGTGAAGAATTGGCCCAGGCCAACGATAGTGAAGGAAGTCAGAAGTTTCTTGGGTTTGGCTAGGTACTACAGGAGATTCATTCAGGGCTATGCACAAATCGCAGTTCCTTTAACAGGGTTAACTCGGAAGAATGTGGTATTCACATGGAATGATAAGTGTGAGACGAGTTTTCTTGAGCTAAAGGAGAGGTTGACGACTGTGCCTATCTTAGCTTTGCCAGAAGCTGGGAAGGACTATGATATCTTCATTGATGCATCTCTCAGAGGTTTGGGTTGTGTCTTGATGCAGGAAGGGAAGGTTATTGCATATGGTTCAAGGCAGTTGCGTCCGCATGAGAAAAACTATCCGACACATGATATGGAATTGGCAGCTATTATCTTTGCCTTGAAGCAGTGGAGGCATTATGTATATGGAGAGAAGGTCAACATGTATACCGACCACAAGAGCCCGAAGTACATTTATCAGCAGATGGATCTGAATCTTCAGCAGAGAAGGTGGTTGGAAGTGTTGGAAGACATTCGTCCTGAGATCAAGTATCGTCCAGGCAAGGCGAATGTGGTGGCCGATGGGCTTAGTCGGAAGAGTAGTCTGTCGAGTTTGATCACTACTTAGAGAGAGTTGGCAGTAGATTTTGATCAGGCAGGTATCGAGGTGGTACTGCAGGGTTTGGGAGCATCTTTGGCTCAGTTGAGGCTGCAGCCTTCTTTGAGTGAGCAAATTGTGGAAGGTCAGAAATCAGATGCAGAGATTCAGAGAATGTTGCAGTAGGTTTTCGAAGGCAAGTTATCAGAGTTCCGTGTCCAAGATAGAGTTCTATGAATGGGTAAGAGGTTGTGTGTTCCGGAGAATGCAAATTTGAGAGAGAGTATCTTGCAGAAGGCACACAGTACCTTGTTGTCAGTACATCCTAGAGGCACAAAGATGTACAAGGACATCAAACAACACTTTTGGTGGTCCAGTATGAAGAGGGATGTGGCAGACTTTGTGCCAAGATGTCTGACTTGTCAGCAGATCAAAGCCGAGAATCAGAGGCTGGGAGGTTTGTCACAACCATTGCCTATTCCGGAATGGAAGTGGGAGAATATCAGCATGGATTTCATCACAGGGTTGCCGAAGAGTCCGAAGGGCAATGACTCAATTTGGGTTATTGTGGACCGTTTGACCAAGTCAGCTCACTTTTTGTCCATGAAGATTACTTGGTCATTGGAGAAACTGGCAGAACTGTACATTGATGAGATTGTGAGACTTCATGGAGTTTCCTGTGTCGATTGTTTCCAACAGGGATGCGAGGTTCACATCGAGGTTTTGGAAGGGTTTGCAAGCAGCTTGGGTACCAGAACCGATTTCAGTACTGCTTTCCATCTACAGACCGATGGTCAGACTGAAAGGGTGAACCGGGTATTGGAGGACATGCTGAGGACTTGTATTATGGATTTTGGTGGCAGTTGGGAGAAGTACTTGGCATTGGTTGAGTTTTCTTATAACAACAGTTATCATGCAGGTATCGGGATGGCTCCGTATGAATCTCTATACGGGAGGAAGTGCAAGACACCCGTTTGTTGGTATGAAATTGGTGAGAGGTAGATGTTTGGGCCTGAGATTGTGCAGCAGAAATCGGAGAAGATCGAACTGATTCGTAAGAGGTTGGTCGACGCTCAGAGTCGGCAGAAGAGTTATGCAGACACTCGACGAAGGGACTTGGAGTTTGAGGTTGGGGATGCAGTCTTTCTCAATGTGTCTCCGACTAAAGGAGTGATCAGGTTTGGAAAAGGAGGCAAGTTGGCGCCAAGGTACATTTGGCCATATAGGATTTTGGGGCAGTTTGGTAAAACGACATATAAGCTGGAGCTACCGGAGGAATTGGCACAGGTGCATGATGTGTTCCATGTATCGATGTTGAGGAAGTATGTGCCAGATCAGAATTATCAGTTGGTGGAAGTATCTGAAGGTCTACAGCTGTGCTGAACTTGAGTTATAAGGAGCAGCCTGTAGAGATTATTGATCGTAGGAAGAAGGTGTTGAGGAAGAAGGTAATACCTATAGTCAAGGTATTGTGAAGGAACCAGCAGTTCGAGGAAGCTACTTGGGAGCCGGAGGATCGCATGCAAAAGGATTTTCCTGAGCTCTTTGTATGATTGTATTCTTTTGATTAAATTTTATTCTTTTGGGTTAAATTGTATTCTCTTGTATGACTGTATTTTTTAAACTTTATTTCCACTTATGTGATTGCATTTTTTTGCTTATATTTGTTTGGTCCCTATGAGTAGTAGTTCTGATGACAGAATTATTCTAAGGAGGGAGTGATGTAACACCCTATATTTTTTAAAATAATATTTTTAAGGTGTATAAATGAATTAAAATGATTTTGGTGATTTAATAAACATTTTTCTGAAAATTATATTTTACACGTGCAAATATATTCTTGGGCAGCTCAACGTCAGAAATTATTTTGGGGAACCTATTATTTATTAGTAGGTATTATTTATGAATTTTCTAGATTTTTTCTGATATTCATTTGGCATATATGCAAATATTACAAAAAGATGGGTTTTTGTGCAAAATTACCACTTGGAGTGAAAACTCTAGATTTTACGATTTTTGGGCTGAGCATGATGGCTAGCCAACTCAAAGTTAAAAATTTTACTTTTTTGTTTTAATAGATTTGGTTTATTTCTCAAATTTCTTTAAAAAGGGTCTTTTTGCAAAATTGCCACTTAGTGGCAAAAATTACAAATTTGTTTTTTCGGATTTAAAACCAGTGCCAGCCAGTATTAGGGTGGTTTTTTTTTTTTAATTTAAAGTGAATTGGTTAATCTAGTTTCCAAGTATAAGGATTTATATATGTAAAGATATATTCAAAAAAGATATTTTGCAAAACATATTCAAAACCCTAATTACCGTAATTTCCGACCTATTTAAAAGAGAGTGCAGCCGTCTCTTTGCTGTACTACACAAAAGGTTTTCTTTATTAATTATTTCTTGGAGTTTCGAAGCGAGGATCTTGGTTTTCTTGCGAAATGAAGGACTTTTATTATTCTCTTTATTATTTCGATTGATTCTTCAATAAGGTGAGTGACATATATTTGATTTCTTATTGTTCTAAGCATCTTGTATTTGATGATTTGTTTATTAGGAAGCATGTTAGGGTATTGTATGATGATATAATAAATTTTGATGAGTGGATGAATAAAAATTGAATCTTTTAATGAAAACGATATTATTGATGATTAAAATTCTACATAGATGGCTTGAGATTATTAAGAACCTAATAGAAACCATGAGTAGGTTGTTTTCTTTCATATGATTGCTGATTTGATTGAGTTTAATGAGTTATATGTTGGTTATTGCAAAAGTGAATAAAAACCTAGTTTTCACTGTGTATATTATAGATGTGGTCTGTTTGGGAATTTTGATGAGTAAAACTTGATTATTCACATGTTATAATTGTACATATTTTTGGGTATACTGATGTGAGTAGTGGTGTATATGTTTAATCAATTACAAGAGGGGTTTTGGATAAAAAGAGATCAAGTTTTGAAGGGGTGGAGTTGTTGTTTTAATTCGGGTCTGATAATGTATGGCCGAAAGTTTGATTTTTGAGTTTTATGAAGTTTTTTGGTTGGATCTTGAGTTGTCTTGATCCTGAGATTGATTATGATAATATATGACCTATATAAGATGTTTTCTTGAAGCTTTAACTGATGTAAACACACATATATACACTTATACATATGTCCTGTTTTGAAGAATTTGTCGAAAATTGCTCTTTTATGAATTTGATGAAGTTTTGATTTGTTTTATAAACTCCAGTATGTTAAACATGTTGTAACTGATCATCTCAGGAATTTTGTTTTACAAATTTATGATTTTACAAAGATTAAACGAAGTATCAGTTAAAATGTGCACGGAATTCAAAGATGTGTTTTCTTAACATGTCAATCGAGAGGTTCCAATTTGAACTAAAATATGCGGTCGACCGTCATTTGAAAAATTGGATTTTTTGGGATTGTGCAGTCGACCATCTTTGAACTGTTTTGATAGTCGACCAACACCTGCTGACTGTGTTGTTCTTGTTGAGTTTTCTGTTGATTTCTTGAATGATTATTTCTTCGATATTATGGATTATTAACCTACTGTTTTAGATGATGTTTTTTCTACAGATTACAGTATTTTACAGAAAGTTATATTTTAATTTTAATAGAATATAAATTGTATTTCTATAACTTTATAAAGTGAAATATTTATGGTTCTTGAAGAAATTGACATTTTGTGACTTTCTACGACTTAAAAATATGATTCTCATTTAATAGATTTAATAATTTATTTCAATTCTAAAATTTGTGAGTATACTGAATGAATTTGGTTTTGTTGATTAAAGAGTCTTTCATTGATATAAACATTTTGAGATTTGGAATTAAGAGTTTTATTAAAAGTTTTGGTGTTGATATTCGATTTGTGAATCTCTAGGAGTTGAGTGGGATTCCTGTGAACTGGCAACTGAGATTTTGTAGATTTTGACCAGTTGGGTCTTGGAGTTGTTGTTGTGGAATTAAGTCCGGCAGGTTACACTAACTCTATAGAGAGGGAATTTGTGTTTTAATAATAATCAACTTAAGGACAGGCACTATTGGAGATGTGATAGAACTTGGGAAACGTAAGTATATGCTCTAGGGGTCTAGTCCAACGGATGCGTTCCAGGACTGTGTGTTGTTTTGTCTCGAGAGGACATTTGGTATGTTGGCGTGTCGTGGGTCTGCAGGCCTATTCACGGAGCATACAGATGCATTCGCGTGTCGAAGGTTGGCGGACCTATTCAGGGGATGTACTAGTGTATCTGCACGTCAAGGGTTTTGCAAACCTATTCGTGGGGTACACGTCAAGGAGGTGATTCTTCCTGGGGGTTAGAGCTATTGTTACATGATGCTTGCGCGTCGATGGTTGTGATGCCTATTCGCGAAGTATCCTGGATCTTGTTTCTATCACCATACTAGGATTAGTTGCATAACAAGGAACTTAACCCTATAAAGTGGAGAACGATAAGGTCTTACACCGGACCTATGTAGTATGGAATGCATAGAATCCGACAAGTATGCATTAGAGAGTCATCATATTGCATTTGTGTTTTCTTGACTTGGTTTTATGCATGTATGTTTTTTATTTTCCTACACTTGACACTTAGTCTAGTTTAACTTGATGTTTTCATATTTTATTTATTTTAATTTCATATTCCATTCGTTACTACCATTGGTATGTGTTGTTTATGACTTTATTCTTTACGTTTCATTTATGTTGTACTTCTTTTGACGTCACTCACACCGTTATGGCTGACCCCTGTAGTCTTGGGATTACGGTTATCTCTAGTGTAACCCCTGTTTTTCTATTTTGTGTATTTTTGAGTGTATTTTTCATTTTTGTGTATTTTTCTCTCCTTGTATTCCTGTTGTACTCTTTTGGACCGTATATTGGATTTTTATTTCAATATTTTTTCATTTTATTATTCTTGTCTTATTTTATTTGAATTCTTGATTCTTGTTCGACTCTTGTTTCGTTCTCTTTTGATCGAGTTGATATTTTTGATCCTCCTTATTGTTGTTCACACCATATTTTATTATTCTATTGTTGTTCATTTTGCCCTATCTATATTTTGCTTGAATTCCTAATACCCTGTTGAACTCCTTAACCCATTACATAAATCATATTCAGTAAAACACCCAACCCAAATTAATTACCCCTGAGCCATTAACCACTTAAACCATCTGTTGTTTTTCAAAAACCCATTTAATCAAACCTATTAATACTCAATCTTATACCTACTCACATCCTATGCTACCCTGTACCCAAACCCACTCAAACCCTGAACCCAAAACCCATTTGCACTACCCACCGTCAGCCCCTAATAGAAAACCTTACTACTCCTCACCTATATATACATTTGCATGCTTCCCTGTTCACCACCTAGCCGCTATACACCCATCTTCAACATCCTGAACCTTAGCCCCGACCGTCCACCTTCCTGTTTTCTCTTCTGGCCTGCCCCTCCCTGTCCCTGTCACGATTCCTGAGCCGCAGCAGACCAGCCTGTCACGACCCCAGGACCTGCCAGAGCGACAGCCAGCGGTCGCACCCGGGTCCCCTTCCATCGCTCCTACTCACGTGCGGTTTCTCTCTGACTGCGATGGCAAGCAACATTGACGCCGGCATCCCCTAGGCTCTGTCGGTTGCTGTGGTCTCTTTCTCTCTCGCATGTGTGCGAGTGTCGTTTTTTGGGTTGCATTCGTGTGTTCGTGTGATCCATGGGTTGTTGTTCGTGAGTTGTGTTCGTTGCTCGTTTTGGTTCGCTGTTCGATCGTGTTCGTTGGCCGGGAATCCGTTCCCGTTATTCTTGATTGGAGTCATTTCATCATCTGTTAAGGCAAGTAACTTGTAATCAATTTCTTTGTATAATACAAGTCATAAATTTCGCTTGTAGTGTAGTTGGGTTCTAGAGACAACTCGTGTGTGATGTATTTTTGATGAGTATTGTCTCTATAGTGCTATTGACCATAGTTGCCTCACGACACAAATTTGACATGAAACAACTTAGGTTTTGACCGTTCTTGATGTGATTATATTTGTGAGGTAATTATGAGAAATCGTGTGCTTGTTTGGATCCATGTGATATACTTATTGTGGACATGCTCTTTACCCTATTTCATGATGTTTGGACACTTAGTAGACTCTATAGCATGTTTGGTTGTGTTTGAAACGAGTTTCATATGTTGTATGTCGATTTATTGTTAAGAAGAAAATCTGTATTTTGTCAGTGATCAGTTTTGATTGCTATTTTAGACCATATTAAGGTCAGTATCTTAACTTCAGTATTAAACATGATTTTTAGAAAAATCCGTCTTCTTTCCAAACTATCTGACCTTGATCGATTTTGTTTTCGTATGTGTGAGATATGATTGTTTTACCACAGAGGTGTATTATATTTTCATATTTTCGTTTCTTGAAGATTTTGATGACGAAACTATTTTGATACTAGTGCTAAACATATTATTTTGATCTGAAATTTTGGTCAGTATTTCTATATCTATTTAGGGATTATCCAGAATTTTGGTGGATTTTATTGATGAGTTTTATATGTCGTTTCATGCTTGTTTACAAAAACTATACTTGTTGAATTTTGCTCGCTGTTCTGAAAAGATTGGTAATTTCACCCTAATTCCTTTTTCTGTATGAAAAATGTTTGTAAAATATGAAAGTAGAATATTTTGTCTATTTTTGTCTTCATTTGGCGGATTTGGATTTCATTTCACGGTTTGCGAGATATTACAGTTTTCGTACAGCAGTGTTGGGAATTCCATATTTGCCAAACTATCGTTTCTTGATGTATTCTGATTTTTTTTTACTAAACTAATCTTACTGGAAAGTTATGAAACTTTATATTCTAATACTAGACATGTAGGGGAATACCCCAGATTTTTCCTGAATTTATTTGAGGTGTTTTGATGCTATTTTCCTGACTGTGAATTCGGTTTACTGATTTCTGGTTGAACGTATTTTCTGGATTCAAATCAGTTTTGAGTTATATTTTTGTTAAATACTATATAACTTATTTATATTTGCTGGATTCGGTTGGGAGTCTATTTTCTAGACCTTTTGACGGATTCAGATTTGCATGTTTGTAACAACGGAAACCTCAGTTTTACTGCAGTATGGTCTTGCTGTCCTGAACTTGAAATCTCGTTATTTTATCCTTTTATGTGTTATCTTCCACTCATACATGTTTATTTTGCAACTTGAACTTGTTACTTGATCATACCATGATATGCTTGCCTTGTTTCGTGACGCATACATGCTTGTTGACATTAAAAATAAAAATAACCAAGCCAGGGTTTAAAGGGACAGATCTAATAGTGGATAATTCAGAAACGTGTACTCGGATGAGAATCTATCGATTCTATGTGATACTTGGCTTGATACTTGATTACTTGAGGCTTGATATTTCACTACTTGAGGCTTGATATTTCACTTGGCTTGATATTTCACTACTTAAGGCTTGATATTTCACTTGGCTTGATACTTCACTACTTGAGGCTTGTTTACTTGATACTTGAGGCTTGATACTTGATACTTGATTTCTTGAGGCTTGTCCCTGAGTACAATATCCTATACGGTCCACTATGAAATCTAAAACAACATTGCATTGATTGTAGCAAACATGTGATAAAATGATAGCACATGAAGTGCTACCTAGATAGTAATAATACAAGACTTGAACATGAGACTTGATGCATGACACTTGATACTTGATTACATGATACATGAGACTTGATGCTTGAACATAATACTTGACACTTGTACTTAACTACTTGACACTTGTTTACTTGTTACTTGATTTCGTGATACTTGATTCTTGATACTTGATACTTGTTTACATGATACTTGTTCACATGACTCTTGATACATGCTACTTGTACTTGTTCACCTTACCATGCTAGTATTCTATTTTGTTATCATGCTTATACCATGTTATTAGTTATTTTTCCCTATGTACTTATATCCTGCATTACAAGCGGTCCATAACTTGCAATTGACGGGTACTTATTTTCTTTTTCCTATTCCTGCAATTGTTAAATTGCAGATTTTGGAGAACAAGTTCCAGATGGTATCGGTGACATGAGATACTAGCTACTGAATTTTGCTATCATTATTTCTTGTAGCTTTCTTTGAACAATATTGTATTTTGATACTTGGATTTATTCTTGTATGTGGGCAATGTGACCCAGGATATTTGACTTATTCAGATCATGATTATTTGAGATTAATGTATTTTAGCTTCAAGTATTCTTGTTGGTGTTTTGGTTCATATGTGCATGTTGGTTGATTCTTTTGCTTCCGACTCTGATTATTCTTGTGAAATGTCGTAATGATTCTTGAATAGCTTATGGATGATAAAAATCATTCGATGGGCTTTTGTCGTGTATCCGTATTCTGTATTCTCTTTTGGGAAGCGGGGCGTGACAAGATTTTTAGTGGTATCAGAGCACAGGTTTGGCTAATGTATTAGTTTGACTAATATATTAGACAAGTTTGGCTCGAACTGGGATCGGCTCAACATTTCACCAACCATGTGTAACCCATGTTTTTCATTTTGTGTATTTTTGAGTGTATTTTTCATTTTAGTGTATTTTCTCTCTTGTATTTTTTTTTCTGAACCGTATATTGGAGTTGTTTTCGATATATATTCGTTTTATTTCATTTTGAGCTCTTTGTTTTTGATTTGTTGTCTCTTTGGTTTCGTTCTTCATTATTTGCTCTTTCTTTTATATGGGCTCGTTCTCTTTATTTTTATTTCTTGGTGCTTGTGGTGGTGATTGGTTATTAACATATTCCCAATTCTATTATTTGATCCTTAATAAGATTACCAAAACCAAATTAAATTCCCAATCCTATTTGATATCCTATACATTTGTATCCTATTTGAAACCTAATAATTCAAATCCTACTTCTACTCCTAATTATCCACAACCCAAATACCCATTAACCCAACTTGTATTATTAACCCAAATCCCTCCATATAAATACACCCTCCCTCACACAAACCCTAACCCTAATACCCTAACCCCTCAACCCGGCTTCCCTCTCTCTCCCCGCAGCTTATGCCGCACACCCCGACCCGATCAGCCCAGGCCGAACACCCCCCTTCGCCGGCCTGTGCACCAACCCGACGCCACCCCTTTCCTCTGGCCTGCATTCAACCCGAGCCCCATCATCCCCATCTCCTTTTCCCCCCTTGGCCATCCCGACCTCCTTGCACCACCACATATAATCCCTAGTCTCTCTCGTGGGGTTCTCTTGTGGCCGCAAGCCATTATTGTCATCTCGCTTTTGGAGTTTTTGTTTGTGTGGAGATTTCGCTCAAGTTTGCTTGGATTCATTCGTTCGTGGATTTTTGTTCGTGGGTTTTGCTCGTTGTTGGGAATCCACTCCCGTTACTCTTGGTTTTCGTTGTTCTTCATCTTCGGTTAAGGCAAGTAACTTGTACTCCAATTCATTTGTTTGATACAAGTCAAAAATACCACCTATAGTGTAGTTGGGTCTAGAGACGACTCTTGTTTGTGTTATGTTTGATGGGTTTTGTCTCTATTGTAAAAACTTGACCATAGTTACCTCATGACACAATATGGACATGAATTGGCTTAGGTTTTACCCGTTCTAGATTTGATCATGTATGTGTGACTTTTGTGAGAATTCGTGATTTTGTTGAGACCCATGTGAGATACTTGGTGTGGACATGCTAGATACCCTAATTCATGATGTTTGGACACTTGGTAGACTCGATTTCAGGTTTGGTTGTGTTTTGAACAAGTTTTGTATGATATATGTTGAGTTGTTGTTAAAGGGAAAAATCTGTATTTTGTCGCTGATCTGTTTTGTTTGCTGTTTTGGACTGTCTTGAAGTTAGTAACATAATTTTGGTATAAAACATGAGTTTTAGAGAATTTCGTCTATTTTCAAATCCCTCTGGCCTTGCTCGATTTTGTTTTCGTATGTGTGAGTTATGACTGTTTTACTACAGAGGTGTCGATCTTTTCCATATTTTGTTTTTCGATGATTTTGATGACTAAATGATTTTGATTCTGATGCTACATATATTATTTTGATCCAAAACATTGGTCAGTGTTTCTTTATCTAGTTAGAGATTACCAAGAATTTCGGTGAATTTTATTGATGCGTTTTATATGTCGTTTCATGCTCGTTTATGAAAATTATACTTGCTGTATTTTGCTCACTGTTCTGTAAAGAATCGTATTTTCACCTTATTCCTTATGAAAAATGTTTGTGAAATATGAAAGTTAGTATATTTTATCTATTTTTATATCCCTCTGGCGGAATTGGATTTCGTTTCACTGGTTGCGAGATATCATAGTTTTCGTACAGCAGTGTTGGGAATTCCAGATTTGCCAAACTACCGTTTATTGATGTTTTCTTATTTTTGATGACTGATCTAATTTTACTGAAAAATTATGAAGCTTTATATTTAGATACTGGACATATAGGGGAATACCCCAGATTTTTCGTGGATTTATTTAATGTGTTTTCATGCTGTTTTCCTGTTCTTGAATTCGTTTTCTTGATTTCTAGCTGAACCTGTTTTCTACATTCAAATCAGTTTTGAGCTATGTTTTTGTGAAATACTATATGACTTATTTATACTCGCTGGATTCGGTTGGGAGTCTATTTTCTAGACGTTTCGACGGATTTAGATTTGTATGCTTGTAACACTGGGAATCACTTTTTTACTACGGTATGGTCTTGCTGTCCTGAACTTGAGATTTGTCTATTTTATTCCTTTATGAGATATCTTGCACTCGTACATGTTTATCTTGCAACTTGCACTTGTCACATGATCATGCCATATTATTCTTGATTTATTTCACACATACATACTTGTTTGACAATAATAATAAATAACCAAGCCGAGGTTTAAGGGACAGATCTAGTAGTGGATAATTCATAAACGTGTACTCGGAAGGGGATCCACTGATCCTACGTGATTACTTGAAACATGATACTTGACACATGATTACTTGATACTTGCACACAAGGCATGATCATTGCCACTTGCACAACTTGACACGTGATTACATGATACATGATACTTGGAGCTTGGAACTCGATTACTTGACTTGTCCCCGAGTATACTGCCCTCTATGGTCCACTATGAAATCCAAAGGGGAACTGTTTGTTGTAGCAACCATGTAAGGTGGGCTGCATGAAGTGCTACCTAGATAGTAATTACAACAAGATTTGATACATGATACTTGAACATGATACTTGAACATGATACTTAAACATGATATTTGAACATGATACATGCTTACTTGATACTTTACTACATGATACATGAGACTTGTTTACATGACTACGTGATACTTGACACTTGATGCATGTTTACATGATACTTGATTACTTGATACTTGATTCATGCCATTTACACTTGTTCACTTGCCATGCTAGTCGTTTATTTTGACATCACACTTATACCATGTTGCTAGTTAGTTTTCCCATGTACTTGTATCCTACATTATAAGTGGCCCGTAACTTGCAATTGAGGGTACTTGTTTTCTCTTTTCCTCTTTCCTGCATTCGTTGAATTGCAGATTTTGGATAACAGGTTCCAGATGGTATCGGAGACATGAAGTATTAGTACTGGATTCTATTATTATTATTTCCTGTAGCTTGCTTGAACAATATTGTATTTTGAGACTTAGATTTATTCTTATATTTGGGCGATGTGATCCAAGATATTTATTTTATCCAGATCGACTATTTGAGATTTATACATTTGGTTTCAAGTATTCTTGTTGTTATTTTGGCTCATATGTGCATGTGGTTGGTTCTTTTGCTTCCGACTCTGATGATTCTTGTGAATGTTGTAAAGATTTCTTGAACAGCTTATGGATGATGAAAATCAATCGCTGTACTTTTTGTCTCGTATCCGTATTCCGTATTCTTTTTGGGAAGCGGAGCATGACACCATGCATGCATAAATGAATTAATTATTATCAACATTGATCGGGATGCTAACTGTTTTTGGTTTTGTGCAGACTATGGCTCGTAGAGGTTCATCTCGTGTCCCGGGTGATCAGCCTAAGCTTGAGGCTATCACCGTTGTGCTTGAGTGCTTGATCAATATGCAGCAGAACCATAGTGATTTGGTGATGGCTTCTTTAGAAGCCACTCGAGTTCCTTCGCCCGTTCTGCCTACGCAAGTCGCTCTTCCTCCCCGTCCGGGTACAATCACGGACTTCATGAGGCTGCATCCCGATAGGTTTTCAGGTACTGAGATGCCTTTGGAGGCTGAACAGTGGTTGATTCAGACAGAGCAACTGCTTTTGGCAGCCATGGTTGCAGATGTAGATCGTGTGGATGTGGTAGCCATCCAGCTGGTGGACTTGGCTCATATCTGGTGGAGGTTCGAGTCCGAAAGGCTCAAAAGACCGATCACTTGGGCCACTTTCACTAGGAGCTTCTTGGAGAAGTTCTTTCCTAGCAATACTAGAGTGGAGATGGAGTAACAATTCTTGGCCTTGAAACAGGTTGGTCGTTATTTCTAGTAATAGAATTTTGTTACATATTGTTTATGCAATGTTATAACATGAGACCTTCTTGAAACAGGGCTCTAGGTCTATGGACGAGTATGCAGCTGAATTTACGAGAATTAGTCGCTTCGCAGCCGTTCTTGTGGCGAACGAATAGGATAAGGCTCGTAGATTTACTTTGGGGCTTGAGCGCGAGATTATGATGCAGCTTGTCTCCCTCTGCTTGCGCACTTATGCAGAAGCTCTTGAGACAGCTCGTGCTCAGGAGCAGGCTCGTGGCGGATTGGCTCCCTCTCAGCGGACTGTTCCGCACTCAGTTGCTAGGCCTTCTGGTAGGCCTGTTCGAAGGCCTGTCCCAGCCCATTCGGTCAGGGCAGCTCCTTACTCTTCTGCGGTTCCTCAGTGGACTAGTTTTTGCGACTTTTGCCGTCTTGCTGGGCATGAGCGCAAGGACTGCAAGCGTGCCAATTGCCGCTGCTTTGGATGTGGTGCTTCTGATCATATGGCGCAGGATTGCCCGCGGCAGCAGCAAATGGCTTTTCCAGCCAGGGATCCCGTTCAGCAGGTTTCCCTAGCTCGTGGTCCAGTTAGACCACCTCTTCCTCCGCAGTGCCAGATTTTCGGTCAGAGGACCGCTGCTCCTAGGAGAGGTCAGGCTTTCAACCTGAATACTGCTGATGCCGAGTCGGCTGTGGGTGTGGTTGCAGGTATTTTTTGTTTTATTGTTTTTATTGTTTTATTGTTTCTCTTTTTGGTTTGTTCATTTCCTTTTGCTTTATTTTCTTCCGTTATCTCTCTGCATTTTGTTTTCCTCACCCCTGTTCAACCTTTCTTTTCTTTGTCTCTTTTGCTTTCTGTTTTAGGTGTTGTCCTTGTTTGCTTCTTCCTTGTTCATGTTCTTTTTTATTCAGGGGCAATCCATTCTTTTGTCTCCTCTCAATTTGTCGCTCGCCATCAGTTGGAGTGCAGCAACATGCCAAAGGCTTGGAACATTGTAACAGGTGGTGGAGTTATCATTTGTTCTCGAGAGTGCAGGCAGTGTCTCGTAATTATTGGTAGCGTAGATTTCAAGGCCAATCTGATTGTAATTGGGAATTCAGGATTCGACGTTATTCTGGGTATGGATTGGTTGGGTGAAACCCATGCCATTATTGATTGTCGTGCCAACAAAGTTGTGTTCCGGATCCCCGATCGCGCAGAGTTTGAGTTCCATGCCGGGGAATCTTTTCTTGGCCGAGCTACAGTTGATCAGGAGGCTTGTGCGATGGAGTTGCATTCAGGCTGTGAGGCTGTGCCTCTAGTAGTTCGGGATTTCCTGAATTTTTTTCTAGAGGAGTTGCCTGGCTTACCCCCTGATAGGGATGTGGAGTTCGGTATTGAAGTTCAGCTGGGTACGACATCTATATCGAAGAGTCCCTAAAGGATGGCATCGGTTGAGTTAGCAGAGCATAAGGTGCAAATTCAGGAGTTGCTTGATTTGGGTTTTATCAGACCCAGTGTTTTGCCTTGGGGTGCTCCAGTCCTTTTTGTCAACAAGAAGGATGGTAGTCATCGACTGTGTGTGGATTATCGGGAGCTAAACAGTGTTGCTGTGAAGAACCGGTATCCGTTGCCCAGGATCGATGATTTGTTTGACCAGCTGAGTGGGGCTGCTGTTTTCTCGAAGTTGGACCTTCGTTCTGGATATCACCAAGTCAAAGTGAAGGCGACTGATGTACAGAAGACTACTTTCAGGACTAGATATGGCCATTATGAGTATCTTGTGATGCCGTTCGGGGTCACGAACGCGCCTACTGTATTCATGAGTCTTATGAACCAGGTTTTTTCTCAGCTCTTGGATAGATTTGTGGTGGTCTTCACCGATGATATTTTGGTGTATTCTCAGAATCGGGAAGATCATGCTGAGCATCTTAGGGTGGTTCTGCAGACTTTGAGAGAGAATCAGCTCTATGGGAAACTTAACAAGTGCGAGTTTTGGCTCAACAGGGTTTCATTCTTGGGACACATTATCTCAAGCGATAGTATTTCTGTGGATCCTGCCCAGGTTGAAACTGTGAAGGATTGGCCTGTTCCCAAGTTAGTTTCTGAAGTCAGGAGTTTCCTTGGTTTAGCTGGCTATTATCGGAAATTCGTCCAAGATTTTTCGAAAATAGCAGGGTCGTTGACTAAATTGACCGGGAAGGATCAGAAGTTCTGTTGGTCTGATGATTGTGGTGTGGCTTTTGTTGAGTTGAAGAACAGATTGACGTCAGCGCCTGTATTGACTATTCCCGATGGTTCAGGCAGATTTGTAGTTCACTGTGATGCTTCTGGTAAAGGTCTCGGAGCAGTTTTGATGCAGAAGGGCCGAGTCGTTGCGTATGCATCGAGGCAGTTGAGTACGCATGAGAAGAACTATCCGACTCATGACTTGGAGTTAGCGGCAGTGATTTATGCTTTGAAGCTGTGGAGACATTATTTACTTGGGGACCGAGTGGAGATCTTTACAGACCACAAAAGTCTCAAGTACGTCTTCACCTAGAAGGAGTTGAACATGAGGTAAAGGCGTTGTTTGGAGCTTATGGCCGATTATGACATCATTTTGCAATACCATCCTGGTAAAGTAAACTTGGTGCCAGATGCTTTGAGCAGGAGACCGGCAGTTATGTTCTTGACTCAGCAGAGGGATCTGATTGAGCAGATAAAGAGGTTGGAGTTGGATGTTTTGTTACCGTGTTCTGGTCGGAGTTGTTTGGCACTCCAGCTGTAGTCGTCTCTTGTTGATCAGATTAAAGAGGCGTAGGCTGGTGATGCGCAGTTGTAGGGTTTTTGAGCTGAGGTTGAGTCTGAGTCCAGGACAGACATGGTTATTCATGCTGATGGATCGCTTCGTTTTGGGTCCAGATTATGTGTTCCGAAAGGTGAAGTTCGTCAGAGGTTGCTTAAGGAAGCCCATCAGTCATCCTATTCTATCCATCCCGGCGGTACTAAGATGTATCGGGATTTGAAGCTTTATTTCTTGTGGCATGGTATGAAGAGGGTTGTGGCTCGGTTTGTTTCTCAGTGCTTGATCTACCAGTAGGTTAAGGCAGAGCATCAGAGAACCGCTAGACTTCTTCATCCACTTCTTATTCCAGAGTGGAAGTAGGAACATATCACTATGGATTTTGTGACCGCTTTGCCAAGGAGTCCTAAGGGTCATAATGCCATTTGGGTGATTGTCGACCGTTTAACGAAAAGTGCTCACTTCATTCCTTTTTGTGTCGGGCAGTCTACTGAGAGCCTAGCTGAGAGGTATATGCAAGAGATTGTTAAAGTTCATGGGGTTCTAGTCAGTATTGTATCCGACAGGGATACGAGATTCAGATCTCAGTTCTGGGAGAGTCTTCAGGCTAGTTTGGGAAATAAGTTGAAGTAAAGTACAGCTTTTCATCCCCAGACTGATGGACAGTCAGAGAGGACAATTCAGATTCTTAAGAACATGTTGAGGTCATGTATGCTTCAGTTTGGTGGATTTTGGGATGACCATTTGCATCTAGCAGAGTTCTCGTACAATAACTGTAACCCTTGTTTTCCCAAAAATGTATTTTTTGGTATTTTCTGTATTTTAAAATTTTTGCAAATTAATTTTTTCGGTTTTCAAGTTCTTTTGTCAAATTGTACTATCCGATTTCCTATTAAAATCTGTTTTTTATCAATAATTTTATTTGTAACTATTTCCATTATTTTTATATTGTAACACAATTCTTAATTTTATTATTATTACTCTTATTATTATTATTGTTATTTGTATTATTGTTATTATTTTTATTTTTGTCTGGTTATTAAAAAAAATCCACTATTATCTACTAATTGTATTGTAGTATTTTAAATAAATTATATTTAGTAATGCAAATTACATTTTTATTACAAATAATATTTTTACTGGTTAATTTTTTTTTATATTGAATTCTTAAAAGAAAAAAAACCTAATCCTAATTTTAATTATATTGGTTTCCCTATTGGATGTTACCCTTTAACCCATCACTAAACCCATGCCCAAACCCATCTGCACCCAAAGCCCCTATACCCTGTTTATTAACCCAAACAATTAGCTAATTACCCAGACCCGGTTACTTACCCGTTACCCCACCTGAAACCCACATCTGCCTGTATTTCTCTAACCCCCTCAACCCTAATTCCATCTCTTTATAAACTGTCATCCCGGCCTCTTCATCTTTCCCACGCAGCCGCTACACCTCTTCAACTTCCAAACCCATATCCCGACTCCTATCTCCCGCTCTCTGCTCTCTGCATCTCCTCCCCGTTGCGCACGCCTCCGCAGCATTGCCGTCACCCCCCACCCTTCCACCTTCTCCATCTCATCTCCATCTCCCGTTCTCCTCTCACACAGGTGCGTGCGCCACCCTGGCTTCCCCTCCTCACTCCCTGTCTCCTCGTCCCTGGGTTGCAATGTGCCAGCGCGCCCCTCGCGACCCCTCGGTGCGCCACCCTACAGCGCAACCAGTGCGACTGCGTATCTGCACCCCTTCCCCATGGTCTGTGTCGCGGTGTGTTCCCTGTCGCCGGCCAGCGACGGCACCCACTACCATTCCTCGCCGATGGCCCGTTGGCTCTCTTGCATACCCTCTCGTGTGCGAGTGCATTCGTGGTGTGGTAGATTCGTTGTTCGTGGTTCGTGGGTTGTGTTCGGTTGTTATGGGTTTGATCATTGCATGATTGGTGGCCGTCTGATCCCCATCGCGATCATTATCATCATGTCTCTTTCGTTTTGATCAACTTCGATCGTGAGCCATCCGTTTGGTTTGATCTTGATCATCAAGATCATTAGCTATGTGATCCTGGCCATCGATCTTCATCATAATCATCATGATCATCAAGTCGTGATATGGCCGTCGGATCTCAGCATCGTCATCAATCTTGGTTTTGATTTCATCTTCGATTGTGGGGTGTGTTCTCGTTGGTTCGTTTGATTCTTGGTGCACGTGCATCTCGTGCACGTGGAGTTTTGATTTCCGTAATTCGTTCTTAGCTCGTGATTGTTTGATCGTGCTTGTGCCTCGGGAATCTATTCCCATTATTCTTGTTTGTTGGATCTTCGTTCTCATCGTCTTTCAGGCAAGTAACTTGTACTCAAATTCCCTTGTATGATACAAGTCAAAAAGTTCACCTATAGTGTAGTTGGGTCTAGAGACGACTCTTGTTTGTGATATACTTAATGAGTTTTGTCTCTGTTGTGAAAACATGACCATAGATGACTCACGACACAAATCTTGACATGAATTAACTTAGGTTTACCCATTCTTGATTTTGATCATGTATGTGAGACTTGTGTGAGAATTCGTGTTTTGATTGAGACCCAAGAGATATATTTGGTGTGGACATGTTAATAACCATAATTCATGATGTTTAGACACTTGGTGGACTCAATTTCATATTTGGGTGTGTTTAGATCAATTTTCTTGAATCTATGTTGATTTCGTTTTTTAAGGTAAAAAATCTGTATTTTGTTGCTGTTCTGTTTTGTTTGCTGTTTTGGACTATTTTAAAGTCAGTATCTTAATTTTAGTATAAAACATGAGTTTTAGATAATTTCGTCTAATTTCCAACCCCTCTGACCTTGCTGAATTTTGTTTTCGTATGAGTGGGTTATGATAGTTTTACTACAGAGGTGTTGATCTTTTACAGATTCTGTTTTTCGGTTTTTTTGATGACAAATCATTTTTAAAAATCAAGCTACATATATTATTTTGATCGAAAACTTTGGTCAGTGTTTCTTTATCTAGTTAGGGATTACCCAGAATTTTGGTGAATTATATTGAAAAGTTTTATGTGATGTTCCATGCTCGTTTATAAAATCTATACGTGCTGTATTTTGCTCGTTGTTCTGTAAAGAACCCTATTTTCACTATGATTCCTTTTACTGTATGAAAAATGTTTGTAAAATGTGAAAGTTAGTATATTCTATCTATTTTCTTATCCCTTTGTCGGATTTAGATTTCGTTTCACTGGTTGCGAGATATTTCAGTTTTCGTACAGCAGTGTTGGGAATTCCAGATTTATCAAACTATCGTTTTTCGATGTTTTCTTATTTTTGATGACGAAAAAATTTTTGCTGGAATATTATGAAACTATATATTTTGATTCTAGACATATAAGGAAATATCTCAGATTTTTCCTAAATTTATTTGAGAGGTTTTGATGCAGTTTTCCTGACTGAGAATTCGTTTTCCTGATTTCTGACTGAGCATGTTTTCTGGATTCAACCCTATTTTGAGTTATGATGTTGTGAATTTATATAACTTATTTATACTCGCTAGATTCGTGTGGAAGTCTATTTTCTAGATTCTTCGACAGGTTCATATTTGGATTTCTTTAGTAACGTGAATCACTGTTTTAGTACTGTACTGTCATGCTGTCCTGAATATGAACATACACTGTTTTGCTCGTTTATGTGACTGTCTATCATCTATGCGTGCTTATTTGTTATCTTAGACCTGATACTGATTATATATACTATGTTAGTTTGATACGGTTTCATGCTTATACCTGCCTGTTTGAGAATAATAATAAATCATCAAGCCGGGGTTTTAATGGGAAAGATCTAGTAGTGCATAGATAGTGCAGAAACGTGTACTCGGAAGGAGACTTGTGTTTCCTGTATGACATGTTACCGATCAAGTTTACCGATCAAGTTACTGATCAAGTTAATTTCTGTTGCCGATCAAGTTTACTGATCAAGTTACCAATCAAGTTTACTGATCAAGTTTACCAACCAAGTTCTGTGATTCTGTGAATACCTGAGTACACTGCCCTATTTCACTACAACCGGAGAAGGCTTCACCGGCGGTTCTTAAAGGCTTCACCGGCGTTTATAAACGCCGGTGAATACCCTACCGGCGCGTTGAGCAGCGCCGCACCAACCGCCGGTGGTGCGCGTGCCGGGCATTGTTGGCCAACCTTCCCCGGCTCTTCTACAACCGCCGGTATATATAAGACATTGGTCGGCGCTTCTAAAAGCGCCGGTGAAATCAGTTTTTCATTTTTTAAAAAAAAGAAATTAAACCTACCCCGGCGATTTGGAAACGCCGGGGTATAGTTTTTTTATTTTTAAAAAAAAAAAAGAAATTAACCCTACCCCGGCGGTTTGGAAACGTCGGGGTATATATATAAATAATATAATTTTTCTTAAAAAATTTGAAATAATATAATTTTTATAAATGTTCACCAGCGTTGTGTAAAACGCCGGTGTTGTTTTGAATTTAAAAAAAAAAACAATTCAAAATCTGTATATATATATGCAGATTTTTTAATATATGCAAATGTTGCTAGTAAACCCAAATTTATATTCAAAATTTTACACCCACACCCATGGAAATGAACAATAAAAAATTTAGCTGACAAAATTCATTATATTTCATACTGATCAACATGCACAACTTCAGAAGTTTAAAGTTCTGTAAAATTCATAATCGTCGACAACAATAACACAAGTATCAAGTTATACATATACCATGTTTACATCAATAAAGTTCTAACAAGTTTGATCATACAAACTGATTGCACCACAAAAAAAGACCAAAAATGACTTGCAATTAGTAGATTTTTTTTAATTGGTACGCCTCCTTAAGTCGTTGCTTCCATCATGCTCGCTTTGGTTCTCTGGATTTGCCCGACTTGAATTAGTTGGAACTCTATTCTGAAACTGTGTAAGTCACATTGTAAAAAAAAATCAGAAGCAGAAATTAGAATTAGGTAATCAGAAATCAGAAGCAGAAATTCAAATGGTAATCAGAAACTGTGTATTTAGAATTAGGTAGGTGTCTTTATCACTTTAGATGTTTACCAGAGGGTTGAAATTTTTGGTGAATTGGATTTTAGAATTGAAACTCTATCTATCATATAATAAACTTAACAAGAAATTACCATTTGAATTTTTCCAAATGACAGTAGCTAAGTGACACAACTTTGCAGACAGTTTCCTCTATATAAATGCGAAAAACATAATTCAATAACTTAATGACACATACAACTTCGTACAATACTGCAAATATACATGGCAACTGGACATACTGACATAGTTTGGGTAAAGAACTATGTCTAGAGTCAATTGAATCATATGGCAACTGGACATACTGGACATACTGGACATAGTTTGGGTAAAGAACTGGACATACTGACAGTTTCCTAAATAGTTTGGGTAAATTGAATCATATGACAAGTAACTAAACTGATCTATATAATTCTAGAGTCATTGCTATTTGCTAGCCAATATTGACTCTCTGCTCAATGTGTATGTTATTAAAATTATTGGATAACTGGATCATATGACAAGTATAACTAAAATGATCTATAATTTTAGAGTTGCTATTTGCTAGCCAATATAAAGACTGTGTGATCAATGTGTATGTTATTAAAATTAATGATGTATAATAACTTGATATATTAATGAACATAGCTTTCTATATATTTCTATTATATTTATAGATAATATTTTGTGCTCTTTGTGAACTAGTAGTAGACATTGTGATATATTCTGCTGAATGTATATTCTAAGTTACAATTTCTAACCTGTGTCGGAATGGCTGGTTCGGGATTTTGTTGCCTCACCAAAGCTGCAACTACCTCTTTAAGCTGTGACACATCTGACCTTAGAGAGCGTAACTCCTCGTCTCTCGGATCCTCAGCACTAGACGCACGAGCTTTGAAGACTTCAGTAGGCGTTGGGCCTAAACCCATTCCACGCACACGGCTAGGGCACTTTGGGCCTCTTGTTTCGATCAAAGCATGACGCTGAAGTGATAATGAGTCAAAGTCTGATGTGGTAGAGTCGAGGGCCATTGTGGAAGACAGTTCAGCAAACTTGACTCTGGCAGTGCTCTGTTAAATTACAAATTGGCATAAAATTATATTAGTTATTTACTTCTATAAGCGACTTAACAAATCAAAGAACGCATACTTCATGAAGAAAAATTACCGATATCATCGCAGCTGTTGTGGAAACAAATTGGCCATCTGATTTCTTGTGGGTCGCGTCAAAAAAATCTAGATCGCCAAACTTGTCTGCACCGTGTTCCTCAACCTTTATATTAATAAATCACAGCTATAAGAAAGTTTATAATCTTTGTTGGAACATTAGTGGAAAAAAACACTTAACACATACCAATCTCTCACGAACTATAGCGAAGCTACTAGTTCCAGCAGTGTGCAATACATCCTGTTTTCCTCGACTTGCCGAACCAATTTCAGACCTTTTCTGCACATTTCAAATAATTTCAATTCAATCAAAATTAGTTTAAATAATCAAATGCAATAATAGTTTAAATAATCAAATGCAATAAGGTTAAAGAGAAAGCAGAGAAGCACTTTAAAGAGACTGGCAGAATAGTTTGAATACTAAAAAATGGACAGAGAGAGAAATATAAATAGTTTGAATACCTTTCCCTCTAGAGAACTCCAAAAATGAACAAGGTAGTGCCAATCGGAAGGATTAACATTGGGGGGATAACCCTTGCATTCTCGGCTGCGGACTTATTTTCATCGAAAAATGCCGCTTTCAATTCACATTTCTAGTCTCTCCACTTCTTTTCCATTGACTTATTCAACCATTTCTTATCAAGATTGTCGGGGTATTGAAATTTTTGCTGTATAATATGATTGATTAGCAAATATATAGGTAGGAACAAGTAATCTAAAGTAGCATCCTCCAGTATATCAAACAATATCAAATTTCAGCTGATAATAAAATGCATTGGCCAAGTCAAATTAATTGAAAAAAAATTGCCTACTGATCAATGATACCATCAATATCTCAGATACTCAGTGATAAATTGTTGACATCCTTTACCGGATATCGATTTGTGGGATAATGCATTAAGCTATTGATTTAGTTTGTTCTTCTCTTAATGTAACTAGTCAAGGTAAACAGATCTGCCATCTTTTGGTTCCTTTTACGACAAAATAGCCAACAAATTAAGTTGGTGATGGTAATCTAATTTTTGTTCAACGCTGAGCTAGACAAGTTCAATTCCTGCCAATTTCATTCTCTGTAACTACTTTGTTCAAGAATTTAAGATATACTTCTGACATTCATATTTTGCTTCATTGCACCTTCAAAAAGTATGTATAAGCAATCAAAGCATCATGAACAACCAACAAGCTGGTTATCAGTATCATCAAAGATACATAGGCTAGGTAAGATAGTAATAAGCATAATGATTTTGTATTTGGTGGTCAAATTCTTACCACATAGTCCTCACCTCACATATATTGAAAAGAACTTTCGCTCTTAATAAAATCACAATTACAAAATTGAGTGGAAAAAATTGAGTATGCATGGTGTATATATCTACATTAATACAGTACGATATTAAGATATTTCTAAAGCTTGGAGAATATCTCCTTAACCGATGAATAAGTCCCCAAAATTGAGACAATGGTACCAAAAACTAAGATGCAGATGATCTTTGTGAGCTCCGTCCCACTCTTGTCTCGAAGCCTTGAAAATCTTTAGATAGCAAACACATGGAAGCAAGACAGCTACCAAAATGCCTAAAAAAGACCCGATGAATGCCATAATGCAGTCAAAGAATGGAAGTGATAGAGCAATTATTACTGTACCAATCACCAACAAAGTTCTAACAAGAAGGTTCGGTCTTCCTTTGGGATCAAAGTGTTCTTCTATAGCCATTGCAATAGGTGTCAATGCCCACGCATACTAAGCAATACTGCCTATGGCCTATTTCAATTTTTTATTCATCAGTGGTAGCAAAGTGAAACAAAGAACAAGAAACTTAAACAAAAAGGTGCAGCTTAATTAGGAAAGCTCTAATTCTAATTATGACCCTACAATCACATAATAAAACTGATGCAGATGCTACCCAACAAAACAAAGAACAAGAAACTTAAACAAAGAAACTTAAAGCATAATACCTTGATTGTATTGATGGCAATTGTCTTAGACGTCGCCGGAATTTTTGACCATCTGTCGTAAGACAATGGTAGTATTTGACCATTTCTTGCAATTGCCCCTATGAAATTAGCAAATGTAGATGCTTCCTTGCCCACAGGTTGGTTTGCAGGGTTGACGGTCACCACAATTTTGTCGTTCGGCTGACACTTCCAGACATCTGCCATCCTCGTCGGTCCCCTATTTTTTTTATTGGCAGTGCACTCCCCTCACCGATCTCAAACTGAGTGTCAATCTCCATCTCTTCTGGAGGCTGTCCCTGCACATTCCCCGTGATTGGTGTTGGCGAGGGAGCCCTTTTTGTAGGTCGTCGAGGCATTTTTCACTAACAACAAAAAACATCATATTAATTGCAATGTGGGGAAAACCACTTTCATAAACAAACAAAATATATCCATCAGTTGTAATATATCCATCAGTATCAGTCAAAATAACAGGCAATTTCAGTTTAAATATATCCATCAGTATCAGTCAGTATCAGTCAAAATAACTTGCATTATGCTTGTAATATATCCATCAGTATTACAAGCAGTATCAGTCAAACTGCTTGTTCAGTCCTCTCTAACTTGTAATATATCCATCAGTATCAGTCAAAATAACTTGTTCAAGTATCAGTCAAAATATATCCATCAGTTTCAGTTTTGTTCAAAATAACTTGTAATAACAAGCATCAGTCAAACTGTTCAAATATTTCAAAACCATTATCACAGTAGAGATCATGTCAATCTTTCTTAATTGTTTATTTAAGATAGGAGTCGAGAGAAAGAAACTTTCATGATGCATCAAACTAACGTTTCACAAAAGGAAACAGGAACTTGGGGACTTAATTAGTTGAGTACAAAGAAGTTCTTTATTAATACTTATACTCTGCAGCCTGCTTGTAACTGCATGCTTCCCTCATAGTTTCAGGAAGATAGTAAAAAAGGGTCAAAATTAAAACAAGCTTGTTCAGAGAGGACACAAGATACAGAACTTCATAACAGACTGTAGTATCCACCCAAAAAGGATCAAGACTAGTACTACTTCGGCGACAGCAAGATCCGAGAATTACCCACCATCACAAAATATGAGATGGAGCAAGAATGAGCACATCTTTGTAAACCACACCAAGACTCTGGTAAGCAAGTATGAGCACATCTTTGTAAGAAGGTTTCTTCTTGTTCTATTCCAAATATGAGATACCAATTCAAACCACATTTTATTAAAGAACAGAAAGTAGAAAGAAATAAGAAAGATCGGACTATGCAAAATAAGGCAAGAGCCAAAATCAAAAGAAGATAACTCAAAATGTATCTAAAACTAATAAAGGCCAAGATCTATATGTCTAAACCAATAACAAGATATAAAGCTTGTTGTTTGGTTATTAAAGAAGTCAATTTGGTTTTTTTTTTCAGTATTTGTTAAGAAGTAATTGGCTTCTTTAATAAGATAAACTGCTAAAAAAAGGAATGTCGAAGTATACAACTGGAAAGTGTATAAATTTTTTAATTCTTCGTGATGTTAAATTAACAATTCAGTAGAGTAAAAACAGGGATAAAAGAATAGCTAGAAAACACCAAATTTAACATCACTCGGTCAAAATTGTGTTGAGCAAAGAATTACAACTGCAATCTCAGTTGCTCTCTACAGCCTATATCACTTTCGATGTCTTTTCCTCTTTTCTTTCTCATATACACTTTGTTGCAGTCAGTGTTACATACAAGTAGGGAAAATCTACAACACCCTCATTAGCACTATAGAACCATATTGAAAGAATAACCTTCGTATATATAACTCCAAAAGATTCACCAACAATAGGGTCATTGTGCAATGTTCAACAAGTTCTAGAGCTTGAGATCAAGATCAACCAGACAACAGAAAAAGATGCCAATGTACTACCTAACATTCTAGGGAACTAGGAATTGAATTAAGATTGAGAAAATCAGATTATGATAAGAAAAAGGGTAACTTGATTAGAGGCTATGAAATTCTTGCTCCATCTCATATTAACCCAACACTTGGCCATACAAAATAGAAATCGAAAACATACAATGCAATCTGGAAATAGGTATCACCCGAGAAAATACAAAGTAATCTTGTAAACACATAATTAACAATACAAATATGTTTCAGAAGGTATTGTTATTCAATACTATCTAATACATCTCCTGGCTCTCCATCCGTACGGAGCCAATTAGGACTACTGTTGTCATCTGTTATGTTTACATCTAATATTGGAAACTCATTAGCAATATAATTGTTCATGGGATCATCATTCTCATCATCTGCAGCCTCGCCCAACTGAAATACATCTCTTGGTTGCATAATAAGTGCAATGTGAGTTTTGGGGCAAACTGGATCTTCAACATAAAACACTTGAAGGACTTGGGATGGAAACACAAATGGCTCATGATTAATGTGTATACCTGTATGAATCAAATTTGAGAAGTTTACAATTGTAAAACCTAATTTATCCTTGTTATTTGGATAATTCTTATCCAAACCAGCCCATTCCCCGCGAAATAAGACTACCCGGAATTAACCGTAATAATCCAACTCGATGATATCCGTGAGCACCCCATAATAGTCAATATCTACATCTATAGGATTCGCGTCTTCCCTAGTAGCATAACTTCTAGTCTTTGACGTGACTACAATTCCACTATTCTGGGACTTCAAATAGCGTTCACGATCTTTAGTATGAAATCTGAAGCCATTGTGTATATATCTCCTGAATCTTCTAACCATTTTATGGGGACCTTTCGCCAGAATCTTTATTTCGGGTGATAGATCCTCATCATGCAATTTAGAGACCTACATATGTGACGGTTAATCGTTTAAGTACAGTGACGAATGTAGATATAAAATATTTGCTAATAAGTTGAAATTTCACTTACATGAGATTGAAACCAAGTATGAAATTTTTCATTCATTATCTTACTTTGATAACGTGGTCTTAATCTTCGCGGTCTAGCTGTTCTTTTAATCTCACGGATAAATTCACTACAAATTATAAAATGATAGAAATGATAGTTAGTTAAAATTATGTCTCGATTTTAATGCAATATAAACGACTACAAATTTGACTTACGCTCGAAATGGCTCAACTTCTGCATGGTGATCTAGTACATATCGGTGTGCTTGTTCCCATGTTAAGTTATCTAATTCAAATGCGTCAACTTTACCAATAGTAGTGCCAGCAGTCTGAAAGAGACACTTAGCCCCGCCAAGGTTTGACATGTCTGGGTTTCTCCTTGGCCTATTCAGACTTGTCTCTACACCCATAAGATATCTTGAACAAAAATTAGAGCACTCTTCCGATAGATAGCCTTCAGCTATCGAGCCTTCTGGATATGCTCTATTTTTAACATATCCCTTAAGACGATAAAGGTACCTATATAGTTAAATATTTTGGTCATAAAAAATAAATAAATACATCACATAAAGTAGAAAAACCAGATAGATGTTCAATGAGGCATGAATATTACCTCTCAATGGGATACATCCACCGATAATGTACGGGTCCCCCGAGTCTAGCTTCACCGGCCAGGTAGATTATCAAGTGAATCATTATAGTAAAAAACGATGGAGGAAATATCCTCTCCATTTGACAAAGTACCACTGCAGCACGTTGCTCCAATTGGTCAAGATCTTCAATACGTAGAACTCTCAAACAAAGTCCTTTATAAATACTACAAAGATCCTTGATGACGGCAGTGACTTGCTCACACATCGAAAACCTTAGAGCCACGGGAAGGAGATCTTGCATCAATATGTGGTAGTCATGTGACTTTGGACCCTGAAGCTTCTTCTCCTTAGAGTTGACGCACCGTGCTATGTTAGATGAATAGCCATCAGGGACTTTAATCTCCTGTAACACCTTGCAAAATAATCCCAATTCTTTTTTGGACATTGAATAAATTGCTGGAGGGAGATGGACTCTGCCACTGGGTAAATGCTCTGGGTGCAACTCATGTCGTATGTCCATCGAAACTAAATCAAGGCGACACTTGAGATTATCTTTGGTCTTCCGATCATCCCCCATGACAGTTCCTATACAATTTTCGCCGATATTTTTACCAATGTGCATCACATCTAAATTATGACGTAATGAGTTGAATTCCCAATACGACAACTCAAAAAAAATGCTCTTCTTCTTCCATGACTCTAATGCAACCATGTTGTCACATTCATCTGCATCGCATAAGTCAGTGTCCTCATCCCTTGCTTTTCTCTTGCCTTTCCTGATGACTTCTGGTTCTTTGCCGTAATTAAAATTATGACCTTGTAATTGCCTAGACACATCTGACCCTGTCAAAATTTCAGGCGCATGCCCCCACTCCTGCAACCCATCAAATGTTGAAGTTTCTGACCTGAATTTGTGTATGTCATGCAACCATCTTCGATGACCCATGTAACAAAATTTTCTACCATTATACAACCATTTTGAAACAATTTGATCAGCACAATAAGGACATGCATAACGCCCTTTGGTACTATAACCGGATAAATTTGCATATGCAGGAAAATCATTGATTGTCCAAGTCAACGCAACCCTGAGACGAAAAGTTTCTTTAGCTGTTGCATCATAGGTTGGAACACCCTCCCATAATTGTTGAAGTTCATATATTAATGGTTGAAGGTACACGTCTATATCATTTCCTGGACTTTTTGGTCCAGGAATTATCATTGACAACATAAACGATGAAGGTTTCATACATTTCCAAGGGGGCAAATTGTACGGAATTAACACAACGGGCCATATGCTATATGTATTGCTCATTTGCCTGAATGGATTAAAACCATCACTGGCTAATCCAAGTCTCACACTTCGAGGATCTTCAGCAAAATCAGGAAATCTTTCATCAAATTTTTTCCAAGATTGAGAATCAGCCGGGTGTCTGAGAATCCCGTCATCCTTGCGACATTCTGCATGCCATCTCATATCCGAAGAAGTTTTAGATGACATAAACATTCTTTGCACCCTAGGAATAAGAGAAAAATATCGCAAAATTTTTGCAGGCCTCTTTTTCCTACTTGTTTTAACTGAGTCATCAGCTTCTTGGCCTTCATTTGGTTTTTCTTTCCATTTTGACGTTCCGCATATTTCACAATTCTGTAGTCTAACCTTATCCCCCCTGAACAGCATACAATCAAATGGACAAGCTAAAATCTTCTCATACCCTAAATCAAAAGACTTCAGAAATTTTTTGGTAGCATGGGATGATTCTGGAATACAAATTTCGGGAAATGCTTCATTCAACAACTGAAGTAGCATGTTGAAGGACTTAGCAGACCACCCGTTTAAAGTTTTGATCTGAAATAATCTAACAATGAATGCGAATTTCGTAAATTTTGAGCAATCACGGTACAAAGGTGTACTAGCATCTTCCATTAACTTAGTAAAGGCTTCATATTCTTTATTTACTTCAGAATCTTGTCTTTCCTCTTCCAATCCTCCACTAATGTCTACAGTTACTGTTGGCTCGTTATGGACTTGTGTTGTTGGACTATTGGAGTGTGTTGGATTGTTACGAATTCCAAATGCATCCCGCAATAAATCTTGCATCTCATCGGCCACATTTAAGTCGTCATTTAATATGGGCTCGTCTTCATCTTCTAACACACCCGGTTCAACCGGAATTGCCTGGGCATGCTCTCCATGGCAAAACCATTGTGTGTACCCTTCGAGAAAACCATTGATCACCAAATGTGTTTCAACTTCGACGCATGTCTTCAGATGACAGTTAGTACACTGCCGGCATTGACAAAGAATCAAATTTGGATCACGAGAATTTTTCTTGGCAAAAATAATGAAATCTTTAACGCCGTCCCGATACTCCTTTGATAATCGTGATTTGCTCATCCAGCTTTTATCCATTTCAACAATATCACTAAATCTGAAATTAAAATTTCAAATCTTTAAATATTAATAACATCTACCTTACTATGTTGATTGGTCATGAATAGTGTGAAATAATTATTATTACACCTATTAATGGTGGAGTGTCATTTGCAATGTTAATATGAATTGTTCAATTATGTTATTGTATAAGAAGAATTAATTCATATGAACTAAATGAGTAAAGAGTTGACAGAAAGGAAAAAAAAGATTAACTAATTTTCATGAACAAAAAGATTCAAAAATTCAAAAAGAAATAAACGATTGCAACATAAGATATTTGACCAAAAAAACGATTGCAACGTTTCTGAGTCTTTGGTGCGCCTATAAAAAGATTCAAAAATTCAAATTAGACCAAAAAAAAAAGAAAAGAAATAAACGATTGCAACGTTTGCATAACATGCCTGTTAGCAACCCCGGCCGGCCCCTATAGTACTGATCGAAGTACTATATCAAGGCTTATATATACAGTATATATACTACTGCTGCATGCTGTCTTAATCTACTGCTGTCTACTATATATTACTATCTATCTAGTTTATGTGAGTCGGTGCGCTACTTAATTAATTCCTGTGTTGTTGGTGATATGCAGTGAGTTTTAGTAGTACATCATGCATACAGCTAGCTGTATCTTTTTCCATGTGGAGTAAAAATAATTAATGGTATCTCATCTTTCTATCTTATATAGAATTAATTTGAAAAATTATCTTAATTGTGTGGCTAGCAGCTAGCTTAATTATGAAACTCCATTAGAGTGTTTTGAATCCAAGATTACAAGTTATGGAAGATTAATGTGATAATTACTTACCTAATTTGGATATTCCAATTATCATACTAATTAGTGTGGAGATTAATGTAGTTGTTTTATTATGATTTTAGTAAGGAGAAGTTGCACTGACTTCATGACATTATAAAAAGAAGTAACTCTCTATAAGGCTTTTTGCGAGCCAGTTACTATTCATTTTATGAATTACTTTCCCACCAATTATTACTACTAATATACATGTGCTTAATTTTTAAAAAAAACTTTAAGTAAAAGTTTTGATTTACACGTGCACGTGCTCCGCATGTCTTGATAAATAAGATTATATATTCTTAAAAGTAAATATGAAGACTATAATGGGAGAGTTGGAGTTGCACTTGCGTTGCACATTATTAGGTAGATTTACCGCATAAAAAATCTGACGTAATGACGTTTTGAACCTAGACCTCTTTTATATTAGTTATGCACGTGTAATGCACACGTTAGTAGACTTACAAATGACACTAAGGCTTTTTCCCATTATAATATTAGAAATTAGAGATAGAGATTAGAGATTAGAGATGTAGATAAGATACACATCACCTATAATGTGGGACCTGCTTAAATAAATTCTAGTTCTCCACCACCATGAACTTACAATATACATTGCACGTATTACTATTTGTAGAATGTTGATAATTTCATTTATTCTATAGAGCATAATTGTTATCATCGATATTTATGTTGGTCGAAATTTAATAAATTGATATATAAATAAAAATGACACATGAATGGTATGTGTTGTACTTTATTTATGTTTCAAAAGAGGGCAATCATGGAAATTTCTCTACAAGTGTACTAGCTAGTAGTATATACTAGTTTTTTAGCATGCAAAATGCTGGTGTTTCAGCTTAATAGATTTTAGAAAATAAAACCGACTTTGTGTAACTCAACAATGATAATCAATTCATAATATTTTGGCTCAATCCATGTGTTGTTGTAGGACAATGGTAAAACCTCGTATTAATGACTTAATGAGCAGATTAGTGAAGGGTTCAAGATTTGCCTCTTGCATCACGATACGGCCTACAAAATAAATATTTGCCAAGAGACTATCAATAGACTCAAACATGACAAATCTTTTATTTCTTACCTTAACAAATAAAAGAAATAAAAGTAATAAAAGTAACAAAATATATAACTGTACTATAGAAACATGATTGCAACGTTTGCATGTATGCATATATATAATCTAAGTATGTATTTGTACTCTCTTCTTACAGATATAATGTCATGCCTGACGTCCCAAGGTCCTATTTTTAAAGAATTCTCTTGTCAAGTGCAAAAGCAAATTAACATCCTAACCAACGTTCTCCCTCGTTCTCCACCACAACATATTCGTCGTCTTCACAAAGAATGGTCTGTAAATATGTTCTTGAAGCTAGAAATCGGACATGTTCACTTATGAATTCCTACCTTGGATGCACACTAGATGTTGCATTCAACAAAAAGGAAAAGGAAAGGATGAAAACAACATTAATAAGATAAAATTTGAATAACAAATAAAAAAGATCGCTATATAACAATGTAGACAGGAGTGTAGAACACAGCAATTAGTAAAACCTAGGTGTAAGAAGACAAGCATATTAAATGTGCACAGATATAAACCTTCATGCTCATCAATGCAATAAACACTCATTATGCAGGTACACATGCAGTTCGTAAGCATTCACAAACATATTATGCAGGTGCACTCATTATGCAGGTATGTCTCCGTCACTTTCTGATGATTTACATAAACTTTGTGTTTTTTTCTTCTTGTTTTTAACAAATTGATTAAATTATGTACTACTCCAGGTCTTAAAATAAATGAAGCAAGGCCAAATGGTAAGCTACCATATGTTTATAATGAAACTGGAGTTGTACAATACTTACCTTTGAAAACTTATAGTATGAACAAATATAAATAAAAAGTGGAGTTGTCCAATAATACCCGTTAATTTTGGTCACAAAACATGGATATTCTATATGCAGATAATATCAACATTTGCTTATGAAATACACAAATTCACTCCATTTACATCAACATCCCTAATATCAAGCAGTTTTCTTAGCAGGCTTTAGGCTTTAGATCTGAATTAGGTGAATAACAACTGATGAGTCTTTAGGCTTTAGGCTTTAGATCTGAATTAGGTGCATCCTTCTAATTTTTAAAATAAAATTAGAAGGATGGACATTAGCCAAAGTCAAAAGTCAGAAATTAGGTGCATCCTTCTAATGCTAATTGTTCATTTATTTGCATCCTTCAAATACAACAAACCCTAATTAGTCCACATTATGAAATCCCAACCCATTCTCAAATCGCAAAATACCCCTAAATCACAGATTATTCAGCACAAAATCCCAAACAATTTCATTACAAAATAAAAAATTAATTAAAAGTCGAAAATAATCATACCGGAGATAAGAGAGGGTTTGAGAGCTAGAGAGAGTCGATGGCGTACGGCGGAGGAGCACGGTAGAGGAGCACAGCAGAGGAGACGATTGATAAGGTTTGATAGAAGAGCGATAGGGTTTGAGAGAGGACCGATAGGGTTTGAGCGATAGGGGATTTGGGTAGCGGCGCTGAGCGATAGGAGATTTGGAGAGGGTGACGCGTGAGGCGATTTGGAGAGGAGATTTGGAGACGAGGGAGGATTTGGAGAGGAGAAGACGGGTTTGGAGAGGAGGCGAGGGGATTTGGAGATTCGGTGGAGTCGCGCGCGAGGGTTTTGGAGAGAATCAAAAATTTCGCGCTAGGGTTTTGGAGAAGGAGGGGATTTAGTAAAGGAAATTATTAAAGAATAAAACTGTGGTTACTGTACATTAAAACGTAATTAGCTAACTTCCCCGGTGCTTCTTATACAACACCGGGGAATATACTCTAACCCCGGCGTTGTGTATAAAGCGCAGGCGAATAAAAGTCCTTTTTTTTAAAATTAATTCTTCCCCGGCGTTTTATTAAAGCGCCGGGGTAAAAACGCCACTGTATCCTAATTAATTTGTAGTGTTTGGTCCCCTATGAAATATAAAGCGAAACTGTTTGTTGTAGCAACCATGTGTTATAATTTGAGACGCAAGAAGTGCTACCTAGATAGTAAAATAACAAGACTCGACATGACAAAATCTGATTTCCTGTATACCTGATTATCATGTTACATGATTACCTGTTTACCTATTACCTCTATACCTGTTACCTGAATACATGATACATGCTTGCTTGACACTTGACTACATGATACATGAGACTTGTTTACATGAGACTTGATACGTGACACTTGATGCATGATTACACGACACTTGACACCTGATGCATGTTTACATGATGCCATTTATACCTATTCACCTTACCATGCTAGTCGTTTTATGTTGACATGTGATTAATTAGTTTTCCCCATGTGCTTGTATCCAATATTATAAGTGGCCCGTAACTTGCAATTGACGGGTACTTGTTTTTCTCTTTTCCTCTTTCCTGCAATCTATTAAATTGCAGATTTTGGAGGTCAGCTGCCAGATGGAATAGGCGAGATGAGATATTATTTGCTGGAGCTCTTACTACATTTATTTATTTTCCTGTCGCTATTTGAATAATGTATCTTGTACTTCGATTTATCTTGTATTTGGGCAATATGACCCAGAATTTATTGTGTATTTCAGATCATGATTATTTGAGATTAATATATTTTATTTCAAGTATTCTTGTTGGTATTTGGTTCATATGTGCATGTGGTTGACTTTTCTGGCTTCCGACTCTGATTATCTTGTGAATATTGTAAAGATTCTTGAACAGCTTATTAATAATGAAAATCATTCGCTGGGCTTTTGTTACGTATCCGTATTCCGTATTCTTTTTTGGGAAGCGGGGCGTGACAGGGTTTTTAGTGGTATCAGAGCACCGGATTTGGCTAATGTATTAGTTGACTAATATATTAGACAATCTTGGCTCGATCTGGGATCTGCGCAACATTTCACCAACCATACATGCATAAATGAATTATTACCATCATTGATCTGGATACTAGTCTTATTCCTTTCTATTTGATCCCTTCTTATTCGATTCCTTGATTCCTTGTTTCTTCAGTCCCTTTGTTGTTCTCATTTGTTGATTCCTTATTGGATATAGTTTCGTTCTTTCCGTACCGATATTCCTTTGATTCTTTCATCCATCTTCATTTGTTAATTCATTTTGAGTATCATGCTAGTTATTCTTTTTCTGTCATATTCTCTTGAAATTCTGCTTGTGCTCCATCGTTCCTCTTCCTTCATATTCAATTCTTTGATTTCTTATTTTCTTTCGTCCCTTGTAGTCGTCCTCCCTTGTTGACTCTTTGTTGAGTATAAAATTCATTCTTCAACTGCATATATTTTATTTATATATGTATATATATATTTTCGAATATTTTGTGTATTATTTGCTATATTTTGGATCTTCTATAAAATTGTTTTCTAAAACGAAAATTTTGTATTTCGAATAATTGTGTATTTTGATATCACAAATTTCAAAACGTAATTTCGTACTTAAATTGAGCAATTAATATCTAAGTACTTGTGAAAGATTGCATCATCTCATTCATCGTTTTGTTGCAACTGGATGTCGAGATGGCAAACATGCAACTAGACATCAATGGAGGCAAATTGCAACTGGATATCGGGAAGGCAAAATGTGCAACTGAATATCCAGATGGTAACCTGCAACCTGTTGTCGTGGAGGCAAACCTGCAACTTGATGTCGAGAAGGCAAGTCTACAGATGGATGTAAATGAGGCGAATCCACATCAAAGAATTTCGCTACTATTATTATTGTTTTCCTTATTATTATTAGTATTATTATTATTATTGTTATTACTATTACTATTATTATTATTGTATTTTTCTTACTATTTTATTTTTGATGTTAATATTGAATTACTTTCACCAAAATGATGAACCCCAAATTATTTTCTGTCTTGTATTATTATCCTTACCAGTATTGTTAATATTTTATTATTATTATTATTACTAGTATGTTTATGATGATTATTATTGTTATTATTATTTTTATTATTTCTATCATCATTATTTTATTATTATTATGTGTTGATTTTTGTATTATTAATATTATTTTTGTTAATTCTCATTAGTTTCGACCTAATTATTTAAATTAAAAGCCCTTCTCTAAATCCTAATTTTAATCTGGTGTCTCATTCTTTTCTTCCTGCTCAGATCGTCGGTTGTTGTCGCGTGGTCTACAACGACTTGTCTGCAGCTTGGAACGTCACCATCAGAGTGGCGCAGCGGAAGCATGGTGGGCTCATAATGCACAGGTCCCAGGATCATATTGCTGCCTCTCCTTCCTTGCATTGTTTTGGTTTCCCCTATCTCTTGCAATTGTTCTCATCCGTTGACTTATTGTTTGATTCAATTCTTCCCTGTCTTTTCTCTCTTTGATTTCGGTTTTGCCTACTCCCTATCCTGCTTTGTTATCTTGTGTGGTCTCTTCCTTTTTGATACTGTTTATTCTCTTTCTTGCATTCTATTTGACATCCTTGTTATCCCCTTCCTTCTTTTTATGCTATTGCCACTACTTTGTTCCTTTCCCTTTTAGCCCTCTGCTTTGTTACCATTCCCCCAGTTTGCTTTTGCCTTGTCCTATGTACCGCCTAAGCAAATTTCGAGTACGAAATTTTGTTATAAGGTGGGTAGGATTGTAATCCCTATTTTTCCAAAAATGTATTTTTTTTGTATTTTCTGTATTTTAAAATTTTCGCAAATTAATTTTTTCGGTTTTCAAGTTCTTTTGTCAAATTGTACTATCCGATTTCCTATTAAAATCTGTTTTCGATCAATAATTTTATTTGTAACTATTTCCATTATTTTTATATGGTAACACAATTCTTATTTTTATTATTATTACTCTTATTATTATTATTGTTATTTGTATTATTGTTATTAATTTTATTTTTGTCTGGTTATTAAAAAAATCCACTATTACCTACTAATTTTATTTGTAGTATTTTAAATAAATTGTATTTAGTAATGCAAATTACATTTTTATTGTAAATAATATTTTTACTGGTTAATTTTTTTTTATATATTGAATTCTTAAAAGAAAAATAAATCCTAATCCTATTTTTAATTATATTGGTTTCCCTATTGGATGTTACCCTTTAACCCATCACTAAACCCATGCCCAAACCCATCTGCACCCAAAGCCCCCATACCCTGTTACCCAAACCCAATTAGCTAACTACCCAGACCCGGTTACTTACCCATTACCCCACCTGAAACCCACATCTGCCTGTATTTCTCTAACCCCCTCAACCCTAATTCCATCTCTTTATAAACTGTCATCCCGGCCTCTTCATCTTTCCCACGCAGCCGCTACACCTCTTCAACTTCCAAACCCATATCCCGACTCCTATCTCCCGCTTTCTACCCCCTGCATCTCCCTCCCCATCGCGCACGCCTCTGCAATGTCGCCGTGACCCCCCAGCCTTCCACCTTCTCCATCTCATCTCCATCTCCCATTCTCCTCCTCCCCTACCCTGTGAACCAACCCCTCGCCGCGACTGCACCCAGGCGAGCGCGCCACCCTAGCTTCCCCTCCTCACTCCCTATCTCCTTGGCCTTGGGTCGCAACGTGCCAGCGCGCCCCTCATGACCCCTCGGTGCGGCACCCTGCAGCGCAGCCAGTGCGACTGCGCATCTGCACCCCTTCCCCGTGGTCTGCGTCGCGTTGTGTTCCCTGTCACTGGCAAACCAGCGACCGCACCCACTACCGTTCCTCGCCGGTGGCCCATTGGCTCTCCCACGCACCCTCTCGTGTGCGAGTGCAGTCGTGGTGTGGTAGATTCGTTGTTCGTGGTTCGTGGGTTGTGTGCGGTTGTTATGGGTTTGATCATTGCTTGATTGGTGGCCGTCCGATCCCCATTGCGATCATTATTATCATGTCTCTTTGGTTTTGATCGACTTCGACTGTGAGCCGTCCGTTTAGTTTGATCTTGATCATCAAGATCATTAGCTATGTGATCCTGGCCATCGATCTTCATCATGATCATCATGATCATCAAGTCGTGATATGGCCGTCGGATCTCATCATCGTCATCTATCTTGGTTTTGATTTCATCTTCGATTGTAGGGTGTGTTCTCATTGGTTCGTTTGATTCTTGGTGCACGTGCGTCTCGTGCACGTGGAGTTTTGGTTTCCGTAGTTCGTTCTTGACTCGTGATTGTTCGATCATGCTTGGGCCTCGGGAATCTATTCCCGTTATTCTTGTTGGTTGGATCGTCGTTCTCGTTGTCTTTCAGACAAGTAACTTGTACTCAAATTTCTTTGTATGATACAAGTCAAAAAGTTCACCTATAGTGTAGTTGGGTCTAGAGACTACTCTTGTCTGTGATATGCTTGATGAGTTTTGTCTCTATTGTGAAAACTTGACCATAGATGACTCACGACACAAATCTTGACATGAATTAACTTAGGTTTACCCATTCTTGATTTTGATCATGTATGTGAGACTTGTGTGAGAATTCGTGTTTTAATTGAGACCCATGAGATATATTTGGTGTGGACATGTTAATAACCATAATTCACGATGTTTAGACACTTGGTAGACTCAATTTCATATTTGAGTGTGTTTAGATCAATTTTCTTGAATCTATGTTGATCTCATTATTAAGGGGAAAAAATATGTATTTTGTCGCTGTTCTGTTTTGCTAGCTATTTTGGACTATTTTAAAGTCAATATCTTAATTTCGGTATAAAACAAGAGTTTTAGATAATTTCGTCTACTTTTCAACCCCTCTGACCCTGCTGGATTTTGTTTTCATGAGTGGGTTATGACTGTATTACTAAGGTGTCGATCTTTTCCAGATTCTATTTTTGGTAATTTTGATGACAAATCATTTTAAAGAATTATGCTACATATATTATTTTGATCCAAAATTTTGGTCAGTATTTCTTTATCTAGTTAGGGATTACCCAGAATTTTGGTGAAATTTATTGATAAGTTTTATGTGATGCTCCATGCTCGTTTATAAAATCTATACGTACTGTATTTTGCTCGTTGTTCTGTAAAGAACCCTATTTTCACTATTATTCCTTTTACCGTATGAAAAATGTTTGTGAAATGTGAAAATTAGTATATTCTATCTATTTTCATATTCCTTTGTCGGATTTGGATTTCGTTTCACTGGTTGCGAGATATTTCAGTTTTCGTACAGCAGTGTTGGTTATTCCAGATTTATCAAACTATCATTTTACGATGTTTTCTTATTTATGATGACTAAACAAATTTTACTGGAATATTATGAAACTCTATATTTTGATTCTAGACATATAGGGGAATACCCCAGATTTTTCCTGAATTTATTTGAGAGGTTTTGATGCAGTTTTCCTGACTGACAATTCGTTTTCCTGATTTCTGACTGAGCATGTTTTCTGGATTCAACCCTGTTTTGAGTTATGATGTTGTGAATTACTATATAATTTATTTATACTCGCTGGATTCGTGTGGAAGTCTATTTTCTAGATTCTTCGATAGATTCATATTTGGATTTCTTTAGTAACGTGAATCACTGTTTTAGTACTGTACTGTCATGCTGTCCTGAATATGAACATACACTGTTTTGCTCGTTTATGTGATTGTCTATCATCTATGCGTGCTTATTTGTTACCTTAGACCTGATACTAATTATAATATGTTAGTTTGACACAGGTTTCATGCTTATACCTGCCTATTTGAGAATAATAATAAATAATCAAGCCGGGATTTTAATGGGAAAGATCTTGTAGTGGATAGATAGTGCAGAAACGTGTACTCGGAAGGAGACTTGTGTTTCCTGTATGACATGTTACCGATTAAGTTTATCGACCAAGTTCTGTGATTCTGTGAATACCTGAGTACACTACCCTGTATGGTCCCCTATGAAATCTAAAGCGAAACTGTTTGTTGTAGCAACCATGTGTTATAATATTGGGCGCATGAAGAGCTACCTAGATAGTAAAATAACAATACTTGACATGACATAATCTGATTTCCTGTATACCTGATTATCTTGTTACATGATTACCTGTTTACCTATTACCTCTATACCTGTTACCTGAATACATGATACATGCTTGCTTGACACTTGACTACATAATACATGAGACTTGTTTACATGAGACTTGATCGGTGACACTTGATGCATGATTACACGACACTTGACACCTGATGCATGTTTACATGATGCCATTTATACCTATTCACATTACCATGCTAGTCGTTATATGTTGACATGTGATTAATTAGTTTTCCCCATTTGCTTGTATCCTACATTATAAGTGACCCGTAACTTGCAATTGACGGGTACTTGTTTTTCTCTTTTTCTCTTTCCTGCAATCTATTAAATTGCAGATTTTGGAGGTCAGCTGCTAGATGGAATAGGCGAGATGAGATATTAGTTGCTGGAGCTCTTGCTACATTTATTTATGTTCCTCTCGCTATTTGAATAATGTATCTTGTACTTGGATTTATCTTGTATTTGGGCAATATAACCCAGGATTTATTGTGTATTTCAGATCATGACTATTTGAGATTAATATATTTTATTTCAAGTATTCTTGTTGGTATTTGGTTCATATGTGCATGTGGTTGACTTTTCTGGCTTCCGACTCTGATTATCTTGTGAATGTTGTAAAGATTCTTGAACAGCTTATTGATGATGAAAATCATTCACTGGGCTTTTGTTACGTATCTGTATTTCGTATTCTTTTTTGGGAAGCGGGGCGTGACAGGATTTTTAGTGGTATCAGAGCACCGGATTTGGCTAATGTATTTGTTGACTAATATATTAGACAATCTTGGCTCGATCTGGGATCTGCGCAACATTTCTCCAACCATACATGCATAAATGAATTATTACCAACATTGATCTTGATACTAGTCTTATTCCTTTCTATTTGATCCCTTCTTATTCGATTCCTTGATTCCTTGTTTCTTCAGTCCCTTTTAGTCGTTCTCATTTGTTGATTCCTTATTGGGTATAGTTTCGTTCTTTCCGTACCCATATTCCTTTGATTCTTTCATCCATCTTCATTTGTTTATCATTTTGAGTATCATGCTATTCTTTTTCTGCCATATTCTCTTGAAATTCCGCTTGTGCCCCATCATTCCTCTTCCTTCATATTCAATTCTTTGATTTCTTATTTTCTTTCGTCCCTTGTAGTCGTCCTCCCTTGTTGACTCTTTGTTGAGTATCAAATTCATTCTTCAACTGCATATATTTTATTTATATATGTATATATATATATTCGAATATTTTGTGTATTATTTGCTATATTTTGGATCTTCTATAAAATTGTTTTCTAAAATGAAAATTTTGTATTTCGAATAATTGTGTATTTTGATATCACAAATTTCAAAACATAATTTTGTACTTAAATTGAACAATTAATATCTAAGTACTTGTGAAAGATTGCATCATCTCATTCATCGTTTTGTTGCAACTGGATGTCGAGATGGCAAACATGCAACTAGACGTCAATGGAGGCAAATTGCAACTGGATATCGGGGAGGCAAAATGTGCAACTGAATATCCAGATGGTAACCTGCAACCTGTTGTCGTGGAGGCAAACCTGCAACTTGATGTCGAGAAGGCAAGTCTACAGATGGATGTAAATGAGGCGAATCCACATCAAAGAATTTCGCTACTATTATTATTGTTTTCCTTATTATTATTAGTATTATTATTATTATTGTTATTACTATTACTATTATTATTAATGTATTTTTCTTACTATTTTATTTTTGATGTTAATATTGAATTACTTTCACCAAAATGATGAACCCCAAATTATTTTCTGTCTTGTATTATTATCCTTACCAGTATTGTTAATATTTTATTATTATTATTTTTACCAGTATGTTTATGATGATTATTATTGTTATTATTATTTTTATTATTTCTATCATCATTATTTTATTATTATTATGTGTTGATTTTTGTATTATTAATATTATTTTTGTTAATTCTCATTAGTTTTGACCTAATTATTTAAATTTAAAGCCCTTCTCTAAATCCCAATTTTAATCTGGTGTCTCATTCTTTTCTTCCTGCTCGGATCGTCGTTTGTTGTCGCGTGGTCTACAACGACTTGTCTGCAGCTTGGAACGTCACCATCAGAGTGGCGCAGCGGAAGCGTGGTGGGCCCATAACGCACAGGTCCCAGGATCATATTGTTGCCTCTCCTTCCTTGCATTGTTTTGGTTTTCCCTATCTCTTGCAATTGTTCTCATCCGTTGACTTATTGTTTGATTCAATTCTTCCCTGTCTTCTCTCTTTGATTTCGGTTCTGCCTACTCCCTATCCTGCTTTGTTATCTTGTATGGTCTCTTCCTTTTTGATACTGTTTATTCTCTTTCTTGCATTCTATTTGACATCTTTGTTATCCCCTTCCTTCTTTTTCTGCTATTGCCACTGCTTTGTTCCTTTTCCTTTTAGCCCTCTGTTTTGTTACCCTTCCCCCAGTTTGCTTTTGCCTTGTCCTATGTACCGCCTAAGCAAATTTCGAGGAAGAAATTTTGTTGTAAGGTGGGTAGGATTGTAACCCCTGTTTTTCCAAAAATGTATTTTTTTGTATTTTTTGTATTTTAAAATTTTCGCAAATTATTTTTTTCGGTTTTCAAGTTCTTTTGTCAAATTGTACTATCCGATTTCCTATTAAAATCTGTTTTTGATCAATAATTTTATTTGTAACTATTTCCATTATTTTTATATGGTAACACAATTCTTATTTTTATTATTATTACTCTTATTATTATTATTGTTATTATTTTTATTTTTGTCTGGTTATTAAAAAAAATCCACTATTATCTACTAATTGTATTTGTAGTATTTTAAATAAATTATATTTTGTAATGCTAATTACATTTTTATTATAAATAATATTTTTACTGGTTAATTTTTTTTATATTGAATTCTTAAAAGAAGAAAAAAACATAATCCTATTTTTAATTATATTGGTTTCCTTATTGGATGTTACCCTTTAACCCATCACTAATCCCATGCCCAAACCCATCTGCACCCAAAGCCCCTATGCCCTTTTTATTAACCCAAACCCAATTAGCTAACTACCCAGACCTGGTTACTTACCCGTTACCCCACCCGAAACCTACATCTGCCTATATTTCTCTAACCCCCTCAACCCTAACTCCATCTCTTTATAAACTGTCATCCCGGCCTCTTCACCTTCCCCACACATCTGCTACACCTCTTCAACTTCCAAACCGATATCCCGACTCCTGTCTCCCGCTCTCCGCCCCCTGCATCTCCCTCCCCGTCGCGCACGCCTCCGCAGCGTCGCCGTGACCCCCCAGCCTTCCACCTTCTCCATCTCATCTCCATCGCCCGTTCTCCTCCTCTTCTACCCTGTGAACCAACCCCTCACCGCGACTGTACCCAGGCGAGCGCACCACCCTAGCTTCCCCTCGTCACTCCCTGTCTCCTCGGCCCTGGGTCGCAACGAGCCAGCGCGCCCCTCGCGACCCCTCGGCGCGCCACCCTGCAGTGTAGCCAGTGTGACTACGCATCTGCACCCCTTCGCCGTGGTTTGTGTCGCGCTGTATTCCCTGTCGCCGGCAGACCAGCGACCGCACCCACTACTGTTCCTCGCCGGTGGCTCGTTGGCTCTCTCGCGCACCCTCTCGTGTGCGAGTGCAATTGTGGTGTGGTAGATTCGTTATTCGTGGTTCGTGGGTTGTGTTCGGTTGTTATGGGTTTGATCATTACTTGATTGGTGGCCGTCCGATCCCCATTGCGATCATTATCATCATGTCTCTTTGGTTTTGATCAACTTCGATCGTGAGCTGTCCGTTTGGTTTGATCTTGATCATCAAGATCATTAGCTATGTGATCCTGGCCATCGATCTTCATCATGATCATCATGATCATCAAGTCGTGATATGGCTGTTGGATCTCATCATCGTAATCTATCTTGGTTTTGATTTCATCTTCGATTGTGGGGTGTGTTCTCATTGGTTCGTTTGATTCTTGGTGCACGTGCGTCTCGTGCACGTGGAGTTTTGGTTTCCGTAGTTCGTTCTTGGCTCGTGATTGTTTGATCGTGCTTGTGCCTCGGGAATCTATTCTCGTTAATCTTGTGTGTTGGATCATCGTTCTCGTTGTCTTTCAGGCAAGTAACTTGTACTCAAATTCCTTTGTATGATACAAGTCAAAAAGTTCACCTATAGTGTAGTTGGGTCTAGAGACCACTCTTGTTTGTGATATGCTTGATGAGTTTTGTCTCCATTGTGAAAACTTGACCATAGATGACTCACGACACAAATTTTGACATGAATTAACTTAGGTTTACCCGTTCTTGATTTTGATCATGTATGTGAGACTTGTGTGAGAATTCGTGTTTTGATTGAGACCCAGGAGATATATTTGGTGTGGACATGTTAATAACCACAATTCATGATGTTTAGACACTTGGTAGACTCAATTTCATGTTTGGGTGTGTTTAGATCAATTTTCTTGAATCTATGTTGATTTCGTTTTTAAGGGGGGAAAATCTGTTTTTTGTCGCTGTTCTGTTTTGTTTGCTGTTTTGGACTGTTTTAAAGTCAGTATCTTAATTTCGGTATAAAACATGAGTTTTAGATAATTTCATCTACTTTCCAACCCCTCTGACCTTGCTGGATTTTGTTTTCGTATGAGTGGGTTATAAATGTTTTACTACAGAGGTGTCGATCTTTTCCAGATTCTGCTTTTCGGTAATTTTGATGACAAATCGTTTTAAAGAATTATGCTACATATATTATTTTGATCCAAAACTTTGGTCAGTGTTTCTTTATCTAGTTAGGGATTACGTAAAATCCAAAACTTTAAGAAAACATAAATTAGAGCAGACCAGTCGACTGTGTAAAGTGGTCAGTCGACTGCCCCGCATGAAAATCCAATACTTAAAGAAAACACAAATCTGAGCAGTGACAGTCACCTATATAACCTGGACAGTCGACTGTCCCGCAGGAAATTTTGAGACTTCAAGAAAATACTTCAGCCAAGACCCCGACAGTCGACTGTCGACATTGGTCGGTCGACTGTCAGTCCTCCAGACTGCAGTTTTAGTTGTGCACATTTCAACCGATACAGAGTTTTACTTTATAAAAACTAAATCTGTAAAAGGTACAATTCTGATATATTCAAGTACGACTTGTAGAGTATATAAGAGTTCATGAAAACCAATCAAAACCACTTTGAACTATTCAAATAGCGTTTTGATGAATTTCTTCAAAATAAAACATGAATGTGTGCATATATCAAAAGTAGAGTTTTTAAGAATTAATCATACATCAAAATAAGTTCGTTTTATATTCCAAACTTTATCAATACCAAAATAAGTTGAGATATAGTCAAATCCTTCGAAAACACATAAAGACTCAATTTCCTCAAAAACAATGAAATATGATATTCATGTAAATTGTTTGTGCATATTCGTGCACCAAAGAAAACTTAACAAATCCATCGATTAGAATTAACAACATATTCAGTTTTAATCTTAGTATTTGAGAAATCCAAATTCAAATAAAACCTTTCACAAATCACAAAATTCCCCAATTTAGTCAAAATGTATCAAACCCAAATCTAGTCATCACAACTCAAATATTCAAGACATGGTCTTTTAATCCATTACTCATTCTCAAAATTCCTCAAACTCAATCTCAACTATTCTCATTAGTTAATTCATGAACAAAAATAATTTATCATCAACATGGCCAAGTTGCCTTCATCCAACTCACCAATAGTCAAAAATTTCATCTTTAATCAATTTATGCATAACATTCACCATACTCAATCAAATCAACAATAATCCAACAGAAATAGCCCAATCACAATTTATATTGGGTTCTCCTATAATCTAAAATCATCCACATGCAATTCTACCCAAAAATAACTAGGATTTTCACAAAAGATCCAATTTTTAACTTATCAATTCATTCAATCCATCATATAAATTCATACCCAAACCTTAGCATGCTTTCTAATAGATGAACCACCACATACAACATACATAAAACAAAACAAAATAAAACAAAACAAAACATGTCACTCACCTTGTTGAAGAGATCAAACGAAGACAAATTAGAAATGAGAAAAGCCTCTCCTTCGCAAGAAATCCAAGATCTTCTCTTTAAATCTTCAAGATAATAATAATAATAAAATCTTTGTCTTGTGCAGCGAAAGACGGCTGCACTCCACCTTTTAAATAGGCCAGAAATAAAGAGAATTAGGGTTTTGAACACATTTGCAAAAAAAACTCCTTTTAAATATATATCTTTACATAAATAGATCCCCTTATTAGAAAATTAGTTAAAACCAATTTATTTGAGTTTAAAAATTCAAAAAGACCTCCTCCAGCATCAGCTGGCTCTGTAGGGAAAAACCCAAAAAATCATTTTGCACTTTCATCCCTTCACATAGCAATTTTGCGAAAGGATCATCTTTTATCAAAACTTGTAAAATAAATCAAATTCATCAAAACAAAAAGTAAACTTTTTAACCCTGAGTTGACTAGGCATTATACCCAGCCCCAAAATCCGAAAATCTGGAGTTTTCACCCCATTTGGTAATTTCGCACAATAGTCATTCTTTTTAAAATATTTGCAAATGGGTCCAACCATTGTCAGAAAAATCTAGAAAAATCTAGAAAAATCTAGAAAAATCATAAATAATATCTAATAATAAATAATGAATTTTCACAAAATAATTTTTGACTTTGAACTTCCCAAGAAAATATTTGCACGTGTTTTGCACGTGTAAAAAAGATAAATTTTCAAAAAAACATTTATTTAATCTAAATCGTTCTAATTTATTTATAACTCTTAAAAATAATATTTAAAAATACGGGGTACTACAGTGTGAGTGTGTAATTGTTTCATTTTTTTTCAAAGTTTTGAACGATTGTGTTTTTGTGTTATGTATGAGTGTGAATGTTTGAGAATTGGTGAAGTTGGTTGGGAATGTTGCGAGTTGATAATTGGTGAAGTAGATTGTGGTAAAATTGATTGACTGAATGGTTGAAAAGTATTGTATACAAGCCCCACTGTGAAATGGATTATAAATGTATTTTTTTAAGCCTATACTCACTTTCTCAGAAACCGAGTCTAGTATTGAAGTGTGGAGCCTGTATGCATTTTACCAGCACACGAGTCTAGGTCAAATCTCCTCGCTTTCTGAGACCAATATGCTAGGTCAAACTATCTACTCAACAGTCGCTTTCTGAGAAAGCGAGCTGGTTTCACCTAGACTCACTTTCTCAGAAAGCGAGTCTAGGGTGTGCTGGTAAAATGCATACAGGCTCAACACTCGCTTTCTCGGAAAGCGAGGAGCTCAATACTAGACTCGGTTTCTGAGAAAGCGAGTCTAGGCTTAAAAAATACAACTTCAATTTTGCTTACAGTACTCTTCAACCAATTCACCAATTGTCAGCATCCCACTTTACCAATTCTCAACACGCAACAATCACACTCATACATAACAAATGGAAATTAACGCTTTATCAGAATTAAACTCATACAAATTAGTACAAAGTCCAAATTATATAGTACAATTACAAACAAAAACACATTCGAATTTGCCTATGGATTAAATGTTTTGAAATCCTCTATTAATACATCGCCGCTTATTGTGTCCATGCAACCCACATTTCGGACATTTCATTCCCATACCCCTGCTAGACCTATCTCTCACATCCATGTCGTTGCGAATTCTCGTAGATCTAGGCCGACCTTTCCTTGAACGTCGCAAACTTGCATTAGCTACGAGTTATGGCCCATCATTAATAGGCCAATATGCTGGATTTAGAGTTGGATGAAAGAGGGGAACCCATATTTGTGCTCATAAAGTAACAAGGTAAAATTTATCAACGAAAGGCTTGTGACCGATTGCACGATATGCACAAGCTGCCAATACATAAGAACATGGAATATGGTATAGTTGAAATTTCATACATGTGCATGTTTTAGTACCCAAGTTAACAGTGTGCAAATTCCCACTCTTCCTTTCTTCACTTACCATGCGTAAACCCGTTTTGACTGCAAAAACTCCAGGTTCATGATAAAATATTGTAACCTTATGTCGATTTCTCTCTCACGGCGACTGTCGATCAATTCATGTACTCTTCGAGCAAAAATATTCCTTTCAAATAAAAGCTTATTGGCTTCCTGTCGACGAGTAGTAAAGTAAGAGTTTAGACGATAAAAGATCACCTCTATAATTGCAGTTACCGGTAAACTACGGACACCTTTCAAGACTGAATTGAAGACTTCTGATACGTTCGTAGTCATTATGTCGTATCTTCGACCTTCATTTGCATATAGTGCCCATTTCACAGCCGGTTTCTCTTTCAACCAATTAGCCGCTTCGACATTGATGGTTTCAAGTTCAGCGAGTTTGGTCCTGAACTTTTTGGGTTGGTTTTGACACGCTATAATTTTGGCTTTTTTTCCGCAATGCCTTGCTACCAAATTTACTAAAGAAATTTGTAGCGAAATGACGCATACAATAAGATGATATGCATTAGGTTCGTTCCAAGCTTTATTTTGTAATTCCATAGCATACAAAATACCAGCATGACGATCAGAGATAACACACAACTCAGTACGATCGGTGATAAAATACCGAATGCAACTCATGAACCATGTCCATGTATTTATACTCTCTCTATCAACTAATGCAAATGCAAAGGGAAATAAGCTATCATTCGCATCCGGGAAAATAACAATTAACAAACAGCCCTTGTACTTAACGTACAAGTGAGTTCCGTCAACACTGATAACAGGTTTGCAAGACTTGAAACCTTCAATCGAAGGACCAAACGCCCAAAATACTCCCTTGACCGTTTTCTCGCTAGGACTAGACTAATATTTATCCCAGTGGACAACGGTTCCTGAATTTGCTGCTTGTATTGCTGATAGAAAAAAAGGCAACTTCGTGTATGCTTCTTCGAAGGTACCGAACAACCTCTCAATTGCCTTTTGTTTTGCAATCCAAGCTTTCTTACATAAAATCTAATAATTATATTATAGTTTCACTATCTCAATAATGGCCCATGATGTTAAACCTATCTCAGACTTCACCACACTCACATTCAAATTGCAAACAAGGTTAGAATCAACCTTACAGTGGTCCTGATTCACCGTAGGATTCGTACAAGTATGAGGCCCAACTATATTCTTCACCACAAAATCTGTCCCGCCTTTTGGAACAATTGCTCGTAATCTCCAAGGGCAGCCACCATCACTTACTACTAGGGGACTTTGCACCATCTCCTCAATGGTACGTTTTCTAGGTGCCAATTTACATTTAACAGTGTACAGTGTCGGTGAAGATTTCAATGTGATGAATTCACGATGTTTCTTGATAGAATACAGCTTCTCTACCTGCTGAATCGACTCTTTACTTACAAACTCCTGTCCAATGTACAATTCGTCTACATTGGATGAACCGGACGACTCTTATGGAACCTGATGTACTCTAGCACCTTGTGTCATCTCTTCGGTAACATGAGCGTTAACATTGGCATAGCTATCAGTAGCTCTCACTTCATTAGAACTGTTGTTCGTAAGATTCACATTTGCATATTCATCATCTTCGTCCCCATCATCATTTTCTACACTCTCATCAACTTTATCGTCTGTTTCTTCCTCTTCTTCATCATCATCTAATAGGTCGTTGTTAATGGTAGCATTTTGAAATAATTCAAATAAAGTGTCATTTGGAACATAGTCATGAACAGGACTAGGTTGACGTGGCAACTCGACATCTGTAGAATCTGGGTTTGATGTATTTGTGAAGGTATCTTCTTGTGGGAACAGTGGGATTGCTTATGAAGTTTGAATGAGATTTGACCTCATCTGCTGTGTCGGTAGTTTCGTCCGAAGCTTGAACTAGGATTATCATGTGGCTAAGCATTCATAATGAAGATTTGCTAAATATATAACTCTAATGCAGACCAAGTACAATTGGGATCAAGTGTCCTAACAATCATTGACTTCATAGCATTATCAGTAGATACTGGCACTGTCATAAAATACTGACCATCTCCTCTTCCTGCTGTGTACCGAGCTAAAATTTTCACATTCCAATGATTCCTATCACAATTAGTAACTTCATAAATTTTCTCAACTAATTCTGCTAATGTAATGGTACGAGATGCCCAAACTATTTCAGGATCAATGACACTATAACAACAACCTATCTTTGGATCACGAATTATTTCACCACCAAAGTATAACCAAATAGAAATATCGTAATCCATACCTATGTATATTTATACGAATTACGAGTTATTATCTACCCACAAACAAAACCTATAAAAATGTATAAAATAATAGGCCAGTATGCATCATGCCTTTACAAGCTTAATCTAAAGGATATAGCCGTAGATGTTTGGGTAGAAGAGTTGAAATTGCTATCCTCCTCAAGTTTATCAAAATTCTAAAATATGGATCTTTCGGAAGATGGATTTAGGGTTTTGAGAGTGGAAGGTGATAGGGTTAAGAAAGATTAAGTGAATATATTTAGATTTAGAGGAGATTTTGTGGGTAGGAGGTCAATTTTGAGAAGCTAGGGTTTTGGGTTTCGGAGTTAAGGAGGGAGTAATAAGGGAGATGTTACCGCTAATTCTGGTGTGGGGGTAAACAGATAGAATTTGTGGGTTCCTGGAAAAACCTGAATAGCGAGTCCAGACCTGTTTGTCGAAGTTGGGCTGCCGACTCCCGCCGTACACCTGCAAGGAAAGTGCGAAACACCGGGGTTGATCCCGGCGATGCACCCTCCGACGCTCTTGTCAGTAACCAGTGATGATTAAAAAAGAGCTTAAGTTGGCAAAAAGTGATTAACCTGGTCACAGTGGTGGGTAGGAGGTATTTATAGTCGCCATGGGGGAGTTAATTAGGGATCTGATTAGAGGTTTGATTTCCTGTGATAGGAGTAAAATCCTCCTAATCAGTTTAGGAAACTGATCCCCTAATTCCCGGTGAGAGCAAATCAGGCCTGTTGATTTGGTCAAATCAGTAACCCTGATTTTCCTCTTGCTGATCTGGGTTTGTCTTGGGTCGGGACCCGTACGCAGTTGGAGTGGATCTGTTCGCGGGTTATTGGATCTGTGAGAAGGAGACCCAGTACCCGCTTCGGACCCGCTGGTAGGTGAAATTACCGTTTTACTCCTGAGTTTTGAGATTCGCGTCCGATGTGAACGGTCCCGATTTAATCCTATTTTTAGCCATATCACGAGCCCCCCACTCCCGAAGACTGAGTTTGATCAGCCTTTGAGGAGTAGTTTTACTGTTCTAATGGCGTACGGGATTTTATCGGTATTCTTAAGGGAGTTTGGAATCTTGCTCGGGGTGTAACGGTGTTATTATGGGCTTGTAAAATGCCCAAAAATACTCTCAGGATTTTCTGGATTTTTGGTGATTTTTACAGATTTTTCTGAATTTTTTCTCATTTTTTTTGAATTTTTTATTCATTTTCCGAATTAAATAATTAATTATCGAAAATATTAATTAATTATTCTAATTTAATAATTATTTTTCCAGAATTTTAAAATAATTTTTCTGAATTAATAATTATTTTTTAGAATTTTTAATTATTTTTTTCAATTTTTTAAATATTTTTTTGGATTTTTTAAATAAAAAAACAAATAAATAAATTAATTAATTAAATTAAATAATACCTGACACGTGGTGCGTTCTGTGCCGTCGGATCCTGACACGAATCTCGAGGGGCGCGTTTTTCGAAAAATCGTTATTTTGTCGTTTTGTGCTGGCGTGGCGCGATCTGAGCCGTTCATCAATTTTTGCGCGATTTTTGCGAAGATCCAACGGTTGGAGTTGCTCGGTGGCTTTTTTCTCCGTTTGCAGGATCGGAAAGGGACTTGTTCGGCAGCCGACCGAGCCACTTCGCGCAGCTCGGATCTGATCCATCTCGATCTGCCACGTGGCGGCCACGTGGCAATTTTTTTTTCTCTCTCTCTTCTTCTTCTTGTTCTCGCGGTCTGTTCTTTCTCTCTTCCTCTCTGCTTCGCCTTGTTCTTCGTTGCTCCGACCCCACCTTCGACATCGACAACGCCTCCGACCCCGACTCCACCTCCGTCCTTGAGATCGCCACCGGAGTTCGGAGCTGAGCTCGCCGAAGGATAAGCTCGACGCTATGGAGCTGGAGCGGAGCTTGAAGAGCACGGAGCATGGAAATGCTCGGCATGGAGTGGACGTTGGCGAGTTCGTTGATGGAGCTCGCGGACGGAGGGCCTCGTTGGTTGAGGGCGGAGCTCGTCCATGGAGCTCGGCGAGGAGGAGAGCGGAGCTCGACGAGGTGGAGACCGAAGCTCGACGGCAGTGGAGTGGGGGCTTGATAATGGCGAGCTCAGTGAGTTGATGATGGAGACGGAGCGTCGAGCTCAGCGAGGGGAGCTCGCGATGGTTTGGCGAGCTCGACAGTGAGAGTCGGCAGCGGAGCTCGACGGGGGTGGAGGCGTGAGCTTGGTTCGATCGGTTCGCGCCGTGGAGGAGCTCGCCGCAGGAGCTCGGCATGGGTTCGTCTTCAGCGTTGAGGTGGCCGATGATGGCGTTGTTGGCCATGGTGAAGCTCGTCGGTGGAGAGCTTCGGGGCTCGTCTATCTGAGCTCGCTCGTGGAGAGCTCGGAGCTCGCTCGTTGGCCATGGTGGAGCTCGGAGCTCGTCTCGTGAAGGGCCCGGAGCTCGTGGCAACGATGGGTCCGCCGAGAAAAGAGCTCGGAGCTCCGGAGTCGAGACGTGGCGGAGCTTGGTGCCTCGGAGGTGGAGCTCGGCGGTAGGTTTGTCGACGAAGGAGACCGAGCTCGGTCGGTTGATGGAGTTTCGGAGCTTTGTGAGCTCGGTGACGAAGAGGATGGAGTTCGTCGGAGCTGTGGTGACGGGCTTGAGTTCGGGATGGGGAGCTCGGCGATGACTGAGGTGATGGAGGTCGGCGAGGCCATGGCGGAGCTTTGGAGAGCTCGGAGCTTGAAGAAAAAGCTTTCTTCTTTTTTGGTTTCTTGTTTTGGCGCCAGGGGTGTTGGAGAAGAAGGTGACGGGTGACGTGGCAGTGGGCTTTTGGTTTTTGCTTGGGTTCTTTTTTGGCACCAGGATATTGGAGAAGGAGGGAGATGGTAAGGGGTTCGGGTCGGATCCCCTTAACGGGTCCGAACCCGGCCCCTTGTGCCCCCCCCCCGCCTTTTTTTTCGCTGCTTCTTGTTCGGCAAATCCGAGCACGGATTTTGAGGCAATTTTTTGGCCTTTTTGCAGCTCGGGAGGGCAGTAGCTCGGATGATAGATCCGAGCTACGTGGCTCGATCTGAGCCGTTGGATGGTGGCACGAATCTCGAGACGGGCTCAATTCCCAAGAAAATGCTATCTTGTCATGTAGTGGTGCTCGCACGATCTAAGCCGTCTGATCGAGATCTTACACGAATGTTGAGGAGAAAGTGAGTTTTCTCCGTTTGCAGGATCGGCAAGGCACTTGCTCGGCAGCCGACTGGGCTCTTTGATGTTGGGGCTCGGATGGGAAGAGCTCGGATTCTTGCTCGGGTTCGGTTCGGATTTCTCCCTCGCGCGAGTGGCTCGGCTCGGATTCCCGAGCTATTCGGCGCAGCTGCATTGAGATCCACTTTCCCGATGCTACGGAGGTCCGATCGGGGAGTGCGACCCCTCGTTTCGAAGCTAGTTCGAAGATCTACAACTTCTCTTTAGGAGTGGGATGAAGATTCACCCTCCTTAATGGCCAGAATAGCCCCGCAACATGCTTGTCTTCATGAAGTTGATAAGTACTTTGGTCTTGGGGATTTTGGAAGAGGAGTTCCACTCCTAGGGGCGGAGATGATGTGCTAGGAAGCCCCTTGTGCTTGGAAGACCCTTGGACTAGGAAGACCCTTGTAAGGTGTGCTAGGAAGACCCTTGTGCTTGGAAGACCCTTTGGCTAGGAAGACCCTTGGGGAGAAGAAGAGGCGCGAGTGGGTCGGATCGCTAGTCGCTCGGCTAGGAATACTGAGCGACGTGGAGCGATCTGAGCCGCTGGATCTCAGCGCGGATCTCGAGGCGGGCACAGTTTTCAAGAAAACACTATCTTATCGTTTAGCGACGCTGACAAGATCTGGGCCGTTGGATGATGGCACGAATCTCGAGACGGCTCAGTTCCCAAGAAAACGCTATCTTGTCGTTTAGCGATGCTGGCAAGATCTGGGCCGTCTGATCGAGATCTTGCGCGAATGTTGAGGAGAAAGTGAGTTTTCTCTGTTTGCAGGATCGGAAAGGCACTTGCTCGGCAGCCGACCGGGCTTTTTGATGTTGGGGCTCGGATCGGCACTTGCTCGGCATTCGAGCGGATGGAAGAGCTTGGCCCTGGAAGAGAGCCATTCGGGAGGCGAGTTTAAGGAGCAATTCTAGGAGAGAGTTGTGAGCTCCGAACTCGTTGAGAGGAGGTCCGAGCGGAGCGAAGAGCTTGGCTCTGGAAGAGAGCTATTTGTGAGACGAGTGTGAGGAGGGACTCTATGAGAGAGTTGTGCTCCAAACTCGTCGAGAAGAGGTCCGCTTCGGCGGCGAGCGGAGGGAAGAGATCGGCTCTGGAAGAGATCCATTTGTGAGACGAGTTTGAGGAGCAACTCTTGGAGAGAGTTTTGAGCTCCGAACTCGTTGAGAAGAGGTCTGCTTCGGCGGCGAGCGGAGGGAAGAGCTCGGCTCTGGAAGAGATCCATTTGTGAGATGAGTTTGAGGAGCAACTCTTGGAGAGAGTTTTGAGCTCCGAACTCGTTGAGAAGAGGCCCGCTTCGGCGGCGAGCGGAGGGAAGAGCTCGGCTCTGGAAGAGAGCCATTTGTGAGACGAGTGTGAGGAGGGACTCTATGAGAGAGTTGTGCTCCAAACTCGGGGAGAAGAGGTCCGCTTCGGAGGTGAGCGGAGTGAAGAGCTCGGCTCTGGAAGAGAGCTATTTGTGAGACGAGTGTGAGGAGGGATTCTATGAGAGAGTTGTGCTCCAAACTCGTCGAGAAGAGGTCCGCTTCGGCGGCGAGCGGATGGAAGAGCTCGGCTCTGGAAGAGATCCATTTGTGAGATGAGTTTGAGGAGCAACTCTTGGAGAGAGTTTTGAGCTCCGAACTCGTTGAGAAGAGGTCCGCTTCGGCGGCGAGCGGATGGAAGAGCTCGGCTCTGGAAGAGAGCCATTTGTGAGGTGAGCTTGAGGAGCAACTCTTGGTGAGAGTTTTGAGCTCTGAACTCGTTGAGAAGAGGTCCGCTTCGGGGATGAGCGGGGCGAAGAGCTCAGCTCTGGAAGAGAGCTATTTGTGAGACGAGTGTGAGGAGGGACTCTATGAGAGAGTTTTGAGCTCCGAACTTGTCGAGAAGAGGTCTGCTTCGGCGGCGAGCGAAGGGAAGAGCTCGGCTCTGGAAGAGAGCCATTTGTGAGACGAGTGTGAGGAGCAACTCTAGGGGAGAGCTGTAGCTCCGAACTCGCTGTTTATGTGAGAGAATCAACGGTTGTGGGAGCAATTCCGAATGGCGAACCACTTCTAACTCGCTGAAGAGCAAGTTATTTGAAGCAGAATCGAGCCAAGTGTTGGACTCCGAACCATCGGTAGAGGTAGTCAACGGTTGTGGGAGCAATTCCGAATGGCGAACCACTTCTAACCCGCTGAAGAGCAGGTTATTTGAAGAGGAATTGAGCCAAGTGTTGGACTCCGAACCATCGGTAGAGGTAGTCAACGGTTGTGGGAGCAATTCCGAATGGCGAACCACTTCTAACCCGCTGAAGAGCAGGTTATTTGAAGAGGAATCGAGCCAAGTGTTGGACTCCGAACCATCGGTAGAGGTGGTCAACGGTTGTGGGAGCAATTCCGAATGGCAAACCACTTCTAACCCGCTGAAGAGCAGGTTATTTGAAGAGGAATCGAGCCAAGTGTTGGACTCCGAACTCGTTGTGAAGAGGTTCGCTTCGGCGGCAAGCGGAGGGAAGAGCTCGGCTCTGGAAGAGAGCCATTTGTGAGGTGAGCTTGAGGAGCAACTCTTGGAGAGAGTTTTGAGCTCCGAACTCGTTGAGAAGAGGTCCGCTTCGGGGATGAGCGGGGCGAAGAACTCAGCTCTGGAAGAGAGCTATTTGTGAGACGAGTGTGAGGAGGGACTCTATGAGAGAGTTGTGCTCCAAACTCGTTGAGAAGAGGTCCGCTTCGGAGGCGAGCGGAGTGAAGAGCTCGGCTCTGGAAGAGAGCCATTTGTGAGGTGAGTTTGAGGAGCAACTCTTGGAGAGAGTTTTGAGCTCCGAACTCGTTGAGAAGAGGTCCGCTTCGGGGATGAGCGGGGCGAAGAGCTTAGCTCTGGAAGAGAGCTATTTGTGAGACGAGTGTGAGGAGGGACTCTATGAGAGTTTTGAGCTCCGAACTCGTTGAGAAGAGGTCCGCTTCGGCGGCGAGCGGAGGGAAGAGCTCGGCTCTGGAAGAGAGCCATTTGTGAGATGAGTTTGAGGAGCAACTCTTGGAGAGAGCTGTAGCTCTGAACCCGTTAATAAGGGGTCCGCTTCGGCGGTGAGCGGAGTGAAGAGCTCGGTAAGTCGCGGGAGCAGCCATGTAGAAGAAGCTGGACTCCGAACTCACCTTTCAACGAGTCATGACTCTGAGAGGTAGAGATGAAGCAAGAGCAACAATTTCCAATAAAAAAACGTAAAGTTTTATTGAAATAAACTAAGTGGCTGCTTCAATATGGCGAGCCCTTATTACATGCTATTGGCCGGATTACAAGCATCGGCCTTATTAAAAATCAAGATCCTGCTTCTATGATAAGGTGAAGACCTCTTGGGAAGAGCCGGGAGGTTCTGAGTCTTAAAGCTCGGCGGGCCCTTCGGTTCATTTGTTGGCTCCTTAGGGGGGAAGCTTGGCCCCCTCCTTCTGGACGAACTTGGTCAGGTGCCCCCGCTGTATGAGTTCTTCGATCTCCTCCTTCAGAGCCCGACAATCTTCCGTGTCGTGGCCGTGGTCCCTGTGAAAGCGGCACCACTTATCCTTGTCCCTCTTCTTGCCAGGTGTATTCATTCTCGGGGGAGCGCAGAGGAGCCCTTCCTTGTCCACCTCCATAAGAACTTCTGATATATTGGCAACGAGGGGGGTGAACTTCTCAAACCGAGGAGTCGGGCAGCGCTGGCCATTTCCGTCCTTCTAAAGCTTCTTAGCCTCTTCTTCTTCGGTCAGCTTTCGTTTCATCCCTGAGGTAGACCCTCCGAAGCTTGGAAGGTAGGCGGCCTCTTCGGCACGAATGTACTTGTCACACCTGAGAAGGAGGTCGGCAAAGTTTTGTGGAGGCTTCTTAGCAAGAGAGGAGCGGAGGCTGGAATTGAAGACGTTGGATTGGAAGGCGGCTGTTGCGACGGAATGGTCGAGGGAGGCTATGGACCTGACCTCTGCAGTGAACCTCTTCACATAGTCTCTCAGCTTCTCTCCCTTCTCCTGGCAGAGCTGGAGTAATGAGAGGCTGGTCTTTTCCGTGCGTCTACTACTCATGAAGTGGGTGATGAAGAGGGTCTCGAATTGCTCGAAGGAGAAGATGGAAGAGGGAGCAAGGCGGGAGTACCTAGCCGACCCCTTCAGGGTGGCGGGGAAGGTCTTGCAAAATAAGGCGTCCGAAGCCTGGTGGATGAGCATGAGGGTCTTGAAGCTTTCGATGTGGTCCACGGGGTCCGACTCCCCCGAGTAAGTTTCGAACTTCGGGGGTTCGAATCCCCTCGGGATGGGAGCCTCCATGATGGTTCGGGAGAAAGGGGGTCTGCTCGGACGGATGGTTCTGCTGTTCGACCCCTCCCCCTTGTCCATCCGACCGATTCGCCTCTCCACCTCATGGAGATGGCGGTATAGGGCATCGTCCCTCCCGCGGTAGTCAAACGAGCCTCTGGACTCGTCTTCGTAGGAGGGAGAGCCGGGGCTACGACGATGGTCATCCCGAGAGCGGCGAGGGCTAAGTTCATGCTGCCGGTGGTTAGGAGCCGGCGGAGGAGAGGCGGACTTACGGCGAGGACTGGGAACCTGTTGGGGCGAAGGAACCCTTTGGGCCTCATTGTTGTTGGGTCGGAGGTTAAGAGCCAGCAACACCGTTGCTTGAAACTGCAGGAACTCGGCGCGAGTGATGGGCGCCTCATTGTTCCTCGGCTGATGCCGACCGGTAGGAGAGTGGCGCCTCCTCCTGTAATGCCCGGGTGACTCTCTCCGCCCTCTCCTGGTAGGAGACCTTCTACGCTCGCGGTGGTGAGGATTCCGCTCATCTGGACATTGTAGGCGGGAGGCTCCCTCTCGGGACCGCTTTTCGTCCAAACAGTGGCGGAGATCCTCATCCTTCTGCCGGTTGAGGATAGTATTTCGAAGGTCAGGGGCCTGAGGACTATGGGAGGCATAAGAGTCTGTAGAGGCGTTGTGTACCGATATGTGGTCTTGATGGAGAGGTTGTTTTTGCTTCCGTGGATCGGGACCGTTTGGGGGTTGCTGGTTCGGAAGAGGAAGTTGGTCCTGCTGGACACGGTCCTCGGCGGGCGGAGGGAGCCCCCCCAATTGTTGAGAGGGATGGACAGGGACTTCTTGCTGGTCCATGGGGTTGGGTGCACGATTGGACCCCCTGGATCTTACTTTTCTGGGAGGCATGGCTGGAGAAGAGCTAGTCGACGAGGAAGAGGCGGAGGCTATTCGTATGGTCTTCCCACAGACGGCGCCAATCTGTTATCGCTAATTCTGGTGTGGGGGTAAACAGATAGAATTTGTGGGTTCCTGGAAAAACCTGAATAGCGAGTCCAGACCTGTTTGTCGAAGTTGGGCTGCCGACTCCCGCCGTACACCTGCAAGGAAAGTGCGAAACACCGGGGTTGATCCCGGCGACGCACCCTCCGACGCTCTTGTCAGTAACCAGTGATGATTAAAAAAGAGCTTAAGTTGGCAAAAAGTGATTAACCTGGTCACAGTGGTGGGTAGGAGGTATTTATAGTCGCCATGGGGGAGTTAATTAGGGATCTGATTAGAGATTTGATTTCCTGTGATAGGAGTAAAATCCTCCTAATCAGTTTAGGAAACTGATCCCCTAATTCCCGGTGAGAGCAAATCAGGCCTGTTGATTTGGTCAAATCAGTAACCCTGATTTTCCTCTTGCTGATCTGGGTTTGTCTTGGGTCGGGACCCGTACCCAGTTGGAGTGGATCCGTTCGCGGGTTATTGGATCTGTGAGAAGGAGACCCAGTACCCGCTTCGGACCCGCTGGTAGGTGAAATTACCGTTTTACCCCTGAGTTTTGAGATTCACGTCCGATGTGAACGGTCCCGATTTAATCCTATTTTTAGCTATATCAGGAGATAAGTAAGAGTAAGAACGGAGAGAAAGTGAGATCCAAATTGAGATCTGAAGCTTAAAAAGCCCCAATCGACACTCGCTTTCGAAAAAGCGAATTTGGGTTAGACCCCATCGCTTTTTCAGAAAACAAGTCTAGGCTTTCTGAAAACCAAAGCCTCACACTCGCTTTATAAAAAAGCGATGATGTTTTACCCAAACTCGCTTTTTCAGAAAATGAGTAGGTCATTTTGGGATTTTTTTAAAAAGTAGGGCAGTTTGGGAAAATATTTCAAAAAGTGGGACAGTTTGGGAAAAAATTCCAGTACGGGCTTGCAACACTCTTTCATTCGCGTTATTCGCGCCTTTTTCAAATCCGCCATCCATTCTTTCTCTGATCCTTTTCTGGCCACCATATTTAGATTCTGCCTCGTCATCGAATCTCAACCGTTGGTTTGGAGGACCGATTAGAGTAGGCACCGGTAGATTCAGGTTATAATTGGTTCCACCGCTTACAGTATTTACCTCTCTACCCTTAATTCAACTAATTGTAGGGCTGTAAATCGGACCGGACGGGATCAGACAACCATATGTTCAAGCTCGAACCGAAATTCTACTCGGACGGACTTATGTCCGGCTCGGTCTAGGTCGGGCAAAAATTTTATAGTCCGGACTCGGTTCAATAAAGAATCGGACCGCAATAATACTCGGACGGACTTATGTCCGGCTCGGTCTAGGTCAGGCAAAAATTTTATAGTCCGGACTCGGTTCAATAAAGAATCGGACCGCAATAATACTCGGACGGACTTATGTCCGGCTCGAGCTCGGTAAAGAATCGGACTTAATAATTTGTTCGAGTTCAGTTCGTACAACAGTTTAGACGGTCCACGGTCGGACTCGGATGGACTGCGGACTGTCATGTTCATTTTACACCCCTAAGAGCATCTGTAGTCGTTTGCTAAATATGCATAATATGCATATTTTCTCAAAAATATCGCTGCAGTCGTTTGCTAAATATGCATATTTTGCATATTTAGCTACAATAGATTGCTATATATGAGGGAGGATTTGAGAATTATGCATATTTTAAAGGACAAAACATCATGTTGCGTCGCTCGAAAAAATATTATTTTTAAATCGTCGGACGAAACTTTGAGTTGCGTCGCTCGATTAAAAATTAATTTTTTAAAACAGAAAAGACTGGAAAATTAAAAAAACCCTCGGACGCATTGCATCCCTCATCTCCGTAATCCTCGGACGCAACATGATGTTGCATCCGATGGGTTTTTAAAAAAATATTGAAGTATTGCTTCAACATAATGTTACTTCAATGGATACTCAAGTAGGTAAATCAACATGATGTTACTTCAATAGATACTTCAAATAGGGACAGAGGAAGAGTATATTTAAAAGAATATGAAGTATTGAAGTAACATCATGTTGCATACTTTTGAAAAATATTATTGCTTCAGAGAAAAACATTGAAGTATCTATTTAAAAAATATTCAAGTATCTATTCTAAGCTCTCTGAATTGTCGGACGCAACATCATGTTGCATCTGACAATTTATTATTATTATTTTATTTTTTTCCTTCGACGCAATGTGAACTTCCGTCGCTCAATTAAAAAATATATTTTTCTCTCTGACGCAACATCGAGCTCCGTCTGATCTGAATTTTTATTATTTTAATTTAAATTGGTAAAAAATAACCTCCGACAACTGCAGCAAACTTGATAAATATTATACACATTAATTCATTTATGCATAATTTACACAATGATGGTGGATGCTCTGACTAATGGAAACTAAACTGTTTTCTAGTAATTGTTTTTTTTTTTGAGGAAAGTTTTCTAGTAATTGTTAAACGCTCCCATTATTAACTAACTAGTATCATGCACGTGCGATGCACGTGGAGGAAGAAGGGAAAAAGACCAAAAAAAGGAAAATAATTTCCAAATTGATCCACTGCCGAAAATATTTACCATGCACGTGCGATGCACGTGGAGGAAGAAGGGAAAAGACAAAAAAAAGAAAAATAATTTCCAAACTGATCCACTGCCGAAAATATTTACCAAACTGGTCCACTTTCGAAAATATTTACCAAAGTGAGTCATTTTGATTTTGTCAACACGTGCGCTGCACGTGTTGACAAAATGACATCCGGTAACAGATGACACTAAGCCCTTCTCCCATTATAACCTTCCGACAACTGCAGCAAACTTGATAAATATTATACACATTAATTCATTTATGTATAATTTACACAATGATGGTGGATGGTCTGACTAATGGAAACTAAACTGTTTTCTAGTAATTGTTTTTTTTTTGAGGAAAGTTTTCTAGTAATTGTTAAACGCTCCCATTATTAACTAATTTAGGGCAGACGTGGAACCAGTTTAGTTGATAACAATGCTGTATCCTGTTGTAGACGACAACGGATCTAAAAACCACCCCACTCTCTACACCAATGAGACGTGGACCCCACAAGCACCGGCCCTCTTCATTTCTAGTCATTTCGGCCGAGCATGCCGTCTTTATCGGGCGGGGGGGGGGGGGGGTTCTTCTACCTTCCACTTTAATTAATAATAAAATAATAATTATATAATGTGGGTTTTTACTTGTAAATGACTTTGGGGTTTTGATTTTGGCGTTGTCGTTTTCCCCAATTATTATTGTTCATTTGAAAGAGAGAGAGAGAGAAAGTAGAGCATTGTTCGGGTCATGGTATTACCTCTCATTTCATCTCATTCTCTCCCTTTGTTCATTGACCTTCCTATGGTGGTTTAGGGTTTCTGAAAGTAAAGTTCATCCTCTTTTTACCACTGCTCTCTATTGATCTATCGTTGTACTCTTAAATTACACCCACTTCATCGTTTTATTGATTATCTAAAGTTTTTAGTTTTTTTATTTTTTTATTTTTAAATTTTAGGGTTTTGGTTTTTCTAGGGTTTTGATTCTTGTAGATCTGTGATTTGTTGGGATATAATAAGATAATCAACCGATCTTCCCCTTTTCTAGGGTTTGGGTTGATTTTAAATGACTTAGGGCTAATATTCTGTTTTTTAATTACATTTTGTGGATTGTTATGCATATTACTTTGACGCTGTAGACTTTAGGGCTGTCGTTTTAGTCTTTAGGTGTGTATAGTGACATCAAGTTCCCTTCTTTTTGGGATGATCTATATTTGGAGGAGAAGGAAGTGCTGTTTCTCATGCCTGTTCGCCTGCTTTTTACCCAAAAATGAAAGCCGTAATTTTTTAATTTTTAATTTTTGGGTAATATAATTTTATCTTGTTATGGAAGTGTTAGCCTAACTTCTTGTTGCATGCTAGTTACTTATATGTGTGACTTTCACAACTTGTGCACAAACTTTACTCTCTAACTTTCATGTGGCACGATCTCGAACTGCCCATGTAATTCGAAGGAACTATGCAGCGGAGTAGAGATTGTGTCGCATTGGATGGTGGAGTAAAGTATTATTGTAAAGGTTGTGTCTTTAGCATTACCTCCGTGTTGTTTTATTATGGTTTAACATTTGTGATCAGTCTGCTTTTTGAAGTTTTGAGTTTAGCCTTGTGCAATTTATTCATCATTTTAAAAAGACGCTTTTATGGTTGCATTAAGTGCATGTCTATTAGTTTTAACATTGGATTTTAAGTTACTTATAAGTTAGGAGGATTTTTATTGTTGAATTAAATTAATTATAATGGTGTCGCTATGAATATTAAGGAAAGTATTGCCGTTGCATATATATCTTGCTTTTAGTTAAGGAAGTAGAAGGAAATGTAGGCCATCAATTCTCCTCAGAATATGGATAGCTTTTAGTTTTGATAATCCATATTGGAATTAATTATTCTCCATCAGTTTTTTTAATTTAAAAAATCTCTGAAGGCAGGAATTATTTCCTGCATGAGTCAAGGAGCCTATCAAGCTCTGCTGATTGATTGCACATGTGTACTGTTTGCATATCTTAACACTTGTGCTGATGAACTTATTCATCATTTATTTAAAATTCTCAATTTTAGTCCCTCTTTCATCATTTTATTCTCAAATTCTCTCATTTGAACTTATTTAAGATTCTTATTGTTTACAAAGATGCAATTCCTCACTCTTATGTTATTATTTTGATTATTCAAAAAAATTATACTTGACCCACTTATTTTGTCTTCTGTGCTATTTATATTGAATTCAATTGTTTTTTATATTTTCTCACTTTGTTCCTGTTTCTGTAAATTCTAGATAGGTGTTGCTACGTTTATTCTACAAAGTTTGTTACTGATAATTTTTCTTAGATCCTTTCAAATGCAACAGGAAATTATTTTTAACATTCTATTATTTTGTAATGCACTGTTTCTACCTGTTTAACATGCATATATTTGTAATGCATATGTGCATGTTATATATTGTGGAATGCATATATACATTCTATACATGCACACATGATGATTTGCATAAACAGACAATTCTGTGGATGGTGAGGGGTGTAAGTTGGTAGAGTTGGATGGGTTGGGAGAGGATATTCTGCAATCATCATATTTATTGATCAATTCCCATTACCCTTTCCTTAAGAAAATAGTTGATTTAATTGTCCAAATTATCTACTATATCATTTGTCCTGCCATTCTCTTTTTCAACTACCTATATGCAAGGGCACAAGCTGTTTTTATGGTGTTTCCATCATTGCGATACGTGTTAAATGTGGATTCATATGTCAAATCTTCAGGCATTTAATTAAGTAATGTGTCACTAGTTAGATGATTCTTAGTTTAAAATTTTTTAGCTGCATTCCTGATTTCAGCAGTGTATTTCACAAGAAATTGTTGTTTTGTGCTAGGCTTATTCATAATCATTAGCTGTAACAGAGAAAGTAATTTACTTCAAAGGTTCTCAAAAAAATCAAGGAAAAGGTGAAAAAAGTGCATATAATTTTTAACAAAAAAAATTATTTCTGATGAAACTGAGCAAAGATGAATCAAGTAGAAAAAAAACATATGGTCTGTGAGGCCTTACATTTCTGCTTGCTTTTGAGAATATACTTCTTAGTTATTATGCATATGATCCTTGAGGCTTTCTTTCTTAGTAAAGTTTCCATATTAGCATATTGTATATGCTAGATGGGTTTAGTTTAAGGTGGGTAAAAAATAGGTTACATCCCGTTTAAGAATTACATCCCTGGGTAATTATTTATGTAGTTCACAAGATTGGAGGTCTATAATTTGTTTTTTTTGTAGTTGGAAGCAATAATTGTATGTATTTTGATCATATGTATTTCTTAATCATGTTTATAATCATATTTAATTTTTTACTGATTATTTTGCAGCTGTAGTTATGGTGAGGAAAAGGAGAACTGATCTTATTGGTGAGGGATCAGGATCGGGATTCCAGGAATCCAGCGGTAGTAGTGGAGGGCAGTATCCAGCTGCTAGAGCACCGATGTCTCAACAACAAGGAGGCATGGGAGGTGGACGTGGTGGGGGTCCTGCAAACCCTCAGCCACCTCAATATGGTGGACGTGGCGGCGGGTACTACCAAGGACGTGGTGGTGGGTCCCAGCAACGTGGTGGAATGGCATCTCAGCATCTTGATGCTCCTCTTCCTCAGCATTCTGGTGCTCCTCTTCCAGAGTACCAGGGTCGTGGTGGTGGTGCCCAGTATCGTGGAGGTGCCACCCAACAGCATGGCTACCGGGGCCGTGGTGATCCCCAGCCAAGAGGTGGGATGCCTCCGTACCAAAATGTTGGTGGTGGGCGGAGGGGTGGATATGAGGCCGGCCCTTGTGGTGGTCCCACTAAGCTGCCAGCTCCCGAGCTGCACCAAGCAACACAGGCGCCACATCAGGCCTTCCAGTCGCCTCCATCAGCAAAAGCTAGCTCTTCACAGCCACAGCCTCCTGAAATGACTGCTGATCAGATGTTGCAACAGTTCCAGGAGGTTTCTGTTCAGAGTGTAGACGAAGCAATCCAAACTGTTGCTCCTCCATCAAGCAAATCGATGAGGTTCCCATTACGTCCTGGGATGGGTAGTACTGGTGACAGGTGTATAGTCAAGGCAAACCATTTCTTTGCCGAGCTTCCTAACAAGGATCTTCACCAATATGATGTATGGAATCTACCCTCATTTAACAAATTGAATTTAAGTACGCATCTGTTTTTTTTTTTTTTATGTGTTTTTAAATTTCTATATAATTTTTGTTTCTTTGGTCTTCAGGTGTCAATTACACCAGAGGTTACATCCCGCGGAGTGAATCGAGCTGTCATAAAGCAATTGGTCACCCTATACAGGCAGTCTCATTTAGGTGGTCGCCTTCCAGCTTATGATGGAAGGAAAAGCCTTTATACAGCTGGACCCCTACCATTTGCCTCCAAAGGCTTTGAGATCACTTTGCTCGATGAAGAAGAGGGACCTACTGGTCAGAGGTATTTGTCTTGTTCTTTGACATGTTAACTGGTGTTTGATGTTCATACTGGTATATTTATTGTAATTGCGGAATGGCGATATGTTATGTTCTGCAGGAGAGAGAGGCTGTTCAAGGTTGCAATTAAGTTCGCTGCTCGTGCAGATCTTCACCACCTAGAACTGTTTTTAACAGGTAGGCAGGCAGATGCTCCTCAGGAAGCACTCCAAGTGCTTGACATTGTGCTACGGGAGTTGCCGACAGCCAGGTAACTTTCATGTTCCTAATGGATAGTGGCCCTACTTCATATCAATCCTCTTACACAGCTGGAAGTCAAGTTCTATTCTGTGGCCTATTTCAGGTATTCACCAGTTGGTAGGTCCTTTTATTCACCCGATATAGGGAGGCGACAACAGTTGGGCGAGGGATTGGAAAGTTGGCGAGGTTTTTACCAGAGTATCCGTCCAACTCAGATGGGACTGTCATTAAACATTGGTATGGTGAACCTCCTGCTCAGCTCCCCATCTCTCACTTCCTGATAATTTTTCCAGTGATGTCTAACTATATGGAAATCATACTTGGATAAATCATGGAGTTGTTTTTTTTCCTTTTCTTTTTGGCATGGTTTCGACAGTTTCATAGAATGGTCAGCTGACTATTCATTCATCCGGTCCCTCTCAACTCAACTTTCTTATTGGTCAATGAGTTCAAATATAATAAATTACAATATTACTTTAGGACACACGTGCTCAGTAGGTCTGTTTGAATTGAACTGTTGTATATGGGCTAGAGAAGCTACCTTCATATTGCTTCTGATATAGGCTTTGATATAGGCTTTCCTGCTTTTTTTTTGTTCTTTTTAAATAGCTTTAGCTCTAAATATATGTTCATATTTTTTTTTGACAAACTGAAAAGATGCCATTTAAATGGTATCTTTCCAGATAATCACAGTAAGGAAAAGGAGGAAATGTGTTATTAATTCATTTATTGTATTATCCATTTTTCAGGAATATATCTAGTTCAATGGATAAACTCAGTTTATGCTAGCATCAGAATTTCATATTTTTGTATATGTTGTATGTATATGCATAATTAAGATCTATTCTATTTTTACTTGCAGATATGTCATCTACTGCATTCATAGAGCCACTTCCTGTTGTCGATTTTGTTGCTCAGCTTCTGAGCAGAGAAGTCTCTGCCAGACCATTGTCTGAAACTGACCGTGTTAAGGTATGGTTTAATTGTTTTTCCATTTCTTAATAATTAGATGTGAACTTACTAGATCCATAGGTACTAAAAAATCTGTGCTAAAAACTTGCGAATTGTATTCGTAGTTTAATTAGGTATGGGAATCTTCACACCTCTCCTTTTAATAAGATGAACGAACTGTTTGAACTTGATTAAGATGATTGATGTTAAAATTAAACTGTAGTTACATAATTTCTTGGTTACATTGTACATTGGTTGGTACTTTCTGTGTTACAATTTTCTGATATTTCTTTGCAGATAAAAAAGGCTCTTAGAGGTGTCAAGGTTGAGGTTACCCATCGAGGAAATATGCGTAGGAAATATCGCATATCTGGTTTAACATCACAGACAACTAGAGAGTTGACGTATGGTGCCTAAATTTTTTTATTTTTTCTAGTTTGATACCAAAATCTTAGTATTTTCTTTGTTTCGTAGTACTCTGTGATTTCTTCTTTTACTATTTTAATATTTCTTCCTTTTGGTGGGTGTTAGTTTTTTGTTCCTTTAAATTGCAGTTGCAGTTGCAAATTAAAATCAAAGTTCTCCCTCCAAAACTTTTTGACCCAAATACTAAAATTATTCCCATCTTTTCAACATAACCTCTATTCTATAAATTACTATTATCGTTACCCTTCAAAATATAAACGATTTATGAATAGTTAGGTTCAAAAGTCTTGGGAGGAAGCTTTGAGTTTCTACTTGCAGTTGGAAATGTTGCTTGCTCTTTAAAACTACCGAACACCCCTTTGAGTTGTCCACATTTTTTATCTATTTTTTTTCTTTTGATTTTTTTATTTGTTTTATATTTCAATAGATTCCCTGTGGATGATCATGGCACTGTGAAGTCAGTTGTTCAGTACTTCCAAGAGACTTATGGCTTCAATATTCAACATATAAACTGGCCATGCCTACAAGTCGGTAACTCACAGAGGCCAAATTATCTGCCAATGGAGGTATGTTGTCAAATTTTTTGTCTCGACTATATTTTAGTTATCTTGCTAATCTTTGGAATGAAAACAGTTTCATATACCTCAATGATCTTGCCAATACATCTCTATAGTGTGGATATATGTAACTTTTAATGTTGTTGCATACGTAGGTATGCAAGATTGTTGAAGGCCAGAGGTACTCAAAGAGGTTGAATGAGAAACAAATAACTGCTCTTCTTAAGGTGACCTGTCAACGTCCTTCCGATCGGGAGCAAGATATATTACGGGTACTGTATCTGGCTATGTTGCACCTTGCATCGGCTAAACCCTCAATGAAGCATCCAATTTAATGAAGCATCCAGTTTAGTCAATATTTAATTCCTTCGATGGATACTTGTGATGTTTTATTTTATGCGCATTGTTTTTTTAATCCCCTTCTGTATAATTTTCATTAATGGCATTCTTAATTCACAATAATGATTAGCTTTACCTACCTATGTAAAAAGTAAGTAAATTAAGCTTTCACTCGAACTCCGTGGTGGAGCCATTCCATGGAGGTAAGTTCTATAATTGTTGAGAGTAGTTAGTTATGTTTCTTTCAGCGGCTTTTCGGGTTTGTTATTATTTATTAACGAAATGACTTGTATTTATCATTATAATCACCGAATTCTAAATATTGATCCATCGACTTATGCGAAGTTATATCTGTATGTATGCTTGTACACTTGCTCCATATATTATCATGCTTCTGTACTCTCTTACTCTTACTAAACTTTCATGGAAATAATTACAGGCATATGTACATCATCATCATATCATGGTTTTCTGTACCACTTAGAATTTAATAATCTGTATGTTGGAACTGAGAATCATTTAGCATTTCAATGGAATGTTATTTCTATAGTGGCGGATTGTGATTTTTTTTGGTTGATTAATGTAAATTTGACATCAACTAATAATCCTTCTATGGAATTTGGGTTTTAGGAGATGCCAAAGGTGATGTCTGAATGATGTGGGTGATAATAAATATTTTTAATCAAAGAAAATTTGAACATTTTTAGTTATGTATCTTGTCCATTAAGTTTACTTGGTTTGTGTGTTGAACTTAATGTTTTCTTTCCCCCCCAGACTGTTAGTCATAATTCGTACAAAACTTGCTCCATATATTATCATGCTCCTGTACTCTCTTACTCTTACTAAACTTTCATGGAAATAATTACAGGCATATGCACATCATCATCATATCATGGTTTTCTGTACCACTTAGAATTTAATAATCTGTATGTTGGAACTGAGAATCATTTAGCATTTCAATGGAATGTTATTTCTATAGTGGCGGATTGTGATTTTTTTGGTTGATTAATGTAAATTTGACATCAACTAATAATCCTTCTATGGAATTTGGGTTTTAGGAGATGCCAAAGGTGATGTCTGAATGATGTGGGTGATAATAAATATTTTTAATCAAAGAAAATTTGAACATTTTTAGTTATGTATCTTGTCCATTAAGTTTACTTGGTTTGTGTGTTGAACTTAATGTTTTCTTTTCCCCCCCAGACTGTTAGTCATAATTCGTACAACTTAATGTTGATGTGGGAGATAATAAATATTTTTAATCAAAGAAAATTTGAACATTTTTAGTTATGTATCTTGTCCATTAAGTTTACTTGGTTTGTGTGTTGAACTAAATGTTTTCTTTCCCCCCCCAGACTGTTAGTCATAATTCGTACAACACTGACATTTATGCACAAGAATTTGGCATTAAGATCAGCGCGAGACTTGCTTTGGTTGAGGCAAGAATTTTGCCCCCACCTATGGTAAAAGTCTTTCACTAAAATAGTCTTTTCTTGATAGATTTCTCTGTTCCATATAATTAATAGGTGCACATTTTTGTTGGTTCAGTTGAAATACCATGACACTGGCAGGGAGAGGAGCTGTTTACCAAGAGTTGGCCAATGGAACATGATGAACAAGGTATCACGTTTGCCTAATTGTTATATATATATATATATATAATAAAATGGTGTATTCTGAAATGGTTGTTTCAACGTGCTATGTTTTGATATAGAAAATGGTTATATATATATATAGAGAGAGAGATATCTTCGGTTACACACTACTTTGGTGAGCACTCCGTGAGCACTCACGAACTAGAGACCCTATGAAAAATCCGAACCGCTCATATTGTTCTATATGCCTTAGATAGCCTAACAATAAAAAATCAAGTAATTTGAAGTTCATTTACCCATGATTTACATCATCACAAAATTGTATGGCTGAAAATTCTAACAGCATGATGGATGGGCAAATGAACTTCAAATTACTTGATTTTTTATTGTTAGGCTATCTAAGGCATATAGAACAATATGAGCGGTTCGGATTTTTCATAGGGTCTCTAGATCGGGAGTGCTCACGGAGTGCTCACCAAAAGTAGTGTGCAACCGAAGGGGACTCTAGAGATATATATATATATATATATATAATAAAATGGTGTATTCTGAAATGGTTGTTTCAACGTGCTATGTTTTGATATAGAAAATGGTCAACGGTGGTCGAGTTAATCACTGGGCATGCATCAATTTTGCAAGAAACATTCAAGAAAGCATTGCTCGTAAATTCTGTCAAGAGCTGGCCGAGATGTGCCAGACTTCTGGAATGGTATCTCTCTCTCTCTCTCTCTCTCTCTCTGGCACACTTACAACCATGTTTGTTACATAACATTTTATCTTCTTGCAGGATTTTGCATTAGAACCTTTGCTTCCTGTACTCACTACCAGGCCTGATCAAGTTGAGAGATCTCTGAAACAGCGTTTTAGCGATGCAATGAGAATACTCAATCCTCAGAGGAAAGAACTTGACCTATTGATTGTTATATTGCCAGATAACAATGGCTCTCTCTATGGTATGTTGGGGGCTTGTCTTTTATTTAAAACGTTATGTTATTATCATTATTATGCTAACTGTTAGGTTACTTTCTCTGTTATTTTGACAGGAGATTTAAAAAGGATTTGTGAGACAGATCTTGGATTAGTTTCACAGTGTTGTTTGACTAAGCATGTTTTTAAAATGAGCAAACAGTATCTCGCAAATGTGGCTCTCAAGATTAACGTCAAGGTATTATTGCTCTTCTATAGTTCAAGACCTTCTCAGTGTTACTTATGGAAAAAATCCTTTATGATAGGTTGGTGGTAGGAACACTGTGCTCGTGGATGCCCTATCAAGGCGCATACCTCTTGTCAGTGACAAACCTACAATTATATTTGGGGCTGATGTCACTCATCCCCATCCTGGGGAGGACTCCAGTCCTTCAATTGCAGCTGTAAGATGTTCCTCTTTTTCCATTTATAATCTCTCCCTAAATAGAGTGTCTTAACCAAATCTTGATTATGACAACTTTCTTCAGGTGGTTGCTTCTCAGGATTGGCCTGAGGTTACGAAGTATGCTGGATTAGTTTGTGCTCAAGCCCATCGCCAAGAGCTGATACAAGACTTATACAAAACATGGCAAGACCCCCAGCGAGGGTCTGTCAGCGGCGGGATGATCAGGTCCATTGTTATTTGGACGATTCTCACTACAGCATTGTTTAGTTAGCTTTTTAGGTTGAATGCTAATAATAATTTTTACAGGGAGCTTCTCATTTCCTTCAGACGAGCAACTGGGCAGAAGCCCGAACGAATAATTTTTTACAGGTCCCTTTGTGATCTATTGTGTAACTCTTGTCCCTTCCTCAGCTTTCTGCTAATGGTATCTTAATTTATCTTGATTTGTACAGAGATGGTGTAAGTGAGGGGCAGTTCTATCAAGTATTGCTGTATGAACTTGATGCAATTCGGAAGGTATGTCTACAATTCAGTTGGTGGTTAGCTTTAACATTTCAGAATATTTGTTCAGGATTCTTAATTTGAATCTGCATATCTATTATATGATGTAGGCATGTGCTTCTCTAGAGCCTGATTATCAGCCACCTGTGACTTTTGTGGTGGTTCAAAAGCGCCATCATACCCGCTTGTTTGCTAATAACTATAGGGACCAATCATCTGTTGATAGGAGTGGAAATATCTTGCCTGGTATTGTACTTTAAAATGTTGCATAAAAGTTTCAGTTTTTTCTGTTTTAATTGGTTACTTAATTGATGGACTACTTTAAATTGTATTTGTAGGTACTGTTGTTGACTCCAAGATTTGCCATCCAACTGAATTTGACTTTTATCTTTGCAGTCATGCTGGCATACAAGTAACTTTATATACATCTTGTCAAATTCATCTTGGTATTAATAAATCTTTAAGTTTCCTTTTTTTACTAATCTTTCTATCTTCAACATCTGCAAGGGCACAAGTCGTCCAGCACATTACCATGTTCTTTGGGACGAGAATAAGTTCACTGCTGATACTCTGCAATCTCTTACTAACAACCTTTGTTATACGTGGGTGAATTCTTAATTGTCTCTGTTTTACTTCTTTTTCAAAGCATTTTATCATTAATTCATTTGACTGAATAATCTTGACACATTTTGCAGGTATGCTAGGTGCACACGTTCTGTTTCAATTGGTAAGCTGTTACGTTGCTTGGTATTATTTATTTGGTCTTGTGCAAAATCACTAAATAATGCCAACTTCATCTACATTTAACCATGATAGCATCATTCTTTACCAAGAAATTAGCTAGTGATTAAGAGAGTGGGTTCTGCATAAGTTATTTGTTAGCGAAAGGGTAGTTAAGCCGAACCAAGTTCCTGCTGTCTTAAGCAGAATGAAGATGTTTGTGTCATTGAATGACATTTTGATTCTTTTTTTTAAAATTTGATAATTGCAGTTCCACCTGCATATTACGCACATTTGGCTGCTTTCCGAGCTCGGTTCTACATGGAGCCAGACACATCTGATAGTGGTTCAGTGTTCAGTGGGGCTGCTACTGGGCGTGTAGCTCCTCGGGCGACCAGGCCTCCTGGTAATGTTGCTGTCAGGCCCCTCCCTGCCCTCAAGGAAAATGTTAAGAGGGTTATGTTTTACTGTTAAGTTCTCCCAACCTTAAAGACTGTTGCTGTAAAACTATTATGTTGTTTGCTTTCCGTCATGGTTTAATGCAAGACTGCTGCTGCTTGTTTATTGATATTTGAACCTATTGTTGGAATTGTGAAGTTTTATGCTATTTGTTTTCCTTGTTATGAGTTTGATGTCAAGACTACCTGCTAGCTTCCGCTGGTTGCTCATCTTTTCATTAAAGGATGTCTATTGTTTCATGTTGTTTCAATGTTTTGACAAATTCACTGTTATTCCGAATCGGATTCTGAAATTGTCCAGAGGAGTGAAAAATACAATATATGTGAGTGGTTTTTGTCATTGTATTTCCCAACTTTTGCCCCCTTTCTTCTAGAAAATGCATACGGAAGTCATACTCAGCTTATGCGAAAGGTTTGACCATTTCTGTTATTTGGGGAGGAGCAATTTTTAATTTAATTTTTAAATTTAATTTTAAAGTTTTAATTTTACGTAGGGGAGGAATAAGTATTTGTTTTGTTGCCAAGTACAAAAGGAATTTTTGGTGTAAGATATTAAAAGATTTTGTGTTTGGAGGGAAATTTTTACCAAATGACCTACTTTTTGAAAGTATTTACCAAGCTAACCCACTTTCGAAAGTATTTACCAAAATGACCAACTTGTTATTTCAGATAGCTTGTTCCGTGGAAAAGCCTTGCCGTCTGAGGTAGAGTGTATGTTGAGGTGTTAAAACGTGAAGAAAATTTTCAAGTTTAGACTCGCTATCATAGTGAGTTTGGTGAAAACATCGGTATCTGAGATAGCGAGAGTATGTTGAGGGTTTCTCCACCACTTGGAGAAAAACTTGAAGAAAAATATGAAGTTTAGACTCGTTATCACAGATAGTGACTGTGTTTATACTACACTTGCTAATTGAGATAGCGAGTGTGTTTATAGCACTTGCTAACTGAGATAGCGAGTGTCGATTGGGAAGTTTTTAAAGACTCGCTCATTGTTTCGCTATTTGTCTGCACCTCTCTCTTTCCATTCTTTCCCAACTCCGAAATAAACCTAAAATCCTAGCCTCCCAAATTCGTTATTTCACTAACAAAATCCGTTCAAATCTATTGAGATTCACTTTATGACTCTCAACGCTCTCTATTCCCAAACTCAAATCCTAAACTAGTCATCCAAGATTCCAAATTGTATCAGTAGCTAAAATTCATACGTATCTGTGATAACGACCCTGGTTGTACCATGGTTGCTATCTGAGATAGTAACGGTGAGAATTTGTAATTTTTCAGAGACTTCAAAGTCTCTGGAAACTCGCAATTCTCACAATCGCTATCACAGATAGTGAGCCTCTTTGAACCAGGGCCACTATCTGAGATAATGAGCTTAGTTATTTTATTTTCCACAAAAGTTAACAATATCAAAATTTCCATGGATACATAATGACTTGACTTTAAACACACATACATTATGCCATATAATATCTCAGAATAAATAAAGTGGCTATATTTCAAACTCAACTAAATATGCACAATTAACTAAATATGCACAATTCAGGATCTTGGATGATGGGTTTTAAGTGTGGGAGTAGACAGCGAGTGTAGTTGTAATCAATTTTCAGAAAATTTTGAACATGAAATAATGTATACAACTATACTCGCTATCTGAGTGAGTCTAGTTCAAATAAACTCGCTATCTCAGATAGCGAGTGTTATTGTACTCATTTTTTCAAAGAAATTTTGAAAATGAAATATATACAACTACGCTCGCTATCTCAGATAGCGAGTCTAGTTCAACTGAACTCGCTATCTCAGATAGCGAGTGTAGGTCTATACATTTGCATGTTTAAATATATATTTTTAAAAATAAGTACAACTACACTCGCTATTTGAGATAGCGAGATCAGTTGAGATAGCAAGTCTAGTTATATACATTTCAGGTAGAAATTGCATATTTAAAATTTTTCCAAAAAAAGAGTACAACTATACTCCTATATGAGATAATAATGTCAGTTGAACTAGACTCGTTATCTGCGATAGCGAGTGAAGTTATATACATTTCAGATAAAAATTGCATGTTCAAAATTTTTCTGTCTGAAAAACAAGTACAACTACACTCGCTATCTGAGATAGCGAGTTCTTTTGAACTAAACTCACTATCTCAGATAGCAAGTAGGTCAATTTGGTAAATAGTTTCGAAAGTAGGTCAGTTTGGTATATACTTTCAAAAGTGAGTCATTTTGGTAAAACGTTCGTTTTGAGGATGGTATATTATTCCTTATATCATTCTGATGCAGTTTTTTTAAAAAAAATTAATGCAAGAGGGACCTAAATGGGCCATCTATGTTGCATTAATCAAATGAATAGAGACCAAAACTTAACAAAGAAAGAGAAAAAAAATAACTAAATACGTACTCTCTCCAAGTCGAGGGACAAAACTCCAACTCACTAGAGCAAAATAAGCGATATAGTACGACTAAAGTCGCTCAAGCTATCACACCATGTAGCAACAAAAAGAAATGTCCACTCTCCGTTCTCAATTGCAATCTCAGAAGCTTATATCCTCACCTCCCCTCCCTACAGTCACTCACTGCATCACTCCATCATTCCCTCAGTCTCTCCCTACAGTCGCTTCTTCACCTGGCCATCACCCTCCAGCACTCTTCCAGACCATCTTCTCTGTTCACAGTGCCGTCTCTCCTCTCCAACATGCTGTTCACCTCACCTACACAGTCACTCCCTACCGTACGTGCTTCTTCCGAAATTCTGTCATCTCTTTGGAACCTCCCAACATCCATGCACATGCGTTTCTTTGCACTTGCTTGTCTTGCCCACTAGTGGCGGAGCCAGACAAATTAAGATGGGGGTCCTATTTTTTTTCCCCTGCATCGACGTGATTGTTGCCGAAAATCTTTTACTGTATTTTTGTTTTGAAAAATTATAATAACTGGATCAAAATAAAATTATAATCAAAGTAAATATTCGAATTCATATTCTTAGTATTATGTATTTTTCCACACTTGTACAGTGTACTCTAAATTTGGTAAAAGTAATTAATGCTAATCAATAATCATACTACACTATTTATACTGTTATAATACTAGAGGCGAAGAGATGCAATCCAAATGAATAAATATACTTGTAACTTGTGTACGCACTAGCTTCTTATTCAAAATTTTATCCAAGGATCATACAGATCAAATAATAAGTATCACTGTTAATTTTTAGCCCAAAGCACATACCACTATTTTGAGCCTTTAATAAGAGGTAGATTGGACTTGGGGGACCCAATTTTTTTTTAACTGAGGGGCCAAATAAAAATTTTGGTCCATGTAAGGGGGTTTTACAAAATTTTTGGGGTCCTAACTGTCCCTCCTAACCTCTAACTCCCTCCGCACCTAAATCAAGTTGAAGATTTTCTTATGTATACAGTTGGATGATAAAAGTGAATCTTGAAAGCATGAAGATTCCTATCTAACCAAAGACTCCACGCACAAGCACAAACACATAAATCCCACACCTGATACTCTCTATTATTGACATAAGTATTTCTAAATTCAACCCAACAATCTTTAAGGGGGCGTTTGGTACAAGAATTTTTTTTGGCTCCCAGAAATCATAAATCCTGGGATTTATGATTCTTAGGATTTACGATTCCTAGTAATCATAAAATATGTTTGGTAGACCTTAAACATCTCTGGAAATGTTAGTTGGAAACTTAATTTCCTATGTTTGGTTGAACTACATATTTTCTGGGAATATTAATCTTATTATCCAAAATACCCATCTCATCCTCAAATAACAAAACAAACTGTTTGATGTTGGAATGCCAAGCCTGACATTCCAGCACCTTCAAGGTAACCTGCTTTACTTAATTTAACCAAAGAAAAGGGATATTTAGTGATTGTAATAGTTTATGACATTTGGTATTAATATATGATATTTTGAGGATTACAAATGTGTGTAGTATTTTTTTTTAAGTGTCGCACCCCCTAGATGAAAATCCTGGCTACGCCACTGATTGAAAGTACATTATTTGTTGTTGTAGTGTTTGTGATAAAATTTGATTAGTCGGTAGTCACATTATTCATTTCTTTACTGACTTTCCTAACTTGTATAACTGACTACATCAGGTATCCTTCTTGTACAATGGAGGAATTTAAGCAGGCTGAAGAACTACCATCTAAGGAATTTTCTCAAAACATTTCATCTCCTTTACTAGATTCCAATCCACATCCTCCCCCTTCGTCGATTATAGATGAATATTCCTATTGCATCCGAGCTATCAAGTCAGGATTCAATTCCAATTTCGTCACAAAATCTAAATAAACCAGGGGTTATTAGTGGAAATGCAGCAGTTTTGGCAGCAGAATCTCACGACATCTGATCGCCGTCGTCGTCGTCGGAATCGACGTCGGCAGCAGGGGTATGGAGGGGGAATGGAAGGCGGAGACTAAATGGAGGGCTTGGCGGACGTTGAGGGAGAAGGAGGAGCGGAGGTGGTGGGCGACGACGTCGTCGTCGGCGAGTGCTGGGGAAAGGTGGTTGACGGCGATGAGGTGGGCGACGGCGTCGTCGTCGGCGAGTGCTGGGGAAAGGTGGGCGACGGCGTCGTCGTTGGCGAGTGCTGGGGAAAGGTGGTTGACGGCGATGAGGGGTGTCGATGGAGTGGAGGTCGATGGAAAAGAAGAGGAGGAGCAGGGGATGGGTTTTTTTGGGAGAGGTGAGTTTTTGGGGGCATACTCGTATTTTCAAAGTAGTAACATTTTTCCAAGGACTTGGGAATCTAAGAATCCCATCTTCCCATGGGAAAATTTTTGTGGGAATTGTGGCAAATTTTTTTAAGAAATCTTAGTTTCCTGAGAATCTGAATTTAAAAATTAACATTACCAAACATGAGAAACTAGATTCCCAAGTTAAGATTCTCAGGAAACAAAAAATAATCTCCCTACCAGCTAAAAGAAATAGGCATGGACTCAAATCCAATTCCCGCTCAAATAAGAATTTTTTCCCAAACTGTCCCACTTTTTGAAAGTTTTTCCCAAACTATCCTACTTTTTTTAAAAATTCACAAACTGCCTCACTCGCTTTCTGAAAAAGCGAGTGTGGTTAAAACCTCATCGCTTTTTCAGAAAATGAGTGTTATTTTTGAAAGTATAGACTCGCTTTCTGAAAAAGCGATTGAGTTTTAACCAAACTCGCTTTCTCAAAAAGTGAGGGGGTCGTTTGGGTAAATACTTTCAAAAGTGGGTCATTTTGGTAAATACTTTCAAAATTTGGGTCATTTTGGTAACTTATTTTGTATGGTATCATCACCAACATCTCCCTTCAGCTAATGCCTCCGAATGAATTTATCGAAACAACTAGACATATTACTCCAATTCATCATCAAATAACAAAATTACTAGATTCCTTGGAGTCTAGACAAGCTGCAATAAAAACATATGATTTTTTCTTTACTTTTTGTATATTGTTCTCACTACCTTGGTCCTTGGCTTTATAAAAATCCAAAATATAATGCCTTTTACAAAAAATAATATCGGATAGGACATCAACTGTATTTACTCCTCAAATGGGGCATTCTAGAAGTATAGATAGCATTCAAAACCCAAATTGAAATGCAATATGCTAATGATTCTGATCTAAGTAGTATCTTTTCACAGTTCAGATAAAGATGCACACTTCAGAGACTAACAAAACTATATTGAGCCAGCATGCATTTACTACCCACAACAATGTCGAATTTTTTCCCAAAACGATCCATTTTTGCAAAGTTTTTTCCAAACCGCCCTACTTTTTTTTTATTTCCCAAAGCGCCCCACTCGGTCTCTCAAAGACCGAGTCTAGTGCAAATAAACTCGGTCTTTGAAAGACCGAGTCTTGCGCTTTGAAAAATCAAAGAGTTAAGACTCGGTCTTTCAAAGACCGAGTCTATTTGCACTAGACTCCGTCTTTGAGAGACCGAGTCTTGACTCTTTGCGTTTTTAATACCGCAGATCCCCTTTCTTCTTCTTCTTCTTCTCGACTTTTGATTTTTTTTTCTTTTCGCTCTTTCCCTCAACGAATCCGTCGCACTCGCTACTTTTCCGTTCGATTACTCCCTTAATGGAATGTTGAACTTCCCAAAACCAATTACTCTCTAATCCAATTTCGATTTTACCAAATCCTATTCCCCAAAATCGATTCTTTCTTTAAACCCTAAACCCCGAATACCCAAAATTGGAAGATTTCGGTTGTAGGATCTTGCTCTTCTCGCCAATTTCGTCTTCGTCTTTGGATTCTCCTACTTGTTAGGTATATTTCTTAAGCTTTTCCTAAGCAAAATTTGTGTTAGTGTTGATGCTATTGTGAAGTTCATTAGTTGAATTTGACTTATTGTTGACAATGTAGAGTAGTTTATTGATATTATTTTTAGTGTTAATTTTGCTTAGCATTGATGTTCCAAAAGAAAGAGTTGAGTTATTGATGTTCAAAAAGAAAGAGTTGAGTTATTTTTAGTATTAATAACTCAAATTTTGTGGAGTTATTGATGTTGAAAAAGAAAGAGTTGAAAGAGATGAAGTTGGAATGAATATTTCAGTGTGGAAATTTTTAAAAAAAGTTGGGCAGTTTGGAAAAACTTTTAAAAAGTGGGACAGTTTGGGAAAAAATTCCTCAAATAACTTGCCATGTCTCCTTGGCCCTATCACACCCAAAGAATGGTAACAATCTTCATGTTCTCTATACGCGGTTCACACATGCTGTTCGATATTAAGGTTTCTTCTTGTAAGGTTCATTTCGGTAAGAATTGCATTATTATAGACTAATGTTAGGAACACACGCACTTTACAAGGAGCAAGAGGCTTCCAAATAAATTTATTAATCTCACTCCTCACCCCACCATTGTCTATACATTATGAAGCAGTCGTATCGAGTGAAATTGCTGGAACCTGTCATCTAATCTATAGAGGATACAAAGTGAAATTGCAGGAACCTGTGATCCAATCTACGTGAAATTGCAGGGACCTCACTTAAGGATACTGAGATCTAACTACGAGATTTCAGTTAAGATATGTTTGATTATAACTGTATGTATACTTCAGGATATTTTAGTGATATTACTCAGGTGTTTTTCAAGTGGAAAATGTCCAGACTGATACCACTTACACATGACTGATCAAGAAGTTGTAGCCTTTCTTGTGAAACATTCGTATATTAATTGCTTGCAGATACTACCTTCTTACCTGAAGTCCGGCTTTATGTGTAAAGAGTGACAAAGTGGTGTAATTGACACTACTCTTGACAAGTAGCCACCATGTAGAAAAAAAGATCTTCAATATCATGATTTTGTTGGGACTCATAACAACTGGAAAATAATACTAGGATTTTGATTAAGCGTCTGATGGTGTACAGTAAGGTACTGTTCTTTTTTTTGCCTCTTATAAGAGGTTATCTCTTATAAGAGATTTACAGTAAGAGCCTCTTGTAAGAACCTCTTTTTGAGGTGTTCTTTTTATATAAAAATAACCTCTTATAAGAACCTCTTATAAGAGATTCTATTCTTTTTTCACCTCTTACAAGAGCCTATATTACTTCAAAGTCTATATTACCCCAAAGTATAAAAATAGTGAGATGAAGGACAGAAAATGATAAATTCAAATGCTGGATAAATTATGTCTTTTCAATTGCATCACTTTGGATGCCTATCACACAAAAGTGTGAAGAGTCAAAAAAGAACTATTTTAATGCTATGCTTGCCTATATTTAGGATTTTGGAGTCGAATAATATGCGGTCAAAGGCATGGGGTAGCTATACTCCACCATTTTCCTTAAAAAAAAAAATAGCCAAACAAGTAATCAATTCTTAATTCATCTAGAAATACCAAAATTTCAGGAAGCTCTGATACTTTTGGAGCAAACAAGAACAAGTCTTTCAACTAGAAACAGATCCAGTTCGTGACTACATTAAAATTTATGTCATCTGTACTGACGATGACTGCGGGTAGAAAACATGGAAGGAGGTTGATTTGATGGTTTGCATTAATAACAAGGCTTTATACAAAACATCACAGACCATGATTATAAATCACTAAAAACAGGCATCGACGTGTATTGGAAGTTCATTCAGCCATCATTGTCTCTACCTGTACCTACCTCCTTTTCTATGCTCATAACTCTGATAAATGCAACAATAAGTAGCAAACAGTGGAATTTGTTCTGAGCTTGCATGGTGATGCTTTCTGGTCTTTCAGGTGGGCTTTCGATAAAAATATTTTATTGTGTAACTATGGGAAGCTCGAAATACAGTGTAGTAAAAGCGATTAACTCAGATGAGGCTAAGTTCGATTACAAATCCAAGGGGACAAAATTGACTTTGGGGGGGGGGGGGGGGGGGGGGGGGGGGGGGGGGGGTGTAATATAGACTTTTTAAGTGATAGAAGGCTTATAAGAATTTGAAAGAGGCTACTAGAAGCCATTTAGGCTTATAAGCGATTTTGAAAAAAATTACTTAAAGAGATAAAAAAAGAATGCAAAAAAAAACTCTTGTAAGAGGTGGACCACCTCTTACAAGAGGTAAATCGCTTATAAGAGGAGAAAAAGAACACTACCTAAGTCATATCATATTTTTTCGTGTTGGAGGATCTGTTCTGTTTGGAACATGGGATTGGAGTTGCTTTACAAGGATTTTTGGATGTTTAGTAGAGGACCCAACCCAACTATTCTTAGTTAACTAGTCCAAATTTGAGAAAGTGGCAAGAAAATGAAACCTTTAGAGTGGCAAGAAAATGAAACCCTCCTGGTATTCACCCCCCCCCCCCGTTTTCTAGCGCACCCCACTGGCTCCCTCCCCCCCGTAAGAAAACATAATATCAAATAAGAAATTGCATAATTCTTGTCGTACACACAATTTATTTTAAAACAAAAATCGATATAATCTATATAATAAAACACAAAGAAAGCTATCAAGTGGCTCTCATTCAATGGGGTTGAAATCAATGGTCTAGATCTAACCTCACAAAATATATTTTCCCGCTCAAAAGTTTCTCCCCCAAAACTCAAATTCAAATCCCTAAAACAACTTCTTTATTTATTTATTTATTTCTCTCTATCTCTCTTTCTCTCTAATTTTCTATTTACTCAAAAATTTATATTTTCAGATTTCATGTTTATAAATTTTTAGATTTTTATTTTTTATGTAAATTTTTATTGCTCATGTTACATTGAAAATAGCAAATATCTCATCAACAGTTAAATTTACACCCTCATTTTTATTGCTCATTTTCCACACTCAAAGTTCCAAGAAGTTGAATTTTACACCCTCATTTATAATTATTTTTCAACATATACTAATGGAAACATGGACTTTTATTTACAACTATTTATTGTTTTACTATTCAATCTTGAGCTACATAATTGTTGTTTTACTGTTTACAAGAGTTTCATATGCTGTATCGTTCCGAAGACGTGCCGTAGGCACGTGCCCACGGGCAAATCTAGTACAATTATAAATATCAAACAAGAAAGAGCATACATAATTCATGTGATGTCCATCTCACAAAACCCTAAAAAAGATTGCATTTTTAAGTGGATAATCATCATTGACTAAGATTTAACAAATTTCATTTAATCTACGTTAGGGTTTTAACAAACCCTAAAAAATTTGATTGTTGATTAGAATCATAAATCTTAAAAAGATGAATTTTTAACATACCATAGTGTGATAGGGTAAAAATAGCCTGAGGCCCAACCAGGGCCCGATACAATTCTCACTCGAAAAGATAAAATTTGCTATCTGGCTCGGCCCCGAACCACTTCAGGGTCGGCGCCGAGCCTCCTGTTTGCCCTCACGGTACTGGCCTCCTCCTGCCGACGAGCCTTGGTAGTCCTCGGAGTCCGACCCGTGACAGTACCACAGGCCGTCCCCCCTCTCCGGCGAAGCAGAAGGATGACCTGGCGCAGCCTAGGCCCTCCGATTCCCCCCCGAAGCGCAGGAGACCCACGATCAGCCACGTCAACTCCAAATACCACCAAGGGTTTAGCCACGTCAGCCCTATACCACTCCTGGTATTGCCACGTCCGCCCTAAACCCCCTGGGCCTTCTGCCACGTCAGGCCCACGGGCTTTCGGATCCAGACCCGGCCCCCAAGTGGAACCAAACCCGGTTGGGATTCTCTATAAATACTAGACCCACACCCACCTTTTGAGGTAATGAATCTTTTGCCACTTAAATATATCTAGTTATTGCTACTCTCTCACAGAGACTGACTAGAGCGTCGGAGGGTCCGCCGCCGGGATAAACCCCGGTGTTTCAGGACCGTCTGCAGGTACACAAGACCTCAGATCCGACCCTTCCGATCCGAGCCCAGCCTTCAACATCTTTCCGAGCTCATCGTAGGTCCCAGAAGGTCAACCAAAGGTCGGCAGACGAGCGGCATTCTCCTTCAATATAAATTGAGTCCGAACTCACACCTGGTGCATCCACACGTCTCCCAGAAATAAACAGCATCAGGTTGGCGCCGTCTGTGGGAACAGCTGCTCCAGAAGCCGATCCGATCCAGACCCTCAAAAGACCTCGACAGCCGAACCCTCATGGCCTCCAAAGGCAAGGGGGCTGCTTCCTCCGTCAACCAACGGGACTCGCCCCCACCCACTGATAAAGCCAGGCCACGCCCGTCGAAACACAAGGCTCCCCCTCGGGAGTCCCAAAGGAGCGTCGGCCGGCCAGCCCAGCCCGACCTCCGGGGAATAATCCTCAACTGCAGGATTACCCGCAGCAGGGGAAGGGCCGCTTCCAACCCGGTCCCGAACCATCCGAGACCGCCGCCCGAGGTACGAAGATCCGCGCTCAGCCGAGTCGGAAGACAACCCTCGGACCAACCAAACCAAGTCGAGGGAGCCCCCGTCACTCACAAGGAGTTCCAAGACTTCCGAAGAGAAATTCTGGGAGCCCTCCGACGGACCCCCAGGGAAGAAACCCCCCATTCCCAAACAGGGTCGGACGCCGAAGCCAGCACGTCCCGCCCTTCAATAATCCAGCCTGAGGATGATGGCGTTCTCCTAAGGCGCCTACAAGGGATGGAGGATCGCCTCGATCACATAGGGGACGGCGGCCAAAGAGCGACTCAGGGGTACAGACCTGTCCGTCCTCCCTTCTCCACCCCCATCCTCCAAGCGGAAATACCCAGGAATTTCCAACCCCCTCAGTTCGAGACCTACGACGGCGAGGGAGATCCTGTTGATCACATGGGGGGTTTCAAAATCCTCATGATGATTCACAGCGCCTCGGATCCCCTGCTATGCCGAGCCTTCCCTGCCACCCTTCGGGGTCCCGCTCGTGAGTGGTTCTCGAAGCTCGCCCCTGGCTCCGTTTACTCCTTCGACCGACTCGAGGGCAATTTTCTCGCCCACTTCGTCACCAGCCGGAAGACCGAGAGGACCAGCGCCTCGTTACTCGGACTCAAACAGTTAGAAGGGGAATCACTCAGAGTGTTCGTCCGGAGATTTACCGCCGAGGCAAGGTCGGTCTCCTCCCTCGACCCGGGCGTCGCTTCAGCGGCATTCCGACACAACGTCCGTCACGGACAGCTGAAGGCTTCTCTGGCGAAGAAACCCCCCGTCGACTTCCCCGACCTCCTCGGTAGGGTCGAGAAATACATTAGGGCAGAAGAGGCCCTTAACCCCGAAGATACCAGGGATGCCACCGGGAAGGGAAAGCGGAAGACCGAAGAAGTCGAACCATCAAAGAAAGCTCCAAGGGACCCGGGGGCCATGAAGAAGGTCCCGCCGGTCCCCCGCTTCGAGAGATACACTCCCTTGATGCACGACGTATCCGCCATCCTCCTAGAAATCGAAGACAAAGGCATTGTTCGACTACCTCCCTGACCTAACAACGGCAAGAACCGAGATCAGCGCTTCTACTGCCGCTTCCACCAAGACCATGGACACGACACAGATCAATGCCGGGCCCTGAAAGACGAGATTGAGGAGCTCATCTCCCGAGGATACCTCCGAGAATTCACCCGAGAAGTCCCGCGGGGTCGACGAGATACTAGGAGCGGGATACACTCGCCCCCGAACCCCCTTCCGAGCCGCATACCGGGTCGGGATCCCGAGTCCGAGGGAGCCGCGAACACACCATTTATCTTACATTGAGTCCATGAAGGGCTAATAGGAGGGGAATCAAATACTTTCCGAAAAGCCTTCATTCGAAGATGAATACTGTCCAAGGCGATCCCTCTCCCAAGCTACAAACCGCGCCAGTCTCATTCTCAGGGGAGGACCTCGAAGGCGTTCGCCTCCCCCACTGCGACACCCTCGTCATTAGCCTCCGCATGGCTAAGTGTGAAGTTCGCCGAATCCTTGTCGACAATGGCAGCTCGGTGAACATTCTTTTCCTCAAAGCCTTCGAGAAACTGAAGTTACCTAGAGGCAAGCTCCACCCGGCCGGATACACCTTACATGGGTTCTACGGCGTCCCTGTCATGCTAGAAGGGATTGTCATAATGCCAAGACAGCTTACAACGCCATACTCGGTCGATCCAGATTATGCTCCCTCCAAACGCTGCCTTCGGCCTACCATCCGGAGCTCGAATTTTCCACCCCACAAGGGGTCGGCGTCGTCCGAGGCAGCCAAAAAGCAACGCGATCGTACTGCATGACCATCGACGGAGGAGCAATGTTCCCCCTCAACGCCGTCATGTTCAAACCTAAGAAGGACGGCCCTACCCCCGGACATACCGTCGAGCCAGAGAGGTTCCCCCTTAACGCCTAGCACCCAGTGAACTCCTGCAAAGAGCAAGCCTAGAACGCCTCGGCAGACCTGACCTAATACCCGATTAGGGGGTCGACCCCCAAGGCGTCACCTCGCCCCACTCCGATTCCTCGCAAAACAATAAGGCCGAGCCACATCCCCTTCATCACTTTATATACTGTCAACCGGGGCAAAGGCCGTTACAGAAATACTCCCCTCGTCTCGAGCGGCACGCCACGTCAGAACGACGGGGGCCCACCTCGGGAAGGGAAGCCGCAACGTACGAAGTGAGCCAACTCTAAGCACATAAGCGAGGAGATCCGGAAACGACCGGCGTCAAAACCCTTGGCAAGTCCGAATTACCTTTTTATATATACACGAAAAGGCGGGGGCCAGTCCGCGGGAGGCAAATACAAATCGAAAGGAGGAAAGAAGAAAGAAAGACAAAACTATACAACTCGATTTCCTTCCTCGGCGTCGATCGGGTTCACAGGACGATCGACGGCCGGGTTGTCAACGAGCCCCTCTCCGGCAGGAATCTTCGGGGTCCCATCAATCTCCATGTCGTACTCGAAGTTCAACAGATCGAGGGTCGGATAGAAATGCCTCACGTGACTGAGCGCCTTCGCGTAGCACTCATCCTGGGCGGCTATCACCATCCGCTGGCCCGCATCCGTCAGCTCTTTCCTCTCATTGGCGAACGCAGATATCAACTCCCCCTTCTCCTTGGCAAACTTCCTCTTCAAGGAGGCCACCCTCTTCCCCCACTCGGTGTCCTTGGCCTCGAGCTCCAGCTTCATCTGCTGCTCCCTCTGACGCGAACCCTCGAGCTCGATCCGCATCTCCTTCGTCTCTCGTCCGCTCTTGTCCGCCTGAGCACGCTCTTGTAACAGGGACACTTCGTAGAGATTCTTCACATTAGCTCCCTGCATACAAGCCTGCAACCGAAAGAAGCAGATAAGAAGAAAACTCCTGAGGCAAGACCAAACAGAAAGGAGGAGGTCGACAAGCTTACCAACACGGTGGCCTGCGCCAGGCGCGTGAATGCCACCTCCACGGGCTCGTTCTCCATCATCTGGCGATCACGAGGCGTTGCCAGCTTCTCCACCACCTCTACGGCCTGGGCTTCCTCGGTCAGACAGTCCCCCATCCGAACCGACCAGTCCGGCGCCCACCGCTGCCGCAACAACTCCACCACCGGGTCCTCCTTCTCGACCCCTACCAAGGGACCTTTCCCCTTGTCAAGATCGGATGCCCTCGCCGGGCCCTTACCCCTCAAAGGGGCACCCCCCTTGCCCGTCTCCGAACGAGTCCTCTTAACCCTCGGCTCGAGCGGTACCTCCGAGATAACAAGGGGCGGCTCCCTCGGCCTCTTCGCCGCCTCCGCCTTCTTCTTCTCGGCATTTTCCTTCTTCATGGCGAGCCTCCTTGCTTGGATCGATGCCTCATCCATATCTGCAGAAAAAACCATTAAGAGCAATGAGCAAGAATGTACAAAAGAATCGAGGGAAAAGAAACAACTACATACGGAGAACGGCTGGGCTCAGTCCAACGCTCGCCAGGCGAACCTCCGTCACCTTCGTCCAATTAATACTAGGGGACAAACGGAGACGCTCGACAAACCCCCACTCCTCGACCGTCAGATCCCCCTGCCCCGGCGCAGGATAACTCGGCTTGGAGTAGTTCCATCGAGTCGGAATGTCCCAGGGTTCTTCACTCCGGATCACCAGATATTTTTTCCTCCAATCCTTGATAGAGTCAGGGTGGCTATGAACAACCTTCCTCCTGCTCCGGGGGGAGATATAGTAAACCCCCTCGGCCGCCGAACTAATCATCAGCGTCGCTCGGAACACGTTCAAGCGCAGGGGTACCCGTTGTTCCTCGCACATCAGTACAAAACTGATTATCTGCTCCCAAGAGTTCGGCCCATACTGCATCGGCGCCAAGGAGGCCCAGTTTAACACTTCCCGAACAAACGGATGGACCGGCAGCCTCAGTCCAGAAATAAACGCATCCACGGGGAAGACACAATACCAAGCAGACAGGGGATCGGTGGGGCGAAGAGTAGAGCTCGGCAGCATCAATTCGTAACAAGGACCTATGTGGTACGCCAGCTGCAAAACCTCCAAGTCCCCGCCATCCAAGACGGTCAGAATCGCGTCCATCAACACTCTCGTCCGACTCGGCGAAGAGGCCTGCACACCACAGAGCTCCTGGTCGGACAGGTCGTCAGGATATTGACGGAAATGTTTCGGCTGCACAGGCAAACCTGCCCCCTGGCTCGAACCACCAGTCCCCAACCCTACCTTCCTCGGAGCCTTCTTCCTCTTCTCGGTTCGCTCCGGCGAGGGAGTGAATAAGGGCCCCCGATCAGTCAGCATGGAACTCGGACCTGCCCCCTGAACCGTGGATCTACTTACAATGCCGCCCTCGCCTCTCTCTCCCTCGGTAACCAACTCCAAAACATGGACGTCGTCCGAACCATCCGTCGCTTCCTCCGACTCACTGCTCTCCACCACGAAGGGACGACGAGAGCGCGACAGCCTCGCACCATGTACCTCCTCCTCAACCACCGGTTCCTCCCACGAAACCGTGTCAGAAGACTCGTCAACGTACACTGACTCCTCGAGTACGGGCTCCTCCCAGGACGTCGAGTCAGAGATAGGCTCCATTTCCCCCCCAGACGTCGACGCTGATGAGCCAGACTGAGCCCTGTCCATCTATGCCTAAACTAAGTAGACTTGCCAACTCACCTGGGGCTACTTTGGAAGGACGAGCCTGATACAGCAAGATGCAAAGATGAGCGTTGAAGGGTTGAAAAAATTTTTTTTTTTTGAAAAAGAAGGGAGTGGGCAGATAGGGGAGAGGGGGGAATATTTATAGGAGATAAAAGCGACTCCTCGATTTCCGCGAGTACTGTTCACCTATCCGACATGCAACTGCCGCCTAGGAATTCGCGCCACATCCTCAAAACGTGCGATGCTGACGTCATCCACTGACAGGCTGGCAGCCAGACGAGGAGGTCAGCACGGAAGAAGTATCCGGAGGAGGGAACATTTTTATTTTTAAGATTTAAGGCGCCGTCCTCAGACAGACGCCCCGGGCTCCGAGACTGGGTCGGTTCCCCTCTCACCCGTGAGCAGCTCGGGGCTTACAGCGTCATCGGCCGAAGACCCGAACTGTTCCCGGGTGAGACAGAAACCGCCTCAACCTGGAGCCCTATTGGGACGCAGAGTAGTCAGCCTCCAATCGGAGAACGACTCGTCTACCCGGGGCCCAAAGCTTCAAGACGCCCCCCTCGGCAAGCACCACGGTCGAAAGCAGATCAACACCCAGAGACCGAAAGAAGTGCACCATTCCGAGCCAGTTGATGCAACTGCAAAAGTCCAGCCTACTCCAGCAACGAAACCTTCACAGTTGCAAACAACCGGCCCGGAACGCCCTTCATCTCCCATGTTGCAAACTGCTCACCCTTCGAAATTCGGTCGTTGTCCCTCTCGCCCGAATCCCCCCTGGATCTGGCCGCCACATCAGGGCCATCAGATCCAAGAGAAGATCGGGCGACAAAGAAACTACCTCTACGACACTACCGGGGGTAAAAATTATCAAGAGACAGGCGTCCGCCGAAGCAGACACCTTTAAGGGCCGAACAGACCACCCTTGCTTTGATCTGAACCACTACGAGAAAGAGGGAGGGGGGTACTTATAGCCTCCCCCAGGGGCCGGCCTTTATGACATGGGGAAAACCAAACGACAGAAGACCATGCGCCGTACATTTATTAGGCGGCGCCATTAACGCATCTAGGAAATGGGAATCTTGCACAGATCCCAGGGCGCCCCCAAATGCTCCGCGAAAACAACAGACTACCCTACTCAAACAGCCCCAAGGCACAACGGTTCGCCCACAAACGGCCCGACCTATAATCCCCTCATCAGCTCGAGGTCCGGTCTGGCACCAGGGCACCCCTCTTCGGAGGATCCACCGGCTGGCCATCACCCTTACCGGCCCATAATTCCCCCTCATCTCGAGGTTCGGCCTGGCACCAGGGTACTCTTCTCAGGAAGAAACAACGGCTCGCCTTCACCCTCACCGACCCGTAATCCCTCGCCAGCTCGAGGTCTGGTCTGGCACCTGGGTACTCTTCTTCGGAAGATCCACCGGCTGGCCATCACCCTTACCAGCCCATAATTCCCCCTCATCTCGAGGTTCGGTCTGGCACCAGGGTACTCTTCTCAGGAAGAAACAACGGCTCGCCTTCACCCTCACCGACCCGTAATCCCTCGCCAGCTCGAGGTCCGGTCTGGCACCTGGGTACTCTTCTTCGGAAGATCCACCGGCTAGCCATCACCCTTACCAGCCCATAATTCCCCCTCATCTCGAGGTTCGGTCTGGCACCAGGGTACTCTTCTCAGGAAGAAACAATGGCTCGCCTTCACCCTCACCGACCCATAATCCCTCGCCAGCTCGAGGTCCGGTCTGGCACCTGGGTACTCTTCTTCGGAAGATCCACCGGCTGGCCATCACCCTTACCAGCCCATAATTCCCCCTCATCTCGAGGTTCGATCTGGCACCAGGGTACTCTTCTCAGGAAGAAACAATGGCTCGCCTTCACCCTTACCGGCCCATAATCCCTCGCCAGCTCGAGGTCCGGTCTGGCACCCGGGTACTCTTCTCAGGAAGAAACAACGGCTCGCCATCACCCTTGTCGACACATAAACCCTCGTCCTCTCGAGGTTCTGGAAGGCACCAGGGTACTCTTCTCCGGAAGATACCAACGGTTCGCCATCGCCTTCACCTGCCCATAAACCCTCGACAAGCTCGAGATCCGGTCAAAGCCTCAGGACAACCCCACCAAGGAGGCCCTGTGAGTCGTCCTCCCATTTTTTCCACAACCATGAACACTCCCCCAAGGCTTACTCCCGCACCCCCGCAGGAGTGGGGGGCTTGTGTGATAGGGTAAAAATAGCCTGAGGCCCAACCAGGGCCCGATACAATTCTCACTCGAAAAGATAAAATTTGCTATCTGGCTCGGCCCCGAACCACTTCAGGGTCGGCGCCGAGCCTCCTGTTTGCCCTCACGGTACTGGCCTCCTCCTGCCGACGAGCCTTGGTAGTCCTCGGAGTCCGACCCGTGACAGTACCACAGGCCGTCCCCCCTCTCCGGCGAAGCAGAAGGATGACCTGGCGCAGCCTAGGCCCTCCGATTCCCCCCCGAAGCGCAGGAGACCCACGATCAGCCACGTCAACTCCAAATACCACCAAGGGTTTAGCCACGTCAGCCCTATACCACTCCTGGTATTGCCACGTCCGCCCTAAACCCCCTGGGCCTTCTGCCACGTCAGGCCCACGGGCTTTCGGATCCAGACCCGGCCCCCAAGTGGAACCAAACCCGGTTGGGATTCTCTATAAATACTAGACCCACACCCACCTTTTGAGGTAATGAATCTTTTCCACTTAAATATACCTAGTTATTGCTACTCTCTCACAGAGACTGACTAGAGCGTCGGAGGGTCTGCCGCCGGGATAAACCCCGGTGTTTCAGGACCGTCTGCAGGTACACAAGACCTCGGATCCGACCCTTCCGATCCGAGCCCAGCCTTCAACATCTTTCCGAGCTCATCGTAGGTCCCAGAAGGTCAACCAAAGGTCGGCAGACGAGCGGCATTCTCCTTCAATATAAATTGAGTCCGAACTCACACCTGGTGCATCCACACGTCTCCCAGAAATAAATAGCATCACATAGCTTTTGAGTTTCCAAAACCCTGATGTTCATTGACTTCAAGTGACTCAATCCATTTGATTAGATTCTTCTTGAATTCTCATTGCCTCTTCTTCTTCCATTTCTTCCATTAGAGAATTTCATGAAGATGAAGAGTCCAAGTGATTTGGAAAAATAATAGGAGGAGAAAGAAAGAAAAAAATTTGGGGTGGATGGATGGGAATTGTTAGTTTTGGATGGGGGAGTGGATGGGGGGAGCGGAACCAAGAAATTGGGAGGGAAGGTGGGGTGAGCAAATAGTTTACCCCCCACAACTTAAAAAGGATATGTCTGGGAATTTTAATTTATGAAGGACAACTTAAGAATGAGGGGTGAGCTAGAAAACGGGAGGTGAATACCAGGACTCAACCGTTATTTATACTAGAGATTTTCAAGTGAAGTTTCTCTAGGAACAAGAAAATCAAACCCTCGCTTTCTAACAGAGGTTTTAAAGTCAAAATTTCTTTTGGAATTGGGGAGCTCTCTAGACGCTCAGAACGGAGCTAGAAAAAAAACCTTGAAGTTGAACCGCAAACTTATATATTGGTTCTATTTTACCTATAACTACAATAGTTATAAAAACAAGCTTTTATTATAGTCGACGTGGTACAGCCAAAGAACTTTAGGGGACGTTTGGTACGTGCTAATGTATAAGGGAATCTAGGATTACCCTCTTGATTACTTGGTTTGGTAAGACATGGGTATAATTTTGTAAATAATCTTAAATTCCCAGGGTTATCAAAATAATTAGTTGGGAAGGATAAACATTTCCCTTGAAAAGGGTGGGATTTGTGATTCCTCCACATAAAAAATGAGTGAGATTATTGCATACCCAAAACACCCTCCAGATTTCTGTCTTATCATATAACCTGCATTTGTTCCCTCCAACCAAATTCCTTAATTATTTATTATTATCGACGTACTCCCAAAGACAAGCAGACCAATCTAAAACCCCCACTTCAAACTGCCTAGAATGGACGCCATAATTGCTTTCGATGAATGGATCACCAAGATTGTTGATGGAGAAATGTTGCAGCTGGCCCAGAGCACCATAATCAAAATCTAAATTGTATGGATAACCTACAATTTTATGCAAGTGGCAGCATATATATGAGTTTATGAGATGAAACACCTAAATGATCTAAAAAAATGTTGTATGCATGACACTTTCCATTAAACGATTGGTGTTGCAAGAAACAGAGACTAAGCGAAACAAAGATGGTTTTTTTATAGTGTAATTTTTTTTAGTAATCTATTTGTTAATTTACTAAAGTTTTATAAGATATTTTATAAGATATATATCGGTATTGCTTTTGCACATGCATGCATATACATCAATTACTAAATTAGATAACTTTTATATTTATTTATTTTTAAATAAAGCCAAAATGGTATTTTCGGTAATGTCTACTACAGAGATGGATTGATGGGAATGAATTGTTCTATACCAAACACAGTAATAAAGTATTCTCAGACATGTAATGTCGTATACCAAACACAGTATTGCAACATTCCTGGGAATCTTCATTCCCACACTCATATTCCTGGGAATCCACCAATTCCTGGGAATTCTCCAATCTGCGTACCAAATGCCCCCTTAGAGTAAAGAAAAATAACTAAAATTATAAATCTCTAAATATTTTGCATCTAATCATATTTCTCTTATTAATTTGAAAACTAGGCATATTTTTTTTAAAAGTCATGAGTTACTGGTTTACCTTAACCCAACCCATATGTATTTTATGTGAACCTGTTGATTCTTGATTTTGATGATCACAACACACTGCACATGTATCTATGCTATACTTTATAATTGCAGGTGCTATACACAAAGGACTCACTACTATACAGCTGAACAAATGAACAAGCACAAAAGCTCCAGATAAAGACAATGGTTAAAACTTCATTCAAGACTCAAGACTTAAGCCAAGACTCAAGCTTAAAAGTGTCAATTATAGTCATGTCTTGTAAACAATGTAATCTTACTTTTATTGAGTCTTGGTATGATGTAAAGCCTTGTCACACACACATACACTCACTATTTTACAATGTGTGTTTTTCAAACATCAAAAAAGGTCAAAACAGTTTGAAATGGTTTAACTGTTGAGTACTAGTCAACCGATGCTTCTATCAGTCGACTGTCAGTACAAAATTATTTAAATTTATTCAAACTCTGACCAGTCAACTCATTATGGCAATCCAGTCGACTGTTCGAGTGCTTTTGACCGTTTTTTGTTTTTAAAATCGATTTTCAAATTCAAGAGCTACTTAGATTCGTTGGTTGACAGTTAGAATAACTGCCTCCCAACGTCCAGGAATTCTAACTCTATAAATAGAGTTCAGAATTCACTAATAAAAATCTAACATTAATCTAACATTTCCGAGCACTCTTTGAGAATTTTTTTAAGTGTTCACGAGACAAAGCTTTCAAGTTCTAAGTTTTTGGTTCTCTACATTCAGTCCAGTATAACATCAGAATTCGTTCTGGACTGGATATAGAAGTTGACCTCTTTTAGCCACGTTCTACATCACATAACACAAACAAGGCTATAGGTTGACTGTAAACTTTTTATTGTTTTTTTTTGCTCTCGGTTGGAGAGTTAGACTCTAGGGTGTAGAGTCGGTCGTTTCACTCTTGGTGGTAGAGTGGGGTGCTTTATCTGGTTGAGAGAAAGGACTACGGGTTAGACAAGATTGTTGTCTGAACGCCGTAGGGTATTCTTGTAAACTTGTTTTCAAGAATAGTAGAAATCTCAAGTGGATTGCTTGGGGACTGGATGTAGGTCGGAAGGACCGAACCAAGATACATCGTGTGTACTCTGTGATTGTATCTCTTGAACTTGCATTTATATTTTTCTGTTTGTTTAAAGTTCTATGAAACTTGTCTGGACAGTCGACTCAGCACATTATCAGTCAACTGGTCAGTCTCGTATCTTTGAATATTAAATGTGTCTTCAGTCGCCTGCTTTAACTTTAAGTCGACTGCACAGAGTTGTTTGAATTTTCATTTATTTGGTTATCTCAGTCGACTGGTTCACTCCTAAGTCGACTGCACCGAAGAAAAATTCTTTATTCCGCAAATTAATTTTAATAAACACTATTCACCCCCCCTCTAGTGTTTGTTGCCTTGCCTACAGGATCCAACAGAACCAAGTAACCCAACCCTAATAACCAATATGGATTTGGTGTTAAGAATTTGGTAACGGACTGGAGCTTTAGGAGCGAGAAGCGATAACCGATTCAATGAACAATCAAAGAAGTATCCTTAAGAGAGAGTCACATGATAGGAGCCGTCCGATCTAACTTAGAGTAGAAAATGAGCTTAAAACAAATCACCCAGATCCGACCCAAAAAGCTGATGTCATCGTTGCCGGTTGACTACCCAAAGTGGCAGTCGACCGCAGTCGATTCACATCCAGAGAGCAGAGACGATCGGCTGCATCCAAACGCAGTCGACTGCCTGTTCTTTCAATTGATACCAACCTGTACAGCTGCTTCTTCTCGCTTCCAATTATGCTTTGACATATTTTCGCTTCATCGTCTTCACTTCACATCAAACCCAAGTATACAAGATATAAACTTGGGAAATCTCTACCTTGGATTGCGTACTCATGCTATCAACACCGTGTGACTAATCGCCTCCAGACTCTTTATTTTCTCCACCTATAAACAAATTCTATCCAATGGTTTCTTCAACTAGGTGCTTCCATATTATTTCACTGGTCAATATGCCCTCTCAAGGGCACACCCTAGTAGGCATTAATGTAACCCCCGTTTCTAATTTTTTCGGATTTTGTTTTGTAAATCTTTTTCTCTTTTCAATTCCTGTAATATGATTTATCTAACAATAATTTTGTTGTGTTCTTCAACCCAGTTGTACTCTTTCAGTCGATCATTTTTTTTAATTTTAGTTGAGCCCTACAAACTTTTGTACATCCTATTTAATTTTGGTATGTGGATTATTCTATTTAATCCACTATAATCTTGATTGTTTCTTATTGAATTCTAAACCCAATTCTTTAGCAAAGTTCATCCTAAAACCCATACTATTAAAGTCCACTGATTATTTTATTCTATTTAATGTTGAGCCCAACTATGGAAGTCCAGTCCAATTCCACCCTAATAGATTCTCTATTTGTCTCCTCACAATCCCATGATCAGGTCAAACTCCTAATCTCTACTAATAGCACAATTCCCTTTATTTCCTCTTAATCACTCATCTCCTCATATCCTCTGATTTTCTCTTATTTCTAACTAATCCCCTGTTACCGCTGATTTCAGTGTGGGGGTAAACAGATAGAATTTGTGAGCTCGAGAAAAACCTGAACAGCTGACCCAAGCCTTCTTGCTCTTGCCGCAACCTGCAAAGAAGTGCGAGACACCGGGGTTGATTCCGGTGACGCACCCTCCGACGCTCTTGTCAGTAACCAGTGGTGATTAAAGAAAGAGCTTAAGGTGGTGAAAAAATGATTAACCTGGTCACAGTGGCAGAAGGGAGGTATTTATAGTCGCCAGGGGAGTGATTAGAGGCCTGGTTCCCAGTGTAACTGCTAGGAGAAAAATCCTCACAGTCTGTTTAGGAAACTAACCCCTTGATTCCCGGTGAGAGCAAATCAGGCCCGTTGACTTGGTCAAATCAGTGGCCCTGATTTGTCTCCTGCTAGTTTGGGCTCGCCTCGGGTCGGGACCCGTGCCCAATCGGTGTGGACCCGTTCGTGGGTTATTGGGTCTCGTGCGAAGGAGATCCAGTACCCGCTTTGGATCCACCTTGTATGTGAAATTACCATTTTACCCCCGAGCTTCGAGATTCGAGATTCGCGCCCAATCTGGACGGTTCCGATTTAACCCCATTTTTAGCCATATCACGAGCCCCCCACTCCTAAAGACTGAGCGTGATCAGCCTTTGAGGAGTAGTTTAACTGTTTTAGTGGCTGGTTGAGTTGTATCGGAGTCCAAGTGGAGGATTTTGAATCTTGAAGGGGGTAGTGAAGTAATTTTTGATGCAATGTGCTGTTCTCTAGCCATATTGAGTATTTAACGGCTTTTATTTGTTTTTTCGAACTATTTATTTAATTTTGCGATGTGTTTACTAGTTGTTCGGGGGCCTTAACAGTACTTTCTAGGCAATAATTGTTCGTTCGGGGGTTCAAAAATATACCCCCGAATTTTTAATTATTTTCCAGAATTTTTAGTGAATTTCCCCGAATTTTTAGCAATTTTTTCGCAATTTTTAAATAAATAAAACGATTTAAATAAATAAAAGATGATTTTAAATACCGATTTATGACGTGGCTCGATCCGGGCCGTTGATCATAGACGGGCGCGAATTTTTGAGAGATCCAGCGGTTGTAGTAGCTCGGTGTCCTTTTTCTCCATTTGCGAGCTCGGAAAGGCACTTGCTCGGCAGCCGACCGAAGACAGGAGGTCTCGGCAAGTCGAGCGATGCGGCGCAATCTGAGCCATTGGATGACGACTCGCATCTCAAGACGGGCGCATTTCTCAAGAAAACACTATCTTGTCGCCTAGTGTCTCCGGCGAGATCTGGGCCGTCTGATCGAGATCGTGCGCGAAAGTTGAGGAGAAAGTGAGTTTTCTCCGTTTGCGAGCTTGGAAAGGCACTTGCTCGGCAGCCGACCGAAGACAGGGGGTCTCGGCAAGTTGAGCGACGTGGCGCAATCTGAGCCACGCGCATCTCAAGACGGGCACATTTCTCAAAAAAATACTATCTTGTCGTCTAGTGTCCTCGGCGAGATCTGGGCCGTCTGATCGAGATCATGCGCGAAAGTTGAGGAAAAAGTGAGTTTTCTCCGTTTGCGAGCTCGGAAAGGCACTTGCTTGGCAGCCGACCGAAGACAGGGGGTCTCGGCAAGTCGAGCGACGTGGCGCAATCTGAGCCATTGGATGACGACGCACATCTCAAGACGGGCACATTTCTCAAGAAAACACTATCTTGTCGTTTAGTGTCCTTGGCAAGATCTGGGCCGTCTGATCGAGATCATGCGCGAAAGTTGAGGAGAAAGTGAGTTTTCTCTGTATGCAGGGTTGGAAAGGCACTTGCTCAGTAGCCGACCGAAGGCGTGGGGTCTCGGCAGGTCGAGCAATGTGGCGCAATCCGTCTCGAGACGATCCTGTTCCCAAGGGCATTAATGGTGCTCCGGGGTTTGCGCGGCATTCCACTTTCCCCAGGTCATTAAGGATAACTCCTTCAATTAATGCGTGGCGTTTCAACTTCCGAGGGTCATAATGGCCAGACCTTGGAGGAGAGCTTATAAGTACTCCACTCCCTTTGTCATTTCAATCGCAACAATGTAGAGTTTCAAACCTCGGAGGTATTGGCCTTGGGTAACTTGTCTTTCGAGGTCCGAGTGGGTGGTTGCTCTTTTGCCTTTTTCTTCTCCCGTTCCTGACGGCCCCAAAGTGGATGTCAGGAGCGGGGGGGAACGAGGCAGTAGTGGTGACGACCATAGTCCGGGCCCGAGGGATGAGTTACTTCGGAAGGACGGGTGGTCGCTCTGTTGCCTTGTTCTTCTCCTGTTCCTCATGGCTCGAAAGGGGATGTCAGGAGCGGGAGAGGATAAGGCAGTAGTGGTGACGACCGTAGTCCGGACCCGAGGGGCGAGTTACTTCGGAAGGACGGGTGGTCGTTCTTCCACCATGGTCTTCTCCTGACTCTGACTGCTCCCACGAGGGTGTTAGGGTCGGGGGAGATCATGGTGGAAGAGGTGATGATCCATGTCCGAAGCCGAGGGGTGAGTTCGTTCGGAAGGACGGGTGGTCACCCTTCCACCATGATCATCACCCGATTTTGACTGGCCCGATGGTGGTGTCAAGATCGGGGGTGATCATGGTAGAAGGGGTGATGACTGTAGTCCGGATCTGACGGAGGGGTTCGCTTCGGAAGGATTGGTGGCCGTTCTTCCGCCCAAATCTTCTCCTGACTCTGATGGCCTGGGTGGAGGTGTCAGGGTCAAAGGAGGTTTGGGCCGAAGGGTAGGCCACCGAGATCCGGATCCGAGGGACGACTTGTCTCGGTTAGGACGGGTGGTCGTTCTTCCACCATGATCTTCACCCGATTCTGAGGGCCCCATCGTGGGTGTCAGGGTCGGGGAAGGTCATGGTAGAAGAGGTGATGACCCTAGTCCGGAGCCGAGGGACGACTTTGCTTAGGTAGGACGGGTGGTCGTTCTTCCACCATGATCTTCTCCGGATTCTGAGTGCTCCAACGTGGGTGTTAGGATCGGGGAAGGTCATGGTAGAAGAGTTGATGACCTGGGTCCGGATCCGAGAGTCTGCAACAGCTTCAGAGTGGTGGGTCTCCTCCCTTCTCTGTCTTCCTTCTGGGCTGATGACCTCTGATGGATGTCGACCCGGAGGAGTTAGAGATGGGGGGAGGACCGATCTGCTTTTGACTGGGCCCCGTGGGTTGGTGGAATACCGACCGAGACATGGGGCCTGGGGGGCACGCCGAAGGCGGTGCCTTAAAACTTTGAATTAAAATTTTTTCTGGTTTCTTCAGACAGAGGTGGGGTATGGAGGAAGTGTAGGCCATCCGAGCGACTTGACGCAATTTGTACCGTTGGATGGCGTCGCGCATCTCGAGACGGGCACATTTCTCGAGAAAACATTATCTTGTCGTCTAGTGTTCTCGGCGAGATCTGGGCCGTCTGATTGAGATTTTACGCGAAGTTTGAGGAGAAAGGGAGTTTTCTCCGTTTGCCAGCTCGGATTGGTACTTGCTCGGTAGCCGACCGGTCTCTTTGCTGGCGTGGTCGGATGGCGTTTGGTTCGGCTCCTGGTCCCGATAAACCGAGCTAGTTGTCTTGGCGAAGAAGGTAGTTGCGTTGGGCCTTCGCGACATTTCGAGAGCAGCCCATGAGTCGCGCTTTTTCGTTTGGAAGTCCAAGGGACGTTCCTTTTTACTATAAATCTTCACCCCCCCTCAGACCAAGTCTCACTTTTCACTTTTACTCTCTCTCTTCAGTTCTTACTTTTCGCCTTCGAAGTTTTTAGCTCCTTGGTGGTGGTGCTAGCTGACGCGGCAAGGTGTTTTTTGTTTCCGGCGAACTTTCCGACCGTACTTATCACTTTAAGGTCAGTCTCTCTCCCTTCTCTTTTAGAAAATGGTTAAGATCACGTCCTCGGATGAGACCCCCGCCTCGGAGCTAGCAGTAGGCCGAGGGGATAAAGGGAAGGAGGAAGTGGAGCCGAGCAATCAGAACGTCGTTCGTCCAGATAGAGAGGGCGAAGTGGCCGAGCTGCCTAAGGAGGTCGCGGCAGGTGTCCCAGAAGGGTAAAGCCGTGGTCACGATTGTGGAAACGCCGAAGACAGCGGGAGCATTCGGTCGGCAGCCCATTGCTCTGTCGAGCGTGGGAGGTGTACGGGACTATGCCGAGGACACCTTGGAGAGAGTGACACAAGGTACGGCTAAGTTGGTGGAGGAGAACGAGCCGAGAGAGCTGTCCGAGGTGGACCATACCATCTCGTCTTTTACCGAGGCTGACCTTCACCTGATCCGAGAGGGCTTCCGGATCCCTACCGACTACGGACTGCTCCTCCCCGGGCCGGGTTTCCGAGCCAATACAAAGTCTTCGTCAGACGTGTGTGTCCTTCCGGTCGAATCCCTTATTGCCGGACTCCGTTTTCCCCTCCACCCGTTCATTGTTGATGTCTTGACATGGTACGGTTTGAGCCCCGCTCAGCTGATGCCGAACACATGGAGGCACGTCATGGCGTTCGTCCTCCGATGCCAAGAGGTTGGTGCCAAGCCGAGTATGTTCCTCTTTCGGAGCCTCTACCGACCTTGTCAGCCAAGGCGAGACGAACAAAGGTTCTATCTTTCGCCCCAGACGGGCGTGAAGCTGATCGAGAATCCGGACTCGATCAAACATTGGAAGGAGAAGTATTTCCTCATCCGAGCTCCTGCGCCGTGGGTGATACCGACGATTTGGGCGAAGGATGGTCTGCCCAAGCGGTCCAAGAAGGAGACGGTTTTGAGTGACGAGGAGACGGAGGTCCAGAAGAAGCTCCTCGCCCTGCCAGCGTTAAGCTAGAAAGATATTACCGAGGAGGATCTGTTCCGAGGGGGTCTCAGTCCGATCAACCCTAGTATGCTTCTGGTATTTATACTCTTTGCTTAAAGTTCATGAAAATTTTTCTAAGTTTTTTCATCCGGCTTGTGCAGAGACGATGAAGCTGGATTACAAAGCTCTGGTGGCGAAGGGCAGGTCGGAGCAGGAGGCAAAGAAGAAGAGGCCTTCGGCAGGGCCTCAGGACGGCCGAGCCTCGAAGAAGCCTTCGGTCGCGAAGGCTGCCGACCAGCCGAAGGTCATGGTCCTCGAGCAGGGGGAGGTCATGGTCCTCGACCCTCCTGCCTCGGGTGCGCCGACACCGACCCCGAAGGGGGACGCTCCTGGTTCGTCGAGCAGTGCGTTCGGCGTGAAGGAGGTGTTGTCCCTCCAAGTTCCGTCCCTCACTGCCGAGGCGGAGAAGATCCTGACCGAGCGTCATAAGCAGATCTTCGTCCCTTACTGGCAGGTGATGAACGTCGACGGCTTCTTGGACGACGGCAACATTTGTATGGAAGCGGTGAGGCACCTGCCGACCCCAAAGGATCGAGCGACCCTGAAGGCCGGGCTAGCAGGGGACGCTGTGATGCAGATTGCTCGGAATACTATGTCGGTAAGTAGGCCGATATCTCCCTCATCGAAATTTCTTTCTTAGAATTTTTCTAAGTCCTTGAGTTCGGGTTTTAATGTGCTGTTCTTTTTCAGACCCTCTGCCACTTCAATTTCCTGCTCGAGGAGTTTGCGAGCAAGGAGCAGGAGAATGAACGGGAGAGGGCGGAGCGTGTCAAGGCCACGCAGTTGCTTGATGCTGAGCAGCTCCTCTCGGCGAAGAGGGGTGCCGAAGTGGCGGGGTTGGAGAAGCAGCTGGCCGACGCCATTCAGCTGTCGAAGGACGTAGTGGCCAAGCTCGAGGCATTGGAGAAGGAGGCCGCCGAGCTGAAGGAGGAGCTGGCCAATGCTCGGTCGGAAGCGGAGAAGGCTCGGAAGAGGGCCTAGAAGATCATGGCCAAACACTAGAAGAAGGTGAAGAAGGTGAAGAAGGCCGTGCAGGAGGAGGCCGCGCAACACATGCTCCAGAACATGGAGGATGCCTACGGTCGAGCCTTGCTCCATGTAGCCGCCAAGAACCTGGGCTTCAACACGTCTTCCTACCATTTTTACAACCCCGTGGAAGGGGAGGAGGAGGTTCCCGAGGGGCTGCTCGACCCTGAGGGAGAGACGGAAGGTGTCGAAGGCCCAGGAGAGACCGAGGCCGAGGGTGAGGAGGAGGACAACTCCGAGGAGGAGAGCGGGAGCGAAGGCGAGGGCGATGGCGAGGACAAGACCGGGGGGTCGACGGACCCGAGCGACAAAAAGGTCGACCCCTGACTCGGTTGTCTCTTTTAGTCTTTTGTTGTTTTGTTTCGTTTTGTAAGCCTAACTGCGGACTGGCCACCACTTTTGTAAAACTTCCTCCTCGGTTTTGAATGAAAATATTTTGTTTGGCCAAAGTTTATCCAAGTGTTGAGTCTCGGATTTGCATGTGATTAGTTGTAGATGTTTCCATGTATTGTCCCATCGGATTTATCTCTGCTTTTCAGGTGAAGTTCGGTCCGATCACGGAGGTTTTGCACCTCCGTAAAGAGTTGGTCAAGACGAAGCGAGAGCTATCACTGAGCCGTGATAAGTGCTTTTACTTATTTTTGGAACTGGGGGAGGTAAAGGCGCTGGCCAGGGTGAAATGTCTCGAGTTGGCGCAGCTACGAAAACGACCCCCGGTCTCTGCTCTCGAGGGCGAGGTCGAGCGGCTTGGTGGGGAGCTCGCCATCGCCGAGCGGAAGAACGAAGAGCTCTCGGCCAAAATCCGACACTTGGAGGCAGTGGGGCGAGGCCGCTCGGCGGAAGAAGAGAAGCTTGCTTCCGAGCTGGAGAAGGCGTCATCCGAGCGCAAGAAGCTGCTAGCCGAGGTCGACAAGCTTAGGAGGATTACTATAGATAGGGGGATCGAGGTCACCCATTACCGACGGCTTGCGACCGATAGTGCCAATGCCTCGGGCTCGTCGAGGCTCCCTCGCCCGAAGAAGTTGGCAAAGGACGATGCTTTGAGGGATAGAATCATCGAACTGGAGGAGGAGGTCGCGTCGCTCAAGCCCCTGCCCGAGAGAGCCAACGTCCGGAGCACATCATGTACCCGCGAAGAGAGCGAGAGAGGGATTACATTTTACGAACTTGCGACACGCTTGCCTACAACCAGGCAGAGTCCAGCCGATGCTCAGAGCAGTGTGGCCGTCTCGTCGAGCAGAGCCTCGGTCGGCACCGCTGTTAGAGCCAGTAGCGAAGGGGGGTCGCGCTTCGTTGGTTTAGGATCGAGCTCGGAGGGCAGGCCTCGTCGTCCTCGCGTTTCCCTAAACCGAAGCGTTCCCCTTCCGAAGAGGCCCTAATCATGTCGTTTTTCACTTTTGTTGGTTGTTGTAAAACCTAATTGTAGGGTCGGTTCGACCGTCTGTAACACTATTATATCTGAATGCGAATCTGAAGTTGCGCCGGGCTGAAACCGAGCGGGCCCACCTCCAGTCAGTCCTCGGCCAACGGGACGCCGAGATCCAACGCCTGGAGGGTAGGATCGTCGAGGTGACTCCCGTAGGGGAGGATGAAGACTCGCAGTCTGCTTTTAGCAATGCTCTTCGGGTCCAATGTATTCGGCACAATCAGTTGAAGATAATAGCCGAGCGAGACGACTTGGTCTATGAGATCCATCACTTGCAGACTGTGGAGGCGAAACTTCGGAAGGAGGCGGAGGAGCTAACAGCCGAAGTGGAAGGGTTGGCGACCGAAGAGTCTGGTGAAGACATTTTTGTTTGAGGACCAAGTGTAATGGGTCGGCGTTGTATATTTTTTTTTTGTTTCCCAACACTTTGTAACTATGGAAAGACTGCTATGTATTGTGTGCCGATCATTAATAAAATTCTCTTTGTTGCTCTGCGTTCTTATTTTGCTTGTGAGTGTGTGGGTCGAGCCGTGGTCTTGGAGCCGGGCACATAGTGCCGTCGGCGAGAGTCTCGAAGCGAACGAGCTCTTGACGGGGCGTTATCTTGTCGTTTAGCAATTTTGACAAGATCTGGGCCGTCTGATGTTGGCACGAATCTCGAGACGGCTCAGTTCCCAAGAAAACGCTATCTTTTCGTTTAGCGTCGGTGGCAAGATCTGAACCGTTGGATGTTGGCACGAATCTCGAGGCGGCTCAGTTCCCAAGAAAACGCTATCTTGTCGTTTAGCGTCGGTGGCAAGATCTGGGCCGTCTGATCGAGATTATGTATGAAAGTTGAGGAGAAAGTGAGTTTCCTTTGTTTGCAGGGTCGGAAAGGCACTTGTTCGGTAGCCGACCGAAGGCATAGGGCTTCGGGCTTCGGCTGCTAGGCAAGATTGCTCGGATTATGCGGCCGAACGTAGCTTCGGTATCCCTCCACTGGCAAGGCTGAGGGGTGGATCACTCCTAGTCTGCCGTGAAGCAAGCTTGGGGGGACTGGGAGTCAAGTGTTGGACTCCGGGACCATCGTTGTAGTTCGACGGTTGTGGGAGCAATTCCAAACGGCGATCTACCCCTGGCTCGTCCGAAGGCGAGCCGAGGAGGTAAAGTGGAGCCGAGTGTTGGACTCTGAACCATCGGTGTAGTTCAACGGTTGCGGGAGCAATTCCGAACGGCGATCTACCCCTGGCTCGTCCGGAGGCGAGCCGAGGAGGTAAAGTCGAGCCGAGTGTTGGACTCCGAACCATCGGTGTAGTTCGACGGTTGTGGGAGCAATTCCGAACGGTGATCTACCTCTGGCTCGTCCGGAGGCGAGCTGAGGAGGTAAAGTCGAGCCGAGTGTTGGACTCCGAACCATCAGTGTAGTTCAACGGTTGTGGGAGCAATTCCGAACGGCGATCTATCTCTGGCTCGTCCGAAGGCGAGCGGAGGAGGTAAAGTCGAGCCGAGTGTTGGACTCCGAACCATCGGTGTAGTTCAACGGTTGTGGGAGTAGTTCCGAACGACGGTCTACCCCTGGTTCGTCCGGGGACGAGCCGAGGAGGTGAGGTCGAGCTGGACGTGGACTCCGAACCATTGGTTGAAAAATTTAGAAAGCAGATGATAAGAGGGGAGAGAAGCATGCAAATTCACAAATACGAAAGAGCTTTCTTTATTGATAATCGACGGCGAACCGTTTTACATAGTACAATTTATGAAAACAGGTTACAAGTCAGATAACAGGAATGGCTCGATATCCTATGATACTTAGAGTGGCGCCGGGGCGCTTTCTTGGTATTTTAGGAGGTGGTCGGCATTCCAGGTCCTCGGAATCTCCTTGCCGTCTAGATCTTCGAGATGATATGCTCCAGGCCGAACTACCCTCGTGATCCTGTACTGCCCTTCCCAATTCGGAGCCAGCTTGCTCTTCTAATTGGGGAAGGATATGGCCAATTTTCTCAAGACTAAATCCCCTTGCTTAAGGTTGGTGGGTCGGACCTTCTAGTTGTACGCCAGTTCAACCCTCCTTCGGTAATTCTGCTGCCGAATTGATGCTCTTTCCCTCAGCTCATCTATCAGGTCTAAGTCTGCTATGAGGTCCCTGGCATTCTGTTCTTCGTTATAGGCTGTGAGCCGAGGGGAAGGTATTCCGACCTCGAGAGGTATTATGGCCTCGGACCCATAGGTGAGGTTGAAAGGGGACTCGCCTGTGGGGGTCCGCTTGCTCGTGCGGTAGTTCCATAGGACTGTTGGGGAGTTGGTCGACCCATAAGCCTTTGGAACTTTTGTCCAGCCTTTTCTTGATGCCTGTGAGGATCTGCCGATTAGCGTTCTCTGCCTGTCCGTTCGATTGAGGGTGGGAGATGGACGAGAAGCGCTGCTGGATGGCAAGGTCGTCGCACAGAGCTCGGAATGCTGCGCCGGTGAACTGAGTCCCGTTGTCCGTCACGAGGACGTGGGAGACGCCGAACCTGCAGATGATGCTCTTCCAGAAGAACTGTACCACCTTGTTCTCAGTTATAGTGGCGAGGGGCTCGGCCTCGACCCACTTCGAGAAGTAGTCGATGGCTACGACCAAGAACTTGAACTGACCCGGAGCCGGAGGGAAAGGCCCTAGTAAATCCATCCCCCACATTGCGAAGGGGATAGGACTTGATAGGGAGGCGAGGTTGGCCTGAGGGAGGCGACGGATGCTGGAGTGTCTCTGACAAGAGCTGCATTGCCGAACGTGTCGCTCGGTGTCTTGAAGGACGGTCGGCCAGAAGTATCCATAATTCAAAGCTTTTCGGGCCAAGGACCTGGACCCTGAGTGCACCCCACCGATGCCTTCGTGGAGCTCTTGTAGGGCATATTCGGCCTGTTCCGGAGAGAGGCACCTTAGGTATGGTCAGCCGTCTATTTGAGAGAAGGAGCGTTTGTATAAGATACCCTCGATCAAGACATAGCGCTCGGCCCGAGTTCTGACTCAGCGCGCATCCTTGGGATCCTCGGGCAGATCCCCGTCCCTCAAGAATTCCACGAACGGCTTCATCCAATTATCCTGCAACATGACCGGCAATGACTCCACCGAGCCGGGTGTCTCGTCTTCTATGCTCGGCCTAGAGAGGACTTCGATCAGTACGGTCTGTTCGAGACCTTGTAGGGAGGATGAGGCCAATTTGGAGAGGGCATCGGCCTGTGAGTTCTCTTCACGAGGGACACGCTGGATGAGCGTCTCCTCGAATCGGCTCATGAGGGCCCGAACCTTAGCGAGGTACTTCGCTATCCGCTCGTCTCTGGCCTCGTACTCGCCCAAGACTTGGTTCACGATAAGCTGGGAATCGCTGTGGATTCAGAGGCGCTGTGCCCCAGCACTTCGTGCAAGTCCGAGACCAGCGATGAGTGCCTCGTACTCTGCCTCATTATTCGAGGCATTGAAGTTCATACGGATCGCATACTGGAGGATGAAGCCGTCAGGGCCGTGCAGAATGATTCCGGCGCCGCTTCCCTCGCTGCAGGAGGAGCCATCCACGAAGACTGTCCAAATGGGGGGTCCATTCGGTACGTGGCTGACTTCAGGGATGGTGGACTCTACGATGAAGTCGGCGAGGGCCTGTGCCTTAATTGCCGTCCGAGGCTGGTAAGAGATGTCATGCTGACTCAGCTCTATGGACCACTTCATCAGCCGGCCCGAGGTCTCAGGCTTGTGGAGGATCTGCTTTAGGGGTTGGTCGGTGAGGACAACGACCGAGTGGGATTGAAAGTATGGCCGAAGCTTCCTTGCTGCCATGACCAGGGCGTAGGCCATCTTCTCTATCCTCGGATAGCGGAGCTCGGCGTCCCGAAGCACCTTGCTCACGTAGTAGATAGGCCTTTGAGCCCGGTCCTCCTCTCTCACCAAGACAGCACTTAGGGTCTGCTCGGAAGCAGCCAAGTAGACGAAGAGAGTCTCGCCCGGGACCGGTTTGCTGAGCAAAGGGGGGTTCACCAAGTAGGCCTTTAGTTGGTCAAACGATTCCTGTTGTGGTTGGCCCCATTCAAAACCCTTAGCCCCCCTAAGTGCTTTGAAGAAGGGGAGGCACTTTTCCCCCGACTTCGAGAGGAACCGGCCGATTGCGGCGAGCCGACCAGTAAGCTTCTGCACCTCCTTGATGTTCTGAGGCGGGGCCATGTCCAATATGGCCTTGATCTTCTCGGGGTTGGCTTCGATCCCTCGCTGGCTCACCATGAAGCTGAGGAATTTTCCCGAGGAGACCCCGGACGCACACTTGTTCGGGTTCAGCCGCATGCTGTGCCTTCTCAACACGCCGAAGGCCTCCTGGAGATCGGCCACGTGGTCAGTGCCTCGGACGCTCTTGACGAGCATGTCGTCAACGTACACCTCCATGTTCCGGCCTATCTGGCTCTGAAAGACCTCGTTGACGAGGCACTGGTAGGTGGCGCCTCATTTTTCAATCCGAACGGCATGACCCGGTAACAGTAGAGGCCTTGATCGGTGACGAAGGAGGTCTTCGGAATGTCCGGAGGGAACATTCGGATCTGATTGTAGCCCGAGAATGCGTCCATGAAGCTGAGGAGCTCATGGCCCGAGGTGGCATCAATAAGAGTGTCGATGTTCGGGAGAGGGAATGGGTCCTTCGGACACGCCTTATTCAGGTCGGTGAAGTCAATGCATATTCTCCAGGAGCCATTGGACTTCTTGACCATTACAACATTGGAGAGCCACTCGGGGTAGTTTACCTCCTGTATGAACTTGGCCTTCAGCAGTTTATCCACCTCCTCCTTGATGGCCTGCTGCCGCTCGGGAGTGAACTTTCGTCTCTTCTGCTGAACCGGTTTGCACCCCGGTTCGACACTTAGGCGGTGGACGAGCAACTCCTCGGAAATGCCGGGCATGTCCGCAGCCGACCAAGCAAACAGGTCACGGTTATCCCGGATGCATTTAATCAGGTCAGAGCACAGTGCGGTCGGCAAGGACTTGCTGATGAGGAACTTTTGGCTCGGGTCCTCATCCGAGAAGATCACTTCTTCTAGCTCGTCCGCCGGCTCGGACGTGGGTCGGATTTTTGGCTCGGGGATCTCTAGTGTCTCGAGGGAGAGCACCGGTCCCCCTGTGGAAGTCATGTAGCACTTCCGAGCCATCTCTTGGCTTCCCCTGACTTTCCCTACTCCCGACCGAGTGGGGAACTTCATTTTAAGATGGTACGCCGAGGGGACAGCTTCCAAGGCTGCTAGGCCGGGTCGGCCCAGAATGATATTATACGCTGCCGGGACGTCGACGACCATAAAGTCCATCGGCTCGGTCCGGGTAGTAGGGGTGCTTCTAGCGGTTACGTCTAGGGTTATCACCCCCTCAACGGTTACTGGGACCCCCGTGAACCCGTGGAGTGTGTAACTGGCCGGCTGGAGACGGTCTCGGGACAGCTGCAGGCCTCGGAAGGCCGAGAGGAAGAGGATGTTGACCGAACTCCCATTGTCTACTAAGATCCTCTGCACCTTGAAGTTGGCCATGCGGAGGTCGATGACGAGGGCGTCACAGTGGGGAGTTCAGACCCCTTCGAGGTCTTCATCGGAGAAAGACACAGGGACCCCAAGACCTTTGGGAGGAGGGGCGCTGTGAACCGAGTTCACCTCTCGGACGAAGGCCTTCCGAGAGGAATTAGAGGAGCCTCCCATGGGGCCTCCGTGGATCAGGTGCAGAACCCGTTCTTCTTCGAACTCGGGTGTCTCCTCGCGTCGCTCGGAGCGCTTGTTAGCCCCCCGAGGCGGAGGAGTGTTGCGATCCGCCCGATCGTTAGCCTTTACGAATTTGGCCAACTGCCCCCTCCGGATGAGGGCTTCTATCTCATCTCTCAATGCCCGGCAGTCGTTCGTGTCGTGGCCGTGGTCCCGATGGTAACGACACCATTTGTCTTTGTTCCTCCTCTTTGCCGGGGTGTTCATCCTCGGAGCTGGAGGGATGACTCCCTCCTTCTCCACTTCTATTAGGATGGTGGAGACGTTAGTGGTGAGGGGAGTGAACTTCTCGAACTTGGGGGGAGGACGGTGCTGACCCCTGTTGTCCTTCTGCGCTTTCTTGGACCCTTCTTCCCCCGTCGCCTTCCTTTTCGACCCGGAGGAGGACCCTCCGAAGTTCGGGAGGGATTCAGCCTCCTCTGCTCGGATATACTTCTCGCACCTTAGGAGGAGGTCGGAGAAGTTATGCGGGGGCTTCTTGGCTAGGGACGATCGGAGGTTGGCGTTGAGGACGTTCGACTGGAACGCCACGGTCGCTACTGACTGGTCTAAGGAGGCGATAGACCTGACCTCTGCGGTGAATCTCTTCACATAGTCCCGCAGCTTCTCTTCCCTTTCCTGCCGCAGGTTCAGTAGGGAGAGGCTTGTCTTCTCAGCTCGCCTGCTACTCACGAAGTGAGTTATGAACAGTGTTTCAAACTGCTCGAACGAGAAGATGGAGGAGGTAGCGAGTCTGGAATACCATTCCCGAGCCGACCCCCTGAGGGTGGCGGGAAAGGTCCTGCAGAGCACGGCGTCGGAAGCTTGATGGATCAGCATCAGGGTCTTGAAGCTTTCGACGTGATCAACCGGGTCGGATTCCCTTGAGTACGTTTCAAACTGCGGAGGTTTGAAACCCCTCGGTATGTGGGCCTCCATGATCGACAGAGAGAAAGGGGGTCTGCTGGGGCGGACGGTTCCTGCTCGGGACTCCTCCTCTCTGTCTATGCGACCAATGCGCCTCTCCACCTCATGGAGACGGCGGTTGAGGGCATCGTCCCTCCGCTAGTAATCATAAGATCCCCCAAACTCTTCTTCATAGGAAGGGGAGCGGGGACTATGGCGCTGGTAGTCCTGGGATCGGCGAGGACTGTAGTGCTGCTGCTGGCGGCTGGGAGCCGGGGAAGGACTTCGGGTTCGGCGACGAGGACTAGGAGCCCTCGGGGGCGTTGGAGCCCTCTGGGCATTTTGGATGTTCTGCCGAAGGTTAAGAGCCTGCAGTACTGGTGTCTTGAAATTGTAGGAACTCGGCACGGGTGATGGGTGCGTCATTGTTCCTGCGATGATACCGGTCCGCGGGGGAATGCGGCCTCCTCCTTCGGCGCTCGGGCGATGCCGCCCGGCCCCTTCGGTCCGGAGACCGTCTGCCGTCTCGGCGGTGAGGCGACCGCTCACCTCGATGCTGGCGGGAGGCTCCCTCTCGGGCCCGCCTCTCGTCTAGGTGGGTGCGGAGGTCCTCATCTTTCTGGCGGTTCAGGATCGTGTTGCGGAGGTCGGGGTGATGAGAAGCCATTGAGTCCGAGGACTCATTATGGACCGAGACATGGTCCGGATTGAAGGGCTGTTTCTGCCTCCGACCGTTATGTCCGGAAGGGCCGTTGTTGGGTTGCTGTTTGGGAAGAGGAGGTTGGCCCTGCGGGGCCGGAGGAGGAAGTTCGGGCTGAGGAATAGGATTGACAGGGGCTTCCTCTATAGGGTCGGCGGGGTTAGTTCCGCGGTTGGACCCTCTCGATCTGACCTTCTTTGGAGGCATGGTTGGAGAGGACGACAAGGGAGGGGCTGAGGCTGTTCGTGTGGTTTTTCCCACAGACGGCGCCAATCTGTTACCGCTGATTTCGGTGTGGGGGTAAACAGATAGAATTTGTGAGCTCGAGAAAAACCTGAACAGCTGACCCAAGCCTTCTTGCTCCTGCCGCAACCTGCAAGGAAGTGCGAGACACCGGGGTTGATTCCGGCGACGCACCCTCCGACGCTCTTGTTAGTAACCAGTGGTGATTAAAGAAAGAGCTTAAGGTGGTGAAAAAGTGATTAACCTGGTCACAGTGGCAGAGGGGAGGTATTTATAGTCGCCAGGGGAGTGATTAGAGGCCTGGTTCCCAGTGTAACTGCTAGGAGAAAAATCCTCACAGTCTGTTTAGGAAACTAACCCCTTGATTCTCGGTGAGAGCAAATCAGGCCCGTTGACTTGGTCAAATCAGTGGCCCTGATTTGTCTCCTGCTGGTTTGGGCTCGCCTCGGGTCGGGACCCGTGCCCAATCGGTGTGGACCCATTCGTGGGTTATTGGGTCTCGTGCGAAGGAGATCCAGTACCCGCTTTGGATCCACCTTGTATGTGAAATTACCATTTTACCCCCGAGCTTCGAGATTCGCGCCCAATCTGGACGGTTCTGATTTAACCCCATTTTTAGCCATATCATCCCCTAATCCCTATAACTTAATTAACCCTAATTAATTACTCCCCCTAATCTTCTTCCTCCTTCTTCCCTGAGCACCGTCAACCACACAACCCCCTGCTATCTCCACCCTGACCTCCTCTCGCAACCTCGACGACCACCCACTGCTGCCACCACCGCAGTCCTTCGACTGCCATCAACTCCACCTTGCTACCATACCTGCGATCTCCACCACAGGGGCATCCCGAAGCACCTCTGCACACCCCCTCCTTCGCTATTGTCCTCGACTCCGCAACATCGGAGCCGACTGCAGCCGCTCCTTCATCTCACCCTGTGCCACCTTACTGCTGCCTCCATCGACTTCAACACCATCCCCCTTACTGACCTTCTCCTGCACCCATTTCTAGCAACCACCGCTGATCACCGCAGTCCCATCACTGCACCGCCATCCCCTCCACTGTTGTCTCCTCGCCGTTGTTGCTATTTTTCTTGCTACTGCCATCTCTTGTTTGTGCTGCCGCCTTTAGTGTGTGCAGGCGCGCTTGCTGTTGTGCCATCATCACATTTCTGTGCATTACTTACTTGCGGTCGTCGTTGCTTTTGTCATTGGATTGTCGCCGCAGTCGGGATCATCCCCTTCTCGTCGTTCGTTAACATTTGGGATTATTGTAATAAGGCAGGTCTCTCTTGAACCAACTTGTTGTTTTTGTTCAAGAATTGTTTGATCTCCACAAATAGTTCCTATTTCATTATCGTATCTTATTTGCTTGATATCTTTCAAAGAAACTATTACGAATTCATCGGCGAAACCAAGTTGTGTGCTATATCCTTGAATCAAATCCAAGCCATGTTACCGTTGTCATAGGCATACACCACACCGTAAAATGTAGAGATATAACTTAGTCTAATATATTTTGATTGTATGCATTGGATTGGTATGACTATTGATAATAAATTATAGAACGTAGAAATAACAAGTTTCTATCTTGAAAATCGTAGAAATGCATCCAAAATACTGGACATGAATACTAGTAACCTCTCATGATAGAATATGCGCTTTGTACATCTCGATTGTTGATAAATAAAATTTATCATGTCGTTTCCTTGTTGTCCAGTCTGTGTTGTAGTAAGTTTTTGACCCTGGTACTGTTAGTTTTAAGTTAGCCTTTATAAATGAAAGTCATAACCCTTTGAATAGAGTTTTTAGAACATTCGACAGATCCAAATTTTGATTTATAAACTGCAAGTTATCATATTTTTAGTACTGCTAAGTTTTTAATTTCTAGATTGTTGCCTAGAGACACACTGACACGACCTTTTAATTAAAATAAAGTGTTAATAGTAGAATCAAAATTTGAAAATTTAGACATGATTAGGAGTTGTGTTACAATTTTTATGAGATTAATTGATGATTTTCTAGACTCTTTATGCATACAAAAACATGACAGTAGATTGCTGTCAGATCACTAGTTTAGTGAAGAACTAAACTTTTGACCTAGCTGTAGATAATATTATTTAGATATTATTGAATAAGAGTTGCATCCCCCGGTGTCTAGAATTCACACTATCTGACTTACGGATTGCAAGATATTCAGATTCTCGTGGTGTAACGTCTGAATTTCAGAATAGAGTCTGAAAATACATTACCATGTTTAACTAGTTGAAACAGTAGATTAAATTAAGAATTTAGACCTAAGGTTAATTGTTATGTTGCCGAACACTTTTAAGAACTAAATTATGCTTTTTTATAATATTTTAAAATGATTTTGCAACCAACTTATATATATAAGAATTTGATCCTGACATGCTGCCTGAACATGAAACCAGTAAAGATTAGATCTTTTCACATAGCTGTTGTGATTATAATATATTGTGTAAATATGCTTTGGAACCGGCAGAGAGTCTATTTTCTAGAATCTCTAACAGAACCTGTTTTGCATCCCTGTACTAGCGGGAAAGTCATTTTTTGTACAACAACATCTCACTGTCCAGAAATGCATTCTTCATGTTTAATTGTAAATCTATTTAAACTTTGTATTGCACTGCATACCATCCATTGTATAGTTATTGATACCTTGTTGATATCGTTTCTTGATACCCGTTCTATCGATTGCATAGTCATGATTTATGTTAATAAATTAATAACAAGCCGGTGTAATAAGGGTTGACTTAGTAGTGAATAATCGGAGACTGTACTCGAATGAGCGGCCCGTGTTTCCCTATACTGTTATTGTTATCGTGTATCGTATCGTGGACAAATTCTCGTTATTGAACGTTGATTGTAGATTCTCATTATTGATTATAGCTGCTAAGTAATGATTTGTAGAGTTCATCACTATAGTCTAAATGTTCACTTACTTGTATGCATCGAACTTGTGGTTTGAGACACAGAATTACATGCATTAGTAAGGTAATAAAACATGATAGACCTAGGATTGGCACTTGCATTGGTCATGGTTATTGTTATCGACTTGGTTCTTGTTTTATTGTTATTATTGACCATTGAATTGTTGATTATAGACATTGACCTTGTCATCGATATTTTCACTGATAATTGATATAGTTCTAGTTCCTTATTTCTTGATATTTATATTACCTATTTTATTGTTCCTTACTTGTTACTACTTGCTGTTCGTGACTTGCTCTAACAGACTTGGTGAGAAAATCTTCGAGGATTGGAGCCGAATTATTGGCCTACAATAATTGTCTCGTCCATGTTATTTTAAATTACAACATTGTTATTATCGTACTTTGTATTTTGGGCTTTGATGAACCGAAGTTTATTTTCTTTCCAGATATTAGTTATTTTTAAGACATTTCATGAATTATTTATGTTATGTGATTTCATTATAACATGTGTGGTGGTATTTGTACTTCATATTATTGAGTTGAATATTACAGCTTATGAATGATGCAAATTATTCACTAGGCCTTTGTTACGTGCTCGTATTCTCATATTTTGGGAAGCGGGGCATGGCAATTAACATGAAGGTGCCACCCTCTGTACGAACTTCACCTATCCCGATGCACTCTCCACCTCTCGACGATATTCGAACGTCGCAGTCTTTCTTTGATGATTATACAGGCGACAGATTAGATGACGCTTTAGGAACAACGAGCATAGAAACACTTGTGCAAGATTTTCTATTTCCACAAGACTTGTAATGGTTGTGCTGGCCTGGCCTAACACTCCTCTTTCCCTTAATCACCTTACGACGACATTCCTAAACAGACAGATTTCTACCTCGACTTGTGTACCTGCAGCTCCGTGCTTCCAGAGTTCTTAATGATATATGATTTTGTTTCAATAAAGGAATATGTATGAAGTTCTCTAGTGTACATGTTTCCATCTAGTGCTTTCAACTCGACACCCCCCCCCCCCCCCCCCCCCCCCCCCCCCCCCCCGCGACTACTTCACAAATCTCACCAACCACCATTCCCAGACAACGGTCTCCCGTGAACATGTAAATAGAAAACTTCTCCACTCGGAGCATATATGAAAGAATTATCCGAATCAAGAAACCAGTCTGGATACACTTTTATAAAACTTGAGACAAGAGTATAGTCTAAATTATCACATGATTCAGTGGGAATAGCAACACTAGCAATGTTGGCGCTCTTCCGATTCAACAACTTGTGATAGTCCCTCTTGAAATGTCTAATCCCAACAGTGGTAACTGATCCTACTCTTACGTTCACTTTCCCTTCCACTCGAAATACCATCCACCCTGATGCAACTCGTAGAAGTAGATGTTGATCTTTGAGTCTCCTTCCTAAGTTCATCATCCTCAAAGCCCTCTATTACCTCTGCTACCGAAAACTTCTTCTTGGTAGACTCTCTGTCTAGCTTGGTGGTTATTAGATGTTTGTATGGGTCTGGCAAGTTGAAATCTTTAAGATAATCTACATTCGTCACCTTTAATTCAAATGACTCCGAAATGGATTTCGCTATATGATCTTGAAGAGCAGTATATTTCTTTAGTGAGTGACTGAATAATTTTCTCTTCCAGTACATCAGTTCTTGTAATGACAATTATGCGTAATATAATTACAATAATTATATAATTATATAGTCTACATAATAAATCACAAGACAATTTGAAAAAAAAAAAGCTATCAAGTGGCTCTCCTTCAATTGAAAAAAAATCAATGGCTCAGGTTTACTCTCTCAAAAGATATTTTCTCGCCAAAAGTTTTTCCTCTAAAACTAAATTCATTTCTTTCTTCCCCGTCGTCCCCCCCCCCTCCACCCCTCCAAAACTAAAACCTTCCTCACTTTATTACTATCTCTCTCGTCTTTCTTCACTTTTTCATATATATCTCTCTCTTTACCCAGAAATTTAGATTTTCAGATTCCAGGTTTGTAAATTTTCAGATTTTTCAAAATTTTTATACTTCTTTTGGTTGCTCATGTAGAAAATTTCACTGAGTTCCCTGATTGATTTCAAATGCAATAGAAGATTTAAATAGAGAGTTTTTTATACTTCTTTTGATTGCTCATGTAGATATTCACTTAGGTAAATTTCATCCTCTAAAGTTACACTGAAAATCGAAAATATATTCTCAAAAGTTAAATTTCATCATTTTGCACCCTCAAAGTTCAAAGAAGTTGGATTTGACACCCACATTTATAATTATTTTTCAACATATGCTGATGGTAACATGAACGTTTATTTACAACTAATTGTTGTCTTACCATTCAAACTTGAGTTGCATAAACTCCATGATGTAAGTTTCAGATTCATGCATCCGAAATGCTGAAAAGTAAATGTATCTAGTATTTATACATGCACATTATTATAGTGTACATCACAGAAAGTATATTAATATTTGATAGTAGAATACACTGAGAACATCAAAGTTAATCGTCAAATATTTTTACCTCCTTGATGTGTTGGACAATTCTTTATTGGTGGATTGACTGATGGTTGAGCTTCCGTGTTTCGTGTGAATCACTCTATGTTCTTATTTTGAGGAAGTGAGGCTAATGTTGCCGTCTCTGTTGTTAGGTCTATTGGCATGTAGCATTTTTTTTGTATCTATAACTATATTCTCTGTTTTAATTATATCTGTTGTTAATTCTATATAGATGTGTTGGCTTGAGTCTTGATGGCTCTATCCGTATAATATATAAATTTTTTCTAGAGATATCTATGTGATTGCTTTACGATATTCTAATTATTTTTCATAACTTATTGTGAAGTTTCTAGCCCGGTGGTATTGCATATAAATGTTGATACCTATGTGATTTGTTAGTCAAACATGATTGCATATATTTTACTGTTTACATGGCTTTTCATATGCCATATTGTTCCGAAGACGTGTTGTAGGCACGTGCCCATGAGCAAACCTAGTAATTATATATATTATATAATATAAAAAATATATAATTTATAATTATATCATTTTCCTAAAAACACTAAGAAATATACAATACTATTTCTAATTTTTTAGTGTTAGAATTTATGTACTATTTCTAATTCTATTAGAAATTTCTCTTAATGAGAAAATGAGAATTTAAGGAATAAGATTTTGGATAACCTAAAATTTGGCTACGGGTCCTCGTTATCTAAAAACATCCGAATTAAACCCAAGGATTCTGAATAAATCTTCAACCAATTCTCCTACTTTATATAAGACGACCTTCCTTTATCTTCTTCTAAGGCTAGATGCAAGTCTTTTTTGAACCAGTACATCGTACATATCAACATTCCAGAGATTAAAGTTGATCTTCCCATCGAATTGCTTGTTCTTCATGAAACTCTGATATGCCATCTTCTCCATTGAACTCGTTAGTCGAAGCTCTGCTACCAGTTGTTAAAAAATTGGTGAAACGGATTGGAGCTTTAGTAACGAGAAGCGATAACCAATCTAATGAACAATCAAACAAGTATAACAAACAAAGAACACATAGCATACAATGTTTGTCCCGGTTCCGGCGAACCTAATTTGAGGAAAAAAAGGCAGATTTTATTCAACTAGAGAAGATTTCAAAAGTTACAAACTCTCTCACCAAGAACCTGCCTATCTCAAGCTTCACTAGAAGATAATATGTTGTTTACAAAGGAGAACTCTCAATGAAGTACTTTCTATTGTCTCTCAAAGAAGACCAATACAATAATATATAGAGATTTAGAGAAACCCTAAATTTAGTCTTGGTACAATAACCGTCCAATATATCTTGAAGAGAGATCCACACGATAGGTGTCGAACGATCTAACATAGAGTAGAAGAGGAGCTCAAAACAGATCACCCAGTCCTGACCCAAAGAGCTGTTGCTGTCGCTGTCGATCAATTGCCTAAAGTGGCAGTCGACCGCATTTAGTTGATTCCCTTCCAAAGAGCGGAGAGTTTCAACTGCATTCAAACAGAGTCGACTGACAATTCTTCGACTGATACCAACCTGCACAACTGCTTCTTCTCGCTTCCATCAACGATTCAACATCTTCTCTCTTTATCGTCTGCTCTTCGCATCGAACCCAAGTATGCAAGACATAAATCAAACACCTAGGACATGACTTATTCAAATTTCTAAATATTCAAAAATTTCCTCCTAGAAAGAAATATATATATTTTTAATTAAACAAGATAAAACGAAATTGAAAAAAAGATCGTATTATACTCTTTACAAAAATGACATTAGAAACCAAAAAATTACTTCTGGTTATCTTTTTCCAACATGGATGATGCATACGCTGAATTAAATCATTTCTAGAGAAAATAATAATAATTAATATCAAATCTTAAAACTATATGCTTTAGAACTGTTATGTTTGGTCTTCAATTCAAATACAAGCAATGATATTGATGGTATTATTCAAAAAAATTATACAAAAGATTAATCAAAGTTTCTACAGAGGAAGACGAGGGTCGTTGATATATTTTGTGCCATTTTCAACTATTAGATTTAATTTTTTGTTGAGTTTTGGAGATGTCTAGGCCTCAAACCTAAGGTTTCAACCTAACAAGAATTTTTACTCCATTCTTGTACCATCTAAGGCAATGCTTAGAGCATCCACTATCGTTTTCTCTGTCCAATGCTAAATATAGTATTTAGAAATAGCAATAGAAGGACCACGCTGTAGTCGTCTAAATCTAAAAATAGAAGCGACGAAAGATCATCTTTCGTTTTGTTTTGTTTTTTCTTTGTTTTTTTTTCTTCTGGTATTCGGTAAACAAAAAAAAAAAAATCAAAAAAAGTGTGTTTTTGACTTTTTTTGATTTTTTTTTGTTTAAAATCATAAAAAAATGAAAAAAAAAAAAACACACCAAACGGATGAACATCATCAGTCTCGGTGTTTATATATATATATATATATATATATATATATATATATATATATATATATTGTTTTTGTTTAAAAAAATCAAAAATAAAAAAAACACACCAGACGGAACACCTTCATTCATCTGACGTGTTTTCAGTGATTTTTTTTATTTAAAAAATTTGTTTTCGATCGAGAAACGGAAGATCTTCAACCGTCTCTCAATTTTTTTTTAAATTCAACCAGACAGCATATCTTCATCCGTCCCTTTCGTCAAACGGATGAACATCGTCCGTCTCATATATTTAGCAATTGTCTAAAGGCGCTGCTAAGTTTAGTAGCCTAGCCTACTGTTCATTTCTATCCTAAATTTTGAGTTTTTAGCAAACGACTGCGAGGCATCTTCCTAAATCTATTTCTAATTTTTGAGTTTTTAGCCAATGACAGTGGATGCTCTTAGTGATTACTATTGGGTTTTGTTAAGATAAATCAGAGAGATAAAAACAATACTGATTATCGAATTGAAAAATAACTGAGTACAATATCTCCTATATATAGGAGTAAACCAAATACAAAACTAGCCCAATACCCAATGTGGGACTATAATATCTAACACCTCCTCTCAAACTCACGGTGGGTCAAACAATGTGAGTTTGCCCACTAAATATCGAAATCTCTGAACAGTATGAGATTTGGTGAGAAGTCTGCCGTCTGCTGTGAAGAGGTAACAAAATGAAGTGAAATGGTCCCTGCTTCAAAGCGCTCACAAATATAATGACAATCAATCTCTATATGCTTCGTTCGCTCATGGAAGACCGGGTTGCTTACAATGTGTAGTGTACTCCGATTATCACAATGAAGAGCAATAACTCCTGAAAGAGTGACACTCATATCTGATAACAGCCAACAAACATGAACAATCTCTCTAGTAGTAGCTGCCATTGCTCTGTACTCAGCTTCGGTCGAAGAACATGCAACAACTGCTTGTTTTTTACTTCGCCATGAGATCAGCGAATCACCAAGAAATAGACAGAAACCTGTGGTAGACCGTCAGGTAGTAGGATCACCTGCCCAATCTGAATCAGAATATGCACTCAACTCTAGTTTGGATGTAGAAGGTATGAATAATGAGTGAGCAATAGTGCTCCGAAGATATCTGAGAATCCGAAGAAGAGCACTGTAGTGAACTAATGTAGGAGCGGAAACAAACTGACTGACAACACTGACTGCGTGAGCAATATTGGGTCTGGTCATGCATAAGTAAACAAACTGTCCAACAATCTGTCTGTATCTAGTGAGATCAGGAAGAAGCTCACCATCAGTGGGATGAAGCTTCACATGAAGCTCTAAGGGTGTATCGGCTGATCGACTGGCAGAGAGGCATGCAGCGGAGATAATAGTTGATGTGTATTTCTGTTGAAAAATGAGTATCTCCCGAGATCCATGAGAAATCTCTAGACCCACAAAATAACGTAGTCTGCCAAGGTCTTTCATATGGAACTGCTAGTGAAGATATTTCTGGGTGGATGCAATGCCTGCGGAGTCATTCCCAGTAATGATCATATCATCAACATAGAGTAGTAGAATAAATATATCATCAACATATATTGATTCTCTAATTTTTTTTTTATTGAATAATTTTAAAACTCGAGAGAGAACTATAACACTCTTCCGTTGGGCACAAACTCAATTTGCCAAGGCCCCTCTCTATGTTCTGAGTGATTCCTTGCCTTCGGCTGTCTTAGAGGTTCGTAGCAGGGTTGTTCTTTTCCTTAGGAATGGGTCCTTGAGGGTGGATGATCAGATAGGGTGCATTTGGGTTATAGTTTTGATTCAAACTCTATCCAAATATATCTTGGTTAGACCAGTTTAGGTCAAAATATTTACCCAACTTATTTTGTTTGGGTTGGGTTGGGTTCCGTTGGGTCTGTGTTAGCTTTTGGGTCTGTGTTAGCCTTTCGGGTTGGATATAATTGCCACTCTTACCATCTATATTCTATATAACTGCTAGTTGAAATTGACTCTGCACCAAGTGCAAAGAGCTTGGTGTGCATTGTTGTTTGGTGCAAGTGGGATTTGAACTCCCAACCTCTTATTCATCAGAGAAGACGCTTACCAGTGGACCACACCGATGCTTGCCTGTCATGTCATTGTTAACATTATTAAATTTTTAAAACTCTTCCACAATCCAGTTTGAAGACTGAACCATAACATATCACTTGTGTCCAAACTATCAAGTCTATTCTCTTCGCGAAAGTCTTGTTTTAGTAATACATGGTTTGAAGTGGTGTACTATCAATTAGGTCATTCAATATTATTTCTAAAGGCTTAGTGTTGAATTCAACCTTATGATTATTATTCAATCTCTTGATAGGCATAGTACTTTAACATAGTTTTGCATCACTGAAGCTTGCATTCTGAGTCCAACTATAGTCTATGTTACAATTAACATAAAATAAAATATATTCTGAAGCATAAATGAAATCATTATGATAGGAGTTAGGACTCGATTTTAAATCATTCATCATAATCATCGAGTGTTCAGTGAGTATGGGAACAATATTACGCATTTTTTTTGATGAATGTAACATACATTTTGTTATGAATAAAAGGGTCAAATCATAGTTCGGCTCTGATTTTGGTGGACTGAAAGAAATAAGCATACATTTGCTAAGAAGTTTCAGCCTTAGGAAAACTGATTCGATCAATTTCTTTATTTTATTCAATTTTTGGTCAGATATCTTTCTACCTTGTTGTGTCTTGTCGTCCTACTTTGTCAGCTCTCTCTGTATCACGGGTTGCAGCTCTGAATTTTGTCATGCAACATCTCTGGTATTTGTTCTGCAACCATTCTACTTGGTCGTGTTTCTCTGTAAGCTACCATGCTCCTACTAACACTACTTCAGAATGTCTTCTACTTCAGTAATGGATGCATGTAGACTCAGTACCAGAGTTTTCCTAATTTCAACTATGTTATCTGTAGCGTTAAGTCCTTTACAGTCTCAGCTATTTCTTATGTGAGGCATATGACATATATGTATGATCCTGCTATGCTTCTAGTATAACCCTTCAATGAATATGCTTGTCTTAATATATGTAATTGTTAGAAATGTGCCCTATAGTCAATCACATTAGTTGTAATTGAAATTATCTAGTAAACTTTATTCATGATTAATTAAGTTTTTTGAGGCGTTTTATTTATCATATGCTGCTTATTCTTATTTATGTAATTTATTCACAATTATAATGAAGTCCGTGAATTAATTAAATGTGTTTATGGCCATGATGCGATCATATAAGTGAGGCCCAAACTTAATATAATTAATCTAAAATGTTCTTAGTCATAGGATTACCGAAATTGGACATCGAAGGTTCCGGTAAGACTAGTACAATCGTTATATGCTCTAAAGTATAGGATAACTGATCTCACAATATGTAGAGACATTAATATAAGAGTGTAGGTGCTAAATAATTTAGTTTACTAATCTGACTCACTAAAAGGAATATCAAATGAAAAATCTAAATGAATGTCAATAGATAATTCCTTGGGTGATAGTGGGTACAAGTAATCCTAAAACCTGAGATTGTCATAGCATTTTGTATCTGTTAATCTATGCTTTGGTTTATTTCTTAACACGATTTTCTAATACATATGTAGGGTATTCTGGGCATAGTGAGATTTTCATGCAAGTGGGCGAGCAATCAATAAGGAATCAGTTACTTCTATTAGAAGAAGAGCATGACCTATGTGATTTTATAAAGTGTTGACTTGGAAAGTTTATGGCCATATCAAAATGAATTTTAGAAAGAAGTTTCTAATATTTATTTTGACGTGAGGAATACAAGAAGAGGTGTCTTGATGTATGCTTTTTGCCGATGACGTCGTTTTAGTGGACAAGATTCGAGTAGGAATCAATGCTAAATTAGAATTGTAGAGAAAAACCTTGGAAGCTAGAGGCCTTAGAATAAGCAGATCTAAAACAGAATATATTGAGTGTAGTTTTAGTGATATTCGGAACATAAATAAGGAAGTAGTGAAGCTTAATGGTCAAGAGATACCTAAGAGAGATCGTTTCTGATATTTAGGCTCGATTATACAAATAGATGGAGAGATTTGTGAAGATGTTATACATTGTATCCAAGTAGGGTGGCTTAAGTTGAGAAGCAGTAGTGGTGTTTTGTGTGACAAACGTATACCTTTGAAGTTGAAGGAAAATTTTATAGGACAACTGTTAGACCAATAATGATGTATGGCGCAGTGTTAGGCAATAAAGAAACAACATGTGCAAAAAATGAGTATAGTGGAGATGAGAATGCTAAGATGGATGTGTGGTAAAATCAGAAAGGATAGAATTAGAAACGAGCATATACGAGACATGGTAAATGTAGCTCCTATCCAAGATAAATTAAGAGAGAAACGCCTTAGGTGGTTTGAACATGTCACACGTAGACCTAGTAGTGCCCCTTTAGAAAGAGTGATTTGATAAGTATTGATGATAGAGTTGGGGCTAGGAGAAGACGTAAATTTACTTGGGTGGAAACAGTGAGAAAAATATGATAACTCGTGGCTTTATAGAAAATATTGCGCTGCACCAAGCAGAATGGAAAACCAGGATTCATGTAGCCGACCTCAACTAGTTTGAAAATTGCTTTGTTGTTGTTGTTGTTTTTGTAGTTTTAAGTATTCATTTGAATCAATCACTAACATATCAGACACCTATGATTATGTAGTTAGTGTTTGGCATTAATCCGTACCCTAAAACTTTTCGGGACATTGTATGATCAAAGGATTTAATTGCACGAAAACTAATTACTAAATGGTATAATTAATTTCAGTAATCAAACTCACATTATCTGGGTAATCATGACTACTAGACGTCACTCATGACTTGCAGAGAAATAAAAAAGTTTAATATTTTTACTGACGACTTAATGTGAAGCTCAATGGGTCACACGCAATACAAGCCCGCCCCCCCCCCCCCCCCCCCCCCCCCCCCCCTCTTTTTTTTTGGAAAATTCAATTTTGAATTCTATTTGGTAAAATTCAAAATCGAACAATTTAATATATGAAGATATATTAAATATGAAAAATAGTTCTGCTAGCACAGAATGTCATATGGTTGTCAATTTGTTTATGATAATTCATCATGATTAAATGATAAATACTCTCTTTCTAAAATATTTCAATAGTTGGAATATTTGAATTCATAACTAATAAATATTTGAGATGATATAATAGCTTAACTAATAAATATGAAGATATCTCATTATGGTTAATAATTATATGGACATATATTTTGTGAATATCTTTTGATATGAAAAAGGATTACATACCATATAAAGATATGTCATCCAATCCTCTATAAATAGGGAAGAAGAATTCTTCCTCTACACAATAAAATAAAAGAAGAATGAGACTCATTCTCATACTAATCAAAAGAGAGTTAGAGAGAAAAAAACGATAGTATTCCAAGAAAGGTTTGGCATGGATCACCGTTGGAGGACGAACACTTAGACGTTTCATTACTAAAACCACCGTTAATGAGTTCTTTGCATTGGGGAAAGATAATCCAACAACCTTTTGTTTTGATCTAATTTGTTTTGGTTCATAGTGATTTTGGCTATTGGAAAATTTTTGTACTGTTGTTTGCGTGTTTATATTGCTTATGCTGCATACGTTAGATGCCTTAATAAACCCTAGTTTTCCCCTTCAAGTGGTATCAGAGCATACTTTGAATCAATGCTTAAGATCCTCATGATATTGTTGTGATATTTGAAATGTTCATATCATATTAATTGATTAATCTAGATATATTAGATCTAACAGGTTTAGGTTAGTTTTCATAATCAATTGAATTGTTTTATTTTTATGAAAACGATATTGGATAATTTAATATAATAATATTCATGGGATGATCGATTAATAAAATTGAAAACATATATATTTTGCCGGAGCTTGCCGGCGACCGCTGAAGCCACCTCTGCTGCTGCCAGGGCCTAGGTTTTCACCCTAGCCATGTGTTTGTTTGAGCGGGTCGGGTCGGGAGGTTTGATTTGGATCTAGATTTTTGGATAATTCAGATCCACACGTGCAAGGAACATGCACTCATGTAGTCCATGGTGATTGGTTCCGAGTCGGGTTTAGGTAGGGAATTTAAGTTCCAGACCCTGTCGTGCACAGCATGTGCCCATGTAGGGGGCACGTGCACACGTGCATCTCAATGGGGGTCTGAGTGGGTTTTGCGATGCAGGTTTGGGTCCAGATTCGATTGGATTGGATATGGACCCAAACCAAATTTGATTTTCCTTTTTTTTTAATTTTAATTTTATTTAATTATTTAGTTTCTATTTTTTTGTTTTTGCATAAAAAAGGATTAACAGGAATTTAAATATAGAGATTATTTATATTAATATGTTGTTGTCTTAATTTTAATATCACAAGTTTAAGTTTATTTTTGTTGTTCATGTGATGACCATGTAAAATACTAGTTATTTAATTCGTAAACAAACCGATTAATTTATTTTATTCATGTGATGAATAAGAGATTAAATTAATTATTTAATTCATTAAATATTCATAAGATGAATGATGAAAACAAATTGTTATTTAATTTATTATTTTATTCATAATAAGAATTAAAATGATAAATTATGAAATCAATTCATAAGATGATTCGAAAAACAAATTGTTTTTAATTTTATTCATAAGATGAATTAAAAATGATAAATTGTTAAATCAATTCATAAGATGAATGAAAATTTTAATTTTTGTAACGGATTAAATCTAAGATTGATTGTGACATTATTATTGTCACGCCCCGCTTCTCAAAATATGGAAATACGAGCTCGTAACGAAGGCCCAGCGAATGATATTAACATCATCCATAAGCTGTACCAGTCTTAACTCATCAACATGAAAAGAATAATCACAACCACAAAGGAAAAGCATAATCACATAAACAAAGATACTATGATAAAACATGCAATAGTCCAAAGTAATAACCAACAACTGCGAATAAACAACTTTAGGTCAACAAGCCCGGAATACAAAGTTCAACAAAGTAATAATGCAAGTACGATAAAAACATGCAAAAATAATTTATTGTAGGAAATGCTCCAACTTCCATCCTAGAAGAATTGCTCACTAAGACCTTCACACAATTCCCCTTGCACACATGTAGTTTGATCATCTAGAGTTGGGAGGGGGGGGGGGGGGGGGGGGGAATGTCCGTTAGAGCAAGTAGTAAAAAGCAAAGAGTAAAGGAACATGGTATATCAAGAAATATGAAGCTAGAACAAAATTAAAAGCAATAACAGGGACTGATGAAGAGTCTAGATTTAACAATGCAATTTTCAATAACAATAATTGATAAACATTGTCAATGTCAATAGTCTGATCAAGGATGCAAGTGTCAATCTATTCGATTAGTATTTAGCCTAACTAATACACATACTACTGCGTCCCATACCACAAGTTCGGTGCATGCAACCAGTGTTCATTTTAGACTGATGGTGAACTCAATAGATCGTGTACTCGGATATCAAGAGAACATGATGAAGTGAATACAAGATAAAAAACATTTCTCCACCTTCCATGTCAAGTGTTCATGTAAACAAGAAGGGCCCTACCAAGTACAGTTTCCGATTGTTCACTACCAAGTCAACCCTAATACCCCGGCTTGTTACCATTCCATTATGTCAATCATGATCATGCAAATGTGTATAAGAGTGTCAAGGCAATAATAAGGATGCAACAAAATGATGCGATGCATGATATATATTTGGTTCTCATTTACTAGATGCAAGGTTAACACATTCACATGCAATACTATGAAAGCGCACATTCTGAACAGCAAGACGTTGCTGTACAAAAGTGAACTTTTCCGCTGCTACAGGAAGGAAAATGTGGATCCGTCAGAGGTTCTAGAAACTCTAATACCCCGGCTTGTTACCCTAATACCCCTACCAAGTACAGTTTCCGATTGTTCACTACCAAGTCAACCCTAATACCCCGGCTTGTTACCATTTCATTATGTTAATCATGACCATGCAAATGTGTATAAGAGTGTCAAGGCAATAATAAGGATGCAACAAAATGATGCGATGATGATATATATTTGGTTCTCATTTACTAGATGCAAGGTTAACACATTTACATGCAATACTATGAAAGCGCACATTCTGGACAGCAAGACATTGTTATACAAAAGTGAACTTTTCCACTGCTACAGGAAGGAAAATGTGGATCCGTCAGAGGTTCTAGAAACTAGACTATCTGTTGGTTCCAGCGAATATACACACTATATATAAAGATCACAGAAACTAGGTCGAAATTTCTATTCATTTCAGATTTCATGTTCAGGCAGCAGATTATAGGTTGTGTTCACAGGTATGTTTCAGGTCAGAAAACTCATCAATTAAATCTACAAAATTCCAGGGTGATTCCTACACATGTCTAGTCTCAGCCAAATTAATTCCATATTTTTATTTTACTGTTAACATGTTCTTTTAATTAATAATGCATGGTGATACACATATAGTTGTGAATCTGGAAATAGCAGACCTAGCAATACTAAAAGTCTAATATCTTGCAGATTATATATCGGAATTCAATTTTGTTAGGTGTTTTGAAAAATAGACACATAGGGCTACACCTTATGTTTTTTAAGTTTCAATTCATTCTGACTATAGCTAGGTCGATTACTCTACTCTTTATAACTTAAGGGTTCTAGCAGCAGCTTATAGTCAAATCTCTACGTGTAAAATCGAGGAGTAAATTCAACATAAAAATCTATAAAATTTATAAAGTGAACCTTAAGCATGTCTATTAATTTTCTGGAGAATTTCATGTCATTATTCTACTGTTAATACTGTATTTCAATTAGAAGTTGTGTCGATGTTACACTAAACTGCAAATCTGGTAATACCGACCAACAGTGACAAAAAGTGTAATATCTAACAGCTCACATATCAGAATCTAGATCAGTAAAGTGTTCTGTAAACTAGGTTCATCATGCTACAATTTCTTTTTATATGGTTCTAGCTGATTTTAATAGTAACAGGGTCGAAATCTCAGTACAACATAGCACATGCAGTAGGAAATGATGAAATGTAATCATATGCAATCGTCATAATGAACAATCTACATGCTCCTATATCATGGAATGCACTAACATTAATATGCAGCAACTAAGATGAATTTTTACAGTACCCAAAGCCAAATTATCATGTTACGATTCAAGTCTTAAGATCACAATCAATCATCACGCATTCAAATCACCATACATTTCTTATATGCAAGTTTCTAGTCAAATTATTCATGTCGTGTGTGCATGCAAGCCTGGGTTTGAATCAATGGATATTGGTACGAAGTCAAGGGTACTTCGGGTTGGCTTGTGTAAACTCTCGATATCCTCAACGGAAGGTATACAATATAACAATATGATAATTGAAAGAGAACTACTTGCGGAGATCAACAATCATGAACTAGAATGACGAGTGAGTTCAAGTAGACTTGCCTTTGAATGACGATTATCCGATTGTTAGTAAAATAATGGGATGAGAATCCCGAAGGCGACACGTGCAATCGACGACGACGGCTAATCCCAACGATTGGGATAGTAAAATAGCAGTGAGATTGATGCCGAAGATGATGATGATCCCGATGCTGAACGATGATCTAATATGAACGGACGATCTTGATCCGAACCGTCGATCAAGACGACCAAGATGATTGGGATCAAGATGATCAAAGCAATCAATGGCTAAGATTCAAGGATCAAGAAGATCAAAGGGTCAAGATCAAATCCTGATCAAGTGCAGCATCAAGCTCAAATGTTGATGATCGGGGTTGCTAGCTTCAGATGATGGCAGGGGGGCTGGTTGAGCGATGGAGGAAGGCGAGGGTGCTCAGGTGGTGCTCTACAGCAACGGGGTGCGAGTGCTTGTGCTGGCGAGGGGACTGCAGCTGTTTGGTGTTCGATGGAAGGTAGCAATGGGGTGACGAGGGCAGTAGTGGGGGCAGTCGACGGAACAGGAGGGCGGCTTGACAGGTTCGAGCGGTGCTAGTAGTCGACTGTGAGGGAGGCGATGGGTCGAAGGGTTCTGGGATGGCTCGAGCTACGGTAGTTGAAGAAGTCAACGGGATGGCGGAGGATGGGTGGAGGAAGAGGAGCTTCAGGGTTCGGTGGTCAAATGGAGGTGGCGACTGCGATGACGACGGGGCACGAGGATGTTTCGGGATGAAGAGGTGCAGCGGCTCGATGACAGGCGAAGGATGGTCGCTGGCACGAGGTGCGGGGAGGAGGGTGGATGGGTTCGACGAGGGGCGAGGCGACTGGATGAGGAAACAGAGAGGTCGGGGATGATGAGGAGCGGTGAGGTAGAGGAGGAAGATGAGGAGGCTCTGTTTTTCGGGAGAGAAAACGGGAAGGGGAAGAGTGAGGGGAGAAAGAGAAAGAGAGAGAGAGAGTATAATAAATATAATATAAATATTATAATGGAATTAGTTGAGATAGTGGGGGAGCGTGAGAGAGGAATCAGGGGATACAGGGAGATGTGCAGTTGGGGGTTAATCTGGTCAAAAGCAGATTAGGGGGAGAATTGGGTTAAAGGGTTTGGGTTTGGGATCCAATATTACGCGGGTTTGGGTTTGGGTTAGAATTCAATAGGAGATGGGCTCTGGTTATATATTAATAAATAATGCAAATCAAATGAATAAAAAAATTGGGCTTTACATTATGGGCTTCATATTACTAAATAATAATACAAGATATATTAAAATCAATGAGCTTTATAAAAATAATAATAATAATAATAAGAATAATAACAATACTGATAATAATAATAGTACATAACAGAATATAATTTGGATTCAACACTTTCATGAAAATAATTCAATAATAATAATAATAATAATAATAATAATGAAAAAATACAAATTAATAAGGTTATATAACGAAAAAGGAATTGGGTTTAACAAATTATTAAAGTAAATCCAAATTTTTTTGATTTGGCTAAAATGTAGATAGTCGATCAATAAAATGGAAAGTAAAGTTAAAATACACCCTTATTCGAACTAAACATAATTTTCGATTAGAAAAGATTTTAATAAAAGATCTAAAATGGATTTAAAAACAAAATAGATTTATAATTAGTCAAAATAAAGAAAATATTCAGAAAATATGTATTTACGGAAACGGAGGTTACAATTATGGTAGTATAGATCATTTATTCATTGTTCATCTAAAATATCGGCTGACATTAATTAGAACAGTGAACATAATAATAGACCCTCAGATTAAAATATTAAGTTGTAATGGCAAATACATTAAGAATGTAGGTGATGCCTTCCATCATAGTAAGAAACAGAGTATGCCAGTGATTATGATGGATTTTTTGTGCACACATGGGGCATGACATGAAAATTAGTATGATGCTTTCTTATTCTAAAGTATATGTGATATACAGATGTATAAACACCTAAACGTTACCACTTTGTTGTGCACACAAAAGATTGATTTCTTTTTCATGGAATACATCGGACGATGAGTTGACTTAACTAAGATTTTATAGTTTGTTATGCACACACAAGACTGTGGTTATCTGAAAGGCTAAAAGACATAGAAGTTGTATAAGATGTAATTGGTAAGAGTTACCTACCTATGGACCCATTAAGGTTAGTCATGCACACATGAGACCTTAATAGGATAAATAAGATTCTATATTCTCACTAGGAAACCATCCAATGAGGTTTACCGTTTTCATTTAGAGGGTGAAACTCGATAACTTTAGTGGGAGACATAAACTATTGTAATAACAAGAGCTCACATGTTTATGCATAATTATCATGAATAATTATTGATATGTATATTTTTTTCTCTTTTGTTGTTGTTTATTATAGATATATCATGTTTACTTTGCTATCATTGCGCGACATACTTGATGCCAACAAGTCGAACGGACAAAATTTTGTTGATTGGTTAAGGAACTTGAGAATTGTTCTCACTCAGGAGAAGAACTCCTACATACTTGATTCTCCTGCTATTGAAGCACCAGTAGGAATGGATGCAACAAGAGAAGTGATTGCTGCTTATGAGAAGTGCAAAAGTGACAACGTTCAAGCTCAATGTATTATGCTGGCTTTCCATGGGCAATGAGTTGTAAAGACAACATGAATACATGGATGCTAACTCCATTATGCTTCCTTCAAGGATTGTATGGTGAACAAACTACAACTACTAGATATGAGATATCAAAATAGTTTTTTAGTTCGAGAATGACTGAAGGCACACATGTTCAAACCCACGTGCTGAAAATGATTAACCTAGTTGAAGAGCAGGGTAGGTTGAATGTTAGGATGGACGGAGAACTAAGTTAGGACTTGATACTCCAATCGCTGCCTGATTCATTTTCACAACTTATCATCAATTTTCACATGAACAAGTTGGATGTAACGCTCCCCAAGCTACTGAACATGATGATAACCACTGAGGGTCACCTTAAGAAGGATAAGGGACAAGTAATGGTTATGTAAAGAGCCTCTAAGAAGAAGGCAAAAGGGCACTGATATGGCTAAAAATGATGTTAAATCGGAACCATTCAAAACGGTCGCGAATCTCAAAGTCCCAGGGGCAAGATGGTAATCTCGCCTACAGACGGGTCCGAATTGGGAACCGGGTCCCTCCTCCTGGACCCGCTAACCAATGAACGGACCCAACCAGTTGAGAATGGGTCCAACCCGTTAGGGGCCAGTTCAACAGGATTGGAGGAAATCCTAGTTCCCCCTGATTTGGTGGAGGTGGTTATAACCACCCATATCCTGCCACACTGGGAAGTAGGGATTCTACCTGATCCTGAAGGAGATCCCGCTGGCGACTATAAACCCCCCCCGATCTCCCACTGTAAAAGGTGATCACACTTTGCACACTTGAGCTTTTTCCCTCTCTTTTTCCGTGTATTGACTTGATCGTCGGAGGGTTCGTCGCCGGGATCCATCCCGGTGTCTTGAATATTTGTGCAGATCGGAAGGGAGCACCAAGGAGCCAGCCAGTTCGCAAGGAAGAAGAAGGGGTAGATCTTTGTGAGTTCCTCAAGAACCTACAAATCTCATTTGCTGTCCCCACACCCGAATTCAGCGGCAACAGATTGGCGCCATCTGTAGGAAGCTTCACTCAACAAGCAATCTCCTCTTCTCCTTCAACCCACCTAACTCCTAGCCATGCCTCCCAAAAAGAAACCCACAAACTCCAACCGAAGGACAACTTCCTCTCACCCTCCTCCTCCTCCTGCACAGGGGGATCTCCCTCCGCCCAACCAACCAACCCAGCAGCTCGATCCTCGAGCTCCGTAGTCCGTCCAGTAGCCTTCGGGACACCAGGTTGTAGTGGGGGAACCCTCCCGATGGAGTCGTCACAAGCAACCTGTCCATCAGGTTCGGGTCTCCATCCATAATGCCGACACTGACTCTATGGCGTCCTATACCCCCCCCCACTCCAAAGGACCTGTGGAACGTGATCAACAATCGGCAAATAGAGCACGGACCCAATCTCCATACTCATCTGGAGGAGAGGCGGGCTCAAGAGTCAAACCCTCGCCGCAAGCAGGCCAAGAATCGTTCACCACCCTGATCCAACCGAGGGGGGTCCAACTCTCCCCGTAGACGAAAAGAGTTGCCCCAACATCGTCCAAGGAGGAGCTGTTCCTCGGCAGGACATCAGGCACCGCGGGACCATCGCGAGCAGGAGGCCCTCGTCACAAGGGCAGAATTCCAGCAATTTCAGGAGACGGTCCTCCGGGCCCTCAATGCTGCCCCTAACAATGCCCGTAGGGTCTCCAGTCCTCGACCGGCTCCTCACCATCCTCACCGATCCCGCAGTCCCCGACCGGCTCCTCGCCATCCTCATCGATCCCGTAGTCCTCGACAAGCTCCTTACCATCCTCACCGCTCCAGAAGTCCTAGACAGGCTGCGAGCCAACGCCGTCCCTCTCCCGATCATCATTGTCGCTTTCGCAGTCCACGACCTACCCCAAGTCACCCTCGTCTCTCTGTCAGTCTGCCTCCTATGGTGAGCCATCACCAGCGTAGCCCCAGCCGTCCTCGACACGAGAACGAGTGCTGGGGTTTGGCCAGACAGGACCATAGGGAAGACTCGGTCTACCGCCGTCTCCACGAGATGGAGAGGCACCTCGGCCAGCTAGACCGGGATGAGGGGTGACTTGCAAGGGATCTTCGTCCGAGTAGGCCCCCATTCTCCCGCACCATTATGGAGGCTCAAGTTCCCGACAACTTCAAGCCTCCCCACTTCGAGACCTATAACGGGGAGTCAGACCCCGCGGATCACATTGAGAGTTTCAAAACTCTCATGATGATTCACCATGCTTCCGACTCCCTCCTCTGCAAGACCTTCCCGGCCACACTTAGGGGGGCCAGCTCGGGAATGGTACTCATGGCTGGCGCTGGCATCCATCTTCTCCTTCGATCAGTTCGAAGGTCTTTTTCTCACGCATTTCGTGAGCAGTTGGCATGCCGAGAAGACGAGCGACACCCTATTGTTCCTCAGCCAGAGGAAGGGCGAACCACTTCGGGATTATGTCAAATGATTCACTACCGAGGCTAGGTCCATTGCTTCTTTGGAACCTTCAGTTGCCACCCTTGCCTTGCGGTCCAACATCCTCAATGCTGACCTCAGGGCATCCCTTGCCAAGTAGCCCCCTTGGAACTTCTCAGAGCTCTTACTTCGGAGCGAGAAATACATCCGAGCGGAAGAAGCCGTCTGCCGCCCTACCTTCGAGGCCTCCTCTTCCGGGAACAAGCGGAAGGGTGCAGAAGAAGAAGGAGCTAAGAAGCTCCAGAAGGACAACGGGGGTCAGCGGCGTCCCCCTCCTCTGTTCGAGAAATTCACTCCGCTTAACGCGAGTGTATCTGTCATCCTTATGAAGATAGGGAACGAGGGCCTTCTACCACCTCCCCCAAGGATGAACACCCCGACGAAGAAGAGGGACCGGAGTAAGTGGTGCCATTTCCATCGGGACCACGGGCACGATACTGATGAATGTCGGGCCTTGAAGGATGAAATCAAGGCCCTCATCCAATGAGGATAACTTAACCGATTCGTGAAGAGGGACCGAGCCGATCCGCCCCCGCCACCTCGGGGGGCTAACAGGTAAAACGAGCAGCGCACGGAGACTCCGGAGGCCGAGGTGGAGGGCATCTTGCACTTGATTCACGGAGGCCCAATAGGGGGAGATTCCAACTCCTCCCGAAAAGCCTTCGTAAGGGACGTTAACTCCATACAGAGCCATCCTCCTCTAAAGGGCCTCAGAGTCCCGATGACGTTCTCCGACAAGGACCTGGAGGGCGTCCGCACGCCTTACTACGACGTCCTCGTTATCAATCTACGCATGGCAAACTTCGAAGTTCGTCGCGTCTTAGTCGATAACGGCAGCTCCGTTAACATACTCTTCTTGGAAGCCTTCAAAGGCCTCCCGCTATCCAGGGACTGGCTCAAGCCCGCGGGCTACACTCTCCACGGGTTCATAGGGGTCCCGGTTACAGTCGAGGGAATTATAACCCTCGATGTAATGGTTGGAAAGGCTCCGACAACTCGTATGGAGCAAATGGACTTCATGGTGGTCGACGTCAAGGCCACCTACAATGTTATCCTGGGTAGACTAGGCTTGGTTGCGCTTCAGGCCATCCCTTCAGCCTACCATATGAAGATGAAGCTCCCCACTCCCTCAGGAGTAGGAGAAGTGAGGGGAACCCAGGAGGCAGCGCAGAAGTGCTACATGACCTCGGTGGGGGTCCAGTTCTCTCTTTGGAAGCGCTCGAACTTCCTCAGGAGGGAGGCCAAACCATCTCCGAGCCCGTCGACGAGTTGGCGGAAGTGGCCTTCTCCGAGGAGGACACCACTAAGACGTTCCACGTCAGCATAACTCTCTCTCCCTCCATTAAACAAGACATCTCCCAGTGTATACGGGAGAATCGTGACCTCTTTGCATGGACTACAGCGGACATGCCCGGAATCTCGGAAGAGCTCTCGATGCACCATCTGAGCGTCACTCCTGGGGTCAAGCTTGTCCAGCAGAAGAGGCAGAAGTTTGCCCCCAAGAGGCAACAGGTGATCAAGGAAGAGGTTGAGAAACTCCTCAATGTCCGCTTTATTCAGGAGGTTAACTACCCCGAGTGGCTCTCCAACGTGGTAATGGTCAAGAAGGCCAATGGAAGTTGGCGGATATGCATTGACTTCACAGATCTCAACAAGGCGTTCCCGAAGGACCCCTTCTCTCTTTCCAGCATCGACGCCCTCATCGATGCGACCTCCGGGCACGAGCTGCTCAGTTTTATGGATGCTTTCTTAGGATACAACCAAATCAGGATGTTCCCACTGAACATCCCGAAGACCTCGTTCGTGATGGACCAAGGCCTCTACTGCTATCGTGTTATGCCCTTCGGATTGAAAAATGCGGGGGCTACTTACCAGTGCCTGGTGAACAAGGTCTTCTGAGACCAGATTGGCCGAAACATTGAGGTCTATGTCGATGACATGTTGGTCAAGAGCACTCGAGGGTAGGTTCACACCCTCAACCATCAAGAAGCCTATGAGGTGCTCAGGAGGCATAATTTGTGACTAAACCCGAACAAGTGTGCATTCGGTGTCTCATCGGGCAAATTCCTTGGGTTTATGGTCAGCCAAAGAGGCATAGAGGCCAACCCCGAGAAAGCCATTCTCAAAATGGCTCCCCCCTCCAATGTCAAAGAGGTGCAGAGGCTCACTGGGTGCCTCTCTGCCATCGGGCAATTTCTCTCCAAGTCCGGGGAGAAGTGCCTTCCCTTCTTTAAAGCCCTTAGGGGGGCTAAAGGCTTCGAGTAGGGGCCGCAGCAGCAAGAGTCCTTTGACAAGCTCAAAGAATACTTATCCAACCCCCCTCTCCCGAGTAAGCCAACACCCGGAGAGGCCCTTTACCTCTACCTCGCAGCCTCGGACCAAATGCTCAGTGCGGTCTTCGTGAGGGAAAAGGATAAGGTGCAAAAGCCCATCTACTACATGAGTAAGGTGCTCCGCGACGCCAAACTCCGTTATTCGAAACTGGAAAAGATGGCACTTGCCTTGGTCATGGCGGCCCGTAAGCTTCGCTCCTACTTCCAATCTCACTCGGTGGTTGTCCTTACCTACCAACCACTGAGGCAGGTTCTTCGCCGAAAACGTCAGGGCAGCTCATGAAATGGTCTATCGAGCTAAGTCAGCATGATATCAGCTACCAGCCCCGGACGGCTATAAAATCCCAAGCTCCGGCTGAGTTCATCATAGAAAATACCATCCCTGACTCATGCGAGTCGCTGGACGAACCTTCCGTCTGGACCGTCTATGTTGACGGGTCCTCCTGCACTGATGGAAGCGGGGCCGGCGTCATCCTAACTAGTCCCGACACCTTCGTCCTCTAGTATTCCCTTCGCCTCAACTTTCCGGCGTCGAACAATGAGGCAGAGTATGAAGCCCTAATTACGGGACTCTGCTTGGCTCGCAAGGCGGGTGCCGAACAGGTAAGGGTCTTCAGCGACTTGCAGTTAGTGGTCAATCAAGTGTCCGGGGAGTACGAGACGAGAAATGACTGAATGGCCAGATACTTAGCAAAAGTAAGGGGGCTTCTCACTCTCTTCAGAGATGTTCAACTCCAGTGGGTTCCCCGAGAGGAAAATGCGCAAGCGGATGCCCTCTCTAAGCTCGCCTCCTCGTCCCTCCAAGGTTTAGAACGAACTGTCCTAATAAAAGTTCTTCTCAAAACTAGTATCGACGAAGATGGCTCGGAGCCAATGGAAGCCTACCCCCTAATACGTGGGGAAAACTGGATGAAGCTCCTGCTCGAGTATCTCCGAGACGGTGTCCTCCCCGAAGACCCGAAAGAAGCAAGGAGGACCAGGACACGAGCAAAGCTGTACACACTCCTGGACGGGGTCATGTACAAATGCTTCTACACCCAAGTCGATGAAAGGCCCTATCTAAGATGTCTCTCTCCGAAAGAGGCGCTTTACGCCTTAAAGGAAGCCCACGATGGTCTATGTGGTGCACACTTGGGGGCAAGATCACTTGCCCGGTAGCTTTTGAACTACGGATACTTTTAGCCCACACTATTAAGTGACTCTGAAGAGTATGTCCGCCAGTGTGACTCCTGCCAAAAGTTCACCCCAATCCATCACCTGCCTCAAGCGCAACTTGCCTCCCTGGCAAGTCCAATCCCTTTTGCAATGTAGGGGATGGATTTGCTCGGACCTTTCCCTTCGGCACCAGGCCAGCTGAAATTCTTGGTGGTAGCAATAGACTACTTCTCCAAGTGGATAGAGGCCGAACCTCTCTCAACCATCACCGAGAACAAGGTGCAGAAGTTCTTTTGGAAGAACATTGTATGTCGGTTCGGGGTACCTCGCATTCTTGTAACCGACAACGGGACCAAATTTACAGGAGCTGCCTTCCACGACTTCTGCACTGATCTTGGGATTCAACAGCGTTTCTCTTCAGTAGCGCACCCCCAGTCTAACGACCAGGCGGAGAATGCGAACCGTCAAATCCTCTCAGGTTTGAAGAAGAGGCTCGACAAGTCCACCAAGGGGCTATGGGTCGAACAACTCCCCAATGTGCTTTGGTGCTATCGCACCACAAAAAGAACTCCGATGGGTGAATCCCCTTTCAACCTCACATACGGATCAGAAGCTCTTATCCCTTTGGAGGTGGGTCTACCTTCACCTCGTCTCATAGCTTACAATGAGGCGCAGAACGCGAACCAGCTTCGTAACTTCCTAGACCTCATCGACGAGATCCGAGAGAGCTGCAATCCGCCAAGAGATCTACCTTCGTAGGATCACTCAAGCCTAAAACAAGAGGATACGGCCGACCAACATAAAGGAAGGGGACTTAGTGCTGAGAAAGTTATCAATTTCGGATCCAAGCAAGAGAGGCAAGCTGGAACCCAATTAGGAAGGACCATATAAGGTCTCCAGAGTAATACGCCTAGGTGCGTATCAACTTGAAGACCCGGGGGGCAGGAAAATGCCAAGGACTTGGAACGCCGAGCATTTGATGAAGTACCGAGAGGGTGTCTAAATGCCGCTCCAAGCTACTTCTCCAGGATTGCAAAAATCAAACTTGTATCTACCTTTTTATCGAAATGTAAAGGGCGGTCTGCAACTTAGAAGTGGCCGCCCAGTTGTTTTCAATAAAAGAGAAATTTCCCCTTTGCAACTTATCTATCTTTCGGGTAAATTCTATATTTTTGGGGTAGTACAACTCTACTTACAAAAAATTTCTAAACGACGAAGTTCGGAGTCCAACACTTGGCTCGACTCTGCTTCTACTACTCGCTCATAAGTGAGTAAGAAGTGGTTCGCCATTCGGAATTGCTCCCACAACTGTCGACTCTTTCTTAAATGACGAAGTTCGGAGTCCAACACTTAGCTCGACTCCGCTTCTACTATTCACTCATAAGCGAGTAAGAAATGGTTTGCCATTCGGAATTGCTCCCACAACCGTTGACTCTTTCTTAAACGATGAAGTTCAGAGTCCAACACTTGGCTTGACTCCGCTTCTACTATTCGCTCTCAAGCAAGTAAGAAGTGGTTCGCCATTCGCAATTGCTCCTACAATCGTTGACTCTTTCTTAAACGACAAAGCTTTGGAGTCCAATACTTGGCTCGACTCCACTTCTACTACTCGCTCATAAGCGAGTAAGAGATGGTTCGCCAGTGAGAAGGACTCCTACAACTGTCGAAAACCATAGATGTTAACAAAACATACAAGTGCAAAAGAGAAAACAAGTTTTATTTCTATAAAGTCTGAGGAACAACTCAGATTACAAGACCAACTACTCACCTCTACAACAAGTTACAAAATTTGAGAAGCCAAAATTACAAGACTACTTCAACGCCTTCTAGGAAGTGGAATACTCCTCTTGAGCGATAAACGGGGACGACAAACATTCTGTCGTTGCGACCCCGTACTCGTTGAGGTCCCCAACCCGGCGAGCCTAGTTGTGTCCCTAAGCGTCGTGCCGGCTGAGGCTTCGCTCGACGAACCAGCAACTCCACTTTGAGCATTCCGAGGATGCCCTGAGACGGGAGGCGAACGGGATGCTAACTCGTGAAACGATCGCCTCTGCATGTACTCGTCTTAAGAGCAAGATGTAGTCCTAACGTTGCTCCCCTCCGTAAAACATCGTAGCCGGTGAACCTCCGTCTCTAGCTCAACAATGCGCTCCCTCAGTGAATCATCCGTTACCTTGACTTGTAGGCGAGGAATCCTGCTCGTACTACCCACACGAGAAGCTTCAATGATAGTTTGTCGAAGTTGCACCGTCTCCGGGCTCTTCTTGATTACAACGTTCTTCAGACCATCTTTTTCCGCAATGACGTCGAATAGCGTCTGACGAAGTGACTCCACCTCCCCTTCGGGAGGAGCTTCTCGAGCTCGTTTCTTTAGTTGCTTCAACTCGGAGATGCGCTTCGCCAGCGTTACCTTGAGATGATCTAGTTTCAACTCGCTCCTGAGAAAACACTCGACTACGAGAAAGGGCCAACTTTGTCGCTCCTAAGTCAGCCCAAAGACGAGAGGCCTCAGCCGCCACCGCGTTTGGCGATGCCTCGACCAAACACAACTCGGCGATCTAAAAAGCAAGAACACAACAACACTGAGCTCGGGCAATACTTAGCTAGATTTCAAAGCGAGTTGTTCTCAACACTTAGCTAGATTTCAAAGCGAGTTGTTTTTAACACTTAGCTAGATTTCTTCAAAGCAAGTTGTTCTTAACACTTAGCTTGATTTCAAAGCGAGTTGTTCTCAACACTTAGCTAGATTTCAAAGCGAGTTGTTCTTAACACTTAGCTAGATTTCAAAGCGAGTTGTTCTCAACACTCAGCTAGATTTTCAAAGCGAGTTATTCTCAACACTTAGCTAAATTTCAAAAGCTAACCATTGTAAACTTGGGCCAAAATCTCAAAAGTTCTTCTTTTCATTAAAGTCCAAAAGAGTACAAAAGAAAAAGGTGACCAGTCCGCTATTAGGCGTTGATACAAAAAGACCCTAGATAAAAAAAAAACTACTGCTAAAACACATGAGAAACTCTAAGGGAGTTGAGTGTCCACCTCGGCGGATGGATCCACAAGCGCTAAGGCACCTTCGCCGCCCTCAGCTCCCCCTATTGCCGGTACCATAGCTAACGGCATCTCAGTTACCACGTCTTCATCACCGACGACCTCCTCCTCTCCCTCATCCTCTTCCTCTCCATCGGCGACTGTCTTCTCCTCGTCGGGGAACAAGAAGTATCCCGAACAGTCGAAGTCGGGGATACGCTCGCCGACATCCATCAGAGCCTTGGCGTAGGCCTTGCGCATGTTCTGCTCGATGTAGCCGATCGCCTCCTTCTCCGCCGCTGCCTTGGCCTCCTTCACCGTCGTGAACATCGCGAACGCGACCTTCTAACATTCAGCTGCCCACTGCTGAACCATCTCCTCCTTCTCCACAGCGGCAGAGTCCTTCGTCATCGCCAGCACCTCCTCTAACAGCTGGATATCGGTGGCCTGTGTTTCGACCTTGAGAGTAGCCGCCTCTAGCTCTCTCTTGGCCTTCGGGCACTCCGACCTCTCCCGATCCTGAAGAGCCTTCAGCTCATTCTCCTGCTCCGCCACTCGCTTCAGCAAGTGGCTGAAATGACAGATCGCCTGCGAAAAAGCAGTGGTTTAAAAGTGGAGCACGAAGAAAGGGACAGAGGTCGAGTGAGAGGTCAAGTCTTACCATCATCTGCGTTGGCAATCTCCAATGCCGAGTCGCCCATGGTCCCATGCTCCATCGCCGCCTTGTCTTTGGGCGTGGTGAGACTGCGGACGGCATCCATGCAACTCATCGTGTCGCTAAGAAAACCGTCATGCCTAAGGACCTGCCAATCTGGCACGAAGATCTTCTTTAGTTCGTCCGTCAGAATCACCTCAGCCGCTGCCGTATGAGGCAGAGCTGACAAGGCGAGAGTGGCCTGAACAGTCAAGCTCCTTCACCGGCGGAGCAACGAAAAAAGGAGCGGCCTCCATGTCAACAATGGGGGCGTTGGTGCTCTCAACTCGAGCCGCCTTCGACGTAGTTGGGAGAGCTACGACACGCTTCCTCTTATTCTCCTCAATGCGCTTGCCACTCAGTGCCGATCGCCTGTTCATGATGTCGTCGAAGTCCATGGCGGCAGATCCTGCGAACAAAAAAGATAGAAAAAAAAGAGATTAGAATCTTGTCACATTCTATCGATAAAAAAAAAAAGAAAAAAAAGACTCGTACTAGGGTCCATAGGGCTAAGGCCTCCCCTAAAGAGGCTCTCCTCAGTGATCTCCCTCCAGTGCAAGGTCGGCCGATCCAAAAGGACGCCGACCATCTTGTCCTCCTCTGGACTCAAAGATGGCTCCACCTTCGCCCTCTTCGGCACATCCTCTCTCCAAACTGTGGGAATGTCCCATAACTTCTCACCCTGAACAAGGAAGTATTTGTCCCGCCAACACTTCACGGAGTCGGGGTTGTCGACCAGCTTCACGCCCTTCCAAGCAGTGAGGTAGAAACGGTACTCCGTCCACGTCTTCTGATGGATCTTGTACAAACGACGAAGTACGTTCATGTTGGGTTCGATCCTGGCCACCTGATAGTGGAGGACGAACCTCGTGACATGCCTCCAAATGTTCGGCATCAGTTGAATAGGGCAGACCCCATACCACTGCAGCACTCCCCTTACGAAAGGGTGCAGTGGAAGACAAAGCCCCGCATAGAAAACATCGTAGAGGAAAATACAAGTGTCAGAGGGGAGAGAAGAACAAGACCTGATCCCTGACCCCGGAACGATGAGTTCGAACTCCGGAGGGATCATAAAGCACATCCGAACCATTCGCAGATCGGACTCCTTCAGGATGCTGACGATTTTGTTCGCCTCCGTGCGCTCCCTTGGATTGTTCTCTTCGTAAAACTAGGCCAGACCATGCTCCGCTTGCCTCAAATCCTCCAAACTATACTGCCTGGTTCCCCAAAGAGTGGATACGACGATCGAATGCTTGCCGAATGCTCCCATCCGCCGATCCCTCTCGACAATCGTTTCCACCACTGTCGAAGAGAGAGCTGCCTCGCCACCTCCGCCTTTGGGGCCAACATCTTCTCCTACTTCCGGAGAGGTCAGAATGATGGTGGCCTTCCCTTTGTCGACCGAAGAAGGAGTCGACCGGAGGGGTACTTCGAACTCACTCCAGGAGGAGGCCTCTTCGCCAGACGATACCCTAGACATCTCTTTAAATTAAAATAAGTTACCTGGGAAGTGACAACCATGGTCGGAATGCTTGTCGGAGATCGGGAAGAACGCCAAAAGCTCTGTGAAGAGAAGAAAACTCCGGTGAAGAAAAAGTGAGAAAGTGAAGTAAGAATGAAAGGGGGTGGAGATTTATAGGAAAACTTGATGGGCTTGGGCCGCACAACTTGACCGGCCCAACAAGCACGGAAGTCTAAGTGGTCAGTATACAAAACGACAAAAACGAAGCGGCCAGTCAATGCTCTTCAAGCTTGCGGTTCCGTTCGCCAAACTCAACAGGACGCTCGCCAGGCTCGCCGTCAAATCCGAGCAGACGTGTTTCTGTGCTGAAAACACCAAAAACTACGTTGACCAGTCAACGCTCTTCGAGCTCGCCGTTTCGTTCGACAAAGCTCGACAGGACGTTCGCCATGCTCGCCGTCAAATCCGAGCAGACGTGTTTCCAAGATGAAAACACCAAAAAATGCGTTGACCAGTCAACGCTCTTCGAGCTTGCCTGTTTCGTTCACTAAAGCTCGACAGGACGTTCGCCATGCTCGTTGTCAAATCCGAGCAAATGTGTTTCCGAGCTGAAAACACCAAAAAATGCGTTGACCAGTCAACGCTCTTTGAGCTCGCCGTTTCGTTCGCCAAAGCTCGACAGGACGTTCGCCATGCTCGCAGTCAAATCTGAGCAGACATGTTTCCGAGCTGAAAACACCAAAAAATGCGTTGACCAGTCAACGCTCCTCGAGCTCGTCGTTTCGTTCACCAAAGCTCGACAGGATGCTCGCCAGGTTCACCGTCAAATCCGAGCAAACTTGTTTCGGAGCTGAAAACACCAAAAAATGCGTTGACCAGTCAACGCTCTTCGAGCTCGCCGTTTCGTTCGCCAATGCTCGACAGGACGTTCGCCATGCTCACCATCAAATCCGAGCAGACGTGTTTTCGAGCTGAAAACACCAAAAAATGCATTGACCAGTCAACGCTCTTCGAGCTCGCCATTTCGTTCGCCAAAGCTCGACAGGACATTCGCCATGCTCACCGTCAAATCCAAGCAGACGTGTTTCCGAGCTAAAAACACCAAAAAATGCGTTGACCAGTCAACGCTCCTCGAGCTTGCCATTTCATTCGCTAAAGCTCGACAGGACATTCGTCATGCTCGCCGTCAAATCTGAGTAGACGAGTTTTCGAGCTAAAAACACCAAAAAATGCATTGACCAGTCAACGCTCCTCGAGCTCGCCGTTTCGTTCGCCAAAGCTTGATAGGACGTTCGCCATGCTCGCCGTCAAATCCGAGCAGACATGTTTCCGAGCTGAAAATACCAAAAAATGCATTGACCAGTCAACGCTCTTCAAGCTCGCCGTTCCGTTCGCCAAGCTCGAATGGACGTTCGCGAGGCTCGCCATCAAATTTGAGCAAACGTGTTTCCGAGCTGAAAACACCAAAAATATCGTTGACCAGTCAACGCCTCTTCACTGTTCGCCAAACTCCACATAACGGTCGTCGCGTTCTGCACACCGTTCGACGCGTTCGCCTAACCGTGAGCCCAGATCGCGAGAACCCCTTTTTCAGCTGGCCATCTGATCGCCCAGAATTGCTCTCCGGTGTTTGATCAACAGCTCTGATTTGGCCACGTCATAAATACGGCGATTAATTCCTTTTTCTATTTTATTAATTCGGATTATTTATTTAAAAATTGTAAAAAATGATTAAAAATTCTGGAAAATTAATTAAAAATTCTGAAAAATAGTTATAAATTCGTGGGAGAATTTTTGAGTCCCGGGTTAAATAATTATTGTCTAGAACGATTAATTAGGGCTCCCTAAAGGTGAATCGTTGCCTTGCAAAATTAAATAAATGGTTCTAACGAATGATATAAATCGGGAAAAAATCACTAAAGATCCGGAGCAACCTAGAAGCCACTTTGAGCATGCTACCAGCTCAGGAAAACACCATCACCCCTCAGACGAGATTCGAGCACCCGTTGAAAACTCCGATAAAGCCCTAAACGCCATTGCAACAACAGAACTACTCCCATAAGGCTGTAATACGCAGTCTTTGGGAGTGTGGGGCTCGTGATATGGCTAAAAATGGTGTTAAATCGGAACCATTCAAAACAGGTCACGAATCTCAAAGTCCCAGGGGCAAGATGGTAATCTCGCCTACAGACGGGTCCGAATTGGGAACCTGGGTCGCTCCTCCTGGACCCGCTAACCAATGAACGGACCCAACCAGTTGAGAATGGGTCTCAACCCATTAGGGGCCAGTTCAACAGGATTGGAGGAAATCCTGGTTCCCCCTGATTTGGAGGTGGTTATAACCATCCGTATCCTACCACACCGGAAAGTAGGGATTCTACCTGATCCTGAAGGAGATCCCGCTGGCGACTATAAACCCCCCTGATCCCCCACTGTAAAAGGTGACCACACTTTGCACACTTGAGCTTTTTCCCTCTCTTTTTCCATGTATTGACTTGATCGTCGGAGGGTTCGTCGCCAGGATCCATCCCGGTGTCTCGAACGTATGTGCAGGTCACAAGGGAGCACTAAGGAGCCAGCCAGTTCGCAAGGAGGAAGAAGGGGTAGATTTTTGTGAGTTCCTCAAGAACCTACAAATCTCATATGCTGCCTCCACACCCGAATTCAGCGGCAACAGGCGCAATCGAGTTGCTCCCATGAAAAAATTGTTGAAAAAGATAGGTGGCAATAATTAGGAGAAAAAGGTTTTCGATAAAGGCACATGTTTCCATTATGGAAAGGATGTTGGAAGAGAAATTGCAAGGTTTACCTTGCGGAGTTGGAGGACAAGAAGGCTTCATAAACATCTGTCAGGTGTGTTTGTTATTAAAATTAATTTTTCATTAACAAATTCTACTTCTTGGGTATTAGATATCGGTTATGGTTCTCATATTTGTAATTCGATGCAGGGATTAAGAAGAAGTAGAGTGCTGCAAAATGGTGATTACGAGCTAAGGGTTGGAAATGGAGTAAGAGTTACCGCCTTAGTTGTAATATTTTTTTGTATTTGTTTACCCTCCGGAAAAAAACGATAGAATTGCAAAATTTGTAGTATGTTCCAAGTTTAATTAGAAATATTATTTCTGTTCCATTTTTACTTGAACAAGGATTTGAGATTTTATTTAAGAATAAAAGTAGTTCTATATTCATTTAAATGAGTTGTATGGTACTGAAAATATTGATAATGGGCTAGTAATTCTGAATGTTGATGAAAATACTTTTCAAATGGAACACACGCATAAAAGAAAAAGAGATGAGATTAATCAAACCTATCTTTGACACTTAAAACTTGGTCATATAAATGAGAATATGATTGATAAGTTGCATAAAACTAACTATTTAAGTGACTATGATTTTGAATTCTGTCTCAAAGGAAAGATGCCTTAAACTCCATTTACCGTTCAAGCCAAAAGCGGATACTCAAATTTTATAACATTTACCGATGAATTTTCAAGATTTGGATATGTGTATTTTAACGAAATACAAATATGAGGCTTTTGTGAAATTCAGGGAGTATATGCTTGAAGTTGAGAAACAAATTGGTAAGTGTATCAAAGTACTTCGATCAGATTGAGGTGGTGAGTACTTATCCAGTGAATTTCATAATAATCTCAAAGAGAATGAGATTTATTCTCAATGGACTCTACCTGAAACACCTCAGCTTAACGGTGTAGTAGAAAGGATAAATCACACATTGTTAGACATGACATGATCCATGATGTCCTTCACGGATCTTCCAATATCTTTTTGGGATATGCTTTAGAGATCGCTACCTACCTCTTCAATAAGGTACCAACAAATTCTCTATCTAATACTCCCTATGAGATATGGAGAGGAAAGAAACAAACTCTTAAGTATTTTAAGATTTGGGGTTATCTTGCTTATGTGAAGAAATTAGATCCAGATAACTCGATGCGAGATGTGAAAATTGTAGATTCGTGGATTATCTTAAAAAAAACTATATGATACTATTTCTACTCCCTAACTGAAAAAATGTGTTTGTTAGTAAGCATGCCACATTCTTGGAAAATGAGTTTATTCAAGAAAGGGATAGTGGGAGAAACATTGAACTTAGTAAAGTTTAAGACCCACAATCAACTTACAAAGAGTTGTGGAAAGTCCCAAAGTATTCCTGAAGTAGTTGCACCCCATCAAATTCCTGAATATCATCAGAAGTCTATGAGAATGAGAAACACACCAAATATATCGAATATAGTCATTGAGAATGACACAGATAATCTTGAAATTGAGGATCCATGGACTTATCTGGAAGCAATCAAAGATGTTGATAACAATAAATGGCAAAAAACCATGAAATCTGAAATGGACTCTATGCATTCCAACAAAGTATGGACTTTGGCTGAAGCACCTAAAAAGATAATACCCATAGGGTGCAAGTGGATCTTTAAGAGAAAGATCAGAGCTGATGGCAAGGTGGAAACCTATAAGGCTAGACTAGTGGCAAAAAGGTTTTAGTTAAACTCACTATGGTGAAACCTTCTCACCAGTAGTAATGTCACGCCCCGCTTCCCAAAAAGGAGATACGGAATACAGATACGTGACTAAGTCCAACGAATGATTTTCATCATCCATAAGCTATTAGGATCTTTACAATATTTGACATGAATAATCAGAGTAGGAAGCAAGAGAAGTCAACCACGCATGCTTAAATAAATCAATATACCAACAGGATTTACTTGAAACAAAATGTAATAATCTCAAATAAATCAGATCTGGAACAAATCAAAAGTCTGGGACACACAGCCCAATACAAAATAATCCAAGTAACAGATACATTTATTCAAAAGCATCAAGAAAGTAAATTGTAGAAAGAACTCCAGCAACTAGAATCTTAGATCACCTACTTCATCGGCAGCTGATCACCATAATCTGCAATTTAACAAATTGCAGGAATTGGAAAAGAAAACAAAACGTCCGTCAATGCAAGTTACGGGCCACTTGTAGTGCAGGCAACAAGTACAGGAAAGGATAAAAAAATATAGAGTAAAAACAACATAGCATGGAATAAGCATGTCAACAAGGCAGAATAACTAACATGAATCAGGAAAAAAAAATCAAGTAACATGATATACTAACAGGGTACAGGTGATATGTAACAGATGTCAAGTGTCATGTAGACAGGTGAACAAGTAACAGGTATCTAATAGCATGTAACAAATAAATAGATAACAAATACAGGTAAACAGGTAACAGATGTCAGGTTATGTCAAGTATTGTATTTATTTCTATCTTGGTAGCACTTCATGCGTCCCATCCATTTACCACATGGTTGCTACATTCAAACAAATTACGTTTTAGATTTCGTAGGGGATTCTATAGGTCATGTACTCGGGTATTCACAGGATTACAAAACTTGGTCGGTAAACTTGATCGGTAAACTTGGTTGGTAACAGAAAATTAACTTGGTCGGTAAACTTGATCGGTAACTTGGTCGGTAAACTTGATCGGTAAATTTGTCATACGGGAAACACGAGTCTCCTTTCGAGTACAGACTCCTATATTGTCCACTACTAGATCTTTCCCTTAACCCCGACTTGGTTATTTGTTATCATTATCAAACAGACATATACGTGCACAAAACAAGTCAAGAATAACATGACATAAATAGGTAATAGGTTCAGATTGAAAGTTAAACATGTATAGATGAAAGACAACACATAAAAGGGTAGGACAATGAAAATTATAGTTCAGGATAGCAAGATAGTACTGCACTAAATCTAGAATTTCCGTTGCTACAAGTATGTAAATCTGAATCTGTCAAAAAATATAGAAAATAGGCTCTCGGCCGAATCCAGCAAATATATATAAATCATATGGTATTTCACAACAACAGGACTCAAAACAGATTTGTAACAAGAAAATGTGTTCAGGCAGAAATCAGAAGTTTGTATTCATAAACAGGAAAATAGCATAAAAACTTACTGATTAAATCCAAGAAAAATCTGGAGTATTCCCTAGTATGTTTAGTAACAGAAAATAAAGTTTCATAATTTTCCAACATAGATAGAATAGTCAAATAAAATCAGAAAGCAGCAAGATACATCAGTTTTGTAAATCTAGAATCATAAACACAGCAGTACTAAAACAGTAATATCTTACAAAATATAAATCGAAATCCAGATCCGTCAAAAGGGTGATAAAATAGATACAGTAGGCTACAAATCATATTCACAAAGTTTTTATAGACAGTAAATAGAATCAGGTAGAAATTATGTTTCTTTACTGAACAACATGAACATTCTGCAAGTAAAGTAGTTGTTTGCTGATGTGAATATTTGCAAGTGTACAAAATCGCAACAAGTAATATAGTAGTGAATAGAGTGTCGAACCCACAGAGACTAGATATTTTATTGAGCACCGATATTACTAGATTAGTTACTATTTGGAAGATCGAAATTTAATAAATAAAGAAAACAACTAAATTAAACTAATCTAAACTAACTAAATTAATGGAGAGGGAGCGGAGTCTGAAAATTGTAATTTGTTAATGGCAAAATTAATTCTAGGGCTTTTGATTTCACCTAGTTTATCCCACACAATTTATAATTCCTAAAAATATTATTTTTCCAAGTTGTAGACCGAAATCCCCAAATTATTTAATGCTTTCTCTCGAACAACACCAAAAATATCTTTAACTAACAGTTTGATACATCTCTATGTAAATTTAATTAATCGAAGACTCATTAAGTTCTGTGGATTTCTTAACGACTACATTAATCGCGGTAAATTATCTCTAATTTCGCTCAATCAATGATGTTCAATTTTTATTGTTCTAAATCACAAATTACCTCTCGGTCTCTCCATGATCCAATAATCATACAAAAATTGGCCAAATAATTGTAAGCATTAAGCACAAAAATTAAACACACAACCACAGAAAAATATGAAATTGTGTTCTCAAAACTAGGCTACATCTAAACCCTAGAACAATAAATTTAGTTCATAGTAAAATTGCAATTAACAAAATTGTTCATGGATTGCATTATAAAAATTAGAGAGAAAAAAATAGATACAAAAATAGACTGTTTTGTAATAAAAAATGCAAACCGAATGGTCTTAAAAATTGTGCCCAAACAATAAACCAAGTATTCTCTCTCTTCTCTGTCTTGGAGTCCGAGCCAGCCAGTAACATCCACACGCCGCCACGTCAGCAAGTGGTTTCGATCTGGTGCGCACACGCCGCTGTCCTGTGCAACGTCAGCGAGTCAAGACTGCATCGCGTGCCACGTCAGATCGTGTCGAAGTCAGTGCTGTTCTGAGCCGCAGTCGTCACGTGTGGGACCCAGCGGTCCCTTCTCTCCCTTTGTTGATCTGAGCGCACGTCCTCTCTTCTTTTTTTTGTTCTTCACGCCACCCTCCTCTCTGTTTGAACAACCTGCACACATAGATATAGGAGTAGGAATAGTTAGGTTTAGTTTATTATTAGGTAGGTTAGTTTAAATGTAATTAGGATAAATAATTATCTTAAATAATTATCTAGAATTTATGATTAGTATTAATCTTTAGACTACCAATCCAAAGCCGTGCATTCTATTTTTCTTTTTATTATTATTATTATTATTATTTTAAATTAATTTTTAAATTACAAAATTTTATTCTAACCCCTTAATTAATAATAATATTTCTATTTTACTTTTCACATGGCCGAATCGTAAAATTTCAACAAAACAATAAAAATTTATAAACCAATAATTTTGCTTTGTTTGTTGATTTTTTCCAAAAATATTCACTTTTTGTATCAAAAATCTTATTTCTTCAAAAACAATTAATTATTTGAAATATTATGGAAATAAGAAGAACTATAAATAATATAAATGAAAACAAGCAATTTTAATGGGTAAAAGAGTATAAATATTTATATGAAAATTAGACACATCAAATACCCCCAAACTTAAGATTTTGCTTGTCCTCAAGCAAAAAGTAGAATCATGAATAAGGGAAAAATAATCAAGAGTAGATTCAACCCATCACACTGAGAGATCTTATCATGTAAGCATTAAAATTGCAATTAAAATTATAAACAATTGCAAATAAAGTAAAAACAAGCATACCCACTTTCTCCAGTGCAATTATCTATTCATAACTCCAAACCCAATTGTATTTGTCATGCAATTAATGTAATTATAGTATGTAACTACCCAATCTGTGATTATCCCTTCTCACTACTGCAAACCGAGTAGCAAACTAGAGTTTTTTTGTTTTTTTTGTTTTTTTTTTCTTTCTAAGTCGTTACTTGTCTTTTGACGCGAATGCAAAATATTTGTGATGAATTCACCCGGTTACTCAACAAGTCACAAACTTTGAGTGCTTTGCATACTCATATTTTAAGTTGCCGTTTTACGTAAAAGTAAACATTGGTGATGAATACCTCTAGTTACTAAGCAACTCGAAACATTGGAGTAGATTGACTTTATTCATAATTTTTTTTTCTCGTTATTACTCTATTTACTTAAACTCTGTTTAGGACTAGATCAAAGGGTATAATCACAAGAAAAAGCATCACATTTATTTTTTTTATGTATAATAGCATGACTCACACAACTTTGTACGGAATTGTGAAACTCAATAATCCTAAAGTAAATAAGTATGCTTACTCTTGCTTTATAAGCAATTATTTATCGCAAAAAAATTATTTCAATGCTCATCTCAATGAAGAACTCAAAAGTGTAATGGTGAGCTTAATTGAAATCCTTCTAAAATTTTGTTTTTCTTTTCTAAAAAAAATAAATCATAAATTTGTAAAACTTCCCCCCCAAACTTGAATATCACATTGTCCTCAATGGGAAAGAAAAAGAAAAACAAAAAGAATGCAAAAAATTTAGAATATCTCCCATGATTCGTCTTGAAAATTCTGCACGTGCAACATTCAGTATTTTGGCGATATCTGAAGCTGTAGATGTCCAAATGGGCTGAATTGTTTTTTGCTGGAAAGCTAAGAAGATAGGCTACAACTTCTCTTTGAATCAGTTTTCCAGATTTTGACTCCAAACTGCTCAGAAACAGCCATTAATGAAGATGTTCAAAACAGCTCCGTCCGGCGACATTCAAAATTTATGCAATCCTACAAAATAAAATAAAAAATAAAAAATAAAAATGAACTAAAAGAAAAATCTAACTTAAATGCAGTAAAAGAAAAACATGGGTTGCCTCCCAAGAAGCGCTAAATTTTAAGTCTTCAGCCAGACATGGAGGTAAGATGGTTATGTAACGCCCAGATCCAACAACAACACATCCTTTCTAATTCTTCTTTTCAGGTGTGGATTAGGTTCAAGCTCTAGTTTGAGGCGTTTTCTTCGTGATGATGATGTCTTTGATTCCCCCACCTCTTTGAATTTATGCTGCAAAAATGAATAAATAGAGGGTGCAGCATCCAAATACATAACATTTTCAAAAATATTTTCTTTTACAGTTTCAAATGTTGCTGCATTTGTTGGACATACTTCGTTTGGCAGCTTTTCAATTTCGACACTATGTTTCTCGCCCACAATTAAATCAATTTTACTTACTTGACAACACGACTGTTCTTTAGGAGGAATTTTTATGGAATTAAAAACATCATACATTACTTGCTCATGCTGAATTTGTTCCTCCACAATTTGTTCAATCTCACTTTGCTTTTCAACCACATTCTGTTCGCCATTTTCTTCTTGTGGTTGCTCAATTGTCCTCCCACTGCTTAGTGTTATTGCTTTGACATCCTCCGTGGGGTTGACAACTGTGTTGCTTGATAATGTTCCTGCAGTTCTTTCATTTAAAATATTTAAAATTTGACCAATTTGTACCTCAAGATTGTGAATGGAAGCCGTATTATTTTGAATCGCCACATCAGTCTTCTGCATATACTGATCTGTCTTTTGTATATATTGCATGAACACCTCTTCTAATGTCGGCTTCTTTTCTTGCTGTGGAAAATTTTGAGGTGGTATAACTGCTCCTTGATTGTTGTCCCAAAAAAAATTGGGGGTGTTTCTCCATTCTTGATTGTATGTGCTTGCATAATGATTGTTTTGCATTTGAAAATTTGACACAAAATTTTCATGTTCGGCATTTGATGGAGCCAAAGGGTTCCTCACTTGGCAATCTATACTTTAATGGTTTCCTGCACAAAGATTACAAATCATATTAGAATGAATAACATTAAAATTTGTATTTTCTACTTCTTTATATAAAATATCATTTTTTGCATTTAAAGTAGAAAAATGATCAATTTCAAAAACTCCAGCCACTTTTCTTGGCATTGCTCCCTCTGAAGACCACTGGTAATCATTTGATGCCATCTCCTCTAAAATCTCATAGGCTGCTTCGTAAGTTCTGCTCATGAGTGCACCACCAGCTGCTGCGTCAACCATAGATCTATGTATAACTCCCAAACCATTATAGAATGTTTGCATTTGCAGCCATTTCGGTACTTCATGATGAGGACACTTTTTCAATAACTCTTTAAACCTTTCCCATGCATCATACAAAGACTCGGTCTCAAATTGAGTAAATGTGCAAATATCATTTCTTAGCTTTGCGGTCTTTGCTGGTGGAAAATACTTGGCTAGAAACTTTTGTGCAAGTCCCTCCCAAGTAGTAATACTACCGGGTAGTAGATAATGTAGCCAAGCCTTCGCCTTATCTCGTAGGGAAAAAGAAAAGAGTCTCAGTCTAATTGCATCATCTGATACACCGTTGTGCTTGAAAGTGTCACAAATTTTTAAAAAGTTTGCAATGTGAGCATAAGGATCCTCGTGCTGTAATCCCCAAAATTGAACAGTCTGTTGAATCAATCTAATCATCTCCGGTTCAATCTCAAAATCGTCAGCTTCAATAACCGGCTTCTTTATGCTTGATTCATAAATCGAGGGCATAGCATAGTATCTCAAAGGCCTGTTTTCATCCTTTGCAATGATAATTTCTTGTATGTCCTGAAATGTAAGTACTAAAAAAAGGTAATAGAAAAACTAAAAAAAAATGAAAGTAAAAGTAAGTCAAAAGTGGTAAAATAATAAAATACAAAAAAATCCAAACTAGTAATAATCTAGAAATTTTCAATATCAATAAAAGAATAAATAGTCCCCGGCAATGACGCCAAAAACTTGATGTGAATATTTGCAAGTGTACAAAATCGCAACAAGTAATATAGTAGTGAATAGAGTGTCGAACCCACAGAGACTAGATATTTTATTGAGCACCGATATTACTAGATTAGCTACTATTTGGAAGATCGAAATTTAATAAATAAAGAAAACAACTAAATTAAACTAATCTAAACTAACTAAATTAATGGAGAGAGAGCAGAGTCTGAAAATTGTAATTTGTTAATGGCAAAATTAATTCTAGGGCTTTTGATTTCACCTAGTTTATCCCACACAATTTATAATTCCTAAAAATATTATTTTTCCAAGTTGTAGACCGAAATCCCCAAATTATTTAATGCTTTCTCTCGAACAACACCAAAAATATCTTCAACTAATAGTTTGACACATCTCTATGTAAATTTAATTAATCGAAGACTCATTAAGTTCTGTGGATTTCTTAACGACCACATTAATCGCAGTAAATTATCTCTAATTTCGCTCAATCAATGGTGTTCAATTTTTATTGTTCTAAATCACAAATTACCTCTCGGTCTCTCCATGATCCAATAATCATACAAAAATCGGCCAAATAATTGTAAGCATTAAGCACAAAAATTAAACACACAACCACAGAAAAATATGAAATTGTGTTCTCAAAACTAGGCTACATCTAAACCCTAGAACAATAAATTTAGTTCATAGTAAAATTGCAATTAACAAAATTGTTCATGGATTGCATTATAAAAATTAGAGTTTAAAAAAATAGATACAAAAATAGACTGTTTTGTAATAAAAAATGCAAACCGAATGGTCTTAAAAATTGTGCCCAAACAATAAACCAAGTATTCTCTCTCTTCTCTGTCTTGGAGTCCGAGCCAGCCAGTAACATCCACCCGCCGCCACGTCAGCAAGTGGTTTCGATCTAGTGCGCACACGCCGCTGTCCTGTGCCACGTCAGCGAGTCAAGACTGCATCGCGTGCCACGTCAGATCGTGTCGAAGTCAGTGCTGTTCTGAGCCGCAGTCGTCACGTGTGGGACCCAGCGGTCCCTTCTCTCCCTTTGTTGATCTGAGCGCACGTCCTCTCTTCTTTTTTTTGTTCTTCACGCCACCCTCCTCTCTGTTTGAACAACCTGCACACATAGATATAGGAGTAGGAATAGTTAGGTTTAGTTTATTATTAGGTAGGTTAGTTTAAATGTAATTAGGATAAATAATTATCTTAAATAATTATCTAGAATTTATGATTAGTATTAATCTTTAGACTACCAATCCAAAGCCGTGCATTCTATTTTTCTTTTTATTATTATTATTATTATTATTTTAAATTAATTTTTAAATTACAAAATTTTATTCTAACCCCTTAATTAATAATAATATTTCTATTTTACTTTTCACATGGCCGAATCGTAAAATTTCAACAAAACAATAAAAATTTATAAACCAATAATTTTGCTTTGTTTGTTGATTTTTTCCAAAAATATTCACTTTTTGTATCAAAAATCTTATTTCTTCAAAAACAATTAATTATTTGAAATATTATGGAAATAAGAAGAATTATAAATAATATAAATGAAAACAAGTAATTTTAATGGGTAAAAGAGTATAAATATTTATATGAAAATTAGACACATCATTTGCAAGTATAGAACAGTTTATAAAAGTTATCAATTAAATCTACAGAAACTAGGAGTTAATCCCAGTCAGGTCTAGTTGAACTCAGTAAAATATTAGATCAAAATATTATTTTTAACATCAGTAGAAAAATAAATTACCATACAAAATTCATATAAAACTGGATCTGGAATTTTAACACATCTGTAGTAAAATAGCCATAACTTGCAACTCATAAATCAAAACTGAGGTCTGTCAGAAAATCTGAAAAGTAGACAGAATCCTCTATAATTTATATTCACAAACAATTTTCATATACTGACCTTAATAGGATCTAAAATACTGATAAAAAACGGGGTAATAGAAAAGACAGAAATATTCTTCTTGCATAAAATCAACTAGTCCATATAAAACACATCCAAATCATAACAAAACTTGAACCAAGCAACATGGTATAGGGTATTTAACAGATCTAATATACTACTAGTAACTCGTCAGGCATGCAAGGTTCACACAACAACTACTGGATCACAACCAACATACACATATGTAACAGGGATTAATTAGATATAAGTTAAACTTCATGTCGAGTGTGTAACTAGATACGACTATGGACGGGTCAACACAATAGAAACAAGATATAACAGGAGTTTTGCATAAGAATTGTCTCTAGAACACAACTACATTACATGCGGTATTTAGTACTTGTATTACACAAAGAAAAGAATACAAGTTACTTGCCTGATAGAGGACGACGGAGACGATGCAAATAGCAAGAATAACAGGAATGGATTCCCGGGCACGAACTCAAGCAAACGAATCACAAACCAATCACGAACACACGATTGGACGGCTAGATCCAAGAGTGATGATCAAGATTAGATCAGATCAGATTGGATCGGAAGGAGATCGGGTAGCCAGGATTCAAATTATCAAGATCTGATGGACTTGATGATAAATCAAAGGGATTAACGGCCAGAATCACTTGATCAAAACTTTTGATCAAAACAGCAAACCATCAATGGTTTGGCTCTGGCTATCAACGATGGTGGTCGGCGACTGGATCGCTGCAGCAAAGATGGGGCGGAAGCTCCGACGGTGGAAGGCGGTGGTCGCGGGGATCTACGACAGGGCAGAGTTGGCGGTGTACTTTGTATCGGTGAGGAAACAGGGGAGGAAGGAAGAAGGTGGAGTGCAGGGCGCTCTGGGGCTCGGCGACGGTGCAAGTGTCAGTCGAGGAGTCACGGTGGAGAGGTAGGGCAACTGCAGTTGGTAGTGACGAGGACGGAAGCGGAGTTCTACGCAGGGGCAAAAGTGCTTAGAGCCATGGCGATGGCAATGGGGGTGACGGTGCTGGTAGAGGGAGAGGATCAGGAGTTCGACTTGTGGAGACGAGGGCGGTGCTCAGGGTGAATGGAGGAGATGGAGAAGCCGAGTGTCAAGGTAGCAGGAGGCGCACATGGGGATGCAGTGGTCGAGAAGACGATGGGGAGACGTAGGGTGCGACGGGGAGAAGATGGGTGGCGACGGGGCTCGAGGAAGATGGAAGGAGATGCAGGGTTTCGACGAAGGGGTGTAGGTGGAAGGTGGGTTGCAGAGAAACAGAGGAGGGAGAGAGGTAGGGGACGATGAATAGTGAAGGGGGGTATTAGGCGGCAGGATTGAGAGGTGATAATTAGATTTAGGGTAAAAGGGATTAAACACACACATATATATATATATATATATAGGAGATAGAATATTAGGGTTTAGGTGTGAACAAGGGGTAACGGGTATTCGGTGTAAACGGGTAGGATAGGATCCAATATGACCAAAGGGTTTGGGTTTAAAATCCAGTAAGATATAGAACATGGTTTTTAGGGTTTTAAAATCCAATAAGAAAACAAAATCACCAATAAAAGGTAGGATTATATCATTAAAATATATTTTGTACTACATTATAGAATTTATTTGAAATAACTACAAGTACAATTAACAATAGAAATAGATTTTTAAATTAACAATCAAGGGTAATAATAATAATAACAACATTAATAGGGTTTGTATTACAATATAAAAAAAACTGTTTGAAAATATCAATAAATACCATTAATGAAAAGAAATGGATTTTAACGAGAGATACAAAATAAATTTGAAATAAAAATGAATTTAAGAAAACACATTTTTTTATAAAGAACCTAAACTCAGATAATACACAGAAAATACGTATTTGCGAAAACAGGGGTTACAAGTAATGCTTAAGTCCATTAGTTACTAGCTATAGCTGCATATTACGCCTATGAGATATGGAAGATGGATGTCAAAACTGCTTTCTTAGATGGCGATTTAGAGGAAGTCCGGCGATTTAGAGGAAGTCCATAAGGTTTTGTCTCTAGAGTAGGAAAAACCAAAGTATGCAAGCTGCATAAACCTATTTATGGGTTAAAGTAAGTATCAAGGACTTGGAATATCCGTTCTGATGAGACAATCAATTTGTTTGATTTTATCAGAAACATTGACGAACCATGTGTATACAAGAAAGTCAGTGGAGTGCAAGTACTTTTTCGGTATTGTATGTGGTAGCCATACTTATCATTGAGAATGATATCTTGATGTTGCAATCTGTCAAGGCTTGACTTTCCACAAATTTTTCCATGAAGGACTTGGGAGAAGCATCCTGTATTCTAGGAATAAGGATCTATAGGTGTAACACCCCGCAAAATTGAGTTATGATAATTTTGCCTTACGTGTGTTGCGCACATGTATTTTGTACTATTGCGGGTACTATCCGTAATGTATTTTTATATGAATATCCTACGTATTTCTGCATTACTCTATTTATATGTTTTCCGTACACTCAAAATTCCTATTTTTGAGCCAACTCAAATATGAATTTTTATCTTTGTGTTTTTACATGCATTGCACGTATTTTCAATGCACGTGTCCATTACGTATATTCTACCGTTATTTGTAATATTATAAAATTTTCTACGTGTTTCAATTATTCATTTTATAACTTATTCAAATTCGTTTTGTAAATTTAAATTCATTTATCCTATTTTGACTCAAATATATTTTGTTTATATCTGTGATGCATGTGTTCTCTACGCATGTGTTGATTATATTGTTGTATTTATATATAGAATTAATAAAGTGAATTTTTCATATTTTATATTTCGATTGTTATGGACATTTTTCATTCTCTCGAATTTATTTTGTATATGAATATTTATTGGCACGTGCTTTACACGTATTTCTTTTTATGCACATGCTAATTATGTTATTTTTATTACAAAATTTGTGCACTAAAAATTTCACTAGGATTAATTTAAGATAATTATACTAAATTTAATATATTTATTTATTAAAAATAAGAATTTAAAATGAAATAAAATAATAGAATAAAAGTAAAATGAGAAATGTACAAAACACGTGCATACGTGCATTGCACACAAAAGCTACAAACCTGCCCTTGTTGACCTGGTATCATTGAGTGAGGGTGAACGGGTTTGTGAGTGGTGTGAGTGAGTGGGTGTGTGGGTGGTTAGTTGCTAAAACTACTCAATAATTTTCCATATAAATACCCACTCACTTTAGCCATATAGGAACACAAAACAAAACAAAAAAGAGAGAATCAAGAGGTGCTTGGGTGCTGTTTGCTTTCGGGATTTGCTAGAAGGAAGCTTGCGGTTTCTTGTGGTGTATTTTTGGAGCTTTTTGTTATGGGGTTCAGCTATTAGGAGGTCTCTTTTGAGATGAGTGTTTTCATAATCTTCTAGTATGTAGAAATTGTGCTTCCTTAAACTAGAAATGTGTAGATGAAGGTGAATTGATATGTGAATGTGAAGTAGTTGCTCTAGAAGTTCTATTTGTGCATACTTAATTATAATTGCGTAGTAAATGATGAAATTAATGTATGTATGTGTAGGAGATTTATAGAAACACAATAAATACATGAGATTGATTTCCTTGTATGCATTTTAGTAATATAGATACCCTTCAAGAACTCTAGTTGTGTAGAGAAAAATTTGTTCATTTAACCTAAGTGTAAGACTATGAATAATTTATACAATTTAAATAAAAATTCTCATGCTCTTCAAGAATTAAATTGGTATAAATTCTATTCCATGCATATACACTAATCTCAGAAATGATTTCATTCTGAATTTGTAAAGCAATACGTAACAATTGAATTATCAAAAAATTCGAGTTTCATATCTACTATAGTTCAGGTTATAAACAATAAGTGCCCATTTTCTCTCATAAATTGTGAGTTGGCACTTTGGTTGTGGGTTGCGGTTGGTTGGCTGTTGGGTTTGGGTTCGACTCTAGGCAGTGGCCATTTGCTTTAAATAATATTTTTTCTTTATGACTTCTATATTTTTGAGATAATTATACTACATATAAATTTGGGGTGGTATATACTGGACAATGGTTATATATAATATTCTTGAAATTTATAACTTCTTGGAACTCTTTGGAACAAAAATTATACTAGTATATACTAATATTCGTAAGTTACAAAATCACCATAAGGATGAATTTAAATTTACTAGTATATTGGGGAAATATTTTGTGATAAGTATGAACTAATTTAAAATTCAATTTGAGGAATAATATCCCACTACAATTTGATTAGTATGCCTAGATGGTTAATTTGGATTCTTAAAAGAAGGATTTTACTTTCCTCTGAATGATCTAACTTTGGAATAGTTGAGATAATTAAATATAAATTTGGAAAATTCATTTGGATAAAATTTTTATTGTTTATTATTTGCCTTAAGAAGTAAATATAGTAATATTTTATCTTTGGGGTGAAAGATTAAAATATGACAATTTATCCTAATATTGTGTATGAAAAGGAACTTCATCCTAGAATTTATGAAAGATGATTTATATGACAAATTAAGAGATAAATAAAGAATGAATTTGGGAGAATAAACGTATGACATTTGTAAGGAGTTTTATCAAGTTGAAATGCTTTATTAAGATTCATTATAAGGGAATGAGAAGTTATATCTTGAAATTGATAATTCAAAGTGAACGTATAAACAAATCGAATGAATTATGAATGAGAAATTGTGTATTTGAGGTTAAGATAACCCGTATGAGCTCAGTTTGAGATGTTGAAATCTAGAGGCTGAGCAAGACCCTTAGAGACCGGCAAGTTATGATAAATAAAATTTGAGAAGTAGCCAGTGTAGGCTAACATTTCTCTGTGTGTTGATTTAAGTCCGGTAGGGTAATCTAGATCTAGATTGTGATAATCATAATTGAACCTGGAACATGCACTAGAGGAATATGTGATGAAGTACGGGCAAACATGAGTATGAGGGCCTCATTTGATTCGCGGTGGGAGATTATCTTCTGAATTATCGGGATCAAGATTCGCGGTGAGAGATTATCTTCAGAATTATCGGGGCGTGAGGCATGATGTCCAACATCGCTTGCGGTGGGAGATATTTCTTCAGAATTATCAGGATCGAGGCAATGCTCATGGGTTATTTGTGTGATGAGGTACTAGATGGCTCGCGGTGTGGGTCTCGTCTTCAGAATTATCAAGGTGTGAGGCAGGATGTCCAAAATTACTTGCGGTGGCAGAACGATTCTCAAGAATTATCGGGGCGGTACTAGTTACTCACAAGATATCTAAACCTTACACTAGTCACCGTAGTAGGAATTCACAACGAAGGATTGAACCCTATAATGAGGAGTACGATAAGTGCTTGCCCTCGGACCTATGTAGTATGAGATGCATAGAATCCAAACAAGTATGCATTAGTGTAATCGTAAGTATAAATGTCTGCATTAGGCATTATGTTCATATCATACACTGACATAATTAGGATAGTCACCTTTCTATTTTTGTGCAATCAAGTTTGTGATTTGTAAGATGGTGAAATCGCTATGTCATAGCATTGCGTCAGTTGTATGCAACTGACGTGCCCACAGTTTTCTAGTTGCAGGACTGGATTCAGCATGGTCTTAAAGTCACTGTGATGGGTTGTTATAAGATTAAAGATCTTCCATTATCATATGTTGTGTTATACTTATTTATTTTCCCTGTGCTATTGTAAAGAATGATGTTGTAAATGAAAAAGTTTTAAATCCCTTGTAAATTTGTACAAAGTTGAAGTAAAAGATCCTGTTTGAACTACGAATTACCGGTGTTTGGAATTCGGGACATTACAATAGGGATAGGTCTAAAAGAATGTTTGGGTTATCTCAGTCTAGTACATAAACACCATATTAAAAAAGCTTAGCCTGGAAGATAGTAAGAGAGGTTACTTACCAGTAAGATATGGCATACATCATTCACACAGGATGTCTCCAAAGGCACTAGAAGAAAAAGTGATGATAAAAGTCATCCATTATGCGTCGGCCATTGGGTCAATCATGTATGATATGCTATGTATCAGATCTAATGTGCATATGCTTTAAGCATTGTAAGCAGGTTCTAGTCAGATCCGAGAAAGGAACACTGGAGAGCGGTGAAAATCATTCTCAAGTACTTAAGAAGGACGAGAGATGTTTTTCTGATATATGGTTGGTTTAACTTGAAATCGGAAGACTATGCTGATTCTAGTTTTCAGTCAGATCCGGATGACAGTAATCCATTGCCAGGTACGTGTTTACCCAGAATGGTGTTGCAGTAAGTTGGAAGAGTTCCAAGCAGCAAATAATAGTTGATTCAGTCACTGTAGCAGAGTATATTATTGCAAACAAAGCTGTCAAAGAAGCAGTGTAGATAACGAAGTTCATCACTGAGTTGTGAGTGGTTCCGAAGGTAAATCAGCCGATTCCTCTTTATTGCGACAACACTGAAGCTGTTGCCCACGATAACATTCTTTAAGTCTGAGTTGGTTTCCAATGCTTGTTTCTTCATATGGTCCATCCTTCACTTGTTTATAAGAACGCTATATTTGTCATCATCACCGTTTTCCTTACCATCAGAATTTTCTTCATCATTGTCATGATCATCGTGCTCAACCTTCTTTGTGTCATCATCATTTTTGCTTCTAAGAGGCAATTGCAGGGATTGCTAAAGAGTAGGATTGGTTGCTAAATAGCAAGATCGACATGCACATTCAACATATTGCAATTATCGTAAGAGCACATATCTTCATAAAAAGGTGCTTTCACCTTAAAAATTTCGTTGCATCATCTCCAATAGCGCAGGATCCCCCACAACCTTATAAGCTGTGCCCCTCCACAAAATATCTGTAAAGCTTTTATACCTCTGTTCAATTCATTGAAATTGTCTACACACTATTATATTAGCAGTGATGAATTGGTATTCCATAAGAAATATAAATTACTCTCATCAGGAGAAACTAATGATAAGGTCCACAAATTAAAATGGATAACAAGTTACACTACAAACCTAGGGTGCATACAGAGGTAGATGCACATGCAGCCGCTTACCCTGGATTTTGATTATGTAGCCTATAATTTTGATATAAAGTATCTTCAAAGTCCACTCCTCCTGTAATGAAGCTCGCTCTTCTTGGGCCTCAAAAATTCTCATTCTCATTAATGTTTGTCCCAAAACTTGAAAGAAGCTCTTCTTTCTCCCTCTCTGTTTCTCGAATGAGCCCGAAACCCTAGCTCCCATTTCGCAATCCCAAATCTTCTATCATCTTCTCAATCCCATGAACTCCACCCCTCTAGTGGCTCTCCATCTCCACCTTGGCATCTTCCCATGCTTCCTCCACCATCGATAGTAGAAACCCAGAGTCTCAATCCCAATCTGTGATGCACCGATGCCGAAGACTCTCCATCTCCACCTTCCTCCACCATCGCTACGCCACGACCTCCACGGCTCCACCCCTCTCCTGGCTCTCCATCTCCACCTCAGCAATTGGCATCTTCCTGAGCTTCATGAGCTTCCTCCACCTTACTGAGCTTTCTCCACTTGGGCAAAATTTTAAGGTATTTATATTTGCATTATTTCCATAAATCATAGTCTATGATGTTCTGTTGAATGGTATGAATTATGGGTTAGAGACATCAGAAATTAGGTTTTTGTTTGGATGTTAGGGACATCAGAAATTAATGGAAACAGAAATTAAGTTTTTGTTTATAAATTAGGGGTTTAATATTAGGTTTTCATACTAAATTAGGGATTAATAAATTAGCTTATTATGTTGTTGATTGATTATTGATACTAAATTAAGGGTTTATAAATTAGGTTTCCAATGTTGTTAATTAACTGGTTTTTTATACTAAATTAGGGGGTTATTAATTTGGTTTCTGTTTGATACAATTTTAATTTTAGTTCAATTTTCAAACAGTTATGGAAACTTTTTTGAAAAGAAAACCATGGAAAGATGTTGATTCAAGTGTTTGATATCCTCATCCTCGTATAGAGCTTAACGTTGATGAACTTGCATCTGATCCTGGTGAAATTGGTGGTGGGAATAAGTAGTGGTGAAGTTGAAACGCGGTGATGATTGAATTAAGAAGCTACACTAAAACACTCAGGGGACACACATTGGGGATCTCACTTTAATACTCTTTTGAGTTTAATTCACTTGTTTGCCTTAGTAGTTGAGGTACTTCAAGTTATTGATAAGGAGGACCAACATGGAGATGCAAATATGCTAGTGAAGTTATTTGATTTTGAACTTGTATTCATCTTGCATTTGATGAGAATTGTATTGGGAGTCACTAATAAGTTGTCTCAAGTATTATAGAGAAGGGACTAAGACATTCTAAATGTGATAAATCTGATTAGTGTAACCAAAATGCAATTGCAGAAATTAAGGGAAAGCGAATGTGAGTCTTTCTTAGCAGAAGTTTGTGAGTTTTGCAGGAAGAATGAAATTCAATTTCCTAATATGGATGAAACTTTTGTAGCCCCTGAGAGATCACATCGTCGAGCCGAAGAATTGACAAACCTTCATCATTACAGTGTTGAAATATTTTATGTGGTGATCGACTTACAACTTCTAGAGTTGAATCACTTTGATGAAGTGAATACCCAATTGGTCTTGTGCATTGCCTATCTTGATCCAAGAGATTCATTCTTTACTTTTGATAAGGTAAAACTAATATAATTTTCAAAGCTTTATCCAATTGATTTTTCTTTCCTTGATTTGATGGCTTTGAGTTTCCAACTTAATACATACCATGGAGATGTCACATGTGTTGATGAGTTTTCTAATCTGATTGGGATTAATGACTTGGCTAAAAAGTTGAAACTAGAAGACATATTGTTTATCCATTGATGTATTCAATTATGAAGTTGATGTTACTCCTACCAGTGGCAACAATGACTTGTGAAACAGAATTTTTAGTTATGAAGCATGTAAAGACTTCGCTTCGCAACTAAATTGGAGATGAATGGTTTAATGATTGTTTGATTGCATATATCGAGAAAAGGACATTGAAGTCAATCAAAATAGAGGATATCATGAAAATGTTTCTAAACATGAAGGTGCGTAGGGGAGTTGTAATATAACAATACTTGTTTAATTGCTTCTGTAATATAATTGTGGATGTTTGAAGAATTTTATGAATTTTTAATTCTTGTGATTTCGCTCCCGGTGAATGAAAATCCTTACTCCGCAACTAGATGCATATCTAACCTGTTAACGATATATGCATTTGTTAGGATTATGTCTTGTATACTCATTGTTCAATTAGAAGAAGAGACGACGAAGCATGGAGGTCGAAGCGTTGAAGAGAGAAAAAGTTGGAAACAAGAGCAAGAACAGTAATAGAGGGGTGAGTACAGTCGACTGCACACCCCTCTGTTACTGTTGCTGCTCTTATTTCTAACTTTTTTCTTCTTTGACGCTCCAGATCGGCTGCAACATTATTTTGGGCCTAGGTCTTGGAGATTGTTTTGGCCCATTCTTCAACTCCAAGTCAGATCGTACGGCTCGTATTCAGTGCCTTCTTTTACAGGATATATTGGATGACTGAGATATCAAGACTAACCTAGGGTTATCTCTATTCTATTTCTATTTATTTTAATGACCTTCAATATGATAGGTCAAGTATTTCATTGATATTTTCTCCATTGCAAAGAGAGGCTTGAGAGATAGTTCTTGGATTGTGATTAATTCCTTACATTGAATGAATCTGTAACTCCTTGTAATCTTCTCTAGTTGAATATTATATCTCCTTATATTTTTCCAGATTAAGCGAAAGCTAATCGGGATAAATCCTCGTTTGTTTTGGTTGGACTGGTGGATCTATTTGTTTGGTTGTTTGATTGATTCGTCTCATCTACCTCGCCATTCTCATTACTCTAATTATTTCCACTGCGCCACCAGTGTTCGGCGAAATTCCCCAAAGAGAGTTATGGTAAGATTCCTCTCCATATCACAACACCCCATTAAGGTTGTATCACAGCTTCAGGTTGTCGAGTCCCTTAGTGAAGATGATAGGTCACGGTCTTTTGAAGATCAAGCAGTTCGATGAATAGATCAACTTCAATTTTTGGAAGGTAGACATGTATGATGTCCTAGTTCAAGAACGTCTACAGTTAGCCGTTAAGAAGAAGAAAACGCCATCTGATATGAAGGAGGATATTTTTGATGATATTTATGAAAGAGCCATAAGTCTAATCTGACTATTATTGGCGGATGAGGTCAAGTACAAATTTCTTGAAGAAAGTAGTGCATCGAGTTTGTGGGAAAAACTCATAGCTAAATACTCTGATTCGTCATTACTATATAAGATACATTGGAAGAGGAAGTTATTGTGTTTATCAATGAAGGAAGGTACCGATCTCCAAGATCAGATCACAAAGTTCAACAAGGTGTTATCTGAACTCAAGGCGATAAATGCGGATTGTGAGTGAAGAAGATAAAGTTTTCAACTTGATATATTCACTGCTGGATTCGTACAAACATTTGATCACTACCATGCTACAAGGTAAATTTGCCAAGGAGAGTATTACTGTAAATGGTGTAATCAAATCCTTGAAGGAAAATCAACTTATGAAGGAGACCCAGAAATCATAGTTTACTCCCATAAGTTGTCTAGCAGTGGAAGGTCCTTCAATTGGAAGTCAAAGTGCATTACAAAAGGATTTGATCTGTTGTCGATATTGTAAAAGGTTAGGGCATATTTAGAAAAGACTGCGGGAAATAGTAGAAGCAGAAGAGCACCAAGGATGACAATTCTACCGCAGATATGGTTTAGCTTTCTGAATCAGATGATTTGTGTCTTCTTGTTTCTTTTATATATTTTGGGTTTATTAAGAAATTGGAGGTATGAGTTATTGGATTTTTTTTATAGAAATGAGTTAAATATAAAGTCGAGATAATTTGGGATAAAATAAATAGTAATTTAATTGGATAACAGACATTTTATTAATTTTGACTAGAGTTTACTGTTAAATTAAAAAGGGGAATTAAAGAGAATAATTAGAACTTGGTTGATTATAAAGATTGAGTTTTATTTGGAAGATAAATAAATTGTGATATATGTTATAAATGGTGATATATGTTTGAGATTAGGAAATAAATTTGAGTATTTGAACTAGAATTGTATAATTAGATTTAAAATGTAAATTAAGGAGAAAATTTGGGAATTGAGTTGAATATAAAAATTGAATTTGGAACTAAATAAATACTAATTTAGATTCTGATTAAGAAGGAAATTTTGATTATTTTGACAAGAGGTATTTTAAAAGTTTTATCATTTGGATTAAACTTGATCTAGAGTTAACTTGAGTTTGTTAAAGAATAAATTGGAAGTTGAATATCATATTGTTTAGAAAAAGAATCTATTGAATGTAATTACAACTTCATTGATAATCCTATTAGAAGGGGGTGAATAAACTATCTCTCTATTTTACATAGAGAATGTTTAAGTGAAATGCTGGATAAGAATATGAAACTAGTTATGCAAATAACTGAGTTATGTGAACAAGGGAATAATTGGATATAGGAATGAATGAAATTTCAAAATGTGAATAAAGATGGTATGGATAACCTATGCATGCTGTGAACATGAACTGTGTTGATACTAGAGGCTAAGCGAGACCTAGAGTATGGGCAAGTGATGAAAGTGATAATTGAAATTTGAGAAGTAGCCAATACGGGCCATCGTTCTGAGGAGGTCTGATATTTTAATAAAATCAAATGGTAGAACTGTGTCGTAAGGCAGAATCAGCAATTGGTTAACAGGATGACTGATGTTGTTGGAATTTTTCTAATTTATTGGAGCATGTTCTTGATCTGAAATTTTTACCCTGTATTCCTACATGCATCTAGATTCTATAAAAAATCAGGAAAATGTTTGGATGAATTTATAGGCTCGATCAAAATTGACCTTTAATCAGTAGCTGAAGTTGAACCGAAGAACATGATGACTTTCTGTGCTTAATTGAAATAGAGAGAAATCACTATATACTTGGAGTTTTGACATGAATTCTTTTGCATATTGTTCACTATGGTCTCTAGTTTCATCACTATAAATTTTGTGTCATTTGGATGAGTAAAGAATTTAATATGATTTTATTAGCATGCACCATGCTGGTGTCAGTCAATTTGGATACCCTGTAGAGATTGGACATTTGAGGCTCATTAAGAGCACAATTTGAGAACCTGATTCATTAAAGATTTGTAGTAGACATCTAGATCTTTCCAACAAGACCAATTTGAGGCATTTTCAGTAAAGGGCTGATTTACTGTGATTTTTGTAAAACTGGACAGAGACCTAGAATAGATCTAAGTGCTCTGATTTAAAAAGACCTAGTGTGTGACTTGGTGCATTGATGAGAGATGTGTGAGTTAGGGTGACCTATTGGTGAATTTTGGACTCATGACCAACTAGAGAGTTGTTGAGGACACCCACACTCTACTATAGAACTTGGGTTTGTGACGTTCTGATGAACGAGTAGTGTTTTGTGCTACCGGTAAGGTGTAACCCGTGTACAGGAAGTACACAGGCTGAGGCTTGAGAAGCTATTTTGAGGACCTAGATGATGGAATTTGAGTTTATTATCAACTAGAAAGTTGTAGCCTAGGATCTTAGCTTTCTGGATTGGGCTTGTACACTCCTATCGGAGTTGTATCAAGGAAGTTATGACCTTTTTAAGATTCGTGCAGAAACACCATAGGTCGCTTAGTCTGGAGTGTTAACTAGGTATTGTGAGGACATTTTCCTTGTGTACTATCAGAGTTGATAACTCTTGTCTAGGGATGGTGGACATCTGTTGTTGGTATTGTGGACTCCCATAATGGGTGTGTGACTCGAGTTAGTCACTAGGGTAAGGGATACCCTGCACCTGTCAACCCTACATTATAAACTTCCGCCGAAGCGTAGGACTTCCGAGCCGTGCCATTGAGATAAGTTCATAGCCTGGGTCAGGGGTGAACATCCATTCACAGCCGGGGTAGCGGCGAATATAGGCCGTAATGCTGGATAATTCCAAGTCGGGAAAGTGGCAAACCGGACCGAAATCGCCAGGGCCAGAGGTTGATAGGCAAGTGTGGAAGCAATTTTATCTTTTACCCAAAGTGATAGAGTAAGGCTGGGATTAGAATGACATATTAAGGGGTTTGGAAAATTGCATTAGTCCTAGCAGATCATAGTTGGTGTTGTACCTTCCAGTCGTAGGGATACGTTTTCGGCACTCATGAATGAGTCCTCGGCTCGTATCTCGATCTGTTAATTCCTAAAGTTTTCCAGAGTAAGGAACAGAGGCTAGGAGGATTTGACCTACCGAGGCGCTCACGTCCCTATGCACGTGGGTTTGTTGTTAAGGTATGGAGGCTAGGAGGATTCGACCTCCCGAGGGGCTTACGTCCTTGTTAAGGTACGGAGGCTAGGAGGATTCGACCTCCCGAGGCGCTCACGTCCCAGTTAAGGTACAGAGGCTAGGAGGATTTGACCTCCCGAGGTGCTCACATCCCTGTTAAGGTACGGAGGTTAGGAGGATTTGACCTCCTGAGGCACTCACGTCCCTTTGGTGTATATATAAGTTCATAATCCAATCAGGGGTGAACATGCATGCGTCAGTCCATAGCCCGGGTAAGGGGTGGACATGGGAATCATACGGTCTTGCGACCGGATTCAACACGGCTTCAGAAGAGGTCCGTACGCGGGTACCAAGTGGCAGCTACAACCACCACTTAGGCACTGCAATGGCAGAACTAGACCGACCAACTGCAACCTCCTTGGATGACGGACAATCTATTGGGAACTGGTTGAGTACAAGAGTAGGATGCATGGCGAGGGTTCGAATCCCTGAACTGTGGAGAAAGACGACTAGATTTGGGGGCGTATGTTGTATGGGATGCATTCGTGCTCCAAAGTCTTGCTTGCATTAGAGTCAGGCATGTGAGTTTGCTGCATCTAGTCATAGGGTCATGTCATACCACTGCACTAGAACCCGAATCTATTAAACCCTTGTTTTAGCATATCACCTTTCTATTTTGCATAAATTATTGGTTGTGATTGAATTTTAGAGGATCGCTGTTATCACCTGCTTTGCGTCAGTCGAAGTACTAACATTCCCCACCTTGTAGGTATCCGGAGCCGATTTACAGGTACTACAGAGCTCGAGTTGGTCCAAGGATCCAAGGGACATATGCAAGTGCTGTTATATTATTGTAAATCTTGTAATTTTAATTTGGACATTGTAACACTTGTAAATGAAACATTTATATGGAATAAAAGTTTTAAATTTTCCTGTACTTTCTATGATTGTGGCTACTTTGAAGTTCGACTACTGGAGTAGGGTCTCAGGTTCCTGGGATGGGGATTTGGGGCGCTACACTGTATACATTTGTATTGTATCAAATTGGTACTGAAATCTTCCGAGCCGGCAAAAAAATTATTTTTATTATTATTTTTGAATTAAATTTTTTTGGTAGAGATTATTCGTTTTAATTAATAAAAATTATCTGTATAGACAGATATATGTATGTATATGTACTGTATCGATTTCGTACGTTTGTAAGAAATCATGTAGTATGTGATTTTGGGAAAAAGACCTTTTATTTTTGATCCATCAATACCAAATAGAGGGTTAGGATTGGATTAGGGTGTTGATTGTAATATAAAATTGCACTTTGAACACCAAATTGATGAGCCATGAGAATGAGAACAAGTGGTCTCTTCTCAACCACAAGCTCACTCTCCTATAACCACCCCCCCACAAGCTCACTCTCCTATAACCGCTCCCCCCCCCCCCCCCCCCCCCTTTTGGCCATTCAAAGGGCAAGAAAGCCCTTTCATTTTGTTCCTTCATCCCATCCCATCTCATCTCACTCCATCTCTTGTATTTACTTTTACCTCTTCTACCTGTTTTATTTTAGAAAAAAATTGAGAAGAAAAGAAAAGAAAGAGAGAACCAAAAGATGGGTTAGGGTTTCATGGGTTCATTTGTGAGGTGTTCTTAAAGAGGAGCAAGAACAAGGAGCAAGGAGGAGAAGAAACTAGCTAGTTCTTCTTACACTTTGGGTGGGGGTTCTGAACCTATGTATTGTTATTATTATTGTTATTTACTTGTTGTGTGAAAAACTTGGACTCAATTCATGTGCATATGATTATCATGGACTAGAATAAAATGGCATATGAATATTGAAGTGGTAGAACACAAAATAATACACTAAAGATTCAATCTTGTAGTTTTGATGGTTAGAATTAATTACTTATGCTAAAGTTGAAATCTTGAACCCAAATTAATTTGGGAGGTTATTATATGTGTTACTAACATGCTCTAATTTTTGTGGATTTTTCTGGGTAAAGTTACTAAGTTAAACAAATATTTCCCCTAAAACAGCGAGCTTTTAAGAGAATCGCTGTTTTGGTTATTTTTGCATATGTTCAAAGAGATGAGATTTGAGTTCTATAAGGAATCTGAAAAAGTTGTCAACTAGAAAGTTGTAGTAGATGTTCTCCCCTTTCAAAATGGCCTATTTTGTTAGATTCCGATAAGTATTGCAAAAGTTATGAGCTATACAAAACTCGGCAGCTAGCTTTTTGGCTGAAGCTCGTTGTCTGGATGGTTCGAAGTTTTGGCACCTTTTATTGATTGAATCTGAAAAATTGTTCAACTAGAGAGTTGCAGTAGATGTTCCCACCTTTCCAAAATGACCTATTTTGTTAGATTCCGATAAGTATAGCATAAGTTATAAGTTTTATAAGTTTCAGCTTTTGCTGTGCTTTTCGTTGTTCTTGAGTTGTGTTCAAAGAGCGGGGAATTGAATTCCATAAGGAATATAAAAAAGTTGTTAACTAGGAAGTTGTAGTAGATGTTCTACCCTTTCTAGAAAGTATCATTTTGTTAGATTCTGATAAGTATAGCAAAAGTTGCGAGCTTTACAAGTTTCAGCTTTGTGCTGTCTTTTGTTGTTCTTGAATTGTATTCAAAGAGCGGGAAATTGAATTCCATAAGGAATCTGAGAAAGTTGTTAACTAGGAAGTTGTAGTAGATGTTCTCCCCTTTTCAGAAAGTAAAATTTTGTTAGATTCCGATAAGTATAGCAAAAGTTGCGAGCTTTACAAATATCAGCTTTGTGCTATCTTTTGTTGTTCTTCAATTGTGTTCAAAGAGCGGGGAATTGATTTCCATAAGGAATCTGAGAAAGTTGTTAACTGGAAAATTGTAGTAGATGTTCTACCCTTTCTAGAAAGTATAATTTTGTTAGATTCTGATAAGTATAGCAAAAGTTGCGAGCTTTACAAGTTTCAGCTTTGTGCTGTCTTTTGTTGTTCTTGAATTGTGTTCAAAGAGCGGGGAATTGAATTCCATAAGGAATCTGAGAAAGTTGTTAACTAGAGAGTTGTAGTAGATGTTCTCACCTTTCCAAAATGTCCTATTTGGTTAAATTCCGATAAGCAGAGTAGGAGTTATGACATTTGCAAGTCACAGCAGCTAGCCGTTTGGCTGAAGCTTCACTGTTTAGATTGTTCGAAGTTTTTGTACCTATTACTTACTGAATTTGAAAAAGTTTTCAACTAGAGAGTTGTAGTAGATGTTCTCACCTTTCCAAAATGTCCTATTTGGTTAGATTCCTTTAAGCGAAGTAGGAGTTATGACCCTTACAAGTCACAGCAGCTGGCCTTAATTGGCTGAAGCTTCGCTGTTTAGATTGTTCGAAGTTTTTGTACTTCTTACTTACTGAATTTGGAAAAGTTTTCAACTAAAGAGTTGCAGTAGATGTTCTCACCTTTCCAAATTATCCTATTTGGTTAGATTCTGATAAGCGGAGTAGGAGTTATGACCCTTACAAGTCACAGCAGCTGGCCTTAATTGGCTGAAGCTCACTGTTTGGATTGTTCGAAATTTTTGTACTTCTTATTGACTTAATCTAAGAAAGTTTTCAACTAAAGAGTTGTAGTAGATGTTCTAAACTTTCCAGAATGTCCTATTTGGTTAGATTTCGATAAGCGGAGTAGTAGTTATGACCCTTACAAGTCACAGCAGCTCGCCTTAATTGGCTGAAGCTCGCTGTTTAGATTGTTCGAAATTGCTGTACCTCTTATTGACTTAATCTGAGAAGGTTTTCAACTAGAGAGTTATAGTAGATGTTCTCACCTTTCTAAAAGTTTAATTTTGTTGAATTCCGATAAGAGTAGCATGTTTAATTACTTCTAGGATGTTAGAAGACTTTTATGTTGCCTTTGTATATAAAAGATCAAGTTTTGCTAGCAGCATGTTATTTTTCTTCTAGGTTGTTAGAAGGCTTTTATGGTTGCTTCTATATGATTCATTTGTCGCATACATAGCCAGTTGGCTTGTATGTAATTTGTTTGGCTCATACGTAGCTAGTCGGCTCGTACGTAAGTTGTTTTGCTCGTATGTAGCTTATTAGCTAGTACGTAGTTATTGTGCTCGTCTAGGGTGATATCATTATCCTAGGAGCTATCGACCATCAAGACGTGTATTTATTTTACTCCTTGTGGACTGTGGATGAGTCACCCCTCGTGCATCGTTAGATCTTAACTGGTAGGTTGATCGCAGGCTGGGAGTGTATACGGAATCCAAGTTCAGGGCAGTAGCATGCGAATACGTTCGTATTGCCGGGGTCTTGAATCGATAGGCTATGAACAGGATCCTTAGGGATTCTGGTAAGTCTAGGTTGAGCACCTAGTAGAATTATCTTGCGGAGTCTAACTTAAGACCTAGCACGTTGTGTTAGTATTGTTGTCATCCCTTAGATTGTTTAGGGTTAGTTACATCGTTAGGGTAGTAACTTATGATTATTACTACTTAACCCTTATTTAATATCATTTTTCACCGTAAGGAAAGAGTTGGTATCAAGGGTGATACCTTATGATCCGACCTATTTTATAGGCCAACACTAGGTGGTGTTATTGGTTGTACCCTTCATGTCAAAGGGATATGGTCTGTGCCTTCTCACGAGTTGGGAGCACGGGACCTGTATCTCGTCTGTTAATTTTTGAAGTGCCATGATAGGGGCGGGAGAGATTCCTGTCGGAGCTAGGAGATGGACCCCCAGAACTCCGTCATGCTCTATATCAAAAAAAGGCAAACAAGCCATAGACTACGGTCTACTAGGGGGACCATAGGGGATGTTTTGATCTAACCTGTGTTGTAGTTAACTCCAAGGGTTCGTCAGATTTTGGAGTGAGGTCCGGTATGCCAGGCAATAGTGGCAAACAGAGACACCACTATATGACTGCGAATGGCGGGATTAGACCGTTTCAGAGCAACCTCATCAGTCGCGCTGTATCTTCAGAGATAGGTTGAGACAAGAGTAGAATTCATGACCCGGGTTCAAATCCCTATATATGAAGAAATGGCTTGTTATGGGCATATGTTGATATGGGCGGCATACTATTCTGGAGACTTGCTTGCATTAGAATAAGAGCATCCTTATATTAGTTAATCTTGCATTAAAGTCTAAGTTATAGCATACACTGATACATCAATTGTATATATATATATATATACGTTTCTCTTTTCATCAATCTGTTTGTTTAAAATTGAGAATCGCTGCTAGTCATCAGCCTTAAAGCGTCAGTATATGTATTGACGTCTCCACTTCAATAGGTACTGGATTGCAAAACTGCAGGTACAGGATATTCGTACCGGGGCTAGAGCGGCACTTGTGGGATATTCGTACGACGAGGATTCTGTATAGTCTGACGGTGGATTTGGAGACTGGAATCCATACTCGTGGAATGTCTAAACCTTAATTTTGTTACCGTAGTAGAATTTTCATAACGAGGGATTGAACCCTATAATGAGGAGTACGATAAGGGCTTCCCTTCGGACGTATGTAGTATGGGATGCATAGATACCGAACAAGTATGCATTAGTGTCATCGTAAGTAGAAAATATCTGCATTAGGCATTAAGTTCATGTCATAAACTGACATGACTAGGATAGTCACTTTTCCTGTTTGCATTCAAGTGTGTTTGCTAAATTAAAGAATCACTGTATTATAGCATTGCGTCAGTTATATGCAACTGACGTGTCCACAGTTTCCCAGTTGCAGGATTGGACTTGGCATGGGCTTGAAGTCACTATGATGAGTAGTTACAAGATTGAAGAGTTTTCATTATTGTAGATTGTATTGTATTCATTTAATTCTGCTGCGCTGTTGTAAAGAACATGTTGTAAATAAAAAGTTTTAAATTCGTTGTAAATTTGTACGAATTGAAGTATAAGATCCTGTATTTGCTACGAATTACCTTTGTTTTGAATTCGGGGTATTACAATGTGAGTCTTGTTGCAGAGAAATCCACGAATGGTTCGGAGTCAAAATGCCATGCTGAGGGGCAAGGCAGGTGACGAGAGTCAGTTTACAGAGAAATCCATGGGTGGCTTGGAGTTGGAGTGCCATGCTGAGGGGCAAGGCACGAGACGAGAGCCAGGTTGAGAGAAAATCTGCAGATGGCTCGGAGTCGGTGAACCATGCCCAGGGGAAAGGCAGTAGATGAGAGCTAGTTTTGCAGAGAAATTTGCGAGTGGTTCAGAGTCGGAGTGCCATGTCGAGGGGTTGGGCACGAGCAAACAGATTTGTTTCGAAGAGTTCCGTGTACAATGGTATGGGTGACTGACGTCCGATACTCACGTGACCCCGTGTGATCTTTGAAGAGCAGTTACATGATTTTGTAGTTATCGAGGAGACATCACGTGATCGGGTTCATTCGGAAAGTCACGCTATCACCTACAAGTTCCCCTCCCCCTCTCATTTTTAGGATTAATTTCTCTTTCTTCAGCCGGAGCTTCTCTCCAGAACGCGATTCACTTTCATCTTGTCGGCGATTCGTCCCCTGGTCAAAGTGGGTCATCCTCAGGGTCTTCATCTAAGTCGTCTTCATGGACGATCGAGCCCCTGTGTTTGAGGCCTATTCACGTTTATTCTCCAGACACGGTAGTGGAGATCGAGGTGTGCTCGGGAACTGAAGAGGAGGAGCCCAGTCATTCTGAGGTGGCTGAGGTCGATGAAGAGGAGAGGAGGAGTCCTAGGGGAGCAAAACGAGGACACTCAAGAGTGCCTGAGGAGGTCAGAGACGAGGGGGAGAATCACAGAAAGGCGATAGAGGTGGAAGAAGCGGATGGGAGTCGTCAGGAATAGATGTAGGAGGGCAAATATGAGGGGAAAAGGAGTCCACAAGATCGGGACGTGGGGACCTCGCTCCTTGGCGACATTGTAGCCTTCCCTCTCCTCGTGTCTGTGGGCCCGCCAAGAAGAAGAAGATGGTCCTCTCCACCGATAAGGGATATGAACCGATGGAGTATGAGCACAAGGAGGGCATGTTCTGACTGATCAGTCTTCATCGCCAAACAAAACAAAGATAAAGGCAGATGAAACAAAGAATTCGCTAGTTGGGAGTGACCTCGCCAACATTCAGGAGGCCTTTAACATTCCCCGAAAGTTCATTCTGTTGCATCCGAGTGTCGTGATTCGCCCGACCGATAACCTCTCAGAGTGGTTTTGCATGTTTCCTCCTCACGCGTTATCTTCCGGCTTACGCCTCCCCCTGCACCCGTTCATTAGGGAGGTCTTAAACTAGGCTGGAATGACCTCTACGCAGTATGAGCCTAACTCGTGGAAGAAGCTAACTACCTTTATCATGCTCTACAAGGAGAGGAATGTGCCCCTGAAGCTCAAGTATTGTCGCATGTGCTTGGGACTAAGACCTTCTCCAAAGTATCACAATCGGTAGAACATCTGTCACGCCCCGCTTCCCAAAAACATGGAATACGACCACGTAACAAAAGTCCAGCGAATGAATATAATCATCCTTAAGCTGTTCAGGAATTCTTTACAACATATCACAGTAAAATCAGAGTCGGAAGCCAGAAAAATCAACCACATGCACATATGAACCAAATACCAACAAGAATACTTGAAATAAAATGTATTAATCTCAAATAGTCATGATCTGAAATAACACAAATAATCCTGGGTCACATCGCCCGAATACAAGAAATAATACAAGTCTCAAAATACACTTATTGTCCAAAATAATCAACAAGAATAGTAATAGCAAAATTCCGCCTCTAGCCCATCATCTTGCCAATACCTTTAGGAACCTGTCCTCCAAAATCTGCAATTCACATAATGCAGGAAAAAGGAAAAGAGAAAACACAGTACCCGTCAATGGCAAGTCCGGGTCACAAATAGAATAGGATACAAGCACATGGACACTATCTAATCATAGGATATACTAACAGGTAAGGGTAACATATGTCAAATGTAAAGTCAACAGGTAAACAGGTAGCATGCATAATTATCAGGTAATCAGGTAGTCAGGTAAATATGTATCCAGTATCAGGAAATCAGGTAACAGGAATATCAGGATAATCAGGTAACAGGTATACAGGTAACATGTATCAGGTAAACAGGTATCAGGTAAACAGGTATCAGGTAAACAGGTATCAGGTAAACATGTATCAGGTTATATTAAGTCTAATCTTTTTATTTATTATCTAGGTAGCACGACATGCATCCCAGTTTTTACTACATGGTTGCTACAACACAACAGTTCCGCTTTAGATTTCGCAGGGGACCATGCAGGGCAGTATACTCAGGTACAGGAAAACAGAACTTGGTCGGTAAACTTGATCGGTAACTTGATCGGTAAACTTGATCGGTAATAGGTACATGAACCAACAGGTCCATGCATCAACAGGTTCATGTATCAACATGAATCAAAATGGGAAACACGGGCCCCCTTCCGAGTACACGTTTTTGCACTATCCACTACTAGATCTTTCCTATTAAACCCCGGCTTGATTACTTTTATTATTAAGATCATCAACAGGCATGAGAGTGTGCTAAATGATGTCCAACTAACAGGTTATAATCAGGTTTAGACTCAGGGAATTAGATCAGCAAGTATAGGTACCAAACATTCACAAATACGAGCAAAATGGTATATGTCTATAAACAGGACATCAAGACCAGTATGTACACAAACAGTGATCCAAAGATCTACAGGCATGCAAATCATAATCCGTCAAAGGATCTGGAAACTAGACTTCCACACGCTTCTAACGGTTATAATGAATCCATATGCTATTTCACAACATCACGACTCAAAACACAATTCAACACAGTTTTCATGTACAGCCAGAAAACAGAGGAATAACTTAAACCACATGAAAGCAGCATACAAAGTCATTAATTAAACCCACGAAAATTCTGGGGTAATCCCCTATAAGTATATTCTCAAAATATAAATTTTCATATTTTTCCAGAAAGTATAGATATGTTTTCAAAAATAGAAAGTAACATATAACACAGTTTTGATGGATCTGGAATTCTTCAATACCGCTGTACAAAATCATGCATATCTTGCACACAGCGCATCAAAATCCACTTCCGCCAAAACGGGGTGAAATTATACACAATTACCCAACTTTCATATCTCACATGAAATATTCATACAGTAATTAGAAATAAGGTGAACACGGCATTCAACATACAATCACACACAGTTTACAGCAAAAGCAATCTATAGAAAAGGATGTAAGGCATCACTCAAAAACTATCTTTTAATTACCACAAAAATCAGAGAACTACCTAACATCATGGTGAAACACTGGACAAAATCTTGTGGCATGAAATTATGTATAACTTTGATCTTGAAAATAAATAGATGATAAAATCTACCTCGAACTGAATCTGGAAACTACCGATATACAGTCACTAAAATAATCATAACTAATTCATACGAACTCCAAACGGGGTGAAATCAGTGGGATTAGAAATTAGATTCAATTCTCTACAAATTACTCAGAAATATTCACGTTGAGATTCGGGCTCTAATCCAGGTAAAAACAATAATCAATCCAGTTCAATCCAAATTTCCAGATTTCTCAACTAAACTTCAAAACGTCATAACTCCTACAAAAATGATCCAAACTCATCCAAATTCAAAACGCAGCCTACCCATTATCTAAATATCATATCTAAGGGTTTCTATCATGTCAAAATCTAATATTTCTCATATGGGTGTTCAACATACATCGGGTACACAATATGTCGCATACGCGATCAAAATCGCGTTTGGGTGAACCTAAGGCACAAACCTATCAAACTTCATGTCCTAAGTCGTCTATGGCCTGTTTTGAACAATAGAGACGAAACCCATAATTAAAAACATGATCTTTGTCCGTCTCTAGTCTCAACCTATCCTATGTGTGAACTTTCTACTTGTATCAACCTAAAAAATTTAAGTACAAGTTACTTGCCTGGATGAAGCCGACGAATCCAACCAAAAGAAGAGAATCACGGGAACGGATTCCCGGGCTCGATCTCAACAGCAACAAACCAAGGACAAGATCACGAATCCAAAGAGCAATCGATCACGGGCACGATCGGACGGTCCATAACAAAACACGATCAAGAATCCAACTGACGGCTCACAATCAAGATGATCAAACACTCCACGATCACAACCAAGATCAAGAAATCCAACGACTCACATCAAACTAGCAACTCCATGATGATGATGATCATGATGCGATCAACGGCTCCAATCTAATCCATCCAACTTCAAGATCAAGAACCCATATAGGCCACAACTCCATGGCCAAGGTTGCACTGTGTGGAAGTTGGACGGAACACGGGCGGCTGCGCACAGGAGGACGGTGCTGGAGGCAGTCGCGGAGGAATGCGTGCTGTCGCTGCCGGCGTCGGAAGGTCGGAGAGGGGGGGCTGCCGCAGGGATGCTGGCTGCTGCGGGATCACGGCAGGACACAAGGGGCGCTCCAGCTGGTCGTAGCAAGGAGGGGAGGGGCATCGCTGGCTGTGTGGTGGTCGGGAGACAGTGCAGTCGCACAGGAAGGGGGTGGTCGGGAGCAGCGGAGCGCTGTCGCGGGGTGCCTGCGCCTGCGCGCTGCGGGGTGGCGCGCGCACATGAGGACGGAAGACCGGGAAGACCGGGCAGGGCGCGGCGCGAGCGAGGCGACGGGAGAGAGGAAGAAGAAGATGAAGCGGCTGGGAAAAAAACAGTGGATGGGTTATTATAGAGAGTAGGGAAATAGGGTTAGTTTCGGGTTGGTTTTAGAATAGGAAACGGGTCAGGGTTGTATGCTGAGATGGGTTTGGGTAGTTTTAGTTTGGGTTTAAAGTTGGGTAGTAGTTTAGGAAATAAATAAATAAATACTAAGTTAAATAAATAAATAAATAAATAAATAAAAATAACAAATAAAATATTGTCTCTAATAAAGTGCAATTTGCATTACAAAAATATAATTTATACAATTAGTAGATAAAAATGGATTTTTAATAACTAGTCAAAAATATTAATAAGAACAATAATACTAATAACAATAATAATAATAGAAACTGATAAAATAATATTAGTACTACTAATATAGAAATCAGAGTAATAATAACAAAAATAAGATTTGTATTAAAAAGTAAAATTCATATAAAATAGTTACAATAAAATTATTGACCGACAAAATAGATTTTTAATAGAAGAGTCGATAATACATCTTGACAAAAGAATTTGAAAACCGAAAGAATAATTTGAGAAAAATTTTAAAATAAAGAAAATATACATAAATACATTTTTTGGAAAAACAGGGGTTACAACATCTCCCCTCATCACAAGTACCATGTGGTGCACAACCACCCAGATTCTATAAAGGATTGGAAGGAGAAATGTTTCATCGTCTACAGTCCTGAGCCCCGGGATATTCCTACCAAGTGGTCATATGACCTCCCACCGAGGAAGAATCCGAAGCCTTTGGAACTCACTTCGAAGGAAGATGTTGAATTTAAGAGGTTGTTCGGGACAACAACAACATATATTGGGCTAGGGTGATGGAGTCGATGCTGTCCGTTTGTGGCCTGAGCCCTTATGTTCCACGTAGGTTCTTAGATTCTTTCTCTGTATTCTTTGGCTCTGTTTTAATGTATTTGTTCTCTTGTAGGTATGGTTGACGATGATGTTGCTCCCTTGCTAGACCAGTGGACGGAAAGGGGGCAATTGGGGACCCTATGGGACGGCCTGATATGGCGAAGAGATCAAAGGCCCTGGTCATCCATGAGCAGAGGTAAGAGTCCCTGAGGGCCCATCCGAGTGAGAGATCGATCAGAGCAACTGAACTGACTTAGTATTTTCTTCCCCCATTCCACCTGATGTTAAAGACCGTCTTAGGCAATAAGGTCGATGAAACTTTAAGGCCCAATTGGGCCTTAAAGACTCTTGATTCCATAATGGATTCATGTGTAGCTCTCGAGGTGGTGGACAACATTGCTCTGCCGAGGGACAAAAGGGCTCTTGCCTTGGAAACCACTGCCTCGAGCTATCTGAAGTTCGCCCTAGCCTTTGTCATGATAGAGGCTTAGCCCTTGATAGATGTGTTTCCAAACCTTTGCACTTAGTATGTTGTTTTTCTAAAGTGTTTCTAGATTATGCTTCAGGTGGCAGAGATGAAGATGTAGTACGAACACGAACTTAAATGTGCAGCCCGGAGGTCGCAACGCCTCGAAAATAAATTGCAAGAAGTGAAGGCTCGCGCCGACGGGTTCGAAAGAAGGGTGAAGGAGTTGGAGGGGGGGGGGTCCATGGTTAAGGTCTTGAACCAGGAGATTCTGATATCGGAGAAAAAAGCTTGGGAGGAGCGGCCGAAGCTGAAGGTGGAGGTCAAAATCTTGATGGATAGGGTCATCTGAGGGTAAGACGAGGGTTATGATCGGGCCCTTGAACATGTCAGGGAGAGGCACCCTGGCCTTGATCTTGGTGGCCTTTGCTTTGAGATAGAGCTTGACAATACCCCTATGACTCCCACAAAGATACCTTCTAGTGGTGAGGAGGTTAATGATGAATGTGAAGTGGTCGGCACCGAGGTCCCTCACCCTTCTTCCCGGTAGGTGCTTCCTTCACCCAAATAGACAGTTTTTTCATTCCTCTTTTTCGTATTGATGCCGACGGCGGACTGGCCACCGCCCCATTGTAACTTGTTTGTGGAATGAGAATTCATCTGGTTTGTGTCTTCTTTTGTTTTTCACACATTTTTCTGAGTCTTAAGACGATTGTTTTGTTGATCAGATCATAAGGTACGAGCGTCAAGAAAGTGGGTATCAGAAAGAGGTATGAATCCTCCGAGGTCAGTTGCACCAAGCCGAGGACACCATCGTCTTTGGAAGGAAGTGGTTGACATGGAAGGATTGTTCGGCTACCACATCCGAAGGTCGCAAGAGGTGGCAGAAGAGTTAGCTCGCTTAAAGGCATATGTCCCTGATGTCCACTTGGCTCTTGCCCGAACTGAGGGGGATATGGCCTCTGGCTCTATTGGAGGGTGGTCCTCATACTTTGTTCTCAGGCGGTTGCTCGTGGAGAGGGACTTGGAGGTATATCGATTGAGGGTCAAGCACGGAGTGGCGGGCCTAACATATACCTTTTGGGGTCCATTCTCAGGGCATGATCCTTATCCGGGGACCCGTTGTCGAATGGGAGCACCTGGGGACACCCAAAGTGGATGTGGTGGATCTTCCAGCGTCGCTAGTGTTCGAGGATGTCTTGAATCTCCCGGGTTAGGTACCCCTCCCTCGGGGAATGATGTGGTAAACCTGGGGTCGATGTTGGCTAAAGGAGACCCCCTGGGCCGGGCCCTTGTGCCTTGAACTTGTAATTTCCTATGGAACCTCGCGAATGTAACCTCTTGTTTTTTGATACTAAAATTATTTACGCACATCTGGGTCTTTCAATGATGTATGGGGTTTTCCCACGAAGGACGTGGCACAAGGCAACGCAAGGATTTGATTGTGGAGGAGGGAGCCCTAACGTGGAGAAATCAGCGAGGGCTCAGAGTCAAGGTGCCACGAAGAGGATAAAGCCTTGTTTCTGAGAAATCAATGAGTGCCTCAGAGTAGGGATGCCATTTCGAGGATGAAGCCTTGTTGCGGAGAAATCCGCTAGTGGCTCAGGGTCGATATGCCATGCCGAGGATGGAATTCAGTCTTTAGAGGATCCTGCACACATGCTTCACATGTGTGTTCACGTATGATGTGTCATCACGTGCTTGGCACAGTGATTGATGTCACCTTTCTCCTATATATACTTTTCAATACCTTCATTTCTGTTTACTTACCTCACTTTTAATTCAGCTTCCCTATACTCTTGTCTTCTTTTTGCAAACAGTCAGCCATGATGGCGGAGGCGAAGGCACATGCGCAGGCACAAGCACAGGCATAGAAACGTCCCCCTCCTCCGGAGCTGTAGGAGCCTTTGAAGAGGAAGAAGTGTAAAGGCACTGAGCTTTTAAAGGTTAAGGCGACCTAGTTCGCCATCAAAATTGAGAGCCAGAATTGTCTAGCCCTATCCTCGAAGAACATCGTGGTGGTTCCAAAGGTACCTTAACCGGCGAAGGTTTGGGCACCCGCTTGGTCCGTGACCGAAGCAGACTTGTTGGCTGATCATCCCAACGGTCACTGGTGGTCGATCACCTCGCTACTTCCACCAGTTGGACGGCCCTAAAGAAAGATTCGGAGGAGGAGGTTTATGGTCGATGGGTGTTGGCTTCCATTATGTTGAGGGCCTTTGTTCAATGATACCTCTTTTCCTCATTTTCCTCTTCATTTTTCTAAGTGTACTCTAGTGTTCTTGCTTTAACGCCCCGAATTTCAAACACAGGTAATTCGTAGCAAATACATGATCTTTTACTTCAAATTTGTACAAATTTATAAGGAATTTAAACCTTTTTTATTACAACATGTTTTTTACAACAACACAGCAGAATTAAAATGAATACAATATAACTTAAAATAATAAGAATTCTTCAATCTTGTGACATCTCATCATAGTGACTTTAAGTCCATGCCAAGTCCCATCCTACAGCTAGAAAACTGTGAGCACGTCAGCTGCATACAACTGACGCAATGCTATAATAAATCGATCTCATTATCTTAATAATCATAAACTTGAATGCAGAAAGAGAAAATGTGACTATCCTAAACATGTCAGTGTATGAAATGCATTTAATGCCTAATGCAGTCATTACACTACGATGACACTAATGAATACTTGTTTGGATTCTATGCATCCCATACTACATAGGTCCGAGGGCAAGCCCTTAACGTACTCCTCATTATAGGGTTTGTTGGTGTATGCCCTAAAGGCTAGTTGTGTATTGACATTACTAGTTTACATTGCATTATGACATTTATTTCATATATGAGACATTTAATTTATTGTGTTGTTTATTGTGATTAAATGAGCATAATAAAGTCCTTGGAATTGTAGGTTCAATAATATAGGATATCAAGTGCATGACTTGATTATGAGATCCTATTGGTTGTAATCAGAACACTATTCTTAAATGTCCCTAGTAAAGTATTATTGTGAATTAGTACAACAATAATGCATAGAGACTAGTATGTGCATAGACTGATGACCATATCTCATGGGTCATGGATATGAGATATCAAGTCTTCACATAGGTACATATTAGAGTAATAATGTACTGGACTGACCCTCCATGAGAACACTGCATGGATTGTTACGTGAGTATCATAAGCGGTTCTCACAGTGACCATGGTGTATGTAGTCTTTTAACTTGAAGTCACTACGGTTCTCTACATAAGAAGTTATATGTTTTAATGTCATCAAACGTTGCCTGTAATAAGGTGATTATAAAGACAACTATTGGATATACTACAAATCATGCAGAGGGATGTGAGTGACTTAGATAGGATTTGTCCCTCTTACATAATAGGAGCGATATCTATGGGCCCCTTGATTGAGTGAGACTACAAAATGCATGACCATGCTCAAATAAGTCAATATGAGATATTGAGCTCATTTGTTTTAGTAAGTCTACTCGGAGATCAAGAAACCAAGATGGAACTATACAAGGGTGACACGCTCTGTGCCTTGTGATCAATTAAGATATTTGGACAAAGGGTGTCACACCCTGCTTCTCAAAAATACGGAATACGAGTACATGACTTTGGCCGAGCGAATGACTAACGTCACCCATAAGCTGTTTATTCGATCAACTCAACAATATAATCAATAGAGAACAATTTCCCAGACAATAATAATAATCTCATGAACAATAATACTTGAAATGAAGCAATATAAAATATCCAAGTACAATAATCCAACGTCTGGAAACAAATAATAAAATTCGGAACATATGCCCAATACAATAATAATCCAATCACAAATAGATAATAAGTCTCCATACATTAAGTTCAATAAAACGATAAGCAATTTGAAAGCATTAGATCTTTAGAAAGTTTGTTCTCTAATTCCAGCAGGCAACTCTCCATCATTACTTGTGAACACTTCATCTAAAAGAGAAGAAAAATTGTCCTTAGAGCAAGTCATGGACAGCAAGTAGAGAAAGCAAAGAACAATGGAATAATGGTATAACAATGAATTCAATGGATCAATAGGAATCAACAACATGCCACGATAATCAATAATCAATATCACGATAATCGATGCAATTGGCTATAAACAATGATTCAATACTCGATAACAATATTCGATGGTCAATATCAATAACAATTAACCAATATTCGATATCAATAGAAATAATGATGAACAATATGCAGTATCGATGTTGTGTCAATTCTTAAGTCTATTAATCATTTTAATCCTAACTAATGCAACACTTCATGCGTCCTATTTATTTACCACATGGTTGCTACATACAAACAAGTTACGTTTAGATTTAGTGGTGGATTTTACGGTTCATGTACTCGGCAACAATAACAATGTTCCATCCATAATGATAATTTATCCATAAGATGCTACAAGATCACAAGATCACAAGATCACAAGATCACAGGAACACAAGATCACAAGATAACGGTATAGGGAACCCCGAGCTCCTTACCCGAGTACAACCCTTATATTGTCCACTACTAGAGTCAACCCTTAAACTCGACTTGTTAATTATTTTATCAATGCAATAATACAATATGCAGTCTAGAGACATTAGATGAACAATAGCATCAATAGGAGAGCAATAGGAAGATAACTTAGATTGGAAAATTAGAATGGTGACAGTACGATACTAGGATCATGCAATGCAACTTACACACTTTAGTTCATGCAATACTACGATATAGAACAATTAATCTATTAAAAACTGAATTATAAAATTTTGGACAACAAGAGTGGTCTGTACAAAAATATAATTTCCTGCTGTTTTAGAACTCGAAAATTGAAACCGTTAGAAATTCTAGAAACAAGACTTCCACACGGTTCCAACGCATACTTAAAGTTCAAAACCCGACAACAGTAGCTAGGTCAAACACATTGTTCTTTACAGATTTCATGTTCAGGCAGAATTTCGATATCATGTTATTTTATTTTTAAAATCCGCAAAAACTCGAAATAAAATTCATTAAAAATATTTTATACACTTTTAAACATGATCAATAACAATCTAGAAATTATCATATCAATTTTTTTTTTCATTTGATCAGCCTTTTTACTATTTAAACATGAAATGTACAATAATCTGAGAATCTGAAATTAAAAACACAGCAGTAGTAAAACGGACATAACTTTTTCTAAACAACTCGGAATAAAAAAATATAAGATGTTCTGGAAACTAGAAAAATAAGGCTACAATTCATATTCAGAAAGTAATTCATTTTAAGATCATTTACTGGTTTAAAAAATAGCAGTCAACATACACTCAGCAAGCAATATACAGGTTTTGGGTAGTTTTCATGAAATAAGTTAAGTAAACATGTTGGGTATCAATTCTATTAGTCGATAAACTTCTCAATTAGCATGAAGGGTATAAAAACATGGTAAATAAGATTAAGAACACATACCTACATCAATTTATCATCAATCAACCATCAATTGATCAAACAACATACAACCTCGCAATTATCTCTACAATAATTAATTGTGTTATGAGATGCATGAAAATTTTCTATCATCAATACTATATGATGTTTGCAAGATTCAATATTTTTGGAGTCAAAGTGGCACGATGTCAAGAATATTGGGGTTAGCTCGTGTAAACCCTCAATAGACCCAACAACGGTGAAGAATGTATAATACGATGAACAAGGGATCTACTTGCAAGAGTTTCAACAAAACTTAAATTTGATACAATTAACAATTCAAGAGGACAGTGACTTGCCTGTTAGATGGTCAATTTGAATACCAAGAATAACGGGATGAGAATTCCGAAGCAACGAACACAAATCCACAATAACACGAACCCACAAATATGCGTGTATTATACGTGCACAAAATATCAAGCAACAAAGAGAAAGAAATCTACAACCAAAGCAATGGCAGCAACAACAACAGTAGAAGGGAGACAAAGGGGCTGAGCAGCCGCGCGGCTGGCATCGACGCTGGTGAGGGCAGGCGCCGACGGCAAGGGCGTCGCTGGCAGCGTCGAGCGAAGGGGGAAGATAGCCAAGGTTGGGTTTCGGCTGCTACTGGCGATCGGAATCAGAGCAAAGGTGAGGAGGATCGGAAGTGGGTTGGGTTCTGGGCATCGACGGCGAGTGGCGACGAGGGGAGGTGTCGCCGGAGGTGGGCGGCACTCAGGAGGTGCCAGAGCTTGGCCGGGGAATTTGGGGAAGAAGTTGCTACAGTAAAGGGTGGGATTTTTGGACGGGGAGAGAGAAACAGGGTGGAGAGTGAATAGGAGAGAGAGAATAAGCGGCTAGGGTTTCAATTTGCACAATTTTTAGGGTTTGTACTAGGATTGTATTTATAGGGTACAATTAGGATATTGGGTTAGTGGTTTAGGATTCAATAATAGCGGGTTTGGGTTGAGAACAAACTGCAATTGGATTTTAGGGTCAATAAGAGATAGGTTTGAAGACAATAGGGTTCAAATACAATACCCGCAATCCAATAAAATAAAATCCACAAGATATATAGCTCAACAAAAAGAGAAAATAGTTCATGAACGAAAATTTAAATCAATTAAATAAATAAATAATACAAATGAATAAAATATAAATTGGGGCTTGAAAATAAATTTGGAATTCGTCAATGAAATCAGATCCAGTTCAATAATAAAATAATCCAATAGATGAATTATAATTAAATAATTAAGAAATAACAATTAATAATTTTAATCATAATAAAATAAAATTATATAACAATTTAATATTCGGGTTTAACAATTTATTTAAATAATCCAATAATAATAATATATTTGTTTTCGGGCTCAAATATAAATAGTCGATCAATAAGATATAGAAAATAAGATCAAAATACCTCATTATTTAGAATGAGTAAATTTTTGATTAAAAAAAATACTTTAATAAAATTCGGAAATGAATTTAGCACAAAATAACTTTATAAAAATCAAATTATAGCAAATACACGGAAAATACTTATTAGCGGAAATTGGGATTACAAAGGGACAAGACTACATGGTAACATTGGTCACGAATAGGTTATGTCAAGTCACTGACATTCCCACTACTTGAGCAGCAGTGATGTATTGCTAGATACCGCTCACCGTTTGTAATACTAGAATAAGATTTTAGTATCACTATCAATGTAATGGGAACCTACTGTAACAACCCTGATTTTGACGAATGCATCTTGTAAACGAACCGAGTACTACTAGTTATAACAATTGTATATTTTGAGTTAAAACAATTGTTTTTCTCACTAATAGTTTACATGGTGCATACGAATATATGTATATATGCATATATGAATGTATGTACATGTTGTAGTTGGACTTGTGAGCCCAAATGAACCAAGACAACCCACCACACTTGAACACAACCAAGTGGGTCAAGCCCAACTTGGAAGGAGGCCGGCCACACCATGGAGGGAAAAAGAAAAGGGGGTTAAGGTTAGGGTTTGAACCAAAAGAGACTACATATGGTTTTGTAAGTGGTCTATCACATCACCACCCCTATGAGCCAATCTCCTAGCATGATGAGACCCTTCTCCCCTTCCCCATGAGAGGAAATCTGGCTACCCCCCCTTTGACCCATTCTCCTATTTTGTTTTAAATCCCCTTCACTTCTACAACTATCTCCTACAACTCTTACTCTCTTCTATACCTCCATACCCTATTCCTAATACACTTAGCTACTGATTTAGGGAGTGAAGAAGAAGGAAAGCCAAGAAGAAGAAGAACTAGGAGCCCAAGCAAAGGAGAAGAAGCAAGGATCTAGAAGAGTCAAGAAGGAGGTCACACAACCGAAGAACAGGCTACTAACAAGGTGTGTGTTTCCAATATCTTGTGTTTTTATTCTTGGATGATTGAAATGATGTTTGATGACTGAAAAAAATGACATGCATGCTATAGGAATGAACTTAAACAAACCTTTTTGTGTTAAGTACTAAAACAGAAAATCCTATTAAAAAGACTGAATTTTTGTTGTCAGTCCTTAGCTCATTGCATGAACACCACTTGGAATTTTGATCTAAATTTTTTAGAGGATGATAATATAGATGTAGTACACCTTCAACAATTTTTATAGATTTTTATAATTTTTCTTGATTTTTAAATAAATTACAAACTTGCATACTGGTCAGAATAGAAAGAAGCAGTTATTATGGTTACTGTTGTGGAAAGAATGACTTGGATCTCATTGCATGAATATGAGATTGAGCTGAAATTTTAGTATGTCTTTTTTAAGAGTATCTAACACCTATGTTTCAAATTTCATGGGATTTGGACCACTGTAGCTATGTCAATAAAATCATGCAAGATGAACTAGATATTTTAGTGAACAGATCTACTGTTGTTACTGCCCTGTTTTTGTATGATATTCAAAAGGACATAGATATAAATCTGCTTGGTAGAATCACTTGATTTTTGAAAGTGTCGTAACATCATGTGTCAGGAACTAGATTCTAAAATTTTATGATAATCTGACACCATATGATATTTTAATTAGATTTTATCCTATGACTGTGTTGATCTGATCTGTTGTTCTAGAAGTCTGTACACTTGTTAAAGATGGACCTGCAAGAGTGTCTAAACGACCTTATCTGAAGATCCTTATAACTAAGAAGTTTTAGTAGACGCATAGACCTTTCTAGAATGACCAATAAATCCTGATTTGGACTAGTATTCAATTTTATATGATTTTTACAAGTGACGACAGAAACACAGTAAATCTTAGAGCTTACTGTTTTGCACCATGATCATTGAGATGAGTCTAAACTTGTATCTTGTGAGCTTAGAGTTGCTATTTGAGGTCAAGACTCATGTTATAGATGTGTACGTTGGTTAGGACTTAAGTGGTCTAAAGTTTCTTGCTAAGAGTAGCCCATAGTTGCTAGTAAACCCCATTATAGACAACATTGTTCAAATGTTTCGAAGTGAAATTGTATTAGATGTTGGGGTATGGTTGTAGACCACTTTGGGATGAAATTCATGCCCATTGTGTGTTTGTACTTACTTTCTACTTTGAGTAGAAGCATGGGGAGCGCCCGATCGCGATTCCTCAAGGGAACGAGACCGGGAATGGCTCCGTTTTGGCAAAAGCGTCAAGTGTGTGCTTGCTGTTTGGAAACTTGAATTGTTGTTTTTAGGACCCTTAGAACCCCTTTTTGGGTATTTGTGGGTTATGATTTACTCCTAGTGTAGTGTACCTTTTTGGGATACATTGGTTAAGTTGAGACCCTAAGATTAAGTCTGGTTGACAAATCTAGTTGGGTAGAATGTCACATCGAACGCATTGGAGGGGATGACTCATGCACCGACGTACTTGTTGTACATGGATGGATTCCATGGGTTGTGTTTGGAGCTGCCACTTGTCGAGGACCGTGGAGCGTTAAGTTTAGCAGAAAGCTATTGGTTGGTCGGGCCGAGGTTGCGATCTAATTCCAAGTGTCGATGTGGTTAGGGCAATCGGTGGGGACGATTCGCCGTGGGTTTGTGCCGAGGTGGGTCAACCTTTGGGCAGAACGAGAGGGCTAGTTGAGTCCTAGTGTGGAATGGGTTGAGACCCAGTATTGATAAAGGTGACTAACTAGGGTGAGTCTACCAAATGGAATTGGACTAGTTGTTCATAGCAAGCAAGTTGAATATCGAGTTAGGGATTTGGGAAATAGTGGATTTATTGCCTAACTAAGAGGATGGATAATATGAGAAAATGGAAGAAAAATCAGAGGTTGACTAGAGTGATAGTTTTAGAGATTGGTCTATGAAGCAAATCTTGAATTCAACCTTATTCTTTAATCTGGGAGTGTGGTAGCTTGGTATTTTGATAGGGCTAGATCGAGTCTTGGTTGTTTGTAAGGACAGGCACTAGCGAGGGTGTTCATGTGTCAAGGAGACATTGTCTCGACTGCAAGTTCTGCTCTAGTGTAAGGACGAGTGTAGCGGAGTTGGGAAAACATTATATCCGTCATGTCCTTTGTTGACCGATGTAGGCAGGAGGTTCTTAGAGGAAGTCCCCACAGAGCGAGGCTCTACAGGAAAGATCCTAAGTTCTCCAGCGGGGGGGGGGACCCTGGTGCCCATATATCAGCTTTTGGTGAGGTCCGGGGAGATAACATATCGGATAAGCCGATATGGAATACGGTCAATGTATCGGGTAAGCCGATTTGATTACAGTTACACAGGGTAAGCCTGCAACTAACCATTGTTTCAGTCACGCAGGGTAAGCTTGCGACTGACCAGTCACGCAGGGGTAGGCCTGCGGGCTGGACTCCTGGGCATAGTGGGTAAAACTAAAAGAGGATTTGACACAACTAGTGACTAGCAGGGTAAGCCTGTAGCCTCACCATCATTGGAATCAGAAACGAGAGAGAGCACAAGGTTAGGATGCATGACGAGGGATCAAGCCCTACAATCAGGAGATGCAAACTTTTTGGGAAAGTATGTAGTATGGGATGCATACGTTTTCATTGAAGTTGATTTTGGGGAATTATGTAGTATGGGATGCATACGTTCCCAAATGAATTGCATTAGAGTAAGTGCATCGTGTGTATTCATTGTTTTGTGCATTAGTTTAGGCCATGGCATACAGCAACACTTGTTTGATATCACATTTTTCTTTGCATCAAATCTTATTTGTGGTTGTTGAGGTTGGAATCGTTATACTATGACATAGAGAGGATAGCCGGATATAGCATTTTGTCAGTTGTAATCAACTGACGTACCCACAGTTATCAGTGCAGGACTGCCGACTTGGGAGCAAGGGAAAGCAGAAGCAGGGGAAAGCATCCAAGTGAAAGTTACTGTCCAAATTTTATTGTACATTCTTTTTGTAACAATTTATTGTAAATGTTGTAATCATTGGAGATTGTAATAACAACCTAATGTAATAAAAGTTTTTAATTTCTTGTGATTTTTGTTGTGTTGTGACTCATTTGAAGGAAGATCCTGGAAGAGTGTCACGAGTTCCTATGTTAGGAATTCAGGGTGCTACACCTACAGGGTCACACACTTAGAATGGATCGAAATTAGGATTTAAATTCATAAAATGAGTTTAATTGGGAATCCAAGTAAGATTTGAACTCCTGACATTGGTTGGACATTTAATTAGATTAAATGGGCTGACTAAAGTTCAGAGGCCCACACACGAATCTGACCCAGATCAGATTGTGAGCCCAACCATCTCGTTACTCTTAGGGTTGATTTACTGCAACTATATATATAGTACATATATATGGAAAAGTCACATATGAGAAAACCTTAGCCGTCATAGAAATTGTGAGAGAGAGATCATGAGGAATAGCCCCATCCCGCAGCTAGCATCACGATGTGAGGAAAGCTTGGTTTTGATCCGTTCGTGTGGATACCGTAAAGGCATCGCAACATTGCAGTGCTGTGATCGACATATCTTGGAGAGAGCAGATCCATCTTTAAGGTATAACTCCTAAACACAATTTATGGTTTTTGCATGGATCAATGGCTAGGTTTCAATATTTTGTATTTTTTCCGCTGTGTATTCAATCTGTGTTTACCATTGAAACCTAACAGGATTTACATCCCACTCCATGCAACCTAACCCAATAAATATAATCCAATGCGTAGTCACCGAGGAGTCGCACCCCTAAGATATTGGACCTTACTGGCCTACCCCTAGCCCACATATCATGGATTTACTGGGCGTATCCTCAGCCATGAACCCTAGCAATTCGATCTCCCGCAACTACGAACTAGGTCTATCCCTAGCCCACCTTAGTGGATCTACCGGGCGTATCCTGTTTGTCCCGAACATTCATAGGAACTGCAGTCTCTTTACCGGCCTTTTCGATGATAGACGAACATACCCCTAGCCCATATACATGGATTTACCGGGCGTATTCCTTGATCTCGAACCCCTAGAAGTTACACATTCTTTACCGAACATGTTCGTCGTTGTTTCTAGCATATCTTCTTCTAGTGCCTATTCTTAGGTTCAAACATAAATAATAGAATCACTAGAGCTAGTTTACCCTCCTACCGGTCTTAAACAATATACCGAGAATGGTAGCCCATATTGGCCACTTCTCAAATCTCTATAATTTTCTTTCATCACTTTGCCGGTACCTAGGTCTCACATAATCTCTAGAGTCAACATCTTTCATACCTGACATCATGGGTTATTCATACCCTCTTTATTCACATTTCTTATGTTTATGAAGTATTCAACTTCTTATAGCAACATTCAATAACAATCTGTCAAATCAAATTCTTGTAAACCATTTCTTGGTTAACCAACCAAACTATTCACTCTAATAATATTCAATGTTCCTTTGATAATTATAACTTTCTTCATGTTTGTCTATACTTCAAGTGTATTTCTTAATACAAAAGTTTTTTAATATTAAAATGACTATAATTTCCGTATTCCAACTCATAATTATATTTTTATTCCATTATAATCCATATCAAGCATTTGCATAATTCAATGGATTAATATTCATGTAATTGTACAAAGACGAGTCTAAATTTGTATTCTACCTTTAATTCTCTTTAATCATGCAAAATCCCTTTTTAATTTGAATTCAAAAATTCCTCTAATACATTATTTAATGTGAATATCACCTCTAATTTCCAAAAATATATCTTAAAAATAATTTGGAATTATTTCTAAAGTTCGAATGATTTTTAGAATATTATCACATTTTATCCCAAATTTTATAACATGAAAAAATCCCTTAAAAATAAATGAAAAATGAAATTTTGCATGGCCGAGATCGAACCCCAGACCGCATAGCACCCAAGACTGCAAGCCCCAACCACTAGCCCAACTCGCGGCTATTGAAAGAAAGCCCCTTCCGTTTCTTATAATCTTTGTCTACTGTTAATCTATAAAAACCAATTTTTTAAAAAGACAGAGCCTCCTAAGACTCGAATCCGCGACTGAGGCCACTGTACACAGCGCCCTAAGTCGACGCCATGACCCAGTACACCCAAGCTCATTCCCTGATTATATATGGATTAAAACCCTTTTCTTTCAATTCTCTGTTTCCAAATTCTTTTAACAAAATTTGTTGATTTCTAATTTGCTTTGTATTAATATCTCTAATCACTTCCATAATTTAGTTTTCCCAAAATTATGTGTTAGCAGAAAATAAAATCTTATACTTATTTATTCTCTATAATGAAATTTAACTCCAAATTTGTATGATTTGCTCATTTTTCTACAATTTGAATTGTATCAATTTTTACCTCTTATCCAACTAGATTATTGAGAAATATTACACTATTATAATGCATTTAATACCAACGGGTTCCTTTTATAAAATTCTCACCATCGAAGAATTTATAAAAACTACTACACATACATTAATCAAATTTGTCTATTACATGATTAATTTAGCATGCACTAATTTGATTTCTAGGGGATCCCCCCCTAAATATAACTCATTAATTTCTCCTTTCATCTAACATGGACATTTATTAACATATTGGAAATCAAAGCATCTACTCAATCACACATTAATTATACTAATAATGCACAATCTATATTCTAGATTACTTGCACATTCAACACATCAAACTAAATTTAGCAACTACTCATGGTAAAATTAAGCACACACAATCTACAAAATTAAAAGGTAATAAGAACACCCACCTCTTTCTTGATGCAATTAGTAAGTAAAACTCCAAGAAAAATGCTCCAAAGCTCCCCCAAAGTATGACCTTCTCCTCCTCAAGCAAGACCGAAACCTTCCTTCTTCTCTTCTCTTTTAATTTTTGTTTAGAGTTTGGTGTGTTGTTCATGGTAAAAGAAAGACTATTTATAGGAATAATGAATGGTTGAGATGACACCCACTACACAAAATAACTCTCCACTCTCACACAACACTCCCCACTCTCTCCTCTGTCTCAACTATGGCCGGCCAACTCTCTCGTGTGCACAAGCACGTACTCATGCACCCTATGTGCACACTATTCTCATACAATTTATTTTTTTTATTAGTTTATTATTAGGCTAGGTGTATGTAACACATGACAAGTGTACTAAATTTTAAATGTTTATTTAAGTGTAGAAAAAATCATGGCCTCAATTTGTAATTAATTTTTAATGGGCTTCAAAAGTGGATTTTAGGCCTAATCGGTTTAATTGAAACAGCTCACAAAATTTAACTAAAAATAATGAGAAGAAAAATTCCCATGACTCAAGAAAAATTTTAGAAAAAAATGTACATAAATTTTTTACGTGCAATGTACGTAAAAACACAAAGATTAAAATAATGTTTGAGTTGGCTTAAAATAGGATGAAAATGAATTTGAGATGACGGAGAATATATAATTAATCGAAATACAAAAATACGTAGGATATTTATTGTAGCGCCCCGAATTTCTAATATAATATCTTAGAAAATACGTGGCACAATCCCAGTATCAACTTTAATGTAACATTAAATACAACCAACACCAATAAAATTTTTAACTTTTATTACAACAATCTCTTACATAGCACAACGGAATTTAAAAACATCTCAATTTACAAACTCTTATTACAACACTGTTCTTACAATTTTACACAAACTCTTTCAAATTAATTTATCTCAAAGCTATCTCAAGCATCCAACCTCTAAACTCTAAACAACAACCTGCAACACATGAGGCTAGAGATGATCCCTAACCCCCAAAACTAAAGGGGTCAGCCATAAATGGTGTGAGTGACATAAAAGCAAACAAACAACATAAATAAACATTAAGCAAGGATTCTTAAACAACATGTAATAAACCAAAATACATAAAATATGAAGTAGTAAGAAATGTAAACAACAAGTGATACTAAACTAAGTGTCAAGTGTAGAAAATAGGAAAACCACATGCATAAAACCGAGTCAAGAAAACACAAATTCTATATGCGGACCCTCTAATGCGTACTTGTCGAAGTCTATGCATCCCACTCTAAATAGGTTCGGTGCAAACCCTTAACGTCTTCACTTCATAGGGTTCAATCCCCGCTATGCAACTAATCCTATCACGATGACTACTACGAGATAAAGATAAACTGTGAGTATTAGCCAATGCCCGATAATTCCAGAGATGAATCCCACACCGCAGGTAGTTTACCTGGATAATTCTGGAGACCATCCCACACCGAAACATTGACACATCATCACACGAATACCACATGTGCGTCGCCTCGACTCCGATAATTCCGGAGATCAATCCCACACCACAAGTAATTACCGTGATAATTCCGGAGATAAATCCCACACCATAAGTAATCTATCATGATAATTCTGGAGATATATCCCACACCACAAGTAATCTACCGTGATAATTCCGGAGATTAAATCCCACACCGAAAGCCATACTGAGGTACATAACTCATGTTCCCGTTCATCATATCACCACTAGTGCCTGTCCTTATCATTTTTGGGTTATTTAATTACTCAACGAATCTCCTAGAGTTGGTGTACCCTACCGGACTTAACTCAAAACTAAACAACTGAAATGCCTCAACAGGCCTGAACAAAATAACTCAACACCGGTATACTAGGGTTACACACATCCTCTAGAGACTCAAACTCAAATGTCTAAACCAACTTTCTACCATAAATAGCTCAACTGAATATCTTAAAATCATATGCTTAACAGAAGACAAAGTATAGACTAAAATATTTGAAGACTAATCATTCTTAAGAACATTCAAGTTTATGAAAATTCATCAGTACCAGTCGACTTATTACTGTAGTAAGTCAACTTTCCAGAGGGAAAATATCCATGATTTTAAGAAAATAAGTTTAAGTGATATAAGTTGACCTATAAAAATCATAAGTTGACTTACCAGAGAATATAAGTTGACTTATAAAAGTCATAAGTTGACTTACCAGATCATAAGTTGACTTATAAAAACATAAGTCGACTTACCAGATCATAAGTGGACTTATAAAAACATAAGTCGACTTACCAGAGAAAAATTCTAGGAATCTTTAAGAAAATATTCTAAGTATTATAGGTCGACTTGCAAAGTCATAAGTCGACTTAAAAGAGAATATAAGTCGACTTAAAAGGTCATAAGTCGACTTACTAGAGAAAAACCTGCGATAACTTTGAAAAATAAATTCTAAGTGTACCAGTCGACTGAAAAGGGTCTAAGTCGACTGTCCAGAATGGATTTTTAAGAAAACTAAAGATACAGCAGCTGGGTCGTGCCAGTCGACTGATAGGTCTGCCAGTCGACTGTCGGCCTACAGTCTGCATAGTTTTGGTTGTTCATGATAATCAAAATTAGAGTTTACCAAAAGAAATCATTGTTTACTAAAATAATTTGTATTTTAATAAAAATGACCGTCTCAAAGTGCTCTCAGATCGGATACATTACTCAAAACATCCAATATCTCAAAACTCAAGTTCTCATGTTCTAAATTCCTAATTCTTCCATTAGGATTTCTCAATACTGAATTTCTTTCACAACTTATAACCAAGATCTGATTTGTAAACACAAGATCCAGATGCTCACCCATTCGATCATAACCATACTCAAATCTTAAATATGCTTTCTAGCAATACAATTTTATGAACCAAGATCTACTCAATATTCTTAGATTTCACATACATGGTACAAACAACAACCTTTGCATCGTTCTCATGCAAAATACTAAATAACATACATGCCAAACAAACAACACAACAATCGTTCACATAAATCAAACCACAAACCAAATTTCGTATTACTCACAAAACAAAATAAAACAAAATAATCACTCACATAAAACATACACAAAGCAAAACAACATGTCACTCACCTTGGAAACGACGAGATCCAACAAACAAGTCTCTCCTTTGCGAGATCCAAAACTTCCTCTTGATCCTTCCAAAATCACAGAATTCTATATTGTGCAGCAATGATGGATGCAAATTCCTTTTAAATATCCAGGATAAGAAGTTTAGGGTTTTCCAAACACTTTTGCAAAATGATCCCTTCAAAATACAACTTTATATATATAGCTCTATTCTTGGAAATTCAATAAAATTCATTTAAATTAGGATTTAAAAGTAAAATAAAATCCTAAATCTCAACCGCTACTGTTCAAAACGTCCAGAAAGTACATTTTACATTTTAACCCCTAAAAATGACAAATTTGCAAAAAGGTCATTCTTTTCTCAAAATTTGCAAATAGTTCCAATTAATTTCAGAAAAATCTGGAAAAATACTAAATAAATCCCAAATATTAAATAATGATTTTTCATGAAGAAAACTTGACTTTCAAACTTCTCAAGAAAGTATTTGCACGTGTTTTGCACGTGTGAAAAGATAAATTTTTCTGATAATATTCTTAAATTCTCCAAAAATCATTTTAGTCATTTATAAATCTTTAAAAATAATATTTTAAAAATACGGGGTTCTACATTTATATTATAATACGCTACGGATATTACCCGTAACAATACAAAATACATGCGTGTAACACCCGTTGGCAAAATTGTCATAACTCAATTTTGTCGGGTGTTACACTTGCAGGCGGTCATATAGGGGCTGAATTGATGCGGAGGCTCGAGATGCTCCTCCGATGGGCCCAACAGGCCGAGGTGAGTCAGAAGGAGCTCATGAACTGAATTACTGATGTCTGGGCAGTTAATGAAGGAGTTCAAAGGAGGACCTAGCAATCATGAAGAGCTTTTGGGGGAGAAAGAGGAGCTTACCCAGTTGTGTATTGACATTACTAGTTTATATTGTATCATGATATTTATTTCATACTTAGGCATTTCATTTATTGTATTATTTATTGTGAATTAAATAAACATAATGAAGTCCTTAAAATAGTAAGATCAATGCCATGGGATATCAAGTGCATGAATTGATTGTGAGATCCTATTGGCTGAAATCAGAACACTGTTCTTAAATGTCCCTACTCAATTGTTATTGTGAATAGGGACAGTGATAATACATAGGGATTAGTGTGTGCGTAAACTAATGAACATTCTCACAGGTCTTGGATATGAGATATCAATTTTTCACATGGATACATATTATAGTAATAATGGACTGGACTAACCCACTATGAGAACATTGCATGGATCGTTACGTGAGTGTCATAGGTGGTTTTCACAGTGACCATGGTGTATGTTGTCATTTGACTTGAAGTCACTACAGTTCCCTACATAAGAAGTTATATATTTTAATACCGTCAAACGTTGCTTGTAATAAGGTGATTATAAAGTCGACTATTGGATATACTACAAATCATGTGGAGGGATGTGAGTGACTTAGATAAGATTTGTCCCTCTTACATAAAAGGAGCGATATATATGGGCCCCTTGATTGAATGAGACTGCAAAATACATGGATGTGCTCAAATAAGTCAATATGAGATATTGATCTCATTTGTTTTAGTAAGTCTACTCAGACATTAAGAAACCGAAGATTGAACTATACAAGGGTGATACGCTCTATGCCTTGTGGTCAATTAAGATATCTGGGCAGAGGGACTATACTACATAGTAACATTGGTCATGGATAGGTTATGTCAAATAATTGACATTCCCGTTACTTGAGTAGCAGTGATGGATTGCTAGATACCGCTCACTGTTTGTAATACTCGAATATGATTTTAGTATTATTGTCAACGTAATCAGAATCTACAGGGTCACACACTTAGAATGGATCAAAATAGGGATTTAAATTCATAAGATGAATTTAATTAGGGATCCAAGTAAGGCTTGGATTCCTGACAATGGTTTGACATTTAAATAGATTAAATGGGGCAACTAATGTTCAAAAGGCCCACACACGAATCTGACCCAGGTCAGATTGTGAGCCCAACAACCTTATTACTCTATTAGGGTTGGTTTTCTGTACCTATATATATGATATGCATCTGTGGAAAAGACACATGTGAAAAAACCCTAGCTATCACAGAAAGTGAGAGAGAGAGAGATCGTGAGGAGGAACATACCCTTCCCACAGCTAGCACCGCAGTTTGTGGGAGAGTCGTTTTTCGTTCCGTTCATGTGGATACCGTATAGGCACTACAATATTGCAGTGCTGTGTTTGTCATACTTTAGAGACAATAGATTCATCTTTAAGGTATAACTACTAGACACAATTTATTGTTTTCACATGGATCCATGGCTAGGTTTCGATAGTTTTGTAATTTTTTCGCTGTATATTTAATCTGTGATTGCGTTTGAAACCTAACATTACCGACGAGACGCTTGCGTGGTAGGCAAAGGAGAAGAAGATGCAGGGGGAGATTGACTACGCTATGGATCGAATCATCCGGGGCCAGGATGAAAGGAACAACCGTGCCTCATGGACATCGGGACCAAGTACTCGGATCTCAACCTTTGGGACCTCTCCTTCGAGGAGAGGGAAGATGAGCTCACCTCGCCCGCTGGAGGTGCGCCTCTAGGAGGAAAATGTTTGATGACCCATGAGCCCAGTGGACCCGCTGCTCAGGACGAACATCGCGCTGCTCCTATCCTCAAAAAGTGGTCTTCCTCCAAGAAGTAGGTTCTTAGGCTCTTCATTTTAATGTACCCCTTTTCGCGTACTGGCCACCGACCGTTCCTTATAATTTGATTTTTTGAGATGAATAAAATGAACTTCTCTATTTTGAACTTCCCTGTGGGGCTTTGTTGGCTTATCGATGTCAGTTCTCTGATTACTTAGTCGATGGGTGAGTGGCTGTGGCCTCGCTCTCAGCAGTGGGTGGTCTCGTGTCCTAGGGTCTTTCTCCTTTTTCGAGTTATCATGTGAGTTGACATACAACATACTTTGTGGTAATCGATGTGTCTTCCATCTTGTTGACACGTTAACTTTTCTTGAGATCTAAAAAATTGTTTCATCTTTGATCATTGAATGAAGATGGGGGGTTCAAATCAAATCATGGGTGTTTTGTAGTGATCGAGGAGCATCTTGCAACAGGTCTAAAAATCCCCATGTTCCCAAGCATTTGGCCCACAAAGCTCATGGTTTTGCTTTTTTGAATGACTATTCTTGTAGATAGCCTTGTGGTGAGTGCCTTGAATGGCCATCCAAAGGCTGAGGAGATTGGGCGTAGACACATCGGAGTCGGGTCGGTGGAGATTCTTCCCGTGGTCCGAGAGTTTAACCCAGAGGGGATCGATGTCTCGATGTGGACTTGGGAATATTTATCCAATGTTCCAAGATCTGAAGTTTACCCCGAGTTCCGAGGGTTATTGTTTAAATGGATTATTTCTCTTGCTCGGGACTCGGGGACGTATGGGTTAGTTGGGGCTTGTCTTGCTGAAGACTCTTTCCCAGAGGGACCAGAACATGATTGTCATTTCGGTATTGAACTGGGGGAATTTTATCCCAGGTTCCGAGATCTGATGTCTCTCCCCGAGCTCAGAGGGCCGAAGTCGAATGGGGAATTCTTTGCAGAGATCATTGGTCCTCTTTGCGATGCTGATGCTTCTCCTACTTGCAAAGTTCTTCCAGCTTTCTTCTAGGATCACCTGGTCTTCATTTCGTCGCCGATGCCCACCTATGATGCGTCTTCTGCACATTGGTGGTCAGGGAGACCTGGCGCTTCCATACACGAGTGGTTATTTTAGGATTTTTTAGGCGTAGCTTTCCTGCTTGTTCATTTTGTGTTAGATTTACCAAATGCGTACTGGCCACTGCCCATCTTATAATTATCTTTGCTTAATAAAATACTTTCGCTTTACATCTGTCTAAATGAGCTTTTCTCGAGTAAGTTGGCTGAGGCCTGAAGAGGGCTCACTGAATTATCTTGTTGTAATGATGAGTGAGCTAATCGGAATGTCTCGTCGAGGGACGAGGCACGGGTGATAGCTTTACATAAAAAATTGGTTGTGGAGGAATCTGCGAGTGGCTCGGAGTCGGAGTGCCATGCCGAGGTGTAAGGCACTAGGCAGGAGCCTTGTTGTGGAAAATCTGTGAGTGGCTCGGAGTCGGAGTGCCATGCCAAGGGGCAAGGCACTAGGCATGAACGTAATTGTGGAAAAGTTTACAAGAGGCTCGGAGTCAGAGTGCCATGCCGCTACAAGGAATTTGACATATAGTGCAGCAAAAATCCGTGGGTAAAAGCGGAAAACCGTAGGTATAGTCCGTAAAACCTATACCAACGGACATATTTTTCCGTAGTTTTTAATTATCTATACCCAAGGCATAATGCCGTCACTATAGCCTATAGCGATGGATTTTCACCCGTTGGACAAAACCTCGGTGTTATACCCACGGTTTCGTATCCGTTGGTATAGGTTTTAACGACACCTCTTGCATTCCTATACCCACGGTTGAAACTCCATTGCTATAGGTTTTAGTAATGGTTTTCGCATCCAAATATTTGAATATATACCCATCACTCTATACACAATTTTTTCTTATTAATTACATTTATGATAATTTAATATTTTCTTTTATAATATTAATCCAATTATAAACTAAATACACAATAAAATAAATAAATGTGTTTATGAAACAAAATTAAATAAAATTAAACTTCAATCATATTAAAAATTAATGAAGTATTACAAGCATGTCAAATTACAAAATAAAATTCACTTTGTTTAAAACCAGAAATATAGCTCCTTAGCACAGAGCAAAAAGCTAGTTACACTAATTATTGGGAACTCGTGTTCCCATCAAAATTAAGTTTCAGGCAACTTTAGAGCTTTAGCGTAATTTCCATTTTATATAGAAGATCTCCTCATTAAATAGGACACGAGGCAACCAAGTATAGCTCCTGTACAAACCTGCATACAAATGTTGAAAAGATACTTGAATATGTTAAGTACTTTATTGTAAAAAAGGAAAATCATGAGATATTAACAAACTTATTTAGAACATGAAAACACTTAATTCTCAATTTGGGGAATGGTTTACTAGAACAAAAGCTGCAGCAGATTAATGATAATAAACATGACACTGCATCTCCATTTCAATACAGGCATATCACTGAGTTCTACTAATATAGCATCAACACCATGTAGCAGTAATTCTGCTCAACACCATCTAATGTAGCCTACTGCACATACTGATGATATACATCAACACCATCTTTTCACAGGGATTTTCCAAGTCTTTCAAAATGAATACATTTTCATGATAAGCAATCAGACTTACCTACTTTTTACCAACTTTGTTGTGCATCGAGCCATTGAGCCAAGTGCAATATATTTTTTATCTGTCAAAAAGTATTCTTGCATATTCAGTAGTCACTTGTTTATTTTTCAATTTCTATTATTCTGTTCAATAAGAAGAAAATTTCACCTTGAAAAGTTCTAAAGGCCAGTTGTTCTTACTGAGGTAAAGTTATTATACTATTGATTTCTCTGTTCTAAAAAAATTAATAATACAACCAAATAATTGTTTATTAGAATCAATTTTCTGACACATTTCTGTGACTAGGAGTAGAAGACTGCCATAATGAGAATCAGTTCTCAGAACAAGTTGGCTGTATTGTAAAGCAAATGCAGAAAATCAACCACATGGGAATGGAGCATACAAAAAATACTTGCATAATAAAAACTTACCTGAAATATGAATGTAATCCTGTCAACATGAAAAAGATAGACTTCCAAAAAATAAAATTAAACTGAAAAAACGAAAGAGAAACTAAAAGATACAACTTTCAGTTAGTATTGAAGAATGGAAAGACAACAGAAAAAAATAACCTACAATGCCTTGCACTTGAAAATATAAATAACACAAATGCAATATAAAATAGTTGATCTGAAAAATGAAACATTATATTCTTGATTACCAAATACTATGATACAAAATGAAACATTATAACATCTGCTCTGCAAACAAAATAATGTTATAATATTTCAGCATCTGCTCTGCAAACAAAATTACCAAATAATATGATACAAAATGCAAATTGAAGTCAGCAGAGAACCAAGTAACAGAGATTGTAATAACAATACCTTTTAAAGACTCCAAACGAAAAGTAACATTCAGCGAGCTCCTCCGCTTGTAGCCAAGCATTGCATCTACAAAAATAAAATAAAAAAGCACAAACGAAAAGTTAAATGAAATGCAAAACATGTAAAGAGTATGTGAATGGAAACAAAAGTAAGTCATACCTCTGGGAAGACAAATCTAACATTCGGATGCTCAAAGCTTCCAAAGACTTGACTGTAAGACCACATGTCCACTGTGACAATCTGAGTATAATCAGGAGAAAGAGATTGTTAGTGTGTGAAGAATGTAACAACATGGCTTCCCTCTGTCCTTTTAGGTCTGATGACCAGAAGAAATAAAGAAAAAAAAACTTTTATATATCTGTCATGGAGGTACAAATTTTTGAATTGAAAACTTTTATATATCTGTTAATTAAATTAAGTGCAAGTGTTAATTTCATCTATAAATGTGATACAAGCTTGAAGTTTTTAATTACCTGTCAAAAATACAAACAAAAGAATATATGACTCTTTTGATTAATGAAACTTTTCACATTTGTAGAAACTTGTGAAAACCAATGCAAAACTTTCTCTTCTATGCTCTTTATGTCAAAAGCCTTACAAGTAGACAGCAACTCTACTTCTTCTAGCTCTGTATATATACCAAACAACTAGACTTAAATACTGGAAGTGTACTAAATTCTTCTATAGTGCATTCATGAATCCAAAGAAATCAGAATGCGAGTAAAGAGGATTAATTCATGCAGAGAAAGGGAATCCATGTAGTGATGCATGTGGCTTAAGTGCCAATAAGATCAAGAATGAGTCAGTTCAGTAAGGTGAGATGATACCAAAATAAGAACATAAACATAACTTATTCACTACTTCCCATGCATCCATTCTTGTCATCTCTCTTTTTCTTACTCTGTCATGGCAAAGGAACAAAGATTTTTCATTAACAAAATAATCATGGCAAAGGAACAAAGATTTTTCATTAACAAAATAATTAATCCCTATTGACTCAAAGAACAAGAAATAATTAATCCCTAATGCTTGGAAAAGATGGAAAACTAAACAATTAAGCATTCAAAAGATGGAAAAGAACGATTGACAAAGAAATTCTTTAAACTAAGCAGCAATGAAAAACACTTACCCCAAATCATTCAGCACTAATGCTACCACACAAAAGTTGGGAATTCCACTTTCAGATCATGCATCACAAATTGAGAATTTACATACAGAAACAACAATGTAATTTTACGGGGATAATATACTTACCAACCATTCTTTCTAACCTTGATACCCTTCGTGATTGAGCCTCTTAACAGCAATAACAATCCCAGTTCTAGGTTTAGTAACAGTTAAGGTGTTCTCATCAATCCACCCCTTAAAGACGGACCCGAATCCACCTTCCCCCAAAACACTATCAGGCCTGAAATTTCTAGTAGCACTCCTGAGTTCACTGAAGGTGAAGCTCTTGAGATTGGACGACTGTAGGATCTCCCCCTCACTCCGACGGGTTGGTGGCACCAATGACGAAGAAACTCGGCTGCTTGAACCACTCAACAGTTTCCCATTTTTACTACTTGCAGAACTCTTCGAGTTTGGCCCTAGAAGAGCACAAAACAGTATCTTCATATCAAAGTGACATAACTAATAGAACAAAACAAAACATTTGTTTGGATTAATAGCTCAAACAAATTTGGATACATATAATATCATATGAATTTACAACTCAAAATAAAAAACACAAAGTGGTACAAACAATTAACCAGAGGGATATATTAAAAAAAAAAAAACTTGTTCTGGAATCTAAAGCTTGCTCATTAGCAATCAAAATTTACAACCCAAAAGAAACACAAAATGCCACAAACACCTAATAAGTAAAATGGGAAGTTTAAGCCAAAAAAAAAGAAACCCTTCTATCTGGCTAACTCCTCAGAGCAATTAGAGTCAATAACTAACAATATGATTATCAAAATTTTAAGATGGTGTTCATGATTAACCAAAATTAAGAACCCTAAGCAACAAGTACTGCAAAATTAAAGCTCACATAGCCAGATAAAAAAAAAAATCTACAACTTCATTTCTAAAACAACCAATTACATACTAATTACCAACCAAAACTACCCTACCCAAAAAGGCAAAAACATCATTAAATTCAAAGAACTAGGCATCAACATAGTATTTTGATGAAGTTACCTGAAGTAGAACTGGGAAGATAATGGAAGACGACGACGGAGGAAGAGGTGGGGACGGAGGAAGAGGTGCGGTTTGTGAGAGGGAGAGAGAGAGATTGGGGGAGGGGGGATGGTGAGGGACGGAGGGAGGGGGATGATGAAGACGGAGGTGCAGTGGTTGGGTGAGAGGGAGAGAGAGAGGAGATTGAGCTGGGGGTGGCACGGTGGCGGGGAGGGGGGCACGACGGCGAGAAGGGGGGCACGGCGGCGGGACGAGGGGGATTTGGAGATAGGGTTTGGTGAGAGAGGGAGAAAATAAATAATAGTTATAGATTAAAATCTTTAAAGCTATATGATACCTATACCCACAGTTTACTACACGTCTGTAGGTATATGATGTCTATACCTACGGTTTTAGTGACCCGTCACTACAGGTGTTCGTTGGTATATGACAAATTCCTTGTATTGTGCCGAGGGGCAAGGCACTAGATAGGAGCCTTGTTGCTAAACAAAATCCGCAAGTGGCTCAGAGTTGAAGTGCCATACTGAGGTCAAGGCATGAGGCCGGAGAACGTTTCAGAGAAACTGGCTAGTGGCAGGGACATCTACGTCGAGGGGTGAAGTCCATGGATTGATAACCTTGCTAGAGTACGCAAACTAGTTGAATTTAAAAGAAATTTTATTCATTAGCTGCCGATGGGAGAGCGTTTATAACATTTGCCAGCTTTTAGGGCCTCATTATAAGTACAGACTTCTATGGGCCTTCATGGAACTTCATCAAGTGTTCTGCATTCTATATTCTGTTGATCCCCTGCCCCCTAAGTCTTCATGTCAATAAGTCCCATGGAGCACCACTTTGGAGATCCCGTATGGGCCTTCCCAATTGGGAGCTAGCTTTCCCAGCTTGTTTGGTTCATAGATGTCCATCCTTCTCAGCATGAGGTCACCTTCTTTATTATTTGTTGACCGGACCTTCTTGTTGTAGAATCATTCTATCCGTTGCTGGTAGACATTTCTTTTGCCAGCTGACCTTTCTTAAACTTCTTCAAGGACAACGAGGTTTGCCCTGAGGCCGTCTGAGGTTAAGTCCTCATCGAAGCTCATGATCCGAGGTGAAGGCAGTCCGATCTCTAGAGGGATGATGACTTCGGTTCCAAATGTAAGGTTAAAGGGTGACTCACCTGTCAGAATCCTCTTGGTCGTTCGGTATGACCATAATACACTGGGTAGCTCATCGAACCATAACCCCTTGGGGGATTTGTCTAGTTGCTTCTTAAGGCCTTCAAAACTTGGCAGTTGGCATTTTCGTAAAACTTGCAGAACTATCTGCCCGCGAAATGAGTGCTATTGTTGGTGATGAGAATCTGAGGGACCCCAAACCAGCAAACGATGTGCTTCCAAAAGAACTGTTGGGCCTGATGTTCGGTGATGGTAGCTAGAGACTCGACTTCAGCCCACTTCATGAAGTAATCGATGACAACAATTAGGAATCGTTGTTGACTCGTCAACTTGGGAAACAGGGCGAGTAGATCCATCCCCCAAAAGGTGAAGGGTGTTGGGCTCACCAGCGTTTGAGTTTGGCGCTTAAGGCTCTTGCTTCGACTTTGGTGCTCAAGGCTCCTCCAATCATAGCGGAAGCCGAGGCAATCCTCACCAACGAACTTAAGAAGATTTTTGTTTTGGATTGGCAGGTTAGGAGGCACGATGGCTTCCTTGGGGACTCGGCAAGTTGTATGCAGGATATCCATCATCTCGCAACCCCTAAGGATAGGGCTACAATGGCTGCGGGGACTGTTGGTGATTCCACCTTGGAGATCTCTCAAGCAACCATGTAAGTATGTCTTACTTCGTTTGTGGTTTTCTTCCTTGCATTTGCTTAGTCTTTTTCTCGTAACTTTGAATCATACTCTTATTTTTGCAGATCACTTGACACTTTGGCCACCTATTGAAGCATGTGGCGAAGTAGGGAAGGAGTTGAAGGCAGCAGCTGATAAGGGGAATGTGGAGCGGACGAGGATTGCTAAGGAGTTGGAGGTAGCGGTGCTTCGAGAGGAGGCTTAGGCAGAATAGATTGCATAGTTAGAGGCGGCGCTGGCTAGGGAGAAGGCGGAGGCGGTGAGGGAGAGGGTGAGTGTGGCGAAGAAGAGGGTGGCCGCGGTGGTGCAGACGAAGTCTGAGGCAGAGGGGTATCTTGTCTCCTATATGGAGAAGGCATACGCTAGAGCTCTTCAGCACGTCTGCGAGCGAGTCTCCGACTTTGATAGTTCGGGTTACGGATTGTTGGGGGGTGCCTCCGAGGAAGAGGGAGAGGACATTGTGGAAGATCCTTCTTCGGTGGTTGTAGAGAGTTCGGGAATTGTGGGGGGAGCTGGAGATGAGTCTCCTTTCCACATGGCTCCATCGACCGAGGGGGACCCTCGACTTCCCTCTCTCTCCCCATTTTTTGCTTTTTTCTTTTTCATTGATGCCTAACAGTGGACTCTCATTTAGTTTTTCATGACTTGTGTTGGTTTTGAGCACTTGATTCTTTGTGTATTCTAAAGTCTTGGTTGCACCATTGTAGTGATTCCTTGCTCTTTTTTACTAGCAGGTTGCACCAAAGTCTCACGATAGCAGGGCTTCCCCTGCTGAGGCGATGGTCGGGAGGATTGTAATGCCCTGAGCTTCGTTCTTCTGCGCGCACATGGCTAAACATGTGCACAATACATGAACAAGTAAAATCGTAACAACTGCCCATCACAGGCATGCTTCACTAAAGGGGCTATAGCCATTAGGTACCCTTTGATCATTAGCTATTCTATTTAAACTCCCTTTTCTCTTATTCTTCAACGATGTGGGACTAACCCCAAGCACAAACCACGTCACCTCCATGCACACACAACCACTTCCTTTTCTTTCTTTCTTTCATTTAATGCCACATTTTTCCAAAGCCCGATAGACCACTTCTTTAGGCTCCTTCATTAATTCCATTAATCTATAGCCTATAGAAATCTCCATAGGCCAATCAACTACTTCTCACTATATATATATATATATATATATATATATATATATATATATATATATATATATATATTATATATTTCCATATAATATTATTTATACACTCTTAAGTATGGGGTGTTACACACACCCCACCTTAAGAACTCAGCGTCTTCGCTGAGCCCGGGACATGCAACCTTGATAAAAGATCTCTTTCCAGCCGATGTGGAGAGGACTATCCTAATTCTGCTAGTTGTACAGTCCTACCATGGACTCTAGTTACCCACCAGTGTACATCTGCCAGCTCCATTTCAGGCGTACATCTTGCACACACTCAGTGTCGAAAGTCGGCTCTGATACCATTTGTAACGCCCCAAGCTCTGCTCAGCTACGCACGCGGCTACATGTGCACACATGCAGCTACGCGTGCACACATGCGAAAACATATCCTAATAACAGCCCACCACAGGCTTGCCTCACAAAAGATGTCATGACTTGTAGGTACCTATTGATCATTGGCAACTATTATATATACACACACAATCCTAACTGACCTTACTTGTGGGACTAAGTCACCACCACCTACCATGAACACCATGGCCCCATAGTAATTAATTCATAATATCTATAGGCTCCAACCACACACTACCCCAACTATAGGCCACATATGTATATACATACTATATATATACATACTCCTAAAGTACGGGGTATTACAAGGATCTCAGAGATTAAACCCTTCACCGCTCTTTGCTTGTGGCTATCACCGAGAGGGATGAGTTGAAGAGTGTAGTGCTTGAGACGAGTTTAGAGGTTACTCATATGAGAAAAGTTGTTCTTGACTCTTTGGAGGAGATCTGTCTGGATGGTTCGGCGGGTGCTAGTACATGCCATTAGAAGATTAAAGTGAAGGACGCCCATCTCAAGGAGAGGCTTGTTGAACAAGAGTTGGAGATTCATCAGTTGAAGCGACTTCTTGCATGAGGGGGCTAAGACCAGAAGCACTTCATGCTCTTGTGATGAGATAGGAGGTCATTTCTTGAGTTGGCTTTGCGCCCGCACGAGATCTTGAGGAGTCCAGGAGATGTCCAGAGTGGAGTGGCAGGTTCATCAAGTGTCACCTCTATTGGAAGGGTGAGGCATGTTGACAATCGTGCGGCTCGAACAAAGTTAGCAGGTTTGGTATTCCATGCCGATCAATCAGGGGATCGAAATGGTGCTTTGGTGCCCCGAGGGTGCGTAATCTATGTGTGTCCTATAATAGGAACATCCCATTGCCGCGATTGTGGGAGAGATGACTCCGAGGGAGACTTGTAATTTGGTTGATTGTTTCTTTCGAATTTTACTGAAATTTTGATATGAAATGAAAAAATCTTTTAAGTGTTAAAGCTTTGTCTCTTTGAGTGGTATCTCTACGTGTTTGGGGTAGTTTTGGGAGCACTCGAATGACGAGCAATGCCCCGTACACTTGCTCAGTTGCAAGTAGCTAGAGCAACCCTAGAATCATGAATGGACTCCGAACAGGGTGGCGATGAGTTCTGGGAGCACTTGAATGGCAAGTCGTGCCCCCTACACACTTGCTCGGGGGCAAGTGGCTAGAGCAGCCTTATGAACCATGAATGGACTCTGCACTTGTTTGGGTTGTTTTGGGAACACTTGAATGGCAAGCCGTGCCCCGCACACTTTCTCGGGGTGCAAGTAGCCACAACGACCCCAGAACCATGAATGGACTCCAAACAGGGTGACGACTAGTTTTGGGAGCACTCGAATGGCAAGTCGTGCCCAGCACACTTGCTCGAGGGCAAGTGGCTAGAGCGGCCCTATGAACCATGAATGGACTCTGCACATGTCCGGGGTTGTTCTGAGAGCACTTGAATGGCGAGCCGTGCCCTACACACTTTCTCGGGTGCAAGTAGCTAGGGAAACCATCGAACGAGGAATGGACTCCAAACAGAGTGACGATGAGTTTTGGAAGCACTCGAATGGCAGTCGTGCCCCGCACACTTGCTCAGGGACAAGTGGCTCAAGCGACCCTATGAACTATGAATGGACTCCGCACTTGTCCATTGGGGTGCCTAGTGAGCAGATGGCATCACTGGGGGGAGGACCATGTGCTTGACTCATTGTTTACATCCGTTGAAATTTTATTAGAATTTTGCAAAAGAAAAGATCATGTTTTATTAAATTATGAAACTATGTGGCTGCTTTGAATGCAAATACTTATTACATGTTGTGACTGTTATAATTTTTGGCCTTTACTGCATGTTTGAACTAGCTACTAAGGGAGAGCGTTAAGTGCCCTCGTTGTACTTCATTAGGAGCTCGGCGTTCCAAGTCCTTGATATCTTCTTCCCCCCAAATCTTAAACTCGGTAAGCTCCCGGGCGGACCACTTGTGAACCTTATACGGTCCGTCCCAGTTAGGTGTGAGCTTTCCCTTCTTGTGTGGGTTGGATATCTCGATCTTTCTAAGGACTTGGTCCTTCTCTTTGAGGTTGGCTGGGCATACCTTCTTGTTGTAGAATCTTTTTACCATCTGTTGGTAGATATTTTTTCGCAGGGAGGACTTGTCTCGTACTTCTTCAACGAGATCTAGATTGGCCAGGAGGTCATTTGAGTTCTGCTCTTCGTTGAAGGAGAGAAGGTGAGAAGAAGGTAATTCTACTTCCAGAGGGATAAGTACTTTCGTTCCGAAGGTGAGGTTGAATTGGGATTCTCCCATGGGGATTCTCTTCGTGATTCTAACAAACCAGAGCATGCTTGGGAGTTCTTCGACCCATAGTCGTTTTAGGGATTCACCAAGTCTCTTCTTAAGGTCATTGAAGATTTTTCGGTTGGCATTCTCAGTTTGGCCGTTGGTCTGGGGGTACAAAATAGACGAGAAGCGTTGTCCAACACCCAGGTCGATGCAAAATTTGTGAAACCCCATTGATAGGGAATGGAGTTCCATTACCGATTACTAGTGTGCAGGGGATCCCGAATCGGCAGACTATGTTCTTTTAAAAGAATTGTTGAACCTTATGCTCTATGATCTTTGCAAGTGGTTCTACCTCGATCCATTTTGTGAAGTAGTCGATGGCGACCACTAGGAAGATCTGTTGTCTAGGGGTGGGCAAAAATGGTCCGAGCAGGTCCATTCCCCACATTGCAAATGGGATGAGGCTTAACATAGAGTTGAGGTTGGCTTGCGGTACCAACTTGATGAAGAAGTGTTTCTGGCAGGGGGTGCATTGTTGGACGTAGGCTTCGGCATCGTTGAGGAAAGTGTGCCAACGGTACCCATGGTTGAGATTTTTTTGTGCAAGAGACCTTGGGCCTAGATGTCCGCCTTATATTCATTTGTGTACCTTTTCGAGGGCGTAATCGGCCTCTTCGGGGGAAATGCACCGTAGGTAAGGTCAGCCATGAACCTAAGTGTAGGAGTGTTTGTAGAGGTCTCCTTTGATGACTGTATCCCTTTCAACCCTGACCAGAATCTTTCTTGCTTCATTGGGGTCTGCATGAAGGACTCCCTTATCGAGGAAGTCGATCAATGGTTTCATCGAACACTCTCCGAGTGCGTGAGGGGTGATGGGCATGAGCTCCAGTGTCACTTCTTCGATGTTCGGTTTGAGTAGGACCTCAATTAGCATAGTGTGTCTAGTCCAGAGAACGATGAGGAGGCTAGCTTGGAGAGTGCATCTGCTTGCCCATTTTCCTCTTGTGGGATGTGAGTGACTTCGGCTTATTTGAAAGTGGACAAAAGTTTCTTCACATACATCAAGTATTTGATCATGCAGTCATCCTTTGCCGCATATTCGCCTCGGATTTGGTTTACTACCAGTTGGGAGTTGCTGAACACCCCGACCCTTCGTGCCCCTGCCTTCTTTGCAAGGAGGAGCCCGACTACTCAACCTCATTATTGGAAGCTGGGAAGTTGAGGCGCAGCGAGTACCGGAGGGTGAATTCATCGGGACCGAACAAGATGACTCTGGATACACTCCCTTCAAGTCAAGGGACCCATCCACGTAGACACTCCATAGTGGAGGGTTGTCTCCTTCCTCATGGGGATCAAGAATGGTGCTTTCGACGTTGAATTTGGTCAAGGCTTGGGCCTTGATTGCTGTTCTTAGTCGGTAAGTGATATCATGTTGACTTAGCTCAATGAACCACTTCATAAGTCTCCTAGAGCTTTCTGGCTTTGAAGGACTTGTCTGAGCGACTGATCAGTGAGGACCCAGATGGAGTGCGCATGGAAGTTGGGTTAGAGCTTTCGAGCGTAGGTTATCTTCTCCATCTTTGAGTATCGAAGCTTAGCATCGTGGAGTACCTTGCTTACATAGTAGATTGCTTTTGCGCCCGGTCTTCTTCCCTTACAAAGACAATGCTGAGGGTCGAATCCATAGTATTCAAGTAGAGGTAGAGACCTCTCCTGGCGGGGACTTGTTAAGGAGTGGAGGATTGACAAGGTGTGCTTTAAGACTTTCGAAGGCTTCATGTTGTTCTTCTCCCCATTCAAAGAACGGGAGGCACTTCTCCCCAGACTTGGAGAGGAAGTGCCCGATGACGGCGAGGCTGTAATGCCCCGAATTCCAAACACAGCTATTTCGTAGCAAATACATGATCTTTTACTTCAAATTCGTACAAATTTACAAGGAATTTAAAACTTTTTATTGCAACAATGTTCTTTACATCAGCACAGCGGAAATAAATGAATACAATACAATCTACAATAATGAAAATTCTTCAATCTTGTAACAACTCATCATAGTGACTTAAAGTCCATGCCAAGTCCAATCCTGCAATTGGGAAACTGTGGGCACGTCAGTTGCATACAACTGACGCAATGCTATAATACATCGATTCTTTAACTTTAGAAAACACAAAATTGAATGCACAACAAAGTGTGAAAAGTTACTATCCTAAGCATTTCAGTGTATGATATGACTTAATGCCTAATGTAGACATTCACACTGCGATGACACTAATGCATACTTGCTCAGATTCTATGCATCCCATACTACATATGTCCGAGGGCAAGCCCTTAACGTACTCCACAATATAGGGTTCAATCCCTCATTATGAAAATTCTACTACGGTAACAAAAGCAAGGTTTAGACATTCCACGAGTATGGATTCCAGTCCTGGAATCCAACGTCAGACTATACAGAATCCTCGTCGTGCAAATATTTCGCAACTGCCGCTCTAGCCCCGGTATATACATATATATTGGTGATCTGCCTCCCATCCGCCCGACTATTCATGATCCTAGAATCCACCTTCAGATCAATCGTAGTCTCAAATTTAATTGAGGCTTGTCTCACCCCGCAAGCAACCACAGTTCAGGAATCCACTGTCAGACTATATCGAAATGCCCCACTTACGTTTGCCTAAGTTTCATCACATATTCTTCTAGTGCCTGTCCTTAGGTTTAATTATAACCATCACAACCTAGAGCTAGCTTATCCTACCGGACTTAAAACAAAACACTGAGAGTGTTAGCCCACACTGGCTACTGCTCAAAGAGAAAGTTAACCCACAGTGGCTACTTCTCAAAGAGAAAGTTAACCCACACTAGTTACTTCTCAAATTCCATTTATCACAGCTACCAATATTCTGGGTCCCGCTCACTCTAGAACAAACAACCATGTCAAAAAGAGATCACACAGGTTACATATAACCTCATCATAAACATCTGATTCATTAAACATCTTTTAACTTCTTTTATCCATTCTCTTTGCTATTATTAATCATGAAGTAACCAACTTCTCATAGCAACATTCAGTAACCAAACCCTTATAAATATCACATGTTTAATATTCCAAATTCATCCTTTAATTACCTCTTAATTCCTCATATGGTACATCTTACTAACATCCCAATTTTAAATCCAATTTTAGACTTTGTAAAAGTTTTGGGACAACTAGATAAAAGACATCAACAAATGGTATTGAGAAAATCATATGAATTCCAGTACTACTCCAAAAATAGATTTATTAGTTTTATAGGAATCATAAATTAGTCTACTATAACTTTGTAGTTAAGACCATCTACATTCATCCTCAATTACTTCGTCTAAATTTATTTGCAAAACAATAGGTTCACAATCCGAATACTTGTAAAAATCACAGAAAATTCTATAATCCATGAAGTTTTGTGTTCTTTAGATCAAATTAAAAGTATAAAAGTCTACTATAACTTTGTAGTTATAAGTTTCCCCAAAATATTGGGTCATAACCCTGAATTCTTCGAAATCTACAGTAGAGTTGAAATGTTAAATAGATTGCCACTGTTCAATCTCGTAAAATTCATTATAAATTCAATTATTCATGAAAAATTGATTTCTTAGACTAAAGAAATGTTAAAGAGTCTACTTAAAGTTCTTAGTTTTGACTTTTCTCAAAATACTTCATTTAGGATGCTGAAATGATCAAAAACCGAAATGTGTACTAATTTTCAACAACTAGCCAACTACCAACCAGTCCTAAGTTTCGGTTTTATTAAAATAGTAAAATGCATCCAAATATTATGAAATTTTATGTAGATGTTCTTGACATATACGAGATGTTTATATAAAAGTTTTAGCTCTAGATTCCATCTGGTTTAATAGTTATGATTTTTTTGAAGTTCAACTAGAACTCAAAACAGAACCTTATGAAAATGCCTCCAAATCAAAGATATCATAAATTCACCTATTCAATCAACAACAAATAGTCTAATCATGAATGTTCAATCTATATAAGTTATCGTGCATCTAACAATTTACACATGTCAAACATTCTACTAATAAAACTATATTAGAAAGTTGAAGAAACACCCACCTCAAAAGTAGAATTCCCTAATGGTAGAAACTCATAGCAAAAGCCCCAAAAATCCTCCACTCCAAAAATTTTCCTCACTCCCGAAATGCCAACCAACAGCAAACCCAAGTTGTTTATCATATTTGTTGTTGTTCTTGTGTGTTAAACATTCTACTAATAAAACTATATTAGAAAGTTGAAGAAACACCCATTTCAAAAGTAGAATTCCCTAATCGTAGAAACTCTTAGCAAAAGCCCCAAAAATCCTCCACTCCAAAAATTTTCCTCACTCCCGAAATGCTAACCAACAACTAACCCAAGTTGTTTCTCATATATATTTGTAACGCCCCGAACTTCCTATATGGAGAATTCGAGACACAAGCCAGGACCTTTTCATCAATTAGTCACAATACACAAAAAAACAGGAGAATTTAAAACTTTTTATTCAACACCCAATGTATCACAAGTTTAAATGTTATACAACTGCAATACATTACAATAGTGTTACAATAACACCTTTACATTTCCAAGTATTACAACTTTCAACAACTTACATCAAAGTACAAGGAATGAAGAACAACACTTGGTAACTCTCACTTGAGTACTTTTCAATAATAGATAATCAACGTAATTATTACAGTGGAAGCTAAACATGACATTGACTCCTCGCTTTCCTTGCCTTCAGTCCTCCTGAATCTCGCACTTGTACTTCTGCGATCCAGTAACTATTGAAGTGGGGACGTCAGTATTCGCTGATGCTTTAAGGCTGATAACATAGCAGCGAAACTCCCAAAACAACATACAAAACCATGGTAATTGTGTCGGTGTAGTTTAGGTGTTCGTGAGTGCTATGACTAGAATCTAACGCAATATTAACTAAAACTAGGATGCTCCTCTTCTAATGCCAGCAAGTCTCCGAAGCAACATGCAGCCCATACTACATGCGCCCCATCTCAAGCTGTTTCTCCATATATAGGGATTCGAACCCGCGTTATGAATTTCTAATTGTACACAACCTGTTCCTGACAGATACAACGTGACTAATGAGGTTGCAGACGTGGTCAAGTCCCACTAATGCAGTCCGCTCATGGTGTCTATGTTTGCCACTACTACCCGGCTAACCGGACCTCACTCAAAAACCAGACGAACCCTCGGGGTTTCCGCCAACAGGAGAGCCCCCTGCCGCCCCCTAGCCAGACCGTAGTCTATGGCCTGTTCGCTTCCCCGGCATAGGACCCGAAGGAGTTCCGGGGTCCATCCCCCTAGCTCCGCCTGCCTTATTATGGAACTTCAGTAATTAACAGTGTGAGATACGCAACCCGTGCTCCCAACTTGTGAGAAGGCACCGTACGTATCCCTTTGACGGGAAGGTACAACCCGATAACACCACCTAAGGTCTGCCCCAAGGACGAGTTGGTCGTAAGGGGCCCCCTACAACCCACTCCTCTCTTTCCGGCAAAAGGTTTAAGTAAATGATCTTTATAAGTCACTACCCTAATGATGTCCCTAACCCTGAACAATCCTAGGAATGACAATATTACAAACACAATATGCTAGGTCTTAAATTAGACTTCGCAAGATAACTCTACTAGGCTGCTCGATCTAGACTTACCAGAATCCCTAAGGATTCGGTTCCTGGCCTATCGATCCAAGACCTCGGCAAAACGAACATACATGCATGCCACTACCTTGAACTTGGATTCCGTCTATACTCCGGTCCTCGATCAACCTACACCGGTTAAGATTCGACGGTACACAAGGAGTGACTCCTCCATGGTTCCTTAGGAGTAAGAAAATATATGTCTTGATGGTCGATAGCCCCTAGGGTAATAATATCACCCTAGACGAGCACAACAAACTGTGTACTAGCTAATAAGCTATATACGAGTAAACTAACCACATACGAGCCAATAAGCTACGTATGAACCAACAACTATCTACGAGCCAGGCGGGCCTCGTATGAGATAACAACGTATATACCAGCCAAATATGCTGCGTATGAGACCAACAGCTACGAACGGGCCTGGTCGAGCTGCGTACGAGACAACAACCTACATACGAGCCAAATAAACTACGTATGAGATCCACAGCTATATACGGGCCAGTCGAGCCACGTACGAGCACAACCATATGCAGACAACCATACAGGTAATCAAACCTATAAGCAATCAAATGTGCTTACTAACAACTCTATCTTCTATAATTAGAAGCAACAGAGGAATCTACTAATAGTCTATGATAGGCATTCTACCAATGAAAAGCCCGAAAGCGACATAACAACTTTTATCGAACAAACTATTACTAGTGACCCTCCCAACCCTTATTACCCATAAGGATGAGGAATGCCCCATGATAGGGTCCAATTCCAATTTGAACCTCACACACTAGAACTCACGGTTTCCTTTCAAAACGAACTAGAACTATATGCGACTGGATTCTCGGGTTCTCTCTCAAGTTGAGCTAGAATCACCTAGGAGCTAGATGCATGGGTTCATGGTTCCTTTTCAATCTTTCACTACCACATACAATTCAAGCGCGGTTCTATTGACTAGAATGCTACAATACACCATTCAAGCATGCATTGCTCTAACTATGTAATCTCAAACAGGGGATTCCTTCTGGGGAATTAACTAGAACTACTTCACAACACAATATTGCAACTATCATATGATCGGTCCTTCACTAATGCTACAACCACGACATGGATACAACTTAAGTAGAAGCTACTACAAGTTGAGGCACGAATAGCTACTAGATTTAAGTATGGATGTCTCCTACTACTTTAAGCATGGTTAATTGCTACAACCTACCCATGAGTGCCAACAATTTAGCATGGTATACCACTTAAACATTATTCTACAACAATTCTTAAGCATGGTAGGAACCTACAACAATCTTAAGCATAACATACTACTTAAGTATTTCTACAACAATCTTAGGCATGGTAGGTGATTGAACATTAATTCTACACATTCCTAAGCATGGTATTCAACTTCAATATTAATTTATAGCAATCTAAGCATGGTAGGTGAATTAAACATTAATCCTACAACAATCTAAGCATGGATATGTACTTAGCATAAACCTACAACCTTCCTAAGCATGGTAGATTAATTAAACATCGATCCTACAACAATTTAAGCATGGTAATACTACTTAGCATTAATCTAAGCATGGTATATATTTCAAGTAAAAAGCTACAACATTCTAAACATGGATTGTGCTTTCCTACAACAATCTAAGTATGGGTTATAGTTCCTACAACAATCTAAGCATGGATACCTACTTAGCATCAACCTACAACATTCCTAAGCATGGTAGATTAATTAAACATTAATCCTACAATAATCTAAGAATGGATATATACTTAGTATCAATCTACAGCATTCCTAAGCATGGTAGATTAATTAAACATTAATCTTACAATAATCTAAGTATGGTAGGTGATTAAACATGAATCCTACACAATGTTAGCATGGTATAATAATTCCTACAACAATCTAAGCATGTATAATGGTTCCTACTACAATCCAAGCATGGTATAATAATTCCTACAACAATCTAAGCATGTATAATGGTTCCTACTACAATCCAAGCATGGTATAATAATTCCTACAACAATCTAAGCATGTGTAATGGCTCCTACTACAATCTAAGCATGATATATATTTTTCCTACAATGATCCAAGCATGATATAAGACTTCCCTATCATAATTTAAACATGGTATTTATTTTTCCTACAACATGTATACAACATAAGCATAGTTCTTTTCTACATTAAACCTACAACATGGTATACACTTCAAGAAGGAATTTCCTACAACATGATACATATCATAAACATGGTTCCATTAACCTACAACATGGTAGACATTAAAATATGGACTTTCTACAAAAATATAAACACAACATAAACATCAACCTATAACTATTTAACCATGGATATCTACTACAGTGGGAGCATGGGTTACTACCAAACTTCTAAACAAAATGTCATTTACTACTTCAACATGACCTTACTTATATATAAACATAAACATCTACTACAACTTTACTTAAGCATAAACATCTACTACCACTTTATTTAGACATAAACATCTACTACTACTACTACTTTTCTTAAGAATAAGCATCTATTTCTTACCTATTTAAGCATAACATTTATTATTACTTAATCAAACATAAAAGAAATCTTTTTAACATTATACAACTAATAACTTAGATTAGTTTCTTTTTCATGCTAGAATTAGCATCCAAAATGGGTTCTTTTAACATAAGATTTATAAAAGGAAATAAGCAAAATAAAATAAAGTAAAGAACCTTCAACTTGGTTCAACCATTCATATGCATATTCTTTAGTCCAAAAGTTCAAGTTGTATGTTCTACAACCCAAAAATGGGTGTATGCACCAAGTCCATATGCTTATGTTTGAGTCCATTATCAAGTCCTACTATCCAAGGTGGGTGTACAATCACCAAATGCTTATGTTTATTTTAGTCCAATTAATAACACAAGAACAACAACTACTACTACAAAGATTCAACCTTTATGTGGTTATTTAGTACTACTACTTATCACATTTCTTTTTATCCATATTATGCTACAACATACAACAACACTATCACAAGAACAAGCATTCAAAACAAAAGAAAACAAAACAAGGAAGATAAGAAGAAGAAGGAATCAAAACAACAACTCAAACAACCAAAAAACAAGTGGAGAACCCCCACCTTTCTTTCTTGTTGGAAGGACTAGCCTAGCAACCTTCTCCTTCCCCTAAGCTTGAAAACTCCTATGAAACCTACAATGAAAACTCTCTTGTTAGAGTGGGTTCTCTCTTTCTTTTCCTTTCCTTTCTTTTGTCTTTGTGTTTTTGTAAAAAGTGAGACAAGTGAAGAAGGAGGGGGTATTTATAGGAGGGAAGAGGAGGGGGAGAGTGCAAAAGTGCACTCATATTTTTGCACAAAACCCCTTAGGGTTTGAATCCGGCCTTACACTAGGGTGAGGGAGGGGTGAGGTGGAGGTATGGGCTAGGGTGTGAGGTGGAAGCATGGTGAAAAGATAAGGTTTCTAGAAGAGTTTTTCCTAATCTTCTCATGCATACTTAACCTAGGTTAACCATTCAAATAAAAACCCTAATAATCTAATAGGTTTGTCATAACAAGGACAAGTATTTTGTGCAAAAATACATAACACACAATTTGTATAATGTATTAATCGACATACTACATACATGTGTGTATATATATGCGTATACCGAAAATCTTCGCATAATTTGTATAAAAATGGTTTAATTTCGGAAATAATAATAAAATAAATTTTATTATTAGTTCGGAAGATCACGGTACCAATTTGATACAATACGGATGTATACTGACCGGTGTACAGATAATGTCTATGAACAAACCGGGAGAAAATCACCAAAATATTTCAAATTTGGAATTAAAACAAAATAATAAAAAAATAATAAAATAATAATAATAAAATAATAATTTATACAAGGTAATATCCGTCCGGGATATTACAATATTTTTGTTGTTGTTGTGTGTTCATGAATGGTTAAGGGTGGAGTGTTTATAGGAATAATTAATTTATGAGATAATTAATCTTAACCACTAATTCTAAACAACTACCCACTAATCAAATAACAACCCATTCACTTAACTCACCCTTTCTTTCAAGAATGACCTGCCAGCAATCAAGAAGGTGAGAAAGCACATGCACGTGCGTGCTACATGTGTGCACAAAATTTATTAATATTTTTTATTTAAATTAAAGATACATGTTATAATATGTAATATGTATTTAGTAAAAATAGTTTAATTTAATTTTAATTAGATATTTCATGCACAAATAAAAATAAACACACTGACACTTCATAAATTTGATTTTTGAAAGAGAATACAACCAACATGTGCATTGCAAACACGTGCGTCGCACGTATCAATACATACTCAAATACGAAATAGATTTGATCAACGGAGAAATATTTATAAATAATCAAAATGCAACATACGAAAAATATATTTCATTAATTATATATATATATATATATATATATACAACAATGTAATCAATACGCACATAGAAAACACATGCATCGCACGTATAAATATATTCAAGTCAAAATATGAGAAAAATAAATTTCAATTTAGAAAACGAATTTAAACAAGTTATAAAATTAAATAATTGAAATGCGTAGAAATTACACGTAACGATGGAATATACATAATCTACACGTGTATTGAAAGTACGTGCAATGCTCGAAAAAACACAAAGATAAAATTTAATATTTGAGTTGGCTCAAATAGGATAAAAAAATGAATTTTGAGAAGACGGAAATGTATAAATAGTCGAAAAACAAAATACGTATGATATTTATTAAAATACGTTACAGACATTACCCTTAACAGTACAAAATATATGTGTGTAACACCCGCGAGTAAAATTGTGATAACTCATTTTTGCGAGATGTTACAGAGGCGGCCAGTGATCTTGTGGACTTCTTTAATTGTAGATGGGGGGGACATGTCAAGTATGGCAATGATCTTCCCAGGGTTGGCTTCGATTCCTCTTTGGCTTACCATGAACCCTAAGAACTTTCCCGAGGAGACCCCGATGGCACATTTCGAGGGGTTCAGCCTCATATTGTTTATCCGAAGCATTTTGAAGGATTCTTGAAGGTCGGCCACATGGTCTTCTTTCCTGATGCTCTTGACGAGCATATCATCCATGTATACCTTTATGTTTCTGCCGATTTGTTCTTTGATGACTTAGTTTACCAAGTGCTGATAGGCGGCTCCGTCATTCTTTAGCCTAAAAGGCATGAATCAGTAGCAATATATTCCTTGATCAGTGATGAAGGATGTCTTCGGGATGTCAGGTGGAAACATTCAGATATGGTTGTATCTCGTGAAGGCATCCATAAAGCTTAAGAGCTTATGGCTTGAGGTGGCGTCGATCAAGGCGTCTATGCTCAGTAGAGGGAAGGGGTTCTTCAGGAACGCTTTGTTATTGTTGGTGAAGTCTATGTAGATTCTCCATTTGTTGTTGTTTTTTTTACCATTACCATATTTTCTAGCCACTCAGGGTAGCTAAATTCCTAAATGAAGTGGGCGGCTAGGAGCTTCTTGACTTCCTCCTTGATTTATTGTTGCCTCTTGGGGGCAAACATGCAGCGATCTATTGGACATGCTTGACTTCTAGATCCACACTTAACTGGTGCATGATTACGTCTTCGAATATGCTCGACATGTCTATTGCCATCCTAGCGAAGATATCTCAGTTCTCCCTAATGCAAGTGATGAGTTGCTCCTTGACTTGATGAAAAGTGCCTTGCTCACACAAAAATACTTACCATGATCCTCTTGGGAGAGGAGAGTTTCCTCTAGTTTGTCTATGGGTTCAGAGTTGACTTGTCCCCTATCTTGGGGGAGCTCCAAGGCATCGAGGGGGAGGACCGAGCCCCCAATTGTGGTGGTGTAAAACACTCGGGCAACTTCTTGGCTTCCTTTGGCTTCTCCTACTACTGCTTCCGTAGAGAACTTCATCTTCATGTGGTAGGCCGAGACAACCGCATGAAGGGCTGCTAACCCCGAGGACCAAAGATGGCATTGTAGGCGGATTTCATGTCGACCACCATGAAATCTTGTGCTTCATTGCGAGTGACTGGAGCTTTCCCTAAGGTTATGTCAAGGGTGACAATTCCTTTGATCTGAACTGGGGCTCCTGAGAATCTATAGAGGGTGTACCCGAATGGTTTGAGATGTCTCACTTGAGCTTGAGGCCATCGAATACATTCAGGAAGAGAATGTTTATCGAGCTGCCATTATCTACTAGGGTACGACACACCTCATGATTTACTATAGGTATGCTGATTATAAGTGAGTCGCAGTGATGTGTTCGAACACCTTCAAGATCTCGGTCCGAACATGTGATCAGAATCCTCGAATTCTTTGGGGGGAAGGGGGGGGGGGTTATTGTGCACTGAGTTCCCTTCTCAGAGAAATGCTTTTCTTAAGGAGTAGATGATCCCCCTATAGGTCCCCCATGGATGAAGTGGAATATCTCCATGCGTCCCGAGTCTTGGGACTCAGAAGGTTTCTCTGGTCGCTTGTTGGCTCCTCTCATAGGAGGAGGTTCGATGTCATTTCTTTCAGCGAACTTGGAGAGGTACCCACGTCGGAGCAGCCCTTCAAGCTCATCTTTGAGGGCTCTACAGTCATCTGTGAAGTTCCTATAATCTTTGTGGAAGGCACACCACTTGTTTCTATCCCTCCTCTTGCTTGGGGCTTTCATTTTGGGGGGAGGTCGGAGGAGTCTCGCCTTGTTGACTTCCATGAGAATAGCAGAGATGACGGCATTAAGTGGGGTGCACTTTTTGAAATGAGGCATTGGGGGTTAACGACATTGGCTTGTAGCATCCTTCTGGGTCTTCCTGGGTCCATATTTTTCGGTGCTCTTCCATTTGTTTCCTAATGAGGGGACCGAGCTTTGACAATGCGTCTGCTTGAGCGTTCTGCTCTCTAGGGACTCGAATGACTGTGGAGTGGCAGAAGGACGCTAGGAGACGTCGGACCACTGCCAAATACCTCACCATGCGTTCATCACGGGCTTCGTATTCTCCGGTGATCTGATTGACCACGAGCTGAGAATCACTGAAGGCCCGGATTTGCTTGGCTCCGGCTCGATGTGCTAGGGTCAATCCGGCGATCATGGCCTCGTATTTCGCCTCGTTGTTAGAGGCCGGAAAGCTGAGGCGGAGGGAGTATTGAAGTAAGAATTGGTTGGGACCACGAAGGATGATGCCAGCCCCACTCCCTGTTTCGCATGATGACCCATCGACAAAGACCTCCCAGGTCGGATCCGAGGCCTCGGTGCAGGGCGGCTCGGAGATGATGCACTCAGTGATGAACTCGACGAGGGCCTGCCCTTTGATGGCCGTCCTCGGCTGGTAGCTGATGTCGAACTGACTCAGCTCAATCGACCACTTGACTAAGCGGCTGGAGTTTTCGGGCTTGTGAAGGACAGTCTTCAGTGGCTGGTCGGTCAGTACTTGGACGGAGTGGGCCTGGAAGTAAGGACGAAGCTTCCGGGCTGCCATGACCAAAGCATAGGCCACCTTCTCTATCTTTGCGTACCTCGTCTCGGTGGGGAGCAGAACTTTGCTCACGTAGTACAATGGCCTCTGGACCCCATCTTCCTCTCGGACGAGGACGATGCTGAGGGCGCTGTCCGAGGCGGACAGATAGAGCCATAGTTGTTCGCCTGGCTCGGGCTTGCTGAGGAGAGGGGGGTTGGCTAGGTACTACTTCAGCTGTTCGAAGGCCTCTTGTTGATGGGTACCCCACTCGAAGCCCCCCTTTCCGTGTAGAGCCTTGAAGAAGGGGAGAGACTTCTCCCCTGACTTGGAGAGGAAACGGCCGATTGCAGCCAACCGGCCCGTGAGCCTCTGAACCTCTTTGACATTCCGGGGTGGGGCCATGTCAATAATGGCTTGGATTTTCTCGGGGTTCGCCTTGATGCCACCTGGCTGACGATGAACCCCAGGAACTTCCCAGTGGATACGCCGAAGGCGAATTTAGCCGGGTTGAGCCTCATATTGTGATGCTGGAGGACTCCGAAGGCTTCCTCGAGGTTGGCAACGTGGTCCGGCCCGGCCCGGCTTTTGACGAGCATGTCGTCGACATAGACTTCCACGTTGTGGCCGATCAGGTCTTTGAAGATTTTGTTGACGAGCCGTTGGTATGTGGCTCCGGCATTCTTTAGCCCGAAGGGCATAACGCGGTAGCAGAATAGATCCTGGTCGGTGACGAACGAGGTCTTGGAGATGTCCGGTGGAAACATCCGGATCTGATTGTACCCTGAGAATGCGTCCATGAAGGACAGTAGCTCATGCCCCGAGGTTGCGTCGATCAAGGCGTCGATGTGGGGGAGGGGGAAGGGATCTTTTGGACATGCTTTATTTAAGTCCGTAAAGTCGATGCAGATCCGCAGCCCCCGGTTGCCTTCTTCACCATGACGACATTAGCCAACCACTCGGGGTAGCTGACTTCCTGAATAAATCGAGCCGACAAGAGCTTGTCGACTTCTGCTTTCACAATTTGCTGCCTCTCCGGTGCGACTTTGCGTCTCTTTTGGACGACCGGCTTAGAGTCTGGAATGACGCTCAGCCGATGCATAATCAAGTCTTCGGAGATCCCGGGCATGTCGGAGGGCTTCCAGGCGAAGAGATCAACGTTGCGGCGAATGCAGGCGATTATGCCTGGCTTCAAGTCTTCGGGGAGCGAGCGTCTCACCCGGAACCACTTTGACTCATCCTCGGTGCCGAACGGGACCTCCTCCAGCTCGTCGACAGGCTATGGGGCGGGACCGTCCCTCTCGGGCCCGAGCTCAACGGCGTCGAGGGGGAACACACCGCTTCCGACGGCGGTCATGTAGCATGACCGTGCTGCTTCCTGGCTACCTCGAACTATGCCGACCCCTCGCGGGGTGGGAAATTTACGCTTCAGATGGTATGCCGAAGGTACCGCTTGAAAGGAGCATAATCCGGGTCGGCCGAGTATGGCGTTGTAAGCTGCCTTGACGTTTACCACCATGAAGTCCATGGACTCGGTCCTCTTGACAGGAGCCGATCCCGCGGTGACGTCGAGAGTAACAATCCCTTCGATCACGACAGGGACGCCAGAGAACCCGTGGAAGGTGTATCCGGCAGGCTTGAGCTTGCTTCTGGGTAGTTTGAGATTCTCGAAGGCTTCGAGGAAGAGAATGTTTACCGAGCTACCGTTGTCGACGAGAATTCGTCGAACCTCACAATTAGCCATGTGGAGGCCAATGACGAGGGCGTCGCAATGAGGTAGGCGAACGCCTTCGAGGTCCTCTCCTGAGAAGGAGACTGGCACTGGTTGTACCCTGGGCGAGGGGTTGTCTTGGACAGCATTCACCTCTCGGATGAAGGCTTTTCGGGAAGTATTTGACTCTCCCCCCATTGGCCCTCCGTGGACACAGTGTAAGATGAATGGTGTATCCGCGGCTCCCTCGGGTTCAGGATCTCGACCCTGGATGTGGTTCGGAGCAGGGTTTGGAGGCGAATGCCTCCGGTTCCTAGCATCTCGCCGATCCCGTGGGCTTTCTCTGGTGAATTCTTGGAGGTACCCTCGTGAGATGAGGTCCTCAATTTCGTCTTTCAGGGCCCGACATTGGTCGGTTTCGTGCCCATGATCTCTGTGGAAACGGCAGTAGAAGCGCTGGTCTCGCTTATTGTTGTTGCTTGATCAGGGAGGTAGTCGAAAAATGCCTTTGTCTTCGATTTCTAAGAGGATGGCGGACACGTTGTGTGTCAAGGGAGTGTACCTTTCGAAGCGAGGGACCGGAGGTGCCCTCTTCGCGCCGACCCCTTCCGTTGCTGTTTTCTTGGCAGGTTCGGCATCATCGACCCTGCGCTTGCCCTTCCTTGTGATTTCTTTGCTACCCTCTGGGTTCAGAGCTTCCTCAGCCCGTATATACTTCTCGACCCAATTGAGAAGGTCAGGGAAGTCCAGAGGTGGCCTCTTCGCCAAAGAGACCTTTAGCTGGTTGTGGCGGACATTGTGCCGGAAAGCTGCCGAGGTGACCCCTGCGTCGAGGGTAGAGACGGATCTGGCCTCGGTGGTGAACCTCTTGATGAAGTTGCGGAGCGACTCCCCCTCCCTCTGACTGAGGTCGAGCAGGGAAGCGCTCGTCCTTTCACTCTTCCGGCTTGTGATGAAATGGGCCATGAAGCTGGCTTCCAGCTGGTCGAACGAGAAGATCGAGCCAGGGGTGAGCTTGGAGAACCAATCCCTAGCCGGACCCCGGAGGGTGGCCGGGAAGGCTCGGCACAGCAGGGGATCCGAAGCGCTATGAATCATCATGAGGGTTTTGAAGCCCTCCATGTGATCAGCTGGATCACCCTCGCCGTTGTAAGTCTCGAACTGTGGAGACCGGAAGTTCCGGGGGATCTCTGCTTCTATGATGTTGACGGAAAATGGAGGTCGAGAAGGCCTCCGTCCCTGGACTAGGTTGGGATTCCTGTCGCCGATGCGCTCGATTCGATTCTCCATCTCCAGGAGGCGTCGGAGCACCTCGTCTGCGCACTCCGACGGGGGAGTCGGCGCACGAGTGTGGCTTCTCCCTTTGCTCATTTGAGAGGTTCGGCCGTAGGTCGCGGACCTCGGCTCTCCATAGAGGGCCTCCAAGATTTCCTCTCTGAAGCTTCTGAACTCGCCCCTGGTGACCCCGCCGTGGTCGGAAGGGTCGGGTCGGGGCGTAGGAGCTCGGCCGATGCGGCTGAGTGCCGACGGCCTTTCCCTTTGTGCGGGCCTGAAGTGGTTCGAGACCGAGTTGGAAGCGGTCCCTCCCCTAGCCTGGCTAGCCCTTCGGTTCGCAATGACCCGACGAAGGTCGGGTTCGGCGACGTGCGAAGCGCTTCGCCGGGGTCCGGGGTTTCCACCCGGATTATTGGATGCTTGTCCTCCGTCGAGGGCCCCCTCGGGAGCAGGCCCATCTGGTTGGGCGGAACGGGCTGATCTTCGGGCTCGGTGAGCCATGGGAGATTGGGTCGAGGGAGAGCATCGGTGGCGAGGCTCGGACTCACGTCCGTACCGGATAAAGTTTCCCACAGACGGCACCAACCTGATGCAGTTTGTTTTTGGTCGCAGTGTGGATGCACCAGGTGTGAGTTCGGACTCAATTTATAGTGAGTGAAGAGTGCGGCACGGGACGACGAGTGGGAGGCTCGCTTCGGTGCTTGAGGATCGGCTCGGATCGCCTCACCTCGAGTACCTGCAGATGGTCCTGAAACACCGGGGTTTATCCCGGCGGCGGACCATCCGACGATCTAGTCAGTCTCTGCGAGAGAGTAGCAATAACTAGGGAAATTTGGTGGCAAAAGATTGATTACCTGAAAAGGTGGGTGAGGGTCTAGTATTTATAGAGAATTCCAACCAGGGTTTGGATCCGCTTGGGGGCCGGATCTGAACCCGAAAGCTCATGGGCCTGACGTGGCAGAAGGCCCAGGGGGTTTAGGGCTGACGTGGCAGTACCAGGAGTGGTATAGGGCTGACGTGGCAAAGCCCTTGGTGGTATTTGGAGCTGACATGGCGGATCATGGGGCTCCTGTGCTCCTGGGAGAATCTAGTGGCCTAGGTTGTGCCAGGTCATCCTCATTCTTTACCAGGCTGGTTGGACAGCCCGGGGGGCTGTCATGGATCGGAGGCCGAGGGCCATCGATGTTCGTCGGATACAAGGAGACCAGTTCTGTGGGGGTGAACTTGAGGTTCGGTGCCAATCCTGTCTGGCTCGAAGCCGAGCCAGAGTGTTGTTTTTCCTATTTTTGAGTGAGAGCTGTACTGGGCCCTGGTTGGGCCCCAAGCCATTTTTACCCTACCACAGGTATACATCACTACAGTTTGTGCCAGGACAATTTATTGTGCAAAAGAAATCATCACTCATAGAGTGGACACATGAGAGCCCATAGGGGTTACTTAAATTGCAAACTCATATATCGGTATACAAACTTGGATGCATGACATATGAGCAACACAACTGTAGATATGGTAATAACTTAAAATAACCATCTCAATATTCACATCATCATAAGACCACGAGTATTACTAACCACAATCTACATATAGATGACAAAACACTCATATCTTACAATTTCATATTCATACAAGCACACCACAATATATTAATCTTAATTTAATAGTTGCACATCATCACATCACATAAAATAATCTAGAAATACCCACAATATAACAAAATTACAAAACAATAAGCATTTTATAAAATTAAATTTACGAGGTATAGATATTCAATTTTTTAGCGAAATAATAATCAGCTACGGGTCCTCCAAACGACTCTTTAATTTCAGTCTTCTCTTATTATAAGATAATCATGATTTAAATAACGATATCAACCCATTCGCAAAAACATAAAGTACATGCATACACAATTACTTAGAATTGTTTCTTTCTTTCACAAAATAATATTGAAATTATATTTACCATCATTGTACTATGAATATTTCTAATATTATTTTCCATGTTTCAGTGATTTATCCTCAAATATGCACAAGATCAATGAGAAGTGGTGCACTAACATTGATGTTTCCAGTGCCGTGTTTGTTCCATATAATGCATTGTTTATAATTATCTCAATTGTGTACATCCATTGTTATGTTGTTAAACAAAACTTCAACTTATAACTTTGTGTCTTGGTTGGGTTCATCCTCTAATAAATCTCAACTTCATGATGCATTATGTGATGAAGATGAAGATGAAGATGAGGTTTCAATTCAAAAGGGATAACTCCTCTTTATCATTCATATATATTAAGTGTGTTGGAATTTATGCATCCAGTACACAATATACAAGAGTTTGAGGAACACTGCTACAAATAATCAACAAGGAAATGATGCATACATAATTCTCCAATTGAATATAATTACCAATTCATTTGATACTCTTTTTTTTTTTAGTTGTGGTGGAAGCCCTGAGGAAAGAAATAAAAGAAAGAGAGAGATCACGGGAAGGAGAGAAAGAAGCGGAACTAAAACCCTTTTTTTATCACTTTTACAAAATAGCCCTTAATATTTTTCTTTTTCGTAAAATCATAATTAATATAAGTATAACTTTCTTTCTATGTACAAATATTAAATAATGAATATTTTGGGGCATTACAATGATGGCTTCTTTGCCTTCTCCATCCCCGGCTTTGAGGAGAGGGTCCTCTTGTGCCGTCTTGGTGTGATGGATGAGGGAGACCGTTCTTTGCTCGTGGCCTGCTTGAGCGCCCCAGGCATTCAGATTCCTGCTGTCTAGAGTTTATGATATGGCAAAGGTATTATTATAATTAAGGTGCCTCAGGGGGTACCATGGAGGGTTTGGAGGTGTAGACTGACCTTCTGTTCTCCCCAATGTGCCGTGCGGGGTGCTGTCTTCTTTGGGAGCCCCCCGGTGAAACCTGCTTGGAGGGGGACTGAGTAAACTGCTGAGGTTGCTCCGGCTGGAAAAGCTGATCCAGTTGAAGGTTAGGAGGGACATCCTCATGAGGAGGAGTTGGAGGAAGAAGGTTGACTCATCGGCTTAAGGCCGCCGCCTTCCCTTTCCCTTTTGGAGGCATGGCTGAAAACTATTTTTACTGGCGAATTATGGTCATATGGCTTTTTCTGTTCCAGCAGAAGGAGCCAATCTATTGCTATTTTTTCCTGTGTGGAAGAAAACAAATGATATGAATTCTATTTGAAACAATAATAACAATTGACCTTTTGACTTTCGCCGATATTGACTAATTCCAATAAATCTTGACTCCTGAATCTAACTCGTTTGAAACGTTGGATCTAATCTATGTGGTGACAATCGCTTCGATTGACCTACAAAAGTCTGAAACACCGCATAGAGCCATGAGGTATTTATTGTCGCATAGACCCCGGTGACAGACCCTACGATGCTTAAGTCAGAACTCAGAAGAAATATGTTCTTTTCTTTCGAAAAAATACTGATTACCTAATTTCTGTGGAGCCATGATGTATTTATTGTCGCTTTTGGGGTCAGTTTCAAGATAATGATTTATCTCTACTTCCTAGTATTTTGGAAGGAATCCATTATCTCTTTTACATTAAGTGATAAAGATGGTTGTGGAGATTTAGTTAAAACTCTTCTCATGATAAGAGATATGGCTTTTGAACCATCTCCTATGGATAACTCTGAGTTTAATTCATATTTAAGTAGTAAGGGACTCATTCATATTGGGTTGTCATGACAACCCAGTTAGCTAGATCTGTTTTGGAATCTTAGGCTTGAAAGAGGCCCAATTCCCGTCTATGAACCTGTTTCTAGTGAAAATTACCGTTTTACCCTTGAGAGCTTTAAGATTTGGGCCTGATTTGAATGGTTCCGATTTGGTTCTATTTACCCATATCACCACATATATATGTACATGCATGGAAAATTATGTGAATTCAATAAAGTAGAAGGATACAAAATGACGAAATTCTGTAATTATTTTATTTTATTTTTGCTAGCATTATAAGGTGAAGGATCGGTTAAGAAGTTTGTGAAACTTTTTTACTCCAAATCATCTTTGCACAAATTTACATGGCTTAAGTGAAAGAGAGTTATGCCAATTTAAAAATTCTTCTTGATAATGGTAAAAATCGCAGCAAATCAGGGTCGTACGATTCCCGCACAGATCCTAAAGCTTCTGCAGACAGATTAACAATAACAAGACATGAGCTGCTTTTAAGCTAATTAAAAGCGACTCGGCTCACTAGGAGAGACACCCAGCCCATGAGGACTGTAAGTCAAATCTCTTATCCCAGACAAGAGAGTCTTACCTCTTAGTAGGAGAATCAATAGGAGATTCATATCAATCTAATCGATTCATATTAATCTCCTAAACTGTTTCTCAGGCCTACAAATACCCTCATCCCTCCCCCACTCAGAAAGTAATCAATAAATCTGCAATTTCCCTCTAAAGCTCTCTTTCACTCGAGTTGTAATATCCTAAATTTTCATTTTAATGAGAAATGTTGATTTTCACGTGTTGTGCACGTACAAAATTTTGTATGCATATTTTTCTATAAAATTATCTTTTACAACATGGACAATTATTTCTTTCTTTCTCTTTATCTTCTAAAATGCCTATTTTATAAAGCCTAAACTCGTTTTCTTATTATAAGTCCACTCTAATAAGTAAATATTTAATTAAATAGCCCATGAACCTAAAGCCCACCATTTTGAGGCCCACAAACTTAATTAATCTTTTAAATTGTCACAACTTGTCATGTAGACACAATTAGTGGGCCATTGATTAATTAAATTTGTACAACTTTAAATAGGGGGGTACTAGAAGGGGCACGTGTATGCACTTGTGTGTGTTTTGCACACTTTTGGGAGGTCGGTTGTGGCCAAGAGAGAGAGGGAGAGTGGAGTTGAGTTGAGGGGTAGTTATTGAGTTCATGGAAGTTGCTACAACTTCCCAACTCATCTTAGTCCTTGATTTCTAACTCCTAGATTAATCCTATCCATTCAATCTCATCCTAAAAGTGTACAAATACCCCTAGTTTCTTCTCATTTATGCACAACAAATTGCTAAGAAAAGAAAAGGGCTAGTGAGAAAAAGATTGAGGAGATTAGCGAGTAAAAGATTGAGTGTGCATTATTGTGTGTGTGTTCATTTCAAGTGGAGGCCGTCTACCCCATCATCACCATCAAGCAAGGCTCGGGTTGCACCAAGAAGCAAGGAAGAGAAGCAACTTGCAATACATTCTAGGATGAGAATGCCACTTTTCTTGCACTCTACTTTCATTTTTCGTTTCTCCAAATAGGTGGGTGTTTTTCATACTTCTAGAACTAAATACCATGCTAGGGATGATTTAATGAAATTATTATGAATCAATTAGTTGAAATTGGAACCATGCATGTTTAATTAAAAGTGGAGTGGTAACTTAGAGAATGTTTGATAGATTGATTTCTAATGAATGAATTGTGAATTAAAGTACTAGAAATCACCATATTGTTGTGCTATATGAATGCTATGATCAAATTTGTGCTTATCAGACAACTAGTTGAATTAAATGCCTTTTGTGTAATTGATTGCTTAAAATAAAGTTTCTTTGTTGTAGAAAGATGATAAATTGTCTCTAAATTATTGTAGGTGGTTAATTAATAAAAGAACAATGAAATATAGTAGTGGTGGAAATTTAATTCTAAGTTATAAAGAAATATGATGTTTGTTCTCAATGTCGAAATTATGGACATAGAACACAAAGTAGGGCCAAAATAAATGGTTTATAAGGTAAATAATGGTTACAAAAATACTGGTTTACTATAAATTCATGTTTGGTAAAATCTGGAGCTTTTTGTTTTCAAAAGAGAAGAAAAAGAAACAAAATCGTTTTGAGTTTTTATAAAATATAGAAATAAACAGAGAACTGGGTTATAAACAACCCAACACTATCTGAGACAATCTGGCCCCTTAGACCAAGTGGCTAGCTGTGCGGTGGCTTTTACTGTAGCCGTAGTCAGACCCTCAGGTCTCGGGTTCGAAACCCAAGCCCTGCATTTTGATTTCGATTTTTTTGGAGTAAAAACCCAAAATCCGAGAACAAACTTATCCTAATAAGAACCCCTTCAATAATGCATAGGCGCCTTAGCCCAACTGGCTTGCGGTGGCGGTTTACTTGGTCCAGGCCGCGGGTTCGAATCCGGACTTTGGCAGTTTTGAACAGTTTTGATTTTTTTTTTGGGTTTAAAATCAAATTTTTAACTTTTAAAAATCCCAGAATAATACTACAATTATTCTAAATATATGTAGATCTTGTGAAAAAATATTTGAACACTATTTAGACAAGTAAAAATGAGTTAGAGGTGAAAATTGGGCAGAATTTCATAGAAAATTGTATTTTCGTTAACTATAAAAGTAATCTATTTTTCGAGAAATTACACTAAGAGATAAAAGATAATTTTTGGAAGAAAGAAGATTCAAGTGTGTTTGCTATGGATTCTCATTGTTAAATTAAGTATTGTTTATGAATTAAAATATGACTTTATGCCTTTGAATTAGATAAATGAAACGAACATTAGTAGGAGAATTAAATAAAGGTTAGTGTTGATTAAAATAAGATTAAAGCGTTGTGGAAAGAATAAATTAGTTGAGTTTGACTTGTTGTACTTATTTATTTATGCATGATGTGCACATAAAATGGAAATTTAATGACTTGATGAATTTATGAATATACAAGTGATGTGAACATGAAATGGAAATTATTGTTAACCATGAAAAAGAGAACCTATGAGTATGAAAAACTCATTGTTGTAATTATGAGTTGAAATTAAAAACTAGGGTATAGCTAAGCCTTATACCGGCAATAAAAGAAAGGTTGAAATGATATTTGAAATGAAAAGACCAAGATTTAGGTCAGGTGAAATGAATGAATAAGACCGATATACTGGGAGTGCTAACCCTAAGGGATTGATTTTGTTCATGATTCAATTAAACTAAGGATTAGATACATAGTGAAGATGTGATGAAAGTAAGTGAAAAACATTGAGTATGAGGGCCATTGGATTGGCGGCGTGAGAGTATTCATAGGATGTCCCATGATGCGTCATAAGTAGGATGTGAATACTGCTCCAGAGTACCATCTCGGTGGCGATGCTCGTGGGGAGTTTGGTGACTATGGATGGTGTCATGTCTATGGTAGGAGCTGAATTACCACAGGATGCCTGCATGATGAGTCATGTGACAGTGCGTTGGGATTCCCTTTAGGGCGCCTAGACATGAGTTCATAGGTCATAGAACATCTAGGATACTTACCTGTAGTTACAGTAGTAGATTAAGTCATGGCGAGGGATTGGACCCTATAAGATGAAGAACAGTTAAGGGCTTGCCCTCAGACCTATGTAGTATGGGCGATATAGACTCTGAACAAGTGCGCATTAGCGTCATATAATAGAAATAACTGCATTAAGGACTAAGTACACATTCACAACATGACATCAATAGGATAGTCCCTTTAGCTTTGTTTGTGAACAAGTTTGTGGTTTGTTAAGTATTGAGAATCGTTGTACTGTTTTCGCCATAGAGAGGATGGCCATGTATAATATTTTATCATTTGAATAAACTGACGTGCCCACAGTTTCTATGCAGGGTAGAGCACATGAAAAGACTAAAGAAGAACTGATGTTTAAAGATTATTCAACTGTTGTTGTATTTTCGTTCATTGATGTAAAATTTGCTTCCACTGTGCAAATGTTAATGTAAATTTAACTCTGATATAAAGTAAAGTTTTATTTTCCTTGTAAAATTGTACGAAGAGAAGTGAAAAGATCCTGTGGAACTCGAATTCAGTTGTATTTGAAATTCGGGGTGTTAGAGGGTGGTATTAAAGCCACGCTTTCAAGTAGTAAAAATTTATAAGGAACGACACCCTAGTAGTGGACATTAGAGCGTGTGTTGAGTCTAGAGATTTAAATGTAAGTCACTTACATTTGTGTTGCTCTATGATTTATGCTTCTTCTCCTCTTTTCTCCATGATGGCTGACCACTTCGACCCAGCTGGAGATAACAATTGGCACATCGTTGAGGATGATTACTATCCCTGGCAAGCTGATTCAAATGAAAATGATCATGAAGATGCCATGAATTAGAATCAGGGGAAGGTGCCTACAAATCCAGTACCCGAAGCAATCAAACTCGTGGAATCATTCAAGCGGATGAAACTACCGGTGTTTGAGGGAAAGTCAGATCCTGACATGGCTGACAATTGGATCCGACAGGTAGAGACTATCTTCAAAGTCTTGGAGACTCCGGAGGGTAGCAAGGTGAAGCTGGCTGCACTGCAGTTTGAGAAGAATGCGGTAGTATGGTGGTAGTCGATGAAGTGGACGATGGGAGATGTTGCTCTTGGCTGAGAGGAATTCTTGGAGGAATTCCGCAGTCATTATTTTTCCTTAGACGTCCACGAGAAGAAGGCCATGGTGTTTTTGGCACTACAGTAGGGCGGCATGTCGGTTAGGGAGTATGAGACAAGATTCACTCAGCTCTCAAGATATGCACCAGAACGGGTGATGGACGAGGTGAAGAAGGCTTGAAAATTCGAGCATGGTTTGAGGCCATGACTGAGATCCAGGATGATACCCCTCGGTATCAGGAGGTTTGACAAGCTGGTCAAACGAGCGGCAGCCACTGAGGCGGACATAGAGCAGTTCCATGCTGTTTAGAATCGGAGGAACAACTGGAATGCAGGGAAGAGGCCCGCAGTTGCTGGCAATGTGAGGGGACATCTACCGGCTCAAAGGTTCAAGCCTACGGGTGTGAATGCTGTTCAGGTGGCAGGAAGACCAAGAAGTACTTGGGTGAGACCTCCGGTGACTTGTTTCAACTGTGGAGAGACAGGCCACTACAAGTCTCATTGCCCCAAGCTGCAGGATGTCGTCCGTAATGAACCAACTCAGCAGGCCGAGAAGAAGCCGTACCAGCAGGGACGAGTATTTTTCTTCACTGAAGCTGACGCTGATGAGGTGGATCACGTCATCACTGCTACGTGTGAGGGTGTTTAGGAGTGTTTTTCTGTCGTCTCTTTTCCCGCTTATTTAGTAAACTGTTATGTAACGAGTGTGTTTATGTAATAGGAGAACTTTATTTGAATAGAAAGAAAGCTGTTGTTTTGTTCGATACTGGGTCCTCTCACACTTTTGTGTCACCTAAATTTGCTAAAGTTCTGGGAGTTGAACCGAAGATATTTCTAGGCAAGGTTTTAGCAGTATCTACTTCGTCAGAAGAGACTTTAACCACTGATCGGTACTATGCTGACTATGAGATCGTGATCGGGAATAGAATTTTCGGGATTGATCTGATCGAGCTGAATGTCTTGGGAGTCAATGTTATCATTGGTATTGATTGGATGTCGGTGTATAGTGCGAGCATCGAGTGCAAGACCAAGACGATAACAGTGAAGGCTCGAGGTGGACCTGAAGTCACTTTCCAAGGCAAGAGATGTTCTGGTCTGGTGGCAGCTATCTGTAAGAGGGATGTTCTTGAAGAGGTGCAGCAAATTTCGGTGGTTCGGGATTATCCGACTGTGTTCTTGGAAGATTTGCCTGGGTTACCCCCTCATCGTGATGTAGAGTTCAGCATCACTATTCAGCCAGGGAGTGCTCCTATTTCTAAGACACCGTACAGGATGGCACCGGTGGAGCAGGATGAGATCAAACGGCAGATTGAGGAACTGTTGGAGAAAGGCTTTATTCAACTGAGTGCGTCACCTTGGGGAGTGCGGTGCATTTGGTAAAGAAGAAAGATGGTTCGATTATCTAGAGCTGAATAAGGTCACTATTCAGAATAAATATTCTATTTCACGAATTGATGACTTGTTCGATTGTCTACAAGGAGCTGCTGTTTTCTCCAAAATAGATCTTCGATCAGGATATCATCAAGTTCGAGTGAAAGCTGAAGACGCGCATAAGACTGCGTTCAGAACTCGACACGGGCATTACGATTAGTTATGCCGTTTGGAGTGACGAATGCGCCTGCAATTTTCATGGATATGATGAACAGAGTTCTGAGGCCATTCATTGATTCTTTCGTCGTGGTGTTTATCGACGATATTCTTGTGTACTCAAAGTCAGAGGAGGAGCACACGGAAGCATCTGGCAACAGTTTTGAGGAAGCTCCAAGAGCAGGAGTTGTATGTCAAGTTATCCAAGTGTGATTTCTGAAAATCTGAAGTGGCATTCCTAGGTCACATCCTTTCTAAGGAGGGAGTGGCTACTGATCCTCAGAAGATAGAGGCAGTGAGAGATTGGGCAAGGCCTACTACAGTGAAGGAAATCAGGAGTTTTCTTGGTCTAACGGGATACTACAGGAGATTCATTCAGGGTTATGCTCAGTTAGCCGTACCGCTCACTAGTTTGACCAAGAAGAATGTGTACTTCAAGTGGACCGAGCAGTGCGAAGCAAGCTTTCAGGAGTTGAAAGAGAGGCTGACTACTGCTCCTATTTTGGCTTTGCCCAGAGCAAGGTGTTGAATATGATGTCTACAGCGATGCTTCACATCGTGAGTTTCGTTGTGTCTTAATGCAAGAAGGGAAAGTAATCGCTTATGGGTCTAGGCAACTAAGACCGCATGAAAAGAATTATCCGACTCATAATCTAGTGTTGGCTGCAATTATCTTCGCCTTGAAGTAATGGAGGCATTACGTATATGGTAAGAAGCTGAACATATACACAGACCATAAAAGTTTGAAGTACATCTATCAGCAGAAGGATCTGAACCTGAGGCAAAGGAGATGGTAGGAAGTGCTTGAGGACATGCATCCTGAGATCAAGTGTCATCTGGGAAGGCTAATGCTGTTGCTGATGCACTAAACCACATGAGTAGTCTGGCGGATTTGATTACAACTCAGAGGTAGCTGGCAAAGGAGTTGGATCGGGCTGGTATTGATGTTGTTCTGCAAGGCTTGGGATCATCTTTAGCTCCGTTGAGGCTTCAACCGATGCTGAATGAATGGATTATCGCAAGTCAGAAGGAAGATGCAGAGATTCAGAAGATGAAGGAGCAGGTTGGTGCTAGAAAGTTGCCCGAATTTCAGATCAGGGATGAAGTGTTGTGGTTTGGCGAGAGGCTGTGTGTTCTGGATCAGTCGGCCTTGAAAGAAAGTATTCTTCAGGAGGCACATGCTACTCTTTTGTCAGTACATCCTAGGAGTACCAAGATGTATAAGGAAATTAAACAGCATTTTTGGTGGTCAGGTTTGAAGCGGAGTGTGGCTGAATTTGTATCGAGGTGTGAGATTTGTCACCAAGTCAAAGCCGAAAATCAGAAACCTAGAGGTCTATTGCAACCGTTACCAATTCCGGAATGGAAGTGGGATAACATCAGTATGGATTTCATCACAGGGTTTGCCTAAGAGTCCAAAAGGCAATGATGCGATTTGGGTCATAGTCGATCGACTAACCAAGTCCGCTCACTTTTTGGCAATGAAACTCACTGCTTCGATGGACAAGTTGGCTGAGATGTATGTTGGTGAGATCGTCAGGCTTCATGGTGTTCCGTTGACCATTGTGTCTGATCGAGATGCACGATTTACTTCATATTTCTGGAGGAGTCTTCAGACGGCTTTGGGTACCAAGACAGATTTCAGCACTGCTTTTCATCTACAGACCGATGGGCAGACCGAGAGAGTCAACCATATTCTTGAGGACATGCTTCGGTGCTGTGTACTAGACTTTGGAGGCAGTTGGGAAAGGCATTTAGCTTGGGTAGAGTTTGCCTACAACAATAGTTTTCAGACTAGTATTGGGATGACGCCATACAAAGCTTTGTATGGCAGGAAGTGCAGGACGCCTATCTGTTGGTTCGAAGTTGGGGAGCGTCAGATGTTTGGGCCTGAGATTGTGCAGCAGACCTCTGAAAGATTTATCTGATCAGGAAGAGGTTGGTGGATGCTCAGAGTAGGTAGAAGAGCTATGCAGACAGCCGGAGGAGAGACCTTGAGTTTGGGGTTGGTGACTTTGTCTTTCTGAGGGTATCGCCCAGCAAAGGCGTGATCCGATTTGGCAAGGGTGGAAAATTAGCCTCGAGGTTCATAGGCCCATATAATATATTGAAAAGGATCGGAAAAACTGATTACCGCCTTGATTTACCGGAAGAGTTGTCTCAAGTGCACAATATCTTTCATGTGTTTATGCTAAGAGGTTACATTCTAGATCAAAGTCATCATTTGCTCGAAGTGCCAGAGGGTTTGCAGTTGGATCTGAGTTACATTGAGCTTCCAGTTGACATTGTTGATCGTCGAGAGAAAGTCTTGAGGAATAAGACGATACCGATGGTCAAGGTAGTTTGGAGAAACCAGTTGGTTGAAGAGGCTACTTGGGAATCTGAGGAGAGGATGATGAAGGATCATCCTGAGCTCTTTATTTGATTTGTATTTTCTTTCCTTCTTGTGTTTTGTTTTCTCACTCTTTAATTGTAGTTCTGGGGACGGAACTATTCTAAGGAGGGAGTGTTGTAATATCTTAAATTTTCATTTAAGATATGTTGATTTTCACGTGTTGTGCACGTACAAAATTTTGTATGCATATTTTTCTATAAAATTATCTTTTACAACATGGACAATTATTTCTTTCTTTCTCTTTATCTTCTAAAATGCCTATTTTATAAAGCCTAAACTTGTTTTCTTATTATAAGTCCACTCTAATAAGTAAATATTTAATTAAATAGCCCATGAACCTAAAGCCCACCATTTTGAGGCCCACAAACTTAATTAATCTTTTAAATTGTCACAACTTGTCATGTAGACACAATTAGTGGACCATTGATTAATTAAATTTGTACTACTTTAAATAGGGGGGTACTAGAAAGGGCACGTGCATGCACTTGTTGGTGCTTTGCACACTTTTGGGAGGCCGGTTGTGGCCAAGAGAGAGAGAGAGAGTGGAGTTGAGTTGAGGGGTAGTTATTGAGTTCATGGAAGTTGCTACAACTTCCCAACTCATCTTAGTCCTTGATTTCTAACTCCTAGATTAATTCTATCCATTCAATCTCATCCTAAAAGTGTATAAATACCCCTAGTTTCTTCTCATTTATGCACAATAAATTGCTAAGAAAAGAAAAGGGCTAGTGAGAAAAAGATTGAGGAGATTAGTGAGTAAAAGATTGAGTGTGCATTATTGTGTGTGTGTTCATTTCAAGAGGAGGCCGTCTACCTCATCATCACCATCAAGCAAGGCTCGGGTTGCACCAAGAAGCAAGGAAGAGAAGCAACTTGCAATACATTCTAGGAGGAGAATGCCACTTTTCTTGCACTCTAGGAGCTTTCATTTTTCGTTTCTCCAAATAGGTGGGTGTTTTTCATACTTCTAGAACTAGATACCATGCTAGGGATGATTTAATGAAATTATTATGAATCAATTAGTTGAAATTGGAACCATACATGTTTAATTAAAAGTCGAGTGGTAACTTAGAGAATGTTTGATAGATTGATTGCTAATGAATGAATTGTGAATTAAAGTGCTAGAAATCACCATATTGTTGTGCTACATGAAAGCTATGATAAAATTTGTGCTTATGAGACAACTAGTTAATTAAATGCCTTTTGTGTAATTGATTGCTTAAAATAAAGTTTCTTTGTTGTAGAAAGATGATAAATTGTCTCTAAATTATTGTAGGTGGTTAATTAATAAAAGAACAATGAAATATAGTAGTGGTGGAAATTTAACTCTAAGTTATAAAGAAATATGATGTTTGTTCTCAATATCGAAATTATGGACATAGAACACAAAGTAGGGCCAAAATACATGGTTTATAAAGTAAATAATGGTTACAAAAATACTGGTTTATTGTAAATTCATGTTTGGTAAAATCTGGAGCTTTTTGTTTTGAAAAGAGAAGAAAAAGAAACAAAATCGTTTTGAGTTTTTATAAAATATAGAAATAAACAGAGAACTGGGTTATAAACAACCCAACACTATTTAAGACAATCTGGCCCCTTAGACCAAGTGGCTAGCGGTGCAGGTGGCTTTTACTGTAGCCACAGTCAGACCCTCAGGTCTCGGGTTCGAAACCCAAGCCCTGCATTTTTATTTCGATTTTTTTGAGTAAAAACCCAAAATCCGAGAACAAACTTATTCTATTAAAAACCCCTTTCATAACGCATAGGCGCCTTAGCCCAACTGGCTTGCGGTGGCGGTTGACTTGGTCCAGGTTGCGGGTTCGAATCCAGACTTTGGCAGTTTTAAACATTTTTGTTTTTTTTTCGAGTTTAAAATCAAAATTTTGACTTTTAAAAATTCCAGAAAAATACTACAATTATTCTAAAAATATGTAGATCTTGTGAAAAAATATTTGAACACTATTTAGACAAATAAAAATGAGATAGAGGTGAAAATTAGGTAGAATTCCATAGAAAATTGTATTTTCGTTAACTATAAATGTAATCTGGTTTCGAGAAATTACACTAAGAGATAAAAGATAATTTTTGGAAGAAAGATGATTCAAGTGTGTTTGCTATGGATTCTCATTATTAAATTAAGTATTGTTTATGAATGAAAATACGACTTTATGCCTTTTAATTAGATAAATGAAACGAACATTAGTAGGAGAATTAAATAAAGGTTAGTGTTGATTAAAATAAGATTAAAGCGTTGTGGAAAGAATAAATTAGTTGAGTTCAACTTGTTGTACTTATTTATTTATTCATGATGTGCACATGAAATGGAAATTTAATGACTTGATGAATTTATGAATATACAAGTGATGTGAACATGAAATGGAAATTATTGTTAACCATGAAAAAGAGAACCTATGAGTATGAAAAACTCAATGTTGTAATTATGAATTGAAATTAAAAACTAGGGTATAGCTAAGCCTTATACCGGCAATAAAAGAAAGGTTGAAATGATATTTGAAATGAAAATACCAAGATTTAGATCAGGTGAAATGTATGAATAAGACCGGTATAGTGGGAGTGCTAACCCTAAGGGATTGATTTTGTTCATGATTCAATAAACTAAGGATTAGATACATAGTGAAGATGTGATGAAAGTAAGTGAAAAACATTAAGTATGAGGGCCAATGGATTGGCGGCGTGAGAGTATTCACAGGATGTCCCATGATGCATCATGAGTAGGATGTGCATACTGCTCCAGAGTACCGTCCCGGTGGCGACGCTCGTGGGGTATTTGGTGACTGCGGGTGGTGTCATGTCTATGGTAGGAGCTGAATTACCACAAGATGGCTGCATGATGAGTCATGTGACAGTGCACTGGGATTCCCTCCAGGGCGCCTAGATATGAGTTCGTAGATCATAGAACATCTAGGATACTTACCGTAGTTACCGTAGTAGATTAAGTCATGCGAGGGATTGAACCCTACAAGATGAAGAACGGTTAAGGGCTTGCCCTCGGACCTATGTAGTATGGGCTGCATAGACTTTGAACAACTGTGCATTAGCGTCATATAATAGAAATAATTGCATTAAGGACTAAGTGCACATTCACAACACGACATCAATAGGATAGTCCCTTTAGCTTTGTTTGTGAACAAGTTTGCGGTTTGTTAGGTATTGAGAATCGTTATACTGTTTTCAGCATAGAGAGAATAGCCGTGTATAATATTTCGTCAGTTGAATGAAATTACGTGCCCACAGTTTCTATGCAGGGTAGAGCACATGAAAAAGACTAAAGAAGAACTGATGTTTAAATATTATTCAACAGTTGTTGTATTTTCGTTCATTGATGTAAAATTTGCTTCCGCTGAACAAATGTTAATGTAAATGTAACTCTGATGTAAAGTAAAGTTTTATTTTCCTTGTAAAATTGTATGAAGAGAAGTGAAAAGATCCTATGGAACTCGAACTCAGTTGTATTTGAAATTCGGGGTGTTACACTGGTACTGACTTGAGCGACGGAGGGTCTGTCGTCGGGACAACCCTCGATATTTGAGGCTTTTTGCTAGTCCACCAGCCGCGTCAGCAACCGTCGGATTTAGATCACGGTGTTCAATCAACAATCCAGATCTACTCTCGAGGAGCTCTAACTACTTTTTACAGTGGCGATCAAAGGTTAGATGTTTAAGAGTTTCTTTCAAATATAAACTCACTATCTGTTTACTCCCACAACAAAATAAGCTGCAACAGATTGGCGCCGTATGTGAGAAACTACACAGATCAATATCAAAGATTAGACTTACTAACATACCACCTAGACTAAGAGGGAGTGCAATGACCCCAAGATGTCTAGCCAACTCTCTTCATCAACAAACTCCTCCGATGGATGACCCAATTCTTCCTCAACAGCTAGAACAGCCCTAACTTCCTAATCAAGCTCCTATCAATGGATAGGCAACGGGGGGCTTCCGATATTGCGCTCATGAACCGCATCGTGAAAAACACCCATACCCGACCATATCTCAGTCCATAATGCTTCCAGCGACTCGATGCCCTCGCGAGGTCCCCGGGGGTCAAGAGATCTTTATCAAATCATTAATGCCAGGCAGCAGTTGACCGATCTAAGAAATCATTTGGACAAGAAGCATGCACGAGGAGAGGCCTCTCGCTCAGAACGTCAAGAGAACCGGATAACCAACTTTTCCTGAAGGTAGAGATCAAGACACTCCTCCTCTCATAGGGGCGAGCTGTAGAAAGAAGACCGCCGCCACTCTACTCTTTTGAGAGAAGAAGAATCCAGCGACTCAGCTAAATCCAAGGGGATGGACGACCAAGTCCTTCACCGTATCCGAGAGGTAGAAGAACGCCTGGAACAGATAAAGAATGATGGGAACCGCTCCAGTAGGACTTACCTCCCCAGTAGTTGACCTCCTTTTAGCAAATCCATTCTTGATGCACCCATTCCAAAGAACTTCAAAGTTCCCCAATTCGAATCGTACAATGGTGAATCTAACCCAGCTAACCATATTGAAAGATTAAAAACTCTCATGATGGTTTACAATGCCACCATTGCGCTTATGTGGCGAACATTCCCTGCAACATTAAAAGGATCAGCCAGGCAATGGTACTCTCGCCAATAAACTCCTTCTACCAGCTTAAGGATCTTTTCATAGAGCACTTTTTTACTAGCCGCAAGGCTGAAAAAACAAGTGACTCCCTGTTGGAATTAAAGCAAAAGGACGGAGAACTACTGAGATACTTTGTCAAGCGCTTCACAGCCGAAGTAAGGTCCATATCCTCCCTAGATTCATCAGTGGAGGCTGCTACCTTCCACCACAATGTCACTCACAAAGACCGAGTAAGCTATTTATCCTCAAGGCTAGAATGATCCATCTTTCGGGAACAAACAGAAGAATACAACCGAGGAAGCCCAGGAAGTTTCACAAAGGCAACGCAGGTCAACGCCGTCCCCTTCAGTACCATGCTTCGACAAGTTCATTCACTCAATGCAAGTATGTCAACCATTCTCACGAAAGTTGAGAAGGACGGAATAATCCACCCTCCGCACAAGATCTCAACAACTAGCAAAAGAAGAGACAAGAAAAAATGGTGCGCATTTCATATAGATTATGGACACACTACCGACAACTTCTGTGCCCACAAAGAACTTGAATACCTGATTTGCCGGGGCTATCTCCCTCAATTCGTCCAACAAAATAATAACGTCAAAACACCTCTGCCACGAGAGGCTAATAACTGTCAAGAGAGGCCCTCCGAATGACTAAGAATACATGACTATTCTCCACTCCATTCATGGAGGTTCGATGGGGGGAGATTCCAACTCCTCCTGAAAAGAATTTGTCAAGGAAATCAACTTAGTGCATAACACCCTGCCTACCAAGAGCATCGGGGTTCCGATATCTTTCTCCGATAATGACTTAGAAGATGTATAAACACCTCATTACGACGCATTGGTTATAAACCTTTGTATGGTGAACCGTGAGATACGTAGCGTCCGGGTAGACAATGACAGCTTAGTAAATATTCTCTTCATGAACACTTTCAACGGTCTCATGCTCTCTAGAGATCGACTCAAGCTCGCTGGCTATACACTCCACGGATTCTCCCGTGTTCCCGTTCAAATAGAAGGAATGGTCACACTTTATGTGACAACAGGAAAGCTCCCTCTATTCGAACAGAAGCACTGGACTTTATGGTAATCAACGTCAAATCTGCATGCAACACAATATTTGGCCATCCAGGCATGACAGCCATTCATGCAGTTGCTTCTGCCTACCACATGAAAATGAAGTTCCCAACAACTGTAGGCTTAGGCCAAGAGGCACCATCAGCATGCTATACCGCTATAATGGGGGGCTCGGTTCTCACCCTCGATACTATAGAGCTACCACCGAAAAGCAGTTACAGTAAGTCCAAGCCCGTAAACAAGTTTGAAGCCACTGCCACAGACAATCCTGCCAAGAACCCCCAAACCTACCAAGTCATCTCTCACCAGCTTCAAATTCGTACTCACCAGAATACAGTAATAGACCTGAATTTCTCACCCGAGGCCACTCCGCTCATACAAAGAAAAGAAATAGTCCTGCCTAAACACATGGGCAAACTTGAAGATCTCCTAATCTCTCTGCAAAATAAGTGGAGACCTGCTCTAAAACAGACAAGTACAAGTAAGGTCTACCAAGTTGTTTTCCTAACAGCTCATCAACTTGAAGACCCAAGGGGTAGAAGGATAATAGCAGGGGCTTGGAATGAAGAACGCCTCATGAATTTCAACAAGGGCGCTTAATGCCCTCCTCCTCTATATAGTTTCAATATTTTGAAATGAAGGTCAGCAACTAGAGCAGTCGTCTAGTTTAATTATTCAATAAAGATAGCTTTTGTTAACAGCCACTGCATGTAATAAAGGTCAGCCACTTGAGCAACTGCTTAGTTTTATTTTTCAATAAAATTTAGTATTAATTTTTGCATAATTATTGTACAATTCTCTGGATACAAACAATGAGTTAAATGCCAAGTTTACTTCTAAAAATGGCACCAAAAACTCATTAGAAACTCCTTATAAGAAGAGTTTGGAGCCCATACCCGTAGCTCGGAGTTACTCTAGCAATTTGCAATGAAGCAAGTTTAGAGGTCAACTTGCCATTCGATCTACTCCTGCAAATCGTTAATGCTTCAACGAAAAGTTTGGAGTCCATGCCCATTGCTCGGAGTTGCTCTGGCAATTTGCAACGAAGCAACTTCACAACTCAACTCGTCATTCGATCTGCTTATGCATCTCTTCAAAAACCTCAATGACAAGTTCGTAGTCCATACCCTTGACTCGGAGTTGCTTTAGCAACCTGCAGTCAAGCACATTCTGAGCTTAACTCGCTATCTGATCTGCTCCTTCAACCTGTTCAACCCTTAAACTAATAAGTTCGGAATCCATACTTATAGCTTGGATTTGCTTTAGCAACCTGCATACATGCAGGTTCTGCCACGCCCCGCTTCCAAAAAATACGGAATACGAGTACATGACATTGGCCCAGCGAATGACTAACGTCACCCATAAGTTGTTTATCCGATAACTCAACAATATAATCAATACAGAACAATTGCGCAGGCAATAATAATAATCTCATGAACAATAATATTGGGAATGAAGCAATATAAAATATCCAAATACAATAATAATCCAACATCTAGAAACAATAATAAAATTCGGGTCATAAGCCTAATATAATAATAAATCCCAAACACAATGGTAATAAGTCTCAATACAATGGTTCATTGAAATAATATTCAATTATAAAGCAATCGTTCTTCAGAAAGTTTGTTCTCCAATCCCAGAAGGCCATTCTCCTTCATTACCTGTGTACACTTCATCTAAAAAGAGAAGAAAAATTGTCCTTAGAGCAAGTCATGGACAACAAGTAGAGAAAGAAAGGAACATTGGAATAATGGTATAACAATGATTTCAATGGATCAATAGGAATCAATAACATGGGGCAATAACAATAATCAATATCATGATAATCGATGTAATGGCTATAAACAATGATTCAATATTCGATAACAATATTCAATGATCAATATCAATAGCACTTAGCCAATATTCGATATCAATAAAACAATGATGAACAATATGCAATGTCGATGTGATGTAATTCTTAAGTCTATTAATCATTTTAAATCCTAACTATTGCACGTACTACTGTGTCCCATATGTTCCATACCACAGATTCGATGCATACAATTAATTTTGTTTAGACTATAGTGGTGGACTCTATAGTTCATGTACTAGGTATGATGACGATAACAATATAACACGGGCCATTGAGATAATTTCTTGCACAATGACGATAACAATAATAACACGTGGCAATGTGTAATTTCTTACACGACGACGATAACGATAATAACACGATCCATCACCTGAGTACAGTCTCTATATTATCAACTACTTTAGTCAATCCCTTAAACCCCATCTTATTAATTATTTCATCAATGCAACAATACAATTTACAATTAAGGGGCATTTCGATGAATGATCGTAACAATAGAGAACATGAGACGATGACATGAAGTAGGACAATTGGAATGATGACAATAACTCATTGGAATCATGCACTGCAACACACACACTTTAATTCATGCAATAGTACGATATAGGAATAATTAATCTATTAAAAACTGAAATATGATATTCTGGACAGCAAGAGTAGTCTATACAAAACTGCAGTTTTTTGCTGTTTCAAAAATCGAAAACTGAAACCGTCAGAAATTCTGAAAACTAGATTTATACACGGTTCAAATGCATATTTAAAGTTCAAAATCCGACAACAGTAGCTAGGTCAAACACATCGTTCTTTTTCAGATTTCAAGTTCAGACAGAAATTTGACATCATGTTATTTTATTTTTAGAATCAGCAAAAACTCGAAATAAAATTCATTGAAAATATTTTCTGGACTCCTAAACATGTTAAGCAACAATCTGAAAAATATCAGAGTAAAATTTTAACATTTGATCAGGCTTTTAACCATTTAAACATGAAATGTACAAGAATCTGAGAATCTGGATTTAAAACACAGCTGTAGTAAAACTTTTGCTACACAACTCGTAATTTAGAAATTCAAGATATTCTGGAAACTAGAAATATAATGCTACGATTCTCATTCAGAAAGTAATTTATTTTAAGATCATTTACTGGGTCAAAAATTGCTCACAACATACAGCTAGCAAGCAAGATACATGTTTTAGGGTATTTTTCATTAAATAATTTAATTAAACATGATGGGTATCAATCCTGTAGTCAATAAATTATATAATCAGCATGATAGGAGCAATAAAAAGATGAATAAAATTAGAATACACGCATACATTAATTTATCATCAACAAATATCAATCGATCAACCACATACAACCTAGCAATTCTCTTTACAATAATTTATTTGTGTGATAATTATATGAACAACCCTATTCTCAATTCTATATGAATGCGTGAAAGATTCATTCTGTAGAGTCAAAAGTGGCACGATGTCAAGAATATTGGGGTTAGCTCGTGTACACCCTCAATAGACCCAACGAAAGAGATTTACAATGTATAATACGATAAACGAAGGGATCTACTTGCAAGAGATTCAACAAAACTTGAATTTGATACAATTAAAAATTCAAGAGGACAATGACTTGCCTTATTAACGGTGAAATTAAATACCAAGAATAACGGGATAAGGATCCCAGAGCACGAACCCACGAACTACACAAAGTAACACGTGTAATATATGTGCACAAGAGCCAAAGAAACAATAGCAAGAAGCAATGGTAGTAGCAAAGAGATCAACCACAACAGCAAGAGGGCAAGGCCGGTGGGGGTCGTCAGCGTCACAGGCGGCGGCGCGATGGGGACAGGGCGTCGACGGCGGCGCAATCGACGGAATAGGGGAGCAGCAACAATAGCTGCGAGTATGGGTCTTGGCACTGCTATCGATCGAAACAGAGCAAGGGCGAGGAGAGGGGTCGGGGGTGCTGTGGCGACGTGGGGGGGCTGGCGTTGACAGAGGTGTCGACGATAGGTGGCGACGAGGATAGGAGTCACCGGAGAAGGTCGGGGAAGGTGATCAGAGATGGTGCACGGGGCTTGGGCGGGAAAGTAGAGGTCGGAAGAAAGAAATAGAGAGGAGAGAGAATATGAGAGAATAGATGGCTCTAGGATTTCAATTTTTGCAATTTTGAGGGTTTGCAATAAAGTTGTATTTATAGGGTACAATTAGGATGTTGGGTTAGTGGTTTAGGATCCAATAATAGTAGTTTTGGGTCAAGAACAATTGAAATTGGGTTTTAGGGTTCAATAAGAGATAGATCTAAAATAATAGGGTTAAAAAAATACCCACAATTAACAAAAGAAAAATATAATCAATAAGAAACAACTCAACAAGAAGAACTAAGAATTTCATGTACAAATTTAATTAAAATAATCAAGAAAGAAAAATAGAGTATTTTTTTCAATTACAAATAAAATATTGCAAAAGGGGAAAAATGAAAATAGCGGAAATGATAGTTACAGGTGAAGAGCTCAACTCGTCATTTGATCTGTTCCTGAAACTTTTAAAACCCTTAAAGACAGGATTAGAGGTCCAAAATCATGGATCGCAGTTGCTCCAACAAACCTATAAACAAGCAAGTTTGGAGCTCAACTCGACATTCCATGCGACTCTCAAAATTCGCTGATGGACCCATACAGCAAGTTCGGAGTCCGCACCCATGGCTCGGATTTGCTTTACCAACATGCAATCAAGCATGTTCAGACATCAACTCGCCATTCGATCTGCTCCTTCAACTTATTAAAACTCTCAAATACAGATTAGAGGTCAAAAATCATGGATCACAGTTGCTCCACCAAACCTGTAAACTAGTAAGTTTCGGAGCTTAACTCGCCATTTGATACAACTCTCACAATTCGCTGAAGGACCCATACAGCAATTTTGAAGTCCATATCCATGGCTCGGAGTTGCTCTAGCAACATGGAATCAAGCACAGTCAGAGCTCAACTCGTCATTCGTTCTGCTCCTACAAGCTGTTGAACCCCTAAACTAACAAGTTTAGAATCTATACCCATGGTAGGGAGTTGCTTTAGCAACCTGCAATCAAGCACGTTCAGAGTAATATTCGTTCATTGCCTTGCTCACCACTCAAGCTCCATTAGTAGCTCGTTAACTTTATACAACGAGTCCTACTCAACAATGAGTTCAATGCCTTGCTCCTCTCTCGAGCTCCATCAACAACTCGTTGATTTCAAAGAACGAGTTCAATGCTCTTCTCTTAGCTCGACCTTCATCAACAACTCATTGACTCTAAACACCGAGTTCAGTTCCCCGCTCTTCACTCGAGTCCTTCCAACAACCCCCTATCTGCATGCAATAGCCTTGGCACCCAATGCCTGCCTGGAACTGCCTCTCTAAACTTGTTGGGGTTAAACAACAAGTTCTATGTTCAACTTTGTATCAAAGTTATATATCCAAACTTGCTAGCACAAACAGCAAGTTCTACATCCAACTCTACCTTAGAGTTGTCTCTCCAAACTTGCTAGGGAAAAAAAACAAGTTCAAATGTCCAATTCCATCTCATAGTTGCCTCTGCAAACTTGCTGGGATCAAACGACAAGCTCTATGTTCAACTCCATCTCAGAGTTCCCTCTACAAAACTTGTTGGGCACAAACAACAAGTTCAAATGTCCAATTCTATCTTAGAGTTGCCTCTCCAAACTTGATGGCCAGAAACATCAAACTCCATTGTAACACCCCGCAAAATTGAGTTATGACAGTTTTTCCACGGGTGTTATGCACAAGTATTTTATACTGTTACTAGTAATATTCGAAACATATTTTAATATAAATGTCTTATGTATTTTTGCATTCCAATTATTTATGTAATATCTCGGTCGGATATTATATTTGTATAATTATTATTTTTTAAATTAAAATATTTTTATGAAAATTACTTGGTTTTTCTAATAAAAAGTTATCTGGATATATATACTAGTAAGTATAAATATGTATTGTATCAGTTTTGTGCACTTGTACAAAATCTTAAAAAATGCAATTTTGAGAAAATGTCTGAAAAATTCCGGGCAGGTATTAAAAATTATTATTTTATTATTATTTTCAAAATTGAAATATTTTTGGTGGATATCGCCCGGTTTTGTTATTAAACATTATCTATATGTATATACCAGTCTGTATACATCTGTATTGTATCAAATTAGTACTGGAATCTTCCGAGCCGGTAACAAAATTATTTTTATTATTATTTCTGAATTAAAATATTTTCGGTAGAGATTATTCATTTTAACTAATAAAAATTATCTGTATAAACATATATATGTACGGATATGAACTGTATAGATTTCGTACGTTTGTACGAAATCATGTAGTATGCGATTTTGGGAAAATATCTCTTATTTTTTTATCAATCATGATCAAATGAAGGGTTAGAATTGGATTAGGGTTTGATTGCAATATTTATTTGCAAATTAATCACCCAATTGTTGAACCATAAGAATGAGAGACAAGTGGCTTCATTCTCGACCACAAACCCTTCCCCCTTCACCTATAAAACCCCTCCCCAACCCCCTTGGCCGGCCATGAAAAACAAGGGCAAGAAACCCTTTTCATTAGGTGTTTTCTCCATCTCCTTCTTTTCTTCTCTTATGGTTCTTTACTTGTTTTAATTAGAAAAAAATTGAGAAAGAGAAAGAAAAGAAAGAGAGATCAAAATTAAAAAGAAAGATTGGGTTCTTTTGTGAGGTGTTCTTGAAGAGGAGCAAGAACAAGGAGGAGAAGAGCAAAGCAAGTCTTTCCTACACAATTTGGGTGGGGGTTCTCAACTTGTCTTTTTTATTGTTATTATTATTGTTGTTTGCTTATTATGTGAAGATCTTGGACTAATTTCATGTGCATATGAGTAGTATAGATTGAAAGGGTTTAGATGCCAATATTTAAGTGAAAGAACACAAAAATAAACCCTAAAGATTCAATCTTGCAAGTTTGATGGTTATAATTAATTTATTATGCTAAAGTTGAAATCTTTAACCCAAATTATTTAGAGAGGTTCTTGTATCTGTTATTATTATGTTCCAATTTTTATAGAATTTTCTAGGTTAAATTGATGGGCGAAACAAATTGTTTCCCCAAAACAACGAGCATAAAAAAGAAATCGATGTTTTGGGTGATTCGACTTGTATTCAAGGGACTAGATTTTGAGTTCCATGCGGAATTTGAAAAAGTGTTCAAATATAGAGTTGTAGTAGAGTCTCTCACCTTTCCAAAATGCCCTATTTGGTTAAATTCCGATAAGCGGAGCAAAAGTTATGAACTTTACAAAAACTCAGCAGCTGGCCTTTTTGGCGAAAAGCTCGTTGTTCGCATTGTTCGAAGTTTTTGCACCTCTTATTGATTGAATCTGGAAAAGTGATAAACTAGAGAGTTTTTGTAGAGTCTCTCACCTTTCCAAAATGCCCTATTTGGTTAAATTCTGATAAGCAGAGCAAAAGTTGTGAGTTTACAAGTTTTGAGCTTGTGCTGTCTTTCGTTGTCTTTGTATTGTGTTCAAGGGGCGGAGAAATGAATTCCACAAGGAACCTGAAAAGTTTTCAACTAGAGGGTTGTAGTATATGTTCCCACCTTTCAAAATTGTATAATTTGGTTAGATTCAGACAAGTACAGCAAAAGTTGTGAGCTTTACAAGTTTTCAGCTAGTGCTGTCTTTCGTTGTCTTTGCATTGTGTTCAAGGGAAGGGAAATTGAATTCCATAAGGAATCTGAAAAAGTGTTCAACTAGAGAGTAGTAGTATATGTTCCCACCTTTCAAAATTGTATAATTTGGTTAGATTCCGACAAGTATAGCAAAAGTTGTGAGCTTTACAAGTTTTCAGCTTGTGATGTCTTTCGTTGTCTTTGTATTGTGTTCAAAGGACGGGGAATTGACTTCCATAAGGAATCTGAAAAAGTGTTCAACTAGAGAGTTGTAGTATATGTTCCCACCTTTCAAAATTGTATAATTTGGTTAGATTGCAGAAAGTATAGAAAAAGTTGTGAGCTTTACAAGCTTTCAAAGTTTCAGCTTTTTGTTAAGAAATCTGCTATTGGTTATTTTTTGCGTGTGTTCAAATGATGGGGAATTAAATTCCATAAGGAATCTGAGAAAGTAGTCAACTAGAGAATTGTAGTATATGTTCCCACCTTTCCAGAAAGTATAATTTGGTTAAATTCCGACAAGTAGAGCAAAAGTTACAAGCTTTCAAAGTTTCAGCTTTTTGTTAAGAAATCTGTTGTTGGTTAATTTTTGCGTGTGTTCAAAGGACGAGGAATTGAATTCCATAAGGAATCTAAAAAAGTAATCAACTAGAGAGTTGTACTATATGTTCCCACATTTCCAGAAAGTATAATTTGGTTAAATTCCGACAAGTAGAGCAAAAGTTACAAGCTTTCAAACTTTCAGCTTTTTGTTAAGAAATCTGCTGTTGGTTAATTTTTGCGCGTTTTCAAAGGACGGGAAATTGAATTCCATAAGGAAACTGAAAAAGTAATCAACTAGAAAGTTGTAGCATATGTTCCCACCTTTCTAAAAGTATAATTTGGTTAAATTTCGACAAGTAGAGCAAAAGTTACAAGCTTTCAAAGTTTTAGCTTTTTGTTAAGAAATCTGCTGTTGGTTAGTTTTTGCGTGTGTTCAAGTTCGAGGAATTGAATTCCATAAGAAATCTGAAAAAGTGTTCAACTAGAGAGTTGTAGTAGATGTTTTCACCTTTTCAAAATGTCCCATTTCGTTAAATTCCGACAAGTATAGCAAAAGTTTTGAGCCTGGAAAGTTTTTGCTTTTGGCTGTAATGTTATTGTTTGAAATGGTGTTTAACGGACCGGATTTTGAGTTCCGTACCGAATCTGAAAAAGTGTTCAAGTAGAGAGTTGTAGTAGATGTTCTCACCTTTTTAAAAGTCTAATTTTTTCGAATTCCGACAAGTACAACACTGTTTGCTTCTAGGTTGTTAGAAGGATTTTTATGTCGCTTTTGTGTACTCATTAGTAGTATGCATATATTAGGTTGTTAGAAGATTCTTCTGCTGCTTGTAAATTATAAAAGATCAAGTTTTGCCAGTAGCATGTTATTTTGCTTTTAGGTTGTTAGAAGAATTTATGGTTGCTTCTATATGATTCATTTGTAGCATACATAGCCAGTTGGCTCGTATGTAATTTGTTTGGCTCATACGTAGCTAGTCGGCTCGCATGTAATTCATTTGGCTCATACGTAGCTAGTCGGCTCGTATGTAAATTGTTTTGCTCGTATGTAGCTTATTAGCTAGTACGCAGTTATTGTGCTTGTCTAGGGTGATATCATTGCCCTAGGAGCCATCGACCATCAAGATGTGTATTTATTTTACTCCTAAGGGACTGTGGACGAGTCGCTCCTCGTGTACCGTCAGATCTTAACCGGTGTAGGTTGATCACGGACCGGAGCGTAGACGAAATCCAAGTTCAGGGCAGTAGCATGCGAATACGTTCGTATTGCCGGGGTCTTGGATCGATAGGCTATGAGCAGGATCCTTAGAGATTCTGGTATGTCTAGGTTGAGAACCTAGTAGCGTAACATTCCGTATTTTTATTTTATTTAAAAATACAATTTTTAATTTTTGTACGTACGATGCACGTACAAATTTTTCCATCTTTATTTTTCTTACTCCCATCTATTATTTTAGCAAGCATGAGTCCTTTTTTAGCCTTTCGTTAAACCCATGGATCTAAGAATGGATTCTAGCCCACTAGACTAATTAATTAAATTAATTAAAAACAAGCCCACTAGACAAGCCCATTAATTAAATCCCATTTTTGGCTGTGCATGGACTCACACATGACATGTAACAACTTTTAATACACATTAGAATTATATAATTTTTATTTATTTTTGTGTGTGTGTGTGCACTAGTGCACAACACGTGCATGTGTCCTAAGAGAGAGAGAGGGAGGCCAGTTATGGGAGAGAGAGAGGTTGGGGGTTAGGGAGATGGAGAGATGGAGAGAAAGTTGGAGAGTGGAAAGGTGAGTGGGTAGTTATTAGGTGGATGAAATTACATTTTTAGCCCTTCATATTGTCCTATAAATACCTCCCTTTTTCTTCTCATTTCACACCTAAACAAAACAAATCAAGAGAGGAAAAAGAAAGAGAGTTAGAAAGTGTTCTTGTTGCATTGGAGGCTTTTTGGAGTGCTCTTGCTAGGAGGAGAAGGACTAGGTGTTGCCTGTTGGAGCTAGAAGTTGTGTCTCATCATCTTTGTTGCAAATTCTTCATAAGAGGTGGATGATCTTGTGCTTTCTAAATGTAGAAAATGCATGCTAGTAATGTTAAATGAGTAGTATAGATAAATTTGATGTGGTAAATGTAGAACAAATACATGCTATTGTGCTGTGCCATGAATTGAAGAAATTTTGCTATGATTAAGAAACAAATTGCCATCATGTTAGTTAGAAAATGAGACAATGAGACAATGAGTTAATGCCATGAACAAATATGCATGTTAATTTACAATATCGAATTATATAATTGTATGGAAATTGTTGAGACTTCCCTTATAGTAAAAATGAATTTTGGTGAAGTTAAATTGGTACACATAGATTCATTTAATTGGTTGTAAGAGATACAAATTGCTATTTTGATTAAATTGAAGAAATGCAATTCTTGCACATTAATAAAAGAAAAATGAATTCGAAATAATAGATATAATGTCTAAAATATCAGTTAAAAATTCGTGAGTTACTGTTTGAAAGTAAACTCAGTCTAGATGAAATAATTGCAGCCTAATGAAAGATTAGATTGAATGAAAAATAGAGTTTTGTGAAGATAATTGAATAACAGTAAGATTGAACAAAAGCATAACAGTGTAACTCGATATCAATAGGCGCACTTCGGCTTATTGGCTAGTCGGTGCTCCACAGTACCGTTACTGTAGCCGTGGGTTAGGGGTTGGTTATGGGTTCGAGCTTGGTATCCCCTTTTGTTTTGAATTTTTTTTTTAAAATAAACCACAGAGCCAAACATTGTATGTATTGGTTGGGTTTCACTGTTGTAACAGCCAAGTCACATGGACTTATTGGCTTGCGGTGTGGACTTTGGGTGCTCACTGTGTTGGACGGGGGAGGCTGGGTTCGAAACCCGTTGGCTTTAAAATATTTTTTGGGATTTTTAAAATCAAAAGCAGTGTTTTAATAACATTAAAAATTTGGGGGAAAATTCTAATATTTCTATAAAATGATGTAGAATTTATTAAAAATAGTTTCATAATTTTTCATGTATATTTTGAGGAATTAAAAGTGTAACGCCCCGAATCCCAAATACACTGAATTCGAGATGTTCTACAAGATCTTTCCGCTTCTTTTAGTACAATTTTACAAGGAAATTTAAACTTTTTACTTTACATCAGAGTTTACATCAATATTACACTTACATTGCACAGCGGAAGTAAAATTTTACAACAATGAAAACAAATATACAACAACATGGAGTAATCTTTAAGCATTTGTTCCTCTTTAATCTTTATCAAGCCATTTACCTGCATATAAGACTGTGGGTACGTCAGTTTATTCAACCGACGATCATTATACACGGCCATCCTCTCTATGCCGGAAATAGTATAACTTAATTTTCCATATTTAGCAAACACAAACTTGTCACATTTCAACTAAAGGGACTACCCTATTGATATCGTATTGTGATTGTGCACTTAGTCCTTAATGCAATTATATATATTAGATGACACTAATGCGCACTTGTTCGGATTCTATGCATCCCATACTACATAGGTCCGAGGGCAAGCCCTTAATCGTTCTTCATCTTTGTAGGGTTCAATTCCTCGCCATGACTTAATCTACTACTGTAACTATGGTGAGTATCCTAGATGATCTATGAGTACAAGCTCGTGTACAGAAAATTCTGGAGGGGAAATCCCACGCCATGTCTTGACTCATCAAGCATGCATTCTGTGGCAATTCAGCCTCACTTCATGGCACACGATCCTCTTGCAGTCACCAAACATCCCACAAGCGTGGCTAGAGTCCGATCATTCTGAGTTGTGCCCACGCCATGTCTTGACTCATCAAGCATGCATTCTGTGGCTCACACACCCGCACCGTAAACCCTAGTTCTTATACTTGTGTTTTTCTCTCACTTTCATCACATCTTCACTATGCACTAATCCTTAGTTTTTATTAGAATCATGAACAAAAATCAAAGCTCTAGAGTTAGCCTCTCCACTAAACCCCCGGACTTATTCATTTATTTCAACATGACCAACCTTGGTCTTTCTTTTCAAATTTCATTTCATTTCATTTCCAAATGCCGGGGGAGACTTAGCTACTCTTTTATTTCAATTTTCAATTCACAATTTCCAAAATGAGCATTTCCAACTCATAAATTCATTATGGTGAGTTATCATACTCGAATGTATATTCTCTTTTCAAATCATGATTTCTAATTTGTTCAAATAGTCCATAACTATACATGAATCTCATATGCTTTATCAATTATCACTTCATATCAAAATTTCACATCACTAACAAATATTCACAATTCATATTTTCCACATTATTCTCAAATGAGAATAAATTGCATTATGTCACACAATAAAATTTCTTTTTGCCAAATAATCTTCTAATCCTTCATTTCAATTTCTTCTTGGTAGTTATAATTTTTCACAAAGTATATATCTAGAACCATAGTTCTATTTATGCCTTTTATTCTCAAATCATAGTGTATTTCATGCAATTAATCCCCAAATCATTTTTATAAAGTCCCTTATATTTTTAGGAGAATAACCATATTTTTTTCATAATTTTTGGACAATTAAAACCCCCAAAAAAAATACTTTTTCATTCTTGCTGAGAGCAAGAATCGAACCCAGCACCCTTGAGACACGGCCCAGAGCACAGACCACTAGGCCGGTTTGTGCCAGCGGTATAGAAGAGAAGCGAATGGCAGTTAATGCCTTCGGTTCGGAACTGATCGGTTTTAAAAAATAAACACTCATAAAGATGGTATTCTCAAGAGTCGAACCCATGACCTTAGAGAACCCAACCGCACGCTCTAACCACGTGAGCTATGTGCTCAGATTGTCTAAGTGCAACTCAGAATCTTTTTGAACCGATTCTCACTGTTGTTTAAACATTTCGATGTTCAACTAACTTTCGTTTCATTTTGCTTTCATAAAAAAAATACCGTATAACTCCAGATTATTACTACTTCACATAATTTGCATATCAGTAAGAGCAAAATAATTTTTGTAATAATTAAAACATATTTTCATACACTAATTCGAATTATACATTATAACACCACATTTCTTCTCTTTTCGATATTTCTTCGCATTGTAGCATTCTAATTTTTTTTTTGTCAATAAATTTCACATTAATTCTCTGACTTAAACCATTTTCCTAACATCAAACACATATTTTAATTTATTCATGCCCATATCAACACAAAGGATCTATTTAACACATGAAAAGGGTATAATCAAGCTACTAACTTTTGTGTGTAGTTCTTGATAGTAGTAAATGTGTTTTCATTAATCAATCCATGCTACTAATTAATTCACATACAACTCAAATAATAGAACCACATATAAATTTTTATGTCCACATTTCAATCATTCAAGAAGTGATTTTTCCAAATTAGAGTGTGCTCTTCTTAATCATTTCCACGCTTCAATTTTTCTATTTAAACTAGCATGCAATCCTACTTTAGAAATAGGGAAAATTTTACCCACCTTGTATGGAGAGAAAAAACACAATTAGCAACAAAAATCCTTTGCAACACGAGTGCACCTCCTCCTAGATGCGCGCACACGAACCTCCAAGCACACACCCACAACCGAAAGCTCTCTCCTTGAATGGCCGACCTCTCCTTCTTCTTGAAAGCAAGCACAATAACTACTCACAACTCAATCTTTTTAACTCACAAATTACTACTAGATAATGCTATTAGACTATAGGTTTGGAAGAGAATATTAAGCACAAAATAACTAGCCAGGGGGGGGGGGGGGGGTATTTATACTAAAAATCAAATAGAATGGAGGGCTATGATAAATTGGTTGGTTGTAGGATGGAGGGCTAGGATGAAAGTAGGAGTTGCAATAACTACCCACATCTAAGCAACCACCACATCATGATCACCACTCAAAATTTGAGTTTCCCTCCAAGAATGCAACCGACCATGAAGAAAAGTGCATATTGCACGTGTACGTGTAGTGCACGTGCATGCAACTAGGCCCAAAAATTTGTGCATTTAATTTTTGTATAAAAATAAAATAGCATTTAAATTGTATTCTACATGACAAGTTGTATAAAAAAATAGATTAATCCATGGGCTTTAGTTTATGGGCCAAAATAGTTATTTTAAAATAAAATAAATAAATTACATTTTGGGCTTTAAGAAAAAGGGCTTTTTATCTAATTAAAATAAGGCTTTTGTACAAAATAATTAAAAGCACAAATTGAAATATCTTTACTCATCTTGATGAAAATATTAACCAAAATATTGTACGTGCACACTACGTGCAAAATAAATAATTTTTCATAAATTGAAAAATTAGTGCATTACAAAAAGTGCAATTGAGATTTAAAAAAATGAGTTGATGACTTCAAAATTATTTATTTAAGAGTATGACATTTATTCTTAGAAGAAGAGTGAAATATTGTCATGTTAATTGATTTCTCTTGAAGAGATTATACACTTATTTGATTTAAGAAATACTTAATGTGGTTTGAGATATATTACATGTGATTAAATTGCTAAAGAGATTTTAAAGTGGGTAAATCTATGAAAAGAAATATTGTTTTTTAAAAGAATTGTGAATGAATAAATGAATCATGAATGATGCTAAGATAAGACATTGATTAAATTGTGAATAAACTGAAGATAAGAATACATTGAGTTTAATACATGATTATTGAAGGGTATGAGTACCCAGAAATTCTAGTACATGAAATGCTGTGATCTAGAGTTTAGCGAGACTCCGGGTACCGGCATTGTTAATTTAAAAGATTTGAGTTATATTTTTGAGATATGGCTATGGAGCTATCACGGTATTTGTGATTAAGTCCGGTAGGGGGAAAAGCTAACTCTAGGTATGATAATTTATTCATGTCTTGAACTTAAAAACTAGGCACTAAGTAAAGATGTAGTAAACTTGGGCAAATGTATGTGGGGCACTCTATATAGTCGGGCGGTGTACTCTGGTACTATAGACCCAGTCGGGCGGTGTACTCTGGGAATGAAGTTGCTTCGACGGAGACAAGCTTTTATTTTAAATCCGGGACTAGCGTAGTCGGGCGGATAGTTTTCCCGTACTCTAGTGTATATATGTATACCAGGGCTAGAGGGGCACTTGTGGGATGTTCGCACGATGATGAGTCTGTTATAACAGTCGGGCAGTGTACTCCGAGACTGGAATCCGTACTCGTGGAATATCTAAACCTTACTTTTATTACTTGGTAGTTTTCATGGCGAGAGATCGAATCCTTTAATGTGGAGTACGTAGGTACTTTCCCTCGGACCTATGTAGTATGGGATACATAGAATCCGTACAAGTATGCATTAGTGTCATCTTAGTATAAAATATCTACATTAGGCATTAAGACATTGCATACACTTACATGTTTAGAGTAGTCACATTTAACACTTTATTTGCATTCAAGTTTGTGGTTTGTTAAGGTATTAAGATCGTTATATTTTCGGCATAGAGAGGATGGCTGTGTATAACATTTTCGTCAGTTGTAAGCAACTGACATGCCCACAGTTTTATATGCAGGAGATGGATTTTCATGAAGATATAAAGTTGATATGCTGTTGTTGATTTATTTAAAAGTTAAAGATATTGCAATTGTATAATTTTTCATTATTGTACTTCATTTTACCTTCCGTTGTGTAAGTAAATGTAAAAGACTCCGTTGTATTATAAAAAATTCAAATTTCCTTGTAAAATTGTACGAAGTGAAGTGTAAAGATCCTGTGGAACTTCGAATTCGGTCGTATTAGGAATTCGGGGTGTTACAAGTAGAATTATCTTGCGAAGTCTAACTTAAGACCTAGCATGTTGTGTTAGTACTGTTGTCATCCCTCGAATTGTTTAGGGTTAGTGAAATCGTTAGTGTAGTAACTTATGACTATTACTATTTAACCTTTATTTATTATTATTTTCTCGCCGAAGGGAAAGAGTTGTATTAAGGGTGATACCTTATGATTCGACCTATTCTATAGGCCAACACTATGTGGTGTTATTGGTTGTACCCTTCCTGTCAAAGGGATACGGGCTGTGTCTTCTCACGAGTTGGGAGCACGGAATCCGTATCTCGTTTGTTAATTTCTGAAGTGCCATGATAAGGGTGGGATCAATTCCTGTCGGAGCTGGGGGATAGACCCCTGGAACTCTGTCATGCTCTACATTAAGAAGGGTGAACAAGCCATAGACTACGGTCTATCAGCTAGGGGGCCACAAGGGAAGCTTCAAGCTAACCTGTGTTGTAGTTAACTCCAAGGGTTAGTCAGATTTTTGAGTGAGGCCCGGTATGTCGGACAATAGTGGCAAACGGAGACACCACTATATAATTGCGAATGGCGGGAATAGACCGTTTCAGAGCAACCTCATCAGTCACGCTGTATCTTCAGAAACAGGTTGAGTATAAGAGTAGAATTCATGGTGTGGGTTCAAATGCCTATATATGAAGGAATAGCTTGATATGGGGCGTATGTAGTATGGGCTGCATACTGTTCCAGAGTCTTGCTTACATTAGAATAACAGCATCATTGCATTAGTTAATCTTGCATTAGAGTCTAAGTCATAGTATATACTGACACATCAATTATATATGCACATTTCTCTTTTATTAATCTGCTTGTTTAAAATTGAGAATCGCTGCTAGTCATCAGCCTTAAAGCGTCAGTAAATGTACGGACGTCCCCACTTCTATAGGTACCAGATTGCAAAATTACAAGTACTGGATTGCAGAGCTACAGGTACAAGATTATGGAGGACTCAAGGCAAAGGAAGCAAAGTGTTGATTAATTTTTTTTGTAACGATTGTTGTAATTTATTTATTGTTGGAAAGCATCCAAGTGAAGTACCAAGTGTTGTTCTTTATTCATTGTACTCTGATGTAAATATGTTGAAAGTTGTAACACTTGGGCTTGTAAAGGTACTATTGTAACACTGATGTAATGTATTGCAGTTTTATAACATTCGGACTTGTAATACATTTGTGTTGAATAAAAAAAGTTTTAAATTTTTCTGTCTTTTTGTGTATTGTGGCTAATTGAAGGAAAAGATTCTGGCTTATGTCATGGTTTTCCAGTGTATGGAAATCGGAGTGTTACAATTTATACATTTTTCGTCTTTTCAAAATTCATTTTCATCCTATTATGAGCCAAGTTGAACATTTATTTTCATCTTTGTGTTTTACGTGCATTGCACGTGCTTTTAATACACGTGTCGAATACGTATATTCTACATTTACGTGTAATATTATAAAATTTTGTACATATTCAGTTATTTATTTTATAACTTGTTCGAATTCGTTTCATAAATTGGAATTCATTTTTCTACTATTTTGACTCAAATATATTTTTACACGTGTGGTGGACGTGTTTTCTATGCACACGTTGATTATATTTATGTATACATATATAGAATTAATGAAACATATTTTACATATTTTGTATTTCGATTGTTATAGACATTTTTCATTTTCCCGAATTTATTTTATATATGAATATTTAGTAGCACGTGTTTTACACGTGTTTCTTTTTATGCACGTACAAATTTAGCTATTTCATTATAAAGTTGTGCACTAAAAATTTCACTAGGCTAATTATACTAAATTAAATATGAATATTTATTAAAAATTTAAATTTAAAATGGAATAAAATAATAAAGGTGAAAATAAAATAAGAAAGTATACAAAACACGTGAACACGTGCACACGTGCACTCTTTCAAAAGTGGCTGCATATAGGAGAGAATAAGGGTGAGTGGGTTTGTGAGTGGTGTGAGTGAGTGGGTGTGTGGGTGTGTGAGTGGGTTACTGGGTGATTAGTTGCTAAAATTACTCTCAAATTCCCATATAAATACCTCTTAACCCCAAATGAACACAAAATAAATCAAACAAAAGAGAAACTCAAGAGATTAGACCTGCTGTTTTTTTTGGCTTTCGGGGTTGGCATAGAGGCTTACGGGTTGTGCTTATGGAGTCTCTTTGAGCTTTTGCTAAGGGGTTCAACTACTAGTGGGTCTTTTTTAGGTGAGTTTTTCTCCAACTTTCTAATATAATTTTATTAGTAAAATGCTAGATTGTAGAATATATGTGTGAATTGTTATATGCATGATAACTTATATAGATTGAGTATTCATGTTTAGATTATGTATTGTTGATTAAATGTGTGAAATTATGAATGATTGATTTGGGGACATTTTTATAAGTTTTTGTTTTAAGTTTTAGTTGCACTTCAGAAAATCATATCTATTAAACTATTTGGAATCTAGAGCGAAAATTTTTATAGGAGTATCTCGTGCATGTCAAGAACATCTCCTTAAAATTTCATAATATTTGGATTTCGTTTAATATTATAATATCATCCAAATTTAGGACTGGGTGGCAGTTTGGCTAGTTGCTGAAAATTTATATACATTTCGGATTTTGATCATTTCGGCATCTTAGATGCAGTATTTTGAGAATGGTCAAAGCTAAGAAGTTGAAGTAGACTCGTTAACCTTTCTTTAGAGTCTAAAAAGTCAATTTTCCATGAAGAATAGAATTTATAATGAATTTTAGAAGATTGAACAAATGGCAGTCTATATAACATTTTGACCTGACCGTATATTTTGAAAAATTTAGGGTTATAATCACAATATTTTGGAGAAACATAAACTACAAAGTTATAGTAGACTTGTATACCTTTAATTTGAGCTAAAGACCACAAGGTTTTATGAAGCTAAAAAATAGTAGATTTCGGATTTTTGCAAGTAGCATGAGCTGCAGTTTCCAGATTTTGAACCTACTGTTTTGCAAATGAATTTTGATGAAGTTATTGAGGATGAATTTAGATGATCTTAACTACAAAGTTGTAGTAGACTCATTTATGTTTCCTATGAAACTAAGAAATCTATTTTTAGAGTAGTATTGGAATTTATATGATTTTTACAATTCCATTGGGTTGATGTCTCATGTTGAACATTCAAATAGTGGATTATATGTAGATGTCATTACCTTGAATCGAAGTTGATAAAGAAATAGTCTTGGATTATTGGTTAGTGCATGTGGATTATGATCTTTGAGATTTTAGGTTTGAGTCTTGGTGAGCTTTGAGGACGTAGGTATGAGTCTTGGTGAGCTCGAATTTGGTAGCATTTACTGTTTTTAAGTATATTGAAAATATAAATTGATTTATGGAAAAATATTTTGATGCTAATATGTACAAATATTTTTGTGTTAATTGCCCCACTTAGATAAGGTATTGAACACATATTTGGTGATTGGATTTAAAGTATTAGAACAGAGATGATTTTAAATGATGTTAGTATATTGGAGAATTAAGATTTGATGGAAATAGGTACAAATGTTTTGGATTAAATTCCATATTTGAATTAACAATTTTAGTGCATATTTGTTAATTAGATTTGAGATATTAGAGTAAAGAGGATGTTCATTGAATTGAGGCTTTTGAAGTACTATTGAAATATTGCGGGAAATTTGTCTAGTTATTTGAGGATGACCAGTTGAATGGAATTTATATTGGTTGAGAAATGTGATTTAATTATTCTGAATGATGATTAATTGGAATGAATAAGAAATTAAATGGAATATAATGAATGAGAAATTTTTATGAAGAGGTTAAGATTAACCTATAAGATCTCTATGTTGAGATGGATGGTTTCTAGGAGCTAAGCGAGGCCCGTAATGTCTGGAAATTTTGATAAATGAAATTTTGTGAATTGGTCAATTTAGACCTAAATGTTGTTGAGTAAGTTTATGTCCGGCAGGATAACCTAGTTCTAGGCCATGATAACTAAAATTAAATTAAGAACATGCACTAGAAAAATGAGATGTGATGAGAGTTGGGCAAACGTAAGTGGGGCGTTTCTATATAGTTGGGTGGTTTACTCCGGGACTATAGATTCAGTCGGGCGGTGTTTTCTGAGACTGTAATCGTCGTGCATCTAGTCGGGCGGTGTACTCCGGGACTGTAATAGCTATGCGGAGCGAGAAAAGCCTCAATTAAAACCGGGATTATGAATGATCGGGCGGTGTACTCTGGGATCATGAATAGTTAGGCGGATTGCGCCTGACTATTGTTGGACCTAAAATGTTCAATTAAAACTTGTAGGACCCCCCAAATCTTCTTCCTATATATTAGTAAGATGAAATGGTTATAAACAAATAACTGTAAGTAAAAAATGTTCAATACGATTGAGCCTACCAATTCTTCCCGAACCAGAGCAAAGCTCTGTGTACCAGCGGTGTGCAACACTAGCTGCTTTGACCGACTGGCAACACCCACCTCCGCCCTTTTCTGTACATGGCACAATGAAGTTAGCAGAAAAATTCATTAGAGTAGCCATACAACCACATACTCATTAGATTTTTGTGCCTTTAATGTAAATACCTGACCGATCGCCGAACTCCAGTAGTGCACAAGGAATTGCCAATCTGAAGGCTCCACATTTTATGGCACATCCCTTGCATTCTCCGCCTCTAAAAGGTCTTTGTCAAAATACCTCGCCTTCAAGTCACTCTTGTAGTCCCTCCACTTTTTGGAGAGTGACTTTTCAACCCAAGGCGTAAGGGAGTCGGCGAACGAGAAGTATTGCTGCAAAATTTATTACCCATCACTAAAAATACATATTTCAATAATATATTTGCACCTACCAATTATTTATTTTAGATGGGAAATACCTTGATTGTCGTAATAGCAGTGGCCTTTGTCGTGGTTGGCACCTTCGGCCAACTCTCGTATGATAAAGGAACTATCCGGGGGTTCCTTGCTATAACCCCAATAAAGGAAGAAAATTTGCTGGCATTATCACCAACCGGTTGCCCGACACCGTTTACCTCCACCACAATCCTTTCGTCATTCTTAAGCCTCCAAATATTCGTCATCTTAGTTCGCCCACGATGTTTTTTGACAGTGGGCGGCATGCTACCCTCACCCTCATCTGTTTGACTGCCACTATTATGTAGTGGCTGCTCATCCCCATGGCTCTCGTTGCCATCATTTATATTTACCCTCTTTCCACGCCTCGGCATGTTGTACCTGTCAAGGATTCAATAACTTCCTTAGAGATGCAAATTTAATTAATAACATGTTTATAATAACTATCATAAAATTTGTACTTTAGTAGGATTAACAAACCAACATAACTATAAAAAAATTAATTAAATGAGATTTGTAACAAATTAAATTACAATGATAGTTTGGTTCAAATGACACTAAGCATAGTTTAATGTAAATAACACCAAGCAGTAGAAAATAGAAAGATAATTAAACCGGTGTATTAAATTCGCAATGAACATGTTCGGAATTACAGACATAATATTACAACAAGATTTAAGACACGAAAATTACAGACATATAATATTGAGATTGAAAATCAAGTAAACTACAATACGACATCTTCCAATACATCGCCCTCTTCTCCATCCTTGTGGAGCCAAGTCCCGCAAATTCTACCGTCGGTTGTGTTTACATCAAACACAGGAAACTCAGAACCAATGTAACTGTTCATGACTTCACCGTCTTCATCTTCTGAAGTATTGCCCAGTTGGAATACATCTCTTGGTTGCATAGCGAGAGCCACATACGATTTTGGCAGGGTTGGATCTTCAATGTAGAACACTTGTTGCACTTGGGATGGAAACACAAATGGCTCATGGCTAATTTGTGTACCGATGTGAATCAATTTTGAGAAGTTTACAACTGTGAAGCCAAACTTATCCTTGTTGTTAGCAAAATTCCTATCAAACTCAGCCCAATCCCCATGAAATAAGACAACACGGAAATGCCAAAAATAATTCAACTCGATGATATCCGTGAGCACTCCATAGTAGTCGAGATCTCCATCTACAGGCCTCGTGTCCAATTTGGAAGCATAACTTCTAGTCTTAGACGTCACTACCATTCCACTATTTTGAGACTTCAAATTACATTCACGATCCTTAGTACGAAATCTAAAACCATTGAATATGTATCCTCCGTATCTTTTGACCATCTTATAGGGACCTTTGGCAAGTACTTGTATTTCAGAGGACACACCTTCAGGACCCAAAGAATGTACCTAATAATATTGCGCAAATCGTATCAGCACCATAGAAAATGTAGATATAATGAAGATTAACTTGCATAACTGTAATTCACCTACATGAGATTCAAACCACTTATGAAATTTTTCATTCATCAACTTATTTTGTTCACGTGGTGGTAGTCTTCTTGGTCTATCCCTTCGTTTGATGTCCCTGACAAATTCACTAAAAAACAAGCAATTGAAATAAGGAATAACAAAAGTAAGTTAATATCAAACTCCGCGGTTTTCACTGTATTCGATTTAAATTCAAAAACAACTTACTTTCGAAATGGTTCTACTGATGCATGGTGGTCTAGCACATATCGATGTGCCTGTTCCCACGCTAAGTTATCTTGCTCAAATGCATCAACTTTACCAACAGTAGTGCCAGTGGTATCAAAAAGATATTGAGCACCATCAAGGTTGGAAATGTCTGGATTTCTACGTGGTCTACTCGAAGATGTCTCCACACCCGGCAAATACCTGGAAAAAAAATGTGAACACTCCTCTGATAGATATCCCTGAGCTATTGACCCTTCAGGATATGCTCTATTTTTAACATAACCCTTTAGCCGGTATAGGTACCTGAACATGTACAATTAATAAATTAGAGCGGATTAGGGGATTAAAAGAAATGAGCTTTTGAAAATTCAATTTTGTAAGATGAATGAATTCTTTTACCTCTCAATGGGGTACATCCACCGATAGTGAACAGGACCGCCGATTCTGGCTTCACCAGCAAGGTGGATTATCAAGTGAATCATTATAGTGAAGAACGATAGAGGAAATATCATCTCCATTTTACTAAGTGTCAATGCCGCCTGCTGCTCCAATTGGTCAATATCTTCAACACGAAGCATTCTTGAGCAAATACCTTTATATATGCTACAAAGATCTTTCAGGACAGTAGTGACTTGCTCACACATTGAAGACCTTAGGGCCACAGGAAGGAGATCCTGCATTAGGATGTGGTAGTCGTGTGACTTTAGACCCTGAAGCATCTTCTCTTTAAAGTTGACACATCTTGCTATGTTAGAAGAATAGCCATCAGGAACTTTAAGTTCCAGTAGTACTTTGCAAAACAATTCCAACTCTGATTTTGACATTGAATAGATTGCAGGAGGTAGGAGTACTTTCCCGTTCGGTAATTCTTCTGGGTGCAACTCATGTCGGATGCCTATTGACTTCAAATCAAGTCGGCTCTCGAGATTGTCCTTTGTCTTCCGGTCATCTCCCATAACTGTTCCTATACAATTTTCACCAATATTTTTTCCGATATGCATCACATCTAAATTATGTCGCAATAAGCTGAATTCCCAATACTGTAACTTCAAGAAAATACTCTTCTTCTTCCATGCACCTAAACTCGTCATGTTTTGATCCTCATCTTCGCCACATAGATCGGTCTCCTCACCTTGCTCCGGCCTTGCCCTTTTCTTGCCCTTTGTCCTGACTTCTGGTTCTTTTCCATATTTGAATTGATGACCATCTACCCGCCTCAAAATATCTGAACCAGAAGAAGATCCAGGAGCATGGTCCCACTCGTCGGTACCATCAAATGTCGTTGTCTCTGCCCGAAATATATGTGTGTCAGGCAACCATCTCCTATGACCCATATAGCAAAACTTTCTGCCATTGTACAACCACCTTGAACTAGTTTGGTCAGCACAACATGGACATGCATAACGTCCTTTAGTACTATATCCAGATAAATTTGCATATGCTGGAAAATCATTGATTGTCCAAGACAACACGGCCCGAAGAGAAAAAGTTTCTTTAGCCACAACATCATAGGTTGGATCACCCACCCACAATTTCTGAAGTTCATTTATTAACGGTTGTAGTTACACATCTATATCATTTCCAGGACCTTTCGGTCCAGGAACTATCATGGACAAAATAAATGAGGACTGCTTCATGCATTTCCAAGGCGGCAAATTGTATGGTATTAACACAACCGGCCATATGCTGTATGTACTACTCATTTGCCTGAAAGGGTTGAAACCATCACTAGCTAGTCCAAGTCTCACATTCCGAGGATCTTCCGCAAAATCAGGATATCTTTCATCAAATTTTTCCAAAGATTGAGAATCAGTAGGATGTCTAAGAATCCCATCATTAGTGCGACCTTCAGCATGCCATTTCATATCAGAAGAAGTTTTCGTAGACATAAACAACCTTTGTAGTCTAGGAATCAGAGGAAAGTAACGCAGTATTTTGGCAGGCTTCTTTTTCCTACTTAATCCCTCGTCTTGATTTGGTCTTTCTATCCATTTCGAAGAACCACACACTTCGCAATTCTCCAGACTTTCTTACCACTCGTGAAAAGCATACATTCATTTGGACATGCTGCTATCTTCTCATACCCTAGATCGAAAGAACTTAGGAATTTTTTGATTTTATAGGCTGAGTTTGGAATACAGATTTCAGGAAATGCTTCATTCAACAATTCAAGTAGCATAGTGAAGGACTTAGCAGACCACCCGTTTAAACATTTAATCTGAAATAGTCTGACGATGAATGAGAATTTAGAGAATTTGGTGCAATCGCGGTACAACGGAGTACTAGCATCTTCAAGTAACTTAGCGAAGGATTCTTGCTGCTTACGGGGCCAGGCATTTCCTCGTCCACCCCACCACCAATGTGTGATGTTTCTGTTGACTCATTGTGAACTTGGGTTGTTGGGTTATTGGTGTGGAAAGGAACATTATGAATCCCCATGGCATCTTGCAACAAAGCATGCATCTCATCGGAAACGCTTAAGTCTTCATTCACTAAGGGCTCATCTTCATTTTCTAATACAACCGGACGAACAGGAGCTAACGTATGATCCTCTTCATGACAAAACCACCTTGTGTACCCTTGAAGAAAACCGTTGACAACCAAGTGTGTATGTACTACGTCACATGTCCTCAAATTACAATTTGTACACCGGAGGCATGGACAAAGGATTAGGTTGGGATCACGGGAATGTCGTTTGGCAAAGATAATAAAATCTTTAATACCATCACGGTACTCCTTGGATAATCGTGGTTTACTAATCCAACTTCTATCCATTATAACAATAGCACACAATCTGAAATTAAAATTTGATATATTAAATAGTAATAACAGTAAAAGGCATTTTGTATATTAAATTTCACCTTTTTGAAAACCATTCCTAGCTGCAAATAAATAAACGATATAATCTTTAACTGTAAAATAAAGAAATTGTGGTTCCAAAAAATGTACAAAAAAAAAAATTAAATCTTAACACAATCTACTCTATTCACATAACCCTAAACTACCTTTTTGTGGAAATTATCACAACCACCTTAGTGGTATTTTATCGCACACCCTGTGTTCGAGTGTAATATCAATTCGACTATAGTCTCCCCTGTATTTGGCTTTCCATTCAAGGAGATGATGATGGTAAAGGGTATTTTGCTGAGGAAGAGGAATCGGACGAATAATGAGCGCGTCGTGCTGTAACTACGGTAACAAGAAAATCTGATGACTCATGAACTATTCTGTCCATGGCTACTAATAATCACTTACTTATCTCATAATAATAATAATAATAATAATAATAATAATAATAATAATAATAATACTAAACAAAAGAAACTAATATGGCTACTAATAAGTTTTCTAAAATAATTCTTCATCCCAACTAAATCATTGATCTTTGTAGCGCCAAAAGAAACCTGCACAAGGTTTGTTCAGCCCAATTCTTGTACAGATTTGGAGGATTTTGGTAAAAAACATGCCAAGATGCCAATCAGATGCATGAAATCAGCTTCATTAACAGTAAAAGAAAAATGATAATGTCCAGTATGTAAGCATATATTTTTCACAGTGAACCCATTGTTGTACATATCCGAAGGATTTTGGCATACAGCTATACCATCCTCAGTTCACAGTGAACCCATTTTGGTCAAAAAAACATGCCAAGATGACAATCAGATGCATGAAATAAGCTTCATTAACAGTAAAAGAAGATGAGGATGCTAGCAGCATACTTAGTTTGGAAGTGAACCCATTTTATGTTAAAAAATCATGCCTAAGATGGCAATCAGCTTCTCTAACAGTATCTGAAAATGAAAATATCCATTATCTGAGCATATATGTTGCTCTACTAATTCTTTAGCCCAACTAAATCTAAAACCCAATTGTTGTACATATCCGGAGGATTTTGGCATACGTACCTATAGCATCCTCAGTTCACAGTGAACCCATTTTTGGTCAAAAAAACATGCCAAGATGACAATCAGATGCATGAAATAAGCTTCATTAACAGTAAAAGAAAATGAGGATGCTAGCAGCATACTTAGTTTGGAAGTGAACCCACTTTTTGTTAAAAAATCATGCCAAAGATGGCAATCAGCTTCATTAACAGTATCTGTAAATGAAAATTTCCATTATCTGAGCATATATGTTGCTTTAATAATTCTTTAGACCAACTAAATCTAAAACCCAATTGTTGTACATATCCGGAGGATTTTGGCATACAGCTATACCATCCTCAGTTCACAGTGAACCCATTTTGGTCAAAAAAACATGCCAAGATGACAATCAGGTGCATGAGATAAGCTTCATTAACAGTAAAAGAAAATGAGGATGCTAGCAGCATACTTAGTTTGGAAGTGTACCCATTTTTTGTTAAAAAATCATGCCTAAGATGGCAATCAGGTTCTCTAACAGTATCTGAAAATGAAAATATCCATTATCTGAGCATATATGTTGCTCTACTAATTCTTTAGACCAACTAAATCTAAAACCCAATTGTTGTACATATCCGAAGGATTTTGGCATACGTACCTATAGCATCCTCAGTTCACAGTGAACCCATTTTGGTTAAAAGAACATGCCAAGATGACAATCAGATGCATGAAATCAGCTTCTTTAACAGTAAAAGAAAATGAAAATTTCCAGTATCTAAGCATATATTTTTCTATTAATTCTTCATCCCAACTAAATCATTCATGTTAAGGAAATCAAGATGCATAATCTGAAAAAACATGCTAAGTTTGAAAAATTAGGGAAATCAAGAGATGATACCGAAGAGAGAGAGAGAGCGGGGGCGACGAGCGCGGGGGCGTAGGAGATAGAGAAAGAGCGGGGCAACACGGTGGTTTCCGATCGCCGATTCACCTCCAAATAGAGAGAGGGAGGAGGGAAATCGAAAATGACAAAGGGAAGAAGGGACGATGACGAAAGGTCGAAGGCTGTCGAAGAGGACGAAGCGGCGGAGGCAAACGCGCGGGAAGTAGAGCGAGGAAGGAGGGAAAACGAAGGCACCCCCCCCCCCCCTTTTTTGGCGTTTGGGAAAATGGCGAGCGAAAGATTAGGGTTCGCGGGATTTATCGCAGCTTATTCACCGGCGTTTCAATTAGACACGCCGGTGAATGTATCGGTATATTCACCGCCATTTATTATTAAAACACCGGTGAATAATACACTTCACCGGCATTTTTAAATAAAATGCTGGTGAATACGAAGATTGCCCAGCGGTTTAAATCGACCGCCGGTGTATAACCTTCCCATCTGGCGCCCCATTCCTATTCGCTCCCTACCCCGGCGCTACTAGTAAAACGCCGGGGAATATTCGCCGGTAAATCGAGTATCTTTTGTAGTGCGTCGAACTCCGTCTCAGAGTTACATCTCCAAACTTGCTGGGTGCAAACAATAAGCTCCATGTTCAACTCCATCTTAGAGTTGCACCACCAAACTTGCTGGGATCAAACGGCAAGCTCTACGTTCAACTCCGTCTCAGAGTTGCCTCTAAAAACTGACTTGGCGTAAACGTCAAGTTCAAACTTTCAACTCCGTCCCAGAGTTGTCTTAATAAACTTTTTGGGATCATACAACAAGTCCGCAGTTTGACCGCCTTACGAAGTTTGTTCCTACATCAGCTCTTCTAGGTCAGCTACATACTCAAGATCCGACAGTCGAAGCACTCAGCTCCCAGAACAACAAAACGCCTGATCGAAAAAATAAGCAAACAATTTAATGCTTGGTAGACAAAAGAGTGGTTCAACGAAAAAGTAACAGAACGCTTGGTCGACAAAATCAGTGGTCAAACAGAGCACGTGGTTGAACAGAACACCTGATCAGAAAAACGAGTGGTCAATTAAGCACTCGATTGAACAAATCTCCCGAACAAACTCGATAGGACGAGTTGATAAGCACAAGAAGCCATGATTCACCAAAAAATCTGTTGGATCCATAAACCAAGGTTTTTAAATAAACATTGTGTGCATACATAAATAATTATATATATATATATATATATATATATATATATATATATATATATATATATAGATATATATATATATATAAGCACAAAGAATGAAAGGTTGCCCCGAAACAAACTTCTTCTAAAAACCAACTTCAAGCTTCCAAATACAAGCTGCTAATGCACAGCTAGCACCCAAAGCTTAACTCTGAAGTCGATGAATTCTAGCTAAGCACAATCTGACTGGATACAGGAGTTCCAAGTTGATCATGTCTAACTCCAAAACTTTGAAGATACACCCAAAGCCCCACTTCAGAGTTGATTGAGTCAGTCCCCGTGTAACCTCCGTTTTCACCTATACATATTTTTCTGTGTATTTTCTGTGTTTGGATTCTTTATAAAATATTTCGTTTTCTTAAAATCCATTTCTATTCATTAATTGGATTCTTTATAAAATATTTCGTTTTCTTAAAATCCATTTCTATTCATTAATTGTACTTGTTGTTGTTGTTGTTGTTGTTGTTGTTGTTGTTTAATTTGTGGGAGCCCATAGATTTTTAATCCATCTTTTATTATTATTATTTATTTATATGAAGCCCATTAAGTCAACCCAAAGTTCAATTTTAGACCACTTTACATATGATTTTGGATTTATTATTTTTAAAACGCTAACACAAATTATACTTCATTTTATCTTATTACTAATCCAAACATATGTATTTTAGACCACTTTATATATGTATTTTGATTTAATGCATAAAAATCCTATTCAATTCTATGATTTTATTTGTGGTCTTACTAGATTATTTTATTATTAAGTGAAGCCCAAACATACACCATTCCATATGTATTTCATTATTTGATTAAATATACATATTTTATAAACCCTATAATCCTAAACCCAAACCCGTTAACCCAATATTTCATTTCTGTTTAACTATTTAAATTTAAATCCAAACCCATCTCCTTATTGGATCCTAAACCCAACCCGTTAACCCAATATTTCATTTCTATTTAACAATTTAAATTTAAACCCAAACCCTACAACCCGCAACCCATTAATCCAACATCCTAATCCCCTATATATTAACTACTTTAACCCTAATTGTTTTAACCTAATTAGTCCCCATCCCAATCTAATCACCCCCCGCTTGCTTCTTCCTTTTTCCTCCTTCCTCTGTTATTTCCAAAACCCATCCCCCCGACCACCTCGTCCATCCCGCTCGCCTATTCTCCTCGTCATCAACCCCGTCGAGCTCTACATCCACCCCTGCATTCCTTCTCCACCCAAAGCCTTGGGCCTTGTCGACGACACTCTACCGTCAACCTCGCCACTTGTCGCCTCATCACCAGCACCTCGTCTCGACCTCCCTCTGTCTCAAACAACCGCTGACCCCCAACTGTCTGCAACTCGGCACAACCGAACCCCGAAGCTGTTCTTCCTCCCCCGTTCTCCTCATCGCGACCATCGCCTGCTCCTCCAGTCCTCCTCGACCACCGCAACGCTGCCCCACACCGGTGACCACCTCGCCGCAGCCCCTCGCTGCACTTGTTGCCACCGCCCCTGCCTTCTCGTGTTGCCGACCGCATATGCCCCCTTGGTGCATCCGCAGTCGCAGCCACCACAGTCCACCCTGCACCCCTGTACACCGACGCCCCGAGCCCTACTGATTCTCGTTGAGCTTGCTGTCGTTGTTGCTGTCTTTTGTTGTTGTGTGCACGTATTACTATTACATGCTTTGCACGTGGATGTCGTCCGTTGCTTGCACGTGTATTATTTCCATCGGGACTCTCGTCCCGTTATTATCTTAATATTCCAAATAATTGTCTAAAAGTCAAGTCCTCTTGAATCAATTTATTATTCGTGTTCATGAATTCTTTTGATCTCCGCAAGTAGTTCACATTTCGATTTTTCATATCTATTTGTTTGATACCCCTTTCAAGAGATTATCACAGGATTCATCGGTGAAACCAAATGATAATTCTCTTTTCATGCCATTATCTTTGACTCAAACCAATTCCCTATATACATTGCATATGCACGTAATACATGAATACAATTAGAACCATGTTAAAGAATTGATGATGATTGGAACGTTCCCAATTGAATATGATTTTCATGATTTAATTGCCATGATTATGAAATGCCTCGTTAATGTTGAAATTGCATGCTGATAATTAGATAAAGCTTTTGTTATTCAATTGCCATGAAATTTAATGTTTACATGTTTAAATTATTGATAATTGTCACGTCCCGCTTTCCAAATATACGGAATGCAAATATGTGACGTTGGCCCAGCAAATGACTTGTGTCATTCAGAAGCTGTTTTCGATTCAACTCAACAATATAAACAAAAGTAATACAACCACGCATGCATTGAAGGAGTAATCACATGAATAACAATACTTGGAATTTAAGCATAAAATAACCAACATAAAATAAATCCAATATCTGGAATCAACAATAATAATATTCAAGTCAAAAGCCCACACATACAAAAATGTTCAATTATTAAAGTTCAAAAACCAAAAAAAGGAGAAACAATGATTATTTAAACGGTGCAGCAACACAAGTCTTTCACCATTGTTGTTCTCCTAGTCCATCAGGCAAGTCTCCCTGAATACCTGTAAGCTGCTCATCTAAAAGAGAGGAAAAATATCTTTAGAGCAAGTCATGTATAGCAAGTAGAGAAACAGAGAACAATGACAATAAAGGTGTAACGATGAATACAATGGACGATGAAATCAATAGTATTGAACAGTGACAAGGCAATAATAGTACAATGTGCAATAATGATAACAATAAACAATAACAATAATGGTAAACAATAACGATAACACTGTTCAATGAAGGTGACAACATGCAATGACAATGCGATGAAAATCTTAAGTCTATTATTCATTTTTAATCCTAACTAATGCGCGTACTACTGCATCCCATACTACAGGTTGCATGCATATAATCAATTTAGTGTAGACTAAGGTGGTAGATTCTATAGGTCCTGTACTCGACACAATATAACATTTCAATAATAATCACTGGCTATTGAGTAATTTCTTACACAATAACAATAACACTGGCCATTTGCAATTTCTTGCATTATGACGATAACACTGGCCATTTGCAATTTCCTGTAAGATGACGATAACACTGGCCATTTGCAATTTCTTGCAAGATGAAGATAACGATAATTTGGGACGATGCCCACATTTTCGAGTACAATCACTGTATTATCAACTACCCTAGTCAACCCTTAACCCCGGCTTGAATAGCATTCTTTGTTCAATGAACATATGATAATGCAGTTAAATAGGGATACTAGAAAGATGACAATACAACCCTAAGATCATGCAATGTACTCTATACAATTAATGCACCGAATACAATATTATAGATTCAATTATATATTATTAAACATGAAAACCCAATTCTTGACAGCAGTAGGTTGTTATACCAAAATTAGAATTATCGTTGCTACAGGATAGCAAATGTGGATCTGTCAGAAGGTCTAGAAACTAGTCTCCTGCCTGGTTCCAACGCATATAAATAAGCTACATAAAAGTTGTGGCAACATGTGTCAAAACAGCATACTACACAGGATTTGTGTTCAGCCAGAACTTGTAAAATTGTGTTCATACATATAAAACAGGACTGAAACTTCATTAATTAATTTTAGGAAAATTAGGGAACGTCAAAGGGGTAGTAAACTATATATCTGGGGATACATTTTATATTCAGGAAGTTATTGATTTTGATGACATTATCTAAGTCAAAACAGCATTGTAATATTTAGGTTGGCAGTAAATTTCAGGGTTTCAACATATTCTTCGTGAACAAAAGATTAAATTCTTATAAATGATGCATTAGGGGTTGACAACATAAATCACAGCAGGTTACATCTATGTGAATATGGTATTAAGATGCATAATATCCATAATCTTACTAATCACAAACAACTAACACACTAACATCAATCATATAAACAATCAATACTAGTATACAATCTACAATAGTTGTGTAATGTCATGACATGAAATACAATAATAATTCCTATTCCTATATTCAGTAATTAACTATATGTATGCATGCAAGATCTCTATACATTGTAGGCAAAAGACGGCACGAAGTCAAGACTACTACTTGGATTCGCTCATGTAAATCTGTAGTATCCCAATGATGAACAACAATAGCAATATACGATAATTAATTTGGATCTACTTGCAGAATTCAATAAAAAATCTCGAATATGATTCAATATAATTCAAAAGTGAGATGACTTGCCTTTAGGACGACGTTAGATTAATCCGAATATGCGTTGAATAATGGGATTGGAATCCCAGCAATACGGCGATAAGCAAACGATCACAATAATCACGATCGGGCACGGATGTCGATGATCAAGATGGTGTTCAAAATGAAGATCAAGCGAATCTAACGGCCGAGATTGAATATAAAATATAGAATTAGAAGAGCACCAAAAGAGTAAATATACCATGATTGACAATTTGATGAATGAGAACAAAAAGTGGATCAAATGTTTAACTCACCAAGTAGAAGACGAACGAGACGATCGAGACGATCAAGGACCGAGATCAAGAGATCAAGATGATCAAGATCGGACGGCCAGATCAAGGCTAATGAGATCATGATGATCAAGAGGAGATAGACGGCCCATAATAAAAGATGATCAAAACCCATGATCAACATCATTAGCAAATGGGTTTTGGCTCTGGCTGGCTCCGATAGTAGCCGGCGGCGCGCAGAGCGGGAGGACGACGGTGAACAGGCGTCGGCACGGTGGTGCTGCTGGCTGATGGCGCGATAAGAGGAGGGAGGCACTGCGGTTACTGCTGTCGAGTTAGTGGGGTCGCAGGGGCAGGAGCACTTGGGGCTATGCCTTGGAGGCGAGGTGCGACACAGGTGGCTGCGATGGCAGGATGGTGGAGACGGGGCACTCAGTTGCCGCTGCTGGTCGCGACAAGGAAGAGGAGGCAGGGCAGACGGAGCGTCGGGGTCGCTGCTGGCTGGGCTGAAGGTCAGGGGTCTGAAGGGATGAGGAGTATGGGGATGACAGGGGCGGTATGCTTAAGCAGCTAGGGTTTTCAGTAGTGAAGGGGAGATGAACAGGTAGTGTAAATATATAGGAATAGGTTTTAGGGTTAGGTTGATAATAACGGGTATGGATGCAACTGGGTTTGGGTTATAAGGTATATAAAACAGGGTACTTGGGTTTATAAGGTTTAATTGGGGTTATAGGGTATTTGGGTTAGGTGAAATGCAATTGGGTTTGGGTAGAAAAGATCCAATAAGAAATTAAAAGGGTTAATGTATATTGGGTTCATGGGTATAAAAATCCAATAGGAGATATACAATAATCAATAAAAATATAATTTATAATAATTGTAATTTGCATTACAAAATGGAATTTATTTGAAATACTACAAATACAATTAACAATATAAATAGATTTTTACTTTATCAATTAAGGGTAATAATAATAACAATATAAATAGGGTTTTTATTACAATATGAAAATCATAGTGAATAGTTACAAATGAAATTATTGATTAAAAATAAACTTTAATTGGAGATCCGACAACACATTTTAAGAAAAGAATTTGAAAGCAGAAAAATAATTTACAAAAATTTAAAATACAAAAAATACACAGAATTTACGGAATTGGGGAAACATGGGTTACAAATCCTACCCACCCTTACAACAAAATTTTGTCATCGAAATTTTCTTAGACGGTACATAAGACAAGGCAAAGGAAAACTGGGAAATAACAAAACAGGGGATTCAAAGGATTAGACAAAAAGGTAGCAATACTAGAAGAAGAAAGAATATGGATAACAATGATGTAAAATGAAATGCATGAAAGAAAATAAACAGTATCAAAAGGAAAGAAACAATACAAGATAACAAAGAAAGATAGGGAGTAGGTAGAACTGGAGTCAGAGAGAGAAGGGACAGGGAAGAAGTGAACCAATCAAGGAATCAATAGATGAAGATGAATATAAGGAACAGAGGGAAACAACAATGCAAGGAATAAGAAACAAGAGAATCCTGGGACCTGTGGATTATGGGCCCACCACGCTTCCGCTGTGCAACTCTGATCAGAAAGACTCCATCATCAGCATCCAATGACTCCAGTAGTCTGCCTCGTGGCTCACCATGTCCATGACACATGCAAATGACATCTTTCTAGTATGAAGTTCGAACTTCGGGTAACTTCAGATTCTTAGCACTTCCTTAGATTCTGGGACTGTTTGTACATCTTGCAGCAAAAGACGATACTTCCTCTCCTGGTGATGATCCAAAAATAATTTTTGATTTTGAACTTTCCAAGAAATTATTTGCACGTATAAAATGGTAAATTTCACAAAAATATTTATTAAATCACCAAAAATTATTTTAATTCATTTATTAATCTTAAAAACATTATTTTAAAATCTGGGGTATTACAATAATTCATATCTATCTAATTGCTGGCCTGTTGTTGGCCTCATTTTGCATTAAACTTTTGAATCAGTTGTTGTAGGAATTTAATGAAACTTTGTAAACAACAATTTTAGCTCTGTAAGTCTAATTTTTAGAACATTCGACAGATCTGAATTCTGATTCTTAATCTGCAAGATATTAGACTTTTAGTACTGCTAGGTCTGTATTTCCAGATTTGCAATTATATGCATATCAACATGAACGGTTAATGAAAAGTGAATATTATTAGTGGAATTAAAAAATGAAATTTATCTGGTTGAGACTAGACAAGATTTGGAGTCACTCCGAAATTATGTGAAATTATTTAATAAATTTTCAGACCCAATACATATATGTGAACATGACCTTTAACCTGCTGCCTGAACATAAAATCAGTAAAGAATAAGATTTTGCACCCTGTTTCTGTGATTTCAATATGTCGTGTGTATATGTGTTGGAACCGTCAGAGAATCTAGTTTCTATAACTCCTGACGGATCCTGATTTACTTTCATGTAGCAACGAGAATCTATGTTTTGGTACAGAAACATCTTGCTGTCCAGAATGTATGCTTGTATTGATTTAGTGTAAACACTTTTTTTTGCATCTAATGAGTAGAATTAGTCACACCTTACATTACACAACATTGACATCTTCTTGCATGCTCACATTAGGATGTAATAAAATATTAACAAGCTGGGGTATTAAGGGTTGACTTGGTAGTGAACAATCGGAGACTGTACCCGATAAGGGCCACTACTGTTTTCATTGATTATTGTCATAGAATGTGGAGTATCGATTGTTAATTATTGATTGTTAATTATTGTTTATCGTGCTGAATACATGATATGTAGAGCTTACTATTATAGTCTAAAACGATCACTGCTTGCATGCACTGAACCTGTGGTATGGGACACAGTATTATGTGCATTAGATATGTTAATAAAATGAATAATAACCCTAGATTGACATTGCATGCTTGACCCCGTATATTATCATCGATGTTGATCATGAATTGTAATTATTGATTATTGCAGAATTAAATATAGACCCTTGACTTTATCGCCAATCGTTGTTTTTGTTCCTTGACATTGATGGAGTCCTTTATTCTTGATATACCATGTTTTTATTGTTCTATGATTCCCACTACTTATTGTCCGTGACTTGCTCTAACAGACATTATTTTTCTACTTTAGATCACGAGTTTGCAGGTACTCAAGGAATAATATCCGAAGAACTTGGTGAGCAACAATTCTAGAGAATGGTGCTCAAAAGAATAGACTGCATTGATTATCTCTTTATGTTTTTTTTCCTTGAACATTGTTACTGTTATTGTACATTGTTTTTGGGCTTTTATGACCCGAAGTTTGTTTTCCCAGTTATTGGATATTAAGTTATGGATTATTTTATTGGTTATTGAAGTTATTCTTTGTTTATGTGATTATTTTCTTTTGCGTGGTTGTGATTATTATTCATGTTGTTGAGTTAGAATGGTACAACTTATGGATGATTCTTACATTATTCGTTGGGCCTTTGTTACGCGCTCGTATTTCTGTATTTTTGAGAAGCGGGGCGTGACACACCGCACGATCAGATTGCAGCCAAGGGTCTCGAAGCTAACTCAAACCCAACTTCCAACCCGACATTCGATGAGTTGATGATGAAGATGCCTAGAAGAAGATTGTAACATCTTTATTTTATTCCTTAAATATTTGGTTTAAATTATTTTTAAATATGGTTCTCAGTATATTTTCTGATATTAATTGATTTTATTTTGTATTAGAATGATTAAATTGAAATTTGGGGTTAAACGATTTTTTTTTTTTTTTGGAAATATAGGAGTTTTGAGATGAATTTTCTCAGAGCAGATGAATCCGATTTAACCCGAAATTTTTCCTGGGCAGTCATATGTAATAGGAGGTTAATAAAAAGCCAAATTGGTGGGGTTATTGAATTGTAGTATGAAGTTGGGAATTTTTACCCAAAATGGGTTGATTTTTGGCCTTAAATTGATTAAAAACCTTGTATCTATAGGCCTATACCCATAGCCCATAACCCTACATTATTAAAATCCCTCATTTTTACATTCATAACACTCCATAACCCTTTCCCTCTTCATTTCTTGTGCTGGCAGAAATTTACCCCAACCACCCTGGACCTAGGGTTTGATTAAAAAACCTAGTTTCCATCCGAATTTTTGAGTTGCTTTGGGGGTTTTGATCATATTGGAGTTCTCTTCCCAAGACCCAGTGTTGGTTTGTGAAGAAAAGCTCGTTGAGGTATATGGATTTGTGTTTATGTTTATTGATTATTATGTTCTTAGTTTATTTTGTTAAAAATTGATGTAGGCTATTAGTTAAGGCTTGTAGAAAATGCTAAGAGTGATAGAATTGCTTCTCATGGCATGAAGAGAGATTTGTAACTTCGTCGTAACCTCAATTTTGGGATCTTTAAGAACAGGATGGGCAACTCAATTTTAATTGCCTTAAAATTTGTAATGGTGAGTGTAAAATATTATGAGATGATTAATATGAATTTTAGATAATTTTTATAGGCTTAGAACAAAATTAAAGCATGTGAGAATGCGTGTAGGCATGTTATGCACGCCGGGTGTTCAATGAAATACCGGAGCAAAACCAAGGTAATAATTTGATAGAGTTGATGATGTAATTCATATTTAATAATATTTTTTAACCCTAATTTAAGAAATTGAGCAAATTGAATAAAAGAAACCTGATGATCGGGGCTTCCCTAAGAGAACCCTTCTGATTGATGAACGAGATTTTGACTTGAGGTCCGAAGTCATAATCAGTTGGTAGAACCCATCTACTTGTGATAGTTGACATGTGTGGGTATAGTTAAATTTGAATTTGGAGATGTATAGGATGTGTTTTATGGTTAGAGCTAATTTGTTCTATGATTTTTCTGTATAGGGTAAAAGTTAAACCGTGGTTGGTGATCGGGCAAACATTAGGCGTATTCTCCTTAGACTCGCCAGGTGAGTATGATTACACTACGTATATACTATGTTGTGACAAAGCTTTATGCGAATTTGATGTGATTTGTGTAAGTTATAGCCTAATAAAGATTTACTCAAAAATACGAAATTTTATATGTTGAATGGTGTTATATGGTGCAAGTTTGTGATATAGATGAGTGATAATGAGTTGTGATAGAATAACCGACGAAATTAATGAATGCGTATGTGTATATTACAGTGATATTCAAAGTGGATCTAATGGGTGGTAATTTGATATATTCATCTACTTAATTTGGCATGTTCATAAGATATTATAATGTGATTAAATAAATACTTCGGTGCGTTTATGATATGGAACAATATGAAGTAATGATCTTATAAAATTAAATAACCGGGTGTATGTGAATATGTGATATAATAAGATAATAAATTGCGTGGTTAAAGCCAAAGATGTGGCAAATTATTGAAATAAAAGATGAGATACTGTGGGGTGATAAAAAGTTGAAATGAAAATGATAATAATCGATAAATTTTGTTGACCAGTAGCTACAGAAATCCTGGGGGTTTGGGATAGACCTCCTAACACCCAAGGATCGACTTGGGGTGCAATGTTTATTACCGAAACTATGTTTAGGGTGCGGTGTTATTATCGCCAAAGCTATCAGCTTGAGACCCGGTTATTACCTAGCTCAGTTGGGGTGGTGATATTCCCTCAATGAAAGATGTCGCGATGAAGTACCCTAGTGAAACTAGGGAGGCGGTGTTTTCTTTTCCCTCGTTGGCTTTGCCACAAGGAAGTACCCAAACTTGTTTTGGGGTGCGGTGTTTCCCTTGCTGGCTTCGACTGGAGGAAGTACCGATGTTCTACTTAGGGTGGGATGTTTCCCTCATTGACATAGGCTGGAAGAAAGACGTAGACTCGGATGCATAAGACCCCGGGGGGGAAGAGGTCCGCATGTTTACTGGGCTATCGGCTTTCAGTATATTGGGATATTGCGGCTCACTGATCTACAAATCAATAAAATGAATAAATGTGAAAGGATAAAGAAAATAAGCAAGTAAAGAAAGCATGTGTTCTAATATGAGAATGAGAAAGAGAATGTATCTGAATGAAGAAGAGAATGAAAGAACATGAGTCATGAGTTTGTGAATGAAAATAAATGGTAAATGAAGTATGTGGTTAACTAAGTATGAAAAACGAGGTAACTGCATTATATAATTATAAATGAAAATAAAAGGATGGTGATGTGAAGATATTCATCAAAAGAAGAGCATTGTGTTATGTGATTAAATATGAGAAGTAAAGAAAGTGTATATGTATGATATAATATTATACGAATGAAAAGTAAAGTTATATGTAATATGAGTGTAAAACATGAATGAGTATTATGTGATGAATATGAGAATGGTTATAACACGAAAAATGTGCTATAATATGAGTTTATGCACCTTAGAATTGTGTCGAGGAACTACACGTCCGCTCTTTCCATGGAAATGGTGGGAACTACCTACCTTGGCACAACTTCGAAGGTGAATTGGTGGGTTGTTAATATGATAGTTGTATTGTGAGATAGAAATGAAAATTAAAGTAAATTGTAAGATGAAAATGAAAATATTATATTCCAGGCTATCAGCTTGAGATGTGATGTTATATTACCCAGCTTGTCTGGGGTGCGGCGATTATTACCTAAGCCATCGACTTTGGGATGGGGTGTTTCCCTTGCTAGTATAGGCTAGGAAGAAGATGTAGCCTCGGGGGTGTCAGACTCTGTGTGAGTAGCTTCCCGCGTGTATACTGAGCTATTGGCTTCAGTTTGATGGGTTTTGTGGGTACTGAGAAAGAAAACAATACATATAAGGAAGCGTGTATGTTGTGTATGGAAATGGATATGAGAATGGTAAGTGATATTGAAGAGAATGAGTGAAATAAAAGGTATAGAATTTGTATGGGTTTACGAATGAAAAGAAGGTAATGATAAGTGTGTGAAGGAATAAGAATGGATATAAATAATGAGTGTGGGGCACTATAATGAATGTTTTAATCTTTATATGATGAAACGGAATGTATGTGTATAAAGCGAAGGAAATAAGTTAAGTTATGAAGTCAAAATTGTATTTTGCTTTCAATGGAAAGTATGGTGATATATATATATATATATAAAGATCCGATATGGTGTAAGAATGTGGTAATCGAACTTTATACTTAATATTATGATGATTATTAGTAACGGAGTGAAGTAATATATATATTCGGGAATGAAATTTAGTAATGAATATATATATATATTGGGAATGTGGTGGTGATTAAAAGGTGGGATAATTGTTATGTTTAATTAAGTTAATGATAATAGTTAATAGGTGGAGTTTGAGATTTGGGCCTAGGATCTACTGCCCGCTATTTCGAGCAAATAGTGAGAACTATCTGCCTGGGTTCGAATCTCTTGGTAAATCAAGGATAATGAGATGTATGGGGTGGATTTACAATAACTATATTGTGGACTATTTGATGATATGGTTACATCATAATTTCAAATGTACTTTTATTCTCGGGCATTCCATTGTTTATAATTTAATTTACTACCATGTTTGTATTTTAAAGGTTTTTGTTTCTTTTATTGTATTTATTCTAAGTTAAGTTACATATGATTATACTCACACCAGAAATGGCTAACCCCTAGTGTTTGGGGGGTTAGGGGAGTCCCAGAACTACCCTAGACCCCCTATTGTTACAGGTCCTCAGTAGTACAAGGTGAAGCGTGGATTTTGGTTTTGAGTGGGTTCTTTTCTTTTTAAAATTTTTGTATAATTTAGTTATATGAATAGTGAAGTTTATGGTTTAAATTGTATTTTGGATGTATAAGTAGGTAGATGGTGATGATGAACACAGTGTGGGGTAGTATGATATATATTTGACCCGTATACATCTTGTTGTGGAGTACCGGGTCATGTGGTGTGTTTTACAAGGATTTTTTTTTCTAAAATTTTGCTATGTTTTCGAAAAAATTTATGGTTTTTATTTGATATTTGATATTCTATTATGAGTTTGGCCCCCAGAGCATGATATATATATTGCTTGTGTGATTCTGCTCATTTTGACCTGGGGAGCCCATGAAAATTTTGTCTTTATTGTGAGCTACAGAATTTAGAACAAAATTTCATAAGCTTTTTGTGTTTCGGGGCAGAAATTTCAGGGAAAAACTCTGCCAAAATTGTATTTGAGGTATGACTATCTTAGTTTATGTTTAAAGTGGCATAGAAATTGAAAGAATTGAATTTGAAGTTATAGAATTGATGAAGAAAAAAAAAAAAAAAAAACAACAACAACGGGGTGTTACAAAGTTCCAATAGGCCCAACTTCAAAATAGCCTATATCTCAACTCCAGCTTCAAATTCGAAACCAATTTCAACCTCTGGAGATGTTCAACACTCAATTTTGAGAAAAACAAGGCTCTTCGAAGACAGCAACTAAGCTCTTCCCAACTTAACCCCGACTACAAGAAGCAACCCATACTCAAGCTTCAACAATCCCGAAGCTCCTAAGCTTCACCAAACACCCTGTCTCCGACCTCGGCTATAGGGAAAAGCTTCGAAAAACTCAACAATCAACTCAACAGCAACTCCAAAACGAGATCAGTAACTGCTTCGAAGATACCATCCAACAACTAAATTCTTCAACAGCTTCGGCTAATGAAGAACCCCCATTACCTGCTGCTCAAATCCAACTCCAAACTTGACTCACCACCAACCTCGGAGACGATGAAGACAAGTTTCGAAGCTGACTCAACTCCATGCATAGTGAGGCTTCAAAGACAGCACCTGAAGCTCCACCTTCAACCTGGCCTAGCCCGAACTTAATTTCAAAATCAATCCCAATGCTTAAACTTCTCCACAACTCTAGCTTCGAAATCCAACATCAAGTTCGAATAAACTCAAAGATAACCACAGCGTCGAAACTCTACTCAAATAGAGGCTCCAAATCCAACACAAACTCACGCCCGATGTCAAGCTTCGAAACCCAACTACGAGCTCGGCCAAGAGTTGATCAAACCCAACTTTGCACTAAACTACAACCATCAAACAAACATAGAAGATGAGTTCGAACCCAACTTAACAAATAACTCACCACTAGTCGATGAAGAAGAGATAATCACCTAGCTAGTCTAAGACAGAGTTCACCAAACTTGGTGGCCTACTTTAAGCTCTCCAAGATCTCAGCCCGCTGAAACCCAACAAGTAGCTCACCCAAGTAAGCTCAGCGAAGAGCAGCTCAAACGAGCTCAACAAGGTGCGGCTCACCCAAAACAAAGCTCGGTGAAGAAGCAGCTCACCGAGGCTGCTCGCCGACCTCCTAAATCGCCAAAAAGAGCAGATCACCTAAGCAAACTCGATGAAGAGCAGCTCAGATGAGTTCGACAAGGTGCAGCTCACCCAAAACGGAGCTCGGCGAAGAAGCAGCTCATCGAGACTACTCGCCGACCACCCAGCTTGCCCAGAACTGCAGGTCGACCAAATACAGCTCGCCGAAAACTACTCAATGAAGTGGAGGTCGCTGAACTTCTAGCCCGACCAAAGATGGGTGATCGACAACACCTCGGAGGTTGCCCAAAGCCTAGGTCGCCTAAAACAGATGCCCAAAATCCAAAAAGAAATAAATTAATGGAGCGCGTGAAATGGTCGGGTGAGTTAACGGGCACTTGCTATGGGCTGTTGTAATACTCCAGATTTTTCGATAATGCTTTTAAGATTAATAAATAAATTAAAATAATTTTTGGTGTTTTAATAAATATTTTTCTGAAATTTACCTTATCACACATGCAAATATTTTCTTGGGAAGTTTAAAGTCAAAAATTATTTTTGGGAAACTCATTATTTATTATTACATAATATTTGTGAATTTTCTAGATTTTTCTTATAATTATTTGACATATTTGCAAATATTATAAAAAGAGGGACTTTTGTGCAAAATTACCACTTTAAGTGAAAATTTCAGATTTTTGAGCTGGGCTTGATGCCTAGTCAACTCAGAGGTAAAGATTTTACTTTTTGTTTTAATAAATTTGGTTTATTTTGCATGTTTTGATAAAGAATGGTCTTTTTGCAAAATTGCTACTTAGAGGGGCAAAAGTGCAATTTCATTTTTCTGGGTTTTTAAAACAGTGCCGGCTGATAATAGAAGGGGTTATTCTTGTTTTAAATCTCAATTAAGATGGTTTTATTTAATTTTCAAGTATAAGGATCTATATATGTAAAGATATATTTAAAAGATGTATTTTGCAAATCTATTCAAAATCCTAGATACCGTCAATTCTGACCTATATAGGGTGGGGTGCAGCCATCTCTTTGCTGCACAACACAAAAGGATTTCTTATTATTATTTTCTTGGAGTTTTAAAGCGAGGAACTTGGTTTTCTTGTGAAAGGAGGGATTTTTCTTACTCTTTATTATCTTCGGTTGATTCTTCAATAAGGTAAGTGACATATGTTTATTTTCTAATTGTTCTAAGTATGTTGTATGTGATGATTTATCTCTTAAGAAGCATGTTAGATGATGGTATGAAGATATAATGAATTTTGATGGGTAGATGAATTAAAAATTGAATCTTTCCATAAAACTATACTATTGATGACCAAAATCCTAATGCGATGACTTGTGATTGTTAAAGAACCTAATAGAAATCATGAGTAGGTTGTTTTCTTTTGTATACTTGCTATTTTTTGACTGAGTTTAATGAGATTGTATGTTAATTATTGCAAAAAGTAAAATAAATCTTCACCTTTACTGTGTATGTGTGCACATGCGATCTGTTATGAAATTGCATGAGTGGAACTCGATTATACGTATGTTGTGTTCACATATATTCATCAGTAAACAATTGTAATTAGTAAAGTATGCTTATAACAAGTCATAGAAGAGTTTTGAACTAAAAGAATTAGGTTCTGAGATGAAGTTGAGTTCGGGTCTGTTGTGTGCAGGCCGAAAACTTGCTTTGATGCATTTGTGAAATATTCACTTAGATCTGAGTTGCTTGGCACAGAGGTGGTTTGGAATAATGAACAACATATATACAATGCATTCTTAATGTTTAACTAATACACAAATACACTCCTATACACATTCACATTATATATATATATATACTGTTTTGAAGATTTTATGAATTTTGATGGGAATTTGATTGGATCTCAAGTGTGTTGATTCTGAAATGAGTTTAAACTTTCTACCACTCTTATTTGATGTATTTTGATGTTTAAATTGATGCTTAATTACCATATATATATATATATATATATATATATATATATACTACTTTGCTGATTTTGAAGGATTTTTGTGAAAAATTTCCATTTTGAGATCTTGATATGTTTTGATGTGTTTTAATAAATCCTGTATGTTATACAAGATATGTTTGATCATCTCAGGAAATTAGATTTTGATTTTACTAGTTTTAATCGAGTATCATATCAAAACATGCACAAAGAGCCAAATCAGTTGTATAGCAGGTCACGGTCGACCGCACGGTCAACCGTCACGCTGCTATATTAGGGATTTTCAATTGCCAGTTAACTGCCCTTCGTGAGCAGTCGACCGTCAGTTGCTCTTTTGGGCTGTTTTGATTGAATTTTCTTCGTTTCTTTTAAACGGTTATTTTCTTTGATATTATAGATTATTACTCTACTGTTTTAGATGACGTTTTCACTACAGATTACAATATTTTATAGAGAGTTATATTTTATTTATGATAGAGTTTCAAATGTATTCTTATGACCTTATTTAAGTGAGTTATATGTGTTTTCAACGAATTGATGTTTTGTGACTTAAAAATATGATTTTCTGTTATTTAATAGATTTAATATTTTATTTAAATTCTAGAATTTTATGAGCACATTAAATGAATTTGAATTTTGTTAGTTTAAGAGGTTTTCTTATTATAAACGTTTTGATGATGGATTTGTGAGTTTTATTGAAAAGTTTTGGTCGGATGGTTGAGTTGTGAGTCTCTAGAGGATGTGTGGGGCCCTAGGCACCGGTAGTTGAGGTTTTGTGGTTTGGCCAGTTGTGGTTGTGTTGTTGATCAGTTTAGCTCAGTCCAGTAGGGTACACAAACTCGAGGAGATTCGTAATTAATTAATTAACTTAACAAGATAAGTGTAACATCTCGAATTTGTAGAATACCGTAAATATCCATTTTTTATATTATATATTCCTGGAGTGGAGAGAATTTTTCTTTTGTATATATTTAATTTAAATATTGATATTGTTATGAATATTTGTGGTAGATTGGTATTATTGTGATATTAGAATTAAGAGTTGAGGTTTTATGTGAATACATGTTGTTTATTTTTATTTTATAATCATGAGTTGATCTTAATGTATTTTTGTATTGTCGGTATTATTAAAGAAAAGAGTTGGGTTTTATTTGGAATGTATTTGAGACTTGGGGGCCCATTTACAAATATCCCTTTATAAATATATTATATTATAATTTATTTTATAAAACCCCTCCCCCTTTTTCCCTTCTCCTTCTCTTTTCTTCTCCGGGTTCCCGATCGAAATCAGAGAGAGAGCCAAACCCATTCGGCCTCTCTCTCTCTCCGCCCAATCCACCCATATACTTCGTAGTTTTTCATTAAACTGAGGGGTATGCTAATTGAGGGGTTCTCTATATCGTGGAAGTGTCGGATTTTCGAAAGGATTTTGAAAAGGTAAACCCTAACCCATTTTATTGTATGAAATTGAGTTGGATTAATTTCTATGGAGTAGGATTATTATGGTAGAGAGATTTAAAGATGTTGGAAGTGGTAGATTTGAGGAATTAGTGGATTGTTAGAGAAATCGCAAGTTGTTAATAAATTAGGGTTTTGGGTTTATAAAAGAGAGTATATAGAACATGTTAGAAGTTAGGATTGGTGCATATCATGGTGAAATCATGAAGTTCTAATTTTGGCATAAAGCCAAATTTTAGAATATGTGAAGTGGAGTAAGAAACTTGCTTCTAGCGAGTTTAGAAAATGTATGGGAGGTTGTGGAGTAGTGTGAGAGTATTAATATGAATTTAGAAGGGATTTTGTAGACTTAGAACTTAATGGAAAAGATGGAGAATGAAAGTATAAATTTTGTGCACGCCGAGTATTCGGTGAAATACCTGAGCGATATAGAGGTGAGAATTTGATGAATTCGGAGGTGTAATTGGGTTTTATTATTGTTGTTAACCCTAATTTGAGAAATTAGGAATAAGGGATTAAAGAAATTAGGAAATAGGAAATTTTCTTACTAGGACGCCTCCGATCAATATGTGAGTTCTTGTATCGGGGTTCGAATTTGAAATCCGTCGATGTAGCTCACCTACATATGTCATTTGTGACGCGTGGGTGAAGACGGATTCAAATTTGGAGATCCATAGGTTGAGTTTTGAGCTTTAAGCTAATCGGCTCTATAATTTTCCAATTAGGTTGAAAGAGTTGAACTTCGATTGGCTACCGGGCGGACGTGGGACATCGTTTGCTCGATCCGTCAGGTGAGTATGTTGTATTTGTAAATATTTTATATTATGGCCGAATTTCGTGGTCTTTTGATATATTTTGTGAATGTTATGCCAACAGTGAATTTTTATTGAAAATACGGATTTTTAAGGATCCAAAATGAGTTTTTGAGATATGTGGTGAAATTGATTATTTTAAGTATATAAAATCTATACTATGGGTTATTGTGATGTGTTGAAATATAAAAACTAAATATATTAAATTGTTTATGCATATTTTTATCCAGTGCATGTTTTGTGCATGTTTTGGGGCATATAGGCCCTTATAGGTAATTATAATTACATGGAACATGGTGCATGAGCTAGTATGCTATAATTAGATATTATAAAATTTAATTAGAGGAAATAAGTGAATTTGGCCCCTTTTTCTTGGAAACCCGCATGTGTGGTGTATATTTGTGATATATATATAGATGATTATGAAGTGTGATGCCATAGTTGATGAAATTAATAATTGGGTACATGTTTACATTTTAATTATGTTGGAAGTGAATTAATGAGCAATAATATGATATTATTCTGTGATGAAATATATTTTGATATGCTTACAATACAGACTAACACCTTATAATTCTTTTATTTATGATATAACTTGGTGTATGTCTATATGTGATTTAATGAAGTAGTAAATAGCATAGTATTCATAATGGGTGATGTTATGGCAAATTAAATAACATGGTGCATTCATAATGTGTAATACTATGACATGATGGTTTCTATGTTAAATGACATGGTGTATGTATATATGTGATACAATGTGATGATAATTAATATCGTGGACGCCAGATATGCATCATATGATAAGATAAAAGATAAGATGGTACGTGTTAATAAAATATGTTATTAATTCACGTGATTAAAGTCAAGGTTGTGGCAATTATTGAATTCATCAGTGAAATGCGTGTGTTGATAAAATAAGTTGAAAAGATGAAATGATTAATGCCAATAACAGATAATTTTGTTGACCAGTACCTACAACAATCCTGGGGGTTTGGGCTAGACCTCCTAATATCCAAGGACCGGCTTGGGGTGCGGTGTTTTTCCCTCCTGGCTTCGGCTGGGAGGAAGTACCCAGTTTATCTGGGGTGCGGTGTTTTATCGCCCAAGCTATCGGCTTGAGGCCCGGTTTCCCTCGATGATAGCCGTCGCGAGGAAGTACCCAGTTTACCTGGGGTGCGGTGTTTTTCCCTCCTGGCTATCGGCTGGGAGGAAGTACCCAGTTTACATGGGGTGCGGTGTTTTTCCCTCGATGACAGCCGTCGCAAGGAAGTACCCAGTTTACCTGGGGTGCGGTGTTTTTCCCTCGATGACAGACGTCGTGAGGAAGTACCCAGTTTATCTGGGGTGCGGTGTTCCCTCCCTGGCATAGGCTGGGAAGAAGATGTAGCCTCGGACGAGTAAGACTCTGTGTGAGTATCGGTCCGCGTGTTTTACTGTGCTGTCGGCTTTCAGTATGTTGGGATATTGTGGCTCACTGGTCGACAAACTAATAAAATAACTTAATGTAAATAAAATGTGAAAGTACAGAAAGTGAATTGTGAATTGTGTATGAGAAAGGAAGTGATTGTGAATAAAGTAAATGTGAAGGAAAACGAGTTATGAGTTAGTGTATGAAAAGAAGTGATAAATGTAGTACGTGGTTAATTTAAAATGAGAATAATAAAAGAGACATGTGTTCTTATGAATAGTACGAAGTAATTGTATTATGTATGTGATCATTAAAGTAAAATACGGTTTGATATGAGTGGTACCTTGGAATTGTGTCAAGGAACTACCTGCCCGCTATTTCTGTGGAAATGGTGGGAACTATCTGCCTTGGCATAATTCACAGGGTGAGTTGGTATGATAGTGGTAATGATTAAAGGAAATGAAGAATTAAGTAAAGTGAAGATGATAAGTGATTGAAGTAAATTAATAACCAAGCTATCGGCTTGAGATGTGATGTGATACTACCCAAACTGTGTGTTTGAGGTGCAGTGATTATTACCCAAGCTATCGGCCAAGGGGTGTGATATGTTGTAGCACCAAATTGTGTTTGGGGATTAAGTGCAAATGATAATAATAAGATATATTGCTTATAAGAATGAGAGTTACTAAAGTGGTATAATGAGATGGGAATGGGTTATAAAACATGTTTTCGATGTAATAAGTATAAGCATTCTATTAATGATGTGTTAATGATGTATGAAATGTGAGAGCATTGCAATAAGCAATAAGATGTTATATTTGCGTCATAAGACATGAATGAATGTGGCATTATGAGAATAGAAGCATATATGTAAGAAGTGATACTTGTTATATTACAATAAAATAAATACCCGTATTTGGAGACTGGTTATGAAAATGGTTAATGTAGAGAGTATGTTGTGTTATAAGTTTGTATCCATATAAATGGTTATTAAAGAGAGATGTAATAGCATCATGTAAGTGATATTTATATAAATAGCGAAATGCTAATATGGTGATAATTGCGGAGGAATAAATATTCGGGTTAGGGAATTTAAATTTAAAAAGGAATGGATTGTATGGAAATTCGTCTCGTGCGAATATATGAAATAAGGATAAATATGAGATTGATGTGAAGTATATGGTGGAATGTGTGAATTATGGGTAATTATATAATTCGATGCAGATTTGAAGTGTATTTTGATATAAAATCGTATTGATGATGTTTTTAAGTTCAGATGTTCAAGGTGTATCTTCTTACTGGATGTTGTAAGTTTAAATTATTTTCTTTATACAATTTTATTCATTTATTAGTTTATTGATTATACTCACACCAGAAATGGCTAACACCTGATGTTTTCTGGGGGTTAGGGGGGTCCCTCCCTGGGAGTGGACAACCCTAACTCTCCTGCAAGTTGCTAGCAGTAGGGCGAGGTAGTTTTAGAGTTAGAAATTTTATTTTGTCGAGATGTTAGATTATTTATGTATTAAGTATATGTAGAAGAGTGAATAATGGATGTATTATTTTGTGTTATGGTAAAGATATATGTATATAGTGCTGTGATGAGGTAAGAAGGCCCGTACCCACCTCGTTGTGGAGTATTGGGTTCTGTGGTTGGGTTTTAAAAGGGTTTTCCTAAATTTTTACAAAAATCTTATATGTTTTCAAAAGAATTTATGGTTTTTATTTTATTTGATATGCCGTTATGAGTTTGGCCCCCAGAGCATTATATTATATTGCCTGTGTGTTTCTGCTCATTTTGGCTTGGGGAGCCCGTGAAATTATTGCATGTATTGTGAGCTACGGAATTTAGAGCAGAATTCCGTAAGTTATTTGTGTTTCGGGGCAAAATTTACAGGGAAAACTCTGCCAAAATTTTTCTTGAAATATAACTTTCTTAGTTTATGTTTAAAGTGATATAGAAATTGAAAGAATTGCATTTGGAGGTTTAGTTTTCAAAAAAAAAAAAATTGGGGTGTTACAATAAGGACAAACACTAGATGGTGATATGATGAAATAAGAGCAAAGTGAATTATGGACTCCAGGATGATCCAAGGAGTGAGATATTCCCCAGTATTCCGAGACGATGGACGTATGGGCCACAGAGTGATCTGCGGAGTAGGATTGATCTTTAGTATTCTGAGGACGAGAGCGATGCTTATGGGATGTTTGTGCAATGCGGGTTCTAGGATGACGGCAATCTTCAGTTTCCGGGACGATGGACGTAAAGGCCACAGAATGATCTGTGGAGTGGGATTGGCCTCCAGTATTCCAAGGGCGAGAACCAATACTTGCAGAATGTCTAAATCTCATAGTAGTCATCGTCGTAGGATTAGTAGCATAGCGGGGGATTAAACCTTATCAAGTGGAAAACGTTAAGGGCTTGCACCGGACCTATGTAGAGTAGGATGCATAGAATCCGACAAGTATGTATGAGAGAGTCAGCATATAATATTGGTATTTTTTTTACTTGGTTTTATGCATGTTGTTTCCTGTTTTTCTACACTTGACACTTAGTCTAATTTCACTTGATGTTTTCATGTTTTACTATTGTTATTTCTTATTTCATTTATTCTTACTATTGATACATGTTGTTCATGACTTTATCCTTTATGCTTTATTTATGTTGCTTTTCTTTTATGTCACTCACACCGTTATGGCTGACCCCTGTAGTTTTGGGGGTTAGGGTGATCTCTAGCCTCATGTTTTACAGGTAGGTACCTATAGCTTGGGATTTGGATGCATGAGATAGAATGATGTTATGGCTTATGTAAATTGTAAAAGAATGTGTTGTAAAAGAAAGAATTTGTAATTCAAGGTGTTTGTTTTCTGCTGTACTTTGTAAAGAATTAATGTAATAAAAGTTGAAAAAATTTATCTGTGTTTTGGCTATATTTACTATTACCATTGAGGTTGATGCTGGAAATTGTGCCACGTATTTCTTAGATATTATATTGGAAATTCGGGGCGCTACAGAGGTTGGTATCAGAGCATGCTTCAATAGTAATAATAAACAAGGTATAAAAATAAACCTAGGTGTGGACATTAGAGCGTGAGTATCTAGGTGTGGACATTAGAGTGTGAGTATCACATAGAGTTAGAACTTGATGTTTTGGTTAGGGGTATGGTTGAGGTTTTGCCATGAGGTATTGATGTAAATATGAATTGTGTTGTGATGCTCTAACTTTACCCTCATTTTGCAGTATTCAGTAATAGCAGGACCCGGGACCAGGAATGGTTGTAATGGTGATGGTGCTGGAAGTTCCCATGGGACTGGACTTGATCTTGAGACTGAGATTGCTAGGTTGTATCAGACCTTGAATGCATTCATGGCAGCTAATATGGCACAGAATCAGAATCAGAATCAGGGGGCTGGACCAGTGTTTGTTAATGCTGATCCTATTAAGCAGGTTGAGTCCTTCGAGCAGATGAAGCTGCCAGTGTTTGAGGGGCATCTGATCCAAATGAGGTTGATGATTAGATTAGATAGATGGAGATGGTCTTCTATGTCTTGGAAACCCCAGCAGTCAATAAGGAATGGTGGTAATGGTGATGGTGCTGGAAGTTCCCATGGGGCTAGACTTGATCTTGAGACTGAAATTGCTATGGTGTATCAGACCTTGAATGCATTTTTGGCAACTAATATGACACAGAATCAGAATCAGAATCAAGGGGCTGGACAAGTTTTTGTTAATGCTGATCCTATCAAGCAGGTTGAGTCCTTCCAGCGGATGAAGCTGCCAGTGTTTGAGGGGCAGTCTGGTCCAAATGAGGTTGATGATTAGATTAGACAGATGGAGATGGTCTTCGAAGTCTTGGAAACCCCAGCAGTCAATAAGGTGAAATTGGCTACTATGCAGTTAGAGAAGGATGCTGGCATCTGGTGGCAGTCAGTGAAGAGGACTTTTGGAGATCAGCAAGTGACTTAGGAAGATTTTATGGATGAATTCAGGGATCGTTTCTTTCCTCTGAATATTTAGGAGAAGAAGGCAACAGTGTAACACGCCGTAATTTAAAAATACTATATAATAGTATACTTCGAAAAAGAGTAAATATGGCTGTTGTATAAAAGTAAAATGCTTGATGGCACTTTGGTAATTTCATGGAAAAAGAATAGTAAAGGAGGGGGGGCACCCGTGAAAGAGACAGCCAAAGCATGCTGTTGTTGCTTGCTATTCTTTTGTGTTGGCGTTAAACATGCATGACGTGGCATTGATTGGGGGCCCACCCGAAAATGACTTGCCTGTATACTCTCGGATGAGAGAGAGTTTGGGGAGAGGTAAGTGAATTAATCCCACATCGGGAATAGAAAAGAATATAATAAAATATAAATATAATAGCCTATGATCAAGAGTCACCTAATCGGTTAACCACCTTTTGAGATGCAGCCTGTGGTGGGAAGTTGTACTACATAGTATCTAATTTGTCTTATAAATTGTATAAATTGTCTGAGCTAGGGGCAGGGGCATTACAAATGGTATCAGAACCGACTTTCGATACCGGGGTGTGGGGCATGTCTATATAGTCGGGCGGAGGATTCCAAGACTATATACCCAGTCGAGTGGTGGATTTCGGGACTGTTATTGATCGGACGGTGGATTCTGGGATCATAACTAGTCGGGTGGATAAGAGGGCAGCTCATTAAATCCGGGACTATGATTGATCGGGCAGTGGATTTGGGATCATGATTAGTCGGGCGGATAGGAGAGCAAATGCTCCACATCGGCTAGAGAAGAGATCCTGCACTAGATTGTGCATGCCTATGCTCAGCGAGGATGCTGATTTGTGAAGGGGGTGTCTGTAACATCCCGTGTTAAAGAAATATATATGTATATATATGTTTAATAATATAACTTGGCTGTTGGTAGGAAAAAATAATGCAAGATGGCAAAAGTGTAATAATAGTGAAATGTGCATAGGTAGGGGTCCCGCGTGAGAGTTGAACAGCAACATAGCTGTTTGATTTCTCTAATGACTTCGTCAACAGATGATGACAATGCTTCATGTGGGGGCCTACCCGGGGTAATTGTACTTCGGCTGTGCATTCTTTGAGAAAGAAAATGTGTTGGATTAATCCCATATCGGTAAATGACTAAAATTAAGTAATATATAAATAATAATATCTATGATCAAAAGTCACCAATTCGGTTAACCACCTTTTGAGAGGCAACCTGTGGTGGGCAGTTGTACTACATAGTATCTAATTTATCTTATAAATTTTATAAATTGTCTAGGCTAGGGGTAGGGGTGTTACAAACAGAATTCTTGAATCTGCAGTAAGACAATATGACAGTGCATGAATATGAGACTAAATTCGCTCAGCTGTCAAGGTATGCACCGGAGCTGATTGTTGATAAAGCAAAGAAGGCCAAGAAATTCGAGCAGGGCTTGAGGCCGAATTTGAGGTCAAGGATGATTCCATTGGGCATAAGGAGGTTTGATAAGCTGGTCAGGAGAGCAACTATGACCGAAGAAGATATGAACCAGTTCCAGAAGAAGAAAGAGACCTGGAATAGGAACAAGAGGCCAGCAGCTAGTTAGAGTGGGAAGAATTTCCCAGTAAAGCAGGACAAGTTCAGTGGGCCAGAGCAGAGGGCACCTGCAACTCAAGAGGTGGCTTGTTACTACTGTAAGAAGGCATGTCACTTCAACTCAGCATGTCCTAAACTGGCGAAGCAGACTTGTTTTTAGTGTAAGAAGGTAGGGCATACTAAGCTTTTCTATCCACGATTGAAGAAGTAAGGTTCAGGCAGAGGCAAATTTCAGAGGCAAGGGCGAGTATTCGCATTGACTGAGGAGATGCGGGTAACTCGGAGGATATGATCCAGGGTATGCAAGAATTTTGAATTTTTATTTATTCAATGTATAATTAAAACTTTGTTTGAGAATAAATTGGAGATTTGAGTATCAATCTTCATGTAAAAGGATTTGTTTTGGTTAATGGATTTAAGCAAAAGTTTTATTTGATACTGGTTCTTCGCATAGATTTGTGTCGCCCAATTTTGCAAAGGTCTTAGGTGTGGAACCTAAGTTATTTCCAGGCAGAGTCTTGTCGGTGGCAACACCGTCAGGAGAAGAATTGATTACTGATCGATATTACGGGACTGTGATATCGAGATTGGTAGGAGATTATTTGGCATTGATCTCATTGAGCTGCAAGTTTTGGGTGTGGATGTGATTGTGGGCATTAATTGGATGGCAATATATGATGCCACAATTGAATGCAAGTAGAAAGAGGTGTTGGTGAAGGCACCAGGTGGTCCCACAGTGACTTTTCAGGGGAAGATGAAGGACTCGAAGGTGGCTGCAGTGGTGTCTAAGTTGATGATTCCAGATGAAGTCAGAGGCATTCTCGTTGTCAGGAATTTTCCTACAGTGTTCTTGGAGGATTTATCAGGATTGTCGCCGCAGCGAGATGTGGAGTTTTGCATTAATTTTCAGCCGGGGAGTGCTCCGATTTCTAAGGCTCCGTACAGGATGGCACTTGGAGCAGGATGAAGTTAAGAAGTAGATCGAGGAATTGTTGAGTAAGGGTTTCATCAGGCTGAGTTCTTCACCGTGGGGTGCGCCAGTGTTGTTGGCCAAGAAGATGGATGGGTCAATGAGGATGTGCATTGAATATCGGGAGTTGAATAGGGTAACTATTCAGAACAAGTTTCCGTTTCCATGGATTGATGATCTGTTCGATAGGCCTCGGGGAGCAGCTGTGTTTTCGAAGATTGATTTGAGATCAGGGTATCATCAACTTCGAGTCAAGGAGGAAGAAGTGAGTAAAACAGCTTTCAGGACTCGTCATGGACACTATGAGTTTTTGGTGATGCCATTCGCAGTGACGAATGCGCCTGCAGTATTCATGGATATGATCAATCGGATATTGCGTACATTTATTGATTCCTTTGTGGTGGTTTTCAGTGATGATATTTTGGTGTATTCAAAGTCGGAGGAAGAGTATTCTATGCACATGACAGAGGTGTTACAAAAGTTACAGGAGCATAACTTGTATGCCAAGCTGTCAAAGTGTGAGTTTTGGAAGTTTGAGGTAGCTTTTCTTGGTCATATCCTTTCTAAGAAGGGAGTGGCCACTGATCCTCAGAAGGTTGAAACAGTGAAAGATTGGCCCATGCCAACGTCAGTGAAGGAAGGTCCCCAGCCTTCAAACAGCCGCTTGATGCTGACTCTCTTCGTAGATTGACAGAACTTAAAACCCACATTGCAGATTCAGGAATTGGTTGTGCTCAAGGCCCGGACAAAATGACCTGGGATCTGGAAAAGAACGGTAAGTTCACAGTTCGCTCCTTGTACAACCGGGTCCACTTTAGGGGTTGTGCACCGAGGTGGTCGAGCATTGTGTGGAAAACAAAGGCACCCCTGAAAATAAAAGTTTTCATTTGGTTAGTGCTGAACGACGTGATCCTTACCAGGGAGAATCTGATTAAGCGACAACCTAACGTAGATGCACAGTGTGGTTTCTGCCAGAACATTTTGGACACTAGAGACCACCTGTTTCTTCATTGTCACAGGAGCAAAGCGGTTTTGGTCGAGGTCCTCAGGGCTCTAGGAACGTCTCTATACCCTGACTCATACGACGACCTATGGGTGGGGCCCCGTTTTGCGACTGTTAGAGGGGCCATGAGAGAGGCATGGTACATCGCGATTGCCGCTACGACTTGGGTGCTTTGGCTAGATAGAAACAATTTTTACTTCCGTTCAAATCGCAACTCCATCACTGGAAATTTAAACCATATTATGCATCTTATCTCATTTTGGGCTAATGTGGCAGCAGCAGGTCCCAGGGGCAGGATCGCCACAGTGTTCCAGGTACAGGAATTCGACGACGAGGAAATCAAGATTGGTCCGACGATTGATTGAGGCATGTCTTGTGTACTTTGGATTCCCATCCACCCAGGGCTTGTTGGGAGGAAGATGTTGTGGTTTTGGCTTTCTTACTTTTGTTGTTTATTTTGTCCCACCCTCCATGTTTTGGGTGGAGTATGGTTTTTTTCTGCTTTCTTTTGCTCAGTACTCTGAGTTTTGTTTATTAATTCCTGATTAATGAAACAGGGTGGCCAGACTCCACCTTTTCCTAAAAAAAAACGTCAGTGAAGGAAGTCAGGAGTTTCTTGGGTTTGGCTGGGTACTACCGGAGATTCATTCAGGACTATGCACAGATTGCAGTTCCTTTCACAGGGTTAACTCGGAAGAATGTGGCATTCTCATGGACTGATAAGTGTGAGGCGAGTTTCCTTGAGCTAAAGGAGAGGTTAACAACTGCGACTATCTTTGCTTTGCCACAAGCAGGGAAGGATTATGATATCTTCAGCGATGCATCTCTCAGAGGATTGGGGTGTGTCTTGATGTAGGAAGGCAAGGTTATTGCTTTTGGTTTAAGGCAGTTGCGTCCACATGAGAAGAATTATCCAACGCATGATCTGGAGTTAGCAGCTATTATCTTTGCCTTGAAGCAGTGGATGCATTATGTATATTGTGAGAAGATCAACATGTATATCGACCACAAGAGCCTAAAGTATATTTATCTGCAGAAAGATCTAAATCTTCGGCAGAGAAGGTGGTTGAAAGTGTTGGAAGACATTCATCCTAAGATCAAGTATCATCCGGGCAAGGCGAATGTGGTGGCCGTTGGGCTTAGTCGGAAGAGTCTGCAAGCAGCTTTTGGTACCAGAACCGATTTCACTACTGCTTTTCATCTGCAGACTGATGGTCAGACTGAAAGGGTGAATCGGGTATTGGAAGATATGCTGAGGGCTTGTGTTATGGATTTCGGTGGTAGCTGGGAGAGGTACTTGGCATTGGTTGAGTTTGCTTATAACAACAGTTACCAATGACTCTGTACGAATGGAACCCCTATTTCCCCAAATCCGTATTTTCTGTGTATTTTTGGTATTTAAAATTTTTGTAAATTTGTTTTCCGCTTTCAAATTATGTTTGTTAAAACGTATTGTCGGATCTTCTATTAAAGTCTATTTTTAATTAATAATTTTATTGTAACTATTTTCTATGAATTTTATATTGTAATACACATCTTATTTTTGTTTTTATTACTTTGATTTATGTTATTATTACTACTACTGTTATTATTAGTACTATTATTGTTTTTACTTTTCTTTTTATTATTATTGTTAGTGCTTTTATTATTACTATTATTATTTTTAGTATTTTTACTATTATTATTATTGTTACTATCAGTATTATTTTGCTAGTGTTGTTATTTGCATTATTATTATTTTTATTGTTAAAATTACAATTTTTTTATAAAATATATTTTTTTGTTACTCTATTTCCCTAATGGATTTAAAACCCTACCCAAAACCATTAATAACCCATTATCTTTTTCCCTAACCTAAAAATCCCTTTCACCCTAACTAAACCCAATATACCCACCTTTACCAATTAACCCGTTTTACTCCTAGACCTTAACCCGTTACCCATTATCTCTATCAACCCCTACCCATTACCCTGTTTATACTACTAACCCGTATTACCCTAATGACCTTCTCCTATATATACACCCTATTAACCCTACCTTCTGCAAACCTTACCCGCCGCCTATATTCCCATGCCGCTTCATCTTCATCCCTTCTCCTTCCTCTCGCTCTCTCTCTCTCTAAACCCATCTCTCATCTTCGTCTTCTTCTGGAAACCCCCTGTTCCCTCTTGCGTCGTGCAGCCAGTAACGACGCGATGCCAACACCTCCTGTAGCGTCCCCGTCTTACCAGCTCTCTGCCTCTCATCGACAGCCACCCGCAGTCGAGCGCACTGCCCTAGTCGTCTCCCTCTCTCCCTCCTCCTCCGTCGTGTGGCCAACAATAGCAGCAGCACAGCACTGCCCTCCAGCCAGGAAAGACAGCCGCCGTGCTGTGTTCCCCATGTCGATGGTCGACCGCCGTCAGCCTTGCCTTGCTCCTCCCGAGCCCTGCTGCCTGCAGCGCCAGTGAGCACCCATTGCACAGCCAGAGTGCAGTCCCATGCCGTTTGATGTTTGATCAGGGTGCTGATCATGTGATGTGAGCCATCGATCGCCTTAATCATCTTGATCATCATGGTCAAGCCCCTTTGATCGTAGCCATCCGTTTGGTCTGATCTTGATCATCATCTTGATCTTGATCTCTTGATCTCAGCCGTCCGATTGTGTTCGTGATTTTGATCGATCATCCATGTGTTCGTGCTCGTTGCCGGGAATCCGTTCCTGTTATTCTTGATCTTGGCACCGTTTTCGTCGTCGTCTCTCAGGCAAGTAACTTGTATTAAATTCCTTTGCAAATACAAGTACTAAATATCTCCTGTAGTGTAGTTGGGTTCTAGAGACAATTTGTGTGTGAATCTCCTTGTTGATTTTGTCTCTATTGTGTTGATTCGACCATAGTTGCCTCACGACATACATGAGATGAAATAACCTAGGATTAACCACTTCTTGTTGTATATATGTGTGTTGTTCATATGATATCATGTGCTCGTTCGTGTTATTCGTGGTAGACTTGTTGTGTACTTGTGAAATAACCTATACCATGTTGTTTGGACATCTAGTACACAATTTTCATGTTTGGTTATGATTTGGATGAGTTTTATGTGAACTAGTTAATTTCATGCATGAGAGATATTTTCTGTTTTGCTGGTTTTCCCGTTTTGATCAGTATTTTAGACCGTATTAAGGTCAGTATTTGAAAATATTTTGTTAACATGATTTGTAGAGAATTCTGTCCATTTTCCACTCCTTCTGACAGATCTCAGTTTCGTTTTACGAGTTGTGAGTTATGTCTATTTTACTACAGAGGTGTAGAGAGATTTCCAGATTTTGTTTTCTATGAATTCTGAAGAGTAATCTATTTTTATCATGATGTTAAAAGTATTATTTTGATCCAATATTTTGCACGGTATAACTAGACCTGATTGGGATTGACCCTGAATTTATGTGGATTTATTTTGTGAGTTTTACAAGCCGTTTTGTGTTTCCAAACAATTACTATACTAGCAAAATTTCCATACTGTTCAGTAAAGAACCTGATTTTCGTCCTAAATCTACTTGCTGTTTGTAAAATATTTGTGTCACGTCCCGCTTTCCAAAAGAGAATACAAAATACGGAGACGCGACAAAAGCCCAGTGAATGATTTTCATCATCCATAAGCTGTTCAAGAATCTTTACAACATCTCACAAAATAATCAGAGTCGGAAGCAAAAGAATCACTCACACATGCATAATTGAAGTAATAAACCAACAGAATTTATTTGAAACAAAATACAATATTCTCAAATAAATCAGATCTGAACAAGTCAAAATCATGGGTCATACTGCCCAAATACAAAATAGATCCGAGTATAAGATACAATGTTCAAAATGAGCAATAGGAAATAAATGAAGATAGCAAAAGCTCCAGCCAACTAGAAATTTAGATCACATACTCCATCGGGTAGCAGATTGCCAAAATCTGCAATTGATAATTGCAGGAGAAGGAAAGAGAAAACAAGTACCTGTCAATTGCAAGTTACGGGCCATTTATAATGTATGATACAAGTACAGGGGGAAAACTAACAAATACAAAACAACATCAGGAATAAACAAGCATGGTATAAGTGTGTCAACAAAAATGTAATATGTAACATGAATCAAGCAAACAGAATCGAGCAACATGGTATACAAACAGGTACAGGTAACATGTATCAAGTGTCAAGTGTCAGATGGTATGCAGGCAGATATACTGATGGTAGTGTCAGATGATAGTTAGACAGATAACAAATAATCAGATAGCAGATATCAGATGAAAAGATACAGATAACAGAATACAGGTGTCATGTTCTTATAAATCTTGTGTGATTACTATCTAGGTAGCACTTCATGCGCCCCAAAAACAGAACACATGGTTGCTACAACAAATAATTTCGCTTTAGATTTCGTAGGGGATCATATAAGGCCGTGTACTATGGGTTCAGACAGATATCAGATAACAGATCAGACAGATAGAACCTAGTGGTTCTCTTCTTCTCTACACCTTCCTATAAGTAGTAATGTAGATAGGGTCAGATAACAGATCCAGACAGACAGATAGAACCTAGTAGGGGTGGGCATCGGTCGGTATCCGACCTAATATGGACCATCCACTACCGATCCAAAGAAGATCGGTTTTTTAATTTTCTCATCCGCAACCAATCCGAACCTTGATTGGATCGGTTTCCATCCAAGCCGATTAAGCTTGGTTTGGATTGGATTGGATGGTCGGTTTGGCGTGCTACTTTTCACCTTCAACATCATTTATAATTTTGTTGAAATTTAAAAGATCAACTTCAATCAAACTTAAGAAACAACCTGCTATTTGTTATTCAGAAATGAATTTAAAATAAAGATTCATAAAACCACAAGTTGTTAATGAATTTTTCACTAATTGTTTAAGATGATGACGTTTAAATGAGTGAGATAAACTGTTTTTTCACTTGCATACTTCTGTAATCTTAGTTTATTATCATAAAAGAAACATCAATAACCATAGCTAATTGAATTTCAGGTGCAATAAAAATAGATTTAGAAAATAATTTCTGCTTGACTTGATTAAAGTAACTATTAAATATTGCATTAACTTTATGGTTCTATTAAGTTGGGTCACACTATAAATCAAGTATTTCTCAACAACATAACATATAGGATTATGGAGAACCAAAACATAGGTAGAACAACTGCTCGGTTTGTATTAAAGAAATTAAAAAACACTGTTTGTATCTCAAGGAAAATGAGAAATGACTATTTGCATATTCAAGAAATTAAAGGTAGAACATATTTTTTATAGAGGTATGGTCGGTTCGGTTTCATCGGTTATTTGAAAGCCTCATCTAACAACCGAACCGGTCCAATTGGTTATTGAAGATCAAGAACCGATCCAATCTAAACCCCCAATTGGTTCGGTTAAAAACCGGTCGGTTCGGGTTGGATTGGTTCGGATTGGTCGGTTCGGATAATAGTTGTCCACCCCTAGAACCTAGTGGTTCTCTTCTTTCCTACACCTTCCTATAGGAAGTAATGTAGACAGGGTTAGATAACAGATAACAGATAATCATATGGAAAACACGGCCCCCATTCTAAGTACACATTTCTATGCTTTCCCACTACTAGATCTTTCCCATAAATTCCGGCTTAGTTACTTTTATTATGGTCATCAAACAGGCATGAATGTGTACGGAATAGTGTCAACCTAACATGTTATAATTAGTATTAGGTTCAGGAAAACAAATAAACATGCATAGATGATATACAGTCACATAAACGAGCAAAACAGTGTATGTTCATATTCAGGACAGCATGACAGTGTTGTACTAAAATAGTGAATCTCGTTACTACAGAAATGGAAATCTAGATCCATCGAAGAATCTGGAAAATAAACTCCCAGCTGAATCTAGAGAATATAAATAAGTCACATAGTAATTCACAAAATCATAACTCAAAACTGATTTGAATCTAGGAAACATGCTCAGTCAGAAATCAGTAAAACAAATTCTCAGTCAAGAAAACAGCATTTAAAACTCCTCAAATAAATCCAGGAAAAATCTGGGGTATTCCCCTATATGTCTAGAATCTAAATATAAAGTTTCATAATATTCCAGTAAAATTAGTTCAGTCATCAAAAATAAGAAAATATCAAGAAACGATAGTTTGGCAAATCTGGAATTCCCAACACTACTGTACGAAAACTGAAATATCTCGCAAGATCCAAATCTGCCAAATGGAGATGAAAATAGACAAAATATTCTAAATTTCATATTTCACAAAAATTTTCCATACAGTAGAAGGAAATAGGGTGAAAATACGATTCATTACAGAACAACGAGCAAAATATAGCAAGTATAGCTTTCATAAACAAGCATGAAACGGTGTATAAAGTTCATTAATAAAATCCACAAAAATTCTGGGTAATCCCTGGATAGATATAGAAGTACTGACCAAAGTTTCAGATCAAAATAATATATCACTACAAGAAATTTGCTATATACCAACGGACACCTATAGTGACGGATCACTAAAACCGTGGGTACAGACATTGTATACCCACAGACGTATAGTAAACTGTGGGTATAGGTGGGTATATTCTATAATTTATTTTCTCCCCAACCTTTTCATTTCCCCCCAAATCCCAAATACCCCCAATTTATAGAGTATCTCTCACGCTCACACCCATCTCTCTCCCTCTCTCCTCTCTATCTCTCACACCCGATTCCCTTTCTCCCCAAACCCTCTCTCCCCAAACCCAACCTTTAAATCATCCTCCTCCCGAGTCGCGTCCCCCTCTTCCCGCTGCCGTTGCCCCTTCTCCCTCACGAAGAAGACAAGATCTCTCCCGCATCCTCCTCTTCTTCCTCGGCATCGATCTCGACGAGATCTCCCCCGCATTCGCCTCCTCCTCCTCCTCCTCCACCGCTGGCGCCGGCATTGAGTTCACCATTTTTGAATATTTACATCTTTTATTCTGAATAATTAGGGTTTCGATTGGGGTAATTAGGGTTTCTTGGTTTTAATTTAGACTAGATAATGAAGAATTGTGGTTCTTCTGTTACATTAATTGTGATTCTGGCTTTTTTGCCTTGTTTATAGTTTTATTCATTGGACCAAGGATCAAGTAAAGTTATTCTTCTATCCAAGGTAGAGTTTCACATGGGTTGCAATTGATGATCTTTTCTTCGACTTACAAGTATTCTAACATTGCACTTATTGGACAGATTCTCATAGTGATTGTAAGAGCAATTCGGAAAGATGCAGAAGAGAAGAAATTTTATTTCAATCCAAGGCCATATTTCAGATTGTTTGTTAACTGGCTTGTTGACCTTGCTGCTCCTGATCCTGTCCTTGATGGTGCTAATTATCAGGTAAACACTTTTAGAGATTTGTTTGCCTATGCAAGTGTATTCTTACTCATGGTTGGTATCTGGTATATTCAGGTGTTGGCTGCTTTTGCGAATGCTTTCCATGCATTGCAGCCTCTTAAAATTCCTGGTTTTAGGTTTGTGGATTTTCTCATCTTAGTTTACCTTTTCAGATATGTTAACAGAACTTATTTAGTTTTTTGTACTGGCATGTTTATTTGAATATTTAAAAGGATATAATCAGGTCAGAGCTAGATTTTGGTTCTGATAATGTGAAACAAGGCTAAACTCCTGTCAATAAAACCATTAATGTGGCTTTAACTGATTGGTCTGACAAGTGCTACATAGTACAAACTTAATCACCAAGATATTGTTCCTTAAAGGTAAGAAATAAAAATTGGCATTGGGTCCAAAATTTTGTTTGTTTTACCAGTTTAGTGTTCATGAATAAAATATAAATGTCACCACTTTGTGTTATAGCAGTCTTGTAAGCACTCTTCGATAAAATTGTGCAGTCTCTGGACATAGTTTATAGTTTATACCTACCAGATTGTGCCGTATGTGGTCTGAGTTTGGAATAGCTCTTATAGTTTTTTTTCCTTTTTCTTTTTCTTCTTTTCAAATGTATATATATATTTCTACAAGGTAATGAACGATCTAGTATAAACTTGGTTATGCAAGCAGTAGTAGTGCCTAGGGCTGCTTTTAATTGAGTTAATTAGAAAATACAGATTCATGCTTAGGATTAATGTTTTAATACGCTGGTTAGTCACCTCTGCCTAGGTGTGCGCCTAGGCTACTTTTTGTAGAGCTAAATGGACAGAAGAACTAATGTTGCTCGCCTTAGTTTAGGTGTGTGTCTAGGCTGTTTTTGTAGAGCTAAATGGAGAAAGAATTCAGGCTGCCCACCACTTCCTAGGAAGGCACCTAAGCCGCTTTTTATAGAGCCATATGAGATTAAGGACACATTAAAGATTTGGGATAATCCTTTTTGTTGTTTTTGTTGATGGTGTTAACAAAATTATTTTATTTTTTAACGGGTGAGAAAGTGTGGAATATATTCTTGTGTGATCTCTATACATAATTTATAAAGTGTAAGTTTATCGTCTACTTGTATATTCATTCATAATATTTTGAGAAAGGGACTCCATTATCCATATGATGGAATTATCTCATTTAGAGTGATTATAATAACCAAGTCTGTAATCCACTCAAAGTTGTCAAATCGTGATAATTCTTGCGCATCATATCACATATTGTATCTTAAGGTATCACATGTTTAAACGTAAAGCAATTAAAGACAACTACACTTGATCATATACCAAACTGTTGTAAATTTGGGCCTATTGTAGTTAAAGAGAAGCTTTGTTTGATAACCATAATAAATTTTTGTGAGCATGTGTGATGATACTTGTATAAATATCACTGTAGCTCCTCTTTACGTGCTGAGAAGCTGATAAATTCGATTGTCATATTATCACCATTGTATAGTTTTGTTGTTGGCTCAAATTCTTTTTCCTCTTGAATTTTTGTTTAGCCTTCTGATCTTGATGCATACACTTTCAGCTTTGCATGGCTTGAGTTGGTTAGCCAAAAAAGTTTCATGCCTAAACTTCTAACAATCAATGCTCCAAAGGGTTGGTCATATTTCCAGCGCTTGCTTGTTGATCTTTTCAAATTCATGGAGCCATACCTGAGAAATGCTGAACTAGAAGAACCGGTTTGTGATCCATATTAGTCTTTTTTTTTCCTGCAATTTATTCATCCTCACGTAGTGTCTGTTGGCTAGTCTATTTACTTTTTGCACCTTTTTTGCAAAATTCTTTTTATTGTAAACTTGCATCCAGGTCCAAATTTTGTACAAAGGCACACTCAGGGTTTTGCTTATACTGCTGCATGATTTTCCTGAGTTTCTGTGTGAGTACCACTTCAGTAGTGTGATTTGTTTGTGCTTCTTTTCATCTACACGAAAGGCAAAATTATTTTCTAAACCTTATGGTTTGCTGGGAGGGGGTGGAAGGTATGGAGTAATTTCATGAAGGAGAGGTACATAGGTACATATGTCCAACTGATATAGCTAAAAATGGGGTTTAATCGGGACCGTCCAAATCGGGCACGAATCTCGAAGCCTAGGGGTAAAACGGTAATTTCTCCTACCAATGGGTCTGAAGCGGTCATTGGTTCTCCTTCTCGAAAACCCGTTAGCCCGCAAACGGATCCACCTCAATCGGGTGCAGGTTTCAACCAGCACGAAACCCGATCCAGAGGGATAGAATTAGGGTTTCTGATTAGATCCTAATCAACGGCCCTGATTCATGCCTATCCCTCCACCGGGGATTAGGGATTACATTCCCAATCTGTATACAAGGAGAATATTCCTTATCAGATTACAGGGATTACATTCCTAATCTGTTCCCTAAGACGCCTATAAATACCCCCCACCCATCTCCGTTAAGAGGTAATCAATCTTTCTCCAGTTTTTGCGCTCTTTCATAATCTCTCTGATTACTGACTTGAGCGTCGGAGGGTGCGTCGCTGGGAACAACCCCGGTGTCTCGCACTTTTTGCAGGTGTACGGCGGGAGCGACGATCATCCCCCACGGAACAGGTATACAGGTTCACTATTTAGTTTCTCTAAGAATCCACAAATACTATCTGTTTGCCCCCACACCAAATTCAGCGACAACAGATTGGCGCCGTCTGTGGGAAACTAACGAATAGAAACCTCTCATCTTCCCGGTGAACAGATATTCTCCAGCCATGCCTCCTAGGAAAGTCAGATCAAGGGGGTCCAACCGAGGGCCCAACCCTGATCAGTAGCAAGAAGTCCCCCCTAATCCCGCTCAACAACAAGGGCAACTTCCCCTACAGTGGAAGACCCGCTCCAACAGGACCTTCCTCCTCCTAATCAGCCGCCTCCAAAGGGTCCTAACCCTCAGAAACAACCTCTTCATCAGGACCACTTCTCCATCCACAACGCCTCTTCGGACTCCATGGCCTCCCATCATCCCCGAGCCTCTGGTCAGCACAACATCGTCCTCAATCGCCAGAAAGATGATGATCTACGCCGCCACCTGGATGAGAAGCGGGCCCGTGAGGGAACCTCCCGCCAACACCGTCCGGGTGAGCGGTCTCCTCGCCACCGAGAACACAAAAGGTCCCCTGCTAGGAGAGCATCATAGAAGAAAACCATACTCCCCCGCAGGTCGGCAACACCCTAGGAACAATGAGGCACCCATCACCCGTGCCGAGTTCCAGCAGTTCCAAGAGACCGTCATGCAGGCTCTCAATCTCCGTCGGAACCCTAATGAGCCAAAGGCCCCATCTCCTCCTCTAGTCCGAAGCCCTTGCCGACGATCACCATCTCCTCCTCCGGTCTGAAGCCCTCGCAGACGGTCCCTATCTCCTCGTCCCGCTCCTAGCAACTCCCGGCGTACCCCGAGCCCTCGTCGCTCCCGAACTTACCATTGCCATAGCCCTCGCTCTCCCTCGTACGAAGACGAGTCTAGAGGCTCGGCTGATTTTCGTCGGAGGGACGACACCATGTACCGCCGTCTTCATGAGGTAAAGAGGTGCCTAGGTCAGATAGACCGAGAAGAAGAGCTCAGGGGGAGGACCCTACGTCCTAGCCGACCCCCTTTCTCCCGAACTATAGTGGATGCACCTGTGCCGTTCGGCTTCAAACCTCCCCAATTTGAGACTTACACCGGGGAGACCGACCTCGTTGACCACATTGAAAGCTTTAAGACCTTGATGCTCCTCCATCAACCTTCCGATGCTCTCCTCTGCAAAACCTTCCCCGCAACTCTCAAGGGCCCAGCTTGAGAATGGTACTCTCGCCTTGCCCCCGCCTCAATATTCTCCTTCGAGCAGTTCGAGACCCTTTTCGTCACCCATTTCGTAAGCAGCCGTAGGGCTGAGAAGACCAGCATCTCCCCATTGCACCTCCACCAGAAGAAGGGGGAGAAATTGAGGGACTATGTGAAGAGGTTCACGGCTGAAGCCAGGTCCATAGCATCCCTCGACCAGTCGGTCGCTGCGGCAGCATTTCAATCTAATGTCCTCAATTCCAACCTCCGCTGCAAGATGCCGCCGCAGAACTTTTCCGACCTCCTCCTTTGCAGCGAAAAGTACATCCAGGCCGAAGAGGTCGAGCAGCGACCCAACTGGGAGGGGTCTTCCTCCGGGTTTAAGAGAAAGGGAACAGAAGAGGAAGGAGCCAAGAAGCTCCAAAAGGATAATGCCGGCCAGTGCCGACCTCCCCCCAGATTCGAGAAGTTCACTCCCCTCACCACTAATGTCTCAACCATTCTCATGGAAGTCGAAAAGGAAGGGATCATACCTCCTGCACCAAGGATGAACACCCCCGCTAAGAAAAGAGATAAAGAGAAATGGTGTCGTTATCACCGGGACCATGGGCATGACACCAACGATTGTCGCGCCTTAAAGAACGAGATCGAAGCCCTTATCCAAAGAGGGCAGCTGACCAGATTTGTAAGAAAGGACCGAGCCAAACTTCCCCCCCTCCCCCCCGCCTCGGGGGGCTAACAAGCGTCCGGAGCGAGAAGAGACGCCTGACTTCGAGGAAGAGCGAGTCCTGCACCTCATTCATGGGGGCCCAATGGGGGGCTCCTCAAACTCCTCTCGGAAGGCATTTATAAGAGAAGTCAACTCGGTCCAAACTACCACTCCTCCCAAGGGCCTCGGAGTGCCTGTCACATTCTCCGACGAAGATCTTGAAGGGGTTCGCACCCCACATTGTGACGCACTCGTCATTAGCCTTCACATGGCAAATTTCAAAGTGGAAAGGATCTTAGTAGACAACAGCAGCTCCGTCAACATCCTCTTCCTCGCCACTTTTAAAGGCCTAAAGCTCTCCCGAGACAGACTCAAGCCCGCCGGCTACACTCTCCATGGGTTCACGGGAGTTCCGGTGACTATTGAAGGGGTGATCACCCTCGATGTAACCGCCGGCCAAACTCCTACCACCCGAACGGAACCAATGGACTTCATGGTGGTGGATGTCCCTGTCGCCTACAACGTCATATTGGGTCGGCCCGGCCTTGCAGCTCTGGAAGCCGTCCCCTCAGCATACCATCTTAAGATGAAATTTCCCACCCGGTCCGGGGTCGGGGAAGTAAGGGGCAATCAGGAGACGGCCAGAAAGTGCTACATGACCTCTACCCTCGGACCCGTCCTCTCCTTAGAATGTAACCCCTGTTTTTCCAGAAAGGTATTTTTCGATATTTTCTGTATTTAAAATTTTCGCAAATTATTTTTTTATTGTTAAAATTAGATTATTTCATAAATTATATTTATTAATTATTGTAATAATTTTCTTATTGGATTATTTTTATTTTATATTATTTTTCTGGTATTTTTGACCTCCGAGTGCTGTTTGTGCGCCGATCGTCCGTTTTCTGCCATTTTGAATTCTTTTTCGCATTTTCTTGATCTCATTCATATTTGTTAATTATTTTAGGGTCATGGTGGATTTTTAGAAGAGTTTTGACCAATTTGAGATTTTTGACCCTTAAGGAGATTTTTAGGAGCCATAGGATTCATTGCATTTTGTATCCCCATTTGAAATATACCCAATATCCATTACCCAATTGTATACCCATTTAATCCTATTGGTATCCACTACCCATTAACCCACATTTGATCCCCTATAAATGCCCCCTCCTCTAATTAATCCCTAACCCTAATTTCTTTCTCTCTCCCTCTCCTATTTGTAACCCGGCCTCCCCTCCTTCTCTTCTCTCCCGGCCTGCACCTAAACCCCCCAGGTCGACACCCCCTTGTGGCTCCCAAACCATTGCCGATCACCTATACCATCCATCCATCAATCCATACAACTCCTACTACAACAAAACCCCGTCTTTTCCTCTCCTTTGGTGGCCGGCATCTCAAAACAGCACCCATCCATCTCAAATCAGCCCCCTACATCCCCCTTCGCTGATTTGGATAAGTGGGTATCACCGCTTCGAGTTCGTGCTTCAAGGAGTCGATCGTAGCAAGATTCGGTTCGTGGGTTCGCTTGAAATCGCGCGTGGAAGGACTTTTGTTCGTGGGTTTTCTTTGATAGGCTTGGATTCGTCGCGTTCGTCATCACAAAAAGGCAAGTAACTTGTACTTAAATTTCTTAGGTTGATACAAGTAGAAAGTTCACACATAGGATAGTTTGAGACTAGAGACGGACCAAGATCACGTCTTTATTGGTGGATTTCGTCTCTAAGGTTTCAAAACAGGCCATGGACGAATTAGGACATGAATTTGGTAGGTTTATGCCTTAGGATTCACCCGACCGCGATTGTTATCGCGTATGTGACATGTTGTATACCCGATGTTTGATTGAACACCTATATAAGAAATACTAGATTTTGACATGTTAGTTACCCTCTTTTATGATAGTTAGACATGGGGTATACAGCGATTCGAATTTGGAAGAGTTTGGATTACTTTTGTAGAAGTTATGATGTTTTGAAGTTTAGTTGAGAAATCTGGAAATTTGGATGTAACTGGATTGATTGCTGATTTTACCTGGATTAGAGTCCGAATCTCAACATGACTATTTCTGAGAAATTTGTAGATAACTGAATCTATTTTCTAATCCAACTGATTTCACCCTGTTTGGACTTCGTATGAATTAGTTATGATTATTTTAGTGCCTGTGTATCGGTAGTTTCCAGATTCAGTTCGGAGTAATTTTTGTGGACAAACTATTTTCAAAACCAAAGTTAGACATAATTTCATGCCACGAGATTTTGACCTGTATTTCACCATGATGTTAGGTAGTTCTCTGATTTTTGTGGTAATTAAAAGATGACTTTTGAGTGATGCCTCATATCCTTTTCTATAGATCGATTTTGCTGTAAACTGCGTGTGATTGTATGTTGAATGTCGTGTTCACCTTATTTCTAATTACTGTATGAATATTTCGTGTGAGATATGAAAGTTGGGTAATTGTGTATACTTTCACCCTGTTTTGGCAGAAGTGGATTTTGATGCGCTGTGTGCAAGATATGCATGATTTTGTACAGCGGTGTTGAAGAATTCCAGATCCATCAAAACTGTGTTATGTGTTATTTTCTATTTTTGAAAACATATCTATACTTTCTGGAAAAATATGAAAATTTATATTTTGAGAATATACTTATAGGGGATTACCCCAGAATTTTCTTGGATTTAATTAATGAATTTGTATGCTGTTTTCATGTGGTTTAAGTTATTCCCTTGTTTTCTGGCTGTACTTGAAAACTGTGTTGGAATGTGTTTTAAGCCGTGATGTTGTGAACTAGTGTATATCTTTATTATAACCGTTAGAAGCGTGTGGATGTCTAAATTCCAGATCCTTCGACGGATCATGATGTGCATGCCTGTAGATCTTTGGATCACTGTTTTTGTACAGACTGGTCTTGCTGTCCTGATTATAAACATATGCTAAGTTGCTCGTATTTGTGAATGTTTGGTACCTGTACTTGCTGATCTAATTCCCTGAGTCTAAACCTGAGTATAACCTGTTAGTTTGACATCATTTAGCACACTCTCATGCCTGTTGATGATCTTAATAATAAAGTAATTAAGCCGGGGTATATGGGACAGATCTAGTAGTGGATAGTACAGAAACGTGTACTCGGGAGGAGACTTGTGTTTCCTTTATGACAAGTTACCGATCAAGTTTACCGATCAAGTTTACCGATCAAGTTTACCGACCAAGTTCTGTGATTCTGTGAATACTGAGTATACTGCCCTGCATGGTCCCCTACAAAATCTAAAGCGAAATTATTTTGAATGTGGCAACCATGTGATATAATTTGGGGTACATGTCGTGCTACCTAGATAGTAATCACACAAGACTTACATTAATCTATAATCTGAGATCTGATTATATGTCTGAAGCCTGAATCTGAATCTGAATACCTATTATATGAAACCTGTTATCTGATTTACCTGACATATCTGAATATCTGTTTACCTGACATTTCTGTTATATGACACTTGACACTTAATATCTGGGACATCTGCTAGGATACTATGTTAGTTGAGTTTACCATACCATATTAGGTCTGTTCCTGATGATTAGTTAGATCTGTTTAGTTTTTCCCAAGTACTTGTATCCTATTCTATTTGTGACCCGGACTTGCCATTGACGGGTACTGTGTTTTCTCTTTTCCTTTTTCCTGCATTCGTTGTATTGAAGATTTTGGAGGACAGGATTCCTAAAGGTACTGGCAAGATGCGAGGCTAGAGGCTAAATTTTTCTAATGCTATTCCTGTTACTTATTTTGGACAATATTGTATTTTGAGACTTGTATTTATTTCTTGTATTTGGGCAATATGACCCAGGAATATTTGTGTATTTTCAGATCATGATTATTTGAGGTTAATACATTTTATTTCAAGTATTTTGTTGGTATTTGGTTCATATGTGCATGTGGTTGATTTTTCTGGCTTCCGACTCTGATTATACTGTGATATGTTGTAAAGATTTTCCTGAACAGCTTAAGGATGATATTAATCATTCGCTGGGCTTTTGTTACGTGCTCGTATTCCGTATTTTTGGGAAGCGGGGCGTGACAGGGTTTTCTGTGGTATCAGAGCATCAGGTTTGGCTAATGTATTAGTTGACTAATATATTAGACAAGCTTGGCTCGAACTGGGATCTGCGCAACATTTCACCAACCATACATGCATAAGTGAATTATTACCAACAATGATCTGGATACTAGTCTTATTCCTTCTTTTTGATCCCTTCTTATTCAATTTCCTTGATTCCTTGTTTCTTCCATCTCTTTAGTTGTTCTCATTTGTTGATTCTTTATTGGGTATAGTTTCGTTCTTTTCGTACCCATATTTCTTTGATTCCTTCATTCGTCTTCATTGTTGACTCATTTTGAGTATCGTGCTAGTTATTTCTTTCCGGCCATATTCTCTTCAAATTCTGCTTATACCACTCGTTCCTCTTCTTTCATATTCAATTCTTTGATTCTTATTTTCCTTCATCTCTTGTAGTTGTCCCCCTTTGTTGACTCTTCATTGAGTATAAAATCCATTCTTCTCTTGCCTATATTTTCTTTATATTGTATATGTATTTTATTGAATATTTTGTGTATTTCATTTTGGATCTTCTATAAAATTATTTTCTAAAATTTTATTATTTCGAATAACTGTGTATTTTAATATCACAAATTTTCAAAACGTATCTTCGTACTTAAATTGAGCAATCAATATCTAAGTACGTGTGGAAGATCGCATCATTTCGTTCATCGTTTTGTTGCAACTGGATGTCGAGATGGCAAACATGCAACTAGACATCAATGGAGGCAAATTGCAACTGGATACCGGCGAGGCAAAATGTGCAACCGAATATCCAGATAGTAAGCTGCAACCTGTTGTCGGGATGGCAAACTTGCAACTTGATGTCGAGAATGCAAGACTACAGATGGATATAAATGAGGCGAACCCACATCAAAGAATTTCTACTATTATTATTATTATTTTCGTTATTACTATTACTATTGTTATTATTGTATTTTTCTTACTATTTTATTTTTGATGTTGATATTGAATTACTTTCACTAAATTGATGAACCCCAAATTATTTTCTGGCTTGTATTGTTATCCTTACCAGTATTGTTAATATTTTATTATTATTATTTTTACCAGTATATTTATGATGATTATTATTGTGATTATTATTTTTATTATTTTTGTCATTACTATTTTTTATTATTATGTGTTGATTTTGTATTATTAATATTATATTTTTGTTAATGCCCATTAGTTCTGACCTAATTATTTAAATTAAATCCCTCCTCTCTAGCCCAATTTTATTCTGGTGTCTCATTCTTTTCTTCCTGCTCGGATCGCCGCTTGTTGTCACGTGTTCTACAATGACTTGTCTGCAACTTGGAACGTCACTATCAGAGTGGCGCAGCGGAAGCGTGGTGGGCCCATAACCCACAAGTCCCAGGATCATATTGTTGCTTCTCCTTCTTTGCATTGTTTTGGATTCCACTATCTCTTGCAACCGTTCCCATCCATTGACTTGTTGTTTGAATCAATTCATTTCTGTCATTTTCCCCAGTTTACTTTTGCCTTGTCCTATGTACCGCCTAAGCAAATTTCGAGGATGAAATTTTGTTATAAGGTGGGTAGGATTGTAACCCGTGTTTTTCCAGAAAGGTATTTTTCGATATTTTCTGTATTTAAAATTTTCGCAAATTATATTTTTATTGTTAAAATAAGATTATTTCATAAATTATATTTATTAATTATTGTATTAATTTTCTTATTGGATTATTTTTATTTTATATTATTTTTCTGGTATTTTTGACCTCCGAGTGCTGTTTGTGCGCCGATCGTCCGTTTTCTGCCATTTTGAATTCTTTTTCGCATTTTCTTGGTCTCATTCATATTTGTTAATTATTTTAGGGTCATGGTGGATTTTTAGAAGAGTTTTGACCAATTTGAGATTTTTGACCCTTAAGGAGATTTTTAGGAGCCATAGGATTCATTGCATTTTGTATCCCCATTTGAAATATACCCAATATCCATTACCCAATTGTATACCCATTTAATCCTATTGGTATCCACTACCCATTAACCCACATTTGATCCCCTATAAATACCCCCTCCTCTAATTAATCACTAACCCTAATTTCTTTCTCTCTCCCTCTCCTATTTGTAACCCGGCCTCCCCTCCTTCTCTTCTCTCCCGGCCTGCACCTAAACCCCCCAGGTCGACACCCCCTTGTGGCTCCCAAACCATTGCCGATCACCTATACCATCCATCCATCAATCCAAACAACTCCTACTACAACAAAACCCCGTCTTTTCCTCTCCTTTGGTGGCCGGCATCTCAAAACAGCACCCATCCATCTCAAATCAGCCCCCTACATCCCTCTTCGCTGATTTGGATAAGTGGGTATCACCGCTTCGAGTTCGTGCTTCAAGGAGTCGATCGTAGGCAAGATTCGGTTCGTGGGTTCGCTTGAAATCGCGCGTGGAAGGACTTTTGTTCGTGGGTTTTCTTTGATAGGCTTGGATTTGTCGCGTTCGTCATCACAAAAAGGCAAGTAACTTGTACTTAAATTTCTTAGGTTGATACAAGTAGAAAGTTCACACATAGGATAGTTTGAGACTAGAGACGGACCAAGATCACGTCTTTATTGGTGGATTTCGTCTCTAAGGTTTCAAAACAGGCCATGGACGAATTAGGACATGAATTTGGTAGGTTCATGCCTTAGGATTCACCCGACCGCGATTGTTATCGCGTATGTGACATGTTGTATACCCGATGTTTGATTGAACACATCAATGAGAAATACTAGATTTTGATATGTTAGTTACCCTCTTTTATGATAGTTAGACATGGGGTATACAGCGATTCGAATTTGGAAGAGTTTGGATTACTTTTGTAGAAGTTATGATGTTTTGAAGTTTAGTTGAGAAATCTGGAAATTTGGATGTAACTGGATTGATTGCTGTTTTTACCTGGATTAGAGTCTGAATCTCAACATGACTATTTCTGAGAAATTTGTAGATAACTGAATCTATTTTCTAATCCAACTGATTTCACCCTGTTTGGACTTCGTATGAATTAGTTATGATTATTTTAGTGCCTGTGTATCGGTAGTTTCCAGATTCAGTTCGGAGTAATTTTTGTGGACAAACTATTTTCAAGACCAAAGTTAGACATAATTTCATGCCACGAGATTTTGACCTGTATTTCACCATGATGTTAGGTAGTTCTCTGATTTTTGTGGTAATTAAAAGATGACTTTTGAGTGATGCCTCACATCCTTTTCTATAGATCGATTTTGCTGTAAACTGCGTGTGATTGTATGTTGAATGTCGTGTTCACCTTATTTCTAATTACTGTATGAATATTTCGTGTGAGATATGAAAGTTGGGTAATTGTGTATACTTTCACCCTGTTTTGGCGGAAGTGGATTTTGATGCGCTGTGTGCAAGATATGCATGATTTTGTACAGCGGTGTTGAAGAATTCCAGATCCATCAAAACTGTGTTATGTGTTATTTTCTATTTTTGAAAACATATCTATACTTTCTGGAAAAATATGAAAATACATATTTTGATACTATACATATAGGGGATTACCCCAGAATTTTCTTGGATTTAATTAATGAATTTGTATGCTGTTTTCATGTGGTTTAAGTTATTCCCTTGTTTTCTGGCTGTACTTGAAAACTGTGTTGGAATGTGTTTTAAGCCGTGATGTTGTGAACTAGTGTATATCTTTATTATAACCGTTAGAAGCGTGTGGATGTCTAAATTCCAGATCCTTCGACGGATCATGATGTGCATGCCTGTAGATCTTTGGATCACTATTTTTGTACAGACTGGTCTTGCTGTCCTGATTATAAACATATGCTAAGTTGCTCGTATTTGTGAATGTTTGGTACCTATACTTGCTGATCTAATTCCCTGAGTCTAAACCTGAGTATAACCTGTTAGTTTGACATCATTTAGCACACTCTCATGCCTGTTGATGATCTTAATAATAAAGTAATTAAGCCGGGGTATATGGGACAGATCTAGTAGTGGATAGTACAGAAACGTGTACTCGGGAGGAGACTTGTGTTTCCTTTATGACAAGTTACCGATCAAGTTTACCGATCAAGTTTACCGATCAAGTTTACCGACCAAGTTCTGTGATTCTGTGAATACTGAGTATACTGCCCTGCATGGTCCCCTACGAAATCTAAAGCGAAATTATTTTGAATGTAGCAACCATGTGATATAATTTGGGGTACATGTCGTGCTACCTAGATAGTAATCACACAAGACTTACATTAATCTATAATCTGAGATCTGATTATATGTCTGAAGCCTGAATCTGAATCTGAATACCTATTATATGAAACCTGTTATCTGATTTACCTGACATATCTGAATATCTGTTTACCTGACATTTCTGTTATATGACACTTGACACTTAATATCTGGGACATCTGCTAGGATACTATGTTAGTTGAGTTTACCATACCATATTAGGTCTGTTCCTGATGATTAGTTAGATCTGTTTAGTTTTTCCCAAGTACTTGTATCCTATTCTATTTGTGACCCGGACTTGCCATTGACGGGTACTGTGTTTTCTCTTTTCCTTTTTCCTGCATTCGTTGTATTGCAGATTTTGGAGGACAGGATTCCTAAAGGTATTGGCAAGATGCGAGGCTAGAGGCTAAATTTTTCTAATGCTATTCCTGTTACTTATTTTGGACAATATTGTATTTTGAGACTTGTATTTATTTCTTGTATTTGGGCAATATGACCCAGGAATATTTGTGTATTTTCAGATCATGATTATTTGAGGTTAATACATTTTATTTCAAGTATTTTGTTGGTATTTGGTTCATATGTGCATGTGGTTGATTTTTCTGGCTTCCGACTCTGATTATATTGTGATATGTTGTAAAGATTTTCCTGAACAGCTTAAGGATGATATTAATCATTCGCTGGGCTTTTGTTACGTGCTCGTATTCCGTATTTTTGGGAAGCGGGGCGTGACATAGAAACTCTGGAAATCCCTCAAGATACTGCTCGGCCGACCTCCGAGCCGGTGGACGAATTGGAGGAAGTGCTCTTCTCTGAGCAGGAGCCGGCCCGCGAGTCCTTTGTTAGCAAGACCCTCCCGTTCGCCCTATACTCAGACATTGTACAATGCATCCGAAGGAACCAAGACCTCTTCGCTTGGTCAGCTGCAGATATGCCCGACATCTCCGAAGAGCTTCTAGTCCACCGCCTAAGCGTTGATCCGGGGTCCAAACCGGTTCAGCAGAAGAGGCGCAAGTTCGCCCCCGAGCGTTAGCTCGCTATAAAAGAGGAGGTAGACAAGCTCTTGAAGGCCCGGTTCATACAGGAGGTGAACTATCCTGAGTGGCTGTCGAATGTAGTAATGGTGAAGAAGTCCAATGGGACTTGGAGGATTTGTATTGATTTCACCGACGTCAACAAGGCTTGCCCCAAGGACCCCTTCCCTCTACCGAGTATTGACACTCTGATTGACGCAACCTCGGGACATGAGCTCCTTAGCTTCATGGATGCCTTCTCAGGTTACAATCAGATAAGAATGTTCCCTCCGGATATTCCGAAGACATCTTTTGTGACCGACCAAGGCCTTTATTGCTACAGAGTCATGCCGTTCGGCCTCAAGAATGCTGGTGCAACATACCAACGCCTCGTCAACAAGGTTTTCCAGGCCCAGATCGGCCGGAACATGGAAGTGTACGTTGACGACATGCTTGTAAAAAGCATCCGGGGTGTTGATCATGTGGCCGACCTCCAAGAAGCATTTGACGTTTTGAGAAAGCACAATATGAGACTTAACCTGAACAAGTGTGCATTCGGCGTCTCATCAGGGAAGTTCCTCGGCTTCATGGTTAGCCAACGAGGAATAGAAGCAAACCCGGAGAAGATCAAGGCCATATTGGACATGGCCCCCCCAAGGAATGTCAAAGAAGTTCAGAGGTTGACTGGTCGCCTAGCCGCCAGAGGGTGCTTTCTGTCGAAGTCCGGGGAGAAGTGCCTCCCGTTCTTCAAAGCCCTTAGGGGGGCTAAAGGATTTGAGTGGGGACAGCAGCAACAAGACTCCTTCGAACAGCTCAAAGCTTACCTCGTCAATCCACCTCTTCTCAGCAAACCAATACCTGGCGAACCGCTCTACCTCTACCTGGCAGCCTCCGAGCAGACGCTCAGTGCAGTCTTAGTCAGAGAAGAAGATCGGGCTCAGAAGCCCATCTACTACGTCAGCAAAGTGCTCCGGGATGCTGAGCTCCGATACCCGAGGATAGAGAAAATGGCCTATGCCCTAGTGATGGCCGCGAGAAAGCTCCGCCCGTATTTTCAGTCTCATTCGGTGGTCGTCCTTACCGACCAGCCGCTGAAGCAGGTCCTCCATAAGCCCGAGACTTCGGGACGACTGATGAAATGGTCTATCGAGCTGAGTCAACACGATATAACTTATTAGCCTCGGACCGCGATCAAGGCTCAGGCACTAGCCGAATTCATTGTGGAGAGCACTATCCCTGAGTCCAACCAAGCGGTGAAGGGACCACCAGTATGGTCGGTTTATGTAGACGGATCCTCTTGCAATGAGGGAAGTGGGGCAGGGGTCATTCTAGCCGGCCCGGACGACTTCATCCTCCAATACTCCCTCCATATAAACTTCAAAGCCTCGAACAACGAAGCCGAATACGAGGCGCTAATAGCCGGTCTTGGAATGGCCCGAAATGCTGGGGCACAATGCCTACGGATCTTCAGCGACTCCCAACTGGTCGTCAATCAGGTCCTTGGCGAGTAGAAGCCCGCGATGACAGGATGACTAAGTACTTGGCCAAAGTTAAAAGCCTTATGGCACTGTTCGAAGAGGCCCTCATCCAAAGGATCCCCTAGAAGAAAACGCTCAGGCTGACGCCCTATCCAAATTAGCATCCTCTTCCCTTCAAGGCCTCGAGCAGACTGTTTTGATAGAAGTCCTCCTGAAGCTGAGCAGAGAGAACGAAACACCTGACTCCGTTGAAACATTGCCTGTCCTCCACGAAGACAACTGGATGAGACCACTCATCGAATTCTTAAGAGACGGACTCCTCCCCGAGGACCCGAAGGAAGCAAGAAGAGTTAGAACCCGAGCCGAGCATTACACGCTAATCGGAGGCATCCTGTATAAATGCTCCTTCACCCAGGTGGACGGTCGGCCCTACCTGAGGTGCCTCTCCCCCGGGCAAGCCGACTACGCCCTACAAGAACTTCATGAGGGCATTGGCGGGGCCCATTCTGGCTCCAGAACCCTGGCGTGCAAAGTATTGAACTACGGATATTTCTGGCCCACTCTCCTACGGCAAGCCGAACGACACGTTCGGCAATGCAGCTCCTGTCAGAAGTACTCCAACATCCGGCGTCTAGCACAAGCACCACTTGCCTCCCTATCAAGTCAGATCCCATTCGCAATGTGGGGGATGGATTTACTGGGGCCGTTTCCGCCAGCTCCGGACAGTTAAAGTTCCTAGTCGTGGCAGTCGACTATTTCTCAAAATGGATAGAGGCCGAGCCCCTGGCTACGATCACCGAGCATAAGGTCGTTAAATTCTTCTGGAAAAATGTGATCTGCCGATTCGGCATTCCCCGGGTCATAGTTACAGATAACGGAACGCAGTTCACTGGGGCTGCCTTCCGAGCTTTATGTGAGGACCTCGCCATACAACACCGTTTCTCCTCCGTCTCTCATCCTCAGTCGAATGGCCAGGCCGAAAATGCCAACCGACAGATCCTCTCAGGCATTAAGAAAAGGTTAGACAAGTGTTCCAAGGGCTTATGGGTCGATCAGCTGCCCAACGTGCTGTGGAACTACCACACCACAAAGCGGACCCCAACAGGCGAGAGCCCGTTCAATCTCACCTATGGGTCCGAGGCCATCATCCCCCTAGAAGTCGGGTTACCCTCTCCTCGTCTGATGGCTTATGAAGAAGAGCAGAACGCTAGAGAGCTCAGAACAAGCCTAGATCTCATAGATGAAATCCGAGAGAGAGCGGCCATACGCCAGCAAACTTACCGAAGAAGGATTGAGCTAGCAAACAACAAAAGAGTCCGCCCAACGGACCTCAAAGAAGGGGACCTGGTCCTCCGAAAGTTGGCCATCTCGTTCCCAGGTCAGAAAAGCAAATTGGCCCCGAATTGGGAGGGACCTTACAAAATCTCTAAAGTAATCCGCCCCGGCACATACCGACTAGAAGATCTCGAAGGCAGGGAGATTCCCAGGACTTGGAATGCCGACCATCTCTTAAAATACCAAGAGAAAGCGACAACGCCTCTCTAAGTAATTCGAGATGTCGAACCATTCCTTTCCTGTTACTTGTAGTAACTTTCTTTCGTAGTAATTTGCTTTCATTTTTTCCTTGTAATAACGGCTAGCAACTTTAGAAGCAGCCGATCATTGGATATTAATAAATAAAGTTTTTTCCATATTTTTGCTACTGTGTATATCTCTCTGCTTTTAACTCCCCGATCTACCGATGGTTCAGAGTCCAACACTTGGTTCGATTCTACTTCGCAAAGTTCGCTTCTAAGCGAGCTAGGGGTAGTTCACCATTCGGAATTGCTCCCACAGCCGTTGAACTATTTTACCGATGGTTCGGAGTCCAACACTTGGTTCGATTCTACTTTGCAAGTTCGCTTCTAAGCGAGCTAGGGGTAGTTCGCCATTCGGAATTGCTCCCACAGCCGTTGAACTATTTTACCGATGGTTCGGAGTCCAACACTTGGTTCGATTCTACTTCGCAAGTTCGCTTCTAAGCGAGCTAGGGGTAGTTTGCCATTCGGAATTGCTCCCACAGCCGTTGAACAATTTTACCGATGGTTCGGAGTCCAACACTTGGTTCGATTCTACTTCGCAAGTTCGCTTCTAAGCGAGCTAGGGGTAGTTCGCCATTCGGAATTGCTCCCACAACCGTTGAACTATCTTGCCGATGGTTCGGAGTCCAACACTTGGTTCGATTCTACTTCGCAATTTGCTTCTAAGCGAGCTAGGGGTAGTTCGCCATTCGGAATTACTCCCACAGCCGTTGAACTATCTTGCCGATGGTTCGGAGTCCAACACTTGGTTCGATTCTACTTCGCAAGTTCGCTTCTAAGCGAGGTAGGGGTAGTTCGCCATTCGGAATTGCTCCCACAGCCGTTGAACTATCTTGCCGATGGTTCGGAGTCCAATACTTGGTTCGATCCTACTTCGCAAGTTTGCTTCTAAGCGAGCTAGGGGTAGTTTGCCATTCGGAATTGCTCCCACATCCCTTGAACTACTTTACCGATGGTCGGAGTCCAACACTTGGTTCGATTCTACTTCGCAAGTTCGCTTCTAAGCGAGCTAGGGGTAGTTTGCCATTCGGAATTGCTCCCACAGCCGTTGAACAATTTTACCGATGGTTCGGAGTCCAACACTTGGTTCGATTCTACTTCGCAAGTTCGCTTCTAAGCGAGCTAGGGGTAGTTCGCCATTCGGAATTGCTCCCACAACCGTTGAACTATCTTGCCGATGGTTCGGAGTCCAACACTTGGTTCGATTCTACTTCGCAATTTGCTTCTAAGCGAGCTAGGGGTAGTTCGCCATTCGGAATTACTCCCACAGCCGTTGAACTATCTTGCCGATGGTTCGGAGTCCAACACTTGGTTCGATTCTACTTCGCAAGTTCGCTTCTAAGCGAGGTAGGGGTAGTTCGCCATTCGGAATTGCTCCCACAGCCGTTGAACTATCTTGCCGATGGTTCGGAGTCCAATACTTGGTTCGATCCTACTTCGCAAGTTTGCTTCTAAGCGAGCTAGGGGTAGTTTGCCATTCGGAATTGCTCCCACATCCCTTGAACTACTTTACCGATGGTCGGAGTCCAACACTTGGTTCGATTCTACTTCGCAAGTTCGCTTCCAAGCGAGCTAGGGGTAGTTCGCCATTCGGAAATGCTCCCACACCCGTCGAACTATTTTTCCGATGGTTCGGAATCCCACACTTGGCTCGAGTCTACTTCGCAAGTTCGCTACTAAGCGAGCAAGAGGTAGTTCGCCAATGGTTCGGAGTCACGACTCTGACAACCCCAACTTGCTCGTCGCTAAATGCTGAACGACGAGTGATCCGAATCAAACTTCGGCCATGATCTCTTCGGCCATCGGGCTGTATGAACACCACCCACTTACACCAGGCAAGACCCCAGCCTCAAAAGAAAGTTTAGATGAAGGTTTTAGGGGACCTCCGCCTCGGTTACGGACTTTGGTCATCACCTCATCCACCATGATCTCCCCTGACCCTGACCCCCGCATCGGAGCCGTCAGAGTCAGGAGAAGACCATGGTGGAAGAGCGACCACCTATCCTCCCGAAGCGACCTCCCTTCGGTTCCAGACTTCGGTCACCACCTCTTCTACCGGGATCTCCCCCGATCCTGACCTCCACATCGGAGTCGTCAGAATCAGGAGAAGATCACGGTTGAAGAACGGCAACCCATCCTCCCGAAGAATCTCTCCCTCGGATTTGGACTACGGTCGCCAACTCTTCTGCCTTGTCCTCTCCCGACCCTGACACCCACATCGGGACCGTCAGGAACGAGAGAAGAACAAGGCAGTAGGGTGACCACCCTTTCGAACCTCTCGAAAGGAGAATTTTTCACAGAGCTGGCATCCGCCCAAGGGCAGACACCGTCGATGCCACTAGAGTTCAAGATTGCAATGACTGAGACTGAAAGGGGGGGGGGTGTGGTACTTATAGTCGTCCCCCAAGAGTGTCATTATGACCCTCGAAAGTCCAACAGTCGCCTAGGGAACTGAAGCACCGTGTATTTATTAAAGGGCCCTACTCTCGATGCCCTCGGGAAGGTGGAATGCCCCCACAGATCCCGAAGCATCACTTAATGCTATTGGAAGTCTGCTCCCGTCTTTTCAGGACGACGCTGGAACAACCGAGCGCCCACACCCCAAATCGGAAAGTGCTTCGGAATATGCTGAGCGAGATTCGGAACCCTAGCTAGAGCATGCAGGCCGAAGCAAGCACTCGCCTTGCAGTTCATTTCAAGCCTACCCCGGCTAACACAATTGCAACAAAATTCAACAAGCCAAAGGTGGTTCGCCCCCGGTAAGCTAACTCAACGACGGTTTGGAGCCCGACACCTGGCTCGGTTCTACTTCGCATGATCGCTTCTAAGCGGGCTAGAAAGAGTTCGCCATTTGGGATCGCTCCCATAACTGCCAAACCACTAGCAACGATCCGCTTTGAGGGCTCGCCGCTCAACCCACCTCACAATGCTGCATGATCGGGCTTCAGAGACAAAGCTCGGCACCACTGGCCGAACACTCACCTCTCCGATCGACAAACGAGCTAGCAGCCGACTTAGAAGCCTCGCCACAGCAAACGACAGTTGCGAAAGTAAAGAACACACAAGGTCGGCAACAACATTTTATTAATGAACCGGATGCGGTACAAAGACGGACACAGCAGAATTACAAGTCGTTAAAGAAAAAGTTACAATGCCGACTTATTACACTTAGCTAAAAAAAAATATACAAAGGCTCTCGGAGTCGACGTCTTCAGCGCTTTTTTGGAGCCGGGGCGTTCCGCTTCAAAGACACTCGAGAGTGACGACGCTTGTCTCCGGAGCGTGACCCCAAGCCAGCGAATTGAGATGTATCCTCGGCGCCACTTCTAGTAGCCACTCGGATGGATGCTTCGCTCGACGAAATCGCTACCGAGCTCTGCGCGTCCCCCGGACTAGGATGGCCGATCCGCTGACGGGTCGCTATCTCGTAGAAGATAATGCCCCGATCACTCTCTGCGCGAGTGCACGACGTGCTTCGGACGTTGATTGGTCCCGAATGCGGCTTAAGACGAGCCACTTCCGCCTCCAACTCCGAGATCCGATCACGCAACGTCGTCTTTGACGTTAACTTCGAAACGAGGGGGTATCGCGGAATCCGGAGCTCCTGATCGACTGGCTATGAGGCACCGAAGGTGGGTGACCTCGATGCTTTTATCCACCATCGCTCTCTTCAGCGCTTCGACCTCGGCTGTCAACTGGACCCGTTCGGTCGTCAACTTGGCCACTTCGGCTGTTAGCCCCTCGCCCTCCCTCCGAAGCTTCGTCTCTACGGAGTGCAGATGCTGTATCTCGGAAAGCAAGTCGTCCCTCTCCGCTGTTATTTTGGACAAGTTATGACGGATGCATTGAATCCGAATCTCATTACTGAAAGCAGTTGGCAAAAAGTCACCTTCTCCTGTGGGAGTCATGTCGGCGATTCGGCTCTCCAGACGATGAATTTCGATGTCTCGCCGGCCGAGGACGAGCTGAAGATGGTTCCTCTCACTTTCGGCTCGGCGCAACCCGAGCTCGACTTCATACAGCCGCTCTCGGCACTTGGCCAGACACAACCTCGTCGCCCCGAGGCCGGCCTCGGCTCGAGCCTCCTCGTCCGAGCGAATTGCCTCGGCATCTTGGTCAACCACCACGAGCCGAAAAAAGATCAAAGTAATCAGCAAAAAGATCAAACACTGCCGGAGCACCACACTTTGAAAAATTTCCAAAAAACAAGAAACTTTCGAAACAAGAAGAGAATATTTGACGAAAAGGGGGCAAAAGACGAAGATCCGAACACCGACACTTGCAAAAATTTTCTTTTTATTCATTTCAAAAAGCAGCGGTGGCCAGTCCGCTATTAGGCGTTACAATGAGTGAAAAGAAAAGAACACAAAACAAAACAAGAAAATGAGGAGTGGAGTCAAGGCGCGACCTCTTTCCCCGGGCGACGAGTTCGGGTGGGGGTCGACTTCTCCGAAGGGGATGCCACCGCCAGCGGAGTGATCGCGGTACTGGGGACCTCTTCAGTGACCCCAGCCCCGGCGTCGGCTTCGTCATCCCCCTCCACCTCCTCTTCCCCTTCGGACTCAGGGTCGAAACCCTCGACGTGGCCGGGGAATAGCCTCCACCCCGAGACGTCCACCTCGGGGTACTCCTTCGACACCCGGTCGATGGCTGCGGCGAAGGCCTTCGCCATGTTCTGGGCGAGGAACCCCTGCGCCTTCTCCAGGGTCGCATCCTCCGTCGCCTTCACAGCCGCCGCATTGGCTGCCTCGACCTCGGCCAGCTGCTTGGCCGACCCCTCCTTCTGACGAAGGAGCTCGCCCTCCAACCTCGTCACCTCGGCCTCGAGGTGCTGGATCCTCGCCGACCTGCCCTCATGCTCGACGTAGAGTTTGTCAAGCTCGTTCGACAGCCGAGCTTTTTAGTTCTGAGCTTGGTCGGACTCTTGCTTTAGCTCCTTCTCCAGAGCTGTCAACCTCTCGGTGAGGTGGTCGAAGTGGATGATGATCTGTAGCAAAGAAGAACGAAGAGAGTTAGAAAAACTTGGGCTATGGGAGTACAATGAATAAAGGAAGCTCGAGGCTTACCGACACCGCCGAACGAGCGATCTCGATCACGTCGTCGCCCTTTCTCCCGGCCTTCATGGCGGCTCGGTCTTTCGGAGTGGCGAGGTGCTTGACGGCCTGCATGCTCGCTAGCGAGTCCCCGAGGAACCCATCATGCCTCCGGACTTGCCAGTCCGGAATGTGAATCCTCTTGTGCTCCTCCGTCAGGAGCTCCTTGCCTGCCACCGTCAGCGGTGGCGTCACCATAGCGAGGGTGGCGGCGATGGGGAACTCGCCCACAGATGCTGGAGCTGAAGTCCCCGCCACGGTGACAGCCGGACTGTCGAGGACCTCCACCTCCTCAACAGAGGCTGCAATCCTCGGAGCCTTCGAGGTCGAGGGCAGCTTGAACGCAACCCTCTTGCGCTTCTTAGGCGCCTTGCTTACGAGTCCTGCCCTGAGCGCCAGTACTGCGTCGTAGTCCATGGTTTCTGCATCAAAAGCGAAAATTGGTTAACACATTGAAAACAACAAGGAAGAGAGTACGGAAAATAAAACTTGACGAGAGCCGCGTACTGGGATCTACGCGGCAGAGCCCTCCCTTGTAGAGGATGTCCTCTGTCAGCTCCCTCCAATCATACTTCGGTCGATCAAGGAGAATCCGGACCGCCTCTTCTTCTTCTACAGTGAGCTTCGGGATTGCCCTCGTCCTCTTCGGCACCCCTTCTATCCAGTTCGAAGGGATCGGCCATGCCTCTCGACTCCGCACAACCAACCACTTCTCTCGCCAGTGCTTAATGGAGTCGGGGCATATGACGAGCCTACCGCCGTGCCTCGGAGTCAAGTAATACCGGTACTCCAACTTATTCCCTTGGTGGAGCCGGTATAACGTCCGAAGCACGTTCAGCTGCGGCTCGATCCCTGCGGCCTGGCAGTGGAGAACAAAACCATTTATCACTCGCCACGCGTTCGGCATGAGTTGGATGGGGCTGACCCCGAACCAACTCACCACGGTAACGGCGAACGCGTGGAGAGGTAGCCGAGCCCCGGCGATGATGGCGTCGACCGGCCAGCAACACATCGTCATTGGCAGCGGCGAGTTGGCCCTAACTTTGGGGCCCAGCAGCATAAGCTCGTACTCCTCCAGGATGAGAAAAGAATCCCGGATCACTGCCAAATCCTCCTCGTGTAGGATCGACGCCGCCTCGTCGCCTCCGTCGTCTCCCTCGCGGCGTTCTCCTCGAAGGACCTCCCCCTCCCATGGACGATCCGCTCGGCCAGATCCTCCGGGAGATGCCTAACTCTATGGAGCCCTGTCAACGGCCCTGGCAGTTGTCCGAACTCCGCCATCCTCTTCGGATCCTCGACGATCGAATCCTTGCCGAACACCTTCTTGCCCTTGGTCGGAGTCGGAGTCGAATCCTCGACGACTTCAAGGGAGGGCTCGGACCAAGAGACTTCTTTTGAGACAGAAGCAACAGACATAATTTATAAATTACCTTAAGGGAGATAGCCGTCAAAAAACTTCGCCGGAATCAAACGTCGACCACCGGAAGAATTCGCCTAAGCACAAGAAACCGTCTGAGCAAAAGAGAGGAGAAATGAGAAATGAGAAAGGGGGGGTGAGGATTTATAGAGAGGCGCGCTCCAAACGAGGTTAATGGGCCCGTACGACCGGCCCATTTAAACAAAACGACAGAGCGACCTCAATCGTCGCCTTGCTAACCACGCCAAATCATGAGTGTAACGCCCCGCCCCAATACTCAGACAAATTATAAATACTATGTAGTTTCACTGCCCACCACAGGCTGCCTCTCAAAAGGTGGTTAACCGAATTGGTGACTCTTGATCCTCGGCAATAGTATTTATACTCAATTTATCTTTGCAAATTCCCGATATGGGACTATATTTCACAATCCTTTTCACAAATCCCGTGTAGCAGTCGACTGCTACACACACCAGTCGACTGTACACAGACCAGTCGACTGCTAACCCTAACAGTCGACTGTTCGCTCAAGATCTGGGGTATTAGAATGAGTTGCATTTAATGCGCGTCCCATCTGATGGAAGCCCAGAGGTCACCGTAATTAATAAACGTCCCATCTGTCAGAGTTGTCAGAAGTTGTCAGAAGTTCAGAAGGCACACAGTAGATACAAACTCCTATGACGAAAAACGACAAGTTGAGGAGCTCGGCACCAGCTGCCGAGCGTTCTTGACACCGACCACGTTACGGGGGGAAAAATCAAGCTCGGCACCAGCTTCCGAGCGTTCTTGGCACCGACCCCGTTACGGGGGAAAAATCCGAGTTCGGCACCCACTGCCGAGCGTTCTTGGCACCGACCTCGTTACGGGGGAAAAATCATGTTCGGCACCAGCTGCCGAGCGTTCCTGACACCGACCCCGTTACAGGGGAAAAAATTCGAGTTCGGCACCCACTGCCGAGCGTTCTTGGCACTGACCTCGTTACGGGGGGAAAAATCAAGCTCGGCACCAGCTGCCGGGCGTTCTTGGCACCGACCTCGTTACGGGAGAAAAATCATGTTCGGCACCAGCTGCCGAGCGTCCTTGACACCGACCCCGTTACGGGGGAAAAATCGAGTTCGGCACCAGCTGCCGAGCGTTCTTGACACCGACCCCGTTACGGGGGGAAAAATCAAGCTCGGCATCAGCTGCCGAGCGTTCTTGGCACCGACCTCGTTACGGGGGGAAAAATCATGTTCGGCACCAGCTGCCGAGCGTTCTTGACACCGACCCCGTTACGGGGGAAAAATCCGCGTTCGGTACCCACTGCCGAGCGTTCTTGGCACCGACCTCGTTACGGGAGAAAAATCATGTTCGGCACCAGCTGCCAAGCGTTCTTGACACCGACCCCGTTACGGGGGAAAAAATTCGAGTTCGGCACCCACTGCCGAGCGTTCTTGACACCGACCTCGTTACGGGGAAAAATCAAGCTCGGCACCAACTGCCGAGCGTTCTTGACACCGACCTCGTTATGGGGAAAAATTCGAGCTCGGCACCCACTGCCGAGCGTTCTTGGAACCGACCTCGTTACGGGGAAAAATCAAGCTCGGCACCAGCTGCCGAGCGTTCTTGACACCGACCCTGTTACGGTGGAAAATTCGAGTTCGGCACCCTGCTGCCGAGCATTCGTGGAACCGAACCTGTTACGGGGGAAAAATCAAGCTCGGCACCAGCTGCTGAGCGTTCTTGACACCGACCTCGTTATGGGGAAAAATTCGAGCTCGGCACCCACTGCCGAGCGTTCTTGGAACCGACTCCGTTACGGGGAAAAATCAAGCTCGGCACCAGCTGCCGAGCGTTCTTGACACCGACCCTGTTACGGGGGAAAATTCTAGTTCGGCACCATCTGCCGAGCGTTCTTGACACCGACCTCGTTACGGGGGAAAAATCAAGCTCGGCACCAGCTGCCGAGCGTTCTTGACACCGACCTCGTTATGGGGAAAAAATTCGAGTTCGGCACCCACTGCCGAGCGTTCTTGACACCGACCTCGTTATGGGAAAAAATTCGAGTTCGGCACCCACTGCCGAGCATTCTTGGCACCGACCTCGTTATGGGGAAAAATTCGAGTTCGGCACCCACTGCCGAGCGTTCTTGGCATCGACCTCGTTATGGGGAAAATTCGAGTTCGGCACCCACTGCCGAGCGTTCTTGGCACCGACCTCGTTACGGGGAAAGATTGGACCTCGCGTTATGACGAACTCCCTCCCAGTACTCACGACTACGCCGAACTCGCTCTCCTCTTCGGAAAAACGCGCCGAGCCGCATACGGACCTCGGCCCCCTAGCCAGCGAGCTCTAGAGGGGGTCAGAAGCGTGATACAAATGTATATGCCCCTCAACGAAGGATAACGGCCAAGCCATTGCGCCAAAAAACAATTAAAAAATTCGAAGAGATAAGGAAGCACTCCTGGAAAGCAATTATAAAGTTAGGGGAGTACCTTCTCACTCTCAAACAAATAATTGTTGCCCAAAGATAATCTTCCAAAACCCCAGGACGTCGAATCGACTCTTTCTTAAGTCAAGAGGATATTCCAACAAGAGACTCTAGGACGACTTAGAGTTCGATCTACTTGAAAAATCACCAAACCACCTCCTTCAAGATTCAAAGCCTCCCATTTGGACTCCAATACAACTCCTCTAGCCATTAGAACAATAAAACTACTCCTCAAAGGCTGATCAAGCTCAGCCTTCGGGAGTGGGGGGCTCGTGATATGGCTAAAAATGGGGTTTAATCGGGACCGTCCAAATCGGGCACGAATCTCGAAGCCTAGGGGTAAAACGGTAATTTCTCCTACCAATGGGTCCGAAGCGGTCATTGGTTCTCCTTCTCGAAAACACGTTAGCCCGCAAACGGATCCACCTCAATCGGGTGCAGGTTTCAACCAGCACGAAACCCGATCCAGAGGTATAGAATTAGGATTTCTGATTAGATCCTAATCAACGGCCCTGATTCATGCCTATCCCTCCACCGGAGATTAGGGATTACATTCCCAATCTGTATACAAGGAGAATATTCCTTATCAGATTACAGGGATTACATTCCTAATCTGTTTCCTAAGATGCCTATAAATACCCTCCACCCATCTCCGTTAAGAGGTAATCAATCTTTCTCCAGTTTTTGCGCTCTTTCATAATCTCTCTGATTACTGACTTGAGCGTCGGAGGGTGCGTCGCCGGGAACAATCCCGGTGTCTCGCACTTTTTGCAGGTGTACAGCGGGAGCGACGATCATCCCCCACGGAACAGGTATACAGGTTCACTATTCAGTTTCTCTAAGAATCCACAAATACTATCTGTTTGCCCCCACGCCAAATTCAGCGGCAACACGGAACAGGTATACAGGTTCACTATTTAGTTTCTCTAAGAATCCACAAATACTATCTGTTTGCCCCCATACCAAATTCAGCAGCAACAGATTGGCGCCGTCTGTGGGAGCAATTCCGAATGGCGAACTACCTCTAGTTCGCTTAGGAGCGAACTTGCGAAGTAGAATCGAGCCAAGTGTTGGACTCCGAACCATCGGTAAAATAGTTCCACGGCTGTGGGAGCAATTCCGAATGGCGAACTACCACTAGTTCGCTTAGAAGCAAACTTACGAAGTAGAATCGAGCCAAGTGTTGGACTCCAAACCATCGGTAAAGTGAAGAGTTAAAAGCAGAGAGATGTACATAGTAGCAAAAATATGGAAAAAACTTTATTTATTAATATCCAATGATCGGCTGCTTCTAAAGTTGCTAGCCGTTATTACAAGGAAAAAATGAAAGCAAATTACTACGAAAGAAAATTACTACAAGTAACAGGAAAAGAATGGTTCGACATCTCAAATTACTTAGAGAGGCGTTGTCGCTTTCTCTTGGTATTTTAAGAGATGGTCGGCATTCCAAGCCCTGGGAATCTCCCTGCCTTCGAGATCTTCTAGCCGGAATGTGCCGGAGCGGATTACTTTAGAGATTTTGTAAGGTCCCTCCCAATTCGGGACCAATTTGCTTTTCTGACCTGGGAACGAGATGACCAACTTTCGGAGGACCAGGTCCCCTTCTTTGAGGTCCGTTGGGCGGAATCTTTTGTTGTATGCTAGCTCAATCCTTCTTCGGTAAGTTTGCTGGCGTATGGCAGCTCTCTCTCGGATTTCATCTATGAGATCTAGGCTTGTTCTGAGCTCTCTAGCGTTCTACTCTTCTTCATAGGCCATCAGACGAGGAGAGGGTAACCCGACTTCTAGGGGGATGATGGCCTCAGACCCATAGGTGAGATTGAACGGGCTCTCTCCTGTTGGGGTCCGGCTTTGTGGTGCAGTAGTTCCACAGCACGTTGGGCAGCTGGTCAACCCATAAGCCCTTGGAACACTTGTCTAACCTTTTCTTAATGCCTGAAAGGATCTGTCGGTTGGCATTTTCGGTCTGGCCATTCGACTGAGGATGAGAAACGGAGGAGAAACGGTGTTGTATGGTGAGGTCCTCACATAAAGCTCGGAAGGCAGCCCCAGTGAACTGCGTTCCGTTATCTGTAACTATGACCTGGGGAACGCCGAATTGGCAGATCACATTTTTCCAGAAGAATTTAACGACCTTATGCTCGGTGATCGTAGCCAGGGGCTCGGCCTCTATCCATTTCGAGAAATAGTCGACTGCCACGACTAGGAACTTTAACTGTCCGGGAGCTGGCAGGAAACGGTCCCAGTAAATCCATCCCCCACATTGCGAATGGGATCTGACTTGATAGGGAGGCAAGTGGTGCTTGTGGGAGACGCCGGATGTTGGAGTACTTCTGACAGGAGCTGCATGGCCGAACGTGTCGTTCGGCTTGCCGTAGGAGAGTGGGCCAGAAATATCCGTAGTTCAATACTTTGCGCGCCAGGGTTCTGGAGCCAGAATGGGCCCTGCCAATGCCCTCATGAAGTTCTTGTAGGGCGTAGTCGGCTTGCCCGGGGGAGAGGCACCTCAGGTAGGGCCGACCGTCCACCTGGGTGAAGGAGCGTTTATACAGGATGCCTCCGATTAGCGTGTAACGCTCGGCTCGGGCTCTAACTCTTCTTGCTTCCTTCGGGTCCTCGGGGAGGAGCTCGTCCCTTAAGAATTCGATGAGTGGTCTCATCCAGTTGTCTTCGAGGAGGATAGGCAATGTTTCAACGGAGTCAGGTGTTTCGTCCTCTATGCTCGGCTTCAGTAGGACTTCTATCAGTACGGTCTGCTCGAGGCCTTGAAGGGAAGAGGAGGCTAACTTGGATAGGGCGTCGGCCTGAGCATTTTCTTCTCGAGGAATTCTTTGGATGATGGCCTCTTCAAACTGTGCCATGAGACTCTTGACTTTGGCTAAGTATTTAACCATCCTGTCATCGCGAGCTTCATACTCGCCAAGGACCTGATTGACGACCAGTTAGGAGTCGCTGAAGATCCGTAGGCATTGTGCCCCAGCATTTCGGGCCATTCCAAGACCGGCTATTAGCGCCTCATATTCGGCTTCGTTGTTCGAGGCTTTGAAGTTTATACGGAGGGAGTATTGGAGGGTGAAGTCGTCCGGGCCGGCCAGAATGACCCCTGCCCCACTTCCCTCATTGCAAGAGGATCCATCTACATAAACCGACCATACTGGTGGTCCCTTCACCGCTTGGTTGGACTCAGGGATAGTGCTCTCCACAATGAATTCGGCTAGCGCCTGAGCCTTGATCGCGGTCCGAGGCTGATAAGTTATATCGTATTGACTCAGCTCGATAGACCATTTCATCAGTCGTCCCGAAGTCTCGGGCTTATGGAGGACCTGCTTCAGCGGCTAGTCGGTAAGGACGACCACCAAATGAGACTGAAAATATGGACGGAGCTTTCTCGCGGCCATCACTAGGGCATAGGCCATTTTCTCTATCCTCGGGTATCGGAGCTCAGCATCCCGGAGCACTTTGCTGACGTAGTAGATGGGCTTCTGAGCCCGGTCTTCTTCTCTGACTAAGACTGCACTGAGCGTTTGCTCGGAGGCTGCCAGGTAGAGATAAAGCGGTTCGCCAGGTATTGGTTTGCTGAGAAGAGGTGGATTGACGAGGTAAGCTTTGAGCTGTTCGAAGGAGTCTTGTTGCTGCTGTCCCCACTCAAATCCTTTAGCCCCCCTGAGGGCTTTGAAGAACGGGAGGCACTTCTCCCCGGACTTCGACAGAAAGCGCCCTATGGCGGCTAGGCGACCAGTCAACCTCTGAACTTCTTTGACATTCCTTGGGGGGGCCATGTCCAATATGGCCTTGATCTTCTCCGGGTTTGCTTCTATTCCTCGTTGGCTAACCATGAAGTCGAGGAACTTCCCTGATGAGACGCCGAACGCACACTTGTTCGGGTTAAGTCTCATATTATGCTTTCTCAAAATGTCAAACACCCCGGATGCTTTTTACAAGCATGTCGTCAACGTACACTTCCATGTTTCGGTCGATCTGGGCCTAAAAAACCTTGTTGACGAGGCGTTGGTATGTTGCACCTGCATTCTTGAGGCCGAACGGCATGTCTCTGTAGCAATAAAGGTCTTGGTCGGTCACAAAAGATGTCTTCGGGATATCCGGAGGGAACATTCTTATCTGATTGTAACCTGAGAAGGCATCAATGAAGCTGAGGAGCTCATGTCCCGAGGTTGCGTCAATCAGAGTGTCAATACTCGGTAGAGAGAAGGGGTCCTTGGGGCAAGCCTTGTTGAGGTCGGTGAAATCAATACAAATCCTCCAAGTCCCATTGGACTTCTTCACCATTACTACATTAGACAGCCACTCAGGATAGTTCACCTCCTGTATGAACCGGGCCTTCAAGAGCTTGTCTACCTCCTCTTTTATAGCGAGCTGACGCTCGGGGGCGAACTCGCGCCTCTTCTACTGAACCGGTTTGGACCCCGGATCAACGCTTAGGCAGTGGACTAGAAGCTCTTCGGAGATGCCAGGGCATATCTGCAGCTGACCAAGCGAAGAGGTCTTGGTTCCTTCGGATGCATTGTACAATGTCTGAGTATAGGGCGGACGGGAGGGTCTTGCTAACAAAGAACTTGCGGGCCGGCTCCTGCTCAGAGAAGAGCACTTCCTCCAATTCGTCCACCGGCTCGGAGGTCGGCCGAGCAGTATCTTGAGGGATTTCCAGAGTTTCTAAGGAGAGGACGGGTCCGAGGATAGAGGTCATGTAGCACTTTCTGGCCGTCTCCAGATTGCCCCTTACTTCCCCGACCCCGGACCGGGTGGGAAATTTCATCTTAAGATGGTATGCTGAGGGGACGGCTTCCAGAGCTGCATGGCCGGACCGACCCAATATGACATTGTAGGCGGCAGGGACATCCACCACCATGAAGTCCATTGGTTCCGTTCGGGTGGTAGGAGTTTGGCCGGCGGTTACATCGAGGGTGATCACCCCTTCAATAGTCACCGGAACTCCCGTGAACCCATGGAGAGTGTAGCCGGCAGGCTTGAGTCTATCTCGGGAGAGCATTAGGCCTTTAAAAGCGGCGAGGAAGAGGATGTTGACGGAGCTGCCGTTGTCTACTAAGATCCTTTCCACTTTGAAATTTGCCCTGTGAAGGCTAATGACGAGTGCGTCACAATGTGGGGTGCAAACCCCTTCAAGATCTTCGTCGGAGAATGTGACAGGCACTCCGAGGCCCTTGGGAGGAGTGGTAGTTTGGACCGAGTTGACTTCTCTTATAAATGCCTTCCAAGAGGAGTTTGAGGAGCCCCCCATTGGGCCCCCATGAATGAGGTGGAGGACTCGCTCTTCCTCGAAGTCAGGCGTCTCTTCTCGCTCCGGATGCTTGTTAGCCCCCCGATGCGGGGGGGGGGGGGAAGTTCGGCTCGGTCCTTTCTTACAAATCTGGTCAGCTGCCCTCTCTAGATAAGGGCTTCGATCTCGTTCTTTAAGGTGCGACAATTGTTGGTGTCATGTCCATGGTCCTGGTGATAACGGCACCATTTCTCTTTATCTCTTTTCTTAGCGGGGGTGTTCATCCTTGGTGCAGGAGGTATGATCCCTTCCTTTTCGACTTCCATGAGAATGGTTGAGACATTAGTGGTGATGGGAGTGAACTTCTCGAATCTGGGGGAGGTCGGCGCTGGCCGGCATTATCCTTTTGGAGCTTCTTGGCTCCTTCCTCTTCTGTTCCCTTTCTCTTAAACCCGGAGGAAGACCCCTTCCAGTTGGGTCGCTGCTCGGCCTCTTCAGCCCGGATGTACTTTTCGCTGCGAAGGAGGAGGTCGGAAAAGTTCTGCGGCGGCTTCTTGGCGAGGGAGGAGCGGAGGTTGGAATTGAGGACATTAGATTGAAATGCTGCCGCAGCGACCGACTGGTCGAGGGATGCTATGGACCTGGATTCAGCCGTGAACCTCTTCACATAGTCCCTCAATTTCTCCCCCTTCTTCTGGTGGAGGTGCAATAGGGAGATGCTGGTCTTCTCAGCCCTACGGCTGCTTACGAAATGGGTGACGAAAATGGTCTCGAACTGCTCGAAGGAGAATATTGAGGCGGGGGCAAGGCGAGAGTACCATTCTCGAGCTGGGCCCTTGAGAGTTGCGGGGAAGGTTTTGCAGAGGAGAGCATCGGAAGCTTGATGGAGGAGCATCAAGGTCTTAAAGCTTTCAATGTGGTCAACGGGGTCAGTCTCCCCGGTGTAAGTCTCAAATTGGGGAGGTTTGAAGCCGAACGGCACAGGTGCATCCACTATAGTTCGGGAGAAAGGGGGTCGGCTAGGACGTAGGGTCCTCCCCCTGAGCTCTTCTTCTCGGTCTATCTGACCTAGGCGCCTCTCTGCCTCATGAAGATGGCGGTACATGGTGTCGTCCCTCCGACGAAAATCAGCCAAGCCTCTAGACTCGTCTTCGTACAAGGGAGAGCGAGGGCTACGGCAATGGTAACTTCGGGAGCGACGAGGGCTCGGGCTACGCCGGGAGTTGCTAGGAGCGGGACGAGGAGATGGGGACCGTCTGCGAGGGCTTCGGACCGGAGGAGGAGATGGTGATCGTCGGCGAGGGCTTCAGACTGGAGGAGGAGATGGGGCCTTTGGCTCATTAGGGTTCCGACGGAGATTGAAAGCCTGCAGGATGGTCGCTTGGAACTGCTGGAACTCAGCACGGGTGATGGGTGCCTCATTATTCCTAGGGTGTTGCCGACCCGCGGGGGAGTATGGTCTTCTTCTATGATGCTCGGGTGATCCCTCCGTCCCCTCCTGGCAGGGGACCTTTTGTGTTCTCGGTGGCGAGGAGACCGCTCACCCGGATGGTGTTGGCGGGAGGTTTCCTCACGGGCCCGCTTCTCATCCAGGTGGCGGCGTAGATCATCATCTTTCTGGCGATTGAGGACGGTGTTGTGCTGACCAGAGGCTCGGGGATGATGGGAGGCCATGGAGTCCGAAGAGGCGTTGTGGATGGAGAAGTGGTCCTGATGAAGAGGTTGTTTCTGAGGGTTAGGACCCTTTGGAGGCGGCTGATTAGGAGGAGGAAGGTCCTGTTGGAGCGGGTCTTCTTGCTGCTGATCAGGGGGAAGTTGCCCTTGTTGTTGAGCGGGATTAGGGGGGACTTCTTGCTGCTGATCAGGGTTGGGCCCTCGGTTGGACCCCCTTGATCTGACTTTCCTAGGAGGCATGGCTGGAGAAGATCTATTCACCGGGAAGAGGAGAGGTTTCTATTCGTTAGTTTCCCACAGACGGCGCCAATCTGTTGCCCCTGAATTTGGTGTGGGGGCAAACAGATAGTATTTGTGGATTCTTAGAGAAACTGAATAGTGAACCTGTATACCTATTCCGTGGGGGATGATCGTCGCTCCCGCTGTACACCTGCAAAAAGTGCGAGACACCGGGGTTGTTCCCGGCGACGCACCCTCCGACGCTCAAGTCAGTAATCAGAGAGATTATGAAAGAGCGCAAAAACTGGAGAAAGATTGATTACCTCTTAATGGAGATGGATGGGGGGTATTTATAGGCGTCTTAGGGAACAGATTAGGAATGTGATCCCCGTGATCTGATAAGGAATATTCTCCTTGTAAACAGATTAGGAATGTAATCCCTAATCCCCAGTGAAAGGATAGATATGAATCAGGGCCGTTGATTAATATTAATCAGAAACCCTAATTCTATCTCGCTGGACCGGGTTTATTGCGGGTTGAAACCCGCACCCAGTTGAGGTGGATCCGTTCGCGGGTTAACGGTTCTAGGGGAGGAGAACCAGTACCCGCTTCAGACCTGTTAGAAAGTGAAATTACCGTTATACCCCTAGGCTTCAAGATTCGTGCCTGATATGGATGGTCCCGATTAAACCCCATTTCTAGCAATATCAAGATTAGTGTGATTTGTTTGTGCTTCTTTTCATCTACACGAAAGGCAAAATTATCTTCTAAACGTTCTAGTTTGCTGGGAGGGGGTGGAAGGTATGGAGTAATTTCATGAAGGAGAGGTACATATGTCCAACCATTTACTTATTATGCGAAAATTTCCCTTTTTTTTGAAGAAATCCCCCTGTTGATTTATCTAATAGGAATGTTTTATTAAACTTGTGCAATTTATTAACAGCTTAACTGGTATGTGTCGTAGTCTCTTCAATAGAAATTGTTAATGATGTGTCAGTTACCCATACCATTCTAATTGTTTTCTTCTTTGTATTTTCTATACGAAATTCATGATAGTCTTCAATGCATCCCTTTCCAGTCATGTGGAACGAGAAATGCCACTAATAAGAATCATTCATTCATCTCTTTTCAATTCTAGAGAGCTGTAGTTGCATTCTATTTATTTAAGCATTTTAAATTATTCTTCATTTCACACATATTGTACTTCAACTCTCAGATATCAGAAGTGAGTGCATACGACCCTCTGGACCTCTTCTCTGGATCAAAGGACAGAATAAGCCAGGGCATTTTACCCTTCACTGGGAGCTATAACATATATTATTTCAACATTGCTTGCTGTGTTAGTCTGAAAGGGTTGCTTTGATAATCAAGAATTTACTTACTAATTGATAATTGCCAGTTAAAGCTAACTGTAACTTTGCTTGGCTGTTGCAAGTAATCTATTTTTATTTGATATTGTACGTAACACAAACTGATGATGCAGTCCTCTTCTCGACTAGTCTCTCCTCTGAGTACTACCTGGCAACGACCACATTTGGTAGGCATCACTCCCATTATTTGAATGTGATAACCAAAAAGAATATTGACTATTTGTTGATGACCAAAGTTAGATCTTTTTGCTTTGTTTTGTTTGCGTAGGGCTCTCAACAAGCGAGAAATGATTGAACTCACTCAAAATGTAGTCGAGTTTGTGTTTGCCGACGATGAAGTGAAGAAGGCTGTAAAGGAGATTTGCAGGATGCTAAAAGAAAATTACTGCAAAGAGAATCAAGATCTGGTTGCCGTAAAATAAGAAAATTGTTAGTGTCGTATCTCAAGTGAGGAGTCAATTGAATGTTATCTTATAATGCCATTGAATATATTGATCGTAGTTTAAAGTATTGATTCTCATGTCTGCACACATGAATTCAATTGTGTATCTGGTTATTAACTATTTTGTAATTTGACATGTTTGTAATATTTCATTAATTTTTAATATGATTGAAGTTTAATTTTATCTAATTTTGTTTCATAAATACATTTATCTATTTTATTATGTATTTAGTTTATAATTGAATTGATATTATAAAAGGAAATATTAAATTATCACACGCATAATTAATAAGAAAAAAATTTGTGTAGAGCGATGGGTATATATTTAAATATTTGGATGCGAAAACCATCACTATAACCTATAGCAATGGAGTTTCAACCGTGGGTATAGGAAAGCAAGTGGTGTCCTTAAAACCTATACCAACGGATACAAAACCGTGGGTATAACACCGAGGTTTTGTCCAGCGGGTAAAAAAACCGTCGCTATAGGCTATAGTGACGGCATTTTGCCGTGGGTATAGCTAATTAAAAACGACGGAAAAATATGTCCGTTGGTATAGGTTTTACGGGCTATACCTACGGTTTTTTCGCCTTTTACCCACGGATTTTTGCTGTCACTATATGTCAAATTCCTTGTAGTGTATGTAGCATAAGCATCAAAATAATTTAGTCATCAAAATCAACAAGAAACGAAATCTGGAATTTATATACACATCTGTAGTAAAACAGTCATATCTCACATATACGAACACAAAATCAAGCAAGGTCGAGGGGTTGAAAAGAAGACGAATTCCTCTAAAACTCATGTTTTATACCGAAATTAAGATACTGACCCTAAACTGGTCTAAATTACTGATCAAGACAAAATATCGGCAAAATACAGAATTTCCTCAAAAACCAAAATCAATATAATTCAAACGAAACTTGATCCAAACACAAGCGAACATGAAATTGAGTCTACCAAGTGTCCAAACATCATGAAATAGGGTAATTAACATATCTAAAACAAGTCTATCACATGGTTCTCCACAAATACCCAAATTCTCACAAAATCCCTCATACATGATCAAATCAAGAACAGGGAAAAACCTAAGTTGCTTCTTGTCAATATTGTGTTGTGAGGCAACTATGGTCAAATAGCACAATAGAGACAAAACCCATCAAACACAACACACACACGAGTTGTCTCTAGAACCCAACTACACTATAAGCGGTATTTTTGACTTGTATTATACAAAAAAATTAGAGTACAAGTTACTTGCCTGGAATACGACGAATCCAACGGAGCAAAGAGCAAGAATAACGGGAACATATTCTCAGGCACGAACACAAAATCACGAAAAAGCGAACACGAACAAGATCATGAACCAAACTCACAAACACCAAGCACGGATCTCAATGATCAAGCGGAAGATCAAGATGATGAAGATCAAGAGATCCAATGGCTAGATCCAAGAGCGATGATGATCAAGATCGATGGACGATTGGATGGCCAAGATCACTCCGATGGTGAAGAAGATTCGACGGCCCAAATTCAAACCATCAACTCCATGATCAAGATGATCAAGATGAGAGATCATGATCAAACGGACAGCCCACAATCAAGGAGATCAAGATGATCAAGATCACGGGTGATCGACGGCCATGATTCATCATGATCAAAAATCGATAGCCCAGATCAAAGGAGGTTGATGATCAAGGCCATGATCATTGATCAAAAAGCAACTGCACGGGAAGAAGCAATGGCGGGGATCTTCTGTGGTGGCTGTTGTGCTATTGCAGGTGCACAGGGACATCGACGAGGGCGGCTCGCAAGAGGCAAGGCATCGCACATCACAAGGAGGCTGAGAGGGTGCAGTCGGCTAAGGATGTTGATGTCGCACCACAGGGGAGGAGCTGCGTCTATTGCTAACGACGTTGAGGACAGCATGGTGAGAAAGCTAGGGAGGGGGTCGCGAGGGCTGCGCGCTGTCGTTAAGGTGCAGGGCGACGCGATAAGGAGAGGGGAGACAGGGCATCGGGTGTGCAGGGTGGTTGCATGGGTTTTGGAAGAAGAACAGGATGTAGGAGGGAGTCGAGATGAGGTAGAAGAAGAATTGAAGAAGGCGGCTGAAGTGTTTGCGTCTGGGTATAAAGAAGAAGATGAACAGGTATCTGGGGTTAATATATATAGGGGTAAAGTTTAGGGTTAGAGTGTGAGAATGGGGAACCGGGTATAGAACGGGTTTGGGGCTAAATAACGGGTCTAGGGTAGTTGCAGGTGTGGGTTTAAGTAATGGATTAGGGTATTGGGTTTGGGTATAAGTTAATGGATTCTGGGTTATAAAATCTAATAAGAAAACTTAAAATAACTAATAAAATATAATTTATAAAATAATGTAATTTACATTACAATATAGCCTTTATTTAAAATAACTACAAATATAATTTATAAATAAAACTAGATTTTTAATAACCAATCAAAGTAATATAATAATAATAAGAGTGATAATAACAAAAACACGAATTGTTTTACAATATAAAAATCATAGAAAATAGATACAAATAAAATTATTGATCGAAAACAGATTTTAATAGGAGATCCAACAATACCATTTACGAAAAAGAATTTAAAAACGGAAAAATAATTTACAAAAAATTTAAATGTAGAAAATACACAGAAAATACATATATACGGGAAACAGTGGTTACAATTTGTGAATATTAGAGTTAGCCTACTGTATCTATTTTATCACCCTTTCGATGGATTTGGATTTCGATTTATGGTTTGTGAGATATTGTTGTTTTCGTACTGCAGTGTTTATAATTCCATATTTACAAAACTACTGCATCTTGATGTTTTCTGATTTTTGTTTGACTAAACAATTTGTATTGAAAAATTATGAAACTTTATTTTTTGTTACTAAACATACTAGGGAATACCCCAGATTTTTCGTGGATTTAATTAATGAGTTTTCGTGCTGTTTTCCTGACTGTGAATACAAAATACTGATTTCTGACTGAACATGTTATCTGGATTCAAACCTGTTTTGAGTTATGATATTGTGAAATACCATATAATTTATATATATTTGCTGGATTTGGCCGGGAGTCTATTTTCCAGATTCTTTGACGGATCCAGGTTACATGTTTGTATCAACGGAAATTCCAGATTTAGTGCAGTATTGTCTTTCTATCCTGAACTAGAAGTCTCATTGTCTCAATCTTATATGTGTTGTCTTTCCACCTGTGCATGTGTATCTTGCAACCTGAACCTGTTACTGATTCATACCATATTATTATTTCTCTGTTTTGTGACACGTACATGCATGTTTAATAATAATAACAAATAATCAAGTCGGGGTTAAGGGAAAGACCTTAGTAGTGGACAATATAGGTATGTGTATTCAGAAGGGGGCCCGTGATCCCATTACCTGTTGCCATGTTTCATGCTTGCATGATTCATGCCTGTTACTATTATATTCTGCCATGAACTCACGATTACATAACTCACGATTATATTTTGCCATGAACTCAATGTGGCCCAGGATATTTGACTTGTTCAGATCTGGTGTATTTAAGAATAATGTATTTTGTTTCAAGTAATCCTGTTGATATTTTGATCCATATATGCATGCTTGGTTTACTTTTCTTTCTTCCGACTCTAATTATTCTTGTGAAATGTTGTAAAGATCCTAACAGCTTATGGATGATGAAAGTCATTCGCTGGACTTCGTCACGTATCTGTATTCCATATTCCTTTTTGGAAGCGGGGCATGACAAAGAAGCTATGTACAGGAAGGAAGTGCAGGACTCTTGTTTGTTGGTATGAGGTTGGCGAGTGGCAGACGTTTGGGCCCGAGATTGTGCAGCAAATTGTAGCGCCCCGATTTCCAATACTGGGAAAAACCGAGACATGAGCCAAGACCTTTTCTTCAATTAGTCACAATACACAGAAATACAGGAGAATTTAAAACTTTTTATTCAACACTCAATGTATTACAAGTCTGAACATTATACAACTGCAATACATTACAATAGAGTTACAATATTACCTTTACATTTTCAAGTATTACAACCTTCAACATCTTACATCAGAGTACAAGGAATGAAGAACAACACTTGGTAACTCTCACTTGAGATAACAACACACATATTACAGCGGAACTAAATAAGGCATTGACTCCTTGCTTTCCTTGCCTTGAGTCCTCCTGAATCTCACCCTTGTACTTCAGCGATCCAGTACCTATGGAAGTGGGGATGTCAGTATTCACTGACACTTAAAGGCTGATATCAAAGAAGCGAATCTCCCAAACAACATACAAAACATGGCAATGGTGTTGGTGTAGGTTAAGTGTTCTTGAGTGCTGTGACTAGACTCTAATGCGATATTTAAATAGAACTAGGATGCTTCCTATTCTAATGTCAGCGAGTCTCCGAAGCAACATGCAGCCCATACTACATGCGACCCCATCTCAAGCCGTTTCTCCATATATAGGGATTTGAACCCGCATTATGAACTTCTAATTGTACACAACCTGTTCCTGACACCTACACGTGACTGATGAGGTTGCAGACGTGGTCATGTCCCACTGATGCAGTACGCCAGTGGTGTCTATGTTCGCCACTACTACCCGGCTACCCGGACCTCACTCAAAAACAGACGAACCCACTGTATCGGGCGTCATTCCAAAATCCAAATCATAGGGTTTTGCAAACGCAGGGTAGCGCGAAGCCTACCCTGTGGCACCCTCTGGGGTCTCGCAAGCGCAGGGTAGCGCGAAGCCTACCCTGTGGCACCCTCAGCCACGGCACTTCAGGAATTAACAGCGCGAGATACGCAACCCGTGTCCTCAACTTGTGAGACGACACCGTACGTATCCCTTTGACGGGAAGGTACAACCCACTATCACCACCTAAGGCCTGCCTCAAGGGACAAGTTGGTCGTAAGGCGCCCCCTACAACCAACTCCTCTCTTTTCGGCAAGGGTCTGAGCAAAATGATCTTTATAAGTCACTATCTTAATGATGTCCCTGACTCGACAATCTTAGGGACGATAATATTATAAACATAACATGCTAGGCCTTAAATTAGGCTTCGCAAGACAACTCTACTAGGCTGCTCAACCTAGACTCACCAGAATCCTTCGGGATCCGGTTCCTGCCCCATCGATCCAAGACCTCGGCCGTGCGAATATACATGCATGCCGCTACCCTAAACTTGGATTCCGTCTATACTCCGGTCCTCGATCAACCTACCCTGGTTAAGATTCGACGGTACACAAGGTGTGACTCCTCCACAGTTCCTTAGGGTAAGAAAACATATGTCTTGATGGTCGATAGCCCTTAGGGTAACAATATCACCCTAGACGAGCACAACAACTGTGTACTAGCTAACAAGCTACGTTCGAGTAACAACCACATACAAGCTAATAAGCTACGTATGAAACAATAGCTACCTACGAGCCAGGCGGGCCTCGTAGGAGATAACCACATACATACCAGCCAAATAAGCCGCGTATGAGACCAACAGCTACGCATGGGCCGGTCGAGCCGCGTACGAGACAATAACCTACATACGAGCCAATTAAACTACGTATGAGACCCACAGCTACATACGGGCCAGTCGAGCCACGTACGAGCACAACCTTATGCAAACAACCATACATGCAATCAATCCTAGAAGCAACCAAAAGTGCTTACTAGCAAACTCGATCTTCTATTATTAGAAGCAACAGAAGAATCTACTAATAGTCTATGATCGGTATTCTACCAATGAAAAACCGAAGGCAACATAGCAATCTTTATCAAACTAACTATTACTAGTGGTCTCCCAAATCCTTATTACTTCAACCTATAGTATTTTAAGCATGGCATACAATTGCAAGTATCTTCCTACGACAATCTAATTATATAACATAACCTCTCACCACAATAGTCCTAAGTACGAATATGATTAAGCATGTACTTATATCAAGCTTAAGTATGAAAATCACTATGATCTAGACATGAAGTCCACTATGGTCAAGTATAGGTTATAACTTGAGCGTGAAGGCTTACTACTTATCATGATTAATCACCACAACCCAAGCATGGATATATAACTAGTATGAACATACAATATCCCAAGGCATGGTAGGTATTCTAATATTAATCCTACAACATTCTAAGCATGTTTATACACTTAGCATGGTATACATCATTCCTAAACATGGTAGGTATTTTTTTTTAGAATGAGTCCTACAACATTCTAAGCATGAATATCATTCCTAAACATGATAGGTAATTTTAGAATAAATCCTACAACATTCGAAGCATGAATATCATTCCTAAACATGATAGGTAATTTTAGAATAAATCCTACAACATTCTAAGCATGTATGTCTACTAACCAAGCATGAACAACAATCTAACATGGTGCATGATTTTTCCTACAACTATCTAGGCATGATACTTACTTCAAAACATCCATTTAATGCTCATATGCATCTACTATAATTTAATAAAATACAACATCTACTATAACATAACATCTACTACCACTTCCATAAAAACAAAAACCTTTTCTATAATTTGTGTAGATATCTACTACAACCATTTTATTTGGAACATACACATCTACTACTACTACTTTATTTAACCATAAGTGTCTGCCAAAATTTACATAACATCTATAACTACTTCATTTTAATATCTACTACTACTACTTTATTTAACCATAATACCACTACTTTATTTCAGCATACTACTACTACTTTATTTCAACATACTACTACTACTTTATTTAAACATACTACTATTATTTTATTTAAACATACTACTATTATTTTATTTAAACATGAACATAAACATCTACACTACTTCTTTTAATCATCTACTACTACTACTACTTCTTTATTTGAACATACATATCACTACTACTACTACCATGAGCCTCTACTATAACATAAATATCTACAGCTAAATTACTTACTAAAAATCTTTATTAGCATATGTTTCTTATTATTACTAGTGGACATAAAAGAGATCTTTTTAATCCTTTTACAACTAGTGATTAGATTAGTTTCTTTTTCATAATTAGAACTAACATCTAATTTAGGTTCTTTTTACTTAAAATTATAAAAGAAAACAACCATAATAAAAATAAGACAAGAACCTTCATTTGGTTCAACCAACATATGCTTATCTTTTTAGTCCAAGTTCAATACAAGTCCTACAACCGAAATGGTTGTATAAAAAGATTCATATGCTTTGTCCATGAGCTCACATCAAGTCCTACAACCCCAAACGGTTGTATGTACAAGTCCATATGTCTTATGTCATTTTAGTCCAATTAACAAACACAAACAACAACTACAACTATAAAGATTTAATCTTTATGTTTATTACTACTACTATTCATTTCTTTTCTTTTCATGTGGTTATTATCTTTAACATTTACAAACATACATGCAACAATACCATCACAACAAACCATTCCCAAAAGAACCAAAGAAAACAAAACAAGGAGGATAAGAAGAAGAAGTCAAAACAACAATATAAACAAACAAACAAACAAAAGAGAAACCCCCACCTTGTTCTACTTGTAGGAAGGACTAGCTAGCTAAAACTTCTCCTTCCCCTAGCTCCTAGAACTTCTTATGGAACCTACAAGAAAACTCTCTTGTTAGTCTCTTCTCTTTCTTTTCCTTTCCTTTCTTTCTTTGTGTTTTCTAAAATGAGACAAGGTGGAGAAGGAGGGGGTATTTATAGGAGGGGAGAGGAGGGAGAAAGTGTAAATGTGCACTCACATTATGCACAAAAACCCCTTGGAAGGGTGAGGCCGGCCATACCTTGTAGGAGGGTAGGGGTGAGGTGGAGGTAAGGTGCTAGGGTGAGTTGGAAGTATGGTGAAGGGATAAGGTTTCTAGAAGGGATTTTAATCTTCTCATGCATACAACCCTAGATTAAGCCTCCTAATCAAGCCCTAACCATCCAATTAAGTTGTCATGACAAGATGAGTACATTGTCCAAGAGTACATGCTACATATTTTGTATAATGTACTAAGTATAATACAATGTATGTATGTGTACATGTATGTGTATACATAAAAATCCTTATCTAATCCCCATAAATAGTTTAATTTGAAAATAATAATAAAATAAGTTTTATTATCAATTCGGAGGATCGCGCTACCAATTTGATGTATTTCGGATGTACACCGACCGATATATGCGCGTAGACAATGTTTGTGGACAAACCGGCGAAAAATCACCAAAATAATCTGATTTTTGAATTAAAATAAAATTGTTGGATCCTGTAGGCGAAGCAACAAACACTAGAGGGGGGGTGAATAGTGTTTATCAAAAATAAATTGCGGAATAAATAATTTCTCTCGGCACAGTCGACTTAGTGGTGAACCAGTCGACTGATATAGCCAAAATAAAAGAAATTTAAACTCTCGATGCAGTCGACTTATAGATAAGGCAGGCGACTGATGAGACAAAGCGAACAACAAATACAAGACTTGATCAGTCGACTGATACGAAGCTGAGTCGACTGGCCAGACAAGTTTTGCAGAACTTAAACAAGCAAAAGTAAATGCAAACACAAGACAATCAATCACAAAGTACACAAGATATATCCTGGTTCGGTCCTCCCGACCTACATCCAGTCCCCAAGCAACCCACTTGAGATTTCCACTATTCTTGAAAAATTACAAGAATACCCTACGGCGTTACGACAACAACCTTGTCTAACCCGTAGTCCTTTCTCTCAACCAGAGAAAGCAACCCACTCTACTACCAACAGTGAAAAAACACCGACTCTACAACCAAGAGTCAACAACCACTCTCCAACCGAGAGCAAAAGTACAAGAAGAATTTTTACAATCAACCTATAGCCTTGTTGGTGTATGTGTTGATGCACGTGGCTAAATCACAAGGTTGACTTCTATACTCAGTCCAGAGCGAATTCAATGCTATATTGGACTGAATGTAGAGAACCAAAGTGAATGAACTTGAAAGCTTTGTTTCTCACAGAAAATCACTTAAATTGTTTTTCACAAGAATGCTCGAGTGTATCAAAAATCAAGTTTTTTTTTTCAGTGAGATATGAAACTCTATATAAGGATTTTGATCTCCTGAACGTTGGAAAAACAGTTACACAACTGTCAACCAACGGATCAGAACTTTTGAGTTTGAAAAAAATTTGATTTTAAAAATCAAAAAACGGTCAAAAGCTCTCGAACAGTCGACTGGGTTGCCATATGAGTCGACAGATCGGAGTTTGAATAATTTTAAACAGTTTTGTACTTATCAGTCGACTGGCAGAAGCTTAAGTCGACTGGTACTTAAAAGTTAAAATTCTTCAAACTGTTTTGACTTCTTTTTAGGGGTTTTTAAGAGACACACATTATGAAATTTTGAGTGTGTGTGTGTGTGTGTGTTGACAAGGCTTTACATCAGACTAAGACTCAACAAAAAATAAAATACAATGTTTACAAGACAGAATAATATAACACATTTGAGCTTGAAGTCTTGAGTCTTGAGTCTTGAATTGAATCTTGATCCTTGTCTCTTCATCTGTATCTTTTTGAGCTTGTTTATTTGTTCAGCTAGAATTGTCTTTAGTCTGTGCACTGCAATGTTAGCTGTATAACATAGATACATGTTGCACTGTGTTGTGATCATCAAAATCAAGAATCAACATTCTCCCCCTTTTTGATGATGATAACACAATAGCTGATAACAGTTTATATAAAGACATACAAGCATAGATTTTGAAAGCTCCCCCTATTAAAAACACAATATGCATACATAAAACAAATTCTTGACATAAAGAATGTAACAGTCGACTGAATAATAGATCAGGCGACTGAACAGGAAAACAATATCCAAAAACAGTTAACAAGTATCACAGATGCAGTTGCAGCAGCAGTCGACTGTATCCTTGCGGAAGTCGACTGACCAGAGATATGTCTATACTCAGAGTCGACTGTACAGTGTAGCAGTATAACAAATAGCACAGATAGAACATAACATAAGTAGATAAAATATAACTCAGAGCTTAGCTTTCTTTCTCTCCCCCTTTGGAATCATCAAAAAGCATAAAGTAACAAGGGTTTGCATTAAAAGAGAGGTCTAATACATAGAAACAAAATGCATTAAAAGGAAAATTACATAAATAAAAAGAAAAGAAGTAATCTTCAATCATCTTCATCGGAGTCTTCGTCATCATCTTGAGAAGGAGGATGAAACTGAGAAGTGAAGAGATGAGTTAGGTTGTCTAGTTTGGTTTCCTAGATATTGGGTATATTCTTGTGAAGAAGAAGTACCCTCATGAGATCTTTTCGATCGTTTGGGTGCCATTAGAAAAGAGTCAAAAGGGTTATACCTAAGGAAAGAGAGAGAGAATCGAGCAGGAGCAAGCACAAGCAGCACTGATCACCTTCTTCTCCAAAACTAGGGTTTTGAAATTGGGGAAAAAGCTTGAGAACGGTAAGAAGTGAAAAACGGCTGGTGAAAGGGGTTTTAACTGTGAGGGAACGGCTGAGATCAAGGAGAGGTGAAATCGACGGTGAGGATTAAGGATCACGGGTGAAAAGATAAGTGATTCCATCTTAAAAGACGCGACGAATAGTCGCTGAAGAGGATTTAGCTCGCGACAGTCGACTGGTAGGGAGATCAGTCGACTGAGTCGAGAAGAAAAAATATTTTATGTCTACTAATCAGTCGACTGGTTGAGAAGCCAGGCGACTGGTCAGAGAAGAAAAATTGGTATGTTTTAAAAAAAAAACAGTTCAGTCGACTTATTCAAAAAGATAGTCGACTTCACAAAAGCCATTTTCAACAAGTATCAATAAAATCACAAATTCCAAGTTCTTTCCTTAATTTAATGAAAGTTTCTTCTTTAAGGGGCTTGGTAAATATATCTGCTACTTGTTTATCAGTAGAGATAAAGTCTAAAGCTATATCTCCTTTTAAAACATGATCACGTAGAAAATGATGTCGAATATCAATATGTTTCGTACGTGAATGTTGAATCGGATTTTTAGATAGATTAATTGCACTGGTATTATCACACATAATTGAGGGTTTCTCAAATGAAATACCATAATCTAATAAGGTTTGTTTCATCCATAAAATTTGTGCACATGCCAAACTTACAGCGATGTATTCAGCTTCTGTGGTTGATAGGGATACGGAGTTTTGCTTTTTACTGCACCAAAATACTAGGGAATGTCCCAAAAAGTGACATGTACCACTAGTACTCTTGCGATCAGTTTTGCTTCCAGCAAAATCGGCATCGCTATAAGACAAAAGTTGAAAATTATCGGTGCGTGGATAAAATAAACCATATTCAGATGTGCCTTTAATATATCTTAAAATTCGTTTCACTGCTTTTAAATGAGACTCTTTAGGACTAGATTGATATCTAGCATATAAACATACGCTGAACATAATATCTGGTCTACTTGCAGTAATATATAAGAGTGAACCAATCATACCTCGATAGAGTTTTTGATCAACACTCTTACCTAATAAGTCTTTGTCAAGAGTAGTAGTAGTAGCCATAGGTGTGGATTTACTACTAGTACTATCCATGTTAAAACGTTTGAGTAATTCCTTTGCATATTTGCCTTGATTGATAAATATGCCATTTGAGGACTGTTTAATTTGCAATTCAAGGAAATAATTGAGTTCACCCATGTGACTCATCTCAAATTCATTTTTCATGGTATTAGCAAATTCTTGGCATAGATTATTATTAGTAGAACCAAAAATTATATCATCAACATATATTTGTATGATTAAGATATCATTCTCAACTCTTTTGATAAACAAAGTAGTGTCTACTTTACCTATTTCAAATCCTGTTTCTAAAAGAAAAGTTTTTAAACGATCATACCAAGCACGAGGTGCTTGTTTAAGACCGTATAAAGCCTTTTTCAATTTATAAACATGATCTGGGAATTGTTCATGTTCAAAACCTGGTGGTTGTTTAACATAAACATTTTCCTTAATAAACCCATTAAGAAAGGCACTTTTCACATCTATTTGATAAAGTATAAAATTCATAAAACAAGCAAAAGATAATAAAATACGAATAGATTCTAGTCTAGCAACAGGAGCATATGTTTCATCAAAATCTATACCTTCTTCTTGATTATATCCTTGGGCAACTAATCTAGCCTTGTTCCTTACAACTTGTCCTGATTCATCTAACTTATTCTTGAATACCCATTTGGTACCAATGATAGTCTGATCAGAAGGTCTAGGAACTAAATCCCATACATCATTCCTTATAAATTGGTTTAGTTCATCTTGCATGGCATTCATCCAATATTCATTCTCACAAGCTTCTTGTATATTTTTCGGTTCAAAATCCGACAAGAATGCTGTATGAGAGATCATATTAACATGTGAACGTGTCTGAATACCATGGGAGATGTCACCAATTATTAAGTCATGAGGATGATCTTTAACTTCAACAAATGACTTTGGTAAAGTTGAAGATATCTCAATCGGATCAGTCGACTTGACTTGTTCTTCAGTCGACTGCTTTACATCAGTCGACTGGGAGACCTTATCAGTCGACTTATCAGATAGATTAGTTTGCTCTATGGATTTAATCACATTATCTAAAGGTGATAAATCAGTTTCATTATCTTTATTTAAGGTTGATGAAGATAAAGATTCATCGAATGTAACATGCATTGATTCTTCAATAGTCATTGTAGACTTATTGAAAATTCTATATGCTTTACTCCTATTTGAGTATCCTAAAAAGATACCCTCATTAGATCTAGGATCAAATTTGTCTAAATTATCTTTTGTGTTTAGAATAAAACACTTGCAACCAAATGTCTTAAAGTAAGAGACTTTAGGAATTTTATTAAAAAATAACTCATAACAAGTCTTCTTTAGTTTAGGTCTTAGAAGAATTCTATTTAAAACATAACAAGCTGTAGCAACAGCTTCAGCCCAAAAATGCTTTGGTAGATTGCTTTCAACAAGCATAGTACGTGCACATTCTTGCAATGTCCTATTTTTTCTTTCAACCATTCCATTTTGTGGTGAAGCTCTAGGAAATGCAAATGAATGTGTTATACCATTCTTGTTGCAATATTCTGTAAATGTTTCATTTTCAAATTCTCCACCATGATCACTTCTAATAGTGACTATGGTTAGAGATCTTTGATTTTGAACACGTTTACAAAAATGTGCAAATTCTTCAAAAGCATCATTTTTTTGTTTTAAAAAGAATGTCCATGTGAATCTTGAAAAATCATCTACTAAAACAAACACATATCTACTTTTATTTAAAGAAGCAACTCTAGTAGGGCCAAATAAATCCATATGAATTAATTCAAGTGGCCTACTAGTAGAGATTACGTCTTTTGTTTTAAAAGTGGATTTGATTTGTTTTCCTAGTTGACATGCATCACATAACTTATCCTTTTTAAAGGATAGTTTTGGTAGTCCTTTAACTAAGTTATATTTAGATAATTTTGAGAGATTTTTCATGTTCACATGTCCAAATCTTCTATGCCATAACCAAGATTCATTGTTAGAGGCTATTAGACAAAAATCACTTGAAAAATCAATTGCATTCAAACACAATTCATAAATATTATTTTTACGAAAACCTTGAAAAACAACATTTTGCATAGTAGAATCATAAATTAAGCATGCATCTTTTTCAAAAACTATTTTATAACCTTTATCACACAATTTACTAATGCTTAAGAGATTATGCTTTAAACCATTAACCAATAGCACATTTTCTATAATAGGGTTAGATATTTTACCGACCATGCCAATACCGATGACTTTGCCTTTGTTGTTATCTCCAAAGGTGACGGTTCCTCCATCTATACTTTGAATGGTGGATAGTAGGTTGGCATGCCCTGTCATGTGTTTTGAACAGCCGCTGTCTAATATCCAGCGTTCTTTCTTGGGTACCTATAAAAAATTTAAGGTAAATATGGTACCCTTTTTATTGGGTCCAAAACACATTAGTTTGGGGGAAACCAAACCCATGAAGAGTTTGATCTTCCTCCATAAGCAGGAATATAATAAGTAGAATTACACACATTTAACATATATGAGTTAATATAAGCAATTCTATCATTCTGATTTAGACTGACTGGAACCCATACTAGTTTGTTCTGTCCAGTCGACTTACCAGTGTTGTTCAGTCGACTGTTGGTGTACATCAGTCGACTGGTCGATACACTAGGTTGACTTATAAGAGGTTTTGATCTCGTGGAATAAGATCCACTTTCTCTGGACAGGCGACTGGTTGTATGGTTCAGTCGACTTAACCGAATGTTAGTATTACTTTTATCACTGAATTTAACAACCTTTGGCTTTGCAAAGAAATCATACAACTTGTGTGTAACACTAGAAATAGATGCTGATTTATTCTTACTAGTGTGTAAAACAGAGGATTCTTTTACAGAAGATTTCTTAAAACCAAGTCCAAATTTTTGACAAGATGTAACTTGATGATGAAGCATATCATTTAAATTCTCTTTGCCCTTGTTAAACTTAGATACGTTCTTTGAAATCTCTTCATAATTCTTTTTGAGAGTTTCAAGATCAGTATCTAAACTTGCAATGCGAGAATTTAAGGATTTTACTTCCTTATCAAGGTTAAGATTTTCTTGATTAAGTGTTTGATTCACTTTCTCAAGATTCTTAACTCTAATCTTTTCTTTCATTAACTCTTGGAATATTTCATTAAAAGCATCAAGAAGATCTTCGGAATCATAATCATTACTTACATATTCTTGTGCAGCCATAAAACACATATTTGCCACTTCGTTATTTTCATCTGTTTCCTCTTCGGAAGATGAATCACTATCATCCCATGTAGCTTGATAGGCCTTTTTGTTCTTGGCAGATTTGTTCTTTGGATATTTGTCCTTCTTGAAGTTGGATGATTTTCCCTTGTTCTTTGCATTTTCTAAGGGACAATCCTTCTTCATGTGACCTATTTTATTGCACCTGAAACATGTAGGAGGGTCATTAGAATCTTTAATTTTAGAATGAAACTTACCCTTCTTTAAGAACTTCTTAAATCTCCGAGTGAACATTGCTATTTCTTCTTCATCTTCTTCCTCATCTTCTGAGTCTGTCATGGCTTTAAAATCCAATGATTTCTTCTTTGCTTGGTGTGATTCTGTATCTTTCTTTCGATCTTCAAGTTGGACCTCATATGCCATGAGATTACCAACAAGATTCTCGAGAGTAAGTGTTGACAAATCATTCGCCTCCTCTATTACTGTGGTTTTCTTCTCCCATTCTGGAGTGAGTGCACGTAGGACTTTTCTGACCATCTCTGCTTGGGTATAAGTCTTTCCAAGCGCCACAAGAGAGTTTGTGATGTCTGTGAATCTTGTAAACATCTCGGACACAGTCTCATTGTCCTTCATTCTGAACATCTCAAACCTGTGGACAAGAACAGAAATTTTAGACTCTTTTACTTTATTCGTTCCTTCATGTGTTACCTCGAGTGTATGCCAAATTTGATGTGCGGTTGTAGCAATGGATACACGGTTGAATTCTTCCTTTGTCAGTGCACAAAATAAAGCATTCATTGCTTTGGCATTGTTCATAGTCTGATTCTTTTGATCATCATTCCATTGTGCATATGGAATGGTAGGGGCAGTGTATTCCGTCTCTGTCATTTGCCATATCTCGTAGTTGATTGATTGGAGATAAATTCGCATTCGGCACTTCCAATAATTGTAGTTCGTTCCATCAAAGAGTGGTGGCCGTTGTGTAGATTGGCCTTCATGGTACTGATTTGTATTTGAAGTAGTTGCCATAGCCTGTAACCTTGCTCTGATACCAAGTGTTGGATCCTGTAGGCGAAGCAACAAACACTAGAGGGGGGGTGAATAGTGTTTATCAAAAATAAATTGCGGAATAAATAATTTCTCTCGGCACAGTCGACTTAGTGGTGAACCAGTCGACTGATATAGCCAAAATAAAAGAAATTTAAACTCTCGATGCAGTCGACTTATAGATAAGGCAGGCGACTGATGAGACAAAGAGAACAACAAATACAAGACTTGATCAGTCGACTGATACGAAGCTGAGTCGACTGGCCAGACAAGTTTTGCAGAACTTAAACAAGCAAAAGTAAATGCAAACACAAGACAATCAATCACAGAGTACACAAGATATATCCTGGTTCGGTCCTCCCGACCTACATCTAGTCCCCAAGCAACCCACTTGAGATTTCCACTATTCTTGAAAAATTACAAGAATACCCTACGGCGTTACGACAACAACCTTGTCTAACCCGTAGTCCTTTCTCTCAACCAGAGAAAGCAACCCACTCTACTACCAAGTGTGAAAAGACACTGACTCTACAACCAAGAGTCAACAACTACTCTCCAACCGAGAGCAAAAGTACAAGAAGAATTTTTACAATCAACCTATAGCCTTGTTGGTGTATGTGTTGATGCACGTGGCTAAATCACAAGGTTGACTTCTATACTCAGTCCAGAGCGAATTCAATGCTATACTGGACTGAATGTAGAGAACCAAAGTGTATGAACTTGAAAGCTTTGTTTCTCACAGAAAATCACTTAAATTGTTTTTCACAAGAATGCTCGAGTGTATCAAAAATCAAGTTTTTTTTTTCAGTGAGATATGAAACTCTATATAAGGATTTTGATCTCCTGAACGTTGGAAAAACAGTTATACAACTGTCAACCAACAGATCAGACCTTTTGAGTTTGAAAAAAATTTGATTTTAAAAATCAGAAAACGGTCAAAAGCTCTCGAACAGTCGACTGGGTTGCCATATGAGTCGACTGATCAGAGTTTGAATAATTTTAAACAGTTTTGTACTTATCAGTTGACTGGCAGAAGCTTAAGTCGACTGGTACTTAAAAGTTAAAATTCTTCAAACTGTTTTGACTTCTTTTTAGGGGTTTTTAAGAGACACACATTATGAAATTTTGAGTGTGTGTGTGTGTGTGTTGACAAGGCTTTACATCAGACTAAGACTCAACAAAAAATAAAATACAATGTTTATAAGACAGAATAATATAACACATTTGAGCTTGAAGTCTTGAGTCTTGAGTCTTGAATTGATTCTTGATCCTTGTCTCTTCATCTGTATCTTTTTGAGCTTGTTTATTTATTAAGCTAGAATTGTCTTCAGTCTGTGCACTGCAATGTTAGCTGTATAACATAGACACATGTTGCACTGTGTTGTGATCATCAAAATCAAGAATCAACAAAAATAATAATAAAATAATAATAAAATAGTAATTTATACGAGGTAATATCCGTTCGGGTATTACACAAACATCGGAGAAGATTGAGTTGATTCGCAAGAGGCTGGTCGAGGCTCAGAGTCGGCAGAAGAGTTATGCATACACTTCGAAGGAGGGACTTGGAGTTTGAGGTTGGGGATGCAGTCTTTCTCAAGATATCTCCGACTAAGGGAGTGATCAGGTTTGGAAAGAAAGGCAAGTTGGTGCCAAGGTATATTGGGCCGTACAGGATTTTGGGACGGATTGGTAAAACGACATATAGAATGGAGCTTCCAGAGGAGTTGGCATAGGTGCATGATGTGTTCCATGTGTCGTTGTTGAGGAAGTATGTACCAGATTAGAGTCATCAGTGGGTAAAAGTACCTGAAGGTCTGCAGGTGAACTTTAGTTACAAGGAGCAGCCTGTAGAGATTGTTGATCGTCGGGAGAGGGTTTTGAGGAGCAAGGTGATACCTATGGTCAAGGTGTTGTGGAGGAACCAACAGTTCGAGGAGGCTACTTGGGAGCTGGACGATCGAATGTAGAAGGATTTTCCTGAGCTTTTTGTGTGATTTTATTCTTTCGTATGATTGTACACTTTCAGTTGAGTTGTATTTCATTTGTTAAATTATATTCTCTTGTGTAATGGTATTTCTTAAACAATATTTCCATTTATGAGATTTCATTTCCTTTGCTTATTTTTGTTTGGACCCTATTAGTAGTAGTTATGAGGACAGAACTATTCTAAGAAGGGAGTGATGTAATACCCTAAATTTTTAGATAATTCTTTTAAGATTAATAAATGAATTAAAATAATTTTTGGTGATTTAATAAATATTTTCCTGAAATTTACCTTTTCACACGTGCAAAACACGTGCAAATATTTTCTTGGAAAGTTCAAAGTAAAAATTATTTTGGTGAAACACATTATTTATTATTAGATATTATTTATGAATTTTATGGATTTTTCTGATAATTATTTGACATATTTGCAAATATTACAAAAAGAGAAACTTTTGGCAAAATTACCAATTGGAGTGAAACTCCAGATTTTAGGATTTTTGGGCTTGGCTTGATGCCTAGTCAACTCATAGGTAAAGAGTTTACTTTTCGTTTTAATAAATTTGGTTTATTTTGCAAGTTTTGATAAAGAAGGGTCTTTTTTGCAAAATTACCACTTTGAGGGGCAAAAGTGCAATTTCATTTTTTTGGATTTTCAAAACAGTGTCGACTGATAATAGAAGCGATTATTCTTGTTTTAAATCTCAATTAAAATGATTTTATTTAATTTCCAAGTATAAGGATCTATATATGTAAAGATATATTTAAAACATGTATTTTGCAAATCTATTCAAAACCCTAGATACCCTCAATTCCGGCCTATATAGGGTGGGGTGCAGCCGTCTCTTTGCTTCACAACACAAAAGGATTTCTTATTATTATTTTCATCGAGTTTTAAAGCGAGATCATGGTTTTCTTGCGAAATGAGAAATTTTTCTTACTCTTTATTATCTTCGGCTGGTTCTTCAATAAGGTGAGTGACATATGTTTGTTTTCTTATTGTTCTAAGTATATTGTATGTGATGATTTATCTATTAGGAAGCATGTTAGATGATGGTATGAAGAAATAATGAATTTTGATGGGTAGATGAATTAAAGATTGAATCTTTCCATGAAACCATACTATTGATGACCAAAACGCTAATGTTATAACTTGTAATTGTTAAAGAACCTAATAGAAATCATGAGTAGGTTGTTTTTTTTTTGTATACTTGCTGTTTTGACTGAGTTTAATGAGATTGTATGTTAATTATTGCAAAAAGTAAAATAAATCTTCACCTTTACTGTGTATGTGTGCACATGTTATCTGTTATGAACCAATATTCGTATGTGTGCGGAGTGGGATTGATCTTCAGTATTCCGAGGACGAGAGCGACACTCATGGGATGTTTGTGCAAGGAGGGTTCCTGGATGACCTGCGGAGTGAGGCAATCTGCAGTGTCCGGGACGATGAACGTAATGGCCACAGAAAGATATGCAGAGTAGGATTGGCCTCCTGTATTCCAAGGGCGAGAACCAATACTTGCAGAATGTCTAAATCTCGTAGTAGGATTAGTTGCATTGCGGGGATTAAACCGTATCAAGTGGAGAACGTTAAGGGTTTGCACCGGACCTATGTAGAGTTGGATGCATAGAATCCGACAAGTATGCATTAGAGAGTCAGCTTGTAGCATTGTATTTTTTTGACTTGGTTTTATGCATGTTGTTTCCTGTTTTTCTACACATGACACTTAGTCTAGTTTCACTTGATGTTTTCTTGTTTTACTATTTTTATTTCTTATTTCATTTTTTCTTACTGTTGATAAATATTGTTCATGACTTTATCCTTTATGATTTATTTATGTTGCTTTTCTTTTATGTCACTCACACCGCTATAGCTGACCCCTGTCGTTTTGGGGGTTAGGGTTGTCTCTAGCGTCATGTTTTACAGGTAGGTACCTGTAGCTTGGGATTTGGATGCATGAGATAGAATGATGTTATGGCTTATATAAATTGTAAAAGAATGTGTTGTAAAAGAAAGACTTTGTAATTCATGGTGTTTGTTTTCTGCTGTGCTTTGTAAAGAATTAATGTAATAAAAGTTGAAAAAATTTATCTGTTGGCTATGTTTACTATTACCATTGAGGTTGATGCTGGAAATTGTGCCACATATTTCTGAGATATTATGTTGGAAATTCGGGATGCTATAGCTGTGGACCGTCGGATCACTCAGAGCCCCATGCCCATGCGAGATCTATGCGTGGGATGTTGCCACATCTCCCCCCTTCATCCCTACCACTCTGCTTCAAGTCTCGTCTGCTCGATCACTCAAAAAGGCGCACTATCGCGAGATCAGTATTCCAGATGAAGCCACATCCCCCTTCATCACCACAATGCCATCACAGCCACCCGATCTCATCAGCGGGCGAGCCAAGTCAAGATCGATGCTCTAGATTGCTCCAAAAATCACGCTGGTCACATAAAATAATAAAAAGTCCCCAAAATCCATTTAAAAGTTCCAAAATTTAATTTTAAAAAATCGTTACAATTTCTGAAAAGTAATTAAAAATTGGAATAGTTATTTAAAAGTTTGAAAAAGAAATTATTAATTGGGGGAAAATAATTCAAAAAATTCCTAAAATCATTTAAAAATTCTAAAATTTAATTGAAAATACCAAAAATAATAGTCCAATTTGGAAAAATAATTAAAAATTCTGAAAAATATTTCAAAATTGGAATAAATAATTAAAAAAATTCGAAAAAGCAATTATTAATTGAGGAAAAATTATTGTAAAATCGAAAAACATTTGCCACCTCTAGAAGCTTCTGATCAGTTCTAGGTATCTCCAACCGTCCCAGAAAGCTAAGATTGTACTCCATAACTCTAAAATAAGACAAACTACTTCCTAAAAGCCAAAAAATTACCTTCTGAGAGTGGGGGCTTATGACAATGGTAAAACTCATAACAAATCAGGGTCGTACGGTTCTAGCAGAGATCCTAAAACTTCTACAGGCAGATTAACCAAAACGAGTCTCTTTCATAGGTATGGGCCTTCTTCAGGCTCATCTACAAAACATTGGCCGCTTTCAAGCCCATTAAAAGAGACTAGACCCACTTGAAGAGATACCCAGTTCATAAGGGATGTCAGTCAAACGTCTTATCCCCAAACAAGAGTCTTATCTCTTAAGGGGGAGAATCAACAAGAGATAAGAGATTCATATCAATCTAATAGATTCATATCCATCTCCTAAACAGTTTCTCAGGCCTGTAAATATTCTCCCCCCTCCCCCCTCCCCCCTCCCTCAGATAGAAGGAAATCAATAAATATAAAATTTCTCTCTCAAACTCTTTTTCTCTTTCTGGTTTTGACTTGAGCATCGGAGGGTCTATCGCCAGAGCCACCCCTGGTGTTTCAGACTTTTTGCAGGTCCATCGGCCACATCAGCAGCCGTCGGATTTAGATCTCGGTGTTCAATCAATGATCCAGATATACTCTCGGAAGCTCTAACTATTTTTTACGGCGACGATCAAATGTTAGATCTTTAGTAGTTTCCTTCAAATATAAACTCACTATATATTTGCTTCCGCACCAAAATAAGTGGCAACACTTCTAAACTGGCATATTTCCTCATTATACATCTCCAAATCCTTCCCTAAATAGTTTGTCTATCCACACTGGAAGAACAACCAACCCTGATGTCCAGGCACACTTCCACAGACCAAACAATTGATACTGCCAATCCCTGCACACAAAAAAGATTTTCGTAGGTAATTATCTTGTTTAAACTTCCACAAAGATGGTTAATTGATTTTGTCCTAGCCTTCAAAGGCAAGAGCGAGTGTTCGCATTGACTGAGGAGGAAACTCGGAGGATGTGATCCAGGGTATGCAAGAATTTGAATTTTTTATTCAATGTATTAAGTAAAACTTTGTTTGAGAATAAATTGGAGATTTGAGTATCATTCTCTATGTAGCAGAAATTGTTTTGGTGAATGGAATAAAAGTAAAAGTTTTATTTAATACTGGTTCTTCGCATACATTTGTGTCGTCCAATTTTGCAAGTCTTAGAGGTGGAACCTAAGTTGTTTCCAGGCAGAGACTTGTCGGTGGCAACGCCATGAGGAGAAGAATTGGTTACTGATCGATATTACGAGGGCTGTGATATCGAGATTGGTGGGAGATTATTTGGCATTGATCTTATTGAGCTGCAAGTTCTGGGTGTGGATGTGATTGTGGGCATTGATTGGATGGCAATATATGATGCCATAATTGAATGCAAGAAGAAAGAGGTATTGGTGAAGGCACCAGGTGGTCCTGCAGTGACTTTTCATGGAAAGATGAAGGACCAAAAGGTGGCTGTAGTGGTATCTAAGTTGATAATTCCAGATGAAGTCAGAGGAATTCCAGTTGTTAGGGACTTTTCTACTGTGTTCTTGGACGATTTACCAGGATTGCCATCGCAGCGAGATGTGGAGTTTTGCATTAATTGTTCAGTCGGGGAGTTCTTCGATTTCTAAGGCTCCGTACAGGATGGTACCGTAAAGCAGGATGAAATTAAGAAGTAGATTGAGGAATTGCTGAGTAAGGGTTTCATCAGGCCGAGTTCTTCACCGTGGGGTGCACTAGTGTTGTTGGTCAAGAAGAAGGATGGGTCAATGATGATGTGCATTGACTATCGGGAGTTGAATAGGGTGATTATTCAGAACAAGTATCCGCTTCCACGGTTTGATGATCTATTCGATAGGCTTTGGGGAGCAGCTGTGTTTTCGAAGATTGATTTGAGATCAAGGTATCATCAGGTTCGAGTCAAGAAGGAAGATGTGAGTAAAACAGCATTCGGGACTTGTCATGTACTCTATGAGTTTTTGGCAATGCCATTCGGAGTGACGAATGCCCTGGCAGTATTCATAGATATGATGAATCAGATCTTGTGGCCATTTATTGATTCCTTCGTGGTGGTTTTTCATTAATGATATTTTGGTGTATTCGAAGTCGGAGGAAGAGCATTCTATGCACTTGACCGAGGTATTGAAGAAGTTACGGGAGCATAACTTGTATGCCAAGCTGTCGAAGTGTGACTTTTGGATGTTTGAGGTAGCTTTTCTTGGTCATATTCTTTCTAAGGAGGGAGTGGCCACTGATTCTCAGAAGGTTGAAGCAGTGAAGGATTGACCCAGGCCAACGTCAGTGAAGGAATTCTGGAGTTTCTTGGGTTTGGCTGGGTACTACAGAAGATTCATTTAGGGCTATGCATAGATTGCAGTTTCTTTGACAGGGTTAATTCGGAAGAATGTGGTATTCACATGGACTGATAAGTGTGAGGCGTGTTTCCTTGAGCTAAAGGAGAGGTTTACGACTGCGCCTATCTTAGCTTTGCCACCAGCTATGAAGGATTATGATATCTTCGGTGATGCATCTCTCAGAGGTTTGGGGTGTGTCTTGATGCAGGAAGGCAAGGTTATTGCCTATGGTTCGAGGCTGTTGCGTCTGCATGAGAATAATTATCCGACGCATGATCAGGAGTTAGCAGCTATTATCTTTGCCTAGAAGCTGTAGAGGTATTATGTATATGGTAAGAAGGTCAATACGTATACCGACCATAAGTGCCTGAAGTACATTAATCAGTAGAAGGATCTAAATCTTCAGTAGAGAAGGTGGTTGGAAGTATTGGAAGACATTCATTCTGAGATCAAGTATCATCCGGGCAAGGCGAATATGGTAGCCGATGGGCTTAGTTGGAAGAACAGTTTGGCAAGCTTGATCACTACTCAGAGTGAGTTGGCAGTAGAGATTGATTAGGCAGATATTGAGGTGGTACTTTAGGGTTTGGGAGCATCTTTGGCTCAGTTGAGGCTGTAGCCTTCTTTAAGAGAGCGGATTATGGAAGGTCAGAAATCAGATGCAGAGATTCTGACGATGTTGCAGCAGGTTTCCGATGGCAAGTTGTCAGAGTTCCGTGTCCAAGATGGAGTTTTATGGATGGGTGAGAGGTTATGTGTTCTGGAGAATGCAGATCTGAGGGAGAGTATCTTGCAAGAGGCACACAGCACTTTGTTTTCAGTACATGCTTGAGGCACAAAGATGTACAAGGACATCAAATAGCACTTTTGGTGGTCTGGTATGAAGAGGAATGTGGTAGATTTTGTGGCAAAGTGTCTTTCTTGTCAGCAGATTAAAGTAGAAAATCAAAGACCTGGAGGTTTGTTGCAGCCTTTGCTCATTCCAGAATGGAAGTGGGAGAATATCAGCATGGATTTCATTACTCGTTTGCTAAGGAGTGCGAAAGGCAATGACTCAATTTGGGTTATTGTTGACCTTTGACCAAGTCAGCTCACTTTTTCTCCATGAAGATTACTTGGTCGTTGGAGAAATTGGCAGAGCTGTACATTGATGAGATTGTGAGGCTTCATGGAGTTTCTGTGTCGATTGTGTCCAACAGGGATGCGAGGTTCACTTCGTGGTTTTGGAAGAGTCTGCAAGCAGCTTTGGGTACCAGAACCGATTTCAGTACCGCTTTTCATCAGCAGACTGATGGTCAGACTGAAAGGGTGAATCGGGTATTGGAAGATATGCCGAGGGCTTGTATTTTGGATTTCGGAGGTATATGGGAGAGGTACTTGGCATTGGTTGAGTTTTCTTATGCGAGTATCGGGATGGCTCCGTACGAAGCTCTGTATGATAGGAAGTGCATGATGCCTGTTTATTGGTATGAGGTTGACAAGAGGCAGATGTTTGAGCTCGAGATTTTGCAACAAACATTGGAGAATATTAAGTTGATTCGCAAGAGGTTGTTCGAGGCTTAGAGTCGACAAAAGAGTTATGCAGACACTCGAAGAAGAGACTTCGAGTTTGAGGTTGGGAATGCAGTCTTTCTCAAGGTATCTCCGACCAAAGGGAGGCAAGTTGGCGCCAAGGTATATTGGGCCATAAAGGATTTTGGGACGGATTGGTATAATGGCATATAGGTTGGAGCTTCCGGAGGAATTGTCACAAGTGCATGATGTGTTCCATGGGTCGTTTTTGAGGAAGTATGTGCCAGATCAGAGTCATCAGTTGGTAGGAGTGCCTGAAGGTCTACAGGTAAACTTGCATTACAAGGAGAAGCCTGTAGAGATTGTTGATCATATGGAGAAGGTATTGAGGAGTAAGGTGATATCTATGGTCAAGGTGTTGTGGAGGAACCAGCAGTTCGAGGAGGCTACTTGGGAGCCGGACGATCGCATGCAGAAGGATTTTTCTGAGCTTTTTGTATGATTGTATTCTTTTGTATGATTGTACTCTTTGAGTTGAGTTGTATTTCTTTTATTTGATTACATTCTTTATTGTAATGGTATTTCTTAAACTACGTTTCCATTTATGAAATTTAAGTCCCTTTTGCCTATTTTGTTTGGACCCTATTAGCAGTAGTTCTGAGGACAGAATTATTCTAAGGAGGGAGTGATGTAATACCCCAGATTTTTAAATAATGTTTTTAAGATTAATAAATGAATTAAAATGATTTTTGGTGATTTAATAAATATTTTTTTTGAAATTTACCTTTTTGCACATGCAAAACTAGTGCAAAGATTTTCTTGAGAAATTCAAAGTCAAAAACTATTTTGGGAAAACTCATTATTTATTGTTATATATTATTTGTGAATTTTCTAAAAATTTTTCTGATATTTATTGGACCTATTTGCAAATATTACAAAAGGAGGGACTTTTATTTAAAATTACCACTTAGAGTGAAAACTCCAGATTTTTGGATTTTTGGGCTGGGAATGATGAGGTGCAATGGAATATACTATTGTGGTAACCGAAATAGTGGACTCACCTGCTACATTACAATACCTTGCTCCTTATACGGGAACGGCTTTGGCTGAATATTTTATGTATCGTGAACGACATACTTCAATAATCTATGATGATCTCTCCAAACAAGCACAAGCTTATCGCCAAATGTCTCTTCTATTAAGAAGACCCCCTGGTCGTGAAGCTTATCGAGGAGATGTTTTTTATTTGCACTCACGCCTTTTGGAAAGAGCCGCTAAATCAGGTTCTAGTTTAGGTGAAGGGAGTATGACTGCTTTACCAATTGTTGAGAACTCAGAGCTAAAGAGTTTACCTTTTGTTTTAGTAAATTTGGTTCATTTTGCAAGTTCTGATAAAGAAGAATCTTTTTGCAAAATTACCATTTAGAGGGGCAAAAGTGCAATTTCGTTTTTTTCGTTTTTCAAAAAAGTACCGGCTGATAATAGAGGAATTATTCTTGTTTGGAATCTCAATTAAGATGGTTTTGTTTAATTTCCAAGTATAAGAATTTATATATGTAAAGATATATTTAAAAGAGGTATTTTGCAAATCTATTCAAATCCCTAGATACCCTAAATCCCGGCCTATATAGGGTGGGGTGTAGTCGCCTCTTTGCTGCACAACACAAAGGGATTTCTTATTACTATTTTCTTGGAGTTTTAAAGCGAGGATCTTGGTTTTCTTGCGAAAGGAGGGATTTTCTTATTTCTTTATTATCTTCGGTTGATTCTTCAATAAGGTGAGTGACATATGTTTGTTTTCTTATTGTTCTCAGCATGTTGTATGTGATGATTTATCTATTGGAAAGCATGTTAGATAATGGTATGTAGATATAATGAATTTTGATGAGTAGATAAATAAAAATTGAATCGTTACTTGAAACTATGCAAATGTTGAGTAAACAATACCTAGATGACTTGAGATTGTTAAAGAATCTAATAGAAATCATGAGTATGTTACTTCTATCTTATGCTTACTGATTTGATTGAGTTTAATAAGTTGTATGTTGGTTATTGCAAAAAAGTGAATAAAACCTAGTTTCATTGTGTATGAATGCATATGGTCTGTTCTTGAAGTTTTGATGAGTATAACTTGATTAATACATGTCCAAAATTGCTATTATTCATAAGTAACCATTATAATCAGTGGGGCATGTGTTTAATAAATTGCAAGATGAGTTTTGAATTAAAAAGGATCAAATTTTTTATGTGAAACGAGGGTTCTTGATTTTTGGGTCTGTGATGCCTTCAGCCGAAATATGGTTTTGTGGTTTTGATGAAGTTCGATTAGATCCTGAACTTTTTCATACTGAGTTGAGATAAGACATCTTACTACTCACATTGGATAGGTTCTTAATCCTTAAACATGCACACATACACACTGATATATATATATATATATATATATATATATATATATATATATATATATCTTGGTTTGAAGAATTTTCGAAAGTGATCCTTAAGTTCTTCATGAAGTTATCGATTGGACTTGGATTGTTTTAACAGTGAGATTTAACCTAACCTTATACTACTCCTATTGGATGAATCTGAAAGCTTTACTGATACAAACACACCAATACAGTTCCTATATTTATATTTACTGTTTTGAAGTTGTTTGATGAAAAATTCACTTTATGATGGATTTGAAGTGGTTTTGATTCATTTTGCATATTTTTATATGTTATACAAGTTATATCCAACTATATCAAGAATTTAGTTTTTACAAAGTTGCATTTTTATAAAGTAAATTAATGTATCAGTAAAACAAGCACAATTTTCAAAACTGCAGTCTGTTGGGATCGACAGTCGATCGCTTCGTTTCTGAACTGATGACGACAGCCGACTGTCAGTTCTTAAAATTTGGAATTTTTTTACATAACAGTCGACTGTTCTGTCTTTGAACTGAAGTCGAAAGTCGACTGTCGGTTCTTGAGTTTTGAATTTTTGCTGGACCGTCGGCTGGCCATTTTCAACAGTCGAGAGCCACTCTCCTGGCTGATGGTTTTCTTGAGTTTTGGATTTTCGCAGGACCGTCGACCGACCATTTTTCGACAGTCGACTGTCATTGCTGTGGCGGATGTTTTTTTTGAGTTTTCTGATGTTTTCTTTAAACGATTGGTTCTTCAATATTGTGGGTTATTATTCTAATGTTTTAAAATGATGTTTTGCTACAGATTACAGTATTTTACAGAAAGTTATATTTGTTTATAATAGAATTTAAATTACGATCCCGTGACTTAATAAAGAGAGATATATGTGGTTTTTGAAGGAGTTGATGTTTTGGTAAAATATTCTACGACTTAAAAATATGATTTTCTATTATTTAATGGATTTAATATTTTATTTGAATTCGGGATTTCATGAGTACATTATATGGATTCGGATTTTGTTTATTTTAGAAGTTTCTTCATATATTCGTTTTGATGATGGATTTATGAGTTTTATTGGAAGTTTTGGTAATGATGGTTGAGTTATGAGTCCTTAGAGATTGAGTGGGGCCCTAACTACAGGCGGTTGAGATTTGGTTGTTGTTCAATAGAGTTAAGCTCAGTAGGGTACACTAACTCTAAGAGATTCACATTCTAATAAATAATTAATTAACTGAACAAGATAAGGACAGACACTAGATGGTGATATGATGAAATGAGTACAAATGTGAGTTATGGCCTCCAGGATGATCCAAGGAGTGAGATATTCTCCAGTTTTTCGAGACGATTGACGTATGGGCCAAAGAGTGATCTGCGGAGTGGGATTGATCTTCAGTATTCCGAGGACAAGAGCGACGTTCATGGGATGTTTGTGCAATGAGGGTTCTAGGATGACCTGTAGAGTGAGGCCACAGAATGATCTGCGGAGTGGGATTGGCCTCTAGTATTCCAAGGGCGAGAACCGATACTAGCAGAATTTCTAAATCTCATAGTAGTCGTCATAGTAGGATTAGTTGCATAGCGGGGGATTTAACCCTATCAAGTGGAGAACGATAAGGGCTTGCATCAGACCTATGTAGAGTGGGATGCATAGAATTCGACAAGTATGTATTAGAGAGTCAGCATATAGCATTGGTGTTTTCTTGACTTGGTTTTATGCATGTTGTTTCCTATTTTTCTACACTTGACACTTAGTCTAGTTTCACTCGATGTTTTCATGTTTATTTATTATTCTTTTCATTATTCTTCATGTTCATACATGTTGTTTATGACTTTATCCTTTATGTTTTATTTAAGTTGCATTTATTTTTATGTCTCTCACAATGTTATGCCTAACCCCTGTAGATTTGGTGGTTCGGGTTATCGATAGCCTCATGTTTTCAGGGTAGGTATCTATAGCTTGGGATCTGGATGCTTGAGAAAGAATGAAGTTATGGCTTATGTAAATTGTAAAAAGATGTGTTACAAAATAAAAAAATTGTAATTCAAGGTATTTGTTTTCCGCTATGCTTTATAAAGATTAATGTAATAAAAGTTGAATATTTTTATCTGTGTTTTGGCTATATTAACTACTAGGTTTGCCCGTTGACACGTGCCTACGGCACGTCTTCGGAACGGTGCACCTTGTTTAATCATAGAAAATAGTTTTGGAGGTCCAGCAAATTAATTGAAGTAGCAAACATATTATATGAGAAACTTTTTGAGGGTCTAGAAAAAAACATATTATATGATTTTTTTGATTTTTAAAAATTATTTTAAAAGTTTTTAAATTTTAAATTGTTTTAGTTTTTTTAGTTTTTTAAATTTTTCAAAATTTTCATTTTCTTAATTTCTTAAATAGAATAGGGAGGGAGGGAGGGAGGGAGAGAGAGAGAGAGAGAATAATTAAATAAATATAGGAGTTGTTTTGGGTGGGGATTTAAATTTGAGTTTTGGGGGAAACTTTTGGGAGGGAAAATATGTTTTGTAAGGTTAGATCTGGGCCTTTAATTTTTGGGGAGATTGAAGGAGAGCCACTTGATAGCTTTCTTTGTGTTTTATTATATAGATTACAATTGAGGTTGATGCTGGGAATTGTGCCACGTATTTCTGAGATATCATATAGAAAATTCGGGACGCTATAGAGATTGGTATCAGAGCATGCTTCAATAGTAATAATAGACATGGTATAAAATAAACCTAGGTGTGGACATTAGAGCATGAGTATCTTGGTGTGGACATTAGAGTGTGAGTATCATATAGAGTTAGAACATGATGTTTTGGTTTGGGGTATGGTTGAGGTTTTGCTATGGGGTATTGATGTGAATATGAATTGTGTTGTGGTGCTCTAACTTTACCCTCATTTTGCAGTATTCAGTAATGGTAGGACCCACGACCAGAAATGGTGGTAATGGTGATGGGTCTAGAAGTTTCCATGGGGCTGGACTTGATCTTGAGACTGAGATTGCCAGGGTGTATCAGACCTTGAATGCATTCATAACAGCTAATATGGCATAGAATCAGAATCAGAATTTTTTCAGAATCAGGGGGCAAGGACCAGTGTTTGTCAATGCTGATCCGATCAAGCAGGTTGAGTCCTTCAAGCGGATGAAGCTACCTGTGTTTGAGGGGCAGTCTAATCCAAATGAAGCTGATGATTGGATTAGACAGATGGAGATCAAGCGGATGAAGCCGCCTATGTTTGAGGGGCAGTCTAATCCAAATGAAGCTGATGATTGGATTAGACAGATGGAGATGGTCTTCGAAGTATTGGAAACCCCAGCAGTCAATAAGGTGAAATTGGCTACAATGCAGTTAGAGAAGGAACCCCAGCAGTCAATGAGGTAAAATTGGCTACATGGAGTATGTGATCCGGGGTATGCAAGAATTTTGAATTTTTAGTCAGTGTATTAAGTAAAACATTGTTTGAGAATAAATTGGAGATTTGAGTATCATTCTCCATGTAACAGAAATTATTTTGGTTAATGGAATAAAAGAAAAAGTTTTATTTGATAATGGTTCTTCGCATACATTTGTGTCCCCCAATTTTGCAAAATTCTTAGGTGTGGAAACTAAGTTGTTTCCAGGCAGAGTCTTGTCGGTGGCAACGCCGTCAGGAGAAGAATTGGTTGTTAATCGATATTACGATGGCTGTGATATCGAGATTGGTGGGAGATTATTTGGCATTGATCTTATTGAGCTGCAAGTTCTGGGTGTGGATGTGATTGTGGGCATTGATTGGATGGCAATATATAATGCCACAATTGAATGCAAGAAGAAAGAGGTTTTGGTGAAGGCACCCGATGGTCCCGCAGTGACTTTTCAGGGGAAGATGAAGGACCCGAAGGTGGCTGCAGTGGTATCTAAGTTGATGATTCCAGATGAAGTTAGAGGCATTCCAGTTTTCAGGGACTTTTTTACAATGTTCATGGAAGATTTACCAGGATTACCACCGCAGCGAGATGTAGAGTTTTGTATTAATGTTCAGCCGGGGAGTGCTTTGATTTCTAAGGCTCCTGCAGATTGAGGAATTGCTGAGTAAGGGTTTCATCAGGCCGAATTCTTCACCATGGGGTGCACTAGTGTTGTTGGTCAAGAAGAAGGATGGGTCAATGATGATGTGCATTGACTATCGGGAGTTGAATAGGGTGACTATTCAGAACAAGTATCCGCTTCCAAAGATTGATGATCTGTTCGATAGGATTTGGGGAACAGCTGTGTTTTCAAAGATTGATTTGAGATCAGGTTATCAGCAAGTTCGAGTCAAGGAAGAAGATGTGAGTAAAACAGCTTTCAGGACTCGTTATGGACTCTATGAGTTTTTGGTAATGCCATTCAGAGTGATAAATGTGCCGGCAGTATTCATGGATATGATGAATAGGATCTTGCAGCCATTTATTGATTCCTTCGTGGTGGTTTTCATTAATGATATTTTGGTGTATTCGAAGCCGAAGGAAGAGCATTCTATGCACTTGATAGAGGTATTGAAGAAGTTACGGGAGCATAACTTGTATGCTAAGCTGTCGAAGTGTGACTTTTGGAAGTTTGAGGTAGCTTTTCTTGGTCATATCCTTTCTAAGGAGGGAGTGGCCACTGATTCTCAGAAGGTTGAAGCAGTGAAGGATTGGCCCAGGCCAACGTCAGTGAAGGAAGTCAGAAGTTTCTTGGGTTTGGTTGGGTACTACAGGAAATTCATTCAGGGCTATGCACAGATTGCAGTTCCTTTGACAGAGTTAACTCGGAAGAATATGGCATTCACATGGACTGATAAGTGTGAGGCGAGTTTCCTTGAGCTAAAGGAGAGGTTGACAACTGCGCCTATCTTAGCTTTGCCACCAACTGGAAAGGATTATGATATCTTCAGTGATGCATCTCTCAGTTGTTTGGGGTGTGTCTTGATGCAGGAATGCCAGGTTATTGCCGATGGTTCGAAGCAGTTGTGTCCACATGAGAAGAATTATCCGACGCATGATCTGGAGTTAGTAGCTATTATCTTTGTCTTGAAGCAGTGGCGGCATTATGTATATAGTATCATCTGAGCAAGGCGAATGTGGTAGCCGATGGGCTTAGTCGGAAGAGCAGTTTGGCGAGCTTGATCACTAAGAGTGAGTTGGCAGTAGATATTGCTCAGGCAGGTATTGAGGTGGTACTGCAAGATTTGGGAGTGTCTTTGGCTCAGTTGAGGCTGAAGCCTTCTTTGAGAGAGCAGATTGTGCAAGGTTAATCAGATGCAGAGATTTAGAAGATGTTGCTGCAGGTTTCCGATAGCAAGTTGTCAGAGTTCTGTGTCCAAGATGGAGTTTTATGGATGGGTGAGAGGTTGTGTGTTCTGGAGAATGCAGATCTGAGGGAGAGTATCTTGCAAGAGGCACACAGATGTACAAAGACATCAAACAACACTTTTGGTGGTCTGGTATGAAGAGGGATGTGGCAGATTTTGTGGCGAGGTGCCTGACTTGTCAGTAGATTAAAGCAAAAAATAGAGACCTAGAGGTTTGTTGCAGTATTTACTCGTTCCAGAATGGAAGTGGGAGAATATCAGCATGGATTACATTACTGGTTTGCCAAGGAGTGCAAAGGGAAATGACTCAATTTGGGTTATTGTTAACTGTTTGACCAAGTCAGCTCACTTTTTGTCCATGAAGATTACTTGGTCGTTGGAGAAATGGGCAGAGTTGTACGTTGATGAGATTGTGAGGCTTCATGGAGTTCCTGTGTCAGTTGTGTCCGACAGGGATGCGAGGTTCACTTCGAGGTTTTGGAAGAGTCTGCAAGAAGCTTTGGGTACCAGAACCGATTTCAATACCGCTTTTCATCCGCAGACTGATGGTCAGACGAAAAGGGTGAATCAGGTATTGGAAGATATGCTGAGGGCTTGTGTTATGGATTTCGGTGGTAGCTGGGAGAGATACTTAGCATTGATTGAGTTTGCTTATAACAACAGTTACCATGCAAGTATCGGGATGGCTCCGTACGAAGCTCTGTATGGGAGGAAGTGCAAGACGCCTGTTTATTGGTATGAGGTTGGCAAGCGGCAGATGTTTAGGTCCGAGATTTTGCAGCAAACATCGGAGAAGATTGAGTTGATTCGCAAGAGGTTGGTCGAGGCTCAGAGTTAGCAGAAGAGTTATGCAGACACTCGAAGAAGAGACTTCGAGTTTGAGGTTGGGTATGCAGTCTTTCTCAAGGTATCTCAGACAAAAGGAGTGATCAGGTATGGTTAGGAAGGCAAGTTGGCGCCAAGGTATATTGGACCATACAGGATCTTGGCGCAGATTGGTAAAACGGCATATAGGTTGGAGCTTCCGGAGGAGTTGGCACAAGTGCATGATGTGTTCCATGTGTCGTTGTTGAGGAAGTGTGTGCCTGTAACTCCTGTTTCTCCAAAAATGTATTTTTGTGTATTTTCTGTATTTAAAACTTTTGCAAATTATTTTTTTTAGGTTTTCAAATTTTTTTGTCAAAATGCATTGTTGGATCTCCTATCAAAATCTATTTTCAATCAATAACTGTATTTGTAACTATTTTCTTTATATTATAATACAAATCTTATTGTATAATGTTGTTATTACCTGGGTTTCTATTATTACTATTATTATTTTTATCATTGTCTTATTATTATTATTGTCAGTATTATTGTTATTACTGTTATTTTTAATATTTTTATTATTATTATTATTATTATTATTTGTTTTCTTTACTACTATCAGTATTATTATTTTATTGTATTACATTTTGATTTTATATTAAAAATCCTATTCTTATTTATATTTGTGACCCCTATTTTTCCTAATGAATATTTAACTGTCACGCCCCGCTTTCAAAAAAGAATACAGAATACGGATACGAGACCAAAGCCAAGCGAATGATTTTCATCATCCATAAGCTGTTCAGGAATCTTTACAATATTTCACAAGATAAACAGAGTCGGAAGCAAAAGATACAACCAGGCATGCATAATTGAAACAAGATACCAACAGAAATTACTTGAAACCAAATATAATAATCTCAAATAATCAAATTCTGAACAAGTCAAATATACTGGGTCACATCGCCCAAATACAAGATAAATATTCAAGTAATCAAGTTCATCTTATTCAAGTTCAAGCAACAACAATAATAATAAAATCATAAAGAATGAAATCCAGCACTAGTACATCATCTCACCAATACCACCTGGCAGCCGACCATCTTGATCTGCATCTAGTAAATTTGCAGGAGAATGAAGAAGAAAAATAAGTACCCGTCAATTGCAAGTTACGGGCCACTTATAATGTAGGGTACAAGTACATGGAATAGGTAAATCTATATAACAACCTAGCATGGTATAATCATGAATACAGGACATAAATCATAGCTTGGCAAGATGAGCAAATATAATAGCATGTGTCGAGTGTCAAGTAAACAAGTGTCATGCATCAAGTAACCAGTATCAAGAATCATGTAACTATGTAGCATGTATCAAGTATCAAATCTCATGTATCATGTAGTCAAGTGTCAAGTGGGCATGTATCATGTTCCAGTATCAAGTGGGCATGTATCAGGTTCAAGTATCATGTATCAAGTTTTGTAGTTATTACTATATAGGTAGCACTTCATGCGCCCCAAAAACATAACACATGGTTGTTACAACAAACAGTTTTGCTTTAGATTTCATAGCGGACCATACAGGGCAGTGTACTCAGGGACAAGCTCCAAGTATCATGTAATCATGTATCATGTAAACAAGCTCCAAAACCCAAACAAGCTCCAGTGTCATGTGTGTACATGTCATGTATATTGTGTCAAGCTCCACATGTAAACAAGCTCCAATAACTACTAGGTTCTTCCGAGTACACATTTCTGCACTATCCACTACTAGATCTTTCTCTTAACCACGGCTTGGTTAATTTATTATTAATGTCAAACATGCATGGAGGTGTGCAATACATATCGAGAATAACATGGCATGATCATGTGACAAGTGCAAGTTTCAAGATAAACATGTACGTGTGCAAGATATCTCATAAACGAGTAAAATATGCAAATCTCAAGTTCAGGACAGTAAGACCATACTGTAATAAAATAGTGATTCCCCGTGTTACAAACATCCAATCTGGATCTGTCGAAGGATCTGAAAAATATACTTCCACACGAATCCAATGAGTATAAATAAGTCATATATTATTTCACAAAAACATATCTAAAAACTGATTTGAATACAGAAAATAGGTTCAGCCAGAAATCAGGAAAACAAATTCAAGAACAGAAAAACAGCATGAAAACAAATTAAATAAATCCACAAAAAATCTGAAGTATTCCCCTATATGTCTAGTATATAAATATAAAGTTTTAGAATTTTCTAGTGAAATTAGATTAGTCATCAAAAATAAGAAAGTATCAAGAAACCATAGTTTGGCAAATCTGGAATTCCCAACACTGTTGTACGAAAACTAAGATATCTCGCAACCAGTGAATCAAAATCCAATTCCGCCAAAGGGATATAAAAATAAATAAAGTATACTAACTTTCATATTTCAGAATCATTTTTCATACAGTAAAAGGAATCATAGTGAAATTAAGGTTCTTTACAGAACAGCGAGCAAAATATAGCAAGTATAAATTTTATAAATGAGCATGAAATAATACATAAAACTCATCAATAAAATTCACCAAAATTCTGGGTAATCTCTAACTTGATAAAGAAAAACTGATCAAAGTTTTGGATCAAGATAATATATGTAGCATAGTTCTTTAAAATGATTTGTCATCAAAATTACCGAAAAACAGAATCTGGAAAAGATCGACACCTCTGTAGTAAAACAGTCATAACTCAGTCATACGAAAACAAAACCAAGTAAGGTCAGAGGGGTTTGAAAATAGAAGAAATTCTCTAAAACTCATGTTTTATACCGAAATTAAGATACTGACTTTAAGACAGTCCAAAACAGCAAACAAAACAGATCAGTGACCAAATACAGATTTTTCCCTTAAAAACAAAATCAACATTGATTCAAGAATTGATCCAAACACACCCAAACATGAAATCAAGTCTACCAAGTGTCTAAACATCATAAATTAAGGTACCTACCATGTCCACACCAAGCATTTCACATGGGTCTCAACCAAAACATGAGTTCTCACAAAAGTCTCACATACATGATCAAAAATTAAGAACGGGTAAAACCTAAGTTAATCCATGTCCATATTATGTCGTGAGTCATCTATGGTCAAATCATCACAATAGAGACAAAACCCATCAAAGAAAACACAAACAAGAGTCGTCTCTAGACCCAACTGCACTATAGGTGGTATTTTTGACTTGTATCAAACAAATGAATTAGAGTACAAGTTACTTGCGTTAATCGGAGATGAAGAACAGCGAAAATCAAGAGTAACGAGCAAAATCCACGAACAAAAATCCACGAATCAAAGAATCCAAGCAACTAGAGCGAAAGTCTCCACACGAACAAAACTCCAAAAGCGAAAGATGTTGGCTATGGTGGCTTGCGGCCACGAGAGAACACCAAGAAAGCGAGACGAGAGATTAAGTGGTGGTGCGAGAGGGTTGGATGGCCAAGGGGATGGGGGATCGGGTTTGGGGTGTTGCCGGGGTGGTATGCGGCCGAGAGGGGGAGTAGGGGGCTGTCGACTGGGCTGCTCGGGTGTGCACAGGTCTAAGGTAGTGGGTGGTCGGCCTGGGCTGTGTGCGGGTGCGGCTCAAGCAAGGAGGAAGGGGGAGGCCGAGGTGCTTGAAGTTAGGGCTAGGGTTCGGATGAGAAGGATTAGAGAGAGTATATATATATGGGGATTAGGGTTTAGAAATACAAGTTGGGTAAATGGGTATTTGGGTTGTGGGTAATTAAGAGTAGTAGTAGGTTTACCAATGGGTTTTTTATTTTGGATCAATTAAATAGGAATACAAATAGGATTGGGAATTTATTTTGCTTTGGAATCTTATTAGGGATCAAAATAATAGGATTGGGAAAATAGGATAACTAATCACCACCACAACACCCCAGAAAAATAAAAATAAATAGAACGATACCAAAATGCAGAAAGAACAAACTAATGAAGAACGAAACAAAAGAGACAACCAATCACACACAAGGAGCTCAAAATAAAATGAAACGAATATATATTGAAAACAACTCCAATATACGGTTCAGAAAAATACGAGAGAGAAAATACACCAAAACAAAAAATACACTCCAAAATATACAAAATGAAAAACAGGGGTTACATTAACCCATTAACCCAATACTAATATCCATACCCAATGACCCCACTTCAACCCATTACAAATATAAACCCATAACCCATTTCCTATATTAAACTAAACCCATTAGAACCCTATATAAAAACCTTATACCCATTTACTAAATCCCCAAACCCGTTACCCTATTCTACCCCAACCCGTACCCAATAACAGACCCCAAACCCCATGTTCTCAGCCTAACCCTAATAAACCCAACCTATATAATACCCATATTTGCCTATTCATCTTCTCCCCTCCCTCCGCCGTTTCGTTTTCCCTCTCCTAGTCTCTCTCCCATTCGCCCCTCTCGTCATCCCTGCGACCCCATCTCCCTGTGCCAGCCTCCCCCTGGCCGCCGATGCCTCCTGTGCCCACCGTAACAGCTCGATAGCACCCCTGCCATGTCCCCGATGCCTCCCTGCCTCCCTGCAGCACTGTATCACCCTTTCCCGTCTCCTCATCTCCTCGCTGCGACGCTGCAACACCCAGGTGAGCACTTCGACGCCACTCCCCAGCTTCCCCCCCATAGCCAGTGTGCCGTCCTCTGCCTTGCCACCGCCGTGCTGTGCTTTTTTGCCGCCTGCAGCGAGCAGACCCCGAGACAGCCACCTGTGACAGTCCCCTGGACGGGGGCGGCCGGTGCCGCCGTCGTCACGCCGTTCTGCCACCGCACTGCCTGCTTTGCCGGTGCCGCCTGCCGGATGTCACCAGGAAGCTTTTGGCTTGTTGGTTGGATTTTTGATCATGGTTTGATCACCTTTGGTTGTGAGCCGTCGGATTCTTTCTTGATCATCATGATCATCATGGTTCCTTGATTGCTTTGATCCTAGCCGTCCGTTCGATTGTGATCTAGATCATCTTGGAGTTCTGGGTTGCTTTGACTGTAGACCGTCCGATCGACTCGATCATCATGATCATCATCACTATGGAGTTCTTTGATCACTTTGATTAGTGGCTGTTAGATCATCGATCTGATCCAATCATCATTATCATCATCAAGATACTGATCACATCTCGATCTTGATCTTGATCCTCAATCAGAGTCGTCCGATCTGATCCGATCTCCTTGATCTCTTGATCTTTTGATCTCAGTCGTCTGATCATATTCGTGATCTGTTGTTCCTTGTGTTCGTGATTGGTTCGTGATTCGATCATTGAGTTTGTTGGTCGGGAATCCATTCCCGTTAATCTTGCTTGGAGTCGTTTTCATCGTCGTCTCTCAGGCAAGTAACTTGTACTCAAATTCCTTTGTATGATACAAGTCAAAAATACCGCTTGTAGTGTAGTTGGGTTCTAAAGACAACTCGGGTGTGATGTATGATTGATGAGTTTGTCTCTATAGTGCTATTGACCATAGTTGCCTCATGACATATGACATGAAACAACCTAGGTTTTGCCTGTTCTTGATATGATGTTTATGTGAAAACAATTATGAGAACTCGTGTGTTTGTGAGATCCATGTGAGATACTTGTTGTGGACATGTTGTACACCCTATTTCATGATGTTTGGACACTTGGGAGACTTGTTCATGTTTGGTTGTGTTTGGATCAAGTTTCGTTGAATCTATGTTTATTTTGGTTTTGAGGAAATTCTGTATTTTGCCGATAATCTTTCTTGATTATTAATTTAGACCATATTAAGGTCAGTATCTTAATTTCAGTATAAACATGATTTGTAGAGAAATTCGTCTTCTTTCCAACCCCTCTGACCTTGCTCGATTTTGTTTTCGTATGTGTGAGATATGACTGTTTTACTATAGATGTGTAGATCTTATCCAAATTTCGTTTCTTGGTGATTTTGATGACTAAATTATTTTGATACTTATGCTACACAAATTATTTTGATCTAGAACTTTGGTCAGCTTTTCTATACTTATCTAGGGATTACTCAAAATTTTGGCAGATTTTATTGATGAGTTTTATATGTCGTTTCATGCTCGTTTATGAAAACTATACTTGCTGTATTTTTGCTTGCTGTTCTGTAAAGAATCGTATTTTCACCTTGATTCCTTTTACTGTATGGAAAATATTTGTGAAATATAAAAGTTAGATTATTTTGTCTATTTTCATCTCCTTTTGGCGTATTTGGATTTTGTTTCACGGTTTGCGAGACATTACAGTTTTCGTACAGCTGTGTTAGGAATTCCAGGTTTACCAAACTATCGTTTATTGATATTTTCTGATTTTTGATGACTGATCTAATTTCACTGAAAAATTATGAAACTTTATATTTTGATACTAGACAGATAGGGTAATACCCCAGATTTTTCGTGGAGTTATTTATTGAGTTTTGATGCTGTTTTCCTGACTGAGAATTGGTTTTACTGATTTCTGGCTGAACGTGTTTTCTGGATTAAAATCAGTTTTGAGTTATGATTTTGTGAATTACTATATGACTTATTTGTACTCGCTGGATTCGGTTGGGAGTCTGTTTTCTAGACATTTTGACGGATTCAGATATGCATTTTTATAACACTGGGAATTTCAGTTTTGCTACAGTAGGGTGTTGCTGTCCTGAACTTGAGATTTGGTTATTTTGTCCCTGTATGAGCTATCTTGCACCCGTACTTGTTTATCTTGCTACTTGAACTTTCTACTTGATCATACCATGATATACTTTCTTGTTTCGTGATACATACTTGCTTGTTTGACATTAATAATAAATATCAAGCTGGGGTTTTAATGGGAAAGATCTAGTAGTGGATAGTGCAGAAACGTGTACTCGGAAGGAGACTTGTGTTTCCTGTATGACATGTTACCAATCAAGTTTACCGATCAAGTTACCGATCAAGTTACCGATCAAGTTAATTTCTGTTACCGATCAAGTTACCGATCAAGTTAATATTCTGTTACGATCAAGATACCGATCAAGTTACCGATCAAGTTTACCGACTAAGTTCTGTGATTCTGTGGATACCCGAGTATACTTCCCTGTATAGTCCCCTATGAAATCTAAAGCGGAACTGTTTGTTGTAGCAACCATGTGTTATAATATGGGGTGCATGAAGTGCTACCTAGATAGTAATCACTATAAAACTTGATACATAATCTTTGAACATGATACTTGAACATGATACATGCTTGCTTGACACTTGACTACATGATACATGAGACTTGTTTACACGAGACTTGATACTTGACACTTGATGCATGATTACACGACACTTGACACTTGATGCTTGTTTACATGATCCTTGTTCATGACTCTTGATATATACTACATGATACTTGTTTACCTTACCATGCTAGTTGTTTATTTTGACATCATGCTTATTCCATGCTATTAGTTAGTTTTCCCCATGTACTTGTATCCTGCATTACAAGCGACCTGTAACTTGCAATTGACGGGTACCTTGTTTTCTCTTTTCCTCTTCCCTGCAATTGTTAAATTGCAGATTTTGGAGAAGAGGTTCCAGATGGTATCGGCGACATGAGATACTAATTGCTGGAGATTTTGCTATCATTAATTCTTGTTTCTTACTTGAACAATATTGTATTTTGATACTTAGATTTATTTTGTATTTGGACAATGTGACCCAGGATATTGTTTTATTCAGATCATGACTATTTGAAATTATATATTTGGTTTCAAGTATTCTTGTTGGTATTTTGGTTCATATGTGCATGTTGGTTGATACTTTTATTTCCGACGCTGATTATTTCGTGAGATGTTGTAAAAATTCTTGAACAGCTTATGGATGATGAAAATCATTCGCTGGGTTTTTGTCACGTATCCGTATTCCGTATTCTCTTTTGGGAAGTGGGGCGTGACAAGGTTTTAGTGGTATCAGAGCCTAGGTTTGGCTAATGTATTAATTGCCTAATATATTAGACAAGCTTGGCTCGTACTGGGATCGGCTATATAGTTCACCAACCATGCATGCATAAATGAATTATTACCAACATTGATCTGGATGCTAGTCTTATTCCGTCCATTTTGATCCCTTGATTCCTTGTTCTTTTGTCTTTTTCAGTTGCCCTCTTTGTTGATTTTTTCTTGGGTACGAATTTATTCTTCTCGTACTCATATTCCTTGATTTTGGTGCCATCCACTCTTCTTATTTTCTGCTTGGTCCGTCAGTCTGCATCGCTGGATGCTATTGGCAGAATCTTCCCTGATCAGAGTGGCGCAGCGGAAGCGTTGTGGGCCCATAACCCACAGGTCTCAGGATTCTCTTGTTGTTTCTCCTTCCCTACATTGTTTGCTTTTCCCTATCTCTTGCATTTGTTCGCATCCGCTGACTCATTGTTTGGTTCATCTCTTCCTTGTCCATTCTTCCTTCGATTCCAGCTCTATCTATTTCTTCATCTCTTTGCTTTGTTGTTTTGCAAGTCTTGTGTTGTATCTCCTTTATTTTTGGTACCGATTACAACTTTCTTGCATTCCAATTTGCCATTATGCACCCACTCATTATTGATTCAATTCTTCCCTGTCTTTTCTCTCTTTGATTCCAGTTCTGCCTACTCCTTTATCTTGCTTGGTTAACTTGTGTTGTTTCCTTTCTTTTGATATTGTTTGTTCTCTTTCAAGCATTTCATTTGACCCCATTGTTATCCCCTTCCTTCTTTTTATGGTATTGCCCCTGCTTTATTCATTTTCCTTTTACCCTCTATTTTGTTACCCTTCCCCAGTTGCTTTCGTCTTGTCCTATGTACCTTCTAAGAAAATTTCGAGGACGAAATTTTGTTGTAAGGTGGATAGGATTTGTAACCCCTGTTTTCCCAAAAATGTATTTTTGTCTATTTTCTGTATTTAAAATTTTTGCAAATTTTTTTTTTTCGGTTTTCAAATTTTTTTGTCAAAATGCATTGTTGGATCTCCTATCAAAATCTATTTTCAATCAATAATTGTATTTGTAACTATTTTCTTTATATTATAATACAAATCTTATTGTATAATGTTATTATTACCTAGGTTTCTATTATTACTATTATTATTTTTATCATTCTCTAATTATTATTATTGTCAGTATTATTATTATTATTGTTATTTTTAATATTGTTATTATTATTATTATTATTATTATTAATTGTTTTCGTTACTACTATCAGTATTATTATTTTATTGTATGAAATTTTGATTTTATATTAAAAATCCTATTCTTATTTTATATTTGTGACCCCTATTTTTTCTAATGAATATTTAACCCATTAACCCATTATTAAAATCCATACCCAATAACCTTTCTTCAACCCATTACCAATATAAACCCATAATCCGTTTCCTATATTAAACTAAACCCATTAGAACCCTATATAAAAACCTTATACCCATTTACTAAATCCCCAAACCCGTTACCCTATTCTACCCCAACCCGTACCCAATAATAGACCCAAAACCCCAAGTTCTCAGCCTAACCCTAATAAACCCAACCTGTAATACCCATATTTGCCTATTCATCTTCTCCCCTCCCTCCACCGTTTCATTTTCCCTCTCCTAGTCTCTCTCCCGTTCGTCTCTCTCCTCGTCCCTGCGCCCCCGTCTCCCTGCGCCAGCCTCCCCCAAGCTGCCGGCGTCTCCTGTGCCCACCGCAATAGCTCGACAGCACCCCTGCCATGTCCTTGATGCCTCCCTGCATCTTGTGGCACCGCAACACCATTTCCTGTCTCCTCATCTGCTCGCTGCGACACTGCAACATCCAGGCGAGCACTTCGACGCCGCTCCCCGGCTTCCCCCCGCAGCCAGCGTGTTGTCCTCCGCCTTGCCACTGTCGTGCTGTGCTTTTCCCCTGCCTGCAGCTAGCAGACCCTGAGATAGCCACCTGCGGTAGTCCCCTGGCCGGCGCCGCCCCCATCCCGCCGTTCTGCCACCGCGCCACCTGCCTCGCCAGTGCTGCTACAGGATGTCGCCAGCCGAAGCTTTTGGCTTGTTGGTTGGAGTTTTGATCATGGTTTGATCACCTTTGGTTGTGAGCCGTCGGATTCTTTCTTGATCATCATGATCATCGTGGTTCCTTGATCGCTTTGATCCTAGCCATCCGTTCGATTGTGATCTTGATAATCTTGGAGTTCTGGGTTGCTTTGATTGTGGACCGTCCGATCGACTCCATCATCATGATCATCGTCATCATGGAGTTCTTTGATCACTTTGATTGGTGGCCGTTAGATCGTCGATCTGATCCGATCATCATTATCATCATCAAGATATTGATCACATCTCGATCTTGATCTTGATCTTCGATCAGAGTCATCCGATCTGATCCGATCGCCTTGATCTCTTGATCTTTTGATCTCAGTCGTCTGATCGTATTCGTGATCTGTTGTTCCTTGTGTTCGTGATTGGTTCGTGATTCGATCATTGAGTTTTTTGGCCTTTTGACGCGTATCCGTATTCCGTATTCTCTTTTGGGAAGTGGGGCATGACAGTGCCGGATCAGAGTCATCAGCTGGTAGGAGTGCCTGAAGGTCTACAGGTGAACTTGAGTTACAAGGAGAAGGTTTTGAGGAGCAAGGTGATACCTATGGTCAAGGTGTTATGGAGGAACCAGAATTTCGAGGAGGCTACTTGGGAGGCAGGCGATCCCATGTAGAAGGATTTTCCTGAGCTTTTTGTATGATTGTATTCTTTTGTATGATTTTACTCTTTGAGTTGAGTTGTATTTCTTTTATTAGATTACATTCTCTTGTGTAATGGTATTTCTTAAACAATGTTTCCATTTATGAAATTTAATTTCCTTTTGCCTATTTTGTTTGGACCTTATTAGTAGTATTTCTTAGGACAGAACTATTCTAAAGAGGGAGTGATGTAATACCCCAGATTTTTAAGCAATATTTTTAAGATTAATAAATGAATTAAAATGATTTTTGGTGATTTAATTAATATTAATCTGAAATTTACCATTTTGCACGTGCAAATATTTTCTTGGCAAATTCGAAGTCAAAACGTTTTTTTGGAAAAATCATTATTTATTATTATATATTATTTGTGTTTATTTTGGATTTTTCTGATAATTATTGGATCTATTTGCAAATATTACAAAAAGAAGAACTTTTGTGCAAAATTATCACTTGGAGTGAAAACTCCAAATTTTCAGATTTTTGTGCTGGGCTTGATGCCTAGTCAACTTAGAGCTAAAGAGTTTACCTTTTGTTTTAATAAATTTGGTTCATTTTGCAAGTTCTGATAAAGAAGTCTTTTTTGCAAAATTGCCACTTAGAGGGGCAAAAGTGCAATTTCGTTTTTCTGGATTTTCAAAAAAGTGCCGGCTGATAATAGAGGAATTATTCTTGTTTTAAATCTCAATTAACATGGTTTTATTTAATTTCCAAGTATAAAGATTTATATATGTAAAGATATATTTTAAAAAGGTATTTTGCAAATCTATTCAAAACCCTAGATACCCTAAATCACGGCTTATATAGGGTAGGGTGCAACCGTTTCTTTGCTGCACAACACAAAGGGATTTCTTATTACTATTTTCTTGGAGTTTTATAGCGAGGATCTTGGTTTTCTTGCGAAAGGAGGGATTTTCTTATTTCTTTATTATCTTCGGTTGATTCTCCAATAAGGTGAGTGACATATGTTTTTTTTCTTATTGTTCTCAGCATGTTGTATGTGATGATTTATCGATTGGAAATCATCTTAGATGATGGTATGTAGATATAATGAATTTTGACGAGTAGATGAATAAAAATTGAATTGTTACTTGAAACTATGCAAATGATGAGTAAACAACACCTAGATGACTTGAGATTGTTAAAGAATATAATAGAAATCAGGAGTAAGTTATTTTCTATCTTATGCTTGCTGATTTGATTGAGTTTAATAAGTTGTATGTTGGTTATTGTAAAAGAGTGAATAAAAACCTAGTTTCACTGTGTATGAATGCATATGGTGTGTTCTTGAAATTTTGATGAGTATAACTTGATTAATACATGTCCAAAATTGCTATTATTCATAAGTAACCATTATAATCAGTGGCGCATGTGTTTAATAAATTGCAAGATGAGTTTTGAATTAAAAATGATCAAATTTTTTATGTGAAATGAGGGTTCTTGATTTTTGGGTCTGTGATGCCTTCAGCCGAAATATGGTTTTGTGGTTTTGATGAAGTTCGATTAGATCCTGATATTTTTCATACTGGGTTGAGATAAGACATCTTACTACTCACATTGGATAGGTTCTTAATCCTTAAACATGCACACATACACACTAATACATACATACATGTATATATATATATATATATATATATATATATATATATATAGGGAGCCCTTCGGTTGAGAACTAATTTTGGTGAGAACTCTGTGAGAACTCACGGAGTAGACCCCCCATAAAAAATCTGAACCGACCATCTTGTTCTACACACCATAGATCGCATAACATAAAGAAATCAAGTAATTTGAAGTTCATTTGCTCATTCATCAAATGGAGTAGAATTTTCAGCCATACAATTTTGCGATGATGTAAATCATGGGCAAATTAACTTCAAATTACTTGATTTCTTTATGTTATGCTATCTATGGTGTGTAGAACAAGATGGTCGGTTCAGATTTTTTATGGGGGGTCTACTCCGTGAGTTCTCACAGAGTTCTCACTAAATTAGTTCTCAATCGAAGGGCTCCCTATATATATATATATATATATATATATATATATATATATATATATATATATATATATACTATTTTGAAGAATTTTCGAAAGTGATCCTTATGTTCTTCATGAAGTTTTTGATTGATCTTGGATTGTTTTAATACTGAGATTTAACCAAAACCTTATACTACTCCTATTGAATGAATTTGAAAGCTTTACTGATACAAACACAAAAATACACTTCATATTTATATTTACTGTTTTGAAGTGGTTTTGATGAAAAATTTACTCTATGATGGATTTTAAGTGGTTTTGATTCATTTTGCATACTTCTATATGTTATACAAGTTATATCCAACTATCTCAGGAATTTAATTTTTACAAATTTGCATTTTTATAAAGTAAATTAATGTATCGGTAAAACATGCACAATTTTCAAAACTGCAGTTTGTAGGGATCGACAGTCGACCGCTTTGTTTTTGAACTAAAGACGGCGGTCGACTGTTAGTTCTTAAAATTCGATTTTTTTTTACATAACAGTCGACTGTTTTGTCTTTGAACTGAAGTCGACAGTCGATTGTCGGTTCCTAAGTTTTGAATTTTTGCAGGACAGTCAACTGGCCATTTTCAATAGTCGACCGTCACTGTCCTGGCTGATGGTTTTCTTGAGTTTCGGATTTTCGCAGGACAGTCGGCCGACCATTTTTCGACAGTCGTCTGTCATTGCTCTGGCTGATGTTCTTTTTTAGTTTTCTGATGTTTTCTTTAAACGATTGGTTCTTCGATATTGTGGGTTATTAATCTACTATTTTAAAATGACGTTTTGCTACATATTACAGTATTTTACAGAAAGTTATGTTTTGTTTATAATAGAATTTAAGTTACAATCTTATGACTTTATAAAGAGAGATATATGTGGTTTTTCAAGGAGTTGATGTTTTGGTGATATTCTACGACTTAAAAATATGATTTTCTGTTATTTAATGAATTTAATATTTTATTTAAATTCTGGAATTTCATGAGTACATTATATGGATTCGGATTTTGTTTATTTTACAAGTTTCTTCATATAATCATTTTGATGATGGATTTATGAGTTTTATTGGAAGTTTTGGTATTGATGGTTGAGTTATGAGTCTTTAGAGATTGAGTGGGGCCCTAACTACCGGCGGTTGAGATTTGGTTGTTGTTCAGTTGAGTTAAGCCCGGTAGGGTATACCAACTCTAAGAGATTCACAATACAATAAACAATTAATTAATTGAACAAGATGAGGACAGGCACTAGATGGTGATATGATGAAATGAGTTCAAACGTGAGTTATGGACTCCAGGATGATCCAAGGAGTGAGATACTCCCCAGTTTTCCACAACGATGGACGTATGGGTCACAGAGTGATCTGCGGAGTGGGATTAATCTCCAGTATTCCGAGGACGGGAGCGACGCTCATGGTATGTTTGTGCAATGAGAGTTCCAGGATGACCTGCGAAGTGAGGCAACCTCTAGTTTTCCGGGACGATGGACGTAAGGGCCACAAAATGACCTGCGGAGTGGGATTTGCCTATAGTATTCCAAGGGCAAGAACCGATACTTGCAGAATGTCTAAATCTCGTAGTAGTCATCGTAGTAGGATTAGTTGCATAGCGGGGAATTTAATCCTATATAGTGGAGAACGATACGGGCTTGCACTGGACCTATGTAGAGTGGGATGCATAGAATCCGACAAGTATGCATTAGAGAGTCAGCATATAGCATTGGTCTTTTCTTGACTTGGTTTTATGCATGTTGTTTCCTTTTTTTCTACACTTGACACTTAGTCTAGTCTCACTTGATGTTTTTATGTTTATTTATTATTCTTTTCATTATTCTTCCTATTGATACATGTTGTTTACGACTTTATCCTTTTTATTTTATTTATGTTGCATTTATTTTTATGTCTCTAACACCGTTATGGCTGACCCCGGTAGTTTTGGAGGTTAGGGTTATCTCTAGCCTCATGTTTTACAGGTAGGTATCTATATCTTGAGATTTGGATGCTTGAGATAGAATGATGTTATGACTTATGTAAATTGTAAAAGGATGTGTTGCAAAATAAAGAAGTTTTAATTCATGGTGTTTGTTTTCTGCTGTGCTTTATAAAGATTAATGTAATAAAAGTTGAAAATTTTATCTGTGTTTTGGCTATATTTACTATTACAATTGAGGTTGATGTTGGGAATTGTGCCACGTATTTCTGAGATATCATATTAAAAATTCGGGGCGCTACATCGGACCTATATAGTATGGGATGCATAGAATCCGAACAAGTATGCATTAGTGTCATCATAGCGTGAACATCTGTATTAGGCATTAAGGCATTGCATACACCGACATGTTTAGGATAGTCACTCTTTTACCTTTTAATATGAATTCAAGTGTGGTTGCTAAAGTAAGTGAGTCGCTATATTATGGCATAGTGAGGATCGCCTTGCATAGTATTGCGTCAGTTGTATGTAACTGGCGTGCCCACAGTGTTCAATACAGGGCTTGGATTGGCAAACACTTAAAGATGAATTTGAAGCTAAAGGCTGTTTTAAAAGTTGATGTTTAAATTGTACATGTGTTATATTGAAATATTTAATTCTCCGATACGTTGATGTAAAAGAACAGTGTTGTACAAATAAAAGTTTTCAAATTCCTTGTAAAATTATACGAAATGAAGTAAAGATCCTGTTGTTCTACGAATTATCGTATTTTTGAATTCGGTGTGTTACATATACCATGCTATTTGTTATCTCATTATATCGCATATTAGCATCCACCCAGTTATTTAATTTATCAAATTTTTACATCATATTATTTCATATTATGAATGCACAAAAGTATTTATTTTGTCACATTATAATATTTTATAAGTATACAATGTTATGTAGTTTATCACATCATGTAATCCCCAATTAATTCCACCTTGAACATATCTTTATCATACATATACTAACTCATTCGTTTCATCGTTTATCATATCACATCTCGTTATCACCCATGCACCATGTACATGCACCATATTAGTCAACACATCATAATACTATATATATAAATCATATCTATTTATCACCCGCATATCATATGTATATCAAACCCCCATTTACTTCATATTACCATATGTATATACCCAATATATCCCAATAACCCCAAATATTCCAAATCAGGCAAATTCACTATATAACAATTTCAACTTATAAAAATTTCGTATTTTCTATTATATCTTTACTCAGCCATAATTATCACATGTCACATCAAAATTAGCCTAAAATTTTATCACACCATAAAGTTACCTAGTACAATCATACTCACTGATGAACAGGCAAGAAGATACTCCTCGCTCGCCCGATCGCCAATCAAACTTCATTTTTTGGCACCTATTACAAAAATTATCGAACCCATAAGTCATTTACTCAAAATACACATTTTCTATCCCCCTAATGCACATCAAACATATTCACACATCATACAAAACCTACATAAGCATTTCAAATCATCAATTCTCTAGTTTTATAACTAAATTCCAATTTTACCCCTCGATCGGAGTTCAAATCAACATTTTATATTTTAAGGGTAAAATACCCCGAATTGACATCTATATCCCAAAATTAACTCATATGAGCATCTCGGGAATAATTTTTGTTATTTATACGTAATTTCCCATACTTATCAAATTTTCATATCACAAACTCTATTTTTACGAATTCCTGATGTCGGGAAAATTCCTTATAATTGTCAAATAATTACTAAAATTTATCATAAATGCTTCTAAATTATCCCATATTATTCTACATCATCCAAAATAATTGTTAGCATTCAATAGATGCAATACTCCTTACCCTTCCTAAACTCAAACTCTAGGTTTAGTAAAATTTCCATATTATTACCATAAAAATTGAAATCTTTCGCCTCTAGCATGTTCTACATACTCTAAACTATTTTCTACTATGATTTTTATTGAAAGAAATGAAAGGCACACAATCCCTTAAATAAAGATACATATTGGTATACATTCATGAAGCTCTCTTTAAAAACCAATACTGCCATGCTAAAGAGCACCTCAAACTCTCTAAAAATCCCCAAAAATTTTGGAAGCTTGAAGTGACATGGGGTTGGATTCAAAACCCTAGTTTGGGTTCTAGGTGGGTTTCGGTCGGGACTGGATGAAGGAGGGGAGAGAGTATGAGAGGGGCATGGGTGTAAATATTAAGAGATTTAAGTAATGTGGGTTTGGGTTTGGGCCTAAGCCCATTTTAGTATAAAACTAAATTTTCTAGGTTATTTTATTTTTTTCGGAACCTCAAAATTTCTAACTTCATGCTAAGAGCATTGATATTGCTAAAAATGGGACTAAATCAGGACCGTTCATTTCGGGCGCGAATCTTAAAGCTCTCAGGGGTAAAATGGTAATTTTACCTACAAATGGGTCCGAAATGGGAATTGGGTCTTTCTTCAAAGCCCAATAACCCAAAAACGAATCTGTCCTATTGGGTATGGGTAACGACCCGCTACAAACAATTTCAGATATTTAAAGAGTAATTCAAATTCGTGATTATCTCTAAGAGGCAGTTTAAACAGTCTCTCTTATCATGAAACGAGTTTAAACTCTATATCTTATCCAAAAACACCGGGACGTAGGGATAAAGCTCTCCCCCACTCTATATCTTAAGGCGACTATAAATACCCCTCTCCCCTACCGTAACAAGGTAATCAATCTTTTTCCAGATAAAGCTCTTTCATAATCTTCCTGATTACTACCAAGAGTGTCGGAGGGTTCGTCGCCGGGATCCATCCCGGTGTATCGAACTTTTTGCAGGTTCACGGCAGCGACGAGAAACCAGTCAAACGTCGGTGAAAGTCAACAAGTTTGCTTATTTGTTTCCTCAAAGAATCCACAAATTTATCTATTTGCTCCCACACCAAAATCAGTAACAACAGATTGGTGCCGTCTGTGGGAAACGAAAAGTAATCCAACCCTATTTCATCAGCGAAAGTAGTATCAAGTTATGCCTCCAAAGAAAGGAAAGGGGACGGTCGCCAACCGCAAAGCCACTCCTGCTCCTTATCCTCCACTTCTGGAGGTCCTCCCTCAACCCATCTAGCAAGTCCAGCAACCGCGGCCTGGACAGCCTCTCACTCAATCCGTCCAGCAACAGCAGCCTGGACAGCCCCTTACTCAGCAACCTTAGTGTAATATCACAGAAAGATATTATATTGTATAAATTATTATTTTTAAATTAAAATATTTTTAAATAGGAATTTCTTGGTTTAACTCATAAAAAGTTACCTGGACATATATACTAGTAAGTATATACAGGTATTGTATCAGTTTTGTGCACTTGTGCGAAATCTTGAAAAATTGCAAAATGGCTGGAAAATCCCAAGCAGGTATTTAAAATTATTATTTTAATTGTTAATTTATTTTTATTTCCAGAATTGAAATATTTTTGGTGGATATCACCCGGTTTTGTTAATAAACGTTATCCGTATAGATATAACAGTCTGTATACATCTGTATTGTATCAAATTGATACTGAAATCTTCTGGACTGATAATAAAATTTATTTTATTATTATTTTTGAAATTAATTTATTTTTATAGGGATTATGCGGTTTTACGAACGGAAATTATCGGTATACAGATATATACATATGTAAGCGTACTGTACCGATTTCGTACGTTTGTACAAATCGTGTAGTATGTATTTTGGACAAAAATATCTTATTTTCGTCATGATTAATCAAATTTGGAGGGCCAGGATTTGTTTGGAGGCTTAAACCTAGGGTTAGGATTAATTAGAGATACATAAGGATTTAAATTGTTTCTTCTACTAGAAGTCTCCACCTCCACCTCACCATGCCACCTCACCCCTCCACCTCCTTACTATTCTTGGCTGGCCAAATGAACCCCAAGTGGTTTTGTGCAATTATTTTGGTGCATTTTGCACTCTCCACCCTCATTTTGTCCTATAAAAACCCCTCCCCTTCACCTTTTGCCTCATTTACAAGAAAAAAAAGAGAGAGAAAAAGAAAGAGAAGAAACCCTAAGTGTTCTTCATTTGGGGTTTTTCATTAAGTGTTCTTCATACAAGTTGTAGTAGAAAGCTAGGAGGAAGGAGAAGGAAAGCTAGCTAGTCCTTCCTACAAGAATCACAAGATGGGGATTCTCTACTTCTAATTTTTTAGGTTGTTTGTTCTTATTTATATTTTTTTTTTATGTAGAAAAGAACCCATCTTTAGGGTTATTATTGGTTCTATATGAGTAAAGAACCAATCTTTGATGGTTATTTGTTGTAGGATAAAAAGAACTCACCTTTATGATAGGGGATGTTGTATGTGTATATTCTATAACAACTCGGACTATTTTCTAAGCATATAAGTGGTTGTAGGTTAAAAAGAACCCATCTTTATGATGTGTTGTTGTGTATGTATGTTCCTAAATGACTTGGAATAAGTATTAAGCATAAGGTGTTTGTAGGGATCAAAATGATTCCATGAAAAAGATGGATTGGTAGAACTCAACAAAATCACGTAAAGATAGTGTTGAACCTTGCTATGGTTATTGTTGTTATGATAATAATTTTGAACTACTTGGACGAAGATTTGTGCATAAGAACGGTGAGAAATCAAGATGAAGTTATCTCTTTTTATTTGTGTGAATTCGTGTCCACTTTTTGTTGTATGTGTATTCTAAAAATGACTTGGACTAAGTATTAAGCATAAGGTGGTTGTAGGGATCAAAAGGATCCCATGAAAAATATGAATGGTGGAACTTAAATAAAAACACATAAAGGTTGAATCTTTAACCTTGTATGTTTATTGTTGTTTTTATGGTTGTTTTGTTGAACTCAAAACTATGACTTGGACTATAACTATGTGCATATAAAGATTAGTGTAGTAAGAATATTTACTTCCCATTTTTGGGGGTTGTAGGACTCATATAGCTTTTTAAAGATAAGTTTTGTTGTATGTTGCTCTCTACTTTGTTAAGATATCACTCTTTATTGACCATAGTTCATAAAAAGTTGCTCTTATTGTACGTAGGAACTTGTAGGATTGAAGAAAAGTGGGTTGTAGTATGTAGTAATTTGTAGACTAAATTAATGTGGTCTTTGTAATATATAGGACTGATAATTTCCTAAAGAAGTAGTCGTTGTAATAATTTATATTAGTCTATTGTAGCTTGTTCTAAACTTTTATAGGTTGTTAGAGACCCATGCTTGAGTTTGTTGTTCTATGTCAAAAAGAGAACCATCATGCTTGAGTTGTAGTAAATGAACCCATCCATGCTTATGTGAATCCATCAACCTACCATGCTTGAGTTTTGTGTTCTATGTCAAAAAAGAGAACCAATTCATGCTTGTGAAATCCATAAACCTTTCATGCTTGTGATATTTAGTTGTTCTTAGTGAAGAACCTACCATGCTTGAGTTTTGTGTTCTATATCAAAAAGAGAACCTATTCATACTTGGTAACCCATGAACCATGCTTATGAAACCCATGAACCCATTCGTACTTGTTCTAGTTTCAAAAAGAACCCATGTATTTTGCTAAAGTTGTATGTGCGAAAGAACTCATCACGCTTGAGTTGCTAATTATTGTAGTAAAGAAACCATGCTTAGATTGTTGTAGGATTGTTCTAGTAAAGGACACAGGAATCATGCTTGAGTTTCATGTTGTTTTAGGTCAAAGAATGCCATGTTTGAGTTTTCATTGTTCTATGTCAAAAGAATGCCATGCTTGAGTTGATTTTAGTAAGTATACCATGCTTAAGTTGTTGTAGGTTGATTATAGTAAGAAACCCATGCTTGAGTTGATTATAGTAGGTATACCATGATTGAGTTGTTGTACGTTGATTATAGTAAGAAACCCATGCTTGAGTTGATTATAGTAGGTATACCATGCTTGAGTTGTTGTAGGTTGATTATAGTAAGAAACCCATGCTTGAGTTGTAGAAAGATACCATGCTTGAGTTGTTATAGGCTGATGTAGTAAAAAAACCCATGTTAAGTTGTATACCATGCTTGAGTTATTGTAGGTTGATTATAGTAAGAAATCCATGCTTGAGTTGTTGTAGGGTATTATAGTAAGAAACCCATGCTTGAGTTGATTGTAGTAAGAAACTCATGCTTGAGTTGTTGTAGTAAGAAACCATGTTTGAGTAAAGAGCCATGCTTAAATTATTCTAGGTTGCTAGAGAAACCCATGCTTGAGATGAATGTCGTAGTACCATGTCCTAAACTATTATAGATTGCTAAAGAACCCATGCTTGAGTTGTGTAGTAATCCTAGATTAAAAAGAACCCATTGATGCTCATGAAACCCATGAACCATTCAAGCTCGTGGAACCCATGAAGAACATTATGCTTGAGTTGTTGTAGATTGATTAGTGAGAAACCCATCATGCTTAAGTTGTTGTAGTAAAAAACCAATCATGCTTATCATGCTTAAGTTGTTATAGTAAGAAATCCATCATGCCTAATTTGTTGTAGTAAGAAACCCATTCATGCTTATGAAGCCATTAATGCTTATGAACCTATTCATGCATGTGAAACCCATGAACCCATTTGTACTTGTTCTAGTTTCAAAAAAATCCATATACCATGCTTGAGTTGATTATAGAAAGATACCATGCTTGAGTTGTAGGTTGATTATAGAAAGATATCATGCTTAGATTGTTGTAGGATTGTTCTAGTAAAGGACACAAGAACCATGCTTAAGTTGTTGTAAGTTGATTATAGTGAGAAATCCATGCATGAGTTATTGTAGTTATTCTAAGTAAAGAACACATGCTTGTGTTATTTTAGTAGTTCTAGTAAAAAACCCATGTTTGAAATGTGTAGTTATTTTAGATTCAAAAGAATCCATGCGTGTTTGAGTTATATGATTGTAATGGTTTCGGTTAAATTCTAAAAGAAACCCCTGAGTTTAGCTTGCATGCTAATCCAATTGAATTATTGAAAATGAACCCATGTTCCATAGTTGTTCTAGTTAAATTTTTAAGAAGAAACCCATGAAACTAGCTCCATGATAGTTCTAGCTCGAATTGGCGAGGAACCCATGCAATTAGGTTCTAGGTGATTCTAGCTCAACTTTGAGAAACAACCCATGAACCTAGTCGCATATTGTCCTAGTTCAAATTTGGAAAAGGAACCCATGAGTTCTAGTTGTATGCATTTCTAATTGAAATTAGACCATATGATGTGCACATGCTTCATCTTCAATATATGGTAAATAGTGGTTGGAAAAGTCACTAGTATTGTTAGCTAGATAAATGCTAGCTAGGGGTCATCGAACATCAAAGACTCGCATCTTACCACCTTGGAAACTGTGGATAAATCACACATCGAGCACCGACTGATCTTAACTGATGTGGGTTGATCGCGGGCCGAGAGTGTTGACGAGATCCGAGTTAGGGGTAGTGATAGGGTCTCATAGTTACCATAGGGGTCGTCGACCATCAAGAATCACATCTTACCTCCTTAGAAACTGTGGATAAATCATACCTGGATCACCGACGGATCTTAATTGATGTGGGTTGATCGTGGGCAGAGAATGTTGACGAGATCCGAGTTAGGGATAATGATGAGTAAGAGAGAGATTTCCGTCACCTGTATCTTGGATCGATAGGGCATGAGTTGGTCGGGATAATCATGTGAAAGTTATTGAAAACCCCGTAAGACTGTTTGGATTTAGTGACATCATTAAGGTAGTAACTTGTGGCTATTACCACTTAAACTTTACTTATTATCCTTTTTGCCGAAGGGAAAGAGTTGGTGTTAAGGGTGATTCCTTATGATCCCACCTGTCCTATAGGCCGACACTAGGCAGTATTATTGGGTTGTACCTTCCCCTCAAAGGGATACGTACGGTGTCTTCTCACGAGTTAGGAGCATGGGTTGCATATCTCGTCTGTTAATTCCTGAAATACTGTGACTTGGGGTGCCACAGGATGCTACGTGCAGTCCTGCGTTTGTGAGACCCCAGGGGTGCCGCAGGGTAGGCTTTGCACTATCCTGCGCATGCGAGACCCTATGTTCTTTTGGTTTTCGAATGAGGTCCAGTACGCTGGACAATAGTGGCCAACCTGGATACCACTATATGAATGCAGTAACAGAACTAGACCGTACCTGCAACCTTGTTTTTGAGTGAGGTCCGGTACGCCAGGGTAGTAGTGGCAAACGGAGATACCATAATCATACTGCATTGGTGGGACTTGACCCATCTGCAACCTCACAGTCACGTTGTATTATCAGGAATTGGATTGTGTACAATGTAGAATTCATAATGAGGTTTTAAATCCCTATACATGAAGAAACGGCTTGAGATGGGGCGTATGTAGTATGGGCTGTATACTGTTCCGGAGACTTGCTTGCATTAGAATAAGTGCATCATTGCGTTAGTCAAACTTGCATTAAAATCTAAGGCATAGCATACACTGACACAACAATTATATATACACATTTCTCTTTTCATCAATCTATTTGCTTAAGTGGAGAATCGCCGCTAGTTATCAGTCTTAAAAACATCGGTATATGTACTGACGTTCCCATTTCAATAGGTACCGGATTGCAGAAATACAGGTACAGGGTTCAGGAGGACTCAAGGCGAAAGAAGCAAGAGTCGTTTTCTTTTCCGCTGTATTATATGTTGTTTACTATTGTTCCGTTGTAACAATTTTTGTAATTTATTTATTTGTTGGAAAGCATCCAAGTGAAATACCAAGTGTTGTTCTTTATTCATTGTACTCTGATGTAATATGTTGAAAGTTGTAATACTTGGGATTGTAAAGGTATTATTGTAACACTGTTGTAATGTATTGAAATTTTGTAAACATTCGGATTTGTAATACATTTGTGTTGAATAAAAAGTTTTAAATTTTTCCTGTTTTTCTGTGTATTGTGGCTAATTGAAGAAAAGATTCTGGCTTATTTCACGGTTTCCCAGTTACCGGAAATCGGGGCGTTACAGAGTGGTATCAGAGCCAACTTCAATTTACAGTCCAACAAAGTAGGAAAATTAAACTTGGATGCCTTTCAGGAGTCGAGTTTTAGCTAGTTATAGACAATTATAATTCATATTGTTGTTTCTTTCAACTTATGTTTTATAATTTTTCTATATCCGGACTAATTCCGGTATGTGTGTTTTTTTTAAGGATAGGATGATGTTCATGGATATCCTAATCGAGGATGTGTTGATAGAAGAAAGTGAGCCAATTTCGAGGGATGGTCCAATGATCTTGAGCGAGGAGTCGAAGGAGACTTCACCACCACAAGGACTAAGTGTGGATCAACGCACAACGGCAGTAGCCAGCATAGGTCAGGAAATGAAGAAGCTGAGGAAGCACAAGACTAAGAATGGACGTCAAACTAAGCAACTGAGTGAAGCTTGCGGAGCTATATTAGCAGGCACAACAAAGGAGCAGGGACACCATGATTCCAAATTGGCACAACTACAACATGATTGGGAGCAAATCCCGGAGACCACCAAGGTAGTAGTATGCAATCTTTGTGATAGAGTTAGGCACAAGAAATCAGTCTGTCCACGACTACAAGAGAAAAGATCTGCACCAGCATCAGGGTTCAAGAACCAAGGTCAGAAGCAGAAGACTCAGAAAATGAGAGGCAAACTTGGAGTCGTCGAGCCAGGAAGTTGTTTCGATGTGGGGAGCATGGTCATTTCAGGAGCCAGTGTCCAAGGAAAAACCCCCAGGTGGAGACTCGTACATGTTACAAATGTGGCGAGATTGGTCATGTTAGGCCAAACTGTCCCCAGCTTCACGGGAATGACAGCAGATCAGCCCCAATAATGAGCGTTAAAGGAAAGGAGTCTGTTCACCAAGAGTAAGAGTTCACACTTACTAAAGGCAAGCTGAAGAAGGCAAGAGAGACAGTACCAGTATGTGCATAAGAAACTGCAACTGTGTCTAAAAGTTGCATCTTTTGAAATTTATTTTTGGACTGAAGAAGTTATATATGATGTAACACTTTTTGTAACCAGTTGGATTTATATATATATATATGGAGTCCATGCAACCGTTTTTGTTCAATTGTGCTTCATCACATTCTTTTGTCTAAATTATTTTTCAAGAGTTGAGATGTGTGCGAGAGGCAACTGTAGATGTGGTTTTGTTGACTACACCATCTGGAGCATCAGCTTCGAGCAAATTATAGGAGAGAATCCTGGAAGTCAGAAATGACGTTCGTAAGCCATGTCCTATTCTAAGGAAGGAGTGGCTACCGAAGTGCAAAGGATCCAGATAGGTGAAGAATTGACCTCAGCCGAAGATCGTGGAGGAGGTAAGAAGCTAAATGATGAGATCTGGCAAGCCAGTATTGGTGTAATTACTGAAGATTGGAGCACAGTTTTGGCATGATTAAAGCTACAACCGAGTCTAAGGGAACAAGTCAGAAGGCTTAGGCAGAAGATATAGGGAATGAAGCACTGAAGTGGCAAGTTGATGAAGGAAAATATCAAAATATCGGTATGGACTTCATCATAGGATTACCCCAAAGTTCGGAAAGGTATGACTCAAGTCGGGTTATTGGGGACCCGGTTAACAAAAGTCTGCATATGTTTCCGAGAAAGATGACTTAGACGCTAGAGAAATTAGCAGAAGGCCACATTGAAGGCGTAAGGAAGCAGCATGGAGTACCAGTATCAGCGATTCTGACCAAGATTCAAGAGTTACGTTTTGACTTTGGTAGAATTTGTAGGCAGCTTTGGGATTAAGGTCAGGTTCTTTGGAGGACCAGTTCGTGGATGAGTCACTTGGGAGCCAGAAAGCCGTATAAGCTTTTCTTTTCCCGAGTTATTTAGAGTATGGATGATTTTCTGTTTCCCTGACTTAATGTAGTTCTGAGGACAGAACTATTCTAAGGAGGGAGTATTGTAATATCCCTGGCAGATATTATATTGTATAAATTATTAATTTTAAATTAAAATATTTTTTAATGGCAATTTCTTGGTTTTACTCATAAAAAGTTACCTGGACATCTATACCAGTAAGTATATACAGGTATTGTATCAGTTTTGTGCACTTGTGCGAAATCCTGAAAAATGCATTTTTGAGAAAATGGCTGGAAAATTCTCGGTAGGTATTTAAAATTATTATTTTTATTATTATTTTATTTTTATTTCCATAATTGAAATATTTTTGGTAGATATCGCCCGGTTTTGTTAATAAACGTTATCCGTATACCAGTCTGTATACATCTGTATTGTATCAAATTGATACTGGAATCTTTCGGGCTAATAATAAAATTTATTTTATTATTATTTTCAAAATTAATTTATTTTTATAGGGATTATGCGGTTTTACAAACGGAAATTATCGGTATATAGATATATACATACGTAAGCATATTGTATTGATTTCGTACGTTTGTATAAATCGTGTAATATATGTTTTGGACAAAAATATATTATTTATGTCATGATTAATCAAATTTGGAGGGCTAGGAATTGTTTGGAGGCTTAAACCTAGGGTTAGGATTAATTAGAGACACATAAGGGTTTAAATTGTATCTTCTACTAGAAGTCTCCACCTCCACCTCACCATGCCACCTCACCCCTCCACCTCCTTACTATTCTTGGCTGGCCAAATGAACCCCAAGTGGCTTTGTACAAATATTTTGGTGCATTTTGCACACTCCACCTTCATTTTGTCCTATAAAAACCCCTCCCCTTCACCTTTTGCCTCATTTACAAGAAAAAAAAAAGAGAGGAAAAGAAAGAGAAGAAACCCTAAGTGTTCTTCATTTGCGATTTTTCATTAAGTGTTCTTCATACAAGTTGTAGTAGAAAGCTAGGAGGAAGGAGAAGGAAAGCTAGCTAGTCCTTCCTACAAGAATCACAAGGTGGGGATTATCTACTTCTAATTTTTTAGGTTGTTTGTTCTTATTTATATTTTTTTTATGTAGAAAAGAACCCATCCTTAGGGTTATTATTGGTTCCATGTGAGTAAAGAATCCATCTTTGATGGTTGTTGTTGTAGGATAAAAAGAACTCACATTTATGATGGGGGATGTTGTATGTGTATGTTCTATAACAATTTGGACTATTTTCTAAGCATATAAGTGGTTGTAGGTTAAAAAGAACCCATCTTTATGATGTGTTGTTGTGTATGTATGTTCCTAAATGACTTGGAATAAGTATTAAGCATAAGGTGTTTGTAGGGATCAAAATGATTCCATGAAAAAGATGGATTGGTAGAACTCAACAAAATCACATAAAGTTAGTGTTGAACCTTGCTATGGTTATTGTTGTTATGATAATAATTTTGAACTACTTGGACGAAGATTTGTGCATAAGAACGGTGGGAAATCAAGATGAAGTTATCTCTTTTTATTTGTGTGAATTCGTGTCCACTTTTTGTTGTATGTGTATTCTAAAAATGACTTGGACTAAGTATTAAGCATAAGGTGGTTGTAGGGATCAAAAGGATCCCATGAAAAATATGAATGGTGGAACTTAAATAAAAACACATAAAGGTTGAATCTTTAACCTTGTATGTTTATTGTTGTTTTTATGGTTGTTTTGTTGAACTCAAAACTATGACTTGGACTATAACTATGTGCATATAAAGATTAGTGTAGTAAGAATATTTACTTCCCATTTTTGGGGGTTGTAGGACTCATATAGCTTTTTAAAGATAAGTTTTGTTTTATGTTGCTCTCTACTTTGTTAAGATATCACTCTTTATTGACCATAGTTCATAAAAAGTTGCTCTTATTGTATGTAGGAACTTGTAGGATTGAAGAAAAGTGGGTTGTAGTATGTAGTAATTTGTAGACTAAATAAATGTGGTCTTTGTAATATATAGGACTGATAATTTCCTAAAGAAGTAGTCGTTGTAATAATTTATATTAGTCTATTGTAGCTTGTTCTAAACTTTTATAGGTTGCTAGAGACCCATGCTTGAGTTTGTTGTTCTATGTCAAAAAGAGAACCATCATGCTTGAGTTGTAGTAAATGAACCCATCCATGCTTATGTGAATCCATCAACCTACCATGCTTGAGTTTTGTGTTCTATGTCAAAAAAGAGAACCAATTCATGCTTGTGAAATCCATAAACCTTTCATGCTTGTGATATTTAGTTGTTCTTAGTGAAGAACCTACCATGCTTGAGTTTTGTGTTCTATGTCAAAAAGAGAACCTATTCATACTTGGTAACCCATGAACCATGCTTATGAAACCCATGAACCCATTCGTACTTGTTCTAGTTTCAAAAAGAACCCATGTATTTTGCTAAAGTTGTATGTGCGAAAGAACTCATCACGCTTGAGTTGCTAATTATTGTAGTAAAGAAACCATGCTTAGATTGTTGTAGGATTGTTCTAGTAAAGGACACAGGAATCATGCTTGAGTTTCATGTTGTTTTAGGTCAAAGAATGCCATGTTTGAGTTTTCATTGTTCTATGTCAAAAGAATGCCATGCTTGAGTTGATTTTAGTAAGTATACCATGCTTAAGTTGTTGTAGGTTGATTATAGTAAGAAACCCATGCTTGAGTTGATTATAGTAGGTATACCATGATTGAGTTGTTGTACGTTGATTATAGTAAGAAACCCATGCTTGAGTTGATTATAGTAGGTATACCATGCTTGAGTTGTTGTAGGTTGATTATAGTAAGAAACCCATGCTTGAGTTGTAGAAAGATACCATGCTTGAGTTGTTATAGGCTGATGTAGTAAAAAAACCCATGTTAAGTTGTATACTATGCTTGAGTTATTGTAGGTTGATTATAGTAAGAAATCCATGCTTGAGTTGTTGTAGGGTATTATAGTAAGAAACCCATGCTTGAGTTGATTGTAGTAAGAAACTCATGCTTGAGTTGTTGTAGTAAGAAACCATGTTTGAGTAAAGAGCCATGCTTAAATTATTCTAGGTTGCTAGAGAAACCCATGCTTGAGATGAATGTCGTAGTACCATGTCCTAAACTATTATAGATTGCTAAAGAACCCATTCATGCTTATGAACCTATTCATGCTTGTGAAACCCATGAACCCATTCGTACTTGTTCTAGTTTCCAAAAGAATCCATATACCATGCTTGAGTTGATTATAGAAAGATACCATGCTTGAGTTGTTGTAGGTTGATTATAGAAAGATACCAAGCTCAGACTGTTGTAGGATTGTTCTAGTAAAGGACACAAGAACCATGTTTAAGTTATTGTAGTTGTTCTAAGTAAAGAACGCATGCTTGTGTTATTGTAGTAGTTCTAGTAAAGAACCCATGTTTGAGATGTGTAGTTGTTTTAGATTCAAGAGAATCTATGGGTGTTTGAGTTATATGATTGTAGAGGTTCCGGTTAAATTCTAAAAGAAACCCATGAGTTTAGCTTGCATGCTAATCCAATTGAATTATTGAAATGAACCCATGATCCATAGTTGTTATAGTTCAATTTTTAAGAAGAAACCTATGAAACTAGCTCCATGATAGTTCTAGCTCGAATTGGCGAGGAACCCATGCAATTAGGTTCTAGGTGATTCTAGCTCAACTTTGAGAAAGAACCCATGAACCTAGTCGCATATTGTCCTAGTTCAAATTTGGGAAAAGAACCCATGAGTTCTAGTTGTATGCGTTTCTAATTGAAATTGGACCATATGATGTGCACATGCTTCATCTTCAATATATGGTAAATAATGGTTGGAAAAGTCACTAGTATTGTTAGCTAGATAAAAGCTAGCCTAGGGGTAATCGAACATCAAGACTCGCATCTTATCACCTTGGAAGCTGTGGATAAATCATACCTCGAGCACCGACGGATCTTAACTGATGTGGGTTGATTGCGGGCCGAGAGTGTTGACTAGATCCGAGTTAGGGGTAGTTATAGGGTCTCATAGTTACCGTAGGGGCCATCGACCATCAGGAATCGAATCTTACACCTTTAGAAACTGCGGATAAATCACACCTCAAGCACCGACGGATCTTAACTGATGTGGGTTGATCGTGGGCCGAGAATGTTGATGAGATCCGAGTTAGGGGTAATGATGAGTAAGAGAGAGATTTCCGTCACCGGTGTCTTGGATCGATAGGCCATGAGTGGGATCGGGATAATCATAAGAAAGTTATTGAAAACCTCGTGAGACTATTTGGATTTAGTGACATCGTTAGGGTAGTAACTTATGACTATTACTACTTAAACTTTACTTATTATCATTTTTGCTGAAGAGAAAGAGTTGGTGTTAAGGGTGATTCCTTATGATTTGACCTGTCCTATAGGCCGAAACTAGGCGGTGTTATTGGGTTGTACCTTCCGTCAAAGGGATACGTACGGTGTCTTCTCACAAGTTGGGAGCACGGGTTGCGTATCTCGTCTGTTAATTCCTGAAATACCGTGACTTGGGGTGCCATAGGATGCTACGGTAGTCCTGCATTTGCGAGACCCCAGGGGTGCCACAGGGTAGGCTTCGTGCTATCCTGCGCATGCGGGACCCTATGTTCTTTTGGTTTTCAAAAGAGGTCCAGTACGCTGGACAATAGTGGAAAACATGGACACCACTATTTGAATGCAGTAACGGAACTAGACCGTACCTGCAACCTTGTTTTTGAGTGAGGTTCGGTACGCCAGGTAGTAGTGGCAAATGGAGATACCATAATCGTACTGGATTGGTGGGACTTGACCCACCTGCAACTTCACAGTCACGTTGTATTATCAGGAACAGGATTGTGTACAATGTAGAATTCATAACGAGGGTTCAAATCCCTATATATGAAGAAACGACTTGAGATGGGCATATGTAGTATGTGCTGCATATTGTTCCGGAGACTTGCTTGCATTAGAATAAGTGCATCATTGCGTTAGTCAAACTTGCATTAAAGTCTAAGGCATAGCATACATTGACACATCAATTATATATACACGTTTCTCTTTTTATCAATCTGTTTGCTTAAGTGGAGAATCGCTGCTAGTTATCAGCCTTAAAAATGTTAGTATATATACTGACGTCCCCATTTCAAAAGGTACTGGATTGCAGAAGTACAGGTGTAGGATTCAAGAGGACTCAAGGCGAAAGAAGCAAGAGTCGTTTTCTTTTCCGTTGTATTATATGTTGTTTACTATTGTTCCGTTGTAACAATTTTTTGTAATCTATTTATCTGTTGGAAAGTATCCAAGTGAAATACCAAGTGTTGTTCTTTATTCATTGTACTCTGATGTAATATGTTGAAAGTTGTAACACGGTTGTAATGTATTGCAATTTTGTAAATATCCGGATTTGTAATACATTTGTGTTGAATAAAAAGTTTTAAATTTTTCTTATTTTTCTGTGTATTGTGGCTAATTGAAGAAAAGATTCTGGCTTATGTAATGGTTTCCCAGTTACCGAAAATCGGGGCATTACACTCAGCCCCCACAGGCTCCTCAAGGGCCTCAAAGGGCTGCCGCGGGACCCTCCCGACGAAGTCTCCAAAGGAAACCGCCTCATCATGACCATGTCTCGTTACATAACCCGTCATCCGACTCCATGGCCTCTCACAGTCCTCCAACACCAATGGGTCTCTGACACATTATTATCAACCGGCAGCATGGGATAGACCTTCGCACCCACTTGGATGGTGGACGGACCCATGACGGAATCCCCCGTTGTGAACACCAAAGGGGCCGTGTGATTCGGTCCCCTAGAGCTCGATCCCTCCGTAGACAGGACAACAGAAGATCTAACTCTCCCAGGAGGTGGAGGGAGTCACCCCCGTGCCGTCCGAGGAGGAGCCGCACCTCGACCAGTCGGTCCGCTCCAAGGGACCACCAAGATCGGGAGGCACCTGTCACAAGGGCGGAGTTCTAGTAGTTTCAAGAAGCAGTTCTGAGGGACCTCAATGTTGCTTCTAACCACGATCAGCGGGCACCCAGTCCTCAATCTGCCCTAAGCTATCGCCGTCGCAGTCCCATTCCTCAACCTGCCCCAAGCTATCATTATCGCACTCCCAATCCCCTTCCGCTTGAAGACGAGTCACGGTGATCAGCAAGATATGACCGAAGGGAAGACTTGGTCTACCACTATCTCCACGAGATGGAAAGGCGCCTTGGCCGACTTGACAGAGAAGAGGAACAAAGGGCAATGAATTTCCGCCCGAGCAGGCCTCCGTTCTCCCGGACCATCATGGAAGCCCCGGTCCCGGAAAACTCAAGTCCCCCTAACTTTGAGTCATACAACGGGGAGTCGGACTCCGCTGACCACATCGAGAGTTTTAAAACTCTCATGATGATTCACCAGGCTTCAGATGCGCTCCTTTGCAAAACCTTCCTTGCCATGCTGAAGGAGCCTGCGAGAGAATGGTACTCTCGACTCGCCCCGGCCTCCATCTTTTCCTTTGATCAGTTCGATGGGCCCTTCCTTACTCATTTCTTGAGTATCCATCATGCTGAAAAGATGAGCACCTCTTTGTTGTTACTCAATCAAAGGAAGGGCGAGTGGCTAAGGGACTATGTTAAGCATTTCACTGCCAAGGCCCGCTCCATCGCCTCCCTAGACCAGTCGATAGCCTCGGTTGCCTTCCAATCCAACGTCACTAATGCCAACCTCATGGCGTCTCTCGCTAAGAAGCCCCATCGAGACTTCTCGGAACTCCTGCTGAGGAGCAAGAAATACATTAGGGCATTAGACACCTTCTTCCCACTTAACCAGAAAGAGCCTATATCCGGGAACAAACGGAAGGGCATCGAAGAAGAGGGAGCTAAGAAGCTCTAGAAAGATAATGGAGGCCAGCATCACACTCCTCCCTGCTTTGAGAAGTTTACTCCTCTTAATGCCAGTGTTTCAGCCATCCTGATGGAGGTCGGGAAAGAGGGGCTCCTCCCCCCACCGCCGAAAATGAATACACTAGACAAAAAGAGGAACAGGGACAATAGTGCCGCTTCCATAGGGATCATGGCCATGAAACGAATGGTTGTCGGAACCTAAAAGATGAGATTGAGGTCCTTATTCAGAGAGGGCAACTTTCCAGGTTCGTAAGAAAGGACAGGGCAGATCCTCCTCCGCCCCCAGGGCGGCTAATAAGCGAACTGAGCGACACGCCGAGACCCAAGATTCTGAAGCTGAAGCTATCCTACATCTCATACATGGAGGCCCAATGGGGGGAGATTCGAACTCCTCGGAGAGGTGAACTCCATGCAGAACCATCCTCCCCCCAAGGGCCTGGGGGTCCCTGTTACTTTTTCAGATAAAGATTTGGAAGGCGTCCGAATGCCCTATTGTGATTCTCTGGTGACCAACCTCCATATGGCCAACTTCGATGTACGCCGGGTCCTGCTTGACAACGGCAGTTCGGTCAACATCCTTTTTTAGAAGCGTTCCAAGGTATTAAGTTGTCCAGGGACTGACTCAAGCCCGCCGACTACACTCTCCATGGGTTCACCGGGGTGCCAGTGATGATCGATGGTGTCATAACTCTCGACGTAACTGCATGCAAAACTCCAGTTACCTAAACTGAGCCGATGGATTTCATGGTGGTAGATGTGAAGGTTGCTTACAATGTCATCCTGGGCCGACCAGGCCTAGCTGCTCTTCAGGCCATACTCGCAGCCTACCATATGAAGATGAAATTTCCCACCGCAGCAGGGGAGGGAGAAGTCAGAGGGAGCCAGGAGGCGGCTCGCAAATGCTACATAACTTTGGTAGGAGGGCCGGTCCTCTCCCTTGAAGCCCTTGAACTCCCCCAAGGAAGTAGCCAACCTATATCAGAGCTGGTCGACGAGCTAGAAGAAGTGGCATTCTTAGAAGGAGATCTGACCAGGACTTCCAGATTAGTAAAGTCCTTCCCCCTTCCATCAGAACTGAAATTATTCTGTGTATAAAGGAAAATCGCGATCTATTTGCCTAGACTGCGACCGATGTGCCTGGAATATCCGAAAAGCTTTTCATGCATCACCTTAGTGTTACTTCTGGGGCCAAACCTGTTCAGCAAAAGCGATGCAAATTCTCTCTCGAATGCCAGCAGGCAATTAAAGAAGATGTGAGAAACTCTTGAATGCTCGATTCATACAGGAGGTCAACTATCCCGAATGGCTATCCAATGTCGTGACGATAAAAAAATCAACGGGAGCTGGAGGATCTGCATTGACTTCACGGATCTAAACAAAACCTGCCCCAAAGATCCGTTCCCACTCCCGAGTATTGATGCCCTAATTGATGCAACCTCAGGCCACGAACTCTTATGTTTCATGGATGCATTTTCCGGGTACAACCAGATCAAATTGTTCCCTACAGATATTCCAAAGACCTCTTTCGTAACCGACCAGGGTCTATATTGCTACCGAGTATGCCCTTTGGGCTCAAGAATGCCGGTGCCACCTATCAGCGCCTTGTAAACAAGGTCTTCAAAGAACAGATCGATCGGAACATGGAAGTCTATGTTGACGACATGTTGGTAAAGAGCGTCAGCAAATCGGATCATGTTTCTGATCTTCAAGAGGCTTTTGATGTGTTGAGGAGACACAATATGAGACTGAACCCGAACAAGTGTGTCTTCGGCATCTCATCCGGCGAATTCCTTGGGTTCATGGTCAGCCAAAGAGGCATAAAAGCCAATCCAAAAAAGATTCAGGCCTTACTGAATATGGCTCCCCCTCTAGTGTCAAAGATATACAGAGACTCACAGGATGCCTCGCGGCCATAGGGCTTTTTCTCTCTATGTCCGGAGAAAAATGTCTCTTAGGGCTAAAGGCTTTGAGTGGGGGCAACAGCAACAAGAGTCCTTTGATCAGCTCAAGGCCTATCTAGTCAACCCCCCACTCTTGAGCAAGCCAAAGCCCGGGCAAGTGCTCTACATATACCTCGCCACTTTGGAGCAGACTCTTATCGCTGTTCTGGTAAGAGAAGAAGATAATACGCAGAAGCCAATCTACTATGTGAGTAAGGTCCTTAGGGATGCCGAACTCCGTTATCCAAAGCTAGAAAAGATGGCCTATGCGTTAGTCATGACAGCCCAAAAGCGCCGCCCCTACTTCTAGTCTCACTCGGTGGTCGTTCTTACCGACAAGTCGCTCAAACAAGTTCTCTACAAGCCCAAAACTTCGGGCGTCTTATTTAGTGGTCTTTAGAGTAGAGTTAACATGATATCAACTAACAACCACGAACTGCTATCGAAGCACAAGCCCTGGCGGAGTTCATAATAGAAAACACTATCCCTGACCCCAGCATGGAAATAAAGGAACCCCCAATCTGGAGCGTGTATGTTGATGGGTCCTCGTGCGCTTACAGGAGTGGGGCAAGGGTCATTTTGACCGGCCCCGATGACTTCTTTCTCCAATACTTACTCTGTATCAACTTTCGCGCATCAAACAACGAGGCTGAATATGAGGCTCTCATAGCCGGACTATGCTTGGCACGCAAGGCCGGGGCCCAGCGGGTTAAAATATTCAGTGACTCACAGCTGGTAGTGAACCAGGTGTCAGGAGAGTATGAGGCAAGAGATGGTCACATGGCCAAATACCCGATCAAGGTCAAAGAGCTACTTGCCTCTTTCGAAGATACACAACTCCAGCGAATCCCCGAGAAGAGAATGCGCAAGCATATGCCATCTCAAAGCTGGCCTCCTCTTCCTTCCAGGGCCTGGAACAAACTGTCTTGATAGAAGTCCTCATGAGACCGAGCATCGAGGAAGATGGTCCTGAGCTGATGGAGGCGCTGCCCCTGGTACTCGGGGATAATTGGATGAGGCCCTTGCTCGAGTTACTTAAAGATGGAGTCCTCCCTACGGACCCTAAAAAGGCTCGAAAAATCAAAACCAGAGCCGAGCGGTACACGCTCATCAAAGGGGTTATGTACAAATGCTCTTACACTCAAGTAGATGGTAGACCCTACTTGAGATGTCTCTCCTCGGAGGAATCCTAGTATGCTCTAAAGGAGGTCCATGAAGGGATGTGTGGCGCTCTTTTGGGAGCAAGGTCCCTCGCCCCCAAAATCTTAAATTACTTCTGGCCCACACTCCTCAACGATGCCGAATAGCACGTTCGCCAATGCGTCCCCTGCAAAAATTTCTCAACAATTCACTGCTTAGCACAAGCCCAGCTCTCCTCCTTATCCAGACCAACCCCTTTTGCAATGTGGGGAAAGGACTTGCTTGGGCCTTTCCCTCCAGTGTTGGGCCAGTTGAAGTTCCTTGTTGTTGCAATTGAATACTTATCTAAATGGATCGAAGCCGAGCCTCTAGCGACGATCACAGAGAACAGAATCCAGTGTTTCTTTTGGAAGAACGTTCTCTGCCGATTCGGTGTACCTCAAATCTTGGTAACGGACAATGGAACCCAATTTATTGGAGCAGCCTTTCAAAATTTGTGTACAGAACTTGGTATCCAGCAACGGTTCTCATCGATATCCCACCCGCAATCCAATGATCAAGCAGAGAACGCCAATCAGCAAATTCTCTCCGGCCTGAAAAAGAGACTTGACAAGTCTGCTAAGGGATTATTGGTCGAGCAGCTCCTTAACGTGCTCTGGAGCTATCGCACTACTAAGATGACCCCCACAGGAGAGCCTCCCTTCAACTTCACTTACGACTCCGAAGCCGTCATCTCGTTGGAGGTGGGCCTGCCTTCGCCCCGGTTGGTTGCCTTTAATGAAGAAAAAAACTTGAACCAGCTTCGGTGAAACTTTGACCTCATCGACGAGATACGGGAAAGATCCTCCATCCTTCAGGAGATCTATCGACATAGGATTGAGCAGTCCTACAACAAGAAAGATCGCCCTACTAATCTCAAAAAAGGAGATTTGGTGCTCAGAAGGCTATCAACTTCTTTTCCAAGCAAGAAAGGTAAGCTGGAGCCCAATTGGGAAGGACCATATAGTGTCTCTAAAGTTGTCCGGCCTGGCGCTTATCAACTTAAAGACCCGCGGGGCAAGAGAGTGCCGAGGACATGGAATGCGGAACACTTGTTGAAGTACCAAGAGGGTTTTTGAACACCGTTCCAAGCAACTTCAACTCCTAGAGCGTTCTTGAAGCATTTCTAAAGTTTCTTCCTATTCAGTTAATTTGTTGAATTGTAATAATGGCTTGCAATTCAGAAGCAGCCACTTAGTCATCCTTAATAAAAAGCAATTTACTTCCTGGAAATTTTCTTATCTAAATGTTCTAGTTATCTTACCTTGAAGCGTACAAAAATCTCTCTTAAACAATAAGTTCGAAGTCCAACACTTGGTTTGATGCCACTTTAGCTACTTACAAACGAGCAAGTACAAAGTAGCACACCATTCGAAATTGCTCCCACAACTGTTGAAACTCTCTTAACGACAAGTTTGGAGTCCAACACTTGGTTCGATGCTACTTTAGCTACTTGCAAATAAGCGAGTACGAAGTAGATCACCATTTGAAATTGCTCCCATAACTGTTGAAACTATCTTAACGAAAAATTCGGAGTCCAACACTTGGTTCGATACTACTTTAGCTACTTGTAAACAAGCGATCACGAAGTAGCACACCATTCAAAATTGCTCCCACAACTATTGAAACTATCTTAACGACAAGTTCGGAGTCCAACACTTGGTTCGATTCTACTTTAGCTACTTGCAAACAATCGATTACGAAGTAGCTCACCATTCGAAATTGCTCCCACAACTATTGAAACTATTTTAACGACAAGTTCGGAGTCCAACACTTGGTTCAATGCTACTTTAGCTACTCACAAACAAGCAAGTACGAAATAGCTCACCATTCGAAAGTACTCCCATAATAGTTGAAATTCTCTTGCAAAAGTTATCAAAAGATTTAACATGATCGAAAGATGCGATATATTATTCCATCAAAATTGGTTATACAAGTCTTATTCAAGACCAAAAACTCATACAAGATAAACTACAAAATTACAAAATTGCACCCTAGCTCATCCTAGGAAGGGGGACGCTCCTATTAAGCGATAGGGGGCAGCGAGCACCATGTGGTTCTCTTCTCATCTCCACAGAAGTCTCTAGGCCAGTGAGCCGAGTCGAGCCATCGTCACCCAAGGGCCAAACTATCACTCCGACAAACGCCCTGCTCGACGAGCCTGCCACGGCACTTTGCGCGTCCCCAGGATTCCATGGGGCAGGTGAAGAACAGAGTGCTAACTTATGGAACGATCTTTCCTGCACATACTCCCCCCGTGGGCAAGAGGTGCTCCTCACGTTGCTCCATTCAGAGAGTCACTTCAAGCGAAGATTCTCCACCTCTAATTCAACAAGTCTCCCATTGAGAGAGTCATCGGTGATTCTGAGCTTCAAGCGTGGTAACCCGCTCGTACTCCTCCCCTGAGATGGCTCTAAGATGGTCCTTCGCAGATGAGCCACTTCCAAACTCTTCTCGAGCACCACATTCTTTAGCTCATCCCTCTCCGACCTCACTTTGAACAACGAGCTCCTCAGTTTGTCTCTCCCCTCCTTTACTCTGGATAGCGAGATCTTCAGCTCGTCACTCTCAGTTCTCGCTGCGTGTAGAGAGTGTCGAAGGAACTTTAGCGTAGACGCCTTGCCAGCAGCCATTAGGGGGCCGACCTCTTCTACCTCGGGGGTACTTCTTGAAGACTCACCTCAATATTTCGACGAGCCAGAGACAATCTCACTTGGCAGAGCTCCAACCCCGCCTTTGAGAGTTTTTCTTGAGATTTTGCGAGTCCCAACCTAGTGACTCCGAGTTGCGCACGAAGATGCAACACCTCGTCAATCTGGGAAAGGCAACCAAAAAGAAAGAATAAATTACTAAGATTGAGAAGCCACATGATGGTGTTACGGCTAAATGACGCTACTACGGAGCGATCCGAAAGTAAAACAAGCTCGTAACAGTTTCGAAACTTCACAACATTTGTCAAAAAAAAAAATCATTCAACTTCAGCAAAAAAGTACAAGAAGCGGTGGCCAGTCCGCTATAGGGCATCTAAACAAGTGCATACGAGAAGAAAAAGAGTAACTAAAAAGCATGATGAAGATAGAAAGGAATCAGGGGACCACTTTGGTCGGCATCTCCAAAGGTGCTATGACCCCGTGACCGTCCTCCTCGGTTGTCTCTGCGAGGGTTGCTTGAGGGTCCTCGGCGACGTCCTCTCCCTCGTCCTCTTCTTCTTCTTCCTCTTCTTCAACCATCCCCTTGGTTGCCGAAGCAGTCTAGCCTTCGAGGATATCATATAGGTAGTACCCCGAGCCGTCGAAAGTGAGGACGTACGCCTCCACATGCTTCAGCACCCGAGCATATGACTGATCCATGTTCGTGTGCATATGCAGCTTCGCTTCGGCCCTAATCGCCTATGCAGCTGCTTCAACTATGGCCTCCCTCTCCCTTGATGCATCCTCAATGGCCTTCACAGCCGTCTCCTTCTCTTTGTTAGCTCTCTCCGCCTCTCTGTCTGCCCTCTCTTTCTCAAAAGAGATCTGTTAGTTTGCCTTAGCCAAGGCGGCCTCGAGGAGACTCGGACAACCGTTTCTCCACCTCAAACATTTTCACAGCTTTGGCACGCTCCGACCTATCTCTATTGCTCACCGCCTTAAGCTAATTCTCTTGTTCAACGAACTGCTCCATCATATGACTGAAGTGGCAGGTGATCTACATGGACAAAGACGAGAGCTTTTAAGCAAGAAAGTCACCCAAGAAAGGACAAGAGGGGAGAAAGAATAAACTCACCGACATGGTCGCCTTGGCGATCTTGAGGGCATCATTGCCAACCGTCCCTGCTTTTTGCACAGTACGATCCTTCGGGGTCGGCAAATGCCTAACTGCTTGCATGTAGCTAACGGCGTCCGTGAGGAATCCGTCGTGCCTCATCACACGCCAGTCGGGGAGAAAGAGCTTCCTATGCACCTCGGTAAGGATAGTTTCAGCTGCTACTGTTAGAGGGGGCTTCAACTGCCAATACCTGCTCTATGGAAGTCCCTTCGACGGTCAGAGCAGGGGGGTCGGTGGGGCAGGTGACTCGGATTCCAAGTTAACCACTGGTGCCGCCAACACCGGGGCCTTCACAACCTTGGCAGACGGCGGCCCCAAGGTCATCCTCTTCCTCTTCCTTCCATCGGGGGCCTTATTGGCTACCCCCGTTCGGCCAAACAACATTGCCCTAAAGTCCATATTCGGAGCCTCTGAAAAAAGAAAAAATGATGAGATGGGCATGTGAAGGAGATAAACTAAAACTAAAAATGGAGAAAAAATGCGAAGCATACTAGGGTCGATCGGACTGAGACCCCCACTGAAGAGGACCTCCTCGGTTAACTCCTTCCAACCCAAGGGTTCACAAGCGAGGAGTTTGCCTACTATTTCATCCTCCTTCGGAGTTAGCGCCGACTCGGCCTTTGCCCATTTCGGCGCCTCCTTCCTCCACCTCGTGGGAATATTCCACGACTCGGCACCTCGGATTAGGAAATACTTCTCCTTCCAAAACTTGATAGAGTCAGGATTGTCTATCAGCTTCACACCCCGACGCAGCAATAAGTAGTACCGGTACTCCGTCCAACTCTTCCGATGGATGCGGTAAAGCCTTCGGAGGATGGTGAGTTGAGGTGCGGCCCCTATTGCTTGACACTGGAGGACGAACCGGTTGACATGCCGCCACATATTCAGCATATACTGGACCGGACTCAAGACAAACCATTACAGCACCTCGGCCACGAACGGGAGAATAGGCATGCGGAGACTGACGAAGAATGCATCAAATGGGAAAACGCACGTGTCGAGGGAAGAAGGAGAGTGAATTCCTTTAGAATCTTGAAACTCTTTCGGATCCTAACCAGGTCCTTCTCCGTCAACAAAGAGGGAATGTCGTCAACTTCGATGTGCTCCCTCGGCCTGCTCTCCTCATACGAGGCCAACCTCCCACACACCACCTTCTCTAGAAGGTCAGCAGAGTATTCTCGAACTCTGCTATGGTTCGACAAAGGACCCGGGAGCCTACCCAATGCCCCGGCTCGCCTCTCCTTGTCCACAATCGTTACCGATGTTACCGACCCTACTACCCCTTCCCTTGTCCAAGGTCGAAGCCACTACTAGCGGCTGATCCTCTTCGTGGTTCGAGGTGGAGGTCTCACTCCGCAAAGGAACCCTAGACATCTCGCAAAATATATAAAAGAGAATATATATTTACCTTGATGTGATAGCTACAGTCGGAAAACTTCGTCGGAAAAACAATCGCTTGGCTGCGACCGCTAGTTGAGCCACCCAAGAGTGAAAACAACTTCTCAAAGAATGAAAGTGAAGAATGAGAAAATGGGGTTGGGGTGAAGACTTATAGTAATTGAAGGGCACCGCTTGGGCTTCTGAGGCATTTGTGCCCCCAAGAACGGGGAAAAGCCTAAGAAGCACTGAATACCGAGCAACAGAAGGCGTAAAGGTAGAATTTCAAACGATGCCACAAACTTGCTGATTAGGTAATCATCTCAATATTCGCACTAGATCAAGATCCAATGGCCATGATCTTGGCACGTCCCTAGGAGCTAAATCCGAGCAAATGTGTTACCGAATGTGAAATTGGGAAAACTTCGTCTCAATATTCGGGCCAGATCAAGATCCAATGGCTCAGATTGAGCCACATCCCTCGGAGTCAAATTTGAACAAATGTGGCTCCGAGCGTGAAAATGGCATAAACATTCCCTCAAAAAGCACGCTCGATCAAGATCTAATGACCCTGATCTTGCCACGTCCCTCGGAGCCAAATCCGAGCAAACGTGTCACCGAATATGAAATTGGGAAAAACTTCATCTCAATATTCACGCCAGATCAAGATCCAACGGCCCTGATCTTACCACGTCTCTCGGAGCCCAATCTGAGAAAACGTGTCACCGAACGTGACATTGGGGAAAACATCATCTCAATATTCGTGCTCGATCAAGATCCAACAGCTCAGATTGAGCCATGTCCCTCGGAGTCAAATCCGAGCAAACATGGCTCCGAGCGTGAAAATGGCAAAAACATTCCCTCAAAAAGTGCGCTCTATTAAGATCCAACGACTCAGATTGAGCCACATCCCTTGGAGTCAAATCCAAGCAAACGTGGCTCCGAGCGTGAAAATGGCGCAAACATTCCCTCAAAAAGTGCGCTCGATCAAGATCCAACGACTTAGATTGAGCCACGTCCCTCGGTGTCAAATCCGAGCAAATATGGCTCCGAGTGTGAATTTGGGGTAAACGTCGCCTCAACAAATGTGCTCAATCAAGATCCACCAGATTAGACTGAGCCATGTCCCCCGAAGTCAAATCTGAGCAAACGTGGCTCCGAACGTAAAAAAGGGGGAAACACCCCCCTCCCGATGCGTGCCCACGATCATAGCTTCCAGATGCAGCCACATCGACGAAGCTTTGATCCGCCATCAGATCATTTAGAAAATCGCGACATAGACTTGATCAACGCTCCAGATCGCCCCACCTCGATATTTATTCGATTAATTCTTTTTTTATTTGAAAAATGGGACTAAATCGGAACCGTGATATGGCTAAAAATTGGACTAAATCGGGACCGTTCAAATCGGGCGCGAATCTTAAAGCCCTCAGGGTTAAAACGGTAATTTTACTTACAAACGGGTCCGACATGTGAACTGGGTCTTTCTTCAAAGCCTAATAACCCAAAAATAGATCTGTCCTATTGCGTATGGGTAACGACCCGCTACAAACTAATTCAGATATTTAAAGAGTAATTCAAATTCGTTATTATCTCTTAGAGGCAGTTTAAACAGTCTCGCTTATCATGAAACGAGTTTAAACTTTATATATTATCCAAAAACACCAGGACGTAGAGATAACTGATTATCTCTAAACTGTCTCTTAAGGCGACTATAAATACCCCTCTCCCTCACCGTAACAAGGTAATCAATTTTTTTTCCACATAAAGCTCTTTCATAATCTTCCTGATTACTGCCAAGAACATCAGAGGGTTTGTCACCGGGATCCATTCCGGTGTATCAAACTTTTTGCAGATTCACGGCAGCAGCGAGAAAGCAGTCAAACGCCGGTAAAAGTCAATAGGTTTGCTTATTTATTTCCTCGAAAAATCCACAAATTTATCTGTTTGATCTCACACCAAAATCAGCAGCAACAACCATGAAATTCCTTCAAATTATCAAATATTCATCCCTCTATTATGCACAAGTACTCAGGAAATTTTTTTGGTTAAATCGGATTCATCTCCTCCGAGAAAACTCATCTCAAAACTTCTATATTTCAAAATTTTCCCGTTTAACCCGGAACTCCAATTTAATCATTCTAAAATAAAATAAAATCAATTAATATAGGAAAATATGCTTATAATAACAAATAAAAATAATATAAACCAAATATTTAAGAATTTTAAAATTACAGGTGTTACAGATAGCAAAGAGAAATGTAGTAAAATGGATAGTGGGTGTAGCATTACTTTATATATAATATGCAATCATAATACCACTGAAACAAGTTATTAGAGCATTTGTAGTCGTTCCCTATATTTCCAAATTTTGGAAGAAAAAAAAAGCTACATTAGATGTCTATATTTAAGAGAAGATATAGGAAATTCTCAAATATAGGAATCAAAAGATCATCTTGCGTCCGTTCTAAAAAATTGTCTCGGACGCAAGATGATCTTGCGTTTGATGAATAAATAAATAAAAAGAACTGGTTAGATGCAAGCTGATTTTGCGTCTGATCAATTACTTTTAAAAAAATGTGTTAGACACAAAAACATTTTTCATCTGACAAAAAAAAGTCCCTGTATGAATTGGACACAAGATCGAAATTAAAAAAAGAAAAAAAAAAGCCTGGGTTGCATTTTGCCCCCATTTTTTTAAAGAGTTCTGGTATTCACCCCCCATTCTTAAGTTACCATTTATAAATTAAAATTTCCAGACATATCTTTTTTAATTTGTGGGGGGTAAACTGTTTGCTCACCCCACCTTCCCTCCCAATTTTTTGGTTCCGCTCCCCCCATCTGCTCCCCCATCCAAAACTAACAATTCCCATCCATCCACCCCAATTTTTTAATTTTTTTTCATCTTTCTCCCCCCTATTGTTTTTTCAAATCACTTGGACTCTTCATCTTCATGCAACTCTCTAGTGGAAGAAGTGGAAGAAGAAGAGGCAATGAGAATTCAAGAAGAATCTAATCAAATGGATTTTGAGTCACTTGAAGTCAATGAACATCAGGGTTTTGGCAACTCACAAGCTACGGTATGTTAAAAATTAATCTTTTTAAAATTTATGATTCTAATCAACAGTCAAATTTTTTAGGGTTTGTTAAAACCCTAACGTAGATTAAATAAAATTTGTTAAATCTTAGTCAATGATGATTATCCACTTAAAAATGCAATCTTTTTTAGGGTTTTGTGAGATGGACATCACATGAATTATGTATGCTCTTTCTTGTTTGATATTTATAATTGTATTATATCGATTTTTTGTTTTAAAATAAATTGTGTGTATGACAACAATTATGCAATTTCTTATTTGATATTATGTTTTCTTACGGGGGAGAGAACCAATGGGGTGTGAGCTCCAGATTTTCTGTTTTATTACAGGGAGAGAGAACCAAATGGGGGGAGCGACTAGAAAACATGGGGTGAATACCAGGACTCTTTTTAAATTTAATTTCTATCGAATAGACCCTATAGGATTATTTATGCATATAAAGTTAATTTGAGATTGGTTTGATTATTGATTAAGGGATAAGATGGAATGAGCCTATAGGAATTATTATGTGTTCGTATGCGTAAAATTTTTTAAAATAAATGTTTTGGAATTTTTTTTAACCTACGGCAGAGATTCAAAAATAAAACGATCATCCACAATTGAACCAAATTTTGGGTTTCAACAACTACAAGCCTAACTCAAAATTCCTATTTCTAAAAGCCAAATATTGAAAATTTTGAATCTAACGAAGAGCATTTGTAGTCGTTAGACTCAAAATTTATATTATTTGGCTTTTAGAAATAGGAATTTTGAGTGAGTTGTAGTCGTTGAAACCGAAAATTTGGTTCAATGGTGGATGATCGTTTTATTTTTTAATCTTAGCCGTTGGTTTTTAAAAAAAAAAAAATCCAAAACTTTTATAAAAAAAAATTGTATACATACGAACACATAATAATTTCTATAGTCCCATTCCATCTCTTCCCTTGATCAAATAATTAAACCAATCTCAAATTAACTTTATATGCATAAATAATCCTATAGGGTGTAATCCATAGAAATTAAATTGACTAAATGGGGGCCAATATTTTGGGACGCAACATCTTGTTGCGCCCGTGGCATTTTTTCTTTTGTTTTTTTTTTAAAATTTCGATCGGACGCAAGATTTTGTTGCGTCTGATTGATTTAGCATTTTTTTTTGTCAGACGCGAAATGGGTTTGTGTCTGTCACATTTATAAAAAAAAAATTGATCGGATGCAAGATCATCTTACGTCCATCTTGCGTCCATCTTGTGTCCGACCTGTGTTTATTTTATTTTATTTTATTCTTCAAATGCAAGATCATCTTGCGTACGAGACAATTTTTTTTAGAACGGACACAAGATGATCTTACGATTCCTATATTTAATGATTTTCTATATTTTCTTTCAAATATAGACGACTTCTATTGTAATTTTTCAAAAATTTGAAAATATAGGAAACAACTACAGCGTGTTGTTGTCTATATTTTTCAAAATTTGAAAAAATTGTCTATATTTTCCAAAATTTGAAAAAAATATAAAATAACGACTATAGATGCTCTAAAGCATATGACAAGATAGTACTATTAGAACTGTACGGATGAACACTACTTTCAACAAATGCACGCATGTGACGGCAATACTTACTCATATGTATACATGAAATGCACACACGCCTGTGCAAATCTCCATGTCCGATGTTTTGCATCCACCCATGCAATATGAAACATGAGAACATGCATGTAACATCTAATCTCCTTTCGCTGCTGTGTCTATGACCATTTGGTTCACGTGATGATTCCTTGGCACGCATGTGATCCCATCACGAGAGGGAGAGAGAGAGGACGTATCCACTAAGAGCATCTGTAGTCCTTGTTCTCATTTTTTGGATATTTGGCAAATGAAAATAGAAAATAAGACAGCACGCTATAGTGGTCGAAAGTTAAAATTTGGACGGACGGTGTATAATCTTTTGTCTCAAAATTTATTTATTTTTTTTTAAAAAAAATTTTTTTTTACCCAAAAGGAGAAGGAAAAAAAAAAAAAAAAACCAGAAAACCTCCAAAAGTGAGGGATGGTGGATTATACACCGTCCCTACACTTTTGTCTTTAGCCAAATGTGTAGGACGGTGTATAATCACCCGTCCGACACTTTTTTTTTTTTAATCAATTGCGACGGAAGATAATCTACCGTCCAATACAAAAAAAAATAAAGCGACGGGAGATAATATTTCGTCCGATGGATAATCTATCGTCCGGCTATGTTTTGGCAATTGCCATTTCGATTGCCAAGTATAGCCGGGTACTGTAGCAGCCAAATCCATTTTTTGGGTATTTGGCCAACGACTACAGGGATATTTTTTCCAAATTTTGAAAAATTTGGGGATATGGAAAACGACTACAGATGCCCTAAGGGTGTTAGCAATGATTGAGACATTTGAGAGGAGGAGCAGGGACATGGAAAGAGAAGGGAGAATACAATGACAAAAATATTTTTGACGAAACGGATAGAGTCCGACTCCAGCCATACAATAAAATATATATAAATCAAAAGAAGTACAAAAGGAGCTTTACAAGTAGTAAAACCCAATAAAAAGGCGACTATACAATGAGTTACCGAAGGGAGAGAAAACATTATCAGCTAAAAACAGAATTTACAACAAAAATACAGAAAAAAGGATAAGTGGTTATGATTGGGCCAGCAATCGGACATCGTAGCCGCAAGAGCAAAGAGACCCCAATACTATCTAGATAAGGAGAGAACGAGCGATCGGATACAGGAGCTCGCAGCAGCAAAGATAGTGCTAAATTTGAGACACCCACTGAGTGGCAAACTGAAGAGCGAACAGCAGCGAGGCCAGAAAACCACCGAAAGCCGCAAGTGGAAAGGGAGCCACTTAATTCGATGACGGAGGGGATCGAGCAGCCTAGTAACGGTGCTGAACCAAAAAAATCTGCTCCCCCTCACAAAAATACACCGACTGCCAAACAACCAAAGGGCGCGTAACCGAGTGATGGTGAGTGCAGAAGAAAGATGCTAAACCACATCGTAACATAATCACCCGAAGGACAAAAGCAAAACAAAGAAGCACTAAAGAGCCATCCGAGCAGATAAAGAGGAGGAAGTCAAAAACCAACCAATCCACTTCGCAGGAAAGTGGAGCCACAGTGAGGTAAAGACTAAACAGCCACACCAAGGAAGGGTCCCGGTCAAGCAAACCAAGATGAAAACTATCCAGGAAAATTACATCAGGAGCAGAGATAAAACCATAATAAGTCCTAGCTTAGAGCCAAGAAAGGGTAGGTAGAGCAAGCAGAAATAAAGTGTAAAGTTCAAAGGAGAAAGAAGAGAAAGGCTTCTCTCGCACAACCTGTACTGAGACCAGAAGCATAGAGCTCGGTCGAGTAATCAGCCGAGGACCATAAAGGCCACCGCACTCACAATGCAAAATGAAGCGTGAAACAAACATTACGCAAACACAAAGACGTTAAAACACTGCAGGAAATAAGTGCCATAATAGGGAAACAAAAACAGCATGCTACTAGCCCAGCAAGCACCAAACACAGATAGCGGGGGAGAGTGGATTCACCAGCCCAAACACACCCTGGGATACAACAGGAGAACAAAAAATAACCTGAGCAAAAAATCTCCTTCTAAAAGTCTAGCTAGGTAAACTATAAACACACAGTAAGAAGTGAAGAGACCAGAGATTGTAGTAGAGAAAAGAAAGTAAACATTGTGCCATTAGCTTGGGTTAAGACCAGTGCAGTCCAGAGGAACACAAAAGGAGCCGCATCCATAAAGAGAGGATCTGGATACATCAACCTTGTGAAAGAAAAGTGATAGACTTAGCTGCACACAGCAAAAAGAACAAAAATGCTGAAAAAGAAACATAGCAGGTTATAAAGCATTTAGGTTACGGAGGCAAAGTAAAGAGTCGTCTAATCTACGACTGGACAGTGAGGTTATAGTTTTTGTTTTTAAAGTCGAAGACCAGAAATTAAAAAGAAATAAAAAATCGTCGATCATACTCGAGATAGGAGAAGCGCTGTGCTTAAATAATCTCTTATTTCTTTCCAACCAAATGATTCAAATAATAATTTGAACCGAAAGGTTCCACGATCTGCTGAATCTTTTATTCGTGGGATGAAGAGACCAACAAGAAGATAAGCTGGAGGGGATAGAAGGGAATTCCCAGGCAAGCACGCGAATTTTCCATAAGGGTGATGAAATTGCATCCGACAAAAAGGTGATTCACATCTTAAATATTGTTAGAACAAAAGGGGCACAATTGTCCCCACGCCAAATTCCTTTTGTTGAGGATTTCGACAGTGAGCAGCCTGTTGTTGAATGCCAACCAAGTGAGAATTTTAACCTTTAAAGGGGCACAGGAGTTCCAAATGAAGTTCACAAAAGAAGAACAAATGCCTCGAAAGTTATAAAACGATTTAACAGTGAAGATCCTAGCCGAGTTCCAACGCCATCTAAAGTCTTCTTTCGGTCGCCAAACGACATGATTCAGGATCTGACAACGATCGTTAAGATCACTGTTAAGGTGAGGAGGAAGGATTGAGGAGAAAGGGAGGACCCAATGTCTTTGCGAATTAATAATGGTGAACGACTCTGCCACCGTGACAAGTGGATTCGAGGCCAGGCGGAAGAGAGCAGGGAAAGAGGAGGGAAGTTTGTTGTTACCAGTCCAGAGATCGGACCAGAACTTGGTCTTGGAACCGTCGTAACAATCATGGAAGATGCTGCATTGGAACGCTGTGGCCGCTTTCCAAACACCCTTCCACAATGGGGATGCATTACGGTGAATTCTAGGAGGGAAATCCCACAGCTGGTGATTGGCAAAGCAGTGAATTTGGATACTTTGTATCCAAGGTAATTGATTAATTTTTAAGAATCTCCAAAGCAATTTCCCCAATAAAGTGATATTTTGGTGCCTGAGGTTCAAACCCCTAAACCCCCGACCTCTTTGGAAGAGCACACCATTTTCCAGTTGCAAAGGTGGGAACCTGGCTTGAGAATGGAGGATCCCGACTAGAAAAAATTACTGCTGATTTGGTCAATCCGCTTGATGACCCAAGAGGGAACATAATAGAACGACATCATGTAAAGAGGGATAGAACAGAGGACCGAGTTAAGAAGAGTTCATCTACCACCATAGGAGAGGAGTTTCCCTGCCCAAACATGAAGCCTGGATTCAACCTTGTCCACCATGGGCAACCAGTCAGCTCTAAGCAGTTTCCCCCATCGAAGTGGGATCCCCAAATACATGATGGGAAAGGAGGTGGTAGGGCAGCTAAAGAAATTAGATATCTCATGCTGCCGATTGGAAGAGCCTCCAAGGCAGAGAACAGAAGATTTTTGAAAATTGAAAGTCCCGAGACTAATTAAAAATAGTAAAGATGGAGTTTTAGATTACGGAGAGTGTGAGAGTTTGGTTTGGCGAAGATGATGGTATCATCAGCATATTGCAGGTTGAGAATACCATGAAAAGAGCGAGATTCGCCAAGACCTTTAATGACCTGGGCTTCCCAAGCATTGCGAAGAAGTTTACTAAAGACATCTGCAACAAGGGAGAATAGAAGGGAAGATAGTGGGTCTCCTTGGCGGAGTCCACATTTAACATTAAATTTGTAACCTTCAGATCCATTGATAATAATGGAGGAGGTGCCAGAGAAAAGGCTGGATTTAATCCAAGCAATCCATTTGGGACCGAAACCCCTATTAAAAAGGATATCAAACAGTAATTCCCAGCTAACGTTATCGTTAGCCATTTGGAAGTCGTGTTTGAGAAGGATACCTTCAGCTCAAAAGGAGTGACAATGAGAAATGATCTCTTGAGCCGAGGCAACGCTGTCAAGGATAAAACGGTCCTTGATGAATCCCGATTAGGTGGGATCGATGAGAGGAGATAAGACCACGCTGAGCCTTGCTGAAAGAACTTTCATGATAATTTTGAAGGAGGCGTTGATGAGGCTTACAGGCCTAAATTGCGCAACCAAGTGTGCTCCCATCATTTTGGGAATGAGCACGATGTGCGCATAATTAATACGGTCGAAAGAAAAGGAACCCTGATAAAGTTCCGTAAACAAACGGAAAAGATCGTCTTTTAGCCAAAACTAGAATTTTTGAAAAAAGAAGGCGGGAAATCCGTCCGGGTTAGGCGCTGAATCGCTCTTTAAAGAGAAAATAGCTGATCTAATCTCTTCCATGGAGAAAGGGACCTCGAGAGAAGAGAGGTCCTGGGGTTGAGTCCCATAGAGTTTGTGCCAATTAAGGCTAATAGAGCGTTGTTTGTGCGATCCAATAAGGTTTTTGTAGAAAGAGAGGAAAGCCTTGTGAATCTCCTGATCGGGGTTAAGTTTAACACCGTTGTCAATGATCAAAGAGATCTGATTGCAACGTTGCCTGTGAGAAGCATAATTATGAAAGAAAGTGGTATTGCCGTCACCCTCCTTTAACCATTTAAATCTGGCTCTTTGAGCCCATTTGATGTGGTCCTGGTGGAGGATGTCGGCGTAATCACGCTTGCACGAGGATCGTTCAGCGCGAACGGACTCAAAAAGGGGTCCCAACTCTTCCAGCTTATCGAAGGATTCGATGGAAGCTAGGAGAAGTTTTTAAGGAAAGCCGTGTTTTTTTGTCTTTCGTGGCGTCAAATCTTACAACCGAATTTAATAGCATGAATTTTAAGGAGGATGCTACCCAGGCCAGAAGAACTGGTAACAGACGAGAGGCATTCCACGACAAGATTGACGAACAGTTGGTCTTGTACCCAAAATTTTTTGAAACCAAATTTATGATGATGCGTGAAAGGGAAATTAGAGTGAAGGGCGATGGGAGCGTGATCGGATGAGGGATTGGGTAATGCTTTGGAGAAGGTGTTATGAAACTGGTTAATCCAGTTCTGGGAGACAAGAAAATGGTCGAGTTTGGCCATCGTCGGAGATTGACGAAGGTTAGACCAAGTAAATGATCTACCGTTAAGCAGAATGTCGGTCAATTGCAAGGCTTGGATGCAGTCATTCAAATTGTTGGAGGGAGAATTGGAAGAAGATGGGGAAGATCTTTCGTAGGAGAATCTGGTGACATTAAAGTCTCCACAGAACAAATAAAGACCGACAGTTAAATTGTGAAGCGAAAGGAATTCGTTCCAAAATAAGTTGTGCCTAGCTGCAGTAGAGGGACCATAGACTGATATCACCGAAAGAGTACAGTTGAGAAGCGTCCAATGCAGTTTAATGATAAGGAAAAAGTTAAGACGTCGAATCGAGATAAGAGAAAAGACCGATTCTTTGAAACCGAATAGGATACCTCCCCTAGATCCTATCACGTCCAAGGATATCCATTTAGAGATAATGGATCCACCTATAGCACGATAGATAGACGGGGAAGGTTAATCTAACTTCGAATCTTGGATAGATATAAGATCACAGTGGAATGAGGCAATTAATTGATAAATCGCCCTTTGTTTAACGGGACAATGAAGACCCCGGATGTTCCAAGAGATGCTAATCATTAAAAGATAGATAGTCCCGAACTCTATGAACTTCTTTTTGCCTAATGGTATTAATCAGTGAAGAATTAAACGAATGCGATGAAAAACCCATATCTTGGGCAATGAGGGACATTTCTTTATCTGATAGCGAGTCAAATTGAAGATGGAAAATGGATCCTAACAAATTATGATCAAGATGGGGCTTGGGTTGCTCAAATTTGGAGATAGGGGGATCCAAAACTTGCGTCCAATCGCCGATCGGCATAGTTTGGGATGCGGTAGCTTCTTTTTTTATTTGAGCCCTAAAGCGGGCGCTAGATCTGATGATGCGGGGAGGGAGCTTACAGACTAGGGACTGCTTAATAGCGGAGCAAAATACCTTCTTAAGCAGAGGGAGGTTATGCGGAGAATCGACAGAGTCGATTATAGAGGGTGGAGGAGGAGAAGAGAGAGTTATCAACGGGAAGGAATGCGACAATTCCACCCGAGGCAGGGATGCTTGGGCATGAATTTTAGAGGATCATATACTGGGTAAAGAAGCACCCGAGCTTGCTCTAAAAATTTTGGCCAGGTTAGGGGAACACCAACCAAGTGCCGTAATAATGAAAACGGAGGAAAGAGGGTTCCGAAAATAGAGGGAGGGAAATTTGCAAAAACCGAAAAGAACTACTTGCTACCTAGCTTCGAAAATAATAACACACTGATGTGAAAGAAACGAGCAAAGATAGGGATATACCAGTTTGAGAGAATGCTCGAGATTCAGCTCCGATTCCTCCTCTCCAAGCAGGTTATCCTGATCTATCCAGCTCTCCTCTTTCGAGGATTGAGGCTTTTTGACTTTAATGGGGGGCAGAGAAGGAGCCGATTCAACGAGGCTAGGAAAGTGCGCATTCTTTTGAAATAATTCCCAATCAGAGGCGTAATGGGGGTTAACTTCCCAAGCAGGCCATTGAGATGGCTGAGACTGCAACTTGGAAGGGGTGGGAGAAGAGGAAGAGGGTAGCTTAGGGGAGTGCCTCTCCAACAAAGTAGACTTTTGAGGTCCGGTGAGTGGGGGGGGGGGGAAGCGGGGCAGCCTAGGAGGAAGAAGAAGGTGCAGACACTTTACCCGCTTGAAGAGAAGCGATATTGGGATTGATCCACACTAGATTTGGCGGTTTGGATGGCGAAGTCTTGTTGCTGATGGTAGGGGTGAATCTCTTGCTAGGAGGAGGAAACTTTTTCCTGGTAGAGGCCTTTTGAAACCCTTTCAGATTGGCCGAGGCTTGTTTAGACTCTGAGGAGGAGCTGGGGTGGAAGGGGGAGGAAGAGACAGGACGCTTAAAGGTTGGCTTCAGGGCACCAGAGGATGGGGGAGGAGACGGATCAGTAAGGCACACCGAATCGTGATATTGCACTGAAACGGAGAATGAAGAAGTGCCATTGGTTAACTTGTAAACTTCGATACGATCTTGATCCTTAGCAATTCGGAACAGAGCTTCCACTTGCAGACATCCCGAGGCCAACTTGGCCGAAGAGGAGATGCTAATGCTCTCGCCAATGCATTTGGACAAGTCTCTAACCAGTTGTAAAGACTCACAAAAGGGTGGAAGACCTAAGAGAGTGACTTTGGTTGTGGCGGAGGAGGGTGCCTGCAATGGAGGGTTGATCTGAACCCATTTCCGAGTAGAAAAAGAGATAGCCCCTATAGAAAGGGAGGAGTTGGCGATAAGTTCTTCAAGAATTTTGGGGGATGGACAGCGGATGACCACATCACCATTCGAACAGGTGCTGAGGACCCAATCCCATTATTTTACATTGCATGAAATGCAGAGAAATGAATTTAAGGTGAATAAGGAATCGAACCCCCGCTAAACGAAATAGCACCATAGGTATCGAAGAATTTCATTCTATCTGTCAGTTCCAAATTTGGGATAAAGACCTATGTATCAATCGGCTTCGGTGGAAGCTGTTGTGAAATCAGCAGAGCAGGAGGGGAAGGAGGATGGCTGCCATATATGCGACTGGAGATAGGAGGGGTAGGAAGTAAAGGAGATTTTGAAGACATTTTCTACTTCTTGGGTTTGAAAGCATCAACCTCTACAAGCTTGCATTGCAGAGAGGGGAAGTCGAGAGTAGAAAGAAATTGATCAGAGATGGGGGCTCCAAGGGTGAGTCCCAACAATTTTTGCAGCGTGAAGCAGCGATGGCAAGCATGCCCAGATATGAGACAGAATAAACATTTCATTTTGGAAGTACAGGATTTCTTAAGGTGATCAGTTTGGAGACACTGGAAACAGGTAATTGGAGCTCGATGGGATTTAGAATGACAAGCTTTAGAAGAAGAAGCGAGCGATGAAGACAACTGGCGAGAAAGGGAAGACGTAGAGAACACCGGAAGCTTCTCGATACTGGGCCTGGAAGGCCTAGAAGAGAAAGGCCCAGTTTGATGGAAAAGACCACCAGTAACAAAATTGAGGGGATTAATAATTTTTTTTGATTTTTTTTTCTTACTACCTTGACCCATGACAGTTCCGTGGGTCCAAAACAATTCCACAGGGGGAAGCCCAAAAGAGAGGAGCTGGGAAACTGGCTACGGAGGCTTCGCGAGAGAGAAAGGTCCCTCAAGCAATGGGAATACTGGACGATCTTGAGGATCTCCCTTCCATGTCCCACTCAACCGGTGAGGGGAGAAAAAATTAGTAATGAGGAAGAAGGGAGGATAGCTTAATATCCGGGAGCGAAAGAATCCCAAGTAATTGGGCAGAGGGAGACGGAGAAGAGAAAGTAAATCTCACAGCACTGGTCTCGGAGACCGACGAACACTACCAATCCTGCTAGAAGAAAGAGAACAATCACACTACTAGTGCAGGAACGAAATTTAAAAAAAAACAAAAAAACTACTTACAGTGCTGGGTTAGAGATCGGTGCCGCCTCTAAGCCAAACACCACCTATACAAATGCCGGGAAGGCGGAGGGCCAAATTGAACTGCTGCTGATGGGGGGGGGAGAGCTGATGGAGGCAACCTAAGATGAGAACCGCCGCAATAGGTCGCCGGAAAGGACCGAAGCGGAAGAGGGGGAAATGGGAAGGGGTGATAACTGGGTGGAAGTGCCAGATACGGAAAAGGGTTTAGAGATCTCGAGGATACGAACACTTTTAATGAAGGGAGAGGGGGGAGACGGAGTATGGAGACACCGGATCTCAGCTCTCAGAGAAAAGAGGGAGGGGGGAGGAAGATGAACCACTCGCTATTGAAGGTTCTTGTTAAAATGACTCAAACTTGTTTAATCAATGACAAAAATATCAAACGATGATAATTTCAGAGAAAAAAGTAATGGCCGTATAATAAACATGTCGATCCGTGATTATTCTTAGATGACTATATTGCCAAAACCACCCCTGTCATTTGATTATTTTTTTAAAATAGAATAACGCTACCCTATTTTATTAATAAAATTTTAATAAAACAACTTCAGAGTACTGGAGGAGTATACAAAGACTACGTACAGAGTAGAAAATAAAACATAAACCTTCAACATCTTTTAAAGGGTGGGACAATTCAAAAGTGCTACAACTATAACAAAAGAACAAGTACATAGATAGACAGATACAACTAAACAGTCCTTCCAACAAATCTCTGGAATGTGGGAGTCTGGGAGCCGTCTCTCTACTCAGTCTAAGGTTGGTCCTGAACTCAACCTCCCCATCATCCAACTCATCTACCTAGAAGACTCTAGCAATCCCCTCTCTCAGTCCTATCACAGCAGCGGTAACCCAAAAGGAAATAAGATGTATGATATGGGTTAGAATACAAGATGTACCATTACAAGTCTAACGAAAGTAAAAGTTTTTTCTATCAAGCCATAAAACCCATGTTGTAGCGGCGATGACGATTTACCATGCTTCTTTCATCTCGTTATGTCTAACGGGAATCCTCTCTCTTGGCCATTTTGTCATGTTCACCTAATTAATTCATTTTACCATGAATGTTTTTTTACTAGGAAGAGTTTTTTTCTGTGTGTTTGCTAGGAATACAGTTAGGAAATTCAATGCAGTGAAAGTTTTAATACAATAGGTGACAACCGACCACAACTAAGAATCAAACAAACGTAGACCACGTCACTCTGGCGAACCTTATATGGTAAAGAAATAATTAAGATATCATTCAACTGGAGACGACATAAGAGTTACAATACTTTACAAAGAATGTATCTATGTTTCAAGCCTAATTAGAAAATACTATGTTGTTACAGTGTACTCACCTCTAAATAGTAGTTTAGAATTTCTATATTTAAAACTCCATCACTTTTTCTACACATGTATATTAAATTTCATATTTATCTCGAAATAATTTCAGGTATATCATTAAGCCAAACCCAAACTTTAAATGGCAAACTAGGACTTCTTCATAGATTTCCGATATTAGATTATTTCACTTAGTCCCTGCTTTACCTATTAATTTTCTCGACTTTATAAATATTTATTTCTTCGTGAATTTGTTAATTTAAATATGAGCAAACCCAACAAATACATCAGGACTCCTAATCATACTCCATAAAGTCGGTGAATGAGTGAGTACATAAAGTTTTTTGATTCTGTTATGGCTTTCTAACCTAAAAAGTCAACCCTTTTATAAAGGCAAAATTTAAAAAAACAGCACAAAAGTTTGGAGCTGTTTAAAAAAACATCACAATACTTTCACTTTTTAAAAAAACAGCACAATGTTTAATTCTCAACTGACAGAGTTAACCAAACATTAACTGGCTTATACGTGCACTGCACGTACTTACATAAAATGTCCAAAATACCCCCGTAAACCCAGCGATTCGTTCCCCTGCCTCTTCTTCCCCAATTACCCAGCGAAATTCGTTCCCCTGAATTTGCAGCAAAATTCAATAAAAACCCTACTACACCAACAACTCCTTCCTCTTTCACAATCACACTCCTCCCTCTTGTTCCTTCAACGCCACTACGACTCCAGATAACGATGCCGATTCGGGAGTTGGGAAATTTGGTAAGAGAGTGTTCAGATTTGCGGTTGTGGCGGTGGCGGGAGTGGCGTGGGTGATGATGGTGGTGAGGTGCCGGAGAGTACTGGCGGCGGAGGGCAGTGTTGGTACTGGTTTGGGGGGCTTATGGTTTAATGATTCATGGCCCAATTTGGTTCAGGTTCTTCGTGTTTTCAAGGACCAGGGGTTGATTCTTGCTGCATTGTTGGGGTTGTCCGCTTTCTTTTCGATGGCCGAGACTGCCATTACCACGCTTTGGCCATGGAAGGTACTCGTTTTCTTATTACTTTCGTAATGCCCCGAATCTATGTTTATTCTTAGAAGCTCTATTAAGAAAACAACGAGACAGGAGAAAACAACGAGACAGGAGAACGATTCGATCACTATTAATGGAAGTACGTGAAGAGGCAGGGGAACAAATCGCTGGGTTTACGGGGGTATTTTGGACATTTTATGTAAGTACGTGCAGTGCGCGTATAAGCTAGTTAACGTTTGGTTAACTCTGTCAGTTGAGAATTAAACATTGTGCTGTTTTTTAAAAAGTGAAAGTATTGTGATGTTTTTTTAAACAGTTCCAAACTTTTGTGCTGTTTTTTTAAATTTTGTCTTTTATAAATTACATTATAAGGTCTTTTTGGTTGTTATTTTATTGGAGTGTTTTCAAGGAATTCCTATTCCTATATATGATATGATAGCCCATCTAATACCGTGTGGAACATTCTGTCGTTCTTGTAACCCCTCTAAAGTTGATTGACAGATCGAGAGTTTTACATGTACATTTTAAATTAAAATGCCTTAGGTTATGACATACCACCACTTCTTTGAACAAAACTGAAGAAATGGTGGAGCATATCATTCATTTAGCATACCTGAGCATTATGTTCAGAAAAAAAAATCTAATTTTTAATAAAAAGTTTCTTCATTGATTTAATGAATATATATTTGTTTCTATTATAGTATAGTACGGTTTTACTTTGAAGCAAATTTATCACAAGAACACAGTGCATTTTCTGAAAAATAGTAAACTTTCACCCATGTACTGAATTATTTTAATTTAAACATAAAGGAGAGCGAATTTTAACTGATATTGGTAATGAGGAGAAAGTCATTTCAAGAGAACATTTTGTTATCAACAGCCAAAATGTTTTTGGGGTAGGGAATTCTAAACGGAGAGATATATTAGTTCAGTCATGTTCGGTAATCATTTTGCTCTCTCTCTCTCTCTCGGACGCACTACTAAACGCAAAGGCTATTCCGACATCTCTCTCTCTCTCTCTCTCTCTGTGACGCGCTACTAAACGCAAAGGCTATTCTGACATTTTTAAGCGCCGGGATAGAACGTAGCGCTTCTAAAATCGCCGTGAGAAATGCCGTTTTAGCGAGTGTCGGAATAGATTATGGGTCTATACTGACGTTCTTTATGATGGCCGGTATAGGCCTATCTATCCCGACTTTTTCAATAAAAAACGCCGACATAGAACGTTTATTTAACATGTTAGATATTATTATAGTCTCATATTGATTGTAGAGTTGTTTTGATATTTATTCTCCTCCTATATATAGGTGGTATTGTACTTGGTTGAACTCAATTCAATATTCAATATTGTTTTCATCGCTCTGATTTATCTTAACATGGTATTAGAGCTAATTATCCAAATTATCCCTTCATAATTAAATTTCCTCCTCAAAAAAAAAGAAAAAAAAAAAAAAAAAAACACTTCTTCAACCTCCCCTCAAGTTCGTCGAAACCCTCAAGATCGTTAGCAGCTACAACATCCCAACCTCCCGTCTTCCGCTTCGGCAACCTCGTCGACTACCTCCCGTCTTCTTCCTCGTCGGCAATCCCCAGCTTCCTCGTCGGCAACCTCCCCCCCCCCCTCTCTCCAATTCCCGTCGACCTTCAATCCCCGTCCACCCAAAACACCCGAAACCCTCGTCGACTCTTCTTCCCCATCCTGCTCACAACCCCAAACTGTTCAACTTCCAATCACCTCACCCGAAACCCTAGCCACAAACCGAAACCGTTCTTCTTCCTTGTGCCTGATCGACGCGCCGCCGACTCCTATCTCAAAACTCTAACCCTATTTTTTCTTTTTTCTTTTAATCCCAACCCAAATCCCCATACCCGAAATCTGCAACTCATAACCGACCCATTTCCAAAGAAACCCTATAACCCATCTGTTCCCCCCCCTCCCCCCCCCCCCCCCCCGACCCGAAACAAAAAAACGAAAAAAAATCGAAAAAAATCAAAAAAATCAAAAAAGAATTTATTATTATTATTATTATTATTATTATTATTATTATTATTATTATTATTATTATTATTATATATATATATATATATATATATATATATATATATATATATATATATATATATATATATATATATATATATATATATATATATGGCTAAAAATAGGATTAAATCGGGACCGTTCACATCGGAGGCGAATCTTAAAGCTCAGGGGTAAAACGGTAATTTCACCTACTAACGGGTCCGAAGCGGGTACTGGGTCTCCTTCTCACAGATCCAACAACCCGCGAACGGATCCACCTCAACTAGGTACGGGTCCTGACCCGATACAAGTCCAGACCAGCAAGAGGAGATCAGGGTCACTGATTTGACTAAATCAACGGGCCTGATTTGCAGTTATCCTCTCACCGAGAATTAAGGGATTACATTCCTAATCTGATTACGAGAATTTTATGCCTTATCAGATCACAGGAATCACATTCCTAATCTGATCCCAACGGCGACTATAAATACCCCCCACCTACCACTGTTACAGGTTAATCACTCTTTTCCCAACTAAAGCTCTTTTTTAATCATCACTGGTTACTGACAAGAGCGTCGAAGGGTGCGTCGCCGGGATCAACCCCGGTGTTTCGCACTTTCCTTGCAGGTGTACGGTGGGAGTCAGCAGCCCAACTCCGACGAACAGGTTCGGACTCGCCATTCAGGTTTTTCCACGAACCCATAAATTCTATCTGTTTACCGCCACACCAGAATCAGCGGTGATATGGCTAAAAAGGGGGTTAAATCGGAACCGTCCAGATTGGGCGCGAATCATGAAGCTCGGGGGTAAAATGGTAATTTCACACACAAATGGATCTAGAGCGGGTATTGGGTCTCCTTCTCACGGATCCAACAGCCCACAAATGGATCCACTCCGATTGGGTATGGGTCCCGACCCGAGGCGAACCCAGACCAACAAGAGACAAATCAGGGCCACTGATTTGACCAAGTCAACGGGCCTGATTTACTCTCACCGGGAATCAGGGGTTAGTTTCCTAAACAGACTGTGAGGATTTTTCTCCTAGCAGTTACACAGGGAATCAAGCCTCTAATCACTCCCCTGGCGACTATAAAAACCTCCCCTCTGCCACTGTGACGAGGTAATCACTCTTTTTGCACCTTAAGCTTTTTCTTTGATCACCACTGGTTACTGACAAGAGCGTCGGAGGGTGCGTCGCCGGAATCAACCCCTGTGTCTTGCACTTCCTTGCAGGTTGCGGCAGGAGTCAGAAGGTTTAGACCAGCTGTTCAGGTTTTCTCGAACTCACAAATCTTATCTGTTTACCCCCACACCGAAATCAGCGGTAACAGTTTGGCGCCGTCTGTAGGAAACACCACACGAACAGCCTCAGCCTCTTCCTCGTCGTCCTCTGCAACCATGCCTCCGAAGAAGGTCAGATCTAGAGGGTCCAACCGCGGGCCCAATCCCGCCGACCCTACAGAGGAAGCCCCTGTCAACCCTATTCCACAGCCCGAACTTCCTCCCCCGGCTCAGCAAGGCCAACCTCCTCTCCCCAAACAGCAACCCAACAATGGCCCTTCCGGTCATAACAGTCGGAAGCAGAAGCAGCCCCTCAACCCGGACCATGTCTCGGTTCATAATGAATCCTCGGATTCAATGGCTTACCATCACCCTGACCTCCGCAACACAATCCTAAACCGCCAAAAAGATGAGGACCTCCGCACCCACCTTGATGAGAGGCGGGCCCGAGAGGGAGCCTCCTACCAGCATCAGGGTGAGCGGTCCCCTCATCGCCGAGATGGTAGAAGGTCTCCGGACCGCAGGGGCCGAGCAACATCTCCCGAGCGCCGAAGGAGGAGGCCGCATTCCCCCGCGGATCGGCATCATCGCAGGAACAATGAGGCACCTATCACTCGTGCCGAGTTCCTACAATTTCAAGACACCGTATTGCAGGCCCTCAACCTTCGGCAGAACAACCAAAATGCCCAGAGGGCTCCAACGCCCCCGAGGGTTCCCAGTCCTCGTCGTCGATCCAGAAGTCCTATCCCGGCTTCCAGTCGCCGGCAGCAGCAGTATAGTCCCCGCCGATCCCAGGACTACCGGCGCCGCAGTCCCCGCTCCCCTTCCTATGAAGAAGAGTCCGGGGGATCATATGATTACCAGCGGAGGGACGATGCCCTCAACCACCGTCTCCATGAGGTGGAGAGGCGCATTGGTCGCATGGACAGAGAGGAGGAGTCCAGAGCAGGAACCGTCCGGCCCAGCAGACCCCCTTTCTCTCGGACGATCATGGAGGCCCCCATACCGAGGGGTTTCAAACCTCCGCAGTTTGAAACGTACTCAGGGGAGTCCGACCCAGTTGATCACGTCGAAAGCTTCAAGACATTAATGCTGATCCATCAAGCTTCCGACGCTATGCTCTGCAAGACCTTCCCCGCCACCCTCCGGGGGTCAGCTCGGGAATGGTACTCCAGGCTCGCCCCCTCTTCCATCTTCTCGTTCGAGCAGTTCGAAACGCTGTTCATTACTCACTTTGTGAGTAGCAGGCGAGCCGAGAAGACGAGCCTCTCCCTGCTCAACCTGCGGCAGGAAAGGGGAGAGAAACTGAGGGACTACGTGAAGAGATTCACCGCAGAAGTCAGGTCTATCGCCTCCCTAGACCAGTCAGTGGCGACCGTTGCGTTCCAATCGAACGTCCTCAACTCCAACCTCCGGTCGTCCCTCGCCAAGAAGCCCCCGCACAACTTTGCCGACCTTCTCCTCAGGTTCGAGAAGTACATCCGGGCGGAAGAGGTCGAGTGCCTCCCGAACTTTGGAGGATCGGCCTCCGGATCGAAGAGGAAGGCGACCGAGGGGGAGGGGTCGAAGAAGATGCAGAAGGACAACGACGGTCAGCGCCGACCTCCCCCTAGGTTCGAGAAGTTCACGCCCCTCACCACCAATGTCTCCACTATCCTGATGGAAGTGGAGAAGGAGGGGGTCATCCCTCCAGCTCCGAGGATGAACACCCCGGCTAAGAGAAGGAATAAGGAGAAATTTTGCCATTACCACAGGGACCACGGCCATGACATCAACGACTGCCGGGCGTTGAAAAATGAAATCGAGGCCCTCATCCAGAGGGGGCAACTGGCCAAATTCGTAAAGGCAAACGATCGGGCGGATCGCAGCACTCCTCCCCCTCGGGGGGCTAACAAGTGCTCCGAACGGTGCGAGGAGACGCCCGAGTTTGAGGAAGAACGGGTACTGCACCTTATCCACGGAGGGCCTATAGGGGGCTCCTCCAACTCCTCTCGGAAGGCCTTCGTCCGGGAGGTCAACTCAGTTCACAGCGCTCCTCCCAGAGGCCTCAGGGTCCCGGTGACTTTTTCCGATGAGGACCTCGAAGGGGTCCGAACCCCCCACTGCGACGCCCTCGTCATCGACCTTCGCATGGCAAACTTCAAGGTGCAGAGGGTCCTGGTAGATAACGGGAGCTCGGTGAACATCCTCTTTCTCTCGGCCTTCCGAGGCCTGCAGCTGTCTCGGGATCGTCTCAAGCCGGCCGGTTATACACTCCACGGGTTCACGGGGGTCCCAGTAACTGTCGAGGGAGTAATAACCCTAGATGTGACTGCTGGAAACACCCCTACTACCCGGACCGAGCCGATGGACTTCATGGTCGTTGACGTCCCGGCTGCGTATAATGTCATTCTAGGCCGACCTGGCCTAGCCGCCCTGGAAGCTGTCCCCTCAGCGTACCATCTTAAAATGAAGTTTCCCACTCGGTCGGGAGTAGGGGAAGTCAGGGGAAGCCAGGAGACAGCCCGGAAGTGCTACATGACTTCCACTGGGGACCGGTGCTCTCGCTCGAGACACTAGAAATCCCCGAGCCGAAAGTTCGGCCGACGTTCGAGCCGGCGGACGAGTTAAAAGAAGTGCTCTTCTCGGACGAGGACCCGAGCCGAAAGTTCCTCATCAGCAAGTCCTTGCCGACCGCACTGTGCTCTGACCTGATTAAATGCATCCGGGATAACCGCGACCTGTTTGCTTGGTCGGCCGCGGATATGCCCGGCATTTTCGAGGAATTGCTAGTCCACTGTCTAAGTGTCGAGCCGGGGTGCAGACCGGTTCAGCAGAAGAGACGAAAATTCGCTCCCGAGCGACAACAGGCCATCAAGGAGGAGGTGGATAAACTTTTGAAGGCTAAGTTCATATAAGAGGTAAACTACCCCGAGTGGCTCTCCAATGTTGTAATGGTCAAGAAGTCCAACGGCTCTTGGAGAATATGCATCGACTTCACCGACCTGAATAAGGCGTGTCCGAAGGACCCATTCCCTCTTCCGAACATCGACACCCTCATTGACGCCACCTCGGGCCATGAGCTCCTCAGCTTCATGGACGCCTTCTCCGGCTATAATCAAATCCGAATGTTCCCTCCGGACATTCCGAAGACCTCCTTCATCACCGATCAGGGCCTCTACTGCTACCGGGTCATGCCATTCGGGTTGAAAAATGCAGGCGCCACTTACCAGCGCCTCGTCAACAAGGTCTTCCAGAGCCAGATAGGCCGAAACATGGAGGTGTACATTGACGACATGCTCGTCAAGAGCATCCGGGGCGCTGACCACGTGGCCGACCTCCAGGAGGCATTCGGCGTGTTGAGGAGGCACAGCATGCGGCTGAACCCGAACAAGTGTGCGTTCGGGGTCTCTTCGGGAAAATTCCTCGGCTTCATGGTGAGCCAAAGAGGGATCGAAGCCAATCCCGAGAAGATCAAGGCCATATTGGACATGGCCCCGCCCCGAAACGTCAAGGAGGTGCAAAAGCTAACGGGTCGGCTCGCCGCTATCGGCCGGTTCCTCTCGAAGTCTGGGGAAAAGTGCCTCCCCTTCTTCAAAGCACTCAGGGGGGCTAAGGGTTTTGAATGGGGCCAGCCACAACAGGAATCGTTCGACCAACTGAAGGCCTACTTGGTGAACCCCCCTCTGCTAAGCAAACCGGTCCCGGGCGAGACTCTCTTCATCTACTTGGCTGCTTCCGAGCAGACCCTAAGTGCTGTCTTGGTGAGAGAGGAGGACCGGGCCCAAAGGCCCATCTACTACGTGAGCAAGGTGCTTCGGGACGCCGAGCTCCGCAATCCGAAGATAGAGAAGATGGCCTACGCCCTGGTCATGGCAGCGAGGAAGCTTCGGCCGTACTTTCAATCCCACTCGGTCATTGTCCTCACCGACCAACCCCTAAAGCAGATCCTCCACAAGCCTGAGACCTCGGGCCGGCTAATGAAGTGGTCCATAGAGCTGAGCCAGCATGACATCTCTTACCAGCCTCGGACGGCAATTAAAGCACAGGCCCTCGCCGACTTCATCGTAGAGTCCACTATCCCTAAAGTCAGCCACGTCTCGAACGGACCCCCCATTTGGACAGTCTTCGTGGACGGCTCCTCCTGTAACGAAGGAAGCGGCGCCGGTATCATCCTGAACGGCCCTGACGACTTCGTCCTCCAGTACGCGATCCGTATGAACTTCAAGGCCTCGAAAAATGAGGCAGAGTACGTGGCACTCATTGCTGGTCTCGGACTTGCACGAAGTGCTGGGGGCGGTGCCTCCGAATCCACAGCGATTCCCAGCTTATCGTGAACCAAGTCTTGGGCGAGTACGAGGCCCGAGATGAGCGGATGGCGAAGTACCTCGCTAAGGTCCGGGCCCTCCTGAGCCGGTTCGAAGAGGCGCTCATTCAACGAGTCCCTCGTGAGGAGAATTCGCAGGCCGATGCCCTCTTCAAGTTGGCCTCATCCTCCCTACAAGTTCTTGAACAGACCGTTCTGATCGAGGTCCTCTTTAAGCCGAGCATAGAAGACGAGACACTCGGCTCGGCAGAATCGTTGCCGGTCATGTTACAAGATAATTGGATGAAGCCGTTGGTGGAGTTCTTAAGGGACGGGCTCCTGCCTGAAGACCCCAAAGAAGCGCGCCGAGTTAGAACCCGGGCCAAACGGTATGTCTTGATCGAGGGTATCTTATACAAGCGCTCTTTTTTCCAAATAGACGGCCGACCGTACCTAAGGTGCCTCTCTCCAGAGCAGGCCGATTATGCCCTACAAGAGCTCCACGAAGGCATCAGCGGGGCACACTCAGGATCCAGGTCCTTGGCCCGAAAAGCTTTGAATTATGGATACTTTTGGCTGACCCTCCTTCAAGACGCCGAACGACACGTTCGGCAATGTAGCTCTTGTAAGAGGCACTCCAGCATCTGTTGCCTCCCTCAAGCCAACCTTGCCTCCCTATCAAGTCCTATCCCCTTCGCAATGTGGGGGATGGATTTACTAGGGCCTTTCCCTCCGGCTCCGGGTCAGTTCAAGTTCTTGGTCGTAGCCATCGACTACTTCTCGAAGTGGGTCGAGGCCGAACCCCTCACCACTATAACCGAGAACAAGGTGGTACAATTCTTCTGGAAGAACATCATCTGCAGATTCGGCGTTCCCCGTGTCCTCGTGACGGACAACGGAACTCAGTTCACTGGCGCAGCATTCCGAGCTCTGTGCGACGACCTTGCCATCCAGCAGCGCTTCTCGTCCGTCTCCCACCCTCAGTTGAACGGACAGGCAGAAAACGCTAATCAGCAGATCCTCGCAGGCATCAAGAAAAGGCTAGACAAAATTTCCAGAGGCTTATGGGTCGACCAACTCCCTAACATCCTATGGAACTACCGCACGAGCAAGCGGACCCCCACGGACGAGTCCCCTTTCAACCTCACATATGGGTCCGAGGCCGTGAAACCCCTCGAGGTCGGAATACCTTCCCTCGGCTCGCGGCCTACGACGAGGAACAGAACGCCAGGGACCTCAGGGCAGACTTAGATCTGATAGATGAGCTGAGGGAAAGAGCGTCGATTCGGCAGTAGAATTACCGAAGAAGGGTCGAGCTGGCATACAACAAGAAGGTCCGACCCACCAACCTTAAGCAAGGGGATCTAGTCTTGAGAAAGCTGGCCATATCCTTCCCCAATCTAAAGAGTAAGCTGGCTCCGAACTGGGAAGGGCCGTACAGGATCACGAGGGTAGTTCGGCCCGGAGCATATCGTCTCGAAGATCTAGAGGGCAGAGAGATTCCGAGGACCTGCAATGCCGACCACCTCCTAAAATACCAAGAAAGCGCCCCGGCGCCACTCTAAGTATCATAGGATATCGAGCCATTCCTCTCCTCTGACTTGTAACCTATTTTCATAAATTGTGCCATGTAAAACGGTTCGCCATCGATTATCAATAAAGAATGCTCTTTCATGGTTACAAATTTGTTTACATGTCTCCTCCCCTATTCATTGTTTTTTGTTATTTTTCAACCAATGGTTCGGAGTCCATGTCCGGCCCGACTTTACCTCCTCGGCTCGTCCCCGGACGAGGCAGAGGTAGATCGCCGTTCGGAACTGCTCCCACAACCGTTGAACTACACCGATGGTTCAGAGTCCAACACTCGGCTCGACTTAACCTCCTCGGCTCGTCCCCGGACGAGCCAGAGGTAGATCGCCGTTCGGAACTGCTCCCACAACCGTTGAACTACACCGATGGTTCGGAGTCCAACACTCGGCTCGACTTTACCTCCTCGGCTCGTCCCCGGACGAGCCAGAGGTAGATCGCCGTTCGGAACTGCTCCCACAACCGTTGAACTACACCGATGGTTCGGAGTCTAACACTCGGCTCGACTTTACCTCCTCGGCTCGTCCCCGGACGAGCCAGAGCTAGATCGTCGTTCGGAATTGCTCCTACAACTGTTGAACTACACCGATGGTTCGGAGTCCAACACTCGGCTCGACTTTACCTCATCGGCTCGTCCCCGGACGAGCCAGAGGTAGATCACCGTTCGGAACTGCTCCCACAACCGTTGAACCACACCGATGGTTCGGAGTCCAACACTCGGCTCGACTTTACCTCCTCGGCTTGTCCCCGGACGAGCTACAGGTAGATCGCTGTTCGGAATTGCTCCCACAACCGTTGAACTACCCCGATGGTTCGGAGTCCAACACTCGGCTTGACTTTACCTCCTCGGCTCGTCCCCAGACGAGCCAGAGGTAGATCGCCGTCCCGGGGTCCAACACTTGGCTCCCAGTCCCCCCAAGCTTGCTTCGCGGCAGACTAAGAGTGGGCCACCCCTCAGCTTCGCAAGTAGAGGGATACCGAGGCAATGTTCGGCCACATAATCTGAGCAATCTTGCCTAGCAGCCGAAGACCGAGACCCCACGCCTTCGGTCGGCCGCCGAGCAGGGGCCTTCCCGACCCTGCAAACGGAGAAAACTCCCTTTCTCCTCAACTTTCGTGTCGGATCTCGATCAGACGGCCCAGATCTTGCCACCAACGCTAAACGACAAGATAGCGTTTTCTTGGGAACTGAGCCGTCTCGAGATTCGTGCCAACATCAGACGGTTCAGATCTTGCCACCGACGCTAAACGACAAGATAGTGTTTTCTTGGGAACTGAGCCGCCTCGAGATTCGTGCCAACATCCGACGGCCCAGATCTTGTCAGAATTGCTAAACGACAAGGTAACGCCCCGTCAGGAGCTCGTTCGCTTCGAGATTCTCGCCGACAGCACCATGTGCTCGGCTCGAGGACCTCGGCACGGCCAACACACTCACAAGCAAAATAAGTACGCAGAGCCACAAAAGAATTTTATTAATAATCAGGACACAATACAAAGCAGTCTTTCTATAGTTACAAGGTGTTAGAAAACAAAAAATACAGTGCCGACCCATTACACTTGGTCCTCAAACAGAAATGTCTTCACTAATCTCTTCGGTCGCCAGCCCTTCCACTTCGGCTGTTAGCTCCTCCGCCTCCTTCCGAAGCTTCACCTCCACAGTCTGTAAGTGATGGATTTCGGAGAGCAAATCGTCCTGCTCGGCTAATATCTTCGACTGATTGTGCCGAATACACTGAACCCGAAGAGCGTTACTAAAAGCTGTCTGCGAGTCGTCGTCCTCCCCTACGGGGGTCGCCTCGATGATCCTGTTCTCCAGACGTTGGATCTCGGCATCTCGTTGGCCGAGGACGGACTGAAGGTGGGCCCGCTCGCTCTCAGCCTGACGTAACTCTAGCTCCACTCCACGATGCTGCTCTCGGCACTTCGACGAGCGCGACTTCGTCCCCCCTGAGGTCACCTCGGCATTAGCTTCACTGTCCGAGCCGTTGGGATCGGTGTATTGGTCTGACACCATGAGCTGAAAAGAAGGGAAAATGAATAGCAAGATTTCAATACACTTCCGAGGCACAACACTTGAAGAATTTTCCAATCATGTTCAAATATAATCGCTCCACATACAACAAGACCGACTCTACTACAAAGCTTTGTGACAATCAGAAAGAACGTAAAACGACATGATCAGGGCCTCTTCGGAAGGGGAACGCTCCGGTTTAAGGAAATGCAAGGACGACGAGGTCTGCCCTCCGAACTCGATCCTAAACCAACGAAACGTGACCCCCCTTCGCTGCTGACCCTAATTGTGGCGCCGACCGAGGCACCGCTCGACGAGACGGCCGCACTACTCTGAGCGTCAGCAGGGCTCCGCCCAGCCACAGGCAAACGTGTCGCGAGTTCGTAAAAAGAAATCCCTCTCTCGCTCTCTTCGTGAGTGCACGACGTACTGCGGACGTTGGCCCTCTCCGGCAGAGGCTTCAGTGATGCGACCTCTTCCTCCAGTTCAATGATTCTGTCTCTCAGAGCGTCGTCCTTTGCCAACTTCTTCAAACGAGAAGGCCTTGACGAGCCAGAGATGTTGGCGCCATCGGTCGTAAGCCGTCGGAAGTGGGTGACCTCGATCCCCCTATCTATCGTGATCCTTCTGAGCCTGTCGACCTCAGCCAACAACCTCTTGCGCTCGGCCGACGCCTTCTCTAGCTCGGAAGTTAGCTTCTCTTCCGCCACCGAGCGTTCTTTCTCCGCTAATTCCATGTGTTGGACCTCGGCCAAAAGCTTGTCATTCTTCCGCTCGGCGGTAGTAAGCTCTCTACGGAGCCGCTCGACCTCGCCTTCGGGACAAGGGGCTTGGGGTTGCTTCTGCAGTTGCCACAACTCGTGACAATATTTCCGCACAGCTGCTTTCGTCTCCTCTAGCTTCAAGAGCATGAGAAACCGCCTCTGTCGGCTGTTCGAGAGCTCACCCTTCGTTTTGGACAGCTCCTTACGAAGGTGTGCAACCTCCGTCATCGGACCGAACTTTACCTGAAAGTCAGAGATAAATCCGAGACCCAACACTTGGAGAATTCCACGCCAAATCAAACACAAAAACCGAGACTCAACACTTGGATAAATTTTGGCCAAACAAACTGTTTTCATTCAAAACCGAGAAGAAAGTTTACAAGAGCGGTGGCCAGTCCGCAGTTAGGCTTACAAAAAGAAATAAAACAACGAAAGACTAAAAGAGACAACCGAGTCAGGGGTCGACCTTTTTGTCATTCGGGTCCGTCGACCCCCCAGCCTTGTCCTCGCCGTCGCCCTCGTCTTCGTCTTCACTCCCACTCTCCCCCTCGGAGTCGTCTTCCTCCTCACCCTCGGCCTCGGTCTCTCTTGGGCCTTCGACGCCTTCCGTCTCTCCCTCGGCGTCGAGCATCCCCTCGGGAACCTCCTCCTCCCCTTCCACGGGGTTGTAAAAACGATAGGAAGACGTGTCGAAGCCTGGGTTCCTGGCGGCCACGTGGAGCAAGGCTCGACCGTAGGTGTCCTCCATGTTCTGGAGCATGTGTTGCGCGGCCTCCTCCTGGACAGCCTTCTTCACCTTCTTTACCTTCCTCCGGTGTTTGGCCATGATCTTCTCGGCCCTCTTCCGAGCCCTCTCCGCTTCCGACCGAGCATTGGCCAGCTCCTCCTTCAGCTTGACAACCTCCTTCTCCGAGGCCTCAAGTTTGGTTGCCGCGTCCTTCGACAGCTGAATGGCGTCGGCCAGCTGCTTCTCCAGCCCTGCCACTTCGGCACCCTTCTTTGCCGAGAGGAGCTGCTCGGCATCAAGCAGCTTCGTGGCCTTGACACGCTCCGCCCTCTCCCGCTCATGCTCCTGTTCCTTGCTCGCGAACTCCTCGAGCAGGAAATTAAAGTGGCAGAGGGTCTGAAAGGAGGACAGCACATTAGAACCCGAACCCATGAACTTAGAAAAATTTCAGAAAAAATTTGGATAAGGAAGAGCTCGGCCTACTTACCGACATGGTGTTCCGAGCAATCTGCATCGCGGCGTCCCCTGCTAGCCCGGCCTTCAGGGTCGCCCGATCCTTTGGGGTCGGCAGGTGCCTCACCGCTTCCATGCAGATGTTGCCGTCGCCCAAGAAGCCGTCGACATTCATCACCTGCCAGTCGGGGGCAAAGATCTGCTTATGACGCTCGGTCAAGATCTTCTCTGCCTCGGCAGTGAGGGGCGGAACTTGGAGAGACAGCACCTCCTTCACGCCGAACGCATCGCTCGACGAACCGGGAGCATCCCCCTTCGAGGTCGGTGTCGGCGCCCCTGAAGCAGAAGATTTAGGGACCATGACCTCCCCCTGCTCGGAACCGGCCTCCGACGCAACAACCTTCGGCTGGTCGGGGACCTTCGCGACCGAAGGCTTCTTTGAGGCTCGGCCGTCCTGAGGCCCCACCGAAGGCCTCTTCTTCTTCGTCTCCTGCTCCGCCGCCCTGGCCTTCGCCATCAGAGCTTTGTAGTCCAACTTCATCGTCTCTGCACAAGCCGAATGAAAAAACTTAGAAAAATTTTCATGAACTTTAAGCAAAGAGTATAAATACCAGAAGCATACTAGGGTCGATCAGACTGAGACCCCCTCGGAACAGATCCTCCTCGGTAATATCTTCCAGCTTAGCGCTGGCAGGGCGAGGAGCTTCTTGTGGACCTCTGTCTCCTCGTCACTCAGCACCGGCTCCTTCTTGGTTCGCTTAGGCAGGCCATCCTTCGCCCAAACTATCGGTATCACCCACGGCGTGGGGGCTCGGATGATGAAATACTTTTCCTTCCAATGTTTGATCGAGTCCGGATTCTCGATCAAATTCACGCCCGATCTGGGCGAAAGATAGAACCTTTGTTCGTCTCGCTTTGGCTGACAAGGTCGGTAGAGGCTCCGAAAGAGAAACATACTCGGCTCGGCACCAACCTCTTGGCACCGGAGGACGAATGCCATGACGTGCCTCCATGTGTTCGGCATCAGCTGGGCGGGGCTCAAACCGTACCATGTCAAGACATCAACAACGAACGGGTGGAGGGGAAAGCGGAGTCCGGCGATGAGGGAGTCGACCGGAAAGACGCACACATCTGACGAAGACTTCGTATTGGCTCGGAAACCCGGCCCGGGGAGGAGCAGTCCGTAGTCGGCAGGGATCCAGAAGCCCTTTCGGATTAGGTGAAGGTTGGCCTCCGTAAGAGACGAGATGGTATGGTCCACCTCGGACAGCTCTCTCGGTTCATTCTCCTCCACCGACTTAGCCTTGCCTTGGGTCACTGTCTCCAAGATGTCCTCGGCATAGTCCCGTACGCCTCCCACGCTCGACAGAGCAATGGGCTGCCGACCGAACGCTCCCGCTGTCTTCGGCATTTCCACGATCGTGACCACCGCTTTACCTTTCTGGGACGCCGCCGCGACTTCCTTAGACGGCTCGACCACCTCGTCCTCTCTATCCGGACGTACGACGTGCTGATCGGTCGGCTCCACCACCTCCTTCCCTTTACCCCCTCGGCCTACTGCTTGCTCCGAGGCGGGGGTCTCATCCGAGGATGTAATCTTAACCATTTTCTAAAAGAGAAGGGAGAGAGACTGACCTCGAAGTGATAGCTTCGGTCGGAAAGTTCACCGGAGACAAGGAACGCCTCGCCGCGACAGCTAGCACCACCACCAAGGAGCTGAAAACTTCGAGGGTGAAAGTAAAAACTGGAGAGAGAGAGAGCAAAAGTGAATAATGAAACTTGGATTAGGGGGGGGGGTGAAGATTTATAGTAAAAAAGGAACGTCCCTTGGACTTCCAAACATAAGGGCGCGACTTTTGGGCCGTTCTCGAAATGTCGCAAAGGCCCAAAACCACTCCGCCTCCCCACCAAGTCAAGACCGTTCGGCACCACAGGATCCGAAGCCGAAGCCCCATGTCTTCGGTCGGCTGCCGAGCAGGTGCCTTTCCGATCCTGCAAGTGGTGAAAATTCACTTTCTCCTCAACTTTCGCGCATGATCTCGATCAGACGGCTCAGATCTCGCCGAAGACACTAAACGACAAGATAGTATTTTCTTGAGAAATGCGCCCATCTTGAGATGCGCGCCATCATCCAAAGGCCCAGATCGCGTCAAGCCGCTCGGACTGCTGCACTTGCCCGATGTCATCCGACGGCTCTGGTTACGCCGCGTCGCTCGGATTTTTGCACCCTCGGACGTCCCACCTCTGACTGAAGATACCAGAAAAAATTTTAATTCAAAGTTTTAAGGCACCGCCCTCGGCGTGCCCCCCAGGCCCCATGTCTCGGTCGGTGTTCCGCCGACCCATGGGGCCCGGTCAAAAGCAGATCGGCACTCCCCCCATCTCTAACTCCTCCGGGTTGACATCCATCGGAAGCCATCAGCCCGGAAGGAAGACAGAGATGGGAAGAGGCCCATCATTCCGAAGCTGCTGCAGTCCCTCGGTTCCAGACTAGGGTCATCACCTCTTCTACCATGACCTTCCCCGACCCTGACACCCACGTTGGAGCACTCAGAATCGGGTGAAGATCATGGTGGAAGAACGACCACCCGTCCTACCGAGACAGGTCGCCCCTCGGATCTGGACTACGGCGGTCAACCCTTCTGCCGAGATCTCCCCCGACCCTGACACCTCTACCCGGGCCGTCAGAATCGGGAGAAGATCTAGGCGGAAGAGCAACCCCCCCCCCCCCCCATCCTTCCGAAACACACGCTCCCTCAGATCCGGACTTCGGTGGTCTACCCTTCGGCCCAAACCTCCCCTGACCCTGACACCTCCACTCGGGCCGTCAGAGTCAGGAGAAGATTTGGGCGGAAGAACAGCCACCAGTCCTTCTGGGGTGAACCCCTCCGTCGGATCCGGACTAGGGTCATCACCCCTTCTACCATGACCACCCCCGATCCTGACACCCCCATCGGGCCATTCAAAATCGGGTGATGATCATGGTGGAAGGGTGACCACCCGTCCTTCCGAACAAACTCACCCCTCGGATTCGGACATGGATCATCACCTCTTCCACGATGATCTCCGCCGACCCTGACACCTGCTGCGGAGCAACCAGAGTAGGCAGAAGATCTTGGTGGAAGAACGACCACCCGTCCGTCCGAAGTAGCTCACCCCTCGTCTTCGGACATGGATCATCACCTCTTCCACCATGATCTCCCCCGACCCTAACACCCACGTTGGAGCAGTCAGAGTCAGGAGAAGACCATGGTGGAAGAACGACCACCCGTCCTTTCGAAGTAACTCGTCCCTCGGGTCTGGACTATGGTCGTCACCACTATTGCCTTATTCTCCCCCGCCCCTGACATCCACTTTGGGGCCGTCAGGAACGGGAGAAGAACAAGGCAAAAGAGCAACCACCCCTTCGAGCCTCGAAAGAGAAGTTACCCAAGGCGAATACCTCCGAGGTTTGAAACTCTACATTGTTGCGATTGAAATGACAAAGGGAGTGGGGTACTTATAAGCTCTCACCCAAAGATCTGGCCATTATGACCCTCGGAAGTCGAAACGCCACGCATTAATTGCAGGAACCATCCTTAATGACCTAGGGAAGGTGGAACGCCGCACAAACCCCGGGGCACCATTAATGCCCTTGGGAACAGGATCATCTCGAGACTCGTTGCGCTGGGTCGCCCGGACCGCCGAAGCCCCATGCCTTCGGTCAACCGCCGAGCAAGTGCCTTTCCGATCCTGCAAACGGAGAAAACTCACTTTCCCCTAAACCTTCGTGCCTGATCTCAATCAGACGGCCCAGATCTCGCCGAGGACACTAAACGACAAGATAGTGTTTTCTTGAGAAATGTGCCCGTCTCGAGATGGGCATCGTCAACCAACGGCTCAGATTGCGCCACATCGTTCGGATTGCCGAGACCCCATGCCTTCGGTCGGCTACCGAGCAAGTGCCTTTCCGAGCCTGGAAACGGAGAAAAAAGACACCGAGCCACTGCGACCGTTGGATCTCTCAGAAACTTGCGCTTCTGATGATGAACGGCCCAGATTGTGCCACGCGCGCTAAAAGACAAGGTAGTGTTTTCTTGAGAAATGTGCCCGTCTCGAGATGGGCGTCGTCAACCAACGGCTCAGATTGTGCCACGTCGTTCGGATTGCCGAGACCCCATGCCTTCGGTCGGCTGCCGAGCAAGTGCCTTTCCGAGCCCGCAAACGGAGAAAAAAGCTTCCGAGCGATAATAGCCGACGGATCTCTCAAAAATTCGTGCTCGTCCATGATCTACGGCTCAAATCAAGCCACGTCATAAATCGATATTTAAAATTGTTTTTTATTTATTTAAATCGTTTTATTTATTTAAAAATTGCGAAAAAAATTGCTAAAAATTTGGGAAAATTAACTAAAAATCCTGGAAAATAATTAAAGATTTGGAGGTACATTTTTGAACCCCCTGAGCGAACGATTATTGCCCGGAATGTACTGTTAAGACCCCCGAACGATTAGTAAACGCATCGCAAAATTAAATAAATAATCCGAAAGAAATAAATAAGAGCTGTCAAATACACGATATGGCTAGGGAACAGCACACAGCATCAAAAATTATCTCACTACCCCTTCGAGATTCAAGGTCCTCCGATTGGACTCCAATACAACTCCGCTAGCCACCAAAACAGTTAAACTACTCCTTAAAGGCTGATCACACTCAACCTTTAGGAGTGGGGGGCTCGTGATATGGCTAAAAAGGGGGTTAAATCGGAACCGTCCAGATTGGACGCGAATCTTGAAGCTCGGGGGTAAAACGGTAATTTCACACACAAATGGATCCAGAGCGGGTATTGGGTCTCCTTCTCACGGATCCAACAGCCCACAAACGGATCCACTCCGATTGGGTACGGGTCCCGACCCGAGGCGAACCCAGACCAACAAGAGACAAATCAGGGCCACTGATTTGACCAAGTCAATGGGCCTGATTTACTCTCACCGGGAATCAGGTGTTAGTTTCCTAAACAGACAGTGAGGATTTTTCTCCTAGCAGTTACACAGGGAATCAAGCCTCAAATCACTCCCCTGGCGACTATAAAAACCTCCCCTCTGCCACTGTGACGAGGTAATCACTCTTTTTGCACCTTAAGCTCTTTCTTTGATCACCACTGGTTACTGACAAGAGCGTCGGAGGGTACGTCGCCGGAATCAACCCCGGTGTCTCGCACTTCCTTGCAGGTTGCGGCAGGAGTCAGAAGGTTTGGACCAGCTGTTCAGGTTTTCTCGAACTCACAAATCTTATCTGTTTACCCCCACACCGAAATCAGCAGTAACAAGCGGTAACATATATATATATATATATATATATATATATATACTACTACTACTTGATGGCATCTCAGTCTCTCCCACATATTTCCACCTCCACTGACTTTCCCGATGCAACAGCCTCTCGTTCCTGCTCCAGATTAAAAAAGCAGCAGCGCTACTTTCAGTCTGCCTCAGGCCTCCTACCTTCTCCTTATATCATTCCTCGCCCTACCCCACCTCTACTTCTGCCACCGGTAGCACCGCCCTACTCCCTACCCCGATCCAGACACCAGCAGCATGTCCTTCCACATAGTTCTCTCGGTCACAACAGTGCTAGTCTTATTTCTCCTCGCAGTGCTTCTTCTCTCACATCCTCGGCCATGCCCGTCACTCCGACCCTTCCATCTCCTGATGATTGGGCTAATCTTCAGCAACGCCTCACTCAGCTGGAACTATAGCTCATGGGTCAGTCTATCAATGCTGGCTCCTCTGCTCCTGCACTTTCTGCCACTCCCGGTATGAATTCGTTCTGGATTTTAGATTCTGGTGCATCACATCATCTCACTAGTAATCAGACACTGTTCACCACCTACACAACACTTTCCTCTCACTTTCCATCTCTACACATAGCTGATGGCTCATAACTTCTTATTACACACTCAGGGATAATTAACTCTCCCACTCCCACATTACCATATGTTCTCTATGCTCCTCATTTATCAATAAATCTTATTTCTATTAGTGCATTGTGCAATAGTGGTATTGTCGTTACTTTTGACTCTTTAGGTTTTTTTACTAATTCCTCCACCAGTGAGGAATTTTGGTGTGCTAGTCGTCAGGGTCATCTATATTATCTAGATTTTCTTCGTACACATCACCCTCTTTCTAGTTTTGCCGGTATTGTTTCCACTGATACTGATCTGTGGCACAGACGCTTAGGTCATATTAGCGCATCACGACTCCAGACTATAGCTCACAGTGGTGTCCTTGGTTCTCTCACTTTTAAATGTTTATCTGATTGTCAGGGTTGTCATTTGGCCAAACACATTGCCCTACCCTTTACTCAGAAAAGAACTTCTGAAACCACTCACCCTTTTCAACTTGTTCATTCTGACATATGGGAATCCTCTACCGTACCTTCGTGGAAAGGCTATCTCTATTATGTTCCCTTTATTGATGACTTAACTAGGCATACCTGGGTTTTTCTTATACATCAGCGATCTGAGATATCTGATATTTACCGGTTCTTTACAACTATGATTCACACTCAGTTCGGTGCGCGCATTAAGAATTTTCGATCAAACAGTGCACGTGAGTACACTTCCACCACTATGAGATCGATCCTTCGGTCTCACGGCATCCTTTTTCAGCAATTATGTCCTCACACACATGAGCAGAATGGTATAGCTGAACGCAAGCATTGTCACATCCTTAAGACGGCTCGCGCTCTTTTACTCTTCTCTTCTACTCCTCGTTCTTTCTGGACTGAAGCAATCATGACCTCTGTTAATCTCATCAACATTACTCCCTCCTCTGCCCTAGATGATACGACGCCTTATGAGGCTCTTTATCATTCACCTCCCGACTACAGTATGCTCCGAACCTTTGGGTGCACCTGTTACATCCTTCTCCCTCCTACTTAACGCATGAAGCTCTTCGCTCGTGCTGCTAAGTGTGTTCACCTAGGTCTTAGTCTTGAACACAAAGGTTATCGTTGTTTTGATCCATCAGCGGGTCGTGTACGCATTTCTCGACATGTATCCTTTGTGGAAGACTCCCCTTACTACCGGATCCCCCCTCCCTCCCCCCTCCCCCCTGAGGATACTAGATTTCTCGATTCCCCAGTTATTGCTAGCCCCCCGACTTTATCTTACCGCATTCCTTTTGATCACACTCCTCTGGCTCCATTCACATCTCCTGCTGTCTTTACACCTGTTGTTCCCCTACCGAAACACCACCTGCATCCCCACAGCAGCCAGCACCCATCCCACCTACTTCCCCACCGACACATGCACCTACTCCACCGTCCTTACCCCCTCACCCTGTCAGTCCACCACCTCTTCGTCAGTCTACCCATTCCACTTCTGGTATTCTTCCGGCACGTTGTGCACCTGATGCCAGTGGTCTTTCTGACTAGTTTGGTTTTGCCACCCTTGCTTCCTACTTACCACAGTTTCATGCATATCTCACTGTTATACACTCTACACGTGAGCCCATAACCTATCAAGACATAATTCAATATCCTGAATGGAGGAAAGCTATTGCAGAGGAATTCAGTGTATTTGATCATACTGGCACTTTGGATGTTGTTCCTCTACCAGAGGGCGTTCAGCCTATTAGCTACAAGTGGATCTTCAAGGTCAAATATCAACTTGATGGATCTATTGAGCGGCACAAGGCTTGTCTAGTAGCCCGAGGATTTACTCAGGAGCATGGAATTAATTATGATGAGACTTTTGCTCCTGTTGCACAGATGACTACTGTTCGCACTCTTCTTGCTGTTGCAGCCATCTGCCAATGGCCGTTATACCAGATGGACGTGAAGAATGCTTTTCTTCATGGTACCTTATCTGAGGTTGTTTATATGGATCCTCTTTCTGGCCTTCCTACTCCTCCTCGTCATGTTTGCCGGCTGCGTCGGGCTATATATAGTTTAAAGTAGGCCCCTTGAGCCGAGTTTGAGTGTTTTTCGCCTTGTCATTACCAAGGCTGTTTTTAGTCAGAGTTCTCAGGACCATTCTATGTTTATGCGGTCATCACCGCAGGGGAGGGTAATTCTACCAATCTATGTTGACGATATGATCATTACTGGGGATGACTCTGCGGGCATTACATCCACCTAGAAATACCTTCATCAGCAGTTCCATATGAAAGATTTTGGTAGACTATGTTATTTTCTGGGCCCAATGATTGCTTATGGAACTCGGGGGATACTCATTTCTCAACAGAAATACACATCAGATATTATCTTCGCTGCATGCCTTTCTGACAGTACATCAGCCGATAAACCCTTAGAGCTTCATGTGAAGCTTCGTCCCACTGATGGTGAGCTCGTTCCTGATCCCATTAGATACAGACAGATTGTTGGACAGCTTGTCTACTTATGTATGATCAGACCCGATATTGCTCACGCAGTCAGTGTTGTCAGTCAGTTTGTTTCTGCTCTTACATCAGTTCACTACGGTGCTCTTCTTCAGATTCTCAGATATCTTTGGGGCACTATTACTCGCTCATTATTCATGCCTGCTACATCCAAATTAGAGCTGAGTGCATATTCTGATTCAGATTGGGCAGGTGATCCTACTACCAGACGGTCTACCACCGGTTTTTGTCTATTTCTTAGTGATTCGCTGATCTCATGGTGAAGTAAGAAACATGCCGTTGTTGCATGTTCTTCGACTGAAGCTGAGTACAGAGCAATGGCGGCTACTACTAGAGAGATTGTTCATGTTCGTTGGCTGTTATCAGATATGGGTGTCACTCTTACAGCAACTACTCCTCTTCATTGTGATAACCGTAGTGCATTGCACATTGCAAGCAACCCGGTCTTTCATAAGCGAACAAAGCATATAGAGATTGATTTCCATTATGTTCGTGAGTGCTTTGAGGCAGGGACCATTTATCTCCATTCTGTTATATCTTCCCAGCAGACTGCAGACTTGTTCACCAAATCCCATACTGTTTAGAGATTTAGATACTTAGTAGGCAAACTCATACTGTTTGACCCATCGTGAGTTTGAGTAGGGGTGTTAGATATTATTATAGTCTCATATTGGTTGTAGAGTTGTTTTGATATTTGTTCTCCTCCTATATATAGGTGGTATTGTACTTGGTTGAACTTAATTCAATATTCAGTATTGTTTTCATCTCTCTGATTTATCTTAACATAACAAAAGAAAAAAAACATATTCCAACGTTTTTGGTCAAAAACGCCTGGATTGGTTATTTTTTTAAACAATAATTTTATTTTTTTTAAATGAAAAAAATACCTTACATAAATTAGAATCTCATATGTTATAAAATAAAAATAAAACTCATCAATTTCATGCAGTACAACCAATTGAAATCAACATGAATATAAAACTTTTTTTTACCTAATGAATACATATAAAGAAGTCTAAAGACAACAATCTTTCAATTATTATAAGAGTTGAACTCATAATACAATTTATAAGAGTTGTTCGTTTCACCAAGATACACAAATGTGTTACAGCTCATTGTTGTTGATTTATTATAAACTTTTTAATAAGACATGAATTTTTTGTTTATCTATCCTTTATGTCATACATACAGCTCATAAAAGGGAAATTCGCATGTATAAATCCTGATTCATTCTCTGTTCAGTCTCTGCTTGATAACTAGGAAACATGACATTTATAAAAAATGGAAAGCAGGGATAACAAATCAACATCTAAAACTGGATAGACAAACAAGTGCTAATTAAAAGCAATCTAGAAAATAGATACCTTACATGGAAATCATGATTACGATATGTTGCTGCTTTTTTTTGGTGTGGAAGCAAACAGATAGTGACTTAATCATAGATGGAAACTACTAAAAGTCAAACATGTGCCTTGACCGTTAAAAGACGTTAGAGCTTCTGAGATTGAATCTGGATCGTTGATTGACATCCTGTTATCTAAAATTGACAATTGTTGATGCGGCTGATGGACCTGCAAAATGTCTGAAACACCGGGGGGTGGTCCCCTGGCGACAGACCCTCCGACGCTCAAGTCAGAACCTGAAAGAGAGAGAGAGAGAGAGAGAGAGAGAGAGAGTAAAAACTGGTGAATTGTTCATTACCTGGAAACTGAGGAGGGAGAGGAGTATTTATAGGCCTTAGAGACATTCTAGAAGCCGAATCGTGACCGTCGGATCTTTCATGTCTCCCCCCTGAAGAGATAAGATATCCCTGTGAGAGGATAACAGATGAGACTTCTAGCCATCATGGGCAGAGTGTCTCTCTTAGTGGACCTAGTCTGTTACTTTTTATGGCCTTGAGAGAAGCCCATGTCTTGGAGTGGGCCCAGGCCTGTAAAATAAGCCTGTGATGGCTAATCTACCTGTAGATGCTTTAAGATCCGTACAGGGATCGTACGGCTTTTATCTGCTGTCATTTTTACCATCATCATAAGCCCCCCACTCCTGGAAGTCGATTTTCATGGCTTTCGGGAAGTAGTACGTCTTATTTTTAGAATCTAGCGAATAATCTTAGCAGTCAGAGTGTTCGGAGATACCTGAAACTGATCTGTGGCTTCTGGAGGCATTGAATATTTTCCTGGATTTTTCCATATTTTTCGAATTTTTCCGAATTTTCTGGGAATTTTTCCATAGTTCTTCGGATTTCTCCGAATTTTATGGAATGCTCTACTGTCTTGAAATCACTCTTTCGAATTTTATAATTAATAAATTCAATTTTAATTATTTTTGTGAATTTTTAAATTATTTTCCAAATTTAAATAATTATTTTTGATTTTTTTTATTAATTTTCGAATTAAAAATGATCTATAATTGATTTTTAATTTATTTTTTGATTTATCAGATCTGGGCGTGCGTTTTGAAGCGATCTGTGGCGTCGATCAGAGTGTGGCTCGCGCGCTGAGGGGATCTGGCGGTGGAAAGGCTTTGATCAAGCCAAAAAATTCCTTATGCGTTGATCACAGGATGCGCACCTTTCGTGGAGATCCGACGGTGCCTGCTCGTCTTCTTCTACCCCGCAGCTCGGTGAACGTTTTCGCCGAGCTATTTTCCTTACCTTCGATTCATAGCTCGGCAAATGCTTCTGGGGCGTTCGTACACGTGCGGAGCCGTGGTGCTTCGTCTTCGTCGAGGTACCATGACGTCGAGCCTTCCCCTCGTCGACTCTGTTGGCTTTTTGGTCAAAACCAAGTTCCTCCTTTCCTTGCTTTTAGTCCCACATCGGTTGGGAGATGTGCGTTGTGAGTGGGATCAGCCCATATATACTCTAATCTTCTCTTCCCTTAATAGAACTGAAATTTGTTTTCCCACATAACTCTTCCACTCCTTCACTTCTTCCCTGCCAAATCTGGTACTCTACTTTTCTCTTCCGTTCTGGGCAAGGATAAGTTCGGGTCAATCTCTCGACGTTGTGTGCGACAGCGAGACGCCGGTGATACCGGGGGTTTTACCACTAGGAGCATCTGCGAAAAGTCTGCACATAAGACCGCGGATCAACTCTTAGGGCAGTGCGCTCCGCGCGACTTCCTCATAGGCCGGTAACTCTGTTCTTATTTATTTTTAATTTGTTATCTTGGGTTGCAGAAAATCAAGATTCGAGGGTAATTTCTGTAACAATCTAAGAGTTGATTAGAATGATCAAAACAACAACAATCTAACACTACATCACAAACCCTAACATTTCATCAACAATACCAATTCAAGCAGCCTAAAATAGATCCACACAAATCCCTCTCAGATCCAACCCCAAAATTAAATCAAGAAACCAAAACACAGAATTCGAAACCATACCAAATACCAATCACTCTCACTTGGCAACCATCCTCATAATGAAATCCTCGTACTTAATCGTCCCATCCGGCGACACATCCACCTCTCGAATCCACTCATCAAACTCCGCCGCCTCCAGCTTCTCCCCAATGCTAGTCAGCACGTGACGCAGATTCGAAACCGACACGACACCAGTCGAATCCTTATCAAGAACCTTGAACGCATCTCGAAGCTGGCGATCGAACGGCTCAGGCTTCATGTGCTTCTTCATCAGATCGAGGAAGCACGGAAAGTCGAAGGGCACGGTGAGGCTCTCGGTGGTGACGATCTCTTTGAGCTGGGCTTGGGTAGGGTTACCGCCGAGGGAGCGCATGAGGATGCCGAGCTCGGAGGGGGCGATCCGGCCGTCGCCTTGGTGTCGAAGAGGGAGAAGGCTTCGCGCATCGAGGCCACTTGGTCGTCGGTCAGATCCTTTCCCATTTTTTTTCCTTTTTTTTTGGGTTCCTTTGGGATGCAAAATATGGTTTTCTGAAATTAGAACTTCACTCTTGGCATAGAACACTTGATCATCTCATGTTCTAATCTATGAAGGCTCTGAGACCAATACCTGTTAGTTGAGCACTACTCAAGCGTGTTCGTAGGTTAAATAGTTTCAATTTGAAGGGTAGAAATGGCTCTGGGGCTTTTTAGTGGAAAGGTGATTATTATCGTGCTGTGGACCGTGGAGCGTAAGTGTAGAAAAATTTCTTCTTCTTTTATTATCAGTTTATCACTATTACACATTATCTCTGAATGATGCTACAACTCATCATATCTCTTCTCTCTCTTTCAGGGAGATCTTTAATATTCCTACTTTATTTTGTTGTACTTAGCAACTTCAAAGATTCTGTAAATCTTCCAAAGGAAATCCCTACAAAATTACATCCAGATTTCTAAAATTTGTGTATGGTTACTTCCCCAAAACTTGAGATTGTCTAAGACCAATTTGTTTGGCCTATAGCTTTGTCATCCGTTATGCAGTTCCTAGGAACTTGGACTTAACACATTTATTAACTAATTTGGGAAAATTTTATGGTGGAGTAGATTTAAACTCCGTATATTGGGTAACTGAAAGTTGGAATGTTTCTGTAATTTATCATTGAAAACATCATTTCGTACATTTCAAAAAAAAATAATTAATGCTTGAATGATTGTCTTGGATCACCAGATCAAATGAAACCATCCTAAATTATTCAAGTCTGCCTCTTTGTATGAGCCTGCTGTAATGTTGATTCCCTTTGCCCTATAGGAGGAGAAGATTCTACCCAAATGGTCTCCTAATGAATATGGAGTATGCTGCACATTCTAAGCTTAGTTTGTTGAGTCCTATAGTCTATAGATTTTAGTGTACAATGCACACATGGAAGTAATCTAAGTTGTTCGATGCTGCATTATGGCATACTACTGCTTTACTAAAGGACTGAAGGAGCTAGCACTGGGCACTCTGCTCTGGTTGCTTTAGTAAATCTTATATTTTGGTTTGCACTCTTCGGTTCTTTGTGTTGGAGAAGAATCAGATAAGGTGTCTAAGATGACCAGGCCTTTGTGTTTGTCAACGAAATGTTGTGACAAAAAGTGTTCAAAGTTTTTTTTCTTCAGGGCTTTGGCCTCATTAGGTGTGATCGAAAAAGGATAAAAAGGTCCAATTTTGGAAAAGTGCATTAGGGGCAAACACATATTTAAATTTGAGTCTAAAAGTGCTCTTTAGACTCCATAATTCAGTGCGAACAAGAGATGCCAAAGATTCTAGTTGTCTATTGCTTATAAAGTTGGGGAAATGTATTAGAGGTGCAAAATCATGAAAACCCCAGCATTTGCCTCTGAAATTAAGTTACCTCCTGCCACTTATTTTTACTCACTTTACCCCGAACACCATTAACCATCATTTTTTTTTGTTTATTTGAAATTGGAAAATGCCTATTGTTTAGTACGACTACACATATGCCCCGTGAAACCATATCATAGGGCTTTCATGGAATATTTTCATGACTTTGAGTTTCTTTGATCATGTTATTTCGTAGTCTATATTGTAACTTTCAGTTAGAATTTTATCTTATACCTTCAAGTTATACATACTTGATTGTTCATAATCAGTAATGTGGAGAGATTCACTTTCAGATGAGATTGTCATAGTAATCACGGGGCACACAAATCGAAGTCCTTTTCTTTATCCATCCTGGTATCAGAGATTGTGACACTTGCTTATTCAAAATGTTAATTACATAGTCTCTGATTAGTCAATATCTGATTAAACATATATATATATACATACTTGTTTGGCAAATGATAATGATGTCAGTTTTTAAATCTAGCATGGATAACATTGATTTAGACAAAGACAGTCAATTAATCTATATAACGTTATCCAGCATGTTTGATATGAAAGACCTAGGTGAAGCCAACCTGATTCTAGGAATTCAAGTATCCAAATCCAAGGAGGGTTATACTCTCTCCTTAGTACATTCTATTGAGAAAATGCTAATAAAATTTGAGTACTTTGATAAGACACCTGCTCGTACTGATTTTGACAGTAGTATCATTCTCAAGAAGAATGAAGGTTTACCTGTAGAACAACATAAATACTCTCAAATGATAGATTCTCTTATGTATATAACAAATAGAACTAGACCTGATATTGCACTTGCTGTTGGGAGACTTAGTAGATATACTAGTAACCCAAATTGATCATATTGGTCAGCATTAGAAAGAGTATTTAGATATCTTAAGGGTACATAGGTTATAAACTTCATTATTCTAGACACTCTGATATCATAGAAGGTTACTCAGATGCAAACTGGGTAATTGACTCACATGATGTGAAATCCACAACTGGATATGTTTTTCCCTAGGAGGAGCTGCAATCTCCTGGGGTTCATGCAAACATACAATCACAGATAGAAGTACTATGGACTCTGAAATGATAGCTTTGGACACTACTTGTATAGAAGCTGAATAGCTAAGAAATTTGATTATGCATATACCTGTTACTAATATTCCTGTTCCTGCTATTTCCATAAACTGTGATAATAAATCTGTTATAGAACTACTAAAGCATGATTCTGTGAATGCTAAGATGAACAGGTACCTGCAGCTGCACTTCAAGTCAATCAAGAGCCTATTAGGCAAATATGTGGTTCTTGACTATATAAAGTCAGAAAAGAACCTTGCAGACCACTTGACAAATGGTTTGTCTAGGACGTTGATCCTAGAATCATCGAGGGGGATGGGGTTAAGCCCATAAGTAAGTCACCAGCAGTGGCAACCCAACCGAGTCTGACTGGAGATCCCAAGAAGCCGGTTCAATGGGTAGAAACAAGCTGGACTTCGGTGACTATTATGGAACACTGACTCAGAGATTAAATTCTCATAAATTAATGCCCAGGTGGCTGTACGAGGTTGTACAATGATATCCCATCCCTATGGTGACAGTGTTCCTGTGTAATCTGGTTAGGATGAGTTCTAAACTCTTAATAGGTCCAAACATTATTATGTAGGGTTGATTCCGATCACCAACCCTTTGAGGACTTACCTATATGAGAGGTCGTGAAGGCCGCGACTATGGGACAGGGCGATCCCAGACAACTCTCATGAATATGGAAAAAGAGCGCATGGCCATTCAAAAGCGCCACCCGATAGACCCAAGAACCTCTAGCGTACTATGTGTGTTATTTTCTGAATTTGAGTCAAGAAGTCTGATTCAAGGCATAGTCCATCAAGCACTTCTTCAGACAAAGACAATAGTCACTACGTGAGATTCAAGGCTGTAGTCCATCTCATTTATGCATAGTATACTCTTGCCCAGAACTTCTCCATCATTATTCTTTTGTTATCTCTGTTTTCGGATCTTGGTTTTGGGGGGGGATTGTTTGCTTTTTGGTCAAAACCAAGCTCCTCCTTTCCTTGCTTTTAGTCCACATCGGTTGGGAGATGTGCGTTGTGAGTGGGATCAGCCCATATATACTCTAATCTTCTCTTCCCTTAATAGAACTGAAAATTGTTTTCCCACATAACTCTTCCTCTCCTTCACTTCTTCCCTGCCAAATCTGGTACTCTACTTTTCTCTTCCGTTCTGGGCAAGGCTAAGTTCGGGTCAATCTCTCGACGTTGTGTGCGACAGCGAGACGCCGGTGATACCGGGGGTTTTACCACTAGGAGCATCTGCGAAAAGTCTGCACATAAGACCGCGGATCAACTCTTAGGGCAGTGCGCTCTGCGCGACTTCCCCATAGGCCGGTAACTCTGTTCTTATTTATTTTTAATTTGTTATCTTGGGTTGCAGAAAATCAAGATTCGAGGGTAATTTCTATAACAGACTGACCTCCTCGAAGTTGAGCTTACGGTGCTATTGGGAGTTCGGCGAGCTATGGCAATAGCTTGCCATTGGCGAGCTGTGGTGCTTCTTTGCTGAGCTATGGAGCTCGAGCTCTGGCCGAGTTATCTTCATTTCGCCGAGCTATGGAACTCCATGGGTTTTTGGGTTTCGCCAGTTTCGAAGCTCAAGCTCTCATCGAGGTGTTGCAGTCTTCGCCGAGCTATGGGGAAAGTCGCCTCGCCGAGCTATAATAACTTTGATTTCGCCAAGCTATGGATTCGCGGAGCTACTGTAGCTCGTTCTGCCGAGCTATGGAACGAGAGATCTCGCTGAGCTATGGTAGCTCGTTTTGCTGAGCTACGGTGGTTTCGAAGCTTTTGTCGAGCTATGGTAGCTCGTTTTGCCGAGCTACGGAGGCTTCGATTTTGCCAATCTACAGAGTTAGCGATTTTCGAGCTCCGTTTTTTGGGCTTCGACGAAGTGAACGCTTGGAGAGGGGGACCAACTGAGGAAGCTCGAAGGTAGAGCGGAGGTGCGGTGCTTTCGGTGAGGTGAAAGCTCTAAGTCGAAGTCGGAGTGAGGAGGGGAAAACGAGCTAGAGCGTTTGGTCGAGTTCGGATTTTTTTGGCGCTCAAAAAATCTGAAGAAGAGGAAGAAGAAAAGGAGAGCGGTGTGGGTGTGGGTTTGTGGGTTCAAACCCGACCCGTTAGTGCCTTTTACTTTGTTTCTTTGAATTTGTTTGCGATTTGGATCCGCGACCCATCTTCGCCTCTTCTTTCACTTCTCAGGAGTTGGCTTGCAGGTTTGGGTCGCAACCCGACCCGATCCGAAGCCTTATGCTTACTGTATCACGAACACAGTAAGTGTTCTTGGAATTATCTCTTGGAGATTTTGAATTTTTGAGTTTTTGAGTTTCTTTTTGGGGATTTTTGAAGCTTGGTTAGGCTTGGGCGTGCATATAAATTTTTATATATGTCTATATGGTCATGTATATGCAACAACTCATATGTATATATATAATCACTTATATGTGTATACCCAGCCGTTTAATCCATCCCTGTCGATTGGTGGATCTTGTATGTATATCACTAGCTATGATAGGAGAGCTGTTGTAGACTTGTTGTTTGATCCCAACAAGTTGTTGTGGCATATCCAGAACAGTTGAACGTTTGAGCTTATCGTTTGTGCTCGACAAGTGTGCAGAGAACTCTGCGACGGAGTTGAATGTTGAGCTTGCCATTTGATCCTAGCAAGTTTGGAGTGAGCTCTGAGATAGAGTCAAACGTTCAAGCTTACCATTTGCACTTGGCAAGTTTAGAGTGAATTCTGAGATAGAGTCGATATGAAAACTGCCATTTGGTCCCGACTAGTTTGGAGATGACTTTGAGATAGAGTTGAACGTTCAAGCTCGCCGTTTGCGCCCGGCAGGTTTAGAGGGACAATTCTTTGACTGAGTTGATGTAGAGCTTGCTGTTTGTTCCCAGCAAGTTTGGAGAAAACTCAGTGGCAGAATTAAGCGCTGAACTTGCTGTTTGCGCCCAACAAGCGCGTAGAGACCTCTGTGATAGAGGTGAACGTTCAAGCTTGCCATTTGATCTCGACAAGTTCGTAGAGACAACTCTGTGGCTGAGTTGACGTAGAGCTAGTTCTTCGATCCCAGCGAGTGTGGAGAGACAATTCTTTGACTGAGTCAATGTATGGCTCGCTTTTTGATCCTAGCGAATTTAGATGGAACTCAGTGGTAGTATTGAGTGGTGAGCTCGTTGTTTGTTCCACCAAGATTGGAAAGTATTCTATGACAGAGTTGAATGTTGCGCCTGCTGTTTGCGCCCAGCAAGCGTGTAGAGACAACTCTGAGATAGAGTTGATGTAGAAAATGTCGTTTGATCCCGGTGAGTTTGTAGAAGACTCTGAGATAGAGTTGAACATTCAAGCTTGCCGTTTGCGCCGGACAATATTATGGGGACAACTCTTTGACTGAGTTGACGTAGAGCCTGCTATTTGTTCCCAGCAAGTTTGGAGAGGACTCGATGGCAGAATTGAGTGCTGAACTTACTGTTTGCACCCAGCAAGCGTGTAGAGGACTCTGTGATGGGGTAGGACATTGTACTTGTTGTTTGTGCCCAGCAAGCGTGTAGAGACAACTCCTTGATTGAGTTGGTCCAGAAACTGCCGTTTGATCCCGACAAGTTTTGAGAAAACCCTTATGGCAGAGTTGGATGTGGAGCTCGCTGTTTGATCCCAGTGAGTTTGTGGAGACAACTCTGTGGTAGAATCGATGTAAAAACCACCGTTTGGTCCCGGTGAGTTTGGAGAGGACTCTAAGACAGAGTTGGATGTTGCACTTGCTGTTTGTGCCCAGCAAGCATGTAGAGACAACTCCTTGATTGAGTTGGTCTAGAAACTGTCGTTTGACCTCGGCGAGTTTAGAGACAATTCTGAGATAGAACTGATGTTGAAAATGCCATTTGATCCCGGCAAGTTTGTAAGGGAAACTCCATGACGGAGTTAATGTAAAAACTGCCGTTTGATCCCGGCGAGTTTGTAGGAAGGGCTATGAGATGTACTTGAGCTTGAACTTGTTGTTTGGCCCCGGCAAGTTGTTTATGGTGCTTGGGCGAAGGCCAAGGCATTGGGCTCATTATGGGGAGCCAATAAGCGTAGAGTGCAACCTTGAACTCATTGTTTGGAGCCAAAAAGGTATGGACGGAGCCCAAGCATAGAGCAAGGCGTCAAGCTCACTGTTTGGAGCCAATGAGCTACTTGGCAGAGCTTGAGCGAAGACCAAGGCATTGGACTCGTTGCGTGGAGCCAAAAAGTTGTTGATGGAGCCCAGGCAGAGTGCGGAGCACTGAACCGATTGTTTGGGACAAACAAGATGTTGATGAAGCTCAAGCAGAGAGCAGAGCGCTAAACTTGTTGTTTGGGACAAACGAGTTATTGATGGAGCTCAAGCGGCGAGCGGAGCATTGAACACATTATTTGGGACAAATGAGTTGTTGATGGAGCTTAAGCGGCGAGCGGAGCGCTGAACTCATTGTTTGGGACCAACGAGTTGTTAATGAGGCTCAAGCAGCGAGCAGGGTACTGAACTCGTTGTTTGGAATCAACGAGCTATTGATGGAGCTTAAGCGGCGAGCGGAGTGCTGAACTTGTTGTTTGGGACAAACGAGTTGTTAATGGAGCTCAAGCGGAGAATAGAGCGCTGAACTCGTTGTTGACGGAGCTCAAGCAGTGGGCAGAGTGCTTAACTCGTTGTTTGGGACCAACGAGTTGTTGATGGAGCTCAAGCAGTGGGCAGAGTGCTTAACTCGTTGTTTGGGACCAACGAGTTGTTGATGGAGCTCAAGCAGCGAGCAGAGCACTTAACTCGTTGTCTGAGACAAACGAGTTGTTGATGGGAGGAACTCAACTGGCGCGCAGAGCACTGAACTCATTTTTAGAGTGGATGAGTTGTGGGTATTCTGAATCTTCGTAGTGTGGAAGTTAAGTCACTTGTGTTTATTCAGCGTTGAGATGATTCCATTCTTCTCTTTACTGACAAGTGGTTGCGTGTATGGAATGAGGTTCTCTAGGACACTGAGCTTGCCCTCCTTTATGGTATGCTGAGCTTGAGGGAGTTGTAACTCTCCCGTTTGCACGACACTTCAAGTGAGACGGAGTTAAAGCTGCAGCTCCCGAGTTCTGGATTTCGAACTTGCATTGAGGAAAGCTTGTAACGAGTGTTTAGCGCCACATTGAATATAAGTTAGGCGTGTTGCTCGTTGTTTGCTTTGATGAATTAACAGGTTATAGGAGCATATCGAATGGCGAATCACTTTGAACTTGTTTTATTGTAAATTGCTGTAATAACTTCGCACTATGGATGTGGGCTCCGAACCTGTCTTGTAGGAAGTTTTTAACAATTTTTTGGTGCTGTTTTTTTGTACAAGTTTGGCACCCAACTCATTGTACTTCACAAGGTGTTCTACTTTCTAAGTCCCTGCTGATATCTCCCTGTCCCCCGGGTCTTCAAGTTGATGAGCTGTCAGGCGAACAACTTGGTAGACCTTGCTTGGACTTGCCTATTTTGGAGGGAGACCCCCATTATTTTGCAAAGAGAAAGGGAAATCTTCTGATGTACCAATGTGTTTAGGCAAGATTATTTGTTTTCGTTGAATGTGCAGAGTGGCTTCGGGAGAGGGATTCATGTTTATTATTGTATCATGACAAGGAATAGTTTGGACCTGGTAAGAGATGGTGTGGCAGGTTTGGAAGTTCTTGGTAGAGTTGGTTATGGCAGAGTCTTCAAGATCGTTTACAGTTTTGGAGTTTTTGTGACTATTTTCTTGTAGTAGCTCTATGGCGTCGAGGGGGATAGTGGAGCCCCCCATTCTAACGGTGTAGCGTGCTCGCGTTGCCTGTTGGCTTCCTATAGCTTGGGCTATGCCAGCTGTTATTAGGAACTTCATTTTTGTGTGGAATGCGAAGGCAATGGCATGGGATGCCGTCCGGCCTGGAAGACCGAATATGGCATTGTATACAGCGTTGACATTGACTACCATAGAGTCCAATGCTTCTGTTTGAATAGCAGGGGCTTTCCCTGCTGTTACGTCTGTTAGGGTTATATACTAAAAGCATCACTTTTGTATTAACTTTATTTCCTTATTTTTTTTTTGAATGAGAATCATATGGGCATATGTTTGCATATTGTGTTTATTATAATATTAATGCAAGTGTCTGATATTCTATAAGGTTGATAATATGGTGTGAGGTGACACACAGAAGATCATATTACCAGTTCCCTATGGAATATATAAATAGTTCACAACCTAGACGGACTTGGACAATCCATTGGAAAGGTTGTAGTGTAATCTGGTATTAGTCTGTCTTGACTATAGGTTTACACTAGTACACTTTGTGTGTATTGAACAGGACCACTTGAGGTTGTTCTCTTTGTACTGACTACAAAAGAGAACAAACACCTATGTTATTATGGATGCTTATGCTCTTAATCCAGATATAATAACAGACATGTATATGCAGTGTGCATTACTTTGACTCATAAAAGAGTGAGATTCATTATGGATCAACAACCTCTATGAATTGGGTAATAGCATTGTATGTATGATGGGCTGTTGATTGTAAAAGGAATCCATGTCCCGATACGTCGGGTTGATGATGTCCCCTTAAGAAGCTCATAAGGATTGTCTTGTAAACCCTGCAGGTGGATTACATCCGACATGACAAATAAAGTTGAGTGGTACTACTTAAGGATAAAAGATGTTGATCAATGTAGTTGTCAGTAACTTAATTTGATCGACGGACATTCGATATCTTAACATGGGGAGTTGAACGAGCATATAATAAAAGGAGCCCATAAATATAATTTGGGATTAGGAAGGTAGTGCAACAATAGCTCCTTAGTGGACCGAGCTATTGTTAATGGGCCTGGGTTGTGTGTTCGGGCTGAACACGGGATACCCAGATCCGTTAGGAGACCTAACCCTAATTTCTCCTCATGGTCCCTGCCGTAGCCTTATATATATCCTCTATTTCTCTGGCCGTCATTGACAATCTGAAATATAAGATTTTTCTCAAAACTCGTGATTCACGAAAGGGGAGAAAGAGAGGTCAGCCAAGAAGAGAAGAAAGGTTGGGAGATCGTTGCCCACACGACGTCCAACCCGAGGAAGGAATACGTGCAGAAGATCTTGGGGTCGCTGTCGTCTTCTTCTCATCGCAGGTATAATTTGTGAACCCTAGTTTTCGCTGTATAGGGTTAGATCACAATTAAGCAATCTGTTTATCTTTAACGATCGATACGCACACCAATCCGTAGTCCTGGGATTCATCTCAGTTCCATCAACGTCGAGTGTGACAATTCCCTCGACTTTGACAGGTGCACCAGAGAAGTCATGAAGTGTATAACCGGTTGGCTTGAGTCGGCCTTGAAAGAGCTTGAGAGCCTGAACTATGGCCATGAGGAGGATGTTTACTGAGCCGCCATTGTCCACCAGGATGCGAAGTACCTCATGATTTAGCATGCAAAGGTTTATGACCAATGCATTGCAATGAGGTGTTTGGACGCCTTCTAAGTCCCTGTCGGAGAAAGATATCGGGATCCCGGTGCGTTTGGCAGGCTGAAAGTTATCTATGGAGTTGACTTTGCTGATGAAAGCTTTGCGAGAGGAGTTGGAATCTCCCTCCATCGGGTCTTCATGAATGGAGTGGAGGATGGTCATGTGTTCAGAGTCTTGCGATTGGCATGTCCTCTGCAGGTGCTTATCAGCCCCCCTGGACGAAGAATTTTTGGCATCGTTGTCTTTCTAAACGACGTTGGAGAGATAGCCCTTGCGAACCAGGGCTTTCGGTTCTTCTTTAAGGGTTCGACAGTTGTCAGTAGTGTGTCCATAATCTCTGTGAGATATGCACCACTTATTTCTGTCTCTTCTTCTGCTAGATGTTGACATCGTTGGGGGAAGGCGGATTATTCCGTCCTTCTCCACTTCCATGAGGATGGATGATACGCTTGCATTGAGAGGAGTGAATTTAAAGCGTGATGCTAGAGTTGGACAACGTGAACTTGCACTATTTTTCTGAAACTTCCTGAGTTCCTCCTCGCTTGTGTTCTTCCGTTTATCCCCGGAAGATTAGTCATTCTTGCCTTGAGGATATAGAGTTTCCTCGACACTGATATACTTGTTTCTCCTTTTCAGGAGTGTAGTGAAACTTTTGGGTGGATTTTTGGCGAGGGAAGCTTTCAGGTCTTCGTTAGTAACGTTGTGGCGAAAGAGCTGCAGTTGCGACTGAAGTGTTCAAGGTAGAAATTAGCCTTACTTCAGTAGTCACATGCTTGATGAAGTCTTCCGGCAAAAGAGCTGCAGTTGTGACTGAAGTGTTCAAGGAATAAATTATCCTTGCTTCAGTTGTAAAATGCTTGACGAAGTCTTGCGGCGAAAGAGCTGCAGTTGCGACTGAAGTGTTCAAGGCGTAAATTGTCCTTGCTTCAGTTGTAAAATGCTTGATGAAGTATTGCGGTGAAAGAGGTGCAGTTGCGACTGAAGTGTTCAAGGCATAAATTGACCTTGCTTCAATTGTAAAATGCTTGACGAAGTCTTGCGACGAAAGAGCTGCAGTTGCGTCTGAAGTGTTCAAGCCGTAAATTGACCTTGCTTCAATTGTAAAATGCTTGACGAAGTCTTGCGACGAAAGAGCTGCATGCGACGAAAGAGCTGCAGTTGCGACTGAAGTGTTCAATGCGTAAATTGACCTTGCTTGAGTTGTAAAATGCTTGACGAAGTCCTTTAGCAGTTCTCCATCTTTTTACGTCAGTTCTAGTAGGGAGACACTGGTATTTTCAGCTCTCTAACTAGTAAAGAGGTGTGCGACGGGTTCCTCGAGCTGATCGAAGGAAAACGTGGATTCGGATTTCAGACGTGAATACCATTTCCTAGCTGATCATTTCAGTGTAGCGGAAAATGTCCGACACATGAGTGCATCGGTGGCGTTATAGAACATAATAAGTGTTTTAAGGCTTTCGATGTGCTCCGTCGGGTCTGATTCCCCATTGTAGGATCCGAATTGAGGAGCTTTGAAGTTCCTTGGAACGGGTGCATCGAGGATGGTTTTGCTAAAGGGACGTTGATTAGGACGGTATGCCCTATTGAACCAGTTTCTCTCATTCTTCATTTATTCTAGGCGATCTTCTACTTCTTGGACACGGCGAAGGACTTGGTCGTCCTTCTTTTGGGATCCAGTTGAAGCATTGTGGACTGGGATGCAGTCATACTGAGGACGTTGTTCAGGACAGTTTTGTCAAGAGCCCCCGGTGCCTCTCCGTTGGAAGCAGCCTAATTAGGCTATCGGGGTGACTCTTGAGGAGGAAACTGATCTTCCATAGGAGGAGCTGGTTGACGAAGAGTGGTAGTGCGATGGCTGGAGGCCGCCTCTTTACCTCTTAGTCTTTGTGGCATGGCGATAAGTCTTACTTGTGTAGTTTCCCACAGAAGACGCCAATTTATTTCTGCTTTTTTTCGATGTGGGGGCAAACAGACAGTGAGTTAATAATGGATGGAAACTACTAAAAGTCAAACCTGTGCCTTGGCCGTTAAAAGACGTTAGATCTCCTGAGATTGAATCTGCATCGTTGATTGACCTCCTGTGATCTCAAATCGACGGTTGTTGATGCGGCTGATGGACCTGCAAAATGTCTGAAACACCGGGGGGTGGCCCCCGACGACAGACCCTCCGATGCTAAAGTCAGAACTAGAAAGAAAGAGAGAGAGTTGGCATCATAGAAGGAACCAGAAAGAAAGAGAGAGAGAGTTGGCATCAGAGAAGAAGAACGCCGATCTCCTGTTGGAGTTGGAGAAGGCTCGCGCTGACGCGGCCTCGGATGTGAAGGTGGATGTGGCCAAGGTCCACGCGGAGTGTAAGTCGAAGCTTCCGGGGGTGATGTTGAGGTCCTGCTATTGCTTCCCACAGACGGCGCGAATCTGTTGCTGCTTATTTCGGTGTGAGAGCAAACAGATTGTGAGTTAATAAATGAAGGACACCACTAAAAGTCAAAGCTGTAACCTGGCCATTATAGACTGTTAGGGCTCCTGAAAATGGATCTGGACCGTTGATTAACCTTATATGATCTAAATTGGATGGTGGATGATGCGGCCAACGGACCTGCAAAAACATCCGAAACATCAGGTGTGGCTGTAATACCTTGATTTTCCAAAGATTATTTATTTTTATATATGGTGTGCACGTGTAATATTTTTGGGTATTATTTTCAACATGATGAATAAGAACATTGTTTTTATAAAGTATTTTCACTAAAGCCCAAAGGTTAATTTACATATTTACTTCTACAAAATAACTATTTTGGCCCAACAGATTTTAAGCCCATGAAATTAATCTTTTATTTTCTACAACTTGTATGTGTAACATTTCTTTTAAAAGAGACTTATTATTTTATGCACAAGTTTTTGTAGGGGTGATTTGTGCATGCACGTGCATTTCACATACACGTGCATTGAGCACACTTTTGGCCGGATTGTGGTGAAGTGGGTGAGAGATCATGGGCGGTTATTTTTGAGGTGTGGGTAGTTTTTACAACCCCCTAGTCAATCTTAGCCTTTGATCCTATAACCATCTAATGAATCCTAACCCTCCATCTCACTCCTATTTGTATATAAATACTCCCCTCTCATCCATTGTTCTTTACACTAGATTATTTTATAAGATTATTATTGTGAGAGTTTGTGTGTGGAAGCCGGGCATCATTCTCTGGAGATCTTCGGCAAGGAGCAAAGAGCAAGGAGCAGGAAGGTGCGGTGCAGTAAGGAGCTTTTCTGGATTCGATTACTTCGTCAAATAAGGTGGGTGTTTCTCAGGACTTCTAGTGTAGAAAACATGCCATAATTTTGATGTTTATTACTGTGCTCATGTGAAGTAAAGTCGTATGTGTTAGAATTGCTTGAGTATGTTTATGTTGATAATCGTAAAGGACAAATGGCGAAATAAGGGCACTGAAAACAAGGATGAATTGGGTCGGTACAGTCGACTGTCGTGTAGATAAGTCGACTGGTTCGAGACTTCTGTTACATGATTTGTTAGAAAGCTTCATGACATATCTGTGTATTATTAAAATGAAGTAGTAAGGCTAAACTCATATTCTTTATGATGTACATGACTAAGTAGACATGGACATGTGGAAAAAGAACTAGGAATAATTAATTAAACTGTGAACGACTAGTGCAGTCGACTGATGTTACGAACAGTCGACCGATGCATCGATTAAACTTGAATATGCCTGTAATTCCATGAAATGAGATGTGTTCTCATTGTGATCATTCTAGTATAATTGAGAATCAAGTTTCATCTCTACAAGAAAGTTATGAATAAGTGTAAATGCATGTTTATAGTATTTTCTTAAAGAAAAGACAAATTCCATGTTGCGATGTTACTGAACAGTAAGAGACTCTGTGTTTATGAAACATGAATGTATGTAGATTGTAAATTGACATCATGATGCGAGTGCATGTAAGAACTGTTAGATAATCCCTTAATTTGAAGTATGGATCTGTCCAGTCGACTGAATGCGCGTAGCAAGTCGACTGAGCTGAACATAGAAATGTACTATTAAAAATCCCAGGACAGACAACTGATGGATGAACAGTCGACTGTCACGTGGATAATATTTTGAACATGAAAAGTTGCGGAGCAGCCGACTGGCCATGTGCGACAGTCGACTCTCCCGAGTGTTTATGATGAACTTGATCTGACTGTACAAGTCGACTGGTCGTCTTCCAAGTCGACTGTACAGAGTAGATTTTGATATGTCAGAGGTTTCATTTTGATTACTGTTAAAGATTATGAACTTTGTGACTGATGCTGTTAAACTCTATTTGCTGCTGCATGGATCCATATGAAATGAATCATATTTTGAATTGAGAAACTTACATGAAATGAGTCATACTTTGAATGAAGAGTTACATGAATATGAAAATTAAGAACATGATATGCTGAGGCACTGAAAATGAATTCATGAGTTAGAATTGCTCAAACTGGAAATTGTGAATTGGAAATTGAAACGAAAGAGTAGCTAAGTCTCCCCCGGCAATGGAAATGAAGATGAAAAATGAGAATTTAAAGACCAAGGTTGGTCATGTATTGAAATGAAGGAATAAGTCCCGTCTAGGGAGAGGCTAACTCTAGAGCTTTGATTTTTATTCATGATTCTATTAAAATAAGGACTAGTACATAGTGGAGATGTGATGAAAGTAAGAGACAAACATTGAGTATGAGGGCTATTGGGTAGCGGCGAGAGCGTATCCCAGGAATTCCCATGATGAGTCTGGGTGAGGATACTACTCCAGAGTACCGTCCCAGTGGCGACGCTCGTGGGATGTTTGAAGACTACGGGTGGTGTCATGTCTACGGTGAGAGCTGAATTACCACAGGATGTCTTCATGATGAGTCATGTCAGCGATGGGATTCCCTCCAGAGTGCCTAGACATGAGTTCGTAGGTCGGAAAATATCTAAGATACTTACCGTAATTACAGTAGTAGATTAAGTCATGGCGAGGGATTGAACCCTACAAAAATGAAGAACGATTAAGAGGCTTGCCCTCGGACCTATGTAGTATGGGATGCATAGAATCCGAACAAGTGCACATTAGTATCATCTAATTAAACAATTGCATTAAGGACTAAGTGTACAATCACAACATGACATCTTTAAAATTTCCCTATTTTGATTTACATGTTTGCTATGAACAAGTTTGTGATCTGTTAAGAAATGAGAATCGTTATACTGTTTTTGGCATAGAGAGGATGACCATGTATAATTATTGTCGGTTGAATAAACTGACGTACCCACAGTTTTGTATGCAGGTAAATTACATGTTAAGAGGAATGGATGCATAAAGATGTTTACTATGTTGTTGTACATTTATGTAAATGTTGTATATTTTTCTTTCGCTGTGCAAATAAAAAGTGTAATATGATGTAAACTCTGATGTTAAAGGAAAAGTTTAAATTTCCTTGTAAAGTTGTACTCAAAGAAAGTGAAAAGATCCTGTAGAACATCTCGAATTCAGTGTTTTGGGATTCGGGGCGTTACAGAGTGGTATCAGAGCCACGCTTTCTACGCTTTCACACTTGTACAAATTTATAAGGAACGACACCCTAGAAGTGGACATTAGAGTGTGTGTCTGAGTTTAGAGATTTAAATGTAAGTGGCTTACATTTGTGTTGCTCTATGACTTATGCTTCTTCCTCTCTATTCTAAGATGGCTGATCACTTCGACCCTGCTGGAGGCGACGACTGGCATATTATTGAGGAAGAGTACCATCCTGGACAGGCTGATTCTGAGGACGAGTATCACCCTGGGCAAGCAGATTCTGATAAGGAGGAGTGGCCTGAATCTCGAGAGATTACCCCACCTCCAGATTCATCTGACGATTCTTCTTCCGATGAAGAAGAGGGACCAGCTCTGAGTAGCACTGTGGCTTCTCTTCAGAGGCAGGTGGAGACCCTGAAAGAGAGAGTTGGAGTATTGGAAGCTCAACTGGCGAAGCGAAAGGACGACTTCTCTATTCTCAGTCACCGGGTGTGGGAACTTGAGAAGAGAAAGAACCTGACGGATGTACTGAAAGATGAAGTGGATGAATTGCGGGGAGAACTTCGAGAAGCGAAGAGGAACCGTAGGAGTTAGATTGTTGTAGCTTCTATTTTTTTCATTTCTGATGTCAAAAATGTTTTTAATTCGAATGTATAAACTTTGGAATTCAATGAAATACAAGTTGGTTTAAATTCTTGTTCTATACTTCGAATTTAATGGATCTTTTGCATCAGAATATGTCGAGAAGATGAGCTAGGAATGGGGAAGGTTTGGATCTGGAGATCGAACTTGCAAGGGTTTACCAGACCCTGAATGCTGTAGCTGGGAGCCAAGGAAGGGGGCCGGTAAATCCAGTACCCGAGGCGATTAAGCTAGTGGAATTGTTCAAGAGAATGAAACCACCAGTGTTCGAGGGAAAGTCAGACCCAGATGCGGCTGACAACTGGATTCGGCAAGTGGAGACGATCTTTGAGGTGTTGGAGACACCGGAGGGCAGCAAGGTCAAGTTGGCGACTTTGCAACTGGAGAAGGATGCGGCTGTTTGGTGGCAGTCGATGAAGAGGACGATGGGAGGCATGTTGCTCGGCTGGGAGAAAGTTCTGGAAGAATTTTGCAGTCATTATTTCCCCTCCGATGTTCAGGAGAAGAAGGCAATGGAGTTTCTGTCACTTCAGCAAGGCAGCATGTCAGTGAGGGAGTATGAGACTAAGTTTACTCGGCTCTCTAGGTATGCTCCAGAACTGGTGATGGATGAGGCAAAGAAGGCTCGCAAGTTCGAGCATGGGCTGAGGTCGAGCTTGAGATTCCAGATGATACCCCTTGGTATCAGGCGATTTGACAAGTTGGTCAAGAGGGCGGCAGCGACGGAGGCGGATATGGAGCAGTTCCATGTTGCTCAGCACCAAAGGAACAACTGGCAGTCCGGGAAGAGGCCCGCCAATTCTGGGAGTTTCAAGGGGCAACCATCTGCACAGAGGTTCAAACCGACAGGGGCGAACGCTATCAGTGTAGCTGGAGGACCTGGGAACAATGTGGAGAGACCTTCTGCAGTCACTTGCTACAACTGTGGTGAGACGGGACATTACAAATCTCAATGTCTCAAACCACGGGCTGGCAATCACAATGTGCCAATACAGCAGACTGGGAAGAGGCCGTACCAACCAGGGCGAGTATTTGCCTTGACGGAAGCTGATGCTGATGAGGCAGATCAGGTCATCTCTGGTACGAGGGCTGATGTTTAGTGGTTTTTGTCATTTCTTCTTCCCGTTCATATTGTGAAACTGTTATGTAATGGTGTGTATTATGTAACAGGAGAACTCTATCTTAATAGAATGAAAGCTGTTGTATTGTTCGATACTGGATCCTCTCATACATTTGTGTCTCTTAGATTTGCTAAAGTGTTGGGAGTTGAACCGAAGATTTTTCCAGGCAAGATCTTGGCAGTAGCTACTCCATCAGGGGAAACTTTGACCACTGATCGGTATTATGCTGATTACGAGATTGTGATTGGAGATCGAATCTTTGGCATTGATCTAATCGAACTGACTATCTTGGGAGTCGATGTTATCATTGGCATTGATTGGATGTCGGTGCACAGTGCAAGCATCGAGTGCAAGACCAAGACGGTAACAGTAAAGGCTCCAGGTGGACCTGAAGTCACTTTCCAAGGGAAGCAGAAGTGTTCTAAGATGGTGGCAACTATCCGCAAGGAAGAGACTCCTGTGGAATTGCAAGGGATTCCTGTGGTTCGGGACTATCTGACCGTGTTCTTGGAAGATTTTCCTAGGTTACCTCCACATCGTGATGTAGAGTTCAGCATCACTGTTCAACCGGGAAGTGCACCAATTTCTAAGGCACCATATAGGATGGCTCCAGTGGAACAGGACGAGGTGAAACGGCAGATTGAGGAACTATTGGGGAAGGGCTTTATTCAACCTAGTGCGTCACCTTGGGGAGCACCAGTGCTTTTGGTAAAGAAGAAGGATGGATCGATGAGGATGTGTATCGATTACCGAGAGCTGAATAAGGTCACTGTTCAGAATAAGTATCCGATTCCTCGAATTGATGACTTGTTCGATCGTCTATAAGGAGCAGCTGTATTCTCCAAAATAGATCTTCGATCAGGATATCACCAAGTGCGAGTGAAAGCTGAAGATGTGCACAAAACTGCATTTAGAACTCGGCATGGGCATTACGAATTCTTAGTTATGCCATTCAGAGTGACAAATGCACCCGCAATCTTCATGGATTTAATGAACAGAGTTCTGAGGCCGTTCCTTGATTCTTTCGTCGTGGTGTTTATCGACGATATTCTTGTGTACTCCAAGTCAGAGGAGGAGCACACCGAGCATCTGGCAGCAGTGTTGAAGAAGCTGGAAGAGCAAAAGTTGTATGCCAAGTTATCCAAGTGTGATTTTTGGAAATCTGAAGTGGCATTCCTAGGTCACATCCTTTCTAAGGAGGGAGTGGCAACTGACCCTCAGAAGATAGAGGCAGTGAGAGACTGGGCTAGGCCTACTACAGTGAAGGAAGTTAGAAGTTTTCTTGGGATGACTGGATACTACAGAAGATTCATTCAAGGTTATGCTCAGATAACTGTACCGCTTACTAGACTGACCAAGAAGAATGTGAGCTTCAAGTGGACTGAGCAATGTGAGGCGAGCTTTCAGGAGCTGAAAGAGAAGCTGACTACTGCACCTATTTTGGCTTTGCCTAGAGCAGGTGTTGAGTATGATGTTTATAGCGATGCTTCACATCGTGGGCTTGGTTGTGTCTTAATGCAAGAAGGAAAAGTAATCGCTTATGGGTCTAGGCAACTACGACCACATGAGAAGAATTACCCGACTCATGATCTGGAGTTGGCGTCGATTATCTTTGCTTTGAAGCAATGGAGGCACTACGTGTACGGTGAGAAATTGAACATGTACACGGACCACAAGAGCTTGAAGTATATATATCAGCAGAGAGATCTGAATCTAAGGCAGCGAAGATGGTTGGAAGTGCTCGAGGATATGCGACCTGAGATCAAGTATCATCCTGGAAAAGCTAATGTTGTTGCTGATGCACTTAGTCGCAAGAGCAGTTTGGCCAATTTGATTACAACTCAGAGGCATCTGATTGAGGAGTTGGATCGAGCAGGTATTGAGGTTGTCTTGCAAGGATTGGGAGCATCTCTGGCTTAGTTGAGGCTTCAGCCTACTTTGAATGCAAAGATCATTGCAAGTCAGGAGGTTGATGCTGATATCTTGGAGATGAAGGAGCTGGTTGGTGCTGGCAGGTTGCCCGGATTTCAAATCAGGGATGGAGTGCTGTGGTTCGGAGATAGACTGTGTGTTCCAAATCAGGCGGACCTGAAAGAAAGTATTCTTCAGGAGGCGCATGCTACTCTTTTGTCGGTACATCCTGGGAGTACTAAGATGTACAAAGACATCAAACAGCATTTCTGGTGGTCAGGTTTGAAGCGGGATGTGGCTGATTTTGTTGCGAAGTGTGAGGTTTGTCAGCAAGTCAAGGCCGAAAATCAGAGACCCAGAGGTCTATTACAGCCGTTACCTATTCCGGAATGGAAGTGGGATAACATCAGTATGGATTTCATTACGGGATTGCCTAAGAGTTCTAAAGGCAATGATGCGATTTGGGTTATAGTCGATCGACTGACCAAGTCCGCTCACTTTTTGGCGATGAAACTCACTGCTTCGATGGACAAGTTGGCTGAGTTGTATGTTGGTGAGATTGTCAGACTTCATGGCGTTCCATCAACTATTGTGTCTGATCGAGATGCGCGGTTTACTTCGCATTTCTGGAGGAGTCTTCAGACAGCTTTGGGTACCAAGATAGATTTCAGCATTGCTTTTCATCCGCAAACCGATGGGCAGACCGAGAGAGTCAACCGTATTCTTGAGGATATGCTTCGATGTTGTATACTAGACTTTGGAGGCAGTTGGGAAAGGCATTTACCTTTGGTAGAGTTTGCCTACAACAACAGTTTTCAAGCTAGCATCGGGATGGCGCCATACGAAGCTCTGTATGGCAGGAAGTGCAGAACACCTGTTTGTTGGTTTGAAGTTGGGGAGCGTCAGTTGTTTGGTCCTGAGCTTGTACAGCAAACTTCTGAGAAGATTGATCTGATCAGGAAAAGGTTGGTGGAAGCTCAGAGCAGGCAGAAAAGCTATGCAGACAACCGGAGAAGGGACCTTGAGTTTGAGGTTGGTGACTTCGTCTTTCTGAAGGTATCGCCCAGCAAAGGTGTGGTTCGATTTGGCAAAGGCGGGAAGTTAGCCCCGAGGTTTATAGGCCCGTATAAGATATTGAAAAGGATCGGGAAAACAGCTTACCGGCTTTAATTACCGGAAGAGTTATCTCAGGTGCACAATGTCTTCCATGTGTCTATGATGAGAGGTTATATTCCAGATCCGAGTCATCACTTGCCTGAAGTGCCGGAAGGTTTGCAGTTGGATCTGAATTACATCGAGTCTCCTGTCGAGATTGTTGACCGTATGGAGAAAGTCTTGAGGAATAAGACGATACCGATGGTCAAGGTGGTCTGGAGAAACCATTTGGTTGAAGAGGCTACTTGGGAATCTGAGGAGAAGATGTTGAAAGACTATCCTGAGCTGTTTGCTTGATTGTATCTTTGTATCTTTTTGTTCTTATGTTGTGTTGTATTTTGGTTTTTCTCGCTCTTGACTGTAGTTCCGGGGATGGAACTATTCTAAGGAGGGAGTGATGTAATACCCTGATTTTCCAAAGATTATTTATTTTTATATATGGTGTGCACGTGTAATATTTTTGGCAATTATTTTCAACATGATGAATAAGAACATTGTTTTTATAAAGTAGTTTCCCTAAAGCCCAAAGGTTAATTTACATATTTACTTCTACAAAATAACTATTTTGGCCCAACTGATTTTAAGCCCATGAAATTAATCTTTTATTTTCTACAACTTGTATGTGTAACATTTCTTTTAAAAGAGACTTATTATTTTATGCACAAGTTTTTGTAGGGGTGATTTGTGCATGCACGTGCATTTCACATACACGTGCATTGAGCACACTTTTGGCCGGATTGTGGTGAAGTGGGTGAGAGATCATGGGCAGTTATTTTTGAGGTGTGGGTAGTTTTTACAACCCCCTAGTCAATCCTAGCCTTTGATCCTATAACCATCTAATGAATCCTAACCCTCCATCTCACTCCTATTTGTATATAAATACCCCCCTCTCATCCATTGTTCTTTACACTAGATTATTTTATAAGATTATTATTGTGAGAGTTTGTGTGTGGAAGCCGGGCATCATTCTCTGGAGATCTTCGGCAAGGAGCAAAGAGCAAGGAGCGGGAAGGTGCGCTGCAGTAAGGAGCTTTTCTGGATTCGATTACTTCGTCAAATAAGGTGGGTGTTTCTCAGGACTTCTAGTGTAGAAAACATGCCATAATTGTGATGTTTATTACTGTGCTCATGTGAAGTAAAGTCGTATGTGTTAGAATTGCTTGAGTATGTTTATGTTGATAATCGTAAAGGACAAATGGCGAAATAAGGGCACTGAAAACAAGGATGAATTGGGTCGGTACAGTCGACTGTCGTGTAGATAAGTCGACTGGTTCGAGACTTCTGTTACATGATTTGTTAGAAAGCTTCATGACATATCTGTGTATTATTAAAATGAAGTAGTAAGGCTAAACTCATATTCTTTATGATGTACATGACTAAGTAGACATGGACATGTGGAAAAAGAACTAGGAATAATTAATAAAACTGTGAACGACTAGTGCAGTCGACTGATGTTACGAACAGTCGACCGATGCATCGATTAAACTTGAATATGCCTGTAATTCCATGAAATGAGATGTGTTCTCATTGTGATCATTCTAGTATAATTGAGAATCAAGTTTCATCTCTACAAGAAAGTTATGAATAAGTGTAAATGCATGTTTAAAGTATTTTCTTAAAGAAAAGACAAATTCCATGTTGCGATGTTACTGAACAGTAAGAGGCTCTGTGTTTATGAAACATGAATGTATGTAGATTGTAAATTGACATCATGATGCAAGTGCATGTAAGAACTGTTAGATAATCCCTTAATTTGAAGTATGGATCTGTCCAGTTGACTGAATGCGCGTAGCAAGTCGACTGAGCTGAACATAGAAATAAACTGTTAAAAATCCCAGGACAGACGACTGATGGATGAACAGTCGACTGTCACGTGGATAATATTTTGAACATGAAAAGTTGCGGAGCAGCCGACTGGCCATGTGCGACAGTCGACTTTCCCGAGTGTTTATGATGAACTTGATCTGACTGTACAAGTCGACTGGTCGTCTTCCAAGTCGACTGTACAGAGTAGATTTTGATATGTCAGAGGTTTCATTTTGATTACTGTTAAAGATTGTGAACTTTGTGACTGATACTATTAAACTCTATTTGCTGCTGCATGGATCCATATGAAATGAATCATATTTTGAATTGAGAAACTTACATGAAATGAGTCATACTTTGAATGAAGAGTTACATGAATATGAAAATTAAGAACAAGATATGCTGAAGCACTGAAAATGAATTCATGAGTTAGAATTGCTCAAACTGGAAATTGTGAATTGGAAATTGAAACGAAAGAGTAGCTAAGTCTCCCCAGGCAATGGAAATGAAGATGAAAAATGAGAATTTAAAGACCAAGGTCGGTCATGTATTGAAATGAAGGAATAAGTCCGGTCTAGGGAGAGGCTAACTCTAGAACTTTGATTTTTATTCATGATTCTATCAAAATAAGGACTAGTACATAGTGGAGATGTGATGAAAGTAAGAGACAAACATTGAGTATGAGGGCTATTGGGTAGCGGCGAGAGAGTATTCCAGGAATTCCCATGATGAGTCTGGGTGAGGACACTACTCCAGAGTACCGTCCCAGTGGCGACGCTCGTGGGATGTTTGAAGACTTCGGGTGGTGTCATGTCTACGGTGAGAGCTGAATTACCACAGGATGTCTGCATGATGAGTCATGTCAGCGATGGGATTCCCTCCAGAGTGCCTAGACATGAGTTCGTAGGTCGGAAAATATCTAAGATACTTACCGTAATTACAGTAGTAGATTAAGTCATGGCGAGGGATTGAACCCTACAAAAATGAAGAACGATTAAGAGGCTTGCCCTCGGACCTATGTAGTATGGGATGCATAGAATCCGAACAAGTGCGCATTAGTATCATCTAATTAAACTATTGCATTAAGGACTAAGTGTACAATCACAATACGACATCTTTAAGATTTCCCTATTTTGATTTACATGTTTGCTATGAACAAGTTTGTGATCTGTTAAGAAATGAGAATCGTTATACTGTTTCTGGCATAGAGAGGATGGCCATGTATAATTATCGTCGGTTGAATAAACTGACGTACCCACAGTTTTGTATGTAGGTAAATTACATGTTAAGAGGAATGGATGCATAAAGATGTTTACTATGTTGTTGTACATTTATGTAAATGTTGTATATTTTTCTTCCGCTGTGCAAATGAAAAGTATAATATGATGTAAACTCTGATGATAAAAGAAAAGTTTAAATTTCCTTGTAAAGTTGTACTCAAAGAAAGTGAAAAGATCCTGTAGAACATCTCGAATTCAGTGTTTTGGGATTCGGGGCGTTACAGTGGCCCCGGCGACAGACCCTCCGATGCTCAAGTCAGAACCAGAAAGAGAGAGAGAGAGAGTAAAAACTGGTGAATTGTTCATTACCTGGAAACTGAGGAGGGGGAGGAGTATTTATAGGCTTGAGAGACATTCTAGAAGCCAAATCGTGACCGTTGGATCTTTCTTGTCTCCCCCTGAAGAGATAAGGTATCCCTGTGAGAGGATATGAGATAAGATTCCTAGCCATCATGGGCTGGGTGTCTCTCTTAGTGGGCCTAGTCTGTCACTTTTTATAGGCTTGAGAGAAGCCCATGTCTTGGAGTGGGCCCAGGCCTGTAAAATAGGCTTGTGATGGCTAATCTGCCTGTAGATGCATTGAGATTCGTGTAGGGATCGTACGCCTCTGATCTGCTGTAATTTTTACCATCATCACGATAAAAGGATTTGCAAATTTAAATTGATCTGAGATGCTCAGTACAGGGTTAAAAGAAAGAACCTGATCAACATCCACAAGGAGGAGCCTTCCAACCCCTAATCTTAAAATCATAGAAGCATCATCACTACCGACTCCTCCAACACCAATGACTATAACAAATGATTCACACACTTTTCTTTGTGATTCCAGGCTAAAGAATTAAATACTAATCCTTACATAATTTCAAGCTGACATATTTAGAAAGCTTCTATCAAATTTTGTGTAGTCCTCAATGGATTTTACAATGTTGTAAGCTACTGCATCCAACCTAGTCGTCATAAAATTAATTAGTGTTGATCAGTCCTCTTTTATGTATGAATCAGGAGTACCTATTAAATGGTTTGATAAAATTATGACATATCATTCTCTTGAATCAAATTGAATATATATACAATACAAGTTCAAGAGTTTAGAATAGGAAAGGTCTAGAATCAATGAGAGGTCAAGAGTTTGAAATTTAAAAGGTCAAAAGATATTCAAGGGAGAATCAATGAGAGATCAAGAGTTTAGAATATGAAAGGTCAAGAGGTTTTTGTATACATATCTTTATCATGCCCCCACAAGATGGAGCACCGTGAGGTGATTCCAATCTTATCCACAAATTGTTGAAAGCGAGAGCGGGAAAAGGGTTTGGTGAGCACATAGTTAGTTGATCAATAGAGGATACATGGGCAACTCAAAGATAACCCCCTTGAACTTGTTCCTAAATGATGTGGTAGTCAAGAGCAACATGTTTCATGCGAGAATAAAAAACTGGATTTGATCACAGATTTGTTGCACCAACATTGTCACAATAGATAACTGTTTGTTAAGGTAGGAAAACATGAAGCTCGGTGAGTAGGGAACAAATCTAACAAATTTCAGTAGCTGTGGTAGCAACAGCTCGGTACTCAGCCTCGATAAAAGTGTGGACCACCGTTCTTTGTTTCTTTGACCTTAATGAGATTGGATTGCGACCAATGTAGATTAGATAAGCACTTGTGGAGGTAAAGTCATCCATATTGCCAGCTCAGTCGGCATCCAGAAAAAAATGAAGTGATAGCGGGGAATTACGGTAGATAACAACATCATGAGTAATAGTACCACAAAGATACCGTAGTAGATGCTTTGCTGCATTCCAATGATTAGTCTTAGGGCAGTCCATGAATTGTGATAACTTGTTGACGATGTAAGCAATATCCAGGTGTGTGAGTAATAAGTATTGGAGACTGCCAACAAGAGCTTGGTATTCAGTTGGATTAGATAGGGATGAGCCAGAGTGAAGGGTAAGAGTTGGAGTAATGGCAGGTGGCGTAGACACAGCCTTGACATCTGACATGTGAGTGCGAGTAAGGAGATCATAGATATATCGCCGTTGAGAAAGAAAGATGCCCTGGGGATGTGGAATGACTTCAACTCCAAGGAAATATGAAAGTGGGCCAAGATCCTTGAGGGCAAATTTGTTGGAGAGAAGATTAATGAACTTGTGTACGGCTGCATCTTTATTTCCGGTGATAATAATGTCATCAGTGTAGACCAAGAGATATATCATGATGTTAGAAGCATTGTCAAAAAATAGTGAGGTGTCAGCATGAGAGTTAGTGAAGTCAGAGGTGATGTGAAACTGACATAGCTCATTGTACCATGCATGAGGGTCTTATTAGAGACCGCATATTGCTTTGCATAGTTTATAAACATGATGGTGATGGTCTTTGTCAATGAATCATTGTGGTTGCGCCATAAAGACGTCTTCATGTAGAAAGCCTTGGAGAAAGACATTATTGAAACCAAGTTGTTGCAGTGACCAACCACGAGTGACGGCAAGAGAAAGAACAAGATGTACTATTGTTTGTTTGACAACATGACTGAAGGTGTCATTATAGTCAACACCCGGGCGTTGGTGGAATCCCTTGGCAACTAAACGTGCTTTGTACCTATCAACAGAACCATCAGATAAGCCTTTAGTTCAAAAAATCCACTTTCAACCAATGACGATGCAGGACGGATGAGATGGAAGAAGGTCCCATATCCCATTCCGAACAAGAGCATCATACTCCTCAAACATGGCCTAAAGCCATTTGGGATCTTTGATGGCTTGGGTCATTGTAGAATGTTCAAGGTCATGGTTTTCTGAAAGTTGAGCAGTGAGATTAAGTTTCTAGAATGGTTTGTAGATATTATTTTTGGATTGGGTAACTATACCTTGGTGTGGATAAGGAATAATTGTCGGGTCTGGGGAGTGTCGTGATTGGGTTATGAGTGGGTTGGATTCAGAAAGTGGGTTGTGGAGAGGCTGCTGGGTGCCGCGGTGTGGTGAAGGTGGAGCTACGGCCCTGAGCCTCGGGTTTGGTGCGAGAGATGTGTTTTGGGATGGGAGAATGATTGCGGTGGGTATGGTTGTGGAGTCGTGGGTGGAATCCTCTTGAGGGAAAAGTTCGAGAGTGACAGATTGTAACAACCCAGGAATTTAAATGTATTATTTTCAATTATTTCCGCATGCCTACGGCACATCTTCGGAACGTTACAAAATACAAAAATCCCTGTAAACAATAAAACAACAATTATGTAGCTCAAGTTTGAATAGTATGACAATAATTAGTTGTAAAATCTAACTTCTTAGAACTTTAAGTGTGGAAAAAGGTGAAATTTAACTGTTGAAGATATATTTGCTATTTTCAATATAACATGTGCAATAAAAAAACATAAAAATTCTGAAAATTTGCAAACCTGAAATCTTAAAATCTAAATTTCTAAGTAAATAAAGAAAGAATGGGAGAGAGAGATAGGGAGAGAGAAAAAGAGAGAAATATGAAAAAGTGAATAGAGAAGAGAGATAGTAATAAAGTAATGGGTTTTTTAGTTTTGGGGGGAAATATTTGATTTTGGGGTTTGAAATTTTGGGGGGAAAATATGTTTTGTGAGGTTAGATCTAGGCCTTTGATTTTGGGGGGATTGAAGGTGAGCCACTTGATAGCTTTCTTTGTGTTTTATTGTATAGATGTTAAATTGATATATTTGACTATTTTTGAAAACTGCTGCTTGCACGTACAAAATACGTGCAAATATTGTGAAATTCAAACTCTAAAATTTTCATGTCAAAAATTATTTCTTCTCATTAAATTACAATATTTGTTATTTTTGATTTTTTTTAATAAGAAAAACTACTTTTGAAATTATTTTGAAAGAAGATGTTTTTTTTTGAAAATAAGCGATTTGGGTCAAGATATGAGCCCAAAATTTTGAATTTAAATTTTAAATGCCTGCATAAGGGGGGCCAGCCAACCATGAGGATTTGGGGGGTTAGTGAAATTAATTTTGGAACTAATTGATTAGATCCAAACTTAATTGATTTTCTAAATATTTAAATATGTAAATTAGGGGATTCTAAGGGGATTTATTTACAAAAAAAACCCATGAAACCCTAGGTTTTAATCCCGGCCTGTATAAGAGAGGAACATAAGGGTTTCAGGCTTTTTTTTTTACTATTGTGTAATATTTTGGAGCTTGGAGAGAGAGTTTTTGCATAAGGAGGAGAAGTGCTTCCTTGGAGTTATATTTCAAAATCTACTAGAGGTGGACGTCTCTCTACCTCTTATGTATTGTTTATTTTCTCATAGATATTGTAGTATCATGTTAGGACTCACTTTTGTGAATTTATGATGATGTTCTTAGCATGTTTGTGATTATTGTTAAGTGGAAATTTGTAGAGATGGTTTTGGATATAGGTTTTTGAATAATATGAATGAAAGTCTAATCTAGAATGCATGATGATCTATGATTGAATGATATAATGTAAGAAAGATCGAATTTATATCTATGGAAATTGATTAAGTGAACCTATACATTGTTGTGAATGTTTCAATCTTGATGTATAATGTTAGATCAATGAATATCATATAAATGGGAAATTTCTATATATTATTTACTATTTTGATAGTAAGATTTTATGGATTGATTATTATAAATTTTATGCACGATCTATTGCATATTTTGTCAAGGAAAAGAGCCATGAATAAGGGGATTTATGACCAAGGTCTAATAGGGTTGTAGACCTAGGGTTTTGACCTAGGTTTGAGGTCAAAATAGGGCATAGGGGCTTGGCCTAGCTGTCGACCAACAACACAACAACTGTTGTTGCTTCTGTCGACCAGCAGCAGCCTAAGCAGGGGCTCGGGTTGTGTTGAGTGAGAGTTGGGGTGTGTTAGGGTTTGAGAAATCCTAGTATATGTTAGGTATATGTGTGTGTGTGTAACTGATGGTATGATGATTAATTTGATTTTGATCAAGATTTCAAAGTGCAAGTTTCAGATTTTTGAGAAAACAATTTTAGAAATTTGCAAAGTTGAGTCGTGTTTTTGAGTAAGTAATGATGAATAAAACCCTCAGTTTGAGGAGTTGAATGTTTCAGTTTTGAACGACAAATTTCTAGATTTTTCAAGAGATTATTTTCAGTTTCCAAGAGGTGAAAATTTTAGATTTTGGAACTATAAAATTTCAGATTTTAGGGATGAATCCTAAAAATTTAAGAAGAGTATTTTCAGTTTAATTGGGCTGAAATTCCAGAAAATTGATTGAGTTCTATATATATATGGAAAGAAGAATTTAAAGGTGAATTTAAAGGATTTTAGTGGATTGAATTTTGTTTCCATAAAAGAACGAGTCTTTTACGGTAACAATGGTTTAATAAATGAACATGAAATGTTGAAGAGATTTTTTGGATGTACAAATGGTTTATTTTTGGATTGAAGTATTCTGTTTGAGGTTTTGATTTACAACCGTGGTGTTTTGGAAAAAAGTGTTGTTTTCATTAAAGAGTAAATAAAGAGTATTTTTTTGGATGATTGAACCAAGTGGAGATTCTTGATTGAAACTTAGAGTTATTGTGAATACCCTAGGTGGATGCTTGAGGCATTAAGTTCTGAGCACTAGAAGCTGAGCGAAACCCTAGGGTACCGGCAGTGGTTATTTTGATTGCAGGAATTTGTCAGAGAAGCTGGTGTTCCTATTTTTGGTGAGTGAAATCTAGTGGGGTGAGCTAACTCAAGGTGGCTATGGTTACCTATGTTTGAACCAAAGGACAGACACTAGATTGGGAGTTGCGACGGAACTTGGGCAACGTAAGTATGGGCTCTGTAGTATGTTCATGCGGTACACTTGTAGAGTCTGGCGGGATGTATTCCGGGACTGGAGTCTATTTGCAGAATGTCTAGAAGTGAGATGGATTTTGGTATGTTCGCGTTGTAAACTTGTACAGTCTGGTGGGTTGAGTTTCGGGACTGGGGTTTATATATAGAATTTATGGCAGGGAGGTGATTCTCCAGAGTTAGAGTGATGCTTACGGAATGCTTGCGCGTTTACACTTGTACTGTTTGTCGGGATGTATTTCGAGGCCGAGGTTTGTTCGCAGGTGTCTAATCTTTCTTCTGTTGCCGATATAGGATTTGCATAGAGAGTGAATGGTTTAAACAAGAGTCAAATATAAGGGTTTATGAGAATTTTGAGCTTAACTGTTTGGAACCACATTTAATAAAGGTGTATTTAAATTTCCGCTATGCATTCTATTACAAACTTTTGTAAGAAATTTTTAATTTTCCCTATAATTGTGAGGTGTTTGGTTTATATTTAAAGTAAAGATTCTGGATTGGTGTCTCTTATTTCTATTATGGAAATTCGGAGCGCTACACAGATGGTGTGATGGTGGCTGAAGATGATGACTCGGAAGGGAACAAGATGTAGGACAAGGAAGATTAGGTTGAATGGTTTTGAAGAGCATAATTATCACGCCCCGCTTACCAAAATACAGAATTACGTGCATGTAACTGAGGCCCAACGAATTATATATGTAACTCAACATTATGAAACATAACCATAAACATGCATGCAATAAAAATAATCACATAAACATAAATAATCCATGAAATGTCTCATCAATAATCAACATCTGGAAGGAAATAAACTTTGGGTCAGCAAAGCTCGGAATACAAAGTACGATAATAATAGCAGTGTTGGAAAAGAAGATAACATGAACGAAGTAATTATTGTAGACTAATAAAGCAGCTTCATTCTCTAGAAGATTTTCTCACCAAGTCCTTCGGTCAATTCTCTTCGTGTACCTGCAAGTTCATCATCTAGAGTTGGAGGGGATGTCAGTTAGAGAAAGTTACAGACAACAAGTAGTAAAAACAAGAAATAATGAAATACGGTATATCAAGGAATAATGAACTAGAACAAGATCAAAGGTCAATGATAAGGGTTGATAATAAGCTCATAAGTCTAGAATTGACGATGCAATAATCAATGTCTACAATCAATAATCAAGGTCGATAATGATAATTATGATTAAAAATGCAAGTGTCAATCTTAAGTCTATCAGTCTTTTATTATCCTATCTAATGCACGTAGTTCTGCATCCCATACCACAGGTTCGGTGCATTCAAACAGTTGTCGTTTAGACTATAATGGTCAACTCTACAGATCCTGTACTCAGTAACAATAATAATTAATCAATAATCAATAATCAGTAATCAATAATCCATAATCATAATCATAATCAATCGAGCAATAAGGACCCTTCTCCAAGTACAGTTTCTGACGTTGTCCACTACTAAGTCGACCCTTATTACCCCAACTTGTTATTATTTTATTATACTCAAATGTGAACATGTAATGGGTACAAAAGTATCGAGGCAATGTCAAGTAGGTGTCAAATCTATGCAATGCATGGTATATTTAATTTCATTCATTAGTTGCAAAATTTAACATATTTATACTTGATAAAACGAAAACACAAATTCTTTACAGCAAACGTTGCTGTACAAAAATTAACTTTTCTGCTACTACATGAAAGTAAATCAGGTTTCGATAGGGGCTTTAGAAACTAGATTCTCTGCAGGTTCCAATGCATATTCACACGACATATTATAATAATTACAACAACCAATCCATTCTTTGCGAGTTTGTTGTTCAGGCAGCAACTCAATATTAAACTATTACATGCATAACTCAACTAAAAACTTATTTAAAATTTTTCTCAAAAATTGTAGTCTAGTTCCTAGTACTGTTCATTAACATTCTTGAAAATCTTAGGTCCTAATTCTTAAGTTAACCTACTAATTTAATTAATTGAACATGACAACGTATTTTTAAAACAGAATTCTGGAGTTAAGTCATTATAGTGGTCAGATTTGAATATCTTGCAATCTAAAAATCGGACCGCAAAACCATCAGGTGGTCTGGATTCCAGATACAAAGGATTACAACTTTCATTTAATAAGTTCTAAGTGGTTTCACCTGCAACTAGGTCAAAATTCCGGTTCATTACTGGTCTAGTGTTCTGGCAGAAACCTAGGGTCAAGTTTTTGTATATATAACGGGTCTAAAAATTCATTAACAAATCTTGTAATAATTATAACACAACCCCTAATCATGACTAACAACATCCTGGTTAATATCATATTTTAATTCTACTTTTAACATTTTATCTTAATTAACAGTTCACGTCGTTATGTATGTAAATGACAATCTGGAATTTAAAACCTAACAGTATCAAAAATATGATAACTTGCAGTCTACAAATTGGAATTTAGATTTGTAAGAAGTTCTAGAAACTAGATCCAGTGGGATAAAATTCTCATTTACAAAGTTCTAGTTTATTTTATCAGCAACTGGTTCATAATCTCATTACAACAAGGGATAAACGGTAGGACATCAGTAAAATATACTCCTATGCAATAATCATGATAATCAATCCACATATACGTATAACATAAAATGGACTAGCTTTTATACACAATATTTATGATGAACTCCTACTGTGAACATGACAGAATTATTATCACTACAATATTAAATTTATGAATCTAGTTATAACATCATATGCAACCGAAATGCATTCAAATAACTATTTCTTCTACATATACATGTTCCTAGTTTATGTACGTTTGGTGTATGCATATGATGATGGATAAGAAGTCTTAGAATTGAATCAATTGTATGGCACGAAAAAAGAGTTATTACTTGGTTTCGCCAATAAATCCGTAATAACCTCTTTGAATGGATAACAGTCAATGGAGATATGATAAATAAAATAATGAGCTACTTGCGGAGATCAAAATAGTTCTCGAACGAGAACAACAAGTCGGTTCAAGCAAACTTGCCTTATGGTGATGATTACGATGACTATGATGGAAAAAAGGAGCGGCGATAACACACGGGCAGCGACACAAGCATAATAACAACGCCGAGTGTAGCAACAGCTATGTAGCGGCGAGTGTAGCAAGAGCAACGCAGCGGCATAGCGACAGCGATAGTAGGTGAGACTGAAGAGCGAGGGACTTCGGGATGGTGGAGTTGCTACAGTCGGGTGATAGGTGCAGGTGAGTTGCGGCATCGTCGAAGGAGGCAGCGAGCGGGAGGGAGAAGAGGAGATGGAGGTAGGGTGAGGTAAATGATCGGGAGCCTATGGCAGGGGCAATGAGGGTGCTGTTGTGGAAGACGCAGGAGGCTTTAGTGGTCGAAAGGTCGGCAGCAATGGTGAGGGTGGTGACGATGGAGGAGGTCGCAAGGTGGCAATGGTGGTTGGAAGGTGTAAGTGGTGGAGTTGGGGCCTGCGGTGGAGTGTAGCAAGTCGAGGAGGATGGGTTCGCGGTGAGGCAGTCGGCTGTTCGGGTTGTTGCGGAATGGAGGAAATATGCAGCAGCAAGAGGGGGTGTCGGAGTGAGATCGGGGTGAAGGAGAGAGGGGATGGATTTCAGGAGCGAGTAGAAAAATAGAAGAAGGAGGAGGGGGTTGCGGCTGAATGAGGGGAATTAGGAGATGTTATGTTTAAGTTAATGAGGGATTAGTGGGGTAGTTAAAGATTTAGTGGAGGATATGGAGAGATTTGTAGGATAGTTAATCTGATTATCAAGAGATGGTGGGGGTAGTATGCAGTTGGGGTTTGAATTGTAAATGAGCTGGGTTGGGCTAAAGCTATGAGCTTAGAATAATTAAATAATAATAGGATTGATTTGGGCTTTAAAAATAATTAACTAAATAATAGATAGAAATTGGGTTAAAATAGCGTTTATGGTCTCACACTTTATAAATAATCAAACAATGAAATTGGACTTGAGCTGGACTTAAATATAAATAATTAATCAAATAAGAAAAGAAATAAATATGTAAAATAGAATAAGATTTGTGTTAAAATGTATATAATCATTTGGAAAATACATACAAATACAATTGTTGATTAGAAAGGAATTTAATAGGAGATAAAAAAATAGATTTAAAATAGAAGTGAATTTAAAAGAACGAAAAAGAATTTATAACGAATCGGAATACAGAAAATATAAACGAAAAATATGTATAGGCAAAAACGGGGGTTACAATAATCGACTCGACGAATATAATGTGATAAGATGTGTAGAAACATGAGGTGACAGGATTATGATAAAGATATGCACCCTGAGTTGAGGAATAACCAAGAAAGACACAAGGGTTGGAACGGGAAGATAGCTTGTGAGATGAATATGGGCGCAACCACTGATAGCATAGACAACCAAAATTCCGAAGTTTGGAGTAGTTGGCAGGTGCACCAAAGAGATTTGCGTACAGTGATAGAAGTTGGAGTGTGGGAGTGGGTAGACAATTAATAAGATAAACAGCAGTGGAGAATGCATATGACCAGCATGACAAAGGCATGTAAGCTTTTGAGGGGAGTGATAAGCCTGTTTCAACAGTATTACGATGACGACGTTCAGAATACCCATTGTGTTCAGGAGTGTGTGAAGGAGAGGTTTTATATATCCCACAAAAAATTAAGTATTATGAAAGTGCTTGATATTTCCCCAATTGTCAGAATAAAAAGTGATGATTTTTTGATTGAAATAGTTTTCAACCAGTGATTTAAAGCGAACAAAAATGTTATAGACATCAGATTTTCTTTTAAGTGGATAAAGTTATATGTTTTTTGTAAAATGGTCAACAAAAATAACATAATATTTAAAATCTTCAATGGAATGCAAAGAGAGGTCCACACATCAGAAAATATTATTTCAAGTGGAGAAGTTGAAACAATAATGGAAATGGAGAAAGGTAACTTGTGACTTTTATTACATTGACACACATTGTAACGCCCCGAATTCCAAATACATGTGATTCGTAGCATAAACATGATCTTTTACTTCAACCACGTACAAATTTATAAGGAATTTTTTTTTTATTTACAACATTGTTCTTTACAATAACACAGCGGAAATAAATAAGTACAACACAACACGTGATAATGGAAGCTCTTTCAATCTCATATCAACCCATCATAGTGACTTCAAGTCTATGCCGAAATTCATTGCTGCAATTAGGAAATTGTGGGCACGTCAGTTGCATACAACTGATGCAATGCAATAATACAGCGATTTCACCATCTTAACTATCACAAACTTGAATACAGAAATAAAATGTGAAAAGTGACTATCCTAAACATTTCAGTGTATGATACTACTTAATGCCTAATGCGGACACTCACACCACGATGACACAAATGCATACTTGTTCAGATTCTATGCATCCCATACTACATAGGTCCGAGGGCAAGCCTTTATTATACTCCTCATTATAGGGTTCAGCCACTCATTATACAAATTTTTTTCCCGTGACTAGCATAAGATTTAGATATTCTGGGAGTATTAAGCGCACACCCCGATAATTCTGGAGATGAATCCGTCACCTGCATATGAGCTGGGGACACTCCCAATCACATCTCAATAATTATGGGGAGACAATCACGCACTGCAAGCTATGACGCCTCAGTAGTCACCAAACACCCCATGAGCGTCGCCTCGATCCCGATAATTTTGGAGATGAATCCCATACTGCAGTTGAGTTGGGGACACTCCCAATCACATCTCGATAATTCTAGGGAACAATTTCACACCGCAGATCAACTGAGGCCGTCATACTCTTGTTTGCCCTTACTTCATCAGATCCCCCAATCTAATGCATGTCTTTAGGTTTAACTAAAATCATTACGACCTAGAGTTAGCTTACCCCACCGGACTTAAATCAACACAAGTAGAATTATTAGCCGATTGGCTACTTCTCAAATGTTCATTTATAACAACTGCCTGTATTCTAGGTCCCGCTCACTCTAGAACAATAACCATCCCAATAAAGAGATCACATAGGTTACATCTAACCTCATCATAAACATCTCATTCATTATTCATCATTTCTTCTTCATTTATTCTCTTTATGTTAATCATCTCAATGTAAATGAACACTTATAATAGTGTGATTGATCAATTTCTTATAGACAACACTCAGTTAACATTTCTGATTTATCACTTAACAATATTCAACAACTTTTAGTTGATAAACCCTTTACATAATCTTGCATGATTAATATTTCAAACTCTTGCTTTTATTATCTCGTAATCTTTCATATAGCACCCTTTGTATGAGTTTCTAAATTTGTATTCCGTTCCCAAAATTTTAAATCATTTTAACATAAACAAACACCCTCGAATTTAGACTAGAAAGTAGATTCATCTAGTACATTATCTAATGAAACTTTTAAATCTCCAAATACATCTTAAAATAGTGTAGAATTATCCCAATGTTCTAATAATATTTCAAATATTTCTACAATTTTTCCCAATTTTTTAAAAACATGAAAAGCCTTTAAAATAAAATTAAAACGAAAATGTGTACACCCATAATCGAACCTAGGCCGCTCAGCAACCTAAACCGGAACCCAAATCAGTGAGCCAACTCACTGTTGGTGAAGAAAACCCCATTAGGTGGTTTATAAGCCTCGTCTACTGATATTATATAAAAAAAATCGAAATTTTGAAAAGAACAGATCCTCCCAAGACTTAGACCTGCAACCTATTTATACTATACACAGCACTTTAAACCCCACACCCTAGCCAGACAGTCAAGCCTCGAATACTGATTATAGTACTACTGCAATTCTTTTATTGCAACTCTCTGTTTCCATATTTATTTAAAACTTTGATTTCATATTCACTATGCATTATAATTTCTAATCATTTCCAGGAAATATGTTCCTTCAACATTAGTGGATTAGCCCGAAATAAATCCTATAACAATCTATTCTAACAATCTATTCTAATTTATATGGTTCATAGTTCTACAACTTGAACCATATAAATTATTGTTCCCTATACAACTATATTTTTGGGAAATTTTCACATTATTGTATATAGAGAAAATTAATTCCATGAGTTTAAATTATAGATTCCCCACTATATATGAATTTCATAAAAACTTCCACACTCGCATTAATTCAATTATCTACTACATGAATATAATTAAGCATGTACTAATATGATTTCTAGGAATTTTCTTCACATACACCTACTAACTATTATCTTCACATTTCTAGTTTGACAATAATATTTACTAACACATTAGAAGACAAGAAAACACCCATGCATTCACACTCTAATTATGACTAAGAGTGCACAATCAAATTCTAGAAAACTTTTATACTTGTACACAACAAATAAATTAGCATCTACACATGTTATTCCTAGCGTGCAAAATCTACAAAAATTTAGAAGACAATAAGAACACCCACCCAAAAGGCCTTTTAGTAGTTAAATCCTTAGCAAAATGCTCCAAAAGCTCCACAACACAAGCAAAACCGCATGCCCTCCTTGATGAAATTTCTGAAAGCACTCCTTGACTCTCTTTCTTTTCTCTCTTTCTTTTTTTTTATATTTTTTTTATTTGTGTTCATTTGGGGTTAGAATAGGGGGGGTATTTATAGGGTGAAATAGTGAGTAGTTAAAATAACTCCCCTCCTCCTAAAAGTGCTCCTTACTCACACACTAACTAACCCACTCTTTCCACTGTCAAAAAGGCCCCAACTTGGAAAGAAAGAGCACGTGGACGTGCACCTAATGTGTGTGCATACTTCTTCGTACAATTTCATTAATAGTTTTTAATTAAATTAGGTGTGTATGTTACACACTGTAATGTGTACTAGTTTATCTAAATTTAAATGGGAATTCATGCACGTTGAATGCACACATAATAATTAGGGGTTTTAATTTATAATAGTTTTAATGTGTTACAAAATATATATTTAAGCCTAGCTGATTCTTATTAAAATTAACCACACACTAGTGACTGGTAAAATAAGAGGAAAATTTTCACGACTCAAGAGAATTTCATTGATCGACACGTGCACCAAGTTACGTGCAAAGTATGTGCGAAAGAAAATATTAGAAATAAACATTTTCGGGGATGTTACAGCACTTCCTCCTTAGAATAGTTCTATCCTCAGAACTACGCTTAAAGAGTAGAGGGTAAAAGGAAAGAATACAAGATTTTAAGCAAAAAAGTTCGAGATATTCACTCATCATCCGCTCTTCCGATTTCGAAGTTGCCACTCATACAAAGCCTCATACAATGCCATGCCAATGCTCATCTGAAAATTGTTATTGTTGGAAAATTCTACCAGGGCTAAGTGCCTCTCCCAACTTCCGCCGAAATCCATCATGCAGCATCTCAATATGTCCTCCAACACAATATTGACCCTCTCAGTCTGCCCATTAGTTTGAGGATGGAAAGCAAAACTGAAATCAGTCCTGGTTCCCAAAGCTGTCTGAAGGCTCCTCCAAAAGTGCGACGTGAACCGTGCATCTCGATCTGAAACAATTTACACAGGAATTTCATGCAGTCTCACGATCTCCCCGATGTATAATTCTGCCAACATCTCCATTACCAGGTGATCTTCATCGCCAAGAAATGAGCAAACTTGGTTAGTCGATCCACTATTATCAAATTGCATCATTCCCCTTGGGACTTCTAGGTAGCCCTGTGATGAAATCCATGCTAATGTTCTCCCATTTCCACTCCGAAATGGGTAATGGTTGTAGTAAACCTCCGGGTCCTTAATTCTCTGCCTTGATCTGCTGACAAGTCGCACATCTCGCTATGAACTCTGCTACATCCCTCTTCAATCACGACCACCAGAAATGCTGTTTAATATCTTTGTACATCTTGGTACTCCGTGGATGTACTGACAATAGAGTAGTGTGTGCCTCCTGTAGAATGCTCTCTTTCAATTCTGCCTAACCAGGTACACACAATCTTTCTCCGAACCACAACACTTTGTCCGTTACTTGAAATTCTGACAATTTACCCGTGCCAACTTGATCCTTCATCTTTAGAATTTTTGGGTCAGATTTCTGACCGTCGATGATCTGCTCTCTCAGTGTGGGTTAGAGTCTCAACTGAGCTAATGATGCCCCTTGTCCCTTCAGTACTACTTCGATTCAAGCTCGATCAAATTTCTCTGCAAGTTTCTCCTGAGTTGTAATCAAACAAGATAAACTACTTTTTTGACTGAGCGCATCTGCCACCACATTCGCCTTCCCCGGGTGATACTTTATCTCTAGACAAATATCCTCTAGCTCTTCAAACCACCTTCCCTGCTTCAAATTTAGATCTCTCTGCTGATAGATGTACTTCAAGCTCTTGTGGTTTGTGTACATATTGACTTTCACCCCAAAGACATAATGCCTCCACTGCTTCAAGGCGAATATGATTGTAGCCAACTCCAAATCATGGGTTGGGTAATTTCTCTAATGCGGTCTCAATTACCCAGACCCATAAGCTATTACCTTTTTCTCTTGCATCAGTGCACAACCCAGTCCTCAATGTGAAGTATCACTGTAGACATCATAGTCAATCCCCGCTCATTGCAAACCAAAATTGGAGCGGTAGTCAACCTTCTCCTCAGCTCTTTGAAGCTTGCTTCGCATTGCTCTGTCCACTTGAAAATTACATTCTTCCTCGTAAGTCCGGTGAGTGGTATGACTATCTGAGCATAGCCCTAAATGAAACGCCGATAATAACCGGTCAAACTCATTAAACTCCTAATCTCCTTCACCGATGTAGGTCTTGGCCAATCTTTCAATGCTTCTACCTTCTGCAGATCAGTGGCCACTCCCTCATTAGAAAGGATATGACCCAAGAACGCAACTTAGGACTTCTAGAAGTCACACTTAGATAACTTGGCATATAATTTGTGTTCCTATAGCTTCTTCAACACTTCAGCCAAATGTTCAGCATGTTTCTCTTCTTACATGGAATATACCAGAATATCGTTGATAAATACCACGACGAAAGAGTCGATGAATGGTCACAGAACCCTATTCATCATATCCATGAATATGGCTGGTGCATTCGTTACCCCGAATGGCATAACTAAGAATTCGTAATGCCCATGTCAAGTTCGGAAAGCAGTCTTATGCACATCCTCTTCCATAACACGGACTTGGTGATAACCTAACCGAAGGTCAATCTTGGAGAAAACTGCTGCTCCTTGAAGTCGTTCAAATAAATTGTCGATCTACACAATTGGATACTTATTCTTGATAGTCACCTTATTCAACTCTCTATAGTCGATGCACATCCTCATCGATCCATCCTTCTTCTTCACTAATAAACTGGCATTCCCCATGGCAATGCACTAGGCCTGATGAAACCCTTATGCAAAAGTTCCTGGATTTGCTTCTTCACCTCATCGTGTTCCATCGGTGTCATTCTGTACGGTGCCTTGGATATCGGCACATTGCCCGGCTAAATAGAAATACTGAATTCCACATTCTGATGAGGTAGTAGTCCAGATAGATCCTCTAGGAATACCATCAGAAAATTCTGGACTACAAGAATCTTCTTGAGTTCCTCAAGGACTTTCTTCTTGGTTAAGGCTGCCACCAACTCCTTGCACTTCTTCTTCCCCTGAATTGTGACTGCTGGCCCTCCTGGTGACTTTACCATAACTTCCTTGCTTTTGCACTTGATGCTAGCATTGTAGATGGACATCTCGTCTATACCAATGATGATATCGACTCCCAATATCTCAAATTCTATGAGATCGATACCCAGAATTCTCCCTCCAATCGCGATCTCACAGTCAACATAGTACCAATCAGTGGTGAATGTTTCCCCTGATGGTGTAGCCACTCCGAAAACCTTGCCAGAAAAAATATTTAGGTCTACCCCTAACCTTTAAGCAAATTTAAGAGACACAAAAGTGTGTGAGGAACCAGTATCAAATAATACGGTAGCATTCATTCCATTTATTAGAAGTCTTCATGTTACATAATGAATTACATCTTTCAGTGTATAACATTTCTTCTACTACCAGACTGGAAATACAACACAAATTTGTTACTCAGATGCTCCCATACTGGTGATGACGTTGTCGGAGTCCTCAGCGTCCTCCTCTGTCAGAGCGAACACTCGCCCCTACCGGTACGGTTTCTTCCCTTGATCTGCCTGCTTCTGACTTTGCCTTCCTCGCTGGAATTATGGACAATGTGGCTTAGCATGGCCTTCTTTCCCACAATTGAAACAAATTATGGGAGTATGCGGCTTGGTTCACTCTGATCTGTAATGACCCACTTCTCCAAAGTTGTAACAAGTTAATCCTGGGGGCCTTGTTCCTCCATTGCCTGGTTTTCCAGCCACGGTAACAGCATTCGCCCCGGTTGGCTTGAAATTCTGAGCCGGGGGTTGTCCCTTGAAGTTGCGTGATGCCACGGGCCTCCTGCTAGCATTTCATCTGCCCCTCTTATCTTTCACCAGCTGATATTGCTCCATATCTGATTCTGTAGCTGCAGCCCTACGCACAAGCTTGTCGAATTTCTGGATCCCATGGGCATCATACGAGACCCCAGTCCTGGCGACATACCCTGCTCGAATTTCCTCGTCTTCTTGGCTTCATCAGTCACCAACTTGGGTGCATACTTGGAGAGTTGAGTAAATTTCGTCTTATACCCCCTGACGGTCATTTTATCCTGCTGCAAGGCCAGAAATTCCATTGCCTTCTTTTCTTACACATCCATTGGGAAGTAATGATTCCGAAATTCCTCCAAGAAGTCCACCCAAGTAATAGGCTCCTCGCCCAAGGTCCTCTTCATAGACTACCCCCAGACTTCGACGTCCTTCTCCAACTGGATAGTTGCTAGCTTCACCTTACTAGCGTCTGGAGTCTCCAGCACTTCAAACACCGTTTCAATCTGCCAGATCCAATCATCAGCTCCATTGGGATCCACTTTTCCTTAAAAAATAGGTGGTTTCATCCTCTTGAAGGACTCTACCAACTTGATACCCTCTGGAACTTGGACAGCTTGCCCTTCCCTTGTATTCCGGTTTACACTTGCTGCAACAAAAGTGTTAAGTGTCTGGTATACACGAGCCAGCTCTATTTTAAAATCAAGTCGGTTGCCATCACCGCTTGATCCTTCACCATTTCTAGTCCTCCTTCCAGCCATTTCTGTTTTATAGAACTTCATCAATCATTGGAAGCAACAATAATATAGACTTGCTTCCAACACAAATTACTCATTTCCAAAATAAACTTTGCATATTTAAAAATAAAATTTGTCCATACATCCATACATAAAGAACACCAGAAAACTCCAAATCTTCCTACAAATGTTTAAACAAGAATAAAGTAGTCTAAACTCAACGGTTCCTCTTGGCTTCTCGGAGCTCTTCCCGTAGATCGTCATTTCCTTCAGCATTCTTTCATATCTTTGACGACATTCTTGCTTTCCTCAACGAGTTTTGTTGTCTAGCTGGGTGAAATGCCGAGCATTCTTGTGGCGAGATTTCACCAGTTCTCATACTCGCTGACTCAGAGCGGCGATGTTTTGCTTATCCTCTGCATGATGCACCTCCATGTGGGTTACTCTCCACTTATGGATAATCAACTGCTTACGAAGAGGTGATGATATGGTCTTTCTTGTTTCGAACTGGCTCTTCATCCGATGATTAATCTTGGGATTCAGGTGGAGGTGGAGTGATTTCCAAAGATTCTGGAAAATTTTCCTCTTCTTCTCGGTCTTCTTCTTCTTGGTCTTCTTCTTCTTCAGGTTCTTCTTCTTCAGGGTCTTCTTCCGGGTATTCAAAGAATACTTCTTACTCCACTTCTTCCAAAGTATTTTGGTTGTTCGCCATCCTACAGCGAAAGGGGAAGAACAACATCGATATATATTTAGAGCGACATAAATGTAACATTTAGACCTCTAGAAAAATGATACTCACACTTCTAATGTCCACCATAATGTGTTTTCCTTATAATTTTGAACTACTAGTTGAAGTTGGCTCTGATACCACTCTATAACGCCCCGAATTTCAAACACATGTAATTCGTAGCATAAACAGGATATTTACTTCAACTTCATACAAATTTACAGGGAAATTAAATCTTTTTCATTTAAAACATTGTTTTTTACAATAACATAGTAGATTAAATATGTACAACACAACACGTGATAATGGAAGCTCTTTCAATCTCATATCAACCCATCATAGTGACTTCGAGTCCATACCGAAATCCAGTCCTGCAACTAGGAAACTGTGGGCACGTCAGTTGCATACAACTGACGCAATACTATAATACATCGAAATCACCATTTTAACAATCACAAACTTGAATTCAGAAACAAAATTTGAAAAATGACTATCCTAAACATGTCAGTGTATGTAACCCATGTTCACAATTATTGGTTTGTTCTTTGTATTATTGTTCATTTCTTTTTCTTCCTTATCATTTCTGAACCTCTGTAATTTTGCTATTTGATAATAAAATTTGTTATTTTCTTCCAATTCAATTTATTCTTCCAATCTATTTAATTTTCTGTTGAACCGTGAAAATTTTATTGTTCATCCTATTCAAATTTTTGTGCTTTGAACTCTCCAATTAGATCTATTATAATCCTATTCTTTTTCCTATTGAATTTTAACCCGCTAACCCGTTTCCGCTACCCAATAACCCACATCCTGATTTACTCTACATATACACTGTTTAACCCCAACCATAGTCACTTCTTAACCCTAATTATCCTACTAATCCCCGCCTCCTAATCATCTTGTCCTTCCTTTGTTAATTTCGAAACCCATCCCCGCTTAGCCACTCCACTACAATCCTCCCGTTCTCGTGGCTCCTTCCACCGCAGCAACTACCCTCGTCTCCACCCATCGACCCTACATCCTTCACCACCTACGCCCCCAAATCAATGTTGTCCCTGTCTCCATCTCCACCTACCTCTCTGCTCACCTTGCAGCCATCCCTGATCGCCTGCACCCATCCACCGCCATTGCCACCATTGTGCAACCAATCACCTGCCATCCTTGCCATCTCTGATCACCCTCATCCACAGCACTGCCACTAATGCTCACTGCCAGTGCGTTCGACCACCTTGAATCACCATTAACCCCTGTACATTGTCGAACCTCCACTTTCGATGCCTCAGCCTTCTTCTTCCTCTGTTATGTGTCGAAACCGACAGTAGCACCGCCACCTCGACTCCTACCGTCTGCATCCCGCTCGACCACCGCAACCCTGCAACTTCACCCCGTGCACCGCTGCCACTCGCCGTCAACGTCGAAGTCTCTTCCGTTGCTGTTCATCCGATGTTTGTTGTTGGGTGATCCATTGTTTGGTGTTGTGATATCTGCTGGTTTCTGTGGCTGTTGGAAATCTTGGTGTTTGATGTTTGCTTGTGTTGTTGTTTGCTGTATTGCTATTCCGTGTTTGCACGTGCTCCTGTCACGCTTCGCTTCCCAAAAAAAGAATACAGAATACGAATACACGACACAAGCCCAGCGAATGTTTCACTATTCATGAGCTGTAAGGATCTTTATAGCAATACACAAGAAATAACAAGAAGTAACAAGAAGGAATCATCCACACATGCATGAACAAGTTTATATAACCAACGAAATTACTTGAAAACAAGATACATAATTCTCAAATAATTAAATCTGGAAATAACAAGTTATATATCCTGGGACAAAGCGCCCAATACAAGATTCAAGTAGCAGCAAATAAAATTTATTCAAAAACAGGAAATAACTCAAGCAGGAGCTCTAGCCAAACCTAGAACACTTGGTCACTTACACCTTCAGGCAGCTGGTCACCGAAGTCTGCAAATTGACAATTTGCAGGAAAAGAGAACATGAAACAAAATGCCCGTCAGTGCAAGTTACGAGCCGCATGTAGTGCACGCAACAAGTACAGAAAGTAGATAAGAAATATACAGAGTAGCAACAAGAAGCAAGTACTAAAGTAAGCATGAATGAAATGTAACAGAAAAATAGAGCAACTAACTCTAAATCAAGGAATAGAATCAAGTAACATGATGAGATAACAAGGTGCAAGTGGCATGTAACAAGTATCAAGTATTAAGTAGCATGCAAACAAGTAATAAGTAACAAGTACCAAGTAGCATGTACAATAAACAGGAATGAGCAAGTGATCATGTTATTTTCAAGTCTTATATCTAATCCTATCTAGGTATCAATTCATGCGTCCCAAATTTTACCACATAGTTTCTACATTCATACAAGTTGCGTTTAGATTTTGTAGTGGATCATAGAGGGTCGTGTACTCAGGTATCAAATATCAAGTAGTCAAGTAATCATGTGTCAAGTATCAAGTATCAAGTTGGATTTGTGGATCCCCTCCAAATACATCTCTTCTGTGGGAAAGCATGTAGTCGGGTAAGCAAGTGGGAAACACGGGTCCCCCTTCCAAGTACACATTTCTGTATTTTCCATTACTAGATCTTTTCCTTAACCCCGACTTAATTTTTTGTTATTATTATTAAAGCAAGAATGGACGTGCACCGAAAAAGGAAAGAAAACATGGCAAGAAACAAGAGACAAGTTCAAGTTGGATAGAAGAGACGAACGGGTGACAAACAACTCATAATAAACTAGGACAACGAGACTTTCAATTCTGGACAGCAAGACACTACTGCACCAAATCTGAGAATCCCATTTCCACAAAATGCAAACCTGGATCCTTCAGAAAATCTAAAAACTAGACTCTCTACTGAATCCAGTGCATATACACAAGTCATATAACAACTACAACAACATGGTTCAAAACAGCGTTTTATACAGAATTCTTGTTCAGCCAGAAATTGTAAAGTTTTGTTTATAAGCATGGAAAGGGTCCAAAAACACCTATAATTAAATCTAGGAAAAATCTGGAAGGTTTCCTACCATATCTAGTAACAGCATATAAAATTTCATAAAATTCCATTACAGATAGCATAGTCAAATTAATTTAGAAAATAGATTGATGCAGCAAATTTATGAATCTGAAAGTTCAGACCCAGTAGTACCAAAACAGAGATAATTCACAAAATACAACTCGAAATCCAAATCCATCAAAAGTTTTATAAATAGACATACTAAGCTATATTTCATATTCACAAAGTTTTAATCAACAGTGGCTGGAATCAGGTTAAAAATAGAGTTCTTTACTGAACAGCATGCAGTTTAAAGATTATACGATTGGTTTCATAAGCATGAAATAAATTATAAGAGTCATTAAACAAATCTACAAAAATTAGGGGTTGATCCCAGTCATGTCTAGATATACCCAGAATAATATTAAGTCCAAATCTTACTTTTAACATCAGTTTTAAAAATAATATAACATGCAACAATCACATAAATCAGAATCTAGAAATTACGACACAACTGCAGTAAAACAACGATAACTCACACTCCAAAAACTGAAATTAAGATCCATCAAAAGTTCTGAAAAATAGACATCGAGGCCTACGAATTATATTCACAAAATAATTTACTTTACTGACCTTAACAGGGTCTAAAACGTTGAAGCAAAACAGGGCAGCAGCAAAGCGAAATCTCTTTTCATGCATTTAATCAAACAATTCATCCACAATAGATTCAAATTAGAATATAATGTAAAACATGATATATTAGATATTCAAATCAACATAGAATGGTTAATAACAAGTCTACTACGAGGTAACACGTCTAGCACATCAATCATGTAATAAATCTACAACATACCATAGATCACGCACAAGTATACATATACATCAAGAAAAAACTATCTAGATCTAATTATTTTCATGTAGTGGTGTATGTGTGACAACTTATTATGATGGGTCAAGACTACAAATAGATCAAACGAAAGGAATCAAGATTTTCAAGAGATTATCATGCAAACGAACACAAAAACAGAAGCAATACTACATGCGGTATTTTGTAATTGTATACAAACAAAAAAGTATTATACAAGTTACTTGCCTTAGGGTGAAGATGACGAATCCGACGGGAGGAATAGAATAACGAGAATGGATCTCGGGGAACGAACACAAGCTCAACAATCCACGAACAAGGGGAAGCTTGCGGATCAGACGGTCCAGATCTGATCTCAATCAAGAGGAGACCAAGGTGATGGTGATGATCACGATCACGAGGGAATCGGGCGGCTAGATGAGCTCCTAATCAATTGCATGCACAACAACATGGGCAATGGCAGCCGAGGGTCTCGGCGGTGGAAGATGACAGCGGCGATGGCAGAGGACGGCAGATGGTGACAGGCAGCATCGGGGTTGCTGCTGTGGAGGCTCGGGATGAAGGGAAGTCGTGGGTGGCTGGCGTGGGGCTCAGGGCATCGGGGATCGGGTGTGCACAGGGTGGCAGCTGGACACCGTAGGGTCGTCAGGGTGATCGTGACGGGGGTCACGGTCGTTAGAGGGCGGTGCAGTGGTCTGATCGACGGCGGTCAGGAAGCACAGGGAGAGAGAGATGATAATTAAGGTTTGATTAGGGGGATAATGACTGTTGAGAGGAATGTAACAAATTTGGTTGGGATTTTAATGGGATTTTGGCAAGTTAGGATTTGAGAAATCAAGGGAAGATAATGAGGAACAAGATCTGCTTGTTCGACAGATATGGAGAACGTGAAAGAGAAAATGAGGAAGACTAGGTCAAATAGGATATTGGGTAGCGGGTTCAAGATCCAATAGGGCGGGTGATAGGGTTTAAACAAGGTAGATTGGGTTAGAAACCAGATCCAATTGAGAAGAAATCAGATATTAAACAATTAGGCCATGAAATAAATAAATTCAGAATAAACAAAACATCTAGAGATAAATAATTGGCGGAAGAATTTGAATTAAGAAAATTAAAAATCACATAACTGAATTGACGACAAAAATAGATGGATTTTGTTGAGAACGAAGAATCAATTACACGATAAGGAATACAATCAGGATAAATACTCAGAAGGAAAAAAAAATACAGTACAAAGTACAAGAAAAGGGAATTCAGGAGTTACAGCTCTGCCCGTAGTTGCACGTGCAGCGCTGTCGGGATTCTCATCCCATTAATATTTCATTTCGTATTAACCGTTTATAAGGCAAGTCCTCTGAACCAATTTATTATTCGTGTTCAAGAATTCTTTTGATCACCCACAAGTAGTTCACATTCCACTTATCTTATATATTTGCTTAATATTTGTTCAAGAGATTATCACAGATTCATCGGCGAAACCAAGTGAAAATTCTTTTTTTGAGCCATTATCTTTGACTCAAACCCATGCCCTAATATACATTGCATATGCACGTAATAAATGAAAACAATTTGATCGATGCTAATTGTTGATTGGAATGTTTCCGATTGAATATTATTTTCATGAATTATTTGCAATGAATATGAAATGCCTCGTTATGCCTCATTAATGTTGAAATTGCATGTTGATAATTAAATAGAGCTCTTGTTACTTTATTCCCATGAAATTGCATGTTACATGTTTAAATTATTGATAATTCATATCTATCTATTTGCTGGCATGCTGTCTGCCTCATTTTGCGTTAAACTTTTGAAGTAGTTTCTCTAAGAGTTTAATAGAACCTTGTAAATAACAATTGTAGCTATGTGAGTCTACTTTTCCGAACATTTGACGGATCTGAATTCCGATTCTTAATCTGCTAAATATCAGACTTTTGTACTGCTAGGTCTGGATTTCCATATTTGCAATTATATGTATATCAACATGAATGGTTAATGAAAAGAAAATATTAACAGTAGAATTAAAATCTAAAATTAATCTAGTTGAGAGTAGACATGATTAGGAGTCACCCTGATTTTTTTTGAAATTAATTGATAAATTTTCAGACCCAATACATAAATGTGAACATGACCTTTTAACCTGTTGCCTGAACATAAAATTAGTAACGAATAAGGTTTTCCACCTGCTTTCTGTCAATTTAATATGTTGTGTGAATATGCGTTGGAACCGGCAGAGAGTCTAGTTTCTAGAACTTCTGACGGATCCAGCTTTTTTTTCCTGTAACAACGGAAAAACCTATTTTTGTATAGCAACATCATAATGTCCAAACTATATGCTTTGTATTGATTTAGTATAACACTTTTGCCTTGCATGTAATGAGTAGATTTAGTCGCACCCTGGATTACACAACCTTGACATCTTCTTACATGCTCACAATAGGATGTAATAAAAGATTAATAAGCCGGGGTATTAAGGGTCAACTTGGTAGTGATCAATTGAAAACTGTACTGGGTAAGGGTCCCCTTATTGTTTACATTGATTATTATTATGCAAGGTGGAGTATCGATTGTTAATTATTGTTTATCGTGCCGCACGATGTAGATTTCACCATCACAGTCTAAAACGATCACTGTTTGCATGCACCGAACCGGTGGTATGGGACACAGTATTACATGTATTAGATAGGTTAATAAAATGAATAATAACCCTAGATTGACATTGCATGCTTCATCCCGTATATTGTCATTGATATTGATAATGAATTGTAATGATTGATTATTGCATTATTAAATATAGACCCTTGACTTTATCGCCAACGGTTGTTTTTGTTCCTTGACTTTGATCCAACCCCTTATTCTTGATATACCATGCTTTTATTGTTCTCTATTTCCCAGTACTTGTTGTCCGTGACTTGCTCTAACAGACATTATTTTTCTACTTTAGATCACGAGTTTGCAGATACTCAAGGAATAATACCTGAAGGACTTGGTGAGCAACAATTTAGAGAAAGGAGCTCAAAAGAATAGACTGCATTGATTATCTCTTATGCTATTTCCCTTGAACATTGTTACTGTTATTGTACTTTGTTTTTGGGCTTTTATGACCCGAGTTTGTTTTCCCCAAATGTTGGATATTATGTTTTGGATTATTTCATTGATTATTGAAGTTATTATTCGTTTATGTGATTATTTTCTCTGGCATGGTTGTGATTATTATTTATATTTTTGAGTTAGACTGGTACAACTTATGGATGATGCTTACATAATTCGGTTGTCCTTTGTTACGCGCTCGTATTTTCTGAAGCGGAGCGTGTCATGGTTTTCAGTGGTATCAGAGGCCGATGTGTTAGTCATGTTTGGCAAATATTAGTCAGGTTTGGCTTTAGTCAGGTTAACTCAATAATATGCACACCACGTTGATCACATGAATATATAATAACCAACATAATATGGGTACTAATCTTATTCGATCCACTTTTTAATCTCTTCATATTCAGTTCCTTCATTTCTTATTTTCTTTCGTCCCTTGTATTCATCCACATTCGTTGTTCCTTATTTGGTGTGAATTCATTCTTTGCGTAACCATATTCTTTTGATTCTGGTTTTATTCCTTTTCTTTTGTTCAATTATTCATGCATATATCCTGCCTTCACCTCATTCCTACTCTTTGATCATCTCTTAGGTGTCATCTTAATCTTCTCTCTTCCTGCTCATGTTCTTTTTTATTCCGGTGCTACCCACTCCTTCGTTTTCTCCCACTTTGTTAATCAGCATCATTTGGCAGGCGATGCCATGCCTGCAACTTGGGACATTACCATAGGTGGAGGTGTCATTGTCTGTTCTAAGGTGTGCAAGCAAAACCCGTTGCTGATAGGTGATGTGGATTTTAGGGCTGCTCAGATTGTGATCCCCAATTCTGGCTTTGATGTTATTCTTGGACTGGCTGGGTGTTACTCATTCTGTGATTGATTGTCGAGAGAAGGTGACTTTCAGGCTTCCAAGACACCAAGAGTTCGAGTTTCATGCGGGGAAACACAGCTGTGGCATGTCAAGAACTCGATGAACCCGACAGCTGCTACACTTGAGTCGTTGTGCACAGATGGAGATGTTGCACCCTTGGTTATGCGGGACTTCCTCGATGTTTTTCGAGAGGAATTGCCTGGATTACCGCTAGACCGAGATTTGGAGTTCATTATTGATGTTCAGCCAGGTATGACACCTATCTCAAAGAGTCCGTACCGCACGGTACCAGTTTAATTGGCAGAACTGAAGGTGCAAGTCCAAGAGTTGTTGGATAAGGGTTTTATCAAGCCGAGTGTTTCACCTTGGGGAGCCCTAGTTTTTGTTCATCAACAAAAAGGATGGTAGTCACCAAGTCTGCATTGACTATCGAGAGTTGAATAATATCACTGTGAAGAATCAGTACCCATTGCCGATGATTGACGACCTGTTTGACCAAATGTGGGGTGCTTCAGTTTTCTCGAAGTTGGATCTCCATTCCAGTTATCATCAAGTTAAGGTGAAGTCAGAGGTGTTCAGAAGACGGCGTTCTGGACAAGGTACGTACATTGCAGGTTCTTGGTAATGCCCTTCGAAGTTACCAATGCACCAGCCATGTTCGTTAGTTTGATGAACATGGTATTCTTGCCAATTTGGGACAAGCTTATCGTGGTCTTCATTGACAAGATCTTGGTGTATTCTCGGAATCGGAAAGATCATGCTGAGCATTTGAAGGTTGTCTTACAGACTTTCAGGGAGAACCAGCTGTATGGGAAGCTCAGTAAGTGTGAGTTTTAGCTGGACCGTGTTGCCTTTCTAGGTCATATTTTCTTCGGTGATGGTGTTTCTGTTGATCTGTCGAAGATCTCTGCGGTCAAGGATTGGCCGGTTCCGAAGTCAGCATTGGAAGTGCAAAGCTTTTTTGCATTGGCAGGGTATTAACGGAAGTTCGTTCAGTATCTCTCGAAGATAGCAGGACCCTTCACCAATTTGACGAAGAAAGAGCTGAATTTTTATTGGGATGGGGCTTGTGATGAAACTTTTCTGGAGTTAAAGGGTCGAATGACGTCAGCACCTGTACTAACTATACCCAACAGTTCGGGCGGTTTTGTTATCCACTGTGATGCTTTGGGTAGAGGTCTACGAGCAGTGCTGATGCAGCGAGGCCGTGTTGTCACCTATGCATCTTGAAAGTTGAGGCCTCACGAGAAGAACTACCCTACGCATGGTCTGGAGCTTGTAGTAGTGATTTTTGCATTGAGTTGTGGAGGCATTATCTGCTTGGGGATAGAATCGAGATTTTCACAGTCAAAAGAGCCTCAAGTATGTGTTCGCACAGAAGGAGTTGAACATGAGGCAAAGGAGATTGTTGGAGTTGATGGCAGATTATGACATCAACTTGTAGTATCACCCAGATAAGGTGATCATGGTACCTGATGCCTTGAGCCGAAGACCTGCTGCTATGTTCCTTACCAAGCAGAAAGAAATAGTGGAGGATATGAGAGGGATGGAGTTGGATGTGATACTTCCTGGTTCTGCACAGTAGGGCATGATGTTGTAGTTGCAGTCTTCACTGGTAGAGCAGATCAAGGAAGCCCAAGAAGGCAATCAGCCATTGCAGAAGTTCTGAAGCGAAGTGGAAGCAGGCTTGAGAACTGATTTGATCATTCATTCAGACAGGTCGCTTTGGTTTGGAGGTATGTTGTGTGTACCTAGAGGAGAAGTCAGGCAGAAGCTACTTGAAGAAGCTTATCGATCTCCCTATTCTATTCATCTTGGAGGTACGAAGATGTATAAAGATTTGAAGCAGCACTTTTGGTGGCACAGTATGAAGAGAGCCTATTTGGAGATGAATCCCACACCGCAGATGAGCTCGGGACACTCTCAATCGCATCTTGATAATTTTGGGGAGCAATCTCACACCGCAGACCAACTGAACCCCTCATACTCATGTTTCCCTTACTTCATCACATCCCCCTATCTAGTGCATGTCCTTAGGTTTAATTATAATCATTACAACCTAGAGTTAGCTTATCCCACCAGACTTAAATCAACATAAGGAGAATTGTTAGTTGACACTGACTACTTCTCAAATTTTCATTTATCACAAATACCGGTATTCTGGGTTCTGCTCACTATTGAACAACAACCATGCCAATAAAGAGATCACATAGGTTGCATCTAACCTCATCATAAACCTCTCATTATTCATCATTTCTTCTTCATCTATTCTCTTTATGTTTATCATCTCAATGTAAATGAATACTTATAACAGTGCGATTGATCAGTTTCTTGTAGACAACACTAAGTTAACATTTTTGATTTATCACTTAACAATATTCAACAACTTTTAGTTGATAAACCATTTACAGAACCTCGCATTATTAATATTTCAAATTCTTGCATTTATTATCTCGTAATCTCTCATATAGCACCCTTTGTATAACTTTCTAAATTTGTATTCCGTTCCCAAAGTTTTAAATCATTTTAACATAAACAAACACCCTCGAATTTAGACTAGATATTAGATTCATCTAGTACATTCTCTAATGCAACTTTTAAATCTCTAAATACATCTTAAAATAGTGTAGAATTATTCCCAAATGTTATAATAATATTCCAAATATTTCTACAATTTTTTCCAATTTTTAAAAAACATGAAAAGCCTTTAAAATAAAATGAAAACGAAAATGTGTACACCTAGAATCAAACCCAAGTATCTCAGCAACCCTAACCGCAACTCAAACCAGTGAGCTAACTAACTGTTGGTGAAGAAAACCCCATTCGGTGGTTTATAAGCCTTGTCTACTAATATTATATTAAAAAATCGAAATTTTGAATAGAGCCTCCCAAGACTCGAACCCGCAACCTATTTATATTGTACATAGCACTCTAAACCCTACATACTAGCCAGGCAGTCAAGCCTCGAATTCTGATTATAATACTACTGCAATTCTTTTATTGCAACTCTCTGTTTCTAAATTTCTTTAAAACTTTGATTTCGTATTTGGTATGCATTATTATTTCTAATCAATTCTAGGAAATAAGTTTCTTCAACATTATTGGATTAGCTCGAAATAAATCCTATAACAATATATTCTAAAAATATAAGGAAATTATTACCCAACATGCATAAATTGTTCATAGTTCTACAACTTGAACCATATAAATTATTGTTACCTATACAACTATATTTTTGGGAAATTTTCACGTCGTTGTATATAAAGAAATTTAATTCCATGAGTTTATTTTATAGATTCCCCACTATATAAGAATTTCATAAAACTTCCACACTCACATTAATTCAATTATCTACTACATGAATATATTTAAGCATGTACTAATAAGATTTCTAGGAATTTTCTTCACATACACCTACTAACTATCATCTTCACATTCCTAGTTTGACAAGAATATTTATTAACACATTAGAAGACAATAAAATACCCATACATTCACACTCTAATTATGACTAAGAGTGCACAATCAAAATTCTAGAAAACTTCTATACTTATACACAACAAATAAATTAGCATCTACACATGTTATTGTTAAGCATGCACAATCTATAAAAATTTAGAAGACAATGAGAACACCCATCTCAAAAAGCTCCTAGTAGTTAAATCCTTAGCAAAATTCTTTAAAAGCTCCACAACACAAGCAAAACGTAAGCCCTCTGTGATGAAATTTCAGAAAGCACTCCTTGACTCTCTTTCTCTTTTCTTTTTTATTTTTATATTTGATTTGTGTTCCTTTGGGGTTACAATAGGGGGGTATTTATAGGGTGAAATAGTGAGTGGTTATAATAACTCCCACCTCCTAAAAGATCTCCCACTCACACACTAACTCACCCACTCTCTCCACTTTCAAAATGGCCGGCCAACTTAGAAAGAAAGGGCACGTGCACGTGCACCTAATGTGTGTGGACACTTCTTCATACAATTTCATTATTTGTTTTTAATTAATTAGGCGTGTATGTTACACATTGTAATGTGTACTAGTTTATCGAGATTTAAATGAGAATTCATGCACGTTGAATGCATACATAATAGTTAGGGGTTTTAATTTATAATAGTTTTAATGTGTTACAAAATACAGATTTAAGCCTAGTTGATTCCTTTTAAATTTAACCACACACTAGTGACTTGTAAAATGAGGTGAAAATTTTCATGACTCAAGAGAATTTCATTAATCGACACGCGCACCAAGTTACTTGCAATGTACGTGGAGAAGAAAATATTAGAAATAAACATTTTTCGGGGATGTTACACACATTGCAGTTGAAATTTAGAGATGAAAGACTTGTGACTTCTAATTGAAAAGCAGAGAAAATACACCTAAGAATGGACAACGATGGATGACCTAAGCGATGATGCCACTTGGACGAAGTGGTCTTAACACTGGGAAAATCTACCAATGGAGAAGATTTGATAGAACGAACTGGTTATTCATACACACCATCCTTAGTCTAACCTTGTAAAAGTGTTTCCCCCGTGCGAAGATCCTTCACACGAAAAAAGAAAAGGGTAAGAATTCGATGGATGTATTGTTAGATTATAAAAATGGAAAAATAGAAACAAGGTTTTTATGCATGGTAGGAACAGAAAGCATGTTATGAAGTGAGGAAGTATGTGAGCGAATGTGTAGAGATGTAGAACCAGTATACAAAATAGGGAGACCCGCACCTTCGCCAATCACAATGTTAGCATCTCCTGAATAAGGAGCATGAATGGAAAGATTACTCAGGTCGGTGGTAACGTGGTGCGATGCGCCACTATTAAAGAGCCAATTGGAGCCTTCGGAGTAGTCATTTATTGCAACATTACCACGTGGTTGCCATGGACGAGATGCTCGCGGCTGTGGAATGGACTACGGCTTCATTGGTGTCAAGTGAAATAGAGGACACTGTTGAACCGTGTGTCATTGAGCATGACATCCTTAACACTTTCCACGATATGTCCAGGAGGGGGACGGTCAATCCGCATATTGGAATTGGGTGTGAGAACTTGATTGTAGTCACTGACCATGGTTGGAAGAATGATGAAAGCTTAAGTTTTTTTGTGAAGAAGAAGAAGAAGAAAGATTCAGGAAGGTAGCTATGATACCATAAATGGTTGGATAAAATTATGGCATATCATCCTCTTGAATCAAATTGAATATATATACAATACAAGGGGGTATGAGCAACTTGCTCATTTAGTAAATAAGCAATTGATGATGTGGCATACATGTGATTGGAAAAGCCTTAAAAGGGTTAGTTGTCCAATGTATCACATGCAGGCCACATAATCAATTGCTCATTTACTAAATGAGCAAGTTGCTCATAACCCTTTTACCCTTATTATTATTATTATTATTATTATTATTATTATTATTATTACTCTTGATTGATTCTTAAAAATCCATTTCTATTTAATAATTGTATTTGTAGTTATTTCAAGTAAATTTCTATAATGTAATAAAAATTATATTTTATTATAAATCCTATTTCATTATATATTTTACTTCCCTATTGGATCTAGAAGCCCAAATCCTATTATTTTCCTATTGGATTCCGACCCGAAACCCTGCTAACCCAACATCCTTACCCTATACCCTATTTAAACCTACCCTAACCCTAACTACTATTCAAACCTAACCCTAATTAACCCCCAGCCGCCATCTCAAACCATCCCCTATTTTCCTTCCAGAGCAGAGCATCACCATCGAGCTTTCACTGTCATCGTCCTTCACCACAGCCCGTCCCCTTATTGTCCCTGTTGTCACCCTAGACTCCGCCAGCCTATTCCCCAATCGCCGCTATCGCTTCCCGATCGCAACCTCCCAGCCGATCACCATCATCGGCTGCACTTGATCAGGCTTTGATCTTGATCCTTTGATCTTTTTAATCCTAGAATCTTAGTCGTCAGTCGCTTTGATCATCTTGATCGTCTTGGTCGACGGTTCGGATCAAGATTGTCCATTCAAATTAGATCGTCGTTCAACATCAGATTAGCATCGGGATCATCATCATCTCCGACGTCAATCTCATTGTTATTTTGCTGTCCTGGTTGCTGGGATTATTCGTTGCTCCGGGATTCTCATCCCATTATTCGTTGATATTTAAATTAATCGTCCATAAAGCAAGTCACTTTTCTTCTTGAATTGAATCCTGTATCAAATTCAAGTTTTATTAAAATTCTTGCAAGTAGATCCAATTGTTCATCGTATCGTATATTGTTCCTTCTCTTCGTTGAGTATATTGAGAGTTTACACGAGCTAACCCAAATATTCTCGACTTCGTGCCTTTATTGACTCTAAAGATTAGATATTCCATGCATTCATATAGTATTGAAAATAGAAGTTTTTCATATAGTCATCACACAAAGATACTATAGTAGAATCGAACACTAGGTTGATTGCTTGATTAATTGATTGATGAATTGTGTGGTTAATTTAGTATATGTGTGTGTTCTCAATTGTATTTATCATGCTATTACACCCATCATGCTGATTAGACGATTTATCAACTATAAAATTGATACCCGACATGTTTAATCAATTTATATAATGAAAAATACATCAAAAATCTGTATGTTGCTTGCTGTCTGTATTTTTCCTGTCGTTTTTGACCCAGTATTTGATCTCAAAATAAATAACTTTTTGAATAAGAGTTGTAGACCTATGTCTCTAGTTTCCAGAACATCTAAGATTGTTGAATTCCGAGTTGTATTGCAAAAGTTATGATTGTTTTACTAGTGCTGCGTTTTATTTCCAGAATTTCAGATCCATGTATATTTTCATGTTTAAACTATTAAAAAGACAAATTAATGTAAGAATAATGCTCTGATAATTTTCAGAATGATAGTTAACATGTTTAGGAGTCTAAACAATATTTTTAATGATTTTATAATTGAGTTTTCGCTTATTCTAAAGATATAACAACTTGATGTCAATTTTCAGTCAGAACATATAACCTGTAAAGAATGATGTATTTGACCTAGCTACTTTTGTTGAATTTTGTATTTTAAATATGCGTTGGAATCGTGTGGAAGTCTAATTTCCAGAACTTCTGACGGTTTTAGTTTTTGATTTCTGCAGCAACAAAAAAACTGATTTGTACAATGATCTCTTGCTGTCTAGAATTTAGTTTTCCAGATTTTCTTAATATAAGTATATATTTATATCATTGTATTACATGAATTGAAAAGTACATGTTGCATTGCATGATCCTAATGTGTTATTGTAATCATTCTATTCGTTTCATCCTAAGTTTTCTTCCTATTGTTCTCCTATTATTACTATCGTTCGTCAAATATCTCTAAATTGCATAATGTGTTGTTGCTTCGATAAAAGAATTAACATGCCGGGGTTTAAGAGTTGACTTTAGTAGTGGACAATATAGGAACTGTACTCGGAGGAGGGGCCCGTGTTTCCTTATTTATCGTTCATATCGGTCATATCGGTCATCTCGGTCATCGATTGATGGTAGATTACTGATTACAGTATCTCAATTGATTCGGTCATCGGTCATTAAATTATCGGTCATTATTGTATATCATTACCAGGTACATGAACTATAAAGTCTACCACTATAGTCTAAATGACATTGATTGTATGCATCGAACCTGTGGATGGGATGCAGTAGTACGTGCATTAGTTAGGATTAAAATGATAAATAGACTTAGGAATTGACACAACATCGACATTGCATATTGTACATCATTGTTCCTATTGACTTCGAATATTGTCTAAGTGTTATCAACATCGACCATTGAACATTATTATCAAATATTGAATCATTGCTTTTAACCATTGCATCGATTACTATTGATATTGATTATTGCTCTCGTCCCATGTTATTGATTCCTATTGATCCATTGACTTCATTGTTATACCGTTATTCCATGGTTCTTTGCTTTCTCTACTTGCTGTCAATGACTTGCTCTAAGGATAATTTTTCTCCTCTTTTTAGATGAAGTGTTCACAGGTGATCGTAGAGAATTATCTGCTGGAATTGGAGAACAAGCTATCTAAAAATTTATTGCTTTCTAGTTGAATGTTATTTTATTGAACTTATTGTATTGAGACTTATTATTATTATTGTGATTAGATTTATTATTGTATTTGGCTTATGACCCTAGATATTATTATTTGTTTCTAGACGTTGGATTATTGTATTTGAATATTTCATATTGTTTCATTCTAAGTACTATTGTTCGCTGATATTATTGCCTGCGCAATTATTTTGTGTTGTTTATATTGTTGAGGTGAATGGATAAACAGCTTATGGGTGACGCAAGTTATTCATTGGGCCAATGTCACGTACTTGTGTTCTATATTTTTGGGAAGCGGGGCATGACAAAAGGTCAAGAGGAATTCAAGGGAGAATCAATGAGAGATCATGGGTTTAGATAGAAAAAGTCAAGAGGTTGTTGTAAACATATTTTTATCACCTATAAGGGCAGCTTGATGTATACAGAATATAATTGCAAATCAAGAGCAGAAATCAGCTCTGGGCCTCAACATAACATACACACATGGAATCATATAGCAAAAAGTTAACATCAAAACTTATTCTAATATAGATATCAGAACAACTATCATACCTTGTAAGTTGCTCGGACACCTCCTCGTCATATAAAAGATCCGAACTAGCCATGTCACTAAGAGAATCATAAGGTACACCTTTCTGGGGCATATTGGAGGTACTTGCTGTAACACCCCGCAAAATTGAAAATGACAATTTTGCCCTATGTGTTACGCACGTATATTTTGTACCGTTACTGGTAATATTTGTAATGTGTTTTCACTACGTATTCTGGATTCCGACTATTTATGCATTTTCCGTATTGATTTTATCCTATTTGAGTCAATTCAATGTAAAATTTCAATCTCTGTATTTTTACGTGCTTTTTACGTGTTATCGATGCACGTACTGATTACGTATTTTTCACCGCTACGTGTGATATTTCTGTGTTTCAATTATTTATTTTATGTATTCAAATCTATTTTTATAAAACGAAAATTCATTTCTACCTATTTCGATTAAAATAATTTTGTACGTGTAATGCACGTATTTTCTATGTACGTAGTGATTACGCCGTAGAATATATAAAAATTAATAAATGTATTTTTCTTATATTATTTTCGATTATATTTTATTAATTTTTCGTTAATAATTTTGATTTCGTATTTCAGTATTTTACGTGTGACGAGTGTGTTTTCGGTGCACGTATTTTGGGCGTATTCTTTTTTCAAAATAAATTTTGGAGTGTGTGTATGTTTATTTTATTTGTACATGGAAAATTATCACTTTTAATTAAACAAATTTTACATACATATTATATATATATAACTTATGTTTTAATTTAAAAAAAAAATAATTAAATTTTGTGAAGTGTACACAAAGTACGTGCACGTGCACACTTGCGATGTGCACACCTCAAACCAACTGGATGTTTCTGGAGAAGAGGGAAAGAGAAAATTTTGAAATATATGAGTGGATTTGGTGGTGTTCATGGGGAGTAGTTATTATAACCATCACCTAAGTGTTATATAAAAATACCCCCTAATATCCATCCACTTCTCATCATCCTCTTCTTCATCTCTCTGCCGAAGTCCCACCATCCAGTAATCTACTCTGTCTTCTCCACTCATTTCACCTTTCAAACATATATGAATGTGTATATATATATATATATATATATATATATATATATATATATATATATAGAGAGAGAGAGAGAGAGAGGGAGGTCATATATGTATATGAAGTATTAATGAGATGAGTCTTTCTTCCTTCTCTGTTCCAATCCGAAGCCATCCTTGCTGGTTTCATGCCAAAATGGATCTCTCTGTTGCATTGGCCGAAGCTTGGAGGTTGGAGTCTTTGTGCATGGATTCGAGGAGGCCAAATTGGAGTTTTCTTGGAGTTTATTTCTAGGGATTTTGCTTCTACTACTCTTCATTGGGTGGGTGTTTCTTAAATCCTTTCTAATTTAGGAGTATGATGCTTAAGTAATTTTGGTAGATGTAGTATGAGTTGTTAAATTTATATTCTCATGTTGCTATGAAATGCGAATTTTGAACCATGTTAGATTAAGGAAATATGTTTTTAAATGGCTAGTTGTTTAATTGAAAATTTTGATTTGTGCTATATTAATTAATGTGACACTAGTATGATAAAAGAGATTATGTTCTAGAAATTGTTGTAAAAATAAAAGAAAGCAAGAAAACAAACTTATGTGATAATTGTGGTGCTAAATTTTGGTGGAAGTCATGGTTTTTTTAAATGTCGAAATTGTAGACATAGAATACAAATTAGATAGAAAAATTCATGTTTTAATGTCAAAATAATAATTTTAAAATACTGTTATGTTGCAAATCTATAAGATTAGTAATCTAGAAATTTTCATGAAATAGATTAGAGGAGAAAAAAAGTTTAAGAGTTTTTGAATTATGAAATATTAGTAACAAACCGAGAGTTGAAGTTTCAGGAACCCAACTCTTTTTGTGATAGTTAGTCACTTGAGACCAGTTGGTCTTCGGTTGCGTTTTAAAAGCGTTACTGTAGCAAGAGCGGAGCTCTAAGTCTTAGGTTCGAGTCTCTCCAGAGACTTTATTTTTCTGAAATGTGATTTTTACTCAAATCCGAAACCCAAGACTTAAGTATAATATGAGTTCTGTATTAGACAGTTAGCCTCTGTGGCCTTTCTGGTTTTCGGTTGCGCCTGAAGGCGGATACTGTTCATTAGGCGGGGGCGGTTTGACCCTGGGTTTGAATCCGAACCTTGCCACTTATTTTTCTTTTGTTGATTTTTTGGGTATTTTAAGTTTTAAGTGAAATAAAAATCGGGAAAAATCCTATTTAATTTTCTAAAATTATTTAGACTTTATGATAATTATTTTTTACAATATTTGGATATATTTTGTGAGATTAAAAGGGGATTTTACATTAAAGAACTCGAGTTTAACGATTAAAAGAATTAGAAGTGATTTTTATAAGGAAAAATTGTGACTCTTCTATAAATAAAGAGAGATGAATATTTGGATTGCAATTAGATTTTTTTTCTTAATGAGATTTTATGATTATTAATAGTTGATTGAGATTATTTGATATTGCATACAATGGTATAAGGAATTAAATTGATAAAAGAATTGAATTGAATTATTTCATGTTATGAGATTCTTAAAGAAATGGTTCTCTTTGAGAAAGAGTTTTGAATAAAGAAATTGAAAGCTTATTTTGAGATTGAATATGACTTATTGTTGATCTCTAGAAAGAGATAGTTGTTGGAAACTAGAGGCTAGGCGAGACCCTAGTAACCGGCAGTTTTTATTAATGAATTTGAGAGCTAACCAGTATGGGTTGAGCATCTCTTGAGAAGTAGCCAGTTAGGCTGATTGTCTCTTTTGTATTGGTTTAAGTCTGGTAGGGTAAGCTAGCTCTAGGTTGTGATTATTTTCTTCTAAAACAAATTTAATTATGTAAGGACTACACTATAGTGGAGATGTGATGAAAGTAAGAGAAAAACATAAGTATGAGGTCCCTCGGATCTGCGGTGTGAGGTGTTCACAGGATGTCCACATAATGCGTCATGCTAGGATGTGGATACTACTCCAGGATATCATTCCGTCGGCGATGCTTGTGGGGTGTTTGGTGACTACGGATGGTGTCATCGTTCCATGACGGAGGCAAATTGTCCACAGGATGCCTGCATGATGCATCATGTGTCAGTACGTGGGATTCTCTCCAGGATGTCTGGACATGGACTTATAACTCACAGAACACCTAGGATTTTACCGTAGTTACCGTAGTAGTTTAAGTCATAACGAGGGATCCAACACTACAAGATGAAGAACGATTAAGGGCTTGCCCTCGGATCTATGTAGTATGGGATGTAGAGAATCCGAACAAATGCGCATTAGTGTTATCTAATATAAATAACTGCATAAAGGATTAGGTGCACAACACTCACGACATCAATAGGATTGTCCCTCTTTAGCTTTGTTTGTGATCAAGTTTGTGCTAGTTAAAGTATTTAAGAATCGTTATACATTTCGGCATAGCGAGGATGGCCGTGTATAATATTTCGTCGGTGGTAAGAAACTGACGTACCCACAATTTATATGCAAGATAAAGTGATTGACAAGACTAAAGATTGATCGCTGCTTAAAGAATTGTTCAAGTTATTTTTTAATTCATGTAACATGTTGTAACTTATATTTCCGCTGCATTGATATAAACTCTGTTGTAATAAAAGTTTTTAATTCCTTGTAAAATTGTACGAAGAGAAGTGTAAAGATCCCGTGGAACTTCGAATTCAGTCTTATTTGGAATTCGGGGTGTTACACTTGCCACTCAATATTGCAAGGAAAACAGAATTCATCAGACTACTCAAAGGATGCAAATTTGCCCTTTTAACAAATCATCAAGATGTTGTTTGTAGTGTGCATTAATATTTTGTCATGTTTGCATTATTTTGTATGATACACACTATAGAATTTTAAGCTACATAAGATAAGCACTATATTTATAAAGAGGGAATAGAAAACATAGAACAGTATGAGAGTGGAGACACAAACCTCAATATGAGAAAATTCTCATTCCTTCAACGAGTGGTTGCATATTTTCCTAATATTTTTTGAAGCTTCCTGAAATTTCAACAAAGTAAACAAGAAGAACAAGTGGTGTAAACAAATATATCAGAGTATTTGATCAAGAGTGTAATGAAGTTTTTGCTGCTCACTGTAGAACAATGATGATGTGTATTGCTTCAGCTTGCTATTAAATGCCACCATATCAACGAAACTGCCACCATATCTCTGTGATTTGATGCTCACTGTAAAAAAAAGATAGACAATCAGTTAGTTATTTGTAAATACGTTCGAAGAAATTTATCAGATCATCAAAATACCAAAAAACTGAGTTGGCATTTGGGTTAATTTCACGGACCACTTTACATGATACCAGATTATTTAAAGTTTAATCCACCATGTCACAACCCTCAATTTTGCTAAACTAGTTCCAAAAGATAGAGTTCTTACAAATTTATTATATAACTACGTACATTGGGTTAAAATAAATAAAAACAAATTTATTATGACGAAACTTCAAAATAAATAAAAATAACATGATGTAAAGAACTTTAGTAATAGCATTTAGTTCACAGATACTGTCGGTAAACTAGAATGAAGTTTCCCAAATTACAAAAAGTATTGAACATAGTCACTTACCCATAGTAAGTTACCCCCAGCTTCTCACTTACAAACTGTAGCTTAACCTGGCCATATGTCAGCGAACTTGGTGTACATTAGTTTCAAATAAGATGCTCTACAATGCAAAAGAAAAATCCAACAATTCTGATAAGATGAATTAAAGGAAGACTTAATAAATCCATGGACCACAGACAGTTACAATACTTCTGCATACAGTATGAAGGACATCCATACCAAAACAAAGCAATCCCATGATTGAATTAGTCTCCTTCCATCTCACGTTCCCATTCTGATTAAGTACCCTTTAGTTACTCTACCTCCTAATTCTTTCCTTCACTAGTCTTTCAAGAAATTAAAAATTGCAAGTTTGGTTGAAGTCAAAACTTAATTTTGAATTATGCACTTCACCTAGCTATCTAAATAAGCACCTGGATTGAAAAATTACAAATAATTTTGCACAAAATTATACCCTAAATAAAACTCCTCAACTATATCAAGAACAACCTGATATCCAGCATTCAAAATATACCACCAATATCAAATTCTAGTGCTAAGTGAACTTAATAAGATAATACAACATAATTGGAAGAGAATATTACTTCTAGCCTCGAGCTTACAAACTGAGGAGGGAAAGGAGAGGTCGGGCTCTTGCGTTGGGATCGGGAAACGAAGAGGAAAGGAGAGGAGAGGATATGGGGGCTTTGGGCAGGAAACGACAACGGCGACATCAAGGTGGAGTTAGGGTTTTGGAGATTGGGGCGACGGGCACTGGAGACGACTGATATAGCTAAAAATAGGATTAAATCGGGACCTTTCAAATCGGGCACGAATCTTAAAGCTCTCAGGGGTAAAACGGTAATTTCACTTACAAACGGGTCTAAATTAGGGACTGAGTCTTTCTTCAAAGCCCAATAACCCATAAATTGATCTGTCCTATTGGGTATGGGTCCATTACAAACCAATTCAGATATTTAAAAAGTAATTCAAATTCGTGATTATCTCTAAGAGGCGGTTTTAACCAACTCTCTTATCATGAAACGAGTTTAAACTCTAGATCTTATCCAAAAACACCGGGATATAGGGATAAATCATTATCTCTAAACTGTCTCTAAAGATGACCATAAATAACCCTCCCCCCCACCATAACAAGGTAATCAATCTTTTTCCACATAAAGTTCTTTCATAATCTTCCTGATTACTGACAAGAGCGTCGGAGGGTTCGTCGCCGGGATCCATCCCGGTGTATCGAACTTTTTGCAGGTTCACGGCAGTGGCGAGAAACTAGTCAAACGCCGGGGAAAGTCAACAGGTTTGCTTATTTGTTTTCCTCGAAGAATCCACAAATTCGTCTGTTTGCTCCCACACCAAAATCAGCAGCAACAGATTGGCGCCGTCTGTGAAAAATGAAAAGCAATCCAAACATATTTCATCAGCAAAAGTAGTTTCAAGATATGCCCCCAAAGAAAGCGAAGGCGACGGTCTCCAAACGCAGAGCCACTCCTGCTCCTTCTCATCCTCCACTTCAGGAGGTCCTCCCTCAACCCGTCCACCAACCGTAGCATGGACAACCCCTTCCTCTGCAACCTCAGACCCAGCAGGCACCTCAAGGGCCTCAAGGGGCTACCACGGGACCCTCCCGCCGAAGTCGCCAAGGGCAACCTCCTCATCATGACCATGTCTCGATACATAACCCCTCATCCGACTCCATGGCTTCTCACAGTCCTCCAACGCCGAAGGATCTCCGACACATTATTATCAACCAGCAGCATGGGATAGACCTTCGGACCCACCTGGATGAGAGACGGACCCATGACGGAATCCCCCATCGTGAACACCAAAGGAGCCCTGCGATTCGGTCCCCTTGAGCTCGATCCCCTCGTAGGCCCCACCGCAGAAGATCGAACTCTCCCAGAAGATGGAGGGACTCACCCCAGTGCCGTAAGAGGAGGATCTGCACTCAGACCGGTCGACCCGCCCTAGGGGACCGCCGAGATCGGGAGGCGCCTATCACAAGGGCAGAATTCAAGGACTTTCAAGAAGGCATTCTACGGGCCCTCAACGTTGCTTCTAACCACGGACAGGCTCCCAGTCTTCAACCTGCCCCAAGCTATCACCGTCGCACTCCTAGTCTCCTTCCGCATGAGGATGAGTCCCGGGGATCAGCATGATATGACCAAAGGGAAGACTCGGTCTACCGTCATCTCCACGAGATGGAGAAGTGCCTTGGTAGATTGGACAGAGAAGAGGAGCAACGGGCCAAGTAGTTCCAGCCAAGCAGATCCCCCTTCTCTAAAGCCATCATGGAAGCTTTGGTCCCCGAAGCCTTTAGGCCGCCTCGCTTTGAATCCTACAATGGGGAGTCGGACCCGACCGATCATATCGAGTGTTTCAAAACTCTCAAGATGGTTCATCAAGCCTAAAATGCCGTCTTCTGCAAGGCCTTCCTAGCGACATTGAGGGGACCAGCATGAGAGTGGTACTCCCGTCTAACCCCCGCATCCATCTTCTCTTTCGAATAGTTTGAAGAGCTCTTCCTCATCCACTTCGTAGGTAATTGCAGAGCCGAGAAAACAAGTGCATCTTTGCTAGCACTTAGCCAAACAAAGGGTGAGCACCTAAGAGATTATGTCCGGCACTTTACTACTAAAGCCCGGTCTATTGCTTCCCTCAACCAATCATTAGCCTATCCAGCATTCAGGCACAACATCACTAACACCGACCTTAAGGCATCACCTGCCAAGAAGCCTCCTCAGGACTTCTCGGAACTCTTTCTTAGGAGAGAGAAGTACATCCGAGCGGAGAAGCTTTCAACCCCCTCAGTCTTGAGGAATCATCTTCCGAGAACAAATAGAAGGATACAAGCGAAGAAGGACCCCAAAAATTCCAGAAAGATGACAATAGCCAATGCCGCACAACTTCTCGTTTTGAGAAGTTCACCCCCCTCAATGATAGTATATCAGTAGTTCTTATGGAGGTGGACAAGGAAGGGCTACTCTGCGGTCCCCCTAAAATGAATACCCCTGACAAGAAAAGAAACAGGGATAAGTGGTGCCGCTTTCATAGGGACCACGGCCACGACACAGGATGACTGTCGGGCTCTCAAAGAGGAGATCCAACAACTCATACAGTGGGGACACCTGGCCAAGTTCTTCCAAAAATACGTTGTCGATCCTCCACCCCGATGAGCTAACAATCAAACCAATAGGCCCAACGAGTTCCAAGACTCCGAAAATGGGGCCATCCTCCACCTTATCCATGGAGGTGCAATGGAGGGGAGAACCAAACTCCTTCCAAGAGTCCTTCACCCTATTGTAGAAGTAGGTTTTCAGTTTCAATAAGGCCGATGTTTGTAACACGGCCAAAAGCATGTAATAATGGATCGCCCCATTGAAGCGTCCGCTTGTTTTATCTCAATAAAACTTAGCTTTTTTCTATTAAAAATTATTGCATTTGCCTCATTCCTATCTCTCTGAGTCACATCTACGGCTTATTAAATGGTGAGTTCGGAGTCCAGCTTTTCCTACAGGGCTGCTCCCCTAACTTACTAAGCTCAAAAAATGAGTTTGGAGTCCAACACTTGGTTCGACGCTGCTTTAGCCATGTTTAAACAAACAAGTGCGGAGCATCTCACCATTTGGAATTGCTCCTAAACTCGTTAACCCCCTCAAAACCCGAGTTTGGAGTCAACACTTGGTTCGACGCCGCTTTAGCCGCATATAAACAAATAAGTGCGGAGCAGCTCACCATTCGGAATTGCTCTTACAACTTGTTAACCCTGTAACCCCTGTTTTTCGTTTTTTGTATTTTTGATGTATTTTTTCTTCTTCTTGAATATTTGTACTCTCTTATATTTTCTTGGACCGTATATTGGAGTTATTTTCAATATATATTCATTTTGTTTCATTTTGAACTCTTTGTCTTGATTTGTTCGTCTTTGGTTTCATTCTCCATTGATTGTTGTTCTTTTCTCTTCATTGGGTTCTTGTTCTCTTTATTTTGCTCTTGGGTGTTCATGGTGTTTTGGTTGGCTACCCTAATCCTAATCCTATTGCTTTTTATCCCTAATTGATCACCAAAGCCAAATTAACCTACAATCATATTTTGAATCCTATACAAAGGGACCCTAATCAACTCATATTGAACTAATCCTATTTCTACTCTTAAACTATCCACAACCCATTAACCCAAATACCCATCTCCTATTACAAACCATAAATTCCCCATATATATCTCTCTCACCCTCTCTCCTAAAACCCTAACCTACTCTCTTTCACCCCGGCCTCCCTCTCTCGCTTTTTCCTGTGCGCGCCGACACCCCAGCTCCCGACCCCCCCTTCGGCCTGTGCATCCCCGACCGACCACCCCTACTCCCGTTGCACCTTACCCCGATCGCCCTACACCTTGCCGACCACCACTCCATTGCACCATCTCCATCCCTCTCGTCCTATCTCCCCGTCTGCTGGCCGATTAGCAACAACAGCCAGAGCGCCAACAACTACAGTCGACGCCCCGACACTCCGATCATCTCTCTCTCTCTCGCTTGTGGATTGCACGTGCACGTAGTTTGCATGTGGATTGATTGGTTCGTGGATTTTCGTTCGTGGATTTGTTTGTTGCCGAAATCTGTTTCCGTTATTCTTGGTGTTCTTCGTTTTGTCTCGGTTAAGGCAAGTAACTTGTACTCCAATTCCTTTGTAAGATACAAGTCAGAAATATTGCTTATAGTGTAGTCGGGTTCTAGAGACAACTTGTGTGTGCGTTATCTTTGATGGATTTTGTCTCTATAGTGATCTTGACCATAGTTGCCTCACGACACAAAAAATCGACATGAAAACAACTAGGTTTGACCGTTCTTGATCTATTCATATATGTGAGATAATTATGTGAAATTATGTGTTTGATGATGTCCATATAATATGATGGTTATAAATATGTTATATACTCTATTTCATGATGTTTGGACACTTAGTAGACTCTATACCATGTTTGATTATGATTGGAACAAGTTTCGTGTGGTTTGTTAATTTTGTTTCCAAGAAAAAATCTGTAATTGTCGATGATCAGTTTTGGTTTGTATTTTAGACCATATTAAGTTCAGAATTCTTAATTTTTGTATTAGAAATGAATTGTAGAGAAATCCATCTTCTTTCCAAACTCTCTGACCTTGATTGATTTTGTTTTTCGTATGAGTGAGTTATGGCTATTTTACTGCAGAGCTTTATTTCATTTCCAGATTTCGTTTCTTGATGATTTTGATGATTGAACTATTTTGATACTAGTTCTAATTATACTATTTTGATTTGAAAATTTGCAAAGTATTTCTATATCTATTTAGAGATTACCCAGAATTTTGGTGGATCTTGTTGATGAGTTTTATATGCCGTTTCATGCTTATTTATGAAAGCTATACTTACTGTATTTTACTTGCTGTTCTGTAAAGAATAGTATTTTCACCCTATTTCCTTCTACTGTATGGAAAAATTTTATGAAATATGAAAGTTAGATTATTTTTTCTATTTTCATCTCCCTTTGACGGATTTGGATTTCGTTACACGGTTTGCGAGATATCACAGTTCTGGTACAGCAGTGTTGGGAATTCCAGATTTGCCAAACTATCGTTTCTTGATGTTTTCCGATTTTTGTTGACTAAACTAATTTTACTGGAATATTATAAAACTTTATATTCTGATACTAAAGATATAGGGGATTACCCCAGATTTTTCCTGGATTTATTTGAGGAGTTTTAATGCTGTTTTCCTATCAATGAATACGATTTACTGATTTCTGGTTGAAAGTATTTTCTGGATTTAAATCAGTTTTGAGTTATGATTTCGTGAATTACTATATGGCTTATATGTAATCTCTGGATTTGTGTAGAAGTCTATTTTCCAGATTCTTTGACGGATTCAGATTTAGACTTCTGTAGTAACGGGAATCACTGTTTTAGTACTGTACTGTCATGCTGTCCTGAATATGTACATACACTGTTTTGCTCGTTTATGTTATCGTATATCATATATGCATATTTATTTGTTTCCCTGAACCTAATACTGATTATAACATATTATTTTGACACTATTTTATGCACTATCATGTCTGTTGATAACCATAATAAAAGTGATCAAGCCAGGGTTTCTTAGGAAAGATCTTGGAGTGGAAAATATGGAAACGTGTACTTGGAAGGGAACTAGTGTTCCATACTGTTACTATTACTGTTACTGTTAATTTTACTGCTACTGTTACTGTTATCTTTACTGCTACTGCTACTGTTACTGATACCTGAGTACACTGCTCCATTATGGTCCACTATGAAATCTAAAAACGAAATTATTTGTTGTAGCAACCATGTGTTATAATATGGAGCGTATGAAGTGCTACATAGCTAGTAATACACACAAAACTATAAGAACATAAGACTGATGCTGTTAGACTGATACTGTTGGATTGATACTGTTATACTGTTACACTGATATACTGAGCTTATTGTTACTAGACACTGTTAGTTGCTATATGACACTATACTTGACACATTCATTTGTACAGTTAGTATACCATGCTAGTTGATTTTTTTCACTGATTCATACTAGTTATCACTGTTGGTGGATTATTTCATGCCATTTGTTAGTTTCCCATGTACTTGTATCCTACATTATAAGTGGACCGTAACTTGCAATTGACGGGTACTTGTTTTCTCTTTCCTTCTCCTGCAATTATTAATTGCAGATCAGGATGGTCAGCTGCCCGACGACATTGGCGAAATGAGATATTAGTGCTGGATTTCTTGCTTATTAGTATTACTATTATTGTTGCTTTGAATAATGTATTTTGATTACTTGGATGATTACTTTGTATTTTGGGCGATGTGACCCAGGATTTTGTATTATCCAGATTCTGATTTATTTGAGATTAATACATTTTGTTCCAAGTAAATTCTGTTGCTTTATTAATTCAATTTTGCATGTGTGTGGTTGATTCTCTTTTGCTTCCGACTCTGATTATTTTGTGAGATATTGTAAAGATTCCTGAACAGCATATGGATGATGCAAATCATTCACTGGGTTGAGTCGCGTATCAGTATTCCGTATTCTTTTTGGGAAGCGGGGCATGACAAACTCCCTCAAACAACAATTTTGGAGTCTAACACTTGGTTCAACGCCGCTTTAGCTTCTTGCAAACGAGCGAGTACAAAGTAGCACACCATTCGAAATTGCTCCCACAACTATTGAAACAACCTTAAAAACGAGTTCGGAATCCAACACTTAGTTCGGTGCTGCTTTAGCTACTTGCGAACGAGCGAGTACAAAGTAGCACACCATTCGAAATTGCTCCAACAACTGTTGAAACTCTCTTAATGACAAGTTCGGAGTCCAACACTTAGTTCGAAGCTACTTTACCTACTTACGAACAAGCATGTACAAAGTAGTTCACCATTCGGAGCGATCTGAATGCCACGTGCCATTACTAAAATTACTAAAATTGAGAAGCCACGTGATGGTGCTACGGCTAAACAAAGCTACTATGGAGCGATCTGAAAGCAGAATAAGCCACCACTGTTTCGAAACATTACAAAACTTGTGAAAAAAAATTTCATTCAACTTCAGCAAAAAAAGTACAAGAAGCGATGGCCAGTCCACTATAAGGCATTCAAACAAGTGCATACGAAGAGAAAAAAATGAACAACTAAAAGCGCGAAGAAGATGGGAAGGAATGAGGCAACCACCTTGGTAGGCATCTCAAAAGGTGTTGTGACCCCACGACTGTCCTCCCCGGTTGTCTCTGTCGGGGTTGCGTGAGGGTCCTCGGTGACGTCCTCCCCCTCGTCCTCTTCTTATTATTCTTTCTCTTCTTCAACGATCCCCTTGGTCATCGGAGCAGTTTCGCCTTTGAAGAGATCATATAGGCAGTACCCCGAGCAATCGAAACCAGGGATGCCCACCTCCACGTGCTTCAGCGCCCGAGCATAGGACTGCTCCATGTTCGTGCACATATGCAGCTTCGCTTCGGCCCTAATTGCCTCTGCATCTGCTTAAACTGCGGCCTCCCGCTTCCTTGCTGCGTCCTCAATGGTCTTTGCAGACGTCTCCTTCTCTTTGTCGGCTCTCTCCGCCTCTCTATCCACCCTCTCTTTCTCTAGAGAGGTCTGTTCGTTCGCCGTAGCCAAGGTAGCCTCGAGAAGCTGGATCCGAGTCGCTTGAGACTCAGACAACCTTTTCTCTGCCTCATACATTTTCATAGCTTTTGCGTGCTTTAACTTGTCTCTATCGCTCACTACCTTAAGCTCCTTTTCTTGTTCGACGAACTGCTCCATCATATGACTAAAGTGGCAAGTGATCTGCATGGACAAGAACAAGAAAGAAGTTTAGGCATGCAAGTCACCCAAGAAAAAGAGGAGAGGAAAACTCTGATGAACCAAATATTATTCACTTTTAGGAGCAATAATCTTAAGGCAATTGAACATTTAAATGCTCTATATGTGGTATTTACGCTTCTTTTCTCTTTTTCTATAGGAAACAGCTTAAAACAGCCAAACGAAGCAGATTCCAGACTCACACAGATTTTGAGGATGAACTCAGAATATTACAGAGCATCAGTCGACTGATTCGTCCACACAGACGACTGGACAGAGAAATCAAGTTTACGCAGATATATCGGCACAGTCGACCTACTCCACACCAGTCGACTGGGCTGATCAAGTAAGAAATCTTCAGAAGTCTCGATGCAGTCGACTGCTCCCCAAGCCAGTCGACTGGTACGCGGCGAGTCAGAAGATAAGAACAATGCATCCTCATCCAAATCCGAACCAAAATTAAGTTATCCAAACCCAGGTGTTTTCTGCGAATAACAACTTCTCAAACAATCAAAGCAAGAAGCACGTGGTGAGCAGATAAGGAAGGAAAGGAGAAAAAGAGAAAGAAATAAACGGCTGATGAAGATAAGGAAAGAAATAACAAAAGAAGAGGACTTCTCTGCAAAAAATACAAACCCTAATTCTCTTCTCTTGTTCTATAAATACCAATCAAGAAAGAAGCGGAAAGGATCTCTCTCTATCTCGAAGAAGGCTGGATCCATCATCAAGACTGATCGTCGACAGCAAGCATCAAAGGAGGAGAACAAGACGATTGCTGATTGGGCTAAAGTGCAACATCATACAAATCAGCGTTCTTCTGTTCTTTCTCTTAGTTTTTATTTCTATTGTAGTCATGAACTCTATTATATTAATCAATAAAAGTTTTATTATGTGGAACTAATTTCATAGTTGGGTAGATTGAAACCGTAGTTGTGTAATGTTATATTCTTCTCTATTACTTATCGGTTGAACCTGATTGAATTGAGATGGATTTATGATAATCAAACTTGTTCAGAATTCTTAGGAGCAGTCGACTGTGGTGACAGCCAGTCGACTGACGTACGGAATCTGAGTTTATCAAGTTGGGGTATTATAAATCTGAATCTGTTAGATGAGCATATTGAGACGACCCGTATCTCGTGTTCATGACTTGTAACAAGGGAGTCCTTAGGGGTTCCTGGTTTAATCAACTTAAGGGATCTAGATCTGATACCAATTTCTAGGACCTTGAGTGTTTGTTCGTTTCCACTGTTCATATGTTTTCTTTAAGTACAACTTAGTAGATACCATGCTAAATACTTAATGAAAGAAACGAATTAGAGTAGATACCATGCCTAATTCTTGGCTTAGGGAAAATATTACTTTAAGGAGTAGATACCATGCCCTTGAAGAGAACAAACATGAGTAATGGATGTAGTATATGACTTAGAATTACTGACTATTGGTGGAAATCAATACCCAACTACTTTAATAGAGATTTGTGACTCAACTTGTGATGCTACTTCTTTAGATTTTTATCTTTTCATTTCTTTTAGACTTTAGAACGACACTTCAATATTCTGTTTTCTATTTTATTGATTAGTAAGTTAAAATCTACAATCTCTGTGGGATCGACCCTTGCTCGTCACTACGCTTTTCCAAACGATTCGTGCACTTGCGAGGTTTATAATTTGTGTCTAGTTTTATCTATTTATTTAGGTAGCTAGATTGCACAACAAGTTTTTGGCGCCGTTGTCGGAGATTGTTTAGTATTTTAACTTACAAATCAGTAAAATCTTTTTCTATTTATTTTATTTTATTTCTTCTTCTCTAACATTTTCTTTTAGTTTACTTTCTGCATAAACAGGTACAGACCAGTCGACTGTCTCACGGATCAGTCGACTGTACAGAGGATTTTCTTTCAAAAGCAACAATGGGTGAGAATGTATTAAATCGAGTACCAATGCAAAACAAATTTATTCCAAAGAATATTGAGCAACCGTCTTGCATAGCTTTTCAACCCAAAGTCACAGGGAATATGCATTTATCTCCTCAATTACTCAGTATGGTTCCCCACTTCTTTGGCAGAATAGACGAAGATCCGCATCTACATCTACAAGACTTCTTTGATCTTTGCATGACACAAAGCATCCAAGGGCTTACCCCTGAACAAATCAGGTTAATCTTGTTTCCATTTTCATTAAAATTTAATGCTAAATTATGGTATAATTCTTTGGAACCAGGATCAATTAATTCATGGGAGCAATTGGCCACGAAATTTTTGAAAGAATTCTTTCCAGCTCAGAAAACTAGACAACTAAAAAGGGAGATTCTACTCTTCCAACAAAAAGATGGAGATTTGTTTTTCGAGGCATGGAAGGACTTTAAAAACAAGCTTTTCAAGTGTCCTACGCATAACATACCTAAGGATGACCAGGTACAATCATTTTATGAGGATTTAAATGACGCTAACAAAGCAATTGTAGATGCAGGTTGCAATGGAATGTTGATGAGGAAGAGTGCTGAGGAGGCCATAGAGTTATTTGAAGAACTCAGCGAGAACACACAACAATTCTCCACAAGGAGGGGTCTTTCGAAAAAACAGGGAGTATACGAAATTTCTCATAATAATAACATGCAATTAGAAATGGAAACCATGAACAAAAAGATTGATATGCTTGTGAATTCAACGTTGGGTGGCGTAAAAAACCAACCAATAGAAATTTGTGCAAATTGTTTTCAATCTAACCATGCAACTAATTCATGTCCCATGTTTTCTTTCGCAAACCAGGAGCACACAAACTACGAAGAACAAGGAATGTACCCGCCCCAAAACAATTTTTTTTCAAACACGTATAACCCAGGGTGGCAAAGCCATCAAGACAATCAATTTGCACCAGGGGATACGCAGCAATTCCAGGGTGGGAATGGGTATGATGAGCCAGCACAAGAACAAAAGAAGTTGGATTTCGAATCCACCATTCTTCAACTACTCCAACAGCAACAGAAAACAAGCAATCAACAAAGACAGGCCATTCAAAAATTGGAAATGCAAATTGGTCAAATTGCTACGGAATTAAGTGAAAGAAAGGCAGGAGAATTCCCATCACAAACCATACCTAACCCTAGAGGACAAGAACAGCTCCAATTAAGGACAACACTAGAGGAAGAGATTGAGTTTAAAGTGTTTGATGCACCACAAATTCCACACGATGATCATGAATGTTATAATGTTGATGTGGTTCAGGAAATTTGCAACCAAACATTTCAGGAACATGGTGTTGATCCATCACAAGAAACAATTACACTCCCTCTAACATTATTTCATGTTGAACAGGAATACGATGACAGCAGGATTGCAGAGACAGTACATCACTTTGAAACTCCAAAGCCATATTCAGGTAAACTCGCACCTGCATGTGAAAATATTATGACTGATAACGCTTTTGTTCCCGCAGATCAGTTAACTGGTGGACGGGATAAGTCGACTGTCCCGACTGCTACCAGAATCCTAGACGTGGAGCTGAAGCCACTACATGAACACCAGCAGTATGGATCTTTGGGGGGAGACCAGACAGTACCTGTGACAGTTTCTACAAATTTTAGGGTGCAGAAAGATGAGAGGCTGCAGGGAGTCTTTCAAAAGCACAATGGTGCATTAAAATGGACCATTGCTGATAAACTAATGTCAAGATGGTACGGTCCATGAATTGTTGCACAGGTTTCCCCCACATGGAGCGTTGGCAGAAGCTCAACGTTCAAGGTGAATGGGCAGAGGGGAAAGCCTTATAATAAGATGAGTTGTGAGCCTGCAACCCATTCAATACATTGCACAAACTCATCAAGTCTAGCTGAAGACAAGAAACACAGCGCTTATTGGGAGGCAACCTAATTTTTCAGGGGAGTATTTCTCTCGGACGATCATGGAGGCCCCCATACCGAGGGGTTTCAAACCTCCGCAGTTTGAAACGTACTCAGGGGAGTCCGACCCAGTTGATCACATCGAAAGCTTCAAGACATTAATGCTGATCCATCAAGCTTCCGACGCCATGCTCTGCAAGACCTTCCCCGCCACCATCCGGGGGTCGGCTCAGGAGTGGTACTCCAGGCTCGCCCCCTCTTCCATCTTCTCGTTCGAGCAGTTTGAGATGCTGTTGATTACTCACTTTGTGAGTAGCAGGCGAGCCGAGAAGACGAGCCTCTCCCTGCTCAACCTGCGGCAAGAAAGGGGAGAGAAACTGAGGGACTACGTAAAGAGATTCACCGCAGAAGTTAGGTCTATCGCCTCCCTAGACTAGTCAGTGGCGACTGTTGCGTTCCAATCGAACGTCCTCAACTCCAACCTCCGGTCGTCCCTCGCCAAGAAGCCCCCACACAACTTTGCCGACCTTCTCCTAAGGTGCGAGAAGTACATCCGGGCAGAAGAGGCCGAGTGCCTCCCGAACTTCGGAGGATCGACCTCCGGATCGAAGAGAAAGGCGACCGAGGGGGAGGGATCGAAGAAGATGCAGAAGGACAACAGCGGTCAGCGCCGTCCTCCCCCTAGGTTCGAGAAGTTCACTCCCCTCACCACCAATGTCTCCACTATCCTGATGGAAGTGGAGAAGGAAGGCCTGCTACCACCCGCTCCGAGGATAAACACCCCTGGCCAAGAGGAGAAACAAAGAGAAATGGTGCCGTTATCACCGGGACCACGGCCACGAGACCAATGACTGCCGAGCATTGAAAAATGAGATAGAGGCCCTCATCCAGAGGAGGCAGCTGGCCAAATTTGTGAAAGCAAGTGACCGGGCGGACCGCACTATCCCTTCGCCTCGGGGGGCTAACAAGCGCTCTGAGCGGTGCGATGAAACCCCCGAGTTTGAGGAAGAGCGGGTCCTGCACCTCATCCACGGAGGCCCCATGGGGGGCTCCTCCAATTCCTCCCTGAAGGCCTTCGTCCGAGAGGTCAATTCAGTCCACAGCTCTCCTCCCCCCAAAGGCCTCGGTGTCCCGGTGACCTTCTCTGATGAAGACCTCGAAGGGGTCCGGACCCCCCACTACGATGCACTGGTTATCGACCTCCGCATGGCCAACTTCAAAGTGCAGAGGATCTTAGCAGACAATGGGAGTTCGGTCAACATCCTCTTCCTCTCGGCCTTCCGAGGGCTGCAGCTATCGCGGGACCGTCTCAAGCCGGCCGGTTACATGCTCCACGGGTTCACGGGGGTACCAGTAACCGTCGAGGGAGTCATAACCCTAGACGTGACCGCTGGGAACACCCCTACTACCCGTACCGAGCCAATGGACTTCATGGTCGTCGACGTCCCGACCGCATACAATGTCATCCTAGGCCGACCCAGCCTAGCTGCCCTGGAAGCTGTCCCCTCAGCATACCATCTTAAAATGAAGTTTCCCACTCGGTCAGGAGTAGGAGAAGTCAGGGGCAGCCAAGAGACAGCTCGGAAGTGCTACATGACTTCTACGGGGGGTCCGGTGCTCTCCCTAGAGACCCTGGAGATCCCCGAGCCGAACGTCCGACCTACGTCCGAGCCTGCGGACGAGTTGGAAGAAGTGCTCTTCTCAGATGAGAACCCGAGTCGAAAGTTCCTCATCAGCAAGTCTTTGCCGACTGCACTTTGTTCCGACTTAGTGCAGTGCATCCGGGATAACCGCGACCTGTTTGCTTGGTCAGCCGCAGGATATGCCTGGGATTTCAGAGGACCTGCTAGTCCACTGCCTAAGTGTCGAACCGGGGTGCAAACCGGTTCAGCAAAAGAGGCGGAAATTCGCTCCCGAGCGACAGCAGGCCATCAAGGAGGAGGTAGATAAGCTCTTAAAGGCTCGGTTCATACATGAGGTAAACTACCCCGAGTGGCTCTCCAATGTTGTAATGGTCAAAAAGTCCAATGGCTCGTGGAGGATATGCATCGACTTCACCGACCTGAATAAGGCGTGTCCGGAGGACCCATTCCCTCTTCCGAACATCGACACCCTCATTGATGTCACCTCGGGCCATGAGCTCCTCAGCTTTATGGACACCTTCTCCGGCTATAATCAAATCCGAATGTTCCCCCCGGACATTCCGAAGACCTCCTTCATCACCGATCAGGGCCTCTACTGCTACCGGTTCATGCCGTTCGGGTTGAAGAACGCGGGCGCCACCTACCAGCGCCTCGTCAACAAGGTCTTCCAGAGCTAGATAGGCCGGAATATGGAGGTGTACGTTGACGACATGCTCGTAAAGAGCATCCGAGGCACTGACCACGTGGCCGACCTCTAGGAGGCCTTCTCCACGTAACCGACGAGTCCCACAAAGGAAAAGAGCTCGGCTCACCCCTCAGCTTCGCAAGAAGAGGGAGACCGAAGCACTGTTCGGCCACATAATCCGAGCAATCTTGTCTAGAAGCCTGAAACCCGAAACCCCACGCCTTCGGTCGGCTACCGAGTAGGGGCCTTTCCGACCCTGCAAACGGAGAAAACTCACTTTCTCCTCAACTTTCGTGTCGGATCACGATCAGACGGCCCAGATCTTGCCACCGACGCTAAACGACAAGATAGCGTTTTCTTGGGAACTGCGCCGCATCGAGATTCGCACTGACATCCGACGGCCCAGATCTTGTCAGAATCGCTAAACAACAAGGTAGCGCTCCATCAGGAGCTCGTTCGCCTCGAGATTCTCGCCGACGGCACCATGTGCTCGGCTCGAGGACCTCGGCACAGCCAACACACTCACAAGCAAAATAAGTACGCAGAGCCACAAAGGAATTTTATTAATAATCGGGACACAATACAAAGCAGTCTTTCCATAGTTACAAAGTATTAGAAAACAAAAAATACAGCGCCGACCCATTACACTTAGTCCTCAAACAGAAATGTCTTCACTGATCTCTTCGGTCGCCAGCCCTTCCACTTCAGCTGTTAGCTCCTCCGCCTCCTTCCGAAGCTTCGCCTCCACAGTCTGTAAGTGATGGATCTCGGAGAGCAAATCGTCCCGCTCGGCTAATATCTTCGACTGATTGTGCCGAATACACTGAACCCGAAGAGCGTTGCTAAAAGCTGTCTGCGAGTCGTCGTCCTCCCCTACGGGGGTCGCCTCGATGATCCTGTTCTCCAGACGTTGGATCTCGGCGTCTCGTTGGCCGAGGACGGACTGAAGGTGGGCCCGCTCGCTCTCAGCTCGACGTAACTCCAGCTCCACTCCACGACGCCGCTCTCGGCACTTCGTCGAGCGCGACTTCGTCGCCCCTGAGGTCACCTCGACATCAGCTTCATTGTCCGAGCCATTGGGATCGGTGTATTGGTCTGACACCACGAGCTGAAAAGAATGGAAAATGAATAGCAAGATTTCAATACACTTCCGAGGCGCAACACTTGAAGAATTTTCCAATCAAACTTTCAAACTCATATTCAGATATAATAGCTCCACATACAACAAGACCGACTCTACTACAAAGTTTTGCGACAATCAGAAGAAACACAAAACGACATGATCAGGGTCTCATCGGAAGGGGAACGCTTCGGTTCAAGGAAACGCGAGGACGACGAGGCCTGACCTCCGAGCTCGATTCCAAACCAACGAAGCGTGACCCCCCTTTTGCCGCTGACCCTGACTGTGGCGCCGACCGAGGCACCGCTCGATGAGACGGCCGCACTACTCTGAGCGTCAGCAGGGCTCCGCCTAGCTACAGGCAAACATGTCGCGAGTTCGTAAAAGGAAATCCCTCTCTCGCTCTCTTCGCGAGTGCACGACGTACTGCGGACATTGGCCCTCTCCGGCAGAGGCTTGAGTGACGCGACCTCTTCCTCCAGTTCAATGATTCTGTCCCTCAAAGCGTCGTCCTTCGCCAACTTCTTCAAACGAGAAGGCCTTGACGAGCTCGAGACGTTGGCGCTATCGGTTGCGAGCCGTCGGAAGTGGGTGAGCTCGATCCCCCTATCTATCGTGATCCTTCTGAGCCTGTCGACCTCGGCCAACAGCCTCTTGCACTCGGTCGACGCCTTCTCCAGCTCGGAAGTGAGTTTCTCTTCCGTCGACGAGCGTTCTCTATCCGCTACCTCCAAGTGTCGGATCTCGGCCAAAAGCTCGTCATTCTTCCGCTCGGCGACGGCAAGCTCTCTACGAAGCCGTTCGACCTCACCTTCGGGACAAGGAGCTTGGGGTTGCTTCCGCAGTTGCCACAACTCGCGACAATACTTCCGCACAGCTGCCTTCGTCTCCTCCAGCTTCAAGAGCATGAGAAACCGCCTCTGTCGGCTATTCGAGAGCTCACCCTTCGTTTTGGCCAGCTCCTTACGAAGGTATGCAACCTCCGTAATCGGACCGAACCTTACCTGAAAATCAGAGATAAATCCGAGACCCAACACTTGGAGAATTCTACGCCAAATCAAACACAAAATTCGAGACTCAACACTTGGATAAATTTTGGCCAAACAAACTGTTTTCATTCAAAACCGAGAAGAAAGTTTACAAGAGCGGTGGCCAGTCCGCAGTTAGGCTTACAAAAAGAAACAAAACAACGAAAGACTAAAAGAGACAACCGAGTCAGGGGTCGACCTTTTTGTCGTTCGGGTCCGTCGACCCCCCGGCCTTGTCCTTGCCATCGCCCTCGTCTTCGTCTTCACTCCCGCTCTCCTCCTCGGAGTCGTCCTCCTCTTCATCCTCGGCCTCGGTCTCTCCTGGGCCTTCGACACCTTCCGTCTCTCCCTTGGGGTCGAGCATCCCCTGGGGAACCTCCTCCTCCCCCTCCACGGGGTCGTAAAAACGGTAGGAAGACGTGTCGAAACTCGGGTTCCGGGCGGCCACGTGGAGCAAGGCTCGACCGTAGGCGTCCTCCATGTTCTTGAGCATGTGTTGCACGGCCTCCTCCTGCACAGCCTTCTTCACCTTCTTCACCTTAGACCGATGTTTCGCCATGGTCTTCTCAGCCCTCTTCCGAGCCCTCTCCGTTTCCGACCGAGCATTGGCCAGCTCCTCCTTCAGCTCGGCAGCCTCCTTCTCCGAAGCCTCAAGTTTGGTTGCCATGTCCTTCGACAGCTGAATGGCGTCGGCCAGCTGCTTCTCCAGCCCTGCCACTTCGGCACCCCTCTTTGCCGAGAGGAGCTGCTCGGCATCAAGCAGCTTATTGGCCTTGACACGCTCCACCCTCTCCCGCTCATGCTCCTGTTCCTTGCTCGCGAACTCCTCGAGCAGGAAGTTGAAGTGGCAGAGGGTCTGAAAAGAGAACAGCACATTAGAACCCGAACCCAAGAACTTAAAAAAATATCAGAAAAAGTTTCGATGAGGAAGAGCTCGGCCCACTTACCGACATGGTGTTCCGAGCAATCTGCATCGCGGCGTCCCCTGCGAGCCCGGCCTTTAGGGTCGCACGATCCTTTGGGGTCGGCAGGTGCCTCACCGCTTCCATGCAGATGTTGCCGTCGCCCAAGAAGCCGTCGACATTCATCACCTGCCAGTCAGGGACGAAGATCTGCTTATGACGCTCGGTCAAGATCTTCTCCGCCTCGGCAGTGAGGGGCGGAACTTGGAGGGACAGCACCTCCTTCACGCCGAACGCACCGCTCGATGAACCGGGAGCATCCCCCTTCGAGGCCGGTGTCGGTGCGCCTGAGGCAGGAGGGTCGAGGACCATGACCTCCCCCTGCTCGGAACCAACCTTCGGCTGGTCGGGGACCTTCGCGACCGAAGGTATCTTCAAGGCCCGGCCGCCTTGAGGCCCCGCCGAAGGCCTCTTCTTCTTCGTCTCCTGCTTCGCCGTCCTGGCCTTCGCCATCAGAGCTCTGTAGTCCATCTACATCGTCTCTGCACAAGCCGAATGAAAAAACTTAAAAAAAATTTCATAAACTTTAAGCAAAGAGTATAAATACCAGAAGCATACTAGGGTCGATCGGACTGAGACCCCCTCGAAACAGAACCTCCTCGGTAATATCTTTCCAGCTTAACGCTGGCAGAGCGAGGAGCTTCTTAAGGACCTCTGCTTCCTCGTCACTCAATGCCGGCTCCTTTTTGGCTTGCTTGGGCAGCCCATCCTTCGCCCAAACTATCGGGATCACCCACGGTGCGAGAGCCCGGATGATGAAATACTTCTCCTTCCAGTGTTTGATCGAGTTCGGGTTCTCGACCAACTTCATGCCCGTCCGTGGCGAAAGATAGAACCTCTGTTTGTTTCGGCTCGACTGACAAGGTCGGTAGAGGCTCCGAAAGAGAAACATGCTAGGCATGGCACCAACCTCTTGGCACCGGAGGACAAACACCATGACGTGCCTCCAGGTGTTCGGCATCAGCTGGGCGGGGCTCAAACTGAACCAGTTCAAGACATCGACTACGAACGGATGAAGGGGAAAGCGGAGCCCGGCGATGAGAGAGTCGACAGGAAAGATGCACACATCTGTCAAAGACTTCGTATTGGCTCGGAAGCCTGGCCCGGGGAGTAGCAGCCCGTACTCGGTGGAGATCCGGAATCCCTTTCGGATCAAATGAAGATCGGCCTCCGTAAGCGAGGAGATGGTATGGTCCACCTCGAACAGCTCTCTCGGTTCATTCTCCTCCACCGACTTGGCCGTCCCTTGGGTCACCTTCTCCAAGACATCCTCGGCGTAGTCCCGAACGCCTCCCACGCTCGACAGAGCAATAGGCTGTCGACCGAATGCCCCCGCCGTTTTCGGCGTCTCGACGATTGTGACCACCGCCTTACCCTTGTGAGACGCCGCCGCGACCTCCTGAGGTGGCTCGGCTACTTCACCCTCTCCGTCTGGCCGAACGACGCCCTGATCGGTCGGCTCCACTACCTCCTTCACTTTGCCCGCTCGGCCTACGGCTTGCTCCGAGGCGGGGGTCTCATCCGTAATCTTAACCATTTTCTAAAGAGAAGGGAGAGAGACTGACCTCGAAGTGACAGCTACGGTCGGAAAGTTCACCGGAGACAAGGAACGCCTCGCCGCGACAGCTAGCACCACCACCAAGGAGCCGAAAACTTCGAAGGCGAAAGTAAAAACTGAAGAGAGAGAGTAAAAGTGAATAATGAGACTTGGGTTAAGGGGGGGTGAAGATTTATAGTAAAAAAAGGAACGTCCCTTGGACTTCCAAACATAAGGGCGCGACTTTTGGGCCGCTCTCGAAACATCGTGAAGGCCCAACACAACTCTGTCTTCTCCACCAAGTCAACTAGCTCGGCGCCAAGGGAATCTAAATCCGAACTACACGCAATCCGAGATCGCTTGCAAAGAGCCCGGTCGGCTGCCGAGCAGGTGCCATTCCGAGGCTACAAACGGGGAAAACTCACTTTCTCCTCAACTTTCGCGTCGGATCTCAATCAGACGGCCCAGATCTCGCCGAGGACACTAAACGACAAGATAGTGTTTTCTTGAGAAATGTGCCCGTCTTGAGATGTGCGTCGTCATCTAACGGCTCAGATTGCGCCACGTCGCTCGGACTGCCGAGACCCCACGCCTTCGGTCGGCTGCCGAGCAAGTGCCTTTCCGATCCTGCAAACAGAGAAAACTCACTTTCTCCTCAACTTTCGTGTAAGATCTTGATCAGACGGCCCAGATCTCGCCGAGGACACTAAACGACAAGATAGCGTTTTCTTGAGAAATGTGCCCGTCTTGAGATGCGCGTCGTCATCCAACGGGTCAGATTGCGTCACGTCGCTCGGCCTGCCGAGCCCCTATCCCTCCGGTCGGCGGCCAAGCAAGTGCCTTTCCGAGCTCGCAAACGGAGAAAAAAAGACACCGAGCTACTACGACCGTTGGATCTCTCAGAAATTCGTGCTTCTAATGATGAACTGCCCAGATTGCACCACGTGCGCTAAAAGACAAGATAGCGTTTTCTTGGGATTCACACCAACATCCGACGGCTCAGATTGCGCTACGTCGCTCAGCCTGCCGAGCCCCTATCCCTCCGATCGGCGGCCGAGCAAGTGCTTTCCGAGCTCGCAAACAGAGAAAAAAGCTTCCGAGCGATAACGACCGATGGATCTCTCAAAAATTCGCGCCCGTCTATGATCAACGGCCCAGATCGATCCACATCATAAATCGGTATTTAAAATCATTTTTTATTTATTTTAATCGTTTTATTTATTTAAAAATTGCAAAAAAAATTGCTAAAAATTCGGGAAAATTGATTAAAAATTCTAGAAAATAATTAAAAATTTGGGGGTATATTTTTGAACCCCTGAACGAACAATTATTGCCTAGAATGTACTGTTAAGACCCCCGAACGATTAGTAAACACATCGCAAAATTAAATAAATAATCCGAAAAAAATAAATAAAAGCTGTCAAATATTCGATATGGCTAGAGAACAGCACATGGCATCAAAAAATCACCTCACTACCCCCTTCGAGATTCAAACTCCTCCATTTGGACTCCGATACAACTCCACTAGCCACCAAAACAGTTAAACTACTCCTCAAAGGCTGATCACGCTCAGTCTTTAGGAGTGGGGGGCTCGTGATATGGCTAAAAATGGGGTTAAATCGGAACCGTCCAGATTGGGCGCGAATCTTGAAGCTCGGGGGTAAAACGGTAATTTCACATACAAATGGATCCAGAGCGGGTATTGGGTCTCCTTCTCACGGATCCAACAGCCCACAAACGGATCCACTCCGACTGGGTACGGGTCCCGACCCGAGGCAAACCCAGACCTACAAAGAGACAAATCAGGGTCACTAATTTGACCAAGTCAACAGGCCCGATTTACTCTCACCAGGAATCAGGGGTTAGTTTCCTAAACAGACTGTGAGGATTTTTCTCCTAGCAGTTACACAGGGAATCAAGCCTCTAATCACTCCCCTGGCGACTATAAATACCTCCCCTCTGCCATTGTGACCGGGTAATCACTCTTTTTCCACCCTAAGCTCTTTCTTTAATCATCACTGGTTACTGACAAGAGCGTCGGAGGGTGCGTCGCCGGAATCAACCCCGGTGTCTCGCACTTTCTTGCAGGTTGCGGCAGGAATTGGAAGGCTTGGATCTGCTGTTCAGGTTTTCTCGAACTCACAAATCTCATCTGTTTACCCCCACACCGAAATCAGCGGTAACACTCAGTAAAGGGGATTTTCTACATATAGTATATATATTTACACAGATGCTCCATATCAGTAACAGGATTTCTTTATATATACATTATACATTCACATAAACTTCAATCAGTAAAGGGGTTTTTTCTATGATATCTGCATATGCTCATTCAATTAAAGACCATCTTTCTATATACCATATATATGCACATCTGCTCCATTTCAAATGGAGTTTTCTTCTACATCTTGTGTAAGCTTAACTTCAGTGAAAGGGGGTTTCTATACCTTGTATACAACCTGTGTAAACTTCATTTCAGTTTAGAGATTATATACACACATATGCACACTCCTATTCAGTAAAAGGACCTACTATTTGGTCCTTCAACTCATTTCAGTATAGTATATATATATACACACAGATGCTCCATTTCAGCAGATATCTTTTCAGATATCTGCTGAGACTAAAGAATTTTATTGGCAAGCAATAATGGTACGCTATTTTTCTTACCTAGTATATGTGTCAAGAATCCTAGTATTAGTCTTTAGTTTACTAGCATATTTTCGTTTAAAAAGGATACAAAAGAAACCAACTCATCTCGGCATCCTTTTAATAGTAACACATTTTCGTCACCCATATGGATAGAAGACAAAATTCTCAGTACAATATCTTTCCTAGGATGTTCATGTACTATGATTCATTTGACGTCAATGGTAGTCATATATCTATGGTTTCATTTAATTATTTGTGCTTACTTTTATGATAATAGTTTATATCTACACATATTACTTCAGCAAAAGTTCACATTCAATGGACGTTATAGAGAAGCAAAAATTTACACCCTACAAGCAATGGGAAGATGTGCCAGGGCACCCAAAGCAAAACTGGGGCCAAGCTTAAACAAGAAACCAATTTACAAAAGTCAAAGAGAGTGGGATGAATTTGTAAAATCAAGAATCAACCCAAAATTCAAGGTAAAAAACTATGTATACTATTCTGTTTAACTTGCATATCGTGTCCTTTATATAAAATTAAATATATTAGAGCATAATTTGTCTTGTAGGCAAAAAGTGAAAAGTTCAAGGAAATGAGAAATAAACAAACTATCCCTTACCGTGGTGGTCGAAAGGGATTTGCTCGGATAGAATCTGAAATAGCAGTGAGTTAATTATAAATTATTTTTGTTAGCATTATTAAATGTGTTGTTTATAAATTTGATGTTTGTGATGATTGTATCTGTTTGCTATATAGAAAGAAGAGGGTCTCATTGTCAAGATAAAGTTAGGCTTCGTTGTTGGTATCGAGCACATACAAAAAAAATGGTGAAGCAGGAAAGCCAGATGATGTTGATCTCATAGTATGGTTCTAAAATTGTTTTCTCACATGGTTTACCATTAGTTAAATACAGATTCTTATTGTTCAATAATATGTTCATCTTAATTTTGTGCTTCTTTTATTTTCAGAAAAAGGTGAAAGAAGAACTAGCTTCATCACCACCCCAGACAACCCACGTAGGCCCGAGTAATGAAGGTGATGCATATTCAAAGGTATTTAACAAGCCTGAACGACAAGGCCGTTTATCCGCGATGGGAGCAGGAGCCAACCCATCTAAATTAAGTGCCTCGATTGCAACCTCTGCCGAAGTAGTTGAGCTCAGAGGAAAGGCTGATTCACTTGCTGAAACAATGAAGGAGTTGACAGCTCAACTTAAAAAGCAAACCAAGTGCAAAAACTCTTAACTCAAAGCATAAGAAACATAAGAAACATAAAGGTAAGAATACTGATTTTCATTTCATAGCTGATTAGATTAAACATAACAGATTTGTAATTCAGTTTGTTATATTACAGAGTGTGTTTCAACAAGAAGAGGATAGTGAGGATGATCTGGAGGAAGAAGATGGTGATGAAGATATGGAGGAAGAAGACATTGATGCTCAAGATGAAGAAGGTAGTGAAGATGATGAAGAAGATCATAGGGATAGTGATGATAATATGGATACTGATGGTGAAAACGATAATGAAGATGATAGTGACGAGGAGGATGACGATGAGGATAAGAGCTCAAAACTGTGTAACAATGATCCATTATCAACTACTAATGCAACTGATACTCCACAAGTAACCCAGTACAGATTTGGTATTTTTCATATATAGCTATATATAACATTTGTAATATATATATATATATATATATATATATATATATATATATATATATATATATATATATATATATATAACACTTGTAATAACCTTTTTTTTATGTTTTCATGTTAGTCACTTAATGGAAGCAGTAATCGTAGAAGTAGAAAGTGCGAATTGTTAAACTGGGAGGCACCGACTGAAGTGGTTGCAATTGGACGATGGGGGATAAATGATCCTGAGGTGATAGTGCACTGTGTACCCCTTGGGCAAAATGCTTCCAAAGTTTGGGTGGATGAAGTTAGGCAACCTTCAGCACCGTTATTTAGGCGAGGTGGTGGTGTGGATACTCTAGATGAGGTTATGGGACTTGCAATTGCATGGCCGACTGATCACATCAAGATGTTGGATGCTAACTAGGTACATTACTTTCTTGAGCCCATTACTTTCTTGAGCCCATCAAGATGTTGGATCACATCAAAAGCGGAAGTCCACCACATTTTTCCTCGTAGCACTTTTTGAAACCTAAATGCAGTTAAAAGTTTATTGGCAAAAAAAAATACTAGCATGTATCATAGCTGTTCATTCTGGTCCAATGCTAAGTATAAAGAAATCTGAGCTACAAACTGCTGTCAATTGGCAACTGAGTACTCTGTATTGCCACAGAAAGTGACAAGTTGTTAGGAACTTCACTAAATTCATGTCTATGTAGTTTAAGCTAGATATTAGATATATGTGTACTTATTTCTTTGTAGGATTAAGATTATATAAGAGAATATATATTATTTGAAAGAACTTACATGTAGATAATTTGATGTAGTAGGGAGATCATGGAACTCTTGTGATAAAATCATATTTCGGCTTATTATAACTTTCATGTAGTGCTCTGGTGCACTTTGTCTCATAGAGCAGTATTGTTGCTTTCCCATCTTATAGAGATTAATTAATTTAAATGGATTTATAATGTAATTTTTGATTAAATCTTAAATGTTTATTATTGTATATCAGTATGATCATTGTTATGCTATATGTACTTTCTCAATTTGAAACCAATGTAAGAAAGTCATTCTTGGAACTTACATATAGCATTTGTGGATAACTATTGCAGCATGGCTTGTTTATTTCATGTCCATCACTTTTAGCTATTACGTATGAAGTTAAGACATAGCCACTGATATGTATGGTATGCACAACTGCACACCATTTTCATGTTTATATCCCCTTCTTTAGTACTCTTGTTGCATGTTATTGGTTGTCAAGGCATAATAATTGATGGGTTCCTGAACTTACTTTAAATGTAAAGGGGGGCTGCTAATTTTTGGAGTTACTTACCATGGCTTAAGTTATTTGAATAGATTGAACTTCATTGTTTCATACCGGAGCTCTTGAAGAAAGAAAATTTTCTTTGTAATATCTTCAACATAGTTAGCTGCGAATATCTTGGGTTTGTTGGGTTGAAGGATGTCGATCCGCAGTTATAGATACTTAGTGTGAGTGGTTTGAGTTTTGATATATCTCTTACTTGCAACAGTTCTTGTATATTTCTTGGACCTTGTTACAAGTGAAAACATTTCTTCAAATTCATTCATTACATTTTAAGACATGAAATACTCTCTTCATGAAGCATTTGCAAGGCTATGAAACACATGATTGTTTAATATATATATTGATAGGCCAAAATTTTGTTATGGTACTGCTAAAATGATGTGTAACTTTGTATGTGCACATCTGTATATATATGTATCTATACTTTTGTTTCTGTAGTCTTGTTTGTTGCCAGTTAGCTACATCCCCATCTCCCAATTTTTAATTTGTCTTAGTTTCTGAATTACTGGCCCTAATAGTTGGGTTCAGGTTAGGCTTGGGTCGAGTTAACAGCTTAGTTGAAATAATGATAGCTCTGAAATGGAAGAAAAGAAATAACAAAATGTTAGAAATGGTTAGTAGAATGGGTAGGCATGAGATTAATACATAAAATAGATCAATGGAAGGAAGATAATTTTTGGTTTGGGAAAAACCTCTCAACTACAGAACCCTGGTCACCTGTCCTTTTGTATCCTGTTAACAAACAACATTTCAGCCTCAATAAAGGAAGGAGTTATACTTTCGTATAAGCTTTCTGAAGCCAGTCTTTGATAATTTCTATCTTTGGTTTTTCTAGATACTGAGTAATGTATTTTATAGAAAAATATTTGGGTACTCTCAGATTGTAATAGCTTATAATTTGATATAGATAATATATATTATTTGTGTAATTTCTAATTGGTGTTTTTTGCTTCATTTGATAGTGGCACAGTAAGTTGTTGGTCTCTTTTTCTATTTCCTTGTGCTTTCCTTGTGCTTTCAGTGTGTTTTTTCTATTATACAGATAGTAAGTAGGATGAGCTGAAGCTTTGTATCTTAAGTAATAGTTATTTTTTACATTGCAGGTCATGGTCGCGGGCGTGGGCGAGGAAGAGGTCAAAACCAAGGAAGAGATGACTGTGTTGCTTTTAGTGTTTTTGGAGGAGGATCTGGAAGGGCTTAAATAGTCAATTGTGTTGCTTTTAGTATTTTTGGTTTAATAACTAGTCTTTTTTAGTATATGCACTTTTTGACATATAGCCCATGAAAGGTCGTACTCTGTATCATGATGGGCTGATAACAGTGATTTTCATGTATTTCATTTTTAGATTCAACTAATTGTAGTACATTTTTTAATTATTTTTAGCAAAAGATTTTTGACTGTTTGGTATATGTTCAATTTTGATGTTTTATATATATGCATCTAGAGAATTTTCAAAACTTTTCTATGCATCTGTAAATTTTTTCTTTTTTGCATACCGGTCAAAATAAATAGCGTTTTTAAAACGCTGTGAAAAAAAAAACACCACTCTTACAAACGATAGCGTTTCCGAAACGTTATTAAAGGCATGGCATTTGGAAAATACTAAAAGTACAATAGCATTTCGACAAACGCTATCGTATATATAGCGTTTTGAAAACGCTATATACACGATATATATAGCATTTTGAAAATGCTATATACACGATAGCGTTTGTCGAAACGCTATTGTATTTATAGCGTTTTGAAAATGCTATATATACGATAGTGTTTTCAAAATGCTATATATACGATAGCGTTTCGAAAACGCTATTGTATTTATAGTGTTTTCGAAATGTTGTTCCTTTTATAGCGTTTTTTGGAAACGCCATGGACATACCATAATGGGGGCATTGACAGCATTTGCAAAACGATGTCATATATCTTTAATAGCATTTACAAAATGCTATCAAATGGCATATATGTTGTAGTGAACAGGTTCGCTTTACTGTTTTTCTCAAATAACTCAAAAATTCATCTGTTTTCTCCCACACCCGAAATCAGCAGCAACTACCTACGTACTCCACATTATAGGGTTAAATCCATCGCCATGAATTTCTACTACGGTGACTAATGTAAGGTTTAGATATCCTATGACTATCTAGTACCACCCCGATAATTCTTGAGTATCGCTCTCCCACCGCGAGTCGTAACCTCGATAATTCATGAGGCGAATACCGACACCGCGAGCTATGACCCCGATAATTCTTGAGAGTCGTTCTCCCACCGCAAGTGATTTTCGGCCATCACGCCTTACACCTCGATAATTCTGGAGACAAATCCCATACCGCGCTGTCATCGGTACCTCATCACACAAATACCCCATGAGTGTCTCCTCGATCCTGGTAATTCTGAAGGAATATCTCCCACCGCGATCCACAACCCCGATAATTTTGGAGATAACCTCCAACAACGCTATAAACGCCCTCATACTCATGTTTTCCCATACTTCATCACATCTCCCGGTACTGCATGTCCTTAAGTTTTAATTAAAATCATCACAACCTAGAGCTAGCTTACCCTACCGGACTTATATCAGCACTAGAGAAAGTTAGCCCACACTAGCTACTTCTCAAAGATAGAATTAACCCACACTAGTTACTCTTCAAATTTCCATTATTCACAAAATGTTGTTTACTAGGGTCTCGCCTAGCCTCTAGATTCCAACAACCATCTCACAAGAGATCAAATAGGTTATAAAGAACCTCAACATAAACATTTAATTCATCAATTCTCTTTATCCACTTTCTTCATATTTATAGATCAAGAAGTATCCAACTTCTATAACAACATTCAATAAAAATTTTCTCAAATCAACTTCTTTTAGACAAATCCTTGGGTAACGAACCCAAATCGTTAATTTTTAATAATGTTCTATGCTTTTCAAATTCAATCACCATTTCTTAACACCAAAATTCTTAGAATTAATCTTAAAAACTTCTTGTTTAAATATCATTCTTATACTTTGACCTTATTATAAACCAACTCATTAAAATCTTTAAGCATATACCTTTTCTTGAACTTAAATCTCATTTAATACATGAATATGATCTTTAAATTCTAAAAATATCCCTTAGAATATTATAAAATAATTCCCAAGTAATCTAATAATATTTTAGAATGTTTCTATCAATTTTCCCACTTTTTAAATCTTGAAAATATCAAAAAATTAAAAAATAAACTCAAAAGGGGGGACACCCGGACTCGAACTAGAGCCAACACTAAGTCAGCAGCAAGCTCAACCATCAATCCAAATCATATTTGTGAAGGAAGGACTCTTCAATTCATTTTGTAGCCAGAAACGACATTTAAATAAATTTCCAAAAAATATAAAAGAGGTAGAAGCCTCCCAGGTTCGAACCAGCGACCAGGGAACCCTAAGGCGACACGTGGCAACACGTGGTGCACTGGCGCCTGCGCTAGCCACAAGAGCCAAGTGCTCATCTGAACATATAGGGGTTTAATTCCTTATAACTCAGCTCTCTGTTTAATCTCATTTTTAACTCTTTCAGCCATTTTCAATTTCTAATCTCTTCTCTCTATTTAATTGTTCATAAAACACATTCCTAAGTTTCCAGAAATATTTTCTCATTAATTTTATTCATATTAGCATAAAGTTATTCACAAATTTACTCAAATAGTCACTTTTAGAAATCTAGTACTCATATGTTTAAATTAGAAAAGTTTGATTGCTATCATGAATGTATTTCCTTTTAGCAATTCACATCTTCCCATTGATTTTATAATTCACCCCTAATATTTACACAATTTCTTAAGCACAAATTAACAACTTTATTCATTCATATACATAATTCATAAAATCATGACTTATTATTTGTGGCTAACAACATTACAACATGCTTTAAATAAATTTCAGTTGACAATCTATCAATTCTATGATGGAACTTTAAATTAGCATACACAAATTCTCATTACTAATAACAATTCTAATAACACAATATGCATCACAAAAGTAATTGAAGAACTCATACCAATTATCAATTTCAAGCATATATTTCTATACATGCATACTACAATAATTTAGAAAGTAAAAGAGACACTCACTTTGTTTTGATGTAAATTGAAATAGAAACTCCTAGAAAATGGCTCCAAAATTCCTCGAAATCCGTGCTCTAAAGAGAAAGAGACAAAGCAACCCAGCAAGCTTCGGTCTAGGCAGAAACCAATACATTTTTTGATTTTTTGTTTGTTTTTCTTTTTCTAATTAGAAGTAGGGTTTGGGGGGGGGGGGGGGGGGGGGGGGGTTGTTTAATAAGATTTTAGTTAATTAGTATAAGTTAATTTAATTAACCCACTAATCCTCATTAACCACTAACCCTTTTACTCCACTCACCCTCTGTCCAAGTAAAATACCCGGTCAAACATATTACATGCTGTTTGATTTTTGTGTGCAATGAACTTTTATTAATATTTTTTATTTAAATTAAATGTATATGTTATAATATGTAGTATGTATTTAACGAAACTAGTTTAATTTAATTATAATTAAAGTTTTCATGAACAAATAGAAATACACACACACATACTTCATAAATTTTAATTTGAAAGAGAATACACCCAACACGTGTACCGCAAACACGTGCGCCGCATGTAAAAACAAAATTTCAAAAAAGATTTGATTAACGAGGAAATGTTTATAATTAATCGGAATATAACATACGAAAGATATTTAATTTGATAGTGTTACGGATATGTTGCATAACAGTAAAATGTACGTAATCGACACGTGTATTGAAAGCACGTGCAATACACATTAAAGCACAAAAGATTAAAATAAATGTTTAAGTTGGCTAAAAATAGAATAAAAATAATTTTTTAGGAGACGAAAAAAGTATAAATAATTGAAATGCAGAAATACGTAGAAAAATACGTTACGACTATTACTCGTAACAGTACGATATATATGTGCGTAACACACGTGAAGCAAAATTGTCATAACTCAATTTTGCAGGGTGTTACACTCTTCCCCCCCCCCCCTAGAATAGTTTTGTCCTCAGAACTTACTAGTGTGAAAGTTGTATTTCGTACCAAAAAAAAAATACTATTGTATATAGAAAGTTGTCAATACTAAGGAAAGAAATGTAGCATAAAAATACACAATGTGGGAAAACAAATCAAACTTATATAAGAAAACTATGAGTATCAAGCGAACAAAACACAATAGTATCAGAAAACTAGAAAAATAGCAGGACGAGAAATGTGACAATGAAAGATAATGTAGATTGAAAGAAAATTTTCATAAAAAATAATAAATTATTAGATATCATAGAAAAAGGAAAACCTAAATTAAGTCATCAATTTTTAGAGATTGAAAAACTTCGGACAGAGAAATTAATTGATGAAAAACGGGAAGGATAAAAATCATAAACTAAACTAGTAGTATATTCTACGAGATAAAAATGAAGTATCATTTTAAGAGAAAATGTTTGAAAAATATATGAGCATGAAATTTAGTTGAAAGTATAAACAATATAAGAAAATAATAATAATAATTTTGTATAACAAGTTAATATCATAAAATAATTTGTAAAGTAAATACAATAATTATGTATACGATTTTAAAAATTAAATATATAGAATACTGGTTGGTATATATCCAAATATTTTCAAATTGTCATGTAGAGAAAGAAATTAGCTTATATTATCGTAATCAATTGTAAAGGCAACAATATCATAAATGTGAAATCTACAAGCAGCCGGAGAAACAAAAGTAAAAGTAACAAGATATTATTGAAATAATATATAACATTAATTGGGTCAAATTAAAATGTAGATAGTAAACGAAAGTATAAATATATGAGTAGTAAACATATCGAAGATAAATTAGCAATAAAATATAAAAATGGAATTGTATAAACATACAAAGTAATAATCTAATTAATAGTGACCAGTAATAAAATAATAATAACACATATGTAGAAGTAAACATAACTAGTAGGGTAATTAATTAAATGTGTATAGAAGTATATCTGTATTATAAAGTTGAGGTAGTATAGACTACGCTGTAAAACATTATAAACTGGTACAAAAATAGAATAGTGGTAAGTAATTTATAAAATTAGAAGTGGAGTTATTAAAGTATAAAATCGTCCTTACTGTGGGTTCGTCTCGTTGGTGTCCAACTGTAGGCATGTCTCCTTGACATCAAGTTGCAGAATTACCTCTACGAGATAAAATTACAACGATAAAATATTAAAATAAAAGTATAGATTTTAAATATCGAATATAACCTATATCACAAAAATAGTAGGAAGATGATTTATAATGTGTGGAAGTATGTCGCAAAAAAATTTACAATCTTGTCAAAATATACTGAAATAAATATAACATAAAATAAAAATATAGTATCGTGAAATCAAAGTATTTGTAAAGTGAATGTAAACATACAAAATTAAAATTCAAAAGTCTAATAGAAATAATAATAATTTAGTAAGTAGTAATTCTAAACTTAATAGAATACGTAAAAGTAATAGTAAAATTAAATAAGTAACGTAAAGTGCATAAAAATAGGAAGAAGAAAACATCAATAAAGAAACGAGTAAAAAGATTAAGACTAAGGGTCGTAAATAAAATAATAAATATCAAAATGAATTAATAGTATAAAAAAATATTTATTTGAAAAATAGTAAATGTTAAAGATGAAAAGTACTACGAGAGAAATACCTGAGAAAAAAAACTGAAAAGTTAATCTGCATGTAAGGTATCATGAATGTAGGTTCAAACCCACCACGCTTCCGCTGCGCCACTCTAATACCAGGAAATTGCATACAATATCACATCAATTGTATACGAGGGGAGTATAATGAATCTAAGTTCAATAACTTCATAATTCATGACTCCGAACTGACACTCACACTCTAATGTCACCCTAATGTGTCGTTGTAATTTTTTACTACTTATTGAAGTCGGCTCTGATACCAATCTGTAACGCCCCAAATTCAATTTACATGTAATTCGTAGCACAACATGATCTTTTACTTCAATTCGTACAATTTTCAAGGAAATTAAAACTTTTTATTATACAATATTATTCATTATATCAAGGCAGTGGAATTTAAATGAATACAATATGATATATACAACTTTAACATTTCAACAATTTTAATATGGAGATAATCATTAGCATCAATTCATATTTATACCCTCTTACTAATTCAAGTCCTGTACTTGAAAACTGTGGGCACGTCAATTGCATACAACTGACGCAGCTCTATAAAACAACGATTCTCTTACTTTATCAAACACAAACTTGAATACACAATAAAATGTAAGTGAATGCACACCACGCTGTCATCGGTACCTCATCACAAAAATACCCCACGAGCATCACCTCATCCCGATAATTCTAAAGAAATATCTCCCACCGCGAGGCACAACCCCGATAATTCTGGAGAAAACCTCCAACCGCGCTATCAAGATCCTCATACTCATGTTTTTCCATACTTCATCACTTCCCATAGTGTTTGTCATTAAGTTTTAATTAAAATCATCACAACCTAGAGCTAGCTTACCCTACCGGACTTATATCAACACTAAAAAAAGTTAGCCCACGCTGGCTACTTCTCAAAGAGAGAGTTAACCCACACTGGTTACTCTTCAAACTTCTATTATTCACAAAATACCGGTTACTAGGGTCTCGCCTAGGCTCTAGATTCCAACAACCATCTCACAAGAGATCAAATAGGTTATAAAGAACCTCAACATAAACATTTTATTCATCATTTCTCTTTATCCACTTTCTTTATATTTATAGATCAAGAAGTATCCAACTTCTATAACAACATTCTATAACAATTTTCTCAAATCAACTTCTTTTAGACAAATCCTTCGGTAACAAACTAAAATTGTTCATTTTAATAATGTTCTATGCTTTTCCAATTCAATCACCATTTCTTAACACCAAAATTCTTAGAATTAATCATAAAAACTTCTTATTTAAATCTCATTCTTATACTTTGATTTTATTATAAACCAACCCATTAAAATCTTTAATCATATACCTTTTCTTGAACTCAAATCTCATCTAATACATGATTAAATTCTAAAAATATCCTTGACAATATTATAAAATAATTATCAAGTGAACGAATAAAATTTTAGAATGTTTCTATGAATTTTCCCAATTTTTAAATCTTGAAAAGATCAAAAAATAAAAAAATAAACTCAAAAGGGGGGACACCCAGACTCGAACCAGAGCCAACACCAAGTCATCAGCAAGCTCAACCATCAGTCCAAATCGTATTTGTGAAGGAAGGACTCTTCAATTCATTTTTTAGCCAGAAACGACCTTTAAATAAATTTCCAAAAAATATAAAAGAGGTAGAAGCCTCCCGGGTTCGAACCAGCGACTAGGAACCCCAAGGCGACACATGGAAATGCGTGGCACGCTTGCGCCTGCGCTAGCCACAAGGGCCAAGTGCTCATCTGAATATATAGCGGTTTAATTCCTTATAGCCCAGCTCTCTGTTTAATCTCATTTTTAATTCTTTCAACCATTTTCGATTTCTAATCTCTTCTCTCAATTTAATTGTTCATAAAACATATTCCTAAGTTTTCAGAAATGATTTCTCATTAATTTTATTCATATTAGCATAAAGTTATTCACAAATTTACTCAAATAGTCACTTTTAGAAATCTAGTACCCATATATTTAAAGTAGAAAAGTTGGATTACTATCATGAATGTATTTCCTTTTAGCAATTCACATCTTCTCATTGATTTTATAATTCACCCCTAATATTTACTCAATTTCTTAAGCACAAATTAACAATTTTATGCATTCAATTACATAATTCATACAATCTAATCATGACTTGATATTTGTGCCTAACAACTTTACAACATGCTTTAAATAAATTTCAATTTACAATCTATCGATTCTATGATGAAACTTTCAATTAGCATACACAAATTCTCATTACTACTAACAATTCTAATAAAACAATATGCATTATAAAAGTAATTGACGAACCCATACCAATTATCAATTTCAAGCATAAATTTTCTACACATGCATACTACAATAATTTAGAAAGTAAAAGAGACTCCCACTTTATTTTGATGCAAATTGAAATAGAAACTCCTAGAAAATAGCTCCAAACTTCCTCAAAATCCGTGTTCCAAAGAGAAAGAGACAGAGTAACCCGGCAAGCTTCAGTCTAGGCAGAAACCAATACATTTTTTTGATTTTTTGTTTGTTTTTCTTTTTCTGATTAGTAGGGTGTGTGTGTGGGGGTGGGGGAGGGGGAGGTTTATAGGATTAATTAATTAGTATAAGTTAATTTAATTAGCCCACAAATACTAATTAATTACCCACTAACCCTCTTACTCCACTCATCCTCTGTCCAAGTAAAATACCTGGTCAAACATATTACATGTTGTTTGATTTTGGTGTGCAATGCAAGTGCACGTGCGTGCTACGTGTGTGCACACAATTTTATTAATAGTTTTTATTTAAATTAAATGTATATGTTATAATATGTAGTATGTATTTAATGAAACTAGTTTAATTTAATTATAATTAAAGTGTTCATGCACAAATAGAAATAAACACATACACACTTCATAAATTTTATTTTGAAAGAGAATACACCCAACATGTGCACCGCAAACACGTGTGCCTAAGGCTAAAAAAAATTCAAAAAGATTTGATTAACGAGAAAATGTTTATAACTAATCGGAATATAACATACGAAAGATATTTATTTTGATAATATTATGGATATTTCGTGTAACAGTGAAATTCACGTATTCGACACGTATATTGAAAGCACATGTAATACACATAAAAACACAAAACATTAAAATAAATGTTTAAGTTGGCTAAAAATAGGATAAAAATAAGTTTTGAGGAGACGAAAAATGTATAAATAATTGAAATATAGAAATACGTAGGAAAATACGTGACGACTATTACTCATAACAGTACGAAATACATGTGTGTTATACACGTGTAGCAAAATTGTCATAACTCAATTTTGCGGAGTGTTACCTTCGGAGTCCAGCAAGAGTGGCTCCCACGACCCACTAGCTCCAAAGGCAGGTTTGAAGTTCACCGCTTATCCATAACCGCTCCTTTAAACTAACTAACTCAATTCAGTGGGTGGCAACGCAACAAATGCAAGGGTCATGATAATGACACAAGGGAAGGTCTCTATTTCACTTCAACACTCTAGTACTGAGTTCGAAAGCAAACAGCACCTTGGCGCCACTAAGCACCTCAGTGCAACAATGCTCATTGGCTGCACTAATCTCCTTGGTAGCAGAGCTCCTTTTCTCAGCTCGTGTTTTAGTTCTAATTTCAATTTCTTAGTGTTTGTTGAAAGTTAGAAATTCAGATGAAACTTGAACTATGGCTATAATTTTTTACATTATAGATATTAGTCTCACCACCTCAATTTTGAGTCAAAAGGTGGCAAGCAATTAATACGTATTACTGGTATGTTATATGACGAGTAATTGTTATAGTTCCTTCATTGAATGGAAATTTTGAACCCGGGGTGTTATAAGAACAGAGAGAAAATGAAAAAACCAAAGACATGAGAACCAATATTACTATCTAACATACAACTCACATGCTTTGAAATTTTAAGAACACAAACAGATTCACATACTTAGGGGGTAAGTAGGAGCTCCTACCTACCCCCACCCAGAGAAACCCTACCCTCTTCCATCACTCCTCACCGCCAGCAACCACCACCACCCTTCATCCCCCTCTCCCTTGAACCCACCTGACCACCACCACCACCTGACCACCACCACCGCCACCGCCGTCGCCGTTGCCTACAGCCACCACCACCTTCATCCCCCTCCCCCGAACTTCACCCAACAAACACCACCACCGCCTCCACACCACCCCTCCCCTGAACCTCACTTGACAACTATCACCACCGTCCCCCTTAAACCTGTAATGCCCTGATTTTTCATTTAATGAAAATTATTTTATTTTGACGTAGTGTGCACGTACAATATTTTTGGTAATCATTTTCATTATGATGAGTATAGATATTTAAATATGTGCTCTTTAATTATTTTTATATAAAGCCCTTTTCAAATAGACAAAAGCCTTTCTTTTAAAAAAAAAAGCACAAATCTAATTTATTGGTTATCTTTTTATTATTTTGGCCCATAAACTAAAGCCCATGAGCTATTTTATTTTTAAATACAACTTGTAATGTAGAATACATTTTAAAGATTATTTTTATGTAAAAATATAATGTACAAATTTTTTAAATGGGGACAAATGCATGCACGTGCATTGCACGTACACGTGCATTGCACGTACACGTGCATTGCACGTACACGTGCATTGCACGTACACGTGCATTGCACGTACACGTGCAAAAGCACGCATGTGAGTCCGGTTTTGATTAGGAGGGAAAATGAAATTTTGAGTGGAGTCATGGGTGGTGGTTAATTGATCATGGTTGATTATTGTAACTCCTCCTTGAATCCTAGCCTTTTAATCCTAACTCCTAAGTTAATCTTAGCCTTCTATTTTCCTAGATTTTTAGTATAAATACCCCCCCCTAGCCTAGTTATTCTTGTGCTTATTATTTCCTCCAAACCTATAGTTTAAAATACATTATTTAGTAATATACAAGTGAGTAAAAGATTGAGAGATTGTAAGGGGTTTGTGCTTGCAACAAGGCCGGCATCAAGAGGAGGCTCGGTTGGCATTGTGAAGGCTTGTGTGCGCGCATCAAGGAGGAGGATCGCTTTTTTTTGCAAGGACATTGGTTTAGGAGGTGTTGCTAAGTGTAGTCTCTCCAATTAAGGAGGGTAAATTTTCTATATTTCTAATTAGGAAGCATCCTAGATTTGAATTCAAAGAATGATGCATGAAAAAGATTAATAAGAGTACACATTTAATTAGAAAATGGCTTATTGATTGATTAAAATGTGGATATGTTATTATATGTGGTTCGATCGTTAAATTTAAGTTGTGAGTAAATTGATTATAGCCATGGATTGATGAAGGAAACTTCATTATTAACATCGAGAACTATATGCAAAAGTTAGTAGATTGACAATATTATTTTATGTGCTTAAATGGACTTTTTGTGATAATGTTGTGATGGATGAATTAAGATATAGGTTGTATGTTTGGGAAATGATTAAAAACAGAGAATTGATTGCTAATAAAAAGATTAGGGTTGTTAAACTTGATAAGAAATATCGAAAAAGAAATGTGGTTGTGGTAGTTTGTAATTCAAATTAATTATATGAAAATTATGTGTTAATTATTGAAAAAAATTATTTTTATTATACTGGAGTATAATTTATGTTGAGAATAGCCAATCTGGACATTTACAGCAAATTTAGTAAAGGCAAAATTAAATGAGAGCTTGTTGAACATCGAAATGTTTTACTAAACAGAGACAATTGATTTAATTAGACTACGGGTTGAAATATGACAACATGAGCACATAGCTCAAGTGGTCGGGATGATCTTAATCGCTACAGTGGGTCGGCGAGTCGCTGGTTCGAATCCCCTTAGCACCATACTTTTTGGTATTTTTGAAAAAAAATAAATAACTACAGCCGAGAGCATTTAATGCTCTCAGCTCCCTTTATTAACGCACAGAGCATTTGGCCTAGTGGTCTGTGCCTTGGGTTGGTTTCCCTATGGTTCTGGGTTCGATCCCTAGCTTCGGCTATGTTAAGTTGGGGGATTTTTTTTTTTTTTTGTGTGTGTTTTTGATGAGTGAAAAATTATGAAAAAAATATATTTATTATGCTAAAAATATGGGGAATTTATGAAAAATAATTTGGGAATTATTTACATGAAATGGAGTATGTTTTGAGAATAAATGTCCTACACTTGTATGTTATGAAAGTTACACCTTGAAAAAAGACTTGAAATAAAATGTTAGAAAAGAAGTGTAAGAAAGATAAAAATTATATGTAGTGATGTGATGTGAATTATTCTCATTGGAGAATAATGTGAAAATTATGAAATGTGAATATTCATTTAGTGATATGATTTTAATGTGAAAATGATATTTGATGAATCATACAAGGATTAATTGAATTCCATGTATGGCTATGGACTCATGAATAAATTAGAAATCATGCTATTGAAAAAGAAAATCTGTTATGATTATGAAGATGAACTTATGAGCTCTAAACGCTCAATTTTGAAAATTGTGAATTGGAATTGAAACAAAAGAGTAGCTAAGTCTCCCCCGGCATTTAGAAAGAAATGAAATGAAATTTGAAATGAAAGACCAAGGTTGGTCATGTTTGAATGAATGAATAAGTCCGGTTTAGTGGAGAGGCTAACTCTAGAGCTTTGATTTTGTTCATAATTCTAATAAAAACTAAGGATTAGTACATAGTGGAGATGTGATGAAAGTGAAAGAAAAACACGAGTATGAAAACTAGAGTTTACGATGCGGGTGTGAGCCACTGAATGCATGCTTGATGAGTCAAGACATGGCGTGGGCACTACTCAGTAATGATCGGACTTTAGCCACGCTTGTGGGATATTTGGTGACTGCAAGAGGATCGTGTGCCATGAAGGAGGCTGAATTGCCACAGAATGCATGCTTGTTGAGTCAAGACATGGCGTGGGATTCCCCTCCAGGTTTTCTGTACACGAGCTTGTACTCATAGATCATCTAGGATACGCACCGTAGTTACAGTAGTAGATTAAGACATGACGAGGGATTGAACCCTACAAAGATGAAGAACGATTAAGAGGCTGGCCCTCGGACCTATGTAGTATGGGATGCATAGAATCCGAACAAGTGTGCATTAGTGTCATATAATATAAATAACTGCATTAAGGACTAAGTGTACAATCACAACACGACATCAATAGGGTATTTCCTTTAGTTTGATATGTGACAAGTTTGTGTTTGTTAAATATGGAAAATGAGTTATACTATTTCCGGCATAGAGAGGATGGCCATGTATAATGTTCGTCGGTTGAATAAACTGACGTACCCACAGTTTTGTATGCAGGGTAAATGACATGATAAAGATTAAAGAGGAACAGATGCTTAAAGATTATTCAATGTTGTTGTACATTTATTTAAATGTTGTAAATTTACTTTCGCCGTGCAATGTAAAGAGTAAAGTTTTATGTAAACTCTGATGTAAAGTGAAAAGTTTTAAATTCCTTGTAAAATTGTACTAAATGAAGTGTAAAGATCCTGTGGAATCTCGAATTCGGTGTATTTTGGAAATCGGGGCGTTACAGAGTGGTATCAGAGCCACGCTTCACACTTGTACAAATTTATAAGGAACGACACCCTAGAAGTGGACATTAGAGTGTGTGTTTGAGTCTAGAGATTTAAATGTGAGTGACTTACATTTGTGTTGCTCTATGACTTATGCTTCTTCCTCTCTATTTCTAAGGTGGCTGACCACTTCAACCCTGCTGGAGACGTTGACTGGCATATCATCAAGGAAGAGTACCATCCTAGACAAGCAGATTTCGAGAAAGAGTATTACACAGGGCAAGCAGATTCTGACGGAGAAGAATGGCCTGAATCCCGAGAGATCACCCCACCTCCGGATTCATCTGATGACTCTTCTGACGAAGAAGAAGAACCAGTTCCAAATGGTCTTGTGATATCTCTTCAGAGGCAGGTAGAAACACTGCGGGAGAGAGTCGGATTATTGGAGGCTCAATTGGCAAAGCGTAAGGACTACTTTGCAGTTCTCAGTCATCGGGTATGGGAACTCGAGAAGAGGAAGAATCTAACCGATGTGCTGAAGGAAGAAGTTGATGAACTACGGGGAGAACTTCAAAGAGGAACCGTAGGAGTTAGACTGTTGTAGCTTCTACTGTTTTCATTCTGATGTCAAGAAATATTTTTCAATTCGAATGTATAAAGTTTGGAATTCAATGAAATGCAAAGTTGATTTAAAATTCATGTCTTATACTTCGAATTTAATGGATCTTTTGCATCAGAATATGGCTAGATGAGGAGCTAAAAACGGAGAAGGTCTAGATCTGGAAACGGAACTTGCGAGGGTCTATCAGGCGCTCAACGTCGTGGCCATGAATCAGAACCAAGGAAGGGTACCTGCAAATCTGGTGCCCGAAGCGATCAAACTAGTGGAATCGTTTAAACGGATGAAACCACCTGTGTTCGAAGGGAAGTCAGACCCTGATGCGGCTGACAACTGGATTCGTCAAATAGAGACGATCTTTGAAGTGCTGGAGACCCCTGAAGGCAGTAAGGTGAAGTTGGCGACTCTGCAACTTGAGAAAGGCGCGGCTGTGTGGTGGCAGTCGAGGAAGAGGACAATGAGAGGCATAGTTCTCGGCTGTGAGGAATTTCTGGAAGAATTCAGCAGTCACTATTTTTCCCTCCGACGTCCAAGAGAAGAAGGCTATGGAGTTTCTATCACTACAGCAAGGTGGCATGTCAGTTAGGGAGTACGAGACCAAGTTTACTCAGCTCTCTAGGTATGCTCCAGAATTAGTGATGGATGAGGCTAAGAAAGCTCGTAAGTTCGAGTATGGATTGAGGCCGAGCTTGAGGTCCCGGATGATACCTCTTGGTATCAGAAGATTTGACAAGTTGGTCAAGAGAGCAGCAGCCACTGAAGCAGACATGGAGCAGTTTCATGTTGTTCAGAATCGGAGGAACAACTGGCAGTCTGGAAAGAGGCCTGCCAATTCTGGGAGTTTCAAGGGACTACCATCTGCACAAAGGTTCAAACCGACAGGGGCAAATGCTATTAGTGTGGCTGGAGGACCTGGGAACAATGTGGTGAGACCTCCTGCGGTGACTTGCTTCAACTGTGGTGAGACGGGACATTACCAATCTCAATGTCCCAAGCCACGGAATGGTAATCGCAATGTACCAATGCAGCAGACTGGGAAGAGACCGTACCAACCAGGGCGAGTATTTGCCTTGACGGAAGCTGATGCCGACGAGGTGGATCATGTCATCACTGGTACGAGGGTAGATGTTTAGAGGCTTTATGTTGTTTCTTTTTCCCATTTATTCAGTGAACTGTTACGTAATGAGTATGTATTATGTAACAGGAGAACTTTATCTAAATGGAATGAAAGCTGTTGTGTTGTTCGATACTAGATCCTCTCATACTTTTGTATCTCCTAAATTTGCTAAAGTGTTGGGAGTTGAACTGAAGATTTTTCCAGACAAGATCTCAGCAGTAGCTACTCCATCAATGGAACTTTAAACACTGATCGGTACTATGCTGATTGCGAGATTGTGATTGGGGACAGAACCTTCGGAATTGATCTGATCGAGCTGACTATCTTGGGAGTCGATGTTATCATTGGCATTGATTGGATGTCGGTATACAGTGCAAGCATCGAGTGCAAGACCAAGACGGTAACAGTGAAGGCTCCAGGTGGACCTGAAGTCACTTTCCAAGGGAAGAAGAAGTGCTCTAGGCTGGTGGCAGCTATCCGCAAGGAAGAGATTTCTGTGAAGTGCAAGGGATTCCTGTGGTTCGGGACTATCCGACTGGGTTCTTGGATGATTTTCCTGGGTTACCCCCACATCGTGATGTAGAGCTCAGCATCACTATTCAACCAGGGAGTGCACCCATTTCTAAGGCACCGTATAGGATGGCTCCAGTGGAACAGGATGAGGTGAAACGACAGATTGAGGAACTGTTGAAGAAAGGCTTTATTCAACCTAGTGCGTCACCTTGGGGAGCACCAGTGCTTTTGGTAAAGAAGAAGGATGGATCGATGAGAATGTGTATCGATTACCGAGAGCTGAATAAGGTCACTGTTCAGAATAAGTATCCTATTCCTCGAATTGATGACTTGTTCGATCATCTACAAGGAGCAGCTGTTTTCTCCAAAATAGATCTTCGATCAGGATATCACCAAGTTCGAGTGAAAGCTGAAGATGTGCACAAAACTGCATATAGAACTCGACATGGGCATTATGAATTCTTAGTTATGTCATTTGGAGTGACGAATGCATCCGCAATCTTCATGGATTTGATGAACAGAGTTCTGAGGCCGTTCATTGATTCTTTCGTCATGGTGTTTATCGACGATATTCTCGTGTACTCCAAGACAGAAGAGGAGCACACCGAGCATCTGGGAGCAGTTTTGAAGAAGCTGGAAGAGTAGAAGTTGTATGCCAAGCTATCCAAGTGTGATTTCTGGAAATCTGAAGTGGCATTCCTAGGTCACATCCTTTCTAAGGAGGGAGTGGCAACTGATCCTCAGAAGATAGAGGCAGTGAGAGATTGGGCAAAGCCTACTACAGTGAAGGAAGTCAGAAGTTTTCTTGGAATGACTGGATACTACAGGAGATTCATTCAAGGTTATGCTCAGATAGCCATGCCGCTTATTGGTCTGACCAAGAAGAATGTGAACTTCAAGTGGACTAAGCAATGTGAGGCAAGCTTTCAGGAGTTGAAAGAGAAACTGACTACTGCACCTATTTTGGCTTTGCCTAGAGCGGGTGTTGAGTATAATGTTTACAGCGATGCTTCACATCGTAGGCTTGGTTGTGTCTTAATGCAAGAAGGAAGAGTAATCGCTTATGGTTCTAGAAAACTACGACCGCATGAGAAGAATCACCCGACTCATGATCTGGAGTTGGCTGCGATTATCTTTGCCCTGAAGCAATGGAGACACTACGTGTACGGTGAGAAATTGAACATGTACACGGACCACAAGAGTTTGAAGTACATATATCAATAGAAGGATCTGAATTTGAGGCAGCGGAGATGGTTGGAAGTTCTTGAGGACATGCGACCTGAGATTAAGTATCATCTTGGGAAATCTAATGTTGTTGCTAATGCACTTAGTCGCAAGAGCAGTTTATCCAGTTTGATTACAACTCAGAAGTATCTGATTAAGGAATTGGATCGAGCAGGTATTGAGGTTGTCTTGCAAGGATTAGGAGCATCTTTAGCTCAGTTGAGGCTTCAGCCTACTTTGAATGCAAGGATCATTGCAAGTCAGGAGGTTGATGCTGATATTTTGGAGATGAAGGAGCAGGTTGGTGCTGGCAGGTTGGCCGGATTTCAAATCAAGGATGGAGTATTGTGGTTTGGAGAGAGGCTGTGTGTTCCGAATCAGGCAGACCTGAAAGAGAGTATTCTTCAGGAGGCGCATGCTACTCTTTTGTCGGTACATCCTGGAAGTACTAAGATGTACAGAGACATCAAACTGCATTTCTGGTGATCAGGTTTGAAGCGGGATATGGCTGAATTTGTGGCGAAGTGTGAGGTTTGTCAGCAAGTCAAAGCCGAAAATCAGAGACCCGGAGGTCTATTACAGCCGTTATCTATTCCGGAATGGAAGTGGGATAACATCAGTATGGATTTCATTATGGGATTGCCCAAGAGTCCTAAAGGCAATGATGTGATTTGGGTAATAGTCGATCGACTAACCAAGTCCGCTCACTTTTTGGCGATGAAACTCACTGCTTCGATGGACAAGTTAGCTGAGTTGTATGTTGGCGAGATCGTCCGGCTTCATGGTGTTCCGTCAACTATTGTGTCTGATCGAGATGTGCGGTTTACTTCGCATTTCTGAAGGAGTCTTCAAACAGCTTTGGGTACCAAGACAGATTTCAGCACTGCTTTTCATCCGCAAACCGATGGTCAGACAGAGAGATTCAACCATATTCTTGAGGATATGCTTCGGTGTTGTGTACTAGACTTTGGAGGCAGTTGGGAAAGGCACTTACCTTTGGTAGAGTTTGCCTACAACAACAGTTTTCAGGCTAGCATCGGGATGGCGCCGTACGAAGCTTTGTATGGCAAGGAAGTGCAGAACACCTGTTTGTTGGTTTGAAGTTAGGGGAGCGTCAGTTGTTTGGTCCTGAGCTTGTACAGCAAACCTCTGAGAAGATTGATCTGATCAGGAAAAGGCTGGTAGAAGCTCAGAGCAGGCAGAAAAGCAATGCAGACAACCGGAGAAGGGACCTTGAATTTGAGATCAGTGACTTCGTCTTTCTGAAAGTATCGCCAAGTAAAGGTGTGATTCGATTTGGCAAAGTGGAAAATTAGCCCCAAGGTTTATAGGCCCGTACAAGATATTGAAAAGGATCGGGAAAACTGCTTACCGGGTTGAATTACCGGAAGAGTTATCTCAGGTGCACAATGTCTTTCATGTGTCTATACTGAGAGGTTATATTCCAGATCCGAGTCATCATTTGCCTGAAGTGCCGGAAGATTTGCAGTTGGACCTGAATTACATCGAGTCTCCTGTCGAGATTGTTGATCGTCGAGAGAAAGTCTTGAGGAATAAGACGATACCGATGGTCAAGGTAGTCTGGAGAAACCATTTGGTTGAAGAGGCTACTTGGGAGTTTGAGGAGAGGATGTTGAAAGACTATCCTGAGCTTTTTGCTTGATTTGTATTTTTGCATTTTTTTCTTATGCTTGGTGTTTGTGTTTTGTTTCTCGCTCTTGACTGTAGTTCCGGGGACGGAACTATTCTAAGGAGAAAGTGTTGTAATGCCCTGATTTTTCATTTAATGAAAATTATTTTATTTTGCACGTAGTGTGCACGCGCAATATTTTTGGTAATCATTTTCATTATGATGAGTATATATATTTAAATATGTGCTCTTTAATTATTTTTATATAAAGCCCTTTTCAAATAGACAAAAGCCTTTCTTTTTTTTAAAAAAAAAGCCCAAATCAAATTTATTGGCTATCTTTTTATTATTTTGGCCCATAAACTAAAGCCCATGAGCTATTTTATTTTTAAATACAACTTGTAATGTAGAATACATTTTAAAGATTATTTTTATGTAAAAATATAATGTACAAATTTTTTAAATGGGGACAAATGCATGCACGTGCATTACACGTACACGTGCAAAAGCACACATGTGAGTCCGGTTTTGATTAGGAGGGAAAATGAAATTTTGAGTGGAGTCATGGGTGGTGGTTACTTGATCATGGTTGGTTATTGTAACTCCTCCTTGAATCCTAGCCTTTTAATCCTAACTCCTAATTAAGTTAATCTTAGCCTTCCATTTTCCTAGATTTTTAGTATAAATACCCCCCCCCTAGCCTAGTTATTCTCGTGCTTATTATTTCCTCCAAACCTATAGTTAAAAATACATTATTTAGTAGTATACAAGTGAGTAAAAGATTGAAAGATTGTGAGGGGTTTGTGCTTGCAACAAGGCCGGCATCAAGAGGAGGCTCGGTTGGCATTGTGGAGGCTTGTGTGCGCGCATCAAGGAGGAGGATCGCTTTTTTTTGTAAGGACATTGGTTTAGGAGGTGTTGCTAAGTGTAGTCTCTCCAATTAAGGTGGGTAAATTTTCTATATTTCTAATTAGGAAGCATGCTAAATTTGAATTAAAAGAATGATGCATGAAAAAGATTAATAAGAGTACACATTTAAGTAGAAAATGGCTTATTGATTGATTGAAATGTGGATATGTTATTATATGTGGTTCGATCGTTAAATTTAAGTTGTGAGTAAATTGATTATAGCCATGGATTGATGAAGGAAACTTCATTATTAACATCGAGAACTATATGCAAAAGTTAGTAGATTGACAATATTACTTTATGTGCTTAAATGGACTTTTTGTGATAATGTTGTGATGGATGAATTAAGATATAGGTTGTATGTTTGGGAAATGATTAAAAACAGAGAATTGATTGCTAATAAAAAGATTAGGGTTGTTAAACTTGATAAGAAATGTCGAAAAAGAAATGTGGTTGTGGTAGTTTGTAATTCAAATTAATTATATGAAAATTATGTGTTAATTATTGAAAAAAATTATTTTTATTATACTGGAGTATAATTTATGTTGAGAATAGCCAATCTGGACATTTACAGCAAATTTAGTAAAGGCAAAATTAAATGAGAGCTTGTTGAACATCGAAATATTTTACTAAACAGAGAGAATTGATTTAATTAGACTACGGGTTGAAATATGACAACATGAGCGCATAGCTCAAGTGGTCGGGATGATCTTAATCGCTACAGTGGGTCGGCGAGTCGCTGGTTCGAATTCCCTTAGCACCATACTTTTTGGTATTTTTGAAAAAAAAATAAATAACTACAGCCGAGAGCATTTAATGCTCTCAGCTCCCTTCATTAACGCACAGAGCGTTCGGCCCAGTGGTCTGTGCCTTGGGTTGGTTTCCCTGTGGTTGTGGGTTTGATCCCTGGCTTCGGCTGTGTTAAGTTGGGGAATTTTTTTTTTTTTTTTGGTGTTTATGATGAGTGAAAAATTATGAAAAAAATATATTTATTATTCTAAAAATTTGGGGGATTTATGAAAAATAATTTGGGAATTGTTTACATGAAATGGAGTATGTTTTGAGAATAAATGTCCTACACTTGTATGTTATGAAAGTTACACCTTGAAAAAAGACTTGAAATAAAATATTAGAAAAGAAGTGTAAGAAAGATAAAAATTATATGTAGTGATGTGATGTGAATTATTCTCATTGGAGAATAATGTGAAAATTATGAAATGTGAATATTCATTTAGTGATATGATTTTAAGAAAATGATATTTGATGAATCATACAAGGATTAATTGAATTCCATGTATGGCTATGGACTCATGAATAAATTAGAAATCATGCTATTGAAAAAGAAAATTTGTTATGATTATGAAGATGAACTTATGAGCTCTAAACGCTTAATTTTGAAAATTGTGAATTGGAATTGAAACAAAAGAGTAGCTAAGTCTCCCCCGGTATTTAGAAAGAAATGAAATGAAATTTGAAATGAAAGACCAAGGTTGGTCATGTTTGAATGAATGAATAAGTCCGGTTTAGTGGAGAGGCTAACTCTAGAGCTTTGATTTTGTTCATAATTCTACTAAAAAACTAAGGATTAGTACATAGTGGAGATGTGATGAAAGTGAGAGAAAAACACGAGTATGAGAACTAGAGTTTACGGTGCGGGTGTGAGCCACAGAATGCATGCTTGATGAGTCAAGACATGGCGTGGGCACTACTCAGTAATGATCGGACTTTAGCCACTCTTGTGGGATGTTTGGTGACTGCAAGAGGATCGTGTGCCATGAAGGAGGCTGAATTGCCACAGAATGCATGCTTGATGAGTCAAGACATGGCGTGGGATTCCCCTTCAGGTTTTCTGTACACGAGCTTGTACTCATAGATCATCTAGGATACTCACCGTAGTTACAGTAGTGGATTAAGACATGACGAGGGATTGAACCCTACAAAGATGAAGAACGATTAAGAGGCTTGCCCTCGGACCAATGTAGTATGGGATGCATAGAATCCGAACAAGTGTGCATTAGTATCATATAATATAAATAACTGCATTAAGAATTAAGTACACAATCACAACACGACATCAATAGGGTATTCCCTTTAGTTTGATATGTGACAAGTTTGTGTTTGTTAAATATGGAAAATGAGTTATATTCTTTCCGGCATAGAGAGGATGGCCGTGTATAATGTTCGTCGGTTGAAAAAACTGACGTACCCACAATTTTGTATACAGGGTAAATGACATGATAAAGATTAAAGAGGAAGAGATGCTTAAAGATTATTCAATGTTGTTGTACATTTATTTAAATGTTGTAAATTTACTTCCGCTGTGCAATGTAAAGAGTAAAGTTTCATGTAAACTCTGATGTAAAGTGAAAAGTTTTAAATTCCTTGTAAAATTGTACTAAATAAAGTGTAAAGATCCTGTGGAATCTCGAATTCAGTGTATTTTGGAATTCGGGGCGTTACAACCCCCCCCCCCCCTGCCCGAACACACACCCACACACATACCCACTCACCTCGAAGGGGAAGTGAGATCGGGGTTGTCCAACATCGTCGGGGCTCTGTCGTGGCCGATATGGGCCCACATGCCACTGTCGAGCGGCTGCTACTCTTCCACAAGTTGATGTGAGTGATGGGCCTATTGAGGTCGTCCATCACCGCCATTTGGGTTGTTGACGGATGTGATCGGGATGGACGATGACTGTAACCCGAATTGGAGGAGGAGGTTGGATAGAGATGACTGAGCCGAAGGCCAAGGCCGAGGTGGCCAAGGACGGGGATGGCTCACGACGGCTAAGGCCAAAGGATTGCTCTCTGCCCTCTCACTTTCTTTAGATCTGGAGTTGTTTTGGATTTATGGGTTTGAGATTGGATCTGAGTGAGAGTGAGGGGAGAAAAAAGAGAGGAAGAGGAAGACATTGGGATCTGTGGGTCTGAGATTGGATCTGTGTGAGAGAGAGGGGTGAGAAAAGAGAGAAGATCTGAATGAAGAAGACATTGGCCCTACTTGAGGGGGCAGGCTGTGCTGCCGGGATGATGGCGGTCGGTGAGGCAGCGTCAGGGGGCCCGAAGATGGGTCCACCCACACGGTCACTCATGGCCATCGTGACAGAGGTACTATCACCGCTCCTGGTCACGTAGGAGGGAGAGGAGCCACCGTAGCGATGTTGGATTAGAGGAGCCATGGAAACACCTACAACGTTCGCAAGCGTTTCGAATTCGAAGCTATTTAGGCTCCAAACTTTTCGCCGATTCACAGCAGGTGGAGGATGTGTCACATGTGCAACACACGAAAATTCCATTGGGTCGAACATCAAGACTGGCCCAAGAGGGGGTCCAGTACAATTTTCAATTTGAGAGAAAAAATCCTATTGGGCCTGGACAGGGTCCAGTATGGATTTGAGGTTATCTTTTAGGCCCGAGAAGGCGTCCGGATTGTCCTCTTGCCTACCTGACCCACGGTCAATTCCTGGGTTTTTTGCATGACTGAATTAACTTTACTTTATGGGAAGAGTAATCGTATTTTTGTATTGTCAGTGCCCTACTGGTGGACGAGTACGATTTCGGGGAGAGTCCATCTCTCAAATGAGCATAGCGTATCGGAGCAATGACTTACCCTCTGGGATTTTGTTGGAGTAATGCTTTATGTTTGTTATATTATCTCACCCTCCCATGTATAACTGGATGTTCTTTATTTTATTTTATATTTTGTAGGTTGTGCTTTTGTCCCAATTTTTTAAATTTAACTTGTTAATTCCTTATTAATAAAATAGCATGAATATAATTCACATTTTCCTGTAATAAAAAATAAAAATAAACATACAACTGACATAGAAATATGCAAGAGTCTAATAATTTACAAAACGACAAGTTGGTTCAATTAATTATTTAGCTGTGGAGTTAGTTTTGGTCAGTAAAGTCAAATATATAGACTGGAAGGGAGTGAGACTGGAAGGTCAACCTTAAGGGCGCGTTTGGAAACCCAAAAAACTAGGGAAATGAATGGAATACTGCGGATGGGCCCATCTTATCCTATTCCACAGCCTGTTTGTTTTGAAAAAGAGAACAAAGGAAACAACTAAATTTCATTCATTAGGGAAAGATTTCAGTCTATTTCTATTCCAGCTCCACCCCCCTCGGAAAGCTGGGTAAAGGAATGGAGAATCAAGGAATTTTTTCCTAAACTGTCCCACTTTTTGAAAGTTTTTTCCAAGCTGCCATACTTTTTTAAAAAATTCCCAAACTGCCTCACTCGTTTTTTGAAAAAACGAGTGTTTTTAACCACACTCGTTTTTTTTCAAAAAGCGAGTGTGAGTCATTGATTTTCTGAGTAGATATGGATGCCAGCATTTTCTGAGTAGATCTAAGAGCCCAGCATCCATATGAAAGAGTAAGAATTGAATTGCAATCTTCTTCCTTTTAATTGAATTAATTTTCAGATAAATTTTTAGGAAGAAGAAAACTTCCATGGTTCAATTTTTATACTTCTTATTCTTCAACCATCGTACTCTCCGTTGTCATCAATTGACGAGTTCCATGGATTGTTCAACGTCTGGAGGAAACCTTTACCTCGTACGCCACTTGGTCAAACTGAAAGCTCCTCCACAGGTCTACCTTAATAAGGAATATTGATATTAACAATTTAGCAATGCCTGTATTTTTCATCATTTCTTCTTGTGCTGCAAGTTAAAAATAAAGGGCCATTTACATTACATAGTCTTTTACATGTCCACAGCTTTTGGGGTTGAAGGTGAAACTGCCAACTATTTCATCGATAAAAAAACTTATGAAACTGAAGAAACAGAAGAAAAACACCTAAACTAAAGAAACAAAGCCACAAAGCAAAATAGGTTACAATTGGAGTTTGGAGAGATTGAGAAGGGATTGCGGATTTGAGGAGGAGGGTTTGGAAAGCCATTGGAGTTTGGAGAGATTGAGAGAGAAGAGTGAGGTAGATTCCGGCAGTGAGAGCCTCTTCAAACTTTTTGCAGCTATGAGTTCACTATGTAATATTTTGGTCAGGCAATATTTTGTTGATCAGAACGGAGAGTGCTCTAGCTTAAGTTTGGAGGATAATGTCATAATCCATACTTCATGTTGTGGGAGTGTCAAAAGTATGTTTTTTCTCTCCAAGAAAATAGTTTTATTCATTACTCAACCAAAAATGCAAAATATCAGAAATATGTCCATGTACAAATGTTATAAAAAAAAATTTCAAAATGCCGTAATCCATAGTATTCCATTGTTTGCCAAACAAGAGTAGGGAATGGAAACAAAAAAAAGTCAATTCCATTAGTTGCCAAACACACACAACTTATAAAGTTAATTCATCCCTTTCCCTTTCTTTTCATTCCTCTCCATTCATTTTTATTTTATTCATTTCCATTTCCCAACTTAATTGTTTCCAAAGAGACCCTAAGTCTTAAACAGAATTTGGAATTTGGTAGCAGCAGAGCTTTGAATATTTGGTGAATCACTCAAGTGGTTAGGTTTAGCATGAACAAGTAAACTGGAAGATTACCAACCTGCGTTGAAATGTTAGATTCAACGTAATTGCACCCATGCACTAATATTCATTTCAACAGAAATAAAGTGACACTAAAAATCCCTAGAAACTGTATCAAGCTATAAATTATTCAAAAATGATATGATGAATGTGGGACTGCTCTGAGTAAGATATGCAGTCCTTTTTAACGATTCCATCCTCCTTACTTATCAGCCATAAGATATAAATCAAGAAAGAAATTTAACCAACAACAGACATGTTAAAGAGATAAGGAAAAAAAAGTGAAAAAATATTTTCTCCATATAATTAAGTACTTCTATTTCCAGAACCCCTACTAGTTGACATGAAGGATTAACACAAGAAAACAAGGGACTTAAACCCCTTTGATCATGGAGCTAACTCTAATAACCACTCCAAGGAATTTGCCATATGTCAACAGACACCTATAGTGACGGATCTCTAAAACTGTGGGTATAGGCATCATATACCTACAGACGTGTAGTAAACTGTGGGTATAGGTATCCTATAGCTTTAGAGCTTTTCAACACTGTGGGTATAGTCCATAATTTATTTTCCCCCCAATTTTTTCATTTTCCTTCCCTCCAAAAAAATATATTTCATTTATACCTCTAAAACTTCTAAATCCTTCTCTCCCTAACCCAATCTCTAAATCCTCCTCTTCCCGCTGCCGTCGCCCCCCTCTTCCCACTGTCGTCGCCCCCTTCTTCACTTAAAGGAAGAAGACGAGATCTCCCCCGCATCCTTCTCTTCTTCCTTGGCATCGATCTCGACGAGATCTCCCCCGCATCCGCGGCCTCCTCCTTCTCCTCCGCCGCTGGTGCCTGGCATTGAGGTTCGCTGATTTTGATTATGTACATGTTTTATTCTGAATAATTAGGATTTCGATTGGGATAATTAGGGTTTCTGAATAATTAGGGTTTCGATTGGGGTAACTATAAGCTACGGTGATAGTTACAAATCGATTCTAATCTGAGCGTGAATTTGGCATTCAAGCTCATTTAAGAGGTAGTTATTTTAATTCTGATTTTTTGAGCTTTTGATATCGCTAACAAGGCTAGAATATAGTGTACATTTTTCATATTTTAACCTTAACAGAGACTTATAGTTTATCGTCGTAGCCTATACCAATATTGATAGTTCCGCAATTCTTTGTCTTTACCAACATAACAATTTATCGGTGCACATATAATTCATCAATGAAGTAGTCCTTCTTTCATGATGAAAGAAACTTTCTGTTAGAAGCTCTTTCTGTTGCTGCAGTTTGTGATTTGAAGGAGTGTACTGTTCATTTGTTTGTCTCTTAGCTGTAATGTGTCTGAGAGCTGAATTTAATCTTCTATGGCTAATTTATCATTTCCCCTTTTTCTAGATATCTTGCCACAATCACAGTTCGCTTGTACCAGTAATTTGGCACTGAATATGAGAGCCCGAAGTTTTTTCGTGCTTAAACTTTATGATATCTATCTTTTTTTTTTCTAGCTTCATAATCACCGCCAACCCTTTCTGATATGAAATGGTTTAGATGAAGATGTTGATCAAGATTTCCAAATTAAGCTTGTGATTTGAGGCAATAGTCACCTATCTCTAAAATGTGGATTAGAATTCTGACTTCTTATAGAAGTACTTTATTACTTCATTGCTAACACTAATAAGTACGCTTTCATAAATGATGAATCTTTTTGTGGTGGAGCTTCATTTTCAAGCCACAAAATGTTAGTTGAAGATTGCACACTATCCCCTTCATATCAGGTCAAGGTTATTCTTGTCATTTAGGTTTATCGAGGTTAACTACATTTTTTGTAGGTTATTGATATATGTTTGTAATGCTTTATAGTGCAGCCATTATGTGAAACAACAAGGAGAGCAAGAAAAACCAAACGTGCTAGAAAGGACATTATATTGTAATTTCTTGTTTGTGGGGGAGATCACCGGATATGTGTCTTGGATTGTGGAAGTAGGTCACACTGAATGAGCTACATTAAATCTATTGCCATCTTGTCTCTTAGACTTTTAGTGCTTTTTAATTTGGTAGAATATTTTTTGCGAATTTAGTGTGTATTATGAATTAAATATATCTCTAATTGTTGTCTGATAATGCATCGTTGATGATTCATACTACATTGCTGTGGTATTTGTTTAATTATTGAATTAGCTTATGACATATGTTTATGGATGATAGTATAGTAATATTCCGACTTATTGAATTATGTTGTGGGCATTTGTTATAGTGAATATTGGGTTCTGATTGATATGTTGTTACGAGGATTCCAGTTTTTACTAGGTAGGAGGAATGAATAACAGTTGGTTGTCTAGGTATTTGTTATGAATTTTGCCTATTTGAATATTTTTAGCTTCCCTTTTTGGAATTGTGATTACTTGGGTGTAGAAAATTAGTATATAATAGTGCATGAAGAGATGAATGTAGGGTTTGGGAAATCTTTGAAAGTTTGGAGTTTAGGATTTATATGATTAAGGTTCTAGTTATTGATGTTACAAATTATCATACGTTGGCTTTTCAATTTGAATTCTTCTATAATGTAGTAGACATTTGCTTTATTTTTAAGATCAGTTTGTATCATGCATACGGATGATTATAGTGATCTGATTATGTTTTGGACATTTTATTTGTGGAAAGTCTTGGGCTTTGATTTCTATGACATGATACTGGGTATACAATGTTAACTAAGGGCAATAAAAAATTTATAATGTAATCTATATCCTTTTATATTGTTGAATTTTGCATTGGACTTGTTTTTGGGTTGTACTAGGATTACACATGAAAATGTTAATTGAGAAAAAAATATATTTTTTGTTTGTGAAAGAAAACTCCCATTGGATTACATGTTTAAGTTTTTGTGATTTGCACCTTTTGGAGGCATTTTACGGTTGCCCTTTCAAATTGTGCAAACAAGGTGCACAGTTTCCAGCACAACCAAAATCGAACTGACTCACTAGTCAAAATGCTTACTAGGCATTTGGCAGGAGATTTGTTTATGTCAAGAATAGTGTTAGTCTTGGAATGGACAAATGTAATCTAAGACCTTGCTACATTTAGACTATTTTGTTGATGTAGTAGCTAATATGCATCTCGTCTACCAACACACTCTGTATTTGGCTAGTAGACATAGTTTAGATTTATGTATGATCCTAATTGGCAACCTTGCTCTGTATGTTTTTGCTGTTTATGTTCATAACTCAAATAATGAGTAGATTGTAGCTTTTTTGTGAACATATTTAGCTTTGAATAGGTAGATGTTTACACTATTAGTAGTAAAAGATCCTCCCTAGACCAGTTCTCTGGATTAGTGTGTTAAACAGATTATCTGAAGCTTTATTTTCAGTTGGAAACTAAATTTTCAGGGTCTTGGTTATGCTTTTATTTCCTCATCAATGACAGCTCAATAACCGATGTGATTTAAAGTCTACTGCACATTTTGATGGATGTTGATATCCCTTTGTTAATATTTGTTAAATATTAGTGGAATCAAGTTGATGTTTCTCAGTCTTGCTGCATTGAATAGCATAGCCTGTAATCTCGATCCGTGAGTTTGCGTGAAACTATATAATGGGTGAATTGGTAAAATATGTTGGTGTCTTATTCAGATCTTTCAATATGTTGGAGTAGTAATTATCGAGGTGTGTTCTCTTGTTCAATAAATTTCTTAAAGAGATTTTTATTACGAATTTTATAAACTATGTGATTTAATAAAATGTATTGGTTTCTTTTGAATTACATTATATCACTGAGATATGCAATCAAGTGGTCATCGTTTTTTTTTATCTTGTGATTATGTTCCCTAAACTTGGCCTACAAATAAATGTTGGTTTAATGCCTTCTTGTACGGAATCATGTTACTAATAACAACCACAAAGTTATAATACATGTATAGTTCAAATAGGATTTTTTTTAGTTGTCCTGATTTGTATGTTCCCTGCTCATTTTATAACAATAAGTATCACTTGCTATTTAACTTTAGTTCAATATGTGCTAGATATGAAAACTGTATTTCCAGCCTCTCTTACATTTTATTATGTTCTTCTTTCTGATATTCATAGTTTTTATTTATCTAAATTTGCATTTAAAGTTGTTATATTTATTACATCAGAATAGTATAAAGGAATAAGATCATCAATCAAGATTCTGACATGCTTTAAAATATTTTTTGGACAGGAAATTACCTCAAGTTCTATGATGGAATAAAATCTATCTATCCAGACATCAAAATTATTTCCAACTGCGATGGGTCTTCTCGCCCATTAGATCATCCTGCAGACTTTTATGATTATCATGTAAGCTAGAAAATATTCCTCTACTATTAAGCTTTAAAATGCTTATTTTTTATTTTTTGGCACTTGCGGCAATAGTAACTACATATTGTTAAGAAGTCTGCGATGTCGTCATTCCTTAGGTTTATACCTCTGCATCCATTATGTTATCTATGGCTCATCAGTTTGACCATGCACCACATTTTGCAACGAAGGTACTTAAAGCATGTCAATATTTCTTAAAGCCATTTATATGAAACTACACATGGAATTGTGTCTATAGAGTTCAGTGTTCATGAAAAGTTGCATTATGTAATTTCTATGCACTGCCAGGCTTTTGTTAGCGAGTGTGAAGTGCATGGAAGCGACACTAGTTCTGGAAGCCTTTTAGCAGCATTAGCAGAAGCTTCTTTTCTTATTGGGCTTGAAAGAAACAGGTCTGTTCACCCTTAGCTCACTATCATAGACTTGCACGGATTTCGTTTCAAAACATGTTCACTTGTTGATCATTTAATAATTATATAGGTTTTTGCTTTTCAAACAGTGATGTAGTTGAGATGGCCAGTTATGCACCGCTTTTCGTCAATTCCAATGATCGGGGGTACCTATTTTTCTTCCTCATTATTCTTTGTTATATGGGCTCTTGTGCTCGCTTTTCTACAATCAATGTGGATTGTACATACCATCCACCTTGAGGTTCTTTTTTAAAGTCTGGTAGTAGAAAACAGATATTCATAGTCTTAACGTTGACAATTACCTCAGTTATCATCCCATTATTTCCAAAAATTTTGGAACATGTTTTGGCATTTGATAGTTGTTTTTGTGATTCAGGTTTAACCCTGATGCCATAGTGTTCAACTCATGGCAGACTTACGGAACTCCCAGCTACTAGATGCAGCATTTTTTCAAGGATTCAGGTGGTGCTACAATCTATCCGGCTAATCTTCAAGCAAGTCCCTCCACCTCGCTGATTGCATCTGCAATCACTTGGCTGAGCCCAGAAAGCAACAACACTTATCTAAAAATAAAGGTTCCCACTTTCTTATACTTCATGGTCATTAAATATTTCCAGTACAACTTTTGAGTACTATTTGATACTTTTGATTACTACTCCAACTTTGCTCAGTTGATTAATTAAACTTGATTTAGCAAAGTTTGATGGATGACAAACTATGGCCATGTTCGCATGGCAGTAAGGACTTACTTTTCAGTAGGTTCTTCCAGCTCACATACTTTCAGTAAGTTTTTTTGATTAGTAATCTTGATTAGTAATGTGATGTCTTTAATTTGCACGACAGTGAACAGTGATAATCAAGGATGCACTACTCTGCTTTGAGATTAGAGTCTGATTGATTCATTTTTTTGTGTGTGGCTAAATACACTACTGTCCTGATAGGAAGGGATGAGAAGATGTAATAAGCTGTAAATTTGGCATTCTTTGTTTGTGTCAAAGTTTTAGTTGATCGATCAGTATCAGAATGTAACAAACTGTAAATTTGATTACCTGTATGAAACAATATCCCAATATTTCCAATTCTGAGTTGATTACTGTAATGGTTATGAATCTGTGATTAACATGATCGATGTTGATCTCTTGTAATGATTATATCTGATGATGAAGAACTAAACAAACACAATAATGTGGCTGGAACATCTCAATCAGCCTAAAATACACAAAAAGAACTATACCAACAGAATAAACATGGTGGGTATATATTCAAATAATTGGATGCGAAAACTATTGCTAAAATATATAGCAATGGAGTTTCAACCGTGGGTATAGGAAAACAAAAGGTGTCTTTAAAACCTATACCAACGGATACGAAACCATGGGTATAACACCGAGGTTTTGTCCAACGGGTGAAAAAACCGTCGCTATAGGCTATAGTGACGGCATTTTGCCGTGGGTATAGCTAATTAAAAACGACGGAAAAATACGTCCGTTGGTATAGGTTTTATGGGCTATACCTACAGTTTTTCGCCTTTTACCCACGAATTTTTGCTGTCACTATATGTCAAATTCCTTGTAGTGAACTAACCTATTTTCAACAATTATTTAGCTAAACGACCCACTTCCAAAAACATTTAGCCAACTGACCCACTTTCACAAAATATTGTATCCAACTAACCCTATTGATATAATAACCTAAAAAAACAAAATTTTCTATATAACCCTACTTTAGAAATTATAAACTAATATCTCTTATCCTTATAAAAGCTGGATATTTCACAAAAAATGAAAAAGCTAAAATTAAAAAATCTTTCAAAATTTAAAATTAGATACATTGATAAAAGATTAACAGAAAGAAAACATATTACTGATAAAGAAATATCAGAATACTTATTACTGACAAGTAAATTAACGAATAAACTAACTAAGGAAATACAAAAAGATATAGCATGCAAATTGTTAGATTACAGAAACGAAGAAGAAAATTGGTATTACCAACACCTACTAGCATATAAAATATTAGGCTAAGTATGGGCAACGAAGCAGTAGGATTAGGTCCAAACATAGGACCAGAAATTTATATGATAAACATATAAGAATTGGATGAAAATTGCAATGGTCCTGAGTTTGTAGGAGTTATAAGGAAAAATTTAAAAATCATAAATAAGAACATAAAAGAACCAGGTAAATATATAACTGATGACACAGAGGAAGATTTAGGCATAACTGAAGAAGGTATGAAGGAGTTAAAAACTATAACAAAATTTAATATAAATATTTTAGAAATAGAAGATTTAATGGAAAATCTCAATTCAGTGGAACTTGAAGAAGCCTTAAAAAACCTCGATATAACAAATGAAGAAATAAAAATGGATCAAGATAGAGAGAAGATTATAGAAAAACCTACAGAAATTCAAACTGACATATACGAAATCTTAAGACCACCACCTAACAAAACACCTTACCAATTGCCATGGAAATAACAAAATACAAAAAATAATAAATTAGGAAGAGACAAAGAAAAAGAAACCCCCAAATATGAACATACAGAACACTACGAAAAAGGAATAGCAGGAAATAGAGAATGGCTAGATTTAGACTGCGTAAAAGACGTAGATAGAACAATAGAATAATGGGTAATGGCCTTAGTAAAAGTAGGATCTAGGCAAAATCTTACGAGAAACGCATTTGAGAAATTTGTAGAAGCCACCTTTATAGGAGTAGTAGGAAAATGGTCGAATGGACAAAACGAAAAAGAAATAAATACTATAAGAAAATTAAGACCAATTGATGATAGAGTAACTGAAGAAACCCCAGCACAACGAACCTTAGGTCTAAAAGAAATAATTTCTTATTACGAAATAGTAATAAGAACAGAATTTAGTGTATACGATAAAGGAGAAAAACACACTATGTACAAAAAGAATCAAGCAAGATGGAGACTAAGTAACTTAGAAATATGCGACATGTATTATTTTGACAACTATGCTTGTGAATTCCGAAAATATTTTCAAAATAGTTATCATACAAAAGAAGAATGGAGTCCAATTTTGGACTCATTCTTTCTAAAACTATCTGATCCATGAAGTATAAACATTTATAGTGCATACATAGATGAGAAAGTAAAATAATAAGTAGACACTTTAGGGTATAGAATACAATTCTTAAAAGATTATAGGGATAAAGTATGCCAAGTTGCTAAAGCAACAATGAAATATTATAGAACATATAAATAAAGAATTTGTTGAGAAGATGCAAGACCGAATCATTGGGGATGTAATAATAACTATAATTATACAAAGAAGAGTAAACAAAAATTTCAAAAATATAAACCAAAATATAGAATAAAATTAAAGAGATATAAAAAAACCCTATAAAAAGTACTTTAGAAGAATAAATAAAAATAAAAATAGACAATAGACGAAAAATCCTAAGAAAACATATGTGAAGAGGTAGGACATATATCACCAAATTGTCCTAAAATGATGAAAAAAGAAAATGTAAAATACGTAGAAAAAATTGAAGAAATGAATAACATAAATTATGAACCCATTGGATGGTCAGAAATAAGTGAAGATGAAGAAATTATGGTAATGGAAGACGATAGTGGAAGTAGTGAAGGTAAAACAGAACAATGTGAAATAAACATAATGACATAAATAACAGAAATAGGAGAACCATCAGAAACAGAAGAAAATAATGAAGAAGTAAGAGAAACAATGTGCTTTGACATACAAAAATATAATAAAATAAGAGCGACCAAATTAATTATAAATCCAAAAGAAAATTTTAAACTACCAATATTCGAAAGAAAGAAAAATACTATCATAATAGCCAGGAATAATGAACAACCTATATACATTGAACAAGCACAAAGAAAAACCATAATTCCATGAATAACCGAAAGAATAATAAGACAAGAAATGAAAAAAAAATATGAAAAAGAAGAAAAACATTAAGACACATATATTTAAAAGCTGTATAAATAATAATAAAAGCCTATTTTAAGAAAAGAATAAATATACCCCTAGAAATATACTTTTTGGATGATAGAATAATATCAAGTTCACAAGATGCCTTAATAGGAATAGTACAAGGAAACCTAATGTACCGAAAGATAAAATTTACAATAAAACCTAACTTCTCTATAAGTATGGCGGAAGAAAATAAAGACAAAAGTCTAGTCATGTATTACAGATTATCAAGAATAGAAATGATAGAAAAAAAAGTAAAGTTATAAGTATATAAATAAGAAATATTTATGCTTTCACTAGTAAGCATGAAGTAAAAAATAGAAATACAAATAATTTTAAATAGAGCCGCTATTCAGCAAAATTATAAGATACAAACCAGGTAGAAAAAACCCTGAAATGACTATACCAAATTATATAGAATTTGATTTTAATAAAACATAAGAAATTGCAAAAGAAAAAACACCACAAATAATGTTCGGAAGGAGATCACTATCAATAAGAAACAAACAACAAGCATTGGAATTAATACCAATAATAAATATAATAGAACACAAAAATAATAACCAATTTAAAATAGAAATAGAATATTATGACAATGGAAAATAGAATAAACAAGTATCCTTAGTAGATACAGGAGCTACTAATTCACATATTAAAAAAACAAATATAAAAACAACTGAATTAATGCCATTAGAAAACCCATATTACTACCTAGACTATTACAATAATAGACATCCAATTGTACATAAAATAATACTGTCACTAAGGATATATGGTAGAAAGGAAATGTTATTACACTTACACGTAGACTCAGAACACCATATTAATGAAATATTATTAGGAAATGATTTCCTTACATCAGTACAATCTTACTCAATTCAAGAAAAAAAAAATCACAATAACAGTAAACAATGAAAGTATAGTAATAAATAGGATATTAGATAAATAAATCCATTAAGAGTAACAAAAAATACATTATACATACGAACAAAATTTGTTTACGAAGGATACAAATCAAGAAACTATCACAGTCTAATAGACATTGGAGCAGGCATTAGCCTATGCCACGAAAATATACTAGCAAAATGGAAACAAGATGGATATAATAAAAAAGCAATAACTTGATTAACGGGACAAACTATCATACTTGATAAGTATCAACAAAATGTTTATATACAAATAGAAAATTACATATTAAAATACCAATAATATACCAGTTTGATGATATGAATAATGATGTGCCCTTAGAAAATAGTTTTTTTCAACAATGCTATCCTATGACCATATCACATAAATCAGTTGTATTTAGGACACCTTGTCAACACCAAGTAATGGCAATTAGAATAACCCAACCTTATTCTAGAACTGACCTGCCACGCATCAGAATTTCTTCAATCCAGCGTGGTAAATATCAATATTTACCAAACAAAACTAGAATACAACAAGTCTAAGAAATAACTACCAAAAAAATTTTACAAAAATAATTAGAAGATCTGTGCGGAGAAAACCCCTTAGCAAAATGAGACTTAAGTAAATCCACAGCACATATAGAGTTAATAGATAAGAACAAAGTAATAAAAATTAAACCTATAAGGCATACTCCAACAGATTTAGAAGAATTCAAAATACATATAAAAGAATTAATAGAAAATAATTACATAAGAAAATTACAGTCCACATTCATCACCAGCATTCACAGTAAAAAAATATTCAAAAGAAAAAAGAAGTAAATATCGAATGGTAGTAAATTATAAGGAACTAAATAAAAATACTAAAAGATTTTGATATCTGCTACCAGATATACAAATACTACTCAACACAGTAAGAACAAAAAAAATATATTAGAAATTTAATTGTAAATCAGGATTTTATCATGTAAAACTAACAGAAGATTCGAAACAGTTAACAGCATTTAGCACACCTCAAGGATTCTTAGAATGGAATGTATTACCATTCGGTTATAAAAACAGTTCAGGAATATTTCAAGAATATATTGATAAGATATTTAAAAAATACAACAATTTCATATTAGTATATTTAGATGATATTCTAATAGGATCTGAAAATGATGAATATCATAAAGAGCATCTACTAAAATTCATAGAAATAGTAAAAAATACAGGTATTATACTATCAAAATAGAAAATAGAATTGTTCAAAACTGAGATAGAATTCTTAGGAACAAAATTATCACATGAAAGAATAGAACTACAGCCATATATAGCAGAAAAAATAAATATATTTTCTAATGTCCTAAGAGAAAAAAGAGAAGTACAATTTATAATCAGGTTACTAAATCAAATAAGAGGATACATACCAAATTTATCAGCAAAAAATAAATTGGTTACAGCAAAAACTAAAAAAGTTTAAGAAATGAGAATGGACCCCACAGGATGAAGAAAAGCTTAAATATTCAAACAACTAACTTCAAAATTAAATAAGCTAAGATTACCTGTTAAAAAATATTCATGGATAATAGAAACAGATGCATGTGAAAAACTATTGGGAAGCAGTATTAAAATTCATTGAAATACATGAAGAAGAAGAAAGACTAGCCAGATATACTAGTGGATCATTCTCACAGACCCAATAAAATTACCACATAAATAAAAAAGATCAACTGGCATTCTTAAAAGCTATAAAAAAGTTTGGGTTATTCATAATACATACAAAATTCACATTAAGAACAGACAATACACAAGCAAAGAGTTGGATTAACAAAATAATAGACCAAATTATAGCAAATAAAAGGTTGATAAGATGGCAAATGCAGTTAACACATTACTACTTCTCAATAGAAAATATAAAAGGAAAAGATAACATCCTACCAGATTTCTTATCAAGAACCTAACAATTTTATTTTTATAGGATGGAAAATAGAGCTTCAGCATGTAGAACAAGATATAGTCTACCTAATGGAGACTGTGGAGCAATTAAAAAGAGCATTTAACCAACTACAGCTGCAAATATGTGGTCTTCAAAGTATATTTTACCAATATATAAATGCAGATCATATTGAAAAATGAGCGAAGGGAGTGAACCTATTAACCCACAAAATATAAGCAAGGTCACAAAAATAGTCACATAAGATGAAAACTCCACATCCATATAGCCTACTACCTACAAAGAGAGTTTACTCTCAGATCCTCCAAAATACTCCAAGAAGAATTTATTTTTAATCTATATTGAGAAATTATGCCAAACCACTCAGGTCAACCAATTTATCAAGACTATTTCTCAACAACATATGAATAAAGCGATCATACTATCAGGAGCAAATAAAAAAAACAGTGAAAGTATTGTTCAAAAGAGGACTTATCCACTGCATCTAAACATCTCGAGAATGTGAAGAACTTAGCCAATTACCAAAATAAGTATATAAACACTACAACACACGATTGATTTACCGGCATATATTCTCCGGCGTTTTACCAGAAACGTCGGGGTAGGAAGAGACCAGCAATGGGGCATCAAATTGGATGGTTATAAGCCGGCGGCCTCTACAAAATGTCGGGGGATTATGATATTCACCGGCGTTTTTTATTAAAAACGCCGGTGAAGACCATATTCACCGGCATTTTAATAAAACACGCCGGCGAATATACAGATAAAATGTACCAAAGAATCTTCTTCCATTCACCGGCATTTTTTAGTTAAAAAGCCGGTATAGGGTTTGGAATAAATTTCCCCCAAATCCAAACCCTATACCATTTCCTCCTCCGTCGATCCCAAAAAAAAATCCCAATTTTTTCCCCTCTCTCTCGCGCTCTCCCGCCTCTGCCTTGGTCCCATTGTCATCTCCCGCAGTCTCCCTCCCCCGTTGTCATCTCCCGCAGTCCCCCGCCCTCTCCCACTGCCCTTCCCCACCCTTCAATCCTTCTTCGCTAGTCAAGTCAGCATAATCTCAGTCTCTCCTTTTTTTTTCTTTCTTCCTATTATTATTCTCGTTATCTTTTCGATAAAAGGGTTTCTTGATTTGGCGGGAAATTGAGATTGATGAAGAGAGTGGTGAGGGCGGGATCGCTGGCGACTCCTTGCCCCACTCCACCGAGCCTAGCTTTCGCGAGCTCGACGACGTATTCCTGCAGGTAGCTCGATGTTTCACTGTAAAAGATCCTATTTTTTTAAAAAAGAAATTTGATTTGGTGGGTTGGAAAGTACTAAATTAGTAGCTTTTTGGATTTACTTGCATCAGTCTATTGGTTTTATGAGTTTGAAAATTTTGAGGCGAATATCTGATGAATTAGTTAGAGGTTGGAAAATTAGAACAGTGCCGAAATACTGGTTAGATATCGATGAAATGGATTTACTTTTATCAAAAATCAAATGAATACATTGCAAAGGCTTCAAATTTGAGTAGTATCAATCATATACAATCTTAATCTTCTAGTTAAAAATAGATACTTGGCTATGAATACACTATACTTGGCTAGAAGAGTGTATAAGGGATTGCACTTGAGCTATAGTACTTTCTCCTGAATATGCGAAGGTAAGGAACTTAATTCAGTTATCTTTTCTTTATTGTCTCTTTATGCAATTTAATTTAAGAAGGTTATTTGCTCCATGAACTTGTTAACAATTTTGGTAAATAAGTTGCTTGTGTAAACAAATCAGCAGAGAACTGTTATAATCGTTATTTCTTGCTATACTTTAGCTCACATTTGATCACTCAAATGCCGATAGATAATTGAGTCTATCTCCTATTCCATGCTATTATTTTATTAGTTGCGACATGTCATGATAATTAGTGTTATAATCATCTGTTTACAACATCTCCTGTGTATCGACATTTTCTTAATATAGAAAGAAATATGAAAATTGTGAAATGGCATATTTACTGTAGATTTTGGATGGTTTATTATTTTTTTCGGTTTGGGAGATTGTCAAAATCTTGTTTAAATATGTTCAACCCCTCGTCATTCTGTTTTGACTAAGTTATTTTAGTTTAAGTTAAGTTTTTCTGCCTCTTTTACTACCTACCCAACTGAATGTTATATTGTGGATGTATTTAGCTTATTCATCATATTTTGAGTGGTTAGAAGGCTCCTTATCAGGGAAAAAACAGATAAAGGAAGAATTAAATATGATATTAAGTCGTTTTAGTGGTTTGAATGGAGGAACCGATTCAAAACCCAATGAAAAACATATGAAAGCTTCTAATTTAGGTTTTGTTAACAACTTGGCCACATCGATGGAGTTTTATTAACCAGGGTTTTGTTAAAAAGAGATGCATGTCACTTAGTAACTTGAACCTACCTAAACTTGGTTAGACCATCACAATTGTTTGTCAATTCTATCCACTTCTTGCGCTTCTTTCCAAAGAGTATGTGTTGGATCTAACTGCATGCTCCTATAGATTTTGGACCTTTATTAGCCATCAATGTTGTTTTTTGAAGAGCTCAGAGTGATTGTTTGAACCATGGTGCAGACTGTATTTGTGATGATAGGTGTTATTTGTATGGTATCCAAATTTGGAAAAAATTTCCTAATAGGTTCCATTCTAGTTTATTCAGTTTGCACTTTGTACAAGTAAACATCTGAACCTTTATGTATACAAAGTCATTTGGTTGAACCTATCAAAATTCATCAGCATAATATGTTTGCTTTGGCATGATAAACTTCAGTTTATAATGATCATCTGATACTTTGCATTCACTCATACATTGTGAGCCTGTGATCAACTATGGATACATTATGAACCTGTGTATATTAGTGCATATTGAAGTATACCTTATGATGCTTAATTAGTGCATATTGAAGTATACCTTAAGATGCTTAATTAGTGCATATTGAAGTATGAACCTGTGTAATATTCATATTCCATAAGTTGCAATCATCTTTTCAGTAATAATGTTGTTACGTCTTAAAGAATGAAAATATTACCATTGTTGGCTTGATCAGTTTCAGAGCAAAGCAAAGGGAAACAGGAAGGGATGTGCAGAGAGAGATAGAGAGGGGAGGAAATGGGTGAATTTTTTTCCGTACTGACCCACTTTTTTGTCTGAATTTGGAGATGAGATGGATCATATATCTGAAGTTGCACACTATGATTTTTGTAGGAGTGACTAGTGATGGAATTTTTTTTATCTAAACTTTATATACAATTATATCATGATGTCTAGATGAGTATCAGTTTCTAAAATAATGAGATTGTTGCTTGTTGCTTGGGTTTGAAAATGAGATTGTTCTTTCTCATTGATTTTAAGTGATGACGAGATGGATTATGTAACTGAAGTTGCACGCTATGATTTTTGTAGGAGTGACTAGTGATGAAATAATCCTGTTTGAACTTATCTTGTGGTTTCAATTGACAGTTATCTCATGAGTATTATAAAAGTATAAGTTTTATCTCCGTTAGTATCTTATTTGCTTGAATTTGACAGTGAAAATATTCTTTTTCAGTCTTTGTAACTCAATATTTTGAACTTCATATTTTGGTTATGAATGTGATGAGATCATATTATTATGTTTCATTATGTGATTATAATTTGATGATATTATACTATTATGCTTCATTCATATTTTATTGGGACTCTTTTAGTTTTGCAATTGATTTTGATTGCAAGAGTGCTAAAGTTTTTATTTTTATTTTTTATTTTTATTTTTATTTTTTTTATTTATTTATTTATTTATTTATTTTTATTATTATTATAATTTTTTTTAAATATATATCTACCTCAGCGTTTTTACAAGCGCCGGGGTAGCTTTTCAGCAAAAAAAAAAAAGTAGTATATACCGGCGTTTTAAAAACGCCGGTGTAGGTGATGGCCGAAAACATTAATTCCAAATGAAGCCACCCATTCACAGGCGTTTTACGGCCGCCGATGTAGTTTTAATCTACACTGGCGGTCGTTAAAAATGCCGGTGAATGTCCCTATGCTACAGCGACACACGATTCAGCAACACTTGCACCGGCGATTTATAAAACGCCGGTGGTATCTACAGTGGGGTTTATAAACGCCGGTAAATATGTAAAAAAATACCGGTAAAGACTGTAAGTTTTGTAGTGAAAGCTTCTAAAAGTTATTTTGGTCTTACAAAGGTATCCAAAATATTTGTCCGGATATTTTCAGTTATTCCAGAATTCCTTGAAGATGATGAAGAACTACCAGCTGAACATATTATAAAGATAGGGATAACTACACAAATCCTATTTGGAGCAAACAGTATTATACCATATATAAAATGAAGAATTTGAAAAAATGATCCCAGAAAGAAGAGCTACGGGATTTAAAACAATGTATTGTAAACTGAAGGACATACAAAATAGAGACGGTAACATATGGATCTATGATAGTTCTGAACCACAAAAATTAATGATTTACAGCATAGCAAAAATTAATCACCCACAGTCAAAGAAAAAAGCCTTTGATAGCTGGTATTGAATTTTGCATAAAGGAGACATGGCAATGACAGAATAGACAGCTGTCTACTACTATACATTGATGAGGATGGAACCACAATATGAATGAGGATAATGCAGAAAAGAACAAGAGAAGGCTGACGAAGAGCTATTTCTGATGTGAAGCACATGAAGATGTTGGTCAGAAAAGAATCTTAAATGTAAGCAGTGACATAATTTATCTATGATGTAAGTAATGATATAATGAGAACAATAATTGTATCTTATGTAAAGTCATCCCTTCTTCTATAAAAGGGGAGGCAGGGTAAGGGAGAAAGGCAGACTATCTAGGAGGAAAGAAATTCCATATAAGTTTGTAAGAAAAGTCTGTAAGGGGATTGGGAGAAATAAAATTATCTTTCTCTGAGTTCTACCACAAGATCTTGTACAAAATAAGGTATGAAAAACTAATTTTTCTTACTTATGGAGAGTTTTGTAAGGCTCTGCCTGAAGGATCGTGCAAAAAGACCCATTTGTAACCTTCTATAGTTAGATTGTATACCTAGTAGCAGGAAACGAGTTAGGTTGTGGTTGCCTGTATCGAAGTGCTACTAGTTGTTCTAGACGTATCTTTCGGATGAATCTCTCTTAAAAGCATAGTAATCCCGATATGAGAGGAACGTAAATGGAGCACTGAAATCGATGTGCATACCAAAGGTATTTTATCCACTGGTAGTAACTGCTTCAGAACAGCTTGAAGAAGTTTAACTAGGTTGGAAGCATGATGGGCCATTTTGTTTTGATTTTTATGGTATCCTTAGAAATCTCTCTCTACTCCTAATTTTATAATTATTGTTGTTCAATAGAATTAATGGATAATAGTAGTTTGAGTATTGCCTCAGAAATTTTTCAATTAATGATTAATTATCAAGGAAGTGATAAAATGCTTTTTTTTTATGTTTATTATCCTCATAGAGTAACAAGCATGAATGATTATTATGAATTCAAATTATTATTTTTTAGTGTACAACGAGTAATAATTATAACAATAAATCAAATAAATTCTGAAGAAAGTAGTAATATAAATATTGAAATAATTGATGATCTAACTTTTTATGAAATATCTTTATTATTTTATGAAAATGGTGTATTTAATAATTATATCTGGAGCCCTAAAACAGCATATAAACAATTTCTAGAAGAAAATGGACAAATTGGAGAAGGAAATAGACATATAGAAAAACTCGAAGAATCCCCATATGATAGTAATAGTGAAATATCTGAGACATAATTAGAATATATGGAAGATCTTGAAGACACGTTTGCTTACTTTTTTTAGATAGACAATATACATTATTTCGAAGAATATTATTTTACAGAAAATTATCATCTTTAAAATTTTTGATCCTTTAAAGTTTTAATGTTTTTTGATACTCTCTTTCATTCTATTTTTCAGGAGAGATTTCATGCTTTGCACCCAAGTTGGTATCGGAGTCAGTACAGAGTAAGTAATTTTTACTTAATATCTGTAATTTTCTTTAAATTAATCACTAATTTATAAGATATAGGATAGAGAACAAAAATTTAACAATATACTAAAACCCAAAACCTTTAGAATTTAATAAAAGGTCACACATCCTGTAGAAAATATTATAGAATGTATATTATAGGTCATTTTCCCAATATTTTCTAAACAGGTCGTTTCGCCAAATATTTCCAAAAAGTGGGTCACATAGCCAATTAGATCTTGATCTTGAGATTAGCAAATAACAGTGTTCTTACTTCCAACAGCTATCTACTTAAACAAATAACAGTATAAACTAGCAAGTAACTTCAAAGTTTAGCTACATACCTCCCTCTCTCTCTCTCTCTCTCTCTCTCTCTTCTCTCTTATTCCTTCCTCTTCTTTCTATTGAAGAGCACTCCCCCCACCAAACGACGACGTTGCCGACTTCACTTCTGAATGCAGAGAACCCATCATATCCATCCCAAGTTGCTGTTGCTCTCTTTGAGAAGTCGTTGTCGTCGATATCCCACCCCTCATTCCCCTCACCATGCTCCCAACTCCAAGAAAGTCTCGTGTCAATCCATCTGACCCCGCATTAATACTTCCCCTATTCGTCGACAAGCCATGCATAACACTAAACCCCCCATAACCACCACCACCTCCACCATTCTCTTGCCCACTAAATATGCTAGTGCTCCCATTAGCAAGAGAATCCATTAGGTCTTGTATATGCGTTGCATTCTCCATCTCCTGACTTCTCATCTTTTCTCTCCCAAACCCTCTCGGTAACGAGGAACCTCCGGCACCATTGCCACAGCTCGTTGTCGCACCCATCTGAGCTGCTTTTTGAAGCAGCGCCGTTGCTGACATCTGAGGGAGGACCGACTCATGACTTTGCACTGAGGAATTGTTAAATATCGAAGAAGACATTCCCACTTGATGATTATTCATCATATTCCCGGCGAAGAGGGTGGTCGAGTCATTGTTATTTCCTCCATTTGAGAAGAAGCTCAAGTTGAAGATATTATTTGATGAAGCTGATGAGTTGTTGTTGTTGTTATTGTTGCTGGTTTGGAGTTCAGGTAGTTGCATCACACTGTGGAACTGTTTAGTTTGCTGGAGGTGTGAGTGGTGGGACTGAGAATCTTCGTTGCTGAATTCTTGATTATTGTTGTTGGAGCCACTGCTGTTGCCACCGGGAAGGTAGAAGGCCACGGAGGCTGAAGAAGGGTGGGGTGCAGGGCTGAATGGGGAAGGGTTGGAGGATGGGGAGAGAAGGTGGTCGAATTGGGAGGCCCCACCACCGATGCGGAAGAGATCAGAGGATGGGTGGTGTTGCTGGGATTGGTCTTGTTGTTGTTGGAGAGAATGGAGGTGGGAAGTGAGTTGCGAGAGGCCAAGACCCACGGTGTTTGTGTTGGTGTTGGCACCATAGAGGTGGGAGTTGAGGGCGGTGAGGGAGGTTGGGAGGCGTGCACTTTCTTGAGCAAGAGCGTCGCAGAATGCTCGATGAGTGATGAAGCTGTCCCGCCTGCAATGATTGTTGAAAAAATTGAATTGTATTACTTATTAATTGTGGCATTTGAACAAGAAACAAAGAAGAAAATATCTTTTAAAATTGTTTACCGAATTGAGTCAAAAAAAAATGTAGCATGGACAATGATACTATGAATTTATCCATGCAGTGCAAAGTAAGATATGTTTATTATTCTAATTAATTTTCCTAATATTTTATAAAAGGAAATTTGTTATCATAAGTTATTATTCCTAGCTATTGCTCAATTTTTCTAACAACTAGTGAAAATTTTCAATGTCATGGATTTGAATTTCAACAATTCCAGTCTCAATTATTATTATTTTTTCTCTCAAAAGTCCAAAGTTACACAACCTCACTTCAGCCCCATATCGGTGGCAGATGCTCACCTTTAGTCTATCGCAATAATACAACCAGCATAAATGAATGTGGTTACTTATTTTTATTAATACATGTAATAGAATTTGCAAGCTGTAATTAAACATTCAACAGATAAGTGAAACAAAACCCAAGCTACCAAACTCATAGAGAGGCAACAACCCAAGTGGGGGAACCCCAAAAATATTCCCCTTGAATCAGGAAGGTCAGTCAGTCCGTTCAAGAAAAGCACATTTTTAGGACTGGCTCTCTAATTAATGCAAAGACAGAATTTTTGCAACAAACATGAATACCTAACAATCTAATACTCCCTCTCTTACTAACTCCCCGCCTCAATAAATTCTAAACCCGCCCCAAACATTCAAGTCATTGCAAGGAATTTTGCCTATACCATGAAAGTTCCCCATATTAATAACCCTATTTCTAGCACTTCATTGAATACATATAACTCCTAAATAATTTCCCTGTTCACCAGCTCCCACTTCAATTAATACCAAGTAGTACTAGTAGAAGAGGAGCTCCCAACGAGAGAGAGAGAGAGAGAGAGTAGTAGAAGAGGAGCTCCCAAATTTGAACTGAGAGAGAGAGAGAGAGAGAGACTATAGCAGCGAGCTCTTCTTCCAAGATCCAGCTCTAGCTTTTTCATGAAAATCCGGACCTGCCATTTGCAAAGGAGCTGTACAAAAGTAGCCAACCCACAAGAGAACAAACCTGCTAAACTGCTTAGATGGCAACACGTGAATGTAAAGAGAGAGAGAGAGAGAGAGAGAGAGGGATGTAAGAGAGCGTTGGTTACTATGAGGAGATGGTAAAAAGATGATGCCCTTTTAGTAGAAGAGAAAGCTGACTGAGTATGACCAAGGCTTGGACAATTCACGTGTTCTCTCTATCACATATAGCCTCGCGTAGGGAATCCAACTATAACAGCCCTACAAACCCTAGCCATTAAAAGCCTCTAACCCAATAAAAAAAAAAATGGGAATAAAAAAACACACATATATGTAAGCAAAACATTTAAATCACAAAACCCAAGGTTTGGTGTCTATAATGATGCGCTGAACAGAAATCTATGATGATACGATCTGATACCGTTCCAATTAATCACTTAAAACGAGTGAATGAAGGAAGGATTCATGATTATCTAATGATTCATGTTCTTCTGTAATTAAAACTAACTGTAAAAGAACATACCTTGAGAACAATGTACCACAGTCACATCTATACTCTCTAGTGCCACAAGTTTTAGAGTGAGCTTTCCAATCCGACTGAACCGCATAGCGTTTGGAGCACTTGTCACACTTCCACTTCTTCTCCCCATGCTTCCTACAAAAGTGCTTCTTGATTCCCGTCAGGTCGCCGAGAGCCCGTGATGGGTCGTGGTGGACGCAGCTTGGTTCCGGGCATAGATACACTTTCCGACGAACTTCCCTGGTGCTCTTTTGCTTTAATTTCCATGGCAAATTGTGGCCCCGTCGGTGGAGTTGAAGGTTCTGCTCTCTTTGGAAACCTTTGTTGCATACTTCACAAATGAATCGGTTGGTTGCCATTAGGGTTTTGGGGGATAGTGCTATTACCTCTGCATCGGGATCTGTACGATTCGACAAAATGCATAATTAAAGTGGGGTTAATTATAGTATATTTTTTGTGAGGTATATGTGGTTGAAGAGTAATGTAAGATAATGAGTACTGGATGGAGAATAAAGATTAGGTTAGGTGATCGGGATCGGGAATTAGGAAAGGAATTATTGTAAGTTGTAATAGTTGAAAATTATGGATTAGGTGAACATGGTGTGATTAAAAAATCCTGTGTTGTTGATTGGGAAGTGTGTGAATGCAATCTTGTAAACAAGCTTTCCAATTCTATGTTTGTAAGAGATAAGCTTCACTCGGAGAAGGAAAAAAAAGAAAAAAAAAAAAAAAAAAACTCTTTAAATTGGAAAAGAGAAAGTAGTACTTAGTAGAAAAATGAAGTTCTCATAATAAAATCTGAAAAAGAAAAAAAAACTTAGTTAAAAATTCTAGCAACAGGATAATGAATTTAAGACAATTGAATGAATAAAATAGAGGAACTAGATCTTGATGTAGCAACAAATAAATAGGGTTTTGGGGATCTAAATTAGTGAGAAAAGCATGCACCTAAGAAATTAAGTAATTTGGTTAGTGAGAAGTATAAAAGTGTGTAGATACTTGCATGGACTTCCTGGGAGATTCCTCTTCTTCTTCACCGTAGCCGTCAATTGAGGAGGAGCCACTGCAGCAGTAGCAGCAGTAACTACAGAAGAAGCCGGATTCGATGAAGACAGCAGTTGCTGCTTCATCTGATTGAGATCTTCCTCTCTAATACCAACAAAAGGAGTTGATGAAGCCGCCGCCATCTCTGATGAAATAAAAAACTACCAACTAATTTTCCCTTTTTGCTAGGGCAAATTGTTAGTAGTCTTCTTGCTTTGCTGTTGATAGCCCTAATTCTTTCTTCTTCTTCTTCTTCTTCTTCTTCTTCTTCTTCTTCTTCTTCTTCTTCTTCTTCTTCTTCTTCTTCTTCTTCTTCTTCTTCTTTCTGGTAAGAGAGAGAGAGAGAGACAAAGAGATAGAGAACCCTCACAGGTCAGATTCAAAATTAATTGAAATGAAAAACTACCCCTCACTACCCACAATAAAGCTCATGATTTTATTCTATGTAAGTACATGAATCAAAAGGACAAACAATAAAAACAAAGAAAGAAAGAAAGAAAGAGCGGATGGTGAAGAAGAAGAAGGCAAAAGACCATAAAATCCGAGTACTAATAGAAGAAAGAGTGAGAGAGATGTAGTGTATTTATGTTGATTTCAGCCATCAAAAACCGGCCTCCAAAATATTTTTCGGTGGCTAGCTAGCTACCCACCCACCCACTCTCATTCCTTCTCCCATGAAAGAATGAGAGGACCCATTCTAGATTGACAGAACAACAAAGGGATCGGGAAAACCAAACAAACAGTTTGCACTACAAACTAGCAATAAAGGACTTGAGAGAGAGAGAGAGAGAGAATAACAGAAGAAAACACGAGAAGGAAAGAATAGAAAAGAGGGAAAAAAAAAAAACACAAACCCAATTTGTTTGTAAGCTTGCTTAGATCTCTTGTGTTCTTACTCCAATTACTCTCCTCTCCCCTCTCCTCTCCCCTCGTGTGTTACCTAGCTATCTTGTTTTGTCATCCTCTTTATTATTCTTTTTCTCCTCCACCCCTCATACCCTCCTCTTCTCTCCTGTCACTCCTTTAGCTACATCCACAAATAAAATGACAAGAATGATTTTAATTATTTCTAATTCAAAAAAAAAAAAAGAAAGAAAGGAAAGAGAGAGATTGTTTGGAGCCTCACGCAGGCAAAGGTTGTCGTTAAGCGGCACTGGGGGTGGGACCATGTAGGGCCCACCTCGAGCTGTAGGCCTTACCCTCTCCCCATAGAAAATTTTGTAGTACTGCCCCCCCCCCCCCCCCAAAAAAAAATATTTGGCGCTCTGCCCCACTTCCAAAAACAGTTAGCGATCTGTCTCTATTTAGGACACGTCAACATAAACCGTTATTGAAAATAACGGCATAGGTTATTTACGTGTCGTTATTTCCAATAACGGCATCTATTTTACATTTTTTCCATGCTGTTATTTGGAGTAATGGCATAGCTTATTTTGTTTTTCGACAGCTTGCAGTCTCCTTTTTGAGAAAAAATTGCAAGTGTGAAAACCTTATAACAGATGCCGTTATTTAGAATTACGGCATCAGTTATAAATTTTTTATATAAAAAAGTAACTTATTATTCATCCTCTCTGACGAATAGGTTTAAAAAAAAAAAAAATTATAACTGATGCCGTTATTCCAAATAACTGCATCAGTTATAATTTTTTTTTAAAAACTTATTATTCATTGTCTCTGTTTCCAAACAACGGCAAGAGTTCATTTATATATAACTGATGCCGTTATCATCAGTCATTCGAATGTCGTTATTCAGGATAACGACACACACTTAGAATTTTTTAAAGTTAGAAGATTCACATTTGTAAGAGAAATATACTGATGCCGTTATTCCAAATAATTGCATGAAAAAAAATATAAAATAGATGTCGTTATTGGAAACACTACAAATAAGGAGGTAAACCCCGGCATTTTTTTGCCAATTTCCGGCGTTTATAAACGCCGGGGTTGGTCCCCCCGACCCTTCGAAAAGCGTCGTCGCAAGCACCGTGCATTCCTCCTCCGGGGTTGCGGCACACTTTTCCCGACGTTTTCAAATGCCAGGGTATGTTATAAGGATAGCCCGGCATTTGTAAACGCCGGGTTTTGTTAATTCTATTTTTATTTTATTTTTTCCATTAAAAGACCTATCCCGGCGTTTAAAAACGCCGGGGTAGGTAATATTTTATTTTATTTTTTAAGAAAAGTCATGTGGTGGTGGTTTTTTTTGTCCATTTTATCAAATCGAACATCTCTAATTCAATTCAGAATCATTTTCGGGAATTCATTCTAATATAAAAGTACTTCAGAACACAAATTTATTCCAATAATTAAACAATTTGATTCAAATTATCCACAAATTATATTAATTCTAATAATTATATAGAAGTGCAAATGCTTAAGAGCACAAACTTACAAGATAGAAAACAAATCTAACTAAGAAAAGTTGCACCGACATCTCAGTTCGTCCACAATCATGAGCATGCGCTATATTGCTGCAACAAATTAATAAGTGTAATTACTAACAATATGAGAAAATGGAAATCACTTTCTAAGAGGATTCTAGCCAAATATTAATAAAATGGTGCTGAACCCAATTTGATGGTACAAAGCTTGATAAAACTGTATTTCAAACTTTTGATGCCAGGAGAACTTTCAATTCAAAGCTTTGTAAAATAAAAATCCTCATGTCTCCTATTTATTTTTGATAACTTGTCATTTTTGGCATCAATAGTTTAGGCAAGGTAGTAAGACAATATATGAAATATAGGGAAAAGACACTACTACGTACAGCCTACATCCTTCCAACCCCCTCTCCTCTGTCTATTCCAATCCCACTTACCTTAATGTGATCACTCATTGTCCCAATAGTTTGTGGTCCGACATTCAACCTCGAGTTCTTTGTATGGCAAGTCTTGGGGTAATGAAATTTATCTCATGGATGAAACATGTTCTTAAAGATGTACTTAACAGAATATTAAAATGAAGATATCTGAAAGATATGTACCTTGATATTCCCTCTGATGTAGTTTCTGCTCCCAACTGCTCTAATAGTTCTCGTGCAGTGGTGACATACTACAGAACATGCCACAGATCAGTTCAGCTAATATATAAAAAATAATTCATAACAATGAAAATAAGAATTGAACGTTTTGGTTGGAGTAGCAAGGCAACTGTATCACACTTTTAGAAATAACAATAATTAGTTAAAAGCAATGCATATCAGTTCTGCATTTCTCATAGCATGGAAAAATGAAATGAATTATTAGTATGGACAAAAGAGGTGCCAAGTGCATACAGAATCCCAACTGATCAGATCAATGTGCACGATATGTCCCATTTATATGTATCAGTAAACTAACCGTTCTCGAGGCCTGGTAAGAAGGGGAAAGAAGCATATTAAGATAGTCAAAATAGTAGAATATACGAAAGACCAAGCATCTATTCTGGATCATCCGGAGATGACACCAACAAAGCCACACAAAAAAGGAGCGAAAAAGAAAATTGAACCTCAAAGGGTGAAATTGGTCCAAGCTTACAAATTTCTGAACCAGAGCAAGAATAAATCGACGCAATGCATAGGACCATCATAGAAGCTGGTATTTTAACTCCTCAAGCACATTAAAAGTAGTTAAATTCTTTTCACTAACTTTAGCTGGATAGCATCTCTCAAGGGAAGCAAGTTTCCACACTATCCGCTTGTAATGATTTGCAACCCATCTGAGCAATATACACACGAAAATGACTTGAAAAGGACAATTGATCATATATTTTTTTTTCACAATTACAACTAATCATAGATTGATAAGAACTACATGCATATATACATCCATTGTTAAGTATATAACTACATGTACATTTACATATATAGAGTGAGAGAGAAGTTTCATTCTTATGAAACGAGAGGTCGATAGAATGAGGAGCAACAATCGAGATGGTTTTGGCCTCTGCTACTTAGATTTTACTAACATCTAGAATCACATCTTTTCATGTTCCAAAATCATGGGTACGCACCCTTCGATATTCATGTATTAAATTCACTAGAGTAATGGTTTAGTCTCAAATTTTCAATTTTAATATGTTGAAAGATAAATTACAGCAGACAATTCTAGTGATGGTAAAGTTGCAAGCATGCAGTAGTTCAGCACACAGATAGCATTTCGATGTACATCAAAGAACAGTAAAAGAGAGTCTTACTATATAAAGGCACCACAAAAACTAGGAAGCTAACCAATAAAATCAAACAATGAAGAACTCCTAATAATGCTACCATTATTATTACAAAATACAAATTAGCATTAATCATGGTAAACACCATCAAACCTCGATTGTGAAATAAAACAAGGCTTTAATTAAAGTAAATAAACAAAAATGTTTTGGAAGCATCCACTAACCATTTTCAAATTAGGAGTTTCATGTCATGACATTATGGCATTAAAGGCACATTAGTATGAACAAGAGCACTTGAAACAAAGATCAGGAAGAACACAGTGCCATTCATTTGGTGAGCTAAAAATATGCATCAATATGATTAGATTGCCAAGCTAACACAAAAAAGAATACCTAATAAAGCTATATTTCTTTAGGTTCTCAACGATATTATAACATGAAACGAAAGAAGCCATGAAATAGAGGTGAGAAAGAACAGTACGACATTCACTCAGTGTACATGAAAGATACATATGAAAGTAGCACCAATGTGGCAACTTGCTTATAATAACAAATAAAAGAATCCTTTAAAACTACAATGGCTTGAAAATGATAAAAATGATAATTAATGAAATAATAACATTGATCCATTCTTATACCTTCAAATCACAAACTTTGCGAAGTCGGGGATCAACAGAGAAGTGGAGGTCCTTTCGTTGCATATGCATTATAGTATCCTCTACTTACAAGAAAAAATGAAACAAGTTAGCAGTATATATGCAATTGGCATAACACTGAAAGGTTTGTAGATCCTTCAACTCCTTACAGTGTTCCTGCAGATCCTTCAACTCCTTCAAGATCCACTTCGAAGCCATCTCCAAATTTTCTGAAATTGCACCCAAAAAACCATTTAAACCCCCCAAAAATCCAAGGAAAAAAAGGAAATCGAAACCTACGGAGAGAAAGATTGTACCATTGTGTAATTCGCTTAACCAATTCGAGGAAGAAGAAGAATAAAGAGGTGGAAATGGAGAAAGGAAACCCTAGATCTAAGATGATCCATACCATCAGGGCGGCGATCTTCTTGATCGGTGTGGCCATCTTCTTGATCCGTACCATCAAGGTACCATCAGGAAACCCTAGATCTAAGAAGACAAACTACCATCAGGGCGGCGATCGATGATGGCGGAGGAAGGCGACGACAACGGTGTGCGAGAGCGACGAAGAAGACGACAAAGAATCTTCTTGATCAGTGCAAAATCGAAGAGCGAAATCGAAATAGGGTTTCGTGGCCAAAAGAATTGGGCACAAAACCTGAAAGAGAGAGAGGGAAGTGTGCTATAATCAGGGGTGGGGGTTTATCAGATAAGATACATCCCCGGCGTTTTAAAGCGCTGGGGTTTGAAAATAGCTCGGTGTTTATTAAAAAACGTCGGGGTTTCTTTGGACCCGCTGGCGTTTTTTTAAAGGCGCCAGGGAATGTCCCGGCGAAACACTCAAACGCCGGGGTTGTTTCACCGGGTATTCCAATATCTTTTGTAGTGAAATAACGGCACGTAAATAACCTATGCCGTTATTTTCAATAACGGTTTATACTGACGTGTCCTAAACAGGGGCAGATCGCTAATTGTTTTCGGAAGTGGGGCAGAGCGCCAAATATTTTCAAAAAGTGGGGCAGTACGGCAAAATTTTTCTCCCCATTTCACTATTCTATGCCAAGAAAAACCCAACCCCCCCCAATAACGGTTTATGCTGACATGTTCTAAACAGGGGCAGATCGCTAATTATTTTCGGAAGTGGGGCAGAGCGCCAAATATTTTCAAAAAGTGGGGCAGTACGGCAAAATTTTCCTCCCCATTTCAGTATTCCATGCAAAGAAAAACTCCCCCCCCCCTTCTTCCTTCCTTTCTGATTATTTTTCCTCTTTATGTAAAAAGAGAAGATTATTAGAAAGAGTTGAAATGCTTCTAATATTGTAATTACTAATTATTGATTAATAACCATGGAGACTACTAATTATGTATGAGGGGGATGTTAAACTCAAACATAAAGCAAAAGACCAAATAGCAGAGAGTAGCAACACAATAGCAAGGGAGAATGTGCTCAGTTATTTTTTATCAATGCTCTGTATTTTATTTAATCGGATACAAGCTTTAAATAGGCTGAAGAAGAAAAACAAAAAACACTAGAATTTGGGAGAAGCCCACTCCTATTTGCTTGGTCCTTACTCCTACCAATAAGCATAGCCATACAATTCAAAAGTGAACGTTAGTTTTGAATCAAACTCCAACACTCCCCCTTGATTCAAAATCTACTACACCAAGAAGCTTTCTGAATTTGAAAAACTTCTCGTAAGATAGTGCTTTAGTAAATCTATCGGCAATTTGATCATTTGTAGGACAGAACTTCAGTTCAACGACTCCTTTTGTAACAGCTTCACGTATGAAATGGTAACGGAGCTCAATATGCTTTGTTCTACCATGGAAGGACGGATTCTTTGCCATACATATTGCCGTCTTGTTGTCGCAGTATACAAGTGTTGGAGATGTCTGAATCTCGAACAAATCCTCCATGATTCTTCTCATCCACATAGCTTGACAGACAGTAGATGTCGCAGCAACATACTCAGCTTCTGAAGATGATAAGGCGGTACTTTCTTGCTTCTTTGACATCCATGAAACCGCACCCGAACCAAGGTTGAAAATGAATCCACTTGTACTCTTCCGGTCGTCTAAGGAACCTGCCCAATCACTGTCAGTAAACCAACTAAATTAAAATGAGAGGAAGGATGATACCAAATCCCATAGTTCGTGGTTGCTCGAACGTAGCGGAGAATACGTTTTGCTGCTCCAAGATGATGTTTGGAAGGATTATGCATGAACCTTGATATCAGACTTACTGCAAACACAATGTCAGGATGAGAATGAGTTAAGAACATTAATCCACCAACAAGCCCTCTAAAGTATTTTTCATCAGCTTTCTCTGTGTCATCTTCTAGAACCAGCTTCTCATTTGCATTCATTGGGGTTGAACATCCTTTACAATTTTGCATCTGAATTTTATTGGGAAGGTTGAAAGCATACCTCTCTTGAGAAATAAAAATACCATCTGATGTTTGTTGGACCTGAAGACCAAGAAAATATTGCAACAATCCAAGATCTGACATTTCAAATTCAGTCATCATAATGGTCCTAAAGTTTTCAATAAGAGATAGAGAAGAACCCGTGTAGATTATGTCATCCACATATACACAAACAATAAGTATTTTATCTTTACCTTGTGTCTTCACATATAGTGTAGGTTCATTATCACTTCTATGAAATCCATGTTTAAGAAGATAAGAGTCAAGACGACTATACCATGCCCGTGGTGCTTGTTTCAGTCTGTATAGTGCATTCTTGAGTTTATAGACTTTCTCCTCCATTCATTTGACCACAAATCCTTGTGGCTGCTCAACATAGACATCCTCATTCAAATATCCATTTAGAAATGCAGATTTAACATCAAATTGAAAAACATCCCATCTTTTTTGAGCTGCAAAAGCTAAAATTAGTCTAACAGTTTCTAAACGAGCAACAGGTGAAAAAGTTTCATAAAAATCTACACTGTAGACTTGCACATATCCTTTAGCAACTAAACGTGCTTTATACCTTTTAACATTACCTTCTCCGTCATATTTTATCTTGTACACCCATTTTACCCCGATTGCATCTTTCCACGGGGCAAATCTGTCAACTCCCATGTTTGGTTCTTTTCAATTGCGGTAATTTCTTCTTTCATGGAAGTCTCCCATTCTTCTTTTCCATATGCTTCTTCATAGCAAATTGGCTCTGCAACCATTGAAGCAAATTGACATGATGCATAAATCTCTGACAAGGATTTTACCTTTCTTAGAGGACTTTCTTCATCAGAAGGTGGAGAACTTCTATTTATAGGAGAAGTACTTGTTGGAGCTGCAGATGTAGATGCGATCGATGTCGAAGATGTTGGAGGACTTCTATTTATAGGAGAAGCACTTGCTGATGGAGATGCGATCGATGTCGAAGATGTTGGTTGAGTCACAACTTCTTCATTTGAAGGATGTGGTATGGATGAGTTTTGCCCTTCACCAATCTTCTGAACCTGTTGGCTATCATTCCACATCCAACTAGCATTTTCATCAAATATCACATCTCTACTAATAATCAACTTCTTGGTTATCGGATTATATAATCGATAAGCTTTTGATTCACTACTATAGCCAAGAAGAATGCATTTTTCACTTTTGTCATCTAACTTTCTACGAATTTGAGGGTGAACAAATGCATAAGCAATACAACCAAATACCTTGAGATGACTTACTCCTGGTTTTCTTCCAAACCATGCTTCATATGGTGTCATATTTTGTACGGCTTTTGTTGGCGAGCGATTTAGAAGATATACTGAAGTTGCTACAGCTTCCGCCCAAAAATCATTAGGAAGACTCTTTTCTTTCATCATGCTCTGAGCCATCTCTACAATGGTTCTGTTCTTTCTCTCGGCGACTCCATTTTGTTCAGGTGTGTACTTCACTGTAAGCTGCCTGCATATACCATTTTTCTTACAAAAAATGTTAAACTCAGTTGATAAAAATTCTCCCCCTCTATCAGTTCTGAGGATTTTTATAGCATGTCCACTTTGATTTTCAACTAATGCCTTGAACTCTTGAAACTTAGCAAATGCTTCAGACTTTTTTGTTAAAAAATATACCCAACTCATTCGAGAAAAATCATCAATAAGGAGTAAAAAATATCTTTTCTTATTTAATGATAAAGTCTGCATTGGACCACAAATGTCAGCATGAATAAGTTCTAAAGGCTTAGTAGATCTCCATGATTTTACGACAGGAAAAGATGAACGATGTTGTTTTCCATAAACACAACCTTCACAAACATTATTAACACATTCAATTCCTTGTAAGCCTAGAACCATCTGTTTTTGACTTAACAACTTAAATCCATTGAAATATAAATGTCCATAACGCAAATTCCATAACAGAGATTCATTCTTCACATTAGAGACTAAAGCATAATCATCAAGACATGATATTTCAAGAGGAAGCATTTTGTTCTCAGCCATATGAATCTTTAACGTAGGTATATCTGAATTTTTAGACATAATCAAGCATATATTATCTTTGAAAGTAATTGAATAACCATTTGCAATCAATTGACCAACACTTATTGAATTATGGGCAAGGCTAGGAATATAAAAAACATCATTGATTATTTTTTCCATACCTGACTTTGTTTTTACTGCAACCGTTCCTTTACCTTCAATTTGCATAACTGCATTATTTCCTAGTCTAACTTGTGTCTTGACAGATTCATCCAAATCACAAAAGAGTTTTTTGTCCCCTGTCATATGGTTACTACGTCCACTATCTAGAAACCAAACGTTACTTCTATTTCTTTCAGAATTAAAACAAGTCATAAAGAGATTACCATCTTCTTTACCTTCATCACCTCTCTTTTCTGTGTATTTCACTTGTTGTTTGGCTTTGGCATAGCAATAAGCTTCAGTGTGCCCAAACCTTTTGCAAAAATAACATTGTTTTCCCTTGTGGCTTTGGTGATGATTGCCCCTATCATTGTTGCCTTCTCTTTGATTGTTCCAATCAGATCGTCCTTGATTGCCTCTATCACTGTTCCATTCAGATCTTCCTCTGCCTCTACCTTTGTTATGTCCTCGATAGACACCTCTTCCAAATCCTCTTCCTTGATGTGTTCCTGTAGGCTTGATTGTGTTTTCAACTCTTGTTTGAAATGCACTTTCAGCGCTCTTTTCTGCAGTCCTGTTTAATCTTTGTTCATGGGCTAGAAGAGAACTTGTTAGTGCACTAAAAGAATAAGTAGATAAATCCTTTGATTCTTCTATTGCAGCTACTACATGATCAAATTTAGGAACAAGAGTTCTCAAAACCTTCTCTACTACTTTGTTATCATTAAGTTCTTCGCCAAGAGTTCTTAACTGATTAACAATAGTAGAAGCTTTGGTACAATAATCGTCAATTGTGTCAGTATCTTTCATACAAAGATTTTCAAAATCACTTCTAAGAGTTTGTAATTTGACAGACTTTACCTTGCCATCACCTTCATATTGTTGCTTCAAAATTCTCCATGCATCGTTTGACTTCAGAGCATTAGCAATTCTTGGAAAGATGGAGTCATTCACCGCTTGTTGCAATATGAGTAGGGCCTTCGCATCTTTTTTACGAAGATCCTTCATTTATGCTGCCTTATCCGTCTCTGCAAAACCATTCTCAACAAGCTCCCAAAGATCTTGTGAAATGAAAAGAGTTCTCATCTTGATACTCCAAAAACCATAATTTTCACCATTAAAGACAGGAATCAAAGTTTGTGAAAGATTGAGGCCATTTCCAATATTCATTTTTAAACCAAAAAAAACTTCAAACAAACAACAGGTGTACAAAAAATAAATGTACCTTTTCTCCAAAAAAAATTAACTTACTAGAGTATCATGCGTCAAACCTTCAAATGCAACGATAGCAAGCTTCCTACAATGAAGATTTGCTCCTAGCTTCAAACGAACCCAAGCTCTGATACCAATGTGTTAAACTCAAACATAAAGCAAAAGACCAAATAGCAGAGAGTAGCAACACAATAGCAAAGGAGAATGTGCTCAGTTATTTTTTATCAATGCTCTGTATTTTATTTAATCGGATACAAGCTTTAAATAGGCTGAAGAAGAAAAACAAAAAACACTAGAATTTGGGAGAAGCCCACTCCTATTTACTTGGTCCTTACTCCTACCAATAAGCATAGCCATACAATTCAAAAGTGAACGTTAGTTTTGAATCAAACTCCAGCAGGGGATGCAATGCAGGGTTCATAGCTCCTTTCACTATAATTGTACTTCTTCACGTTTTTGGTCCAATTGGATTTAGGTAATTGGTCCTCTCTGGCTTTGTTTATGTATTGCAACATTTGCTAATCTGAGGCACAATTTTGTTTCCTTCATCGTAATTCTTGATTTGTTTTCTCCATAAAAAAACTTTGTCGGGGATTTCTTGTAAGTGTGTTAAAAGGGAATTTTAATTTGTACCATCCTTTTTAAGGTTTAAGATAGCAAGTACAGTGAAGTTTGGTATTCTATTTTACTAAATAAGCTGGAAATTCAATTGAATTATTTTACCTCAAAGCTAAATTTTGATGATTAATGTACTTCCGAATTTGCCAATATATATGACTTCAATTCATTTACAAATTAACTCTCACACTACAAACCACAATGTCAATCCCGACCTTTCTATCCCTGTGTTTGAATGGAACGCTAGGATAAACAGCAGTTTTATAATTTTTTTTTTAAATAATTGCCTACCTATACCAAAACGCAAGCATAGATGATGGATATCCTGGCTGATGCTGCTTGTTTTTGGTGCGGGAGAACATGTATGAGTTATTGTAATTTGTAAAGTGGAAGGAACGGATCTTAACCACAGATTTGGTCGGTTTCTGGAGGTCGGTTCGGAAGGGTAGTTGGTGGGTGGCCGACCCGAACACCCGCAAAGTGCCTAGAAACGCCGGAAAAAATTCCAACGACAGGCCCTCCGACTATCTAGTTAGTCACTGACAAAAGGTGAAGGAAACTAGGGTTCAGATGAAAAATTTGGGATTACCATTTTCAAGGATGAGGGGGCCTGGAATTTATAGGCAGAGTAAATGGGTATCTGACCCTAATGGACCTGGTCAAACCCGTTTGCCTGTGGGCCTCAAGCTGCAGAAGGCCCGTTGGAACTTTTAACCTGATGATATAAGATGAGCGACTATTGAGGAGTTATGACGGCCCTGATTGGGCCACGTCACTTATACCCACATTATAAACCCCCCACTCCTTGAGGATTGTGTGCATCAGCTATTAAGGAGTATTCCCTTCTTGTAAGAAGACCAGAGGAGATTTATTTATTTATTTTTATTTGTTTATTTATTTATTTATTTTATTTATTTATTTATTTTATTTTATTTGCGAAGATGAGATAGTGAGGTCCCAAAATGAGTGTTTCGGGGTCGGAGCCGAGCTGAGCTTGGTGGGTCGGTGCCGAGCACTCCGAGCGAGGCACTTTGGGAGAGGGAGCTGTGTAGTAGCTCAAGGTACTAGCCGATCTCCGAGCTTGGGGGTCGGTGTCGAACGCTTAAAGCAGCCGAGCTCCGAGCTTAGGGGTTAATGTCGAGCGCTTCGAGCGAGGTGCTTTCAGAGAGGAAGCTGTGTGCCAGCTCGAGGTTCTTGTCGAGCTCCGAGCTTGGGGGTCGATGCCGAGCGCTTCAAGCAAGGCACTTTGTGAGAGGGAGATGTATGCCTGCTCGAGGTACTTGCCGAGCTCTGAGCTTGATGATTGGTGCCGAGCGCTTCGAACATCCAAGCTCCGAGCTTGAGGGTCTGTGCCGAGCGCTTCGAGTAAGGCACTTTCAGAGAGGAAGTTGTGCACCTGCACGAGGTACTTGTCGAGCTCCGAGCTTGGGGGTCGGTGTCGAGTGCTTCGAGCAAGGTGCGTTATGAGAGGGAGCTATATGCCTGCTCGAGGTACTTGTCGAGCTCTGAGCTTGGGGGTCTGTGACGAGCGCTTCGAGCGAGGCACTTTGTGAAAGAGAACTACATGTTTGCTTGATGCGCGTGCCGAGCTCCGAGTGCTTCGTTAGAGGAAGCTGTGTGCCTGCTCGAGGCACATGGCCAGCATTGATTCTGATGGCCTTGCTTTGAGGTGCTTTCTGTGAGAAAGCTGGCTGCCTGCTCGAGGCACATGCCAAGCATCAGGCCTGATAGCCTTGCTTTAAGGTACATTTTAGCAGGAAGCTGGTTGCCTACTCGAGGCACATGCCGAACGTCAAGCCTGATGGCCTTACTTTGAGGTGCTTTTAGGAGGAAGCTGGCTGCCTGCTCGAGGCATATGCCGAGCGTCGAGCCTGACGACCTTGCTTTCAGGCACTTTTTAGGATAAAGTTGACTGCCTGCTCGAGGCACATGCCGAGCGTCGAGCCTGATGATCTTGCTTTGAAGTGCTTTTAGGAGAAAGCAGTTGCGTGCTCGAGGCACATGCTGAGCATCGGGCCTGATGGCCTTGCTTTTAAGCACTTTATAGGAGAAAGCTGACTGCCTGCTCGAGGCACATGCCGAGCGTCGGGCCTGATGGCCTTGCTTTGAGGCGCATTTTAGGAGGAAGCTGGCTGTCTACTCGAGGCACATGTCGAGCGTCGAGCCTGATGGTGTTACTTTGAGGCCCTTTTTAGGAGAAAGTTGGCTTCCTGCTCGAAGTACATGACGAGCGTCGGGCCTGATGGCCTTACTTTGAGGCCCTTTTTAGGAGAAAGCTGGCTTCCTGCTCGAAGCACATGCCGAGCGTCGGGCCTGATGGCCTTTGCTTTGAGGCACTTTTTAGGAGAAAGCTGGCTTCCTGCTCACGGCACATGCCGAGCATCGGGCCTGATGGCTTTTGCTTTGAGGTTCATTTTTGGAGAAAGCTGGCTGCCTGCTCGAGGCACATACCGAGTGTCGAGACTAACGACCTTGCTTTGAGGAGCTTTTTATGAAAAACTGGTTGCATACTCGAGGTACATGCTGAGCGTCGAGCCTTGGTGGCTGATCAAAATTATGACTCTTTGTTGGCGGGCTCGAAGTGTATGCTGAGGCTCGAGCGCTATACGTGGACGACTCCTGGGGTGACACATGTGATGCAGACGTTACGTTTGCGGATATCAAGGAGTCGCTGGTTTGGAGAAAATCGAGGGGTTGCTGGGTTTAGTATATAACCCCACCCCTTGCTCATTTTTCGCCTTAGCTTTCTCTCTCTAAGTCTCCAAGCTTTTCTCTCTAGCACAGTGCAGTGACCGGTGACAAACTTTTCAACAACTTTCCGGCACTTTAAACAGGTTAGTAATTTGATGCTGTCGAGGGCTCAGTCCGGTTCGTCGGCCTTTACCTCGGTTCGAAGCAATGACCTGCGTCTGTCCGACTCCACGTCTTGGGTGACATGGGAAACGATTTATGACGTCCAGCTGCTCTGCAGTAGAAAACCTTTCATCGTGGAGTCTAGCAACTCGGAAGGAAGTGTGTGCATGAAGGAGTTTGATGAAGTGTCGGGTAGAGTGGAGGAGGATGAGGAAGTTGAACGAATGGAGGAGGATGAGGCAGTTGAGGTTGACCCCCTGGCAGAGGATCCCAAACTGGCACCTCTGGCGATGCCCCCCCTCCCCCCGAAGGGCCCCGCCCCAGTGTCCGACGAAAATAGTCCGAATAAGACAGCTCCAGAAATCAGGCTCGGCTGTTTGCTTCCTTCGGCAACCGAGCTCGATTAGAATGTATCTGGATGACGTCGAGGAATTGGTCTGGTATGGTGTGCAACCGTCTTTGCTTGGTCGAACGAAGATCACAATGGATAAAACACTAACCGTTTTGACCGTGGATGATCTTCCGATCATCCGAGCCAGTTACTTCATTGGTCCAGAGTATGAGATGTTGATCCCTAACCCTGGGCTCCGACCCACGGATAACTTAGCACCGTGCTTCTGCGTGTTCCTGGTGGATGCGTTCACCTCGGGCTTCCATCTGCCCATCCATCCCTTCATCAAGAAGGTTCTGTCATGGGCGTCGTTGAATCCCATGCAATACGGGCCGAACTCTTGGAATCAGCTCGTGTGCTTCATGCTGCTTTGCAAAGAGAGGGGGGAGCCGCTAAGGTTGAAGTAATTTCGAGTTGTTCTGGGCATCAGCTCGTCGGGCGAGTACGAAAGGATCTACTATATCTCACCCTGCCAAGGAAAGAAGGTCGTTCATAGCCACCCGGACTTGATAAAGGGATGGAAGGGGAAATACTTTGTCATTCAGAGTCAGACACCCTGGGAAATACCGATGAAGTGGAACTTCTACAAGCCTAACCTTAAGGGTCCCCGAAAGTGTAACAACCTGGATTTTTATATGAATATATGTATGATTTGTTGAGCACTAAAATACTATATTTATTTATTTTTCTCTTTTTGAAACTACTAGTATGGAATTATTTCATAAACTTCAACTAGACTCACCAATAGCTAGACATGGGCTCTAACCATATTCTTTTGACCATTGAGCCATGAACACACACTTGTAGTGTGACATGACTTGTACAAAAAAAAAATGAAGCCCAAAGATTACATGAGAAAATGAGGAAAAAGAGAACAAGGGTTAGGATTTTTTGAACTCAAATTGTCTCATGATGAGATCTTCTCCACTCCTACACTCCACCTCCCTCAAGAGCCAATGCAAGAGTAGATTCTTCCCCATTTTCCTATGCCCAAATCAGGCCAAACACACCCCCATGCTCTCTTTTGTGTTCTTTTAAACCCTTCTCATCCATTACTTCTCATTCTCACCTCCTACAACTTTCACCACTCAAGAGAGAAAGAAAGAAAGAAAGTAAGAGAGAACTTGCTACTGATTTGGAGTAAGAAGAAGAAGAGAAGCGAAGGAGGAGGAGCTAAGGAGCCAAGAAGGCAAGAAGCTAGGAGCAAGAAGGCCAATCTTGAAGCTAGGAGCTTGTGGATCTTCTTTCCCTTAAAACTCATCAAGGTGGGTGATTCTAACCTCTTTGTTTGTTTTTGCTTGTTAAATGGTGATTTTAGTGACTGAAAAATAATATGCATGCTCTAGTAGGAACCTTAATAACTCGTTTTGTCTTAACAAATCCAAAACAGAAAATCCTGTTAAAAGGCTGAAATTATGTTGTCAGTCCGTAACTCATAACCTGAACACTACTGGTTGGATTAACTTGAAGTTTTTATATGTTGTTCATTCATGTGTCGTGCTCCTTCAGTAAAATTTCCAGTTTTTTATGATTTTTTTGTTATTAAAATAAAATGCAAACTTGCATGCTGGTCAGAAGAAAAAGAAACGGTTTTTGTCATTACTGTTTTGAGAAGAATGACTTATACCTAGCTGCATGCTTATGGGAATGCTCTGAAATTTTAGTATGTCCATTTTGAATGTATTTAAGATCTATTTTTCAAATTTCATGAGTTTTGGACTACTGTAGCTATGTTAATAAAATCAAGCAAACTTAGCTAGTTATTTTAGTAAACAAAACTATTGCTGTTAGTGCTCTGTTTTTGATGATATTCAAAGAGGCATAATTACAAATCTACTTGGTAGAATCACCTGATTTTTGGAAGTGTTGTAACATCATGTGTCATGAGCTAGAATCTAAAATTTCTCAATGTTCTGACACTGTTTTACTATTTTAAATGAATTTTATCCCAAGATTGTGTTAATATGATGTGCTGTTCTGGAAATCTGTATGCTTGTTAAAGATGGGACCATAAGAGCATGTAAACGACTTTATCTGAAGAAACTTGTAACTAGGAAGTTGTACTTGACACATAGACCTTTCTGGAATGACCAAGAAATCATGATTTGGATAAGTGTATGATTTTATTTGATTTGTGCAAGTGATGACAGAAACACAGTGAATCATAGAGCTTACTGTTTTGCACCATGTTCATGAAAATGAGTTTGAACTTGTACTTTACTAGCTTAGAGTTGCTGTTCGAGGTCAAGAATCATGTTATAGGTGTGGACATGAGTTAGGACTTAAATTATCTAAAGTTCCTTGCTAAGAGTATCTCATAGTTGCTTGTTGACCCCAATATAGACAACGTTGTACACTGTTTTGAAGTGGAAATTGTATTGGATGTTGGGGTGTTGTTGTTGACCACTTTGGGATGAAATCCATGTCCAAAGTGTGCTTATACTTGTTTTCTACCTTAGGTAGAAGCATGGGAGCGCCCGATCGCGATTCTTCAAAGAAACGGGACCGGGAATGACTCCGTTATGGCATAAACTCCAAATGTATGCTTGCTATTTAGAATTATAAATTGTCATTTTTAGGCCTTCTAGCACCCTCTTTTTGGGTATTTATGGGTTAAGACTTACTCCTAGTGTAGTGTACCTTGTTGGGATACATTGGTTGAGTAATGAGACTCTAGGACTAAGTCTTGTTGACAAATCTAGATGGGTAGAATGCCGCATCGAACACGTTGGAGGAGATGACTCGTGCGCCGATATACTCGCCGTGGATGGTTGGATTCCATGGTTGTGTTTTGGAGCTACCACTTGTCGAGTACTATGGAGCGTTAAATTTAGCGGGAGCTACGTGTTGGTCAGGCCGAGGTTGCGATCAAACTCCAAGTGTAGATGGCGGTTGCAGCGATCGACAGGGTCGATTCGTCATTAGTTCGTGCCAAGTGTGGGCCGAGGCGGGTCAACCCTTGGGCCGGACTTGAGGGCTAGTTGAGTCATATTGTGGGATAGTTAAAATCCACTAATGATAAAGGTAACTAACTAGAAAGAGTCTACAAGTAGACTTAACTAGTTATTCATAACAAGCTAAGTTGATTACCAAGTTAGGGATTGGATATGGTAGATAGATCGCCTAACTAAGAGAGTAGGTAATATGAGATAGTTTTAGGCCTCGCCTAGAGGTCCATACTTCTAATAAGAAAATGAAAGGGGACTAGAGTTTGGCTAGATTGATGGATTTTAGAAATCGGGTGATAAAAGAGATGCTAGTAACCATGTAATTAATCTTATCCTTAATCTTAGAGTGGGGTAGTATTGATTTCTTTGGTAGGACTAGATCGAGTTCTGGTTGATTATAAGTACAAGCACTGGCGAGGGTGTTCGCCTGTCAGGGGGATGCATGGCATCATCACGCCTGGCCAAATCCTAGGTTTGTTTAATGCGGACAGGGACCCTGAGCTGCCCTGGGAAGAGGAAACTTTGTGGGGGCTCCACTATTTTGGCATGAATGCCTTTATGTCCGTAACAACCTTTGAGGAGGTTTGGAGTGTTGACGTCATCTGAACTGCAAGTTCTGTTCTAGTGTAAGGACGAGTATAGCGGAGTTGGGGAAACCCTGTATCTGTCAGATCCTTTGTTGATCAATGCGGGCAGGAGGTTTAGAGAAAGACCCAGTGAGCGAGACTCTACGGGTAAGACTCTAAGTCCTTCGGTGGGGAGCCCTGGTGTCCGTATATCAGCTTTTGGTGAAGTCTGGGGAGACACAGATACAGCAACATACCATGGGTACAGCCATGAAGGAGTAAGCCAATGACTGTAACCCCAGCCGTGAAGGAGTAAGCCTGCGGTGGAGATCCCGGGCATAGTGGATAAAACAAGAGGTATTGTACACCATTAATGACAGCAGCGACTGGAGTAAGCTGGACGACTGCAGCTTCACCATCACTGGAATCGGAAACAGGAGAGAGCACAAGAGCATGATGCATAGCGGGGATCGAGCCCCATCAAACTGAAGAACGTCGTTTGGTTGGGGGATGTGTAGTATGGGATGCATATGTTTCAACCAAGCGTGCACTAGCATTAGGAGCATGTGTGCACAATGTGTGCATTAGATTAGGCTATGGCATACACTGACACTTGTTTGACATTACCTTTTTCTTCGCATCAAATATTTTGTGTTAGGAATTTGGAGCGCTACAGAATTGGTATCAAAGCTTACTTCAAATTGCAGTCTAACACGGTAGGAAATTAGACTTGAAGGACAGATAAATTGAGTATAGTTTGGCAGATAGGATGATCGTAAATCATATGATAGCGCTTTACAACTTATGTTTATGATCTTTCCTATATCTGAACCATTCTCAATGTACTTCATTTTTACTAACAAACTTGGTGCAGTCAAGTTCAAATGGCAGCTAGTCTGTAACCAGACATTAACGGAGGCAAACCTGCAACTAGATATCGGAGGGCAAGTCTGCAGCCGAAGGTCCAGAAGGCAAATCTGAAACTGGATATCGGAAGGAAAATATGCAACCGAAGGTCCAGAAGGCAAATCTACAACTTGATATCGGTAGGCAAATATGCAACTGAAGGTCCAGAAGGCAAACCTACAACTGGATATCGGAAGGCAAGTCTGCGACCGAATGTCTAGAAGGCAAATCTGCAACTGGATGTCAAAAAAGCAAATTCATAACTTGATGTGCAGGTTGCAAGTCTGCAGTAAAATGACAAATAAGGGCGAGTCGCAGCACAACGCTGAGGAAGAGCGACAAGGCCGCACCGAGACTCAGTATTGAGACTAGAATTCGCGACATACCAAGGAAGGTAATGGAGGAAATCTGTGAAATGAAGAATGGGCAGAGAACCCGTAGAATGGGGAGAACTTCCTGGACAAGTTTAAGCAGCATTATTTTCCCCCAGACTTACAAGAAGAAAAGACAATGGAATTTCAAAATCTAAAGCAGGGAGGTATGACTATACGGGAATATGAAACCAGATTTACTCAACCGTCTCGTTATGCCCCAAGAAATGGTGCAAGACGAAGTGAAGAAGGATAAGAGATTTGAACAGGGACTTAGGCCTGGACTTAAAACCAAGTTAGTACCATTGTGCATTCGGAGGTTTGAAAAAATTTGTTCGATGAGCTTCAGCTTAACTGGAAAGAAGTATGAAGTGGTATGGACTATCATGGTCCAGAAGTAGTAATATATTTTGTTAGTTGCATTTTGGCAGCCATTGGCGACGAACTTGTGATATGTTCTACAGCAGGATAGTATGACTTTTATTAAAGCATGAATGTTTTTGGGCGTTTGGTCATCTCATGTCTTGCGCTTATTTTATAAGTGTTTGGGATAAGGCATAAAGCTGAAATTTTTGCCTTCTCCCTGGTGAGCCTCGTTTTCGTCTAAGGAGGAAGTGGTCACCGACCCTCAAGTAGTGCAACCGAGAGCTAGAAGATATACTGAAAACTTGACTCGGGCACTAGAAGGAGATATGATGAAGCAAGAACGATCGTGAGTAAGAAGGCTCCAGAATGATCCACGGAGTGAGATATTCCCTTGCATTTTAGACAATGGATGAAATAGGCCCCAGAGTGATCTGTGGAGTAGGATTGATCTCCAGTATTTCGAGACGAGAGAGATACTCACGGGGATTTCATATTATGAGGTCGGGTCCAGAATGATCCATGGAGTGAGACATTCCTTAGTATTCCAGACGAGGGATAAAATAGGCCCAAAAATGATATGTGGAGTGGGAATTGGTCTCCATTATTCCAGGAACGAGAGCGATGCTTATGGGAAAGATTCTGTGACGTTGGCTACAGAATGATCCATGAAGCGAGATATTTTCCAATATTTCGGAACGTGGGATGAAATAAGTCCCAGAATGTTCTGTGGAGTAGGATTGATCTCTAGTATTCCAGGGACAAGAGCAACATTCACAAGCAGGTTAGTAGGACATTGACTCTAGAATGATCCAAAGAGTGAGATATTCCCCAGTAATCCAGACGAGGGATGAAATAGGCCCCAAAATGTTCTGTGGAGTGGGATTGATCTCCAGTATTCCGAGGACGAGAGTAATACCCACGAAGAAATTCAAGGATGAGTGAGGGCTCCAGAATGATCGATGGAGTGAGGTATTCCACAGTATTCCAGATGAGGGATGAAATAAGCTCCAGAATGTTCTGTGGAGTGGGATTGATCTCCAATATTTCGGGACGAGAGCAACACTCACGGGGAGTTCGTGTAATGAGGCCCCAAAATGTTCGGTGGAGTGGGATTGACCTCCAGTATTTCGGGAAGAGAGCGACATCCACAACTGGTGTTTGATCGCTAGGGTTTTCGGGACGAGGGATGAAATAGGCTCCAGGACGATCCTTGAAGTGAGGTTGACTTTCTCAGGACGAGAGCCGATACTCGAAGGACGATCAACTTCTCGTAGTTGTCATGATGATGTCTTGCGCAGCTGGGGATTGTGGACCCTGTATAAGAAAATGTATTTCTCGAGTTATTTAATTAACTCTTGTTTGCTTTCCAACTAAGCATAGTTTTGAGGACAGAACTATTCTAAGAAGGGATTGATGTAACAACCCGGATTTTAATATGAATATATGTATGATTTGTTGAGCACTAAAATACTATATTTATTTATTTTTCTCTTTTTGAAACTATTAGTATGGAATTATTTCATAAACATCAACTGGACTCACCATGAGCTAGACATGGGCTCTAACCATGTTCTTTTGACCATTGAGCCATGAACACACACTTGTAGTGTGACATGACTTGTACAAAAAAAATGAAGCCAAAGATTACATGAGAAAAGGAGGGAAAAGAGAACAAGGGTTAGAGTTTTTTGAACTCAAATTGTCTCATGATGAGTTCTTCTCCACTCCTACATTCCACCTCCCTTAAGAGTCAATGCAAGAGGAGATTCTCCCCCATTTTCCCATGCCCAAATCAGGCCAAACACACCGCCATGCTCTCTTTTGTGTTCTTTTAAACCCTTCTCATCCATTACTTCTCATTCTCACCTCTTACAACTTTCACCACTCAAGAGAGAAAGAAAGAAAGAGAGTAAGAGAGACCTTCCTACTGATTTGAAGTAAGAAGAAGAGAAGCCAAGGAGGAGGAGCCAAGGAGCCAAGAAGGCAAGGAGCTAGGAGCAAGAAGGCCAATCTTGAAGCTAGGAGCTTGTAGGATCTCTTTTCCATCAAAACTCATCAAGGTGAGTGATTCTAACCTCTTTGTTTGTTTTTGCTTATTAAATGGTGATTTTAGTTACTGAAAAATAATATGCATGCTCTAGTAGGAACATTAATAATTCATTTTGTGTTAAGAAATCCAAAACAGAAAATCCTGTTAAAAGGCTGAAATTATGTTGTCAGTCCATAACTCATAACCTGAACACTACTGGTTGGATTAACTTGAAGTGTTGTAACATCATGTGTCAGGAGCTAGAATAAAAAATTTCATAATGTTCTGACACTGTTTTACTATTTTAAATGGATTTTATCCCAAGACTGTGTTAATATGATGTGTTGTTCTGGAAATCTATATGCTTGTTAAAGATGGGACCATAAGAGCATGTGAACGATCTTATCTGAAGAAACTTGTAACTAGGAAGTTGTAGTAGACACATAGACCTTTCTGGAATGACCAAGTAATCTTGATTTGGATAAGTGTACGATTTTATATGATTTGTGCAAGTGATGACAGAAATACAGTGAATCATAAAGCTCACTGTTTTGCACCATGTTCATGGAAATGAGTTTGAACTTGTACTTTATCAGATTAGAGTTACTGTTTGAGGTTAAAAATCATGTTATAGGTGTGGACATGAGTTGGGACTTAAATTATCTAAAGTTCCTTGCTAAGAGTATCTCATAGTTGCTTGTAAACCCTAATATAGACAACGTTGTTCACTGTTTTGAAGTAGAAATTGTATTGGATGTTGTGGTGTTGTTGTTGACCACTTTGGGATGAAATGCATATCCAAAGTGTGCTTATACTTATTGTCTACCTTGAGTAGAAGCATGGGAGTGCCCGATCACGATTCTTCTAAGAAACGGAACTGGGAATGACTCCGTTGTGGAATAAACTCCAAATGTATGCTTGCTCTTTGGAATTATAAATTGTCATTTTTAGGGCTTCTAGCACCTCCTTTTTGGATATTCATGGGTTAGGACTTAGTCCTAGTGTAGTGTACCTTGTTGGGATACATTGGTTGAGTATTGAGACTTTAGGACTAAGTCTTGTTGACAAATCTAGATGGGTAGAATGTCGCATCGAATGCATTGGAGGAGATGACTCATGCGCCGACATACTCGCCATGCATGGATGGATTCCATGGTTGTGTTTTGGAGCTACTACTTGTCGAGGACCGTGGAGCATTATGTTTAGCGGAAGCTACGTGTTGGTCGGGCTGAGGTTGCGATCGAACTCCAAATGTAGATGGCAGTTGCGGCGATCGACAGGGTCGATTCGTCATTGGTTCGTACCATGTGTGGGCCGAGGCGGGTCAACCCTTGGGCCGGACTTGAGGGCTAGTTGAGTCTTATTGTGGGATGGGTTAAAATCCACTAATGATAAAGGGAACTAGCTAGAAAGTGTTTACAAGTAGAACTTAACTAGTTGTTCATAGCAAGCTAAGTTGATTACCAAGTTAGGAATTGGATATGGTAGATAGATTGCCTAACTAAGGGAGTGGGTAATATGAGATAGTTCTAGGCTCGCCTAGAGGTCCATACTTCTAATAAGAAAATGAAAGGGGACTAGAGTTTGGCTAGAGTGATGGATTTTAGATATTGGGTGATAAAAGAAATGCTAGTAACCATGTGATTAATCTTATCCTTAATCTTGGAGTGGGGTAGCATTGATTTCTTTGATAGGAGTTGATCGAGTCTTGGTAGATTGTAAGGACAGGCACTAGCGAGGGTGTTCGCCTGTCAGGAGGATGCATGGCGTCATCACGCCTAGCCAAATCGTAGGCTCGTTTAATGTGGACAGGGACCCCGAGCTGCCTTGGGAAGAGGAAACTCTGTGGGGGCTCTGCTGTTTCAGCACGAATGCCTTAATGTCCATAAAAACCTTTGAGGAGGTTTGGAGTGTTGACGTCGTCTTAACTGCAAGTTCTGTTCTAGTGTAAGGATGAGTGTAGCGGAGTTGGGAAAATCATATATCCGTCAGGTTCTTTGTTGATCATCCTTAGGAGTTGTGTCTCATCATCCTTGTTTGCAAATTCTTCATAAGAGGTGGGTGATCTTTTGCTTTCTAAATGTAGGAAATGCATGCTAGTATGTTAAATGAGTAGTATAGATAAATTTGATGTGATAAATGTATAACAAATCCATGGTATTGTATGTGCCATGAATTGTAGAAATTTTTTATTATGATTAAGAAACTAATTGCTATCATGTTAGTTGGAAATGAGAAAAAGAAACAATGAGTATTGCCATGAACAAATATGCATGTTAATTTATAAATTTCAAATATATAATTGTATGAAAATTGTTGAGACTTTCCTTGTGGTTAAAAATGAATTTTTGTAAAGTTAAATTGGTACAACAAAATTTTATTTAATTGTTTGTAAGAGATACAAATTGCTATTTTGATTAAATTGAAGAAATGCAATTCTTGTTCATTAAAGAGATGAAATAATTTGAAATATAGATACCATGACTAAACTATAAGTTTGGAAATTCGTGAGTTACTGTTTTCAAGTAAACTCAGTATGAATGAGATAATTACAGTCCATTAAAAAGAATAGATCGATCATATATTTGAGTTTTGTGAAATAAACTAGTTTCTGTGTCGTGTGAACAAAACCCTAGCCTCTGTTTTCATAACAATAGTTCGGCTTGGACTTACTGGTTAGCGGCTGAGCTCTAAGAGCATTACTGTAGCACACATGTGGTCCTGGTTGCGAGTTTGAATCTTAGCAATCCCTTTTTTTTTCTATTTTAATTAAACCAAACAGTAGAGCACTGCATGTATTGGTTTTCGGCTTCCTTTATACCACCAAGTGACTTATTGGCTAGCGGAGTGGGCTTTGGGCGCTCACTGTGTTGTGCGGTTGGGGCTTGGGTTCGAAACCCGGTGGCCACATTTTGGGTTTTTTTAACATTTTAAATATTTTTGAAATGGTTTTAATGTAAATAAAATTTGGGAAAAATTCTAAAATTCCTATAAAATGATGTAGAATTTATTAAAATTAGTTTTAGAATTTTTCATGTATATTTTGAGAAATTAAAAGGAGAATTCAGATACAAAATGAAAAAAAAGAAAGCATTTACTTCCCTCCCCTATCTTGCATCTATAGCATTTTTGCCCTGGTGGGTCCGCATCTTCACAGACATGTCTATTTCACGGATAGAAAATGAGTTATTGACTTCAAAATTATTTAATTGAGTATATAACTTTTATTTTGAGAAGAAGAGAAAAATATTTGCCATGTTATGGATTTCTCTTGAAGAGATTATACACTTATTTGATTTGAGAAATACCTGATGTGTTTTGAGATATATTATATGTGCTTAAATTGCTAATGAGATTTAAAGTAGATGAATCTGTGTTCATGAAAAGAAATATGGCTTTTAAAGATTATGAATGAATAATTGAATCATGAATGATTCTAAGATAAGGCATTGATTAATTTGTGAATAAGATGAAGATAAGAATACATTGAGTTTAATACATGATTATTGAAGGGTATGAGGACCCATGGATTCTTGTACATGAAAGGTTGTGATTTAGAGTTTAGTAAGACCTCGAGTACTGGCATTGTTGAATTAAAAGATTTGAATTATATTTTTGTGATATGGCCATGGAGCTATCTCGGTATTTGTAATTAAGTCCGGTAGGGGGTAAAACTAACTCTAGATATGATAATTTATTCATGTCTTGAACTTAAGAACTAGGCACTAAGAGAAGATATAGTAAACCTGGGCAAACGTAAGTGGGACACTCTATATAGTCGGGCGGAGGATTCCGGGATTATAGACCCAGTCGAGCAGAGGATTCCGGGACTGTGGTTGCTTTGTGGGAGACGAGCTTTTATTTTAAATCCGGGACTATGCGTAGTCGGGCGGATAGTTGCCATACTCCAATGTATATACGTATATCGGGGCTAGAGGGACACTTGCAGGATGTTCGCACGATGAGGAGTCTGTTACAGCAGTTAGACTCCGGGACTGAGATCCGTACTCGTGGAATGATCTAAACCTTGCTTTATTACTGGAAAGTTGTCATGGCGAGAGATTGAACCCTTTAATATGGAGTACGTAGGAGCTTGCCCTCGGACCAATATAGTATGGGATGCATAGAATCCGAATAAGTATGCATTAGTGTCATCTTAGTATAAAATATCTGCATTAGGCATTAAGGAATTGCATACACTTACATGTTTAGAGTAGTCACATTTAACACTTTATTTGCATTCAAGTTTGTGGTTTGTTAAAGTATTAAGATTGTTATATTTCTGGCATAGAGAGGATGGCTGTGTATAATATTTTTGTCGGTTGTAAGCAACTGACATGCCCACCGTTTTATATGCAGGAGATGGATTTTCATGAAGATATATGATGCTGTTGATTAATTACATGTTAAAGATGTTTCAAATTGTATATTATTTTCATGTTTTACTTCATTTTATCTTCCGCTGTGTAAATGAATGTAAAAGACTCTGTTGTATTATAAAAAGTTCAAATTTCCTTGTAAAATTGTACGAAGTGAAGTGTAAAGATCCTGTGAAACTTCGAATTCAGCCTTATTTGAAATTCAGGGCATTACAGAGTGGTATTAGAGCCACACTTCATAAGTAGTACAAATTTATAATGAACGATACCCTAGAGTGGACATTAGAGTGTGAGTTTCAACTTATAGAGATTTAAAAGTAAGTAACTTACATTTCTGTTGCTCTATATGATGACATTTTCTCCTCATTTTCCTATAAGATGGCCAATCAGCATGATCCCCAGAATGAGGTACATTGGTTTGTCCCCTTCGAGGATGAAGAGGAAGAGCCAATGGAGGAAGAAGAAGACCCAGAGGAGATAGAAGAGGAAATCCCCGAGTCCAGAGAGATTACTCCACCTCCGCCTGATTTCCCCGAAGAATCCTCAGACGAAGAACTCGTTCCAGATGACCAAGATGATATTGTTGCTTCTCTTCGAAGATAATTGGATGCTCAAAAGTTGAGAGTAAACCACTTGGAAGTGCAACGGGTAGAAGATAAGGAGCGCATTCAGGAGTTGAGTTTTCAAGTGTGCGAACTCGAGAAGGTTCAGCACGTGAATGATCAACACTTTGCCAAGTTGGACCACCTCATTCGCGGGGACAAGTAGGAGCAGCATCAGAGATGTGAAGATATGGAGAAGGAAATCCAGGAACTACGAGAAGAGCTCAGAGCAGCCATGAGAAATCGTAGAATCTAGAATGTCTTTATGAAGGGTGTGATTTTGAGATCGGAGGCAGGCTCTTTGGCATCGCCCTCATTGAGTTGGCAGTTTTGGGGGTCGACATCATTATTGGCATAGACTGGATGTCAGTTTATAGTGGCACTATTGAGTGCAAGAGAAAGGAGGTTATGGTGAAGGCACCAGGAGGACCAGCAGTTACATTTCAAGGGAAGAGGAAGTGTAAGCAGTTGGTAGCAGCTTTGGTAGTGCAGAAGGTTCCTGAAGAAGTGAGAAAGATTCCAGTGGTCCGAGATTTTCCAGCAGTGTTTCTTGAAGATCTACTTGGGCTTCCCCCTCATCGAGATGTAGAGTTCGGCATCTCCGTTCAGCCAGGGAGTGCACCCATTTTTAAGGCACCATACAGAATGACATCGGTTGAGCAAGACGAGATCAAGAAGCAGATTGAAGAGTTGTTGAGCAATGGATTCATCAAGCCTAGTGCATCAACTTGGGGAGCCCCAGTTCTTTTGGTAAAGAAGAAGGATGGAACGATGAGGATGTGTATCGACTACAGAGAGTTGAACAAGGCTACAGTGCAGAACAAGTATCCAATTCCTCGAATCAATGATCTGTTCGATCGTCTACAAGGAGCAGCTGTTTTCTCCAAGATAGACTTGCTTTCAGGATATCACCAAGTCCGAGTAAAGGAAGAAAATGTGCACAAGATGGCTTTCTGAACTAGGCATGGTCACTATGAGTTTCTAGTCATGTCGTTTGGAGTAACCAATGCCCTGCTATTTTTATGGACATGATGAACAGGGTCCTGCGTGTAATATCCCGATCGACTATTAATAATATTATTTTTGTTAGTATTCAACTATTTAATTGTTTTATTTTTCTATTCATGTTTAGTTATCTTTTAGTCATGACAACCTAATTAGATAATCAGGTTTTGTTTGAAGTTTAAACCTAGGATTAAAAGACATAAGAGATTAAGGAGTTCGTCTAGAAGCCCTTTCTCTTCCACCTCACCCCTCCACCTCACCCTCATACCATACCCTACACCATACCTCCCTCACCCTACCAAGCCATGGCCAGATTGTATCCTAGGGGGTCTTGGCAAAATGCCTTGGTGCATTTTGCACCTTCCCCCTCCTCCTTCACACTATAAATACCCCCTCTCCTCTTCTCTTGTCTCATTTTACAAGAAGAAAAAAAGTGAGAAAAAGAAAGAGAGAACCAACTCTAACAAGAGAGTTTTTCATTGTAGGTTTTTCATAGGAGCTTTTAAAAGCTAAGGAAGGAGAAGGTTCTATAGGCTAGTTCCTCCTACCTAAGTGTAAAAGGTGGGGGTTTCTCCTTTTTCTTATTTTTCTTGGTTTGATTTCTTTTGTTCTTTTGGGTTGTTTTTTTCTTTGTGGTGGTGTTTTGTGTGTTGTTGGTTCTTGTTGTGTATGTTGTGTGTTGAACAATTGGAATAGCATTATGTATGGATAAGGAAATAACCACATGAAAGGGAAAGAATGATTGAACCTTAACAAAACACAAAAAGATGAAGTCTTTATTAGAGCCTATTGTTATTCTTGGCTAATAAAAGGAATTAACAACTTGGACTAAATTTTCCTAAGCATATGGAATGATGGCATAAGAAGGATGGATGGGGGAGTCTTGATTATGTTGTTAAATGAACAACTTAGCATGAACATATGCATATGTGTGTACAAACCCATTTGGGATGTAGAACTCAAACAAGGACTTTTTAGAATTATTACATACCCTTGATGTTGTAAAACTCAATAAAAATGAGTCTTTATTTACTTATTGTTCTCTACTTAATTAATGCTAACTTTTGTTTCCAAAAAAGAAAGAAAGAAAGAGGTAACTTGTTGTATGAAGGGACTAAGTGGTTAAAGAAAGGAATGTTAAGTAGGACTTGTAATTCATTATATGTAATTTGTAATTCATAAATTAGATTGTTGTAATAATTTCAAGACTTGAAAAGTTTAAGGAGAAATGGTTCATGTAATAGCTAGTAAGTAGTTATCCATGCTTAAATAGATTTCATGCTTAAGTAGTTAGTAGATATTCATGCTTAAATGATATTCATGATTAAGTTGGTAGACATTCATGCTTAAGTAAAAATTTACGTTGAAGTAGTAATAGACGTTCTTGTTTTAATTTGTAATAGAAACCCATGCTTAAAGTAGCAATAGATATCCATGCTAACTTGTTGTAAGTTTAAGTAGTAAAGAATCATATGCCCTGCTTGGATCATTGTAGAAAAATTATATACCATGTTTAGATTATGGTAGGAAAATTATATGTCATGCTTGGATCATTGTAGGAAAATTATATACCATGTTTAGATTATAGTAGGAAAGTCATAGGCCATGCTTGGACCATTGTAGGAAAATTATATACCATGTTTAGATTATGGTAGGAAAGTCATGTACCATGCTTGGATCATTGTAGGAAAATTATATACCATGTTTAGATTATGGTAGGAAAGTCATGTACCATGCTTGGATCATTGTAGGAAAATTATATACCATGTTTAGATTATGGTAGGAAAGTCATATATCATGCTTGGATCATTGTAGGAAAATTATATACCATGTTTAGATTATGGTAGGAAAGTCATATGCCATGCTTGGATCATTGTAGGAAAATTATATACCATGTTTAGATTATGGTAGGAAAGTCATATACCATGCTTGGATCATTGTAGGAAAATTATATACCATGTTTAGATTATGGTGGGAAAGTCATATACCATGCTTGGATCATTGTAGGAAAATTATATACCATATTTAGATTATGGTAGGAAAGTCATATATCATGCTTGAATCATTGTAGGAAAATTATATACCATGTTTAGATTATGGTAGGAAAGTCATATGCCATACTTGGATCATTGTAGGAAAATTATGTACCATGTTTAGATTGTTGTAGGAAGGTTGTATATCCATGCTTAAGGTTGTGGTAGATAGCTCATGTAATAAAGTCTCGCCGATTGTATTGATACACTTATGTGGGCTAAAATAATAATAAGAAAACATGATTTTATTAGCCTTTTATGAGTTCTTTTGCCATGTGCATGCTTCCGAAATCCGAGCCGAGTGGCGAGGAGTGGAGAGAATGGGAACTCCCTCCTAGGTTGCTGGAGTCCAAGATAGGGCTTCGGAGTCCGACCCGACGGGTGAGGACGAGAGATTGAGACATATCCCCCAGACATTCGACGTCCAAGCCGATGGGCTAGGATTTGAGAGATCGAGAAATCTCACGAAACCCATGTGAGACCGAGGTATCAGGAGATCAATTCGAGGATCAGGTCGAGCATCAAGCCCTGTGCGCTTTGTGAGAACGCCAGGTACTCGTTCGAGATTCATGCCGAGCATAGGCCGATTCTGTGACTGGTGTTGACTCCTAGTTTGGTGTGCACAAAATGTGCTTACAAATACTAATAAGTTTTCATTGAGATTTTCAGATTTTCAGGAATAAATAAATCATTAAGAAAATGAAAAAGATTCAAAAAGAAGCAAAAGAAGGAAAGCAATAAAGAAGGATTGCAAAATCAAGCAAAAGAAGACATTATTCAAAAAGAGCACATGTTGATTAAAGCCCAAGAAAGCCAGCAAGATCAATCTCTGTAATTCCATACTTGTGAGATTCTTTATGTAATTGATTGATTAGTATATGATAAGAATATAAAGAGGTTTCGTCTGGGTCAGCACGATTGTGGTTGACCGTACTATACTGTCGGTCGACCGCACCAAAGTTGACTGCTCATCACAGTTAAAATGATAAGACCGTCGAACATTCATCTTTCGACTTTTCGATTAAAAGATAAACGGTTGACTGTCCCTATTTGCGGTCGATCATACCTCATGTAGATTTCTCTTTTGGAATGTATCGTTTCTATTTTTGAGAGAGACACTTCCTAGTTTATATATTTAGACAAACCTTCTGTGTATTCTTAACCTATTGCTCTGAGAAAAATCTTCTCACCTAATTAATTCAACAATCAATTTGAGTGTGTGATACTTTTTTGTTTTCTTCAATCACGATCATTAAAGATCTTGAGTTTTTTCTTTTCTTTCACTTCGGTGTGATTGACGGGGCTTATCTTAGAAGTTCTGTGGGTGTAATAGGTCTCTCGGCCTGAATTCGAGAATAAATGTACAAGGTTTTGAGTATAGTGGAATGCTTGTGGCAGAGAATTGCTACAAGTAGGTGGTGTGGACGTAGACCTGGGGGTCGAACCACGTATTATCGCTACGTCACTTGTGCTTGCTGTGTTTTCTTTCTCTATCTCTTCTCATTTACTTTGCAACTTAATTGTTTATTTTTTTTAATTTCTGCACAATCACCCTATTCACCCCCCAGGGTGATTTATAGTGGTATCAGAGCGAGGTGCTTACTAAAAGCTTAAAAGCTTAAGTAAAAGGTCCAATGGCCGAAATCCCTCCTTCCGAAAACTTTTACTCATCGGAGCCATTCATCTCCAATGGGACAAGTCTAACACGCTCACCATATTTTGATGAAAAATGCTATGATGTTTGGAAAGTTTGTATGTCTCATTTCTTACAGGTGGTTAGAAAAGAAGTATGGAATTTGTGCATAAACAAAACAGTCATTCCGGTCAGCGATGGAAAGAAGGCTTTCTCAAAAGCAGAGCTAGCACTAAAAACAGCAAACTCCAAAGCTATGAGGCTCTTTATGCAGGATTGAACAATGAAGAATTGATGTGATGCAGACGAAATTGCAAGATGACATACGAAATTTGGAACAGCATGCTGATACGGCATGAGGGAACCGCTTATGAGGTAAAAGCTAAAGTAAATTTATATTTTAATAAGTTTGATATTTTTCGTATGTTGCTAGGAGAGAATGTAGATCAAATGCTTTCTCGTTCGATATTATTGAACATGAGCTTGAAAGCTTAGGTAAGGGGTTGGATGATGACTGATAGGACGGAAAACTCATAAACTGTCTCACGCCGGAATGGGATGTAAAAGCTGCTGCAATGAGGGAGACCCGTGAGGAAAAGGGATTCAATTACTACACCTTCCAAGGAAAACTGAAGACATGCGAGATGGAGATGAAAGAAACCAAAACATACAAGCAAAACAATGGGATTGAACCAAAAACCGAAGAGAGGACCTTCGCCTTGAAAGCAGAAAAATCTCGACGATCAAAAGCAGAGTCAGATCGTGAGGAGTCAGACGGAGACATCTTTCCACAGAGGTCAATCTTTGCCTGCTAGGCAAAGAGGGTAGCAAGTTACAAATTCTGTCTCGGTAGGACATGTATTTCTATTACTATGATACTATGAAATTCATAAATCATAAAATATATATTTATATTGTAGACACCAGACGAATCAATGGTTTATTCAAAAAAATCTTAAGAATCAATATATTTCTAAATTTGTTCACGAGAAAGGACCGCCTTGCTGACTAAACAATTTTGTAAGTATCTTAAACATAAAAAGTATGATAGGTTCCAAGGAGAATGAGAAAAGGACAAAAACGACATATGCTACAAATGTAAGAAGCCTAGATACATTCGTGCAAACTGTCCCATCTCATAGGACAGGAATAGGGACTAAAACCACTCCAATCCAGGATTGAGAAAGAAGGCATTGAAGGCAACATGGCTAGACTCAGATTCAAGTGAGGATGAGTAAGATTACAACAATGTTGGCTTTATGGCTCTTGGGAATGGAGAGATGCAATCATCATCTCAAGAAGAGGTTATCGAAGAACCCACTTACGGTGATCTAGTAAACATATGTAATGGATTAAAAGATTATGCTAAGAAATTGAGTCATGAATTAAGACAATATAAACAAATCTCAAATGAGTCACATGACTCTTGCATCGCTAAGAATCAAAAAATGAAAAAAAAAAAATACTTGGATTATGGAAAAATTCAAGACATTTAGAAAAGACCATGATGTATTGATAGAGGAAAATGAGCTTTTAAAACAACAAGTTCAAGAATCTTTACCAACACATGATGAAAACTTAAGATAAATTCATGAGAAATCTGTCTATATTGCTACTCACTGATGATGTAAAAGAATGCACAAGAAAATTTGATGAGGTAGTGGAAAGTTGTAATGAAGCTCTTGAACAAAATAGAATACTTGATGCTGCACTAGACACTCTTCATTGGAACACAAAAGACGATGAGATGACTAGGAAAAGACTTTGTAAAAGAGTAATTGAGCTTGAGAAAATTATTGAAAAATATGAAGGGCCCAGTTACCTTATTACAAAGAATTCAAGATCTTATCATGATAATCGAGGGCTTGGTAAAGAAGAGCCAATAAACCATCAAAATTTTAAATCATCATGTCATACACACATGCACAGTCACCAACATAATTATAAATCAACTCAAAACTATGCTAGTGTGCATGACCCAAGGCATAATCGTATCACATGTTACTACTGCTATAAAAAAGGGCATATCTCTTATATTTTTTTTTAAAAAAGAAATACTCATTTTGTTTGGAAAGAATGTAAATACAGGTTCAAAACAAACTTGGGCACCCAAAATTATACCTACTAATCTTGATGTAGGTACCTCAACGCATTAAGACTAAAGATCGGTGGTACATTGATAGTGGATGCTCAAACCATATGACAAGTGACAATAGATACTTTGCATCACTATCAAGGAAAAGAGGAAAGGACGTCATCTTTAGAGATAATTGCACTGGTCAAACCATCAGTAAAGATAAAATAAACTTTGGTTCTTCATGCTCCATTGAAGATGTTTATTGATAAGATGTTTGAAGCACAATTTACTTAGTGTCAGCCAATTATGTGACAAAGGTTATACTGTTACTTTTGATAAAAATACATGCATTGTGCTAGATAGCAATAAATCTTGTTTACTTCTTGCTAACAGATGTAACAATGTATATGTTATAAACTCTAATGAATTAGCACAGGAGAATATGAGGTGCTTTGTTGCTCGAAATGAGGATGGTTGGTTATGGCATCGGTGACTTGGACACACAACCATGGATAATCTCAACAAACCTGTAACCAAGGAGCTTGTGAGAGGGATCCCCAAAATCAAATTTGAGAAAGATAAACCTTGTGAGGCATGTAAGTTCGGTAAGCAAACCGAAAGTTCTCACAAGTCCAAGAAAATGGTATCAACTTCTAGACCCCTTGAACTCTTGCACATGGATCTACTTGGACCATCACCAACAAGTAGTAATGGAGGTGCACAAAATGTTTTTGTAATTGTCGATGATTATAGTAGATTCACTTAGGTTGCTTTTTTGTCACAAAAGGATGACACATTGTAGGTTTTTCAAAATTCTGTCGTAGAGTGGAAAATGAGAAAAGCCTCCCCATTGTTACTATTCGTAGTGATCACGGTGGAGAATTTCAAAACGAACTCTTCACATCACTTTTTGAAAAAATGGAATAAAACATGATTTCGCTTGTCCTCGCACTCCCCAACAAATCCCCAACAAATTGAGGTTGTTGAAAGGAAAAATCGATCTCTTCAAGAAATGGCCCGAACCATGCTTAGTGAAAAAGATTTACCTAAGTCATTTTGGGCAGAGGCTATCAATACAACATGTTATACAATTAACCAAGTAATCATTAGGAAATATCTTGAGAAAATATCTTTTGAATTCTATTATGGCAAAATTCCTAATTTGAGTTACTTTCGCGTCTTTGGGTGCAAGGTGTTTATTTTAAATACTCTTAATAACTTGGGAAAATTTGATCGTAAAAGTGATGAAGGCATATTTTTAGGATATTCCTTAAGTAGCAAGGCATATCGTGTATTTAATAAAAGAAGATGCACCATTCAAGAATCCATTGATGTTATATTTGATGAAACTAATCCCTACACCAAAGAAATATTACATGTTGTTGATGATGATGAGATAGGTGTTCGTGTTGAAAAGAAACATGTACACATTGACCAAGAACCAAATGTGGATCCTTAAAATTATAAGCCTCCTCAAGATGAAGAAGCATCCCAATCCTAAATAGAAGAGATTCCTACACAACAAATTGATGCCATGGAAGATGATCATATACAACATCAACTTTCCACCAACGAAAGGCGCCCCGCATGGAAAATCATGTTAGCCATCCACCAAATCTTATACGAAGCAATATGTCGAAAGGGGTAACTACTCGAACACGAGATCAATGTTTCATGTGTTTTTCTGGTTTCGTTTCTATACTTGAACCTAAGAATATTAAGGAGGCCTTGCAAGATAATGACTGGATCATTACAATGCAAGACGAACTTAATCAATTCAAAAGGAATCAAGTATGGAGATTTGTTCCTAGACCTCACAATAGGACCATACTTGGAACTAAGTGGGTGTTTAGTAACAAGTTAGATGAATCGGGCCCTATTACTAGAAATAAGGCTCATCTTGTTGCACAAGGTTATAACCAACAAGAAGGTGTCGGTTTTGATAAAACTTTTGCACCTGTTGCACGTCTTGAAGCCATTCACATTTTACTTGGTTTTGCTTCTTATATGGACTTTACTCTTTTTTCAAATGGATGTCAAAAGTGCTTTCTTAAATGGTTTTATTTCGGAAGAAGTTTATATTGTACAACCACCGGGATTCACTGATTCCACACACCCAAACCATGTATTCCATCTTGATAAAGCTTTGTATAGTTTGAAGCAAGCCCCTCATGCTTGGTACGAACGACTAAGTTCATTTCTAATTCACATAGGCTTCTCTAAAGGGAAAGTAGGCACTACACTATTTATAAAACATGTTTCTAAAGATATTTTAATTGTTCAAATTTATGTTGATGATGATATATTTGGCTCTACTAATGAAAATCTTTGCAAGGAATTCTCTAAGCAAATGCATGATGAGTTTGAAATGAGTATGATGGGCGAACTAACTTATTTTCTTAGACTTCAAATACAACAAAGAAAGGATGACATCTTTCTAAAACAATCCAAATATGCAAAGGAACTAGTAAAAAAGTTTGGTCTTGAGAATGCAAATTCTTACAAAACACCTATGGCAACTACCACTAAGCTTTCCAATGATGAATCTCGTAACAATGTTGATATTTCTACCTATCGTGGTATGATTGGTAGTTTTCTTTATATTACTGCATCTCGTCCGGATATCATGTTTAGTGTTTGTTTATGTGCGTATTTTCAATCGTGTCCCAAAGAATCGTATTTGGTAGCTGTTAAGCGTATCATTCGATGTCTTAAAGGCACACCAAATACTGGACTTTGGTACCCAAAAAATAGAAACTTTTCTCTTGTAGGGTACTCTGATATAGACTATGCAGGCAGCTTAACAGACGAAAAAGTACTAGCATCACATGTCACTTCTTGGAAAATTGCCTTGTTTCATGGGCATCCAAGAAGCAGAATTCTGTAACTCTCTCCACTGCTGAAGCTGAATATATTACCGCCAGGATCCTGTTGTGCGCATGTATTATGGATGAAAAATACTTTAGAGGACTACATGGTATTCTTTAATCACATTCCGATTAAATGCGATAATACTAGTACTGTTCATATGACTAAAAATTCTGATCAACGTAGTCACACAAAACATATAGATATTCGGTATCACTTTATTAAAGATCATTTTCAAAAGGGAGATATTATTCTCGACTATGTTTCCACTGATTCTCAACATGCTGATATCTTTACTAAGCCTTTAGATGAAAAATGATTTCATTTTTAAAGGGAGAATTAAACGTTATTGATATTTCTGCTTAAAATTGTGTTTTTGTTCGCCTGTGAAGGTGTACAGTCGACTGGGAGGTCGACTGGTTCGCTCTTGATTTTCCGTTTGCTATCAAAATTGGGTTTACAGGATTTTCAGTCGACCGTGCGGTGGACTTGTTCACTCTCGGGTTGTTTTGTTTTTTTATAACTGTGATTTCAATTGGTGTTCGGTCGACCATTCGTTCGACCGGTTCTTTCATTGTCTGTTCAATTTTTTGATTAGTTTTTTTAAAAGCAAAAATCTATTTACGGTCTTCTATGATCTTTGATTTCCTGATTTCTTTGCTTTATGTCACATGTTTGTATTGGGAAAATCTCAAATATATGATACCATGAAGAGATCTCACTGTATATCAAAGAGTCTCGCGATCAACAGGTATCATGTAAGTAGATTTTCCTTAAGTTTTCAAAAAATGTAATATTCCCAGAAATTGCCTATTCTCATGTTCTTCTTATTTATGTTCATCTATCTTTTTCCATGCATGAATTTAGGGGGAGTATGTTATACATTTTGTTTATACTTTTTTTCGTTCCCTATAGTTTATACTATTTTTCGTTCCCTCTTGGTGTGTTCCAAAAAGGGGGAGAATCTTTTTTAATGTTTTTCCTGAAAATAAATGAAAATCTCTCTTGAATGTTCCTCATCTATGAAAATCTTTGATACAGGAAGTATTGGATTAAGGGGGAGTATTTATATGCTTTATTTTCAACATTCAATGGTATGTTTTGTTCACACCAAAAGGTGGAGATTGTTGACTCCTAGTTTGGTGTGCATAAAACGTGCTTACAAATACTAATAAGTTTTCATTGAGATTTTCAGATTTTCAGGAATAAATAAATCATTAAAAAAATAAAAAAAATTCAAAAAGAAGCAAAAGAAGGAAAGCAATAAAGAAGGATTACAAAAGCAAGCAAAAGAAGACATTATTCAAAAAGAGTACATGTTGATTAGAGTCCAAGAAAGGCAGCAAGATCAATCTCTGTAATTCCATACTTGTGAGATTTTATATGTAATTGATTGATTATTGATTGATTAATATATAGTAAGAATATAAAGTGGCTTCGTCTGGGCCAGCACGATTGCGGTCAACCGTACTATACTAACGGTCAACCGCACCACAGTCGACCGCTCATCACAGTTAAAATGATGAGACGTTCAACCATTCATCTTTCAACTTTTCGATTAAAAGATGAACGGTCGACTGTCCCTATTTGCGATCGACCGTACCTCGTACAGATTTCTCTTTTGGAATATATCGTTTCTATTTTCGACAGATACACTTCGTAGTCTATATATTTGGACGAACCCACTGTGTATTCTCAACATATTGCTTTGAGAAAAATCTTCTGAACTAATTAATTCAACAATCAATACGAGTGTGCGATACTTATTTGTTTTCTTCAGTCAGGATCATTAAAGATCTTGATTTTTTCCCTTTCTTCCACTTCGGTGAGATTGACATGACTTATCTTAGAAGTCCTGTAGGTGTAATAGGTCTCTCGGCCTGAATTCGAGAATCACTGTACAAGGGTTTGAGTATAGTGGAACGCATGTGGCGGAGAATTGCTACAAGTAGGTGGTGTGGACGTAGACCTGGGGGTCGAACTACGTTATATCTCTACGTCACTTTGTGCTTGCTGTGTTTTCTTTCTCTATCTCTTCTCATTTACTTTGCAACTTAATTTTTTATTTTTTTTATTTTCCGCACAATCTCCCTATTCACCCCCTCCCCCCCCCCCCCAGGGTGATTTACAACTGGTAATGGGGGACGTTTGGTCTTCCAATGTCAAACATGCTCCTGATAGACGTTTCGATTTCAAGGCCGTAACCGCACCTCACCTTGGGCTACATAACCCCCCCCTCCCAAACCATTTATTGTTCCTCACTTCAAAGAGTTTTCAGAACTGGTGATTCTCCTATCACCCTCTGACAGTTAGGGATAGCAGCAGTGAAAGATGTTCTACCCCTGGCTGTCAGGTGGTAGAAGGGGGCCACCTCCGTGTGTGGTGCTCGAGGCACTTTGTAATGCCCCGATTTCCATAGAATGGAAAACCGTGACATAAGCCAGAATCTTACATTCAATTGGCCACAATACATAGAAAAACAGGAAAATTTAAAACTTTTTACTTAATACAATATTAGAAGTCGAGTGTTTCCATTGTTCAATATATTACATCAAAGTATACAAGAATGAAACAATAACATCGGGTTCTTCACTTGGAAGTCATGCCTTGACTAGAGTTCTCCCGAGCTGGTAATCCTGTATCCACAACCTATTAGTGTGGGGACGTCAGTACATATACTGACGCTTAAAGGCTAATGACTAGCAGCGAATCTAAAAAATAAACATATGAAGCATGGTAAATGTGTCGGTGTAGTTTAAGTGTTTGTGAGTGCAATGTCTTAAAACATAATGCAATGTCAACTAAGCTAGGATGCTCTTATTCTAATGCAGGTGAGAATCTGGAGTCGTATGCATCCCATAACTACATACGTCCATATCAAGCCGTTCCCCATATTTAGGGATTTGAATCTGCATTATGAATTTCTACTTTTGTACACAACCTGTTCCTGACAGATACAACGTGACTGATGAGGTTGCAAACGTGGTCAAGTCCCACTAATGCAGTACGCTCATGGTGCCTATGTTTGCCACTACTACCCGCCGCACCGGACCTCACTCAAAAACCAAACGAACCTTCGAAGTTAACTACAATACAAATTAGCTCGAAGCATCCCCCGTGGCCCCCTAGCTCATAGATCGTAGTCTATGGCCTGTTCGATTCCCCGGCATAGAACATGACGGAGTTCCGGGGGTCCATCCCCTAGCTCCGCCTGCCCTTATTATGATACTTCAGGAATTAACAGTGTGAGATACGCAATCTGTGCTCCCAACTCGTGAGAAGGCACCGTACGTATCCTTTTGACGGAAAGGTACAACCCAATAACACCACCTAGTGTCGGCCTATAGGATGAGTTGGGTCATAAGGTATCACCCCTAATAGCTACTCCTCTCTTTTGGCAAAAATGGTTAAGTAAAGACCTTTATAAGTTACTACCCTAATGATGTCACTAATCCTAAGCAATCTTACAGGATTTCAACTAAGATTATCATGGTCCAACTCATGGTCTATCGTTCCAAGACACTAGTGACGGGATCTCCCTCACTCATCACTACCCTTAACTCAAATCTTATCAACACTCTCGGCCCACGATCAACCCATACCGATTAAGATCCATCGGTGCCCGAGGTGCAATTCATCCATAGTCTCCAAGGTGGTAAGATGCGGGTCTTGATGGTCGATGACCCCTAGGGTAATTAGAAGACCTTAGACTAGCTTTTATCAAGCTAACAATTATTAGTAATTTTCCCAACCCTTATTACCCATGAAGATGAAGAATGTTCACATGATATGGTCCAATTTTAATTAGAACTTCATACAACTAGAATCCATAGGTTCTTTTTCCCAAATTGAACTAGAACTACATGCAACTAGATCCTTGGGTTCTTTATCAAATTTGAGCTAGAATCACCTAGAAACTAAATGAATGGGTTCTCTTATCAATTGAGCTAGAACTACCATGGTGCTAGTCTCATGGGTTTCTTTTTAAAGTTGACTAGAACAATTATGGAACATAGGTTCATTTCAATAGTTAAACTAGAACACATAGCTCAAGCATGGGTTCATGGTTTCTTTTGAATCTAGAATAACTACACATATACCATTCAAGCATGAATGGGTTCTTTACCAGAATACTACAATTAGAACATGATGGGTTCTTTACTAAACACAACTACAACATGATGGTTTGTTTACTAACACTATAATTACTATATGATGGGTTCTTTAGTAAACACAACTACAACATGATGGTTTCTTTACTAACACCATAATTACCACATGATGGATTCTTTACTAAACACAACAACAACATGATGGATTCTTTACTAACACTACAATTATCACATGATGGGTTCTTTACTAAACACAACTACAACATGATGGGTTCTTTACTAACACTACAATTACCACATGATGGGTTCTTTACTAAACACAACTGCAACATGATGGGTTCTTTACTAACACCACAATTACCACATGATGGATTCTTTACTAAACACAACTACAACATGATGCATTCTTTAATAACACTACAATTATCACATGATGGGTTCTTTACTAAACACAACTACAACATGATGGGTTCTTTACTAACACTACAATTACCACATGATGGGTTCTTTACTAAACACAACTGCAACATGATGGGTTCTTTACTAACACTACAATTACCACATGATGGGTTCTTTACTAAACACAACTACAACATGATGGGTTCTTTACTAACACTACAATTACCACATGATGGGTTCTTTACTAAACACAACTACAACATGATGGTTTCTTTTACTACAACTTAAGCATGAATGTTTACTACAACTTAAGCATGAATGCTTACTACAACTTAAGCATGGATATCTACTACCACTTTAAGCATGAACTTTACTATACTTAAGCATGAATGTTTACTACACTTAAGCATGAATATCTACTACCACTTTAAGCATGAACTTTACTAAACTTAAGTATGAATGTTTACTACACTTAAGCATGAATATCTACTACCACTTTTGTCACGCCCCACTTCCCAAAAATACGGAATATGAGTACATGACAAAAGCCCAGCGAATGACTAATGTCACCCATAAGCTTTTTATCCGATTAACTCAACAATATAAACAATACAGAACAATTGCACAGGCAATAATAATAATCTCATGAACAATAGTAATTGGAATTAAGCAATAAAAATATTGAAATACAATAATAATCTAACGTCTAGAAACAAAAATAAAATCCGGGACATGGGCCCAAAATACTAATAATCCAATCCAAAAAAATAATAACAAGTTTCAATACATTAAGTTTATTAAAGCCATAAGCAATTAGAAAGCGGTAGTCTTCAGACTGTTTGTTCTCCGACTACAGCAAGGAACTGTTCTCCAAAATCTGCAATTTAATAAATTGCAGGAAAAGAAAAAGAAAATAAAATGCCGGTCAATACAAGTTACGGGCCGCTTGTAGTGCAGGCACAAGTACATGGGAAAAAGGATAACTAATAACATGGAATAGGCATGATAACAAAATATCACAACTAGGACGGCAAGATAACCAAGTGTAAGTACATAATTGTCGAATGAACAAGTATCATGTAATATTCGATATCAATAGGAACAATGATGAACAATATGCAATGTCGATGTTGTGTTAATCCTTAAGTCTATTATTCAATTTAATCTTAACTAATGCATGTACTACTGTGTCCCATGTGTTTCGTACCACAGGTTCGATGCATACAATCAATTTTGTTTTAGACTTAAGTGGTAGATTTTATAGTTCATGTACTGGGTATGATGACGATAACAATTTAACACGGGCCATGTGTAATTTCTTACAAGATGACGATAACAATAATAACACGGGCCACGTGTAATTTCTTACATAATAACGATAACAATAACATGGCCATCATCCGAGTACAGTCCCCATATCATCAACTACTCTAGTCAATCCCTTAAACCTCAGCTTATTAATTATTTCATTAATGCAACAATATAATATGTAATCTAGAGACATTAGATGAATGATAATAACAATCGAGAAACAATAGGATGATAACATGGGATATGGCATACTAGATGTCCAAGAAATATGGTATAGTGTATTTTACAAGTATTCAATTCTATCACGAATAACATGCATATATGCAACAAGATATGGTCAATCCTAGGTTATATCATGTCATGTATGTCGTGAGGCAACTATGGTCGAATCATCACTATAGAGACAATATGAACAAGGGGTTTCACACACGAATTGTCTCTAGAACCCAACTACACTACAAATAGTATTTTGTACTTGTATACACAAAGAAACTTAATACAAGTTACTTGCCTTATAAATTGTGAGAACGAATACAAAGAATAACGAGATAAGGATCCCGAACCAATGAACTCACGAACTAACCAATTCACCAATAGCACGTGCAATATATGTGCACACAAAGAGACAAAACAGCAACACAGTACAAAACAGAACAATGGTAGCAGCAACAGCAAAGGGGCAAGAGGGTGGTCGGAATCTGGCCGACAGCGGGGGATGGCATGCAGAGGGCATCGCTAGGGGGAGGAGAAAAAAGGGGCCGTCAACCGGAAGGAACAGCCAAGGGGGTTGGGTCTGGTTGTTGTCAATGAGAGCGGAGTAGGAGGAGAGGGGAGATCGGGGGGTTGCGCTGGCGGCGCTGGGCTGGCACGACAGCGTACGGCGATAAGGGGGTCGCTGGAGGAGATGATTTGAGAGGGGTATGGGGTGTTCTGTTAATTTCAAGGACAAAGGAGGGAAAGGAGGTGCAGGGGGGTTTCAGGAGGTGGTTCTGGGCGTCGATGGTGAGTGGCGACGAGGGGGGGTGTCGCCGGAGGACGGGGAGAGGGGGGAAGGCGCCGGAATTTGGCCGGAGAAGAAACTGCAGGAGATGGGTTCAAAAATGAGGAAAGAGAAATTGGAGAAGAGAGAAAGAGAAACAAGGAGAGAGATTAGACGGCTAGGGTTTCGATTTGTGTGCAAAATTTAGGGTTTGCATTAGGGTTGTGTTTATATAGTACAATTAGGGTACTGGGTTAGTGGTTTAGGATCCAGTAAAAGCGGATTTGGTTCAAGAACAAATAAAATTGGGTTTTAGGGTTCAATAAAAGGTAGATCCAAATTAATAGGGTTCAAATAAAAAATACCCACAATAACAAGAGAACAAGAGGATTGACAAGAATGGCTCAAACAAGAAGAACGGGGAATTTTCATGAACGAAAATTTAATAAAAAAGAAAATAATTGAGAAAGAAAATAGGGTATTTAAAATATTCATATATATATATATATATATATATATATATATATATATATATATATATATATATATATATACATTGAATCAAACAGTGAAATGCATATAAAATGGAGCATGTTCGAGCTCAAAACAAAATAATGATAAAATAATAATAATAAAAATAACGATAAAATAATAATATCAATAACAATAATAATAACAATAATAATAATAATAATAATAATAATAAAAGTAATAATAAGAATACTGGTAATAATAATAACAATAATAACACTAATAATACTAACAAATAATGATATGCATCAAAATAGGATCTGAGTTTAACAATTTTATTAAAATCAAAAAATTATTAATATGAATAGTCGATCAATTACGGATAGAAAACAAGTTTGAATATACCATTATTCAAAATAAATAAAATTTCCGATTAGAAAATATTTTAATAGAAGATCAAAGTCGAATTTAACACAAAGTAAATTTACCAAAATCAAATTATAGAAAATACACGGAAAATACTAATGATCGGGAATGGGGGTTACAACTTTAAGCATGAACTTTACTATACTTAAGCATGAATGTTTACTACACTTAAGCATGAATATCTACTACCACTTTAAGCATGAACTTTACTACACTTAAGCATGAATGTTTACTACACTTAAGCATGAATATCTACTACCACTTTAAGCATGAACTTTACTACACTTAAGCATGAATGTTTACTACACTTACGCATGAATATCTACTACCGCTTTTAGCATGAACTTTAATACACTTAAGCATGAATGTTACTACACTTAAGCATGAATATTTACTATAACTTAAGCATGAGTGTCTACTATAACTTTAAGCATGAGTATCTACTACAACCTTAAGCATGAACTTTACTTACACTTAAACACACTTAAGCATGAATATCTACTACTACTTTAAGCATGAATCTTTACTAGCTATTACAATGACTACCTTTCTTTATGAATTACAAGTCTTAAACTATATTAAAATCTAACTTTATGAACTACAAAATTTAGGTATGAAACTTTACTAGCTATTACAAGACTACTTCTCTTTATGAATTACAAGTCTTAAAATATTACAAAGATCTAACTTTATGAATTACAATCTTTACATATCACAAAAATCCACTTTTTATAAATTACAAGTCCTACATACAATAAAATCCACCTTCTTACAAATTACAAGCCCTACATATTACAACCTTCTTTCCTTAACCTCTTAGTTCCTACATACAACAAAGTCTAACTTTTTATGAACTAAGAATTAGCAAGATTTGTTAATTAACAAAGTAGAGAGCAATAAACAAATGAAAGACTTATCTTTAATAGTGGTTGAGTTCTACAACCCAAATGGGTATGTAAATATTCCTACTACACAATCTTCATATGCTCATGTCAATTAGTCAAAGTTGTGTTCTTTTAACAAAATAACCATGATAAAACTTAAAGATTCCATCTTCATTAAGTTCTCCCATTCACTTTCCTTTATGTGATCATTTGATCCATCACCATTCATATGCACAATATAATTAGTCCAAGTTGTTAAATAGTCCATACAAGCTTAAAGCTTCCATCTTTATGTTCTTTTATTTCAGTTCCACCATTCTACTCCTTGTGTGACCATTTCTTTTATCCATACTACTATTAGTCTAAGTGGTTTTACAAAAAAACAACACATACCCAACAAAGAGAACAACAACACAACAAAACATACACAAAAGAGAACAAAACAACACAACAACATACACAACAAAGAAAACAAACATAAATAAGTTAGAAAGACCCCCACCTTGATCTTTCTTTGAAGGAATAACTAGCCAAAGCACCTTCTCCTCCCCCTAGCTCCTATGGAAAAAACTCCTATGGAAAACCTACAAAAAAAACTCTCTAGTTAGGGCTTTTTCTTCTCTTTCTTTTCCTCAATTTTTGGTAAATGAGACAAGAGGTGAGGGAAGGGGGTATTTATAGGGTGAATAAGAAGGGGAGATTGCCAAATGCACCAAGGGAGTTTTTCAAAAACCCCCTTGGGTATAAAGGAGGCCGGCCCATGCTAGGGGGGGGGGGGGGGAGGAGAGAGAGCTTCTACAAGAAATTTCCCTAAACTCTTATGTATCTTAATTAACCCTAGATCCTAGGTTAATTCCTCCAAACAAAACCTAGCCAGCAAATTTTGTTTATCATGACAAAAGAGATATTTCAAGAAAAGAAAAAAAATAATAAAATAATATTATTAATAATTGATCGAGATATTACAATACTCCCTCCTTAGAATAGTTCTGTCCTCAGAACTGCACTAAGTAGGAAGAACAGAAAACAAAAACAACACTCAAAATAACTCGGGAAAAGAAAGCTTCATTCGGCTTTCCGTCTCCCAAGTGGCTTCCTCTACAAACTAGTTCTTCCAAAAAACCTTGACCATCAGAATCATCTTGCTCCTTAGCATTTTATCCTGACGATCGATAATTTTCATCGGTCGCTCTCTATAGGTAAGATCCACTCGTAGGTCTTCGGGGACGTCTGGCAGCTGATGATTCGGATCTGGTATATATTTCCTCAACACCGAAACGTGAAATACATCATGCACCTGGGACAATTCGTCTGGTAGCTCTAGTTTGTATGTTGTCTTTCTGATCCTCTTTAAAATCTGGTAGGGTCCAATATACATCGGTGCTAACTTGCCACCCTTTCCCAACCTGATCAATCCCCTTGTAGGTGAGACCTTCAGCAATACCGAATCACCTTCTTCGAATTCCAGATCTCGTTGGCAGTTGTCGGTGTAGCTCTTCTGCCTGCTTTGTGCTACTTGCATCCTCTTTCTGATTAGCTTGATCTTTTCGGATGTTTGCTGAACTATTTTAGGTCTGAACATCTGCCTTTTCCCTATTTCGAACCAGCACACGGGGGTCCTACACCTCCTTCCATACAAAGCTTCATATGGAGCCATCTCAATACTTGCTTGATAATTGTTATTATATGCAAACTTTACCAATGCTAAGTGTCGTTCCCAGATCCCTTCGAAGTCCATTATGCACGCTCTCAGCATATCCTCGAGAATTCTGTTAACTCTCTCTATCTGCCCATCAGTCTGCGGGTGGAAAGCTGTGCTAAAATTCGATCTCATTCCCAAAGCTTCCTGTAGACTGCCAAAATCGAGTCATAAACCTTGCATCTCGGTCGAAAACAATCGACACTGGCACCCCATGTAGCTTTACAATGCCCTCGATGTAGACTTCTGCTAACTTTTCCACCGACCAAGTCATTTTTACTGGAAGAAAATGTGCAAACTTTGTCAAACGGTCCACTATTACCCAAATTGAGTCGTTCCCATTTGAACTTCTGGGCAATCCCGTGATGAAATCCATGCTGATGTTCTCCCATTTTCACTCTGGGATGGCCAGTGGTTGCAGTAGACCTCCTGGTTTCTAGTTTTTTGCCTTAACTTTCTGACATGTAAGGCATTTGGCCACAAATCCTGCCACATCCCGCTTCATTCCAGTCCACCAGAAATGTTGTTTTATGTCTTTATACATCTTTGTGCTCCCTGGGTGAACTGTGAGTATGGTGGAGTGTGCTTCTTTCATGATATCTTCTCGTAACTCATCAACTTTAGATGCACACAACCCGCTTCCAAACCAAAGCAACCCTTCCCTTACACTGAACTCTGAGGCTTTTCCTTCATTGAGGAATCCCTCGTAGGTGGTCAAAGTCCTCAATCCAACCATCGCCTCTGCCTGACAAATTCCTTGTAGGTGGTTGAAGTCCAAGCCGAGGGGCGAGGACTTGGGGGATTGAGGAATCCCTCGTATGTGGTCGAAGACCAAACAGAGGGGCAAGGACTTGAGGGATTTAGAAATCACTCGTAGGTTGTCGAAGTCTGAGCTGAGGGGCAAGGACTTAAAGGATTAAGGATTTCCTCGTAGGTGGTCGGATTCCCAACTGAGGGGCGAGGACTTGAGGGATTGAGAAATACCTCGTAGGTGGTCAAAGTTCCAGCCGAGGGGCGAAGACTTGAGGGATTAAGAAATTCCTCGTAGGTGGTTGAAGTCCAACAGACTTGGGAGATTGAGGAATCTCTCGAATATGGTCGAAGTCCGAACCGAGAGGCAAGGATTTGAGGGAGTGGGAAATCCCTCATATGTGGTCGAAGTCCGAGCGGAGGGGCGGGTACTTAAGGGAATGAGAAGTCCCTCGTAGGTGGTCGAAGTCCCAACTGAGGGGCGAGGACTTAAGGGGTTGAGAAATCCCTCGCAGGTAGTCGAAGTCCAAGCTGAGGGTGAGGACTTGATGGATTGAGGAATCCCTTCTTGGTGGTCGAAGTCCAAGACGAGGGGCGAGTACTAGTGGGATTGAGAAATCCCTCGTAGGAAGTCGAATTCCAAGCTGAGGGATGAGGACTTGGGGGATTAAGGAATCCCTCGTAGGTGATCGAAGTCCAAACTGAAGGCAAGGACTTGAGGGATTAAGAATCCCTCGTAGGTGGTCAAAGTCCAAGTCGAGCGGCGAGGCATTGAGGAGTCCCTCGTAGGTGGTCCAAGTCCCAGCCGAGGTGCAAGGACTTGGAGGAATTAGGAACCTCTCGTAGGTGGTTGAACTCCAAGCTGATGGGCGAGTACTAGAGGAATTGAGAAATCCCTCGTAAGTGGTCGAAGTACAAGCCGAAGGGCAAGGACTTGGGGGATTGAGGAATCCCTCGTAGGGGGTCAAAGTCCAAGCCGAAGGATGAGGATTTAAGGGATTAAGAAATCCCTCGTAGGTGGTCATAGTCCAAGTCGAAGGGTATGGACTTGTAGGATTGAGAAATCCCTTATAGGTGGTTGAAGTACAAGCCGAGGGGCAAGGACTTGAGGGATTGAGAAATCCCTCATAGGTGGTTGAAGTATGAGCTGAGGAGCAAGGACTTGAAGGATTTAGAAATCCCTTATAGGTGGTCGAAGTACGAGCTGAGGGGCGAGGACTTGAGTGATTAAAGAGTCCCTCATTGGTGGTCGAAGTTCAAGCTGAGGGGCAAGGACTAGAGGGATTGAGAAATCCATTGTAGTTGGTCGAAGTCCAAGCTGAGGGGCGAGGACTTGGGGGATTGAGGAACCCCTCATAGGTTGTCGAAGTCCAAGCCGAGGGGTGATGACTAGAGGGATTAAGGAATCCCTCGTAGGTGATCGAAGTTCAAGCTGAGGGGCAAGGACTTGAGTGATTGAAGAGTCCTTCGTTGGTGGTCGAAGTCCAAGCCGAGGGGCGTGGACTAGTGGGATTGAGAAATTACTTGTCGTTGGTCGAGGTCCAAGCCGAGGGGCGAAGACTTGAGAGATTGAGAAATTCCTGGTAGGTGGTCGAAGTCCAAGTCGAGGGCTAGGACTTGGGAAATTGAGGAATCTCTCGTAGTTGGTCGAAGTCCAAACCGAGGGACGAGAATTTGAGGGAGTGAGGAATCCCTCGTATGTGGTCGAAGTCCAAGTCGAGGGGCGAAGACAAAAAGGATTGAGAAATTCCTCGTAGATGGTTGAAGTTTAAGCCGAGTGTCGAGGACTTAAGGGATTGATAAATCCCTCGTAGGTTGTTAAAGTACTAGCCGAGGGGCGAGGACTTGAGGGATTTAGGAATCCCTCGTAGGTGGTCGAAGTCCGAGCGGAAGGGCGGGTACTTGAGGGAATGAGAAGTCCCTCGTAGGTGGTCGAAGTCCCAACTGAGGGGCGAGGACTAGAGGGATTGAGAAATCCCTTGTAATTGGTCAAAGTCCAAGCCGAGGGACGAGGACTTGGGGGATTGAGGAACCCCTCATAGGTTGTCGAAGTCCAAGACGAGAAGCGATGACTAGAGGGATTTAGGAATCCCTTGTTGGTGGTCGATGTCCAAGACTAGGGGCGAGGACTAGAGGGATTGAGAAATCACTTGTAGTTGGTCGAGGTCAAAGCCAATAGGCGAAGACTTAAGGGATTGAGAAATTCCTCGTTGGTAGTCGAAGTCCAAGCCAAGGGGCTCGGACTTGGGGGATTGAGGAATCTCTCGTAGGTGGTCGATGTCCAAGGCGAGGGGCGAGGGTTTGACAGAGTGAGGATCCCCTCGTATGTGGTCGAAGTCAAAGCTGAGCAGCAAGGACTAGAGAGATTGAGAAATCCCTCGTAGGTGGTCGAAGTTCAAGCCGATGGAAAAGGACTTGGAGATTGAGGAATCCCTCGTAGGTGGTCGAAGTCCGAGCCAAGGGACAAGGATTTGAGGGATTGAGGAATCCCTTGTAGGTGGTCTAAATCCGCCCGAAGGGCGAGGACCTGAGGGATTGAGCAATCCCTCGTAGGTGGTCAAAGTCCAAGCCGAGGGGCGAGGAAATGAGGGATTGAGAAATCACTCGTAGGTGGTCGAAGTTCGAGCCGAGGGGCGAGAACTTGAGGGATTGAGGAATCCCTCGTAGGTGATCAAAGTCCAAGCAGAGGTGGAAGGACTTGAGCGATTGAGGGTATCCCTAGTTGGTGGACGAAGTCCAAGACGAGGGGCGAGGACTAGAGGGATTGAGAAATCCCTCATCCAAACCGAGGGGAGAGAATTTGGGGAATTGTGTAATCTCTCGTAGGTGGTCGAAATCCAAGCCGAGAGGCGAGCACTAGAGAGATTGAGGAATCCCTCGTAGGTGATCAGTCCAAACCGAGCAGCGAGGACTTGAGGGATTGAGGAATCCCTTGTAGATGATCGAAGTTCAATCCGAGGTGCGAGGACTTGAGGGATTGTGAACTCCCTCGTAGGTTGTCGAAGTCCAAGCCGAGAGGCGAGGACTTGGGGGATTGAGGAATCCCTTGTTGGTGGTCGAACTCCAAGCCGAGGGGCGAGACTTGGGGGATTGAAAAATCCCTCATAGGTGGTCGAAGTCCGTCCCACGGGGCAAGGACTTAGTAACTGTGGAATCCCTCGTAAGTGATCGAAGTCCAAGCCGAGGAGCGAGTACTTGGGGATTGAGGAATCCCTCTAAGGTGGTCGAAGTCCAAGCCGAGGGGCGAGGACTTGGGGGATTGAGGATTCCCTCGTTGGTGGTCGAAGTCCAAGCCGAGGGGCGAGAGTTTGGGGGATTAAGGAATCCCTCGTAGGTGGTAAATGTCCGAGTCGAGGGGCGAGGACTTAGGGGATTTAGGGATCCCTCGTAGGTGGTCGAAATACAAGCCGACGGGCAAGGACTTGAGTGTTTTCTCGTAGGTGGTCAAAGTCCAAGTAGAGCGGTAAGGTATTGAGAAATCCATTGTAGGTGGTCGAAGTCCCAGCCGAGGAGCAAGGACTTGGAGGATTGAGGAATCCCTCGTAGGTAGTTGAAGTCGAAGCTGATGGGCGAGGACTATAGGGATTGAGGAATCCCTCGTAGGTGGTTAAAGTCCAAGCCGAAGGGTGAGAATTTGAGGGACTAAGAAATCTCTTGTAGGTGATCGAAGTCCAAGTCGAAGGGTGTGGACTTGCGGGATTGAGAAATCTGTTGTAGGTGGTTGAAGTACGAGCCGAGGGGCGAGGACTTAAGGGATTAAGAAATCCCTCGTAGGTGGTTGAAGTACGAGCCGAGGAGCGAGAACTTGAAGGATTTAGAAATCCCTCGTAGGTGGTCGAAGTCCGAGCTAAGAGGTGAGGACTTGAGTAATTAAAGAGTCCCTCGTTGATGGTCGATGTCCAAGCTGAGGGGCGAGGACTAGAAGGATTGAGAAATCCCTTGTAGTTGGTCGAAGTCCAAGCCGAGGGGCGAGGACTTGGGGGATTGAGGAACCCCTCGTAGGTTGTCAAAGTCCAAGCCGAGGTGTGATGACTAGAGGGATTAAGGAATCCCTCGTAGGTGATCGAAGTCTAAGCTGAGGGGCGAGGACTTGAGTGATTGAAGAGTCCCTCGTTGGTGGTCGAAGTCCAAGCCGAGGGACGTGGACTAGTGGGATTGAGAAATCACTTGTCGTTGGTCAAGGTCCAAGCCGAGGGGCGAAGACTTGAGGGATTGAGAAATTCATGGTAGGTGGTCGAAGTCCAAGTCGAGGGGCTAGGACTTGGGGGATTGAGAAATTTCTCGTAGTTGGTCGAAGTCCAAACCAAACTGATAGGCGAGAATTTGAGGGAGTGAGGAATCCCTCGTATGTGGTCGAAGTCCAAGTCGAGGGATGAGGACAAGAGGGATTGAGAAATTCCTCGTAGGCGGTCGAAGTTCAAGCTGAGTGGGAGGACTTAAGGGATTGATAAATCCCTCATGGGTGGTTGCAGTAGTAGCCGAGGGGCGAGGATTTGAGGGATTTAGGAATCCCTCGTAGGTGGTCGAAGTTCGAGCTGAGGCACGAGGAATTTAGTGATTGAAAAGTCCATCGTTTCTGGTCGAAGTCCAAGCCGAGGGGCGAGGACTAGAGGGATTGAGAAATCCATTATAATTGGTCGAAGTCAAGGCCGTGGGGCGAGGACTTGGGGGATTGCGGAACCCCTCATAGGTTGTCGAAGTCCAAGACGAGGGGCAATGACTAGAGGGATTTAGGAATCCTTTGTTGGTACTCGATGTCCAAGCCGAAGGGCGAAGACTAGAGGGATTAAGAAATCACTTGTAGTTGGTCGAGGTCCAAGCCGAAGGGCGAAGACTTAAGGGATTGAGAAATTTGTCGTTGGTGGTCGAAGTCCAGGCCGAGGGGCTAGGACTTGGGGGATTGAGGAATCTCTCGTAGGTGGTCGAAGTTCGAACCGAGGGGCAAGGGTTTAACGAAGTGAGGATCCCATCGTATGTGGTTGAAGTCGAAGTCGAGCGGCAAGGACTAGAGGGATTGAGAAATCCCTTGTAGGTGGTCGAAGTTCAATCCGATGGGCGAGGACTTAGGGATTGAGGAATCCCTCGTAGGTGGTCGAAGTGCGAGCCAAGGGGCGAGCATTTGAGGGATTGAGGAATCCCTTATAGGTGGTCGAAGTCTGCCCGTGGGGGGAGGACCTGAGGGATTGAGAAATCCCTCGTAGGTGATCAAAGTCCAAGCCGAGGGGAGAGGAAATGAGAGATTGAGAAATCACTCGTAGGTGGTCGAAGTTCGAGCTGAGGGGCAAGAACTTGAGGGATTGAGGAATCCCACGTAGGTGATCAAAGTCCAAGAAGGGTTGGGAAGACTTGAGCGATTGAGGGTATCCCTAGTTGGTGGATGAAGTCCAAGCCAATGGGCGAGGACTAGAGGGATTGAGAAATCCCTCGTCCAAGCCAAGGGGCGAGGATTTGGGTAATTGTGTAATCCCTCGTAGGTGGTCGAAATCCAAGCCGAGAGGGAAGGACTAGAGGGATTGAGGAATCCCTCGTAGATGATCGAAGTCCAAACCGAGCAGCGAGGACTTGAGGGATTGAGGAATCCCTCGTAGGTGATCGAAGTTCAAGCCGAGTGGCAAGGACTTGAGGTATTGAGAAGTCCCTTGTAGGTTGTCGAAGTCCAAGCCGAGCGGCGATGACTTGGGGATTGAGGAATCCCTCGTTGGTGGTCGAACTCTAAGCCCAGAGGCGAGAACTTGGGGGATTGAAAAATCCCTCGTAGATGGTCAAAGTCTATCCCGCGGGGCAAGGACTTGAGGAATTGTGGAATCCATTGTAGGTGATCGATGTCCAACCCGAGGAGCGAGTACTTGGGAATTGAGGAATCCCTCGTAGGTGGTCAAAGTCCAAGCCGAGGGGCGAGGACTTGGGAGATTGATGATTCCCTCGTTGGTGGTCGAAGTCCAAGCCGAGGGGCGAGAGTTTAGGGGATTGAGGAATCCCTCGTAGGTGTTCAAAGTCCGAGTCGAGGGGCGAGGACTTGGCAGATTTAGGGATCCCTCGTAGGTGGTCGAAGTCCAAGCTCACGGGCAAGGATTTGAGGGATTAAGAAATCCCTCGTAGGTGGTCAAAATCCAAATCGAGCGGCAAGGTATTGATAAATCCATCGTAGGTGGTCGAAGTCCCAGCCGAGGAGCAAGGACTTGGAGGATTGAGGAATCCCTCGTAGGTGGTTGAAGTCCAAGCTGATGGGCAAGGAGTAGAGGGATTGAGAAATCCCTCGTAGGAGATCGACGTCCAAGCCGAGAGACGGGGGACTTGAAGGATTGAGGAATCTCTCGTAGATGGTCGAAGTCTATGCAGATGAGCGAGGACTTGAAGGATTGAGAAATCACTCGTAGGTGGTCAAAGTCCAAATCGATGGGCGAGGACAAGAGGGATTAAGAAATCTCTCAAAGGTGGTCAAATTTCAAGCCGAGGGGCGAGGACATGCAGGGTTCAAAAATCTTTCGTAGGTGGTTGAAGTACGAGCCGAGGGGCGAGGACCTCGAGGGATTAAGGAATCCATCGTAAGTGATCGAAGTCCAAGCTGAGGGGCGAGGACTTAAGTGATTGAAGAGTCCCTCGTCGGTGGTCAAAGTCCAAGCCGAGGGACGAGGACTAAAGGGATTGAATTCCTTCATAAGTGGTCGAAGTCCTTGCCGAGGGGCGAGGACTAGAGGGTTGAGGAATCCTTCGTAGGCTGTCGAATTCCAAGCCGAGGGGCGAGGACTTGGGGATTAAGGAATCCCTTGTAGGTGGTCGAAGTCCGAGCCAACAGACGAGGATTTGAGGGATTGAGGATTCTCTGTAGGTGGTCAAAGTCCGCCCGAGGGGCGAGGACCTGAGGGATTGAGCAATCCCTCGTAGGTGGTCGAAGTCCAAGCCGAGGTGCGAGGAAATGAGGGATTGAGAAATCACTCGTAGGTGATCGAAGTACGAGCCGAGAGGCGAGAACTTGAGGGATTGAGGAATCCCTCGTAGGTGATGCAAGTCCATGCAGAGGTAGGTGGACTTGAGCGATGAGGGTATCCCTAGTTAGTGGACGAAGTCTAAGCCGAGGGGCGAGGATTTGGGGAAATGAGTAATCCCTCGTAGGTGGTCGAAGTCCAAGCCGAGGGGCGAGGACTAGAGGGATGGAGGAATCCCTCATAGGTGATCGAAGTCCAAACCAAGGAGCGAGGACTTGAGGGATTGAGGAATCTCTTAGGTGATCAAAGTTCAAGCCGAGGGGCGAGGACTTGAGGGATTGAGGAATCCCTCATTGGTGGTCGAACTCCAAGCCGAGGTGCGAGGACTTGGGGGATTGAGAAATCCCTCGTAGGTTCTCGAAGTCCATGCCGCAGGGCGAGGACTTGAGGAATTGTGGAATCCCTCGTAGGTGATCGAACTCCAAGCCGAGGAGCGAGTACTTGGGGGATTGAGAATTCCCTCGTAGGTGGTCGAAGTCCAACCCGAGGGGCGAGGACTTAGGGGATTGAGGATTCCCTCGTTGGTGGTCAAAGTCCAAGTCGAGGGGCGAGAGTTTGGGGAATTGAGAAGTCCCTCATAGGTGGTCGAAGTCCGAGTCGAGGGGCGAGGATTTCTGGGATTGAGGAATCGCTCATAGGTGGTCGAAGTCCAAGCCGAGGGGCGAGGACTTGAGGGATTAAGAAATCCCTCGTACGTGGTCGAAGTCCGATCCGAGGGCGAGGACTTGGGGGATTGATGAATCCCTCGTAGGTGGTCGAAGTCAAACCAATGGGCGAGGACTGGAGGGATTGAGAAATCCATTTTAGGTGGTCGAAGTCCAAGCCGAGAGGCGAGGACTAGGGGGATTGAGAAATCCCTCGTAGGTAGTCGAAGTTTAAGCTGAGGGGCAAGGACATGAGGGACTGAGGAATACCTCGTATGTTGTAGCTTGCTCGATGTTGTATTTTGACATGTTTACACCTTTAGGAAAGAAGTTTCATTACTTTTGTACAAATTAACAAAGGGGTATAACATAAAAGAGACGTAGTGCCTATTACAATTTTGGCGAACGTCTCTCCTCGCGGAATTTGATTAGATGCTCCGCATTCCATGGTCGCTTGACTGTCCCCCCCCCCCCAATCTTTGAGTCTGTACGTGCCTAGACGTACCACTTGGGAGACCTTATACGGGCCCTTCCAGTTCGGGGATAGTTTGCTTTTTTGCTGGGGTCGGAAATAGTAAGCTTCCTGAGTATGAGGTCACCTTCCTTAAGGTCGACAGGACGGGCCTTTTTGTTCTAGATTCTATCGACTTGCTGTTGGTATATGGCTCGTTAGATGGAGAATCTTTCGCAGATTTCATCGACCAGGTCCAAGTTGGCCTTGTGATCGTTCGAGTTGGATTCCTCAATTATGCCCAAGATCCTAGGCGAAGGGAGCTCGACCTCCAGTGGAATGATAGCCTATGTTCCGTATGTCAGTTTGAATGGGGACTTGCCTGTAAGAATTCTTTTGGTTGTTCGGTATGACTATGGGACGCTGGGCAACTTGTCAACCCATAGTCCTTTAAGAGATTGGTATAATCATTTTTTGAGGCCTTCAAGAATTTGGCGGTTGGCATTTTCTGCATGGCTGTTAGATTGTGGATGAGCTATTGATGAGAACCACTGCTGGATTCCAAGGTCATCCCAGAATTTTCGAAATTTTTTGCCTGGAAATTGAGTCCCATTATCGGTGATGAGCATGCGCGGGATACCGAACCGACAGATAATGTCCTTCAAGAAAAATTGTTGGGAGTGATGCTCGTTGATTGTGGCCAGGGGTTCGGCTTCGACCCATTTGGTGAAGTAGTCTGTAACGACCCGAAAAATAGCATATGGCTATTTTGCATCGAAATGTGTGCGCGATTGAGAATTTCACGCGATCATGGATTTTCTGATAAAAATTATTTTGATATATTGTCTACTTTATTTTATTATTATCTTCGAAATTAAATTATTTTTATACGGATTATTACGAAGTAGTTTTAATGTATTTTTGTGTTGTTTATAATATTAAAGTAGAGAGTTGGGTTTTATTTGAAATGTATTAAGGCTAGGGGGCTTATACGAAACATTCCCCTAGATATTTACCTATCTATTATTATTTATTCATCTTTTACAAAAAAAACCCCCCCACATTCTCTCCTTCTCCTTTCCTTCTCCATCTTCTTCCTTCCTTTTCTTCTTCCCGTCCAGTTCTACCCCAACCCAAAAAGCACCCCCCCGGTTCCCCCCTACTTCTCCTTCCCCTACTTCTTCCTCTCCCCATTCACTCCCAACCAAAGAAAACCCAAACCCTTCTCCTTCCCTTCTTCTTTCTCCTTCTCCCATCTCCTTCTCCCTCTTCCCGTTCGTTCCCAAACCAACCCAAAAGAAAGCCCCGGCTCCCCTCCTCCCATCTCCTTCTCTCCGATTCGCGCCAGCCAAAGGAAAGGAACCCCGATCCCCCATTCCCTCTTCCTCCTTCTTCCCCTTCTCCCGTTTCCATCCCGATCGAATGGAGAAACCCCACCCCCTCCATCTTCCTTCTCCTTCCCTTCTTCTTCCCCTTCCTGGTTCGATGCCAACTCCAGAAGACCTCACCCCGGTCCCGGCCTCCTCTCCCTCTCCTTCTTCTCCGTTCACACCCAGCCAAAGAATCCCCCCCCACCATCTCCCTTCTTCCTTCTTCTTTCTATCCCGTCCTGTTCTCCATCCCGATGCCAACAAGAACCCAGTCGACGATGCTTCCCCACCTCAAAATCCACCTCCATTCCTTCGCCAATTTCGAATTAAGTTGAGGGTTAGATTAATGGAGGGATTCTCGACATCGTAGTAGCATTGGATTTTCGATTGGATTCGGGAAGGTAAAGCCCTAACTATTTTATTGTATAAAATTTAGTTAGGTAAATTTTTATTGAGTAGAATTATTTTGGTAGGGAGATTTAGAGATATTGGAAATTGTAGATGTGAAGGATTAGTAGGTTATTTGAGAGATTGTGAGTTGTTAGTAAAATAGGGTTTTGGGTTTGAAAAAGAGAACTATATGGGTATGGATTAATTCTCGTATAGTAATAGAAATGGTAGTTGGACTATTAGATTATTTGGGAGTGGTTTTAGTAATTAATTGGGAATAAAATACCGTAAGCATTAGATTATCACGTGCATCGCACGTGTATATCACAAGCGTTCAGTAAACTCTTGTGTGATAATTGGGGATAGTATTATTAGCTTTTATGATTGGTTTGAATGATTGAGTTTTAATTGCTTGAAATTGATGATAGGATATATTGCGACTTTGGAGGCAAAGTGGCATGGCGCTTCGGATCTTCGCGGAAAATGGTGAGTTAATTTATTATGTATTTTTGGTGTGTTAAGGATATATGTGAGTTATATTATTATATGTATTTTGTGATTATAAAAAAATATAGTGAGTTGGTTTATTATATATTTTTGTAGTTTGATGAATATGTGAGTTATATTATTTATATATTTTTGTGGTTTAAAAATATATGTGAGTTAGTATATTAATATATTTTGTGGGTTAAAGAATAGGTGAGTATTGATTTATTTTACATATTTTTGTGATTGTAAAAATATGGTGAATTTTAACTATTCATGAGTATATAAAAACCTATATAATGGATGAGTTATTTTTAGATGATGATATCAAAATATGGGTGTATGGTTTATATACGTATTTTGATGTTTTGAAGAAGTTCGAATAAACTAAAGTATTGATATAAATTTATGGATCAAAAGGATCCTATGAAAAGTATGAATGGTAGAACTTGAGTTGTATTAGATCATGCTTGAGTTGGTGTGCTATGTCAAAAAGAGAACTACCATGCTTAAAGATTTGTTGTAGTTAATGATTCTAAGAGAAGAACCCATGCTAAGATAAGTAGTGGTTCTAAGGTTCAAAGAAACCATGCTTAAGTGAGTGTAGTAGTGGTTTTAGTTAAGAGTCTCAAAAAGAACCCATTTTAGTTGTTAGTAGTAGTGAGTAAAAAAAAAGAACCCATCCTATGGATTTGGATTGTTGGAGAGAAAGAACCCACACTTGTGCTGTAGTAAGAATCCATGCTTGAATTGTTGTAGAAGGAAACCCATGGTTAAGTTGTAGTAGAATATCATGTTTGAGTCGATTTTAGAAAGAAGCTCATGTTTGAGTTGATTATAGTAGATAGGCCATGATGAGTTGATTTTAGAAGGATACCATGCTTAGGTTAATTATAGTAGATTCTTTTGTTGCTTCTAATTATAGAAGATCAAGTTTGCTAGTACGCACAGTTGGTTGTTTCTAGGTTTGATTACCTGTATGATTGTTTGTATGTGGTTTTGCGCGTACGTGGCTCGACTGGCCCGTATGTAGCTGTGGGTCTTATACGCAGCTTATTCGGCTCGTATGTGTGTTGTTGTCTCATACGCGGCTCGACTGGCCCGTATGTAGATGTTGGTCTCGTACGGAGCTTATTTGGCTCGTATGCATGTTGTTGTCTCATATGCGGCTCGACTGGCCCGTATGTAGCTGTTGGTCCCATACGTAGCTGTTTAGCTCGTATGTATTTTTGGTTACTCGTATGTAGCTTCTTGGCTAATACGCAGTTTGTTGTGCTTGTCTAGGGTGATATCATTGCCCTAGGGCTATCGACCATCAAGACGTGTGTTTAGCTTACTCCTAAGGGACTGTGGACGAGTTACTTCGCGGGTGCCGTCAGATCTTAACCGTTGGTTGATTGCGGACCGGAGTGTGACGAAATCCAAGTTCAGGTAGTAGCATGCGAATGCGTTCGTATTGCCGGGGTCTTGGATCGATAGGCCATGAACCAGATCCTGAGGGATTCTGGTGAGTTTAGGTTGAGCAGCCTAATAGAGTTATCTTGCGAAGTCTAATTTAAGACCTAGCATGTTGTGTAATGTTGTCATTCCTAGGATTGTTCAGGGTTAGGAACATCATTAAGGTAGTGACTTATAAAGATCATTTTACTTCGACCCTTTGCCGAAAAGAGAGGAGTTGGTTGTAGGTAGCGCCTTACGACCAACTTGTCCCTCGAAGCAGGCCTTAGGTGGTGATATTGGGTTGTGCCTTCCCGTCAAAAGGGATACGTACGGTGTCTTCGCACGAGTTGGGAGCACGGGTGGCGTATCTCGTCTGTTAATTCCTGAAATACCGTGGCTGGGGTGCCACAGGATGCAATGTGCAGTCCTGCGCTTGCGAGACCCTATGATTTTGGATTTTGGAATGAGGTTTGGTTAGCAGGGTGGTAGTGGCAACATAGACACCATGAGTGTACTGCCTTGGTAGCACTGACCACGTCTGCAACCTCACTAGTCACGTGGTATTGTCAGGAACAGGTTGTGTACAATTAGAAATTCATAACGCGGGTTCAAATCCCTATATATGGAGAGACGGCTTGAGATGGGGCGCATGTATTTATGGGCTGCATGTTGCTTCGGAGACTTGCTGGCATTAGAATAAGAGCATCATCGCATTAGTAAATCTTGCATTAAAATAAGAGCATCATTGTATTGGTAGTTTTGCATTAGAGTTTAAGTCATAAGGTACACAGGCACAAATTATAGGTACACATGTCTTTTCCATTCGAGATGAATTGCGAGGGTGATAGTAAAGTAAATTAATAACCAAGCTATGGGCTTGGGATGTGATGTGATATTACCCAAGTCGGGCTTGGGATGTGCGTGATTATTACCCAAGCTATCGGCTTGGCGTGGGATATGTTATTGCCAAAACTATGTTGGGATATGGGGTACATTGTGATAAAATGCAAGTAAATGGTAAGGTGAAATGAGATGTTAGGTTGGACATGAATGAATGAGGTAGTATGAGAATGAAGGCATATGTCTATTGAGGTGATACGTGATATAAGGAAGTAAAATCAATATTGTATTATGAGTGGTTATTCAATGGGTTACTAAATATAAGTATGTTATGAGCGGGTATAGATATACATACAGGGGATGACTCAGAGAGTATTGATGTAAAATCTCATTTATGATGTTTACATATTCAGATGTCAAGTAAAAATTGTTTATCTTGGAAATTGTGAGTTCGTTATGTTTTTACTTGTAAGTTTAATTTATTTACTTATTTTAATAAATTATACTCACACCAGAAATGGCTAACCCCTTAGTGTTTGGGGGTTAGGGAGTCCCTGGGCTACCCTAGGTCCCTACTGTTACAGGTCCTCAGCAGTGCAGAGGTGAGGTGTAGGTACAGGTTCTGTGGAGTGGAGCTCCAGCTATAATTTGTTGTTATGTTTTAATTGTAAATAGTAAAGATTTATGCTTTAAATTGTATTTTTGATGTATAAGTATGAGGATGATGATGAAGAGTATAGTGTGAGGCAGCAGGATATGGTTTGGACCCGTACCCATTTCGTTGTGGAGTGCCGGGCGTCGTGGTAGGTTTTTACAGGTTATTTTCTAAAAACTTACTACGTTTTCAAAAGGATTTATGCTTTTTAATTGATATTTGTTAAACCGTTATGAGTTTGGCCCCCAGAGCATATATATATATTGCCTGTGTGATGATGCTCATTTTGGCCTGGGGAGCCCGTATTATTATTGCCTGTGATGTAAGCTACGGAATTTAGAGCAAAATTCCGTAAGCTTTTCTGTGTTTTGGGCAAAAAATACAAGGGAGACTCTGCCCAAATTTTCTTTGAAATATAACTATTTTAGTTTATGTTTAAAGTGATATGGAAATTGGAAGAATTGATTTTGGAGTCAAAAAGAAAAGAAAAGGGGCAGGCAGTACAGTTTGGTATTACAAACTGATAATTGTAATTACTGCATAGTAACTCTGTGTTGAAGAAAAGTTTTTAAACTTTCCAGTTTTTCTGTGTCTCGAGACTAATTGAAGGAAAGATCTTGGCATGTGTCACGGTTTCCCAGCAACGGGGAGATCGGGGCGTTACAGATGGTATCAGAGCCGACTTCAATTTACAGTCCAACACAGTAGGAAATTAAACTTGGATGCCTTTTAAGAGTTGGGTTTTAGTTAGTTGTAGATAGTTATAATTCATATTGTTGGTTCCTTCAACTTATGTTTTATAATTTTTCTATATCCGGACTAATCCTAGTGTATGTGTTACCATCCTTTAACCACATGAATGGTGTTCGAGGAAGGACACTCAGATAGATACCCATACATGTTACAAATGTGGAAGGATTGGTCGTATCCAACCAGATGTTCCCCAGCTTCACCGGAGGAACGGCAGATCAACCTCGAAGATGATCAATAAAGGAAAGGAGCCTGTTCACCGAGGGTAGAGTTCGCACTTACTACCAGCAAGCTGTAGAAGGCAGGAGTGCTAATACCGGTATGTGCCTATAGAACTGCAACTGAGTTAAAAGTTGTACTTTTGAAATTTATTTTGGACTAAGAAGTAAGGTATGATGAAACACTTTCGTAACCAGCTGGATTTATATATATATGGAATCCATGCAGCTGTTTTGTTCAACTGTGGTTCATCACATCCTTTTGTCTGAATTATTTTTCAAGTGTTGAGATGTGTGCGGGAGGCAACTCTAGATTGGTTTGTTTGAATACACCATCTGGAGCATCAGTTTCGAGCAAATTACAGGAGAGAATCCTGGAAGTTTGAAGTAATGATCATAGGCCATGCCCTGTTCTAAGGAGGGAGTGGCTACTGAAATGCAAAAGATCGAGATCAGTGAAGAATTGACCTCAGCAAAAGACCGTGAAGGACGCAGGAAGCTAGATGATGAGGTCAATCAAGCCAGTATTAGAGTGATTACTCAAGTTTAGAGCTCAGTTTTGGCACGATGGGAGCTGCAACCGAGTCCAAGTGAGCAAGTCAGAAGGCTTAGGCAGGAAATACAGAGATTGGAGCACTGAAGCGGCAGAGTTCTCTAAGATCAGCTTATGATTAAGCCGCCACTAGGAGCACACCAAGGAGGAGATATTGCTCAGACAGAGGGCAACCGTGTTAACAATTCAGCAAGGTCACCAAGAGGAGTGACTCAGGGGCTGAAACGACAATGTGTGACTTCGTCCTTTCTAAGGAGGGAGTGGTCACCAATCAACAGGAGTCGTAACCAAGGAGTAAATCAACAACACTTGTGGACAAGGATAGAGCAAGGTAATGCAGCCATTGTCTACTCCAGAGCAGGAACAGAGGAGTGTCAGCATTATATTCATAGTGGGTCTGTCCAAAAGGCTGAAGGACAACAGTTCAACTTGGTAGAAGACCAGTTTTTAAGAATATCACTCGGGGAACTGGAGATGGTTCGGAAAAATGTCTCGTGAACCATTGATGTTTGTGGTTGTCTTCCTCTCCACTAGCAGCGTTCTGAGGACAGAACGATTCTAAGGAGGGAGTAATGTAACGACCCGAAAAATAGCATATGGCTATTTTGCATCGAAATGTGTGCACGATTGAGAATTTCACGCGATCATGGATTTTCTGATAAAAATTATTTTGATATATTGTCTACTTTATTTTATTATTATCTTCGAAATTAAATTATTTTTATACGGATTATTACGAAGTAGTTTTAATGTATTTTTGTGTTGTTTATAATATTAAAGTAGAGAGTTGGGTTTTATTTGAAATGTATTAAGGCTAGGGGGCTTATACGAAACATTCCCCTAGATATTTACCTATCTATTATTATTTATTCATCTTTTACAAAAAAAAACCCCCCACATTCTCTCCTTCTCCTTTCCTTCTCCATCTTCTTCCTTCCTTTTCTTCTTCCCGTCCAGTTCTTCCCCAACCCAAAAAGCACCCCCCCGGTTCCCCCCTACTTCTCCTTCCCCTACTTCTTCCTCTCCCCATTCACTCCCAACCAAAGAAAACCCAAACCCTTCTCCTTCCCTTCTTCTTTCTCCTTCTCCCATCTCCTTCTCCCTCTTCCCGTTCGTTCCCAAACCAACCCAAAAGAAAGCCCCGGCTCCCCTCCTCCCATCTCCTTCTCTCCGATTCGCGCCAGCCAAAGGAAAGGAACCCCGATCCCCCATTCCCTCTTCCTCCTTCTTCCCCTTCTCCCGTTTCCATCCCGATCGAATGGAGAAACCCCACCCCCTCCATCTTCCTTCTCCTTCCCTTCTTCTTCCCCTTCCTGGTTCGATGCCAACTCCAGAAGACCTCACCCCGGTCCCGGCCTCCTCTCCCTCTCCTTCTTCTCCGTTCACACCCAGCCAAAGAATCCCCCCCCACCATCTCCCTTCTTCCTTCTTCTTTCTATCCCGTCCTGTTCTCCATCCCGATGCCAACAAGAACCCAGTCGACGATGCTTCCCCACCTCAAAATCCACCTCCATTCCTTCGCCAATTTCGAATTAAGTTGAGGGTTAGATTAATGGAGGGATTCTCGACATCGTAGTAGCATTGGATTTTCGATTGGATTCGGGAAGGTAAAGCCCTAACTATTTTATTGTATAAAATTTAGTTAGGTAAATTTTTATTGAGTAGAATTATTTTGGTAGGGAGATTTAGAGATATTGGAAATTGTAGATGTGAAGGATTAGTAGGTTATTTGAGAGATTGTGAGTTGTTAGTAAAATAGGGTTTTGGGTTTGAAAAAGAGAACTATATGGGTATGGATTAATTCTCGTATAGTAATAGAAATGGTAGTTGGACTATTAGATTATTTGGGGGTGGTTTTAGTAATTAATTGGGAATAAAATACCGTAAGCATTAGATTATCACGTGCATCGCACGTGTATATCACAAGCGTTCAGTAAACTCTTGTGTGATAATTGGGGATAGTATTATTAGCTTTTATGATTGGTTTGAATGATTGAGTTTTAATTGCTTGAAATTGATGATAGGATATATTGCGACTTTGGAGGCAAAGTGGCATGGCGCTTCGGATCTTCGCGGAAAATGGTGAGTTAATTTATTATGTATTTTTGGTGTGTTAAGGATATATGTGAGTTATATTATTATATGTATTTTGTGATTATAAAAAAATATAGTGAGTTGGTTTATTATATATTTTTGTAGTTTGATGAATATGTGAGTTATATTATTTATATATTTTTGTGGTTTAAAAATATATGTGAGTTAGTATATTAATATATTTTGTGGGTTAAAGAATAGGTGAGTATTGATTTATTTTACATATTTTTGTGATTGTAAAAATATGGTGAATTTTAACTATTCATGAGTATATAAAAACCTATATAATGGATGAGTTATTTTTAGATGATGATATCAAAATATGGGTGTATGGTTTATATACGTATTTTGATGTTTTGAAGAAGTTCGAATAAACTAAAGTATTGATATAAATTTATGGATCAAAAGGATCCTATGAAAAGTATGAATGGTAGAACTTGAGTTGTATTAGATCATGCTTGAGTTGGTGTGCTATGTCAAAAAGAGAACTACCATGCTTAAAGATTTGTTGTAGTTAATGATTCTAAGAGAAGAACCCATGCTAAGATAAGTAGTGGTTCTAAGGTTCAAAGAAACCATGCTTAAGTGAGTGTAGTAGTGGTTTTAGTTAAGAGTCTCAAAAAGAACCCATTTTAGTTGTTAGTAGTAGTGAGTAAAAAAAAAGAACCCATCCTATGGATTTGGATTGTTGGAGAGAAAGAACCCACACTTGTGCTGTAGTAAGAATCCATGCTTGAATTGTTGTAGAAGGAAACCCATGGTTAAGTTGTAGTAGAATATCATGTTTGAGTCGATTTTAGAAAGAAGCTCATGTTTGAGTTGATTATAGTAGATAGGCCATGATGAGTTGATTTTAGAAGGATACCATGCTTAGGTTAATTATAGTAGATTCTTTTGTTGCTTCTAATTATAGAAGATCAAGTTTGCTAGTACGCACAGTTGGTTGTTTCTAGGTTTGATTACCTGTATGATTGTTTGTATGTGGTTTTGCGCGTACGTGGCTCGACTGGCCCGTATGTAGCTGTGGGTCTTATACGCAGCTTATTCGGCTCGTATGTGTGTTGTTGTCTCATACGCGGCTCGACTGGCCCGTATGTAGATGTTGGTCTCGTACGGAGCTTATTTGGCTCGTATGCATGTTGTTGTCTCATATGCGGCTCGACTGGCCCGTATGTAGCTGTTGGTCCCATACGTAGCTGTTTAGCTCGTATGTATTTTTGGTTACTCGTATGTAGCTTCTTGGCTAATACGCAGTTTGTTGTGCTTGTCTAGGGTGATATCATTGCCCTAGGGCTATCGACCATCAAGACGTGTGTTTAGCTTACTCCTAAGGGACTGTGGACGAGTTACTTCGCGGGTGCCGTCAGATCTTAACCGTTGGTTGATTGCGGACCGGAGTGTGACGAAATCCAAGTTCAGGTAGTAGCATGCGAATGCGTTCGTATTGCCGGGGTCTTGGATCGATAGGCCATGAACCAGATCCTGAGGGATTCTGGTGAGTTTAGGTTGAGCAGCCTAATAGAGTTATCTTGCGAAGTCTAATTTAAGACCTAGCATGTTGTGTAATGTTGTCATTCCTAGGATTGTTCAGGGTTAGGAACATCATTAAGGTAGTGACTTATAAAGATCATTTTACTTCGACCCTTTGCCGAAAAGAGAGGAGTTGGTTGTAGGTAGCGCCTTACGACCAACTTGTCCCTCGAAGCAGGCCTTAGGTGGTGATATTGGGTTGTGCCTTCCCGTCAAAAGGGATACGTACGGTGTCTTCGCACGAGTTGGGAGCACGGGTGGCGTATCTCGTCTGTTAATTCCTGAAATACCGTGGCTGGGGTGCCACAGGATGCAATGTGCAGTCCTGCGCTTGCGAGACCCTATGATTTTGGATTTTGGAATGAGGTTTGGTTAGCAGGGTGGTAGTGGCAACATAGACACCATGAGTGTACTGCCTTGGTAGCACTGACCACGTCTGCAACCTCACTAGTCACGTGGTATTGTCAGGAACAGGTTGTGTACAATTAGAAATTCATAACGCGGGTTCAAATCCCTATATATGGAGAGACGGCTTGAGATGGGGCGCATGTATTTATGGGCTGCATGTTGCTTCGGAGACTTGCTGGCATTAGAATAAGAGCATCATCGCATTAGTAAATCTTGCATTAAAATAAGAGCATCATTGTATTGGTAGTTTTGCATTAGAGTTTAAGTCATAAGGTACACAGGCACAAATTATAGGTACACATGTCTTTTCCATTCGAGATGAATTGCGAGGGTGATAGTAAAGTAAATTAATAACCAAGCTATGGGCTTGGGATGTGATGTGATATTACCCAAGTCGGGCTTGGGATGTGCGTGATTATTACCCAAGCTATCGGCTTGGCGTGGGATATGTTATTGCCAAAACTATGTTGGGATATGGGGTACATTGTGATAAAATGCAAGTAAATGGTAAGGTGAAATGAGATGTTAGGTTGGACATGAATGAATGAGGTAGTATGAGAATGAAGGCATATGTCTATTGAGGTGATACGTGATATAAGGAAGTAAAATCAATATTGTATTATGAGTGGTTATTCAATGGGTTACTAAATATAAGTATGTTATGAGCGGGTATAGATATACATACAGGGGATGACTCAGAGAGTATTGATGTAAAATCTCATTTATGATGTTTACATATTCAGATGTCAAGTAAAAATTGTTTATCTTGGAAATTGTGAGTTCGTTATGTTTTTACTTGTAAGTTTAATTTATTTACTTATTTTAATAAATTATACTCACACCAGAAATGGCTAACCCCTTAGTGTTTGGGGGTTAGGGAGTCCCTGGGCTACCCTAGGTCCCTACTGTTACAGGTCCTCAGCAGTGCAGAGGTGAGGTGTAGGTACAGGTTCTGTGGAGTGGAGCTCCAGCTATAATTTGTTGTTATGTTTTAATTGTAAATAGTAAAGATTTATGCTTTAAATTGTATTTTTGATGTATAAGTATGAGGATGATGATGAAGAGTATAGTGTGAGGCAGCAGGATATGGTTTGGACCCGTACCCATTTCGTTGTGGAGTGCCGGGCGTCGTGGTAGGTTTTTACAGGTTATTTTCTAAAAACTTACTACGTTTTCAAAAGGATTTATGCTTTTTAATTGATATTTGTTAAACCGTTATGAGTTTGGCCCCCAGAGCATATATATATATTGCCTGTGTGATGATGCTCATTTTGGCCTGGGGAGCCCGTATTATTATTGCCTGTGATGTAAGCTACGGAATTTAGAGCAAAATTCCGTAAGCTTTTCTGTGTTTTGGGCAAAAAATACAAGGGAGACTCTGCCCAAATTTTCTTTGAAATATAACTATTTTAGTTTATGTTTAAAGTGATATGGAAATTGGAAGAATTGATTTTGGAGTCAAAAAGAAAAGAAAAGGGGCAGGCAGTACAGTTTGGTATTACAAACTGATAATTGTAATTACTGCATAGTAACTCTGTGTTGAAGAAAAGTTTTTAAACTTTCCAGTTTTTCTGTGTCTCGAGACTAATTGAAGGAAAGATCTTGGCATGTGTCACGGTTTCCCAGCAACGGGGAGATCGGGGCGTTACATAGTCGATGGCCACGATGAGGAAACGTGTTTGGCTTGTGGCCTTCTGAAATGGGCCGACCAGATCCATCCCCCACACGGAGAAGGGATATTGTCACACCCCGCTTCCCAAAAGAATACTGAATACGAGTACGTGACAAAGCCCAGCGAATGATTTTCATCATTCATAAGATGTAAGGATCTACTCAACAGTACAATAGGAATATATAAGAAATATACAACCACGCATGAATGAAATAAAACTCATAATCAACAAAATATTTGAAAACAATTACATAATCCTCAAATAGAAATAAGATCTGGATAGAAACAAAACTCCAGGACAACATGCCCAAATACAAGTTCAAGTAGCAACGAATAGGAATTGATAAACTCAAAACATTAAATAAACTAAGCATAAAATGATCTAGCCCAACCTCAAAACACTTGGTCACTCACTCTTCCAGGCAGCTGATCTCTAAAACCTGTATAATTATTAATTATTAATTGAAGGAAACAGAGAAATAGGAAAATATTTTGCCCGTTAGTGCAAGCTACGGGCCGCAAGTAGTACAAGCAAAAGGGTGGGTAACAAGAACATAAAGCAGGAAACAGGAAACAAGAGCATAGAACATAGGGTGAAAGGGATGAAACAGGAAAAAACGTAGTCAAGTATTCGAGAAGCAAGTAACATATTCAGATAACAAGTACACTGATACAGGTAACATGTAACATGTAACAGGTAGCAGGTAACAAGTAATAGGAATGTGCAGGTGAAACATGTTATTCTTAATTCTTTTATTTAATCCTAACTAATGCAGCAATCATGCATCCCATATATATACCACATGTTTGATGCATACAATCAAGTTACGTTTAGACACTAGTGGTGGATTCTATAGGGCCATGTACTCAGGTATCATGTAAACAGAATTAGGCACGAATCACGAAATCATGAAATCGTGGCATCATGTAATCAAGAACAGGTATGAATCATGGCATCATGCAGTCATGTAAATTGAAACATGCATGAATCATGTAATCATGAAATCATGGCATCAGGTAATGGAAAACACGGACCCCCATCCGAGTACACTTACCTATATTGTCCACTACTAAGGTCTTTCCCTTAAATTCCGACTTGATTACTTATTATTTTCTTATCAAAACAGGCATGAAAGTGCACAAACAGGGCAAGTAAACATGATAGAAAATAGGAAACAGGTTCGGGCTGGGTAGAAAACATATTCGGATGTCAAAATAACTTATAACTATAAGAAACAATAAGAACTCCAATTCTTGACAGCAGGACGTTGCAGCACTAAAACTAGAATTCTCGTTGCTACTTTAATGCAAATCTGGATCCGTTATGAGTTCTAGAAACTACATTCCCTGCCGGTTCCAGTGCATATACATACGATATATAAAAGTTAAAGCAACTGGGGTCAAATCAATATTCTACACAAATTTTGTGTTCAGCCAGAATCCTTAAAGTTATGTTTACATGAATGTATCAAGTCTGAAAGCTCATCAAATTAATCCAGAAAAGTTAAGGGTGATTCCCTAGCATGTCTAGTCTTAGTAAGATTAATTTTACATTATTATATTACTGATAACATGTTCAAATTAAATTGCAAGGCAGGGTGATACAGTGAAATTATGAATATGGAAATCTAGATCCAGCAGTACTAAAATAGCAATATCTTACAAAATATAAGTCGAAATTTAATTCCGTTAGGTGTTCTGAAAACTAGAAACATGGGGATACAATTCATATTCAGAAACTAACTTAATATTTTGTCATTAACAGGGTCGAAACCATCAAGCAAGGCCAGGACAGCAGTATTCCAGATTTAAAATATTCATAATAACTTGATTTTTGTTCAAACAATTATAAAATCTTAACTATAGATAATTGAATTATCACATCAGCAACTCAAGCATGATTTCAACATTATCAAGATGGGAAAATTGCTATTATGGCTACGCTATCATGTTTCAATATTCCACACAAACACATATAACCAATGTCACGCCCTGCTTCTCAAAATATGGAAATACGAGTCTGTGATGAAGGCCCAGCAAATGATTTTAACATCATCCATAAGCTGTACCAGTCTTAACTCAATAACATGAAAAGAAATAATTACAACCACGCAGAAAAATATAATCACATAAACAAATACTGAGATAAAACATACAGTAGTCCAACATAATAACCAACAACTGGAAATAAGCAACAATTATAAGTCAACAAAGCCCGGGATACAAAGTTCAACAAAAGTAACAATGCGATATAAGAATAAACATGGAAGAAACAATTTATTGCAAAGCAAGCCCCTGCTCCAATCCTAAAAGAACTGCTCACTAATGCCTTCTGCCAATTCTCCTTGTGAACCTATAGTTGGATCAACTAAAGTGGGGAAAATGTCCGTTAGAGCAAGTACGGACAGTGTCACGCCCCGCTTCCCAAAAATACAGAATACGGGCACGTAACACAAGCCCAGCGAATGAATATAATCATCCTTAAGCTGTTTCAGAAATCTTTACAATATATATATCACAGGCAGTACATCAGAGTCAACATATATCAGAGTCAATATAGATATCACAGTCGGAAGCAAAGAGTTGAACCAACATGCATCATTGAGATAATTTTACCAGCAGGAATTAATTGAAACCAAATATCTTGTTCTCAAATAAAAACAGAGTCTGAAACAAATATTCTGGGTCACATCATCCAAATACAAATAATACTCAAGTCTCAAGTACAGGAATATTCAAGTTCACGAATACAGAATAAAGTTCTAACAGGAAACAGAAATAATAATCAGCAACTAATACTGCAATCCACCAGTACCTTCTTGAATCTGTCCACCGTAATCTGCAATCATCGAATGCAGAAAAAAGGAAAAGAAGAAAACACAGTACCCGTCAATGGCAAGTCCGGGTCACAAATAGAATAGGATACAAGCACATGGACACTATCTAATCACAGGATATACTAACAGGTAAAGGTAAACATATGTCAAGTGTCAACAGGTAAACAGGTAGCATGTATATTTATCAGGTATTCGGGTAAATCTGGTAAATCTATATCAATTATCAGGAAAAACAGGTAACAGGAATATCAGGTACAGGTAACAGGTATACAGGTAATCATATATTAATATCTTGTATTATTACTATCTAGGTAACACTTCATGTGCCATACTTTTATCACATGGTTGTTACAGTCAATGCAGTTTCGCTTTAGATTTCGTAGGGGATATTGTAGGGCAGTGTACTTAGGTACAGGAAATAGTAACAGTAACAGTCATCCGAGTACATTTTCCTATAGGGAAACATGTAGTCAGGTAATCAGGTAACAGTCATCCGAGTACATCTTCCTATAGGGAAGCATGTAGTCAGGTAATCAGGTAACAGAACAGTTCGAACCCATTGGTCCGCCTCCAAGTACACATTTCTATGCTTTCCCTCTACTAGATCTGTCCCATAAACCCCGGCTTGATTACTTTTAGTATTTATATCATCCACAGGCATGAGAGTGTGCTAAATAATGTCCAACTAACAGGTCATAATCAGGTTTAGTCTCAGGGAATTACATCAGCAAGTATAGGTGCAAAACATTCACAAATACGAGCAAATTAATGTATGTTCATAAACAGGACAGCAAGACCAGTATGTACATAAACAGTGATCCAAAGATCTACAGGCATGAAATTCATAATCCGTCGAAGGATCTGGAAACTAGACTTCCACACGCTTCTAACGGTTATAATAAATCCATATGCTATTTCACAACATCTCGACTCAAAACACAATTCAACACAGTTTTCATGTACAGTCAGAAAACAGGGGAATAACTTAATCCACATGAAAACAGCAGATAAAATCATCAATTAAATCCACGAAAATTCTGGGGTAATCCCCTATATGTATAGTCTCAAAATATAAATTTTCATATTTTTCCAGAAAGTATAGGTATGTTTTCAAAAATAGAAAATAACACATAACACAGTTTTGATGGATCTGGAATTCTTTAACACCGCTGTACAAAATCATGCATATCTTGCACACAGCGCATCAAAATCCACTTCCGCCAAAACGGAATGAAAGTAGATAAAATTACCCAACTTTCATATCTCACATGAAATATTCATACAGTAATTAGAAATAAGGTGAACACGGCATTCAACATACAATCACACGCAGTTTACAGCAAAAGTGATCTATAGAAAAGGATGTAAGGCATCACTCAAAACTCATCTTTTAATTACAACAAAAATCAGAGAACTACCTAACATCATATTGAAACACTGGAAAAAATCTTGTGGCATGAAATTATGTCTAACTTGGATCTTGAAAATAAATTGGTGATAAAATCTACCCCGAAATAAATCTGGGAACAACCGGCATACAGTCACTAAAATACTCATAACTAATTCATACGAACTCCAAACAGGGTGAAATCAGTGGGATTAGAAATTAGATTCAATTCTCTACAAATTACTCAGAAATAGTCACATTGAGATTCGGACTCTAATCCAGGTAAAAACAGCAATCAATCCAGTTCATTCCAAATTTCCAGATTTCTCAACCAAACTTCAAAACATCATAACTTCCTCAAAAATCATCAAAACTCTTCCAAATTCAAAACGCTGTCTACCCATGGTCCAAATGTCATAATGAAGGGTATCTAACATGTCAAAATCTAGTATTCCTCATATGGGTGTTCAAACATACATCGGGTACACAATATGGCACATACGCGATCAAACCGCGTTTGGGTGATTCCTAAGGCACAATCCTATCAAACTCCATGTCCTAAGTCGTCTATGGCCTGTTTTGAACAATAGAGACTGATATGGCTAAAAAATGGGGTTAAATCGGAACCGTCCAGATTGGGCACGAATCTTGGAGCTCGGGGGTAAAAAGGTAATTTCACATACAGGCAGATCCAAAGCGGGTACTGGATCTCCTTCTCACAGATCCAATAACCCACTAATGGGTCCGCTCCAATTGGGCGTGGGTCCCGACCCGAAGCGAGCCCAGACCAGCAAGAGACAAATCAGGGCCACTGATTTGACCAAGTCAACGGGCCTGATTTGCTCTCACCGGGAATCAAGGGGTTAGTTTCCTAAACAGACTGTGAGGATTTTCCTCCTAGCCGTTACACAGGGAACCAGGCCTCTAATCACTCCCCTGGCGACTATAAATACCTCCCCTCTGCCACTGTGACCAGGTTAATCATTTTTTCACCACTTTAAGCTCTTTCTTAATCTCTTCTAATTACTGACAAGAGCGTCGGAGGGTGCGCCGCCGGAATCAACCCCGGTGTCTCGCACTTCCTTGCAGGTTGCGCCAGGAGCAGGAAGGCATGAGTCAACTGTTCAGGTTTTCCTCGAACTCACAAATTCTATCTGTTTACCCTCACACCGAAATCAGCGGTAACAGATTGGCGCCGTCTGTGGGAAACAACCACACGAACAGCCTCAGCCGTTTCTCTGTCGTCCTCTCCAACCATGCCTCCAAAGAAGGTCAGATCCAGAGGGTCAAACCGTGGGGCTAATCCCGCCGACCCTACAGAGGAAGCCCCTTTCAATCCTATTCCTCAGCCCGATCTTCCTCCGCCGGCCCAGCAGGGACAACCTCCTCTTCCCAAGCAGCAACCCAACAATGGCCCTTCCGGCCATAATGGTCGGAAGCAGAAGCAGCCCCTCAACCCGGACCATGTCTCGGTCCATAATAGGTCCTCGGACTCAATGGCTTCTCATCATCCTGACCTCCGCAACACACTCCTGAACCGCCAGAAAGATGAGGACCTACGCACTCACCTTGATGAGAGGCGGGCCCGAGAGGGAGCCTCCCGCCAGCATCGTGGTGAGCGGTCGCCTCACCGCCGAGGGGGCAGACGGACTTCGGACCAAAGGGGCCGAGCGGCATCTCCCGACCGTCGAAGGAGGAGGCCACAGTCCCCCGCGGATCAGCATCATCGCAGGAACAGTGACGCACCCATCACCCGTGCCGAGTTCCTACAATTCCAAGACACTGTACTACAGGCTCTCAACCTTCGGCAGAACGTCCAAAAAGCCCAGAGGGCTCCGACGCCCCCGAGGGATCCCAGTCCTCGCCGCCGAACCCGAAGTCCTTCCCCGGCTCCCAGCCGCCAGCAGCAGCAATACAGTCCTCGCCGATCCCAGGACTACCGGCGCCGCAGTCCGCGCACCCCTTCCTATGAAGAAGAGTCCGGGGGCTCGTATGATTACCAGCGGAGGGACGACGCCCTCATCCGCCGTCTCCATGAGGTGGAGAGGCGCATTGGTCGCATGGACAGAGAGGAGGAGTCCCGAACAGGAACAGTCCATCCCAGGGAGGCCCACATACCGAGGGGTTTCAAACCTCCGCAGTTTGAAACGTACTCAGGGGAATCCGACCCAGTTGATCACGTCGAAAGCTTCAAGACCCTGATGCTGATCCATCAAGCTTCCGATGCCGTGCTCTGCAGGACCTTCCCCGCCACCCTCAGGGGGTCGGCTCGGGAATGGTATTCCAGACTCGCTCCCTCCTCGATCTCCTCGTTCGAGCAGTTTGAGACACTGTTCATAACTCACTTCGTGAGTAGTAGGCGAGCTGAGAAGACAAGCCTCTCCCTACTGAACCTGCGGCAGGAAAGGGAAGAGAAGCTGCGGGACTATGTGAAGAGATTCACCGCAGAGGTCAGGTCTATCGCCTCCTTAGACCAGTCAGTGGCGACCGTGGCGTTCCATTCGAACATCCTCAACGCCAACCTCCGATCGTCCCTAGCCAAGAAGCCCCCGCATGACTTCGCCGACCTCCTCCTGAGGTGCGAGAAGTATATCCGAGCAGAGGAGGCTGAAGCCCTCCCGAGCTTCGGGGGGTCCTCCTCAGGGTCGAAGAGGAAGGCGACGGGGGAAGAGGGGTCCAAGAAAGCACAGAAGGACAACGGCAGTCAGCGTCGCCCTCCCCCCAGGTTCGAGAAGTTCACTCCCCGCACCACTAACGTCTCCACCATCCTAATGGAAGTGGAGAAGGAGGGAGTCATCCCTCCAGCTCCGAGGATGCACACCCCGGCAAAGAGGAGGAACAAAGATAAATGGTGTCGTTACCATCGGGATCACGGCCACGACACGAACGACTGCCGGGCATTGAGAGATGAGATAGAAGCCCTCATCCGGAGGGGGCAGTTGGCCAAATTCGTGAAGGCTAACGATCGGGCGGATCGCAACTCTCCTCCGCCTCGGGGGGCTAACAAGCGCTCCGAGCGATGCGAGGAGACACCCGAGTTCGAGGAAGAACGGATTCTGCACCTGATCCACGGGGGCCCCATGGGAGGCTCCTCTAATTCCTCTCGGAAGGCCTTCGTCCGAGAGGTCAACTCGGTTCACAGCGCCCCTCCTCCCAAAGGTCTCGGCGTCCCTGTGTCTTTCTCCGACGCAGACCTCGAAGGGGTCCGAACCCCGCACTGTGACGCCCTCGTCATCGACCTCCGCATGGCCAACTTCAAGGTGCAGAGGATCTTAGTAGACAATGGGAGTTCGGTCAATATTCTCTTCCTCTCGGCCTTCCGAGGCCTGCAGCTGTCCCGGGACCGTCTCAAGCCGGCCGGTTACACACTCCACGGGTTCACGGGGGTCCCAGTAACTGTCGAGGGGGTGATAACCCTGGACATAACCGCGGGAAGCACCCCTACTACCCGGACCGAGCCAATGGACTTCATGGTCGTCGACGTCCCGGCAGCGTATAATGTCATTCTAGGCTGACCCGGCCTAGCCGCCTTGGAGGCTGTCCCCTCGGCGTACCATTTGAAAATGAAGTTCCCCACTCGGTCGGGAGTAGGGGAAGTCAGGGGAAGCCAAGAAACAGCCCGGAAGTGCTACATGACTTCCACCGGGGGACCAGTGCTCTCGCTCGAGACACTAGAAATCCCCGAGCCGAAAGCTCGGCCAACGTCCGAGCCGGCGGACGAGTTAGAAGAAGTGCTTTTCTCGGACGAGGACCCGAGCCGGAAGTTCCTCATCAGCAAGTCCTTACCGACCGCACTGTGCTCGGACCTGATTAAGTGCATCCGGGATAACCGTGACTTGTTTGCATGGTCGGCCGCGGACATGCCCGGCATTTCCGAGGAGTTGCTCGTCCATCGCCTAAGTGTCGAGCCGGGGTGCAAACCGGTTCAGCAGAAGAGGCGAAAGTTCGCTCCCGAGCGACAGCAGGCCATCAAGGAGGAGGTGGATAAACTGCTGAAGGCCAAGTTCATACAGGAGGTAAACTACCCCGAGTGGCTCTCCAATGTTGTAATGGTCAAGAAGTCGAACGGCTCTTGGAGAATATGCATCGACTTCACCGACCTAAATAAGGCGTGTCCGAAGGACCCATTCCCTCTTCCAAACATCGACACCCTCATTGACGCCACCTCGGGCCATGAGCTCTTCAGCTTCATGGATGCCTTCTCAGGCTATAATCAAATCCGAATGTTCCCTCCGGACATTCTGAAGACCTCCTTCATCACCGACCAGGGCCTCTACTACTATCGGGTCATGCCGTTCGGGGACAGATCCAACAACAAAATTTTACAGCGACAAGGAAAACATGAAACGACGTGATTAGGGCCTCTTCGGAAGGGGAATGCTTGGGTTTAGGGAAACGCGAGGACGAAGAGGCCTACCCTCCGAGCTCGATCCTAAACCTACGAAGCGCGACCCCCCTTCGCTGCTGGCTCTAACCGTGGCGCCGACCGAGGCCCCGCTCGACGAGATGGCCGCACTGCTCTGAGCGTTGGCTGGACTCCGCCTGGTCATAGGCGAGCGCGTCGCAAGTTCGTAAAACGTGATCCCTCTCTCGCTCTCTTCACGGGTACATGATGTGCTCCGGACGTTGGCTCTCTCGGGCAGAGGCTTAAGCAACGCGATCTCCTCCTCCAGTTCGATGATTCTATCCCTCAAAGCAGCGTCTTTTGCCAACTTCTTCAGTCGAGGGACCCTCGACGAGCCCGAGGCGTTGGCACTATCGGTCGCAAGTCGTCGGTAATGGGTGACCTCGATCCCCCTATCTATGGTAATCCTCCTAAGCTTGTCGACCTCGGCTAGCAGCTTCTTGCGCTCGTATGACACCTTCTCCAGCTCGGAAGCAAGCCTCTCTTCTTCCGCCGAATGACCTCGCCCCGCTACCTCCAAGTGTCGGATTTCGGCCGAGAGCTCGTCGTTCTTCCGCTCGGCGACGGCGAGCTCCCCACCTAGCCGCTCGACCTCGTCCTCAAGAGCAGAGACCGGAGGTCGCTTTCATAGCTGCGCCAACTCGCGACACTTCACCCTGGCCAGCGCTTTTACCTCCCCCAGTTCCAAAAATAAGTGAAAGCGCTTATCATGGCTCAAAGACAGCTCTCGCTTCGTCTTGACCAACTCCTTACGGAGGTACGAAACCTCTGTGATCGGACCGAGCTTCACCTGAAAAGCGGAGATGAGTCCGAGGGGACAATACATGGAAATATCTACAACTAGTCACATGCAAATCTGAGGCTCAAAACTTGGATAAATTTTGGCCAAACAAAATGTTTTCATTCAAAACCGAGGAGAAAGTTTTACAAAAGCGGTGGCCAGTCCGCAGTTAGGCTTACAAAAAGAGACAAAACAAAAAAAAATAGACAACCGAGTCAGGGGTCGACCTTTTTGCCGCTCGGATCCGTCGACCCCCCGGTCTTGCCCTTGCCGTTGCCCTCGCCTTCGCCTTCGCTCCCGCTCTCCTCCTCGGAGTCGTCCTCCTCCTCCTCCTCGGCCTCGGTCTCCCCTGGGCCTTCGACGCCATCCATTTCTCCCTCAGGGTCGAGCAGCCCCTTGGGAACCTCCTCCTCCCCTTCCACGGGGTCGTAAAAACAGTAGGAGGACGTGTCGAAGCTAGGGTTCTTGGCGGCTACGTGGAGCAGGGCTCGACCGTAGGCATCCTCCATGTTCTGGAGCATGTGCTGCGCGGCCTCCTCCTGCACGACCTTCTTCACCTTCTTCTGGTGTTTGGCCATGATCTTCTCGGCCCTCTTCCGAGCCTTCTCCGCCTCCGACCGAGCGTTGGCCAACGCCTCCTTCAGCTCGGCAGCCTCCTTCTCCGAGGCCTCAAGTTTGGCCGCCGCGTCCTTCGACAGCTGAATGGCATCGGCCAGCTGCTGCTCCAGCCCCTTCACTTCAGCACCCCCCTTCGCCGAGAGGAGCTGCTCGGCATCAAGCAGCTGCGTGGCCTTGACGCGCTCCGCCCTCTCCCGCTCGTTCTCCTGCTCTTTGTTCGCAAACTCCTCGAGCAGGAAATTGAAGTGGCAGAGGGTCTGAAAAGAACAACACATTAAAATCCGAACCCAAGGACTTGGAAAATTCTAAGAAAGAAATTTAGATGAGGGAGAGCTCGGCCTACTTACCGATATAGTATTCCGAGCAATCTGCATCACGGCATCCCCTGCTAGCCCAGCCTTCAGGGTCGCTCGATCCTTTGGGGTCGGCAGGTGCCTCACCGCCTCCATGCAGATGTTGTCGTCGCCCAAGAAGCCGTCGACGTTCATCACCTGCCAGTCAGGGACGAAGATCTGCTTATGACGCTCGGTCAAGATCTTCTCCGCCTCGGCAGTGAGGGGCGGAACTTGGAGGGACAACACCTCCTTCATGCCGAACGCACCGCTCGACGAACCGGGAGCGTCCCCCTTCGGGGTCGGTGTCTTCGAACCCGAGGTAGGAGGGTCGAGGACCATGACCTCCCCCTGCTCGAGGACCATGACCTTCGGCTGGTCGGCAGCCTTCACGACCGAAGGCTTCTTCGAGGCTCGGCTGTCCTGAGGCCCCACCGGAGGCCTCTTCTTCTTCACCTCCTGCTCCGACCGGCCCTTCGCCACCAGAGCTTTGTAATCCAGCTTCATCATCTCTGCACAAGCCGAATGAAAAAACTTAGAAAAATTTTCATGAACTTTAAGCAAAGAGTATAAATACCAGAAGCATACTAGGGTCGATCGAACTGAGACCCCCTCGGAACAGATCCCCCTCGGTAATTTCTTTCCAGCTTAGCGCTGGCAGGGCGAGGAGCTTCTTCTAGACCTCCGCCTCCTCATCACTCAGCGCCGCCTCCTTCTTGGTCTGCTTTGGCAGACCATCCTTTGCCCAAACCGTCGGTATCACCCACGGCGCCGGGGCTCGGATGAGGAAGTACTTCTCCTTCCAATGTTTGATCGAGTCCGGATTCTCGATCAGCTTCACGCCCGTTCGGGGCGAAAGATAGAACCTCTGTTCGTCTCGCCTTGGCTGACAGGGTCGGTAGAGACTCCGAAAGAGGAACATACTCGGCTTGGCGCCGACCTCTTGGCATCGAAGGACGAATGCCATGACGTGCCTCCATGTGTTCAGCATCAGCTGGGCGGGGCTCAAACCGTACCATGTCAGGACATCAACCACGAACGGGTGGAGGGAAAAGCGGAGTCCGGTAATAAGGGAGTCGACCGGAAAGACGCACACGTCCGACGAGGACTTTGTGTTGGCTCGGAAACCCGGCCCGGGGAGGAGCAGTCCATAGTCGGCAGGGATCCGGAAGCCCTCTCGGATCAGGTGAAGGTCACCCTCGGTGAGAGACGAGATGGTATGGTCCACCTCGGACAGCTCCCTCGGCTCGTTCTCTTCCACCAACTTAGCCGTGCGTTGGGTCACTCTCTCCAAGGTGTCCTCGGCGTAGTCCCGTACGCCTCCCACGCTCGACAGAGAAATGGGCTGCCGACCGAATGCTCCAGCCGTCTTCGGCGTCTCCACGATCGTGACCACGGCCTTACCCTCCCGGGACACCGCCGCAACCTCCTTAGGCAGCTCGGCCACTTCGCCCTCTCTGTCCGGATGAACGACGTTCTGATCGCTCGGCTCCACTACCTCCTTCCCTTCGCCCCCTCGGCCTACTGCTTGCTCCGAGGCAGGTGTCTCATCCGAGAGCGTAACCTTAACCATTTTTCTAAGAGAGAAGGGAAAGAGACTGACCTTGAAGTGATAGGTACGGTCGGAAAGTTCGCCGGAAGCAAGAAACGCCTTGCCGCGTCAGCTAGCACCACCGCCAAGGAGCTAAAAACTTCGAAGGCGAAAAGTAAAAACTGAAGAGAGAGAGAGTAAAAGTAAAAAATGAGACTTGGTCTGAGGGGGGGGTGAAGATTTATAGTAAAAGAGAACGTCCCTTGGACTTCCAAACGAAAGAGTGCGACTCTTGGGCCACTCTCGAAGCGTCGCGAAGGCCCAACATGACTACCTTCTTCGCCAATACAACTAGCTCGGCGTATCAGGACCAGGAGCCGAGCCATGCGCCATCCGACCATGCCAGCACAGAGACCGGTCGGCTACCGAGCCAGTACCAATCCGAGCTAGCAAACAGGGAAAACTCCCTCTCTCCTCAAGCTTCGCATAAAATCTCAATCAGACGGCCCAGATCTCGCCGAGAACACTAAAACGACGAGATAGTGTTTTCTCGAAATCTGGGCCCGTCTCGAGATGAGCAACGCCATCCAACGGAACGAATTGCATCAAGTCGCTCGGATGGCCTGCGCTTCCTCCATACCCCACCTCTGTCTGAAGAAACCAGAAAAAATTTTAATTTAAAGTTCTAAGGCACCGCCTTTGGCGGGCCCCCCAGGCCCTATGTCTCGGTCGGCATTCCGCCAACCCTCGGGGCCCGGTCAAAAACAGATCGGCACACCCCCCATTCTAACCCCTTCGAGCCGACAACCAACGGAAGCCGTCGGCCCGGAAGGAAGACAGAGATGGGGAGAGGCCCATCATTCCGAAGCTGCTGCAGTCCCTCGGTTCCAGACTAGGGTCATCACCTCTTCTACCATGATCTTCCCCGACCCTGACACCCACGTTAGAGCCCTCAGAATCGGGTGAAGATCTTGGTGGAAGAACGACCACCCGTCCTACCTAAGCAAAGTCGTCCCTCGGCTCCGGACTAGGGTCATCACCTCTTCTACGATGACCTTCCCCGACCCTGACACCCACGATGGGGCCCTCAGAATCGGGAGAAGATCATTGTAGAAGAACGACCACCCGTCCTACCGAGACAGGTCGTCCCTCGGCTCCGGGCCACCAGTCGTCCCGAAGCAAACCCTCCCCTCGGACCGGACTTGGGTCATCACTTCTCCTACCGTGACCTTCCGATTCTAACACCTACGCCGAGGCCGTCAGAATCGGGAGAAGATCACGGTAGGGGAATGACCACCCGTCCAACCGAGGCTCGTCCCACAAATCCAGACTCTGGTCATCACCCCTTCTACCAGGATCACCCCCGATCTTGACACCCGAATCGGGCCGGTCAAAATCGGGTGATGATCATGGTGGAAGGGTGACCACCCGTCCTTCCGAACGAACTCACCCCTCGGGTTCGGACATGGATCATCACCTCATCCACCATGATCCCCGCCGACCCTGATACCCACTGTGGGGCAACCAGAGTCGGCAGAAGATCTTGGTGGAAGAGCGACCACCCGTCCTTCCGAGGTAGTTCACCCCTCGGCTTCGGACAATGGATCATCACCTCTTCCACCATGATCTCCCCCGACCCTAACACCCACGTTGGAGCAGTCAGAGTCAGGAGAAGACCATGGTGGAAGAACGACCACCCGTCCTTCCGAAGTGACTCGCCCCTCGGGTCCGGACTACGGTCGTCACCACTTCTGCCTAATTCTCTCCCGCTCCTGACATCCCCATTCGAGCCGTGAGGAACGGGAGAAGAACCAGGCAACAGGGCGACCACCCGTCCTTCCGAAGTAACTCGTCCCTCGGGTCCGGACTATGGTCATCGCCTCTACTGCCTTATCCTCTCCCGCTCCTGACATCCCCTTTCGAGCCGTGAGGAACGAGAGAAGAACAAGGCAACAGAGAGACCACCCGTCCCTCCGAAGAAACTCATCCCTCGGGTCCGAACTACGGTCGTCACCACTACTGCCTCATTCCCCCCCGCTCCTGACATCCACTTTGGGGCCGTCCAGAACGAGAGAAGAACAAGGCAACAGAGAGACCACCCGTCCCTCCGAAGAAACTCATCCCTCGGGTCCGAACTACGGTCGTCACCACTACTACCTCATTCCCCCCCGCTCCTGCCATCCACTTTGGGGCCGTCCGGAACGGGAGAAGAAAAAGGCAAAAGAGCAACCACCCTTTCGGACCTCGAAAGATAAGTTACCCAAGGCCTACGCCTCCGAGGTTTGAAACTCTACTTTGTTGCGATTGAAATAACAAAGGGAGTGGGGTACTTATAAGCTCCCCTCCAAGGCCTGACCATTATGACCCTCGGAAGTTGAAACGCCACACATTAATTGAAGGAGTTATCCTTAATGACCTGGGGAAGGTGGAACGCCGCACAAACCCCGGGGCACCATTAATGTCCTTGGGAACAGAATCACCTCGAGACAGTCCGCACCACGTCGCCCGACTTGCCGAGACCCTCTGTCTTCGGTCGGCGTCCGAGCAAGTGCCTTCCCGAGCTTGCAAACAGAGAAAACTCACTTTCTCCTCAACTTTCGTGCATGATCTCGATCAGACGGCGCAGATCTTGCCACCGATGCTAAACGACAAGATAGCGTTTTCTTGGGAACTGAGCCGCCTCGAGATTCGTGCCTACGATCAACGGCTCAGATCTTGCCACCTGTGCTAAACGACAAGATAGTGTTTTCTTGGAAGATGTGCCCGTCTTGAGATGCGCGTCCTCATCCGACGGCTCAGATTGCGCCACGTCGCTCGGCCTGCCGAGACCCCCTGTCTTCGGCCGGCGTCCGAGCAAGTGCCTTTCCGAGCTCGCAAATGGGGAAAACTCACTTTCTCCTCAAAAATCGCGCCTGATCTCGATCAGACGGCCCAGATCTCGCCGAGGACACTAAACGACAAGATAGTGTTTTCTTGAGAGATGTGCCTGTCTCGAGATGCGCGTCCTCATCCGACGGCTCAGATTGTGCCACGTCGCTCAGCCTGCCGAGACCCCCTGTCTTCGGTCGGCGTCCGAGCACGTGCCTTTCTGAGCTCGCAAACGGAGAAAAAAGCTTCCGAGCGGTAACAGCCAATGGATCTCTCATAAATTCGAGCTCGTCCATGATCGACGGCTCAGATCGAGCCACGTCATAAATCGGTATTAAAAATCATTTTTTATTTATTCAAATCGTTTTATTTATTTAAAAATTGCGAAAAAATTGCTAAAAATTCGGGAAAATTGACTAAAAGTTCTAAGAAATAATTAAAAATTCGGGGGTATATTTTTTAGCCCCTAAACGGACAATTATCGCCTAGAATGCACTGTTAAGGCCCCCGAACGATTAGTAAACACATCGCAAAATTAAGTAAATAATCCGGAAAAATAGATAAAAGCCGTCAAATACTCGATATGGCTAGGAAACAGCACATGGCATCAAAAAGTTACCTCACTACCCCCTTCGAGATTCTAAGACCTCCATATGGACTCCGATACAACTCCGCTAGCCACCAAAACAGTCAAACTACTCCTCAAAGGCTGATCACGCTCAGTCTTTAGGAGTGGGGGTGTAACCCCTGTTTTCATTAATACGTATTTTTAAAGTATTTTTTTTCCGTATTTAAATTCTCAGTATTTTATAACTATTTCCTCATAATTGATTTTATTGTTTAAACTATTTTAGAGCCCAATTCTTTATTATAATCTCAAGTTGTATTTTGGTTTTATTAATTGTTAATATGAGCCCAAGTATACATTTTGATTTTATTATCTAATTAACGTGAGTCCAAATTCTATTTTTGATTTTATTATGTATTAATTCGAAGCCCAACTATTTACTTGTTATTTTAAGCCCAATCCCATATTCTGTTTTATTTTATTATTATATTTAATTTGAGCCCAAAAGATCAGCCCAAAATCCTAATTATTTTATTTAAACATCTCGAGCCCATTTATTAAAGCCCACTAGACCCAGAACCCATTTGTTGTACAGACTTATTATCCTACTCCTACCCGTATAGAATTTATTCTCTCCCCCACTATTTTGTCCCGTACTCCAACTCCTCCCCACTCCTCAATTCCCGTAGCTGCACTTTCTCCCATGTTCTGATAACTGCCCCACTTCTCACCCCACTAACTTCTTATTATATTATATTACAAAATCCCTACCCCGTTCTCCATCTCCCTCTCTGTTCTCTACAAACCAATCAAAACAGAACAAAGAAACCAACCCAAACAAAACAAACTCATCATCCCCGACCTCCTTCTCCCTCTCCCGTTCTCTTCCTCCCGCTCGAGCCACAGTCGAAGCTCGCAACACAGCGTCGTCTTCTTTCCTGCGCCATCTCTCGCTCGAGCTCCGTCGCCATTGTCGTGCCTCTCCTTCAAGCTCACTCCATTGCTGCCGCCACTCCGCCGCTCAGCCGTCCAGTCGTCCCCTGCCCGCTTGCCTTCTCCACCGCACTGTTGCTCCCCATTCGCCTGTCCCCATTGCCGACTCAGTCGCAGCAGTCGCGCATCGCAGCCATTGTCGAAGTACCCATCGCTACTCTCCGCCAGTCGTCGCAAGCCCGACCCTGACGAACTCCGCCTCCTCCTCACCGTTTGCTTCCCCGAAGTCCCCGCCGCTCGCTTCGTCGACAGCCGCAGCCTCTTCCTCTACCTCCCGCAGTCAACTCCTCTCCAGTCGTTCGCTCCCCACAAGCCGTCGCCAGCCCAGTCGCATCGCCGTCGAAGCCCCACCAGTCATCGCTGCCGTGCTCCCTGAGTGCGCGCCGTTGCTGCCCCGTTCTTCGCCCCTCTCTCTCTCTGTTTGTGTTGGAGAAGAAAGAAGAAGAAGAAGAAGAAAAGATTAGAGGTATTGTTACTGTGTGGGTTTTTATTGGTTGGAAGAAGGGAACACAGTACAGTACTATTCATGTTGTGAAGTTGAGTTTGTTTGATTGTGTTCCTGTTGGTGTTTGGATTGTTGTGTGGATTATTGTTTGGTGTTTGGTGTTGTGGAGAGTTTGCTGTCTCGGAGTTTGCGAAGGAATTGGTGTTGTTTTGGAGAAAGGAGTTGCTTGCTATTTGGAGTTGCTATTGGAGTTACTGTTTGGAGTTTGCTATTTTGGGATTTTCTGTCTTGGCGTGGCTGCCAAATATCTCACACGTGTTCGACTGCCGGGATACTGATCTCGTTATTCTATATTTAATTTCATCGTCGTCGACTAACAGGCAAGTGTCTCTTGTACAATTTTATTTGTTCTAGTACAAGCCTTTGTAAAAATACCGCAAGTATATTATTTTTGACTCCAATTCGCATTCATAAGTCAAATTGATACCCGTTTCCATACATAATCCGTATCCCGTATTCGTACAAGATCACGAATACTTTGTTGCCATGTCCGTTGCATGAACACGATACACATATATACAATTATACATGATATTGTGCATGAATTGTTTGTTCCTAGGTTGCATGTTGTTATAATATCTCTATTCTTGTCTAAGTGTTATGCATGCCATTAGTTGCATCACATGTTTAATAAGTCCTGAAATATATTTCCTGCCTCGTATAAGTCTTGATACCTTGATCTTGTCATGTTACCCTTGCCATGTTACCCGTCCCTGTTGTTGCATGTAGTTATTGTTCATGTTTAATTGTAATTAAAAAGATTACAAGCCGGGGTATAAAGGGAAAAGATTTAGTAGTGGACAATACAGAAGAGCGTACTCGGTCGGGGGCTCGTGGTTCCTCGCTGCAATTTGTAAGTTACAAGTTACAAGTTTGCTAAATACAGGTTACTTGACATGTTTCACGCTACAAGTTACACTACATGTTCCACATGCACGTATCTCGAACAAGATACAACTTTCCCGAGTACGTGACCTATAGAATCCACCACTAGTCTAAACGTTCACTTGATTGCGAGTAGCAACCATGTAGTATGGGATGCATGAAGTGCTACCTAGTTAGGTTAATAAAAGACATGACATTGACACGTATACTTGCATGATCCGTTTACATGTTACATGTTATGATGACTGGTTTACTTGTTTACATGTTACGCGTTCATGTTAACACGTTTACTTGCTTACTCGTTCACATGTTACATGTTCTTATGGATTATTTACTTGTTCACATGCACGTTATTTGTTCCATGAGGCCTTGTTCTTGATTCTGTCACATGTTGTATTTGCTCTATTATATGATTCTTGATTCCTTGCTCGTTTTCCTGCTTTTGTTTCATTCTATTTTTGTCCCGTAGCTTGTACCACTTGCGGCCCGTGACTTGCATTAACGGGTACCACTTGTTTCTTTCCTTGTAATAATATACTTGCAGGCCCCGATGGAGAACTACCCGAAGGTGTTGCCGAGCAGAGATTTTAGTCTTGTTTAGTTTCATGTTATTTTAATTCATGTTTATTCATGTAATCTTGTTGTAACCGGGCACGTTTGACCCGTAACTATGTTTCTTTCTAGTTGTTGGTTCATGTAATATTCATGTACTTTGTTATCCTGTTGTGATTTTATATGTTATCGTGGTTAAAATTGTTATCTTGTTGTTGAGTTAATATACAGCTTATGAATGATGTGTCCACATCATTCGCTGGGCCTCAGTTACGTGCCCGTGTTTCCGTATTCTGGGAAGCGGGGCGTGACAGGGGGGCTCGTGATATGGCTAAAAAATGGGGTTAAATCGGAACCGTCCAGATTGGGCACGAATCTTGGAGCTCAGGGGTAAAAAGGTAATTTCACATACAGGCGGATCCAAAGCGGGTACTGGATCTCCTTCTCACAGATCCAATAACCCACTAATGGGTCCGCTCCAATTGGGCGCGGGTCCCGACCCGAAGCGAGCACAGACCAGCAAGAGACAAATCAAGGCCACTGATTTGACCAAGTCAACGGGCCTGATTTGCTCTCACCGGGAATCAAGGGGTTAGTTTCCTAAACAGACTGTGAGGATTTTCCTCCTAGCCGTTACACAGGGAACCAGGCCTCTAATCACTCCCCTGGCGACTATAAATACCTCCCCTCTGCCACTGTGACCAGGTTAATCATTTTTTCACCACTTTAAGCTCTTTCTTAATCTCTTCTAATTACTGACAAGAGCGTCGGAGGGTGCATCGCCGGAATCAACCCCGGTGTCTCGCACTTCCTTGCAGGTTGCGCCAGGAGCAGGAAGGCTTGAGTCAACTGTTCAGGTTTTCCTCGAACTCACAAATTCTATCTGTTTACCCCCACACCGAAATCAGCGGTAACAAGGACGAAACCCACAATTAAAAACATGATCTTTGTCCATCTCTAGTCTCAACCTATCCTATGTGTGAACTTTCTACTTGTATCAACCTAAGAAATTTAAGTACAAGTTACTTGCCTTTATGTAATGATGAACGCGACGAATCCAAGCCTTTCAAAGAAAACCCACGAACAAAAGTCCTTCCACGCGCGATTTCAAGCGAACCCACGAACCGAATCTTGCCTACGACCGTCTTCTTGAAGCACGAACTCGAAGCGGGTGATACCCACTTATCCAAATCAGCGAAGGGGATGTAGGGGGCTGTTTTGAGATGGATGGGTGCTGTTTTGAGATGCCGGCCACCAAAGGAGAGGAAAAGACGGGGTTTTTGATGTAGAAGGAGTTGTATGGATGGAGGAGGGAGGGTTTGTATGGTCGGCAATGGCTAGGGCAGCACAAAGGGGTGTCGGCCTGGGGTGGTATGCAGGCCGGGAGAGAAGAGAAGGAGAGGGGAAGGCCGGGTTTGATTAGTGAAGGAAAAAGAAGATTAGGGTTAGGGATTAATAGATGAGGGGGTATTTATAGGGAATCAAATGTGGGTTAATGGGTAGTGGATATCAATAGGAAACAATAGGTTTACAATTGGGTAATGAATATTGGGTAGATTTCAAATGAGGATACAAAATACAATGAATCTTATAGCTCCTTAAAATCTCCTTAAGGGCCAAAAATCTCAAATTGGTCATAACTCCCCTAAAAATCCACCATGACCCTAAAATAATATTTATACATGAACGGGATCAAGAAATTGAGAAAAAGAGCTCAAAATGTCGAAAAAACGGTCAAACGGCGCACAATCAACAAAAGGAGGTCAAAACTGCCAGAAAAATATTATAGAATAAAAATAATTAAATTTATTGATCCGAAAAATACAATGGAAAATAATAATTCACAAAAATGAAAAATACCCTCAAAATACCAAAAGTGAAAAACAGGGGTTACAGACAGCAACTAGTGAAAAGCAAAGAGTAAAGGAACATGGTACATCAAGGAATATGAAGCAAGAACAAAGTCAAAAGCAATTACAATGTCAATAAACAATGGTCAAGTGTACAAGTGTCAACTTAGGTTTATTAGCATTTTATTATCCTATCTAATACACGTACTACTGTGTCCCATACCACAAGTTCAGTACATGCAAAACAGTATACGTTTTAGACAGTGGTGGTATCTACAGAGCGTGTACTTGGTATAACAAGATAACATGATAACAAGATAACGTGATAACATGATAACAAGGTCACAAGTATTTGTCCACCTTCAATGTCAATAGTTCATGTAAACAAGAAGGGCCCTACCGAGTACAGTTTCTGAGATTATCCACTACTAAGTCAACCCTCATTATCCCCAACTTGTTTAATATTTTATTTAAATCATTCATGATCATGCAAGTGTATATAAGAGTGTCAAGGCGATGATAAAGATGCAACAAAATGATGCGATGCATGATAATACACAGGTAATTGTGAATATGAAAAAAGCAGACACAGCAGTACCAAAACAGAAGTAACTCACAAATTACAATTCGGAATTCGATGCCGACAAAAGGGCTGTAAAGTAGACATATGAGGCTAAAATTCATATTCAGTAAGTTTCGATTGATTCTGACTATAACTAGGTCGATTACCCTAATCTTTACAGCTTAAGGGTTCTAACAGCAGCTTATAGTCAAAAATCTATGTGTGAAATCAAGGTGTAAAATCAATATAAAACTCTACATAATAATCCTAAGCATGTCTATTAATTTTCTGGAGAGTTTTATGTCATTACACTACTGTTACCATAGTGTTTCAACTGAAAGTTGTGTCGCTGTTTCACTAAACTGCAATTCTGGAAATAAAGACCCGCAGTGACGAAAACTGTAATATCTCACACCTCACAGATCAAAATCTAAATTTGTAAGATGTTCGGAAAACTAGATTCATTCAGCTATGATTCCTTTTTATATAGTTTTGGTTGATTCTTATTGTAACAGAGTCGAAACCTCAGTGCAAAACAAAACAGGCAGCAAGAAGTAATAAAAAGTCATCACATATATATTCATCAAAATGAACAATCTACTTATTCTTGAATCATGGAATGCATTAACATTATATAAAATAAGTTAAGATGAATTTTTACAGTGTACAAAGTCAAGTTATCATGTCATGATTCAATTCACGAGATCTCAATCAATCAACATGTATTCAATCACTATATATTTCTCATATGCAAGTTCTAGTCAATTTGTTCATATCGTATGTGCATGCAAGCTTGGGTTTGAATCAATGGATGTTGGCACGAAGTCAAGGATACTTTGGGTTAGTTGATGACGAGGACGAGGGTGGTGTGGCGAGGCTGGTTCGAAGTCGACAGCAATGGCGGTATACTGCGAAGCTGGCTGCGCTGGCTTCGAGAGTAGTAGTCGAGGTAGAGATGCTAGAGTTGTCGATGGCACCTGGGTGTGGAAGAGGCAGCTGACGACGGCGGGAGGCTCTAGTGAGGTGCTAGAGGAAGATGAAGAAAGATGGGGGGTTCGACGAGGGGGCGTCACGAGGCAGGCGGCGCGGTCGACGGAGGAGAGGAAAGGTGCAGGCGGAGGTCGGGGACGAGAGGGTTGCACAGCGAGGGGATGAACAGTGAAAGGGTTTTCGAAGTTGAAGAGTTTGGCTATTGTAGAGAAGATGAAGGGTTGTATTTGTTGGGATTTGATTAACTGGTTAAGGAAGAGAGAGGGAGTGGGGAATAGTTGGGATAGTGGGGGAATGTGAGAGAGGAATTCTAGGGGATAAGGGGAGGTGTGGGATTGATTTGGTCAATAAAAGATTATGGGGGAAATTGGGTTATAGGTTTAGGGTAGGCTAGGATGAAATAAGAGATGTAAATGGGTTTGGGTTAGGATCCAATAGGAGATGGGCTTGGGTTGGGCTCAGGTTAGATATTAATAAGTAATACAATCAAATGAATATAAAATTGGGCTTTAGATGATGGGCTTCATATTACTAAATAATAATGCAAGATTTATTAAAATCAATGGGCTTTATAATAATAAAAATAATAAGAATAATAATAATAATAAAAAAAATAGTAACAATACTGATAATAATACTAACAGAATAATAATAATAGTAATAATAACATTATACAGCAAAATAAGAATTTGGCTTATCAACTTTATATTAAAATAATCCGAACATATATATAGTCGATCAATTATAAATAGAAATACATCGTGATTCAAAGTAAATATAATTGTCAATTATAAAATACTTAGTAAAAGATCTGAAACCAATTTAGCAGAAAATAAATTTATAAATAGTCAAAATACCAAAAATATTCAGGAAATACGTATTTACGGGAACGGGAGTTACAATCAAGTTATACGATTCACTCTGAATAGTTCATATATATATATATATAGTATTGTTTGTCATGTGTCGTGTCATGCATGCAATAATGAGGCTAATCATGGTATTTTTTTACATTACGGAATGATAGGATCGAATTGAAACGAAATATCGGTGGATCAAAACATTTCAACACAAACAACATGATACTGGAATTGAACTACGATGAACTTACTAGCGGATTTTCAAGAAATTGCTTGTACGTGATACAATAAAATTTGTACAAGAGAATACTTGCCTTGGTTGGATTGTAGAACAACGAAGAATGCACGAATACGAATTTGCGAGAGCACGTGCACGTTACGTGCGAGCAACACCACCAAGAAATCACATGCAACACGTGTTTAACCCGGTCAACAGCAAGCTACAACAACAACAGCTGCTAGGGCGAGCGATGGTCGGGGAGATGGCTCGACGGGTGCAGGTGGTATGGTTCCCGAGGTAAGACGATGAGGGAGACAGGGTGCAACGCCGGGGGGGGAGAGAAATGGGTTGCTGCGGGATGAGGACAGGGGCGGTGGTGATGGTTCGGCTGGACGGTGAACAAAGGTCAAGGAGGAAGGTCGGGGAGAGGCAATGGCGTGGCTGTCTGTGACTGGTGGCAGCTTGGTTGGGGGTTGAAGAGGAAGTTAGGGCTTGCGACGAGGAGGGGAGCAAGGCAGATGAGGAGGTCAATTGTGGTGCGGTTCTGGGTGGCAAAGGCGGGGCTCGATAGGGGAGACAAAGACGTTGGGTTCGGAGGTAAGGGGTTCGACTGGCAGAACAGGGAGAAGATGAACAGGGGATGGAGTGTGGCGGTTGAGATTAAGAGGGGGGTAATTAGGTTTGTAGCGCCCTGATTTCCAATACTGGGAAAACCAAGACACGAGCCAAGACATTTTCTTCAATTAGTCACAATACACAAAAATACAGGAGAATTTAAAACTTTTTATTCAACACTCAATGTATTACAAGTCTGAACATTATACAACTGCAATACATTACAATAGAGTTACAATATTACCTTTACATTTCCAAGTATTACAACCTTCAACATCTTACATCAGAGTACAAGGAATGAAGAACAACACTTGGTAACTCTCACTTGAGATAACAACACACATATTACAGCGGAACTAAATAAGACATTGACTCCTTGCTTTCCTCGCCTTGAGTCCTCCTCAATCTCGCCCTTGTACTTCGGCGATCCAGTACCTATGGAAGTGGGGACGTTAGTATTCACTGATGCTTAAGGGCTGATATCAAAGCATCGAATCTCCCAAACAACATACAAAACATGGCAATGGTGTTGGTGTAGTTTAAGTGTTTGTAAGTGCTATGACTAGACTCTAATGCAATATTTAAATAGAACTAGGATGCTTCCTATTCTAATGTCAGCAAGTCTCCGAAGCAACATGCAGCCCATACTACATCCGACCCCATCTCAAGCCGTTTCTCCATATATAAGGATTTGAACCCGCGTTATGAACTTCTAATTGTACACAACCTGTTCCTGACACCTACATGTGACTGATGAGGTTGCAGACGCGGTCATGTCTCACTCATGCAGTACGCCAGTGGTGTCTATGTTCGCCACTGCTACCCGGCTACCCGGACCTCACTCAAAAACAGACGAACCCACTGTATCGGGCGCCATTCCAAAATCCAAATCATAGGGTTTCGCAAACGCAGGGTAGCGGGAAGCCTACCCTGTGGCACCCTCTGGGGTCTCGCTAGCGCAGGGTAGCGCGAAGCCTGCCCTGTGGCACCCTCAGCCAAGGTACTTCAGGAATTAATAGCGCGAGATACGCAACCCGTGTCCTCAACTTGTGAGACGGCACCGTACGTATCCCTTTGACGGGAAGGTACAACCCATTATCACCACCTAAGGCCTGCCTCAAGGTACAAGTTGGTCGTAAGGCGCCCCCTACAACCAACTCCTCTCTTTTCGGCAAGGGTCTGAGCAAAATGATCTTTATAAGTCACTACCTTATTGATGTCCCGGACTCGACAATCCTAGGGACGATAATATTATAAACATAACATACTAGGCCTTAAATTAGGCTTTGCAAGACAACTCTACTAGGCTGCTCAACCTAGACTCAACAGAATCCTTCGGGATCTGGTTCCTGGCCCATCGATCCAAGACCTCGGCCGCGCGAATATACATGCATGCCGCTACCCTAAACTTGGATTTCGTCTATACTCCGGTCCTCAATCAACCTACCCTGGTTAAGATTCGACGGTACACAAGGAGTGACTCCTCCACAGTTCCTTAGGGTAAGAAAACATATGTCTTGATGGTCGATAGCCCTTATGGTGGTAATATCATCCTAGACGAGCACAACGAACAATGTACTAGCTAACAAGCTATACACGAGTAACAACCACATACGAGCTGATAAGCTACGTATGAAACAATAGCTACCTACGAGCCAGGCGGGCCTCGTAGGAGATAACCACGTACATACCAGCCAAATAAGCCGCGTATGAGACCAACAGCTATGCACGGGCCGGTCGAGCCGCGTACGAGACAACAACCTACATACGAGCCAATTTAAACTACGTATGAGACCCACAGCTACATACGGGCCAGTCGTGCCACGTACGAGCACAACCATATGCAAACAACCATACAGGTAATCAATCTTAAAAGCAATCAAACGTGCTTACTAGCAAACTTGATCTTCTATTATTAGAAGCAACAGAAGAATCTACTAATAGTCTATGATCGGTATTCTACTAAGGAAGAACCGAAGGCGACATAACAGCCTTTATCAACTAACTATTACTAGTTGTCTTCCCAATCCTTATTACTTCAACCTATAGCGCCTTAAGCATGGCATACAATTACAAGCATCTTCCTACGACAATCTAATTATAACATAACCACTCACCACAATACTCCTAAGTACGAATATGATTAAGCATGTGCTTATATCAATCTTAGCATGAAAATCACTATGATCTAGACATGAAGTCCACTATGGTCAAGCATAGGTTATAACTTGAGCGTGAATGCTTACTACTTATCATGATTAATCACCACAACCCAAGCGTGGATATATAACTAGTATGAACATACAACATTCCAAGGCATGGTAGGTATTCTAACATTAATCCTACAACATTCTAAGCATGTATTTAAACTTTAGCATGGTATGCCTCATTCCTAGACATAGTATGCTACTTTAACATTAACATATGGCAGGTGTACATTTTAGTAACATTCTAGTCATGTATACTAGTTAAGTATCAACCTACAACATAGCATAAGTTTCTACAAGCAATTCTAGCATGGATATAACATAAAAATCACTACAACTAACCATGGATAGTTACTTTAATCTAAGCATGAATATCATTGGTATGGATACCATTAACTTAACATAAACAATAATTAGCATGACACCTAGTACTTAGCATGAATAATGATTAAGCATGATCATCTACTAACATAGCATGAACATATACTTATCTAAGCATGGGTATCATGTAAGCATGAATATTTATTTAATCTAGCATGGTATACAACTTCCCTACAATTAAACTAACTTGGTATACAACTTTTCTACCATTAATCTAGCATGGTATACAACTTACCTACAATTAAACTAGCATGACATACAACTTTTCTACCATTAATCTAGCATGGTATACAACTTACCTACAATTAAACTAACATGGTATACAACTTTCCTACCATTAATCTAGCATGGCATACAACTTACCTACAATTAAACTAACATGGCATACAACTTACCTATAAGCATATGAGTATGGATAAATTAATCTAGCATGAGATACCACTTTCCTACAACTATCTAAGCATAGATAAATGAAACTAGCATGGTATACTACTTTCTTACAATCATCTAAGCATAGACAAATTTAGCTAGCATGGTATACTACTTTCCCACTATCATCTAAGCATGAATCTTATTAAGCATGAATAACTACTAAGCATGAATATTTTACTAAGCATGGATAACTACTAGTATGAACATACAACATTCCTAAGTATATATATATATATATATATATATATATACTTCTAAACATGGTAAGTAATTTTAGCATTTATCCTACAACATGTATATCATTCCTAAACATGATAGGAATTTTAGAATAAATCCTACAACATTCTAAGCATGAATATCATTCCTAAACATGATATGTAATTTTAGAATAAATCCTACAACATTCGAAGCATGAATATCATTCCTAAACATGATAGGTAATTTTAGAATAAATCCAACAACATTCTAAGCATGTATGTCTACTAACCAAGCATGAACAACAATCTAACATGGTGCATGATTTTTTCTACAACTATCTAGGCATGATACTTACTTCAAAACATCCATTTAATGCTCATATGCATCTACTATAATTTAATAAAACACAACATCTACTATAACCTAACATCTACTACCACTTCCATAAAAACATAAACCTTTTCTATAATTTGTGTAGATATCTACTACAACCATTTTATTTAGAACATACACATCTACTACTACTACTTTATTTAACCATAAGTGTCTACCAAAATTTACATAACATCTATAACTACTTCATTTTAATATCTACTACTACTACTTTATTTAACCATAATACCACTACTTTATTTCAACATACTACTACTACTTTATTTAAACATACTACTATTATTTTATTTAAACATACTACTACCATTTTATTTTAACATGAACATAAACATCTACACTACTTCTTTTAATCATCTACTACTACTACTACTACTTTATTTGAACATACATATCACTACTACTACTACCATGAGCCTCTACTATAACATAAATATTTACAACTAAATTACTTACTAAAAATCTTTATTAGCATATGTTTCTTATTATTACTAGTGGACATAAAAGAGATCTTTTTAATCCTTTTACAACTAGTGATTAGATTAGTTTCTTTTTCATAATTAGAACTAACATCTAATTTAGGTTCTTTTTACTTAAGATTATAAAAGAAAACAACAATAATAAAAATAAGGTAAGAACCTTCATTTGGTTCAACCAACATATGCTTATCTTTTTAGTCCAAGTTCAATACAAGTCCTACAACCAAAAATGGTTGTATAAAAGGTTCATATACTTTGTCCATGAGTTCACATCAAGTCCTACAACCCCAAACGGTTTTATGTACAAGTCCATATGCCTTATGTCATTTTATTCCAATTAACAAACACAAACAACAACTACAACTATAAAGATTTAATCTTTATGTTTATTACTACTACTATTCATTTCTTTTCTTTTCATGTGGTTATTATCTTTAACATTTACAAACATACATACAACAATACCATCACAACAAACCATTCCCAAAAGAACCAAAGAAAACAAAATAAGGAGGATAAGAAGAAGAAGTCAAAACAACAATATAAACAAACAAACAAACAAAAGAGAAACCCCCACCTTATTCTACTTGTAGGAAGGACTAGCTAGCTAAAAATTCTCCTTCCCCTAGCTCCTAGAACTTCTTATGGAACCTACAAGAAAACTCTCTTGTTAGTCTCTTCTCTTTCTTTTCCTTTCCTTTCTTTCTTTGTGTTTTCTAAAATGAGACAAAGTGGAGAAGGAGGGGGTATTTATAGGAGGGGAGAGGAGGGGGAAGTGTAAATGTGCACTCACATTTTGCACAAAAACCCCAAGAAGAAGCCAACCGGCCATGCCCTAGGTGGAGGAGGGGTAAGGTGTAGGGTATGGTCCTAGGTATGAGTTGGAAGCATGGTAGAAAGGGATAAGGTTTCTAGAAGGGATTTTAATTTTCTCATGCATACAACCCTAGATTAAGCCTCCTAATCAAACCTTAACCATCTAATTAAGTTGTCATGACAAGATGAGTACATTGTCCAAGAGTACATGCTACATATTTTATATAATGTACTAAGTATAATACAATGTATGTATATGTATATGTATGTGTATACCAAAAATTCCTTACATAATCCTCATAAAATAGTTTAATTTGAAAATAATAATAAAATAAGTTTTATTATCAATTCGGAGGATCGCGCTACCAGTTTGATGTATTTCGGATGTACACCGACCGATATATGCGCGTAGACAATGTTTGTGGACAAACCGGCAAAAAATCACCAAAATAATCTGATTTTGGAATTAAAACAAAATAATAATAAAATAATAATAAAATAGTGATTTATATGAGGTATTATCCGTCCGGGATATTACAAGGTTAAAGAGGGATTAGGGTTAAATAGGTTTTATATACGGTTAAGGTGGTTTGGGTAGCGGGTAGGAATCCAATAGGAAATTGGGTTATTGGGTAGAAGGGTTAGGATCCAAATTCAATACGGATGGGTTTGGATTAAAATTAAATAAACAAATCAATAATAGTATAGTAGTATAAATAAATCAATTAGTAAGCATTAAATTAATACTCAAATACTAATAAATACAATAGAATGTACCCTCACAAAAAGATCAAGATTGTATTTGAGTCGAACTAAAATATAATTAGGAGCATAATAATATTACATATTAATTAATTAAATCAAATAGTATACATAAAGTTCATACTCCAATAATAGTAAAATATAGATCACGGTCTATAGGTTTTTCAAAAATTAATAAACAATAAATTTAATCACAATAATAATAATAATAGCCATAATAATAATAATAATAATAATAATAATAATAATAATAATAATAATAATAATAGCCATAATAATAATAATAACAATAATAACAATAATAACAATAGGATTTGGGTTGAACAACTTTATTTAAATTCTCCAATAATAATAAAATATTTGATTCGGGTTGAATAACTTCCAAAATGGAAATAGACTTAATGAATAAAATTGATTTTATTAGGGAATCCAACAATAAATCTTAACGAAAAGAATTTAAAAGCGGAAAATAACTTATACCAAACCGAAATTCCGAAAATACACAGAAAATACATATTGGCGGGAACGGGGGTTACAGAGGTGGACTGGTCAGCGACCTGAGTTCGGCTTGGGGCAAGTTTACGATCGAGGAGAATCTCTTGCATGGGCCGCATCGCTTAACGAGATCACAGGCGTCTTGCAGTATGTTCGGCCAATAGTATCCGTGGTTGAGCACCTTCCTTGAGAGCGACCTACTGCCCATGTGGCACCCTCTAATTCCCTCATGTAACTCTTCCAGCACATACCTCGCTTCATCGGGGCTTAGACATCGGAGGTAGGGTCTACCATCCACCCTAGTGTATGAACGTTTGAAGAGGATATTCTCAATTAAGGTGAACCTTTGCGACCGAACCCTTATCTTCTTAGCCTCGGCGAAGTATTCAGGTAGTTGGCCTTCTGCCAAGAACTTGTGGATGTGATTCATCCAATTATGCGGCTGCATGCCCGCATTGAGGTAGATAACCTCGGGCTTCTCGATGCTTGGCTCGTAGAGAACCTCGATGAGGACTGTGTGATCGAGGCCCTTGAATGATTATGAGGCGAACTTGGACAAGGCGTCTTCCTGACTATTCAGTTCCTTGGGTATTCGCTTGACAGTGGCATGCTCGAAGGCTTCCGAGATGAGTTTGATGTGTGCCAAGTACTGGGCCATGCGTGCATCACGGGCCTCGTAATCCCCGAAAATTTAGCTAACCACGAGCTGAGAGTTGCTGAAGGCCCTTACTCATCTTGCTCCTGCATTGCGGGCCAGTGTGAGGCCGGCGATCATTGATTCGTATTTCGCCTCGTTATTAGAGGCCTGAAAATTGAGGCACAAGGAATACTGGAGGACGAAATCATCGGGGCCACGAAGTATGATGCCAGCTCCGCTTCACACATCGCAGGACGTTCCGTCTACATAAATCTCCCAAGTGGGATCCTTCTCTGGGATCTCTGGTGCTTCAAAAATGGTACATTATGTGATGAACTCTACGAGGGCTTGCCCTTTGATGGCTTTCCGAGATTGGTAGCTGATGTCATGTTGTCTTAGTTCAATCGACCATTTGATTAGTCGCCTAGAATTTTTAGGATTGTTGAGGATGAGCTTGAGCAGCTAATCCGTCAGTACTTGAATGGAGTGTGCATGAAAATACGGTCGGAGTTTCTGTAACACCCCATAATTTCTAAAGAGATATAATATATATATATATATATATATATAATGGAATAATGGCAAAATGTAAATAAGTGGAAATGAGGGGCCCACACATTGAAATACAGCAGTGTTGGCTGCTTGTTGTGAGGCTGACGTTAGGTGACGTCAGCAGGGATGGGGCCCACTCGGGTGAGAAGAGACAGCCGCTGTGCTGTGCTCTCTCTGATGACCTGGACAGGGGCCCACCAAGGGGTTGGCTGCTATGCACAGAAGAAAGAGGAGAGAGAGTGATTTGAAATAGTCCCATATCGGAATTTCTAATAGAATAGCATAATAATAAATAATATAGCCTATGATCAAAAGTCACCAATTTGGTTAACCACCTTTTAAGAGGTAGCCTGTGGTGGGCAGTTGTACTATACTATAAATAATTTGTCTGATAAATTGTATAAATTGTATAAATTGTCTGAGCCTGGGGTAGGGGCGTTACAAATGGTATCGGAACTGACTTTTGACAACGGGTGTAGGGCATGTCTATATAGTCGGGCAGTGGATTCCGGGACTATAGACCCAGTCAGACGGTGAATTTCGGGACTGTGGTGAGCCCTCAATTGAATCTAGGACTGTGATTAATCGGGCGGTGGATTCCGGGATCATGATTAGTCGGGTAGATAGGAGGGCAGCACAATTAAATCCGGGATTATGATTGATCGGGTGGGGGATTCCGGGATCATGATTAATCGGGCAGATAGAAGAACAGATGCACCACATCGATTAGAAAGTTGATCCTTCACTAGATTGTGCATGCCCCGTGCTCAGCGAGGACGCTGATTTCTGAAGGGGGTGTATGTAACACTCCGTAATTTCTAAAGATACATATACCTATATATATATATATATATATATATATATATATATATATATATATATATATATATATATATATATATATATATATATATATATATATAGGTATATGTATCTTTAGAAATTACGCGGTGTTACATACACCTATATATATATATAATGGAATATATATATAATGGAATAATGGCAAAAATGTAAATAAGTGGAAATGAAGGGGGCCACACGTTGAAATACAGTAGCATTGGCTGCTTGTTGTGTGGTTGACGTCAAGTGACGTTAGCAGGGATGGGGCCCACCCAGGTGAGAAGGGACAACCATTGTGATGTGCTCTCTCTAATGACGTGGATAGGGGCCCACCAAGGGGTTGGCTACTGTACACAGGAGAAAGAGGAGAGAGAGTGATTTGAAATTGTCCCATATCGGTATTTCTAATAGTAAAATAATAATAAATAATATAGCCTATGATCAAGAGTTAACAATCGGGTTAACCACCTTTTGAGAGGCAGCCTATGATGGGCAGTTGTATTATACTATAAATAATTTTTCTGATAAATTGTATAAATTGACTGAGCCTGGGGCAGGGTCGTTACAATTTCTGAGCTGCTTTCACCAATGAGTAAGCAACTTTCTCCATGCGAGCAGATCGGAGCTCTGCCTCGTGCATGACTTGACGTACTAGATGGGTTTCTGGACCCCATCTTCCTCCCTGACAAGTACGGCACTGAGCATGTGTTCAGATGCGGCTAGATAGAGGTAGAGGGGCTTTCCCAATTCTGGTTTACTGAGGAGCGGGGGGTTGGCCAGGTAGGTCTTCAGCTGATCGAAAACCTGTTGTTGGGGTTCTCCCTATTCGAAGCCTTTAGCCAGCTGGAGGGCTCTGAAGAACGGGAGTGACTTTTCATCGAATTATGGAAGAAAACAGCCGATGGCTGCCAGACGACCCATGAGCCTCTAAACCTCTTTGACATTCCTTGGAGGGGCCATGTCCAGTATGGCTTGGATCTTCTCGGGGTTCACCTCAATGCCCCGCTGGCTGACCACGAATCCGAGAAATTTCCCTGAAGTGATGCCGAAGGCGCATTTTGAGGGGTTAAGTCTCATGTTGTGGGACGTTAGGACCCGAAGGCTTCCTTGAGATCGGTGACGTGGTCTTGGCCTTGACAACTTTTGACAAGCATATCGTCGACATAGACCTCCAATTTCCGACCTATTTGCTCAACACTCGGTTGACGAGCCTTTGGTAGGTGGCACCAACGTTCTTCAGCCCGAAAGGCATGACCCGATAATAGTAGAGGCATTGGTCGATTACGAATTCAATTTTGGGGATGTGAGGAGGGAACATTCTGATTTGGTTATCTCCTGAAAAGGCATCCATGAAGCTTAGCAGTTCGTGGCCAGAAGTCACAACTATCAAGGCGTCGATGCTCGGAAGGGGGAATGGGTCTTTGGGGCTGGCCTTGTTGAGGTTTGTAAAATCTATGCAGATCCTTCCCTTCCCACTCAGTTTCTTCACCATTACTACATTGGCCAGCTATTAAGGATAACTAACTTCCTAGATAAAACGAGCTGAGAGGAGCTTGTTCACTTCTTCTTTGGTTGCCAGCGACCTTTTGGGGGCAAATTTGTGGTGCTTCTGTTGGAAGCGCTTTGAATCCAGGGGGATGCTAAGCCAGTGCATAATGAAGTCTTCTGATCTTCCTAGAAAATCGTAGGACGTCCAGGTGAAAAGATCAACATTCTGCCTGATGCAGTCAATTATGGCCAGTTTTAGGTCCAGGGATAGGGACTGGCTAACTCGGAACCACTTAGATTTGTCCTCCTCGGTGAAGGGGATTCCTTCCAATTGGTCGACGGGCTCGGAGCCGAATGAGTTCCTGTCGAAGAGAAGTTCGACCACTTTGAGAGGAAAAACACTGCCTCCACCCGCGGCCATGTAGTAGGACCTGGCTGTTTGCCTCGAACCACGCCGACTCTGCGGTCAGTAGGGAACTTCATTTTTAGGTGGTATGCGGAGGGTATTGCTTGAAGGGAACAGAGCCAGGCCTGCCCAGGATCACATTGTAGGCAGCTTTGACATTGACCACCATGAAATCCATGGCTTCTGTTCAGATGTTTGGGACTGTTCCGGCTGTGACGTCGAGCGTGATTATCCCCTTGATCTCTACGGGAGTGCCTGAAAAACCCGTGCAGCGTGTATCCCACTAGCTTCAGTCTTCTTGAAAGAGTTCGAATGCTTCAAACGCGGTAAGGAACAGAATGTTCACCGAGCTTCCATTGTGCACAAGGAGGCAGCAGACCTCGTGGTTCGCCATGGCATGGTTGATTACAAGCGCATCACAATGTGGTAGGCAGATGCCCTCCAGATCATTGTTGGAAAATGACACAACCAGTCCTTGACCACTGGGGGGCGCGTGATCATGGACAGAGTTAACCTTCCTGAAGAAGGCATTGCGGGAGGTGTTCGACTCTCCCCCCATGGGCCCACCGTGGACGCAATGTAGGATGGCTGGCTTCACAGCATCATCTGGCTTGGGTTTTGCCTCAGGACGCCGATCGGCCGCTCGAGGAAGGGGCGAAGCCTGCTGGTCTCGTTGATTAGTTTGAGTGAATTCCCTCCGATAACCTCTTTGGATGGATCTCGTCTTTAAGGGCCCGACACGTATCAGTCTCGTGCCTATGGTCCCAGTGGAATCAACAATAAAATCCCCGGTCCTTTTTTTGTTGTTTTTGGTCCGAGGAAGATGGCAGACGTTTCCCTTGTCCTCGATCTCAATGAGGATAGCCGCCACACTATGAGTTAGCGGGGCTAACTTTTCGAAGCGTGGAACTGGAGGCAGTTTTTTTTTACCGAGGGGGTCTTTTTGAGACTTCTTCATGGGCTCTGGCCATCTACCTTCCTCTTCCCTTTAGCGGAGGCTTCGGGGTGCAGAGCTTCTTCAGCTCGAATGTATTTTTTGACTCTATGGAGGAGGTTGGGAAAATCGATCGGAGGCTTCTTCTCAAGGGAGGCCTTCTACTGACCATGGCGAACATTATGCCAGAACGCCGCGGAGGCGACGCCAGCATCGAGAGAAGAGACTGCCCTGGCCTCGGTGGTTACCCTCTGCACAAAGTCCCATAGGGATTCCCCCTCCTCCAGTTTGAGGTCCAGAAGTGATGCGCTCGTCTTCTCAACCTTGCGACTAGTCACAAAGTGAGTGAGAAAGTTTACCTCGAGCTGTTCAAAAGAGAAGATAGAGTTGGAGGCGAACTTTGAGAACTATTCACTTTTCGGGCCACGCAATGTGGCGGGGAACGCTCGATAGAGGAGAAGAACCGATGCGGTGTGAATCATCATGAGGGTTTTGAACCCCTCTATGTGATCAGCTGGATCACTCTCTCCGTCGTATGCCGCGAACTGAGGTGGTCGGAAATTCCTCGGGATCGAGGAGTCAAGAATTCGAGCGGAGAATGGGGGTCCAGTAGGATGGTACCCCCGACTGGATCAGCCACCATCCTCGCCGGTGGTCAGGTTGAGCCGTGTCACTCTTTAACCAGGTTTCTCTCTTCCTGGATTGGGTCATCGACTGGTTGATCGGCCCTGGGTGCGCCTCGGATGGCTATAAGGACATCGTTCTTGAACTCTTGGAACTCGGTCCTCGTGTAATGCCTCGAATTCTAAACACAGGCAATTCGTAGCATAAACAGAATCTTTTACTTTAACTTCATACAAATTTACAAGGAATTTAAAACTTTTTATTTAAAACATGTTCTTTACAAAAACACGGCGGAATTAAATGAATACAATACAATCTACAATAATAAAATTTCTTCAATCTTGTAACAACTCATCATAGTGACTTCAAGCCCATGTCAAGTCCAATCCCGCAATTGGAAAACTATGGGCACATCAGTTGCATACAACAGACGCAATGCCATAATACAACGATTCTTTAATTTAGAAAACACAAACTTGAATGAAAATAAGAAAAGTGACTATCCTAGTAGTGTCAGTGTATGATATGACTTAATGCCTAATGCAGACATTACACTACGACGCACTAATGCATACTTGTTCGGATTCTATGCATCCCATACTACATAGGTCTGAGGGCAAGCCCTTACGTTCTTCTCATTATAGGGTTCAATCTCTAGTTGTGAAAATTCTACTGGGGTAACAAATTCTAGGTTTAGACATTCCACGAGTACAGGTTCCAATCCCGGAATCTACTGTCGGACTATACAGAATCCTCATCGTGCGAACATCCCGCAAGTGCCGCTCTAGCCCCGGTATATACATATATATTGGAGATCTACCTCCAATCCGCCTGACTATTCATGATCTCAGAATCCACAATTCGATCAATTGTAATCCCGAATTTAATTAAGGCTTTTCTCATTCCGCAAGCAACTTTAGTCCAGAAATCCACCGTCTGACTGGGTCTATAGTCCAGGAATCCACCGTCAGACTATATAGAAGCGCCCCACTTAAGTTTGCTCAAGTTTCATCACATCTTCTAGTTCCTACCCTTAAGCTTAAACATGAATAATACTACCACCTTGAGCTAGCTTACTCCCCTACTGGTCCTAAACAATATACCGAGAACGATAGCCCATATTGACCACTTCTCAAATTTCAATTATCACTTTTATCACTTTGTCGATACTCTGGGTCTCACTTAGCCTCTAGTATCAACACCATTCATGTTCACAACATCATGGGTTATCCATACTCTTTTTATTCAAATTTTGAAATTTCATTCATTCACATTTCCAATTATTCCATTGTTCACACAACTCAGTCATTTGTATAACTAGTTCCATAGTCTTATCCAACATTTCAAATCAACATTCTCAATGTAAAATAGATAGTTTATTCACCCCCTTCTAATAGGATTCTCAATGAAGTTGTAATTTGACAAAACTTTATCTATTTCATTCAATAGATTCTTTTTCCCAAAAATATGATATTCAACTTTCAAATTTATTCTTTAACAAACTCAAATTAACTCTAGATCAAGTTTAATCCACATGATAAAACTTTTAAAATACCTCTAGTCAAAATAATCAAAATTTTCTTCTTAATCAAAATGTAAATTAGTACTTATCTAATTCTAAACTCAATTTTGTATTCACCTCAATTCCCAAATTTTCTCCTTACTTCACATTTTGAATCTCATAATACAACCCTTGATAAGATAATTAAACGCCTCGTAATCAATTATAAATTACCTTTTTTTAATCCCAAAATAAATCTTAGTTTCATATTTAACTTATTTCTAATATTTTGGAATAATCCACACTTTTAAAATCTCATAATATAACTTAAATACTTAATAAAAAGCGATAAAAGAAAAAAAGAAAACCAAAAGTCCCCACCTGGACTTGAACCCGAGCACACCCAGAGGCGCCAATAGCCCCCCCCCCCCCCCCCCCCCCACACACACAGAGACCCAAGAAACCCAACGCCACATTCTGATTATAACTCTATTAAAAACCTTTTATACCAATCCTCTGTTTCTCAATTATTTTGTATCTGCTACTACTAATTTTGATGTGGGAGCAAACAGATGAATTTGTGGATTCTTTTGGAAACAATAAAGCAAACATTTTGACCTTCTCAACGTTTGACTGGTTTCTCGCCGCTGCTGTTGACCTGCAAAAAAGTTCGATACACTAGAATGGATCCCGGTGATGAACCCTTCGACGGTCTTGTTAGTAATCAGGAAGATTATGGAAAGAGCTTTATGTGGAAAAAGTTTGATTACCTTGCTATGGTGGGGGGAGAGGGGTATTTATAGTCGCCTTAGGGACCCATTTCGAGATAAGGATAAATCTCTACTTCCGATGTTGATGGATAAGATCTAGAGATTAAATTGTTTCATAGAGATAACCATGAATTTGAATTAATCTTTATCCACCTGGATTGGTTTGTAATGGGTCGCTACCCATACCCAGTAGGGCAGATCCGTTTATGGGTTATTAAGCTTTGAAGAAAGACCCAATTCCCATTTCAGACCCGTTTGTGGTGGAAATTACCGTTTTATCCCTGAGAGCTTTAAGATTCGTGCCCGATTTGAATGGTCTCAATTTAATCTTATTTTTAGCCATATCACAAGCCCCCCACTCCTGGAAACTGAGTTTAACAGCCTTTGAGGAGTAGTATTGTTGTTCTAATAGCATATGGGATTTTATCAGAGTTCTTAAGGGAGTTTGGATCTTGCTCGAGGTGTAACGATGTCAATCTGAGCTTGTAAAATGCCCAAAATTATTCTCAGATTTTTCTGGATTTTTTGGGACTTTTCCAGTTTTTTCTGAATTTTTCCCAATTTTTAATCATTTTTTGAATATTTTAATCAAATTTTGAATTTAAATAATTAATTATCGAAAAATTTAATTAATTATCCTAATTCAATCATTATTATTTTCAGAATTTAAAAATTATTTTCCAAATTAATTATTATTTTCAGAATTTTTAATTATTTTTTTCGATTTTTAATTATTTTTTCGAATTTTTTTAAATAATTACTTTAAATTAATTAATTAATTAATTAATTAATTAATTATTACCTGGACACGTGGCAGAATCATGTGCATTGATCATGATCAGAGGGCGCGCATCTCAAAGCAGGCGTTTTTCTCTAATTTCACGCTCGGAACACGTTTTGTTCGGAACCCGTCGCCGATCCACCAGATGTTGCCACGTGGTCGGTCAACGTTGACCGTTGACCGCCACGTGCCCCCCCCCCCTTTTTTTTCTTCTCCCTTTTCCTTTCCCAGCCTCTGCTTCATATTCTTCCTTTAGTTTTTGATTTCTCTGAGCGTCGTCTTCAACTCTCGGCCCTTGTCTCCATCCCTCATCTCCGATCTGCTGAGTACCCCGTGTGGTGAGAGGAACTTGGTGTTGAGTTGGAGGAGGGAGCTTGACTACGACGTGGGGTTCGTAGCTCGGCTGGAGATGAAGGAGCTCGGCATGGAGGAGTTGGGTTTGGAGTATGGCAATTAGAAGAGATCGACGAGGGAGATCAGGGGTACATCCATTGGAGGAGCTCGGCAAGGGAGAGAATTGGAGCACAACGGGGCCATCGTGGAGCTTGTGAAGGAGGGGAGGTCGATATGGAGCTTCTGAGTTCGACGAGAGGCGACGGTGAGGTTGAGCTCGACTAGGAGATCAGTGCTTCAGCGACATGGATTCAAAGCTTGTCGAAGCTTCGACAAGGAAGAGGCCTGGCAAGGAGGGGTTGGAGCTCGGTGATGTGGGGTTGACGAGGCCTTTGGCGAGAGCGGAGTTTGACGAGGAAGCATTGGAGCTCGTCATCGGAGCTCGGGAAACGAGGTGGAGACGGAGCTCAACAGCAATGCTCGGTGTGTGAGTTCGACATTGGAGCTCAATGAGGAGCTCGGCGAGGCTCGACACCAGGTTAGAGCTCGGTGCTGAGGCTGCTTTGACGAGGAAGTGGGAAGCTCGGAGCTCATGGAGCTCAAAGTTGGGCAGAGCTTTGGCAGAGGTGGAGCTCTTCGGTGAAGGTTGGTATTGAAGGTGATAGTGCGATGGAGCTTGACGACGGCTTGACGAAGGAGATGGAGTGGTCGACATTGAGGCTTTTGGGTTCAGGGGTTTTGAAGAAGAGGAGTTTTTATGGGTTTGGGTCCAAAGCGGGTCCTAACCTGAACCGTTAACCCCTTAATCTCTCTCTCTTCTTATTTCTCGTTTGTTTGGCGAATTTGATCAATTGATCATGATCGAACACGAATTTTGAGGCAGAGTTTTTTCCCAATTCCCAATTCGGTGGTACGTTTGCTCGGATTTTGGATTCGAGCAACGTGGCAAGATCTGAGCAGTCGATCTGGATTAAACTCACATCTGGAGGCAGATCTGATCGATTTTGGATTCGAAGGCCGTGGTGAGATCTGAGCCGTCGGATCTTGATCAAGAGCAATTTTTGAAGGAACGTTTTCCCCAATTGCATGCTCGCAGCCGCGTTTGCTCGGATTTGACTCTGAGGGACGTAGCCTAATCTGAACCGTTGGATCTTGATCGAGCACGCTTGTTGAGGAAACATTTTTCCCAATTGCATGCTCAGAGCTGCGTTTGCTCTGGTTTGACTTCGAGGGAAGTGGCTTAATCTGAGCCATTGGATCTTGATCGAGCGCGCTTTTTGAGGCAACATTTTTTCCAATTGCACGCTTGGAGCCGCATTTGCTCGGATTTGACTCCGAGGGACGTAGCCTAATCTGAGCCGTTGGATTTTGATCGAGTACGCTTTTTGGGGCGACGTTTTCCCTATTTGCGCGCTCAGGGCAGCTGCACTGTAATCAACTTTCCCGGTGCTACAGAGGTTGGATTGGAGCAAGTGACCCCTTATTTCGAAGCTGACTCGAAGATCTACAATTTCTCTTTAGAAGTCAGTTGAAGAATTGTCCTTCTTCGTGGTCAAAACAACCCTGCAACATCTTTGTCTTCATGAAGTTGATAAGTGCTTTGTATAGCTCTTGGGAAGATCCATTCTTGGAGGCGAGTGCGAGGAGAAACTCTAGGAGAGAGCCGTTTGGGAGACAAGTTTGAGGAGCAACTCTAGGGGAGAGTTGTGCTCTGAACTTGTTGAGAAGAGGTCCGCTCTGGAGGCGAGCAGAGCGAAGAGCTTCACCGGGCTCTAGGAGAAAGCAGTTTTGGGAGACAAGTTTGGGGAGCAATTTTAGGGGAGAGTTTAGCTCCGAACTCGTAGAGAAGAAGGCCACTCAGGAGGCGAGCGGAGTGAAGAGCATCACCAGGCTCTAGAAGAGAGCCGTTTGGGAGACAAGTTTAAGGAGCAACTTTAGGGGAGAGTTGTGCTCCGAACTTGTTGTCTAAAAGAGTTTCAACAGTTGTAGAAGCAATTTCGAATGGTGAGCTACTTCGTACTCGCTCGTTTGCAAGTAGCTAAAGTGGCATCGAACCAAGTATTGGACTCCGAACTTGTTGTTTGAGGGATTTAAGGAGTTGTAGGAGCAATTCCGAATGGTGAGCTGTCCCGCACTTGCTTGTTTGTAAGCGGCTAAAGCAACGTCGAACCAAGTCTTGGACTCCGAACTTGTTGTTTGAAGGGTTTAACGAGTTGTAGGAGCAATTCCAAATGGTGAGCTACCCTGCACTTGTTTGTTTGCAAGCGGCTAAAGCAACGTCGAACCAAGTCTTGGACTCCGAACTTGTTGTTTGAGGGGTTTAACGAGTTGTAGGAGCAATTCTGAATGGTGAGCTACCCTGCACTTGCTTGTTTGCAAGCGGCTAAAGCAACGTCGAACCAAGTGTTGGACTCCGAACTTGTTGTTTGAGGGGTTTAACGAGTTGTAGGAGCAATTCCGAATGGTGAGCCTGCCCCGCACTTGCTTGTTTGCAAGAGGCTAAAGCAACATCGAATCAAGTGTTGGACTCCAAACTCGTTTCTTGAGCTTAGTAAGTTATGGGAGCAGCCCTGTAGGACAAGTGCGACTCTGAACTTACCTTTTAACGAGTCGTACATGTGACTCGGAGTGGTAGAAATGAAGCAAGTGCAATAATTTTCAATAGAAAAAAGCTAAGTTTTATTGAAACAAACTAAGTGGCTGCTTCAATAGGGCGAGCCATTATTACATGCTTTTGGCCGTGTTACAGGCATCGGCCTTATTGAAAACTAAAAACCTACTTCTACGATAGGGTGAAGGCCTCTTGGGAGGAGTTTGGTTCTCCCCCCATTGAACTGCTTTGGATAAGGTGGAGGACAGGCCCCAGGTTCGGAATCTTGGAACTTGGCGGACCTCTTTGTTCTCTTGTAGGCTCCTCGGGGTGGAAGGTCGGCCCCGTCTCTTCGAACGAATTTGGCCAGGTGTTCCCGCTGTATGTGTTTATCGATCTCCTCTTTAAGAGCACAAAAATCATCCGTGTCGTGACCGTGGTCCCTATGAAAGCGGCATCACTTATCTCTGTTTCTTTTCTTGCCAGGGGTATTCATTCTAGAGGAGCGCGGAGTAGCCCTTCCTTGTCCACCTCCATAAGAACTGCTAATATACTAGCATTGTAACCCCCTATTTTTGGATTTTATTGTATTTTGTTCTCTTTTAATTATCGTATCTGGATCCCTTTATTATATTATATTATTGGCTATTCTTGGGCTCTTTTGTTTCCACTTGTTCGTTCAGTGTTCCTTTGGTTGTTTTTTGCTATCTTTGGTTCATTGCGAGATTTTGCTCTTCCTATTTTGAGTTTGATTTGTTGCCCTTTATGTTCATCTCTTTGTTTTATGCTTATTCGTCTCTTTTTGGAGCCAAAATCTATACCCAAAACCCACTAAACCACAACCCAAAACCCAATTTTCTAATCTCCTATAAATACCCTCATTAATTAAACCCTAATTATTCTATCTCTTTCTCCGCCACTCTCTCTCTCCCTGACTTCTCTCTCTCTCTCTGTTTACCCCAGACCGAAACCAACCCATTGCCATCTCCCCTAACCACCACCTCGTCGCTCCGACCGCCACCGTCTTCACCATCCCCGCATCATCTTCCCCGTTCACCTCATCGCCCTCCGTCCATCTTCCCCATCCTCATCTTCGTCATCCACCGCCCTAACCCATCTCACCGAAACTGTTTCTCCATTTTCGAACCCCCCGTTCTCGCCCATTGACACTGTGATCCCTCGCCCCATACACCCTTTGGAGTCCCCTCCTTGCATCTTTGTCGCCTGTTTAGGCCCCGTCATCATTCCCCTATTTTCGAGCGGAAAGCATAGCTGCTGCCTCGCCGTCGGTTTCGCTATTGCCGTTGCTTCCCGACCGTAGCGCCGTCGTCTTCATCATCATTCCAGTCGCCGCCGTAGTTCTGCGCCGTCCCCAGCATCGCCAGAGCTCTCTCCGTCTTTCTCTCTGTCGAAGGTAGGAGAAGAGGTGTGACTGGTCCTTTTGGTGTTTGCTGTTTTGGCTCACTGGATCCAGATTTGGTGTGTGCTATTTTGCCCCTATCTGGTGTGAGTTGCTCTTGCTATCTTGATTTGTTGTTTTGGTTGTTGTTTAGAGTTCGCCGTTTGGTATTTTGTACGAGTCTCGCACGTGTTCTTGTAGATCATTGCCCGGGATTCTTATCCAGTTATTCTATATTATTCGAATCTGCAATTTAATAGGCAAGTCTCTTCTTGAATTAATATTTTGTTTTGTTTAAGTTTATTTGATCTCTGCAAGTAGATCCGGTTCTTTTTCCTATCATGTTGTATTTGACAATTCCATTAAGTTTATCGAGGGTTTACACGAGCTAACCCGACATACTCTTAACATCGTGCCGTTCTTTTTGATCTAAAACCTAGTCCCTATTGTTTCATGCATATACACTTACATGTAATTAACTAGATCCATGCTATAGACTTGTTGATGAATTGTATGCATGTTAGATTGAATTTGATTGATGAATATATACCATGCCTGTGAATTGTATCTTAAATATAGATATATGCATGTTGACACCTAGGATCACTGTGATTACCAATTTGCATGAAATATATGGTTGCATGATTTATTTATTGCCCCTTTTATGTTAAAACAATTTCTGGACTGCTAGTTGTTCCATTTTGAATCAGATTTCCAACCATTCTACTGTCAATAACTTTCTGAACATGAAACTTAGCGTCTGATGTCTAGTTTACTTCTCTTTTTGCGGAGTTGAATTCCGATGTGAAATCTGTTAGATATCATCATTTTAGTACAGCTGTATCAGAACTTTCAGATTCACAAATGCATGCATATCCTGTTGTTTCTTAATTTAATTGACCACGCTACAATAAAATAAAAATTTGAAATAAATTTAGCTGAATCTAGACATGTGTAGGTACAACCCAGAATTTTTATTGATTTATTTGATGAGTTCTCTGACCTGAAATAAATAGTTGAACACAATCTACTGCATGCTGCCTGAACATAAAACCAGAATAGATTAGAGTTTTCACCCTAGTTTCTGTATCTTTTATATGCCTTAATTATATTCGCTGGAACCGTGTGGAAGTCTACTTTCTAGAACTTTCGACGGATTCAGATTTTCTATTTCGTAGTGATTGTAATCCATGTTTTAGTACAACAAGGTCATTATGTCCTAATTGTGTGAAGTGTGCTTATATGATGTGTTTGCTTCATGATTTGTCTGTAGCGCATAGAATTAGTCACACTTAGTATTATACAACATTGACACCCTCTTTCATGCTCACATAGGATTAAAATAAACAAATAACAAGTCGGGTTATCATGGGTAGACTTGGGTAGTGAACGATTGGGAAATGTACTCGGTAAGGCCTTCGTGCTCACTTGAACACTTGACATGGAAGGAGGAGTATTGATTGCAATGATTGATTGTTAATTCTTGATTGTAAATTATTGTTATCAATGCTGAGTACACGATCCGCGAATTCTCCATCAGTCTAAAAATGTTCACTGTGTGCTTGCGCCGAACCTGTAGTATAGGATGCAGTAATACGTGTACTAAATAGGCTAATAAAATGATTAATAACCAGCATATTTGATCCTGTATTGAACTTGACTTGACATCACTCATTACATGCGTGATTATTGTATATTTGATCCTCTATTTTCTCTACTTGCTGTCCACGACTTGCTCTAGGGGCACACTTTTCTTTCTTTTTAGATCAAGATTTTACAGGTACTGAAGGATCAATCCCTGAAGGTATTGGCGTGCAATGATTCTAGAGATGGGGTCCAAGATTGTGCTGCTTAATTTATTTATTGCTAGCTTATTTCTTTGATCATTGTTTTGACTTTGTATTTTGTTTTGGGCTTATGTTCCCGAAAATTGTTTTTACTAGATGTTGGATTTCTTGTGTTAGATATTATTATTGTTGGATTATTTCATTATTTATTGAAGTTATCTTTATTCATGTGATTATCTCTTCCTGCGTGGTTGTGTTGTTGTTGCATATTGTTGAGTTAGTCTGGTACAACTTATGAATGCTGTTTACATCATTCGCTGAGCCTACGTTACGTACTCGTATTTCGTATTTTAGAATGCGGGACGTGATAAGGTTTTGTGTGGTATCAGAGCCTAGGGTTGAGTAATATATCAATCAAACATGACCGACTTTATGGGGGTATGGCTTTGATTGATATATTAGTCGAGTCTAAATCTAACCGGGTTGACTCAGTATTGTGCACACCACGATGATCACCTGAATGCATGCATAATAACCAACATATCATCTGAGTACTGACCATCTTTACTCGTGTTTTAGGATATTGCTAGTGGGAATTCTTCTTCTTTTTTCCCAAGGGATGAGCAGCCGGACAACGCTGCCATTCTGCAGACGATTCAGTAGATGATGGCTCTTCTGCAGAAGCACAATAAGCTGATGAGGGCCACTTTGGCAGCCAATGGACCTACCGCTGGACCTGCACCTGGGCCCCTACCACCTAGGCCTGGTACAGTAGCGGATTTCATGAGGCTGCACCAGAATAAGTTTTCAGGGTACCGAGTCAGCGTTGGAGGCCGAGCAATGACTTATCTTGACGGAGCAACTGCTGATCGCCGCTCGTGTTGCCAAGGCAGATCGTGTAGATGTGGTTCGCATCTAATTGGTGGATCTCGCTCACATCTGGTGGCGAGTTGAATCCGAAAGGATGGCGCGACCCATTGAGTGGGTCGCTTTCTCTGAGATCTTCATGGCAAAGTTCTTTCCCAGTGTCACTAAGGTAGAGATGGAGCGACAATTTGTTTCCCTAACTCAGGTCAACTAGATAGTGTTCTTAAATGTCATTTGTTGTTGCCAACTTCACTTATGACAGTATTAATTTGAGCATGCTGCAGAGTTTACTCGACTTAGTCGCTTTGCTCCCGCCCTTGTTGCCACTGATGAAGCTCGGGCTAGCAGATTTCAGTCGGGCTTGAGTTTTTCCATCCAGGACCGTTTGGCTGCTCTTCGGCTTCGTGCCTATGCCGATGTTCTGGATGCTGCTCGGATTCAGGAGCGGACCCTCAGCAGGTCAGGTGTTCCTCAGTGGACTGTTTTGCACCCTATTGCAGCTCGGCTATCCGAAGGACCTATTCGGAAGCCAGTTCCGCCCCCGTCCCTCGAGAGTACAGCCGTACGCACCCGTTGTCTCGAGGACTGTTGAGACTTGTGGCTATTGCCATAAGCCTGGGCATTCACAGCGTGACTACAGGATGGCCAACCGGTTGTGCCAAGTGTGTGGGAGCAGTGAGCATATGGTTCGTGACTGTCTAAGGAACAGGGTTCCTACACCGACTTCTGGTACTACTTAGTTAGGAGCACCAACTCGTGGTCAGGGTAGACCGTCTCTTCCTCTGCAGAGGCAAGCTTTTGATCAGAGGCGCGTGGCCCCTAGAGGAGGTCAGGCTGGAGGTCGTGGTCAGGCTTATAACCTGACAGCCGAGGATGCAGAAGTTGCTATTGGAATGGTTGCAGGTCTATCACAGTAGTTGTACCTTCTTTTCTTTATTTCAGATTTCTGCATGCTTTTTTCCTCCTTTTGTACAATTATTCGTGTGTATATCCTGCTAGCACCTTATTCTTTTGTTTGATCTTCTTCTTCTTCTAGGTGTGATTTTAGTCTTCTCTCTTCCAGCTCATGTGTTGTTTGATTCGGGTGCTACCCACTCTTTTATCTCTTCCCATTTTGTCAATCAGCATGGTTTGGATAGCGATGCTATGCCCGCAGATTGGGACATCACCACAGGTGGAGGTGTAATTGTCTGTTCTAGGGCTTGCAAGCGGAGTCCATTGCTGATTGGTGGTGTGGAGTTCTGTGCTAATCTGATTGTGATTCCCAATTCCGATTTCGATGTCATTCTGGGCATGTATTGGTTGGATGTTTCTTGTGCCGTGATTGATTTTCGAGAGAAAAAGGTGACTTCCAGGCTTTCTGGTCAACCAGAGTTTGTTTTCCATGCGGGTGAGACACCGTCTGGGCGTGTCAAGAACTCGATGGATCCCAAGGCTGTTTCCGTTATGTCATTGAGCTCTGATGGGGTTGTTGCACCCTTAGTTGTGCGGAATTTTCTTGATGTGTTTCCCGAGGATTTGTCCGGCTTACCGCCAGACCAAGATGTGGAGTTTAGCATCGATGTTCAGCCAGATACGACACCTATTTCCAAGAGTCCATATCGTATGGCACCGGTTGAATTGGCGAAACTGAAGGTGCAAGTTCAGGAGCTGCTTGATAAGGGTTTCATCCAGCCTAGTGTTTCGCCTTGGAAGCCCCAGTTCTGTTTGTCAGCAAGAAGGATGGAAAACGTAGGCTTTGCATTGACTACATGGAGTTAAATAATGTCACTATCAAGAATCGGTATCCATTGCCGAGGATTGACAATTTGTTCGACAAACTGGGAGGTGCTTCAGTGTTCTCGACGTTGGATCTTCGTTCCGGGTATCATCAAGTCAGAGTGAAGTCAGAGGATGTTCCGAAAATGGCTTTCTAACGAGATACGGGCATTATGAGTTCTTAGTGATGCCTTTCGGAGTGACTAATGCACCGACTGTATTCATGAGTCTGATGAATAGGATGTTTTCGCTGTTCTTGGATCAATTTGTCATGATCTTCATTGACGACATATTGGTGTATTCACGGAACAAGCAGGATCATGCTGAGCATTTGAGGGTGGTTCTGCAGACCTTGAGGGAGAACCAACTGTTTGGGAAGCTCAACAAGTGTGAGTTTTGGCTGGATCGGGTTGCTTTTCTTGGCCACATTATTTCTGGTCCTGGTGTTTCTATGGATCCTGCGAAGATTTTCGCGGTCAAGGATTGGCCTATTCCAAAGTCTGTTCCTGAGGTGAGAAGCTTTCTGGGTTTAGCTGGCTATTATCGGAAATTCGTTCAGGATTTTTCGAAAATTGCTGAACCTCTGACCAGTTTGACCAAGAAGGAGCAGAGTTTTGTCTGGGATGAAGCATGTGATGAAGCTTTTGTCGAGTTAAAGTGTCGGTTGATGTCAGTGCTTGTGCTGACTATACCCGACAGTTCGGGTGGTTTTGTGATCTTTTGTGATGCTTTGGGTCGAGGTCTTGGAGCAGTGCTGATGCAGTGAGACAGGGTTGTGGCTTATTCATCGAGGCAGTTGAGACCTCATGAGAAGAACAATCCTTTGCATGATCTGGAGCTCATGGCCGTGGTTTTTGCCTTGAAGTTGTGGAGGCATTATTTGCTTAGGGATAAAGGGGAGATATTCAAAGATCAGAAGAGCCTCAAGTATGTATTCACGCAGAAAGAGTTGAACATGAGGCAGAGGAGATGGCTGGAATTGATGGCAGATTTTGACATCAATTTGCAGTATCACCCGGGCAGAGTAAATTCGGTGTCTGATGCTTTGAGTCAGAGGCCTGCCGCTATGTTCCTCACTCAGCAGAAGGAGATAGTGGACGACATGAGGAGGCTGGGGCTGGATGTGTTGCTTCCCGGATCAAATCGGCAGTTCATGATGTTGCAGTTGCAGTCTTCTTTGATTGAGCAGATTAAGGGAGCTCAAGCGGGTGACCAGCAGTTGCAGCAGTTTCGGAGTGAGGTAGAAGCTGGATTGAGATCCGATTTGGTCATTCATGCTGATGCATCGCTTCGTTTTGGCTCTAGGTTGTGTGTACCTAGAGGGGAAGTCAGACGGTTGCTACTGGAGGAAGCTCATCGGTCCCCGTATTCTATTCATCCTGGTGGTACCAAGATGTACAGGGACTTGAAGCAACATTTTTGGTGGCACGGCATGAAGTGGGATGTTGCTCGATTCATCGCCCAGTGCCTGATCTGTCAGCAAGTGAAGGCAGAGCATCAGAGGACCGCGGGACTTTTGCAACCTCTTCCAATTCCAGAGTGGAAGTGGGAGCATATCACGATGGACTTTGTGACAGCTTTGCCGAGGAGTCCTAAAGGTCATTATGCTATTTGGGTGATCGTGGATCGGCTGACGAAGTGTGTTCACTTCATTCCTTTCCGTGTGGGTCAGTCCACAGAGAGTTTGGCCAAACAGTATGTTCAGGAGGTTGTTCGTCTGCATGGAGTTCCTGTCTGCATCGTATCGAATAGAGATACGAGATTCAGGTCTCAGTTCTGAGAGAGCTTGCAGAAGATCTTGGGTACCAAGTTGAACTACAGTTCAGCGTTCCATCCTCAGACGGATGGGCAGTCAGAAAGGACAATTCATACTCTAGAAGACATGTTGAGATCCTGTGTTCTTTAGTTTGGAGGTTCGTGGGAAGATCATCTTCACTTAGCTGAGTTCTCTTATAGTAACAGTTACCATGCGAGTCTCAAGGCTGCTCCATTTGAAGCTTTGTATGGGAGCAAGTGTAGATCGCCGGTCTGTTGGGATGATATCGGCGAGAGAAGCTTTTAGGTCCTAAGTTGATCACGAAGACAGTTGATGCCGTGGCTCAGATAAGAAAGCATTTGCAAGCCGCTCAGGATCGGCAGAAGAGGTGGGCTGACTGTCGTCGTAGGCCGCTAGAGTTTGAGGTGGGCGAGCATGTGTTCCTCAAGGTATCGCCTTGGAAATGTGTTATCTGTTTTGGAGGTGGGGGTAAGTTGAGTCCTCGGTTCATCGGTCCATTCGATATTGTGGAACGTGTGGGCAAGGTAGCTTACAGGCTTGCGCTACTGCTAGCTTTAGCGGGTGTCCATGATGTATTCCATGTTTTCCCAGCTCAGGAAATACATCAGGGATGACAGTCATGTGGTTGACTACTTAGACTTGTCTGTAAGGCCAGCTTTGTCCTGTGAAATTCGACAAGTCTTATCTTAGACCGTCGAGAGAAGGTATTGAAGAATAGAGTCATCAAGTTGGTCCGAGTTTCTTGGAATCCTCACTCGCCAGGTGAGTCAACTTGGGAGTTGGAGGAGGACATTCGGGAGAGGTTTCCTCATTTGCTTGAGTAGTGCTTTGTTTTGCTTTGTTTTGTTTGTTTTGTTTCGGGGTTCGCCTTATGTACCTCTTATATGAATTTCGAGGACGAAATTCTTCTTGTAAGGTGGATAGGATTTATAACCCCTATTTTTGGATTTTATTGTATTTTGTTCTCTTTTGATTATCGTTTCTGGATCCCTTTATTATATTATATTTTTGGCCTTGTTTGGGCTCTTTTATTTCCTCTTGTTCACATAGTGTTCTTTTGGTTGAATTTTGCTATCTTTGGTTCATTGCGAGATTTCGCTCTTCCTATTTTGAGTTTGATTTGTTCCCCTTTATGTTCATCTTTGTTTTATGCTTGTTCGTCTCTTTTTGGAGCCGAAATCTGTACCCAAAACCCACTAAACCACAACCCAAAATCCAATTTTCTAATCTCCTATAAATATCCTCATTATTTAAACCCTAATTATTCTATCTCTCTCTCCACTGCTCTCTCTCTCCCCGACTTCTCTCTCTCTCTGTTTTACCCCAGACCGAAACCAACCCATTGCCATCTCCCCTTGCCACCACCTCATCGCTCCGACCACCACCATCTTCACCATCCCCTCATCGTATTCCCTGTTCACCTCATTGCCCTCCGACCATCTTCCCCATCCTCGTCTTCTTCATCCACCGCCCTAACCCATCTCACCGAAACCATTGCTCCATTTCCGAACCCCCCGTTCTCGCCCATTACCACCGTGATCCCTCGTCATGCACCCCCTACACCCTTCGGAGTCCCCTCCTAGCATCTTCGTCGCCCATTCATCCTAGCATCTTCGTCGCCCATTCAGGCCCCGTCGTCGTTCTCTTATTTTCGAGCGAATAGAAAGCCACAGCCTTGTCGTCGGTCTCGCCATTGTCGTCGCTTCCCGACCGCAGCGCCGTCGTCTTCGTCGTCATTCCAGTCGCCGCCGTAGTGCCGCGCCGTCCCCAGCATCGCCGGAGCTCTCTCCTTCTCTCTTTCTCTGTCGAAGGTAGGAGAAGAGGTGTGATTGGTCCGTTCGGTGTTTGCTGTTTTGGCTCCCTGGATCCAGATTTGGTGTGTGCTGTTTTGCCCCGATCTGGTGTTAGTTGCTCTTGCTGTCTAGATTTGCTGTTTTGGTTGCTGTTTGGAGTTTGCCGTTTGGTGTTTTGTACGTGTCTCGCTCGTGTTCTTGTGGATCATCGCTCGGGATTCTTATCACGTTATTCTATATTATTCGAATCTACAATTTAACAAGCAAGTCTCTTCTTGAACTAATATTTTGTTTTGTTCAAGTTTATTTGATCTCTGCAAGTAGATCCCATCCTTTTTCATATCATGATGTATTTGACAATCCCGTTAGGTTTGTCGAGGGTTTACACGAGCTAACCCGACATACTCTTAACATCGTGCCGTTCTCTTTGATCTAAAACCTAGTCCCAATTGTTTCATGCATATGAACTTACATGTAATTAACTAGATCCATGCTATACACTTGTTGATGAATTGTATGTATGTTAGATTGAATTTGATTGATGAATATATACCATGCCTGTGAATTGTATCTTAAACATAGAATTATGCGTGTTGACACCTAGAAACACTTTGATTACCAATTTGTATAAAATATATGGTTGCATGATTTATTTATTGCCCCTTTTAAGTTAAACCAATTTCTGAACTGCTAGTTGTTCCATTTTGAATCAGATTTCCAACCATGCTACTATCATAATTTGAAATAACTTTCTGAACATGAAACTTATCCTCTGATGTCTAGTTTACTGCCCTTTTTGCGGATTTGAATTCCGATGTGAAATCTGTTAGATATTATCATTTTAGTACAGCTGTGTCAGAACTTTCAGATTCACAAATGCATGCGAATCCTGCTGTTTCTTAATTTAATTGACCACACTAATAGTAAAAGAACAATCTGAAATAAATCTAGCTGAATCTAGACATGTCTAGGTACAACCCAGAATTTTTATGGATTTATTTGATGAGTTCTCTGACTTGAAATAAATAGTTGAACACAATCTACTGCATGTTGCCTGAACATAAAACCTGAATAGAATAAGGTTTTCACCCAAGTTTCTGTATCTTTTATATGCCTTAATTATATTCGCTGGAATCGTGTGGAAGTCTACTTTCCAAAACTTTCGACGAATTCAGATTTTCTATTTTGTAGTGACTGCAATCAATATTTTAGTACAGCAAGGTCATGCTGTCCTGATTGTGTGAATTGTGCTTATATGATGTGTTTGCATCAAGATTTGTCTATAGCGCATAGAATTAGTCACACTTAGTATTATACAGCATTGACACCCTCTTGCATGCTCACATAGGATGAAAATAAACTAATAACAAGATGGGGTATCGTGGGTAGACTTGGGTAGTGAATGATCGGGAAATATACTCGGTAATGCCTTCTTACTCACTTGAACACTTGACATGGAAGGAGGAGTATTGATTGCAATGATTGATTGTTAATTCTTTGATTGTAAATTATTGTTATCAATGCCAAGTACACGATCCTTGAATTCACCATCAGTCTAAAAATGTTCACTGTGTGCTTGCGCCGAACCTGTAGTATGGGATGTAGTAGTACGTGCACTAGATAGACTAATAAAATGATTAATAACCTGCATATTTATCCTGTATTGAACTTGACTTGACATCACTCATTACATGCGTGATTATTGTACTCCTTTGATATTGTTGCCTGCTCCTTGCTTTGTTCTTTGACTTTGATCCTGTCCCTTTTTCTTTGATATACATGCTTTCCTTTATCCTCTGTTTTCTCTACTTGCTGACCACAACTTGCTATAAGGGCACTCTTTTCTTTCTTTTAGATCAAGATTTTAAAGGTACTGAAGGATCAATTCCTGAAGGTATTGGCGAGCAACGATTCTAGAGATGGAGTCCAAGATTGTGCTGCTTAATTTATTTATTGCTAGCTTATTTCTTTGAACATTGTTATGACTTTGTATTTTGTTTTGGGCTGATGTTCCCAGAGTTTATTTTTTCCGGATGTTGGATTTCTTGTGTTGGATATTATTATTGTTGGATTATTTCATTATTTATTAAAGTTATCTTTATTCATGTGATTATCTCTTCCTGCGTGGTTGTGTTGTTATTGCATATTGTTGAGTTAGTCTGGTACAGCTTATGGATGGTGTTTACATTATTCGTTGGGCCTACGTTACGTACTCGTATTCCGTATTTTGGGAAGCGGCACGTGACAAGCATTGAGGGGGGTGAACTTCTCAAAACGAGGAGCTAGGCGGCATTGGCCATTGTTGTCCCTCTGGAATTTCGGGGACCCTGCTTCGCTCGTATTCTTCTGTTTGTTCCCGGAAGACGATTCCTCAAGAGTAGAGGGGTTGTAGGCCTCTTCTACTCGGATGTACTTCTCACTCCTAAGCAGGAGTTCTGAGAAGTCCCGAGGAGGCTTCTTGGCAAGGGATGCCTTAAGGTCGGCGTTAGTGACGTTGTGCCTGAATGCCGCCAAGGCCACTGATTGATTAAGGGAGGCAATAGACCGGGCTTCGGCGGTGAAGCGCCGAACGTAATCTCGTAGGCGTTCACCCTTTCTTTGGCTGAGGGTGACCAAAGATGCACTTGTTTTTTCGGCCCGACGGCTACTCACGAAATGAGTAAGAAAGAGCCCTTCGAACTGATCGAAGAAGAAGATGGTGGACGGGGCGAGTCAAGAATACCATTCTCTCGCAGGTCCCTTTAGCGTGGCAGGGAAGGTTTTGCAAAGGAGCGCATTCGAAGCCTAGTGGATCATCATGAGAGTTTTAAAACTCTAGATGTGGTCGGCGGGGTCCGACTCCCTGTTGTACGACTCAAAGTTAGGGGGCTTGAAGTTTTCCGGGACCGGGGCTTCCATGATGGTCCAGGAGAATAGAGGCCTGCTCGGGCGGAAATTCCTCGCCCGTTGTTCATCTTCTCTGTCAAGTCGGCCAAGGCGCATCTCCATCTCGTGGAAACGACAGTAGATCGAGTCTTCCCTTCGGTCATATCTTGTCGAGCCCCGAGACTCTTTCTCCTGCGAAAGGGGATTGGGAGTGCGGTGGTGATGGCTTGGGGTAGGTTAAGGACTTGGTGCCCGTTGCTCGTGGTTGGGAGCAATATTGAAGGCCCGTAGAACGGCTTCTTGAAAATTCTAGAATTCCGTCCTTGTGACTGGTGCCCCTTCAGCTTGGCGGTCCCTAGGTGTGGCTCGGCTTAGTGGAGTATGAATTTTCCACCGACGACGTGGAGGGGACTCTCTTCGCCACCTAGGAGGAGGGTCTTCTAGTCCTTGGTCTGCGGGGGGTCCGGACTCTTGAGACCCCTGGGTGCTCAGGTTGATGGACCCCCCCAAGGGCTCTCCATCCATTCAGGCGAGTTCGGAGGTCGACCCCCTTTTGGCGGTTGACAATCACTTAACGGAGATCCTGCTCGGGAGGACTTTGAGAAGTCATAGAGTCAACTTAAGGATTGTGGACCACGACATGGTCATGAACAGGATGTTGCTTTGGACGACTCCGATGAGAGCCCCCCCTGGGCAAACCCCCGAGACCCTGGAGGGGCCTGTTGAGGAGGAGACTGTTGAGAAAGAACATCTTGAATTAGAGGAGGAGGAGGATGAGCAGTGGCTTTTCGGCTGGAGACCCCTGCCTTCCCCTTCTCTTTTGGATGCATGGCTTGAAACTACTCTCGCTGATGAAGTTAGGTTGGATTGCTTTTTCGTTCCCACGGACGGCGCCAATCTGTTCTTGCTAATTTTGGTGTGGGAGAAAACAGATGAATTGTAGATTCTTTTGGAAACAATAAAGCAAACCTGTTGACCGTCTCCAACGTTTAACTGGTTTCTCGCTGCTACCGTTGACCTGCAAAAAAGTTCGACACACCCGGATGGATCCCGACGACGAACCCTCCGACGCTCTTGTCAGTAATCAGGAAGATTATAACAGAGCTTTATGTGGAAAAAGATTGATTACCTTGCTATGGTGGGAGGAGAGGGGTATTTTTAGTCGCCTTAGAGACCCGTTTCGAGATAAGGATAAATCTTTACTTCTCGGTGTTAATGGATAAGATCTAGAGTTTAAATCGTTCCATAAAGATAACCAAGGAATTACTCTTTATCCACCTGGGTTGGTTTGTAACGGGTCGCTACCTATATCCAGTAGGCAGATCTGTTTATGGGTTATTGGGCTTTGAAGAAAGACCCAGTTCCCATTTCAGACCCGTTTGTGGTGGAAATTACCGTTTTACCCCCTGAGAGCTTTAAGATTCGTGCCCGATTTGAACAGTCTCGATTTAATCCTATTTTTAGCCATATCAAAATTGTATAACTTCAAGTTTTCTTCCTCTTTAATTACTTTCTAGATTATTACTACACACAGCACCCTTAAAATTCCCAGAACGAATAATATCTCTATTTTAATATATTTTAACTTGGAGATTATTCAAATTAATTTAGATAATCTAATCTTAACCTTTTCACTCTTGTTCTGCATTAATTCAAGTTAGACTAAAATTTGTTTTAAATTGTTAAAACTAGCATGAATGCCCTACTAGTTATTATAAGATTAGGAAAAATATCCATACCCCCTAATCCACTGGCAAATTTATATGCAATTCTAACATAAGCTTCTCAATTTTTGCAAATTGCAATGCATACTCAATTTCACACATACAATTTAATCATGGTGTAGAAAAATCTGACATGAACCACTAATCATGAATTAATGTACATGAGCAAACACACATGATATTAACAAAAAATAAATCTTATGCACATTTATTTTTAGAAGCACGATAAATCAATTTCTATAGTGTGTCTTCATTTATTCATCTAGCATGCATTCATATTCAAATTAATTCACCACTCACATTCTAGATTACACAAAGCAATCATCTAACAATTTCATGCATCAAAATAACTAAATTAGAAATTAAAGAGACACCTACCTCAAAAAGAGAATTCCTAGCAAATACAAACTCCTAAAGGAGCTCCCAAGCCTCCTCGAAATCCGAGCTCCCAAGATCTCCTGAAGGCAAAGCACAGCAGGAATTGAATTTTTTTTGTTCTCTTTTGTGTTTTTGTTGTTTAGAAATTAGGATCGGGTTAATAAAAGGGATTAACTAATGGGATTTAACTAACCAAACTCTAAGCCCTTTAACCTTCCACTAAGCCCCTTTAATTTAATTCAAATCCATTTCCCTCATATTCAATTTGGCCGGCCATCACTTCCCTCATCCTTTAGTGTGCAAAGCATGTGTGCACGTGTGCACATATTTAGTACAATTTTCTAATTTACTCCTATTTCATTACTTTATTTATTTTTAAACCTCATCTTTAATAAAAATTCTTTAACATTAATTTTAGCTTATTTTGTTCATATTTATCTTAACAAAATTTTTAATGTGCAACTTTTAATGAAAATAACGAAATTGGCACATGCAAAGAAGAAAAGTACGTGTATAAAGCACGTGTAGCAAAGATATTTTAAAATGAATATTTCACGTAAACTAGTTTAAAATAAAAATAAAAATAAACATACACACTTCAAAAAAATTATTTTGAAAACGAATACGCCCAACACGTGCACTGCAAACACTCAATACAAAAATTGATTTGAGGGAACGAAAAACATTCATAATTGGTAAAAATACAAAACACGTAGAACATTTATATTAATAATTTTACGGATATTTCACATAACGGTAAAATATATGTAATCGACATGTACATTGAAAACATGTGCAATGCATGTAAATTCAAAATATTAAAATAGATGTTTAAGTTGGCTGAGAATAGGATAGAATAAATTTTGTGAAGATGAAAAATGTATAAATAACTGAAATACTGAAATACGTAGGACATTTATATTAAAATACGTTACGAATATTACTCGTAACAGTGCAACATACATGTGCGTAATACCCGTAGAAAAAATTGTCATAACTCAATTTTGCAGAATCTTACAGTCTCCCCCCCCCCCCCCCCCCCCCCCCCCCCAGAACAGTTCTTTCCTCAGAACTAACTAGGGGAAGAGTTGTATCTTGCACACCAGACAAAAAAAAATATTATTGTATATAGAAAAGCTGTCAATACCAAGGAAAGAAATGTAGTATGTAATGTGAAAAACAAAGTAAACCTATATAAGAAAACTATGATTATCATAGTTAATAAGAACGAAACAAAAAAAAACTAGAAACATAATAGAAAAAGAAACACGTGACCATAAAAGATAGTATAGATTGAAAGAAATTTTCTTACAAAAATAATATTAGATAAAGTATTAGATAAAAAGAAAAATATAAATTAAGTCATTAATTGTGAAAGAATTTGAAAAACAAAGCAATTGGAAAGAATAAAGAGAAGCATTGTCAATAGATACTTTAATAAATTATTGATAGGCTCAGTAATCAAAATTTATCCAGTAATAAGCGGTAGAATGATTAAAATCCCAAACTGTACTAGTACTATATATTACGAGATAAAAATTGAATTAATAATTTAAGAAAATGTCGTTGGATAAAAAATTGAGAATATATGAGCGTTAAATTTTAGTTGATAGAATAATCAATATAATATAAGTATAATAATAAAAATTATAATGATGTGTATAAAATAATATCGTAAAATTTTTATTTGTATAAGTTACACAATAATTTTATAGGATAATGATTAGTATATATAAAATATATATAAGTTATCAGGTGTAGCACGAAAATCAATATATATAATATTTGTATGTAAATACGCGTAAAAACTATATGACGAAATACGGTACTATAACATGAAGGTTGTAATCAATTGGAGAAACAAAGTAAAATAGTAGTAAAAGTAGCAATATATAATTGAAATAATATATAATATTAATTATATGGAAATAAAATGTAAATAGTAAACAAAAGTATAAAAGTTATATATATGAGTGGCAAACAATAGAAAATAAGTTAGCAATAAAATATCAAATAAAATGGACTCGTTTAAAAATACAAAATTATTAACATATGTAAATAGAAAGTATAAAATAATAATATTAAGATAGCAAAACAGTTCATAGTAACTAGTAAGATAGATTGGAAAATAAAATAATAATAACACATATATAATGGATGTAGAAGCAAATATAAATAATAAGCTAATTAATTAAATGTGTATATAAGTATATTTGTATTATAATTAATAAAGTTGAAGTAGTTTAGGCTATGTTCTCAAACATTATAAAATGTTATAAACTAGTACAAAATGGAATAATGGTAAGTAAATATATATATAAATAAAAGTGGGGATTATTAAAGTAGAAAAATCTCTTTTATTGTGAGTTCGTCTCATTGGTATCCAACTGCTGGCTTGCCTCCTTGACATCAAGTTGCAGATTTACTTCAACGACATCCGGTTGCACTTTGCCTTCTAGACATTCGGTTGCAGGTTTTGCCTCCGCAACATCCAGTTGCAGTTTGCCTCCATTGATGTCTAGTTGCATATTTGCCCTCTCGACATCAGGTTGCACCAAAATGGTGAATGGAAAGATGTAATCTTCCATATGTACCTGGATATTGGATGTTTAATTTTAAGTATGATGTTATATTCATTTTCTTTTTTTTTTTTGTGGAAATTTGTAATATAAAAATAGATATAAAAGTTGGGAATGAAGTAGGAAATTAAAACGATAAAATATTAAAATAGATGTATATAGTATAATTATCAAACATAAATAGTAGAAATTAGTAGTAATGAAAAGGATTTATAATATTAAGATAAAAATAAAATAATATATATGCATGAGCTTAAATACAAATATGAATGAGAACAATTATTCTGTAGTGTAGTAAATTAGATAATAAACATAAATAATTATATAAAAAAATATATATAGTATTGTACTAATTGGATAAGTGTAAAAGGATATGTATAGTAAGTATGTTGAAATACATGATATATATATATATATATATATATATATATATATATATATATATATATATATATATATATATATATATATATATATATATATATAGAAATCGGTGGAAAGTATATGTAGTTACCAAGAATGTAAGAGATAATTAGTGAGTGTACATAGTACGTTAGAAAGTATAAAGCGACAAAATTAATAAGTTGCTATTAATAGTTAAAAGTAAATATAACAAAACAAACTAGCAAATAATATATACCAACAATAGTATCGAATATAGATTATAAAACAAAAATAATAGGAAAAGAATATTTACAATGTGTAGAAGTATGTCATATTTATATAAGTAAAATATTACAATCCTGTTAAAAATATACTTAAATGATTAAGACAATGTAAAATAATGAAAAAAAATTATAGCATCGTAAAATCAAAGAATATATAAAATGAAAGTAAATATTAAAAAAACAAATTATATAATATACTAGAAATAATAATGAAAGAAAATAGTAGTAGCAATAATAACTTAATACGTACTAATTTAAAACTCAATGTAATACGTAAAAGTAATAGCAAAATACATGAGTAACATAAAAATGCTTGAAAGAAAAAAACATCAAGGGGGAAAAAAGAGTAAGTCAAACTTAAAAGAATAAGACTAAGAAAGATAGATAGAATAATAAATATCCAAATGAGTTAATAGCAAAAGAAAATAATTTTTTGGAAAAAAATATTAAACATTAAAAAATGAAAAGTACTACGAGAAAAATACACGAAGAAAATAAAAGAGAAAAGCTTAGTCTACGTATAAGGTATTATGAATGTAAGTTCAAACCAACCATAACGCTCGTGATACCAAGGAAAAATATGCTCGCATACAATCTCACATCAATGTATTAGAGGAGAGTATCATGAATGCAAGTTCAATAACTTCATCATTCATGACTCCAAACTGACACGCACATTTCTAATGTCCACCCTAATGTGTTTTCCTTATAACTTTGTACTACTTTTTGAAGTCGGCTCTGATACCACTCTGTAACGCCCCGAATTCCAAACACAGGCAATTCGTAGCATAAACAGGAACTTTTACTTCAACTTCGTATAAATTTACAAGGAATTTAAAACTTTTTATTTACAACATGTTATTTGTAACAGCACAGCAGAATTAAATGAATGCAATACAATCTACAATAATGAAAATTTTTCAATCTTGTAACAACTTATAATAATGACTTCAAGCCCATGCCAAGTCCATTCCAGCAACTGGAAAACTGTAGGCATATCAGTTATATACAATTGACACAATGCCATAATACAGCGATTCTTTAATTTAGCAAACACAAACGTGAATGCAAACAAGAAAAGTGACTATCATAGTTGTGTCAGTGTATGATATGACTTAATGTCCAATGCAGACATTATACTACGATGCACTAATACATACTTGTTCGAATTCTATGCATCTCATACTATATAGGTCTGAGGGCAAGCCCTTACGTTACTCCTCATTATAGGGTTCAATCCCTCGTTATGAAAATTCTACTACAGTAACAAAAAGCAAGAATTAGACATTCCACGAGTACGGATTTCAGTCCCGGAATCCACCGTTAGACTATATAGAATCCTCGTCGAGCGAACATCCCACAACTGCCACTCTAGCCCCGGTATATACATATATATTGGAGATCTACCTCCTATCCGCCCGACTATTCATGATCCCGGAATCCATCGTCTGATCAATTATAGTCCCGGATTTAATTGAGGCTCGTGTCACTCTGCAAGCAAGCACAGTCTAGGAATCCACCGTCTGACTGGGTCTATAGTCCAGGAATCTACCGTCTGACTATATAGAAGCGCCCCACTTATGTTTGCTCAAGTTTTACAACATCTTCTTTTAGTGCCTACACTTAAGTTTAAACATGATTAATAATACCACCTAGAGCTTGCTTACCTTCCTACCAGTCTTAAACAATATACCGAGAACGATAGCCCATATTCACCACTTCTCAAATTTCAATTATCACTTTTATCACTTTGTCGATACTCTGGGTCTCACTTAGCCTCTAGTATCAACACCATTCATGTTCACAACATCATGGGTTATCCATACCCTCTTTATTCACATTTTGAAATTTCATTCATTCACATTTCCAATTATTCCATTGTTCACACAACTCAGTTATTTGTAAAACTAGTTCCATAGTCTTATCCAACATTTCAAATCAACATTCTCAATGTAAAATAGATAGTTTATTCACCCCCTTCTAATAGGATTCTCAGTGAAGTTGTAATTTGACAAAACTTGATCTATTTCATTCAATAGATTTTTTTTCCAAACAATATGATATTCAACTTCCAAATTTATTCTTTAACAAACTCATATTAACTCTAGATTAAGTTTAATCCAAATGATAAAACTTTTAAAACATCTCTTGTCAAAATAATCAAAAAAAAAAATCTTAATCAAAATGTAAATTAGTATTTATCTAATTCCTAACTCAATTTTGTATTCACCTCAATCCCCAAATTTTCTCTTTAAATCACATTTTGAATTTCATAATACAACCATTGACAAGATAATTAAATACATCTTAATTAATTATAAATTACCTTTTATTTAATCCAAAATAAATCTCAATTTTATATTTAACTCATTTCTAATATTTTTCAATAATCCAGACTCATAAAATCTCATAATAGAACTCAAACACTTAATAAAAGGGGATAAAGAAGAAAAGAAAACCAAAAGTCCCCCAAGACTCGAACCCGAGCACACCTAGAGGCGCCTAGAGTCCCCCCCACGCGCTGACAAAGAAATCCAACACCACATTCTGATTATAACTCTATTAAAAATCTTTTATACCAACCCTCTGTTTCTCAATTATTTTTTATCTAATCGTATAACTTCAGGTTTTCTTCCTTTTTAATTATTTTCAAAATTATTACTATACACAGCACCCCTTAAAATTTTCAGAACGAAATTTATCTCTAATTTAATATATTTTAACTTCAAAATTATTCAAATCAATTTAGATAATGTAATCTTAACCTTTACACTCTTGTTCCGCATTAATTCAAGTTAGACTACAATTTGTTTTAAATTCATAAAACTAGCATGAATGCTCTACCAATTATTATAAGATTAGGAAAAATACCCATACCCCCAATCCACTTGCAAATTTACATGCAATTCTAACATAAATTTCTCAGTTTTGTAAATTGCTATGCATACTCAATTTCACACATCTCCAATATTGTAATGGGAGAGTTGGAGTTGTAATGTTGTCAACATACAAACCCGTGCGTTGCACGTGCAACTCCAACTCTCCCATTAATTACAACAAAAACAAACAAAAAAATTCCACCTATTTAAAACGTGCAACGCACGTGCAAAATAATTTTACAATATTTTTTTAACATTAAACATACACATATGTTGCACGTACAACTCAAATTCTACTTATAAACACGTGCATTGCACGTACTAATTGTAGCTTTTCCTTCAATATATTTTTATCAATTACATGCAATGCACGTCCAACTCCAAAACTATTTCTTAACACGTATATCGCACGTGACAATCCTCCAACTCATATCAAAACGTGCATCGCATGTAAAAAATAATAGTACAAGTTAATCATAGTGTAGCAAAATCTAACATGAACCACTAATCATGAATGAATGTACATGAGCAAACGCACATGATATTAACACATATGAAATCTTATGCACATTTATTTTTAGAAGCATGACAAATCAATTTCTATGTTGTGTCTTTATTTATTCATCTAGCATGCATTCATACTCAAATTAATTCACCAATCACAATCTAGATTACACAAAGCAATCATCTAACAATTTTATGCATCAAAATAACTAAATTAGAAATTAAAGAGACATCCACCTCAAAAAAAAGAATTCCTAGCAAATACAAACTCCTAAAGGAGCACCCAAGCCTCCTCGAAATCCGAGCTCCCTAGATCTCCCGAAGGCAAAGCAAAGCAAGAATGGAAATTTTTTATTATCTTTTGTGTTTTTGTTGTTTAGAACTAGAATGGGGGTTTATAGAAGGGATTAATTAATGGGATTTAACTAACCACCCACTAAGCCCTTTAACCACCCACTAAGCCCCTTTAATTTAATTCAAATCATTTTTCCTCCTATTCAATTTGGCCGGCCATCACTTCCCTCTTCTTTTTCTGTGCAAAGCACGTGTGCACGTGTTTCGTAAAAATTTTCAATTTACTCCTATTTCATTACTTTATTTCTTTTTAAACCTTATCTTTAATAAAAGTTCTTTAACATTAATTTTAATTTATTTTTTTCATATTTATCTTAACAAAATTTTTAATGCACAACTTTTAATGAAAATAACGAAATTGGCACGTGTAAAGAAGAAAAGCACATGTAAAGTGCGTGTAGCAAAGATATTTAAAAATGAATATTTCACGTAAAATATTTTAAAATAAAAATAAAATTAAACATACACACTTCATAAATTTTTATTTTGAAAAAGGATACGACCAACACGTGCACCGCAAACATATGCGTTGCATGTATCAATACAAAAATAGATTTGAGGGAACGAAAAGCATCCATAATTGGTAAGAATACAAAATACGTAGAACATTTATATTAATAATTTTTCGGATATTTAACGTAACGGTAAAATATACGTAATCGACACGTGCATTGAAAACACGTGCAATGCACGTAAATACACAAAGATTAAAGTAAATGTTTAAGTTGGCTCAGAATAGGATAAAATAAATTTTGAGAAGAAGAAAATGTATAAATAATTAAAATGCAGAAATACATAGGACATTTATATTAAAATACATTACGGATATTACACGTAATAGTATAAAATACATGTGTGTAACACCCTTGGGCAAAATTGTCATAACTCAATATTGCGGGGCCTTACACCTCGTGACCGCGACATATTCGAATTGTACCGTCGGAGGTCGTCGATCTCTGAGTGAACGACTGCACCGTTTCTCCTAACCTTGTAGGTTATGGATCGGAACCTAGACGGAGGAAGCAGCTCCTGCTTCTGGAACGATCGAGCTGTTTCCGGAGGTTGTCCTTAGGTTTCTGATGGTTGATGATCTTCCGAAGGCCAGCAGCTTCCTGGCGCTCGGACCGCCCAGCTAATCGTGAGATGGTCAGACCCGGACATAAGGGATCCATGGGTCCGTGCCTTCAGGAACCTCGGGTGTCCGCCTGACTACGAGTCTGGTGAGGGTCAGCACACTGTCCTGCTGTGGCCGCCCTTCTTGCCCTTTTTTATTTCAGATTATACTTATAGAAAGTGTGAAAGCTACCACATTCTTTCTAAAGCGATGTGAGCATGTTCTTTCAAAAGTCTGGATTTTATTTTTAATTTTCTTTCTTGATATCTGGGTCTTATATGGAACATAGATATGTACATTCTTATAGCCTTTCTTTTCATCTCATGGTTATCTTTTCCCCTCAGTTAATCTTTTCTGGTTAGGCATCTAGTTGATATTCTCTTATACCATGGTTTTCTTGGTTTTCTTGGTTTTCTTACTGTTCTAATGTTTCACCCTACATTTTGATCTTCATTGAGTATGAATGCCCTTGAGTAGATTAAAATGAACCTTAGTTTCTTTCTTGTGGCATCCATATAAGGTATGATTATGATACCTGAGATACTCGTGTGTTCTCTTTTGGAATTTGTAGGAAAATTGATGACGTCGATAAGACAACGGAAAAGATTAATGAGCAGTCAGAGAACAAGAAACAGATCCAAGAAGCACTTTCTGCTCTTTGGTGCAGCTGATTTTGATTAAGTACTCACAATTTTCTTATATGTTTTTATAGCTTTTTCCTAATTCAGTATTTAATATCTTGGACGAATATTATATTAGTATAATTATTATTTTTAAAATTAAAATATTTTTAATGAAAATTACTTGGTTTTTCAAATAAAAAAGTTACCTGGACATATATACTAGTATGTATATACAGGTATTGTGTCAGTTTTGTGCACTTGTGCAAAATCTTGAAAAACACATTTTTGGAAAAATATCTGGAAAATACCGGGAAGATATTAAAAATTATTATTTTATTTCTATTTCCAGAATTGAAACATTTTTTGTGGATATCACTCGGTTTTGTTAATAAACATTATTTATGTATATATACTAGTCAGTATACGACTGTTTTGTATCAAATTGATACTGGAATCTTCTGAGCCAGTAATAAAATTATTTTATTTTATTTCTCGGAATTAAATTATTTTTGTACTGATTTGTTCGTTTTTACGAACGAAAATTGTCTGTATAATCATATATATGCACGGATTTGAATCGTGTCGATTTCAGGCGATTGTACAAATTGTGTAGTATGTGATTTGAAAAAATTATATTTTATTTTTGATCAATCTTAATGAGATGAAGGGCTAGGGATGGATTAGGGCTTGATTGTACGACTTATTTGCAAATGAATTCCCAATTGTTTTCAACCGTGAGAAGTTTTGACACATGGCTTCAATTCTACCCACAAACCCTTCACCATTGTCTTATAAAACACCCCCAAACCTCACCCTTTCCATTTTGGCCGGCCCCAATCCCCTAGGGTTAGGAAACCCTTTTATTTTTGTGTCCTCATCTCATTCCATCTCATCCCAATCTCATCTCATACTTCATCTCTTCTATTCTACATCTTCTACTTAGTTATTTTAATAAAAAGATTGAGAAAGGAAAAGAAAGAGAAGATCAAAAGAAAAAGAAAAGAGGGGTTTCATGGGTTCTTTTCATGGTGGAGTTCTTGAGAGGAGGAGCAAGAACAAGCAAGCAGGAGAAGTGGCAAGTCCTTCCTACTAGTTCTCTAAGGTGGGGGGTTTTCGCTCATGGTTGTTTTAGTTATAAATTAGTGTTATTATTGTTGTTTGTTGTTGTATTGGACTAGATTCAAGTGCATAAGGTGTTTATGAACTAGAGTAAAGATTCATATGAAAGTTGAAGTTGTAGAACACAAATTAGATGTATGAAGATTCGATTTTTATGGTTGTAGAGTTAAATTTGTTTAACTAGGTTAATGGTAGAATTTTGACCCGAAATTTATGTGGGAGGTTCTCTTATATGTTGTTACCATGCTGGAACTTTTGGGGATTTTTAGGATCCATTTTGATGGGTGAAACGAACGTTTCCCCCAAAACAGCGAGTCTCAAGTCAAAACAGTGAGTTCACTATTTTGGGGTTAGCGTCGCGGTAGGTTCAAGGGGATAAAACTTGGGGTTTCTCTCGGAATCTGAGGAGAAGGCCAACTAGGAAGTTATAGTAGATGTTCTACCTTTTTCGAATTGACCTCTCGGACTAAATTCCGATAAGAGATGCAAAAATTATAGCCGTTGCAAATCAGGACAACGAGTTCGGTTGAGAAGCTCACTGTTCTGTTTGGTTGTCATTTTTGAGCCTCTTACTGGATGAATTTGAGGAGCCGACCAACTAAAGAGTTGTAGAAGACATCTTCTCCTTTCTGAATTGACCTTTCGGGTTAAATTCCGATAAGCGGGGTAGGAATTATGGCCCTTGCAAAATACAGCAATTAGCTGTTTGACAGGATGCTTGCTGTTTTGATTCTTTGTCATTTTTGAGGGTTTTACTGAATAAATCTGAGGTTTGGGCCAACTAGAGAGTTGTAGTAAACATTTTTCCCTTTCCGAATTGACCTCTCGGGTTAAACTCCGATAAGCGGAGTAGGAGTTATGTCGCTTACAAAGTACAGCAAGTACAGCAACTGGCGGTCTTGACTAGATTCTTGTTGTTTTGCTTCTTTGATATTTTAGAGTGTCTTACCTGTTGAATATGAAGTGGAGACCAACTAGGAAGTTGTAGTAGACCTTCTCCCCTTTCCGAATTGACCTCTCGGGTTAAATTCTGACAAGCGGAGTATAAGTTATAGGCTTTGAAGGTTTTCAGCTTAGCTGTGTATTAGGTGGGTTGGAATTGTATCTGTCTTGATTCCTTATAGTTTTTTAGAGTCTTACTCGCTGAATCTGAGGAGCAGACCAACTAGAGAGTTGTAGTAAACGTTCTTACCTTTCCAAATTGCCCTCTTGGATTAAATTCCGATAAGTAGAACAGAAGTTATAGTCTCTTAAAGTTCCAGCTTCTTTTGTAAGTCTGCGGTTTTGTTATTGTTTGCGTATGTTCGAGGTCAGGAATTTAGAATTCCTTCTGGAATCTGAGGAAGTGGTCAACTAGAGAGTTGTAGTCGATGTTCCCACCTTTTCAAATTGTCCAGTTTCGTTAGATTCCGACGAGTAGAGCAAAAGTTATCAGCTTGCAAAGTTTCAGCTTTTTGTTGAAAATCTGCAGTTTGGGTAAACTGTTTGCGTGTGTTCGATTGGCCGGATTTTGGATTCCTTACAGAATCTGAAATAGTGTTCCACTAGAAAGTTGTGGTAGATATTTTTACCTTTCTAAAAAGTATATTTCTGTTAAAATCTGATAAGCGTAGCACTGGTTGCTTCTAGATTGTCGGAAGGCTTTTATGTCGCTTTTGGGCTTCTCATTGGTAGAATGCCTATTTTAGATTGTTTGCAGATTCTTCTATTGCTTATAATTATAGAAGAACAAGTTTTGCTAGTAAGCACATTTGGTCGCTTCTAGGTTGATTACCTGTATAGTTGTTTTTATATGTGGTTTTTCTCATACATGGCTCACCTAGCCCGTTTGTAACTGTTGGTCTCATACATAGCTAACTTGGCTCGTATGTATGTTGTTGTCTCATACGCAGCTCGACTGGCTCATATGTAGTTGTTGGTCCCATACGTAGCTTATTTAGCTCGTATGTGTTTTTGGTTACTCGTATGTAGCTTCTTAGCTAATACGCAGTTTGTTGTTCTCATCTAGGGTGATATCATTGCCCTAGGGCTATCGACCATCAAGATATGTGTTTACCTTACTTCTAAGGGACTGTGGACGAGTCACTCGCGTGTACCGTCAGATCTTAACCGAGTTGGTTGATCGCGGACCGGAGTGTGACAAAATCCAAGTTCAGGGTAGTAGCATGCGAATACGTTCGTATTGCCGAGGTCTTGGATCGATAGGCCAGGAACCAGATCCTTAGGGATTCTGGTAAGTCTAGGTTGAGCATCCTAGTAGAGTTATCTTGCAAAGTCTAACTTAAGACCTAGTACATTGTGTTTATACTGTTGTCATCCCTAGGATTGTTCTGGGTTAGTGACATCGTTAGGGTAGTAACTTATGGCTATTACTACTTAACCATTACTTATTATCATTATTCGCCGAAGAGAAAGTGTTAGTTTTAAAGGTGATTCTTTATGACCCGACTTGTCCTATAGGCCGGTACTAGGTGGTGTTATTGGGTTGTACCTTCCCGTCAAAGGAATACGTACGGTGCCTTCTCACGAGTTGGGAGCATGAGTTGCGTATCTCGCACTGTTAATTCCTGAAATACCGTGACTCATGGGTGCCAAAGGGTAGGCTTCGTGCTATTCTACGCTTGCGAGACCCTATGTTCGTTTGGTTTTTGAATGAGGTCCAGTACGCTGGGCAATAGTGGCAAACACGATCACCACTATAGTGACTGCAGTAACGGAACTAGATCGTACCTGCAACCTCATTTTGAGTGAGGTCTGGTACTCCGAGTAGCAGTGGCAAACGGAGACACCATGAGTGTACTACATTGATGGGGACTTGACCCCTTCTGCAACCTCACTAGTCACGTTCTATTGTCAGGAACAGGTTGTGTGCAAAGTAGAATTCATAATGTGGGTTCAAATCCTTATATATAAAGAAACGGCTTGTTATGGGGCATATGTTGTAACACCCCGAATTCCAAAACAGTCTGAATTCGAAGTTCCACAGGATCTTTACACTTCATTTCATACAATTTTACAAGGAATTTAAAACTTTATTTCAACAATAATTACTTCAGAGTCTTTTACATTAACAAGCAGCGGAATAAGTAAAATACAACAATAACAAATGTACAATTATAACAACTTTAACATTTCGAGAATCAACAGCATCAAATCATCTTTATATCCTCTTGTACTCCAAGTCCTACATATAAAACTGTGGGCACGTCAGTTGCCTACAACCGACGAGATATTATACACGGTCATCCTCACTATGCCGAATAGTATAACGATTCTTAAATACTTTAGCAAACATAAACTTGATCACAAACAAAGCTACAAAGGACTATCCTATTGATGTCGTGTTGTGCTGTGCACTTAGTCCTTAATACAGTTATTTATATTACATGACACTAATGCGCACTTGTTCGGATTCTATGCATCACATACTACATAGGTCCGAGGGCAAGCCCTTAATCGTTCTTCATCTTATAGGTTTCAATCTCTCGCCATGACTTAAACTACTACGATAACTACGGTAAGTATCCTAGATGTTCTATGAGTTACGAGCTCATTCTAGACAACCAGGAGGGAAATTCCATGCACTGACATGACGCATCATGCAGGCAATCAATGGACAATTCAACCTTCGTCATGAAACGATGGCACCACCCGTAGTCACCAAACACCCCATAAGCGTCACCACTGGTACGATAATTCCAGAGTAGTGCTCACGCCATGTCATGACGCATCAAGCAGGCAATCTGTGAATCAGTCTCACACTGCCAATCCGATGACCCTCATACATGTGGTTTTCTCATACTTTCATCACATCTTCATTATGTATCTAATCCTTACAATATTTGTTTTAAAAGAAAATCATCACAACCTAGAGCTATCTTATCCTACCGGACTTAAATCAAAATAAAAGAGACAGTCAGCCTACCTGGCTACTTCTCAAGAGACGCTCAACCCTCAATGGTTAGCTCTCAAAATCATTAATAAAACTGTCGGTTACTAGGGTCTCGCCTAGCCTCTAGATTCCAACAACTATCTCTTTCTAGTCAACAATAATTCATAATTAATCTCAAATAATATTTCCAAATTCTTTATTCACAAACTCTCTCTCAAAGGGAAACTTTCTTTTATAATTTCATAACACGAGATAATTCAATTCAACCACTATTTATCAATTTATTCATTCAGAACCTTGTGTGCATTTCAAATAATCTCAATCGAGTATGAAAATCATAAAATCTCATCAAGAGAAAAATCTAATTTCAATCCAAATATTCATCTCTATGTAATTAATCAATAATTTCTTTTCTTTCATAAGGTTAAAGATCTCATTTAAGCCCAAATATTCACATTTAGTTTTCTTGCATTAACCACAATCTCACTTAGAAAATCTTTACTCAATTTACCTTTAAAATAATATTTCCTTTACTTGATCAATAGTGTATTCTACTAATTTATAATAGAATTTTCTCTAGCATGGCTTTAATTTCTCAACTCTAGTAAGTCCAAGGCTATAGAAACTTTCTCATGAGATCTAAGGAATTTTAGAACAAATCTAATAATTTTTCTGGATTTTTAAACCACTTGAAAATCATTTAAAAATTTCAAAACCATAAAAAAATCGGATTTTATAAAAAGGTGGCAGAAGCCAAGGCTCGAACCCACGCGCCTCACGTGCACTACAGTAACATTACTATGCCACATCCGAAGACCAAAAAATCCAATAGCGCTAGCTTTCCAAAGAAGGACTTAAAGTCTATTTGATTTCTGGATCTCGGTATTGAGTTAAGAACTCAATACAAAAATTAACGTCTCCGAAGTGACTCGAACTCGAGACCTCCAAAAATCCTAGCTACAGTAATGCCTTAAAGAGCTCCAACTAGCCAGTAAGTCCAACTCCACACACTGTTATGAAAACAGAGGCCAAGATTTTGATCATACGGCACAGTATTTAATTTTTCCTTTAATAAATTCAATTCTTCACTTGATTTGTACTCACCCAATAATCTAGTTCTTTTTCCCAAACATTTTTCTATAAAATACAGTATAATATATTCATTTAAACTCTATAAAAATCTCTTTTTGGCAAAGTAACATAATTCTCTACCAAATTATATTAGAAGCATATTTCATAAATTTACAGATAAAAATGTGCATTTTTCATTTTAAACTTCCTCATACCAATTATAAATACTCATGAAAATTTATTCTACAATTCTTACCACACTAGTATCAAAATTCCTTTTCATATATTTGCATTATTTCAACTATCATTCAAATCATGCATCATACAATCACGATTCATTTAAATTGCAAATATTTTAGCATACAAATGTACTAACATCCATTATAACAAATTTCAAAGAAATAAATTAAACCATTTCACATTTACCATATCAATTAAGATTTAACAATTAAACTCTACATTAATTAACATGTAATCTCATCATACCAATTCAAATTCAACAAATAAATTATATATTATCGAGCATGTCAATCTACTCCTAATTTAGAAAGGATTTAAGAAACACCCACCTAAGAAATGTTGATTTCTTGCAATTGCACTCCTAAAATTAGAAGGTCCTAGAAACTCTGCTTCGGCCTCCTCGAAATCCATGCACCAAAGCAAAACCTACACTCCAACTTTTCGGCCACATCAACATCAAGCTCCAATTCCCTTTTCTGTCTTCATATGGATACTCATATATATCCACCTATATATGTACATTATGGTACACACACACACACACACACACACACACACATATATATATGTGGTTATATATTCATATAAGAGAGCGTGTGAAGGGAGTAGGTGGAGGACCAGTAGGGAGTTCTGGGTTTGCTTACTTTCAGAATGGAATAGGGAAAGGAAAGAGGATAAGTAGTGTGAAAGAGCTTGATTTGTATATATACATATATATATATATATATATATATATATATATATATATATATATATGTGGATACACCCCAAAGTATGGTGAAGAAAGCAAGGCATGAATGCTGGATTGCTTTGTGGCTTTCGGAAATGCACAGAGGGGAAAAAGAAATAGATGAGGAAAGTGTGAGATTTAGGGGGTATTAGTAGGATTTAATTAGTTAGTTACACTAACTACTTCTCCACTAACTCCACCACTAATACACTAACACAATTCAAAACTCAATTTTTCCTCCTACCCAAAAAGTAACCGGCCACTTCCTCTCTTCGTGCCCAAACACGTGTACGTGCTCCGCACATGACACACTTCATTCACAAATTTGATTATTTATTTAATCTAAAATACATGTATATATATAATATATAAGATGTATATAAAATTAATTTAATTAAAATTATATTTTTTCATGCATAATTAAAATAGACACACATACATTTCATGAAATTTATTTTGAAGAAGGAATACACTTAAACACGTGCACCGAAAATACGTGCGTTGCGCGTGAAATCTCAAAAATACGAAATCGGCTTTATTAAGAAAAAATTATTAAAATATAATCGAAAACAACATAGAACAAATATATCCAATATACTCACTCAATAATGTACCCAAGACCTACACAGAAAACACGTGCATTGCACATATAAAAGTATTTAAATAAAAAACGTGAGAAAATGAAATTCCATTTATAAAATGCATTTAAACATGTCATAAAAGTAGATAATTGAAACACATTGAAACCATTGCGCGTAACGGTAGAATACCCGAAATCGACACGTGCATTGATAATACGTAAAATACAAAGATTGAAATTTAGCATTTAAGTTATCTCAAATGGGATTTTAAGAATACGGAAAATGCATAAATTGTCGGAATCCAAAATTCATATCGAAATACGTTACGAATATCACCAGTAATGGTACAAAATGCACGTGCATAACACCCGAGGGCAAAATTGTCATTTCCAATTTTGCGGGGTGTTACATATGTAGTATGAGCTGCATACTATTCTAGAGACTTGCTTGCATTAGAATAAGAGCATCCTTGCATTAGCAATCTTGCATTAGAGTCTAAGTCATAACATATACTGACACATCAAATATATATATACGTTCCTCTTTTCATCAATCTGTTTGCTATAGTTGAGATTCACTGCTAGTTATCAGCCTTAAAGCGTCAGTATATATACTGACGTTCCCACTTTAATAGGTACTGGATTGCAGAAGTACAGGTACATGATTCAGGAGGACTCGAGGCTAGAGAAGCAAGGGGTCAACTTTATTTAAGTTTCCGCTGTAATATATATTGTAATTTCATTTGTAACAATTATTGTAATTTATTCATTGTTGTAATTTGTTTATTGTTGGGAAAGCAACCAAATAAAATACCAAGTGTTGTTATTTATTCATTGTACTCTAATGTAATTTGTTGAAAGTTGTAACGCTTGGGGTTGTAAAGGTATTATTGTAATACTGTTATAATGTATTGCAATTCTGTATCATTCGGACTTGTAATATATTTGTGTTGAATAAAAAGTTTTAAATTTTTCTGTTTTTCTGTATATTGTGGCTAATTGAGGAAAAGATTATGGCTTATGTCATGGTTTTCCAGTTACCGGAAAACGGGGCATTACAGAGTGGTATCAAAGCCGACTTCATTTTACAGTCCAACACAGTAGGAAAATTAAACTTGGATGCCTTTTTGGAGTCGGGTTTTAGCTAGTTGTAGACAGTTATAATTCATATTGTTGTTTCTTTCAACTTATGTTTTATAATTTTTCTATATCTGGACTAATTGCAGTATATGTGTTACCATCCTTAAAATACATGAATGGTGTTCGAGGATATCCTAACAAAGGATGTGTTGATGGAAGAGAGTGAGCCAATTTTAAGGGATGATCCGATGATCTTGAGCGAGGAGCCGAAGGAGACTTCACCACCGCCCGGACTAAGTATGGATCAACGCATGGCAGCGGCGGCCAGCATATATCGAGAAATGAGGAAGCTGATGAAGTACGTGGCAAGGAAAGAGCATCAAGCTAAGCAACTGGGTGATGCTTGCATAGTTGCATTAGCAGGCCTGGCAGAGGAGTGGGAATATTTCAATGCTAGATTGGCACAACTACAACGTGAATGGGAGCAAGTTCTAAAGACCGCTAAGGTTGTAGTATGCCATTTCTGTGAGGAGGATGGGCACGAGAAATTAGTCTGTCCACAACTACGAGGGAAAAATATGCATCAGCATCAGGGTTCAAGAACCGAGGTCAGAAGCAGAAGATTCAGAAACCAGATAACGAGCATGAAGGCACCGAGCCAGGAAGTTATTTCCAATGTGGTGAGCACGGTCATCTCAAGAACCAGTGTCCGAGGAAGAAAGCTCTGATGGGGACCCGTACATGTTACAACTATGGGGAGATTGGTCATGTTAGGCCAAACTGTCCCCAGCTTCATAGGAATGACAGCAGATCAGCCCCAAAGATGAACAATAAAGGAAAGGAGCATGTTCACCAAGAGTAAAAGTTCGCACTTCCGAAAAGCAAGCTGAAGAAGGCAGGAGAGCCAGTACCAGTATGTGCATATGGAACTGCAACTAAGTCTAAAAGTTGTATCTTTTTAAATTTTATTTTGGACTGAAGAAATAATATATGATGTAACACTTTTGTAACCAGTTTGATTTATATATATATGAAATCCAGGCAACTGTTTTGTTCAATTTTGCTTCATCATATTCTTTAGTCTGAATTAAATTTTTCAAGAGTTGAGATGTGTGCCGGAGATGACTCTAGATTTGGTTTTGCTAATTATACCATTTGGAGCGTCAGCTTTGAGCAAATTATAAGAGAGAATCCTGGAAGTCAGAAGTGAAGTTCGTAGGCCATGTCCTATTCTAAGGAGGGATTGGCTACCGAAGTGCAAAAGATCGAGATAGATGAAGAATTGGCCTCAGCCAAGGATCATGAAGGAAGTAAGAAGCAAGATGATGAGATCAGTTAAGCCAGTATTGAAGTGATTACTCAAGAATGAAGCTCAGTTTTGGCACGATGGAAGCTGCAACCGAGTCTAAGTAAGCAAGTCAGAAGGTTTAGGCAGGAGATGCAGGGACTGAAGCACCGAAACGGCATGATGATGAAGGAAAATATCAGAATATCAATATGGACTTCATCACAGGATTATCGAGGAGTTCGAAAATGTATGACTCAATTTGGGTTATTTGGGACCCGGTTGACAAAGTCTGCACATTTTCTTTCAATGAAGATGACTTAATTGCTAGAGAAATTAGCGGGAGTCCACATTGAAGGCGTAAGGAAGAGACATGGAGCACCAGCGTCAATAAATCTAACCAAGATTCGAGAGTAATGTCTCGACTTTGGCAGATTCTTTAGGCAGCTTTGGGATCAAGGTTAGGTTTTTTAGAGAACCAGTTAGTGGATGAGTCACTTGGGAGCTGGAAAACTGTATAAGCTTTCTTTCTCCGTGTTATTTAGTGTATGGATGTTTGTCTGTTTTCCTGACTTAACGTAGTTCTGAGGACAAAACTATTCCAAGGAGGGAGTATTGTAATATCCCGGACGGATATTATATTTGTATATTTATTATTTTTGAAATTAAAATATTTTTAATGGAAATTACTTGGTTTTTTAAATAAAAAGTTACCTGGACATATATAATAGTATGTATATACAGGTATTATATCAGTTTTGTGCACTTGTGCAAAATCTTGAAAAACACATTTTTGGAAAAATGTCTGGAAAATACTAGGCAGATATTAAAAATTATTATTTTATTTCTATTTCTAGAATTGAAATATTTTTGGTGGACATCACCCGGTTTTGTTAATAAATATTATATATGTATATATATTAGTCGGTATACGACTGTTGTGTATCAAATTGATACTGGAATCTTCCGAACCAGTAATAAAATTATTTTATTTTATTTCTCGGAATTAAATTATTTTTGTATTGATTTATTCGTTTTTACGAACGAAATTTTTTTGTATAATCAGATATATGCACGGATTTCAATCGTGTCGATTTCAGGCGATTGTACAAATCGTGTAGTATGTGATTTGGGAAAATTATATTTTATTTTTGATCAATCTTGATGAGATGAAGGGCTAGGGATGGATTAGGTCTTGATTGTAAGACTTATTTTCAAATGAATTCCCAATTGTTTTCAACCATGAGAAGTTTTGACACATGGCTTCATTTCTACCCACAAACCCTTCACTATTGTCTTATAAACACCCCCCAAACCTCACCCTTTCCATTTTGGCCGGCCCCAATCCCCTAGGGTTAGGGAACCCATTTATTTTTGTGTCCTCATCTCATTCCATCTCATTCCAATCTCATCTCATACTTCATCTCTTCTATTTTACATCTTCTACTTAGTTATATTTGTAAAAAGATTGAGAAAGGAAAAGAAAGAGAGGATCAAAAGAAAAAGAAAAGAGGGGTTTCATGGGTTCTTTTCATGGTAGAGTTCTTGAGAGGAGGAGCAAGAACAAGCAAGGAGGAGACGTGGCAAGTCCTTCCTACTAGTTCTCTAAGGTTGGGGTTTCTCGCTCATGGTTGTTTTAGTTATAAATTAGTGTTATTATTGTTGTTTGTTGTTGTATTGGACTAGATTCATGTGTATAAGAAGTTTATGGACTAGAGTAAAGATTCATATGAAAGTTGAAGTTGTAGAACACAAACTAGATGCATAAAGATTCGGTTTTTAGGGTTTTAGGGTTAAATTTGTTTAACTAGGTTAATGGAAGAACTTTGACACGAGATTTATGTGGGAGGTTCTCTTATGTGTTGTTACCATGCTGGAATTTTTGGGGAATTTTCAGAGCCATTTTGATCGGTGAAACGAGCGTTTTCCCCAAAACAGCAAGTCTCAAGTCAAAACAGTGGGCTCACTGTTTTGGGGTTAGCGTCGCGGTAGGTTCAAGGGGATAAAACTTGGGGTTCCTCTCGGAATTTGAGGAGAAGACCAACTAGGAAGTTGTAGTAGACGTTCTCTCCATTCCGAATTGGCCTCTCGAGCTAAATTCCGATAAGACACGCAAAAGTTATGGCCGTTGCAAATCAGGACAACGAGTTTGGCTGAGAAGCTCACTGTTCTGTTTGGTTGTCATTTTTGAGTCTCTTACTGGATGAATTTGAGAAGACGACCAACTAGAGAGTTGTAGTAGACATCTTCCCCTTTCCAAATTGACCTCTTGGACTAAATTCCGATAAGCAGAGTAGGAATTATGGCCCTTGCAAAATACAACAACTAGCTGTTTGACAGGATGCTTGCTGTTTTGCAGGATGCTTGCTGTTTTGATTCTTTGCCATTTTTGAGGGTTTTACTTGATGAATCTGAGGTTTGGACCAACTAGAGAGTTGTAGTAGACATCTTCCCCTTTCCGAATTGAGCTCTCAGGTTAAATTTCTATAAGAGGAGTAGGAGTTATGCGCCTTGCAAAGTACAACAACTGGCTGTCTTGACTGGATTCTTGCTGTTTTGCTTCTTTGATATTTTAGAGTGTCTTACCTGGTGAATTTGAAGTGGAGACCAACTAGGAAGTCGTAGTAAACCTTCTTCCCTTTCCGAATTGACCTCTCGAGTTAAATTCCGACAAGCAGAGTAGAAGTTATCGGCTTTGAAGGTTTTCAACTTGGCTGTGTAATTGGTGGGTTGGAATTGTATCTGTCTTGATTCCTTATAGTTTTTGAGTGTCTTACTCGCTGAATCTGAGGAGCCGGCCAACTAGAGAGTTTAGTAGACGTTCTCACCTTTCCGATTTGCCCTCTTGGGTTAAGTTCCGATAAGTGGAACAGAAGTTATAGTCTTTCAAAATTTCAGCTTCTTTTGTAAGTCTGCTATTTTGTTATTGTTTGCGTATGTTCGAGGTCAGGAATTTGGAATTTCTTCTGGAATCTGAGGAAGTGGTCAACTAGAGAGTTGTATTAGATGTTCCCACCTTTTCAAATTGTCCAGTTTCGATAAATTCCGACGAGTAGAGAAAAAGTTATCAGCTTGCAAAGTTTCAGCTTTTTGTTGAAAATCTGCAGTTTGGGTAAACTTTTTGCGTGTGTTCGAGGTTAGGAATTTGAAATTCCTTCTGGAATCTGAGAAAGTGGTCAACTGGAAAGTTTTAGTAGATGTTCCCACATTTTCAAATTGTCCAGTTTTGTTAGATTCCGATAAGTAGAGCAAAAGTTACAAGCTACAGAAGTTTTATCTTTTTATTGAAAATCTGTAGTTTGGTAATTGTTTGCGTATGTTCGAGGTCAGGAATTTGGAATTCCTTCTGGAATCTGAGAAAGTGGTCAACTGGGAAGTTTTAGTAGATATTCCCACCTTTTCAAATTGTTCAGTTTCGTTAGATTCCGATAAGTAGAGCAAAAGTTACAAGCTACAGAAGTTTCATCTTTTTATTGAAAATCTGTAGTTTGGTTATTGTTTGCGTATGTTCGAGGTCAGGAATTTGGAATTCCTTATAGAATCTGAGGAAGTGGTCAACTAGAGAGTTGTAATAGATGTTCCCACCTTTTCAAATTATCCAGTTTCGTTAGATTCCAACGAGTAGAGTAAAAGTTACTAGCTTGCAAAGTTTCAACTTTTTGTTGAAAATTTGCAATTTGGGTAAACTGTTTGCGTGTGTTCGACGACCGAATTTTAGATTCCTTATAGAATCTGAAATAGTGTTCCACTAGAGAGTTTTGGAAGATAATTTTACCTTTGTAAAAAGTATATTTATGTTAAAATATGATAAGCGTAGCACTGGTTGCTTGTAGGCTGTCGGAAGGTTTTTATGTCGCTTTTGGGTTTCTCATTGGTAGAACTATTTTAGATTATTTGTAGATTATTCTGTTCCTTATAATTATAGAAGATCATGTTTTGCTAGTAAGCACGTTTGGTTGCTTCTAGGTTGATTACCTGTATGGTTGTTTTTATGTGTGGTTTTGCTCATATATGGCTCATCTGGCCCGTATGTAGTTGTTGGTCTCATACGTAGCTTATTTGGCTTATATATATGTTGTTGTCTCATACGCAGCTCGCCGGGCTCGTATGTAGTTGTTGGTCCCATACGTAGCTTGTTTAGCTCGTATATATTTTTGGTTACTCGTATGTAGCTTTTTAGCTAATACGCAGTTTGTTGTACTCATCTAGGGTGATATCATTGCCCTAGGGCTATCGACCATTAAGACGTGTGCTTACCTTACTCCTGAGGGACTGTTGATGAGTCACTCGCGTGTACCGTCAGATCTTAACCGAGTTGGTTGACGCGGACCGGAGTGTGACGAAATCCAAGTTCAGGATAGTAGCATGCGAATACATTCGTATTGCCGAGGTCTTCGATCGATAGGCCATGAACCAGATCCTTAGGGATTCTGGTAAATCTAGGTTGAGCAGCCTAGTAGAGTTATCTTGCGAAGTCTAACTTAAGACCTTGCATGTTGTGTTTATACTGTTGTCATCCCTAGGATTGTTCAGGGTTAGTGACATCGTTAGGGTAGTAACTTATGGCTATTACTACTTAACCATTACTTATTATCATTATTCGCCGAAGGGAAAGAGTTGGTGTTAAGGGTGATTCCTTATGATCCGACCTGTTCTATAGGCCGGCACTAGGCGGTGTTATTCGGTTGTATCTTCCCGTCAAAGAGATACGTACGATACCTTCTCACGAGTTGGGAGCATGGGTTTGCTTATCTCGCACTGTTAATTCCTGAAATACTGTGACTTATGGGTGCCACAAGGTAGGCTTCGTGCTATCCTGCACTTGCGAGACCCTATGTTCATTTGGTTTTTGAATGAGGTTCGGTACACCGGACAATAGTGGCAAACACAATCACCACTATAGTGACTGCAGTAACGGAACTAGACCGTACCTGCAACCTTGTTTTGAGTGAGATCCGGTACTCCGGGTAGTAGTGGCAAACGGAGACACCATGAGTGTACTGCATTGATGGGGACTTGACCCCTTCTGCAACCTCACCAGTCACGTTGTATTGTCAGGAACAGGTTGTGTGCAAAGTAGAATTCATAACGTAGATTCAAATCCCTATATATGAAGAAACGGCTTGTTATGGGGCGTATGTAGTATGGGCTGCATACTGTTCCGGAGACTTGCTTGCATTAGATTAAGAGCATCCTTGCATTAGTAATCTCACATTAGAGTCTAAGTCATAACATACACTGACACATCAAATATATATACACATTTCTATTTTCATCAATCTGTTTGCTATAGTTGAGATTTGCTGCTAGTTATCAGTCTTAAAGCGTCAGTATATGTACTGATGTCCCCTACTTTAATAGGTACTGGATTGCAGAAGTACAGGTACTGGATTGCAGAAGTACAGATACATGATTCAGGAGGAGTCGATGCTAGAGAAGTAAGGAGTCAACTTTATTTAAGTTTCCGCTGTAATATATATTGTAATTTCATTTGTAGCAATTATTGTAATTTATTCATTGTTGTAATTTGTTTATTGTTGGAGAAGCATCCAAGTGAAATACCAAGTGTTGTTCTTTATTCATTGTACTCTGATGTAATTTGTTGAAAGTTGTAACACTTGGAATTGTAAAGGTATTATTATAACACTGTTATAATGTATTGCAATTTGTTAATATTCGGACTTGTAATATATTTGTATTGAATAAAAAGTTTTAAATCTTCCTGTTTTTCTGTGTATTGTGGCTAATTGAAAAAAAGATTTTGGCTTATGTCACGGTTTTCCAGTTACCGGAAATCGGGACGTTACACAGTATCTAGGTTCAGTTTAGTTACTAATATATTTGTGTATCATAGGATGACTTGGAGGCTGAACTCGAAGAGCTGGAGGAAGCAGAATTTGAGGAAGAGCTTCTCAAGCCTGCTACAACTGCTCCTGTCCCAGTACATGTTGTTCCAACTGGTAGACAACCAGCTCCTTCTGCTCCCCATAGAAACACAGCCGAAGAAAATGAATTTGCAGCTTTGCTAGCTGAAATGGCTTTGTAATCAGGTGTACCTTTGAACTCTAATGACTGTGTTTAAGGGAACTAGATCTCGTACTAAATTTAAGCGAGAGGCATTTGTTTGCATGTTCTGTTGAATAGGAATTGACATTCCTTCATGTTCGTCTCAATTAAACTTTAGCTAGACTTCGGAAATGGCTAAATGCTCCTTTTTGTCAAATTTGTTGCGAATTCTTCTCCTCTGGGTCATTGTCCATGTTGTCTTTGGTACAATGTTTAGGACAACTTTTTAAAAAAAAATTGTAAAAGGAATAAGAGAAAATGAATTTTTTGGAAATCTTTTACTGATATTTCACCAACAAAGGAGTAAGAAAAGAGAATATATATGTTTCACCAACATTTTTTGGAAATCTCTTACTGATATAAGTGAAAATGAATTTTAGGAATACATATCTTTTTCCCTAGACCATTAGATAGAGATTAATGATTCATATCATTTTCCCTTGACCAATTGCTATGAATGTTCTTTTTTCCAATTTGTAGTAAGAACTATTGTATGTCTATTTCTAGTTTTCATGTATTTGTTAAATGTTGATTATATGCCACAAATATAGAATGAAGGATTTGATATTGCTTTGGGTGTATGTTCATCTTTGCTTCATCGCTATTAAACTGACAATTCTTTCAAGGAACTTTTTTTAAAATTTTTTTTTTTATTAAAAAAATACCCTATCCTAGCGTTTTCGACCAAAAACGCCTAGATAGGTTATTAAAAAAAAACATATCACAACGTTTTTGGTCAAAAACGTCGGGATAGGTAACTTTTTACTTATTTTATAAACGCTCTATCCCGGCATTTTTTATTTAAAACGCCGGGATAGACGTGATCTATAGCGGATTTGTTAAAAACGCCAGGATAGACCATATAGTTGTCCTAACGCTTGCTATAGCGCTGTTTCCAGAAACATTTCAAGAAACACCGCTATGGTTTATCCCGATATTTATAAAAGCCGGAATAGCCCCAAAAAAATGCCAAGATTGTCTTTATTTTACCATCTTTATCTATAATGTTACAATTATATAGCTAGAGAACCGGAGTTCGTCTCTTGTGGACAACAATGTTGCTTATACTAAATCTTAAGCTGACATCTAAAACATTTATTTATATCAACTATTAACTTAAATTTACTGTTTGAATAAAAAAACCCTCGCCTTTTTAAATTATACTATAAGTAGCTTATTATTCGTTTATTGAGTTGTTTCATCTTTTTGTGTTCTTTTTAAAATGTTAAAAAAAAAAACTGAATTTCATTTTCTTTGCAAGTAACCAATCATGTCCCTTTTATCTCTTCTTACTCCTTTGTGTAACCTATCTTAGCCTTCTAACTGCATTAGTGATTTTAATGCAATTATATTCGATGATGAGAAAGTGTTGATTACCTTGTACTGACAATCCATAAAATGTTCTCTTCTCTAACTTTGTCAGTGGTACTCATCTCATATCCATGCATTCTGCTGGCACACCACTAAGGCACTAACCTGGTATAATAATCATCGATCGTAATCCTCACTCACGAATCTATGTTTATGGGCAACTCGAATTGGTTTGAAATGTGCCCAAATAGTTATGTTGATACCTCAGTCATGCAGGTTCTGACCAAGACCGCGTCTCTTTGACTGAGAGCTGACTAATTGTCGCAAAGGACACCTTTTCAAGTACTCTAGAAATTCAATGAACATGAAGGCAATCTCTGATACGGTAGTGCAGGGTTGGGATGTTGCTGTTAGAGCATCCACTATCGCTGGTGTTGAAAAAAGATATTTGGCATTTGAAAAAGAGAAATAAGAGAGTTGTGTTGCTATCGTTTATAGAAAAATTTGACAAACAAAAGTAATAAAATATACAAACGGAAGAATATCCTCCGTCTCACATTTAAAAAAAAAATTAATATTAAAAAATTATGCAACGGAAGATGAGCTTCCGTATGACTAATTATGAAAAAAAAAACCAAAAAAATTCCTGACGGAAGATCAATTTCCGTCTGAGCTGTTTTTCCTTTTTTTAGATTTTTAAACATTTAAAATGGCATTTTCGTAAATAAGTGATAAAAAAATCGTAAATATTGGGATGGCAGTATTGTAAATATTTGGTCTTCAAAAGTTGGGCCAGAGGATCATCTTCCATCCCAGGGCTTTTTAAATTTTTTTTTTTAATTTAAATGACATTTTCAAAACATTTTTTAAAAAAAAGTAAACGAAAAATAATAAAATTAAGTCAGACGGAAGATCATCTTCCGTCTCACTTCTTTTATTATTATTTTAATAATAAAATTAAGTGAGACGGAAGATCTCTCACTTCTTTATTATTATTTTTAATATTAAAGAAAAAAGACGGAAGATGGTCTTCTGTCTGTCTCTCAACTTTTATGAATTAAATATTGGGCTGAGATGGAAAATGATATTCTGTCCGTCCGTCTTCTATATTTAGCAATTGCCATTTTTCGCTGTCAAATGTAACACCAAACTGTTCATTACTTTTCTAAAAAAATTTAGCAAACGATAGTGTGTCCGAATTTCCTAAAAAATGGATAAAATAAGTAAAAAGCAAACCATAGTGGATGCTCTTACAGGGTCTCCTTCTTAAAAAAAAAAAAGAAAAAAAAAAAAAACTTACGAAGGCTGAGCATAAGAACCAAAGACTCCAATGGCAACTAAGCATTTATAAACAAGCTGAAACTCTCTAGTTCTTCCTTAAAATGGTGTCGGCTTAGCTGCATGAATTTGATCAATGAGCAGATTTTCTCCCGTCACCAAAAAGACAAGACGGCATCTGTTATTGATCCGATCGAAATGGCTTTTTAAGAATCCCTTTATAATATAATCCATTTCACTCTTCTATAACGTAATTCCATGTACTTTATTCTTCAGCTTTGTAACTTGGGCTTCAGCCTTGACCATAATGTATATATGAAAATGAAAGGCTCTTTCCAATATAGTTTGAAAGTTACTGGTCGAACAAAAATCATGGTCAAATATGGCCGTGTATAAAAACTTTTTCCATTTTGCAACCTGTGATCAGTTATTATAACTAGTATCATGCACGTGCGATGCACGTGGAGGAAGAAGGAAAAAAACAAAAAAAAAAGGAAAAATAATTTCCAAACTGATCCACCGTCAAAAATATTTACCAAACTGGTCCACTTTCGCACGTGCACGCGGAAGAAGAAGGAAAAAGACAAAAAAAAGGGGAAATAATTTCCAAACTGATCCACTGTCGAAACTATTTACCAAACTGGTCCACTTTCGAAAATATTTACAAAAATGAGTCATTTGGCTTCAAAATGACAAAATGAAAAAAAAAAAAAAATAATGACAAATACCACTAAGCCCTTCTCCCATTATAATAGTAGAGATAATAATAATAATAATTGTTATTATTACTATGACAAAAGTCGTAAAACAACCTCAATTTTTTTTTTTAATCAAGAAACTGCCTTAAGTCCGCTGACATCATGATGATGGTAAAAATCGCACTGAATCAGGGTCGTACGATTTCAGTACAAATCTCAAAGTTTCTACAGACAAATTAATCTAACGGGCCTCCTTAACAGGTCCGGGCCTTCTCCAGACCCATCTACAACTCATGAGCTTCTTTCAAGCCCATAAAAAGTGACAGACTAGACCCACTAGGAGAGACACTCAGCCCATGCAGGCTAGGAGTAAAATCTCTTATCCTCTAACAAGAGAACATATCTCTTGAGGGGGAGAAACATAACGAAGATAAGGAATTCATATCAATCAAACGGATCTAAATCAATCTCTTGATATGTTTCTCATGCCTATAAATACCCTGCCCCCTCCACAGTCAGAAGGTAATCAACAATTCGCCACTTTCTCTCTCAAAATCTCTTTCTCTTTCTAGTTCTGACAAAGTGTCGGAGGGTCTGTCGCTGGGGCCACCCCCCGGTGTTTCAGGCATTTTGCAAGTCCATTGGCCGCGTCAGCAACCATCGGATTCAGATCACGATGGCCAGTCAACGATCCAGATTCAATCTCAGGAGCTGTAACCACATTTCACGGCAAAGATTAAAGGTCAGACTTTTAGTAGTTTCCATTAAATAAGAACTCACTATCAGTATGCTCCCACACCAAAATAAGCAGCAACAGATTGATGCCATCTTTGGGAAACTACACAAGTCAGACTTGCCGCCAAACCACCAAGACTCAGAGGCAGAGCGGCGGCCTCAAGTAGTCGCACCAACTTTCTACGTCAACGAGCTCCTCCTATGGAAGATCTGATTCCTCCTCAATAGTCGTCCCGTCAACCTAATCAAGCTCCTTCCAACGAAGAGACAAAACCATCATGAATAACATTCTCATTACGACCACGTCTCAGTCCATAATACTTCAACTGATTCAATGGCCTAGAGAAGCCCTCGGGGGTCTAGAGATCTCCGCCAAATCATCAGTGCTAGACAACAAGAAATTGATTTACGAATTCACTTGAACGAGAGGCATACCTGAACTGAGACCTCCCTCTCGAGACATCAAACAAACCAGAGAATCTATTTTCCTAGATATAGATCAAGGCAATTCTCCTCTCACAGGGGGCGCACCACAATAAGGAGCCCGTCTCATGAGAGTCGAAAGCTTCTTGTGCGGAACAAAGGGAAAAAATACCCCAGTCACTAGGGCCGAATTGGATAAGTTCAATCTCGAAATCCTCCAAGCTGTCCAAGGAAGTCAAGATCTAGGTCTGCCCCCTAACGAAGGATCCGCCGACTCAACTAGGTACGAGGGGAAGGACGACCAAGTCCTTCGCCGTATCCAAGAAGTCCAAGATCGTCTAGAACATATTAAGAATGAGAGAAACCGCTCCAGCAGGGCCTACCGCCCTAGTCGACCACCTTTCAGCAAAGCCATCCTCGATACACCCATCCCAAGAGACTTCAAAGCTCCTTAATTTGAATCCTACAATGAAGAATTAGACCCGATCGACCATATGGAGAGCTTCAAAACACTCATGATGGTCTACAACGTCACCGATGTACTCATGTGTCGACCATTCCCTATCACACTGAAAGAATCAGTAAGGAAATGATATTCGTGCATGACTTCAGAATCAATATTCTCTTTCGATCAGCTCAAGGAACTTTTCATTGCGCACTTCATTACTAGCCGCAAGGATGAAAAAACAAGTACATCCATGTTAGAACTGAAACAAAGAGATAGATAACTGCTGAGAGACTTTGTCAAATGCTTTATAACTAAAGTAAGGTTGATTCACTCCTTGAACACTTCAGTGGCGACTGCAGCTTTCCATCATAACATCACTAACAAAGACCTGAAAGCTTCCCTCGCCAAAAAGCCACCCAAAAGTTTCACTGAGCTTCTAGAATGGAGTGATAAGTATATCAGGGTCGACGAAGCTCTCTATCTGTTGATTCTTAATTTTGATGATTACAACACAATGCAAAGTTTGTTGTGCTATTTCTCATATATTGCAGGTTGTATTAAAGTTTATCAAGTATGATACACAAAGGCCTCAAAGCAAATTGATCAAGCAAGTCACAATGTTCTAAAGCTGAAGAATGATCAAGCAAAGCTTCATATAAAGACAATGGCTAAAGCTTTACTCAAGACTCAAGACTCAAGTCAAGACCAAAGCTTCAATGTATTATAGTTTGTGTGTCTTGTAAAATGTAATTTTTTCTCTTTGTTGAATCTTAGATTGATGTACAGCCTTATCACATACACACACACTCACACATATTTTTTATAACTATGTATTTTATAAAATCTAAAGGTCTAAACAGCTTGAACTAGATCAGTTGTTGAGTACCATTCGACTGCCATTAAAAATCAGTCGACTGAATGTGCACAAAATCTTCTTCAAACTCCGACCAGTCGACTCATTACGGCAACCCAGTCGACTGTTCAAGTCGTTTCGACAGTTTACTGATTTCAAAACTTGTTTTTTCGAATTTAAAACTTTTATCCATTATTATTCGTTGTTAAACAGTTGTAGGAACTGTTTTTACAACGTCCAGGGATTCTACTCTATAAATAGAGCCTTAGAATTACCATGGAAGAGTTCCAAGCATTTATGAGAAAAAGTTCAAGTATTGAGCTTTCAAGAAAGAAAAGTTTTCAAATTCACTAAGTCTTGGTTCTCTGTTTTCAGTCCACCATAACCTCGATTTCGTTTTGGACTGAATTCAGAAGTCAACCAAATAGTCACGTACAAAATCACAATCACAACAAGGGTATAGGTTGATTGTAAATAATTTTATTGTTTTCTTTTTCTCTCGGTTGGAGAGTAGGGCTCTAGGGAGTAGAGTCAGGTTTTCACTCTTGGTGGAAGAGTGGGTTGCTCTCTCTAGTGGTGAGAGAGGACTACGGGTTGGACATGGTTATTGTCTAACGCCGTAGGGTATTCTTGTACATTTTTCAAGAATAGTGGAAACTCTCAGGTGGGTTGCTTGGGGACTGGATGTAGGTCGGGAGGACCGAACCAGGATACATCGTATGTACTTTGTGGTTGTATCTCTTTGAACTTGCATTTTATTTTCTTACTTTTTAAGCTCTCTGTGAAACTTGTCTGGACAGTCGACTGCGTCTCCTTTTAAGTTGACTGGTCAGACTTGTACTGCTTACTCTCTGAAAACCTGTCTTGTAAGTCAACTGGTTCTTCTATAAGTCGACTGATCAGACTCGTCTTAAAATACTCTTCTTAACTGTCGCCCCAGTCGAATGGTTTCTCTTTTCAAGTCGACTGGTCAGAAGAAAAGTTTAATTCCGCAATTATTTTTTATAAAACACTATCCTCAGTGAAAGAATGGTTCATCTTCTAGGAACAAACGGAAGAATACAAGCAAGGAAGAACCCAAGAAGTTCCAGAAAGACGGTGCAGGTCAATGCCGTCCACCTCCAGCACCACACTTCGACAAGTTCACTCCTTTCAACGCAAGCGTATCAGCCATACTCATGGAAGTGGAGAAGGACGGAATAATCCATCCTCCCCTCAAGATGTCAACGTCTAGCAAGAGAAGAGACAAAAATAAGTGGCGTGCATTTCACCAAGATCATGGATACAATACCGAAAACTGTCGAGCCCATAAACCAGAACTGGAGGCCCTGATTCGCAGAGGCTATCTCTCCAACTTCATTCAGAAAAATAACGATGTCGAAAATCCTCCGCCCCGGGGGGCTAATAAGCATCAAGAGAGGCCATCCGAGTGGCAAGAATCTGAATACATAGTCGTCCTCCACTCCATTCACGGAGGCCCGATGGGGGAAAATTCCAACTCCTCCCGCAAAGCTTTCATCAGGGAAGTCAACTACATAAGTAACATCACACCTGCCAAGAGCACCGAGGTCTCGATATCTTTCTTTAATAAGGACCTAGAAGGTGTCCAAACACCTTATTGCGATGCATTGGTCATAAACCTTTGCATGGTGAATCATGAGGTACGCCACATCCTGGTAGACAATGGCAGCTCAGTAAACATTTTCTTCATGGCCACATTCAAGGCTCCCAAGCTTTCCTGAGACCGACACAAGCCAGCTGGTTATACACTCCACGGATTCTCCGGTGTCCTCGTTCAAGTAGAAGGAGTCGTCACACTTGATGTGACAATAGGAAAAACCTCCGCTATTCGAACGGAAACACTGGACTTTATGATATTCGATGTCAAAGCCACATACAACGCTATATTCAGCCATCCTGGCCTAGCGGCCTTCCATGCAGTTGCTTCTACCTTCCACATGAAAATGAAGTTCCCAACAATGGCTGACGTAGGCCAAGTTGTAGGAAGCCAACAGGCAGCACGAGCATGCTACACCGCTATAATGGGGAGCTCAGTTCACCCTCTCGATGCCATAGAGCTACTGCCAGAAAGCAGTCACAAAATTTTCAAGACTGTAAACAAGATTGAAGCCACTGCCACAAACAATTCTACCAAGAACTTCCAAACCTGCCAAATCTTCTCTCACCATAACACAGTAATTACCCTGAATCCCTTGCCCGAAGCCACTCCGCTCATTCAACGGAGACATATAATCATGCCTAAATACATTGGTGCATCAGAAGATTTCTCTTTCTCTATGCAAAACAATGGGGGGCTCCCTCCAAAACAAGCAAGTCCATGCAAGGTCTACCAAATTGTTCACCTAACGGCTCATCAACTTGAAGACCCGGTGTAACACACCGAATTTCAAAACATACTGAATTCGAGTTCCACAGGATCTTTTTACTTCACTTCGTACAATTTTATAAGGAAATAAAACTTTACTTTACATCAGAGTTACATTTACATTAACACTTATACAGCAGAAGCAAAAAAATTTTTCTCTTCTTTACAACACTGAATGAAATACAACAACACTTGAACAATCTTTAAGCATCAATTCCTCTTTAGTCTTTTTCATATGCTTTACCCTGCATAGAAGCTGTGGGGACGTCAGTTCATTCAACTGACGAAATATTATACACGACTATCCTCTCTATGCCGGAAACAGTATAACGATTCTCAACACTTAACAAACCACAAACTTGTTCACAAACAAAGCTAAGGGGACTATCCTATTGATGTCGTGTTGTGAATGTGCACTAGTCCTTAATGCAGTTATTTATGTTATATGACACTAATGTGTACTTGTTCAGAGTCTATGTAATCCATACTACATAGGTCCGAGGGCAAGCCATTAACTATTCTTTATCTTGTAGGTTTCAATCCTTCACCATGACTTAATCTACTACTGTAACTATGGTAAGTATCCTAGATGTTCTATGACCTATGAACTCATGTCTAGCCTGGAGAGAATCCCAACGCACTGACACATAACTCATCATGCAGGCATCCTGTGGTAATTCACCTCCTACCATAGACATGACACCACCCGCAGTCACCAAACACCCATGAGCGTCGCCACCGGGACGGTACTCTGGAGCAGTATCCACGTCCTACTCATGACGCATCATGGGACATCCTGTGAATACTCTCACGCCGCCAATCTAATGGCCATCATACTCATATTTTTCTCTTACTTTCATGACATCTTCACTATATATCTAGTCCTTAATTTGATTGAATCGTGAACAAAATCAATCCCTTAGGGTTAGCACTTCCACTATACCGGTCTTATTCAATCATTTTCCATGACCCAAATCTTGGTCTTTTCATTTCAAATTTCATCTCAACATTTCTTTTATTGCCGGTATAAGGCTTAGCTACACCCTAGTTCTTAATTTCAACTCATAATTACAACACCGAGTTTTTCATACTTATAAGATCTTTTTCCATGATTAACAATAATTTTTCTTTTCATGTTCATAGCATTTGTATATTCGTATTCATAATATCCTTCATAACTCATCATGTCATTAAAATTCCAATTTCATGTACAATATCATGCATAAGCAAAGAAATTCAATTTGTCATATTCAATAGTTCATTCTTTCCACATAATTCTCTTATTCCCATTTTATCAATACTAAATCTAACATTCATACTTTCATTTTTCTTTCATTATCAAAACTTTTTTCAAATTATCTTTTAATCAATACATTTTTCTTTATCTAAAGACAATTTAAGCTAACAATTTATAGTAAGTTCTTTCTTGTAAAAATAGTCTCAAATATACTACGCCAAAGGTTATAGAAAATTATCTCATGAAAACTGGATATCATTTGAACTTCAGGGCAGTCGACTGTCAAAACATAGCCAGTCGGCTGTTCTGCGAGAATTTAAAACTCGAAGACAAATACTCAGGGCAGTTGACTGTTCTGCAAAGATTTTAAAACTCGAAAACTAATAGTCAGGGCAGTCGACTGTTACAATACAATCGGTCGACTGTTCTGCAACTAGAATCTGAAATTTATTACCTGACAGTCGACTGCCGACTCTAATTCGGTCGACTGTCGATTGCACTAGGTTGCAATTTAGAGTAGATCATGGATATATTTTTGACATTGAAAATAAGATCACAATTTTCACATTATTTATAATCAAGGTTTCCACGAAATAATATTTTTAGAACACAAGTATTCATCTTTCTACTTTGATGATGCTTAAATCTAGACAATCAAAATTTTTCATGTTGCGTTTAACCAACTATTTGTCTCATAAGCACCAATTTCAACATAGAACTCAATCCAAAACATAAAGCATGGCAACAGGATAATTTCTAGCACTTGAATTCACCATTTATCAACTAGCAATCATTTTACCAATCATTCTCTAAATTACCATTTCATCTCTAATTAAGCAACCATGGGTCCAATTTCACTTAGTTGTTTCTTAGTAACTTTATCAAATCATTCCTAGCATGATATCTAAATTTAGAAGCATGAGAAACACCCACCTATTTGGAAAAAATGGAATGAACGCTCCTAGAATGCAAGAAAGTGGCATTCTCCTCCTAGAATGTATTGTAATTGCCTTCTCCTCCTTGATGCTTGATTGGAACCCGAACCCACCAATGCTCCTTGGATGGTAGCCAACCTCCTCTTGAATGGAACACACACACAATCTCACTCTAATCTTTTACTAACACTTCTCAATCTTTTCCCACTTAGTCTTTTCTCTTTTAATAGTTTGTAGTGTACAAATGAGAAGAAACTAGGGGTATTTATACACTTATAGGATGAGAATGGATGGATAGGATTCAATTAAAGAGTTAGAAATCAAGGATCAAGATGAATTGGGAAGTTGTAGCAACTTCTATGATCTCATAACCACCCCTCAACACAACTCCACTCCCCCACTCTTCTCCATGCATAATCCGGCCACTCCTAGGGTGTGCAATGCACACACAAGTGCATGCACGTCCCCCAACTAGTGTTCCCTATTAAAATTTATACATTATAAATTTATTAATTATCTACCAAATGTGTCTACATGACAAGTTAAGGCAATTAAAGGAGTAATTAATTTATGGGCTTCAAAATAGTGGGCTTTTAGACTCATGGGTCCAAATAAAATTAAGTTGGGCATAATTTAGAAAAACAAGCTTAGCCTTTTTAAAATGGGCTTAAAAATAAAGAGAAGAAAAGAAAATAATTGTTTGTTCATGTTATAGAAAATAATTTTATAAGAAAATATTTATACAAGAATTTGTACTTGCACAACACGTAAAATCAATAATTTCTCATTTAATAAAATTCAGGGTATTACACCCGGGGGGCAAGGAGATATCATAGGGACTTGAAAAATGGAACACCTTGCCAAGGTGAACGAGGGCGTCTGAAACGTCCTCTCTTAGTAGTAGTAGTAAATTTTCTCAATTTGTAATAACGGCCAACTACTAGAGCAGTCACTTAACTATTTTCTAATAAAATGAAGTATGAATTTTTGCAGCAAATTTCCTCAATCTGTAATAACGACCAGCTACTACAGTAGTCGCTTAGTTTTATTTTTCAATAAAATGTAGGATGATTTTTTGCAAAATTCGTGTACAGTTCAACGTGTAACACCCCATGTATTTTATAATTTCAAAATAGTCGTTTGCATTTCTTTCATTGCTATTAGCTATTATTGTTATTGTTATTATTATGCATAAATATACAATTTTATTCTATATATATTCTTTAATTAATTTATTTATTTGGTGGAGCAGGTTTAATTGGATTTTAGTGTGAAAAGAAGAAGTATGAGGGCATATAACTAATAAATGAGTTAATGGGGGCTTATAATAAATTTTCCCTTTATTTGCTAAAACCACCCCTTTACTTCTCCCCCCTCACTCTCGTCAAAATCGTCAGACCGAAACTGAAACCGAATTTTCGACCATGAATTCCCCAGGCCAAATCCAGTCCGTTTCTCCAATTTTTTAAAATTAATTTGAGGGGTAGGCTAAGTGAAGGGTGCTTTTGCTAGTGGTGGAATCAATTTGGAGAAAGGATTTAGTAGAGGTATATCTCTTTTTAATTTCTTATGCTTTTAATTTCTTTTGCTTAGAAATGGAGTATATGGTTGGTTAGAGGTCGATTTTAAGGTTAGAGTCAAGAAATTAGCAAATTATTGGAGATTTTGTAAGTAGCTTATAAATTAGGGTTTTGGGTTTATAAAGGGAAGTAAATATATGAGAATTATCTCCTTAATAATAGTAGAAATTGTAGTTGAAACATTAGAATAGTATGGGGTGATTTTTGGAAATTATATGGAGATAAAATCCCATAGGAATTCCAATATTACGTCATCGAACGTGTGCAAGCTAGGTGTTCAAGAAAATGACTGAGTGATATCAGGATTAGTATTATTATTACCTATGACTGGTATGGATGTTTTGAGCCCTAACTGGCTTTGAAATTTGATAATAGGAGATGTTAGCGACTTTAGAAGCATGATGGAGAAGTGGTGCTTCGAATCTTCCCTGGAAATCAAGTGAGTATGATTATACTAAGTATATATTATGTTGTGACAGAATTTTATGTGGTTCCGAAGTGATTTTTGTGAGTTTTAGCTAAATGAAGATTTAACCAAAATACGAAATTTTTTATATGATGAAATTTTGTTATATGGAGAATTTGTGTGATTTTGAATATTTAGTGTTATGGGTGATCTACTGGGTATATGTATGATAAGATGAAGTATATGGGGTTGTTATACGTATAATATATGGTAGATAAACAAAAATTATATATATATATATATATATATATATATATATATGGTGTTATGATGTATTAATCTATTTGGTGTATGTATGTGATATATATGGGTAATAATGAGTTATGATAGCATAATCGATAAAATTAATGAGTGAGTATATTTAGAAAATAGTAAGGTCTACATGTTTACTGGGCTGTCAGCTTTCAGTATATTAGGATACTGTGGTTCACTGGTCGACAAATTAATAAAATGAATAAATGTGAAATAAAAATGAGAATGAGAAAGTAGAGAAAATATATAATGTGAAATGAAAAATGAGAATGAGAAAGTAAAGAAAGTATATGATGTGAAATGAAAATGAGAATGAGGAAGTAGAGAAATATGATGTGAAATGAAAATGAGAATGAGAAAGTAGAGAAAGCATATGATGTGAAATGAAAATGAGAATGAGAAGTAAAGAAAGCATATGATGTGAAATGAAAATGAGAATGAGAAAGTAGAGAAAACATTTGATGTGATGTGAGAACGAGAAAGAAAAGAAAGTATTTGATGTGAAGTGAAATTCAGAAAGTGATGTGCGTATCTGAGTGAAAATGAATAAGTAGAGAGAAAGAAAATGTATATATATGAAGATGGGTATGAAAAAATACGATTCATGAGTATGCAAATGAAAATGAATGGTAAAAGAAGTATATGGTTAAATAAGTGTGAAAACGAGGTAGTTGTATTGTGTAATTATAAATAAAAATATAGAAATGGTGATATGAAGATAATTATGAAAAGATGAACATTTATGTTTTGGGATTAAATATATAAAGTGAAGAAATTGAACATGTGAATTAGTTTTATGTTATGTTTTTGAATATGAAAACTGAAAGAATTATATATATGAATTAATATGATGGTATAGGAATATGAGTATAACAGTGAAGGAAATTATGTATGTAAAATTAATGTTAATAACTCAAAGAAATTATGGAATGGAAAAGAGTAAAAGAAGTAAAGATATTGTGTATGTATGAGATAATATGATATGAACGAAAAGTAAAGTTATATGTGGTAATTAGTATGATGCATAAAGTGATGTGTGTTAAGTGATGGACATGGGAATGATATCAAAACTAAAAATAAGTTGATGCCTTGGATTTGTGTCGAGGAACTACTCGCCCGCTATTTCCATGGGAATAGTAGTACTGCCTGACTTGGCACAACACCCAGGGTGAATTGTCGGGTTGTTGATATGATTGTTGTATTGCAAGATGGAAATGGAAGTAAAGAAAATTGTAAGATGAAAATGGAAGTAAAGTAAACTAATATTCCAAGCTATCGGCTTTGGGGTGCGGTGTGATATTACCCAAACTATGTTTGGGGTGCGGAATATAATTTGATAAGAATGAAGTTGCCGTAAAATGTAATATGAGACGTAAGCGAAAATGAAAGAAAGATGTATTATTAATAAGAAGGAAAAGTAACTTGAGTTGTATGATGAGATTAAAAAAAATGAATTATAAAGTAAAATATATGATAAAATGAGAATAATCTTTTCAATAAGCTATATGATGAAATTAGAATGAAAAGAAGATAATTTGTAATAGATTTAATGAAAATAAAAGTTATGGTATTATGAGAAGTTATGATATATGATATAAGAATGAATGAATGTGATGATATGCAATAAAATAAATATAGTACGAGATGATATGCTAATGGATTGAAGATTTAAAGGAGTACTTTAGTATGAAGTTCTTTTATAATGTTTTTAGGTTGACTTATTTATCATGATACCATAAGTTATTAACATTTTCTTTATATATTTCAATTTGTTACCAGTAAATTATACTCACTAGAAATGGCTAACCCGTAGTATTAGGGGGTTAGTGGAGTCCCAGGACTACCCTAGACCCCCTACTGTTACAGGTTCTCAGTAGTGCAGAGATGAGGCGTGGATTTTGGTTTTGAGTGGAATCTTTTTCTTTCTAAATATTTGTATAATTTAGTGATATGGATAGTGAAGTTTACGGTTTAAATTGTATTTTGGGATGTATGAGTATGTAGATGGCGATGATGAACATAGTGTGGGGTAGTATGATATGTTTTTTACCCGTACGCATCTCGTTGTGGAGTACCGGGTCCTATGGTATGTTTTACAAAGATTTTTCTATAAAAAATGCTACGTTTTCGAAGAAATTTATGGTTTTTATTTGATATTTAATATTCTATTATGAGTTTGACCCCCTGAGCATGATATATATATATATATATATATATATTGCCGATGTTATTTTGCTCATTTTGGCCTGGGGAGCCCATGAAAATTTTGCCTGTGTTGTGAGCTATGGAATTTAGAGCAAAATTCTGTAAGCTTTTTGGGTTTCGGAGCAGAAATTTCAAAGGAAACTCTGCCAAAATTTTATTTGAAATATAACTATCTTAGTTTATGTTTAAAATGATATAGAAATTGAAAGAATTGAATTTGGAGTTGTAAAAAAAAAAGTTTTGTGGTGTTACAGTTTGGTATCAAAGCTTAGATTAACTAGAAATTTCTTATTAATTCTAGTGATCCTGTCATGTGTGTATGAGTTCTTTATTGCTAAGTCGGGAATGTGAAGTTTGTTTTATGTTGTGTGGGTGTTTTGCTAAGTAGCGGTTCTGTTATTGAATGGTGTGACCCCTTTTAGACTTTTGTTTGACCTGGGGTCGATATTACCTTTTATGGCCCATGCATATATTTTGCATTATGGCATTCTTATGACCTCTTTAGAACCCCCAGTGAGAATTTGTACATATTAGGAGAGTTCTATTATATTGATTGATGTGTGCCGAGAGGGGAAATTTCCTTAGGATCATGTGTGTGTCCTATAGGTGTGTGTCCTTTAGACTGTGGGGTGATGTGCGGTAGGCGTTATCGTTTGATATTGAGTGATGGATTGGTTGTGAAGGCTTATGCATAGTTGGAGTATAATGCGGGGAGGACTCGGGTGAGAAAGCCCGATGAAACCCAGTTTTTAATTATATGTAATGCCTTGGACAATGTATGTATGTCCGTTGGGTTCGGTGGAAATACCCAATGTGAAGATTGAAATTATTGATGTGGGTTGTAAACTTTCTGATATATTAGAGGATGGTTCACTGAGAAGGTGTACTGAATAAGGTGACTATTAAGAATAAGAATCCATTGTCGAGAAGAGATGGTTTGTAGGATTAGTTGCGGAGAGCGACAGTGTTTTCATAGCTAGATTTGCAGACTGGGTACCATCAGATGAGCATTGAAAAGGGAAGTATCCCAAAGACTGCTTTTTGCACCTGGTATGAACTGTATGAATATTTGGTGATGCCTTAGGGGCGGACAAATGCCCCTACATTTTTCATGGATTTGATGAATCGGCCGCCTTTCCTTGTATCGACAGGTTCGTGATTGTGTTTATTGATGATAATTTGGTGTATTTTTGCAGCATGGAGGAGCATAGATGGCACCTCATAACTGTGTTGTAGACACTTTGGGACCATAAGTGGTAGGACTAGTCTTCAAATTGTCATTTTTGGGAGCGAGAAGTGTGATTTTTGGGGCACATTGTGTCTATTAAAGGCATATCTATGGATTCGGAGAAAGTTACAGCGGTGAAAAGATGACGAACAACCCACAAATGTGTCAGAGATTCAGAGTTTCTTGGGTTTGGTTGGCGATTATCGGAGGTTCATTCCTCGACTTTCTATTATTGCTGCATCGATGACTCAGCTTACCCGGAATAATGTGTCGTTTGTATGGTTCGACCAGTGTAAAAAGGCATTTCAAGAGTTAAAGGAAAGATTGCGTACAACTCCTGTTTTGATTACCCCCGAGAAGGGAGTGCCTCTCCAAGTATATACTGATGCATGTGGTACATGTTTAGGTGGAGTTTGATGTAGAAAGGCGGGTTTGTGACTTATATATCTAGGCCGTTGTGGTCATATGGAGTGAGTTATCCTACTCAGCTTTGAAATTGGTGGTTGTAGTGTTTGTAATGAAGATGTGGAGATTTTCTTTGTTGGGGAGCATTTTCAGATTTTGACGGATTAGAAGAGTTTGAAGTACTTGTTTTCGTAAAATGAGCTTAGCAGGAGGTGACAAAGGTGGCTCGAATTCTTTAGTAGCTTGAGGTTGGGAAAGCGAATATGGTGACAGATGTCTTAAGTAAGAAGAAGGATATTGGCTTTTATTATGTCCCAGGTGTGGACGGTTTTAGAAATATTGGGTCAGTTTGATTTTACTTTAGTAACAGATGGTGATATGACCTTATATGTGGGCAGTTTATCAGTACAACTGTCTATTCTACAGCTGATCATTCGAACTTAGATTCGCAATTTTTGCTTGTTACAGATGATGTATTATCTACTTCTAGATGAGATTAATGAATGTCCTACAGATTGGTTAGTAGGCAGTGAGGGAGGTCCTCGTTATCATCGTAGACGTGGTGTTCCTGATGTGGATGGTTTATGGTAGCGGGTGATGGAGATTGCTCATTATACTAAGTATATTGTTTATCCCGGTGGCATGAAGATGTATCGAGATTTTATAAGGATATTTTGGTAGCCTGGAACGAAGAAGGATATTAGTTATCAGGCAAGAATGGATAAGCCTCTTTTGAGGTGTGTAGTCGACAAAAGAGTTATGCAGATCAGCGGCGACAGCCTTTTGAAGTTGGAAGTTGGAGATTGGGTATTCTTAAAGGTTTCCCTTATACGTGGAGTACGCCATTTTGGGAACCTAGGAAAGTTGGACCCGAGTCTTGTTGGAATCTTCAGAGTCATAGTAAGAATTGGAACCGAGGCGTATTGTTTGAAGCTTACACCTGAGATGTCAGACATTCTTAATGTATTTCCTGTCTCTATTTTGAGAAAGTGTGAGAGATCTAGCTCAAGTTGAAGAGCCGCCATAGATTGAAGTCTAGCTGGATGTGACATATTCCATGAAACCAGTGGCTATTATAGATAGATTAGTATAGCGATCAAGATGTCAAGTTGCTCCGTTCCTGAAAGTTCAATGGGGTGTTAATTTTAATGACTATATTTGGGAATCTAGGGAGATGGTGAGGAGAGAATCTGGAATTGTTTGGAGAATTTTCTTAACCCCTGTAGCTCAGAGACGAGCTTCTTTTGATGTGTGTATAATGTAACACCCATGTATTTTATAATTTCAAAATAGTCGTTTGCATTTCTTTTATTGCTATTAGCTATTATTGTTATTCTTATTATTATGCATAAATATGCAATTTTATTCAATATATATTCTTTAATTTATTTATTTATTTGGTGGAGCGGGTTTAATTGGATTTTAGTGTGAAAAGAAGTATGAAGGCATATAACTAATAAATGAGTTAATGGGGGCTTATAATAAAATTTTCCTTTATTTACTAAAACCACCCCTTCTCTTCTTCCCCCTCACTCCCTTCGAAATCGTCAGACCAAAACCGAAACCGAATTTTCGGCCATGAATTCCCCGGCCCAAATCCACTCCTTTTCTCCATTTTTTTAAAATTAATTCCAGGGGTAGGCTAAGTGAAGGGTGCTCTAGCTAGTTGTGGAGTCAATTTGGATACAGGAGTTAGTGGAGGTATATCTCTTTTTAATTATTTGTGTAATTTCTTATGCTTTTAATTTCATTTGCTTAAAAATGGAGTATAGGGTTGGTTAGCGGTCTATTTTGATGTTAGAGTCAAGAAATTAGCAAATTATTGGAGATTTTGCGAGTTGCTTATAAATTAGGGTTTTGGGTTTATAAAAGGGAAGTAAATATATGAGAATTATCTCCTTAATAATAGTAGAAATTGTAGTTGAACCGTTAGAATAGTATGGGGTGATTTTTTGAAATTTGATGCAGATAAAATCCCGTAGGTATTTAAATATTACGTGCATCGCACCTGTGCGTGCCAGGCATTCAAGAAAACGCCTATCACGCCCTGCTTCCCAAAAATACGAAATACGAGTACATAACTTTGGCCCAGCGAATGACTAACGTCACCCATAAGTTGTTTATCCGATTAACTGACAATATAATCAATACAGAACAATTGCGCAGGCAATAATAATAATTTCATGTACAATAATACTTGGAATGAAGCAATAAAAATATCCAAATATAATAATAATCCAATGTCTACAAACAAATAATAGCAATATTCGGGTCATAAGCCCAATACAATGAAATAACAATAGATAATAAGACTCCATACATTAAGTTCAATAAAATAATAAGCAACTAGAAAGCATTAAAATCTTCAGAAAGTTTGTTCTCCAATTCCAGCAGGCACTTCTCCATCAACACCTGTGAACACTTCATCTAAAATGAGGAGAAAAATTATCCTTAAAGCAAGTCGTGGACAGCAAGTAGAGAAAGTAAGGAACAATGGAATAACAGTATAACAATGAAGTCAATGAATCAATAGGAATCAATAACATGGCACGATAGTAATAATCAATAACATGGTAATCGATGCAACGGTTCGGTATCAATAACACTTAGACAATATTGGATACAAATAGGAACAATGATGAACAAAATACAATGTCGATGTGATGCAAATCCTTAAGTCTATTATTCATTTTAATCCTAACTAATGCATGTACTACTGCATCCCATACTATAGGTTCGATGTATACAATCAATTTTGTTTAGACCGAGTGGTGAATTCTTTAGATCATGTGTAAGTACGGTAATCACTGATATGATACATTATGTTGCACAATACATTACGATGATTAACTGATTCATTGATACATTGGTACATTGATACATTAGTACATTGGTACATTGGTATATTGATACATTGGTACACTGATACATTGATACGATTCATTGATGCAATATCCGAAAGATTGGGGTGCCGTAGTCAGCACTCCACAATCAATCGATAAATACTGGTCGACACAGTCACTATATTATTCACTACCCAAGTCATTCCCTTAAATCTCGTCTTATTAATTATTTTATTAATGTAACAATACAATATGCAATTCAGAGACATGAGATGAACAATAATAACAATAGGGAAACAATAGGATGGTAACATGAAATAGGACAATTAGAATGGTGACAATAAGACACTAGGATCATGCAATGCAACATACATTCACTAATTCATGCCAAAGTACGATATAGGAATAATTAATTCATTAAAAAGTCGAATCTAAAATTTTGGACAGCAAGCGCAGTCTGTACAAAAATACAGTTTTCCGCTGAATCAGAAATTAAAAGTTGAATCTGTCAGAAGTTCTAGAAACTAGACTTCCACACGGTTTCAATGCATATTTAAAGTTCAAAATCCGACAAAAGTAGCTAGGCCAAACACATGGTTCTTTATAGGTTTTATGTTCAGGCAGAATATCCACATCATGTTGTTTTAATTTTAGAAATAGCAAATACTCGATATTAAATTCATTAAAAATACTTATTAGATTCCTAAAGATGTAAATTAAGAATGTGGAAATTTTCAGGACAAAATTTTATCATTTGATCAGCCTTTTTACTATTTAAACATAAAAGGTACAAGAATCTGAAAATCTGAAAGTAAAAATACAGATGTAGTAAAATGGGCATAACTTTTGCTACAAAACTCGGAATTCAAAAATTCAAGATGCTCTGGAAACTAGAAAGATAATTCTACAATTCATATTCAGAAAGTATTTCATTTTAAGATCGTTTATTGGTTCGAAAATAGCAGTTAACATTCAGGTCAGCGAGCATATACAGGATTTTGGGAAATTTTCATGAAAATAAATTAATTAAACATGATGGCTATCGATTCTTTAGTCAATAAATTGTGTAATCAATATGATGGGTGTCAAAACATGATAAATAAAACTAGAACACGCTCATACATCAATTTATCACCAATCAATCATCAAACGAGTAAACAACATACAACCTAGAAATTGCCTCTACAATAATTAATTTGTGTGTCGATTATATGAATAATCCTATTATCAATTCTACAGGCACTTATGAAAGATCCAAACTTTAGAGTCAAAAGTGGCACGATGTCAAGAATATTGAGGTTAGCTCGTGTAAACCATCAATAGACCCAACGAGAAGATGAACAATAGATAATATGATAGCAAAAAAATCTACTTGCAAGAGTTTCAACAAAACTTGAATTTAATACAATTAGCAATTCAAGAGGACAGTGACTTGCCTTATAAATGGTGAATTTGAATACCACGAATAACGGGATAAGAATTCCGAAGCAATGAACCCACGAACTAGCAAATCCACAAAAGCAAAAGAACCTAAAGCAACACAGCACACAAAGAGACTGCAGCAACACCAGTGGGGGAGAGAGCAACTGCAGTAAGGGGCGTCGGTGTCCCTGGCGGCTAGAGAGGCGGCGACGCAAGGTAGGGTGGCGGCGCACAGTGGTTCTGGTCGGCAATCGGACAGAGGAGGAAGGGAAGGGGGATGGGTTCTGGCATCACTAATGTCGAGGACAGGGAAGAGGGAGGACGGGGTGGGGTTCTGTGGTGGTGCTGGCACCGTGGAGAGACGGCGCTGACGAGGGGAGGTGGATACGGGGTAGTGGTCAACGGAGGATGGCCGGGGAAGATGCCGGAGATGGGTCAGGGGATTTAGGCGGGAAAACCTTGGACGGGGAGAGAGAATAGGAGAGAGATTAGACGGCCGAGGTTTTGAAAATTGTGCAATTTTTAGGATTTGTATTCGGGTTGTATTTATAGGGTGCAATTAAGGTACTGGGTTAGTGGTTTAGGGTCCAATAAAAGCGGTTTTGGGTCAAGAACAAATCAAATTTGGTTTAGGGTTCAATTAAGAGATAGATGAAAATCAATAGGGTTTAAATAAAAATACCCACAATTCAATAAAAGAAAAAAAATAGGATTAACAAGAAATAGTTCATTTAAGAAAAGAAAGAATTCCATGAACAAAAGTTTAAATCCAAATGAATAAATAAGTAATACAATAAATATAAATTGGCTTGAAAATTAATCGGAATTCGCCAAGAAAATTAGATTAAGTACGAAAACAAAATAATTCGTTAAATGCACTTTAATTAAATAGTCAAGGAATAACAATTAATAGTTATAATTATAAAAATAATAAAATCATACAATAAAATAATTATTCGGGTTTAACAATTTTTATTAAAATAATCCAATAATAATAATATATATGATTTAGGGCCCAAATATAATTAACCGATAAATTAAGATTATCAAACAAGTTTAAAATACACCATCATTCAAAATAATATAATTTTCGATTGGAGAAAATTTTAATAGAAAATCCTAAAACGAATTTAATACAAAATAAATTTATCAATAATCGAAATACAGAAAATGTTCAGAAAAAAATGTATTTACGAGAATGGGGGTTACAACGCCTGAATGACATTAGGATTAGTATTTTTATTACCGGTGACTGGTTTAGATGTTTTTTGCCCTAATTGGCTTTGAAATTTGATAATAGGAGATGTTAGCGACTTCGGATGCGTGATGGAGAAGTGGTGCTTCGAGTCTTCGCAGGATATCAAGTGAGTATGATTATACTAGGTGTATATTATGTTGTGACAGAATTTTATACTGTTCTGAAGTGATTTTTGTGAGTTTTAGCTAAATGAAGATTTAACCGAAATACAGAATTTTTTATATGTTGAAATTGTGTTATATTGAGAATTTGAGTGATTTTGAATATTTAGTGTTATGGGTGATGTACTGGATATATGTATGATAAGATGAAGTATATGAGATTGTTATACGTATAATATACGGTAGATAAACAAAAATAATATATATATATATATATATATATATATATATATATATATATATATATATATAGATATATATATATATATCACTCATTATTATCCATATATATCACATACATACACCAATATATATTATTATCCATATATATCACATACATACACCAATATATATATATATATATATATATATATATATATATATATATATATATATATAGAAAATAGTGATGTTTAAAGTGAAACTAATGGGCGGTAATATGATGTAATCATTTACTTATGTTGGCATGTTCATAAGATATTATAACGTGAGCGAATAATTACTTTGGTGCATTTATGATGCGGAATATTATGAAGTAATAATCTTATAAATAAAATAAACAGGTGTATGTGAATATGTGATATAATGAGATAATAAATTGCATGGTTAAAGTCAAAGATGCGGCAGATTATTGAAATAGAAGATGAGATGTTGTATGGGGATGAAAGGATGAGATGAAAATGATAATAATAATTAAGTTTTGTTGACCACTACCTACAGAAATCCTGGAGGTTTGGGCTAGACCTCCTAACACCCAAGGACCGACTTGGGATGCGGTGTTCTTATCGCCCAAGTTATCAGCTTGAGGCCCGTTATTACCCAACTCAGCTGGGGGTGCGGTGATATTCCCTCGATGACAGATGTCACGAGGAAGTACCCTAGTGAAACTAGGGGTCTGGTGTTTTCTTTTCGCAAGTTGGTTTTGCCACGAGGAAGTACCCAAACTATGTTTGAGGTGCAGTGTTTCCCTCGCTGGCTTCGGCTGGGAGGAAGTACCCAAGTTCTACTTGGGGTGCGGTGTTTTCCTCGCTGGCATAGGCTGGGAGGAAGACGTGGCCTCGGACGCTTAAGACCCCGGGGGGGCAAAGGTCAGCGTGTTTACTGGGCTGTCGGCTTTAAGTATATTGGGATACTGTAGCTCACTGGTCAACATATTAATAAAATGAATAAATGTGAAATGAAAATGAGAATGAGAAAGTAGAGAAAGAATATGATGTGAAATGAAAATGAGAAAGAGAAAGTAGAGAAAACATATGATGTGATATGAGAACGAGAAAGAAAATAAAATATTTGATGTAAAGTGGAAATGAGAAAGTGAAGTAAGTATCTGAGTGAAAATGAATAAGTAGAGAGAAAAAAAAATTTATATATATGAAGATGGGTATGAAAGAATACGATTCATGAGTATGAAAATGAAAATAAATGGTAAAAGAAGTATATGGTTAAATAAGTGTGAAAAATGAGGTAATTGTATTATGTAATTATAAATGAAAATATGGAAATGGTGATATGAAGATAATTATGAAAAGAGGAACATTTGTATAATGGTACTAAATATAAAAAGTGAAGAAATTAAACATGTAAATTAGTTTGATGTTATGTATTTGAATATGAAAAATGAAGGAATTATATATGTGAACTAGATTTGCCCGTGGGCACGTGCCTACGGCACGTCTTCAGAACGATACAACATATGAAAAGCTTTGTAAACAGTAAATCAACAATTATGTAGTTCAAGTTTAAATAGTATGAAAATAATTAGTTGTAAATAAAAGTTCATGTTTCCATATATATATACTATATATATATATATATATATATATATATATATATATATAGTAAATCAACAATTATGTTGCTCAAGTTTAAATAGTATGACAATAAATAGTTGTAAATAAAAGGCTGCGTATATATAAAAGTTTATATATATATATATATATATATATATATATATATATATATATATATATATATATATATATATATAGTAAATCAACAATTATGTTGCTCAAGTTTAAATAGTATGACAATAATTAGTTGTAAATAAAAGGCTGCGTATATATAAAAGTTTATATATATACAGTAAATCAACAATTATGTTGCTCAAGTTTAAATAGTCTGACAATAATTAGTTGTAAGTAAAAGGCTATGTATATATAAAAGTTGTTTACAACTAATTATTGTCATACTATTTAAACTTAAGCTACATAATTGTTGATTTACTATATATATATATATATATATATATATATATATATATATATATATATATATAGGGGAAAAGGGGTATGAGCAACTTGTTCATTTAGTAAATAAGCAATTGATGATGTGGCATACATGTGATTGGAAAAGCCTTAAAAGGGTTAGTTGTCCAATGTATCACATGCATGCCACATAATCAATTTGCTCATATCCCTTTTACCTATATATATATATATATATATATATATATATATATAGAGAGAGAGAGAGAGAGAGAGAGAGAGAGAGAGAGAGAGAGAGAGAGAGAGAGAGAGAATTAAATAAATAAAGGAGTTGTTTTGGGATTTGAATTTGAGTTTTGGGGGGAAACTTTTGGGATGGAAAATGTGTTTTGTGAGATTAGATCTGGGCCTTTGATTTTGGGAGATTGAGGGAGAGCCACTTGATAGCTTTCTTTGTGTTTTATTATATAGATTAATATGGTGGTAGGAATATGAGTATAACAGTGAAGGAAATTATGTATGTAAAATTAATGTGAATAACTCGAAGAAATTGTGGAATGGAAAAGAGTAAAAGAAGTAAAGAAAGTGTGTATATATGAGATAATATGATATGAATGAAAAGTAAAGTTATATGTGATAATTAATATGATGCATAAAGTGATCTGTGTTAACTGATGGATATGGGAATGATTTCAAAACTAAAAATAAGTGTGATGCAAGTTGATGTCTGGGATTTGTGTCGAGGAACTACTCGCCCGCTATTTCCATGGGAATAGTGGGAACTACCTGCCTTGGCACAACACCTAGGGTGAATTGTCGGGTTGTTGATATGATTGTTGTATTGCGAGATGTTAATGGAAGTAAAGAAAATTATGAGATGAAAATGGAAGTAAAGTAAATTAATATTCCAAACTATCTACTTTGGGGTGCGGTGTAATATTACCCAAACTATTTTAGGGTGCGGAGTATAATTTGATAAGAATGAAGTTGCAGTAAAGTGTAACATGAGATGTAAGCAAAAATGAAAGAAATATGTGTAATATCCCGGACGAATATTATATTTATATAATTATTATTTTTAAAGTTAAAATATTTTTATGAAAATTTCTTGGTTTTTCTAATAAAAAGTTATCTGGATATATATACTAGTAAGTATATACAAGTATTGTATCAGTTTTGTGCACTTGTACAAAATCTTGAAAAATGCATTTTTGAGAAAATGTCTAGAAAATCCCGGGCAGATATTAAAAAATTTATTATTTTATTATTATTTTATTTTTATTTCAGAATTGAGATATTTTTGCTAGGTATCACCCGGTTTTGTTAATAAACATTATCTGCGCATATATACCAGTCCGTATACATCTGTATTGTATCAAATTAGTACTGTAATCTTCCGAGCTGATGATAAAATTTATTTTATTATTATTTTCGGAATTAATTTATTTTTATACGGATTATGCAGTTTAACAAACGAAGATTTTCAGTATACATATATACATACGTATGCGTATTGTATCGATTTCGTATGTTTGTACAAATTGTGCTGTATGTATTTTTTTTGGACAAAAATATCTCCTTTGTCATGATAAACCAAATTTGATGGCTAGGTTTTGTTTGGAGGATTTAACCTAGGATCTAGGGTTAATTAAGATACATAAGAGTTAAGGGTTTCTTCTAGAAGCCTCTCTCTCCTCCACCTCAACCCCCCTCCCCCCCCCCCCCCCCCTCCCCCTCCCCCACCTCACCACCACACCTCTCCTTGGTATGGGCCAGCCAATGTACCCAAGGGGGGTTTTTGAAAACTCCCTTGGTGCTTTTGCACTCTCCCCCTTCTCTTCCACCCTATAAATAGCCCCCCACTTCATCTCTTGTCTCATTTTACAAGAAAAAGAAAAAGAAAAAGAAAGAGAAGAAAATCCCTAACTAGAGAGTTTTCATTTGTAGGATTTCTTAAGAGCTTTTTCATAGGAGCTAGGGGAAAGGAGAAGGTGCTTAGCTAGGGGTTTCTCATTCTCATGTTTGTTATTTTATTTATTATTGTTGTATCTTATTGGTTGTGGACTAGAATAAGATAGTAAAAAATATTGAAGTGGTAGAACACAAGAGAAAGCCCTAAAGATTCAATCTTGTGGCTTTAATAGTTAGAATTAATTACCCATGTTAATGGTGGAATTTTGACCCCAAATTAATTTTAGAGGTTCTCCTATGTGTTATTAGCATACCCTAATTTTTATATATTTTTCTAAGATGGTTTGATGGGTGAAACAACCATTTCTCCCAAAACAGTGAGCGCGGGCAAAAGACAGCACTAGCTATTTTGGGGGTGAACGACGGTCTAGGTTCAAGGGGCTGGAACTTGGTGTTCCTTACGGAATTTGGAAAAGTGACCAACTAGGAAGTTTTAGTAGAGGTTCTGAGCTTTCCGAATTGGTCTCTCGGATTAAATTCCGATAAGCGGAGTAGAAGTTTTGGCCGTTACAAAACTGGACAACCAGCTTGGGCTGAGATTGTTCATTGTTTTGATTCTTTGTTATTTTTGAGTGTCTTACTTGCGGAATCAGGGGAAATGACCAACTAGAGAGTTTTATTAGACATTCTCACCTTTCCAAATTGACCTATTTGGTTAATTCCGATAAGAGGCACAAAAGTTATGACCTTTGCAAAACAGCGCAGTCAGCTTTGGCAAAAGCGCTCACCGTTTTGCTTCCTTGTTATTTTTAAGTGTCTTACTTGCGGAATCAAAGGAAGTGACCAACTAGAGAGTTTTATTACACATTCTCACCTTTCCAAATTGACCTATTTGGTTAATTCCGATAAGCGTAGTAGGAGTTATGGCCTTTACAAAACACAGCAGCGAGGTTGGGCTGAAGTGCTTGTTGTTTTGATTGTTTGTTGTTTTTGAGTCTTTTACTTAATGAATTTGGGAAAGTGTTCAACTAGAGAGTTGTAGTAGAGTCTCTCACCTTACCGAATTGCCCTATTTGGTTAGATTTTGGTAAGCGGAGTAGCAGTTATGGCCTTTAAAAAACACAGCAGCCAGGTTGGGCTGAGAGTGCTCACTATTTGATTTGTTTGTTGTTTTAGAGTCTTTTACTTAATGAATTTGGGAAAATGTTCAACTAGAGAGATGTAGTAAAGTCTCTCACCTTTTCGAATTGCCATATTTGGTTATATTCGAGTAAGCAGAGTAGAAGTTATGTTCCTAGAAGGTTTCAGCTTTGCTATAGCTTCGGCTGTCCTTTGTTAGTTTCTGCATGTGTTCGACGGACGGTAGATAGAATTCCATACGGAATCTGGAAAAGTGTTCAACTAGAGAGTTGTAGTATATGTTCCCACCTTTCCAGAAAGTATGATTTAGTTAAATTCCGACAAGCATAGCAAAAGTTACGACCTTTGCAAGATTCAGTTTTTTTGTCGAACCTGTTGTTTTTCGTTAACTTTTGCGTATGTTCAAGGGACCGTAGATTGAATTCCATAAGGAATCTGGAAAAGTGTTCAACTAGAGAGTTGTAGTATATGTTCCCACCTTTCTAAATTGTATGATTTGGTTAGATTCTGACAAGTAGAGAAAAAGTTACAGCCTATAGAAGTTTCAGCTTTTTGTTGAAATTCTGTAGTTTGGTTAACTGTTTGCGTATGTCAAGGTCAGAAATTTGGAATTCCTTACGGAATTTGAGAAAGTGGTCAACTAGAAAGTTGTATTAGGTATTCCCACCTTTGAAAATTGCCCAGTTTCGTTAGATTCTGACAAGTAGAACAAAAGTTACAAGCTCTCAAAGTTTCAGCTTTATTGTAGCCTTGGCTGTCTTTTGTTCGCATTTGCGTATGTTTGAGGTCAGGAATTTGAAATTCCTTACGGAATCTGAGGAAATGGTCAACTAGAGAGTTGTAGTAGATTTTCCCACCTTTCCAAATTGCCCAGTTTCATTAGATTCTGACAAGTAGAGCGAAAGTTACAAGCTCTCAAAGTTTCAGCTTTGTTGGAGCCTGGCTGTCTTTTGTTAGCATTTGCGTGTATTCGATGTCAGGAATTTAGAATTCCTTAGGGAATCTGAGGAAGTGGTCAACTAGAGAGTTGTAGTAGATGTTCCCACCTTTTCAAATTATCCAATTTCGTTAGATTCTGATAAGTAGAGCAAAAGTTACAAGCTGTAGAAGTTTCAGCTTTTGTTGAAAATCCGTAGTTTGGTTAAATTGTTTACGTGTGTTCGATGGACCAAATTTTGGATTCCTTACGGAATCTGAAAAAGTGTTCAACTAGAGAGTTGTAGTAGATGTTCTTACTTTCTAAAAACTATATTTCTGTCGAATTCCGGTAAGCACGTTTGGTTGCTTCTAGGTTGTTAGAATACCTGTATAGTTATTTTTATATGTGGTTTTGCTCATACGCGGCTCGCCTGGCCCGTATGTAGCTGTGGTCTCATACGTAGCTTATTTGGCTCGTATGTATATTGTTGTCTCATACGTGGCTCGCTTGGCCCGTATGGCTGTTGGTCTCATACATAGCTTATTTGGCTCGTATGTATATTGTTGTCTCATACGCAGCCCGCCTGACTCGTATGTAGTTGTTGGTTTCATAAGTATCTTGTTTAGCTCGTATGTGTTTTGTTTACTCGTATGTAGCTTATTAGCTAGTACGCAGTTTGTTGTGCTCGTCTATGGTGATATCATTGTCCTAGGGGCTATCGACCATCAAGACGTATGTTTACCTTACTCCTAAGGGACTGTGGACGAGTCACTTCACGTGTACCGTCAGATCTTAACCGAGTTGGTTGATCGCGGACCGGAGTGTTGACGAAATCCAAGTTCATGGTAGTAACATGCGAATACGTTCGTATTGCCGGGGTTTTGGATCGATAGGCCATGAACCAGATCCTTAAGAATTCTGGTAAGTCTAGGTTGAGCAGCCTAGTAAGTCTAGGTTGAGCAGCCTAGTAGAGTTATCTTGCGAAGTATAACTTAAGACCTAGCATGTTGTGTTAAAATTGTTGTCATCCCTAGGATTGTTCAGGGTTAGTGACATCGTTAGGGTAGTAACTTATGGCTATTACTACTTAACCTTTACTTATTATCATTTTCGCCAAAGGAAAAGAGTTGGTGTTAAGGGTGATATCTTATGATCCGATCTCTCCTATAGGCCGATACTAGGCGGTGTTATTGGGTTGTACCCTTCTTGTCAAAGGGATATAGTCTGTGCCTTCTCACGAGTTGGGAGCACGGGATCTGTATCTCGTCTGTTATTTCTGAAGTGCCTTAATAAGCAAGAGCAATTCCTGTCGGAGCTAGGGTGGATGAACCGCTCAGAACTCCGTCTTGTCTTGTATCTAAGGGAGCGGAGCCATAGACTACGGTCTGGCTAGGGGGCGGCAGGGGATGCTTCGAGCTAACCTGCGACTGCGGAAACTCCAAAGATTTGTCAGATATTTGAGTGAGGTTCGGTGCGCCTAACGGGATTAGACCGTTTCAGGGCAAACTCATCAGTCATGTAATATCTTTAGAAACAAGTAGAGTACAAGAGTAGAATTCATGGCGCGGGTTCAAATCCCTATATATGAAGAGACGGCTTGATATGGGGCATATATAGTATGGGCTGCATACTGTCCCAGAGTCTTACTTGCATTAGAATAAGAGCATCACTGCATTAGTTATTCGGGCATTAGAGTCTAAGGCATAGCATACACTGACACATCAATTATATATACACGTTTCTCTTTTCATCAATCTGTTTGCTTTAAGTGGAGAATCGCTGCTAGTCATCAGTCTTAAAGCATCAGTATATGTACTGACGTTCCCATTTCAATAAGTACTAGATTGCAGAAGTACAGGTACAAGATTCAGGAGGACTCAAGGCGAGAGAAGCAAGAGTCGATTTTATTTCCGCTGTAATTTATATTGTTTACTATTGTTCCATTTGTAACAATTGTTGTAATTCATTTATTTGTTGGGAAGTATCCCAGTGAAGTTCCAAGTGTTGTTCTTTGTTCATTATACTCCGATGTAAATTGTTAAAAGTTGTAACACTTGGGATTGTAAAGGTATTATTGTAACACTGATGAAATGTAGTGCAGTTTTATAACATTCAAACTTGTAATACAATTGTGTTGAATAAAAAGTTTTAAATTTTCCTGTTTTTCTGTGTATTGTGGCTAATTGAAGAAAAGATTCTGTCTTATGTCACGGATTCCCAGTATATGGAAATCGGGGAATTGCAATATGTATTATTAATAAGAATGAAAAGTAACTTGAGTTTTATGATGAGATTAAAAAAATGAATTATAAAGTAAAATATATGATAAAATGAGAATGAGTTTTTCAATAAGCTGTATGATGAAATTAGAATGAAAAGAAGATAATTTGTAATAGATTTAATGAGAATGAAAGTCAGGGTATTATGAGATGTAATGATATATGATATAAGAACGAATGAATGTGATGATATGCAACAAAATAAATATAGTATGAGATGATATGCTGATGGATTGAAGATTTAAAGGAGTACTTTATTATGAAGTTCTTTTATGATGTTTTTACATTCAAATTTCAGGTTGACTTATTTATCATGATATCCATAAGTTCTTTACATTTTCTTTATATAGTTCAATTTATTATCAGTAAATTATACTCACACCGGAAATGGCTAACCCCTAGTGTTTGAGGGTTTAGTGGAGTCCCAGGACTACCCTAGACCCCCTATTGTTACAGGTCCTCAGTAGTGGAGAGGTGAGGCATGGATTTTGGTTTTGAGTCGAATTTTTTTCTTTCTAAATTTTTGTATAATTTAGTGATATGAATAGTGAAGTTTATGGTTTAAATTGTATTTTGGCATGTATAAGTATGTAGGTGGCGATGATGAACATAGTGTGGGGTAGTATGATATGTTTTTGACCCGTACCCATCTCGTTGTGGAGTACTGGTCCTATGGTATATTTTACAAAGGTTTTTCTAAAAAGTTTTCCTACGTTTTTCGAAAAAATTTATGGTTTTCATTTGATATTTAATATTCTATTATGAGTTTGGTCCCCCGAGCATGATATATATATTGCCTGTGTGATTCTGCTCATTTTGACCTGAGGAGCCCGTGAAAATATTGCCTATGTTGTAGCTACAGAATTTAGAGCAGAATTCTGTAAGCTTTTTGTGTAACGGAGCAGAAATTTCAGGGGAAACTCTGGCAAAATTTTATTTGAAATATAACTATTTTTGTTTATGTTTAAAATGAGATAGAAATTGAAAGAATTGAATCTGGAGTTATAAAAATAAAATAAAATGGGGTGTTACACAATGGAAGCATACAATGAGTTGAGTGTCGAACTTATACACAAAAATGGCATCAAAAACTCGTTAAAAGCTTCCTATAAGATGGGTTCAGAGTCCATACCCATGGTTCGAAGTTACTCTAGCAATTTGCAATGAAGCAAGTTCAGAGTGCGCTTCACCATTTAATCTGCTTCTGCAATCTGTTAATATTTAAGCAAACAACGAGCTAAACGCCCAACTTACACCTAGAGCGGCGCTAAACACTCGCTACAAGCTTTCCATAAGACGGATTCGGAGTCCATACCCATGGTTCGAAGATACTCTAGAAATTTGCAATGAAGCAAGTTTAGAGTGCGCTTTGCCATTCGATCTGCTCCTGTAATCTGTTAACGCCTCCAAAACCGGATCAGAGTCCATACCCATGGCTCGGAATTACTTTAGCAACCTGCGATTAAGCACTTCAGAGTTCAACTCGCTATTCGATCTATTCCTGCAACCAGTTAATACCTAAACAAATAAGTTCGAAATCCATAATCATGGCTCGGAGTTACTTCAGCAACCTTCAATTAAGCACGTCCAGAGTTCAAATCGCCATTCGATCTGTTTCTGAAACTAGTTAAAATTCCTTGAAGACAGATAAAGATGTCCAAAATCATGGATCGCAGTTGCTCCTGTATCACTTGTAAAAGAAACATTTAGAGTTCAACTCTCCACTCAATGTGACTCTCACAATTTGTCGGAGGACCCATACAGCAAGTTTGGAAAACAACTCTCCCTCAGAGTTGCTCCTACAGCTAGCTTAGTTCAAGGAGGAGAAGTTCTAAACTCCGTCACACATCATCGACGGTTCGTTAGCTATACGCAACATACTTGAGGCCATGTTATTTAGCTACAAAGAACTCAGCTGATGGCGCATCAACCTTGACAGCAAGGATCAAGAATATGAAGAGATTTCATCAAAAATCACAGAACTATCGCAAACCCATATGTTCAGATCCAGTACCACTACAAATATCTACCAATACAAAATGGCAAGTCTAGAGTCTAACTCTCCCCAAGAGTAGCTCATACGACTAGCCAAACCCTAAGACGACGAATCACAAGACAAGACACTAGCATGTAGAAGAAATCTTATTCCACAAACTACAAGTCTTATTACAACAGCAAAATTACAATGAGTCTACGTTTCATGTCTAGGAATTGCTAGCAAAAATCCTATGAACACTGTACAACAAACTGTCAACACACTGGAGAGATGCTCTACCTAAGAGAGACAATCCTCTTCACCGGCCTCCTACCAACTAACAGCTCCATAAGGATGCCTCCACTTTTGAGGACGAAATTCAAGACAAATCTTCCTTAGGCGGGCAAGCTCCAGGCTTATCCGATCATCTACACCTGAACAAGCTCCAACTTCGTCTCGCTTAAAGAACTGTGCAAACGGAAGATTTCCAACTTCGTCAAGCACCACATATCGCTCAGGAGAGCAAGCTCAATGCCCCGAGGACCTCATTTGATGTACAAAACTATTTGTCGGCAAAGAGAAGAATGGAACCACTTCAATGCTGAACAAACACAAGGAACTTCACTTCCATATTAAGAAAGATTCAGAACACCTACATTTAATTACTTTAAAAATGATTTCGACACAACGCACGCCACTTGAGTTCCTCCGGATGATAACTCGTCAATATCGAGCAACAAGTTCGACGCCTTGTGCTTCGCTCAAGCACCGTCAATAACTCGTTGGCTCCAAACAACAAGTTCAACGTTCTGCCCTCCGCACAAACTCCACCAAATAGCTCGTTGGCTCCAAACAACGAGTTCAATGCTCCGCTCACTGCTTGAGCTCTATCAATAACGAGTTCAACGTCTTGGTCTTCGCTCAAGCTCCACAAAAAAACTCGTTGGCCCCAAACAATGAGATCCACGCCTTGGTCACCGCTTGAGCTCCCTCAATAACTTGTTGGCTTCAAACAACGAGTTCAACGCCTTGGTCTTTGCTCAAGCTCCACCAAACAACTCGTTGGCTCCAAACAACGAGTTCAACGCTCTGCTCTCCGCACGAGCTCCATCAGCAACTTGTTGACTTCAAACAACAAGTTCCACGCCTTGGTCATAACTTGAGCTCCCTCAATAACTTGTTGGCTCCAAACAATGAGTTCAACGCCTTGGTCTTCGCTCAAGCTCTACCAAACAACTCATTGGCCCCAAACAACGAGTTCAATGCTCTGCTCTCCGCACGAGCTCCATCAAAAACACGTTGACTTCAAACAATGAGTTCAACGCATTGGTCTCCGCTTGAGCACCATCAATAACTCATTTGCCCCGAACAACGAATTCAATGCCTTGGTCTTCGTTCAAGCTCCACAAAACAACTCATTAGCCCCAAACAATGAGTTCCACGCCTTGGTCACTGCTTGAGCTCCCTCAATAACTTGTTGGCTCCAAACAATGAGTTCAACGCCTTGGTCTTTGCTTAAGCTCCACCAAACAACACGTTGGCCCTAAACAACGAGTTCAATGCTCTGCTCTCTGCATGAGCTCTGTCAAAAACTTGTTGGCTCCAAGCAATGATTTCAATGCCTTGTTCTTCACTCAGGCTTCATCAATAACTAGTTGGCCCCAAACAATGAGTTCAACGCTTTACTTTTCGCACGCACTCCATCAACAACTCGTTGACTTCAAACAACGAGTTCAATGCCTTGGTCACTGCTTGAGCTCCATCAATAACTTGTTGGCAACAAATAACGAGTTCAACGTCTTGATCTTTGCTCAAGCTGCACCAAACAACTCGTTGGCCCCAAACAACGAGTTCCATGCCTTGATCACCGCTTGAGCTCCCTTAATAACTTGTTGGCTCCAAACAACGAGTTCAACTCCTTGGTCTTCGCTCAAGCTCCACCAAAAAACTCGTTGGCCCCAAACAACGAGTTCAACGCTCTGCTCTCCGCACGAGCTCCATCAACAACTTGTTGACTTCAAATAATGAGTTCAATGCCTTAGTCTCCGCTTGAGCTCCATTAAAAACTTGTTGGCTCCGAATAATGAGTTCAACGCCTTGCTCTTCGCTCAGGCTTCATCAACAACTCATTGACCCTGAACAACGAGTTCAATGCCTTGGTCTTTGCTCAAGCTCCACCAAAAAGCCCGTTGGCCCCAAACAATGAGTTCAACACTTTGGTCTTCGCTCAAGCTTCAAAAAATAGCTTGTTGGCTCTAAACAACGAGTTCAACACTCCGCTCATAGCTTGAGCTCCGTCAACAACTCGTTGGATCCAAACAGCGCGTTTAATGACTTGCTCTTTGCTCGAGCTCCGTCAACAACTTGTTGGCTCCAAACAATGCATTCAATGCCTTGCTTTTCACTCAGACTTCATTAATAACTCGTTGGATCCAAACAACGTGTTCAACGCTCTGCTCACCACTTGAGCTCCAATAAATCGTTGGATCCAAACAACGAGTTCAATACCTTGGTCTTCACTCAAGCCCCACCAAACAACTCGTTGGCTCCAAATAATGTGTTCAATGCTCTGCATTCTGCTTGAACTCCTTCAACAACTTGTTGACTCTAAATAATGATTACATTGCCCTGCTCCTTGCTCTAGTCCTTCTAACGACCCCTTCATATTCGAGCAATAGGCTTGGTATCCAATGCCGACCTAAAATTGTCTCTACAAAACTTGCTTAGTGCTAACAGAAAGTTCAACAAGTTTAAACTTCGTCTTTGAGTTTGTCTCTACAAAACTTTTTGCGCGCAAGCAGTAGGTTCTATATCCAACGTCGGCCTAAAATTGCCTCTACAAAACCTGCTTGGCATAAACAACAAGTTCCAGCCCCGTCTTCGATTATATCTCCACAAAACTTGTTGGGCGCAAACAACAAGTTCAACATCCAACTTCATCGCAGAGTTCTTCCCAAACTAGCTGGGATCAAACAGCAAGCTCTACGTCAACACAGTTAAAGAGTTGTTTCTCTAAACTTGTCGGGCGCAAACGGTAAGCTCAAACGTCCAACTCTGTCACATAGTTCTCTCCAAACTTGCTGGGATCAAACAGCAAGCTCTACGTCAACTCAGTCAAAAAGCTGTTTCTCTAAACTTATCGGGCGCAAACGGTAAGCTCAAATGTCCAACTCCATCACAGAGTTCCCTCCAAACTTGTTGGGATCAAACAACAAGCTCTACGTCAACTCAGCTACACAAAGAGTTTTCTCTACAAACTTATCGGGCGCAAACGACAAGCTCTATGCACAACTCCATCACGGAGTTGCCTCAACAAAACTTGCCGAGTGCAAAATGCATGTCCAAATGTTCAACTCCATCCCAGAATCGCCTCAACAAATTTGGTGGGATCAAACAGCAAGTCTGCAATAGCTCATATAGGTTAGCTATAGATCCCACGATCAAAGCACACTGCACTTAGACTGACAGAACGTTCATCCAACGATGAAACACTTGATCAACAAAACAAGCTACCAACACAATTCTTGGTCGACAAAAGAGTGGTTCATCAAAATGAGCGATGAGATGTTTGATCGACAAGCACACCTACTTCAAAGCCCGGAAAAAGATTCCATTTCACCCATAAATCAAGGGATATGAAGTAAAAACTTGGTATACACATAAATAATTATATATATAAACATATGTATACAATTATATGTAAATTCAAGTCCAAAAAATCCCCAAAAAATGCTCACGGGTTCAAAAGAAGAGGAAAAGAAGAATATGGGTTCGGGTCGGGTTCAAATTCGCAAACCAAACCCACAAAAACCAAGTGATTAGAACATCCGGTGGTGGGTATGGATCACACCCGAAACCCGCAACCCTCATCTGCCTCCTCTTCTTCAGAGAAACTGAGCGCCAAAAATCAAAACCCGACCTCTTCTTCTTCGGAACTTCTTCTTCAAAACCCAAACCTCTGCGCATCTCTGGGTCCACATTGACACCAAGGTCGAAGCCTTCAAAGGCCCCGCCGTCTTCTGCCTTCGAACAAGAATGACAACTCGATGACTTAGCCAAAGTTCGACCATAACTCGCTCCATAGCTCGACAAGAGTCTAGTTCGACAAGAGAGATATAGCTCGACATCGAGGCATCATAGCTTGATGGCAGAGAATCTCCATAGCTCGGTCGAGCTACAGGAACAGAGATCCTCGCAATCTCGATGAAAAACAGAGCTCTCCCAACAAAAACTGAGCTATAGCTCGATGATGGGTTCACATCTCTATAGCTCGGCGAGAGATCTAAGAAGCCATAGTTCATAGCTCGATGACATTCGAGAAGCCAGAATTCATAGCTCAGAGAGAGATCCAAGAAGCCATAGTTCATAGCTCGGCGACATTCGAGAAGCCATAATTCATAGCTCGGTGACATTCGGGTCTTCGTAGCTCGGCGAAAAAATTACTCGATCCCAACTCCATAGCTCACCAAAAATTCGTGGCTCAGTGAGAACGAGGAGACCCACAGCTCTGCCAAGACCTCAGGTGATGCCACCTCGCAGCTCGACTGAGCAGAGCTTCATAGCTCGACGAGCCTCGGAGCTCCATAGCTCGACTGTACGAAGGAGCCCATAGCTCGACAAGATTGCAATGCCAATAGCTCGACGAGACGACAGCAAAGCTCCATAGCTCGACTGAAGCTCGGATCCCCATAGCTCGACTGAAAGAATAGCTCAATACCAAGAAGGTATAGCTCGGCCGAATTCAATCAAGTAAACCATAGCACGACGAAGGTATAGGTCGACGAAGCTCTGGAATCCACGGAAAATTGTCCATAGCTCGGTGAAATGGTCGGTTGAGCTACGGGGTCGCTCAAAGCGCTCGCCAACCGTCCGATCGCTCAGAGATTCGAGCTCGAGCGTGATGGTCGCACGAGATTGAGCCACACAGTCCTTCTTCTTCCCCAATGCTCTGCTCGATCATCTGCCGTTTAATCCTTCTCAGCGCTCGAGCCAGGGCGTGATCAACGCTCCAGAACAAGCCACATTGCCTCCTCAGCATATCCTCGCATCACAGCGGCCCAATCTCATCAGCGCACGAGCTCACCTTGATCGACGACTATGATCACGTCAAATAGTGTGCGCATGTCTGATTATTCAATAAAAATTCCATAAATTCATTTTAAATTCGAAAAAAATAATAAAAAAATCAGAAAATAATTATTTAAATTAGGAAAATTCATTAAAAAATTTCTAAAAAATAATTAAAATTGGATTTATTAATTATTAAATTCAAAAAAGTGATTTTAAAAATGGGAAAAATTCCAAAAAATTTCAGAAACATTCGGAAAAATCCAAAAAAATATGGGAAATTCCAGGAAAATATCTACTGCCTCCATAAGCCACTAATCAGTTCTAAGAATCTCCAAGAACCCTGACAGCTAAGATTATACTTCAGAGTCCAAAAGTAAGGCGTACTACTCCCTGAAAGCCAAGAAAATAGCCTTCCGGGAGTGGGGGGCGCGCTTATCATGATGGTAAAAATCACAGCGAATCAGGGTCGTACGATTCCAACACAAATCTCAAAACTTCTACAAGCAGATTAATCATAACGGGCCTCCTTTACAGGTCCGAACCTTCTCCAGGCCCCTCTACAAGATATGGACCCATTAAAGTAACAGACTTGGCCCACTAGGAGAGACACCCAGCCCATGCAGGCTATGAGTCAAATCTCTTATCCCCTAACAAGTGAACTTATCTCTTGAGATGGAGAAACATAAAGGAGATAATGAATTCATATCAATCCAACGGATCTAAATCAATCTCTTGATATGTTTCTCAGACGTATAAATACCCTCCCCCCTCCACGGTCAGAAGGTAATCAATAATTCGCAAGTTTCTCTCTCAAACTCTCTTTCTCTTTCTGGTTCTGATCTAAGCGTTGGAGGGTCTGTTGCCGGGGCCACCCCCCGGTGTTTCAGACTTTTTGCAGGTCCATCGGCCACGTTAGCAACCGTCGAATTCAGATCATGGTGGTCAGTCAACGATTTAGATTCAATCTCAGGAGCTCTAACCGCATTTCACGACAAAGATCAAATGTCAGATTTTTAGTAATTTTAATTAAATAAGAACTCACTATCTGTTTGCTCCTACAACAAAATAAGCAGCAACACATCATATCTTAATTTAATATATTTTTAGGTATGAGAAAAAAACATTTATGCCCTTTATGCACTAAAATATTTTTAAACTATTTTTCTTTTTTTCATTTCCCCACCATCTAGCGCTGCCCCCAAACAACTCATCCTCATTTCTCATTTTTTTACTATTTTCTCCGTATTCTTAACTCAACAACTTACAATTCACCCTAATCTCTGAAAATTTGAATAGTTTGAGAGAGAGATACAAAAATGAGGGCGGGTTGTTGGGATACGTGTAGGAATGCGGAGAAAGGAAGAATGTGAAAAGTTTTTAATATTTTAATGAATGAAGGGTAGAAATATCTTTTTCTATACATAAGAAACATTAAAATTGTTATGAGATTAGTGAATGGTCATTTGATCGAAAATAGAGACTTAAAATGGTTTGTTGATTAAATGGAGAAACTTGGTATGGTTTAATGACGTTTTCTGTTATTATTATTATTCTTTGATAGAAGCAACCTATGATTAGCTGTTTAATTGTGAAGAGCGGAAAGATGTGTGTTTTTTACACTTCATGACTTCAAAACTTTCAAGCCATATATACAAACATGATCATAAGTTCATACCTGAGTGCATAAAAAAAAAAAAAATTCATACATATGACTCACGTGCAATCTTTATCAAGAAACTTCAAAGAGATATAGCATCTTTGATATTTGGGATAGTCACAAATTCAAAATCAAATGTGGCCTCCGTCAAGGAGATCCACTATCATCTCTTCTCTTCTCACTTGTGGCGGATGTCTTCAGCAAACTATTGCGCAATGCTTGGAATCTGCAGATGGTTGAAGGTCTGGGTAGCTCCCCCTTCTTTGAGGGAGTGCTCAATCTTCAATATGCCGATGATACTATTATCTTCACCAAACCTAGTACCCACTCCTTGCGTAATCTCAAGCTGCTCCTCTACTATTTTGAAATGGCTTCCGGTTTATCGATTAACTTCCAAAAGTCCTCTGTGCTCTGGTTGGGTGGTTCTCCCAACCGCCAAGTAGAGGTAGCCAATTTTTTCAATTGTCCCGTCGCCTCGTTCCCGATTACCTACTTGGGTATTCCCCTTCGCTGGGGTAAACTTCATAGATCTGACTGGGTCCCTTTAATTGAAAAGGTAGAGACTAGGCTTAATGTTTGGACGGGCAAGCTCTTGTCTCGAGGAGGCAGACTGACCCTTATTAATTCGGTGATTTCAGCATTGCCTCTCTACCTTATGTCTTTCTACTTCTTGCCCTCTTGGGTCATTAAAAGATTGGATCAAATTAGGAGTAATTTCTTCTGGAACGGTTCTCCGTCTTTTAAACCAGTTTCCCACCTGTGTCAGTGGAAACTTATCTGCTCGTCCAAAGAGGAAGGGGGCCTTGGGGTGTTGAATATCCGTCACCATAATTTAGCCCTCTTAGGTAAATGGCTATGGAAGTTTCATAACTCTGACCTCCTTCCTTGGATTCATTGTATTAGGAACTATCGTTCGTCCTCTTCATCTTGGTGGGAGTTTCCGGAGGCGACTCATCGCCTCGCCTCTCCATTCTGGAAGGGTACTTGGAAGGCCGCATATGCTTTCCAGTGTAGTACCTATCGTATTTGCCACGATGGTTCTAGAGCCAAGCTCTGGACTGACTTGTGGATTGGCAATACCACCCTTGCCACTGCCTTTCCTTCTCTTTTCCAGTTGGCAGTTTTGCCCAATGCTACTGTAGCGGATTCGTTCACTTTGATTGACGAAGTTCGCTACTGGTTTATTCCTTTCACTATTGATCTTGCTCCTCCTCTGAGCCTTATGCATGAACATCTAATGTCTCTTCTAAATAGCTATGTATGGAAATCATTCGAGGGTATCGGCTGGCGCTGGTCCTCGACTGGCACGTTTTCGGTGAAATCTTTTTATCACTTCTTTAACTCGAGAGGCGTTCGTTCGCCTACAGCCACTTTTTTTTGGGATTCGTGGGCGCCTCTTAAGGTAAAGATCACATCTTGGCTCGCATTTAATAACAAACTCCTCACTGTTGAAAATCTTAACAAAAGAAATCTAGCTTGGGGCCAACTCTGTTCATTGTGCTCTGTTCATTCTGAGAATGTCAACCATATTTTCACCCAATGCCCTACTATTATCTCTCTATGGAAGATTTGCGCTCTGGCGTGGGGTTCCTCTTCTACTCCCCCAGACCTTGCGTTAGTTTGGTTCGCAGTTCCATCTAAAAGCCCTTACCGTAATGCTCGTATTTTATCTTATCAACCATTATTTGGGTGATTTGGAAGGAAAGGAATAGTAGAATTTTCCAGAAACGTTGCGCTTCTACTACTGTGATTATTGAAGAATTCCTTTTTCTCTTGAAACTATGGTCATCGAATATGAAGCCTAAAGATTTAGCCGATAGTTCTTTCAGCTTATTAAATAATGCTTATCATTGCCTTCATTCTCTTCATGCGATTTAAAAATTTTGATTTACTCATATTTTCTTTTAACCACGCTTTCTCTTCTCTCTTCTCTATTTGCAGGTCTAACTCTTGAATCCATGGCGGCTTTTGTTTCTCTGTTATGCCTTCTGTTTCTGACAGCATGCTTTCTCTCTCTTTTGTTGGTCTTGGGCTGATACTTCTCTTCTTAGCCCTCCTATATTTTTGCGAGGCTGCTGGCAGATTGATGTTGTGATATCTGTGGTTGTTTTGATGCTCCAGCCACAGCTCTATTTTTGTTACTATCTTGCTGTTGTAATTTGCACATCTTATCTCTGGATGTTTTTATGCTGTTACACTTACTTTGTTTCTGATGTACATGTCGATTGTGTGATAGTAGGCATTACACTTTTCTTCGTTGATCGCATCGACATTTTTTTGCTCTGTATTGCTCTTTCTTTGAGTGCTGGATGACTATCTTTCTCCTTTTGGGTATTGTGGCTGGTGGGAGGTTTCCTTTTGTTCTAGTTGGGCTGTTTTGGTGCTTTTCAGAGCACTGGTTTTGCTCTTTCCTCTGCGTTTTAGTTCTATGGTGCTTTGTTCTAGCGGCTATTATGATGATTGTCCTTTTTATCTCTATCTGCATTGTTTTTTTCTAGGGGGGAAGTGGTATTTGATTTCAATACTCTCCACCTGAGCCCGGATTTTTTTTCGGTGTTGATGTTAATTTATGATAGTTGGGAGCTGGTTATTGCGATCTTGTCTGTGCTGCGATTTTTCTGCGCTCTGCCGTGTCTCTTGGGTTCGGCCTGTTGAGTTTCTCAGGGCATCGGTTGTTCTGGATCTGGTTGGATGCTTCGATGAGTTGTTTTGATTGCAGTTTGCCTGGGGCTACCTTGCTGATTCATCCCTCGTTTGCTACCGTTCGGGTTTCTTTCTCGATTGTCAGGCTGGGAAGGAGAGAGTCTGCTTTTCCGCGGACTCGTCGTCCCTTTGCGTGCTGCCTTTGCTCCACTTCTTGCTGCTGCTGATTGTTTCAGTTGTTCGTTGTCATTGGGACTTAACTGCTCGACTTTTTTGTTTGGCTGTTTGTGTAGTGTCTCTATGTCGTTTTGTTTCATGGCTTCCCCTGTATTGTGTTGTTGATTTTTTGCCTGTATCTTGTTTTTTCTGTCTGGGCTTTACTTCTTGTAAAGCTTTGTCTTGTACTATTTTGATTATAATAAAAGCGCTTTGATGTGGCTGGAGTCGAGAGACTCTATCTGTTATCATAAAAAAAAAGATATTTGGGATAGTCTTTTTCCAACCGTAGGCTGTAGCTTTCTAATGCATTGCTTGCCGTCAGTAACAGTTGGACTTATTGAGTTTTCATCCTCAAATGATTCTTCATGACAAGGAATCAAAATATCTCCTCTTCCTCACGAAAATACGTAGGCATCTAACCAAGCTTCTGCAGAATTTACAAAATTTCATGGACTCAGATTAATAGTAAGGAGGTACGTACTTTTGGCTCGAGCTCATAATTAAGCTTCCATTCACTAACAAATTCATGCTTTTTGCCAACTTGAAAATGATACTGATAATTGGGATTACTCTGTTTTTTATATCTGCAATCAATCAATTGAGAATCAATAATTTCATGCAATTACAGCAATCACATAATTAAGATGAAGGAATTGGGAGAAGAATTAGGGTAATCAGAGGTTGAAGAAGAAGAAGATAGGAAGAAGACAAAATAGTTTGTTACATCGGATGCCTCTCTTTCCCTCATTCTACTCCTATTTATATCGCTAGGCAAATGATCTCAGCCGTCCACGTGTGCTTGTTGCTTCTTCCCGCCACATTGTTGCTTGAATCTGCACGTGCATACTACGTGCATATGTAGTCTTCTAAATGCCCAGGTCTGGCTCTACTGCGCTCGCTTCTCCTCTTCTCTCCTACGTTGGTAATGGCCGTATCAATGCCGCCCCCTTTAAAGCCAACCTTGTTCTCAAGGTTTAGGCGCAGGTGAGGAAAAGCTGCGGAGATCGATTCTGCATCTTCCCTACTGTCTTATGCATCAGACAATCCCTCCCAATGCACCAAGACATGATGATGCAGTTCCTTCCCTTGCTTCATTGTAAGCCTGCTCAAAACTGTTGCCAGTTGAAAACAGGGGTTACCGTCGACTGCCACTTTGGGCAACATCGCAGGAACTACTGCTGTATGATCCCCAAAGCACTTTTTCAAAGTGACACATGGAATACTAGGTGTATCTTGGCCTCAACTGGTAAGTGCAACTTATAAGCCACCATTCTGATCCTCTTCTCTACCTCATATGGCCCATAATATATTTTTGCAAGCTTTTTGGACTGCCTTGGAACCACTAAATGCTATCTATAAGCTTGGAGTTTCACATATACCCACTCTCCTTCATTAAACTCCTTTTCTGCTCTATGCCTATCTGCCTTTTGTTTCATTTGTAATTGTGATTGCATCAGGTTCTGTTTGAGCTTACTCAACACTTGTTTCTATCATAAAGTTCTTCTTCTACTGCTTGATTAGGAGTACTTCCTGGGATGTAATCAGGTACTGCAGGGGGTTTTCTCCCGTATACAATCTGAAAAGGGGTAAAGCTAGTCGATGAGTGAAGTTCTGTGTTGTACCAGTACTCATCCAAATCAAGGAATTTAGCCTACTGCCTAGGCTTCTCACTAGTAAAAGCTCTGAGGTATTGCTCCATACATCTAATGACTACCTCAGTTTGGCCATCGGTTTTGGGGTGGTATGCGGTGCTTAACTTCAACGCAGTGCCTTGATTTTTGAATATCTCCTTCCAAAAATTGTTGAGAAAAAGGGGGTCTTTATCAGAAACTATTGAACTTGGTATGCCATGTACCTTGATAATGTGTCTTGCAAACAATTCAGCTACCTTGGAGGCAGTGTAATTTGGCATCAGAGCAATGAAATGTGCATACTTCGACAAGCGATCAACAACCACCAAAATAGAAGATTTCCCCTGAGACACAGGAAACCCTGTAATGAAGTTCAAGGACATGTCAGCCCACACCTGATTAGGGATTGGGAGTGGTTGTAAAAGTTCTGCAGGTTTGGTAGTGCTGTATTTAGTATGTTGGCACACTTGACACACTTGCACAAACTGATACACATCCCTGTGCATATTGTCCTAGAAGAACGACTGCTTCAACCTGGCTAATGTCTTCTCAGTACCTGAGTGCCCTCGCAAAGCTGAGGAGTGCCACTCTTGCACTACTAATTGACGTAGTTTCTTGGGAACTATTACCCTCCCTTTAGAGAACAATAACCCATCCCTCAAAAGCAGTGACGGTCTTGAAGCTGGCTTGGAACTAAGCTCCTGCAAAATTTGCTCATACTCAGAGTCTGTCTTCAGCTCTTCTCTGATTTTATCACAAATCATAGGTTATGTAATAGTAATTGCAACTAGTAACTCATCCTGTTGATCATTGGTTAATCTTGATAAGCTGTCTGCGGCTGAATTGATTTTTCCTAGCTTATAAACAATTTTAAAATTGTGCCCTGCCAATTTGTAGATCCACTTCTGCTATTCTGAGGTTTGGATTGCTTGGTTAATCATTGGTGAAGGCTTTGATGATCAGTATGGATGATGAACTCTCTCCCTAGCACATATTGTCTCCATTTCTTAATAGACTCAGTGATTGCATACATCTCCCTTACATATGTTGAGGCTGACTGCATTCTTGAGGACATAACTTTGCTAAAAAATGTAATAGGGTGGCCCTCCTATTTTAACACTGCACCTATCCCCTTCCCAGATGCATCAGTCTTTGTAATAAACTGCTTGGAAAAATCTGGCAATGCTAAAATAGGGGTACACTGCAGAGCTTGCTTGAGTAACTGAAATGCCTTCTCTGCTTCTGAGATCCATTTGAATGAGTCTTTCTTCAACAGATCAGTTAAGGCCATTGTTTTGGATGCATACCCCTTGATGAACCTTCTATAGTATCCTGCTAGACCAAGAAAACCTCGTAACTGCTTGATGTTTTGTGGTGTTGGCCAATCTTTAATGGCTTCAATCTTAGTTGCACAGACTCGCACTCCCTCAGCAGAGATCATGTGTCCCAAGTACTCCAATGATTGTTTCCAAAACTCACATTTGCTCTTCTTAACAAAGAAGAAATTGTGCTCTAACACCCTCAAAACAATGGCTAGACTCAAGTGAGTTTCCCAATCTGGACTGTATATAAGGATGTCCTCAAAAAAGACTAACACAAATTTTCTCAGATATGGTTTGAATATAGAATTCATTGTAGCTTGGAAAGTCGATGGGGCGTTTGTAAGACCAAAGGGCATCACAAGGAATTCATAGTGGCCATCATGTGTACGAAATGCTGTTTTGTGCACATCTTCTGCACGAACTCTGATTTGATGATACCCTGCTCTAAGATCAAGTTTTGTGAAGAATTTTGCACCATGAAGCTCATCAAAGAGCTCATCCACAGCTGGAATAGGGGATTGGTCTTTAATAGTGATGGAATTAAGAGCTCGATAGTCGACACAAAATTGCCAAGTCCCATCCTTCTTCTTTACCAATAACACTGGCGATGAAAAGGGACTCTTACTGTGTCTAATTATTCCTTCTTGCAGCATCTTTGCAACCTGTTTCTAAATCTCATTTTTTTGAAAATTTGGGTATCTATATGGTTTAACATTTGTGGGTGCCAACCCTGGAATCAAATGTAAGGGATGATCACAATCCCTTGAAGGAGGTAGGAAAATAACATCTGAAAACACAGTAGCATATTGTTGCAATATAATTGTGATATCACTATTAATTTCTGACTGTGGTTGCTCTTCTTGTAAAACCAAGTGATAGAATTCCCCTATAGCATTTTTATTTAACTCCCTTCTCAAAGCATTGAGCTGAATTTTTGAAGGGCCTTGTCTTCCTCCTCCTTGCGGCTTCACCTCCTGGCCATTGTGAGTGAATTGTATGGTCATCTCACTATAGTCATTTATAATTTTTCCTAGTAGCCTCAACCACCGTATGCCTAGGACCATATCAGAGCCATATATTGGTAATATATAGAAATCAATTAGGAAAAAATACCCTTGAATATTAATAGAAACTGCTTTACACTGCCCCTCACATTGGAGTGCCTGACCATTGCCCACCAACACTTTAAAATTGGGAGAAGGTTGAATAGGAAGATTGAGAAATTTGGCCAACCTTTCTTGCATGAAGTTGTTAATGCTTCCAGAATCAATCAAAATTTGGACTAGCTGGTTATCAATAGATCCTTGAACTCTCAAGGTTCGTAGAGAAGATTGCCTTGAATAATCTTGAAAAGTGATCTCTGGGGTATGCATGTTCTCTACACTCAGACCAACCTGCATTGAGTTAGCCGCACCCATCTCATCAAAGTCATTTTGAAAAGTTTGTTCATGCTCCTCATCCTCCTTTTCAGTTAAAAACATTAAAAAATTTCTCTGGCACCTATGACCTGGTGTATAATTTTCATCGCAATTGAAGCAAAGGCCTTTTTTCCTTTCTAGCTACCCACTATGCAGGGGGAATCTTCCTAAGAAATAGTTTGTTCTAAAGATTGTTACTCTGTGTCTGGCTGGGTTGCACTGGTGTTGGTAATAATGGGGGAAGTGTGCTAGGTGGTGGAGGTTGCCATGGTGGTCTCTGGTAACTGCCTCTATTAACTGGCTATCTACTCTCCATGAATTTCTCTTCCTGCAACCTAGCTAGGCCAACTGAGTCTGCTAGTGTTGAAGGCTTATAAGCCAACACTTCTCTTCGTATATCAGGTTTCAATCTCGAAATGTAATTACTCAATGTAATATCCCGACTTGTTAAATAAAAAATAATTTTTATTTATTTATCATTATTATTTATTTTTATTATTTTATTATTTTATTTTATTTTTCAGAATTTAAATATTTTTGATGGGTATTACTTAATTTAATTATTAACCACCATCTGTATAAGTACCAGTCTGTATACATCTATATTGGATCAAATTGGTACTGTAAACCTCCGAGCTGATAATAAAAATTTATTTTTATTATTATTTTCTGAATTTATTTATTTTTATACGGATTGTGCGGTTTTACAAACGGAAATTATCAGTACACTTATTGATATATACGTACGCGTATTGTATCGATTTCCTGCGTCTGTATAAATCATGTAGTATGTGTTTTGGACAAAAAAATATCTTTTTGTCATGATTAATCTAAAATTGGATGGCTAAGATTAAGTGGTAGGATTAAACCTAGGGTTTGGATTAATTGGGTTACATAAAAGATGTAGGGTTTAGTTCTATTAGAAGTCTCCATTTCCACCTCACCCCTCCACCTCACCATGCCACCTCACCCCCTCACCCTCTAGGGTTTGGCCGGCCAACATCCCCAAGGGGCTATATGCTAAATTGCCATGGTGATTTTGCACTACAACCCTTCTCCTTCATCCTATAAATACCCCCCTCCTCACCCCTTGCCTCATTTACCAAAATTTTAGAGAGAAAAAGAAAGAGAAGAAAACCCTAGATTTCTCTTGTAGGTTTGAAGCTTTCAAACAAAAGCTAGGAGGAAGGAGAAGGAGCATAAGCTAGTCCTTCCTATTTGAAAGTAAAAGGTGGAGGTGTCTCTACTTGTTTTCTTAAGTATTTTTGTTCTCTTTTTCATGTTGTAGTATGTGCATAATTATTTTGTATGTTGTTAGACAACTTGGACTAAAATCTAAGCATAAGCATGGTTGTAGGGATCAAAAGGATCCCACAAGAATATGGATGGTGAAACTTGATAAAATAAAATAAAGATGTGATCTTTGATCCTTGTTATGGTTGTGTTGTCTTCATGGTTAATCTCTACTACTTGGACTAAAAATTAAGCATAAGAATGGTTGGAAAAATCAATGGATGGCATATAAGGAAAGTTGGAAGAATGGAACTCACAAAAAAACCCATAAAGATGAGACTTTGAACTTGTTATGTTTATGTTTGTTTCTATGGTTACCTTGTTAAACACAAATTAAATAACTTGGACTAACTACTATTTCATATAAGTTAGTAAAGTGAGAATGGTTACATACCCATGTTGGGAGTTGTAGGACTTTACATGCTAATTAAAAGACAAGTTTTGGTTGTATGAGATTTTTCTATCTCTAATAAAGATCATATCTTTACTAACTTTTAGTTCTTAAAAAGCAAGTTTTGTTGATGTAGGAAATTGTAGGTTGAAGATGAATAAGTTTTGTAACATAGAAGACTGTAGATTCAACAAGGGTTAATTTTTGCTTTATGTAGGAACTTGTAATTTGGTAAAACTAGTTCTTTGTAATAAATGGGACTTGTAATCCCTAAAAGGAAGTAGTTCTTGTAATATGTAGCTAAGTTTAGATAGTAGCTTAGTTTTATCTACCATGCTTGAGTTAGTTGTTGTTTTATGTCAAAAGAGAACCCATTCATACTTGTGAACCCATGAACAACTACCATACTCGAGTTGTAGTAAAGAGCCCATTCATGCCTATGTGACATTCTAGTAAACCTACCATGCTTGAGTTGTAGTGAAGAACCCATTCATGCCTATGTGACATTCTAGTAAACCTACCATGCTTGAGTTATAGTAAAGAACCCATTCATGCCTATATGATTTTGTAGTAGAACTACCATGCTTGAGTTAGTAGTAGAACACCATGCTTGAGTTGTAGTAGATCATGCTTGAGTTAGTTGTTGTTCTATATCGAAAGAGAACCCATTCATGCTTGTGAACCCATGAACCAATACCATGCTTGAGTTAATTGTTGTTCTATGTAGTAGATCATGCTTGAGTTAGTTGTTATAGCAGATCATGCTTGAGTTAGTAGAATCTTCTATGTCAAAAGAGAACCTATTCATACTTATGTGACTTCTAGTAAACCTATCATGCTTGTGTTGTATGTAGAAACCCATGCTTAAGTTTTGTTGTGGTCAATGTTCTAAGAAAAGAACCCATGCTTATGATGGGTAGTTTTTTTAAGTGTTGTCTCATACGCGGCTCGCCTGGCCTGTATGTGGTTGTTGGTTTCATACGAAGCTCATTGGGCTCGTATGTAGGTATTGTCTTAAATAAGTAGTCTATGAATGAACCCGAGGAGATCTTGTGAAGTATAGTTTAAGACTTTGTTAGTTGTGTAAACAAATTGTTGCACCCTCTAGAAGAGAGATACATACGGTGCTTTTTCATGTCAAGTTGGAAGCACAGTACATGTCTCGCTTGTTTAGTTAGAAGAGGGACACGTACGGTGCTTCTTCATATTAAGTTAGAAGCACAGTGCATATCTCGCTTGTTTAGTTAGAAGAGGGACACGTACAGTGCTTTTTCATGTCAAGACACGTACGGCGCTTGTCATGTCAAGTTGGAAAGCACAGTGGCATGTCTCGCTTGTTTGGTTAGGGTTAGTGACATCGTTAAGCTAGAAACAATTACTTAACCATTTTTATCTATAAATTGCCAAAGGGTGAGAATTGGTGTTAGGGGTGATACCCTATAATCCAACCTCTCCTATAGGCTGACACTAGGTGGTGTCATCGGGATGTATTCCCCTGTCAAAGGGATACGGGCAGTGCTTTTCATTACAAGTTGGGAGCACGAGTTTTGTATCTTGATTGTTAATTCCTGAATGTGCCATGATAAGAACGAGAGGGTTTCCTAGGAAAATAGACCCTACGATCCCGGCAGGTTCTATGCCTTCTCATGACCAGTTGAGGGCACGGAAGAAGGTTGACAAGTACCTTGTAGTCGTGTTGGCTTTTGATTGAGGTCCGGTACGCCGGGCAATAGTCACCAGTCATGTAGTATTATGTCAGGAATAGGATGGGTACAAAAAAATAGAATTCATAACATGGGTTCAAATCCCTAAATATGGAGAATGGCTTGATATGAACGTATGTAGTTTTACTGTTTTAATGGCTTACAGGGTGGTATCGGAGTCCAAATAAGAGGTGTCAAATCTTCGCTTAAGGTAGTATGGTGATTTTCCGGATTAGTTGTGCGCTCAGGGTCGTTCCTGAGCCCTTTTGGTGATTTTCTTAAGTTTTATTTATTTTTCCGGATCACTTATTTAACCTTGCGAAGTGTCAATTCACTGTTCGGGGGTCTTAACCAATTATTCTAAGCAATAATTATTTACTCAGGGGCTCAGAAATATTTCCCTGATTTTATAATTATTTTTTTGAATTTTTAATTAATTTTCCCGATTTTTTAATCATTTTTTAGCAACTTTAAATAAATAATTCGATTTTAATAAATAAATATTGATATTAATTACTAATTATGACGTGGCGTGATCTGGACCGCCCATCTTGTGCAAGCACAAATTTCTGAAGGATTGGACGGTTGGAGTCGCTCGGTAACGTTTTCTTCGCGTGAGCAGCTCGGATCACCCGTTGCTCAGAATCCGAGGCACGTAGCTCGGCACCATTTTCTTCGTGTGAGCGTCTCGGATCGCCAGTTGCTCGAAGCACAGATTCCGAGCGACGTGGGGTGATCTGGACCGCTCATCAGGTCGAAGAGCGATTTTTGAGGAGATCCGATGACTGTTATCGCTCGGCGTTCTTTTCTCCGTATGAGCAGCTCGAATAGTTGGGTTGATCGGTATCCGAGCTATGTAGCTCGGTCCTATTTCTTTTACATGAGCAGCTTGGATCGCCAGTCGCTTGGATTGGAATTCCGAGGGATGTGGAGCGATCAGAGCCGTTGGATCACGGCGCGGATCTCGAGGGCAGGCACAGTTCTCGAGAAAAAACTATCTTGTCATTTTGTGGGCATGGCACGATCTAGCCGTTCATCATTTTTGGCGCGATTTTCGCAACGATCCGTCGGTTGGGGTTGCTCGGTTGCATTTTTCTGCAAATGTGCAGCTCGGATTGCCATTTGCTCGGATTCCGAGCGACGTAACTTCGTTCTCTCCCGTATTGCGAGTAGCTCGGAATTCTGGTCGGTCGGATTGGGATCCCGAGTTACATTCTCAGCTCGGATCGCTTATCGCTCGGACTTTTGCTCTGAGGGACATGGAGCGATCTGGGTCGTCGGATCACGGCACGGATCTCGAGGGTAGGCTCAGATTTTGAGAAAATGTTATCTTGTCGTTTTGTGGAGGTGGCACGATCTGAGCCGTCTAATCGAGATCTTGCACGAATTTTGGGGAGAAAGTCGTTTTTCTCCAATTCGCAGCGCTGATTGGCAGTTGCTCGGTTTCCGAGCCTTCTTCTATGTGTGATCAGCTCGGATCGCTTGTCGCTCGGGCTTTGATTCCGAGGGACGTAGAGCGATCTAGGCCATTGGATCATGGCGCGGATCTCGAGGTAGGCTTAGTTCTCGAGAAAACGTTATCTTGTCGTTTTGTGGAAGTGGCACGATGTGAGCCGTCTGATCGAGATCTTGCACGAATTTTGGGGAGAAAGTCGTTTTTCTCCAATTCGTAGCTCGGATTGGCAGTTGCTCGGTTTCCGAGCTTCTTCTATGTGTGATCAGCTCGGATCGCTTGTCGCTCGGGCTTTGGTTCCGAGGGACGTGGAGCGATCTGGGCCATTGGATCATGGCGCAGATCTCGAGGTAGGCTTAGTTCTCGAGAAAACACTATCTTGTCGTTTTGTGGAGGTGGCACAATCTGAGCCGTCTGATCGAGATCTTGCACGAATTTTAGGGAGAAAGTCGTTTTTCTCTAATTCGCAGCTCGGATTGGAAGTTGCTCGGATTGGAGTTGCTCGGTTCCGAGCTTCTTCTATGTGTGATCAGCTTGGATCGCTTGTCGCTCGGTGTTTGGTTCTGAGGGACGTGAAGCGATCTGAGCCATTGGATCATGGCGCGGATCTCAAGGCAGGCTCAGTTCTCCAGAAAATGCTATCTTGTCATTTTGTAGAGCTGGCATGATCTGAGCCGTTTAATCGAGATCTTGCACGAATTTTGTGGAGAAAGTTGTTTTTCTCCAATTCGCAGCTCGGATTGGCAGTTGATCGGTTTCCGAGGAATCGTGGGCCGATCTGAGTGCTTCTTGGTTGCTAGGTAGAGTGCATCAGCAACTTGTGGCTTGAGGTGCAGCCGAGCGGAGCGGCTCATACCGAACCGTCGTTACTACTTGTGAATGGTCGCTGCTCTTTGCAACTTAGTCGTTTGGGCTTTTATAACGCCTTGAGGGGAGGCCCAAAAGTTGCGTCTTTACGTTACAAAGCCCAATATTCGTTTCCTTTACTATAAGTCTTCACCCCCCTCACACTTTACCTCATTCTTCACTTTTCATTTCTTACTTTCACTTTTACTTTCTACTAGTGGAGTTTTTGCTCTCGGGTGGCGCTACTAGCTGTCGCGGCAAGGCGCTTTCAGATTCCGGCGATCTTTTCCGGCCATTCACGTCACTTCAAGGTTAGTGTCTCGCCTTATCCTTAGAAAATGGTTAAGTTTTCTTCTGAGGATGAGACCCCCACCTCGGACCAAGACATCAGCCGAGCGGTGATGGTTAGGTCGAACAAGGGGAAGGAGATCGCCGAGCCGATCAAGGTGACGACGGTTAGGCCAAGCAAGGGGAAGGAGGTTGCCGAGCTGATCGGGGTGACGATGATAGTCGAGCATCCGAAGACGGTGGGAGAATCGGGTCGGCACCCATCTGTCTTATCTAGCGTTGGGGGTGTGCGGAGTTACCCTGAAGACTTGTTGGAGAAGGTGACGCAGGGCACGGCTCCATCATATGAGGAGAATGATCCGAGGGACCCTTCCGAGGTGGATCAGATCTCCTCAATCTTAACCGAGGCAGACCTGCATCGGATCAGGAGTGGGTTCCGGATCCCCAAAGAATACGTTCTTCTACTCCCCGGCCCCGGTGTCCGAGCGTGCACATCTACTTCGGCTGATACTTGCGTCTTTCCGTATGATGCACTGAATGCTGGACTTCGGCTGCCACTGCACCCTTTTGTAAACGAGGTGCTGCAGTGGTTCGGCTTGAGTCCCGCTCAGTTTATGCCAAACATGTGGCGACACGTGATCGCCTTTGTCCTTCAGTGCCAAGAGATTGGTGTGCAGCCGGAGATGGTCATACTTCGGAGCCTCTACCGCATCTGCCAGATGAGCAAGATGGAGGAGAGGTACTATCTGTCGCCGAGAAAGGGCGTGAAACTGATCGAGAACCCGGACTCGATCAAGCACTGGAAAGAGAAGTACTTCCTCATCCGTGCTCCCGAGCCGTGGGTCTTTCCGACGCAGTGGAAGATCGGAGTTCCGAAGCGGGCGAAGAAGGAGCCCGTGCTCACTAAAGAAGAGGAAGAGGTGGTGGAGAAGCTCCTCGGTCTTCCAACCCTTAGTTGGAAGGACATCACCGAGGAGGTCTTGTTTCGTAGGGGTATCAGTCCGATCGACCCAAGTACGCTTTTTTCTTCTTTTCTTGCTTCAGCTTTATCTTTTAGGTTAAAATTTTCTAACTCCTTTCGCTCGGTTTTTTCAGAGGCCCCCGGTATGGATTACAACGGACTGATGGCTAAGGCTCGTGTAGCGAAGGAGCAGGAGTCGAGAAAGAGGAAAAGGACTGTGGCCGGGCCTCAGGGGGGTCGAGCCGCGAAGGTCCCTTCGGCACCACCGACCGTCGTGGAGCTGGTGGCCGAGGTGGCTTCGGATGCGCCTGACCTCACTCCCTCAGAGACGCCTGCCAAAGCTCCACCGAAGGCACCGGCTCAAGTCGATCAGGTTGACGTGCCCGGGTCGTCGAGCGGAGCATTCAACATGAGTGCGACCTTGGCTCTCGAGGTCCCCCTCTCACCGCCGAGGCCGAGAAGATGCTTACTGAGGAGCACAAGCACCTCTTCGTCCCCGACTGGCGGGTGATGAAGGTGAACAGGTTACTCGGAGACGGGGGCATCTGCATGCAGGCAGTGAAGCACCTTGCCGACCCCCAAAGACCGAGCCGCGCTGAAGGCGGGTACCATTGGCGACGAAACTATGCAGATCGCTCGGAACACCATGTCAGTGAGTATCAAAAACTTCTATAAAATTTTTCCAAGTTTTTTTGCTCAGGCCTAATTGTTTCTTGTGTCGCTTGCAGACCCTATGCCATTTCAACCACTTGCTCGAAGATTTTGCGAGCAAGGAGAAGGAAATGACTGTGCTGAACGATCGGGAGTGGTTGGAGCGTGCCAAGGCATTCAAACTGCTCAAGGTCGAGCAGTTGCTTTCCGCTTCGCGCACAGCCGAGGTGGCGGTCTTGAGGCGAAGCTCACCGAGGCGCTGAAGCACTCGGCCGCCGAGGCTGCCAAGGTCGAGGCTTTAGAAAAGGAGACAGGCTCGTTTCGAAGAGGAGCTATTCAAGGCACTGAGGGCATCGGAAGAGGCTCTGAGCAGCCAGGCATCGAAGGTGGCGGCTGCGGAGCAGGCAGTTCGGGACGAGGCCGATGCCCTACATGTTGACAAACATGGAGGAGCCGTACGCCCGAGCGGTGAAGCATGTGGCCGCTCGCATCCCCGGGTTCGACAGCTCCTCCTACTACTTCTACGACCCCGTAGAGGGAGAGGAAGAACTGCCTCTGGCGGAGCTCGCCCCCCGGGCAGGAGGGTACAGAGGCCGAGGACGAGGTGCACGTCGAGGGCGCGATAGTCACCGTGCCGAGCGATGACGCTTCGGAACAACATCACGAGGTTGACCCCTGACTTAGTCGCCTCTTCTCTCATTGTTTTTGCTTCTTTTGTTTTGTTTTTGTTGTAACGCCTAACTGCGGACTGGCCACCGCTTTTGTGTATATTTTGGATTTTTAATGAAATGACTTCCCCTTTTGAAATTTTTTGCCGAAAGTTTCAAATTTTTTGACTTGTGTTCGTCTTGTTTTGAGATGTTGCTGTATTGAGGGTGGTGATACTATTATTGAAATTTTGCTGAAGCGTTGTGAACACATTGAGATTTCGCTAAGTGTTAATCACTTTTCGTTCGTGTTGAGAACTCAAGTGTTATGAACTCAAGTGTTGTAACGCCTAACTTAAGTGTTGAAGACTCCTTTTGATATTCTTTCACTTTTCAGGTCGAGTCGAGTTCAGCAGCTGACGGTTTCTCGCCTTCGTACTGAATTGAAAACGGCGAAGCGGGCCCTCTCTCGCAGCCGAGAGTGCTTCCTCAAAAGCGAGTTAGATCTAGAGGAGGTCAAGGCAATGGCGAGAGGGTATTTCTCCGAGCTGAAACAACTACGGAAGCGATCTCGCGGGATTCGTCTTAAAGGCGAGGTGGAGTTGCTCCGAAAGGCGTTGTTCGATGTTACTCGAGCGGAAGGTGATCTTGTGGCGGAAGTTCAAGATTTGAAGATAGCTGAGGAAGAACTTTTGGCAGAGGAAGACGAGTTAGCTTCGGCAGTGGGTGAATTGATGGCTGAGCACGAGGAGTTGACGGTGAAGGTTGACGAGTTGAGGAGGGTTATGGTCGACAGAAGTATCGAAGTGACCCACCTTCGTCGTATCATAGCCGATAGCTCTGGCGCTGAAGGTTCTGCTCAGCTTCCTCACTTTAAAATATCTGTAAAGGATGACTCTTTGAAGGATTGGATTGTCGAGCTTGAGGAGGAAGTCGCTCGACCCAAGCCTCAGTCGGCAAGAATCAACGTTCGGAGCACGTCGTGTACGCGCGAGGAGAGTGAGAGGGGAATCTCTTTTACGAACTCGTGACTCGTTCGCCTGCCATTAGGCAGAGCCTGGCCGATGTTCAAAGTGTGGTGCCTGCCTCGTCTAGTGGCGCTTTGGTTGGGGCCACAGTCAGAGGCAGCGCCGAAGAGGCGTTTCGGTCCGTTGGCGTACAGACGAGCTCCGAAGTTAGGAGACGCCGTCCCCGAGTGTCTTTGAACCGAAACATCCCCATTCCAAAGAAGCGTTGAATAAGTTGTAATTTTCTCTAAGTTTTTGTAGCGCCCCGTATTAGTAACTCGGTCTTGTAATTTGGGTTCCTTTGTCGAACTTTTTAATGAAATAAAAGCTCGTTTTCTTTCCGATGTTCGTGTGTTGGACGTGCATGGTAGTTCGATCCGAAATGAGTCATAAGAACCAAACGTTAGCTCTTTTAAGTACTTTTTCTCCCATGTCTAGTCTAGTTGTAGAAATTTCGCGCACGTCGACGGTTGTGGGAGCAATTCCGAATGGCGAACCACTTCTAGCTTGCTTAAGAGCGAGCGTGCAAAGCGGAGTCGAGCCAAGTGTTGGGCACCAAACTCGTCATTTAGGTATGTTTCAATGGTTGTGGGAGCAATTCCGAATGGCAAACCTCTTCTAGCTCGCTTAAGAGCGAGCTTGCGAAGCGGAGTCGAGCCAAGTGTTGGACTCTGAACTCGTTGTTTGGGTATGTTTCAACGGTTGTGGGAGCAATTCCGAATGGCGAACCACTTCTAGCTCGCTTAAGAGCGAGCTTGCGAAGCGGAGTCGAGCCATGTGTTGGACTCCGAACTCTCTGTTTGGGTATGTTTCAACGGTTGTGGGAGCAATTCCAAATGGCGAACCACTTCTAGCTCGCTTAAGAGCAAGCTTGCGAAGCAGAGTCGAGCCAAGTGTTGGACTCCGAACTCGTCGTTTGGGTATGTTTCAACGGTTGTGGGAGCAATTCTGAATGGCGAACCACTTCTAGCTCGCTTAAGAGCGAGCTTGCGAAGCGGAGTCAAGCCAAGTGTTGGACTCCGAACTCATCATTTGAGTATGTTTCAATGGTTGTGGGAGCAATTCTGAATGGTGAACCACTTCTAGCTCGCTTAAGAGCGAGCTTGCGAAGTGGAGTCGAGCCAAGTGTTGGACTCCGAACTCATCGTTTGGGTATAAAGAAGGTAAAAAACAGAGAGATACAAGCAATTCACAAGTAAGATATGAAAAAAAATGTTCTTTATTGAAAACTAATAGTCAGGCGGCTTCTAAGTTGCGAGTAGTTATTACATTGGAGAAATAAAGAAGCAAAAGTAAAATACAAGTGGAGGGAAAGGAACGGTTCGACATCTGAAGGTACTCAGAGAGGCGTTCATGCGCTTTCTTGGTACTTCAAGAGATGGTCGGCATTCCAAGTCCTGGGAATCTCTCTTCCTTCAAGGTCTTCTAGTCGGTATGTCCCGGGCCGAACCACTTTGGTGATCTTGTATGGTTCTTCCCAATTTGGGGCTAGCTAATTCTTCTGACTGGGGAATGAGATAGCTAACTTTTTGAGGACCAAGTCCCCTTCTTTGAGGTCGGTGGGACGGACCCTCTTGTTGTAGGCCAGCTCGATCCTCCTTCGGTAGCTTTGTTGGCGAATCGAGGCTCTTTCACAGAGCTCATCAATCAAATCCAAATTTGCCCGAAGCTCCCTGGCATTCTGCTCTTCTTCATAGGTAATGAGGCGAGGAGAGGGTACACCGACTTCCAAGGGGATCACAGCTTCAGACCCATAGGTGAGATTAAATGGCGACTCTCCTGTAGGGGTCCATTTGGTAGTGTGGTAATTCCACAGTACATTAGGGAGCTGATCAACCCATAAGCCTTTAGCGGACTTGTCTAGCCTCTTCTTAATACTAGAGAGGATTTGTCGGTTGGCATTTTCTACTTGACCATTTGACTGTGGGTGGGAGATGGAGGAGAAGCATTGTTGGATGGCGAGGTCTTCACATAGAGCTCAGAATGCGGCCCTGTAAATTGTGTTCCATTGTCTGTTATAAGGACTCGAGGTATGCCGAACCTGCAGATGATGCTCTTCCAGAAGAATTGAAGTACTTTGTTCTCGGTGATTGTAGCCAAGGGCTCGGCCTCTATCCACTTTGAAAAGTAGTCGATTGCCACGACTAAGAATTTGAGCTAGCCAGGAGCTGGGGGAAACGGTCCTAGTAAATCCATTCCCCACATTGCAAAAGGGATCGGACTTGATAGGGAGATGAGCTGAGCTTGGGGTAGGCGACGAATGTTGGAGTGCTTTTGACAAGAGCTGCATTGTCGAACGTGTCGTTCGGCGTCTTGGAGGAGGGTAGGCCAGAAGTATCCATAATTCAACACCTTTCGGGCAAGTGATCTGGACCCTGAATGTGCTCCGCCTATGCCTTCGTGAAGCTCTTGTAAGGCATACGTGGCTTGTTCTGGGGAAAGACACCTCAGGTAGGGTCTGCCGTCAACTTGCATGAAGGAGCATTTGTACAAGATCCCCCTAACAAGGGTGTACCGCTCTGCTCTGGTTCTGACTCGATGAGCTTCCTTAGGGTCTTCGGGGAGGAGCCCATCCCTTAGAAATTCTACCAGGGGTTTCATCCAATTATCTTAAAGTTGAACCGGCAGTGACTCCATTGAGTCGGAAGTTTCTTCTTCTATGCTCGGTCTCAGGAGCACTTCAATCAAGACGGTCTGCTCGAGATTTTGGAGGGAGGAAGAGGCTAACTTGGAGAGGGCATCTGCTTGGGCATTTTCCTCCCTGGGGATTCGCCGAATAAGTGCCTCTTCGAATAGAGCCATGAGATTTTGGACCTTGGCTAAATACTTAGCCATTCGGTCATCTCGCGCTTCATACTCGCCCAAGACTTGATTCACGACCAGATGAGAGTCACTAAATACGCGGAGGCATTGTGCCCCTGCTTTGCGGGCCATTCCGAGACCGGCTATAAGGGCTTCATACTCCGCTTCATTGTTGGAGGCCTTGAAGTTGATGCAAAGGGAGTATTGAAGAACGAAGTCATCTGGGCTTGCCAGAATGACCCCGGCTCCGCACCCTTCGGTGCAAGAGGATCCATCTACATATACCGTCCAAATAGGAGGTCCGTTTGCCGCTTGACTGACCTCGAAAATTGTGCTCTCAACTATGAATTCAGGTAAGGCCTGAGCTTTGATTGCGGTCTGAGGCTGGTATGATATATCATGCTGGCTCAGCTCGATCAACCACTTCATGAGACGGCCCGAGATCTCCGGCTTGTGTAGAACTTGCTTCAGCGGTTGATCAGTAAGAACGACCACCGAGTGAGACTGGAAATATGGGCGAAGCTTCCTAGCTGCCATAACCAAGGCATATGCCATCTTCTCTAGCCTTGGATAACGAAGCTCGGCATCCCGAAGTACCTTGCTTACGTAATAGATGGGCTTCTGAGCCTTGTCTTCCTCCCTCACCAAGACAGCGCTGAGGGTTTGTTCGGAGGCAGCTAAGTAGAGGTAGAGTGTTTCCCCGAGGATAGGCTTGCTGAGGAGAGGAGGGTTGACTAGATAGGCTTTAAGCTGATCGAACGACTCCTGCTGTTGTTGACCCCATTCGAAGCCCTTAGCCCCCCTGAGAGCCTTGAAGAAGGGAAGACACTTCTCCCCTGATTTGGAAAGGAAGCGCCCTATTGCTGCGAGGCGCCCGGTTAGCTTCTGAACTTCTTTCACATTTTCGGGCAGGAGCCATATCTAGTATGGCTTTGATCTTCTCGGGGCTGGCTTCGATCCCTCTTTGGCTGATCATGAAGCCTAGGAATTTTCCCGACGAGACTTCGAACGCACAATTGTTCGGATTGAGCCTCATATCATGTTTCCTTAATACATCGAACGCCTCCTGCAGATCGGTGACATGGTCGGCCCCATGGATGCTCTTCACAAGCATATCATCAATATACACCTCCATGTTGCGGCCGATCTAATTTTGGAAGACTTTGTTAACGAGGCATTGATAGGTGGCACCTACATTCTTCAACCCGAAAGGCATCACCCTGTAGCAGTAGAGACCCTGATCGGTAACAAAGGAGGTCTTCGAGATATCCAGGGGGAACATGCGGATTTGATTGTATCCAGAGAAAGCATCCATGAAGCTGAGAAGCTCATGGCCCAAAGTGGCATCAATCAGGGTGTCGATGCTTGGAAGAGGGAATGGATCTTTGGGGCATGCTTTATTCAGGTCGGTAAAATCGATGCAGATTCTCCAGCTCCCGTTGGCTTTTTTTACCATCACAACATTTGAGAGCCATTCGGGATAATTGACCTCCTGTATGAACCGAGCCTTAAGGAGCTTGTCCACCTCTTCTTTTATAGCTTGTTGGCGCTCATGAGCAAATTTGCGCCTCTTCTGTTGAACTGGCTTGGACCCCGGTGCAACACTCAGGTGGTAGACGAGGAGCTCTTCGGAGATTCCTGGCATGTCGGCAGCCGACCATGTGAAGAGGTCACGGTTCTTTCTAATACATTGGACTATGTCTGAGCTTAGGGCGGATGGGAGGGTCTTGCTGATAAAGAACTTGCAGTTTGGATATTGCTCAGAGAAGAGCACTTCCTCCAATTCATCCACCGGTTCGGACGTTGGTCGGTTACCGTCTTGGGGGATTTCAAGAGTTTCGAGGGAGAGGACTGGACCCTCAGTAGAGGTAATGTAGCATTTGTGGGCCATTTCCTAACTGCCTCTCAATTCCCCTACTCCTGCCCGGGTGGGGAACTTCATCTTGAGGTGATCAGCGGAAGGGACGACTTCGAGAGCAGCTAGGCCGAGTCGGCCTAGGATCACATTATAAGCAGCAGGGACATCAACGACCATGAAGTCCATCAGGCTCCGTTCGGGTAGTAGGAGTTTTGCCAGCGGTTACGTCGAGGGTGATCACCCCTTCAATAGTCACTGGCACTCCCGTGAACCTGTGGAGTGTGTAGCCAGCGAGCTTAAGTCTGTCCCAGGATAGTTTGAGTCCTTTGAATGCAGCGAGGAAGAGGATGTTAATGGAGCTGCCATTGTCTACAAGGATCCTCTCCACTTTAAAATTTGTCATATGGAGGTTGATGACTAGTGCGTCACAATAGGGAGTTCGGACACCCTCAAGGTCTTCATATGAAAAAGTGACCGATACCCTGAGGCCTTTGGTGGGGGGCATGCCATGTACTGAGTTAACTTCCCTTATGAAAACCTTTCGAAAGGAGTTGGAGGTGCCTCCCATGGGGCCTCCGTGGATGAGATGTAGGATGCGTTCCTCTTCGAACTCTGGAGTTTCATCGCGTCGTTCAGGACGCTTGTTAGCCCCCCGAAGGGGAGGAGGGGGATCGGTCCGGTCCTTTCTCACAAATTTGGCTAGCTACCCTCTTTGGATGAGGGCCTCAATCTCGTTCTTCAAGGCTCGGTAATCATTGGTGTCGTGGCCATGGTCTCGGTGATAGCGGCACCACTTCTCTTTGTCCCTCTTCTTGCCAGGGGTGTTCATCTTTGGGGCGGGAGGTATCACCCCTTCCTTCTCAACTTCCATGAGAATAGTGGAAATGTTGGCATTAAGAGGAGTGAATTTTTCGAATGTAGGGGGAGGGCGGCACTGTCCGCCATTATCCTTCTGTAGCTTCTTGTCTCCCTCTTCCTCACTTGCTTTTCTTTTGGTTCCGGAGGAAGGCCCTTCAAAGGCGGGGCGATGCTCAGCTTCCTCAGCCCGGATATACTTATCGCTTCGGAGAAGGAGTTTGGAGAAGTTCTGTGGGGGCTTCTTGGCGAGGGAGGACCGAAAGCTAGAGTTAAGGACATTCGAATGGAATGCTGCTGCAGCGACCGACTGGTCGAAGGAAGCTATGGACCTGGCTTCCGCGGTGAACCTTTTTATATAGTTTCTCAGCTTCTCACCCTTCTTCTGCTTGAGATAGAGTAGTGAAATGCTGGTCTTCTCAGTTCGGCGGCTACTCACGAAGTGGGTGACGAAGAGGGTCTCGAATTGCTCGAAGAAGAATATTGAGGATGGGGCGAGGCGAGGGTACCATTCTCGGGCCGGACCGTTGAGAGTAGCGGGGAAGGTCTTGCACAGCAGAGCATCGGAAGCTTGGTGGATTAGCGTGAGGGTCTTAAAGCTTTCGATGTGGTCCACGGGATCGGACTCCCCAGAATAATTCTCGAATTGTGGAGACTTGAAGCCTATTGGAACGGGCAAGAGAAAGGAGGTCAGCCCTTCGGTGATATTCATACGAGCCTCTGGACTCGTCTTCATAGGAGGAAGAGCAAGGGCTACGACGACGGTGGCTCCGAGAGTGGCGAGGACTAGGAATGTGCTAGGGGTTGCTAGGAGCTGGGGGAGGAGTTCGGGACCGTCGGCGAGGACTTTGGACCGGAGGAGGAGTGGGGACCCTCCGAGCATTGTTATTGTTGGGTCGGAGATTGAGGGCTTGTAAGATGGTTGCTTGGAATTGCTGGAACTCGGCACGAGTGATGGGTGCATCATCATTCCTCAGAGGTTGCCGGCCATCAGGAGAGTGAGGTCTTCTCCTATAGTGGCCGGGGGACTCTCTCCGCCCTCGGCGAGGAGGGGACCTTCTGTGATCTCGAGGATGAGGAGATCGCTCATTTGGACGTTGTTGGCAGGAGGCTCCCTCTCGGGCCCGCCTTTCATCCAAACGGCGGCGAAGATCCTCTTCCTTCTGCCAATTGAGGATGGTATTGCGGAGATCATCGGAAGCACGGGGGCTGTGGGATGCCATGGAATCGGTAGAGGGATTGTGTATGGAGACGTGGTCATGTTGAAGAGGTTGTTTCGGAGGATTGAGACGGCAGTCCCCCGCACCGGCATTCTGGGGACCGATTTGACCGCGAGGGGGTTGAAGATTCTGAGGAGGGAGTTGGTCTGCTGCGGGGCTTGGTCGGGTTGAGGAGGGAGTCCCTGTGGCTGGACCGTTTCTAGGGGGATCTCTTGTTGAGGAGTAGGTCCGCGGTTGGACCCCCTAGACCTAAGTTTCTTTGGAGGCATGGCTGGGTAGCATCTGACCAACAGAAAGAGGAAGGGCTGCTATTCGTTGGTTCCCACAGACGGCGCCAATCTATTACCGCTAAACCTAGTGTGGGAGCAAACAGATAGTATTTGTGGATTCTTGGGGAAACTGAATAGTCAAACCTTAACTTCTTCCACCGGAGTTTGACCGCTGACTCCCGCTGTTCACCTGCAAAAAGTGCGAGACACCGGGATTGATCCCGGCGATGCCCCCTCCGACGCTCAAGTCAGTAATTAGGAAGATTATGAGAGAGCGTATGTAATATCCCAGACGGATATTATATTGTATAAATTATTATTTTTAAATTAAAATATTTTTAATGGGAATTTCTTGGTTTCACTCATAAAAAGTTACCTGGATCTATATACTAGTAAGTATATACAAGTATTGTATCAGTTTTGTACACTTGTACAAAATCCTGAAAACGCATTTTTGAGAAAAATGTCTGGAAAATCCCGAACAGACACTGAAAATTATTATTTTATTATTATTTTATTTTTATTTCCCGAAATGAAATATTTTTGGTGGATATCACCCGGTTTTGTTAATAAGCATTATCTGTGTACACATACCAGTCTGTATACATCTGTATTGTATCAAATTGGTACTGGAATCTTCCGGGATGATAATAAAATTTATTTTATTATTATTTTTGGATTTAATTATTTTTGTACGGGTTGAGCGGTTTTACAGACGGAAATTATCGGTATATAGATATATACATACGTATGCGTATTGTACCAATTTCGTACATTTGTACAAATCATGTAGTATGTGATTTTGGGAAATTACATTCTATTTTTGATCCATCATAATGAGGTGGAGGGTTAGGATGGATTAGGACTTGATTGTAAGGATTATTTGCAAAAGAAACATGAATTGTTTCTAACCATAAGAGTTGGACAAGTGGCATTCTTTCTACCCTCACAACCCTTCACCCATCTCCTATATAAAACCCCCTCTCCACCAAATGGCCGGCCCCTTCTTCTTGTTCTCCTAGGGTTAAGAAACCCTCTCTTTGTGTGTGTTCTTCTCATTCCATTCTTATCTCATCCTCCAATCTCATTCTTCAACTCCTTCTTCTACTTATTTTTGGTTTTAGAGAAAAGAATGAGAGATTAAATCAAAAAGAAGCAGAGAAAGAGTTAGAGTTTTCATGGGTTCCATTTTCAAGAGGAGTTCTCCACAGGAGCAAGGAAGGAGAAGGTTTGCCAGCTAGTCCTTCCTACATAGAAAAATCAAGGTGGGGATTCTCTACTTCTAATTTAGGCTTCTTGTTCTTATTTATTTTTTTATGTAGAAAAGAACCCATCTTTAGGGTTATTATTTGTTCTATGTGAGTAAAGAACCCATCTTTGATGGTGATTTATTGTAGGATAAAAAGAACACATCTTTTGATGGTGGATGTTGTAGGTGTATGTTCTAAATAACTTAGACTATTTTTCTAAGCATATATGTGGTTGTAGGTGGGAAAAAGAACCCATCTTATGATGTGTTATTGTGTATTTGTGTTCCTAAATAACTTGGACTAATTTCCTAAACATAAGCATGTTGTAGGGATCAAAATGATCTCATGAAAAAGATGGATTGAAAGGACTCCACAAAATCACATAAAGGTTGATTTTTGAGACCTTGTATGGTTAGTATTGTTGTGATGATTATTTTGGACTAATTGGACTAAGATTTGTGCATAAGAATGGTGAAAAATCAAGATGAAGTTTTCTCTTTTTAGTTGTATGGATTCTTGTCCACTTTTGTTATATGTGTGTTCTAAAAATGACTTGGACTAATAATTAAGCGTAAAGTTGTTGTAGGGATCAAAAGGATCCCATGAAAAAGATAGGTTGTGGAACTTAATTAAAACACATAAAGGTTGAATTCCTTAACCTTGTATGTTTATGTTGTTATTATGGTTATTTTGTTAACACAAATGACCACTTGGACTATAGCTATGTGCATATAAAGATTAGTGTGGTAAAAATGTTTACTACCCATTCTAGGGTTATAGAACTCATCTAGCTTTTTAAAGGATAAGTTTTTGTTATATGTTGCTCTCTACTTTGTTAAGAAATCATTCTTTACTAACCCTTGTTCATAAAAGGTTGCTCTTATTGTATGTAGGAACTTGTAGGATTGAAGAAAAAGTGAGTTGTAGCATGTAGTAATTTGTAGACTAAATATGTAGTCTTTGTAATATATAGGACTTGTAATTTCCTAAAGAAGTAGTCTTTGTAATAATTTATTTTAGTCTTGTAGCATGTTCTAAACTTTTATAGGTTGCTAGAAACCTATTCATGCTTGAGTTGTAGCAAAGAACCCATCCATGCTTATGTGAACCCATGAACCTACCATGTTTGTGTTCTATGTCAAAAAGAGAACCTATTCATGCTTGTGAACCTATCCATGCTTAAGTTGTGTATCAAAGAAACCCATTCATGCTTATGAACCTATTCATGCTTGTGAACCCATCCATGCTTAAGTTGTTATAGAAACAAACCCATCATGCTTGAGATGTACTAAAAGATATCATGCTTAAGTCGTTGTAGAAAGAAACCCATCATGCTTGAGATATAGTAAAAGATACCATGCTTAAGTTGTTATAGAAAGAAACCCATCATGCTTGAGATATAGTAAAAGATATCATGCTTAAGTTGTTGTAGAAAGAAACCCATCATGCTTGAGATGTAGTAAGAGATACCATGCTAAAGTTTTTATAGAAAGAAACCCATCATGCTTGAGATGTAGTAAAAGATACCATGCTTGAGTTGTGTAGTAATTCTAGATTAAAAAGAACCTATTCATGCTTGTGGAACCCATGGACCCATTCATGCTTATGAACCTATTCATGCTTGTGGAACCCATGAACCCATTCATGCTTATGAACCTATTTATACTTGTGAATCCATGAACCTACCATGCTTGAGTTGCTAATTATTTTGGTAAAGAACCATGCCTAAGTTGTTGTAGAAATCTGTGCTTAAGTTGCTAACCATTGTAGTAAGAAATCCATGCTTGAGTTGCTAATTATTTTGGTAAAGAACCATGCTTAAGTAGTTGTAGAAATCCATGCTTAAGTTGCTAACCATTGTAGTAAGAAATCCATGCTTGAGTGGCTAATTATTTAGTAAAGGACCATGCTTAAGTCGTTATAGGTTGTTGTAGGGAGAAACCCATGCTTGAGTGGACTATAGTAAATATACTATACTTGGGTTGTTGTAGGTTGATTATAGTGAGAAACCCATGTTTGAGTTGATTATAGTAAATATACCATGCCTGTGTTATTGTATGTTGATTATAATGAGAAACCCATGCTTGAATTGATTTTAGTAAGTATACCATGCTTGAGTTATTGTAGGTTGATTATAGTGAGAATACCATGCTTGAGTTGATTATAGTAAATATACCATGCTTAAGTTGTTGTAGGTTGATTATAGTGAGAAATCCATGCTTAAGTTGCTAACCATTGTAGTGAGAAACCCATGCTTGAGTTGATTTTAGTAAGTATACCATGCTTGAGTTGTTGTAGGTTGATTGTAGCGAGAAATCTATGCTCGAGTTGATTTTAGTAAGTAAACCATGCTTGAGTTGTAGTAGAAGGAAACCCATGCTTAAATTGTATTCATGCTTGAGTTGTAGTAAGTATACCATGCTTGAGTTGTTGTAGGTTGATTATAGTGAGAAACTCATGTTTGAGTTGATTATAGTAGATATACCGTGCTTGAGTTGTTGTAGGTTGATTATAGCGAGAAACTCATGCTTGAGTTGATTTTAGTAAGTATACCATGCTTGAGTTGTTGTTGTAAGAAACTCATACTTAAGTTGTATATCATGCTTGAGCTGTTGTAGGTTGATTATAGAAAGATACCATGCTCGAGTTGTTGTAGATTGTTGTAGTAAGAAACCCATCATGCTTGTGTTATTGTAGTGGTTCTAGTAAAGAACCCATGTTGAGATGTGTAGTTGTTTTAGATTCAAAGAAATCCATGCATGTTTGAGTTATATGATTGTAGTGGTTTCGGTTAAATTCTAAAAGGAACCCATGAGTTGAGTTTGCATGATAACCCAATTGAAATGAACCCATGTTCCATAGTTGTTCTAGTTCGATTTTTAAGAAGAAACCCATAAAACTAGCTCCATGATAGTTCTAGCTCAAATTGGCGAGGAACCCATGCAATTAGGTTCTAGGTGATTCTAGCTCAACTTTGAGAAAGAACCCATGAACCTAGTCGCATATTGTCCTAGTTCAATTTGGGAAAAGAACCCATGAGTTCTAGTTGTATGCATTTCTAATTGAAATTGGACCATATGATGTGCACATGCTTCATCTTCAATATATGGTAAATAATGGTGGGAAAAGTCACTAGTATTGTTAGCTAGATAAAAGCTAGCCCAGGGGTCATCGAACATCAAGACTCGCATCTTACCACCTTGGAAACTGTAGATAAATCACACCTCGAGCACCGACGGATCTTAACTGATGTGGGTTGATCGCGGGGCCGAGAGTGTTGACGAGATCCGAGTTAGGGGTAGTGATGGGGTCTCATAATTGCCATAGGGGCCATCGACCATCAAGAATCACATCTTACCACCTTAGAAACTGTGGATAAATCACACCTCGAGCACCGACGGATCTTAACTGATGTGGGTTGATCGTGGGCCGAGAATATTGATGAGATCCGAGTTAGGGGTATAATGAGTGTGAGAGATTTCCGTCATCGGTGTCTTGGATCGATAGGCCATGAGTTGGATCGGGATAATCATAAGGAAGTTTTTGAAAACCGCGTGAGATTGTTTGGGCTTAGTGACAACGTTAGGATAGTAACTTATGGCTATTACTACTTAAACTTTACTTATTATTATTTTTGCCGAAGGGAAAGAGTTGGTGTTAAGGGTGATTCCTTATGATCCGACCTGTCCTATAGGCCGACACTAGGCGGTATTATTGGGTTGTACCCTTCTTGTCAAAGGGATACGTTCTGTGCCTTCTCACGAGTTGGGAGCACGGGATCCGTATCTCGTCTGTTAATTTCTGAAGTGCCTTGATAAGCGGGAGCGATTCCTGTCGAAACTAGGGGATGGACCCCGGAAATTCCGTCACGTTCTATGCCAGGGAGAGCGAACGGGCCATAGACCACGGTCTATGAGTTATAGGTGACACAGGGTAGGCTTCGTGCTATCCTGCGCTCGGAAGACCCTATGTTCGTCTGGTTTTTGAGTGAGGTCGGGTGCGCCTGACGGGATTAGACCGTTCAGGGCAACCTCATCAGTCAAGTTGTAGCTTCAGAAACAAGTTGAGTACAAAGTAGAATTCTTAACGAGGGTTCAAATCCTTATATATGAAGAAACGGCTTGAGATGGGGCGTATGTAGTATGGGATGCATACTGTTCTGGAGACTTGCTTGCATTAGAATAAGAACATCTTGGCGTTAGTCAATCTGTATTAAAGTCTAAGGCATAGCATACACTGACACATTAATTATATATACACGTTTCTCTTTTCATTAATCTGTTTGCTTAAGTGGAGAATTGCTGCTAGTTATCAGCCTTAAAGCATCAGTGAATACTGACGCCCCCATTTCAATAGGTACTGGATTGCAGAAGTACAGGTACAGGATTCAGGAGGACTCAAGACGAGAGAAGCAAGAGTCGTTTCCATTTCCGTTGCATTATATGTTGTTACTATTGTTCCATTGTAACAGTTTTGTAATCTATTTATTGTTGGAAAGCATCCGAGCGAAATACCAAGTGTTGTTCTTTATTCATTTGTACTCTGATGTAATATGTTGAAAGTTGTAACACTTGGGATTGTAAAGGTATTATTGTAACACTGTCGTAATGTATTGCAATTTTGTAACATTTGAATTTGTAATACATTTGTGTTGAATAAAAAGTTTTAAATTTCCTGTCTTTTCTATGTATTGTGGCTAATTGAAGAAAAGATTCTGGCTTATGTCCCAGTTTTCCAGTTACTGGAAATCGGAGCGTTGCAGCGTAAATTGGCAAAAGATTGATTACCTCTTAATGGTGGTGGATGGGGGGTATTTATAGCCGCCTTTGGGATCAAATTAGGAATGTAATCCCTAGGAACATATTAGGAATGTGATCCCTAATTCCCAGAGAAAGGATAGATACAAATCAGGGCCGTTGATCAGGATTAATCAGAAATCCTAATTTCATCCTGTTGGACCGGGTCAGCAGCAGGTTGAAACCCGCACCTAGTTGAGATGGATCCGTTCACGGGTTGTTCAGCCTCCGGAGAGAGGACCCAGTACCCACTTCAGACCCGTTTATAGGTGAAATTACCATTTTATCCTCAGGTTTTGAGATTCGTGCCCGATTTGGACGGTTCCGATTTATCCTTATTTTTTAGCCATATCAAGTTAGTAGTAGAACACCATGCTTTAGTTAGTAGTAGAACACCATGCTTGAGCTGTAGTAGATCATGCTTGAGTTAGTTGTTGTTCTATGTCGAAAGAGAACCCATTCATGCTTGTGAACCCATGAACCAATACCATGCTTGAGTTAATTATTGTTCTATGTAGTAGATCATGCTTGAGTTAGTTGTTATAGTAGATCATGCTTGAGTTAGTAGGTTGTTCTATGTCTAAAGAGAACCCATTCATGCTTATGTGACTTCTAGTAAACCTATCATGCTTGTGTTGTGTGTAGAAACCCATGCTTAAGTTTTGTTGTGGTCAATATTCTAAGAAAAGAACCCATGCTTATGATGGTTAGTTGTTTTTATGTTGTTGTCTCATACGCGGCTCGCCTGGCTCGTATGTAGTTGTTGATTTCATATGAAGCTCATTGGGCTCGTATATAGGTATTGTCTTAAATAAGTAGGCTATAAATGGACCCGAGGAGATCTTGTGAAGTCTAGTTTAAGACTTGGTTAGTTGTGTCAACAAATTGTTGCACCCTCTAGAAGGGAGATACGTACGGTACTTTTTCATGTCAAGTTGGAAGCACAGTGCATGTCTCACTTGTTTAGTTAGAAGAGAGACACGTACGGTGCTTTTTCATGTCAAGTAGGAAGCACAGTGCATATCTCGCTTGTTTAGTTAGAAGAGGGTCACGTACGGTGCTTTTTCATGTCAAGTTGAAAGCACAGTACATGTCTCGCTTGTTTGATTAGAAGAGGGACACGTACGGTGCTTTTTCATGTCAAGTTGGAATCACAGTACATGTCTCGCTTGTTTGGCTAGAAGATGGACACATACAGTGCTTTTCATGTCAAGTTGGAAAGCACAGTGGCATGTCTCACTTGTTTGAGTAGGGTTAGTGACATCGTTAGGGTAGAAACAGTTATTTAACCATTTTTATCTATAAATTGCTAAAGGGTGAGAGTTGGTGTTAGGGGTGATACCCTATAATCCAACCTCTCCTATAGGCTGATATTAGGTGGTGTCATCAGGATGTATTCCCCTGTCAAAGAGATATGAGCGGTGCTTTTCATGACAAGTTGGGAGCACAAGTTCCATATCTTGATTGTTAATTCTTGAATGTGCCATGGTAAGAACGAGAGGGCTTTCTAGGAAAATAGACCCTACGATCCCGGCAGGTTCTATGCCTTCTCATGACCAGTTGAGGGCACGGAAGAAGGTTGACAAGTACATTGTAGTCGTGTTGGATTTTGAGTGAGGTCCGGTACGCTAGGCAATAGTCACCAGTCATGTAGTATTATGTCAGGAACAGGATGGGTACAAAAAAATAGATATCATAACATAGGTTCAAATCCTTAAATATGGAGAACGGCTTGATATGGACGTATGTAGTTATGGGATGCATACGATTCCAGATTCTCGCTAGCATTAGAATAGGAGCATCCTAGTCTTAATTGACATTGCATTAGACTCTAAGTCATAGTACTCACGAACACTTAAACTACACTGACATATTTTACCATATTTCTATATGTTTGTTTTTGGAGATTCGCTACTAGTCATCAGCCTTTAAGCGTCAGTATATGTACTGACGTCCCCACTCTAATAGGTTGTGGATACAGGATCACCAGACCGGGAGAACTCTAGTCAAGGCATGGTTTACAAGGGAAGAGCCTGATGTTTTATCATTTTCATACTCTGATGTAATATATTGAATCAATGGAAAACACTCGGCCTGTAATATTGTATTAATAAAAAGTTTTAAATTTTCCTGTTTTCTGTGTATTGTGACTAATTGAAAGTAAAGGTCTTGGCTCGTGTCTCGAATTCTCCATATAGGATGATCGGGGCGTTACACTCAATATGTTACCTTCAATTAACCCCTTAGTTTTATTAATCAATATATCAAACTGGTCTTGATATTGAGTTAAAGTGTTAGTTTGGGTCAATTTGAATAACTGTCCTGTGTAATAAACAAAGGGAGAGACTCCAAACCTAGCGTCGACCTTCTTCACAAACACCTCCCAGCTAAGGAAATCCACATTGTCATATCTGTATTGAAACCAGTCTAATGCTCTCCCATCTAAATGAAAGGATACAATATGAAGTTTTTGCTCTACATGTGTATTATGGAATGCGAAGTATTGATTTGCCTTAAACAGCCAACCCATGGGGTTAGTGCCATCAAATCTAGGGAAAATCCAATCGAGGATTTTTGTAATGAATATGAGAATCGGTATGAGAGTATTGCGGGGGAGGGTCTTTTAATGATCGGATTCTCTAGCGATGTTGAACAAGTAAGGACTTGCTCCAGTTTCTCTTTCATCATCGAAAACCTGCGAAGCAACTCAGAGGATAACTGCTTCTATGACTCCACCTCTGTTGTGAGAGTGACCAGTTGATCACCATGTAGCCTAATCATTTCTCTCACATCTTCCATTGGTCGCCTACCCTCCGCCATCGCCGAAGTTTAGATAGTGAAAGCACCATTTGATACTTGGGATTACTCTGTTTTATATATATCTGCAATCAATCAATTAAATAGAATCAATAATTTCTGGCGATTATGGCAATCACAGAATTAAGATGAAGGAATTCGGAGAAGAATTAAGGTAATCAGAGGTTGAAGAAGAAGATAGGAAGAAGAAAAAATAGTTTGTTACATCGGATGCCTCTCTCTCCCTCATTCTACTCCTATTTATATCGCTAGGTAAATGATCTCAGCCGTCCACGTGTGCTTGTTGCTTCTTCCCGCCACATTGCCACTTGAATCTGCACGTGCATACTACGTGCATATGTAGTCTTCTAAATTCCCAAGTATGGCTCCATTGCGCTCGCTTCTCTCCTGTGTTGGTAATGGCCGTATCAGATACCTCTTTAGTAATTTTCACAACGGCTATAATGGATGCTTTTTGCCTAGCACTACTAATGGTAAGGCTTTTAGCGGTATTTCTATCGCTGCATTTTCCCAAAACGTCAGGATAGACAGCAAGGTTAATTTTTAAAAAAATGTTTCCCTACAGCATTTGTAAAAATCGCCGGTGTAAATAGGCATATGCCAGCGTTTACATAAGAAACGCGAGGATATACCCCAAAATCTCAAAATTTCAATTTCTCCCCAAGTTATTTTATTTCCCATCTCTCCCCCCCCCCCCCCCCCCCCCCCCCCCCGCGCCTCCCCAACAATCAAATCATTTCCCGCTCTCACTCATCTCTCCCTCTCTCACCAAATCTGAAGTCTGCGTCGCCGTCTGTTGCCCAATGCAAAAACCATCTTCGTTGCTGTCGGTTCCCGTCGCTACTCCGACACCAACCTCCACTATCACCGGTGCCTTCGATTCCCATCCATCTCCTTGCCTTGCCGTCGCCGTCCCTCTTCTCATCTTTGGGTAAAGTTCTCATCTTTGTTGATTTGGTTTAAATTTTTATTAATTTTGTTTAGTTTCAGAAAAAAATAGGGTTAAGATTAGTAGCATTCATATAGGCCAAGTTGGGATTCACGTCGGGAATTCATATAGGGCAAGTTTGAGAAAAAAAATCGTGTTGGGTTCAAATTGATGGGAAGATGTCTAAGTTTGTGATTTCTTGAATTTTTGGTTATTGGTTTTTTGTGAATTTTTTTTATATTGGATATTTTTTGCATCTGACATGTTCTCATCTGTTGGTCATTTTATTGGGATTACTTGATTCTTGACATTCTGTCACATTTCCATATTAGGTTGCAGGGGAGAGTATAAGGATTTATAATTCAATTAGTGATGGTACAGTCAATATGGTTGACATGGTACAATTATCTAACAACTAGCTTATCACATGAAAAATTGCTCTTCTTGTGTCTAATGTGCAGCTGGTATCTTATTCAGTTCTTTGAGATGAAATGTCCTAATGCTGTTAGAGCACTTGACATCAATAGAAGCAGGGGCGGAGCAATGTGAGGGGCCCGGGGGGGGGGGGGGGGGGGGGGGGGGGGGGGGGGGGGGGGGGGGGGGGGGCGCAGAAAATTTAAACTCCCCCTAATATATTCATATTTACAGTTTGGCCCTGCTGAAAATTTTTAGAAAACCCCCTCTATATATATCCCCAATCTGTTCATATTCCCAATCTGAAATTCAAACAATTTTCCCCAAATCTGAAATCCATTTGCCCTTGACCACCACATCGCCATCCCCGATCGCGGATCACCTTCCTCGCCATCCCCGCTCATCCCTTCCTTGCCGCCCCACTGCACCCTCTCATTGCCACCGTCGCTCGCCCCGCTGCCCCCCGACAGCCCTCCATCGCAGCACCGCCTGCGCCACCGCAGGCGCTCCTCGCACAGGAGGACAAAAGAATCAGAGGAAGGTTAGAATCCATTCATAAATTTATTACCCAATTTAGTGACATAAAAATACTACAAAAAATAGAGTTATTTAAAAAGGTCATGAAGCAATTTTGAAGTCAGGAATTTGGGCTTCCTTTAATAACCTCTAGACCTAGCTCCATTTACAGTTGCTGCTGCTATGACCTACATCGTCCAAACCAGCCCAACTATTTTTGATTTCTGAGCTATCTTTAATTTTTATAATGCATTCGGTAGCTTCTCATCTATTAGTATTTAGGTGAATAAATTTTGCAAGGATAATAGTAAGTTATCTCTTGTTGGTTGAGGTTGTGAGGATAAGGTCGTATAATCATTAATTATCTTCCACATAGGTTAATTGAAAATGGACATAGGTTTTTGGGGGATTCAAAAGAGTCTTGTTTAATTTTTAAGCTACCCAACTAAACTAAAGATTAAGGCAGTGGTTTCCATAGCATTTACTTATAGTTTGTCTGGCATATAGAATGCATATGTACATCAGGCAATATATATAGGTATGAACTTTGATATAATTTTACTTTTGATAAGGATAGATAGAAAAGCCTTCAATAAATGGTTTGTAAAACGTATATTTGAATTGCATCAGTATTACCAGCATAAATATCTATATTTTCGCAATAAAATTTCACTGTTACAATACGCTACTTTGCTTGCTTATTGTTCTGGTAACAGTTAAATATCACGGTTTGTTTTTGTACTTGACACTTTGAAGGTAAAATGAAGAATTAGTGCATTTTCTCAAATTAAGACACCCCACAAGGATGATATGTCAAACACATTCAAAACTAGCACTAAAACTGTCCGAAATACTAATGTTTTTTTTTTTCAAAAGACTATTCCATCAGAGAGAGTATCAAAGCATCGATGTTTTTTAGTAGAATAGCCTATGATACGTTTCCTATATCAAATTAACATAAAGGAATTAAATCATACATGCACCTATGAGTTTAACTATTTGATTGTAGAAAATTACAATGCTAGTGAAATATTTAGGTAGTTTAAAGTTCTAATGAAAGCAGTCACCAGAGTCACTGCAGAGAGATGTAATTGATGGAGTGCTCATAGTTATACCTGTAATCTACAAACTTTGACACTAATAAGATCAGATATATAAAAAGCTATCCCATAATTTTATATTCTTTTCCACACTCGTACTCTCACTCAACACAAAGACTAATCCAAGCCATTGACTGCACACAAACCCCAAAAAGCTTTTGGCTAGTTTTCTTCCCCAATTTAGTGACATAAAAATACTGCGAAAAATGGACAGAAGCCAATTTAGTGACATAATTGTTTTCAACTTAACTAAAGCCTACAAATACTTGATGAACTTTTTAGTTTTTTACTTGAATTTTTTGAGCAATTTATGTCAATATTTTGAAATAATTCTTAAATTACGTTCATGCCTCCAACAATATAGTTTCCTTTGGTTTTGTCATTCATGAACATAAAATGCTTCATTTTACTTATCATGTCAAAAACTGGCAGCACAATTTCTGAATGAATTAAGTATAAAATTTTCGATCGGGGATGGAAAGGAAGATTGATATCATGGCTATATATTAAGCCATGATATCAATTAGTTTTGGTACAAGTAAAATAATATCGATTTCCATATAGAAATAATTTTGGTGCTCTACTAAAAGTTAAGTATTCATTATAAATTAACAAGACCACTGACTGATATATATATTCGAATAATATCCTTATGGTTCGTATTAATTAATATCCCTTTATCTTAGGATTTCCAAATTGTCACGGACAATTATTTGTTTCCATCAACTGTAAGCCTTTTCTAGAAGCATTACTTTCGACATTTGTTAATATATAATGAGTCTTATATTTTTTTGAATTTATTTATGTATAGGATTAGTTCGTTTTCTAAAATATCAATGGGAGAAAATCCACCATTGATTCTTTTTTTAAAAGACAAAATACTCAAACTTTAGGAGGTGATACACAAACATCAACTCCTTTAGTTGAAGAACCTTCTCTTAAATCTCCACGAGTTGATTCTACAAGACATGAAATTAAATGCGAAAGAGATTTGATTGGTTCTTTAGAGCGTGATCCGGAATTGTATCGACAAATTTGTGATTATTCTTCTAATAAACAAGATGAAGTTCGTCGTGCTTATATCGAATTGGGGGCATACCATGGAAATGGTGATTTTCCATATTCAAAGAAAGGAAATGATCACAACCCAACCTTCTTGGTTTGAAAAGTTTCCTTGGTTGGAGTATTCTCCCCATAGGGATGCGTCATTTTGCTTTCCATGCTATCTTTTTGGTAGTCCAAATGACCAAGATAAATTTACTTCCAAAGAATTTGACAAATGGAAAAGAGTCATGAGCGGACCACGATGTTCAATTCGCAGGCATGAAGAGAGTACTCCTACATCACCACATAAAAATGCTCTTCAAAATTATTTTGCTTTAATAGACCAACATCAACATATTGAAATAGCTCTTTCTCAACAAAGTGTTCAACAAATTGCAAATAATCGTCTACGATTATGTCTCTATATATAGTGTTCGTATGTTGACACTTCAAGGATGTGTTTGCGTGGTCATGATGAAAGTGTTGATTTACTTAATCGTGGTAATTTTCTTCAAGCCATAAAGGGGTTTGTACACTTTTCTAAGGAAGTCAAAGAAGTTATTTTGGACAAAGCTCCACTTAATGCCTCATATACATCCCCCGATACTCAAAAAGAAATTCTTCAATTTCTCGCTCTTCAAGTAAAAGAACAATTCGAGAAGAAATTGGAGATGCAAAGTATCGTGTTCTTGTTGACGAGGCTCGAGCTATTTCAAAGAAGGAGCAAATGGCACTTGTCTTGAGATTTGTTGATAAGGATGGATTAGTTCGAGAACGGTTTTTTGGACTTCTTCATGTTTCCAACACCACGACATTGATCCTAAAGGATGGTATCTATAAACTCCTTGCTTCTCATAACCTCAGCACAAGAATATAAGAGGTCAAGGGTATGATGGAGCAAGCAACATGCGAGGTGCATTGAATGGACTACAAGCCTTGATTTCCAATGATTCTCCAAGTGCATATTATGTACATTGTATGGCTCATCGGCTTCAATTAGCATTAGTTGCATCATGTAGAGACGTGGGTCCAATTCACCACTTCTTTAATGATTTGACTTACATTATTAACATTCCTAGTGCTTCTTGCAAAAGAAATGATCAGTTGAAAGCAGCTAAAGGTTCTGAACTTGAGTTCTTAATTGCAAATGGAGAAATAGAAACAGGTATAGTGCTAAATCAAATTGGCTCTTTGCAGCGAGCTGAAGATACTCGTTAAGGTTCTCATTTAAAATCAATCACAAGCTTGTTGAATATGTTTAGCCCGACATGTGAATTTCTTATTAGTCTCATTGATGATGGTGACTCTGCTCAATGTGCAGATGCAGAGAAGGCTTATGAGCTTTTAACCTCTTTCCAATTTGTCTTTATATTGCACCTTATGAAAGAAGTTTTTGAAATCATTGATCTTCTTTGTCAAGCTTTGCAGCGCAAGTCTCAAGATATTGTAAATGCAATGCATCTTGTATCTTCTATAAAGAAACTTCTTCAAAATCTTAGGGAGATTGGTTGGGAAGCCTTACTTGATAAGACAAGATTATTTTGTAAGAAACGTCAGATGGATATACCGGATATGTCTGATTAATATAAAAGAAAATTTCCATCTCGACATCCACAGCCGCATCTTACAGGTGAACATCATTATCGGGTTGACATATTCATTGCCACAATTGATTCTCAATTGCAAGAATTAAATATCCGATTTAATGAAAATATAGTTGGTTTACTTGTGCTAAGTGGTGCTTTGGATCCGAGAGATGCATATACATCCTTTAATGTCGAGAAAACTTGCAAGCTTGCAAGCCAATTCTATCCTGAAGATTTTTCTGAGCAAGATCAAACACATCTAAAGTATCAACTAGAACATTATATACTTGATATTCCTCTTCGTAGTGAATTCAAGAATTTTTCATCTCTATCCGAGTTATGTCAAGCATTAGCGAGATCTAGAAAGTCAATTATCTATCCTCTTGTTGATCGACTAATTAGGCTTGTGCTCACATCACCGGTTTCTACAGCAACTACTGAGAGGGCATTTTCGGCAATGAGTTTTGTGAAAAATAGGCTTCGCAACAAGATGGAGAATGATTATCTCTCGAACTACTTGATGTTTTTTATTGAAAGAGAAATAGAAGAGGATTTGTGCATAGATACAATTATCAAAGAGTTTGCTTCTATGAAAGAACGCAGATCACAGTTCTTTTAAGCTACACTTGTTTTTGTTTATTGGAATGAGGCAAATATACTTTTTTAGATTTTGTAAGAAATCAACACAATTTGACTTTTTTGTTTATTTTTGTTTAAAAGTATGATATGTGAACTATCTTTTGAAGACTAGATCTCTATGCCCAAAAATTATATTTACTTTATAAATTGTTTCTTCTTCTTAATTCTATTTATTACTTGCCCCCCCCGGCGGCAAAATTGTCCTAGCTTCGCCCTTGAATAGAATTGCAGGTCAACACAGGTAGTTTTTACCTTTTTTTTAGTTGGTTTACTGTAGTTGGCTACTAGTATGATTTCCTTACTATGAAATATGTATAACATAGCATTTTAGCTCTTCGATCATTAAGTTATTAGTATATGAAATGTTGTATCTTTGTAGCATTTGGCCGATTATGATTATCAAGTATAAGCCAATAACTAAGTGATCAGTATTACAATTTGGAGTTTTCACATTCAAAATTTATTATGGAAAAAAAATATAAAAACTCTCCAACATTTTAAAGGAAATATACAAACTTCAAGAATAAGTGTTCAGCTGAAATTAATGAGATTTATGTTTGTAGTTAAATTCTCTCTTAATGGTAGTTATTGAATGAACTGTGTACATCCACGTTAACAGAATGAGATTAATGGTGCATGTTTTCAAATGATATGAGAATAGTCCATGAGAGTGGAGGGGGAATAATTCGTTAAGTAGAAAGGAGGGGAAACATTTTAAATTTGAATATTATGAATTAGCATGCATATATGCTCACACACAGAAAAAACACACACTTACAAGCATGCTCATGTAAATCCGCAAGAGTTAGAAGGAACTGTGATTCAGGTTAAGATAAAAAACCAAAATTTAATTAATCTATCAAATTATTTAAAACTGACTTGCTTTTATTGCGATCTTTCATAGTTTTTGCTGTCCAAGTATACGAATGTATTAGAACCTAAGGAGAAAGATGAGAATCAAGGACTAAACCAAGCACCAAAAGACATTCAGTCAGCAATTCAAATTAAAATGGTTTGGACTATAAATTGGTTTGAGCAATTTTTAATATTATCAAGGAGTACATTTAGGGAGAGATGCTGAGAATATATTGACAAGTTGAGGCTGGTGCAAGCGATTGGAGTGGCGAGGCTTCTAGGACTTCTATGGTGGAAATCTAGGATGGGTACACAGGCCGAACTAAGCGATCAGGTAATATTTTGCTCCCCTAAAGTATTCCAAATCAGTCCTTTTTTTACTAATCAACTTATATCCATCTGCTTTCCTACAAGCAAAGGTCAATTCCATATCCTATACGTTCTTTTTCAAACTCATATAAGAATATGATTCAAATATATGAAAATTGTATTTCTCCGAAAATCTTTTCCTACCTTAAACTGACGATCTATTATCTTTAAAATAATATTGTTGTTAATTGTATGTGGGTCTGATATTCTACATTTGCATTTTCTAGACTTCATCATCATTGTTTGCAGCAGTATATGTGTTCCCATTTGAGAAGGTGTACTTGGTGAAAGAAAGAAAAGCAGACATGTATAGACTTAGTGTATACTATGCATGTAGCACTTTGTGCAACATGATAGCCCATGTTGTGTATCCCACATTTTTTATGTCCATTCTGTATTTCTTGGCAGACTTCAGAAAATCAGTACCTTGCTTTTTCCTGACATTGTTTGCAGTTGTGCTAATTATCCTCACAAGCCAGGTAAGCGAAGCACATTCGATAAAAACCAATTTTTTTTGTTGCAATATTTTACTCCTTTTGTTTTCATGTTTTTCTATTATCAATAGACTTGGGAAGGGATTACAGTAACTAGTTTCAATTTTCTTGATTATCAATAGACTTTCGAGGCTTAAAGAATTTCTCCTAGTTGAAATATTAATTAAACTTTGGACAAATGTCATATTTCACGACTAACTCTCCTTAGAATGTGTTGATGATCCCTCTTGCCTACTTTCTTCTGTGCACTACTTGTTAACAACCTAGAGATTGGGCTAGAGTAATAATTTATTGTGACATTTAGACAGTAACTTCTTACAGCAAAAATGAAGAAAAGAAGAAAATTAAACATTCTCTTCACCATGCAATTGCACACTCCCACCACCATCGTTCACTTAGCTATGTCCAATTATCAACCTTTTTTTGTTGTGAGAAAAGATTCATGTAATAATCATAGTCTAAGGATCATGAACAAGTAAAAGAGAGAACCAGTTTGAGTATAAATTTAACTATATTTTAACCAACATCTACATTTATGCCATGTAGACTTATCATTTTCCTTTCTGAGCAGAAGGTTATTCATTTACCAATTAGAGTGTACATCTTGAATAAGACATATAATAGAATTTCCTTTATCTTATCGCATGTAAAGTGTTCAAATGGTAGTTGAAAATCTCTACCAATAGCCTACTACCATAATAATAATTTATCTTTCGTTGAGGAAAAGGAAATTAAATTATCTTGATATGTAGGGAACAGGAGAGCTTCTAGGAGCAGCTATTTTAAGTGTGAGAAGAGCTGGTACGATGGCTTCTTTAGTGCTTATGTTGTTTCTGCTCACTGGAGGATATTATGGTCAGGTACAGCGTTCTTCGACCATATTTATTTTATAACTACTATCATGGTTATACAAAATACTTCTACACTTCCCGTGTTAATGAAATATTTTCTGTGTTGGCATGTGTCTCTTAGGCTACTTTTACCATTGATATGGCTAAAAATAGGATTAAATCGGGACCGTTCAAATCGGGCACAAATCTTAAAGCTCTCAGGGGTAAAACGGTAATTTCACTTACAAACAGGTCTGAATTGGGAATTTGGTCTTTCTTCAAAGCCCAATAACTAAAAAATGGATCTGCCCTATTGGGTATAGGTACTAACCCATTACAAACCAATTCAGGTATTTAAAGAGAGATTCAAATTCGTAATTATCTCCAAAAGGCGGTTTAACTAACTCTCTTATCATGAAACGAGTGTAAATTCTACATTTTATCCAAAAACATTGGAATATAGGGATAAATCCGTACCTCTAAACTGTCTCTAAAGGCGACTATAAATACCCCTCTCCCCCCACCATAACAAGGTAATCAATCTTTTTCCACGTAAAGCTTTTTCATAATCTGCCAGATTACTGAAAAGTGCGTCGGAGGGTTTGTCACCGGGATCCATCCCGGTGTATCGAACTTTTTGCAGGTTCACGACAGCAACAAGAAACCAGTCAAAACGCTGGTGAAAGTCGACAGGTTTGCTTATTTGTTTCCTTCAAGAATTCACAAATTCATCTATTTGCTCCCACACCAAGATCAGCAGCAACAGATTAGTTGGCATCGTCTATGGGAAACTCGAAAAGCAATCCAGCCCTATTTCATTATTGAAAGTAGTTTCAAGCTATGCCTCCGAAGAAGGGGAAGGCGACCGTCTCTAACTGCAGAGCCACTCCCGCTCATTCTCCTCCACTTCAGGAGGTCCCCCCCTCAACCCGTTCAGCAAGTCCAGCAACCGTAGCCTGAACAGCCTCTCCCTCAACCCGTCCAGCAACCGCAGCATGGACGGCCCCTTCCTCAGCAACCTCAGCCCCAGCAGGCTCCTTAAGGGCCTTAAGGGGCTGTCGCGGGACCCTCCCACCGAAGTTGGAAAGGGAAACCTCCTCATCATGACCATGTTTCGATACATTATCCCCCCATCCGACTCCATGGCCTCTCACAGTCCTCCAACGCCGAAGGATCTCCGGCACATATTGTCAATCGGCAACATGGGATAGTTCTTCAGACACGCTTGGATGAGAGGCGGACCCATGATGGGATTCCCCGCCGTGAACATCAAAGGGGTCCCCAGCGATTCGATCCCCTAGAGCCCGATCTCCCTGTAGACCAAATCGCAGAAGATCGAACTCTCCCAGGAGACGGAGAGAGTCACCCCAGCGTCGTCAGAGGAGGAGCCGCACTCCGACCGGTCGACCCACTCCAGGGGACCACCGAGATCGGGAGGCACCTGTCACAAAGGCAAAGTTCCAGCAGTTTTAAGAAGCAGTTCTGAGGGCCCTTAATGTTGCTCCTGACCACGATCAGTGGGCACCCAGTCCTCAACCTAGCCCAAGCTATCACCATCGCACTCCCAGTCCTCAACCTGCCGCAAGCTATCGTCGTCGCACTCCCAGTCCTTAACCTGCCCCAAGCTATCACCGTCGCACTCCCAATCCCCTTCTGTGTGAGGATGAGTCCCAGGGCTTAGCAAGATATGATCAAAGGGAAGACTCGGTCTACCACCGTCTCCACGAGATGGAGAGGTGCCGTTGACTTGACAAAGAAGAGGAACAACGGGCGAGGAATTTCTGCCCAAGCAGGCCTCCGTTCTCCCGAACCATCATTGAAGCACCGGTTCCAGAGAACTTTAAAACCCCTCATTTTGAGTCCTACAACGGGGAGTCAGACCCTGCTGACCACATCAAGAGTTTTAAAATACTCATGATGATCCACCAGGCATCGGACACGCTTCTTTGCAAAACTTTTTCTGCCACGCTAAAAGGGTCAGCAAGAGAATGGTACTGATGACTCGCCCCAGCCTCCATCTTCTCATTCAACCAGTTCGAATGGCTCTTCCTTACTCATTTCGTGAGTAGCCGCCGCGCTGAAAAGACAAGCACAGCTTTACTGTTACTCCATCAAAGGAAGGGTGAGCAGCTAAGGGACTATGTTATGCGTTTCACCTCCGAGGCCCGGTCCATCACCTCCCTAGACCAGTCAGTGGCCTCTGCTGCTTTCCAATCCAACGTCACCAACGACAACCTCAGGGCACCCCTTGCCAAGAAGCCTCCTCAGGATTTTTCAGAACTCCTGCTTAGGAGTAAGAAGTACATCCGAGCGGAAGAGGCTCTCACTCGTCCCACTCCTGAGGGATCGTCCTCCGAAAACAAACAGAAGGGAGCTGAAGAAGGAGTTAAGAAGCTCCAGAAAGATAATGGAGGCCAGCGTTGCCCTCCTCCCCGCTTCGAGAAGTTTACTCCACTCAACGCGAGTGTCTCAGCCATCTTGATGGAGGTCGGGAAAGAAGATCTCCTTCCACCACCTCCGAAAATGAACACACTGGGCAAAAAGAGAAACCGGGACAAATGGTGCCGCTTTCACTGGGACCACGACCACGACACGGATGACTATCGGGTCCTAAAAGACGAGATCGGGCCGTTATTCAGAGAGGGCAACTTTCCAAGTTTGTGAGAAAGGACAGGGCAGATCTTTCGCCGCCCCCTAGGGGCACTAATAAGCGAATCAAGCGGCACACCGAGACCCCAGATTTTGAAGTTGAAGCTACCCTATATCTCATACACGGAGGCCCAATGGGGGAGAATCGAACTCCTCCCGAAACACCTTCGTCCAAGAGGTGAATTCCGTGCAGAACGATCCTCCCCCCAAGGGCCTTGGGATCCCTGTCACTTTTCAGATAAAGATTTAGAGGGCATCAGAACGCCCCATTGTGATGCTCTAGTGATCAATCTCCACATGGTCAACTTCGATGTACACCGGGTTCTGGTTGACAACGGCAGTTTGGTCAACATCCTTTTTCTAGAAGCATTTCAGGGTTTTAAGTTGTCAAGGGATCGACTCAAGCCAGCCGGCTACACTCTCCACGGGTTCACCGGGTTGCCAGTGACGATCGAGGGTGTCATAACTCTCGACGTAACCGTTGGCAAAACCCCAATCACCTGAATCGAGCCGATGGACTTCATGGTGGTAGACGTGAAGGCTACCTACAACGTCATCCTAGGCCGACCAGGCCTAGCTGCTCTCCAGGTTGTACCCTCAGCCTACCACCTGAAGATGAAGTTCCCCACCACAGTGGGGGTGGGAGATGTCAGAGGGAGCCAGGAGGCGGCTTTCAAATGCTACATGACTTCGGTAGGAGGGTCGGTCTTCTCCCTTGAAGCTCTTGAACTTCCCCAAGGGAGTAGCCAACCTATATCAGAGCCGATCGATGAGCTGGAAAAGCTGGCCTTCTCAGAAGGAGATCCAACCTGGACATTCCAGATTAGCTCATGCACCACCTTAGTGTTGCTTCTGGGGCCAAACCCGTTCAGAAAAAGCAATGCAAATTTGCTCCCGAACTCCAGCATGAAATTAAAGAAGAGGTGGAGAAACCCTTGAATGCCTGGTTCATACAAGAGGTCAACTACCCCGAATGAGTGTCCAATCTCGTGATGGTCAAAAAGGCAAACAGGAGCTGAAGGATTTGCATTGACTTCATGGATCTAAACAAAGCCTGCCCCAAAGATCTGTTCCCACTCCAGAGCATTGACGTCCTGATTGATGTGACCTCAGGACATGAACTCTTAAGTTTCATGGATGCATTTTTTGGGTACAACCAGATCAAGATGTTCCCTCCAGATATCTCGTAGACCTCTTTCGTAACCGACCAGGGTCTATACTACTACCGGGTTATGCCCTTCGGGCTCAAGAATGTCGGTGCCACCTATCAGCGCCTTGTTAACAAGGTCTTTAAGGAACAGTCAGTCGGAACATGGAAGTATACGTAGACGACATGTTGGTAAAGAGCGTCAGCAAATCGGATCATGTTTCCGATCTCGATGAGGCCTTTGATGTGCTGAGGAGGCACAACATGAGACTGAACACGAACAAGTGTTCCTTCGGCATCTCATCCGGTAAATTCCTTAGGTTCATGGTCAGCCAAAGAGGCATATAGAGGCCAACCCGGAAAAGATTCAAGCCCTTCTGAACATGGATCCTTCTTCAAGTGTCAAAGACGTACAGAAGCTCACGGGATGCCTAGCGGCCATAGTGTGTTTTCTCTCCAAGTCCGGAGAAAATGTCTCTCGTTCTTCAAGGCCCTCATATGGACTAAAGGCTTTGAGTGGGGGCAACAGCTGCAAGAGTCATTTGATCATCTTAAGGCCTATCTAGTCAACCCCCCGCTATTGAGCAAGCTGAAGCCCGGGGAAGTCCTCTACATATACCTCGCCACTTCAGAGTAGACTCTCAGTGTTGTTCTGGTGAGAGAAGAAAATAAGATGCGGAAGCCAATCTACTATGTGAGTAAGGTCCTCAAGGACACCGAACTCCGTTACCCAAAGCTAGAAAAGATGGCCTATTCGTTAGGTAATGGCAGCCTGAAAGCTCCGTCCCTACTTCCGGTCTCACTCAGTGGTCGTTCTTACCGACCAGCTGCTTAAACAAGTTCTCTATAAGCCCAAGACATCGGGGCACCTTATGAAGTGGTTATAGAGCTGAGCCAACATGATATTAACTATCAGTCCCGAACCGCTATCAAGGCCCAAGCCCTAGCAGAGTTCATAGTAGATAGCACAATCCCAGATGCCAGCAAAGCGATAGAGGAACCCCCATTCTGTGCGTTGTATGTAGAATGGTCCTCATGCGTCGATGGGAGCGGAGCTGGGGTCATCCTGACTGGCCCAGATGATTTCGTCCTCCAATACTCACTCTATATCAACTTTCAGGCATCTAACAATGAGGCTGAATATGAAGCCCTTATAGCCATCCTGTGTATGGCTTGCAAGGTCGGGGCCAAACACGTCAAGATATTCAACGACTCGCAGCTGGTAGTGAACCAAGTATAAGGGGAATACGAAGTGCGAGATGGTCGCATGGCCAAATATTTGGCCATGGTCAAAGAGCTGCTGGAATCTTTCGATGATGCACAACTCTAGCGAATCCCCTGAGAAGAGAATGCGCAAGCGGATTCCCTCTCAAAGCTAGCCTCTTCTTCCCTCCAGGGGCTCGAACAAACTGTTTTAATAGAAGTTCTCTTGAGACCTAGCATCGAGGAAGAAGATCCGAAACTGTTGGATACGGTGCCCCTACAACTCGGGGATAATTGGATGAGGCCCCTGCTCGAGTTACTCAAAGATGGGATCCTCCCTCCAGATCCTAAAGGGGCTCGAAAGATCAGAAATAGAGCCAAGCGGTACACGCTCATTGAGGGGGTCATGTACAAACGCTCTTACACTCAAGTGGACGGCAGGCCCTACTTGAGATGTCTCTACCCTGAGGAAGCCCAGTATGCTCTAAAGGAGGTCCATGAAGGGATGTGTGGTGCTCACTTGGGAGCAAGGTCCCTCGCCCGCAAAATTTTGAATTATAGATACTTCTGGCCCACTCTCCTTAGCGATGCCGAACAACACGTTCGCCAATGCAGCCCCTGCAAAAAATTCTCAACAATCCGCCACTTACCACAAGCCCAGCTCTCCTCTTTATCCAGTCCAATCCCTTTTGCAATGTGGGGAATGGACTTGCTAGGACCTTTCTCTCCAGCGCTGGGCCAGCTAAAGTTCCTTGTCGTGGCAATCGACTACTTCTCTAAATGGATTGAAGCCGAGCCTCTAGCGACGATCACAGAGAATAGAGTCTAGCATTTCTTTTGGAAGAATGTTGTCTATAGATTCGGCGTGCCTCGAATCTTAGTAACGGACAATGGGACTCAATTCACGGGGGCAGCCTTTCACAATTTTTGTACAGACCTGGGTATCCAGCAACGATTCTCCTCGATCTCCCACCCGCAGTCCAACGGTCAAGCAGAGAACACCGATCAGCGAATTCTCTCCGGCCTGAAAAAGAACCAGACAAAGTCTGCTAAGGGTTTATGGGTCGAACAACTCTCCAATGTGCTATGGAGTTATCGCACTACTAAGAGGGCCCCCACAGGAGAATCTCCCTTCAACCTCACTTACGGCTCTGAAGCCGTCATCCCACTAGAAGTCGGTCTACATTCCCTCTGCTTGATTGCCTACAACGAAGAGCAAAACGTGAACGAACTTCGTGGTAACTTGGACTTCATCGATGAGATCCGTGAGAGATCCTCCATCCGGCAAGAAATCAATCGACGTAGGATTTAGCAGTCCTACAACAAGAGAGTCTGCCCTACTAATCTCAAAGAAGGAGATCTGGTGCTCAGAAAGCTATCAATTTCTTTTCCAAGAAAGAAAGGAAAGCTAGCACCTAACTGGGAAGGACCATATAGGGTCTCCAAAGTTGTCAGTTCTAGCGCTTATCAGCTTGAAGACCCGGGGGGCAAGAAAGTGTCGAGGACATGGAATGCGGAACACTTTTTGAAGTACCAAGAGGGTGTTTGAACACCGCTCAAAGCAACTTCAACTCCTAGATCATTCTTAAAGCATTTCTAAAGTTGTTTCTTTTATTCAGTTAATTTTTTAAAGTGTAATAATAGCTTGCAACTCAGAAGTAGCCACTTATTTGTTTTTAATAAAAGAAATTTTCTTTCTCAAAAAACCCATTGTCTCGATGGTCTGGTTGTCTTACCCCGAAACGTACACTAAGTACAAATAACTCTCTAAAAGAACAAGTTTGGAGTCCAACATTTGGTTCGATGCTGCTTTAGCTACTTGCGAACGTGCAAGTTCAAAGTAGCTCACTATTCGAAATTGCTCCCACAACTGTTGAAACTCCTTTAACGACAAATTCGAAGTCCAACACTTGGTTCGATGTCGCTTTAGCTACTTGCGAACGAGCAAGTACAAAGTAGCTCACCATTCGGAATTGTTCCCACAACTGTTGAAATTCTCTTGCGAAAGTTAGCAAAACAAAATTTCTTTGAAGAAGCTCGTTACCAAATCGAAAAATGCGATATATTATTCCATCAAAATTGAAAATATAAGTCTTATTCAAGACCAAGAAGTCATACAAGACCTAAAGGTCATACAAGACAAAAAGATCACAAAATTGGAGATACAAGCCTTATTCTAGACCTAATTTCTTCTAGGAAGGGGGGCGCTCCTAATGAGTGATACACGAGGGCGGCGAGCACCGTGCTGATCTCGCCTCGTCTCCACAGAGGTCTCTAAGACAGCGAGCCGAGTCATGTCGTCGGCACCTAAGAGTCTAACGGTTGCCCCGACAGATGCCCCACTCGACGAGCCGGCCACTCCACTTTGCGCATCACCTGGATTCCGCAAAACGGGAGGGGAACGAAGTGCTAACTCGTGGAATGACCTTCCATGAGCATATTCCCCCTGAGGGAAGTGCTTTTGAAATTGCTCCCCTCAGAAAGCCGTCGTAGACAAAGATTCTCTGCCTCTAGCTCGACGACCCGCTCTTTCAGAGTGTCATCCATCACTTTGATATTAAGACGAGGCTATCATCCTGAACTACTCCCTCACGAGACCTCAGAGATAGCCCTTCGAAGGTGTGCCGACTCTAGACTCTTCTCGAGCACCACGTTCTTTAATTCGTGTCACGCCCCGCTTCCCAAAAGAAATACGGAATACGAGTACGTAACAAAACCCAGTGAATAATTTTCATCATTCATAAGCTGTAGGATCGACGCAGAATCATAATAAGAAATATAACAAAATATACTCAACCACGTATGCATGAATAATTTATTAATCAACAGAAAACATTTGAAACAAATATAAATATTCCAAATAAATTCAAGATCTGGATCAAAAGTAAAAACTTCGGGACTACAAGTCCGTTACAAGTTTTAAGTAGCAACAAAATTAAATAAACTAAAATACAAGATAACTGAAGCAAGCTTTCCCAAGCGAAGCCTAGAAGGTTTGCTCACCAACTTCAGCAGGCAACTCGTTTCCAAACTCTGTATATATATATATATATATATATATATATATATATATATATATATATAAGACAATAGAGAAACAAAGACAGACGCCCTTAGTGCAAGTTAGGGCAGCAGGTAGTATAATCAAGGGTTTGAAAATAAGTGCAAGAAAATATGAAACAAGATTTGGAATCAAGGGTTTACAACATGACTGACAAGGATGCAACAAGTAGTGAAGTTCAAGAGACTAGCTAGCAAGTGAAACAAATCAAGTAACATGTCGGGTAACAAATACAAGTGGCAGGAACAAGTAACAAGTGAGCATGTAGTTGTATCAAGTACCAAGTAACAAGTCTCAAGTAACAAATAGCACGTAACATGTAACAAGTAGCAGGAACGGGTAACCAGAATGTGCAAGGGAACATGTTATACTTAAGTCTGTTGTTTAATTCTATCTAAGTAGCACTTCATGCGTCCCAACTATTTACCACATGGTTGCTACTTACAAACAGTTAAGTTTAGGCCTAGTGGTGGATTTTATAGGGCGGTGTACTCAGGTCATGTAGGAAATACGAACATGTGGTCAAACCATGGGCACTAGAGGTGGCTCCCCGTCAACCCCTGACATGGCACTTAGTTCTACATGGCACTTAGTTCCATTCAATTGCAAACACATATCATTTAATCATATAATGGGCACTAAAGGTAACCCCCACAGGCACTAGAGGTGGCATCCGTCAATCCCTGATGTGACACTTAGGTCCACACGGCACTTATTTCCATTTAACTCAAAATCATGGGAAACACGGGCCCCCTTCCGAGTACACTTACCTATATTGCCCACTACTATGGTCTTTTCCCTTAACTCCGGTTTGTTATTTATTATTATTACCAAGACAAGCATGAAAGCATGCGAAACAGGGCAAGTGAACATGATCCAGAAAAGAAAACATGTTTAGATTAGGTAGGATACATATTCAAGAGTCGAAACAAATTAAATTATCAAGAACGTCGAGAATTTCAAATCTAGACAGCATGACGTTGCTGCACCAAAACTGAGATTTCCGCCACCACAGGAATGCAAATCTGGATCCATCAAAAAATCTAGAAACTAGACTCTTTTCCGAATCCAGCTCATATAAACAAGATGCATAAAAGTTGTAGCATCAGGTGTCAAAACAGCAAACTACACAGAATTTGTGTTCTGCCAGAATTTGTAAAATTGTGTTTATAAACATAAACAGGTCTGAAACTTCATTAATTAATTCCAGGAAAATTAGAGAATGTCCTCTACTATGTCTAGTATCAGTATGCTAAATTTCAAGTCATTATCTTACATGTAGCATAGCTAAATTAATTGTGAAGCAAAGTGGTGCATCAATTTCATGAATATGGAATTCTACGACACAACAGCAGTAAAACTGGGATAAATCACAAACCATAACTCGGAATTCTATTCCGACAAAAAGGGTAGTAAACTAGACATCTGGGGCTAAATTTCATGTTTAGAACTCAAGTCCAAATTCTGATGTTATCAGGGTCAAAACAACAAGTAAAAACCGACACAGCAACATAGACGGTTTCTTTAGTATACAAAGTGACGTGATTAACAACTAATATGAGTCTAAATATAGGTGTAATTCAAATCAAGGTGTAATAGATATCAAATCAGCAAGTCACATTTATTTCTCAACTCAAAATAAGTAAAATCAACACATACATCATATAACTTGTATCTACAAGTCAAGCTGGTTATTAGTTTCATGTGTTCAAATAATCAGGAGATAAATGGATCCAACTAGTTTTGAAACAAATATATCAACGATGGGTTGTAATCTTATGATCATGGAATTGATAAGGAGTAAAATAAGATCATCAAATGATAAGCCGAAGGGGAGTTACAACTACAATCTACTTGCATTATTTTCAAATAAAAACTTGTACTAGAACAACGAATTGTAAAAGAAGATACTTGCCTTGATTGGAGGATGGCATTGATCGACAATCGAGATCAGATGGATCAGATCGGCACGGATCTTGATGGCGATCAAGATCAAGACAATCGGACGGCTCAGATCAGATCAGATCTGATGATGTCATGATCTTGATGAGATCGGATGGCCCAGGAGCGATCTGATTGATGATCACGATCGAAAGGAAATTAGGTGGTTGAGATTCAATTGATCAACTCTACCCCTCTCCTTCTTCGATCAGCAGCAGCGACACGGCGGGAAGCTCCGACTGTGGCTGGCGGCGGTGCTTCGGTGATGGCGATTGGCACAGGGGCACAGGGCGGTGATGGCAGGAGGCTGGGGGTGCTCAGGGTTAATGGCGAAATGATGGAGGACAAGAGCAACATCAAACGGTAATGGCAGGAGGAGGATGTCTTCGATGGCAGGCTGTGCTGGCACAGGCGGCGGTGACTGGGTGCAGAGTCAGGGGGCTCGACTGGGGAGCAGTCGACGGAGGGGGAGCGATGACGATGGATTCAGTTCGGTGGGTGCTCTGTTTGGGCGGGAGAATAAGGGAGGCGACGAGCTAGCGAAATCGAGGTGAGCAGGGGTTCTGGATGTTGACGACGATGACGAGGTGATGTAGATGTAGGGGGGACGACGAAGACGAAGCACCAGGCAATGGGTAATGGGTTCGATGGCCGTCGAAGGTGGATTCGGGAGCGGAGGCGACGAGTTGATGGGTTCGATAAGAACTAGAGGAAGAAGAAGACGATAGGGTTGGCGAAGTGGATTGGGAGGGGTTCGATGACGGGAGGAGTGGAGGACAGGGGATGTGAGCGGCGACGAGGCTCGACGGAGAAGACGAGGGACGGAGGTGCTCAGGGTTGGGTCGAGTACAGGAGGACAGGAGGTAGAAGGAGGGGGTTGATCAAGTGCGGCGGGTTACACAGTAATTAGGGTTAGGGTTAAGGTATAGTGATTAGTGTAGGTTTATATAGAATAGGTTATTGGGTTTGGGTTATTGGATAGATAATCCAATAGGAGAATGGGTAATGGGTTTTGGGTTATAAATCAATTAATATATTTAAATCCAATAGGGAAAAAATAATAATCATTATAGGGGTTTATAAATCATACATATACATATATATTAAGTCAAATAATGAATACATATAAAATAGTGTATGTTCGGCTAAAAATAAGATAATAATAATAATAATATTAACAATAAAAATAATGATACTGCAAATAACGACACTAACAAAAATAATACTGATAATAGTAATAATAATAATATATGTATATCAAAATGCAAATTCGAGTTTAACAGATTTATTAAAGTAATCCAAACAATATATAATATAAATAGTCGATCAAATAGAAATAGAATTTAAAATTAATATATACAATTATTCGAAATAAATAAAATTTCGGATTAGAAAATATTTTAAAAGAGAATCCAAAACGAATTTAACACAAAAAAAAGAATTTATAAATAATCAAAGTACAGAGAATATTTAGAAAATATGTATTTACGGAAACAGTGGTTACAAATCTTACCCACCCTACAACAAAATTTCGTCCTCGAAATTTGCTTAGGCGGTACATAGGACAAGGCAAAAGCAAACTTATGGGGGTACATAGGACAAGGCAAAAGCAAACTTATGGGGGTAACAAAACAGAGAATTTAAGGGGAAGGAACAAGTGGTGGCATTACCAAAAAAAGAAGGAAGTGGATAACAATGATATCAAATGGGGTACATGAAAGAAAACAAACAGTATCAAAAGGAAAGAATCAACAGAAGATAACAAAGCAATAAGGGAGTAGGTAGAACTGAAATCAAAGAGAGATTGAATAGGGAAGAATTGAATCAAATAATGAATTGGTGCATGATGGCTGATAGAATGCAAGAAAAGAAGTAAACGGTATCAAAAGAAAAGAAACAACACAAGATAACAAAGCAAGATAGGGAGTAAACAGAACTGGAATCGAAAAGATAATGGACAGGAAAGAATTGAATCAAATAATGAGTCAACGGATGAGGACGAATGCAAGAAGTAGAGAGAAGCAAACAATACAAAGGAGGAGAAGCGATAAGAGAATCCTGGAACTTGTGGGTTATGGGCCGACCACGCTTCCGCTGCACCACCCTGGTCCGACAATAGCATCCATTAGCTCCAGCAATCTGCTTCGTGGCTCACCATATCCTTGACACGTCCAAACGACATCCCTCTAGCATGAAGTTCGAACTCCTGGCAACTTCAGATCTTGAACACTTCCTAAGATTCCTAGGACTCTGCATGCATATCTTGAAGAAAAGACGGCACTTCCTCTCCTGGTGATGATCCAAGCCGCTGACATGTCGATGTAGATCACGTGTAGCCAATTGATGAACCGAGCAAGAATAACAGAATGGGAGCACCGAAATTTGAGGAGGACAAGATAGGGAAGAAACAACTAGTATGATACACAATATGAATCAACAACGAAGATGAATGCAAGGCACAAAAAGCAATGAACGACACACGAGCTGAAATAAGAAGGAATCAATAAGGCAAGCAGAAATAAGAGATTGCTTGCACCGGAATCAAAAAACATGGGTACGGAAAGAATAAATTTATACTCAATATAGAATCAACAAATCAGGATGACTGTAAGAGATAGAAGGAAACAAGAAATCAAAGAGTGGAATATGAAGGGATCAAAATGAATGGGATAAGACTAGTATCCAGATCAAGTTGATTATCAAATTGTTCATGTGATTGCATGGCTTGTTTAATGTTGAGTTAATCCTGACTGAGTCAAACCTGTCTAATGTATTAGTCAAACTAACACATTAGCCAAATCTGAGCTCTAATACCACTAAAAACCTTGTCATGCCCTGCTTTCCAAAACGAATACGGAATAGGAGTAGGTGAAAAAGCTCAGCGAATGATTTTCATTATTTATAAGTTGTAGGATCAACTCAACATCATAACAAGAAATATAACAAAATATACTCAACCACACATGCATGAATAATTTATTAATCAACAGAAAACATTTGAAACAAATATAAATATTCCAAATAAATTCAAGATCTGGATCAAAAGTAAAAACTTCGGGACTACAAGCCCGTTACAAGTTTAAGTAGCAACAAAATTAAATAAACTGAAATACAAGATAACTGAAGCAAGCTTTCCCAAGTGAAGCCTAGAAGGTTTTCTCACCAACTCCAGCAGGCAACTCGTCTCCAAAGTTTGTATATATATACATAAAAAGGAAAATAGAGAAACAAAGACAGACGCCTTTAGTGCAAGTTAAGGTCATAGGTAGTACAAGAAAGGGTATGAAAATAAGTGCAAGAAAATATGAAACAAGATTTGGAATCAAGAGTTTACAACATGATTGACAAGGATGCAACAAGTAGTGAAATTCCAGAGACTAGCTAGCAAGTGAAACAAATCAAGTAACAGGATAGGGTAACAAATACAAGTGGCAGGAACATATAACAAGTGAGCATGTAGTTGTATCAAGTATCAAGTAATAAGTTTCAAGTAACAAATAGCATGTAACATGAACAATTAGCAGGAACGAGTAACCAGAATGTGCAAGTGAACATGTTATACTTAAGTCTATTGTTTAATTCTATCTAGGTAGCACTTCATTCATCCCAACTATTTACCACATGGTTGCTACTTACAAACATTTACGTTTAGGCCTAGTGGTGGATTTTATAGGGTGGTGTACTCAGGTCATTTAGGAAATACGAGCATGTGGTCAAACCATGAGCACTAGAGGTGGCCCCCGTCAACCCCTGACGTGGCACTTAGTTCCATTTAATTGCAAACACATATCATGTAATCATATAATGGGCACTAGTGGTAACCCCCACCAGCACTAGAGGTGGCTTCCCTCAACCCGTGACGTGGCACTTAGTTCCATTTAACTCAAAATCATGGGTAACATGGGCCCCCTTCCCAGTACACTTACCTATATTGTCCACTACTATGGTCTTTTCCTTAACCCCGACTTGTTATTTATTATTATTACCAAGACAAGTATGAAAGCGTGCGAAACAGGGCAAGTGAAAATGATCCAGAATAGGGAACAAGTTTAGATTAGGTAGGATACATATTCAAGAGTCAAAACAAATTAAATTATCAAGAACGTCGAGAATTTCAAATCTGCACAGCATGACGTTGCTGCACCAAAACTGAGATTTCCGCCACCATAGGAATGCAAATCTGGATCTGTCAGAAAATCTAGAAACTAGACTCTTTTACAAATCCAGTTCATATAAGCAAGATACATAAAAGTTGTAGCATCAGGTGTCAAAACAGCAAACTACACAGAATTTGTGTTCAGCCAGAATTTGTAAAATTGTATTAATAAATATAAAACAGGTCTGAAACTTCATTAATTAATTCCAAAAAAATTAGGGAATGTCCTATAGTGTGTCTAGTATCAGCATGAAAAATTTCAAGTGATTATCTTATAGTTAGCATAGTTAAATTAATTATGAAGCAAAGTGGTGCAGCAATTTTATGAATATGGAATTCTACGACACAGCATCAGTAAAACTGGGGTAAATCACAAACCACAACTCGGAATTCAATTCCATCAAAAAGGTAGTAACTAGACATCTGAGGCTAAATTTTATGTTTAGAACTCAAGTCCAAATTCTGATGTTATCAGGGTCGAAACAGCAAGTAAAAACCCGAACAACAACATAGATGGTTTCTTTTGTATCAGAAGTGACATGATTAGCAACTAATGTGTCTAAATTAATGTGTAATTCAAATCAAGGTGTAATAGATATCAAATCAGCAAGTCACATTTATTTTTCAACTCAAAATAAGTAAAATCAACACATACATCATACAACATGCATCTACAAGTCAAGGTGGTTTTTAGTTTCATGTGTTCAAATAATCAGGAGATAAATGGATCCAACTAGTTTTGAAACAAATATTTCAATGAAGGGTTGTGACTCTTATGATCATGGAATTGATAAGGAGTAAAATAAGATCATCAAACGATAATCCAAAGGGGAGTCGCAATTACAATATACTTGCAGTATTTTCAAATAAAAGCTTGTACTAGAACAACGAATTGTACAAGAAGATACTTACCTTGATTGGATGAGGGCATTGATCGATGACCGAGATCGGATGGATCGGATCGGCACGGATCTTGATGGCGATCAAGATCAAGACAATCGGACGGCTCGGATCAGATTTGATCTTATCAAGATGATGAAGATCGGATCAGATCTGATGATGTCACGATCTTGATGAGATCAGATGGCCCAGGAGCGATCTGATTGATGATCACGATCGAGAGGAAATCGGGTGGCTGAGATTCAATTGATCAACTCTCCCCCTCTCCTTCTTCGATCAACATCAGCGACACAGTGGGAAGCTCCGACTGTGGCTGGCGGTGGTGCTTCGGCGACCGCAATCGGCACAGGGGCATAAGGCGGCAATGGTAGGAGGCTGGGGGTGCTCAGGGTTGATGGTGAAACGATGGAGGGCGAGAGCATGGTCGAACGGTAATGGCAGGAGGAGGATGTCTTCGATGGCGGCTGTGATGGCAGGCAGCGACGAATGGGTGCAGCATCGAGGGGGCTCGACTGGGGAGCAGTCGACAGAGAGGAAGCGATGACGATGGGTTCGGTTCGGTGGGTGCTCTGTTTGGGCAGGAGAAGAGGGGAGAGGAGGGGCTGGCAAAATCTAGGTGAGCAGGGGTCCTGGACGCTGACGATGACGACGAGGGGATGTAGAGGTAGGGGGGATGACGAGGACGAAGCACCTTGCAATGGATAATGGGTTCGGTGGCCATCGAAGGTGGATTCGGATGTGGAGGCGACGAGTTGATGGGTTCGACAAAAACTAGAGGAAGAAGAAGACGACAAGGCTGGCAAAGTGGATTGGGAGGGGTTCGATGACGGGAGGAGGAGTAGAGGACAGGGGATGTGAGCGGCGACGAGGCTCGACGGAGAAGACGAGGGACGGAGGTGCACGGGGTTGGGTCGAGTGCAGGAGGACGGGAGGTAGAAGGAAGGGGTTGAACAAGTGCGGCGGGTTACACATTAATTTGGGTTAGGGTTAAGGTAAAAGTGATTAGTGTAGTGCCCCGAATTCCTAACTTAGGAACTCGTGATACTCTCCAGGATCTTTCTTCAAATGAGTCACAACACAACAAAAATCACAGAAAATTAAAAACTTTTATTACGTCAAATTGTTATTACAATGTCCATTGACTACTACAATTATAATTAATTGTTACAACAAGAATGTACAATAAAGTTTAGACAGTAGCTTTCACTTGGATGCTTTCCCCTGCTAGAGCTTTCCCGCGATCCCAAGTCGGGAATCCTGCACCGATAACTGTGGACACGTCAGTTGATTACAACTGACGACATGCTATATTTGGCTATCCTCTCTACGCCATAATATAACGATTCCAACCTCAACAACCACAAATAATATTTGATGCAAAAAAAATGTGATGCCAAACAAGTGTCGGTGTATGTCATGGCCTAAACTAATACACACACTATGCACACATGCTCCTAAGGCTAATGCACGCTTGGTTGAAACATATGCATCCCATACTACACACCACCCAACCAAACGACGTTCTTCAGTTTGATAGGGCTCGATCCCCAGCTATGCATCCTACTGTTGTGCTCTCTCCTGGTTCTGATTTCAGTGATGGTGAGGCTGCATGGCTTACCCTGCCATCATTAGTGGTGTCCAATCCTCATGTTTTATCCACTATGTCCGGGATTCCAGTCGTAGGCTTACCCTGCGTGACTGGTTAGTCGCAGGCTTACCCTGCGTGACTGAAATTAGATCGGCTTACCTGATATGTTATAGGCTTACCCTGTGTGACTGTAACCAAATCGGCTTACCTGATATGTTATTTCCCCGGACCTTACCAAAAGCTTATATACGGGCACCAGGGCTCCCCGCCGGAGGACTTAGGATCTTTCCTGTAGAGTCTTGCTCTGTGGGGCTTCCTCTAAACCTCCTGCACGCATCGGTCAACAAAGGACATGATGGATATAAGGTTTCCCCCACTCTGCTAAACTCGTCCTTACACTAGAGCAAAACTTGCAGTCGAGACCACATCTCCTTGACAGGCGAACACCCTCGCTAGTGCGTGTCCTTACAATCAACCAAGACTCGATCTAGCCCTACCAAAGTATCCATGTTACACATCTCCCTTAGTTAGGCAATCTATCTACCATAACCAATTCCTAACTTGGTAATCAACTTGGCTTGCTATGAATAACTAGTTAAGTTCCATTTGCATACTCTTTCTAATTAGTCACCCTTATCATTAATGGATCTCAACCCATCCCTCACCAGGGCTCAACTAGCCCTCAAGTCTAGCCCAAGGGTTGACCCATCTTGGCCCACACTTGGCACGAACCAACAACGAACCGACTCCGTTGATCGTCGTAACCGTCATCTACACTTAGAGTTCGATCGCAACCTCGGTCCGACCAACAAGTAGCTCCCGCTAAACTTAATGCTCCACGGTCCTCGACAAGTGATAGCTCCAAACACAAACCATGGAATCCATCCATGCACGGTGAGTATGTCGGTGCACGAGTCATCTCCTCCAATGCATTCGATGCGCATTGGTTCTATTCTACCAGTCTAGGTGTGTCAAAAAGATGTCACGCCTTGCTTCCCAAAAATACGGAATACGAGCATGTAATATTGGCCCAGCGAATGATTATCATCATCCATAAGCTGTTCAGGAATCTTTATATCTCACAAAATAATCAGAGTCGGAAGCAAGAGAATCAATTACACATGCATAATTGAATGAATATACCAATATAATTTACTTGAAACAGAATGTATTAATCTCAATCAGATCTGAGCAAGTCAAAAATCCTGGGTCATACTGCCCAAACACAAAGAATACAAGTAACAGATACATTATTCAAAATGTGTACCAGGAAATAAATGAAGATAGCAAAAGCTTCAGCCAACTAGAACTTTAGATCACATACTCCATCGGGCAGTTGATCACCAAAATCTGCAATTTGACAGATTGCAGGAAGAAGGAAAAAGAAACACGATTCCCGTCAATGCAAGTTATGGGCCGCTTGTAATGCAGGATACAAGTACATGGGGAAGGATAACAAATACAAAAGAACAGCAGGTATAAACAAGCATGGTATAAGTGTGTCAACAGAAATGTAATATCTAACATGAATCCGACAAACAGAATCAAGTAGAATGGTATACTAACATGTATAGGTAACATGTATCAAGTGTCGAGCTAACAGGTAAACAGGTAAACAGGTAACAGATAAACAGGTAATAGGTATGCAGGTAAATAGGTACAAGTATAGGTAAACAGGTACAAGTATAGGTAAGCATGTAACAGGTATCAGGTTATCTCAAGTCTTGTATTGTTACTATCTAGGTAGCACTTCATGCGCCTCAGCTTTTATCACATGGTTTCTACATTCAAACAGTTTCGTTTAGATTTCATAGTGGAGTCCATAGGGCAGTGTACTCAGGGATTAGGATAACCGGAAAAACAGGTAGAACCTAGTGGTTCTCTTCCGAGTACACCTTCCTATAGGAAAGTATGCAGTCAGGTACAGGAAGAGGCATAACCTACTGGTTATTTTCCGAGTACATCTTTCTATAGGGAAGCATGCAGTCATGTACAGAAAACAGGCAGAACCTAGTGGTTCTCTTCCGAATACATCTTCCGATAGGGAAGCATGCAGTCAGGTACAGGTAATAGGATCGTGAATCATGTATTCATGAATACGTAACAGGCAGGCAGGACACATGTCCTCTTCTCAGTACACGTTTTTATATTTTCCACTACTAGATCTTTTCCTTAATCCCGGCTTGGTCATTTATTATTATAATCAGGCATGCATGTATGTGTCGCGAAACAAAGCAAGGATAACAGGATATAAACATGTATCAGGTTCAGAGTGCAAGATAAACAAGTACAGGTACAAGATAACACATAACTGGGTAAAACAATTAGTTTTCTAATTCAGGACAGCAAGACAGTGTTGTACAAAAATAGTGATTCCCGCTACTACAAACATCCAAATCTGGATCCGTCAAAGAATCTGGAAAATAGACTTCCAACCGAATCCAGCAAGTATATATAAGTAATATAGTGTTTCACAAAATCATAGTTCAAAACTATATCTAAACCAGAAAATACGTTCAGCCAGAAATCAGTAAATTGTATTCAAGTACAGAAAAACAGCATGAAAACATCTTAATTAATTTCAGGAAAAATCTGCCATATTCCCCTATATGTCGAGCATCAAAATATAAAATTTCATAATTTTCCAGCAATATTGGTTTAGTCAACGAAAATCAGAAAACCTTAGGAAACGATAGTTTTGCAAATCTGGACTTCCCAACACTGTCGTACGAAAACAGTAATATCTTGCAAATTGTGAAACGAAATCCAAATCCGCCAAAGAAAGATGAAAATAGACAAAATAAGGTAACTTTCATATTTCACAAATATTTTCCATACAGTAAAAGGAATTAGGGTGAAAATACAATCTTTACCGAACAGCGAGAAAAATCCAACAAGTATAGTTTCTATAAACAAGCATGAAACGGCGTATGAAACTCATTAATAAAATCCACCAAAATTCTGGGTAATCCCTAAATAGATATAGAAATAATGACCAAAGTTTCAGATCAAAATAATATGTGTAGCATAAGTATCAAAATAGTTTAGTCATCAAAATCATCAAGAAATGAAATCTAAAAATGAAATACACCTCTATAGTAAAACAACCATATCTCATGCATACGAAAACGAAATCTATCAAGGTCAGAGGGGTTGGAAAGAAGACGGATTTCTCCAAAAATTATGTTTTATACTGAAGTTAAGATACTGATCTTAATATCATCTAAATTACTGATCAAGACAGATTATCGGTAAAATACAGAATTTCCTTTAGGAACAAAACCAACATGAATCACACGAAACTTGGTCGAAACACCACTAAACATGAACTAGAGTCTACTAAGTGTCCAAACAACATGAAATAGAGTATACGACATGTCCACAACAAGTATATCACATGGATCTCACAAGCACACGAGTTCTCATAATTGTTCCCCATATACATCACATCAAGAAACGGTCACTCCTAGGTAATTCATGTTAAATTTGTGTTGTGAGGCAACTATGTTCAATACCACTATAGAGACAATACTCATCAAAATACATCACACACGAGTTGTCTCTAGAACCCAACTACGCTACAAGCGGAATTTATGACTTGTATCATACAAAGAAATTGAGTACAAGTTACTTGCCTTAACCGACGACGAATCTAACGGAGAGAAAGAGAATAACGAAAATGGATCGCAGGCAACGAACACAATGAACAAACGAACACGAACAGGATGCACAAAACGATCACGATCGGGCACGGATCTTGATGATGATCAAGATCAAAGATCAACGGCTGAGATCAAGAGAAAAAAAGATCAAGGAGATCGGATCAAATTGGATGACTCTGATCGAAGATCGAGATCAAGATCAAGATGATGGTCAGGATCGTGATGATCAAGGGAGATCTGACGGTCAAGATCAAGTATCTTGATGATGATGATGATGATGATCCGATCAGATCGACAATCGAACGGTCACGATCCAAGTGATCAAGATCGGATGGCCAAGGTTCAAAAGATCAAAACTCCACATGATCACAGCAACCACAATGTGATCGGCTCAGGGCGGCAAGGCGGCGGCCGGCGACTAGACATGGACGGCGATGCTGGACAGGCGGCGCAACGAGGACAACGACGATGGTCTTCGCACAGGCTGCTGTTGCTGCCGTAGGGTGGAGAGGAAGAGGGAGCTGCTGACTGCACTATGGCTGTTGGCTTTGGGAAGTTGACAGCGCAACGCTGCCGACTGTGGCGGCGCGATTGTGGAAGCGAGGAGAGAGCAGAGAAGGGATGGCGCCTGGGGTGCAAGGCGGCACTCTAGCATCGCCGCAGGAGAAGGAGCACAGGGGGATAAGGTGGACGGGATGAGGAGGCTGGGGTGGCTCAGGGGTCGAGCGGGAGGAGGCATAGAGCAGGGCGGTGACGGGGTTGCTGTTGAGGTGGTCGAGAGAGAGAATAGGGGAGAGGAAGATGAAACGGTGCATAGAAAGTTGAGCGGCTGAATAGATTAGGGTTTTGGATATGAACGGGCCAAGATATGTATAAGGGTATATATAGGGTTTTGGTGAAGGATGAACAGGGGTGAACGGGTTTCGGGTGGGGCTTTAATGGGTAACGGGTTAGGGTAGTATAGGAAACGGGTTGGGGATAGTTACAATGGGTTTAGGGGTAGTTTAATTGAATGGGTATAGAAATGGGTTTTCGGTTAATAGTTAGGATAACTTATTGGGTATAGGGGTAATGGGCTTAAAAAAATCCGATAGGAAAATTTAATAACCAATAAAACATACAATTTAGGATTTTATAAAAATACTAATAATGATAATAAAAACAATAATAGTAACAATAATAATAATAACAGTATTAAAAAAATAACAGAAATAATAATAATAAGAGTAATAATAATAAGAATTTGTATTTCAATATAAAAATCATAGAAATAGCTACAAATAAAATTATTGATCGAAAACAGATTTCAATAGAAGATCCAACAATATATTTTGACAAAATAATTTGAAAGCAGAAAATTAATTTGCAAAATTTTTAACTACAGAAAATACACAGAAAATACATATATACGGGAAATAGGAGTTACAAAAGAATTAGTCCTAGAGTCTCACAGCTCAACCAATGTACCCCAACATGGTACACCACACTAGGAGTAAGTCCTAACCAATGAATACCCAAATACGGGCTCTAAGAATCCTAAAAACGACAATTTAAGATTCCAAACAGTAAGCACACACTTGGCGTTTATGCCAAAACGGAGTCATTCCCGAGCCCGTTCCCTTGAGGAATCGCAATTGGGCGCTCCAATGCTTTTACTCAAAGTAGACAGCAAGTACAAGCACACAATAGGCATGAATTGCATCCCAAAGTGGTCTACAACAATACCCTAACATCTGATACAATTTTTACTTCGAAACATTGAACAATGTGGTATATAATGGGGTCTACAAGCAACTATGGGCTACTCTTAGCAAGAAACTTTAGATAATTTGAGTCCTAACACAAGTACACACCTAGGACATGAGTCTTGGCCTCAAACAGCAACTCTAAGCCAACAAGATACAAGTTTAGACTCATCTCAATGATCATGGTGCAAAACAGTAAACTATAAGATTTACTGTGTTTCTGTCGTCACTTGTAAAATCATATAAAATCTCATACTTATCCAAATTATGATTTCTCGATCAATCTAGAAAGGTCTATGTGTCTACTAAAACTTCATAGTTTCAAGTTCCTTCATACTAGGTCGTTTACAAGGTCTTATGGTCTCATCTTTAACAAGTGTACAGACTTCCAGAACAGCTGATCAGATAAACACAGTCATGGGATAAAAATCCATTTAAAATAGCATATGGTGTCAGATCATCATGAAATTTTAGATATAGTTCCTGACACATTATGTTACAATACTTCCAAAAATTAAGTGATTTTACCAAGTAGATTTCCAATTATGTTCGTTTGAATGTAATCCAAAAACAGGGCAGTAACAATAGTAGTTCTGTTTACTAAAATATCTAGCTCAGTTTGCATGATTTTGTTGACATAGCTACATTGGTCCAAATCTCTTGAAATTTAAAACTCATGTCTTAGATACATCCAAAAATGACATAGTAAAATTTTAGATCATTCCCATAAGCATGCAGTGAGATACAAGTCATTCTTTCCACAACAATAACAATAAAAACTGCTTCTTTCTATTCTTTCCAGCATGCAAGTTCGTAATTTATTTTAATAGCAGAAAAATTCACAAAAACCTGTAAACATTACTGAAGGTGTAATACACCTATATGATCATCCTCTAAAAATTTCAGATCAATATTCCAAGTGGTATTCATGAAATGAGCTACGGACTAACAACAAAAATTCAGTCTTTTAACAAGATTTTCTAGTTTGGACTACTTATCACAAAACGAGTTGTTAAAGTTCATTCTTAGGCATGAATGTCATTTACCAGTCATCACAAACACCATTCAATCACAAAAACAAACATAAGGTTAGAAACACCCACCTTTGCTAGTAGATTGTTCACTGCTTGAAAGTCCTTCTTCTTGACTCCTATGGAACTCCTTGCTTTTTCCTCTCTGCTTTGGCTCCTTGTTCTCCTTCTTCTTCAAATCAGTAACAAGAGTGTGTAAAGAGTGAAGTTTCGAGTTGTAGAAAGGTATAGGAGTTGTAAGAGAGTGTGAAGAAGAGAGGGGGTTTTAACAACACAAGAGAAGAGAAGGAGAGATTGTAGGCCGGATTTTTTGGGCATGGGGAAGAGGAGGGGCATCCCATCATGCAGGGGACTGGGCTAGAGAGGAGATGATGTGATGGGGGTCTTGGGGGTTATCATGATGTTTCTTATGCAACATTTCAAGAAACCCTAACCCTAACCTCATTTTTCCCTCCCTTTCTACTTGGCCGGCCATGGAGCTTGGGCTTGACCCATTTTGATTTGTTCAAGTGTAGCTTAGCTCATTTGTTTCATTTGGGCTTCACAAGTCCAACAAAAACAAATACATACATATATATATATATATCCATATGCATGGTTGTAGGTTATTAGTAAGAAAAATAATTTTCTTAACCAAAATATAATTTTATAACTAGTAGGATCTAGTTCGTATACAAGACGTATTCGTCAAAAATTAGGGTTGTTACAATTAGGTAGGTTTATATAGAATAGGTTATTGGGTTTGGGTTATTGGATAGATAATCCAATAGGAGAATGGGTAATGGGTTCTGGGTTATAAATCAATTAATATATTTAAATCCAATAGGAAAAAAATAATAAGCATTATAGAGGTTTATAAAACATACATATACATTTACATTAAGTCAAATAATGAATACATATAAAATAGTGTATGTTCGGCTAAAAATAAAATAATAATAATAATATTATTAACAATAAAAATAAAGATACTGCAAATAACAGCACTAATAAAAATAATATTGATAATAGTAATAATAATAATATATGTATATCAAAATGCAAATTCGAGTTTAACAGATTTATTAAAATAATCCAAAGAATATATAATATAAATAGTCGATCAAATACAAATAGAAATTTAAAATTAATATATACAATTATTCGAAATAAAAAAATTCCCATTAGAAAATATTTTAATAGAGAATCCAAAACAAATTTAACACAAAAAAAAGAATTTATAAATAATCAAAGTACAGAGAATATTTAGAAAATATGTATTTACGGAAACAGGGGTTACAATTCGTCTCTCTCGGATCTTGCCTCGAATAGAGAGTGATGAAGGAACTTGAGTCTCAAGCCTTGGTTAACGGCCATCGAAGGGCAGGACCCCTCGCCTTCAGGTGGCACTTCGTGAACCCTCTCCTTAAGGCACCTCATCTCGATGTCTCGACAAGCCAGGATCACCCTTAAATGACCCAACTCCCGCTCCGCTCTATAAAGCATCTCTCGAGACAAAGTTAGCCCCAACATGATGACGCCTAGCTCAGAGCGGAGTCGTGGCACCTCGATATCCTTGGAAGTCAACCAAAAAGAAATTGTAAATCTCTAAGTCCGAAGAGCCAACATGATGATACTACGTCTAAACGAAGCTACTATGAGACGGTTCGAAAGAAAAACAAACCCACAAAAGTTTCGAGACCTCACAACACTTGTCCACAAAACTATTTTTCATTAAATTTCAGTGAGAAATACAAGAAGCGGTGGCCAGTCCGCAATTAGGCTACAATACATAACGTCCAAAATAAAAGAAGTATAAAAGTGCAACAAGGTCAAGGGCAGACTTCTTTCGAGCGATCACTGGTCGCTGAGGGCTCCGACCCTTGTGTTTTGGCAACGATGGCAAGGGGAAGGACATCCGCGGAAGCCTCTACCTCTGCCTCATTGTTCCCTACCTCGACCACTTCAACCTCCTCGTCTCCTTCGTCCTCTTCGGAGACGTCGTCGAACCTGGGGATAGGATCGGGGAACAGACGCCATCCGGCACAGTCTACCTCCAGGAAGGTCTCCCTTACTTGGTCGATTGCGCGAGCATAAGCCTTCGCCATATTGATGTAGAGGTAACCCTTGGCCTTTTCCATCGCTTGGTCCTCGGCTTCCTTTGCCGCGACGACCTTTGCGACGGCAACAACGTCTTCCTTGTCCTTTATTGCCAACTCTTTCTCTTGGAGCAGCAGAGCATTGTCTGCCTTGAGCTTTGCAACAACGGTCTTGAGGTGCTCCAACTTCAAAGCCTTTATCTCGGCTTCAAGCCTCGATTGCTCGAGGTATTTGGCGATCCGAGCTTTTTCTGACCGAGCCCTGTCAGCCACTTGCTTCAGCTCCCTCTCTTGCTCGATCATCTTCTCCATCAGATGATGGAAGTAGCAAGTTATCTATGAAAAGCAAAGCACCATTACTCGAAGTTTACGAAAAGAAATCCAACTCTACAAAGGACGGAAACTATGAATTGATGCAAGACTTACCGACACAGCCGCTCGAGCGATCTCGAGCGTGTCGTCACCAACACTCCCCGCCTCCATTGCGGCCTTATCCTTCGGCGTGGCAAGGTTCCGAACAGCTTGCATGCAGGACGACGAGCCACCAAGGAACTCGTTGAGCTTGCAGTTTTCCGGGACGAATATCTTCTTGTGTTCCTCGGTCAGGAACACCTCGGCCTCGGTAGTTAACGGCGGGCCCTCCAAGCCCAATGCCACTGATAAGGGGAAGGCCCCAGTCTCAGCAAAAGCCGACGTCATTGTGGGGGTCGGCGGTTGCTAAACAACTGCGACCTGCTTCGTTGGCTGCTCCACAGTAGCGACGAGGGTCTTCACCCTCGGTGATGACACCTTCACAACCACCCTCTTCCTCTTCCTAGGGGCCTTGCTGCCCAAGACCCCGCATTGCGCCAGCATGTCATCGAAGTCCATAGACTTTGTAAAAATATTAGAATACCGATGTTAAGTGCAAATAAGACTTGACTTAAAAATAAAAAGGAAAGCACGGGGCAAAAAATAAAAAGCTTACTGGGGTTTATAAGGCTGAGCCCCCCCCCCCCCTGAACAACACCTCCACAGTCAGGTCCTTCCAATCGAACTTCGGTCGATTGAGGAGCGTCCTGACCATCTCGTCTTCTTCGGGACTAAGTACTGGGCTCTCCTTCAACCGGCCTCGAAACTTCTTCGACCCAAGTCTTCGGGATGACCCAGGGCTCTCAACTTCGGATGAGGAAATACTTATCCCTTAATTTTTTTATCGAGTCGGGGTAGCTGGCAAGCTTTGTGCCATGCCTCGGAGCCAGGTAGAACCTGAACTCTGAATTTTGTTGTTAATGCACCCGGTACACGGTCTGCAGCACGCTCAACTTCGGCTTGAGACCCACTGCCTGGCAGTGAAGGATGAACCCATTGATCAGCCTTCACACGTTCGGCATGTACTGAACTGGATTGATCCGAAACCATCGCAGTGCCTCGAGGACGAAGGGATGAAGAGGGAACCAAACACCGGCTAAGAAGGCGTCGATGGGCTAGAAGCACATGTCCTCTAGCATCGGCGAGTTAGCCCTCACCCTGGGTCCGAGCAACATCAAGTCGTACTCCTTCGGGATCTGAAAACATTGTCGAATCGACATCAGATCCGCCTCGTTAAGGATGGAGATCGTTTCATCGGCCTCTGAAGTCTCTTTTGCCGCATTCTCATCGAAGCTCTGCCCCATACCATACATAATGCACTCAGCCTGATGGTCCGAAAGATCCCGAACCCTCTTAAGACCGGTTAGCGCCCCTGGCAATCTGCCGAACTCTCCCATCCTCCGCTCGCTCTCAACCAAGGTCTCCACTACGACTGAAGATGACTCTACTATGGCCTTACCCCTATCGATTGGGGGAACCTAACAAGAGGTCGCCTTAGGGGAGGTGTCCTGCCTCGAAGGAATGCTAGACATTCTCTAAAATTAAACTAAGTGTCAAAAACTACCTTGATTTGACAGCAATGACCGGAAAAGATCGCAGGAAGTAAGAGATTCTCGCCTGAAGCTCCCGTTAGAAAGAAGAAATTGCCCGAGTGAAAAACTAGAGAGTGTGCAAATGAGAGGGGGGTGAAGTTTTATAGAAAGAGGGGTTGTTGGTACATTAACCAAGGCTGAAAGGCCCCCAACAGTGCAAAGGCCTAGCCCATTTATCGCAAAACAACAAAAAATATGGACAACTCTACAGACGCTTGGCTGGTCAATGGTCAATGGTCAACGCTGCAAAGCCGATCATTCTTGCCACCGATCGTTCTTGCTACCGATGTCAAAATGTGAGAAAATGCATTGACTGGTAAAAGGTCAACTGTCAATGCTGCCATGCGTTGCCCTCTCGAAGTCTGCCTCGACTTCGATAAAGAGTGCCGATCATTCTTGCCACCGATATCAAAACGCGAGAAAATGGGTTAACTGGTCAACGGTCAACACTGCCACGCGTCGCCCTCTCGAAATCCTTCTCGACTTCAGCAAAGAGTGCCGATCATTCTTGCCACCGATGTCAAAACGCGAGAAAATGTGTTGACTGGTCAATGGTCAATGCTGCAATGCGTTGCCCTCTCGAAACCCTTCTTGACTTCGGCAAAGAGTGCCGATCGTTCTTGCCACCGACATCAAAATACGAGAAAATGCGTTGACTGGCCAACGGTCAATGGTCAACGCTGCCATGCGTCGCCCTCTCGAAGTCCTTCTCAACTTCGGCAAAGAGTGCCGATCGTTCTTACCACCGATGTCAAAACACGAGAAAATACGTTGACTGGTCAATGGTCAACACGCCACCAGTCGCTTTCCTGAACTTCAACAACAAGTGCCGAGCACTCTTGCCACCGACGTCAAACGGGAGAAATGGCGTTGACTGGTCAATGATCAATGGTCAACGTGCCACGTGTCGCTCTCCTGGACTTCGGCAACAAGCGCCGAGCACTCTTGCTGCCGACATCCAAATGCGTGAAAACGAGTTGACTGGTCAACAGTCAACGGTCAACATGCCACGTGTCGCTCCCCTGGACTTTGGCAACGAGTGCCAACTGCTCTTGCCACCCACCCCCAAATGGCGAAAAAAATGTCTACCTCCCGATGTGCGCCCACGATCAGAGCGCTCAGGTTATGCCACGTCATGAAGCGGCAGATCCACCATTATATCGTTCAGAAAATCGTGCCAGTGATATGATCAATGCTCCAGATTGTGCCATGTCGATATTTTTTGATTAATTCCTTTTTTAATTTATTGGTTCGAATTAATTATTTAAAAATTGCAAAAAATGATTAAAAATTCAAGAAAATTAATTAAAAATTCTAAAAAATAATTATAAATTCAGGGAAATATTTTTGAACTTCTAGATAAATAATTATTAATTAGAACGATTAATTAATACTTTTTGAAAACATATTGTTACTTTGCAAAATTGGATAAATAATTCGAAAAATAATTTAAAAAATTAGAAAAAAATCCAGAAAATTCGCGAAATCATTCTTGACACTTTACAAACTCAGATTGATACCGTTACACCTCGAGCAAGATCCAAACCCCCTTAAGAACTCCGATAAAATCTCGTACGCCATTAGAACAATAAAACTACTTCTTAAAGGCAGTTAAACTCAGTCTTCAGGAGTGGGGGCTCGTGAAATGGCTAAAAATAGGATTAAATCGGAATTGTTCAAATCGGACACGAATCTTAAAGCTCTCAGGGGTAAAACGGTAATTTCACGTACAAACAGGTCTGAATTGGGAATTGGGTCTTTCTTCAAAGCCCAATAACCCAAAAACGGATCTGTCCTATTGGGTATGGGTACCAACCTATTACAAACAAATTCAAATATTTAAAATGTAATTCAAATTCGTGATTATCTCCAAGAGGCAGTTTTAACCAACTATCTTATCATGAAACAAGTTTAAACTCTACATCTTATCAAAAAACACCGGGACATAGGGATAAATCCTTATCTCCAAACTGTCTTTAAAGGCCAATATAAATACCCCTCTCCCCCCACCATAACAAGGTAATCAATCTTTTTCCACATAAAGCTCTTTCATAATCTTCCTGATTACTGACAAGAGCGTCGAAGGGTTCGTCACTGGGATCCATCCCGGTGTATCAAACTTTTTTCAGGTTCACGACAGCGACAAGAAACCAGTCAAAACGGCAGTGAAAGTCGACAGGTTTACTTATTTGTTTCCTTCAAGAATTCACGAATTCATATGTTTGCTCCCACACCAAAATCAGCAGCAACAACTATTTGAGCCAGGCTTCTTATTGACTCTATTATAATACGAACTCATTTTATCGATTGCAGCTCATCAAGAGGCACTGAAGAAAGAGAACGAGCAGCTAAGGCAAGTCTACCACCAAAAAAATCTGAAGAGCAACTTTGTTGCTTCATCGGAGAACAATATTATTCTCATGGAGAAAGATCTAGTCAGCTAGAACCAAAGAGAAAAGCAAGAGAAAATTTTTCTGTATCTAAAGGTAAGGACAATTGATTATTAAACCTTCATTCTGGTTGTTAAATTATAGTTGCTTATATTGTTTTGTTACCTAGATGAGCCTGGTTGAAGGATCTTTTATTTGCAAGTATATGCTGATGCTTCATGTTATTTAATTTGATATGATCTATGAACATACTGTCTTGTTTTTATACATCTCTCTCACAATTATTTGATTAATGCTATGTTACTAATTCATGAGGATGTTAGCTTGAATCTTTGCATTGTGTTGCTGTGGTGTATTCCAGTAGGATAATGTGCAACACACACTAGAATTGTTAAAAATAGCTTATTAGCCTTATTTCATGATGCTTTAGTAGAAACTTTTGCTACTGAGTACGATATCATTCTTCATTGTATTTTGATGTAGAAATACAACATATATATGAAATTTTATGTGTATTTTCATGTAGAAATACAACATATACGATATCATTCTTCATTGTATTGTACGAGGATTTCTATGTTGTTTTATAACATATATATGAAATTTTATTTCGTGTAAGGTAATTTTTTATTAAAAAATATTTTAAAAATAAAAAAATATGTTTTTTTTAAAATACCTATCTATCCCGGCATTTTTAGACAGAAACGCCGGGATATAGTTCTTTCTTTATTAAAATAATAATAAGAACCTATCCCAGCATTTATGGTCAAAAACGTCGGGATAGATTACCTTTTCCTTTTTTCTGACAAAAGCTTTATACCAGCGTTTCTTTGAAAAAACTCTGGGATAGATATAGGCTATCGCGACGTTTCTTAAAAATACCGGGATAGCCCTATATCTGTCCCGATACTCGCTATAGCAGCGTTTCAGGCGGCGTTTTCAAAAATGCCGCTACGGTCTATCCTAAACGTCGGGATACCCCAAAAAAACATCGGGAAAGCCTATGCGGTTGTAGCATAAGGATGTAAAATGGCCTGGCTTGGGCCAAGCCTTATGGGTCTCCTTAAGGGCCGGGCCGAGCCAAAGCCCTATTTTTTGTAAATTATCAAGCATGTGTCCGGTCATTAGACCAACACTACAAATAAAGTGTTTTTGTTGGTGCATTTTCGCCGACATTTTATCGAAATGCAAGGAAAGGACCTTGCAAAAACCCGCTTGGTCTTTCCTTACGTTTCCAAAAACGTAGGGTATCTTACACTTAGCCAGACATTTTCTGTTGAAACGCCGGGATAGACCCCTCCTTTTAAATTCCCAAATCCTTTCCCCTTTACATTTTCCTCTCTCTCAAAACCCCAAATCGAAACCCTAGCTCCAGCACGACACCAGCACCCTCCATTGCCGTCGTCGTTCCCGTCCATCTCCTATCCTCGCCTTTGTTGTCTGTTCACATCGCCATCACCTTCTCCTCTCATATCCCTTCCTCCTCGATTCCGGGGCTCGATGCCAGTAGCCCGACCTCTCTTCCTCAATTTTTTGAGCACGATGCTAACCATCACCTCTACCGACACAACCATCTCCTCACATCGCCATCGGCATCACCATCTCCTCTCCTCTCCCTTCTGTTTGGTTTAAATGTCTTGCATACTATATTCAATGTGAAAAGAACAATAGGAAGCGACAAGGAAAAATTGAGGAGATTGGAACTGATTAGAAGTAGGGCAGCAGTAGCCAACAACAGTAAGCAGGACAGTCGACTTCTAAGCTCTCTGGGTTGGCAAGAGGACAAGTGTGGTCGACCGTCATGCGACTGATTGTAGATATGGGTTCGGGTTTGGGAATTCGATTAAAGCCCGACTTGCTCTCCATGTTTGATCATACAACTCTCATCGTATGGTTATCTCTTCAGAATATATCGGATGGTTATTGTATCAAGTATAACAAATTTGGGTTTCTCTAGATCTCTATATAATCAATGTAACGGTTCCAAAGAATGATATGATTTTACTGAGTGTCGAATGGAAGAAGATAGTACTTCATCTGAGAGGTGAGTGAATTCTCCATTGTAAACAGCAAGTATTTTCAATTAGGCTTGAGAGAGGGTCGTGGTGAGAGTTGTAACTCATGTATCTTCTCTAGTTGAATGATATCTCGTTTTTTCTCCTCCATATTAGGCTTGCTCGAACCGAGATAAATATTGTGTGCTTTGTGTGTTTGTCATGATCTACTATTTGCTTAGTGGTTTGTATTGATTGTGTCAAAAATTCAACAAGATCCTAGGGCATTAATCCATAATAATTGGTATCAGAGCATTAGGTTGTGGGTTTCTTCGAATACTTGGAGCAGATGGCAGATCAGAGCACTAAGAAAAAGAAGTTTAACGGTAAGATCAATTGTAATCTTTGCAAGGTGGACATGTATGACACATTGGTTCAAAAGGGCTTGTATATTGTCCTAGATGGAGAGGAAAGAAGCCAACCGACATGAAGCCTGAGAAGTGGAATAAGATTTGTTTGAAAGCCTTGAGTTTAATTCTGCTACAATTGGTGGGAAAAGACAAGTGTGATATCCTTGAGGAAAAAAGCACGACGAGTCTGTGGGCAAGACTTAAAACTAATTACTTAGGATCGTCATAGTTGGATCGGATATACTGGAAGAGGAAATTGTTTAGTTTCTCAATGAAAGGAAGGTACTCATCTTCAAGATCATATTGTGGAGTTCAATACGGTAATATCTGAACTGAAGACAATAAACGCAGATGATCTATGCGAAGCGGATAAAGCTTTCAACTTTATATATTCACTATTAATTTTGTATGATCATTTGATAACTACCATGCTACACAGGAAATCAGCCAAGGAGATACTTACATTAGCCGGGGTGGTCAAGGGTTTGAAGGAAGATGAACTTAGGAAGGATACTCATAAACTGGGGTCAATTTCTACATATTTCTTGGCGGCGGATGGTTATACTTTAATTAGACGGGATATGGCACACAAAGGTATGACTTATTATCACCGTTGTAGAGGGAAAGGGATTATTGCAAGTGGTTGAATCAGAAGGGTGCACACTAGTCAACGTCAACACCTCTTAGTCAGGTGATAACCAAGATTTTCTTCATGTTTCAAGTTATTTAGATCGGAGTTCTAGTTGGTTTCTTTATTTTGGAAGTTCTTCTCATATTTTCTTCGTGAAGGAGATATTTTTTACTTATAAGTCTACAACAGGTTTTAGTGTGAGAATGACGATTGGTGAGGTTTGTGAAGTAGTGGGTGAGGGAACGGTTGAGTTGGAGATGCCAGATGGTAAATGGTTCACACTAGAAGAGGTCATACATATTTCTTTTATTAAACGAAATCAGATATCCTTAGGGGACTCTGGATGGTCGGGGCTATAGGTACACTGTTTAAGGTAATGTTTTGACAGTTTGGAAGTCGTTGTAAGGTGATGAAGGGTTAGAGGAGGATTGAGCAGGGTTAGCATAGCCTCTACCAGCTTTGGCGGAACGGACACAAGTTGATTGAAGTCGTTCCTAAAGAACTATCTAGTATGTCATTACTAAAATCACCGAAGTGAGATTGCGACCTTCGAATATCATAGGGATGTGGAGAGAGCCTTGGGGTAGGTGTAGTTCGTATGGAGGGTGGCACCTCCATGATAGCATCTACTGGGGCTTGCCCTTGAATGAGTATATGATCGGGGAGAAATAGGTGGAGGTAGATTCAACTAGCAAAAAATTCATTGAATCGAGTTGTTTACAAGAGGAGATGAAAAGAGTCTAGAAGAGTTTAAATTACATAGGTGTTGATTCATTAGTGTGCAAACCAAAGCGAAGATTGTTGGGTTTATATGTCTTGCATACTATATTCGATGTGAATAGAATATGGGGAAGCGACGAGGAGGAATCGAGGTGATTAGAATGGATGGAAGCATGGTAGCAACAACCAGCAACATGAAGTAGGACAGTCGACTGTCCACTTTGGTGAGAGGACAAGTGCGGTCGCCCGCACTTTGGGTAGTCGACCATCATGCGACTGATTACAGATACAGGTTTGAGTCTTGGGGATTCGAATGAATCCCGACTTACTCTCTAGGATAGATCGTACGACTCTCATTGTATGATTATCTCTTTAGGATATAGAAAATGATTATCGTATCAAGTTTAGCAAACTAGAGTTTCTCGAGATCTCTATATAATCAATGTAACGACTCCAAAGAATGATATGAATTTATTGAGTGCCGAATAGAAGAAGATAATACTTAATCGGAAAGGTGAGTGAATTCTCTATTGCAAACAACAAGTATTTCGAGTTAGGATTGAGAGATGGTCGTGGTGGGAGTTGTAACTCTTGTATTTTCTCTAGTTGAATAATATCTCAGTATTTCTCCCTCATATTAGGGCTTGCCCGAACCGGAACAAATATTGTTTGCTTTGTGTCTTTGGTGTGATCTACTAATTACATGGTGGTTGGTATTGATCGTGTCGAAGACTCAACAAGATCTTAGGGCATTAATCCCTAGCACCTTCCTCCTTTATTTCATAACCCGATGCCAACAATGAATTTGTGTAATCTAATTTCTTTTTTTCCTACTCATATATTTCTTGAGTTCTGGAATTATTTGTCATTTGAAGTTTTTTTTTTTTTTTTTTTTTTGTTGCATAAGCCTTATTTAAACCCTAGTAGGCATAACCCTAATTTAAACCAAGTTTTCATCCCTAATTAATCCATATATATATATATATATATACCTCCTTCCACTATTCTCACCATTACTTTGGCCAATTGATGAGTGAAATTTGTATATAACTTTTATTACTCTTTTATATATTAAAATTGTAAGTTCTCGTTTATTTCTTTAAATTTTATCTTATTTCTAATTAATTTTATTTATTTGTTTGTTTTTGTAAGAATGAGAACGATAAGTACAAAATGATCGCGTTTTTGATGAAATCAAGGAAGAGTACAAGGATAAAAAGTTCAAAAATTCAAATTGAGTCTATCTGAAGACTTCTAGAAGATTCAAGCACTCGACTGCACGTATTTACAAATTGGCCCTTAGAAGAACCAATAGAAAATATTATGGTCAACTATGGGGTGAAATAAAATTTTGTAATAAAAATAAAAGTTGAGTGGATTTAAATTAGGGTTAGTTAATTGATTAGTTTAAAATTAATAGATTAACCTTAATCTATATATTTTAATTAATTAATTTATTAATTATCTAATCCCAATTTAACTAACTCTAACTTTAATTATCTAATAAGGGAGCACAGAATCCAAGGGAGAATGTGGCGGCTTAGGCCGAGAAAAAGGAAAATAAATAACTAAAAATAAAAGGAGGAGAGGTTGGAGGGTGGCTCTTGGTGAACTGGTTGCACGAGATTTGAAGGGAGACGAGGAGCGAGAAAGAGAAGAAGGAAGGTAGCGCGTGGATCCTGATGGTTGATCACAACTTGGATTTCGGCTCAAGCAGCAAACTAGTTCTTTTTTCTCTGTTTCTATATTTTTTATTAAGCAATCCAGAACAATGTTTATAATCGCAAAATTACCATGAACTAATTTTATTTTTCTAGGGCTTCGATGTAGTCTAGTTTTGAGAACACAATTCTAATTTCATATTATTTGATTCTTAGATTTTTTTTCATGGTTGTGTGTTTAATTTATGTTCTTAATACTTACAATTGTTTGACCAACTATTGTTTGATTTATTGAATCATGAAGAGACCGAGAGGTAATTTGTAATTTAGAATTATAGAATTAAATGTTATTGATTGAGCGAAATTAGAGATGATTTGCCGCTATTAATGTGACTATAAAGAAATACATAACACTCAATGAGTCTTCAATTAATTAAATTTGCATGGAGATATGAAGAACTATTAGTTGGGGATATTTTTGGTGTTGTTTGAGAGAAAACATTGAATAATTAGGGAATTTTAGTCTACAACTTGAAAAAGTAGAATTTCTTGTTACATTAAATTATGAATTATTTGGGATTAACTAAGTGAAATCAAAAGAGCTAGAACTAGCTTTTCTATTAACAAACAAAAAAAAAATTAGATTTTTATTATTCTTAATTAGATTAGTTTTTCCTTTAGTTTAATTTAATTTGGTTGCTATTTTTATCATATTTTCGATTCTCCAAATAGTAGTTAATCTAGTGAAATTCGGTACTCAATAAAATCATTAGTCCTTGTGGGTTCGACACTCTTTTCATTTAAACTATACTACTTGTTGCAATTTTGTATACACTTGCAAAATGCTCCATCAAGTTTTTGCTGCTGTTGCCAGGGACTAATTATTCTCTTATTGATATTGGTAATTGCTAGAATGTTACTAATTTGGATTTTTTTTTTTTTTTTTTTGTAGTTTTTCTATTATTTAATAGCTATATTTCAGGACATAGAAGTGTATCACAATGACGAACGAGAGTAATGGAGAAGCAAATAAGGTTTTGAGGGACTATGTTATGCCGTTGGTTAATGAAGCAACATCAGTTATAAAGAAGTCGACTATAAAAGCTAACAACTTTGAGATTAAACCAGCAATAATTCAAATGATTCAGCAGACTGTTCAGTTTGGACGATTGTCGCATGAGGATCCTAATGTTCACATTGAAAACTTTCTAGAAATTTGCAACATTTTCAAGAACAATGAAGTATCAGATGATGCAATCCGATAGAGACTCTTTCTGTAACCTCCGTTTCTGTAAATACATATTTTCTGAATAATTTTCTGTATTTCGATTATTTATAAATTTAGTTTGTGTTAAATTCATTTTTTTGGAATTTCTATTAAAATCTTTTCTAATCGAAAATTTTGTTTATTACGAATAACAGTGTGTTTTAACTGTACTTTCCATTTTATAATTGATCGACTATTTATATTTTAGCCAAATCAAAATTATTTTGATTTACTTTAATAAATTTGTGAAACTCAATTCCTATTTCGTTACATAACTTCATTATTATTATTTTCATTATTATTATTATTATTACTATTATTGAATTATTTTCGTGAAAGTGTTGAATAGAAACTATATTCCGTCATGTAATAGTATTTTATCAGTATTGTTATTATTATTGTTATTATTATTATTATTTATTATTACTGTTATTATTATTTTTTTATTATTAATATGTGTTGTTACTAATATTATTATTATCGTTATTCTTATTATTGATGTTGTTATCATTATTATTATTAGTATTTTTATTGCCATCATTTTTATTATTATTATTTTTTGTAAAGCCCAATGTCATTACTGTTTTTATTATTATTTTTGTTAAAGCCCATCAATTTTGATCTATTATTTGATTATTTAATATGAAGCCCATCATCTAATGCCCAATTTTATTTGATTTGCATTATTTATTAATATATATATAACCCAATACCCACCTCCTATTGGATCTTGACCGATAAACCCACTAACCCAAAACCACCCCATATCTCCACTACAGTCAATCTCCAAAAACCACTCCTAACCGTATCATCTTCTAACCCCCAAATTTGAATCCCTAATAATCAGCCATGCAATTCCTCCCCATTATTATGGTTACTATAATACCATTATTATATTTCGCCTATCCCTAGATCCAACACTGTAGCTGCCTTCAACCCCCCCAAACCTTACTGTTATACCCCTTCCCTCCCTACTGTACAAACCCCCCCCCCCAACTGAAACCTCTTCATCTTCCCCACATCGTCTGCAGCCATCGGCTCAACTGCGCTACCTCGCAACCCCCGTCGCACCATCGCCTCGCCGACCTCCGTCGACCCATCGTCTGAACCCACCAACCTCCGCCATCCTCTTCCTCCAGCCTTCGACCATCATCCCGTCTCCTGTCCCTCCGCTGTCGATGCCCTATGTCTCCTCGCCGCTCGACAACCACCCTCATCACCGTGCCCCCACCTCATCTTCAACCTCAGTCGCCATTGTCGAACCCATCGCCATTGCCAAGAACTCGAGCTCATCCGCTTCTTCGCCACCGTCTTTGCCTTTCCATTCACCCCGCAACCACCGCAGACCCCTCGCCCCATCATCGTCATCATCGAACACTTGAGCGCCCGCCGTAATTGCCTCCCCTGTTTCGGCGCGAAACAGGGCATCCCTCGAACTCCGAAGTCCTCGTTACTGCGTCGCTTCCCGGCCGCAGCGCCGCTGTCGCCAGGCCTCGCCCTCGCCGTGGGTGTCACCGTCTTCGTCTAGTGCCGCCGTCATCTTCCGCCGTCTTTCTCTCTCTCTCTCTGCCGCTGTGGTGAAAAAGGGTGGGAAAGGGGGCTGTTTGCTGTTTGGGTATAGGGATCCCGATCTCGGTGTTTGGTGTTTGTGTAAAGGAGGGAGGTTGTGTTTGTGTGTTTGCTGTTGTGGAGTAAGAGATCGGGGATCAGTGTTTAGTGTTTGGGTTAATCCGGTGTTGTGTGCTGTGTTTGCTGTATTGCACGTAGAGCACATGTGTTTTTGTACGTGAATGGATTCATGGTTCGTCGCCCGAGATCCTAATCCTGTTATTCCCTATATCGGATCTAACATCGTTCTAAAGGCAAGTCATCTCACTCTCGAATTGTATTGTATTGTATTCGAGATTGTTTATTGAATTCCGCAAGTAGATCTATATGATTATCGTATATCTGTTATTGTTATCTATCGTTGGGATACTGTGGATTTACACGAGTAAATCCAAGTAGTAGTCTTGACTTCGTGCCATCTTTTGCCTCCAATGTATAGTGATCTTGCATGCATTCATGTAGTTAATTATTGAATATAGGAATATGGATTATTATTGTATTTCGTGTCATGACATTATACAACTATTGTAGATTGTATACTAGTGTTGATTGTTCATATGATTGATGATGGTGTATTAGTTGATTGTGATTAGTAGTTATGGAAATTATACATCTTAATACCATGTTCACATAGACGTAACTTGCTATGATTTATAATTGTTAACCCCTAACTCATCGTTCATAATATTTTTAATCTTTTTATTTATGAAGAACTTGTTGAAATCTTAAAATTTATTGCCAACTTGAACATTGTCATGTTATTTCTACCTAGATAATGCCATCAAAATTAATAACTTTCTGAATATGAAATGTAGCCCCATATTTCTAGTTTCTAGAACATCCATAATTTTTGAATTCTGACTTATATTGCATGAGTTATGACCATTTTACTGCAACAACGTTTTATTTCCAGATTTATGCATATGCCATGTTAACCTGATTAAATAGATGAACTAATGATCAAATATTACCATGATAATTTTTAGATTGATGGTTGACATTCTTAGGGTAATAAAAATTATTTTTACTTATTTTTTACAATAAATATTTACTGCTGTTACAACTGAAACTAGTTAATACTGATAACCAGCCAGAAACGGTAACATGTAAAGAACACTGAGATTCACCTAGCTACTGTTGTTGAAATTTGGACTTCAAATATGCATTGGAACCGGGCAGGAGTCTAGTTCCTAGACCTTCTGACGGATCTACATTTGCTACCCTGTAGCAACGAAAATTCTAATTTTGGTACAGCTACCTAATACTGTCCAGAATTGGGTTTCTATATTTAATAATATATAATTGAATTTATAATGTTAAATTTGGTGTATTTAATTGTACAGAGTACATTGCATGATCTTAGGGTTGTGTTGTCATCATTCTAGTGTCTCTTATTAATCGCATTATCATTTTCCATTGATATTTCTGTCCCTATTGTTCCCTATTAGTATTGCATATTAATTGAATAAAGAATGTTAATCAAGCCGAAATTAAGGGTTGACTAGGGTAGTTGATAATATAGTGACTGTACTCGGGAATGTGGACATCGTTCCCAAAATATCGTTATCTTCATTATGCAAGAAATTGCAAATGGTCAGTATTATCGTTATTGTGCAAAAAATTACAAATAGCCAGTGTTATCATCATTGTGTAAGAAATTGAACTGGCCAGTGTAATCGTCATTGTGCATGAAATTGCAAATGGCCAGTGTTATCGTTATTATGTAAGAAATTACTCAATAGCCAGTGTTATATTGTACCGAGTACATGACCTATAGAACCTACCACCTTAGTCTAAACAAAATTGATTGTATGCATCGAACCTGTAGTATGGGATGCAGTAGTACGTGCATTAGTTAGGATTAAAATGAATAACAGACTTAAGACTTCATCGCATTGTCATTGCATTTTGTCATCATTATCGAACAGTGTTATCGTTATTGCTTATTGTTATTGTTATTGTCTATTGTTATGGTTATAAATCATCGTTATTGCACATCGTACTATTATCGCTTTGTTACTGTTCAATACTATTGATTTCATCGTTCATTGAATTCATCGTTATACCGTTATTGTCATTGTTCCTCTGTTTCTCTACTTGCTGTCCACGACTTGTTCTAAGGATATATTTTTCTCTCTTTTAGATGAACAGCTTACAGGTAATCAAGGAGAATTGCCTGATGGACTAGGAGAGCAACAATGGTGTAAGAATTGTTTTGCTGCGCCGCTTAAATACTTATTGTTTCATTTTGAGAACTTTAATAATTGAACAATGTTTTTTTCTTTGTATTGTGGGCTTTTGACCCGAATGTTGTTTAGTTAATTCCAGATGTTGGATTGTTATTATGTTGGTTATTTTATGCTTAAATTCCAAGTATTATTATTCATGTGATTACTCTTTTAATGTTTGTGTGGTTGTATTACTTCATGTTTATATTGTTGAGTTGAATCGATAACAGCTCATGGATGACGCAAGTCATTCGCTGGGTCATGTCACGTGCTTGCATTCCGTATTTTGGGAAGCGGGGCGTGACACTTTTCTTTTTCACTAAGAGATATGGCGAAGGCTTGGCTAAATTCTTTAACACCGGGTGTTATTTCTACTTGGGAGGGACTTGCACAAAAATTTATGGCTAAGTATTTTTCGCCGATAAAGACAACAAAGTTAAGGAATGACATTACCACATTTACTCAATTTGAGAATGAATCCATATATGATGCGTGAAAGATGTATAAAGAGTTATTGAGAAAGTTTCATCATCGTGAAATTCCGAAATGGCTACAAGTGCAAACATTCTATAATGGTTTGGGAGTTACAAATTGGTCTGTGGTAGATGCAGTAGTTGGAGGTGCTCTTATGAGCAAAACTCGTGAAGTAGCGTATGAACTTTTAGTGGAGATGTCATCTAACAATTACCAATGGTCTTCAGAGAGAACAATGCCTAGAAAAGAAGCTGAAGTTTTTGAGTTTGGCCCTATTACCACATTGGTTGTGCAAATTGCTACTTTATCTAAACAATTAGGTAATATGAATTTTAATGTTATTCAAACTAATATTATTTGTGAACATTGCACAGGAAATCACTCAAGTATTGATTGCCAAGTGGGAATTCCTTTTGCTCAACCAAACATCGATAAAGAAAATTATGTGTCCAATTTTCAACATCAAAACAATCCTCATTCGAACACGTATAATTCAGGATGGAGAAATTATGAAATATTTCTAGGACATTAGGAAATATATTTCTTTTTTCTATATGTGGTTGTAGTTCTATTCTTTCATTGGATAATTATGTTCATAAAAATTCTATCTCAGTTTTGAAAGATTCCATTTTCTTTTTTGATAGTATAATAGCTGCATTTTTTATTATTCCTATGAACAGTAGTAGATACTCTATATGTTTTTTTTCGTTTTCAGATCCTATTAGAATATCATCTACATATACTAGTATAAAATTATTGTAAATCTCAAATATATTATCCATATATTCTTGAAATACTCCTGGACTGTTTTTATATCCAAATGGTAATACGTTCCATTTAAAAACCTTGTGGTGTACTAAATGAAGTTAATTGTTTTGACTCTTCTGTTAGTTTTACCTGGTAAAATCCTGATTTACAATCAAATTTAGAATATATTTTTCTTGTTCTTACTGTGTTTAGTAGTATCTGCATATCTGGTAGAGGATATCCAAATCTTTTAGTATTTTATTTTAATTCCTTATAATCGACTACCATTCGAGATTTTCCTCTATTTTCTTTCGAATGTTTTCCTACTATGAATGCTGGTGATGAATGTGGACTTTGTGATTTTCTTATGTAACTGTTTTCTGTTAGTTCCTTTATATTATTTTAAATTTTTCTAAATCTGTTGGAGTATGTCTAATGGGTCTAATTTTTATTATTTTGTTCATATCTATTAGTTCTATATGAGTTGTGGGTTTGCTTAATTGCCATTTCGTTAAAGGGTCTTCTCCACAGAGATCTGCTCGTTATTTTTGTAAAACTTCTTGTGTAATTGTTATCTGTATTTGTTGTCTAATTTTATTTGATAAATAGTGGTATTCACCATGCTGGGCTGAAGAAACTCTGATATGTGGTAAGTCTGATCTAGTATGAGGCTTGTATTATTCTAATTGCTATTGCTTGGTATTGACAATGTGTTGTAAATATAATCGATTTATGTGATATAGTTATAGGATAGTATTTTGGAAAAAGTCATTTCATAATAATACATCATTATTCTTATCATCAAACTGGTATATTATTGGTATTTTTAGTATGTAATTTTCTATTTTTAGTGTAACATTTTGTTAATACCTATCAAGTATGAATGTTTGTCCAGTTAATCCAGTTATCGCCTTTTTATTATATCCATCTTATTTCTATTTTGGTAGTATGTTTTTTTGGCATAAGTTAGTGTTTGCTCCAGTGTTAATTAGACTATGATAGTTTCTTGATTTGTATCATTCGTAGATAAATTATGTTAGTATGTATAATGTATTTTTTGTTGCGCTTAATGGATTCATTTTCCCAATATTCTATTTATTACTATAGTTTCATTGTTTACTGTTATTATGATTTTTTTTCTTCTTGTAATTAGTAAGGTTGTACTGATGTAAGGAAGTCAGTTCCTAATAACATTTCATTAACATTGTGCTCTGGATCTACATGTAAATGTAACAGCATTTCATTTCTACTATTTATCCTCATTGGCAATATTATTTTATGGACAATTGGATGTCTATTATTTTTGTTTTTTTTTTTTTTTGATAAAAGATGACCGTAGTCATCGTGTCATTAATGATAATTAAGGAAACATAGTAGTACAACAACCAACATAATCCAAAAACCTACTAAATAGAAGTACAACAAAAGAGATAAACATCACAAAAGACATGAAATAAAGCAGCTGGACCCAGTCCGTGGCACCCTCGCTAGTAGGCTTGACCTGTCGGCCCTACCCTACTTGAGGGAACCCCATTTCTATGCTCTCCTTCTTGGCTATTCACCTTCGTTGGTCTTCCTCCTCAGCTCCTGCCCAATCATGAATCAAAAGAAAAATTTTATGCATTGGGTTGTTGAAACTGTAGGAAATGTTACGGAAAATGTAATCATTTCGTTCTAGCCAAAGGTTCCACATTGATACTGCTACTGCTATATCCCATGCCTTTTTATCCTCTATTCTAATGTGACCTTCTCTAAGAGACCCCCAAATGTCTGATATTGAGTTAGGTACCCGATTAAATCCGAAACCCCTACATACTATCTCCCAGGTTAGACGTGAATTGGGACATTGAAAGAGGATATGATTCACATCCTCTTCCGTAGTAAGGCACCTTTCACAAGTAACATCGATTTGCATGTTTCTCTTCCTCAGATTTACTTTCGACAGGATTGCGTCTTTGTGTAGCTAACAGAAAACTTTGACTTTGAATGGCACGTGAGCCCCCCATATGATTGATTGGTCCTTACATCGCGTACCTCCGTCAATGATCCATTTATACATAGATGAGACAGTGAATACTTTTGAAGCGTCTCTATCCCACCATCTATCGTCTTCTAAACTATTTGGTTGTCCCCCTTCATCACGAATGCATTTGTTTAGATCTTCGAATTGAGTTATGCTCCCCTGATCGATGTTGTGAGAGACTATGAAGCTTAGTTTGCCATTCTTCCGTACATCTGCAACTGATAGATCTAAGTTTAGCGTGGCCTCCGCAGCTAGTAGTCTAATTGGATGTCTATTATTATAGTAGTCTAAGTAGTAATATGGATTCTGTAATGATATTAATTCTGTTATTTTTATATTTGTTTGTATGATATGTGAGTTAGTTGCTCCTGTATCTCCAATGGCTACTTGTTTATTCCATTTTCCACTGTCATAATATTCTATTTCTATTTTAAATTGATTATTATTTTGAAAGTTTAATGTATTTATTATTTATATTAATTCCAATGCTTGTTGTTTTTTTTTAATTGATAGTGATCATTTTCCGAATATTATTTGTGGTGCCTTTCCATTTGCAATATCTTTTGCTTTATTAAAACCAAATTCTATATAATTTGGTATAGTCATTTTTATGTATTTTCTAGCTGGTTTGTATCTAATAATTTCTCTGAATAATGGTTCTATCTTAAAATTATATGTATTTCTGTTTTTTTACTTCCTGCTTACTAGTGCACGCATAAATATTTCTTATTTGTATACTCATAACTTTACTTTTCTCTATTATTTCTATTTCTGATAATCTGTGGTATATAACTAAAGTTTTGAACTTAATTCCTTCTTCCTACTTATAGAGAAATTAGGTTTTATTGTATTTTTTTTTGATACATTAGGTTTCCTTGTATTATTCTTTTTAAGGCATCTTGTGTACTTGATATTATTCTATCATCCATTAGGTATATTTCTAGGGGTGTATTTATTCCTTCCTTAAAATAATCTTTTATTGTTATTTGTACCTCTCCTAAATGTATGTGTCTTAATATTTTTCTGGTTTTCTCACTTATTTTTTTTTTTTCCATTTCTCGTCTTATTATTCTTTCCGTTAATTATAGTTTTTCCTTGTACTTGTTCATTGTCTATAGGTTGTTCATAATTTCTAGCTATTATGATGATATTCTTTTTTCTCTTAAAATATTGGAAGTTTAAATATCTCTTTTGAGTTGATGTCCAATTTGGTTGTTCTTATTTTATCGTATTTCTGTATGTCAAAGCTCATTCTTTCCCTTACTTCTTCATTATAATATTCTCTTGTTATCTTATTTTTGTTATTTCTGTCATCATGTTTATTTCACATTTTTCTGTTTCATCTTCACTACTTCCACTATCTTCTTCCATTACTATTATTTTCTCATCTTCACAAATTTCTTATCAGTCTTCTTCATATTCTATGAGTTCATTGATTATGTTATTCATTTCTTCAATTTCTTCTGCGTATTTTACATTTTCTTTTTTCATTCTCTTAGAGCAATTTGCTGATATATGTCATACTTCTCTACATATATAACAATTACATTTCTTTGGGTTTTTCGGATATTGTTTGATTTTATTTTTTCTTCTCAAGTATCTTTTATATGGTTTTTTTATATCTCTTAAAAGTTTTTTTCATATTTTGGTTTATATTTTTGGAATTTTTGTTTAGGTCTCTTTATATAATTATAGTTATTATTACATCCCTAATGATTTGGTCTTGCTTCATTATAACAAATTCTTTGTTTATATGTTTTATAATATTTAATAGTTGATTTAGCTTCTTGCCATACTTTGTCTCTATAATCTTTTACTAATTGCGTCATATACACTAAAGTATCTATTTCTAGTTTTACTTTATCATTTACATGTGTACTATGTATATTTATACTACATGGATTTGGTAATTTTAGGAAAAATGTGTCATGGATTGAACTCTTGTCTTCTTTTGTGTAATAACTATCTTGAAAATAGTCTGTGAATTCACATGCATAGTTACCAAAATAACACATATCACAAATTTCTAAATTGCTTAGTCTTCATCTTGCTTGGTTATTTTTATATATATTATTTCTTTCTGTTTTTCTGTAGACGCTAAATTTTGTTATTATTGCTTTCTCAAAATTTGTGATTATTTCTTTTAATCTGAAGGTTCTTTGTGCTAAAAATTTTTGTGTTCCTTTATCATCAATTGGTTTTGTATTCCTTATATTGCTTCTTTATTCTTTTGTTAACCCATTCCACCATTTCACTACTACTCCTATAAAGGTTGCTTCTATAAATTTTTTTAATGTATTTCCTAAGAGGTTATGTCTAAATCCTACTATTATGGATGCTTTTACCCATTCTTCTAATGTTCTATCTACAACTTTTACACAGTTTAAATCTAGCCATTCTCCATTCCTACTATTCATTTTTCATAGTTGTAGTGCCTGTTATTTTTATAAAATTTTAAAATATATGTTTTTACACATTATATGTGATTTTGAGGATTTATTTACATATAATTGAGTTTATTATATTTTTATTTCATAGAAAAGTGAATTGGACCGAAATGGAGAAAAATCAAATAGATAGGAGTTTTGAAGTTAGAGTTCTGGGAGCTAGAAAATCTGTTTTGACCCGAAATTTTGCTGGGCGTTGTACGATATTGGAGGAAAATAAAATATTAATTAGAAGAATTATTAGTTTATAACATGAAATTGGAATTTGTAATGCTTATGCATGTTTAAAAGCTTGAAATATACGTGTGTGTGTGTGTGTGTGTGTGTGTGTGTGTGTGTGTGTGTATATTACTATTGATTATAACTACTGATGTTTATTACAATAATGCATAGAAATACACTTTTAATTTTATTTTATGTTTATGATGCATTTAAGCATGAGGTGGAGTGATTTTTACAAGAAAATGACTAGAAGTTATAACTAGAAGAGCATATAATTAATGTTTGGTCAAATAGGGGCCTATAGTTAATTTTCCATTTTCTTTTCTTCTCCCCCTTCCCCTTCATTTTCGTCAGATCATTTTCCCCACTTTTTCCTTTCGGCAGAAACCCATTTACTCAAATTTTAGGGTTTGTAAAATCAAACCCTTATCCCAGTTCAAGCTTCAAATTATTTCGAGATTCTAGGAAAGTTTGGGGTGTTTTTCAGTGTGGCAGCGTCGATTTCTGAAGAGGACATCGAGAAGGTATACAAAAAATTATAATTTGATTTTGGGTTATATGGTTTTGGTTTCTTTTCTTATAAATTGATGTATGGTGATGCGTAGAGCATATAGAATATGCTATAGAAGTGAGAATTTATGGACAACTAATGTATCTAATTTTTATATAAATATTTGTACTCATTTACCCATAAAAATTGCATGTATTCGTCTATCTTGTTAATAATTTATCTTATTTCCATAGATTTCAGTTAACTAATTATTTTTTAAGGAATAAGATTTTGATGCAAAAGGTGAATATTTTATGTAAAAATTAACAAAGAAAACAAGGAGAATGATTGTTAAATTTTTTTGATTTGTTGAATTTTGAATTTTACAATTTAGTCATGTGAAAAGAAAAATAGAAATATTATTATCAATTAGGGGTTAGAATAAAATTTTGTAATTAAAAAATAATTTTAAAAAAAAGAAAAGAATGCACAGTATGGGTTTTTTGATTGATTATTAGTTTAAGATTAATCTTAATCTTAAGATTTTAATTATTTATCTAATAAAATTTAACTAAACCTAATTTTTAAACTAACCTAACCCTAATTATACTTGTTTATATAAGTGCGACGAAGCCAGAGAAGGGCACAAGGGGCTCTGCGTTGGCGGCTCTGTGTAGGTGGGGCGGCACGCAAAATGAGGAGGCCAGAGACTCAGAAAAAAAAAGGGAAAAGGAGAGAAACTCAAGTGGTGGTTGTTGGCTTGGGTTGCGGTTGCACATACGAGACACTTCAATTTCGGTCTTCAACAACAATTGAGTTCTTTCTTTTCTCTTCTAATTTTATTATGCAATCGAAGAACTTGTTTTTTAATTGCAAATTTATTATGAACTAATTTTATTTTTTTAGGGCTTTGATGTAGCCTAGTTTTGATAACACAATTTTAATTCCTTATTATTTTTCTATTTTTCCATGGTTGTGTATTTGATTTTCGTTCTTATTGCTTACAATTGTTTGGCCAACTTTTGTATGATTTATTAAATCATAGAAAGACCGAACTGGTAATTTGTGTTTTCGAATAAATAAAATTAAACACCGTCACAAGAGCGAACCGCTGTTAATGTGACCATTAAGAAATCCATTGATCTTAATGAATTTTCAATTATTAATTTGTGCATGACCTATGACAAATAATTAGTTAAAAATATTTTTGATATTGCTTGAGAGAGAATATTGAATAATTTGGTGATTTTGGTCTACAACTTGGAAAAATAATATTTTTATTCACATGGAGTTATAAATTGTGTAGGATTAACTAGGTGAAATCGAACCCTAGAATTTGTTTTGCCATTAACAAACAATCAAATTTCGGATTCCGTTCCTTTTAATTAGTTTATTTCTTTCATTTAGATTAATTTAATTTAGTTGCTATTTTTTATCATCTTTCGATCTTCCAAATAGTAGTTGATCTAGTAATTTCAGTACTCGATAAAATAATTAGTTCTTGTGGGTTCGACACTCTTTTCACTTAAACTATACTAATTGTTGCGATTTTGTACACTTTGCAAATAATTCACTTCAAGTTTTTGGCACTGCTGCCGGGGACTAATTATTTTTTTATTGATATTGCTAATTGCTAGATTGTTACTAATTTGAATTTTTCTTATTATTTTTGTTATTTTTATTTTATTTTTTCTATTTTTAATAGCTATATTTCAGGATATAGAAGTGCATCACAATAGCAAACAATGAGAAAAACAAGGCTTTGAGAGATTATGCTATGCCCTCACTTAATGGAGCAACATCAAGCATAAAGAGACCGGTTTACAAGCTAACAATTTTGAGATTAAACCGACAATCATTCAAATGATTCAAGAGACTGTTCAATTTGGGGGACTATCGCACGAGGATCCTAATTGTAACCCTTGTTTTTCATTTTTCGTATTTTTGGTGTATTTTTCTTTTGTTATGTATTTGTACTCTCTATCTCTTGTATTTTTCTGAACCGTATATTGAGTTGTTTCAATATATTTTCATTTCTTTTCTTATTCTTGATTTTAGCGTGTTATTTCCGATTTCTTGGTTGTTCTTTTTCATGGTTGTTTTCGCTCTTCATTGTTATCTCGTTCTCTTTATTTGTTTTTTTGGGTGCTCTTGGTGATTTGGTTGTCTACCCCATTCCTAATCCTATTATTTTGATCCCTAATTGATTACCAAAGCCAAATTACCCAATCCTAATTGAATCCTATTCAATTTGATCCCCATTTGTCTTATTAGATTAATCCAATTACCACTCTTAATACCCACAACCCAATACCCATAAACCCACATCCGAAACCTTATATATAAACTTCCCCCTAACACAAACCCTAACCCTAACTCCATCTACTCTATCCCGGCCTCCCTCTCTCTCTCCCTCTCCTTGCTTGCATCCCGACCGCACACAACCCCCAAGTCCAGGCTGACCCTATCCTGGCCTGTGCACACCCCGGCAACCCCCCAATCCCGACAACACTCCCCTCTCCTCCATCCTACTATCAACCCGAGCCCCCACTTCCTACACCCGAGCCCTACTCCTGATCATCCCTCCTTGACCATCATCCGACCATCTCATCGCACCACCATACCAAACCTCTTGCACCACAAATCCATCGTCTCTCTCTTTTGGTCTCTCTCTCGCTTGCTTGAGAGTTCGCACGTGGGATCGTGTGAGTTGTTCGTGGGTTCGTTGCTTGGATTCGTTGATTCACGGATTTTCGCTCGTGGGTTTTGCTCGTTGCTCATGGATTTGTTTGTTCTTCATTTTCGGTTAAGGCAAGTAACTTGTACTCCAATTCATTTGTTTGATACAAGTCAAAAATATCACCTATAGTGTAGTTGGGTCTAGAGACGACTCTTGTTTATGTTATCCTTAATGGGTTTTGTCTCTATTGTGAAAACTTGACCATAAATGACTCACGATACAATATGGACATGAATTAACTTAGGTTTTGCCCGTCCTTGATTTGATCATGTATATGAGACTTTTGTGAGAATTTGGATATTTGTTGAGATCCATGTGATAGGTTTGTTTTAGATATGTTAATAACCCAAATTCATGACGTTTGGACACTTGGTAGACTCGATTTCATGTTTGGGTGTGTTTGGATAAATTTTCTTGAATCTATGTCGATTTTGTTTTTAAGGCAAAAATCTGTATTTGTCGCTGATCTGTTTTGTTTGCTGTTTTGGACTGTCTTGAAGTCAGTATCTTAATTTCAGTATAAAACATGAGTTTTAGAGAATTTCATCTATTTTCAAACCCCTCTGACCTTACTTGATTTTGATTTCGTATGACTGAGTTATGACTGTTTTACTACAGAGGTGTCGATCTTTTCCAGATTCTGTTTTTCGGTAAATTTGATGACAAATCATTTTAAAGAACTATGCTACATATATTATTTTGATCCAAAACTTTGGTCAGTGTTTCTTTATCAAGTTAGGGATTACCTAGAATTTTGGTGAATTTTATTGATGAGTTTTATATGTTGTTTCCTACTCGTTTATGAATTCTATACTTACTGTATTTTACTCGTTGTTCTGTAAAGAACCTTATTTTCACTATGGTTCCTTTTACTGTATGAAAAATATTTGTGAACTATGAAAGTTAGTATATTTTATCTATTTTCACCTCCCTTTGGCGGAATTAGATTTCGTTTCACTGGTTGTGAGATATCATAGTTTTCGTACAGCAATGTTGGGATTTCCAGATTTGCCAAACTACTGTTTATCGATGTTTTCTTATTTTTAATGAAAGGTCTACTTTTCCTAGAAAACTATGAAATTTTATATTTAGATACTGGACCTATAGGGGAATACCCCAGATTTTTCCTGGAATTTATTATGATGTTTCCACGTTGTTTTCCTATTCTTGAATTCGTTTTCCTGATTTCTGGCTGAACCTATTTTCTGTATTAAAATCAATTTTGAGTTATGATGTTGTGAATTACTATATGGCTTATTTATACTCGCTGGATTTGTGTGGAAGTCTAATTTCCAGATCCTTGGACGGATCCAGATTTGGATGTTTGTAGTAGCGAGAATCACTATTTTAGTACTTTACAGTCTTGCTGTCCTGAATATGAACATACACTGTTTTGCTCGTTTATGTGACTGTATATCACCTATGCATGTTTATTTGTTTTCCTGAACCTAATACTGATTATACCATGTTTTTTTGATACTATTCCGTACACATAAATGCTTGTTTGATGACCATAATAAAAGTAACCAAGCCGGGGTTTATGGAAAAGATCTAGTAGTGGGAATGCATAGAAATGTGTACTTTGAAGGGGGCCCGTGTTTCCCATCTGATTATCTCTTTATGAGATCATGCAAGATTTTGGTTATCTGATTCCTGACTACATACTTCCTTATGAGAGGGTGTACTCAGAAGGGCGCTCGTGATCCCATCTGTTACCCAACTACATACTTCCTACGAGAGGGTGTACTTTGAGGGGACTTAGTCCCTTCTGTTGCATGATCGTCTATTATCTGTCTGTCTAGATCTGTTATCTGATATCTGTCTAAATCCTGAGTGCACGGCTCTATATGATCCCCTACAAAATCTACAAACATAACTGTTTTGAATGTAGCAACCATATGATAAAAGGATGGCACATGAAGTTCTACCTAGTTAGTAATTAATACAAAACTTATAAAAATCTGATATCTGTATCTGTATCTGAAATCTGAAATCTGAATCTGAATCTGTTATATGTATCTGGCTATCTGTTATCTAATCATCTGATTACATGTTATCTGTCTGACATTATCACTTGACACTATTATTGACACTATCTGTATATCTGTCTGTATGCCTTTTGACTTTGATACTTGACACATGTTAGTATACCATGCTAGTTGATTCTGCTATACCATGCTAGGTCTGTTTCTGCTATTATTTAGATTTGTTTAGTTTTCCCCATGTACTTGTATCCTACATTATAAGTGGCCCGCAACTTGCAATTGACGGGTACTTGTTTTTTTTTTTCCTTCTCCTGCAAATTTACTAATTGTAGATCAGGATGGTCAGCTGCTAGATGGTATTGACGAGATGATGTATTAGTGCTGGATTTTCTGCTTTATTATCACTATTATTTGTTGCTTGAACTTGAATAAAATGTACTTGATTACTTGGATATTTATTTGTATTTGGGGGATGTGACCAGGATAGTTGACTTATTCTGAATTTGATTATTTGGGATTATTATATTTGGTTTCAAGTAATTTATGTTGGTATCTTGTTTCGATTATGCATGCCTGGTTGTAACTTTTGCTTCCGACTCTGATTGTTCCTGTGTTATGTTGTAAAGATTCCTGAACAGCTTATGGATGATGATAATCAATCGCTGGGCTTTTGTTACGTATCCGTATTCCGTATTCTTTTTGGAAGCGGGGCGTGACACTAATGTTCACATTGCAAACTTTTTAGAAATTTGTGACACTTTCAAGCACAATGGAGTATCACATGATGCAATTCGATTGAGACTCTTTTCTTTTTCACTAGGAGATAAGGTTTGGCTTGGCTAAATTTTCTACCACCGGGTGTTTTTACTACTTGGGAGGAACTTGCACAAAAAACTTCTAGCTGAGTATTTTCTGTCGGCAAAGACAACGAAACTAAGGAATGACATTACCACATTCACTCAATTTGAGACTGAGTCTTTGTATGATGCATGGGAGAGGTATAAAGAGTTATTGAAAAAGTGTCCTCATCATGAACTACCAAAATGGCTGCAAATTCAAATATTCTATAATGGGTTGGGAGTTACAAATCACGCAGCAGCTGAAGGTGCACTTATGATAAAAACTCATGAAGCAGCCTATAAGCTTTTAGAGGAGGTGACATCTAATAATTACTAGTGGTCTTCAGAGAGAACAATGCCAAGAAAAGAAACTGGAGTTTTTGAACTTGATCCTATTACTACTTTAACTGTAAAAATTGATATTTTATTTAAACAAATAGGTAATATGAATGTTAATGCTATTCAAACTAATATGATTTGTGATCTTTGTGCAGAAAATCACTCAAGTACAGATTGCCAAGTGGGGAACCCTTTTGCTCAATCAAATACCGAACAAGCAAATTTTGTGTCAAATTTTCAAAAGCAAAACAATCCTTATGCAAACACATACAATCCAGGATGGAGAAATCACCCCAACTTTTCTTGGAACAACAATCAAGGAGCAATTAGACCACCTTAGAATTTTCAGCATCAAGAAAAGAAGCCAACACTTGAAGAGGTGTTTATGCAATACATGCAGAAGACAGAACAATACATGCAGAAGACAGATTTGGCAACACAAAATAATACGACTTCAATTCACAACCTTGAGGCTTAGATTGGTCAAATCTTATATATTATTACAGAGAGAACAGCAGGAACCTTACCCAGTAATACAGTGACAAATCTAAAGGAGCATGTCAAAGCAATAACACTAAGAAGTAACAATTGAGCAGCCACAAGAACAAAGTGCCGAACAAAATGTGGTTGAAGAGCAAGATGAGTTACAACCAATTTTGGAGGAACAAACGCAGCAGGTGGCCAATCACCATTCTAAGAAGGATAAAGTAGTTTCAAACCTCACAATTTCCTAGGAGTTTAATTCTGAAACTTATCCTAATTCACCTTATGATCCACCGATTCATTTTCCGCAAAGACTTAAAAAGAATAATCCTGAAATCATTTCTCTAAAATTTTAAGTATTTTTAAGAAATTGCATATTAATATTTCTCTTATTGAAGCTTTAGACCATACACCTAAATATGCTAATTTTTTTAAGGATATTTTATCAAACAAGTGAAAGTTGGAGGAGCATGAGACAGTTATGCTAACTGAAGCGAGTAGTGCAATTTTAAAAAAGAAATTGCCTCCTAAACTGAAAGATCCAGGGAGTTTTACGATACCTTGCACTATTGGAAACTTTTATTTTGATCAAGCTTTATGTGATTTAGGAGCAAGTATTACTCTTATTCCTTTTTCAGTTTTCAGAAAACTTGGTATTGGAGAAGTAAAACCCACTACAATTTCTTTGCAATTGGCGGACAGATCTATCAAGTACCCAAGAGGAATAATTGAAGATGTTTTGGTAAAGGTAGACAAGTTCATATTTCCAGCTGATTTCGTAGTGCTTGATATGGAGGAAGATGAACAAATTCCGTTAATTTTGGGGCGACCTTTTCTAGTTTCGGGGAGAGCTTTAATTGATGTCCGATAAGAAAAACTTATTTTTAGGTTTGAGGATGAGAAAGTAACGTTTGATGTTTTTAAATCCATAAAGTTTCCTGCCGAAGAACAGTCGTGTTTTCAAGTAAGTGAAACTGATTTAATTTTGGTCGAGGAACATAAGGTTGAAGTTGAAAAGTTACCTGTAAAAGTATGTTTAACAAATTTAGCAAGTCTTGAATTTGAGAAAGAAAATATTTTTGAATATATTATGTATTTGCATGCCGCACCATCTATTCATCCATTTTCTCAGCTGAAATTCAAAAAGGTAGGGATATCAAGAACGCCGCCGTCAAGAAAGAAACGACTTAAACTCTAACTTCAACCACTGCCATCTAGCTTGGGGAATTCTCAAAGAAAACCTAACCCAAACATGAAGAAAGTTATTTGAAAAGATGTTTTGATGTTGTTGGATCTTTGCGTCACATAACAATCTCCGCTATCAAGTCTGGCTGAAGACTTAAAACTTAGCGCTTCTTGGGAGGCAACCCATGCTTTCTTTTGCTGCATTTAGATAATAATTTCCCTTTAGTTTAATTTAATTTTAATTCTTGATTTTTTTATAGAATTGCATAATTTTGGAGGTTTTCGAGCGCAGCTGTTTTCAAGACCAACATTGATGGTTGTTTTTTAGCAGGATACAGTCCGAATATGGAAAAGTGTATAAAATACCGATCGAAGGAAATTTTCTTAGCTTTTCGGAACAAAAGGAATCAGGCAATTTGGACATCTACAGCTTCATATATCACTGAAATAATGAACGTCGCGCGTCCAGAATGTTAACATGAATCAGGGGAGTAATTCTGAATTATTCTCATTCTTTTGACCCATTGAGGATAATGTGATATTCAATTTTGGGGGAAGGGGTACAAATTTTTTATACATTTTATATATTTTTGAAAAGCAAAACAAAACAAAGCATTACAATTAGGCTTACCATTACACTTTTGAGTTCTTTATTGTGCTAAAGCATTGAAATAATTTTTTTTTTAAAACAGACAATATCTTATAAAGCAATATCAAACATACTAATTTGCTTTAGGATTATTGAAGTTTAAAATTCCTCACAAATTGTGTGAGTCATGTGATTATACATAAAAGAAAAATGTGATGTTTTTTCATGTGATTATCCCCTTTGATCTAGTCTTAAATAGAGTTTAAGTAAATAGAGTGATAATGATTCTAAGAAGAAAACAAAATTGAATAAATAAAGTTCTATCTACTCTGATATTTTGAGTTGCTTAGTAACTAGAGGTACTCATCACAAATGTTTACTTTTACGTCAAACGAAAACTTGAAATATGAATATGCAAAAGCACTCTAAGTTTGTGATTTGTTGAATAATCGGGTGAATTAATCACAAATGTTTGCATTCGCGTCAAAAGGCAAATAACAACACAGAGAGAAAAAAATCTAGTTTGCTACTCGGTTTGTAGTAGTGAGAAGGGGTAATCACAGCGAGAGTTGTTGCAGGATATAATTACATTAATTGTATGACAAATATGATTTGGTTGGGAATAATGTATGAATAATTGCAGTGGAGAAAGCGAGTATGCTTAGTTTCCCATTATTTACTATTGTTTATGTTTTAAGCAGAAATTTTGATGCTTGCATGATAAATTCTCTTGGTGAGATTATGATTACTTTTTCTTTATTCTTGGTTTTACTTTTTGCTCGAGGACAAGCAAAATCTTAAGTTAGGGGGTATTTGATATGTCTAATTTTTATATAAATATTTGTACTCATTTACCCATAAAAATTGCTTGTATTCGTCTATCTTGTTAATAATTTATCTTATTTCCATAGATTTCAGTTAATTAATTATTTTTGAAGAAATAAGATTTTGATGCAAAAGGTGAATATTTTCAGTAAAAATTAATTAAAAAAATAAGGAGAATGATTGTTAAATTTTTATTGATTTGTTGAATTTTGATTTTACAATTTGGCCATGTATAAAGCAAAATAGAAATATTTTTATCAATTAGGAGTCAGAATAAAATTTTGTAATTAAAAAAATAATATTAAAAAAAAGGAAAGAATGCATAGTATGATTTTTTTAATTGACTATTAGTTTAAGATTAATCTTAATCTTAAGATTTTAATTATTTATCTAATAATAATTAACTAAGCCTAATTTTTAAACTATCCTAACCCTAATTATACTTTTTCTATATAAATGCAGCATGTGACGAAGCCAGAGAAGGGCTCAGGGGGCTCTGAGTTGGCAGCTCTGTGTAGGTGGGGCGGCACGCAAAACGAGGAGGCCAGAGATTCAAAAAAGGGGGGGGGGAAAGAGAGAGATAGTCAAGTGGTGGCTGCTGGCTTGGCTTGCGGTTGTACATACGAGACACTTCAATTTCAGTCTTCAACAACAATTGAGTTCTTTCTTTTCTCTTATAATTTTTATTATGCAATCGAAGAACATGTTTGTTAATTGCAAATTTATTATGAACTAATTTTATTTTTCGAGGGCTTTGATGTAGCATAGTTTTTTATAACACAATTTTAATTCCATATTGTTTTTTTTCTATTTTCCTTGGTTGTGTGTTTGATTTTTGTTCTTAATGTCTACAATTGTTTGGCCAAGTTTTGTATGATTTATTAAATCATGGAGAGACCGAACAGGTAATTTGTGATTTCGAATTAATAAAATTAAACACCGTTACAAGAGTGAACTGCTGTTAATGTGATCGTTAAGACATCCAAATTTTCAATTAGTAATTTGTGCTTGAACTATGACAAATACTTAGTTGAGAATATTTTTGATATTGCTTAAGAGAGAATATTGAATAATTTGTGAGTTTTGGTCTACAACTTGGAAAATAATATTTTTATTCACATGGAGTTATAAATTGTGTGGGATTAACTAGGGTGAAATCGAAAGACCTAGAATTTGTTTTGCCATTAACAAACATCCAAATTTCAGATTCCGTTCCTTTTAATTAGTTTATTTCTTTCATTTAGATTAATTTAATTTAGTTGCTATTTTTTTATCATCTTTTCAATCTTCCAAATAGTAGTTGATCTAGTAATTTCGGTGCTCGATAAAATAATTAGTCCTTCTGGGTTTGACACTCTTTTCACTTATACTATACTACTTGTTGCGATTTTGTACACTTACAAATAATTCACATCAACAACATGGAAGAAATAAGGATTTGAAGTTTGGACATAAAGCCGATAATTAGGGTTGTGAGAATTGATGTAGAAACTTAATTCTAATGGTTAAAGAATATGTGTTGAAGGGTGTAGAACATTACTAGATGATTAATGTGAATTTAGAATGATTTTTGTAGACTTAATTCTCTAGTAAAATGGTTGAGATTATGTGTTGGATAAGTATGCACGCCAGGTGTTCGATGAAATGCCCGCCCGAGCAAGATTGAGGTGAGCAGTTGATAGGTTCGAAGGTATAATTGAGTTTTATTATTATTTTTAATTCTAATTTGAGATGTTAGGAGTTTTGGAATAAAGAATTTAGGAAATCGGAGATTTTCCGTATTAGAATCCTCTGATCGATAAGTGAAATTGTGCTTTGGGGTCTGAATTCGAAATCCGTCGTTGTAGCTTAGCTACATTATGTCATTTTATGTGTTGGAAGTAGATAGCTTGTGTTTTGAGCGTATGGCTAAAAAGTTCTATAATTTTCTATTTAGGTTGAAAAAGTTGAACTTGATTGGCGACCGGGCGAGCGAGGAGTATTTTCTTGCCGATTCATCAGGTGAGTATGATTATATTAGGTGTATATTATGTTGTGACAGAAATTTTATGCGGATTCGATATGATTTTTGTGAGTTATAGCTAAATGAATATTTAACCGAAAATACGGAATTTTTATATGTTGAAATTGTGTTGCATGGAGAATTTGTGTGATTTAAATATTTAGTGTTATGGGTGATAATGAGTTATGATAGCATAATCGATGAAATTAATGAGTGAGTATATATATAAAAGTGTAATTTTTTTAAATGAAAGTAATGGGCGGTAATATGGTGTAATCATCTACTTAATTTGGCTTGTTCATAAGATATTATAATGTGGGCGAATAATTACTTTGGTGCGTTTATGATACAGAATAATATGAAGTAATAATCTTATAAATGAAATAAATAGGTGTATGTGAATATGTGATATAATGAGATAATAAATTGCATGGTTAAAGCCAAAAGATGTGGCTATTTATTGAAATAAAAGATGAGATGTTGTGTGGTGATGAAAAGATGAAATGAAAATGATAATAACAGCTAAATTTTGTTGATCAGTACCTACAGAAATCCTGAGGGTTTGGGCTAGATCTCCTAACACCCAAGGACCGGCTTGGGGCTGCGGTGTTTTTTACCTAAACTATGTTTGGGGTGCGGTATTTTTATTGCCCAAGCTATCGGCATGAGGCCTGGTTATTACCCAGCTCAGCTGGGGTGCAGTGATATTCCCTCGCTGACAAATGTCACGAGGAAGTACCCTAGTGAAACTAGGGGTGCAGTGTTTTCCTTCCCTCACCGACTTTGCCACGAGGAAGTACCCAGCTTCGCTAGGGTGCGGTGTTTTCTTTTTCCTCATTGGTTTTGTCACGAGGAAGTATCCAAACTATGTTTGGGGTGCGATGTTTCCCTCGTTGGCTTTGGCTGGGAGGAACTACCCAAGTTCTACTTGGGGTGTGGTGTTTTCCTCGCTGGAATAGGCTGAGAGGAAGACGTAGCCTCAGACGCGTAAGACCCCTCCGGGGGGGGAGTGGTCTGCGTGTGTACTGGACTGTCGGCTTTCAGTATATTGGGATACTGTGGCTCACTGGTCGACAAATTACTAAAAATGAATAAATGTTGAATGAAAATGAGAATAAGACAGTAGAGACAGCATATGATGTGAAAATGAAATGTGAATGAGAAAGTAAAGAAAATGAAATGTGAATGAGAAGGTAAAGAAAGTGAAGTGTGAATGAGAAAGTAAAGAAAGTGAAGTGTGAATGAAAAAGTAAAGACAATGAAATGTGAATGAAAAAGTAAAGAAAGTGAAATGTGAATGAGAAAGAAAAAAAAAATTAATTGATGTGAAATGAGAATGAGAAGTTCAAGTAATTGTATTATGAGTTCAGAATAAAGAGTAAAATAAGTTATATTATATGATGAGATTGAGAAAGTAAAGAAAGTGAAATGAATATAAGAAAGTATAGAAAGTGTATATTACGAAATAAGAATAAAAAAGTAAAGGAAGTATGTGTGTGAATTAATATGAATATAATGAAGAAATTGTATTAGGGGAATGAATACGAGAAGTAAAAGAAAATGTATATGTATTATACGAATGAAAAGTAAAGTAATATGTAATAGGAGTGTGAAACATGAAGTAAAATATATTATGTGAAGAATAATACATGTAGTATTAGGTGATGAGAATTGTTATTAAAGTAAAATATGGTATGTTATGAGTTGATGCACCTTGGAATTGTGTCGAGGAAATACTCGTCTGCTATTTCCATGAAAATGATGGGAACTACCTACCTTGGCACAACTCTCAGGGTGAATTGGTGGGTTGTTGATATAATAGCTGTATTGCGAGATGGAAATGAAAGTAAAGTAAATTGTAAGATGAAAATGAAAATAAAGTAAAGTAATATTCCAAGCTATCGGCTTGAGATGTGATGTTATATTACCCGAATTCTACTTGTGGTGTGGTGATTATTACCCAAGCTATCGGCTTTGGGGTGCAGTGTAGTATTACCCAAACTATGTTTGGGGTGCGGAGTATAATGTGATAAGAGTGGATGTTAAAGTGAAGTGTAATATGAGGTGTACGCGAAAATGAAAGAAAGATGTATTATTAATAAGAATAAAGAGTAATTTGAGTTGTATGATGAGATAAAAAATGAATTATAAAGCCAAGTATATGACAAAACGAGAATGAGCATTAAATAAGCTGTATAATGAAATTAGAATGAGAATGAAGGTTCATGTATTACGAAATGTTATGAGATGTGTTATTTGACATGGATAAATGTGATATTATATAAGAATGGATGAGCGTAATATTATAAGATTGAGTGAGTATGGATTTGTAGATTGGTTGAAGATGCAAAGGATTACTTTTGTGCAAAATCACTTTGACTATGTTTATATGTTCAAATTCGGGTTATATTTAATTATCCTTATGTTTGTAAGTTCTTTCAATTCCTGTCTTATCATTTATTTTATTTGCTAATCTAGTAGATTATACTCACACCAGTTTGGCTGACCCTGTAGTTTTGGGGGTCAGGAATTATCTCTGACTTCCATGTTTTGCAGGTAGATTTCATTAGCAAGAGAGTGGGGAGAAATTAGGAAAAATTTATCGATTATGTATTTGAAACTTTATGTTCAAACAAATATGTATATCTATAACTATTATAATGGGAGAGATGGGGTTGGAAACAAATAAACAATATTTTATTCTTTGGTGTATGTGTGTCAACACGTGCAGCGCACGTGTTGGTAGTTTTTTTTGTCCTTTTCATTCTCCCTCCATGTGCATCGCACGTGCATGATACTAGATTTTTTTTTTAGTAGATTTTTTTTTTGTCCTTTTCATTCCCCTCCCCATTTTCCCCACGTGCATTGCACGTGCATTACACTAGTGTGTATAATGTATAAGGAAAGGTTATAGATAGAATGTATATACAGGTGAATAATTTATTATATTTGATTCTAGTATGTTGATAGGTGATGGATTCGTATGTGGATTAGAAGTCTTCGAACATGTATGATTTTCTTTAAGTTAGAAAATTTTTGGTTTTAATTTGATAATTTGTAATTGGATGATGATAATACCCCCCAGAGCATATATATATGATCTCTGTGATGTGCTTGATGAATTAGCTAGGGGAGGTTTTTGATCTAGTACAAGTATTGAGATTTATTGAATTGTTTACAAATTTCCATAAGCCGAAAGGTGTTAGAGGTAGAAAATTAAATGGTAGACTGCCAAAATTTTTACTAAATTCTTAACTTATTATTTGGGAGTGATTTAAGAGTTTTGGAAGTGCAGGGAAGTAAAGGATAGCATAGAAATGCTAAACAGAGTCTTCTAGGAGTTATAAGTAAATAGAAAAAAGAAAAAAAATCGGGGTGTGACAATAGTGTTCTGTGGGATCATATTTTAGTGTTCATTTTTCTTTTTCTAATTTATTTTTCTCCTTACTTTGTCATTTCCATGGTATAAGAGGTTTTCTACTAGTGGTGGTCTTATATATTCGTACATATTTGCTGCACTTTCTATAGGTTTTGTTATGATCTTGTCTTTCTCTTGATCCATTTTTATTTCTTCATTTCTTATATCTAGATTTTTTAGACTTCCTCTACTTCCTCTGGATTGAGATTTGCCATAATTATCCAATGAGGGAATAGAACTACAGCCACATATAGCAAGAAGATAAAAATATTTCCTAATGTCCTAAAAGAAAAAAAGGTCTTCTCCACAGCGATCAAAATAATAATCAATTTAAAACAGAAATAGAATATTATGACAGTAGAAAATGGAATAAACAAGTAGCCATTGTAGATACAGGAGCCACTAACTCACATATTAAACAAACAAATATAAAAAAAACAGAATTAATACCATTACAGAATCCATATACTACTTAGACTATTTTAATAATAGACATCCAATTGTCCATAAAATAATATTGCCAATGAGGAAAAATAGTAGAAATAAAATGATGTCACATTTACATGTAGATCCAGAGCACAATGTTAATGAAATGTTATTAGAAACTGACTTCCTTACATCAATACAACCTTACTCAATACAAGAAGAAAAAATCATAATAACAATAAACAATGAAAGTACAGTAATAAATAGAATATTGGAAAAATAAATCCATTAAGAGCAACAAAAAATACATTATACATACTAACAGAATTTATCTACAAATGATTCAAATCAAGAAACTATCATAGTCTAATTGACATTGGAGCAGGCACTAGCTTATGCCATAAAAACATACTACCAAAATAGAAATAAGATGGATATAATAAAAAGGCGATAATTGGATTAACTGGACAAACATTCATACTTGATAGGTATCAACAAAATGTTACACTACAAATAGGAAATTACGTACTAAAAATACCAATAATATACCAGTTTGATGATATGAATAATGATGTACTATTATGAAATAACCTTTTCCAAAATACTCTCCCATAACTATATCACATAAATCGGTTATATTTACAACACATAGTCAACAACGAGCAATAGCAAATAGAATAATACAGCCTTATACTAAATCAGACCTACCACATATCAGAGTTTCTTCAGCCCAGCGTGGTGAATACCAATATTTACCAAATAAAATTAGACAACAAATACAAGTAACAATTATACAAGAAATTTTACAAAAATAACGAGCAAATCTCTATGGAGAAGACCCTTTAGCAAAATGGCACTTAAGTAAACCCACAACTCATATAGAACTAATAGATAAGAACAAAATAATAAAAATTAAACCCATTACACATACTGTTACCGCTGATTCTGGTGTGGGGGTAAACAGATAGAATTTGTGGGTTCGGGGAAAGACCTGAATAGCGAATCCACACCTGTTCGTCGGAGTTGGGCTGCTGACTCCCGCCGTTCACCTGCAAGGAAGTGCGATACACCGGGGTTGATCCCGGCGACGCACCCTCCGACGCTCTTGTCAGTAACCAGTGATAATTAAAAAAGAGCTTAAGTTGGCAAAAAAGTGATTAACCTGTAACAGTGGTAGGTGGGGGTATTTATAGTCGTCGTTGGGATCAGATCAGGAATGTGATTCCTGTGATCTGATAAGGCGTAAAATCCTCGTAATCAGATTAGGAATGTAATCCCTTAATTTCCGGTGAGAGGATAGTCGCGAATCAGGCCCGTTGATTTGGTTCAATCAGAGACCCTAATTCTATCCTGTCGGACTGGGTTTGTATCGGGTCGGGACTCGTACCCAGTTGAGGTGGATCCGTTCGCGGGTTATTGGATCTGTGAGAAGGAGACCCAGTACCCGCTTCGGACCCGTTAGTAGGTGAAATTACCGTTTTACCCCTGAGCTTTAAGATTCGTCTCCGATGTGAACGGTCCCGATTTAATCCTATTTTTAGCCATATCACGAGCCCCCCACTCCTAGAGACTGAGTTTTTCAGTCTTTGAGGAGTAGTTTTACTGTTCTAATGGCGTACGGGATTTTATCGGTGTTCTTATGGGAGTTTTGGATCTTGCTTGGGGTGTAACGGTGTTATTCTGGGCTTGTAAAATGCCCAAAAATATTCTCAGAATTTTCTGGATTTTTGGTGATTTTTCCAGATTTTTCTGAATTTTTTCTCATTTTTTGAATTTTTTATTCATTTTCCGAATTAAATAATTAATTATCGAAAATATTAATTAATTATTCTAATTTAATAATTATTTTTCCAGAATTTTAAAATAATTTTTCTGAATTAATAATTATTTTTAGAATTTTTAATTAATTTTTTTCGATTTTTTAAATATTTTTTCGGAATTTTTAAATAATTAAAACAATTAAATAAATAAATAAATAATTTAAATATACCTGGACACGTGGCGCGATCTGTGCCGTCGGATCCCGACACGAATCTCGAGGAGGCACGTTTCCCAAAAAATCGTTAGCTTGTCGTTTAGCGCACGTGGCGCGATCTGGACCGTCCATCACCAGAAGCGCGAATTTTTGGAAGATCCAACGGTCGTAGTTACTCGGCGGCTTTTTTCTCCGTTTTGGAGCTCGGATTGGGACTTGATCGGTCAGCCGACCGGGCCACGTGAAATTTTAATTTTTTTTTCTCGCCTCGTTCTGTTCTTTTCTCTTCCGCCGTTGTGTTCTCTCTTCTTCTCCTTCTTCGTTCTGTTTCCCTTCTTCTTCTTCGTTGCTCGTCATCACCCCTCCAACGTCACCTTCGTGGGAGACGAAGCTTGACGGGAGCGGCGACGGTGGAACCCCGGCGAGGCGTACGGAGTTCGTCTAGAGCTCGGTGAGTACTCCGAGCTTGGCGACGAAGGACCTCGGCGAGAGGGAGAGGGTCTCAGCGACGGGGTGAGTTTGCGAACGAGGAGGCGAGCTCAGGCGACTGAGTGCAGCTCAGTGGCACAGCTTGAAGAGAGGGAGGGAGAGCTCGGCATGGCGAGGAGCTTCGAGAGGTCGGCCATGGGTTGATCGAGAGTGGCGTCGGAGCTCGGCGAGGAAGTCGCAGAGCTCGAAGGTGGTGAGTCTCTGCTTGAGCTTCGACGAAGTGGAGGTTGGCGATGGGTGGCGCTCAACCTTGGCGATGGAGGAGTTCGACATGGGAGATGATGGAAGTCGGCGAGGGCCTCAACCTTGGCGAGCTCGACGGAGGGTGAGCTCGGAGTTGGGTTCTCGGCGAAGGGAAGAGCTCGGCGACGCGAGCCCGGTGATGCGCTGCTCATCGAGGAGGAGGACGCAGTGTTGGGGCTTTTGGCGCCAAAAACTGAAGGAGAAGAAGGTGACGCGGGTGTGGAGTTCGGGTTTGGATCCCTAACTGATCCGAACCCGGCCCGCCGACCCTTTTTTTGTTTTTTTGTTTTTTTGGCTTCTTGTTCGGCGAATCTGAGCACGGATTTTGAGGCAAATTTTTTGCCATTTTGTAGCTCGGTAAGGCAGTAGCTCGGATGGTAGATCCGAGCTACGTGGCTCGATCTGGACGGTTGAATGGTGGCACGAATCTCGAGACGGGCTCAGTTCCCAAGAAAACACCATCTTGTTGTTTAGCGACGCTGGCAAGATCTGGGCCGTCCGATCGAGATCTTACACGAATGTTGAGGGAAAAGTGGTTTTTCTCTATTTTGGGGCTCGGATGGGCACTTGCTCGGTTAGCCGACCAAGCTCTTTGATGTTGGGGCTCGGATGGGAGGAGCTCGGATCCCTGCTCGGGTTCGGTTCGGATTTCTCCCTCGCGCGAGTGGCTCGGCTCGGATTTCCGATCTATTCGGCGCAGCTGTATTGAGATCCACTTTCCTGGTGCTACGGAGGTCCGATCCGGGCGTGCAACCCCTCGTTTCGAAGCTAATTCGAAGATCTACAACTCTTTAGGAGTGGGATGAAGATTCACCCTCCTTCATGGTCAAAATAGCCCCGCAACATCCTTGTCTTCATGAAGTTGAGGAGTGTTTTGATCTTGGGGATTTTGGCAGAGGAGCTCCACTCCTTGGGACGGAGAAGATGTGCCAGGAAGACCCTTGTGCTAGGAAGACCCTTGTGCTAGGAAGACCCTTGCAAGATGTGCTAGGAAGACCCTTGTGCTAGGAAGACCCTAAGGGCGAAAAAGGGGCGCGAGCGGCTCGGATCGCTAGTCGCTCGGCTCGGAATACCGAGCGACGTGGAGCGATCTGAGCCGTTGGATCTCAGCGCGGATCTCGAGGCGGGCACAATTTCCAAGAAAACACTATCTTGTCGTTTAGTGCTGCTGGAGCGATCTGAGCCGGTGATCTCAGCGCGGATCTCGAGGCGGGCACAGTTTCCAAGAAAACAATATCTTGTCGTTTAGTGCTGCTGGAGCGATCTGAGCCGTTTGATCGAGATCTTACGCAAATATTGAGTGAAAAGTGATTTTTCTCCGTTTTGGGGCTCGGATGGGCACTTGCTCGGTTAGCCGACCGGGCTCTTTGATGTTGGGTTCGGATCGGCACTTGCTCGGCATCCGAGCGGAGGGAAGAACTCGGCTCTGGAAGAGAGCCATTTGTGAGACAAGTGTGAGGAGGAACTCTAGGAGAGAGTTGTGCTCCAAATTTGTCGAGAAGGGGTCCGCTTTGGAGGCGAGCGGAGTGGAAAGCTCGACTCTGGAAGAGAGCTATTTGTGAGATAAGTGTGAGGAGGAACTCTAGGAGAGAGTTGTGCTCCAAACTTGTCGAGAAGGGGTCCGCTTTACAGGTGAGCGGAGTGAAGAGCTCGGCTTTGGAAGAGAGCTATTTGTGAGACAAGTGTGAGGAGGAACTCTAGGCGAGAGTTGTGCTCCAAACTTGTCGAGGAGAGGTCCGTCTTGGAGGCGAGCGGAGTGAAGAGCTCAGATCTGGAAGAGAGCTATTTGTGAGACAAGTGTGAGGAGGAACTCTAGGAGAGAGTTGTGCTCCAAACTTGTCGAGGAGAGGTCCGTCTTGGAGGCAAGCAGAGGGAAAAGCTCGGCTCTGGAAGAGAGCCATTTGGAAGACGAGTTTGAGGAGCAACTCTAGGAGAGAGTCGTGAGCTCCGAACTTGTTGAGAGGAGGTCCGCCTTGGAGATGAGCGGAGCGAAGAGCTCGGCTCTGGAAGAGAGCCATTTGTGAGATGAGTTTGAGGAAACTCTAGGAGAGAGTTGTGAGCTCCGAACTCGTTGAAAAGAGGTCCGCTTCGGGGGCGAGCGAAGTGAAGAGCTCGGCTCTGGAAGAGAGCTATTTGTGAGACAAGTGTGAGGAGGAACTCTAGGAGAGAGTTGTGCTCCAAACTTGTCGAGGAGAGGTCCGTCTTGGAGGCGAGCGAAGTGAAGAGCTCGGATCTGGAAGAGAGCTATTTGGAAGACGAGTTTGAGGAGCAACTCTAGGGGAGAGTTGTGCTCCGAACTCGCTATTTAAATGACAGAATCAATGGTTGTGGGAGCAATTCCGAATGGCGAACCACTTCTAACCCGCTGAAGAGCAGGTTATTTGAAGAGGAATCGAGCCAAGTGTTGGACTCCGAACCATCAGTAGAGGTATTCAACGGTTGTGGGAGCAATTCCGAATGGCGAACCACTTTTAACCCGCTGAAGAGCAGGTTATTTGAAGAGGAATCGAGCCAAGTGTTGGACTCCGAACCATCGGTAGAGGTATTCAACGGTTGTGGGAGCAATTCCGAATGGCGAACCACTTCTAACTCGCTGAAGAGCAAGTTATTTGAAGCAGAATCGAGCCAAGTGTTGGACTCCGAACCATCGGTAGAGTTGTTCAACGGCTGTGGGAGCAATTCCGAATGGCGAACCACTTCTAACCCGCTGAAGAGCGAGTTATTTGAAGAGGAATCGAGCCAAGTGTTGGACTCCGAACTCGTTGTTTAAGGTTAGTAAGTTGCGGGAGCAGCCATGTAGAAGAAGCTGGACTCCGAACCCACCATTTAAGAGAGAAGCAAGAGCAATAATTTTCAATGAAAAGATGTAAAGTTTGAAATAAACTAAGTGGCCGCTTCAATAGGGCGAGCCATTATTACATGCTATCGGCCGGGTTACAAGCATCGGCCTTATTGAAAATCAGGGTCCTACTTCTACAATAAGGTGAAGACCTCTTGGGAGGAGCTGGGAGATTCTGAGTCTTAAAGCTCGGCGGGCCCTTCGGTTCATTTGTTGGCTCTTCAGGGGGGAAGCTCGACCCCCTCTTTTTGGACGAACTTGGTCAGGTGCCCCCGCTGTATGAGTTCTTCGATCTCCTTCTTCAGAGCCCGACAATCTTCCGTGTCGTGGCCGTGGTCCCTGTGAAAGCGGCACCACTTATCCTTGTTCCTCTTCTTGCCAGGTGTATTCATTCTCGGGGGAGCGCGGAGGAGCCCTTCCTTGTCCACCTCCATAAGAACTTCTGATATATTGGCAATGAGGGGGGTGAACTTCTCAAACCGAGCAGTCGGGCGACGCTGTCCATTGCCGTTATTCTGGGATTTTTGGGAGCCCTCTTCACTTGTGCTCTTCCGTTTGTTCCCGAAAGATGTCTCCTCAAAGCCCGGGAGATTCTCGACTTCTTCGGCCTGAATGTACTTCTCGCTCCTAAGAAGAAGGTCGGCGAAATTATGTGGGGGCTTCTTGGCAAGGGAGGAGCGAAGGCTAGAGTTGAGGACGTTCGATTGGAAGGCGGCCGCTACAACAGGCTGGTCAAGGGAAGCAATGGATCTCACTTCTGCAGTGAACCTCCTCACATAGTCTCTCAACTTCTCTCCCTTCTCCAGTAGGAGCTGGAGTAACGAGATGTTGGTCTTCTCCGTGCGTCTGCTACTCACAAAATGAGTGATGAAGAGGCTCTCGAATTGCTCGAAGGAGAATATGGAAGACGGGGCGAGGCGGGAGTACCACTCTCGAGCCGAACCCTTAAGAGTGGCGGGGAAGGTTTTGCACAGCAAAGCATCGGAAGCTTGGTGGATTAGCATGAGGGTCTTAAAGCTTTCGATGTGGTCCACGGGGTCCGACACCCCCGTGTAAGTTTCGAACTTCGGGGGTTCGAAACCTCTTGGGATAGGAGCTTCCATGATGGTCCGGGAGAAGGGAGGTCTGCTCGGGCGGATGGTCTTTCCTCTTAACTCCTCATCCTTGTCTATTCGGCCGATGCGCCTCTCCATCTCATGGAGACGGCAGTCGAGAGCATCGTCCCTTCGACGATAGTCAAACGAGCCTCTGGACTCGTCTTCATAGGAAGGGGAGCGACGACGGTAGCTCTGGGAGCGGCGAGGGCTAGGCATGCGCTGTTGGTTGCTAGGAGCCGGAGGAGTTATGGACCGATGGTGAGGACTTTGGACCCGTGGAGGGGTAAGAGCCCTCTGAGCATTGTTATTGTTGGGTCGGAGGTTGAGGGCTTGCAACACCGTTGCTTGGAACTGCTAGAACTCGGCACGGGTGATGGGTGCCTCATCGTTCCTCGGATGTTGTCGACCGGCAGGGGAATGAGGTCTTCTCCTATGGTGTTCGGGGGACTCTTTCATCCCTCTTCGGGTAGGGATCCTTCTATAGTCTCGGTGGTGAGGATTTTGCTCATCTGGACGTTGCTGGCGGGAGGCTCCCTCTCGGGCCCGCTTTTCATCCAGACGGCAGCGAAGATCCTCATCTTTCTGCCGGTTGAGGACGGTATTTCGAAGGTCAGGGGCCTGAGGACTGTGGGAGGCGTAAGAGTCCGTAGAGGCATTGTGTATCGAGATGCGGTCCTGATGGAGAGGTTGCTTTTGCTTCTGCGGATTAGGACCAGCGGGACCGTTAGGAGGTTGCTGATTCAGAAGAGGAGGCTAGTCCTGTTGAAATGGTCCTCGGCCGGAGGAGGAAGTTGCCCCTGCTGCGGAGCGGGATGGACGGGGACTTCCTGCTGTTGATCAACAGGGTTAGGTCCACGGTTGGACCCCCTGGATCTTACTTTTCTGGGAGGCATGGCTGGAGAAGAGCTAGTCGACGAGGAAGAGGCGGGGGCTATTCGTATGGTTTCCCACAGACGGCGCCAATCTGTTACCGCTGATTCTGGTGTGGGGGTAAACAGATAGAATTTGTGGGTTCGTGAAAAGACCTGAATAGCGAATCCACACCTGTTCGTCGGAGTTGGGCTGCTGACTCCCGCCGTTCACCTGTAAGGAAGTGCGATACACCGGGGTTGATCCCGGCGACGCACCCTCCGATGCTCTTGTCATTAACCAGTGATGATTAAAAAAGAGCTTAAGTTGGCAAAAAAGTGATTAACCTGTAACAGTAGTAGGTGGGGGGTATTTATAGTCGCCATTGGGATCAGATTAGGAATGTGATTCCTGTGATCTGATAAGGCGTAAAATCCTCGTAATCAGATTAGGAATAAAATGCCTTAATTCTCGGTGAGAGGATAGTCGCAAATCAGGCCCGTTGATTTGGTTCAATCAGAGACCCTAATTCTATCCTGTCGGACTGGGTTTGGATCGGGTCGGGACCCGTACCCAGTTGAGGTGGATCCGTTCGCGGGTTATTGGATCTGTGAGAAGGAGACCCAGTACCCGCTTCGGACCCGTTAGTAGGTGAAATTACCGTTTTACCCCTGAGCTTTAAGATTCGTCTCCGATGTGAACGGTCCCGATTTAATCCTATTTTTAGCCATATCACATACTCCAACAGATTTAGAAAAATTTTAAATAATATAAAGGAACTAATATAAAACAGTTACATAAGAAAATCACAAAATCCACATTCATCACCAGCATTCATAGTAGGAAAACATTCAGAAGAAAGGAGAGGAAAATCTCGAATGGTAGTAAATTATAAGAAATTAAATTAAAATACTAAAAGATTTGGATATCCACTACTAGATATGCAGATACTACTAAATACAGTAAGAACAAGAAAAATATATTCTAAATTTGCCGGTAAATCAGGATTTTACCAGGTAAAACTAACAGAAGAGTCAAAAAAGTTAACTTTATTTAGTACACCACAAGGTTTTTAAATGGAACATATTACCATTTGGATATAAAAACAGTCCTGGAGTATTTCACGAATATATAAATAAGATATTTGAGAAGCACAATAATTTTATACTACTATATGTAGATGATATTCTAATAGGATCCGAAAACGAAGAACAACATAAAGAGCATTTATTACAGTTCATAAAATTAGTAAAAAATGCACGTATTATACTATCAAAAAAGAAAATAGAATCTTTCAAAACTGAGATAGAATTTTTAGGAACATAATTAACAAATGAAGAAACCACATATAGCAAAAAGATAAAAATATTTCTTAATGTCCTAAAAGAAAAAGGAGAAGTACAAGCCATAATTAGACTACTAAATCAAATAAGTGGACACATACCAAATTTATCAGTAAAAACAAATTTGTTACGACAAAAAACTATAAAAATTAAGAAATGGAAATGGACTCCAGAGGATGAAGAAAAACTTAAATATTAAAACAATAAACTTCAGAATTAAATAAGTTAAAATTGTAACACACCGTACTTAAGCGGCTATATATATAATATTATATAGAAATATATAATAATATATATATAGGAAAATCTTCCATTGTGCACCACCCCTCCGTGTGCACTCGGCCTTCCCGCCTTCGTATTGACGATCCGAACCGTTCACATTGATTTACACATCTAAATTAGTCTAAATATGTAAAATCAATTCATTTGAAATTCATTTGCCCATCCATCATGTGACTATAAAAAATAATGATTTTCAGCCATACAATTTTGTAACACTTCAATGGATGAGCAGATAAATTTCAAATGATTTGGTTTTACATATTTAGACTAATTTAGATGTGTAGATCAATGTGAACGGTTCAGATCGTCGATACAAAGGCGGGAAGACCGAGTGCACACGAAGGGGTGGTGCACAATGGAAGATTTTCATATATATATATATATATATATATATATAAGGGGTGAGTTGTTGGTTGGTTGGCCTATAGAAGATTTCTATGGGCTTGGATTAATGGAATAATCAAAAGGTGCCTATAGCATGGTCTATGGAGCATAGGTATTAAATGATGAAAAAAATGAAAGTGTGCATACATGGAGAGTGTGACGTGGGGTTCTTGGGATTTAATCCCACATTGGAAGATGAGTGTGTGAGGAGAGTGTATATATTAAGATCCAAATGATAAAGGATCACCTATAGGGTATATCCAGCTTTTGATGGTACCTATGGTGGGCGTGGCTAGAGTTTTGTGTCCGTTCTTTCGCGTACGCACATACGTAACCGTGTGCGCAGCTGAGCCGGGCTCGGGGCATTACAAAAATTACCTATTAAAGAATGTTCATGGATAATAGAAACAATTGCATGTGAAGATACTTGGGGAACGGTATTAAAATTCACTGAAATAGGTGAAAAAGAGGAAAGACTTGCTAGATATACTAGTGGAACATTCACCCGACCCAAAAAAATTACCACATAAATGAAAAAGAACTATTAACAATATTAAAAGCTATAAAAAAGGTTTGAATTATTCATAATATTTACAAAATTCATAGTAAGGACAGACAATACACAAGCAAATAGTTGGATTAACAAAATAATAGACCCAACTATGGCAAAAAAAGATTGATAAGATGACAAATGGAACTAGCAAATTATGATTTCACAATAGAAAACATAAAAGAAAAGGATAACATTTTAGCTGATTTTCTATCAAGAAATTAACTGTTTCATTCGTTGCATAATGGAAACTAGAGTCCAGCAAATAAAACATTATATAATTTTCCTCAAGGGAACCACGGAGCAAATAAAATAAGCATTTAATCAATTACAACTACAAATACGCGGACTCCAAAATTTGTTCTACCAGCATGTAAGTCAGCAGGTAACTACAGAAAATATGGTGGACAATACTAGCGAAAAAATAATTGAGATGGGCGAACCAACGCATTCCTTAAAAGAAGATTCAATTACATCCTCAAATAAAACTACATACAAGGAAACACTGCTTACTGAAAAATCTCCTACCAAAGTATCAAAGAAAATATTATTTTTATAATATATCGAAAATTATGCCAAGTAATCGAGATGAACTAGTTCATCAAAACCATATCATAGCAACATATGAACAAGGCCATCATCCTCCACCGAGCTAATCCATGAACAACCAAGGCACTGTTCGAAAGATGACTTATTCATTGCATCTATCCATCAAGGGAATGTGAAGAACTTATTCACTTGCCAAGAGAAATTTATAAAGCAGCCAAGAGCTATTTTGGCCGCACAAAGACCTAAAAAATATATGTCAGGATGTATTCTGCAATTCTTGAATATCTTGAAGAGAATGAAGAACTTCCAGTAGAGCACGTTATAAAAATTGGGATGACTACCCAAGTAATTTATGGAGTATCTAACATCATACCATACAAAGCTGATGATTTTGATAAACTAATCCCAGAAAAATGGGCAATGGGATTCAAAAATATGTATTGTGAATTAAAAGACATAAAGTCAAAAGATAGCAACTTATGGATCTATGATAGTCCAGACCCAGAAAAGATAATAATGTATGGAATAATAAAAATAAAACAGCCACACGATAAACGTGCATTGTTTGACAGTTGGTACAAGATATTATCAACAGAAGCAATGACATTGACACAACAACCAGCTGGTTTGTTAGGTTTTGAAGGCAATCTCAGATTAAATACATAGCAGAATAATTACAAAAAATATCGAAACCTAGCCATGGATCCATTCGAAAACCATAAATTGTGTTTAGAAGTTATACCTTAATGATGGATATGATATCTCCACAGTATGCTGATCACAGAACTGGAATATTGAGGTGCCTCTAAGGTATCCACAAGAATGGAATGAAAAGTGGCTCTCCCTCAGACCGCGATGCTAGCTGCGGGAAGGGATGTTCCTCCTCACGATCTCTCTCTCTTACTTTCTGTGACAGCTAGGGTTTTTAACGTGGTATTTTTCACAGATACATATTATATATATAGATGTAGAAAACCAACCCTAAGAGAGTAATGAGGTTGTTGGGATCACAATCTGACCTGTGTCAGATTCATGTGTAGGCCTTTGAACTTTAGTCGACCCATTTAATCTAATTAAAAGTCCAACCAATGTCAGGAGTCCAAATCTTACTTCGATCCCTAATTAAATTACCTCGTGAATTTAAATCCCAATTTCGATCCATTGTAAGTGTGTGATCCTGTAGGTTCCCATTATGTTGATAGTAATACTAAAATCCTATTCCAATGTTTCAAACAGTGAGCGATATCTAGAAATACATCACTGCTACTCAAGTAACAGGAATGCCAGTGATTTGACATATCCTATCGTGACCAAGGTTACCATGTAGTCTAGTCTCTTTGTCCAGATATCTTAATTGACCACAAGGCATAGAGGTGTCACCCTTGTATAGTTCAATCTTTCGTTTCTTGATGTCCGAGTAGATTTACTCAAATAAATGAGATCAATATCCCATATTGACTCATTTGAGCACGATCATACATTTTGCAATCTCACTCAATCAAGGGGTCCATAGATATCGCTCATGTTATGTAAGAGGGACAAATCCTTTCTAAGTCACTTACATCCCTCCGCGTGATTTGTAGTATATCCAATAGTCGACTTTATAATTACCTTATTATAGGCAATGTTTGACGGCATTAAAACATATAACTTCTCATGTAGGGAACCATAGTGACTTCAAGTCAAAGGACTACGTACACCATGATCACTGTGAGAACCGCTTATGACACTCAAGTTGTAACACCCCGAACCCCGCTCAAACAAATTCTAACAACTGTCCACAATAGGCTGCCTCTCAAAATGTGTCATGACTAGTTGGTGCCTCTTGATCATAGGCTTCCTAATATATAAACACACAATCCTAACTCTCCTTTTATGTGGGACTAAGTCACCACCACCTACCAAAAACACCATGACCCCATAGTAATTAATTCATTCTTTCTATAAGCTCTATACACACACTACCAAATCTATAGGCCCACCTAACTATGAATTAATTACTAAGCCCGCCATGATGGCCCATCTCATACAGGGTATTACACACGTAACGATCCATACAACGTTCTAATGGTGGGTCAGTTCAGTACATTATTATTACTCTAATATGTACCCATGTGAAGACTTGATATCTCATATTCATGATCCGTGAGAATGGTCATCAGTCTATGCACACACTAGTCTCTGTGCATTATCGTTGTCGTAATTCACAATAATACTTAACTAGGGATATTTAAGAACAGTGTTCTGATTTCAGCCAATTGGATCGCACATCAAGTCATGCACTTGATATCCCATAGAATTGAACTTACTATTCTAAGGACTTCATTAAGTTCATTGAATTCACAATAAATATTACAATAAATGAAATGCCTAAATATAAAATAAATGTCATTATACAATGTAAACTAGTAATGTCAATACACAACTGGCCTCTAGGGCATACACCAACATGGATACTATTGTAGCTTGAAGAAGACAGAGCATCAACACAAATGTAGAGCATGTGAAGATGTCGGCCAGGAAGAATCACTTTTTATAGAATAACCCACAATGTAATCAGAGCAATTATTAAAGGCTGATGTAAGAAGTGACGTATTTGTAGCCATTATTGAACATATGATGTAAGCAGTGACGCATGTAAACTTGTTGTAAGCTGATCCTTTGGTCTATAAAATAGGCGGTTGAGTTGAGAAGAAGGCAGTCGATTTAAGAGGGGAAAATTCCATATATTCTTGTAAGGAGAGTTCTGTCTGTAAGAAGTTGGAAAGAACTAAAAAATTATCTTCCTAGCATCTATTGGTTGTAGTAGAATATAAAGTATGAACATCTAAATCTTTTTTCCTTAAGGAGATTTTTGTATGGCTCTGCCCGAAGGATCTTGCAAACAGACCAATTTGTGACCTTCTATAGTTAAGTTGTACACCTAGTAGTAAGAAACGAGCTAGGTTGTGATTGTCTGTACTGAAGTGCTACTAGTTGTTCCAGACATATTTCTTGGATTAAGCTCTCCTGAAGAGCATAGTAGTCCTGAGACGGGAGAAACGTTAAAGGAGCACTGAAATCAGGGTGCATACCAGAGGTATTTTATCCACTAGTATTAACTGGTATAGAGCAGCTCAACGAAGTTTAACTAGGTTTGTGCAGTCGAGGCGTCGACTGGTGTCAGGGTGAGGAACAGCAACAGCAACAGTGGTTAATTGGGTTTCTTGGTGGCTGTCGATCAATCAGAGGAGGAGCACAGGGTGGGTGCTACTGTCGAAGGGGAAAGGGGAAAGATCGGGGGTGCCGGCGCGTGTCAGGGGCCGCAACGGAGGACGACGACGGGATTGGGGGTTGCCAGAGGTGACTAGCTTGCTAGGGAAGACGATCGGAAAGGAGGCGCTGGGGTTTGGTCGGGATCAGATCAAGATGGAGATTTCAGATTTGATCACCTCCTCCTCTTCTTCTTCAGTTAGCCTACGTAGATCTGGTTAGCCTCTGATACCATATTGAAGACAGATTTGGGGAAAAATAATATTTTTCTTATTTATTTTTCTTTCTCTACTGTATACATCTATATATAAGAATTACATTCTTGGAGAAGAAGAAAGGAGATTGAGAGAAGATTGAGGGGAGAGAGATTTGAGGAATCTGTTTCCTATGGATTAGGAAACAGAATATACACATTAGCAATTACTATATTTCAACAAATTTCTAATGAAACAGGGTGTTATTTGATAGTCAAATGAACCCGGAGAGGATCTCATAAACATCGATATGTAGAATACTGCCTTAAAATGGTAAAATATGAACTGCAAATCATATTAAGAACAAAATTCTAATGGGTATGACATCCGAAGTGTTTCACATGTACAGTACAGGAAAGATAGATGCTGACGCACAATAGATAAATAACTAGTAATTAAAAATAAAGGAATAATATTTTGAATGTCACCTTAAGGACTACGTTAGAACCAAAGTGAACATCACCAGAAACTTTCAAGCTGTCGAGCTCGACTACACTTGGAATGGACTTGAAGCGTGAAAGGAAACCGACCTATGAGAAGGGAAGTTACAGATCAGCATTTAAGGGTACAATTTCTTGCATTATTTAGCCAACCATAAACTACTGACCAACCTTTTAAAATTCAGGGACTAATTCAATGGATGGATTTTCAGGTGTTCTATTTTGGTTTCTGATTACAGAACCATTAGTCAGAGTATAGAGATCAGACTGCAAATATTTCAGTGTTAAACAATCCTAAACCACTGGTATATCTTTTTTCTGGAAGAGAAATACACATATATTCAACCTGAACAAGCAGCAAGTCTGATGATGTTTTCACCGGGAGAAACCGGGCCAGAGGAACATTAATCCCAATAGCATTATCAAAGAACTAGTAACACAAATTAAAAGAGCTAGAAAAATTAATGGTATGAAACAAAACAAAAATTAAAAAGAGAAAATGAGTATAATAAACTTAATCTTTTTATAATTACACGTATGGCTGCTCCTGCTGCTGTTTCCAGCTGTAGAACTTTCACTCCACTAACTTCCTGGAACAGCAGTTACATATAGAACTCGTTAGTGAGAATATGATAGTCAAAAAAAATTATATTCAGCAGAAAGAAGATTGTACCTTGGGGTTAGGGATGATCTCCATTTTAAGCGCATCAGCCTAGACAAGGCGCTTAATAGCCTTAAAATTTACCCACCTGCACAAGCCATATTATTAGAATACATCTATATTAAATATCTCAATTTAGGTAAATAAGTACAAGTTTACGTACAAGTTGTTGGTATTGAAAATCTTGAATTTTTCAATTGATTTAAACTCATTCACCTGAATTAACCAAATTACAAAAAAATACTAAATTATATACAAGCATAAAATTTAAACCAATCTAAAGAATTTAAAGAAAGAAGCTGGAGAGGTCTTATAACATAGCTTACATATTGATCAGGAACTTGTGCAATCTCCAAAAGCTGCAAAATCATGGCAGAATACATGTCAGTTTAATTAGTTAAACTACGACCAAGTTAGGTAAGCAAATCAAGTCAAATCCACTAAGGAGGTAAGAGTTATTGAACTACTACATCAAGTTATTAAAACTACAAATTTTTTATGAAAAATGTAGCAGAAGTAAAGTAAATGCAATTATCAGAAAGCATGAAAATTCGGTTGTATCCCTCAATCTAAACAAAAAAATAAACTTAAAGAAAGATCCCGCAAAGAGCATTCCTAAGTTAGGGTATCAAACATGATAAAAAGTACCAAGCTACCCTTACAACCTAAAAATAACAGAAGGAAAGAAGTTTTTATATAAGAAATCTTAACTGGCAAACTTTTTAACACTACAACAATTTTGTACTAAGATCTTTTCCTTCTATGGTTTAATTTGAGGGATATACTTAATGCAAATAGGAAGTTTTAGAAATTTCCACCTCTACTTATTTATCAGCAGAAGGTTCTTAAGGAAATGTTATCGCTAAATTTATAATTACATTGAGATCAGCATCAGCTTCCTTATTAAGGTACGCCATGAGACTGACAAATTAATCTTTTTCAAAGACGAATGTGACTGGAATGTCTAAATTATAGGCTCATGTATGAGAGCAACAATGGAAAAAAGATAGCTGCACAAACAGCAAAAGATTTTAGGAGACATGAAATTAAATTGACAATTGCACTAAAACAGTAGTAGAATGAAGTGATATGTTACAAAAGGAAGGCAATAGCTTTACCCAAAAAAAATTGCAGCAAGGCAATAGCGTGATGTCACCAAATAGCATCAGTTAAAGTAGCCTCATAATATCAGAAACTAGCAGCTGGTTATTGTTTACCTGAACTCTTCCCTCATATGAGATCAAGGTACCACCTTTTACATCAGCCAAGGTTTTGGCGGTCACCTGGAAAAGTATACAGTTGACGTTAGCAAAAACCTAAGCTTTTCCTCATAAAATGGATAATGGCATTAAATTACCTCCATACAGTAATCATTCTGCCTATGGATCAAATGATTCAAGATTTCTGTTATATTCGTCAAGGGATTTCACAGACAGGCATAAATGGGTATACAAACGTAAGCATGTACAATACTTTGTATGATTTAACTGATTAATTAATGATACTTAGATCAACAATAGAACCCAAATTATCTGAGTTTGCAACAAAGACATATTCCTTTCCCTGAAAAGATATTTTAGGGGAAAAAAGTTAGTAGATAAATAAGAGTGAAGCAAAATAACTTTTTAACTAAAGGAAAATGCAAGTACAGAACTGAAAGCTGGTAATGGTCAAACCTTTGATAATAATGCGCCAAGTTTTCCACTGTTCATCAAAGAGGAGAACACGTCTCCATGGCCAGGAGGATACCTTTACACTTACGAAGAATATGTTAGAAAAGACTTCAAAAGGGAATAGGCAAAAATCTAATTAGCAGCAAAAAATAACCTCTGTCAACTCAAAATGGGTCTCCATGTTTCTTGACTTCCAACAATCCAATTTTTCTAACCGCAGATAAAACAGACAAAAGACCAAAGAACAGGAAAGCATATAGAATACTGGTCTAATTCATTAATTACTAGTTCTTTTAGGAACTCAATTTCATGCATACATGATGGAGTAATACCAAAACCACATCAATTGCCTTCAAGCCTAGAATGATAAAAGCCACTCATGCTATAATATATTAAGTCTGCAGACTGCAGAATCATGTGATAATGACTACAAGTATTGGGTCTTGAACAGATATTGAGACAGCATCAACAGGAAAGATGCCTATCATCAGGAATTATCTCAACTATAATTAACTACAGAATCATCATCACAAAGGCATTCGGGATCCATGTACAGAGTAAGTGCCTTCTGATTTTAGACCATGTTTCTACTATCTATATAATAAAACACAAAGAAAGCTATCAAGTGGCTATCCTTCAATCCCCCCAAAATTAACGGTCCAGATCTAACCTCACAAAACACATTTTTCCCCCAAAAGATCTCTCTCTTCTCTCTCTCTCTCTCTCTCTCTATATATATATATATATATGGGAAATGCTCCATTGAAAACGGGTTTGTTTTCACGGGTTGGAAAACACGAATCTGAGCCGTTGGATCACTTTTGATCGTGATCAGCGGCTCAGATCGCCTCCGCACATCACCTAATATCACTTAAGTGGCGGAGGGTTATTTTGGAAATTTCGTCCCAAATAACTTTTCGCCTGATTCGCTCTGAAAAAATGAATATAACCTAGGTCGTTGTTCCCAACAACGGCCTAGACTATAAAATTTCTATAAAATTTTATAGCCTAGGCCGTTCCCAACAACGGCCTAGGTTATATCAATTTTTTTAGAATCTATTCAGCGAAGAGTTATTTAGGACGAAATTCTCAAAATAACCCTCCACTGATGAATTGAAACGGGTTATGGGGAGCTCGATCTGAGCCACTGATCACGATCATGAGCGATCCAACGGCTCGGATTGGTGTTTTCCAACCCGTGAAAACTAGACCCGTTTTCAATAGAGCATTTCCCTATATATATATATATATATATATATATATATATATATATATAAAGAGAGAGAGAGAGAGAGAGAGTAAAAGGGATATGAGCAACTTGCTCATTTAGTAAATGAGCAATTGATTATGTGGCATGCATGTGATACATTGGACAACTAACCATTTTAAGGCATTTCCAATCACATGTATGCCACATCATCAATTGCTTATTTACTAAATGAGCAAGTTGCTCATACCCCTTTTCCCCATATATATATATATATATATATATATGGACTTTTATACCCCAATTTATAATTATATTTCACCATATACTAATGAAAACATGAGATTTTATTTACAACTAATTATTGTCATACTATTCAAACTTCAGCTACATAATTGTTGATTTACTATTTACAAGACTTTTCATATGTTGTATCGTTCTGAAGACGTGTCGTAGGCACGTGGCCACGGGCAAATCTAGTAATTGTATAATATGCAATTTATCAACCTGATTCGCCGCCTCTAGGGATCTCAATTAGTAACTAAATTTAGGTGAGAAAATAACATTTATCGCCTTATAGTACCAAGTCCATAGAACTTTTTTGGAAGTGGATGTTCGAGAAAATAACATATATTTAAAACTCAAATTCAACAAAACTGATTTATTGGTACAAATATTTTAACCCTCCATCCTTATTCCTATATTCTCTTTAACCATATCCTGCCCTCCCCTTGTAAGTAGGCACCACTTCCTTCGCCCATCATTCCCAGCCTAATTTTGCAGATAGATATTTTTTGGCTTCAACTTGTTTCCTTTCCCTATTCCACTTTTATTTCTTCTACTTTCTTTTTCTTTCTTTAAGAGTGTAATAAGACTTTACTTACAAGCATAGCTGCATATCATAACATTTTTGTTAGGTCTAGGGTATTGACCGTAAGTTTGGTGTGTACAAAACATACACATGCATCTAATATTTTCATCCCAGCAGGTTAATACAAAATGAAATTCAAATAAAATCTCAAGATCTTCGGAATCAAAGCATAAGGAAAAGAAACGAGCAAATATAAAAGATGACAAACCTAAGAAACACATGATTAATCCTCAAGAAGCTAGTGCATTCAAGATTATTTTGTTTTTTAATTGTGAGGATTAAATATGTAAAAGTATCGTTGGCAAATGATTGAGTTATGAAAATAATATAAAGTGGATTCACAGAAATATTGGACTCATGAAGGTTGTGTCGACTGCAATTTAATAATGTTGACTGCATTACACAGTCGACTATAACTATAAGTTGTAACGTGCAGCCGACTGTCAATTCATCTCGACTTTGGTCTGGAAGAATTGAAAGTCAACTACCCAATAAAAGCAGTCAACCGCAACCTGCCATGGATCATATTTAGTATTTCTTTTCACAATTGTGGAAAAGGAATAAATCTGAAACTCTATAAATAGAGGTGGATCCAGTGAGTATTAATCATCTCTTTTGACTCATAAACTTCAGAACTTTTTACTTTGTCAAATATCAAGAGAGAAGTGTGTTTTTATTATTTTCTTAGTCAAGACGCGATATTGCTTCTCATTTTCTTTTTGCTTCGAATAGAGACAGTCTTCGGGACTTATAGAGTAATGGAAGTTTTGTTGGGTGTAATATGAATCTCAGCCTGAATACCGAGAACTTATTGTACGGGGTTTGAGTATAGTCAAATGCATGCGGTGCAGAATTGCTACAGGTAACGAGTAGTAGATTACACCTGGGGGCCGAACCACTTGTATAGCTGTGTCTTGCCTCTTCGCACTATTTGCTTTCTCTAATTCAATCTTTTTACTTTACGCATTTATTTTAAGATTTTAATTTAAGCGCAATCACCCTATCCACCCACCCAAGGTGATTTACATAAGGCATTATAGCATCCCTTAAGTTTAAATTTAAATAATATGAAACTGAAATGCATGTCGCATGCAGCATTCCCTCAGACCTGCAATGGTGCATTATTAAAGAAAACCATACTAATTGTTAGATATTATTATAGTCCCATATTGGTTGTAGAGTTGTTTTGATATTTGTTCTCCTATATATAGGTAGTATTGTACTTGGTTGAACTCAATTCAATATTCAGTATTTTTTTCATCTCTCTGATTTATCCTAACATGGTATCAGAGCCAATTATACAAATTTTCTTCTCTTAAATTTCTCCATCCAAAAACCATCAAATTCCAAAAGCCAAAAGCCAAAACAAAAAAAAACAAAAAAAAAAACAAAAAAACCCAAAACGAAGCTCCCTTCATCAGCATCTTCATATCAACATCCTGTTCATCTTCATACGAAGACCCCTACTGTGCATCTTCTCCGACGTGACCCCCGTTCTCCGGCGACCCCCCCATCGTCGCCGTCCTCTGTCGCGCCACTCCCTGACGCGTCGCCACCACACCTGACCCACCCAACGCCCTTCTCCTCTGTCTTGGACATTAGCAGCGACCAAAACCCCACCTCGGCCTCCTTCCCCACCTCTCCCACATCCTCCACTCTCCTCCATCCCGCCGCCCCCCCACCCCCCCCCCCCCAATCTCTGAAACCTTTTTTTTCTTTTCCTTCTACTACCCATAACCCAATACCCAACGCCTACCTTAACCACCCAATACCCAATGCCTCTCTCTTCTTCCCTTTTTTCTTTACTGTTTAAAAAAAATCAAAAAAATCAAAAAAAAAAATATTATATATATATACAGGTACTACTAATTGATGGCATCTTAGTCTCTTCCACATATTTCTGCCTCTGCTGACTTTTGCCGATGCAACCGCCTCTCGTTCCTCCTCCAGATTCAAAGTCTCCTCCAGATTCAAAAAGCAGCAGCGCCACTTTCAGTTTGCCTCCGACCTCCTACCTTCTCTTTACATCATTCCTCACCCCACCCCACCTCTACTTCCGTCACCGGTAGCACCGCCCTACTCCCTACCCTGATCCAGACACCAACAGCATCTCTCTCCACATTGTGCTCTTAGTCACAGCAGCGCTAGTCTTATTTCTCCTCGCAGTGCTTCTTCCCTCACATCCTCGGCCATGCCCGTCACTCCGGCCTTACCGTCTCCTGCTGATTGGGCTAATCTTCAGCCACGCCTCACTTAGCTGGAACTACATCTCATGGGTCAGTCTATCAATACTGGCTCCTCTGCTCATGCACTTTCTGCCACTCCCGGTATGAATTCGTTCTGATTTTAGATTCTGGTGCATCACATCATCTCACTAGTAATCAGACACTGTTCACCACCTGCACAACACTTCCTTCTTTCTCCATCTCTACACACAGCTGATGGCTCACCACTTCTTATTACACACTCACGGACAATTAACTCTCCCACTCTCATATTACCATATATTCTCTATACTCCTCATTTATCAATAAACCTTATTTCTATTAGTGCATTGTACGATGGTGGTCTTGTCGTTACTTTTGACTCTTTAGGTTGTTCTATTACTGATTTCTCCACCAGTGAGGAGTTTGGGCGTGCTAATCATCAGGGTCGTCTATATTATCTAGATTTTCTTTGTGCACATCACTTTCCTTCTAGTTTTGCCGAAATTGTTTCCACTGATGCTGATCTGTGGCACAGATGTTTAGGTCATATTAGCGCATCACGACTCCAGACTATAGCTCGCAGTGGTGCCCTTGGTTCTCTCACTTTTAAATATTTATCTGATTGTCAGGATTGTCATTTGGCCAAACACATTGCCCTACCCTTTAGTCACAAAAGAACTTCTGAAACCACTCACCTTTTTCAACTTGTTCATTCTGACATATGGAGACCCTCTCCCGTACCTTCGTGAAAAGGCTATCTCTATTATGTTGCCTTCATCGATGACTTCACTAGATAGACATCGGTTTTTCTTATGCGTCAACGATCTGAAATACCTGATATTTACCGGTTCTTTACAACTATGATTCACACTCAGTTCGGTGTGCGCATTAAGAATTTTTGATCGGATAGGTGCACGTGAGTACACTTCCACCACTATGAGATCGATCCTTCAGTCTCACGGTGCCCTTTTCAGCAATCATGCCCTCACACACATGAGCAGAATGGTAAAGCTGAACGTAAGCATCGTCACATCCTTGAGACGGCTCGCGCTCTTTTACTCTCCTCTTCCGCTCCTCATTCTTTCTGGGCTGAAGCTATCATGACCTCTGTTAGTCTCATCAACATTACTCCCTCGTCTTTCGTAGCTTCACGATGCCTTATAAGGCTCTTCATCATTCACCTCCCGACTACAGTATGCTTCGTACCTTTGGGTGCCCCTGTTACGTTCTTCTCCCTCCTACTAAGCACACGAAGCTCTCTGCTCGTGCTACTAAGTGCGTTCATCTCAGTCGCAGTCATGAACACAAAGGTTATCGTTGTTTTGATCCATCAGCGGGTCGTACCCGCATTTCTCGACATGTATTCTTTGTGGAAGACTCCCCTTACTACCTGACTCCCTCCGAGGATACTAGATTTTTTGATTCCCCAGTTGTTAATAGCCCCCCCACTTTATCTTTCCACATTCCTTTTGATCCCACTCCTCTGGCTCCATTCACATCTTCTGCAGTCCTTACACCTGTTGTTCCCCCTACCGAAACACCACCTGCATCTCCACAGCAGCCAGCACCCATCCCACCTACTTCCCCACCGACACATGCACCTACTCCACCGTCCTCACCCCCACACCCTGTCAGTCCACCACCTCTTCGTCAGTCTACCCGTTCCACTTCGGGTATTCCTCCGGTACGTTATACACCTGATGTCACTGGTCCTTCTGACCAGTTTGGTTTTGCCACCCTAGCTTCCTACTCACCACAGTTTTATGCATATCTCACTGCTATACACTCTATACGTGAGCCCAGAACCTATCAAGACGCAATTAAATATCCTGAATGGAGGAAAGCTATTATAGAGGAATTCAGTGTATTTGATCAGACTGGCACTTGGGATATTATTCCTCTGCCAGAGGGCATTCAGCCTATTAGTTACAAGTGGATCTTCAAGGTCAAATATCAACCTTGATGGATCTATTGAGCGGCACAAGGCTCATCTAGTAGCCCGAGGATTTACTCAGGAGCATGCCATTGATTATGATGAGACCTTTGCTCCCATTGCACAGATGACTGCTGTTCGCACTCTTCTTGCTGTTGTAGCCATCCGCCAATGGCCGTGATACCATATGGATGTGAAGAATGCTTTTCTTCATGGTACCTTATTTAAGGTTGTTTATATGGATCCTCCTCCTAGCCTCCTTACTCTTCCTCGTCGTGTTTGCCAGTTGCGTCGGACTATATATGGTTTGAAGCAGGTCCCTCAAGCCTGGTTTGAGTATTTTCGCCTTGTCATTACCAAGGCTGGTTTTAGTCAAAGTTCTCAGGTCCATTCTATGTTTATGCGGTCATCACTGCAGGGGAGGATAATTCTACTTCTCTATGTTGACGATATGATCATTACTGAAGATGACTCTGTGGGCATTACATCCACCTAGAAATACCTTTATTAGCAGTTCCATATAAAAGACCTTGGCAGACTACGTTATTTTCTGGACCTAGAGATTGCTCATGGATCTCGGGGGATACTCATTTCTCAACAGAAATACACATCAGATATTATCTCTGCTGCATGCCTTTCTGACAGTAGATCAGCCGATACATCCTTAGAGCTTCATGTGAAGCGTCGTCCCACTGATGGTGAGCTCCTTCCTGATCCCACTAGATACAGACAGATTGTTGAACAGCTTGTCTACTTATGCATGACCAGACCCAATATTACTCACGCTGTCAGTGTTGTCAGTCAGTTTGTTTCTGCTCCTACATCAGTTCACTACGGTGCACTTCTTCGAATTCTCAGATATCTTCGAAACACTATTACTCGCTTATTATTCATGCCTGTTACATCCAAATTAGAGCTGAGAGCATATTCTGGGTAGGTGATCCTACTACCAGATGGTCTATCACCGGCTTCTGTCTATTTCTTGGTGATTCGCTGATCTCATGGCGAAATAAGAGATATGCAATTGTTGCATGTTCTTCGACTGAAGCTGAGTACAGAGCAATGACAGCTACTGCTAGAGAGATTGTTCATGTTCGTTGGCTATTATCATATATAGGTGTCACTCTTACAGGAGCTACTCCTCTTCATTGTGATAACCGGAGTGCATTGCACATTGCAAGCAACCCGGTCTTTCATGAGCGAACGAAGCATATATAGATTGATTGCCATTATGTTCGTGAGCGCTTTGAGGCAGGGACCATTTCTTTCCATTCTGTTACATCTTCCCAGCAGACTGCAGACTTCTTCACCAAATTCCATATTGTTCAGAGATTTAGATACTTAGTAGGTAAACTCACACTGTTTGACCCATTGTGGGTTTGAGTAAGGGTGTTAGATATTATTATAGTCCAATATTGGTTGTAGAGTAGTTTTGATATTTGTTCTCCTCCTATATATAGGTGGTATTGTACTTGGTTGAACTCAATTCAATATTCAGTATTATTTTCATCTCTCTGATTTATCCTAACAATAATAAACAAAAGATACAGGAAATTATGGGCCTTGATAGTCATAACCATTATCCAGACTCGAAAGGTTGAAACGGCCAAGCCTGATAAATGATGCTTGCCACAGGCACACAGTGTCTTAATGCCCATCTGAAGAGCATTATTTGGACTACATCTTTCTCTCTCTTAGCATTATTTTGGGCCTGTTTGAGGAGCTTTACATGGAAGAGTATCAATCCTAAGGATCTCCCCCACCACTTGGAAAACAAGGTTATTGTTGGGTGTGTGGGTGGGTATGTGGGTGGAGTGAGTTTTTTTTTTTTTTTTTTTTTTTTGTTGTTGTTGTGTGAGGGGTCTTAGATGTATATTTACCCTGACACATTGTCAATGGTGACTTCAACAATGAATTGACTCAGTATAACGAAACTAGACAAAGTAAACTCATACCTAACACAAAGTCGCAAACAAACAGGTTCATGGAGTAAAATGATGATAAGCATTTGCTAATTGCTGAGTTGACCGTGAATGAATGTAAAATTAGATTTGAAATCCATTATCTGAGAGATTATGTATATGTCATGAAATAATTTCCTTGTTTGAAAATATGGCACCCAAACGACTTTTTGCATCATAGGCTGATCAGACCCGTTAAAACACTAATTTTGGGCTATATAAGACAGAAAGAACCCATAAATAAAAATATGGCACTGCTTGCAAATTTAGAAAATTAATGTAGGATCCATTAGAAGATTGAACATGACCGACCATCCCTCTTTGCCTAGCTGGCCTTTGCATGGTAGTGGCAGATAATCGTCAACGACTAAACGAGGATATTGACTCTGTGAAAGAGAAGATCATAGTCATAGAAGTATAATTCTCAAATTGTCTACTGTAGTGCAAAGAAGAGATAAATGCATTAGGCAATTAGATCTGGTTAGGATGCTTATTTGTCTTATCCATGTGCAACTAATGAACAAAGGTTTGTTGATCAATTATCTCATTGAAAGAAAGAAGAGTATGTAAATAGGAAAACACAAAGTCCTAGCTCCTGTGTCACTACATATTATTCAACATCTCTAGTATTTGAATACTTATGTTTTCTTGAGTTCCCAATAATTATGACACTGAAGCATTACACAATACACGGTTGCAATACCTGATTGAAGGTATGGATTTCAATATTTGAGTTTGTGCATTTCTCGACAATCAACAAAATGAGAAATGGTATATTAGTGGTTCAGTTAAACAAATCAACTTGTATACCATTATAACACGAGACTTGCAGAGCAGACCTTTGTTGTATCGTCATTTATATTGAATGAGTTCATCAGCAACAGAGGAACATTACACCCATATTTCTTATTGAGAAACTGCAGTATTTAAATCGAGAGGTCATCTATAAAACAAGAATATATAAAATAAATCAAAAATAGAAGTAGAAATAGCAAGATGACTACCTCTATCTGGATAACAATTAAGTCAAGAAATGTTAAACTACTTCGAACTTCAATAACAGATCTGCATAAAAGTGAAAATGTGCAAATAGATTAATAGACAATCCAGATAATAACTTAGGCCTCCATTGGCCAACTTAGTCAATTTGAATTCTATGTGAAGAACAAAAGAAATCATGCAGATCATTGATATTATGAAAAAATCTTTAAAACGAAAATCATCTCAAACTGGTTATCAAAAGGAAATTGGTAGCAAAGTACCAGAAGAAACATCTTTTTCTATTAAAACTATGGAATCAGATCTCAGCCGATACAGAGATGAATTGCCCAAGTCAGATCGGTGATTTGCATACCCAATACTCTCGATTTGTCCGATGTAAGCAATTGGCAGCTAATACCCAATATGGATACGGATTGAAACCATGGTTAAACAATTAGTATTGGTAGATAAGATATATGCAGCAAATACATGCAAAGTGAACCATGTGTCAAAGAATCAACCATAAATACTATTTGACGAGGTGTTCAAAGAAGATATTAATTTCTTTGTCCAATACGGAAAAGGTAATAACCTTAAGTAGCATGGGGATTTGAAGAAAAGGCTGAGATGTGAATCATTTGTCAATTTATCCTTCACTTCCTAGTACCCAAAATTAAAAAATTTTAGCAGATATCATCATATAGATTGAAAAGATCAGCAGTCAGATGTCAAATTGGCATCAAATCGCTCCAATTAATTCCAAAGTTGTGCAGAAAACAAGGACAAGAGGACAATTTTGGCATCGTGCATATAATCTTCGACAGGACTGGTGAATTTTTTGTTATAGGGAATTATAAAGAATTCTGAGCCACAATAAAGTCACAAGCCAAACGAATACTCACTTAGAAGTTGAACTGTGCACAAAATGGATAAAATTTAATAAACTACACAATCAATACTGTATATATATATATTGAAAATTGAGATCAGATTGATTTGGGAAAAATATTTTTCTTATTCATGTTTATTTCTCTACTGTATACATCTATATATAAGAATTATATTCTTGGAGAAAAAGTAAGGAGATTGAGAGAAGATTGGGGAGATGAGAGATTTGGGGAATCTGTTTCCTATAGATTAGGAAACAGAATATACAATTACTATATTTCAACACTCCCCCTCAAGTTGGTGCAAAGATATTGAACATGTCCAACTTATCAACAAATTTCAAGAAGGGTCGATTCGAAACTGCCTTGGTTATAATATCTGCGAGCTGATCTTCTGACTTCACTTTAAATATCTCAATAACTTTCTCATCTAATTTTTTCTTTGATGAAGAATCTGTCCACCTCTACATGTTTCATCTTATCATACTGAACTAGATTAGCAGCAATATCACACCCCGCTTGACTATCACAATACACTCTCAAAGGTTCATTTGGACCATAGCCTAAGCCATAAAGCTTCTGTTATACTTAAAGCTACTCTGCGATACTCAGCCTCTACACTAGAGCGCGCAAAAACATTTTGCTTCTTACTCCTCCATGTAACTAAATTTCCTCCAACAAAGGTGATGTAATATCCCGAATTTCAAAAAACAACTGAATTCGAAGTTCCACGGGATTTTTACACTTCTTTCGTACAACTTTACAAGAAAATAAAGAACTTTTGTTACATCAAAGTTTACAATTACATTACATATTTACAGCGGAAGCAAATTACAACAATTTACATAAATTGAAATGTATAACACTTGAATCATTCCTTAATCAGTATGCATTCTTTAGTCTTGTTAATCACTTTATCCTACATAGAAACTGTGGGCACGTCAGTTGCTTACAACCGACGAAATATTATATACGGCCATGGTTTTAAATCTCGGATTTCGGACTCGTCTCGGCAAGAGATGTTTCGTCTCGGATCGGAGATATCGGAGGAGATCTCGGAGAAATGTGATCATATCGGATGTTCATTTCCTATACTCAATAAATATATTGTTTTGCTACTAAATAAGATATTATATGTCCTACATGTCATTTAGCATATAAAATAGTGTATAATGTAACTAATGACATGAATCAATCAAGGTAAATCTTCGCATAATTTAACAATAATATAGAAGAGAATGTAATATAAGTATATAACTAAATTAAATTTGCATTGATTTGAAAAAATGTATTAGTTAATAAACTTACTTGACTCTGCATATATACAAACAATAGCGATACGAAATCCTCACATTGTTTTAGCTTAAGGTCCTATATTGAAAGACATATATGCAAAAAGTAAATAAAAAAAAACATTTTTTTAATATATTCACAATAACATTTGTGTCTATTTCGGCTAATATTTCGCCAATTTCGGCAATATTTCGGCCGATATTTCGGTAATTTCGGCTGAAATCTACACATTTCGGTCTAAAACGATGTAGAGTATAAAATATGTGATTTCGTATCGGCAAGCTAGCCGAAACAAAATTTCGGCCGAAATTTCGGCCGTATCGGAGGAAATTTAAAACAGTGTATACGGCTATCCTCTCTATGCCGAAAATAGTATAACATTCTCAAATACTTAAACAATCACAAACTTGATCACAAACAGAACTACAAGGGGCTATCCTATAGATGTCGTGTAATGCGGTGCACTTAGTCCTTAATGCAGTTATGTATATTATATGATACTAATGCGCACTTGTTCAAATTCTATGCATCCTATACTACATAGGTCTGAGGACAAGCCCTTAACCGTTCTTCATCTTGTAGGGTTCAATCCTCGTCATGACTTAAACTACTTCAGTAACTACGATAAGTATCCTAGATGTTCTATGAGTACGAGCTCATGTCCAGACAGCGTGAAGGGGAATCCCACGTCATATCACGACGCTTCGTGAAGAACCAATGGACAATTCAGCCTCCGTCATGGGACATGACACCACCCGCAGTCACCAAACACCCCATGAGCATCGCCTGCTGTACGGACTCTTGAAGACATATCCACGTTATGTCACGACGCAACGTGAAGACAGCCTGTGAATACTCTCACACCGTAGCTCCGAGGCCCTCATACTCGTGTTTTTCTCTAATTTTCATCACGTCTTCACTATGTATCTAGTCCTTAGTTATTTGAATCATGAACAAAATCAATTCTCTAGAGTTAGCCCTTCCACTATACCGGTCTCAACCATTTATATCACATGACCCAAATCTTGATCGTTTCATTTCAAATTTCATTTCAATATATTTCTTCTCGATACCAGGTATGAGGCTTAGCTACACTCTAGTTCTCAATTTCAATTCATAATCACAATATTTGAGTTCTCATACTCATATAGTTCTTTTTCACAATTAACATGATTTCATTCTTTCCAATAATTCAATGTTCCAATTCAATTCATAACATTTTCATTCAACCACAATAAGTCTTAGTTTCCGTACTATTATTTCTTTTCCTCCAAATTTCAAAAATCATATTTCTCATTTACTTTTCAAAGCACACGTTACCCAAAATAATAACAAAATTCTTAATGAAACACACTCCAAGTTCTTTTTATACAAAATCCCCTTTTATAAATCTAGCATAACTCAAAAAGTCACTTTTATACTTGTACTTGTGCAAAATATCGATTTTTATACGGTTCTACTCAATTTTTCCTCTCACGCTATTTAAATTAAGTCGAAATAGTGTACAATTATTTTTCATGAAGTCTACATATTTTTATAACAATTATAGGATTTTTCCCGAATTTTTAAAGTCACAAAATCAACAAAAAAAACTTTAAAAGACCAAAAGTTTTCAATTTGCTGAGTTCGGGTTTCGAACCAGCGACCACAGACAAAGCCAGCGCACGCACTAACCAAAGGGACAGAGCGCAACCACGTCACAAGGATGGTTCGGATTCATTTGAGTCCAATCTCGAGTTCGGATTTCTCCAAAAGAAAATAAAATGAAAAAAAAGTCTCTTGTTCGGTTTCGAACCTGAGACCAAGGTCAGAACCCACGCTACAGTAAGCGCACCCAACACACCCACTAACCAATTAGGCTAAGTGGCCAACTGATATGAATTGAGTTTTTAAGAGGTTTGATCTTAGTTTCGGTTCATTGAACTTTTTATGAAAAGTAACTAATTTTAATTTCGTTTCTTCTCCATTTTCTTTCAAAAATTCCAGAACATAACTTTTATACATTTCTAACATATCAGTAAATTAAATCTTGATTTTTGACATAAAAACATCACTTTTTCTATTTGACTACAAATTTGTCTACAATTTCAAAAATGTACAACCGAAGTCGTTTCTTTTGTAAATTGGCATTCAAACTTCTCGTATTTCCTTCTTATTATGACTATTAATATTACTTAATTATTTCAGTAACAAAAATCATTTTTTTTCTCATTTTTAACCATTGAAATAGCAAATTCACCACTAAGCATGATTAACATTTCAATCCAATTAAGCATTAAAATCATGTCTTCTTGGTATAGCACAAATCATCAATTAAAGCATGGTAGAAATGTCAAAATTAAACTAACTATCAAAATTTGCAACTAATTATCATTCTTTCCACACACAATCAAGCATTCTAATTTGTCTTAAACATATGGCTAGAATAACTATGTCTCTTTTCAAATGCATCAACCATACTCTAGCATGAACCTAGTTAGAAGTGTAAGAGAATCACCCACCTTTGATGGAGAGAAAAACAAACAAACTCCTAATGATCTCCTACAACGATCGAGCGAAGCCGTCTCCTCCTAAATCAAGCCACCAAAAAGCTTCTCCTCCTAATGATGCCGCAACCCGATCCTTGCCCCCTAGTGTAGTCCGGCCTCCTCCTTGGATGAAGAACAAAATAGCACACAATCTCACAACTCCTCAATCTTTTGTCTCACTCAAATTACTTCTCTTTCTTTTCTTTCTATTCTTTACTTTCAAAAATTCTAAGTGTGAGAATGAAGAGTATAGGGAGGGGTATTTATACAATTTTTTTGGGGTGAATGTAGGGCTAGGATGTGATCAAATGGTTAAAGATAAATGGTCTAGATGAACTAGGGAATTATAAAAACTACCCATGATACACAACCACCTCTCCACCACTTCCATCTCTCCCACATCCCTCCATCACAATCCGGCCTAGGTAAAGGTGTGCAATGCACACCCTAGTGCCTGCACGTGCCAACTAGTACCCCCTCCTTACAAGTGTACATGTACATAAAAATTTATTTGTTTATGACTAGAGTCTACAATACAAGTTAAATTGTTTTGAAAGAGAAATAAGTTAAATGGGTTCACTAATGGGCCAATTTAACCATGGGTTTAAATAATTAAAATAATTAATTAATAAAGTGGGCTTAAAAGACAATTTGGGCTTTAGATTTTAATTAGGCTTTAAAAGAAAATATTTTTTTGGAAAAAAAATAGGAGAACAAATACTATAAAAATATTTTATACGAAAAATTACACAAATGAAATCATACATGCAAAACATGTAAAATCATAAAAATCTCATAAATCAAATCTAGGGTGTTACAGGTGAAGTATCCTGAAGTGGAGCGCCTATCAATTATAGATCCTGCCCGATCAACTTTAGTATATGCTTCAACCTTCAAGTGACCATATTTCGCAAATAAGTCCCTTTTTCCTGGAGCAGACTTAATATATCTCATAATTCTCATCACCGTATCCATATGATGTTCCCGAGGCGCATGCATAAATTGACTTACCACACTTAAAGCATATGACAAATCTGGCCGTGTATGTGCATGATACATCAACCGTCCAACCAATCTTTGATATCTTTCCTTATCACAAGACATTTGATCATCTTCGTTGCACAATTTCAGTCCTTCTTATAATGGTGTACCAATCGGCTGACAAGCGGACATTCTAGTTTCCTTCAATAAATCAAGAGCATACTTTCTTTGAGACAAAAATATCCCCTTTCTTGAGTGAGACACTTCAGTACCAAGGAAGAACCTCAAAGGGCCAATATCTTTCATTTCGAACTCTTGTGACAAGTAGTTCTTTAATGCCTTCCTCTCCTCAGGATCATCTCTAGTTATTATCATATCATCCACATAAATAATAAGAGCAGTAATTTTACCGTCTTTCCTTTTTAAGAACAGAGTATGATCTGAATTACTCTGATAGTATCCGAATGTCCTCATTGATTTTGTAAAACTCCCAAACCAAGCTCTTGGTGACTGTTTAAGCCTATACAATGCTTTCTTCAACCGGCATACTTTATTGCTGTGTTGGACTGGTCTGTTCGACCTTGGTTGAAGATATATATAAACCTCTTCTGTCAATTCTCCATGCAAAAATGCATTCTTCACATCAAATTACTCCAGCGGCCAGTCAAGATTTGCATCAAGTGATAGTAAAACTCAAACAATGTTGAACTTTGCCACAGGTACAAATGTTTCATCATAATCAATTCCATAAGTTTGAGTGTATCCTTTGGCAACCAGCCTTGTCTTGTACCGCTCTATCGTACCATCAGACTTATATTTCACTGTAGAAATCCATCTGTATCCTACCGGCTTCTTTCCTGCTAGCAGCTCGATTATCTCCCAAGTCTAATTCTTCTTCAAGGACTTCATCTCCTCATCCATAGCAGCTTTCCACCTTGGATCAGTAAGGGCTTCCTGCACACTGTTAGGAATAGATACAAAAGATAATTGATTCAAAAATAACTTATTTGATTCAGATAATCGGTGAGTGGACACATAACGACTCATGGGATACTTGATATTACTAGTGGGATCAGGCTCATAAGTAGGTTTTGGAATACCTCTAGTAGTACTATTTGGGAGTTCTCTTCTTGGAGCTTCGGACAACAATGAAGATTGGTTTTGGGGTTCTGACAGTGCTGGTGGAAGAGATGATTCTGACGATGCTGGTGGTGGAGATAGCTCATCTTCATGCAGGTTCAGTAGTGATTGTAGTTCTTCGTGGAGATCTCCTTCCTCAACCAATTCTTTATTCGAGTGATTGTCACTGCTTACATCCAAGTTTTCACCCCTTATATCTGATTGTTCAGTCTGAATGGTAATCACTTATCAAAGCCAGGTTTGGCTAATGTGTTAGTCTGACTAATACATTAGACAGGCTTGACTCAGTCAGGATTAACTCAACATTAAACAGACCATGCAACCACATGAATAATTTGATAATCAACTCGATCTGGACACAAGTCTTATCCCATCCATTTTTGATCCCTTCATATTCAATTCTTTGATTCATTGCTTCTTTCCATCCCTTGCATTCGTCCTGATTTGTTAATTCCTTATTGGGTACAATTTATTCTTTCTGTATCCACATTCTTTTTATTCCGGTGCAAGCAATCTCTGATTTTCCACTTGCCTCGTTGATCCTTCTTATTCCAGCTTGTGTGTCGTTCATTGCTTTTCCTGCCTTGTATTCATTTTCATTTGTTGATCCATATTGAGTATCATGTTGGTTATTTCTTCCCTGCTATACTCTCTTCAATTCCGATTTTCCCCTCGTCCTTCTTCCTTCGTAATCAATTCCTTAATTTTCTTTTGTCCCTTCTAGTCATCCTCCTCTTTAAACTCTTTTTTGGGTATAGCTTCGTTTTTCTCGTACCTATTTATCTCTTTATAATTATTTTCCCGAATACTTTGTATATTTCGATGATTAATTATTATATTTATTTCGATCTTCTATAAAGATATTTCTTAACAAGATTTTATTATTCCGAACAATGGTGTATTTTAACTTCACCTTTCATTTTTGACCGACTATATATTTCTACTGGATTATTTTGATAAGACAAATTCTTACTTTGTTGTATAATGCTATTATTACTACCATTATTATATTGCTATTATTTTCATTATCATTACTAGTATTATTATTATGGTTACTACTGTTGATATTCTTATTGTTGTTTTCATTATTTTATTATTATTGTTGATATTAAATTACATCTACAAAAATGTTGGGCCAAACTATATCTTGTCTTGCATTATTATTTTTACTAGTGTTGTTAACATTTTAATATTATTGTCGATATTATTATTATTGTTATCATTCTTTTTGCGACTTCTGTTATTATTATTGTTATGATCATTGTTATTATCATGGTTATTCTTATTGTTATTAGTATCGATATTTTGTTATTATTTTGTCATTGGTATTATTATTTTTATCGTTACTATTATTATTATTATTAATTTATTTTGTGCCTGAGCATGCTCAATTTTATATACATTTCACCACTTCGGTGCAACCTAATGTCGAGATGGCAAATATGCAACTCGATGTCAATGGAGGCAAATTGTAACTGGATATCGGCGAGGCAAAACGTACAGCCGAATATTCGGACGGCAACCTGCAACCTGATGTCGTGAAGGCAAATATGCAACTTGATGTTAAGGAGGCAAGATTTTCTACCTATTGCTAATTGATATTTCAAGACTCGTTACTTATATAAAGAAACTGATGGTAAAGGAATATTTTCATTATTATTGGTATTATTATTATCATTATCGTTTCAATTGATGTGATTATTATTGTTTACATCACCTTATTACTGTTATTATGTTTATTATTATTACTGTTACTTTATTGATATTATTGTTATTATTGCTATTATCATATTATTTATTTTCCTTATTGATATTATTTTTAATGCTATCATTATTATTATTATTGCATTATTTTCATGAGTGTGTTGAATTCTATTATGTCTTGTATGAGTTATTGTTATTACTAGTATTGTTGATATTTTTATTATGTTATTATTACCTGTATGATTATGACGATTTTGATTGCTGTTATTATTATTGTTATTATTATTATTTTTGTTACTACTATTACTAATTTTATTATTATCATTGTTTTTATTATTGCTATTATTATTCTGTTACTATTGATATTATTATTATTGATATTTGTTGTGTTATTATTTCTGTTAAAAGCCATTAGTTTTGATACGTATTCTATCTTTTAATTATGAAGAGTGAAGCTCAAGCCTTATATCCATTTTGCATTATTGTCTATCTCTATTTGGAGCCCATACTCCCTTTGTTCTGGTGTCTCATTCTCTTCTTCCTGCTCAGATCGTCGCTTGGAGTCACGTGGTCTACAACAACATGTCTGGAGCTTGGAACGTCACCATCAGAGTGTCGCAGCGGAAGCGTGGTGGGCCATAACCCGCAGGTCCCGGGATCCCCTTATTGCAACTAGTCCCTTGTATTGTTGCTTCCCTCTCTGTTCCTTGTATTCATCCTCATCCATTGATTCACTAAATGGTTTGATTCTTCCCGGTCCTTTCCCTCTCTGATTTCAGTTCTGCTGACTTCTTATCTTGCTTTATTATCCATGTTGTTCTTTCCTTTTGATACTGCCTTTTTTTTTCATGCATTCCATTTGACATCGTTGTTATCCACTCCCTTCTTATTTTGGTGTTACCACCAAGTTGACTTTTCTTTGGATCCCTTGTTTGTTACCCTCCCCTAAATTGCTTTTACTCTGTCCTATGTACCGCCTAAGTAAATTTCGAGGATGAAATTTGTGTAAGGTGGGTAGGATTTGTAACTCATGTTTCCCCGTATTTGTATTTTATACTATATTTTACCTCATTGTACTCCTTCATCTACTTGAAACCATGTATTTGTTTCAGATTGAATAAAACCATTAAATTGTTTTCGACTCAATTTTTGGTCCTTTTACCGAATTCATTTGTGTGCACTGTGTCATTCTTCATGAAGAAATGGCTATTTGTTCCTTGTATTCATCCCCATCCGTTGATTCACTAAATGGTTTGATTCTTCCCGGTCCTTTCCCTCTCTGATTTCAGTTCTGCCGACTTCTTATCTTGCTTTATTATCTCATGTTGTTCTTTCCTTTTGATACTGCCTATTTTTTTTTCATGCATTCCATTTGACATCGTTGTTATCCACTCCCTTCTTATTTTGGTGTTACCACCAAGTTGACTTTTCTTTGGATCCCTTGTTTGTTACCCTCCCCTAAATTGCTTTTACTCTATCCTATGTACCGCCTAAGCAAATTTCGAAAACGAAATTTTTGTGTAAGGTGGGTAGGATTTGTAACTCATGTTTTCCCGTATTTGTATTTTATACTATATTTTGCCTCATTGTACTCCTTCATCTACTTGAAACCATGTATTTGTTTCAGATTGAATAAAACCATTAAATTATTTTCGACTCAATTTTTGGTCCTTTTACCGAATTCATTTGTGTGCACTTTATGTCATTCTTCATGAAGAAATGGCTATTTCTTCTCATTTATCTCTTTATCCCCCATTTTATTGCATTTTGACCAATTCTCCTGTTGGGCCCTATTCAATTCGGGTACCCTAAAACCCACAAACCCGAAACCCTACTATTTAAACTCCTTAATCCTAACCCCTAACCCTAATCACTATTAAACCCCTAACAAACCCACTGCTACCTTCCCCTTTCTCCCTCCGTAATTTACTCTGTCTCCTTCTCCATTCGTCCATGACCCAAAACCCACTCCGACCACCATCAACCTCCGTTCACCCTCGGCTTCCACCACCGCCTCACCATCCCGTTCTCAGATCACCCGTCCATTCGCCATCGCCATCGCCATCATCCGTCGTCTTCACCCATTGAACCCAACTCTCGAAAACCCATTTCACCATTTCTCCATCGTCGTTGCCCCCCCTCCGCCATTAACCACTGCACCATCCCCTCAGCACCCTTGGCCTCCGCTCCGACCACCACCATCAACCGCCAACAACCCATTTCTCCTCTTCCCCTGTTTCCAAACCCAGAATAGAGCCACGCCTTGTCGTCGCTAGCTTCGCCGTCCGCCGCCTCACGTCACTATCGCCAGCGTTACAAGCCCACCGCGTCATGTCGCCGTCGACACGCGAGCCCTGCATCGTCGCTTCCCGCTAGCTGCTGTCGCGAGGAAGAAGACGCCTTGCCATTGGTTCGTTACGCTGTCCCCTGTTCTGCCACAGCGATCCGAGAACCGCTGTACGCTGTTCGGCCAGATCCGGTGTGAGGAAAGAATCTGATTGGCTGCGTTCCACTGTTCCGTGTTTTGCCGCGCTGGATCTGGTGCTTGCTGTTCGCTGTTTTGGCGTGATCCGGTGTGCGGAAGAGAGCTGATTGGAGGGTTTCGGTGTTTGCTGTTTTGCCACGCCAGATCCCGACGCGCTGTTTGCTGTTCTGGCCGATCCGGTGTGAGGGAAAACTCGATCTACGGTCGATCTTCGCACGTGCTTCACACGTGCTTTTGGGAGACTTCTTCCGAGATTTTTCAACCCAATTTTCTACAACAAGTGGATCTAATCGTCGTCAAATTAAGGCAAGTATCCCTTGTACAATTTATTTGTTCTAGTACAAGCATCCCTTGAAAAATACTACAAATAGTTAGAGTTGTGACTCCTCCTTGACTATCATTGTTGATCAATATTAAACCTCCAAAATTTATAATTCTAAGAGTCACAAAATTTCATTGTGTTAAATTATAACTACTTGGACTCAGTTTATTCCCTGAACACATGAACATATGAATTAAGGAGCCCAAAATTTGTAGACACACGTTACATCCAGTATTTGATGAACTTACAACCATTTGACTTGAAAAACAATTATTACTTGCTGTTTTGACCACCATTATCCTGTATTTATATGACACAATAACTTAGACGCCTAATGACAAATTTCCATGTAATCTATACTAGTAAGTTATTCCCACATGTTGCTGTCCTGAATCTTCTTTTGCTGTTTCGACCTATTTAACATTAGAATCTGGAACCGAGCCCTGAATAGAAAATGTAGATCTGGATGTCTAGATATCGATAGCCTCCGAAAGTTTCAAATTCGGAGTTACAGACTAGGAGTTATTGCAGTTTTACTGCAGCTGTGTCGGTAGATGCAGATTCGTAAAACTGCTGCACACATTTACTTTGCGCATTAATTTAGCTATGTAACCAGCGAGCATATGACCCAAAATTTTATATGTAGTTGCTGGACACCCTATAGGACATCCCAAATTCTTTTTAGAATTAATTTTCATTATTTCAACCCTGTTTCACATGTATAAACTCAAATACACAATTCTGCCTGAACAAATGTTATAAGCCGGGGTTTGAGGGAAGGACTATAGAGTGGACAACATAGGTAAGTGTACTCGGAAGGGGGCCCGTGTTTCCCAAACTTGTATGTTAAATGGAACTAAGTGACACGTAGAACTAAGTGCCACGTCATGGTGACGGGTGCCACCTCTAGAGCCTACGAGGGCCACCTCTAGAGCTCATTACAAGGTTACATGATATATATTTGCGATCACATGAAACTAAGTGCCACGTAGAACTAAGTGACACGTCATGGTGACGGGGCCACCTCTAGAGCCCATGATTTGATCACCTGCTTGTTATTTGATGCCTGAGTACACCGTCCTATAGACTCCATTACTAGGTCTAAACGAAATTGCTCTGACTGTGGCAACCATATAGTAAAAGAATGGATGCATGAAGTGCTACCTAGATAGTAATAACTACAAGACTTGAACATGAAACTTGAACATGACACCTGTTACTTGATACTTGATGATACGATACATGAAACTTGATACGTGAAACCTGACACATGAAACATGATACTTGATGTTAGTTACCTCTACAGGTTCACCTGTCACATGTTTTACCATTAGCAGTTGTTAACTAGCCTGTTTACTAGGATGTCCCTCTTGTCAGCTAGTTCTTGGTTTTTCCACTACTTGTTATAACTCTGTTACATTCTTGATTCCAATTTCTATTCCTCATACTTGTAATTGTTTTCACTATTTGTGGTCCCAGCTTGCACTAAGGGCATTTTTTCTTATTTTTCTCGGTTTTCCCTTTTTATATTTATTAAGCAGACTTGGGAGACGAGCTACCTGCTAGGATTGGCGAGCAGACATTTTAGGCTTCGCTTGGAGCAAGAACTTGTTTAAATAATTGCTTTCCTTAAGGTATTTATTTCTCCTGCCGTATAAGACTTATAACGGGCTTACGTTCCCGAGTTTACATTTGATCCAGACTTGAAAAATATGTGGACATTATCATTTGTTTTCAATTGTTTTCTGTTGCTTAATGAATTATTCATGCATGCTTGGTTGTATATATATGTTGTTATATTCTTGTTGTGATGCTGAGTCGATCCTACAGCTTATGGATAATGTTAAAATCATCCGCTGGGCTTCGTCACGTGCTCGTATTCCATATTTTTGGGAGGCGGGGCGTAACAAGATTTTTAGTGGAAGAGTTTGAACTTCACTTCGATACTCTCCCTGAAGTTCAACCGCAGAGGAAAAATACATCTCATCTTCATGGAATACAACATCCATAGTCATAAACATCCTTTGAGTTGGTGGGTGATAGCACCTATACCCTTTTTTTATCTTGGGCATATCCTACGAAACACATCGAACAGCTCAAAGGGTTAACTTATTACGTTCATGTTGATGAAGATAGACAGGTGCAACACACCTAAACACACGATGTGGCAAGTTGATGAATTTTTGTGCATTCACAGCTTTAGTTAATGCTTGAAATGGCGTGAGAAAGTTTAGGATACTAGAGGGAACTCGGTTGATTAGGTATACAGCAGAAGCAATGGCTTCCCCTTAATAAATGAGTGACATATTACCATGGATAAGAGAAGCACGGACCACCTCGAGCAAGTGTCTGTTTTTTCTTTCTGCGACTCCATTCTGTTGAGGTGTATACGAACATGTAGTCTGGTGAACAATCCCATATTCCACCGAATATTGTTGCAGATTCGAACTCAGGTACTCGCCATAATTATTACTCCTAAGAACATGAATCTGTGCTTTATACTGAGTCATAACCCGTTTGTGAAATTTCTTAAATAAGTTACTAACTTCACTTTTAGACTTCATCAAACAAATCCAAGTCATACGAGTACAATCATCGATAAATGTCAAATCATTTTTCTCCTCCAAAAGTAGTGTTCTTAGATGGACCCCAAATATCAGAATGGATAATCATAAATAGAAGAGAGCTTCTACTTGGACTTAGAGGAAAAGAGACACGGTGATCTTTTTGCGAGTTCACACACATCACACCGAAAACAGAAATGTCCAACTTCAAAAATAAATTGAAAATAATTTCTTCAAATAACCAAAATAAGCATGCCCTAGACGTCGATGTCATAGCCAAATATCTGATTTATTCTTCTCACCTTCAGATCCTTCCACACTTAGAACTTGAGTCAACTTGCTTGAATTTTTAGATTCTAAATCTAGGTAATAGAACTTCCCGTGTCTAACCCCATAACCAATCGTCTTGCGAGTCCGAATATCCTTAAACACACAATGTGAAGGCCAAAAAACTATAATACAATGTAAGATAGTAGTTATTTGAGCAACAGATAACAGATTAAAATTCAAGGATGGCACAACTTGGGCGGTATCTAAGGTTAGGTTGTTTGTGAGAGGTATGGAACCCTTGCCAGTAACAGTGGCATGATCACCATTGGCAGTGGACACAGTTGATTTGGTGGATGGTTAAAAATTTTAACTTGTCTAGAATCAAAAGTCATATGGTCGGTAGCACTCGAATCAATTATCCATGCATTATTCATAACAGAAGCAGAAATATTAAAAACCTTACCATCATTACCTGCAGCTGTAGATGCAAGTCCAATACTCTTCCCAGCTCCATCAGCACCTCCAACAGCGAAAGTGGATTGGTTACAATTCTTCTTACGAGGATCCCTGCTATGATCCCAGTTCTCTGGGTAACCGATAATCTCATAACAGCGGGTTTTTGTATGACCGATTTTGCCACAATGAGTACACTTCCTTGACTCATACGATACTTTGGTCCCAGGGTGGAGATCAGCAAATACCAACACAACAAGCACTACTAACGGCAACACAACAAGCAGCGCAGCGGGTCGGCGCAAGAACAGCAAACGGCAAAACGAACAGATTCAGCAACTCAGCAAACAACAAGGAGCACACAACCATCGACAGATCAGATCTGATCTGATCCAATACAGATCTATCGTCGGATCTTCGACTCCGCAGCAAAGTTCGTCGACAGCGACTACGCGAGGCGGCGACGGGAGTCAATGGAAGGCGACAGGACGACAATGGCTTTAGGCTGCAGCAACGACAAGCAGCAAAGTAGCAATAAGTTTGGGGTTTCGGATGGGTTGACAAAGGAGAACGGCAGCAACGACGAGAGTCAACAGAAGAGCAACACAGCAATGGACGGGATCGATGAAGGAGAATGGGATCAACGAGAATCAGGGTCGACGAGGAGTTTTGGAGATTTAGGTCGACGAGGATCGGCGACGACAGTGAGGATCGACGACGACGAAGAACAGCAATGGGACGAGCTTTCAACGACGATGGGCTTTTCGGTGGCGACGGCCTTGACAGCTTCGATCGACGACGATGGCGATTGAAAGTTCGAAGATCGAGGTTCAGGTGGCGATGAGATCAACGACGGGATCGATGAGGACGAAGAAGGGGTGGATTGGGATCTTCTTTTTCTTCTTCACCTAGCCTAGGATATTTTAAGCTCTGATACCATATTGAAAATTGAGATCAGATTGATTTGAGAAAAATAATATTTTTCTTATTCATGTTTATTTCTCTACAGTGTACATCTATATATAAGAATTACATTTTTGGAGAAGAAAAAAGAAGATTGAGAGAAGATTGGGGAGATGAGAGATTTGGAAAATCTGTTTCCTATAGATTAGGAAACAAAATATACAATTACTATATTTCAACAATATAAACTTGAGCACTAAAAGTTTAGATCAGACTACTAGTTAGCAGATTAACCACCGGATTAAAACTGTATACATATACTTGAGCACTTAAAGTTTAGATCCAACTAACTAGTTAGCTTTGGTTCTATATTGTAAAAGAAATATAATTCACAATTTCAATTTTTTTTAACTCTAATATCGACGATCAACTTACTTTGGACCAGTACATCCCATCGTCGTTCCCAAGCCTCCATTGAGCTTTAACACAACAAGCTTGTCAAGAAGTTTCTTCCTCTCTTCTAAATCTGCATTGCATTTCTCCAACCAATCACATCAATCACCTAAACAAATCAATACTTTCCCCAAATTATATATATATTTTTAGGTTATTTCAGAGATCAAGCTTGCCTTCGGCTGTAGCCGCTAATGTGTGATAACTCTTAAGGCACAACCACCTCATCAGTTGGAGTCTTGATCTTGCTCCGCTCTATGTGCTCCGCTTGGACCGCTTCTCCACTACACTCAAAAACAACCAAAACAATTAAAATAAATCAGCTACCATGTTTTTTTTTTTAACTAAGTGGTTGTTCCGTTGGTTGTAAAATATTTCCTAACCATGAAAATTGCTATAAGAAAAATAAATATGCGAAAATGAATTCTAAAAAAAATGTTTGTTTAGATGTAGTTTTATTATAAAACTAGATTTGCCCGTGAGCACGTGCCTACGGCAAGTATTTAAAACGATACAACATATGAACTTTTTGTAAACAGTAAAACAACAATTATGTAGATCAAGTTTGAATAATAAACAATAATTAGTTTTTTTAAAAGTCCATATTTTTATTAGTATATGTTGAAAAATAATTATAAATGGGGATGTAAAATCAAACTTCTTAGAACTTCGAGTGTGAAAAATGATGAAATTTAACCGTTGATGAGATTTTTACTATTTTGAATGTAACATGAGCAATAAAAAATGTATAAAAAATATGAAAATTTACAAACCTGAAATATGAAAATATAAATTTCTGAATAAATAGAGAGAGAATGAGAAGAGAGAGAGAAAGAGAGAGAGAGAAATATATAAATAAAGGAGTTATTTTGGGAATTTGAATTTGAGTTTTGGGGAGAACTTTTGGGCTGAAAAATATGTGTTGTGATGTTAGATCTGGACCGTTGATTTCAACCCAATTGAATGAGAGTCACTTGATAGCTTTCTTTGTGTTTTATTATATAGATAGAATAGAGAAGAGAGAGAAATTTTTTAAAAAGTAACAAAAATTAATGTAGATGAGTAAGAGCATCTGTAGTCGTTATCTATATATCGATAATATCGATATATAGCTGAAAAAGTAGCTGCAGTCGTTTGCTATATATCGATATTATCGATAAATAGCTACAGTGCATTGCTATATTTGAGAGAGGAAATAGCTTTATCGATAAGTCAGCGACGGTGGTCGAAGAGCCGTCCGTTTCGTGCAAAACACTGTTGTCGGCGTCGGACGGCATTCGATATGCCGTCCGTTTCAATTTTTCCGCAAGTGCAATTAATGCAGCTATGCAGTTAAGTATAGTCTTGACCAATTAATTAAGTACCTATTAGTCTTGACCAATTAATTAAGTACCAATTAATGCCTTGACCAATTAATTAAGTACCAATTAATGCAGCTAAGCAGCCATGTGCAATTCTGGCTTAGTGTCGGACGGCACTTCATGTGCCGTCCTAGACATTCGCCTGCACTTGCACTTTTGGCCTCCGACGGCATTTCGTATCCCGTCCCTTAATATTAAATAGTTGTTTGCTATAATATAGCTTACGACGAGTGCAGCGGAATCGTAATATCTATTTCTATTTATCGATATATGGATAAATTTATAGAAAACGACTACAGATGCTCTAAGTAGAAGTGTTTTATTAGATAGTGTAAAAAGATAGAAAAGAGAAACAATTAAAAAAAAAGTGCTACAGTGCTCATCCATGGAAATCCGAGTATTTTTTTCAGATTTCAGATGGTGCTACAGTAGCGCTACAGTAGGAATCCAAATCCAAGCAAAAAACAGCTAAACAAACCATGTGAACAGTGCTCATCCATAATTTTTTTTTTTTTTTTTTTTGCTACAGTGTTTATACAGCTAACTAAACAACCCATAAAAGAAAACAAGAAACCAATACTACTCTGAAAAGCAGAAGTTTAGGGATTATCCCTTAGATACCTTCTCTTCAGGCAAATTTGAATTGTTGATTTTTTTTATCAATTAGTAAATCACATCTAAGGGTTATGATATTGTACCGTTTAAGAAGGAGGAAAAAAATTTCATTCTTCTTTCCTAAATTTCAGCGTTAACAATAGAAAAAGAAAAACTTTTAAGGAAATACAAAATGTCGCAGAGTAAAAAGCTACAAATAAAAAACAATATAAGCAATGGAACCAAATAAAAAAGCTACAAAACAAGCTTATCATGTTGAGTACCGAGTTTTACCGAATATTTTAGCTGATGTACTAGATTCTTAAGTGGAATCCAACTGGCACAAGTAATACATAAAAGAAAATAACTATAAAAAATGTACTCAATTAGTTAATAATACCTATCATAATTGTTTGTTTGTGCCAGTTGAGTTCCGCGTAGTTATCCAACACATCATTTAAATAAATATATTAGGAAGTACTTGTAGCACTACTCTATAAAATTGCACCAGACACAAACTACAATTCAAACTACTTTATTCTTTATATTCTTTATTTTATGTGCATTGCATAATATACCTCAGGTATCGAGAAACGGGGTTAATGAATCCAAACTTCTCATTATCACTGCAGAAAGAGGCCACACACAAAAAAACCCGAGATTGAGGGCATATCTAAATCTGAGAGATGAATTGAAGATGAGGAAAGTGAGGGGGCAGGAAAATGTGAGACCTGATATCGGTGAGGCTAGTGACTGCAGATTGGAAATTGGAGAGCATGTCGGAGTTGGAAGCGATTGGAGGGGCGAGAGAGAGAGAGAGAGAGAGAGGTTGAGAAGAGGGAAAGGGTTTTGTAGGGAACGAATGAATGGAGGGGGATTCGACGGATTTGACGGCGGAGAAGCGGGAGAGGCGGTGAAGGAGGGAAAACCATCTCTACTATTATAATGGGAGATATTATAATGGGAGAAGGGCTTAGTGTCATCTGTCATTGTTGTCATTTTGTCAACACGTGTTGACAAAATGACTCACTTTGGTAAATAGTTTCAAAAGTGGACCAGTTTGGTAAATATTTTCGAAAGTGGATCAGTTTGGAAATTATTTTCTTTTTATCCTTTTCATTATCCTTCAATTTTTTTCACGTGCACGTGTGCACGTGTATGATACTAGTTGATTTTGAATGGAAGTGGAAGAGGCGGTCAAAACCTGAATGAAGCAAGCTTCACTCAACGTTCGGAAAATTAATCATGGATCTATTTCTGCACAAGTCCCCCTATGTATTTTGAATTTTTTGCCATAATAGGCCACTTATTCAAAATATTTGCGATTATGGCTCATTTTCGAAATTATTAGCGTTCGTGGGCTATTTTGTGCTATGTCAGCAACTGCCGCTATTCTCATTAGTGACCTCTTTCATTTTGAAAGTCGCTAATGGAAATAACGACATCTGTTTTAAAATATTTGGAATTTTTTTGTTTATTGTCGTTATTCCTTTAGCGGCCAAAGCATATATGAAGTCGTTAATGGGATTAGCGACCTTTAATAAACTGTATTCTAACATTTAGCAAAATCTAGAGAGTTTTTGCTTTCTTAAAAAATAACAATCAATTTATTTTTAAAATTGAGGATGTTATTCGGAATAGCGACCTTAGTTGTACAAAGACTGCTATTCGGAATAGAGTCCTTTATTGTTCTAAGGTCGCTATTCTGAATAGAGGCCTTAGTTGTGTGACTATTTTACAAATTTTACAAAGAACAAGAAGATTTTGTTTCCTACTGAAGTCGCTATTGCGAAAAACGACTGAAGTATACTAAAGTCGCTATTCCCAATAGCGACCTTAGTTTTATAAATTATTTTTCCCAAAAGAGTAAAAGCTCTCTAGAAATCGTTAAGTATCTCAATACATTTATTTGAGGTCACTAATCTCATTTGCGATCTCATATATACTAAGGTCGCTAGTGAGAATAACGACAGCAAACAAAAAATTCTAAATATTTTAAAATATAGGCCGTTGTTCTCATTAGCGACTTTCAAAATGAAGAGGTCGTTAATGAGAATAGCAGCCGCTGCTGACGTGGCACAAAGTAGCCCACGAGCGCTAATGTTTCGAAACTGGCCCATAATTGTAAATATTTTCAAAAAGTGGCCTATTACGACAAAAAAATCATGTATTTGTTCCTAGTTATATAAATAAATAAAAGATAACAGTGTGTTTGTGAATGAAGTTAAGTTAGGATAACTAGAGCTATCTCTTATAACTTTAGAAAATTCTAGTTATCCTAACTTTGGTATGATTGAGACTTATTTTGGAGTTAAGATGACTACAGTCATCTTACCCAAAAGATGAGAAAATCATAGTTATCTAAACACCACAGTTAACAAATTTTTTTTAACTTCGAAGGTAACTTTAAAACAGAGCTAAGAGTATGACCACCAAAGTTATCTTAACTTTGTTCACAAACAGGGCCTAAAAAAAAATACTGTCACTTTTGTAAATATGTACTCACCATGGCATGTTATTTTTGGGGGTTGGGACTTAAACGGTGCACAACAATGTTTTTCAGTCTCTAATTTAATATGCATCATCAATACCTTCAATAGCAGAAAGCTTGATTTTTAACATGGGTTGAGGAGGGCATGTCTATCTAATCAACTAAAGCAACAGTCTTGAAACGTTATACAACATATTTCCTCCTTCCTTTTCTTATCCTTGCTTAGGTTCTAAAAGTTAAAACATGAAATATTACTAACACAAAAATATAAATGGAAGAATTTACTTCTACTTTTTTCTCACCTTCATAGGTGGAGTGTTTAACCTTTTATAGGGTTACAAAGAATAATCAAATGTCTCATAAGTTACAAAGTAATTAACATAAAGATATAAAGGTGGAAGAAAAGTTATAAAATCAAGGAATGATGGTTATCCATAATATTTACAACAATCCTCCCTTGGATGTCCATCATTTATAATATTCTCTACGAATGTTCAACATTCAATAATAATTGCCTCATTAAAACCTTGCTGAGAAAAACTTAATAGAAAAAATTAGAGCGAAATAAAAAGAGTACAACCTTCTTAATGATCATTGAATTAGCATTGGATGTGCACAAGGTTGCCTCGTTAAAACCTTTGTTAGGAAAAAACCAGTAGGATAAAACCAAGAAAAGGAAAAAGAGTATTGTGCGCATATATCCTGGGTAGCATGCTTCGGGCTGCTTTCTCCAATTAGTTACTCCCCTTGATAACAACAATCCCTTACATAATTTGATGATGTATTCTACACATACCAATCTCGTATACACCTTTCTGGAAGATTGACTTTGGCTGAGTGAGAAGATCAGTTAAGTTGTCAGTAGAACGAACTTGCTTAACTTCAATATTGTTGTTCTTCTAAAGCTCGTAAGTAAAGAAGAATTTTGGTGAAGTGCTTAGCCAGGTCTCCTTTGATGAAATGTTCTTGAATCTGTGCTATACATGCGGCATTGTCTTCGAAGATAATGCTCGAAACATATGTAATAGAAGTTAATTGACAAGAACTACGAATGTGCTGAATTAAAGATCTCAACCATACACATTCATGGCTAGCTTCATGAAGAGCTAAAAATTCATAGTTGTTAGATGAAGTAGCTATTAAAGTTTGTTTAGTAGAACACCAAGAAATAGCAGTATTACCACTAAGAAATATATAACATGTTTGAGATCGACCCTTATGAGGATCATAGGGGTATCCTGAATCTGCATAATCTATAAGCTTGGAACTTTTAGGATTGTAAGAATAAAATTAACCTAAGTCAACAGTTCAACGTAAATATCTTAAAATATGTTTGATTTTAGTCCAGTCCTTGAGTTGGTGCATAGCTATATCTAGCAAGTAAATTCATGGAAAATGAAATATCTGGTCTATTGCATTGTGCCAAGTATAGTAGGGCACCAACAACACTTAAGTATGGAACTTCAAGTCCCAATACTTTTTTCATTTTCCTCTTTAGGACAGTATGGATCTATCTTTATGTTTAAAGATCGGACTACCTTTGGAGTACTTAGTGGATGTGCCTTGTCTATACCAAACTGTTTCAAAACCTCCTTGGTATAATTAGACTGATGTACTAATATCCCACTAGAATTTCTCTCGTTCTACAGGCTGAGACAAATTTTGTTTTCCCAAGATCTTTCATTTCAAATTCCTTCTTCAAGTAATAAGAAATTTTCTTAAGCTCTTCTTCAGTCCCGATTAAATTTATATCATCCATGTAAACGGCTACTATTGCAAATCCTTTAAAAGAAATCTTTATAAAAATGCACGGGTAAATTTGATTGTTTATATATCTTTCCTTTGACAAGTTTTTGCTAAGACGATTGTACCACATTCTTCCAGATTGCTTCAAGCCGTATGATAATGGTAAAAATCGTAGCAAATCATGGTCATATGATTCCATCACAGATCCTAAAGCTTCTATAAGCAGGTTAACCATAACAGACATCTTTAACAGGTCCGGACTTTCTTCAGGCTCATCTATAAGACATGGGCCGCTTTTAAGCCCATTAAAAGTGATTACGTCCACTAGAAGAGACACCCGGTGTAACACTCCACAAAATTGAGCTATGACAATTTTGCCCACGGGTGTTACACACATGTATTTTGTACCATTATGGGTAATATCTGTAACGTATTTTAATATAAATATCATACGTATTTTGTATTTTGACTATTTATTGTAACGCCCCGGATTCCCGTTATTGGACATCCGTGACATAACCAGAATCTGTGCCTTCAAATGCATCTCAACACAGTAAATAACACGGAAATTTAAACACTTTTATTACCATCAGAGTTATTACATCAAAAATTACAAATATCAGTTTGTCATATCAAACTGTAACGCCTCCCCCCCTTTTTCTTTTGACTTCAAAATTTAATTCTTTCAATTTCTATATCACTTTAAATATAAACTAAGATAGTTATATTCAAAGAAAATTTTGGCAGAGTTTCCCCTAAAATTTCTGTCCCGAAACACAAAAAACTTACGGAATTCTGCTCTAAATTCCGTAGCTCACATTACAGGCAATAATAATCATGGGCTCTCCCAGGCCAAAATGAGCAGAATCACACAGGCAATATAAATATCATGCTCGAGGGGCCAAACTCATAATAGGATATCAATTATCAATTAAAAATCATAAATTCCTTTGAAAACGTAGTAAAGTTTTTAGAAAGTAACTTATAAAACATACCACAGGACCCGGTACTACACAACGAGATGGGTACGGGTCAAAAACATATCATGCCACTTCACACTATACTCATAATCATCATCCACATACTTATACATCTAAAATACAATTTAAATCATAAATTTCACTATTCACACAATTAAACTTTAAACAATAATTTTAAAATAAAGGCTCCACTCCATAGAATTATGAATCTACATCTCACCTCTACACTGCTGAGGACCTGTAATAGTAGGGGATCTAGGGTAATCCAGGGACTCCCTAACCCCCCAAACACTAAGGGATTAGCCATTTCTGGTGTGAGTATAATCTACTAATTAAGCAAATAAATTAACTTTACGTAAAACAGAACGAACTTACGAATACCAAGATAATCAAATTTTACTTGAAATCTGAACAGTAAACATCATAAATGGGATTTCACATCAAAAACTCTCTGAGTCATTACTTGTATGCATATCCATACCCGCTCATAACAAACTTATCTTTAGTTTGGAAAACATTCACAAATTAGTCGCTTAACGCCCATCACTTTATGCCTTATACAAATATTCATATAACTTTACTTTCCCATAAAGCTTTATATTCACAAATAACTCCACTTTCACATAAACTGCACCTCATTTACCATTCATTTGCATTTACAGACTCACGACTTATATTCTTTCGTACTCATCTTCATTCATAAACATGTTCTTTCTCAATCTCATATCACATAACATCGCATTCATTCATTTCTTACAACATATATCATCACGTCTCGCAATTCATCACTTTCAAACTCATTATACACTTCAACTATCACACACACAATTCATCTTGAATGGAAAATAAACGTGTGTCCTGATTTTCTATTATTCGTGTAGGTCATGACTTAAAGTCTAACACAAAACACAGAATACAGAACAGATGCACTTAATCTAATGTTAGCAAGACTCTGAACACACATGCATTCCATACTACATGTGTCCCAGATCAAGCCGTTTCTCCAGTTCAGAGATTTGAACCCTCGCTATGCAATGCATTCTAATTCGGTCTACTTCCTGATATGGTTGAGGAGGTATAAATAACAGAAATAATTTGGGGTGCGAGCCCGTTGTCACCAACAATCGTTGCATCAGACCCTCCTCGAAAGCTGTGACGAAATTACGGATATACCCACAGCATATCTATTGCACAGAAGATCCATTATGATCCGTTCGTGTCCACCAACATAGAACATGACGGCCTCGAAGGTCTAAAACCACCTATCCGCTAAGAAATCGACATTCCGTTCTTACCATGGTACTTCAAAAATTAACAGTGCAAGATACGTACCGCAGCATGTATCCCTAATGACAGGAAGAGACAACCCCATAGTATCACAACCTAGTGCTAACTCTCAGAACGAGTTGGATTATAGGAAATCACACCTAACACCAATTCGATCTTCAAGCGAAACAATAGAAGAAAACCTAATCAATGCAGTTTACTGAAAATATGTTGTTATTCAAATCACACTCGGTGTCGATCAACAAAGTCGAGTCTGACTGGTCTGTCAAGGTAACAACCATCACGGAACCACATCCACTAATTTTCAATACCTTCACAGGCCAGCAACCAAATAATCCCGGCCCATGACCCTCAGCGAGTGGTCCAATAGCGCCCCAAGGATGCAATACTATTCAAATGAAGGTAAGCACACACATAACCATCAATTCTCGACTATTGACAGACTCAGACATCGTGACACCAAACACAAACCGACCAGAGCTATATCCCAACTCACTCATGTCCACCATGATTACTAAGCACAGGAACTTATCTAAGTTCCAAATGAAATGCTAAAAAATCATTAAAAACCCGATAGCTCATGATCACCACACTGCGGTATGCAGAGAGTTCATCATCAATTGTCCGATAAAATAGTTTAAGAAAAAGCAGTAGCTGTGACCCAAGCTACGCTCATCGGAATTCAACACACTCAGAATTTCTAGAAGAGTAAGGAGATCCACTGCAATCCCCTAGTGGACGAATCCCTCAAATTCTTATAGAACTCAAGTCCCTGAGTCAACTTAAACTTGAAGTTTAGTCTAAACAACAGGTTGCTAACTTGCAAGGTCCATAACTTCTAACACACAAAATACATGATTGCTTGATACTACCCATTCTGAAAAGATAAAACCCTAGTCTACAACTCTCCAGTCAACTATTTCCTCAAATTCAATCGTTTAAACCCTTAAAAATACCAAAATCCATCAGATGCATAAACAGGGCAGATTTGGTCTTTCTAGCGAATACTGCCTTAACTAAGACCGAATCTGTTCTATCTTTGGAAAATCATAACTCTCAACCTATAAACTAGAATTACAAAATTCCAAATGGGTTAGAAAGCTATGACTCCCTACTACAAATCTCTAATTGGCCAGTCGTCCAAATTCTTAATAAATAAGTCCAGGATTATCCATGTTCACTGACTAGTCAACTTGTACTAGGTTGAACATAGCCCACTTTGAAATTCAATAACAAATCCACCTTAAGTCCAATGCTCATGAAATTTGAGATTATCAATCTACACATATACCATTTCATTGTGTCCAAAATTCACATTTAGATTCGTCTCACACAATGAGCTACAACTCTTCAAACATAGCACACAATTTCAGCCACTCTTTCAGCAGAGTATTTACTACCCTTTACTAAATAATTTGGAAACCTCATCAAACGAACTCTAAAAATTGTAAAATTTGAGAATCATCAACTAGATTCATACCATAACATACTCCCAAAATTTTATAGCAATATCATAAACACACAAGGAGTTATTGCCTTTGAACTTCAGTCCCCAAACACAGACAACTACAGCTGCAACTTCCAGACCCGTTGCATTCTACAATTTTTTTCGAGGCATCAAACGACCTCAGAAAATTACGAAATTTAAGATTATAGTTTCAGACACATAAAAGAGTGTGCACAAAAATTTTTGGCTCAAAATATCCAGGCTACACTGAGATACGAAATCGGAAATACACGATAACTCGTAATTTAGAATTTTCACAACACACCATGTACGTAAAATAAAAGAGTTCATACTCACAAAATATCCCGCGAAGACTCGAAGCGCCACCATGCCACCCCGCATCCAAAGTCGCTAATATCCTATTATCAAATTTGAAAGCAGTTAAGGCTCAAATCATCTAAACCAATCACAAGATCTAATAACACTAATCCAAATATTACACAGGTATTTTATTGAACGCCCGAGATACACACGTGCGATGCACGTAATATTCAAAATCCTACGGGATTTTTATCCCCCAAACAATAACTAAAATTACCCCTAAAATATCCTAATGTCTCAACAAAATTTCTATTACTATAAAGAGACAAATTCTTATATATTTACTCCCCCTTTATAAACCCAAAACCATAATTTATTAACAACTTGCAAATTCTCCATTAACTTGCTAATTTCTTGTATCTATAACACCCAACCCCTCCTAATCTCCCTACTACCATATTTCTACTCAATGGAAATTGAAAACACTTAATTCCATACAAACAAAATAAACTAGGGTATACCTTCCCGAAGCCCTCTCCAAAAACCGACGCTACCACGAGCCAGAGCACCCTCTAATTAGCCATCCCCTCAAATTAATTGAAAAATCATGAAGTATTTAAGCAGATTTGATCGGCCGAAAGTGGGTTTCGGTGGGGTTCTTTTCGGTCGGGATAAAAACAGGAAGGGAAAGAAAGAAGGAGGAGAGTGGAATGGGGGAAGGGGTTTATATAAAAAAAAATTACAATATAAATATATATTTATAAAGGGATATTTACAAATAGGCCCCCAGATCTCCAAAATATTTCAAATAAATCCCAACTCTTTTCTTTAATAATACGAACAGTACAAAATACATAATCACGCGCAATTCTCATTTGTGCATCGATTACAATGCAAAATAGCCATATGCTATTTTACGGGGTATTACATTTATATATTTTCCTTATCTCAAAATTCATTTTAATCATATTTTGAGCCAACTCAAATATTAATTTTAATCTTTGTATTTTTACATGTATTGCACGTGTTTTCAATACACGTGACGATTATGTATATTCCACCATTACGTGTAATATTTCTACGTATTTCAATTATTTATTTTTATAACTTGTTCGAATTCGTTTTATAAGTTGGAATTCATTTTTCTCCTATTTTTGACTCAAATATATTTTTATACATGCAACACACGTGTTTGCAGTGCATATGTTGGTTCCTAAAATTTTCTTGAGTCGTGAATATTTTTCTTCTCATTTTTCTAGTCACAATTATGTGATTTATTTTTAATTAAAATTCATTAGCCCTAAATCATTTTGTAACCCACTAAAATTAATTTAAAACCCATGATTAATTTTGTGTGCACTAAAGTGTACATTTGAAATATAGTTAGTTTGGTACACTTGCCATGTGTAACACACATCTAATCTAATAAAAATTAATAATAAAATTTGTATGAAGGGTGTGCATGCACATTGACTACACGTGCATATGTTTCTTACCATGGTTGAGAATGAGGGAGAGTGGTGTCAGTTAGTGGGAAGTGGGGAGTTATTTTGGGTAGTGGGAAGCTATTTTGACCACAAATTGTCCTATAAATAATTCCTAACTTTGTTATGGATAACACAACTCAAAACAAAATTAAGAGAGAAAGAGAGATGAAGGATTGCGGATTGAGGCTTAGGAGGAGCTTGGCCAAGATTTTGCTTGGGAGCATTAGAGCATTTTGTGAGGCCCTACTACTAGGAAAGTCCACAATTGAGGTGGGTGTTTCTTCAACTTTCTAATATAGTTTTATTAGTAGAATACTTGACATGTGTGAATTGTTAAATACATGATAACTTATATAGATTGGATATTCATATTTAGATTATTTGTTGCGGATTGAATGTGTGAAATTATGATATGGTTGATTTGGGGGGCATTTTCATAAGGTTCTTTTTGAGTTCTACTTGCACTTCAAAAAATCATAACTATTAAACTAGATGGAATTCAGAGATAAAATTTTTATTGGAGCATCTCGTATATGTCAGGAACATCTCCTTAAAATTTTATAATATTTGAATTTCGTTTACTATTTTAATAAAATCCAAACTTGGGACCGGTTGACAGTTGGCTAGTTGTTGGAAATTGTATATATTTCGGATTTTGATCATTTTGACATCTTAGATGAAGTATTTTGAGAAAAGTCAAAACTAATAACTTGAAGTAGGCTCATTAACCTTTCTGTAAAGTCTAAGAAATCAATTTTTTCATAAAGAATTGAATTTATAATGAATTTTACAAGGCTTAACAAGTTGTAGTACTTTAACATTTCGACCCTATTGTAGATTACGGAGAATTTAGGGTTATAGACACCATATTTTGGGGGAAAATTATAACTAAGAAGTTATAGTAGACTTTTATACCTTTATTTTGGCCTAAAGAACACAAATTCTCATGAAGTATAGAATTTTTCTATAATTTTTACAAGTAGCTCGAGCTGCAGTTTTCGGATTGTGAGCCTACTGTTTTGCAAATGAAATTAGACGAAGTAATTAAGGATGAATGTAGATGATCTTAACTACAAAGATGTATTAGACTCATTCATGATTCCTATAAAACTAATGAATCTATTTTTGTAGTAGTATTGGAATTTATATGATTTTTCAATACCATTGGATTGATGTCTTTCATCTAGTTGTCCTAAACTTTTAAAATATATAAAATTGGATTTAAAATTGGGATGTTAGTGAGATGTACCTTATGAGGAATTAAGAGATAATTAAATGATGAATTTAGAATATTAATCATGTGATGTTTGTAAGGGTTTTAACTCATCAAGTGTTATTGAATGTTGCTATAAGAAGTTGGTTACTTCATAATTGATAATAGCAAAGAGAATAGATAAAAGAAGTTAAAAGATGTGAATGGAAATTTTTATAAGTGGTTAGATGTAACCTATGTGATCTCTTTTTGAGATGGTTGTTTGTTCTAGAGTGAGCGGGACCCAGAATACTGGATCCAGAATATTGACAGTTGTGATAAATAGAATTTGAGAAGTAACCAGTGTGAGTTAACTTTTTCTTTGAGAAGTATCCAGTGTGGGATAACATTCTCATGTTTTATTTTAAGCCTGGTAGGATAAGCTAGCTCTAGGTTATGATGGTTATAATTAAACCTAAGGACAAGCACTAGGGGGAGATGTGATAAAATATAAGCAAATATGAGTATGATGGCCTTATTTGATTTGTAGTGGGAGATTATCTCCAGAGTTATCGGGGTGTGAGACATGATGTCCAAAATCACTCGCGGTGGGAGATATTTCTTCAAAATTATCGGGATCAAGATTCGCGGTGGTAGATTATCTTCAGAATTATTGGGGTGTGAGGCGTGATGTCCAAAATCGCTAGCGGTGGGAGATACTTCTTCAGAATTATCAGGATCGAGGCAACGCTCATGGGATATTTGAGTGATGAGGTACCATATGACTCGCGGTGTGGGTTTCGTCTTTAGAATTATCGGGGTGTGAGGTGTGACGTCTGAAAATCACTCGCGGTGGGAGAATGACTCTCAAGAATTATCGAGGTTATGGCTCGCGGTGTGGGTTTCTTCTCTAGAATTATCGAGGTTACGACTCGTGATGGGAGAGCGATTCTCAAGAATTATCGGGGCATTACTAGATACTCGCAGGATATCTAAACCATACATTAGTCACCGTAGTAGGATTTCATAACAAGGGATTGAACTCTATAATGAGGAGTACGATAAGGGCTTGCCCTCGGACCAATGTAGTATGGGATGCATAGAATCCGAACAAGTATGCATTAGTGTCATCGTAGTGTGGATGTCTGCATTAGGCATTAAGTTCATATCATACACTGACACGACTAGGATAGTCACTTTTCTTGTTTGCATTCAAATTTGTGTTTGCTAAAGTAGAAGAATCGTTGTATTATAGTATTGCTTCAGTTGTATGCAACTGACGTGCCCACAGTTTTTCAGATGCAGGATTGGACTTGACATGGGTTTGAAGTCACTATGATTAGTTGTTACAAGATTGAAGAATTTTCATTATTGTAGATTGTATTGGATTCATTTAAATTCCGCTATGCTGTTGTAAAGAATATGTTGTAAATAAAAAGTTTTAAATTTTTTGTAAATTTGTATGAATTTGAAGTAAAAGATCTTGTATTTGATACGCATTACCTGTGTTTGGAATTCGGGGCGCTACACACGGCCCATGAGGAACTCTTATCACTAGTTAAGTTAAATCTCTTATCCCAGCCCATTAAAAGTGACTAGGCCCACTAGGTAAGTCAAATCTCTTATCTCCAGACAAGAGAGTCTTATCTCTTATAGGGAAGAATCAACATGAGATAAAGGATTCATGTCAATCTCCTAAACTGTTTCTCAGACCTATACATACCCTCCTCCACCTCCTTAGTCATAAGTTAATCAACAATTTCTCTCTCTGGTTCTAACTTGTGCATTGGAGAGTTTGTCGCTGAGGCCATCCCCGATGTTTTAGACTTTTTGCAGGTCCATCGGCCGCATCAACAATTGTCGAATTTAGATCACGGTGTTCAATCAACGATCCAGATCTATTCTCGGGAGCTCTAACTACTTTTTAGGTGTGGATCAAAGGTTAGATCTTTAGTAGTTTCCTTCAAATATAAAATCACTATCTGTTTTGCTTCCACACCAAAATAAACAGCATCAGATTGGCACTGTCTATAGAAAACTACACAGATCTACATCAATGATCAGACTTACAGCCATGCCACCTAGACTGGGAGGGAGAGTAGCGGTCTCAAGCGTCTAGCCAACTCTCTTCATCAACAAGCTCCTCAAGTGGAGGAACCCATTCCTTCTCAACAGCTGGATCTGCCCCAACAACCTAATCAAGCTCCTATCGATGGAGACGCACCGGGGGGCTCCAGACAAAGCAAACACTACAACTAGAACATGATGTGTTCTTTACTAGAATACTACAATTAGAACATGATGGGTTCTTTACTAGAATACTACAATTAGAACCTGATGGGTTCTTTATTAGAAAACTACAATTAGTGTAATGTCCCGATTTTCATTTAATGAAAAACTATTTCATTTTGCACGTAGTGTGCACGTGCAATACTTTTGGTAATTATTTTCATTATGATGAGTATAGATATTTAAATATGTGCTTTTAATTATTTTTATATAAAGCCCTTTTCAAAGAGACAAAAGCCTTTTCTTCTTAAAGCCCAAATTTAATTCAATTTATTATTTTTATAATTATTATTTTGGCCCAAAAACTAAAGCCCATGAGCTATTTTATTTTTAAATACAACTTGTAATGTAGAATACATTTTAAAGATTATTTTTATGAAAAATTTAATGTACAAATTTTTAAATGGAGACCAAGTTGCATGCACGTGCACAACACGTACACGTGCAAATTGTACCTTTGGAGTAGGCCGGTTTTAAGCTTTTGGAGGGAAAGGAATTTTGCAAGTGGAGTCATGGTGGTGGTGGTTACTTGATCATGGGTAGTTAGTGTAACTCCTCCTTAAATCATAGCCATTTGTTCCTAACTCCTACTTCAATCCTAGCCATCCATTTTCCTAAACTTTTAGTATAAATACCCCCCCTAGCCTAGTTATTCTTGTGCTAATCATTTCCTCCAAACCTATAGTTCAAAATACATTATCTAGTAGTTTATTAAGTGAGTCAAAAGATTGAGTTTGTGTGAGAAATTGTGCTTGCATCAAGAAGAAGGAAGGCCGGCATCAACAAGGAGCTCTCGGTTTGGCTTGTGGAGTGCTCGGGTTTTGGCTTTGTGGAGGCTCGTGTGCGCGCATCTAGGAGGAGGACCGCTCTCGTGGCAAGGACATTCATTTAGGAGGTTGCTAGTTGTATTTCTCTCCAAATTAAGGTGGGTAAATTTTCTATGTTTCTAATTAGGAAGCATACTAGATTTGAATTGAAAGAATGATGCATGAAAAAGATTAATAAAAGTACACTTTAATTAGAAAAATGATCTATTGATTGATTGAAATGTGATATGCAAATTATATGTGGTTCTATCATCAAATTTTAAGTCGTGTGTGAATTGATTATAGCCATGGATTGCTTAAAGAAAATCTCATTATCTACATCAAAAATTAGATACAAAAGTTAGTAGAATGACAATGCTACTTTATGTGTTTAAATGGATCTTTGTGGTAATGTTGAAATGAATGAATTAAGATATAGATTGTATGTTTGGGAAATGATTAAAAATAGAGAATTAGTAAGAAGTTGCTAATAAAAAGATTAGTGATGTTAATTGTTAAGAAATGTCGAAAAAGAAGAAATGTGGTAGCATTAGTTTATGATTCAAATTAATCGTATGAAAAATATGTATTAATTACTCAAAAAAATATTTTCTATATACTGGAGTATAATTTATAATGGTATTGGTCAATCTGGAAATTTACAGCAAAATTCTATAAAAGCAAAATGAAATGAAAGCGTGTTGAACATCGAAATGTTTAATAAACAGAGAGAATTGTTTTAAATAAACTTCGAGTTGCACTATTGACAACCCGAGTGCATAGCTCAAGTGGTTGGGATGACCCTATTCGCTACAGTGGGTTTCAGATCTTAGGTTGCTGGTTCGAATCCCCTGGTCACCATACTTTTGTTTCATCTTTTTAAAAAAAATAAAAGAACTGCAGCCGAGAGCATTAAATGCTCTCAGCTCTCTTTCATACCGCTGGCGCAATTGGCCTAGTGGTCTGCGCTGTGGGTTTTGTTCTCTCCTTCCTCTCTATTAGTTTTCCTTTTGGCAAATGTGGCAAGAGGTGAGAAGGGGGGGTGGGGGGGGGGGGCGTTTATAGGAGAAATGAGAGGGGGAGAGTGCAAATGCACCGAGGGGATTTGCAAAAAACCCCCTTGGGTTAAGGGATTGGCCGGCCATACCTAGGCTAACCAAATTTGATTTATCATGACAAAAAGAGATATTTTTGTCCAAAATACACACTACACGATTTGTACAAACGTACGAAATCGATACAATACGCATACGTATATATTAGTCTATATACCGATAATTTTCGTTTGTTAAAACGCGCAATCCGTATAAAATAAATTAATTTCGAAAATAATAATAAAAATAAATTTTATTATCGGCTCGGAAGATTCCAGTACCAAAATGGCATAACGCATATACATATGGACTGGTATTCATACTAGTGATGATTTATACTTAACTAAGTAATATCCAAGAAAAATATTTCAAATTTGAAAAATAAAATTAAATAATTAAATAATTAAATAATAATAACAATAATAATATTATTAATAATTGATCGGGATATTACAAAAAATACTTGCACAGAATAGAAGGGTGTACAAGAGATGCTTGCCTTGTCGATGAGTACTAGTGAGGTGAGCGCGGCAGCAAGTACAACAATAGACCACAACAACTCACGGCAGGCGGCAACCAACAACAAGGTAGCAAGGCGACAGCAGGCGGCAGCAAGAGACGACAGCAACCACAGTAAGAGACAGCCGTAACAATAGTAAGGGCAACAACCGCAACGACGGCGGTGCCTCACGGTAAGCGGCAGCAATAGAGCAAGGAAACACACAGCAAGGACAACCGCAACGACGGTGGCTGCATGGGGATGCGGGGGATGCTGCGATGGTCTGGACATGTAACGCCCCGATTTTCATATACTGGGAAACCGTGATATAAGCCAGAATCTTTCCTTCAATTAGCCACAATACACAGAAAAAATAGGAAAATTTAAAAACTTTTTATTCAACACAAATGTATTATGAGTCCGAATGTTACAAAATTGCAATACATTACAATAGTGTTACAATAATACCTTTACAATCCCAAATATTACAACTTTCAACAATTTACATCAGAGTCAAATGAATAAAGAACAACACTTGGTACTTCACTTGGATGCTTTCCAACAATTAAATAAATTACAACAATTGTTACAAAAGAAACAATAGTAATCAACATATATTACAGCGGAAAACTTAAATAAAATCGACTCCTGCTTCCCTTGCCTTGAGTCCTCCTGAATCCCGTACCTGTACTTCTGCAATCCAGTACCTGTAATTTTGCAATCCAGTACCTATAGAAGTGGGAACGTCAGTACATATACTGACGCTTTAAGGCTGATGACTAGCAGCGATTCTCAACTTTAAGCAAACAGATTGATGAATAGAGAAACGTGTATATATAATTGATGTGTCAGAGTATGCTATGACTTAGACTCTAATGCAAGATTAACTAATGCGAGGATGCTCTTATTCTAATGCAAGCAAGTCTCCGGAACAGTATGCATCCCATACTACATACACCCCATATCGAGCTGTTTCTTCATATATAGGGATTTGAACCCGCACCATGAATTCTACTCGTGTACTCAACTTGTTTATGAAGATACAACGTGATTGATGAGGTTGCCCTGAAACGGTCTAATCCCGCCATTCGCAGTCAGATCATGGTGTCTGTTTTCCACTACTACCCGGTGTACCGGACCTCACTCAAAAACCAGACGAACCCTCAGAGTTACTACAGCACAGGTTAGCTCGAAGCATCCCCTGCGGCCGCCTAACTCATAGACCGTAGTCTATGGCCTTTTCGCTTCCCTGGCATAGAACATGATGGAGTTCCGGTGGTCCATCCCCTAGCTCTGCCCGCCCTTATCATGCCACTTCAGAAATTAACAGACGAGATACGAATCTCGTGCTCCCAACCCGTGAGAAGGCATAGACTGTATCTCTTTGACAAGAAGGGTACAACCCAATAACACCACCTAGTGCCGGCCTATAGGACAGGTCAGATCGTAAGGTATCACCCTTAACACAAACTCTTTTCCTTAGGCGAAAATGACAATAAATAAAGGTTAAGTAGTAATAGCCATAAGTTACTGCCCTTACGATGTCACTAACCCTGAACAGTCCTAAGGATGACAACAGTACTAACACAACATGTTAGGTCTTAAATTAGACTTCGCAAGATAACTCTACTAGGTGCTCAACCGAGACTTACCAGAATCCCTAAGGATCCGATTCATGGCCTATCGATCCAAGACCCCGGCAATACGAACGTATTCGCATGCTACTACACTAAACTTGGATTTCGTCTATGCTCCGGTCTGCGATCAACCTACACCGGTTAAGATCCGACGGTACACGAGGAGTGACTCGTCCACAGTCCCTTAGGAGTAAAAAAAATAACACGTCTTGAGGGTCGATGACCCCTAAGGCAATAATATCACCCTGGACGAGCACAACAAAACTGCGTACTATCTAATAAGCTACATACGAGTAAACAAAACACATACGAGCTAACATGCTACGTATGAAACCAACAACTACATACGAACCAGACGACTTGCGTATGAGACAAAAACATATATATGAGCCAAATAAGCTACGTATGAGACCAACAACTACATACGAACTAGGCGAGCTGCGTATGAGACAACAACATACAAAAGCAACCATACAGGTATTCTAACAACCTAGAAGCAACCAAATGTGCTTACTAGTAAAACTCGATCTTCTATAATTAGAAAAAACAGAAGAATCTTCAAATAGTCTAAAATAGACATACTACCAAAAAATCCGGAAAGCGACATAAAAACCTTCCAACAGCCTAGAAGCAACCAGTACTATGCTTATCGGAATTCGACAAAATTAGACTTTTTAGAAAGGTGAGAACATCTCCTACAACTTCCTAGTTGAACACTTTTTCAGATCTTGTAAGGAATTCCAAATTCCTACCCATCGAACACACCCAAACAATTAACCAAACTACATAATTTCAACTAAAAGCTGAAACTTCTATAGCTTGTAACTTGCTCTACTTGTCAGAATCTAACGAAACTGGACAATTTGAAAAGTGGGAACATCTACTACAACTTCCTAGTTGACCACTTTCTCAGATTTCGTAAGGAACTCCAAATTCCTACCCATCGAACACACGCAAACAGTTAACCAAACTGCAAGCTTTCAACAAAAAGATGAAACTTCTACAGCTTGCAACTTTTGCTCTACTTGTTGGAATCTAACGAAACTGGACAATTTGAAAAGGTGGGAACATCTAATACAACTTCCTAGTTGACCACTTTCTCAGATTCCGTAAGGAAATCCAAATTCCTACCCATCGAACACATGCAAACAGTTAACCAAACTGCAGGTTTTCAACAAAAAGCTGAAACTTCTACAGCTTGTAACTTTTGCTCTACTTGTGGGAATCTAACGAAACTGGACAATTTGAAAAGGTGGGAACATCTACTAAAACTTCCTAGTTGACCACTTTCTTAGATTCTGTAAGGAACTCCAAATTCCTACCTATCAAACATACGCAAACAGTTAATCAAACTGCAGATTTTCAAAAAAAAGCTGAAACTTCTACAGCTTGTAACTTTTTCTTTACTTGTCAGAATCTAACCAAATCATACAATTTAGAAAGGTGGGAAAATATAGTACAACTCTCTAGTTGATGACTTTTTCAGATTTCCTATGGAACTCAATCTACCATCCCTTGAACACAGGCAAAAACTAACAAAAGACAGCCAAAGCAACAGCAAAGCTGAAACTTTGAGAGCTTGTAACTTTTGCTCTACTTGTCGAAATCTAACCAAATCATACAATTTAGAAAGGTGGGAACATATAATACAACTCACTAGTTGATGAATTTTTCGGATTCCTGATGGAACTCAATCTACCGTCCCTTGAACACACGCAAAAACTAACAAAAGACAGCCAAAGCTATAGCAAAGCTGAAACTTTGAGAGCTTGTAACTTTTTCTCTACTTGTCAGAATCTAACCAAATCATACAATTTAGAAAGGTGGTAACATATACTACAACTTCCTAGTTGGCCACTTTCTCAGATTCCGTAAGGAATTCCAATTCTTGCCCTCGAACGTACGCAAACAGTTAACCAAACTACAGAATTTTAACAAAGGTTGAAACTTCTATAGCTGGTAACTTTTGCTCTACTTGTCAGAATTTAACCAAATCATACAATTTAGAAAGGTGGGAACATACACTACAACTCTCTAGTTGATAACTTTTTCAGATTCCTTATGAATTCAATCTATGTCCCTTGAACACACGTAAAAACTAACAAAAGACAGCCAAAGCTACAGCAAAGATGAAACTTTCAAAGCGCATAACATCTACTCCGCTTATCGGAATATAACTAAATAGGGTGATTTGGAAAGGTGAAAGCATCTACTACAACTTTCTAGTTGGCCACTTCCTCTGATTTAGCAAGTAAGAGGCTCAAAAATATAGAACAAGTCAAACAACGAGCGCTTTAGCCCAAGCTGGCTGCTATATCTTGTAAAAGACATAACTTCTACTCCGCTTATTGGAATCTAACCAAATTGTTAAGACATTTTGGAAAGGTAAGAGTCTCTACTACAACTCTCTAGTTGGGCACTTTCCCAAATTCAGTAAGTAAAAGATCCAAAAACATCGAAAAACCCAAACAGTGAGCTTTTCAGCCTAAGGCTGGCTGCTACAAATTGCAAAGGCCATAACTTCTACTCCGCCTATCGGAATCTAACCAAATAGGGCAATTCGGAAAGGTGAGAATGTCTACTACAACTTCCTAGTTGGTCACCTCCTCAGGTTCTGCAAGTAAGAGGCTAAAAACAACAAATAAGCAAAACGGTGAGCACTCTCAGCCAAGCTGGCTGGTCTGTTTTGTAACGGCCATAACTTTTGCACCGCTTATCGGAATCTGACAAAATAGGGCATTATGGAAAGGTGAGAATGTCTACTACAATTTTCTAGTTGGGCACTTTTCCAAATTCCGCAAGGAACATCGAATTTCAGCCCCTCGAACATAAGCCGCTGTTCACCCCAAAACAGCAAGTTACTGTTTTTGTCCAACACTCGCTGTTTTGGGGGAAACGGTCATTTCACCCATCAAAACAACTCTGAAAAATCCACTAAAATTTGAGCATGGTAATAACACCCCTAAGAACCTCTAAAATAAATTTGGGGTCAAAATTCCACTTTCAACATAGTTAAACAATTCTAACCTTAAAACAACAAATATTGAATCTTTATGGTTCTATTTTGTGTTCTACCACTTGAATCTTTGCATGCTCTTTATTCTAATCCATATGCACATTAAATTAACTCAATACAACAACATACAACAATAATAACCCTAATAATTCTAAAACGAGCATGAGAATAAGAAACCCCCACCCTATAAGTGTAGGAAGAACTTGCTTCGCCTTCTCCACCTTGCTCCTTATTCTTGCACCTCAAGAACACTTCAAGAAAGAGAACCATGAAAAACCCCTCTCTCTCTTTTGATTTGATCTCTCTTTCTTTTTCTTTCTCAATCTTTTTCTAAAAATTAAACAAGTATAGAAGGAGAGAATAAGAAGGAGATTGAGGAAAATGAAGAAACAAAAATGAAATGGGGGTTTTCCCCCATAGGGTTGGCCGACCATTGATATAGGAGAAGGAGAGAGAGCAAGTGGTTGAGAGAGTCCACTTGTCTCTTTCTCTTTGTGGCTCAAAATAATTAGGGATCAATTTGCAAAATTTAATTGCAATCAAACCCAATAAATTGCAATCAAATCCTAATCCAATTCTAGCCCTTCATTTCATCATGATGGATCAAAGTAATAGTCATTTTTCCAAAATCACATACTACACGATTTCATACAAACTTATGAAATCGATACAGTTCAAACGCATACATATATCTGAGTATACAAATAATTTTCATTTGCTAAAACGAATAATCTCTACCAAAAATATTTTAATTTAGAAATAATAATAAAATAATTTTGTTACCGGCTCGGAAGATTCCAGTATCAATTTGATACAAAAGAGATACATACAGACTAGTACATATGTATATATAATGTTTATTAACAAAACCGGATGATATCAACCAAAAATATTTCAATTCTGAAATAAAAATAAAATAATAAAAAATAATAATATTTATTATCTGCCCGGGATTTTCCAGACATTTTTCCAAAAACACATTGTTCAAGATTTTGTACAAGTGCACAAAACTGATACAATACCTGTATATACTCACTAGTATTGTAACCCCTATTTCTGCAAATACATATTTTCTGAGTATTTTCTGTATTTCGAGATTCATAAAGTTGTTATTGTTAAATTCGTTTTGAGTTCTTAGTTAAAATTTTTGTAAACAATAGTTATAATTATTTTGAATAAATATTGTCTCTATTTCAACTTGGTCAACTATATTCATTTTAAACACAAATCAAGAATGATTAAAACTGCTTGGACTATTTCAACAAATTCCTATTTTTATACATACGACAGTACTTTGATAATTCCTATTGTTATTGTTAGTATTTTTATTCTTATTGTAATTACTAATATTAATTTTTCTTATTAGTATTATTATTTTACTATTTTTATTGTTAGTATGATTATTTATTGTGATTAGAACAAATCAATCTATTCTTATTTAATAATTGCGTTTATAATTATTTCAAATAATTTACGTGGTACAAATTGTATTTTTGTTATGAATTATATTTTATTAGATATCTCATTTCTCGTATTCGGATTTGTATTTATCAATTGTATTACATACAATGCATTTTATTCTATTGGATCCATACCTATACCCAATAACCCTATATCTCTTTCCCCCCATAAATACTAATCTTCTATTAATAAACCCTAATTAAAAACCTAACCTAAACCCTGCCATCATTAACCCCCTAATCTCCCCTTTATTGTTCCTTAATGCCCTTATACTGTGCATCTCTCTCCATCTCCCGCTCTCTCTGTTTCCGCTTCAACCCAACTCCCCCATTACCGCAACCCATCGCTCGTCGCCCGTCCGATCGACCCCCGCTCCTTATCATCCCCACCATCGTCCCTGTCCTCACCCAAGAATCCACTGCAACCCATCGATCCACCCATCGCCATTGCTTCACTGCACCATCCTTCGCCCATCTCGCCGAACCCCATCCACCATCGTCCTCATCCCGTCCCTTCGTCTACAACCTCGCCTCGCCATCCTAGCCTCATCACCATTAACCCCTCCGTCATCATCCCTATCCTCGAACCCAACTCCACCGAGCCGCCATTAACCCATCACTTCGTCATCGCCATCCATCGCCATTACCCATCACCGCCTTGTCCTTGCCCTCTCCGTGCACCCCACAACCTCCCCGAGAACCCCCCATCGTTCTCGTCGTCGCCATCCAAGCTGAGAGCAGTCATCGTCGCCTCCCTTATTTTCGAGCAAGAATAGAAAACGCTCACGTCGGAGGTTCTTGCCGCTACGTCGCGTCCCGACCAGCACCTCCGCTCGTCGCTGCCGCAAGTAGTCCCGAGCTCCTCGCTGCCAGTCGCCGCTGCGTCGCCTCGTCGAAGTCTCGTGCCGTTCTCTCTCTCTGCTGAGCTTGAAGACGTACGTGAGTGGTCGGTATTTGCTGTTCGGTGTTCGGGGAGAAGGGATCCGTTAGGGCTGTTTGCTGTTTTGCCTAGGGGGATCCGATCAGTGGTTGGTTCCCGTGTTTGCTGTTCTGTTGGAGTGGATCTGGGTCTGGCATTTGCTATTTTGGGCCGATCCGGTGTGGGGTCTCACCGAGTTGCTGCTATTGTTGTTTGCTTTGCTGTTGATTCTTCGCACGTAGTTCACACGTGTTTTTGGGAGATTTCGCCTGGGATTCTGATCCCGTTATTCTATTTAAGTATATCTGCAATATAAAAAGCAAGTCTCTTCTTGAACCCTTTCATTTGTTTGTGTTCAAGATTATTTGATCTCCTGCAAGCAGATTCATCCATTTTGTTATCAAAAACTACTTTTGACAATTCCGTTAAGATTATCGAGGGTTTACACGAGCTAACCCGACATACTCTTAATATCGTGCTATCTCTTTGATCTAAACCCAGTCCCCAATGTTTCATGCATATGTACATTTAAATAACTAGATTCATGCATAGAACTACTTGATAGATTGAATATTGAAATTATATGTGCTAAATTGAAGTTGCTCGATGAATTGACACCATGACTGTGACAATTGTATCTTAAACCTTAGAAATTTGCATATTGACACCTAGGATTGTTTTGATTACCAATTTGCATGCTATCTAGGATCGTATGATTTATTTGATACCTTTTCATGTTAAGTTGAATTCTGGACTACTGTATGTTTCACTTTGAATCAGATTTTCAGATTTTTAGCCATGCTAATGACATAATTTGAAAGAACTTACTGAACAAAAAATGAAGTCCTTGATGTCTAGATAATTTTTCCCTAGTCTGGATTTAAATTCCAACTTGTCATCTGTTAGATATCATCACTTTACTGCAACTGTGTTAGTAATTTCAGACTCATAATTTCATGTGTATCCTGCTGTTTCTTATTTTATTTGACCCTGTTAACAGTAAAGAAAAAATCTGAAATAAATTAGATTGGACCTAGACATGTATAGCTACTTCTTGAATTTTTGTAGATTTTATTAATGAGTTCTCTGATCCGAAATAATTAGTAGAACATACCCTACTGCATGCTGACTAAACCTAAAACCTGATTAGAATAAAGTTTTCACCATAGTTCCTGTGTCTTCTATATGCCTTAATTATACTCGTTGGAACCGTGTGGAAGTCTACTTTCCAGACCTTCCGACCGATTCAGATTTACTATTGTGTAGTGACCATAATCCATATTTTAGTACAACAAGGTCATGCTATCCTGATTTTGTGAAATGTGTTTATATGATGTGTTTGCTTCATGCTTTGTCTGTTGCGCCTAGAATTAGTCACACATAGTAATATGCAACATTGATACCCTCTTGCATGCTCACATAGGATGAAAATAAACTATTAACAAGCTGGGGTATTAATGGTAGACTTTGTAGTGAACAATCGAGAAATGTACTCGGTAAGGCCTTCTCGCTCGCACGAATACTTGACTTGGAAGGAGGAGATTGTCATGGAAGAAGATTATATCGTTATCTCGTTATCTTGTTATCACGTTATCTAGTTATGCCGAGTACACAGGACCGTGAATTCACCATCGGTCTAAAACGACCACTGTACTTACGCGGAACCTGTTGAATGGGACGCAGTAGTACGTGCACTAGATAGATTAATAAAATACTTAACAACCTGCATACTTGATCTTGTATTGAATTTGACTTGACATCACGCATTTCATGTGTGATTAATTGTACACCTTTGACATTATAGCTTGCTCTTTACTTCGTTTTTTGACTTTGACCATGTTCCTTTTCTTTGATATTCAAGTTTTTCTTTATTCTCTGTTTTCTCTACTTGCTGCCAACGACTTGCTCTAAGGGCACTCTTTTCTTTATTTTTAGATCAAGAATTAATCACATGGATCTTAAAAAATTGTCAAATTCTCACAAATAGTTCACATACATGATCAAATCAAGAACGGGCGAAAACCTAGTTGTTTCATGTCGAATTTGTGTCGTGAGTCATTTATGGTCAAATAGCACTATAGAGACGAAACCCAACAAGAGTAACACACAAGAGTCGCCTCTAGAACCCAACTACATTATAGATTGTATTTTTGACTTGTATCGTATAAAAGAAATTTGAGCACAAGTTACTTGACTTAACCGAAGACGAAAACGAAGAACACCAAGAATAACGAAAATGGATCCTAGCAACGAAGAGAACCCAAGAAAGAAAATTACGATCCAAAGCAAATCACGAATCACACACGCACAAACCTATGAACGAATAACCACGCACACACACTCAACCTCGAGAGTACGAGGAAGAGAGGGAGAACCGAGAGAAATTTTTTTTTATTATATATGAGGGGAGATAGGGTTTGGTTGCAATCGAGAGGCGGCACACAGTAGGCTATCGGTATGGGGGGTAATGCAGTTCACGGGTGGGGTGGGCTTGGTTTTATTTGATTTGGGTTGGGGTGTAGTAATTTCGGTAGGGTGTAAACAGGTAAGAAATTTAGTGGGGATGTATAATAGGAAGGTTAATAAATGGGTATAAGGTAATATTGATCCTGGGGGAAATAATGAGCATGTTTAAAGAATAGGATCTGATGGGTGGGTGGTAATTAGGATTGGAAATGGTTATTTGGGTGCATAGGAAATCAGGGTAGTAGGTAGATGGGTTTTGGGTAATTAATAGGTTTAATTAAGGATAATGGGTTTTGAGAAACGAATAAATAAATAAATAAAATAAAAATTAAAAATATAAAATTTGGATTTTATAGAAATATTAATAATAATAATAAAAACAATAACAATAACAAAAATAATAATAACAGTAATAGTAACAATAAAAGAAATCAAATTAATAATATTAATAATAAGATTTGTATTAAATATAAAATCATAAAAATAGTTAAAATACAATTATTGATCAAAGATAGATTTTAATAGACGACCCGTCAATACATTTTCAAAAAAATAATTTTAAAACGGAAAATTAATTTACAAAAATTTTAGATACAGAAAATACATTTTTGGAAAAACAGGAGTTACAAATCCTACCCATCTTACAACAAAATTTCGTCCTCGAAATTTGCTTAGGCGGTACATAGGACAAGGCAAACAAACTAACTTAGGGGAGGGTAACAAAACAGAGGGTAAAAGGAAAAGGAACAAAGCAGCGGTAATACCAGGAAAAAAAGAAAGTGGATAACAACGATGTCAAATGGAATGCATGAAAGAGAACAAACAATATCAAATACGAAGAAACAACTCAAGATAACAAAGCAAGATAGGAAGAAGGTAGAACTGGAACCAAAGAGAGAATAAACAGGGAAGAATTGAATAAAAAAATGAGCAGGTACATGATGACAAAATGGAATGCAAGGAAGAAGTAACCAGTATCAAAAATGAAGAAAACAACACAACACTTGCAAGGTAACAAGCAAAAAGATGAAGAAATAGATAGAGCTGGAATAGAAGAAAAGATGGACAAAGAAAAGATGAGCCAAGCAATGAGTCAACGGATGAGGACAAATGCAAGGAATGGAACAAAACAAACAATACAAGGGAGGAGAAGCAACAATGGGATCCTAGGACCTGTGGGTTATGGGCCCACCACGCTTCCGTTGCGACACTCTGATGGTGACTTTCCAAGCTGCAGATATATCATTGTAGACCACGTGACACCAAGCGATGATCCGAGTAGGAAGAAAAGAATGAGACACCAAAATCAAAGAGAATATGGGTAGGAGAATTTGGGTTGGGCTCGAGTTAGATATTAATAAATACAAAAAAATCAACACATATTAATAATAAAATAATAATAACAAAAATAACAAAAATAATAATAACAATAATAATCATCATAATCATACTGGTAAAAATAATAATAATAATAAAAATATTAACAATATTGGTAAGGATAATAATGCAAGACAGAATATAATCATTTTTGTGAAAGTAATTCAACATTAACAACAATAATAAAATAGTAAAAAAATAAAATACAATAATAATAATAGTAATAGTAATAACAATAATAACAATAATACAAATAATAATAAGGAAAACAATAATAATAATAGTAAAAATTCTTTGATGTGGGTTCGCCTCATCTATATCCATCTGTAGACTTGCCTTCTCGACATCAAGTTGCAGGTTTGCCTTAACGATATCAGGTTGCAGGTTTCCATCTGGATATTCGGTTGCACATTTTGCCTCCCCGATATCCAGTTGCAATTTGCCTCCATTGACGTCTAGTTGCATGTTTGCCATCTCGACATCCAGTTGCAACAAAACGATGAACGAGATGATGCAATCTTCCACACATACTTAGATATTGATTGCTCAATTTAAGTACGAAGTTACGTTTTGAAATTTGTGATATTAAAAATACACAATTATTCAAAATAACAAAAATTTTCGTTTTTAGAAAATAATTTTATAGAAGATCCAAAATATAACAAATATTAATCGAAATACACAAAATATTCGGAAAAAATAATATATATAAAAAATATAGGCAGGAGAAGAATGAATTTTATACTCAATAAAGAGTCAACAAGGGAGGACGACTACAAGGGACGAAAGAAAATAAGAAATCAAAGAAATTAATATAAAGGAAGAGGAACGAGGGGGCACAAGTAGAATTTGAAGAGAATATGGCAAAATGAATCAATAAATGTGGCTGAATGCAAGGCACAGAAAGCAATGAATGACACACGAGTCAAAATAAGAAGGAATCAATGAGGCAAGCAGAAACAAGGGATTGCTTGCACCAGAATCGAAGAGAATATGAGCAGGGAAAAACAAGCAAGGACAATACCTAAGATAGAATCAAAAGCAAGAGAAAAAGAATTGATGAACAAGGATGAAGAAAACACAATACAGAAAGATAATATGAAGAATAATGCAAGATGAACGAAAGAATCAAAGGATTATGGGTACGGAAAGAACGAAACTATACATAATAAAGAATCAACAAATGAGAACGACTAAAAGGGACGGAAGAAACAAGAAATCAAGGAAATCGAATAAGAAGGGATCAAATGAATGGAATAAGACTAGTATCCAGATCAAGTTGATTATAATTTATTCATGCATGCATGCTTGATGAAATATTGAGCCGATCCCAGTACGAGCCAAGCTTGTCTAATATATTAGACAACTAATACATTAGCCAAACCTTGGCTCTGATACAACTAAAAACCTTGTCATGCCCCGCTTCCCAAAAGAGAATACGGAATACGGATACGTGCCAAAATCCCAGAAAATAATTTTTATCATTCATAAGCTGTTCAGGAATCTTTACAACATTTCACAAGATAATCAGTGTCGGAAGCAAAAGATACAACCAGGCATGCATAATTGAAACAAGATACCAACAAAAATTAGCAATTTAATTGAAGTAGTAAACATAGAGCAAAAAAACATATTATATGATTTTTTTGATTTTTTTAAAATTATTTTAAAAGTTTTTTAATTTTTTAATTTTTTAATATTTTAATATTTTTAAAATTTTTATTTTCTTAATTTTTTTAATAAAAGAGGGAGGGAGAGAGAGAAAAAATAAATAAATAAATATAGTTGTTGTTTTTGGTGGGAGATTTGAATTTGAGTTTTGGGGGGAACTTTTGGGGGGAAAATATGTTTTGTAAGGTTAGATCTGGACCTTTAATTTTTTGAGGGATTGAAGGAGAGCCACTTGATAGCTTTCTTTGTGTTTTATTATATAGATTAATAATAATAAAAACAATAACAATAACAAAAATAATAATAACAGTAATAGTAACAATAAAAGAAATCAAATTAATAATATCAATAATAAGATTTGTATTAAATATAAAATCATAAAAATAGTTAAAATACAATTATTGATCGAAAATAGATTTCAATGGACGATCCGTCATTACATTTTCAAAAAAATAATTTGAAAACGGAAAATTAATTTACAAAAATTTTTAATACTGAAAATATACAGAAAATACATTTTTGGAGAAACAGAGGTTATACCAAGAATTGTTGCTCCATCACAACTCTGGTGCTGCTAGGAAAGAACTTCTCCAAGAAGCTCCTAGTGAAAGTGGCCCAAGTGATCGGTCATTCGAGCCTTTCGGACTCGGACCTCCACCAGTTATGAGCCAAGTCCACCAACTGGATGGCCACCACATCCACGCGATCTGCATCTGCCACTCTAGCTGCCAAAAAAAGTTGCTCTGTCTGAATCAACCACTATTCAGCCTCCAAAGGCATCTCAGTGCCTGAAAATCTATCAGGATGCAGCCTCATAAAGTCTGTGACTGTTCCCGAACGGGGAGGAAGAGCTGCCTGCATAGGCACAGCGGGCGGAGGAACCCGAGCAGCCTCCAGAGCAGCCATCACCAAGTCAATGTGGTTTTGCTGCATGTTAATCAAGCGCTCAAGCACAGTGGTGACAGCATCAAGTCCAGACTGCTCGTCCTGGGGACGAGAAGAAGAAGAACCTCTACGAGCCATAGTCTGCACAAAGCCAAAAACAATTAGCATCCAGATCAAGATTGATAATAATTTATTTATGCATGCATAGTTGGTGAAATATTGAGCAGATCCCACTTCGAGCCAAACTTGTCTAATATATCAGTCAAACTAATATATTAGCCAAACATGAGCTCTGATACCACTAAAAACCTTGTCACGCCCCGCTTCCCAAAAGAGAATACGGAATATGGATACGTGACTAAGTCCAACAAATGATTTTCATCATCCATAAGCTATTCAAGAATCTTTACAATATTTCACAAGAATAATCACATTCAGAAGCAAAAGAATCAACCAACATGCACATATGAACCAAAACACCAACAAGAATACTTGAAACCAAAATGTATTAATCTCAAATAATCATGATCTGAATAAGTCAATATCCTGAGTCACATTGCCCAAATACAAATAAATCCAAGTATCAAAATACAATTATTCATAACAAGAAACAAGAAATTATAATAGCAAAATCCAGCACTAATACTTCATTTCACCAATACCATCGAAACTTGTTCTCCAAAATCTGTAATTTAACAATTGCAGGGATAAGAAAAAGAAAACAAACTCCTGTCAATGCAAATTACGGGCCGCTTGTAATGCAGGATACAAGTACATAGGGAAAACTAACTAATAACATGGAATATGCATAATAAAAAAATATAACAACTAGCATGGTAAGGCGAATAAGTACAAGTAGCATGTATCAAGTGTCAAATGAACAAGCATTATGTAAATAAACAACAAGTATCAAGTCTCATGTATCATGTAGTCAAGTATCAAGTAAGCATGTATCATGTTCAAGTGTCATGTTCAGGTATCGTGTATCAAGTCTTGTAGTGATTACTATCTAGGTAGCATTCATCCCATACTATATGGTTGCTACATCAAACAGTTTCTCTTTAGATTTCATAGTGGACCATAGAGGGCAAGTACTCAGGGACAAGTATCAAGTATCGAGCTCCAAGCTCCAAGTATCATGTATCATGTATTAAGTTGTGCAAGTGGCAAGTACGTGTCTTGCGTGCAAGTGTCAAGTAATCACGTATCAAGCATCATGTATCAAGTAATCACATAGGATCAGTGGATCTCCTTCCAAGTACACGTTTCTGAATTATCCACTATTAGATCTTTTCCTTAAACCCCAGCTTGGTTATTTATTATTAATCTCAAACAAGCATGTATGTGTGCAAAACATATCAAGAATAATCTGGCATGATCATGTAACAAGTTCAAGTTGCAAGATAACTCATAAAAGAATAAAGTAACCAAATTTCTAATTCAAGACAACAAGACCATACTGCAGTAAAACAGTGATTCTCAGTGTTACAAACATACAAATCTGAATCGGTCAAAAGTTCTAGAAAATAGACTCTCTTCCGAATCCAGCGAATATAAATAAGTTATATAGTATTTCACAAAAACATAGCTCAAAACTGATTTGAATCAAGAAAATATGTTCAGCCAGAAATCAGTAAATCGAATTCAAAGTCAGGAAAACAGCATCAAAACACCTCAAATAAATCCAGGAAAAATCTGGAGTAATTCCCTATATGTCTAGTATCAGAATATAAAGTTTCATAATTTTACAGTAAGATTAGCTTAGCCAACAAAAATCAGAAAATATCAAGAAACAATAGTTTGGCAAATCTGGAATTCCCAACTCTGCTGTACGAAAACTGTAATATATCGCAAACCGTGAAACGAAATCCAAATCCTCCAATAGGAGAAGAAAATAGAAAAAATATGCTAACTTTCATATTTCATAAATATTTTTCATACAGGAAAAGGAATTAGGGTGAAAATACAAATCTTTACAGAACAGCCAGCAAAATCCAACAAGTATAGTCTTTATAAACAAGCATGAAGCGGCATATAAAACTCATCAATAAAATCCACCAAAATTCTGGATAATCCCCAAATAAATATAGAAATACTGACCAAAATTTCAGATCAAAATAATTTGTAGTTTAGTCAACACTATTATCAAAATAGTTTAGTCATCAAAATCATCAAGAAACGAAATCTGAAAATGAAATACACCTCTGTAGTAAAACAATAATATCTCACACATACGAAAATGAAATCGATCAAGATTAGAGAGTTTGGAAAGAAGACGGATTTCTCTAAAAATCATGTTTAATACTGAAATTAAGATACTGACCTTAATATGGTCTAAAATACCAATCAAAATTGATCATCAACAAAATACAGATTTTCCTTTTAACAACAAATCAACATAAATCATACGAAATTTGTTCCAATCACAATCAAACATGGTATAGAGTCTACTAAGTGTCCAAACATCATGAAATAGGGTATATGGCATGTCCACAATAAGTACATCACATGGATCCCAACATACACACGATTTCTCATAATTATCCCACAAATATAATTACATCAAGAACGGTCAAAATCTAAGTTGTTTCATGTCAATTTTGTGTCGTGAGGCAACTATGGTCAATAGCACTATAGAGAAAATACTCATTAAGAATACATCACACACGATTTTCTCTAGAACCCAACTACACTACAAGCGGTATTTATGACTTGTATCATACAAAGAAATTGAGTACAAGTTACTTGCCTTAACCGACAACGAAAATGACTCCAAACAAGAATAACGGGAGCGGATTCACGGTCAACAAACTCAAGGAATACCGACAAACCACGAACACCAAAGCTCACAAACAAAAACCTACGAACTACGAGAACCACGAGCAAACGACCACGAACCAATGATCACACGTGCAACTCCGAGCACATGCAACCCAAGAGAGAGAGAACGGAAGTGGCACGGCGGACAACGACCGCGGCTACCACAATCGGCGAGGAGAACAACGGCGGCGTCGGCTGGCGTCGCTGCTGCTATTGCTAGGCACGCTGAAAACAGAGCTGGGAGAGAACGGGGGACGGTGGAAGATGGGTGCATGGCTAGGGTGCAAGGGAGGATGGTGCAGTGGGTCGGGGTGAAGCCGAAGAGCAGAAAGGTGCGGGGAGGTGAGGGTTTGGGAAACGGGGAGATGCAGACAGGAGAGTAGAGAGCAGCAGAAGGGAGGTATAGGAAACAGGGTGCATGGGTTTTGTAATATATAGTGGGTTATAATTAGGGTTGAGAGGTGGGGGGTGTAGATGGTGACGGCGGAACGGGTAGGGAAATATCGGGTCGGTTGAGTGGGGAAAAGGGGTATAGGTGAGTGTATATTAATCTGGGTATGGTGGATTTAGTGTAGGGTTTTTCATAGGGTATAGTATAGGATTAAAAAAATGAATAGAATTGTGAAATTGATATTGGTTTGAAAGCAAACAGAGCATGAGTAATAATTGGGATATTTGGTTAAGTGTATAGCTAGGGGATCAAAATGGGTATTAGGGATTCAAGCAAAAATATAGATGGGGCAAAAATGAACAGAATAATATAAAAATATACTGCATGCTCGAACAAATAAAATAGAGAAGATAACAACAGCTAGATTAAGAAGACGAAACAGGAGACGAACAAAAGAGACAACGGGATCGAGAATTCAAATAAAAGAACGACAAAAAATAATAAAATGAATATATATTGAAAATAAAATCCAATATACGGTCCAAGGAAAATACAAGAGGAACCAAATACAAGAGAAAAAAAAATACACTCAAAATACACTAAACGAAAAACAGGGGTTACAATGTCACAAGATTGAAGAGCTTTCATTATCATATGTGTATTGTACTTATTTATTTCTGCTGTACTATTGTAAAGAATGATGTTGTAAATGAAAAGTTTAAATTCCTCGTTTTTTTTGTACGAATTTCAAGTAAAGGATCCTGTTGGTGCTACGAATTACATTTGTTTGGAATTCGAGGTGTTAGGAGGTGGTATTTGGATAATTTTTGTTTGGGTGTCAGCTTGTGTGTATATTTTCCTTATCACCTGCGCAACATGCTCACAATGGATTGACATTTTGTGGACCCAACGCCTCAGGGTAAAAGCTGAGCTCAGTTTCTGATCCGTCCTAGAGGACTTTAACCGTAGTGCAAAAAAAATATTTTTGAATGCATTGTGTGATTGATGATATTCATTTAAATGCAATTGGGACGGGCTGAGTCCTTTTGAAATATGCAATGCAGACGGTAAAAATCAAAAAGTGGGTTTTATTTTGGAGAATGAAATAAAAGCGGGAAAAAAAAACAAGATATTGTTTTTGAAAACATGTGTAGCATCTCGTCTAGACATACCACCCCGAAGGTTCCAAAAGGTGGCATGACTAGACGAGAAGTTTTGGAAATATGCCGATGAGCGTTATCTACCATCTGGGCGCTTGCTGATTCCCTCCTTCAAATCCTCACCTGCAAGAGAAGACTTTGACAACACTCAAGTGTCAAATAGGGTTAAAAAGTAAAGGATTAAAATATGGTACGTATGCATGGGGGTGTACTTGCTCATGTGAGTTTATTTGTATATGTTAGTGTGCATTTGTAGGGAGGAGCAACTCTTATAATAATGCTACTGAGAATCCCTGGACATTTATGCTTCTACATCACGATGGAACGCTGCGGAAACCAAATTTCCCCTATAAACACGATTTTTTTATGGAGGTTAAGCGTTGCATCTTCCAGGACTACATGCGGGACATCTTGAAAGTGGCAGCCTTAGACTTGGATCTTAGTCGTCTTTATTCGGTGTCTTCTGGTAGTATTTGTATTGTTGTAAGTTAGGGATGTGATGGATGTACCCCTTCTATCTTCCTTCTTTCAATGAAGGAGTGTCTTTCGCTCATGTTGGTTGTACCGTGTACCTGTTTTTCTTCATTTAACAAACACATCAGTAATCTCAAGGGAGAATACCCTTCTCTAAAAATATGCATGTGTGAGCCCCCCCCCCCCCCCTCTACACACACAAGAAAGAAAGAAAGAAAGAAAAAAAATAGAAGAAAAGAAAAAGAAGAAGAAAATAATGGGTCATGTTAAGTCTGCCAGTTATGTGGGACTTAGGGAAAGAAATTATATTCAAATTAATTTCTGTCAAGTCTACGAATGGTATGTGACTTAGATAGTGGAATATTCCTTAAAGAATGACCTGGCAGGAGTGTTTTATTATAGGCTCAAATGCTCTTCTTGGGTGGCATGACTTCCCAGCCATATTGGAAAATTGTCATCACATAAAGAAGCCTCATTTATGTCTTAGGAAGTCAAGGGAAAGATCTAGACTATCACACACGCATATAATTTTGTCCTAGACATAAATGACGGAGGATTTTTGACAAGAATGATACCTTTCTAACGGGATAAATGTTTGCTTTCTCTTCTTCACACTCACCTATTATAGAAGAGGGACCTAACAAATTTGCCCAATGAGTTACCATTGAGGATAAATGTTGGACGAGTGTCAAAAGTGCACTCGACTCATATGCAAAACTGCGGTAACCCATAAAGCATGCTCCCCGAGTCCTTCATTAGTGGGGAAAATAACTTTAGTTTGGGGATACACTAATTAGCTAGGTTTACGTGGATGAGGAAAGAGTCCTCAACCGAGTTAACCTAGGTGTCTACTTTGCCCACTGAGGGATGTGAAAGATGGAAAGTTGCGCCCTAAGAACCAGCTTGGTGATCGGACACCCGACCTCGAAGGGCTCCCTGCTTGCAGTGGTAAGCGCATCTCTCTAGACCTTCATCTAAGGGTTTTGGTATGACAGGCATCGTTACCTTCAAGGATCGTTCCCAGCCTAAGGGGGATTGGAGAGCGTAAATGCGACACGATTTGCACTCTTTGGTTTACCATGCCCGGAGGTGCCTAGGGTGCATAAGTTGTACAATCGTCGATGGAAGTTATAATTCTTATCATGGGACATCGAGCTTAGATCCTAACCATTAGGTCAGTAAAAGTGCAATGCCTGGAGGTATCATAATCATCCTCATTGCACAATGTGTCGGGAGAAAGTGGTAGATGAGAAGGATGGAAAGTTGAAGAGGCTCAGCATCTAGCCTTCGGCAGGAGATCACGAGTATGATTGTACCTTCCTAGACCAGCTCGGAGGGATAGAAAAGAATGGAAGTTTAGGAAAAAAACCCTATTTTGGCCTTAAGAAGTCGTAAGTTGAATGACTAAAGACCCTATCGAGGGGTTTTTTCACCTAGATCAAAAAGGGATTTTTTGCCCCAAAACTCTTTAAGAACCTGAGTTTTAGAGTTGGTTATCCATCCACGTAGTTTTGGGAAAACGATGTGTATGCAAAATGTGCAAGTATTTAGAATGCAGTTTTTTTTTTAAATTTTTAAGGGAAGGAAATGTATATTGGCATATGGGAGTAGCGATAGGGACTTGTAAGGAAAAGTTCCTATGATGACCTGAACCACTTTAGGGGCAGATTCTAGTCCTTTCTTCCTTGCGATGGGGACAAAAAAAGTATCCCACTATCAGGAGAAGTAGCTCGGTCTTTCCTCTCCACAAAACAACCCAAGATGCATGCCCCTATGGCAGGGATGCACCTTGAGGGTGTCATGTGAGGAACTTTGCTATTCTTTTGTAGTAGGAAATGAAATTGCAGGAAAGTGAAAAGGCCATCGAGGTATAAGTGATTCTTGATCTTTTGCCACTAAACTAATGGTATTATAGCTGGGAGGTACTATATTCATTGCGGGCCAAGATTACTCTTCCCACGAGAACTGTGAGGAATTTTAACTGGAGAAGAGCACTTCTTTATCGGGGATTCAAGATAAGAGACGTATCCTAATGCAACCACCCCTGGTAATGTCGGGTGGGACTCTTGAACCTCTCGAGTATTATGCACAAATATACATGAAAGAAAGTATGTACAAAAATCTTTTTGGATTATTGAGGATTTTCAGATTTTTTTTTGTTTTGTTTTGAATAGCATAGTTATGATGACAATGGCCCTGAAAAGTGTGCCACCTTTGAGGGCACGATCATGGGATCTAGTGTCACTGGAAGAAGTGCCGTGGGCTCCATCTTCAGCGATTTGGGACAAAAGGCCCCCTTGTTGGATGCAGGCGAGTCAAAAGTAGCATGGATGCCATCCCTGAATCGGGATAATACCGGTGAAGGTACATGTGTCTCGCCCCGCTTCCCAAAAAGGAATATGGAATACGAGTACGTGACAAAGCCCAGCGAATGATTTTCATCATTCATAAGCTGTAGGATCGACTCAACATCATAACAAGAAATATAGCAAAATATATTCAACCACACATGCATGAATAATTTATTAATCAACATAAAATATTTGAAACAAATATAAATATCCCAAATAAATTCAAGATCTTGATCAAAAGTTAAAACTTCGGGACTACAAGCCCGTTACAAGTTTTAAATAGCAACAAGAAATAAATAACTCAAATACAAATAACTGAAGCAAGCTTTCCCAAGCAAAACCTAGAAGGTTTGCTCACCAACTCCAGCAGGGAAGTCGTCTACAAAGTCTGTATATATATATATATATATATATATATATATATATATATATATATATATATAAAGAAAGAAAGAAAAATAGAGAAACAAAGACGTCCTTAGTGCAAGTTCGGGCCGCAAGTAGTACAAGCAAGGGGTATGAAAATAAGTGTAAGAAAGTATGAAACAAGATTTGGAATCAAGAGTATATAACATGATTTGACAAGGATGCAACAAGTAGTGAAGTTCAAGAGACTAGCTAGAAAGTAAGGCAAATCAAATAACAGGATCGGGTAACAAATACAAGTGGCAGGAACAAGTAATAAGTGAGCATGTAGATATATCAAGCGTCAAGTAACAAGTATCACGTAACAAGTGTCAATTAACAAAACTTGAATTTGATTTATACGGACCATACGGGTGCAATAAACCCAGATTTGGCAGGATTTATACGGACCACACGGTTCACTGAGGATACGAGAATACGGACCATACGGGTATTTCATGCACACCAAGTATGAATTCCAACCCCGGAGTACACCGCCCGACCATACAGAATCCATTTCGTGCAGACATCCCGCAAGTGCCGCTCCAGACCAGTATATATTGGAGATCTGCCTCCTATCCAACCGACTAATCATGACCCCAGAGTACACCGCCCGATCATTCATAGTCCTGAATTTAATTAAGCCACATCTCTCACCGTAGCAATCTCAGTCCCGGAGTACACCGCTCACCTGGATCTATAGTCCCGGAGTACACCGCCCGACTATATAGAAACGCCCCACTTACGTTTGTCCATGTCCCATCACATCTTCTTTTCCTAGTGCATGTCATTAATTTAATTTTAATTATCATGGCGTAGAACTAGCTTACCCAGCCAGACTTAAAGTACTCATCAACATTCAGGTCCGTATTGACCATTTCACAAAATTTCATTTATCACCATTGTCGGACATTACGGGCCTCGCTCAGCTCCTAGAACCAAATCCATCTCAACATAGAGATCCGCTAGGATGACCTTAACCTTTATTACACAATTCTCATTTTTAATCATTTGATTCTTTCATTCATTCTCTTTGAATTTCCCATTTCAAGATAAATAATTTCTCATCCATTTATAACACATCTCGAAATCAATACAACTTGATAAAACCCTTACAAATATCATACGTATAGTTTTCTCAAGTTCATTCTTTGTTCATCTCTAATTTGTCATATGAATCATTTTTCATCTTCATATGATACACAAATTCTATAATAAACCTTCACATTTCAATATTTTAATTACATTGAGTTTAAAAAAGGAGATATCTCAAAAATTTACTTCTTAAAATAAATTAATGTACAATCTAGATTTTTCCCCAAGTGAATTCATAAACTTGTTGATTATCTCAACTATTCCAAAGTTAGCTCATAAAACATTTCTTCTTGAAATGATTCCAAAATAATCAATTAGGCATACCTTTTACTTTATAACGTAATTTAACCGCAAAATGAATCTTAGATTTATATAGAATTATTTCAAAATGCCTCTTAATATTTTTAGATAAAGCTTAACCCCTTTTGTCAAGGTAACAATATAAAAAAATTGTAATTTTAATAAAAGTCCAAAATGGCTATGTCAGGAGTCGAACCCAAGACCAGCCACAACCCAATTGCAACCCATAACCAGTGAGCCAACTCACTGTTTGTGAATCAATCCAATTTAATTCATTTTGTATTTGGGGTCGTTGCTTAGGATAACATCTCAGAGTTCCAAAAGAAAAACAAAGTCACAGGGACTCGAACCCGAGAACCCCCCCTCCCCCCCTATTGCACAAAGCGCCCTAAACCCAGTGCCAAAGACCAACTTTCACATCTCACTCTCTGACTACTACTCATATGAAATTTGTTTAACTACAAACTCTCTGATTCCCAACTTTAATAAAATTTTAAATCATGAAATTTTGATTCTACAACAATTTCTTCCACTCATATAACATTTTCTACGAATTTCGTTAAATCTCCAGGGTTAAAAAAATTTATTTAATTTGACTTGCTGACATGAATTTTTCATTTAATCCACTTAGAAATTTCATGGATTTAACGTCTAGTTTGCATTCATAAACTTGTTTGATCAACTTAAATTCGTAGTAGTACAGATTATGGGAATTGCTCATGCAAATGAACGAAAGCACTAATTCATCATGAAAATTTGCACAATTTACTCTAATTATATATTTTTTTGACCTATAGCATAGTTATTTCTACATATGGCATAGAAGAAAATTATCTCCTACAATAATTTAAACACAAATTTAAGAGTATTTCACACACACACACATTTCATGTAGGATTATTATCTAAGCATGCAACCCACAAAACCTTTAGAAAACAATAGAAACACCCACCTCAAAAGAGATCTCCTAGTAGTTGAATCCCTTAACAAAAGTGCTCAAAAATCCTCTACAAAAGAAAACCGCTAGCTCCTCTCCTAGTCCTGAAAGCAATCAACAGCAAGCCTACTTTTGTTTCTCTCTCTCTTTTTTTGATTTGTTTTCTTGTGCTCATGTGAGGTTAAAGTGGGGGTATTTATATAGAGTAATTAGAGAGTGATTTTAGCAAGTAACTACCCATTAATCCAGTCACACACCCACTCACCCTCACTCAATAAAACCCAGTTAAATAAGGCAGCCGGTTGTGGATTTTGTGTGCAATGCACGTGTGCACGTGTTCTGTACATTTCTTATTTCATTTTTATTATTTTATTTCCTTTTACATTCTTACTTTTTAATAAATACTTATCTCATTTTTCTTACATTAAATTTAGTGTAATTAGCATAGATTAATCCTAGCCAAAACTTTAAGTGCACAAATTTTGTAACTAAAATAACATAGTTAGCACGTGCATAGAAGAAAGGCACGTGCAGCATAAAATTAAAAAAAGAAATATTGTACGGCCATTACAACATTCCCTCCTTAGGACAGTTCTGTCCTTAGAACTATGCTTAAAAAGTAAGAGCTAAGAAGTGAAAGAAATATGCATAAAATAAAAAGTTTAAACAAAAAGTTCGGGGTAGTCAGTCATCATCCGCTCTTCCGATTCCCAGGTTGCCTCCTTGACTAGATGATTCCTCCACATTAATTTGACCATGGGTATAGTCTTGTTCCTTAAGACTTTCTCCCGTCGATCCACGATCTCCACTGGATGTTCCTTGTATCTCAAGTTTAACTGTAGACATTCTTGTACTTCAGGTAAGTGGTGACTTGGATCTGGAATGTAGCTCCGCAACATGGACACGTGAAAGACATTGTGCACCTGGGATAGCTCTTTGGGTGATTTCAACCGATAAGTTGTCTTCCAATCCTCTGAAGTATCTTATATGGTCCTATGTACCATGGAGCTAACTTTCCCTCTTTCCCGAATTGGATTACACCCTTCATCAAAGATACCTTCAATAAAATAAAATCACCTTCTTCAAATTCCAAGTCCCTTCTCTAATTATCTGCACAGTTCTTCTGTCTGCTTTGTGCCTCGACCAGTCTCTTCCAGATTAATTCTATTTTCTCCAAAGTTTGTGCACTATCTCTGGCACGTACATCTGTCTTTCTCCCACTTCATACCAACACACTGGCGTTCTGCACTTCCTCTAATATAAAGCCTTATATGGTGTTGATATGGCTAAAAATGGGGTTAAATCAGAACCGTCCAGATTGGGCACGAATCTTGAAACTCGGGGGTAAAATGGTAATTTCACATACAAGGTGGATCCAAAGCGGGTACTGGATCTCCTTCGCACGAGACCCACTAACCCACGAACGGGTCCATACCGATTGGGCACGGGTCCCGACCCGAGGCGAGCCCAGACCAGCAAGAGACAAATCAGGGCCACTGATTTGACCAAGTCAACGGGCCTGATTTGCTCTCACCGGGAATCAAGGGGTTAGTTTCCTAAACAGACTGTGAGGATTTTTCTCCTAGCAATTACACTGGGAACCAGGCCTCTGATCACTCCCCTGGCGACTATAAATACCTCCCCTCTGCCACTGTGACCAGGTTAACACTTTTTCACCACCTTAAGCTCTTTCTTTAATCACCACTGGTTACTGACAAGAGCGTCGAAGGGTGCGTCGCCGGAATCAACCCCGGTGTCTCGCACTTCCTTGCAGGTTGCGGCAGGAGCAAGAAGGCTTGGGTCAGCTGTTCAGGTTTTTCTCGAGCTCACAAATTCTATCTGTTTACCCCCACACCGAAATCAGCAGTAACAAATTGGCGCCGTTTGTGGGAAAAACCACACGAACAGCCTCAGCCCCTTCCCTGTCGTCCTCTCCAACCATGCCTCCAAAGAAGGTCAGATCGAGAGGGTCCAACCGCGGAACCAATCCCGCCGATCCTACAGAGGAAGCCCCTGTCAATCCTATTCCACAGCCCGAACTTCCTCCTCCGGCCCCGCAGGGCCAACCTCCTCTTCCCAAACAGCAACCCAACAATGGCCCTTCCGGACATAACGGTCGGAGGCAGAAACAGCCCCTCAACCCGGACCATGTCTCGGTCCATAATGAGTCGGACTCAATGGCTTCTAATCACCCCTGACCTCCGCAACACGATCCTGAAACGCCAGAAAGATGAGGACCTCCGCACCCACCTAAACGAGAGGCGGGCCCGAGAGGGAGCCTCCCGCCAGCATCGTGGTGAGCGGTCGCCTCACCGCCGAGACGGCAGATGGTCTCCGGACCGAAGGGGCCGAGCGGCATCGCCCGAGCGCCGAAGGAGGAGGCCACATTCCCCCGCGGATCGGCATCATCGCAGGAACAATGACGCGCCCATCACCCGTGCCGAGTTCCTACAATTTCAAGACACCGTACTGCAGGCTCTCAACCTTCGGCAGAACATCCAAAATGCCCAGAGGGCTCCAACGCCCCCGAGGGCTCCCAGTCCTCGTCGCCGAACCCGAAGTCCTTCCCCGGCTCCCAGCCGCCAGCAGCAGCACTGCAGTCCTCGCCGATCCCAGGACTACCGACGCCGCAGTCCCCGCTCCCCTTCCTATGAAGAAGAGTCTGGGGGATCGTATGATTACCAGTAGCGGGACGATGCCCTCAACCGTCGTCTCCATGAGGTGGAGAGGCGCATTGGTCGCATGGACAGAGAGGAGGAGTCCCGAGTAGGAACCGTCCGCCCCAGCAGACCCCCTTTCTCTCGGTCGATCATGGAGGCTCACATACCAAGGGGTTTCAAACCTCCGCAGTTTGAAACGTACTCAGGGGAATCCGACCCAGTTGATCACGTCGAAAGCTTCAAGACCCTGATGCTGATCCATCAAGCTTCTGACGCCGTGCTCTGCAGGACCTTCCCCGCCACCCTCAGGGGGTCGGCTCGAGAATGGTATTCCAGACTCGCTCCCTCCTCCATCTTCTCGTTCGAGCAGTTTGAAACACTGTTCATAACTCACTTCGTGAGTAGCAGGCGAGCTGAGAAGACAAGCCTCTCCCTACTGAACCTGCGGCAGGAAAGGGAAGAGAAGCTGCGGGACTATGTGAAGAGATTCACTGCAGAGGTCAGGTCCATCGCCTCCTTAGACCAGTCAGTGGCGACCGTGGCGTTCCAGTCGAACGTCCTCAACGCCAACCTCCGATCGTCCCTAGCCAAGAAGCCCCCGCATAACTTCGCCGACCTCCTCCTGAGGTGCGAGAAGTATATCCGAGCAGAGGAGGCTGAATCCCTCCCGAGCTTCGGGGGGTCCTCCTCCGGGTCGAAGAGGAAGGCGACGGGGGAAGAGGGGTCCAAGAAAGCGCAGAAGGACAACGGCGGTCAACGCCGTCCTCCCCCCAGGTTCGAGAAGTTCACTCCCCTCACCACTAACGTCTCCACCATCCTAATGGAAGTGGAGAAGGAGGGAGTCATCCCTCCAGCTCCGAGGATGAACACCCCGGCAAAGAGGAGGAACAAAGATAAATGGTGTCGTTACCATCGGGACCACGGCCACGACACGAACGACTGCCGGGCATTGAGAGATGAGATAGAAGCCCTCATCCGGAGGGGGCAGTTGGCCAAATTCGTAAAGGCTAACGATCGGGCGGATCGCAACACTCCTCCGCCTCGGGGGGCTAACAAGCGCTCCGAGCGACGCGAAGAGACACCCGAGTTCGAGGAAGAATGGGTTCTGCACCTGATCCACGGAGGCCCCATGGGAGGCTCCTCTAATTCTTCTCGGAAGGCCTTCGTCCGAGAGGTCAACTCGGTTCACAGCGCCCCTCCTCCCAAAGGTCTCGGCGTCCCTGTGTCTTTCTCCGATGAAGACCTCGAAGGGATCCGAACCCACCACTGTGACGCCCTCGTCATCGACCTCTGCATGGCCAACTTCAAGGTGAAGAAGATCTTAGTAGACAATGGGAGTTCGGTCAATATCCTCTTCCTCTTGGCCTTCCGAGGCCTGCAGCTGTCCCGGGACCGTCTCAAGCCGGCCGGTTACACACTCCACGGGTTCACAGGGCTCCCAGTAACTATCGAGGGGGTGATAACCCTAGACGTAACCGCTGGAAGCACCCCTACTACCCGGACCGAGCCGATGGACTTCATGGTCGTCGACGTCCCGGCAGCGTACAATGTCATTCTGGGCCGACCCGGCCTAGCTGCCTTGGAAGCTGTCCCCTCGGCGTACCATCTTAAAATGAAGTTCCCCACTCGGTCGGGAGTAGGGGAAGTCAGGGGAAGCCAAGAGATGGCTCGGAAGTGCTACATGACTTCCACAGGGGGACCGGTGCTCTCCCTCGAGACACTAGAAATCCCGTGTAACGCCCCGAATCCCAAATACACTGAATTCGAGATGTTCTACAGGATCTTTTCACTTTCTTAGTACACTTTTACAGGGAAATAAAAACTTTTCATCATACATCAGAGATTACATCATAATTACATCTTTCTTTTGCACAGCGGAAGTAAAATACAACAATTAAGTACAAGTACAACAGCTTGATAAAATCTTTAAGCATCCAAATCCTCTTTAATCTTTAGCATAACATTTACCTGCATGTTAGACTGTGGGTACGTCAGTTTATTCAACCGACGATCATTATACACGGCCGTCCTCGCTTGCCGGAAATAGTATAACTTAACATTTCATATTTAGCAAACACAAACTTGTCACATTCAAACTAAAGGGACTACCCTATTGATGTCGTGTTGTGATTGTGCACTTAGTCCTTAATGCAGTTACTTAAGTTACATGACACTAATGCGCACTTGTTCGGATTCTATGCATCCCATACTACATAGGTCCGAGGGCAAGCCCTTATTCGTTCTTCATCTTGATAGGGTTCAATCCCCCGTTATGCCTTAACTACTACTGTAACTACGGTAGTGTCTTAGATGTCCTATGATCTATGAGCCCATGTCCAGGCAGCCTGGAGGGGAATCCCACGCACTGTCACGACGCATCGAGCAGGCAACCTATGGACAATTCAGCCTCCGCCATGGAACAATGGCACCACCCATAGCCACTCGAACATCCCACGAGCGTCGCCACCGGGACGATAATTCCGGAGTAGCGCCCACGCACTGTCTTGACGCATCAAGCAGGCAACCTGTGAATCGCTCTCACACCGCTATCCGTTGGCCCTCATACTCGTGTTTTTCTTCTACTTTCATCACATCTCCACTATGTACTAGTCCTTAGTTTTATATAAAAATCATGAACAAAATAATCACTAGAGTTAGCCTCTCCATCATCCGGACTTATTCATTTGTTTCAACATGACCAACCTTGGTCTAATTTCAATTCAATTCATCTTTCTCAATGCCGGGGAGACTTAGCTACTCTATTTCAAATTCCATTTCACAATCTTTAAGTCATAACCACTTTCATGTCACAATTTCATATTCTTTCTTATTCATAATTTCATTTGTTCACAAATCCATGGTGAATACTTATAACTCAAAATTCATATTCAAGTCCAACAATTTCATCAACAAAGTTTCTAAACTCCATCATCATACAATGGACTCATGCACCTTATAAACATACATTCGTACTTAATATTTTACACCATATCTTCAAGTAAAGATTATAATATCATGTCACACCACAAATTCTTTTGTGTCAAAAACTTTCTAATAATCATTTCAATAGCTCTTTATAAATTTGAAAATAACCATGAGTATGTGTCTTAGAACCATAGCTTTAATATACCATTTGTTCACAAACTACATTTTATTTTCTTCAATTAATATCCAAACCAATCCCATAAAATTCCTTGTATTTTTATGAAAATTACCATATTTTTCTTATATTTTTTGGACATCAAAATCTCATAAAAAAAATATTTTTCCCTAAGTGCTAGGGGAAAGATTCGAACCCAGCACAATAGAGAAGAAGGCCAGAGCACCCGCCGATAGGCCGATCGGTGCTAGCGACTAGAAGAGGATGCGCTAAGTACATATGCCATCTCTTCGCTGATATATACATATATACACAGTACTTAAAAAAATTTGGTGAGACCCGGATTCGAACCACACCGCTCAGGGAAACCGAACAGCGCCACCGACCGCCTGAGCCACTGGCTCAGGTTGTCACAGTGTGGACTTAAAACCCATTTAACTCATATTCCCACTGTTTGTTTTGAAATTAACTCGATGTTCAACAATTGATTCATATTGCCTTCAAATAAACTACTGAAAAATTCCAGATTTAAGCTTCTTTATTCCATCTTCAAAACAGTAATTGTAAAATAAATTTTTGTACTAAAACACATTTTTCTCCACCCAAATTAATTATTCTAATTAAAACTAGCAAATCTTTTATTTTTCGACATTGAAAATAATCGATTGTTCTTCTAATCCCTCTTTTATCCCAAAGTTTTTCATGATAAATTACTGGTTATTATTCTACATTCACAACACAATACAACTTTGGATTTTCCCATACTCATACTAGCAAAAGAATTCATATAGCACATGAATAGGTGAAACTCAACAATTTCTAATTTTTGGTACATTTCTAATATGATGACAACAAGCAATTTCTTGGTTCATTCATGCCACTTCTACACATGGATTCGAAGTATTTAATATACTTTTCTATTCAATTCCCATAGTGTTAATGTCTTTCTCAATTTTCATGTTTCAACCACACAATTTGCAAGTAATTAATAAAAGACTTTCACACATCATGCTAGTCACATTGCATCATTGTTCAATTAACTAGATAATCATAGAAAGTGCTTCATATGGTATAATTTCATGCAAACAATTTACATACACAATTTACCACACCATTCTAAGCCATTCACATACTAACTTTTTAATTAAAGTGGTCTCTTATTAGTATTTTCCATGTATAGTGTCATCAATATACTAGCATGAACCCTATATTAGAAACATGAAATATTTTACCCACCTCAATTGGAGAGAAACACAACAAAAGCAATCAAGTAGATGAGAACACCTCCTCCTAGCCAAAAGAATGCACCACTCCAAGCCTCCAACCAAATGCCGAATACTTCTCCTCCTTGGCCGAAAGCTTCCTAGCCGAATGCTCTTGATGGTGCCGGCCACTCCAAGCAATACAACCCACTCAACTCTTATTTTTTATAACTCTCACAATATATTAGTATAGCTTTAGAAATTACACTTTGCATATGAAAATTAGCCATGAGAAAGGGGGGTATTTATACTAAAAAATGAGGGAAATGGAGGGCTAAGATCATCTTGGTGGTTGCAAAATGAAGGGCTTAGATTCAAGTAGGAGTTAGGAAAACTACCCACCTCCTTGAAACTACCCCCATGTTCTCCACACCCAAAATTTCAACTCTCCCTCCAAAAAGAATGCTACCGGCCCAAAAAATAGAGTGTGCAATGCACGTGTACGTGTAGTGCACGTGCATGCAACTAGGCCAAATTTGTACATTCTAAAATTGTATAAAAATAATTTTGTTTAAAAAAAGTCTTCTACATGACAAGTTTAATAAAAATAAATTAATTCATGGGCTTTCTTTTTGGGCCAAAATAATTTATAAAAATAAATAAAAATAAAATGCTTTTGGGCTTTTTAAGAAAAGGCTTTTTAGTTAAATCAAACAAGGCTTTTAAAGAAGGCTTTTGTACTAAAATAATTTGAGAAAAATATATTTAAACATACTCACCATGATAAAATAATCCAACAATATATTGCACGTGCACAACACGTGCAAAATAAATAATTTCTCATTTATTGAAAAATCAGGGTATTACAGCACTCCCTCCTTAGAATAGTTCCGTCCCCGGAACTACAATCAAGAGCGAGGAAAACAAACAAAAATACAACACACACAACAAAACAGAAGATACAAAAATACAATCAAGCAAAAAGCTCAGGATAGTCCTTCAACATCCTCTCCTCAGATTCCCAAGTAGCCTCTTCAACCAAGTGGTTTCTCCAGACTACCTTGACCATCGGTATCGTCTTATTCCTCAAGACTTCCTCCCTACGGTCAACAATCTCAACAGGAGACTCGATGTAATTCAGGTCTAACTGCAAACCTTCCGGCACTTCAGGCAAATGATGACTCGGGTCCGGAATATAACCTCTCAGCTTAGACACATGAAAGACATTGTGCACCTGAGACAACTCTTCCGGTAACTCAAGCCGGTAAGCAGTTTTCCCGATCCTTTTCAATATCTTATACGGGCCTATAAACCTCGGGGCTAACTTCCCGCCCTTGCCAAAACGAACCACACCTTTGCTGGGTGATACCTTCAGAAAGACGAAGTCACCAACCTCAAACTCAAGGTCCCTTCTCCGGTTGTCTGCATAGCTTTTCTGCCTGCTCTGGGCTTCCACCAACCTTTTCCTGATCAGATCAATCTTCTCAGAAGTCAGTTGCACAAGCTCAGGACCAAACAACTGACGCTCCCCTACTTCATACCAGCACACAGGAGTCCTGCACTTCCTGCCATACAGAGCTTCGTACGGCGCCATCCCAATACTGGCCTGAAAACTGTTGTTGTAGGCAAACTCCACCAAAGGTAAATGCCTCTCCCAACTGCCTCCAAAGTCTAGTATACAACACCGAAGCATATCCTCAAGAATACGATTGACTCTCTCGGTCTGCCCATCGGTTTGTGGATGAAAAGCAGTGCTGAAATCCGTCTTGGTACCCAAAGCTGCCTGAAGACTCCTCCAGAAATGCGAAGTAAACCGCGCATCTCGATCAGACACAATGGTCGAAGGAACGCCATGAAGTCGGACAATCTCACCAACATACATCTCAGCCAACTTGTCCATCGAAGCAGTGAGTTTCATCGCCAAAAAGTGAGCGGACTTGGTAAGTCGATCGACTATAACCCAAATTGCATCATTGCCCTTAGGACTCTTAGGCAATCCCGTGATGAAATCCATACTGATGTTATCCCACTTCCATTCCGGAATAGGTAACGGCTGTAATAGACCTCCGGGTCTCTGATTTTCGGCTTTGACTTGCTGACAAACCTCACACTTCGCGACAAATTCAGCCACATCCCGCTTCAAACCTGACCACCAGAAATGCTGCTTGATGTCCTTGTACATCTTAGTACTCCCAGGATGTACAGACAGAAGAGTAGCATGCGCCTCCTGAAGAATACTCTCTTTCAGGTCCGCCTGATTTGGAACGCACAGCCTGTCTCCGAACCACAGCACTCCATCCCTGATCTGAAAACCGGGCAACCTGCCAGCACTGACCTGCTCCTTCATCTCCAGAATATCAGCATCAACCTCCTGACTTGCAATGATCCTTGTATTCAGAGTAGGCTGAAGCCTCAACTGAGCCAAAGATGCTCCCAATCCTTGCAAGACAACCTCAATACCAGCTCGGTCCAGCTCCTCAATCAGATGCCTCTGAGTTGTAATCAAACAGGCCAAACTGCTCTTGCGGCTAAGTGCATCAGCCACAACATTAGCTTTTCCAGGATGATACTTGATCTCAGGTCGCATATCTTCGAGCACTTCCAACCATCTCCGCTGTCTCAAATTGAGATCCCTCTGCTGATATATATACTTCAAGCTCTTGTGATCCGTGTACATATTCAGCTTCTCACCGTACACGTAGTGCCTCCATTGCTTCAAAGCAAAAATAATCGCAGCCAACTCCAGATCATGAGTCGGATAATTTTTCTCATGCGGTCGTAGTTGCCTAGACCCATAAGCGATTACTCTTCCTTCTTGCATTAAGACACAACCAAGCCCCCGATGTGAAGCATCGCTATAAACGTCATACTCAACACCAGCTCTAGGCAAAGCCAAAATAGGTGCAGTAGTCAGTCTATCTTTCAACTCCTGAAAACTCGCCTCACATTGCTCGGTCCACTTGAAGCTCACATTCTTCTTGGTCAGCCCTGTAAGCGGTACAGCTATCTGAGCATAACCTTGAATGAATCTCCGATAATATCCAGTCATCCCAAGGAAACTTCTGACTTCCTTCACTGTAGTAGGCCTCGCCCAGTCTCTCACTGCCTCTATCTTCTGAGGATCAGTTGCCACTCCCTCCTTAGAAAGGATGTGACCTAGGAATGCCACTTCAGATTTCCAGAAATCACACTTGGATAACTTGGCATACAACTGCTGCTCTTCCAGCTTCTGCAACACTGCTGCCAGATGCTCAGTGTGCTCCTCCTCAGACTTGGAGTACACGAGAATATCGTCGATAAACACCACGACGAAAGAATCAATAAACGGCCTCAGAACTCTGTTCATCAAGTCCATGAAGATGGCAGGTGCATTCGTCACTCCGAATGGCATAACTAAGAATTCGTAATGCCCATGCCGAGTTCTAAATGCAGTCTTATGCACATCTTCAGCTTTCACTCGAACTTGGTGGTAACCCGATCGAAGATCTATTTTGGAGAATACGGCCGCTCCTTGTAGACGATCGAACAAGTCATCAATTCGAGGAATCGGGTACTTATTCTGAACAGTGACCTTATTCAGCTCTCGGTAATCGATGCACATTCTCATCGATCCATCCTTCTTCTTTACCAAAAGCACTGGTGCTCCCCAAGGTGACGCACTAGGTTGAATAAAGCCTTTTCCCAATAGTTCCTCAATCTGCCGTTTCACCTCATCCTGTTCCACTGGAGCCATCCTATAAGGTGCCTTAGAAATGGGTGCACTTCCCGGTTGAACAGTGATGCTGAACTCTACATCACGATGCGGAGGTAACCCAGGAAAATCTTCCAAGAACACAGTCGGATAGTCCCGGACCACAGGAATCCCTTGCACTTCCACAGGAGTCTCTTCCTTGCGGATAGTAGCCACCAGCTTAGAACACTTCCGCTTCCCTTGGAACACGACTTCAGGTCCACCTGGAGCCTTCACTGTCACCGTCTTGGCCTTACACTCGATGCTTGCACTGTACACCGACATCCAATCAATGCCAATGATAACATCGACTCCCAAGATAGTCAGTTCGATCAGATCAATGCCAAAGATTCTATCCCCAATCACAATCTCGCAATCAGCATAATACCGATCAGTGGTTAAAGTTTCCCCTGACGGAGTAGCTACTGATAAGATCTTGCCTGGGAAAATCTTCGGTTCAACTCCCAACACTTTAGCAAACTTTGGAGACACAAAAGTATGAGAGGATCCAGTATCAAACAATACGACAGCTTTAATTCCATTAAGATAGAGTTCGCCTGTTACATAATATACATCATTACATAACAGCCTCACTAAACAAAGGGAAAGGAAATGACAAAAGACCCTAAACACCAGCCCTCGTACCAGAGATGACCTGATCCGCCTCCTCAGCATCAGCTTCTGTCAAGGCAAATACTCGCCCTGATTGGTACGGCCTCTTCCCAGCCTGCTGCGTTGGTGCGCCGCTATTACTGCGCTGAAGTTTGGGACAATGAGATCGGTAGTGTCCCGCTTCCCCACAGTTAAAGCAAGTCACCGCAGAAGGTCTCACCACATTGCCTCCAGGCCTCCCAGCCACACTCACAGCGTTCGCCCCTGTCGGTTTGAACCTCTGTGCAGATGGTTGCCCCCTGAAACTCCCCGAATGTGCAGGCCTCTTACCAGACTGCCAGTTGTTCCTCCTGTTCTGAACAACATGGAACTGCTCCATATCTGCCTCCGTCGCTGCCGCCCTCTTGACCAGCTTATCGAATCTCCTGATACCAAGGGGTATCATACGAGATCTCAAGCTAGGCCTCAGACCATGCTCGAACTTGCGAGCTTTCTTGGCCTCATCCGCCACCAGTTCTGGAGCATACCTGGAGAGCTGAGTGAACTTGGTCTCATAGGCTCTCACTGACATGCTGCCTTGCTGAAGCGACAGGAACTCCATCGCCTTCTTCTCCTGGACGTCGGAGGGGAAATAATGGCTGCGGAACTCCTCCAAAAATTCCTCCCAGCCCAACAACAGACCTCCCATGGTCCTCTTCACAGATTGCCACCAAACTGCTGCATCCTTCTCCAGCTGCAAGGTTGCCAACTTGACCTTGCTACCCTCCGGTGTTTCCAACACCTCGAAGATAGTCTCCACTTGCCGTATCCAGTTGTCAGCCGAATCTGGATCCGACTTTCCCTCGAATACGGGTGGTTTCATTCTCTTGAACGATTCCACCAGTTTTATCGCCTCGGGCACTGGATTTGCCGGCCCCCTAGCTTGGTTCTGAGCCACAGCATTCAACGTCTGGTAAACTCTAGCAAGTTCAGTCTCCAGATCCAAACCTTCCCCATTCCTTGCTCCTCTTCTCGACATATTCTGATGCAAAAGATCCGTCAAATTCGAAGTATATAACAAGAATTTAAACCAACTTCCATTTCATTGAATTCCAAAAGTTTATACATTCGAATTTAAAAACATCTCTAAACATCAGAATGAAAGAAAACAGAAGCCACAACACTCTAACTCCTACGGGTCCTCTTCGCTGCTCGAAGTTCTTCCCGCAGTTCATCAACCTCATCCTTCAGCACATCAGTTAGGTTCTTTTTCTTCTCAAGTTCCCAAATCCGATGGCTAAGAACAGAATAGTCAGCCTTCCGCTTCTCCAGCTGCGCCTCCAATAATCCAACTCTCTCCTTCAGGGTTTCCACTTGCCTCTGAAGAGAAGCCACAAGACCACTTGGAACTGGTACTTCCTCTTCGTCGGAAGAAGAATCATCAGATGAATCCGGAGGTGGGGTGATCTCTCGGGATTCAGGGTACTCCTCGTCATCAGAATCAGCTTGTCCAGGGTAGTACTCGTCCTCGGAATCTGCCTGTCCAGGATGGTACTCTTCCTCAATAATGTGCCAGTCGTCGCCTCCAGCAGGGTCGAAGTGATCAGCCATCTTAGAAATAGGGAGGAGAAATCACAAATCTTAGAGCAACACAAATGTAAGTCACTTACATTTAAATCTCTAGATTCAAACACACACTCTAATGTCCACTACTAGGGTGTCGTTCCCTATAAATTTGTACAAGTGTGAAAGTGTAGAAAGCGTGGCTCTGATACCACTCTGTAACGCCCCGAATCCCAAATACACTGAATTCGAGATGTTCTACAGGATCTTTTCACTTTCTTAGTACACTTTTACAGGGAAATAAAAACTTTTCATCATACATCAGAGATTACATCATAATTACATCTTTCTTTTGCACAGCGGAAGTAAAATACAACAATTAAGTACAAGTACAACAGCTTGATAAAATCTTTAAGCATCCAAATCCTCTTTAATCTTTAGCATAACATTTACCTGCATGTTAGACTGTGGGTACGTCAGTTTATTCAACCGACGATCATTATACACGGCCGTCCTCGCTTGCCGGAAATAGTATAACTTAACATTTCATATTTAGCAAACACAAACTTGTCACATTCAAACTAAAGGGACTACCCTATTGATGTCGTGTTGTGATTGTGCACTTAGTCCTTAATGCAGTTACTTAAGTTACATGACACTAATGCGCACTTGTTCGGATTCTATGCATCCCATACTACATAGGTCCGAGGGCAAGCCCTTATTCGTTCTTCATCTTGATAGGGTTCAATCCCCCGTTATGCCTTAACTACTACTGTAACTACGGTAGTGTCTTAGATGTCCTATGATCTATGAGCCCATGTCCAGGCAGCCTGGAGGGGAATCCCACGCACTGTCACGACGCATCGAGCAGGCAACCTATGGACAATTCAGCCTCCGCCATGGAACAATGGCACCACCCATAGCCACTCGAACATCCCACGAGCGTCGCCACCGGGACGATAATTCCGGAGTAGCGCCCACGCACTGTCTTGACGCATCAAGCAGGCAACCTGTGAATCGCTCTCACACCGCTATCCGTTGGCCCTCATACTCGTGTTTTTCTTCTACTTTCATCACATCTCCACTATGTACTAGTCCTTAGTTTTATATAAAAATCATGAACAAAATAATCACTAGAGTTAGCCTCTCCATCATCCGGACTTATTCATTTGTTTCAACATGACCAACCTTGGTCTAATTTCAATTCAATTCATCTTTCTCAATGCCGGGGAGACTTAGCTACTCTATTTCAAATTCCATTTCACAATCTTTAAGTCATAACCACTTTCATGTCACAATTTCATATTCTTTCTTATTCATAATTTCATTTGTTCACAAATCCATGGTGAATACTTATAACTCAAAATTCATATTCAAGTCCAACAATTTCATCAACAAAGTTTCTAAACTCCATCATCATACAATGGACTCATGCACCTTATAAACATACATTCGTACTTAATATTTTACACCATATCTTCAAGTAAAGATTATAATATCATGTCACACCACAAATTCTTTTGTGTCAAAAACTTTCTAATAATCATTTCAATAGCTCTTTATAAATTTGAAAATAACCATGAGTATGTGTCTTAGAACCATAGCTTTAATATACCATTTGTTCACAAACTACATTTTATTTTCTTCAATTAATATCCAAACCAATCCCATAAAATTCCTTGTATTTTTATGAAAATTACCATATTTTTCTTATATTTTTTGGACATCAAAATCTCATAAAAAAAATATTTTTCCCTAAGTGCTAGGGGAAAGATTCGAACCCAGCACAATAGAGAAGAAGGCCAGAGCACCCGCCGATAGGCCGATCGGTGCTAGCGACTAGAAGAGGATGCGCTAAGTACATATGCCATCTCTTCGCTGATATATACATATATACACAGTACTTAAAAAAATTTGGTGAGACCCGGATTCGAACCACACCGCTCAGGGAAACCGAACAGCGCCACCGACCGCCTGAGCCACTGGCTCAGGTTGTCACAGTGTGGACTTAAAACCCATTTAACTCATATTCCCACTGTTTGTTTTGAAATTAACTCGATGTTCAACAATTGATTCATATTGCCTTCAAATAAACTACTGAAAAATTCCAGATTTAAGCTTCTTTATTCCATCTTCAAAACAGTAATTGTAAAATAAATTTTTGTACTAAAACACATTTTTCTCCACCCAAATTAATTATTCTAATTAAAACTAGCAAATCTTTTATTTTTCGACATTGAAAATAATCGATTGTTCTTCTAATCCCTCTTTTATCCCAAAGTTTTTCATGATAAATTACTGGTTATTATTCTACATTCACAACACAATACAACTTTGGATTTTCCCATACTCATACTAGCAAAAGAATTCATATAGCACATGAATAGGTGAAACTCAACAATTTCTAATTTTTGGTACATTTCTAATATGATGACAACAAGCAATTTCTTGGTTCATTCATGCCACTTCTACACATGGATTCGAAGTATTTAATATACTTTTCTATTCAATTCCCATAGTGTTAATGTCTTTCTCAATTTTCATGTTTCAACCACACAATTTGCAAGTAATTAATAAAAGACTTTCACACATCATGCTAGTCACATTGCATCATTGTTCAATTAACTAGATAATCATAGAAAGTGCTTCATATGGTATAATTTCATGCAAACAATTTACATACACAATTTACCACACCATTCTAAGCCATTCACATACTAACTTTTTAATTAAAGTGGTCTCTTATTAGTATTTTCCATGTATAGTGTCATCAATATACTAGCATGAACCCTATATTAGAAACATGAAATATTTTACCCACCTCAATTGGAGAGAAACACAACAAAAGCAATCAAGTAGATGAGAACACCTCCTCCTAGCCAAAAGAATGCACCACTCCAAGCCTCCAACCAAATGCCGAATACTTCTCCTCCTTGGCCGAAAGCTTCCTAGCCGAATGCTCTTGATGGTGCCGGCCACTCCAAGCAATACAACCCACTCAACTCTTATTTTTTATAACTCTCACAATATATTAGTATAGCTTTAGAAATTACACTTTGCATATGAAAATTAGCCATGAGAAAGGGGGGTATTTATACTAAAAAATGAGGGAAATGGAGGGCTAAGATCATCTTGGTGGTTGCAAAATGAAGGGCTTAGATTCAAGTAGGAGTTAGGAAAACTACCAACCTCCTTGAAACTACCCCCATGTTCTCCACACCCAAAATTTCAACTCTCCCTCCAAAAAGAATGCTACCGGCCCAAAAAATAGAGTGTGCAATGCACGTGTACGTGTAGTGCACGTGCATGCAACTAGGCCAAATTTGTACATTCTAAAATTGTATAAAAATAATTTTGTTTAAAAAAAGTCTTCTACATGACAAGTTTAATAAAAATAAATTAATTCATGGGCTTTCTTTTTGGGCCAAAATAATTTATAAAAATAAATAAAAATAAAATGCTTTTGGGCTTTTTAAGAAAAGGCTTTTTAGTTAAATCAAACAAGGCTTTTAAAGAAGGCTTTTGTACTAAAATAATTTGAGAAAAATATATTTAAACATACTCACCATGATAAAATAATCCAACAATATATTGCACGTGCACAACACGTGCAAAATAAATAATTTCTCATTTATTGAAAAATCAGGGTATTACATCCCGAGCCGAAAATCCGACCCACGTCCGAGCCGGTGGACGAGCTAGAAGAAGTGCTCTTCTCGGACGAGGACCCGAGCCGCAAGTTCCTCATCAGCAAGTCCTTGCCGACCGCGCTGTACTCTGACCTGATTAAATGCATCCGGGATAACCGTGACCTGTTTGCATGGTCGGCCGCGGACATGCCCGGCATTTCCGAGGAGTTGCTCGTCCACCGCCTAAGTGTCGAACCGGGGTGCAAACCGGTTCAGCAGAAGAGACGAAAGTTCGCTCCCGAGCGACAGCAGGCCATCAAGGAGGAGGTGGATAAACTGCTGAAGGCCAAGTTCATACAGGAGGTAAACTACCCCGAGTGGCTCTCCAATGTTGTAATGGTCAAGAAGTCCAACGGCTCCTGGAGAATATGCATTGACTTCACCGACCTGAATAAGGCGTGTCCGAAGGACCCATTCCCTCTTCCAAACATCGACACTCTTATTGATGCCACCTCGGGCCATGAGCTCCTCAGCTTCATGGACGCATTCTCGGGCTACAATCAGATCCGAATGTTCCCTCCGGACATTCCGAAGACCTCCTTCGTCGCCGATCAAGGCCTCTACTGCTACCGGGTCATGCCGTTCGGGTTGAAGAATGCGGGCGCCACCTACCAGTGCCTCGTCAACAAGGTCTTCCAGAGCCAGATAGGTCGGAACATGGAGGTGTACGTTGACGACATGCTCGTCAAAAGCGTCCGAGACACTGATCACGTGGCCGACCTCCAGGAGGCCTTCGGCGTGTTAAGAAGGCACAGCATGCGGCTGAACCCGAACAAGTGTGCGTTCGGGGTCTCTTCAGGAAAATTCCTCGGCTTCATGGTAAGCCAACGAGAAATCGAAGCTAATCCCGAGAAGATTAAGGCCATATTAGACATGGCCCCGCCCCGGAACATCAAGGAGGTGCAGAAGCTTACTGGTCGGCTCGCCGCTATCGGTCGGTTCCTCTCGAAGTCGGGGGAAAAGTGCCTCCCCTTCTTCAAAGCACTCAGGGGGGCTAAGGGTTTTGAATGGGGCCAACCACAACAGGAATCGTTCGACCAACTGAAGGCCTACTTGGTGAACCCCCCTCTGCTTAGCAAACCGGTCCCGAGCGAGACTCTCTTCATCTACTTGGCTACTTCCGAGCAGACCCTAAGCGCTGTCTTGGTGAGAGAGGAGGACCGGGCCCAAAGGCCTATTTACTACGTGAGCAAGGTGCTTCGGGACGCCGAGCTCCGCTATCCGAGGATAGAGAAGATGGCCTACGCCCTGGTCATGGCAGCGAGGAAGCTTCGGCCGTACTTTCAATCCCATTCGATCGTTGTCCTCACCGATCAACCCCTAAAGCAGATCCTCCACAAGCCTGAGACCTCGGGCCGGCTAATGAAGTGGTCCATAGAGCTGAGCCAGCATGACATCTCTTACCAACCTCGGACGGCAATTAAAGCACAGGCCCTCGCCGACTTCATCGTAGAGTCAACTATCCCTGAGGTCGGCCACGTCCCGAATGGACCCCCCATTTGGACAGTCTTCGTGGACGGATCCTCCTGTAACGAAGGAAGCGGCGCCGGCATCATCCTGAACGGCCCTGACGACTTCGTCCTCCAGTACGCGATCCGTATGAACTTCAAGGCCTCGAACAATGAGGCAGAGTACGAAGCACTCATTGCTGGTCTCGGACTTGCACGAAGTGCTGGGGCGCAGCGCCTCCGAATCCACAACGATTCCCAGCTTATCGTGAACCAAGTCTTGGGCGAGTACGAGGCCCGAGACGAGCAGATGGCGAAGTACCTCGCTAAGGTTCAGGCCCTCATGAGCCGGTTCGAGGAGGCGCTCATCCAGTGGGTCCCTCGTGAAGAGAACTCACAGGCCGATGCCCTCTCCAAATTGGCCTCATCCTCCCTACAAGGTCTCGAACAGACCGTACTGATCGAAGTCCTCTCTAGGCCGAGCATAGAAGACGAGACACCCGGCTCGGTGGAGTCATTGCCGGTCATGTTGCAGGATAATTGGATGAAGCCGTTGGTGGAATTCTTGAGGGACGGGGTCCTGCCCGAGGATCCCAAGGAAGCGCGCCGAGTCAGAACTCGGGCCGAGCGCTATGTCTTGATCGAGGGTATCTTATACAAACGCTTCTTCTCCCAAATAGACGGCCGACCATACCTAAGGTGCCTCTCTCCAGAGCAGGCCGAATATGCCCTACAAGAGCTCCACGAAGGCATCGGCGGAGCACATTCAGGGTCCAGGTCCTTGGCCCGAAAAGCTTTGAATTATGGATACTTCTGGCCGACCCTCCTTCAAGACGCCGAGCGACACGTTCGGCAATGTAGCTCTTGTCAGAGACACTCCAGCATCCGTCGCCTCCCTCAGGCCAACCTCGCCTCCCTATCAAGTCCTATCCCCTTCGCAATGTGGGGGATGGATTTACTAGGGCCTTTCCCTCCGGCTTCGGGTCAATTCAAGTTCTTGGTCGTAGCCATCAACTACTTCTCGAAGTGGGTCGAGGTCGAGCCCCTCGCCACTATAACCGAGAACAAGGTGGTATAGTTCTTCTGGAAGAGCATCATCTGCAGGTTCGGCATCCCCCCGTGTCCTCGTGACGGACAACGGGACTCAGTTCACTGGCACAGCATTCCAAGCTCTGTGCGACGACCTTGCCATCCAGCAGCGCTTCTCGTCCGTCTCCCACCCTCAGTCGAACGGACAAGCAGAAAATGCTAATCGGCAGATCCTCGCAGGCATCAAGAAAAGGCTGGACAAAAGTTCCAAAGGCTTATGGGTCGACCAACTCCCCAACGTCCTATGGAACTACCGCACGAGCAAGCGGACCCCCACAGGCGAGTCTCCTTTTAACCTCACCTATGGGTCCGAGGCCGTGATACCCCTCGAGGTCGTAATACCTTCCCCTCGGCTCGCAGCCTACGACGAGGAACAGAACGCCAGGGACCTCAGGGCAGACTTAGATCTGATAGATGAGCTGAGGGAAAGAGCGTCGATTCGGCAGCAGAATTACCGAAGAAGGGTCGAGTTGGCATACAACAAGAAGGTCCGACCCACCAACCTTAAGCAAGGGGATTTAGTCTTGAGAAAACTGGCCATATCCTTTCCCAATCAGAAGAGCAAGCTGGCTCCGAACTGGGTAGGGCCATACAGGATCATGAGGGTAGTTCGGCCCAGAGCATATCATCTCGAAGATCTAGACGGCAAAGAGATTCCGAGAACCTGGAATGCCGACCACCTCCTAAAATACCAAGAAAGCGCCCCGGCGCCACTCTAAGTATCATAGGATGTTGAGCCATTCCTCTCCTCTCACTTGTAACCTATTTTTCATGAATTGTACCTATGTAAAACGGTTCGCCATCGATTATCAATAAAGGAAGCTCTTTTCGTACTTATGAATTTGTATGCCTCTCTCCGCTCTTATCATATGTTTTTTGAATTTTGATTTTAACCAATGGTTCGGAGTCCAACACTCGGCTCGACTCTACCTCCTCGGCCCGCCTACGGACGAGCTAGGGGTAGATCGCCGTTCGGAACTGCTCCCACAACCGTTGAACTACACCGATGGTTCGGAGTCCAACACTCGGCTCGACTTTACCTCCTCGGCTCATCCCCGGACGAGCTAGAGGTAGATCGCCATTCGGAATTGCTCCCACAACCGTTGAACTACACCGATGGTTCGGAGTCCAACACTCGGCTCGACTTTACCTCCTCGGCTCGTCCCCGGATGAGCCAGAGGTAGATCGCCGTTCGGAACTGCTCCCACAACCGTTGAACTACACCGATGGTTCGGAGTCCAACACTCGGCTCGACTTTACCTCCTCGGCCCGCCTCCGAACGAGCCAGGGGTAGATCGCCGTTCGGAACTGCTCCCACAACCGTCGAACTACAACGATGCTCCCGGAGTCCAACACTTGGCTCCCAGTCCCCCCAAGCTTGCTTCGCGGCGGACTAGGAGTGATCCACCCCTCAGCTTCGCCAGTGGAGGGATACCGAAGCTACGTTCGGCCGCATAATCCGAGCAATCTTGCCTAGCAGCCGAAGCCCGAAGCCCTCCGCCTTCGGTCGGCTACAGAGCAAGTGCCTTTCCGACCCTGCAAACGGAGAAAACTCACTTTCTCCTAAACTTTCGTGCATGATCTCGATCAGACGGCCCAGATCTTGCCACTGACGCTAAACGACAAGATAGCGTTTTCTTGGGAACTGAGCCGCCTCGAGATCCGTGCCAACATCAGACGGCCCAGATCTTGCCACTGACGCTAAACGACAAGATAGCATTTTCTTGGGAACTGAGCCGCCTCGAGATTCGTACCAACATCCAACGGCCCAGATCTTGCCACCGACGCTAAACGACAAGATAGCATTTTCTTGGGAACTGAGCCGCCTTGAGATTCGTGCCAACATCAGACGGCCCAGATCTTGTCAGAATCGCTAAACGACGAGATAACGCCCCGTCAAGAGCTCGTTCGCTTCGAGACTCTCGCCGACGGCACCATGTGCCCGGCTCCAAGGCCTCGGCACGGCCCACACACTCACAAACAAAATAAGAACGCAGAGCAACAAAGAGAATTTTATTAATGATCGGGACACAATACAAAGCTGTCTTTCCACAGTTACAAAGTATCAGAAAAGAACAAAAAATACAACGCCGACCCACAACACTTGGTCCTCAAACAGAAATGTCTTCACTGGACCCTTCGATCGCCAACCCTTCCACTTCGGCTGTTAGCTCCTCCACCTCCTTCCGAAGTTTCGCCTCCACAGTCTGCAAGTGATGGATCTCATAGACCAAATCGTCTCGCTCGGTTATTATCTTCAACTAATTGTGCAGAATACATTGGACCCGAAGAGCGTTGCTAAAAGCAGACGGCGAGTCTTCATCCTCCCCTACGGGAGTCACCTCGATGATCCTACCCTCCAGGCGTTGGATCTCGGCGCCCCGTTGGCCGAGGACGGACTGGAGGTGGGCCCGCTCGCTCTCAGCCCGGTGCAACTTCAGCTCCACGCCACAAAGCCGCTCTCGGCACTTCAGTGAGCTGGACTTCGTCGCCCCTGAAATCACCTCGGTCTCAGCATCCTCGTTCGTGCTGTTGGAATCCGAGTCATGGACTGCCACCACGAGCTGAAAAGAAAGGAAAACGAATAGCAAAATTTCAATATACTGCCGAAGTCCAACACTTGGAAATTTTCTAAAGAAACTTTCAGATTCGCATTCAGATATAATAGTGTTATAGACAGCCGAACCGACCCTACAATTAGGTTTTACAACAACCAACAAAAATGAAAAACGACATGATTAGGGCCTCTTCGGAAGGGGAACGCTTCGGTTTAGGGAAACGCGAGGACGACAAGGCCTGCCCTCCGAGCTCGATCCTAAACCAACGAAGCGCGACCCTCCTTCGCTGCTGGCTCTAACTGCGGCGCCGACCGAGGCTCCGCTCGATGAGACGGCCACACTGCTCTGAGCGTCGGCTGGACTCCGCCTGGCCATAGGCAAGCGTGTCGCAAGCTCGTAAAATGTAATCCCTCTCTCGCTCTCTTCGCGGGTACACGATGTGCTCCGGACGTTGACTCTCTCGGGCAGGGGCTTGAGCGACGCGACCTCCTCCTCCAGTTCGATAATTCTATCCCTCAAAGCATCGTCCTTTGCCAACTTCTTCAGTCGAGGGAGCCTCGACGAGCCCGAGGCGTTGGCACTATCGGTCGCAAGCCGTCGGTAATGGGTGGCCTCGATCCCCCTATCTATAGTAATCCTTCTAAGCTTGTCGACCTCGGCTAGCAGCTTCTTGCGCTCGGATGACACCTTCTCCAGCTCGGAAGCAAGCTTCTCTTCTTCCGCCGAACGACCTCGCCCCGCTACCTCCAAGTGTCGGATTTTGGCCGAGAGCTCCTCGTTCTTCCGCTCGGCGACGGCGAGCTCCCCACCTAGCCGCTCGACCTCGCCCTCAAGAGCAGAGACCGGGGGTCATTTTCGTAGCTGCGCCAACTCGCGACACTTTGCCCTGGCCAGCACCTTTACCTCCCACAGCTCAGTGACAGCTCTCGCTTCATCTTGACCAACTCTTTACGGAGGTGCGAAACCTCCGTGATCGGACCGAACTTCACCTGAAAAGCAGAGATAAATCTGATGGGACAATACATGGAAACATCTACAACTAATCACACGCAAATCCGAGACTCAACACTTGGATAAACTTTGGCCAAACAAAATATTTTCATACAAAACCGAGGAGAAAGTTTTACAAAAGCGGTGGCCAGTCCGCAGTTAGGCTTACAAAAAGAGACAAAACAACAAAAGACTAAAAGAGACAACCGAGTCAGGGGTCGACCTTTTTGTCGCTCGGGTCCGTCGACCCCCCGATCTTGCCCTCGCCTTCGCCTTCGCTCCCGCTCTCCTCCTCGGAGTCGTCCTCCTCCTCGCCCTCGGCCTCGGTCTCTCCTGGGCCTTCGACACCTTCCGTCTCTCCCTCAGGGTCGAGCAGCCCCTCGGGAACCTCCTCCTCCCCTTCCACGGGGTCGTAAAAACGGTAGGAAGACGTGTCGAAGCCCGGGTTCCTGGTGGCCACGTGGAGCAAGGCTCGGCCGTAGGCATCCTCCATGTTCTGGAGCATGTGTTGCGCGGCCTCCTCCTGCACGGCCTTCTTCACCTTCTTCACCTTCTTCTGGTGTTTGGCCATGATCTTCTTGGCCCTCTTCCGAGCCTTCTCCGCTTCCGACCGAGCATTGGCCAGCGCCTCCTTCAGCTCGGCAACCTCCTTCTCCGAAGCCTCAAGCTTGGTAGCCATGTCCTTCGACAGCTGAATGGCGTCGGCCAGCTGCTTCTCCAGCCCTTCCACTTCGGCACCCCTCTTCGCCGAGAGGAGCTGCTCGGCATCAAGCAGCTGCGTGGCCTTGACACGCTCCGCCCTCTCCCGTTCATTCTCCTGCTCCTTGCTCACAAACTCCTCGAGCAGGAAATTGAAGTGGCAGATGGTCTGAAAAAGAACAGCACATTAAAACCCGAACCCAAGGACTTAGAAAAATTCTAAGAAAGAAATTTTGATGAGGGAGAGCTCGGCCTACTTACCGACATAGTATTCCGAGCAATCTGCATCACGGCGTCCCCTGCTAACCCGGCCTTCAGGGTCGCTCGATCCTTTGGGGTCGGCAGGTGCCTCACCGCTTCCATGCAGATGTTGTCGTCGCCCAAGAAGCCGTCGACGTTCATCACCTGCCAGTCAGGAACGAAGATCTGCTTATGATGCTCGGTCAGGATCTTCTCCGCCTCGGCAGTGAGGGACGGAACGTGGAGGGACAACACCTCCTTCACGCCGAACGCACTGCTCGACGAACCGGGAGCGTCCCCCTTCGGGGTCGGTGTCGGCGCACCCAAAGCAGGAGGGTCGAGGACCATGACTTCCCCCTGCTCGAGGACCATGACCTTCGGCTGGTCAGTAACCTTAGCGACCGAAGGCTTCTTCGAGGCTCGGCCGTCCTGAGGCCCTGCCGAAGGCCTCTTCTTCTTCCCCTCCTGCTCCGACCTGCCCTTCGCCACCAGAGCTTTGTAATCCAGCTTCATCGTCTCTGCACAAGCCGAATGAAAAAACTTAGAAAAATTTTCATGAACTTTAAGCAAAGAGTATAAATACCAGAAGCATACTAGGGTCGATCGGACTGAGACCCCCTCGGAACAGATCCTCCTCGGAAATATCTTTCCAGCTTAACGCTGGCAGGGCGAGGAGCTTCTTCTGGACCTCCGTCTCCTCGTCACTTAGCTTCGTCTCCTTCTTGGTTCGCTTGGGCAGACCATCCTTCGCCCAAACCGTCAGTATCACCCATGGCGCAGGGGCTCGGATGAGGAAGTACTTCTCCTTCCAATGTTTGATCGAGTCCGGATTCTCGATCAGCTTCACGCCCGTCCGGGGCGAAAGATAGAACCTTTGTTCGTCTCGCCTTGGCTGACAAGGTCGGTAGAGGCTCCGAAAGAGGAACATACTCGGCTTGGCACCGACCTCTTGGCATCGGAGGACGAACGCCATGACGTGCCTCCATGTGTTCGGCATCAGCTGGGCGGGACTCAAACCGTACCACGTCAAGACATCAACAACGAACGGGTGGAGGGGAAAATGGAGTCCGGCAATAAGGGAGTTGACCGGAAAGATGCACACGTCTGACGAAGACTTCGTATTTGCTCGGAAACCCGGCCCGGGGAGGAGCAGTCCGTAGTCGGCAGGGATCCGAAAACCCTCTCGGATCAGGTGAAGGTCAGCCTCGATAAGAGACGAGATGGTATGGTCCACCTCGGACAGCTCTCTCGGTTCATTCTCCTCCACCAACTTAGTCGTGCCTTGGGTCACTCTCTCCAAGGTGTCCTCGGCATAGTCCCGTACACCTCCCACGCTCGACAGAGCAATGGGATGCCGACCGAATGCTCCCGCTGTCTTCGGCGTTTCCACGATCGTGACCACGACTTTACCCTTCTGGGACATCGCCGCGACCTCCTTAGGCTGCTCGGCCACTTCGCCCTCTCCATCCGGACGTACGACGTTCTGATCCCTCGGCTCCACCACCTCCTTCCCTTTATCCCCTCAGCCTACTGCTAGCTCCGAGGCAGGGGTCTCATCCGAGGACGTGATCTTAACCATTTTCTAAAAGAGAAGGGAGAGAGACTGACCTCGAAGTAACAGCTACGGTCGGAAAGTTCACCGGAAACAAGAAATGCCTCGCCGCGTCAGCTAGCACCACCACTAAGGAGCTAAAAACTTCGAAGGCGAAAAGTAAGAACTGAAGAGAGAGAGTAAAAGTAAAAAATGAGACTTGGTCTGAGGGGGGGGTGAAGATTTATAGTAAAAAGGAACGTCCCTTGGACTTCCAAACGAAAAAGTGCGACTCTTGGGCCGCTCTCGAAACGTCGCGAAGGCCCAACACAACTACCTTCTTCGCCAAGACAACTGGCTCGGTATATCGGGGCCGGGAGCCGAACTATACGCCATCCGACCACGCCAGCAAAGAGACCGGTCGGCTACCGAGCAAGTACCAATCCGAGCTGGCAAACGGAGAAAACTCCCTTTCTCCTCAAACTTCGCGTAAAATCTCAATCAGACGGCCCAGATCTCGCCGAGAACACTAGACGACAAGATAGCGTTCTCTCGAGAAATGTGCCCGTCTCGAGATGCGCGATGCCATCCAACGCTACAAATTGCGTCAAGTCGCTCGGATGGCCTACACTTCCTCCATACCCCACCTCTGTCTGAAGAAACCAGGAAAAATTTTAATTCAAAGTTTTAGGGCACCGCCTTCGGCATGCCCCCCAAGCCCCATGTCTCGGTCGGTGTTCCGCCAACCCACGGGGCCCAGTCAAAAGCAGATCGGTCCTCCCCCCATCTCTAACTCCTCCGGATTGACATCCATCAGAGGTCATCAGCCCGGAAGGAAGACAGAGAGGGGAGAAGACCCATCACTCTGAAGCTGTTGCAGACTCTCGGATCCGGACCCCGGTCATCATCTCTTCTACCATGACCTTCCCCGATCCTAACACCCACGTTGGAGCACTCAGAATCCGGAGAAGATCATGGTGGAAGAACGACCACCCATCCTACCTAAGCAAAGTGTCCTACCTAAGCAAAGTCGTCCCTCGGCTCCGGACTAGGGTCATCACCTCTTCTACCATGACCTTCCCCGACCCTGACACCCATGATGGGGCCCTTAGAATCGGGTGAAGATCATGGTGGAAGAACGACCACCCGTCCTACCGAGACAAGTCGTCCCTCGGATCCGGACCTCGGTGGCCTATCCTTCGGCCCAAACCTCCCTTGACCCTGACACCTCCACCCAAGCCATCAGAGTCAGGAGAAGATTTGGGCGGAAGAACGGCCACCAATCCTTCCGAAGTGAACCCCTCCGTCGGATCCGGACTACAGTCATCACCCCTTCTACCATGATCACCCCCGATCTTGACACCACCATCGGGCCAGTCAAAATCGGGTGATGATCATGGTGGAAGGGTGACCACCCGTCCTTCCGAACGAACTCACCCCTCGACTTCGGACATGGATCATCACCTCTTCCACCATGATCTCCCCCGACCCTAACACCCACGTGGGAGCAGTCAGAGTCAGGAGAAGACCATGGTGGAAGAACGACCACCTGTCCTTCCGAAGTAACTCGCCCCTCGGGTCCGGACTACGGTCGTCACCACTACTGCCTTATCCTCTCCCGCTTCTGACATCCCCTTTCGAGCCGTGAGGAACGGGAGGAGAACAAGGCAACAGAGCGACCACCCGTCCTTCCGAAGTAACTCATCCCTCGGGCCCGGACTATGGTCGTCACCACTACTTCCTTGTTCCCCCCCGCTCCTGACATCCACTTTGGGGCCGTCAGGAACGGGAGAAGAAAAAGGCAAAAGAGCAACCACCCCTTCGGACCTCGAAAGATAAGTTACCCAAGGCCAATACCTCCGAGGTTTGAAACTCTACATTGTTGCGATTGAAATGACAAAGGGAGTGGAGTACTTATAAGCTCTCCTCCAAGGTCTGGCCATTATGACCCTCGGAAGTTGAAACGCCACGCATTAATCGAAGGAATTATCCTTAATGACCTGGGGAAGGTGGAACGCCGCGCAAACCCCGGGGCACCATTAATGCCCTTGGGAACAGGATCGTCTCGAGATAGATTGCGCCACGCCGCTCAGCTTGCCGAGACCCCCCGTCTTCGGTCGGCTACCGAGCAAGTGCCTTTCCGAGCTCGCAAACGGAGAAAACTCACTTTCTCCTCAACTTTCGTGCACGATCTCGATCAGACGGCCCAGATCTCGCCGAGGACACTAGGCGACAAGATAGTGTTTTCTTGAGAAATGTGCCCATCTTGAGATGAGCGTTGTCCTCCAATGGCTCAGATTGCGCCACGTCGCTCGACTTGCCGAGACCCCCTATCTTCGGTCGGCTACCGAGCAAGTGCCTTTCCGAGCTCGCAAACGGAGAAAACTCACTTTCTCCTCAACTTTCGCGCACGATCTCGATCAGACGGCCCAGATCTCGCCGAGGACATTAGGCGACAAGATAGTGTTTTCTTGAGAAATGTGCCCGTCTTGAGATGCGTGTCGTCATCCAACGGCCCAGATTGCGCCACGTCGCTCGGCCAGCCGAGCCCCTATCCCTTCGGTCGGCGGCCGAGCAAGTGCCTTTCCGAGCTCGCAAACGGAGAAAAAAGACACCGAGCTACTGCAACGGCTGGATCTCTCAAAAAATCACGCCCGTCTATGATCAACGGCCCAGATCGATCCACGTCATAAATCGGTATTTAAAATCATTTTTTATCTATTTTAATCGATTTATTTATTTAAAAATTGCGAAAAATTGCTAAAAATTCGGGAAAATTAACCAAAAATTCTAGAAAATAATTAAAAATTTGGGGGTATATTTTTGAGCCCCTGAACGAACAATTATTGCCTAGATTGCGCTGTTAAGGCCCCCGAACGATTAGTAAACACATCGCAAAATTAAATAAATAATCCGAAAAAATAGATAAAAACCGTCAAATACTCGATATGGCTAGAGAACAGCACATGGCATCAAAAAATTACCTCACTACCCCCTTCGAGATTCAAAATCCTCCATTTGGACTCCGATACAACTCCACTAGCCACCAAAACAGTTAAACTACCCCTCAAAGGCTGATCACACTCAGTCTTTAGGAGTGGGGGGCTCGTGATATGGCTAAAAATGGGGTTAAATCGGAACCATCCAGATTGGGCGTGAATCTTGAAACTCGGGGGTAAAATGGTAATTTCACATACAAGGTGGATCCAAAGCGGGTACTGGATCTCCTTCGCACGAGACCCAATAACCCACGAACGGGTCCACACCGATTGGGCACGGGTCCCGATCCGAGGCGAGCCCAGACCAGCAAGAGACAAATCAGGACCACTGATTTGACCAAGTCAACGGGCCTGATTTGCTCTCACCAGGAATCAAGGGGTTAGTTTCCTAAACAGACTGTGAGGATTTTTCTCCTAGCAATTACACTGGGAACCAGGCCTCTGATCACTCCCCTGGCGACTATAAATACCTCCCCTCTGCCACTGTGACCAGGTTAATCACTTTTTCACCACCTTAAGCTCTTTCTTTAATCACCACTGGTTACTGACAAGAGCGTCGGAGGGTGCGTCGCCGGAATCAACCCCGGTGTCTCGCACTTCCTTGCAGGTTGCGGCAGGAGCAAGAAGGCTTGGGTCAGCTGTTCAAGTTTTTCTCGAGCTCACAAATTCTATCTGTTTACCCCCACACCGAAATCAGCGGTAACAGGTGTCATGTCAATGCTAGTCTCAAAACTGTTATTGTAGGCAAACTCCTCTAGAGCTAAGTGCCTCTCCCAGTTTCTGCCGAAATCCATCACGCAGCATCTCAACATGTCTTCCAACACACGATTGACCCTCTCAGTTTTCTCATCTGTTTGAGAATGGAATGCAGTACTAAAGTCAGTCCTGTTTCCCAAAGATGCCTGAAGACTCCTCCAAAAGTGTGACGTAATCGTGCATATCGATCTAAAACAATCGATACGGGAATTCCATGCAGTCTTACTATCTCCCCAATGTACAATTTTGCCAACTTCTCCATCGACCAGGTGATTTTCATCGCCAAGAAATGAGCATATTTGGTTAATCGATCCACTATTACCCAAATTTCAATATTTCCTTTAGGGCTTCTAGGCAACCCTGTGATAAAATCCATGCTGATGTTTTCCCATTTCCACTCAGGAATGGGCACGGTTGCAATAAACCTCCAAGTCTTTGATTTTCTGCCTTGATCTGCTGACAGATCAAACATATCGCTACGAAGTATGCTACATTTCTCTTCATTCCCGACCACCAGAAATGTTGTTTAATATCCTCGTACATCCCTGGATATACTAATAATAGAGTGGCGTGTGCTTCCTATAGAATGATCTCCTTCAACTCTGCCTGATCAGGTACACATAATCTTTCTCCGAACAGAAGCACTTCGTCCTTTACTTGGAATTCAGACAATTTTCCCTGCGCCGACTTGCTCCCTCATCTTCTGAATTTCTGAATTCAATTTTTGACCATCGACAATTCGCTCTCTCAGCATAGACTCAAGCCTCAACTGTGCCAGTGTTGCTCCCAATCCTTGCAATTCTACTCGATTTTAGCTCGATCGAATGTCTCTACTTGTTCCTTCTGAGTTGTAATCAAACAGGACAAACTAATCTTCTGGCTGAGCGTATCTACCACCACATTTGCCTTTTCCAGGTGATACTTTATCTCTGGGCAAATATCTTCTAACACTTCCAACCACCTTCTCTGTCGTAAAATCAGATCTCTCTACTGATAGATGTATTTCAGACTTTTGTGATCAATATACAAGTTGACTTTCTCCTCATACACATAATGCCTCCACTACTTCAAGGCGAATATGATTGCTGCCAATTCCAAATCATGGGTTGGGTAATTTTTCTTATGTGGTCTCAATTGCCTGGATCCATAAACTATTACCTTTGCCTCTTACATTGGTACACAGCCCAAACCGTGATGTGAAGCATCACTGTAGACATCGTAGCCTATTCCTGCTCGTGGAAAAACCAATATTGGTGCGGTAGTCAACCTCTCCTTTAACACTTGGAACCTTGCTCTCATTGCTCTATCCACGTGAAGCTTACATTCTTCCTCGTAAGTCCTGTGAGTGGCACGGCTAACTGAGCATAACTCTGAATGAATCACAGATAATAACCGACCAAGCCCGAGAAACTCCTGATCCCCCTCACTGATGTGGGTCTTGGGAAATCTTTTACTGCTTCTACCTTCTGCGGATCAGTGGCCACTCCTCCTTAGAAAGAAGACCCAAGAACGTGACTTCGGACTTCCAAAAGTCACACTTGGATAACTTGGCATATAATTTCTGTTCATGCAGCTTCTTCAACACTTCTGCTAAGTGTTTGGCATGCTCTTCTTCTGACTCAGAATATATCAGAATATCGTCGATAAACACTACGACGAAAGAATCAATGTAAGTTCGCAGGATCCTGTTCATCATATCCATGAATATGGCTGGTGCATTCGTCACTCCAAATTGCATAACTAAGAACTCGTAATGCCCATGTCGAGTTCAGAATGTCGTCTTGTGCACATCCTCTTCCTTAACACGGACTTGGTGATAATCCGACCGAAAGATCAATTTTGGAGAAAATTGATGCTCCTTTAAGTCAATCAAATAAATCATCGATCTGCAGAATATGATACCTATTCTGGATAGTCACCTTTTTCAGCTTCCTATAATCGATGCACATCCTCATCGATCCGCCCTTCTTCTTTACCAACAAGACTGGCGCTCCCCAAGGCAACGCGCTTGGTCTAATGAAACCCTTCTGCAATAGCTCTTCAATCTGCTTCTTCACTTCATCTTGTTCCATTGGTGCCATTCTATATGGTGCCTTAGATATAGGTGCACTTCCTGGCTTAATAACAATACTGAATTCCACGTCTCGATGAGGTGGTAATCCAGGTAGATCCTCTAAGAATACTGTTGGAAATTTTCGGACCACATGAATCTTCTTGACTTCCTCAGAGACTTTCTTCTTGGTTAAAGCTCCACCAATTCCTTGTTTTTCTTCTTCCCTTGAAAAGTTACCGCCGGTCCTCCTGGTGCCTTCACCATAACTTCCTTGCTCTTGCACTCGATGCTAGCATTGTAAATCGACATCTAGTCTATACCGATGATGACATCGACTTCCAACACATCCAACTCTATAAGATCTATCCCCAGAATCATCCCTCCAATCTCGATCTTACAGTCAGCATAATAGCAATCAGTGGTCATCGTTTCTCCTGAAGGAGTAGCTACTGCCAACCCCTTACCGAGGAAAATTTTTGGTTCTACCCCTAACTCTTGAGCAAATTTAAGAGACACGAAAGTATGTGATGACCCAGTATCAAATAAAATGGTAGCTTTCATTCCATTCACTAAGAGTTTCCCTGTTACATAATGAATTACATCCTTCAGTGCGTAACACTTCTTCCGTTACAAAGCTTAAATAAACAGCATAAACTCATTCACATTCTTCCATACCAGTAATGACTTCGTTGGAGTTTTCTGCATCCTCTTCTATCAGAGCGAACACTCGCCCCTGCCGGTACGGTTTTTTGTTTCTCCCTGATGGGTCGCTGCTAGCACCTCCTTAGTTCAGTTGTGGACAAAATGACCGAATATGCCCTTCTTTGCCACAGTTATAACAAGCATTGATCTTCTGCTGGTTGGGACATTTCTTTATGCGATGGCCTGACTCCTCGCACTTGAAGCAAGTGTTTGGTCTTCTAGCTATGGCAATCCCATTTTCCCTAGTTGGTTTGAACTTCTGCGCTGGGGGCTGTGTCTTGAAGTTATTTGATGCCGCGGGCCTCTTACCATTATTTCAGTTGTTCTTTCTGTTCTATACCAATTGGTATTGCTCCATGTCTGATTCTGTGATTGTAGCCCTTCGAACGAGCTTATCAAATTTTCTAATGCCGAGGGGTATCATAGGAGACCTCAGTCCAGACCTCAGATGTAACACCCCAAACTTCCTATATGGAGAATTCGAGATACGAGCCAGGACCTTTACATTCAATTAGCCACAATACACAGAAAAACAAGAAAATTGAAAACTTTTTACTTAATACAATTATTACAAGCCGAATATTTCCATTGTTTCAATATATTACATCAGTGAATATAAGAATGAAACAATAAATGTCGAGCTCTTCACTTGGATGCCAGGCCTTGACTAGAGTTCTCTCGAGTTGGTGATCCCTATTTGAGTGGGGACGTCAGTACATATACTCACGCTTAAAGGCTGATGACTAGCAGCGAATCTCAAAAACAAACATATACTAAGCATGGAAAGAAATGTGTCAGTATAGTTTAAGTGTTCGTGAGTGCTAGGACTTAGAATCTAATGTAATGTCAACTAAAGCTAGGATGCACTTATTCTGATGCAAGCGAGAATCTGGAGTCGTATGCATCCCATAACTACATACGTCCATATCACATTGTTCTCCATATCTAGGGATTTGAACCCACGTTATGAATTCTACTTTTGTACACAACCTGTTCCTGACAGATACAATGTGACAGATGAGGTTGCAGACGTGGTCAAGTCCCACCAATGCAGTACGCTCATGGTGTCTATATTTGCCAGCACTACCCGACGCACCGGACCTAAATCAAAAGCCAGACGAATGTAGGGTATCCTCAGCACAGGATAGCACGAAGCCTACCCTGTGGCACCCATAACTTATAGACTGTGGTCTAAGGCCCGTTCGCTTCCCCGACATAGAACGTGACGGAATTCCAGGATCCATCCCCTAGTTCCGAAAGGAGAACCTCCCGTTCTTATCATGGTACTTCAGGAATTAACAGTGTGAGATACACAACCCGTGCTCCCAACTCGTGAGAAGGCACCATACGTATCCCTTTAACGGGAAGGTACAACCCAATAACTGTAACTCCTGTTTCCTGTATTTGTATTTTTCTACTATATTTTCATTCCTTGTACTCTGTTCATCAATTTAAGATCTGCATTTTGTTTCCAATTCTAATAAAATCATTTCATTTGTTTCGACTCAATTTTTGTGCCAATATTTATTTCAATTGCATTGTCTTTATCAGCTTTGATTGTTGTTCTTCATGGAGCGTGGACTAATTCACCTCATCTATTTCTACTTTCCTAATTATAATGAATTTTGACTCAATCTCCTGTTGAATCCTACCTCAAATCCGTTATCCAATAACCCAAAAATCCAAAACCCTTCTATATAAAAACCTAACCTACTTAACCCTAACCCTAATCTAATACTGTTTTAACCCCTAACACACAGCCGCCTATCGTCATCCCCGTCTCCTTTTTCCTCCGCTCATCGAAACCCAATTTCGCTCTGACCCATCGCCTCACAACTTCGCCCTCGTACCCCGCTTGCCTTCAACCTCACAACCACCATCCCATGTCGCCCTCAATCCAAGCCATCACCATTAACCATCGTTTTCCTCCTCGATCGAAACCCATCAACCCAACTCCATCCTTGTAGTCGTCACCACCTTATCTCCCCACAGTCGTCGTCGCCTTCGTCGACAGCTTCACCCATTGCCTCGCCAACCCCGTAACCCCATAGCTTCGCCTCTCCATTGCTCCTTCGCTTCCCTGTTTTCGAACCCAAAAATAGAGTGCCTCATCATCCCCTATCGCCGCCGCCGCCTCGCCGACTGCTCCCCAGTCGGAGTCCTCGACGTTGCCACCGTAGCGCCGCCCATAGTCGGCATTGCATCGCAAGCCGCAGTCGCCACAATCGTCGACTGTTATTGATCAAGCAGAGAAGAAGGAGGGAAGTAGAAAGGGGTTGTTTGAATCCCAGCCGTCAGATCTCCTCTAGATCAGATTGAATCTGATCATCACCATCACCATCAGATCGCTTCTCAGCTGTTGATCGTCTTGATCTTGATTATCTCATCAAGATTCGTGTCGATCGTGCTCATCACTGGGATCCATTTTCGTTACTCTTTCATCGGATTCATCCTCTACACCCTAAGGCAAGTATTCTTCTTGTACAAATTATTGTTCTAGTACAAGCGTTTAATTGAAAATACTGCAAATAGATCGTAGTTGTAACTCCTCCTTGTCTAATCGTTTGTTGATCTTAAATTATTCCTCATCGATTCCATAATCATAAGAGTCACAGCCCTTCGTTGATATATTTACAAAACTAGTTGGACCCTTTTTATCTCCTAATTACTTGAATATGAACCCTTTGACTTGTAGACGTGTGTTGTATGATGTATTGTGTTGATCTTACATTCTTTTGAGTTGAGAAATACATGTGACTTGCTGATTTGATCCCCAATACATCCGTATTTGTATCACACACTAATCTGGACTCATAATAGTCATTTATCATGCAACTTGTATATAAAGGAAATTCACACTTGCTGTTATTCTTGCCTTTACTTGCTGTTTCGACCCCGATGAAATCAAAATCTGAACTTTAGTCCTGAATATCAAATGTAGCTCTAAGTGTGTAGTTGCCAATAACATCCAGAATTTTTGAATTCCGAGTTACGGTTTAGGAGATACCACAGTTTTGCTGCTGCTGTGTCGATAATCGCAAATTCATAAAAACTGCTACACCACTTTGGTTTACTAAATATTTTAACTATGCTACCAGTAAGTAAATGACTTGAAATTTTGCATGCTATTACTAGACACCGTAGAGAACATTCTCTAATTTTTTCAGAGTTAATTAATGATGTTTCAACCCTGTTTCATATGTATAAACTCGGTTTTACAAATCTTGGCTTAACACGAATGTTGTATAGTTTGCCGTTTTGACATAAATTGCTACAACTTTTATATGTCTTGATTATATGCATTGGAACTGGACAGGAGTCTAGTTTCTAGACCATCTGACGAATCCAAAATTGCTATTTTGTATCAATGGGAATCGCAGTTTTGGTGCATCAACGTCATGCTGTCCAGATTTGAGATTCTCGTTGTTCTTGATCCTTTGAATTGTTTTGACCCTCGAACATGTATCCTACCAAGCTTAGACTCAATCCATATTCTTGATTATGTTTACTTGACTTGTTTCGCACACTTTCATGCTTTCTTGATGATAATAATGAATAATAAGCCGGGGTTTAAGAAAAAGACCATAGTAGTGGACAATATAGGTAAGTGTACTCGGAAGGAGGCTCGTATTTCCCACTTGATACATGCTTCATGAACTAGTTATATTATTATCCGATTCATGAACTATTATATTATTATTCGATTCATTAACTAGTATATTATTTGATTCATGAACTAGTATATATTGATTCATGACTTGTCTTGTTATGACTTGACATGTGAACTAGTTATATGATTACTCGATTCATGAGCATGGATTACTTGATACTTGATACCTGAGTACACCGCCCTATAAACTCCACTACTAGGCCTAAACGAAATTGCATTGACTGTAGCAACCATGTGATAAAATGATGACACATGAAGTGCTACCTAGATAGTAATAACTACAAGACTTGATACATGATACTTGAATATGATATATGCTTACTTGATACTTGATTACATGATACATGAGAGTTGATACTTGAACATAATACTTGACACTCGCTACTTGATACTTGTACTTGACACTTGAGACTTGTTACTTGTTACTTGACACTCGTACGTGGTACTTGTTACTTGATGCTTGATACCATTACATGTTCACTAGCCACTTGTTCTACTACTAGTATTTGTTACCCCATCTCGTCACTCGAGTTGTCTTTCTTGCTAGCAAATTTCTTGAATCCCCACTACTTGTTGCATTCCTATTACATTCTCGATTCCAAATCTTGTTCCATATTTCTTGTACTTGTTTTACTATTTGCAGCCTTAGCTTGCACTAAGGGCATTTGTCTTGTTTTCTCTATTTTTTCCTTTTTATATTTATATATACAGACTTTGGAGACGAGTTGCCTACTAGAATTGGTGAGCAGACATTCTAGGCTTCACTTGGAGAAAGGACTTGCTTAAAAATATTTGTTTTCTTTGAGTTATTTATTTCTTTGGCTACATGAACCTTGTAACGGGCTTATAGTCCCGAGTTTTATCTTTGATCCAGATTTGAAAACTATTTGGGATGTTATTATTTTGTTTCAATTATTTTCTGTTGATTAATAAATTATTCATGCATGCGTGGTTGTGTACATTTGTTATATTCTTGTTATGATGCTGAGTCGATCCTACAGCTCATGAATGATGAAAATCATTCGCTGGGACTTTGTCATGTGCTCGTATTCCGTGTCTTTGGGAAGCAGGGCGTGACATAGTTTTTAGTGGTATCAGAGCCAGGTTTGACTAATGTGTTAGTTTGACTAATACATTAGACAGGCTTGACTCGGTCAGGATGAAATCAACATTTAACAGACCATGTAATTGCATGAAAAATTAATTATCAACTTGATCTGGGTATTGATTGCTTTCGGTTTGTGCAGGCTATGGCTCGTAAGAATGTTTCGTCCTCCCAAACTGGGGGTGATCAGTCAGAGGAGCCCGCTATTGTGCAAGTGTTACAAATGCAGTGTGAACAGAATGAGCGGCTGATGTAACAAATGATGCAGATGCAGCGAGAACATGGTGAACTGATAAGGGCAGCTATGGAAGCTGCCAACAGAGAGCCCCTTGTACCTGCGCCGAGGGTGCTGCCACCGAGACCTGGCAATGTAGAGGACTTCATGAGGCTACACCCAGACAAATTCTCAGGTACTGAAGTTTCGCTGGAAGCCGAGCAGTGGCTCATTAGGACCGAGCAGCTTTTGATCGCAGTGCGAATAGCTGATGTGTATTGCGTGGATGTCATGAGCATCCAGCTTGTTGACGTCGCCCACATCTAGTGGCAAGCTGAGATGGAACGGCTAAGGCGCCCCATCGCCTAGGCCATCTTTAGAGAGAGCTTTTTCACAAAGTTCTTTTTTTATGTCACTAAGAATGAAATGGAGCGGCAATTTGTCACACTTACTCAGGTTCGTCAGATAGTATTTATTATACAATTTTCATTGTTAATTTATGATATATCAATGTTTAACTGAGACACTATCTTGAATCAGGGGAGTCAGACCGTAGATGAGTTTGCTGCGGAGTTCACCCGACTGAGTCGCTTTGCCACGTCCATGGTGGCGAATGATGAAGATAAGGGCCGCCGTTTCTTATTGGGCTTGGACATTGAGATCTAGGATCGCCTAGCTGCCTTGTAACTCCGATCCTATGCTGACATTCTGGAGACCGCCTGAAGCCAGGAACAGATCAGTAGGCAGAAGCGTGCCATTCAACGGTCCGCTCCGCATCCTGTCACTGCTAGGCCCACTTGAGGGCCAATCAGGAGGCCAGTTCCAGCCCATCCTGCCAGGGCTGCTCCCTACCCTACTGCTGCTCCACGGAGGGGAGGTTTCTGTGACTTCTGTCAGATTCCAGGGCATGTGCATGGGGATTGCCGATGAGCCAACTGCCGAAATTTTGGGTGCAGTGATAGTGACCACACAGTCCGGGACTGTCTAGGAGGCAGGCTAGGCCAGCCTGTAGTCGCACCGACTCACGATCAGGTCAGGCCGCCACTTCCTCCTCAGCATCAGATCGTCGGTCAGAGGACTGCTGCCCCGAGCAGAGGTCAAGCCTTGAACCTGACTGTAGAAGAAGCCGAGACCGCAGAAGTGGTCGTTGCAGGTATATTTGTGTTTTGTTGTTTTATCATCTGTTCCCTGCTTTATTTGTTTATCTTTGCATCATTCACTATGTAGTTTCTTTTCACATCAGTATTTCCTATTCCTTATTATCCTGCACTATTCATCTCTTCCCATGTTTTTGATTCCATCATAGGTATCATTCTAGTCCATTCTTTTCCCACCCATGTCCTATTTAATTCCAGGGTGACCCATTCTTTCGTCTCTTTCCACTTTGTGGATCAGCATCAGTTTGAGTGCAATGATATGCCGGCAGTTTGGAACATCACCACAGGTGGTGGTGTTGTCGTTTTCTTTAGGGAGTGCAAGCAGAGCCCTATGGTTATTGGGGGCACAGATTTCAAGGAAGATTTGATAGTGATCGGGAATTTAGGGTTTGATGCGATTCTCGGCATGGATTGGTTGGGGGAGTCTCATGCTGTTATTAATTACTGAGCGAAGAACGTTGTGTTCAGGATTTCAGAGCATGCAGAGTTTGAGTTCCATGCCGGGGAGACACCTCTTGGGCGTGGAAAGAAAGTCCAGATGAGGAAGGTTGTGCAATGGAGTTGCACACAGGCTGTGAGGTTGCGCCTCTTGTAGTGCGGGAATTCCTGGATGTATTCCCAGAGGAATTGCCCGGGTTACCTCCAGATCAAGAGGTGAAGTTCGGCATTGAGGTTCAACCGGGTACAGTGTCGATAACGAAGAGCCCGTACAGGATGGCATCGATTGAGCTAGCAGAGCTGAAGGTGCAGATTCAGGATTTGTTGGATTTGGGTTTCATCAGGCCTAGTGTTTCACCGTGGGGAGCTCCTGTTCTGTTCGTCAATAAGAAGGACGAAAGCCATAGGTTATGCATGGATTACTGAGAGCTGAACAGTGTCACTGTGAAGTATTGGTATCCACTACCCAGGATCGATGATTTGTTTGATCAGTTGGGCGGTGCTGCAGTCTTTTTGAAGTTGGACCTTCGCTCGGGGTACCATCAGGTGAAGGTGAAGGTAGCAGATGTGCAGAAAACTGCGTTCAGGACCAGGTACGGGCATTACGAGTTCTTGGTGATGCCCTTCGGAGTCACGAATACCCCAGCAGTGTTTATGAGCCTGATGAACAGAGTTTTCTCCCAGTTCCTAGACAAATTTGTGGTGGTCTTTATAGATGACATCTTGGTGTATTCGCGGAACCATGAAGAGCATGCTGAACATCTGAGGTTAGTCTTGCAGACTCGGAGGGAGAATTAGATCTTTGGAAAACTTAGCAAGTGTGAGTTTTTGCTTGACTGAGTCACATTCTTGGGGCACATTTCTTGGGCAAGGGAATCTATGTAGATCCGTCCAAGATTGCTGTAGTGAAGGATTGGCCAGTTCCTAAGTCAGTTTCTAAGGTGAGAAGTTTTCTCGGGCTAGTAGGATATTACCGGAAGTTTGTCCAAGACTTCTCGAAGATTGCTGGGCCGTTGACTAAACTGATGGGGAATGATCAGAAGTTTTCTTGGAATGAGGCCTGCAGTGAAGCTTTCGCAGAATTGAAGAGAAGACTGACATCAGCGCCAGTTTTGACTATACCAGATGGTTCGGGTGGTTCCGTGATTCACTGCGACACTTCATGCAGAGGTCTAGGTGCAGTGTTGATGCAGAAGGGTCAGGTTGTTGCTTATGCGTCCAGGCAGTTGAGGCCGCACGAGAAGAACCACCTTACTCATGACTTGGAGTTGGTAGCGGTGATCTTCGCTTTGAAGTTGTGGAGACACTACTTACTTGGAGACCGAGTGGAAATCTTTACTGACTACAAAAGTCTCAAGTATGTCTTCACTCAGAAAGAGCTGAACATGAGACAGAGGCACTAGTTGGAGTTGATGACCGACTACGACATCAGTTTGCAGTATCACCCCGGTAAGGTGAATTTGGTGCCAGATGAGTTGAGCAGGAGGCATGTCGCCATGTTCTTGACTCAGCAGAAGGAGCTTATTGAGCAGATGAGAAGGTTGGACTTGAATGTGATTTTGCCGGGCACCGATCGGAGTTGTATGATGCTTCAGTTGCAGTCGTCTCTGGTAGAGCAGATTAGGGAAGCACAGGCAGGTGATGAGCTGTTACAGAAGTTCAGAGCAGAAGTTGAGGTAGGTTCAAGGACCGATATGGTCATTCACTTAGATGGATCGCTTCGCTTTGGGGCTAGGCTGTGTGCCCCAAAAAGTGAAGTCGGGCAGAAATTGCTCAAAGAGGCCCACCAGTCGGCATACTCTATTCATCCCGGTGGTACTAAGATGTATCGGGATTTGAAGCTCCACTTCTGGTGACATGGTATGAAGAGGGTCGTAGCCATATTTGTGTCTCAATGTTTGATCTGCCAGCAGGTGAAGGCAGAACATCAGAGGACCGCCGGACTTCTTTAGCCTCTTCCCATTCCGATGTAGAAGTGGGAGCATATCACCATAGATTTTGTGACCGCCTTGACAAGGAGCCCTATGGGTCACAACGCCATTTGGGTGATTGTCGACAGGCTGACGAAGAGTGCTCACTTCATCCCCTTCAGAGGTGGTCAGTCTACTGAGAGTCTCGTAGAGAGGTACATGCAGAAGATTGTCAGGCTCCATGGGGTTCCGATCAGCATTGTATCCGACAGGGATACCAGGTTCAGATCTCAGTTTTGGGAGAGCCTTCAGAGCAGTCTTGGGAGCAAGTTGAAGTACAGTACAGCCTTCCACCCTCAGACAGACGGACATACAGAAATGACCATTCAGACATTAGAGGACATGTTGAGGTCCTGTGTACTTCAGTTTGGAGGGTCTTGGGAGGATCACCTGCACTTGGTAGAGTTCTCGTACAACACCAGCTATCAAGCCAGTCTTAAAGCTGCACCGTACGAGGCATTGTATGGTCAGAAGTGTAGGTCACCAGTGTGCTGGGATGTCATTGGTGAGAGAAAGTTGGGGCCAGAATTGATCACCAAGACTGTCGATGTAGTGGCTCAGATCAGGAAGCACCTTCTGGCAGCGCAGGACAGGCAGAAGAAATGGGCAGATGTCCACAGAAGGCCCTTGGAGTTTGAGGTGGGAGACCATGTGTTCCTTAAGGTTTCGCTGTGGAGAGGCATTATCCGATTCGAGGGTGGAGGCAAGCTAAGCCCCAGGTTCATCGGGCTTTTTGATATTGTGGAGCGAGTAGGCAAGGTGGCCTATCGACTTGCATTGCTGCCGGCTCTATCTGGGGTGCATGATGTCTTTCATGTCTCCCAGCTCAAGAGATACATCAGGGATGAGAGCCTTGTGATCGGCTACTCAGAGTTGTCTGTGAAACCAGATCTGTCTTTTGAGATTCCGCCAGTTACTATCTTGGACAGGCATGAGAAGGTGTTGAAGAACAAGGTCATCAGGCTGGTTCGAGTTTCTTGGAATCCTCACTCGCCGAGTGATTCGACTTGGGAATTGAAGGAGGAGATTCAGCTAAAGTTTTCCCATATGTTTCACTAGCTTTTGCTTTGTTGTTGTTCTTTCTTTTACTTTGGGGGGGTGCCCTATGTACCACTTATCTGAATTTCGAGGACGAAATTCTGCTTGTTAGGTGGGTAGGATTTGTAACTCCAATTTCCCGTAACTATATTTTTCTACTGTATTTCCATTCCTTGTACTCAGTTCATCAATTTGAGATCTGTATTTTGTTTCCAATTCTAATAAAATCATTTCATTTGTTTCGACTCAATTTTTGTACCAATATTTATTTCAATTGCATTGTCCTTATCAGCTTTGATTGTTGTTCTTCATGGAGGGTGGACTTATTCACCTCATCTATTTCTTCTTCCCTAATTATAATGAATTTTGACTCAATCTCCTGTTGGATCCTACTCAAACCCTCTATCCAATAACCCAAAAACCCAAAACCCTTTTATATAAAAACTTAACCTACTTAACCCTAACCCTAACCTAATACTATTTTAACCCCTAATACATAGCCGCCTATCGTCATCCCCGTCTCCTTCTTCCTCCATTCATCGAAACCCAATTTTGCTTCGACCCATCACCTCACCACTTTGCCCTCGTCCCCCGCTCACCTTCAGCCTCGCAACCACCATCCCCCGTTGCCCTCAATCCAAGCCATCACCATTAACCATCATCTTCCTCCTCGATCGAAACCCATAAACCCAACTCCGTCCCTGTACTCGTCACCACCTCGTCTCCCCATAGCCGTCGTTGCCTTCGTCGACAGCTTCACCCATCGCCTCGCCAACCCCGTAACCCCGTAGCTTTGCCTCTCCATTGCTCCTTCGCTTCCCTGTTTTCGAACCCAAAAACAGAGTGCCTCATCGTCCCATATCGCCGTCGCTGCCTCACCGACTGCTCCCCAGTTGGAGTCTTCAACATCGCCACCGTAGCGCCGCCCACAGTCAGCGTTGCGTCGCAAGCCGCAGTCGCCACAATTGCCGCTGCTGTTGATCAAGCAGAGAAGAAGGAGGGAAGTAGAAGGGGGTTGTTTGAGTCCCAGCCGTCGGATCTCCTCTAGATCAGATCCGGATCTTATCATCACCATCACCATCAGATCGCTTCTCAGCCGTTGATCATCTTGATCTTGATCATCTCATCAAGATTTGTGTCGATCGTGCTCGTCACCGGGATCCATTTCCGTTACTCTTTCAACGGATTCATCCTCTACACCCTAAGGCAAGTATTCTTCTTGTACAAATTATTGTTCTAGTACATGCGTTTAATTGAAAATACTGCAAATAGATCGCAGTTGTAACTCCTTCTTGTCTCATCATTTGTTGATCTTAAATTATTCCTCATCGATTCCATAATCTTAAGAGTCACAACCCTTCATTGATATATTTACAAAACTAGTTGGACCCTTTTTATCTCCTAATTACTTGAACATGAACTCCTTGACTTGTAGACGTGTGTTGTATGATGTATTGTGTTGATCTTACATTCTTTTGAGTTGAGAAATACATGTGACTTGCTGATTTGATCCCCAATGCATCCGTATTTGTATCACACACTAATCTAGACTTATAATAGTCATTTATCATGCAACTTGTATATAAAGAAAATTCACACTTGCTGCTATTCTTGTCTTTACTTGCTGTTTCGACCCCGATAAAACCAAAATTTGAACATGAGTCCTGAATATCAAATGTATCCTTAAGTATGTAGTTGCCAATAACATCCAGAATTTTTGAATTTGACTTACGGTTTACGAGATACCGCAGTTTTACTGCTACTGTGTCGATCGGTAATCGCATATTCATAAAAACTGCTACACCACTTTGGTTTACTAATTATTTTAACTATGCTACCAGTAAGTAAATGACTTGAAATTTTGCATGTTGTTACTGGATACCCTAGAGAACATTCCCTAATTTTCTCAGAAATAATTAATGATGTTTCAACCCTGTTTCATATGTATAAACTCGGTTTTATAAATCCTGGCTTAACATGAATGCTGTATAGTTTGCTGTTTTGACATAAATTGCTACAACTTTTATATTTATTAATTATATGCATTGGAACCGGGCAGGAGTCTAGTTTCTATACCTTCTGACGGATCCACAATTACTACCTTGTATCAATGGGAATCGCAGTTTTGGTGCAGCAACAATATTATCGTTGTTCTTGATTCTTTGAATTGTTTTGACCCTCGAACATGTATACTACCTAGTCTAGACTCGTTCCATATTCTTGATTATGGTTACTTGACTTGTTTCGCACACTTTCATACTTGCTTGATGATAATAATGAATAATAAGTCAGGGTTTAAGGGAAAAATCATAGTAGTGGACAATATAGGTAAGTATACTCGGAAGGGGGCCCATGTTTCCCACTTGATACATGCTTCGTGAACTAGTTATATTGTTATCCGATTCATGAACTAGCATATTATTTAATTAATGAACTAGCATATTATTATTCGATTCATGAACTAGTATATTATTTGATTCATGAACTAGTATATATTGATTCATGACTTGTCTTGTTATGACTTGATACATGAACTAGTTATATGATTACTCGATTCATGAGCATGGCTTGCTTGATACTTGATACCTGAGTACACCGCCCTATAAACTCCACCACTAGGCCTAAACAAAATTGCATTGATTGTAGCAACCATGTGATAAAAGGATGGCACATGAAGTGCTACCTAGATAGTAATAACTACAAGACTTGATACATGATACTTGAACATGATATATACTTACTTGATACTTGATTACATGATACATGAGACTTGATACTTGAACATAATTCTTGACACTCGCTACTTGATACTTGTACTTGAAACTTGAGACTTGTTACTTGTTACTTGACACTCGTACGTGGTACTTGTTACTTGATGCTTGATACCATTACATGTTCACTAGCCACTTGTTCTACTACTAGTATTTATTACCCCATCTTGTCACTCGAGTTGTCTTTCTTTCTTGATATCAATATATATATATAAATGATGAAGTGTGATTAAATTGCTTGATTATTTATGTGGATGGTTGCGTTTATGGTGGTGCACGAGAACGAGAGAATCGACACTAGTATATGTATTAGTATATGCATACGGTACATATGCAATTGCAAAATTGTATAGTACTATACTAGAAATATATTTTCTCTCTTTTACATGCATTCACATCTAGCGACTCATCTCATCTCATCAAAGATCCAATGGCTAGAAAATGAAGCATGAACGAAGAAGAAGATCGAACGAAGAAGAAGAGGATTTAGGCGGGAGCGAATCACAGCCGTCCGATCTCTTCAAGATCCGTGCGCTTGATCGGTGTCCTGTGTTCGTTCCGCAGCAGATCCTGAGCCCGTGTTCGCTGTTCTGGGATTGGATCCGGTGCACAGGAGAGATCTGATTGGGCGTTTCGCTGTTTCGTGTTCTACCCGCAGCGGATCCGATCTTCGCTGTTTGCAGTTTAGGCCGATCGTGTGTGCGAGGAAAGCTCGATCTTCAATCATTTTTTGGACGCGCTTTTCGAGGACATCTTCGGGGATTTTTCTTCTCAATTGCTTCAACAAGCGGAGTTTTTAATCGTCGATTTAAGGCAAGTATTCATCTTGTACATTTTATTGCTCTAGTACAAGTTTTCTTGAAAATACCACATATAGTTAGATTGTGACTCCCTTTGAAATATCATAGTAAATCAATTTTGAACCTTCAAACCCACAAATCTAAGAGTCACAAAACTTCCTCGTATTAAATAATAATCAATTGGACTCTTTTATCCCCTTGAACACATGAATCACATGGACATATGAATTAAGGACCCCCTAAAATTTGTAGATACATATATATTTAGTATTTTGACGAATTTGCGACTATTATGACTTGAAAAACATTTAGTAGTTGCTGTTTTGACATCCATGATTATGTATTTATGCTACTTAACAACTTAGACACCAAATTACATATTTCCATGAAACCTACATTAGTAAATTATTTCTTAGTGTTGCTGTCTGAATATTCTTTTGCGGTTTCGACCCTTTTATCATTGGAATCTGGGTCCGAGCCCTGAATAGAAATTGTAGATCCGGATGTGTAGATATCGATAGACTCCAAAATGTTCGAATTTGGAGTTACAGTCTAGGAGTTATGGCAGTTATACTGCAGCTGTGTCAGTAGACGCAGTTTTGCAAAACTGCTGTATATATTTTCTTTGCAAATTAATTTAGCTGTGTAAACAGCGAGCGTTTGACACGAAACTTTATATGTAGTTGCTGGACACTCTATAGGACATCCCCAATTTTTCCTAGAATTAAATCACAACATTTTACATATGTATGCTTGCTTGATAAGAGTTAATAAAAGTAACAAGCCGGGGTTATGGGAAAGACTATAGAATGGACAATATAGATAAGTGTACTCGGAAGGGGGCCCGTGTTTCCCAATACTTGGTTCATGAACTTGTTGTATCTTGTTCGATTCATGGAGTCGGTTACTCGGCTCATGAACTTGTTTGATTCTTGAACCCATTGTGCGGTTTTTGAACTTGCTTGTTGATTCGCGAACTTGCTTCGTGAACTTGTTATTTAATTTTCGATTCATGAACCATGGCTTGCTTGATACTTGATACCTGAGTACACCGCCCTATAAAATCCATTACTAGGTCTAAACGAAATTGTTTGACTGTAGCAACCATGTAGTAAAAGAATGGATGCATGTCGTGCTACCTAGATAGTAATCACCACTAGACTTGAACTTGATAATTTGAACTAGATAACTTGATACTTGAGACTAGATAACTTGATAACTTGATACTAGACTAGACTTGAACTTGACAACTTGACATTTGAGACCTGACATTTGAAATAACATATGACACTAGACTTGAGATTTGTCGTTTGATATTAAATACCCCTATAGGTATATCTGACATGTGTTACACTAATAGCAGTTGTTATTCAATCTAGTTATTAAGATGTTCCCTCTTGCCAGCTAGTCTTTGAATTTGCTTACTACTTCTTATAACCCTGCTTTTTCTTGATTCCAATTCTTGTTTTTCCCTTACTTGTACTTGCTTGCACTATTTGTGGCCCTAGCTTGCACTAAGAGCATTTTCTCTTGTTTCTCCTTTATTTCCCTGTTTATATTATTAAGCAGATTTGGGAGACGAGCTACCCGCTGGAATTGGCGAGCAGACATTTCAGGTTTTGCTTGGAGCAAGGACCTGATTAAATAGTTGCTTTTCTTAAGGTATTTATTTCTTCTGCTGTATAAGACTTGTTCCCGAGTTTACACTTGAACCAGACATGGAAACTATTTGAATATTATTACTTGTTTAAATTGTTTTCTGTTGCTTAATAAATTATTCATGCATGCTTGGTTATATATAAATCTAGTTATATTCTTGATTGATGCTGAGTCGATCTTACAGCTTATGGATGATGTAAAAAATCATTCGCTGGGCTTCGTCACGTGCTCGTATTCCATATTTTTGGGAAGCGGGGCGTGACAAAACTCCACCACTAGGCCTAAACAAAATTGCATTGATTGTAGCAACCATGTGATAAAAGGATGGCACATGAAGTGCTACCTAGATAGTAATAACTACAAGACTTGATACATGATACTTGAACATGATATATGCTTACTTGATACTTGATTACATGATACATGAGACTTGATACTTGAACATAATTCTTGACACTCGCTACTTGATACTTGTACTTGAAACTTGAGACTTGTTACTTGTTACTTGACACTCGTACGTGGTACTTATTACTTGATGCTTGATACCATTACATGTTCACTAGCCACTTGTTCTACTACTAGTATTTATTACCCCATCTTGTCACTCGAGTTGTCTTTCTTTCTTGATACCATTATATATATATAAATGATGAAGTGTGATTAAATTTCTTGATTATTTATGTGGATGGTTGCGTTCATGGTGGTGCACGAGAACGAGAGAATCGACACTAGTATATGTATTAGTATATGCATACGGTACATATGCAATTGCAAAATTGTATAGTACTATACTAGAAATATATTTTCTCTCTTTTACATGCATTCACATCTAGCGACTCATCTCATCTCATCAAAGATCCAATGGATAGAAAATGAAGCATGCAAAAAATATCTCCTAAAACCATGAGCAAGGAGCTAGTTTTGGGAAAATACCACTATGCCACATCACCCCCCTCCCTACCCCTATGGCCGGCCTACCCCCTCACACCCATAACTCTTTCTCACTTCCTTAAAACCCCTCCCTCTCACTTTCATTTCAGTTCTAAAATTTAGAAAGAAAAAGAGAAGGAGAGAGTGAAAGAGGTCAAGTAAAGAAGGTGTTCTAGAGCTCTTGGAGAAAGAAATTAGAGGAGGAAGCCAAAGCCAATCTCATCTTCTCAAGCCACAACCAAGGGTGGGGAGTTCTCTGAACTTTATTCTTATTTCTCTTGTTGATTTCTTGCATGAATCAAGTAGTAATAGCTATGAGAATGATTGATTAGGAGTAGTTTGTTAGAATTTGGAAATGGAAACAGAAAACATGATCTGCATGATATATTCCCGAATTTCCAGAGAGCAAAATAATTGGAATTTGATCATGAAATTTATACATAATGATCTCATGTATGTCTAGAAGCTACATGATTTATTTTGGATTTTGCTGATGTTATTTGATATTTTAATAAAATAAATTTTGATGACTGAGTGGTAAGGTAGAGACTGGTTCTGTCTATTGTAGAACCTGAACTTGTGAGAATTCTTAGAATTAATTGATACATGATCTACTTCTGAAATTTTTACCATGCTATCATGCATGAATCTAGACTCTACAGAAAAATATTGAAGTTATTTGGACGACATTGGATGCATGTTCAAAATTAATTAAGTAGGAGTACTCATGGCAGTGACTGAAGAACAGTAGAACTTGTATGCATGTTTATAATAGATAGAACTTATTGAATACTTGGAATTTGGATGTGATATTTTTTGCATGTTATATATGATGATGTCTAGTTTCTGGAAATGTAAATTTTATGACCATTGGTTATGCATGTGATTAATTATGAATACTTAAGTGAGCACTATGCATAACTCAGTCAGTATTGACACCCTCTATGGCTCTGTATGAGCATAATTTGAGGAAGTGTAAAAGTTGGAAGTTCTAGTAGACACCATGAGCTTTCCAAAAAGCCCTATGTCAAGAAATTTCTGTAAGTAGAATAATAGATATGATTTTTGCAAGTTGGGACAGAACCCAGATTTTGAGCTATATGCTCTGTATGTGTAGTGCAATATGTGTCGTTCTTTATACCTGAGAGAGAAAACTATTTTACAGTATTCAAATAAAAAAATTTGGATTGATGATCAACTAGGAAGTTGTAAAGGACATTCACATATTTTCGTAGAACCTGAATTTGTATCATTCCGATAAGAAAGTAGATTTTTATGCTATCGGTAAGGTGCAGCCAGTGTACAGGAAGTACACATGCTGAGGTTTGTGAGGCTGTTTTGAGCAATGAGATGATTGAATCTGAGGTGATGATCAACTAGAGAGTTATACCCTAGGTTCTTAGCTTTCTAGATTGGGCTAGAACACCCAATTCTGAGTTGTACTGTGGGAGTTATGACCTTTTTAAGTTTCAGGCAGAAACACCATAGTTTGGTTTAGTCATGGTTTTTGACTAAGTGTTGGGAGAACCTTTCCCCTCTTGCAAATAAGAATTGATAACTTGTTATTATGGGATGATTGGTGTTATTTTACTGGTGTAACCCCTGTTTCCCTAAATACGTATTTTCTGAATATTTTTCGTATTTTGATTTATTATAAACTCAGTATTATTTTAAACTCGAATTGTGCCTTCTATTTAAAATCTTTTCGAACCGGAAGTTGTATTTTCTTCGAATAGTAGTATATTCTAACTTTAGTGATTATTTTCTAAGTGATCGGCTATTTGTATCTTATTTTATTACTATTTGGATTTTATTAAACTTGTTTATCTCAAATCTCATTTTGATATTTATATCAAAATTATTATTGTTGTTATTAATATTATTATCTTGATCGTTGATTTAAAAATCTATTTCTATTGATTTTTGTATTTGTAGCGATTTCAAATAATTTTCATATTGTAGTACAATATATATCTTGATATATAATCCTACAATTTATTAGTTATTTTATTTCCCTATTGTATTTTAAACCCAAATAACCATTTGTCTAAATCCTACTCCTATTGGTTTTTATAATCTCCAAACCCATTATCTTGTTGGGTCTTTTAATTAAACCCTACCCTATTCTTATTGGATCCATTACCCAATAACCCTAACAACCCAATACCCTATTATATAAATACCCTACTAATAACCTAACCCTAACCTAATAACCCTACCTACTATGTAAACCCCCAGCCGCCCCCCTTCAACTTCATCCCCGACCTCTCTCTCCATCCCCTTCACCCATGTCCTCTTCACCTTCCGTCTCCCTCCCATCCTCTCTTTCCCTCTACCTAGGCACCCCTGCACCGCCCTCGCCACCACCACACCTCCCGCACCCATCTGCTGCACTTCACCCCTCTCGCTCGCCTCCTCGAACCCACCCCCGCTCTCCCTACTCCTGCTCACACTGCCCTCCACCTCGATGATCGGCTGCAGCATCCAATAGCAGACGACGGCAGCCCCGCCCCCCCTCAATCGCATCGCCAACCAACCATTGCAACCCCGCTACGAAGCAACCAGCTCCTCTGGTGCTGTTCAGTAGCCACGTCGTCCCCTGTCGCGTCGCCTCGTGATGCAGCCTGTCGTGGCGCCTAGCGAAGAGACCCTATCTCAGCCGTCCCCTTAGTCGATCGCAGCCACCTGCGGTAGTGCCTCTGCCGACAGCCGCGACTCCTCCCCGAATCCCTTCCCTTATGCTCCTCGCCAGCCAGAACAATAGCAACCTGCGACTTCGTCAACCTCTGCCGCACCGCCAGTCCCGCCGTCGTGCTGCCTGTACCGCCAGTCGCCGCTCGCATCGTCGGTCGAAGTCCTTCTCTCTGTTGCTGTGAAGAAGAAGGAGGGAAGAAGAAGGATTGACTGGTTGAATCTCGGTCGTCCGATCTCCTTTGTGATTCGGATCTGATCAGATCAGATCTTGGCCGCCCGATCTCCCGATTCGATCAAATCACCATCATCATCATCATGGAGTTGTGGTCTATTGAATTCTGGCCGTTGATTTGATCATCAAGATCATCACCATCCGATCGCATCTTAGCTGTCCGATCGTCGTTCATCACAATCACGATCATCTTCTTCTTGATCTGTTGATCTCGGCAGTTGATCGCATCACCATCATCATCATCATCAAGATCTTAATCTCGATCGTCGGATCTCTTTTGATCATCGGGATCGTGATCATCATCTTGATCTGGATCTTCGATCTCAGCCGTCCGATCGATCGATCACACTTGATCTCGGCCCTTGATTGTCTCGATCGTCTCGTTCGTCTTCTACTTGGTGAGTTAAACATTTGAACCACTTTTTGTTCTCATTTATCAATTGTCAATCATGGTATATTTACTCTTTTGGTACTCTTCTAATACTTATGTGTTTTATTTTTTATCTCGGCCGTTGGATATGCTTGATCTTCAACTTGGTCATCATCTTGATCATTATCGAGATCCGTGCTGATCGTGCTCGTCGCCCGGGACCCTAAGGCAAGTATTCTTCTTGTACAAATTTTTGTTCTAGTACACGCTCTTAATTTGAAAATACTACAAATAGATAGTAGTTGTGACTCCTCTTTGTCTCATCATTGCTGATTTTAAATTATTCATCATCAATTCCATAATCTTAAGAGTCAGAACCCTTCGTTGATATATTATACAAACTACTTGAGCTCAATTTATCTCCTAGACACTTGAACACATGAAACTAAGAAACCCTAGACTTGTAGATGTGTGTTGTATCATGTATGTGATGATCTTGCATTTTTTTGAGTTGAGAAATAGATGTTACTTGCTAATTTGATGACCACTACATCCATTTTGTATCACATGCTAATCTAGACACATAATAGTCATTTATCATGCAACTTATATATAAAAGAAATTCACACTTGCTGCTGCTTTTGTCTTTACTTGCTGTTTCGACCCCTATAAAATCAAAACCTAAACTTGAACCCTCAATATGAAATGTAGCCCTAAATGTCTAGTTGTCAATAGCATTCAGAATTTTCGAATTTCAAGTTACGGCCTAGGAGATATTGCAATTTTACTGCTGCTGTGTCGGTAGTCACAGATTCACAAAAAACTGCTGCACCTCTTTAGTTTGAAATTATTTTAACTATGCTACCAGTAAGTAATTGACTTGAAATTTTGCATGATGTTACTGGACACCCTAGAGAACATTCTCTAATTTTCTCAAAATTAATTAATGAAGTTTCAACTCTGTTTCATATGTATAAACTCAGTTTTACAAATTTTGGCTGAACACAAATACTGCATAGTTTGCTGTTTTGACATAGGTTACCACAACTTTTATGTAGCTTAATAATATGCATTGGAACCGGGCAGGAGTCTATTTTCTAGACCTTCTGACAGATCCACATTTTCTATCTCGTAGCAACGGAAATCACAGTTTTGGTGCAGCAACGTCATGTTGTCCAGATTTGAGATTTTCGTTATTCTTGATATTTTGATTTGTTTAGACCCTCAAACATGTATCCTATCTAGCCTAGACTTGTTCCATATTCTTAATTATGTTTACTTGAATTGTTTCGCACACTTTCATGCTTGCTTGATGATATTAATAAATAAGAAGCGAGGTTTAAGGAAAAGACCATAGTAGTAGACAATATAGGTAAGTATACTCAGAAGGAGGTCCGTGTTTCCCAATACTCGGTTCATGAACCTATTGCACCTTGATGTATTCATGGAGCCATTACTTGGCTCATGAACCTATTGTATTCAAGAATCCGCTGTGTGGTTCTTGAACCTGTTAGTATTCACGAACTTACTTTATGAACCTGTTATTTATTTTCGTATTCATGAACCGTGCCTGATTGATACTTGATGCCTGAGTACACCGTTCTATAAACTCTATTACTAGGCCTAAACGAAATTAGATTGACTGTAGCAACCATGTGATAAAAGGATGGCACATGAAGTGCTACCTAGATAGTAATAACTACAAGACTTGATACATGATAAATGAACATGATACATGCTTACATGATACTTAATGACATGATACTTGATACATGAGACTTGAGACTTGAGACTTGAGACTTGCAACTTGACACTAGACATGAGACTTGATTCTTGTACTTGACAACTTGAAACTTGAATGTGATACTTGTTACTTGATGTTTGACACCATTACACGTTCACTAGCCACATGTTCTTCTACTAGTATTTGTTATCCAATCCTGTCACTCGAGTTGTCAATCTTGTTAGCTAATTTCTTGAATCCCCACTACTTGTTGCATCCCTATTACGTTCTTGATTCCAAATCTTGTTCCATATTGCTAGTACTTGCTTTTACTATTTGCGGCCCTAACTTGCACTAAGGGCATTTCTCTTGTTTTCTCTATTTTCTCCTTTTTATATTATAAATAGACTTTGGAGACGTGTTGCCTGTTGGAATTGGTGAGCAGAGATTCTAGGCTTCAATTGGAGAAAGGACATGCTTAAATTATTTGTTTTCCTTGTGTTATTTATTTTCTTGCTACTTAAAACTTGTAACGGGCTTATGTTCCCGAGTTTTATCTTTTGATCCAGACTTGGAAACTATTTGGGATATTATTATTTGTTTCAATTATTTTTTTGTTGCTTAATAAATTATTCATGCATGCATGGTTGTGTATACTTGTCATGTTCTTGTTGTGATGCTGAGTCGATCCTACAGCTTATAGATGATGTTAAAATTATTTGCTGGGCTTCATCACGCGCTCGTATTCCGTATTTTTGGGAAGCGGGGTGTGACAACTTGTCTTGTTGGTGTTTGACTCCTGTTGAGGATATTGTGACTCGAGTTAGTCACAAGGGTAGGGTGATATCCTACGTCTATCGACCCTAAGATTTGAACTTCCGCCGAGGTGTTGGACGTTCGAATTGGTGCCATCGAGTTGTATTCATGCCGGTTAAGAATGAACGCAAGCCGTAGTGAGGGACGAATTCCAAGCTAGTGGAAGTGGCGAGCAGGACATTGTGTCGCCGAGGCTGCAAGTCGATAGGCAGGATTGTGGGAGGAACCCTTTATGTCACCTGAATGATTAGAGTGAGTCTTGGATTGAGTGATTGTGTTAGATATGAACATTGCATTAGTACTAGCAGACCATAGTCAGGTGTTGTACTTTTCCTGTCGTAGGGATACAGATTTGGTTCTCAAGTTTGAATTCACGGTTCCCATATCTCGATCTGTTAATTCCCAAAGAGCCAGGGTAAGGAACGGGAGAGTAACTCCTGTCGGATAAGGGGATTTAACCCTCGAGGCCGTCATGTTCCTATGCGCGTGGGTGTTGTTTATTATCATGACGTCATGGGTACATGGTTTTGTACTGGAAGGTTTTTCACGGCTTTTTGAGTGAGGTCCGTGTGCGGGTACTAAGTGGCAAACACGACCACCACTTTAGGGACTGTAGTAAGGGACTAGACAGAATGACTGCAACCTCATCAGATACGGAAATCTATTGGGAACAGGATAAGTACAAGAGTAGGATGCATGGCGAGGGTTCAAATCCCTAAAAGTGGAGAAAGACAACTAAATTTGGGGGCGTATGTAGTATGAGATGCATGTGTTCTCCAAGTGCTTGCATTAGAAGTAGGCATGTGATTGATGCATCTAGAGTTAGAATCATGGCATCTAACAATACTATAACCCAAATCCATTAACCCCTAGTTTTCACATCGCTTTTCTCTTTTGCATAAATTATGGTTGTGATTGCTAGTTTGGATATCGCTGTTATTATCAGCCTTGCGTCAGTAGAAGTACTGATGTTCCCCACCTTATAGGTATCCAGAGCCTATTCAGGTACAGCGCTCGAGTCGGTCCAAGCATCCAGGTGACATATTCAAGTGTTATTATATTATTTGTAAATCTTGTAATTTTTATTTGGATATTGTAACACTTGTAATTGTAAAAATTATATGGAATAAAAGTTTTAATTTTCCTGTACTTTTCTGTGATTGTGACTATTTTGAAGTTCGACTTGGAGTAGTGTCTCAGATTTCCGGTATAGGGATTTGGGGCATTACAGAACTTGGTATCAGAGCTGACTTCAAATATTAGTCCAACACAGCAGGAAAATTAGACCTGGATGCGCTGCGAGAGATGGGTTTAGTCAGATAGTTGATGATTATAATTCATAATGTTGCTTTTACAACTTATGCTTTATAATTTTTTCTGTATCTGAACTGATTCCAATATTTTCTCTTGCAGATGCTGGGCATGGATAATGGACACTCGAATGGTTGGGCCAATGGAAATGGTCATGCACCCCCACTCCCACCTCCATCACCACAGCCCAAGGCCATAGAGCAAGCTATCACGATGTTATGACAAGAGCTGGCAGCCTATAAATGGAGCCACGAGCAGCTAGAGGATCGCTTTGAGAATCTCACTCAGGCCTTGATAGCCACCGAGAGAAGGGTGGCCAAGCTGGAGAGGACCAAGCAGAAGTGGAAGACGAGGGTATACTATTGAAGCACCGGTATGAGGAGAGGTTGGGATAGCTGCAGAGTCGATATCTGGCGTTGAGGTCTTAGGTTGCCGTTATGCAGGACCTACTGAACAAGATGAATGTTAGGGATAGTTCCGATAGTGGCGATCAGCCAGGGGTGGGACAGCAGTGACCTCCATTAGTGTTGTGGGATCTTTTGATGTGTATAGATGACAACCTTTTTGAATAGCTGGGCTAACTTGCTTTTTTTTATGGGTGTAGTATGAACCCATTAGGGTGATGACATGATTGTATTGATGGCAATATCATTGTAACCTTTTTTGAATGAATGAAACTAGTATGTTTTCTGACCAATGCAAGTGTGTTATGGGTTTTGCATTACTATTGCTATTTAATGATGTCAGTGTTAGCATCAGATGGCAGGAAGGACCAGAAGCAACCGGAGTGATCAGACTGAAGCCGAAGGTAATGGAGCTGACGGTACTAGCCTTGATGTGAGGGAAGAATTCGCTCGGGTATACCAGATGATTGGAGCATTTGTGGAGGCTGGCAGGAACCAAGCACCGCCACAAGGAGCACCAGGAGTTGCTGTGAACGCAGACCCGGTGAAGATGGTGGAATCATTCAAGAGGATGAAACTGCCAGTCTTCGAAGGACAGGCCGACCCAAAAGCTACTAACGACTAGATACCTCAGGTGGAAATGGTATTCGAAGTGCTGATGACTCTAGAGGACAGCAAGGTTCATCTAGCCACAATCTTGTTGGAGAAGGATGCTGAAGTTTGGTGGCAGTCTGTGAAGCGTAGTCTTGGAGAAGATCTGAACACTTGGGAAGATTTTCTTGAGGAGTTCCGACAGCACTACTTTTCCTTGGATGTGCAAGAAGAAAATGCGATGGAGTTTCACAATTTGAAGCAGAAAAATATGTCTATCAGGGAATATGAGACGAAGTTTTCCCAGCTGTTACGGTATGCACAAGAGATGGTCCAGGAGAAAGTAAAGAAAGCCCAGAGGTTTGAGCAAGGGCTTAGGCCTGGACTGAGGTTGAGAATGGTTCCGTTGGGCATTCGCCGATTCGATAAGCTAGTGAGGCAAGTCGCGGTAACAGAGGTAGACATGAATCAGAGTCAAGGAAGAACGGAGTTTTGGAACAGAAGGAAATAGATCCACCCTAGCATCCAAATTCATGAAGCAGGGCAAGAATAAGAAATTTCAGAAAACCAGTGCCAAAAGGGGAGAATACAAGCCCGGAAGCTGCTTCCACTGTGGAGAGCAGGGATACTATAAGGACCAACGCCCCAGTAGGAATGTACAGAGATGTTTCCAGTGTGGACTAGATGTAATACCCCAGATTTTATAAATAATTTTTCTAAGATTAATAAATGAATTAAAATGGTTTTTGGTGATTTAATAAACATTTTTCTGAAATTTATCTTTTTGCACGTGCAAATATTTTCTTGAGAATTTCAAAGTGAGAAACTATTTTGGGGAAGCCCATTATTTATTATTAATTATTATTAGATATTATTTGTGAATTGTTTGCATTTTTCTGATAATTATTTGACCTATTTGCAAATATTACAAAAAGAGAGACTTTTGTGCAAAATTACCATTTGGAGTGAAAACTCCAAATTTTCGAATCTTGGGCCGGCCATGATGCCTAGTCAACTCAGAGGTAAAGAGTTTACTTTTTTTCTTAATAAATTTGGTTTATTTTGCAAGTTTTGATAAAGAAGTGTTTTTTGCAAAATTGCCACTTAGAGGGCGAAAAGTACAATTTCGTTTTCTGGGTTTTAAAATAGTGCCAGCCAATATTAGGGTGGTTGTTTTTGTTTTTAAAATCTCAATTAAGTTGGTTTTATCTAATTTTCAAGTATAAGGATTTAAATGTAAAGATATATTTGAAAAGGATATTTTTCAAATCTAATCACAAACCATAGATACCCTATTTCTGGCCAATATAAGGTGAGGTGTAGCCATATCTTTGCTGCACTACATAAAAAGATTTCTTTATTATTATTTTCTTGGAGTTTCAAAGCGAGGATCTTGGTTTTCTTGCGGAATGAGGGATTTTCTTATTTTCTTTATTATCTTCGGCTGATTCTTCAATAAGGTGAGTGACATAGTTTGTTTTCTTATTGTTGTAAGCATGTTGTATGTGATGATTTATCTATTATAAAGCATGTTAGGAATTGTATGAAGAAATAATAAATTTTGATGAGTAGATGAACTAAAAATTAAATCTTTTTATGAAACTATGCTGTGGATGGTTTAAATTATATATAGATGACTTGAAATTTGTTAAGAACCTAATAGAGATCATGGGTATGTTGTTTTGTATTAAAGGATTGCTGATTTAATTGGTTATAGGGCTTATAATGCACAAAATTTGATTAAAGAAGAATCTTTCACTGTGTATGTATGTATGTGGTTTGTTTGGAGATTCTAATGAGTAAAGAACTGGATGAATGATTGTTTTATTGCATGTATTCATGAGTAAATTAATGTAATCAGTGGGGTTTATGTTTAATCAAGTTGTGGAAGAATTTTGGATAAAAAAGAATCAAGTTTAAATGAAAAAGAGGGGGGTTTTACTTTCGGATCTGTTGATGAACAACCGAAACTTGATTTTTGTGTTTTATGAAATTTTCGATTGGGTTTTGATCTATATTGATACTGAGATTGAACTAGACTATATCCTAATTATACACAATGAATTTTGACGCTTAAACTGATGCTTAAACTTACCTATATGCATATATACTCATTCATGTTTACTATTTTGAAGATTTTGTCAAAAATTGCTCTTTGTGATCTTAATGTGATTTTGATATGTTTTATAAACTCCTATTTGTTCTACAAGTCATATTTGATCGGCTCAGGATGATGGTTTTACAAAAATTGTGATTTTATAAAGTATAATCGTGTATCAGTTAAAACATGCACAGAATTTCAAAACTGCTACCTGTTGTAATTGACAGTCGACTGTCAGTTATTGAATTTCGTGTTTTTTTATTGCAATAATAGTCGATCGCTTCGTCTTTGAACTAAAGTCGACAGTCGAATTTCGGTTCTTGAGTTTCGAATTTTCGCAGGACAGTCGACCGTCCATTTTCGACAGTCGACTGTGATTGTTCTTGCTGATGGATTTTTTAAGTTTTCTGATGTTTTCTTTAAACGATTGGTTCTTCAATATTGTGGGTTATTAATCTACTATTTTTAAATGACATTTTGCTACAGATTACAGTATTTTACAGAAAGTGATATTTGTTTATAATAGAATTTAAATCATATTCCTATAACCTTATAAATAGAGTTATATGTGTTTTTCAAAAGAATTGATGTTTTGGTGATATTCTACTTTAAAATATGATTTTCCATTATTTGATGGATTTAATACTCTACTTCAATTCTGGAATTTCATGAGTACATTAAATGGATTTGGATTTTGTCGTTTTCTTATTATAAACGTTTTGATGATGGATTTATGAGTTTTATTGAAAGTTTGGTATTGATGGTTGAGTTATGAGTCTTTAGAGATTGAGTGAGGTCCTAGCTACCGACGGTTGAGATTTTGGTTATTGTTCAGTTGCGTTAAGCTCGGTAGGGTACACCAACTCTAAGAGATTCGCAATCTATTAAACAATTAATTAACTTAACAAGATAAGGACAGGCACTAGATGGTGATATGATGAAATGAGAACAAGGGTTATGGACCTCAGTATGGCCTGCAGTGTGAGATAATCCCCAGAATTATCGAGGTGTGAGGGAAATAGTCTCCGGAATTACCTACGGTGTGGGATTGATCTTCGGAATTATCAAGATCGAGGCGACACTCATGGGGTATTCGTGTGATGAGGGGCCATAGCTTGCGGTGTGGGGTATTTTCAAAAATTCCCAGGTGTGAGTGAAATAGTCTCCGAAATTATCTGTGGATAGAGATTGACCTCCGGAATTATCGAGGCATGGGCCAATACTCACAGTTTATCGAGATCTCATAGTAGTCATCGTAGTAGGATTAGTTGCATAACAGGGGATTAAACCCTATCAAGTGGAGAACGATAAGGGCATGCACCGGACCTATGTAGAGTGGGATGCATAGAATTCGACAAGTATGCATTAGAGAATCAGCATATAGTATTGGTGTTTTCTTGACTTGGTTTTATGCATGTTATTTTCTGTTTTCCTACACTTGAGACTTAGTCTAGTTTCACTTGATGTTTTCATGTTTTATTTATTGTTATTTCTTATTTCATTTATTCTTACTATTAATACATGTTGTTTATGACTATATACCTTATGTTTTATTTATGTTGTTTTTTCTTTATGTCACTCACATCGTTATAGCTGACCCCTGTAGTTTTGGGGGTTAGGGTTATCTCTAGCCTCATGTTTTACAGGATGAAACCTATAGCTCGGGATTTGGATGCATGAGATAGAATGATGTTATGGCTTATGTAAATTGTAAAAGAATGTGTTGTAAAAGAAAGAATTTGTAATTCAAGGTGTTTAATTTTCCGCTGTGTTTTGCAAAGATTGATGTAATAAAAGTTGAAAATTCTCTGTGTTTTGGCTATGTTTACTATTACAATTGAGGTTGATGCTGGGAATTGTGTCATGTATTTCTGAGATATCATATTGAAAACTCGGGGCACTACACTAGAAGGGCACATCAAGCCAAATTGTCCCCAAAATCAAAGGATCAGCAACAGAGCAGGGTCGGGAACAACCGACAAGGGAAAGAAGCCGATGCGTCAAGGAATGGTGTTCGCCTTGACCAAGAAGGATGCTGAAGAAGATGAAGGGATAATCACGGGTATGTAAAGAAGTGATGTAATGAAGTTCTAAGTTGTATTTTGGGTTTTTATGGGAAGTTGATGAAGGATGAACTTTTGGAACAGGACATATATATATAAATGGAATTTTGGCAACGGTCTTCTCCGACAGTGGATCAACTCATTCTTTTGTGTTAAAATCTTTTTCGAGAAAATTAAGATGCACACAAGAGGCAATTCCAGAGAGCCTTAATGGTGGCTACACAATGAGAGGCAACCCTCACTACAGATTTATGCTATAGGAGATGTAAACTCCAGATTAACGGGGAAACCCTAAGTATCGATTTGTTAGAATTGGGTTTTGCCGAAACAGATGTCATTATCGGTATGGATTGGATGCCGAAGAACAAGGCAAGCATCGACTGCAAGAAGAAGGAGGTAGTCATCTCAGCCAAAGGAATGGAACTTGTATTCCACGGGGAGAAGAGGTCGAGAGCAACGATCATTGCAGCTACGAGTGAAGTACGGGTACCTGAAGTGGTGAACAAGATACCAGTGGTAAGAAATTTTCCACTCATATTCTTGGAAGAATTACCTGGACTTCCCCCACACCGGGATGTCGAGTTTAGCATTACAATTCAACCAGGAAGCGCTCTAGTATCAAAGGCACTTTATAGAATGGCGCCAGTAGAGCAGAATGAAGTCAAGAAGCAGATTGAGGAATTCTTGCAGAAGGGATTCATCAGACCAAGTGCTTCTCCTTGGGGAGCACCAGTATTGCTTGTTAAGAAGAAGGACGGATCAGCCAAGATGTGTATCGATTATCAGGAATTGAATAAGGTCACTATTCGGAACAAGTACCTGATTTCCAGGATCGACGATTTGTTCGATCAGCTTCAGGGAGCAGCAGTATTTTCCAGGATTGATCTACGGTCCAGATATCATAAAGTGCGAGTCAAGGAGGAGGATGTACCTAAGATAGCTTTTCGGACTCGGCATGGACAGTATGAATTCTTGGTAATGCCGTTCGGAGTGATTAATGCTCCAGCAATTTTCATGGACTTGATGAACAAAATTCATCTCATGCAGTCATCCCGCAAGTGTCGCTCTAGCCAGTATATATTGGAGATCTGCCTCCTGTCCGCCCGACTAATCATGACCCCGGAGTACACCACCCGATCTTTCATAATCCCGAATTTAATTAAGGCTCATCTCTCACCGTAGCAATATCAGTCCTGAAGTACACCACCCGACCAGATCTATAGTCGGGAGTACACCGCCCGACTATATAGAAACGCCCATGTAACCCCTGTTTTCCCAAAAAAGTATTTTAGTGTATTTTCTGTATTTAAAAATTTTTGCAAATTACTTTTTTTCCGGTTTTCAAATTCCTTTATCAAAATGTAATACTGGATTTTCTATTAAAATCTATTTCGATTGATAATTTTAATTGTAAATTTTATTATTGTTATTAACACTTTGATTTCTATTATTATTTTTAATATTATTATTATTATTATTATTATTATTATTATTATTATTATTGTTGTTGTTGTTGTTGTTTTTATTATTATTATTCTATAAAATCCTAATTGTATATTTTTATTGGTTATTTTATTTGCCCAAAACCCGAAACCCGATTACCCATTATCCATTTAATACCCTATAACCCCTTTTACCCATTAACCTATTATTACCCAAACTCGATAGCACATCGAACCCGTTACCCAATACATTTAAGCCCTAATACACATCCCTTCTTCCTATATATTTACCCGTTTTCATGTGCATGTTCATCTCCCAATAACCCAGCCGCCTCTGCTCTCCCGTCATCCTCCTTTAACCAACCTCCTACCTCCCTATGCTCCCGATCAACACCTTCTAAACCCTACTGTCCCTTACACTCTTGACCTTCCTCTCATCCCCCCCTGTCTTGACGCCCAGCCACTGCAACCCGATCCCTCCTTCAACCCCCCTGTGCGCTCCAGCCTCGGCGATGTCCTCTACAGTGCACCTACGGCAGCCCAGCATCTCCCGATGCCACCTCAGTCGGTAGCCAGACCAGAGTACCCTCCTACAGCGAGCCTCCCTATGCTGCTCTCCCAGCCTCCCTGTGCTGCTCCCTCGTGACCTCACAGCAACAGCAGCGACCCTACAGCCTCGCCACCGTCCGTCACCTGCAGTCGCTTGCCGCTCCCACCGTCGGAGCCAAGCCAATGCAGCCATGAGTTGCTCTGTTTGATGGAGTTTTGATCTTCCATTGTTTGTGGGCCGTTGATTGCATCATGATCATCATCATCTTGGTTTTGATCCCTTGATTGAGAGCCGTCTGTTGGATCTTGATCATCATCAAGCCTCGATCAGCCGCCCGATCGTCATCACATCTCGATCATCATGATCGTCGTCGTCTTGGAGTTCTTTGAAAACTTTGATTGGTGGTCGTTCGATCGTCGATCTGATCCGATCATCATCATCATCCAGATACTGATCACATCTTGATCTTGATCTTCGATTAGAGCCGTCCGATCTGATCCGACCGCCTTGATCTCTTGACCTTTTGATCTTCGTCGTCCGATCTTGTTCGTGATCATCTTGTTCGTGATTCGTTGCTATTGAGTTTGTGCCCGGGAATCCGTTCTCGTTATTCTCTTTCTCTCCGTTGGATTCGTCATCACTCAGGCAAGTAACTTGTACTGAAATTTCATTGTATGATACAAGTCATAAATACCACTTGTAGTGTAGTTGGGTTCTAGAGACAACTTGTGTGTGGTGTATGATTGATGAGTATTGTCTCTATAGTGCTTTGACCATAGTTGCCTTACGACACAAAAATTGACATGAAACAACTTAGGTTTTGCCCGTTCTTGATTTGATCATGTATGTGGGATTTTTGTAGGAATTTGGGTATTTGTTCAGATCCATGTGATAGACATGTTTTGGATATTTTAATTACCCTATTTTATGATGTTTGGACACTTGGTAGACTCGATTTCATGTTTGGTTGTGTTTGGATCAAGTTTCGTTGGATATATGTTGATTTTGGTTTTTGAGGAAATTCTGTGTTTTGTCGATGATCTGTCTTGATCAGTAATTTAGACCATATTAAGGTCAGAATCTTAATTTCAGTATAAAACATGAGTTTTAGAGGAATTCGACTTCTTTCCAAGCCCTCTGATCTTGCTCGACTTCATTTTCGTATGTGTGAGATATGACTGTTTTACTACAGAGGTGTAGATCATTTCTAGATTTCGTTTCTTGATGATTTTGATGACTAAATTATTTTGATACTTGTGCTACACATATTATTTTGATCTGAAACTTTGGTCATTATTTCTATATCTATTTAGAGATTACCCAGAATTTTGGTAGATTTTATTGATGAGTTTTATATGTCGTTTCATGCTTGTTTATGAAAGCTATACTTGCTGTTCTGTAAAGAATCGTATTTTCACGCTATTTTCTTCTACTGTATGGAAAATATTAAAGTTATATTATTTTGTCTATTTTCATCTCCCTTTGGCGGATTTGGATTTCATTTCACGGTTTGCGAGATATTTCAGTTTTCGTACAGCAGTGTTGGGAATTCCAGATTTGCTAAACTATAGATTTTTGATGTTTTCTGATTTTTTATGGCTAAACTAATCTTACTGGAAAATTATGAAACTTTATATTTTGTTACTAGACAGATAGGGGAATACCCCAGAGTTTTTCTGGATTTATTTGAGATGTTTTGATGTTGTTTTCCTGACTATGAATTCGATTTTCTGATTTCTGCCTGAACGTGTTTTCTGGATTTAAATCAGTTTTGAGTTATGATTTTGTGAAATACTATATGACTTATTTATACTCTCTGGATTCGGTTGGGAATCTATTTTCTAGAAGTTTTGACGGATTCAGATTTGCATGTTTGTAACAGTGGAAATTTTAGTTTTACTACAGTATGGTCTTGCTGTCCTGAACTTGAGATTTGGTTATTTCATTCTTTTGTGTGTTACCTATTACCCGTACATGTTTATCTTGCAACCTGAACCTGTTACATGATCATGCTAAGTTATTCTTGATCTGTTTGTGAAACATACATGTCTTTTGACTAACAATAACAAAATAATCAAGCCGGAGTTAAGGAAAAGATCTAGTAGTAGAAAATATAGAAATGTGTACTTAGAAGGGGGGCCGTGTTTCCCGTTTTGATTCATGTTGATACATGAACCTGTTGATACATGGACATGTTGGTTCATGTACCTATTACTTGTTGATGCATGGACCTGTTGGTTTATGTACCTGTTACCTATTGATGCACGGACCTGTTGCTTCATGTACCTGTTACCTGTTGATGCACGGACCTGTTGGTTGTGTACCTGTTGATTCATGAACCTGTTGATGCATGAATCGGATGATTCGTGTACATGTTCGATTCATGAACCTGTTTCTTATTTCTGTTTTCCTGATCCCTGAGTACACGGCCCTATGGACTCCACTACGAAATCTAAACGAAACTGTTTGAATGTAGCGACCATGTGATTAAAGTTGGGACGCATGAAGTGCTACCTAGATAGTAATAATACAAGACTTGACATGACATAACTTGACATACATGAATACCTGTTACCTGCTTGCATGATAAATGTTCATCTGTTTACCTGTATACCTGATTACCTGTTACATGATTACCTGTACATGCTACTTGACACATGTATACCTGTTTACCTGTTACATGTTTACCTGTTACCTTCTTGCTCTACACTTGTTGCTTGTTTATATGATACTTGTTTACTTGACACTTGATACATGTTACCGCCTGTACCTGTTAGTATATTATGTTACTTGATTCTGTTTATGATTTATGTTAGTTGTTCTATTTTGCTATCATGACTATTCCATGTTATTAGTGTAGCACCCCGGATCCCCGTTACCGGACATCCGTGACACTCACCAGAATCTTTGCCTTCAAATGCATCTCAATACAGTAATAACACGGAAATTTAAAAACTTTTTATTGCCAAATAAAGTCATTACATTATTGATTACAACCGATACCTTGCTTTTGGATAAGGAGTACTAATTACATCCGCTCATTACAATTTATTACAATTAATTACAGATTCCACTTGTAAAGCTATCAGCTGCCTCCTGGAAAGGTAATCGACTGATCACTTGCTGAACTTCGCTGAGTGGACCATCGGCTCCTCTGGGGCTTGCTCTTCGGCTTGAGGCTTCTGCTGCGCGATTCTGATATCTCTGCACCTGCCCGAAGAGTCGAACCGATACCTAAAAGGTGGGGAACGTCAGTACTTCGACTGACGCAATACTAATAATAACAGCGATCCTCCAAACTGGCAATCACAAATTATCTTGAATGGAAAAGGAAACGTGCATCCTAAATTATGTAGTGCTCGTGTATGCCATGATCTAACAACTAAATGCACCAAACACAAACCAATTCTAAAGCAAGAAAGACTTGGAATCTGGATCTGCATGCATCCCATACTACATGCATTCCAGACCCAAGCATGGCCTAGTCTAATGCACAACCAAGAATGCACACGATGCACCTACTCTAATGCAATTCAGTTGGGAACGTATGCATCCCATACTACATACTTTTCCAAAATCAACTTCGATGGAAATGTATGCATCCCATACTACATACTTTCTAAGGAGTTCGCCTCTCCTGATTTTAGGGTTCGATCCCTCGTCATGCATCCTACCCTTGTACCCATCCAGTTCCGAATAGATTGTCCGTCGCCCAAGGAGGTTGCAGCTGGTCGATCCAGTTCCGCCACTGCACTGCCTAAGTGGTGGTCATAGCTGCCACTTCGTACCCACATACGGACCTTCTCAGAAAGCTGCGTTGAATCCGGTCGCCCGACCATATGATTCCCATGTCCACCCCTATGGACCAACGCATGCGTGTTCACCCCTGATCGGGTTATGAACTTAAATATATACCAAAACACAAAACCCCCGCACATAGGGACGTGAGCACCTCGGAAGGTCAAATCCTCCTAGCCTCCCGTATCTTACTCCGGAAAAGCTTTGGGAATTAACAGATCGAGATACGAGCCGAGAACTCAATCCATGAGTGCCGAAAACGTATCCCTACGACTGGAAGGTACAACACCGACTATGGTTTACTAGGACTAATGCAATTTTCCAACTCCTTAATATGCCATTCTAACCCCTACCTTACTCTAATTACTTCCGGTAAAGATAAAGCTACTTCCACACTTACCTATCAACCTCTGGCCCTGGCGATACCGGTTCGGTTCGCCACTTCCCCGGCTTGGAATTGTCCAGCATTCCGACCTACAATCGCCGCTGCCCTGGCTGTGAATGTATGTTCACCATTGTGAACTTATAACAATGGTACGGCTCGGATGTCCTACGCTTCGGCGGAAGTTTATAATGTAGGGTTGACAGGTGCAGGGTATCCCTTACCCTAGTGACTAACTCGAGTCACACATCCCACTCTGGGAGTCAACAATCTCAATAACAGATATCAACCATCCCTAGACAAGAGTCATCAACTCTAATAGTTCACACAGGAATTGTCCTCACAATACTTAGTCAAAACCAAGACTAAGCGAACTACGGGGTTTCTGCCCGAAACTTAGAATGGTCATTACTCTCTCGATACAACTCTGATTGGAGTATACGAGCCCAATCCGGAAAGGTAAGATCCTAAGATACAACTTCCTAGTTGATCCTGAACTCAAATTCAAACATCTAGGTCCTCAAAATAGCCTCTGAAGCTTCAGCCTGCGTGCTTCCTGTACACGGGCTGCACCTTACCGGTAGCACTAAGTACTGCTCGTTCATCAGAACGTCACAAACCCAATTTCTATAGAAGGGTGTGGGTGTCCTCAAAAATTCTCTAGTCGGTCATAAGTACAAATTATACCAATAAGTCACCCTAACACTAACACACACATCTCTCACCAATGCACCAAATCACACAATGGGTCTCTCTAAATCAGAGCACTCAGATCCACCATAGGTCTCTGTCCAGTATTCCAAAAATCACAGTAAATCAACCCTTTACTAGAATTGCCGCAACTTGGTCTTGTTGGAAAGATATAGGTGTCTACTACAAATCTCTAATGAATCAGGTTCTCAAATTGTGCTCTTAATAAGTCTCAAATGTCCCATCTCTACAGGGTATCAAAACTGGCTGAAACCAGCACAGTACATACTCATAAAATCATATTAAATTCTGTACTTGTCCAAATGAAACAAAATTTTTGGTGATGAAACTAGAGATCTTACTAAACAATATGAAAAAGATCTCATGCCAAAACTCCAAATATACAGTGAGTTCTCTCTATTTCAATTTAGTACAGAAACCATCAAGTTCTTTTGTTCATCTTCAGCTATTGATTAAAGGTCAGTTTTTCTCAAGCCTATAAACTCATCCAAAAAATTTCCTAATTTTTTTATAGAATCTAAATCCATGTGGTAAAATAGAGTAAAAATTTTAGATCAATAACATACACTCCAATAAATTATGAAAATTCTTACAACATTAGTCATTCTGTTTATCAATTGCTGAATCTGCCTTACGACACAGTTCTACCATTCGATTTTATTAAAATATAAAATGACCTCAGAAAAATCTGAAATAAATCATGAACAATATAAACATAAATATAAACAATCCCTGAAAATTTCATGGTCTAATTCGTTGTAGTTTGATCTCGGACAAATCCACAAAATGACATTCTGAACCAGTTTTCTAGTTTCAGTTCTGATTCCAATTTTCAACTCTTAGATGATCATCCTAGCACATCCTATCATACATGAATGTAAGAAAAATCAATTAAAAGACAAGAAATGAAGGTTTAGAATAACTCCCCACCCTTGGTTGCTGTAAAGGAATGGATCTTCTCAAGCTTTTCTCTTTGAAAATCTCTCCTTGAGACCTTCTTCTTCACTTTCTCTTCTTCCTTTCTTTTTCTCTCTTGGAGGAGTTCTGAAATTTCCAGAGCAAGGAGGTGGGATGGAGTGGAAAAACAATGGAGAAAAGAAGGAATATGGGCCGGTTTTGAAGCTGGGGGGTAGTGTAGGTGTGTATGTGGTTTTGGATCAAACCATGGCTTCTAGCCCATGGTTTGGTGGTTGTGGTGTTGGCTGCCCATCTTAAGCTTAAATGGGTTCCTACGAGTGCAAGACGAGAGGTTCATCGAGCATACGCAATATATATTCACTGTAGTATCATACAGTGTTATATTTGTATAGGCGTCGTACTGAAAACTAGTGTTTATACTAGTATCGGTCCTCCTCGTTCTCTTGCATCTTTTAGAATGCAATCCTCCCATGAACCGTCCCGTAACCCTAAACACAAACCATGATAGCAAAATCAACCCAAAATACTGTAATCATGCACCCGCATATAGATAATATACATACATACATAAATATTCAGGTATCGTACAGTACGGGGTGTTACATCACTCCCTCCTTAGAATCGTTCTATCCCCAGGACGACGCTAAGAGAACAACTAGTAGGCACTCATTATTGATCAGAATATACTTTTCTGGATCATCACCAATTCCTCGAGGAACACCCTCGAAACTCACTCTTAAAGTGCTCAATACCGGCTCCCAAGTCTCAAGTGCTCAATGCACTCTTCCATCCTGGAGATCAATCTCACCATGTGGATCATTTTGGGGCATGCCGCATCCCGTATCCACCGTACTGGGGATGAATCACCTTGGGGTGTGTTGCTCTCGTCCTGGACTACTGGAGATCAATCCCTCTTCATCAAACCTTCTGGGGTCTACTGCGTCCCACGTTCTGAAAATACTGAGGAATATCTCGCTCTACGGATTATTCTGGAGCCCTCACCACGTGAACTCCCCATGAGTTTTACTTTCATCCCAAACTACTGGAGATCATTCCCACTCCTCAGAGCACTTTGGAGCCTACTTCGTCCCTCGACTGGAATGCTGGGGAACATCTCTCTTTGCGAATCTTTTGGAGCCCCCTATTCATCCTTGAACTTCTTTATGGGTACTACTCTCGTCCTCGGAATACTGGAGATCAATTCCTACTCCACAGATCATTCTGGGATATATGTCATACCTCGTCCGGAATACTGAGGAATGTCTCGCTTTTTGGATTGTTCTGGAGTCAACGTCCCACTAACCTATTTATGTATGCTGTTCTCGTCCCTAGAATAATGGAGACCAATCCCTACTCCACAGATCATTCTGGGGCATATTTCATCCCTCGTCGGGAATACTGAGGAATCTCTCACTCCATGGATCATTCTGGAGTCAATGTCTCACTAACCTATTTGTGTATGTTGCTCTCGTCCTGGAATAATGGAGACCAATCCCTACTCCACAGATCATTCTAGGGCATATTTCATTCCTCGTCTAGAATACTGAGGAATCTCTCACTCCATGGATCATTCTGGAGTAACCGTCATACACGACCTTTCTGTGCACATCGCTCTCGTCCTCGGAATAATGGAGACCAATTCCTACTCCACAGATCATTATGGGGCATATTTCATTCCTCGTCTGGAATACTGAGGAATTTCTCACTTCGTGGATCATTATGGAGCCAACTTCACACAATCCTTCCCATGAGTGTCGCTCTCATCCTCGGAATAATGGAGACCAATTCCTACTCCACAAATCATTATGGGGCATATTTCATCCCTCGTCTGGAATACTGAGGAATTTCTCACTTCGTGGATCATTATGGAGCCAACGTCATGCACGACTTTCTCGTGAGTATCGCTCTCGTCCTCAGAATAATGGAGACCAATTCCTACTCCACAGATCATTCTGGGGCATATTTCATTCCTCGTCTGGAATACTTAGGAACTTCTCACTCCGTGGATCATTATGGAGCCTTTCTACTCACGATCGTTCTTGCTTCATCACATCTCCTTTCTAGTGCCTAAGTCAAGCTCTCAGAATATCATCTAGCTCTCAATTACACTGCTAGAGGGTCGGTGACCACTCCCTCCTTAGAAGAAAACGAGGCTTACCAAGGAGAAGGCAAAAATTCAGTTTTATGCCTTATCCCAAACACTCAAATAAATAAGCGCGAGACACGAGATGACCAAATGCCCAAGAAAACTTTCATGCTTTATAGAAGTCATAATATCTTACTACAGAACATAGTACAAGTTTGCCATTCATGGCTAGTAAGAAATGCAACTAACAAAATATATTACTATTCTAGACCATGCGCCACTTCACACTTCCTTCCAGTTAGGCTGAAGTTCGTCCCTGACGAATCGAATTCTTCTCTTTATCGACCACCTTCAGTAACTGGTCATTGGGGTTCCTTTGCAGTTGTGGACAATTCGATTTCTTGTGCCCGGATTCTCTGTAGTTATAGCAGGTGCTTGTCTGGGTTTTTTTGGGCATTGACTCTTGAAATGACCTTTTTCCTTACAAAAGTAACACACCACCATCCGTATAGGCTCCTTAAGCTTTTTGGACTCGGGAGTTGAATCCCGCTTGTCATGGTCGGGGGTGAGAATACCCTTCTTCCTCTTTTCCTTCGTCTCGGCCTCGCCTTGACTCTGTCTCATGTCCATTTCTGTTGCCGCAGCTCGCCTTACTAGCTTGTCGAATCGGTGAATGCCTAACGGAACCATCCTCGACCTTAGTCCAGGCCTAAGCCCTTTCTCAAACCTCTAGGATTTCTTCGCTTCCTCCTGGACCATCTCTGGTGCATACCGTGACAGCTGAGAAAACTTTGTCTCATATTCCCTGACAGACATATTTCCCTACTTCAAATTGTGGAACTCCATTGACTTTTTTTCTTGCACATCCGTGGGGAAATAGTGCTGTCGGAATTTCTCAAGGAAATCTTCCCAAGTGATCTGGCCTCCTCCAAGACCTCGCTTCACGGACTGCCACCAAACTCCAGCCTCCTTCTCCAACAAAATTATGGCCAAACGAACTTTACTATCCTCTGGAGTCACCAGTACCTCAAACACCGTCTCCACCTGACGTATCCAGTCTTCTGCAGCCGTGGGGTCGGCCTGTCCTTCAAAAACTGGCAGGTTTCATCCTCTTGAATGATTCCACCGTCTTTATTGGGTCTGCTGGTGCAACGACTCCTGGTGTTCCCTGTGGCGGCGCTGGGTTTCTGCTAGCTTCCACCCATGCTCCCATCATCTGGTATATGCGGGTAAACTCTGCTTCAACATTGAAGTTTGTGTCGTTGGTCCTACTGCCTTCGTCCTCAGCTTTTCTGCGGTGGTTGTTTTTTATTCTTCTGGACACCCTTCAAAGAAAGAAAACACACAGGGTTAGCTCGGGATGTAGGGAAGATCACCACATAAGAAGAAAGTGAACAATCATGATTTTGACCTTCCTACAATCCAAACTGGACCCAGCTATTTGGCATTTTAAGTCAAATTTCCTGCTGTGTTAGCCTGCAATATGAAGTCAGCTCTGATATCACTTCTGTAGCGCCCCGGATCCCCATTACCGGACATCCGTGACACTCACCAGAATCTTTGCCTTCAAATGCATCTCAAAACAGTAATAACACGGAAATTTAAAAACTTTTTATTGCCAAATAAAGTCATTACAGTATTGATTACAACCGATACCTTACTTTTGGACGAGGAGTACAAATTATATCCGCTCATTACAACTTATTGCAATTAATTATAGATTCCACTTGTAAAGCTATCAGCTGCCTCCTGGAAAGGTAATCGACTGATCACTTGCTGAACTTCGCTGAGTGGCCCATCGACTCCTCTGGGGCTTGCTCCTTGGCTTGAGGCTTCTGCTGCGCGATTCTGATATCTCTGCACCTGCCCGAAGAGTAGAACCGATACCTAAAAGGTGGGGAACATCAGTACTTCGACTGACGCAATACTGATAATAACAGTGATCCTCCAAACTGGCAATCACAAACCATCTTGAATGGAAAAGGAAACGTGCATCCTAAATTATGTAGTGCTCGTGTATGTCATGATCTAACAACTAAATGCACCAATCACAAACCTATTCTAAAGCAAGAAAGACTTGGAATCTGGATCCGCATGCATCCCATACTACATGCGTTCCAGACCCAAGCATGGCCTAGTCTAATGCACAACCAAGAATGCACACGATGCACCTACTCTAATGCAATTCAGTTGGGAACGTATGCATCCCATACTACATACTTTCCCAAAATCAACTTCGATGGAAACGTATGCATCCCATACTACATACTTTCCAAGGAGTTCGCCTCTCCTGATTGTAGGGTTCAATCCCTCCTCATGCATCCTCCCCTTATACCCATCCAGTTCCGAATAGATTGTCCATCGCCCAAGGAGGTTACAGCTGGTCGATCCAGTTCCGTCACTGCAGTGTCTAAGTGGTGGTCGTTGCTGCCACTTCGTACCTGCGTATGGACCTCCTCAGAAAGCTGCATTGAATCCGGTCGCCCGACCGTATGATTCCCATGTCCACCCCTATGGACCGACGCATGCATGTTTACCCCTGATAGGGTTATGAACTTAAATATATACCAAAACACAAAACCCCCGCGTATAGGGACGTGAGCACCTCGAGATGTCAAATCCTCCTAGCCTCCCGTACCTTACTTCGGCAAAGTTTTGGGAATTAACAGATCGAGATACGAGCCGAGGACTCAATCCATGAGTGCCGAAAATGTATCCCTATGACTGGAAGGTACAACACCGACTATGGTTTACTAGGACTAATGCAATTTTCCAACCCCTTAATATGTCATTCTAACCCCTACCTTACTCTAATTACTTCGGGTAAAGATAAAGATGCTTCCACACTTGCCTATCAACCTCTGGCCCTGGCAATACCGGTCTGGTTCGCCACTTCCCCGGCTTGGAATTGTCTAGCATTCCGGCCTACATTTGCCGCCACCGCGGCTGTGAATGTATGTTCACCCTTGTGAACTTATAACAATGGTATGGCTCGGATGTCCTACGCTTCGGCGAAAGTTTATAATGTAGGGTTGACAGGTGCAAGGTACTCCTTACCCTAGTGACTAACTCGAGTCACACATCCCACTCTGCGAGTCAACAATCTTAATAACAGATATCAACCATCCCTAGACAAGATTCATCAACTCTAATAGTTCACACTGGAATTGTCCTTACAATACTTAATCAAAACCAAGACTAAGCGCACTGCGGGGTTTCTGCCCGAAACGTAGAATGGTCATAACTCTCTCGATATAACTCCGATTGGAGTGTACAGGCCCAATTCGAAAAGGTAAGATCCTAGGCTACAACATCCTAGTTGATCATGAACTCAAATTAAAACATCTAGGTCCTCAAAATAGCCTCTCAAGCTTCAGCCTACGTGCTTCCTGTATACGGGCTGCACCTTACCGGTAGCACTAAATACTACTCCTTCATCAGAACGTAACAAACCTAATTTCTATAGAAGGGTGTGGGTGTCCTCAACAACTCTATAGTTGGTCATGAGTCCAAATTATACCAATAAGTCACCCTAACACACACATCTCTCACCAATGCACCAAATCACACAATGGGTCTCTCTAAATCAGAGCACTCAGATCCACCCTAGGTCTCTGTCTAGTATTCCAAAAATCACAGTAAATCAACCCTTTACTGGAATTGCCTCAAATTGGTCTTATTGGAAAGATCTAGGTGTCTACTACAAATCTCTAATGAATTAGGTTCTCAAATTGTGCTCTTAATGAGTCTCAAATGCCCCATCTCTACAGGATATCAAAACTGGTTGAAACCAGCATAGTACATACTGATAAAATCATATTAAATTCCTTACTTGTCCAAATGACACAAAATTTATGGTGATGAAACTAGAGATCTTACCAAACAATATACAAAAGAGCTCATGCCAAAACTCCAAATATACAGTGAGTTCTCTCTATTTCAATTTAGCATAGAAAACATCAAGTTCTTTAGTTCATCTTCAGCTACTGATTAAAGATCAATTTTTCTCAAGCCTATAACCTTATCTAAACAATTTCCTGATTTTTTATAGAATATAAGGTAACAATTTCAGATCAAGAACATACTCCAATAAATTATGAAAATTCCTACAACATTAGTCATTCTGTTTATCAATTGCTGAACCTGCCTTACGACATAGTTCTACCATTCGATTTTATTAAAATATCAAATGACTTTAGAAAAATCTGAAATAAATCATGAACAATCTATACATATATATGAACAATTCCTGAAAATTTCATGGTCTAATTATTTATAGTTTGATCTCGGAAAAATCCACAAAATGACATTCTGAACCAGTTTCCTAGTTTCAGTTCTGATTCCAACTTTCAACTCTTAGATGATCATCCTAGCACATCCTATCATAAATGCATGCAAGAAAAATCAATTAAAAGACAAGAAATGCAGGTTTACAGTAACTCCCCACCCTTGGTTGTTGTAGAGGAATGGATCTTCTCAAGCTTTTTCCTTTGAAAATCCCTCCTTGAGACCTTCTTCTTCACTTTCTCTTCTTCCTTTCTTTTTTCTCTCTTGGAGGAGTTCTGAAACTTCCAGATCAAGGATGTGGAATGGAGTGGAGAAACAATGGAGAAAAGAATGGATATGGGCCGGTTTTAAAGCTGGGGGGTAGGGTAGGTGTGTAGGTGGTTTTGGATCAAACCATGGCTTCTAGCCCATGGTTTGGTGGTTGTTGTGTTGGCTGCCCATCTTAAGCTTAAATGGGTTCCTACGAGTGCGAGACGAGAGATTTATCGAGCGTATGCAATATATATCCACTGTAGTATCATACAGGGTTATATTTGCATAGGCGTCGTACCGAAAACTAGCGTTTATACTAGTATTGGTCCTCCTCGTTCTCGTGCATCTTTTAGAATGCAATCCTCGCATGAACCATCCCATAACCCTATACACAAACCATGATAGCAAAATCATCCCAAAATACTGTAATCATGCGCCCGCAAACGGACAATATACATACATACATATATATTCAGGCATCATACAATACGGAGTGTTACAATTAGTTAGTTTTTTCCATGTACTTGTATCCTGCATTACAAGTGGCCCGTAACTTGCAATTGACGGGTACTTGTTTTTCTCTTTTCCTCTTTCTTGCAATTGTTAAATTGCAGATTTTGGAGAACAGGTTCCAGATGGTATCGGCGACATGAGATACTAGTTGCTGGAGATTTTGTTATTATTAATTCTTGTAGCTTGCTTGAACAATATTGTATTTGATTACTTGGAATTATTCTTGTATTTGGGCAATATGACTCAGGATATTTGTTTTAGTTAGATCATGACTATTTGAGATTTATATATTTGGTTTCAAGTACTCTTGTTGGTGTTTTGGTTCATATGTGTATGTTGGTTGATACTTTTGCTTCCGACTCTGATTATTTTGTGGGATGTTGTAAAGATTCTTGAACAGCTTATGGATGATGAAAATCATTCGCTGCGCTTCCGTATTCTCTTTTGGGAAGCGGGGCGTGATAGCCCAACTTATGTTTGCCCATGTCTCATCACATCTTCATTTCCTAGTGCATGTCCTTAATTGAATTTTAGTTATCATGACCTAGAACTAGCTTACCCTGCCGGATTTAAATTATTCATCAACATTCAAGTCCATATTGACTATTTCACACAATTTCATTTACCACCATTGTCGGACATTATAGGCTTCACTCAGCTCCTAGAACCCAATCCATCTCAACATAAAGATCCTCTAGGTTGACTTTAACCTTTATTACACAAATTCTCATTTTTAATCATTTGATTCTTTCATTCATTCTCTTTGAATTTCCCATGTCACGCCCCGCTTCCAAAAGGAATACGAAATACGAGTACGTAATGAAGCCCAGCGAATGATTTTCATTATTCATAAGCTGTAGGATTGACTCCGCATCATAACAACAAATATAGCAAAATATATTCAACCACGCATGCATGAATAATTTATTAATCAACAGAAAATATTTGAAACAAATATAAATATTCCAAATAAATTCAAGATCTGGATCAAAAGTAAAACTTCGGGACTACAAGCCCGTTACAAGTTTTAAATAGCAACAAGAATTAAATAACTCAAATACAAATAACTGAAGCAAGCTTTTCCAATCGAAGCCTAGAAGGTTTGCACACCAACTCCAGCATGCAACTCGTCTCCAAAGTCTGTATATATATATATATATAGAAGGAAAAAAAATCGAAAAACAAAGACAGACGCCCTTAGTGCAAGTTCGGGCCGCAAGTAATACAAGCAATGGTATGAAAATAAGTGCAAGAAAATACGAAACAAAGATATGGAATCAAAAATATACAACATGATTTGACAAGGATGCAACAAGTAGTGAAGTTCAAGAGACTAGCTAGCAAGTAAGACAAATCAAATAACAGGATCGGGTAACAAATACAAGTGGCAGGAACAAGTAACAAGTGAGCATGTAATTTGCATCAAGCATCAAGTAACATGTATCACGTAACAAGTATCAAGTAACAAGTATCAAGTAGGGTGTCAAGCGTGTACAAGTGTCAAGTTATTCTTAAGTCTATTGTTTAATTCTATCTCGATAGCACTTCATGCGTCCCATATATTTACCACATGGTTGCTATATACAAAAAGTTAAGTTTAGGCCTAGTGCTGGATTTTATAGGTCGGTGTGCTCAGACATCAAGTACCAAGCAAGCATGTTCATGAATCGGCTAATCATATAACTAGTTCATGAGTCAAGTAATAACATGACAAGTCATGAATCAAATAATAATATACTAGTCCATGAATCAAGTGTTAATATAACCAGTCCATGAATCGAATAATAATATAATATTTCATGAATCAATAGTAACTAGTTCATGAATCGAATAATAATATAACTATTTCATGAAACAAGTATCAAGTGGGAAACACGGGCCCCCTTCTGAGTACACTTACCTATATTGTCCACTACTATGATCTTTCCCTTAAACCCCGGCTTGTTATTTATTATTATTATCAAGACAAGCATGAAAGTGTGTGAAACAAGACAAGTAAATATGATCAAGAACAGGGAACAAGTTTAAGATAGTTACAAGGCATATTCGATGGTCAAAACAAATTAAAATTATCCAGAATGACGAGAATTCCAATTCTGGACATCATGACGTTGCTGCACCAAAATTGAGATTCTCGTTGCTACAAGAATGCAAATCTGGATCCTTCAAAAATATAGAAACTAGACTCTCTTCCTAATCCAGTGCATATAAACAAGATACATAAAAGTTGTAGCAACAAGTGTCAAAATAGCAAGCTACATAGAATTCGTGTTGAGCCAGAATTTGTAAAATTGTGTTTAGAAGTATGAAACATGCCTGAAACTTCGTTAATTAATTCCAAAAATGTTAGGAAACGTCCTCTAGTGTGTCTAGTATCAGCATGAAAAATTTCAAGTCATTATCTTACAGGTAGCATAGGTAATTTAATTGTAAAACAGAGTGACGCAACAAATTCATGAATCTGGAATTCTACGACAAAGCAGCAGTAAAACTGTGATAATTCACAGACCATAACTTGGAATTCAAATCTGTCAAAAGGGTAGTAAACTAGACATCTGGGGTTAAATTTCATGTTGAGAACACAAGTCCAGATTCTGATGTTATCAGGGTCGAAACAGCAACATAGTTGTTTCTTTTATATAGAAAGTGACATGATTAGTAACTATTATGAGTCTAAATTAATGTGTGATACAAATTAGGGTATAATAGATATCAAATTATCAAGTCACATTTATTTCTCAACTCAAACGAAAGTAAAATCACTACATACACCATACAACATACATCTACAAGTCAAGGTGGTTCTTAATTTCATGTGTTTGAATAATTAGATGATAAAATAGATCTAACATATTGTGAAACAAATATATATCAACGAAGGGTTGTGACTCTTGTGGTCATGGAATTGGTAAATACAGCAACGAGTAAAATGAGATCATCAAATGATAAGCCAAAGGGGAGTCACAACTACAATCTACTTGTGGTATTTTCAAATAAAAGCTTGTACTAGAACAACGAATCATACAAGAAGATACTTGTCTTGATTGGATGAGGGCGTTGATCGACGACCAAGATCGGATGGATCGGATCGGCGTGGATCTTGATGGCGATCAAGATCGAGGAAGATCGACGGCTCAGATCTGATCTGATCTGATCAAGATAATGGAGATCTGAATCTTGATCAGATCGGACGGTCCAGGAGCGCTCTGATGCTGCTGATGATGATTATGGTGATGATCAGGATGATCAACTCAATCGGATGGTTGAGATTTGATCTGATTGAATCCGAATCGTGAGGGAGATCGGATGGTTGAGATTCAAACTCAATCTCTCTCCGATCATAGTGGCAATAGCGGGGAAGCTTCGGCGGCAGCTATGGCGGCATTGCAGCGGCGGCGTCGAGGACTCGACTGGGGAGCAGTCGACGAAGGGGCGACGACGGCGATGATGGGAGTGGCGATGGGTTTGGCTCGGAGCTCTGTTTTGGAGGGGAAAAGGAGTAACGATGGTGGAGCTCAGGGATTTCAACGATGGTAAGGCGGCGAGGGGGTGTAGAGGTAGGGGATGGTGACGAGGATGAGCACCGGGGTTGAGGGTAATGTTTCGGTGATCGTCGAAGTGGAAGACGATGAGTTCGATAACAGAGATGACGAAGTGATGGGTTTTGGTGGTGAGGTGCGGGGACTCAACGATGGGGGTGATGGGGAGACGATGAGGCGGTGATGGATATGGGTGTGAGGTCGAAGGTGGCAGGGCACAAGAACGGCAATGGGAGACGAAGAGGCGGGAGGCGGAGAAGACTGTGGCCACTCGACGGGTTCGAGGGAGAGGATGAGGACGAAGGTGGTTGGAGGGCGAGGGGGATGAGCGGGATGAGCAAAGGTTGGGGACAAGGTTGACCAGGCTGGAGGCGATCGGAGGGACCGACGAGGGGTGGTAAACTGGGAAGAAGGTTGGTTTTGAAGTCTGGAGGTAGAAGAAGGAGTGTAGGGTTTGCAACGCCCCGATCCCGGCTCAGCTACATACACGACTACGTGTGTGCGAGCGCGAAAGAACAGACACAAAACTCTAGCCACGCTCACCACAAGCACCATCAAAAGGTGGGTATACCCTATAGGTATCCTTTATCGTTTGGTTAATTCCTAATATACTCACTCATTTCCCCAAGCATTTCCGATGTGGGATTATTCCACCATGCCAAGCCACACCACCCCTCTAATGCATGCATACTTTCATTCATTTAATCCATTTAATGCATGCATAGCCCTATAATTCATCCTATAAGCCACTTTTCACAATCATTTCCAGTCGAGCCCTATAGGATCCTATTATAGGCCAACAACCAACCATCTCACTCTTATTCTAACTATTTATATATATATATATATATATATATATATATATATATATATATATATATATATATATATATATATATATATATATATATATATATATATTATTATTATTATTATTATTATTATACATCTCTATATAATATTATATATATACCCGCTTAAGTACGCGGGTGTCACACACACCCCTCCTTAAGAACTCAGCGTTCTCGCTGAGCCCGGAACCCGCAAGCTAATACAGGACCGCCTTTCTAGCCAATGTGGAGTGGAGTAACCTATTAGCGTACTGTCCCTGGTCTCTACCAGCGTACTGTCTTCAGTCAGGCGTACCTCTAACCCACTCTGATCCACAATCGGTGTCGAAGGCTCTGATACCGTTTTGTAGCATCCTGAGCCCGACTCAGCTATGCACACGGCTACGTATGCACGTACGCAAAAGAACGGACACAAAACTCTAACCACGCCCACCACATGCACCATCAAAAAGGTGGTTAACCTTTAGGTACCCCTTATCATTTGGTTTAACCTATATATACACACACTTCTCCATATATTTTTTCGATATGGGATTTCTAAACCCAAGCTATCCACGTCATACCCCATGCATGCATGTACACTTTTCATGCACATTAATGCCATAGCCCATAGGAATTCCTATAGGCCACATCCATTAATCAATTAATCCCATGGCCCTATAGAAACTCCATAGGCCAACAACCAACCATAACTCATCTCTTATCTTTATTATTTATTATGTATATATTATTATATATCTCTATATAATATTATATATATATACCCATATATATACCCGCTTAAGTACGGGGTCTCACAGGGTTAGCAGCGGGTGTATACACAGTAGGGATTAGGGTTAGCACAGGGTTAGGTTAGAGTAATAGGGTTACATATGAATAGGGTTAATGGGTATTGGGTTAATAGTTTGGATCCAATAAGAGAAAGGCTATAGGGTATTGGATTTAGATCCAATAGGGGAATGAGTATAGGGTTTATGGGTTTATAAAATATATGTATACATATACAATAAATTAAGTAATGAAATACGTATAAATAAAATAGAGTATGTTCGGCTTTACGAAAACAATAAGAATAATAATAATGAAGGTAAAAACATCACAAATAATAATACTAATAACTAGGGGTGGGTTTGGTACGATACCAGACTTTTTGACATTGTACCATTACCATACCAAACTAGTTCGGTTTGAAAATATACAAACTGTTACCAACCAAAAAGTTCGGTAGACCGAAACTTCGGTATACCGACTACTTTGGTTGGTACGGTTCGGTATTGGTGTTATACCAAATATGACCCAACAAATACCTTGTTAATATAACTCATACATAAAAATGACTAGTTGATTGTATACAAATGATAACCCTAACTCTCGCATTATAGTATTAGATAAATAGATAGATATTAGAGATTTGATGCCCTCCTTTTAGTAGTCCTTCAAACAAATTGGATAGACTATGATAAACTATGGTGAACTCGTTTTTTTTTCTTTCTCCTTTTAACTTTACTGCCATAAACTAATCACCTATTCGTCTCAATAAACTTTCTTGTCTTTTACTTTAACTTGTTTTGCTTTTTAACCATATTGCCCTGATTCATGGTATTAAATTAAAGTTTAAAAAAAAAAAGGTAACAGAAGTCCATGGCAGTGAACAAACAGGCAGTAAAAGCAAGTTTGTGGTACAATTTTCACGAACAAAGGAAATAGAATAGAATTTCCAGCTGGGAACTACAGTTTCTATCATACTCTGTTTGATTTAAATTAGTGCAACAGTTTGTAATTGAGCTTACTAATTATTTTTTTGCTTCTCCTCTTTGAAGCCCAGTAGTAAAGGAGTGAAGCTACCTAAAACATTAGTCAGTTACTCCCAAACAAAAAAAATCACAGTTTGAAACAACTTCTTTTAATAAAACTATTCTATTATATTAGTGCCATATAGTCTTGGAGAGTTGTATCAGGGAGAGTAAGTGAGACAGAGAGATATAGGTTTCATTTATTACTGTATTCTCTGTATAGATATATGTTATGTATATATATAATATAAATATATTTATTTAATATTTAATTATTTGGTACGGTACGATAAAATACCGACTGAACCATATTCATACTGAAACCGAACCGGATTTTAGAACTCGGTACGGTTGTACCGTACCATACTTTTGGTAACCGAATTTTTCGGTACCGAATCGATTGGTTTGGTTGGAAAACCGGTCGGTTGGCTTATTTCGGTATGATCGACCACCCCTACTAATAACAAATGTACTAAAAATAACAATAATGACAATAATCAAAAATAATCATGATAATAACAATAATAACAATAATAATACTAATAATACTAATGTTAATAAAAAGAAATTAACAATATTAATCATAATAATATTAGTAGCAATAATAATTATAATTATAACAACAACAATAATAGTAATAAAAGTAATAATAATAATATATGTATACCAAAATAGAATTCGAGTTTAACGGATTTATTAAAATAATCCAAACTGTATAATATATAATATAAGTAGTCGATCAATTAGAAATAGAAAATAAAGTTAAAATATACTATTATTCGGAGTAAATATAATTTTTGATTCGAAAAGATCTTAATAGAAAGTCCAAATCGAATTAAAAACAAAATTGAATTTATAAATAATCAAAATACCGAAAATATTCAGAAAATATGTGTTACGGAAAACAGGAGTTACAGCCCATTTCAAGATAAATAATTTCTCATCCATTTATAACACATCTCGAAATCAATATGACTTGATAAAACCCTTAAAAATATAATGCGTATGGTTTTCTCAAGTTCATTCTTTGTGTAGAACCCCATATTTTCAAATATTATTTTAAATATTTGAAAATGAACTAAAATGATTTTCTGGAGATTTAATAAATATTTTCTAAAGATTTACCTTTTACACGTGCGAAACACGTACAAATATTTTTGTTGTAAATAACCAATTTTATATTTTTAGTAAATTTTCCTAATTATAATGGAGTATATTGTAAATTTTGGGATTTTTCTGAGTAGAGAAACTATTTTTATAAATACCTCGAAAGGGAGGGGCTTTTATGTAAAAGTCGTTTGGATCTTAAATAAATTATGAAAATTTGTTTTTACTGATATTTCGGTTCTCCATGGTTATCATTTGAATTTAAATATATTTAGATTTTATTTAAAGTCGATTTGGTAAAGATTTAAACAAAAATGGTGTTTTTGCAAATATGGAATTCATGTAGAATTTTGTGCAAATGTTTTTCTGGAATGTAAAAGTCAAATATTTTGATTGGAAAATATAATATATATTATTAGATATTATTTCTGATTTTTCTGTATTTTTATGAATATTTTATGATATGTTTGCAAATATTACAAAAGGGAGAGCTTTTGTGCAAAATCACCACCCTGAGTGGTAAATCCAGATTTTTCTTATTTACTGGGCTGTGCTGGATTGCTGAACAACTCATTGATAAGAAGATTTGATTTGGTTTTGACTTAGTTAACCTATTTTAACTAAGAAAAGGTTATATATGTAAAGTTATATTTTGGAAGGACTATTTTGCAAATGTATTTCTAAAATCCTAAATCCTTATTTCCGGCCTGTATAAAAGAGGGTGTGCAGCCGTCATTCGCTGCACAACACAAGTTTTATTATATCTTTTATTTTCTTGGTGATTGAAGAGGAGGATTTTGGATCTCACAAAAGAGGGGCTTTCTTGTTGAATCTCTTCATTCCTAAGGTGAGTGACATTGTTTTGGTTTGTTTTTGTTTGTGTATGTTGCAGATGAGTAGATAGAATTGTTTGGTTGTTTTGTTTGTTTCTCTTTGATTTGTGTACGTCATATGAGAACAATATGAATGTTTAGATTGATTGGATGATGAATATGTATATGTATGAATGGATGAAAATTTGGATCTCCGAGAAGAACTCTGGATATCTGCATATGAATGATGTTAGATCTGTTGAGAACCTAATATAAACTATTATTGGACTAATAATGTTAGATTTTCGTGGTGAACAGTCGACTGGTGAGTCGAAACACTCGACTGCTACTACTTAGATCATATTTTCTTAAAATGTTGGATTATCGTTGATTTGATTGAGTTTGATAGATGTCATGCATTAATTAAATTAAAGATGAGATTTTGAGATTATTGGTGAGTTGGATAAAAACAACTTGACCACGTTGAGGATAAATTAGTTTTGTTCATGAATCAACTATAGAGAATAGTTGAGATTTAGTTGAGAAATTTTGTGAATGATAAATGGTCTAGAGGACCAGGTTTTGAGGACTTGGGTTATAAGGAGTTAAATTGGGGATTTGTGATTGTTTTAAAATATGTTGTTTGAACTTGGATTTCTCAAATGCAAAGCTTAAATCTAATTATTTTGGTATTAATAAGATTTGAAAAATAATACAAAGTTATTTTGTTATATGACTGATTCCTAAAAACCCTAGTTTTGACATATGCTCAACCAAAACTATGCAGTCTGTAGGCCGACAGTCGACTGGCATGACCTTTCAGTCGACTGGTACGACCCGGTTGCTATAATCATTAGTTTTCTTGAAAATCCGTTCTGGACAGTCGACTTAGACCCTTTTTAGTCGACTGGCACACTTAGAATATTTTCTTAAAGATTTCTGGAGTTTCTCTCTGGTAAGTCGACTTATATTTTCTGATAAGTCGACTTATGACTTTTGTAAGTCAACTTATATTTTCTGGTAAGTCGACTTATGACTTTTGTAAGTCAACTTATATTTTCTGGTAAGTCGACTTATGACTTTTATAAGTCAACTTATATTATCTGGTAAGTCGACTTATGACTTTTATAAGTCAACTTATATTCTCTGGTAAGTCAACTTATGACTTTTATAAGTCAACTTATAACACTTAGCTTATTTTCTTAAAACCATGGAATTTTCTTTCTGGACAGTCGACTTATGTTTTCTATAGTCGACTGATACTGATGTATCCTTATATCTATGAATGTTCTTTCAAATGATTTTTACTCTAAATGCTTTAATCTATAACTTATTATTCTAAAGGTTACTGTTTCTACAAAACATATATTTTCAAGATATTTTATAGTTATATTTGTATTCTGGAATTATATAAAGATTTGGGTTTTGTTGGAGAGGTTTCTCCTTATGATCGTTTTGACGATGGATTTGTGGATTGTGGTTTTGTTGAGATCTCTAGGAGTTGAGTGGGAGTCCTGTAAACTGGCAGTTGAGATTTGTTGAGTTAGACCTGAGGGATCTTGGTTTAGTTGTTGTTGAGTATTTAAGTCTGATAGGATGCACTAGCTCTAGAGATGAGGATTTTGGTGGTTTAATAATAATCAACTTAAGGACAGGCACTAGTGGAGTTGTGATGGAACTTGAGAAACGTAAGTATAGGCTCATGGTCTTGTTAGTCCAACTAGAGGGTATTTATATGTTCGCGTGTCAAGGGTCTACGGGCCTATTCACGGAGCATGCAGGGTATATTCGCGTGTTGAGGGTCGGCAGGCCTATTCACGAAATGTACCGGGTGTATCTGCACGTTGAGGGTCTTGAAGGCCTATTCATGGGGTACACGGCAGGGAGATGACTCTCCGGTTGTATATGTTCGCGTGTTGAGGGTCTACGGGCCTATTCACGGAGCATGTAGGGTATATTCACGTGTTGAGGGTCGGCAGGCCTATTCACGGAATGTACCGGGTGTATCTGCACGCTGAGGGTCTTGAAGGCCTATTCGTGGGGTACACAGCAGGGAGATGACTTTCCGGTTATATATGTTCGCGTGTTGAGGGTCTACGAGCCTATTCACGGAGCATGCAGGGTACATTTGCGTGTTGAGGGTCGACAGGCCTATTCACGGAATGTACCGGGTGTATCTACACGTTGAGGGTCTTGAAGGCCTATTCGTGGGGTACACGGCAGGGAGGTGATTCTCCGGTTGTTGTTTTGAGCTATCTTACATGATACTTGCGCGTCGAGGGCGGTGACGCCTATTCGCGGAGTATTCTGAATCTTGTTTCCCATCACCATAGTAGGATTAGTTGCATAACGAGGGGTTATCCCTATAAAGTGGAGATCGTTAAGGGCTTGCACCGGACCTATTTAGAGTGGGATGCATAGACTCCGACAAGTACGCATTAGAGAGTCAGCATATAGAGATTGTGTTTTCTTGACTTGGTTTTATGCATATGGTTTTCCTGTTTTCTACACTCGACACTTAGTCTAGCTTCACTTGTTGTTTTCATTCCATGATGTTTTCATGCTTTACATCTTTGTTATTTCTCATTCGTTTATCCTTGTTGTTAATACATGCTATTGATGACTTTATGTTTTATGATTTAATTATGTTGTATGTTTTTATGTTACTCACACCATTTATGGCTGACCCTTTTAGTTTTGGGGGTTAGGGATCATCTCTAGCCTCATGTGTTACAGGTTGTTGCTTAGAGTTTGGAGGTTTGGATGCTTGAGTTAGTTTTGGAGATAAACTGGTGTAATAGAGCTTTGTGTAAATCTTCGTAAAAAGAAGTGTTGTAATAAGAAAGTTGTAATTCAAGGTGTTTTGTGTTCCGCTGTGTTTGTAAAGATTGATGTAATAAAAGTTTGGAATAAAATTATTTGTATTTTTGGGCTATGTGTACTATTACATTGAAGTTGATGCTGGGATTGTGCCACGTATTTTCTAAGATATCATATTAGAAATTCGGGGCGCTACACTTTATTCATCTCTAATTTGTCATATGAATCATTTTCAAAAATCCTAGAGTGAAACTCATCTTCATATGATACACAAATTTTAGAATAAATCATCACATTTCAATCTTTTAATTACATTGAGTTTAAAAAATGAGATGTCTCCAAAATTTACTTCTTAAAATAAATTAATGTACAAGCTAGATTTTTACCCGAGTGAATTCATAAACTTGTATTTGATTATCCCAACTATTCCAAATGTAGCTCATAAAAAATTTCTTCTTGAAATGATCCCAAAATAATCAATTAGACATACCTTTTACTTTATAATGTAATTTAACCTCAAAATGAATCTTAGATTTATATAGAATTATTTCAAAATGCCTCTTAATATTTTTAGATAAAACTTAACCCTTTTTGTCAAGGTAACAGTATATAAAATTTGTAATTTTAATAAAAGTCCAAAATTTCTATGTCAGGCATCGAACACAAGACCAACCACAACCCAAACGCAACCCACAACCAGTGAGCCAACTCACTGTTTGTGAATCAATCCAATATTAATTCATTATGTATTCGGACTCGCTGTTTGGAATAATGTCTCAGGGTTCCAAAAGAAAAACAGAGTCACAGGGACTCGAACCCCCCCCCCCTGCACAGAGCGCCCCAAACCCAGCGCCAAAGACCAACTCTCTCATCTCACTCTCTGACTACTACTCATATGAAATTTGTTTAACTACGAACTCTCTCATATGAAACTTTTTTAACTACGAACTCTCCCAAATTTAATGAAATTTTAAATCATGAAATTTTGATTCTACGACAATATCTACCACTCATATAACATTTTCTACGAATTTCGTTAAATCTCCAGGGATAAAAAAAATTATTTAATTTGACTTATTGACATGAATTTTTCATTTAATCCACTTAGAATTTTCATGGAATTTAACATCTAGTTTGCATTCATAAACTTGTTTGATCAACTTAATTTCGTAGTTGTACGGATTACAGGAATTGCTCATGCAAATGAACGAAAGCACTAATTCATCATGAAAATTTTCACAATTTACTCTAATTATTTTATTTTTTTACCTATAGCATAGTTATTACTACATATGGCATTGAAGAAAATTATCTCCTACAATAATTTAAACCCAAATTTAAGAGTATTTCACACACATTTCATATAGGATTATTATCTAAGCATGCAACCCACAAAATCTTTAGAAAACAATAGAAACACCCACCTCAAAAAAGACCTCCTAGTAGTTGAATCCCTTAACAAAAGAGCTCAAAAATCCTCTGCAAAAGAAAACCGCAAGCTCCTCTCCTAGTCCCGAAAGCAATCAACAGCAAGCCCGCTTTTGTTTCTCTCTCTTTTTTTGATTTGTTTTCGTGTGTTCATGTGATGTTAAAGTGGGGGTATTTATATAGGGTAATTAGAGAGTGATTTTAGCAACTAACTACCCACTAATCTACTCACACACCTATTCATCCTCACTCAATAAAACCCGGTTAAACAAGGCAGCCGGTTGTGGATATTGTACATTTCTTATTTCATTTTTTATTATTTTATTTCATTTTTCATTCTTATATTTTAATAAATACTCTTCTCATTTTTCTTACATTAAATTTAGTGTAATTAGCTTAGATTAATCCTAGCAAAACTTTTAGTGCACAAATTTTGTAATTAAAATAACATAGTTATCACGTGCATAGAAGAAAGGCACGAGTAAGGCACGTGCGGCATAAAATTAAAAAAATAAATATTTTACAGTCGTTAAATCCTAGCTCCCATATCCCTAAAAGGTTGTATCAGAGCCCTGCAACGTAGACCTAGCTGAGCCCTTCAAGTAATCAGCCCAGAATATTTTTCAACAAATCCTTATGACACGTAGGATGACTACAAAAAAATACAGTCCCCACGGCGTGAGTTACCGACCTGCGACCAGGGCACTCCCTTTGGCCTCCCTTAACAGGTAAACCTTCTTTGCTCGATGACGGCTGCAGTACCAAGAAGGACATCGCGGCATCCAGTGGAACCCCCTTGATTTGCAGCTATAGTACTATGAAGGATGCCCTGCAAGCAAGGGTGCTCTTATTAACTCAGGAGATGAATTATTTTGAAACTGCAATGCCTTCATACAACCGAGGAAGGGACCGTCCACCTTATGATCCACTCACGGACGTAAGGAACGCCAAAACTCTTTTTCTTGCGATCTACTATAGGCTCACTTCTTTCTGCTTGTCCACCCAAAGGTGACCACTCCCCAAAATTTGGGATGTCACTTTTGTCCTTAAACTCGCACATTTTCACGATTCTTCATAACCAATGCCTTCAATAAAATTATTACTAATATTATCAAAGACCTTATCAATGGGTGGGACTCTTCGTTCCAAGTGATTTCAATGAGACAAAGGTCGGGCGCGCATTGGATTGAACAGACTAACAAAAATTTCAATGAGGTTAGCCTTTCGGCAACTCGATATAATACCTATAGAAACCGTTGTTGATGCCGATCCTTCGTTCTCTCCTAGTATATAGGAACTCTCTGCTTGTCAATGGCTTTTGGAGATCATCACGATCACCATCGAAAGGGACGTCGTCATCACGGTTGTATTTTACACCTGACAACCCAAGGAATAACTCTTGGGCTCTGATACTAGCTGATGCAGGATGGAAGATAGATTATTTGTCTGATCTCATATAAGCTTACAGCCTTGAATAAACATAAAATATCTGGACGGATTGACAAGGATAAATTGAAGAAAAGCTCTTCATTTTTATTAAATGATAATAACAATAAGATGACAACAATAAAAATTCTAAAATCCTTTAATAGGTGGACTAAACTTTGGGGGAGGGGGGGGGGGGGGGGGGGGGGGGGGGGGGGGGGGGGGGGGCGCAATTTAGTCCAAAACTAGTACAATGGATTTAGATCTAAAGGGCTATTTAGTCCAATCACTATACAAAAATTTGACTCAATTTCTCTTCCTTCCAAATCCCCCCAATATTGGAGGGGAGCCAAAATTGATTCAGGAGGGATGCTGCACCCCTCCATTCCTCTCCCCTCCCCTTCTAAAAAATGAACCAAACAAGAAATATTTAAAAAAATCCCTCCATTCCCTTGTCCTTCCCTTCCCTTCCCTCCATTCCCCTCCAACCAAACAGACCTTAAAAGAAAAGGAATTAGAAAATAATTTACGAATATCTTTAAACTAAGAAAGCAATTAAATATTTAATATCTCTAAACTACGACAGTAATTAAAAGAAATACAGTTATGGTAAAAAAACCGACTCTTCAAATTCCTTCCAAATAGCTGAAATTGTCGCACGACTTCTCTGCCTGTTAATCGGTAGACCAATCCTAGAAAAGGTAGTCTAAATATGTATCAGAGAATTATATGGGTCTTTGTTCCATATTCTGTCTATTGAATCCTGGGGAAGCTGGACCGAGTAAGAAACATGGAATTGTTGATGCTGCAGTTGTTTATTGTGTTCCACATCATTATGAGCCCATCAAGCTTAATCTTTCCAACTCAAACCTGACCCATTTTTAAATGGGCTAAAAAACCAAGCATGAACCCAATCTCTAATCTTATAATAGAAGAGCTGGATTGTGTCATGTGTAGACAAACTGTAAATTATAGACAATCAACCATTTAATCTCAACCACTCAACCACTCATTTTTAAGTGGAAGTTATATTAACTATCTATATAGTCAATTGTTCTCAGTTACCATAATACCCAGATACCCACAAAGTTTAAATATATTTACGACATAATTATTTACAAATGTGTCATCATAAAAAATAAAAGTGGATGCCACTAGGATAATTGTAAAGAGTATGGTAATGGTTTGAAATGGGTAAAAGGAATTCTCAGGTTCGATGCAAAATTACGTCGTAAACTTACTTTAAAAAATAATTAAATAAATTCTTGGGGTGATCGCACGTGCATATTGCTAGTTAAAGATAAAGTCATTCGGACCCAAGATCATTCTAAAGCAGGTCGAACTCATTGAAATCGGCTGTGCTCGAGCCATTTGGCACCCCTAATTACTGTTCTAACGACTATGAGTAAATTAGGTATAGAGATAATGGACGTAGATAGTTGATGTATACCACAGTAAATCTCATTGTGATTATGATGGTAATTAAGAAAACAATGAGACTGCAACTTGCATGCTACAACAATTTGTATCATGCTTAAGACTGTTACACAGAAGGAAGAAGTTGATTGGGATTATGTTGCGAGAACATATTGTATATTTTGGATTAACAAAGGAACAATTGCCCCTTGCTTCTTTTTGGTTTTAACTGATCGACTTTGTTATTTTTAGGAGTTTAAAAAAAAATTGATTTGGAGTTTTCCTTCTTCACAAGAATTTGGAGAAAGCACTCCTTTATATAAACAGATTTATTGAAAGAATATTAATAGTTATGAAATACTCTTACAATGAAACGAATGCAGGATAATTATTTTTAAATCAAAATATGTACTATAATGTATTGTGTTAGAAATCAAACTCTTTGGAAGTTGGACCTCTTAATCTGTATGTGTTCGATCCAACTAGCGCAAGAAACATAACCTTCTCCATTCATTATTTTCATTAACAATGGTATTCCATGTGACTCATGGACCACAAATTACAGTTATTTATATTTTAATCAAAACATGTACTATAGTATTGCCAGTTATACTTTGAACTCGTTTGAAAGCGAAAATTTTGCCGTACTGACCCACTTTTTGAAAATATTTGACGCTCCGACCCACTTCCGAAAACAATTGCGTTTGATTTGTTGTTTTGAAAATATTTTTTGAAAACAGTTTTCTGAAAAGAGTTTTCAGAAAACAGTTTTCTGAAAATAAGAGTGTAAAAGCTGTTTGGTAACAATTTTTTATGAAAACAGTTTTTTGAAAATGAGAGTATAATGTATGTATAGGTTTGCTTGTATGTATATACTGTATACAGTATATATACTCTAATACATACATGTTGTATACATATACATACATACTGATATATAATAATATAAAATATTTTATTATAATAAACATATTTAATAATATACATATATATAATAATATATTATAATTATAATAATATACATGTAATAATAATATATTCAAATTATATATTAAACAATTTATTATAATAATATATATAATAATATATAATAGTAATATATAATAATAATAATATATATAATAATAATATAATATAATAATAGTATATATAAAATAGTATATATAAAATAATAATATATTATAATAATTGTATATTATAATAATTGTATATTATATAATAATATGAAATAATTTATTATAATAAACATATTTAATAATATATACAATAATAATAAATTATATAATAATATATACAATAATATATAATAGTAATATATAATAATAATAATATATGTTATAATAATAATAAATTAATATAATAATAGTGTATATAATAATATAATATAATATTAGTATATACAAAATAGTATATATAAAATAGTATATATAAAATAATAATATATATAATAATAATATTATATAATAATAGTATATATAAAATAGTATATATAAAATAATAATATATAATAATAATTGTATATTATATAATAAAATGAAATAATTTATTATAATAAACATATTTAATAATATATACAATAATAATAAATTATATAATAATATATACAATAATATATAATAGTAATATATAATAATAATAATAATATATATTATAATAATAATAAATTATTATAATAGTGTGTGTGTGTGTGTGTGTATATATATATATATATTAAAAAATAAAAATAAAAATATAATATATAACAATAATAATAATAATAATAATAATAATAATAATAATAATAATATATAATATATATAATAATAATATAATATAATCTATATAATAAAACACAAAGAAAGCTATCAAGTGGCTCTTCTTCAATCCCTAAAAAATTAAAGGTCCAGATGTAATCTTTCAAAACATATTCCCCCCCCCCCCCCCCCCCCGCCCCCCAAAAGTCCCCCCAAAACTCAAATTCAAATCCCCCACCCAAAATAACTCCTATATTTATTTAAATTTTTTTTTCTCTCTCTCTCCCTTCCTCTTCTATTCAAAAAATTAAGAAAATAAAAATTTTAAAAATTAAAAAACTAAAAAAATTTAAACTTTAAAAACTTTAAAAATAATTCAAAAAATTCAAAAAAATCAAAAAAATCATATAATATGTTTTTTTGCAGGACCCCCAAAAATTTCTCATATAATATATTTGCTACTTTAAGGTGCACCGTTCCAAAAACGTGCCGTAGGCATGTGTCAATGGGAAAACCTAATATATATATAAGGTCCAAGTCATATAACTTCCTCCAAATATATTAACAATATAATCAAATATACAATCTTAAATTTTATGAAGCCAAAATTTACAACTTTAAAAATAATTCAAAAAATAAAAAAAATCATATAATATGTTTTTTGCTGGTCCCCCAAAAGTTTCTCATATAATATGTTTGTTACTTCAATTAATTTGCTGGATCTCCAAAACTATTTTATATAATCAAACAAGGTGCATCGTTCCGAAGACGTGCTGTAGGCACGTGTCAACGGGCAAACCTAGTAATAGTATATAATAAATAGTACATATATAAAATAATAATATATATAATAATAATATAATATAATAATAGTATATATAAAATAGTATAAATAAAATAATAATATATATAATAATAATATATATAATAATAATAATAATAATAATAGGAAATAATAAAATAATAAAATATTATAATAATTGTATAATATATAATAATATAAAATAATTTATTATAATAAACATATTTAATTATATACATATATATAATAACATATAATAATTATAATAGTATATATGTAATAATAATATATTATAATAATATATTAAATAATTTATTATAATAATAATAAATTATATAATAATATATAATAGTAATATATAATAATAATAATATGTATTATAATAATAGTGTGTGTGTGTGTGTGTGTGTGTGTGTGTGTGTGTGTATATATAAATATATATATATATATATATATATATATATATATATATATTAAAAAAATATTAAAATAATAATAATAATAATAATATATATGTAACAATAATATATTATAAATATATATATATAATAATAATAATAATAATAATAATAATAATAATAATAATAATAATATTTAGAGAGAGGATGTGAAAAAACAGAAAATAGTTGAAGTGGAGTTTTGTGAAAACTGTTTTCACAAAACAAGCTAACCAAACGGGTTTTGGGGTTTTGGAAAACAAAAAAAAAGAAAAAAACAACAAACCAAACGGACCGATCTGCCTCTGTTTAGGACATGTCAGCATAAACCGTTATTGGAAATAACGACATAGGTTATTTACGTGTCGTTATTTTCAATAACGGCATCTATATTTTAAAAAAGTGTCATGCCGTTATTTGGAGTAACGACATTGGTTATTTTGTTTTTCGACAGCTTGTAGTCTCCATTTAGAGAAAAAATTACAAGTGTGAAAACCTTATAACAGATGTCGTTATTTTAAATAACGACATTCTCAATACTGATGTCATTGTTTGGAATAACGTCATCAGTTGTAAATTTGTTTCTATAAAAAAGTAACTTATTATTCATCCTCTCTGACGAATAAGTTAATTAAAAAAAAAATTATAACTGATGCCGTTAAATAACGGCATCAGTTATAATTTTTTTTAAAAAAAAAATTAACTTATTATTCATTCTCTCTGTTTCGAAACAACGGCAATGGTTCATTTATATATAACTGATGTCGTTATCTCCAATAACGGCATCAGTCATTCGAATGCTGTTATTGAGGATAACGGTATTATTTATAAGTTTTTTCACACTTAGAATTTTTAAAAGTTAGAAGATTCACACTTGTAAGAGAAATATATTGATGCCGTTATTCCAAATGATGACATGAAAAAAAAATATAAAATAGATGTCGTAAATAATCTATGCCGTTATTTTCAATAACGATTTATACTGACGTATTCTAAACATGGACAAATCGCTAATTATTTTTGGAAGTTGGTCGGAGCGTCAAATATTTTCAAAAGGTGGGTGGGCAAAATTTTCTTTGAAAGCAGACATCTTAATCTATGTGCATGCATGCAGCGAACTAGCATGTGAAAGATGCCTGCTCCATTCATTATTTTCACTAACAATAGTGCTCCATGTGATTCATGAACCAGACTCGCATCTAAAGCTAGCACATTCATAACCCAAATGTACTATATTACAACAAAATAAAGATTATGTAAAGCTAGTACATTCATAACCCAAATGGAAAATTATTTTTGTACTACTTTCCACGTAACACTTTGTACTACATTACATAAAAACAAAGATCATGTAATGCATGTGAAATAAATTTTCGTTAATGAATCATGTATTGCATGCTTTGCTTCTAGTATGAAGAGCTAGTTCACAAAGTATAGTTGTAAAAGTTTTTTTTCCAGGTTAAAGGTGGAATAGCGTCACCCTGTTTCATTAATAAGAAATTAATAAAACAACCCCGTTGTACCGGGAGAAATACAAAGTACAGTGTAAGAAATAAAACATAATCCCCCAACAAAATCCTGGGGGGTGGGTCTAACCATCCATACATCATACAACCAAAAATACAGTAGGTCTATACAAAATACAGAGTAGTGGAGACTGTGGCTAATGAAAATCAGATAAGTATGGAGAGCGCATACCCCTCAGTCCAGTGTCGGCCCAAACTCTACCTCCTCATCATCAAATTCCTCCACCTGGAAGACTCTGACAATCCTCCCTCTCGCTCCTGTGGCGGCAGCTGTAGCCCCCAAAAAAAAAAGATGCATGATATGAGTAAGGTTACCAGAAATACTATTACATGAGGCACGAAAATAGAAATTATTTCTGTCTAGCCATAACACCCAAGTGGTTGCGCAATGGCAATGTACCACGCATCCTTCATTTCGTGGCGAATCGAGGCAAATTTGGGACCAATCCATAAATCCTCATATTCGCTGGGGTAGTTACATGTTCCTAAGGCTCGTAATACCTCTACCATAGTCGCCTTACTCCTTGGGCAGTGAATAAAGAGGTGATTTAAATTCTACGCATGCATGTTGCAGAATCCACAGTTGGTCGCTATCTGGCACTGTCTTTGGGCAAGATTCTCTCTGGTGAGGATTGCATTATTGAGCACTAGCCAGAGGAAGACCCTGACTTTAAGGGGGGTTTTAGCCTTCCATAACACCTGTGCCCAGCTGGGTCTGCATCCTCGATTGTGAATTCGATGATACAGAGATCTAACCGTGAAACCTCCCTTGGTCTCGAGTCCCCAGCGCATCTGATCTGGGCCTTGAGCACACATCGCATCGGTCCGTGTGATGTGTGCTTGCAATTCAAGCAGTTGCTGATGTAGTTCTGCGGTAAGAGTTCCTCGGAACGACGGCCTCCAATTTTCCCTCTTCCAAGTCTCGGCCACAGATATATTCGGTCAATTCATTTTCTCATACAGCTCTGGAAAAGTTTCCTTAAGGGTATGGGCACCACACCATCTGTCCCACCAGAATCTGGCGGACCATCCATTACCGATAGTTGATGTAACTGCTGAGTTGAATGGTTCGCTTGCTTTGGTAATTCCTTTTCAGAATCGAGAAACTCTAGACCCTACTCGGAAGCCTAAACTTATCGTACCTTTTCTCCGAAGGTATGGTTGAATGAAATCCTGTCACCCTTCCCCGCTGTGGTGAAAAACCTTCCACCACCATTTCCCCAAAAGGGCAAGGTTCATATCTTTAAGGTCGATGATGCCTAGCCCTCCATGCTTCTTCTTCATGCAAGCAATACTCCATTTGATCAGGTGGTATCCTCCCCTATTCGAGTCTGCCCCTTTCCAAAGGAATCTTTTTCGGATTCAGTCAATCCTTTGGATTACCCATTTAGGAATCTCAAAAAACGACATTAGTAAATGGGCAGATTAGACAACACTGAGTTGATGAGAACCACTCTGCCACAGAGGAAAAGTGATTTTCCTTTCCAACCCAACAACCTGTCCTCCACCCTGTCTATGATAGGTAGTAAGTCCATCTTAGTAAGCTTCCCTGGCTTGAATGGGAGCCCTAAATATTTGATTGGGAACTCGTCTGTCAAATAGTTTAGAATGGTCGCATGGTCCTGTGCCTCTACATCGGAAAGTGCAATTGGAATCAAAGCACACTTGTGGAAATTAATCCTGAGACCTGACCAGACTTCAAAACAGTAGAGAGCCCCTTTAAAGCAGACTGTCTCTGACCTATTCCCATTACCAAAGAGTAGGGTGTCATCAGCATACTGAAGAATCGTGCACCCTTGGTTAGAGTGACTGCTAGCCACGGGCATTATCCAGTCTTTTCTCCGGCAATTGTCTAGCATGCCCCTCAGTACATCTGATACGATAGTGAATAGCAAAGGAGACAGCGGATCCCCCTGCCGTAGCCCCTTCTTGCAAGGAAACGGCGGACCCGACCGCCTATTAATCGAAATTGCCGTTTTACTAGTGTATAAACACTGTTTGATCCACCTAATCCATTTAACCCTGAAGCCTCTCCCTCTGAGAGCTTCCAGCAAACACTCCCAGTCGACGGAGTCATATGCTTTCTCAAAGTCTAGTTTGAGAAGGAAATTCTTAGACTGGCCCGTATGGCAGTGGTGGATGACTTGTTCTGCAGTAGCCACACAATCCAGGATACATCTGCCCTTGATGAAACCAGTCTGTGCTTTGAACATTAGACTGTCCATTATGCTTCCCAGGCGGATGGCCAGGACCTTTGTGATGATCTTAGTCGAGCAGTTTATGAGGCTGATCGGTCTAAAATCCCCCACCCTCGAAGATTCTGCCCTCTTAGGAATCAGCACTACTTCCGCAAAGTTCAACATGCCCAATCTGAGATTGTAGTGGAAGAATTCATCCATCAACGCCATAATGTCTCCTTTTATTTCTTTTCAGAATACCTTGAAGAACAGCATTAGGAATCCGTCTGGCCCAGGCGACTTGTCTGCTCCCATTTGTTTGATGGCATTTTCCACTTCCATTTCTGAGAAAGGTGCTTCCAAGTTAGAAAGCGTTTGCGCTGACTCGTTCTAATAGCCCTGCCAGATGTCTTCCCTGAGCGGGACCCTGAAATCATTTTTCTTCCCAAAGAGGCCCTTGTAGTAATCTTGAAAGGTTTTGAAAATCACAGTTTCGTCTTGCGAGGTTCCCGTATCCGTTTGTAGTGACAAGATTAGGTTGGACCTACGTCTTGCGCTTGCCACTCGGTGGAAGTCGGCCGTGTTCGCGTCTTCCTCTTTGAGCCACAAAATCATTGACCTTTGCTGCCATTTGATTTTCTCCAGCTTATAAAGATTGGCGATATTTTCTCGGAGGTCTAGCAGCCTATTTCTTTCATCTTGTGACAGGACTCTCGTTTCTTCCAGTCTTTCTAACTCATCAATGCCTTCCAGAAAGGAGTCTTTTGTACGCCATATGGTCGAAAATCTAGACCGGTTCCATTTACGCAGCTGCTTTCTCGATCTGTGGATTTTTTCACACCATCGGGATGCTGTATCCGTACCAGTGGTTGGGAGCGCCCAGTTTTCCATCACCATGTGGTGAAATCCTTGGATTTCTAGCCAGGCCTTCTCAAATCTGAACCTCCTTGGCCTTTGAAGTCCCTGTACCCCGGCATCAAGTAGGATCGAGGTGTGATCTGACATAGGTCTAGGGATAGATTTAGCTCTTGCTAATGGAAATTTAGCCTCCTAATCCATTGATGTTAGAATCCTGTCCAATTTGGCCATAATCGGGGTTTCTTGCATGTTTGACCATGTAAATAGTCTGTCATTGATTGGGATATCGATTAGTTCTAGTTTCGTGGTCACCCTATTAAACTCTTCTCTGTGCCTGTCGTTGGAACCTCTTCCCTTGTGCACAAAAGCAAATCTGGTGATATTGAAGTCCACCCGACAATCCAAGCTCCCGACCATCGTTGTCGAATACCGATAAGCTCTTGCCAGAAGGCTTCTCGATCTGTAGCCACGTTCGGCCCATAGACGACAGTGATCGTCTGCACCCAATTATCAGATCGTCGCTTTAGCCGGATGGTCAGGGAAAACGCTCCACAGTACTCCTCAGAGCATGTGAAGATATCCGGGTTGAACCCAATAGCAATCCCTCCCCCCCCCCCCCGCGATGCTCCTGCAGACGGGTGCAGCACCCATTCCTTAATTCTGTTGCCCCAACTCTTTTAAGTTTAAACCCGTTCGTCAGTTTGGTCTCCTGTAACCCTACTACTTCTGCCCTGGAGCTCTTAATCACGTCCCTAACCATATATCTCTTCCCTCTATCCTCCAACCCCTAACATTCCAGAATAGCATATTCATTGGGGAACTAAATCAAGGTTGATCGTGGGTGTGTGACGGGGTTTCGTCGAATCCCGTTCCGATTCCCAACCCCTAATTTTGTTGATTAGTAGAGCATTACGCTCTGTGTCACAAACTTCTAGGCCACATGTGTGAGCAAGGATAAAAACATCTGAGTCTGACATGAAATTTAAAATAGATGCTAAAAAAATTTTCGTACCTCCGTCATCGAATTTTGTAGCTTTGGCCGTCGCAGCTACCTCCAGATAGTCATCTAGGAACTCCACATGAGCCCTCTTAGGTAACCGCTGTACCCTGATTCCAGCTGCCCTGCCTGACGTACCAGAGCTGTAGGTAGCGCTGATTCTGGCAAGGTGGATAAGACCATCTCGGGAGAGATGTCTCTTTGTGTGTCTGCCACATAATCAGTCTCCTCTGACTCCTCATCCGTTAATGAGAACTCCTCGTCTAAATTTAGTTCGCCCTTCCATATCCTCATCGCTATCTGCTTGTTCCATAATTGGAGGAGCTTCCACAGCAGACCCCTCTGTGGGCCCGCTATTCGCCCCATGCCGCTGCTTATTGTGACTAACCGTAGTTTCAGAAGGCCCAACAATAGGGTAATGCATTTTGGACCCCTCTTTGGGCCCAATAGCATTATAAATATCTCCCCCCGGTACACTCTTCTCACTTAAATGGGAATCGCTTAACTCCCCACCTCCTCCGCGAGGCAGCATACCGCCCTCCTTGCACTTAGCGCCTACCGCTCGCGGTAGTGGGCCACGTGTCTTGCTCTGTGTGGTTGGTTCTTCGGTCGAGACAGAGAGCGTTAGGGATGAGGCATTGAAAATGACCTTATCCCTCCCTTCTCTTCCGTCTTCGTTACCATTACCAACTTCATCCTCTTTATTTCCTTTTTGAGCTCTCCTCTGTTCGAGCGCAGAGGCCTCAGTACCTGCTTTGGGTAGATCCATTGCCAACGCCTCTCTCCCTGTTCGTCGTGTATCCCACTTTGGCATGGTCCCCTCTCGACCCACTTCCCAACACTACCAACTCTTTCTTTTTTGGGTGTCGACTATGCATATCTTCTTGCATGTCGTCTTCTAGGTTGCTTTTGCCCTTTTCGCAGTCTGTCCCCTTTCCTTACTCTGCTCGCAGACCCTGCACTTGCTCCTTTGCCGAACGACTCTGCATGTCGTTTTGCAAGTCGACAGGCACGGAGCTTTTGCCTTTTGCAGTTATTGCATAGCCTATCTCCCCTCTATGCTTCTATCGACTAGCCTCCTCACTAACCCCACCAGCTTCGAGGCGTAGGCTTCCATTTTTGGGTTTCTTTTGACCCGCCTTTGGAGGGTCACCTCCGTGACTGCCAACCTTCCCAAATCTGAAAATGATTGTAGATTTGAATTTCGTGAGTCTGGGCCGTTGGATCTGTTGGTCGAAGCTCTTTCTCGACCACCTCTGATCGGAGACTCCTTCACCGATGCTGATCCTTCCGCCTCCTGGCATTCCTGTAACTCATGTTTCCCGTATCTGCACTTTTCTACTGTATTTTTCATTTCTTGTATTCTCGTATTCAAATGGTGAACCTGTATTTTGTTTCCGTTCGAATAAAATCAATATTTTATTTCGACTCAATTTTTGGTGCTTTTATCTAATTCAATTGTATGTGCTCTTTTGTCGTTATTCATGAAGAGTGAGCCGTTCTATGTCATTCATCTCTTTATTCCCCATTTTAACACATTTTGACCAATTCTCCAGTTGGATCCCTCTCAAAACGGATACCCTAATACCCAAAAACCCAAACCCTAACTATATAACCCTAACCTACTAACCCTAACCCTAGTTTTACTATGCAAACCCCAAACACCCAGCCGCAACCCTTTCTTCCCCGTCTCCTTCTTCCTTCATCTCTTTGAACCCATACTTCGACCTCATAGCCATTTCCTTCAACCGTCGTCGCCCCATCCCCTGCACATCCTCACCACCAACCCAACTCCATCGATCCGACCCTTATCGTCGCATCCGCCATTAATCCATTGCACCCGAACCCACTTCGCCATTACCCTTCGCCCTCCCCCTTGATCGAAACCCATTACCCTCCGCCATCATCGCCTTCGCAACCACCCTCACCGCTTCGCCACCCTCTCCTCGTCAACACCACCGCCATCATCCACCATCGTCTCCACCCCATTACCATCGCCATTACTCCCGAACCCAACTCCCGAAACCATTGCCCTCTGCCATTAACCATCGCCAGTCACCTCCATCATCGCCCTCATCGTTGCCCCACCTCAGTCACAACCCCATCGCCTCCGCCCCAACCTCCATCATCAATCGCCACACACCTCCGAACCATCCCCGCTCTCCTTCGCTCCTCCCCTATTTTCGAACCCAAAACAGGGCATCGTCCTATCACCGCGTCGCTCCTCACGTCGCGCCGCCTGTAGCCGCCGTGTCGAGTTTCCCTCGACGTAGTCGCCACCCGCCACCGTTCGCCGTTGTGACCACCCTTCCACTGCCGCATCGTGGTCTCCATCGTAGATTCCCCCTCTCTCTGTTGCAGTAAAGAAGAAGAAGGAGGAAAGCACTGTTGGACGGGATTCAATCTCACCGTCGGATCTGATCAAGATCTGATCTTGATCAGATCTGATCTGATTGCTGTTTCGTGTTCTAGCCACTTGGATCCGGTGTATGGGAGAGATATTAGTGGTGGGATCTGGTGTTTCGTGTTCGGCCACATCGGATCTGGGTTGCCGTTTGCTGTTCTGGACAGATCGGGTGTGGGGTTTTCTCTAGTCACGGTTGATTTTCACACGTGCTTTTGGGAGATTTTGCCCGGAGTTTTTCGATCCCGTCTTCTTCAATTATCAGATCTAATCGCCCTCATCCAATCAAGGCAAGTATTCCTCTTGTACATATTTTTGTTCTAGTACAAGCGTTCATTTGAAAATACTGCAAATAGTTAGAAATTGTGACTCCTCTCTGACTCGTCGTTGTTGATCAAATATTAATCCTCATCAATTTTATAATCTTAAGAGTCACAATAATTTTATTGTATTATGTTACAACTACTTGGACTCATTTTATCCCCTGAACATATGAACACATAAAATTAAGGAGCCCTAGATTTGTAGACATATGTTATATCTTGTATTTGATGAACTTCCACCCATTTGGTTTGAAAAACAATTATTACTTGCAGTTTTGACAACCATTTTCCTGTATTTATATCACACATTAACCTAGACGCCTAATAACAAATTTGCATGTAACCTATACTAGTAAGATATTTCCACATGTTGCTGTCCTGAATCTTATTATGCTGTTTTGACCCCTTTATCATCAGAATCTGAACCTGAGCCCTGAACAGTAAACGTAGCTCCAGATGTCTAGATGTCGATAGCCTCCGGAATTTTTGAATTCCGAGTTACGATCTAGGAGTAATCACAGTTTTGGTACAGCAACGTCGTGTTGTCCAGATTTGGGATTTTCGTTGTTCGTGTTATTCTTATTCATGTCGACCCTCGAATATGCCATATAAATATCCTAAACTTGTCTCATGTCCATGATTATGATTTCTTGACTTGTCTCACACACTTGCATGCTTGCTTAATAAATAATAATAATAAATAACAAGCCGGGGTTTAAGGGAAAGACCATAGTAGTGGACAATATAGGTAAGTGTACTCGGAAGGGGGGCCCGTGTTTTCCAGTACTCGGTTCATGAACTTGTTGCACTTGATGTATTCATGGAGTCAGTTACTTGGCTCATGAACTTGTTGTATTCATGAACATACTGTGTGGTTCTTGAACTTGTTACTATTCACGGACTCGCTTCGTGAACTTGTTATTTATTTTCGTATTCATGAACCGTGCTTGCTTGATACTTGATACCTGAGTACGCCGCCCTATAAAATCTATTACTAGGTCTAAACGAAATTGTATTGATTGTAGCAACCATGTAGTAAAAGAATGGATGCATGAAGTGCTACCTAGATAGTAATAACCACAAGACTTAAACGTGAAACTTGAACTCGATACAGGTTTACTTAATACTTGATGATATGATACATGAAACATGAAACATGAACTTGATACATGCTTGCTTGATACTAGATGACATGCTACATGAGACTTGATACATGAATAAAATACTTGACACTTGCAACTTGTTACTCGATACTTGACAACTTGTTACTTGAGACTTGGCACTTGAATATAAGATTTGACACTAGACTTGAGACTTGATACTTGACACTAGACTTGATACTTGTTACTTGATACTAGACTTGAGACTTGTCACTTGAGGTTAGATATCCTTACAGGTTCACTTGTCACTTGTTTCGCCATTAGTATTTGTTATCTAATCTGTTCACTTGAGTTGTCCTCCTTGCTAGCTAGTTCTTGAATTTTCACTACTTGTTGTATCCCTGTGACATTCTTGATTCCAATTCTTGTTCCACATTACTTGTAATCGTTTTTACTATTTGTGGCCCTAACTTGCACTAAGGGCACTTTCTCTTGTTTTCCCTGCTTTTTCCTTTTATAATTATTAAGCAGACTTTGGAGATGTGCTACCTGCTGGAATCGGTAAGCAGACGTTCTAGGCCTTGCTTGGGAAAAGCTTTCTTTAATCATTTCATTTTTGTATTTGACTTATTTCATTTGATGTTACTTAAGACTTGTAACGGGCTTATGTTCCCGAGTTTTATTCTTTTGAGTCAGATTTGAGAACTATTTGAGATATCATTATTTTTATTTCAAACTGTTTTCTGCTGCTTTATAAATTATTCATGCATGCTTGGTTGTATATATATTTGTGATATTCTTGTTGTGATGCTGAGTCGATCCTACAGCTTATGGATGATGTTAAAATCATTCGCTGGGCTTCGTCACGCACTCGTATTCCATATTTTTGGGAAGCGGGGCGTGACTATTCCTTTCCTCTCGCCTCTTTGATGAGCTCCCTATGCACTCGCTCGATCTCATGAGCCCCATCGATGGTCAAGTCCCTACCTGGTGATACCACCTGCGCGTATGAGCGGTTGTCTCTGAGAGCTTCTGGGGGGTGGGGGAAGTGATGACCATTTTCTCTATCTCAGACTCTGCTCATTTGTCGAGTACGAATCGAATGAGGTATGAATCCTCGAATGAGTATACTTTGGCAAATTGTGGCTTCTGTGAGATATCAACGCTCCTGATCAGTATGCTTGCTGATACAATCTCAGAGCGCCACACCGTCTTCTCGTCCACTTCTTCAACTGATCTGAAGTCAGCCACTATCTCTTGTAGCGCCTCTCTTTTCCAAAAGTGCAATGGGACGTTGTGAATCCATACCCAGAAAAGTTCTCCCTGGGGGAGCTCCGCTCCGAAGCCTGGGGTCCAAGGGATGAACTCCACTGTGAAGTGGCCGAAGTCTACAACCCCCATTCCTGTGACCTCCCCTACCTTCTCTATCGACAGGAATGAGACCAAGAATTGGAGGTGAAACCATTTCTTTGTGACCCAATCTCTGTGTGCCTATAGGCCACTTAGCGATCATCGCTTGCATTAGGTGGGTCTCGGAGGGCCTCCCTGATCTCACTTTGGCCATAGCGCACCATTGTCGCAGCCAGTGCTCCTCCCTCTTGATGATATCCAAGCTCTTGGCGAGGCGGATTGGTGTGGGGTGGTCAGGCGATCTTCCTTAAGCCACGGTGCGTTCCTCATCATTGTGGGTCTCAACTACGTTGGAGCAGACGTATGAAAGATGACCCCACTTCATACACTTGAGGCAACAGACCTCTTTGGTGCACTCCTTACGGTAATGGCCAAGCTCACCACAGTTAAAGCATGGCACTGGCTTTCGCTTGCCTTTTCTTTGCTTTTTTTGGTTTTCTTGTTGAGGAGGGGGGTGGGGATCTGGCTTTGTTCTTACCCTTGCGCGTTACTTCCTGCCACTTCTTGGATGAGTCTCTCAGCTCATCTTGCTCCACTCTCTCTGGAGTCCCCTCTGGCTCCCCTCTTTAGGCCCAGATGACTATGGACTTGAGAGGGTCAATGAGGTCGACCTGTAGTGGGGATTGTGCCGGTTGGTTTGAAGACGATGCCAGGGTTTAGAGGGAAGGGGGACCGCTTTGGAGGAAAGCTGAGGTGTGTGGGTGCTCTCGGGGGGGGGGGGGGGAGTGGTTGAGGTGCGAAGTTGGGGATGTTGAGGGTGGTTGTTAGTAGCCGCAATACTGGTATGGTTTCTATGGTGCTGTTGTCCCTGTCCTCTGTGATGACTCTATTTGTTGGGGTATCTGTGGTGCCTCTCTGGTTGGGGAGGTTGGTCATACTATCTCTGAGCAAGGTTGTGTCTGTTGTTGTGATGTTGCTGCATCGAGGGGGGGTTCTTTTACGCCCGTAGTGGCTCGTAGGAGGACCCCCTCTATGGGCCCATCCCAACGGCCGCCTTTCATCCCAATGGCGATGATGATATTCGGCTCTGTCCCCCCGTCGATGATGTGCAATCCGGTGTGCTCGCCGGGGGGGGGGGGAGATAGTCTGTCTGAGCCTAGGGAAATCCCCCTCGGGGGGGAGGGGGGTTCAGGGGTGGGTTTGGTTGAGGGACAGGGGTTGCCATCGGCTGAGGAGGGGGTGGCAGGGTTCAGTAGTCGGTGGGGGGGGGGAGAGGGGGTTGGGGTGACGGTGGTGTGTCGTGCCCTCTTATTGGGCCCGATCCCGCTGAGCTCCAACTCCGATAGCATCGCGGAGTGAAGCTTGAAGGTCCGGAAGGCTGAAGAAGAAGACTGCGAGAGAAGGAAGCAGAAGTGCTGCAAATAGTAATGGTGGGTTTAATAAGATGGTGGTGGGAGGCGCAGAAGAAGAAGACAATCGGAGAAGAGGGGAAACAAGGTCACAGGGGGAGCGCCAGAGAAGTGGATGGAGATAGTTGTAAAAGTTAACACTACTCAACCATTAGTGTGGAGTGCGTGAACCATACTTCTTTTTAAAAATTGAAAAACATAATTAAATGACAATCCTAGGGGTGGCATGCGGCCTGGCAGGTCTGGCTGGCCCAAAACTTACCAGGCCAAACCCGGTCCCAGGTGGCAGACTGGGTTCAGTAGAATTCCGGGCTGGCCGGGCCAAAACTCGCAACTTCCTGGCCCAGACCGGACCCCTAACCCTTCACTTGTGGTCCGTGTCGGACTGGGCCAAGGTTGTTTTTTTAAGAGTAGAATAAAAGAAAAAATATAGACAATAATTTAAAAACCATAAAGAATAAAGGGAAAGATTCATATATTAATTTTTGTTAAAGAATTACAAAATTTAAAATAGAATCAAATAAAGTTACAACATTTCATACAAAGTGATAGAATTTTAAATTACAGGTTGAGCGGATGTTTAGACTTTAGAGTCCGAGATGGCCAAAAGTTAGATTGAAGAGAAGGCATTGAACTACTGTCGTGCACTTCTACTTAAACTAAATCTAGAATCTCATCGCCCTAAATTCCCCAATTATTTGAAGTATTTGATCCGTAGTTTATCTTCAATCTTCATTCGTCACTACTTGATCCGTTTTGTTCCGATTAAAGTAAATCTTCTTCAATCTTCAGCCGTCACAACTTGATTCGTTTTGTTCCGGTTGGAGTAAATCTTGGGTCCTTTCTTTCGCTTTCATTCTATCTTCCATGCATACGAGCATCTCCAAATTCTTCGAAAGCAAGTGATTCTTCTTTGGGCTCATAATCATGCCTCCAAGAGAAAGCACTTTTCGATGCAATAGTTGATACCGGAGGAGTTAGTAGATCTTTAGTTATACAAGAAAGAATATGAAAGGTAGTTTCGTTGTTTTTCTAAAATGATAACACATCAACTATCTCATCGACGGGAGGTTGTGCATTATACCAATTCAACTCTGTAACCCTTGTTTTCGCAAATACGTATTTTCGGTGTATTTTCTATATTTAAAACTTCTGTAAATTAGTTTTCCTCTTTCAAATTATTTTTTTGTTAAAATATATTGTTGGATCTCCTATTAAAGTTTATTTTAATCAATGATTTTATTTGTAACTATTTTCCAATGAATTTATATTATAATACAAACCCTATTAGTATTGTTTTTATTACTATTCTTCAGTATTATTATTATTACTGTTATTTTTATTATTGTTATTATTATTATAACTTTGATTGTTTATTTAAATATCCATTTATATTGTTAATTGTATTAGTAGTTATTTCAAATTATTTCCATATTGTAGTACAATTATATTTTTTTATATAAACCTACATTTTATTTATTATTATTTTCTATTGGATTTAATACCCTATTGTCCTATTAGATCCTACCTGAATACCTTATAACCCATTAAAACCCTATTACTCCTATCCTAATATCCTACCCGTTACCCAAACCCTCCATTACCCTAAATTTAACACCCTAACCCATTATCTTTAAACTCATACCCGTTACCAGTTTACCCTTCCCCATCCGTCATATAAACCCTATTATATGCTAAACCCTAAATCCCCATCTCCTGCATATATATACCCATGCTATCCCTCTCAACCCTCAGCCGCTACCTTCAACCCCTACCTCTCCCCCATCCTCCTCTAACCCATCCCTTCCTCCTGTGTCGCGGCATCTGAGCGCCCCTACTGTCTTGTTCCCATCATCCCCGGCCCATCTCTCCTGATCCTCTCCCTCAACGTCAGCACCCCTCTCCCTCTCCGGTGTGCCCCAGTGTCGTGCCGCCCCTCTCTGCCTCACCCCTCGGCGCCACCCCTTCCCCCAGGCGACAATTCCCCTGTGCGCGCTCTGCCTCCCGACAGCAGCAACCGCCAACAAACACAACCCCATCAGCGCGACCCTCCCTGCGTCGTGTCGCCCTCCTGCAGTGCACAGTGTCGCCCTCCTGCGTCGTCAGCTCCTCTCGATGTATCGCAGCGAAGCCTCAACAACAGCAGCCGGAGCGATGCAGTCCCGCTCTTGTGACCTCCGACGTGTCACAGGCCGCCGCCCCCTGGTTCCCTGTAGCACCTGTCGCGCCGCTCCAGATCGCAACCCAGTGCCTCTCTCAGTACTGCCCTACATCCTGACGCCCTCCACAGCGACTACATCCCTGGTTGTCTCCGTCAGCCAGCAACAGCGACCAGTAGTGACTCCGCTGCACCCCCTAGCCGCTGTCGCTGTGTTGCCGTGACCCCTGCCATCGACCACCCTGTGTGCACACCCCGTCGTTGCTCTCGTGTGAGTGGGTGTTGATTGTGTGCGTGGTTTGTGTTCCGCTCGTGATCGTTCATGGAGTTTGTTGCCCGAGAATTTGTTCCCGTTATTCTTTCTCTCCGTCGTTTCTATCGTTGTCTCTCCGGCAAGTAACTTGTATTCTTTTCTTTGTGTAATACAAGTACTAAATACCGTCTATAGTGTAGTTGTGTTCTAAAGATAATTCTTGTACAAAACCTCTGTTATATCTTGTCTCTATTGTGTTGACCCGCCCGTAGTTGCCTCATTACACACATGACATGAAATAACTTAGGAATGACCATTTCTTGTTGTATGCATGCATGTTGTTCGTATGATATCGTGTGCTCGGTTGTGTTAGCTGTAGTATAACTTGTTGTAGACTTGTAAAATATCCTATACCATGTTGCTTGGATACCTAGTACACCATATTTCGTGTTTGGTCATATTTTGGATGAGTTTCATGTGAGCTAGTTGATTTTGTGCATGAAGAATCATTTTTGTTTTGCCGATACCCCGTTTTTGTTCAGTAATTTAAACCCTATTAAGGTCAGTATTTGAAAATTATTTGTGAATATGAATTATAGAGAATTCTGTCTACTATCCAGATTTCCTGACAGATCTCAGTTTCGATTTATGAGTTTCGAGTTATGACTATTTTACTACAAAAATGTTTAAAATTTCAGATCCAGTTTTATATGAATTCTGTATGAATATTTATTTTTCTACTGATGATAAAGATAATATTTTGCTGATTTCAACTAGACCTGATTGGGATTAACCCCTAATTTTTATGGATTTAATTGATAACTTTTATACACTATTCTATGCTTGCAAACAACTATTATACTTGTAGAATTTTCATACTGTTCAGTAAAGATCCTTAATTTCAACCTGATTCTATTTGCTTTCTATAAAAACTTTGTGAATATGAATTATAGCCTACTATATCTATTTTATTACCCTTTCGACGGATCTGGATTTCGATTTATATTTTGTGAGATATCGCTGTTTAGTACTGCAGTATTTGTGATTCCAGATTTACAAAACTGCCATATCTTGTTGCTTTCTGATTTTACTTGACTATTCTTTTTATGTTGGAAAATTATGAAACTTTATTTTCTGTTACTAAACATACTAGGGAATACCCCAGATTTTTCGTGGATTTAATTATTAAGTTTTGATGCTATTTTTTTGTTTATGAATACAAACTTCTGATTTCTGGCTGAACATGTTTTCTGGATACAAACCTGTTTTGAGTTATGTTTTTGTGAAATACCGTATGACTTATATATATATTGTGGATTCGTCCAGGAGTATATTTTCCAGATTCTTTGACAGATCCAGGTTTGTATATTTGTAGCAACAGGAATTCCATATTTAGTGCAGTACAATCTTGCTGTCCTGAACTAGAATTTTCATTGTCCTACTCTTTTATGTATAATCTTTCACCCGTGCACATTTATCTTTCAACCTGAACTTGTTACTTGTTTATACCATATTATACTTGTCCTGTTTGTGACACATACATGCCTGTTTGATAATAATAGTAAATAACCAAGTCGGGGTTAAGGGAAAGACCTTAGTAGTGGACAATATAGGTATGTGTACTCATAAGGAAGCCCGTGTTTCCCATTACTTGCCGCCATGTTTCATGACTAAATAATTCATGCTTGTTATTATTATATGCCGCCATGTCTTATGATTACATGATTCATGCTTGTTATTACTATATGCCGACATGTCTCATGATTACATGATTCATTCTTGTTATTACTATATGCCGCCATGTTTCATGAGTACATGATTCATGCTTGTTATTACTATATGACACCATGAAACATGGATTACGTGTTTCGTGCTTGTTACTTATACTTGATACTTGACACTTGATACTTGTTACTTGTTTGCATGATACTTGTTTACTTGACACTTGATACATGCCATTTTCACTTGTTCTTCTTACCATGCTAGTTGTTCTATTTTGTTATCATGCCTATTTCATGCTATGTTGTTAATCATTTTTTCTGTACTTGTGCCTGCACTACAAGCGGCCCGTAACTTGCATTGACGGATATTTTGTTTTCTTTTCCTCTTCCTACAATTTTGCTAAATTGCAGATTTTGGAGATCAGCTGCCAGATGGAGTAGGTGATCTGAGATTCTAGATGCTGGAGTTCTTGCTTTATTTATTTTCCTGCTATTCTTGAACAATTGTACTTGGTTACTTGGATTATTTTGTGTTGGGCAATGTGACCCGGGATTATTGACTTGTTCAGATATGGTTTATTTGAGATTAATATATTTTGTTTCAAGTAAATCTTGTTAACTATATTGATTTAGTTACGCATGCGTGGTTGACTTCTCTTGCTTCCTACTTTAATTATTCTTGTGAAATGTTGTAAAGATCCTGACAGCTTATGGATAATAAAAATCATTCGTTGGGCTTAGTCACGTATCCGTATTCCGTATTCTCTTTTTGGGAAGCGGGGCGTGACAAACTCATTAGATGCATTTGTTCTTGGTTTTTTTTATTTTAAAAGATTCAAAATACCACTTGTTGAAAATGCAAAACCCTTACTTTTTGATATAGAAGAATAAGACGAACTAACATGTTGTGATTGTGTAGTACTAGATGTGTAAAGTCAGTTTATCATGATTATCATACAAATTATTCAAAATATTTTCAAATTCTGGAGTAAAAAAATGAATAATTAAGTTCTTTGTAAAACTTTATAACGGGATTCATTACACTAGCTACACAATATAACATAGAAAGTTGATGAAAATATTTCATAAATTTTAGATAAGTAGCAGAAATCATTATTCCAATAAAAGGGTCGTTTATCAAATCTTTAATAGTAGTCATCATAGTAACAATTGTAAGTAAAATACTACTAGAAGTAAATGAATAAGTTTTTGAAAATTGCAAAGTAGCATCATTAAAAGGTTCTAAAAAATTTAGTAAACTATCGATAAAAAACAAAAATGCATCATCTAATCTACAATCTTTCATACCCACTGCAACCCAAAATTTTTTTAAACCTTATCTATAATGAGTAGTAACACTCAAGAGTCCATATGTCGAATTCCAATGGTGTCTAACATCTTTAGTAAAACGTTTAAATGTAATTTTCCTAAGCTTACACAAATCATGGAAAGATTGATATGTACGACCACTCAAAATAATAAAATTAACACAATCTCTCATTACATTAATCTTATCATGTCTGTATGTTAATGCATCTTGTACACAAAAGATTTAATATATGCATAACAAATACATCTAACATGAAAAATATCAGGTTATATAAGATTTAACATAATTTTCAAAGTATAAATTGTCTTAGTATTATTAGAGACATTATCAAAACCAACAGCAAAAAAATTATCATAAATATCAAATTTATTGCATGCAACCATGATGTGTGTCGTAATTATCTCACCCTTATGTGGGTACCTAACAAATACAAATGAAATAATCCTCTTTTGAAGTAACCAATCGGAATCTATCCAATGACAAGTTATACAAATCATTGGTACATCGTTAACGTCTACCCAACCATGAGATGTCAAAGAAACCCTACAATTTAGATATGTTAATGTTGCAACTAATATCTCTTTAGCCTCTTCGTAGACTAATTTTCAATCTCCCTTCACAATATTTCTAGTAGTCCGTTTATAATGAGGGTTTAAGGCAGTTTGGTTAAAACCCTCTAGATTCCTACTTCCAGCATACAAAAAAGGTAACTTATCCTTAATTACTAATCTAGCTATTTTTCTACGAACAGTTTCATGATCATAGCTATGGCCTTCTACGTGACCGGTCCTACGGTTTATCTTTTGTTATGTTAGAGTGTCTTATGATAATTCAGGTCGACATCATCTAAATGTCGCTTAAGTGTACCCGATCCCCCACCCAGTTTAAACATATAAGCGGTTTTACACTTATTACAAATCCTAAGTCCTTCCTTTTTATCTGCTTGAGAAGAGATATAAGTGTAATATTTTTTAACTTCAGAAGTGGGTCCTCTATATTTACAGGATTGAGAAGGGGCTTGTTCATTGTCTTGTAATTCTATGTCTTCTACTAATTCTTCATCTATGTGTGTGTCGGGAATATCATTAAAATCGGGAATACTATCAAAATTTCTAATTGTTTCTTTGCTATCTAATTGTTGAATGAAAGGAGTGCGGCGAGATGAGGTGGACTCTTGGCTGCACCCGCTACCGCGTGATCGGTTTGATGTTATCTAATTATGAACTAGTGTATGTTTAAAAAAATATATCTAAAAGAGAAGAAGACAGAGTTCAATAAAACAACAATTTAGTTATGAACTAGTGTATGTTAATTTAAAAAATCTAAAAAGAAGAATAGAGAATTCAACTAAAAACAAACAACAAATTATGAACTAATAAGTTATGAACTACTAAAATCTAAAAAGAAGAATAGAAGATAATAATGATACCGAAGAGTTGAGAGAGTTGAGAGATGAATGAGAGTAGAAAGAACATATCTTGCAAGATTGAGAGCATTTGAGAGAGTTGATAGAGGATGTTGATGAGTTAATCACTTCCACAAATTGCAAGAGAATGAACTTTTTTTGTTTGAAAGAATATGATAGAATTTGTAAAGAAAAAGAATGAAATGGGGGTGGGTATATATAGATTTTGTTTAATTTCGGATTTTCCATTTTACCCCCAAAAAGTAGCTAGTATATATCCGTTGGGGGGTAGTATTGTAACACCATGAGCCTAACATGGCTTGACCCGTGCATATGTCACCAAACCACGGCCCCACCACAGGGCGTAGCCTCACCAAAAGTGTTATAACTTTGTATGTACTCTTGGATTATGGGAAACCTAATATATGCACTAACTCATCCTATTTTACCACCTATGTGGGACTAAATCTCTTCTACTTTAGCGCCCCGAGCCTAATTTGTCTTAACACGTGCATATATCACCAAACCACGGCTCCACCACAGGACATAGCCTCACCAAAAGTGTTATAGCTTTGTAAGTACTCTTGGATCATAGGCAACCTAATATATGAACTCATGCATCTTATTTTACCACTTATGTGGGACTAAATTTTTTCTACTACTTCCTATCTTCATTCAAGCATTCTATCAAACACCTTGTGTGCATACCATCCTTCATTCAAACATTTCATCAAACACCTCATGTGCATGCCATGTATGCACACAACCTGGATTTGTGCATATCCAAGCCCATTTGACCCGGGGATTACATTCACCCCCCCCCCAAAGACTTAGCGTCATTGCTAAGCTCGGGACATAAAATCTAATACAGGATATCTTTTCTTACCGATATGGAGTGGAGTACTATGATCCTGCTAGTGTACATCACTGGTCTCTCTACTAGTGTATATCGCTAGCTCTATATCGACATACATCTCACCTACTATCGGTGTCAATAGTTGGCTCTGATACCAATTTTGTAATGCCCCGAACCTAACTTACACATGCATATATACCAAAACCACGGCCCCATAACAGGGCATAGCCTCACCAAAAGTGCTATAGCTTTGTAGGTGATATGGCTAAAAATTGGGTTAAATCGGAATCGTTCAAAGTGGGCACGAATCTCAAAGTCCCAAGGGCAAGACGGTAATTTCACCTACAGACTAGTCCGAATTGGGCACCGGGTCCCTCCTCTTGGACCCGCTAACCCATGAACGGATCTGTTCAGCTGGAAATGGGTCTCAACCCGTTAGGGGCCAGCTCAACAGGATTGGAGAAAATCCTGGCTCGCCCTGATCTTGAGGAGGTGGTTATAACTACCCCTATCCTGCCACACCAGAAAGTAGGGATTCACTCTTATCCTGAAGGAGATCCCCATGGCGACTATAAAAATCGCCCTACCTCATATTGTAAAAGGTGATCACTCTTTGTGCACTTGAGCTCTTTCCTATTACTTTTTCTGGTATTCACAAGAGCGTCGGAGGGTTTATCGCCGGGATCCATCCCGGTGTTTTGAACGTTTGTGCAGGTACGCGGGAGCACCCAAGAGTCAACTTGTCAACAAGGAGGAAGTGAGATCCAGCCTGTTCGAGTTCCTCACGAACCTACAAATTCTGTCTATTGCCCCCACACCGAATCCAGCGGCAACAGATTGGCGCCGTCGATGGGAAACAACTTGACAAGCAACCCCACCTTCCTCTTTCAGCAAATGCTACTCCCAGTCATGCCTCCCAAGAGGAAGCCCACAAACTCCAACCGAAGAACAACCTCTTCTCCTCCTCCTCCTCCTCCTCTGGAGGATCTCCCTCCACCCATCCCACAGACCCTGCAGTTCGAGCAGCAGGCTCCCCAGTCTATCCTGCAACCTGCAGGGCCCCAGGCATTTGTGGCAGTTCGAGCAGCAGGCTCCCCAGTCTATCCTGCAACCTGCAGGGCCCCAGGCATTTGTGGGGGAGCCCTCTAGGCGAAGCCGCCACAAGCAACCCGTGCATCAGGTTCGGGTGTTCATCCACAATGCCTCTACAGATTCTATGGCCTACCATAGTCTTCCTATGCCAAAGGATCTGCGGGACGTGCTCAACAATCGACAAACCCAGCCAGGGCCTGATCTTCGAACTCATCTGGAGGAGAGGCAGACCCGCGAGGCGAACCCTTGTCGGGAGCACCAAAGGGATCGGTCGCCACGCCGATCAGACCGCAGGGGGTCCAACTCCCCCAGGAGGCGGAGGGATTCACCCCTGCATTGCCCAAGGCAAAGCCGCTCCCCGGCTGGCCGTCCTGCAGCTCGAGCCAATTGCAAGCAGGAGGCCCTCATCACAAGGATGGAGTTTCAGCAATTTCAGGAGGTGGTCCTTCGGGTGCTCCACGCCGCCCCCAATAATGGCCCTCGGGCCCCCAGCCCTCGGCCAGCTCCTCATCATCCCCACCGCTCCTGAAGTCCTAAACCGGCTCCGAGCCATCACCGCTTCTCCCGAAGTCCCAGGCCATCTCCGAGCCATCGCCGCCTTTCTCCCGATCACAACCGCCACTCTCGAAGTCCGCATCCTACTCCGAGTCACCCCCCTCGTTCAGTCAGTCCACCACCTACTCTGAGCCATCGCCATCATAGCCCCAGCCCTCCTCGATATGAGATCGAGTCTCGAGGCTCAGCCAGGCAAGACCAAAGGGAGGACTCGGTCTACTGCCGTCTCCATGAGATGGAGAAGCACCTCGGCCAGCTCGACCGAGACGAAGAGCAACGGGCGAGGGACCTCCATCCAAGCATGCCCCCATTCTCCCGTGCCATCATGGAGGCCCCAGTTCCCGAAAACTTCAAGCCTCCACACTTCGAGACCTACACATGGGAGTCAGACCCCACGGATCACATTGAGAGTTTCAAAACTCCAATGATGATCCATCATGCATTTGACGCCTTCCTCTGTAAGACCTTCCTAGCCTACACTCAAGGGGCCGGCTCGGGAGTGGTATTCTCGACTTGCACCAGCATCTATATTCTCCTTCGACCAGTTCGAAGGTCTTTTTCTCACGCACTTCGTGAGCGGTCGCCGCACAGAGATGACGAGCACCTCCCTACTGTTCCTTAGCCAAAAGCAGCGCGAACGATTAAGGGACTACGTTAAATGCTTCACTGCTGAGGCCAGATCCATCGCCGCCTTGGAGCCCACGATGGCTACGGTCGCCTTCCAGTCCAACGTCCTCAATGTAGATCTTAAGGTGTCCCTCGCTAAGAAGCCCCCTCGGGACTTCTCAGAGCTCCTACTCCGGAGTGAGAACTACATCCGAGCGGAAGAAGCTCTCCACTGCCCCACCTTTGAGGCATCGACTTCCGAGAATAAGCAGAAGGGCACAGAAGAAGAAGGAGCTAAGAAGCTCCAGAAGGATAATGGGGGTCAGCAGCGTCCTCTCCCCCGCTTCGAGAAATTCACTCCGCTTAACGCTAGTGTATCCGCCATCCTCATGGAGATCGGGAACGAAGGTCTCCTGCCGCCTCCTCCGAAGATGAACACCCCCGGAAAGAAGAGAAACTGGGATAAGTAGTGTCGTTTCCACCGGGACCACGGGCACGACACCGATAATTGTCGGGTCTTGAAGGATGAAATCGAGGCCCTCATCCAGAGAGAACAGCTCAATCGATTTGTGAGAAGGGACCAAGCCGATCCGCCTCCGCCGCCTAAGGGGGTTAACAGGCGAATGGAGCAGTGCACGGAGACTCCGGAAGCCAAAGTAGAGGGCATCCTGCACCTGATACACAGAGGCCTGATGGGAGGAGATTCCAACTCCTCCCGAAAAGCCTTCATCAAGGAGGTCAACTCCGTGCAGAGCCACCCTCCCCCAAAAGACCTGGGAGTCCCTGTAACATTCTCCGACAGAGACTTAGAGGGCACCCGCACGCCTCACTATGATGCCCTCGTCATCAATCTTCGAATGGCGAACTTCGACATTCGTCGGGTCTTGGTGGATAACGGCAGCTCCGTCAACATCCTTTTCTTGGAGGCCTTCAAAGGCCTCCAGCTGTCGAGGGACCGTTCAAGCCCGCAGGCTACACTCTTCACGGGTTCACTGGGGTCCCGATTATGATTGAGGGAGTTATAACCCTCGACGTAACAGCTGGAAAGGCCCCGGTAACACACACGGAGCCGATGGACTTCATGGTGGTGGACGTTAAGGCCGCCTATAATGTTATCCTGGGTCGACCAGGTTTGGCTGCGCTCCAAGCTATTCCGTCGGCCTATCACATGAAGATGAAATTCCCCACGCCCTCAGGAGTGGGGGAAGTGAGGGGAAGCCAAGAAGCGGCTCGGAAGTGCTATATGACCTCGATGGGAGGTCCAGTTCTCTCTTTGGAAGCGCTTGAACTTCCTCAGGAAGGTGGTCAAACTATCTCCGAGCCTGTGGACTAATTGAAGGAAGTGGCCTTCTCCGAAGGAGACACCACTAAGACGTTCCGCGTCAGCAAGGCTCTCTCCCCCTCCATTAAGCAAGATATCTCCCGGTGCATACGAGAGAACCGCAATCTCTTTGCCTGGACTGCAACTGATATGCTTGGGAACTCGGAGGAGCTCTCAATGCACCGTCTGAGCATCACCCCTAGGGTCAAGCCTGTCCAACAGAAGAGGTGGAAGTTCGCTCTCAAGCGGCAACAGGCGATCAAAGAAGAGGTCGAGAAACTCCTCAACGCCCAATTTATTCAGGAGGTAAACTACCCTGAGTGGCTCTCCAATGTGGTGATGGTCAAGAAGGCCAATGGGAGCTGGAGGATATGCATTGACTTCACCGATCTCAATAAGGCATGTCCGAAGGACCCTTTTCCCCTTCCCATCATCGACGCCCTGATCGATGCGACCTCTGGGCACGAGCTCCTCAGTTTCATGGATGCCTTCTCAGGGTACAACCAAATCTGGATGTTCCCTCCTGACATCCCAAATACCTCGTTTGTGACGGACCAAGGCCTCTACTACTACCGAGTCATACCGTTCGGCTTGAAAAATGTGGGAGCTACATATCATTGCCTTGTGAATAGGGTCTTCCAAGACCAAATTGGTCGAAACATGGAAGTCTATGTAGACGACATGTTGGTCAAGAGCATTCGGGAGTAGGAGCACACTCTCGACCTACAAGAAGCCTTCGGGGTGCTCAGTAGGCACAATATGAGACTAAACCTGAACAAGTGTGCATTCGGTGTCTCATCGGTCAAGTTCCTGGGGTTTATGGTTAGCCAGAGGGGCATAGAGGCAAACCCCGAAAAGATCCAGGTCATTCTCAAAATGGATCCCCCCTCCAACGTCAAAGAGGTACAGAGGCTCACGGGGCGCCTCGCCGCGATCTGGTGATTCCCCTCCAAGTCCGGGAAAAGTGCCTCCCCTTCTTCAAAGCCCTAGGGGGGCTAAAGGCATCGAATGGGGATAGCAGTAGCAGGAGTCCTTCGATAAGCTAAAGGAGTATTTAGCTAACCCCCCGCTTCTGAGCAAGCCCGCACCTGGGGAGGTCTTCTACCTCTATCTCGCAGCTTCGGAACAGACGCTCAGAGCGGTCCTTGTAAGGGAAGAGAATGGGGCGCAGAAGCCTATCTATTACGTGAGTAAGGTGCTTCGGGATGCCAAACTTCGTTACCCGAAACTTGAGAAGATGGCCCTTGCCAAGTTCATGGCAGCCCGGAAACTCCGCCCCTACTTTCAATCTCATTTGGTGGTCTTCCTCACTGACCAGCCGTTGAAACAAGTTCTCCACAAGCCCGAGACTTCCGGGCGGCTCATGAAGTGGTCCATCGAGCTGAGTCAGCATGACATCAGCTACCAGCCCAGAACGGCAATAAAGGCCCAAGCTCTGGTCGAATTTATCGTGGAGAACACCATCCCCGACTCATGCGAGTCGTCTGTCGACCCCTTTGTCTGTACCGTTTATGTAGACGAGTCCTCTTGTGCCGATGGAATCGGGGCTGGCGTCATCCTGACTAGCCCTGATGCTTTCGTCCTCTAATACTCCCTCTGCCTAAACTTCCCGGCATCAAACAATGAGGCAGAGTATGAGGCCCTCATAGCGGGGCTCTGCATGGCTTGCAAGGCAGGAACCGAGCACGTAAGGGTCTTCAGTGACTCCCAGTTAGTGGTCAACCAGGTGTTCGGGGAATACGAGGCGAGGGATGGCCGTATGGCCAGGTACTTGGCAAAGGTGAGGGAGCTTCTAGCTCTATTCGAAGATGTTCAACTCCAGCAGGTTCCCCGAGAGGAAAACGCGCAAGCAGATGCCCTCTCTAAGCTCGCCTCCTCGTCTCTCCAGGGTCTATAACGGACCGTCTTGATAGAGGTCCTACTCAAACCAAGCATTGACGAAGATGGCTCGGAGCCAATGGAAGCCTACCCCCTAACACCAGGAGAAAACTGGATGAAGCCCCTCCTCAAGTACCTCCAAGATGGAGTCCTTCCCAAAGATCCGAAAGAGGCAAGGAGGATCAAGACACGAGCAGAGCGGTACACACTCCTGGACGGGGTCATGTACAAATGCTCCTACACCCAGATCGACGGTCGGCCCTATCTGAGGTGCCTTTCCCCAGAGGAAGCGCTCTACGCCCTAAAGGAGGCCCATAATAGTCTATGTGGTGCGCACTTGGGAACGAGATCCCTTGCCCAGAAATTCTTGAACTACGGCTACTTCTGGCCCACACTGCTAAGTGACTCAGAGAAGTACGTCCTCCAGTGCGACTCCTGCCAGAAATTTGCCTCAATCCATCGCCTGCCCCAAGCACTACTCTCTTCCTTGGCGAGTCCAATTCCCTTCACAATGTGGGGAATGGATTTGCTCGGACCCTTCCCTCCTAGCACCAGGCCAACCGAAGTTCTTACTCGTAGCAATAGACTACTTCTCAAAATGGATCGAGGCTGAACCTCTTTCGCAATCACCGAACACATGGTCCAGAAGTTCTTTTGGAAGAACATCGTCTGTCGGTTCGGGGTACCTTGCATTCTCGTAACTGACAACGGAACTCAGTTCACAAGAGCAACCTTTCGCGACTTTTGCACCGACCTCGGCATTCAGCAGCGGTTCTCTTCGGTAGCACACCCCCAGTCCAATGGCCAAGCAGAGAACGCAAACTGACAAATCCTCTGTGGCTTGAAGAAGAGGCTTAACAAGTCCACTAAGGGGCTATGGGTCGAACAACTCCCCAATGTGCTTTGGAACTATCACACTACCGAAAGAACTCCAACGGGAGAGTCCCCTTCAACCTTACGGTATGGATCCGATGCTCTCATCCCTTTGGAGGTGGGTCTGCCTTCACCCCGACTCATAGCCTACAGTGAAGTGCAGAACGCGAACCAGCTTCGCAACTGCCTGGACCTCATAGACGAGGCCTGCAAGAGAGATGCAATTCGATAAGAGACCTACCGCTGTAGGGTCAACCAGGCTTACAATAAGAGGGTACGACTAGCCAACCTAAAGGAGGGAGACCTAGTGCTCAGAAGGTTATCGATCTCTGATCCAAGCAAGAGAGGCAAATTGGCACCCAATTGGGAAGGACCGTATAGGGTCTCCAAAGTTATTCGCCTAGGCGCGTATCGACTCGAAGACCCGGGGGGCAGGAGAATACCAAGGACATGGAAGGCGGAGCACTTGATGAAGTACTGAGAGGGTGTCTAGAAACCGCTCCAAGCAACTTTCCTAAGAGCGCTCCAGAAGACGTGTCCAAACTCCTTACTTGTATTTTCTTTTTGTCAAAGTGTAAAGGCGGCTCGCAACTTAGAAGCGGCTGCCCATTTGTTCTCAATAAAAAGAAATCTTTCCCCACAAATTTTCTATCTTTTGAGTAGTCTAACTCTACCTCCCAAGTTTTTTACTTCCTGAGTAGTCTAACTCTACTCAGCAAATTCTCTATTTTGGGGTAGTCTAACTCTACTTACAAAAAAAATTCATTAAAACGACGTGCTCGGAGTCTAACACTTGGTTCGACTCCACTTCAACTACTTGCTTCTAAGCGAGTACGAAGCGAATCACCATTCGGAATTGCTCCTACAGCCGTTGATACCTTCTGAACGACATGCTCGGAGTTCAACACTTGGTTCGACTCTGCTTCGACTACTTGCTTCTAAGCGAGTACGAAGCGGATCACCACTCAGAATTACTCCTACAGCCGTTGATACCTTCTAAACGACACGCTCGGAGTCCAACACTTAGTTCGACTCTGCTTCAACTACTTGCTTCTAAGCGAGTACGAAGCGGATCACTATTCGAAATTGCTCCTACAGCTGTTGATATCTTCAAAACGATGCGCTTGGATTCCAACACTTGGTTCGAATCCACTTCAACTACTTGCTTCTAAGCGAGTAAAGTGCGCGTAACCATTCAAAATTGCTCCTACAACTATTGGTACCCTCTAAACAACAAGTTCAGAGTCCAACACTTGGTTCGGCGCAACTTTTTGCTACCCGCGAACGAGTAAGTACCAAGCGTCCCACCATTCAGAATCGCTCCTACAACTGTTGACGACTACAAATGCTAACAAAACACACAAGTGTGAAAAACAAGTATTATTTCATTAAAGTTTGAGGAACAAGTCTAATTACAAGACCAACTACTCATCTTTACAACGAGATACAAAACTTGTGAAACCTAAAGCACAAGACTACAGAGATCTACTTCAATGCCTCTTAGGCGCGGGAATACTTCGGTTGAGAGACATCCGGGGGCGACGAATGTTGTACTGCCGACGTCCCCCCTCGGCACTCGTCTCTAGGCCGACGAGCCGTGAAGCATCGTTGGCACCCGCTCTAACGGTGGCCCTGACAGATGCTCCGCTCGACGAAGCTGCCACCCCACTTTGTGCATCGCCCGGGCTTCGATGCATTGGCGGCGAGCGACGCGTGAGCTCGTAGAAAGTTATCCCTCTATCACGCTCCTCCCGAGTGCAAGAAGTGAATCTGACATTGCTCCACTCGGATTGCGATTGAAGACGAGTGACCTCTACCTCGAGCTTGACAATTTGCTCTTTGAGCGAGTCATCTCTCACCTTTATCTTCAGACGAGGCAGTCGCACCGAGCTTGCCCCTCGAGAGCCATCGGTGATCGTCCGCCGAAGGTGAGCAACTTCCATGCTCTTACCGAGGGTCACCTTCTTCATCTCATCCCTCTCTGCTGTCACCTTAGATAGAGAGTTGCGAAGGCGCTTAAGCTTCAGGCCGAGGTTGGCTTCCGAAAATGAGCCCATGTCATCACCATATAGGGTCTTCTCATTGATCCGCTCCTCTAATTGCCTCCTCTCTATGTCTCGGCGAACTAGGGTCGACCTCAAGTGATTCAGTTCATACCTCGCTTTGTGGAGATTCGACTCCGCTTCAAGAAGCCGCTCTTGGTTCCTCGTGAGCCCCAATCTCGTCGCCCCTAAACTAGCCTTGAGATGAGCCACTTCGGCTATCCGAGGCACTTCGGTGATCTATAGCGCTTCGACAATCTGAAAAGAGCCAGAGCACGGAGCTATTGAGTTTTCACGACTCCAACACTTAGCCAAAAAGAGTTCAAAGATTTCTATAACACTCAGACAAAAGAGAGCTCGAAGATTTCTACAACACTTAGCCAAAAAAGAGTTCAAAAATTTTTCGACACTTAGACAAAAGAGATAGAATTTTATTCACTTCAAAATCAAAGCGGTGGCCAGTCCGCAGTTCGGCAATACATGGAGAAGAAGAAAAAGCGACTAAGTCAGGGAGCGACCTCGAAGCGCTGCTCCGAGGCGCCCTTGCTCGGCAAGGTGACGAGCGCCCCCTCGGGATTAGCCTCCTCCGCGCCATCACCATCGGCTTTGTTGCCTTCCCCTTCGGGCCCGATCTCCGCTAGCGGAACGAACTCCTCGCCCTCCACCGGGTTGTAGAAGTAGTACCCCGAGCTGTCGAAGTCCGGGAGACGAGCTGCTACATGCTTCAAAGCCCGAGCGTAGGCCTCCATGTTCGTCATCATGTGGGCCTCCGCCTCATCCTGAATGGCTTTCTTCGCCTCTTCCATCTTCGTCTCCTGCTGCTTCAGCGCCTCCTCAGACACTTTTGAAGCCTTCGCCAGCTTCTCCTCGAATCGAGCCTTCTCCTTCTCCAGTGCTTCGACCTTAGCCGCCTCGGTCGCCGAGCACTCGAGTGCCTCGACAAGTTTAGTCTCGAGGGCCCCAACCTCGGCAGCTCGTGATGCCGAGAGCTTCTATTCAGCCTCGAACAACTTCACCACCTTGGCATGCTCCACTCGCTCACGATTGTTCGTCATCTTCATCTCCTTCTCCTGCTCGGCGAACTGCTCAAGTATATGGCTGAAGTGGCAGAGTGTATGAAAACAAAAGGAGAAGAACGTGAGAACCCAAAGTCACTAACTCCAAAACTTAAGAGAGCAGAGTAAGATTACTTACCATCATCGTTGACTAGGCGACCTCCAAGGCATCGTCGCCGACCGTGTCGGCCTTCAGGGCCGCACGATCCTTCGGAGTCGGCAGATGGCGTACGGCCTGCATGCACATCGCCGCATCGCCTAGGAAGCCGTCAAGCTTCATCACCCTCTAATCAGGGACGAAGAGCTTCTTGTGCTCTTCGGTGAGGATGACCTCCGCTTCGGCCATAAGCGACAGCACCTCCAACGCCAAGGCTGCACCGACCGAGAACGCCCCGCTCGAAGATCTGGGGGCGTCGGCCGAGGGGAAAGTGGCCTGCAGAGCCAATGGAGAGTCGTCGACCAGGTCAACGACAGCCGCAGGAGCCAAGGGTGCCTGAACCGCTCGGCTAGAAGGGAGCCCCGCCGTCGTCCTCTTCCTCTTTTTGGTGTCCACACCCTTCGCCGTTGCCGCACTCCTCTTTGCCATCAGAGCTCGGTAGTCCATGCCGGGGGCTTCTCTGCAAGGAAAATCAGAAGCGAGTTAGTGAGACAAAAGCAAACACATATGAACTAAGGAAAAAGAAGTAAACTGAGCGTACAGGGGTCGATCGGACTGAGACCCCCCACCAAATAGGACCTCCTCAGTGATATCCTTCCAACCAAGGGTTGGGAGACCGAGGATCTTTGATACGACCTCCTCTTCTTCCTTAGTAAGCACCGGCTCGGCCTTCGCCCACTTCGGAACATCCTCCTTCCACACCATCGGGAAGCCCCACGGCTCGGGACCTCGGATCAAGAAGTATTTCTCCTTCCAATGTTTAATGGAGTCTGGGTTCTCGATCAGATTGACCCCCTTCCTCGGCAACAGGTAGTACCGGTACTCCATCTTGCTCATTCGGCAGATCCGATAAAGACTGCGGAGAATGATGAGCTGGGGCTGTACGCCGACCGCTTGGCACTGGAGGATGAAAGCGATGACGTGCCGCCACATGTTTCGCATGAACTGCACTGGACTCAAGCCGTACCACTGTAGCACCTCGACTACGAAGGGCGACAGAGGTAGCCGAAGGCCGGCTTTGAGAGCGTCGTACGGGAAGACGCATGTATCCGGAGACGTCCATGGGCACGCTCGGAAGCCTGGATCGGGGAGGAGCAAGGTGTACTCCTTCGGGATGCGGAACCCCTTCCTGATTCGATGAAGGTCCGTCTCTGTCATCACCGAGGGGATCTCGTCCACCTCCAAGGGGTCCCTCGGACTGTTCTCCTCATAGGCAGCCAATCTCCCTTGCACCGCCTTCGACAGGATATCCTCGAAATAGATTCTGACCTTCCCGAGGCTCGACAACGGCGACGGTAGCCGACCCAGTACAACAGCCCCCTTCATCTTCTCCACTATAGTCTATAGGACGACTGACTTCGCCACTTCCTTCCCCTTGCTCGGGGGGACCACTAGAGCTCGGTCGGTCTCTTGGTCCGAGGTGGAGGTCTCATTCCCCGATGACACTAGACATTTCGAATTAAGTTTTAGATGAATTACCTCGAAGTGACGTCTACGGTCGGAAAGATCACTGGAGAATAGAAACGCCTGGCCACGACTTTAGTAAAAAGTGAGGTGGAGATAAAAGAGTATGAAATGAGAGGAAAGAGAGGCCGAGAAAATTTATAAGTGTTAAGGCAGATTTGGGTGGGCTTTCAAGTACTGTGGGCCCCCACAACGACCCACCAGAAGCCTAAACGCCAAAGTCAGAACCCTAAATGCCAAAATCCTCGTAATCCTCATCTTTCTCCTTGTGAATCGTGCCTGATCTTCATCAGACAGTCCAGATTGCACCACGTTGCTCAGAAACCAAATCCGAGCAACTTGCACTCCGAGCTGTGAATTGGAGAAAACCGACTTTCTCCTCGTGATTCGTGCCTGATCGCCATCAGACGGCTCAGATTTTGCCGCGTCAATCAAAATCACGTTTTCTCATGATCCATGCCGTCAAGCCTCGTGATCCGCACCTGATCTTCATCAGGCAGTCCAGATCGCGCCACGTCGTCCGAAAATCAAATCCGAGCGACTTGTATTCCGAGCTACTCATGCGGAGAAAATGTTGCCGAGCTATGAGAGCCGTCTGATCGCCTCAAAATTTGTGTCGTGACCTGATGGACGCTCCTGATTCAGCCACGTCGACCAAAATCAGGTTTTCTCGTGATCCACGCCTTCGTGCCTCATGATTCGTGCTTGATCTTCATCAAACGGCCCAGATCGTGCCACATCGCTCGGAAATCAAATCCGAGTGACTTGCATTCCGAGCTGCTCATGCGAAGAAAATGTCGCCGAGCTATGAGAGCTGTCTGATCGCCTCAAAATTTGCACCACAACCTGATGGACGCCCCTGATTCAGCCACGTCGACCAAAATCACATTTTCTCGTTATCCACGCCTTCGTGCCTCATGATTCGCGCCTGATCTTCATCAAACGACCCAGATCGTGCCACATCGCTCGGAAATCAAATTCGAGCGACTTGTATTTCGAGCTGCTCATGCAAAGAAAATGTCGACGAGGTATGAGAGCCGTCTGATCGCCTCAAAATTTGCACCGCAACCTGATGGACGTCCCTGATTCAGCCACATGGCCAAGTGCAAGATCTACCATTAGATTACCTCGAAATTCATGCTGCATCCAGATGGATGCCTTAGATTATGCCACGTCGCTCAGAATCCCAATCTGAGCGACAGGCATTCTGAGCTGCTCATGTGGGGAAAACACTGCCGAGCAACTAGAGCCATTCGATCATCCAGATTTTCGCATCCAAGGCTGATGGACGGTCCAGATTTTGCCACATCATAATTGGGTAATTAAAATTATATTTTATTTATTAATTCAAATTATTTATTTAGAAAATTGCGAAAAAACGATTTAAAATACGGGAAAAAAATTAAAAATTCTATAAAATAATTATAAATTTAGGAGAACATTTTTGAGCCCCTGGATAAAAAATTATTGGTCAGAATGATTAATTAATGCTCCTGAAGAATAAATCATTGTTTTGCGAAATTGAATAAATGGTTCGAAAAAATAATATAAAATTGGAAAGAATCACCAAAAATCCAGAAGGGCCTAAGAGCAAACTTGGACATGCTACCAGCTCAGAAAGGCACCATCGCCCCTCACACGAGATTCCAAAACCCTTTGAGAACCCTGATAAAGCCCTATACACCATTAAAACAACAAAACTACTCCCCAAAGGCCGTAACACACAGTCTTTGGGAGTGGGGGGCTCGTGATATGGCTAAATATGGGGTTAAATTGGAACCGTTCAAAGTGGGCACGAATCTCAAAGTCCCAGGGGCAAGACGGTAATTTTATCTCCTCTTGGACCCGCTAACCCATGAACGGATCTGTTCAGCTGGAAACGGGTCTCAACCCGTTAGGGGCCAGCTCAACATGATTGGAGGAAATCCTGGCTCGCCCTGATCTTGAGGAGGTGGTTATAACCACCCCTATCCTGCCACACCAGAAAGTAAGGATTCACTCTTATCCTGAAGGAGATCCCCATGGCGACTATAAAAACCCCCCTACCTCATATTGTAAAAGGTGATCACTCTTTGTGCACTTGAGCTCTTTCCTATTACTTTTTCTGGTATTGACAAGAGCGTCGAAGGGTTCTTCGCTGGGATCCATCCCGGTGTTTTGAACGTTTGTGCAGGTACGCTAGAGCACCCAAGAGTCAACTTGTCAACAAGGAGGAAGTGAGATCCAGCCTATTCGAGTTCCCCACGAACCTACAAATTTTGTCTATTGCCCCCACACCGAATCCAGTGGCAATAGTAGGTGCTCTTGGATCATGGGCAACCTAATATATGCACTCAATCATCCTTTACCACCTATGTGGGACTAAATCTCTTCTACTACTTCCTATCTTCATTTAAGCATTCTATTAAACACTTTGTGTGCACCATCCTTCATTCAAGCATTCCATCAAACACCTCATGTGCATATCCTGTATGCACACAACCTGTACTTGTGCATATCCAAGCCCACTTTACCCGGGGTATTACAAGTATGTAATTCAATAATTAATTTTTTTGAGATTCCAAAAAATAGCAAAAAATAATTCAAAAATCTCAGGTCCAACAGTCGGGCTGATCCGGACCGAGTCAGCTCGATCCCAGTTCAGCCCGAGTCGGGCTGATTTCGGGTAGGGTCGAGCAGTACCCCCCCCCCCTCCCTTTCTTTTAGCCTGAACCAGTCCTCGGGATGTGGTAGGGGGGAGGTATTCCATTTATGGTGGACCGAGCCGGTTCCGGGATGGCCTGGACATGTTGCCACCCCTAATCCTAGCATACTTTCATGTAAATAACAGAAAGGTTGATTACATTGAGTTATGACTAATGTGCAGTTATAATTGACGAATGTCTCCTCTCCTTATTGTTGATACCCAGATTTTGGGGTCAAAAGTGACAAAATACTGGCAGATTCCAGTCTGTTCCGACTACTGGGACTATTTTTCATCCTCTGGGCCAAAATCCCCACATCATCTCACATTTGCATCCTCATCTGCATTTTCATCTGCATGTTTGCATTTTCTGCATTTTGCATTTAGTTAGTGCCGAAACCCTTTCCATAATAAAAAGCCCCTTTGTTTGATTGGATTTTGGTCATAACCTTCCCTATAGGGAGTCCCAATCGAAACAACCAGAGTACCAACAGATTTAGCCACTAAAAATCTATATTTTTCATCGTTTCTCTATGTTTTAGGGCTTCTAAAATTGAAGATATCTAGAACTCATCTAATTAATATGTGTAGTTCTCTCTTTTCTCTCATAGTCTCCATCTTCCACTATATTTCTTATTTCATTTTCTTTTCATTTTTGGAGAAGAAGGAGATCTAGGAAGGGCTCTCTCTACAAAGAGAAGTTGTTCTTAAACCATCTTCTTGTCGTCTCTTTTATTTATTTTAGCATATTTTTGCATGAAAGGTTGTTTCTTTTCCATAAAGATCTCATCTTTCCCTCATATTTAGCTCTCTACGTTCATTTTTAGTTACTTTTTTGTGTTAGTTTTAATTTAGGAATTTGCTATTTGTAGATTAGAGGTAGTCTTACTCTCGCTCTAGTTTATTATAATATTTTTAAATTAGATCCAGTCTATTTTCTTGCTCTCTACATCTAGGGTTGCATGTTTTTAGATTAAAGATAGCATGTTTTTTCATTCTAGATTGCATATTTAGCATTTCTACACTTGCAATCACACATCCTTCACATAAAGATTGTCTCTTTTGTATGTTTGCTTAGTTATCCTTGCACTCTTAGCATAAAAGTTTCATCTTTTTCACATTTGCATATTTTCCATCCCCTTTTCACTATAAAAATAACATATATTTCACAACTTGCATATTTTGACCTACTTTCACATACATCTTTTCACTGTAGGTTGTTAATTGAGGATTAGACTTCTAGTTTATTCATTACCATAAAGCTAGCACCTTTAGTTTACTACTACAATTTTACTTCTTTTCTCATGTTTTACACACATACATTTTCACTCCATATAGGGTAGGGAGGCTTATTGCTAGCCTGCCCGTGTTAGATCACCGACGTGGGAAGATTCCCTATCATTTTCACCATTCACATTTTACATGGAATAGATATTTCACTTCACTCTTGCTGGTTAGGCGTCTTTCTTTCTTTGTTTTGCAGGGACTGCATCCACATCTTGCAGGATTGCTTGAAGCTCTAGGCGGTTATCTAATTAGCATGTTAGATTGCATAGCTTCCATAAGCATTGTCACCCCCCTGCTTCCCGTTATACGGAAACACAGGCACGTAACTGAGGCCCAGCGAATAATATAAGTATACCAACTCATATCATCCATAAGCTGTACAATACCAATAAGCTCAACTTGTAACACCCCGTAATTTCTAAACATATAATGGTATATATATATATATATGTGTGTGTGTGTGTGTGTGTGTGTGTGTGTGTGTGTGTGTGTGTATTAAAATGGACTGAATGGAAAATGTGTAAATATGTGTGAAAATGAATAGTGAATAGGGGGACCCACGTGAAAAAGAGACAGCAGCAAAAAGTAATGTTGCTGCTGCTCCCGTGTGGCGTCAGCATGCTGACGTGGAGGAGGAGTGGGGCCTGCCACCCAGGGGAAGTGAACAGAGGAGTTGCGCTCTGTTACTGCTGACGTGGGCGATGGGGCCCACGTGAGAGAGAGACTTCGGGAGAGAGAGAACGGGGAAGATATTGAGATTTGTCCCATATCGTTAATTGAACAAAAATAATTAACTATAAATATAATTGCCTATGATCAAGAGTTACCAATTCGATTAACCACCTTTTAAGATGCAACCTGTGGTGTGCAGTTGTACTATACTATAAATAATTTGTCTTCTAAATTGTATAAATTTTCTGAGCTAGGGGCAGGGGCGTTACAAATGGTATCAGAGCCGACTTTTGACACCGAGTGTGGGGCATATCTATATAGTCGGGCGGTGGATTCCGAGACTGTGGTGAACCCTCAATTAAATTCAGGACTGTTATTGATCAGGCTGTGGATTTTGGGATCATGATTAGTCGGACGGATAGGAGAGCAGCTTAATTAAATCCGGGATTATGATTGATCGGGCAGTGAATTCTAGGATCATGAACAATTGGGCTGATAGAAGAGCAAATTCTCCACAACGGTTAGAAAGTAGATCCTGCACTAGATTGTGCATGTCCCGTGCTCAGCGAGGACGCTGATTTCTGAAGGGGGAGTGTGTGTAACACTCCGTAATTTCTAAACATATAATAGTATATATATATATATATATATATATATATATATATATATATATATATATATATATCTGTGTGTGTGTGTGTATTAAAATGGATTGAATGGCAAATGTGTAAATATGTTTGAAAATGAATAGTGAATAGGGGGACCCACATGGAAAAGAGACAGCAGCAAAAAGTAATGCTGCTGCTGCTCTGGTGTGGCGTCAGCATGCTGACGTAGAGGAGGAGTGGGGCCCGCCACCCAGGGGAAGTGAACAGAGGAGCTGCGCTCTGTTATTGTTGATGTGGGCGATGGGGCCCATGTGAGAGAGAGACTTCGGGAGAGAGAGAACGGGGAAGAGATTGAGATTTGTCCCATATCGGTAATTGAACAAAAATAATTAACTATAAATATAATTGCCTATGATCAAGAGTCACCAATTCTGTAACACCCCGAATTCCAAATAAGGACGAATTCGAGATTCCACAGGATCTTTACTTCACTTCGTACAATTTTACAAGGAAATTAAAACTTTTTCAATAACAATACATCAGAATTTAAAATACAACTTTGTTTTACACAACGGAAGAATGAAAGATTGCAACACTGAACACAATAATACAACTTATACAACTTTATCAAATAACTCATCATAACAGCTTTATTTCTTCAAGAATAATCCATCACCTGCATATCAACCTATGGGCACATCAGTCACTTACAACTGAAGAAAAATGTTACACTCGGCTATCCTCTCTATGCTGGGAATAGTATAACGATCTCGTTGCTTTAATAAAAACATAGCAGTTGAATGAATAATAAAGTGTTAATGTGACAACGCTAAACATGTAAGTGTATGTCATGCCTTAATGCCTAATGCACATAATTATACTAGGATGACACTAATACACACTTATTCGGATTCTATGCATCCCATACTACATAGGTCCGAGGGCAAGCGCCTACGTACTCCATAATAAAGATCCCGATCCCTCTCCATGGTAACTACCCGGTAATAAAACAAGGTTCAGATCATTCCACGAATTTGAATCCCAGCCCCGGAGTCCACCGCTGACTGTTATAACAGATCCCACATCGTGCGAATCATCCCGTAAGTGACCCTCTAGCCCGGTATACGTATATACATTGGAGACGGCAAACAAAACTATCCGTCCGACTACTCAAGATCCTTGAGTCCACCGCTGACCCGTCCTCATAGTTCCGGATTTAAAATATAATAGTCCGTCTCCCACGGAGCAACCTCAGTCCACCAACTGGTCTATAGCCTCGGAGTCCACCGCCGACTATATAGAGTACCCCACTTACGTTTTTTCGGGTTTACTACATCTTCACCTAAGTGCCTAATTATTTTCTTTTAAGACATGAATAAATTTCCAAGCCTAGAATTAGTCTTATCTCTTTCCGGTATTAATCACCACTACCAAGATAGATCCACAATCATATCTCAAATTTATATCTCAACTGTTTTATTTCAACATTTGCCGGTAACAAGGTTTTACTAACTCAAAACTTAGCCATTCATGCATAAGAATTATGGGTACACATACCCTTTAATAATCATGTCTTAAACCTAGATCATTTCATCATTTTAATTCATTTCACAACTTAAGCAATGTCTCATTTTAGCACTATTCATGATTCTTTAATAATAACAAGTCTTTTTCATGAACAAACTTCATTCAACAACAATCTCTTTAATAACTTAAGTGCAAATAACCAATTCACATTTCAACATATACCAAATACTCTTAATTTGCATAAGTGAATAATCACATCAAGATAAATTCATTCACATGAATAATTTATTCTCATTCTACCAATAAATCTCATTTGTAATTTAAAATTCATGGAATAACTCTAAGAATCAAATGCAATCTATTCAAGAGGCATTAACATTTACATGGCATATATCTTCTAAAATAAGGTCATACTCTTCTTAATAATAAAACATAAATCTTTACTTACTTTCTATTTCAAATCTTCCTTTTTAGAGTCTCAATTATACATGAAAAATTTTGACACTAATTTTAGTAAGTTCTAAATCATTTTATAAAAATAGTAGTATTTTTTCCATTTTTAATTTACTAAAAACTCGTTAATTTAACTCAAGCATTAAAAAAAAGTAAGAACCCACACTGGGTTTCGACCCATGAAGCCCCAGGCAAGGCTCACAGCCGCCACCGACAGCCACTAGCCCAAGTGGGCTCGGTGTCTTAACTCCATTTTGTTTTCTTATGAATAAGCTCTGGGGCTTTTGGGTTTTAAAAAAAAGTTAAAAGTTTTAGGCTTGCCAGGCTTCGAACCCCAGTCAAATCAGAAAGGCCAGTGCGCATCAGACCACTAGGCCATCTGCACCCATTGACTCAAAATACCTGAAAGGGTTTTGTTCCAATTTCGTACTGTTTCATTAACTCACAAAAGCTCGATTCTTCTAGTTTTTATCTACTCTTTTATTTCGTTGAAATTAGATTTATAGAGACTGAGATTTTATATCAGTAACTTACTGCCATGTGGATCATATTTTAGAAAAATAAAACAACTCACAAATATTACATTTGTTCTCTTTAGCATAAAAAGTCTAATTTTGTTCCAAAACTACAACTTTATTTTCTTCGATTTATTTATCAAGAAGTTTCTTCACTAGTTTCATTCAAATTAAAATTTTGTACAAAGGACCAAATATATCTTTAGTTCAATCATAGATATAACAAGTATTTCTTATGCGAAAACTAATGTGTTTACCATTGTCGACGAGTCAAAAACTCACAAAACAAAATTTATCTTTCTCTTCTTTTTAAGCGTTAATCTACAAACATATCCTTTAATCCATACTTATCATAGTTTTGACAAATAAGACTTGCAAACAATCTAACATGATTCATATGTATTAATTAGCATGGTATTAATTTGTTCACTACTTTCAACAAAATCATTATATTTTACTATCATGGATTCTACAAATATCTTATTCAAATCATATTACTTTTTAAACTAATTTAGCATGCATGTTCTATTCTAGAAAGCACGAAACCACCCACCTTAGTTTTGAAGGTTGAAAACTATAAGGAAAGGGTTCCTTCTTGCTCCTAGCTCTACAAGCCCTTCTAGCTCCTAGCAAAGCTTCCTCTCCTAGCTATGGCCTCTCCTTCCTAGTAATTTCTCCAAGCAATAGGACTCTCTTCTCTCTTTCTTTTTCTTTCTCTCTTTCTTTCTCTTTTGATTTTGTTTTGGTGCAAGAGAATTGTAGGGATTTGGGTCTCTGTTTATAGGATAAAGCTAGGGTTTATTATGCAAAATTCACACCCTAATAACTTTCCATTTATCATATTTAAATCTTCATTTTCATAACCCCTCCCTTAAACTCTCCAAGCCTTAACTCACCTTCCTCTCTCTCTCTTTCATGCATGTAACCGGCTCCTACACTTCTCCCCTCCAAAAACCGGCCTCCCCCTTGGCCACAATCTAGTCCAAGTTCATAGATGTATGCATGCACACATGCATAAACAAGTATGCATACATTTCTATAACTCCAAATGTATACTAAAATTTGCAACTTGTCATGTATTAGTGCATGCATAAAAAAAAATGTGATTTTAAAGGTGAGCTTGCTACATGGGCTTGTTACTAATTAATTCATTTAATTATCTAGTGGACTTCCCTCCTAATGGGCTAGATTTTGTACTATAGGTCCATGGATCAAGAAAAGGCTAATTAAAACTAATTCATGTTAAAGATAGTAAAATGAGAATAAACAAATGAGAATAAAAATTTGCACGTGCATCATACATTTAATCTTTACCAGCCAACTATACTTCATATATATATATATATATATATATATATATATATATATATATATATATATATTACATGCATATATATACTAGTATATTTACTTTTGAAATTATACGGGGGGTTACACACACTCCAGAATTTAATTTTAAAATAATTACGCTCAAATATGCTCGCCGAAAATACGTGCGTTGCACGTAAAATATCAAAATGCGAAATCGATTTTATTGATGGAAAATTATTAAATATAATCGAAAACAACATAAGAAAAATTATATTTACTAATTTTATATATTTAATGATGAAATCACTACACGTAGAACGCACGTGCATTATACGTGTAGAAAATCGAAAAATGCATTTTAATCAAAATAGGGGGGAAATGAATTTCTGTTTTATAAAATAGATTAAATACATAAAATAAATAATTTAAACACAAAGAAAATATTGTACGTAGTGGTGGAGACACGTGCATTAAAAACACGTAAAAATACAGAGATTGAAATATTATATTTTAGTCGACTGAAATCAATACAGGAAATATACAAATAGTTAGAAATCACAATACGTAATGAAACACGTGCATAACACACGAGGACAAAATTGTAATTCCAATTTTGCGGGGTGCTACACTCTCCTCCCCCTCTTAGGATAGTTCCGTCCCTGGAACTCGCTAGGGTAAAGGTAGTATTTTGTACGCACTAAAGAAAATATCATTGCTGTATTTTAGAAAACTGTAAACTTTAAGAAAATAATTGTAGTTTAAAAATAAGCACTAAGAAAAAACAAGACAAACTCTATATAGGAAACTATGAGTGTCAAAAGTTTATAAGAATGAAACGAGAAAACTCACATAGGGAAATAAATACAACCATGAAGATAGGATAGATTGAAAGAAATTTTCACACAACTATTATTAGGGAAAACATTAGATAGAGGGAAAATCAATTAAATCTTTAATTTGTGGAATGGTTCGGAAAACAATGTGGTAAAGAAAACATAGTTAATAAATAATTTATTAATAGATTTAGAAATCAAAATTAAAGTAATACGCGGTAGGATAAAATTGAAAAACTGAATTGGTACTGTATGACCAAAATCGAATAAGCAATTTTAAAAGAAGACTATTTGAATAAGAGTTTGAAAATTAAATGAGAATGAAGTATACTCAAAAGTATAGACAACATAAAATTTGATTTTTTCGTATACCAATAAAATAATTTGTAAAATAATTATAATTATACATACGATTTGAAAAGATATAAAAGACATACATCGAATATTTTCGAATTGTCAAATAGAGCAAGAAAATCAACATATAAAAGTATATACGTATATAGGCATCAAAATTATAAGGGTGAAATAAATAATGTTATAATACAAAATTTATAAGCAGGGTTGTAGGAGTAAAAACATCATAGTTGTAAAAGTTGTAACATACTATTGAAATAGCGCGAAAACCGATCATATAGAAATAATTTGCAGATTGAAAAAAAAGTATAAATACAAATTTTATTTTTGTTAGGTGAGTAGACACCAAAATCTACGATAAGTTAGTGACAAAATAAATTACGATAAAGCGGTATGCAAAAATTTGAAATATTAGGAAAGAGATGGTTGATATTAAATAGTAATTACACAAGTAGGATAGAAATCAGTTTAAATAATATAATGCCAGGTTGCAAAATATTATTAGTATAAGCTAGTACGAGAATAGAATAGGGGTAAGTAAATATTATAGAAAACAAAATAGGGTTTATTAAAGTAGGCAATCTCCTTCTGGTGTAGGTTAGTCCCGTTGGCATCCAACTGCAGACTTGCCTTTACGATCTCAAGTTGCAGAATTACCTTCCTGACATCCGATTGCAGTTTGCCACCATTGACGTCTAGTTGCAGATTTGCCCTCTCGATATCAGGTTGCACCAAAATGGGAGACGAAAAGATGTAATCTTTGGATATTGGGAGTCTAGTAAAGTATAGTGTTATATTTTGAAATCAGTGATATATAAGTGAATGAAAAAGTTGTAAATGAAGTAGGAAATTATGACGGCAAAAATATCAAATAGATATATATACAAAATTTTGTAGTAATAAAAATAATTTATAACATTATGACAAAATAGTGTAAAGCACATACACGAGATGGAAACACAATTGAAAACAATAGCAAATTGGGACAATAGACATAAAAATATTAATGTAGTAATTAGATGAGGGTAAAATGATATGTATAGTAAGTATATTGAAATATATGATATATATAGAAATCATTGGAAAAATATATATAATAACTAAGAATGTAAAGACAGTTAAAATTTGAGAAAAGATAATGTATAAATAGTGAGTATATGCATTCTATTAAAGAAGTGTAAAACTATAATGAGTAGCGATTAATAGTAAAAATGCATATATATCAAAACAAATATGCAATAATAATAGTACCGAATGTAGACAATAAAACAAATGGTAGCTCATATTCATATAGGTAGAGAATTTTCAATCTTGTTAAAAACATATAGGATAAGATAATATAGTATCACAGAAATTAAATCATATAAAATGAGTGCACAAAAGAAAATTTCATAAGAAAAATCCAAAATAATAAATTAAGAAAATAGTGGTTGCAATATTAATTTAATAAACGACAATTTCAAACTTGACAAAATACGTGAAGTAATAATAGATATAAATGGGTAAACATAAAGTGACATAAATACATGAAAGGCGAAATTCTAAGTTTGAAAAACAAGTTTAAAATATCAAGAGTAAGGAAAATGAATATTCAAATGATTTAATAATATAAGAAAATATTTATTTGAAAAATATGGAGAAAGTACCATGATAAAAATCAACAAAAATAATTTGACAGGGAAGTGTTCAAGATATCTTGAATGATGGTCCAAGCCAACCCCGCTTCCACTGTGCCACTCTGATACCCAGGGAAAACATGCTCGCATACAATCAATAACATTGATGTGAGATTGTATGCGAGGAGAGCATCATGAATAGAAGTCAATAACTACTTCCTTTACGACTCCAGCCATCCAAAAGGAAGAGAAAAACATCAGTGTATAGAGCAACACAAATGTAAATCACTTACATTTAAATCTCTATAAACTGAAACTCACACTCTACTGTCCACTCTAAGGTGTCATTCCTTATAAATTTGTACTACTTGTGAAGCATGTTCTGATACCATCTGTAGCACCCCAAATTCCAAATAAGGACGAATTCGAGATTCCACAGGATCGTTACTTCACTTCGTACAATTTTATAAGTAAATTAAAACTTTTTCAATAACAATACATCAGAGTTTAAAATACAACTTTGTTTTACACAATGGAAGAATGAAAGATTACAACACTGAACACAATAATACAACTTGTACAACTTTATCAAATAAGTCATCATAACAGCTTTATTTCTTCAAGAATAATCTATCACCTGCATATCAACCTGTGGGCACGTCCGTCACTTACAACTGACGAAAAATGTTATACTCAGTTATCCTCTCTATGCCGGGAATAGTATAACGATTTCATTGCTTTAATAAAAACATAACTGTTGAATGAATAATAAAGTGTTAATGTGACTACGCTAAACATGTAAGTGTATGTCATGCCTTAATGCCTAATGCACACAATTTATACTAGGATGACACTAATGCACACTTGTTCAGTATCTATGCATCCCATACTACATAGGTCCGAGGGCAAGCGCCTACGTACACCACAATAAAGGGCTCGATCCCTCGCCATGGTAACTACCCGGCAATAAAACAAGGTTCAGATCATTCCACGAATTTGAATTCCAATCCCGGAGTCCACCGCTGACTGTTATAACAGATCCCACATCGTGTGAATCATCCCGTAAGTGACCCTCTAGCCCGGTATACGTATATACATTAGAGACGGCAAACAAAACTATCCGTCCGACTACTCAAAATCCCGGAGTCTACCGTTGACCCGTCCTCATAGTCCCGGATTTAAAATATAATAGTTCGTCTCCCACGGAGCAACCTCAGTCCACCAAATGGGTCTATAGCCTCGGAGTCCACCGCCGACTATATAGAGTACCCCACTTACATTTTTTCGGGTTTACTACATCTTCACCTAAGTGCCTAATTATTTTCTTTTAAGACATGAATAAATTTCCAAGCCTAGAATTAGTCTTATCTCTTTCCGGGACAAAATGGGTTCAGATGAATTCGACCTCTATGGAGCTTTGCCCCTCTTCTACCAAGGTTTCTCTTGTTGGTCTCCCCCCATTTTGTGACTCCCTGTGACTGGTTGGTAACATGGCCAGATGCATTGGTGAAATTGTGAGCATCTCTTCTATTGCTCGGCTTGCCTCCGGTAGTCTTCAAGTTGAAGCACTCTTTCGATGCCCTCAGCAGAAGGCACGAATAGAGGCTTTCTGCCTGAGAAATGGGATTTCCTCCTTCACCGTCTCCGTTCAATACCATGATGCAGCTCTGCCGTCCTCTGGGTTAGCTCAGTCTACCTTCAAACCAGAATCCCCCTCTCAATTTCATCCTGGCTCCTCTTCGATGTCCAAGTCGGACCCGGGTGTGGTGAAAGGATCCCTTAAACCTCCAGCCAAGAGGAAGTTTCTCCCCCATCACAAGCACTTCTTTTCCCCTAGCAACACGAAGATTTCGCCGTCTAAGGCGGCTAATTTGGTTTGGATCAATCCAGAGCTCTCCTCTCAGCAGGCTACTAGGGGGTCGTCTTCCGCCCCCTCCCATGCGATCCATCCGACCCATCCTAGTCCTGCGATCCCCCCAAAGGCTCCAGCTCAAGTCAAGAGTTCCCCGGCACTCCCCTCCTCTTCTCATGCTCCCTCTCCCAGGTCTTCCGATGTCTCGGCACAGTGGCCTGCTTGGGAAGTTAAGCCCACCTTTGCATCTGACTGGGAGAAATTCCAAAAACAAGCGCATTTCCCTTCTTCTAAAGCGTTGCCTCCTCTGCCGCCCCGCAACATTGCCAAGCCATTTACTTCTCCTAAAGCTTTGGGGTGGATTGATCAAGACCCTCTACTTCTGGAAGAAAGAAGCGGATCTGAACAAAGAACACTCTATCAAGCAGGTACCTTCTTTTTCAGCGCCTTTTTTGTCACAGCGATCTACTGTTATTTCGGCTGAATGCTTTTTGCCATTTTTTTCTGTTAAATTCTTTGATCTTGCTTATTATTTGCCTCATCGGGTAACTTTTGTTGCCAAGTCCCCCTCGGTTTTTTCCTCATTATATCGGGGATGGTTATCTCCTGATCTAGTGGATCGGGTTCAGGGTAATCGGAAGGTCCTATCTTCCGGTACCCGCCCCTCTACCCCTAATCGGGAAGCCTCGATGCTATCCTTCCCATATACTATTTCTCTTCCCTCTTCTCCCACCGTAGGCTCTAAAAAGATCTTTAAAGAGTCCCCTACTGCCCTCTCGCTAAAAGGGGTTAAATATTCTTCCCTCCGGTCCTCCTCGACGGGAAATCTTTCTAATCGCATTATTAGATCGAGTGCGCGTCTTAAGGCAAAAAACAACCTTTTCTTTCTTCCGCAGTCCCTTCCTACGGGTCGGTGCAGCCAGATTTGGATCCCTCCTGTGTCCATTCTCCGCTCTCCAACTCGTCTACTCAACAAGGCCCTTTAGGATCCATCTTTCATACTCAATTCGACTTGCTCTCGGATCATGAGTTGGTAGCTCTAGCACAGGATATGGGCTTTCTGATGGATTCAGATGATTCGCACCTGCTTAATAACATTAGACAAAAAGAACGTATTAGAGTCTGGGAGCACAAGCATTTTAATGATTAGTATCTCTTGGAATATCAGGGGCCTCAATTGCCCCGTGAAAAAGAGAGCGATCTATGATTTAATTGCTTCCTCCCATTGCGATCTCATTTCTATCCAGGAATCGAAAATTGATTCTCCCTCCACTTGCCTCTATCGTTCGTTAGGAGGCTCGATTATCTCCAAGTGGATTTCTCTTGATGCGATAGGCTCTAAGGGAGGCATCTTACTTGGTTTCAAGGAATCGGTTTTCTCTCTTATCGCGATTCATCGTCGAAACTTTTTCCTGATCATCCAACTGCATTGGACGACCCTCAATTGTCCTTTGACCGTGATTTCAGTTTATGGGCCCTCATCGTCCCAGAGACGGCATCTTTTTTGGACCGAATTCCAATCGTTACATAATTTCACTAGCGGTCTCTGTGTTCTATGTGGAGACTTCAATGTTACCAGGTTCGCTTTCGAAAGGTCGAACCCGGTAAGCTCTAACTCCCAATCCTGCTTCTTTAACAACTATATTAGGGATCTTCAATTAACCGATCTTCCGATCAATGGGAGATCCTTCACCTGGTCTTATCAGCGTCAACCCCCGATGTTGGCCAAGCTAGACCGTTTCCTTGTTTCTCAAGCCTGGATCATCCAGTTCCACAACTCATTCTCCAAGGCCTTACCCAACCCATCCTCGGATCACGTCCCTATCACTCTCTACTCTGACTTTCACTTCTCTCATCACCACCAATTCAGGTTTGAAAAATTTTGGTTACATGACCAACTCTTTGTCAACCTGGTCGGAGAATGTCTTGCTTCTATTTCCGGATCTTCCGGTCTTGGTAATATCCTGCTCAAACTCCACGCCATTAAACATGGGTGTAAGATTTGGCGTTGGGAAAGACAACACAACACTGATAACCCCTACCAGTCGACTGTCGCGAGATAAATTGTCTTCAGCGAGTCTTCATCACAGTTTTTGAGATAAAACTGCTCAAATTCTCACCCGTGACTTCTTATCTCAGCCGTTGAGATCTCTTCCTTGCATCTGAGCCATAAATTCTCTATTAAAAACCCTTTACCAGCCCCTCTTTCTCACTTTTACCGATCTCAATTTCACCCCCAAATTTTCCAAACCCTAAGGCAAGAGAAGAAGAAGCTCATTCGACCAAATCTCAAGTCGACTGCTGGCTGCTCTCTCTTCCATCTTGGTAAAATCTCGATTTCTTGTCTCCTTTCAAAACTCTAATGGCACCCAAAAGATCTAAGAGAACTCACGAGGGTACATCCTCTTCACAAGAGTACACCCAATACCTCTTGAGTCCCGATCTACTTGATCGTTGGTATCTCTTTTGCACCATTCAAATCTTCCCTGGAAGATTTGTAAATTTTGGTGATTTAGATCGTTTTAACCTCACTCTACTTTTTCAAAATTGTAGTCTTTATGAGTTTCTATCTTTATCCAACCAACCAAACTACTATCCCCAACTCATTTATTTGTTTTATACAAATATGAGAATTGTTCAAAAACCAAATGGGAATGTCTTAATCCGGTCGTCTGTGAAAAATATTAAAATGACTATAACACCGACTAGGATTAATGCAATGTTGGGTATAGATGATGGTGGACTTCATCTTGATGATGTAATTCTAGATGATGCCTCAATATTATCTAGAATTCTCTTACCAAATTCTCAACTTCCAATGACTAGCAGAAATCTAAGACCAATTTCTAAGCTTGTCGGTAGAATATTAGCTTATAACATCCTTCCTAAAAAGGGAAGTTATGATCAATATTCTACTGAGTTACAAAAGGCTATATATGCAATTTTTGGTAGGATAGCTGTTGATTGGGGTCAAGTTATATTTTTCAAACTTTCTCAAGACCACACTCATTTTCTACCCTTTGGAGGTTTCCTTACTAGAGTCTTTATTTCTTTTGGAGTTGATCTAGATTCTGAGACAAATGTAGTCTCTCGATATGAGTGTTTCGATCGTGCTAGTTTGGCACGAATGAAACTCCTTGATGCTCCTACTCGGTCACCTCTTAGGTCTCCTCCAATGTTCCAAGCTCCCTTAGGTTCATCTTCTAGACCTAGAGCCCCTCAACCTTCTACTTCTGATGATCCACCTCTCCCTCAAGCCAATTATGATGATCCCCGAACCATGTACGACTGTGTGTCTTACCTAATGAATCATTCAGTCACAGTCGATAGACAACTTTCTTCCCTTGGTTCCAAAATAGACAATGTTGGTTCTGAGGTAGCCCATCTCACTCATCTCTTCACTTCTCAGTTTTCTCCTCCTTCTCAAGATGAAGATGAAGACTCCGACGAAGATGATGATTGAAGACCTTTTTATCTTTTTTATGTATTTTTTTTATGATTGACGATTACTGCTTTTTATTATTATTTATGTAATTTTTCTTTAATGCAGTTTGTTTCAATGAATTAGGCTTTCCTGTTAAATGCTAAATCTTGTTATTTAATGCTTTTTGATGATTCCAAAGGGGGAGAGAAAGCATGTGTTTTTGTCTGTGTGTTATGTTTTATCTGTGATACAACTGTTCAGCATATAATATTTTGAGTATTCAAAATATCTTTCTGGTCAGTCGACTTCCCCAAGGATACAGTCGACTGCTGCTGCAGCTATGAAACTTGCTGCATCTGTGATATTTGATATAATGCTTTCATGTTCTGGTCAGTCGCCTGATCTATTCTCCAGTCGACTGATACATTCTGTATATCAGAGTTTTTATTTTATGTATGCATATTGTGTTTTTCATAGGGGGGTTTTCAAAATCTAAGCTTGTATGTCTGTTTATAAACTGTTATCAGTTATTGTGTTGTCATCATCAAAAAGGGGGAGAATGTTGGTTCTTGATTTTGATGATCACAACACAGTGCAACATGTGTCTATATTATACAGCTGACATTGCAGTGCAGAGACTAAACAAACAAACAAGCTCAAACAGATACAGATGAAGAAGACAAGGATCAAATTTCAAACTCAAGACTCAAGACTCAAGACTTTAAGCTCAAATGTGTTATCTTATTTTGTCTTGTAAACATTGTATTTTATTTCTTGTTGAGTCTTAGTATGATGTAAAGCCTTGTCAACACACACACACACCCATACTCAAAATTTCATAATGTGTGTCTCTTAAAAACCCCCAAAAATAAGTCAAAACAGTTTGAAGAATTTTAACTCTTAAGTACCAGTCGACTTAAGCTTTTGCCAGTCGACTGATAAGTACAAAACTGTTTAAAATTATTCAAACTCTGATCAGTCGACTCATATGGCAACCCAGTCGACTGTTCGAGAGCTTTTGACCATTTTCTGATTTTCAAAATCGAAGTTTTTCAAATTCAAAAGTTCTGATCCGTTGGTTGACAGTTATGTAACCGTTTTCCAACGTTCAGAAGATCAAAACTCCTTATATAGAGTTTCATATCTCTCTGAAAAGTACAGAACTTAACACAACTTGATTTCATATACTTCCGAGCATTCTAGTGAAAAACTTTCTAAGAGATTTTCTGTGAGAAACAAAGCTTTAAAAGTTCATACACTTTGGTTCTCTACATTCAGTCCAGTATAGCATTGAATTCGCTCTGGACTGAGTATAGAAGTCAACCTTGTGATTTAGCCTCGTGCATCAACACATACACTAACAAGGCTATAGGTTGATTGTAAAAATTCTTCTTGTACTTTTGCTCTCGGTTGGAGAGTGGTTGTTGACTCTTGGTTGAAGAGTCGGTGTCGTTTCACTCTTGGTTGTAGAGTGGGTCTGCTTTCTCTGGTTGAGAGAAAGGACTACGGGTTAGACAAGGTTGTTGTCGTAACGTCGTAGGGTATTCTTGTAATTTTTTCAAGAATAGTGGAAATCTCAAGTGGGTTGCTTGGGGACTGGATGTAGGTCGGGAGGACCGAACCAGGATATATCTTGTGTACTCTGTGATTGATTATCTTGTGGTTGCATTTACTTTTGCTAAATTAAGTTCTGCAAAACTTGTCTGGCCAGTCGACTCAGCTTCGTATCAGTCGACTGATCAGTCTCGTATTAGTTATTCTCTTTGTCTCATCAGTCGTCTGCCTTATCTATAAGTCGACTGCATCGAGAGTTTAAATTTCTTTTATTTTGGCTATATCAGTCGACTGGTTCACCACTAAGTCGACTGTGCCGAGAGAAATTATTTATTCCGCAATTTATTTTTGATAAACACTATTCACCCCCCCCCCTCTAGTGTTTGTTGCTTAGCCTACAGGATCCTACACTTGGTATCAGAGCAAGGTTACAGGCTATGGCAACTACTTCAAATACAAATCAGTACCATAAAGGCCAATCTACACAACGGCCACCACTATTTGATGGAACGAACTACAATTATTGGAAGTGCCGAATGCGAATCTATCTCCAATCAATCAACTATGAGATATGGCAAATGACAGAGACGGAATATACTGCCCCTACCATTCCATATGCACAATGGAATGATGATCAAAAGAGTCAGACTATGAACAATGCCAAAGCAATGAATGCTCTATTTTGTGCACTAACAAAGGAAGAATTTAACCGTGTATCCAATGCTACAACCGCATATCAAATTTGGCATACACTCGAGGTAACACATGAAGGAACGAATAAAGTAAAAGAGTCTAAAATTTCTGTTCTTGTCCACAGGTTTGAGATGTTCAGAATGAAGGACAATGAGACTGTGTCTGAGATGATTACAAGATTCACAGACATCACCAACTCTCTTGTGGCGCTTGGAAAGACTTATACCCAAGCAGAGATGGTCAGAAAAGTTCTACGAGCACTCACTCCAGAATGGGAGAAGAAAACCACAGCAATAGAGGAGGCGAATGACTTGTCAACACTTACTCTCGAGAATCTTGTTGGTAATCTCATGGCATATGAGGTCCAACTTGAAGATCGAAAGAAAGATACTGAATCACACCAAGCAAAGAAAAAATCATTGGCTTTTAAAGCCATGACTGACTCAGAAGATGAGGAAGAAGATGAAGAAGAAATAGCAATGTTCACTCGGAAATTCAAGAAGTTCTTAAAGAAGGGTAAGTTTCATTCTAAAATTAAAGATTCTAATGACCCTCCTACATGTTTCAGGTGCAATAAAATAGATCACATGAAGAAGGATTGTCCCTTAGAAAATGCAAAGAACAAGGGAAAAGCATCCAACTTCAAAAAGAACAAATATCCAAAGAACAAATTTGCCAAGAACAAAAAGGCCTATCAAGCCACATGGGATGATAGTGATTCATCTTCCAAAGAAGAAACGGATGAAAATAACGAAGTGGCAAATGTATGTTTTATGGCTGCACAACAAGAGCATGTAAGTAATGATTATGATTCTGAAGATCTTCTTGATGCGTTTAATGAAATATTCCAGGAGTTAAAGAAAGAAAAGATTAGAGTTAAGAATCTTGAGAAAGTGAATCAAACACTTAATCAAGAAAATCTTAACCTTGATAAGGAAGTGAAATCCTTAAATTCTCGCATTGCAAGTTTAGATACTGATCTTGAAACTCTCAAAAAGAATTATGAAGAGATTTCAAAGAATGTGTCTAAGTTTAACAGAGGCAAAGAGAATTTAAATGATATGCTTCATCATCAAGTTACATCTAGTCAAAAATTTGGACTTGGTTTTAAGAAATCTTCTATAAAAGAATCTCCTGTTTTAAACACTAGTAAGAATAAGTCAGCATCTATTTCTAGTGTTACACACAAGTTGTATGATTTCTTTGCAAAACCAAAGGTTGTTCAATTCAGTGATAAAAGTAATACTAACATTTGGTTAAGTCGACTGAACCATACAACCAGTCGTCTGTCCAGAGAAAGTGGATCTTATTCCACGAGGTCAAAACCTCTTATAAGTCGACCTAGTGCATCTACCAGTCGACTGGTGTACACCAACAGTCGACTGAGCAACACTGGTAAGTCGACTGGACAGAACAAACTAGTATGGGTTCCAGTCAATCTTAATCAGAATGATAGAATTGCTTATATCAATTCTTATATGCTGAATGTGTGTAATTCTGCCGATTATATTTCTGCTTATGGAGGAAGATCAAACTCTTCATGGGTTTGGTTTCCCCCAAACTAATGTGCTTTGGACCCAATAAAAAGGATACCATATTTACCTCAAATTTTTTATAGGTACCCAAGAAAGAACGCTGGAAATTAGACAGCGGATGTTCAAAACACATGACAGGGCATGCCAACTTACTATCCACCATTCAAAATATAGATGGAGGAACCGTCACCTTTGGAGATAACAACAAAGGCAAAGTCATCGGTATTGGCATGGTCGGTAAAATATCTAACCCTATTATAGAAAATGTGCTATTAGTTAATGGTTTAAAGCATAATCTCTTAAGTATTAGTCAATTGTGTGATAAAGGTTATAAAATAGTTTTTGAGAAAGATGCATGCTTAATTTATGATTCTACTATGCAAAATATTGTTTTTCAAGGCTTTCGTAAAAATAATATTTATGAATTATGTTTGAATGCAATTGATTTTTCAAATGATTTTTGTTTGATAGCCTCTAACAATGAATCTTGGTTATGGTATAGAAGATTTGGACATGTGAACATGAAAAATCTCTCAAAATTATCTAAATATAACCTAGTTAAAGGACTGCCAAAACTATCCTTTAAAAAGGATAAGTTATGTGATGCATGTCAACTAGGAAAACAAATCAAATCCACTTTTAAAACAAAAGACGTAATCTCTACTAGTAGGCCACTTGAATTAATTCATATGGATTTATTTGGCCCTACTAGAGTTGCTTCTTTAAATAAAAGTAGATATGTGTTTGTTTTAGTAGATGATTTTTCAAGATTCACTTGGACATTCTTTTTAACACATAAAAATGATGCTTTTGAAGAATTTGCACATTTTTGTAAACGTGTTCAAAATCAAAGATCTCTAACCATAGTCACTATTAGAAGTGATCATGGTGGAGAATTTGAAAATGAAATATTTACAGAATATTGCAACAAGAATGGTATAACACATTCATTTGCATTTCCTAGAGCTTCACCACAAAATGGTGTGGTTGAAAGGAAAAATAGGACTTTGCAAGAATGCGCACGTACTATGCTTGTTGAAAGCAATCTACCAAAGCATTTTTGGGCTGAAGCTGTTGCTACAGCTTGTTATGTTTTGAATAGAATTCTTCTAAGACCAAAACTAAAGAAGACTTGTTACGAGTTATTTTTTAATAAAATTCCTAAAGTCTCTTACTTTAAGACATTTGGTTGCAATTGTTTTATTCTAAACACAAAAGATAATTTAGACAAATTTGATCCTAGATCTAATGAGGGTATCTTTTTGGGATACTCAAATAGGAGTAAAGCATATAGAATTTTCAATAAGTCTACAATGACTATTGAAGAATCAATGCATGTTACATTCGATGAATCCTTACCTTCATCAACATTAAATAAAGATGATGAAACTGAGTTATCACCTTTAGATAATGTGATTAAATCCTTAGAGCAAACTAATCTGTCTGATAAGTCGACTGATAAGGTATCCCAATCGACTGACGTAAAGCAGTCGACTGAAGAACAAGTCAAGTCGACTGATCCGATTGAGATATCTTCAACTTTACCAAAGTCATTTGTTGAAGTTAAAGATCATCCTCATGACTTAATAATTGGTGACATCTCCCATGGTATTCAGACACGTTCACATGTTAATATGATCTCTCATACAGCATTCTTATCGGATTTTGAACCGAAAAATATACAAGAAGTTTGTGAGAATGAATATTGGATGAATGCCATGCAAGATGAACTAAACCAATTTATAAGGAATGATGTATGGGATTTAGTTCCTAGACCTCCTGATCAGACTATCATTGGTACCAAATGGGTATTCAAAAATAAGTTAGATGAATCAGGACAAGTTGTAAGGAACAAGGCTAGATTAGTTGCCCAAGGATATAATCAAGAAGAAGGTATAGATTTTGATGAAACATATGCTCCTGTTGCTAGACTAGAATCTATTCGTATTTTATTATCTTTTGCATGCTTTATGAATTTTATACTTTATCAAATGGATGTAAAAAGTGCTTTTCTTAATGGGTTTATTAAGGAAAATGTTTATGTTAAACAACCACCAGGTTTTGAACATGAACAATTTCCAGATCATGTTTATAAATTGAAAAAGGCTTTATACGGTCTTAAACAAGCACCTCGTGCTTGGTATGATCGTTTAAAAACTTTTCTTTTAGAAACAGGATTTGAAATAGGTAAAGTAGACACTACTTTGTTTATCAAAAGAGTTGAGAATGATATCTTAATCATACAAATATATGTTGATGATATAATTTTTGGTTCTACAAATAATAATCTATGTCAAGAATTTGCTAATACCATGAAAAATGAATTGGAGATGAGTCACATGGGTGAACTCAATTATTTCCTTGGATTGCAAATTAAACAATCCTCAAATGGCATATTTATCAATCAAGGCAAATATGCAAAGGAATTACTCAAACGTTTTCACATGGATAGTACTAGTAGTAAATCCACACCTATGGCTACTACTACTACTCTTGACAAAGATTTATTAGGTAAGAGTGTTGATCAAAAACTCTATCGAGGTATGATTGGTTCACTCTTATATATTACTGCAAGTAGACCAGATATTATGCTCAGCGTATGTTTATGTGCTAGATATCAATCTAGTCCTAAAGAATCTCATTTAAAAGCAGTGAAACGAATTTTAAGATATATTAAAGGCACATCTGAATATGGTTTATTTTATCCACGCACCGATAACTTTCAACTTTTGTCTTATAGCGATGCCGATTTTGCTGGAAGCAAAATTGATCGCAAGAGTACTAGTGGTACATGTCACTTTTTGGGACATTCCCTAGTATCTTGGTGCAGTAAAAAGCAAAACTCCGTATCCCTATCAACCACAGAAGCTGAATATATCGCTGCAAGTTTGGCATGTGCACAAATTTTATGGATGAAACAAACCTTGTTAGATTATGGTATTTCATTTGAGAAACCCTCAATTATGTGTGATAATACCAGTGCAATTAATCTATCTAAAAATCCGATTCAACATTCACGTACGAAACATATTGATATTCGACATCATTTTCTACGTGATCATGTTTTAAAAGGAGATATATCTTTAGACTTTATCTCTACTGATAAACGAGTAGCAGATATATTTACCAAGCCCCTTAAAGAAGATACTTTCATTAAGTTAAGGAGAGAACTTGGAATTTGTGATTTTATTGATACTTGTTGAACATGGCTTCTGTTAAGTCGACTATCTTTGTGTATAAGTCGACTGAACTGCTTTTTAAACATATACATTTTTTATTATCTAACCAGTCGCCTGGTTCATATACCAGTCGACTGATTAGTAGATATATCTGTTTTATGCTCTTCTCGACTCAGTCGACTGATAACCCCTACCAGTCGACTGTCGCGAGATAAATTGTCTTCAGCGAGTCTTCATCACAGTTTTTGAGATAAAGCTGCTCAAATTCTCACCCGTGACTTCTTATCTCAGCCGTTGAGATCTCTTCCTTGCATCTGAGCCGTAAATTCTCTGTTAAAAACCCTTTACCAGCCCCTCTTTCTCACTTTTACCGATCTCAATTTCACCCCCAAATTTTCCAAACCCTAAGGCAAGAGAAGAAGAAGCTCATTCGACCAAATCTCAAGTCGACTGCTGGCTGCTCTCTCTTCCATCTTGGTAAAATCTCGATTTCTTGTCTCCTTTCAAAACTCTAATGGCACCCAAAAGATCTAAGAGAACTCACGAGGGTACATCCTCTTCACAAGAGTACACCCAATACCTCTTGAGTCCCAATCTACTTGATCGTTGGTATCTCTTTTGCACCATTCAAATCTTCCCTGGAAGATTTGTAAATTTTGGTGATTTAGATCGTTTTAACCTCACTCCACTTTTTCAAAATTGTAGTCTTTATGAGTTTCTATCTTTATCCAACCAACCAAACTACTATCCCCAACTCATTTATTTGTTTTATACAAATATGAGAATTGTTCAAAAACCAAATGGGGATGTCTTAATCCGGTCGTCTGTGAAAAATATTAAAATGACTATAACACCGACTAGGATTAATGCAATGTTGGGTATAGATGATGGTGGACTTCATCTTGATGATGTAATTCTAGATGATGCCTCAATATTATCTAGAATTCTCTTACCAAATTCTCAACTTCCAATGACTAGCAGAAATCTAAGACCAATTTCTAAGCTTGTCGGTAGAATATTAGCTTATAACATCCTTCCTAAAAAGGGAAGTTATGATCAATATTCTACTGAGTTACAAAAGGCTATATATGCAATTTTTGGTAGGATAGCTGTTGATTGGGGTCAAGTTATATTTTTCAAACTTTCTCAAGACCACACTCATTTTCTACCCTTTGGAGGTTTCCTTACTAGAGTCTTTATTTCTTTTGGAGTTGATCTAGATTCTGAGACAAATGTAGTCTCTCGATATGAGTGTTTCGATCGTGCTAGTTTGGCACGAATGAAACTCCTTGATGCTCCTACTCGGTCACCTCCTAGGTCTCCTCCAATGTCCCAAGCTCCCTTAGGTTCATCTTCTAGACCTAGAGCCCCTCAACCTTCTACTTCTGATGATCCACCTCTCCCTCAAGCCAATTATGATGATCCCCGAACCATGTACGACTGTGTGTCTTACCTAATGAATCATTCAGTCACAGTCGATAGACAACTTTCTTCCCATGGTTCCAAAATAGACAATGTTGGTTCTGAGGTAGCCCATCTCACTCATCTCTTCACTTCTCAGTTTTCTCCTCCTTCTCAAGATGAAGATGAAGACTCCGACGAAGATGATGATTGAAGACCTTTTTATCTTTTTTATGTATTTTTTTTATGATTGACGATTACTGCTTTTTATTATTATTTATGTAATTTTTCTTTAATGCAGTTTGTTTCAATGAATTAGGCTTTCCTGTTAAATGCTAAATCTTGTTATTTAATGCTTTTTGATGATTCCAAAGGGGGAGAGAAAGCATGTGTTTTTGTCTGTGTGTTATGTTTTATCTGTGATACAACTGTTCAGCATATAATATTTTGAGTATTCAAAATATCTTTCTGGTCAGTCGACTTCCCCAAGGATACAGTCGACTGCTGCTGCAGCTATGAAACTTGCTGCATCTGTGATATTTGATATAATGCTTTCATGTTCTGGTCAGTCGCCTGATCTATTCTCCAGTCGACTGATACATTCTGTATATCAGAGTTTTTATTTTAGGTATGCATATTGTGTTTTTCATAGGGGGAGTTTTCAAAATCTAAGCTTGTATGTCTGTTTATAAACTGTTATCAGTTATTGTGTTGTCATCATCAAAAAGGGAGAGAATGTTGGTTCTTGATTTTGATGATCACAACACAGTGCAACATGTGTCTATATTATACAGCTGACATTGCAGTGCAGAGACTAAACAAACAAACAAGCTCAAACAGATACAGATGAAGAAGACAAGGATCAAATTTCAAACTCAAGACTTCAAGCTCAAATGTGTTATCTTATTTTGTCTTGTAAACATTGTATTTTATTTCTTGTTGAGTCTTAGTATGATGTAAAGCCTTGTCAACACACACACACTCACATACTCAAAATTTCATAATGTGTGTCTCTTAAAAACCCCCAAAAATAAGTCAAAACAGTTTGAAGAATTTTAACTCTTAAGTACCAGTCGACTTACGCTTTTGCCAGTCGACTGATAAGTACAAAACTGTTTAAAATTATTCAAACTCTGATCAGTCGACTCATATGGCAACCCAGTCGACTGTTCGAGAGCTTTTGACCGTTTTCTGATTTTCAAAATCGAAGTTTTTCAAATTCAAAAGTTCTGATCCGTTGGTTGACTGTTATGTTACCGTTTTCCAACGTTCAGAAGATCAAAACTCCTTATATAGAGTTTCATATCTCTCTGAAAAGTACAGAACTTAACACAACTTGATTTCATATACTTCCGAGCATTCTAGTGAAAAACTTTCTAAGAGATTTTCTGTGAGAAACAAAGCTTTAAAAGTTCATACACTTTGGTTCTCTACATTCAGTCCAGTATAGCATTGAATTCGCTCTGGACTGAGTATAGAAGTCAACCTTGTGATTTAGCCTCGTGCATCAACACATACACTAACAAGGCTATAGGTTGATTGTAAAAATTCTTCTTGTACTTTTGCTCTCGGTTGGAGAGTGGTTGTTGACTCTTGGTTGAAGAGTCGGTGTCGTTTCACTCTTGGTTGTAGAGTGGGTCTGCTTTCTCTGGTTGAGAGAAAGGACTACGGGTTAGACAAGGTTGTTGTCGTAACGCCGTAGGGTATTCTTGTAATTTTTTCAAGAATAGTGGAAATCTCAAGTGGGTTGCTTGGGGACTGGATGTAGGTCGGGAGGACCGAACCAGGATATATCTTGTGTACTCTGTGATTAATTATCTTGTGGTTGCATTTACTTTTGCTAAATTAAGTTCTGCAAAACTTGTCTGGCCAGTCGACTCAGCTTCGTATCAGTCGACTGATCAGTCTCGTATTAGTTATTCTCTTTGTCTCATCAGTCGCCTGCCTTATCTATAAGTCGACTGCATCGAGAGTTTAAATTTCTTTTATTTTGGCTATATCAGTCGACTGGTTCACCACTAAGTCGACTGTGCCGAGAGAAATTATTTATTCCGCAATTTATTTTTGATAAACACTATTCACCCCCCCCCCCCTCTAGTGTTTGTTGCTTAGCCTACAGGATCCTACAAAAACATTTCTCCTCTCATCCATTGAATCTTTCGATAAAATGGAGGAGCAGGGTCCCTTGTTGGAATCCTATCGCAACGAGCGGCGAGCTTGTAAGCTCAAGTATGCCGACATCCTTTTCCAAGACCATATCAAATGGGCTCAAAGGGCCAGAGTCAAATGGCTTAAAGAAGGTGATAGCAACACCGCTTTCTTCCATAACTTTGCATCTCATAGGCAACGTTGTAACTGTATCTCCTTGATCAGTGACAACGGGGTGGACCTCAATACCGACTCTGATATCCACCAAGCCTTTATTTCTTTCTATAAAAATCTTATCGGATCACATAAATAGTGTTTTCTTTCCCTTGATTGGCACCAACTCTACGGTACCCCTACCATAGACTTGTCGTCACTCGAATCCCCCTTCTCCCTGGTTGAGATCAAATCGGCAGTTTTCGCTTTGAAAAGCGACTCTGCGCCTGGGCCGGATGGTTTCCCGGCCTTTTTCTTACAAAAATTCTGGCACTGGCTTAAGGATGACCCTCTTAAATTGTTTAATGATCTGCATCAGGGGTCCTTTTCAATTGACCGTATTAACTATGCTCACATCGTCCTCATTCCCAAAATGGCGGGAGCTCATGTGTTGGCTCACTTTAGACCGATCAGTTTGATCAACACTACGTTCAAAATCATTATGAAAGTCCTTTCGGCTAGGTTAAGTGCGGTCATTTCGCCCCTCATTGATCCGGCTCAATCCGGATTTATCAAGGATCGTTTTATCCTTGATAGTGGTGTGTCGGCTCAAGAGATCATTTCCCTCTACCACCATTCCCGTTCTGAAGGCATTCTTCTCAAACTTGATTTCCAAAAATCTTATAATAATGTGAGTTGGGACTTCCTCTTTGATATTCTCCTTCATCGGGGCTTCGGTCCTAAATGGATTGCGTGGATCAAATCCAGCCTTTTCTCTGGCACATCCTTTATCATAATCAATGGATCGGAAGGTCAGAAATTTAAGATTAAGTGCGGCCTCCAACAGGATACCCACTTTCCTCCCTTTTATTTTCACTGGTTGCCGACGTTTTCAGTACTCTTCTACGCAATGCTTGCGACTCGCAAATCATCGAAGGCCTCGGGTCCTCTCACCGCTTCGATGGTGTTCTTAACTTGCAACACGCTGATGACACTATTATTTTCACTAAGCCGTGCAGTCATTCCATGCGTAATCTCAAACTCCTTCTTTATCTCTTTATAATGGCTTCGGGCCTATCTATCAATTTCCAAAAGTCCTTGGTTCTCTGGCTGGGAGGTGCTCCCAATCGTCAAATTGAGGTCTCCAGCCTGTTTAACTGCCCTATTGCTTCTTTCCCCATCAAGTATTTGGGTATTCCCCTCCGATGGCGCAAATTGCAAAAATCTGATTGGTTTCCTCTTATTGATAAAATTGAAGCCAGACTCAATGTGTGGTCTAGTAAATTACTTTCCTGCGGAGGTAGATTAGTCCTTCTCAACTTCGTTCTTTCCGCCATCCCTCTTTATATGATGTCTTTCTATTTTGTCCCCTCCTGGGTGATCAAGAGGTTAGACCAAATAAGGAGTAATTTTTTTTGGACTGGTTCCTCCAATTTCAAGCAAGGTTCTCACCTAAGCAACTGGCAACTTATATGCTCCTCTAAAGTTAGCGGAGGTTTGGGGGTTTTGAACCTCAGGAACCATAACATTGCCCTGTTGGGTAAATGGCTCTGGAGATTTCAAAAGCTTAACCATTTACTGTGGATCCAATGCATCAAGGGGAATTATTTTGCTTCTAGCAACTGGTGGGAATTCCCCCCCTCTATTTATCGCTTTGCCTCCCCTTTCTGGAAAGGGGTTTGGAAAGCGGCGGGTGCCTTCCAATGCGGCATCTCCCGTAATTGCTCTGTTGGTTCCAAGTCTAAATTCTAGACTGATATTTGGATCGGCAACTCTAAACTCTCCTCGGCTTACCCGCTTCTTTTCCGTTTGGCTTCCAACCCCGCTGCCTCAGTGGCCGAGTCCTTCATCATGGTTAATTCTATTAGGATTTGGATCATCCCTTTCTCCGAAGATCTATCGATGCTGGCGATCTCTGCTTTTAACGAGCTCATTGTGTCTTTGAATAATTTCGAATGGAAGCCTATTGAGGATGTCGTTTGGCGATGGAACTCGGCCAGGATCTTCTCGGTTAAGTCCTTTTATAACTTTCTCAACTTTAGAGGGATTCATTCCCCCTTTGCTAAATTCATTTGAGAATCCTGTACTCCACTTAAGGTTAAGATCACTTCTTGGCTAGCTTTAAACAACAAATTGCTCACTGTGGAAGTGCTTAACAAAAGGAATTTAGCTTGGGGTCAACTTTATCCCTTGTGTTCGGAAGGTTCGGAAGACGTTAATCACCTTTTGGGGCAATGTTCTTTCATCTCTCCCCTGTGGAAAATTGTTTCTCTTGCTTGGGAAAACCGTACGATCCCTTCCGACTTAGATTCGTGTTGGTCTTCTCCATCAATGAATCATAAGTTTCGCAAAGGGTGGTTCCTATCGGTTCATATCATTATTTGGGTAGTGTGGTTGGAAAGAAATAAGAGGTTGTTCAATCATAGCGCTTCGTCTATCGCGTTTATCATAGACGAGTTTTTATTTCTCTTTAATTTCTGGTCTTCGAATTTAAAACCCGAAGCCAGACACTCCCTCTATTATTACAGATTAGACGAATCTTTTATTTGCCTAAGCAATCTTAATGCCTTTTAATCTATTGTTTTCTGCTGATTATAACTCTCGTTCTCGCAGGTTTGATGTTTGTGCTGGCTTCTTGTTTTTGAGCGCCTACTCTATATGTATTTTTTGTTTTTTCTGTGTCCAACTGAGCTTCCTCTCAGTGGAGTATGTATCCTTCTTCTTCCTCTCTGATATGTTGTTCCCCTTGGCCTGCTCTTTTGCTCGTTTTAGATCGACTGGACTGTGTTCTCCTGTTCCAGTGTGTTTTGAGGCGTAGCTTAGTCGCCGTTTTATCTTTTTGGACGGGCTGTTTTGCCATCCTTTTGAATGGGCAGAATCTTGGTGGTTCTTTTGTTGTAACTAACTCTTATGTTCTTGGTTATGGATCTTCCTCTACTGGCTTTTAGTTCGATGTGGGTTCTTTGATCGTTAGTTGTTTTCTTTTCTACGCTGCTGTTCATTCTGACGTATATGGATTTGCTTATGTTTTTGGGCCATTGTTGTGTTCATTTTTGCTTATTTATCTCCTGCATTTGCTTTGGAGTTGGCCTTTCAATCTTATTTTCAGTTGGGGTGTACTTTGGATGGTCTGTTTTTATGGGGGTTGTTGTGCTCTGGAGTGGTTTTTTATTCTTGTCTTCCCTCCTCCTTGGATGGTTTGCTCCTTGGTTGAGAGGTTGGACCTCTTTCCTGGCTCAGCTTGCGGTGGCTGCTCCTTGCATCGTCTGCCACCTCGGTGAGCCCTGTTGGAGGGCTTCTTCTGTCACTGTTGCGAGCGCGGCCTCCACCTCTGCCCTCGGCGCCTTGGTTGGTTCGACAGCTATGTCTCGCGTGGATGCGGGCTGTCTTATTGATCGGCTCCTGCCTCTCACCGCTCCAGCGCGTGTATCATCAGTGTGTTCTCTGGGCGCCATGCCTTTGGCCTTTCTGCGGCAATCCTCTTCCTTGTGTTCGTCTGGTTTTGGTTATCCCTGGGGTCCCAGTTTTCTTCCCAACCTAATGGCGGCCTCTTACACTTGGATCTCAGTCGCTATTTTGTACTAGTGGTTTTGTGTTGGCTACTTGTTCTCGTCTTTGTTTGTCCTGTAGCGTCGTATTTTCGCAAATTTTTTCCGCTTCTTTTGTTGCGGCTTGGTTTTACGGCTCGTAAAACGTCGTTGTACTTTCGCTTATTAATATAATTTTTGACATGGCTGGAGTCGCCCGACTCTTTCCAATTACATCAAAAAAAAAACACCATACATACGCTTAAAGGTAAAAGTGTTTTCTAAATTTGGTAAAGAAGCCTGCAATGCCTGGACTTATCAAACCTTCAACCGCTTTGAGATCTCCCCAAATATCCCTCTGCATTTGTAATATGAAAGGAAGAAGGAATCACCTGCTCTCGGATTTTAGCACACAGTTGCACTAAAGCTTGTCTCACTAAGATGCCGAAGCCTGTTCTACATGTGTAACCCCTCAGCTTCGAAGAAAATTCAATACTCCACATCTTTCATTTAAATGTAGGGAACAAATAAGAAGACGTGGAGGGGTTGGCCGAAACACAAACGTAAAGAAGAGAAAGAAGGGAGGGGGAAGTATCGTAATTAGATTTGGGGGAAATCATATTTTCTTATTTATTTCCTTCTTTTGTGTATTTTTTTTATTTTGTTACATTCTTAGAAAAGGGTCTTATTTGTTACAATAAATTTAGGATAAAGTTAAAGAGATGAGAGATTTGAGAGAATTTGTTTCCTAATTTATAGAAAACAAAATATACGGCTCATCGAACTATATTTTAACACTCTCCTTCAAGTTGGAGCATAGATATTGAACATGCCCAACTTGTCCACAAATTTCAAGAAGAGCTGATTCGAAACTCCCTTGGTAAGAATATCTGCGAGTTGATCTTCTGACTTCACCTTAAAAATCTCAATAATTTTCTCATCTAATTTCTTCTTGATGAAGAATCTATTCACCTCTACATGTTTCGTCCTATCATATTGAACTGGATTGACAGCAATATCACATGCAGCTTGACTGTCATAATACACCTTAATAGGCTCATTCGGACCACAACATAAATCTTGTAACAATAGTTTAAGCCATAAAACTTCAGTTATACTCAATGCTACACTGTGATACTCAGGCTCTACACTAAAGTGTGCAACGACATTTGGCTTTTTGCATCTCCATGTAACCAAATGTCCTCCAACAAAGGTAAAGTACCCTGAAGTGGAGCGCATATTATCAATAGATCATGCCCAATCGGCATCAGTATATGCCTCAGCCTTCAAGTGATCATGTTTCATAAACAAGACTTTTTTTCCTGCAGCAAACTTTATAAATTCTCATCACCGGATTCATATGTTGTTCATGAGGTGCATGCATAAACCGACTCACCACACTTAAGGCATATGACAAATCTAATCGCGTATGTGTAAGATACATCAGTCGTCCTACCAATCTCTGATATCTCCACTTATCACATGGCGCATGATCAGGATCATTCCAATGTTTCAGCTCTTATTCTAAAGGTGTGTCAATAGGCTGACAAGCAGACATTCCCACTTCCTTCAACAAATCAAGAGCATACTTTATTTGACACAGAAAAATTCTCTCTTTAGAGCGAGCAACTTCAAAAGAAAATATCTAAAGTGACCAAGATCCTTCATTTCGAACTCTTGTGACAAGTAACTTTGTAATGCATTTCTCTCCGAAGGATCATCTCCAGTTACTATCATATCATCCACATATATAATAAGAGCAGTACGCTTACCTTCTTTCCTTTTTAGGAACAGAGTATGATCTGAATTACTCTGACAATATCCGAATGTCCTCATTGATTTTGTAAACCTCTCAAACCAAGCTCTTGGCGACTTCTTGAGACTATACAGTACTTTCTTCAAACAACCCACTTCATTACTATGTTGGACGGGGTCTGTTTGATCTTGGTGGTAGATCCATGTAAACCTCTTCTGTCATTTCTCCATGCAAAAAAGCAATCTTCACATCAAATTGTTGTAACGATCAGTCAAGATTTGCAGCAAGTGGGAGTAGAACTCGAACTGTATTAAACTTTGCCACAGGTGCAAATGTTTCATCATAACCAATTCCATAAGTTTAGGTGTACCCTTTGGCAACCAACCTTTCCTTGTATCGCTCTATTGAACCATCAGACGTATACTTCACCGTATAAATCCATCTGCACCTTACTAGCTTCTTTCTAGTTGGCAGTTCGACTATCTCCCAAGTCTCATTCTTCTTCAAGGACTTCATCTCCTCATCCATAGCTGCTTACCACCTTGGGTCGGCTAAGGCTTCCTGCACACTGTTAGGAATAGATACAACAGATAATTGATTCACAAATAACATATTTGAGACAATCGGTGAATGGACACATAATGATTCATGGGATACTTGACATTACTAGCGGGATCAAACTCATAAGTAGGTTTTGAGATACCTCTAGTAATACAATTTAGGAGTTCCCTTCTTGGAGCTTTAGATAACAATGACGACTGGTTTTGTGGTTCTAACGGTGCCAGTGGTGGAGAGGACACTAGCAATGGCATGGATCCCAACGACTCATCTTCTAGGAGGTTCAGCACCGATTGCAGTTCCTCGTGGAGGTCTTCTCCCTCAGCCAAATCTTCATTCGAGTGATTGTCACTACTTGCATCCAGATTTCACCCATTGTATCCAATTGTTCATTTTGAATGGTAACCACTTCTTCATAGGTAAGAGTCTGCACTTCACTTCGGTACTCCCCCTGAAGTTTAACCTTAGAGAAAAAATACATCTCTTTTTCATGAAACACAACATCCATAGTCACAAATATCCATTAAGTTGGTGGATGAAACAATGATACCCTTTCGGATTCGTTGCATATCCCATGAAAACATGTCAAACAAATCGAGGAGATAACTTATTACGTTCATGTGGTTGAAGATGAACAAATGCAACACACCCAAACACACGAGGTGGCAAGTTGACAACTGTTGGTGCATCCACAGCTTCAGTGAATGCCTGAAATGGCATGATGAAATTTAGGGTACTAGAGGGAACTCGGTTGATTATGTAGCGCCCCGAATTTCCAATATGATATCTCAGAAATATGTGGCACAATTCACAGCATCAATTTCAAATGTAATATTGAACACAGCAAAATACCAATAAAACTTTTTTAAGTTTCATTACATTAATCTTTACATAACACAGCGGAATACAATACACCTTGAATTACCAATTTCTTTCTTTACAACGATTTTTTTTTACAACAATACATAGCCCATTACACCACTTTAACTCAAGCATCCAAAATCCAAGCTACAGGTAATCACCTGTAAAACATGAGGCTAGAGATAACCCTAACCCCCAAAACTAAAGGGGTCAGCCATAACGGTGTGAGTGACATAAAAACAAATGACATAAATAGAACATGGAAACATAAATAACATGTAATAAGTAAGAACAATATAAGGTAAGATAAATCAATAAGACATGAAAACATCAAGTGGAACTAGACTAAGTGTCAAGTGTAGAAAACCAGGAAAATACATGCTTAAACCAAATCAAGAAAACACAAGAAACCAGAAAAATACATGCTTAAGCCAGGTATGACGGTCGACTGTAATTTCTACCGGTCGACTGTCGACTACAAACTACAGTTTTTTAGTGTACACTTTTTAACCGATACGGAGGTTTACTTAATAAAAACGAATTCTGTAAAAGCAAATTTCTGATATGATCAAATACGACTTGTAGGATATATAAGAGTCAATAAAACCAATCATAATCACTTGAATTAACAAAATTAGCAAATTGTTGATTTTCTTCAATAACTATGAAGTACAAAATTCATGTAAATCGTTTGTGCATGTTCGTGCACTAAGAAAAATTCCACAAGACCTTCGATTAGAAATAGCAACATATTCAGAATTTAATCTTAATATTCAAGGAATCCAATTTGAGTAAAACCTTGCACAAATCCCAAAAATCCCCAATTTAGTTGTATTGCATCAAATATCATTCAATTTCTCCCAAATCTAATTCTCAAGACAAGAATTCATAATTCATTAATCCTTCTCAAAACTTCTCAAACCCCATCGTCATTATTAACTCATGGACATACAAGGTTAATATTATCATAATCAAGTTATGTTCATCAAACTCAAAATAATATGGATCTCAAACCATACACATGCAAATCCATTCGTGGATAATTAGGGTTCACAAAAGATCAATTTTTAATTCAACAATCCATCCAAATCGTCATGTACATATTCATACTCAACCCTAGCATGCTTTCTAAGAGATGAATCACCACATCCAACATTCAAAGAACAAAACAAAACAAATATATCACTCACCTTGTTGAAGGAATTGAACGAAGATGAAAAAATAATAAGAAAAGCTCCTCCTTAGCAAGAGATCCAAGATCTTCCTTTAGAACTCCCCAATAATACGAAATAATAAATCTCCTGTATTGTGCAGCGAATGACGGCTGCACAAACCCTATATAGTCTGGGATTTAAGATTCTACGATTTTAGAAAACATTTGCAAAATACTCCTTTTTAAAATGTCCATTTTCATAATTAGGCCCTTTTATTGGAAATTAATAAAAACAAGTTTTAATCAAGTTCAAAAATTGAAAAGATCCCCTCCAGCATCAGCCGACTCTGTAGGGAAACCCATAAAACAAATTTGGCATTTTCATCCTATCCAATAGCGATTTTGCAAAAAGATCATTTTTTACCAAAACTTGTGAAATAAGTCAAGTGTGTAGGAACTAGAGGTAAAATCTTTACTCCTGAATTAACTAGGGATTATATTCAGTCCAAAAATCCGAAAATCTGGAGTTTTCACCCCCATTTGGTAATTTTGCACAAAAGTCCTTCTTATTGTAATAATTGCAAATAAGTCCAATAATTTTCAGAAAAATCTAGTATAATCCCAAATAATCTCAAATAATAAATAATGAGTTTTCCAAAAATAATTTTTGGTTTTTAACTTCCCAAATCCAACATTTGCACGTGTAAAAAGGATGAATTTTTAGACAGATAGTTATTAAATCACAACAAAAATCATTTTAATTCACTTTCTAATCTCAAAACAATATTTTAAAAATACGGGGTACTACATCACTCCCTTCTTAGAAGAGTTCTGTCCTCAGAACTATTACTAATGAGATCCAAACAACAATAAACAAAGGAAAGTCAATCTCATAAATGAAACCATAATTCAAAACATTCACATAGGAGAACATAATCAAATAAAAGAAATACAACTCCATCCAATAGTACAATCATCCAAAGAAAATACAATCACATAAATAAGATACAATTATACAAAAAGCTCAGGAAAATCCTTCCGCATGCGATCCTCTGGCTCCCAAGTAGCCTCCTCGAACTGCTGATTCCTCCACAGCATCTTGACCATAGGTATCACCTTGCTCCTAAAAACTTTTTCCTTGCGGTCAACGATCTCCACAGGCTGTTCCTTGTAACTCAAGTTCACCTGTAGACCTTCTGGAACCTCTACCAACTGATGACTCTGATCTGACACATACTTCCCCAACAACGACAAATGGAATACATCATGCACCTGTGCCAACTCCTCTGGAAGCTCCAACCTATATGCTGTCTTGCCAATCTGCTCCACGATCCTGTATGGCCCAATATACCTTGGCGCCAACTTGCCTCCCTTACCAAACTTGATTACTCCTTTGGTGGGAGACACCTTGAGGAAAACTACATCCCCAACCTCAAACTCCAAGTCCCTTCATCAAGTATCAGCATAACTCTTCTGTTGACTCTGAGCCTCGACCAACCTCTTGCGAATCAGCTCAATCTGCTCTGACGTCAGTTGCACGATCTCAGGCCCAAACATCTGCCTCTCGCCAACCTCGTACCAACAAACAGGTGTCCTGCACCTCCGCCCGTACAAAGCCTCATACGAAGCCATCCCGATACTCGTATGGTAACTGTTGTTATAAGCAAACTCAACCTAATGCCAAGTATCTCTCCCAGCTACCACCGAAATCCATAACACAAGCCCTCAGCATATTTTTCAGCACTCAATTCACCCTCCCAGTCTGACCATTAGTCTGTGAATGAAAAGCGGTACTGAAATCAGTTCTGGTGCCCAAAGCTGCTTGTAGGCTCTTCTAAAACCTTGAAGTGAACCTTGCATCCTTGTCGGAAACAATCGACACAGGAAATCCATGAAGCCTCACAATCTCACCATTGTACAGCTCTGACAATTTCTCCAACGACCAAGTAATCTTCATGGCCAGAAAGTGTGCCGACTTAGTCAAACAGGTCCACAATAACCCAAATCGAGTCCTTTTCCCTTCGAAATCCTTGGCAAACCCGTTATGAAATCCATACTGATATTCTCCCATTTCCACTCCGGAATGGGCAACGGTTGCAACAAACCTTCAGGTCTCTGGTTTTCTGCTTTGATCTGCTGACAAGTCAGACACCTTGCCACGAAATTCGCCACATCCCTTTTCATACCAGACCACCAAAAGTGATGTTTGATGTCCTTGTACATCTTTGTGCCTCCAGGATGTACTGACAACAAGGTACTGTGTGCATCCTGCAAGATACTCTCTCTCAAATCTGCATTATCCGGAATACACAACCTCTCACCCATCCAGAGAACTCCATCTTGGACACGAAACTCTGATAACTTGCCTTCTGAAACCTGCTGCAACATCTTCTGAATCTATGAATCTGATCTTTAACCTTCTACAATCCTCTCTCTCAAGGAAGGTTGCAGCCTCAACTGAGCCAAAGACGCCCCCCAAACCCTGCAGCACCACCTCGATACCTACCTGATCAATCTCTGCTGCCAACTCGCTTCGAGTAGTGATCAAACTCGATAAATTACTCTTCCTGCTAAGCCCATCAGCTACCACATTCGCCTTACCTGGATGATACTTGATCTCAGGATGAATGTCTTCCAACACTTCCAACTACCTTCTCTGCCGAAGATTTAGATCCTTCTGTTGATAAATGTACTTCAGGCTCTTGTGGTCAGTGTACATGTTAACCTTCTTACCATAAACACAATGCCTCCACTGCTTCAAGGCAAAGATAATTGCTGCTAGCTCCAAATCATGCGTCGGATAATTCTTCTCATGCAGACGCAATTGCCTCGATCGATAAGCAATAACCTTACCTTCTTGCTTCAAGACACACCCCAAACCTCTGAGAGACGCATCACTGAAGATATCATAATCCTTCCCAGCTTGTGGCAAAGCTAAGATAGGTGCAGTAGTCAACCTCTCCTTTAACTCAAGGAAACTTGCCTCACACTTATCAGTCCATAAAAATACCACATTCTTCTGGGTCAAACCTGTCAAAGGAACTGCAATCTGAGAATAGCCCTAGATGAATCTCCTGTAGTAACCAGCCAAACACAAGGAACTCCTGACTTCCTTTACAGACGTTGGCCTGGGCCAATCCCTTACTGCTTCAACCTTCTGAGGATCAGTGGACACTCCCTCCTTAGAAAGGATATGACCAAGGAAAGCTTCCTCAAACTTTCAAAACTCGCACTTTGACAACTTGGCATACAAGCTATGCTCCTGCAATTTCTGTAATACCGCTGTCAAGTGCATAGAATGCTCCTCCTCCGACTTCGAATACACCAAAATATCATCAATGAAAACCACTACGAAGGAGTCAATAAATGGCCTCAAAATCCAGTTCATCGTATCGATGAACACTGCTGGCGCATTCGTCAACCCGAATGGCATCACCAAAAACTCATAGAGCCCATGACGAGTCCTGAAAGTTGTCTTACTCACATCTTTCTCCTTGACTCGAACCTGATGATACCCTAATCTCAAATCAATCTTCGAAAACACAGCTGCTCCCCGAAGCCTATCGAACAAATCATCAATCTGTGGAAGTGGATACTTGTTCTGAATAGTCACCCTATTCAACTCCCGGTAGTCAATGCATATCCTCATTGACTCATCCTTCTTCTTGACTAACAACACTGGCGCACCCCACGGTAAGGAACTCGGCCTAACAAGCCCCTTGCTCAACAACTCCTCGATCTGCCTCTTCACTTCGTCTTGCTCTACAGGTGTCATCCTGTACGGAACCTTTGAAATCAGAGCACTCCCCATTTGAACATTAATGCAAAACTCCACATCTCTCTGCGGCAATAATCCTGGCAAATCTTCCAAGAACACCTTAGGAAAATCTCTGACAACCGGAATGCCTCTGACTTCATTTGGAATCGCCATCTTGGATACCATTGTAGCCACTTTCGGAACTTTCTTCTTCCCTTGAAAAGTCACTGCGGGACCACCAGGTGCTTTCACCAACACCTCTTTCCTCTTGCATTCAATTGTGGCATCATATATTGCCATCCAATCAATGCCCACGATCACATCCACTCCAAAGACTTGCAGCTCAATCAGATCAATGCCGAATAATCTCCCGCCAATCTCGATATCACAGCCCTCGTAATATCGATCAGCAATCAATTCTTTACCTGACGGCGTTGCCACCAACAAAACCCTGCCTAGGAAACAACTTAGGCTCCTCACCTAAGACCTTGCAAAATTGGGTGACACAAAAGTATGCGAAGAACCAGTATCAAATAAAACTTTTGCCTTAATTCCATTAACCAAAACAATTCCTGTTACATGAAGAATGATACGCAATCTCCAATTATTCTCAAATAAAAATTTTACTTAATACATTGAATAAAAAAAAATTCAAAACTCTTGCATACCCTAGATCACATCTTCCGAGTTACCCGTATCCACCTCAGTTAATGTGAACACTCGTCCTTGCCTCTGGAACACTTGGACCATCCTTCCTAAACTGTGGACAATGAGGCTTAGAATGTTCTGCCTGCCCACACTGGAAACAAGTCTACTTAACCAACTTAGGACACGCTGACCTGTAATGACCTGCCTCCTTGCAGTAGTAACAAGTCACTTCCTGAGTTGCGGGTGCCTTCTGCACTGAACCACTGAACTTGACTTTTTTCACTGGGAATCCCTTCCCACGCTAACCTGATGCTGGCCTCTTGTTCCTGTTCCAGGTCTCTTGCTTCTTCTGGAACTGATCCATGTCTTCCTCTGTCATAGCTGCTCTTCTGACCAGCTTATCGAACCTCCTTATGCCCAAAGGAATCATCCTCGGCCTCAAGTTTGGCCTCAAGCCCTGCTCAAACTTCTTGGCCTTCTTCGCCTCATCAACTATTAGCTCCGGTGCATACCTCGACAGCTAAGCGAACTTAGTCTCATACTCTCGCACGGTCATGCTGCCTTGCTGTAAATTCAAGAATTCTGTCGCCTTCTTCTCCTGAATATCTAGGGGGAAAAAACGATCCCTGAATTCTTCCAGAAAAACCTTCCAAGTCATTTGTTGGTCTCCTAGAGTCCTCTTCACTGTTTGCCACCAAACACCAGTGTCATTTTCCAACTGCATAGTGGCCAACTTTACCTTATTGGCTGCCGGAGTTTCCGAGACCTCGAAGATCGTCTCCATTCGTCTAATCCAATCATTAGCCTCATTTGGATCAGACTGCCCCTCAAACACGGGCGGCTTCATCCTCTTGAAGGACTCAATCTGCTTAATAGGATCAGCATTAACAAACACTGGTCCAACCCCAAGATTCTGATTCTGGTTCAGATTCTACGCCAAATTAGCTGCCATTAGTGCATTCAAAGTCTAATACACCCTGGCAAATTCGGCCTCGAGAACAACTCCTGTTCCTTGGGAACTTCCAGCTCCATCACCATTGTTACCATTCCTGGTTCTAGGTCCAACCATTCTGAATACTGCAAAATAAGGGAAAAGTTAGAGCACCACAACACAATTTATATTCACCTCAATACCCTCTGGCAAAGCCTCAACCATACACCAAAAGTAAAACATCATGTTTCAGCTCTATATGATACTCACTCTCTAATGTCCACACCTAGGTACTCACGCTCTAGTGTCCACACCTAGGTTATTTTTATACCATGTTTATTATAACTATTGAAGCGTGCTCTGATACCAATCTCTGTAGCACCTCGAATTTTCAATATGATATCTCAGAAATACGTGGCACAATTCCCAGCATCAACTTCAAATGTAATATTAAACACAGACAAATACCAATAAAACTTTTTTAAGTTTCATTACATTAATCTTTACATAACACAGCGGAATACAATACACCTTGAATTACCAATTTCTTTCTTTACAACGATTTTTTTTTACAACAATACATAGCCCATTACACCACTTTAACTCAAGCATCCAAAATCCAAGCTACAGGTAATCACCTGTAAAACATGAGGCTAGAGATAACCCTAACCCCCAAAACTAAAGGGGTCAGCCATAACGGTGTGAGTGACATAAAAACAAACGACATAAATAGAACATGAAAACATAAATAACATGTAAAAAGCAAGAACAATATAAGGTAAGATATATCAATAAGACATGAAACATCAAGTGGAACTAGACTAAGTGTCAAGTGTAGAAAACCAGGAAAACACATGCTTAAACCAAATCAAGAAAACACAATTCTATATGCTGACTCTCTAATGCGTACTTGTCGGATTCTATATATCCCACTCTACATAGGTCCGGTGCAAGCCCTTAACGTCTCCATATTGTAGGGTTTAATCCCCCGCTATGCAACTAATCCTAACACGATGACTACTACGAGATAAAGATAAACTGTGAGTATTAGCCCATGCCCCGATAATTTTGGAGGTCAATCTCTATCCACAGATAATTTCGGAGACTATTTCACTCACACCTGGGAATCTTTGAAATACCCCACACCGCAAGCGATGACACCTCATCACACGAATATCACATGTGCGTTGCCTCGACCCCAATAATTTCGGAGATCAATCCCACACCACAGGCAATTGCGGAGACTATTTCACTCACACCTGGATAATTCCGGGGATTATCTCACACCGCAAGTCATACTGAGGTCCATAACTCATGTTCCCTTTCATCATATCACCACTAGTGCATGTCCTTAACTTTTTGAGTTAATTAGTTTAAATACGAATCACCTAGAGTTGATGTACCTCACCGGAATTAACTTAATAATTGATCAACTAAAATGCCTCGACAGGCCCAAAACACAAATATCTCAACCGCCGGTATACTAGGGTCCCACACACCCTCTAGGGACTCACACTCAACCATCCAAACCAAACCTTCCATTAACAATACTTTAATAAAACAATTTGGGAACATATGTTCAATAGGAAATAAGGTTTAGAATAGTAAATTATAGATCCAAAACATTTAAAGAATAACTCATTTAAAATAGCATCGGAAGAACTCAAGAACATCAGTAACAGTCGACTATATACAAAAGTCGGTCGACTGTCCAGAGTGAAAACCCAAGATTTCAAGAAAATTAATCTAAGTAATAGCAGTCGACTGTAAAAGCCATAGGATGACTGTCCAGAACAAAAACTCCATAACTTAACATAAAATAATTCTAAATACTAACAGTCGAATGTAAAAGGTCATCGGTCGACTGTCCAGAATGAAAATCCAAATCTTAGGAAAATATCAAAACAGTGCAGACTTAGTCGACTGTAAACATGGTTCAGTCAACTGTTATGCACGAAATTTCAAGAAAACAAGAAAAACACAGCATCCAGGTATGACGGTCGACTGTAATTTCTACCAAGCAAACTTTCGACATGCAAACTGCAGTTTTTTAGTTGTACACTTTTTAACCGATACGGAGTTTTACTTAATAAAGATGAATTCTGTAAAAGCACATTTCTGATATGATCAAATACGACTTGTAGGATATATAAGAGTCAATAAAACCAATCATAATCACTTGAATTAACAAAATTAGCAAATTGTTGATTTTCTTCAATAACTATGAAGTACAAAATTCATGTAAATCGTTTGTGCATGTTCGTGCACTAAGAAAAATTCCACAAGACCTTCGATTAGAAATAGCAACATATTCAGAATTTAATCTTAATATTCAAGGAATCCAATTTGAGTAAAACCTTGCACAAATCCCAAAAATCCCCAATTTAGTTGTATTGCATCAAATATCATTCAATTTCTCCCAAATCTAATTCTCAAGACAAGAATTCATAATTCATTAATCCTTCTCAAAACTTTTCAAACCCCATCGTCATTATTAACTCATGGACATACAAGGTTAATATTATCATAATCAAGTTGTGTTCACCAAACTCAAAATAATATGGATCTCAAACCATACACATGCAAATCCATTCGTGGATAATTAGGGTTCACAAAAGATTAATTTTTAATTCAACAATCCATCCAAATCGTCATGTACATATTCATACTCAACCCTAGCATGCTTTCTAAAAGATGAATCACCACATCCAACATTCAAAGAACAAAACAAAACAAATATATCACTCACCTTGTTGAAGGAATTGAACGAAGATGAAAAAATAATAAGAAAAGCTCCTCCTTAGCAAGAGATCCAAGATCTTCCTTTAGAACTCCCCAATAATACGAAATAATAAATCTCCTGTATTGTGCAGCGAATGACGGCTGCACAAATCCTATATAGTCCGGGATTTAAGATTCTACGGTTTTAGAAAACATTTCCAAAATACTCCTTTTTAAAATGTCCATTTTCATAATTAGGCCCTTTTATTGGAAATTAGTAAAAACAAGTTTTAATCAAGTTCAAAAATTGAAAAGATCCCCTCCAGCATCAGCCGACTCTGTAGGGAAACCCATAAAACAAATTTGGCATTTTCATCCCATCCAATAGCGATTATGCAAAAAGATCATCTTTTTACCAAAACTTGTGAAATAAGTCAAGTTTGTAGGAACTAGAGGTAAAATCTTTACTCCTGAATTAACTAGGGATTATATTCAGTCCGAAAATCCAAAAATCTGGAGTTTTCACCCCCATTTGGTAATTTTGCACAAAAGTCATTCTTTTTGTAATAATTGCAAATAAGTCCAATAATTTTCAGAAAAATCTAGAAAATCCCTAATAATCTCAAATAATAAATAATGAGTTTTCCAAAAATAATTTTTGGTTTTTAACTTCCCAAGTCCAACATTTGCACGTGTTTTGCACGTGTAAAAAGGATGAATTTTAAGACAGATAGTTATTAAATCACAACAAAAATCATTTTAATTTACTTTCTAATCTCAAAACAATATTTTGAAAATATGGGGTACTACAGATTAAGTACGCAGCAGAAGTAAGAGCTTCTCCCCAATACATGAGTGGCATATTGCCATGAATACGGGAAGCACGAACCACCTCAAGCAAGTGTCTATTTTTTCTTTCTGCAACTCTATTTTTTTGAAGTGTATATGGGCATGTAGTCTGGTGAATAATCTCGTGTTCGACCAAATATTGTTGCAGATTCTAACTCAGGTACTCGCTGCCATTATCACTCCTAAGAACTTGAATCTGCACTTTGTACTGAGTCATAACCTGCATGTAAAATTTCTGAAATAAACCACTAACTTCACTTTTAGACTTCATCAAACAAATCCAAATCATATGAGTTCGGTCATCAATAAATATCACAAACCATTTTGCTCCTTCAAAAGTAGTGTTTTTGGATGGACCACAAACATTAGAATGAATAATCATAAATGGGAGATAGCTTTTATTTAGATTTGGAGGAAAAGAGACACTGTGACTTTTTGCTAGTTCACACACATCACACCGAAATTTAGAAACATCCAACTTCGAAATAAACTTGGAAATAATTTATTCAAATAACCAAAAGAAGCATGCCCTAGACATTGATGTCATAGCCAAATCTCTGATTTCTTCTTCTCCCCATCAGATCCTTCCATAAATAGAGCTTGAGTCAACTTGCTTGAACTTTCATATACCAAGTCCATGTAGTAAAGCTTCTCATGTCTAACCCCATAACTAATCGTCTTGCGAGTCCGAATATCCTTAAACACACAATAAGAGGGCCAAAAAATCATAATACAATGTAAGGCAGTAGTTATTTGAGCAATAGATAATAGATAAAAATTCAAGGATGACACAAACTAGCACAGTATTTGAGGTTAGGTTTTTTTTTAGAGATATGGAACCCTCGTCGGTAATAGGGGCATGATCTCTATTGGCTGTGGACACTTCAAATTTGGTGGATGATTGTAAGGTTTGGACTTGTCTAGAATCAAAAGTCATATGATCGGTAGCACCCGAATCAATTATTCATGCATTACTCATAACATTGGCAGAAACATTAAAGACATTACCATCATTACTTGTAGCTATAACCAATGCAGAGACTTGTCCAACACTCTTCTCAACTCCATCAGCAACTCCAATAGCGACAGTGGGTTGGTTGTAATTCTTCTTCCGAGTATCGCTGCTATGATCTCAGTTCTCTGGGTAGGCAATAATCTCATAATAACAAGTTTTTGTGTGACCTGATCTTGCCACAATGAGTACACTTCCTCAACTCATAAGGTAGTTTTGGTCCAGATCGACCCGGGTGGTTCTTTGATGAACGGTTCTAGGCCACCATTGCAGCTGCATCAGAGGGTTCTGATGAATTGTTCATGGTGCTTTGTTAGCGGGCCTCAAGGAAGATATATGCTTAAGATGCCTCAAGATGAAGAGTGGGATCCTTTTGCAAGATTTCTCCTCAAACCTGTTCAAACTCAGCATCCAATCCTGCCAAGAAGATATGAACCTGCAAGCGCTTGATCGATTTTCGATATATTTCAACATCATCAGGATTGTTCATGATCACCTTGTCACGGTGGTCTAGCTCTTGAAAAATCTCAGTTAATTCTCCATAATAAATGGAGAGTGACCTGCCATTTTGCCTTGCCGAGAAGGCTATCTGGTTTAGAGCAAATACTTAAACCTCATTGTTTCCATCATAGAATGCCTTTGCGAGGGCATCCCAAATATCACGAGTATTAGGTAATCGAATGCATCTCTTCGTAATCTCGGGTTTCATGGACATCAATAACTAGCCTTTAACTTTTTTTTTATCATCATACCATTTGTAATATGTAACATCGTTTTCAATACGAAATGTACTTTTTCCTCGAATATACTAGATCTTTTCACGTCCAGCAATATGCATCTCCATCAACTAAGTCCAAACATCATAGTTGGTTTCGTAAAGAGATATCCCAACATTAAAATGATAATTGTCAGATTACAATCCTTAGTGTTCGAAGATCCATCAGTTTGTCTCATGGCATTGTTACAAACAAAGAACCCCACAGAACTGACTTATGAGATATGGCAGACAGCGGCAAACAGTACACAGTATCACACCAAACACCAATCAAAAGCCCAAACAGCAAACACGAATAACAACATTTAACAAGTCGATCCAATAGAGGAAGTGCTTTGCGTGTCGGGTATAGGTTTCACTACAAATCGGGTTTGACAAATAGACCCAATCAAAGCAATGAGGGACTTGGGTTCGTGGCCAGTGATGGCGGAAGGACCTGTCGATGGCGATGCACGGCGATGGACTGGAGTATCGATGGCGACGGAAAGCAGTGGCTTCGATGATGTTGGTTGATCTTGGGTCGGGCGTGCAGGAGATGGTAGCGAGTGGCAGTGGTTGTCAATGGCAATAAGGAGAAGTGGCTTTGGTGATGCGGGAGTGGATCTACGGGCGACAACGGAGGGGTGACAGTGGAGAGGATCTGGATTGAGGATGGCAGCGGAGCGGGCGGTATGGGAGTCAGGGTTTTGGGGTCACGCAGTGTCGATTTCGGCGATCGAGGATCGATGCGGTGGCGAAGATGAGGCAGATGAACAACCCCTCTCATCTTCTTCTTCCTCGTCTTCACATAGCTTAGGATATTTTAGGCTAAGATACCATATTGTAATCAGATTTTGGGAAAATCATATTTTCTTATTCATTTCCTTCTTCTGTGTATCTTCTTTTATTTTGTTACATTCTTGGAGAAGGGACTTATTTGTTATAATGGATTTAGGAGAAAGTTAATCAGAAGAGAGATTTGAGGGAATCTGTTTCCCAATTTATAGGAAATAGGATATACGGCTCATACCAACTGTATTTTAACAGGAAGGAGGGGGCACAAATCAAAAGTCTGATAGGGTATTGAGAGGGTCTCTAGATTCGATTTGGAAATCAAACAAAAAAGTGATGGGATTCTGGTGGCATGTAAGGTTTCCTAATTGTCGGCGATAGCGAACCAAGGTGGCAGGGTGTTTAGCTAGGGTTTTTGTTGTCTACCTCTCTTTTATGTCTTTACTAGTCATTTACACGTGTGATACACATTTCAATAAAAAATTTAGAGTAAAAACTCAGATGTATTCTGGTCTTGAACCTGAGACCTCCTTCATATTAATTATGTATGCACGATATATGTAAGTTAGTATGTTTACAACCAACAACTTCAACTCTCGCATTATAATATTAGAGATTGGTTGATCCCTTTATTTGGATTATAATGTTCCAAGATTGTTAGGGATATAAGGAATAAATAAATAAGAAAATAAAATTAATAATAGAGTTTGCTTAAAATATCAAGTTTGGAATAGTTAGACTACTGCTTCTAACAGGTATTTATAGATAAATACCAAGGTTAATTATTAGGTAGTGGGATATAGTGCATTAGATTTGATGACTAACTCAGGTCTGAAATTTGTGCAATTACACGCACAATGGACATTGTTGATTGTTCAGAGTATTTAAATGAATAAATAATCTGAACACAAATTTAAAACGTCGCAAGTGTACGAATCGTTTACAGAAGCGTAGTGAAAAGCAAGGGTCGATCCCACACAGATTGTAGTAAATAACTTACTAATCAATATAACAGAGTGCTTGGTATAAAGTCTCTTTTTTTTTTTAACTGTATAAATGAAGGGAAGGAGAGATTAAAATATAGATCATGAAGTACTCAAATTGGTTAATTTAAATCAAGAAATATCTATTGAATTAGTTGGGCTCGATTTCCACCTCTAGTCATGTATTCTAGATTCAACTTCTACACTACTCTGATTACTCATGCTTGTTCATTTAAGAGTACGGTATCTACTCTTTAAATTAAAGATGTCCCTAAGCTAAGAATTAGGCATGGTATCTACTCTAATTCCTTTCTCTCCTTAAGTGTTTAGCATGATATCTACTAAGTTGCACTTGAAGAAAGCATAGAAATTGTGGGAATTGACAAACACTCAAAGATCTAAAAGTTGTCATCAATTCTAGACCTCCAAGTTGATTCAACCAAAGAACCTAGTTGATTCTTGTGTTACTAGTCATGAGCATAAGACTCGGTCATCTCAATTTACTCATCTAACAGATTCAATTCTATAATATGCAAAACTTGATAACTCAACTTTGGTTTGTATTAACCATGGCATATCAGAAGAGCATATTGATATATGAGTGTATATCAGTGTGCTCAAGTAGAGTGAGATAGAGTGTTCATCCATAAATAAGTTGAGTTAACAAACACTTGAATAGTAAGAATATCAAGCATCAAATACTGTATATCATAAATTTTGATCAAGAGCTACCAGGTTTAATCAATAAGTGATAGGAGTAGTGCTTTAGTAGATTTGTAAACAATACATGACTAGGGTTTCAATCTGCCCAAACGAGTTTAGTTACACATAATCCAACTTTTATTGACTAACAAATTTGGATACATGACTCTAATAATTTAAACAACTCAAGAAAAAAAAAATGAGAGAAGAAGTAACATTGATTTGTGGTGATGATCAACAGTGAGGCCAAATTGCCCTCTTCCTCTTCAAGTTGTATTCGATCTCCTCTGTTTCTCAGGTTCTCAATCCCTCTTTTTTCGATGCCTCTACAGTCTGTGTTTTCCCTTTTTTTTAGCTTCCTTTTTCCCCATATGCAGATCTCTAGCTCAAGATTGTAATCTCCTCAGTATCGGGTATGGATTGAGTCAAAATCCCCTTCATTAACTGCCAGAATCTGAGTTTGTAACAAAATTCTTTAGCCAACTAACTAGCTTGATTTTTGGGAAGTTGTTATTTGCAGCTGTACATTATTTGTTTCTCTACAGATTTTCGGGAATGATCTGTATATGTACATTTTGCTTGTACATGAGTTGTGTAGATGATCTGTACATGTACAGCTCACTCTTTAATTGTGGTTGCAGAGTTATTTGTGGTAGAATTGTGCAGCTTAATGCATTTGCCTATGATAACACTTCTCAATACCTGGCTCCACACACATAATTCTTTCCTCATGAATTGCAGCTTAACTGTGAAGAAGACTTTGCATCTAACCTTACATACTCATGTATTTGTGGTGCATATAGCTGATATATGCACAGCTCTTGCAGGAAGTCATTTTCCACTTCAATTGCAATCTGCTATTTGAAGTGGAGGTTAATATAAGGCTTGATCAATATGGAGCTTCAACCACCAGTAAGGTAACACCTGATAGGGAGTTAAAAGGGGGAGTTAGAGAGTGAAGAACTGGAGGTGTGTGAGCCTTGAAGTGAAAAATTCAAGTTTGCACAGTTGATACATGCACAGCTGATACTTGAGTTGTTTTGCCCTTCAACTACAATTCTTGTAATGGGCAGCTGCTGTTTGAGAAGCTTGCAACTTCATCTACAGTTTGGTCCGAAATTCTGAAAGCTTGCTTGAATTGAGGCTTGATCAACATTGAACTTTACCGCTCTTCTATTTACCAACTGATGTATAGCTGCACTTACTAGGAGATGAAGAAGGAAGTTGGAGGGTGAAGAAATGGAGATTGTAGGCATCTGAGGTGAAGATTTTGGGGTAGTGCTACTGGATGCACAACTGATACATGTACACAGTGGCAGTGCAAGAGAGGGAGAATTTCACACCTGCACATCTTCTTCTTGTAGAATTTAGCTCTTCATGTTTGAATCAAAAAAAAAAAAAAAAAAAACCCCCACACTTTCAACCCTGTTTGACACAACTCTCCATCATGCTCCTACAAATGTTTTGATGCAAAATTAAGGTTCTTCATTCCAGTGCTTCATCCTCACAGTGGTAGATTAGTCCTGAGTGAAATCTTGAATCCACTCAATTTAGTTGCTTCTAGGCTCTTTCCTATAGAAAAGAGAAAAGAAGTATAAATTACCAATGATAGAGAATTTAATTGTTAATTGTATTCAAATTATTGATCCAAAATGTGGATATTAATAGATTTATCAGACATACAACAATTATTAATATTTTACATATACTTTTTGTATCATATATTATTACAAAAAGTTTCTAGGTGACTCCGATCTAAACAGGTCGTGCTGACGCTCTCTTCTAATTGGCCTGCCTCAAATCTCTTGGAATCAGCTTGTCGTCTCCTTTTTCTTATTGACGCTCACTCTTCACAGGCAGACAAAATTGTCCGCATGCTCACCAAATCCTATTTTGAGATCCAGTTGCCCAAGAGTCCTCTATATATAATAGAATCTTTCTTTAAGAACGAGGAATACTTCATGTTGCTGCTTTTTTCAGTGTGGGAACAATCAGATGATGTGGATTTTTTTAGGACAATTTGGTCAATTTTTTGGAGAACGAGGGATATTTATAGTCACTTTGGTCAGTTTCAAGATAATAATTTTGTCACACCCCACTTCCCACTGTACGGAAGTGCGAGCACGCAACTGAGGTCCAGCGAATGATATAAGTATACCAACTCATATCATCCATAAGCTGTACAATACCAGTAAACTCAACAATACGGGTAACAATAATAATTACATGAACAATGCTAAGATATAATAACCAATATCTGAGATACAAGAAATTCGGGTCAAAATACCCGAGAATGAACAATATACTAAACATTTTATTACAATGAGGTGGTAGGAAAATAGTTGTAGTAATTCTGTCTAGAGAGTCTGATAATCAAGTTCCTTCTGTAAATCATCATCTGTCCTGTATAAACATTAACTCAAAGAAAATGGGAAAGTATCCGTTAGAGCAAGCTTCTGGCAGCAGGTAGCAACAAACAGTAAAATGGTAAGATAGCAAGATATAACATGGAAGGAACAAGAAGTAGCAGTGCAATTACTGAAAAACAGTACAATACAATATGGAAGGAAGTTCGGAACTAGAACAATATGATCATGTAAGCAACAATTGGAAACTAGTGTATTCAAGACTTCAAAGTATAATCAATTGGTAACCCAGGATCAGTTAATCATGAATCATATAATCAAGAATCACGTAATCAAGAATTAAGAATCATGTAATCAAGAATCAAGAATCATGCTTAGTATTAATCTCGGCTCTATCATTTTTATTAAATTATCTAATGCACGCAATTCTGTGTCCCATACCACAATTTCGAGTGCATATCAATCATGTGGCGTTTAGACTTAAGTAGTGAATTGTATAGGATTATGTACTCGGGGTCTTCCATTGACAGTATCAAAAATCAAGATATGTAATCAAGAATCATGTAATTAAGAATCGTGTAATCAAGAATCAAGAATCAAGAATCACTATTTCGAAAAACACGGGTCCCTTACGAGTATACTCTCTTATATTGTCCACTACTTAGCCGTACTCTTATAACCCCGGCTTGTTATTCTTTTACAATAATTAATCAGGAACATGCAGTAGGTATGACTAGTGGAACAGTAATATCAAGACATTTAATCAAGAATCAAAGAAAATATCAACAAGTATCTTAAACTTACAACAACAGCGATGGAGATTGGCTTCGAGCGCAAGGCTGCAACTCAATGGCAGTAAGAGCAACAACGACTATGGTGATGAGCAATGGCAGTAACAATAGCAACACAGAGATAACAACAAGTAAGAGTGACGTCGGCAGCAGACGGCGGCACAACAGCCAGAGAACGGAAACACACAACAAATCGATGGCGACAACAACACGAATGACGACGATGACAGCGAAAGTGAGAAGCTGTCGTCGGAGTTCAGAGGTGGAGCTCAGTGAAGAAGTGAGGAGGATGAAGATGGAGCTTTTGTTGCAGTGAGTATAGGAAGAGGAGCTTGGGTTTGGAAAGGAGATCGATTATGGGTTGAAGTGGTGATAGGAGAGAAGAAGAAGGGAATGAGGTGGAGACTACATGCATGTGTGTGTGTGTGTGTATATATATATATAGGTAAGGGGGAGTTGTAAGGTTGTATGTATGTATGTATATAAATATTTATATAAAGGGGTAGGGTTAGGCTGATGAATGGATTGAATGTATATAGATTTAATATAGTGAGGAAAATGAGAGTGTTGGTAGTTAGGCTGTAGTATAGGGAGGGGGTAGTAGGGGATGTAGGAGGCGTTAAATGCCGTAAAAAAAGTTAGGGGTTGAGGAGTTGGTTGTTGGATTAGGATTAATCAGAGTTTAAATTTAAACTCCAAAGAAAAATTCATAAAAATTTAGAATAGATCGGAAAAATATTTGAGTTCTAATAAGAATGAAATAATGCCCGATAAAGAGTCCAAAGTGAAGAAATATATATATATATATATATATATATATATATATATATATATATATATATATAATAAAATACGTACAACTGAAAGAGGGGGTTACAGATTTATTTCTATTTCCCGGTGTTTTTAGATTGGATCAGTTATCTCTTCTTCATGAAGAGATAAAAAGTGGTTGAGGGGAGTTTAATAATTAATTTTTTGAAGAGATAAAAAGTGGATCATTTATTATCTTTTTTTGAATTTTTCATTCAATTTTCGAGATTTAATAATTAATTATCCTAAATTAATAACTATTTTTTGGATTTTTTTTAAAAATTCTGCATTAATAATTATTTTTTAGATTTTTTGTAAATTTTTATTTTTTTCAGAATTATTAAATAATTAATTAAATTTAATAATTAAATAAAGGAATTATTTATTACCTGATGACGTGGTGTGATTTGGAGCATCGATCGCGAATGGCTCGAGAATTGCGGAGATCGAGTGGACTAGAAGCATTGACTGGTCAGCACAAAGTGCCCTTTTTTAGCTTGGGGACACGTTTGCTCGGAAAAATTCTTTCGACGACAAAGATGGTTCGGCTACTCGACACGTAGTGTTGACCATTGACTGGTGACCAGTCAGTTTTCTTTGACTTTTCGATCGGGAGCACATTTGTTCGGCGCAAGCCACCGACCACTGGAGGTGGTTCGGCTGCGCGCCACGTGTCCCCATTGACCGTTGACTATTGACCGTTGACCAGTCAATATTTTTTTGTGATTTTTTCGATCGGGGACACGTTTGTCTAGCGCAAGCCATCGAATGCTGGAGGTGGTTTGACTGCACGGCACGTGTCCCCATTGACCGTTGACCAGTCAACTATTTTTTGGTGATTTTTCGATGGGGGCACGTTAGTTCGGCGCAAGCCACCAAACTCTGGAGGTGGTTCGACTGCGCGACAAGTGTCTCCGTTGACTGTTGACCGTTGATAGTTGACCGTTCACCGGTCAATGGTTTTTGGTGATTTTCCGATCGAGGGCGCGTTTGTTTGGCGCAAGCCACCGATTAACCGTTGACCAGTCAACAGTTTTCTTTGATTTTTCAATCGGGGGCACATTTGTTCGGCGCAAGCCACCGAACGCTGGAGGTGGTTCGGCTACGCGACACCTGTCCCCGTTGATCGTGACCAATCAACGATTTTCTTTGATTTTCCGAACGTGGGCACGTTTGTTCGGCACAAGCCACCGAACGCTGGAGGTGGTTCTCCTGCGAGACACGTGTCCCCGTTGACCGTTGACCAGTCAACGATTTTCTTTAATTTTTCAATCGCGGACACGTTTGTTCAGCGCAAGCCATCGAACTCTGAAGGTGGTTCGGCTGCGCGACACGTGTCCCCGTTGACCGTTGACCAATCAACGATTTTCTTTGATTTTTCTATCAGGGGCACGTTTGTTCGGCACAAGCCATTGAACTTTGGAGGTAGTTCGTCTGCACGACACGTGTTCCTGTTGACCATTAACCGTTGACCAGTCAACTGTGTGCGCCGTTTGATCATCTTAACCATTTGGCTTCCTTTGTCGTTTTGCCTTCATGACCGTTGGCTACCCTCGCTCTTGAGCTTTCCCAAAAGTTGGGGGCCTATGAGCATGGGGAACCCAAGCATCGCCTCCTTCTTACTATAAGACCCCCACCCCCCCTCCTCTCTTCCCTCATTCTCTTATTTCTTATCTTCAAAGATTTTTCTTCTCCGGCGAAACTTGTGGGTCGTTGCAGCAAGGCATTACCTTTCTGACAAGCTTTACGACCGTTGCCGTCACATCCAAGGTTATATATATATATATATATTGAGTCTATTATGAGATGGTGAGCTGGGCTCCTTATCGTGAGCTGAAGATCTCAGCCATGGGATCGCAATCCGATGGCTGAGATATCCGCCCAAATGCTAAGTGTTGGAGGGCCTTTTGGGAATTTCACAACATACCCATTCAGCTCACCTTTTCCCCTTCTTCGTCTTCTTCGTCCCGACGCTCCTCTCATTTCTCCCGCTCTCGACCCAATTCCGAAACCCTATCTTCTTCGTCTTCTTCGAACCCTCAAATTCAACCCCCACATCAGCTCTCCCCGGAAGCCCCTCTCTGCCATCGATGTTGATGCAGAGGATTTTTTTTTTAAAAAAAATCATTTTTATTTTTTTACAATTTTTTTCCTTTTTTGGATGATTGTGGATTGATTTGGGGATTCAGGATTGTTGAGAAGTTTTTTTTTGTTTTTTTTTTGTTTTTTTTTTTTGTGGGTTTTTTTTAGGATTGATTTTTTTGTGTTTTTTTAATTGGGTGTAGATCTGCCGCATACATTTTCGTACCTGCCGAGGGATCTCAACTTTATTGATTATACGAGCAACATTGGGTGGAAAGAGTAAAGGGAAATTCTGATTTATGCTCTTTTTTTTCGGATTAGTTTATAAGTTTATTGATGATTATGCTGTAGTTTACTAGATCTGATTGTAGAACGCTCTGACGTGCATTTTGTGATCTGGTTGTTTGCATCTCTGTGAGTTTCGTTCAAGTACTATTAACACACCTAGTGAAATGCATGTGTTTCAAGGTAACAAAATGCATGTCAGAGTGTTCTTAATTAGGCTTTGAAAAGTATAGGGTATATTCTGATAAGTTAGCGGATTTTTTTTTTAATTATAAGCTTTTTTGGGTTAGATTAGAGTGATGTGATTGAGAGTTTGTGATCGACTGCAGGTTTCAAAGGGCGAAGCCAGTGATAATTGATCCGGGGTTGTACATGAAGAAGAAGCAGGATATTTTCTGGATTCCGCAGAGGAGTGTGCCTACTGCGTTCAAGCTCTTTACAGGTAACGTTCTTTTCAAGTGAATTTTTCTTTTCTTTTTATTTTTTTTTTATAAATTTGGGCGGATTGTTGATTGAAGTTCGTAGAGATATGTGATTTGCATGTTATCTTCTGTTCAATAATAAAAGGAAGGGATTTAGATGGATAGAGATAGTTAACTAGATTGTGGGGAAGGTATGATTTTGGGTAGTGCTTTTGGAAGTCATTTAGAAAAGAAATTCGAGGTGCATTGTTTTTTTTTTTTTTTTGAAGGAAAAGGTGGAATAATGCCACCCTGTTTCATTAATAAGAGGTTAACAAAACAAATCCGGTATACCGGGAGGAAACAAAAGTACAGTGCAGTAAATAAAACATACTCCCCCAACAAAATCCTGGGGGGTGGGTCTAATCATTCATACATCATACAACCAAAAGTACAGAAGGTCGATACAAAACACCAAGTAGCGTAGACTGCGACTACTAAAACTCTGAAGAGTATGGAGGGCGCCATCCCCTCAGTCCAGTGTCGGCCGAAACTCTACCTCCTCATCATCAAATTCTTCCACCTAGAAGACTCTGGCAATCCTCCCTCTCGCTCCTGTGGCAGCAGCTGTAGCCCAAAAGGAGATAAGATGTATGATATGAGTAAGGTTACCAGAATACTGTTACATGAGGCACGAAAGTCAAAATTATTTCTATCTAGCCATAAGACCCATGTAGTTACCGCAATGACAATGTATCACGCATCTTTCATATCCTGGCGAATCGAGGCAAACTTGGGGCCAATCCACAAGTCCTCATATTCACTGGGGTAGTCACTGGTTCCTAGGGCTCGTAACACCTCTACCATAGCCGCCTTACTCCTTGGACAATGAATAAAGAGATGATTCCAATCCTCCACATGCATGTTGCAGAAACCACAGTTGGTCGTAATCTGAGGTTGTCTTCTGGCAAGGTTCTCTCTGGTGAGGATTGCATTGTTGAGCACTAGCCAGAGGAAGACCCGAACTTTAAGGGGGGTTTTCGCCTTCCATAAAACCTGGGCCCAACTGGGTCTACATCCTCGGTAGTGAATTCGGTGATACAGGGACCTAACCGTGAAAGCGCCCTTGGACTCGAGTCCCCAGCGCATGTGATCTGGGCCTTGGATACACCTTGTCCCCAGTCCGAGTGATGCGCTTGTAAATCAAGCAGTTGCTGGCGTAATCCTGGAGTAAGGGTTCCTCGGAATGGTGGTCTCCAATTATCCCTCTTCCAGGTCTCGGCCACCGTTATATTTGGTCGCGCCGTTATCTCAAACAGATCTGGGAAGATTTCCTTGAGGGAGTGGGTCCCACACCACTTGTCCCACCAGAATCTGGTGGACCGTCCGTTACCGATAGTTGAGGTAACTGCTGAGCTGAACGGTCCGCTGGCTTTGGCAACTCCTTTCCAGAATTGAGAAACTCTAGACCCTACTCAGAATCCTAAACTTCTCGTACCTTTACCTCGAAGGTATGGTTGAATGAAGTCCTGCCAGCCTTCCCCACTATGGTGAAATACCATCCACCACCATTTTCCCAACAGGGCGAGGTTCATGTCTCTGAGGTCAATGATGCCTAGCCCTCCATGCTTCTTTTTCATGCAAGCTATATTCCACTTGATCAGGTGGTAACCTCCCCTGTTCGAGTCTGCCCCTTTCCAGAGGAACCTTTTACGAATTCGATCGATCCTTTGGATAACCCATTTAGGAAGCTCAAAAAAAGACATTTAATAAATGGACAGATTAGACAAGACTGAATTGATGAGTACCACTCTGCCACCGAGGGAAAGCGATTTTCCTTTCCATCCCGATAGCCTGTCCTCCACCCTATCAATGATAGGGAGCCAGTCTGACTTAGAGAGCTTTCCAGGCTTGAGTGGGAGCCCTAAATATGTTATCGGGAACTCATCTGTCATACAGTTAAGAATGGTCGCATGGTCCTGTGCCTCTGCGCCTGATAGTGCAATGGGAATCAGTGCACTTTTGTGAAAGTTAATCCTGAGACCTGACCATACTTCAAAGCAGTAGAGGGCCCATTTAAAGCAGACTGTCTCGGACCTGTTCCCGTTACCAAACAGTAGGGTGTCATCAGCATATTGGAGAATCGTGCACCCTTTGTTCGATTGACTGCTAGCCACAGGCGTAATCCAACCATGCCTCTGACAGTTGTCCAGCATGCCCCTCAGAACATCAGAGACGATGGTGAAAAGTAGGGGAGACAGAGGATCCCCCTGTTGAAGCCCCTTCTTGCACGGAAACTGAGGACCTGACCGCCCATTAACCGAGATTGCCGTTTTACCAGTGTATAGACACTGTTTGATCCACCTAACCCATTTATCTCCGAAGCCTCTACCTCTGAGATCTACCATCAAACAGTCCCAGTCAATAGAGTCATAAGCTTTCTCAAAGTCTAGTTTAAGAAGAAAATTCTTAGAGTGGCCCGTATGACAGTGGTGAATGACCTGTTCTGCAGTAGCCACGCAGTCCAGGATACATCTGCCCTTGATGAAACCAGTCTGAGTTTTGGAAATTAAGCTATCCATTAAGCTTCCCAGGCGGATGGCCAGGACCTTTGAGATGATCTTAGCCGAGCAGTTTATGAGGCTGATTAGCCTAAAATCCTCCACCCTTGAGGATTCCGCCCTCCTAGGGATCAGCACAACTTCTGCAAAGTTGAACATGCCCAATCTGAGATTGTTATGGAAGAACTCATCCATTAACGCTATAAAGTCCCCTTTAATTTCCTCCCAGAACACCTTGTAAAACAACATTGGAAATTCGTCCGGCCCAGGTGACTTATCAGCTCCCATATGTTTGATGGCGTGCTCCACTTCCATTTCCGAGAAAGGAGCTTCCAAGTTAGAGAACGTTTGTGCTGATTCGCTCTGCCAGTCCTGCCAGAAGTCTTCCCTGAGCGGGACCCTGAAATCGTTCTTTTTTCCAAAGAAGCCCTTGTAGTAGTCTTGAAAGGTCTTGGAGATCACCATTTCGTCTTGTGATGTTTCTGAGTCCGTTTGTAATGACAAGATAAGATTGGACCTGCATCTTGCACTTACCACTCGGTGGAAGTAGGCCGTGTTCGCGTCTCCCTCTTTGAGCCACGTAAGCCTCGATTTTTGCTGCCATTTGATCTCTTCCAGCTTATAAAGATTGGCGATATTTGCTCGAAGTTCTAGCAGCATGTTCCTTTCCTCCTGCGATAGGACTCTTGTTTCCTCCAGCCTTTCTAGTTCATCAGTGCCTTCCAGAAATGAGTTCTTTGCGCGCCAGATGGTCGAAAATCTAGACCAGTTCCATCTACGCAGCCGCTTTCTCAACCTGCGGACTTTTTCGCACCATCTGGATGCTGCATCCAAACCAGTGGTAGGCAGCGCCCAGTTTTCCATAACCAAGTGGTGAAAATCTTGAATTTCCAGCTAGGCCTTCTCAAATCTGAATCTCCTAGGCCTTGGAGATTCCTGAAACCCCGCATCAAGAAGGACCGGGGTGTGATCTGAGGTCGGTCTAGGGATAGTTTTAGCGCTAGCTAATGGGAATTTAGCCTCCCAGTCCATAGACATAAGGATTCTATCCAATTTGGCCATTATCGAGGTTTCTTGCATGTTGGACCAGGTAAATAGTCTGTCATTGATAGGATATCAATAAGTTCTAGTTCCGCGATCACCCTATTGAACTCTTCATCTATGCCTGTCGCTGGATCCCCTTCCCAGGTGCTCAAAAGCAAATCTAGTGATATTGAAGTCCCCCCAACTATCCACGCACCCTGCCAACGTTGGCGAATATCGGAATTCGAGGTGCATTGTTTCTGTCTAAGTTCTATCATTTACCATTTCTACTCTCTTATAGGAATGTACTAATATTTAGGATAAGCAATACCAATACTATATGTTTGACATGGTAAAAAATTAGCTTACCAGTACTATTTTGCTTTGAAAAGTGAGCTTAACTGATCCTTTACATTCTCGTGTATTTAAGTTCCTTATGGAATCCAGATCTCTAGTTAATTGATAGTCTCGTGTTGGGTTAGATTTTCATCATGTTTCGTAAGGAATTTGTGTACATTATTCTATGTGTCAATTTCCACATTTCACTTTAAGACAAACATTATGATATATTAAGTTATTAACATTTTTTCATGTTATTTAAAATAAAAAAAATTAGAATATGTTCTTTATGGCATTATACAGATTTTTGAAATGTATATGTTCGTCTCTTGCCTTAATCTAGTTAAATGTAATTTCATATAGCAATCTATTAATACGTATCTTCTTACGAACTTTTTCTCCTCCACTATAGAATGTTTGGGAGCATCCCAGTTGACTTTCCAGGCTTATGAGAGACATTACTTTGTTATCTTTGTTATCTTGTTATCTTGTTCATAATTTTACTCAAATGAATACAGTTTAAGATTGTTGTTTTTATTTTTTTAGGAGCAACAGCAAAAGCTCAAGCAAGCAGCAGCAACAGGTCAAGCAAGGAGTGAAATTTTGAGCCGATTTAAGTCATTTTTTATGTTGTATATTTGAGCCGATTGGACTTTGTTTATGTTGTATCTAGGCTGATTGAGCTCTTTTTTATGTTGTTGATAAGCTGATTGAGAGATGTTTATGTTGTATCTTGGCTGATTGAGCTTTTTACATGTTATTTACAGCTCTTTATATGTTATTTCCAGGCAGATTGTACTTTGTATATGTTGTATATTTGAGCTGATTGAACTCTATTTATGTTGTAATCAATATATTTGAATGAGAAAATATTCATGAATTGAGGTAATTTTGTACATGGTTATTTGTGAGGTGAAAATGAAGAAGATCAATATAGTGCTTCTGTTCCTTGTTTCAGTTTATTTGTGAGGAGAATTCGAACTGCATAATTTACAAGACTACAATTTTTTAAGAAGGCTAATACACGTGATGGTATGAAAATCTCGAGCTCTTTTATTTGTAAAATATCAGCCTGGAAACAAAATGAACAGGGCTCAAATTGCTGATAACTAACATAAACAAGGCTTAAAAAGCCTGAAAACAACATATACAACTCTTAATCAGCTCATGAACAACATAAAAAAGAGTTCAACAGCTCATTAACAACATAAAAAAGAGCTCAATCAGCTAAGATATAACATAAACACCCCTCAATCAGCTCATAAACAACATTAAAAAAGAGATCAATCAGCCATGGTACAACATAAACACCCCTCAATCAGCTCATAAACAACATAAAAAATAGCTCATTCAGCCAAGATACAACATAAACACCCCTCAATCAGTTCGTAAGCAACATTAAAAAAAGCTCAATCAGCCAAGATACAATATAAACACCCCTCAATCAACTGATAAACAACATAAAAAATAGCTCAATCAGCCATGGTACAACATAAAAATCCCTCAATCATCACATAAATAACATAAAAAAGAGCTCAATCAGTCAAGATACAACATAAACATACTTCAATCAGCTCATAAACAACATAAACATAAACATATTACATCTTATTCATTTCATTCATCTCATTCATCAAATGTTACAATTTATTTTAAAGCCCTATAATAATAACTGCAGTTCTAGTAGTATAATCTTCTTGGTTTCCTTATCCATGGGTTGTGCGACTGCATGTAAACATTGAAAAAAAAAGATTTAGTACTGTTAGAATTAATTTTATGCATCAAGAAAATAATAAGATCAATATTGTTAGAATTAATTTGATGCATCAAGAAAATAATAAAATCATCAAAATCATGATTTGAATTAGTTGTAGGCTCAGAACACACACTGGTGTATATCAAGCATCAAGATTAGTTTAGGGCTACATTATTATGCCATGCCAACTACAACTAACCCTCCCCCCCCTCCCCCCCCCCCCCCCCCCCCCCCCCCCCCAACCACCACCAATTCTATTTTTGCCCCTAACTATATTGACATGAGAGGAGCGTCGGGACGAAGAAGGGGAAGAAGAAATGAATGGGTATGTTGTGAAATTCCCAAAAGGCCCTCCAACACTTAGCATTTCGGCATTTCAGGACGAGAAAATCTCAGCCATCGGATTGGGATCCAACGACTGATATCTTTTCCTCACGATAAGGGCTTCTTATCACCATCTCATAATCTCATTCAGGTCACAATAGAAAAAAGGACAAGGGCAAACCCCATATAATCAGCATAGCATTCTAGTTAACATCAGAACAAAAAAGAACATGGAAAAACCCCACAAATGAAGTGGCATACATCTCAATCAGGTCATAATGCCACTTTATGTAGACTTGACCAATACACAACAACACTAGGTAGAGGGGGGAGACACACAATGAAAATAAATAGCTTGTTAAGTAGTGCTCATCATCATTGCCTAGACGAACACAACAAAAAACTGGGTAAATTTAAAATGAGGGAATATCAAACACTTCCTGTGAGTGAGAATATCAGATGCACCCTTATAACCATCATAGGGCACAAACATGCATCCATGAACACTTCCTGCAAAACATCAAGATTGGAGTATAAGATCAAACAATATAAACATGAACAATATTGTCTACTCTGTACATTCAATCTTCAGGTTGATTGGAAGCATAATGAATGCATCACCAAAACATAGTACCAGGTAATAACTTCGGTCCATGCATTGAAGCATAATAATCTGATCTCATCTCATCACAGCAGGTCTCAATTAATGAGCACACTGATAGCAGCAACAATCACAATAACAAGAACAACAACGCTATATCAGTAGCAACAACCCGATGCAGATAGAAACTAAATAACTTGAAATCATAGTCCAAATTTAATTTGTTGTAATCATACTCAAATCATCTAACTCAAGACCTAAGAGAAGTAAAATCTTATATAACATGCTACAAAGATAGAAACAAAATAACTTGAATTCATAATCAAATTTTAATTTGTTGTAGTCGACTAAAGCTTAATCTAGCCGAAGCTTTAAATGGAAATTAGAATCCACAGTGGCCTTGGAAAGATTCCATTCGATATCCTCATAAATGATATTAGGTAACAACGTGAACCAAAATACTAGATGTCCAGTTTGTTCGATAACCTCTCTAGAAACAAGGGAATTATATTAATGGCATAGAAAGTCCTTAGCTAGGATTTTATGACTATTTGGTGATTAGTAAAAATTAAGCTATAATATTACTAGACAATACTATGCTTAAAAAATAAATACTTCCCTGACATATTGTACCTGATCATCTTGTTCCACACATTATTCTTGAGATGCAAATATTACCTGACAAATTAATTAACAATAATGAGTTTGAACAAGTGAATGAAAAACATATAACAATTGTTAAAGCATAGCAACATTGTCTAATTAATATTGAGATGACCCGCCATTACTAGAAAACAACACAATGCAATGGAAGCATTTCCAAAGCACATAGTGTTATTCTATTGGCACTAAAACTTGAAATGCCCCATACACCTTATGACTGTAAATGTGGTATTATATTACTTTTAATATCACGGTATAATGCTAGCTAAATCATTTCCCCTGCATTGTGGTGCACCTGAACTTCCCCTTAGATTCCTACAAGCTATGTGCATATGAATATGCTACTGGCAAATTGGTAATCCATGTATAAATTTTAATCAATCAGAGAGTGTAATTTCTAAGATTTGTTGCTGTGTAATCTAGAACTGTGCCTCGCTAACAAAAATGTTAAACAGCAGATCCTTCTGTAAATTTAGAAGGAACAAGTCAACACCTCCCAAACTCGTGGAGATATTCACTCCCTTCTACTGCTGTAGCTGCTGCACACACATAATCTCAAGTCTGATCCTATAAGTACATGCTAGGGTTAAGAAAAGTAAAAGTTGAGCAAAAGTCAAAATTGATAAAGTAATGAGATTTAGCCTTCACAAGACAATAACGTTGTATAGACTATAAACGAGCAGTAAAACACGAAAGAAATGGCTACCTCCAGTCTCTTTAAACATTGCGAGCATATCAACAAACGAAATGGGTTTAAGATTACCCGATACAAAGATTACAACTTTGCTAGGAGATCGACGAGCTGCTCTTTACGAAGAGGATCCAGAAGCAAACACAGCTAGGATTTCGATTTGGGGAATCAGGTGCGATTTGGAGCTAGGGTTTGCGAATAGGGTTTCGAGAGTGAGAGCGGCGTCTGGGGCATCAACATCGATGGCGGAGAGGGGCGTCGGGGGAGAGCTGAGGTGGGGGTTGAATTTGAGGGTTCGAAGAATACGAAGAAGGTAGGATTTAGGGATTGGGGGTGGGGGTTTGAGAGCGGGAGAAATGAGAGGAGCGTCGGGCCAAAGAAGGGGAAAAGGTGAGCTGAATGGGTATGTTGTGAAATTCCCAAAAGGCCCTCCAACACTTAGCATTTGGGCGGATCAGATCTCAGCCATCGGATCGCGATCCAACGGCTAAGATCTTCAGCTCACGATAAGGAGCCCAGCTCACCATCTCATAATAGACTCACTCTCTCTCTCTCTCTATATATATATATAGGGAAAGCTTCTGTTGTGCACTCTTCTAGTGCACACGGCGTGTGCACTAGGCCTTCGGGCGTTCATATCGACGATCCGAACGGTTCACATTGATCTACACATCTAAATTAGTCTAAATATGTAAAATCAAATTATTTGAAATTCATTTACCCATCTAGTGACATGATGGATGGGTAAATGAATTTCAAATGATTTGATTTTACATATTTAAACTAATTTAGATGTGTAGATCAATATGAACGGTTCGGATCGTCGATATGAACGTCCGAAGGCCTAGTGCGCACGAGTGCACACAGAGGGAGAGTGCACAACCGAAGCTTTCCCTATATATATATACTAGGTTTGCCCGTTGGCACGTGCCTACGGCACGTCTTCGAAACGGTACACCTTGTTTGATTATATAAAATAGTTTTGCACGTCCAGTAAATTAATTGACGTAGCAAACATAGAGTAAAAAACATATTATATAATTTTTGATTTTTTTGAATTATTTTTAATGTTTTTAAAACTTTAAATTTTTTTAGTCTTTTAAATTTTTACAAATTTTAAATTTTTTATTTTCTTAATTTATGAATAGAAGAGGGAGAGAGAGAGAGAGGGAAAAAAAAATATATGAGTTGTTTTGGGTGGGAGATTTAAATTTGAGTTTTGAGGGGAATTTTTGGGACGGAAAATATGTTTTGTAAGATTAGATTTAGGTCTTTGTTTTTTATGGGGATTGAAGGAGAGCCACTTGATAGCTTTCTTTGTGTTTTATTATATAGATAATTACAAATGAGGGTATAAAATCTAATTTCTTAGAACTTTGAGTGTGGAAATTAATGAAATTTAATTGTTGAAGAGATATTTGATATTTTCAATAAAACATGTGCAATAAAAAAAATATAAAAATTCTGAAAATTTATAAGACTGAAATCTTAAAATCTAAATTTATAAGTAAATAAAGAAAGAATGGGAGAGAGAGATAGAGATAAAGATAGAGAGAGAAAAAGAGAAATATGAAAAAGAAAAGAGAGTAAAGAGATAGTAATAAAGTAATGAGTTTTTTAGGGGGGGGAATTTTGATTTTGGTGTTTGAAATTTTTGGAGGGAAAATGTGTTTTGTGAAGTTTAATATGGGCCTTCAATTTTGGGGGGGATTGATTGTGAGGCACTTGATAGCTTTCTTTGTAATTTATTATATATATATATATATATATATATATATATATATATATATCAAAGAAGATGTCTATGGTGTCTTTGAGATGAACCCCCCCCAAACTACGATTCGCAGTGGGGAGGAGGAGGGCACGGGTGTGGGGGGTGTTAACGTTTTGACGAATAATTTATGATGTTTATTGTTTTGACCTAATAGATTAGTGATGTTTTTTGTTATTTACCCCCCAAAAATTCAATTAAGTAAACTAGGTTTTAATGATATTTAAAATAATCTTCAAAAAAGTAACCATACATTAAAATAAAGGTAAAATATGGTAGAATCTCTTACTTTAGAGGGCACTTCAAGTCCAGGCTAGACCGTTATCTGTGGTGCTATAGTGTTCAAGGCTTTCAAAACTTTGTTGAAGTTTTTATAGTGCAAAAATGTGAACGGCCAAACCTTGAACATTACAATATCGATCATTGTGGCCCACAATGAATAAGAATGTTGCTAGCAATTCTTCATCGCAAATATACCTTGTATCTTCCAAATGTGTTCTCTCTATAATAATAGTACACAACTTTAGAAACACATCCAGGTACATTTTATGCAATTTCTGAAAGCTTTCTGGATCGTCCTTCAATAGTTGATGTACACATTCATATCCTTTATCAGTAACTGATCGTCATTTGAGAGGACATTCTATATGTTGAGGCATCAAGTCTAATCAATCTCAAACTAAACAAAGTCTCAACTTGATTCTTCGTATCAAGCACAAACATCAAACATACATTTAGAAGTTTTAACTTTATCAATAAAAATCGAATTTTGATCATCACAAATTAAACTCACAATTATAAAAAAACAAAACTTTCCAATCATTTCAAGTAATCATCATATGTATATGTTCTGCTATTCATACTGACCCATAATAATAATCAACATCCACCATTCATATGTACATATATAAAATGAAAAGTAATGATGAAGTGTTGTATGCCGAAGGTGGAGACGATGACTGAGTTTGGATTGGTCGGCGTCTGGTGGTGCACACAAACCAAGGCAGGTGGAGGAAGGTGGCTGCTGTGCCGTCTCCTGTCCTCTTCTTCTTGCTGTTTTGATTTGGAGGTCATTCGTATATAGGGAGGTGATGACTTTATGATTAGGGTTATGATTTTTTTTTTTTTTAGCGAGAAGGTGGAATAAGGCCATCCTATTTCATTAATAAGAAATTAACAAAACAACCCTGGAGCAAATTACAACCTACAGACAAAAAAAAAAACATGAAGCGACATGACCTGTACATATAATCAGCTCCCACTCTAACCTACGAGGACCAACTAATTGTATGTCCGTCAAGCAAGCTTTGAGCACCCACCTCCACCGCACGTGCCCACCCACCTGAAGCGAATCCTGTGGGGTTTGAAAATTTGCCGCTCCCCTCCTTCTACCTCATCAACGCCACTTCAAACATGGTCCAATCGGAGTCGCACCCAAAAGGAGAGTCATCGCAAAAAACTCTCACTGACCCTAATCACGGACACAGTCTAAGAGAGCAATGAAGAACTTATACTCTCTCAGATGACTTCTCACAAACACAAACAGCCACCTGCATAGAGTAGTGAGAACAACGTCTTCACTCTCTCACTCTCTCACACTCTCTCACACGTAAAACCCAACCAAATCACAACCAATTTGAAGAATCACCTTCACCTCTCGCCCCTGCGGGCGGTGGACGTTGTAGATTTCAGGGTCAATGATGAGGGCGTAGTGGCGGTGTTGTTGCAAAGTCTGTGACAGTGGATTAAGGAAGGTCGAGTTCAGTATGTGACTCCTCTACTGCCGACCAAGAAGACAAACATCTCCCCTCTGTGCACCTCGTGGGGGGACCCCTTCTGCGGGCCCAAGCCCCACCCTGTACAGTAACGATCATGGGGGGACCCCGTCTTCGGGCCCTAGCCCCACAACTATACACCTCAGTCTTCACACCGAATCAAATTGTCCTCTACCTCCTTCTTCACATCCTGGACGCTCCGCGACAGTTGAGACCAACACCCCGAAAGCTGCGACAAGTGAGCGCCCATCACGGAGGGACCCCGTCTTGGGCCCAAGCTCCACAATCGGTCTCATGGTGGTAAAATACTAGTATGTAATAAGCGGTTTCATGGGGGGACCCGGTCTTCGGACCCTAGCCCCACAACCGACCTACACCGCAAACATCACAACTAGACATACCCAATCCAGACAGCTCCACCAATCCCCCAAACCACAAAATACCTTGCCATCTCACACCACGGCACAACCAAGCACACCCCGGCTTCTTCACACGCACTACCAACCCTCGAAAAATCAAAACATAGCTGTAATTGGCCCCAAGAGTATGGACATAGGTGGCAAGCGCGAAGAGCAACCAGTGAAACACCTAGCAAAGCTAACCAATCTCTCACTCAAATCCAAAACATAGATCCAATCTTCCCTTCTCTCTTATCACTTACACTCATTCCAAATGCCAAACCCAATCTTCTCCTCCTTTCCTCCCTCTCACTCGCAATCAACATACTCACTCACAATCATCTCTCCCACCCTCATAATCAAGACTCTCACACAGAAACACAACCAAATCTCAAACCAATCTCTATAGGGCAGTGAAGATCATACCATCTCCTATCTCTCACTGGGTCTGGATGAGGGGTGGTGGGGTTGCTGAGGTTGGTGTCGGCAGTGACAGAGGAGGTAAGGGGTTGTAGCGGCAGTGGCACGGCGTCGGAGGGGGTGGTCACGGTCTAGGGCTTGTCGACACCGAGATCGCCACATCCTTCAAGCGGATCACCCCCAATCCAACATGTCCATGGTTATCGCCGATGACAACGAAGGCTTTAAAACGAGATTGATGACTGGGCGCAGGTCTGCTTCTAGATGGGTATAGTCATCAAGACCTCATCTTTGAGGTCGGGGAAGAGGAGGTCGATGATTTGGTACACCTTGACGGCGAGGGAGTGGAAGTATATTTGTTACAGGGAGGTGAAGTCTTTGACGAGGCGACCGAGCATGGTGATGGGGACCCACTCGCCAGAGATCTTCCCGTCTTCTTGACGACCTCAACGGCTACCGTGCCCGTGATCGCCTCGCCCACAATCGCCATGACCACACCCGAAGCCTCGCCCGAAAGAACCTCAATCACCACCAGAGAGAGGAGAATCCTCCATTGTGAAATGATTAGGGTTATGGTTTTAGTAAGAAGAATGTCTATTCATATTCCTATTGTGGTCTATTCATCTTCAGAGTGAGAGAAAATAGAATAATATGTGAAAATGTATAGGTTAGAGAACTGATTTCTCATGGATTTTAATATTTATACATAGCCCCTTAAAATTCTTTGAAATCAGTAATCTAATTAAATCATTAAAAATTGTTCAGTTGTTGAATAACATTACACTTAGAAGGATAATTTAAAATCCTAATTGAATATATCAAAATTTTAAAAAACTTTTAAAATCCTGATTGGATAAAGTTAGAGCATCCACAGTCGTTCAATGTAAAAAATGGAAAAATGCATATTTTGGCAATCAATTTCGACAAAATGCTGCAGTCGTCGAATGACAAATGCATAAGTTTGTTAAAAAAGAAACAGACGTCTGTCATTAAAAAATAATTTATACAGGTCAAAACTTAGAAAATATTAAAAAAAATATCGGACGAAACAAAGAAGAAAAAAATTCAAAAAATTGATGTTTCCATCGGGTTTTAAGAAAGTTTTTTTGCAAAAAAAAATTGCAAAAGCAATTTTAAAAATAGTTTGTAAAAAATATTTGCAAAAATAATTTAGAAATTTGCAAAATTAATTTAAAAATTTGCAAAAAAAATTAAAAAATTTACAAAATTTCCAAAAAAAACAAAATAACCGGATGGAACATGATGTTTCGTCCGGGTTTTAAGGAAGTTTTTTTTTGCAAAAAATGGCAAAAACAATTTGAAAAATGTTTGTAAAAGGTATTTGCAAAAACAATTTTAAAATTTGCAAAATCAATTTACAAATTGCAAAAACAATTTAAAATTTACAAAATTAATTTTAAAAATTAAATCTTTTAAAAAATTGGATTGGGATGAAAAATCATGTTCATTCCCACCCTTAAATTCATTTAACCGGTTATTTTATTTGGTTTTTAATTTTTTTTACTTTGGACGAAACATGATGTTTCGTCCGATCAATTAAAATAATAATTAAATAATTCTGACGAAACATGTATAATATGTATTTTGCTATTTTGAATGCTATTTTTTTTCTTTCTGCTGTAGCCAAATTGTCAAAAAATAACAAAATAGCTCACGACTGTGTGCGCTACAGTTTTACAAAAAAAAAAAAAAGAGAAAAAATGGCAAACAAGCAAACAACTATGGATGCTTTTATACAATATAAAAAAAATCTTAAGCTTAATGAATACAATTCCCTTGGACTTAATCAACTACAAAGCAAACCCAACTCCCCATTTACTGCTTTTCTTCCGTTCTGATCACCGTCTTCCTTTTCCCCCTCTTTCATCACCGAAATTCCTCAATCAAATTCCATCAATTCCACTTCTAATGGACACCATCGGCAACAACAACATCAATGACAAGCTCGTAATCTATCGTAACCCCCTCTCAATTTCACCCAATTCCCACTTAATTTAATTCCAATTTGACCATCTTTTGTGATTCTTTAGGTTTTGTTGGGTGATATGGGAGCGGGAAAGTCCAGCCTCGTGCTCCGATTTGTTAAAGGACAGTTCCTCGAGTTTCAGGTGAAAATAGATCCAAGAATTAGGGTTAGGTTTTGATTTGGAATTTTTTGAAAGGGGGTTTTGTGATGGTGCAGGAATCGACGATCGGGGCGGCCTTCTTTTTGCAGACGTTGGCGGTGAGCGATGCGACGGTGAAGTTTGAGATTTGGGACACTGCAGGGCAGGAGAGGTATCACCGTTTGGCTCCAATGTATTATAGGGGAGCAGCTGCTGCAATCATTGTGTATGACATTACGAGCATGGTGCGATTTAGTGAGATGTTGTGGAAATTTTATGTGGAAATTTGTGGTTTGTTTGCTTATTGTGTGTGTGTGTGTCTGTCTGGTAATGTAGGAGTCATTCGAGAGAGCTAAGAAGTGGGTGCAGGAGCTGCAGCAACAAGGTTTGTTCGTGGCTATTGACTCCACCTATTATTTTGAAATTTTTGTTAATATTTTGTGTTCGCAATCTGTTTTAGCTTGATGTTACTAGTTGATGATAATGGTTTGTTCGAAGTTTTTGTTAATATAGGGGTTTTTGGGGATAATTGTCATTTTCTTAGATAGTTTGACAAATGAAGATCAGTCTCTTGGGTAAGTGAAAAGGCTTAGCTAGGGAGATCATTGGAAATTGGATTAGGAGAACGAGAATAGTTCAAATGAATCTATTGGGAATTCAAGTAGATGGCTGTGATTTACTTGGAGGGAGGACCTCGGCTCAAACGATTCGGGCGTTTCTATCAGCGCAGGTATCGTTTAGGACAGTTGCTTCATTGTTTTGTATTTTATTCAGTAATCATATTTGTTTTTGGCAATTATAGTCATATTTAGTAGTTTTACGATTTGCACCCTTTTCTTTTCTGCATTAGAATATTTTTGAGATTTTAGAATATTTTGAGATTTGTATCAAGATTTGTTTTGAGCCTATATATAGGACTTGATATTAATGAGAAGTAATGATGTCATTGATTAAAAAAATTATTTTGTTGAGTTTTTGCTCTTCATTCTCTTTTTTGTGTAAGGCAATTGAGATACAATTTTAGGTTTGTGATAAACTCTAAAACTACCCCCAAATTTCCAAATTAAAATTTCAAATCCTAATCCCCAAATTACTTCACACCCTAAACCCTATCTTCTTCTTCATCTTCCCTCTCTCTCCCGAGCGTTGACTACCAACCTCGACCACCTACCGCCAACACCCCCACACCCTGTCGTCCCTCCACCACCCTCGTCGCCTTCATCGACCCTGCCGCCAAATCTCGACCTCATTTCCTCCCCTCCACGTTGCCGTTGCTTCCCGACTGCGACCACCACCCTTACATCCATCTAAGATCCCTTGCCAGCACCTGCATCGAGCCCGCTGCCTCCTTGCCGCCACTCACTGTCCCGAAACCCTGCAGCGGCATCCTGCAACCTCGCTACTCCTCCATCGCAACTCCACAAAATTTGTAATCATGGTAAACTCTTTTCACTTTTCAAATATTTGTATTACCACTTTATTATCTAATATGGCTAAAAATAGGATTAAATCAGGACCGTTCAAATCGGATACGAATCTTAAAGCTCTCAGGGGTAAAACGGTAATTTCACTTACAAACGGGTCTAAAATGGGAATTGGGTCTTTCTTCAAAGCCCAATAATCCATAAACAGATATGTCCTACTGGGTATGGATCCCAACCCGTTACAAACCAGTTCAGAAGGATCAAGAAGAATTCAGATTCATAATTATCCTTAAGAGGTGGTTTTAACCACTTCTATCCATTCACACCGGAAAGTAGAGATTTGTTTTTATCTCGAAACGGATTCCTAAGGCGACTATAAAAACCCCTCTCCCCTCACCATAAGAAGGTAATCAATCTTTTGCCCAAAAAAGCTCTTTCATAATCTTTCTGATTACGACAAGAGCGTCGGAGGGTGCGTCGCCGGGATCTATCCCGGTGTTTCGCACTTTTTGCAGGTTCGCAGCAGCAGCAAGAAACCAAGCCAATACGTTGGTGAAGGTCAACAGGTTTGCCTTGTTCGTTTTCTCAAGAATCTACAAATTCTATCTATTGCTTCCAAACCAGATTCAGCGGCAACAGATTGGCGCCGTCTGTGGGAACCGAAAAAGCAATCCAACCTAACTTCTAGTTTCAAGCCATGCATCCAAAAGAGAAGGAGAAGACAGCGGTCTCCAGCCGAAGAACCACTCATCTTCCTCCTCCAGCTCAAGGTGTTCTTCCTCAATAGGCCCCTCTAGGGTCTCGGGGGGCTGCCCAGGGGGGCTTCCGTCAGAGTCGTCCGAAGCAACATCCTCCTCATGACCATGTAGCAGTTCCCAATCCTTCAATTGACTCTATGGTTTCTCAAAGTCCTCCCGAGCGGGATCTCCGTCAAGTGATTGCCAACCGCCAAAAAGGGGTCGACCTCCGAACTCGCCTGAATGGATGGCGAGCCCTTGGGGGAGTTCATCAACCTGAGCACCCAGGGGTCTTAAGAGTTCGGACCCCCTGCAGATCGAGGACTAGAAGATCCCCTCCCCCGAGGAGGCGAAGAGAGTCCCCTCAACGTCATCGGTAGAGAAGTCATTCTCCAGTAAGCCGAGCCACACATAGGGACCGCCAAGCTGGAGAGGCGCCAGTCACAAGGGCGGAGTTCCAAGATTTTTAAGAGGCCGTTCTACGGGCCCTCAACGTCGCTCCCAACCACGAGCAACGGGTACCTAGTCCTCAACCTGTCCCAAGCCGTCACCACCGCACTCCTAGTCCCCTTTCGCATGGGAAAGAGTCTAGGAGATCGGCAGGATATGACCGAAAGGAAGACTCGGTCCACCGCCATCTCCACGAGATGGAGAGGCGCCTTGGCCGACTAGACAGAGAAGAGGAACAACGGGCGAGAAATTTTTCGCCCGAGCAGGCCTTCGTTCTCCCGAGCCATCATAGAAGCCCCGGTCCCGCAAAACTTTATGTCCCCTAACTTTGAGTCATACAATGGGGAGTCGGATCCCGCCGACCACATCGAGAGTTTTAAAACTCTCATGATGATCCACCAGGCTTCGGATGTGCTCCTTTGCAAGACCTTCCCTGTCACACTGAAAGGGCCAGCGAGAGAATGATACTCTCGACTCCCCCCGGCCTTCATCTTCTCGTTCGATCAGTTCGAAGGGTTTTTCCTTACTCATTTCGTGAGTAGCCGTCAGGCCGAGAAAACAAGTGTATCTTTGGTGATCCTCAACCAAAGAAGGGAAGAACGAGAGATTACGTTCGGCGCTTCACCGCCGAAATCCGGTCTATTGCCTCTCTCAACCAATCAGTAGCCTCGACGGCATTCGGGCACATCTCTAATGCTGACCTCAAGGCTTCCCTTGCAAAGAAGCCTCCTCGAGACTTCTCAGAACTCCTGCTTAGGAGTGAGAAGTACATCAGAGTAGAACAGGCTCTCAACCCCTCCACTTTCGAGGAATCATCTTCCGGGAATAAACAGAAGATTACGAGCGAAGAAGGGTCCCAGAAACTTCAGAGGGACGACAATGGCCAACGCCGTCCAGCTCCTCGTTTTGAGAAGTTAACCCCCCTCAGTGCTAGTATATCAACAGTTATGGAGGTGGACAAAGAAGGGCTACTCCGTGCTCCTCTTAGAATGAATACCCCTGGCAAGAAAAGAAACATGGATAAGTGATGCCGCTTTCATAGGGACCACGGCCACGACACGGATGATTGTCGGGCTCTCAAAAAGGAGATCGAATAACTCATACAACGGGGACACCTGGACAAGTTCGTCCGCAGAGATGGGTCCGACCTTCCATCCCGAGGAGCCTACAAGCGAACAGAGAGGTTCACCGAGTTCCAAGATTCCGAACCTGGGGCCGTCCTTCACCTCATCCAAGGAGGTCCAATGGGGGGAGAACCCAACTCCTCCCAAGAGGCCTTCACCCTATCGTAGAAGTAGGATCTCGGTTTTCAATAAGGTCAATGCTTGTAATCCAGGCCAACAACATGTAATAATGGTTCGCCCCATCGAAGCGGCCATTTAGTTTGTTTCAATAAAACTTAAGCTTTTGTCTATTATTGCACTTGCTTCATTTCCACATCTCCGAGTCACTTCTACGACTCACTAAATGGTAAGTTCGGAGTCCAGCTTGTCCTACAAGGCTGCTCCCATAGCTTACTAAGCTCAAAAGATGAGTTCGGAGTCCAACACTTGGTTCGACGTCGCCTTAGCCACTTGCAAACAAGCAAGTGCAGGGCAGCTCACCATTCGGAATTGCTCCTACAACTCGTTAACTTTCTTAACAGTAAGTTCGGAATCCAACACTTGGTTTGACGTTGCCTTAGCAGCTTGTAAACAAGCAAGTGCGGGGCAGCTCACCATTCGGAATTGCTCCCACAACTGTTGAACCTCTTCTCAGAAAGTTCAGAGCTAAAATTCTCTCCTAGAGTTGTTCCTCAAACTTGTTTCCCCAACGACTCTCTCATAGAGTCAAGCTCTTCGCTCCGCTCGCTCCCAGAACGGACCTTTTCTCAACGAGTTCAGAGCTAACACTCTGTCCTAGAGTTGCTCCTCAAACTTGTCTCCCCAATGGCTCTCTCCTAGAGCCAAGCTCTTCGCTCCGCTCGCTCCCAGAGCGGACCTCTTCTCAACGAGTCCAGAGCTAAAACTCTCCCCTAGAGTTGCTCCTCAAACTTGTCTCCCAAACAACTCTCTCCTAGAGCCAAGCTCTTCGCTCCGCTCGCCTCCAAAGTAGACCTCCTCTCAACAAGTTCGGAGCACAACTCTCTCCTAGAGTTCCTCCTCACACTCGCCTTCCAAACGACTCTCTCCTAGAGCCAAGCTCTTCGCTCCGCTCGCCTCCAAAGCGGACTTCTTCTCAACGAGTTCGGAGCACAACTCTCCTTTAGAGTTGCCTCTCAAACTCGCCCCCCAAACGGCTCTCTCTTAGAGCCCTCGCCTAACCCAGCGACCTTTTTCCAAGAGACTTCGGAGCCTAACTCATCTAGAGACGCTCCTTAGACTCGCCTCCAAGATCGGATCTTCTCAAGAGTCATACAAAGCTCTCTTCAACTTCACGAAGACAAAGATATTGCAGGACTATTTTGACCATGAAGAAGGATGATTCTTCAACTTATTTCTGAAGAGAACTTGTAGACCTCCGAGTTAGCTTCGAAACAAGGGGTCACACGCCCCAATCTGACCTCCATAGCACCAGGAACGTCCGTTACAATACACATGCGCCGAACACTCTTGCCACTGACGTCCAAATGCGGGAAAATGTGTTGACTGGTCAACGCGCCACGTGTCGCTCTCCCATTCGTCCCCGAAGTCACTTGCCACCAACGTCCAAACGCAAACAATTGCATTGACTGGTCAACGGTGACAGGGACCCACTGGCCACGTGTCACTCTCCCATTCATCTCCAAAGTCACTTGTCACCGACGTCCAAACGCAAGAAATTGCGTTGTCTGGTCAATGGTCAACGGTCAAACTTGCCACGCGTCGCTCTCCTGGACTTTGGCAACACGCTCCGAAGTCACTTGCCACCGAACCTGAAATGAGAGAAAAACTCTGCCTCAAAATTCGTGTTCGATCAAGATCAACAGTTGTGATTAAAGCCAAAAAGAGAAAGTCAACGGTCAACATTGACTGAGTCAACAGTCAACCGTTGCTGCCATGTGTCACCCCCTTTACTCGTTTCCGAACTCACTTGCCATCGGAGCTCAAATTGGAGAAAAAATTTCACCTCAAAATTCGTGCTCAAACGTGATCAACGGCTCAGATCCGAACAAACAAAAAAGGAGGGGGTCAACGGGTCGGGTTCAGACCCGTTAGGGACCCAAACCCGAAAACCCACACAGCTTCTTCCCTATTCTTTGGCGCCAAAAAACCCGAACCCCACACTGCTTCTTCGTCTTCGAGAATTGGCGCCAAAGAACCCAACGACAGCTCCGCCATGGCCAACGTCTCCATCGAGCTCTCTCCACCCACGAGCTCACCTCCGCTGCGAGCTCCAACAAGGAGCTCCGAACTCCTACTCATCGAGCTGTACGTCTTCTTCCCCGAGCTCCAAAAACCCAACGCCAGGCTTCTCCTTCAACCTCGGCGAGCTCTGTCTTTGAGCTTCCTCGTCGAAGCCTTGTCATGCTGCCGTCGAGCTCTCCCACAGTCGAGCTCCATCACTGCCTCGACGAGCTCCAAGCTCCACCAGTCGATCAAAACACCAACATACCACTGTCGTCGAGCTCATTCAACCTCCGAGCTCTGTCTATGAACCTCCCTTCGCCGAAGTCCTGACCTCCAAGCTCGAGCTCAACTCCGTCGTTGAACTCCCCATCGCATACACCGACTCGTCGAGCTCCCCTCCACTGCTGAGCTCCACACCATCGCCGCCGAACTCCGACGAGCTCTTCGCCATTACAGTCGAGGTCCTCCGCTGTCGAAGTCGCGAAGCTCGCCTCAAAATCCGAGCGTTCGTGGCACCGGAGTCCAAATGTGAGGAAAAAGCTCCCCTTCACGAGCTCCTCGTCGAGCCGCCTCTGACGTCGGCATCCACCTTCGTCGAGCCTCCCTGCCGAGCTCGTCTCCACGTCGAGGAAACCCATGCCGAACTCCTACACTGTGTCGAGCTCCGAACTCCTCGCCGAAGCTCGGGCTCCTCTCCTCCGTCGTCTACCTCACCAACTCTCCATCACAAGCTCCGAGCTCGAGCTCACTCCTCTCGCCTACTCCACTCTCGAGCTCACCAAGTCGACGAGCTTCCTTCCACCGCCTTCGAGAGAGCTCCGCCGAGCTCTCTTCTGACGTCGGCCTCCACCTTTGCCGAGCTCCATTGGCGATGGAGCGTGAAGGTCGGCAGTGATCGCTGAGCGTTCGTGGCACTAGAGTCCAAATAAGAGGAAAAAGCTCCCCTTCACGAGCTCCTCGTCGAGCTACCTCCGACGTCGGCCTCCACCTTCGTCGAGCCCCCTTGCCGAGCTCGTCTCCACGTCGAGGAAACCCATGCCGAACTCCTTCTCGGTGTCGAACTCCACAGACTTCCTCGCTGCGCTTCTTCCTTAGCTTCGCTGAGCTTTGAGCTCGACCTCACCGCCAGCCAGCCGAGCTCGAGTCCGCTCGCCGTCACCCTCGACAAGCTCTGTACCCATCGCCATCGAGCTCTAACATCCCGAGCTTTCTCTCTGCTATCCACTACGTCGAGCTCACTCCCACCTTCGCTGAGCTCCAAACGTCGAGCTCCAATCTCTCCGAGTTCCAACCTTCTCGCCATGCTCTCCACTGTCGCCGCCAAACTCCGTCGAACACGTTGAGGAGACCTGAGCTCCTCCCTTCGAGGCTGCGTGAGACGGAGAAGAAACAAGAAGATGGAGTGAGCTCGACGTCGAAGAAAAAGAAGAAGAAAAGGAAAGAAGAAGACGTACGAAAAAAAAATGTGGGGTCGGCGTTGACGTGACCCCATCCAAGATACTTTGTCAATGCGCACCGAACCCATCGTGACACCGACCTTCAAACGAGGAAAAAATGGGCTCCTCCCGATGCGTGCTCATCTGATCATGATCAACGTACATAAACGCGCCACGTGTCCAGGTATTTATTTATTTAATTGAATTTATTATTTAAAAAATCCGAAAAAATTAATTAAAAATCAAAAAAATTAATTTTAAAATTCTAAAAATAATTATTAATTCGGAAAATAATTTTAAATTCTGAAAATAATAATTATTAAATTAGAATAATTAATTAAAATTTTTGATAATTAATTATTTAATTCGGAAATTAAATAAAAAATTCAAAAAAATAATTAAAAATTGAAAAGAAATGCAGAAAAATTTGGAAAAATCCAGAAAGAAATGAGAATATTTTTGGGAATTTTACAAGCTCAGAATAATATCGTTGCATCTCGAGCAAGATCCAAACTCCCTTAAGAACTCTGATAAAATTCCGTACGCCATTAGGGCAACAAAATTACTCCTCAAAGACTGTAGAACTCAGTCTCAAGGAGTGGGGGGCTCGTGATATGGCTAAAAATAGGATTAAATCGGGACCGTTCAAATCGGAAACAAATCTTAAAAGCTCTCAGGGGTAAAATGGTAATTTCACTTACAAACGGGTTTGAAATAGGAACTGGGTCTTTCTTCAAAGCCCAATAACCCATAAACGGATCTGTTCTACTGGGTACGGGTCCCAACCCGTTACAAACCAGTTCAAAAGGATAAAGAAGAATTCAGATTCATAATTATCCACTCCGGGAAGTAAAGATTTGTTCTTATCTCGAAACGGATTCCTAAGGCGACTATAAAAATCTCTCTCCCCCCACCATAAGAAGGTAATCAATCTTTTGCCAGAAAAAGTTTTTTCATAATCTTTCTGATTACTGACAAGAGCGTCGGAGGGTGCGTCGCCGGGATCCATTCCGGTGGTTTTAACCACTTCTATCCATCCACACCGGGAAGTAGAGATTTGTTCTTATCTCGAAACGGATCCCTAAGGCGACTATAAAAACCTCTCCTTCCCCATCATAAGAAGGTAATCAATCTTTTGCCAGAAAAAGCTCTTTCATAATCTTTCTGATTACTGACAAGAGCGTCGGAGGGTGCGTCGCCGGGATCCGTCCCGGTGTTTCGTACTTTTTGCAGGTTCGCAGCAGCAGCAAGAAACCAAGTCAACACGTTGGTGAAGGTCAACAGGTCAACAGCTTTGCCTTATTCGTTTTCTCAAGAATCCACAAATTCTATCTATTGCCCCCACACCAGATTCAGCGGCAACATCATCTCTATCATATTATTTGATTTAACTGTCGTCCACAAATATTGAGAGTGGGTTTCTATTTGCTAATTAGGGTACGAATCTTTATTGAATATCTTACATGCTAAGAACGATTAAGTATTATTATTGATTGATAGGATTGAATCTTTAATTAGGCTTGTTAAACTATTTTATATCTTGAAAATCCATCAAATCAATTAATAGTTATAATTTCTAACTTAATCTGTATTACGTGTTGGTAAACTTAATTTTTTAATCTTCTTGGAAATTCTCTCTTTAGGGTTAAGTTTACATCGTTTTGGTATAAGAGTGAAGGTTCTGAAAAACCTAGTTCTTTATCATTTAGGCATAATTTTGCATTCATTTAGGATCGTTTTAGTGTTTTTAATTTTTCTTTCTTTTTAGATCATTTCAGATTTAAATAAATAAAAAACAAAAAAATTTGGTGCATTTAGGACACATTTTTCCAAATTTCAGCAAACACACGATCCCTAGTTTTTCACCGTTGGTAAATGCGTCTTCACAGCACCATCACAGATCCTGAAGAGCCTTTCTTGTCCCTTCCCAACCACCCAATTAGAAATCCTAGACTTTCGCAGTCCCTCCTCGAACTGAGATGGACAACTCCGATATTTCCGCTACCCTAGCTGCCATTTAAGCAACTTTTGTTAATATCGATAAGAGGCTTGAGTAAGTGGAATTCAATCAAAATGTTGCCCCTGTCCCTCAAGGGAATGATCCCTCAAGGGAATGATCGTGATGGCCGACGTTAAGATCGTGACCCTGACGAACAATACAAAAAGAACTTAAGGCTGACCTTCCCCACTTTAAAGGCCGTATGAAACCCCAAGCTTATCTCGATTGGATCTGTGCCATGGATCATTACTTCGTGTAGTTTGACATGAGCGAAGTCCTCACGGTCAAATTTACCACAATGAAATTAATTGGGAAGGCTCAACAACATTGGACTAAGCTTGAACATGTCGGCAGAGGCCGAGGCTTGGCAACCATGGCTACTTGGGAGGCCATGAAAGAGATGTTCACTGAGAGATATGTGCCCCTATCTTTCTACACCTGAATGCTTGATTCGTGGAATCAACTCTATCAGGGAAGCAAATTCACTCCAGAGTATGTGGATAAGTTTGATGACTTTCTCATTTGGTGCAATGCCTTAGGGAAAGAGTGCGAAAAACAAACTCTCTAAGTTTAGAGTTGAATTACGAGCCGATCTTGGGAACGAGCAAATTCATAGAAACGTGGACTCCTTGGCCGCAGCTTATGTCGTTGTCCTTAATATGGATTCCCTTAAACCAAGTTCCCATTATAAATCCAACGATTCGAGGGATTATTCCTCTAGAATGATCTCCATTAATCCCTCTAGGCCTAAGCCCCCATCTTCTCAGTAACCCAATAAATCTTATCCCAGCAAGCCTAATTCAAATTTCAATCCACCTAGAAATGACAGTAAGGGTAAGAACACCGAAAAAGACTACTCTAAGGTTGATCCTCTCACTAAGTGCAATAAATGCAAGGGATACGGCCATATTGCTGGCAACTGCCCCAACCCCAGTAGGATCAATATAATAGAGGGTACCGCTGTCATTGCTGATGATTTCGATAATGAGTTTTCCTATGAGCCTATTGAAAGTGATGACTTCGGCGAAGAAGAGAATGACCAGTATCTCCACTGTATTCGGTCGATCCAATCACCTCACTTGAATGTAGTCAGATGTGCTTTGTCCCAGCCAAAAGAAAAAGATGATTGAAAGTGCATTGCTATATTTTACACTTTTACGACTATAGGTGGCAAAAACTGAAAGGTAATTATTGACAGTGGGAGCTGCTTCAACACTCTCTTCTGCGGTCTTAGCTAAGACCAGATTTAAAGCTGAACCCCATCCACGCCCATACAAAGTATCTTAGATTAATGCGACAACCCTCAAAGTAACACATCGATGTTTGGCCCCTGTGGACTTCAAAGCTCACAAAGAGCAAATGTAGTGTGATGTGCTCAAAATAGATGTGGGTCAAGTCATTTTAGGGAGACCTTGGTTATATGAATACGATGTGACCATATATGGTCTATCAAACCAATGTGTGTTCCAGCACGATGGACTAAAAATAAAGCTCATACTCGTGAGACCACGAACTGGTCCGGCCGAAACAACACCATCTCCCTTGAGAAATGGCAAGGAAGTAACGTATATGGGTGAAAAAAAACTCACGAAAGAAACTGACAAAGGGGCTACAATTTTTTTACTCACAGCGAGAGAAGTCCCTAAAGATCCTAAGTCACTCATACCGTCTCAAGTTACTTCTGTCCTACAGGAATTTGCAGATGTGTTTCCTTGCTGACCTTTCCAACCAGTTGTCTCAACTGCGTGACATCCAACACGCTATTGATCTAATTCCGGGAGCGAGTTTACCTAACTTGCCACATTATCGGATGAATTCGACAGAACTTGCTGAGTTGAAAAGGCAAGTTGATGAGTTATTGGCAAAGGGCTTTATCCGAGAAAACTTAAGTTCTTGCGCTGTTCTCGCTCTATTGATGCCAGAGAAAGATGGAACCTGGCGTATGTGTGTGGACAGCTATGTCATAAACAAGATCACAGTAAAGTACCATTTTCTCATTTTCCGTTTGGATGACATGTTGGACATGATGCCTGGTGCCACAATTTTTTTCAAGATTGATTTTAAAAGTGGCTACCACCAAATACGTATTCGTCCTGGTGATGAATGGAAGACCGCGTTCAAGACGAAGGATGACCTGTACGAATGGATGGTCATGCCGTTTGGAATGACGAATGCCCTGAGCACGTTTATGAGAGTCATGACGCAAGTACTTCGTTCCTTTATGGGCAAGTTACTTGTGGTGTACTTTGATGATATTCTCATTTACAGCCGATCCGTTGGGCAACATCTTGATCATTTGAGACAGGTCTGCGGTGTTTTGAGGAAGGAACCGCTTTATGCTAATCCTACCAAATGTACCTTCCTATCCGATCAGACTCTTTCTGGGATTTATTGTTTTTGCCAGAGGAGTATCTGCTGACCCAGAAAAGATACGAGCTATTACTGAGTGGCCTGAGCCCCGCAATATTCGTAATGTGCGGAGTTTTCATGGTCTTGGCACCTTTTATCGCGGTTTGTGCAAGGATTTAGCACAATTATGACTCCGATAACCGACTGTTTGAAGAAAGGTAAATTCGTATGGTCGAAAGAAGCCACGAAAGCCTTCGAAGAGATCAAGAGAAGAATGACTCAGACACCTGTCATGAGATTGCCTAATTTCACTAAAGTCTTCGAAGTAACGTGTGATGCTTCTTGTATTGGTATAGGTGGAGTCTTCAGTCAAGAGAGTTATCCTGTTGCTTATTTCAGCGAAAAGCTAAACGAAGCAAAACAAAAATACTCCACTTATGACAAGAGTTCTTTGTGGTAATTCAGTCACTTCGCTATTGGCGACAGTACCTCTTGCCGAAAGAATTCGTTATTTCCTCAGACCATGAGGCTTTAAGATTCCTTAATTCTTAACAAAAGTTGAATCCAAGACATGCTCGATGGGTAGAGTTCCTACAAGAATATTCGCATACCATTAGACATACAAAAGGGATTGATAATAGGCAACGGATGGGCTAGATCGTTGTCACATGATCTTATTTATACTGCGCACTGAAATTATTGATTTTGAGAGATTAAAAGATGAGTATACCCCCTGCCCAGATTTTCACGAGATCTACATCTCTTTGAAGGATGACACCACTCAAGTGATAGATGATTATTTCTTGAAAGATTATCTTTTCTTTCACTCCAAACTGTGCATTCCTAGTACATCATTACGAGAGTATCTTGTTTGGGAACTGCACACTGGTGGATTTGCTGGACACTTTGGGCATAGCAAGACCATTGATGTTGTGGAACATAGGTTTTATTGGCCTAAACTGAAGAGATGTTGCGAGACTTATTAACAGATATCATACTTGTCAACTCGCCAAGCAACGAAAACAGAACACGGGCTTGTATACTTCGTTACCTGTTCCTAGTCGCCCTTGGGAAGATGTGAGTATGAATTTTGTGTTAGGCTTACCGAAAACACAAAAGAAATACGAGTCCATTCTTGTCGCCGTGGACCGTTTTTCTAAAATGGCCCATTTCCTTTTGTGCTCGAAAACTTTCGATGCCTCTCGTGTAGCTCAGATTTTCTTTGAAAATATTGTGAAGCTACATGGGTTGCCAAAAATCATTGTGTCCGATAGGGATGTGAAATTTACGAGTTATTTTTGGAAGATCCTATGACACAAGATAGGTACGAAATTGAAGTTCTCTTCAGTCTTCCACCCACAGACTGATGGACAGACCGAGGTTGTCAATCGGAGTTTTGGCAATCTCTTACGTACTCTTGTAGGAGAAAACTTAGGAACTTAGGACTTGAAATTGACTGTTGCTTGATGTTGTGGAACATAGGTTTTATTGGCCTAAACTGAAGAGATGTTGCGAGACTTATTAACAGATATCATACTTGTCAACTCGCCAAGCAACGAAAACAGAACACGGGCTTGTATACTTCGTTACCTGTTCCCAGTCGCCCTTGGGAAGATGTGAGTATGAATTTTGTGTTAGGCTTACCGAAAACACAGAAGAAATACGAGTCCATTCTTGTCGCCGTGGACCGTTTTTCTAAAATGGCCCATTTCCTTTTGTGCTCGAAAACTTTCGATGCCTCTCGTGTAGCTCAGATTTTCTTTGAAAATATTGTGAAGCTACATGGGTTGCCAAAAATCATTGTGTCCGATAGGGATGTGAAATTTACGAGTTATTTTTGGAAGATCCTATGACACAAGATATGTACGAAATTGAAGTTCTCTTCAGTCTTCCACCCACAGACTGATGGACAGACCGAGGTTGTCAATCGGAGTTTTGGCAATCTCTTACGTACTCTTGTAGGAGAAAATTTAGGAACTTAGGACTTGAAATTGACTGTTGCTGAATTTGCCTATAACACCTAAAAATAGAACCACCGACATGAGTCCACACGAAATTGTACATGGTTATCGTCTTAGGCAGCCGATAGAGTAGATATTAGAAGGAAATTAGAAGGCAGCCCATAGATCTTGGCCCTACGTTACAACATCAGAGTCTCAGAGTCTGTATCTACATTTGTATCCTGCATTTATGACTTGCATAGAGAAATTTCCAATAAAATTAATGAGAATAATTTTAACTACAAGCTAAGAGCAGATATTAGAAGGAAATTTCAAACTTTTAATATGGGTGATGAAGTGATGGTTCGGATTCGTCCGGAACGGTTCTCAGCTTAAGAAGTTGAATGCACGTGCGCAGGTCTATTTAAAATTCTTCATAAAATCAAATAATAATGCCTATGTCGTTGACCTTTCTAAAGATTTTGGTATAAGTAAGACTTTTAATATTGAGAATATAGTTCCCTATGAAGGCCCATAATTTAACCATAGAAATCCTTTTATAAATGAGCCTACTCTGCAGCCTACTGGTGAGATTCCCACATTATCCCCACTACTTGATACTACTTACCCACCGACAGAAAAATCGGATAATATTTTAGATGATCAGAGAATCTCTACTAGAGATGGTGATATTTATAGGTATTTGGTAGGATGGAAAAACAAGTCGGAGTCGGAGAATACCTGGATAGATCGGGAAGAGCTCCAGCTCTTGGATCCAGACCTTTTGGAGCACTATGGCAGGAGGACTGATTTTGACTCGACTGGGTCGAGCCCTCTCCCATCCGGGGAGAATGATGAGGACATCGGTTCAAGACGATTCATGCATTTCTATCAGCGCAGGCATCGTTTAGGATAGCTGCCTTATTAGTTTAGTATTTTATTCAATAATCATATTTGTTTTTGGCAATTATCGTCATATGTAGTAGTTTTACAATTTGCACCCTTTCCTTTTATGTATTAGAATATTTTGAGATTTGTATCAAAATTTGTTTTAAGCCTATATATAGGCCTTGTGATTAATGAGAAGTAATGCTATTCTTGATTAAATCAAATTATTGTGTTGAGTTTTTGCTCTTCATCCTCTTTTTTTGGGTGGGACAATTGAGTTACAATTTTAGAGTTTATGATAAACTCTAAAACTATCCCCAAATCCCCAAATTAAAATTCCAAACCTTAATCCCCAAATTAACACCCTAAACTCTCTATCTTCTTCATCTTCCCTCTCTCTCCCGACCGTCGACTACCAACCCCGACCACCTACCGCCAACACCCCCATACCTCGTCGTCCCTCCACCGTCCTCGTCGCCCTCATCGACCTTGCCACCAAACTCCGACCTCATCTCCTCCCTCTTCGTCGCCGTCGCTTCCTGACCGCGACCACCACCCCCACAACCACCCGAGATCCCCCGCCAACACCTGCACCGAGCCCGCTGCCTCCTCGCCACCACTCGCAGCCCTGAAGCCTTGCAGCCACATCCTGCAACCTCGCTGCTCCTCCATCGCAACTCCACACAATCTGTAATCCCGGTAAACTCTATCCACTTCTCAAATATTTGTATCACCTGCCTTATCATCTCTATCATATTATTTGATTTAATTGTTGTCCAAAAATATTGAGAGTGAGCATTTCTACTTGCTAATTAGGGTACAAATCTTTATTGAATATCTTACATGCTAAGAATGATTAAGTATTATTGTTGATTGATAGGATTGAATCTTTAATTGGGCTTGCTAAACTATTTCATGTCTTGAAAATCCATCAAACCAATTAATTGTTATAATTTCTAACTTAATCTGCATTACGTGTTGGTAAACTTAATCTTTTAATTGTATTGAAAATTCTCTATTTAGGGTTAAGTTTACATCAAAATCTCTAAATGAATGTTGTGATTTAATAACAACTGTATGACCATAAGAAGTATAGGATTGGAGTTATAATCGTGACATAATGAATTTTGGTGTGGAAGATGTCTTAATCTCTTTATAGTAGGATTTTAGTGACATGAACGATCGACGTATTTTTTATTTTTTTTAGGACACCAACTAACGACATATAGTGACATGAATGCCCAAATATGTGTGCCCCTAGTAAGCTCTACAAGTGGAGGGTGAAACTGGCTTGGGCTTATGTTAAAATGATGACTTGTTACTATCCACCACAAATTTAGAATCCACTGGCTTTTATATGATTACGAAAGTAATGCATATGGGTTTGATCAACATTTGGTTAAAGTTTTTTGTTTTTTTTGTTTTGTTTTTTGTTTTGTTTTTGGGTGGAAGTTTTCAGTATACTGTGCTTATTTTTGGTTTTATCGAAGTTTAGACATTTGTTTTAGGGCAAAAACCAAAGTACCCCTTAACGTTTGGCCTGAGTACAAAATGCCCGTGCAATGTTTGAAAAAATATATTATACCTGTGACAGGGTAAAAATGGCCTGAGGCCCAACCAGGGCCCGATACAATTCCCACTCCGAAAGATAAAGATAGCAACCTAGTTCGGCTCCGAACCACTTCAGGGTCGGCGTCGAACCTCGTGTTTGCCCTCACGGTACTCGCCTCCTCGTACCGACGAGCCTCAGTAGCCCTCGGAGTCCGATCCGGGACAGTCCCACAGGCCGTCCCCCCTCTCTGGCGGGGCAGAAGGATGACCTGGCGCAGCCTAGGCCTTCCGATTCCCCCCCGAAGCACAGGAGACCCGCGATCAGCCACGTCAACTCCAAATACCGCCAAGGGTTTCGCCACGTCAGCCCTATACCACTCCTGGTATTGCCACGTCCGCCCTAAACCCCCTGGGCCTTCTGCCACGTCAGGCCCACGGGCTTTCGGATCCAGACCCGGCCCCCAAGTGGAACCAAACCCGGTTGGGATTCTCTATAAATACTAGACCCACACCCACCTTTTGAGGTAATCAATCTTTTGCCACTTAAATATACCTAGTTATTGCTACTCTCTCACAGAGACTGACTAGAGCGTCGGAGGGTCCGCCACCGGGATAAACCCCGGTGTTTCAGGACCGTCTGCAGGTACACAAGACCTCGGATCCGACCCTTCCGATCCGAGCCCAGCCTTCAACATCTTTCCGAGCTCATCGTAGGTCCCAGAAGGTCAACCGAAGGTCGGCAGACGAGCGGCATTCTCCTTCAATACAAATTGAGTCCGAACTCACACCTGGTGCATCCACACGTCTCCCAGAAATAAACAGCATCAGGTTGGCGCCGTCTGTGGGAAACAGCTGCTCCAGAAGCCGATCCGATCCAGACCCCCAAAGGACCTCGACAGCCGAACCCTCATGGCCTCCAAAGGCAAGGGGGCTGCTTCCTCCGTCAACCAACGGGACTCGCCCCCACCCACTGATAAAGCCAGGCCACGCACGTCGAAACACAAGGCTCTCCCTCGGGAGTCCCAAAGGAGCGTCGGCCGGCCAGCCCAGCCCGACCTCCGGGGAATAATCCTCAACCGCAAGATTACCCGCAGCAGGGGAAGGGCCGCTTCCAACCCGGTCCCGAACCATCCGAGACCGCCGCCCGAGGTGCGAAGACCCGCGCTCAGCCGAGTCGGAAGACAACCCTCGGACCGACTAAACCGGGTCGAGGGAGCCCCCGTCACTCATAAGGAATTCCAAGACTTCCGAAGAGAAATTCTGGGAGCCCTCCGACGGGCCCCCAGGGAAGAAACCCTCCATTCCTAAACAGGGTCGGACGCCGAAGCCAGCGCGTCCCGCCCTTCAACGATCCAGTCGGAGGACGATGACGTACTCCTAAGACGCCTGCAAGAAATGGAGGATCGCCTCGATCACATAGGGGACGGCGGCCAAAGAGCGGCTCAGGGGTACAGACCTGTCCGTCCTCCCTTCTCCGTCCCCATCCTCCAAGCGGAAATACCCCGGAATTTCCGACCCCCTCAATTCGAGACCTACGATGGCGAGGGAGATCCTGCTGATCACATGGAGGGTTTCAAAACCCTCATGATGATTCACAGCGCCTCGGATCCCCTGCTCTGCCGAGCCTTCCCTGCCACCCTTCGGGGTCCAGCTCGCGAGTGGTTCTCGAAGCTCGCCCCCGGCTCCATTTACTCCTTCGACCAACTCGAGGGCAATTTTCTTGCCCATTTTGTCACTAGCCGGAAGGCCGAAAGGACCAGCGCCTCATTACTTGGGCTCAAGCAGATAGAGGGGGAATCACTCAGAGTGTTCGTCCGGAGATTCACCGCTGAGGCAAGGTCGGTCTCCTCCCTCGACCCAGGCGTCGCTTCAGCGGCATTCCGACACAACGTCCTTCACGGACAGCTGAAGGCTTCTCTGGCAAAGAGACCCCCCGTCGACTTTCCCGACCTCCTTAATAGGGTCGAGAAATACATTAGGGCAGAGGAGGCCCTTAATCCCGAAGACGCCAGGGATGCCACCGGGAAGGGAAAGCGGAAGACCGAGGAAGTCGAACCACCAAAGAAAGCTCCAAGGGACCCGGGCGCCATGAAGAAGGTCCCGCCAGTCCCCCGCTTCGAGAGGTACACTCCCCTGACGCATAACATATCCGCCATCCTCTTGGAAATCGAAGACAAGGGCATTGTCCGACTACCACCCCGATCTAATAACAACAAGAATCGAGATCAGCGCTTTTACTGCCGCTTCCACAGAGATCACGGGCACGAAACCGACCAATGCCGAGCCCTGAAAGACGAAATTGAAGAACTCATTTCCAGAGGGTACCTCCGAGAGTTTACCCGTGAAGGCCCACGGGATCGGCGAGACGCTAGGAACCGGAGGCAATCGCCTCCGAACCCTCCTCCAAACCAGACCCAGGGTCGGGACCCCGATTCCGAGGGAGCCACAGATATCCCTTTCATCTTGCACTGTGTCCACGGAGGGCCGATGGGAGGTGAATCAAATACTTTTCGAAAAGCCTTCATCCGAGAGGTGAACGCTGTCAGAGACAACCCCTCGCCCAAACTGCAGTCAAGGCCGGTCTCCTTCTCAGGGGAAGACCTTGAAGGTGTTCGCTTGCCCCACTGCGATGCCCTCGTCATTAACCTCCACATGGCTAATTGTGAAGTCCGCAGGATCCTCGTCGACAACGGTAGCTCGGTGAATATTCTTTTCCTCGAAGCCTTCGAAAATCTCAGGTTACCCAGAGGCAAACTCAAGCCGGCCGGGTACACCTTGCACGGGTTCTCCGGCGTCCCTGTCGTGATAGAAGGGATTGTTACCCTCGACGTTACCGCCGGGTCGACTCCTGTCAAGAGGACCGAATCCATGGACTTCATGGTGGTCAACGTCAAGGCGGCTTACAACGCCATACTCGGCCGGCCTGGACTGTGCTCCCTACAAGCGGTGCCTTCGGCTTACCATCTGAAGCTCAAGTTCCCCACCCCGCAAGGAGTCGACATCGTCCGAGGCAGCCAAGAAGCAGCACGATCATGCTACATGACCACCGTCGGGGGAGGTGTGTTCCCCCTCGACGCCGAACGAGCATAGATTATGGCCCGGCTAAATGTAAATCCGTTTTTGTGTAAACCCTCATGTGTAAAGGGCTGCCTTAGCGGCCCTCCCTACCTTATACTAAAAATACCCCTTTTTGTCCGAACCCAAATGTCTCGATAGTCTCAGTATGAGTCCGGACCGAGGGTCCTTCCTAAGGCCCCACTTCGATCCCTCGCGGAGCGGTGGAGCCAGACCTTGCCTCCGACATTGCGCGCTACACTACTGGCCGGAGCGAGGAAGGAAAAGGATTCTTTGTTCATACCCCTTTATTTTCGTTCCAAAGAGAAAAAATAAAACGAAAGAAAAACAAGACCGTTACAAGACCGCTCCACTCATCTCAAATCAGGAAGATCAGGGCCCCTCGGGCCCAACGAGGGACGAAGAGTACTCCGACCAAGCAACTAGGGGCCCCTCTCCTCGTTGTGGTATTCCTTAGCCTCAGCCACAATCGACACTCCAGCCACAGAACTCTGGGCGTCATCCGGTCGCGTCCGCTGCAACAGCAGCAGCGCAGAGGGAACCCCCTCCGCCTGTCGACCCGCGGAGGAAGAGAACGAGGCACCCAACACCGCCTTGTAACGAGGCATCTCCATCTCCTTCTCCACAAAGACGTCGCGAGGTAACCCCCCAGGAGAGGGCCTCGGCACCAAGGTACTAAGTCCGGCCTGTCTAAGGTCCGCACCGCCGAGCTCCCGATCCCACATCGCCCTTCTCAACCGGCGCACCTCCGCACTTAAGACTGCGGACTTATTCCGATAAAAGTTACAAGCCGTATCGGTGTCCCGAGCTCCCCTTCGATGACGAGCCAGCGCGGCCTCCAGGACCTTAACCTTACTCCGGAGCCACGCTACATAGAAACTACGGGAGTCCACCTCAGGGAGGAGAGCTGCGACCTACAAGATAACCAGCCAACTCAACACACATTCTCAAGAAGATTCAGAAATGTCCGAGGTCAAAACAACCGGCCGATCAAAAAACTTTTCTTGCCACTATAAATCCAGGTGCTTCTTACAAAAAATGCGGTGGCCAGTCCGCGAGAGGCAAACACAATCGAGGGAGAGAAAAAGAAAGACAAAAATTACACAACTCATTGACCCACCTCCGCGTCGACGGACGGATCCACGGGTGCGTCGGCCGGTGGGTCGACGGCAGGCCCTTCTTCGCCAGGAGTCTTCGACGTCCCCTCGATCTCCATATCATACTCAAACTTGGACAAATCGAGGGCCGGGAAGAAGTGCCTCACGTGGCTGAGGGCCTTCGCATAGCTTTTGTCCTGGGCCGCGATCACCATCAGCTGGCCCGTAGTCAGCACCTCCTTCGCCTCCTTGGTGAACTTCGTCTTCAGGGAGGCCATCTTCTTCTCCCACTCCACATCCTTGGCTTTAAGCTGGAGCTCCAGCTGCTGCTCCCTCTTATGCGAACCCTCGAGTTCGATCTGCATCTCCTTCATCTCCAGCTCGCTCTTTTCTGCCCGAGCTCGCTCTTGGGCCAGGGACGCCTCGTACAGGTTCTTTATGTTGGCCCCCTGTATGCAAGCCTACAGCCAACGGCAGATAAAGATCAGGCCTCCGCACGAAAATCAACAAAGAGGGACAGGGTCGACAGACTTACTCGCACAGTGGCCTGCGCCAGGCGTGCGAACGCCACCTCCACGGGCTCACCCTCCATCGCCTTGCGATCGCGAGGGGTCGCCAGCTTTTCCACCACTTCAACGGCTTGGGCCTCCTCTGTCAGGCGGTCCCCCATCCGAACCGACCAGTCCGGAGCCCACCGCTGCCGCAACAACTCCACCACCGGATCCTCTTCCTCGGCCTCGACCCAGGGACCTTTCCCCTTGTCAAGAACAGGGGCCCCCGCTAGGCCCTGACCCTTCGAAGCAGCCGCACCCTTGCTCGTCTCCGAGCGACCCCTCTTGGTCCTCGGCTCGAATTGGACCTCCGAGATGATTAGGGACGACCCCCTCGGCCTCTTCGCCGCCTCCTTCTCAGCCTTCTCCTTCCTCATGGCGAGCCTCTTTGCCTTGATCGACGCCTCGTCCATACCTGCGGGAAAAACCATTAAGAGCAATGAGCAAGAAAGCAAGAAAGGACCAAGAGAAAAGAAACAACTACATACACATAACGGCTGGGCTCAGTCCAGCGCTCGCCAAATTGGTCTCCATCACCTCCGTCCAATCAATACTAGGTGACTGGCGGAGGCGCTCGACAAACCCCCATTCATCGGCCGACAGATCCCCCTGCCTCGGCGGTTGGTAGTTCGGCTTGGAGTGGTTCCATCGAGTGGGAATGTCCCATGGCTCTTCACTCCGGATCACCAAATATTTCTCCTTCCATCCCTTGATGGAATCCGGGTGGTTGCGAACGACCTTCCCCCCACTCCGGGGAGAGATATAGTATACACCCTCGGCCGACGAGCTGACCATCAACATCGCGCGAAACACATTCAGCCGCAGGGGTACTTGCTGTTCCTCGCACATCAGCACAAAGCAGATAATCTGCTTCCAAGAGTTCGGCCCGTACTGCATGGGCGCCAAGGAGGCCCAGTTCAACACGTCCCTAACGAACGGGTGGATTGGCAACCTCAGGCCAGAGATGAAAGCGTCCACTGGGAAGACACAGTACCAAGCTGATAAGGGATCGGTGGGGCGCAGAGTAGAGCTCGGCATCAGCAGTTCGTAACCAGGCCCTATATGATACGCCAGCTGCAGAACCTCCAAATCCCCGTCCTCCAAAACGGTCGAGATCGCGTCCATCATCACCCTCCTCCGGCTCGGCGAAGAGGGTTGCACTCCGAAGAGCTCCTGGTCAGAAAGGTCGTCGGGATACTGACGGAAATGCTTCCGCTGAACGGGCGAACCCGTCATCAAATTACGGAAAACAGGCGCCTGGCTCGAACCGCCGGTCCTCGACCCCGGTTTTCTTGGGGCCCTCTTCTCCTTCTTGACTCGCTCCGATGGTCCTCGACCCTGAACGGTGGATCTCCTCGCTATATCACCCTCGCCTCTCTCCTCATCGGAAGACAACTCCAGCACGCGAATGCCGTCCGAACTGTCGCCGGCTCCCTCCGACCCGCTACTCTCCACCACAAAGGGACGTCGGGAGCGCGACAGCCTCGTCTTGTGTACCGCTTCCCCCTCACCTACTGAGTCCTCCCAAGAAACCAAGCCAGTAGGGCCCACAACGGGCACCGACTCCTCGAACACGGGCTCTTCCCACGACGTCGACGGAGAGTCAGGCTTTACTTCCCCCCTGGACGACGACGCCGACGAACCGGACTGAGCCCTATCCATCTGTGCCTAAAGCTAAAACAAACTTACCAAACTAACCTGGGACCGCTTCGGGAGGGCGAGCCGAGTACAGCAAACTGCAAGAACAATCGCTGAAGGGTTGGGAGATTTTTTGAAGAAGAAAGCAGCGAGATTGAAGTGGGCGAAAGGGGAAAAGGAGGGAATACTTATATAAGAGAAGAACGGCTCCTCGACTTCCGCGATTACTATTCACTGATTGACGCACAACTGCCGCCTGGAAAATCGCGCCGCGTCCTCGAAACCTGTGCGGAGGGCGTCATCAGACGCCAGACCGACAGCCCAACTCTGGGGTCGGTTCGGATGGAATACGCGACGGAGAAAACATTTTTACTTAAGGTTTAAGGCGCCGTCATATGACAGACGCCCCGGGCTCCAACGCTCGACCAGTTCCCCTCTCACCCTCGAGCAGCCCGGGACTTACAGCTTCGGCAGCCGAAACCCCGAACTGTTCGAGGGTGGGACAGAAACCGCCATCGCCTGCAGCCCTATCAAGACGGACTGGCCGATGGGAGGTGGTTCCCCCATCCGAGGCCCTTCAGCCCCAAGACCGGAATACGGTTGGTGCATCTTTCGTCCGGATCTCTCCCGGGCCAAACATCCATGACAGGGTAGTCTGACCCGAAAAGGGATCCAGATGGCAAAACCACCACCAATCCGAGGCTCCTCTTCCACCAGCACGGATCTCGACCGTTACCCCTCTCGCCCTGATCTCCCCTGGATCTGGCTGCCGTATCAAGGTCCATCAGATCCAAGAGAAGATCCGGGCGGCAGAGTAACCACCTCTCCGACGCTGCTGGGGTCGAAAATATTAGCAAAAGACAGGCGTCCGCCGAAGCAGACACCTCTGAGGGCCAATGGGCCACCCCTGTTTTGATCATACCTGCGATGGAGGGGAGAGGTATTTATAACCTCCCCCAGGGACTAACCGTTGGGGCGCGGGGAAGGTCAATCAACAGAAAACCATGCGCCATCTACATTTATTAGGCGGCGCCATTAAATGCCCCTAGGAAATTGGACCATCACACCGTTCTCGGAGAGCCTTCAATGCTCCACAGGAATGGCGGGATATCCCCGCTCAATCACTCTAGGGCGCCAACCGCTCGCCACCCCCCTTGTTGGCCCGTAATCCCTCGACCAGCTCGAGGTCAGGTCTAGCACCAGGGTAGTCTTCTCAGGAAGGCTTCACGGCTCGCCATCGCCCTTGCCTTCCAGTAATCCCTCGCCAAGCTCGAGGTCAGGTCTGGCACCAGGGTGGTCTTCTCAGGAAGGCCAACGGCTCGCCACCCCCCTTGTTGGCCCGTAATCCCTCGACCAGCTCGAGGTGAGGTCTAGCACCAGGGTAGTCTTCTCAGGAAGGCTTCACGGCTCGCCATCGCCCTTGCCTTCCAGTAATCCCTCGCCAAGCTCGAGGTCAGGTCTGGCACCAGGGTGGTCTTCTCAGGAAGGCCAACGGCTCGCCACCCCCCTTGTTGGCCCGTAATCCCTCGACCAGCTCAAGGTGAGGTCTAGCACCAGGGTAGTCTTCTCAGGAAGGCTTCACGGCTCGCCATCGCCCTTGCCTTCCAGTAATTCCTCGCCAAGCTCGAGGTCAGGTCTGGCACCAGGGTGGTCTTCTCAGGAAGGCCAACGGCTCGCCACCCCCCTTGTTGGCCCATAATCCCTCGACCGGCTCGAGGTCGGGTCTGGCACCAGGGTAGTCTTCTCAGGAAGGCTTCACGGCTCGCCATCGCCCTTGCCTTCCAGTAATCCCTCGCCAAGCTCGAGGTCAGGTCTGGTACCAGGGTGGTCTTCTCAGGAAGGCCAACGGCTCGCCACCCCCCTTGTTGGCCCGTAATCCCTTGACCAGCTCGAGGTCAGGTCTAGCACCAGGGTAGTCTTCTCAGGAAGGCTTCACGGCTCGCCATCGCCCTTGCCTTCCAGTAATCCCTCGCAAAGCTCGAGGTCAGGTCTGGCACCAGGGTGGTCTTCTCAGGAAGGCCAACGGCTCGCCACCCCCCTTCTTGGCCCGTAATCCCTCGACCGGCTCGAGGTCAGGTCTAGCACCAGGGTAGTCCTCGTAGGAAGGCTCCTTGGCTCGCCCTCGCTCTAACCATCAGGATAACCCTCTCATGAAGGCCCAGTGACTCGCCATCTCATTTCTACAACCATAAGCACTCCTCCACGGCTAGCTCCCGCACCCCCTGCAGGAGTGGGGGGCTTGTGTGACAGGGTAAAAATGGCCTGAGGCCCAACCAGGGCCCGATACAATTTCCACTCCGAAAGATAAAGATAGCAACCTGGTTCGGCTCCGAACCACTTCAGGGTCGGCGCCGAACCTCGTGTTTGCCCTCACGGTACTCGCCTCCTCGTACCGACGAGCCTCAGTAGCCCTCGGAGTCCGATCCGGGACAGTCCCACAGGCCGTCCCCCCTCTCTGGCGGGGCAGAAGGATGACCTGGCGCAGCCTAGGCCTTCCGATTCCCCCCCGAAGCACAGGAGACCCGCGATCAGCCACGTCAACTCCAAATACCGCCAAGGGTTTCGCCACGTCAGCCCTATACCACTCCTGGTATTGCCACGTCCGCCCTAAACCCCCTGGGCCTTCTGCCACGTCAGGCCCACGGGCTTTCGGATCCAGACCCGGCCCCCAAGTGGAACCAAACCCGGTTGGGATTCTCTATAAATACTAGACCCACACCCACCTTTTGAGGTAATCAATCTTTTGCCACTTAAATATACCTAGTTATTGCTACTCTCTCACAGAGACTGACTAGAGCGTCGGAGGGTCCGCCACCGGGATAAACCCCGGTGTTTCAGGACCGTCTGCAGGTACACAAGACCTCGGATCCGACCCTTCCGATCCGAGCCCAGCCTTCAACATCTTTCCGAGCTCATCGTAGGTCCCAGAAGGTCAACCGAAGGTCGGCAGACGAGCGGCATTCTCCTTCAATACAAATTGAGTCCGAACTCACACCTGGTGCATCCACACGTCTCCCAGAAATAAACAGCATCAATACCCATTCATCCGTTAACTTAACCCATTCTGTTAACTTTGAATTATTAAATTACATTTTTACCCTAACTATTTCATATCTTAATCTCTTTTTCCTTTCTCCCTTTTCTTCATTCTCAAACATTAAACAAAATCAAATCTCAATCTCATTGGCAAGATGATGAGATTAACACATTATCTATTGACATTTAAATTGAATAATTCATGATGATGATTTTCCAGTTAGTAATTACTTCTGGTTGAGAAAAAATTGTGAATACCATACTATTTAACTTATTAATGTGAATCAGCAAAAGACACAGGGATATCCCATTCACATTAAGAAGCAAAAAAGAACTTTTTCTTGACACTGCCTTTCCTTCAGTAACTTTAGATTTTTTCTATTTTTGATTGTTAGGAAGATGTCTTTTCTTTGTTTGTGTATCAGATTATCAATTATCAAATTTAGCCGCTCATGTAGGAACGAGGTTCAAATCTGTGAGTTTGTTAGATGCCTTAAGCAATAAAGTTGTAGGTTCGGCTCTACAACTCAATTTAACACAGAAAGTTGCATCAAATCTTTCACAACTGCACTCACTTATTGGTTGCATTTTTCTCCTCGTTATTTTTAAAGGTTCAGCTGTGATATTTGGAGAACGTTTCCTTAACTTTCTAAATCAAGATGCGATTGATGCGATTGATGCTTCCATTATTAACATGCTTGCTGATCCAAAAGAGGTAAAATGGATATCAAGCGAGAGAGGGACAAATAGTAATCTCATCATCTTGCCAATGAGATTCAGATTTGTTTTGTTTAATGTTTGAGAATGAAGAAAATGGAGAAAAGCAAAAGAGAATGAGACATGAAAAGGTAAGAGTAGAAATGTAATTTAATAATTCAAAGTTAACAGAATGAGTTATGTTAACAAATGAACGAGTATAAGTTGCTTTAGCAACATACAAACAACCGAATTAGAGAGCCTAACTCGCCATTCAAGGCAAGCTATCACAACACGATAGCCACCCCGATCAATAAAAATGGGGCCAAGCCGCTCCTAAAGGACATTCCCGCAACTTGTCACAACAAGAGTAAAAGAGGTTCATCCCTCGATTAAAGTTATCACAACTACTATAAACACAGAGATACTACTCAAGGAGACAATGCTTGAACACTTAGAAAAAATTTCATCGACATCTCAATACAAATTGAAAAGAAACGGTAAACATGATTACAAGTCTCTACAAGGTTACAAGTCTCTACAAGATTACGAATCTCCCTCGGAGTCACCTTTGCTCCTCCGTGACAAGGGAATATTTCTATTAAGGGACACGTGATCTACGGCTCCTAGTGGCTGCCGAAGCACTACCTCGATCAACCGAACCATCTGAAGAGAAGACTAAACCCGTAGATTAAGTCAGAGACGTGTGACCTACAACATGCGTTGTCCCTCCAGTGAGGCAACACTCGATGAACCGACCACTCCACTTTGGGCATCTCCCGGATTCCTCGAGATCCCGTGCAGACGCAAGGCCAATTCATGAAATGACCTCCCTTAATTTAGCTCCTTGCGAGAGCAAAATTACACATCTCTAATTCTCTAGTTATAATAATAGAGATGTTGGTGGGTCGGGGTACGATACATGTTTTGTTACATATAAAACATATCACAGTCAAGTTCACTGTTTTAAATTTCGGCCGATACAGTCGAAATTTATGCCAAAATTTCGTTTTGGCTAGCTTACCGATCCAAAATCACAGATTTTATACTTCATATCGTTTTGGACCGAAATGTGTAGATTTTGGCAAAAATTGCCGAAATATTGGTCAAAGTAGACACACTAATGTTATTGTTAATATATAATTTTTTTTACTTTTTGCATATTAGTCTTTTAATATAGGACCTTTAAGCTAAGATAATGTGAGGATTTTGCCTTTATTGGTAGAAATAGACAAATGTTATTGTGAATATATTTAAAAATTTTGTTTAACTTTGAGGATTTCGTATCGTTATTGTTTGTATATATATGCAAAATCAAGTAAGTCTATTAACTAAAACATTTTTTCTAATCAATGCAAATTCAATTTAGTTATATACTTATATTACATTCTCTTTTATATTGTTGTTAAACTTTGCGAATATAATATTTAACGTGATTGATTTATGTCATTAGTTACATTATATAATATTTTATATAATAAATGACATGTAGAACATATAATATATTGTTTAGTAACAAAAAAATGTTTATTGAGTGTTCGAAATGAACATCCGAGGTAATCACATTTTCCCATGATCTCCGATATCTTTGATCCGAGACGAAACACCCCTAGCCGAGACGAGTCCGAAATCCGAGATTTAAAACCCTGGTCAAGTTCATACCTAGAAGGACACAAACTCAACTTGTCACCTTAAACAGGTCTTATTTTTGGGCCAACACCTTACCCGCCCAAAACTGGGTAGGTCAAGTTCAATACTGGGTCTGGCTTTGAATGGAACCAGATATGGATGCATGGTATAGATGACTAATCTACTTAAATGTTTCTTTCTTGCTAGAATTCGAAACCAGCAAGAATTGTATTCATAAAAGTTCCATTGTAAACACATAAACTAACTGTAAACCAATCCTACCAAGAGAGCAACGCGAAAATTAAACTAACTGTAAACCAATCCTACCAAGAGAGCAACGCGAAAAATGAGTAGAATACTAATAGAACTAGATTCTTATGAAGGTTCAACATCTCTGTATAGGGAACGGTATCGGGTTGCCAAAATTTAAATTTATCCGGATCGGTATCGACCAAATCGGCAGTATTGGATCGATGTATCAAAATTTTGGTATAGGCTATTATTTAATTTAAAAAATATATTGAAATCCTTTCATTTAGTTAAATAAATTATTTTAATCCTTTTTAAAAATAATAGATCAATTTAAAATTTAAATGTTAATATCTAATTTAAATCAGTGGATGTGTTATGCATGTATAACATGTACAGTATACCGAAGGGTGTGTGAAGTTGTCCTCTCCCAAATGTAGGGGTGGCCGATCATACCGAAATGAGCCAACCAACCGGTTTGCCAACCGAACCAATCGATTCGGTACCGAAAAATTCGGTTACCAAAAGTATGGCACGGTACAACCGTACCGAGTTCTAAAATCCAGTTCGGTTTCGGTTTGAATATGCTTCAATCGGTATTTTACCGTACCGTACCGTACTGAATTGAATAAACACGCACAATTCAAACATTTTAAATATACATATGATATAGTTAATTAGATGAATCAGTAAGGGGCAAATTGAGACATCTTGGAGAGAAGACACAGATGTATCAAAATTTTGGTATAGGCTATTATTTAATTTAAAAAATATATTGAAATCCTTTCATTTAGTTAAATAAATTATTTTAATCCTTTTAAAAATAATAGATCAATTTAAAATTTAAATGTTAATATCTAATTTAAATCAGTGGATGTGTTATGCATGTATAACATGTACAGTATACCAAAGGGTGTGTGAAGTTGTCCTCTCCCAAATGTAGGGGTGGCCGATCATACCGAAATGAGCCAACCAACCGGTTTGCCAACCGAACCAATCGATTCGGTACCGAAAAATTCGGTTACCAAAAGTATGGCACGGTACAACCGTACCGAGTTCTAAAATCCAGTTCGGTTTCGGTATGAATATGCTTCAATCGGTATTTTACCGTACCGTACCGTACTGAATTGAATAAACACGCACAATTCAAACATTTTAAATATATATATGATATAGTTAATTAGATGAATCAGTAAGGGGCAAATTGAGACATCTTGGAGAGAAGACACAGATGGCTTCTTCACATAATATAACCCAGGTTAACTGGTGCTCATGTCAGGAATCCATATTATCAATTCTATGAATCATAATTTACAATTTGAAATGTTCACTTATGGTTTCTGGAATACAAAGTTTCTTAAATGCTACATAATAACTAATCCTAAATTGAGAATTCATGGCACAACATAAACTACTTAGTACAGGAGGAAGCATAAATTGGATTTTGCAAGCTTCCTTCCGTTTCCTGCAGGCATAAAGAACATAATTAGTAAACTAAAAAACATAGCCCAAAAAGAGTAACTAAAACACTTACTAGTTGTGTTGGTTGCTTCAAACTCACAAGGGACTTTATCGAAATACTAAAAAATTTCAACAAGCAGGCAAAACTGACGGGAATTAATTAACTTGTTATTTTTATTAACTTGTTGAAATATAATTAATTCCCCTCCGACGTCCAGGAGAAGAAAGCGATGGAGTTCCTGTCGCTTCAGCAAGGCAGCATGTCAGTGAGAGCCTATGAGACCAAGTTCACTCAGCTCTCCAGGTATGCTCCAGAACTGGTGGCGGATGAGGCTAAGAAAGCTCGCAAGTTCGAGCATGGTCTGAGGCCTAGCTTGAGATCTCGTATGATACCCCTTGGTATCAGGAGATTCGATAAGCTGGTCAAGAGGGCGGCAGCGACGGAGGCGGATATGGAGCAGTTCCATGTTGTTCAGAACAGGAGGAACAACTGGCAGCCCGGGAAGAGGCCTGCACATTCGGGGAGTTTCAGGGGGCAACCATCTGCGCAGAGGTTCAAACCGACAGGGGCGAACGCTGTGAGTGTGGCTGGGAGGCCTGGAAACAATGTGGTGAGACCTTCTGCGGTGACTTGCTACAACTGTGGTGAAACGGGACACTACAAATCTCACTGTCCCAAACTACAGGGTGGAAGCAGCAACGCACCAACGCAGCAGGCTGGGAAGAGGCCATACCAATCAGGGCGAGTATTTGCCTTGACAGAAGCTGATGCTGAGGAGGCAGATCAGGTCATCTCTGGTACGAGGGCTGGTGTTTAGAGTCTTTGTCATTTCCTTTCCCTTTGTTTAGTGAGGCTGTTATGTAATGGTGTATATTATGTAACAGGCGAACTCTATCTTAATGGAATTAAAGCTGTCGTATTGTTTGATACTGGATCCTCTCATACTTTTGTGTCTCCAAAGTTTGCTAAAGTGTTGGGAGTTGAACCGAAGATTTTCCCAGGCAAGATCTTATCAGTAGCTACTCCGTCAGGGGAAACTTTAACCACTGATCGGTATTATGCTGATTGCGAGATTGTGATTGGGGATAGAATCTTTGGCATTGATCTGATCGAACTGACTATCTTGGGAGTCGATGTTATCATTGGCATTGATTGGATGTCGGTGTACAGTGCAAGCATCGAGTGTAAGACCAAGACAGTGACAGTGAAGGCTCCAGGTGGACCTGAAGTCGTGTTCCAAGGGAAGCGGAAATGTTCTAAGCTGGTGGCTACTATCCGCAAGGAAGAGACTCCTGTGGAAGTGCAAGGGATTCCTGTGGTTCGGGACTATCCGACTGTGTTCTTGGAAGATTTTCCTGGGTTACCTCCGCATCGTGATGTAGAGTTCAGCATCACTGTTCAATCGGGAAGTGCACCCATTTCTAAGGCACCTTATAGGATGGCTCCAGTGGAACAGGATGAGGTGAAACGGCAGATTGAGGAACTGTTGGGAAAAGGCTTTATTCAACCTAGTGCGTCACCTTGGGGAGCACCAGTGCTTTTGGTAAAGAAGAAGGATGGATCGATGAGAATGTGCATCGATTACCGAGAGCTGAATAAGGTCACTGTTCAGAATAAGTATCCGATTCCTCGAATTGATGACTTGTTCGATCGTCTACAAGGAGCAGCCGTATTCTCCAAAATAGATCTTCGATCAGGTTACCACCAAGTTCGAGTGAAAGCTGAAGATGTGCATAAGACTGCATTTAGAACTCGGCATGGGCATTACGAATTCTTAGTTATGCCATTCGGAGTGACGAATGCACCTGCAATCTTCATGGACTTGATGAACAGAGTTCTGAGGCCGTTTATTGATTCTTTCGTCGTGGTGTTTATCGACGATATTCTCGTGTACTCCAAGTCTGAGGAGGAGCACACTGAGCATCTGGCAGCAGTGTTGCAGAAGTTGGAAGAGCAGCAGTTGTATGCCAAGTTATCCAAGTGTGATTTCTGAAAATCTGAAGTGGCATTCCTAGGTCACATCCTTTCTAAGGAGGGAGTGGCAACTGATCCTCAAAAGATAGAGGCAGTGAGAGATTGGGCAAGGCCTACTACAGTGAAGGAAGTCAGAAGTTTCCTTGGGATGACTGGATATTATCGGAGATTCATTCAAGGTTATGCTCAGATAGCTGTACCGCTTACAGGGCTGACCAAGAGGAATGTGAGCTTCAAGTGGACCGAGCAATGTGAGGCGAGTTTTCAGGAGTTGAAAGATAGGCTGACTACTGCACCTATTTTGGCTTTGCCTAGAGCTGGTGTCGAGTATGACGTTTATAGCGATGCTTCACATCGGGGGCTTGGTTGTGTCTTAATGCAAGAAGGAAGAGTAATCGCTTATGGGTCTAGGCAACTACGACCACATGAGAAAAATTACCCGACTCATGATCTAGAGTTGGCTGCGATTATTTTTGCTTTGAAGCAATGGAGGCACTACGTGTACGGTGAGAAGCTGAATATGTACACGGATCACAAGAGCTTGAAGTATATATATCAGCAGAGGGATCTCAATCTGAGACAGCGGAGATGGTTGGAAGTGCTCGAGGATATGCGACCTGAGATCAAGTATCATTCCGGAAAGGCTAATGTCGTTGCTGATGCACTTAGCCGCAAGAGCAGTTTGGCCTGTTTGATTACGACTCAGAGGCATCTGATTGAGGAGCTGGACCGAGCTGGGATTGAGGTTGTCTTGCAAGGATTGGGAGCATCTTTGGCTCAGTTGAGGCTTCAGCCTACTCTGAATGCAAGGATCATTGCAAGTCAGGAGGTTGATGCTGATATCTTGGAGATGAAGGAGCAGGTTGGTGTTGGCAGGTTGCCCGGTTTTCAAATCAGGGATGGAGTGCTGTGGTTCGGAGATAGGTTGTGCGTTCCAAATCAGGCGGACCTGAAAGAGAGTATTCTTCAGGAGGCGCATGCTACTCTTTTGTCGGTACATCCTGGGAGTACTAAGATGTACAAGGACATCAAGCAGCATTTCTGGTGGTCAGGTTTGAAGCGGGATGTGGCTGAATTTGTCGCGAAGTGTGAGGTTTGTCAGCAAGTCAAAGCCGAAAATCAGAGACCCGGAGGTCTATTACAGCCGTTACCTATTCCGGAATGGAAGTGGGATAACATCAGTATGGATTTCATTACGGGATTGCCTAAGAGTCCTAAAGGCAATGATGCTATTTGGGTTATAGTCGATCGACTTACCAAGTCCGCTCACTTTTTGGCGATGAAACTCACTGCTTCGATGGACAAGTTGGCTGAGATGTATGTTGGTGAGATTGTCCGACTTCATGGCGTTCCTTCAACCATTGTGTCTGATCGAGATGCGCGGTTTACTTCGCATTTCTGGAGGAGTCTTCAGGCAGCTTTGGGTACCAAGACGGATTTCAGCACTGCTTTTCATCCGCAGACCGATGGGCAGACCGAGAGAGTCAATCGTATTCTTGAGGATATGCTTCGGTGTTGTATACTAGACTTCGGAGGCAGTTGGGAAAGGCATTTACCTTTGGTGGAGTTTGCCTACAACAACAGTTTTCAGGCCAGTATTGGGATGGCGCCGTACGAAGCTCTGTATGGCAGGAAGTGCAGGACTCCTGTTTGTTGGTATGAAGTAGGGGAGCGTCAGTTGTTTGGTCCTGAGCTTGTGCAACTGACTTCTGAGAAGATTGATCTGATCAGGAAAAGGTTGGTGGAAGCTCAGAGCAGGCAGAAAAGCTATGCAGACAACCGGAGAAGGGACCTTGAGTTTGAGGTTGGTGATTTCGTCTTTCTGAAGGTATCACCCAGTAAAGGTGTGGTTCGTTTTGGCAAAGGCGGGAAGTTAGCCCCGAGGTTTATAAGCCCATATAAGATATTGAAAAGGATCGGGAAAACTGCTTACCGGCTTGAATTACCGGAAGAGTTGTCTCAGGTGCACAATGTCTTTCATGTGTCTATGCTGAGAGGTTATATTCCGGACCCGAGTCATCATTTGCCTGAAGTGCCGGAAGGTTTGCAGTTAGACCTGAATTACATCGAGTCTCCTGTTGAGATTGTTGACCGTAGGGAGAAAGTCTTGAGGAATAAGACGATACCGATGGTCAAGGTAGTCTGGAGAAACCACTTGGTTGAAGAGGCTACTTGGGAATCTGAGGAGAGGATGTTGAAGGACTATCCTGAGCTTTTTGCTTGATTGTATTTTTTTTATCTTTTGTTCTTGTTGTGTGTGTTGTATTTTGTTTGTTCTCTCGCTCTTGATTGTAGTTCCGGGGACGGAACTATTCTAAGGAGGGAGTGCTGTAATACCCTGATTTTTCAATTAATGAGAAATTATTTATTTTGCACGTGTTGTGCACGTGCAATATTTTTTGGACTATTTTATCATGATGTGTATGTTTGAATATAATTTTCTCAAATTATTTTATTTGCAAAAAGCCTTCTTTAAAAGCCTTATTTGATCTAGCTAAAAAGCCTTTCCTTAAAAAGCCCAAAAGCATTTTTATTTTAATTATTTTTTATAATTATTTTGGCCCAAAAAGAAAGCCCATGAATTGATTTATTTTAACTAAACTTGTCATGTAGAAGACTTTTTTTAAACAAAATTATTTTTATACAATTTTGGAATGTACAAAATTTGGCCTAGTTGCATGCACGTGCACTACACGTACACGTGCAATGCACACTCATTATGCTTGGCCGGTAGCAATCTTTTGGAGGGAAAGTTGAATTTTTGGGTGTGGAGAACATGGGGGTAGTTTCAAGGAGGTGGGTAGTTTTCCTAACTCCTACTTGAATCTAAGCCCTTCATTTTGCAACCACCAAGATGATCTTAGCCCTCCATTCCCCTCATTTTTTTTGTATAAATACCCCCCTTTCTCATGGCTAATTTTGATATGCAAAGTGTAATTTCTAAAGCAAATAGTATTATAATTGTGAGTTATAAAAGATAAGAGAGTGTGTGGTTCTTTGGTTGCTTGGAGCTTTCGGCCAAGGGAAGAAGCATTCGGTGGGGAGCTTGAGGAAGTTTTCGGCTAGGATTTGGAGGCTTGGAGTGGTGCATTCTTTTGGCTAGGAGGAGGTGTTCTCATCTACTTGATTGCTTTTGTTTGTGTTTCTCTCCAATTGAGGTGGGTAAAACAATTCATGTTTCTAATATAGGGTTCATGCTAGTATATTGATAACATTATACATGGAAAATACTAATAAGAGACCACTCTAATTAAAAAGTTGGTATGTGAATGACTTAGAATGATGTGATTAATTGTGAATGTGAATTGCTTGCATGAAATTATACCATATGAAGCACTTTCTATGATTATTTAGTTTAATTGAATAATGATGCAATGTGATTAGCATGATGTGTGAAAATCTTTATTAATTACTTGCAAATTGTGTGGTTGAAACATGACACTTGATAAAGATAATAACACTATGGAATTTGAATGGAAAAGTATATTGAATGCTTTGAATTCATGTGTAGAAGTGGCATAAATGAACCAAAGAATTGCTTGTTGTCATCACATTAGAAATGTACCAAACTTAGTAATTGTTGAGTTTCACCTATTCATGTGCTATATGAATTCTTTTGCTAGTATGAGTATGGGGAAATCCAAGGTTGTATTGTGTTGTGAATGTAGATTAATAACCAGTAAATTATCATGGAAAATTTTGGGATAAAAGAGAGATTAGATGAACAATCGATTATTTTCAATGTCGAAAATAAAGGATTTGCTAGTTTTAATAAACAAATAATTAATTTGGGTGGAGAAAATGTGTTTTTAGTACAAAAATTTATTTTACACTTACTGTTTTGAAGATGGAATAAAGAAGATTAAATCTGGAGTTTTTCAGTGGTTTATATAAAGGCAATATGAATCAAATTGTGTTGAACATCGAGTTAATTTCTACAAACAGTGTGAATATGAGTTTAATGGTTTTTAACCTACACTGTGACAACCTGAGCCAGTGGCTCAGGCGGTCAGTGGCTCTGTTCGGTTTCCCTGAGCGGTGTGGTTCGAAACCCGGCCTCACCATTTTTTTTAATTACTGTGTACCACTATATATGTACAGCGAAGTGTTAGTACTTATACTTAATCACCCTCTTCTAATCGCTAGCACCGATTGGCCTATCGGCGGGTGCTCTGGCCTTCTTCTCTACCGTGCTGGGTTCGAATCTTTCCCCTAGCACTTAGGGAAAAAATAATTTTTTTTGGAGTTTTGATGTCCAAAAAATGTGAGAAAAATATGGTAATTTTCATAAAAATACAAGGAATTTTATGGGATTGAGTTGGGTATTATTTGAAGAAAATATAATGTAGTTTATGAACAAATAGTATAATTAAAGCTATGGTTCTAAGACACTTTTATGGAAATTTTCTCTTTATAAAGATATAATGAAATGGGTTTATTAAGAAGTAATTGACACAAAAGAGTTTGTGGTGTGACATGATATTATAAACTTTGTACTTGAGGATATTGTGTTTAATTGTAAAGTGCATGAGTGCATTGTATGATATTGGAATTTAGAAATCATGTTGATGAAATTGTTGGCCATGAATATGAAATTTTTTTATGAGTTTTAAGTATTCACTATGGACTTATGAACAAAGAGTAATCATGAATAAGAAAGAATATGAAATGTGACATGGAAGTGGTTATGACTTAAGGATTGTGAAATGAAATTTGAAATAGAGTAGCTAAGTCTCCCCGGCATTGAGAAAAATGAATTGAATTGAAATTAGACCAAGGTTGGTCATGTTGAAATAAATGAATAAGTCCGGTTGATGGAGAGGCTAACTCTAGTGATTATTTTGTTCATGATTTTTAAATAAAACTAAGGACTAGTGCATAGTGAAGACGTGATGAAAGTAAGAGAAAAACACTGAGTATGAGGGCCCTGGGTAGCGGCGAGAGCGTATCCCAGGAATTCCCATGACGAGTCTGGGTGAGGATACTGTTCCAGAGTACCGTCCCAGTGGCGACGCTCGTGGGATGTTTGAAGACTACGGGTGGTGTCATGTTTATGGTGAGAGCGTATCCCAGGAATTCCCATGATGCGTCTGGGTGAGGATACTACTCCAGAGTGCCTAAACATGAGTTCGTAGGTCAGATAACATCTAGGATACTTACCGTAATTACAGTAGTAGATCAGATCATAACGGGGGATTGAACCCTATAAAGATGAAGAACGAATAAGGGCTTGCCCTCGGACCTATGTAGTATGGGATGCATAGACTCCGAACAAGTGCGCATTAGCGTCATTAACATAAGTAACTGCATTAAGGACTAAGTGCACCATCACGACACGACATCAATAGGGTAGTCCCTTTAGTTGAAATGTGACAAGTTTGTGTTTGCTAAATATGAAATGTTAAGTTATACTATTTCCGGCAAGCGAGGACGGCCGTGTATAATGATCGTCGGTTGAATAAACTGACGTACCCACAGTCTAACATGCAGGTAAATGTTATGCTAAAGATTAAAGAGGATTTGGATGCTTAAAGATTTTATCAAGCTGTTGTACTTGTATTCAATTGTTGTATTTTACTTCCGCTGTGCAAAAGAAAGATGTAATTATGATGTAAACTCTGATGTATGATAAAAAGTTTTTATTTCCCTGTAAAAGTGTACTAAGAAAGTGAAAAGATCCTGTAGAACATCTCGAATTCAGTGTATTTGGGATTCGGGGCGTTACAATGTGTATAGCCCAAAATATATGGCCAATACATTGTTAGGTCAAATATTTCCATCATACATGTGGCTTATTGTGAAGTGAGGGAAAATTGATAGTATGGATTATCTCACTCATTATGCTAATGGATTTAAGGTGAGCTAATCTGATCCTCCCTTTTCTTATGCTTTTCTTTAATTTCTTTTGAATTAGCTACAATTTGGGCCCTCATTTATTATTTCAGTTGTTGTTTCTTAGTTTCTATATATAGTTCTATTTTATTACTTCACTAACACTGTCGTTCTTGTTTACCTTTTTGAAATTCAGGTTAAGACATTCATTCTATTGAGGAGGATATGAGAGATTACTTCACTAACACAGTCGCGAACGAATGGCTAAAAACCCCCGCTCTGGATAAGGATTTCAGCCCCCAAGCTCTTAATAGACTTACATGATCTGAAATTTATATCCGAAAAGTTGGTAAAAAGATTTGGTTTATAGTTTATAATTTCAAGTTAGTAGGCAATGATGAAAAGTTTATGCATGAGATTTTTTTTTGGAAGCTAGTAGGCATGGCTTAATAAAGCAGCCTTAATGGCAAATTAAAAATTCCACATTTGACTCACTTATATTTGATTTATTATGTGGCAGTGATGAAAAGTTTATGCATGATTTTGTTTATTCATGATTATATAAAAGTTGTTACTGAGCTTACCCATTTTCACCTTCATTTTCAAATGCACTTGTACTGAGCTTACAAATTTTGAGGTTCATGTTTAGTTTATGGTGGTGTTATTCTGAGCCTGCATGATTTTTTGCATATTTTTCTACAGTTTTCTGTTTTTGTTGTACTTGTTCTGAGCCTACAAGTTTTTTTGCTGAAATTTTTTTACTTGATGATGCCTTGTCTATACAAAATTCGATGATGTCCTGTCAATTTAAATTACCAGCTTCACCATGTTCAACATACACTCTCCAGGAACATACCACATACGTACTTGGATTTTTTTGCTTTGATGAATCACTTTGTGCAGGAATTCAAGAGGAAGAACAAGAAGGTCGTTAGCAGAAAACCGGAGATACCTTCATAACACTATCCGACAAATGGAATTCTTTAGTGTGTTGGTCATATATGGATTGTAATGAAAATAGTGGAAATTGAAAGATACAACTAGTTTGTGGTTACAATTGTGTATTTATTTATTTTCTATAATCTTCAGAACACTATCCAACTAGTTTGTGGTTACAAAATTTGAAACTTCATGTTCAGCTTCTGTTTGTCTTGAGCGTACACAATTTGACACTTCATGTTAAGTTTCTGCCCTTCTCAGCTGTGCGTACACAATTTGATGCTTCATGTTCATTTTCTGTTTGTTCTGAGTAAACAAAATTTGTTGCTTCATGTTCAGTTTCTGTTTGTTCTGAGTAAACAAAATTTGATACTTCATGTTCAGTTTCTGTTTGTTCTGAGTTTACCAAATTTGATACTACATGCTGTGTTTGTGTTTGTTATGAGGTTACAAAATTTGATACTTCATGCTCTGTTTGTGTTATTTCTGAGCTTACAAAATTTCACACATCATGCAATGTTTCTGTTTGTTCTGAGCTTACAAAATTTGACACTACATGCTTTGTTTGTGTTTGTTCTGAGCTTACAAATTTTGATACTTCATGCTCTGTTTGTGTTAGTTCTGAGCTTACAAACGTTGACACTTCATGCTCTGTTTCTGTTTGTTATGAGCTTACAAAATTTGATACTTCATTATTTGTTTCTGTTTGTTCTGATCTAACAAATTTTGATACTTCATGCTCAGTTTGTGGTATTTCTGAGCTTAGAAAATTTGTTACTTCATACTATGTTTCTGTTTGTTCTGAGATTACAAAATTTGATACTTCATTTTCTATTTGTGCGGTTCTGAGGTGTGGTTACAAAATTTGAAACTTCATGTTCAGTTTCTGTTTGTTCTGAGCTTACACAATTTGATACTTCATGTACAGTTCTGGTTGTTATGAGCTTACACAGTTTGAGCTGACACATTTTCAGCATACACATTGAGTATACATCATACCATCGCATGACACCAAAACAATAATGAACTAAATATATGGAAGAATTTCGATCATCATTGAATTGCAAGGTAATACAATGTTATTGACATCTGAAACTTTACAGAAAACTGAAACTTAACAAAAACTTTACAAAGTATTACAGTGTTCAATAACGCACAGGTACATCAAAAACTTTACAAATACTGAAAGTATACTACTTTTTTGGCTCCAAATATACAGTTTTTTTGTATAGTTTCAACAACAATACAATTTTTTTTGCTCCAAATATCAACTGCTATCGAGTAGTCAATTGCTCCAAGAAGCAATTCATGCTGAAATCAACCTGAAATCAAAATTAAACATAGCTCATTTAGCATGGAAAAGAACAAAATATTTAAAAAATATAGTCGGCTCAGAACAGAAAATATCATTCAACAATTATAGTAGGCTCAGAACAACAGAACATTTAGATCATAATTTGTAGGCTCAGAACAAGAACAAGACATGCAAAATTCTGTAGGCTCATAATAACACCATGAAAAACTGAACATGAAGCTCAAAATGTGTAAGCTCAGTACAAGAGAATTTGAACATGAAGTTCAAAATGTGCAGGCTCAGAACAATAGAAACTTAACAAAAAGCTGAACACCGCCAAAAAATTTTGGCTCCTGAGCTCACAACAACATAAACTGAACATGAAGCTGAACACCATGCCAAAAATTATGTATACCATTTGCCGAGAAATCATGAATAAACAAAATCATGCATAAACTTTTCATCACTGCCTACTAATAAATCAGGTTTAAATCAAAGTAGTGATTGTCATCATCGCCTATACCAACACACACAACAAAAGGCAGTTTCTACAAATTTAAAAGCATTGTTTTAGATACAAGCTATGTTTGGGTACATAAGAACCGTCGAAACCAATTGCAACCATGAAACTCGAGTTTCAAATAGTTTTAAAAAACATCCTAAACCCTTCTTTCCAGTTTGTAAATATTGTTCGGATCTCTCCAACCTCGATAAGCAGTTTCCACCATACTCAAAACCCACCAAAACCCAAACTTCAGAACAAACACCAAACCCCTCATCTCCGAGCTCGGCTTCCATCAAGTTTCATAATTTCAAGTAATCAAACACAACCGTAACACCCAAATCCACATCATTTCAGGTTCTGAATTTTACAACTAAATAGCTACAAGCCGTAAATAAGTCCATCTCATACTAGACTAACTTTATATGAGTCAGTATATATATAAGTGAATCTGAGAAAGAAAGAAGCTGCGAAATGACTATTTTGCCCTTCAACATATCAGTTGATGGTCGGATCAAATCTTGACCATCGAATCGCAATCGCCTGGCTGTGAATCTCAGCTCACGATAAGAATCTCAACTCACCATCACATAATAGACTCGCATGAATTAATTATTAATTCATAGTGTGCAACTTCAGAAACATAATCCATCTCATTATCACTTATAACCAACGAAGAAAAATAAAGCTCAGATAGGATTAATTCATCACTAGTCAAAGTTTGTAAGCTCAGAACTAACAGAAACAGAGCATGAAGTGTCAAAGTTTGTAAGCTCAGAACTAACACAAACAGAGCATGAAGTATCAAAATTTGTAAGCTCAGAACAAACACTAACAGAGCATGTAGCGTCAAATTTTGTAAGCTCTGAACAAAATGAAACATAGCATGATGTGTGAAATTTTGTAAGCTTAGAAATAACACAAACAGAGCATGAAGTATCAAATTTTGTAAGCTCATAACAAACACAAACAGAGCATGTAGTATCAAATTTGGTAAACTCAGAACAAAAAGAAACTGAACATGAAGTATCAAATTTTGTTTACTCAGAACAAACAGAAACTGAACATGAAGTATCAAATTTTGTTTACTCAGAACAAACAGAAAATGAACATGAAGCATCAAATTGTGTACGCACAGCTGAAAAGGGCAGAAACTTAACATGAAGTGTCAAATTGTGTACGCTCAAGACAAACAGAAGCTGAACATGAAGTTTCAAATTTTGTAACCAAAAACTAGTTGGAGAGTGTTCTGAAGATTAGAGAAAATAAATAAATACATAATTGTAACCACAAACTAGTTGTATCTTTCAATTTCCACTATTTTCATTACAATCCATACATGACCAACAATTGTAAAGCTCAAACAGGATTGTTTCATCACTACTCGCTCCTATTAATCATTAATTCATAGTGTGCAACTTCAGAAACATAATCCATCTCATTATCACTTATAACCAACGAAGAAAAATAAAGCTCAGATAGGATTAATTCATCACTAGTCACTCCTACAAATCATTAAATAAATGATTCATAGTGTGCAACTTCAGAAACATAATCCATCTCATCATCACTTGTAAAACTAGAATCCAAGTTATTCAACGAGGAAGCAAACTCACAATCACATGAATATAACAGACTAGTAGACTACTATAGCATAATAGAGTTCATCATTGCCTAGTTTCAGAAATTATTCAATCAGTAAAATATGAATGAGTTCATCTTTACCAGAATACTTCCCTCAATTCATATTATCGGAAGTATCATCCTCATTGTCTCTAGTGGAGCAATCCATCTCTTGAGCATAAGATTCACTAAGTAAGTTACCCTCTTAAGAATTTGAAGTGCTATCTTGACCCTATCATCAAATTTACTCTCCACCTATAATAGAACATTTTGTTATCAACTTGACAAAAAAGAGGACAAGAATACTAAAAAGACAAACAGAAATTATGAAGTTAATTAAATCAACCCAAAATTAATTAAATCAACATCATGCATGAAGAACCCTAAATTAATATTGAAAATTTTACCTCAATCCACGTTAGAGATGGAGATGGAGATGGAGATCGTTTAGGGTTTCGAAGGTCGTGGGCGTAAGGAATCGGCGTCTAGGGGATTTCGATGGGCGGAGGCTTCAGGGGATTTCGATGGCCATCTAGGGTTTCGAAGCTCGAAGGGGGAGAGAGGGACGAGGTAGTAGGGGTTTTCGAAGGTCGAACAGGGCAGCCATCTAGGGTTTCGAAGCTCGAAGGGGGAGAGAGGGACGAGGTAGTAGGGGTTTTCGAGGGTCGAAGGGGGATGTCGGAGGTCGAATGGGGGGTTTTCGATGGCCATCTAGGGTTTCGAAGCTCGAAGGGGGAGAGAGGGACGAGGTAGTAGGGGTTTTCGAAGGTCGAAGGGGGATGTCGGAGGTCGAATGGGGGTTTCGATGGGTGAAGGTCGAAGAGGGCTTTAGGAAACCTGGAAGAGAGGGAGAGAACGGGAGAGATGAGGGAGAGCGTAGCTCTGGAGATGGAGAACGGGAGAGTAGAGAACGGGAGAGAGGCTCTGAAGAGAAAGAAAGAAGCTGAGAAATGACTATTTTGCCCTTTAACATATCAATTGATAGCCGGATCAAATCTTGACCATCGGATCGCAATCGAACGGCTGAGAATCTCAGCTCCCGTTAAGAATCTCAGCTTCCCAGCTCTTAATAGACTTACTCTCTCTCTCTCTCTCTCTCTCTCTCTCTCTCTCTCTCTATATATATATATATATATATATATATATATATAACTCTATATATATATACTAGATTTGCCCGTGGGCACGTGCCTACGGCACGTATTCAGAACGATACAACATATGAAAAGCCTTGTAAACAGTAAATCAACAATTATATAGCTCAAGTTTGAATAATATGACAATAATTAGTTGTAAATAAAAGTCCATGTTTTCATTAGTATATGTTGAAAAATAATTATAAATTGGGGTATAAAAGTTCATGTTTTCATATATATATATATATATATATATATATATATATATATATATATAGGGAAAAGGGGGTATGAGCAACTTGCTCATTTAGTAAATATGCAATTGATGATGCGACATGCATGATATTGAAAAATCCTTTAAAAGGGCAATCACATGCATGCCACATCATCAATTGCTCATTTACTAAGCTAGTGTTCTTTTTTCTCCTCTTATAAGAGATTTACCTCTTGTAAGAGGTGGTCCACCTCTTATAAGAGTTTTTTTAGCATTCTTTTTTTACCTCTTATAAGATATTTTCCCCAAAATCTCTTATAAGCCTAAAAGACTTCTAGTAGCCTCTTTCAAATTATTATAAGACTTCTATTACTTAAAAAGTCTATATTACCCCCAAGTCTATATTATAATTGTTGATGAAGGTTTCTATTTTTCAGTATTATATATCTCATCTTCATGCATCTGCTAGCATTTTTCGACTTCAAATTGAGGACTGAGGAGTCAATGTAAACTGCACTGGAAGTCACAAATATCCTAGTCACGAGTTGCTAAGTTTTGAATTTAGGGTACATAAATCTTTTAATTTTAAATTTTTTCCCGTCTCTCTCTCTCTCCCCTTTTTTTTCTTTTTCTTTTTCTTTCTCTTTTTTGTGCCCAGATCTAATGAAACTAAAATTTTATTAAGAACAAACCGAAAACAAATACTAAGAATGAGGATTGAGATTTGAGACCAAAAATCATAGGGAGCATGGTAAGCAATGTGCATCTAATCCAGTGATTACATGAACTTTTTATAGGTGTGATAGCGTATTTTTGTCCGCCAAGACACCGAAAGAAAAACAATATGAGCAGTTTTAGCAAATTTAACAAACTAAAAAAAGCCTAATGAAAAAAAAAATTTAAAAAGAAAGAAATAATATAGAACATTAAGGCCAAATAGAAAAATAACTATTTAAACTAAATAGAAACCTAGAGGGCAAAAATTACTGGAATAAAATGATGTACTATCAAACTCAAAAAGATATAATGAAGTCAAAAATTTGCAATGCATTTACCCCAATTTTTTTAAAATATTTTTTTGTTGTTGTGAATTTAACTTGCCATTAAACTAATTTATATATTAGTAATTTGAACTTATCTTTTCTACTTTTATACTTTGGGGTAATATAGACTTTGGGATAATATAGACTCTTGTAAGAGGTGAAAAAAGAACATAAATCTCTTATATGAGGTTCTTATAAGAGGTATTTTTATATAAAAATAACACCTCAAAAAGAAGCTCTTACAGAGGCTCTTACTGTAAATCTCTTATAAGAGGTAACCTCTTGTAAGAGGCAAAAAAAAACAGTACCTAAATGAGCAAGTTGCTCGTATCCCTTTTACCCATATATAGAGAGAGAATTAAATATATAGAGAAGTTATTTTGGGGGATTTGAATTTGAGTTTTGGAGGGAAACTTTGGGGGGGGGGAATGTGTTTTGTGAGGTTAGATCTTGGCCTTTGATTTTGGGGGGATTGAAGGAGAGCCACTTGATAGCTTTCTTTGTGTTTTATTTTATTATATATATATATATATATATATATATATATAGAGAGAGAGAGAGAGAGAGAGAGAGAGAGAGAGAGAGAGAGGGAGAGATCAATGCTCTATTAAAAATGGGTCTGTTTTCACAGACCCGTGAAAACAGCGTTTCTGGCCCATCTTGAACCAACGGTCGTGATCGAACCTGTCCATCACCCATCTCACTTAAGTGGCGAGGGATAATTTCGGAATTTCGTCCCAAATAACTCTTCGCCTCATTCGCTCTAAAATTTCGAATGAACCTAGGCCGTTGTTTCCAACAACGGCCTAGGTTCATACAACCAAAGCATGTCTGTTTTCACGGGTCTGTGAAAACAGACCCGTTTTCAATGGAGCATTGTTCATATATCTGTATAATAAAACACAAAGAAAACTATCAAGTGGCTCTTATTCAATAGGGTTGAAGTCAATGGTCCAGATCTAACCTCACAAAACATATTTTCCCGCTCAAAAGTTTCCTCCCAAAACTCAAATTCAAATCCCCCAAAACAACTCATTTATTTATTCATTTATTTCTCTCTCTCTCTCTCCTCTCTTTCTTTCTCTCTCTATTTATTCAGAAATTTATATTTTCAGATTTAGGGTTTGTAAATTTTCAAAATTTTTATGCATTTGTTTATTGCTCATGTTACATTGAAAATAGCAAATGTCTCATCAACAGTTAAATTTCAACTTGTCGTTGGGAACAGCGAGGTGCTTTACACTAAACTTGTTGTTCCCAACGGCGAGTTTAGTTTTTTTTTAAACGATAGATTTTTTTGAAAATTCACCAAGTCAAGCTGAGAGATTTTTAATTCAAAATTTTCAAATAAGACCGCTATTGGGAACGGCAAGGTACTTTACACAAGACTCGATGTTCCCAACGGCGAGTTTAGTTAAAAAAAAATTGATGGTTTTTTTTCAAAAATTCACCAAGTCCAGCAGAGAGTTTTTTAGTTCAAAATTTTCAAACAAGACTCGTCGTTAGGAACGGCAAGGTGCTTTACACTAGACTCGATGTTCCTAGACTAGGCTCGATGTTCCCAGCGGTGAGTTTAGTTCAAAAAAATAATAATTTCAACGATCCTCGTCGTTCCCAATAGTGAGTCTAGTTTAAATAACCTCACTTTTCAGAACAGTGAGTCGTGTTTGAAATTTTTGAACTACACTCGATATTGTCAACGGCTAGTTTCTCAAAAAAATGAAATTAGTCCCGTTGTTCCCAACGACGAACACGAAATAACTAAGCTCGCCGTCGAGAACAGCGAGTTTAGTTATTGAGTCCCCTAGCACAGTTAGTTTTGTCCTCTTTCTGCAAATAGTTTCGGAAAATGACATATATATTTTAAAAAATTGTAATTTATAAGGGTAAAATTTCACCAAACCTTTTGTTAAAAATTAAAATAATTCTTTAAAAAATCACTAAGGGGTATTTGGCTGCTTATAAATACAAATTGCAATTACATTTGCAAGTGAAATTATGAATTTTCCCTCGAAGACATTTTATCACTATTACTAACGTATCCTCTACTTTTCAACAAAACCCTAACAGTTTTCACCAATTTGCATATAACCCTAACAATTTTTTTTCTTTTCAAATGGTCTTTCTATAAGCCCAAAGTTGTTGCGGTTCACCCACAATTGACTGACGCAATTAGCTTTGGCACAAAAATTGTCAATTTTAGCCTTGTAATGTTTAGTAGGGTTATATATATATATATAGAAAGAGAGAGAGAGAGAGAGAGGTGCTCAGTTGCAAACGAGTCTGTTTGCACAGACTCATTGCAAACCAAGCTCCTGGTCGTTGGATCATTTCGATCCAATCCAGTGGCCAGGATTGAACCCGCCCATCAGCCCCCTCCTCTCACTTAAGTGAGGAGGTTATTTTGAATATTTTACCCCCAAATAACTCTTCAACTTAGCCACTTTTACGCACCCGCTCTTTGTCGAAGCTGATCAAGTCCTTTTCTTTTGCCAAATTTTAACCTAGGCCATTGTTGAGAACTGTTACCTAAGTAGTTCAAAATATTTTGTTAACCTTAGTTGTTGCTTCCAACTACGGCATATGTATAACCTAGGCTGTTATGGGGAATAACTGCCTAGGTTATACAACTTTTTAAAAACACTTGTACAAAATTTGCCCAAAATTTTACCTCTATCTCTCACTCTCTTTTGCCTTGCTTTATCTTTCTTGCTCGTTCCAGAACCCAACAGCCCCAAACCCTAGCTCCTTCTCCACTTAACCCACCCCTACTCATTCACCTCTCTCTCTCTCTCTCCCTCTCTCTCTCTCTTCCTGAAGAATCTCCCGAACCCCAAAAGCCTAGCCCTAACGAAATCTCCCAAACCCTCCTCCACCTCCGTCTATAGTAGTGCCTCCACCTCCTCCTTAGTCTCCTTATCAAAAACCCACATTGTGCAAGATATTCAGTCTATTCTAGCTTCGTAGATGTACCTATGTTGATTGATCGAATTAATTTTGTAAATTTTTTAGTCTACAATTTTTGTGTGATGCGTAGTTAGTTGTTTGATGTGTATTGAATATAGTTGTTTGATAATTATAAACGGTTGAATTGTAAAAGTTGTTGTTTTTTAAAATTATAGTTGTAGCTGTAGGTTTTATTGTTCATTATTTGTAAAAATGTACAAACAAGATCAAAAAATTCTGAAATTTTCCTAGTAGGTCGAACTCACTACGCACAAGTCAACGCAACTTGTAGAAGTGAGTTTTGATTCACGGCTTGCAAGATACGGACGTCTATCACTTTTCCTTTTTTTCGTGAAGTGAGTTCCGAAATGGGTGTTGTATTCATTTCATGAACCATATAATCACGAATTCACTTCACCTGGTAGAAGATATCTTTTGCCCCGAAACTGTTCTGTGTCGAAGACAGATAAGAGAATGATGGATCAACTTGTAGCGCCCCGAATTTTCAATAAATAAAATTTAAAATAAGTGGCACCATTTTCAGAATCAACTTCGATTGCAATTATAAACATAGTACAAAACACAAGAAAAATTAAAACTTTTTATTACATAAACTCTTTTACAAAGCACAGCCAAATTTAAACACTTTGAATTACAATTCTTTTTACAACACAACAGTATTTAAAAGCACCATAAATACAACTTTTCTCTTTACAGTCATTCCCTTTAAAAAATATGCATAAACATTTAACATTCTACCATATGCTCCTAATTCCATGCTAATGGTACCTACCTGTAAACCATGAGGCTAGAGACACCCCTAACCCCCAAAACTGCAGGGGTCAGCCATAACGGTGTGAGTGATATTCAAAGGAAATACAAACTTGAATAGAAACATAAAGAATAAAATCATAAGTCAATAAGTTAAACATATTAACACAGTAATAACAGATGGAATATGAAATAAAAATAAATGAAGCATAAATCATCAAGTGAAATTAGGTTAAGTGTCAAGTATAAGAAGACAAAAAACAAGCTTGCATAACACAAGTCAAGAAAATACAAATGCACATGATGATTACTAATGCATACTTGTCGGATTCTATGCAGCCCACACTACATAGATCCGATGCAAGTCCTTATCGTTATCCACTTTATAGGGTTCAATCTCTCGTTATGCAACTAATCCTACTACGATGATAGAAACAAGATCTAACCCTAAGTCTCCAATCAAACTCATCTAGGTTTTTATTATACAAAATTACCCTTCATTAATCACATTCCTTTTTATTAACCAATATTGTCATGAGAACTCGTCTATATGTATGGAAGCACGTTTCATTTATGAAAAATAGGTTTTTTTTATTTTTTTTTATTACAAAAATCTGAAAATTAAACGATTTTGTTACTCAAAACAGTACACTCTAAAGTCAATATTAAAATTTGGAAAAATTTACTTAAATCCAGCACATATCAAGGAATCCACCATAAAAATCTAGGCTCAAATAAATTAGTTTAAAGGGTTCATATTCGATAATTTCTGAAAACTATCTTTTATCCAAAAATCTGAATGTTACATGACTTCGTTCCTCAAAACGATACATTCTAAAATTAATATTAACTTTTGAAAAATCAAATTAAATTCAGCACATAATGAGGAATTTATCATAAAAATTCGGAATCAAATAAACTAATTTAAAGGGTTCATACTTGATAAATTTTGAAAACTAACCGTTATTTTTTTAAATCAGAAACTACGACAGTACAGTGGTAGAAATTGCATATCTTACGATCTATAAGTCGGATTGAGGATTTGTCAGATGTTCTGGAAACTAGACACAGTAAGCTACAATTTCTATTTTATAAGTTTTAAGTAATTCTATCAGAAACTAAGTCGAAATCTCGTTACAAACTGAAACAGACGACAGTCCAGATCATACAATGTCTATAAAATCTCATTCAAACCCGATCAAACCACTCATATATATTTGTTTAAACCTATATATAGATGCTTACACATGTATACTAGAGTCCCCCTTGTAGTACCCCATATTTTTAAATGCTATTTTTGAGATTAGAAAATGAATTGAAATGATTTTTGGTGCTTGAATAAATGTTCATTTAGAAACCTATCCTTTACACGTGCAAAACACGTCCGAATATTGTCTTGGAAAAGTTAAAACCACAAATTATTTTAGGGAAACTCATTATTTATTATTTGAGATTAATCGTGATTTTTCTAGATTTTCTGATAATTATTGGACTTATTTGCAAATATTTCAAAAAGAAGAACTTTCGTGCAAATTACCAAATGGGGTGAAAACTCCAGATTTTCAGGTTTTTAGGCTGGGTACAATGCCTAGTCAATTCAAGTATAAAGAGTTTACCTTTCGTTTGAACATATTCGAGTTATTTTACAAGTTTTGGATAAAAGAGGATCTTTTCGCAAAATTACTATTTTAAGGCGGTGGAAGTGCAAAACTATTTTCCTAGGTTTTCCTATAGTGCCGACTGATACTGGAGGGGATCTTTTGATTTTTGAATTGACTAAATTAGTTTTTTAACTAGTATTCTAATGAAGGGATTTATTTATGTAAAGGTATGTTGCAAAAGGACTATTTCGCAAAATATTCTCTAAAACCCTAGAAACTTAAATCTCGGACTATATAGGGTTTTGTGCAGCCGTCTTTTACTGTACAACACAGGAGATCTCTTATTTCTTATTATTTTGGAGTTCTAAGGAGAAGACTTTGGATTTCTTGCGAAGGAGGAGGCTTTCTTAACTTCTATTTCCTTTTCATTCGATTTTTTAACAAGGTGAGTGACTTGTTTGATTTCATTTTGTCCTGTGTATATTGTATGTGAGTAATATAAATTGTTTTGTTTGTTCTTTGAATGTTATATGTGGTGTTTCATCTCCTATAAAGCATGCTAGGATTTGGGCATGAATATGTATGTTGGATTGATGATAAAAATTGGATCTTGTGAAACCCTAGATGTTTATAAATAAAATTGTATGTGGGTAATTCGAGATTGATGAGTGACCTATTGGAGATCATGAGTAGGCTATTTCATTTGGATTAATGTTGGATTGATTGAATATGCTGGATTTCATACATAAATTTAATAAAGATGGGACTTTTATCACTTTTGAGTATTGGTTGAATGAAACTTGATATGGTAATGTTATAAATTGATTATGTTTGTGAGTTATAATGGTAAATCAGTTTTGAGAAATTGGAGGAAGATTTTATGAATCAAGAGATCATGTCATGAGAAATCGAAATTTGGGATTTAGTTGAGTTTGAGGAAATACATCCAAATTGGGGATTTTTGAGATTTTGGTATCGATATGGTTTGGATCTGAATACGAAGCTATTTCAATGAATAATTAATTTTTTTAGAAACTCTAATTTTGATTTTTTGCACAACTCATGTTTTAATTGAAAGAAATCAACAAATCGCTAGTAGTTTTGAATTAGTTTTTATGGACTATTATATATCCTATAAGTTGTATTTGATCAAATAAGAATATGCTTTTTGTATAAATCGTTTTCATAAAGTAAAACTACGTATCGGATGAAATGTGCACAACCAAAAATCTGCAGTCTGCAGGTCGACAGTCGACTGGTGTGATTTTACAGTCGACCGTCGCGACCTGGCAGCTGTGTTCTCTAGTTTTTTTGAAATTTCGTTCTGGACAGTCGACTGATGACTTTTTGCAGTCGACTGATATTACTTAGAATTATTTTCTCAAAGTTATTGGATTTTTGCTCTGGACAGTCGACCGATGACTTTTTATAGTCGACCGATATTACTTAGAATTATTTTCTCAAAGTTATTAGATTTTCGCTCTGGATAGTCGACCGATGGTTTTTTTATAGTCGACTTATAATACTTAGAATTATTTTCTCAAAGCTATTGGATTTTCTCTCTGGACAGTCGACCGACGCTTGTCTATAGTCGACTGAACTGATGCATCTTGATATATTTGAATGTTCTTTTAAATGATTTATTCTCTTAATGCTTTAATCTATAACTTCCTATTCTACACCGTATCTTCTACTGAACAAATGTTTTCAAGTTGTTTTGACTGAGCAATTTATGTTGGAAGATTGGTTTGGATGTTTGGGTGTGAGGTTTCTAGAGAGTGTGTGTGACCCTAGTATACCGGCAGTTGAGATATTTATGTTTGAGCCTGTTGAGGCATTTTACTTGATCAATTGTTGAGTTTAGGCTGGTGGGGATACACCAACTCTAGGAGATCCGTAAAGTAATTAAATAACATAAATGATATGGACAGGCATTAGTGGTGATATGATGAATGAGAACATGGGTTATGGACCTCAGTATAGCTCGCGGTGTGAGATAATCCCCGGAATTATCCTGGTGTGAGTGAAATAGTCTCCAGAATTTCCTGTGGTGTGGGATCGATCTCCGAATTATGGGGGTCGAGGCAACGCACATGTGGTATTCGTGTGATGAGGTGCCATAGCTTGCGGTGTAGGATATTCTCGAAGATTCCCAGGTGTGAGTGAAATAGTCTCCGGAATTATCTGTGGATAGAGATTGACCTTCGGAATTATCGGGGCTGGGCTAATACACACAGCTTATCTTTATCTCGTAGTAATCATAGAAGTAGGATTAGTTGCATCGCGGGGGATTAAACCCTATAAAGTGGAGACGTTAAGGGCTTGCACTGGACCTATGTAGAGTGGGATGCATAGACTCTGACAAGTACGCATTAGAAAGTCAGCATATAGTATTGATGTTTTCGTGACTTGGTATTATGATGTGTTTTCGGTTTTCTACATTTGACACTTAGTCTAGCCTCACTTGATTTGTTTTCGCGTTTCGTGATTTTCCCTAAATTCACTTACTCCCGTTTATTTCCTGTTGTTGATGAATCCATGCTTTACTTATGTTGCTTGTTTATGTCACTCACACCTTTATGGCTGACCCCTTTAGTTTTGGGAGTTCGAGTTATCTCTAGCCTCATTTTACAGGTGATTACCTATAGCTTGGGATTTGGATGCTTGAGTTAAAGTGATGTAATGGATTGCGTGATTTTGTAAAAGAAAGTGTTGTAAAGAAAGAAAGTTGTAATTCAAGGTGTATGTATTCCGCTGTGCTATGTAAATGTTGTTGTAATAAAATTTTGAGAAAAATTTTACTGGTATTTTGGGCTGTGTTTAATATTACATTTGAAGTTAATGCTGGGAATTGTGCCACGTATTTCTAAGATATCATATTGGAAATTCGGGGTGCTTCACCCCTAACATAGCATACAAGCCACACACACAAAACTACTCGAAAAATGCTCCAAACCCAATAAAAAAACACAAGACAGCAACAGCAGCCCCGGGTACTGTTCACCGTGAACAGTTTCCCTCGGGTGCTTTTCCCTGTGAATAGTAACACTCTGTACTATTCACAGTGAGCAGTAACCCTCGGGTTGGGTTTAATTTTTATTATTATTTCTTTTTATATATATTTCTTTCCAAAAATACTTCTTATATAAACAACATTTATATAGAATCAAACCACTTTACTTGAATATTAGAGCAATAAAAATCTCATCTTTTAATCATCCAAAATAAGTTTCTTGAATCATACATCATGATCTAAGTATCTAACATCTACAATCACATATATTCTCGTTAGATTTATTTCTTTAAGCAAGAATATTGATCTTTTATGCATAGGCCACTTCAAAATAAATTATTCCATACAACAATTATTCAAACCCTAATGTTTAGTTTCAATTTTGGATGATTAAAAACAACCAATAACATGGAAAGGGCTCAACTTTATAATCAATCAAGCATGGATTCAAGAGCATGGAGCAAGTTCTAATTATTTCTACATATCTTGATTAACTACAATTAAATCCATAGATCCCAAGTTAGATTATTTTTATCCATCATCAATATTTAACACTCAAAATTAATAAAACATGATCATCTTTCCATAAAATACATCTTTAGTTCATGTAAACATCTATAAGTTCATTCATCGTGATAATATGAGTAAAACACATCAAAAGACTAGAAGTATCATTCACCTCAAAGAAGATCAACTTGAAGAATAATAATAGAAATAAAGAAAAGCCTTCTCCTTGCAAAGGTCCAAGATCCAAGCTTTAAACTCCAAGAAAATAATGATAAAATATGTTTTTGGGTTCACCAAGAGGTAGACCCTAATATAGACCGGGATTAGGTATTTAGGGTTTCTCAAAGTTTACAAAGATACTCATCAAGAAATTATTTATTTATATATATGGATCCTTCCAATTATTAGTTAATCACATAAATTTAAAATAAAATAAAATAAATTCCCTTCACATCCTAGATCTGGCAGACCAACATATGCAGCCCAAAATTTCGAAATCTAGAGTTTTTTCTCCAAGTGGCAATTGTGCACAAAAGTCCTTCATTTTTTGATTATTTGCAAATAAGCCATAAAATATTCATAAAAAATCCAGAAAAATTAGAATTATTATCTACTAATAAAGATTAGATTTTTCAAATGAAATTTCTGACTTTTATTCTCCAGGCAGAATATTTGCATAAAGTCCCCAACAATCCCAACATTGTGTAATTATTTATTTATTCAATTAAATCAATAAAAATCAATCAAATATGGATATAATATAATTCCTTAGAGCCTTCTACTGAATATCTGTCCCTAAATGCTACCAAACAATTTTTAAGTTAAATTTTCACGCCTAAACAACTTTTTACAAAAAGATTCATTTCTTTATAAAATTTACAAAAGTAGTTTTCTTTATTCAGAAAAATCCCAAAAATTCAAATATACCCAATAACAAATAATAGAAGTTGTTCATAAACTCATAATTCTAAATTCACATTTGCAAGTGTGAAAATGTCAATTTTTACGAAAATTCAAATTAACAAAAAAATTTGATTTAAAAATTATTTATTAATTCAAAATATAGTATTTAAAATTCTGGGGCGTTACATAACTTACCCAAGTTAGTATCCTAATGTGCAAAAAAAATGCTCTTATTCGAAAGGGCTATTGGTGGTCACGATAAAATAGGAATCACCGAAAAAGATGCTAGAATCTACTTAGAGACTCACACGAAGCAATGAAAGGACGTGACAGGGATTTACTCAATGATTTTTTTTAAATCTAAAAAACAGACCTGATCCTTCATTTTTTATGATTTCCAAGTAGATCCCGAAGACCGGTTGTCTCATTGTATTTGGGTGGATGAAACTTCAAGGATGAATTATGAAGAATATGAGGATGTACTTTGCTTTTATGCCACATACAATGTGAACCAATATGGATGTTATTGGAATCAATCATCATTGGCAATCGACGTTCTTAAAGGGTGGGTTCATTCCAAATGAGAAGATATCTTCATTTGTGTGTTTCTTTAAAAAGTGGCTAGGGTAATGAATCGTGCTTTATCCAGCATCGTGACAGACCAGGATCGTGGGATCGCAGTCACAGTGAGTAAAAATTTTTCTGAGACTCGGCATCAGTATTGCATTTGGCACATGATGGATAAGTTACCGCATGAAGTGCATATGTTGAATGATGTCGATAAATTTATGGATGATTTGAAGACTGTCATCTACAATTCCAAATATGTACATGAGTTTGAGGAGAAGTGGAAGTTGGTGCTTTTACAATATAGAGTGGAGAATAATAAATGGTTGAACGATCTATCTGAAATTCGTGACACATTGGCACCAATCTATGCAAGAGATTCATTTTGGCCCTGCATGGTGAGTAGTTAACGGGTTGAGTCTATGCATTCTTCCTTAAAGTATCATATAGAAAAGAAGTACTCGTTACATGAATTTGCTGTCATCTTCGATCGATTTGTAGCAAGACAAAGACACGATGAATTTAAAGAAAATCATCATAACCGTGAGAAGATATCGAAACTGAAGACTCAATGGGCTTTAGAAGAACATATGACGTGAATCTACACATTGAAGATTTTCTACAAATTCTAAGATGAAGTTAAAAAAAACTTATTATATAAGGTGACTTTCGTTGCCAATCTTGACACACCGGATAGTTCAACCTTCCATGTGATTCTTTGTGGAGAATCAAAACCAGGGAGGTTGATTCAATTATGCAAACTCCTTTAAATAGCTACTTGTGGTTGTCTCTTGTTAGAGTTCGTATGTATTTATTACAAACATATTTTGGTCGTTCTTCGGTTCAGCCATCACACTTCTCTACCGGATATATATATTAAAAGAATATGGACCCGGGATGTGATGAGAAGGAGATATACATATGTTCCACATGAAGGCATCAGCCCGAATTTTCCACTTCTCGCTATTGTGAATTGAGCCATCACGCAAAACAGATGGTCGATCTTGGTTGTTCCTCCGATGGAAATTACAAATACATGCTCGATCATATGGTCAAGGGAATTGATGGTGTTTCCCATTTGCAGCCCAGAATTAGCGAAAATTTTGAAGGTAGTGCACAACCCCATGCTAGTGAACAACATGCTGAAGGGAGTGGACATGAACATAGAACAAACATGGATATTCCCCAGGTAAGCGTGAGGGACCCACGACAGTGATTACAAATGGAAGGCCTTGGGGAAAGAGATTGAAGCCGATAAGAGAGAAACTTCATCGAAAACCTAGACGGTGTAAAACATGCAGACTTCAGACATCGGACATGATTCAAGAAATTGTCCAAACCGCGTTGATGGGTAATATATTTCTTTCTTTAGTTGACAAATGTTGAAAATCTCAAATTTACTTTTTATTTTGAAGCTGAAAAATAAAATGTTGACTAACTCAAACTCTATCATTTATTTTATGGCAACCAATCAAGAAGAAGATGATCCAACCGATGAAGAGAGTTTCAGCAATAATTTTGATGAACCGTTGTTAAGTAAAATTTGAACTTTATAAAATTGAAAAATATATGTCGAAAGAAATACTAATCTCCTTTGTTTGAATTTTGAAAATTATGGGTAGGTTTTGATTGGTGGAAGCTCCATTGTGATCTTCAAATATCATATTGTTAAGTTCAAAATTTTATATACGTGTTTAAATGTAAATGGTTCAAGTATTTTGTTTTGGTTGTAATTGTTGTTGTGATGAAATTATATGTCGACCACAATTTTGGATAAATGAGTATGGCTGTAGTGGGTTTGTTGGTATTGTTGTTGTTATTTTAATTGATATTGATTATGTTTTGGTTCATGTGATGTTGCTCGTATGATTTTGGAAACTATCCTTAAATGAGATGAGAATTGTGAAGCTTGAATGAGACTGTATACGAAGTTGATGAGAACATGAGTGAATTTTTTGTAGCAACTAATGTTGATTTTAGCATCAGTTTTATTTATTTATTTTATTTTTTTTTGAAATTTTTGCCTAACCCGTTGTTGGAAACAACGGCTTATGCTTTAACATGAAATGCCCAAAAAAAAAATTAAAATAAAAAAAGGGGTACATAACCCATTTATTATTATTATTTTTAAAACCTTAGGCCGTTGTTGGGAGTAAAGACCTATGTTGTTGATTTTTTATTTTTTTTTGGCTGTTTTTTCCCCTTTGGGACACTATTTTTTTTATTGGGGGAATTCTATGTATGTGAAGAGTGTAAATAAGTATCATTTTGTTGCGATCGCTCTCCACTTACAAATTAATATATATATATATATATATATATATATATATATATATATATATATATATATATATATATATATATATATATACATAGAGATATTCAACTACCTGTATGTGCCGCTCAACCGTTCAGAATAGAAAACAGAAGAGATGAATTCCAACTCCCACAAGTAAAGATACGTACATTGAACATGTAAAAAATGCGGTGAATTATATATTCACCGTCAACATAGACTATATCTTTCTCAAAATTAAAAAAATTATATTATTTTTTTTAAATGACAAAAAATGAACAAAAATTTCAAAAGAACTAAAATTTTTACCCTAGGCCGGCCTAGCTTATAAAAAAAATGGGGTACATACCCCCTTCAAGTAAGAGAGAAAGTCATACATTGGAAGGTTGGAGGATTAGGGTTAGGGAGGGGTAGGGTTAGGGACTAACTAGACACCGGTTTTATTATATTTTTCACTAATTTTGAATGTTCTTTACGATCTGCATGTCCTAAATTTTTTTATTAATAATTTAAAAAATATAATTTACCAAAAAAAATCTCATTACTTTTTGGGCCAGATTTCTCAGAAAAATGTTCTAACAGTCTAACAAGAAAATAATAAAATTTAAAAATAAATAATAATAAATAACATTACAATGGAGGGTAGGGTTACTATAAAAATTTACAAACTATATTAAGCAAAAGATTACCAAAAAAGGGTTAAAATGACAAGTTATTGCAAGGCAACTTACTTTATCGTTTTGATTTTAACTAAAGCCGTTTCCTCGAAGAACGACATAGGTTAGACTTGGTCGTTGTCTCCAATGACGGCTTTAGTTCTAGCAAGCCAACTTACAAATAACTAGTTTTCAATTCAGAGAGAAAGACAACTTTCACAAATGTTTTTATTTTAACTGTAGCTCTTCTCTCCAACAACGATCTAAGTTATACTAGGTCGTTATCTCTAACATGTTGGTGTATGTCCTAGAGGCCAGTTGTGTATTGAAATTACTAGTTTACATTGTAAAATGACATTTATTTCCTATTGGGGCATTTTATTTATTGTGAATTAAATGAACATAATAAAGTCAATGTCATGGGATTTCAAGTGCATGACTTGATTGTGAGATCATATTGGCTGAAATCAGAACACTATTCTTAAATGTTCCTAGTCAAGTATTATTGTGAATTAGGAAAACGATAATAGATAGAGACTAGTGTGTGCGTAGACTGATGATCATTCTCACGGATCATGGATATAAGATATCAAGTCTTCACATGGGTACATATTAGAGTAATAATGTACTGGACTGACCAACCATGAGAACGCTGCATGGATCGTTACATGAGTGTCATAAGTGGTTCTCTTAGTGACCATGGTGTACGTAGTCTTTTGACTTGAGCTCACTACGGTTCCCTACATGAAAAGTTATATGTTTTAATGCCGTCAAACATTACCTGTAATAAGGTGATTATAAATACGACTATTGGATATACTATAAATCATACGAAGGGATGTGAGTGACTTTAATAGGAATTGTGCTTTCTATAATAATAGGAGCGATATCTACAGTCCCCTTGATTGAGTGAGACTGCAAAATGTATGGTCATGCTCAAATGTGTAACACCCCATAATTTCAAAGAGATATAATATAGTGTTATAAATATAATATATAAGAGAAATGAGATTTTGCCCCAAAGAAATCTCTATGGGGGGTGTTGTTTGGAGGAGTTGGCAAACGTGGGGCCCGCCAGAGGAGAGCGAGAGTGCAGCAAGTGTTGCGGTTGCTGTCTCTGTAATACCCCAGATTTTTAAATAATATTTTTAAGATTAATAAATGAAATTAAAATGATTTTTGGTGATTTAATAAATAATTTTCTGAAATTTATCTTTGTACACATGCAAAACACGTGCAAAAATTTTCTTAGGAAGTTCAAAGTCAAAAATTATTTTGGGAAAACCCATTATTTATTATTAGATATTATTTGTGAATTGTTTGATTTTTTTATATAATTATTGGACCTATTTGCAAATATTTCAAAAAGAAGGACTTTGTGCAAAATTACCACTTAGAATGAAAACTCTAGATTTTCGGATTTTTTGGGCTGGGCATGATGCCTAGTCAACTCAGAGGCAAAGAATTTACTTTTTGTTTTAATAAATTTGGTTTATTATGCAAGTTTTAATAAAGGAGGGTCTTTTGCCAAAATGGCCCCTTCGAGGGGTAAAAGGGCAAATTCGTTTTCTGGACTTTCAAAACAGTGCCGGCTGATATAGAGTGGGTGTTTTTGTTTTTAAATCCCCAATTAAGATGGTTTTATTTAATTTCCAAGTGTATGGATCTATATATGTAAAGGTATATTTTTAAAAGAGGTATATTGCAAATCTATTCAAAACCCTAATTTGCTTGGATCCCGGCCTATTAAAGGTGGAGTGCAGCCGTCTCTTTGCTGCACAACAAAAAGGGAATTTCTTATTATTATTTCTTGGAGTTTTCAAGCGAGGATTCTTGGTTATCTTGCGAAGGAGGACTTTTTCTTATTCTTTATTTTTCTTCGGTTGATTCTTCAAAGAGGTGAGTGACTTGTGTTTGTTTTCCTATTGTTCTAAGCATGTTGTATGTGGTGATTGATCTATTAGAAAGCATGTTAGATGATTATATGAAGACATAATAAATTATTATGAGTAGATGAATTAAAAATTAAATCTTTTCATGGAACTATACTATTGATGACCAAAACCCTAATTTGATGATCTATAATAGTTAAAGAACCTAATAGAAATCATGGGTATGTTATTTTCTATCATATGCTTGCTGATTTGATCATTATAGATTGAGTTGTATGATGTTGTTGTAGGAAAAGTAAACACAATTAACAAAAAAAGGAACTCACTGTGTGTATATACTGATATATGTTCTGTTATGTTATTGATGAAGGAAAATTTGATTATTTGCATGTTGTAAGTGTATATTGTTCACAAGTAAACTGAGGTAAGCATTTGGGTTTGTATATAACAGGTTATGAGATGATTTATTTAATCAAAAGTTGAGTTATGAAGTAGAAGAGAAGGGTATTGTATTCGAGTCTGAAGGGATGACCGAAAGTGGAGTTTTTGGTGTTTTGCAAAGCTTTCAATTGGTTTTAATTTGTTTTGTTGATGATATTGTTTTAAACTTCACACTATAATTATACCATGAGTTTTGAAGTAACTGATGCACAAATACACTCATATACACTTTCACCTTATGTGCATTTACTGTTTTGGGGTTTTGTGAATTTTGATGGATTTTGTTGGATTTTCGATTTGCTTTGGTCCTGAGATAGGTTAAACAACCTATTGCCTTTATTTGGTGAAATTCTGATGCTAAAACAAATGCTTAAATTCTATTTGAACATACACTGATATATATTCACTGTTTTGGGAGATTTTTGTGAAAATTTATATTTTGAGATCTTGGTGTGTTTCGAAGTGTCTTGATGACTCCTACATGTCATACTAGATGTGTTCAAACATCTCAGGAAATTATATTTTGAGTTTACAAAGTTTAATCAAGTATCATACGAAAACATGCACAAAATACCCCAAATCTGTTTCTGCAGCAGGTCACGGTCGACTGCCCCTTTTGTACAGTCTACCGCCCTGCTTTGAATTTTGCGAATTTGCATTGCCAGTCGACTGCCATGTTGTGCAGTCGACCGAAAGTGTTGTTTTGGCAGCTTTGGGTTGATTTTTCCTCGTTTCTTTTAAATGATTATTTTCTCGATATTATGGATTACTACTCTATTGTTTTAAATGATGTTTTTACCACAGACCACTATATTTTTTAGAGAGTTATATTTTATTTATAATAGAGTTTTAAACTGTATTCTTATGACCTTATTAAGTGAGTTATATGTGTTTTCAAAGAATTGATGTTTTCGTGATATTCTACGACTTCAAAATATGATTTTCTGTTATATAATGGATTTAATATTTTATTTGAATTTTGGAATTTTATGAACACATGAAATGAATTTGGATTTTATTGATTTAAGAGGACTTCTTTATATAAACGTTTTGATGATGAATTTATGAGTTTCATTGAAAGTTTTCGTATTGATGGTTGAGTTGTGAGTTTTTAAAGATTGTGTGGGACCCTAAACACCGGCAGTTGAGGTTTTGTGGTTTGGCCAGTTGTGGTCGTGTTGTTGATCAGCTGAGTTAAGTCCGGTAGGGGACACAAACTCTAGGAGATTCGTAATTAATTAATTAATTAACTTAGAAGGATAAGGACAGACACTAGATGGTGATATGATGAAATGAGTGCAAAAGTGAGTTATAGACTCCAGGATGATTCGAGGAGTGAGATATTCTCCTGTATTCCGGGACGATGGACGTATGGGCCACAAAATGATCTACAGAGTGGGATTGATCTCTAGTATTCCGAGGACGAGAGTGATGCTCATGGGATGTTTGTGCAATGAGGGTTCTAGGATGACCTGCGGAGTGAGGCAATCGCCACAGTATTCCGGGACGATGGACGTAAGGGCCACAGAATGATATGCAGAGTGGGATTGGCCTCCAGTATTCCAAGGGCGAGAACCAGTACTTGCAGAATGTCTAATAGTAGTCATAATAGTAGGATTAGTTGCATAGCGGGGAATTAAACCCTATCAAGTGGAGAACGATAAGGACTTGCACCGGACCTATGTAGAGTGGGATGCATAGAATTTGACAAGTATGCATTATAGAGTCAACATATAGCATTAATGTTTTCTTGAGTTGGTTTTATGCATGTTGTTTCTTGTTTTTTTACACTTGACACTTAGTCTAGTTTCACTTGATATTTTCATGCTTTATCTATTGTTATTTCTTATTTCATTTTATTCTTGCTGTTAATACATATTGTTTATGATTTTATGTTTCATGTTTTATTTATGTTGCATTTATTTTTGTATCACTCACACCGTTATGGCTAACCCCTATAGTTTTGGGGGGTTAAGGTTATCTCTAGCCTCATGTTTTACAGGTAGGTGCTTATAGCTTGGGATTTGGATGCTTGTGCTAAATTGATGTTATGGCTTATGTAATTTGTAAAAGAATGTGGTGAAAAGAAAGAATTTGTAATTCAAGGTGTTTGTTTTTCTGCCGTGCTTTGTAATGAATTAATGTAATAAAAGTTGAAAAATTTTATCTGTATTTTTGGCTATGTTTACTATTATAATTGAAGTTGATGCTAGGATTTGTTCTACGTAATTCTGAGATATCATATTGGAAATTCGGGGCGCTGCAGTCTCTGGAGATATGGCAGCTGGTGTGGGCCCACATGCAGGGGGCAGCAGTATTGTGTGCTGACGTGGGGGGGGGGGGGGAGGAGGGGGGCTGCACTTTGCTAACGTCAGTATGCAAGAGAGTGAAAGCGGGATTGATTAATTTGATCCCATATCAAGAGTTTAACAATATAATTAAATAATAAATATAATTGCCTATGATCAAAAGTCGCCTAATTGGTTAACCACCTTTTGAGAGGTAGCCTCTGGTGGGCAGTTGTACTATAAATAATAAATAAATATATAAAGTTGTCTGAGTATTGGGGCGGGGCATAAAAAATGGTATCAGAGCCGACTTTCGACACCGTGTGTGGGAAAAAGAGTGGGTGCGATGTATGCCTGAGAGGGAGCTGAGGTCAGTACGCTGGCAGTTTAGGCTAGGAACAGTACACTAGAATTAGCTGAATCTGGGTACTCCATCCACATCGGCGAGATGTATGCCTAAGAGGGAGCTGTGGTCAGTGCACTGGCCCGGAATTAGCTAAACCAGGGTACTCCCGCTCCATATCAATTAAAAAGGAGATCTTGCACTAGGTTGCATGCCCCGTACTCAGCGAGGATGCCAATTTTTAAAGGAAGGGGGGGGGGGAGGGGGGTATGTAACACCCCGTAATTTCAAAGAGATATAATATAGTGTTATGTATATAATATATAAGAGAATTGAGATGTTGCCCCATAGAAATCTCTATGGGGGTGTTTGGAGTTGTTGGCAGACGTGGGGTCCGCCAGAGGAGAGAAAGTGCAGCAAGTGCTGCGGTTGCTGTCTCTGGAGACGGGGCAGCAGGTGGGGGCCCACGTGCAGGGGGGCAGCAGTACTGTGTGCTGACGTGGGCGTGGACCCGCCCAGGGGGGGGGCTGCACTTGGCTGACATCAGTATGCAAGAGAGAGAAAGTGGGATTGATTAATTTGATCCCATATCGGGAGTTTAACATGATAATTAAATAATTGTCATGCCTCGCTTCCCAAAAATACGGTATACGAGTACATGACATTGGCCCAGCGAATCACTAACGTCACCCATAAGCTGTTTATCCGATCAACTCAATAATATAATTAATACAGAACAATTGCGCTGGCAATAATAATAATCTCATGAACAATAATACTTAGAATGAAGCAATAAAAATATCCAAATACAATAATAATCCAACGTCTGAAAATAAATAACAATATCCGGACATAAGCCCAAAACAATAATAATCCAATCCTAAATAATAACAAGTCTTGATACATTAAGTTTATTAAAGCAATAAGCAATTAGAAAGCAGTAGTCTTCAGAATGTTTGTTCTCCAATTCCAGCAGGCAATTCTCCTTCGTCACCTATAAACAGTTCATCTAAAAAAAGGAGAAAAATTGTCCTTAGAGCAAGTCATGGACAACAAGTAGAAAAAGCAGGGAACAATGAAATAATGATATAACAATGAATCAATGGATTAATATGAATCAATAACACGGCACGATAGTAATAATCAATAACACGGTAATCGATGCAATGTTGTAACAATGTTTCAATATTCGGTGACGATATCCAAGGTCAATAACCATAACACTTAGACAATATTCGGTATCAATTGGAACAATGATGAACAATATACAATGTCGGTGATGTGTCAATCCTTATGTCTATTAATCATTTTAACTCCTAACTAATGCACGTACTACTGTGTCCCATGTGTGCCGTACCACAGGTTCGATGCATACAATAAATTTCGTTTAGACTACAATGGTAGATTTTATAGTTCATGTACTGGGTATGATGACGATAACGGTAATAACACTGGACATGTGTAATTTCTTACACAATGCCGATAACGGCAAAAACACTGGACATGTGTAATTTCTTACACGATGCCGATAACGGTAAAAATCACTGGCCATCATCCGAGTACAGTCCCCATATCATCAACTACTCTAGTCAATCCCTTAAACTCCGGCTTGTTAATTATTTATCAATGCAACAATACAACATGCAAATGAATGGACATTTCGGTGAACGATAGTAACAATAGGGGAACAATAGGATGATAACATGAATAGAATGGCTAGAATAGTGACAATAACTTATTGGGAACATGCAATGTAACATGCATTCATTAATTCATGCAATAGTACATCATAGGAATTATTAATTCATTAAAAAGATGAATCTAAAATTCTGGACAACATGCACAATATGTACAAAAATACAGTTTTCAGCTGACTTAGAAATCTAAAGTTGAATCCATCAAAAAATTTGGAAACTAGACTTCCACACGGTTCCAACTCATACTTAAAGTTCAAATTCCGACAACAGTAGCTAGGTCAAACACAATGTTTTTTACAGGTTTCATGTTTAGGCAGAAATTCGACATCTTGTTGTTTTAATTTTAGAATCAGCAAAAACTGAATATTAAATTCAGTAAAAATATTTTCTGAACTCTTAAACATGTTGAGAAACAATCTGGAAATTTTCATAGCCAAATTTTATCATTTGATCAGCCTTTTTACTGTTTAAAGATGAAAGGTACGAGAATCTGAAAATCTAAAAGTAAAAACACAGCTGTAGTAAAATGGGCATAAATTTTGATACAAAACTCGAAATTTGAAAATTCAAGATGTTCTGTAAACTAGAAAGATAAGGTTACAATTCATATTCAGAAAGTATTTCATTTTAAGGTCGTTTGCTGGTTCGAAAACAACGGTCAATAATCAGGTCAGCAAGCATATATAGGGTTTGGGGGGGGGGGGGGGGCTATTTTCATGAAAATAAATTAATTAAAAAATATGTGTATCGATTCTCTAGTCAATAAATTGTGTAATCAACATGATGTGTGTCAAAACATGATAAATAAAATTAGAATATGCCCATACATCAATTTAGTATCAATCAACCATCAATCGAACATACAACCTAACAATTGTTTCTACAATAATTTATTTGTGTCGTGATTGTATTTGTAACTCTATTGTCCATACTATATGATGTATGCAAGATTCAATATTTTTGGAGTCAAATTGGCACGATGTCAAGAGTATTGGGGTTAGCTCGTGTAAACCCTCAATAAACCCAACGAAGAGATAAACAATGAATAATCTGATAACAAAGAGATCTACTTGCAAGAGTTTCAATAAAACTTGAATTTGATACAATTAGAAATTCAAGAGGACGATGACTTGCCTGTTAGATGGTGAAAACGAATACCAAGAATAACGAGATAAGGATCCCGAAGCAACGAATTCATGAACACACAATTCTTCGTGCAACTACGTACACAAAAGAACCCAATCAAAGAGACACAACAATTGCAATAAAGCACACCAGAGACAGCAGCAACAGGCACAAGGGAAGAGAGATAGCAGCAATGGCAACAACGACCGGGGGGGCATCGCTGGCGACGAGAAACGGCGGGCGGCGAGGAGGCGTCGCTGGCATCGATCAGAAACTGGGCACCGGAAGGGTTGAGCAGCGGGAGAAGGGGATCGACGGCGCAAGAGGGGGGTCTGCAGTGAGGGCGGTAATGGGTGGTGCACGTAAGGGGGGCTGACGATGAGAGGGGGAGGCAGCGCTCGACGGGAGGTCGGGGCTTGCCGGAGTCGAGGTGAGCGCTAGGAAACAGGCCGGAGAAGATGGGTTTGGCTAAAGAGAATTTGGGCAGGAAAACAGTCGGAAGAGAGAGAGAGAACGGAAGGTAAGAGGATAGCGGAGAGAGAATAAGCGGATAAGGTTTCAAAGATGTGTAATTTTTTAGGGTTTGCAGTAGAGTTGTATTTATAGGGTACAATTAGGGTATTGGGCTAGTGGTTTAGGGTCCAATAATAGCGGTTTTGGGTCAATAACAATAGGAATTGGGTTTTAGGGTTCAATCAAGAGATAGATCAAAATCAATATGGTTCAATTAAAAACACCCACAGATAAATAAAAGATAATAGGTTCAACAAGAAGAGCCCAATCAAGAAGAACGAAAATTTCATGAACAAATTTAATCAAAAAGAAAATAATCAAGAAAGAAAAATACAGTATTTAAAAATATTCATATATACATATATGCATTAATTCAAACAGTAGACTGCATATAAAATCGAACATGTTCGGGCTTAAAACAAAATAATAATAATAATAATAACAATAACGATAAAAATGTTAATACTAATAAAAATAATGATTACAATAATAACAAATATTTATACTAATAACAATGAGAAAATCAATAATAATGGAATTAATAATAATAATAATAATAATAATAATAATAATAATAATAATAATAATAATAATGATATTCATCAAAATAGGATTTGAGTTTAACAAATTTATTAAAATCCGAAAATTACTAATATAAATAGTCGATCAATTAGGGATAGAAAATATGTTCAAATATACCATCATCCAAAATGAATAAAATCTCGATTAAAAATCACTTTAATACAAGATTCGAAAAGAACTTAGCACAATATAAATTTATAAAACAAAATAAATTATAGAAAATACACGAAAAATACTAATTATCGGGAATGGGGGTTACAATAATAAATATATTTGCCTATGATCAAGAGTCACCTAATTGGTTAACCACCTTTTTAGAGGCAGTCTGTGGTGGGCAGTTGTATTATAAATAATAAATAAATATATAAAATTGTCTGAGAAATACGGCGGGGCATTACAAAATGAGTCAATATGAGATGTTGAGCTCATTTGTTTTAGTAAGTCTACTCGGACATCAAGAAACCAAAGATTTAACTATACAAGGGTGACACGCTCTATGCCTTGTGGTCAATTAAGATATCTGAACAAAAGAACTAGACTACATGTTAACATTGGTCATAGATAAGTTATGTCAAATCACTGGCATTCTCATTACTTGAGTTGTAGTGATGTATTGCTAAATACCGCTCACTATTTGTAACACTAGAATATGATTTTAGTATTATTGTCAATGTAATAGGAACCTACAGGGTCACACACTTAGAATGAATCGAAATTGTGATTTAAAATCATGAGATTAATTTAACTGAGAATCCTAGTAAGACTTGGACTCTTGACATGGTTGTGTAATTCATTAGGTTTAATGAGCCAACTAAAGTTAGAAGGCCCACACACGAATCTGACCCAAGTCAGATTGTGAGTCCAACCGCCTCACGAATCTTTTATGGTTGATTTTCTGAACCTATATATATGATATATTTATGTGGAAAATATATATGATAAAACTCTAGCCGTCACAGAAACTGTAAGAGAAAGAGATCGTGAGGAACATCCCTTTCCCGCAGCTAGCACTGCGACGTGAGATAAAGCTTGATTTGATCATTTTGTGTGGATACAGTAGAGGCACCGCAACCTTTGCAGTGTTGTGATTGGCTTATTTTGAAGACACCTGATCCATCTTTAAGGTATAACTCATAAATACGATTTATGATTTTCGTATGGATCCATGGCTAGTTTTTGATATTTTGTGATTTTTACCAATGTGTGTTTTTTCTTTGATTGCCACTGAAACCTAACATAACAATGGCTTTAGTTCTAGTAAGGCAACTTACAAATGGCTAGTCTTCAAGTCAGAGAGCAAAGCAACATTCACAAATGTTTTGATTTTAATTGTAGCCATTCTCTCAAACAACGATCTAAGTTATACTTGCTTGCTGTCTCTAACAACGGCTTTAGTTATAGCAAGGCAACTTACAAAAGGCTAGTTTTCAAGTTAGAGAGCAAAGCAACGTTCCCAAATTAAAAATATAACTGAAGCCATTTTCTCCAACAACGACCTAGGTTATAGTAAGTCATTGTCTTGGACAACGAATTCTGTTGGTATAAAATGACAAGATACAGTCAAAGAACGATTTTTATTTCTTCATTTTACAATTGAGCTTCGGCCATTGTGTGCAACAACAACCTAGGTGAATGAAAAAAATAAATACAAAACATACATCAACAGCAACAACAACTGCTACATTTTCAAAATCCCATTCATATCAAACACTTCACAATCAGCTATCACATTTCAAACACTTCCCAATCATCATTCAAACATCATATCCTTGTCTCAACTGTGCATAAAAGCTAACTAACAATAACATTATAATCAACAACAATAAGAACAACAAACAACAATAACATTAACATTAACATCAACATTAACAATAAAATAAACATAGTTCCTCTTGGACAACGAATCAAAAATCAATCAACCTAACATGCAATGTAGTGGTATGGCTTTCGCCTCTTCCAGATTGGTTGTCCCCGAGTATGCCTAACTTGGGTTACTTGTGAAGAGCCGGTCTCTTCTTCTTGCTCTTCTTCTTCTTCTTCGTGTTCTTCTTGAATTTCTTCTTGATGCTCTTCTTCTTATGGTTGATGTTGGTGTTGCCGTTGTTGCCCCGGGCGAGATGGCCTAGTGCTCATGCTCTTACACTGCTGTGAACGTACCATTGTCTCTAAATAACAGGTGAACTGTTCACCATCACTTACCTGTTCAAGTGAGCCTCAGAATGAACTAAGCATCTTGCGAGAAAAGATTTCATGTTCTCGGCAGCATTACTCTTAAGTACATGAGCACATTCCTTTGTCATATCACATGTATTATCGATCTAAAACACAAGAAAAAATATAATAGACACAAATCTATGATGAAATAATCAATTTTAAAACATTGAATCGAAATACAAAAAATATGAAACAAATTTGACTCACTAACACACGATATGAGGATGCCTTCGGTTGGAACAAGGGTTGTGACGTGGAATAGGCCAGTGGTGGTTCAATCACTCTCTCTGGAATTGGTACTCTAATCCCATCACCTGGAAATTTAGTCTTCGGGGATATGTACAAACGTGTTATCAATTGGTACTAATTCACGCAATTTGTGTTCGTTTTCATCGTACGGCTCGATGCCTTCATGTACCAATTCAAACCGTCGTTCATGCCACATTGCCAAAAAACTGCGTTGGAAATCAGCCCAGTCATGATTAGGCATATGACCCGTAACTCTAACGGAGTGTAACTTAGAGTCGTACGAGAGGTTGGTGGGCATTTTTTGTTGCAGCTCGAATTGGCGAAGGACTTTATCCTGAATGATGCTCCATCGTGCCAAAGTTGACGAGTGAGGCTATCGTCAACTACAACTGCGAAGCAACCATACACAATGGTGGTAGTCTTTCCACGTGGGCGGGGGTATATGGCTCCCAAATTACAGTTTCATCTCGTCGTTGGTCGAGCTCATCTCCGAAGTATACTAAAACACCTTTTGGGCTGTTGTAACCCCCGTTCCTGTAAATACGTATTTCCTGAATATTCTCGATATTTTGATTATTTATAAATTTATTTTGTGCTAAACTGGTTTCGGATCTTTTAAGTGTTTTATAATTGACAAATATATTTTCTTTGAATAACGATGTATTTTCTATTTATAATTGATCGACTATTTATATGTTACATTATTACTGTTCGGATTTTCATGAACTAGTTAATCTCAAATCCTATTCTAATTATTATTATTATTATTATTATTATTATTATTATTATTATTTATATGTGTAGTTATTAGTATTATTATTATTATTTTTGTTAATGCCCACTAGTTTTGATCTATATTACATTATTAATTATTTAAATTGAAGCCCATCATCTAAAGCCCAATTTTATATTGTTATTTTATTAATATCTAACCTGAGCCCAAAGTTTAGCCAAATCCTATAACTAATTTATTAAATTGTTTTGAGCCCATAAACCAAGCCAAAATCTAAACCCAGTACCCATATGTATTTGTATAGAATCAATCTTATATACTCACCCACTCATTTTCTCACGTTCCCCCACTCTTCACACTCCTGTAACTACAACCCCCCACTATCTCAACTACCCACTATTATATTATATTATTATTTTAAACACCCTCCCGTTCTCTCTCTCTCCTACTCTCTTTCTCTTTTCCCCTGTTTTGAAACGAAACAGAGCACTCACTCCCCCGACTTCATCTTCCTCCTCCCTCCGTTTCAATCGACATCGACCATCTTCGTCATCTTCATCTCCTCCCCCTACATCGAGTCGACCACCCCTCCCGTCGCCCGTACTTCGCTCGCCATCGTCTCCGTCGCTGCTCCCCGACCACCATCGACTTCACCTTTCCCGTCGACCCTCTGACCCAACTGCTCCACCTTGCTGCCCTTCAGCGCTCTGCCTCTCTGCTCTCCACCGCCTTGAGCATCAACTCGTCGAAGAGCCGCCATCGCACCATCATCCTCCTCTCCGCTCGAACCACTCTCGAGCTCGTCACCATTGCTGCCTGCCATCTCCTTCATCCTCTATTTCGTTTTGAAGAAACCCACTGCCTATAGCTGTCATCACCCCTGACCATCTCATCTTCCTCAACTCGAAGCTCCGCCTTTGCTCAACCCTGCTCTTCATCGAGCCACCATTGCCGCTCGCAACACCATTACCACCATCATCGTCTTCGTCTCCCATCCTCAGCCCTCGACTGCACCCATCAGAACCCGTCACTGCCCCTTACCGTTACCTTCCTCGTCGAGTGCCCCATCGTCATCCCCAATGTCCTTCAACTTCGGGAACCCATCAACTTCCGAACCTACCGCAGTCGTCTTCTTCCTCCTTCGTTTGAGCTCCGAGCATCGCCGTAACACATCAAAGGTCATCACCAGTGCCTCCATACCGAGTCCCTGCCTCTCCTCACTGTCGAAGCCCTGTGCACCGCTGCTAGTCGTCGAAGTCGCAAGCCAGTCGAGCCACCGCCGCTCTCTGTTGGCTGTGTGGGGATTCACAGTACCCCGTTTGCTGTTCGGTTGGGATCTGCTGTGGAGTTTTCCCGTGTTTGCTGTTCGCCTTGCCATTGCTGTGTGATTAGATGAGTTTGCCGTTTGGTGTTTTGGTCGAGAGTGTTGTTGCTGTTCTGCCCTTTGGTGTGGTGCTGTCTCTTTGTGCGCTCTTGCTGCTGTGGCTTTGTTGCACGTGTGTTGCACGTATTACAATGTACGTGGAGTGCACGTGTTGTCATCGGGATTCTCATCCCGTTATTCTTTTATATTCAGAATCGTCTCTTAACAGGCAAGTGTCTCTTGCACTCATTTTTATTGTCCTGGTTCAAGAAAACACTCCTTGAAATCCAGCAAGTAGTAATCAAATTGAATATCATATCTAATTGAACTCCATTGTTTATTTATTGTACCATGTTATTGATTCATAGTCTTCTCATCGTGCTATTATTGTTGACTTCAATCCCAAACCGTAAATTTATTGTACTATGGAACATTCAAATATACTGCCATGCCATTTGCTTGACTTTGTATTGAGGTTTCGATCCGGTTTCTGATACGGAAACTTAAAACCTTGTACATAGAAATTCTAGTACACTGAGTCCATATATTGTTATGTTTTCCATATTTGGTAAATTGGACCATGTATATTTCATGTATTATATTGTCTCGATATCATCTTGAAATTATACTAGTGCTACCAGTCTCATCGATTGTACATGTTGTATGAGTATTGATACCATCGTCCACATTGATCGCATGCATGTTCATAACTGATTGTTAATAAAATGATAACAAACCGGGGTAATTAGGGTCGACTTATAATAGTGGACAATATATGAGAGTGTACTCGGAAGGGGGCCCGTGTTTCCCGTATTGACATGTTATTGGTCATCGATTGATTGTGGATTACTGACTACAGTATCCCGATTTATCGTATATTGGTCATCGGTCATCGGTCATTGGTCATTTATATTGCAAGACCCGAGTACAGGACCCTATAAAATTCACCACTATAGTCAAATGTCCACTTGATTGTATGCACCCGAATTTGTGGTATGTGACGCAGGATTGCGTGCATTAGTTAGGATTGATAAAAGACTTATAGACATAAATGAATACTGAACATTGACACTAATACTGATTACTGATTACTAAACATTGATTCCTGATTTCTGAATTATTGATTATCAACTTTGACTTTGTTACCGTTTATCATTTATTGACTCCGTTATCGTTCCAATTTCTGTTCTTGTTATATAGTCCTTTATTTCCTATCTTACTGCTTCCTACTACTTGTCGCCCATAGCTTGCTCTAACGGGCATATTTTTTTATCTATCTCTAGATAATGAGATTGCAGGTATCATGGAAGGAGAAATTGAAGGACTTGGAGAACTGATGTACTAAAGATTGGAGTGGAATTGATAGTCATAATTACTTTATTCATGTTATTTTATTTTCAGCATTGTGTTACTTCTGTACTTTGTATCCTGGACTTTGTTGACCTGTAATTGTTGCTTATTTCCAGTTGTTGGTTATTATGTTGGACTACTGTATGTTTTATCTCAGTAATTGTTTATGTGATTTTGTTTTTCTGCGTGGTTGTGATTATTCCTTTTTCATATTGTTGAGTTAAGACTGGTACAGCTTATCGATGATGTTAATATCATTCGCTGGGCCTTCGTCACGGGGTCGTATTCTGCATTTTGGGAAGGGGGCGTGACAGTTGTTTTTGTAGCTTCGTCCCACGGCCTAATACACTCCCAAACGTGGTAACATCTCAATAATCGGTGCATCGGCCAGCCAACCCTCCATTGGTCTTGTAATACATGGACGACCCAAGTATAAACATTCCCAAGACCAAATCCAAAGCAAAACCATCGGCTCGGTTATCTCAACTCTATCTAATGCAACTGCACACAAAGTCATGTACAATGTTGTTAATGTGAAACTACCTCAACTATATAGCCGGCTAAACTTAGGTCGACGAGCAACCGTAGATACATAAGGGAGCCGGTATCTCTGGTTGAGTTTAGTAAGAGAACTCCTCCTAATACAGTGAGAATGTAACACCAAGTGTAGCACTGCACGCCATGGTCGCTCGTTTCATCGGTCAAAGTATTTTCAAACTATTGCTTCAACCAAAAGTCGGATTGATTGTCTATAAAAAGTGGCTCGATCAACCTCATCCTCTTCATCTAAATCTAACTTATCAAAGTTCGTACTTCCCATCACGGCTACCCCATATATTGGAAGACGGTAAATTATAGTGATATCTTGTAATATCACCGTCATCTCTCCAACCGGTAGATAGAATGTGTGTGTCTCTATCCTCCATCGCTCGATGAGGGCTGTAAGAAGTGCTTGGTCAAGTTTCACCTTACCCATCAAACCGACTCCATAGAAACTGGCTTGTACTAGGTATTCATGTGTACGGGAGTGCATCATCAATGCCTCATGCGTACAAAAATTACAGTTCCGCATTGTCCCTCTCCACACCTCTTCGGATTTGTGGCGGTCTTGCAAGGTGAGTAGGTGTGACTCTAAACGTCATGGACCGCGACATTCACCCGAAGACGATACAACCTACACAAACATTGAAAATGTCGTTATCGTAGATACAATATTATATATACAAGATTCACAATCAAAACTAATAATTCTCTTACTTTTGTGAAAGGTTCACCTTGTTTGGATGCTTGGCCCCTACCACTACTAGACGGCCTTCCGGATCCCTCGATCTAACCATTTCTCACAAAAAAAATAGTCAACATAATATTCATATATATAGATACAAAACAAACTACGTGAGAAAACCACACAAACGAGATCCAAAATTGCCAAAACTTTGTGATTAGGTCGTACTCACCATACACAAGCCAACACAACTTATAGAAGCGAGTTTCGACCCACGATTTATAACATACGACAATGTATTGCTTTGACTCAAGAAAAAATGTGGAAAGCGATACATTGTCGAATCTTGCAATCGTGGGTCGAAATTCCCTTCCACAAGTTGCTTTGGCTTGTGTGTGGTGAGTCCGATCTACTTGTAAGGTTTTGTAATTTTTGGATGTCGTTTGTGCGGTAATCTAATGAGACCGCATTCAAAAAATTTCAAAGTACAGTGGTTGTTGTTTGATATACAGGAGAAAACCACACAGATGGCATCCAAAAATTTCGAAACTTTGCTATTAGGTCGGACTCACCACGCACAAGCCAATGCAACTTGTACAAGTGAGTTTCGACTCACGATTTGCAATATATGACAATGTATTGCTTTCACTCACGAAAAAGAATGGAAAGCGATAAACTGCCCTATCTCGCAAACCGTGAATTGAAACTCATTTCTACAAGTTGTCTTAGCTTGTGCATGGTGAGTTCGATTTACTCGCAAAATTTTAGAATTTTTGGATCTCGTTTGTGCCCCTTTACTAATAACGAACAACTACAACTAATACTACGTATACAATAACAACTATATACAATATGCCCCGAAACTAATTAACCTATAACTAACTACGCATCACACAAAATTTGTGGCTCAAACATTAAAAAATTAATTCAATCAATTAACATAGCTAGATCTACTAACCTAGAAGAGAGTTAATTACCTTACACAATGTGGGTTTTTGGGAAGGAGAGAAAGGAGGTGGAGGTACTGCTGTTGATAGGGGAGGAGGAGTAGGGTTTGAGAGATTTCGTTAGGGTTAGGATTTTTAGGTTTGGGAGATTTCGTTAGGGTTAGGGTTTTCGGTTCGGGAGATTTGTAAGAAGAGGGAAAGAGTTCGAGAAGAGGGAGAGTGAGTAAGAGAGTAAAGTGAAGGAGGAGGAGCTAAGGTTTCAATTTTGGGTTCGGGAACGAGCGAGAAAGAGAGTGAGAGATAGAATGTAGGAGGAGAGCTAAATTTGTACAGGTGTTTTAAAACACTTTTATAACTTAAGTCGTTGTTTCACACAACGATCGAGGTTATACATAGGTTGTTGTGTGAAGCAACAATCAAAGTTGAAAAAAGAAATCGAAGTACGTAGGCCTAGGTTAAAATTTGGCCAAAAACATATACAAGTTCATCAATTTGAGAGTGCGAGTGTGAGAGAGTATCTAAGTTGAAGAGTTATTTGTGGGTTAAAATACCCAAAATAACCCTCCTCACTTAAGTGAGAGAGGGGGGTGATGGGCGGGTTCAATCCTTACCGCTCGATCTGGATCGAAATGATCCAATGGCCAGGAGCTCGGTTTGCAACGGGTCTGTGCAAACAGTCTCGTTTGCAACTGAGCACCACTCATATGCATTTCAAAATTAGTTAGCTTATTATAAAAAATCATCTCTTTGTTCACCATTTTTTTAAAATAATGCATTTAAGTTTCTCCAATAGTCGAGTAACCAATCATGGATATTTTTAGGTAAACATAAACAAGAAGAACCCCCCCCCCCCCCTCCAAAAGACTAATGTTTAGAGCTTTTGGACGGAGTAGGGATCAACCGCTAACAGATTATGGACTATAGGGTTGAGCACGGTTCGATTTTGCTACCGAACCGGCCAAAATCCATGAATCAAACCGGACCAAATTAGACATCAAAAATGAGTCAAAACCAACAGAATACTGCTTGAACCACAACCCACCGAACCATTTTATTGGCGGTTCGGTTCGATTTTATAGTCGGTTAATTTTTGGTCCAGAGAGAGTCGAAGAGGGAAAGAGACCCGACTCGAACTGCCAGTTTAGCAAATTCACAACTGCACCCCAACACGTGCCATAGCAAACCCACATCATTTTCATCGGTTTGGGTAGTTTCTGGTCGGTTTGGAGATTTTAACCGCTTACCACTCACCCATAATGGACGAAGTAAGGTCATCCGAAAATAAAAACTTGGGTAAGATTATCTGCAAACTGGTGAAAACTAGATAAGTAGATAGGTTTTAGCGGAATTACCCTTTCGCTAACCCACCCCAATTTTCACCAATGGATAGATAACCCTACCCAATTATGTTTTTGTGGAGGCATCCATATTCTGTTAGCAGATCACCTTACTCTGTCCAAAAGCAGGAACATATGTTTTCATGTGACTATTTGTTGGGTTTTTTTTTTGTTTTTCGTACCTAAAATACCCATGTCTACATAGTTTTCACCAATTTGTGGATAACCTTACTCAAAATTTGGAGGGACTTAAATGCAAAATTTTAAAAAGAATTGGTAGTCAGTTGGGATATAAATGCAATTTTTTTTTTAAAAAATGGAAGCCATATTAGGTACGAGGAATATAAAAGAGAGATTTTTTTGGAAAATAAGAGAGATTTTTTTTAAACATGTCCACTAATTTTGGAACTTAAATGCCTAATCTTCAACAAACAAAAAATTGGGTAGAAGAAAGCAAGAATATTTTATAACGAGCCTACTAATTTTGTAAGAACTTAGGTGCATAATTTCATCAAAATTTGTAGAAGAAAAAAAATTAACTTTTTCTAATAGGGGGACTTAAATGCAAAATGTTTTAAAAATTTCGGCAATTAGATTGAATATAGGGGAAGGTATTGGGAGAAAACTTTCTAATAGGCCGACTAATTTTGGGAATTTTTTTTTGAATAAGCCCATTAATTTTGAAGGAATTAAATGCATAATTTAAAAAGGAAATTGGTAAAAGATAGTGGAAATTTTTCTAATGAGCCACTAACTTTTTAAGAGACTTAAATCCATAATTTTATATTACGTAAAAAACACAGGTTTAGATGATCTAACTGCCCAAATTTAATTTTTCCGTCCGTCTAGAGGAAATCTTCACCAAGTGAATTTTATAATAATCAAAATTTTTAGTTAATAGTCACAATTTACCATTTTTTTCAGAAAATCAAAAAATATCTTGCGTGAATATGAAATCTCTGCATCTCTCTCCTCAATCCTAAAAAGCCTTATATCTTCTAATCTTCTAATACTATAATGAGAGAAAGCCTTAGGGTCATTTGTAAATCTACCAATGCGTGCATTGGACGTGCATAACTAATATGAAGAAGGTCTCAGGTTCAAGTCCTCACTATGTCAGATTTTTTACTTTAATTTTTTTTTAATATATTAAATGTGCATTACACGTGTAAATTACTGTCTATTTATCTATCTATCTATCTATCTATAATATATAATCTCTATCTCTAATCTCTAATATTATAATGGGAGAAGACCTTAGTGTTATTTGTAAATCTATCAACACGTGCAATGCATGTGCATAACTATTATAAAGGAGGTCTTAAGTTCAAACTCAGACTACGTTTGAATTTTTACTTTAAAAAAACTATATTTATTAAGACTTGCATCGCACGTGTAAATTAATAGTATTAAAAACTAGAATTGTTAATGAACAATTGATAGATGACATATTTAACATTAATAATTATCAACATTCCAACTAACTATAGCATGCCCATTTATTACGCATACTCTCAATAACAAAAATATTACACGCAAAACCAAAACATTACAGGCTAAAAGAAATTTCAATACATTCTTTTCACTAATCTCTACTATTTTAATGAGAGAGTTTGTCACCCAACAAACACACGCATTGTAACCCATAAACCTGTGCAATGCACATGCATAACTAACATAAAAGGCTCTTAAGTTCGATGCCAAACAACGTCAATTTTTTTTTATAAAAAATATATATTTATAAAGACGTGCATTGCATGTATCAATTACTAGTTATAATAATTCAATGCATTCTAAGTTATTGTACATGTGTATTTGATATGGTTGAAAATAGGATTAAATCGAGACCGTTCAAATCAGGCACGAATCTCAAAGCTCTCAAGGGTAAAATAGTAATTTTCACCACAAACGGGTCCGATATGGGAACTGGGTCTTTCTTCAAAGCCTAATAACCCAAAATAGATGTCTTATTGGGTATGGGTGGCAGCCCGCCACAGACCAGTCCAAGATGTTTATAGAGTAATTCAAATTCGCGGTTATCTATAAGAGGCAGTTTAAACCGCATCTCTTATCCTGAAACAAGTTAAACTCTCTTCCTTATTAAAAAACACCGGGACATAGAGATATAGGATTATCTTTAAGCTGTCTTTAATGGCGACTATAAATACCCATCTCCCCCCACCATAAGGAAGGTAATCAATATTTTTTCACAAAACGCTTTTTCATAATCTTCCTGATTACTGACGAGCATCGGAGGGTTCGTCGCCAGGATCCATCCCGGTGTTTCGAACTTTTTGCAGGTTAACGGCAATGGCGAGAAACGATCAAACACCGGCCAGAAGTCAACAGGTTTGCCTTTATTGTTTCCAAAAGAATCTACAAATCATTTGTTTGCTCCCGCACCCAAAATAAGGAGCAATAGTTTGGCACTGTCTGTGGGAACAGAAAAAGCACTCCAATCACATATGACTGGTAAAGACAGTTTCTGAGTCATGCCTCCTAAAGGAAAAGGGAAGGCAGTGGCATCCAGCCGAAGATCCACTCCTCTTCCTCCTCCTCCACAACTCCAAGATCTTTCTCTTCAACTCGACCAACAAGTTCAGCAACCGCAGCCTGAACAGCCTCCTCCTAGGTCTAGAAGGGCTGCCCTAGGGGGCTCCCGTTGGAGCCGTCAGGGACAACACTCCCACCATGACCACATCCCAATTCACAATCCTTCAACCGACTCTATGACTTCTCAATACCCTCCCGGGCCAGATCTCCGTCAAGTAATTGTTAATCGCCAGCAGAGGTCGACCTCCGGACTTGCTTGAATGAAAGGTGAGTCCTTGAGGAAGTCTTTCAACCCGAGCGCCAGAGGGCCCCTAGAGCCCTCTCCCCCCCCCCCCCCCACACACACAGAGACCAAGGCCTAGAAGAACCCCCTCCCCGAGGAGGCAAAGGGAGTCCCCTCCACACCGTCGGCAGAGGAGTCTTACCCCAATAAGTCGAGCAGCACCTAGAGACAGTCGAGCTGGAGGGGCACCGGTCACTCAAGCAGAGTTTCAGAACTTCAAAGAAGACATTCTGCAAGCTTTCAATATCGCCATGGGCCACGATCAGCGTGCGCCTAGCCCTCACCATGCCCCGAATCGTGAACGACGTGAGCCTAGCCCTTACCACACCCCGGGTCATGACCAGCATACACCCAGACCTTGCCATATCGCCACCTATGAAGGGGAGTCCCGAGGGTCGACCAGATCCGACCGGAGGGATGACTCGATCCATTGCCGTCTCCACGAGATGGAGAGGCGCCTCAGCAGGTTCAACCACGAAGAAGAACAGCAAGCGAGGAATTTCCGCTCGAGCAGACCCCCTTTCTCCAGAGCCATCATGGAAGCTCCGGTCCCAGAGACCTTCAATCCCCCTCACTTCGAGTCTTACAATAGGGAATCAAACCCGACTGATCATATAGAGAGTTTCAAAACTTTCGTGATGATCCACCAAGCCTCTGATGCGCTTCTTTGCAAAACCTTCCCCGCCACGCTGAAGGGACCAGCGAGAGAATGGTACTCCCGCTATCCCCAGCATCCATCTTCTCCTTCGACTAATTTGAGGAGCTCTTCCTTACCCACTTTGTTAGTAGCTGCTGAACCAAGAAGATGAGCGCATCTTTGTTGGCGCTCAGTCAGAGGAAGGGCGAGCGCTTGAGGGACTATGTTAGGAACTTTACCACTGAGGCTCGGTCCATTGCTTCTCTTGATCAGTCTGTGGCCTCTGCAGCATTCTGCCAAAACATCAATCACGTCGACCTAAAGGCATCCCTCGCCAAGAATCCGCCTCGAGACTTCTCGGAACTCCTGCTAAGGAGTGAGAAATATATCTGGACTGAAGAAGCCCTCAATCCTTAAGATCAGAAGGAGCCCCTACCCAGGACCAAACGAAAGGGGCAGATGAAGAAGACTCCAAGAAGCTCCACAAGGACAACAATGGCCAGCGCTGCCCTCCTCCCCGTTTTGAAAGGTTTACCCCTTTGAATGCCAATGTTTCATCCATCCGCATGGAGATCGGCAAAGAGGGTCTGCTCCAACCTCTTTCGAAGATGAATACACCTGGTAAGAAGAGGAATAGAAACAAGTGGTGCCACTTTCATAGGGACCATAGCCATGTTACAGATGAGTGTCGGGCCCTGAAGGACGAAATAGAGGCCCTAATCCAGAGGGGGAAGCTTACCAAGTTTGTGAGGAAGGACAGGTTGGACCCTCCACAACCCAGAGGGGCTAATAAACGAACCGAGAAGCCAGTGGAATCCCAAGACTCCGAACCAAGGGCAGTTCTCCACTCTATACATGGAGGTCCCATGGGAGGAGAGTCTAACTCCTCCCACAAAGCTTTCATCCGGGAAGTCAACTTCGTATAAAATTTCCCTCCTCCCAAGAGTTTTGGTGTCCTAGTTACCTTCTCCGATAAGGACTTGGAAGGTGTCCGAACTCCCCACTGCGACGTACTTGTAATCAGCCTTCAAATGGCTAATCATGAGGTACGACAGATCCTGGTAGATAACGGGAGCTCTGTTAACATCCTCTTCCTAGATGCATTTCAATGTCTTGGCCTCTCCCGAGACCGTCTTAAACCAGCAGGATACACTCTCACCGGATTCTTAAGAGCCCCAGTCTCGATCGAACGAGTGCTCACCCTAGACGTGACCGCGGGAAAAGCCCCAACAAGCCAAATAGAAGCAATGGACTTCATGGTAGTAGATGTGAAAGATGCTTATAAAGCCATCCTCGGCAGGCCAGGCCTAGCCGCGCTTTGCACCGTCCCCTCCGCCTTCCATATGAAAATGAACTTCCCGACCCTTGTTGGAGTAGGGGAAGTCAGGGGAAATCAAGAGACGGCCAAAGGTGCTACACCACGACTTTGGGAGGAACATTCCTTTCCCTCGACTCATTAGAAGTCCCCCAGATGGGCCGGAAGATTATCTCGAAACCGGTCGACTAGTTAGAAGAGGTCCCTTTTTTGAAGAAGACCCGTTGAAGACCATCCGAGTCAGTAAAGTCCTCCTGCAAATAGTCAAGGAATAGATCATTGAATGCATCAGAGGCAACAGAGACCTATTTGCATGGACAGTGTCTGATATGCCGGGTATCTCGGAAGACCTCATCACTTACCACCTTAGCGTCAATCTCGAAGCTAAACCTGTTTAGCAAAAGCATCGTAAGTTCGTCCCTGATCGCCAGATAGCCATCAACGAGGAGGTGGATAAAACTCCTCGAGGCTCGCTTCATCCAAGAATTCAACTATCTCGAGTGGCTCGCCAATGTAGTGATTGTAAAGAAGGTAAACGTTAAGTGGAGAATGTGTATTGACTTCACGGATCTGAACAAAGCCTGTCCGAAAGATCTGTTCCCTCTCCCTAGCATTGACGCTCTCATTGACGCCACCTCCGGTCACCAGCTCCTTAGTTTCGTGGACGCTTACTCCGGATATAATCAAATCAGAATGTCCCCCTCCGACATCCCAAAGACCTCTTTCGTGACCGACCAAGGCCTGCATTGTTACCGGGTCATGCCCTTCGAGCTAAAAAAATGCTGGAGCTACCTACTAGTGCCTAGTTAACAAAGTCTTCCAAGAGTAGATCGGCAGGAATATGGAGGTTTACGTAGATGACATGCCAGTGAAGAGCCTCACCCAAGCAGACCACACCCGTGACCTGCAGGAAGCCTTCGACGTCAATCCATCCAAATGTGCTTTCAGAGTATCTTCAAGCAAATTCCTGGGCTTCATGGTTAGCCACAGGGGGATACAACATTTCATGCATGAAACATGCTCTTGCAGCAGCAATACTGTGAAAAGGTTTTCGAAAAATATTCACAAGTTATTTCATGCCTCCTTGTTGCTGAACAAAACAATGAACATTTTTTTTCTGAAAAACCATCAGTCCCACCCAACTGGCTTAAAAATCATTCCTTGTAGCGAATGCAAACAAGTTATTTCCTGAAGCAAATACTAGCACTTATGGTCGTGGATGTGGTGGTCATAGTCGTTATAATCCCAAAAATCAAGGTGGGTACAACCAATATGGCTCAAATAAGATAAATCGTACTCTCACCAGAAGTGGAGCAATGCTGGGGGAAAGCATGGAAAATGTTTGCAACTTAATGATAAGAATGGAAATAATGAATCTTTTTATATGTGCGGTATAAAAGGTCACTGGTCCCGTACATGCCGTACTGGCAAACACATTATTGATATTAATCAAGCATATATTAAGGGAAAATAAAAAGAGAAAGAAACAAACTTTACTGATTTTGATGATCTCTATGATAATCATTTTGAAGTACCTATCGTGAACATCCATTTGGATGTTTCTGAACCAAGTGGAGTTGATTATGCAATTAAGAATAGAAATGATGGTGATGAAAATAGAAATAGTGGTGATGAGCACATCAATTATGAAAATGTCAATGTTGACTAGTTTGATCATATATTATTTAAAATAGTTATCGTCTTTTAATATTAATTATCGCATTTTCTGTAACTTGCAGTTCTTATGTTTTCCATTCAATAAGTGATCATGATCTAATAAATAAATATTTTTGTAGGTGTTTAACTTTTGGTTTTAATTTGATTACCAACTCTTATATGAAGATATATGGCAAATTTCAATGCTTTGAACAATTTCAAGATGAAAGATGGAGAATTATGTATAGCAGACAGTGGAAAGACACATACAATTCTTCGAAATAAAAAATATTTTTCGAAATTGAAATTAGCAAAGACAAATGTTAATACAATTTCATGAAGTGCAAACCTGATTTATGGCCCCGGAAGAACCCATATAATTTTACATGGGGAACAAAAATATATATCAAAGATGCATTATATTCCTCAAGTCTAGAATAAATCTGTTTAGTTTTAAAGACATATGTCTTAATGGATTCCACATCAAAACTATGAATGAGGAAGATATATAATATTTGTATATCACTTCTGACATTTCATGTCAGAAGCATGTAAAGAAAAAACTTCATGCTTATTCATCTGGGTTATACAACCATAAGACCAATAGTCAAAAGTCATGATGAACCCGAAATTCAATGACACAAAGGGTTTTATGCTTCTGCATGACCAACTTGGCCATCTGGGGTCAATAATGATGCGTTGAATAATTGTAACGCCCTGGACCCAGCTCAGCTGTGCACACGGCTGCGTGTGCATGCACACAAATGAATAGATACAAAACTCTAGCCATGCCCACCACAGGCACCATCAAAAGGTGGGTTAACCCTATAGGTAACTTTTCTCATTTGGTAAATCCTATATAACTCACCTATTTCTGATTCACTTCTCCGATATGGGATATTCTCCACTCACGCCAAGTGCACAACACCCTTCTTTCCCCATTCATTTCAATTTTTTTGTCCTTTAGTGAATAATTAAGACATAACCCCATAATAAATCTATAGGCTCCTTGATTAAACCATTTAATTCATAAGCCCTATAGAACCAACTATAGGCCAACAACCAACCATACTACTCATCTCATATTATTTAATTTATATATATATATATATATATATATATATATATATATATATATATATATATATATATATATATAAGCTCAAAAGGAAAATTAACATCCCCAATTAAAGTTGTTAGTGAATCACGATTGTTTTTACAACGTATCCAAGGGGATATATGTGGACCAATTCATCCACCATGTGGGCTATTTACATATTTTATGGTCTTGTTGGATGCATCATTCAGATGATCACAAATTTGCTTAATTTCAACTTGATCAATTGCTTTTGCTAAATTACTTGCACAAATAATAAAATTTAGGGCACAATTTTCTGGTTATTCGATTAAGACAATTCGTCTTGAGAATGCTTGTGAATTTACATTCCTAGCATTTTATAATTACTGCACATCTATTGGCATTGATATTAAGCATCCAGTGCCCATACACATACCCAAAACGGTTGGTAGAGTCTTTTATTAAACGTTTACAAATGATTGCGTGACCCTTGCTTTTAATATCAGAATTACAACTTATACTTGGGGACATGCCATATTACTTACATCAACATTGGTTCGCATTCGACCAACTGCATATCATCAATATTCACCATTATAACTTGTTTTTGGCTAGCAGCTTAATATTTATCATTTGAAGTGTAACATCCCGAATTCCAAAACAGACTGAATTTGAAGTTCCACAGGATCTTTTACACTTCTCTTCGTACAATTTTAGAAGAAAATTTAAAACTTTCATTACATCAGAGTTACTTCTTTAAATTACATTTAAACAGTGGAAGCAAATTACAATGATTACATGAATAAAATGTACAACACTTGAAACATTCTTTAAGCAGCTTGCATACTTATTCTTGTCAATCTCTTTACCTTGCATAGAAACTGTGGGCCCGTTAGTTTATTCAACTGATGCAAGGATATAAAATATTAATTTTTTCTTACTTAGAAAACACACACTTGTCACAAGCAAAACTACATGGACTATCCTATAGATGTCGTGTTGTGTTGTGCACTTAGTCCTTAATGCAGTTGTTATGTTATATGACACTAATGCGCACTTGTTCAGATTCTATGCATCCCATACTACATAGGTCCGAGGGCAAGCCCTTAATCGTACTTCATCTTATAGGGTTCAATCCCTCGCTATGACTTAAACTACTACGGTAACTACGATAAGTATCCTAAATGTTCTACGATTTATGAGCCCATGTCCAAGCAGTCTGGAGGGAAATGTCACGCACTGACATGACGCATCAAGCAGGCAGACTATGGACAATTCAACCTCCGCCATGGAACGATGGCACCACCCGTAGTCGCCAAACACCCCACAAGCGCCGCCACCGGGACAATAATTCCGGAGTAGTGCTCACGCCATGTCATGACGCATCAAGCAGGCAGTCTGTGAATCTCTCTCACACCGCCAATCCGATGGTCCTCATACTCATGTTTTTCTCTCACTTTCGTCACATCACCACTATGTATCTAAATCCTTAGTTTATTTGAATCATGAATAAATTCAACCCCTAGAGTTGCTCTTTCCTCTATACTGGTCTCAATCAACAACATGACCAACTTGGTCTTTCATCTCAATAATTCAACTTTACAATTTTAATTCATTCCATTGCCGGTAATAGGATTTTAGCTACCCTCTAGTTCAAAATCTCATTTCATGTCCATAGCATTTGTGTATTCAGATTCATAAGACTTTTCATAATTCATTAGGATATTTGATTTTACTTTCATGCTAAATTTTATGCATACGACAAATAAATTCATTTTCTAATTTGTCACATCCATAATTTATTCTTTCCACATCATTCTCTTATTCTCATTGCCAATACTAAATCAAACATTCATACTTTCAATTTCCTTTTTATCAAAAAAAATATCTTTTCGAACTCTTTTAAACAATACACTTTTCTTTATCCAAAAATACTTTAAACTAACAATTTAGAATAAGTTCTTTCTTGCAAAAATCTCGATTTCTCCTTTACACTAGGCCAAGGGTTATAGAAAATTTTTCTCATGAAATCTGGATATCAATTAAATCGTTAGGACAGTCGACTGTTAAAGCACAGTCGGTCGACTGCTCTGCGAGGATTAAAACTCGAAAATTAAAATAGTCAGGACAGTCGACTGTTAGGACATGGTCGGTCGACTGTTCTGTGATGAAAAACTCAAAATTTAAAATAGTCGGGACAGTTGACTGTTAGGACATAGTCGGTCAACTGTTCTGTGATGATTTAAAACTCGAAAATAAACAGTTTGGACAGTCGACTGTTAAGACGTATACGGTCGACTGTTCAGTAACTAAGGTCCAAAATTTGGAACTTATACAGTAACTCAATATTTTCAAAATACCACTTAACTCTCATTCTCCAAATAAAGTACCTTTTTTTTCTACCACTGTACATAAAAAAAATCACATAATGTTCTATTAACAATTCCCTTTTCAAAGCGACATTTTTCTTGGTTTCTTCCAATCATATTTTAGTTCTTCTTTATTAGACTAATGAGTTTTTCTTCCTCCCTTTTGATTTACACACAAAATGATCATTTCTTGAATTTAGCCTAAATAATAAAATGTTCATTTTTCCCAACAAATAACATACAACTTTCAGGATTATTTAGTAACAATCATACTAGCCATAAACATGCATAATTTACTAATCAATCTTATTTTAATAACATGGAGATTCTCACCATTTGTATTTTTCACATAAGCATACTTCTTAAATTGCACTTTTCCCACATATACGAATATTTCGACATGGAGAAACATTTATTCTAATTTAGCATGCTAGATCAATATCAAAATATCACAACAACAATCATATCATTCAATCAATTTCACTTAGTCATTTCATGCAATTTCACATATGTTCTATTTCCACCTTAATCATGGTATTATCAAAGAGCAATATTTTCACTTATTTATTCTAGCATGATTAGCATACCACCTAGCATGATACTACTTAGAAGTTAGAGAAAATTGCCCACCTATTTGAAGAAAATTGCCCACCTATTGCAAACCGCGTGTCGAAACTCACTTTCTACAAGTTGGGATGACTTGTGTTACGTGAATTGGACCAATTTGCAAAGTTTTATAAATTTTGGATACCGTTTGTGTGGTTTTCTCACATTCCTCGAACAAAAACTAAATAACTTAAAAATATTTTAGTGCGGTTAGACTAGAAAATCCTACAAACGACCTCCAAAAAATACGAAACTTTGTGAGTAAGTTGGACTCACGTAACACAAGTCACCACAACTTGTAGAAGTGGTTTTTGACTCACGGTTTGCGAGATACGGCCGTGTATAGCTTTTGGTTTAAAAAAACCCAAATAAAGAGATACACGACCGTATCTCGCAAACCGTGAGTTGAAACTCACTTATACAAGTTGGGGTGGCTTGTGTTACGTGAATTCGACCAAGTTGCAAAGTTTTATAATTTCTAAATGCCGTTTATACGGTTTTCTCACGTTCCTTGAATAAGAATAAATAATGTTAGATTTTTTTTAATAAGGGTAACTAGAAAACCCTACAAACAACCTCCAAAAAATACAAAACTTTGCGAGTAGTTGGACTCATGTAACACAAGCCATCGCAACTTGTAGATGTGATTTTTGACTCACGGTTCGAGAGATACGATCGTGTATCACTTTTGGTTAAAAAAAACCCAAATAAAGCGTTACACGGCCGTATCTCGCAAACCGTGACTCGAAACTCACTTCTACAAGTTACGTGAATTCGACCAAATTGCAAAGTTTTTGAAATTCTGGATGCCGTTTGTGCGGTTTTCTCACATTCCTTGAACCAGAACTAAATACCTTAGAATTTTTTTTCCAGATACCGTAACGGTTCGTGTTCATAATTGTTCTATTTTTTTTATAGATATGGACAGTGTTGAAGGAAGTTTCGTTGCCAGAGAAAAATTTGTTCGTGCACAAGAATTGGTTGAATTTCAGACGCAAATTAACAAGCACCTAAAACCGAAGATAGGTATGACATTTCATACTTTAGATGAAGCAGAGAAATTTTATGCTTCATATTGTAGATGTACAAGTTTTTCTATGCATAAGGGTGAAAATAAATACAAGGAAATCGATGTAGTAGACAAATCATATGTATGTAATAAAGCCGAGGAGTCACCGAGTAATCCTAATGATGCTAGATGGGGAACTACTTCTAGAACGGTTTGCAAAGCTTTCGTTCATGTAAAACTAATCGAACAAAGTAATACATAGATTATTTATTCATTTAATGAACCACACAATCACGAATTTACCTCACCCCGTAGATGTCACTTGCTGCCTCAAAATCGTGTATTGTTAAAATCAGATAAAAAAGTTACTGGTCAACTTACCGGAGCTAATGTCCCTATGTGCAAACAAATGCTTTACTTGGAATGTGCAAGTGGAGGTAATGAGAAATTTGGATTCACTAAAACTGATGTTAGAAATCTAAGGAAAGACTCGATGGAAAGCATGAAAGGACATGACGGGCAAATGCTAATTGAGTTCTTTGAATCGAAAAAGGAGACTGATCCTTTATTTTTTTATGATTACCAAGTAGATACTGAAGGGCGATTGTCCCATTGTATTTGGGTGGATGGTATCGCTAGGAAGAATTATGAAGTATTTGGGGATATAGATTGGTTTGATGCCCTCTACAACATGAACCGATATAGGATGTTATTCGTACCATTTGTTGGAGTCAACCATCATTGGTAATCAATGTTCTTAGGTTGTGGGTTTATTCCAAATGAGAAGACATCCTCATTTGTGTGGTTCTTTGAAAAGTGGCGAGGAGTAATGCCTCACAATCCGTTGGGCATCGTGACAGATGAGGATCGTGGAATAGGTGCTGCATTGACGAAAGTTTTCATCAACACTGAGCATAATATTTTTAAATAAAAAATAAAGATTTAACATCATTCTTCATAAACATTGAATTCGGTTTAAGAGTTAGAGGGTTAGGGCTAGGGTTAAAGGGTTATGAGGGTTAGGGCATGGGTTAGAGTAGGGTTAGAGATATGGCTCTAGTTTTTTAATGAACTTTAATGTTTATATTTTTCAAATATATTATTTTATTTTAAAATGTATTTTTTTATGAACGCGTTAAGTGGGCATAATATTGTCAATAACGGGTTAAGTGGGAACTTTTTTAAAAAATAAAAAATTGACATATTTGAAAATAGAATATCTTCATAAAAAATTATATAATAAATTATCCAAACAAATTGAAAATTACATATAATATTTTGAGCAAAAAATAAAGATATGACATCATTCTTCATTAACATTAAATTCGGTTCAAGAGTTAGAGTGTTAGAGGGTTAGGTCTAGGGTTAGAGGGTTATTAGGGCTATGGCAAGGGTTAGTGTAGGGTTAGAGATAGGGCTCGACTTGGAGCACTAGTTTTTTATTTCTATATATTTGAAAATTTCTCCCCAATTTCCCCCTAATTCTAATATTATTTTCAAAATTATTACAAATGATTTTATAATTTATATTGCAACCATTTTTCTTGTTTTACAATAATTTTCCCAAAATTTTCCGCTTTATTTGCCCAGATCTCCAACAATTTTTCTTGTTTTACAGCATTTCATTATTTTTTAATTTTATTTTTAAAAGTTGGAATATTTTTCGAGTGTATTTCTCTTTGTGGTACAAAATTTGATCTTTCGAAGATAAAGTTCTGACAATATCTTCCTACTTAACTCGTTATTGACGATGATGGGTTAAGTCATCGCCAATAACGAGTTAAATTGGAATTTTTTCCCAGTGTATTTCTCTATGTGGATGAATACTTAATCTGTCAAAATTGAAGTTCTGCCAATATCTTCCTACTTAACCCGTTATCGTCAAAATTGACGGGTTAAGTTCACTTAACCCGTCATCATCAATAACGAGTTAAGTAGGAAGATTTTGTGTAACCCCTATTTCCAAAAAATTATTTATTTTCATGAGTATTTTTTTGTATCTCGATATTTATAAATTGTTATTGTTAAATTCGTTTTGAGTTTCTTAGTTAAAACATTTTCCTAAACAATAATTCTAATTATTTTGAATAAACTTTGTTTCCATTTCAACTTGATCAACTATTTGCATTTTAACCCTCAGAAATATTATTATTGTTTCGACTATTTCAATGAATTCCTATTTTTATATATTGATATTATTATTCTGGCGATTACTATTATTATTGATAGTCTTTTTATTCTTACTGATTGATATTACTTGTATTATTATTTTTTGACATGGTTATTTTAGTGTTCTTATGGTCATGGTGATTATTTATGATTGATTATTAAAATCGATCCCTTCTTATTTGATAATTGTGTTTATAATTGTTTCAAATAATTTATGTAATACAAATTATATTTTATTAGATATCTTATTTCTTGTATTAGGATTTGTATTGATCAATTGTATTATTTACAATGTATTTTATTTTAATGGATCTATACCCCAATACCCAATAGCCCAATATCCTATCTTTTCCTATAAATACTAATCTCCTATTAATCCCTTAACCCTAATCCTATTATTATACCCTAGCCGTCATTTCCCTAACCCTAGTTTACTGTTCCTCTACCCTCTCTCCCTGTTTCCCCAACCCGCTCCTTCTCCCTCTCCCTGTTTCCGCCTCCAAACCCAAACCAGCCCCTCTCCGTCACTCCTCCCGTCTCAACCTCGTCATCACCACCTCACCCTCGTCACCCTAGCCCCGTCGTCATCCCCTGTCCCCTTACCATTGTTGCTTCGCCATTAACCCATTGCCATCCACTGAAACCCATTTACCCATCCACCTCATCACTTGCCCTCCGCATCGCCATCGTGGTCCCCTTGTCAACCTTGCCCCTCCGTGCACCCATGCCCCCTCCGGAGATCCCCTAGCACATCCTCGTTGTCGTCCAAGCTGAGCACCCAGTCGTGTCGTCTTCCGCTATTTTCAAGCGAAGACAGAGCTCGCATCGCCGCCTGTCACCGCAGCGTCGCGTTGCCGAAGTCCCGCGCTCTCCTTCTCTCTCTCTCTGCCGAAGGTTGAAGGAGATCGGCGATTGGTCGAGTTCGGTGTCCCGTGTTTTGGCACAATGGATCCGAGTTGCTGTCCCGTGTTCGGTCCCGATCCGGTGTGGGATTTCGTTGCTGAGTTGCTGTTGCTTTGTTTGCTTGGATTTCTTGCACAGGTTTCACACGTGTCTTTTGGGATTTTCATCCGGGATTCTGATCCTGTTATTCTTATTATTTGAATCTGCATATTAACAGGCAAGTCTCTACTTGAACAATTTATTCTTTTGTTCAAGATTAATTGATCTCCTGCAAGTAGATCCAGTCCCTTTCGTTATCATACTGCTTTGACAATTCCGTTAAGTTTATCGAGGGTTTACACGAGCTAACCCGACGTATCTTAACATCGTGCCGTCTCTTTGATCTAAAACCTATTACCTATTGTTTCATGCATATGCGCATTTAAATAACTAGATTCATGCATAGGACTACTTGATAAGTTGAACATGTTAAATTGTATGTGCTACATTGAAGTTGATCGATGAATTGATACCATGTCTGTGATAATTGTATCTTAAACTTAGAAGTTTGCATGTTGAAACCTAGGATCACTTTGATTACCAATTTGCATGCTACATGTGATCGTATGATTTATTTTTTGCCTTTTTATGTTAAAACAATTTCTGGACTGCTAGTTGCTTCATTTTGTATCAGATTTTCCACCATGCTAATGTCTTAATTTGAAATAACTTGCTGAACATAAATTGTAGCCCTGGATTTCTAGTTCAGTTTCCCTTTTTGCGGATTTGAATTCCGATGTATAACCTACTAGATATCATCATTTTAGTACAGCCATGTTAGTAATTCCAGATTCACAAATGCATGCGTATCCTGCTGTTTCTTAATTTAATTGACCATGATAACAGTAAAAGAGAAATTTGAAATAAATCTAGTTAGACCTAGACACATGTAAGAATCACCCAGAATTTTTATAGATTTTATTAATGAGTTCTCTGACCTGAAATAATTAGTTGAACACAACTTACTGCATTCTGCCTGAACATAAAACCTGAATAGAATAGAGTTTTCACCTAGTTTCTGTATCTTTTATATGCCTTAATTATATTCGCTGGAACCGTATGGAAGTCTACTTTCTAGGCCTTCCGATGGATTTAGATTTGCTAATTTGTAGTGACCGTAATCCATGTTTTAGTACAGCAAGGTCATGCTGTCCTGATTGTGTGAATTGTGTTTATATGATGTGTTTGCTTCATGCTTTGTTTGTAACGCATAAAATTAGATACGCTCAGTATTATACAACATTGACACCTTGCATGCTCACATAGGATGAAAATAAAATAATAATAAGCCAGGGTATTATGGGTAGGACTTGGTAGTGAACGATCGGAAAATGTACTCGGCAAGGCCTTATCGTTATATTGTACTGGAAGGAGGAGAAATATTGTATTGGAAGGAGGAGAAGTATTGATTGGAAGAAGTATTGATTGCAAATTATTGTTAATTATTGGTTGTAAAACTATCATTATCGACGCCGAGTACACGATCCGTGAATTCACCATCAGTCTAAAACGTTCACTGTGTGTTTGCGCCGAACTTGTGGAATGTGACGCAGTAGTAAGTGCACTAGATAGACTAATAAAATGACTAATAACCTGCATACTTGATCCTGTATTGAATTTGACTTGACATCATGCATTACATGTGTGATTATTGTGACCCTTTGATATTACTGCCTGTCTTTGCTTTGCTCTTTGACTTTGACCCTGTTCCTTTTCTTTGATATTCATGCTTTTCTTTATCCTCTATTTTTCTCTACTTGTTGCGCACAACTTGCTTTAAGGGCACTCTTTTCTCTCTTTTTAGATCAAGTATTAACAGGTACCGAAGCAGCAATCACAGAAGGAATTGGTGAGCAAACTCTCTGAGGATCGATGCTGGACTTTAGACTGCTTAGCTATCTTTTGTTATTTGCTTATTGTATTTCTTTTTATCATACTTTGTATTCTTGGGCTTTATGACCCGAAGTTTGTTTTTATCCCAGATGTTGGATTATTATTTCGAAAATTTATTTCATGATTATCTTTGAGTTTATTCATTGTTTATGTGATTATATTCTTTGCCTGCGTGGTTGTTTCTCTTTTATATTGTTGAGTTAGACTGGTACAGCTTATGGATGATGCATAATCATTCGCTGGGCTTACGTGCTCGTATTCCCGTATTTTGAAAAACAGGGCGTGACATTTTGACACTGTATATGACTATGCGGATGAATACTTGATCTTTCGAAGATGAAGTTCTGCCAATATCTTCCTATTTAACCCGTTATTGGCGATGACGGGTTAAGTGAACTTGAATCGTCAATAACGAGTTAAGTAGGATGATTTTGACAGTGTATTTATCTTTGTGGATGAATACTTGATCTTTTGAAGATGAAGTTCTGCCAATATCTTCTGACTTAACCCGTTATTGGTGATGACGGGTTAACATCACTTAACCTGTCATTACCATTAACGTGTTAAGTAAGAATATTTTCCCAGTTCTAATTACTGTTTGTGGATGAAAATTCAACTTCTTAAGACCACGTGTTGTGAAAATATTTCATCTTAACCCTCTATTGTGGATAACGGGTTAAGTTGAATTATTTTGCCAGGGTTAAGCTCACTTGCTTCAGTTCATTCACATCAATTCACAACAATTCATTCACAGCAACTATCACAACGATTCCTTCACAAAAGCACAGGAAATATCACAACAATTCATTCACAGAATCAAAACTAATATCACAACATTTCATTCACAACAATTCAGTAAAATCACAGAAAATGTCACAACAATTTGATAGCAAAAATCACAACAAATTTCTCATCAATTTTACAACACGAAACTTTGCAAATATCAGAACAATTCATTCATCTACATTTGTGGAATTATCTGTCATGCCTCGCTTCCTAAAAAGAAATACGGAATACGGATACATGACTAAGTCCAGCAAATGGTTTTCATCATCCATAAACTGTCAGGATCTTTACAACAAGTACAAGTATAAATGAGAGATAATAAGGAGAAATCAACCACGCATGCATAAATGAATCAATGTACCAACATAATTTACTTGAAACAAAATGTAATAATCTCAAATAAATCAGATCTGAATAAGTCAAAAATTCTGGGTCATACTGCCCAATACAATATTCCAAGTAACAGATACATTTATTCAAAATAAGCAACATGAAATAATAATAGCAAGAACTCCCACAACTAGAATCTTAGATCACCTACTCCATCAGGCAGCTAGTCACCATAATCTACAATTTAATAAATTGCAGGAAAAGAAAAAAAGAAACTAAACGCCCATCAATGCAAGTTACGGGCCGCTTGTAGTGCAGGAAACAAGTACAGGAAAGATAAACAAGAATAGAGTAATAGCGGAAGTAAACATAACATGGAATACATGTGACAGAATGGTTAACATAAAACAGGAGCAGGAACAAGTAATATGATGTGATAACAGGGTGCATGTGACATGTGACAGATAACATGTATCATGTAATCAGGTAAACAGGTAACAGGTGTCAAGTAGCATGTACAGGTATTATGTCATATTATGTCAAGTCTTGTATTTATTTCTATCTAGGTAGCACTTCATGCGTCCTATCCATTTACCACATGGTTGCTACATTCATACAAATTACGTTTTAGATTTCGTAGGAGATTCTATAGGTCATGTACTCGGGTATTCACGGGATTATAAAACTTGGTCGGTAAACTTGATCGGTATCTTGGTCGGTAAACTTGATCAGTAACTTGGTTGGTAAACTTGATCAGTAACTTGGTCGGTAAACTTGATTGGTAACTTGGTCGGTAAACTTGATCGGTAACTTGGTCGGTAAACTTGATCATACGAGAACACGAGTCCCCTTCCGAGTACAGGCTCCTATATTGTCCACCACTAGATCTTTCCCTTAACTCCGGCTTGGTTATTTGTTATTATTATCAAATATGCATATACGTGCACAAAACAGGACAAGAATAACATGGTATAAATAAGTAACAGGTTCATGTCGGAAGACAAACATGCACAGGTGAAGAACAACTCATAAAAGGATATGACAACGAAAATTCTATTTTAGGACAATAAGACAGTACTGCACTGAAACTGGGATTCCCGTTGCCACAAACATGCAAATCTGGATCCGTCAGAAAATCTGGAAAATAGACTCTCGGCCGAATCCAGAAAATATATATAAGTCATGATATTTCACAAAAACAGGACTCAAAATAGAATTGTATCCAGAAAACATGTTCAGCCAGAAATCAGAAGTTTGTATTCATAAACAGGAAAACGACATAAAAACTTACTGATTAAACCCACAAAAAATCTGGGGTATTCCTTAGTATGTTTAGTATCATAAAATAAAGTTTCATAATTTCCCAACATAGATAGAATAGTTAAGTAAAATCAGAAAGCAGCAAGATACAGTAGTTTTGTAAATATGAAATCATAAACACAGCAGTAGATTGCAAAATATGAATCAAAATCCAGATCCGTCAAAATTGTGATAAAATAAATATATTAGGCTACAATTTATATTCACAAAGTTTTTATAAACAGCAAATAGAATTAGGTCGAAATTATGTTTCTTTATAGAATAGCACGAAAATTCTGCAAGTATTGTAGTTGTTTGGAACCATAGAATAGTTTATAAAGGACATCAATTAAATCCACAGAAATTAAGGGTTAATTCCAATCAAGTCTAGTTGTAACCAGTAAAATATTGGATCAAACTATTGTCTTTAACATTAGTATAAAAATAAATAGTCATACAGAATACATATAAAACAGAATATGGAATTTTCTACACATCTGTAGTAAAATAGTCATAACTTGCAACTCATAAATCAAAACTGAGATCTGTCAGAAATTCTGGAAAGTAGACAGAATTCTCTATAATTTATATTTACAAATAATTTTCATATACTGATCTTTATAGGGTCTAAAATACTAAACAAAAACGAGATAACAGAAAAGACAGAAATATTCTTCATGCATAAAATCAACTAGGTCAGATGAAACACATCCAAATCATAACAAAACGTGAACAGGGTATACTAGATGTCCAAGCAATATGGTATAGGGTGTTTAGCAAGTTCACAACAAGTTATACTACTACTAACACATCAAGCATACAAGATCATTCGACACTTTATAAATCACGAACAACATGCATGTATACATCAAGAGCTTATTAGATATAAGTTATTTCATGTCGTGTGTGTGCGAGACAACTATGAATGGATCAACAACTAGATACAAGATCAAACAAGGAATTTCATGGAAGTAGATCTCGAAGCAACTACACTACATGCGGTATTTAGTACTTATATTATACAACAAAAAGAATTCAAGTTACTTGCCTTAAAGTCGACGACGGAAATGATGCAAGAACAAGAATAACGAGAACGGATTCCCGGGCACGAACACGAGTGAATGAATCATGAACCGATCACGAACACATGATCACCATCGCAATCATGAACCCAAAGCACGAATCTCGATGATCAAGATGGTGGTCAAGATGAAGATCAAGCAAATCCAACGGCTGAGATTTCACTTGATCAAGACTCGGTCAAACTGCAACACACAAGAAGAATAGCTGGAGGAAATGTGTGTAGGGAGAAGCGACAGCGCCGGCGAACAGGCGGCGTGACGGCAAGGGAACGGTCGAAGGGGTTGCTGTAATACCCTGATTTTTCAATAAATGAGAAATTATTTATTTTGCACGTGTTGTGCACGTGCAATATATTGTTGGATTATTTTATCATGGTGAGTATGTTTAAATATATTTTTCTCAAATTATTTTACAAAAGCCTTCTTTAAAAGCCTTATTTGATTTAATTAAAAAGCCTTTTCTTAAAAAGCCCAAAAGCATTTTTATTTTATTTATTTTTATAAATTATTTTTGGCCCAAAAAGAAAGCCCATGATTAATTTATTTTAATTAAACTTGTCATGTAGAAGACTTTTTCTAACAAAATTATTTTTTATACAATTTTAGAATGTACAAATTTGGCCTAGTTGCATGCACGTGCACTACACGTACACGTGCATTGCACACTCTATTTTTGGGCCGGTAGCATTCTTTTTGGAGGGAGAGTTGAAATTTTGGGTGTGGAGAACATGGGGGTAGTTTCAAGGAGGTGGGTAGTTTTCCTAACTCCTACTTGAATCTAAGCCCTTCATTTTGCAACCACCAAGATGATCTTAGCCCTCCATTTCCCTCATTTTTTAGTATAAATACCCCCCTTTCTCATGGCTAATTTTCATATGCAAAGTGTAATTTCTAAAGCTATACTAATATATTGTGAGAGTTATAAAAAATAAGAGTTGTGTGGGTTGTATTGCTTGGAGTGGCCGGCACCATCAAGAGCATTCGGCTAGGAAGCTTTCGGCCAAGGAGGAGAAGTATTCGGCATTTGGTTGGAGGCTTGGAGTGGTGCATTCTTTTGGCTAGGAGGAGGTGTTCTCATCTACTTGATTGCTTTTGTTGTGTTTCTCTCCAATTGAGGTGGGTAAAATATTTCATGTTTCTAATATAGGGTTCATGCTAGTATATTGATGACACTATACATGGAAAATACCAATAAGAGACCACTTTAATTAAAAAGTTAGTATGTGAATGGCTTAGAATGGTGTGGTAAATTGTGTATGTAAATTGTTTGCATGAAATTATACCATATGAAGCACTTTCTATGATTATCTAGTTAATTGAACAATGATGCAATGTGACTAGCATGATGTGTGAAAGTCTTTTATTAATTACTTGCAAATTGTGTGGTTGAAACATGAAAATTGAGAAAGACATTAACACTATGGGAATTGAATAGAAAAGTATATTAAATACTTCGAATCCATGTGTAGAAGTGGCATGAATGAACCAAGGAATTGCTTGTTGTCATCATATTAGAAATGTACCAAAAATTAGAAATTGTTGAGTTTCACCTATTCATGTGCTATATGAATTCTTTTGCTAGTATGAGTATGGGAAAATCCAAAGTTGTATTGTGTTGTGAATGTAGAATAATAACCAGTAATTTATCATGAAAAACTTTGGGATAAAAGAGGGATTAGAAGAACAATCGATTATTTTCAATGTCGAAAAATAAAAGATTTGCTAGTTTTAATTAAAATAATTAATTTGGGTGGAGAAAAATGTGTTTTTAGTACAAAAATTTATTTTACAATTACTGTTTTGAAGATGGAATAAAGAAGCTTAAATCTGGAATTTTTCAGTAGTTTATTTGAAGGCAATATGAATCAATTGTTGAACATCGAGTTAATTTCAAAACAAACAGTGGGAATATGAGTTAAATGGGTTTTAAGTCCACACTGTGACAACCTGAGCCAGTGGCTCAGGCGGTCGGTGGCGCTGTTCGGTTTCCCTGAGCGGTGTGGTTCGAATCCGGGTCTCACCAAAATTTTTTAAGTACTGTGTATATATGTATATATCAGCGAAGAGATGGCATATGTACTTAGCGCATCCTCTTCTAGTCGCTAGCACCGATCGGCCTATCGGCGGGTGCTCTGGCCTTCTTCTCTATTGTGCTGGGTTCGAATCTTTCCCCTAGCACTTAGGGAAAAATATTTTTTTTATGAGATTTTGATGTCCAAAAAATATAAGAAAAATATGGTAATTTTCATAAAAATACAAGGAATTTTATGGGATTGGTTTGGATATTATTTGAAGGAAATAAAATGTAGTTTGTGAACAAATGGCATATTAAAGCTATGGTTCTAAGACACATACTCATGGTTAGTTTCAAATTTATAAAGAGTTATTAAAATGATTATTAGAAAGTTTTTGACACAAAAGAATTTGTGGTGTGACATGATATTATAATCTTTACTTGAAGATATGGTGTAAAATATGAAGTACGAATGTATGTTTATAAGGTGCATGAGTCCATTGTATGATGATGGAGTTTAGAAACTTTGTTGATGAAATTGTTGGACTTGAATATGAATTTTGAATTTTAGTATTCACCATGGATTTGTGAACCAATGAAATTATGAATAAGAAAGAATATGAAATTGTGACATGAAAGTGGTTATGACTTAAAGATTGTGAAATGGAATTTGAAATAGAGTAGCTAAGTCTCCCCGGCATTGAGAAAGATGAATTGAATTGAAATTAGACCAAGGTTGGTCATGTTGAAACAAAGGAATAAGTCCGGATGATGGAGAGGCTAACTCTAGTGATTATTTTGTTCATGATTTTTATATAAAACTAAGGACTAGTACATAGTGGAGATGTGATGAAAGTAGAAGAAAAACACGAGTATGAGGGCCAACGGATAGCGGTGTGAGAGCGATTCACAGGTTGCCTGCTTGATGCGTCAAGACAGTGCGTGGGCGCTACTCCGGAATTATCGTCCCGGTGGCGACGCTCGTGGGATGTTCGAGTGGCTATGGGTGGTGCCATTGTTCCATGGCGGAGGCTGAATTGTCCATAGGTTGCCTGCTCGATGCGTCGTGACAGTGCGTGGGATTCCCCTCCAGGCTGCCTGGACATGGGCTCATAGATCATAGGACATCTAAGACACTACCGTAGTTACAGTAGTAGTTAAGGCATAACGGGGGATTGAACCCTATCAAGATGAAGAACGAATAAGGGCTTGCCCTCGGACCTATGTAGTATGGGATGCATAGAATCCGAACAAGTGCGCATTAGTGTCATGTAATATAATTAACTGCATTAAGGACTAAGTGCACAATCACAACACGACATCAATAGGGTAGTCCCTTTAGTTTGAATGTGACAAGTTTGTGTTTGCTAAATATGAAATGTTAAGTTATACTATTTCCGGCAAGCGAGGACGGCCGTGTATAATGATCGTCGGTTGAATAAACTGACGTACCCACAGTCTAACATGCAGGTAAATGTCATGCTAAAGATTAAAGAGGATTTGGATGCTTAAAGATTTTATCAAGCTGTTGTACTTGTATTTAATTGTTGTATTTTACTTCCGCTGTGCAAAAGAAAGATGTAATTATGATGAAATCTCTGATGTATGATGAAAAGTTTTAATTTCCCTGTAAAAGTGTACTAAGAAAGTGAAAAGATCCTGTAGAACATCTCGAATTCAGTGTATTTGGGATTCGGGGCGTTACAGAGTGGTATCAGAGCCACGCTTTCTACACTTTCACACTTGTACAAATTTATAGGGAACGACACCCTAGTAGTGGACATTAGAGTGTGTGTTTGAATCTAGAGATTTAAATGTAAGTGACTTACATTTGTGTTGCTCTAAGATTTGTGATTTCTCCTCCCTATTTCTAAGATGGCTGATCACTTCGACCCTGCTGGAGGCGACGACTGGCACATTATTGAGGAAGAGTACCATCCTGGACAGGCAGATTCCGAGGACGAGTACTACCCTGGACAGGCTGATTCTGATGATGAGGAGTACCCTGAATCCCGAGAGATCACCCCACCTCCGGATTCATCTGATGATTCTTCTTCCGACGAAGAGGAAGTACCAGTTCCAAGTGGTCTTGTGGCTTCTCTTCAGAGGCAAGTGGAAACCCTGAAGGAGAGAGTTAGATTATTAGAGGCGCAGCTGGAGAAGCGGAAGGCTGACTATTCTGTTCTTAGCCATCGGATTTGGGAACTTGAGAAGAAAAAGAACCTAACTGATGTGCTGAAGGATGAGGTTGATGAACTGCGGGAAGAACTTCGAGCAGCGAAGAGGACCCGTAGGAGTTAGAGTGTTGTGGCTTCTGTTTCTTTCCGTTCTGATGTTTAGAGATGTTTTTAAATTCGAATGTATAAACTTTTGGAATTCAATGAAATGGAAGTTGGTTTAAATTCTTGTTATATACTTCGAATTTGACGGATCTTTTGCATCAGAATATGTCGAGAAGAGGAGCAAGGAATGGGGAAGGTTTGGATCTGGAGACTGAACTTGCTAGAGTTTACCAGACGTTGAATGCTGTGGCTCAGAACCAAGCTGGGGGGCCGGCAAATCCAGTGCCCGAGGCGATAAAGCTGGTGGAATCATTCAAGAGAATGAAACCACCCGTATTCGAGGGAAAGTCGGATCCAGATTCGGCTGACAACTGGATACGGCAAGTGGAGACCATCTTCGAGGTGTTGGAAACACCGGAGGGTAGCAAGGTCAAGTTGGCAACCTTGCAGCTGGAGAAGGATGCAGCAGTTTGGTGGCAATCTGTGAAGAGGACCATGGGAGGTCTGTTGATGGGCTGGGAGGAATTTTTGGAGGAGTTCCGCAGCCATTATTTCCCCTCCGACGTCCAGGAGAAGAAGGCGATGGAGTTCCTGTCGCTTCAGCAAGGCAGCATGTCAGTGAGAGCCTATGAGACCAAGTTCACTCAGCTCTCCAGGTATGCTCCAGAACTGGTGGCGGATGAGGCCAAGAAAGCTCGCAAGTTCGAGCATGGTCTGAGGCCTAGCTTGAGATCTCGTATGATACCCCTTGGTATCAGGAGATTCGATAAGCTGGTCAAGAGGGCGGCAGCGACGGAGGCAGATATGGAGCAGTTCCATGTTGTTCAGAACAGGAGGAACAACTGGCAGTCTGGTAAGAGGCCTGCACATTCGGGGAGTTTCAGGGGGCAACCATCTGCACAGAGGTTCAAACCGACAGGGGCGAACGCTGTGAGTGTGGCTGGAGGGCCTGGAAACAATGTGGCGAGACCTTCTGCGGTGACTTGCTTTAACTGTGGGGAAGCGGGACACTACCGATCTCATTGTCCCAAACTTCAGCGCAGTAATAGCGGCGCACCAACGCAGCAGGCTGGGAAGAGGTCGTACCAATCAGGGCGAGTATTTGCCTTGACAGAAGCTGATGCTGAGGAGGCGGATCAGGTCATCTCTGGTACGAGGGCTGGTGTTTAGAGTCTTTGTCATTTCCTTTCCCTTTGTTTAGTGAGGCTGTTATGTAATGATGTATATTATGTAACAGGCGAACTCTATCTTAATGGAATTAAAGCTGTCGTATTGTTTGATACTGGATCCTCTCATACTTTTGTGTCTCCAAAGTTTGCTAAAGTGTTGGGAGTTGAACCGAAGATTTTCCCAGGCAAGATCTTATCAGTAGCTACTCCGTCAGGGGAAACTTTAACCACTGATCGGTATTATGCTGATTGCGAGATAGTGATTGGGGAGAGAATCTTTGGCATTGATCTGATCGAACTGACTATCTTGGGAGTCGATGTTATCATTGGCATTGATTGGATGTCGGTGTACAGTGCAAGCATCGAGTGTAAGGCCAAGACGGTGACAGTGAAGGCTCCAGGTGGACCTGAAGTCGTGTTCCAAGGGAAGCGGAAGTGTTCTAAGCTGGTGGCTACTATCCGCAAGGAAGAGACTCCTGTGGAAGTGCAAGGGATTCCTGTGGTTCGGGACTATCCGACTGTGTTCTTGGAAGATTTTCCTGGGTTACCTCCGCATCGTGATGTAGAGTTCAGCATCACTGTTCAACCGGGAAGTGCACCCATTTCTAAGGCACCTTATAGGATGGCTCCAGTGGAACAGGATGAGGTGAAACGGCAGATTGAGGAACTATTGGGAAAAGGCTTTATTCAACCTAGTGCGTCACCTTGGGGAGCACCAGTGCTTTTGGTAAAGAAGAAGGATGGATCGATGAGAATGTGCATCGATTACCGAGAGCTGAATAAGGTCACTGTTCAGAATAAGTACCCGATTCCTCGAATTGATGACTTGTTCGATCGTCTACAAGGAGCGGCCGTATTCTCCAAAATAGATCTTCGATCGGGTTACCACCAAGTTCGAGTGAAAGCTGAAGATGTGCATAAGACTGCATTTAGAACTCGGCATGGGCATTACGAATTCTTAGTTATGCCATTCGGAGTGACGAATGCACCTGCCATCTTCATGGACTTGATGAACAGAGTTCTGAGGCCGTTTATTGATTCTTTCGTCGTGGTGTTTATCGACGATATTCTCGTGTACTCCAAGTCTGAGGAGGAGCACACTGAGCATCTGGCAGCAGTGTTGCAGAAGTTGGAAGAGCAGCAGTTGTATGCCAAGTTATCCAAGTGTGATTTCTGGAAATCTGAAGTGGCATTCCTAGGTCACATCCTTTCTAAGGAGGGAGTGGCAACTGATCCTCAGAAGATAGAGGCAGTGAGAGACTGGGCAAGGCCGACTACAGTGAAGGAAGTCAGAAGTTTCCTTGGGATGACTGGGTATTATCGGAGATTCATTCAGGGTTATGCTCAGATAGCTGTACCGCTTACAGGGCTGACCAAGAAGAATGTGAGCTTCAAGTGGACCGAGCAATGTGAGGCGAGTTTTCAGGAGTTGAAAGATAGACTGACTACTGCACCTATTTTGGCTTTGCCTAGAGCTGGTGTTGAGTATGACGTTTATAGCGATGCTTCACATCGGGGGCTTGGTTGTGTCTTAATGCAAGAAGGAAGAGTAATCGCTTATGGGTCTAGGCAACTACGACCACATGAGAAAAATTATCCGACTCATGATCTGGAGTTGGCTGCGATTATTTTTGCTTTGAAGCAATGGAGGCACTACGTGTACGGTGAGAAGCTGAATATGTACACGGATCACAAGAGCTTGAAGTATATATATCAGCAGAGGGATCTCAATCTGAGACAGCGGAGATGGTTGGAAGTGCTCGAAGATATGCGACCTGAGATCAAGTATCATCCTGGAAAAGCTAATGTTGTGGCTGATGCACTTAGCCGCAAGAGCAGTTTGGCCTGTTTGATTACAACTCAGAGGCATCTGATTGAGGAGCTGGACCGAGCTGGTATTGAGGTTGTCTTGCAAGGATTGGGAGCATCTTTGGCTCAGTTGAGGCTTCAGCCTACTCTGAATACAAGGATCATTGCAAGTCAGGAGGTTGATGCTGATATTCTGGAGATGAAGGAGCAGGTCAGTGCTGGCAGGTTGCCCGTTTTTCAGATCAGGGATGGAGTGCTGTGGTTCGGAGACAGGCTGTGCGTTCCAAATCAGGCGGACCTGAAAGAGAGTATTCTTCAGGAGGCGCATGCTACTCTTCTGTCTGTACATCCTGGGAGTACTAAGATGTACAAGGACATCAAGCAGCATTTCTGGTGGTCAGGTTTGAAGCGGGATGTGGCTGAATTTGTCGCGAAGTGTGAGGTTTGTCAGCAAGTCAAAGCCGAAAATCAGAGACCCGGAGGTCTATTACAGCCGTTACCTATTCCGGAATGGAAGTGGGATAACATCAGTATGGATTTCATCACGGGATTGCCTAAGAGTCCTAAGGGCAATGATGCAATTTGGGTTATAGTCGATCGACTTACCAAGTCCGCTCACTTTTTGGCGATGAAACTCACTGCTTCGATGGACAAGTTGGCTGAGATGTATGTTGGTGAGATTGTCCGACTTCATGGCGTTCCTTCGACCATTGTGTCTGATCGAGATGCGCGGTTTACTTCGCATTTCTGGAGGAGTCTTCAGGCAGCTTTGGGTACCAAGACGGATTTCAGCACTGCTTTTCATCCGCAAACCGATGGGCAGACCGAGAGAGTCAATCGTATTCTTGAGGATATGCTTCGGTGTTGTATACTAGACTTTGGAGGCAGTTGGGAGAGGCATTTACCTTTGGTGGAGTTTGCCTACAACAACAGTTTTCAGGCCAGTATTGGGATGGCGCCGTACGAAGCTCTGTATGGCAGGAAGTGCAGGACTCCTGTGTGCTGGTATGAAGTAGGGGAGCGTCAGTTGTTTGGTCCTGAGCTTGTGCAACTGACTTCTGAGAAGATTGATCTGATCAGGAAAAGGTTGGTGGAAGCTCAGAGCAGGCAGAAAAGCTATGCAGACAACCGGAGAAGGGACCTTGAGTTTGAGGTTGGTGACTTCGTCTTTCTGAAGGTATCACCCAGCAAAGGTGTGGTTCGTTTTGGCAAAGGCGGGAAGTTAGCCCCGAGGTTTATAGGCCCGTATAAGATATTGAAAAGGATCGGGAAAACTGCTTACCGGCTTGAGTTACCGGAAGAGTTGTCTCAGGTGCACAATGTCTTTCATGTGTCTATGCTGAGAGGTTATATTCCGGACCCGAGTCATCATTTGCCTGAAGTGCCGGAAGGTTTGCAGTTAGACCTGAATTACATCGAGTCTCCTGTTGAGATTGTTGACCGTAGGGAGAAAGTCTTGAGGAATAAGACGATACCGATGGTCAAGGTAGTCTGGAGAAACCACTTGGTTGAAGAGGCTACTTGGGAATCTGAGGAGAGGATGTTGAAGGACTATCCTAAGCTTTTTGCTTGATTGTATTTTTTGTATCTTTTGTTCTTGTTGTGTGTGTTGTATTCTGTTTTATTTCCTCGCTCTTGATTGTAGTTCCGGGGACGGAACTATTCTAAGGAGGGAGTGCTGTAATACCCTGATTTTTCAATAAATGAGAAATTATTTATTTTGCACGTGTTGTGCACGTGCAATATATTGTTGGATTATTTTATCATGGTGAGTATGTTTAAATATATTTTTCTCAAATTATTTTACAAAAGCCTTCTTTAAAAGCCTTATTTGATTTAATTAAAAAGCCTTTTCTTAAAAAGCCCAAAAGCATTTTTATTTTATTTATTTTTATAAATTATTTTTGGCCCAAAAAGAAAGCCCATGATTAATTTATTTTAATTAAACTTGTCATGTAGAAGACTTTTTCTAACAAAATTATTTTTTATACAATTTTAGAATGTACAAATTTGGCCTAGTTGCATGCACGTGCACTACACGTACACGTGCATTGCACACTCTATTTTTGGGCCGGTAGCATTCTTTTTGGAGGGAGAGTTGAAATTTTGGGTGTGGAGAACATGGGGGTAGTTTCAAGGAGGTGGGTAGTTTTCCTAACTCCTACTTGAATCTAAGCCCTTCATTTTGCAACCACCAAGATGATCTTAGCCCTCCATTTCCCTCATTTTTTAGTATAAATACCCCCCTTTCTCATGGCTAATTTTCATATGCAAAGTGTAATTTCTAAAGCTATACTAATATATTGTGAGAGTTATAAAAAATAAGAGTTGTGTGGGTTGTATTGCTTGGAGTGGCCGGCACCATCAAGAGCATTCGGCTAGGAAGCTTTCGGCCAAGGAGGAGAAGTATTCGGCATTTGGTTGGAGGCTTGGAGTGGTGCATTCTTTTGGCTAGGAGGAGGTGTTCTCATCTACTTGATTGCTTTTGTTGTGTTTCTCTCCAATTGAGGTGGGTAAAATATTTCATGTTTCTAATATAGGGTTCATGCTAGTATATTGATGACACTATACATGGAAAATACCAATAAGAGACCACTTTAATTAAAAAGTTAGTATGTGAATGGCTTAGAATGGTGTGGTAAATTGTGTATGTAAATTGTTTGCATGAAATTATACCATATGAAGCACTTTCTATGATTATCTAGTTAATTGAACAATGATGCAATGTGACTAGCATGATGTGTGAAAGTCTTTTATTAATTACTTGCAAATTGTGTGGTTGAAACATGAAAATTGAGAAAGACATTAACACTATGGGAATTGAATAGAAAAGTATATTAAATACTTCGAATCCATGTGTAGAAGTGGCATGAATGAACCAAGGAATTGCTTGTTGTCATCATATTAGAAATGTACCAAAAATTAGAAATTGTTGAGTTTCACCTATTCATGTGCTATATGAATTCTTTTGCTAGTATGAGTATGGGAAAATCCAAAGTTGTATTGTGTTGTGAATGTAGAATAATAACCAGTAATTTATCATGAAAAACTTTGGGATAAAAGAGGGATTAGAAGAACAATCGATTATTTTCAATGTCGAAAAATAAAAGATTTGCTAGTTTTAATTAAAATAATTAATTTGGGTGGAGAAAAATGTGTTTTTAGTACAAAAATTTATTTTACAATTACTGTTTTGAAGATGGAATAAAGAAGCTTAAATCTGGAATTTTTCAGTAGTTTATTTGAAGGCAATATGAATCAATTGTTGAACATCGAGTTAATTTCAAAACAAACAGTGGGAATATGAGTTAAATGGGTTTTAAGTCCACACTGTGACAACCTGAGCCAGTGGCTCAGGCGGTCGGTGGCGCTGTTCGGTTTCCCTGAGCGGTGTGGTTCGAATCCGGGTCTCACCAAAATTTTTTAAGTACTGTGTATATATGTATATATCAGCGAAGAGATGGCATATGTACTTAGCGCATCCTCTTCTAGTCGCTAGCACCGATCGGCCTATCGGCGGGTGCTCTGGCCTTCTTCTCTATTGTGCTGGGTTCGAATCTTTCCCCTAGCACTTAGGGAAAAATATTTTTTTTATGAGATTTTGATGTCCAAAAAATATAAGAAAAATATGGTAATTTTCATAAAAATACAAGGAATTTTATGGGATTGGTTTGGATATTATTTGAAGGAAATAAAATGTAGTTTGTGAACAAATGGCATATTAAAGCTATGGTTCTAAGACACATACTCATGGTTAGTTTCAAATTTATAAAGAGTTATTAAAATGATTATTAGAAAGTTTTTGACACAAAAGAATTTGTGGTGTGACATGATATTATAATCTTTACTTGAAGATATGGTGTAAAATATGAAGTACGAATGTATGTTTATAAGGTGCATGAGTCCATTGTATGATGATGGAGTTTAGAAACTTTGTTGATGAAATTGTTGGACTTGAATATGAATTTTGAATTTTAGTATTCACCATGGATTTGTGAACCAATGAAATTATGAATAAGAAAGAATATGAAATTGTGACATGAAAGTGGTTATGACTTAAAGATTGTGAAATGGAATTTGAAATAGAGTAGCTAAGTCTCCCCGGCATTGAGAAAGATGAATTGAATTGAAATTAGACCAAGGTTGGTCATGTTGAAACAAAGGAATAAGTCCGGATGATGGAGAGGCTAACTCTAGTGATTATTTTGTTCATGATTTTTATATAAAACTAAGGACTAGTACATAGTGGAGATGTGATGAAAGTAGAAGAAAAACACGAGTATGAGGGCCAACGGATAGCGGTGTGAGAGCGATTCACAGGTTGCCTGCTTGATGCGTCAAGACAGTGCGTGGGCGCTACTCCGGAATTATCGTCCCGGTGGCGACGCTCGTGGGATGTTCGAGTGGCTATGGGTGGTGCCATTGTTCCATGGCGGAGGCTGAATTGTCCATAGGTTGCCTGCTCGATGCGTCGTGACAGTGCGTGGGATTCCCCTCCAGGCTGCCTGGACATGGGCTCATAGATCATAGGACATCTAAGACACTACCGTAGTTACAGTAGTAGTTAAGGCATAACGGGGGATTGAACCCTATCAAGATGAAGAACGAATAAGGGCTTGCCCTCGGACCTATGTAGTATGGGATGCATAGAATCCGAACAAGTGCGCATTAGTGTCATGTAATATAATTAACTGCATTAAGGACTAAGTGCACAATCACAACACGACATCAATAGGGTAGTCCCTTTAGTTTGAATGTGACAAGTTTGTGTTTGCTAAATATGAAATGTTAAGTTATACTATTTCCGGCAAGCGAGGACGGCCTTGTATAATGATCGTCGGTTGAATAAACTGACGTACCCACAGTCTAACATGCAGGTAAATGTCATGCTAAAGATTAAAGAGGATTTGGATGCTTAAAGATTTTATCAAGCTGTTGTACTTGTATTTAATTGTTGTATTTTACTTCCGCTGTGCAAAAGAAAGATGTAATTATGATGAAATCTCTGATGTATGATGAAAAGTTTTAATTTCCCTGTAAAAGTGTACTAAGAAAGTGAAAAGATCCTGTAGAACATCTCGAATTCAGTGTATTTGGGATTCGGGGCGTTACAGTTGCGGCTGTTGTCATTGCTGGCATTGGCTGAAGGCGACAGGGCAGGGAAGCTGATGTGGTCGTGAGGAGGGAACTCAGGGGAGGCGCTGCAGGTTGTCGGCGATGGCACGACAGGTAGGAGGAACACTGGGAGACGGGGTCGGCGACTGGCTGCGGGTGGCTGCATCGTCGAGAGGAGTGGCACGACCGGGGGGTGGCAGGGAGGATGACGGGTAGGTGATGACGAGGAGAGGAGGATGGTGGTAGGGAGTCTGCAGGGCGAGAAGTCGCGACAGGAGGGGATCGCGAGCAGGGAGGCGTGAGGGGACAGGGAAGCAGGAGAGCACCGGAGGACAGGGATGAAGAGGAGGTCGGGAGAGGGTGCATGGGGTTGGCTTTGAGACCGGGGAAGCACAGGGGATCAGGATCGAAGTGGGTTGATCGGGAGCAGGGAGGAGAAGGTCGGAGAGATGGGGTTAGGGTTTTCACGGGTTGAAGAGGGAGAGTAGGGTTAATAGCAGCTAGGGTTTGTGATGGGTAGGGTGTACAGGTGGGTATTTATATAAGTGGGGGGTATAGATATTAGGGTTTAGGTGTGAACAGGGGGTAACGGGTGTGGGTGTAAACGGGTATTGGGCTTTTGGGTATAAAGGATCCAATAGGGGTTTAGGGTAGGGTATTATTGGGTAGATGGATTTTAAACAAAAGGGATCCAATAAGAAATTTGGGGTATAAAGATCCAATAAGAAAGAATATGGTTTAAACAGTAATTAAATAGGCCATGAAATAAATTAATTGGAGGAAAAAAAAAATCGGAGACAAATAAATTGGGACAGAAAAATTAAATCAAATCAAGAAAATATTCAAGGCCACAAAATAGAGTCCAAGTCAAAACGGATAGATTGATTATTGAGAACGAAGAACAAATACATGGTTCGGAAGAAACAAAAGAGTACAAAATGAATAAATACACGGAAAAGAAAATACACCTAAAAAAATAAGAAAATAGAAAACAGGGGTTACATTATCTCAAGTAGCAATTACAATACATTCATCTCAACTATCAATCTCAATTAGCTTAGCTGGATCAATACATTTATCTTCATGGCCGACTTCCTTGCATGCCTTTCAATTTATCTGCAACATTTTTGAACGTAGAAAAATACTTTGTATTAGTTATTTAAGGAATGAAATCATAAACCAAATACCAAACTAATAATAACGAAGCTATTGTTAGATACTACCTTTTCCGACCACGTGGTTTGTGCCCACTTGGTGTGAACTGATCAGGCTTGTTCGTCTTCCATTGGGGATTTCGGCGTCTACCTTGAGTCTTGGGGGATTGAGGTTCATCCGACAACTACTCCTCCACATCTACATCCGGTGGTTCTTGTTGTTGGAGTTGTTGTGGCTCGGCGATGTGAATTCCCGGCCTTGTCACGCTCTTTCGCCGAGAACCTGCCACATTGGCTTGTAAATATGCATCAAGTTTGGTACCTTCACCCACCTTTTCAAGACAACGGCGGCACGGTTTAAGAATCTCCCGCATGATTTCATGCACTCTTTTGGGTACCTTACTCTTCAGCGTGCGAGCAGCTATCCGAACAGTTTCCCATGTGTTTTCAATTTACATAAGGTTGAAATTTAGAAATTAAACAACATTATCTATATTATCATCCCATCTTCAAATAACAATACATGCATACGAAATATATGAAATTGCGTAAAGTTAGACTAACCATGTTCCGATACGTCGACACCTTCGATTGATACATTGGCTGGGAAGAGGAATATGTCGGTGGTGGTTCCCCCTCGGTTGGGGGAATCGGAATCTGGACACCGATTGGTACAGCGGATTGTGGAGATCCATACAATCTTGTAATGCATCTGTACCACGTCATGTAAACCTGTCTGAATGAGCCATCGTACGGTATAAAGAAGTACATAATATTTGGTGTCATCTGATAGCGTAAGGTGTTGCAATTGGCCACATGTACCTGGTGAAAATCCGCAGAGTCGAAGTTGGGCACTCGACCCGTCTCTTTCACCTCGTGCAATTTTTTGTTATAACAGCGGACTTCGGGAATCTTCTGGTGATATCTGAATTGCCACATTACTCTATCCGGATACTGTAACTCAACAACAGAAAAGTTGACAAGTGGGGTAGCCGTCAACCAAAGCGCACCAGCCAAACATACCGTTGGAACTCGTTCCAACCTGACGGTCGAGTATGGTTGCCAATTGACGAACTCGTCCCGCAAATTATCCAACTCATCTCTATAATACGTAAGAGATTGGCGTGGGTTATCGACCCACGTGTGTCGCCCTGCCTAATATACCCCTAAAGGAGGTAACATCTCTGGAACCGGTAATTCGGCCAACCAATCCGGTATTAGTTCAATAATACGGGGACGTCCGATGTGGATGAATTCCCAACTCCATATTTACAACAGAACCATCGGGTCACCCATTTATACGACACCTAATGCACAAGCGCACAAATTCTTATACAATAATGCCAAGGCTGCACTCCCCCAACTTTAACGGTCGGCCGTACCGAAATATTCCAAAATGGTAAATACATAAGCACCACGCTCGCACCGGATGAATTTGGAAAGATCACACCCCCGATCATACTGAATATGTAGGCACGCGGATAGTACTGTAGAGCTTCCTCATCCGAATCATCCGTCAAATAATTATCGAATTGTAATTTCAACCAACTAATTTGGAGTGATTTACCGTCGAAGACTTCATTTCAAAAAACAGCTTCAGCTTGATCTTTAGCCTCCCATATGGCTTGATCTACTAGCTCTGGATCATGATCTTCAGGAATATCTTTGAGGATTTCATTTTCAATGTCCTCTCTCTTTATCCAATGACACCTCCAAGTCGATACCGAGTAAATCACGAACAACTTCGATTCGGTTAAAGTCCATGTTTTCCGTCACGGCGATCCCATCTATTGGAATTCCAGTAATCAGTGCTATATCTTGAAGAGTGATGGTTATCTCTCCTACCGGTAGGTGGAATGTGTGGGTCTCCGGCCTCCATTGCTCGACAAGAGCTGTAAGTAGAGGTCGATCAAGCTTCACATCTCCCATAATTTGAGCTCCGTAGAAACCAGATTCAACTAAGTATGGAGCGATGCTGTGGTCCATGGGAAGAACCGCGTGCTACCGGAAGTTACACTTCATTGCGGACCCATTTCATACGGCTTCAGATCTGTGTATGGATTGCAACGAAAGTAAGCTTGATTCCAACGGTCCAGAAGGTGTAAGGGCAACCGAAGACGATGGACCGGCCTCGACAGATGTAGATTGACGGCCACCTACTTACACGAACAAATACAAATCTAGTTATTATTGATACAATGTTACATATTCGTATTTAAAACTAATAATAATAATAATAATCAATATTACCTCTGTAAATGGTGCGCTACTAGTGCTACCAGAAGGGATTCTCGGTCACCTCGTTTTAGCCATTTATTTATCAACCAAAATAAGGTTAGTTGATACGGGTTACATCCATTTCTCTATCATCAATAAACAAAGCAAAAATGTGAAAAAATACACAAATGACAAATAAATATAGCAATACTTTGCAAGTGGGTCGGGCTCATCTAACACAAGCCAACACAATTTGTAGACATGAGTTTCGACTTGCGATTTGCGAGAAGAGGACATGTATCGCTTTATTTTCCTTTGGGTTGACCAAAATTGATACACGGCCGTATCTCGCAAACCGTGATTCAAAAAACGCTTCTATAAGTTGCATTGGCTTATGTGGGGTGAGCCTGACCAACTCGCTAAGTTTCATAAATTTTGGATACCATTCGTGCGGTTTTTTATGATTTCGTATCCAAATTTTCCAGAATTAGTAATTTAGGTTGGAAAATTGAGCGAAAATGAGATAAATAACGCACAAACGATATCCAAAAAATCTGAAACTCTGCGAGTTGGTCGGACTCACCAAACACAAGTCAACGAAACTTGTAGAAGTGATTTTCGACTCATGGTTTGCGAGATACGACCGAGTATAGCTTAATTTCAAAATTATCTAATTAAAAGCGATACACGGGCGTATCTCTCGAACCGTGAGTCGAAAATCACTTTTACAAGTTGCAGTGGCTTGTGTTACGTGAGTCCAACCTACTTGCAAAGTTTTGTATTTTTTGGACGTCGTTTGTAGGATTTTCTAGTCTAACAGCACTAAAATATTACTATATTATTTAGTTCCTTTTTCGAGGAACGTGAGAAAACTGCACAAATGGCATCCAAAATTTTAAAAACTTTCCAATTTGGTCGAATTCACGTAACACAAACCACTCCAACTTGTAGAAGTGAGTTTCGACTCACGGTTTGCGAGATACGGCCGTGTACCGCTTCATTTGAGTTTTTTTAAACCAAAAGGAATACACAGCCATATCTCACAAACCGTGAGCCGAAATTCACTTCTACAAGTTGCAGTGGCTTGTGTTACGTGAGTCCAACCTACTCGCAAAGTTTCGTATTTTTTTGAGATCATTTGTAGGGCTTTCTAGTCTAACCGTACAAAATATTTTCTAAGTTATTTAGTTCTTGTTCGAGGAACGTGAGAAAACCACACAAATGACAACTTGGTCAAATTCACGTAACACAAGTCACCCCAACTTGTAGAAGTGTTTCGAGTCACGGTTTGCGAGATATGGCCATGTACCACTTTATTTGGGTTTTTTTTAACCAAAAGCGATACAGGACCGTATCTCTTGAATCGTGAGTAAAAAATCACTTATACAAGTTGCGGTGGCTTGTGTTACGTGAGTCCAACCTACTCGCAGTGTTTCGTATTTTTTGGAGGTCGTTTATAGGGTTTTCTAGTCTACCTGTATTAAAAAAATTCTAATTTTATTTCTTTTTGTTCGAGGAACGTGAGAAAACCGCACAAACGGCATCGAGAATTTATAAAACTTTCCAACTTGATCGAATTTACGTAACACAAGCCACCCCAACTTGTAAAAGTGAGTTTCGACTCACGGTTTGCGAGGTACGTCCGTGTATCGTTTTATTTGGGTTTTTTAAAACCAAAAGTGATACACGGTCGTATCTCGCAAACCGTGAGTCGAAAATCACTTCTACAAGTTGCGGTGGCTTGTGTTACGTGAGTCCAACCTACTCGCAAAGTTTCGTATTTTTTGAAGGTCGTTTGTAGGATTTTCTAGTCTAAGCACACAAAAATATTTCTAAGTTATTTAGTTCTTGTTCGAGGAACGTGGAAAAACAGCACATACGGCAATCAGAATTTATAAAACTTTGCAAGTTGGTTCAATTCACGTAACACAAGCTCCCCCAATTTGTAAAAGTGAGCTTCGACTCACGGTTTGCGAGATACGACCGTATACCGCTTTATTTGGATTTTTTAACCAAAAGCGATACACGGCCGTATCTCGCAAACCGTATGTCAAATATCACTTCTACAAGTTGGGGTGGCTTGTGTTACGTGAGTCCAACCTACTCGCAAAGTTTCATATTTTTTGAAAGTCGTTTGTAGGATTTTGTAGTGTAACCGCGCTAAAATATTTCTATGTTATTAAGTTATTGTTCGAGGAACCTGAGAAAACCACACAAACAGAATCAATAATTTATAGAACTTTGTAACTTGGTCGAATTCACGTAACACAAACCACCCCAATTTGTAGAAGTGACTTTCGATTCACAGTTGCGATATAAGGTAGTGTACCGCTTTATTTGAGGTTTTTTTATAACCAAAAACGATATACGGCTGTATCTCTCGAACCATGAGTCGAAAATCACTTCTAAAAGTTGCGATAGCTTGTATTACGTGAGTCCAACCTACTCGTAAAGTTTTGTATTTTTTGGAGGTCTTGTAGAATTTTCTAGTCTAACCGCACAAAAAAATTCTAAGTTATTTAGTTCTTTGTTCGAGGAATGTGAAAAACTGCACAAATGGCAACTTGGTCGAATTCATGTAACACAAGCCACCCCAACTTATAGAAGTGTGTTTTGAGTCACGGTTTGCGAGATACGGTCGTGTAACGCTTTATTTGGATTTTTTTAACCAAAAGTGATACACGGCCGTATCGACCGTGAGTCAAAAATCACTTCTACAAGTTGTGGTGGCTTGTGTTACGTGAGTCCAACCTACTCGCAAAGTTTTGTATTTTTGGTAGGTCGTTCGTAGGGTTTTCTAGTCTACCCGTATTAAAAAAATTCTAAATTTATTTATTTTTGTTCGAGGAACGTGAGAAAACAGCACAAACGACATCCAAAATTTATAAAAAATTTCAACTTGGTCGAATTCACATGACACAAGTCACCCCAACTTGTAGAAGTGAGGTTCGACTCACGGTTTGCAAGATACGGCCGTGTGCCGCTTTATATGAGTTTTTTTAAACAAAAGCAATACACGGCTATATCTCGCAATCCGTGAGTCGAAAATTACTTCTACAAGTTGTGGTGGCCTGTGTTACGTGAGTCCAACCTACTTGCAAAGTTTTGTATTTTTTGGAGGTCGTTTGTATGGTTTTATAGTCTAACTGCACTAAAATATTTCTAAGTTATTTAGTTCTTATTCGAGGAATGTGAGAAAACCGCACAAACGGCATCCAAAATTTATAAAACTTTGCAACTTGGTCCAATTCATGTAACACAAGCCACCCAAATTTGTAGAAGTGAGTTTCGACTCACGGTTTGCGAGATACGGCCGTATATCGCTTTATTTGGGTTTTTTAAAACCAAAAGCTAAACACGACGGTATCTCGCAAACCGTGAGTCGAATATCACTTCTACAAGTTTCGGTGGCTTGTGTTACGTGAGTCCAACCTACTCGCAAAGTTTCTTATTTTTTGGAGGTCGTTTGTAAGGTTTTCTAGTGTAACCACACTAAAATATTTTTAAGTTATTAAGTTCTTGTTCGAGGAACGTGAGAAAAACGCACAAACGACATCCATAATTTATAAAACTTTGCAATTTGGTCAAATTCACGTAACAAAAGCCACCCTAACTTGTAGAAGTAAGTTTCGATTCACGGTTTGCGATATATGGCCGTGTACCACTTTATTTGGGTTTTTTTAACCAAAAGCGATACACGGCCGTATCTCTCGAACCGTGTGTCGAAAATTACTTCTACAAGTTGCAGTAGCTTGTGTTTCGTGAGACCAACCTACTCGCAAAGTTTCGTATTTTTTGGAAGTCGTTTGTATGGTTTTCTAATATATCCATACAAAAATATTTCTTAGTTTATTTGTTTTTCTCCGATAAACGTAAGAAAATCACACAAATGGCCTCGAAAAATTCCAACACCTTACAACATGTTCGAATACACGTAACACAAGGCAACACAACTTGTAGAAGTGAGTTTCGACCTACGATTTGCAAGATACGACCGTGTACCGCTTTACTTTAGTTTTGCTTGACCAAAAGCGATAGTTGGACCTATCTTCCAAACCGCGAGACGAAACTCACTCCAACAGGTACCGTTAGCATGTGTGTCGTAATTCTGACCCACCCACAAGGTTTCGAATTTTTTTGGGACCATATATGCAGTTTAACAAATATCAAACAATTATAAATATGACTCAATCTACAATATCGTCGAGCGATCAACAACAACTACGACTACAATTGCACAGTGTAAATTCATCAAAATACTACTTACAAAGTTCTACATCTACAAATTTTTTGGGCAAATTTAATCTATTCAAGTAAGTATAAAGAGACCGAAAAATATGAAAATCAGCACAATGACAACTGCGAAGCCAATGAATTAGTCACTACCTTACAAAATAACTTTCAATTTCTACAATAGAAGTGTTGTCGCCGAACTAGAGTTTCGTTCTGCATTCGAAATTTGGAGGAGAGATTGGGTTTCGATGTTTGGAGAGATTGGGATCAGAGATCTGAGTGGGAATGAAGGAGGAGGAGCGACAAGCGTACAGATGAGGAGTAGTAGTTTGGGTGTGGATTAGGGTTAGGGTTTTCTGGGGTAGGGGGGCAATGGACGGAAGAGAGAGAATCGCCAGAGTGAGAGAGGAGGGAAGTGAGAGAGGAGTCGCCGGAGTGAGAAGAGGACGATTTCGGCGGGATTGGGTTTGGGTTCGGGGAAGAAATGAGAGAGAGAGCGGGGAAAGATCAAGAGAGAAGAAGATGGAGTATACAGAAGAAAAAAAACACTTTTGCCTTAACCCGATCTTGGAAACGACGGGTTAAGGCAAATTTTTTTTGCCTTAACCCATCAGTGCAAACGACGAGATAAGGCAATTTTTTTCCAAAAAAATATCTGGACCGTTGGATCTTGATTTAAAGTCCCAGATCTCAGTTCGCAAAGAGTTTATGCACACAGACATGTTTGCAACCGAAGAAAGCTCTCTCTCTCTCTCTCTCTCTCTCTCTCTCTCTCTCTCTCTCTCTCTATATATATATATATATATATATATATAGGGTAATGCTCAGTTGAAAACGTAAATGTCTGTGAAAACGTGAAAATAAGGCTAGGCCGTTGTTTGAAACAACGGCCTACGTTATAATGCATTATAACTTAGGCCGTTGTTTCAAACAACGGCCTAGCCTTATTTTCACGTTTTCACAGACATTTACGTTTTCAACTGAGCATTACCTATATATATATATATATATATATATATATATATATATATATATATATATATATATATATATGTTCATGCATTTGCTATATGTTCATGCATTCCCACGTGCAAATGCATGAACATATAGCAAATGCAAATGCATGAACATATAGCAAATGCATGAACATATATGTATATATATATGTATATATATATATATATAACGTTTTTTTTCGATTTAATCCCCAATTATTTTCCGATTATCACTAATCGCTTCTAGACCGAATAGTTCCAAAAACCGATTTTAACTTCTTAGATAACTTGTGACCTTACAGAAGATATTACGCTAAACCGAGCAAAATGAAAAACCATGATTCATGTAGCCAACCCCGACTAGTTGGAAAAAAGGCTTTGATGTTGTTGTTGTATTCTCTCTATGTCATACACTTACCAGTGCTGCCTTATTACAAGTATAAATCAGACTAATGGACTTAAGAGTGAGACAAAGTGTAACATCCACGAAAACATTTATTTTTAATATTTTCTTTTCGCACGTAATTTTGTGCAAGTGTCGATTAATAAAATTTTCTGGAGTCATGAAATTTTTTCTCTCATTTTACAAGTCACTCATGTGTGGTTAATTTTAATAAAAATCAACCAGGCATAAATCTATATTTTGTAGCCCATTAAAACTATTATAAATTAAAGCCCATAATTATTATGTGTGCATTCAACGTGCATGAACTCTCTTTTAAAATTAGATAAGACTAGTACACATTACAATGTGTAACATACACACAAAATTCTAATTAAAAATTAATAATGAAATTGTATATAGAAGTGTGCACACACATTAGATGCACGTGCACGTGTCTTCCCTTCCAAGAGTGGAAGGCCATTTGTGTGAGTGGAGAGTGGGAGAGTGTGTGGGTGAGTGGAGAGCTCTTTTAGGAAGTGGAGAGTTATTATAACTACTCATTATTTTACCCTATAAATAGCCCCTTCCTTTAGCCATGAAGAAACACAAATCAAAAAAATAAAAAAAGAAGAGAAAGAGAGGAGTGCTTTCGGGATTTCTAGGAGGCTTGGGATTGTTGTGATTGTGGAGCTCTTTAAGGCTTTTTGCTAAGGATTCAACCACTAGGAGCTTTTTGAGGTGACTTTTTGAGGTGAGTGTTCTCATTGTCTTCTAAAATTTTGTAGATTGTGCTTGATTACCCATGATATGTGTAGATGTTAATTTAATTAGGGTGTTTAAGTGTAGAAGCTTTCTATAGTTTTATTTGTGCACTCTTAGTCATATTTAGTATGTGAATGTGTAGAATTTTCTTTGTTTTCTAAAATGTTTGTAATTGTGCATATTAGAAATATGTAGGTAGATGGTGAAATTGACATGTCTCTAGAAAAAATTATTAGCACATACTTAATTACAATCATGTAGTAGGTAAATAAATTAATAGGAGTTTAATTGAATGTCTTCTGGTAGAGAATTTAAAAAGAAAGAAAAAAAAATTGGGATAATCGTGAAATTAAATTTATCTATAAATAATATGGTAATGTGAAAATTTCCCAAAAATATAGTTGTATAGAGAACATTAATTTTTATAGTTCAAGTTGTAGAACTATGAATAAGTTATATAAGGGGGATAATAATTTCCTTTTATTTTGAGAATAGAAGGATTAATTTCGGATTAATACACTGATGTTGAAGGAACCTATTCTCTGGAAAGAATTAGAAATAATAATGTATAGCAAATGCGAAATCGAATTTTTTTAAAAAGAAATCTAGAAGCAGAGAGTTTTGATATAACATAACTTCGAAAGTATTATAATCAGATTGAGAGGCTCGGGAGCCTGGCTTGCGGGTGTATTTTCGAGCGTTGTGTACAGTGGCCAGGGGTGCGGGTTCGATCGAGTCTTGGGAGGCTCTGTTCTTTTTTGAAAGAGTAGATGGGATACATAAACAACTGAATGGAATTTTCTTCACAAACAGTGAGTTGGCTCACTGGTTATGGGTGGCGGTCTGGGTTGTTGTGCGGTCTGGGGTTCGAATCCGGCTGTGCACATTTCTATTTTATTTTTAATGTTTTTTAATGGTTTCCATGTTTTAAAATTTGGGAAAATCTGTAGAAATATTTTCAAATATTATTAGAACATTGAGAAATAATTATACACTATTTTAAGATGTATTTAGGGGACTAAAAGTTATATTAGATAACGTACTAGATGAATCTAGTTTCTTGTCTAAATTCGAGGGTGATGTTCATGTTATAAATGAGTTTAAAATTGGGGAGTGGAATATAAATTTAGAACCTATCTTAGGAGAATTTCATTAAGATTAAATTATTGAAATATTTTGTAGTAAAATAAAAGTATGGTTAAGAGATTGAGATACGAAGAATCTTTATATTTAGTTTTATCATAAGAAGCTTACGATGCGTAAGGAAGTAGATTTGAAATTGACAATGTAAAAGGAATGTATGAACAAATCAAATGAATTATGAATGAAAAATTGTGTAATAGAGGTTGAGATAACCTATATGATCTCGGTTTGAGAGATTGGAATCTAGAGGCTGAGCGAAAACCCGTAAAAATAAGCAAGTTATGATAAATGAAATTTGAGAAGTAACCAATGTGGACTAATATTTCTCCGTGTGTTGATTTTAAGCCCGGTAGGATAAGCTAGCTCTAGGTTGTGATGATTATAATTACGCCTAAGGACAGACACTAGGGGGCGATGAGATGAAGTATGGGTAAACATAAGTATGACGCCTCATAGGCTCATATGATTTGCGGTTGGAGATTATCTCAAGAATTATCGGGGTGTGAGACATGTCCAAAATCGCTCGCGGTGTGAAATTTATCTTCAGAATTATCGGGATCGAGGCGACGCTCGTGAGATATTTGTGTGATGAGGTACCAGATGACTCGCGCTGTGGGTTTCGTCTCCAGAATTATTGGGGCGTGAGGCGTGACGTCCGAAAATCACTTACAGTGGGAGGACGACTCAAGAATTATCGGAGTCATGGCTCGCGGTGTGGGTTTCGTCTCCAGAAATATCGGGGTTACGACTCACAAATGAAGAGCAATTCTCAAGAATTATCTGGACGGTAGTAGATACTCACAGGATATCCAAACCTTACATTAGTCACCGTAGTAAGATTTCATAACGAGAGATTGACCCCCATAATGATGAGTACGATAAAGGCTTGCCCTCTAACCTATATAGTATGGAATGCATAGATACCGAACAAGTATGCATTAGTGCATCGTAAGTGTGAATGTCTGCATTAGACATTTATGCCATATCATACACTGACATAATTAGAATAGCCACTTTTATGTTTCTGCATTCAAGTTTGTGATTGTTAAGATGATGAACTTGTTGTAATATAGCATTGCGTCAGTTTTATGTAACTGATGTGCCCACAGTTTTTTGTTGCAGGATTAGATTTGGCATGAACTTGAAGTCACTATGATGGGTTGACATAAAACTGCAGAGCTTCCACTATCATGTTGTATTGTACTTATTCATTTCCGCTGTGTTAATATAAAGAACAATGTTGTAAATGAAAAAGTTTACAAATCCTTGTAAATTTGTACGAAGTTGAAGTAAAAGATCCTGTTGTGCTACAAATTACCTGTGTTTGGAATTCGGAGCGTTACACATAGTACCTTCTTCAACATCCTATTCTGATTATATAAGACTAGCTTTAGCACGCCAATATTACATTAACGAAATAGCTGAGCATCTTATGTTTGTAAGCTCTGTTTCATTTACCCCTTCCTTAGAAATGATCCAAACATAGGAAACACTTCCCAGTTCGTGGTAACTGAGAACCAAATCTATATAATAAAATACAAAGAAAGCTATCAAGTGGCTCTCCTTCAATCCCCTCAAAATCAAAGGTCCAGATCTAACCTCACAAAATACATTTTCCCCCAAAACTCAAATTCAAATCCCCCCTCCCCCAAAACAACTCATTTATTTATTTAATTATCTCTCTCTCTCTCTCTCTCTCTCTCTCTCTCTCTCTCTCTCTCTCTATATATATATATATATATATAATATAACACAGAAAGCAATCAAGTGGCTCTCATTCAATAGGGTTGAAATCAATGGTCCAGATCTAACCTCACAAAACATATTTTCCCGCCCAAAAGTTCTCCCCAAAACTCAAATTCAAATCCCCCAAAACAACTCATTTATTTATTTATTTATTTATTTCTCTCTCTCTCTCTCTTTTTATTTACTCATAAATTTATATTTTCAGATTTCACGTTTATAAATTTTCAGATTTTTTTTTTTATTGCTCATGTTACATTGAAAATAACAAATATCTCATCAACAGTTAAATTTCATCATTTTCCGCACTCAAAGTTCTAAGAATTTGAATTTTACACCCCCATTTATAATTATTTTTCAACATATACCGATTTAAACATGGACTCTTATTTACAACTAATTATTGTTTTACTATTCAAACTTGAACTACATAATTGTTGTTTTACTGTTTACAAGACTTTCATATTCTGCATCGTTCTGAAGACGTGCCGTAGGCACGTGGCCACGGGCAAATCTAGTTATTATATATGGTAAAACTAGCAGAGCATAGAGAAAAGAATAGGCTTTGTGAAAATGCTCCATCCACATCACATGACACAGACAATGCAAACATGGTGCAACTTTAACATGCTATCGAGATAATTAAGCTAAATATTTCTGGGATGATCTCTAAGATTTTTGTTGAACCTTCATAGAGCAGACTATGCCAAGGTAGCTTTGGTGATCATTTGCACTTCGTACAGGAAAATAAAATATTATACGTAAAATCCTTTGGCAACTTGAATTAGCAAAGGGAAAACCAATAAGCACTTTCAAATTCACCTTCAGTTTACCATTCTATACTCCAAATCGCAACTAACATAAACTACATGAAAACAAAATTCAATTAGTTATACACTTCCAACTAATTTATGTCTAGAACTGTAAGGTGTTTTGAACCAAAGAAAAAAAAGGATTTCAAGTCAAACTTGTGTATAGTATACCTTGAACCAGTTTAAGTAGAGCAGCAGTTATGAAGATGCTTGACACCTTTTTGAATACACCGTCATCAAATATATCACTTGGTGAGCCTCCATTCCAAGCGAGGATGATCATGACCTATATGAATATATTTAAAGTTCTTAGCATAATAAAACTAGAAAGACTATGATTAAGCAGTAAAAAATAAAGATACAAATAAATGTATATAAGGTATGACCTGTAGGGCTAAGATATAGAAGATCCACATTCTATCGAAACTACGAAAGATATGCCAAAATGAGCGTATCTCAACAAAATTAGTTTTCCCAATCCAGTGATCTCGACCAGATGATTTTTCCTAATCAAGTATCATTTATTTTAGAACTTTCAAGATTTTATAGGAAATATTTGAAACAAAAAACAAAGTGCATGAGAAAAATATGGATAAAATGAATATATTATGATATACATACAGAGCAGTAAATTCAAAATCAGATAAGTAAATAAAAATACTGAATAAGATATAAACATAAATTGAATGCCATACAGGATAAGCAGAGAATGCCATTCACATCAATAGACCAGAGGAATATGAAGGTTTTAATATTCCCATATGAAAGAAAGCTTATAACTTACGAAGCATTAGTTCAGACACAAGCATGTCAGGGACAGTCAGGCACAAGTATAGAGATGGAAAAGTCTAGTTATTGACAGATATTAACAGAACAAAGAGAGATATTTCAAAGCCAAGATCATCGTACATGGAAAGAAAATTTTGTAGGTTTAGCAGATGTTACTAGAACATAGGCTAGATTATCAAGGAATACATGCTATAATGGAATAACGAGGAAATGTGCAGTAGACCTGCTAACTTGAACACTTCAGACAAACAGAATGGAGAAAGTATGGACATTTCTGTTCCGATTCATACACCGCTAAAAAATTAAATCATCTCAGTCATTTATGAACATTGATAATACATGCCACCAAAGAAGCATCTAGATGAACTAATTCCTCAACCATGTCCTGCAGTTAGCCAACGATTGATTATGATGTATCTCTATAATATTCTATGATCTTCTCAACACATCAGAGTAGTTTTGCATATGAAACTGACATTAAAAAAGAAGAAGCATTTGTATAACAAGAGATGATTCAATAATTACTTAACAGTGTTCTGATATGTTTGCTATCGTTTAGCCAACTTGGGTACTGATGAAAGTTTGCTAAAATAAGTTCATTCATATCATCAGTGATTGGTGCATTCCACTAATACTCTATACCAGTCAAAAATTTCATAATCAACACTATAGGAAAGATCTACTGACCTTGAAGAAGGCATGTTGAAGCCAATTTCAACAAAAATTGGAAAGAACTCATCAACCGCCGAGTCCTTATTTGTTTAACCATATATCAAATCATCTTCCCTCTCAATGTGAGACTAAATCAACATCTTATTTCCTTTAGTGGAGCTCAGCAATTCACCAAAAAACTATGCTACTATCCTGCCAGATGTTAGATGCATTCCACCATGAGCTTCATTTCTTTAACATTACTTTTCATATTTCTAAGTTTTCCTCTTCCATTATAATTATGTTCGTCTCTTTTAATTTTTAAAACCATATGTATTCATTATCTGGTGTATTGTCCTTACTTTCACATTTAAGATCTAAAAATTCCGCAATATTACTTTTCTGATATGGTTTAACACTGCTATGTCAATTCATGTCCGTTGTATTGTGGGGTTTAAGGCAGTCTAACTCCAAGTTATTGTATTTAACCTCCTGCTACGAGTACATGAACAACTAGAAAGGATACTTAATCCAAATATCACCAATCAAGTAAAACAATTAAATAACAAAAAACATTTTTAAAAAGTGTACTTTATTTCCATAATTGTATGAACAACCAAATTCACCATATAAGATATAAAAATAATAAGCAGAAACATTGCCAGAAAATTACCATTAGATCAAAAATCAAGAATTTGTAAAACATAAGTTCTTTTGGCAACAAAATTTGGTAATTAACAAAAGTTACTTATAAAATAAGAGTTCATAAAACCGAAAAAAATAAAAAAATTGATAATAGCATATAAAAAATCTATCTCAATTCTAATCACAAAGTCGAGATATGGAACAGAGAAAAGGGTTATTACCGTTTGTCTAAATAACTTCTACTTCCAAGATTGCTTTCACAGCCAATTTTAATATAGTACATTAAGTCATTAACTAATAAAAATGCTGCCAGCAAATTAGTATTAAATAAAAAAAGGTAGAATTTTTAAAATATGAATTCTTCTGACAAGGAAAATTGTGGAACTATGAAAAGTTTGTGATAAAAGAAGAATTTTTTTTAAATAAAAGAACATCAACAATAAAGTATATAACTCTGTCAACTCACATGAAAATACCAAAATATTTTGTGAGGACAGGGATACTGTAGAGAGAGAGAGAGAGAGAGGGAGAGAGATGATATTAAAGCCTCATGATAACTTCAGAATTTTTCTGCTGGCACTTCAAAAACAACAGCAAACAGATGGAATTTGAGTTTTAACAAGGTGGTCTTTCTATGAGTTTCAATTATCTTAAATTGGTATCCAATATGAGTGATATCTAACAATTATACATCATATAATAGCATTATAGCTTATCAATTCATATCTAGAACGTCATTGTATCAAATAAGATACTCTTTCAACCACAGTATTTAACTTAAGAAATAGCACATAGAATAATATAAGCCATCAGAAGAGATTTTTTTTTTGCTGAGGAAATAAGGAACCAGAATCACCAACCGGGAACCCAAATCCTAGTAACATTCTCTCCCATCACATGTTCAGAAAGTTCAACTCAGATATGCAATACTTTATCACTACGCAGAATACAGCACACAGAATAATTCATATTTCAACAAGATCAATAACAATAGAATTGCCAACCAAATACAATGCTGACCAAATACCTGCAGCCACATAATTCATCTTAATGCAACACAAATTCATATCTAATGCATGTCACTACAAAATGTATACAGATAAGTGTATTAGTCACCTACAAAATAAAAGGAGAATATTCACAGGATTGAGAAATTTGGTAACTCGGGTTCAGCTCTTAAGTCTTACCGGATTCTACTTCATACCAATACCAGAAACCCACAAATTTTTACCGCTAACATGCCACTGGTAGTCTATTTTTCCTTACTATAATGGCCAAAGTGACCTATGAAAAAACCAAAGCTGCAAAGAAAGAACATAAAGATACTGCAACATGCCATATTATTTCATGTTCAAGGCTAAGTGAAGTTTCTTACTCCCGTTTTGTCACCATGTAAATTTGGAGGACAAAAGAAATCAGCATCTACACGCATTGGCCACCCTAACCGGAAACAATCAACTGGCCTGCATTTTATAGAGACGAATGCTTTCTGAGATACTGCTAATATATCAAAAGGAAAAAGCAAACTATATGTTTATATCATACCAAAAGTATTCATTTAAATCATCATAATTTCTCCACTGAGAATGTTTGGATTTCTCTCTCTTGCTCTTTTCAGCTTCCTGTTTTATATAGCAAAATCAGTATCAAAGAAAAGAGTTGCATATTAAAAAATAACAAATAGGCACATTGATCTCTAACGGTAAAGTAAAAAATAGTGGTCGTACCTTTGCTATTGTTTTGTAAATAGGAGTTACGACTTTTCTTAAAAATGCTTCATCATCTCCACCATAAGCTGGCTTTATGTTTTCGCCAGTTAATGAGCTTACATTACCAGCTAGCATGCCATATAGTTCAAAAGCCATCTGGAAAAATGACGGAAAAAATATATAATTTACTCTGGCTAGTAAGAAAGGCAGAGAAGACCACAACATATTAATCAAAATAACTAAAAGGAATTCATCAATGAATGGTACGGTATCCAAATTTTAGAAAGGGCAGATCTTTCTATCACTCTAATTCAGAAACAGGTTGGAGCGCCCGGTGGGGGGTCGAAAACCCCTTATACTTCATTAGGGGTTTTCAAAAGCTTTTTTCCCAAGTGATAATATGGAGTAGTGCTTAGTGTGTGTTGTTAGTAATTGAGAGGCCAAGGATTCAAATCATTAGCCCTTATCAATCCTGGCTTCACCCATGTTCAAAAATATTTTCCTTATTAATATCGCATGCACAGTATAGTTTTTCTTTGTTAACATCATATAATTACATATCAATATAGTTTAAGCAAATTTCATCTACAGGAGCTACAGGAAAGATAGAAACACACGGAACATTCTGATATTGAATGTAAAAGTTATAAATTTTGACCTGAACCATCAATCTGACTACCAGGTTTAGGGTCACTTCAATTGGTTTGCACCATAGTAATGTGACTTAGCATTTCAGCTTCCACCTGATTGGCCTATGTTGATCCAACTTACATAACCTTTTCTGATGTATATTCACTAGGGTCAAGCAGATTTCTTTTTTTTTTCTCCCTTCTACCTAGAGATCCTAATTTATTTTGAAGAACAAATGGCATGCATGACAACAAAAATATTTGTGGAGACCAGAACACAGAGTGATTGGCCTATGTTGATCCAACTTACATAACCTTTTCTGATGTACATATGTAACACCATCTTGGCATGATCAAATTTGAACCCAGATATACTGGTACTCACATACAGCAGTCTTAAGCCTTAAACCAGCATACAACCACCTATGTTTTTTAACTGGATAGTGCTCACAGTATGTATTGCTTGGTCAATTGAATTTTATTCACTAGGGTCAAGCAGATTTCTTTTTTTTTCTTCCTTCTACCTAGAGATCCTAATTTATTTTGAAGAATAAATGGCATGCATGACAACAAAAAATATTTGTGGAGACCAAAACACACAGTGATTGGCCTATGTTGATCCAACTTACATAACCTTTTCTGATGTACATATTTAACACCATCTTGGCATAATCAAATTTGAACCCAGATATACTGGTACTCACGTACAGCAGTCTTAAGCCTTAAACCAGCATACAACCACCTATGTTTTTTAACTGGATAGTGCTCACAGTATGTATTGCTTGGTCAATTGAATTTTATTCACTAGGGTCAAGCAGATTTCTTTTTTTTCTTCCTTCTACCTAGAGATCCTAATTTATTAATGGCATGCATGACAACAAAAAATATTTGTGGAGACCAAAACACGCAGTGACAACTCAATGACATTGGACATGTGTTGTATGAACCAGCCCCCAAAAAGAAATTAGCAAAGAAATATCTTAATGATATCCTACTAAAGTAAATTGGATCTATAGATTTTATACATGAAATGAATAAAAAATCTCACCAGAACTTATAAATGGTTCAAATGCGGTGATCCTTTTTTTTCCTTCTTTTCTGCCTCTTCCACTTATTTACGACACTCAGAAAAGAGAGAAATTCCAGCAGCATGCTTTTCATCTATTCTTTTCTATAGATTTCCATATCCTCGGGAAATAAATAGGATTTCCCTTTAGCTGCTTCCACAACAAAATACAGTATTTATCCTAAATCTTTGGTGTCTGCCACAAAATTCTTAATACTATCAAGCGGTGCTAAGGGCCATCTCCTCTATTAATTGACCAACTACTAATTTATGAAACTACCATACAATCCTAAACTGCTACAATCCAGGTTCAGTTATGTCTACTCAAATTCTCTTTGCTCCATCAACTACAACTCTATCACTCTTTCCAATATCACTCTTCCCAACAGACGTCGCTATTAGCCTTCACGCAATGTGCAAACCTTCTTCATCGCTTCTCTCTCATTTAATTCTAATTGAAGATACCTAATTGCTTAAGGATACACACATTAATTTTCTTATTTAAAGTGTTCTACCCCTCAGCATGCTCTTGTTGCGATGTTTCTTTTCTCATAAATATTTTTTGATTTCCCAAGATTCAGAGTTGTAAATAATGGCTCCCGAATTACAATTGTATAGAACATTCCTTCAATGTCAGGATTTTTGCAATTACGAACGAAATGCATTCCAGTTTAGTCATATCACTTCAAATTTATAGGCATCATTCCTCAGGGCCCTAATTTACTATAGATGGTGAAATGGTACATCCCAAGTAATTTTTGCCATCAGAATGACCTATATCCTCACTCATTTCATAGTTCAGCTTTAAAAATGTTCCAATACTTTCATATGCTCTCTTTACGACCTATTGATTCAAAATCATTTTAAAATGAAAAGTTTTTGCAAACCAATCTTGTTTAAAATTTTCATCTAGTCTAGTTTCACCAACTAATCAAATATCATCACTAAACTCCATGCACCACAACACCATCTTGAACATTGCACGAACTTAAGATAATTCGCTGAAAACGTATGGCAATTAGCTGGCCTTATAGGCAAGCTATATGTGACATCAAGATGAAGGCTGATCGTAAAAGTTCGGCCAACTATTTGTCTCTGTACCAACTACTCCAATGGTTATCTTCAAAGCTCACCTACCTTGAAAATAAGACTAATGAGAGAGTAACAAAATAAAAGTGGCATTAAGCAATTAAGACATTGGAAGGAAGCAAATCCATTACATGAATGGAATAAAATAAAAGGAGGAATCACAAATAAAACAAAACTGTTGCAGGTTTCGCACATGATGATAGATGTAGCAAAGGCATTCAGGCATGAATCTCAAGTTCGCAGCTTCACCCCATATAAGAAGATAAACACATATAGAGAAGTTTGCGTTGCTGGACTTCCTGTTGAATAGTTGGCAACCTGTAATTTAAAAATACTAATCTGAGAAACAATGAATTAGTAAATGCATTAATTTAAGGGAGTGCAATATTGCGCATTGAGTTACAAAATCTGAACTACACTGTCCTCACAGGCCAGAAAGAAAGAAAGAAAGAAAGAGAAACAGAGATTTCCATCCCACAGGCACTGCACTGTTACAGACTGATGCAATATTCTCAGTCCCTCAATTTATAAAAGAGGGCCAAGTTGTAACTCAATATATGTTTCTTGTTTACATGTTTACAATTGTCCTTAAAGTCTACTGTAGTTCAGATTTTGTAAAATATCAGTGTATCAGCCATGGAGATACGAAATGTGGACTACATTGTCCTTAAAGTCCAGAAAGGAAGAAAGAGAAACGGGATTCTAGCCTGCACTTTGGTTACATATGATGCAATGCCCCTCAAATCTATCGGTTATCTCGTTTAACAATCTTCTCTAAACATTTGTAGTTTTGTATGGGAGGAAATAATCTGTAACTGTACATGCAGCACTGTAGCATGCCCGCCCCCAGTTGTTGATGTGATACAGAAGGGTGTCTTTTGTATTTAGAGGTGAAATCCAAAACCACTACATGATAATTTGGATATTTTTATACATATTACTATTTTTAATAGAAGTTAATGTCTACAATAATGGAAATCCTAAAACAGTTCAACAGATCATTTCCGGCTAGACTTTTTTTTTTTGAAGTGCCAACAACATCTGATCATCTGATCCACTTTAGAAAGTGAAGATCTACCTAAATATTATGAGGATATTTTCAAGGAGAATAGGATGATAGACATGGGAGTTATAAAATGTCATTTCTTGTAATCTTTTAACGTAAATTTTTGTCCCTTCTTTCTAGAATGTAATTTTATACTTCAAACTATGCATAAACCTGACAATCCGACTATTACATCATGCTAAGCAGTTAAAATCCGATTAATCGCCTAAATAATCGCTAATCGGAGGTTAAGCGATTATTTTTTTTAACAATTTTCAATATTTTAATAGTTAGTGATTGAATCGGGTATAATCAGCTAATTTTAAGTGGCCGATTAACAGATTAAATGCCCTTTTTAAATTTTTATGCGTGTTTGCATTATTTGGGCTCAATCTGGCCCGATCTAAAATCCAAACCCCTTCAGCTCGCACAAATCCAAACCCGACCTGTGGCCGCTCTCTTCTTCCTCGCTCAAACCCAAACCCGACCCCCCGCCGCTTTCTTCTTCCTCACGCAAGACCAAACCCAAACTCAAACCGATTCTATTTTTCTTCCTCGAGCAAACCCAAACTCAACCTGTCGTCACTCCCCTTGCGCCGTCCTAAACTTGATCCGACCCCGTCTGCTGCACCTCCCCATCTTCCTACCCGTGCTGCTCCTCCCCAATTATTTTTGTTTGCTAGACCCGACCAGCAAACCCAACCCGACCCACATCCAGAATTCAAACTCATCTCAAACCAAGTATTCACTTCTTTTTCTCTATAACTATATGTTCATATTTGATAATCTCATAATAATTTTATGTTAGGGTTTAAAGTTGCTACATAATGAGGGCAGATCATTTTTTTAATACACACGATTTTTTCGATATAATCCCTGATTATTTTCCGATTAACTGATTAATCAATAATCGTTCCTAGACTTCCAAAAACCGATTTTAACTGCCTAGACATCATGTGAACAAAATCTTCAATACAAGTATACAACAATAATGTTTGGCAAGTGTTGCTGCTTATTTTTGTGTGGGAGCAACCAGATGATGTGGCTTTTTTGGAGGAACAATCAAGAACCTCACCTTTTGACTTCTAATGGTGTTAACTGCTTTTGACTGCGATTGACTTGACGATCTGACTCAGTTTGCACAGTAAGATTCGATTTGTGTGGTGACGACCGCATCCTTTGACCTACAAAAAGTCTGAGACACCAGGATTGATCCCGGCGACAGACCCTCCGACGCTCAAGTCAGAAATCAAGAAGACTATTACAGAGCTTTTGTGGAGAAAAAACTGATTACCTGTCTCTGGTAGAGGTAAGGGTATTTATAGTCGCCTTTGGAAACAGTTCAGAGATAATCATTTACCTCTAATTCCTGGTGTTTTTGGACAAGAAATTGAGTTTAAATTCCTTCATGATAAGAGATTCGGTTTAAGCCATCTCTTAGGGATAATCATGAATTATGTAGCACGGATACGGGTACGGGATATGGGTACGACACGAATCGGATATGCGGATACATGATTTCTCAAAAATTTAGTATACGGGTACGTTAAGGATACGTTGAATATAAAAATAATAAATTTAATATATAATATATTTTAAAATTTTAAAATTCCAAAAAAGTATAATAACTAGATAAATCATTGTAATCTAGAAATTGTAAATGTAATCATTAAAAACTAAGTTAATTGTTAATTGAACAATCAATTATGATAACAGTGAAGTAATAAAATCTATAATAAAAAAATCTATAAGAAACAAGGAAGTAGAAGTGCAGAACAATCAAAGAAAATCTATAATAAAAACAAAGTAATACATTCCAAACTCAATTAATAGTGAAGTAGTAAAATCTATAATAATAGTGAACTCTCTCATGCCCAATGCCCAATTAACAGTGAACTCGTTCCTAAATCCATATTTCTCATTCATTTTTATTAACTCAATATTTCATATTTTTAATACATTCTCATCTAATTTGTATACAGGAACAAGAAGATCAAACGTTGGGGGGAGAGAGAGATAAAGTGGCAGATCGCACAGCGGTGTAGAAAAGAGGAAGAGGCGAGATCTCGCACCGTTATGAAGAGAGAAAGGGAGTCACGAGGTCAGGCGAGGTTTGGGGGAGAGAGATCGGGGCCAACGACAGCGATAGAGAAAGAGGAAGGAGAAGCGGAGCAGATTGGTGATTAGGGTTTTGCACACAGGAGAAAGAGGAAAGAGGAAAGAGGAAGAGGCACACAGCGACGGCGGCGATGGTCAGGCAAACACGCAATGGCAGCGACTGCAGCGATTGGGGATTAGGGTTTTCTTTTTCTTTTTTCTGAGAGATGGGGTTAGCGAGCGAGGACGAGAAAGAGAGCGATGAGTCAATCTGTAAAAAAGCGAGAGAAGCGAGCTGAGGTTTTTTTTTTTCAAATAATAAATGCAAATGGGCGCGCCCCAAAGGCCCAAACACACCCGTTGCATACCCGCCCGCACCCAAACATACCCTAACCCTACCCAATATATATTCTTTTTTAAATTTATTCCCAATACGCACCCGATACGTACCCGAAACGTATCGGGGCATACTCGAGTCGGATTCATATTCGATACTCGTACGAGGCCGGTTTTTTGAGTACCCGTGCTTCATAGATCATGAATTTAAATAACTCTTTGAATGATATGGGTTTAATTATAATGGGCTGCCATCATAACCCAGTAATGCAGATCCGTTTTGGGTTATTGGTCCTTGAAAAAAAAACTCAATTCCTGTTTACAGACCCGTTTATAACAGAAATAACCGTTTTAACCCTGAGAGCTTTAAGATTCGTACCCGACTTGAACGGCCCTGATTTAGTTCTAGTTTTAGCCATATCACAAGCCCCCCACTCCCGAAGACTGAGTTTAACAGCCTTTGAACAGTCTGCCCATTTTTAATGGCTAACAAAATTTAACGGAGTTCTCGGTGATGCTTGAATCTCGCCCGGGGTGTAATAGTACTTTACTGCGTTTGTAAAAGTACTCTGGATTATTTTGAAGTATTCCTATAATTTTTGTGACTTTTCAAATTTTTTCCAATTTTAAATTATTTTTTGAAATTTTTATTCAATTTTTGAATTTATAAATAATTTTCAAAATTTTAATTAATTATTCTAAATTAATAATCATTTTTGCGGAATTTGGAAAATACTTTTACGAATTAATAATTATTTTTAGAATTTTAACTAATTTTTTATGATTTTTAATTATTTTTTCGAAATTTTTAAAAAATTAATTCAATTTAATAATTAACTATAGAAATTAATTAAATACCTGATGATGTGGCACAATCTGGATTATTGATCGTGACTGACTCGAAAATCACTAAGATCGAACGGTCAGAGCATTGGTCGTGACATGTGTCCGTTGAGCATTTTGCGTGATTTCGCAATCAGGGGCACGTTTGCTCAGAGCCCACCACCGAACGTTGAAGGTGGCACGGCTGGGCGACACGTATCCCGTTGACCGTTGACCAGTCAACAATTTTGCGTGATTACACGATCGGGAACACGTTTGTTCTAAGCCTGCAGCCGAACGTTGAAAGTGGTTCGGCTGGGCAACACATGTCCCATTAAACGTTGGTCGTTGATCAATCAACGATTTTGCGCAATTTCATGATCGGGGACACGTTTGCTCGGAGCCTGCTGCCGAACGTTGAAGGTGGTTTGGTTGGACGACACGTGTCCCGTTGACCGGTGACCGGTCAACAGTTTTGCGCAATTTCACGATCGGGGACACGCATGCCGCCGTACGTTGAAGGTAGTTCTGACGTGTCCCATTAACCGTTGTCCAGTCAACGATTTTAGGCGATTTACGATCGGGAACACGTTTGCTCGGAGTCTGCCACCGAACATTGAAGGTGGTTCAGCTGGGCGACACGTGTCCCGTTGATTGTTGACCAGTCAACGATTTTGCGCAATTCCACAATCGGGGACACGTTTGCTCGGAGCCTGCCACGGAACGTTGAAGGTGGTTTGACGGGAGGACACGTCCGGTTGACCGTTGACCGATGACCGATTAACGATTTTATGCGATTTCACAATCGTTGACACGTTTGCACAAAGTCTACAACTGAATGTTGAAGGTGGTTTGGCTAGGCGACACGTGTCCCATTGACCATTGACCGGTCAACAATTTTTGCATGATTCACAATCTGGAACACGTTTGCTCAGAGCCTGCCACCGAACGTTGAAGGTGATTTCGACTGGGCGACACGTGTCCCGTTGACCGGTCAACAATTTTGCGTGATTTCTCGATCGGGGACATGTTTGCTCGGAGCCTACCACCGAACGTTGAAGGTAGTTCAGCTGGGCAACACGTGTCCCGATGACAGTTGGCCGTTGACCGGTCAACATTTGGTGGCGTCATTTGATTTTCCCGCTCGTTTGAGTTTTTTGTTGTTTAGTGTTCGTGGTCGTTGGACTTCTTGGTATTTTGGGCTTTCCCAACAGTTTGGGGGCCCTAAAGCTTTAGAAGCCCAACCGACTCTTCCCATTTCTATAAGACTTCAACCCCCCTCATCTTCCCTCATTCTCTCATTTTTCCCTTCCAAAAATGTTTTTTCCTCTTTGGCTGTCTTGCAAGCGGTCACGGCCAGGCATTGCTTTTCCCGACGAACTTTTTCACCCGAAGCTGTCACATCAAGGTAAAATATATATAAATTTTTGTTTATATATATATTATTTTATCAAAGATGTCTAAGAAACCTTCAGGAAATGAGACTTCCCCCTCGGGTCATGGCGGAGATCAGCAATTGATTCTTTCCCCGAGGGTAGATAAAGGGAAGAGGGTGGTGGAGTCGGTTGTTGTCGAGACAACAGTAGAGAAGACGAGAGAAGCGGGGGGGTTGGGCAGGCTTCCTAGCCCTTTGTCGAGCCTTAACGGAATTCGAGACTACTCGGCCAATCTTTTGTCAAGGGTGGTGTACGGGAAGGTGCCTTCGTACGAGGAGAACAAGCCACGTGAGCACTCCGAGGTTGATGATGTATCCTCGATGCTTTCGAAGGAAGACTTGGGCTGTGTTCAAGAATGTTTCACGATTTCGAGGGAGTTCGATCTTCTCTTGTCGGGTCCGGGTGTTAGGGCTTGTTCGCCGACCTCCCCCGACACTAGCTTCTTTCCGTTCGATGTCTTTCTCGCAGGCCTTCGTCTCCCCCTTCCACCATTTGTAAATTGTAATTGAAGTTCTTAGGTGGTATTCCCTGAGTCTGATTCAGTATATGCCGAACATGTGGAGACATGTCAACGGCTTCGTGCTGCAGTGTCAAGCGGCGGGGATTGAGCCTCGACCTACCGTTTTGAGGAGGCTTTACAGGATTCATTAGAAGAACAGGTCGGAGTTCAGATACTATGTTTCTCCACGTAGGGGTGTGAAGCTTATTGATAACCCAGACTCCATCAAGTTCTGGAGGGAGAAATACTTCCTCGTTCGGAGTCGCGAGCCGTGGGCGATTCCCACGAGGTGGAGAGAGGAGGTGCCAAGGAGGGCGAAGGACGAACCAATTTTGAGTCCAGAGGAGGAAGAGATGGTTAGAAAACTCCTAAGTCGGCCTCCTCTAAGTTGGAAAGATGTAATAGAGGAGTTTCTATTCAGGGGGATGTCGGCCTCCTCTAAGTCGAGGCTCCACGCCTTATTGCGGTGGCAGAGACGATCCTTACCGAGGAGCACAAGAAGCTCTTCGTCCCCGACTAGCGAGTGATGAGACACGATGGATTCCTCAGGGACTCGGCTACTTGTATGCAGGCAGTCCATCACCTCGCGACCCTAAAGGATAAAGCAGCGATGGATGCAGGGTCGGTGGGCAACGATGCCTTGGAGATAGTCAGGGCTAACATGGCGGAGAGCTTTTGCTTTTTTGTTTCGGTACTTAACTTTCTTCAAATTAGTAGGGTCGATTTTCCGCTCGGTAACTTTTTGAGTCTCTTTTTCTCTGCAGATCACTTGCCACTTCAGCCACATGTTGAACCGGGAGGCAGAGCAGAAGAAGGAGTTGAAGGCAGCGAGCGATAAGGACCGAGCGGAGCGGGCAAAGACCGCTAAGGCGTTGGAGGAAGCAAAGCGCCAATCGGAGACCCAGGAGACGCAGATCGAATGGCTGGAGTCGACCTTGGCGAAGGCCAACGATCAAATAGCCCAAGATAAGGAGAGGGTTGACCAAAAGCGGGTTCTCGTAGTCGATGAGAGGGAGTGATGTAAAACTAACCCTAAATAGAGAATTTCCAAGAATCTTAAAGGATTAATTTTACCAACAAGTAATGCAGATCAAAGTTAGAATTTTAAACAGTTAATCGGTTTAATGGATTTTCAAGATTTGAATTAAAGAGGAGGGGAATTTGGTGGTTTTCTGTGGTGGCGCTGGCCATCGAGGGGAAGTGAGGCGGCGCTGGGAGGGGGTCGGGAGGTGTCTTCGAGGAAGGCGGTCGGAGTTGGCCGGGGAAGACGATCGGAAACGGGTTTGGGGTGTTTGGGCGGGAAACAGATCGAGAGAGAGAGCGAGGGGGGGAGTAGCGGCTAGGGTTTTTGTGAGGGGGAAGAAGCAGGATTAGCGTTTTGGATTTTGGGATTAGGATTTGATTTTAATTGATTTGGGGATTTGGGTAGTTTTAGAGTTTATCACAAACCCTAAAATTTTATTAGGACTATCACAAACCCTAATAATTGGATCTCAATTGTATCACACAAAAAGAGAGGAAGAACAAAACTCAACACAATAATTTTTTATAATCAAGAATGACATACTTCCTTATTAATCTCAAGGCCTATATATAGGCTCAAAACAAATCTCGATACAAATCTCAAAATAATCTAAAATCTCAGAAATATTCTAATGCATAAAAGAAAGATTACATATGGCTATAATTGCCAAAAACAAATATGGTACTGAAATAAAATACTAAACTAAACAGAATAAATGTCATCATCATTCTTTCCGGGTGGGAGAGAGCTCGAACCAGTCAAGTCAAAACCAGTAATCCTGTCATGGGGCTCCAAAAGATCTGATCCAGTTGTGGGAGCTCCTCACGATCACCGCAAGTGTCATCCAACTTCGGTTTGTTCTTCCACCTCACCAAATACTTGTGCATACCACCATCTCTTGTAGAGATTATTTGATCATCTAAAATATTATTCAATTCTTCTGTCGGTGGGTAAATAGTATCAGGTAGAGGAACAAATGTGGGAATCTCACCATTAGGCTGCATGGTAGGCTCATCTATAAGAAAATTTCCAATGTTGAATTTTGAGCCTTCATAGAGTACTAGATCCTCAATATTGAAAGTCTTACTTATGCCAAAATCTTCAGGAAGGTCAACGACATAGGTATTATCATTGATTGCATGTAGAATCTTAAATGGGCCTGCAGCACGTATGTTCAAGTTCTTAACGGGTCCAACAGGAAACCGTTCCGGATGAATCTGAACCATCACCTCGTCACCAATATCAAAAGTTATAAATTTTCTTCTAGTATCTGCTATTAACTTGTAGTTAAAATTATTTTCATTAAGTTCCTTAAAAATTTCTCTATGTAAGTCATGAATGTGATATGCAAATGTGGGTGCAAATTATGTGACTCTAGGATGTTCTAATACATGGATAAAATCTATAGGCTGCCAAGTGACTTGGAAAATGATGGGTGACTCAGGTACACTCAATGGAGGTGACTGGACAGGCTGAATACAATTGAGAGACTGGTCATCCTCCTTTTTATCGAAGTCATCACTTATATTAGGTTCATAGGTAAACTTATTGTCGGGCTCACCAGCGATGACTGCAGTACCCTCTACTATATTGATCCTACTTGGCCTGGGACAGTTGCCAGCAACATGGCCATATCCCTTACACTTATAGCACTTAGTAAGAGGATCAATCTTAGAATAGTCTCTTTCAGTGTTCTTACCCGTGTTGTCATTTCTAAGTTGATAGGAATTTGAAGTATGTTTGTTAAGGCTTGTTAAGGTACTGAGGAGAGGAGTGCTCAGGTCTAAAGGGATCAAGAGGATTCATTCTGGAGGAATGATCAATCGAATCACTGGACTTGTAATGGGAACTTGCTTTAAGAGAATCCATATCGAGGACAAGAGCATAAGCTGCCGCTAATGAGTCCACATTTCTATGAATTAGCTCGTTCCACAGATCAGCTGGTAATCTAGCCCTGAACCTAGAGAGAGTTTGTTCTTCACTCTCTTTACCTAAAGCATTGCACCGAATAAGGAAGCCATCAAATTTATCAACATATTCTTGTGTGGATTTACTTCCTTGATAAAATTGGTTCCACGAATCTAGTAATCGGGTGTGGAACGAAAACGGTACATATCTCTCAGTGAACTTCTCTTTCATGGCTTCCCAAGTGGCTATGGGTGCCATGCCTCGGCCTCTGCAGGCGTATTCAAGATTGGTCCAGTGTTGTTGCGCTTTCCCAGTTAATTTCATTGTGGCAAATTTAACTTTAAGGGCTTTGCTCATGTCAAACCACATAAAGTAGTGGTTCATCGCACGGATCCAATCAAGATAAGCATGGGGTTCCATGTGGCCTTCAAAATTGGAAACGTCAGCCTTAACGTTCTTCTTATATTGTTCGTCAGGGTCACGTTCTTGACGTCGATCGTCACGAACATTCCCTTGATGGATCTGACAATTAGCATGAAACTCAGGGACAACAGTTTGATTTAATTCCACTTTCTCAAGCCTCTGATTGATATTGGCAAGAGTTGCTTGAATGGCAGCTAGGGTAGCGGAAATATCAGAGTTATCCATTTCAGGTCGGGAATGTCTAGGGTTTCTAATGGGTGATTTGGGAGGGATAAGAAAGGCTCATCGGGATCTGTGATGGTGCTGCGAAGACGCATTCACCAAAAGGGAAAAACTAGGGGTCGTGTGGATGTGTGTTTGTTAAAATTTGGGGACACGTGTTCTAAATGCACTTAAGTTTTTTTTATTTTAATGTAATTAATTTATCTGAAGTGATCTAAAAGAACGAAAGAAAAAATAATAAAAGACTAAACGATTCTAAATGAATGTAAAAATAATGCCTAACTGATGCAAGAACTAGGGTTCTAAGAACCTTCGCTCTGATGTAAAACTAACCCTAAATAGAGAATTTCTAAGAATCTTAAAGGATTAATTTTACCAACATGTAATGCAGATCAAAGTTAGAATTTTAAACAGTTAATCGGTTTGATGGATTTTCAAGAATTGAATTAAGTTTAACAAGCCCAATTAATAATTCAGTTCTAACAATCAATAATTAAATCCCTAAGCGTTCTTAGCATGTAAAAGATACAATATTGATTCGTACTCTAATTAGGCAAGTGGAACACTCAATCTCGATATTTGTGGTCGATAGTTAAATTAAATAATATAATGGAGATGATAAAGCAGTATAACACATTGGAAAAGTGAAAAGAGTATACCGAGATTTGAAGCAACTAGTGTTTGATCTCAGCTTGGCAGCAAGGCGCGAGGAGCAGCACAGGGGAGTCGTGGGGGTGCTGGTGCGACTAGCTGTGGGCGTGGCGGGATCGACGCGACGGGAGAGGGAGGACGGCATCGCGGTCGACGTCGACGATGTAGGTCGACGGGAATTGGGTTTTGGCTGTCGTTGCTGACAAGGACGGAGGAGGGGATTTGGGTGGTTTTCTGTGGTGGCACTGGTCGTCGAGGGGAAGTGGGGCAGCGCTGGGAGGTTGGGAGGTGGCGTCGAGGAGGATAGCCGGAGTTGGCCGGGGAAGACGTTCGGAGACAGGTTTGGGGTGTTAGGGCGGGAAACAGATCGGGAGAGAGAGAGAACGAGAGTAGCGGCTAGGGTTTTTGTGAGGGAGAAGAAGCAGGATTAGGGTTTTGGATTTGGGAATTAGGATTTGATTTTAATTGATTTGGAGATTTGGGGTAGTTTTAGAGTTTACCACAAACCCTAAAATTTTATTAGGACTTATCACAAACCCTAATAATTGGATCTCAATTGTATCACAAAAAAACAAGAGGAAGAACAAAACTCAACACAATAATTTTTTTAATCAAGAATGACATACTTTCTCATTAATCTCAACGCCTATATATAGGCTCAAAACAAATCTCGATACAAATCTCAAAATATTCTAAAATCTCAGAAATATTCTAATGCATAAAAGAAAGATTACATATGGCTATAATTACCAAAAACAAATATGGTACTGAAATAAAATACTAAACTAAACAGAATTGATATCCTCATCAGGGAGAAGGCTGCAAAGGAGGATGATGCAGTGAAGGAGGTGAAGGCTGAAGCCGAGGGGTTCCTAGCCTCGAACATGGAGCACGCGTATGCTAGCCTCGAACTCTGATGTAAATTGTTGAAAGTTGTAACACTTAGGATTGTAAAGGTATTATTGTAACACTGTGGTAATGTATTGCAATTTTGTAACATTCGGACTTGTAATACATTTGTGTTGAATAAAAAAATTTTAAATTTTCCTTTTTGTGTATTTTGGCTAATTGAAGGAAAGATCCTGGCTTATGTCGCGGTTTCCCAGTGTATGGAAATCAGGGACGTTACATAACTACCCACTAATCCCTACTAATTACTCCATAACCCCCTAATCATCTCTAACCACTCCATTTAATTATCTACTCATCTTCTTCTTCCCCTATACATCGAAACCCACTGCAGCTCTTTTCGCACACCCTCTTCTTCACCAACTCGAACTACTCCATCGGCAACACCCGCAACTCCATCACTGAGCTCCCCTCGTTGCCATCTCCACTGCCACCAAGCCTCATTCCAATCACCAGATTCACCGCAACTCGCAGTCCCGCAAGCCCATCACCGGCACAACCATCAGCCACCATCCAGACTGTTGCTCCTCACTACCGTTCCCGAAGCTCCGTCACACCGAACGCCGCAGAACCTTCAATCGACAGTCACCACCCCTTTCACCATTTATCCGTATATGTATTTCTACTTGGACTTTGCCAATCCTATACTCGTAGAATGATCATGAATATTCCTTGTCATTTCATGCATTACATGAACACATGATAAAGAAATGTAGGTATAAAGATACATGCCAAGAATGATGATTTGATCATTTTATAATGTAGTAATATGTAAATATTAATTTTATGTTTAATGCTGTAGAAATAACGATTCTTGCCATGAAAACAGTAGAATCCCTCTTAACTACTGCATGTGGATGCTTGTTAAATTCTAATCATAAGACTATATTTTTTTGGATTACAATCGCTTTATATTACAAATGCTGTAATTCTGCCATTCTGTCTATTCGAGATTGTGATGAGATTTCGACCTAGTTAATGATAATATAATTCATATTTTTATAAATGTATTCCTATGTATCTAGTATCGGAAAGTTCTGACGGGAATCCGACATGTAAAGTAAAAGGTATCTTGATTTAGTACTGATAGGTTTTTAAGTCCAGATTACTGTTGGGAAGCATATTGACACGATTAACTAATTAAAATATCATGTTAACAGTAGAATAAAGACTTGAAATTTATCAGGATGTTACTAGACATGATTAGGAGTCACTTTATAATTTTTATAAGATTTTCTTAATGAGTTTATAGTTGATTTATATATATAAGAGCCTCGTATTGAGCTGCTACCAGAATAGTAGACGAGTAGAGAATTGTCTGGTTGATCTAGATATTGTATCTATAATGTATCGTGTGAATGTGTTAGAACGGCATGAAGTCTATTTTCTAGATACACTGACGGTACCTAATTTGCTATGTTGTAGCAACAAAAAAGTGGATTTTTGTACAACGTATTGTTATCTAGAATTGTAACTTCATGTCCCTAATTGTAAATATGTTTATGTCATGCATTTAATTAATTGAACTTATATATCATGCATTGCATAGCCCTTGGAACCTCCTTGCTATTTTCCTGATACCGTTCTCGTTGTTGCATATTCATGTTTAATTATTATAAAAGAATAACAAGTCGGGGTATTAAAGGGAAAGACCTAGTAGTGGACGATGTAGGAGTGTACTCAGAAGGGGGCGTGTTTCCCATAATAGTGACTCTTTATATGTTTACATGATATAATATGATTCCTGGTTACATGATATGACATGATTCCTGGTTTACATAATATGATATGATTCCTGTTATTGTCACTGCAAGATCCTAGTACATAATCTTATAGAATTCACTATTAGAGTCTAAACGTTAACATATTTGTATGCACCCAAACCTGTGATATGGGACGTAGAATTGCGTGATGGATAGACTTAAAATTAACACTGAGCACGTGCATGACCTGTTTAACAGTTACCTGATTCATGTTTACAAGTTGCATGATTCCGGTTTACATGACACGTTTTTGGTTTAAATGATTCCTTGTTCAGGATTGGTTATATTTTGAGACTTGTTCTAGTTGTCATTTGCATTACACTTGATCATGTTGTATTACAATTGCATCGCCAGTTCTGGTTTTCCTTCTTTTTCAGTCTTTGTTTCGTTCTTGTTATATATATATTGTCTCTCGTTATCATGTTTGTTCCGAATTTGAATTCCCAGTTCTTAGGTAGCGTTTGGCCCAGCTTAAAATTAGCTTCTCTTCTCCTTTAGAAGAAGAAGCTAGGCCAAACGCATATTTTGAAAAGCTCTACAGAAGGAGAAGTAGCTTATTTTTAATGAAGAAAATGAGCTTAAAAAAAAACCCTCAAGAGCAACTTCTGGCTTCTCCTTTTTTTTTTACCTTTTCTCTTTTTTTAGCCCTTCCCACATATCAAACCCTAACAACAAAAATTTTCCCCCTTCCTCTTTCCCTTCCTCGCCGAACACTTGCGACCGGGGAACACCGCTGTCGAACGCCATCGAAGAGTCGCCGTCGAAGAGTCGCACGCAAGAATTTCCTTCCCACTTTCATCTGACTGGTGACTTTCATTCTCACTGCCCTGCTTTTCAACTAAGAACCGATTCTTGTCCGTCGATCTCGCCCTTGCCCTCACCCTCACCCTCGCCCTCGCCCTCGATTTTCTCCTTACATACCCCCACCTCATACTGTTCACTTGATCTTTCAATGTCAGTTTGCAAGGAGGTGTTAGACGGAGGCTGGGTGATGTCCACATCCATCGTGGAACAGGACTGTGTACTGCAGATTGCAGAGTCCATCTCAGCAACACAAGCATCATCTGTATCAGCACTCCTCCCACCATTTGCATCACTTGTTGGTGTACCTTCATATATTGCCCCTGGATGCACCTGATCAAGTCCAAGACATCTGCGTGCCTTACTGAAGAAAATCTTACTAAAGGAAATATTTTTTTTTCCGTGCCTTACTGGATGCACCTGATCAAGTCCAAGACATTTTTTTTCCTTTCTACGAGTTTTCTAGGTTATGCTAAATATTTCATTTATTAGTAATATAAATTTTTTTTTTGTAATTTGATAACCTATATTTTATTCTTAAATAAAATCAAAAGCTTAAATTGAGTATAAAAGGAACTTACAATTGATATCTTTTGCCAAACAACTTCTATCTTAAAAGTAGCTTTAAAGTTAAAAAAAAAGCTGACTATCCAAACTGCTCCAGCTTTTAATTTCAAAGCTCTACTTTCTGGCTTCTCCTTCTGAAGTAGCTTTAAAGCCCAAAAAAAGCTAGGCCAAATGCAACCTTATTGTTTTCCTTTTTATACATTGTTTTTTGTTCGTATTTTGCCGGTACTACTTGCTTTAACAGGTACTCCCTCCTTTCTTTAAGTTAATGTTTATACATGTACTAACGATGGGATAGTGAAGGAGCTTGGCGTTCTGTTTACTGCATTGTGTACTCTCAGACTCTTTGTAAGTTCTTGTATCACAGATATTGGTTATTTATTCCATTCTTGTTCATGTGGTTTTTATTGTTATCTGTGTTGTTGAGTTTGATGGTATTGTCCAGCTTATAGATGATATGAGTTTGTATACTTGTAGCATTCACTAGGCCTTAGTTGTGTGCCCGTGTTTTCAAAATGGGAAGCGGGGCATGACAGAATAGTACCACAGTCTTCAAAGTAGCCTTAAATAATGGAGAGGACAGTCCACTATTGATGAAGAAGTTGTAGGTTGACTTCACGGTGAAAAAGGCTGAAGTTGTAAGCTTCCAAGTTACAAGGTCTTTTCCATCAGTAGGGGAAGTGTTTTCTAGGGACTGTAGTAAGTTGATTTTCTCCTCTCTTTGGTTCTCCTCAGTAAGCCTATGCAAGCTTAATCTCCACACCCAAATTTCCCTCTCATATCTACCTTGAGTAAAGATTTGGGCTCAGATATTCCATGCTTTTGCATACAGAGACGGGGTTCGATCGCTCGAGGTATTCTCTGTATGACTCTATTGAAGATAGTGTAGTTGAAGGCTCGCCTCAGACTCGGCCTCAAGCTCAAGGCTCGAGCTTAACAACAGTTTGAGCCTCAAGCCTCAGTTAAGGCTCCCTTTGTTCGAAGCTTCATTCAGGCTTGTGCCTGGACACGCCTTAGCAAAGGCTCGAGGATTTCGCCTCAAGCAAAAGGCGCGCTTGAACATAACAGACCCGACCCGACCCGTGTTCACAACCCGACCCATCTTCAACCCTTCTCATATCCCATAACTCCCTTAATTCTCTCTCATCCCCAATTCCAAACTCTAACCCCTATCTCCACCTCCCCAACTCCTCAATTTGCACTCATCCTCATCAATCTCCTCCCCTTCTCAACAACATCGGCGGCGACAACGAAGCAGCTCTGCGACAACACGACAATATACAACAGATCAACGGCTACAGCGAAAGCAGATCGGCTACACCGGCGGCCTTTTTACTCCTCAGTCACCAGACTCTCCACTCCTATTCTAGTTCCTTTCTTGGGTTTTCGTCTATCTTTTTATGATGTTTTTGCAAGTTATTTCGAAACGAAATTGTGAAGCTAGCTCATTCCATAATTTACTATAATCATGAAATCATGCCTTATTCAAAAAATTGCATCATATTTCAGTGTAGAGCATGACCAAATTTTATGGTCGGCTAACTTTATGTTATTGTTGTAATATTTCAAAACATCTTACCATTTACTAAGACTGTAATACTGTAATATTGTATGCTCATTACTGCAATATTTACTTTGATACTATTGTAATTTAACTGTATGCTCATTACTGTAATACTGTAATATTATATAATGTATGATAAGTATCTTCATTACTGTGATATTGTAATATTGTATGCTCATTAATATATGAACTATGAATTCAAGGTTAATATGATATTATTGTAGTTTTACAGAGGGACACATTGTATCACTTCGTCTTTGGGACAAGAAACACATTGCAGTTATACATTACAGAGGAACACATTGTAGTTTTACAAAAATGATAACTTACAGAGTCATCTTGGTCATTGTATGATATATTTTGTTGGTATGATGTTATCATGTTTATATAATAATAATAACAACAACAACAACAACAACAACAAAGCTTTTTTCCCAACTAGTTGGGGTCTATCATGTTTATATAATCTTATTTATAAATTTAAAAAAACCCCAAAAGTAATAATGAGCCTCGGTTAAGTGAGGCTTACGCCTCAGGCTTTTTATGGAGTAGTGAAATTGTATTGCGCCTTACGCCTTCAACTACACTGGTGGAAAACGATTCGAAAGAGGAGGGCAGGGAGGAAGAGGAAGAGCATATCGTCGTAGCGGACCCATGTCTGCCATAGTAGTTGCTCCAGAAGCAGTTGAGGGGAGCAATCGCGAGTCTACTCCTCCCGAATTGGGACTTGTTCATTTTGAGGGAGGCTTTCAAAAGCTGAGGCGAAACTCAGCCACATGAGAAGAGTGTTGTCCCAAAGGGATATAGAAGCAAGACATAACAACGATGTCTTACGAGAGGTGCCCCCCTGTCGGTGTAGAAGATCATCCTTCAGGGGAAAGCGACTACTAAAGACTCCTCGAGGGTCAAACTCCTTCGTCTCTCTTTACTCGCGACTACCACTGAATGAGACGAGCTGAAGAATGTAGAGGAGTTTAGAAGTGGCTCGTCCTCAAGTTTTCTGTGGGGAGCATGCCTCGTCTGAAATTTAAAGTGAGGAATGATTCCCTCAGAGGAAGGGTAGTTGAACTAGATATGGAAATTCATCAGTTAAGACGACTACTTGAGGGTAGCAATGTTAGGAGCACTTCTTGTTCGCATGCAGAGCATGCCCAGGGAAGATCATTTCGTGAGTTGGCCCTACGTTTGCCTGAAGTTCCGCGAAGCCCAGCGGACGCTCAGAGCGGAGTGGCTGGTTCATCTAGCAGGGTGTCAGTCGGAGGGGTAACAAGAAAGTGTCTCGAAGGTACGACCCGACTCGTGGGTCTGGAGATCTCCTCAGAGGGCTCGAGAGAGCGCTATGGTGTCAGCTGGACGCCGCAGACCACGTGTGTCCCTTAAAAGGAGCATCCCTCTTTCCAGAAGAAGTTAAGATGGCTTTGAATAGGATTTTGTGACCTGTAAAGGCTTGTTTCTCAGCAAAACTTGTGACCAAGTTTCTTTTTGTAATGTGATTTCCATAAGTGTTTTGAGCAAATATGGCCGAGTTGTTATTATTATTATTATTATTATTTTGTCTGAGGGGCAAGGTGTGCAAGGCGGCTTTATGAACCACAAGTGAACTCTGCACCTGTCCAGGTTGTTTTAGGAGTACTCGAGCGGCGAACCAAACCCTGCCTTCATGCTCGAGGGCAAGTAGCTAAGGTGGTCCTGTGAACCGCGAGTGGACTCCGAACAATAGTGACGAGTTTTGGGAGCACTCGAGTGGCAAACCGAACCCCGTACATCTGCTCGGGGACATGTAACTAAGACGGTTCTCTGAACCACGAATGGACTCCGCACTTGTCCAGATTGTTTTGGAAGCACTCGAACAGCGAACCGAATCCCACCTTGCTGGGGGGGGGGGGAGTAGCAAGGTGGTCCCGTGAGTCGTGAGTGGACTCCGAACAATAGCGACGAGTTTTGGGAGCACTCGAGTGACGAAACGAACCCCGGGGCATGTGACTAAGGCGGTTATGTGACCCACGAATAGACTCCGCACCTGTCCAGGGTTGGGCACTCATACGGCGAGATATACCCCCAAACACTTGCTCGGAGGCAAGTGTGCATATGTGATCAATGGATTGTAAATGAATCTCGCACTTGTCCGTTGGAGTGCTTGGATAAGGGATGGTGTTGCTCGGGAGCGTACCATATGTCTAGCTTATTGCTTTCCTTAGGTTGAACTATTCATGAAACTTTTGAATTGTACAAGGAAATTTTGCAAAAGAAAAGACTAATTTTATTAAAAAATTCAAACTAAGCGGCTGCTTTATGCAAGCCTTCATTACATGTTGTGACCGTTATAATCATAAGCCTTTATTACATGTTTGATATCAACTACCAAGCTAGGGCGTTAAGCGCTCTCTTTGTACTTCATGAGGTGCTCGGCGTTCCAAGTTCTGGATATCTTCTTCCCCCCCCCCCCCCCAAGTCCAAGTCTACAAACTTATTACTTGTGAGACTTAGTATGGTCCTTCCCAGTAAGGGGCGAGTTTCCCTTTCTTTCGGGGGTTCGAAATTTCGAGCTTTCAGAAGACCAGGTCTTCTTTCTAAATGTTGGTCGGGCGAACTCTCTTATTGTAGAATCTTTCAATCCTCTGTTGGCATATATTTCTTCGAAAGGTAGATTTTTCTCGGACTTCCTCGAGGATGTCGAGATTGGCTCGAATGTCATTCGAGTTCCGCTCTTCATCGAACGAAAGGAGGCGAGGAGAGGGTATTCCTACTTCGAGACGAATGAAAGCTTCAGTGACGAAAGTCAATTTGAACGGGGATTCTCCCGTGGAAATTCTCTACGTGGTCCTATAGGACCAAAGCACACTTAGGAGTTCTTCAACTCATTGTCTCTTTGGGACTTCGTTAAGCCTTTTCTTGAGGCCATCCAACATTTGCCGATTGGCATCCTCGGCTAGACCATCGGTTTGAGGGTATGATACTGAAGAGAAGTGTTGCTCAAATCGGTGCAGAATTTACAGAACCTTTTACCAGCAAATTGAGTTCCGTTATCAGTGACCAAGATGCGAGGAATCCCGAATCGGCTGACCACATTCTTCCAGAAGAACTGTTGGACTCTATGCTCAGTGATTGTTGCGAGTGGTTCCGCTTCTATCCACTTCGTAAAGTAGTCAATAGCGACCACTAGGAAGGTCCACTGTCCAGTTGCAGGAGGGAAAGGACTGAGGAAATCCATTCCCCGCATAGCAAAGGGGATGGGGCTTGACAAGGAGCTGAGGTTGGCTTGGGAGAACCGCTTGATGGAGTTCTTTTGACAAGAGATGCACTGACGAACATAAGCTTGAGATCAATGAGAAGAGTGGGCCAGTAGTAACCGAGATTGAGTACCTTCTACGCAAGGGATCTTGCGCCAAGATGGCTGTCGTCCCTTCATGAACTTCCTTCAAGGCGTAATCGGCCTATTCGGGAGAAAGGCACGGAAGATAAGGTTGACCATCGATCTGGGTGTAGGAGCGCTTATAGAGGACCCCCTCTACAAGTACATATCTTTTGGCTCTCACTCGAATCCTTCTTGATTCTTTGGTATCCGCGGGGAGGATCCCTTTGTCGAGAAAATCGACTAGGGGTTTCATCCAGCAATCTTCAGGCGTTTGAAGGGCTATAGGCATGAGCTCCAATGCTTCTTTTTTGATGCATGGTGTGAGTAGATCTTCAATCAGCACAGTGCGGTCGAGCTCGTTTAGCGACTAGGAGGCGCGTTTGAAGAGGGTGTCTACTTGCCCGTTTTCTTCTCGCGAAATGCGGGTGACTTCGACCTCTTTGAAGGTGGTCATGATCTGCTTTACATATGCTAAATACTTGGTCATACGGTCATCCCTCGCCTCGTATTCCCTTGAATCTGGTAAACTAATTGAGAGTCACTGAATACTCCGACTCTTTGCGCCCCGCCCTCTTTGCTAGGAGGAGACCAGCAATCAGGGCTTCATACTCGGCCTCATTGTTAGAGGCTGGAAAGCTGAGGCATAGAGAGTATTGCAGGATGAACTCATCAAGACCAATCAAGATAGCCCTAGCTCCGCTCCCTTCGAGGCAAGGGGACTCGTCCACATACGGTACTCATAGTGGGGAATTGTCTCCTTCCTGGGGAGGATCAGGGATTGTACTTTCGACAATAAATTCGGCTAAAACTTGGGCCTTAATTGTGGTTCTAGGACGGTAGGTAATATCATGTTGGCTTAACTCAATTGACCACTTCACGAGTCTCCCCGAATTTTTAAGTTTGTGAAAGACCTGCTTGAGCAGCTGATCGGTGAGGACCTATATGGAATGTGCTTGAAAGTAGGGTCTGAGCTTTCGGGCGATTGTCACTAAGGCATAGGCCATCTTCTCCATCTTCGAGAGGAAGCGTCCAGTAGCGGCAATGTGGCCTATAAGCTTCTGGACTTCTTTGATCGTGGTTGGACGAGTCATGTCGAGGATGACTTTGATCTTCTCAGGATTGGCTTAGATTACTTTCTGACTCACCATAAATCCTAGGAACTTTCCCGAGGCAACCCCAAAGGTACACTTTGAGGTGTTCAGTCTTATGTTGTTCATCCGAAGTATATTGAACGCTTCTTGGAGGTCGGCAACATGGTCTTCTTTCCTAAGGCTCTTCATGAGCACATCATCCACGTACACTTTCATGTTTCGGCCGATCTGTTCTCTAAAGACTTGGTTCACCAAGCATTGATATGTGGCACCGGCATTCTTCAGCCCGAACGGCATAACTAGCAATAGAGCCTCTGATTGGTGATGAAGGACGTCTTCTGAATGTCTAGCGGGATCATTCGGATCTGATTATATCCCGAAAAAGCGTCCATAAAACTTAATAACTCATGGCCTGAGATGGCATATCAAGGCGTCTATGCCGGGTAGAGGGAATGGGTCTTTTGGACATACTTTACTGAGGTCGGTGAAGTCTATGCAGATTCTTTACTTACCATTGGCCTTCTTGACCATTACAATGTTCGCTAGCCACTCAGGGGGTAGTTAACTTCCTGAATGAATCGGGCGGCTAGGAGCTTCTCGACCTCTTCTTTGATGGCATATTGCCTTTCGGGCAAACATTTGTCGCGCTTCTGCTGGACAGACTTGGCTTCCGGATCCACACTTAAGCGATGCATAATCAAGTCTTCAGCAATGCCTGGCATATCCTCAGCGGTCCAAGTGAACGGGTCCCGATTCTCCCTGCAGGTGATGAGTTGCTCTTTCACTCGACGGGGGAGTGCTTTGCTCACCCGGAAACACTTAGCTTCATCCTCTTTGGAGAAATGAATTTCTGCCAGTTCTTCCACGGATTCGAAGCTAGCTTGTCCCATATCAAGGGGGAGTTCAAAGGCATCGAGGGGAAGGGCTGAGCCCCCCATTGTAGTTGTGTAGCACGCCCAAGTGGTTTCCTAGCTCCCTTTGGCTTCCCCCACTCCTGCAGCTGTAGGAAATTTCATTTCAGATGGTATGCTGATGCGACCGCTTGGAGAGCCACTAACCCTAGGCAGCCGAAGATAGCATTGTAGGCGAACTTCATATCGACCACCATGAAGTACGCTTTTGTGCAAGCAGCCAGATCTTTCCCTAAAGTAACGTCGAGGGTACAATTCACTCGATCATTACGGGGGCCCCAGAGAATCTATAGAGGGTGTATCCAACAGACTTGAGGCGATCCCGCTTGAGTTTGAGGCCTTCAAACACATTCAAAAAGAAGATGTTGACTGAACTGCCGTTATCAACCAGAACTCGGCGCACTTCATGGTTCGTCATACACATGTTGATCACGAGTGAGGAGTTCGGACGCCTTCTAAGTCCCGATCTGAGAAGGTGATGCCAACTCCTAAACTTTTCAGAGGCATGTTGTGTACGAAATTTACCTCTCAAACGAAGGCCTTCCTAGATGAGCTAGAGGCTCCCCTTATAGGTCCTTTGTGGATTGCATAAAATATCTTCATCTGCCATGAACCCTGGGACTCAGTTGGCCTCTCTGCCCGTTTGTTGGGTTCCCTCGGAGGAGGTGTGATGTCGTTTACCTGGGCAAATTTGGCGAGGTATCCTCGTCGGAGCAACACCTCTACTTCGTCTTTAAGGGCTCGGCACTCATCCGTAAGGTGACCATGATCATTATGGAAGGCACACCACTTTGTTTTATCCCGTCTTTTGCTTGGTGCATTCATCTTTGGGAAAGGTCGAAGGATCCCATCCTCGTCAACCTCCATAAGAATGGCGGATATACTTGCATTTAATGGGGTGTACTCTTCAAAACGAGGTATGGGAGGTGAGCGGCGCTAACCCGAGGCATCCTTCCAGGATTTTCGAGGTACATCTTCGTTAGTGCCTTTCCGTTTGTTCCCAGACGAAGGCATCTTCTGCTTTTGGGGGCGGATCACCTCTTCTACTCGGATGTACTTCTCAACTATCTGAAGGAGGTCAGAGAAGTCCCGAGGAGGTCTTTTGACGAGGAAAGCTTTAAGGTCATCATGCTTGACGTTGTATCTGAGCGCAGCCGTTGCCACTGCAGAATCAAAGCGAGGGGATGGATCTGGACTTGGCTGTGAAGCGTTGGACATAGTGCTTGAGGGACTCCCCATCCCCTTGCCTGAGGTCTAACTGGGAGGCGCTGATCTTCTCCAACTTGCGACTAGTGACGAAGTGCGTGGGGAAGAGCTCCTCAAGTTGGTCGAAGAAAAATATGGAGCCCAGAGAAAGGCAAGAGAACCATTCTCATACGAAGCCTTTTAAGGTTGCTGGGAAGGTTTGGCACATGAGGGAGTCAGAAGCTTGGTGGATCATCATGAGAGTTTTAAAACTCTCGATGTAGTCTACTGGATTGGTCTCTCTGTTGTACGGCTCAAATATCGGGACTTTGAAGTTGATGGGAACAGGAGCCACGATAATCTTCTTGGATAAGGGATGTCCGACGGGACAGAACCTTCCATCTTGCTTTGCTTCATGCTTTTTCAGGGATGCCAAGCAGTCTTCCATCTTTTAGAGGCACCCCGGAGGACAGCGTCCTCCTGCTGATCAAATCTGGTGGACCCGTGGAACTCTTCGTGGCATGGAGTAGAGTGATGAGGACTAAATTGCCGAATCTGGGGGGACTATGCTGAGAGCTTGGAGAATTTCATCTTTGAACTCTCGGAGCACGACTTTGGTGACTGGCACCCCTCATCCCTTCCTGCCTTGCTAGTTGGAGTTGGACGTTTCATTTCGCGGGAGGGGGGGTCCTTTATGTTGTTCCTTGGGGAACGGTGATCCCTTCGCCCCCTAGGGGAGGGGGATCTCCTTTGTCTTCTTGGAGGGAGATCTTTCGCATTCCCTTGGAGATGGAGCTCTCCTGGACCTTGGTCTCCAAAGAGAAGGGCTTATCCTACTCCCCTGCTGCTCTGGATGGGAGGGTTCTTCACGAGCTCTCCTTTCGTTGAGATGGGTTTGGAGGTCGGACCCTTGCTGGCGACTGAGGATGACCTGACGAAGGTCGGTTTGTAGTTGAGCGAGTGTGGAAGGAGTAAAGGTGTAAACCGATCCTCTGTTTTCAATAAAGGGCCTTGCGGGTTGTTCGGGACGACTCCGACGAAAGCCCCCCGGCGCAACTTCTCCAGGCTGAGGTTGGACCTGTTGAAGGAGGAGCTCCTCTTGCTTAGGGATGGCAAGTGGGCCGGGTCAACCGCCGACCCGCCCGCAACCCACCCGTGTAACCCGGCCCGCAAAACGGCGGTTCGGGTTCGGGTCGAACCCGTGAACAGTAACGGGTCGACCCGGGTCGCCGAATTATCGGATCCTATCCGCCAAACCCGGCCCGCGAACCCGGTTAATTTCGCCAACCCGCGGGTTACGAACCGTTTGACCCGAACGGGTCAAACGTTCGACCCGCCCCGGGTCGACCGTTGACCTGAACGGGTCCAACGGGTTGCAAAATGGTCGTTGGCCTGAGTACTGTAGAACAGAGAGCCTCAACGGCTCTTATAGCCGTTTTTGTGGGTTTTTGGTTTTTTTTGGTTATTTTTAACCCTATAAATACCCCCCCAAACCCTATCAAAAAATTCACAAAAAACTCTCTTACTCTCTCTACTATTATAACTCATTTCTAAGCAATTTGTGAACAATTGAAGTATTCAACAAGCAAGTCTTCAAGGCATATACACGATCAAATTCCGATCGTATCGAAATAAAAATTCAACGTCTTCAACTCTTCAACTCTCGTCCAACTCCAAGTGATCAAGTCTTCAACTCTCCTTCAAGCTCTTCTCAACTCTTCAATTCCGGAATTGCTTATTTCTACTTCTACTTCTATTCTTATTTTCACGAATTTTTTTATATATGCGTACCCACGGTGAACGGTATCAAAATTTCATACCTCTCTTCTTATTTAATTTTTGTTGTAGTTATAATTTTTGTTGGTTTTTTTATCTTCTCTATCTCAACCCTCTTGTTTTCTAGATTTTTTTTATAACTCATCGCTACTATATTGTGTAGTTTTTTTTACATAATTACTACATTATGTCTAGATCATGCGATAGCTGTCGTAGCCAAAGTGGGCAAGATTCCACCGGCACTTCCCGTAGGCCACCAATTGTCCCAATTAGTGAGCCCGCCGAAGAGTACCATGATCCTCCTACCCAACAATGGGGTACACACGACGAGGTTGTAGGTGACATACAATTAGAAGAAGAAGAACAACAACAACAATAACCAACCGAAACCACACAACCCTGTAGTAGTAGGAAAAGTAGAGGAGAAAGTAGTGATTGGCATAAGTTTTACGATTATATCCCGGACGAAGAAACTCCGGGTATAGGTTTGAAAGTTTGTAAAACATGTTCTAAGGCATACAAATTCAAGAGGGGTGATGGCACCGGTACAATTAGTAGATACATCCAAAATAATCATAAAGAACTTCTTGTTGACCTACCCGGCCAACAAAAAATCAACCCTACGACCGATCTAGTTGATAGCAACCCTTATGATCCCGATCTTATTCGTCGGGAAATGGCCCAATTAGTAATAAAGGAAGAGTTACCATTTTCCTATCCCGAGAGTAGGGACTTGGAAAATTTTAATCAAACGGCCTTAAACCCTCATTTTAGAAGAATTCCGAGAAATACTTGCAAATTAGATTGTTTTAAAGTGTACAATGAAATGAAGGATGCTTTGATTGCAATTTTATGGAGTTTAACTTGTAGAGTTAGTTTAACTTGTTAGTTTAACTTCGGATTGTTGGACGGGTGTCAACAATAATCCAACGATGGGAAGAACCTGTCATTGGATCGACAATGGTTGGATTCTTCAAAAAAGAATCATATCACTTGCCGCGTTGCCGTATCCCCATAGTGGCGCTGAAATAGCAAACCGTATTTTAGAAATTTGTGATGTTTTTCATATTCGCGATAAAATTATGTGTATTAGTTTTGATAATGCATCGAACAACAATGCAGCAAATACTACATTAAAATCCGCATTAAACCCTCCATCTTAGAATATTTTTCATATTAGATATCCATGTCATATTTTAAATTTATGTGTTCAAGATGCATTAAAAATTGTCGATCCATATATACTTAAAATTAAAAATTGTGTACATTTCATTGCATTAAGTCCCAGCGTATTTCAAGAATGGAAAAATTAGTGTAGGATTTCAAATGTACCTTTTAGAAGATTTCCAAAGGATGTTAAACACCGATGGAACTCTACTTTTGATTTACTACATGTTTACCGAATATAAAGCAGTTGTAAATGATTTTTGTATCGCAAAAAATATGCACAATTTTGAAATGACTCCCACCGATTGGTTTTATGCCGAATCTTTGTTGAAATTTTTAGAAACTTTTAAAACCGCAACTTTAAAATTTTCAAAAACATATGAATCTACTTCTAGTAGCATTTTTATTTCATTAGATAGCATGATGCAAACATTTAACGAAATGTTAAATGATACTTATGTTGGTGATATTGTAAAACCTGCATACAAAATTTTTTTGAAGTATTATTTTCCTCCTATGTTGATTTGTGTTGCTACCGTTATGGATCCTCGTATCAAATTAGAAGGTACGAAGAGTTTGATTAAAATATTTTTTGCATTACTTGGAAAAAATGTAGAAATAGTAATTGATTGCGCTACTTTTTAAGTTCAATTTGAATCTACATTAAATAACTTGTATGATTATTATGATAGATGTTTTGCTTACAACTTCTGTAGTTAGTTCTTCATCTGCTACTTCTCAAGGTAAGGGTAAGAGTAAATTTGATGATAGAACATTTAATTTACTTGCACAAATTCAATCCAAAAAATCTAGGACTAATCAACCAAATGAATTAAATTGGTATAACCAACAAGATTCTGAGTCTTTTTCTTCTCCACTAGATATTTTACAATGGTCGAAAGACCATGTACACACTTATAGTATTCTGTCAATTATGGCTAAAGATTTACTAACTCCTGTCTCTACAGTTGCTTCTGAAAGTACATTTTCTTCAAGTGACAGAGTTCTAACTGATTACAGGATTCGCTTGAAGCCCGACACGTTAGAGATGCTCGTTTGCACAGAAGACTGGCTGAAGACTGAAGATAGGGCACAAGGAAAAGCATTATCTACGTCCACAAGTGGGAGCAACTCGCCGGAACAACAACAACAACAACAATAGCAACCAAAATGAAGAATTCAAGACCAACAACAACAAATTCAAAGCCATCAACTTGAAGACAATTGTAAATAGATAAAAAAATTGTATTATATCTGTGCTTGTTATTTCATTTTAGAAAAATTGAAGTAAATTGAAATTGTATATAAGAAACATGTTAGTGTATAAAACATATTTGTGAATTGAATTCTTTATTTCATTAGAAATTGTGAAACTTGTATAACTTAAAATTATATGAATAATATTTCAATATTTTTTGCCAATTTCACTCTTTCAATCTTATTATTATTATTACGATTTTTAATGTTTATTATTATTATTATTATTATTATTATTACTATTATTTTAAGTTTTAAAAAAAAACCTATCTAAACGGGCCAACCCGCGAACCGACCCGACCCGGGTTGGACCCGAATGGGTTCACAGGTTGGGCGGGTCGCCACAACCACTTTTCGACCCGGCCCGGCCCAGTTAAGTCACCAACCCGACCCGAACCCGCCCAAGTCAACATCCAACCCGGGCGGGTCCGACCACGGCCCGGCCAGTTCGACCCGAATGCCAACCCTACTCTTACTAAGGTTGCAATAGAAAGTGGGAGGAAGGTCCTCAAGAGGAGGTGGAGGAAGAGGGTTGACTCGTCTGCTTGAGGTGGAGGAAGTTCCCTTTTTTCCTTAGGAAGCATGATGGAAATTTACTTTTACCTGTGAAGTTTGGTCAGATTTTCTTTGCTCTTTCCACAGACGGCGCCAATCTGTTGCTGCTTATTTTTATATGGGAGCAACCAGGTGATATGGATTCTTTGGAGGAACAATCAAGAACCTGACCGTTTGACTTCTAACGGTGTTGACTACTTTTGACTGCATTGAATTGACGATGTGACTCGTTTGCACCATAGGATTCAATTCGTGTGGTGACGACTGCCTCGTCTTACCTGCAAAAAGTCTGAGACATCGGGGTTGATCTCGGCTATAGACCCTCTGACGCTCAAGTCAGAAATCAAGAAGACTATTAAAGAGCTTATGTGGAGAATATTGATTACCTATCTCTGGTAGTGAAAGAAGAGTATTTATAGTCGCCTTTGGAAACAATTTAGAGATAATCATTTACCTCTAATCACTGGCATTTTTAAAGAGATAATCATTCCTTCATGATAAGAGATTCGATTTAAACCATCTCTTAGGGATAATCATGAATTTAAATAACTCTTTATATGATCTGGGTTTATTTATAATAGGCTGTCATCATAACCAGTTCCCGTTTACAAACACGTTTATAACGGAAATTACTGTTTTACCCCTGAGAGCTTTAAGATTCGTACCCGATTTGAACGGTCCTAAATTTAGTCCTATTTTTAGCCATATCAGTAAGCTTCACTGCATATTTAGAATATGCATAGTCCATAAATGTAAAATATGCACAAGATAATATTTTAAAAAGTGGAAGCATGGTCGTATAAAGTATTCAGGTGAAAGGTAGTAGTTTATTCCACCGCGCATACATGGCAATGTATCTTTTGGGCTCATCGGCTTTATGTGCCTCAAGTTTATGCATGTCTACAGAAAAGCTACTCTTCTACTAAAAGTTTTCTTGGTTTATAAGAAGTATAGAGGAGGTCCTTGTTTGCATGAGCTTTCATAGCATGTTCGAGGGGTATACCTTTCTAATAGACAAGTGATATTGAACAATTTGCGACTAATAGTTAGGTGTAAGATTTAGCCATCCATGCATGCCGTCTACATCTATGGATATCAATGTTTTTAGAATATATTCAGTTTCAATGATAAAAAAAATTTTAAAAATTAAAAACTTAAGTTATTAAAGCCAATAATGATGCCTCCTCTAAATGTGAAGATTCCATCTCCACCACCAAATGTAAAGCAGGACGTTGTCTCTCAACTAATATCAAAAGCAATATGTACGGGTAGAATGGAGAATTACATGAAAGGAAAAAGAAAAAAACAACTAAAAAAGGAAAAGTCGACGAGCTTGAATAGTATTTAAAATCTCACCAAAGACTGCTCTTCCTATCCAGATATTTGCACCATTTTCTGTAGTTTCTAAACAATTTCTTCATGACATCATTTAATGCCCGTTCATTTAACTGAAGTAACAGCCCCGTAAATGTTATTAGTGAAACATGAAGCAAATGGAAAATTATTTAGAAGACACGAGAAATTAACAAACCTTCGGTTGCTGATCAGGCTTTGGAAATTGCCATATGTGAACATTAGCTAGCAACAAAATTAGATGTTCTCTTTTGATTAGACACATTATCTTTCTGCAAAATGAGAAACACTAGTTCTGATGATGTGCAGGAACTGGTACGTGCAACTAATTTACTGGAAGCCAACTACACTAAGAAGAAAAAAGACGCTTCTAACATGTATCATACCTGAAACCCAAACATTGCTTGTAGCCAATCAAGATGATCTTCATCAACCTTCTTCGCGTGGTCCTTAGGCCATGGTAAACCTCTTATATTGCGAAGAGCACTAACAGCAGCTTGAATCTGCAGTTATCAGTCCAATCGGGTGTGAGATCCATTTAGAGGATTGCCTGATGTTCAATCTTCTCTTCCAGATACACTCACACACAAACACACTGGTTTAGAAATACCTCAGGATACAGCATGATTGCCTGGTTTGCACTATCAGGATCAAGAGGGAGAATATGGTATGGGACTAAAATCTTTGTCCTTACCTCAACCTCGTTGTGTGTTTCTAATATCTAAAAAAACAGACAATCAACATGCAACTGATACATCAATACTAAGCCAGAAGGACCTAGTGCAAACGGGTCTTGCTATGTCATTCATTCTCACAGGAGATATCTTAATTTTAATAGCAGACAGAAATAAGAAGCACACATACAACTACAATTACCTCATTATCAACTTCTAGTGACTGAGTTAAATTAACGGCTTTTAAAACCTCAAATAAGACAGCAGCAGTTTGGTATGCTTTGGTAAGTCGAGCACTGTATATATATATAAAAAGTGGGAATAAGTGAAATTGAACATTAAGGGGAAAAAACCCAAAATGTAAAATGAGCACAATGGTTCTCCACAAGGTACCATGACAGACAAATGATAATGACATATTTATTTACCGGTCAGCTTTATCGGCAGCATTTTGCAATGCTTGGATATATTCTTTGTAGTAACTTTTATAGAAGCTACGCATTTCTTGTGCATCACTGCTCTTACCCCTTTCTCTTAAAGTGGGTTCATTATCCTAAAATTCATAAATGTGATTTACAACAATAGTCAGTATGAATTGAAAGAGCAGAATTAAAAGGAAAAAAACATTGTTAGCACAGGGATGTTAAACTGAATAGAACAATTTAAAAGTTAAAAATTTACACATGCATAATAATAGATATTGTTATAGGGAGATGGAAATCATTTACTCCATAAAATAATATATACTAGAAAAATAATTTAAAATGCTTTCATAATTGACAGACATATTTAAAATTAACTCTTGACAGATTTGGCGGATGCTATTAACAAATTAATAAGACTAGATAGCGGGTGCATCTTCATATTAACTTCTTTTAGATTTAAAAAAAATCATTTTAACGTAGAATATGTATAGTATATGATAAACAGAAACCATAAACACAATGAAGCTCACTGTACCAAACCACTAATTGTCACTATCTATACGTGAGTGCCCTTGGGCTCACAATATGGATTTCATCTCTGATTACTCAACATGGTACCAGAGATGAACCTTACAACAAGTTAGCCCCATCTGACAAAAAACGTGTTGCTCTCTCTCTCTCTAGGGGCAAAGCTAGGATTGGGCCGTCCCAGGCCGTGGCCCCACCTGAATTTTAAAAGTTCCGTATGCATACATATATGCACCAGTGCTATATATAAAATCTTCATATTTCCACCTCCAATCAATTTGGTGATTCCAAAAACACACATAATGTTTAAAAGACTATTTTCCCATTTTGCTTTCTTTTTCATTCTTTAATTCTTCATCAAACCAAAGAAAATCCAAGCAACCTTTTCAATTTCTTTCAAATCTCTTGCAAAAGCATACCCATGTAACCATCAAACTTCATTTCCTTCAAATCCTCCTAAAAAAACCTTAGATTCTTAATTCCTTCAAATAATTTGTGGTAATTGAAATTTGAGGGTTCAAAGTTAGGTTATAGTATTTATTAAAAGAGAGAGAGAACATGCACTGAAGTGGAGATTGAAGATTGAGAGGATGAGTTTTTTCGTAGTTTTTATTTTATTAGGTGATGAGTTAGGTTAGAATTTATTGTAGCGATATGCGACAATAATTGAGATATGAAGAATATGAAAGAAGAAAGGATAAGGGTTTTAAAATGAATAAGATGATTGGGGTGGGGGGGGGGGGGGGGGGGGGGTAGTTTAGGAAAAATATATTCTTATTGAGTTTATCCCCAATAAGAAGAATATTCAAAGTATATTCTTCACAATTAATGGAAAAACTAATGTTACCTTGATTTTTGGAATCACTTAAGGATTTGAGGTGGGAATATGGAAATATGAAGAACTGGGTGAAAATATGGAAATAGCAAAGATTTGAGATGTGAATATGGAAGGGAAGAAAAAAAACCTATGAAAAAATGCTTAAAGAATTGACCCACATGGCTAGCAGGTGGCTGAGTCTGCTTTGATATATGGCTTTTATTTTTTCTTCTTTTCATTCCTTAAGGACTTAGAGCATCTGTAGTCGTTTGCCAAATATCGATAAAATGAATATTTGGCTGAGAAACGTGCTGCACTCGTTTGCCAAATATCCATTTTATCGATAAATCGCTACAGTCGTATGCCATAAATGAGAATCGATCTGAGAAATATCCATATTTGAGCGACGGCACTTCGAATGCCGTCCCACCCAAAAAATAATTTTTTTCCCCGTCGGACGGCACTTGAAGTGCCGTCCCTTGATTTTTTATTTTTTTTTTCAATTAAAAAACACCCCAAATCCCATCGGACGGCACATGAAGTGCCGTCCTTTGAAAGGAAAAAAAATCCAGCCCAAATTCCTCGGAGGTTTTTGTAATTTTCGATTTTTTTTGCAATTTTTGAAAATGTTTTTGCAATTTTTAAATTTTTTTTGCAATTTCTGAAATGTTTTTGTAATTTTTTCGTAATTTCTGAAATGTTTTTGTAATTTTTTATTTACGAAACTTTCCGATTATGTCGGACGGCACGTGCAGTGTCGTCCGGAGTTTTTTTTCAATTTTTTATTTGTTTTTGCAATTTCTGAAATGTTTTTGTAAATTCTAAAATGTTTTTGTAATTTTTGTAATTTTTTCGTAATTTCTGAAATGTTTTTGTAATTTTTTATATTTTTTTTGCATTCCGAGGACGAATTTTTTTATGTGTCGGACGGCACTTCGAGTGCCGAGTGCCGTCCCTCCCTTCGGCTTTAATTTTTTTTTTTCCTCCGACAGCACTTCATGTGCCGTCGCTTATTATTTTACGATAGAAAGCTAAAAAATAGCTTTTAACGAGTGCAGCAAAAGTTCGATTCTTATTTCCATTTATCCATATATCCATATTTTCATCTTCAACGACTACAGATGCTCTTAGGGCTAAAGTTGTTAAACAAATTGATTAGGAAAAAAAGGAAAGTTGTTAAACAATATAGTAAATTACACATTAAAAAAATTCTACTTCTACCCTACTCACTAAATATCCAATTTACTTCTATCCAAACCCTGTAAATCTATGCTATGATTTTGTATATTGATAAGAAAATTGTAGAGAATTTTTCTATGGATTCAATCATAGATTATTTTCGTGAAATGAAAGAATCGCGCGTACGACTTAATTGAAGGTTTGTCATATACTCAAATACTTGATACTTAATAGTAATTACGTCTATTTTCTTATATCCTTGAAAATTGGATGAATATTTTTTTTATAACTCGTGATCTCCTTTTAACCTATTATATAATATTGAATAAATCATGTGATGTATGTCCTTAAAAGTTTTACATATGTTCTAAAGTATTATATTTTCTGCGGACATTTTGGCCCCACCCGATACAGGTTGTTGTTCTCTCTCTCTCTCTCTCTCTCTCTCTCTCTCACACACACACACACACACACAACTTCAGCTTCATTCCACTCTGACAAGTAAGCAACGGCAGCGAGCAGGATTGTCAATGGGGGACCACCTAACAGTTGGGCCTAGTGTGAATTTGGGATCTAAGTGTGATTTTTAGGATCTACCCTATAGCGAAATCAACCATAGTCCATTTTAATTCACTAGAAACGACATCCTCTGACATATGGGGGACCACCTCATGGTCTCACACCCTAGTGTGAAATTTGAGACCTCCCGAATTGCCAAATCAGCCTTAGTCCAATTGATGAGGACATCTATTTTATTTAGTTTAGGATTTTATTTCAGTACCATATTTGTTTTTGGCAATTACAGCCATATGTAATCTTTTTTATATTTTTGAGATTTTTAAAATCTTTTGAGATTTGTATCAAGATTTGTTTTGAGCTTATTTATAGACCCTGAGATTAATGAGAAATATATGCTATTCTTGATTAAAATTATTGTGTTGAGTTTTGATCTTCATCTTCTCTTTGTGTGATACAAGTGAGATCCAAATTATTAAGGTTTGTGATAAATCCTAATACAATTTTAGGGTTAGTGATTAACTCTAAAATCTACCCCCAAATTAAAATCCCCAAATAAAATTAACCCAAACCCTAATCCCCAAAATCCCTAACCCTAATTTCCCAAATCACAAAATCAAACCCTAACCCTACTCAACCGCCACCTCTCTTGGTTGCTGCCATTGCTGACTTGTTGCTGCTGTCTTTCTCTTACTATTGTTGTTGATCGTTGTGCTCTTCGTGTTCAACCCGAGATCTACGCTAAGTTCTTCAAACCATCGGTATACTCTTTTCAATTCTCAAATATTTGTGTTATACTACTTTATCATTTCTATTATATTATTCAATTTAGCTGTCGACCACAAATATTGAGATTGAGCGTTCCACTTGCCTAATTAGAGTACAAATCAGTATTGAATCTTTTACTTGCTAAGAACGCTTAGGATTTTAATTATTGATTGTTAGAACTGAATTATTAATTGGGTTTGTGACACTTAATTCAATTCTTGGAAATCCATCAAACTGATTAATTATTTAAAATTCCAACTTTGATCCGCATTACATGTTGGTAAAATTAATCCTTTAAGATTCTTGGAAATTCTCTATTTAGGGTTAGTTTTACATCATTTTGGTATCAAAGCCAACTTCTTAAAACCCTAGTTCATGCATCGTAGGCGTCAGTTTTGCATTCATTTAGGATTGTGTAGTCTTTTATTTTTCTTTCTTTTATTTTAGTTTATTTCAAATTCATTTAAAAATAAAAAAAAATAAAAAATAAAAAAAAATTAGGACACACAACCCCTAGTTCCCACTTTTGGTGAATGCGTCTACACAGCACCATCACAGATCCTGAAGAGCCTTTCTTATCCCTTCCGAATCACCCAATTAGGAACCCTAGACTCTCCAGACCTGAAATGGACAACCCTGATATCTCCGCTACCCTAGCTGTCATCCAAGCAACTCTTACCAATATCAATCAGAGGCTTGAGAAAGTAAAGTTAAATCAAACCATTGTCCCTGAGCTTTATGCCCATCGTCAGATCCCTCAAGGGAATGTTCGTAACGATCGACGTCAAGAACGTGACCCTGACGAACAATATAAAAAGAACGTTAAGGCTGACGTTCCCCAGTTTGAAGGCCACATAGAAACCCAAGCTTACCTCGATTGGATCCGTGCCATGGACCACTATTTTGTGTAGTTTGACATGAGCGAAGCCCTGAAGATTAAATTTGCCACTATGAAATTGACGGGTAAAACTCAACAACACTGGACCAATCTTGAACATGCCCGCAGAGGCCGAGGCCTCTCATGGCCACTTGGGAGGCCATGAAAGAGAAGCTCACTGAGAGATATGTACCACTATCGTTCCATACCCGATTGCTAGATTCATGGAACTAACTTTATCAAGGAAGTAAATCCACACAAGAATATGTTGATAAGTTCGATGTCTTCCTTATTTGGTGCAATGCTTTAGGTAACGAGAGTGAAGAACAAACTCTCTCTAGATTCAGAGCTAGACTATGAGCTGACCTTAGGAACGAGCTAATCTATAGAAATGTGGACTCAATAGCGACAGCCTACGCCCTAGTCCTCGATATGGATTCCCTTAAAACTAGTTTCTATTACAAGTCCAGCGATTCGATAGATCATTTCTCTAGAATGAATCCTCCTGACCCCTCTAGACCTGAGCACTCCTCTCCTCAGTACCCTAACAAGTTTTACCCAAATAAACATACTTCAAATTTCTATTCACATAGAAATGACAACACGGGTAAGAACACTAAACGAGACTATTCTAAGATTGATCCTCTTACTAAGTGCTATAAGTGTAAGGGATATGGCCATGTTGCTGGCAACTGTCCCAGCCCAAGTAGGATCAATATAGTAGAGGGTACCGCAGTCATCGTTGATGAGCCCAACAATGAGTTTACCTATGAACATAATATAAGTGATGACTTCGCTGAAAAAGAGGATGACCAGTCTCTCAATTGTATTCAGCCTGTCCAGTCACCTCCCTTGAGTATACCTGAGTCACCCATTCCTTCCCAAGTCACTTGGCAACCCATCGATTTTACCCCTGTGTTAGAATATCACAAAGTCACAGAGTCTGCATCCACATTTGCATATAACATTCATGACTTGCATAGAGAAATTTCCAAGGAACTTAATAAGAATAATTTTAACTACAAGTTAATAGCAGATACTAGAAGAAAATTTATAAATTTTGATATTGGTGACGAGATGATAGTTCGGATTCATCCGGAACAGTTTCCTGTTGGACCCGTTAAGAACTTGAACATACGTGTTGCAGACCCATTTAAGATTCTACATGCAATCAATGATAATACCTATGTCGTTGACCTTCCTGAAAGTTTTGGCATAAGTAAGACTTTCAATATTGAGGATCTAATACTTTATGAAGGCTCAAAATTCAACCCTAGAAATTTTCTTATAGATGAGCCTACCCTGCAGCCTCAGGGTGAGATTCCCACATTTACCCCTCTACCTGATAATATTTACCCACCGACAGAAGAATTGAATAATATTTTAGATGATCAGATAATCTCTACAAGAGATGGTGGTATGCACAAATATTTGGTGAGGTGGAAGAACAAACCGAAGTTGGATGATACTTGCAGTGATCGTGAGGAGCTCCCGCAACTAGATCCAGATCTTTTGGAGCACCATGACAGGATCACTGGTTTTGACTCGACTGGATCGATTTCTCTCCCACCCGGAGAGAATGATGAAGACATCTATTTTATTTAGTTTAGGATTTTATTTCAGTACTATATTTGTTTTTGGCAATTATAGCCATATGTAATCTTTTTTATATTTTTGAGATTTTTAGAATCTTTTGAGATTTGTATCAAGATTTGTTTTGAACCTATTTACAGGCCCTGAGATTAATGAGAAAAATATGCTATTCTTGATTAAAATTATTGTGTTGAGTTTTGATCTTCATCTTCTCTTTGTGTGATACAAGTGAGATCCAAATTATTAGGGTTTGTGATAAATCCTAACACAATTTTAGGGTTAGTAATTAACTCTAAAATCTACCCCCAAATTAAAATCCCCAAATAAAATTAACCCAAACCCTAATCCTCAAAATCCCTAACCCTAATTTCCCAAATCACAAAATCAAACCCTAACCCTACTCAACCGCCACCTCTCTTGGTTGCTGCCATTGCTGACTTGTTGTTGCTGTCTTTCTCTTACTATTGTTGCTGATCGTTGTGCTCTTCGTGTTCAACACGAGATTTACGCTAAGTTCTTCGAACCATCAGTATACTCTTTTCAATTCTCAAATATTTGTGTTATACTACTTTATCATCTCTATTATATTATTCAATTTAACTGTCGACCACAAATATTGAGATTGAGCGTTCCACTTGCCTAATTAGAGTACAAATCAGTATTGAATCTTTTACTTGCTAAGAACGCTTAGGATTTTAATTATTGATTGTTAGAACTGAATTATTAATTGGATTTGTGACACTTAATTCAATTCTTGGAAATCCATCAAACCGATTAATTGTTTAAAATTCCAACTTTGATCCGCATTACATGTTGGTAAAATTAATTCTTTAAGATTCTTGAAAATTCTCTATTTAGGGTTAGTTTTACATCACCAATTCATTTCTCTAGCTTGCTCAATCACTCAACTTCAAAATTGTTATTTCATCAGTGTCGGTCACATGAATAGGTTGCTCAATCGCCTCTGCCATATGAATAGTTTTTTGGGCACTAACCCATTTTAAGTAAAAAAAGAAAAGGCCAAATCGCTTCTTCATATTGAGGACGCTTCTTTGGATTATATTGAGGACTAGAGGACGCTTGGACGCTTCTTTGGATTATATTGAGGACTCCGATTGATTATATATATATATATATATTGTTATAGGAACTACACTATTTCATTGATGTTTTATGTCTTTGTGCATGACTGTATGTAAAAAAAAAATAGCAAGAAGACTTTACACAATGTTACAAACTAATTCTCGTAGTTGTTTTTTATATCTTTGAGAAATTGTATTATTATATAATGCACTTAGGCTATTTTGTTTTTAAGTATGTTTATATCCTTTTCATTTTTATCAATTTGTTCTGACTTTCATCGGGTTTTTTTCAGATATTTCTGATTTTTTAAATATTTTTTCAGAGTTTTGATTTTATCTATTTTTAATATAAAAAAACCCAACCGCATAAGCAGTATATGCGGTCTGTGGCCAAGAAAAACATAGTTCCGCATACTGCTTTTTATAGCACTATGTTTAAGTAGATGTAGCACCGACGAGTATGGGATACAAACGAGGATACAGGATTTTTCCAAAAAGTAGGATACACATGCACTTCTTGAAACATTGAATATAAAATATTATACATTTCAATAAGTATTATCTCTAAAAAATAATTATTTCAAAATAATTACAACTTCAAAAGAATATGAAATTACCATATTCTAATAATTCAACAATTTAATATAACAATAAGTGACTGGGTACTGCACCAAAATCAAACACATCCCATAATTGATCATATATATAACAAGTCAAATCCCCACACAAAATGAAGCATCTCCGAGTCATTAGAACTACAAATTTCATGTCATATAAGAGAAACCTAAACCAAAATGTCAAGTCAAATATAACCATCCTAATATTTTGATTTTACACATGAAGGAGCAGCAACTCGTACCCGAGTAGCACCCGAACACACAGAGTACGCGATTCCTTCTAGTTTTTTTTCTAATTGACAAAAATAATTGGGTACGCACCTCTGAGGAGTACCTAGGTGCACCCACACCCGATACTGTTACAAAGTCTACAATACAGTACCCATGCTTCATAGATGAACAAGCAATCTTAGAAAGGAAACCGAAGTCCTTAAGCAGTCACCATAGGTACAGCATGGTTTGATAAGTTCAACTAAGTTGTGCATTCTTAAAGTTTTTTTTATATGCATATGTTGATTGTTTTTGTTTCCGATATATCCCTTCTCTACCGGTGGTTACTGCCAATTATTGTGTATTCCACTTATCAAGTAAATATAAGGAACTGGCACATGATGGCTCTAAATTCTCTCGCTTATGGCATTACTTTCTGACTCAAGTTCAATACCTCTCCTCATCTCTCTCCATCTCTAATAATCAAGATGCTTTCTACTTTAGTAAGAACTCCTTCCATGAAAAATCTATATCAACTAAACCTATGAGGTTGACTACAATTTTGTTTATTTAAAAATGATGAGACGTTCTATCTTTGGCACTATAGCTACAAAAGGCACTATCTTCGAGTCCTGGCCACAGTTTTAAGTCTTTCCTAGTCAAGTTAGGCTATCGCTAATTCCATCATTCAACTTAAGTGGGAGTGTCGTAAGCTTTGGTATTCTATCTACAAAAGGTACAGTTCTAGTCTTCATCTGTCAAGTTAGGCTATTGCTAATTCCATCATCCACCTTAAGTGGGAGTGTCGTAATGTTTGCGAACAAAAGCAAGAAAAATCAATCTTTTGAATTTTGATAACTTGATATTAGCAAAATAATTGTGATTGTAGTAACTTGATTAGGAACACCCAGGTTCAATGCATATTCTGTTTAAGCTCTCCACAACATATACAAGAATCCCCTTTCTATATTTACAATCAACATTTACCTTACACGTCCAATCATTTTTGGGTTGCCATCTCTTTTACACCGTTAAGCTCTCCGCAACAGATATAAGAATCCCCTTTCTATATTTAACATCAACATTTAACTTATTCTCATACATATTTATATATACATTATCGCACATAGTTATACCATTTTGCTTTTAAAAATAACATTGAACTGAAGCCACATTTCACATTTGGGTTGACTTGTCATACTCAAGATAGGGGTTATTATACCATTGGGCCTATACATTCTTACATTGCGGCGAAGTATAATCAAGGGCGGACCCGGGGAGGGGGGGGGGGGGGGCATTTCTTATAGTTAAATAGAAACTCATACAAACGATGATTCAAATCTGATCAAGGTTGAATCCAAATAAAATTATCATCTCTTAGTCGGTTCGGATCCTAAGTAGACTCTACAGATTTTACTAGATTTACAAGTAATTCTTGTTATGTAACTTAAATTTTTGAAATTTTTCCGTTAAGAATTTTAAAGAAATCCCATATTTCGAGGCTTGTATGGGCTCCCCTTGTTCAAATTTATGGCTCCGCCCCTGAGTATAATGAGTGAAAATTTGTGGAAAGATTCGTGGAGCAATTTACTCCTAAAACAAAGGCATTGAAAATGATCTATAAATGTGAACCAAAAATGTTGTGAAGTCACCATCTCACATTTGACTGCCACATGCACAGAGAAGCCTTAAAATATAAGTCAATTATAATAGTTAACAACAAAATTCTGGCCACTGCACAAATACCATCTTAAATTGGCAATCTCACTACTCATTATCACATGCAAAAAAAAACCTCATATATGGCATTAAATTCTAAATTAAAATGCAAACCCTTTCTAGCCGTTGCAGAAGTGCAGTCTTAAATTGGCGAACACCGCGTCCGCTTGAAGTTGGATCCAATCTGTGAGCTTTCTCAAAAGCATAGAATCGACCTATTCAATCACAAAAATAAATAATTAGCATCTTTGGAAGTATGCCCTAACCTGGGTGCCATGGTTTTGGAGCGCATGCTAAATCTCATGGAAATAAGCGTTGATCACTTCGTTATAGGTCAGATTTAATGAAACACAAACATGTCTTTCGTAACAACGATTCCATTAACCCCTCAAAATACCCACTTGAATCTATACCCAAAAAGTTTCGATTTTTCAAGACCTAGTATTCAAAGCCAACTAAGTGAACTAACCACATTGTTTCCAATTTCCAAACAAAGAAACCATTCAATTCAGCTAAGATTTTTTTACCCTAAAAAAACACCAGATCTTTTTTGCATGCTAAGCACATGTTTCTTCTTATAACTCTAACCATAAAAATCTGGCCCTAATTTACTCCTGAAATGCATTAAACTGTCACCAATTATCAATGTTGTTTAAAACTGGCATTCCAAACGGAGCTGGAAAGCAAGTGTTATTGTAGTCTAGTGGTAAATCTCTAATAGCTAATGAGCAAGAGGTCGTCCAGGTGCATCATCCCTTTATTATAGGATTATTCTGTAGTGTGCAGTGTAGTTGAAGGCGTAAGGTGCAACGCAATTTTACTACCCCGTACACAGCCTCAGGCGCAAGGCGCAATTTGAGACGTAAGCCTCACTTAACCGAGGCGCACTATTACTTTTTGGGGTTTTTAAAATTTATAAATAAGATTATATAAACAAGATCACATCATGGCAATAAAATTTATCATACAATGACCAAGATAACTGTATAAGTTATCATTTTTATAAAACTACAATGTGTTCCTCTGTAATGTATGACCAAGATAACTGTGTAAGTTATCATTTTTATAAAACTACAATGTATTCCTCTGTAATGTATAACTACAATGTGTTTCTTGCCCCAAAGAAGAAGTGATACAATTTGTTCCTCTGTAAAACTACAATAATATCATGTTAACCTTCAATTCATAGTTTCATACAGTAATGAGCACACAGTATTACAGTAATAAGGTAATAAAGATACTTACCATACAACATACAATATTAAAGTATTACAGTTTTGAGCATACAGTAAAACTACAATAGTATCAAATTAAATATTACAATAATGAGCCTACATTATTACGATATTTACAGTCTTAGTAAATGGTAAGGTATTTTGAAATATTACAGCAATAACATAAAGTTAGCCGACCATAAAACTTAGTCATGCTCTACAGTGAGATAAGATGCAATTGTTTGAATAACGCATGATTTCATGATTATATAGTAAACTATGGAATGAACTAGCTTCACAACTTTGTTTCAAAGTCACTTGCAAAACATCATAAGCAAAGATGGATGAACACCCGAGAAAGAAACCATAAAAGTGTAAAATCATATTTGAAAGAAACCAGAATAAGAGTGGAGAGTCTAGAGACTGAGTAGGAGTGTTACAGGGGCAGCTGATCTGCTTCCGATGTACCCGTCAATCTGCTGTATGTTTTCGTATTGCCGCCGAGCTACTTCTTTGTCGCCGCCGATGCTGTTGAGAGGGGGATGAAGAGGAGTGCAGATTGAGAAGTTAGGGAGGTGGAGAATGTGGTTAGAGTTTGAAATTGGGAATGAGAATGTGAGAGAAAATTGGAGGAGTTACGGAATTTGAGAAGGGTTAAAAATGGATCGGATTGTAAAGACGGGTCGGGTCGGGTCCGTTATGTTCAGGCGCGCCCTTTTACTAGAGGCGCAAGCCTCAAGCCTTTGCTAAGACGCATCCAGGTATAAGCCTTAATGAAGCATCAAACAAAGTGGCGCCTTAACTGAGACTTGAGACTGAAACTGCTGTAAAAAAAAAAGGAGCCGGAAAAAACCCAAAAAATGAGTAAATACTCCGCTCTTCTATTTTTAGTAAAGATAAACAACACACCAACTTCGCAATTTGAAATAATATCTACCAAAAACAGAAAACAAGAGAAATCGAGAAAGTAGTAGCTCACACAGATAAGCGACCCTGGGGTTCCTCGACTCAACCTCATTTGCAACACGAAGAATCGGCGCAATCTCAACCAAAGAAGAAGGGACCACCTCACTGTCAAAAATCGACTCCCCCAAATTCCCCGTCGTCTGCGTCCGAAGCAGCCGCCTTGGCGCCGGCTCAGGCCCTCCTCCTCCTCCTCGCCCTATACTCGCCATCTCTCAAACTAAAACCCTAAAATCAAATCTAGAAGTCATGAAAAGGGACATAAAGATTCGAGCTTTGAGGTTCGGGGGAGCTCACCTTAGCTTCAGATCTGAGAGGAATGCATCAAAACCCCAGCTTTGATGGAAGTAGATGAGTGCAGCTTGAAGCGAAAGCTACGAAAGATGGAATTTTTTTTTTAATTTTTTTTTTTTTTTTTTGGGGGGGGGGCATGATAGAGAAGGAAAGTAGTAAAGGATGGGAAGGTGGGAAAATAGGAGAGGTGCTGGGTGGAAAAAGGCATGGGTGACCAAGATATTTACGTAATTGACACCGAGGGGTTTGGGGCATTTCCGAATTTGGATGGAGTTTGTGTTACAGTCGACTGCTGATAAGTGATAACCGCGGTAAGAGCATCCACTGTCATTTGCTATTTATCTAAATAATAAAAAAAATCGGTTTTTCGGAGCCACTAACGTATACTTAAATCTATTTTTTTGAAAAATAGTGAACAGTATGTGCTAAAAATAACAGCATATTTTAGCAATCATCAAAATATAGAAGAGTAGAAACGGAAGAAGATCTATACTTTACTATATTTTTTTCCAAAAAATTACTAAAATGCCTTTAAAACATTTACGAAAATGTCATTTAAAATTTTAAAAATCAAAAATAATAATAATAATAATGCTGGAAACATCTTCCGTCCATTCAACCACTTCCACTCACAAATTTTTCCACATATCTACGATAACGTCATCCACATATTTACAATCATGTCATTTCCTCAATTAAAAAAAAATTATCAAACGGAAGAACATCTTCCGTCTGGCAATTTTTTTATTTTTATTTTTTAAACTAAAAAATTTACAGATCCGTCTGACAATTTTTTATATTAAAAAAAACAATAGACGGGAGATGTTCTTCCGTCTGAATATTTTATTTGTAACCCCCATTTCCGCAAATACGTATTTTATGAGTATTTTATGTATCTCGATATTTATAAATTCGTTATTTGTTAAATTCGTTTTGGATTTTATGTTAAAGCATTTTTCTAAACAATAGTTTTAATTATTTGGAATAAACTTTGTTTCCATTTCTACTTGATCAACAATTCACATTTAAGTTTAAATCAAAAATATTATCACTGATTGGACTATTTCAACAAATTTCTATTTTTACATAATGATATTGCTCTGATAATTGCTATTGTTGTTGTTAGTATTATTTATTGTTATTACTATTATTATTATTTTTTTATTATTATTATTGTCACTATTATTATTATTGATAGTATTTTATTCTTATTGTTATGATTATTATTAATTGTTATTATTAGTATTATTATTTTTATTGACATGGTTATTTTATTATTCTTATGGTTATTGTGATTATATATTGTAACACCCCGAATCCCAAATACACTGAATTCGAGATGTTCTACAGGATCTTTTCGCTTCCTTTAGTACAATTTTACAAGAAAATTTAAACTTTTTACTTTACATCAGAGTTTACATCAATATTACACTTTTCATTTGCACAGCGGAAGTAAAATTTACAACAATTAAATAAATGTACAACAATATGGTATAATCTTTAAGCATCCATTCCTCTTTAATCTTTAACATATCATTTACCTGCATATAAGACTGTGGGTACGTCAGTTTCTTCAACCGACGATCATTATACACGGTCATCCTCTCTATGCCGGAAATAGTATAACTTAATTTTCATATTTAGCGAACACAAACTTGTCACATTTCAAACTAAAGGGACTACCCTATTGATGTCATGTTGTGATTGTGCACTTAGTCCTTAATGCATTTATTTATAATACATGACACTAATGCGCACTTGTTCGGATTCTATGCATCCCATACTACATAGGTCCGAGGGCAAGCCCTTAATCATTCTTCATCTTGGTAGGGTTCAATCCCTCGTTATGACTTAATCTACTACTGTAACTACGGTAGGTATCCTAGATGATCTATGAGTGCAAGCACGTGTACAGAAAACCTGGAGGGGAATCCCACGTCATGTCACGACTCATCGTGAAGAACCTGTGGCAATTCAGCCTCCTTCATGGCACACGATCCTCATGCAGTCACCAAACATCCCACAAGCGTCGCCACCTGAGACGGTACCCTGGAGCAGTATTCACGTCATGTCACGACGCATCATGAAGAACCTGTGAAATACTCTCACCGCCATGGTACCCTGGAGCCGTATCCACGTCATGTCACGACTCATCATGAAGAACCTGTGAAATACTCTCCGCCGCAAATCCGATGACCCTCACTTGTGTTATTCTCCTACTTTCATCACGTCTCCACTATGTACTAATCCTTAGTTTCTTTTATCAAAATCATGAACAAAAATCGAATCTCTAGAGTTAGTCTCTCCACTAAACCGGACTTATTCATTCATTTCAACATGACCAACCTTGGTCTTTCTTTTCAACTTTTATTTCATTTCATTTCCAAATGCCGGGGGAGACTTAGCTACTCTTTTATTTCAATTTTCATTTCACAATTTCCAACTCATAAATTCCCCATGTTGAGTTATCATACCCACAATAGCATTTCTCTTTTCCAATCATGATTTCTAATTTATTCAGATAGTCCATAACTGTACATGGATTTCATATACTTTATCAATTATCACATCATATCGAAATTTCACATCACTAACAAATATTCACACTTCATATTTTCTTCCCACATTATTCTCAAGTGAGAATAAATTGCATTATGTCACACCATAAAGTTTCTTTTTGCCAAATCATCTTCTAATACTTCATTTCAATTATTCTTATAAGTTATAATTTTCACAAAGTATATAATCTAGAACCATAGTTCTATTTATGCCTTTTATTCACAAATCATGGTTTATTTCATTCACCTAATCCCCAAATTATTTTTATAAAGTCCCCTACACTTTTAGGAGAATAACCATATTTTTTTCATAATTTTTTGACAAGTAAAAACCCCAAAAAAATAATTTTTTTCATTCTTGCCGAGGGTAGGATTCGAACCCGGCACCCCAAGGACACAGCCGAAGGCCTAGGCCACTGGGCCGTTTGTGCCAGACGTCATAAATAGTAGCAGAGAGCCATAAGAGCTCTCGGCCTGTTCGTTTTCATTTTTTTTCAAAACGCATAATGTTTGGTGCCAGTAGTATTCGAACCCGCAACCCCCAAGGACACCCGCACGTTACTGTAGCAACCAAAAACATCCCGACCACTCGAGCTATAGGCTCGGGTTGTCATAGGTACAACTCGAAAGTAATTTAAGACGACTCTCTCTGTTATTTCAACATTTCGATGTTCAACTAATCTTTGTTTCACTTTGCTTTCATAAAAAAATACTGTATAACTCCAGATTAACTCTCCCTCACATAATTTATATATCAGTGTGAGCAAAATAATTTTTGTAATAATAAAAACATATTTTCAAACCATTAATTCAAATTATGCATTCTAACACTATATTGTCCTCTTTTTGATGTTTCTTCGTATTGTAGCATTCTAAATTTTTTGTCACTACATTTCACATTAATCCACTGATTTTAGTCATTTATCTACATACAACTCATATTTGAATTTATTCATACCATATCACCACAAAGGATCTACTAAATACATGAAATGGTAAAACTCAAACTACTAACTTTGTGTATAGTTCTTAGCAGTAATAAATGTGGTTTTCATTAATCATTCCATACCTCCAATCAATTCACATACATCACAATTTGTAGAACCACATATCAATTTGCATATTCACATCTCATTCATTCAAGAAGTCGTTCTTTTCCAATTAAAGTGTGTTCTTCCTTAATCAATTTCATGCTTCAAATTTCTAATTAAACTAGCATGCAATTCTACTTTAGAAATAGGGAAAATTTTACCCACAACTCAATTTTAACAATAGAACCACATACAAGTTATTCATTAACATTCCAATCAATTTATGGACTAACTTTCCCATTAAAATTTTCTCTTACTTTCATTACAGCCTTACAATGTATTAATTATTAGAATCATGAATAAAATCAAAGCTCTAGAGTTAGCCTCTCCACTCAACCGGACTTATTCATTCATTACAATACCTGACCAACCTTGGTCTTTCAAATTCTCATTTCATTTCATTTCATTGCCGGAGGAGACTTAGCTACTCCTTGGTTTCAATTTCCCATTCACAATTTCCAATTGAGCATTTCCAGCTCATAATTCATTTTAGAGTCTCACAGACTTTCTTTATCATGATCTTAGCCTTTCATATTCATTTAATTCTCAATTTAAATCTATGATTCATCTCATGTAAATTCTCAATTCAACTATGATTCATTTCATATAAATTTATGCAACAACAAATAGAGTTTACCAATATCCAGATTCACAATCTGTACCCCAAACAATTCACAAGATTTTAGATATATCAAAAAAAGAACTCTGGACAGTCGACTTGGAACTCTACCAGTCGACTTGTCCAGTCAAATCCAGTCTTTCATAACCACTCGGGAGAGTCGACTGCTGCACACGGCAGTCGGCTGTTCCGCAGTGTTCCAATTTAATTTCTTTGTCAATTTCATCTTTCATAACCTCGTGTACATTTCACAATAAAACTCAATCAAATCTTAATAATCATAAAATCTTGTATTCAAAACTTATTTAACTTTCATTTGTCAAAATCAATTTCAAACTCAAGAACCAGAAAAACAGCTCGGTTCAGTCGACTGGTGGCAGTATCAGTCGACTGTCCCGCAAATATCTTGAAAACTCAACATCAAACTTATGATAGCAGCAGTCGACTGTAACTGTATTCAGTCGACTGTCCCGCTGATGAAAACCTACTTTTTAACATTTACCAGTCGACTGTGGAAGTAATCAGTCGACTGACAAATCCACAATTTGCAACTTTGCATACATTTTCGACCTTGGAATCGATTTGTACTTCCATATACAAAATATAATTTATTTCCATAATATATCCCTTTTTAAAACATCATCATATATATTATCAATCCCGAGTTTCTCTTTTTCCAATCAAAAATACATCAAAACATATTTTCCAAATAAACTACTTTCTTTTATCAAAATCACTTTACAAAAATCTCTATACTTGTATAAATAATATTTTGAGGTTATAAATCATACTTTTTGCCACATTTCGCATTATTCCAATAATGTCTCAATATGCATCAATTTCATACAATCACTTCAATTCTAGCAATTCAACTAGCAATCGTAACAAGCATAGCAATTTGCATTTACCATAATCAATTTCATGCAATCAATTCAATTTCAACCAAGTAAATCACATATCATCTATCATGCAAATTATATTCCTAAATTAGAAAGCATTTAAGAAACACCCACCTAAATATGAAGATTTATTACCCAAATGAACTCCTAGATTTAGAAGCTCCTAAAGAAACTCCAATAGCAACTCCTCGAAATCCGCGCCTCCAAGCAAGCCTCCCACTCCATTCCAAATTCAGTAAGCATCCACCAAGAGCATCCCCATCTCCATTCGGCAATCATCAAGAACAACTCCCATCTCCCTTCATGTACACATACTATGTATGTACATATATATACATTAGTATATGTATACAGGCAAGTGGAATGGTGATTAGGTGGAGAAATGGGCAGAGCTTTGCTGGTTTGGGTTGTCTCGGATTGGCAAGAGAGAAGGGAGAAAAGAGATGAGAGAAAGAGAGGCTAAGAGTGCACTTTTATAAGAAGGCTAATGGGTAGTTAGTATAACTACCTCCACATGAACACCACTAACCCATTATAAATTTTGGTAACTTGCTTTCCCTCTTGTTTTCAAAATCAAAACTCCAGGTTTTCCCTCCTCTCTAATCAGCCCGGTCCCCCAAAAATTGTGTGCCCAACGCACGTGTGCACGTGCACGTGCTTTGTGTACAAAAACAATTTATTTATTTAATCCTTTAAAAATAATTATCTATATATGTAATAAATATATAAAATTAACTTAAAAATTATACTTTTCATGAACAATAAAAATAGACACAAACAATTTCATGAAATTTATTTTGAAGGAAGAACGCGCTTACAACACGTGCACCAAAACACGTGCGTCGCCCGTAAAATCCCAAAAATACAAAAATTGACTTTATGAACCGAAAAATATTTATAATCAATTGGGATGCAACATAAAGTGTATCTAACATACATATTTGATAATATACTCAAACGTACAGAAAACACGTGTATTGCACGTAGAAAATTTATTTTAACTAAAAATTGTCAAAAATTGAATTCTATCTATAAAATGAATTTAAACATGTTTATAAAAATAAGTAATTGAAATCCATTGAAAACTTGCACGTAACGGTGGAATACCCAAAATCGACACGTGCATCGATAATACGTAAAAAGCACGTAAAAACTCCAAGATTGAAATTTAGCATTTTGAGTTGTCTCAAATATGATTTTAAGAATACGGGATTGCATAAATAATTGAAATTCAAAGTACATATCAAAAATGCGTTATGGATATAATCAATATCAATACAAAATGCACGTGCGTAACACCCGAGGGCAAAATTGTCATTTAAATTTTGCGGGGTGTTACAATATAATCTAGAACCATAGTTCTATTTATGCCTTTTATTCACAAATCATGGTTTATTTCATTCACCTAATCCCCAAATTATTTTTATAAAGTCCCCTACACTTTTAGGAGAATAACCATATTTTTTTCATAATTTTTTGACAAGTAAAAACCCCAAAAAAATAATTTTTTTCATTCTTGCCGAGGGTAGGATTCGAACCCGGCACCCCAAGGACACAGCCGAAGGCCTAGGCCACTGGGCCGTTTGCGCCAGACGTCATAAATAGTAGCAGAGAGCCATAAGAGCTCTCGGCCTGTTCGTTTTCATTTTTTTTTCAAAACGCATAATGTTTGGTGCCAGTAGTATTCGAACCCGCAACCCCCAAGGACACCCGCACGTTACTGTAGCAACCAAAAACATCCCGACCACTCAAGCTATAGGCTCGGGTTGTCATAGGTACAACTCGAAAGTAATTTAAGACGACTCTCTCTGTTATTTCAACATTTCGATGTTCAACTAATCTTTGTTTCACTTTGCTTTCATAAAAAAATACTGTATAACTCCAGATTAACTCTCCCTCACATAATTTATATATCAGTGTGAGCAAAATAATTTTTGTAATAATAAAAACATATTTTCAAACCATTAATTCAAATTATGCATTCTAACACTATATTGTCCTCTTTTTGATGTTTCTTCGTATTGTAGCATTCTAAATTTTTTGTCACTACATTTCACATTAATCCACTGATTTTAGTCATTTATCTACATACAACTCATATTTGAATTTATTCATACCATATCACCACAAAGGATCTACTAAATACATGAAATGGTAAAACTCAAACTACTAACTTTGTGTATAGTTCTTAGCAGTAATAAATGTGGTTTTCATTAATCATTCCATACCTCCAATCAATTCACATACATCACAATTTGTAGAACCACATATCAATTTGCATATTCACATCTCATTCATTCAAGAAGTCGTTCTTTTCCAATTAAAGTGTGTTCTTCCTTAATCAATTTCATGCTTCAAATTTCTAATTAAACTAGCATGCAATTCTACTTTAGAAATAGGGAAAATTTTACCCACAACTCAATTTTAACAATAGAACCACATACAAGTTATTCATTAACATTCCAATCAATTTATGGACTAACTTTCCCATTAAAAATGTATTCTTATTAATATTTTTCATGCATCATTTCTCAATATAATACTAGCATCATTCCTAATTAGAAATAAGGAAAATTAAACCCACCTTGTATGGAGAGAAACGAACACAATTTGCAATAAAATCCTTGCAACAAGATGCACCTCCTCCCAGACGATGCGCGCACAAGCTCCACAAGCACCAACACCGAAAGCTTCTTCCTTGAATAGCCGGCCCTTCTCTTTGGAAAAAAATGCAAGCACAATCTCCCTCACAACTCAATCTTTTTAACTCACAACTACTACTAGATAATACCATTAGACTATAGATTTGGAAGGGAATATTAAGCACAAAATAACTAGCCATGGGAGGGAGTATTTATACTAAAAATCATCTAGAATGAAGGGCTAGGATTAGTTGGTTGGTTGTAGGATGGAAGGCTAGGATGAAAGTAGGAGTTATAATAACTACCCACATCTAAATAACCACCACCATGATCACCATTAAACTTTTTGAATTCCCTCCAAAAATGTCCACAACCGGCCACAAGAAGGCATGCCTTTTGCACGTGTACGTGTAGTGCACGTGCATGCAACTAGGCCCAAAATTGTGCATTAAATTTTGTATAAAAATAAAATAATCTTTTAAATTGTATTCTACATGACAAGTTGTGTAAAAATATAGTCCATGGGCTTTAGTTTATGGGCCAAAATAGTTACTTTAAAATAAAATCAATAAATTACATTTTGGGCTTTAAGAAAAAGGCTTTAAAATAAGGCTTTCTACGTATTTAAAGGAAAGGCTTTTGTATAAAATAATTTGAAAACACATATTTGAATAATTATACACATCACAATAAAATAATTATAAGATTTAATTCAACCAAAATATTGCACGTGCACACTACGTGCAAAATAAAATAATTTTTCATTAATTGAAAAATCAGGGTATTACATATATTATTATTATTGATTATTAAAACAAATCCCTTCTTATTTAATAATTATGTTTATAATTGTTTCAAATAATTTATATAATGTGATACAAATTATATTTTTGTCATAAATCATATTTTACCAGATATCATATTCTTTTGTATTTGGTTTATATTGATCAATTATATTCGTATACAATCTATTTTTATTTATTGGGTCTAATACCCAATAACCCTATATCTCACTTTTCTCTATAAATACTATATTATAATAACCCTAGCCTCTAAGCCTAATCCTATTTTAATCTTACTCAGCCATCACTCTGCTAACCCCCCCTCTCTCCCTATTCATCATCTCGCTCCTTCTCCCTCTCTGATTACCTTGAACACATCCGCCCAAGCCAGCCCTCGCTCCTTCCGCTCTCCGTCCACCCACCTTCGACCCCTCTCCTCGTCGCCGTTGTCGCCTCCCATCCCCGTCATCGCCACCATCTTATCCTCAGTCGCCTTCCCGAACTCGTCTCCGCCATTGTCAGAGCTCGAACCCATTGTCGCCTTCTCTATCCATCACTGCTATCCCCGTCCATGCCTCTCCGTTCACCCCGTAACCACCGCAGACCCTCCTGCATCGTTGTCATCGCCGACCACGCCCGAACGCCCTGTCGTTTCGTCTCCCTTGTTTCGGAGCGAAACAGAGCTCGCCCGGGCGCCGCTATCTCCGTCGCTGCGCCGCTTTCCGACTGCAGCATCGCCGCCGCCGTGGTTGCCGTCCCCTCTCCCGCTCCTTCTCTCTCTGTCGCTGTGGAGAATAAGGGGAGATCGATTGGTGTTCGCTGTGTGTGGTGTAGGGGATCCGAAGTGGTGTTTGGTGTTTGTGTGGGGGATCCGCTGTGGAGTGCTGTAGTGTGCTTTGTGTGCTGTTGTGTTGTTTGGTTTTTCACACATGGCTCGCACGTGTGATCGTGGTTCGTCGCCCGGGATTCTCATCCCATTATTCTAAATATTCGAATATACTAAATAAAAGGCAAAGTCTTTTCTTGAACTAGTACTTTGTTTTGTTCAAGATTCTTTGATCTCTGCAAGTAGATCCAGTCCTTTTCTTTATCGTACTGCTATTGAAATTTCGTTAAGTTTATTGAGGGTTTACACGAGCTAACCCGATATATTCTAAATATCGTGTCGCTCTCTTTGATCTAAAACCTAGTCCCTCTTGTACCTTGCGTATGCACATTTACATGAAAAATAACTAGATCCATGTGTTAAAGAATTATTTGATGAACTGGACATGTTAGATTGAATTTGATTTGTTGAATTGATTACTATGCCTGTGAAATTGCATCTTAAAATCGGAATTATGCATGTTAAACATCTAAGAGTACTTTGATTATTAATTTGCATGAAATATATGGTTGTATGATTAAATTATTTCCTATCCATGTCAAAATATATTTTGGCCTGCTGTTTGTTCTTTTTTTAATCAGATTTTCGACCATGTTGCTGTTGTAATTTAAAATAACTTTCTGAACATGAATTATAGCCCCATGAATCTATTTTCCAGAACTTTTAATGGATTTGAATTCCGATGTGTAATCTGTTAGATATTAGTATTTTAGTACAGCTAGGTTATAATTTTCAGATTCACAAATGCATGCGTATCTTGCTGTTTCATAATTTATGATTATGCTAACAGTAAAATAAAAATATGAAATAAATTGGGCTGAGATTAGACATGTGTAGGAACTACTCTGAATTTTAATAGATTTATTTGATGAGTTTTCTGACCTGAAACAAATAGGTGAACACAATTTATAACTTGCTGCCTGAACATAAAATCTGAAAAGAATAGAGTTTTCACCCTAGTTTCTGTAACTTTTATATGTCGTGTATATATTCGCCGGAACCGTCAAAGAGTCTAGTTTCTAGAATTTCTAACGGATCCAGATTTGCTTTTCTGTAATAGCAGTAATCTGTGTTTTTGTACAGCAACGTCATGCTGTCCAGATTGTGTGATTCATGTTAATTTAATATGTTTGCTTCTTGCTTTGTCTGTAACGAGTAGAATTAGTCACACCTAGCATGATATAACATTGACACCTTCTTACATGCTCACATAGGATGAAATAAAAAGTTAACAAGTCGGGGTATTATGGGATGATTTGGTAGTGAACAATCGGAAACCGTACTCGGCCGGGCCCTACTGCCTGACCTGTACTGACTTGTACTGATGGCCATAAAATACTGCCTAATAATTACTGTCCCTGAACAAAAAATACTGCATGCTAATTACTATCACTGAACATTAAACAATGATTACTGGACCGAGTACACGAACTGTGAATTCACCATCAGTCTAAAACGTACATTGTGTGTTTGCGCCGAACCTGTGGAGTGGGATGCAGTAGTACGTGCGCTAGATAGGCTAATAAAATGATTAATATCCTGCATTTGACATCTCATGCTTGATCCTATATAGAACTTAACTTGACATCACTCATTACATGTGTGATTAATTGTAGACCTTTAATATTATTGTCTGCCTTTGATTTGCTCTTTGACTTTGATCCTGTCCCTTCTTCTTTGATATACATGCTTCCTTTATCTTCTATTTGATCTACTTGCTGTCAATGACTTGCTCTAAGGACACTCTTTTCTCTCTTGTTAGATCAAGAATTTACAGGTACCGAAAGAGCAATACCAGAAGAAATTGGTGAGCAAACTCTCTGAAGATCGAAGCAGGACCATTAGACTACTATAGCTATCTCTTGTTATTTGCTTATTATATTGCTTTTATCATACTTTGTATTCCAGGATTTTATGACCCGAAGTTTGTTTTATCCCAGGTGTTGGATTATAATTTGGTGAATTTATTTCATGATTATTTTGGAGTTTATTCATTGTTTATGTGATTATTTTTTTCTTGCGTGGATGTATTCTCTTGTGTATTGTTGAGTTAGACTGGTACAGCTTATGGATATTGTATAATCATTCGCTGGGCCTTCGTTACGTGCTCGTATTCTCATATTTTGAGAAGCGGGGTGTGACATTATTAGTATTTTTGTCAAAATTTGGCTCAAACGATATCAGAGGATCTCTTTCTATTGCCATTTTTGATTGCCAAATACACATATAATGGCAGCAACGATAGTGGATGCTTTAATTAGAGCATCCACTATCAGTTGGTAAAAAAATATGCATATTTAGTAATTGAAAATAGAAAAGAAAAGGGAGTCGTTGCTATCGCAATCGTCAAAAAATTTTAAAATGAGACGGAAGATCTTCCTCCACCTAACCCCAAATTTTCTTTTAAAATATTAAATATATGTGCGATGGAAGATTATCTTCCATTTGACTTTTTTATTTTTGAATTTTTAAATTGCTTAAATTGTATTTTCGTAGTTACCGAATGACAATTTAGTAATTTTTTGAAATTTTTTTTTAGAAAGTTACCGGACAGAGATCTTCTTTCGTCCGAGCAATTTCTTTTTTTAAGGGCATTTTAATAATTTTTTAGATGGCATTTTGGTAATTAAATAAGTCTTTTAATTCTGAAAAAGTTGGTGAACGGATGAAGATCTGTCGTCTATTCTTGTAACTCCCATTTTCGCCTATACATATTTCTTGTGTATTTTTTATATTTTGATTCTTTATAAATTCTTTTCTGCTTTTAAATTCGTTTTGTTTTAAATTTATTTTTGGATCTCCTCCTAAAGTCTCTTTCTAATCATTAATTGTATTTGTAGCTATTTTCAAATAATTTTATATTGTAATAAAATCATATTCGATTCTATAAGTTTATCTTATTTCTTATTTAATTAATTATTTATGTTTTAGCCAAACCAAATATGTTGTTATTATTGAATTATTTTAATAAATGTGTTAAACCAAAATCCTATATTATTATATAACCTTATTATTATTATTATTATTATTATTATTATTATTATTATTATTATTATTATTATTATTTCCTGATTGTTTATTAATTTGTGAAAGCCCATAAATCCTAATCCTTCTATTATTATTATTTATTAATATGAAACCCATTAATTTAACCCAAAACCCGTTAACCCTAATCCAAACTCGTTAACCTTAATCCCATATATAATACCCTATTAACTCTAACCCTAATTAATTAATCTACCTAATCAATACCCTCAGCCGCCTGAGCATCTTCTTCCTCTCCTTCTTCCCGAAACCCAAACCCCTCATCGCAGCCTCCCGACTTCCTCTCCACTATAGCTCACACCCGACGCCTCACCACCACCACTTGCACCCTCCAATCACCTCATCTCCTTCCTCAGGAAAACCTAATCTTCCAATATTCCTTTTTAGCCGCCAACCCTTCTTCTCCCTCTTCCTCTAATTTCCCGCAACCCCATCCCGATCACCTCCTCGTCGTCGCACACCTCGTAGTACCACATTCTCCACCACTGACTCGAACTACCACTGCCTCCACCCGAGAACTCATCACCACCCATCGACTTCGCCTTCAACTTCCTTGCTGCACCCGCAACCGACCGCCATTGCCACCCTCCACTGCCGAGCACTTGTAGTCGCCACCACCGCAGAACACCGTCGCCTCAGCCCCAGTGCTCCGTTGCTCACCTCCGACCACCACATCACAAGCCATTGCATCCCCGATCGTCTCCCTTGCTCGTTGCCTCCATCGTAGCCCCGAACGAAGCCGAACCCCATTATTGCAGTCACCTTCGCTGTCGTTGCTTGTTGCTGCACCCCGAGGCACTCCTAACAACCACCTCATCTCCCTGTGTTGCTACCCTTGGATGTGCTACTGCTGTACGTGTTGCCGTCGTCGCTTCCCGTGTGTTATCGCCGCTATTTTCTTCGTCGTTCCGTCGTAATCGTCATATAAGGCAAGTTCTCTTGAACTGACTTAATTGTTCTCGTTCAATAAATATTCTTGATCTTTGCAAGTAGCTCTTCACTTCGTTTATCATATCTCAATTTGCTTGATACATTTTCAAAGAAGTTATTACAGATTCATCGGCAACCAAGTAATAGCTTTCTTTTTGTGTCATATCCTTGATTCAATTTTAAGCCATGTTATCTGGCGTCATATGCATACACCACACGATCATAAACTAGAAACACGTTTATGTAGAAGAAATAATGATTTGAATGCATTTCAGTTGTATATGATGTTATAACTAGATTCGTGAATTTAATACTGTAGTGATAATAATTTAGCCATGTTAACGGTAGGAATCCACCCTAATTGTTGAGTATAAATTCCTGTTAATTTTGTCATAAGGTATAGCTTTGTGTATCTCAATTTTATGCAAATAATAATATTAAGTTGCTGGCCTGCTGTTTATCCCATGTTGTAGTGAGATTATAACCCAATTTCTGATGAAATAAACTAGAACTTTGTAAATGAAAATTTTAGCCCATTAAATCTAGTTTCCAGAACTTCTTGCAGATCTGAATTCCGATTTATAGGCTGCAAGTTATCATATTTTTAGTACTGTTTGGGTTAAAATTCCAGATTTCTATTTGGAAGCATATTGACATGATTTACTAATTAAAATAATGTGCTATCAGTAGAATGAATACATGAAATTAACCAAGATGTAGCCAGACATGATTAGGAGTTGTTTTGTAATTTTTATCAGATTAATTGATGAATCTCCAGTCTCGTTATGCATATAAGGACTTGACCCTAGGTTTATGCCAAATACTAGATCAGTAAAGAACCGGACTTTTGACCTAGCTGCAGATAAAATCACTTAGGACTTATTAAATAAAAGTTGTAGCCCTCTGTGTCTGGAATCCAAACTATTTGACCGTTTTGCAATCCGACTTATGAATTGCAAGATATTCAAATTCTACCACTTTAATCGAAACTTGTCGTGTGAATATGCATTGGAACCGGCAGGGAGTCTAATTTCTAGAACCCCTGACGGAACTTAATTTGCTTTCCTGTAGCAACGGAAAAGTCAATTTTTGTACATTAACATTTGTTGTCCAGAATGTGTGTTTTCGTGTTATTAAGTATAAATATGTTTAATTTTTCATCTAATGAATGGAACTAAAAATATACCATGCATTGCATAGCCTTGACACTTTTTTGACATCGTCTCGATACCTCCGTACCCATTGCATGTTCATATTAGTATATAATAAAATATTAACAAGCCGGGATAATGAGGGTCGACTTAGTAGTGGACAACGTCACTGTATTCGGAGAAGGTCCCTTGTTTCTCTATTGATTATTGTTATGGATTATGGATTATAGATTATGGATTATGGATTATGGATTATGAATTATGAATTATTGATTATAGATTATAGATTATAGATTATTGTTGTTGAGTACATGATCTGTAGAGTTCACCACTATGATTTAAACGATCACTGTTTGTATGCGCCGAACCTGTGGTATGGGACGCAGAATTACGTGCATTAGATAAGATAATAAAATACTGATAGACTTATGATTGACACTTGCATATTTTTTTTCATGAATATAGATATCAACTTGATTATTGATTGTTGTTATTGATCATTACATCATTAATTATAGACTTTTGATCTTATTATCAACCCTTATTGTTGACCTCTGATATAGTTCTAGCCCACTGTTGCTTGATATATCATGTTTTATTGTTCTTTGCTTGTTACTACTTGCTGTCCGTGACTTGCTTTAACGAACCCCCCTGCAACTCTAGATGATAAGCTTGCAGGTATACGAAGAGAATTAACTGGAGGACTTGGTGAGCAAATCTTCTACGGAATGGAGTCAAGATTTAGCCATTTTTATTACCTCGTTCATGCTACTTTATTTATAGTATTATTGTCATTTTCATACATTGTATTCCCGGACTTTGACCCAAAGTTTATTCTCTCCCAGATGTTGGATAACTTTTGGATTATTTGTGGATTGTTTAATGAATATTTCCAGTTATTCATTGCTTATGTGATTTCAATATAACATGCGTAGTTGTGACTATATTTCATATTGATGAGTTGAATATTACAACTTATGAATGATGAAAATCATTCGCTGGGCCTTAGTTACATGCTCGTATTTTCGTATTTTGGGAAGTGGGGTGTGACAGTTCTATTAAAAAAAAAATTGACAGATAATCTTCTTCCATCTTCTATATTTAGCGATTGCTAAATCCAATTGCTAAATTTAGACTAGCATTGTTCATCCATATTGCTATTTATGCATTTTAAGCAAACGATAGTGGCACATTTTTTTTTCTCAATAAATACATTTTTTTGCAAATTTAGCAAACAATAGTAGATGCTCTTACAGGGGGAGGAGTTTTCCTTTGTTTTGTTTGTTAAATTATTTTCAGGCCCCTGGATATAAATTATATATTCTTTAAACCCTTTGACTTTCAAAAAATTCGTTTAACACTTAGGGTTGGTTTGGTTGATTGTAAAAGAATTAAGAGAGTGAGCAAGACTGTAACGAAAGCAATTCCTTGAAAACAAGTTCTGAAAATAGCTTTGATATAATGTAGAATTAATGTAGCAGGAATAGTATTTCAAGAAAAATTAGCTTTGTTTGAGTTGTAAGAACATTGTACATGTAAGAACACTGTACTTTTTTTAACTTGAAATTAATCTTAATTATTGCTTAATCTTAATTAATTAGACAAAAAAAAAATGAAACTGAATTAACTAGGGCTTAAGCTTAATTAAACTGATCTTAATTAACTAAATTTATCTCAATTAATTTAATCTTAATTAATTAAATGATTAGAGCTTAATCTTAATTAAAGAGGATTAGTCTTAAATATATAGTAATTAAGGCTTAATCAATTAGGAATTAATCTAATCTTAATTAGGGCTTAACTTAATCTCAAATAAATATGGCTTAATCTTAATTATGTAGCTTAATCTTTAATTAAAATCAATTAAAACCAGCTTAATCCAAAAAATTGGGTGCTGTGGAAATGAAGTGGAGACTTTTAGTCCCACATTGGTCAAGGAAAGAGTTTTCTTTTGGTTTTCTTTTGGTTTAAATAGGATTTCGTAAAAGAAAGAGAAGATAGAAGCAAACTCAGATGTGGAGAGAGAGAGTGTGAACCAAATGATTATAATATATGTGAACAGTGCAAATACAAGTGTTGCTCCTAATAAACTCCTAAGTATATTTCTATATATCATTATTATTATAATATAGATCCATTTTCCGAACTGACCCACCTTTTGAAACTAATTTTCAAGATAACCCTGTTTTCAAACTAATTTCTAGAATAAACCAGTCCTCGTAGGCTGCAATATCGAATTGCGACCTCTTCAATTTCAAGGATGTAGTTCACAACTGCGGCCAAAGTACATATCATACATCTTTGGCTATCATTATTATTATAATATAGATCCCTTTCCCGAATTGACCCACCTTTTGAAACTAATTTTCAAGATAACCCTGTTTTCAAACTAATTTCTAGAATAAACTAGTCCTCGTAAGCTGCAGTATCGAATTGCGACCTCTTCAATTTCAAGGATGTAGTTTACAACTGCGGCCATAGTACATATCATACATCTTTGGCTAATAGGCTCCGAGACCTGGAAAAATTTTCTTAAGTGTAAAATGTTAAAAATATGAGGACACAGTTGGGTACTACGGCCTCGATATAACATAGGTCGCAGTCCACAACTACAGCCACAGTTATATGCTTCGTACATATCGTACACCTTTAGCTAACAGGATCCGAGAATTGGGAAAATTTTCTTAAGTATAAAATGTGAAAAATATGACGCCGCAGTTGGGTACTTCGATCTCGATATAATATAGGCTGCAGTCCACAACTGCAGCCTCAGTTATGTTATAAAAAATGGGTCCTATGAAGCATATAACTGCGGCCGCAGCTGTTATATCGAGGCCGCAGTATCCAACTGGCATCGTATTTTTCACATTTTACACTTAGAATTTTTTCCCAAGTCTCAGAGCCTATTAGCCTAAGTTGTATGATGTGTACTTAGGCCGCAGCTATGAATTGCGGTCTTCAAATCGAAGGGGTAGCAGTTCAATACTGCGGCCTATGTTATATCGAGACCGCAATACCCAGCCGCGACCTCGTATTTTTCACATTTTACACTTAGGAAACTTTTTCCCAAGTCTCGACGCCTATTAGCTAATGATGTTTGATATGTACTTTTGCCGCAGTTGTGAACTGCGGCCTCAAATTCGAAGCGGCCATGATTCAGTACTGCGGCCTATGATGACTGGTCTATCCTTGAAATTAGTTTAGAAACTGGGTCATCTTGGGAATTAGTTTTGAAAAGTTGGCCAGGTCGGGAAAAAATATATAATATAGGGGATATATTTCAAAAGCCCTATTTTTCCATTTCTTATTTAGAAGAAAATTATAAGGGGAAATCAAGAAACTCCATAATGTTTCTCATTTAAATCAAAAAATTCCCTAGCATTTTTTTCGCTCATTAAACCTCATATTATGTAAAGTTTTGACTATTCCCTTGAAACCCAACTATGAAATGTCCATTTTGCTCATTTCTTTAATCTTTAAAACCTTTGTTGTTTTTCCACTATTCTCACATTCTTTTAAAACTTACAAATTCACCATTCGCTAAAATTCACAATCAGCTTTCTTAAACTTGCAAACTTCATTTTCAACTTTGTGAATGATGGGTTTGCAGGCTTGAAAAGAGTGAAAATGATGGAAAAAGCAGCAGATGTTTTAAAGATTAAAGAATAGAGCAAAATGGTTTCAGAATTATTTAGAGGAATATTCAAAAAATTTTCGAAATATGGGGTTTAATGAGCAGGAAAAAAAAGTTAGAGGATTTCTTGATTTAAATGGAAAATATTAGGGGATTTCTTGATTTTTCCCCAAAAATATGTTCTCTCTCGTAAACATTGTTGAAACTAGCATTGGTATAAATACCCGATACCCGCACCTAACCCAGACCTGATCCGGACCCAGCATTGATCCGGAACCGACCCGATCTGTATGGGTCCGGGTCCGAATCCTAAAATAGGATCCAATGTACATTCGGGTTCGGGTTCGCTCAAAATAGACCCGACTCGGACCCGTTAAAAAAATCCAAAAAATAAACATAAAAATAAATATCCTCCCCTCCTCCTTCCCCTCTTTCCTCAATTCTAAATCCTCCTCTTCCGAACCCAAAACTCTTGTCTCCTTCTTCTCTTCTCTATTTTAAATCCTCTGCTCGCCACCTCCGCTAGTCACTCACGCTCTCGCTCCTAACCGAATGGGTAGTAATATTTTAACAGGTCATGAACCTGGAACCGAACCTTATCCTCACGGGTTTGGGTCCAGGTGGTGAAGGACTTGACCCGACCCGATCCGACCTGATACCATTGCTAGTTGAAACAAAAGAAACAAAAACTAGTGAGTTTTTGAATATATATATATATATATATATATATAGAGAGAGAGAGAGAGAGAGAGAGAGAGAGAGAGAGAGAGAGAGAGAGAGAGAGAGAGATGTTCCGTTGTGCACTAGGCCTCCGTGTGCACTCGGTCTACCCGCCCTCGTATCGATGATTCAAACCGTTCACATTGATCTACACATGTACATTAGTCGAAATATGTAAAATTAAATTATTTGAAATTCATTTGCCCATCCATCATGTGATTATAAAAGACATTGATTTTCAACCATACAATTTTGTAACACTTCAATGGAAGGGCAAATGAATTTCAAATGATTTGATTTTACATATTTAGACTAATTTAGATGTGTAGATCAACGTGAACGGTTCGGATCGTCGATACAAAGGAGGAAAGGCCAAGTGCACACGGAGGCCTAGTGTACAACGAAACATCTCTCTCTCTCTCTCTCTCTCTCTCTCTCTCTCTCTCTCTCTACACACACACACACACTCTCACTCTCTCTCACACACACACACACACACACACACACACACACACACACACATATATATATAGACACACACACACACACACACACACACACACACACACACACACAAAGATTAGCGAATTTCTATATATATATGAGAATAGGGAACCTAGAGTGACACTCTAGGAAATTTTCCTAGAATGTCACCTATTTTTCATATTTTCTCCACCAAATGCATGATTCACACAATTCAAAGTGATCAACATGTCATAAAATTTATGCATATACAAAATCACAAGGTTTGAATATGTTTTGCAAATTCATCGTGTACTTGCAAAATGAACAGTTTTTTAGCATATAAATAATGTGACGGCTTGATACATAAGCAAGAGATATTCGAACATCGTGATTTTACATCTGCATAATGTTTTATGACATGTAAATCACATTAAACGATGCAGATCATGCAATCGGAGAAAGAATGTGTGCCAAATGGGTGACACTAGGGAAATTTCCTAGAGTGCCACTCTAGGTTTCTTATATATATATATATATATAGTTCATTTCTAGTTGGAGCAACATAGATTCAACCGAAACAGTTCTTTTCTAGACAAAATAGTAAGGTCTAAATGCAAAGTGTCAGAAGAAAGTTCATTCACAGATGGTATAGCTGATCTTCCATTAAAATAATTCATTTCCAAATATGCCATTTCAAAACAATCCGAATTTTAGGGGTTTATTGAGAACTTTTCATATGCCTAGGGGTTAAAAATGTAGTTTGAAAAGTCAAGAGGTTAAAAGGAAGAACGATTTTTACCAAGGGCCTAAGAAATGTTTTCCTTTTTCATTTTAAGTTATTTGTAATTATGTTACCAGTTTTATTTACACATGCAGTCAATGTATTTCTTTATATTGAATATTTTGTAGGCGGTATAAATTAATCATTTTTTTTAAAGAAAAGGTCGAATTCAACCACCTTGTTCCATTAATGAGTAAAAATGAAATAAGCCTAGCAAAACCTAAAAAACAAGCCTAATACCTCACCCCAGACTGATTGATGCATTGTTGCATTTTTTCTACATTTGCTTCTATCAGGTTTGTCAACCTACCACGAAATGAAAGACTCCATTGACCTCTTTCCCGGACTTTGGCCACTGATACGATTGGATGGGAGGTCATCCCATAAAGATCAAGGAACACTTCCCTAAGTGGGCACTTCCAAACGACCTATTCCACCAAAATCTCATTGTGGCTTCATTACTAATGAAGGAGAGTAGGAATTTGCTAATGGGGTTGTAAGCCTTAGAAACTCTCTAAAAACAGAAAGTTTTGGGGCTAATCCTGAAGCCCCCCTTTCGTGTTCCCTTCCCTCCGAGGTAATGTTGTAAAAAATCCATAACCAAAACAAAGAGATAGGGGTTTAAAGCCGGATCTTGGTGTAAGCCTACTGTAATAGGAAAATCATTGGTCTCTCCTGTAATTGTTCTAATTGTGGTCTTTGCCCCTTCAAACATATTTTTAATTACCTCAATACACCGAATAGTTACTTTTTTATTATTTAACGCCCACCATACTATGTCTCTGGGGACTTTATCATATGTTTTTCTAAATTTATAAACATTATATGTAGATCTTTCTTATTCTTCCTTTTTTTTATAAGTCTCCTCGGTACATAAAATTTTCCATTGTTGACATCCCATACATAAATCTAAACTGATTCCCAGACACTGTAGTTTCTAGTCTCAGTCTATATTCAATCACTCTCTCCCAAATTTTTATCGTATGACTCATTAATTTAATCTCTTGGTAGTTGGAGCAACTTTGTATATCTCATTTATTTTTATATATAGCTACTAAAATACTATTTCTCCATTCATCGGGCATATTCTTAAGTCTTCAAAATCCCATTAAATAATCTTGTTAGCCAACTAAATCTTACATCCCCAAGGCACTTCCAAACTTCAATGAGAATACCATCATGTTCTAAAGATTTTCCTATTTTCATTCTTCATAGAGTATTTCGAACCTCTGAGGTCCTAATTCTGAAGGAAAACATATGCTCCCGACTCTCCCTCGAGTCCTCTATATTTAAGTTGCCCACAATAATTTCATTTAACAACTTCTCAAAGTAATTTTGCCGTCTTTCCTTAATTTCCCCATCTTTTACTAAGACTCTTGAATACTCGCTCTTAATACACCTAATTATATCCAAATCTTTTGTTTTTCTATCCCTTTGTTTAGTAAGCTTATAGATGTTATTTTCTCCTTTTTTTCTTCCTAATTTTGTGCATAAATCATCATAATTTTTTTATTTTGCATTTCTTACCGCTTTTTAAACTTATTTTCTAATGGACTTATATCTCTCTAAATCTTCTTCATTTCTACTCTTTTGCCATATATTTGATGGTTGATCTTTTTTTCTCTTTCAATATTTTAGACTTCTTCTTACCACCACCATATTTTTTTAAGTTTGCAACCATTTACTTTTAGATTTTCCAAGTACCTCCTTTGAGATTTTCCTTATGCACATAGCCATTTTAGTGCACATCATATTCGTCTTCCTTTCTCAATTCTATGTCACTCATTTAAGGACATTATATGTAAAAACCTCTAGTTTCTCTCCCTTCAAGTTTCACCACCTAATTTTTGGGTTCCTAGTCTCATTCTTCGTACATATGTGTTTTCCAATCATAACATCCAATACCATTAATGTATGTTGTGAAGTTTTACACTCTCCCGGTATAACTTTACAGTCTTTACATGTTAAACGATCAACCTTTCTAGTAATGAAAATATCAATCTATTTCTTATTTGCCACATTTTTAAAGGTTACTAAATATTTATCCCTCTTCCTAAAATAAGTATTTGCTAGTATAAGATCATACGAAACCACAAAATCTAATAGAGTCTTTCCACCATCGTTCTTATTTCCAAATCCATGTCCTCCATGCACCCTCTTATATCACATGTTTTCTCCTCGTACATGCTCATTGAAATCTCCTCCTATAAATAATTTCTCACCTAAGGTACTCTTTGAATTATCTCATCCATACCTTCCGAAAATTTATTTTTAGCTTGTGCATATAATTCTATTTGGGTTGCATAAGAACTAATGATATTATTCATGTTTTCCCATAATGCAAGCTTAATTTGTATTATTCTATCTCATTTCCCATTAACATATAATATATCTCATTTGAATTTCTTATCTACTAAAATTCTTACTCCACTTCTATTTCTAATATTACCTATATAATATAATTTAAAATCATCTATCTTTTTAGTTTTCTGCCCTACCCACTTTGTTCCTTGTAAACAAGCTATATTAATATTCTTTATAAACATGGTATCTACTAATTCTATGAATATCTTGTCAATGTTCTTATTCCAACTCACTAACCTAAGCCTATTTTTCTGGATTAGCTTCTTTACCTGCACACGTCCAATTGGTGCAGGAACTCTTACTCATTTTTCACCGCACTCGGGCATCGGTGTGACGCCCTATGCACTTTTTTCGAAGCACCCGGAGGTGGGCACAACACATCGCTTTCAAGAAATGCCATAGCATTTGGGTGTATTTTTTTAGGATTCATGTTCACAGGATTAGACAAAATTTTATACTGACTGTCAACTACCTAACACAACCCTCCTCCTTATCTGGTTTATGGCCAGATTCCTGACTTGGAACAGGCAAACCCGACAAGAAAAGTTATCAAAAAACTTATGAAGTGTTTTCTTCTCTTTCTCATATACCCCAATGGAATCAGTTTTAATAGTGTTTCTAGAGATCGTATTGAACTTCGGCTGCAAATTTTTTATGAACTTCTTGAAACCACAGTGTTCAACAATGGAAAAAGGATACTCATTAATTATAATGTTTTGAGCAAGTTGCCCCCCCCCCCCCCAAAGTGCTTACATTGATAAGAGTTGTCTAATGTCTTTAGACTTTTTCTTAGGACAAGTTTTTAAGTGCCCCTTCAAGGCTAATGTCAGTTGTACTCGCTCCAGTGTTTTCTCTCACAATGGGGCATACTGCTACCTCAACACCATCAATTTCTACTTTAGACATCTCTTGCCAAATTATTGACTTCAATTTCCTTTCTGTTTTTTCCCTTTTCAGTACGAATATCTTAAGAAAGTGGATTACCTAAGACCCTTTGAGAATTTCAAAAGTTACCATATCAACAGTATTTTCCATGGTATCTTTATCCTTCCCCATATCCTTACCAGCCATTTCAATTTCAAACACTGCCTTTTTTTGATTGAGATAAGGTAAGAAAAACTTGAAAAGATTCCAACTAAGATAAATATTAAATGAAAGCATATTAGGGTTGATGTAACATGTTAATAAGAAAAATGTTAGAAACACATGCTTGTGATTGAAGAGTTGCTATAAGAAGGATATATTGGTGATGGAAAAGAATAGGGAAAAATATACGTATAGATAGGGAAAAGATTGGAGAAGATTTATGATGGTAAATTGATAATCCACTAACCTAATAATTAAATTAGTAACTTTTCCTCTTAGGAATGCGAGAATCCATAATAAAATCAAAGGTTGGGGTTGGGAAGAGAAAGGGGAAGCCATGAATTTATCAGGTAATCAAAGGTTCGAGTTGTAAAGTGAAAGGGGCAGAAATGAATTTCTCACGTTCAGGTTGAGAAAATGACTAATTAGGTTTAGGATGTTGGATGACCTATTCATTGATGAGTTAATTGTTTACTCTAATCTAAGCCCAACGGGCTTGGAGAGTTAGGCCCGAACCCGGCCCGAAAACTAATTCGGGCTCAACCTTTAAGTCCGGGTCTGAAATTTTTTGAAAATTCCAGGCATGTACCCTACTAAAAATGGTTCATAGTTGGTCGGGCCTGGGTCGGGTTCAGGTCAATTGCTAGCCTTAAATCCTATGACCATTCCCTATTATGGTGGAAGATCTTCCACCACCATTTTCCTTGGAAAGAAAGATTCATAACTTTAAGGTCAATAGCGCTCAAACCTCCGTGTGCCTTGCATAATTAAACAATTTTCAATCTAATGAGGTGGTAACCCTTCATGGAGTTGTTTGCTCCCTTCCAAAGGAATTGCTTCCGAACTATGTCAAACCTTTGGACTACCCGTTTCGGTATCTTAAATAAGAACAAGCAGTAGGTTGGTATGCTTGAAAGTACCGAGTTAATAAGGGTAAACCCTACCTCTAAATAAGAGGAATTTTCCTTTCCGTCCTTCTAGTCTTAATTTGGCACAATTGATAATTGGTAGCCAGTTTGCCTTCTTCAATTTCTCAAGTCAAAGTGACAAGCCTAAGTATTTAATATGGAAGGACTCTAGCTTACAATTTAGGGTGCTGGTATGCTAGGCAGTTGCATCATCCGATAGAATGATAGGGATGAGGTTGCTCTTGCGATAGTCAACATGTTGCCTTGACCATACTTCAAAGTAGGGATGGCAACCGGGTCGGGTTGACCCGCGACCCGCACACACGAACCCGACCCGCTACAATGAGGTTCAGGTCTGGGTCGAATCCGCGGGTCTACCCGGGTCGGAAAATTTGCAAACCCAACCCGCTCGACCCGTTGACCAAGTCAAACTCGCCCGTCAACTCGCGGGTTTAGATCCGTTTGACCCGCACAGGTCGAACGTTGGACCCGCGGATCGAACGGTCTAGAGCCGTTGGGGCCTGGCTATTTTTTTTATCTTTTTTGATTTTATTTATTTATTTATTTCCCCTATAAATACCCCCTTAATTCAATCTAAAAGTTTCCACACCTTACTCTCTTACTCTCTACAACTACTACTCAATTCAATCTCAATTCAATCAAGTTTTTTCAATAAAGAAGCAAGCAACAAAGAGGTAAAAATTTTCGATCGTATCGAATTGTGTTGATTCAACTCTCAACTATGTCTACTTCAACTCCTTCAACAAAGAAGCTCTCTTTCTTTCTTTTATTCAAGTTTCAACGACTACCGGATTACCGACTACTCTCTAATTTTATTTTCTCTCTCATTTGTATATTCGATTATCAGCGAAGTACGGTATCAAAATTTGACAACCCTTCTATTGTCTTGAATTTTGTTATAGTTCTAATTTTTTGTATCATATTTGCTTGTTGATTTTTCGCTTTTCTCTCTCTCAACCCTCATATTATTTTTTAGATTTTATTTTTTAACATATACTTCCTAGATTGTTTTCTATTATTTCACATACATTAGTAAAATACTAGAATTTTTTTCTCCCACATACACTATTACCATGTCTGGATCACGAGGTAGCGGCCGTAGGCAAAGTGGACAAGATTTTACCGGTACTTCACGTCAGCTTCCAATAGTCCCACAAAATGAACCCGAATTTACACATAATCTTATGGTAGGAACTCACGATATCCCGAATTTATAAGTAAGGATAAGAGTACATTAGAAGATGCTACTTCTAATTTACTTGCTCGTATTCATTCAAAAAAACCTAGGACTAATGCACTTAATGAATCAAATTGGTATAATCAACAAAATAGTGATAGTTCTAGTACTAAGATTGAAGTACTACAATGGTGGAAAAAACATGAGAATCTTTTTCCTATTCTTTCACATATGGATGGAGATCTACTAACCCCTCCCGTCTCCACAGTTGCTTCCGAAGTGCTTTTTTCTTCAAGTGACAGAGTTCTAATAGATTACAGAAATCGCTTGAAGTCGGATTCGTTGGAGATGCTCGTGTGCACTAAAGAATGGATGAAGGCTGAAGACATGACTCAAGGAAAGGCGGCATCTACATCAACAAGTGAAAGCAATTTCCTGAAGTCCAACAACAAGATTAGGGAATTTAGTGTAACACCACTCAAAATTGAAAATGACAATTTTGCCCTCGTGTGTTACGCACGTGTATTTTGTACCGTTATGGGTGATATCCGTAACGCATTTCAGTATAAATATCATGCTTATTTTTGTATTCCGACTATTTATGCATTTCTTGTCTTCTCAAAATTCATTTTACCATATTTGAGCCAACTCAAATATTAAATTTCAATCTATGTGTTTTTACGTGCTTTATATGTGTTATCGATGCATGTATCGATTACGTATTTTTCCACCGCTACGTGTAATATTTTTCGGTGTGTTTCGATTATTTATTTCATGAATTGTTCGAATTCATTTATAAACGGAAATTCATTTTTTTTCTCGTTTCAATTTAAATATTATTATACGTGCGGTGCACGTGTTTTTCTGTGTACGTATTGATTACATTATTGAATATGTATATTAAATATATTTTTCTTACGTTATTTTCAAGTTTACCTTTAATAACTGGTTCCCTAATCTTATCCCTTAAACTTGGAGAATCTCCAATGATTCTTAAAAGATATATTTTCAGGTTTACCTTTAAAAACTGATTCCTAGCCTATAGATACCCATCCCCCTCCATTTATCAAAGGTAATCAATCTTTTTTCACTAAAAAACCATAATCTTTATTATGGGTGGCCGACTTGAGCGTCAGAGGTTTTACGCCGGAGTCACCTCTGGTGTTAAGACTTTTTGCATGTTTTCGGACATTTTTAGATATCCAGAACCAAATTCAGACGATTCCAGCCATCTAGTTCAGGATTCAGGTGATCAATAGTTCATAATAGATTCCCATCGATGATCTAGATCAGAGCTTTCTCCTCGATAAAAGAAGCATCATCTTATTGTTCCGATATCAAAACCAGCAGCAATAGATTGACATCGTCTATAGGAAAGCCATAGATCTACCACTCTGATTGGATCCATCTATCAAGAACGCTTCCTACCATGCTTCTCACAAGAAAGCTAAAAGCGACTACCTCCTAGTTGCCTAGCTGCCTAGCCAATCCTCTTCCTCCATTATTGCCACCTCCTTGTCAGCCATCGCATCCCCCTCATAGCAGGTTGCTTCGGCCAGCTCCCGACACAACCATCCTGAGGAACCCCATCCTACCGAGAACTAGGGGACAGTCTGCACGCCATCCCCTCCTCGGTGCACCCTGTGCAGTCTGACCTTTCCGATAACCTAGATCATTGTTGCAAAAATGGGAGTACCGTCACGATTGCTGACTCCCAAGCTTTGCTTTCATATTATATAAATCTCCACTTCCTTTTCGATGAGCAAATCTGTAACCCCCGTTCCCGTAAATACATTTTCTGAATATTTTTGTATTTTGACCATTTATAAATTCATTTTTTTAAAAAATCATTATGGATCTTCTATTAAAATATTTTTGAATCAAAAATTATATTTACTTCGAATAATAGTACATTTTTACATTGTTATCCATTTCTAATTGACCGACTATTTATATTTTATATTAAAACTATTTGGAAATTAATAAATTTGTTAATCTCAAATCCTAATTTGATACATATCATTATTATTGCTATTGTTATTATTATTATTATTACTTTTGATTGGTTATTAAAAATCTAGTTCTATTTATTAATTGTATTTGTAGTTATTTCAAATAAATTTCTATATTGTAATACAAATTATATCTTGTTACAAATCTTAATTTTTTTATTTGGTTATTCTTTCTCCTTTTGGATCTAAAACCCAAACCCAAGCTCATTCTCCTATTGGATTCTAACCCAATACCCTATTCAACCCTATATATAATACTATTCTAATAACCAAACCCTAACCCTAGCCCCTAACATGTGCAGTCGCCAACCCTTACCCTACTTTACTGTTGAACCCCCCCTCCAACTCTTCTTCTTCTTCGATTCCGCAATCCACCTTCAACCCACCGCAACTCCACTCATCCGCCATTGCTCCCTCGCCCCCATTCGCACCCCTGTGCACCGCCAACTACCGCTCACCGACAACCTGTCATCATCGCCACCATCTCGATGTCCAGCCAGCCACACTAGAACGCCGACTGCAACCACCTTCGGACCCATCATCCTCCGTCACCGCCTTCCTCTGTTTTCCCCCTAAAACAGAGCACCTCCATCATCTTCCATCCACCTCGCGCCCTACTGGAACCCAACCGCTCCTTCCTCTTTATCGAGCCATTGCAGTCACCTTCGACTCCTGAACCCTCCGTTTCATTGACTGCAGCCCTGTGCGCCGCTGCTCCTCCCACTATCAACCTCCGACTCTGCCTGCACCTCTGAACCCATCGCCCCACTGCCATCCCTGTCTCTGTTGAGCCAGCCTTGTAGACCCTAGAGCACCCCAGTATCGCCGCTGCCATCGCAGTGCACCACCACCGCCTGCGAAGTCGAAGCCGAGGTAGTCGTGGATCGCTATTGTTGTATGTAGGATTCGCTGTGTGCTGTTGTAGGGTAGGATTGCTTTTTGCCATTTTGCTATTGTGGATCTCGTATTTTTCCGTTTGGTGTTCTGGCCGAGTTTGCTGATTGCTGTTTGGCCTCGTGGTGTTGCTGTTTGCTGTTTTGTGGCGAGAAATTGCCATTTGCTGTTTTGGGCGACCTGCTGATTGCTCATTTTTCATCACCATCGGGATCCTCATCCCGTTATTCGTTCATGTTCGGATTCACCGTCGTTAAGGCAAGTAACTTGTATGATTCTTTTGTTTTCCCGTACAAGCACCTTTTTGAAATACCACTAGTAGATTTTAGTTGTGACTCGCCTTTTGTTATCGTTGATAATCTTGGTCTTATTCGTTGTTTGTCTCCATTAATTTCCATAATCGTAAGGGTCACAACCATTTGTTAATACACTATTTTCAACATCGATCATCAACCAATCAACATCATTATCAAGTTCATCATCCAATCAAGGCAAGTAACTTGTATGAATTTTCTTGTTCCTCGTACGAGCATAAATACCGCAAGTAGATCTCACTATAACTTGTTCTTCATGTTCTTACTCATTGATGGTCTTGATTGTATTTGTTGATTTGCTTCTATCAACCCCATAGTCAAAAGAGTTTCCTAAACAATCTATTATTATATCCTTCACACAAACACTATGTAGATCTAGGAGATTTATCTATATGAATGCATGTTATAGATGTTTGGTTGTGTGTTGAGCATGTGAATGATGTATCGTTTGTTAATGAGTTTAAAATATACGTGGCTTTCTGATTAGATACTTTTTACACTCTGATTTACACCATACATCTACCCGGATCCATCATAAATACTAATCATGTTATAATCCATGCAAAAAGTAACTTTATATACTGCTGTCCTGATTTTGTCTGATGATTTCGACCCTATTAATGACAAAATTCTGAATTAATTTTTGAATATGAATTATAGCCCCACGTGTCTAGTTTACAGAACTTTTGACGGAATCAAATTATGAATTATAATTTGTGAGTTATGGCTGTTTTAGTACTGATGGGTCTGGATTTCCAGATTCATAATTTCACCGTGTCACCCTGTTTTGCAATTTAATTTGAACATGTTATCAATAATATAATAATATGAAATTTATCTTGATGAGACTATACATGCTAAGGAATCACCCTTAATTTTTCTAGATTTATTTAATAAGTTTTTAGACCTGTTTCATGCATGTGAACACAACTTTAAGAATTCTGGCTGAACACAAAATCTGTGTAGAATGTTGATTTGAACCCAGTATATGTAACTTTTATACATCATGTTTATATGCGCTGGAACCGACAGCGAGTCTAGTTTCTAGAATTTCTAATGGATTCAGATTTGCATTTCTGTAGCAACGGAAATTCCAGTTTTGGTGCATCAACGTCTTGCTGTCCAGAATTGAAATTCTTGTTGTTTTTGATAATTATAAGTTGATTTGACACTCGAATATATTTTCTACCTAGCCTGAACTTGTTTCCTATTTACTATCACGTTTACTTTCCCTGTTTGTACACTTTCATGCTTGTTTGATAATAATAATAAATAATCAAGCCGGGGTTTCAAGGGAAAGACCTAGTAGTGGGGTATATAGGAGATTGTACTCGGAAATGGGCCGTGTTTCCCATGATTATAAGTTAAATAGAACTTAGTGCCTCGTAGAACTAAGTGCCATGTCAGGGGGTTGACGAGGGTCACCTCTAGAGCCTGCGGGGTTACCCCTAGTGCCCATCACTTAATTACATGATATGAGTTTGAAATTAAATGGAACTAAGTGCCACGTAGAACTAAGTGCCACGTTAGGGGTTGACATGGGCCATCTCTAGTGCCTGCAGGGGTTACCTCTAGTGCCCATCACTTGATTACATGACATGAGTTTGAAATTAAATGAAACTAAGTGTCACGTAGAACTAAGTGCCACGTCAGGGGTTAATGGGGGCCACCTCTAGTGCCTGCGGGGGTTACCTCTAGTGCCCATGGTTTGAAAACATGCTCATATTTCCTACTAGACCCGAGTACTTGACCTTGTATAGTCCACCGCTAGGCCTAAACGTAAATTGTTTGTATGCAACAACCATGTGGTATATATATGGAACGCATGAGTGGTGCATTAGATAGGATTAAACAATAGACTTAATAATAACATATTTTGTTTGTACACACATATCATTTGCTTCACTTGTTTACGCGATACCTGTTATAAATTACATGTTCACTTCTTACATGATTTTGTTACTTGACTCGGTTTACTTGCTTGCTAGTTTGATTGGATTCTATCACTAGTTGCATTCCTGCCATGATATGTTGTTTGTTCTTGATTCCAGTTTCCTATTCTATACTTCTTGTATAAGTTCCTGTACCCTTTTTCTTGTACTACTTGCGGCCCGTAGCTTACACTAATGGGCATCTTGTCTCTTGTTTTTCTATTTCTTCCACATGTTAAATACACAGGTTTTGGAGATCAATTACCTGTAGGAGTGGGTGAGCAAACATTTTGAGCTTGGGCTGGATATGTATGCATTAGTCTATTCCTTGTATTGAACTTATTAATTTCTGTTGCTACTTAAACTTGTATTGGGCATATTGTCCCGAAGTTTTGTTTGTTACCAGATCTTGTTTTATTTGAGGATTTTATAATTGTTTTCAAATAACTATTTGATTATGGAATTTGTTCATGCATGCGTGGTTGTTGCTTTATTCTCTTATTCTTTTGTTGTTATACTGTTGAGTTGATCCTTACAACTATGAATGGTGAAAACCATTTGCTGGGCCTTGTTACATACTAGTATTCCGTATTCTTTTGGAAAGCAGGGCGTGACAGGTTTTTAGTGGTATCAGAGCACATGTTTGGCTAATGTATTAGATTGACTAATATGTTAGTCAGAATTGACTTAGCCAGGATTAACTCAATAATAAACAGGCCATGCAAATCACATGAACAACTGATAATGAATTTGATATAGATACTAGTCTTATTCTATTTATCCTTATTCCTTTCTTATTCAATTCCTTGATTCCTTGTTTTCTTCCGTCTTTTACAGTCGCCCTCTTTGATTGATTCCCCATTGGGTATTAATTCATTTTTCCGTACCCATATTCTTTTGATTCCGGTGTCATCCGTTCTTTTTCTTTCTTGTTTCGTCGATTGGTTCACTTGAACTGCAACGACATGTCAGCAGCTTGGAACACCACCAGGAGAGGAAGTGTCGTCTTTTGCTTCAAAATGTGCACGCAGAGTCCCAGGATCTCATGAAGTGTTCAGAATCTCAAATCGCCGGGAGTTCAAACTTCATATTAAAGAGATGTCGTTTGGATGTGACAAGGATATGGTAAGCCACGAAACAGATTGCTGGAGCTAATGGACGATAGTGACAGAGTCTACCCGATCAGAGTAGCACAACGGAAGCGTGGTGGGCCCATAACCCACAGGTCTCAGGATTTTCTTGTTGCTTCTCCTTCCTTGCATTGTTTGCGTCCTTCCATTACTTTCATTCATCCTCATCCGTTGACTCATTATTTGGTTCATTCTTCTCTGTCCATTCTCTCATCGATTCCAGTTCTACTTACTCCTTCATCATCCTGCTTCGTTATCTTCCAAGTCTTATGCTGTTTGTTTCCTTCTGATACCGTTTACTTCTTTGCTTACATTCCATCCACCATCATGAATCAATTTATTATTTGACATCATTCTTCATCATTCTCATCCAATTCTTTCTTATTTTGGTATTGCCACCACTTTGTTTCTCTTCCTCAAATTCTTTGTTTTGTCACCCCACAAGTTTGCTTTTGCCTTGTCCTATGTTCTGCCTAAATTGAATGTCGAGGATGAAATTCTTTTTGTAAGGTGGGTAGGATTGTAACCCCCATTCCCGTAAATACATTTTCTGAATATTTTTTGTATTTTGATTATTTATAAATTCATTTTTTAAAAATTCATTTTGGATCTTCTATTAAAATCTTTTAAAATCAAAAATTATATTTACTTCGAATAATGGTACATTTTTACTTTATTATCTATTTCTAATTGATCGAGTATTTATATTTTATATTATTACTATTTGGATCTTAATAACAAATCCTAATTGGATATATATCATTATTATTTCTATTTTTATTAATAATAATAATAATAGTAATAATAATAATAATAATAATAATAATAATATTATTATTATTATTATTATTATTATTATTATTATTATTATTATTACTATTATTATTATTATTATTATTATTATTATTATTACTACTACTTTTGATTGGTTATTAAAAATCCAGTTCTATTTATTAATTATATTTGTAGTTATTTTAAATAAATTTCCATATTGTAATACAAATTATATCTTGTTATAAATGCTATTTTTTATTTGGTTATTCTTTCTCCTTTTGGATCTAAAGCCCAAACCCAAGCACATTCTCCTATTGGATTCTAACCCCATACCCAATAGCCCAATACCCTATTTGATATGGCTAAAAATAGGATTAAATCAGGATCGTTCAAATCGGGTACGAATCTTAAATCTCTCGGGGGTAAAATGGTAATTTTACCTACAAACGGGTCTAAAATGGGAACTGGGTCTTTCTTCAAAGCCCAATAACTCATGAACAGATTTGTCCTATTGGGTATGGGTAGCAGTCCGCTACAAACCAACCCAGATGGATAAAGAGTAATTCAAATTCATGGTTATCACTATGAAACGACTTAAACTCTGCATCTTATTCAAAAACATCAGGAAGTAGGGATTTATCCTTATCTTGAAACTGGTCCCTAAGGCGACTATAAATACCCCTCTCCCCCACCGTAACAAGGTAATCAATCTTTTTCTACCTAAAGCTCTTTCTTAATCTTTGAGATTACTGACAAGAGCGTCGGAGGGTTCGTCGTCGGGATCCATCTCGGTGTATCGAACTTTGTGCAGGTTCGCGGTAGCGGCAAGAAACAAGTTAACCCATTGGTGAAGGTCAACAGGTTCGCTTTATTGTTTTCCTCAAAGACCCACAAATTCATCTGTTTGCTCCCACACAAAAAATCAGCAGCAACAGATTGACGTCGTCTGTGGGAAACAGAAACAGCGATCCAGTCCTATATCATCAGCCAAACTAGCTTCAAGCCATGCCTCCCAAGAAGGGGAAGACGACGATCTCTAACCGCAGGTCCACTCCCGCTCCTTCTCCTCCTCTAGTCCAGGAGGTTCCCCGTCATTCCACTCAACAAGTCCAGCAGCCTGGATAGGCTCTCCCTTAACCCGTCCAACAACCACAGCCTAGATGGCCCCTTCCTCAACAACCTTAGCCACAGCAGGCTCCTCAAGGGCCACAAGAGGCTGCCAAGAGACCCTCCCTGCCGAAGTCGACAAGAGCAACCTCCTCATCGCGACCAGGTGTCGATACACAATCCCTCGTCCGATTCCATGGCCTCGCACAGTCCCCCTTACGCCGAAGGATCTCCGGCACATCATCATCAATAGACACTATGGGATAGATATTCGGACCTGCATAGATGAGAGGCAGACCCATGACGGGATACCCCACCGAGAACATCAAAGGGGTCCAGCGATCTGGTCCCCTAGAGCCCGATCCCCCCGCAGGCCAGATCGCAAGAGGTCCAACTCTCCCAGGAGGCGAAGGGAGTCACCCCAGCGTTGTCACAGAAGCCACTTTCCAGTCGGCCGACCTGCCCCTCGGGACCATCGAGAGCAGGAGGCCCCTGTTACGAGGGCAGAATTCTAGCAATTTCAAGAGGCAGTCCTAAGGGCCCTCAATGTTGCTCCCGACCACGGTCAGCGGGCGCCCAGTCCTCAACCTGCCCCAGACCATAGGCGTCGTACTCCTAGTCTTCAACCTGCCCCAAGCTATTATCGTCGCACTCCCAGTCCCCTTCCACGCGAGGACGAATCCTGGGCCTCAACAAGGTATGACCGGAGGAAAGATTCGGTCTACCCCCGTCTCGATGAGATGAAGAGGTGTCTTGGCCAACTGGACATAGAGGAAGAGCAGTGGGCGAGGAATTCCCGCCCCAGCATGCCTCTATTCTCTCGGGCTATAATGGAGGCACCGGTCCCAGATAACTTCAAACCTCCTCATTTTGAATCATACAACAGGCAGTCCGACCCTGCTGACAACATGGAGAGTTTTAAAACTCTCATGATGATACACCTGGCATCGGACGCGCTTCTCCATAAAACTTTTCCATCCACACTAAAGGGGCCTGCAAGGGAATGGTACTCACTTCTAGCGCCGAGATCCATCTTCTCCTTCGATCAGCTCGAGGGCCTTTTCCTGACTCACTTCGTGAATAGCCGCCGAGCTGAAAAAACTAGCACCTCTCTGCTATTGCTTCATCAAAGAAAGGGCGAGCGGCTAAGAGACTATGTCAAACGTTTCACCACAGAGGCCAGATCCATCGCTTCCTTGGACCAGTCCCTAGCATCTGCCGCCTTCCAATCCAATGTCGCTAACGACAGCCTCAGAGCATCCCTTGCCAAGAAGCCTCATCGAGATTTCTCAGAACTCCTGCTCAGGAGTGAGAAATACACCCGAGCAGAAGAAGCTCTCTCCCGCCCCACTCTTAAGGGATTGTCCTCCAGGAACAAACAGAAGGGCGCTGAAGAAGAAGGATCTAAGAAGCTCTAGAAAGACAACGGAGGCCAGCGTCGCCCTCCTCCCTGCTTCGAGAAGTTCACTCTGCTCAACGCAAGTGTCTCAGCCATCCTGATGGAGGTCGGGAAAGAGGGTCTTCTCCCACCACCTTCAAAAATGAACACTCCGGGCAAAAAAAGGAACAGGGACAACTGGTGCCACTTCCATAGGGACCACAGCCATGACACGGATGACTGTTCGGCCCTAAAAGATGAGATCGAGAACCTTATTCAGAGAGGGAAACTCTCCAGGTTTGTGAGAAAGGACCGGGCAGATCCTCCTCCGCCTCCAGGGAGCTAATAAGCTGCCCAAGCGGCACGCGGAGACCCCAGACTCCGAACCAGAGGCCGTCCTACTTCTCATCTACGGAGGCCCAATGGGGGGGGGGGAGATTCCAACTCCTCCCGAAAAGCCTTCGTCCAAGAAGTAAAATTTTGTGCAGAACTGTCCTCCCCCCAAGGGCCTTGGGTTCCATGTCACTTTTTTAGATAGAGATCTGGAGGGCGTCCAAATGCCCCATTGTGATGCATTGGTAATAAACCTTCACGTGGCCAATTTTGATGTGCGCCGGGTCCTAGTTGACAACGGCAGTTCGGTCAACATTCTATTTCTAGAGGCCTTCCACGGGCTCAAGCTATCCAGCGATTGACTCAAGCCCACCGGCTATACTCTCCACGGGTTCACCAGAGTGCCGATGACGATCGAGGGTGTCATAACTCTCGACGTAACCACTGGAAAAACTCCTACCACCCGAACCGAGCCGATGGACTTCATGGTGGTGGATGTGAAAGCCGCCTACAACGTCATCTTGGGCCGACCGGGCCTAGCTGCTTTCCAAGCCATACCCTCAGGCCTATCACATGAAGATGAAATTCCCCACCACAACGGGCATGGGAGAGGTCAGAGGGAGCTAGAAGGCGGCCCGCAAATGCTACATTACCTTGGTGGGAGGACCGGTCCTCTCCCTTGAAGCTCTTGAACTCCCCCAAGGGAGTAGCCCACCTATATTGGAGCCGGTCGATGAGCTGGAAGAGGTGGCCTTCTCAGATGGAGATCCGACCCAGAAATTCCGGATTAGCAAAGTCCTTCCCCCTTCCATTCGCTCTGACATTATCCAGTGTATAAGGGGAAATTGAGACCTCTTCGCTTGGACTGCGACTGACATGCCGAGAATCTCCGAGGAGCTCCTTATGCATCACCTTAGTGTCGCTTCGAGAGCCAGACTTGTTCAGCAAAAGCGGCGCAAATTCGGCCCCAAGCGCCAGCAGGCCATCAAGGAGGAGGTTGAGAAACTCCTTAGGGCTCGGTTCATACAGGAGGTCAACTATCCGGAATGGATGTCCAATGTTGTGATGGTCAAGAAAGCCAACGGGAGCTGGAGGATCTACATTGACTTCACGGATCTAAACAAAGCTTGCCCCAAAGATCCGTTCTCGCTCTCGAGCATTGACGCCTTGATTGATGCAACCTCGGGCCACGAACTCTTAAGCTGCATGGATGCATTTTCTAGGTACAATCAGATAAAAATGTTTCCTCCTGACATTCCAAAGACCTCTTTTGTCATCGACCAGGGTCTATATTGCTACCGGGTCATGCCCATCGGGCTTAAGAATGCCAGTGCCACCTATCAATGCCTTGTTAACATGGTTTTCAAGTCACAGATTGGGCAAAACATGGAAGTCTATGTAGACGACATGTTGGTGAAGAGCGTCAGCAGGTCGGATCATGTCTCTGATCTTCAGGAAGCTTTTCACGTGTTGAGGAGACACGATATGAGACTGACCCCGAACAAGTGTGCGTTCGACGTCTCATCCGGCAAATTCCTGGGGTTCATGGTCAGCTAAAGGGGCATAGAGGCCAACCTCGAGAAGATTCAGACCATACTCAACATGGCTCCCCACAGCGTTAAAGATGTGCAGAGACTCACTGGGTGCCTCGCGGCGATAGGGCGTTTTCTCTCTAAATTCGGAGAAAAATGCTTCCCGTTCTTCAAGGCCCTCAAGGGGGCTAAAGGCTTTGAGTGGGGGCAACAACAACAAGAATCCTTTGACCAGTTCAAGGCCTACTTAGTCAAACCCCCACTCTTGAGCAAGCCAAAACATGGGGAAGTCCTCTACTTATACCTCGCCGCTTCGGAGCAGACCCTCAGCGCTGTTTTAGTAAGAGAAGAAGACAAGATGCAGAGGCCTATCTACTACGTAAGCAAAGTCCTTAGTGACACTGAACTCCGTTATCCGAAGTTGGAGAAGATGGCTTACGCCTTGGTCCTGGCGGTCCGAAAGCTCCGCCCCTACTTCTAGTCTCACTTGGTGGTCATTCTTACCGACCAGCCGCTCAAACAAGTCCTCCACAAGCCCGAGACCTTGGGGCACCTCATGAAGTGGTCCATCGAGCTGAGCCAGCATGGTATTAGCTACCAGTGTCATGCCCCGCTTCCCAAAAATCCGGAATACGAGCACGTAACATTGGCCTAGTGAATGACTAACGTTACCTATAAGCTGTTTATTCGATTAACTCAGCAATATGACCAATACAGAACAATTGCGCAGATAATAATAATAATCTCATGAACAATAATACTTGGAATAAAGCAATAAAAATATCTAAATATAATAATAATCCAACATCTGGAAACAAATAGCAATATTCGGGTCATAAGCCCAATACGATGAAATAACAATAATCCAATAATTAAGTCTCCATAACAAAGCAATAATTATTAAGCAGCGATGCAATTAATTTCTTCACCAATGTTGTTCTCCAAATCCATCAGGTAATTCTCCATCAACACTTGTAAACACTTCATCTAAAAAGAGGAGAAAAATTATCCTTAGAGCAGGTCATGGACAGTAAGTAGAGAAAGCAGGGAACAATGGAATAACGGTATAACAATGAATCAATGGATCAATAAGAATCAATAACATGGGACAAAAATCATGATAATCGATGCAATTGGCTATAAACAATGGTTCAATAATTGGTAACAATAATCAAAGATCAATATTAATAACACTTAGCTAATATTCGATATCAATAGGAATTGATGAACAATATGCAATGTCAATGTTGTGTCAATCCTTAAGTCTATTATTCATTTTAATCCTACTAATGCATGTACTACTACATCCCATGCAACAGGTTCGATGCATACAATCAATTTTGTTTTAGACTATAGTGGTGGATTCTATAGTTCATGTACTCGGCAACGATATTGAATAATGATCGATGACCGAATCAATCGAGATACTATAGTCAGTAATCTACAATTAATCGATGACCGATAGACCGATAGACCGATAGATAGGGAAACAGGGCCCCTCCTCCGAGTATAGTCACTATATCATCAACTACTCCAGTCAATCCCTTAAACCCTGGCTTATTAATTATTTTATTAATGCAACAATACAATATGCAAATATGAGACATAAGATGAACGATGACAACAATAGGAGAACAATAGGATGATAACATGAAATAGGACAATTAGAATGATGACAATAACTCATTAGGATCATGCAATGCACCACACATACATGGATTCATGCAATAGTACGATATAGGAATAATTAAACTATTAAAATCTGAAAAGTATAATTCTGGAAATAAAAACACAGCTGTAGTAAAATGGGCATAAATTTTACTACAAAACTCAGAATTCAAAAATTCAAGATGATCTGAAAATTAGAAAGATAAGGCTACAATTCATATTCAAAAAGTATTTCATTTTAATGTCATTTACTGGTTCGAAAACAGCGGTCAATGTTCAGGTTAGCAAGCATATACAGTTTTTAGGGTATATTTCTTGAAAATAAATTAATTAAACATGATGGGTATCGATTATTTTGTCAATAAGTTGTGTAACTAACATGATGGGTGTCAAAACATGATAAATATACTAGAACACGCTCATACATCAATTTATCATCAATCAATCATCAATCGTTCAAACAACATATAACCTAGCAATTGTCTCTACAATAGTTTATTTGTATCGTGACTATATATGTAACTCTATTTTCCATACTATATGATGTATGCAAGATTCAATATTTTTGGAGTCAAATTGGCACGATGTCAAGAGTATTGGGGTTAGCTCGTGTAAACCCTCAATAAACCCAACGAAAGAGATAAACAATGGATAATATGATAACAAAGAGATCTACTTATAAGAATTTCAATAACACTTGAATTTGATACAATTAGAAATTCAAGAGGACGGCGACTTGCCTGATAACCGGTGAAATTGAATACCAAGAATAACGGGATAAGGATCCCGAAGTAACGAACTCACGAACACAGAATTCTACGTGCAACTTTGTACACAAAAGAACCCAATCAAAGAGACACAGCAACTGCAATAAAGCACACAAGAGACAACAACAACATGCGCATGGGAAGAGAGAGAGAGAGAGAGCAGCCACAACAGCAAAGGGGCTTCAGTGGCATCGCTGGTGGCCGGGGTAGGTGGCATCGACACTGGCATGGTGTCGCAGGTGGCGTGACGGGGACAGGCGGTGCGGCTGATGTCGGCGACGAGAGGAATGGGGTACCGGGGGTTTGTGGGTTCTGATGTCGTCAAGGAACAGGAAGGGCAAATAGAAGCCGGTGATAGTTTAGTAGGTAAGGTCGGGGTTGGGAGAGGGCGCGGGAGGTTGATGAAGGGAGGACGGCGACGTGGTTGGGGGTCACCGGAGTCGGGGTGAGCACCGGGAAACAGGCCGGAGAAGATGGTTGAACAGTAAAAGGGGGGGGTGGGTCTGATCGGGAGAGAGAAATATAGAGGGGAGAGAAAAAGGAGAGAGGAGAGAGAATAAGCAGCTGGGGTTTCGAAGATGGACAATTTTTAGGGTTTGCAGCAGAGTTGTATTTATAGGATACAATTAGGGTACTGGGTTAGAGGTTTAGGGTTCAATAAAAGCGGTTTTGGGTCAAAAACAAATCAAATTGGGTTTTATGGTTCAATTAAGAGATAGATCAAAATCAGTAGGGTTCAAATAAAAACACCAACAATAAATAAGAGGACAATAGGATCGACAATAAAAGCTCAATCAAAAGAACAAAGAACTTCATGAACAAAAATTGAAATCCAAATAAATAGATAAATAATACAAATGAAAACAGTATAAGTTGGGTTGAAATTAAATTAGAATTCACCATGAAAATCAGATCAAGTATGAAAACAAAATAATTTGTTAAATATACTTTAATTAAATAATCAAGGAATAACGGTTAATAGTTATAATTATAAAAATAATAAAATCATACAATAAAATAATTATTCGGGTTTAACAATTTACTAAAATGACCCAATATATATATATCATATATATATATATATATATATATATATATATATATATATATATATATATATATATATATACACTAGATTTGCCCGTGGACACGTGCCGTAGGCACGTCGTCGGAACGATACAACACACGAAAAGCCTTGTAATCAGTAAAACAACAATTATGTAGTTCAAGTTTGAATAATATGACAATAATTAGTTGTAAATAATAGTCTATATTTCTATTAGTATATGTTGAAAAATAATTATAAATGAGGGTGTAAATTCCAACTTCTTAGAACTTTAAGGGTGGGAAATGATGAAATTTAACTTCTTGAAGAGATACTATTTTCAATATAACATGTGCAATAAAAAAAACATACAAATTCTAAAAATTTTACAAACCTAAAATTTTAAAATCTAAATTTCTAAATAAGTTAAGAAAGAATGGGGGAGAGAGAGGGAGAGAGAGAAAGTGAGAAATATGAAAAAGTGAAGAAAGAAGAGAAAGATAGTAATAAAGTAATGAGTTTTTTAGTTTGGGGGGAAAAATTTAATTTTGGGGTTTGAAATTTTTGAGCGGAAAAATATGTTTTGTGAGAATCAATCTAGACCATTGATTTTAGGGGAGATTGAATGAGAGTCACTTGATAGTTTTCTTTGTAATTTATTATATATATATATATATATATATATATATATATATATATATATATATATATATATATATATATATATATATATAATTTGGACTCAAATACAAATAGTTGATCAATAAGATCTAGAAAATAAGATCAAAACACATCATTATTTGAAATGAATAAATTTTCGATTAGAAAAACACTTTAATATAAAATCCAAAACAATTTTAACAAATAATGAATTTATAATATCGAAATATAGAAAATATTCAGAAAATACGTATTTGCGGGAATGGGGGTTACAACTAGCCTCGAACCGCTATCAAGGCTCAAGCCTTTGCGGAGTTCATAGTAGAGAGCACAATTCCCGACACCAGCAAAGCGATAGAGGAACCCCCGTTCTGGACAGTGTATGTTGTTGGGTCCTCGTGCGCCGATGGGAGTGGAGCAGGAGTCATACTGGCTGGTCCAGATGATTTCATCATCTAATACTCACTCAGCATCAACTTTCGGGCATCCAACAACGAGGCTGATTATGAATCTCTTCTAGCCGGCCTGTGCATGGCGCGCAAGGCCGGGGCAAAGCATGTCAAGATATTTAGTGACTCGCAGCTGGTGGTGAACTAGGTATTAAGGAAATATGAAGCGCGAGACGGTCGCATGGCCAAGTACTTGGCCAAAGTTAAAGAACTAGCATTGGTATTAAAACCCGAAACCCGGACCCGACCCGGACCCGGCGTTGGACCGGAACCGACCCGATCTAATTTGGGTAGAGTATGGGTCCTAAATTACTACCCGTTGAAATTTCGGGTCGGGTCTGGGTCCCCTAAAATTGGGGCCGACCCGGACCCGGACCCGGACCCGGACCCGCAATAGAAAAATAAACAAAAAACGAAGCGGACCCGACCCGGACCCGACCCATTACCCGTTAGATAAATATAGAGGTAAAAGTTAATCAGTGAGTGCCACTCAGTATATCAAAAGTAGATTGCCAATCACTGACTCATAAATTAGTAACATAATGATCTTTGTTTTTTGCCATATGGTTATAACAGACAGTATGTATACAGTACTCGTCTTCATATATATTTACAGCTACGTATTTAACTGTTCTTCGCTCATTTGGAAGAAATTACAATAATATACTTTGCTAGCTAAATTCCAACTGCATGCAAGAGAGAAGTATAAATAAAATATAAAGCTCTTTGATCATCTGCAAGAGAAAATAGAATTCTCACTAAATTCCATCTTTTCGAGACTGTATAAATTTCCAGGAAAACTAGAATGAGATTTCTGAACTTATGATTTATTCTTGAAAGATTATTCAATGAACTGTAAGTTCATTATGTTACAATTAAGGTTCTTGCATATCAATTTTAGAATTGATCGAAGGATTTCACTTTAAAATTAGCTGTTTGTCCAGGGCTTATATAAAACTTGCAAGCTTCCTGTTATGTGTACATGTAGTGCAATTATTCCAATCCCATAGTATATATGATATAAGCGAGATTTTGATATTCATGCTTCATACCTAGTGCTAAGAGTGTCTGTTGCCGTACTGCAACAACACTTGCAATTCTTTTGCAGTGCTGTTAGTTGGATTTTGTTCGTGCGGTGGTTGTAGTGTTCTGGTTTTAGATCAGATATTTTCTTGGTATCGGCATTGTGCATTTGGGCCTGAGCGCCCTTGTCACTGTGTTTGTTTTCTCTCTTCCTCCTCCTCCTCCGCTCTTGCTCCGCAGCTCCTCCTCTCAAGTTTCTCTCTTTCTCTTAATTTCTCCTCTCTTTTCTTCTATGGGTTCTCTCTTCGGAAGAACCTCACTTGGGACGATAGTCCTCTGTGGCTTTGTTTCGGAACTCGGTTGTATTTTTTTTGGGCCCTTTGAGTTTGGCCCATGGCCCTCTCATGGGTCGACGTTGTAAAAAAGAAAAAAAATAAAATTCGAAAGGATTTTCCTTCTATATCCTATTCTAGGCTGGGCTCGCTTGGGCTGAAGCCCAAGTTATCGATTTGTTCTGCCCTTCCAGATCCTTCTTCCTATAAGTTTTCCCGCCATCATCATTACTCTACCTCTTCATCTTCCTCCTCAAATCATCACTTCTCTCTCCGCTCATCCCCCTTCTGTTACCGATGTCTCCAACCGGGTCATTTGAAATTCGTCTGTGTTGCGAGGATGAAGTGCTTATTTTGTCTTAAAGACGGCCATGCACGTCATCGTTGTTTCTCTCTCCAAAAACTCTTAGGCCTATCTGTGGGTGTGCCGATTGCCGAATCGGTGTTAGATGCTCTCGATTTTCCAGCATTACAAAAGAAATTAGCTGAGCTTCCGTCTTCTAAGTCGAAGAAGCAGAAAGCCCCGTCCCGTTCTCCTCTTCTCCCCACTCCTGCTTCTAGCTCTCGACTGTCTGCTCCCTCCGCCCCGTCTCTATTGAAGACAGCTGCATCTTCCCCCCCTCCAGTTAAGCCTCCAGTGACTCAAGTTTTCCTAACTAGCACGGAGCTCTCTGATCGTCTCAAAATCTTCAACAATTATGGTGCTATCTCCTTCTCCGAAGGATCCATTCCCTTCTACACTCTCAATGCTTTTCTATGCAACTGTTGCAATGTCAGAGAATGGGATTGGGTGCTCTACTCGTGTACCAACGGCGACGCGGTGATCCAATTCCCATCGTCTAAGGTGCTTGAGGACCTTTGTGCAAACCAGTCCCTTTCCATTGGTTCTATTGCACTGTCGATTCGCAAATGGGTTTCAATTTCTCCTTCTTCTAAAGCCCTTGATCCTAAACCCACTAAAGTATCGATGGTTGGCCTCCCCCCTTTCTGCGATTCCCTGAGGCTGGTTGCGGCTTTCTCCAAATGCATTGGAGAGATCATTAGTATCTCCTCATGCGCTCGATTGGCCTCGGGCAGTATCCAAGTCGAAGCTTTATTTTGCTGCTCCTCCCCGAAAGAGCGTGTTGAAGCCTTCTGTCTTAACGACGGGCTCTCCTCCTTCAATGTCTCGGTTCAGTATCATGAGAATTCCCTTCCTTTGGCTCCCGCTAAGCAGGGTTTCTGCCTGATTCCAACCCCTGAATTTCACCCAGGATCCTCCTCGGGTCCCAAGACTCTGCCCTCTTCAGGAAAGTCTATCGCCCTGCCTCCGGCGCAAAGGTCTCTTTCTCTCATTCGTAAACCTACTGGCTCTTCAGCTACTCCTAAGTTCTCTCCGGCTAAATCGACTAACTTGGTATGGATCAACCCCGACTGCTCTCCTCAACCTTCTTCTAAACCTTCTCTTCCTGCCTCTCCTCCACCCCCGGCTCCTGCTCCTTCGTCTGCTATCTCTTCTCTGGCTCCGCCCCCTGCCCCGCCATCTGCAGAGGGTTGGCCGGCTTGGAATGTCAATCCCTCCTTTGCCTCCGACTGGGAGCTATTTCAGCGCTCGGTGCACTTTCCATCCTCCAGCGCTCGACGCTCTGCTTCTCCCATTCTGTCAGCGAAGTCTTCTTCTCTCGCTAAAGCTAAGGATTGGGTGGATAAGGATGATCTGCTTAGCGAAGATTTAGCTGATCTGGAAAGCGGAAAGGAGCCCAAACAGGTCAATCTCTTCCCCTTGTCATTTAATTTCAGATTTTTATTTCGTTTTTTAGTTGCTACTAGTCGTTTTTCTTTTGCTTTGGAAATTGCTTTTCCGCCTTTTCGGCGTTCACCAGTTTATCTGGTGAAGGCCTATTGCTCTATCTCCTCTCTCTCTCTTTCTCACATTAAGCTCCCTTCGGCATTTTGGGACCGTCGTTGTGACCCTCGAGAGGCCCAGCCTCCCGAGATCTGCGCGGTGGCCGATCATTCTCGCGTCCCTAATTCTGTTTCTTTCTCCCCCCACCCCCCATGCTTGGATCCCTACTTGGGTTCGGCTGGGTATTGTTCTAATTCCCCGCGTCAATCTTCTCCAATTCTTTCACCCTCTCCCGCTTTGGGTAGTAGCCCTTATCGTTTAATCCGATCGAGCGCCCGACTCAAAGCTAAACGATCGGCTTCCTTCCCCGCCGGGCTCTCTCCCGACCCTAGTCCATCTTCTCCCCTATTAGGCTCAATCTATCATCATCAATTTGACGACTTATCGGACGCTGAGATGTTTTCGATCACCCACTTTCTAGGTTTCTCCCACTCCTCCAATTTTTCTATCCCCATATCTTGTCTTAGAAAGATTGAACGTTCCCGAGTCCAGGAGCACCGTCTCCATCATGATTAGCATCTCCTGGAATATTAGGGATCTCAATTGACCCACCAAGCAAAGGGCCATTTTTGATCTTATAGCATCCTCTCACTGTGATATAATCTCAATTCAAGAATCGAAAATCGAGTCTCCTTCCCCTCGCCTGTATCGCGGGCTAGGAGGTTCTGCCATCTCGAATTGGACCTCTCTAAATGCGATAGGCTCTAGAGGCGGGATTCTTTTGGGATTCAGAGACTCAGTTTTCTCTCTAATAGCGGTCCACCGCCTTAATTTCTTTCTAATTGTTCAGCTACACTGGAAGTTTCTCGATTGTGTCTTAACGGTCATTTCGGTTTACGACCTGTCGACTTCTGACCGACGTCCCCTCTTCTGGCACGAATTTCGTTCCCTTCACCAGTTCGTTCAGGGTCTCGACTTTTTTTGCGGAGATTTCAACGTTACTCGTTTCGTCGCGGAAAGGTCGAACTCGGGTACCTCGGATTCCCAATCGGGCATTTTCAGTGATTGCATTCGTGATCTTCAATTATCCGATATCCCTATTAATGGCAGGGTCTTTACCTGGTCGAACCAGCGTCTTATCCCTTCCTTCGCCAAACTTGATCGTTTTCTCGTTGCTCACTCTTGGTTTGCCAAATTCCACAACTCCTATGCGAAAGCCCTCCCCAATCCGTCTTCGGATCATGTGCCCATCACTCTGTTCTCTGACTTTCACTTTCCCCACCATCATCAGTTCCGCTTCGAAAAGTTTTGGCTTCAAGACCAGTTATTTGTTAAGTTGGTCGAGGAATGTCTCGCCGCCATTAATGGGTCTCGTGGACTGGGCAATATTCTTCTTAAGCTCCACGCCATCAAACACGGTTGTAAGATTTGGCGCCGCGAAAGGCAATCCAACACCAACTTCCTCAAAGAATTTCTACTGGGGTCCATCCAGGCTTTTGATTCTTTGGAGGAACAAGCTCCCCTTTCAATCCATGCTCTTAATGAGCGTTTAGCCTGTAAGCGGGAATATGCTGACATCCTCCTTCAAGATCACACTAAGTGGGCTCAAAGGGTCAGAGTGAAGTGGTTGAAAGAGGGCGATGGTAACACTGCTTTTTTTTCATCTCTTTGCCTCGCATCGCAGGCGTTGCAATCATATCCCGGTTATTTATGACCAAAGTGCAGAATTGCGCTCTGATCCTGATATTCACCAAGCTTTCCTATCCTTCTTCAAAAACCTTATTGGCTCTTCCAAGCCACCTTTGATTTCCCTTGACTGGGAGCAGCTCTATGGTCCCCCATCCATTGACCTTTCCTCTCTTGAGGCTCCATTCACGTTGGACGAAATTAAGGCGGCTGTTTTTGCTTTAAAAAGCGATTCAGCGCCAGGGCTGGATGGTTTCCCTGCCTTCTTTTTCCAAAAATTCTGGTCTTGGATTAAGGATGACCTGTTCAATCTATTCCCGGACCTGCATCAAGGGTCACTTTCTTTTGAACGCATCAATTACGCCCACATAGTTCTCATCCCAAAAGTTCCGGGTGCCAATGCAGTGTCGCAATTTAGGCCCATTAGCCTTATTAACACTTCTTTCAAAATTATCATGAAAGTGTTGGCCACTAGGCTTAGTGCTGTTATTCCGCCTATGATTGATTCGGCCCAATCAGGCTTTATTAAGGAGCGTTTTATTCTTGACAGCGTCGCCGCTGCTCAAGAGATTATTACGCTGTGCCATCACCACAAATTAGAAAGTATCCTCCTTAAGCTAAATTTTCAAAAAGCTTACGATAATGTTAATTGGGACTTTCTCCTTGATATCATGGCTCACCGTGGCTTTGGTCCGAAATGGATGGGATGGATTAAATCCAGTTTGTACGCTGGGACATCCTCTATCCTTATCAACGGATCAGAGGGCCATAAATTTAAAGTCAAGCGTGGTCTCCGCCAAGGAGATCCGCTCTCCTCCCTCGTATTTTCTCTGGTAGCTGATGTCTTTAGCAAGTTGCTTCGCAACGCTCGCGAAGCCCAAGTAATTGAGGGCATTGGCCGTTCCCGTAATTTTGATGGCATCCTCAATTTGCAATATGCTGACGATACCATTATTTTCACCAAACCTGAGCGCTCTTCCATGCGCAACCTGAAACTATTGCTTTACTGCTTTGAACAGGCCTCTGGTCTTGCCATCAATTTCAACAAATCGTCAGTGTATTGGCTCGGTGGGGATGATAATCGCCACCAAGAAGTTTCTCAATTTTTTAACTGCCGCATAGCGTCCTTCCCCATCTCTTACCTGGGTATTCCTCTAAGATGGGGTAAGCTCCACAGGTCAGACTGGTTTCCCGTTATTGATAAAATTGAATCTAGGCTGAATATTTGGACTGGTAAACTGCTTTCCCGAGGAGGAAGATTAATTCTTCTTAACTCGGTCCTTTCCGCTATTCCTCTATATATGATGTCTTTCTACTTTTTCCCGTCCTTGGTCCTCAAAAGAATCGATCAAATCCGTAGCAATTTCTTTTGGACTGGTGCGGCGCTTTATAAGCAGGGCTCGCACCTGTGCAGTTGGGACATTATTTGTTCCTCGAAAGCAAACGGTGGACTGGGCGTTTTAAATCTTCGTGACCAAAATCTCGCCCTCTTAGGTAAATGGCTATGGAGATTCCATAAATCTCCTCATTTATCTTGGGTTCATTGCATCAAGGAGTTTTATTTCTCTTCTACTCCTTGGTGGCATTTCAACGCCCCTACCCATCGTCTTGCTTCTCCCTTCTGGAAAGGAGTCTGGAAAGCTTCTCCTGCGTTTCAGGCTAGCATTTCTAGGCTTTGTGCTGATGGGTCAAGGACCTATCTCTGGACTGACCTTTGGTTAGGTAACACCTCCCTTGCCTCAGCCTACCCCTCGCTTTTCAGTCTTGCGGCCTTCCCTAATGCAACTGTAGAGGAATCCATCGCTTGGATTCACTCTTCAAGGGTTTGGCATATCCCCTTTATCATCCAGTTATCCCCCCTTTGTTAGCTGATCTGCAACATTTGATTGCATCCCTCAATCTCTTCGAGTGGAAACAATCTGAGGATATCGCTTGGCGATGGAATGGCTCTGGTTCTTTCACCGTTAAATCTTTCTACAAGTTTCTCAATTTTCGAGGCATCGCCTCCCCTTCAGCGGATTTTATTTGGAAATCCTGCGCCCCTCTCAAGGTTAAAATTAATTCTTGGTTGGCTCTCAACAACAAGCTTCTTACTGTTCAGGTGCTCAACAAAAGGAATTTAGCGTGGGGCCAGCTTTGTCCCTTTTGTTCGATTGACTCGGAAGATGTTAATCATCTTTTCATTGTTTGCTCTTTCATTTCTCCACTCTGGAAAGTAGTAGCCCTTGCTTGGGTTAACCCAGCCTTACCATCTAACCTTAGCTCCTGCTGGAAATCCCCGGCTGTGCCCCCTAGATATAGCAAGAGTTGGAACCTTTCTGTCCATATTATTTTGTGGATAGCATGGATGGAAAGGAACCGTAGATTGTTCTCCCACAAAGCATCTTCGATCAATTCTCTGATAGCAGAATTTGTTTTTCTTTATAAGTTTTGGACATCTCAGTTGAAAGACGAAGATAGACAATCTTACTACTACCATCGTTTAGATGAATCCCTTACTGTTCTTTCTAGTCTTAATGCATTATGAATTATTCGATTTCTTGTTGATGGTTTAATTTTATTCTGTGGTTGTTTACTTTGTTCTTTTACACTGCATTGCAGTCCTGTGTAGTTATCACCCATCATCTTTTCACCATTGCCTTATTCTCTTTGCTGTTTCATTTACAGGGCTAATCTTTTTTGGTTTGGACCTGCCTATGGGGTTTCTCTGATGGTTTTTGATCCTGGTGTTTTGTCCGCTAGCTTTGCTTGCGGTTTCATCACGGTGGACGACTGGGCTTTTGTCGGACTTCCTCTTGGCTGGTTGTGAATTTGTTTCAAGGCAGCTCTGGTGTTGTAGCTACTGTAGTCTCTCTTTGTATGTCTTTTTCCTCTTTAGTGGATCGTGATCACAAGTTAGGAGGGTGAGCGCGTGATGGGGTTTTTAGCGTTCTATCTCCTTGACTTATGTTCATTGATGGTTGTTGACCCCCTAGGGTCTTCTGGTACTGCATGTGGTTGACGTTTGTTAGTTGAGGGTTTACTCCCCTCCAGTGTGCTTACTTACGTGCGTTTCTCCTTGTTTGTTTTGTTGAGGTTGTGGTTGATGGCTGTGTTGTGCTTCATTTCTCTTTCTCTTTCTCCAGGTGCTGTGCTTCTTTGTGTGGTTGATTTATTATTGTGCTACTCCTGATTGTGTTGTTGCTTTCCTTGGGCTTTTTTTTATCATGCTATTGTTCTCTTGGGGCATACTGACTATATGTCTGAGTGGTTATGTTAGGTTTTCTTCCAGATTTTTAGACCCTATCTTATTTGCATCTCTTAGTGCTCCTTTTGTCTACCTCGTTTAGAGGCCTCTAATTTTGTTCAGTTCGACTGGCTTGGTATCTTCATCCAAGTCCTTATTTAGTGGCTTATGGCACTAGTTTATTTTGGTTTATACTGCGGTAGCTTGTTTCCCTTCCTTGGCTGTGCTTTATGCTTTCAGGTGCTCCTCTAGCCTTCGATTGGAGTGCCGGTGTTCAGATGCTTCACTCGTGATAGGATCTCACCTCCGGTCCGTCTGTGCGCAAGCTTCTCTGTCTCCTGAGCCGACGACTGCTCGAGCTGAGGGGTCTCTCGCGCGTTTTCATTATCCGTCCAGCCCGTCTCTTCTACTAGCTTGTTTTTTCTAATCCTGTTGTATTGTAATTATCTTAGGCTTGTCTCCTGTATTTTTTTGTTCCCAGCATTTTTGGCGGCTGGTGCCTCGTTTTACTTCTTGTAAAACCCTTCATTAGCGTATTGTACAGTTTTACTGCATTATTAATATATTTTTTGATCTGGCTGGAGTCGGTTGACTCTATCCGCTTACATAAAAAAAAAAACACTTGCAAGCTTGTTAGATTATACGGTTATCAGATAGTGGATTGCAAAGGACTAATTTTTTTGTTGTCTGGTAACAAGCTAAAGCTTTTCGCATATTTGGCTTGTTAGTTGTTACTTATAGTAAGATAACATCGATCATCAACCATGTAAATTGGTTTTATAAAAAAAAATCTCACTTGGCTACTAAACGAGAGTATCTTCCATCTGTATCTATGACTATGTGTATAACCGGTTTACTCTTTGCATAATAAAACAGAGACGAATGCCCAGCCTAGCAGTCACTGAACTAAGTCACAACTAGATGGTATGAAACTACTACTTGTGACATCCCTTTCTTACTCTACTAAGACTTGGTCATTCAAGTAAGGGCATTATAAGGCCGGACTTCAGAAAGGAAGTGACAAGCAAAATTTCACTCACTGATTAATCTTTACCTCTTTACCTGACTAATTTTGAGTCAGTGAGTGGCACTCACTGATTATGGCAGTCACGAGTCGTATTATGTAATATTGTGTTATGCTTTAAAGACCCGGAACCGAACCGGACCCGTGATTAGAAATAGGACCCAGACCCGGACCCGGACCCGAAAGCGAACGGGTAACATTTCTTGTGGGGAACCGGACCCGGACCCGGACCCGAATTTCATGGGTCTGAGTCCGGGTCTAGTATTTGGACCCGTCAATGACCGGGTCCGGGTCCGGGTCCGGGTATTGAGCTACCCGACCCGACCCGACCCGTTACCAGTGCTATAAAGAACTGGTGACCTCTTTTGAGGACGCACAACTCCAACGAATTCCCCGAGAAGAGAATGCACAGGCGGACGCCCTTTCAAAGCTAGCTTCTTCTTCCCTCCAATGACTCGAACAAACTGTCTTAATAGAAGTTCTACTGAGGCCCAACATCGAGGAAGAAGGCCCCAAGCCAATGGAGACGCTGCCCTTACAACTCAGGGAGAATTGGATGAGGCCTCTGCTCGAGTTCTTCAGAGATGGGATCCTTCCCTTAGATGCTAAAGAGGCTCGAAAGGTCCGAACCAGAGCTGAGCGGTACACACTTATCGAGGGAGTCTTGTACAAACGCTCCTACACCCAAGCAGACGGCAGACCCTACTTGAGATGTCTTTCCCCCGATGAAGCCAGTATGCTTTGAAAGAAGTACATGAAGGGATGTGTGGCGCTCACTTAGGAGCAAGGTCCCTCGCCCGCAAAATCTTGAATTATGGGTACTTCTGGCCCACTCTCCTTCACGATGCCGAATAACACGTTCACCAATGCGGTCCTTGTCAAAATTTTTAACAATCTGCCGCCTACTGCAAGCCCAACTCTCCTTTCTATCCAGTCCAACCCCTTTTGTAATGTGGGGAATGGACTTGCTCGGGCCTTTTCATCCAGCACCGGGCCAGTTAAAGTTCCTTGTTGTGGCGATCGACTATTTCTCTAAATGGATCGAAGTCGAGCCCTTAGCAACGATCACAGAAAATAGAGTGCAGCGCTTCTTTTAGAAAAACACCATCTGCAGATTCGGCGTGCCCCGAATCTTGATAACGGACAATGGAACTCAGTTTACGAGGGCAGCCTTCCTCACTTTTTGCGTAGACCTGGGCATTCAGCAACGATTCTTCTCGGTCTCCCACCCCTAGTCCAATGGTTAGGCAGAGAATGCCAATCGGCAAATTCTCTCCAGCCTGAAAAAGAGACTGAGTAGGTCGGCTAAGGGGTTATGGGTAGAGCATCTCCCCAATGTGCTCTGGAGCTATCACACTACGAAGAGGACCCCCACGGGAGAATCTCCCTTCAACCTCACTAGGCTCTGAAGTCGTTATCCGTCTGGAGGTGGGTCTACCCCCCCCCCCCCCCCCCCCCCCCCCCCCCCCGGCGCTTAATAGCCTACAACGAAGAGCAAAACGCGAACGAGCTTCACGGTAACTTGGACCTCATCGATGAGATCCGTGAGAGATCCTCCATCCAGCAAGAAATCTATTGGCGTAGGATCAAGCAATCCTACAACAAGAGAGTCCGCCCTTCTAATCTCAAAGACGGAGATCTGGTGCACAAAAAGCTATCAATTTCTTTTCCCAGCAAGAAAGGCAAGTTGGCACCCAATTGGGAGGGACCATATAGGATCTCCAATGTTGTCCGCCCAGGCGCTTATCAACTTTAAGACCTGGGGGGCAAGAGAGTGCCGAGGACATGGAATGCAAAACACTTGTTGAAGTACTAAGAGGGTGTTTGAACACTGCTCCACGCAACTTCTCCTAAAGCGTTCTTCTTAAAACATTTTGAAGCTTGGTTCTTTTCTTTATTAAGTGTAATAATGGCTCGCAACTTAGAAATAGCCGCTTAGTTGTTTTCAATAAAAGTGATCTACCCCTGGAAATTCTCTATTCTAAGTATCCTGGTTGTCCTACCTTAGGGGCTTACAAAAAACTCATTAAACAACAAGTTCAGAGTCCAACACTTGGTTCGATGCCGCTTCAGCTACTTGCGAACGAGCGAGTACTAAGTATCTCACCATTTGGAATTGCTCCTACAACCGTTGAAACTCTCTTAACAACAAGTTTGGAGTCCAACACTTGGTTCGATGCCGCTTCAGCTACTTGCGAACGAGCGAGTACTAAATAGCTCACCATTCGGAATTGCTCCTACAACTGTTGAAACTCTCTTAACGACAAGTTCGGATTCCGATACTTGGTTTGATGCCGCTTTAGCTACTTGCGAATGAGCGAGTACTAAGTAGCTCACCATTCAGAATTGCTCCTACAACTGTTGAAACTCTCTTAACGACAAGTTCGGAGTCCAATACTTGGTTCGATGCCGCTTCAGGTACTTGCGAACGAGCGAGTAAAAAGTAGCTCACCATTTGAAATTGTTCCTACAACTCTTGATACTCTTGCGAACATTAGCGAAAGACAAATTCTCACAAAAAGTTCAGAAAAGGAATATATTATTTCTTCAAAATTTGAGATACAAAACTCTATGCCAAAAACTCATACAGGAGATTACTGATTACAAAATTTCACTCTAGCCCTTTCGGGGGAGTAGGATGCTCTATTAAGTGATACTCGGGGATGGCGAGCACCATGGTGCTCTCGCCTCGCTTCCGTAGAAGTCTCTAAGCTGGCGAGCTGAGTTGCATCACCAGAACCCAAGAGTCTCACCGTCGCCCCAATAGACGCCCCACTCGAAGATCTGGCCACTCCACTCTGTGCGTCCTCAGGGTTCCGTAAAGGGGGGGGGGGAGGGGGGAGGAACGAAGTGCTAACTCATGAAACGACATCCCTTGGGCATACTCACCCCTTGGGCACGATGTGCTTCAAACATTGCCCCCCTCAGAGATTCGCCGCAGACGAAGATTCTCCGCCTCTAGCTCGACAACCCGCTCTTTAAGCAAGTCATCTGTTACTCTAATCTTTAGGCTAGACAGTTGGCTCGAACTGTAACATCCTGAATTTTATTTATAAAGAGTTTTGGATTTTACGTGTTTTGCACGTATAAACTCACTTGCATTTTCCTAGAGAAAATTATTTCTTTATAGCATGAATAAGTAATTATTCTCTTTATTTCTAAAAAGACCTATTTTTAAAGCCTAATTAAATCCTAGGCCTAATTATCTCTTTCTAGCCCACTATAATTAATTTATTAATTAATTCACTAGAGCCCATGGTCTTTTGGCCCATTAGTGAGCCCATTTAATTTAATTCATCTTTTAATTAACCTAACTTGTAGTGTAGACCAATTTAGTAAACAATTAATTAAAATACATGAACAAACTTTTGGTAGGGGGTACTAGTTTACATGTGCATTGCACTAGCACGTGCAAGTGCACCATGAGATAGGCCGGATTGTGCAAAGAGAGAGGGAGAGGTGGATGAAGTGGGGTGGTGGTTGCTCCATCATGGGTAGTTGCTACAGCTCCTTAATTCATCTTGGCCTTTGATCCTTATCCATTTGGACTAATCCTAGTCTTCCATTTGCACTCCAAATTAGTATAAATACTCCCTCTCATTCACTCACATTTACACTTGAAAAAGAATTGAAAAAAAGAAAGAAAGAAAGAAATAAAGAAAGAAAGACAAGATTGTGAGTAAAAGATTAGGAGAGTTGTGAGCCAAAAGATTGAGTGCTAGTTGTGTGTGTTCCTCATCCAAGGAGTGGCCGACATACTTCAGGGAGCAAGGGGAGAAGGCTCGGGTTCTATACAAGCAAGGCGGAGAAGTCAATTGGTGGCTCGATCTAGGATGGGAAGGCTTCCCTTGTGCATTCTAGGAAATTTTTTAGGAGTTCTTGTTGTTTTTTCTCTCCATTAAAGGTAGGCAATTTTCTTCAACTTCTAACTAGTTACCATGCTAGGTTTATGTGTGTGATCATGTTAGAATAAATAAGAAAAGGAAATATTACTTTATGTTAGTACCATGTTTAAGGAGAAAATGAACCCATGTTGAATTACATGAAATAAGTAGTAAAATTGATTGAATGATGTGAATAGAAACATTGTTGTGATAATTTGATAATATACTTGTTTGCTAATTAAGAAAATATGAATCTCTATGTTGAAATGTTCATGTATGTGGAAAAAAATGCAATATGAAGAAATGTGTAATTTATATGACGTGAACTATGAGAAAATCTCCATACTATGAAAGTAGATTGATTAACAAATCATAGATGTTTATTGTTAGTAAGCTTGATACAAAAATCCTCAAATTTACATGTTGTTTTGTTGGAAAGAAAGAAAAATAAACATTTTGTAGTTAGGACAAAGTTAAAAGAAAGATTGGATTTTTATTGATAAAAGAAGAATAGGAGGAAAATATTTAATAAAGAGTAACCTATTTGAGAATTATCAAATTAGAATTTTTCTCTTTGAAAAGAAACAATTAAGAAGACATAAAGCTTTTGTGACCAATTTTGTACAAATAAAAGAGTAGTCATTTATATGGAAATTTGAGGGTTAAATGGTTTTTTTAAAATCTTAAGTTACTGTATAAATACCAAGGAAATCCAGTCAGGAAAATTTTATGCTTCTAAAGGAACAAATCATATTTTGAAAGAAATGAGTTATTTTTATGAATTAGAATTGCTACAGTCAGATACAAAACTATTTGTGATTATTTTCTCTACGGGTTAGTCACTCTGTCCATTATGGTCAGTGGGTGCAAAATAAAAACGCCACTGTAGCAAGAGGTCATAAGTTCGAGTCTCTGTATACTCTTTATTTTCTCATTTGTGAAATTAATTCAATATAGAACCCTAAAGTATAAAGGGATATTAAGCGCCCTTTTTTTCGATTGGCGCTGTTGGCCTTTCTGGTCAGCAGCTGCGCCACAGTAACATTACTGTAGCACAACGGCCGTGTGTGTGTATGCGGTTCGAAACTTGGCTTCAGCCAAGGTTTTTTTTAATTTCGTTTTTTTGGGGAAAATGACTTTTTAAAATGGTTTTAAGTGAAATAAATTCATAAAAATTATTATAATTATCCTGAAATTAATTAGACCTCACAGAAAATTTCTATAGCTTAATTGAGAATTATAGACCAAGTTAGAGGAATTATAAGAGTATTTTTATGAGATAAACAAAGCAATAATTAGTCTCTTTTAAGAATTATTGTGCGAAGTTTTCTAAGAAATTCATGACCTGATGCAAATGTGAAAAATTTGCTTGGTTTAAATAAATGAGATTTTAGTCTTATGAATGCAAAGAAATAATTGTGAGATTAGATGTGTAATTTGAGAAATTGTGAAAAATGGAATAATCTTGTATCTTTATTGTGGAAGATTATGCATGAATTGAAATGAAAAGAATCATGATAACTTATGAGGAATATTGGTGAGTGTGAATGCTCAATTTATGAACATGAAATGAGATTTTGAACTAGAGGGTAGGTAAGTCCTATTACCGGCAATTGAATAAATTATTTTTGAGATGAACTATTGAGATGAAAGACCAAGTTTGGTCATATTGTTGATTGATGTTTAAGACCGGTATATAGGGAAGAACTAACTTTAAGGGTTGATTTTATTCATGATTCAAATAATTAAGGACTAGACACATAGTGGTGATGTGATGAAAGTAAGAGAAAATACGAGTATGAGGGCCATCGGATTGGCAATGTGAGAGTGATTTATAGACTGCCTGCTTGATGCGTCATGTCATGGCGTGCGCACTACTCTGGAATTATCCTGGTGGCGACGCTTGTGGGGTGTTTGGTGACTACGGATGGTGCCATCGTTCCATGACGGAGGCTGAATTGTCCACAGACTGCCTGCATGATGCTTCATGTCAGTACGTGGATTGCCCTCCAGACTATCTGGACATGGGCTCGTAACTCATAGAACATCTAGGATACTTATCGTAGTTACCGTAGTTCGAGGGACTAAACCCTACATGATGAAGAACGATTAGGGGCTTGCCCTCGGACATATGTAGTATGTAATGCATAGAATCCGAACAAGTGCGCATTAGTGTCATATAATATAAACAACTGCATTAAGGACTTGGTGCATAGCACAACACGACATCTATAGGATAGTCCCCGTAGTTTTGCTTGTGACAAATGTGTGCTTTCTAACTAGGAGAAAATTGATGTATTATTTCATTGCGTCAGTTGAATGAACTGATGAGCCCACAGTTTCTATGCAGGATAAAGTAACTGACAAGATTAAAGTATGCATGCTGCTTAAAGAATGTTCCAAATGTTGTACATTTTATTCATGTAATTATTGTAAATTGCTTCCGCTGTCTAAGTGTAATTTAAGATGTAACTCTGATGTAATAAAAGTTTTAAATTCCTTGTACAATTGTATGAAGTGAAGTGTAAAGATCCTGTGGAACTTCGAATTCAGTCTGTTTTGGAATTCGGGGTGTTACACGAACTAGCCCCGTGCGAGACATCAGAGAGAGTCCTTCGGAGATGAGCCGCCTCCAGACTTTTTTCGAGCACCACGTTCTTCAATTCGTCTCTCTCAGACCTCGCCTCGAATAGAGTGTGATGAAGAAACTTGACCTCCATCGAAGGACAAGACTCCTCGCCCTCGGGAGGCACTTTGCGAAGCCTCTCTTCGGGGCGCCTCATCTCGATGTCTCAGTGAGCTAAGGTCAGTCTTAAATGGCCTAACTCTCGCTCCGCTTTATAAAGCAACTCCCTAGAACGAGAAAGGCCTAACTCCGCAACGCCAAGCTTATGACGGAGAACGGACGCCTCGCCACCCCGAGGGAACCAATCAAAAGAAGAAAAAAATGTCAAACGCTTGAAGTGTGAAAGGAGCTACAAGATAGTTCTAATTTTCTTTGGGGTCCTACATCGCAATATTAAGTTCAAGAAACTTCATTTCATTGACAAAAGGATACAAAAGCGGAGGCTAGTCCGCTATAAGGCAATACAAAAACAAAAAATAAAAAACAAAGACAAAAAGAACAAGTAGACTTAGAGTCAAGGAGCCACCTTGGGGGGTTGCTCCGCAATCACCCTCGGCACCTCCACGATCGCCGTCTGCAGATTCACCAACACTTATTCTTCTTCTTTTACTCCTTCTCCTTCGGCTTCTACTGCTGCCTCCACCACCTCGCCTTTGACAGGGACATACAAGCTATACCCCGAGCTATCAAAATCGGGGATGCAAGACTCTACGTGCTTGAGGGCTCGAGTGTAGGACTACTCCATATTCGTGCGCATGTGCACCTTCGCCTCGGCTTGGATCACCTCCGCAGCTGCAGCCACTGCTGCTTCCCTCTCCCTCTCCATTTCCTCGAAAGCCTTCATGGCCTTCTCCTTCTCCTGTTTGGCCCCCGCCTTCTCCTCGCCCGCCCTCGCCGCTTCCATAGTGGTACGCTCATTCGCGTTTGCCAAGGCTGCCTCAAGAAGGCTGATCTGAGCAGCTCGAGACTCTGACAGACGCTGCTCCGCCTCATACAAATTCATGGCCTTGGCTCTCTCCGTCCGATCCTTGTTGCTCGTCGCCTTGAGCTCCTTCCCCTCCTCAGCAAACTGCACTAGGAGGTGGCTGAAGTGGCACGTGATTTGAAAGTTGAAATTAAAAAAGATTTAAGTGTCGCACGTAACAAACTTAGAAATTTCGAAGGCCCAACAAAGATACTTATTGACATTGTCGCCCTGGCGGTCTCGAGGGCATCGTCGCCCACGGTCCCCGCCTTCAAAGCCGCTCGATCCTTTTGGGTCGGCAGGTGATGCAGTTCCTGCATGCTCATGGCAGCATCCCCAAAAAAGCCATCATGCTTCATCACCCGCCAGTCGGGAATGAAGAGCTTCTTGTGCTCCTCGATGAGAATAGCTTCGGCTTCAGCAGTAAGGGGTGGCGCTTCAAGCGTTAGCGCAGCTCCGAGAGGGATGGCCTCGGTAGAAGGGTCGGAAGGGGTGGACTGGGGAAGGACTACTGAGGAGCGGATGAAGAGGGGGATGCCAAGTCCATGTTGGGGCCACCGCCGGTGGTGCCTTAGTAGCTCGGCCAGACGAGGGTCCCGTCGTCGTCCTCTTCCTCCTTTTGTTGTCGGAGCCCTTTCCGGCACCCCTGCCTCAGTTAAGCAGCATAGCTCGGAAGTCCATGCCCGGGGCCTCTGAGAGAACGAAAACCAAAGAAGTTAGCACTAGAAGAAAGCAATATTGGAAATAAAAGAAGGAAAAATATATGAAGCATATAGGGTTGATCGGACTGAGACCCCCACCGAAGAGAACCCCCTCGGTTATATCCTTCCAACTCAGGGTCGGATGACTAAGGAGCTTTGACACGATCTCATCCTCCTCCGGAGTCAACACAGGTTCGGCCTTCACCCACCTCGGAACACCTTCCCTCCACCTCGTCGGGAAACCCCACGGTTGGGTACCTCGGATCAAAAAATACTTCTCTTTCCAATGTTTGATGGAGTCCGGATTCTTGATCAGTTTGACGCCCCTCCGCGGTGATAAGTAATACCAGTACTCCATCTTGCTCATACAATTGATCTGAGTCGGAGCAAGACGAGCTGAGGCTCGACCTCTACTGCCTGGCATTGAAGGATAAAGCCAATGACATGCTGCCACATGTTCGGCATGAATTGGACCGGACTCAATCCGTACCACTGCAGCACCTCGGTCACGAAGGGTGGTAGGGGCAATCAAAGACCGGCATTGAACGCGTCATACGGGAAGACGCATGTGTCGGGCGAGGTCGCTGAACACGCTCAGAACCCTGGATCGGGGAGGGGGAGGGTATACTCCGACGGTATCATGAAGCCCCTCCTAATACGCTGCAGATCCCACTCTGTGAGAACCGAGGGGATGTCGTCAACCTCGGAGTGCTTCCGCGGTTTATTCTCCTCGTATAAGGCCAACCTCCCGTAAAACACCTTGGTTAGAAGGTCGTCGGAATAATCCCTAACCTTCTCGAGGCTTGATAGCGAGGACGGCAGCCTACTAACTCACCCGCTTTCTTCACGCCCTCCACTATCGTCTCCACGATCGCTGACCCTGACACTTTCTTCCCCTTGTCCACCACAGATGTGGCTACTAATGGTCGATCACTCTCTTGGTCCGAGGTGGAGGTCTCACTCCTCGACGACACTTTAGACATCTTGAAAAATATATAAAATAAAGTATATATTTACCCTGACGTGACAGCTACGGTCGGAATAGTTCGCCGGAGAATTGAGCACTTGGCCGCGACCGCTAGCAGAGCCACCCAAAAGAAAAAAACAAATTCTCATAGTGAAAAGTGAAGAATGAGAATGTGGTGAGGGGGGAGAAGTCTTACAGTAAAAAAAGAGAGTCGCTTGGGCTTCCGAGCATTTTGGGCCCCTACGGAAGACCATCAGAAGGCTAAACGACAGAATCTGTAAGGGCGGAAGCACGATGCGATGCGTTAACTAGTCAGACCGCCTCACGATTCATGCTGGATCTTCATCAAGCGGCTCTGATCATGCCATGTACTTTGGATCTACAATCCGAGCTACCGAGCTGCGAATTGGCAAAAACTACCGCCTCACGATTCATGCTAGATCTTCATCAAGCGGCTCTGATCATGCAACGTACTTCGGATCTACAATCCGAGCTACCGAGCTACCGAGCTGTGAATTGGCGAAAACTACCGCCTCACGATTCGTGCCAAATCTTCATCATGCGGCTCCGATCATGCCACGTACTTCAGATCTACAATCCGAGCTACCGAGCTACCGAGCTATGAATTGGTGAAAACTACCACCTCACGATTCGTGCCAAATCTTCATCAAGCGGCTCAAATCATTGCCACGTACTTCGGATCTATAGTCCGAGCTACTGAGCTACCGAGCTGCGAATTGGCAAAAACTACCACCTCACGATTCATGCTTGATCTTGATCGACCATCCAGATCATGCCACATAGCTCGGGTCTGAAATCCGAGCTATCGAGGTACCGAGCTGCAAATGGAGGAAAACCAATGCCTCGTGATTCGTGTCTAATCTGGATCGACCATCCAGATCGTGCCACGTAGCTCGAATCTGAAATCTGAGCTACCGAGCTACCGAGCTACGAATGGGGGAAAACTAATGCCTCGTGATTCGTGCCTGATCTTAATCGACCATGCAGATCGTGCCATGTAGCTCGGATCTGAAATCTGAGCTACCGAGCTGCGAATGGGGGAAAACTAATGCCTCGTGATTCGTTCCTGATCTTGATCGACCATCCAGATCGTGCCACGTAGCTCGGATATGAAATTCGAGCTACCAAGCTACCGAGCTGCGAACAGGGCAAAACTCTTACCTCCCGATGCGCGCTCCAGATCCGTCGCCCAGATCAAGCCACGTCAGCGAAGTATCGATCCACCGTCAGATCGTTCGGAAGTTCACGCTATCAACACGATGGACGCTCCAGATCGTGCCACATCGATAATTAGCTGATTAATCCTTTTTTTAAAATTTATTAATTCGAATTAATTATTTAAAAACTGAGAAAAATAATTAAAAATTCAAAAAATTAATTAAAAATTCTAAAAAATAATTATAAGTTTGGGAACATATTTTGAGCTCCTGGAAAAATAATTATTGATTAGAATAATTATTTGGTGTCTTTTGAAACTAGATTGTTACGTCGCAAAATTAAATAAATAATTCGAAAAATAGTTAATAAAACTGGAAAAATCACAAATAATCTAGAAAATTTTGAGGATAATTTTGGGCATTTTACATGGTCAGAAAAACACCATTACACCTCGAGCAAGATCCAAAACTCCCCCGAGAACTCTGGTAAATTCTATTAGCCATTGAAAACAGACAAAACTACTCCTTAAAGACTATAAAACTCAGTCTCCACAAGTGGGGGGGCTTGTGATATGGCTAAAAATAGGACGAAATCAGGATCGTTCAAATGAGGTATGAATCTTATAGCTCTTGGGGGTAAAACTGTAATTTCATCTACAAACGGGTCTGAAATGGAAACTGGGTCTTTCTTCAAAGCCTAATAACCCATAAACGGATATGTCCTATTGGGTATGGGTAGCAACCCGCTACAAACCATCTCAGATGGATAAAGAGTAATTCAAATTCGTGGTTATCAATATGAAACGACTTAAACTCTATATCTTATCCAAAAACATCCGGAAGTAGAGATTTATCCTTATCTCGAAACTGGTTCCTAAGGCGACTATAAATACCCCTCTCCCCCCACCGTAACAAGGTAATCAATCTTTTTCTACCTAAAGCTCTTTCTTAATCTTTGAGATTACTGACAAGAGCGTCAGAGGGTTCGTCGCCGGGATCCATCCCGGTGATCGAACTTTGTGCAGGTTCGCGGAAGTGGCAAGAAACAATTCAACCCGTTGGTGAAGGTCAATAGGTTCGCTTTATTGTTTTCCTCAAAGAACCCAGAAATTCATCTGTTTACTCCTACACCAAAAATCAGCAGCAACACTATTCTACCTGTAACGCCCCGAATCCCAAATCACTGAATTCGAGATGTTCTACAGGATCTTTTCACTTTCTTTAGTACAATTTTACAAGGAAATTCAAATTTTTCTTCATACATCAGAGTTACATCAATATTACACTTTTCTTTTGCACAGCGGAAGTAAAATACAACAATTAAATAAATGTACAACAACATGGTACAATCTTTATGCATCCATTCCTCTTACACATGCAATTACCTGCATACAAACTGTGGGTACGTCAGTTTATTCAACCGACGATAATTATATATGGCCATCCTCTCTATGCCAGAAACAGTATAACGAATCTCATTTCTTAACAATCACAAACTTGTTCAATATAAGCATATAAATCAAAGGGAACTCTTAATGATGTCGTGTCGTGATTGTGCACTTAATCCTTAATGCAATTATTTAATTTACATGACACTAATGCACACTTGTTCGGATTCTATGCATCCCATACTACATAGGTTCGAGGGCAAGCCTCTTAACCGTTCTTCATTTTTGTAGGGTTCAATCCCTCGCCATGACTTACTCTACTTCTGTAATTACAGTGAGTATCCTAGATAATTCTATGAGTACAAGCATGTATCCTGGCCCCTGGAGTAGAATTCCACGCCATGTCTTGACTCATCAAGCATGCATTCTGCGGCAATTCAGCTTCCTCCCTGAACACAATCCTCTTGCAGTCACCAAAACATCCCACGAGCGTGACTAAGGTCCGATCATTCTGAGTTGTGCCCGCGCCATGTCTTGACTCATCAAGCATGCATTCTGCGGCTCACACACCCGCACCGTAAACCCTAGTTCTCATACTTATGTTTTTCTCTCACTTTCATCACCTCTTCACTATGTACTAAATATTAGAATCATGAATACAAATCAAAGCTCTAGAGTTAGCCTCTCCACCAAACCGGACTTATCATTTCATTTCAATACATGACCAACCTTGGTCTTTCAATTCTCATTTCATTTCATTCATTTCACTGCCGGGGGAGACTTAGCTACTCTTGGTTTCAATTTACAATTCACAACTTCCAATTGAGCACTTTCAGCTCATCATTCATTTAGAGTCTCACAGACTTGCTCATCATGATTTTAGCCTTTCATATTCATTTAATTCTCAATTCCCATTTATGATTCATTTTACATAAATCCACACAGTCATAAAAAGAGTTCATAGAATTCGATCATAAAGTTCACAACTTTCAACAGCAATAAATAAAATGAAATCTCATACATACCAAAATTCACTCTGTACAGTCGACTTGGAAGGACACCAGTCAACTCATACAGTCAATACAGGTTCATCATAATTACTCGGGATAGTCGACTGCTGCACATAGTCAGTCGGCTGTCCCGCAATCTTTCATGTTCACAGTGTCATCCACATGACAGTCGACTGCTCATCCATCAGTCGTCTGTTCTTGGATTCTTTTATAGTACATTTCCATGTTCAGCTCAGTCGACTGGCTACACACACTAAGTCGACTGGTCAGTTTCTTAATTCCAAAACAGAGATTATCTTTCCAACCGTTCTCATATGCACTTTCATCACAGCATACATACATTCATATTTTATAGACACCACACTTCTTACTTGTTCAGTAACATGGTAGCATGGAATTTCAATTTACTAATATGTTCTTTTCTTTAAGGAAAACACTTTAAACATGCACTCACACTATTCATAACTTTCTTACGAAGATGAAGATGTAAATCTCAAACCATTATACTAGGTTAACATAATGGAATATCTCATTTCATGGAATTGCCGAATATTCATACTTAAATCGATGCACCAGTCGGCTGAACACCTTGTCAGTCGACTGCACCGACAGTTCTTAGTTGTGTCAGTCATCGCTAGTTATTTTCATCCATTTACCTTCCCTCCATCATATGTGTCATAGGGAAAATGTAAAAATTAGTGATCACACGATTACGTCTATTTGCACATATGTTTATTCCCACATCATGAAAAATAATTGTCTCGTACCAGTCGACTGGTTCATGCGACAGTCGACTGTACCGACACTTTCGTTCTTATTATCAACAGCATGTTTAAGCAATTTCTAATACATTCAATTTACTTTTTATAACATGGTAGCAATCATAATAATCATGGTATAATTCCTACATTAGAAGTCCTGAGAAACACCCACCTTATATGAAGAAATAATCGAAATCCCGCAAAAGCTCCTCAATATAGTGAACGCCTCCTTGCTCCTCGCACCTTGCTCCTTTGCTCCACACCGAACCTTCAGAGTGCTACTCGGCCTCCACAGAAAAGCACACACACAACTCACAAATACCTCTCTTAATAAAGAACAATCTTAGTGTAAAAGAGATAGGGAAATGGGAGGGGTATTTATACTAGGAAATAAGTAGAATAGAGGGCTAGGATTTATTGGGGAGTTATGAGATCAAAGGTTAGGATGCATTAGGGGGTTGAGAAACTACCCACACTTCACAAAATAACCACCCATGATCTATCCCACTACCCTACTCACATCCGGCCACAAAGGAAGGGTGCTCAATGCACGTGTATGCGAGATGCACGTGCTTGCACAACCCACACTAAATAAAACTTGTACAAAGATAATAAGTTTCTTATATAAAAAGTGTTACACAAAACAAGTTGTAGAAAATAAAAAGTTAAATTTATGGGCTTAAATCCATTTGGGCCAAAATAAATATTTTAAAAAGAAAATAAGCAAATTAATATTGGGCTTTAAGAAAATGTTTTATAGAAAACAATACACTTTATTCATCATGTTGAGAAATAATAGTCAACATGCTACACAAGCATACCATATGTAAAAATAAATAATCTTTCATGTATTTGAAAAATCAGGGTATTACACTACCATATATATAATACTATTCTAATACCCTAACCCTAACCCTAGCCCCTAACATGTGCAGCCGCCAATCCTTAACCTACTCTACTGTTGAACCCCTTTCCAACTATTCTTCTTCTTCGATTCCACAATCCACCTTCAACCCACCGCAACTCCACTCATCCGCCATTGCTCCCTCACCCCCGTTCGCACCCCTGTGCACCGCCAAATGCCGCTCGCCGACATCCTGCCATCATCGCCACCGTCTCGACGTCCAGCCAGCCACACCAGAACGCATACTACAACCACCTTCGGACCCATCATCCTCCGTCGGCGCCTTCCTCTGTTTTCCCCCCGAAACAGAGCACCTCCATCATCTTCCATCCACCTCGTGCCTGGTCAAAACCCAACTGCTCCTACCTCCTTGTCGAGCCATTGCAATCACCTTCGACCCCTGAACCCTCCGTTTCGTCGACTGCAACCATGTGCACTGCTGCTCCTCCCTTCATCAACCTCCGACTCTGCCTGTGCCTCTGAACCTATCTCCCTATTGCCATCCCTGTCTTTGTTGAGCCAGCCCCGTCGACTCCCGAGCAACTTAGTATCGCCACTACCATCGCAGTTCACCACCGTTGCTGCGAAGTCAAAGTAGAGGTAGTCACAGATCACTGTTGCTGTGTGGGATTCGCTGTGTGCTGTTGTGGGGTAGGATTGCTGCTTGCCGTTTTGATGTTGTGGATCCCGTGTTTTGCCATTTGGTGTTTTGGCCGAGTTTGCTAATTGCTGTTTGGCCTTGTGGTGTTGCTGTTGCTGTTTTGGGCGACCCACAGATTGCTCGTTCTTCATCGCTGTCGGGATCCTCATCCCGTTATTTGTTTGCGTTCGGATTGACCGTCATTAAGGCAAGTAACTTGTATGATTCTTTTGTTTCCCTATACAAGCACCTTTGAAATACTGCAAGTAGATTTTAGTTATGACTCGCCTTTTGTTATCGTTGATAATCTTGGTCTTATTTGTTGTTCGTCTCCATTAATTTCCATAATCGTAAGGGTCACAACTATTCGTTAATAAACTCTTTTCAACATCGATCTTCAAGCAATCAACAACATCATCAAGTTCATCATCCACTCAAGGCAAGTAACTTGTAAGAATTTTCTTGTTCCTCGTACGAGCATAAATACCGCAAGTAGATCTCACTATAACTTGTTCTTCATGTTCTTACTCATTGATGGTCTTAATTCTATTTGTTGATTTGCTTCTATCAACCCCATAGTCAAAAGATTTCCCCAAACAATTTATTATTATATCCCTCACACAAGCACTATGTAGATCTAGGAGATTTATCTATATGAATGCATGTTATAGATGTTTGGTTGTGTTGAGCATGTGAATGATGTTTCCTTTGTTAATGAGTTTAAAATATACGTGGCTTTCTGATTAGATACTTTTTACACTCTGATTTACACCATACATCTACCCGGATCCATCATAAATACTAATCATGTTATAATCCATGCAAAAAGTAACTTTATATACTGCTGTCCTGATTTTGTATGATGATTTCGACCCTTTTAATTACAAAATTTTGAATTAATTTCTGAATATGAATTGTAGCCCCATGTGTCTAGTTTACAGAACTTTTGACGGAATCAAATTACAAATTATATTTTGTGTGTTATGGCGGTTTTAGTACTGTTGGGTCTGGATTTTCAGATTCATAATTTTACTGTGTTACCCTATTTTGCAATTTAATTTGAACATGTTATCAGTAATATAATAATATGAAATTTATCTTGCTGAGACTAGACATGCTAGGGTGTCACTCTTAATTTTTCTAGATTTATTTAATAAGTTTCCAGACCTGTTTCATGCATGTGAACACAACTTTAAGAATTCTGGCTGAACACGAAATCTGTGTAGAATGTGGATTTGAACCCAGTATCTGTAACTTTATATATCATGTTTATATGCACTGGAACCGAAAGGAAGTTTAGTTTCTAGAACTTCTGGCGGATCCAGATTTGCATTCCTGTAGCAATGAGAATTCCAGTTTGGTGCAGTAACGTCCTACTGTCCAGAATTGAAATTCTTGTTGTTTTTGATAATTATAAGTTGATTTGACACTTGAACATGTTTTCTAGCTAGCCTGAGCTTGTTTCCTATTTACTATCACATTTACTTGCCCTGTTTGTACACTTTCATGCCTGTTTGATAATAATAATAAGTAATCAAGCCGTGGTTTAAGGGAAAGACCTAGTAGTGGGGTATATAAAAGATTGTACTCGGAAGGGGTCCCGTGTTTCCCATGATTATAAGTTAAATGGAACTAAGTGCCACGTCAGGAGGTTGACGGGGGTCACCTCTAGAGCCTGCGAGGGTTACCTTTAGTGCCCATCACTTGATTACATGATATGAGTTTGAAATTAAATGGAACTAAAGTGCCACGTGCCATGTCAGGGGTTGACGGGGGCCACCTCTAGTGCCTGCGGTGGTTACCTCTAGTGACCATCACTTGATTACATGATATGAGTTTGAAATTAAATGAAACTAAGTGATACGTAGAACTAAGTGGCACGTCAGGGGTTGACGGGTCCACCTCTAGTGCCTGTGGGGGTTACCTCTAGTGCCCATGGTTTGATTACATGCTCATATTTCCTGCTAGACCCGAGTACATGATCTTGTATAGTCCACCACTAGGCCTAAACGTAACTTATTTGTATGCAACAATCATGTGGTATATATATAGGATGCATGAGTGGTGCATTCGACATGATTATATAATTGACTTAATAATAACATGTTTTGGCTGTACACACATGTCATCTGCTTCACTTGTTTACTTGATACTTGTTATAAATTATATGTTCACTTGTTACATGTTCCTGTTACTTGACTCAGTTTACTTGCTTGCTAGTTTTAGTGGATTCCATTACTAGTTGCATTCTTGCCATAATATGTTGTATGTTCTTGATTCCAGTTCCCTGTTCTATACTTCTTGTATATGTTCCTTTACCCTTTTGTTTGTACTACTTGTGGCCTGTAGCTTGCACTAACGGCCATCTTGTCTCTTGTTTCTCTATTTCTTCCACATGTTAAACACACCGGTTTTGGTGATCAACTACTTGTAGGAGTGGGTGAGCAAACATTTTGAGCTTGGGCTGGACATGCATGCATTAGTCTATTCCTTGTATTGAACTTATTAATTTCTGTTTCTACTTAAACTTGTATTGTGCATGTTGTCTCGAAGTTTTGTTTGTTACCAGATCTTGTTTTATTTGAGGATTTTATATTTGTTTTCAAATAACTATTTGATTATGGAATTTGTTCATGCATGCGTGGTTGCTTTATTCTTTTCTTCTGTTGTTGTTATACTGTTGAGTTGATCCATACAGTTTATGAATGGTGAAAACCATTCGCTGGGCCTTGTCACGTACTTGTATTCCATATTCTTTTGGGAAGCGGAGCGTGACAAAATCCATGAGTTGTGACACAAAATTTCCACCAGATCATACGAATGTGACCCGAGCAAGCTGGCAGAGCATCAGTCGAGCAACTAGGATGAGTTTCCTCCAAGTGGGAAAGCTTTAAGCAGTTTAGGAGGTCCCTCTTATTTGTGGATGCAAGAAGTGCGAGATGAAGATGATCGATCTCGGCGTCCCGAGGATCTGCTCCAATATACACCACTATCTGTTAAACATAGAGGTGGGCGGATTTACTACAACACCTGAAAACATAAAACAATTATCTCAGAGATTTTGAACAAGTTTTCAGGCGATCCCACCAAACACATCAAAAGTTCTTACTAAAAAAAACACAAATGTTGAACACCAAAAGTATTTTCATTAATTAAAAGTGAAGATACATGAGTGGTGGCCAATCCCCTATTCGGCAATATACAAAATCAAAGTAAGAAAATGGAAGATGGAGGGGAAAGATCAAGGGTCCACCTCGGTCAATGGAGCCGCAAGAACGAAAGTCACGAGCAATTCCTTCCTCTTTGCCCTATCATCCTCCTCTGGACTCTACTCCTCTCTAGCTTCAGGCACCTTCGGGGCCTCCTCCTCTTCCTCATCATCCTCTGACTCCTCGGTCGGCTTAAGGTCAAGGCTGTATCCATTCCCATTGATGTCGGAGATGCACTCGACCACATCTCTAATAGCCCTAGCATAGACCTTCTTCATGTTCTCAAAGAGATGATCATGTTCTTCGGCCTCCATTTCGGCCACCACGGTCTCCCTCTTCTTTACTGTTGCCTCCCTCTCCTTCACTAACTCTTACCTCTCCCTCTCCTACTCGGCCTCAACGTGAGCGACCCAGGTAAGCAAAGCTGCCTCCCGGCTCTTCACCGCCTCATGCTCCTTGGCGGTCTTCTTTCCCTCTGACTCAGCTCGATAGGCATTGTTCCTCTAGGCCTTCTCTACGAACTTTATCTAATCAATCAGATTGCAGAAAAGGCAAGTGATCTGCAAGGAAGAAAAACTTCAAGACTTAGAGATATATGGAGGAATACAAAAAACTACACAACAAGTAACCAAACATACTGATAAGTTGGCTCGGGAGATCTCAAAGATGGAGGAGTCACTCATCCCGTTGGCCAAACTCTTCCAATCCTATGGGGTTAGGAGATTCTTAACCGCTTCAAGGCAGTTTGTCGATTCGCCAAGGAATCCGTCGTGCCCCTTGATGCCTCAACCAGGTACGTAGACCTTCACCTACACCTCAATAAAGATCGCATCTGCATCAACAACAATTGGAGGATGCTCGCCGCAATGGTTGCGCTTAGAGAAATTTCCCCTGCAGTAAGGCTCATTGACGCCGCAGGAGGCGAATCCAAGCCACCACCAGGGTGGATGCCGAAAAGCACTTGGTCGCCTTCGAGGACGTCGACTTGCTCGAAGTCCACTTCCTTTTCTTATCCACTGCCCACCTTGATGCTTAGCCCAGTGTGGGATGCCATGACTGGTTTGAAATTCATGCCTTCTGCTTCTGTAAAAAGAGCAAAAAAAGATATGAGAATGATATAAATCAAAAGGAAAAAGATGGCTAAGTACTTGGTAAAAGGAAAAAACTAGAACTAATGGCGCACTAGGGTTCATTGGGCTCAACCCCCACAAAGAAAAGGGTCTTCTCCGTCACATCTTTCCACCTCAACTCCTTGCTCCTATGGAGAGCGTCACTCAACCACTTCTCCTCCTCACTCACTTTTGGTCAACCTTCACTCTCTTTAGCACATCCCCTTCCACCTTGTGGGGAATCCCCACTACTCAAAACTACAAACGATGAAATACTTGGTTTTCCAGTGCTTTATCGAGTCAGGGTTCTCGACTAATCCCATCTCCTGGTGGGGGAGAGATAGAGCCAGAAGTCCATATTATTCAGCTGATGGAGTCTAAAGTGCCTCTTCTAAATAGTTAAACTCGGTTCGATGCCAATATTTTGGCTCTGCAAGATGAAGCCGATTAAATGTCACCACATATTTGGCATATACTACATCGGACCAAGTTTGTACTAATTCAAAAATTCCTTCATGAATGGGAGCATGGGTAGATGCAACCCGGTATGGAAGGCATCATAAGGGAAGATGCAAAACATTGATATTCATCATGGAGAACACCCTAACCCTTATTTTCAGAAGAAGCCATGTGAAAGGGGAGTAATTAAATAACTTAACTATTTAAAAAGGCTTTTTTAGGAGCAAGAAAGCAAAGACAATATTCAAATGAAAGAAAGTGGAAATCCAATCAGTTCCAAAATGAATAAAATGAATTAGGCCGGGGGCAGGGAAAAGAGTCGAGTTGATAAGGCTCGACGACCGGGAGAAGCAAAACGAAATCCGACCTAATTCATGATGAGCCCACCAACTTCCTGGTGACATGGCAGAAGCAACTCATACTCCGACGGAATTCCAAAGGCCACTCTAATCTTCATGAGATCCTCTCTTGTGAGGATAGTTTTGATGTGATCAGCCAGGGCAGTATTATGGTTCGTGGTAGCAAATGCCAAACGACACAAGATCCCCAAGTCTTTAGGGTATTGGCGAATGAGAAAAGGAGTATGAGGGCGATGAAGAAAAGTGAAGAAGTTTCCCATTGACTCTATATTCCTCTCAACTATCTCCTCCACCACAATTGAAGACCTGACTACTTATTTTCCCTTCTCCTTTCTCATAAGTCAGGCAGATAGCACTTCTTTGTCAATATGATTCTAGGAGGAGGCAGAGCTACTCGAAGAAACCCTAGACATGACTTATAATTTATAATAGGATTACCTGGCTGACGAAGACGACTTAATGACGAAAAAGAAGCTAAAAAACTCATCGAAGTTGGATCTTAGAGAGAGAAACTCTTAGAGAAAATGTGAGTAAAGTGAGAAGAAATAAGGGAGGGGGTGAATTTATAGAGGAAGAAATTCAACTGCCATAATCGTGTGATCCATTTGGTGCGATCACAATGGTCGACGAGGTGCCATCGCAGCAGTCCAAACTGCATAACAGTGTGGTCCACGTGGTGCCAGCTCAACGATCCAAACTGCATAACTATGTGGTCCACGAGGCACAATCTTTGCTGTCCAGATCTTTTTCAATCTAATGATCGAACACAAAGGTACAGGGAGGCAGAACGACAAAAAACGATGATGTGATGTGACATCACCCTTGATCCTCGGTGTTCAACACGATAAAAAAGCAGTCCGAGGAGCTCATTAGTTTCGACAATTCCGATCGTCTGATCTATCTCGTGATTTGTGCCCCATGCCTTGTCAGGGATGAATCCAAAAACTCTTAGTTGGGAAAGCATAGCTGACAACAAATTTATAAATTGTTCCATTGGCAAAAAAAAAAAAACAACAACAACTAATAATAGATATCATTTTGCATTGTTCATCCATATATTTAAAGTTGTCAGAAATTATGTTTTTCTATCAAAAATGAAAAGGTGTAGAATATATATAAAAGGGGAAAAGGGTTATGAGCAATTTGCTCATTTAGTAAATGAGCAAGTGATGAGGTGGCATGCATGTGATACATTGAGTATCTAACTACTTTTTGGATCTCCCATTCACATGCATGCCACCTCATCACTTGCTCACTTATTAAATGAGCAGATTGCTCATATCCCTTTTACTCTATATAAAAACATAAAAAGAATATATTAAAAAGTGCAGTCGGTGAATTGGAAATTTGCTATTATGGGATTAATAGGGGGTTCTATAGAAATCTTCAAGGGGGCTAAAGGGGTGAAATTTTGTAAAGTTTGGGGGGGGGGGGGGGTTCGGTGGGTGGGTGCATCTGCCCCACCTGGCCCTTCTTAGCTCCGACCCTGTGCCTTGTGATGTGCGTCCAAGCTTATCTGCGAACAAAATGACAATAATGCAGTCCTAGGATCTTAGCACTTTCGACAATTTCTGATCTTCCAATTTGCCTCGTAATTCATTCCCCATGCTTCGTGACGCGTGCCCAAGCTCCTCGGTGAAAAAAGCGACAAAACAAATGTAGTCCAAGGAGCTCAGTTCTTGTCGATGATTCTTGACCGTCTGATCTGCGTCGTGATTTGCGCCCAAGCTCCTCAGAGCCACTCTTGCAGTCTAAGGAGCTTGGGTGCTTTCACGCCGCTCCCGATCGTCTAGTTGCCTCAGTTTTTGTGCTCCATTAATCTGACTGCCTGATTGTCATTTGCTCTCTATTGACTTTTTGATTACAAATTATAAAAAATAATTATAAATTCAGGAAAATTAGTTAAATGAATTCCAAAAAATGTTTATAAATTTGGAAATTTTAATAAAGAATTCTAAAAAGTTATCATTAATTCGAAAAATAATTATAAATTTAGAAAATTTAATTAAAATATTCCATAAAAAATGATTAATTCTGGAAAAATAATGAATTAAAATTTCAGAAAAATATTTAAAATTTTGGAAAAGTTAATTAGGAAATTCTAAAAATACGGGAAAATTAATTGGAAGTCCTGCAAGGTTGTTAATACCCAGAGAAGCTCCGAACAAGACTTCAAGTATCCCTGAAGGTCATATATGCTCCCCCGATCGCCCGAAGTAGAACGAACTACTCCTCGGAGGCTGCAATTCCCAGCCTTCAGGAGTGAGGGGATTATGATATGGATGAAATTGGAGCCACATGATCTCAGCACCCATCTCGAAGCTTCCCAGGGTAGAGCAGTAATTTCCCAACAACAATAGCCCTACTAAAGGAACACGGGCTGTCTTCAGACCCATAAGATGAACCTGATCTACAATTATGGCTTACATACAACCTAACAGAGTGAAATTTCTAGCTAATTACAGTTGTCTATCAAATTCCCTAATCTTATTCTTTAACTATAAGAATCTCCAATAATTTCTGAAAAGATACCTTTTCAAGTCTATCTTCTATAGCCAATGGATACTCCCCCCCCGAGCCAAAGGTAGTCAATCTTTCTCCACTAAAAATCCTAATCTTTATTTTGGGGTGCTGACTTGAGCATCAGAGGGTCTTACTTTGGATCCACCTCCGATGTTAATGCTTTTACAGATTTTTCAGACTTTTCAATCGTCCATATAAAGACCTAGATCAAGATCCGATAATTCCAGCTATTCAAATCAAGATTCTGGTGATCATCAGCCATTCATATATTTAGATCCGATCGATGGTCCAAATCAGAGCTATTTCCTCAACAAAAGAATTCATTATCTGATTGCTCCCACACCAAAATCAGCAGCGACACCTGGATTTATGGGCTATCTTGCCAGAAGTATGCATATACCGGGATTTTGAAGTCAGCCTTCTTAGCGAACAATTTTTTGAAATGACCCTAAGAGGCTGCCAAGATTAGCTTCTCCTCCTAGACCGTCCCTTCCTCATATTTGATTGAAGGAATGAGATTGGTTCGCATGTGATCACTTGCCACCAGATAAAAAAAATGTTGTATTTGCATGACCTTCTTTCAGCCAAGTGAGCCGTAAAGGTTAATGCCACTTGATCTCTTCCAGCATGTAGATCCTTATGAGTTCCTCTTTAAGATGAGAAGTCTTGATCGCTCTATTTGTGAAAGATCCTTAAATTATTTGTTCCTTTCCGGACAATCAATTTTCTTTAATTATGGTGTCCTTCGTTCTCTAAATGGTAGTGAAGTTTTTCCAATTCCATCTCATTAATCTCGACCGGGTAATGGACTAATGATGCTTATTGAATTTGTTGATTCCAGATACCGGGTAGAATTGGCAATTCTACACTAAAAATAGTGATAATTACTAATTATAGATTATAGCTCTAAAATGATAAAAGGTTTTGTTATGAAATGGAAATGACACTTGATTAATCTAAGAAGTTCAAATTCGAAAACAACTCTTTCAAATTTTACTTGTACATACTTCATTCTCTAAATAAACATTGAAGCTTTTTTTTACCTAACCCCTTAATTTATGTTGGCTATCTGTATATATCACAGTTTCAGTATTTTCTATCATGTTCTCCAATTTAAGGTTATTATTTGAAATGGGTCTTATCTGAATTTTTTTCTTCTAATTATTTGTGAACAGATATTTAATTAAATTTTGAGGAAAAGAAAAAGTGAATATTTTAATTAGGCTATATTGGAAAAGAGGAATGATAGCTTGTTCTTCCAAATAACAATGCCAAATAGTAATGTCAATAAACATAAAATTTGTGCGAATGCTAACGCATAAATACATAAAGTTAAATGCATGACTCATTTATTTCCTTTGTCCCTCTCTTCTTTCTTTCCACTTTCTCTCTTAACCCACCATCACATTCCACCGACACCCAACAACACACACACATAAAGAAATATATCGGTGTTGCAGTTGGGTGTGGGAGCAACAGATAATGTGAGTTCTTATATTCGGGAAAACGGCCGTGATCCTGACATTCGTTCTATATCCGAAGAAAAATCAAGTGGATTAGTTGGGGAAGGAGCTAACTTGCCAACCTGCAAAAAGAAGCTTGAAATACTAGGGAGTATTCCCGGCAACAGACCATCCGATGCTTAAGTCAAAAAACAACAATTTAGGGGAAGGGATTCTGTAGAAAAAAGAGCGATCACCTTGTAACAGTGCCAAAGCAGTTGTATTTATCATTCTTTGAAGAGTCCGTTATGGAGAGATTCTCAGCTGGTCATGGGGTCCTGTCGATATCGGATCTGGCATTAATAAAATGCCCCCTTTTTTTGGGGGGGGGGTTGGTTGTGGCGTAACTGAATGGATGACTGACATGATCGGCGAAATGGGTCGGAGGTATGCGATTGGGCCTGCAGAAGGCTCGTGGAGCGGGTTTGGTTTGGGCTCTTTGTTTGACAGGCATTTTAAGCCCTAGAGGGCCTTGTGATTCGTGTGAGAATCCCAGGGCGGTGGTCAATTACAGCTTTTAGCCATATCATGAGCCCCCATTCTCGGAGATGAGTTGTCGATCGTTTCCGAGGAGTAGATAACTCGTGGGAAAAGTGTCGACGACCATACCGAGTGGTGGTGTCTATCGTTGAGGTAGTGTTCAAGGATTGGAGCCAGAGTATCGTTTCTACCTGTGAATCTAAATTATGGCCCTTGTTATGGATAGTAGCCTGAAGGAATCCTTCATTGCGTCAGTTCCTGTGTTGGTCGGGGGGACGCTTATCAGGCTTAGGTGCTAGCGGAGTGGGTGACATCAGGTTCAGTACCCGTGTCCTCTTACTTTGTCAAGTTTTATGGGATTCGAGGAGTTGTTACGTGACAATAGCCATTCCAAAGGTCGCATTTCATGTAATACGAGGGGGCGACACGTGCCGACGGTTCATGACGAAGTCTGCTTCTATAAATCTGCTCCTCCTTGCCAATTTGTGTGTGTGTGGTGGGGGGGTTGTTGTTTTCTTTGCACCTGCAGTTCCTTTTCAACAAAGTACTGCTCTGAGAATGTCGACCGTGGAGCTTCGCAGCTCGTCTTCTTTAGGTGACTATAATGGATTGGGGATTAGATCTTCCTTGGATGGATCAGACAAGTTCCTCAGGTCGTTCTCCTCCATAAGAAAGTGGACTTTTGAACATGAAGCCTAGCTTGGAAGTCACCTGAGGCTCGCCCCATGTAACATATGTTTTTTTTAATTCCTTAATTATTTGATTTAAATTATTTTTAAATATGTTTCTGAGTATATTTACCCCTATTAATTGATTTTATTGGTATTAGAATGATTAAATTGATATTTTGGGGTAAACGGGAAAAATTGAAAATATAGGAGTTTTGAGATGAGTTTTCTCGGAGGAGATGAATCTGATTTGACTCGAAATTTTTCTGGGGCATTTGTTCATGATAGGGGGTTTAAAATTTTGAGTTATTAAATTATAGTGTGAAATTGAAAGTAGTTTTCAAAAATATTGCGATATTTGTATATATACATGTTTATATGTATTGCTATTGTTCATAGCTAATGATTTTAATTACAACTATGCATAGAAATGCATTTCTAATTTTATTTTATGTTTGGGAGAGATTTAAGTACATTATGGAGTGATTTTTACAAGAAAAACCCTAGAAAAGTTCATTAGAAGGGTATAAAAATAACCCTATGGTCAAAAGAGAGACTTATATTGAATTTTACCATTTTATTTACTTCTCCATACTCCTTCTCCTCCCCCTCCCACTTCAGTTCGTCCAGCAAAAGAAACCCCCACCACCGACCATGACTTGGGTTCCAAAACCCTAGTGATTCCAACAAATTTTTGAAGAAAAATTGAGGGTTTAGGCTATTTTTGAGGTGCTCTCTTCAATTTTGGAGTCTGTTTGCAAGGATATGTTTTGTAAGGATATGTTTTGTAAGGTGAGAAATTGTGAAACCCTATTTTATGTGAATATATGATTTTGAGTTTTAGTGCTAGAAAATGATATAGTAGGGTAATTAGGTGGTGCTGGTAATTATAGAGAAGAAATATTGTTAAGAAATTGATTAGTTTGTAAGTTGTTAATTAATTAGTGTGTTGGCTTTAGAATTTGGATAATAAATAGAATAATCGATAAGTATGAGTTATAGAAATTGTTGTGTATTAAGGGGAAACAATTTATAATGGGTGTAGTGAAAATTTTATGGAGTTAGAAACCCGTCAGAATCTCAAAAATATGGGTATACCATGTATGCACGCCGGGTGTTCGGTGAAATGCCCGAGCGAGGTTTAGGTGAAAATTTAATGAATTCGGAGGTGTAGTTGAGTCTCATTATTATTATTAACCTTAATATGCGAGGTTAGGAAAAAGAGGATTAAAGAAATTAGAAAATAGGAAATTTTCCTATGAGAAAGCCTCCGATCAATAAGGGAATGTTTGTATTGGGATCCAAATTCGAAATCCGTCGATGTAGCTCAGCTACTTAGGTCATTTGTGATACGTGGGTGAAGACGGATTCGAATTTGGAGATTTGTAGGTCGAGTTTTGAGTTTTAAGCTAATCGGTCCTATAATTTTCTATTTAGGTGGAAAAAGTCGAACTTCGACAGGCTACAGGGCGGACGTGGGACTTCGTTTGCTCGATCCGTCAGGTGAGTAGGTTGTATTTATAAATATTTTATATTGTGGCCAACTTTCGTGGCTTTTTGATATATTTTGTAAAAGATATAGCGAAAATTGATTTTCAATGAAAATACGGATTTTTGGGGCCCGAAAATGGGTTTTTGTGATATGTGGTGAAATTAACTATTTTAAGTATATAAAACCTATATTATGGATTAATGTGACGTGTTGAAGTATAAAAATTAAATATATTAAATCGTTTATGCATATATTTACCCCGTGCATGTTTTATGCATGTTTTTGGGGTATATAGGCCGATATAGGCAATTGGGTATATGCGGAGCCTGGTGTATGGGTTAGCATGCTATGGATGGATGTTATAAGATGTTATTAGATGAAATTAGTGATTGTGATCATGTTTTGAAAATCCGTGTAATTATAGTGCACGTTTTGTGCATGTTTTGGGGCATATAAGCCCTTATAGGTAATTTTACTTATATAAAACATGATGTATGAGCTAGTATGCTATAATTGGATATTATGAGATTTAATTAGAGGAAATAAATGATTTTGGCCCCTTTTCTTGGAAACCCGCATGTGTGGTGTATGTTTGTGTATATATATATATAATGATATTGACTCGGGATGTGATAATTGATGAAATTAGTAAGTGGGAATATGTTTACATTATAATTATGTTCGAAGTGAATTGATGGATAATAATTGATATTATAATGTGATGAAGTATACATTTTGATACTTTTACGATATGGAATAACATAATGTAGTTCTTTTATTACTATTATAATTTTGGCGCATTAATAATATGCATTGATATGATATGATGGTTTTATATGTTGAATGACAGAATGTATGCATAATGTGGTATAATGATGTGATGATTAATATTGTGGACACTGGATATGCATTAAATGGTAAGATAAAAGATAAGATGGTACGTGTTAATAAAATGTGTTATTAATTCACGTGATTAAAGTCAAGGTTGTGGCAATTATTGAATTCATAAGTGAAATGCGTGTGTTGATAAAGTAAGCTGAAAAGATGAAATGATTAATGCTTATAACAGATGATTTTGTTGACCAGTTCCTACAACAATCCTGGGGGTTTGGGCTAGACCTCCTAATACCCAAGGACCGGCTTGGGGTGCGGTGTTTTTCCCTCCTGGCTATCGGCTGGGAGGAAGTACCCTAGTATATCTGGGGTGCGGTGTTTTTCGCCCAAGCTATCGGCTTGAGTCCCGGTTTCCCTCGATGACAGATGTCGCGAGGAAGTACCCAGTTTACCTGGGGTGCGGTGTTTTTCCCTCCTGGCTATCGGCTGGGAGGAAGTACCCAGTTTACCTAGGGTGCGGTGTTTTTCCCTCGATGACAGACATCGCGAGGAAGTACCCAGTTTATCTGGGGTGCGGTGTTCCCTCGCTAGTTCGGCTAGGAGGAAGACGTAGCCTCGGACGAGTAAGACTCTGTGTGAGCATCGGTCCGCGTGTTTTACTGGGCTGTCGGCTTTCAGTATGTTGGGATATTGTGGCTCACTGGTCGACAAACTAATAAAATAAATAAGTGTTAATAATAAATGTGGTAGATTAGAAAGTGGATAGTAAATTGTGAATTGTGTATGAGAAATAAAGTGGTTGGGAATGAAGTAAATGTGAAAGAAAACGAGTTATGAGTTATTGTATGAAAAGAAGTGATAAATGTAGTACGTGGTTAATTTAAAATGAGATTAATAAAAGAGACATGTATTCTCATGTATAGTACGAAGTAATTGTATTATATATGTGATCATTAAAGTAAAATATACAGTTGATATGAGTTGTACCTTGGAATTGTGTCAAGGAACTACCTGCCCGCTATTTCTGTGGAAATGGTGGGAACTACCTGCCTTGGCATAATTCGCAGGGTGAGTTGGTATGATAGTGGTAAGGATTAATGGAAATGAAGAATTAAATAAAGCGAAGATGATAAGTGATTGAAGTAAATTAATAACCAAGCTATCGGCTTGAGATGTGATGTGATATTACCCAAACTGTGTGTTTGGGGTGCGGTGATTGATACCCAAGCTATCGGCTATGGGGTGTGATATGTGGTGGCCCCAAATTATGTTTGGGGATTCAGTGAAAATGATAATAAGATTTATTGTTTGTAAGAAAAAGAAATTACTAAAGCGGTATAATGAGATGGGAATGAACCATAATGCATGTTTTTGATGTAATAAGTATAAGCATTCTTCTAGTGATGTGTTAATGATGTAATGAAATGTGAGAGCATTGCAATAAGCAATAAGATGTTATATTTGCATCATAAGACATGAATAAATGTGGTATTATGAGAATAGAAGCATTTGTAAGAAGTGATACTTGATAAGGCATAATAAAATAAATACCAGTATGATGAGATTGGTTATGAAATTGGTTATTAAGAGAGTATGTGTATTAGGAGTTGTATTCATACAAATGGTTATTAATGAAAGGAGTAATAACATCATGTAGTATATTCATATAATGCTATTATGACGATACTTGTGGAGGAATGAATATTTGGGTTAGAGAATTTAAATTGAAAAGTAATGGATTGTATGTGTATTCGTTCTATGCGGATGAAAAATAAGAATATTTATATACGAGGTCGATGTGAAGTATATTATGAAATGTGGAAAGTTATGGATAATTAAATAGTTGAATGCGGGATTGGCAGAGTATTTGATATATCATTGTATTGACGATGTTGTTGTGTTCAGGATTCAGGTTGCATCATCTTAATTTGGTATTCATAAGTTTAAATTATTTTCTTTATACTATTTTAATTTTTTATTTGATTAATAACTATACTCACACCAGAAATGGCTAACCCCTTAGTGTTTGGGGGGTTAGGGGAGTCTGAGGACTATCCTAAAACCCCCACTGTTACAGGTTGTCATCAGTGCAGAGGTGAGGCGTGGATTGGTAGAATGCAGTTTTAATTTAAAAAATTTGTATTATTTAGTTATAGGAATAGTAAAATTTATGATTTAAATTGTAATATGAATGTATATGCATGTATATGATGATGATGAGTATAGTGTGGGGTGGTATGGTATGTTTGTGACCCGTACCCATCTCGTTGTGGAGTACCAGGCTCTGTGGTAGGTTTTACAAAGATTTTTCTAAAATTTTATCTCGTTTTTCAAAGAAATTTATAGTTTTTAATTGATATTTAATAATCCGTTATGAGTTTGGCCCCCAGAGCGTTATATTATATTGCCTGTATGTTTCTGCTCATTTTGGCCTGGGGAGCCCGTGAAATGATTGGGTGGATTGTGAGCTACAGAATTTTGAGCAGAATTCCGTAAGCTTTTTGTGTTTCGGGGCAAAATTTACAGGGGAGACTCTGCCAAAATTTTCCTTGAAATATAACTTTCTTAGTTTATGATCAAAGTGATATAGAAATTGAAAGAATTGAATTTGGAGACTTAGTTTCAAAAATAAATTTTTTTTTTTGGGGTGTTGCACCCCAGACGTTCGGGGGAATAGGTGGTTAAGAAGGCAAGGAACGACTCGTGGAGAAAGAGTGGACCTTAGATAAACTCTTAGGGGCGGTGCTGGAGGCTGAGCTTATCTGTCACGCCCTGCTTCCCAGGATACGGGAACACGAGCACGTAACGTAGGCTCAGCAAATGATGTAAACACCATCCATAAGTTGTACCAAGCTAACTCAGCAATAAAACAACAAGATACAACCACAGCAGGAAAATATAATCACATGAAACAAGATAAATTCCAATAATTATGAAATAAACCAACAGTTTGATTATCCAACATCTGGGAAAACATAACAAAACTATGGGTTGTAGAGCCCAAACAGATACAAGTTCATAATAATGTTCAAGAAATAAATAGCAATAAAAAAAATTATGCAGCGAAAACTGGATCCATCTCTAGAAACGTTGCTCACCAATACCTTCAGGAATAGTTTGTTCAGCACTTGTAAATTCTTGGTCTAAAAAGAAATAAAAGGGTGCCCTTAGAGCAAGTCGTGGGCGGCAAGTAGAGAAAACAAAGAATGAAGGAAAACATGGATATCAAGAATAAGGACATGGTCAAAGACAAGAAACAAAACAAAGAGCAGGCAAAATATCAAAGGTGTACAGTAAATCACGCATGAAATGAGTGATATCAGCATCAAGCAGGAAATGCAGGTTATTAAGTATTTTATTAGTCTATATAGTGCACGTACTACTGCATCCCATACTACAGATTCCGCACAACACACTGAACGCTTTGATGGTGAATTTACGGTTCATGTACTCGGCCTAGAAATCAGGGTATCATGTTCAGTGTCAGTGTTTCTCGAGCAGGGTTTATAGCCATACAGTACAGTCAGTACAGTAGGGCCCGACCGAGTACAATCTCCGATTGTTCACTACCAAGTCATCCCATATAACCCCAGCTTGTTATCATTTTATTTCATCCTATGTGAGCATGCAAGAGGGTGTCAATGTTGTTCATTACTATGTGTGACTAGTTATAAGCATTACAGACAAGGCATGAGTCAAACACATCAAATAAACACATTTCCTAAAACTAGGACAGCATGACCTTGCTGTACTAAATCAGGACAGCATGACCTTGCTGTACTAAATCAGGGATGACAGGCACTACAATTTAGCAAAATTGAATCCGCCAGAAGATCTGGAAAATAGACTTCCACACGGTTCCAGCGAGTATAATTAAGGTATATAAAAGATATGGGAACTAAGGTGAAAATTCTGTTCTAATCAGATTTTAAGTCCAGTCAGCATGCAGTAGGTTGTATTCAACTAATTGTTTCGGGTCAGAGAATTCATTATTAAAATCTATAAAAATTCTGGGTTATGCCTATACATGTCTAGGTCCATCCTAAATTATTTCAGTTTTTTCTTGTACTATTAACATGGTCAAATAAAATAAATAACAGCAGAAAACGCATGAAAATCTGAGTCTGAATTTACTGATACAGCGGCATTAAAGTCATGATATTTAACAGATGGTAAATCAAAATTTAAATCTAGAGTAGGGAAAAATTATTTAGACATCAAAGGCTACGTTTTATGTTAGTAAGTTCCTTCAAAATATGTCTCTAGCATGGTCAAAAATCTATTCAAAATGAAACATACAGCAGTCCAGCAAATGTCTAAACATGAATTGGCAATTAAATAATTCACATAATCATATAAAGCATGCAAATTTGTAATCAAGTGAATCCTAGGTGTCAACATGCAATTTCTAAGGTTCATGGTACATTTATTATAGTCATGGTATCAATTCATCAATTAAACCAAATCAGTACATTCATGTCCATTTCATCAAGCAATTCTAAGTACAAATCTAGTTATTTTAATTGTGCATATGCATGAAACATTGGGGACTGGGTTAAAGATCAAAGAGATAGCATGAAGTTAAGAGTATGTCGGGTTAGCTCGTGTAAACCCTAGATAATCTTAATGGAATTGTCAAAACAGATTTTTGATAATAAAAAGTGACGGATCTACTTGCATGAGGTCAATTAATCTTGAACACAAATAATGAAAGGGGTTCAAGAAGAGACTTGCCTGTTATTGCAGATATTAATAAAAATAATAGAATAACGGGATCAGAATCACGGGCGAAATCTCCTAAACACGTGCGACAACGGCGAAGAAATCCCAAGCAAAACCAAACAGTAACTCAGCCAAACTCCACAATGGATCGGGCCAAACCCAGGACAGCAACACGGGGTCGGGTGCGGGCAGAAAATGGAACACCAAATCCAGCCACTCAGCGATCAAAGATCCTCACACTGGATTGGGCAGAGCATGGGACAGCAAAATGGGATCCGGTGTGTTCAGAACACAGTACACCAAATCCACCTAATGGGGGATCGTTTTCAACCTCTGCAAGAGAGAGAGAGAGAGCGCGATCGATCGGGGACGGCACGACTCGATGACTGCACGGCACGGCGACTGCGCGACACGGCGACTATGCGGCAGAGCGACATCAATACCACGATCGGGAAGCGACGGCGGCGACGTTACTCGCGGCGAACGGTGGCTCTGTTCTTCGGTCAAACACAGGGGATGACGGTGCTCGACTGGGGGCACGAGCGGCAATGCAAAGGGACAGGGAACATGACGACGAAGTGCACCCGACGATGGGAACTTCGGTGGTTGAGTTAACGGATAATGGCGAGGGCACGGGGGACGCGATGATGACGGGGACGATGAGGGAACGATGGGGATGACGATGGCGGGAGATGGTCGGGGTTAATGGCGATGGGGTGATGGGGTTTTGAGTCGGGGTGTTTGAAAACAGAGAGGGAAGAAAGAGAGGGTCGGGGTGAGAGAGAGAGAGCGGCGGATGAGAAAGAGAGAGAATTAATTAGGGTTAATTAATGTGGGTATTTATAGGGATCAGGAAATTAGGGTTTAGGTTAAGATTTAGTGGGTTCTGGGTTTCGGTTCTGGCTCCAAAAAGAGACAAACAAGGGCAATGAGACGAGACGAACACAATGGAGAACAAATCAAATTCAAAATAGAAAGAGCAATATTTACAAAAGAACAGAATCAAGCCAAAGAGCATAGATTGATCAAGAGAGAATAAAGAAAGACCAAGAAAAGCAAAAAACTCCATAATAAAAGAATTCAATTACAATAATCAAAAGAATACAAAATACATGAAAATTGAAAATAGGGCTTACAAATCCTACCCACCTTACAAGAAGAATTTCGTCATCGAAATTCATACAAGAGGTGCATAGGGCAAACTCCTGAAACAAACAAACAAAACAATGCTAAACAAGCAAAACAACCACAACTCAAACAAACGAGGAAACCTCTCCCGAATCTCTTCCTCTAACTCCCAAATAGACTCCCCTGGCGAGCGAGGATCCCAAGAAACTCGGACCAACTTGATAACTCTATTCTTTAGCACCTTCTCTCGACGGTCTAAGATAGAGACGGGTCAAATTTCATAGGACAAATTCGGCCTCACAGACAAGTCTGAGTAGTCAACCACATGACTGTCATCTCTAATGTATTTCCTGTGCTGAGAAACATGGAATACATCATGGACACCTGCTAAAGCTAGCGGTAACGCGAGCCTGTAAGCTACCTTGCCTACACGTTCCACAATGTTGAATGGACCGATGAATCGAGGACTCAACTTGCCTCCACCGCCGAAATGGATAACACCTTTCCAAGGCGACACCTTGAGGAACACATGCTTGTCTACCTCAAATTCTAGAGATCTTCGACGATAATCAGCCCACCTCTTCTGCCAATCCTGAGCGGCCTACAAATGCTTGCGAATCTGGGCCACGACGTCAACTGTCTTCGTGATCAACTCAGGGACTAAAAGTTTCCTCTTGCCGATATCATCCCAACAGACTGACGATCTACACTTGCGCCCATACAAAGCTTCGAATGGAGCAGCCTTGAGACTCGCTTGATAACTGTTATTATAAGAGGACTCGGCCAAGTAAAGATGATCCTCCCACGAACCTCCAAACTGAAGAACGCAGGATCTCAACATATCTTCTAGGATCTGAATTTTCCTTTCTGACTGCCCATCCGTCTGAGGATGGAACGCTGTACTGTAGCTCAGCTTAGTACCCAAGCTCCTCTGCAAACTCTCCCAGAATAGAGATCTAAACCTTGTATCCCTATCCGATACGATGCTGACAGAAACTCCATGCAGACGAACAATTTCCTGAACGTACTGCTCGGCCAAACTCTTCGTGGACTGACCCACACGGAAAGGATGAAGTGAGCACACTTCGTCAGCCGATCCACTATCTCCCAGATAGCGTTATGACCTTTAGGACTCCTCTGCAAAGCTGTCACAAAGTCCATCGTGATGTTCTCCCACTTCCATTTAGGGATAGGAAGGGGTTGCAAAAGTTCTGCGGTCCTCTGATGCTCTGCCTTCACCTGCTAATAGATTAGGCACTGGGCGACGAATCGAGCCACATCCTGCTTCATACCATGCCACCAGAAATGCTGTTTCAAGTCCCTGTACATCTTGGTACCACCAGGATGTATAGAATACGAGGACCGATGAGCTTCCTTGAGTAGCTTCTGCCTGACATCTCCTCTAGGTATACACAACTTAGAGCCAAACCGAAGCAACCCATCAGCATGGACAACAAAATCAGATCGCGAACCAGCCTTAACCTCGCTCCGAAACTCCTGCAATTGCTGATCACTCCCTTGAGCTGCCTTGATCTGCTCTACCAAGGACGACTGCAACTGCAACAACATAAGCTGCCGATCTGATCCGAGGAGCAACACATCCAACTCAAGCCTCCTCATGTCCTCCACAAGCTCCTTCTGCTGAGTGATGAACATAGCGGCAGGCCTCCGACTCAAAGCATCTAGCACCGAATTTACTTTGCCCGGGTGATACTGCAAATTGATGTCAAAATCTGCCATCAACTCCAGCCATCTTCTCTGCCTCATGTTCAGCTCCTTCTGCGTGAACACATATTTGAGGCACTTGTGATCTATGAAAATCTCAACTCTATCCCTAAGCAAATAGTGCCTCCACAACTTCAAGTCATAGATCACAGCAGCTAGCTCCAGATCATGCGTAGGATAGTTCTTCTTGTGAGGTCTCAACTGTCTCGAAGCATAAGCGATAACTCTGCATCAGTACTGCTCCCCGACCTCTTCCCGAAACATCACAAAAGATCACAAAACTACCCTGAACTGTCGGGTACAGTCAGCACTGGCGCTGACGTCAACCGACGCTTTAACTCGGCGAAAGCTTCATCACAAGCTTCATCCCAGATGAACTCTGCTCCTTCCTGGTCAAACTGGTCAAGGGTCTAGCGATATTGGAGAAATCCTGAATGAACTTTCGATAGTAACCAGCCAAACCAAGAAAACTCCGCACCTCAGAAACAGACTTCGGAATAGCCCAATCCTTGACCGCAGAAATCTTCGACGGATCCACAGAAATACCAGCACCGGAGATAATGTATACAAGAAAAGCAACCTGATCCAACTAGAACTCGCACTTATCGAGCTTCCCATACAGCTGGTTCTCCCTCAAAGTCTGCAGAACCACCTTCAAATGCTTAGCATGATCTGCCTTGTTTTGTGAGTACACTAGTATGTCGTCGATGAAAACCACAACGAACTGATCCAAGAACGACAAAAACACATGGTTCATCAAACTCATGAACACTGTCGGCACATTAGTCACTCCGAAAGGCATCACCAAGAACTCGTATTGCCCATATCTTGTTCAGAAAGCCGCCTTTGGAACATCCTCTGACTTCACCCTGACTTGATGGTACCCGTAACGCAAATCCAACTTCGAGAATACTGAAGCACCACCCAGTTGGTCGAACAAATTGTCGATCCTCGGCAATGGATACCGATTCTTGACGGTAACTTTGTTCAACTCTCTGTAGTCCATACAAAGCCTACGGCTTCCATCCTTCTTACCGAAAAACAGAACTGGGGCTCCCTACGGCGAAATACTAGATCTGACAAAACCCTTGTTAAGCAGCTCCTAAACCTGAACCTTCAACTCTGCCAACTCAATCGGCGCCATACGATACAGACTCTTGGAAATAGGGGTCGTACCAGGCAGAACATCGATACAAAACTCCATAACTCGGACTGGCGGCAAACCGGGCAACTCTTTGGGAAACACATCAAGGAAGTCTCGCATAACCAAGGGTGCAAAAACCATATCAGAACCTAGCGACGCAAGGGAAACAACTTCGGAATCCAACGAGTTCTTGACATGCCCTGATGGTGTCTCACCCGCGCGGAAAATGAACTCTGGCTATCCAGAAGGCCTAAAAGTCACCTTCTTCTCCCGACAATCAATTACGGCACAGGAAACACCCAACCAGTCCATGCCCAGAATGACATCGAAACCGGAGTTGGGAAACACAATCAGATCAGCCACAAAGACCACACCACCAATCTGCAACGGACTCTGCTCTTAGATCTGAGCCTCATCCAAAACATCGGAGTAAGCGCGAAGTTGAAGAGTAGTCAAACGGTCCTGGAGGGAAAAACTCAAGCCCGACAGAAAATGACTAGCCCGAGCCTCATTATTGGCAACGAGGGTAGGGCGAAGTGACTGAGCCGAGTAAACTCTACAGCATACTCATCCACGGAACGGGTTCCCTAATTAAGATAATGCTTAAATTAATATCGTCACAAGTGAAGTAGGCAATAATAAATGACAATTAAGAACATTATCTAGCTGACCTGAGTTAGCGAAACAAATTGTCGCTCCATCTCTACCTTGGTGACACTAGGAAAGAACTTCTCCATGAAGCTCTCAAAGAAAGTGGCCAACTCAATGGGTTGCGGCATCCTTTCGGATTCAACCCGCCACCAGATATGAGAGAGATCCATCAGCTGGATGCGAACCACATCCACACGATCCGCCTCAGCAACGCGAGCAGTAACCAGCAGTTGCTCCGTCCGGATGAGCCATTGCTCAGCTTCTAATGGAGACTCAGTACCCGAAAACTTATCCTGGTGCAACCTCATGAAATCGGCTACCGTACCAGGCCTAGGTGGAAGAGCACCAGGTGGGGATCCAGTGGCATTCTTATTGGCTGCCAAAGTGGCTTTCATCTGCTCATTGTGCTCCTGCTGAAGAGCCATCATCTACTGGATCGTCTCGAGAATAACAGCGTTATCCGGCTGCTGATCCAAGCAAGAAGAAGAATTCCCACGAGCCATAGCCTGAAACACGATCAAAGATGGTCAGTACCTAGATCATATATTAGTTATTATACATGCATTCATGTGATTACCTTGGTATGTAGTCATTGAGTTATCCTAGTTAGAGCCAAGCTCGACTAATATACCAATAAAAGCTAACCCTTGTAAAGATAGTCATGTTTGATTGATATATTACTCAACCGAGGCTCTGATACCACTAAAAACTCTGTCACGCCTCGCTTCCCAGGATACAGGAACACGAGCACGTAATGTAGGCCCAGTGAATGATGTAAACACCATCCATAAGCTGTACCAAGCTAACTCAGCAATAAAACAACAACAAGATGAATTCCAATAATAATGAAATAAACCAATAGTATGAATATCCAACATCTGGGAAAACAAAACAAAACTATGGGTTATGGAGCCCAAACAAATACAAGTTCATAACAATGTTCAAGAAATAAATAGCAATAAGAAAAATTATGCAGTGGAAACTGGATCCATCTCTAGAAACGTTGCTCACCAATACCTTCAGGAATAGTTTGTTCACCACCTGTAAATTCTTGGTCTAAAAAGAAATAAAAGGGTGCCCTTAGAGCAAGTCATAGGCAGCAAGTAGAGAAAATAATGAATGAAGGAAAACATGGATATCAAGAATAAGGACATGGTCAAAGACAAGAAACAAAACAAAGAGCAGGCAAAATATCAAAGGTGTACAGTAAATCACACATGAAATGAGTGATATCAGCATCAAGCAGGAAATGCAGGTTATTAAGTATTTTATTAGTCTATCTAGTGCACGTACTACTGCATCCCATACTACAGATTCTGCACAACACACTGAACGCTTTAGAATGATGGTGAATTCACGGTTCATGTAATCGACCCAGAAATCAGGGTATCATGTTCAGTGTCAGTGTTTCTCGAGCAGGGTTTATGGCCATACAGTACAGTCAGTACAGTAGGGTCCGACCGAGTACAGCCTCCGATTGTTCACTACTAAGTCATCTCATATAACCCGGCTTGTTATCATTTTATTTCATCCTATGTGAGCATGCAAGAGGGTGTCAATGTTGTTCATTACTATGTGTGACTAGTTCAAAGCATTACAGACAAGGCATGGGTTAAACACATCAAATAAACACATTTTCCAAAATCAGGACAACATGATCTTACTGTACTAAATCAGGGATGACGGGCACTAAAATTTAGCAAAACTGAATCCGCCAGAAGATCTGGAAAATAGACTTCCACACGGTTCCAGCGAGTATAATTAAGGTGTATAAAAGATATGGGAACTAAGGTGAAAATTCTGTTCTAATCAGATTTTAAGTCCAAGCAGCATGCAGTAGGTTGTATTCAACTAATTGTTTCGGGTCAGAGAATTCATTATTAAAATCTATAAAACTTCTGGGTTATACCTATACATGTCTAGGTCTAGTCTAAATTATTACAGATTTTTCTTGTACTATTAACATGGTCAAATAAAATAAACAACAAAAGAAAACACAAAAATCTGAGTTTGAATTTACTGACACAGCGGCATTAAATCATGATATTTAACAGATGGTAAATTAGAATTTAAATCCAGAGTAGGGAAAAATTATCTAGACATCAAGGGCTACGTTTTATGTTTAGTAAGTTCCTTCAAAATATGTCTCTAGCATGGTCAAAAATCTATTTCAAAATAAAATATACAGCAGTCTAGCAAATGTCTAAACATGAATTGGCAATTAAATAATTCACTTAATCATATAAAGCATGCAAATTTGTAATCAAGTGAATCCTAGGTGTCAACATGCAATTTCTAAGGTTCATGGTACATTTATTATAGTCATGGTATTAATTCATCAATTAAACCAAATCAGTACATTCATGTCCATTTCATCAAACAATTCTAAGTACAAATCTAGTTATTTTAATTGTGCACATGCATGAAACATTGGGGACTCGGTTAAAGATCAAAGAGATAGCATGAAGTTAAAAGTATATCGGGTTAGCTCGTGTAAACTCTAGATAATCTTAATGGAATTGTCGAAACAGATTTTTGATAATAAAAAGGGACGGATCTTCTTGCATGAGATCAATTAATCTTGAACACAAATAATGAAAGGGGTTCAAGAAGAGACTTGCCTGTTATTGCAGATATTAATAAAAATAATAGAATAATGAGATCAGAATCCCGGGCGAAATCTCCCAAACACGTGCAAACAACGGCGAAGAAATCCCAAGCAAAACCAAACAGTAACTCAACCAAACTCCACACTAGATTTGGCCAAACACAGACAGCAACATGGGATCTGGTGCAGGCAGAACATGGAACACAAAATCCAGCCACTCATCGATCAAAGATCCTTACACTGGATCGGCCAGAACATGGGACAGCAAAACGGGATCCGGTGTGGGCAGAACACAGTACACCAAATCCACCCAATGGGGATCGTCTTCAACCTCGGCAAGAGAGAGAGAGAGAGCGAAAGCGTGATCGATCAAGGAAGGTGCAACTCGATGACTGCACGACACGGCAACTGCGCGGCACGGTGACTGTGCGGCAGAGCGACGTCAATACCATGGTTAGGAAGCGACGCCGGCGACATTACTCGCGGCAAACGGCGGCTCTGTTCTTCGGTTGAACACAGGGGATGACGGCGCTTGACTGGGGGCACGAACGACGACGCAAAGGGATGGGGAATACGTTGGCGAAGTGCACCGAGGGTGAACAAGGCGACGATGAGGAGTAGCGGTGATGGGAACTTTGGTGGTTGAGTTAACGGATAATGGTGAGGGCATGGGGGACGCGACAACGATGGGGACAATGAGGTAACGATGGGGATGACGATGGCGGGAGATGATTGGGGTTAATTGCGATGAGATGATGGGGTTTTGGGTCGGGGTGTTTGAACACAGAGAAAGAAGAAAGAAAGGGTCGGGGTGAGAGAGAGAGCGGCGGATGAGAGAGAGAGAGAATTAATTAGGGTTAATTAATGTGGGTATTTATAAGGATTAGGAAATTAGGGTTTAGGTTAAGATTTAGTGGGTTCTGGGTTTCGGTTCTGGCTCCAAAAAGAGACAAACAAGGGCAATGAGACAAGGTGAACACAATGGAGAACAAATCAAATTCAAAATAGAAAGAGCAACATTTACAAAAGAACAGAATCAAGCCAAAGAGCATAGATTGATCAAGAGAGAATAAAGAAAGACCAAGAAAAGCAAAATACTCCATAATAAAAGAATTCAATTACAATAATCAAAAGAATACAAAATACATGAAAATTGAAAATAGGGCTTACAGTATTGATGTCGGGTTGTCCCTGAAGGCGAAGGTTGCCCTTGGTGAGGCCCTGTTGGTCGAACCCCCTCGGTCGTCCAGCCGCTCGGAGTCTGTCCGAATGTATCCCGATGATCTGGAGGACGAATTTTGCTCTGACGTTCTGCCTTTGACGAGTAGGTCGGTGATCGATATGGACGAGATGAAGAGTTTCGTAGCTTCGAAAGACATTGATTCGCTTCATAGGGTCTATCACGTCCCTCCCCAGGTTGAGTTGATGCTTTCAAACTCTGATCTTCAGTCAAATGCCGATCTCCCGGGGGAGTTCTGCATGATGAATGTGGATATGTTCCACTCGGGCCTGCGCTTCCCTTTTCATCCTTTTGTGAAGGAGGTGTTGAACTGGGAGGGCCTAAGCCCTATGCAGTATGTGCCGAATTCGTGGAAGCAGCTGGCGAGTTTCGTCATTGTATGCCATGAGAAAGGGGTTCCTCTCCGCTTGAAGTATTTTCAGGTGTGTCTGGATTTTAAAGTGCTGTCGTTTTACCCCTACCGCTGGTATATCTCGCCTAGTCGAGGGTACCAGGTGGTGCACAACCATCCTGGTTCTATCAAGGGTTGAAAGTAGAAGTACTTTGTGGCTTGCAGTATCGAACCTTGGGATATCCCTACAAGATGGTTGTATAAGGGCTCGCTGAGAAAGGGTCTCCCGTCAATCCATGACCTGACCTCGGAAGAGAGCATCGAGTTTTTAAGGATCTTTAAGGAGGGTGCCTGCATCGACTGGTCGTAGATGTCAGAGGAGATGTCGGAGGAGAGGTTTGAGTCCTGCTAGTTCGTGTAAGTTCTCTCTCTCTTGACTCGTTGCGTTAGCACTTTGCCTTGTCTGACATCTGCTTCTCTTCGCAGATGCAGGTGTGACAATTGCTTCCATGCCAAAGCCTATGAGGGTGACGACAACCTACCTTAAGGGTAAGAGGAAGGCCAGGGTGTCAACTTCTTGGCAGTTTCCTAAGCGATCCAAGACTTCGCCGATCCATGATCCCGAGGGGTCCTAGAGGGGTCAGCTGAGCAAGAGGCCATTGAGAGCCACCGAATTGGCCAAGTCTTCGACTCTGCCCTATCACTTTTCTGTGAAGGATTTTGACTCCGTCATGGATCTACAACCGGCCCAGGAAGTGGTGGAGACTCTGGCTCCCCTGAAGGATCGGGAGATCCTTGCCTAAGAGACTGTGGAATCGTGTTTCCTTCGATTTTCTCAGGGGGTCGTCTCAGTAAGTTTTCAATTACACTGTATTCCAAGTGCGAATGATTTGTTGCTAACTTCCTAAATTTCCTAAATTTTCCTAGTAGACTGCCCTCTATGGGGCTGAAATGAATAGGCAGTATGGGTGCCTGGTTGGCCGTGCATCCCGAAGAGTGGAGCGGTACAAGAAGACGTGCCAGGATAAGCATGGGTGCGTCGAGACCTTGGATAGGAAGGTGAAGGAGTTGGAGGGGAAGTTGGCAGAGCCGGGCAAAGGGCATTCTGACTCTGGGATGTTGCCGAACGGGAATGAGGGGTTGGAGCACCGGTTAACCAAGGTGCAGTTAGAACTTATAGGCACCGCGGATCAGATTCTTGAGGGGGAGGAGCGCGGTTTTAAGCAGGTCATCGAACATATCCGACAGATGTATCATGGTTTCAATCTTGGCAACCTCGAGTATGATCCATATTTTGTTACTTCCCCCGAAACTCTTGGCGAGATTCCTTCCGACTTAGGGACTGGTGTGGGGCCTACCTCTAGAGGCTTAGCATATGAGAACGCTCGTATCCCCTCGGAGGAGGTTTAGCCCACGAATCCAGCTGACATTTCGTTGATATTAGGGTGGGGCGATGATACTCATCCAACCTCTAAGGAGGAGCCCCCCTCGCCTTAGTTTTTATTATGTGATGTTGTTTGCCGAATGCTGACTGAACACCGCCCATTGTAACCATCTTGAGATTGTAAAATATTTTGTTATACCAAGTCATGATTTTGGTGTGCACTTCTAAAATTCCCTGAGGATTCTTCTGAGTCAGAGTGTTGTTTCGAGTTAAGGTGCTCTATTGAGGCACTCTTTCCGAGGTTTAGACTTAGCAGTGAGAACTGTGTAAGACTCAGAGTCGAGGTGTTCTGTCGATGCACTCTTCCAGAGGTTTAGGCAGTAGTGAGAACTGTGCAAGACTCAGAGTCGCGATGCTCTGTCGAGACACTCTTTTCAAGGTTTAGACTTAGCAGTGAGAAATGCATATGACTCAGAGTTAAGGTGCTCTGTCGAGGCACTTTTTCCGAGGTTTAGACTTTGTTTGAAAAGGAGTAGACAAAAGTTGATTGATGAAACTGAAAACAACTTTATTCGGTGGCCACTGAAGCTGGCACTTATTACATTTGCCTTGTTACGAGTTTGACTCGTTTTAAGGGCTTTCATAGAACTTAATCAGGTCCTCCGCATTCCAAGTTCTCTTGACTGTCGTTCCCCCCAGGTCTTCGAGTTGGTAGGTCCCTGGACGAACCACTTTGGAGACCTTATAAGGACCTTCCCAATTTGGGGCAAGTTTTGCTTTCTTGGTGGGTTCGAAGATAGCGAGCTGTCAGAGCACAAGGTCGCCCTCTTTTATGTTGCTCGGTCATACTTTCTAATTATAGAAGTGCTCGACTCTTTGTTGGTAGATGTTCCTTCTGATAGCTGACTTTTCGTGTACCTCGTCGAGAAGGTTGAGGTTGGCTCTTTGGCCTGTTGAGTTGGAACTTTTAGTGAAGCTTATGATGCATGGAGAGGGAAGAGAAATCTCCAAAGGAATGACTGCTTCGGTTTCGAAAGTTAGGTTGAACGGGGACTCGTCCATTGGGACTCTTTTAGTGGTTCGGTAGGACCACAACACACTCGGTAACTCTTCGACCAATAGGCCTTTCGGTGAGTTGTCTAGGAATTTCTTTAGTCCATCAAAAATCTGATTGTTGGCGTTCTCTACTTTGCCATTGCACTGGAGGTGCAAGACGGAAGAGAACCTTTGTTGGATCCCTAGGTCAGCACAGAATTTGTGGAAGTTTTTGTCGATGAACTGAGTGCCATTGTCGGTAACAAGAATCCAAGGGATAACAAATCGAAAAACGATGTTCTTCCAAAAGAATTGTTGTGATTGATGCTCGGTTATGGTGGTGAGGGGTTCCGCCTCGACCCACTTGGTAAAATAGTCTATGGCAATGATGAGGAAGCACCTCTGACCAGTCACTCGGAAAAGGGCTGACCAGGTCCATCCCCCACATAGAAAAGGGAACCAAATTGGCCAGTGATTTCAGTTCGGCTTGGGAAGCGTGTCGAACGGAGGAGTACCTTTGACAGGGGCCGCATTATCTCACAAGGTCCTGAGCATATTGGAAGAGGATCCACCAGTAGTACCCGTGATTGAGTTTTTTCCTTGCAAGTATTCTACTGCCCATGTGGCAGCTGCCGATTCCTTCGTGCATCTCTTCTAACGCATATTTGGACTCTTCAGGATTTAGGCAGCTGAGATATGGTCTCATGTCCGCCTTGGTGTATGATCATTTGTAGAGAGTGTCGTCATAAGTGTGAACCTCTCTGAATGGTCCCGAATCTTTTTGGCTTCTGATGGATCTTGGGGTAGTTCATCCATCCATAGGAAGTTCAAAATTGGGTCAATCCAAGTTGTTGTCTCCACGGGTGGGTCGATGCAGTTGACTTCAGGCAGTTCGGCAACTTCGATGCTGGGTTTTAGGAGAACCTCCATTAAGATAGTGTGATCTAATCCTTCGAAGGAGGAAGATGCCAGATAAGAGAGAGCGTCCTGCTTGGGTATTCTATTCTCGTGGGATCAGGCTCACTGTTACTTCTGGAAAATTCGAGAGAAGAAATTGTATGCATGCAAGGTATAGGATCATTCAGGCATCGCGAGCCTCATACTCCCCGAAAATCCTGATTGACGACCAACAAGGAGTCGCTAAAAACACTTATGTGTTTGGCTCTTGCTTTATGGGCCAAGAGGAGTCATGCAATCATTGCCTTGTATTCCGCCTTGTTGTTGGCGGCCAGGAAGTTGAGGCGAAGAGAGTATTGGTGAATGAAGGTGTCTGGGCCCCCAAGTATGACTTCGGCCCCGCTCCTACCTTCGCAGGACGACCCATCAACGTAGAGTTCCCACTCTGGCTTGTCTTCCGGGACTTAGGATGTATCGGGAATGGTACACTCGATTATGAATTCGGCGAGCGCTTGGACCTTGGTTGCAATTCGGGGCTTATAGCTGATGTCTTGCTGACTCAACTAGATGGACCATTTGATCAAACGGCCTCACATTTCGGGTTTATGGAGTACTTTCTTGAGGGGTTGGTCTGTAAAGATTTGAATGGAGTGGGCCTGGAAGTATGGTCGAAGCTTTCTCATTGACATTACAAGTGCATAAGCCATCTTCTCTACTTTAGAGTGCCTGAGCTCCGTGTTGCGGAGGATCTTGCTGACATAATAGATCGGCTTCTGTGACATGAATTCCTCCTGAACTTAGATTGTGCTAAGCACCTGCTCGGAAGCAGCCAGGTATAGAGATAGAACTTCGCTCAGTTCGGGTTTACTGAGGAGGGATTGGCCAAGTATGCCTTCAACTGGTCGATGGCTTGCTGTTTGAGCTCCCCCCACTTGAAGTTTTTAACTCCTCTAAGAGCTTTGAAGAAAAGCTGTCATGCCCCGCTTCCCAAAAATACGGAATACGAGCACATGAAATTGGCCGAGCGAATGACTAACGTCACTCATAAGCTGTTTATCCGATTAACTCAACAATATAATTAATACAGTACAGTTGCGCAGACAATAATAATAATCTCATGAACAATAATACTTGGAATGAAGTAATATAAATATTCAAATACAATAATAATCCAACATTTGGAACAATAATAAAAATATTCGGGTCAAAAGCCCACAATACAATGAAATAACAATAGTTCAATAATCAAATCTTCATGACAAAGCAATAGTTATTTATTAAGCGGCGATGCAATCAATTCATTCACCAATGTTGTTCTCCCAATCTGTTAGGCAATTCTCCATCAACACTTGTAAACACTTCATCTAAAAAGAGAAGAAAAATTGTCCTTAGAGCAAGTCATGGACAGCAAGTAGAGAAAGCAGGGAACAATGGAATAACGGAATAACAATGATCAATGGATCAATAGGAATTAATAACATGGTACGATAGTAATAATCAATAACATGGTAATCAATGCAACGGTGTAACAATGATTCAATATTCGGTAACGGTAATCAACGGTTAATGTCAATAACACTTAGACAATATTTGATATCACTAGAAACAATGAGGAACAATATGGAATGTCGGTGATGTGTCAATCCTCATGTTTATTAATCATTTTAATCCTAATTAATGCATGTACTACTGCATCCCACACTACATGTTCGATGCATACAATCAATGTCATTTTAGACTTACATGGAAGATTCTATAGATCATGTACATGGCACGATAACGGTATTTGCAGCATTTGTGCACACTGGTTGGCTTAATAAAAATAAACAATACATGATCAAATGGGATACTGTGTCAATAATCCAACAATAAACCGATAACAATAACAATAGACAACACACAAGATTTTGGAAAACAAGGCCCACACTTTAGTTACAGTCACTATATCATCAACTACTCCGGTCAATCTCATAAATATTTTATTAATGCAGCAATACAATATGCAATCAATGGACATTTTGATGAACGATAGTAGCAATAGGGAAACAATAGGATGGTAACATGAAGTAGGACAATTAGAATGATGATAATAACTCATTACGATCATGCAATGCAACATTCATACATTAATTCATGCAATAATACGATATAGGAATAATTAATCTATTAAAAACTGAAAAGTGAAATTCTGGACAGAAAAGTAGTCTGTACAAAAATACAGTTTTTCGTTGTTTCAGAAATCAAAAAGTGAATCCGTCGAAATTTCTAGAAACTAGACTTCCACACGGTTCCAACGCATATTTAAAGTTCAAATTCCGACAAAAGTAGCTAGGTCAAACATATTGTTTTTTACATATTTCATGTTCAAGCAGAATTTTGATATCATGTTATTATAATTTTAGAATCAGTAAAAAATCGATATTAAATTCATTAAAAATATTTTCTAAACTCCTAACCATGATTACAACAATTTGAAAATTTTTAGAGCAAAATCTTATCATTTGATCAGCCTTTTTACTGTTTAAGCATGCAAGATACACGAATCTAAAAATCTGAAATTAAAAACACAGCTGTAGTAAAACGAGCATAGCTTTTGCTACAAAACTCGGAATTCAAAAATTTAGGATGTTTTGGAAACTAGAAAGATAAGGCTATAATTCTTGTTCATAAAGTAATTTATTTTGAGGTCATTTACTAAGTAAAAAACAACAGATAAAATACAGCCAGAAAGCAAGTTACAGGTTTTAGGGTATTTTCATGAAAATAAATTAATTAAACATGATGGGTATCAATTCTTTAGTCAATAAATTATATAATCAGCATGATGAGTGTCAAAACATGATGAATAAAATTAGAACACATACATACACAAATTTATCATCAATCAACCATCAATCGATCAAACAACATACAACCTAGTAATTGTCTCTACGATAATTTTTTTTGTGTCGTGATTATATGTGTACCCTATTATCCATACTATATGATGCATGTAAGATTCAATATTTTTAGAGTAAAATTGGCACGATGTCAAGAGTATTAGGGTTAGCACGTGTAAACCCTCAATAAACCCAACGAAAGAGATGAACAATGTACAATACGATAAATAAAGGGATCTACTTGCAAAAATTTCAATGAAACTTGAATTTGATACAATTAAAAATTCAAGAGGATGGTGACTTGCCTTATAAACGGTGAAAACGAATACCAAAAATAGCGGGATAATGATCTCGAAGCAACGAACTCACGACACACAAAATTGCACGGGCACAATATGTGCAAAAGAGCAAAAGCAATAACAACAACTATTGTAGACTGCAGCAACATTAACACAACACACAAAGAACATCAGCGACAGTAGCTACAGGAGATCAGTAAGGCAAGGGGGTGGCGTCGCTGGTCGAGTGGCGCAATCGTGGACGGAGGGCGGCACAACGGTTGGCGATGAGCAGAAAGGGGCAACAACGGCTGAGGTCGCTGCTGTTGATGAACAGGGAAGGAGGACATGGGGTTTCTGTGGAGGTGATAGGAGGTGGTCGGGGGTGTCAGGGGGGTGGCAACGACTAGGGGAAGTCGTCGAAGGGGGTCACTGGAGTAGGGGGATGTGGTCGGAGAAGGTGAACAGGGATGGGTCTAGGTTGTTTGGGCGGTAAACCAACGGGGGGAGAGAGAATGGGAGGAGAGGGGAGAGAGGAGAGAGGATTTGCAAAATGTGCAATTTTTAGGGTTTGCATTATGGTTGTATTTATAGGGTACAATTGGGATGTTGGGTTAGTGGTTTGGGATCTAATAATAGCCATTTTGGGTTAAGAACAATTCAAATTAGGTTCTAGGGTTCAATTAAGAGATAGATCTAAATCAATAGGGTTCAACTAAAAATACCCTTAATTAAATAAAATATAATAGAATCAACAAGAATGGCCCGATCAAGAAGAACGAAGAATTTCATGAACAAATTCAATCAAAAAGAAAATAATCAAGAAAGAAAAATAGGGTATTTAAAATATTCATATATACACATATATATACATTAAATCAAATAGTGAACTGCATATAACTTGAGCATGCTCGGGCTTAAAACAAAATAATAATAATAATAATAATGATAATAATAGCGAAATAAGTAGTAATACCAATAAAAATGATAATAACAACAATAACAACAAATATTAATACTAATAACAATAACAATAACAATAATAATAATAATAATAATAATAATAATAATAATAATAATAATAATAATAATAATAATATGCATCAAAATAAGATTTGAGTTGCACAAATTTATTAAAATCTAAAAATTAATAACATAAATAGTCGATCAATTAAAAATAGAAAATAAAGTTAATTTATACTATTATTTGAAAAATATTTTAATAGAAGGTCCAAATTGAGTTAAAACAAAAGTAAAAAAATAAAATTATAGAAAATACACGGAAAATACTAATTGTCAGGAATAAGGGTTACAATAGCAGTGACTTCTCTCCTGATTCGGAAGGAAAGCAGCCGATAGCTGCTAACCAACCCGTGAGGCGCTGTAGTTCCCTGACATTTCTTAGAGGGGACATGTCTAGTATGACCTGAATTTTTTGAGGGTTGGATTTTATTCCCCGTTGGCTGACCATGAATCCGAGGAACTTTCCAGACGTTACACCGAAGGTGCACTTCGAAGGGTTTAGCCGCATGTTATGGGATCGAAGGACCCTGAATGTTTCTCCAAGATCTTTCACATATTCCCGACCTTTGAGGCTTTTGACGAGCAAGTCATCCACACACACCTCCATGTTCCATCCTATTTTATTTCTGAAGAGCCGGTTTACGATTCTCTTGTAAGTTGCTCCGGTGTTCTTCAGCCCAAAGGGCATGATGTGGTAGCAATATAGCTCTTGGTCGGTCACGAAAGCTGTCTTGGGGATGTCTGGAGGGTACATCCTGATTTGGTTGTAATCCGAGAAAGCGTCCATGAAACTGAGAAGCTCGTGCCCGAACGTTGCATCAATGAGGGCATCAATGCTCGGGAGGGGGAAGGGATCCTTCGGACAGGCCTTTTTGAGATCCGTGAAGTCGATGTAGATCCTCCACTTCCCATTAGGCTTCTTGATTATCACAATGTTGGCCAGCCGCTCTGGGTAGGTCACTTCTAGAATGAACTTGGTAAAGTGAAGTTTCTGTACTTCTTCTTTAGCCACCTGCTGTCGATCAGAGGCAAATTTCCGATTCCTCTGTTGCACTGGTTTGGAGTCCCGGTGGATGCTCAGCCTATGCATTATAAGATCCTTGGAGATCCCAGACATATCCGAGGGTGCCCATGCGAATAAATCCCAACTTTGACGAACGCAGTCGATGATATCTCACCTTAGGTCCTGAGGAAGGGATCGGATCACTTGGAACCACTTGGATGGGTCGTCTTCGGAGAAGGGAACCTCTTCTAGTTCATTGATTGGCTCCGAGCTGGTCGTAATCCTTTTAAAAGGGAGCTCGACTGCATCTAGGGGCAGAATTGCCGCCCCAATAGTGGCCATTTAGCAGGTTCGGACGGCCTTCCTGATTACCTCAGACGACTCTGACCCCACATTCAGTAGGGAATTTCATCTTCATGTGATATGCTGAGGGTACTACTTGGAGGGATGTGAGACTGGGTTGACCAAGGATAACGTTATAGGCAGCTTGAACATTTACCACCGTGAAGTCCTTGGTTTCAATTCTGGAGGCCGAAGCCTGCCCGACAGTAATGTCGAGGGTCACGATTCCATTTATCTGGATGGGGGCGCCTGAGAACCCCTAGAGCGTGTACCCTGTCGACTTTAGCCTTTCCCTTAGGGAGTTTTGGGGCTTCGAAGGCTACTAGAAACAGAATGTTTACTGAGCTCCTATTGTCCACAAGGACGCGACGAACCTCGTAATTAGCTAAACCGAGGCTGTTGACGAGGGCATCACAATATGGGACTCGGATACCGTCGAGATCTTCATTGGACAACAAGACCGATAGCCCCTGTCCCTTGGGGGGTGGTTGATGGTGGACTGCATTGACTTCTTGCATGAAATCTTTACGGGAGGTGTTCGAGTCTCCTCCCATGGGTCTACCATGGACGCATTGGATAATGGCTTGCCCATCAGCTTTCTCTGGCCTGGGACCTATTTCCGGACGCTTGTCCGCCTTCTGTGGAGGGGAGGCTTGCCTTGAATTCCGAGTGAACTCGATAAGGTAGCCTCTCTGTATGAGTGCTTCAATCCCGACAGTTGTTGGTCTTGTGGGCGTGGTCCCGATGGTACCAACATTAGAATTTTTGATCCTTTCTCCTGTTGTTGTTGTTGGATGGGGGTATGCTTGACTATCCCTTTGTACTCAATCTCCATGAGGATGACCGAGATGCTCATAGTGAGCGGGATCAACTTCTCGAATCGGGGGGCCGGAGGTGGACGCCTTTGGCCAGTGGGATCCTTTTGCAAATTTTTCGGGGCCTCTGACTCATCCGCCTTCCTTTTTCCTTCGTCAGGGTCAGGGTCTCTTTCCAACCACCGGGATGCACAGCTTCGGCTCGGATGTATTTCTCGACCCAATGGAGGAGGTCAGGGAAATCAAAAGGAGGTTTCTTGGTTACTGAGGTCTTCAACTGGTCATGGTGAACATTGTATTGGAACCGCAAAGGCGACTTCGGCGTCGAGGGAGGAGATCGCCTGGGCTTGGGCAGTGAATCTTCGAACGAATTCTGGAGGGACTCTGCGTCCTTCTGTTTAAGAAGGGAAGCACTCGTCTTCTCTTCCCTGTGGCTGGTCACAAAATGCACAAGAAAATTCTCTTCGAGCTGATCGACAGATAAAATCGAACTAGGGGCGAGCTTTGAATATCAATCCCGAGCAGGGCCACGTAGAGTAGCTGGGAACGCACGACACAGGAGTGGATCCGAGCATCTGTGAATCATCATGACGGTTTTGAACCCCTCTATGTGATCAACAGGATCTATCTCTCTGTTGTATGTCTCGAACTGAGGAGGCTTGAAGTTTCTCGGAATAGGGGGCATCAAGGATTCAGGTGGAGAAGGGAGCTGAGGATGGTTGACGACCCCGACCAGATCGTCCTCCGTTCTTGGCTATCCGAGCAAGGCGGTCTTCTATCTCTTGGAGATGTTTTCGAACATCATCCTACTGGTTCCCGAATTTTGTCGATAGGTGAGATTCTTCTCCTCCAGAAACCTCAATTTGTTCCTCACCTTAACATCGTTCATCCCGGATTCTTCCTCAGAGCGCTCGTAGGACCTCGGCCTGGAACTCTCGAACTCGGAATGAGTAACATGACCTTCTTCTCCATGGCCTTTCGGGTGTTAGGGGTCCCTTAGAGATTGGCTGCGCTGTTGATCTCGACCTTAGGATCGATGAACATTGCGGCTTAGAGCCGGGATCGACGGTCCAGCTTCGCCTCTCGAATGACTAAGCTGGTTTTGGAGGTCACCCTGGTTCGGCCGGTTGTTGATGACGTTACAGAGGTCATCTATTGTAGGTTGCTCGACCTGCCTCGCGATTAAACAAGATGTGCTCGGAACTGGTCCCCACGGATTGGGCTCCATGGGGGGTGGTCATCTTAGCTTTAGGTGCCATGAGAGTAAATGGCTTCAGATTAGAACTCGAATCGGGAGTAGGATCGATTGGCTATTTCACAAACGACGCCAATCTACTGCAGTTGTTTTGTTGGGTGTGAGAGCAACAAATAATGTGAGTTCTTGTATTTGGAAAAATGGTCTTGACCTTCGTTCTGTATCTGAGGGAAAATTAAATGGATTGGTTGGTGAAGGAGCTGACTTGCCGGCCTGCAAAAATAAGCCTGAAACATCGGTAGTATTCCCGGTGACAGACCCTCCAATGCTTAAGTCAGAAGACAACAATTTAGGGGAATGGGTTCTGTAGCAAAAAGAGTGATCACCTTGTAACAGTGCCAGAGCAGTAGTATTTATAGGTCTTTGAAGCGTCCTTTATGGAGAGATTCTCGGCTGGTCTTGGGGTCCCATCGATATCGGAATTGGCGTTAATCAATTTCATGATTTTTTTTTTTGGGGGGGGGGGGGTTGGTTGTGGCGTAACCGACGGGATGGCTGACATGATTGAAAGAGTGAGAAACCCGGATGGATGATGTGAATTTTTGCAAGTGTACAAAATCGCACAAGTAATATAGATAGATGAGTAGAGTGTCGAACCCACAGGGACTAGATATTTTACTGAGTACCGATATCGCTAGATGAATCACTATTTGGATGATCGAATTTTAATAATAACAAAACAACTAAATTAAATTAATCTAATTAAAACTAACTAAATTGGTGAAGAGGGAGAGGACTGTGAAACTATGAAGCTCTTGTACTTTGTTTAATGGTAAAATTAGTTCTAGGGCTCTTGGTTCACCTCGTTTATCACACACACAAATTATAATTCCTTATAAATAAAAATATTATCTTTCCCAATTGTAGACCAAAATCCTAAAGATATTAACCACTCTATCCACGTAGTCTAAAAATTATTCTCAACTAATTCTTCGCCTATCCATCAAATTATTAATTGAGAAATTGGATTTCTTAACGGTCACGTCCTCCAATATACGGTCTTAAATTTTATTAACCACAAATCACCTGTTCGGTCTCTTTATGATTTGAAAAATCATAAAAATGTCTATCCACCATGTTGTACGCATAAATAATAAAAATTAAAACACAATCAGGAAAAATAGAGTAATAATAAGGATTTAAAATTTGTGTTCTACAAAACTCGGCTACACCTTAGCCTCTAGAATAATAAATTTAGTTCATATCAAATTTGTTTAGGATTGCATCTAAAAAAATATATAGAGAAGAAGATGAGATACAAAAATAATAATAAAAAATTAATCCAAACCCCTATCTCAAAAAGTCGAAACCCAAAAAAATCGCCTTCAGTTGCTTTGGATTCCGCGCCGTCAGCAGTGGAGAGGACAGCGCGTCAGATGCTGTCTGCGTTGCTGAGTCAGCGCGTCAATCGCCTGTTAGATCGCTGCACGTGTCCGCCTCCTGCCAGCCTGTCCGAGTCACAACTGTCGCTCAGCTTCGCCAGATGTCCGTGGGTCCCGCCTGCATGCCAAAGAAGAAGAAGTAAGAGCAGCACGTCTGTCACACGTGCCTGCAGCCTCTGCTTCTCTCTCCCCCTTTGGTTCTTAGTCGGCACGCAAGAGAGAGGACGAAGGAGTCGCCGGGTCAAAGAAGCAATCGTTGGGTGCACTTCGAAAACCGCGCCAAAGAAGGCAGTAGCCCTACTGCCCACACGTGCTGTTTCGCCTTGGAACTCGCACACGCTTTCTCTCTTTCTTAATTTTTCTTTTTCTTCTTTTGTGTTATTGTACAGCCGTCACCTCTTCCCCTTCTTCTCTCTCCTTTGCTTTGTATTTATAGAGAACGAGGAGGAGTTTATGGTTTACATTTTTTGCATAAAAGTCCACACTCTTCCTTTATTTTCTTCCTTTTTAATCCAGCATTTTATTTATTTCTCTTTCTTTCTTTTCTTCCTTTTCTGCCCACCACGTGCTGCTGCATACACAAAATAATACCAGAAATTAAGATTTTTAAATAAAATTAAATTAATTAAACTAACTACAAATCATATTAGCGTATAAAAATCCTTTTAAAAATTATTTGTCGCACTTTCAACTCAACAAAACAATAAAAATTAATAAATCCATTATTTTAATATGTTTGTTGATTTTTTCCACAAATCTTTACTTTTTGCATCAAAAATATTATTTCTTCAAAAATAATTAATTTAATGAAATCTTATAGAAATAAGATGAATTATAGACAATATCAGCGAAAACAAGCCATTTTTATTGGTAAATGAGTACAAATATTTGTATATAAATTAGACACATCAAATATCCCCAAACTTAAGATTTTACTTGTCCTCGAGCAAAAAGTTGAATCATGAATAAGGGAATAATAATAGTGGACTCAACCTATCACACCAAGAATTCTTATCATGTAAGCATCAAAATTTCAATTAAAAATACAAACAATGGCAAATAAAGTAAAATTAAGCATACCCACTTTTTTCAGTGCAATTATTTATTTATAATTTCAAACCCAATCATATTTTTCATGCAATTAATATAATTATAGTATGCAACAACTTAATCTGTGATTATCCCTTATCTCTACTACAAACTGAGTAGCAAACTAGTGTTTTTTTTTTTTATTATTATTATTTTTTTTCAGTCTCTTCTTTAAGTTGTCACTTGCCTTTTGACGCGAATGCAAAATATTTGTGATGAATTCACCCGGTTACTCAACAAGTCATAAACTTAAAGTGCTTTGCATACTCATATTTCAAGTTGCTGTTCTTCGTAAGTGTAAACATTTGTGATGAATACCCCTAGTTACTAAGCAACTCAAAATATTGGAGTAGATTGACTTTATTCATAAACAATTTTTTTTTCTTTCATTATTACTTTATTTACTTAAACTCTGTTTAGGACTAGATCAAAGGGGATAATCACGAGAAAAAGCATCACATTTGTCTTTTATGTATAATAGCATGACCCATACAATTTTGTAAGGAATTTTGAAACTCAATAATCCTAAAGTAAATAAGTATGCTTAATATTGCTTTATAAAAAAAATTGTTTATCCCAAAAAAATTGTTTCAATGCTTATCACAATAAACAACGCAAAAGTGTAAAGGTAAGCCTAATTATAATCCTTTTAAAATTTTGTTTTTCTTTTCTAAAATAATAAAAATAAAAATAAATTTGTAAACCTTCCCTCCAAACTTGAATATCACATTGTCCTCAATGGGAAAGGAAAAGAATAACAAATAGAATGCAAAAGTTCAGAATTTCTCCCCTGATTCGTCCTTAAATTTATGCACGCGCAGCGTTCAGTATTTTGGCGATATCTGGAGCTGTAGATGTCCAAATGGCTAAATTTTTTTTTGCTGGAATGCTAAGACAATTGTCTACAACTTCTCTTTAAATCACTTTTCCAGATTCTGACTCCAAACTGCTCAAAAACAGCCATCAATGCATGTTTTCAAAACAGCTCCGCCCGGCGACTTTCAAAATTTATGCAATCCTACAAGATAAAATCAAAAATTTAAAAAAAGATAAATCAAAACTAAATGCAATAAAATAAAACATGGGTTGCCTCCCAAGAAGCGCTAAGTTTTAAGTCTTCAGCCAGACATGGGGGTGAGATGGTTATGTAACGCCAAGATCCAACAACATTAACACATCCTTTCTAATTTTTCTCTTCAAATGTGGATCAGGTTCAAGCTCCAGTTTGAGGCGTTTCCTTTTAGATGATGATGTCTTTGATTCCCCCACCTCTTTGAATTTATGCTGCAAAAATGAATAAATAGAAGGTTCAGCATCCAAATACATAACATGTTCAAAAATATTTTCTTTTTCGGGTTCAAAAATTGCTGAATTTATTGGACATACTTCGATTAGTGATTTTTCAAATTTTGCCTTATGTTTCTCGCCCACAATTAAATGAGTTTCACTTACTTGAATGGATGACTGTTCTTCAGGAGGAAAATTTATGGAATTAAAAACATTAAAAGTTACTTGCTCATGCTGAATTTGTTCCTCCACAATTTGTTCAATCTCACTTTGCTTTTCAACCACATTTTGTTCGCCATTTTCTTCTTGTGGTTGTTCAATTGTCCCCCCCGCTTCCTAGTGTTATAGCCTCGACATGCTCCTTGGGATGGACAACTATATTGCGTGGTAATGTTCCTGCAGTTTTTTCATTAAGAATATTTGAAAATTGACTAATTTGTACCTCAAGATTGTGAATGGAAGCCGAAGTTGAATTTGCAACATTTTGAATTGCCAAATCTGTCTTTTGTATGTATTGTTCTACCCTTTGCATGTAGTGCTCAAACATATCTTCAAGTGTCGGCTTCTTTTCTGGCTGTGGAAAGTTTTGAGGTGGTATAACTGCTTCTTGATTGTTGTTCCATAGATAATTGGGGGTGTTTCTCCATTCTTGATTGTATGTGTTTGTATAATGATTGTTTTGCATTTGAAAGTTTGACACAAAATTTTTATGTTCGGCATTTGATGGAGCAAAAGGGTTCCCCACTTGACAATCTGAACTTGAATGATTTCCTGCACAAAGATCACAAATCATATTAGAATGAATAGCATTAAAATTCATATGTTCTACTTGTTTGGATAAAATATCATTTTTTGCATTTAAAGTAGAAAAATGATCAAGTTCAAAAACTCCAGCCACATTTCTTGGCATTGTTCTCTCTGAAGACCACTGCTAATCATTTGATGCCATCTCCTCTAAAATCTCATAGGCTGCTGTGTAAGTTCTGCTCATGAGTGCACCACCAGCTGCTGCGTCAACCATAGATCTATGTATAACTCCCAAACCATTATAGAATGTTTGTATTTGCAGCCATTTCGGTAGTTCATGATTAGGACACTTTCTTAATAACTCTTTGTACCTTTCCCATGCATCATACAAAGACTCAGTCTTAAAATGAGTAAATGTGCAAATATCATTTCTTAGCTTTGCTGTTTTTGCCTGCGGAAAATATTTGGCTAAAATTTTTTGTGCAAGTCCCTCCCAAGTAGTAATACTACTGGGTGGTATACAATGTAGCCAAGCCTTCACCTTATCTCGTAGTGAAAAAGGAAAGAGTCTCAATCTAATGGCATCATCTGATACTCCGTTGTGTTTGGAAGTGTCACAAATTTCTAGAAAATCTGCAATGTGAGCGTAAGGATCCTCATGTGGTAGTCCCCAAAATTGAACAGTCTGTTGAATCAATAGAATCATTGCCGGTTTAATCTTAAAATCGTTAGCCTCAATAACCAGCTTCTTTATGCTTGACTCATAAATTGAGGGCATAGCATAGTCTCTCAAAGGCCTATTTTCATCGTTCGCCATGATAATGCACTGTATGTCCTGAAATGTAAGTATCGAAAAAAAAAAAGAAAAAAAATCAAAAAACTAAAAAAAAAACTAAAATAAGAAAAATAAAAAAAAAGTAAAAGTTAGTCAAAAGAAAATAAAGATGTAAAATAATAATAAAATAAAAATAATTACAAAAAATCCAAAGTAGCAATAATCTAGCAATTTTCAATATCAATAAAAGAATAACTAGTCCCCGGCAACGGCGCCAAAAACTTGATGCTGATTTTTTGCAAGTGTACAAAATCGCACAAGTAATATAGATAGATGAGTAGAGTGTCGAACCCACAGGGACTAGATATTTTACTGAGTACCAATATCGCTAGATGAATCACTATTTGGAAGATCGAATTTTAATAATAATAAAACAACTAAATTAAATTAATCTAATTAAAACTAACTAAATTGGTGAAGAGGGAGAGGGCTGTGAAACTATGAAGCTCTTGTACTTTGTTTAATGGTAAAATTAGTTCTAGGGCTCTTGGTTCACCTCGTTTATCACACACACAAATTATAATTCCTTATAAATAAAAATATTATCTTTCCCAATTGTAGACCAAAATCCTAAAGATATTAACCACTCTATCCACGTAGTCTAAAAATTATTCTCAACTAATTCTTCGCCTATCCATCAAATTATTAATTGAGAAATTGGATTTCTTAACGGTCACGTCCTCCAATATACGGTCTTAATTTTTATTAATCACAAATCACCTGTTCGGTCTCTTTATGATTTGAAAAATCATAAAAATGTCTATCCACCATGTTGTACGCATAAATAATAAAAATTAAAACACAATCAGGAAAAATAGAGTAATAATAAGGATTTAAAATTTGTGTTCTACAAAACTCGGCTACACCTTAGCCTCTAGAACAATAAATTTAGTTCATATCAAATTTGTTTAGGATTGCATCTAAAAAAATATATAGAGAAGAAGATGAGATACAAAAATAATAATAAAAAAATTAATCCAAACCCATGTCTCAAAAAGCCGAAACCCAAAAAAATCACCGTCAGTTGCTTTGGATTCCGCGCCATCAGCAGTGGAGAGGACAGCGCGTCAGATGCTGTCTGCGTCGCTGAGTCAGCGCGTCAATTGCCTGTCAGATCGCTGCACGTGTCCGCCTCATGCTAGCCTGTCCGAGTCACAACTGTCGCTCAGCTTCGCCAGATGTCCGTGGGTCCCCGTCTGCATGCCAAAGAAGAAGAAGTAAGAGCAGCACGTCTGTCACACGTGCCTGCAGCCTCTGCTTCTCTCTCTCCCTTTGGTTCTTAGTCGGCACGCAAGAGAGAGGACGAAAGAGTCGCCGGGTCAAAGAAGCAATCGTTGGGTGCACTTCGAAAACCGCGCCAAAGAAGGCAGCAGCCCTACTGCCCACACGTGCTATTTTGCCTTGGAACTCGCACACGCTTTCTCTCTTTCTTAATTTTTCTTTTTCTTCTTTTGTGTTATTGTACAGCCGTCACCTCTTCCCCTTCTTCTCTCTCCTTTGCTTTGTATTTATAGAGAACAGGGAGGAGTTTATGGTTTGCATTTTTTGCATAAAAGTCCACACTCTTCCTTTATTTTCTTCCTTTTTAATCCAGCATTTTATTTATTTCTCTTTGTTTCTTTTCTGCCTACCACGTGCTGCTGCATACACAAAATAATACCAGAAATTAGGATTTTTAAATAAAATAAAATAAATTAGTTTAAAATTAATTAAACTAACTACAAATCATATTAGCGTATAAAAATCCTTTTAAAAATTATTTGTTGCACTTTCAACTCAACAAAACAATAAAAATTAATAAATCCATTATTTTAATTTGTTTGTTGATTTTTTCCACAAATCTTTACTTTTTGCATCAAAAATATTATTTCTTCAAAAATAATTAATTAAATGAAATCTTATAGAAATAAGATGAATTATAGACAATATCAGCGAAAACAAGCCATTTTTATTGGTAAATGAGTACAAATATTTGTATATAAATTACACACATCAATGGACCGGAGGTATGCGATTGGGCCTGCAGAAGGCCCATGGAGCGGGTTTGGCTTGGCCCTTTGTTTGATGGGTGCTTTAAGCCCCAGAGGGCTTTGTGATTCGTGCGAGAATCGCAGGGTGGGGGTCAATTACGGCATTTACCCATATTAATTAGCATCCGATGATATCCTGTCAAAAAAAGAGAAGCCAGTATGGAGAGAGAAAGAGAGAGAGCAAGAGAAGGTGGATCTCAACGTAAAAGGAGAGGAAGAGAGTGCTTGAGTGATCATCGTCGGTGAAGGTGGAGAAATTGAAAGGGGTCGTCAGTGATAAAAGTGTTGGAGGGAAATTCACCGGAAAATTTAAGGAGTGAGTTCCGATTATAATGTGGCATTGGGGTTGAGAAAGAAAGAAAAATAGAGAGGAGAATGGGAAGAAGGGGGGTTTTTTATTTTCATTTTTAATTTTTTTATGCTTTAAAATTTATTAATGTTTTGTCTTTGTTGGCATTGCTATTTGGAAGAGCATGCTGTCATTTCTCATTTGAAAAACACTCTTCAACTATTTGAGTTTTTAAAAAAATATTCCTCAACTATATTAAAAAAAAACACCCATGAACTACCTTTCTCAGTATGCTCTGCCAAATGATGTTATACGAAAAGCTGTTTTTATTCTGCTGTTTAATTTGGGTCTAAATTAAACCTGACTAACCCCACATCCACCATCTCATCTCCATCAATCCCCCCTCCCCCGGTTCGCAATGGGACATACTAAGTTCGTAGTAGGCCTTAGCAGGGAATGGATTTGAGGTAGATGAGATGTTGAAAGGAATGGGTGGCCAAAATGGGATCATCGGATTGGATTTGGAGGTGGGATTTGACGAGGAGGAGGATCAGAGTGGTGGGGTTTGAGGGACATGAGAGAGTCGATGATTCTGGTTTGTCACGCCCCACTTCTCAAAAAGGAATACGGAATACGGATACGTGACTAAGTCCAGTGAATGACTTGCACCATTCATAAGCTGTCAGGATCTTTACAACAAGCACAAGAATAATCAAAAGATAACAATGAGAAATCAATCATGCATGCATATATGAATCAATATACCAACAGGAATTTACTTGAAAGAAAATGTAATAATCTCAAATAAACCAGATCTGAATAAGCCAATAATTCTGGGTCAATTGTCCAATACAAAATTCATGTAGCAAATTACATTTATTCAAGAATAGCAGGAAAGTAAATATAGCAAGAACTCCAGTAACTAAAATCTCATATCACTTACTCCATCTGGCAGCTGATCACCAAAATCCAGCAACTAAAATCTCATATCACTTACTCCATCTGGCAGTTGATCACCAAAATTGGCAATTTAACAAATTACAGGAAAAATGAAAGAGAAACAAAACACCCATCAATGCAAGTTACGGGCTGCTTGTAGTGCAGGCAACAAGTACAGAAGTAAACAAATAGACAAGAATAGAGTAACAGCGGAAGCAAGAATAGCATGGAAAGGATGTAACAACAAAATAGAGAACTAACTCAAGTCAAGAACAGGAACAACTAGCATAGCAAGATGAGTGGATGCAAGTGACATGTAACAAGTGTCAAGTGAACAAGTATCATGTGAAGGAGTAACGAGTAACAAGTGTCGAGTATCAAGTATCATGTTCAAGTCCTGTATTATATCTATCTAAGTAGCACTTCATGCGTCCCAGGTTTTTACCACATGGTTGCTACTTACATGCAAATTTCATTTAGGCCTAGTGGTGGGTTTCTATAGGGCCGTGTACTCAGGCGTCAAGTAATAATTAACAATTAACAAGTAAAAAGTAACAAGCACGAATCACGTGATCGTGAACTCGTGGCATCATATAGTAATAACAAGCATGAATCATGTAGTCATGAAACATAGCGGCATATAGTAATAACAAGCATGAATCATGTAGTCATGAAACATGGCTGCAAGTAATAACAAGCATGAAACATGGCAACAAGTAATGGAAAACACGTACCCTTCTGAGAACACATACCTATATTGTCCACTACTAAGGTCTTTCCCTAAACCCCGGCTTGGTTATTTATTATTGTTATCAAACAGGCATGTACATGTCACAAAATAGGGCAAGAATAACATGGTATGAACAAGTAACAGGTTCAGGTCGAAAGATAAACATGTACAAATGAAAGACAACTCATAAAAGATTAGGATAACAAAAATTCTAGTTCAGGACAGTAAGACAGTACTGCACAAAATCTTGGATTCCCGTTGCCACAAATATGCAAATTTGGATCTGTCAGAAAATATGGAAAATAGACTCTCGTCCAAATCCAGCAAATATATATAAGAGCATCCACAGTCGTTTGCTATACTTGCCAATTTGCCATTTTATGAGAAATAGAATGCTGCAATCGTTTGCTATTTTGCCATTTTTTGGCAAAATGGCTACAGTCGTTTCTCAAAAATGAGAAACAAAATGGCGATTCTCAAATTATAAGAGACGGTATAACATATACCGTCCCTCTTATTTTTCTTTTTTTTAATCGCTTCGGACGGTATAACATATACCATCCCAATTTTTTTAAATAAAAAATTGGGGTAAGACGGTATAACATATACTGTCCCATTTTTTTTATTTTTTTAATATATTTTTTTATCCAACGGCCAGATTTCGTTTAAAAAAAAATCCCTAAATTCTTGGACGGTACAACATGTACCGTCCTTGAATTTGGGGAATTAGTGGGTAGGTTAGGTTTAGTTATTATTATATTATTTAATTTATTTAATTAACATATTTTAATAGTTAATAAGTAATTAATTTTTTTAATTTTTTTTAAACAAATGCGACAGTATAAATTAAAAAATGCGAGCGACGGTACATGTTATACCATCCCACACAAATTTTAAAAAGTTTGAGAAAAATATAGCAAACATCGACTCAGAACATTTCCTTATTTGCTACTACTGTAGCTGCCAATTTTAAAAAAATGAGAAACACCATTGTGGATGCTCTAAGTCATATGGTATTTCACAAAAACAAGACTCGAAAATAGAATCGTATCCAGGAAACATGTTCAGCCAGAAATCAGAAGTTTGTATTCATAAACAGGAAAACAGTATAAAAACTTACTAATTTAATCCACAAAAAAACTAGGGTATTCCCTAGTATGTCTAGTATCAGAAAATCAAGTTTCATAATTTTCCAACATAGATAGAATAGTCAAGTAAAATCAGAACGCAACAAGATACAGTAGTTTTGTAAATATGGAATCATAAACATAACAGTACCAAAATTGCAATAGATTGCAAAATATAAATCAAAATCCAGATCCGTCAAAAGGGTGATAAAATAGTTACATTAGGCTACAATTCATATTCACAAAGTTTTTATATACAGTAAATAAAATCAGGTCAAAATTAAGGTTCTTTACTGAACAACGTGAAAATTCTATAAGTACAGTAGTTGTTTGCAAGTATAGAATAGTTTATAAAAGTCATCAATTAAATCCACCAAAATTAGGGGTTAATCCCAATCAAGTCTAGTTGTATTCAACAAAATATTGGATCAAAATATTATCTTTAACATCAGTATAAAAATAAATTATCCTCTAGAATTCATATAAAACTGAATCTGGAATTTTCTACACATCTGTAGTAAAATAGCCATAACTTGCAACTCATAACTCGAAACTGAGATCTGCAGAAATTCTGGAAAGTAGACATAATTCTCTATAATTCATATTCACAAATAATTTTCATATACTGACCTTAATAGGGTCTAAAATACTGAACACAAATGGGGTACAACAAAAACAAAATCTTCTTTATGCATAAAATCAACATAGATCATATGAAACACATCCAAATCATAAAAAAACATGAAATATGGTGTATTAGATATCCAAGAAACATGTTATAAGGTATTTAACACGTCTACAACAAGTATACTACAACTAACACAGCCAAGCATACAATATCATACGAATAACATGCATGATACATCAAGAAGTGATTATCCCTAAGTTATTTTATGTCGTGTGTGTAATGAGACAACTACGGGTAGATCAACACATAAAGACAAGATATAACGGGGGTTTTGCACAAGAATTGTCTCTAGAACACAACTACACTATAGGCGGTATTTAGTACTTATATTACACAATAAAAATAATACAAGTTACTTGCCTTAGAGACGACGACGAAAACGACAAAGCAAGAGCAAGAATAACTGAAACGGATTTCCGAGCACGAACTCAACGAACAACTAACCACGAGCCAATAACGAACATACGATCACAATGAGATCACACACGCACACCGAGAGAGAGAGAGAGAGAGAGAGAGAGAGACGGTGCACAAGGAATAGACGGTGGCTGAACGGGGACGTCAGCGACAGTGCTTGCTGTTGCCGTTGCTACTAGTCGCGACGCCGGGAGGGAACGACACACAGGGGGCTGCGGGGCTATTGCTGTGGTCGACGCAGGAAGGCAGGGAGGTGCATTGGGAGTCTGTGGCTGGCTATGTCGGGGCTGAAGATGACAGAGGACGCAGGGGAAACAACGGCTAGGGCGGCGCTGCGCTGGCTGCAGATCGTCGAGAGGAGGGGCACATGGTGCTCGGGGTGTTGGGCGGCTCCTGGTGATCGGGTTGAGAACCGCAGGGGAACGGGGAGATCGGGATGAGGGATGGGATGAGATTGGGAGAAGCACAGGGAACGGCTAGGGTTTTAGAATAAGGTATTGCAAACAAGGGGATGTATATATATAGGTAGAATATAGTACAGTTAGGGTTTAGAATGGGTTGGGGTGTAAAGCTATTGGGTCTCAACCCAATAAGAATGGAATAGGTTCTGATAAAGGGTAAGTAACTTGGGTTTGGGTGTGAAGGGGTTTAAATGGGTCAAATAGATATAATGGATTAAAGATCCACTAGAAATTGAATAGGGTTTAAATCCAAGGATCCAATAACAGGTATAGGAATAAAAATAAATAAATAACATGGGATATGAACAGTTAGAATAATGGGGATAAAAAATAATGGTCCGATCAAATAGAGATAAAATAATACGAAACAATTGAATCAAGAAGATCAAATAAAGGCATAAAATCAACTAGATAAATATATAGAAAGAAAATGAAGATCCAACATATGGTTCAAAAAGAGATACAATATGAATAAACACTAAAAAAAAATACATCTAAAAATACATAAAATGAAAAATAAGGGTTACATGATTTCTGATGGCCTTGGAAAAGTTATTGGATTTGATGTGAGGTTTATTGGATAACTGAATTTGATATTTTGGATTTGATATTTTGGAAAAGTCGTTGGATTTGATATTTTGGATACTTAATAATATATATATATATATATATATATATATATATATGCACTACAAATAATCGAACCTAAAAGCCACGCACTACAAATAATCGAACCTAAAAGCCACTTGCTTGAAATCCAATTATCCAACCACTGTGTAGTTACCCAACATTGTTAAATTACGACTAGATAAACGTTTTGTGGGTGCAGTTGGATTCAAATTCTCTCCAGTGATTTAATTCATTGGAGGAGGGGTCATGTGCTCCATCAAATTGCACCTCGAGGAGATCAGGAGGGGGGGGGATTTTTTTTCCAAATTGTCCCACTTTTTGAAAGTTTTTTCCAAATTGACCTATTTCTCTTAAAACTTTTCAAACTGCCTCACTCACTTTCTAAAAAAGCAAGTGTGGTTAAAACCTCATCGTTTTTTCAGAAAGCGAGTGTGAGGCTTTTGATTTTTGAAAATTTACACTCGCTTTCTCAAATAGCGAGTGTCACTTAGTTCATATCAATTAGTCACTTAGGCTTTATTGGTCAGTGAGTGCGTTTTAGGGCTGCTCCTGTTCATGGGATTGTTGGGTCTAGGTTCGAGTCCAGAATTTTCCACTTTTATTTTTTAATTCGTTTTTTTGAGTTTTTGGTGAAATAAAAGTTGGAAAAAAATATAATAATTCCTTATATATATATATATATATATATATATATTTCCTTCTTTTCTTTTCTTTGTCTAGCAGCTCTGGCATAAATCTATAGCACTGAGAAATGAATTTATTCGGAACAGACAACTTACTAAAGCTTCTAATCATCTAATGGTATAAGATAAAAAATTGTAATAATTTTCATTGCTTCAAGTCTTCCTCTTTTAGCTCTAGCAAGAGACATGCAAAGAGTATGAAATGCTCTTATGACTGATACAAACATTCAACGTACTACTCCATAGAGAAACTCTAAATTACCTCGATGAAAAAATCAGGTTAGTAACCGCAAGTGTTTATAATAGATCCTTGCTCAAGTATACTCACCCGTTCTATGTTCATTAGAATCTCCCCCACTTGGCCCTGGCTTATATCCTTCAAAGCTAACTCAAAAACCAAAGGACTTCCAATAGGAAATTAAGCTCCCTAGCTAAACCCAAACCTGAACTATTCAATAGCATATGCTAGGTATACATGAAAGGGACTGCTAAGGGTAGGTACTCCCTAGTAACTCAAATTTGCACGACTATGGTTTAACTACTTGGGAAAAAGTTGTTTTGGTCTTACAGGCAGAAATCATGAACAGAGAGAAATTTTACAACAAATATGAGTATGACAAATGATATGAGAGCAAGAGTACTACATAAAAAGCCTTTCAGATAATATCTTGCAAACTGAGACTAGTGTCATGTTAAAAGCGAGCAAGAAACAACTACTACTCAATCTGCTCCGACCAAAGCTGACAACTTTCACATGAAACTAAACTTGCACATGAACTACTTAAAAATTGCACCAAGCCTAATAAGGTCCTACTATTCGAACACTTTGTATGTTCTCCAACACACATGAGCCAAGAATAACGTGAGATGCGACTAAGTGGTTCTTGATTTCAGGGTATCTGATTCAAATTGCTGACGAAGCTTCATAGATTGGTGCTGAATCAAACAACACAACCTTTGGAAGCTCAAACAAAATCCCAAATAAATTCTTCTTATAAGATCTAATTAATTTATAAGGAATTATAATTTTTTTTCCAACTTTTATTTCACCAAAAACTCAAAAAAATGAATTAAAAAATAAAAGTGGGAAATGCCGGATTCGAACCCAGACCCAACAGCCCCATGAACAATAACAGCTCTAAAATGCACCCACTGACCAATAAGGCCTGAGTGACTAATTGATATGAACTAAGTGACACTCATTTTTTGAGAAAGCGAGTGTGGTTAAAACCCACTCGGTTTTTCAGAAAGCGAGTGTGGGCTTTCGAAAAATCAAAAGGCTTACACTCACTTTCTGAAAAAGCGATGAAGTTTTAATCACACTCGTTTTTTCAGAAATTGAGTGAGGCAGTTTGGGAATTTTTAAAAAAAGTTGGGCAATTTGGAAAAAAACTTTCAAAAAGTGGGACAGTTTGGGAAAGGGGGGTGGGTGGGTGGGTTGGGGTTGGTTTTGGTTTAAGTGAGTTTGTGATTGGATTGTGCACATGACCCCTCAAGTGATTTATCACTGGAGAGGAGTTTCTGAATTCAGTGCAGCCACCTGGTTTTGCAACTGAGGGGATGTGAAGGGAATAAAATTTGAGATAAGAGCATTTTGACACCCAAATATTGGGTATTTGGCAAATAGAAATAGGAAAAATAGAGGTGCTCTGTAGTCGTTGTTAGCCAAAGTTTGGCTTTTACGATATCCAAATAGGACAGATGGTAAATTATTTTCTGTCCGACGTAAAAAAAGAAAAAAACCTAAAAAAAAACTTTAAAAATCCCTTTTGATGGCCAGATAGTGACATCTGAACACCAAAAAAAAAATCAATTTCTTCCCTGAATGATGGACGAGGGATAATGTACCGTCTGTTGGTTTTTTTTTTTTTGATTTCCCGTCCGACCGTTTAAAAAAAAAAATAAATTTAGGGGATGAGGAATAATCCGTCATCTGATGAGTACGCGTGAAAAAGATCTCTCGGACGAAAAATAATCTTTCGTTAGTTTTATTTTGGCAATTTCCATTTCGTCTGCCAAATATAGCTGACTACTGTAGCTGTCACGCCCCGCTTCCCAAAATACGGGAATACGAGCCCGTGACGAAGGCCCAGCGAATGATATTAACATCATTCATAAGCTGTACCAGTCTCAATTCAATAGTATGTAAAAGAGAATAATCACAACTACGTAGATAATTATAATCACATAAATAACAAATGGAATTAAACATTCAATAATCCAACATATTAACCAACACTGAGAAAACAAATAGTAGTTACGGGTCAAAAGCCCGGGATACAAGTTTAATCAAATGAATTGCAATAAGATGAAGAAAATATGGAAAGAAATAGTTTATTCTAATGCAGCTCCTGCTCCAACCTAGAAATACTGCTCGCCAATACCTTCTGACAATTTCCCTGGCTCACCTATAGCTGGATTAGCTAGAATGAAAAAGAAATGTCCTTAAAGCAAGTACGGACAGCAAGTAGTGAAAAACAGAGAGTAAGGGAGTAAGGTACATGAAGGAATATAAATCAAGATCAAATTACAAAGAAAATAATGGTATTAATAAACAATGGTCATAATCAAGTATATGCGTGTCAACTTATGTCTATCAGTATGTTGTTTTTCCTATCTAGTGCACGTACTACTGCGTCTCATACCATAGGTTTGGTGCACGCAAAATAGTGTTCGTTTTAGACATAGTGGTGGGATCTACAGAGCGTGTACTCGGTGTCAATAACAATCATTTATAATTAACAATCGATCATTCATAATCAATACTCCTCCTTCCATGTCAATACGATATCACAATAAGGCCTTACCAAGTATATTTTCTGAGACTATCCACTACTAAGTCTACCCTTATTAACCCCGATTTGTTTGGTATTTTGTTATTAAGTCACTCGTGTCCATTCAAGTGTGTATAAGGATGTCAAGGGGATGATGAGAATACAGCAACATGATGCATTGCACAATAATAATATGAAGTAGTAAATCTGAAACAGTCGACACAGTTATACTAAAACTGTGGTAACTCATACACTACAATTCAGAATTCAAAGTTCTAGGATGCTATCAGCAACTAGACACTTAGGGCTACAATTTATATTCAGTAACTTTCTGTTAATTTTGACTGTAGCTAGGTTAAACACCCTATTCTTTGCTGTTTAGCTGTTCTGGCAGCAACTTAATGTCAACATTTAATGGGTGGAAACATGGTATAAAAATACTATAAAAATCTACAAAAATTAGAGATGAACCCTAAGCATGCCTATAAAGTTTTTGGAAATTTTCATGGCATTATAATATTGTTAACATGGTGTTTCACTAATAATTGTGTCGATGATACATTAATTCTGCGATCTGAAAAGTGCAGACCAGTAGAGACTAAAATGTGATATCTCATAACTCGTAACTCGGAATCAGGATCTGCCAATTGGGTTGGAAACTAGACTCAGTAGGACAAAAATCTCTTTGGTATCATTTGTGTTAATTCTCAAGTTAACAGGGCCGAAACCTCTGTGCAAAGCAGTATAGGCAGCAAGAGTTCATAAAAAGCTATCACATATGTGTTCATCAAAGTGGGTAATTAACATGCTATAGTATCATGAAATGCATTATACTAATGTACATCAATTAGAATGGATTCTAGAATGTACGAGTCAATTTATCATGTCATTGTTCAAATCACAATATTTCAATTGATCAATGTATTCAATCACCATTCATTTTCCTTATATGCAATTTCTAGTCATTTTATTTATGTCAAGTGTGTATGTAGGCTTGGGTTTGAGTCAATGGATAAGGATACGATGTCAAGAGTACGTCAGGTTAGCTCGTGTAAACCCTCGATACTCCCAATGAAAAGGACACAAGGCAATTTTAAGATAATTGAAAAGGAACTACTTGCAGGATGTCAATAAGCTTGAACTAGAAAATTAAAAGAGTTCAAGTGGACTTGTCTTTTTGTCGATAATTCAATATAAATAAGGAATAACGGGATCAGAATCTCGGGGAGCAATCCCAAAAATACGTGCGAAGACCGTGCGAAGAAAACCCCAAGCAACAATAGTAACAGTAGCTCAGAACCCCACACTGGATCAGATCCAAACACAGAATAGCATTGGGATTTGGTGTGCGCCAAACACAGAATGACAAATGTGACCAATCAGCAATCACCCCCATAGCGGATCAGGGCAAACAGCGAACAGTGAATGGGGATCTGGCGTGGCAAAACACCAAACACTGCAACGAGCCACTCACCACTCTTCTTCAACCTTCCGATGGAGAGAGAGAGAGAGAGAGAGAGAGAGAGAGAGGCAAACGTTTGGCAATTACAGCGGCGATAGGAGACGACGCTTAGGGTGGCTGGCGGCAATTGAGGCAGGCGACGCTGGCGGAGGCGTTGGTCTGGAAGCGACGCAGTCACAACAGAGAGAATCTCCGACGTCGGCAAAGATTCTGTTTTCGGTTCGAAAACAGGGGAATATGCCAACGTCAATTGAACGGCTTCGACGGCGGCAAGGATGACGATGAGGGCTGGGGATCTTCGGTGGATGTGAGGGGTGCACGGCGAGGCGAAGACGAGGCGGAGCAATGGGTTTGATGGGTTTTTGAGGTGGCTTCGAGCAAGCGACAATGGTGGAGGGTCAGGGAAGACGGCACAAGGATGGCAAGGTTGAGGGGGAATGTGATCAGAGGTGATGGCTGTTGGAGTTGGCGACGGGGAAGGGGTAGTGCGATGGGTTTCAGTGGTTTGGGTTTCGGTTGAGGCAATGAGGAAGGGGTGAGATGAGGGCGATGCGAGGTCGGGGTGAGATGGGGGAGAGGTTGATGAGGGCAATATGGTGAGAGGGCAATGGTGGCGATCAGAGAGGCGATGAGGAGTTGGTTGGTTCGGTTATGGGCGAAGACGAAGTGGAGAAGGGAGTGAGCGGGAGGTTGAAGGGGGGATGGTTGTACAGTACGTGGGGATTAGGAGTTGATAAGGAATTGGTTTTAGTTCTGATTTTGTGGGAGAGTGGGGGAGGAGTTTAATATAATAAAATAAGAGGAAGTCATGAGGAGTTCGAGATACAGGGAGATGGGTAGAGAAGATCTGGGTTATTAGTTAGGAAAATGTGGGTTGGGTAGACTGGGTTTTGGATTTAATATCCATTAAAGGGATGGGTTTTGAAAGATTCAAAATGGCTTTGAAAGAATTGGGCTAATAGGATAATAAGGACAAAAATAATAACAACAATAGTATAAGAATAATAAATAGCAACATAAGGCCCACAACAGTCCAAGACAAAAAATGTATTGGAATAGAAAGAGCACACTACAAAATACAAGAAATCCGTACAATCGAAAATAGGGGTTACAGTAGCAGCGAAATCCAATTTTTGGGTATTTGGCCAACGACTACAGCTGCCATTTTGGCAAAATGGCCAACGACTACAGATGCTCTAATGGAGTATTTTGGTTAGAAAAAGATCACGTGAGAAACATCTATTCAAATTGTAACAGTTTGCTCCTATGTCTAGTGCAAACTTAAGTTCACGGTTCTTTTTCTCCGAATAAATGATAGTTAAGGGTGTTTTCTCATAAACCAAAATAGTTAGTTGTTTTTTTTTCTTCCAAATTTAACCTTTCAATTAAAATTTCAAACCAATTGGAATTTACCTAGTTCATGAATTACCTCTCTTATCTAAGAATCATTTGATCAGCTAATTAGCAAAAGAAGAAAAAAAAATCATCTGATTAGCTATATGTTTACAATATACTATAATAAGCTTTTTATCCAATTTTTTTTTATAAAAATAAAGTATGTTAGGAAAAATAGAAGATAAATTTGACATAGCATAGTGAAATTTATATAATCACAACAGAAATAGGTAGAAGGAAACTAAAACAAAGAACAAAGAAAATTTCAGCCAATTAGTTTTACTATGCTTTATGGCTTGATGCCAATTAGTAAGAGTATTAATGACAAGTTTTGAAATTAGAAACTAATTGATATTGTGGCCAGTTTAAATACTATGCCTAGGATTTGAGTACATAAACAAACCTAGGGGTGGTTTGGTTAGGTGAATGAGTACTATTTGAAAATGATTTCTTAGGAATTTTATTGTTATTGTTTATAACTTTGTTTAAGAGTAAAATAGTTTGGATTTGGTTTCCTATAAAGAGTATTGTAGCATTTTTAGCCATTTGGTTTTCTGACCAAAATTAGAGAAAAATCGTTATTTATGTGATTTTAAATTGATTTATCTATTCTCTATCTTCACATTATTCAATAAAACAACTTCACATACTCATCTAAAATGATTTTTTTATCATTTTTTAAAATTTATTTTTCTATCTCTATTCTACATTACAGTAAAACTATATCAAAACATTGTATTTTTTAAAAACTTATTTTCAAAAATTTCTTTATAATACAGTAATCTTCTAAATTAGATATATTTTACAATCAACCAAATAAATTCTAGATCTTTTTTTTTGAAGAAAAGGTGGAGTATGGCCACCTTGTTTCATTAATAAGGGGTGAATAAAACAAACTCAGAGTACTGAGTCAAATACAAGGTCCTACAAACAAAACAAAACAAAAGTACATAAACTCCACCCTCAACATGCAGGGTGGGGCAAAACAAGATCAGAAAGTCCGCAACATAACAGAATACATCATATCCCCCCAACAAACCCTGGGGCGGTGGGTAACTATCAAATGCGGGTCTCGAAGTTAGTCGATCGTCGGACCGATCTCGACTTCATCATCATCAAAATCCTCCACTTGGAATACGCTCGCTATCCTTCCCCTGGGACCTGCTGCAGCCACATTAGCCCAAAATGAGATAAAATGCATAATGTGAGTCAAATTACCAGAAATATTATTACAAGTTCTACGAAAGTAAAAATTATTTCTGTCTAGCCAAAGAACCCAGGTCATTGCGGCAATAGCCATATACCAAACTTCTCTCATAGTTCTTCTTTCCGTAGCAAATTTTGGCCCTACCCATAGATCGTCGTACACCGTAGGGTATTTACTTGTCCCCAGGGCTCTGAGTACCTTAACGAGTACCGCTTTGCTCCTTTGGCATTGTATGAGGAGGTGATCTCTAGTCTCTAGGGTATCGTGGCAGAATCCGCAGCTAGAGTCCAAATTCAGTTGGCATTTAGTGAGATTTTCTCTAGTCAAAATTGTATCGTTCAGCACCAGCCATAAGAAAGCTCTGATTTTCATCGGTGCTTTCATCCTCCAAATGATGGCTGCCCACTTTGGGGTACACCCCCTAAAGTGAATGCAGTTTTACATGGACCGAACACTGAAGACCCCAGGATTTCTTATCCTGGCCCTGAGAGCAACTAATACCAGCATTGTCGATGAAGGCCTGGAGCTCGATAAGCCTAAGTTGGGACCCTAGATCGAGCGAATGCTTAAAGGTTGGTTTCCAGGTGCCTTTTTCCAGGCAACAGCCACCGTGCAGTGTGGTTGTGCCGCATGATCATAAAGGTCTGGGAACAGGGCTCTAAGCGTGTGGTCACCACACCATTTGTCTCACTAGAATTTGGTAAGCCTGCCGTTCCCGATGACTGATGTCACACAGCTAATGAAGGGATCATATGCCTTAGTGATTCCTTTCCAGAATCAGGAGACGCGTGGACCTACCCTGAAGCCCAAATTCCTCGTTTCATTCCCATGTAGATATCCCTGGACAAAATCTTGCCACCCTTCTCTATTAGGGGAAAACTTTCCACCACCATTTACCCAGTAGCGCAAGATTCATATCTCGGAGATTAATAATACCAAGTCCTCCATAAATCTTTTTCATGCATGCCTTCTCCCATCTAATCAAGTGATAGCCGCCTCGATCCGCGTCTGCCCCTTTCCATAAAAATCGTTTTTGAGTCCGGTCGATTCTCTGAATCACCCATCGCGGCATTTCAAAGAAGGACAAATAATAGGTTGGAAGATTTGAGAGAACTGCATTAATTAGCGTGACTCTCCTGCCTAATGACAGGGTCTTTCCTTTCCACCCTGCAAGACGACTTTCGACCCGGTCAATAATGGGTAGCTAATCCGCCTTTTTGAGTTACCTGGGCCTAAGTGGTAATCCCAGGTACTGAATGGGGAAATTCTTGGTGGAACAATCGAGCAGTGCGGCATGATCTCTTGCCTCCTCTGTTGTCAGGGTAATGTGGATGAGAGCACTTTTGTGGAAGTTAACCCTGAGGCCAGACCAAGCTTCAAAGCAATATAAGATTCCTTTGAAAGCAGTTGTTTCCCCGAGGTTACCATTACTGAAGAGGAGGGTATCATCAGCATACTGGAGAATTGAGCACCCTTGTCGGTTGGCTTCCTTGGCCACCGGTACAATTCATCATGCTCTACTGCAGTTATCCACCATGGATCGAAGTACATCTTCCACAATGGTGAAAAGGAGGGGGGATAGCGGATCACCTTATCTGAGAACCCGCTTGCACGAAAACGGGTGGCCCGACTGTCCATTAACCAAAATTGCAGTTCTGCTAGTGGTAAGACATGTGTGTATTCATCTGATCTATCTATCCTGAAAACCTCTGCCAGCAAGCGCTTTCAGGAGACAGTCTCAGTCAACCGAATTATAAGCTTTCTCAAAATCCAGCTTCAGGAGGTAACTCTTGGCATTTGAAGCATGACATTGATGAATAGTTTCTTTTCCTGTGGCTACATTGTCCTGAATACATTGCCCCTTGATGAATCCAGTCTGATTGTGACTAATGAGACCAACCATCACCCTTCCCAGTTTATTAGCGAGAGTCTTGGTAATGATCTTGACAGAGCAGTTAAGGAGACTAATATGGCGGAAATCACCTACTCCCCGTGAGTCTTTTTTCTTAGGAATCAGCATAACCTCGGCAAAATTAAATCTCCCTAATTTGAGCTTATGGTCATAGAAATCATCGAACACCTTCAGCAGATCGCCTTTGATTTCCTCCCAGAATGTTTAAAAGAAGATCATTGGGAAGCCATCAGGACCTGAGGCTTTGTCTCTTCCAAGTTGTTGGACTGCCTCCCAGATTTCCTTCTCCGTGAAGGGTGCTTCAATGGATTCCATCATAGGGACAGGGTTGGCTACCGAGTTCTCCCAAAATTCGTGGCTTATAGGGACTCTGAAATCCACTTTTTGTCCGAAGAGAAGTTTGAAATGGAACTGGAATGCCATATTGATATCCCTATCACCTTGGATCATTCCAGAGTTCGATTGGATCAAGTGAATGAGGTAAGATCTACATCGGGAGCTGGCTACTCGATGGAAGAATGCAGTGTTCGCGTCTCCCTCTTTGAGCCACGAGATTTTGGACCGTTGTTGCCATTTAATTTCCTCAAGCCTATAGAGTTGATCAATTTCCTGCTTGAGTTGTAGAAACCTATTTCGCTCTTCCTGTAGCAAATCTCTAGTTTCTTCAGTTTTCTCGAGTTCCTCAATACCTTCAAGAAGGGAATCTTTTGCCCTCCAGATTAGCACAAATCTGGTTCGGTTCCATTTCCTGAGCTTGCCTCTCAATCTTCGAATCTTTTCACACCATATTTCCTGAGCTTGCTTCCCTGTAGTTGGGCGAGACAAACTCTCGTATACCATGTGGTGGAAGCCTTGAATTTCTAACCACGCTTTCTCGAACCTAAACTTATGTGATTTCCTGGGATGACCCTCCCCGGAAGACAAGGAGATAGGGACATGGTCCGAAGAGGGTTTAGGCAGAGATTTAGCTGAAGATAAAGGAAATTTGGTCTCCTAATCAATGGAGACCAAAATCCTATCTAGTTTAGCTAGGATAGGCGACGATTGCATAATAGACCACGTGAAGAGCCTATTAGAGATGGGAATGTCCACCAATTCCAGGTTCGCAATAACCTCATTAAATGCTTCCCTATCAGAGTCACTGGATCCTCTACCTCTGTGTTCCGAGGCGAATCTAGTGATATTGAAATCGCCCCCCACCACCCAGGGGTGTGGCCATTTTGCCTGAATTGCTCTAAGTTCTGCCCAGAAGGCCATTCTAGAAGCAGAGGTGTGCGGACCATAGACCACCGTAATTGATTGAGTCCACAGGTCGGCTTTATGTTGAAGCAATACCGACAGAGAAAATTGTTCGTAGAGCTCATTAAGACAACAAAAAATATTAGGGTTAAAACCTAGGGCTATACCCCCAGATGCCCCATCAGAAGGGGACATTCTCCATTAAGAGATTCTGGTACCCCCACCCTAGTAAGTCTAGATATATGTGTAAGTTTGGTCTCTTGAAGACCAACGATGTTAGCCTTTGATTTGGCGATGACTTCCTTAACCATTTCCCACTTACCCCGCCTACCCAGGCCTCTAACGTTCCAGAATAGAGCGTCCATTAATCACGGGTGGATAAGGGATCGTGACTCGAGTTGGCTGTCGAGTTCGAAATAAGTTGCACCCTATTGGTCTCTCACCCCCTAATCTTATTAAGGAGAAATGCATTTCGATTGGTATCGCAAACCGCAAGACCACAGGTTATGGCTAGATTAAAAATCTCAGAATCAGTCATGAAATTAAAAATAGATGCTAAGAAGGAACGTGTACCTCCAGCGCTTGTCTTAGATGACTTAGCCGCCGCAGCAATCTCCAGATAATCATCTAGGGACTCCTCAATGGCCCTCTTAGCCATGTACTCTAAAGCCTTCGGGTTGAGTGGGAGGAAAGGTGTATGGGACAAACTCAGGAGACATATCAACATCAAACTCCTCTGACCCCACGGACTCCTCATCAGAGTAGACAAAATCATCTTTTAGGTTAAGCCTTTCCTCTCTATCATCCTCCTCCATGTGGCTCTCTAGACCGTTGTATCCCCCCCTGAAGGAACCATAGTCGTTGGAAGCCTCTTTATAGGCCCAATGTGTTTATTCAACTATACATCCCCTTCTTTCGACTTGGACCCCTCTTTGGGCCCATATAACAACCCCTCATTAAGATCTTCCCCATCAGATACTAATCCAAGTCCCTTATCAAAAAGCCCAGAGCATGAGAGCTCTTTATTCTTATTGGGCCCTTCGAGTCTCACACTCTGAGTGCTCTGTCGCTCTGAGTTGCGACCATTATAGCTTATCTTGTTGCTGCGGTGCACAAGCTCCTCATTTCTGACCCCTTCGTCAGATAGTGTGCAACGTGGCACCTTCTGGTTTGGAGGCATTACAAATGAGGGTTTGGGCATTGGGATCGAGGACTGAGTGATAGAAATGAAGAAAGAGGCTCTTCGTTTCTCTCTTCGTTGTTTTGAGCTTTCCTTTTTCCTTGTAGCTCTTCCCCCAACCTTCTGTTGCACTCTTTTGGGTCGGAGACTCTGTCAACGCTCTGTCCTTTGGTTGTCGTCTCCCCCAAAGTGGTAGTCTCCCGTCTCGTCTCTCGACCCAAAGCTACCCACTTTTGCCCCTTTGGATTTCGACTTTGCATGTCGTTTTACATGTCGATTTCCAAGACACTTCTGCCATTTTTTTGCTCCTATACCACCTGCCTCCACTCTTCGCTCCTCTCGCCACTACCCACCATCAACTTCGAGGAGTTAACTGCCATTTTGAGCTTTCTCTTGCTCCTCCTTTCGAAGGGACTTATCTGGACCTTTGAGACTACCCAAATCTGGTATTGTGTGTAGATCTGCAGTTCCCCGTCCCTCTGGACCATTGGATCTGTTGTTCAAGCCTCGTTCTCGACCACCTTTGACCAGAGAAACTTTCCTTGGTTCTGATCCCTCTGCCGCCTGTTCATGGCTATGTTCCTTCCCTTTTGTCACCGTGATGAGCTCCCTGTGCGCGCGTTCCACTTCGTGAGTCCCATCTAAGGTCAGGTCCCACCTCGGTGAGACCACCTGTTTGTATGAATGACCATCTCTGAGTGCGGAGGAAGGAGTGGGGGAAGTGATGGCCGAGAGTTCCGTCTCCATCTCTGCTCGCTTGTCGAGCACGAATCGAATCAGACACGATTCCTCGAAGGAGAATACCTTAGCAAAACAGGGCATCATAGAGATGTCTGCACTCCTGATGAGAATCCTTACCGATACTATCTCTGAGCGTCGAACTGTCTTCTCGTCGATATTTTCGATCGAGCCAAAGTCGGCGATAATATCTTGGAGGGCCTTCCTCTTCCAATAGTGTAGCAGCACGTTATGGATCCAAATCCAAAACTTATCGCCTTGGAGTAGCTCCGCTCCGAAGCTAGGTGACCATGCAAAAAACTCAATCTAGAAGTGGCCAAAGTCCACAGTTCCCATGCCAGTTACCTCGACCACATTCTCTGATGAAGGGAAGGACACCAAGAACTACAGGTGGCACATTTTCTTTGCTACCCAGTCTCTGTGGGCCCTCATTGGCCACCTTGAGTTTAGAGCTTGGAGGAGATGGGTCTCCGATGGCCTCCCTGACCTCACTCTGGCAACTGCGCACCATTGACGCAGCCACTTTTCTTTGGTCTTGATGATGTCCAGACTCTTTGCTAGCCAAATTAGAGTAGGGCTATTAGGTGACCTGCCTCTGCTCACTGGGTGTTCATCGTCATTGTTAGTCTTGACCACATTTGTGCATAGATACGAGAGGTGACCCTATTTCATACACTTGAGACAACGCACTTCTTTTGTGCAGTCCTTCCTGTAATGGCCCAATTCGCCGCAGTTGAAGCAAGGTACTGGCTTGCGCTTTCCTTTTTGTTGGTATTTTTTGTGTTCGAGGTGAGGAGGGGGGGGGGGGAATGTTCTGCCTCTTGTTTGTTTTTCTGATCACTTGCACCCACTGTTCCCCACCTTCGATTGCATCTACCTCCATGGTAATCCCGTTAGGCAAAACCCCATCGTGGGCCCTCTCAGTGCTGGATTTAAGTGTAGGATTAGAATTCTTTTGAGGTGGTGGAGGAGACCGTTGGTGATTGTCGGTGGTAGGAGGGGTTGTAGAGGTTTGTGATGGTAAGGTCTTTGGTGTTTGTGGTGGTGGTTGGACTTCGAAGTTTTAGTGTAGGGTTCTATCTTCTTTTGTTGGTAGAGGTTGTTGTGATGGATTTTTGAATGGAAATGGCGATGATGGTCATAGACGGGGGGGGGGGGGGGGGGTTCTTTTAAGCCAATAGGGTCCAGTAGGAGGATCCCTTCTATGGGCCCATCCCCTGGAGAGTCCCTCACCTTGGCGATGATGACTGTAACCACCCCCTCCTGTCGTTGATGTGCACTTCGGTGTGCACGTGCTGTGGGGTGCGCATGTCTGAGCCTTGGAGCATCCCCCTCAGGGGGCTTGTTTAGTTGAAAGGGTTACGGGGGGGGGGGGGGGTATAGGTGTACGCGCAGAGGTTGGAGGAGGAGGAGGTGGTGGAGTCAGAGATGGGGGTGGGGGAGGGGCAGCTGGTGCAGGATCTACAGAGGTAGGGGGGTTAAGGGGGTGTCGGACAGTCTCATTTGGCCCACACCTACTCAGCTCAAGCACAGAGAGCATGATGAAACAAGAAGGTGGTTGTAATATCCCGGACGGATATTACCTCGTATAAATCACTATTTTATTATTAATTTATTATTATTTTATTTTAATTCCAAAATCGAATTATTTTAGTGACTTTTCGCCGGTTTACCCACAAACAGTGTCTACGCGCATCTATCGGTCGGTGTACATCCGAAGCGCATCAAATTAATAGCGCGATCCTCCGAATTAATAATAAAAACTTATTTTATTATTATTTTCAAAATTGAACTATTTATGAGGATTATGTAAGGAATTTTTAGTATACACATACATATACACATGCATACAATTGTATGATACATAGTACATCATACAAAATATGTAGCATATACTCAAGGACAATGTACTCATTCTGGTCATGACAACTTAGTAAGATAGTTAGGGTTTGATTAGGAGGCTTAAAGTATGGTTTGTATGCATGAGAAGAATTAAACCCCTTCTAGAAACCTTATCCCTTCACCATGCCTCCAACTCACACCTACACCTTACCTCCACCTCACCCCTACCTCCACCTAGAGCATGGCCGGCCTCACCCCCCTTGGGGTTTTTTGTGCAAAATGTGAGTGCACATTTGCACTTACCCCCTCCTCTCTCCTCCTATAAATACCCCCTCCTTCTCCACCTTGTCTCATTTTAGAAAACAAAAAGAAAGAAAGAAAGGAAAGGAAAAGAAAGAGAGAATCTCATACTAACAAGAGAGTTTTCTTGTAGGGTTTTTCCTAAGAGTTCTAGGAGCTAGGGGAAGGAGAAGGTTGAGCTAGCAAGTCCTTCCAATAGAGACTAAGGTGGGGGGTTCTCCACATTTTCTTTGTTTGTTTGCTTGTTTGTTTGTATTGTGTTTTGACGTCTTCTCCTGTCTTCTTGTTTTGTTTTCTTTTGTTTTTTGGGGTTGTTCTTGTGATGGTGTGTTGTTGTTGATGTGAATGTGGTGATGAATAAAAGAAAGAAAGTAGTAGTAGTACCTACTAAACACATAAAGATCACATCTTTATAATTGTAGTTGTTGTTTATGTTTGTTGTTGGACTAAAATGGCATAACGCATATGAACTTGCACATACAACTGATTGGGAGTTGTAGGACTTGTAGGACTTGATATGAACTATACATAAACATATGAACATTCTTATACAACCATTTTGGTTGTAGGACTTGTATTGAACTTGGACAAAATAATAATAAGCATATGTTCGATGAAGGTTCTTACCTCATTTTATTATTGTAGTTTTCTTTCTTAAATAAAAAGATCTTTTCTTTTATAATCACTAGTTGTAGAATAAATAAAAAGATATTTTCTTTATTAATCACTAGTTATAGAATAAATAAAAAGATCTTTTCTTTTATAATCACTAGTTGTAGAATAAATAAAAAGGATCTTTTCTTTTATCACTAGTGATAATAAAGACTAGTAGACAATTAAGAAGTAGCTTGTTTAAATAAAAATAGTAGTAGTATGTTGATTAAAATGAAGTAGTAGTAGTAGGAGATAGTTGTGTTATGTTCTTGATTAAAATAAAGTAGTAGTAGTGGTAGATAGTTATGTGTTATGTTCTTGATCAAAATAAAGTAGTAAGTAGTAGATAGTTGTATGTTATGTTCTTGGTTAAAATGGAGTAGTAGTAGTAGTAGATGGTTGTAGATGTTTATTTTATATTCATAAAGTAAATACCATGCTAAAATTATATTAGATTAATTTAGATATGCTTAGAATGTTGTAGGACTTCTTCTAAAAATACCTAGCATGTTTAAAGATGCTTAGAATATTGTGTAGGATTTCTTCTAAAAATACCTAGCATGTTTAATGGTGCTTAGAATGTTGTAGGATTACTTCTAAAAATACCTAGCATGTTTAATGATGCTTAGAATGTTGTAGGATTTCTTCTAAAAATACCTAGCATGTTTAATGATGCTTAGAATGGTGTAGGATTTCTTCTAAAAATACCTAGCATGTTTAATGATGCTTAGAATGTTGTAGGATTTATTCTAAGAATTTCCTACCATGTTTAGTAATTTATTTATGCTTAGAATGTTGTAGGATTTCTTCTAAAAATACCTAGCATGTTTAATGATGCTTAGAATGTTGTAGGATTTATTCTAAGAATTTCCTACCATGTTTAGTAATTCACTTATGCTTAGAATGTTGTAGGATTCATTCCTAGAGTTTCCTACCATGTTTAGATTAATTTAATTATGCTTAGAATGTTGTAGGATTCATTCTAAGAATTTTTCTACCATGTTTAGTAATTTATTTATGCATAGAATGTTGTAGGATTCATTCCTAGAGTTTCCTACCATGCTTAGATTAATTTAATTATGCTTAGAATGTTGTAGGATTTCTTCTAAAAATACCTAGCATGTTTAATGATGCTTAGAATGTTGTAGGATTTATTCTAAGAATTTCCTACCATGTTTAGTAATTCACTTATGCTTAGAATGTTGTAGGATTCATTCCTAGAGTTTCCTACCATGTTTAGATTAATTTAATTATGCTTAGAATGTTGTAGGATTCATTCTAAGAATTTTCCTACCATGTTTAGTAATTTATTTATGCTTAGAATGTTGTAGGATTCATTCCTAGAGTTTTCTACCATGCTTAGATTAATTTAATTATGCTTAGAATGTTGTAGGATCCATGATAAAATTACTTACCATGATTAGAAGTATATATACATATATACTTAGGAATGTTGTATAATAGTAGTTACCCATGCTTAGTAAGACATTCATGTTTAGTAGTTATTCATGCTTAATAAAGATTCATGCTTGGATGATAGTAGAAAAGTTGTATACCATGTTAGTTTAATTGTAGGGAAGTCATATGCCATGCTAGATAAGTGGTGGAAAAATTGTATACCATGCTAGTTTAATTGTAGGTAAGTGGTATACCATGTTAGTTTTAATTGTAAGTAAGTTGTATGCCATGCTAGATTAATTGCAAGTAAGTTGTATGCCATGCTAGTTTAAATTGTAAGTAAGTTGTATACCATGCTAGATTAAATAAACACTCATGTTTACATGATACCCATGCTTAGATAAGTATTTGTTCATGCTATGTTAGTAGATGATCATGCTTAATCCTTATTCAGGCTAAGTAAGTAGGTGTCACGCTAATCATGTTAAGTTAATGATATCCATACTATGATATTCATGCTTAGATTAAAGAAACTACCCATGGTTAGTTGTAATGATTTTATGTTATGTTCTATACCATGCTAAAGTTCAAATACATGCTTAGAATGTTGTAGTGTTAGTGTTAGAATACCTACTATGCCTTGGGATGTTGCATGTTCATACTAGTTATATATCCATGCTTGGGTTGGGGTGATTAGTCATGATAAGTAGTAAGCTTTCATGCTCAAATTATAACCTATGCTTGTCTATAGTGGACTTCATGTCTAGGTCGTAGTGATTTTCATGCTTAAGCTCGATGTAAGCACAAGCATTAATCATATTCATACTTAGGAGTATCATGGTGAGTGGTTGTGTTATATGATTAGATTGTCGTAGGAAGATGCTTGCAATTGTATGCCATACTTAAGGCGCTATAGGTTGAAGTAATAAGGATTGGGAAGACCACTAGTGATAGTTAGTTCGATAAAGGCTGTTATGTCGCCTTCGGATTCTTCCTTAGTAGAATACCGACCATAGAATATTAGTAGACTCTTCTGTTGCTTCTAATAATAGAAGATCAAGTTTGCTAGGAAGCACATTTGGTTGCTTTTAAGGTTGATTACCTGTATGGTTGTTTGCACATGGTTGTGCTTGTACGTGGCTCGACTGGCCCGTACGTAGCTGTGAGTCTCATACATAGCTTATTTGGCTCGTATGTAGGTTGTTGTCTCGTACGCGGCTCGACCGGCCCGTGCGTAGCTGTTGGTCTTATACGCGGCTTAATTGGCTGGTATGTATGTTGTTGTCTCCTACGAGGCCCGCCTGGCTCATAGGTAGTTATTGTTTCATACGTAGCTTATGGGCTCGTATGTGGCTGTTACTCGTGTATAGCTTGTTAGCTAGTACACAGTTCGTTGTGCTCGTCTAGGGTGATATTACCACCCTAAGGGCTATCGACCATCAAGACATATGTTTTCTTATCCTAAGGAACTGTGGAGGAGTCACTCCTTGTGTACCGTCGAATCTTAACCAGGGTAGGTTGATCGAGGACCGGAGTATAAACGAAATCCAAGTCTAGGGTAGCGACTTGCATGTATATTCGCACGGCCGAAGTCTTGGATCGATGAGCCACGAACCAGATCCTGAGGGGTTCTGGTAAGTCTAGGTTGAGTAGCCTAGTAGAGTTGTCTTGCGAAGCCTAATTTAAGGCCTAGCATGTTATGTTTATAATATTATTGTCCTAGGATCGTCGAGTCAGGGACATCATTAGGGTAGTGACTTATAAAGGTCATTTTGCTCAGACCCTTGCCGAAAAGAGAGGAGTTGGTTGTAGGGGGCACCTTACGACCAACTTGTCCCTTGAGGCAGGCCTTAGGTGGTGATAGTGGGTTGTACCTTCCCGTTAAAGGGATACGTACGGTGCCGTCTCACAAGTTGAGGACACGAGTTGCGTATCTCGCTCTATTAATTCCTGAAGTACCGTGGCTGGGGTGCCACATGATGCATTGTGCAGTCCTGCGCTTGCGAGACCCCAGAGGGTGCCACAGGGTAGGCTTCGCGCTACCCTGCGGTTGCGAAACCCTATGGTTTGATTTTGGAACGATGCCCGATACACTGGGATCATCTAGTTTTAACTGACGTAGAATAGGGAGCATCCTAGTTCTATTTAAATATTGCATTAGAGTCTAGTCCTAGCACTCACGAACACTTAAACTACACCAACACCATTGCTATATTTTGTATATTGCTTGGGAGATTCGCTGCTATATGATCAGCCTTTAAGCGTCAGTGAATACTGACGTCCCCACTTTCATAGGTACTGGATCGCCGAAGTACAAAGGCGAGATTCAGAAGGACTCAAGGCGAGGAAAGCAAGGAGTCAGTGTTATGTTTAGTTCCGCTGCAGTATATGTATTGATTATTTATTAGTTGAGAAGTACTCAAGTGAGAGTTACCAAGTGTTGTTCTTCATTCCTTGTACTCTGATGTAAGATGTTGAAGGTTGTAATACTTGGAAATGTAAAGGTAATATTGTAACTCTATTATAACGCATTACAGTTGTATAATGTTCGGACTTGTAATGTATGGAGTGTTGAATAAAAAGTTTTAAATTCTCCTGTTTTTCTGTGTATTGTGACTAATTGAAGAAAAGGTCTTGGCTCGTGTCACGGTTTTCCAGTGTTGGAAATCGGGGCGCTACAGTGGTTGATACTAAAGGAAAATGGAGGAAGGGGTGAAATCGTTCTGAGAGTGGAGCAGGAAAGGAAACGGTGGAGGAAGGTTAGGAGGTTGTGGTGGAGGAGGAGGTGGGGGACGGTGGAGGAGGAGAAGCTACCATATCCTGCTTACTCTAATCTTTGACTCCCGCGTTTGGTTTTAAATTACTTAACACGTCCATTTCCTTAGCACGTCCATTTCCTTTGACTCCCGCGTTGGTTCTAAATCTTGTACCAACATTACTTAGCACGTCCATTTCCATTCTTTACAGATGAGATGTTTCCAAGTCCGGACAAAAACTTGCACCAGAAAACGAGAAAATAATAGAGTCAGATGGGTATTTTTGAAATTATAGAAGAATTGTAGGGGCACTTTGTAGTCGAAAAATTTGGTGCGTAGTCGAATGTGGGCTCCACTTCCAAAATTTGACGTGTCAGCTTGCTTTCTGTAAGATTTCTTACTGGTGTTTAGATTGGACTAAAAAAACTGCTAGCTTATAAATCTCTAACTAGATACCTTTGCTCAAATTACTCGATTAAATTCTAGGGATTTTTCTTTTTGACAATTTACTCACTTAAATAATGTAGCTCTACAATTTTAATGAAAAAGTTTATTACCAAACAAATTATATTTATAATCAAATAAGTATGTGCATTGTAACACAACAAATACGTACAATGCACATGCATAACTTGTTATAATATTTGTATCACAATAAATCAACTTCGAGAAATTTATTTTCTTTGTTACAACTTTGCTTACAAAATGTTTACAATAAATCCAAATATGATTGAAAGGCACAAAAATCATAGGAGAAGAATAAAACCAATAAAATTAAAGGAAAATGAAAAATAATAAAACTGAACTGATTTGTGTCGAGGCTTGTGTACAACACAATCTCCTTAAAACAAATTTCGCCTCGTCCTGGTGCTGAAACTTGCATAGGTGTTTGTATCCCAGGATGCAACAACAACAGGAGTTGACGCAGGCACCACGTCACACTCTCGAACTAGACAGCGTCTGAAATTTATTAGTCCACGATCGAAGAATGGAACAAGCACAGAACAGAGAGTTTGGGGAAGAGAAGAGTTTCTTGTGTTATGATTTAGGGGAGATGGATCTCTATTTATAGGGCCAGGGTGAGAATTGTAACGACAGACAACGCATTGACTTCATCCACTGTAATGACAGACAACTACTTTAATGCACCGACTATAACGGCAGATAGAATCTTGAATGCACTACTGTAACGATGGATAAAACTATTACATGAATAAATGGTAAATAGTAGCAAAAAAAAAAAACTGTAGCAAAAAAATTGGCACTGCACGGGGTGGGTTCACATCAGTCGGGCATTCATGCCCAGAGGACGTGCGGGCACACACAAGTCGCATGTAATCCAATTCGGTACTTTATTTCAATTTTTTCTATTGAGTTTAGTAAGCTAGGATTAAAAAGCTAGGAAGCATGAATACCTCCAATGGCCGACGCACCTGTATCGGGTAGGGTACTTCTAGGTGCGTACCAAAGGAGTACCCGTATTTTTAATACATGTTAATATATTTTTATCAACTTTTACACACAATTACGTTTAAATTGCTTTGGGTGTATTTTAAAAGCTTATTGTTTACAGTCATGTTCAAACATAAAACAAGTCTACCAAAATATTAGATAGTTAGATTAATATTTCTTTTCTCCAAAATGCTCATAAGTCATAATTATAATATATTCTTATAGTTTATGATTTTTTTTACATAATTGCCTTTTTAACAACATATATATATATATATATATATATATATATATATATATATATATATATATATATATATATATTGTAACCCCTGTTTTCCTTTTTGTGTATTTTTGAGTGTATTTTTTTTTTTGGTGTATTATCTTTGTATTCTTCTTGTATCCCTTTGGACCGTATATTGGATTTTTATTCTCAATATTTGTTTTGTGTATTTTGTCTTCTCTTATTGTGTTCTTGATCCTATTGTCTCATTTTGCTCAGTCTCTGTTTGATCGAGCTTTTGTTTTGACCCCCTATTATTTTTACTTTGTTCATATCCTATTCTATCATTCCATTGTATGTCTGTCTCATTATTTTTGGATTTCCATATTTCTTTTATCCTGTTCTCAAACGTAAAACCCAATTGATCCTATAAAATCCCATTATACAATCTCCTAATAACTAATACCCATTATCCATAACTCTTTATTTCACATAACCCATTTTAAACCCATCAGCCCAACCTTTAACCTACTGTAAACTACCCGAAACCCCCACACACACCCAACCCGTTAATTTCCCTATACCCGTGAGCACCTAAATACCCAAACCTGGTATACCCATCCTCTGTTAACTAAAACCCTAACTCTACCCTGTGCTCATATATAAACCCATGCCCCGTCTGTCTATTCTGAAACCTTGCACCTGAGCACCCTAGCTGCCATCTCTCCCGATCTCTCCTAACTTCTTCCCTGACCTCCTAGCCCCTAGTTGCTTCTCTCTAGTCGTCCTGTGTTCCCTGTCCGCCTTCAACCCTCCCGGTGCACCCTGTCTCCCCCTGCATCGAACTCAACAGCAGGCCAGTGAAGCCCTCCGCCAGTTCCTACTCCTCCCGACGCACCGTGCATCGCTGGCCCCTTCCCCGACGTCCGACAGCAGCAGCCCGCAGCAATAGCGACAGCATATCGCTGTGTTCCTGCCCGCGTGTGTTAGTGTAACCCTTGTTTTTCGTTTTTGTATTTTGGTGTATTTTTCCTCTTTCTTGAGTATTTGTACTCTCTTTGTATTTTTGGACCGTATATTGGAGTTGTTTTCAATATATATTCATTTTATTTCATCTTGAGCTCTTTGTGTTTGATTTGGTTGTCTTTCATTTCCTTCTTTATCAATTGTTGTTTTTCTCTTTATTAGGTTCTTGTTCTATTCTTTTGCTCATGTTTTGGGTGCTTATGGTTTCATTGCCTAAGCCTATTGTTGTTTATCCGATTTTTGCAATTTAAACCTATACCCTCATGATTATTTCTAAACCCAATTGATTACCCAAATCCTAATAGATCCATAAACCCAATTACCCAACTATCCTACTACAAACCCAAATCACCTCCTATATAAACTAACCCTCTCTCACTCTTCCTAGCCGCCAATACCCTAACCCTAAAAGCCCTCCACTGTACAACCACCGAAACCCCAACTCTACCTTCTTCCTTGCGCCGCTGCACCGAACCCCCATCCCCGATCGCCACACCCATTGCCGACTGCACCCCGACTGCTCCATCCCACTGCCGATCACCCATTCATCCTAAAACCCTTTGCACCCCATTAGCGAGCTCTCTCTCTCTCCGTCCATCTCTCCCTCTCCCTTCCTCCTTGCCGTCCACCGTCGTCGACAGCATCAGCAGGAACAGCAACAGCACCAGCATAGGCCAGTGCCGCTGTTGCACTCCCGACCGCTCTCTCTCTTGGTTTTGCACATGCACGTAGTTCGCACGTGTGGATCGTTGGTGTTTGGATCGTGATTTCTTGGTTCGTTCATCATTCATGGGTTTTGCTCGTTGCCGGGAATCCGTTCCCGTTATTCTTGGTGTTCGTTTCGTCTTCGGTTAAGGCAAATAACTTGTACTCAATTCCTTTGTATGACACAAGTCATAAATACCGCTTGTAGTGTAGTTGGGTTATAGAGACAACTCGTGTGTGTGTTATCTTTGATGGGTATTTTCTCTATAGTGCTATTGACCATAGTTGTCTCATGACACAAATTTGACATAAAACAACTTAGGATTTGACCATTCTTGATGTGATTATATTTGTGAGACAATTATGAGAATTCGTGTGTTTGTTTGAATCCATGTGATATACTTGTTGTGGATATGCTATATACCCTATTTCATACCATGTTTGATTGTGATTGAAACAAGTTTGTATGATTTATGTTGGTTTTGTCATTAAAGGAAAATTTGTATTTTGTCGATGATCAGTTTTAATTGCTATTTTAGACCATATTAAGGTCAATATCTTAACTTCATTATTAAACATGATTTTTAGAAAAATCCGTCTTCTTTCCAAACTTTCTGACCTTGATCGATTTCATTTTCGTATGTGTGAGATATGACTGTTTTACTACAAAGGTATATTATATTTTCAGATTTCGTTTCTTGATGATTTCGATGAATAAACTATTTTGATATTAGTGCTAAACATATTATTTTGATCTGAAATTTTGGTCAGTATTTCTAAACCTATTTAGGGATTATCCAGAATTTTGGTGGATTTTAATGATGAGCTTTATATATCATTTCATGCTTGTTTATAAAAATTATACTTGCTGGATTTTGCTTGCTATTCTGTAAAGATTTGTATTTCTACCCTAATTCCTTTTCCTGTATGAAAAATATTTATGAAATATGAAAGTTAGTTTATTCTGTCTATTTTCATCTCCCTTTGGCGGATTTGGATTTCCTTTCACGGTTTGCGAGATATTACAGTTTTCGTACAGCAGTGTTGGGAATTCCAGATTTGCCAAACTATCATTTCTTGATGTTTTCTAATTTTTGTTGGTTAAACTAATCTTACTTGAAAATTATGAAACTTTATTCTAATACTAAACAGATAGGGGAATACCCCAGATTTTTGCTGGATTTATTTGAGATGTTTTGATGCTGTTTTCTTGACTGTGAATTTGATTTACTGATTTCTGGCTGAACGTATTTTCTGGATTCAAATCAATTTTGAGTTTTGTTTTTATGAAATACTATATGACTTATTAATATTCGTTGGATTTAGTTGGGAGTCTATTCTCTAGACGTTTTGACGGATTCAGATTTGCATGTTTGTAACACCGGGAATCTCAGTTTTACTGCAGTGTGGTCTTGCTGTCCTGAATTAGAAGTTTGGTTATTTTGTTCTTTTGTGTGTTACCTTTCACCCGTACATATTTATCTTGCAACTTGATTTTGTTACTTGATTATAACATGATATACTTGCTTGTTTCGTGACACATACATGCTTATTTGACATTAATAATAAAATAACCAAGCTGGGATTTTAAGGGATAGATCTAATAGTGGATAATTCAGAAATGTGTATTCGGAAGAGAATCTATTGATTCTATGTGATACTTGAGACTTGGCTTAATACTAGAGACTTGGCTTAATACTTGAGACTTGGCTTGATACTTGATACTTGAGGCTTGATATTTCACTACTTGAGGCTTGATATTTCACTTGACGCTTGATACTTCACTCTTGAGGCTTGTTTACTTGATACTTGAGGCTTGATACTTGATACTTGATTTCTTGAGGCTTGTCCCTAAGTACACTGCCCTATATGGTTCACTATGAAATCTAAAATGAATTTGCTTTAACTGTAGCAACCATGTGATATAAGGATGGAACATGAAGTACTACCTAGATAGTAATAACTACAAGACTTGATACATGATACTTGAACCCGATACATGCTTGCTTGATACTTGATTACATGATACATAAGACTTGATGCTTGAACATAATACTTGACACTTGTACTTGACTACTTGACACTTGTTTACTTGTTACTCGTTACTTGATTCTTGATACTTGATACTTGTTTACACGATAATTGTTCACTTGATACTTGATACATGCTACTTGTACTTGTTCACCTTACCATGCTAGTTGTTATGCTTGATATCATGCCTATTCCATGTTGTTAGTTAGTTTTCCCCATGTACTTGTATCGTGCATTACAAGCAGCCCGTAACTTGCAATTGACGGGTATCTTGTTCCTTTTTCCTATCTCTGCAATTGTTAAATTGTAGATTTTGGAGAACAGGTTCCAGATGGTATCGGTGACATGAGATATTAGTGCTGGATCTTGTTATTATTATTTCTTGTAGCTTGCTTTGAATAATTGTAACTTGATACTTGGATTTATTGTATTTGGGCAATGTGACTCAGGATTTTTGACTTATTCAGATTATGATTATTTGAGATTAATACATTTTGGTTGCAAATATTCTTATTGGTATTTTGGTTCATATGATGTGCATGATTGGTTGACTCTTTTATTTTCGACTCTGATTATTCTTGTGTAATTTTTAAAGATTCTTGAACAGCTTATGGATGATGAAAGTCATTCGCTGGGCTTTTATCGCGTATCCGTATTCCGTATTCTTTTTGGAAAGCGGGACATGACATTTAGTTCGAGTTGTGTTCGTGAGTTTCGATCGTTCGATTGAGTTCGTGCCAGGATCCGTTCTGGTTATTCTTGCTTGGTGTCGTTTCCGTCGTCGATTAAGGCAAGTAACTTGTATTCTTTTCTTTGTGTAATACAAGTACTAAATACCGCCTGTAGTATTGTTGGGTTCTAGAGACAATTTGTGTGTGAATTCTCTATTATCTATTATCTCTATTGTGATGATTTGACCATAGTTGCCTCACGACACATATGACATGAAACAATCTAGGGTTGACCACTTTTGATGTATATGTTCATGCTACTTTGAGATATCTGTGCTTGATGTGTTATTCGTGATATACTTGTCGAATACTTACAAAATACCATATACTATGTTGTTTGGATATCTAGTACACTATATTTCATGTTTGGTTTGATTTGTATGAGTTTTACATGAACTAGATGATTTTATGTTCGAAGAATAATTCTGCATTTTCTGTTATCCCATTTTCATTCAGTATTTTAGACCCTATTAAGGTCAGTATATGAAAATATTTTGTGAACATGAACTGTAGAGAATTCTGTCTATTTTCCAACCCGTTCTAACAGATCTCAGTTTCGATTTACGAGTTGTGAGTTCTGCCTATTTTACTATAGAGGTGTAGAAAGATTTCCAGATTTAGTTTTCTATGAATTCTGAAGAGTAATCTATTTTTATCATGATGTTAAAAGTATTATTTTGATCCAAAATTTTGCAGAATACAACTAGACTTGATTGGGATTAACCCTGATTTTTTGTGAATTTATTTGATGAGTTTTACAAACTATTCTATACTTGTAAACATCTACTATACTAGCAGATTTTTCTTGCTGTTCAGTAAAGAACCTGATTTTCGACCTAATTATACTTACTTTTTGTAAAACATTTGTGAATATGAAAGTTAGCCTACTGTTTCTATTTTATCACCCCTTTGGCAGATTTGGATTTCGGTTCATGGTTTGTGAAATATTGCTGTTTTCGTACTACAATGTTTATAATTCCAGATTTACAAAACTACTGCATCTTGATGTTTTCTAATTTTTGTTGACTAAACTATTTATATTGAAAAATTATGAAACTTCATATTCTGGTGAAGCACATATAGGGGAATACCCCATATTTTTTGTGGATTTAATGAATTAGTTTTCATGCTGTTTTCCTGACTTTGAATACAATCTTCTGATTTCTAGCTGAACACATTTTCTGGTTTCAATTCAGTTTTGACTCTTGTTTTTGGGAAATACTATATGACTTATATATATTCGCTGGATTCGGACAGAATTCTATTTTCCAGATTCATTGACGGATTCAGATTTGCATGTTTGTAACAACGGAAATCTCAGTTTTAGTGCAGTACTGTCTTGCTGTCCTGAATTAGAATTTTTGTTGTTCTATTCTTTTATGAGTTATCTTTAATCTGTATATGTTTGTCTGTCACCTTGAACCTGTTACATGTTTATATCATGCTATTCTCACTCTGTTTTCTGCACATACATGTCTGTATGATAATAATAATAAATAACCAAGCTGGGGTTAAGGGAAAGATCTAGTAGTGGAAAATATAGAAATGTGTACTGAGAAGAGGGCCCATGTTCCTTATCTGTTATGTGTTCATGACTACATGATACACGACTCTGTTTATCTGAACCCTGACTACATTACTTCCCTATAGGAAGGTGTACTCAGAAGAGAACCCATAGGTTCTATCTGTCTGTCTGATCTGTATCTGACTACAAAATCTAAATGTAACTTGTTTGAATGTAGTAACTATGTAGTAAAAACCGGGATGCATGAAGTGCTACTTAGATAGTAATCACACAAGACTTATAAGAATATGACATCTGTTATCTGTTATCTGTATCTGTTTATCTGACATCTGTTATAGATTATCTGTTATCTGTCTGACTATCATCTGACACTATCATCTGTATATCGGTCTGCATACCATCTGACATTTGACACTTGACACTTGACACATTTTATCTGTATCTGTTAGTATACCATGCTATCTGATTTGTTTTCCTGATTCATGCTAAGTATTATATTCCTGATGATATGCTTATACCATGCTCTGTTTGTTCTGTTGTTATTTTAGATTTGTTATTTATTCCATGTACTTGTATCCTGCACTACAAGTGGACCGTAACTTGTATTGACGGGAGTTTGTTTTCTCTTTTCCTTTTTCCTGCAATTTATTTAATTGCAACCCAGGATGATCAGCTGCCAAATAGAGTTGGTGACATGAGATATTAGTGCTAAAGTTTTTATTATTATTTCTGTTTCTATTTGAACAATTGTATTTGATACTTGGATTTATTTTGTATTTGGGCAATGTGACCCAGGATATTAACTTATTCAGATCTGATTTATTTGAGATTATTAAGTTATGGTTTCAAGTAAATTTCTGTTGGTATATTTGATGCGATTATGCATACTTGGTTGATTTCTCTTGCTTCTGACTCTTATTATTTCTGTGAGATGTTGTAAAGATTCTAAACAGCTTATGGATGATGAAAATCATTCGCTGGACTTAGTCACGTATCCGTATTCCGTATTTCCTTTTGGAAAGCGGGGCGTGACAAGGTTTTTAGTGGTATCGGAGCCCAGGTTTGGCTAATGTATTAGTTTGACTGATATATTAGACAAGCTTGGCTCGAACTGGGATCGGCTCAACATTTCACCAACCATGCATGCATAAATGAATTATTATTATCATCAACTTTGATCTGTATGCTAATTGTTTTTGGTTTTGTGCAAACTATAGGCTCGTAGAGGTTCTACTTCTCCTCCCTAGGATGATCAGCTTGGGATTGAGGCTGTCACCACTGTGCTTGAGCGCTTGATCAATATGCAAACGAACCACAGTGATTTGGTGATGGCTGCTTTGAAAGCCGCTCGGGTTCCACCGCCTGCTGTGCCTATACAGGCAGCTCTTCCTCCCCATCCAGGTACAGTCACGAACTTCATGAGGCTGCATCCCGACAGATTTTTAGGCACTGAGATGCCTTTGGAGGCTGAACAGTGGTTGATTTGGACTGAGCAACTGCTTTTGGCAGCTAGAGTTGCAGATGCAGATCGTGTGGATGTGGTAGCCATCCAGCTGGTGGACTTGGCTCATATTTGGTAGAGGTCCGAGTCCGAAAGGCTCGAACGACCGATCACTTGGGCCACTTTCACTAGGGGCTTCTTGGAGAAGTTCTTCCCTAGCAACACTAGAGTTGAGATGGAGCAACAGTTCCTGGCCCTAACAGGTTGGTTGTTATATCTAGCAATGGAATTTTGTTACATATTGTCCATGCTATGTTGTAACACAAGACTTTCTTGAAACAGGGCTCCAGGTCTGTGGACGAGTATGCAGCTGAATTTACTAGACTCAGTCGCTTCGCAGCCGTTCTTGTGGCGAATGAAGAAGACAGGGCTTGTAGATTCATTTTGGGGCTTGAGCGAGAGATTAGGGTGTAGCTTGTCTCCCTTCGCTTGCACTCTTATGCAGAAGCTCTTGAGGCAGCTCGTGCTTAGGAGCAGGCTCGTGGTAGTTTGGCTCTTTCTCAACGGACTATTCCGCACTCCTCTGTTGTTGTTAGGCCTTCTGGTGGGCCTATTCGGAGGCCTTTTCCCGCCCGTCCTATCAGGGCAGCTCTGTACTCTTCTGTTAGTTTGCCGAGGGGTGGTTTTTGCGACTTCTGCTAGGTGTCTGGGCATGAGTACAAGAACTGTTTTCGCACCAGCTGCCGATGCTTTAGGTATGGCACTGTTGACTATTCAGTTCGGGATTGTCCGCAGTCGCAGAAGCATTTGGCTCTTTTAGCCAGGGGTCCCATTCAGTAGGTTGCCCCAGCTCATAGTCCAATCAGGCCACTCCTTCCTCCTCAGCGCCAGATTGTCGGTCAGATGACCACTGCCCCAGGAGAGGCCAGACTTTCAATCTGACTGCTGCAGATGCGAAGTTAGCGGAAGGTGTTGTTGCATGTATTTTGCTTTGTTGTTTTGTTATTTCTTTTTGCTTCCTTCGTTTTTTCTTGCTTTATCATTTGTTGTTATCTTTCTGCATTTTGTTTTCCTCACTCATTTTCTACCATTCCTTGTTTCCTTGTCTTTTGATTCTATCTTAGGTATCGTCCTTGTTTGCTCTTTCCCTGCTCATGTTCTTTTTCGTTCCGGGGCAACCCATTCATTTGTTTCCTCTCATTTTGTGGCTCGCCATCAGTTGGAGTGCAGCACCATGTCAGAGGCTTGGAACATTGTGATAGGTGGTGGAGTTGTCATTTATTCCCGGGAGTGCAGGCAGTGTCCTGTGATTATTGGTAACGCATATTTCAAAGCCAATCTAATTGTAATTAGGAATTCAGGATTCGACGTTATTTTGGATATGGATTGGTTGGGTGAAACCCACGCCATTATTGATTACCGTGCCAAGAAAGTTGTGTTCCAGATTCCAGATCGCGCAGAGTTTGAGTTCCATGCCGGCGAGTCTTCCCTTGGCCGAGCTGCAGTTGATCAGGAGGTTTATGCGATGGAATTGCATTCAGGCTGTGAGGCTGCGCCTCTAGCAGTTCGAGATTTCCTGGATGTTTTTCCAGAGGAGTTGCCTGGCTTATCCCCTGATAGGGATGTAGAGTTCGGTATTGAAGTTCAGTCGGGTACGACGCCTATATCGAAGAATCCCTACAGGATGGCACCGGTTGGGTTAGCAGAACTTATGGTGCAGATTCAGGAGTTGCTTGATTCGGGGTTTATCAGACCCAGTGTTTCACCTTGGAGTGCGACAGTCCTTTTTGTTAACAAGAAGGATGGTAGTCATTGACTGTGCGTGGATTATCGGGAACTAAATAGTGTTACTGTGAAGAACTGGTATCCGTTGCCCAGGATCGATGATTTGTTTGATCAGTTGAGTGGAGCTGCTGTTTTCTCGAAGTTGGATCTTCGTTCTTGGTATCATCAAGTCAAAGTGAAGGTGACTGATGTACAGAAGACTGCATTAAGGACCAAATATGGCCACTATGAGTATCTTGTGAGGCCGTTCGGGGTCATGAACGCGCCTACTGTATTCATGAGTCTTATGAACCGGGTCTTTTCTCAGTTCTTGAATAGATTTGTGGTGGTCTTCATTGATGACATTTTGGTGTATTCTTGGAATCGGGCAGATCATGCTGAGCATCTTAGAGTGGTTCTGCAGACTTTGAAAGAGAATCAGCTTTATGGGAAACTCAGCAAGTGCGAGTTTTGGCTTGACAGAGTTTCTTTCTTGGGGCACATTATCTCAGGCGATGGTATTTCTGTGGATCCGGCCAAGGTTGAGACTGTGAAGGATTGACCTGTTCCCAAGTCAGTTTCAGAGGTCAGGAGTTTTCTTGGTTTAGCTGGCTATTATCAGAAATTCGTCCAAGATTTTTTGAAGATAGCGGGACCGTTGACTAAGCTGGCTGGGAAGGATCAGAAGTTTTGTTGGTCTGATGATTGCAGTGAGGCTTTCCTTGAGTTGAAGAGCAGATTGACGTCAGCGCCTGTGTTGATTATTCTAGATGGTTCAGGCGGATTTGTAATTCACTATGATGCTTCTGGTAAGGGTCTTGGAGCAATTCTGATACAGAAGTGCCGAGTCGTTGCTTATGCATCGAGGCAGTTGAGGCCGTATGAGAAGAACTATCCGACTCATGACTTGGAGTTAGCGGCAGTGATCTATGCTTTGAAGCTGTGGAGATATTATTTACTGGGAGACCGAGTGGAGATCTTTACAGACCACAAAAGTCTCAAGTACGTCTTCACCCAGAAAGAGTTAAACATGAGGCAAAGGCGTTGGTTGGAACATATGGCCGATTATGACATCAGTTTGCAATACCATCCTGGTAAAACTTGGTGCCAGATTCTTTGAGCAGGAGACCGGTAGTTATGTTCTTGACTCAGCAGAGAGATTTGATTGAGAAGATGCAGAGGCTGGAGTTGGATGTTTTGTTGCCAAGTTCTGGTCGGAGTTGTTTGGTGCTCTAGCCTCAGTCATCTCTTGTTGATCAGATCAAAGAGGCGCATGCTGGTGATGCGCTGTTGCAGGGTTTTCGAGCTGAGGTTGAGTCTGGGTCCAGAACGAACATGGTTTTTCATGCTGATGGATCGCTTCATTTTGGGTCCATGTTATGTGTCCCGAAGGGTGAATTTCGTCAGAGGTTGCTTGAGGAAGCCCACCAGTCTTCGTATTCTATCCATCCTGGCGGTACTAAGATGTATCGGGATTTGAAGCTTCATTTCTGGTGGCATGGTATGAAGAGGGCTGTGGCTCGGTTTGTTTCTCAGTGTTTGATCTGCCATCGGGTTAAGGCATAGCATCAGAGAACCGCTAGATTTCTTCAACCGCTTCTTATTCCGGAGTGGAAGTGGGAACATATCACTATGAATTTTGTGACTGCTTTGCCGAGGAGTCCTAAGGGTCATAATGCTATTTGGGTGATTGTCGACCGTTTGACGAAGAGTGCTCACTTCATTCCCTTCCATGTCAGACAGTCTACTGAGAGCCTAGCTAAGAAGTACATGCAAGAGATTGTCAGATTTCATGGGGTTCCAGTCAGTATTGTATCCGACCAAAATATGAGATTCAGATCTTAATTCTGGGAGAGTCTTCAGAACAGTTTGGGGAGTAAGTTAAAGTACAGTACAACTTTTCATCCCCAGACTGATGGACAGTCAGAGAGGACCATCCAGATTCTTGAGGACATGTTGTGGTCCTGTAGACTACAGTTCGGTGGATCATGGGAGAACCATTTGCATCTCATCGAGTTCTCGTACAATAACAGCTTTCAGGCTAGTCTTAAAACTGCACCGTTCGAGGCACTTGTAACACCCCGAATTCCAAATAAGACCGAATTCGAAGTTCCACAGGATCTTTACACTTCTCTTCGTACAATTTTACAAAGAATTAAAACTTTTGTTACATCAGAGTTACATTTACATTACATATTTACAGCGGAAGTAATTTACAACAAATTACATGAATTGAAATGTACAACACTTGAATCATTCTTTAAGCAGCATACATACTTTAGTCTTGTTAATCACTTTATCCTGCATAGAAACTATGGACACGTCAGTTCATTCAACTGACGCTAGGATATAATACATAAATTTTCTCTTACTTGGAAAGCACAAACTTGTCACAAACAGAACTACGAGGACTATCCTATTGATGTCGTGTGTGGATGTGCACTTAGTCCTTGATGCAATTATTTATATTATATGACACTAATGCGTACTTGTTCGGATTCTATGCATGCCATACTATATACGGTCCGAGGGCAAGCCCTTAATCGCTCTTCATCTTGTAGGGTTCAATCCCTCGTCATGACTTAAACTACTACAGTAACTACGATAAGTATCCTAGATATTCTATGAGTTACGAGCTCATGTCTAGACAGCCTGGAGGGGAAATCCCATGTCATGACACGACGCATCATGTAGAACCTATGGACAATTCAGCTTCCATCATGGGACATGACACCACCCGTAGTCACCAAACACCTCACAAGCGTCGCCTGCGGTAGGACTCCTGGACATATATCTACTTCATGACACGACGAATCGTGTAGACAGCCTGTGAATATTCTCACGCCATAGCTCCGAGGCCCTCATACTCGTGTTTTTCTCTTACTTTCGTCACATTTTCACTTCTTCACTATGTGTCTAGTCATTAGTTATTTGAATCATGAATAAATCATTCCTCTAAAGTTAGCCCTTCCACTATACCGGTCTTAACCATTTATATAACACGACCCCAAATCTTGGTATTTTCATTTCAAATCTTATTTCAACAATTTCTTTTCAATGCCGGTATGATGCTTAGCTACACTCTAGTTCTCAATTTCACTTCATAATCACAAAAATTGAGTTTTTATACTCATAAAGTCTTTTTCATTGTTCAACATGATTTCCATTTCTTTTCTATGAATCAATTTCTTACATAAAGTTCAATTCGATTTATATCTTTCTCATTCAAGATTAATCTCAATAGATCCATTTAATTTTCGTACTATTATTTCTTTTCTTCAAAAAAATGAAAATTATATTTTTCATTTAACTTTCAAATGCATGACTTGCACAAATTATTGAAATAAAATTTCATAAATAAACACTCTTTAATTAATTTTCTTTTCTCATACAAGATCTTCTTTATAAATTAGGTAGAATTTTCTCATGAATTAAATCACATTTTATACTTATGCAAATGTCCATTTATAGAAGCCTACTCAATTTTTACTCCTCAATCTCTTTTATTTAAGTCAAAATATTGTATAAATATTTTTCATGAAGTCCATATAATTTCAGAATAATTATAGTATTTTTTTCGGATTTTTAAAAGTCAAAAATCAATAAAAAAAGGTTAAAACCCCCAAAAAAAATGTTTATATGCTAAACTCAGGAATCGAACCCACAACCCAGAGGCCACCCGCAGCTACAGTGCAGCGCACTATGGCGCCTGTGCTAACCAGAAAGGACAGAGCGCAACTACGATAGAGGAGGGGGTTTAAATCCCTAAAACTCGTTTGTTCAGTTATCGGATTTTCTCCAAAAAAAAAATAAAAACAAAAGGGCTAATACCCAGTTTCGAACTCAAGACCCAAGACCAGACCCACGGCTACAGTAAGCGCACCCAAATGCACCCAATAACCAATAAGTCTAAGTGACTAACCTGATATGGGTTGGGTTTTAAGGGTTATGATTCAAGTTTCTGTTCACTTCGAATTTTTCATAAAAACAACTATATTTTTTTAAAATCCCTTTCTTCTCCAATTTCATTCCAAAATTCTAGAATATAGTTTTTATGCATTTCTAATATGTCAGTAAAATAAAACTTAATTTTTTGTCACAAAACGTATAATTTTTCTCTCTACGTACATTTTTATCTACAATTTCGAAAATGTGCATACAAGTATAGTTTCTTTATAATTTTGCATTCAGCCTTCCCATAGATGTCTTTTATTAATTTTTATTATTATTATACAATCATTTCAGTAACAATTATCCCTTTTTCATGCCACTAACAAGTGAATTAGTAAAAATCACATTTTTGCATGGTTATCATTTCAATTAACTAAACATACAATCATGTCTTCTTAGTTTAGCACATAACAATCAATTAAGGCATGGTAGCATGGTTAATTCTAAACTAACAATCACAATTTTTCAATTAATTAACATTCTTTTAACATACATTCAAACCATTGCAATTTTGTCTCATTTTCACAACACATGGCTAAATTAACTAAAGTTTCTTCTCAATTTTATCAACCATACCCTAGCATGATGTCTAATTAGAAGTTCGAGAAAATCACCCACCTCTAATGGAGAGAAAAACAAACAAAACTCCTAGGGATCTCCTAGAATGAACACGGGAAGCATTCTCCTCCTAGTTTGAGCCACCAAGTTGCTTCTCCTCCTAGCTTGATGATGTTGGAACTCCTCTTCTTGCTCCTTGGAATAGGCCGGCCAACTTTGGGGGAAGGAACACACAAAAATTTTACACTCTATCTTTTAAACTCACAATCTTCTCAATCTTTTATCTCACTAATTTTGTCTTTCTTTCTTTCTTTCTTTCTTTATATTCTTTTCTTTTCATTTCATTTCTTTTTTTTAAGTGTAAATGTGAATGAGTGAGAGGGGGGGGGGGGGGTATTTATACAAAATTTTGAGGGTAAATGGAGGGCTAGGATTAGTCCAAATGGTTAAGGATCAAGGTTCAAGATGAACTAGGGAGTTGTAGAAACGACCCATGATGAAGCAACCAACTCTCCACCTCTTCCATCTCTCCATCTCTCCTATGCACATCCGGCCAATGGTCAAAAGTGCACATTGCACGTTCTAGTGCATGCACGTGTCATACTAGTATCCCCCTTTTACAAGTTTGTTCATGTGAATTAATTAATTGTTCACTAAACTTGTCCACACTACAAGTTAGATTAGTAAAAAGAGATATTAAGTTAAATGGGCTCACTAATGGGCCAATTAACCATGGGCTCTACTAATTAAATTAATTAATTAAGATGGGCTAAAAGAGGCAATTAGGGCTAGGATTTAATTAAGTTTTTAAAATAGTCTTTTTTTTTTGGAAAATAAAGAGAATAATTACTTGTTCATGCTATACGAAAATATTTTTCTAAAAAAAAATACATATGAAATTATACGTGCAAAATACGTAAAATCACAAACTCTTCAAAAATAAAAATTCAGGGTGTTACAACACTTTATGGGCAAAAGTGCAGATCACCAGTGTGCTGGGATGACATTGGTAAGAGGAAGTTGTTGGTTCCGAAATTGATCACCAGGACAGTTGATGCAGTGGTTCAGATCAGGAAGCACTTGCAGGCAGCTCAGGATAGGCAGAGGCGATGGGCCGATATCCATCGAAGAGCTTTGGAGTTTGAGGTTGGTGACCATGTTTTCCTAAAGGTATCATCTTGGCACGATGTCATTCGGTTTGGTGGTGGGGGCAAGCTTAGCCCTAGGTTTATTGGGCCGTTCGACATTGTTGAGCGAGTAGGCAAGGTGGCCTATCGTCTGGCATTGCCGCCAACTTTATCCGGAGTGCACGATGTTCCATGTCTCACAACTCAGAAGATATATCCGAGATGAGAGCCACGTGATAGACTATTCTGAGTTGACCATTTGGCCGGATTTGACTTTTGAGATTCTGCCAGTTGCTATTGTGGATCGGCGGGAAAAAGTGCTTAAGAACAAGGTCATCAAGCTGGTTCATCTTTCTTGGAATCCTCGCTCTCTGGGTGAGTCGACTTGGGATCTGGAGAAGGAGATTTAGCAGAAGTTTCCTCATTTGTTTGAGTAGTTTTTGTGTTGTTCTTTCTTTTCTTTTCGGGGTTATCCTATGTATCTTCTTATTTGAATTTCTAGGACGAAATTCTTCTTGTTAGGTGGGTAGGATTTGTAACTCCTGTTTTTCATTTTGTGTATTTTTTAGTGTATTTTTCTTTTTGGTGTATTTCTCTCTTTGTACTCTTCTTGTATCTCTTTGGACCGTATATTTGATTTTTATTCTCAATATATTTATTTTCTGTATTTTGTCTTCTCTTATTGTGTTCTTGATCCTATTGTCTCATTTTGCTCAGTCTCTGTTTGATCGAGCTTTTGTTTTGACCCCCCATTATTTTTACTATGTTCATATCCTATTCTATCATTCCATTGTGTTCCCGTCTCATTATTTTTGGATCTCCATATTTCTTTTATCTTGTTCTCAACCTAAAAACCCAATTGATCTTATAAAATCTCATTATACAATCTCCTAATAACTAATACCCATTATCCCTAACTTTTTATTTCACTTAACCCAGTTTAAATCCATCAGCCTAACCTTTAACCTACTGTAAACTACCCGAAAACCACACACACACCCAACCCGTTAATTTCCCTATACCCGTGAGCACCTAAATACCCAAACCCGATATACCCATCCCCTGTTAACTAAAACCCTAACTCTACCCTGTGCTCATATATAAACCCATGCCCCATTTGCCTATTTTGAAACTCTGCACCTGAGCACCCTAGCCGCCATCTCTCCCGATCTCTCCTAACTTCTTCCCCGACCTCCTAGCCCCTAGCCGCTTCTCCCAAGCCACCCTGTGTTCCTCGTCTGCCTTCAACCCTCCCGGTGCACCCTGTCTCCCCCTGCGTCGAACTCAACAGCAGGCCAGCAAAGCCCTCTGCCAGTTCCTGCTCCTCCCAACGCGCCGTGCACTGCTGGTCCCCTCCCTGACGTCCGACAGCAGCATATTCTGATGCAAAACATATAGGGGAATAACCCAGTTTTTTCGTGGATTTAATTAATGAGTTTTCATACTGTTTTCCTGATTTTGAATACAATCTTCTAATTTCTAGCTGAACACATTTTCTGGTTTCAATTTAGTTTTGACTCCAGTTTTTGGAAAATACTATATGACTTATATATATTCTCTAGATTCGGCCGAAGTCTATTTTCCAGATTCTTTGACGGATTCAGATTTGCATGTTTGTAACAACGGGAATCTCAGTTTTAGTGCAGTACTATCTTGCTGTCCTGAATTAGAATTTTCATTGTTCTATTCTTTTATAAGTTATCTTTAATCTGTATATGTTTGTCTGTCACCCTGAACCTGTTACATGTTTATACCATGCTATTCTCACTCTGTTTTCTGCACATACATTTATGTCTGATAATAATAACAAATAACCAAGCCGGGGTTAAGGAAAAGATTTAGTAGTGGAAAATATAGAAATGTGCACTGAGAAGAGGGCCCGTGTTTCCTATCTGTTATGTGTTCATGACTACATTATACACGACTCTGTTTATCTGAACCCTGACTGCATTACTTTCCTATAGGAAGGTGTACTCAGAAGAGAACCCATAGGTTCTATCTGTCTGTCTGATCTGTATCTGATATCTGTCTGTCTGATCCCTGAGTGACTCTACTACGAAATTTAAACGTAACTTGTTGAATGTAGCAACCATGTAGTAAAAAACGGGATGCATGATGTGCTACCTAGATAGTAATCATACAAGACTTATAAGAATATGACATCTGTTATCTGTTATCTATATCTGTTTATCTGATATCTGTTATCTGATTATCTGTTGTCTGTATGCCTATCATCTGTATATCTGTCTGCATTTCATCTGACATTTGACACTTGACACATGTTATCTGTATCTATTAATATACCATACTATCTGATTTGTTTTTCTGATTCATGCTACGTATTATATTCCTGTTGATATGCTTATACCATGCTCTGTTTGTTCTGTTGTTATTTTAGATTTGTTATTTATTCCATGTACTTGTATCCTGCACTACAAGCGGTCCGTAACTTGCATTGATGAGAGTTTGTTTTCTCTTTTCTTTTTTTCTGCAATTTATTTAATTGCAGACCAGGATGATCAGCTGCCAGATTGAGTTGGTGACATGAGATATTAGTGCTGAAGTTTTTATTATTATTTCGGTTGCTATTTGAACAATTGTATTTGATACTTGGATTCATTTTGTATTTGGGCAATGTGACCCAGGATATTAACTTATTCAGATCTGATTTATTTGAGATTATTATATTCTTGGATTTGATATTTGGATTTATTCAAGTAAATTTCTGTTGGTATATTTGATTCGATTATGCATACTTGGTTGATTTCTCTTACTTCCGACTGTTATTATTTCTGTGAGATGTTGTAAAGATTCTGAACAGCTTATGGATGATGAAAATCATTCGCTGGGCTTAGTCACGTATCCGTATTCCGTATTTTCTTTTGGGAAGTGGGGCGTGACATATATATATATAAGGAATGCTCCATTGCAAACCACTGAAGCCGTTGTTGGGAACAACGACTCCAGTTATGTTAACACTGAAGTCGTTGTTTCTAACAAAGGCTTACTGAAGCCGTTATTTCCAATAACGGCTTCAGTGGTTTTCATACCCATTTTCACAGGACCAGTTTACAATAGAGCATTGCCATATATATATATATATATATATATATATATATATAATTTTGTATTTAACGTACCTACCAATAGGGCTGCAAACGAACCGAGCTACTCGCAAGCTACTTGGCCCGAGCTCGGTCAAAGCTCGGCTCGTGTCGAGCTCGACATCGAAAGCGAGCCCGATAACGTAAACGAGCCGAGCCTGAGCCTGAAGGTACGTGGTTTGTTATGCAGAAGCTCGCGAGTACTCGGCTCGAACTCGGTCAAACCTCGGGTCAAAGCTCGGCTCGTGTCGATCTCGAGCCGAGCTCGAGCTTGAAAGTGAGCTCGATACATAAACGAGCCGAGCTCGAGCCTGAAGATATTCGGCTCGACTCGGCTCGTTTGCAGCCATACCTACCAATGAACTCGCATCCTATTTTTTTAAGGTAAAATTATGTATCTCTGTACCGTATCGTATCGTATCAAATCGTATCGTATCGTACCCGTAACCGTGCTTTATAGATTCCCAATTTCCTCTAGTGAGACGAAGAACATACATTTTGAGATTCAAATGCTAAAAACTTAGAAGATTGAGTAATTACGTACAATTTTATTTTCCACTTCATAAATAAAAGAAAATGGAAATTCATCTTTTTATATATGACATAAATTATATACCATATCTCCTGACATTAAGATAGCGATGCACGCATCGTTAGGTGTTTATCTGCCTTTAGTTGGCGCTAATTTCTTTACTGGATTGTTCCCCTCTTCGATATCAACGATCGTCCCTCCTCCCAGCTACCCCCTGCTGGCTGTGTCTCCCTCTTGCTCCCTTTCAACCCCGAAAGCTTCAGATGCCTGTCCCTTATCCTCCTCAATCCCGATCAAGAGTATTTCCAGAAATCGCCTTGCTTCGGCCTCGAACTCTAATCCCCGTGTCATTCGTTCTAGTGCTCGGTTACGAGCCAAATCAGATGCTTTTTTCCACCAGCCTCTATCGGTATCTTGCTCGTTAGGCTCTGGGGTTGGATCTGAGAGTCCGCCTCTAGGCTCGATTTTTCACCTACAATTCGAACATTGTTCTGATAGTGAGCTTATTTCCAACTCGTTAGCATTAGGCTTTAGGCCTCTTTCTTCACCATCGTCTCTAGCTTTTACCATTAGAGACATAGAAAGATCTAGAGTTAGAGCGTTCAAAGGTTTTTAATGATTACACTCTCATGGAACATTAGGGGACTTAATTGTCCCGATAAACAAAGATCGATCTACTAAATGATTTCTTCTTCTCGCTGTGATCTCATTTCCATCCAAGAATCTAAACTTGAGTCCCTCTCCCCTTCGATCCTAAGGTCGATAGGAGGTAACATTATTTCGAAGTGGATCTCTTTAGACGCCTTAGGTGCGAGGGGAGGGATCCTCTTTGGTTATAAAGAATCCATTTTTTCGGTTATCTCTATTAAACGCCTCAATTATTTCCTCGTTGTTCAACTATTGTGGATTCCAATTAATTCCATTCTGACGGTCATTTCCGTTTACGGCCCATCTTCTTCCGTAGGCCGGCCACTTTTCTGGATCGAATTCCAATCACTTCTCCCCTTCTCAAATGGTTTGTGTTTATTTTTTGGTGATTTTAATGTTACTAGATTCGCCGCGGATAGATCTAGTCCATCGTCTTATGGCAATCATTGGTTCAACGATTGCATCAGATCTTTACAATTGCATGACATTCCCTTGTCGGGTAGATCTTTCACTTGGTCTAACCTTCGCCATCAACCCACGATGGTGAAGCTCGATCGTTTCTTGGTGTCCAATGAATGGATTGACCGTTTTCACAACTCTTTCGCTCAAGCATTACCCAACCCCTCGTCTGACCATGTTCCTATCGCGCTTCACTCTGATTTTCTTTTCCCTCGCCAGCATCAGTTTATATTTGAAAAATTCTGGCTGCAAGACCAGGTTTTTGTTAACCTGGTCATTGAATGCCTCTCGGCGATTTCAGGATCTTCCGGATTGGGATCCATCCCTCTCAAACTTCATGCGATCAAATTCGGTTGCAAGATTTGTAACCCCTGTTTTTCACTTTTGGTAATTTTGAGGGTATTTTTCATTTTTTTGAATTATTATTTTTCTATTGTATTTTTCGGAACAATAAATTTAATTATTTTTATTCTATAATATTTTTCTGGTAGTTTTGACTTTCTTTTGTTGATTGTGCGCCGTTTGGCCGTTTTTCGATATTTTGAGCTCTTTTTCTCAATTTCTTGATCTCGTTCATGTATAAATGTTATTTTAGGGTCATGGTGAATTTTTAGGAGAGTTTTGACCAATTTGAGATTTTTGGCCTTAAGGAGATTTTTAGGAGCTATAGGATTCATTGTATTTTGTATCCCCATTTGAAATCTACCCAATATCCATTACCCAATTGTATACCCATTGTTTCCTATTGATATCCACTACCCATTAACCCACATTTGATCTCATATATATACCCCTAATACTAAATAATCCCTAACCCTAATCTATTTCTTCCCTCTCCTATTGTGTGCCGGCTACCTCTTTCCTCAAACCATCCCGGCCTGCCTTCCAAAACCCTAGGCCGGCCTTCCCTTGCCTTCTTCTTGCATAGCCGACCACCCATATCTCCCCTCTCCGCTATTTTATACAACTCCGCTTCAAAAACTCGTCTCTCCTCTCCTTCTTGTGTTCGGCCAACACCCAAGGCAGCACCCAACCATCCCAAAACAGCACCTCAACATTCCCCCTCGCTGTTTTGAGTTGTGGGCATCTTCCACTTCGGTTCGTGTGTCAAAGGGATCAACCGTTGGCGCATTTTGTTCGTGGGTTTCGCTCGAAATCGCGCTAGAAGGCGTCTTGCTCGTGGATTCTCTTTGAAAGGCTTGGATTTGTCGTGTTCGTCGTCACATAAAGGCAAGTAACTTGTACTTAAATTTCTCAGGTTGATACAAGTAGAAAGTTCACACATAGGATAGTTTGAGACTAGAGACGGACAAAAATCATGTTTTTAATTATGGGTTTCTTCTCTAAGGTTCAAAACAGGCCATGGACGAATTAGGACATGAAGTTGATAGGTTTATGCCTTAGGATTCACCCAAACGCGACTGTTATCGCGTATGTGACATATTGTATACCCGATGCATGTTTGAACACCTATATGAGAAATATTAGATTTTGACAGGTTAGAAACCCTTAGATGTGATATTTAGACAACGGGTAGACAGTGTTTTGAATTTGGAAGAGTTTGGATGATTTTTGAGGAAGTTATGATGTTTTGAAACTTAATTGAGAAATCTGGAAATTTGGATTGAACTGGATTGATTGCAGTTTTTACCTAGATTAAAGTCCGAATCTCAACATGACTATTTCTGAGAAATTTTTAGAGAATTGAATCTAATTTCTAATCCCACTGATTTCACCCTGTTTGGAGTTCGTATGGAATAGTTATGATTATTTTAGTAACTGTATGTTAGTAGTTTCCAGTTTCAGTTCGGGGTAATTTTTGTGGACAATTTATTTTCAAGATCCAGGTTAGACATAATTTCATGCCACAAAATTTGGTCCAGTGTTTCACCATGATGTTAGGTAGTTCTCTGATTTTTATGATAATTAAAAGATGAGTTTTGAGTGGTGTCCTATATCCTTTTCTATAGATCGCTTTTGCTGTAAACTGCGTGTGATTGTATGTTGAATGCCATGTTCACCTTACTTCTAATTACTGTATGAATATTTTGTGTGAGATATGAAAGTTGGGTAATTGTATCTACTTTCATCCCGTTTTGGCAGAAGTGGATTTTGATGCGCTGTGTGCAAGATATGCATGATTTTGTACAGCGGTGTTGAAGAATTCCAGATCCATCAAAACTGTGTTATGTGTTATTTTCTATTTTTGAAAACATATCTATACTTTCTGGAAAAATATGAAAATCTATATTTTGAGACTATACATATAGGGGATTGCCCCAGAATTTTCGTGGATTTAATTAATTACTTTGTATGCTGTTTTCATGTGGTTTAAGTTATTCCCCTGTTTTCTGACTGTACATGCAAACTGTGTTGAATTGTGTTTTGAGTCGAGATGTTGTGAAATAGAATATGGATTTATTATAACCGTTAGAAGCGTGTGAAAGTCTAGTTTCCAGATCTTTCGACGGATCATTATTTGCATGCCTGTAGATCTTTGGATCACTGTTTATGTATAGACTGGTCTTGCTGTCCTGTTTATAGACATACACCATTTTGCTCGTATTTGTGAATGTTTGGTATCTATACTTACTGATCTGATGCCCTAAACCTAAACCTGATCATATGATGTTAGTTTGACATCCTTTAGATCACATTCATGTCTGTTTAATAACCATAATAAAAGTAATCAAGCCGGGGTATGGGAAAGATCTAGTAGTGGGAAAGCATAGAAATGTGTACTTAGAAGGGGGCCCGTGTTTTCCATATAATTATCTGTATTCTGACCCTGTCTACATTGCTTCTTATGTAAGAAGGTGTAGAGTAGAAGAGAACCACTAGGTTCTATCTGTCTGTTTCTGACCCTGTCTACATTACTTCTTATAGGAAGGTGTAGAGGAGAAGAGAACCACTAGGTTCTATCTGTCTGTTCTGATATCTGTCTGACCCTGAGTACACGGCCCTATAATATCCCCTACGAAATCTAAAGCGAAACTATTTTGTTGTAGCTACCATGTAGTATAAACTGGGATGCATGTCGTGCTACCTAGATAGTAATCACACAAGACTTACATTAATCTGAAATCTGAGATCTGATTATATTTCTGAAGTCTGAATCTGAATCTGATATATGGAAATCTGAATCTGAATCTGAATACCTATTATATGAAACCTGTTATCTGATTTACCTGACATATCTGAATATCTGTTTACCTGACATTTCTGTTATATGACACTTGACACTTAATATCTGAGACATCTGCTAGGATACTATGTTAGTTGAGTTTACCATACCATATTAGGTCTGTTTCTGATGATTAGTTAGATCTGTTTAGTTTTTCCCATGTGCTTGTATCCTATTCTATTTGTGACCCGGACTTGCCATTGACGGGTACTGTGTTTTCTTCTTTTCCTTTTTCCTGCATTCGATGATTGCAGATTACGGTGGACAGATTCAAGAAGGTTCTGGTGGTTCGCAGTATTAGATGCTGTTTATTATTATTTCTGTTTTTCTGTTAGAATTTTATTCTGTATTCCTGAGACTTGATTCATTTCTGTATTTGAGACACGTGTATTATTTATTTTGTTTTGGGCGATGTGACCCAGAATATTTGTTTCCAGACTCTGTTTTATTTGAGAACAAGATATTTGATTTCAATTAATTCCTGTTGGTGAAATTTTCTCGATGTTGCATGTTGGTCCCACTCTTTGCTTCCGACTGCGATATTTTAACTCTGATATATGTTGACTCTGATATACTGCCTGAGATATGTTGTAAGATTTCTGAAACAGCTTAAGGATGATAATAATCATTCGCTGGGCTTTTGTTACGTGCCGTATTCCGTATTTTTGGGAAGCGGGGCGTGACAAGATTTGGCGCAACGATAGGCAATTCAACACTAATTTTCTTAAAAAGTTTTTCCTATCCACCATTGATTCTATTGATAAAATGGAGGAGCGTGGCCCTATCTCGATTGATTTGTTCAATGAACGACGTTCTTGCAAAATGGAATACTCGAATCTCCTTCATCAACACCATTTGAAATGGGCTCAAAGAGCCAAATTTCGGTGGCTCAAGGAGGGAGATTGCAATACAGCTTTCTTTCATAATTTTGCTTCCCACAGACAGAGATGTAATCACATCTCTACTATTTCTCAAGATGGGATGGACCTCTCTTCTATCGAGAATATTCACCATTCCTTCCTCCTTTTCTATAAAAACCTCCTTGGATCCCCCAAACCTCGGACCCTGAGCCTGGATTGGGATCAACTATATGGGGAGGTGCCTTACGATCTTTCTTCTCTTGAATCACCATTTTCTATGGACGAAATCAAAGCCGCGGTTTTTGCCTTAAAAAGCGACGCTGTGCCTGGTCCGGACGGTTTTCCGGCCCTTTTCTTCCAAAAGTTTTGGTTCTGGTTGAAAGATGACCTCTTCTGGATGTTTGCTGACCTTCATTCTGGTTCTTTCTCTTTCGACCGCATTAACTACGCGCATATAGTTCTTATCCCTAAAATTTTAGGAGCGAACACGGTGGCAAATTTCAGGCCGATTAGTCTCATCAATACCACGTTCAAAATTATTATGAAGGTCCTTTCGGCTAGGCTTGGAGAAGCTATTTCTCCCCTTATCGATCCGGCCCAATCGGGTTTCATTAAGGATAGATTCATTCTTGATAGCGTGGCTGCGGCCCAAGAAATTATCTCCTTTTGTCATAATTCCAAGTCTGAGGGTATCCTTCTCAAACTGGATTTTCAAAAAGCTTACGATAATGTTTGTTGGGAGTTCCTCTTCGATATTCTTAGCCACAGGGTTTTCGGCCCCAAGTGGATTGCTTGGATCAAATCCAGTCTTTTTGCGGGGACTTCTTCCATTCTCATTAACGGATCGGAGGGTCACAAATTTAAGATCAAATGTGGGCTCAGGCAAGGTGACCCTCTTTCTTCCCTTCTATTCTCACTGGTAGCAGATGTGTTCAGCAAGCTTCTCCGCAATGCTTGGAAAGCCCAGGTTATCGATGGACTGGGTGGATCCCGTTTCTTCAATGGCGTTCTGAATCTTCAGTATGCCGATGATACTATCATACTGGCCAAACCTAATTCTCATACCCTCAGAAATCTGAAACTTCTTCTATATTGTTTTGAGCTAGCCTCAGGTCTTTCTATCAATTTTCATAAATCGTCTGTTGTCTGGTTGGGAGGTTCTCCTAACAGGCAGAACGAAGTCTCTGAATTTTTTAATTGCCCGGTCGCTTCGTTCCCTGTTACGTATTTGGGCATTCCTCTGAGGTGGGGTAAACTTCATAAATCGGATTGGTCCCCCATGATCGATAAGGTTGAATCCAAACTTTCGGTATGGTCAGGGAGGCAACTTTCCCACGGTGGCAGATTAATTCTGCTCAATTCAGTTCTATCCTCCATTCCTCTATACATGATGTCGTTTTACTTCCTCCCATCTTGGGTGATCAAAAGAATTGATCAGATCAGAAGCAATTTCTTCTGGTCTGGTTCTTCCATTTATAATCCCGGATCGCATCTTTGTAACAGGAAACTCATTTGCACCTCGAAAATCGCGGGAGGTCTGGGGGCTTTAGACCTTAGACACCAAAACCTTGCTTTACTTGGCAAATGGATTTGGAGATTTCTCAAAATTGAGGATCTCCCCTGGATCAAATGTGTCAAATCCAATTACTTTGGTCCCAATGATTGGTGGATATTTCCAGTACAACCTCATAGACTGGCATCCCCTTTTTGGAAAGGCATTTGGAAAGCGGCAGCGGCTTTTTTATGTGGTTTAAGCCACGGTTGTGCCGATGGTTCCAGGACTAGGTTCTGGACCGATATCTGGATCGGTCATTCTTCGTTAGCCTCTGCTTTTCCAACTATTTTCCGTTTGGCTTCCAACCCTCTGGCATTGGTGTCAGACTACCTTAGCATCAATGATGGTCTTAGGGAATGGTCGATTCCTCTATCTGCCAATCTTCCTCCCCTTTTAGCCCCGGATTGGGATTGTCTGATCGACATTCTCAACAATGCGGTGTGGTACGACAAAGAGGAAATTTTTTGGCGTAGGAATTCGTCGAGGAATTTCTCTGTCGGTTCTTTCTATCGTTTTCTTAATTTTAGAGGTATTCTTTCTCCTTTCTACGACCTGGTCTGGAAATCTTGCGCACCTTTGAAGGTTAAAATATTGGTGTGGTTAGCCCTCAACAATAAACTTCTTACGATTGATAACCTCAATAAGAGAAATCTTGCATGGGGGCAGTTATGCCCCCTGTGCGATGCGGTGCCCGAGAATGGTAATCATCTATTTGTAGAATGCGACTACTCGCGTTCTCTTTGGAAAATTTCTGTCCTTGCTTGGGAAGCGTCCAACGTTCCTCTCAGTCTGTTTGACTGCTGGACAAAGCGCCCCCCCCCCCTAATCGGGCTTTCCACAAGTCGTGGATCCTATCCTTTCAAATTATATTATGGTTAATTTGGAAGGAAAGGAACAACAGATTATTTCGTCAAAGTTACTCCTCCTCTTGTTCGTTAGCAAACGAGTTCTTGTACTTATTCAAGCTTTGGGTTTTCTCTTTAAAATTAAAAGCTAGAGATGCTATGTTGGTTGAGCGCCTAGAGAATGCTTCAGTTTGCCTTATTAATCTCAATGCGATTTAATTATTTCTCTCATCTGGATGGTTTTTTTCCTTGATCGCTGATGTTGCAGCGTGCTTTTCTTTACTTGCACCTTTTTAGCAGCCCGTTCTATCTATTGCTTGTAGCTGTTTTGGGTTATACTGGTGGTGATTAACGTCTTTCTTTTCCTTGACGTTTTATTGTATGCAGGATTGATGGGTTAGCAGTACTACCTTTAGTTTGCTTTTGGTAGCCGTTCTTTTTGGGCTTGCCTGCTTTTGGTACAGTCTGGTGTATGACTGTGGTTTAAGGGTCTGGTGTCTCTCCCCTCGCATTCCAATGTGGTACTCCAGTTTACTTCGATCTATATCTTTTGTGTTGCTCCAGTGTGGACTGATTAGTTCTGTTCTCAACTTGAACGTTCTCTTCACCTGCTCATTGTTCTTAGAGGTTTACAGTATGTTGGTCTGCATTGTTGTTGCTGTGTTCTTCTTTGATGGAAGCTGTCGGAGTATCTGCGATATTGGGCTTTTTGTATGAGGGAGTACTATGTTCTGTTTTATTTTCTTGGCTGTCTAAGGCTTTAGTCTATTTTCTTTGCCTCGTGCATATGTTTATCTGTTTGGTTGAATACTTTGTGTAATGGTGTATTATGTTCTGCTGCTCTTTTAGTTGCCTTCATCTTGCTATTTGTTCTGCTTTTGTGGAGCTTTTGGTTATGGCCTATATATTGTTTCCTCCGTGTTGTATATGCATTGCCTATTGCTGTTGTTGGTTTTGTGGGTTTCTGACCTCAGTACTCAGGTGCGGGGCTTCTTGTAGCGCTCCGTTTTCCCTTCTTTGATGGTTCGTTTCATCCCCTTGTTGCTGCTATGGCAGGGAGAGCGTTTCGGAGGTACTCGCAGCTTTCCTGCTCGCTCCGTGTGGCTCGATGCTTAGCCTGTGCATCGGTTTGGGTGCAGTCTCTGTCTCGATCTGTATTGTTTTTTGGCTATTGTCTCTTGATCTGTAATATTGTGGCTCCTTTTTAGATATAGCGGCTTTAATTTATTTGTTTTACATCTTGTAAGACCTTCCTATTGTAATTGATTATTATTAATGCATGGCTGGAGTCTTTCGATTCTATCCGTTTCATCAAAAAAATATATGACATAAATTATACCATGTGGCTTTTTATAAAAATATGAAAGACGATATTTTCACAAAATTCAATTTTTTTATGATAAGATGTTTCAAGACTCTTCTTTAGTTGAAAAATTATCATATTTCAGAAGAAATGTTGAATCTCATAAATAGGCAAGATTCTGTCTAGAGATTGTGAACGTATTATACTATTAGTGTTACTTTAACCCCGCCAGTGTTACTTTTTGTGTGTTTGCATAATGGAATTCCAGGTCAGAAAACCAATAATTTTTACAAAGAAGTCCATCTAATTAAAGAGTCTTTGCTCCTCACCTTCTAGCAACTTTGTCACAAGAAGGATTGTAGAAAGATATGCCAACAAAGATAACCCCAACCTTACTTTTTCTTTATTCTTTTTCTTATGGATGATTGGCAGGAAGTTTGATATGTTTCTTCTAATTAAATATAAGATTTCGTAAGTATCCCAGTGATGGTCTAATGGTAATCCTCTTCGTAGTGTGTAAGAGCTTAGGGGTTCAAAATTCCACTTGCACAACTACACAATTATGGAATTAGTGAGATCGGGGTTTCAAATCTCCACTTGCACAATTCCAGAATAAGTGTATGTGTGTGCATGGCAATTATGTTATTGTAGCCTTGTTAAAAACGAAATTTCCGATTTTGTCTCTTCAATTAAGTACTTTTTTTTGTTAAGTTTCTAAAATTTAAGAATTGCTATGCAATCTTATAATTTATTTATATTTTTAGGGCTAAACACAAAATACCCTCAACATTTGATACAAATACAAAACACTCATGTAACATTTGTTTCAGTATCTGCCCAAATTTATAGGTTTATTTCATTACTATCTTATTAATAAAACATGATGGCTATACTCCATATTTTGTTCAACCAAAAAAAAAAAAAAAAAAAAAATTGTTTCAGTACACTACACCCATACTACCGCCAAAGATAAACTGGTATGTTAAAATGGAAGTATCCAACCACCACTAAAACCCATGTCCTTTTAGTTAAAACAATCAGCCTTCTTCCTCATCTCTCTAATTCCTAAACTTAATTGAATAAGTCCTGATATGGGTAAACATGCTTAACATGATCCCAAAGCTATAAGGGGTAATACATTAATTTCACAGCAAGAAGAGGCCCACTAGAGGAATATGGGTCGTATCTTGGCCCATTGACCGAACCATATGTACAATTAGGGCTTGTTTGCTGCCCCAAGAAGAAGAGGATTTCTAGACAATTACAATTGACAGTCAAATCCCCCCAAATTAGGGATTGGCCGCTAATGCTATCCCTTCACCAAAATAACTCTAGCCAAATCAGTGAAAGATACATTTTTGGTCTATCATCCATAATTGATTCTTGCCCATAAATACTCCCCGCCTCTATCAGTCAAAGGTAACTCATGTTTTCTTCACTAAAAATCCTAATCATTGTTCTGATGACTGACTTGAGCGTTGGAGGGTCTTATACTAGAATAAGTTCCAGTGTGAGACTTTTTGCAGGTTGTTAGGTATTTCTAGCCACCTAGATCCAGATCCTGATCGACGGTCCAGATCGGTGCTTTCTCCTTCAATAAAATAACTCGTATCTGTTTGCTACCACACCGAATTAGCATCAACGGAATTGGCGCCGCTTGTAAGAAAGTTATAGATCTGCCTCTCTGATCAAATCCATCCACCAAAAACACCTTTAGCAATTACTGCTAGCCTCTAGGACAATCCTCCTAGTCCGTCATCCCATCCTCTCCTCAACGGGGCTGCAACATCGGGCTCCTAACGCAACCACCCTGAGCTCCATCTGGTTAAGAACCGAGAGTCGGTCCCCACATCAGTGGGCTCCCAATGCAGCCATCTTGAGCTCCATTCGGTTGAGAAATGGGGGATGGTCCGCACTTCAACCTCCTCTATCATGCCCCGCTTCCCAAAATACAGAAGTACATGCACTCAACAAAGTCCCAGATAATGATATGAGTATTTCAACTCACATCATCCATAACCTATGCAGTTATAATCTCAACAAGTATAAAACACATCCATGTAGGCAAAAAATGATCACATGAACTATAGATAAAATAGAGGCTAAATTTGAAAAAAAACCCCTTGAACTATCCCCTTTATGTAGAAAACCTCACTGAACTATTTTTTGTGCAGAAAACTACACTCAAGTATAGTTGTAAAAAATCCACTCCGACGGCTTGAGCTTTCTGCTAAAGTTGAGTGAGTTTTTTTGACAATAATGAGAAAGATGCATGATATTTTCTGAACCAACATGCAAAGAGAAATGAGGTTATCTAATACAAGTAGAAAAGTTAGATGTGGTTTTTTGAAAATATACTTTATGGGAGTTTTTTGCAACCATATTTGAGTGTGGTTTTCTGCACAAAAAAAGTTCGGTGATGTTTTCTGCATAAAGGGGATGGTTCAAGGTTTTTTTTCTTCTTTCAAATTTTGCATAAAATAAATAATCCTCAAACAATGACCATCATTTGGAATTACATAAATTTCAGGTCAAAACGCTCAAGATTACAATATACTGAAATGAATAAAAAACAATAACCAGTTTGTTATGACTAACCAGATAAAATAGCAAGCAGAATGAAAAATGATAATATAGCAATCCCATCGCGGTTGGCTAGAAGGGCTGCTCACCGAGTCCTTCTGGTCTTTCATCATCGGTACATGCATAGACATCATCTGAGGTTGCATGGGGGTGTCCATTAGAGCAAACTTCGGACGATAAGTAATAACAAGCAGTACAGTAACAAGACAGTAAAACATGGAGAAAAAGGAATAACAATACAAATACTGGAATGAGGTGATCATGTACTATGTCAATAACAACTGTAAGATAATGCATTCATGACTATAAGGTTTCACCAATTGGTCATCGGGAATCATGGATCAGGAATAAGTAATCAGGAATCAATATTCATGAATTAGTATTCAGTATCAGTGTCAATGTTAATGTTCAGTGTCCTTCTTAAGTCTATTAGTTTAATTACCATATAATCCCATACATCAAATTCTAGTATATAACAATCAAGGGAACGTTTGGACTTAAGTGGTGAATTCTACAGAATTATGTACTCGGGAACAATAAGCATTAAACAGTAGATACCCGTCAGTATACAATATTGAGTGAATAGTCAACAGGAATCGAGATACTGCAATCAGTAATCAGTGAACAGTAATCAGCAAATAGTAATGCAGGAAACATGGGTCCCCTTCCGAGTACACTCCCCTATATCATACACTACTAAGTCGTACCCTTTACTTCCCCGACTTGTTATTATTTTATTATGACCAGTCATGAATATGAAGAGGTGTAATCAATGGAAACAATTGTATCAAGACACTTATATATGTTACTTCTTAAGATATTGGATTCTAGAGGTGGCCCCCACAGATTTTAGAGGAAACCACCACAAATTGTAGAGGTGGCCCCCGCTGATACCTACGATGTGACACTTAGTTCTATGTGGCACTTAGTTCCTTCACTCAAGATAACATATAACGATAGTATCGAGACGATAATTATGGTCATGTCAAGGGGTGAAAGCAAGTACGGTATCAAGGATTGTAATCATGAAAGTATCAAGGTATATATGCAAATGCATTTTATGAAGCAAGCTATTGAACTACTTATCGATACAATTTAACATGCATGAATAATAATACACATATACAGTTCAAGAACACAAGTACGAATATGGACAACAATATGTGTTAGCACTAAAATTTACTTTCCCGCTGCTATGGAAAAGCAAAATTGATTCCGTCAGGGGTTCCAGAAAGTAGACTCCTTACCGATAACACCTATTCACTTGACACATTCTAAGGTCAGTAGCTATTCCTATCAGTCAATTTTTTAAAGGTATAATGTCTAGGCAGCGATATAGGGTCAATTCTCATGTTAATAACTCTACTGTAAAATTATTAATAAATCTTCCAAAATTTGGAATCTAATTCCTAACAATGTCTATAGATTCCTAACAATGTCTATTAATATTCTGGTAAACCTCAGATCTTAATTCCGCTAAGAACCTATTATTTCAATTAATTAATCAGGACAATACACTCCAAACAATATTATGAAAATTTGGACGTTACAGTGCTAAAACATTAATATCTCAAAAATCTGTAAATCGGTTTGCAAAACCTGAAAGATGTTCTGGATTCTACACTCAGAGAGCTACAATTTACTTATATAAAGTTCTAAATTTCGTTACATAGAACTAGTTCAAATCCTAGTAAAAAGTCAGGAAAAATGGTAGGGTAGAAAATATAATATTTCCGTTTTAAAGTCACGATTAAAAAATTATAATTCTATAACCAAAAATGTGTTCGCATTCATATTTAGTAATTAGATCAGGTATCTACGTTAACATGTCAGAAAGTTATCAAATCCACAATATTGAATCTATGAATTTATATATACCATCGCATTGCAACACAATTAAAATAAATCTTGAATCATAAGACTTATATATATATATATATATATATATATATATATATATATATATATATATATATATATATATATATATTGGAAAATCTTCTATTGTGCACCACCCCTCCGTGTGCACTCGTGTGCACTCGGCTTTTCCGTCTTCATATCGACGATCCGAACCATTCACATTGATCTAAACATCTAAATTAGTCTAAATATGTAAAATCAATTCATTTGAAATTCATATGTCCATCCATCATGTGACTATAAAAAACAATGATTTTCAGCCATACAATTTTGTAACACTTCAATGGATGGGCAAATGAATTTCAAATGATTTGATTTTACATATTTAGACTAATTTAGATGTGTAGATCAATGTAACGGTTCGGATCGTCGATACGAAGACGAGAAGGCCGAGTGCACACGCCGTGTGCACCATAGGTGGTGCACAACGGAAGACTTCCCTATATATATATATATTGTAACACCCTAAATTCCAAATGAGACTGAATTCGAAGTTCCACAGGATATTTACACTTCACTTCGTACAATTTTACAAAGAATTTAAAACTTTTATTACAACAGAGTCTTTTACATCAACACACAGCGGAATAAATAAAATACAACAATGATAAATATCCAATTGTAACAGATTTAGCATTTAAGTAATCATCAACAATAAATTCATCTTTATATTTTCTTGTAAACTCCAAGTCCTGGATATAAAACTGTGGGCACGTCAGTTACTTACAACCGACGAAATATTATACACGGCCATCCTCACTATGCCGAAAAGTATAATGATTCTTAAATACTTTAACAAACACAAACATGATCACAAACAAAGTTAAAGAGGGACTATCCTATTGATGTTGTGGGTGCTGTGCACTTAATCCTTAATGCAATTATTTATATTTAATGACACTAATGCACACTTGTTCGGATTCTATGCATCCCATACTACATAGGTCCGAGAGCAAGCCATTAATCGTACTTCATCTTGTAGGGTTGAATCCCTCGCTATGAGTTAAACTACTATGGTAAGTATCCTAGATGTTCTATGAGTTACGAGCACATGTCCAGACAGCCTGGAGGGGAATCCCACCATCATGATATGACGCATCATGTAGACAGCCTATGGACAATTCACCTCTGTCATGAGACAATGGCACTATGTAGTCACCAAACACCCCACAATCATCGCCATGATCCCGATAATTCCAGAGATAGATTCACGTCATTACATGATGCATCATGTAGACAACCTGTGAAAATTCTCACACCGTGAATCTGAAGCCCTCATGCTTGTGTTTTCTCTTACTTTCATCACATCTCCACTATAGTGTTGTCCTTACATTTTTAGTTTTTTTTAGAAGAAAATCATCACAACCTAGAGCTAGCTTACTCTACCGAACTTAAACCAATACAAAAGAGACAGTCAGCCCAACCTGGCTACTTCTCAAGAGATGCTCAACCCATACTGGTTCGCTCTCAAAATTAATAATAAATACTGCCGGCCACTAGGGTCTCGCCTAGCCTCTAGATTCCAACAACTATCTCTTTCTAGAGATCAACAATATTTCATATTCAATCTCAAAATAACATTTCAATTTCTTTATTCATAAACTCTTTCTCAAAAAACATTTCTTTAATTACTTATAACAAGAAGTATCTCATTTCGATTTCTGTTATCAATTTCATCACTTATAACATTGTACACAATTCAAATAACCTTAATCAAGTATTAATAATCATTAAATCTCATTAAGAAGAATCTAAGTGCATTCTAAACTTTCATTTCTCTTAAATTAAACAATAGTCACATTTTAATCAATAAAAAGCGAGTTCTTTAATGTAAAATCCCCTTTCAATACTCACAAAAATATCAAAATATTATAAAAATAGTTTTTATAAAGTCTCAATAATTTTAGAAGAATATTAGAATTTTTTTTCCAATTTTATTTCACTTAAAAACTCAAAAAACACTAAAAAAACCAAAAAGAAAACAAAATGGCACAGCCGGATTCGAACCCAGAACCCAGAGCCAACCCCGTCGATGAACAGTAACCGTTTTAAAGTGCACTCGAAGACCAGTTGGTCTAGAGTGACTAAATGAAATGAAGAGAACTTAAATTATACTTATGGTGTGGATTCGGGATTTAGTTAAAATTCGATTTTTTCAGAAAAACTGAGTCTCTTGCAAGACTCGAACCCAAGACCAGAGCTCTGTTTAGCTACAGTAACGGACCCCAATCGCATCCGAAGACCAAATGGTCTTGAGTGACTAACCGATATGAAAAGAGTTAAATACTTTTTGTTTATACTGCACTGTAATTAATTTTTCCTTTACAAAATTCGATTACTCAACTAATTCGTACCATTCAAAATTTAATTCTTGTCTAGAACACTTTCTTTCAAAAATACAGTATTGTACATGTTTTTAAATTCATAAATTTCTCATTTTTTGCAATATAACAAAATCTTTCTTTCAAAATGCATTAAGAACTCATATTGCAATTTTTCAATTAAAAATGTTGTCTTTCATAAAAAACTCCTTTATAAGAATTCCTAAACTCATAAAACATATACTAGTGAGATTAATCCCACATTTCTTTATCACATTAGTATCAAAAATCTTATTTCATATATGTTGCATTATTTTGACTATTATTCTAACATGCATAAATTCTCATTTTCACAGTAAATATTTATGATTCAACACGAGTTCTAGCCACTTATGTGAATCATGATATCAATTCAACACATCACGCTAGGATTAAAAGGAGATCAAGCAATCTACTTTTACCATACCAATCAAAATTTAGCAATTAAATTCTACATTAACTAGCATGCAATTTTACTCCTAAATTAGAAAGAATTTTAGAACCACCCACCCAAGAAAATTTTATGTAGTCAAATGAACTCCAAGAATGAGAAGCTCCTAGTAGCAAAAAATCCTTCAAAAAGTCTAAGAGAACTCCCAATCGTCTTCTCGAAATCCGTGCACCAAAACCTCAACTCCAATTTCGGCAGCAAGACAACAACACCTCCTTCTCTTCATATGTCCACATGATTATATATATACATATATACTAAAATATGGTATAGGATATATATATATATATATATGTGTGTGTGTGTGTGTGTGTGTGTGTGTGTGTGTGGAGTAGGAGGAGAAAGCAACATGGGACATGCTGATGGTGGCTTTCGGATTAGACAGAGGAGGAAAGAAAGAAGGGAAGGAGAAAGGTGTAAGGGTATATATATATATATATATATATAAGTATACACACGTTTGGTAAATGAATGGAGAAAGCAAAAAGGGGACTTTTGCTGGTTGGGTTTTCGGCAGAGCACAGGGAAGGAAAAGAAGGAAGCAGAGGATGAGGAGAATGGTAGGGGTGTGGGGTATTTTATAGAAGATAATGTGATGGTTATAATAACTACCCCCCACAACTTAACTCCACTACCCACTCATGCAAATTAAAAATTTGTACTTCCCTTCACTCCAAAAAAGAACAGCCGGCTGTCCTCTCTTTCATGCATACACACGTGCACGTGCTTTGCACTTGCACACAATTCACTCATACACTCATACATATTTAATTTAAAGTATATGTATACAATATTTAAGATGCATATAAAATTTATTTTAATTAAAAATTATAGTTTTTCATGCACAAATAAGATAAATACACACACTTCCAAAGTTTTATTTTGAAAAGAATATGCTTAAATACGTGCACCGAAAAATACGTGCGTCACACATAAAAATACCGAAATATAAAATTCAACTTTATCGACTGAAAAATATTTAAATGTAATTGAAATATAATATAAGAAAAATATATTTAATATACGCGTCTGATAATGTAATCAATACGTACACAGAAAACACGTGCACCGCACGTAGAAAAGTATTTTAATCAAAATAGGAGAAAATGAACTTTCGTTTATAAAACGAATTCAAACATGTCAAAAAGTATATAATTGAAACACATAGAAAATATTACACATAGCGGTGGAAGAATACATAATCAATAAGTGCTTCGATAATACGTTTAAAGCACGTAAAAACACAAAGATCGGAATTTTATATTTGAGTTGACTCGAATTTGATAAAATAAATTATGAGAATACGGGAAATGCATAAATAGTCGGAATCCAAAATACGTAGTGAAATACGTTACAAATATTACCAGTAACGGAACGAAATACCCGTGCGTAACATACGAGGGGTAAAATTGTGATTTTCAATTTTGCGGGATGTTACATATATATCCATATAATAAAACAAAAAGAAAGCTATCAAGTGGTTCTCCTTTAATCCCCACAAAAATCAAAGACCCAGATCTAACCTCACAAAACATATTTTCCCCCCAAAAGTTCCCTCCAAAACTCAAATTCAAATCTCCCACCCAAAACAACTCCTATATTTATTTATTTTTTTTTCTCTCTCTCTCTCCCTCCCTTTTCTATTCAAAAAATTAAGAACATAAATTTTTTTTAAAATTTTTAAAAAATAAAAAATTTAAAAACTAAAAAAATTAAAAATTTAAAAGCTTTAAAAATAATTCAAAAAGATAAAAAAAAATCATGTAATATGATTTTTGTTGGACCCCAAAAGTTTCTCATATAATATGTTTGTTACTTCAATTAATTTGCTCGACCTCCGAAACTATTTTATACGATCAAATAAAGTGCACCGTTCCGAAGACTTGCCGTAGGCACGTGTCAACGGACATACCTATTATATATATATATATATATATATATATATATATATATATATATATATATATATATATATATATATATATATATATATATATATATATATATATATATATATATATATATATATATATATATATATATATATATATATATATATATAATAGAGATAGAGATAAATTTTAAATTTTTTAGAAGTCTTCATCGTTTGACACTTTGTGTCTCAAGTATTTTCTATTTTTATTATAGCTGTAGTTGAAAACAACAGCGGGCAAAAAAAAAAAACAAAAAAAAAAATCAAAGAAAAGCCACAGTTGAAAACTACGGTTTAAAATAGCTTTAGGCAAAATTCCCAACCGTGACTATAGCTGAGATGGTGAAATGTGCCTTACTCAAATAAATAGGAAAAGTGGGTTAGAATGAAAAATAGTTTTAAAAAGTGAGAAAGTGGCTTAGAATGAAAAATAGTTTTAAAAAGTGGCTTTAGTACTGGAAAGTTTTTGAAAAGAAGTGTTTGTTATTCCGAACTAGGGTTGGCATCCGGGTCGGGTCGACCTGTGACCTGCCCACAACCCACCCGTTTCGACCTGACCCGCGTTGACCCAGTTCGGGTTCACGTCAAACCCGAAACCCTTACTGGGTCAACCCGAGTCTGTGATAATCCAAACCAAACCCGCCCGAATCGGCCCGAAAACTTGCAACCCGAACGCAACCCGCCTGAACCCGAACCGCCAACCCATGGGTTGCACACATTGGTGCTTTTTTAAAAAAAAAGTTTACTGTTTGTTTTTTTAATCTTTTTTTGCTACAATATATATGTGTGTGTGTGTGTGTGTGTGTGTGTGTGTGTGTGTGTGTGTGTGTGTGTGTTTTGCTAAAATCTATATAATAAAACACAAAGAAAGCTATGAAGTGGTTCTCCTTCAATCCCCTCAAAAATCAAAGGCCCAGATCTAACCTCACAAAACATATTTTCCCCCCAAAAGTTCCCTCCAAAACTCAAATTCAAATCTCCCACCCAAAACAACTCCTATATTTATTTAAATTTTTTTTCTCTCTCTCTCCCTCCCTCTTCTATTCAAAAAATTAAGAACATAATTTTTTTTGAAAATTTTTAAAAAATTAAAAATTTAAAAACCAAAAAAATTAAAAATTTAAAAGCTTTAAAAATAGTTCAAAAAGATCAAAAAAAATCATATAATATGTTTTTTGCTGGACCCCAAAAGTTTCTCATTTAATATGTTTGTTACTTCAATTAATTTGCTCGACCTCCGAAACTATTTTATACGATCAAATAAAGTGCAACGTTCCGAAGACGTGCCGTAGGCACGTGTCAACGGGAAAACCTAGTATATATATATATGAGCTTTCTTCCATTGCAAACGGGACCTGTCTACACAGATCCGTTGCGAACTCAGATCTGGGCTGTTGGATCACGATCCAACGACAGAGATATTTTTTTGGAAAAAAATTACCTTAACCCGTCGTTTGTACTGAAGGGTTAAGGCAAAATTTTTAAAAAATATTTTGCCTTAACCCATCGCTGCCAACAACAGGTTAAGGAAAAGTGGTTTATTTTCTTCTATTAACTGTATCTTCTTCTCTCTCGCTCTCTTCCCCACTCTTTGTCTCGTTTCTTCCCTAAACCTAAACCCAATCCGCACCGAAATCGTCCTCTTCTAAATCCGGCGATACTTCTCTCACTCCGGCAACTCTCTCTTTCTCTTTCATTCGCTGCTCCCCCAACCCAAAAAACCCTAACCCTAACCCACACCCAAACTTCTGCTCCTCCTCCGTCCGCTTGCTGCTCCTCCTCCATTCCCACTCAGATCTCTATCTCTCTCTCCCAATTTATCCTCCAAACTTCGAAACCCAATCTCTCCTCCAAACTTCGAACACAAATCGAAACCTTAGTTTGGTGACAATACCTACATTGGGGAAATTGGCAGTTATTTTTTAAGGTAATGTCTAATTCATTGGCTTCGTAGTTGTCATTGTGCTGATTTTCATATTTTTTCGGTCTCTTTGTACTTACTTGAATTTGTTAAATATGCCCAATAATTTTGTAGATGTAGAACTTTATAATTAGTATTTTGATGATTTTACAAGGTGCAATTCTAGTCGTAGTTGTTGTTGATCGCTCGACGATATTGTAGATTGAGTTGTATTTATAATTGTTCGATATTAGTTAAACTGCATAAATGGTCCCAAATAAATCCAAAACCTTGCAGGTGGGTCAGAATCACCGAAACACAAGCTAACGGAACCTGTAGGAGTGAGTTTCATCTCGCGGTTTGCAAGATATGTTCGCGTATCGCTTTTGGTCAAGTAAAATTAAAATAAAGCGATACACGGTCGTTTCTCGCAAACCGTGGGTTGAAACTCACTTCTACAAGTTGTGTTGCCTTGTGTTACATGTATAAGACTATGTTGTAAGGTGTTTGAATTTTTTGAGACAATTTGTGCAGTTTTCTCACGTTTCTCAGAGAAGAACAAATAAACTAAGAAATATTTTATTATGGATACACTAGAAATACCTATAAACGATCTCCAAAAAATACGAAACTTTGCGAGTAGGTTGGACTCGTAACACAAGCCTCCAAAACTTATAGAAGCGATTTTTGACTCACGGTTCGAGAGATACGCCCGTTCTCGGTTTTGGTTAGTAAAAACCAAAATTAAGCAATACACTGTCGTATCTCACAAACTGTTAGTCGAAACTCACTTCTACAAGTTGGGGTGGCTTGTGTTACGTGAACTTGACCAAGTTGCAAAGTTTTATAAATTCTGGATTCCGTTTGTAGGGTTTTGTCACGTTCCTCAAACAAGAAGAAATAAAGTTAATTTTTTTAAAAGTACGGTTAGACTAGAAAACCCTACAAAGGACATCCAAAAATACGAAACTTTGCGAGTAGGTTGGAAGCACGTAACACAAGCCACCGCAACTTTTACAAGTGATTTTTGACTCACGGTTCAAGAGATATGCCCGTGTATTGATTTTGGTTAGTAAAAACCCAAATAAAGCGCTACATGACCGTATCTCGCAAACCGTGAGTCGAAACCCACTTCTACAAGTTGGGATGACTTGTGTTACGTGAATTTGACCAAGTTGCAAAGTTTTATAAATTCTGGATGTCGTTTGTGGGGTTTTGTCACGTTCATCGAACAAGAAGAAATAAAGTTACAATTTTTTAGTATGATTATACTAGAAAACCCTACAAATGACATAAAAAAAAAAACTTTGCGAGTAGGTTTGACTCATGTAACACAAGCCACCGCAACTTGTACAAGTAATTTTTGACTCACAGGTTCGAGAGATAGCCCATGTATCGCTTTTGGTTAATAAAAACCCAAAAGAGCGGTACACGGCCGTTTCTCGCAAACCGAGAGTCGAGACTCACTTCTACAAGTTGGAGTGGCTTGTGTTATGTGAATTTGACTAAGTTGCAAAATTTTATAAATTTTGGATGTCGTTTGTACGGTTTTCTCACGTTCCTCGAACAAGAACTAAATAACTTAGAAATATTTTAGTGCGGTTATACTAGTAAATCCTACAAACGACCTCCAAAAAATGCTAAACTTTGCGAGTAGGTTGGACTCACGTAACACAAACCACCGCAATTTGTAGAAGTAATTTTTGACTCACGGTTTGCTAGATACGACCGTGTATCGCTTTTGGTTAAAACAACCCAAATAAAGTGGTACACGGCCGTATCTCGCAAACCAAGAGTCAAAACTCACTTCTACAAGTTGGGGTGACTTGTGTTATGTGAATTTGACCAAGTTACAAAGTTTTATAATTTCTGGATGTCGTTTGTGTGATTTTTGCACGTTTCTCGAACAAGAACTAAATAACTTAGAAATATTTTAAGGCGGTTACATTAGAAAACCCTACAAACGACCTCCAAAAAATACGAAACTTTGCAAGTAGGTTGGACTCTCATAACAAAAGCCACCGCAACATGTAGAAGTTATTTTTGACTCACAGTTCGGGAGATACGCCCGTGTATCGCTTTTATTTGGATATTTTTAAAATTAAGGTATACTTGGCTGTATCTCACAAACCGTGAGTCGAAAATACTTCTACAAGTTGCGTTGACTTGCGTTTGGTGAGTTCGACCAATTTGCAAAGTTTCAAATTTTATGGATATCATTTGTGCATTATTTATCTCATTTTCGCTCAATTTTACAACCTAAACTACTAATTCTGGATAATTTGTGTACGAAATCATAAAAGACCGTACGAATGGTATCCAAAATTTACGAAACTTAGCAAGTTGGTCAGAATCACCCCACATAAGTCAACACAACTTATAGAAATATTTTTTGAATCACGATTTGCGAGATACGGCCGTGTATCAATTTTGGTCAACACAAACAAAAATAAAGCGATACACGTCCTTATCTCGCAAACCGCGAGTCGAAACTCACGTCTACAAGTTGTGTTGGCTTGTGTTAGGTGAGCCTGGCCTACTTGCAAAGTATTGCTATTTTTCATTGCCATTTGTGCATTTTTTTTCACATTTTCGGTTTGTTTATTGATGATAGAGAAATGAATGTATCACTTATCTATTAACCTTAACCTTATATTTTTGGTTGATAGATAAATGGCTATAACGAGGCGATCGAGAAGCCCCTCTAGTAGCACTAGTGGCACACCATTTACAGAGCTAAGATTGATTATTATTATTAGTTTTAAATACGAATATGTAACATTGTATTAATAATAACAAGATTTGTATTTGTTCATATAGGTTGGTGGCTGTCAATCTTCATTTGCCGAGGCCTGGTCCATCGTCTTCGGTTGCCCTTATACCTCCTGGACCGTTGGACTCAAGCTTACTTTCGTTGCAATCCATATACAGATCCGAAGCCGTGTGGAATGAGTCCGCAAAGAAGTGTAACTTCCGGATGCACGTGGTTCTTCCCATGGACCCCCGTATCGCTTCGTACTTAGTTGAAGCCAGTTTCTATGGAGCTCGATTTATGGAGGATGTAAAGCTTGATCGACCTCTACATACAACTCTTGTCGAGCGATGGAGGTCGGAGACCCACACATTCCACCTACCGTTAGGAGAGATGACTGTCACTCTCCAAGATGTAGCACCGATTACTGGGCTTCCAATAGATGGGGTTGCCGTGACGAGGAACATAAACTTTGACCTTGTCGAAGTTGTTCGTGATTTGCTCGGTATCGACTTGGAGGTGTTGTTGGATAAAAAGAGAGACGACGTTGAAGAAGAAATCGTCAAATATATTCTGGAAGATCATGATCCAGATCTAGTAAATCAAGCCATATAGGAGGTTAAAAGTCAAGCCGGAGCTGTTTTTTGGGATGAAGTCTTCGACGGTAAATCACTCCGAATTAGTTGGTTGAAATTGCAATTCGAATATTATTTGACTAATGATTCGGATGAGGAAGTCCGAAAGTACTATGCGTGTGCCTACATATTCAGTATGATCGGGGGTGTGATCTTCCTAAACTCATCCAGGGTGAGCGTGCCACTCATGTATTTACCCTTGTTAGAATATTTCGGTACGGCCGATCATTACAGTTGGGGGAGTGCGGTCTTAGCACTATTGTATAGGAATTGGTGCGCATGTATATTAGGTGTCGTACAAATGGGTGGCCTGATGGTTCTGTTGCAAATTTGGAGTTGGGAACCCATCCACATCGGGCGTCTCCGTATTATTGAACCAACACCTGATTGGATGGCCGAAGCATCGCTTCCAGAGATGTTACCTCCTTTAGGGGTATATTGGGCAGGGCGGCACACGTGGGTCGATAACCTATGCCAATCTCTTACGTATTATAGAGATGAGTTGGATAATTTGCGGGACGAGTTCGTCAATTGGGTACCGTAGCTCGACCGTTAGGTTGGAACGAGTTCCATCAGTATGTTTGGCTGGTGTGCTTTGGTTGACGGCTGCCCCACTTGTCAACTTTTCTGTTGTTGGATTCCAATATCCGGATAGAGTGATGCGGAAATTTGGATATCAGCAGAAGATTCCTAAAGTCTGATGTTATGAAAAAAATTTGCAGAGGTGAAAGGGACGGGTCGAGTGCCTAACTTTGATTGGGCGGATTTTCACCGGGTACATGTGGCCAATTGGAACACCTAACACTCTTAGATGACACCAAATATTATGTACTTCGATATACCTTACGATGTGTCCTTCCAACAGGTTTACATGACGTGGTATAGGCGCATTATAAGATTGTATGTATCTCCATAATTCGCTATACCAGCTGGTGTCTAGATTCTGATTCACCAACCGAGGAGGAACCACAACCGACATTCCTCTTCTGAGCCAATGTATCAACTGAAGGTGTCGACGTATCGAAACATGATTAGTCTAATTTTATGCAATTTCATATATTTCGTATGCATGTTTGAAGACTGGATGATTATATAGATAATGATGTTTAATTTCTAAATTTCAACCTAATGTAAATTGAAAACACATGGAAAACCGTTCGGATAGCTGCTCACACGCTAAAGAGTAAGGTACCTGAGAGCGTGAAGGAAATAATGCGGGAGATTCTTAAACTGTGCCACTGTAGTCTTGAAGAGGTGGGTGAAGGTCCCAAACTTGGTGCATATTTACAAGCCAACATGGCAGGTTCTTGGTGAAAGAGCGTGACAAGGCTGGGAATTCACATCGCCGAGCCACAACAACTCCAACAACAAGTACCAACGGATGTAAATGTGGGGGAGCAGTTGTCGGATGAACCTCAATCCCCCGAGACTCAAGGTAGACGCCGAAATCCCCAACGCAAGAGGAACAAGCCTGATCAGTTCACACCAAGTGGACGCAAACTGCGTGGTCGGAAAAGGTAGTATCTAACAATAGCTTCTTTATTATTAGTTTGGTATTTGGTTTATGATTTCATTCCTTAAATAACTAATACAAAGTTTTTTTGTACGTTCATAAATGTTGTAGATGAACTGATGGGCATGCAAGGAAGTCGGCCATGAAGATAAATGTATTGATCCAGCTTGGCTACTTGAGATTGATAGTTTAGATGAATGTATTGTAATTGCTACTTGATATAATTCCACAAATGTAGATGAATGAATTGTTCTGATAGTTGCTATGATTCTTACTGTTAAATTGATGTGAAATTTGATGTGTTTTTTTCTATCAAATTGCTGTGATATTTTCTGTGATGTTATTGAATTACTGTGAATGAATTGTTGTGATATTTGTTGGGATTCTGTGAATGAATTGTTGTGATATTTCCTGTGATTCTGTGAATGAATTGTTGTGATATTTGCTGTGAATGAACTGTTGTGAATTGCTGTGAATGAATTGAAGCAAGTGAGCTTAACCCTAGAAAAATAATTCAACTTAACCCGTTATCCACAATAGCGAGTTAAATTGAAATATTTTCACAGAACGTGGTCTTAAGAAGTTGAATTTTCATCCACATACATCAATTAGAACTGGAAAAATATTCCAACATAACCCGTTATTGGCAATGACGGGTTAAGTGAGCTTAACCCGTCATCTCCAATAACGGGTTAAGTAGGAAGATATTGGCAGAACTTCATCTTCGAAAGATCAAGTATTCATCCACAAAGACAAATACACTGTCAAAATCTTCCTACTTAACCCGTTATTGGCGATGACGGGTTAAGTGATCTTAACCCGTCATCGCCAATAACGGATTAAGTAGGAAGATATTAGTAGAACTTCATCTGCGAAAGATCAAGTATTCATCCACAAAGACAAATATACTGTCAAAATCTTCCTACGTAACCTGTTATTGGCGATGACGGGTTAAGTTAGGTAGGAAGATATTGGAAGAACTTAATCTTTGAACGATCAAATTTTCATCCACAAAGAGAGATAGACTGGAAAAATATTCCTACTTAACTCGTTATTGACGATGACGGGTTAAGATAACTTAAACCATCATTGCCAATAATGGGTTAAGTAGGAAGATATTAGTGGAACTTCATCTTCGAAAGATCAAATTTTCATCCACAAAGAGAGATACACCTGGAAAAATCTGCCAACTTAACCCGTTATTGGCATTTCCAATAACGGGGTAAGTTAGAAGATATTGGCAGAACTTCATCTTCGAAAGATCAAATTTTTATCCACAAAGAGACATACACTGTCAAAATCTTCCAACTTTTAAAAATAAAATTTAAAAAAGAATTTAATTCTGTAAAACAAGAAAAATTGCTGGAGAATTGGGGGAATCAGTTGGAAAATTGTTGAAAAATTGTTGTAAAACAAGAAAAATTGTTGCAACATAAATTATATAATCATTTGTAATAATTTTAAAAATAATATTAGAATTGGGGGGAAATTATATAGAAATAAAATTAAAAAATTAAAAAAAATTCATTTTAAAAAATACTAAATTTGGAAAATATAAACATTAAAGTTCATAAAAGAACTAGTGCTCCAAGTCGAGCCATATCTCTAATCCTACTCTAACACTTGCCATAACCCTCATAACCCTAGCCCTAACCCTCTAACACTCTAACTCTTAAACCGGATTCAATATTTATGAAGAACCATAACAATAACCCTCTAACTTACAAGTGATGTAACAAAAAAATAAATAAAAATAATCATTAATAAATACGAAAAATTAATAAAATATATTTTATAACAAAATACTCAAATTCAAATTTAGAACCAGTTTGCCCTAACCTTCAAACCCTTGCCCTAACTCACTTATTCTCACCCTACTCTAACCCTTGCCATAACCCTCATAACCCTCTCACTCTTGCCCTAACCCTCTAACACTCTAACTCTTAAACCGAATTCAATGTTTATGAAGAATGATGTTAAATCTTTATTTTTTATTTAAATATATTTTATGGAGTTCTTAATTTGTTTGCCCCAAAAAAAAGGTTGTAATAAAAATTATAAAATCATTTCCAAATTAAAAAAAATATATTAGAATTTGGGGAAAATTATGTAAAATTTAAAATTTACATTTTAAAAAGAAAACATTTTAAAACAAAATACTCATTTTAGAAGTATAAACATTGAAGTTGATAGAGCTCCAAGTCCAGCATTATCTCTAACCCTACTCTAACCCTCTAACCCTAGCCCTAACCCTCTAACACTCTAAACTCTTAACCCGAAATCAATGTTTATGAAGAATGATATTCAATATTTATTTTTAATTAAAAAACATTATATGAGTTCTCAATTTGTTCGGATAGTTTATTATATAATTTTTTATGAAGATATTTTATTTTTAAAAAGTCAAGTTTTTTTTTTAAAAAAAAATATTCCCACTTAACTCGTTATTGACGATATTATGCCCACCTAACGCGTTATATGATCGTCTAAAATCAGAATTTAAATTTGTAAAACAAAGAAAATTGTTGGAGAACGATATTAATTCTTGAAAAAAAATAAAAAAAATACATTTTAAAAAAAAATCTATATTTGAAAAATATAAACATTAAAGTTCATTAAAAAAAACTAGAGCCCTATCTCTAACCCTACTCTAACCCTTGCCATAACCCTACTCAAAAAAAAATATTTTTGCAATACAAATTATAAAATCAACTCTGAATAATTTTTTTAAAAAAATATTAGAATTTGGGGAAAATTATATATAAAAAAAGTAAAAATTTTAAAAAAAATTACGTTTGAAAACAAAATACTCAATTTTAAAAGTATAAACATTGAAGTTAATAAAAAACTAGAGCTCCAAGCCTAGCACTATCTCTAACCCTTCCCATAACCCTCTAACCCTAGCCCTAACCCTCTAACACTTTAAACTCTTAACCCGAAATCAAAGTTTACGAAGAATGATTGTAACCCCTGTTCCCATAAATACATATTTTCTGAATATTTTTCTGTATTTCGATTAATTATAAATTCATTTTGGATCTTCTATTAAAATCTTTTCTCATCGAAAATTTCATTTATTTTGAACGATGGTATATTTTAACTTTATTTCTAATCGATTGAATATTTATATTTTATATTATTACTATTTGGATTTTAATAAATTTGTTAATCTCAAATCCTATTTCGATACATATTATTATTATTATTATTATTATATAGTTAATATTATCATTACTATTTTATAGAACAAACCAAGTATATTATTCGTATATGACTATTCTAATTATTTGTGAAAAGTTAAATGTTAATCTATTTGTATTCTTCAATTAATTTTGTAACCCCTATTTTTGCAAATATGTATTTTTCGTGTATTTTCTATATTTAAAATTTTTGTAAATTATTTTTCCTCTTTAAAATTCTTTCGTTAAAATGTATTGTTGGATCTTCCATTAAAATCTAATTTTTCGATCAATAATTTTATTGTAACTATTTTATATAATTTTATATTGTAATGCAAATTTTATTTTTGTTATTATTACTTTGATTTCTATTATTACTATTACTGTTATTATTATTATTATTATTATTTTTATCATTTTTTATTATTATTATTGTTATTAGTATTATTATTATTATTGTTATTTTTGACTGGTTATTAAAAATCCACTTCTATTTACTAATTGTATTTGTAATTATTTCAGATAAATTGTATATTGTAATGCAAGTTACATTTTATTATAGATCATATTTTTTTTATCTATATTTTTATAATTACTTTCTAATGGATTTTACCCCCTAACCCATTTAAAACCCTAACCCATTATAACTAAGCCCACACCTGTTTACCCTATAAGCCTAACTACCCGTTACCCCACACCCGATACCCACATTACCCAAACCCGTCTGCCGCCTATAACCTAACCCTAATACATCCTACCTATATATAGTATACCCCCACTTCCTGTTTATCCCTACCTGCCGCTTCGTCTCCTTCACTCCCGCTCTCTCTCTCCAGCCAACACACCTGTTCTCCCAGCCCTTTCTCTCTCCCTGTCTAACCCCGAACACCCATGTTGCCACACCATCCTCCTCCCCGTCGCTCCTCCTCTCCCTTGTGCTTCTCCCCCCGAGCACAGCGACAGCAGCACAGCACCAGTCCTTCCGATGCCCGCCTCCCGAGCGTCGCCGCTGTGCGCATCTCCCCCGTCGCGACCCCCTGCTCCCTGTTTCCCTACATCGACCACCGCAGTAGTCGCGATGCAGTAGCTCTAGTGCTGTCCCATCCGGTCAGCAGCCCCTCGGCCTTTTGCCAATGCTCCTCATCGTTGTCCTCCCTCCGCAGTCGCCGGCGATCCGCACCGCTGCTCTCCTTCCCTCCTCGACCGTTGTTTGGTGTTCGGGTAGGGAAACCGGGTTGCGGTGTTGATGAGAAGAGAAAGGATTTGAGTTTCGGGTGTTTGATGTTTGGATCAGAGTTTTGGTGTTTGCTGTTTGGTGTGGAGAAGGTTCTGTGTTGCTGTTGGTGTTTGATCCGGTGTGGGTGTGCTGTTGATCAAGTGGGTTTTGATCATCTTTGATGTGGGTCGTCGATCATCATGATGATCATCATCATCATGCTTAATTTGATGTGGGCCGTCGATCACCCGTGATCTTGATCCCTTGATCTCGACCATAGGATCTGCTTGATCATCATCATCATCATCATCATCATTATCATCTTCATCATCTGATCTGGACCGTCTGATCTTGTTGATCTTGACCTTGATCTTCGATCTCTGTCGTCCGATCGTGTTTGCGATCGGTTGTTCTTTGTGTTCGTGATTGGTTTGTGATTCCGTGTTTCCGTGTTCATGGTTCGTGCCGGGAATTCGTTTCCGTTATTCTCACTTTTGCTTCGTTTCCGTCATCGTCTCTCAGGTAAGTAACTTGTATTCTTTTCTTTGTGTAATACAAGTACTAAATACTGTCTGTAGTGTAGTTGGATTCTAGAAACAATTTGTGTGTGAATTCTCTGTTATCTATTGTCTCTATTGTAATGAATTGACAATAGTTGCCTTACAACATATATGACATGAATTAACCTGGGGTTGACCACTTTTGAAGTATATGTTCATGCTACCATGAGATATCTGTACTTGATGTGTTATTCGTGATATGCATGTCGAATACTTGTAAAATACCCTATACCATGTTGATTGGACACCTAGTACACTATACTTCATGTTTGGTTATGATTTGGATGAGTTTTATGTGAACTAGTTGATTTTGTGCATGAAGGATATTTTTAGTTTTGTCGATACCCCGTTTTCATTCAGTATTTTAGACCCTATTAAGGTCAGTATTTGAAAATATTTTGTGAACATGATTTGTAGAGAATTCTGTCAATTTTCCAACCCTTTTGACGGATCTCAGTTTTGTTTTATGGTTTGTGAGTTATGTCTATTTTACTACAAAGGTGTAAAGAGAATTCCAGATTTTGTTTTCTATGAATTCTGAAGAGTAATCTATTTTTATCATGATGTTAAAAGTATTATTTTGATCCAATATTTTGCACAATACAACTAGATTTTTGTGGATTTATTTGATGAGTTTTACAAACCGTTCTATGTTTCCAAACAACTACTATACTAGCAGATTTTTCATGCTGTTCAGTAAAGAACCTGATTTTTAACCTAATTCTACTTGCGGTTTGTAAAATATTTGTGAATATGAAAGTTAGCCTACTGTGGCTATTTTATCACCCTTTTGGCGGATTTGGATTTGGATTTATGGTTTGTGAGATATTGTTGTTTTCGTATTGCAGTGTTTACAATTCTATATTTACAAAACTACTACATCTTGATGTTTTTTGTTTTTTTTAACTACCCTATTTTAGTTGGAAAATTATGAAACTTTATATTCTGATGTTACAAATATAGGGGAATACCCCAGATTTTTCTTGGATTTAATTAATGAGTTTTCATGCTGTTTTCCTGACTTTGAATACAAACTTCTGATTTCTGATTAAACGTGTTTTCTGGATTCAAACCTGTTTTTAGACTTGTTGTTGTGAAATACTATATAACTTACATATGTTCCCTGGATTTGGCCGGGATTTTATTTTCCAGATTTTTTGACGGATCCAGATTTGCCATTTTGTAGCAACGGAAATTACAGATTTAGTGCAGTACTGTCTTGCTTTTCTGAACTAGAAATTTCGTAGTTCTATCTTTTTATGTATTGTCTTTCACCTGTTCATGCATATCCTTCATTTTGAATCTGTTACTTGTTCATGCCATGTTATTCTGGCTCTGTTTTGTGACACGTACATACCTGTTTAATAATAATAACAAATAATCAAGCCGGGATTTAGGGAAAGACTTTAGTAGTGGACAATATAGGTATGTGTACTCAGAAGGGGGCCCGTGATCCCATTACTTGTTGCCATGTTTCATGCTTGCATGATTCATGCCTGTTATTATTATATTCTGCCATGAACTCACGACTACATGATTCATGCCTGTTATTATTATATGTTGCCATGTTTCATGATTACATGATTCATGCCTGTTATTACTACCTGTTGCCATGTTTCATGACTACATGATTCATGCCTGTTTCTGTTGCCACGATTTCACTATGTGATTCGTGTCTGTTTACCTATTACTTGGTACTTGACTTGACGCCTGAGTACACGGCTCTATAGAAACCCACCACTAGGTCTAAACGTAACTTGTTTGTATGTAGCAACCATGTGATAAAAACCGGGGCGCATGAAGTGCTACCTAGATAGTAATAAATACAAGACTTGAACATGATCACTTGATACTTGATACTTGATTACTTGTATATGATACATGATACCTGATACTTGTTCACTTAATACTTGCTACTTTCTACCTGTACATGATACTTAACACCTGTTTACCTGTGTACCTGATTGCATGTTTACCTGTTCATCTGTTACCTGTTTACCTGTTTGCATGATACTTGACACCTGTTACATGTTACCGGTACCCTGTTGCATATCACATTACTTGATTTTGTCTCCTGATTCATGTTAGATATTTTATTCTGTTGACATGCCTATTCCATGCTATATTTGTTCTGTTGTTATTTATATTTGTTATTCATCCCATATACTTGTATCCTGCACTACAAGCGGCTCGTAACTTGCATTGACGAGAGCTTGTTTTCTCTTTCTTTTTTCTACACTTGTTAAATTGTAGATTTTGGAGACCAGGTGCCTGATGGTGTAGGTGATATGAGATACTAGCTACTGGAAATGTTGCTATTTGTATTCTTGTTGCTTATTTGAATAATTTTACTTGATTACTTGGATTATTTTGTATTTGGGCAATGTGACCCATGATATTTGGCTTGTTCAGATCTGGTTTATTTGAGAATAATATATTTTGTTACAAGTAATCCTGTTGGTATTTTGATCCAAATATGCATGCTTGGTTGACTTTTCTTGTTCCGGCTCTGATTATTTCTTGTGAAATGTTGTAAAGATCCTGTCAGCTTATGGATGATGAAAATCATTCGCTGGGCTTAGTCACGTATCTGTATTCCGTATTCTCTTTTGGGAAGCGGGGCGTGACAAATTTTATTAAACCCTATAAAATATTGTTTTGCACCTATAAGAATTTACGCATTGTATTTCGTAAATCCTATTTTTATTTACTTATCCTTCTTCTTATTGGATTTTAAACCATATACCCGCTACCCAATCGTCATTCTCCTATTGGATTCTAATGCACTACCCAAAAACCCAATATCCCAATAACCCTATATATATTCTAACCTAACCTAACCCTAGCCACCTACTGTTGAAACCCAAACACCCCTACCCTGTTCACCTTCCCCTCTTCCTCTTCTCATCTGCTCCCGAACCCAATCCCGCTCATCCATGTCATCATCTCCTCCCCCGTCCTCAGTCCTCTGCTCGATCCCCTCACCTTCTGTCGCCCCCAGCCTCGATGGCACTCCTCACCTCCATCACTTCCCCCGCCTGCATCGAGCCACCATTACCATCACCACCCCAAGCTTCACCCAACATCGTCGAGCTACCAACTCCTCCAGCACTGTTCTCCCTCCCTCTCCATTGCAACCGTCGACCAACACCCCTCCTCTGCCTTCATCGAGCACCACCACAGTCCCCCGACTCTGCCACCTTCTCCCTCCCCTATTTTCCTCCCTGAAGCAGAGCAAGCCGCCTTCCCACCGTCACCCTGCACACAGTCGAGCCACCACTGCCAGCAACCCTCGATGCCCCTGCTGCTTCTCATTTCCCTCAACAACAGTAGACCCGAGACCTGCTGTCGCTCCTCTATTCTTCATCCGATCGACGGAAGCTACCAGTCGACCGCCGCTTGATGCCAGCCTGTAGCCGCACTGCCTTGACCCGTCGATGCCATACAGCAATGTTGCCGATGAGCCCCCTTGCCCCTTTCCCAGTGCTATCATTGCTCTTTACTGTTGCTGTTGCTGCTCTTTGCTCTTGTTGTTGTGTTGCTTTGTTCTTGTGCACGTAGTGTGCACGTGGTTCGTGGGTTCGTGTTCGTTGCTCCGGGATTCTCATCCCGTTATTTTTTGGTATTTGAATTAATCATCTATAAGGCAAGTCAATTTTCCTCTTGAATTGAATCTTGTATCAAATTCAAGTTTTTATTGAAATTCTTGCATGTAGATCCAATTGTTCATTGTATTGTGTACTATTGTTCCTCTTTCATTGAATATATTGAGGGTTTACACGAGCTAACCCAAATATTCTTAACTTCGTGCCTTGTTGCCTCTAAAGATCAAATCTTTCATGCATCCATATAGTATTGGTAATAGGAGTTGTTCATATAGTCATCACACAAGGATACTATCTTAGAATTGAATACTAGGTTGATTGATTGAATAATTGATTGATGAATTGTGTAGTTAATTTAGTGTATGTGTGTGTTCTTAATTGTATTTACTATGCTATTATACCTACCATGCTGATCGCAAAATTTATAATCTAAGTGGAACCCATCACGTTCAATCACTTTATTTTATGAAACATATCGAAAATTTGTATGTTTACTTGCTGTAACCCCTATTTTTTATTTTGTGTGTTTTTGAGTGTATTTTTCGTTTTGGTGTATTTTCTCTCTTGTATTTTTCTAAACCGTATGTTGGAGTTGTTTTCAATATATATTCGTTTTATTTCATTTTGAGCTCTTTGTGTTTGATTGGTAGTCTCTTTTATTTCGTTCTTCTATTATTTGAACTTTCTTTCATTTGGTCTCGTTCTCTTTATTATATTATTTTTTTTTTTGGGAGTTTGTGGTGGTGGTGGTTGGTTGTATCCTATTCCCAGTCCTATTGTTTGATCCCTAATAAGATTACCAAAGCCAAATTAAATCTCCAATCCTATTTGATATCCTATACAATTTGTATCCTAACTAAAGCCCAATTAAACAAATCCTATTATTACTCCTAATTACCACACCCAATTACCTATTAACCCTAATCTCCTTATATATATATATATATATATATATATATATATATATATATATATATATATATATATATATATATCTAATCTCTCTCCCTAAACCCTAATCCTAAATTCCCGGCCTCTCCCCCTCCTTGCTTGCGCCACCTGCACTCTAGCCCGACACCCAGACCCCAGGCCGAGCCCCTCCCTCCGGCCTGTCTACCCTCCGACGCTGCAACACCCCAACACCCGAGCCCCATCATCCCCTTGGCCGATCTCTCCCTTGGCCGACCATCTCCTACACCGCCATACAATCCCTAGTCTCTCTCATTCTCTTCGGCAGTGATCTCTCTTGTGGACACAAGCCACTATTGTCATCATCCTTCTTGGATCATCTCTCTTTTGGTGGAGTTTGTTCGTGTGGAGATTTTCGCTCAAGTTTGCTTGGATTCATTAGTTCGTGAATTTTCGCTCATGGGTTTTGCTCGTTGTCGGGAATCCATTCCCGTTACTATTGATTTTCGTCATTCTTCATCTTCGGTTAAGGCAAGTAACTTGTACTCAAATTTCTTTGTATGATACAAGTCAAAAATACCACCTATAGTTTAATTGGGTCTAGAGACGACTCTTGTTTGTGTTATTCTTGATGAGTTTTGTCTCTATAGTGCTATTTGACCATAGATGATTCACGACATAAAATTTGACATGAAATAACTTAGGTTTTACCCGTTCTTGACTTGATCATGTATGTGAGACTTTTGTGAGAATTCGTAATTTTGTTGAGATCCATGTGACATACTTGGTGTGGACATGCTAGATACCCTAATTCATGATATTTGGACACTTGGTAGACTCGATTTCATGTTTGGTTGTGTTTTGAACAAGTTTTGTATGATATATGTTGAGTTGTCGTTAAAGGGAAAAATCTGTATTTTGTCGCTGATCTGTCTTGTTTGCTATTTTGGACTGTCTTGAAGTCAGTATCTTAATTTCGTCTATTTTCAAACCCCTCTGATTTTGCTCGATTTCGATTTCGTATGTGTGAATGTTATGCTACAGAGGTGTAGACCTTTTCCAAATTTCGTTTCTCGGTGATCTTGATGACTAAATTATTTTGATTCTTGTGCTACACATATTATTTTGATATGAAACTTTGGTCAGTTTTTCTATATCTACTTAGGAATTATCCAGAATTTTGGTGGATTTTATTGATGAGTTTTATGTGCTGTTTCATGCTCGTTTATGAAAACTATACTTGTTGTATTTTACTCGTTGTTCTGTAAAGAATCATATTTTCCCCCTGATTCCTTTTACTGTATGAAAAATATTTGTGAAATATGAAAGTTAGTATATCTTATTTATTTTCAAATCCCTTTGGCAGAATTGGATTTCATTTTACTGGTTGCGAGATATCATAGTTTTCGTACAACAGTGTTGGGAATTCCAGATTTGCCAAACTCTCGTTTATTCATATTTTCTTATTTTTGATGACTGATCTAATTTTACTAGAAAATTATGAAACTTTGTATTTAGATACTGGACATATAAGAGAATATCCCAGATTTTTCGTGGATTTATTTAATGTGTTTTCATGTTGTTTCCTTGCTCTAGAATTTGTTTTCCTGATTTCAGGCTGAACCTATTTTCTGTATTCAAATCAGTTTTGAGCTATGTTTTTGTGAATTAATATATAACTTATTTATACTCGCTGGATTTGGTTGGGAGTCTATTTTGTAGACGTCTTTACGGATTCAGATTTGCATGCTGGTAACACTAGGAATCACTGTTTTACTACAGTATGGTCTTGCTGTCCTGAACTTGAGATTTGACTATTTTATTCTTTCATGTATTATCTTGCACTCGTACATGTTTATCTTGAAACTTCAACTTGTCACATGATTATGCCATGTTATTCTTGATATATTTTGCACATATACATGCTTGTTTGACATTAATAATTGTTACCGCTAAATCTGGTGTGGGGGCAAATAGATAGTATTTGTGGATTCTTGGAAAACCTGAATAGCAAACCTGAAACCTGTTCCACCAGAGTTTGACTGCTGACTCCCGCCGTTCAGCTGTAAAAAGTGCGAGACACCGGGGTTGATCCCGGCGATGCACCCTCCGACGCTCAAGTCAGTAATTAGCAATGATTATGAAAGAGCGTAAATTGGCAAAAGATTGATTACCTCATAACGGTGGTGGATGGGAGGTATTTATAGCCGCATTAGGGATCAAATTAGGAATGTAATCCCTGTAATCAGATAAGGAATATAATCCCCGTAATCAGATTAGGAATGTAATCCCTAATTCCCAGTGAAAAGATAGATGTGAAACAGGGCCGTTGATTAGGATTAATCAGAGACCTTGATTTTATCCTGCTGGACCGGGTTTGCCGCGGGTTGGAACCCACACCTAGATGGAGATGGATCCGTTCGCGGGTTAATGGATCTTTGAGAAGGAGACCCAGTATCCGCTTCGGACCCATTTGTAGGTGAATTACCATTTTACCCCTAAGCTTTGAGATTTCTTGCCTGATTTGGACGATCCCAATTTAACCCTATTTTTAGCCATATCACGAGCCCCCCACTCCCGAAGACTGAGTTTGATCAGCCTTTGAGGAGTAGTTTTACTGTTTCCATGGCTTACGGGGTTGTATCGGAGTCCAACGAGGAGTTTCGAATCTTTGTATGAGGCAGTATAGTAAATTTTCGAGTTGGATGTGTGCTCTGAGTTGTTCTTGAGCTCTTCTGGACATTTGGTGATTTTAATCTATTTTTTCGGATTATTTATTTAATTTTGCGAAGTGTTAATCCATCGTTCGGGGGTCTTAATGAACCGTTCTAGGCAACAATTGTTCATTCAGGGGCTCGAAAATACACCCCCGAATTTATAATTATTTCCCAGATTTTTTAGTTAATTTTCTTGAATTTTTAACAATTTTTTCGCAATTTTTAAATAAATAAAACGATTAAAATAAATATAAACTAATTTTTAATACCGATTTATGGTGTGGCGCGATCTGGGCCCTCCATCAGCTTCGAGCGTGATTTTATGGGGGATCGGACGATCCAAGTTGCTCAGCAAGTAGTTTCTTCGTATGAGAGGGTCGGTGCCTTGGCACCTCAGCTCGGTTCTTCGGCAGCTCGGCTCGGAGCCTCAGGATCTGCCGAGCTACGTGGCACGATCCTGAGCGTCCATCACGGCGCGAATCACGAGGGACGGAGTTCAGATCACGAGAAAACGTTATTTTGTCGTTTTGTGGGCGTGGCGCGATCTGAGCCGTCCATCAAATTTTGACACGAATTTTGGAACGATCCGACGGTGAATTTGGCTCGGCAGAATTTTTCTCCATATGTGGAGGTCAGTTCCTCGGCACCTCGGCTCGGTTCCTTCTGCAGCTCGGCCCAGAGCGCTGGTATCTGCCGAGCTACGTGGCACGATCCTAAGCGTCCATCACGGTGCGAATCACGAGGACGTGGTTCAGATCACGAGAAAACGTTATCTTGTCGTTTTGTGGGCGTGGCGCGATCTGATCCGTCCATCAAGTTTCGACACGAATTTTGGAACGATCCGACGGTGGTTCTGGCTCGGCAGATTTTTTCTCCATATGTAGAGATCGGTACCTCGGCACTTTCGGCTCGATTAGAACGACGGTTCGGTGGCACGTCGAGGCGTTGATTGCCGAGGGGTGGAGTTAAGTGTTTTGAAGAGTCCTTGCCTTGAACCGTCGCCACCCTCTGACCCAGTAGCTCGGTTGCTTAGCCAAGTTGTTCGGTAGCTCGGCTATGCACACCGGTGGCCAACAACTCGGAAGGAACGCGTGGCTAGATCTGGAGCGATCATCACGGTGTGAATCACAAGGATGGGGTTCAGATCACGAGAAAACGTTATCTTGTCGTTTTGTGGGCGTGTCGCTATCTGAACCGTCCATCAAGTTTCGACACGAATTTTGGAACGATCCGACGGTAATTCTGGCTCGACAGAATATTTCTCCATATGTGGAGGTCGGTATCTCGGCACCTCGGCTCGGTAGCTAAGCGAGGACTATCATGGGTTCGGCGGATCGCTCTTCCACCCAGTAGCTCGGTTGCTTAGCCAGGCTGTTCGGTAGCTCGGCTATGCACTCCGATGGCCGAGTAATTGAGTTAAGCGATTTGAAGAGTCCTTGTTTTGAAACGTCGCAACTCTCCGTTTTGGCATTTTGCCTTCTCTTAGTGGGCCTTTAAATGCCTAAGGAAGCCCAAATGTCACTTTGAGGTTATAAATTCTCACCCCCCTTCACCCCTTGGCTCATTCCCACTTTTACTTCCTAGTTTTTACTTTTACTCTCAGTTTGCTCTGCTAGCGGCAATTTGTGCTCTAAGGTGGTTGCGCTAGCTGTCGCGTGGGCCAGGCGATTTCCGGTGATCTAATTCCGGCCGTGAACGTCACATCAAGGATACGTCACCTCAAGGTCAGTGTGTTTGCCTTATACTTTTTTAGAGATGTCAAGGGTAAATTCGGGAAGTGAGGCCTCGTCCTCGGACGATAGTAGTGCCGAGGTGAGGAGGCAAGTGGCGAGCAGGAGAAAGGGGAAGGAGGTGGTAAGACCTTCCGTGACCGAGGAGAAGAGGAAGAAGGTAGTGGCCCGGCCTCCTGTAGTCGAGGAGATCGCGGAGACTGAGAGGCGAGCCCCTGAGTCGGGCCAGTACCCTAGTGTGCTGTCCGGCCATGCCGGAATTAGGCGGTACGAGGGTGATCTCCTGAAGAAGGCGATCGTTGGTAGGTCGGCAGTTTACGAGGAAAACTACCCGAGAGAGACTACCGATGTGGACGAAATTGCCTCGGTATTATCTGAGAAGGACCTGCTCCGGATTAAAAAGGGGTTCGCCATCCCTCCGGAGTACAAGCTGATCCTCCCCGGCCCTGGGATGCGGGCGAACTCCGAAATGTCACCGGATACGTGTGTGTTTGGCTTCGACTCTTTGAGCGCCGGCTTGCGCTTCCCTCTGCATCCCTTTGTGTTAAAGGTACTTCAGTGGTATTACCTGGCGCCGACCTAGTTTATGCCGAACTCCTGGCGCCACGTGCTCGCCTTCTTGTTGCAGTGTCCGCATCGCCGAGGTCGAGCCTGACTTGGTGGTCCTCCGGAGCCTGTATCGAATCCACCAGATGAATAAAGTCGAGCCTCGCTACTACCTGTCACCTCGGAAAGGCATTAGGCTCATAGAGAATCCGGATTCGATAAAAGGTTGGAAGGAGAAGTTTTTTCTATTGAAGAGGCCCTCGATGCTGGACTTTCCGAAACGGTGGAAGGTAGAGGTGCCGAAGTTCGCAAGGGTCGACCCGGTGCTGACTGCGGCCAAGGAGGAGGTGGCAGCGAAGCTCATTGCTCTCCTAATGTTGAGTTGGAGAGAAATGACCGAGGAGGTGCTACACGGGTCAGGCCTTTGTCCGATCGACCCGAGTATGCCCCTGACATCTTGTCGCATTTTTTTTTCTTTAAGTTTCTTGTTTGTTTTTCTAACTTGTTGTTAGTTTGGTTGTTCGAAACAGAAGCGTCGAAGATGGATACCCTGGGGATGATGAATGAGCGAGGCAAGGTTGCCGATGGTAGGAAGAGGAAAAGGATGGGCACGGGTCCTTCGTCCGGCCGCCCTACCAAGGCTCCCTCGGTAGTCACCGACCCCGCCCCTGCTACTCAAGCTCCATTGTTGGTGGTGGCTATTCCCGTCGACCCCTCGGCCCCTGCTACGTCTGCCGTGGCCGGTGAGACCTTCTCTGTTTCGGCGGCGCTATCGCTCGAGGCCCCTCCCCTGACGACTTAGGCAGAGGCACAAGAAGCTGTTCGTCCCCGACTGGTGGGTGAAGAACCATGATGGCTTCCTCGGCGACTCGCAGATGTGTATGCAGGCCGTGAAGCATCTCCAACCAAAGGACCGAGCTGCTCTTAAGGCGGGGACGACCGGCGACGACACCTATGAGGTCGCCCGGTCTCTTATGTCGGTAAGTCTTGATTTTCCCCTTTTAAAGAATTTCGCCTAAGTTCACAGCTCGGCTCTAACCCCTTCTTATCACAGGCAACCTGTCACTTCGGCCATCTTATTCAAGAATTCGCTGACCAGGAGAGGGAACTGAAGGCCGCCTGTGACAAGGACAGGGCAGAGAAGGCGAGGGCGGTTAGGCAGCTCGAGGCGGAGCAACGTCGCTCAGATGGCTTGGCGGTTCGAGTCGCCGACCTCGAGGCGGACTTGGAGCGAACTAAGCATCAGCTCGCCGCGGAGGTCGCCAAAGTTGCTAAGGCTGCGGAGGAGTTGGCAGAATCGGCGAAGGCCCTGGAGGCGGCGAAGGCGGAGAAGGACGCCACGGCGGCAATGATAAGGGCAGAGGTCGAAGCCGAGGTGAAGAAGCACATGGCTGGGAATATGGAGAAGTCCTACGCCAGGGCGCTCAACCATGTCCAGGCTCGGGTCCCCGGCTTTCAGAGAGTTGGGTACCGGCTGTGGCTTGGCGGCGAGGATGAAGGTGAAGAGGTTGAAGAAGACGACGATTGGGAAGAAAAGAATGAACCTCGGGTTGGGGAGGTGCCAGCCGACCCTAAGACCGCGTCGGCCGATCCTCGAACGGAGGTGACGAGGGGCGAAGGGCCATCTGGCGAGGCACCGGTATCTGAGCTGCCGCCCCAGGTGGATCCCTGATTCTTTTGTTTTTGTAATTTTTCTTTTTGTGTAAGCCTTATAGCGGACTGGCCACCGCTCTTTTGATGTGAATGAAAATGCTTCTTCTCAAAAATTTTGTGTTGAATTTGTCTAAGTGTCTGGCTCGGATATAGTCTTTCAATGTGATGCCATCATCTTTCAGATCTTCGAACTTGATTCGGACACCGCAGTAGCTCGGCATCGTGCGGAACTGTTCAAGCGGTCTCGCGAAGCTCGTCTTGAGGGCGAGATTGAGCTGTTCCAGAGAGTGCTGTTCAACGTGGAGAAGAAGAATAGCGAATTACTAGCCGAGGTGCATCTCTTGCGGATAGCCGAGGAAGAACTCTCGGCTAAGGAAGAAGAGTTAGCCTCGGCGCTGGCCAAACGAGACGAGCTTGCAACGAAGGTCGAGCAGTTGCAGAGGGTTACCGTCGACAAGAGCATCGAGGTGACCAATTTGCGTCGTATCATATCTGATAGTGCTGAGTACTCGGGCTTGGCAAAACTCCCTCGGCTCAAGATATCGGTGAAGGATGACACCTTAAAAGATAGGATCATCGAGCTCGAGGAGGAGGTCGCTAGTCTTAAGCCTTAGCCCATGAGGATTAACGTCCGCAGCACCTCGTGTACCTGCGAGGAGTGCGAGCGAGGGATCTCTTTCTACGAGCTCGCGACTCGTCCTCCTGTCACAGGTTGGACCACGGCCGATGCCCAAAGTGGCGTAGCAGTTTCCTCGAGTGGAGCCTCAGTCGGAGCCACCGTTAGAGTTAGTGGCGATGAGGCGTCTCGGTTCGTCGGCCTAGAGACGAGCTCGGAGGTTAAGCGCCGCCGACCCCGATTGTCTCTGAATCGGAATGTCCCCATTCTGAAGAGGCATTGATAAAGTTGTACTGGGCTCTCGAGTTTTTGTAGCGCCTTTTTGTAGTAACCTTGCCTTGTAAAAATATAAAGTTGTTTTAATAAAGTTGGAGTTCGTCTGCTCGCTGTTGTGCCGTAGTTACTTTACTTTTGAAACGAACCATAAGAACCAAAAGTTAGCTTCTTTTATTCGTTCTAGCTGTAGAATTTTTGCTCTTGCATGGGGTGTGCCGAAGTCTTTTTGCTCTTCGTCAGTTAGGTAGCTCGGATTTATGGCCGAGCTACGTGGCTTAATCTGGCGGTGGATCATGATCATGGTGTGAATCACGAGACAAGAGGCTCAGATTCCAAGAAAACGTTATCTTGTCATTTTGTGGAGATGTGACGCGATTTGAGCCGTGCATCATGTTCTGGCACAAATTTTGAGATGATCCGATGGTGAAACTGGTTCGGTGGCATTTTTCTCCATATGTGGAGGTCGGTACCTCGTCCGCTCGGCTCAGTAACTCAGAGTGCTTAAGGAAGCGCAGTCGAGCCAAGTGTTGGACTCCGAACTCGTAGTTAGAGTTATTCAACAGTTGTGGGAGCAATTCTGAATGGCGAACCACCTCTGGCTCGCTTAAGAGCGAGCTTGCGAAGTAGAGTCGAGCCAAGTGTTGGACTTCGAACTCGTCGTTAAAGTTGTTCAACGGTTGTGGGAGCAATTCCGAATGGCGAACCACCTCTGGCTCGCTTAAGAGCGAGCTTGCGAAGCAGAGTCAAGCCAAGTGTTGGACTCCGAACTCGTTGTTAGAGTTATTCAACGGTTGTGGGAGCAATTCCGAATGGCGAACCACTTCTAGCTCGCTTAAGAGCGAGCTGGAGAAGCAGAGTCGAGTCAAGTGTTGGACTCCGAACTCATCATTAAAGTTGTTCAACGGTTGTGGGAGCAATTCCGAATGGCGAACCACTTCTAGCTCGCTTAAGAGTGAGCTGGCGAAGCATAGTCGAGCCAAGTGTTGGACTCCGAACTCGTCGTTAGAGTTGTTCAACGTTTGTGGGAGCAATTCCGAATGGCGAACCACCTCTGGGTTGCTTAAGAGTGAGCTTGCGAAGCAGAGTCGAGCCAAGTGTTGGACTCCGAACTCGTCGTTAGGGTGAAGAGTAAAAGCAGAGAGATACAAGCACTTTTACAAGTAAAATATGAAAAAAATCTCTTTATTGATAACTAATAGTTGGCTACTTCTAAGTTGTGAGCCGTTATTACATAGGAGAAATAAAGGCAAAAAATACAAGTAAAAGGGAAGAAACGGTTCGACATCCCAGTATACTTAGAAAGGCATTAAAGCGCTCTCTTGGTTTTTCAAAAGATGGTCGGCATTCCAAGTCCTGGGGATCTCTCTGCCTTCGAGGTCTTCTAGGCGATATGTCCCGGGCCGAACCACTTTGGTGATCCTGTGGGGTCCCTCCCAATTTGGAGCAGGTTTACTCTTCTGACTAGGAAAAGAGATTGCTAACTTTCGGAGGACCAAGTCCCCTTCTTTGAGGTCGGTGGGACGGACTCTCTTATTGTACGCCAACTCGATCCTCCTCCGATAGCTCTGTTGGCGGATTGACACTCTTTCCCGCAGCTCATCGACCAAGTCTAAGTTTGCCCGAAGTTCTCTGGCATTCTGTTCTTCTTCGTAGGCAACAAGGCGAGGAGAAGGTATGCCGACTTCCAATGGGATCACAGCCTCGGACCCATACGTGAGGCTGAATGGCGACTCTCTGGTGGGGGTCCGTTTCGTGGTGCGGTAATTCCACAGCACGTTAGGGAGCTGATCGACCCATAAGCCTTTAGAGCACTTATTCAGCCTCTTCTTAATACCGGTGAGGATCTGTCGGTTAGCATTCTCCACTTGACCATTCGACTGTGGATGGGAGACGGAGGAGAAACATTGTTGGATGGCGAGGTCTTCACATAGAGCTCGAAAGGCAGCCCCGGTAAATTGGGTTTCGTTGTCTCTTATGAGGACTCGAGGGACACCGAATCGGCAGATAACGTTCTTCCAGAAGAATTGAAGTACTTTGTTCTCGGTGATTGTGGCCAAGGGCTCGGTCTCTATCCACTTCGAGAAGTAGTCGATTCCTACGACTAAGAATTTGAACTGGCCGGGAGCTGGTGGGAATGGCTGGGAGCTGGTGGGAATGGCCCTAGTAAATCCATCCCCCACATTGCAAAAGGGATAAGACTTGATAGGGAGGTGAGTGGAGCTTGTGGGAGGCGATGGACGTTGGAGTACTTCTGACAAGAGCTGCATTGCCGAACGTGCAGTTCGGCGTCTTGTAGGAGAGTGGGCTAGAAATATCCATAATTCAACACCTTCCGGGCTAGGGATCTGGACCCTGAATGTGCCCCGCCGATGCCTTTGTGGAGCTCTTGCAGGGCGTAATTGGCTTGTTCCGGGGAGAGGCATCTCAAAGAAAGCCTGCCGTCTACTTGTGTGAAGGAGCGCTTGTATAGGATGCCCTCGATAAGTGTGTACCGCTCTGCTCGGGTTCTCACTCGGCGAGCTTCTTTAGGGTCTTCGTGGAGGAGCCCATCCCTTAGGAATTCTACCAGGGATTTCATCCAATTATCTTGAAGCAGGACTGGTAGCGACTCCATCGAGTCGGAAGTTTCATCTTCTATACTTGGCTTCAGGAGCACCTCGATCAAGATGGTCTGCTCGAGACCTTGGAGGGAGGAGGAGGCTAGCTTGGAGAGGTTATCGGCTTGGGAATTATCTTCTCAGGGGATTCGCTGGATGAGAGCTTCTTCAAATAGGGCCATGAGATTCCTGACCTTGGCTAGGTACTTAGCCATTTGGTTATCTCGTGCCTCGTACTCACCTAGGACCTGATTTACGACCAGCAAAGAGTCGCTAAAGATCCAGAGGTGCTGTGCCCCTGCCTTGCGAGCCATTCCGAGGCCGGCTATGAGTGCTTCATATTTTGCTTCATTGTTAGAGGCCTTGAAGTTGATGCGGAAGGAGTATTGGAGGACGAAATCATGTGGGCCGGCCAGAATGACCCTGGCTCCGCTTCCCTTGTTACAAGAGGATCCATCTACGTAAACCGACCAGACAGGCGGACCCTTCATTGCTTGGCTGACCTTGGGGATGGTACTCTCGACGATGAATTCAGCTAAGGCCTGAGCCTTGATTGCGGTCCGAGACTGGTACGATATGTCATGTTGGCTCAGCTCGATAGAACACTTCATGAGGCGACCGGAGGTCTCCGGCTTGTGGAGTACTTGCTTTAGCTGTTGGTCGGTAAGAACGACCACCGAATGGGACTGGAAATATGGGCGAAGCTTTCTTGCGGCCATAACTAAGGTGTATGCCATCTTCTCTATCCTCGGGTAGCGGAGCTCGGCATCCCGAAGTACCTTGCTCACGTAATAGATGGGCTTTTGAGTCTTATCCTCTTTCCTTACGAGGACGGCGCTGAGGGTCTGCTCGGAGGTGGCTAAGTAGAGGTAGAGGGTTTCCCCGGGAACAGGTTTGCTGAGGAGAGGAGGATTGACTAGGTAAGCCTTCAGCTGATCGAATGAGTCTTGTTGTTGCTGACCCCACTCGAAGCCTTTAGCCCCCCTGAGAGCTTTGAAGAAGGGAAGACACTTCTCCCCTGACTTGGAAAGGAAGCGCCCTATGGCTGCCAGGCAACCCGTTAGCTTCTAAACCTCTTTAACATTTTTCGGGGGAGCCATGTCTAATATGGCTTTGATCTTCTCGGGTTTGGCCTTGATTCCTCTTTGGCTGACCATGAAGCCTAGGAATTTCTCTGATGAGACTCTGAACACACATTTGTTTGGATTGAGCCTCATATCGTGCTTCCTGAGTATGTCGAATGCCTCTTGCAGATCGGCCATATAATCGGCCCCGTGGATGCTCTTCACAAGCATATCGTCAACATATACCTCCATATTTCGGCCGATCTGTGCTTGAAAAACCTTGTTGACGAGGCGTTGATAAGTGGCACCTGCATTCTTCAAACTGAAGGGTATTACCCTGTAGCAGTAGAGGCCCTGATCGGTTACAAAGGAGGTCTTCGGGATATCCAGGGTAAACATATGAATCTGATTATAGCCTGAGAAGGCGTCCATGAAGCTGAAGAGTTCATGGCCCGAAGTGGCGTCAATCAAAGTATCGATGCTTGGAAGGGGGAATGGATCTTTGGGGCATGCCTTGTTGAGGTCGGTAAAGTCGATACAAATCCTCCAGATCCCATTGGACTTCTTCACCATCACTACATTCGAGAGCCATTCGGGATAATTGACCTATTGTATGAACCGAGCCTTCAAGAGCTTGTCTACCTCATCTTTTATAGCTTGCTGGCGCTCAGGGAGCGAACTTGCGCCTCTTCTGTTGGATCGGTTTGGACCCCGGAGCGATGCTGAAGTGGTGGACTAGAAGCTCTTCGGAAATTCCAGGCATGTCAGCGGCCGACCAGGCAAAGAGGTCGCGGTTCTTTCTGATACATTGAACTATGTCCGAGCTTAGGGCAGATGGGAGGGTCTTGCTGATAAAGAACTTGCTGCTCTGATCCCGCTCAGAGAAGAGCACTTCCTCAAACTCATCCACAGGCTCGGACATGGGTCGGACAACATCTTGGGGGATTTTAAGAGTTTTGAGGGAGAGGACTGGACCCATAGTAGAGGCCATGTAGCATCTGCGGGCCGTTTCTTGACCGCCTCTTACTTCCCCTACTCCTCCCCGAGTTGGGAACTTCATCTTGAGGTGATAGGCGGAAGGGACGGCTTCGAGAGCAGCTAAGCCGGGCCGACCCAAAATGACATTATAAGCTACAGGGACATCCACCACCATAAATTCCATTGACTCCGTTCGGGTAGTAGGAGTTTTGCCAGTGGTTACGTCGAGGGTGATCACCCCTTCAATAGTCACTGGCACTCCCGTGAACCCATGGAGTGTGTAGCCGGCGGGTTTGAGTTTGTCTCGGGATAGTCTGAGGCCTTTGAAAGCGGCGAGGAAGAGGATGTTAACGGAGCTGCCATTGTCCACCAGGATCCGCTCCACTTTAAAGTTTGCCATATGGAGGTTGATGACAAGCGCGTCACAATAGGGGGTTCGGACACCCTTAAGGTCTTCATCTGAGAATGTGACGGGTACTCCGAGGCCTTTAGGAGGAGGTGTGGCGCGAACCGAATTAACTTTCCTTATAAATGCCTTTCGAGAGGAGTTGGAGGAGCCCCCCATTGGGCCCCCATGGATGAGGTGCAGGACATGCTCCTCTTCGAATTCGGGCGTTTCATCGCGTTTAGGACGCTTGTTAGCCCCCCGAGGCGGGGGAGGAAGATCGGCTCGGTCCTTTCTCACGAACTTGGTCAGCTGCCCCCTCTGAATGAGGGCTTCTATCTCATTCTTCAGGGCCCGACAATCATTGGTGTCGTGGCCATGGTCCCGGTGATAGCGGCACCACTTCTCTTTGTCCCTCTTCTTGCCAGGGGTATCATTTTTGGCGCAGGAGGTATCACCCCCTCCTTCTCGACTTCCATGAGAATTGTGGAAATGTTGGCGTTAAGAGGAGTGAACTTTTCAAATCTGGGGGGAGGTCGGCGCTAACCGCCATTGTCTTTCTGAAGCTTCTTGACCCCTTCTTCTTCAGTTGCCTTTCTTTTTGTCCCGAAGGTAGACCCTCCGAAGCTCGGGAGGTATTCGGCTTCTTCGGCCCGAATGTACTTCTCGGTCCTAAGAAGGAGGTCGGCAAAATTATGCAGAGGCTTCTTGGCGAGGGAGGAGCGAAGGTTAGAGTTGAGAACACTTGATTGGAAGGCGGACGCCGCAACTGACTGGTCGAGGGAGGAGATGGATCTTACCTCTGCAGTGAACCTCCTCACGTAGTCTCTCAATTTCTCTCCCTTCTCCCGACGGAGCTGGAGTAACAAGATGCTGGTCTTCTCTGTGCGTCTGCTACTCACAAAATGAGTGATGAAGAGAGTCTCAAACTATTCGAAGGAGAGTATGGAGGATGGGGTGAGGCGGGAGTACCATTCCCGGGCCGAACCTTTAAGAGTGGCGGGGAAGGTCTTGCACAGCAAGGCATCAGAAGCTTGGTAGATTAGCATGAGGGTTTTAAAGCTTTAGATGTGGTCCACGGGGTCTGACTCCCTGGAGTAAGTTTTGAACTGCGGGGGTTTGAAACCTCTTGGGATTGGAGCCTCCATGATGGTTCGGGAGAAGGAAGGTCTGCTCGGGCGAATGGTTCTTCCTCTTAACTCCTCATCCTTGTCTATTCGACCGATATGCCTCTCCATCTCGTGGAGACGGCGGCAGAGAGCATCGTCCCTCCGACGGTAGTCAAACGAGCCTCTGGACTCGTCTTCATAGGAAGGGGAGTGGGGACTACGGCGACGGTAACCCTGGGAGCGGCGAGGAGTAGGAATATGCTGTTGGTCGTTAGAAGCCAGAGGAGGAGTTATGGACAGATGGTGAGGACTTTGGACCCATGGGGGAGTAGGAACCCTTTGGGTATTGTTGTTGTGTCGGAGGTTGAGAGCTTGCAACACCGTTGCTTGGAATTGCCAGAACTCGGCACGGGTGATGGGTGCCTCATCGTTCCTCGGATGTTTCCGTCCTTCGGGGGAATGTGGTCTTCTCCTGTGATGCTCGGGGGACTTTCTCTGCCCTCTTCGGGTAGGGGACATTCTGTAGTCTCGGCGGTGAGGAGATCTCTCATCCGGACGTTGTTGGCGGGAGGCTTCCTCTCGGGCCGCTTTTCATCCAGACGGCGGCGAAGATCCTCATCCTTCTGCCGATTGAGGATGGTATTGCGAAGGTCGGAAGCTCGGAGATTGTGGGAGGCTATAGAATCCGTAGAGGCATTGTGTATTGAGACATGGTCCTGATGGAGAGGTTGTTTCTGCGGGTTAGGATGCGAGGCCCCTGCACCGGCATTTTGAGGACCGGGGGGACCCTTAAGAAGTTGCTGATTCTGAAGAGGAGGCTGGTCCTGTTGGAGAGGGTCCTTAGCTTGAGGAGGAAGTTGCCCCTGCTGCTGAGCGGGTTGGATGGGGACTTCTTGTTGTTGATCAATGGGGTTGGGTCCATGGTTGGACCCTCTGGATCTTACTTTCCTCGGAGGCATGGCTGGAGAAGATCTGACCAATGGGAAGAGGGGAGGCTGCTATTCGTTTGTTTCCCACAGATGGCGCCAATCTGTTACCGCTAAATCTGGTGTGGGGGCAAACAGATAGTATTTGTGGATTCTTGGAAAACCTGAATAGCAAACCTAAAACCTGTTCCGCCAGAGTTTGACCGTTGACTCCCGCCGTTCACCTGCAAAAAGTGCAAGACACCGGGGTTGATCCCGACGATGCACCCTCCGACTCTCAAGTCAGTAATCAGCAATGATTATGAAAGAGCGTAAATTGGCAAAAGATTGATTACCTCATAACGGTGGTGGATGAGGGGTATTTATAACCGCCTTCGGGATTAGATTAGGAATGTAATCCCTGTGATCTGATAAGGAATATAATCCCCGTAATCAGATTAGGAATGTAATCCCTAATTCCCAGTGAAAAGATAGATGTGAATCACGGCCGTTGATTATGATTAATCAGAAACCTTGATTTTATCCTGCTGGACCGGGTTTGCCGCGGGTTGGAACCCACACCCGGCTGGAGATGGATCCGTTCACGGGTTAATGGATCTTTGAGAAGGAGATCCAGTACCCGCTTCGGACCAATTTGTAGGTAAAATTACCATTTTACCCCCCAAGCTTTGAGATTCATGCCCGATTTGGACGATCCCGATTTAACCCTATTTTTAGCCATATCAATAATAAATAACCAAGCCGGGGTTTAAGGGACATATCTAATAGGGGATAATTCAAAAATGTATACTCAGAAGGGGATCCACTGATCCTACGTGATTACTTGAGACATGATACTTGACACGTGATTACTTGATACTTGAACGCAAGACACGATACTTGCCACTTCTACAACTTGACACGTGATTACATGATACATGATACATGATACTTGGAGCTTGGAGCTCGATTACTTGACTTGTCCCCGAGTATACTGCTCTCTATGGTCCACTATAAAATCTAAAGCAAAACTGTTTGTTGTAGCAATCATGTAAGGTGGGCTACATGAAGTGCTACCTAGATAGCAATCACTACAAGACTTGATACATGATACTTGAATATGATAGTTGAACATGATACTTGAACATGATACATGCTTGCTTGATACTTGACTACATGATACATGAGACTTGATACATGATTACATGATACTTGACACTTGATGCATGTTTACAGGATAGTTGATTACTTGACACTTGATTCATGCCATTTACACTTATTCACTTTGGCATGCTAGTTGTTATTTTGACATCATGCTTATACCATGTTGCTAGTTAGTTTCCTCATGTACTTGTATCCTACATTATAAGTGTCCCGTAACTTGCAATTGACGGGTACTTGTTTATCTCTTTCCCTCTTCTCTGCATTTGTTGAGTTGCAGATTTTGGAGAACAGGTTCCAAACGGTATTGGTGACATGAAGTATTAGTGCTGGATTTTATTATTATTATTTCTTGTAGCTTGTTTGAACAATATTGTATTTTGAGACTTGGATTTATTCTTGTATTTGGATAATGTAACCCAAGATATTTGTTTTATTCAGATCATGACTATTTGAGATTTATATATTTGGTTTCAAGTATTCTTGTTGGTATTTTGGTTCATATGTGCTTGTTGGTTGATACTTTTGCTTCCGACTCTGATGATTCTTATGAATGTTGTAAATATTCTTGAATAGCTTACAGATGATGAAAATTATTTGCTAGGCTTTTGTCTCGTATCTGTATTCCGTCTTCTTTTTGGGAAGCGGGGCGTGACAGAGTTTTTAGTGGTATCAGAGCCCAGCTTTGGCTAATGTATTAGTTGCCTAATATATAGGATAAGCTTGTCTCGAACTGGGATCTGCTCAACATTTCACCAACCATGCATGCATAAATGAATCAATTATTATCAATATTGATCTGGATGCTAACTGTTTTTGGTTTTGTGCAGACTATGGCTCGCAGGGGTTCTACTTCTCTGTCGCTGGTTGATCCGATTGAGGCTGTCATTGCTGTGCTTGAGCGCTTGATTAATCAGCAGCAGAACCATAGTGATTTGGTGATGGCTGATTTGGAAGCCGCTCGAGTTCCTCCACCTGTTGTGCCCCGGCAGGATGTTCTTCCTCCCCATCCGAAAACAGTCACAGACTTTATGAGGCTGCATCCCGACAGGTTTTTAGGCACTGAGACGCCTTTGAAGGCCGAATAGTTGTTGATTCGGACAGAGCAACTGCTTTTGGTAGCTAGAGTTGCAGATGCAGATCGTGTGGATGTGGTTGCCACCCAGTTAGTGGACTTGGCTCATATCTGGTGGAGGTTCGAGTCCGAAAGACTCGAAAGACCGATCACTTGGGACATTTTCACTAGGAGCTTCTTGGAGAAGTTCTTTCCTAGCAGCACCAGAGTTGAGATGGAGCAACAATTATTAGCCCTGAAACATGTTGGTCGTTATTTCTAGTAATGAAATTTTGTTACATATTGTTCATGCAATGTTGTAACATAAGACTTTCTTGAAACAAGGCTCCAGGTCTATGGATGAGTACGCAGCCGAATTTATGAGACTTCGCTGCTTCGCAGCCATTCTTATGGCGAACGAAGAGGATAGGGCTCGTAGGTTCATTTTGGGGTTTGAGCGAGACATCAAGGTGCAGCTTGTTTCTCTTCTCTTGCGTACCTATGCTGAGGCTCTTGAGGTAGCTAGGGCCCAGGAGTAGGCTCGTGGTGGTTTGGCTTCTTCTCAGTGGACTGTTCCGCGCTCAGTTTCTAGGTCTTCTGGTAGGCCTATTCGGAGACTTGTTCCAGCCCCTTCGGTCAGGGCAGCTCCTTACTCTTCTGCAGGTCCTCCGAGAGTTGGTTTCTACGACTTTTGCCGTCTTCCAGGACATGAGCACAAGGATTGCCGACGTGCCAATCGTCGCTATTTTGGATGTGGTGCTACTGATCATTCGGTGCGGGACTGCCCGTGGTTGGCTCCTCCAGCCAGGGGTCCTGTTCAGCCAGTTGCCGCAGCTCATGGTCCAGTTAGACCACCGCTTCCCCCGCAGCGTCAGATTTTCGGTCAGAGGACCACTGTTCCGAGGAGAGGTCAGGCTTTCAACCTGACTGCTGCAGATGCTGAGTCAGCTGAGGGTGTGGTTGCAGGTATCTTTTGTTTTATTGTTTTATTGTATGTTGTTTCTCTTTGTTTTTCTCCATTTCCCTTGCTTTATTTCTTTTTGTTGTCTTCTGTATTTTGTTTTTCCTCACCCCTGTTCAACCATTCTTTTCTTTGTCTCTTTTGCTTTTTGTCTTAGGTGTTGTCCTTGTGTGCCCTTTCCTTGCTCATGTTCTGTTTGATTCTGGGGCAACCCATTCTTTTGTCTCCTATCAATTTGTCGCTCGCCATCAGTTGGAGTGCAGCAACATGTCAGAGGCTTGGAACATTGTGACAGGTGGTGGAGTTGTCATTTGTTCCCCAGAGTGTAGGCAGTGTCTCGTGATTATTGGCAGCGCAGAGTTCAAAACCAATCTGATTGTAATTCGGAATTCGGGGTTTGACGTTATTCTGGGTATGGAATGGTTGGGTGAAACCCATGCCATTATTGATTGCCGTACCAAGAAAGTTGTGTTCTGGATTCCAGATCGCGCAGAGTTTGAGTTCCATGCTGGGGAGTCTTCCTTTGGCCGAGCTGCAATCGATCAGGAGGTTTGTGCGACGGAGTTGCATTCAGGCTGTGAGGCTGTGCCTCTAGTAGTTCGGGATTTCTTGGCTGTTTTTCCAGATGAGTTGCCTGGCTTACCCCCCTGATAGGGAAGTGGAATTCGATATTGATGTTCAGCCTGGAACAGCACCGATATCGAAGAGTCCCTACAGGATGGCACCGGTTGAGCTAGCAGAGCTTAAGGTGCAGATTTAGCAGTTGCTTGATTTGGATTTCATTAGACTTAGTGTTTCGCCTTGGGGTGCTCCGGTCCTTTTTGTCGAAAAGAAGGATGGTGGTCATCGACTGTGCATGGATTATCGGGAACTGAACAGAGCTACTGTGAAGAATCGGTATCCGTTGCCCAGGATTGATGATTTGTTTGATCAGTTGAGTGGGGCTGCTGTTTTCTCGAAGTTGGATCTTCGTTTTTTGGATATCACCAAGTCAAGGTGAAGGCTGCGGATACATAGAAGACTGCTTTCAGGACTAGATACGAGCACTGTGAGTATCTTGTGATGCCGTTCGGAGTTACGAACGCGCCGGCTGTATTTATGAGTCTTATGAATCGGGTCTTCTCTCAGTTCTTAGATAGATTTGTGGTGGTCTCCATTGATGATATTTTGGTGTATTCTCGGAATCGGGAAGAGCATGCTGAGCATCTTAGAGTGGTTCTGTAGACTTTGAGGGAGAATAGCCTCTATGGGAAACTCAGCAAGTGCAAGTTCTGGCTTGACAGGATTTCATTCTTGGGGCACATTATCTCCGGCGATGGTATTTCTGTGGATCCTGCCAAGGTTGAGGCTGTGAAGGTGTCATGCCCCGCTTCCCAAAAAGAATACGGAATACGGATACGTGATTAAGCCCAGCGAATGATTTTCATCATCCATAAGTTATTCAGGAATCTTTACAATATCTCACAAAATAATCAGAGTCGGAAGCAAAAGAGTCAACCACACATGCATAACTGAATTAATAAACCAACAGAATTTACTTGAAACAAAATATAATATTCTCAAATAAATCAGAATCTGGACAAGTCAAATATCCGGGGTCACATCGCCACATACAAAATAAATATTCAAGTACTCAAAATACATTGTTCCAAAGCAACAGTAATAATAATACTAATAAGCAAGAAATCCAGCACTAATATCTCATTTCGCCAATACCGTCGGGCAGCTGACCATCGTGATCTGCAATTAATAATTGCAGGAGAAGGAAAGAGAAAACAAGTACCCATCAATTGTAAGTTACGGGCCACTTATAATGTAGGATACAAGCACATGGGAAAACTAACAAATAGCATGGAATAATGCATCAACTATAATAACTAGCATGAATCAGCAAAACAAAGTCAACTAGCATGGTATAGTAACAGTATAGATGTCTGTGTCAAGTATAGTGTCATATGGCAACTAACAGTGTCCAGTAACAATAAGCTCAGTATACTAGTGAATCAGGATAACAGTATCAGTCCAACAGTCTCAGTCTAACAGTATCAGTCTAACAGTATCAGTTTTATGTTCTTACAGTCTTATGTGTATTACTAGCAAAATTCTGGGTAGTCCCTAGATAGATATAGTAATACTGACCAAAGTTTCAGATCAAAATAATATGGGTAGCACAAGTATCAAAATACTTTAGTTATCAAAATCAACAAGAAACGAAATCTGGAATTTATATACACCTCTGTAGTAAAACAGTCATATCTCACACATACGAAAACGAAATCAAGCAAGGTCAGAGGGGTTGGAAAGAAGACGAATTCTACTAAAACTCATGTTTTATACCGAAATTAAGATACTGACCCTAAACTGGTCTAAATTACTGATCAAGATAGAATATCGGCAAAACACAGAATTTTCTCAATACCCAAAATCAATATAATTCAAACGAAACTTGATCCAAACACAACCAAACATGAAATCGAGACTACCAAGTGTCCAAACAACATGAAATAGGGTGATTAACATATCTTAAACAAATCTATCACATGGATCCAACAAATGCACAATTTCTCATAACTAACTCACATATTCAAATCGCCTCAAATAAACGGTAAATCCTAAGTTGTACTCATGTCATAAATGTCGTGAGGCCACTATGGTCAAGTTTTCAAAATAGAGACAAAACCCATCAAAGATAACACACACACGAGTTGTCTCTAGAACCCATCTACACTATAGGTGGTATTTTTGACTTGTATCAAACAAAGAAATTGGAGTACAAGTTGCTTTTCTGAGAGACGACGACGGAAACAAAGCAAGGACAAGAATAACTGGAACGGATCCCGACAATGAACAAAACCCACGAACGAAAAATCAATGAATCTACGAACCGAAAATCATGCACACACACTCAACCCCGAGAGTACGAGGAAGAGAGGGAGAACCGAGGCAAAATTTCTTTTTTTTTTCCTCAGGTTGCGGCTAGGGGGAACACACTGCATGGGGATGAATAGGTAGGATGATAATTATATATATATGAAGGTAGAATTAGGTTTTTTTTGGGAGAGTTGGTGACCGCTACAGAGCTGCGGGTAGGGAAAGAAGAGTTCGGGTATTGGGTAGGGTGGTTCACGGGTTAGGATTATAGTTATTAGGCTCAGGGTATTAGATTATAATTAGGTGAAAAGAAGTAGTGGGTAACGGGTCTGATGGTGTATGGTAATTAGGATTTAAAATGGGTAGTTGGTGCATTAGATTAGGATAGTTTACTGATGGGTAATGGTAAATTAGGATTGATAATGGTTTGGTTAAAATGGATCCACGGGTAATAGTTATAGGTAATGGATATTAGAATGGGATAATGGGTTTTTAGGTGGGTATTGGGTATATGGGTATAAAAAACCAAAATGTGATAGGGCACAAATGAATGAATTAAAATAACAAAATGGAAATAAAAATAAATTTAACAGTGAGAGTCAAAAATAATGGCATGAGCAAAAAGAGACGAATCAAAAGACGGACAACGAATCAAGAACTCAAATAAAAGAAGATAAAATAATAAAATGAAAATATATTGAAACAAAAATCCAATATACGGTCCAAAAGAAATACAAGAGGAATACAAAGAGAGAAATTACACCAAAATAAAAAATACACTCAAAAATATATAAAACGAAAAACAGGGGTTACAATCCTACCCACCTAACAAGAAGAATTTTGTCGTCAAAATTCAAACAACAAGATACATAGGGTAACCCCAAAACAACCAAAAGAACAAAACAATAACTACTCAAACAAATGAGGAAACTTCTACTGAATCTCCTCCTCCAGCTCCCAAGTTGACTTACCGGGCGAGTAAGGATTCCAAGCAACACGAACCAACTTGATGACCTTGTTCTTAAGCACTTTCTCCTGCCGATCCACAATAGCAACTGGAGGAATCTTATAAGTGAAATCCGACCGAACAGTCAACTCAGAATAGTCGATCACGTAGCTCTCATCTAGGATATATCTCCTGAGTTGTGAGACATGGAAAACATCGTGCACTCCTGATAACGCTGGCGGTAATGTGAGACGATAGGCCACCTTGCCTGCTCGCTCCAAAATCTCAAACGGTCCAATAAACCTAGGGTTAAGCTTGCCCCCACCACCGAACCGAATGATACCGCGCCACAGCAATACCTTAAGGAAAACATTGTCACCAACAACAAACTCGAAAGCTCTCCGATTGACATCGGCCCATCGCTTTTGCCGATCCTAAGCTGCCTGCAAGTACTTCTTGATCTGGGCCACAGCATCAACCGTCCCGGTGATCAACTGTGGACCCAACAATCTCCCCTCACCAATGTCATTTTAGCACACTGGTGATCTGCACTTTCGCCCATAGAGTGCCTCGAACGGAGCAGCTTTAATACTGGCCTAAAAATTGGTTTTGTACGAGAACTCTACGAGATGCAAATAGTCCTCCCAAGATCCACCAAACTGTAACATACAGGACCGCAACATGTCCTTAAGAATCTGAATAGTCCGCTCTGGCTGTCCATCATTCTGGGGATGAAAAGCTGTACTGTACTTCAATTCCCCAAACTGTTCTGAAGACTCCCAGAACTGAGATCTGAATCTCGTATCCCTGTCAGATACAATACTGACTGGAACCCCATGAAGTCTGACAATCTCTTGTATGTACTTCTCAGCAAGGCTCTCGGTAGACTGACCAACCCGAAAAGGAATGAAGTGAGCACTCTTTGTCAAACGGTCGACAATCACCCAAATAGCATTGTGACCCTTAGGACTCCTCAGCAAAGCGGTCACAAAATCCATAGTGATATGCTCCCACTTCCACTCTGGAATAGGAAGCGGTTGAAGAAGTCCAGCGGTTCTCTGATGCTCTGCCTTAACCTGCTGACAGTTCAAACACTGAGCCACAAACCGAGCAATAGCCCCTTTCATACCATGCCACCAGAAATGAAGCGTCAAATCCCGATACATCTTAGTATCGCCGGGATGGATAGAATACGAAGACTGATGAGATTCTCAAGCAACCTCTGACGAACTTCACCCTTAGGGACACACAACTGGGACCCAAAACAAAGCGAACCATCAGTATGAATAACCATGTCCGTTCTGGACCCAGACTCAACCTCAACTCGAAAACCCTGCAACTGCGCATCATCAGCTTGCACCTCTTTAATCTGCTCAATAAGAGACGATTGCAGCTGGAGCGCCAAATAACTCTGACCAGAACTCAACATCCAGCTCCAACCTCCGCATCTACTCAATGAGATCACTTTGTTGAGTAAGAAACATAACTGTTGGTCTCCCACTCAAAGCATCAGGTACCAAGGATGGTATTGCAAACTGATGTCATAACAACGCCTTTGCCTCATGTTTAACTCCTTCTGGGTGAAGACGTACTTGAGACTTTTGTGGTCTGTAAAGTTCTCCACACGGTCTCCAAGTAAATAATGTCTCCATAGCTTCAGAGCAACGATCACTGCCGCTAACTCCAAGTCATGAGTAGGATAGTTCTTCTCATGCGGCCTCAAATGCCTCGATGCATATGCAACAACACGGCCCTTCTGCATAAAAACTGCTCCAAGACCCTTACCAGAAGCATCACAGTGGATTACAAATCTGCCTGAACCATCTGGAATAGTCAACACAGGCGATGACGTCAATCTGTTCTTCAACTCAACAAAAGCCTCATTGTACTCATCAGACCAACAAAACTTCTGATCCTTTCCTGTAAGTTTAGTCAATGGTCCTGATATCTTAGAAAAATCTTGAAATTTTTTTTAATAATAGCCAGCGAGACCGAGAAAACTCCGCACTTCGGAAACCGACTTAGGAATAGGCCAATCCTTCACAGCTTCAACCTTAGAAGGATCCACAGAAAGACCATCGCCAGAAATAATGTGCCCCAAGAAAGAAACCGTGTCGAGCCAAAACTCGCACTTGCTGAGTTTTCCATAGAGTTGATTCTCTCTCAAAGTCTGCAGAACCACTCTAAGATGTTCAGCATGATCTTCCCGATTCCGACAATATATCAGAATGTCATCAATGAAGACCACCACAAATCTATCCAAGAACTGAGAGAAGACCCAGTTCATAAGACTAAAAAATACAGCTGGCGCATTAGTAACCTCGAACGGCATCACAAGATACTCATATTGTCCGTATCTGGTCCTCTATGCAGTCTTTTGTATATCAGCAGTCTTCACCTTGACTTGGTGATACCCAGAACGAAGATCCAACTTCGAGAAAACAACAGCCCCATTCAACTGATCAAACAAATCATCGATTCTGGGCAATGGATACCGGTTCTTCACAGTAACACTGTTCAGTTCCCGATCATCCACACACAGTCGAATACCATCCTTCTTGTTGACAAAAAGGACCAGAGCACCCCAAGGCAAAACACTTAGTCTAATGAAACCCAAATCAAGAAACTCCTGACGCTGCACCTTAAGATCTGCTAGCTCAACCGGTGCCATCCTGTAGGGACTCTTCGATATCGGTGCCGTTCCAGGCTGAACATCAATAACAAACTCCACTTCCCTATCAGGAGGTAAGCCAGGAAACTCATCTGAAAAAACATCCAAGAAATCCCGAACTACTAGAGGCTCAGCCTCACAGTCTGAGTGCAATTCCATCGCACAATCCACCTGTTCTACTGCAGTCTTTACTTGGCCAGGGGAAAACTCTCTGGCATGGAACTCAAATTTTGCTCGATCTAGAATTCCGAAGACAACCTTTTTGGCACGGCAATCAATAATGGCATGGGCTTCACCCAACCAATCCATACCCAGAATAATGTCGAATCCTGAATTCCTAATTATAATCAGGTTGGCTTTGAATTCTGCGTCCCCAATAACAATAGGACATTGCCTGCACTCACGGGAACATATGATAACTCCACCACCTGTCACAATGTACCAAGCCTCTGACATATTGCTGCACTCCAATTGATGGCGAGCGACAAATCGAGAGGAGACAAAAGAATGGGTTGCCCCAGAATAAAAAAGAACATGGGCAGAAAAGAGCAAACAAGGATGATACCTAAAAGATATCAAAAGACAAGGAGAAAGAATAGACAATCAAGGGTGAGGGGAAAAACAATGCAGGAAAATAACATAAAGAAGCAAAGCAAGACTAAAAGAAATAAAACAAAGAGAAACAAAACATCAAAACAACAAAACAACAAAACAAGATATACCTGCCACAACTCCTTCAGCTGTCTCAGCATCTGCAGCAATCAAGTTGAAAGCCTGACCTCTCCTCGGAACAGCGGTCCTCTGACCGACAATCTGGCATTGAGGAGGAAGCGGATGCCTAACTGGACCATGAGCTCGGCCTGCTTGCTGAACAGGATCCCTGGCTGGAAGAGCCACCTGCTACTGCTGTGGACAATTGCACACAGAATGATCAGCGGTGCCACACCTAAAGCACCGGTAGTTGATGCGCCAATAATTCTTACGCTCATGCCCAGACATCTGACAGAAGTCGTAAAAACCACCCTTCTAGAAGCCAGCAGAAGGATACAGAGCTGCCCTGACCGGATGGGTTGGGACATGCCTCCGAACAGGACCACCAGAAGGCCTAGCAGCAGAATGCAGAACGGTCCACGAAGAAGGAACCAAAACACCATGAGCCTGCTCCTGGGCTCGAGCTGCCTCAAGAGCTTCAGCGTAAGTACGCAAGCGAAGAGAGACACGATGCCTCTTGATATCCTGCTCAAGCCCATTTGTGAATCTACGAGCCCTATCCTCTTCGGTTGCCACAAGAACGTCAGCGAAGTGGCTAAGTCTAGTAAACTCAGCTGCATACTCATCCACTGACTAGGAGCTCTGTTGCAAGAAAGTCCATGTTACAACATTGCATGAACAATTATGTAACAAATTCAAAATAGAATAATGACTTAACTTGTTTTAGGGCCAGGAATTGATGTTCCATCTCAACTCGAGTACTACTGGGGAACAACTTCTCCAAGAATCCCCGAGTGAAAGTAGCCCAAGCAATAAGCCTCTCAAGACGCTCGGACTCGGCCATCCATCAAATATGAGCCAAATCCACCAATTAGATGGAAACCACGTCCACCCTATCAGCTTCGGCAACACGTGCTGCCAAGAGCAAGTGCTCGGTCTGGATTAACCACTGTTCAGCCTCCAAAGGCGTCTCAGTGCCGAAAAATGGTCGGGATGCAGCCTCTAAAATCTATAACTGTTCCTGGACGAGGCGGAAGATTTGCCTGCACAGGCACAACAGGATGCGGAACCCGGGTAGCTTCAAGGGCAGCCATCACAAGATCACTGTGGTTTTGCTGCTGATTAATCAGCCACTCAAGCACAGCAGTGAAAACCTCAATCGGATCAGACTGAGAAGAATTTCCACGAGCCATAGTCTGCAAAAAACCAAAAACAATTAGCATCCAGAATTAGAGTTGATAATAATTCATTTACGTATGCATGCTTGGTGAAATATTGAGCCGATCCCAGTTCGAGCCAAGCTTGTCTAATATATTAGGCAACTAATACATTAGCCAAACCAAGCTCTGATACCACTAAAAACCTTGTCATGCACTGCTTCCCAAAAAGAATACGGAATACGGATATGTGACTAAGCCCAGCGAATAATTTTTATCATCCATAAGCTGTTCAGAAATCTTTACAATATCTCACAAAATAATCAGAGTCGGAAGCAAAAGAGTCAACCACACAAGCATAACTGAATTAATAAACCAACAGAATTTACTTGAAACAAAATATAATATTCTCAAATAAATCAGAATCTGGACAAGTCAAATATCCTGGGTCATATCGCTCAAATACAAAATAAATATTCAAGTACTCAAAATACATTGTTCCAAAGCAACAGTAATAATAATACTAATAAGCAAGAAATCCAACACTATTATCTCATTTCGTCAATACCGTCGGGCAGCTGACCATCCTGATCTGTAATTAATAATTGCAGGAGAAGAAAAGAGAAAACAAGTACCCGTCAATTGCAAGTTACGAGCCACTTATAATGTAGGACATAAGCACATGGGAAAACTAACAAATAGCATGGAATAATGCATCAACAGTAATAACTAGCATGAATCAGTAAAACAAAGTCAACTAGCATGGTATAGTAACAGTACAGATGTTTGTGTCAAGTATAGTGTCATATGGCAACTAACAGTGTCCAGTAACAGTAAGCTCAGTATACCAGTGAATCAGGATAACAGTATCAGTCCAACAGTTTCAGTCTAACAGTTTCAGTCTAACGGTATTAGTTTTATGTTCTTACAGTCTTGTGTGTATTACTAGCTAGGTAGCACTTCATGCGCTCCAAAAACATAATACATGGTTGCTACAACAAACAGTTTCGCTTTTAGAATTTGTAGTGGACCATAATGGGGCAGTGTACTCAGGTATCAGTAACAGTAGCAGTAGCAGTAAAGTAACAGTAACAGTAGCAGAAAAGTAACAGTAACAGTAGCAGTACGGAACACTAGTTCCCTTCCATGTACACATTTCCATATTTTCCACTACTAGATCTTCCCTAAAGAAACCCCGGCTTGGTTACTTTTATTATGATCATCAAACACGCATGAATGTGTACTAAATAGTGTCAAACTAACATGGTATAATCATTATTAGGTTCAGAGAAACAAATAAACATGCTTAGAATATAGTCACATAAACGAGCAAAACAGTGATGTTCATATTCAGGACAACATGACAGAACAATACTAAAATAGTGAATCTTGTCACTACAGAAATGCAAATCTGGATCCGTCAAAGAATCTGGAAAATAGACTCCCAACCGAATCCAGCGAATATAAATAAGTAACATAGTAATTCACAAAATCACAACTCAAAACTGATTTGAATCCAGAAAACATATTCAGTCAGAAATCAGTAAAACAAATTCTCAGTCCGAAAAAGAGCATCAAAACCTCTCAAATAAATCCAGTAAAAATCTGGGGTATTCCCCTATATGTCTAGAATCAAAACATAAAGTTTCATAATATTTCAGTAAAATTAGTTTAGTCATCAAAAATAAGAAAACATCAAAAAATGATAGTTCGACAAATCTGGAATTCCCAACACTGCTGTACAAAAACTGAAATATCTTGCAAGCCGTGAAACAAAATCCAAATCCGCCGAAGGAAGATAAAAATAGACAAAATCAAAATATCTTAACTTTCATATTTCACGAATATTTTTCATACAGTAAAAGGAATCAGGGTGAAAATACGATTCTGTACAGAACAGCGAGCAAAATACAGCAAGTACAGTCTTTGTAACCAAGCATGAAACGGCATATAAAACTCATCAATAAAATCCACCAAAATTCTGGGTAGTCCCTAGATAGATATAATAATACTGACCAAAGTTTTAGATCAAAATAATATGAGTAGCACAAGTATCAAAATAATTTAGTTATCAAAATCAACAAGAAACGAAATCTGGAATTTATATACACCTCTGTAGTAAAACAGTCATATCTCACACATACGAAAACGAAATCAAGCAAGGTCAGAGGGGTTTGAAAGAAGACGAATTCTGCTAAAACTCATGTTTTATACCGAAATTAAGATACTGACCCTAAACTGGTCTAAATTACTAATCAAAATAGAATATCGGCAAAACACAGAATTTTCTCAAAACCCAAAATCAATATAATTCAAACGAAACTTGATCCAAACACAACCAAACATGAAATCGAGTCTACCAAGTTTCCAAATAACATGAAATAGGGTGATTAACATATCTTAAACAAATCTATCACATGGATCCAACAAATGCACAATTTCTCATAACTAACTCACATATTCGAATCACCTTAAATAAATGGTAAATCCTAAGTTGTACTCATGTCATAAATGTCGTGAGGCAACTATGGTCAAGTTTTCACAATAGAGACAAAACCCATCAAAGATAACACACAAACGAGTTGTCTCTAGAACCCATCTAAACTATAGGTGGTATTTTTGACTTGTATCAAACAAAGGAATTGGAGTACAAGTTACTTGCCTGAGAGACGATGACGGAAACAAAGCAACAACAAGAATAACGGGAACGGATCCCGTCAACGAACGAAACCCACGAACGAAAAATCAACGAATCCACGAACGAAAAATCATGCACACACACTCACCCCCGAGAGTATGAGGAAGAGAGGGAGAACCGAGGAAAAATTTATTCTTTTTTTTTTTCTAGGTTGTGTCTAGAGGGACACACTGCATGGGGATGAATAGGTAGGATGATAATTATATATATATGAAGGTAGAATTAGGTTTTTTTGGGAGAGTTGGTGACGGCTACAGAACTGCGAGTAGGGAAAGAAGAGTTCGGGTATTAGGTAGGGTGGTTCACGGGTTAGGATTATAGTTATTAGGCTCAGGGTATTAGATTATTATTAGGTGAAAAGTAGTGGGTAACGGGTCTCATGGTGTACGGTAATTAGCATTGAAAATGGGCAGTTGGTGCATTAGATTCGGATAGTTTACTGATGGGTAATGGTAAATTAGGATTGATAATGGTTTGGTTAAAATGGATTTGGGAGTAATAGTTATAGGTAATGGATATTAGAATGGGATAATGGGTTTTTAGGTGGGTATTGGGTATATGTGTGAGTTTGGGTATAAAGATCCAAAATGTGATAAGGCAAAAATGAATGAATTAAAATAACAAAATGGAAATAAAAATGAATTTAACTGTGAGAGTCAAAAATAATGGCACGAGCAAAAAGAGACGAATCAAAAGACGGACAACGAATCAAGAACTCAAATAAAAGAAGACAAAATAATAAATTGAAAATATATTGAAACAAAAATCCAATATACAGTCCAAAAGAAATACAAGAGGAATATAAGGAGAGAAATTACACCAAAATGAAAAATACACTCAAAAATACATAAAACGAAAAACAAGGGTTACAGAAGGATTGGCCTATTCCCAAGTTAGTTTCAGAAGTCACGAGTTTTCTCTTTTTGGCTGGCTATTATCAAAACTTCATCCAAGATTTTTCGAAGATAGCAGGACCGTTGACTAAGTTGACTAGGAAGGATCAGAAATTCTGTTAGTCTGATGAGTGTGATGAGGCTTTTGTTGAGTTGAAGAACAGATTGACGTCAGCGCATGTGTTGACTATTCCCGATGGTTCAGACAAATTTGTAATTCACTGTGATGCTTCTGGTAAGGGTCTTGGAGCAGTTTTGATGCAGAAGGGCCGAGTCGTTCCATATGCATCGAGGTAGTTAAGACCGCATGAGATATACTATCCAACTCATGACTTGGAGTTAGCGGCAGTGATTTATGCTTTGAAGCTGTGGAGACATTATTTACTTGGGGACTGAGTGGAGATCTTTATAGACCACAAAAGTCTCAAGTACGTCTTCACCTAAAAGGAGTTAAACATGAGGCAAAGGCGTTAGTTGGAACTTATGCCCGATTATTACATTAGTTTACAATACCATCCTGGTAAAGTAAACTTGGTGCCAGATGCTTTGAGCAGGAGACTGGCAGTTATGTTCTTGACTCAGCAGAGGAATCTGATTGAGCAGATGAGGAGGTTAGAGTTGGAAGTTTTGTTGCCAAGTTCTAATCGGAGTTGTTTGGTGCTTCAGCTGCAGTCGTCTCTTGTTGATCAGATTAAAGAGGCGCAGGTTAGTGATGCATAGTTGCAGAGATTTCGAGCTGAGGTTGGGTCTGGGTCTAGGACGAACATGGTTATTCATTCAGATGGATCGCTTCATTTTGGGTCCAGATTATGTGTCTCGGAAGGTGATGTTCATTAGAAGTTGCTTGAGGAAGCCCAGCAGTCTTCGTATTCTATCCATCCTGGCGGTACTAAGATGTATCGGGATTTGAAGCTTCATTTCTGGTGGCAGGGTATGAAAAGGGCCGTGGCTCAGTTTGTTGCTCAGTGTTTGATCTGCCAGCAGGTTAAGGCAGAGCATCAGAGAACCGCTGGACTTCTTCAACCGCTTCCTATTCCAGAGTGGAAGTGGGAACATATCACTATGGATTTTGTGACTGCTTTACTGAGGAGTCCTAAGGGTCATAATGCCATTTGGGTGATTGTCGACCATTTGACGAAGAGTGCTCACTTCATTCATTTTCATGTCGGACAGTCTACTGAGAGCCTAGCTGAAAGGTACATGCAAGAGATTATTAGACTTTATGGGGTTTCAGTCAGTATTGTATCCGATAGGGATACGAGATTCAGATCTCAGTTCTGGGAGAGTCTTCAGAACAGTTTGGAGAGTAAATTGAAGTACAGTATAACTTTTCATCTCCAGACTGATGGACAGTCAGAGCGGACTAGTCAGATTCTTGAGGACATGTTGAGGTCCTGTATGCTTCAGTTTGGTGGGTCTTGGGAGGACCATTTGCATCTCATGGAGTTCTCGTACAATAATAGCTTTCAAGCCAGTATTAAAACTGCTTCGTTCGAGGTACTCTATGGGTGGAAGAGTAGATCGCCAGTGTGCTGGGATGACATTGGTAAGAGGAAGTTGTTGGGTCCGAAGTTGGTCACCAAGACAGTTGATGCGGTGGTTCAAATCAGGAAGTACTTGCAGGCAGCTCAGGACAGGCAGAAGTGATGAGCTGATATCCATCGGAGAGCTTTGGAGTTTGGTGTTGGTGACCATGTTTTCCTGAAGGTATCGCCATGGCACGGTGTCATTTGGTTCGGTGGTGGGGGCAAGCTTAGCCCTAGGTTTATTGGACCGTTTGAGTTTTTGGAGCAAGTAGGCAAGGTGGCCTATCGTCTTGCATTGTCGCCAGCTTTATTAGGAGTGCACAATGTTTTCCATGTCTCATAACTCAGGAGATATATTCGAGATGAGAGCCACGTGATCGACTATTTTGAGTTGACCATTCGGCCGGATTTGACTTGTGAGATTCCGTCAGCTGCTATTGTGAATCGGCGGGAGAAAGTACTTAAGAACAAGGTCATCAAGTTGGTTTGTGTTGCTTGGAATCCTCACTCGCCTGGTGAGTCGACTTGGGAGCTGAGGAGGAGATTCAGCAGAAGTTTTCTCATTTATTTGAGTAGTTTTTGTTTTGTTCTTTTGGTTGTTTTGGGGTTACCTATGTATCTTCTTTTTGAATTTTGATGACGAGATTCTTCTTGTTAGGTGGGTAGGATTGTAACCCCTGTTTTTCATTTTGTGTATTTTTGAGTGAATTTTTCGTTTTGGTGTATTTTCTCTTTTATATTTTTCTGAACCGTATGTTAGAGTTGTTTTCAATATATATTCGTTTTATTTCATTGTGAGCTCTTTGTGTTTGATTGGTTGTCTCTTTTGTTTCGTTCTTTTATTATTTGATCATTCTTTCATTTGGTCTCGTTCTTTTTTTTTTTTTTTTGGTTGTTTGTGCTGGTGGTGGTTGGTTGTATCCTATTTCCAATCTTACTGTTTGATCCCTAATAAGATTACCAAAGCCAAATTAAATCTCTAATCCTATTTGATATCTTATACAATTTGTATCCTAATTAAAGCCCAATTAAACAAATACTATTACCACTCCTAATTACCCACAACCCAATTACCCATTAACCCTAATCCCCATATATATATATATATCTAATCTCTCTCCCTCAACCCTAATCCTAAACCCCTGGCCTCTCCCCCTCCTTGCTTGCGCCACCCGCACTCCAGCCCGATGCCCAGACCCCAGGCCGAGCCCCTCCCTCCGGCCTGTGCACCCTCTGACGCCGCAACACCCCAACACCCGAGTCCCATCATCCCCTTGGCCAATCTCTCCCTTGGCCGACCATCTCCTACACCGCCATACAATCCCTAGTCTCTTTCATCCTCTCCGGCATTGATCTCTCTTGTGGCCGCAAGCCACTATTGTCATCATCCCTCTTGGATTATCTCTCTTTTGGAGGAGTTTGTTTGTGTGGAGATTTTCGCTCAAGTTTGCTTGGATTCATTAGTTCGTGGATTTTCGCTCGTGAGTTTTGCTCGTTGTCGGGAATCCATTCCCATTACTCTTGATTTTCGTCGTTCTTCATCTTCGGTTAAGGCAAGTAACTTGTACTCAAATTCCTTTATATGATACAAGTCAAAAATACCACCTATAGTGTAGTTAGGTCTAGAGACGACTCTTGTTTGTGTTATTCTTGATGGGTTTTATCTCTATAGTGCTATTTGACTATAGATGATTTACGACATAAAATTTGACATGAAATAACTTAGGTTTTACCCGTTCTTGATTTGATCATGTATGTGAGACTTTTGTGAGCATTCGTGATTTTGTTGAGACCCATGTGACATACTTGGTGTGGACATGCTAGATACCCTAATTCATGATGTCTGGACACTTGATAGACTCGATTTCATGTTTGGTTGTGTTTTGAACAAGTTTTGTATGATATATGTTGAGTTGTCGTTAAAGGAAAAAATCTGTATTTTGTCGCTGATCTATCTTATTTGTTGTTTTGGACTGTCTTGAAGTCAGTATCTTAATTTCGGTATAAAACATGAGTTTTAGAGATTTTTTTCTATTTTCAAACCTCTGTGACCTTGCTCAATTTCGTTTTCGTATGTGTGAGATATGACTGTTTTGCTACAGAGGTGTAGACCTTTTCCAGATTTCGTTTATCGGTGATCTTGATGACTAAATTATTTTGATTCTTGTGCTACACATATTATTTTGATATGAAAATTTGGTCAATTTTTCTATATCTACTTAGGGATTACCCAGAATTTTGGTGGATTTTATTAATGAGTTTTATGTGCCGTTTCATGTTCGTTTATGAAAACTATACTTGCTGAAATTTACTCGCTGTTCTGTAAAGAATCGTATTTTCACCCTGATTCCTTTTACTGTATGAAAAATGTTTATTAAATATGAAAGTTAGTATATTTTATCTATTTTCATATCCCTTTGACGGAATTGGGTTTCGTTTCACTGGTTGTGAGATATCATAGTTTTCGTACAGCAGTGTTGGGAATTCCAGATTTGCCAAACTTTTGTTTATTGATGTTTTCTTATTTTTGATGACTGATTTAATTTTACTAAAAAACTATGAAACTTTATATTTAGATACTTGTCATATAGGGGAATACCCCAGATTTTTCGTGGATTTATTTATTGTGTTTTCATGCTGTTTCCTTGCTCTAGAATTTGTTTTCCTGATTTCAGGCTGAACCTATTTTCTGTATTCAAATCAGTTTTGAGCTATATTTTTGTGAATTAGTATATGACTTATTTATATTCACTGGATTCGGTTGGGAGTCTATTTTCTAGATGTTTTGACGGATTCAGATTTGCATGCTTGTAACACTGGAAATCACTGTTTTACTATAGTATGGTCTTGCTGTCCTGAACTTGAGATTTGGCTATTTTATTCTTTCATATATTATCTTGCACTCGTACATGTTTATCTTGCAACTTCAACTTGTTACATGATCATGCCATATTATTCTTGATATATTTTGTACATATACATGCTTGTTTGACATTAATAATAAATAACCAAGCCGGGGTTTAAGGGATATATCTAATAGTGGATAATTCAGAAATGTGTACTCCGAAGGGGATCCACTGATCCTACGTGATTACTTGAGATATGATACTTGACACGTGATTACTTGATACTTGAACGCCGATACGGTACTTGCCACTTGCACAACTTGACACGTGATTACATGATACATGATACTTGGAGCTTGGAGCTCGATTACTTGACTTGTCCCGGAGTATACTGCCCTCTATGGTCCACTATGAAATCTAAAGAGAAACTGTTTGTTGTAGCAATCATGTAAGGTGGGCTGCATGAAGTACTACCTAGATAGTAATCACTGCAAGACTTGATACATGATACTTGAACATGATACTTGAACATGATGCTTGAACATGATACATGCTTGCTTGATACTTGACTACATGATACATGAGACTTGATACATGATTACATGATACTTGACACTTGATGTATGTTTACAGGATACTTGATTACTTGACACTTGATTCATGACATTTACACTTGTTCACTTTGCCATGCTAGTTGTTATTTTGACATCATGTTTATACCATGTTGCTAGTTAGTTTTCCCATGCACTTTTATCCTACATTATAAGTGGCTGTAACTTGAAATTGATGGGTACTTGTTTTTCTCTTTCCCTCTTCCCTGCATTCGTTGAATTGCAGATTTTGGAGAACAGATTCCAGACGGTATTGGTAACATGAAGTATTAGTGCTGCATTTTATTATTATTATTTCTTGTAGCTTGTTTGAACGATATTGTATTTTGAGACTTGGATTTATTCTTGTATTTGGGTAATGTGACCCATGATATTTGTTTTATTCAGATCATGATTATTTGAGATTTATATATTTGGTTTCAAGTATTCTTGTTGGTATTTTGGTTCATATGTGCTTGTTGGTTGATACTTTTGCTTGCGACTCTGATTATTCTTGTGAATGTTGTAAAGATTCTTGAATAGCTTATGGATGATGAAAATCATTCACTGGGCTTTTGTCTCGTATCCGTATTCCGTATTCTTTTTGGGAAGCAGGGCGTGATAAGGTTTTTAGTGGTATCAGAGCCTAGGTTTGGCTAATGTATTAGTTGCCTAATATATAGGACAAGCTAGGCTCGAACTGGGATCTGCTCAACATTTCACCAACCATGCATGCATAAATGAATCAATTATTATCAACATTGATCTGGATGCTAACTGTTTTTGGTTTTGTGCAGACTATGGCTTGCAAGGGTTCTGCTTCTCAGTCGCAGGTTGACCCAATTGAGGCTGTCACTGCTGTGCTTGAGTGCTTGATTAATTTGCAGTAGAACCATAGTGATTTGGTGATGGCTGCTTTGGAAGCCGCTCGAGTTCCTCCGCCGGTTGCTCCCAGGCAGGATGTTCTTCCTCCCCATCCGGGAACAGTCACAAACTTTATGAGGCTGCATCCCGACAGGTTTTCAAGCACTGAGACGCCTTTGGAGGCTGAACAGTGGTTGATTCAGACAGAGAAACTGCTTTTGGCAGTTAGAGTTGCAGATAAAGATCGCGTGGATGTGGTTACCATCTAGTTGTTGGACTTGGCTCATATCTGGTGGAGGTCCGAATTCGAAAGACTCGAAAGACCGATCACTTGGGCCATTTTCACTAGGAGCTTCTTGGAGAAGTTCTTTCCTCGCAGCACCAGAGTTGAGATGGAGCAACAATTCTTAGCCCTGAAACAATATTGTATTTTGAGACTTGGATTTATTCTTGTATTTGGGTAATGTGACCCAAGATATTTATTTTATTCAGATCATGACTATTTGAGATTTATATATTTGGTTTCAAGTATTCATATTAGTATTTTGGTTTATATGTGCTTGTTGGTTGATACTTTTACTTCTGACTCTGATGATTCTTGTGGATGTTGTAAAGATTTTTGAACAGCTTATGGATGATAAAAATCATTCGCTGGGCTTTTGTCTCGTATCTGTATTCCGTATTCTTTTTGGGAAGTGGGGCGTGACAATTGCTGTCTGGATTTTGCCTGTCATTTTCGACCCAGTAATTGACCTCAAAATAAATAACTTTCTGAATAAGAGTTATAGCCCTATGTCTGTAGTTTCCAGAACATCTTGAATCGCCGAATTCCGAGTTGTATTGTAAAAGTTATGAATATTCTAATACTGCTGTGTTTTATTTACAGAATTTCAGATTCTTGTATGTTTTCATGTTCAATATACTAAAAAGCTGATTTAATATTAAAATAATGCTATGATAATTTCTAGAATTTTAGTTAACATGTTTAGGAGTCTAAAGAATATTTTTGATGAAATTATTATCGAGTTTTTGCTGATTCTAAACAACTTGATGTCGATTTTCTGTCTGAACATATAACCTGTAAAGAAAGATCTATTTGACCTAGCTGGTGTTGTCAGATTTTGTATTTTAAATACATGTTGGAATCGTGCGGAAGTCTAGTTTCCAGAACATCTGACGAATTCAGTTTTCAATTTCTATAGCAGTGGAAAAACTGATTTTTGTACACTGACCTCTTGCTCTCCAGAATTTAGTTTTTCAGATTTTCTTAATATAAGTATATATATATATCATTGTATTGCATGAATTGAAGTGTATATGTTGCACTGCATGATCTTAGTGTTGTTTTGTCATCATTCTAGTGTCCCCTATTGACCGTCTCATTGTTTTCCCATTGATATTATTGTCCCTATTATTCCCTATTGTTATCGAAATATTGCCAACCGTTATTGCATAATGATTGAATAAAAAAATGTTAATCAAGCTAGGGTTTAAGGGTGACCTAGTAGTGGACAATATAGGAGACTGTACTCGGAAGGGAGTTCGTGGTTTCCGTATTGTTACTGAATAACTGAAATACTGAATAACTGGATAACTGCATATTGTTCCATGAACATTAATACTAAATAACCAAATGACTGAATAACTGAATACGGAAGAAAATCGTTTATATAGTTTCCTGAGTACATGAACTACAAAGTCTACCAATAGAGTCTAAACGAAAGTGTTTGTATGCATCGAACCTGTGATATGGGATGCAGTAGTACATGCATTAGTTAGGATTAAAATAATAAATAGACTTAAGAATTGACACAACATCGACACTGCATATTGTACATCATCGTTTCTATTGATATCGAATATTGCCTAAGTGTTATTGACATCGACCATTATACATTGTCATCGAATATTGAATCATTATTTATACCAATTGCATTGACTATCATTGATATTGATTATTGTTATCGTCCCATGTTATTGATTCCTATTGATCCATTGAATTCCTTGCTATATCGTTATTCCATTGTTTCTTTGCTTTCTCTACTTGCTATCCAAGACTTGCTCTAAGGACATTTTATTCTTTCTTTTTAGATGAACAATTTACTAGTAATCAAGGAGAATTGCCTGATGGATTGGGAGAAAAACAGTGGTGAAGGAATTGATAGCATCGCCGCTTAATAAATTATTGCTTTGTTATGGAGACTTAATTATTGAACATTGTTATTTCTTTGTATTGTGGGCATTGACCCGAATATTACTATTTGTTTCCAGATTTTGGATTATTATATTTGGTTACTTCATATTGTTTATTCCAAGTATTATTGTTCAAGTGGTCGATATTATTGCTTGCGCAATTATTTTGTATTGTTATTATTGTTGAGTGGAATGGGTAAACAGCTTATGGATGACGCAAGTCATTCATTGGGTCAATATCACGTGCTTGTGTTCCGTATTTTTGGGAAGCAGGGCATGACAAGGTTTTAGTGGTATCAGAGCCTGGCTTTGGATGATATATCAGTCAAATGTGACTAACGTATGAAAGTTTGGCTTTGACTGATATATTAGTAAGATTTGAGTTTTACCGGTTTGACTCAACAGTATGTGCAATACAGGAATCACATGGATAATTGATAACTAACTTATGATCTGGATGCTAACCATTTGATTTTGTTGCAGACCATGGCTAGAAAGAGTGCTTCGTCCTCCCAAACTAGGGATGATCAGTTGGAAGAGCCCACTGTTGCACAGATGTTGCAGATGCAGCGTGAGCACAATGAATTGATGATGCAGATGCAGCGGGAGCATAATGAACTGATGAGGGTGGCTTTGGAAGTTGCTAACAGGGAACCCATTGTACCTGCACTCGGGTTGCTGCCACCAAGACCTGGCAGTGTGGTAGATTTCATGAAGCTACATCCAGACAAATTCTCGAGCTGAAGGTCTGCTTGAAGCCGAGCAATGGCTTATCAAGACTAAGCAGCTGTTAACTGCAGTGCGGATAACGATGTTGATTAGGTGGATGTCGTGAGCATCTAGCTCGTTGATCTTGCCCACATCTGGTGGCAAGCAGAGACTGAACGATTGGGTCAAAGACTCGGTCAAAAATGACGGCAAATTCATGTAATGAGTACTTCTTATGGGTATGTTGCTTCGAGGATGAATGCAGAGATTCGCTCTGCTGGGTACTCAACATACCACCCCAAAATGAATCTCTTGCATAGACGGGAGCCCATTTCTCACGAGTTTCAAATTTATCGTTCAACCATTTGTTATTCTCAAGTTTGTATTGCGAAATGAATATTTTCCACTTCTCTTCAAAATCAGTTTTATGTTCTGTCGTATAGATGATACTCTTCAAAGTATCCCTAAACTCATTGATATTATTTGACATACGCACCTCATGCGGTAACTTATACAAAATATGCCAAATGCAATATCTATACTCAGTGTTGATGAAAACTTTCTTCATTGCAGCACCGATTCCACAATCCTCATCTGTCATGATCCCCAACAGTTATGAGGCATTACTTCTTGCCACTTTTCAAAGAACCACTCATATGTGGATGCCTTCTCATTTGGAATGAACCCACAACCTAATAATGTTGATTGCCCATGATGGTTGACTCCAACAAATGGTATGAATAACATCCTGTATCGGTTCGTATTGTAGGTAGCATCAAAGCAAACTACATCCCCAAATACTTCATAATTCTTCCTAGCGATACCATCCATCCAAATACAATGGGACAATTGCCCATCGGGATCTAATTGGTAATCATAAAAAAATAAGGGATCGATCTCTTTTTTCGATTCAAAGAACTCAATTAGCATTTGCCCGTCATGTCCTTTCATACCTTCCATCAATTCTCTCCTTAGATTTCTAACATCGGTTTTAGTAAATCCAATTTTCTCATTACCTCCACTTGCACCTTCGTAGAAAAGCATTTGTTTGAATATAGGGACATTAGTTTCGGTGCGTTGACTAATAACTTTTTTATCTAATTTTGACAATACACAGTTTCGAGGCAGCAAGTGAAGTGTATCGGGTAAAGTAAATTCGTGATTGTGTGGTTCATTAACTGAATAAATAACCCATGTATCACTTTGTTCAGTTAGTTTTACACGAACGAATGTTTTGCAACCCGTTCTAGAAGTAGTTCCCCATCTAGCTTTATTAGGATTACTCGGTACTTCCCCGGCTTTATTACATACATATGATTTATCTACTACATCAGTTCCCTTGTATTTATTTCCACCTTTACACATAGCGAAACCCGCACATCTACAATATGATGCATAAAATTTTGCCGCTTCATCTAAAGTATAAAATGTCATACCTATCTTCGGCTTTAGGTGCTCGCCAATTTGCGGCCGAAATTCACCAATTGCTTGTGCACGAACAAATTTGTCTCCGGCAACTGAACTTCCTTCAACACTATCCATATCTAACATAAAAAATAGAACAATTATGAACACGAATCGTTACGAATGTGAGCAAAATTTCTTAGTTTATTTCTAAGTTATTTAGTTCTTATTAGAGGAACATAAGAAAACCGCATAAACGACATCCAGAATTTATAAAACTTTGCAACTTGGTCGAATTCACGTGGCACAAGCCACCCCAACTTGTAGAAGTGAGTTTCGACTCACGGTTTGCGAGATACGGCCGTGTACCACTTTATTTGGATTTTTTAACCAAAAGTAATACACAGCCGTATCTCGCAAATCGTGAGTCAAAAATTACTTCTACAAGTTGCGGTGGCTTGTGTTACCTGAGTCTAACCTACTCGCAAAGTTTCGTATTTTTTGGAGGTTGTTTTTTGATGCTGCTTGTTTTTGGGTGTGGGGGCCACAGGTGTGAGTTCTTATAATTAGTGAAGCGGAAGGCGCAACACTGGCATTGATCAGATTCCCAGCTGTAGAAACGACTCGGAAGTAGCAGGAGAGGAGTAGAGGCTGAATGCTCGGCTCGGATCTTGATACCTGCACAATGCCTAGTAATACCAGGAGATGTTCCGGTGACAGGCCCTCCTGATGATCTAATCAGTTACTGAAAAAGCAACAGTAGTTAGGGTTTAGGTGGAGAAAGATTGATTTCCTTTGAATGTGAGGAGGGGGTCTGGTATTTATAGGTAGAGGTAAAGGTGTCTGAGATCCTAACAGGCGGGGTCGGACCCGTTTGCTCGTGGGCCTGAGCTGGTTGAAGCCTGTTGGACTTGTTTGACCTGATGATCACACGAGAGCAGAATCTGAGGAGATCTGATGGCTCAGATGGGGCCACGTAATTTATACCATATCATAAGCCCCTACTCCTGGAGGGCTGTGTAACCCAGCCGTGTAGGAGTAGTCTGTCTCTATGGGAAGGGAGGAGGGGAGTATTTGGTGAAGATTTGTTTCTGTGAATCTCCGAGGGGAGTTTTGTGGGTTTTCTGGAATTGGCCACAATTTAGGCTGATGGTCGAGGGTCGAAGGTCGAGGGTCGACTTCGACAGACAGGTGCCGAGCGCTCTGAGAGGGGCACTTAGGGAGAGGTGCCAGGTTGGTGCTCGCAGTACTTGTCAAGCACCGAGCTTTGAGGCCTTGAGAGGCTGCTTTGTGGGAAAAAGCTAGGTGGGTGCTCGCAGTACTTACCGAGCGTCGAGCTTGGAGGGTCGGCTCGGAGCGCTTCGAGTGAGGCAACTTCAGTGATAAGCTGAGTGGATGCTTGAAGTCATTGCCGAGCTCTGAGCTTGGAGGGTCATCTCAAAGCGCTTCGAGTGAGGCAAATTCAGTGAGAAGCTGATTGGATGCTCGAAGTTATTGCCGAGCTCCGAGCTTGGAAGGTCAGCTCAGAGCGCTTCGGGAGAGGCAACTTCAGTGAGAAGCTTAGTGGATGCTCGAAGTTACTGCCGAGCTCCGAGCTTGGAGGGTTGCCTCGGAGTGCTTCGAGTGAGGCAACTTCAGTGAGAAGCTAAGTGGATGCTCGAAGTTACTGCTGAGCTCCGAGCTTGGAGGGTCAGCTCAGAGGGCTTTGAGTGAGGTAACTTTAGTGAGAAGCTGAGTGGATGCTTGATGTCATTGCCGAGCTCTGAGCTTGGAGGGTCAGCTAAAAGCGCTTCGAGTGAGGCAAATTCAGTGATAAGCTGATTGGATGCTCGAAGTTATTGCCGAGCTCCGAGCTTGGAAGGTTGGCTCAGAGCGCTTCGGGAGAGGCAACTTCAGTGAGAAGCTTAGTAGATGCTCGAAGTTACTGTCGAGCTCCTGAGCTTGGAGGGTTGCCTCGGAGTGCTTCGAGTGAGGCAACTTCAGTGAGAAGCTAAGTGGATGCTCGAAGTTACTGCTGAGCTCCGAGATTGGAGTGTCAGCTCAGAGCGCTTTGAGTGAGGCAACTTTAGTGAGAAGCTGAGTGGATGCTTGAAGTTAATGTCGAGCCTCGAGCTTGGAGGGTCGGCTCCGAGCACCTCGAGTGAGGCAACTTCAGTGAGAAGCTGAGTGGGTGCTCGAAGTCATTGCCGAGCTCCGAGCTTGGAGGGTCGGATCGGAGCGCTTTGAGTGAAAAAACTTCAGTGAGAAGCTGAGTGGATGCTCGGAGTTACTTCTGAGCTCTGAGCTTGGAGGGTTGGCTCCAAGCGGCTTGAGTGAGGCAACTTCAGTGAGAAGCTGAGTGGGTGCTCGAAGTCACTGCCGAGCTCCGAGCTTGGAGGGTTGACTCAGAGCGCTTCGAGTGAGACAACTTCAGTGAGAATTTGAGTGGATGCTCAAAGTTACTGCCGAGCTATGAGCTTGGAGGGTCAGCTCGGTGCACTTGCCGATTCCTGAGCCTTGAAGCCTTGAGAGGAAGATTTGTTGAAAAAAGCTAGGTGGGTGCTTGTGGTACTTGCTGAGCGCCGAGCTCCCCAGACTTTAGCCTTTGCGAGGTAGCTTTGTTGGAAAAAGCTAGGTGGGTGCTCGCAGTTCTTGCAGAGTGCCGAGCTTCTCAGAATTTAGCCTATGTGAGGCAGCTTTGTAGGAAAAAGCTAGGTGGGCACTCATAGTACTTGCTGAGTGCCGAGCTATAAAGCCTTGAGAGGCAGCTTTACTGGAAAAAGCTAGGTGAGTGCTCACAGTACTTGCCGAGCGTCAAGCCTTGAAGCCTTTAGAGGCATCTTTATTGGAAAAAGATAGATGGGTGCTCGCAGTACTTGCCCAGCGCCGAGCCTTGAAGCCTTGGGAGGCAGCTTTGTTGGAAAAAGCTAGGTGGGTTCTTGCAGTACTTGCCGAGCACCGAGCTTCCCAGACTTTAGCCTTTGTAAGGCAGCTTTGTTGGAAAAAGCTAGGTGGGTGCTCGCAGTACTTGTCGAGCATCGAGCCTTGAAGCCTTGAGAGGCAGATTTGTTGGAAAAAACTAGGTGGGTGCTCGCAGTACTTGCCGAGCACCGAGCCTCCCAGACTTAGCCTTTGTGAGCAACTTTGTTGAAAAAAGATAGGTGAGTGCTCGCAGTACTTGCCGAGCGCCGAGCTACCCAGACTTTACCCTTTTTGATGCAGTTTTATTGAAAAAGCTAGGTGAGTGCTCGCAGTATTTGCCCAGCGACGAGCCTTGAAGCCTTGAGAGGCAGCTTTGTTGGAAAAAGCTAGGTGGGTTCTCGTAGTACTTGCTGAGTGCCGATGTAATACCCCGATTTTCTTAATATATAAAGATTAATTCTTTTTAGTATGCTTGTGTAGCACGTGGCTATTACTCCATGATGTATAAATTATATTTTTCCTATAAATTACTTGCTTTAAAGCCCAATGTTAATTTGTCTATTTTTCTTTTAATAAAATTTATTTTGGCCCAATTTGGTTTTAAGCCCATGGATTGTAAACTCTCTTATTATTTTTCCACAACTTGTAATGTAACATTTTTTCTTGCTCTATTTTTTATCCCGGGTAGTAAATATGCTATTTTTAGGGTGTGGTTGTGTGTACACGTGCACTCAATGTATACGTGTATTAGGCACAACTCTTTGGCCGGTTTTGGGAGAGAGTGGGCTAGATCATGGGTAGTTACCCTGAGTTGTGGGTAGTTTTTGCAACCCCCAAATCAATCTCAGCCCTTAATCCTCCAACTCCCTAATAGATCTCAACCCTTCATCTTATTTGTCTTCTAGTATAAATACCCCCCTACTTTCCCTATCTCTTTTACACTTAAAATTTCCTGAGTTTAAAGAGAGTATCTGTGAGTTGTGTGGGAGCTCTTCTGTGGAAGCAAGCAGCATTGCTGGAGATTTTGGTGTGGAGCAAAGGAACAAGAAGTGCTGTGTTATTGAAGGACTTTGCGGGATTTCGGTTTATTTCTTCATACAAGGTGGGTGTTTCTCAGGACTTCTAATGTAGGAGTAATGCTACAATGGCTATGATTGATATTATGCTATAAAAGTGATTTAAATGCAGTAGAAATTGCTTGAACTTGCTAGTAATATTGAAACGAGGCTGTCGGTACAGTCGGCTGCCATGTGAGCCAGTCGACTGGTACGAGACATTATTTTCGCATGAATGCAATGATAAACGTATGTATAAATGAACATGATGGCATGAATACTATTTTTATGGTTTCCCTATGACACATATGATGGAGGGAAGGTAAATGAATAAAAAGAGCTCATGGAAATTAATAGTTTTGGAATGGTCGAAGCAGTCGACTGATAGGGTGTTAAGTCGACTGGTACCTCAAATCTGACTGTGACTGTTGGGTAGTTTCATAAACTGATATATTTTCATCGTGTGGACCCACTTTTGGGATTTACATCTTTATTGTTTTTAAGACATTATGGGCATATGTGAATGCATGTTTAAAGTATTTTTCCTTAACGGGAAAGACATGGCAGTAATTTGATGATCCATGTTGTAGTGTTACTGAATGATAAGAGACCTTGTCTGTGAAACATGAACTTTTGTGTACTATTAGTTGACATCATGATGAAATGCACGTAAGAACTGTAAATGATCTATTGAAATTAGATCTGTCCAGTCGACCGATTGCGTGTAGCAAGTCGACTGATCTGGACATAGAATTATGCTGATGAAATTGCTAAGACAGACGACTGAGGTGTGAACAGTCGACTGTTGCGTGACTAATATTGTGAACTTGAAAGTTGCGGGACAGGTGACTGGTAGTGTACACAGTCGACTATCCCGAGCCTTTGATAACCCTGTATATGACTGTATAAGTCGACTGGTGTTCTTCCAAGTCGACTGTACAGAAAGGACTTTGACATATTTGAATTTATGTTATTTTGCTGTTAGTAATTGTGAACTGTATGATTAAAGTCAATGGATTCTGCTTATGGTTGCATGAATGGTGTAAATGAATCATAGATGAGAAATGAAAGATTAAATGAAATTATGAAATGTGAAATCATGATGAGAAAAGTCTGTGAGACTCAAAAAAATGAATGATGAGCTGATGATGCTCAATTGGATACTGTGAATGTGAAATTGAATGGAAGAGTAGCTAAGTCTCCCTGGCAGTGAATGAAATGATATTGAGAATTAGACCAGGTTGGTCAAGTGAAATGAAATGATAAGTCCGGATGATGGAGAGGCTAACTCTAGAGATTGATTTTCATTCATGATTCTAATTAAATTAATACATAGTGTGGAGGTGATGAAGGTGAGAGAAAAACATGAGTATGAGAGCTAGGGTACGGTGCGGGTGTGTGAGCCGCAGAATGCATGCTTGACGAGTCAAGACATGGCGCGGGCACAACTCAGTAATGATCGGACTCTAGTCACGCTTATGGGATGTTTTGGTGAATGCAAGAGGAGTGTGTTCAGGGAGGAGGCTGAATTGTCGCAGAATGCATGCTTGACGAGTCAAGACATGGCGCGAAATTCTACTCCAGGGGCCAGGATACATGCTTGTACTCATAGATTCATCTAGGATACTCATTGGAATTACAGAAGTAGAATAAGTCATGGCGGGGGATTGAACCCTACAAAAATGAAGATCGTTTAAGGGGCTTGCACTCGAACCTATGTAGTATGGGATGCATAGAATTCGAACAAGTGTGCATTAGTGTCATGATTAATTAAGTAAATTGCATTAAGGATTTAAGTGCACAATCACGACACGACATTATTAAAAGTTCCCCCTTATTTGCATGCTTATGTTGAACAAGTTTGTGATTTGTAAGAAATGAGACTCATTATACTGTTTCTGGCATAGAGAGGATGGCCATGTATAATTATCGTCGATTGAATAAACTGACGTACCCACAGTGTTTTATGCAGGATATAACTACATGTAAGAAGAATGGATGCATAAAGAGTTCACTATGTTGTTGTTCATTTATGTAAATATTGTATATTTTGCTTCCGCTGTGTAAATTCAAATGTAATATGTTGTAAACTCTGGTGTAAAAGGAAAGTTTTAAATTTCCTTGTAAAATTGTATGTGAAGAAAGTGAAAAGATCCTGTAGAACATCTCGAATTCAGTAATTTGGGATTCGGGGCGTTACAGCCGAGCTCCCCATACTTTAGCCTTTGTGAGGCAGCTTTGTTAGAAAAGGGTGCTCGCAGTACTTGCCGAGCGCTGAGCATTGAAGCCTTGAGAGGCAGCTTTGCTGGAAAAATCTAGGTGGGTGCTCGCAGTACTTACCGAGCGTAGAGCTTTGAAGTCTTGAAAGGCAACTTTGTTGGAAAAATCTGGGTGGGTGCTCGCAGTACTTACCAAGTGCTGAGCCTTGAAGCCTTGAGAGGTAGCTTTGTTGGAAAGGTGGGTGCTCGTAGTACTTGCGGAGCGCCGACCCCGCAGACTTAGCCTTTGTGAGGTAGCTTTGTTGGAAAAATCTAGGCGGGTGCTCTTAGTTCTTGCTGGGCACCGAGCCTTGAAGCCTTGAGAAGCAGCTTTGCTGGAAAAAGCTAGGTGGGTGCTCGCATTACTTGCCGAGCACTGAGCTCCCCATAGTATCCTTTGTGAGGCAGCTTTGTTGGAAAAAGCTAGGTGGGTGCTCACAGTACTTACCGAGCGCCGAGCCTTGAAGCCTTGAGAGGCAGCTTTGTTGAAAAAAGCTAGGTGGGTGCTCGCAATACATGCTGAGCTCCGAGCCCCCCAGACTTGGGCTTTTGAGAGGCAGCTTTGTTGAAAAAAGCTAGGTGGTTGCTCGGTTTTTGGTGTGTACGAAGTCTACTCCAAGCTTCGAGTGTTGGGGTTTTGGGGATTTGGACCGTTTATGGGCCAATAGGGTTGTGACACAATTGATGACATCATGTTTTTCGCGGAATACGAGGTGTTGCTGGTTTTTGGCGAGGAGTATGAGTTGCTGATCCCCAGCCCCGGGATCCGTCCTACGGACAAATTGGTGCCCCACTTCTGCATGTTCCCGGTTGATGCCTTCTGTTCTGGTTTGCGGCTGCCATTCCACCCGTTCATTATGGAAGTTTTGAATGGGGCGTCCCTTAGCCCAATGCAGTATGGGCTCAATAATTGGAAGAAGATAGTTTTCTTCCTGTTGCTCTGCGTTGAGTGGGGGGTGGTCCGCTTGAAACTGAAGTACTTCAGGCGATCCTCAGCCTTAGCTCGTCCGGCGAATACGAGGGGGTCTACTATATTTCGCCGAGACGAATGAGAAGGGTCGTACACGGGCACCCAGATTCCATCAAAGGGTGGAAGGAGAAGTACTTTATCGCACCTGACTCCATGGGTGATACCACATCCGTGACACTCACCAGAATCTTTGTAGCGCCCCGGATCCCCGTTACCGGACATCTGTGATACTCACCAGAATCTTTGCCTTCAAATGCATCTCAACACAGTAATAACACAGAAATTTTAAAAAACTTTTTATTGCCAATGAGTCATTACATCATTAATTACAACCGATATCCTGTTCTTGGACAAGGAGTACAAATTACATCCACTCATTACTAGGGATGGCGAACGGGTCGAGTGGGCCGGGCCGGGCCCAACCCGTACGGGTTGGCACGTATAGTGGGCGGGCTCGGGCCGGTTTGCCCACTTATCCGGGCCGGGCCGGGTCGGGCTCAAGCTTGGTTTGGGTGGCCCGCCCAACCCGTGAACCCTTTAGGGTTCAACCCGGGTTGGGCCGGGTCGACCCACGGGTTGGCCCGTTTATATAGGGTTAGGATTTTTTTTTTTTTTTAGTATAATTTTTTTTGTAGCTTAAAATAATAATAATAATAATAATACTAAGTAAGTAATGATACTAATAAACATTAAAAATCGTAATAATAATAATAATATTGAAAGAGTGAAATTGGCAACAAATTTTGAAATATTATTCATATGAATTTAAGTTATACAATTTTAACAATTTCTAATGAAATGAAGAATTCAATTCACAAATAAGTTTTATACAATAACATATTTCTTATATACAATTTTACAACAAGTACAATTTTTCTAATTTAACATAACAAGCAAAGCTATTGTTGTTGTTGTTGTTGTTGTTGTTGTTGTTGTTGTTCTTCGGGCGAGTTGCTCCCACTTGTGGACGTTGATAATGCTTTCCCTTGTGTCCTATCTTCAGCCCTCAGCCAGTCTTCTATGCAAACGAGCATCTCTAACGACTCGGACTTCAAGCGATTCCTGTAATCAGTTAGAACCCTGCTACTTGTAGAAAATGCACTCTTAGAAGCAACTTTAGAGACAGGAGGAGTTAGTAAATCTTTAGCCATAATTGACAGAATACTAAAAGTGTGTTCATGGTCTTTCCACCATTGTAAAATATCTAGTGGAGAAGTAGAAGGCTTAGAATCTTGTTGGTTATACCAATTTAATTCATTTGGTTGATTAGTCCTAGGTTTTTTTGATTGAATTTGTTCAAGTAAATTAAATGTTCTATCACCAATTCTACTTTTACCCTTACCTTTAGAACTACCAGTAGAAGAACTAACTATAGAATTTGTACTACTAGAAGCAAAACGTCTATCATAATAATCATACAAGTTATTTAACATAGATTCAAACTGAACTAAAAAAGTAGCGCAATCAATTACTAATTCTACATGTTCCTCAAGTAATGCAAAAAACATTTCTATCAAACTCTTCGTACCTTCTAATTTGATACGAGGATCCATAACCGTAGCAACACAAATCAACATAGGAGGAGGAAAATAATACTTCAAAAATTTTTGAAATGCAAGTTTTACAATCTCACTAACATGGGGATCATTTAACATTTTGTTAAATGTTTACATCATGCTAACTAATTCAATAAAAATGCTACTAGAAGTAGATTCATATGTTTTTGAAAATTTTAAAGATGCGGTTTTAAAAGGTTCTAAAAATTTCAATAAAGATTCAGCAACAAACCAATCGGGGGGAGTCATTTCAAAATTCTGCATATTTTTTGCGATACAAAAATCATTTACAACTGCTTTATATTCGGTAACAACATTTAGTAAATCAAAAGTAGAATTCCATCGGTGTCTAACATCCTTTGGAAATCATCTAAAGGAACATTTCTAACCCTACACCAAGTTTTCCATTCTTGGAAAATGCTTGGACTTAATGCAATGAAATGTACACAATTTCTAATTTTAACTATATATGAATCAGCTATTTTTAATGCATCTTGAACACATAAATTTATAATATGACATGCACATCTAACATGAAAAATACTGTTAGATGGAGGGTTTAATACAGATTTTAAAGTAGTAATTGCTACATTATTGTTAGATGCATTATCAAAACTAATACACATAATTTTATCGCGAATATGAAAAACATCACAAATTTCTATAATACGATTTGCTATTTCAGCGCCACTATGGGGATACGGCAACGCCGCAAGTGATATGATTCTTTTTTGAAGAATCCAATCATTATCGATCCAATGACAGGTTATTCCCATCGTTGGAATATTGTTGAGACCCGTCCAACAATCCGAAGTTAAACTAACCCTACAAGTTAAACTCCATAAAATTGCAATCAAAGCGTCCTTCATTTCGATGTACATTTTAAAACAATCCGATTTGCAAGTATTTCTCGGAATTCTTCTAAAATGAGGGTTTAAGGCCGTTTGATTAAAATTTTCCAAGTTCCTACTCTCGGGATAGGAAAATGGTAACTCTTCCTTAATGACTAATCGGGCCATTTTCCGACGAACAAGATCGGGATCATAAGGGTGGCTATCAACTTGACCGGTCCTAGGGCTGATTTTTTGTTGGCCGGGTAGGTCAACAAGAAGTTCTTTATGGTTATGTTGGATGTGCCTACTAATTGTACCGGTGCCGTCACCCCTCTTGAATTTGTCTGTTTTACCACATGTTTTACAAACTTTCAAACCTATACCCAGAGTATGTTTGTCCGGGATATAATCATAAAACTTATGCCAATCGCTAGTTTCTCCTCTACTTTTCCTACTACTACGGGGTTGTGTGGTTTCGGTTGGTTGTTGTTGTTCTTCTTCTTCTTCCAATTGTATGTCACCTACAACAACGTCGTGTGTACCCCATTGTTCCATAGGAGGATCATGGTATTCTTGGGCGGGCTCACTAGTTGGGACAATTGGTGGCCTACGGGAAGAGGAGGAGGAATCTTGCCCTCTACGACTGCTACCGCGTGATCTAGACATAATGTAGTAATGTGCTAAAGTATGTTAAAAAAATATTCAATGTAGGAACGGTGAATTATACAAAAAAAATCTAAAAAACAAGAGGGTTGAGATAGAGAAGTTCAAAAAACGAACAATAATTTTAACTATAACGCAGAAAAAAAATATAACGAGAGAGGTATGAAATTCTGATACTGTTCACCGTGGAATACGCGTATGTAAAAAAAACCGTGAAAATAAGAATAGAATAGAACTAGAAAGAAGCGCTTTTGCCGATTCTGCAATTGAAGAGTTGAGGAGAGATTGAAGTAGATTTGACGAGGGTTGAAGAGAGTTGAAGACGTTGAAGACGTTCAATTTTGATTCCGATACGACCAAAATTTGATCGTGTATATGCCTCGTTGTAGACTTGTTTAATGAATACTACAATTGTTGAAAAATTCTTTAGAAATGATGTATAATAGTAGAGAGAGTAAGAGAGTAAGGTGTGATTTTTTATGAGATTTTTGGGGGTATTTATAGGCTCAAAATGTGGGAAAAAATAAAAAAGAACAAAAAAAAGCCAAAAAAACGCTAAAGAGCCGTTAGCAACGGCTCTGTCCAGATCGCCGCTGGTTACGAAATGTTCGACCTGCGAATCAACGGTCGACCCGTAACGGGTCGAACGTTCGACCCGTACGGGTCCAACGGGTCGTAACCCGCAGGTCGACCCGCAGGTTGGCGGGTTCAATTCGCTTTCTTAACGGGTTAGCGGGCCGGGTTTCGCGAGTTGAATTCGCGTTATTTGCGACCCGGGTCGACCCGGTACTGTTCACCGGGTTCGACCCGAACCCGCCAACTCCTTAAACGGGCCAGGTTTGCTGGCCGGGTCGCGGGTGGGTCGCCGGTTGACCCGGCCCAGTTGCCATCCCTACTCATTACAACTTATTACAAATATTTACAGACTCCACTTGCAAAGCTATCAGCTGCCTCCCAGAATGGTAATCGACTGATTACTGCCGAACTTTGCTGAGTAGCCCATCGGCTCCCCTGGGACTTGCTCCTCGGCTTGAGGCTTTTGCTGCACGACTCTGATATTTCTGCACCTGTTTGAAAGGTAGGAGTTGATACCTAAAAGGTGGGGAACGTCAGTACTTCGAATGACGCAAAGCTGATAATAACAGCGATCCTCTAAACTACAATCACAACTATAATTTTATGCACAAAGAAAAGTGATGTGCCAAAACAAGGGTTTAATGTATTCGGATTCTAATGCAGTGGTATGCCATGATCCTACGACTAGATGCAACAAACCACATGCCTGACTCTAATGCAAGCAAGACTATGGAGAACGAATGCATCCCACACTACATATGCCCCCAAATCTAGCCATCTTTCTCCACAGTTTAGGGATTCAAACCCTCGCTGTGCATCCTACTCGTGTACTCAACCTGTTCCTAATAGATTGTACGTGCCCAAGGAGGTCGCAGTTGGTCGGTCTAGTTCCGCCACTGCAGTGCCTAAGTGGTGGTCATGTTTGTCACTCAGTACCCTTGTACGGACCTCTTCAGAAAGCCGCATTGAATTCGGTTGCAAGACCGTGTACATACCCGGAACCCGTACCTACCCGGTACGCCTACCCGGTACACTTGACGTCAATGATATGTGTGTTCATCCTTACCCGGGCAATGAACTGATGTTTGAAGTAACCCACGTGCATAGGAACGTGACAACCTCGAGGGTCTCATCCCCCTATCCTCCCGTTCCTTATTCCGCAAACTTTAGGAATTAACAGATCGAGATACGAGATCGAGGACTCAATTATGAGTACCGAAAACGTATCCCTACGACAGGGGAGTACAACACCCGACTATGGTCTACTAGTACTAATGCAATAACCAAAACCCTAAGGCATCACTCTAATCCTAGCCTCTTCTAAACACTTGGGTGAAATGAGATTGCTTCCAAAAATCTGTTCATCGACCTCTGGCCCTGGCGTTACCAGTTCGGTTCGCCACTTTCCCTAGCTTGGAGTTTGTCCAGTACCGTGGCCTGTATTTACCCCTATTCGGCAATTAATGTGTGTGTTCACCCCTCCCCGGGTAATGAACTTATGTATTTAACCCTCACCGGGCGAAGAATTTGTGCGTTCACCCCTCCCTGGGTAATGAACTCAATTTGATGGCATGGCTCGGACGTCCTACGCTTCGGTGGAAGTTCATAACTTAGGGTCGACAAATGCTGGGTATCACCCTACCGTAGGGACTAACTCGAGTCACAAATCCACCATGGGAGTCAACAAAACCAACAATTGATACCAAACGTCCGTAGACAAAGAGTTATCAACTCTAATGGTACATAGGGGAAAGGTCCTCACAACACCTAGTCAAAACCCAAGATAAGCAACCTACGGTGTTTCTGCCCGAAACTTAAAAAGATCCTAACTCCCTCGATACAACTCCGATTTGAGTGTACAAGCCCAATACGGCAAGGTAAAGACCTAGGCTACAACTTCCTAGTTTATCATAACCTCAAATTCTATCATCTAAGTCCTCCAAATGGTCTCTCAAGCCTCAGCCTGTGTATTTCCTGTACACGGGCTGCACCTTACCGGTTGCATAAGTCACTACCTACCCATCCGAATGCTACAAACCCAGCTTCTATGGAAAGGTGTGGGTGCCCTCAACAATTCTCTAGTTGGTCACAAGTCCAAAATATGCCATTAGATCTCCCTTAAAACACACATTACTCTCAAGTGTACCAAGTCACTCACTAAGACTTTCTCAACCAGAGCACTCAGCTCAAATCTTGGTCTTTGTCCAGTATTGAAAAAATCATATTAAATCAACCACTCACTGGATTCACCTCAAATAGGTCTTGTTAGAAAGGTCTTGATGTCTAATACAATCCTCTAAGAAAACACTTCCTCAAAATTTGCTCTCAAGGAGCCTCGATTGTGTCATCTCTACAGGGTGTCTAATCTGACTGAATCTAGCACAGTACGTGCTATAAAATCCCTCATAAATTCTATACTCATCTAAAGTCACAAAATTTACATTAAAGATACTAGACTTCATAATGAACAACATGCAAAAGGTTTCATGTCCAATTTCCAAGTCTACACTGAGTTCTTCATGTTTTAATTAATCACAAAGATCATCCTGTTCTTCAGTCACATTTCTAGATACTGTTGATAGATTAATTTTTAACATGTCTGTAAAGTCATCCAATTAATTTCTTGATTTTTCTGTAGAATATAGGTACATGTGGGAAAACATGGTAGAAATTTCAGATTAATATATTGCTCCAATTAATTATGAAAAATACAGTAAACAATTTCTGCTACTGCCTTACGGCACTGTTCCAGAAATGGATTTTATTAAAATACCAAACAACCTCAGAAAAATCCAAAATAATTCATGAATCATCTAGACATATAAGGAAACAATATGTCAAAATTTCATATCATATTCCTTGTGGTTTGCTCTCGGAAAAATCTAGAAAATGGCATGCAGATCAAGATTCCAGTTCTAGTTTCAGATTCAACTTCCAATCTCTTAAACAATCACTCTAAACTCCTACTACTACACATGAATGCGAGGGTTAACAATAAACAAAAAGAAAGGTTTAGAGAAATTCTCCACCCTGAGTTGATTAAAGAGTAGATGATGGCTTTGAGCTTCATTTCTCCAAGAATTCACTCCAAGAGCTCCTTCTTCAATCTTTCTTCCTTTCTCTCCTTCTCTTTCTTTTCTTGGGTTTGAGTTCTGAAATTTTCAGAACTTGGGAGAAGAATAAGGGGGTTTTTAATGGAAAAGAGTAAGGAAAGAGAGAGGAAATAGGGGGGGCCAGATTTTAGGGTAGTAGGGTCTAGGGTTTAGGGTGGTTTTGGTGAGAAACCATGGTCTTTAGCCATTGGTTTAGGGTACAATGGTTGGCTGCACTATTTAGTCCTTAATTGGGTTCTTAGATGAGAGATGAGAGGTTTATCGAGTATACACAAGATATACCCATCGTAGTATCATACAATGATATATTTGCATAGGTATCGTACCAAAACCTAGTGTTTATACTAGTATCGGTCCTTCTCATTCTCGCATCGTCTAGAACACAACCATCCTCATGAACCGCCCCGCAAACCTAACTGCAAACCAACGATAGCAAAGTCAAACAAAATACTGCAATCATATGCATGCATACGGACAATATACATATACACATATATATACATAAGCATTGTACAATCCAGGGTATTACAGTGGGCCTATGGCCCTAGGCACCGGACTGGGCTGTCAAGATCGAGGATACCAACTCAGATGGGCCGGTGGCCATTGAGATGGCTGAGAAGATCGCTCCACCTCGAGATTAGAAGGCCTGGGAGTGCAACATCATCGAGGCCTCATACATGAAGTGGGCATTGGCTAGCTTGCAGGTAACGTGGTAGTGGCTTGTGTTCATACCAATGGCCTTTTTTCTAAGTCTATCTCGCTCGATTATAGTCCTGTGTGGAGGGCGCTCAACTGATGAAGCCGCAGAACAAGGAGCTGGCGAACGAGACGAGGAACAACCAGCGCTGGGAGCGGGAGGCGAAAGACCTCAAGCTGGAGAAGATGGACCTCGAGGGCCAGATCCAGGCTCTTCGGGCGGAGTTGGCGAACCTGGGGATGCCTATATGAGAAGAATGGCCAATCTGCGGAAGGAGGGCGACGAGCACGTTGAGCAGATGAGGACGGTCGGAATGGACAAAGTGATCGAGGCCCAGGACGTGGTCTACGCTCGGGCGATCTGGCATGTCAAGCACTTCCATCCGGAGCTGGACCTGAGCAGCTTTCACTATGAATTGGTTGTGCCTGAGCTCCTGCTGACCCCTGGGGGTGGTGATGATGCCGCAGACGATGAGCCCCACCCCAAAAAGCAGGCCGAGGAAGAGGTGGGACAGCAGTAGTCCTTGTTATTTCTTTTCCTCGTTTCGTTTTAGTTTGCACTTTTTGTAATAGCCGAAAGACGGACTGGCCACCGCACTTTTGTAAAATTACCTTTTTGAGCAATGAAAAGCATTTTGGCCGAACCTCTTGACTTGGATGAATTTGGATTTCTGGCTTAATATTTTAGCCAAGTGTTTTTAGCTTGGAGTGATATTTCTTTGTTTTTGGGCATATGACAGTGACCCCAGCGAGGGACCTTGGTTGCTCGGAGGTAAGCCGACTGAAAGGTAAGGTCTCGGCTATGGATTTTGCTTTGACTCGGTACCATCAGGAGGCTCGTGACCGTGAGACTGCCATCAAATACTTTATGGACAAGTCCAAGGGGCTCAGCGTGGAGCTTGCGCGGTTCAAGAAGCTGTTATCCGATCGTGACCTGGACCCCACGGAAGCTCTGTTTTCGATGGCTAGTACCTCTGCTCAACGGCCGTCGTTTGAGTCTTTCCTCCGCGAGGTTATTGTGGAGAAGGAATTGGAGCTGCAAAGGTACAAGATAATGCTCGAAATGTCTGGGTCCCGATCCGTGTAATTCACTGGCCCTCGTCCCCCTGATGATGCTTTGTTGCCGATCCCAAGGATTGGTTCGGCTAGGACTTGTGATGCACAGAGCTCAGTCGCCAGCGTGTCCACCTTGGCAAAACCGGGAGACCCAGTGAAGGAGCCGACTCGGTCGGCTGGACTAGAGCTTGTCTGCATTGATCCTGTAGCTTCGACACAGGAGACCTAGGCTAGGTTTTATCAATGTAACGGAGTTTCTCTTTGTAACGACACAATTTCTTTGGATGAAATAATAATGAGAAGACGATTGTCTTGTTTTGACTATTCTTTTGTCTTGTGATTGATTCTGAGGGAAGATACTCGGCATTTGAGCTGAGCGAAGGGTTCGATTCGAAGGGTGATAACGAGAGTGAGGGATTCTGAAAGCTTTGTAATGGATGACATTTCGTCTTCTAAGGACATTAATGGCCATTTAGATGTTTTGACTTCCAATGTCATAAATGCGCCTCCCCTGAGGGCTATATAACCCCCACCCCCCATCAGTTTATTCCCCACTTTACCATGAGTTCTCACTGCCGGTGGCTCACCTACCACCCTCTGACAATTAGGGGTAACGACGATGACTGTTGCTTTATCCCTAGTTGCCAGCGGGTGGAAGGGGGGTCAATCCCGGAGGGCAGGGCTCGGGGCGTTTGCCATCGACAAGCACCCCAAAATAAATCTTTTGTTCGAGAACCCTGACCCGTGGTTCTCCTGCCATCCTCTAACAATTGGGGGTAATGGCTATGTGTTTCTTACCCTCAGTTGCAGGCGGGTGAAAGCCGGGTCGCTTCGTGGTTCGGGGCCGGGTGGCTCTCATTGTGGGCGAGGGCCGTAAATCTAAGCAAACATTTTGGGTCGGGCATCTAAGCTTGTGAGAAAGCTGGTGCCTGGCTTGAGATACATGCCAAGCATCAGGTGCCCAAGCTTGTGAGAAAGCTGGTGCCTTGCTTGAGATACATGCCAAGCGTCGGGCGTCCAAACTTGTTAGAAATCTGGTGCCTTGTTCGAGATACCTGCCGAGCATCTGGTGCCCAAGCTTGTGAGAAAGCTGGTGCCTTGCTCGAGATACACGCCAAGCATTGGGCATCCAAGCTTGTGAGAAAGCTGGTGCCTTGCTTGAGATACATGCCGAACATCGGGCATCCAAGCTTGTGAGAAAGCTGGTGCTTTGCTTGAGATACATGCCGAGCATCGGGCGTCCAAGCTTGTTAGAATTTTGAGAGTGATCTGTACGAACTTTGGATAAAATATGCTGCTTTTATATCCTGGCCATTTTCTTACAAGTGAATTAGTGCATAGCACTTGCAACAGTCGACTCTCCCTCACTTTCCCTCTTGAAATTTGATGAGGTGCTCCGCATTCCAGGGCCTCTTAACCATCTTGCCCCCTAGGTCTTCGAGGCAGTACGTGCCGGGACGTACCACTTGGGAGACCTTATACGGGCCCTCCCAATTGGGGGCAAGCTTGCCTGTGGTTGTGGGCTGGGAGATTGCTAGCTTTCGGAGCATGAGGTCCCCCTCCTTGATGTTGGTTGGACGGAATTTCTTGTTGTAGAGCCTCTCGACCCGTTGCTGGTAAATGGCTCGTCGGATGCTGGATCTTTCCCGTACCTCGTCAATGAGGCCCATGTTTTTGTTGAGGTCACTTGAGTTTGATTCTTCATTGAAGCCCATGTATCTCGGCGATGGGAGGCCGACTTCCAGAGGGATGACTGCCTCGGTCTCATATGTCAGATTGAAAGGGGACTCGCCGGTTAAAATTCTCGTAGTAGTCCAATGTGACCAGAGGATGCTTGACAATTCCTCGGCCCACAGACCCTTGGGCGATTGGTCCAGTCGCTTTTTCAGACCGTCGAGAATTTGACGGTTGGTGTGTTCGGCTTGGCCGTTTGATTGATAGATTGACGAGAAGCGCTGCTGAATGCTGAGGTCACCACAAAACTTTCAAAAAAAATCTGCCAGCGAACTAAGTTCCGTTATCGGTGACTAGCACGCACGGGATCCTGAATTGGCAGACTATGTGTTTCCAGAAGAATTGTTGAGCCTGATGCTCGGTGATCGTAGCTAGGGGTTCCGCCTCAACCCACTTGGTTAAATAGTTAACGGCCACGGTGACGAATTGCCTTTGGCCGGTCGCTTGTGGAAAGGGGCCGACCAGGTCCATTCCCCACATGGCGAAGGGAGTAGGACTGGCAAGCAACTTCAGCTCGTCTTGGGGTGAGTGTTTAATGGGGGAGAACCTTTAGCGGGGACAGCAGCTTCGGATGAGGTTTTTAGCATCTTGCAGCATAGCTGGCCAGTAGTAGTCGTGGTTTTGTGCTTTTCGGGCTAGCGACCTACAGCCCATATAACATCCCCTGATTCCTTCGTATAGTTCTTCCAGGGCGTACTTAGCCTTGTCTGGTGTTAGGCAGCGAAGATAGGGTCTCCCGTCTGACTTGTTGCAGGAGCGTTTGAAGAGCACGTTCCCAATTAAGGTGAACCTTTTGGACCGCACCCGGATACTTCGTGCTGAGGCCAGGTCCTATGGCAGCTCGCCAGTTGTTAGGAATCAGTGTATGAGGCTCATCCATGTCTTAGTGGAATCACCAGTGGTGAGGTAGAAGACTTGAGGCTCTTCGATGGTCGGTTTAAGAAGGACCTCGACTAAGGACTTCGACTAGGACTGTAATACCTTGAATTTTATTAAATGAGAAATTGTTGATTTTACGTGTTGTGCATGTACAAATTCTTGTATAAATATTTTCTTATAAAATTATTTTCTATAACATGAACAAACAATTATTTTCTTTCCTTCTCTTTATTTTTAAGCCCATTTTAAAAAGCCTAAGCTTGTTTTTCTAAATTAAGCCCAACCTAATAAATTAAATATTTTATTTGGACCCATGAGTCTAAAAGCCCACTATTTTGAAGCCCATAAATTAATTATTCTTTTAATTGCCTTAACTTGTCATGTAGACACATTTGGTAGACAAATAATAAATTTATAATGTACAACTTTTAATAGGGGACACTAGTTAGGGCACGTGCATGCACTTGTGTGTGCATTGCACACCCTAGGAGTGGCCGGATTATGCATGGAGAAGAGTGGGAGAGTGGATTTGTGTTGAGGGGTGGTTATGAGATCATGGAAGTTGCTACAACTTTCCAATTCATCTTGATCCTTAATCTCTAACTCCTTGATTGAATCTTATCTATCCATTCTCATCCTAAAAGTGTATAACTACCCCTAGTTTCTTCTCATTTGTACACTACAAACTATTAAAAGAGAAAAGACTAAGTGAGAAAAGATTAAGAAGTGTTAGTAAAAGATTAGAGTGAGATTGTGTGTGTGTTCCATTCAAGAGGAGGCCGGCTAGCATCCATGGAGCATTGGTGGGTTCGGGTTCCAATCAAGCATCAAGGAGGAGAAGGCAATTGCAATACATTCTAGAAGGAGAAGGCCACTTTCTTGCATTCTAGGAGCGTTCATTTCATTTTCTCCAAATAGGTGGGTGTTTCTCCTGCTTCTAAATCTAGATACCATGCTAGGAATGATTTGATAAAGTTACTAAGAAACAACTAAGTGAAATTGGACCCATGGTTGCTTAATTAGAGATGAAATGGTAATTTAGAGAATGATTGGTAAAATGATTGCTAGTTGATAAATGGTGAATTAAAATGCTAGAAATTATCCTGTTGCCATGCTTTATGTTTTGGATTGAGTCCTATGTTGAAATTTGTGCTTATGAGACAAACAGTTAGTTAAATGCATCATGAAAAATTTAATTGTCTAGATTTAAACATCATCAATGAAGAAAGATGAATACTTGTGTTCTAAAAATATTATTTTGTGGAAACCTTGATTATAAATAATGTGAAAAATGTGATCTTATTTTCAATGTCAAAAATATATCCATGATCTACCCTAAATTGCAACCTGGTGCAATCGACAGTCGACCGAATTAGAGTCGACAGTCGACTGTCAGGTAATAAATTTTGGATTCTAGTTGCAGAACAGTCGACTGACTGTATTGTAACAGTCGACTGTCCTGACTATTGGTTTTTGAGTTTTAAAATCTTTGCAGAACAGTCGACCGACTGTATTGTAACAGTCGACTGCCCTGAGTATTTGTCTTCGAGTTTTAAATTCTCGCAAAACAGCCGACTGGCTATGTTTTGACAGTCGACTGCCCTGAAGTTCAAATGATATCTAGTTTTCATGAGATAATTTTCTATAACCTTTGGCCTAGTATATCTGAGACTATTTTTGCAAGAAAGAACTTACTATAAATTGTTAGCTTAAATTGTCTTTAGATAAAGAAAAATGTATTGATTAAAAGATGATTTGAAAAGAGTTTTGATAATGAAAGAAAAATGAAAGTATGAATGTTAGTTTTAGTATTTATAAAATGAGAATAAGGGAATTATGTGGAAAGAATGAACTATTGAACATGACAAATTGAATTTCTTTGTTTATGCATGATATTGTACATGAAATTGGAATTTTAATGACATGATGAGTTATGAAGGATATTATGAATATGAATATACAAATGCTATGAACATGAAAAGGAAAATTATTGTTAATCATGGAAAAAGATCTTAAGTGTATGAAAAACTCGGTGTTGTAATTATGAGTTGAAATTAAGAATTAGGGTGTAGCTAAGCCTTATACCGGCAATAAAAGAAATGTTGAGAAGAAATTTGAAATGAAAAGACCAAGATTTGGGTGATGAGAAATGATTGAATAAGACCGGTATAGTGGAAGTGCTAACCCTAAGGGATTGATTTTGTTCATGATTCAATTAAATTAAGGACTAGATACATAGTGAAGATGTGATGAAAGTAAGAGTAAAACATGAGTATGAGGGCCATTGGATTGGTGGCATGAGAGTATTCACAGGATGTCCCATGATGCGTCATGAGTAGGACATGGATACTGCTCCAGAGTACCGTCCTGGTGGCGATGCTCGTGGGGTGTTTGGTGACTGCAGATGGTGTCATGTCTATGGTAGAAGGTGAATTACCACAAGATGCCTGCATGACGAGTCATATGCCAGTGCATTGGGATTCTCTCCAGGGCGCATAGACACGAGTTCGTAGGTCATAGAATATCTAGGATACTTACCGTAGTTACAGTAGTAGATTAAGTCATGGCGAGGGAATGAACCCTACAAGATGAAGAACGGTTAAGGGCTTGCCCTCGGACCTATGTAGTATGGGCTGCATAGACTCTGAACAAGTACGCATTAATGTCATATAACATAAATAACTGCATTAAGGACTAAGTGCACATTCACAACACGACATCAATAGGATAGTCCCCTTAGCTTTGTTTGTGAACAAGTTTGTGGTTTGTTAAGTGTTGAGAATCGTTATACTGTTTTCGGCATAGAGAGGATGGCCGTTTATAATATTTCATCAGTTGAATGAACTGACGTGTCCACATTTTCTATGCAGGGTAAAGCACATGAAAAAGACTAAAGAGGAATTGATGCTTAAAGATTGTCCAAGTGTTGTTGTATTTCATTCATTGTTGTAAAGAATAGAAAAAAAATTTGCTTTCGCTGTATAAGTGTTAATGTAAATGTAACTCTGATGTAAAGTAAAGTTTTATTTCCTTGTAAAATTGTACAAAGTGAAGTGAAAAGATCCTGTGGAACTCGAATTCAGTATGTTTTAAAATTCGGGGTGTTACAAGGACCGTGTGGTCTAGTCCTCCTAGGGGAGATGACGCGAGTTTAGATAAGGAGTCAGTGTGCCAGTTTTGTTCTCATGGGATCCGCCGGACATCTGCCTGCACGGAGAGATACAGGAGCTGCTTCGCACGTGCCAAGTACTGGGTCATTCGGAGGTCACGGGCCTTGTACTGTAGCGACCCAAATTTCCAAAATAATATCTCAGAAATACGTGGCACAATTCCAAAATCAACTTCAATTGCAATAGTAATCATAGTCAAAACACAAATAGTTTTTATTTCAACTTTTATTACATCACTTGTTTACAAAACACAGCGGAATACAAAACACCTTGAATTACAATCTTTTCTTTACAACACATCTTTTACAATTTACATAATCTCTATTATCATTCTCGCACAAGCTTCCAAATCCCAAAGCTATAAGCACCTGCCTATAAAACATGAGGCTAGAGATAACACTAACCCCCAAAACTACAGGAGTCAGCCATAACGGTGTGAGTGATATAAAAAGAAAACAACATAAATAAAACATGAAGGATAAAGTCATAAACAACATATGTCAACCATAAAGAAATGAAAGGAATATGAAACAACAATAAATAATTATAAGGCATAGAATCATAAACAACATGTATTAAGAATAAAAGAAATAAGAATCAACAATAAATAAAACATGAAAACATCAAGTGAACCTAGACTAAGTGTCAAGTGTAGAAAACAGAAAACAACATGCATCAAGAAAACATCAATGCTATATGCTGACTCTCTAATGCATACTTGTCGGATTCTATGCATCCCACAATACATAGGTCCGGTGCAAGCCCTTATCGTTCTCCACTTTATAGGGTTAAATCTCTCGTGATGGAAACAAGATCCAGAATACACCGCAAATAGGCATCACAGCCCTCGACGCACAAGCATCATGTAAGAATAGCTCAAAAATCAGAGAATCACCTCCTAACCGTGTACCCCACGAATAGGCTTGCGAGGCGCTCGACGTGTAGATAAACCAGGTACATCCCATGAATAAGCCCGCCGACCCTCGATACGTGAATGCACCCTGCATGCTCCGTGAATAGGCCTGCAGACCCTCGACACGCGAACATACAAATGTCCTCTCGAGACCGAACAACAAACTGTCCTGGCATCCATTGGACTAACAAACCAAGTGCAAATACTTACGTTTCTCAAGTTCCATCACATCTGCACTGCCTGTCCTTAAGTTGGTAATTATTAAAATACAAAATCCTCATCTCAAAAGTTAGTGTATCCTGCAGGACTTAAACTTCACAACAACAAACCCAAGACCCCGCAAGTCTAAATCTGCAAATTTCATCTGCCGGTTCAAAGGACGCCCACTCAATTCCTAGAGAAATCACAACTCATCCATCAAGACCAAAACTTTCAATAAAACTCACAAATCCATCGTCAAAACGATCATATGAAGAAACTTCTTAAATCAACAAAAATCCAAATCTTATATAAAATTCCAGAATCCAAATAAATATTAAATCTATTAAATAACTGAAAATCATATTTTTAAGTTGTAGAATATCACAAAACATCAATTCCTTTGAAAATATGTATAACTCAAATAAGGTCCAAAAGAATACATTTAAAGCTCCAATATAAATCTCTGTAAACATTTTTTATGTGTAGCAAAACATCTTTTAAAATAATATAATATTGAAGGAACAATTTTTCAAAAGAAGCATCAGAAAACTCAAGAAAACATCAGTTAGAGCAGTAGTAGTCAAACTTCATAGGGTGGTCGGTCGACTGTCCCGCGTGAAATCCAAACTCAAGAAATCCATCAATCAAAGCAGTGACAGTCGACTGTATAAAGTGGTCAGTCGACTATCCCGCATAAAATCCAAAACTCAAGGAAAAACATCAGTCAGTGCAGTGACAATTTGTAACGCCCCGAATCCCAAATACAATGAATTCGAGATGTTCTACAGGATCTTTTCACTTTCTTTAGCACAATTTTACAGGAAAATTAAAACTTTTCATCTTACATCAGAGATTACATCAATATTACACTTTTCTTTTGCACAGCGGAAGTAAAATTTACAACAATTGAATAAAAGTACAACAGCATGGTATAATCTTTAAGCATCCATTCCTCTTTAATCTTTAACAAGTCATTTACCTGCATATAAGACTGTGGGTACGTCAGTTTATTCAACCGACGAACATTATACACGGCCATCCTCTCTATGCCGTAAATAGTATAACTTAACTTTCCATATTTAACAAACACAAACTTGTCACATTCAAACTAAGGGACTACCCTATTGATGTCGTGTTGTGATTGTGCACTTAATCCTTAATGCATTTATTTATGTTACATGACACTAATGCGCACTTGTTCGGATTCTATGCATCCCATACTACATAGGTCCGAGGGCAAGCCCTTATTCGTTCTTCATCTTTATAGGGTTCAATCCCCCGTTATGCCTTAATCTACTACTGTAATTACGGTAGTGTCTTAGATGTCCTATGATCTACGAGCCCATGTCCAGGCAGCCTGAAGGGGAATCCCACGCACTGACACGACGCATCGAGCAGGCAACCTATGGACAATTCAGCCTCCGCCATGGAACAATGACACCACCCATAGCCACTCGAACATCCCACGAGCGTCACCACCGGGACGGTACTCGGGAGCAGTATCCACGTCATGTCACGACGCATCGTGAAGAACCTGTGAATACCCTCACGCCGCAAATCCGATGGCCCCCATACCCGTGTTTTTCTTCTACTTTCATCACGTCTCCACTATGTACTAATCCTTAGTTTCATTTAAAAATCATGAACAAAAATTAATCTCTAGAGTTAGCCTCTCCACTAACCGGACTTATTCATTTATTTCAACATGACCAACCTTGGTCTAATTTCATTTTATTTCATTTCTCATTGCCGGGGGAGACTTAGCTACTCTATTTCAAATTTCCATTTCACAATCTTCAACTTATAAAAGTTCCATGTTGAGTTCTCATACTCACATGTATATTCTCTTTTCAATTCATGATTTCTAATTTTGTTCACAAGTCCATCATTGCACATAAATCTGCATGCACTTAATTAATTATCACATCACAATAATTCCACATTACTAAACAATATGCACACTTCATATTGTTCCACAAGTGAGAAAATAATTGCATCATGTCACATAACCACATTTCTTTTTGCCAAAACAACTCTTATTGTTTCAATTCACTTATTCTTTCAAGTTATAAATTCATATCAATAATCCATACAGAACCATATGTCTATATATGCATTTTAACTCCAAACCATAGTTAGGTTCATTCAAATAATACCCAAATCATTCTTATAAAATTCCTTACATTTTTATGAGAATAACCATATTTTTTTCACATTTTTTGGACATCTAAAACCCCCCAAAAAAATATTTTTTTATATATACCGAGGGTGAGAATCGAATCCAGGCACAACGGAAACAAAGCCAAGAGCACCCGCCGTACGGCCGAACTGTGCTAGCGATATAAAGGGGGCAAAATTAATACTTATTGTTTTCGGGCTGAAAGTTATAAGCTTTCAAAATTGTGTAGAAAAATGTTGCGCACACAGGGGTTCGAACCGATCGACCCAGAGAAGCCAACCGCACACAGTGACCGCCTGAGCTACAAGCTCAGGTTGTCTCAGTATGAATTAAAAACTTTTTGAATCAATTTGCCACTGTTATAAAAAATACTCGATGTTCAACTAAACTTTGTTTCATATTGCTTTTGTGAAAGTTACTGAAAAATTCCAGATTAGCTTCCCCTTACATGATCTTCATATCAGTAAGATTAAAATAATTTTTTGCACTAATAAAATATATTTTTCACACAATCCATGAATTTATTCATTAAAACTACTAATTTTTCATTTTCGACATTGAATAACAATAGATCTTCTAAACTTTTCATTCACAACTAATTTACTGTTATTAAATCTCTTATTCAACATACATATCTATACACCTCTTTTTTTTTGAATTTATCCAACCCATAATAACCCAAAAAATATCTTTTCAAACATAAATTAGCACTAATACAAGTACTAACTTTTACACACAATTAGTGATGGTAATAAAAGTATTTCTTTTAAATCAACAATACTTCTAGTCTAATCATGTACATCACAAATTAAATAACCACTTATCCATTAACAAGCTCACAACTCAAATAAAGTTACTCTTTCAAAAAGCGTGCTCTTTCTTAATTAATTTCATGCTCTCAATTTTCAATTAAAGTAGCATTCTCATTTGTAATTTCAAACATCAATACTAACATCATTCTTAAGAAAATTGAACCACTATCATTCATTTATTCTAATAAGCATGGAGAGTTCTACACACAATTTAATCACATACAAATCAAACACCACATTTCAATCAATTCGTAAACTAACTTCTCAATTAAAGTGGGTTCTTATTAGTATTTTTCATGCATAATTTCGATAGTTAAATCTAACATGGATCTCTACTTTAGAAATATGAAAGGTTTACCCACCTTGAATGGAGAGAAAATAAACACACAAAGCAACAAGGTCCTTGCGAATGGAAGCACCTCCTCCTAGACGAAGCGCGCACAAGCTCCACAATCACCCCTACCGAATGCTCCTCTCCTTGGAATGATGCCGGCCTCCTCTCCAAGCAAAATGCACACAACTCTCACTCTTTTATAACTCACACTAATATTAAAATAAGACTATAGTTTGGAAAGATATAATTTGCATATGAAAATAGCCATGAGAGGGGGGGTATTTATACTAGAAAACAAGTGAAATGGAGGGCCAAGATTGATTAGTTGGTTGAAAGATGGAGGGCTAAGATTAGAGTAGGAGTTATAAAAACTACCCACATCCACATAACCACCTCCATGATCACCATGTCTAATTTCAAAACTCCCTCCAAAAAGCATGCCAACCGGCCAAGGAAAAGGTGTGCAATGCACGTGTAGTGCACGTGCATGCAACTAGGCCCAAATTTGTACATTTTAATTTTGTATAAAAATAAATTAGTTATAAAATAGTCTTCTACATGACAAGTTAAGATAAAAAGAAGATTAATCCATGGGCTTTATTTATGGTCCAAAAATAGTTCTTTAAAAATAAAATAAATAAAAATGCATTTTGGGCTTTAAGAAAAAGGCCTTTTAATTAAATGAAAATAAGGCTTTCTATTTGTTTAAAGAAAGGCTTTTGTACAAAATAATGAACAAATATTTAAATAATTATACACATCATAATAAAATAATCATAAGATTTAATCCAACCAAAAATATTGCACGTGCACACTACGTGCAAAATAAAATAATTTTTCATTAATTGAAAAATCAGGGCATTACACAATCGACTGCATAAGGTAGTCAGTCGACTATCCCGCAGAAAATTCGAAACTCAAGAAAATGCTTCAGCCAGTGCATCGATAGTCGACTGTCGACATTGGTCGGTCGATTGTCTAACCTACAGACTGCAGTTTAAGATCTGTGCATGTTTTACTGATACATCGTTTAAAACTTTATAAAATTAAAATCTAGTTTCTAGAGATGCCTGAACATATCATATAGTATATATAGGAGTTATTAAAACAATCAAAAACACATCAAGATCTCAAAATAGGGATTTTCACAAAAATTTTCAAATCAGTCAACATATATATATGTATATATTCAAAATAGGGATTCAAGCCTCAATTTTAGTATCAAAATTCACCAAATCAGAGTAGTGTATAGTTCAAAACTTCTCAGTACCAAAACGATTAAAGATCCATTGAAAAATTCATAAAGTTATCATAAAAAAACCAATTTCTGGCCACTTCATCAAAACAAAGATATATAGCTTGTGTGCATGGATGTGTGTATGTTGGTATATATATATATATATATCTAGGCATTAAGTAAGGTCAGTCTAATAACAACTCTAAATCTATCGAAAACATCACAAAATCACAACAATCCACTTTTGGTCCAAAACCATCAGACCCGAAATCTGTTACTCAATCTCAACTTCAAAATTGATCTTTTTAATTCAATATCTCCTCTTATGATCCATTTGATCCATATACAATTACTCACAATAGTTTACTCATGAACATATGCAATCATAACAACCATTCAACAAGATTCTACACATCAAAATCATCCAAACATAGTGTAAATATGGATGCAACAGTAAAGGTGGAGTTTGGTTTTACTTTCATACCATAATCAACATAAAATTTATTAACTTGGTCAAAACAGCAAGCATACGAAGGAAAACTACCTACTCATGATTTCTATTAGGTTCTTTAGCAATCACAATTAATTAAATTAGGGTTTTGGTAATCAATAGTATAGTTTCAAGTAGAGATTCATCTTTTAACTCATCTACTAATCAAATCTGTTATATCAACATCCAAACCCGAATATGTTTTCTAATAAACAAAATCATCACATACAACATGCAAAGAACAAAAGAAAACAAAAACATGTCACTCACCTCTATGAAGACTCAACCGAAGAAAAATAAAGAATAAGAAAAATCCTCTTTCGCAAGAAAACCAAGAATCCTCGCTTGAAAACTCCAAGAAAATAGAAATAGTAAAAATCCTTGTGTAGCACAGCAAGAGACGGCTGCACCCACTCTTAAATAGGCCGGAAATATAAGTTTTAGGGTTTTTTAAATAGATTTGCAAAATACCTATTTTAAATATATCTTTCTATATATAAATCTTTATACTTGGAAATCAAATAAAACCAACTTAATTGAGTTTAAAAAAAAATAATAATAAACTAATAGTCAGCCGGCTCTGTTTGAAAAACCCAAAAAAATGAATTTACACTTTTACCCCTATAAATAGCAAATTTGCAAAAAGATCATTTTTTATCAAGACTTACAAAATAAACCAAATTTATTAAAACAAAAAGTAACCTCTTTACCTCTGAATTGACTAGCCATCATGACAAGCCCAAAAATCCAAAAATCTGGAGTTTTCACTCTAGTGGTAATTTTGCACAAAAGTCTATCTTTTTGCAATATTTGCAAATAGGTCCAATAATTATCAGAAAAATTCAAAAAATTCACAAATAATATCTAAAAATAAATAATGAGTTTTCCCAAAATAATTTTTGACTTTGAACTTCCCAAGAAAATATTTGCACGTGTTTTGCACGTGTAAAAAGATAAATCTTCAAAAAATATTTATTAAATCTCCAAAAAATCATTTTAATTCATTTATTAATCTTAATAACATTATTTAAAAATCTGGGGTATTACATCAATCCCTCCTTAGAATAGTTTTGTCTTCAGAACCTTTGCTAATAGGGTCCAAACCAAAAATAAGCAAAAGGAAATGAAATCTCATAAAATGGGAACATAGTTTAAGAAATACAAGTACACAAGAGAATGTAATCTAACAAAAGAAATACAACCAACACAAAGAGCACAATCATACAAAAGAATACAAAAAGGAACATAATCATACAAAAGTTTAGGAAAAACCTTCTGCATGCTATACAAAAAGGAACATAATCATACTAAGATAACTTGCCATCGGAAACCTGCTGCAACAACCCCCGAATCTCTGCATCAAGCTTCTGACCTTCCACAATCTGTTTCAACCTTCCGAGGATCAGTGGCCACTCCCTCCTTAGAAAGGACATGACCAAGAAAAGCTACCTCAAGCTTGCAGCTTAATGAGATCAAAACCAAATAGTCTCCTACCAATCTTGATATCACAGTGCTCGTAATATCGATCAGCCATCAATTCTTCCCCTGATGGTGTTTCCACCGTCAAGGCTCTGCCTGAAAACAATTTAGGCTCCACACCTAAGACTTAAGCAAAAATTGGGCGACACAAATATATGCAAGAACCAATGTCAAATAGAACTTTTTTTTTATTCCATTAACCATAATAAATTCTGTTACATGGAGAACGATACTCAAATCTCCAATTTATTCTCAAACAAAGTTTTACTTAATATATAAATGAATGAATTCAAAATTCTTGCACACCTCGGATCACATCCCTGAGTTACCCGCATCCTCCTCAGTCAATGTGAACACTCGCCCCTGCCTTTCAACTCTGTCTCTGCCGGCACCATCATTCTTCAACTGCGGACAGTTTGGTCTGAGATGCCCTTCACGACAACACTGATAATAAACCTGCACCCTCCGAGGCTTGGTGCATGCTTCCTGATAATGACCTGCCTCTCCATAGTTGAAACAAGTCATGCCTTGAATTGTGGGTGCCTTCTGCACTGGCCTACTGAACTTGCCCTGCTTTGTTGGGAACTCCTTTTCACTCTGACTATCTGCTGTCCTCTTGTTCTTGTTCTGGGTCTCCTGCTTCTTCTAGAATTGGTCCATGTCCTCTGCTGTCATAGCTGCTCTCCTGACCAGCTTACCAAACCTCCTGATGCCCAAAGGAATCATCTGCGACCTCAAATTTGACCTCAAGCCCATCTCGAACTTTGCTTCATCCACAATCAGCTCCGATACATACCTTGACAGCAGAGTGAACTTTGTCTCATATTCGCGCACTGTCATGCTACCTTACTGCAGATTCAGGAATTCCGATGCCTTATTCTCCTGAATATCCAGAGGAAAGAAACGCTCCCTGAACTCATCCAGAAAAGCCTCCAAGTTACTTGTTGATCCCTAAACATCCTCTTCACCGACTGCCACCAAACACCAGCATCCTTCTCTAACTGCATCACAACCAATTTTACCTTATTGACTGCTGAAGTTTCGAGACTTCGAAGATCATCTCCATCTGTCTAATCCAATCATCAGGCCTATATGGATCAGATTGCCCCTCAAACACAGTCGGCTTCATCCGCTTGAAAGATTCAACTTGCTTGATCGAATCAACATTAACAAACACTGGTCCAGTCCCTTGATTCTTATTCTGATTCTGCGACATATTACCCTGCCATGAATGTGTTCAATGTCTGATACACTCTGGTAATCTCAGTCTCAAGATCAAGTCTTGCTCCATGGGAACCTTCCGCCTCATCACCATTACCACCATTCCTGGTCCTGGGTCCTGCCATTCTACTAAATACTGCAAAATGAGAGTAAAGTTAGAGCATCACAATACAATTCACATCCATATCCATATCCCATGGCAAAACCCCAACCATACCCCAAACCCAAACATCATGTTCTAACTCTATGTGATACTCACACTCTAATGTCCACACCTAGGTACTCACGCTCTAGTGTCCACTCCTAGGTTTATTTTTATACTATGCTTATTGTTATTATTGAAGCATGCTCTGATACCAACTCTGTAGCGCCCTAAATTTCCAATATAATATCTTAGAAATACGTGGCACAATTCCATATTCAACTTCAATTGCAATAGTAAACATAGCCAAAACACAAATAGTTTTTATTTCAACTTTTTTTACATCACTTGTTTACAAAACACAGTGGAATACAAAATACCTTAAATTACAATCTTTTCTTTACAACACATCTTTTACAATTTACATAAGCTCTATTATCATTCTAGCACAAGCATTCAAATCCCAAATCTATAAGCACCTACCGGTAAAACATGGGGCTAGAGATGACCCTAACCTCCAAAACTACAGGGGTCAGCCATAACGGTGTGAGTGACATAAAAAAAAAACAACATAAATAAAACATGAATGATTAAAGTCATAAACAACATATGTCAACCACAAAAAATGAAAGGAATATGAAACAAGAATAAATAATCATAAGCCATAGAACCATAAACAACATGTATTAAGAATAAAAGAAATAAGAATCAACAATAAATAAAATATGAAAACATCAAGTGAACCTAGACTAAGTGTCAAGTTTAGAAAACAGAAAACAACATGCATAAAACAAAGTCAAGAAAACATCAACGCTATATGCTGACTCTCTAATGCATACTTGTCGGATTCTATACATACCACAATACATAAGTCCGGTGTAAGCCCATATCGTTCTCCACTTTATAGGGTTAAATCCCTCGTTATGTAACTAATCCTACTACGGTGATGAAAAAATATCCAGAATACTCTGCAAATATACATCACAGCCCTCAACACGCAAGCATCATGTAAGAATATCTCAAAAACCGGAGAATCACCTCCCAACCGTGTACCCCACGAATAGGCTTGCGAGGCCCTCGACGTGCAGATACACTAGGTACATCCCGTGAATAGGCTCGCTGATCATCGACACGCGAATGCACCCTACATGTTCCTTGAATAGGCCTGCAGACCCTTGACATGCGAACATACAAATGTCCACTCGAGACAGAACAACAAACAGTCCTGGAACGCATCCGTGGGACTAACAAACCAAGAGCATATACTTACATTTCCCATGTTCCATCACATCTGCACTAGTGTCTGTCCTTAAGTTGGTTATTATTAAAACATAAAATCTTCATCTCTAGTGTTAGTGTATCCTGCCGGACTTAAATTTCACAACAACAACCCCAAGACCCCATAGGTCTAAATCCACAAATCTCATCTGCCGGTTCACAGAACTCCCACTCAACTCCTAGAGAAATCACAACTCATCCATCAAGACCAAAACATTCAATAAACTTACAAATCCATCGTCAAAACGATCATATGAAGAAATTTCTTAAATCAACAAAAATCCAAATCTTATATAAAATTCTAGAATCCAAATCAATATTAAATCTATTAAATAACTAAAATCATATTTTTAAGTTGTAGAATATCACAAACATCAATTCCTTTGAAAATACGTATAACTCAAATAAGGTCCAAAAGAATACATTTAAAGCTCCAATAAAAATCTCTATAAAACATTTTTTATCTGTAGCAAAATAGTTTTTAAAACAATATAATATTGAAGGAACAATTGTTCAGAAGAAGCATCAGAAAACTCAAGAAAATATCAGTTAAAGTAGTAGCAGTCGACTTCATAGGGCAGTTGGTCGACTGTCCCATGTGAAATCCAAGCTCAAGAAATCTATCAATCAGAGCAGTGACAGTCGACGGTATAAAGTGGTTAGTCGACTGTCCCGCATAAAATCCAAAACTCAAGGAAAAATATCAGTCAGCGCAGTGACAGTCGACTGCATAAGGTAGTCAGCCGACTATCTCGCAAAAAATCCAAAACTCAAGAAAAATGCTTCAGTCGGGGCATCGACAGTCGACTGTCGATATTGGTCGGTCGATTGTCTAACCTACAGACTGCAGTTTAAGGTATGTGCATGTTTTACTGATCCATCGATTGAAACATTATAAAATCAAAATCTAGTTTTCTGAAATGCTTGAACATATCATATAGTATATATAGAAGTTATTAAAACAATCAAAAACACATCAAGATTTCAAAATGGGGATTTTCACAAAAACTTTCAAATCAGTCAACATATATATGTATATATTCAAAATAGGAATTCAAGCCCCAATTTTAGTATCAAAATTCACCAAATCAGAGTAGTTTATAGTTCAAAACATCTCAGTACCAAAATGATTAAAGATCCTTTGAAAACTTCATAAAAATATCACAAAAAATACCAATTTTCGGCCACTTTATCAAAACAAAAACATATAGCTTGTGTGCATGGATGTGTGTATGTTGGTATATATATATCTAGGCAATAAGTAAGGTCGGTCTAATAACAACTCTAAATCTATCGAAAACATCACAAAATCACATCAATCCACTTTTGGTCCCAAACCATCAGACCCGAAATCTGTTACTCAATCTCAACTTCAAAATTGATCTTTTTAATTCAATAACCCCTCTTATGATCCATTTGATCCATATACAATTACTCACAATAGTTTACTCATGAACATATGCAATCATAACAACCATTCAACAAGATTCTACTCATCAAAATCATCCAAACATAGTGTAAATTTGGTTTTACTTTCATACCATAATCAACATACAATTTATTAACTTGGTCAAAATAGCAAGTATACTAAGGAAAACTTCCTACTCATGATTTCTATTAGGTTCTTTAGCAATCACAATTAATCAAGTTAGGGTTTTGGTAATCAATAGTATAGTTTCAAGTAAAGATTCATCTTTTAACTCATATACTTATCAAATCTATTATATCAACATCCAAACCCTAATATGTTTTCTAATAAACAAAATCATCACATACAACATGCATAGAACAAAAGAAAACAAAAATATGCCACAACCTCTATGAAGAATCAACCGATGAAAAATAAAGAATAAGAAAAATCCTCCTTCGCAAGAAAACCAAGAATCCTCGCTTGAAAACTCCAAGAAAATAGCAATAATAAAAATTGTCTGAATATCATGGCAGGGCATTTCGAATGGTATTAATTGTAACCCCCCCCCCCCCCCCCCCAATACTTATTATTTTTTTAGAAGACAAATTATATACTATGTAGTAAAACTACCCACCACAGGCTGCCTCTCAAAATGTGGTTAACCAATTAGGTGACTCTTGATCATAGACAATTTTATTTATACTCAATTAATTTTTGTACACTCCTGATATGGGATTACTTTTTAATCTAAACTCTTCTTTTCCCATGAGCACATTATGTGAAGACCCGTGGGCCCCCACTCTGTGCCACGTCAGACCACCAAGCAAGACAGCAACTGTCTTTCTTCAAACCATAGGCGGGCCCCCCACATAGACGATGACGTCATCGTCCTTCAATTAACCCAACAGCACAATGCTATTTTCAACCAAACCAGTGGGCCCCCTCTTTCCACTATTCCTTTTCTATATATTTACCAAACATGCCACTTTGACATATATATTTACATATTATACTTTTTCAGAAATACAGGGTATTACATACACCCCACCTTTAGAAATCAGCTTCCTCGCTGAGTACAGGGCATGCCATCTAGCGCAGGATCCTTCTTTCTAGTCGATGTGGCGTCGTCCTTGATCCCGATAATTCCGAAGACTAGTCCCACACCACAGGTAATTCCGGAGACTATTTCACTCATACCTCGATTATTTTCGGGGACTATCTCACACCGCAGAACATACTGAGGCCCTCTTCCACACTGAATGTCGAAAGTCGGCTCTGATAACATTTGTAACGCCCCGCCCCAATACTCAGATAATTTTTATTATTTTTTTAGAAGACAAATTAGATACTATGTAGTACAACTGCCCATCGCAGGCTGCCTCTCAAAAGGTGGTTAACCAAATAGGTGACTCTTGATCTTAGGCAATTTTATTTATACTCAATTAATTTTTGTATACTCCCGATATGGGATTACTTCTTAATCTATTCTCTTCTATTCCCGTGAGCACATTATGTTAAGACCCGTGGGCCCCTACTCTGTGCCACGTCAGACCACCAAGAAAGACAGCAACTGTCTTTCTTCAAACCATAGGCGGGCCCCCCCGCATAGATGATGACATCATCGTCCTTCAATTAACCCAACAGCACAATGTTGTTTTCAACCAAACCGGTGGGCCCCCGCTTTCCACTATTCCTTTACAATATATTTACCAAACATGCCACTTTGACATATATATTTATATATTATACTTTTTCAGAAATATGGGGTATTACATGTACTCCCCGATGATCTGATTGACCACGAGCTGGGAGTCACTGAAAAATCGTATTTGCCTCGCCCCCGCCCGGTAGGCCAGTGTAATTCATGCGATCAGAGCCTAATATTCTGGCTTGTTCTTTGTGGTCGGGAAGTTATGCCAAAGAGAATACTGGAGGACGAAGTCGTTGGGGACTCTGAGGATGACGCCCGCACCGCTCCCTTCCTCACAGGATGAACCGTCGACGTAGACGTCCCAGGATGGGGCGTCCTCCAGAATTTTCAGAGACTCGGGGATGGTGCATTCGGCGATAAATTCTGCGAGAGCTTGACCTTTGATTGTTGTCCAAGGGTGGTAGCTGATATCGTGCTGACTGAACTCGATTGACCATTTGATGAGGCGGCCGGAATTTTTGAGCTTGTCAAGGACTGTCTTGAGAGGCTGATCCGTGAGAATGCAGAAGGAGTGGGCTTGAAAGTAGGGTCAGAGTTTCCACGCTGCCATTACCAGTGCATAGGCAATTTTCTTCATCCTCGAGTATTTGACCTCTGCATCATGCATGACCTTGATAACTTAGTAGAGGGGCTTTTGTGACCCATCCACCTCTCTGACCAACACGGCGCTGAGCGTGTGTTCATTGGCATCCAGGTACAAGAATAGGGCTCGCCCGACTTTGGCTTGCTAAGGAGCGGTGGGTTAGCGAGGTATACTTTCAGCTGGCCGAATGCCTCTTACTGGGAGGTTTCTCACTCAAAGATTTTTGCCCCTTTTAGGGCTTTGAAGATCGGAAGTGACTTCTCTCCAGATTTGGAGAGGAAACGGCCGATGGCCGCCATCTGCCTTGTGAGCCTTTGTACTTCCTTGGAGTTTCTAAGGGGATCCATATCAAGGATGGCTTGAATCTTTTCATGATTTGGTTTGATGCCACGGTGGCTCATCACGAATTTGAGGAACCTCCCTGAGGAGACGCCGAAGGTGCACTTGGAGGGGTTGAGCCTCATATTGGGAGATCATAGGACCCCGAAAGCTTCTTCGAGGTCGGCAACGTGGTCTTGGCCCGAACGGCTCTTGACGAGCATATCGTCAACATACACCTCCATGTTCCACCCGATCTGGTCTTTAAAGAACCGGTTGACGAGCCTCTGATTTGTGGCACCGGAGATCTTCAGCCTGAAGGGCATGACCCGATAACAGTAAAGGCCTTGGTCGGTCATGAAGGCAATTTTTAGTATGTCTGGGGAGAACATTCTTATCTTGTTATAGCCAGAAAAGGCATCCATGAAGCTAAGCAGTTCGTGCCCCACTGTCGCATCTATCAAGGCATCGATGTTCGGGAGCGGGAATGGATGTTTAGGGAAGGTTTGGTTGAGGTCTGTGAAATCAATGCAGATTCTCTATGTGCCGCTCGCCTTTTCACCATTACCACATTAGCCATCCACTCTGGGTAGCTGACCTCCTAAATGAATCGTGCGGAGAGGAGCTTTCCAACTTCCTCCCTTATAGCCAGTTGTCTGTCAAGGGCAAACTTATGCCTCTTATGCTGGACTAGCTTTGAGTCCGAACGGATGCTTAACCGGTGCATTATGATGTCTTCAGAGATTCCTGGCATGTCGGATGGCCTCCAGGTGAAGAGGTCGGAGTTCTGATGGATGCACTCAATGATCATTTGCTTTAGGTCTGGGGCTAAGGATTGGCTAACCTGGAACCACTTTGACATTTAATCCTCGGAAAAAGGGACCCCCTTAAGCACATCTATGGGTTCCGAGCCTCGCTCGGAATGGAGTTCTACCGCATCGAGGGGAAAGACGTCGCCCCCTACTGCGGTCGTGTAGCACGAATGTGCTGACTCCTGATTGCCTCCGACAACGCCGACCACCTCCAGTCATCGTATTCCATTTCAACCTGAGATAGTAGTGGAGGGTGTGTAATTGTTGCTTGTAACGGATCAACACTATGTTCCTGAAATGTTTGAACCACATCAACATTATAACATTCATGATCATCGTGTGGTACTGTTGGTGCATCAAACATTTTAAACTCAATATCATCCTCTAGTGTTGTCACCGATTGGAGCCGTTCTTGTCCTCGAGGGTTTGGTATGGTTTTTGGTGGGAGTTCTCCTGCCCTTCTTTCATTTAACTCCTTAGCAATTTGACCAATTTGAAATTCCAATTTTTGAATGGCCTGTTCTTGTTGATTGCTTGTTTGCTGTTGCTGTTGGAGTAATTGAAGAATGGTGGTTTCGAAATCCAACTTATTCTGTTCTTGTGCTGGCCTATCATACCCATTCCCACCCTGGAATTGCTGCGTATGCCCTGGTGCGAATTGATTGCCTTGATGGTTTTGCCACCCTGGGTTACACGTGTTTGAAAAAAAATCGTTCTGGGGCGGGTACATTCCCTGTTCTACGTAGTTTGTGTGCTCCTGATCTGCGAAAGAAAATATGGGACATGAATTAGTTGTATGATTAGAATGAAAACAAATTGCACACATTTCTTTTGGTTGGCTTTTTATGCCACCCAACGTTGAATTCACAAGCATATCAATCTTTTTGTTCATGGTTTCCATTTCTAATTGCATGTTATTATTATGAGAAATTTCGTATACTCCCTATTTTTTCGAAAGACCCCTCCTTGTTTAGAATTGTTGTGAGTTCTCGCTGAGTTCTTCAAATAGCTCTATGGCCTCCTCAGCACTCTTCCTCATCAACATTCCATTGCAACCTGCATCTACCATTGCTTTGTTAGCGTCATTTAAACCCTCATAAAATGCTTGTACCTGATCATCCTTGGGTATGTTATGCGTAGGACACTTGAGAAGCTTGTTCTTGAAGTCCTTCCATGCCTCGAAGAATAAATCGCCATCTTTTTGTTGGAAAAGTAGAATTTCCCTTTTTAGTTGTCTGGTCTTCTGAGCTGGAAAGAACTCCTTCAAGAATTTTGTTGCCAATTGCTCCCATGATTGAATTGATCCTGGTTCCAAAGAATTATACCACAATTTAGCATTAAGTTTTAATGAGAATGGAAACAAGATTAACCTGATTTGTTCCGAGGGTAAGCCCTTGGATGCTTTGTCTCCTGCAAAGATCAAAGAAGTTTTGCAGATGTAGATGCGGATCTTCGTCTAGTCTGCCACTGAAGTGGGGAACCATGCTGAGTAATTGAGGTGATAGGTGCATATTCCCTGTGACTTTAGGTTGAAAAGCTATGCAAGACCGTTGCTCAATATTCTTTGGAATGAATTTGTCTTGCATTGGTACTTGATTTAATACTTTTTCACCCATTGTTGCTTTTTGAATTCTTCACTGTACAGTCGACAGGTCCTTGGAGACAATCGACTGGTCTGAGTCTGTGCAAAGTTTAACCTAAAAGAAAATATAAGAAAAGAAAAAAGGAAATAAAATAAAATAAAAAGAAAAAGATTTTACTGATTTGTAAGTTAAAATGCTAACAATCCCTGGCAGCGGCGCCAAAAACTTGTTGTGCTATCTAGATGATCTAAACTAGACACAAATTAAAAACCTCGCAAGTGTACGAATCGTTTGGAGAAGCATAGCGACGAGCAAGGGTCGATCCCACAGAGATTGTAGTACTTAACTTACTAATCAATAAAATAGAAAATAGAATCTTAAAGTGTTGATCTAAAAGTCTAAGAAAATGAATGGATAAAAATCTAAAAATAGCATCACAAATTGAGTCACGAATATCTATTAAAGTAGTTGGGCATTGATTTCCACCTATAGTCAACAATGCTAAGTGTATACTACTCCAATTACTCACGTTTGTTCCTCTAAGGGCATGGTATCTACTCCTTAAAGTTAATGTTTCCCTAGGCCAAGAATTAGGCATGGTATCTACTCTAATTCGTTTCTTCCCTTAAGTATTTAGCATGGTATCTACTAAGTTGCACTTAAAGAAAACATAAGAACAATGGAAACGAACAAACACTTGAAGTTCTAGAAATTGGTATCAGATCTAGATTCTTCAAGTTGATTAAACCAAGAATCCCTAAAGATTCCCTTGTTACAAGATATGAACACGAGATACGGGTCGTCTCAATATGCTCATATAACAGATTCAGATTTATACTACACAAACTTGTTAATCTCAGATTCTGTACATCAGTCGACTTGCTGTCACCTCAGTCGACTGCCCTTAGAATTCTGAACAAGTTTGATTATTATAAATCTATTCCAATTCACTCAGGTTCAATCAATAAGTAGTAGAGTAGTATTCAGAAGAATATAAGCATTACATAACTACGGTTTCAATCTATCCAACTATGAAATTAGTTCTACATAATAAAACTTTTATTGATTGATAAAATAGAATTCATGACTACAATAAAAATAAGACTCAAAGGAAGAACAGAAGAACACTGATTTGTATGATGTTGAAATTGAGCCCAATCAGCAGTCGACTTGTTCTCCTTCTTTGATGCTTGCTGTCGATGGCTTTTCTTCTTGTTGATGGATCCGGCCTCCCTCCTTTATGCCTCTTGGTTGATATTTATAGAATACGGCTAGAGAATTAGGATTTGCACTTTTCTTTTATAGAAAGGTCCTCTTCTTTTTATTTATTTCCTCCCTTATTTGATCTGCGTTTTATTTCTTTCTATTTTCTTCTTTCCTTCCTTATTTGCAAAGTTCCTGATTTCTTGTGGATTCGCTAGTCTTCGTGGGCACATGTAGTGAGCCGGGCTTGAGAGTCCAGTTAGATCCTAGTGCAGGTTGGGATAAGTTCAAATGAGTAAGTTAGAATGAACTAGAACTTAACTAGTCGTTATAAAACATCTAGTTGTGACTTCAGGGTTAGGTGAGAGACTAGTTGCTAGATCGCCTGGCTAATTGACAGTCGGGTAAAACTAGATCGCCTAGTAAGTTAATAAAGATTGTGGATTGTATTTATCAATTAGAGTTAGTCTGTGAGTCACCCTATAATTAGTAACCCCTAAGTTTGGGTCTAGAACGTGATTGTTGACCCCAGTGGTAGGTAGTGACTGAGATTTTTTTTAGAAAAGACCTAGGATGGGTCAAGATATGGCTGTGAGACTAGGTTGCCTAGTGTTACTAAGTACATATTAACAAAATGGATTAAAACTTTAATTTGTGCCAATAGAATCAGGTAAAATAGTATTAAAGATAATAACTCAACATAGAGGTAAGAGTTAACCCTATTCTATAGTTGTGGCCTTAGTCTAGGGCATCTTTTTGACACTACCGGTGGTTGGTAGAGACTTAGGTAGGTCGTGTCTTCATGTGTGTAAGGACAGGAACTAGTGGGTGTTGTGTTCGCCTGTCAGGGGACGCATGGCGCCGCCACGCCTGGCCAAGTCCTAAGTTAAGTTTAATGCGAAGAGGGAGCGTCGAACAAGACTCAGGGTAGGAGCAAGGCTCGCGACTTTTGGCATGCGTGCCTGTATGTTCGTAACAAGTTTTGATAAGGACTGGCGGGACGATGTCGTCTTAACTGCAAGTTCAACTTAGTGTAAGGACGAGTACTATCGGAGAATAGGGGAAACCCTTAGGGTCTGCCATGTCCTATGCTATTCAACGCGGGCAGGGACTTAGAGGGAAGCGCCGTCCGTGGAACTCTAATATCCTCGGCCAGCGGGGTTACCGTGAGGACTCATGTCCGTAGTACAGTTTTTGAAGAGGTCTGGAAGGAGAAACTTTCTATGATATTGACATTTTTACGGTAGCGTCGGAAAAGAGAGACCACATGACTACCTCCGAACATAGTGGGAAACAAAAGGGGGTTACCCTACACCATTATCAACTGCAGTAACCACGGTGACTGCAACCTCTTCATCACTAATGTTCGAGATGGGATAGAGCACAAGATAGGTTGCATGGCGGGGGATCGAACCCCAATAATGTGGAGAATGTCGTTTGTTTTGGGAATGTGTAGTATGGGATGCATATGTTCCCAACCAAGTGTGCATTAGACTAAGAGCATCGTGTGTATTGGGTGTGCATTAGTTCTAGTTCATGTTATACACCGACACTTGTGTTTGCTCACATTTTCTTTGTCATAAAATATTGTGGTTGTTGAGGTTTGGTATCTCTATAGTATGACATAAAGAGGATAGCCGTATATAGTATTTCGTCAGTTGTATTCAACTGACGTGCCCACTCTTCAATTGCAGGACCGTCCGCTGTATTGGAGGCGTGAGAGAATCAAATTGATTAATCCGAGTCAAGACATTGTCCATTTATTGTAACTCATTATAAATTATTGTAATGTTATATTCTTGGTAATTGTTGTAATTAAACTGGACATTGTAATAATATTTGATGTAATAAAAGTTCTTAATTTCCTGTGATTTTTGTTGTGTTGTGACTCATTTGAAGAAAGACCCTGGAGTGTGTCACGAGTTCCTATGTTAGGAATTCGGGGTGCAACAGTTCAGGTGGAGAAAGATTGATTACCTTTGAAAGTAAGGAGGGGTTTTGGTATTTATAGGCAGGGGTAAACGGGTCTGAGATCCTAACGGACCGGGTCGGACCCGTTTGCCCGTGGGCCTGAGCTGGTTGAAGTCCGTTGGACTTGTTTGACCTGATGATCACAGGAGAGCAGAATCTGAGGAGATCTGATGGCCTAGATGTTGCCACGTAATTTATACCATATCATTTTTAGGGGTTTCTAGTGTAACCGCACTAAAATATTTTTATGTTATTTAGTTCTTATTCGAGGAACGTGAGAAAACTGCACAAACAGAATCCAGAATTTATGAAACATTGCAACTTGGTCGAATTCACGTAACAGAAGCCACCCCAACTTTTAGAAGTGAGTTTCGACTCACGGTTTGCGAAAAACGACCGTGTACCGCTTTATTTGAGTTTTTATTAACCAAAAGAGATATATGGGCGTATCTCTCAAACCTGTGAGTCAAAAATAACTTGTACAAGTTGTGATGGTTTGTGTTACGTGAGTCCAACCTACTCGCAAAGTTTCGTATTTTTTGGAGGTCGTTTGTAGGATTTTCTTGTCTAATCGTACTAAAAAAAATATAACTTTATTTCTTCTTGTTCAAGGAACATGACAAAACCCCGCAAACGGCATACAAAATTTATAAAACTTTGCAACTTGGTCAAATTCACGTAACACAAACCACCCCAACTTGTAGAAGTGAGTTTCTACTCATGGTTTGCGAGATACGGCCGTGCACCGCTTTATTTTGGTTTTTACTAACCAAAAGCGATACACGGGCGTCTCTCGAACCGTGAGTCGAAATTCACTTCTACAAGTTGCGATGGCATGTGTTATGTGAGTCCAACATACTAGCAAAGTCTCGTATTTTTTCGAGGTCTTTTGTAGGGTTTTCTAGTCTAACCGTACTAAAAAATTCTAACTTTATTTCTTCTTGTCGAGGAACGTGACAAAACCCCACAAACGACATCCAGAATTTATAAAACTTTGCAAGTTCGTCAAATTCACGTAACAAAGTCACCCCAACTTGTAGAAGTGAGTTTTGACCAACGGTTTGCGAGATACGGCCGTGTACCGCTTTATTTGGGTTTTTACTAACCAAAAATTATACACGGGTGTATCTCTCGAACCGTGAGTTAAAAATTGCTTCTACAAGTTGCGGTGGCTTGTGTTATGTGAGTCCAACCTACTCGCAAAGTTTTGTATTTTTTAGAGGTCGTTTGTAGGGTTTTCTAGTATATCTGTACTACAATATTTCTTAATTTATTTGTTCTTCTCCGAGAAACATGAGAAAACCGCACAAACGGCCTCAAAAAATTCAAACACCTTACATCATGGTTGAATACATGTAACACAAAGCAACACAACTTGTAGAAGTGAGTTTCGACCCACGGTTTGTGAGAAACGACCGTATACCGCTTTATTTTAGTTTTACTTGACCAAAAGCGATATGCGGATGTAGCTTGCAAACCGCGAGATGAAACTCACTCCTACAGGTTCAGTTAGATTTTGTGTCGTGATTCCGACCCACCCGCAAAGTTTCGGATTTTTTTGGGACCGTTTAAGCGGTTTAACTAATATCGAACAATTATAAATATGACTCAATCTACAATATCGCCGAGCGATCAACGACAATTACGACTAAAATTGCACCGTGTAAAATCATCAAAGTACTACGTACAAAGTTCTACATCTATAAAATTATTAGGCAAATTTAATCAATTCAACTAAGTACAAAGAGACCAAAAAATATGAAAATCAACACAATGACAACTACGAAGCCAATGAATTAGTCATTACCTTACAAAATAACTGCCAATTACCCAATGTAGGTGTTGTCACCGAACTAGGGTTTCGATTTGCGTTCGATGTTTGGAGGAGATGTTGGGTTTCGAAGTTTGGAGGAAAGATTGGGAAAGAGGGATCTTAATGGGAATGGAGTAGGAGGAGCACCAAGCGGACAGAGAAGTAGGAGAAGTTTGGGTGTGGTTAGGGTTAGGGTTTTTTTGGTAGGGGGAGCAACGAATGGAAGAGAGAGAGAGAGAGAGAGAGAGAGAGAGTTGTCGGAGTGAGAAAGGAGGGATGTGAGAGAGGAGTTGCGGGAGTTAGAAGAGGACAATTTCGGTGGGGATTGGGTTTGGGTTTGGGTTCGGGGAAGAAACGAGAGAGAGAGAGTGGGGAGAGAGTGAGAGGGAAGAAGATAGAGTTAACAGAAAAAAGTTAAACCACATTGCTTTAACCCATTGTTGGCAACGACGGATTAAGGCAAAATGTTTTAAATTTTCTTTGCCTTAACTTGTCAGTGCCAATGATGGATTAAGACAATTTTTTCCAAAAAAGATCTGGGCCGTTGGATCTTGATCCAACGGCCCAGATCTGAGTTCGCAACGCGTTTGTGCAAACAGACCCATTTGCAATGGAAGAAAGCTATATATATATGCACTAGGCCGCCTTGTGCACTTGTGTGCACTCGGCCTTCCTGCCTTTGTATTGACGATCCGAACCGTTCATGTTGATCTATACATCTACATTAGTCTAAATATGTAAAATCAAATCTTTTCAAATTCATTTGCCCGTCCATTGAAGTGTTACAAAAAACATCGATTTTTTAGCCATACAATTTTGTAACACTTCAATGGATGGGCAAATGAATTTCCAATGATTTGATTCTACATATTTAGACTAATGTAGAAGTGTAGATCAATGTGAATGGTTCAGATCATCGATACGAAGGCGGGAAGGCCGAGTGCACACGAGTGCACACGGAGGCCTAGTGCACAACGGAAGGGGACTCTCTCTCTCTCTCTCTCTCTCTCTCTCTCTCTCTCCATATATATATATATATATATATATATATATATATATATATATATATATATATATATATATATATATATATATAAAGGTTGTGCTCATGTGGTGTTTGCAATGACAATAAAATTTTATGGGTCTTTCTATGAATATTGAATGGAAGGAAAATCGACTAGGAAGGTTCAACATGGTCATGTAACGAATTGTTCAAGATATGAATAAAGTGACATAAAATAAAACAAGAGTCGATAATACGATAGACTGAAACAAATGAGAGCTACTTACAAGAGTTCAAGAAAATGCTTGCTTATACGATGATTATGAATGTGCAAGGGACGAAAGGAAGAAGACGAGGCGACGGAGGCAACTCAACAACAGCTACAACGGTAGCGACAACAGCAACTCGGCAACAGGACATTAGCAACAATAGCGAGGCGATGGCAGCAAACGACAATAAGAAGACATCAAGCGATGACTGACGGCAACAACAACAAGGAGGTCAGCTGCGGGTTTGGGTTGCTGGCTGTTAAAGAAGGCAACAGGTCCTGTTTTGAGGTAACAAGAGGGGGCAGAGCTGATGATGGGTTTGAAGGCAGCATGGAGTTTTGATGGAGGAGATGGATGTCGTGGTGCAACAAGGAGGTGAAGGTGATTGGTGGTTTTCGATGGTGATGAAGGGCAGTTGAGTATTGAAGATGGGTGGTGGCAGGAGTTGGAGGTAGCGGGATTCGATGAAGAGGAGAGTCTGGTCGGGTTGGGAGGGATTGGAGGTGATATAGGCTGTTCGTGCAGTGCAGTGGAGGTGGGTTGATGGAGTGGTGGCCTTAATTGGAGAAAAATGGTTGGTTGGTTGGTTGGTTGGGGGGGGGGGGGGGGGCTCGACCTGACCTAGCGTTAACCCGGTTCAGGCTCGGGTCAAACCCGCAACCCTAACCAGGTAGACCTGGGTCGAAAAAAATCCAAAAATAACTCACTCAACCCAGCCCAAATACCCGCAACCCGTGCCAACCCCGCCCTACTGCGACCCGCCAACCTGCTGGTTGAGCACCGTTTGCGGGTCAAACGGTCGAGCCTCACGGGTGGAACGTTCGACCCGCAGGTTGAACGACAAAAATAGTCGGTAAGTGACAATTGTTGCTATTTTTTGTTTTTTTTTGGGTTTTTAGATTTTTTTTTTCATTCATTCTTTTTTTTTGGGGGGGGGGGGGGGGGGTTGCCTATAAAACCCTCTAAGTTCACTTCATTTCACATCTCTATTTATCAACTCTCTTGCTCTCTCTACTACCACTGCTCAATTCAATCAAGTTCTTTCAACAAAGAATTTAATAATTTCTATCAAATTGAATTCGTCTTGACTCAACAATCTCAACTACATCTACTACAAACTCTCTCAAAAGAAGCTCTTTCTCTTTCTACAACTATGTGACTATGTCTACTACAAACTTCATCGACTATGTCTACTTCTAGAGCCTCTCTACTATTATTTTTTCTCTCAACTCTATATACGATTATTCGTGAAGTACGGTATCAAAATTTCTCAACCCTCTCAACTATTTATTATTTTCATAGCAATTTTTTTGATCATATTTGTTTGTTGGTTTTTCGATACTCTCTCTCAACCCTCCTATTGTTTATTAGATTTTTTTTTTTTTCACATATACCTCCAATATCATATTTTTGTTGTATCACATACATTACTAAAGCACTAGAAATCATTTTTTACATACACTACTACTATAAACTATTTATCATGTCTAGATCACGAGGTAGCGGCCGTAGCCAAAGTGGACAAGATTCCACTAGTTCTTCTCGTCGGCCTCCAATAATCCCATAATTAAAACCCGAATATAAATCCACACTTAACATAGATTCTCACGTTGTTCCTCAACATGACATAGAACATGAAATGCATACTAGGGACACACAAACACATGAAACCAAATCTGAACAACCCACTTCTAGTAGAAAAACTAGAGGTGAAACTAGTGATTGACACAAATTTTATGATTTTATCACCGACGAGGAGAATCCTAGTACAGGAAATAAGATTTGCAAAACTTGTAGTAAGAGTTACAAATGGAAAAAGGATGAGAGAATGGGTACAATTAAACGATATATTTTAAATGTACACCACGCATTAGTATAAAACCAACAATCACAACAAAAATCAACCATAGGACCGGACATATAGATAACCACTCCTATGATTCCAAAATTGTTCATCGGAAAATGGCCAAACTAGTTATTAGGGTGTGTTACGTTTTTCCTATTCTGAGAATAGGAACGTAGAGACATTTAACCAAAATGTACTGAATCCACATTTTAAAAGAATTCCTAGAAATACACTCAAGGCAGATTGTTTTAAACTTTACAACGAAATGAGAGACGCTTTAATTGCACTATTGTATTCTTTGACTTGTAGAGTATCGTTAACTTTCAATTATTGAAAAGGTTATAACAATATTCCGATGATGGGCATAACTTGTCATTGGATTGATAGTGATTGGATGATTCAAAATAGAATCATATCACTTGTCGTTGCCGTATCCTTATAGTGGTCTGGATATCACAATACATATTTTAGAAGTTTGTGATTTATTTCAAATTCATGTTAAAATTTTTAGTATTAGTTTTGATAATGCATATAACAACAATGCTTCGATTAGTACATTAAAAACACAATTAACTCTACCATGTAATGAAATTTTTTATGTTGGATGTGCATATCATATTTTAAATTTATGTGTACAAAATACATTGAGTGTAGCCGATCCATATGTAAATGCAATTAGAAGTTATGTACATTTTATTTCTTTGAGTGTTATTATGCTTCAAGAATTTAAAGAATGGTGTAAACTTAGAGGAAAACATTTTAGAAAATTTCCTGGAGATGTTAAACACCGATGGAATTCTACTTTCGATTTACTAAATGTTGTTACTCAATACAAAGATATTATAAACGATTTTGTATTGAAAAATAATGAAAAACTTTCAAATGACTCCCCAATCATTTTTTTTGCTGAATCTTTGTTAAGATTTTTTGAACCATTTAAAACTGCAACTGTGAAGTTTTCCAAATCTTATGATTCTACTTCTAGTAGTATTTTTATTTCAATAATTACTATGGTGCAAACTGTTCAAGACATGATTTCAGACAAATACTTTAGCCATATTGTTGTTCTCGCTTATACTAAAATTTTGAAGTATTTTAATCCTCCTCCTATGTTATATTGTATTGCTGCTATTATGGATCCACGTATGAAATTAGCGGGTACGAGGAGTTTAACTGAAATATTTTTACTTTACTTGGAGATGATTCTGAATATGATTGTAATGAATTTTTAGCTAGCTATTAATTGATATTGAATAACTTGTATGATTATTATAATAGAACTTTTGCATGTAGTAGTACAACTAGTATAATTACTTCTTCTTCTTCTTCTTCTTCTTCTTCTAATTCTAGAGGTAAGGGTAAGAGTACATTAGAATATTCCATTGCTAATTTACTTGCACGTATTAAATAAAAAAACTAGGACTAATGCACCTAATGAATTAAATTGGTATAATCTACAAGATAGTGAGAGTCCTAGTACTAAAATTGAAGTGCTACAATGGTGGAAAGAGCATGAAAATCTTTTTTCTGTTCTTTCACACATGGCTGGAGATCTACTAACTCCTCATGTCTTTACAGTTGCTTCAGATATGCTTTTTCTACAAGTGGCAGGGTTCTAACAGATTACAGGAATCACTTGAAGTCGGATTCGTTGGAGATGCTCATCTGCACCGAAGATTGGATGGAGGCTGGAGATAGGACACAAGGAAAAGCGGTCGACACCTCAACGAGTAGAAGCAACTCGCCTGAAGATCAACAACAAGAGTAGGGAATTTAGGGCGATGAGATCATAGATTTAGGTTAAGTAGAGGTGGACAATAGTAGTCCAATGCCCTCTCTTCAATATAACCCTAGGTAATCTTGAACTCTAGATTATCCCCTTAAACATGTAATTAAAGAAATTTGTATGTTTTTTTATTATTACATGAATTTGTAATTTTGTATATGAATTTCATAGAAGTTGAAATGAATAATACATAAAAATTTTGTTCCATTCTTATACAATAATATATACAAATTTCATAGAAGTTGAATCATTAAATACCTGGGCCAACCCGTGAACCAGCCTGGCCCGATATGGGTTCTACCCGTACGGGTTTGCGGATCGACCCAGATCTCCCAACCCGACCCAGTTAGTGGCCCAACCCTACCTCAGCCCGCCCGAAACCCAGGCCAACCCGGGCGGTTTGGACCCGGTTCAACTTGATCGACCCAAATGCCAACCCTAGGGGGCGCTGATGGTGATTAGGGATTAGGTTAATTCGTTCATTAGGGTTAGGAGATAGTTATGGTAATATATAGGCAATAATTAGGGTTTAGGCTTGGGTTAAGTTTGGGTTTGGATTTTGCAATTGGGCTCGGGTTTGGGTTTGAATTCGAATAGTAGATTCACAATAATAAAATAGCTAGACAATATTTTGACTGACGAATAATTATAGATAATCAGGTAATCTAGTGCATGCAAATGAGTTCAAAAGAATTAAAAATATGGTTAATAACCAAATTAAAAATATATGTAAGAAAATACATATAAACGAATCAGGGAGTTACACCCTCGGTGTGCGCTGAGCAGTAGGGCCTCCGCGATGTCCTTAATGCCCGACATGAAGGGGCGGACCTTCGTCAGTGCCTAGATGAGAAATGCTTCGAGATGGTGGTTCCCGCTTAGAACACCCTAAAGCCGAAGGAGTCCTTCACCCCGGCGCTAGAGATCTTCTATGACGCCTTTATCACGAGGACAAAGTCACGAGAGGAGCCTATTCCTAGTCTGCGAGCTCCTAGGAACAACAAAGAAGATAAGGTATCCGTGACCTGGGCTGAGTTCTGAAACTTCACCGATCAAGTACTTAGGGCCATCCAAGGTGCCCCAAATAGGGACTGGCAGACATATTATAACGCCTCGAGTTCCCTAACACAGGAAAATCGTGATACAAGCCAGAATCTTTCGTTCAAATTAGTCCAAACACAGTAAAATCACAAAAAATATAAACTTTTATTTCCACAAAAAATATTATTTCAAGTACAAATTGTACAACAAGAATTATATCATGAATTACATCCCAAAAATTTACTGTACAACACTTATAATCTAACAAAGTACAACAATCAGAAACTCTGCAACACACTGGACAACAGCTTCAACTGATCGCTCCCCACAGCTTGAGTCTCCTGCTCCAAGATCAGCTGCACTAAACAGAATGTGGGCACGTCAGTTGAATACAACTGACGCAATGCTGCTAAAACCAGCTGCTACCCAAAACTCAACAACCAGGATTTGATGCAAAAGAAAAATATGTAGACAAGTCACAAGTGTTAGTGTATGCCATGCCCCTAGAGTCTAATGCACAATTCAAAATGTACAATTCAAATGCAAAGGATGCACTTACTCTAATGCAATTCATTTGGAAACGTATGCATCCCATACTACATACTTACCCAAAATATAACTTCAATGGAAATGTATACATCCCATACTACATACTTCCCAAGGAGTTCGCTTTCTTGTGATTGTAGGGTTCGATCCCTCGCGATGCATCCTACTATTGTACTCTTTCCCATTCTTGACATTCACCTTGTGGCTGTTGATGTTGCATATGGTCGGTCTACTGCCGCCACTGCAGTCAGTAGTGGTGTCCCCTGTTTTTCACTACACACGTCTCCCGATAGTCCCACTGCTCCGGACCTCACCCAAAAGTTGCTAAGAACATAAAGGTAGCCCGCAAGCTTACCGACATGCATAGATGTCTTACTCCCCCTTGGAGAGTCTTACTCTAGCTCCTTGTCTGTACTAACAACATAGAACTTGACAGACTTGTAGGGTCCATTCCCTACATCTGACAGGAGCACCTCCCGTTCTTACCACTAGATCCCAGAAATAAACAGACGAGACTATGCCGCCCATCTCCCCTACCGGCAAGACGGTGCTGCACGTGTCCCCTTGACAGGCGAGTACAACCACCCAACTAGTGTCTATCCTATCACTACATAAGACTGCTCATAGGATACTACTACACATCGATACTAACTTGGAACTGAAAAAGCACATACTACTCTTAAATGCTAGCTAGTAAAAGCCCAGCCATCAACCACAATAACAAAGCCTAGGGAAACCAGCACGGCCCCTAGACCAGGCTTGAGAGTTTTCCTAACTTGGCCCAGACTTGACCCACCTGTAATATCCCATAAAATAGCATATAGCTATTTTGCATCATAATCTGTGCATAGTTGAGAATTGCACGCGATTATATATTTTTCTAATAATAATTATTTTAATTAAGAAATTTCAGATATATTAGTGATTCTGAACTCGATGAGGTATATTCGGGATATCTTCTTAATTAAATTTTGTGTATTGTTCCGATTGTTCTAACGAGACAATCTTTGGGGCAAATAATATTTTTATAAAATATATTCTTATATTCTACAAATAAGTATTTTATTTGTAAATTGTGTATATATATATGTATGTATATTTTGAATGAATCGTATATGATATATATATATGGATACTTCTATGCATTTTACATGTATATGTATATGTATATATTTATATGTGTATGTATTTGTATGTATGCATATTTAATTGAGTTGTGTTGAAGTGAATTGTAAATATATATACATTGAAGTGTATGTATGTATGTATGTATATATATATATATATATATATATATATATATATATATATATATATACTTGTTAGGATGTGTAAGAATCACACACAACCAAGAGTTCTCTTTGGATCATGATGATCAAACACAAAACCTAGGGCTAGGATTGATTCTAAATGTTATTAAAACACCTCCCAACCTCACTCTTTCTCCCCATTTTTTCTCCACCGACCAAAACCCCCTTCCCCTTCTCTCAAAACTGCCGAAACCCAACACCCCCATGGCCGACCTCCATTTCCCCCATCTCCATCTCAACTTTTCACCCCAAAATCTCCACCTCCATCTTCTTCTACTTTTCCTACTCTTCATCTTCTACTACAATTTTATTCTTGAAATGAGAAAAGAAAAAGAAAGAAGATGGGTTTTGATATTTGCTTATGGGTTCTTGAAGTTTTGAAGGAGAAGAATAATTGCAAAGGAGGATGAGCTAGAAGCAAAAGGGCTCTTCATTTCTTCAATCAACTTGTGGGTGTTTTCTAAACTACTTCTTATTTAATTTGTTTTTATTTAAATTGTGCGAATAAGATGCTTGTATGAATGCTCGTTAGCAGTAGACATGGTGTAGAAATGGTTTGTGATTGAAATTTGGCTTGAATGTGGAGTTGAGGTAGAATTGCAAATTTAAGCTTAAGAACTTGGTTATGTTTGAAAATTTTAACTTGGTGATACATTAGAATTGTGATTCCAAATTTTTACTGAATGATCTTGAATATGTATAGAACAAGCTTGAATTATTTCTGAATTTTCAGATTTTATTTGAGGGGTTTACAAGTTGTATTTCTGAAATCAGTGAGTACTGGAAATTCTAAAGTTTTGGGGTAAACATAAGTTGAGTATAAAAATTCATAACTCGATATCTATAAGGGATTTTGAGTTGAAACCTAAAAGGAAAAGTTAGATGTATATATTAACAACTTGTATTCCAAATTTCAGAATTTCTGGAATTTATTTGCTATTTTTAATGTATTTGTTTGTTCAATCGGGTCAGCAAAAAATTCGCTGCTGCTGAGAGTGAAAGTTGGACTTTGAAAATTCATAACTCTCAATTAGTATAAGATTTAGTAATGAAATTTGAAATGTAGCATCTTGTATATGTCTACTATTAGTGTACCAAATTTGAGAATTTATGGAGAACATTTTGTGCTTCATTCGATCGATTGAAACAGCGCAGCGAGAAGGGCATAGCTGCTGTTTGTGTTTGAGAATGGCTAAAATTGTCCCTTATTTGAAAAATCATAACTCCTAGGATATTATGAGTTATGATCTAAACTTTTGGGTTATTGCTCTTGTCTATGTCTAATTACTGAATCTAAAATTTCATAATCATTGAACATGTAGTTAAATTGATTTTGAATTTTGATCGGGCTATGTTCAGTTCAGTTTAGCTTTGAGTAGTCAGTGAATTTAGGTAATTCTGGATTTATGTGTTATGAATTTGGTGGAATAATCAACTAGAGAATTGTAGTAGAGAGTTGCAGTAGATTTCCAAAATATCTTGAATCATGCAATTTCAACTTGTGGTTTGAAAGTTATGATTTTTTAAAGATTGGGGCAGAACCGTCTTAATTGAAGGATTTGGTTTTTGTAAGGGAAACTCATTTCTTGTGTGTTTAGTGATAGAAATTGGAGTTTTAGAGGACTTTGGTGGATGAATCTGAGGATGTGTTCAACTAGGAAATTATAGTAGACACTCCCAGCTTTCCATAGAATCCAGAATTAAGTAATTCCGACAAGTAAACAAGTTTTTATGTTGATGGAAAGATGCAACAATTGTATGGAGGAATGCACAGCTGAGAATATATATGGTTTTTATAGCTTCTAGATGGCTGAATATGAGAAAATGGTTAACTAGAGACTTGGTAGTATAGTCTTAGTTTCCCAGAATGGGTAATTTCATGCAATTCTAATTTGTATTTTGGAAGTTATGAAGGTTACAAGTTTCAACAACCTGCTGTCTTATTCGATTTCAAGCATGTATTTGAAATCAGGAAACTTCAGTTCTATAAGGAATTTGAGAGAGTTGTCAACTAGGAAATTGTAGTAGAGGTTCCCACCTTTCTAGAAAATCAAATTTTTGTTGGTTTCCGTTAAGTGTAGCATCAATTGTGGAATTTTCTACATGCTACAGGATTTATAACTATAAGGTGATTTGAGTTTTAAGATGATTGAATGATTATGTAAGACCCCGAAAAATAGTATATGGCTATTTTGCATTGTAATCTGTGCGCGATTGAGAATTGCACATGATTATGTATTTTCTGATAACAATTATATTTTAATTGAGAAATATAAGATATATTGTCTACTTTATTTTATAATTTTGAAGGATTATTACGAAGTAGTTTTAATGTATTTTGTATGGATGGTCTTATTAAAGTAGAGATTTGGGGGCTTATAGACAATTATCCCTTACATTAATTATCTATCTATTTATTTATTTATTTATCTACTTTACAAACCCCCCCCCCCCCTTCTCCTCCCTTCTCCTTCCTTCTTCCTTCCCGTTCGTTTCCCATCCCGACCCCAAAGAACCCCCCCAACCCTCCTTCTCCTTCTCCTCCTTCCCCCGATCACTCCCGGCCGAAAGGAAAATCCCACCACCTCCTTTCTCCTTCCTTCTCCTTCTTCTTTCCCTTCCGATTTCCATCTCAACCCCAAACCGAGAACCCATTCGGCGATGATTTCCCCACCTCTAATCCACCTCATTTCTCCATGGATTTCAAATTAAATCGAGGGGGTAGACTAAGTGAATGGTTCTCTACATCGTGGTAGCCTCGGATTTTCGAAAGGATTTCGGGAAGGTAAACCCTAACTTATTTTATTGTTTAAAATTGAGAGAGGTTAATTTCTTTTGTGTAGGAGTATTATGGTAGGGAGATTTAGAGATGTTGGAAATGGTAGATGTGAGAAATTAGCAGATTATTAGAGAGATTGCAAGTTGTTAGTAAATTAGGATTTTGGGTTTGTAAAAGGGAATTATATATGTAAGAATTAGTTCTCGTATGATAGTAGAAATTGTAGTTCGACTATTAGAATAATTTAGGAGTGTTTTAGTAATTGTTTAAAAATAAGAATCTTGTAGGCGTTAGGTTATTACGTGCATCGCACGTTTGTATCCCAGGCGTTCAATAAACGCTTGTGTGATATTTAGAATAGTGTTATTAGAATTTATGATTGGTTTGGATGATTTGAGTTTTAATTACTTTGAAATTGATGATATGATATATTTGCGACTTTGGATGCGGGGTGGCATGGTGGCGCTTCGGATCTTCACGAAATATGGGAGTATCAATTTATTTATGTATTTTGTGGTTTAAGAAATATGTGAGTATGATGTATCTACCTATATTTTATGTTGTGGCCAAATTTCATGGCTTTTTGATATATTTCGTAGAAGTTATGTTAAAGATTTATTTTGAGGGAAAATACGGATTTTTATGGACCCAAAAATAGGTTTTTGTGATATTTGGTGAAATTAACTATTTTGAGTATATAAAACCTATATAATGGATTAGTTGTGTATATGGGGATGAGTTACACTTATATAATAATATCGAAATATGTGAGTACGAATTTATTTACGTATTTTTGTGTTTTAAGAGAAATTTTATAATAACCTAAATGGTTGGTATGAATTACATATAAGGCGTATTTAGATCAAGGGTATCAGAATAACGTATATGTGTATATGGGGATGAGTTATATTTATATGATGATATCAAAATATGGTGAGTATGGTTTTATATACGTATTTGATGTTTTTAAGAAGTTCGAATAAACTGAAGTATTGATATGATTTATGGATGAGGCGTATTGGGATAAAGTGCATGGGTATAAATTAATGGATTAGTTATGTATGTGGAGATGAGTTACACTTATATAATAATATCGAATCTTGGATTGTTGTAGGATTGAGGCTCATGCTATGTACCATGCTTAGGTAGTAGTAAGAACCCATTCATGCCTATGTGACATCTAGTAACCCATCATGCTTGAGTGTGATGAACCATTTATGCTTGTGAACCCATGAAATAACATACATGCTTAAGTTGTAGTAACCAGTCATGCTTAAGTTGTATTCATGCTTAAGATTGTTGGGAGTACATGCTTAAGTTGTATTCATACTTAAGAATGTTGTAGGTTGATGTTTAAGTTATATACCATGCTTAAGGCCATTGTAGATTCGTGCTTAAGTAATAAAAAAGAATCATGTTGTTATAGTTGTGGTGTTAACTATCATGTTGTGGGGGTAGCGTTAGTGAGAACCATCATGTGGTAGTTGCAATACTCTAGCTGCATAGTAGTTCTAGATTCAAAGGAACCACACTTGAATTGTATTATGATGGTAGTGAAAGATTAAAAGAACCCATGAGCCCATGCTTTTAGTCCTAGGTGATTCTAGCTCAAACTTGAAGAAAGAACCCAAGAATCTCGTGTATGTAGTTCTAGTTCAATTTGGGGAAAGAAACCATGGATTCTAGTTGTATGAGACCCTATGTAAAGTTGGACCATATCACATGAACATTACTCATCTTCATGTGTAATAAGGGTTAGGAAGGTCACTAATAATCGTTAGCTTGATAAAAGTTTGACGTCGCTTCTTGAGCTTCTCATTGGTAGATGCCTATTTTAGACTGTTAGTAGATTCTTCTGTTTCTTCTAATTATAGAAGATCAAGTTTGCTAGCAAGCACGTTTGGTTGCTTCTAGGTTGATTACTGTATGGTTATTTTTATGTGTGGTTTTGCTCATACGGGCTCGACTGGGCCGTATGTAGCTGTTGATCTCATACGTAGCTTATTTGGCTCGTATGCATGTTGTTGTCTCATACGTAGCTCGCCTGGCCCGTATGTAAATATTGGTCTCATACGTGGCTTATTTGGCTCGTATGAATGTTGTTGTCTCATACACAGCTTGACTGGCTCGTATGTAGCTGTTGGTCTCGTACGTGGCTTATTTGGCTCGTATGAATGTTGTTGTCTCATACGCGGCTCTACTGGTCCGTATGTAGCTGTTGGTCTCATACGTAGCTTGTTTAGCTCGTATGTGTTTTTGGTTACTCGTATATAGCTTCTTAGCTAATACGCAGTTGTTGTGCTCATCTAAGGTGATATCATTGCCCTAGGGCTATCGACCATCAAGACGTGTGTTTACTTTACTCCTAAGGGACTGTGGACGAGTCACTCGCGTGTACCGTCAGATCTTAACTGAGTTGGTTGATCACGGACCGGAGTATGACAGAATCCAAGTTCACGGTAGTAGCATACGAACACGTTCGTATTGCCGAGGTCTTGGATCGATAGGCCATGAACTGGATCCTGAGGGATTCTGGTAAGTCTAGGTTAAGCAGCCTAGTAGAGTTTATCTTGCTAAGTCTGATTTAAGACCTAGCATGTTGTGTTTATAATATTTTCATCCCTAGGATTGTTCAGGGTCAGTGACATCCTTAGGGTAGTAACTTATGGCTATTACTACTTAACCATTACTTATTATCATTTTTGCCGAAGGGAAGGAGTTGGTGTTAAGGATGATTCCTTATGATCCGACCTGTCCTATAGGCCGACACTAGGCAGTGTTATTGGGTTGTACCTTCCCGTCAAAGAGATACGTACGGTGTCATCTCACAAGTTGGGAGCACAGGTTGCATATCTCATCTGTTAATTTCTGAAATACCGTGGCTTGGGGTGCCACAGGATGCAACGTGCAGTCCTGCGCTTGCGAGACCCCAGGGGTGCCACATGGTAGGCTTCGCGCTACCCTGCGCTTGCGAGACCCTATGTTCTTTTAATTTTTGAATGAGGCCCGATACACTGGGCAATAGTGGCATACATGGACACCACTATATGACTGCAGTAACGAAACTAGACGGTACCTGCAACCTTGTTTTTGAGTGAGGTCCGGCATGCCGGGTAGTAGTGGCAAACATAGACACCACGAGCGTACTGCATTGGTGGGACTTGACCACGTCTGCAACCTCATTAGTCATGTTGTATTGTCAGTAACAGAATTGTGTACAAATAGAAATTCATAACGCGGGTTCAAATCCCTATATATGGAGAAACGGCTTGAGATGGGGCGTATGTAGTATAAGATGCATACTGTTCCGGAGACTTGCTTGCATTAGAATAAGAGCATCATTGTATTGGTAATCTTGCATTAGAGTTAAGTCATAACATACACTGGCACATCAATTATATGTACACGTTTCTTTTCCATTCAAGAAGAATTGCGAGTGTGATAGTTGAAGTAAATTAATAACCAAGCTATGGGCTTGGGATGTGATGTGATATTAACCAAGTTCGGCTTGGGGTGCGGTGATCATCACCCAAGCTATCGGCTTTGGGGTGTGATATGTTATTGCCCAAACTATGGTTGGGATATGGAGTATATTGTGATGAAATGCATGTAAATGGTAATGTGCAATGAGATGTTAGGTAGGACATGAATGAATGTGGCAGTATGAGAATGAATGCATCTGTTTATGATGTGATACATGATATAATGCAAAAAAATCAATATCTATATTATGAGAGTGGTTATGAAAATGGTTAATAAAGATAAGTATGTTATGAGCGGGTATGGATATACATACCGGTGATGACTCAGAGAGTATTTGATGTGAAATCCCATTAATGATATTTACATGTTCAGTTGTTAAGTAAACTTTAATTATCTTGGTATTTGTAAGTTTGTTCTGTGTTTACTTATAAAGTTTAATTTATTGCTTATTCAGAAAATTATACTCACACCAGAAATGGCTAACCCCTTAGTGTTTGGGGGTTAGGGAGTCCCTGGACTACCCTAGGTCCCCTACTGTTATAGGTCCTCAGTAGTGCTGAGGTGAGGTGTAGATTCATGGTTCTGTGGAGTGGAGCTTCAATTTATAATTTGTTGTTTAAGGTTTATTTATGTGAATAGTGAAATTCATGATTTAAATTGTATTTTTGATGTATAAGTATGTGGATGATGATGATGAGTATAGTGTGGAGTGGCATGATATGTTTTTGACCCGTACCCATCTCGTTGTGGAGTACCGGGCCCCGTGGTATGTTTTATTAGTTATTTTCTAAAAAACCTTACTACGTTTTCAAAGGAATTTATGGTTTTTAATTGATAATTGATATTCTGTTATGAGTTTGGCCACCAGAGCATGATATTTATATTGCCTGTGTGATTCTGCTCATTTTGGCTTGGGGAGCCCATGATATTATTGCCTGTGATGTGAGCTACGGAATTTAGAGCAGAATTCCGTAAGCTTTTTGTGTTTCGGGACAGAAATTATAGGGGAAACTCTGCCCAAATTTTCTTTGAAATATTATTGTCTTAGTTTATGTTTAAAGTGATATAGAAATTGAAAGAATTGATTTTGGAGTCAAAAAGGAAAAAAAAAAGGGGCAGGCGTTACAGTTTGATATGACAAATTGATATTTGTAATTATTGTGTAATAACTCTGATGGCAAGAAAAGTGTTTTAAATTTTTCCAGTTTTTCTGTGTATCTTGACTAATTGAAGAAAAGATCTTGGCATGTGTCACGGTTTCCCAGTTACGTGGAAATCGGGGCATTACAGATTATCCCTATTAATTACTTCATTTGGGATTTATATGAGATTCTTGTGCTTAGTACTCATGGTGGACACATAAGTAAGTTGGGAGAATAGCTATATGGTCGATTGTTGTATGGGGGCTCGTAGCTAGTATAACTTGGAGCTAGTCTAGGTTGTGATACCCTAGGACTATCAACCCAGTTGGCAAGTATTGTGATTGATTTATTTCCACCTCAAAAGATAGTGAATTTCCTGTGCGCCGCCCGATCATTTACCGAGAGAAGGTCGACCGCGGGCCGGGATACTGGATGAGATTCGAGACGGATGTGGTGGTGACAGATGGAGATCGGATCTCCGACGTTTGGGGTTGATAGGTTAGGTTATCTACCTCGTCTAGAATGTAAGCTGCCTGGGTCTGTCAATAACTGAATATTAAAAATTGTGTGTGTTTCACCTCTGTTGTCGGGTATGAGGCACTCCCTCGGGTACCGTTGTACTGCTCGCTGAGGGTCGTGGGCCGGAGACATTAGGTCGAAGACCTACAGAGGTGTTGGCAATTGATGAATGTTGGTTCCCCGTGATTAGTTATTTTGACAGAATCATTTGGGCTCAATTATTCGTTAGACACTGTGCATGATTTGACAACTAGCATGGTTTAGCAACCAATGTTACTTCAGATTGTATTTCTTTACTTTTCTCTTGAAGACCGAGTTGATGTTACGGGTGATTTCCTATAATCTGACTTGTTCTAATGGCCAGCACTAGGCGGTGATAACCAGGGTTATCTCTTCCTGTCATTAGGGATACGTGTTGCGGTGCATATCTCACACTGCTGATTCCTGAAGTGTCATGGTAAGAACACGAGGGTCCCTGACGGATAAGGGCTTAGACCTTCGAGGCCGTCATGTTCTTATGTTGAGTGGACACGAAAGGACCATGGGGCTGCTGTCCCATGGATCTTCAGCGCCATAGATATGCTGTTATGTATTTGTAAGATCGTCATGACATATGGTGTGATCCAGACTGGATTGGGACAATAGTGGAAAACGGGGACACCACTGTGTTTATCAGTGACAACTGTAGGATTCACCAGCCAAGATTGTATCTATCTGGAACAGGTTGAGTACAATAGTAGAATGTATTTGCATGGCGGGGGTTAGAAACTGAAACTGTAGAAAACGGCTTGATTTGGAGCGTTTGTAATATGGGATGCATGTGTGTCCAAAGTCTTGCTGACATTAGACTAAGTGCATCTGTTTTCTGTGCATTGTGTATTATACATTAGACTTCAGGTCATGACATACACTTAGACTAGGAAATGAGGATGCACATTTCTGTTCTCATTAAAGGCTGATTGTGATTGCTAGTTGGAGATCCCTGTTTTCTTATCAACATTGCGTCAGTTTATGTACTGACGTGCCCACTCAATTAGGTGCTGGATACCGGGTCGCGAGTGCAGGAGGACTCAAGACAAGCAGGGCATCCAAGTAGAGTACCAACGTACCTACCTACCATTTGAGCAGGTGCAGGAATATCAGAGTAGCGCAGCGGAGGATTCGAACAACAAGGTGCATCTCAGAAAAGTAGCATGACCGCTCGGTGGAGCTTCAAGTAGAGACCAGCTGACTACCGTTTTGGGTGGCAGGCGGTAGCGGTTACAAAATAGTATTTGTAATACTTTAATGTAATAAGTTGTAATGAGTTAGTGTAATATGTATTCCTTGTTCAAGAACAAGACAATGGTTGTAATTTATGATGTAATGATTTTATTTGGCAATAAAAAGTTTTTAAATTCCCATGTTATTACTGTGTTGAGATACATTTGAAGGCAAAGATTCTGGTTGTGTCACGGATATCCGGTAACGGGGATCCGGGGCATTACACCAGCGAAATTTGACCTCTGTCGATTGCAATTTATCCTCTTGCTTGGATCTCGACCCCGTCTCCAGCCCGCGATCAATCCTCCTGGGTTAGTGATCCGCCAGTGCCTGAAGAATGTCTTCATCCATAGCACTCGAGGTAAGAAAGTTACTAATCCTGAAGGGTCAAAAATGAGTTGATAGTCTTAGGGTGATAACCACTACCCTAGACCATCAACAAGCTGATACATAGCCAAACACAACTCAATTCGGTGGACATCACAAGTCCAAACGAGCACGATCAATTCATAATTTAAAAGCTAATCAACAGCAATCCAACTCCAATTATGGCCTTAAAATTACACAGTATCTCGACCTAACCCCAGGACACTACCAGGCCCAAGGATATCAACGTTAACCAAACTATGGCCAAATTAAGCGGCGAACTGACCACTGGCAATTGCCACCCCGCCTTCCACGCTTGGAGTTGATTGAGACCTCGGCCCGACCAACATTTTATTCCCGTTAAATAATTTCACTCCATGATCTCTTGACCAAGTGGTAGCACCAATAACAACGGACATCCCTTCGTGTACGGCAAGTACGCCGACGCACGTGTAACACCCCGAGTTCCAAATAGGACTGAATTCGAAGTTCCACAGGATCTTTACACTTCACTTTGTACATTTTACAAGGAATTTAAATTTTTTTATACAACAATAATTACATTAAAGTAGCGGGATTATAAATTACAACATGATACATGAATTGAATAACAACTTGAACATTTCTTTAAGCAGCAATCATTCTTTAGTCTTGTCATTCACTTTATCCTGCATAGAAACTGTGGGCACGTCAGTTGCATACAACTGACGCTAGGTTATAATACATCAATTTCTCTTACTTAGAAAGCACACACTTGTCACAAACAAAGTTAAGGGGGACTATCTTATTGATGTCGTGTGTGAATGTGCACTTAGTCCTTAATGCAGTTGTTTATATTAGATGACACTAATGCGCACTTGTTCGGATTCTATGCATCCCATACTACATAGGTCCGAGGGCAAGCCCTTATATCTTGTAGGGTTGGATCCCTTGTTATGAATTAAACTACTACGGTAACTACGGTAAGTATCCTAGATGTTCTATGAGTTACGAGCCCATGTCCAGACAGCCTGGAGGAAAATCCCATGTCATGACATGACACATCATGTAGAAAACCTATGGACAATTCGCCTCTGTCATAGGACAATGGCACTACATAGCCGCCAAATATCCCACAAGCGTCGCCACGGTCCCGATAATTCAGGAGATTTATTCACGTCATGACATGACGCATCATGTAGACAGCCTGTGAATACTCTCACACCATAAATCCGAGGCCCTCATACTTATGTTTTTCTCTTACTTTCATCACATCTCCACTATGTGTCTAATCCTTAGATAATTGAATCATGAATAAAATCAATACTCTAGAATTAGCATTACCTCTACATCGGTCTTAAACATCAATCATTTACCATGACCCAAATTTATCACGTTTCTCTTTCAAAATTTCATTCATGCCGTTGTAAGGACTTAGCTAAAACTCTAGTCACAATTCTCTTTTCATGTTCATTAAAAATGAGAGCATTCATATTCACAAATTTCATGTTCCATCATATTCTCTTGTATTTCATTTTCCATGCACATTGCATAATTTAAACAACAATCTCATATTTAATCTTACTTAATTTTTCCATGTCAAAAACTCCTTTTGAAACTACACAAAATTTCTCTATATTCAAAAATGTTTGTTGGCTTTAATTACAAAGAAAATCATATTCTAAGAAACTTTATTAATTTCTTTTACTCAAAATTGCTTCTGACTCTCATATAATAAGCCAGAATTTGTAGAAATAATTTTCATGTAGCCTAGGTATTTTTAGAAAAATTCTAATTTATTTTTCTCAATTTTTTTTATATATTTAAAACTACCAAAAATTTTAAAATAGGAAAAAAAATCAAAAAGCCAAAAAAGTGGCCAAGGCCGGATTCGAACCAGTCAACCCCCCCCCCCCCCCCCCCCCCCCCCCGCCAATTAACAATAACCGTCCCAAATTGCACCCAAGAACCAGTAAGTCCAAGGCAGGTAACTGTTATAGGGAGAACCAATTTTATACTTAGGGTATAGCTTTTGGGTTTGAGTTAAAATCGAATTTTAGAAAAAAATAGAGTCTTTTGAGAGACTCGAACCCAAGACCAAATGTAACGCCCCGAATTCCAAAATACACTGAATTCAAGATTCCACAGGATCTTTATACTTCTTTCGTACAATTTTATAAGGAATTTAAAACTTTTCACTTTACATCAGAGTTACAAGAAATCTTTACACTTTACATTTTATAGCGGAAGCAATTTTACAACATTTATATAAAGGTACATCCACATTTGAATAATCGCTAAGCATCATTTCTCCTTTAATCTTTATCATGTCATTTACCCTGCATACAAAACTGTGGGTACGTCAGTTTATTCAACCGACGAACATTATACACGGCCATCCTCTCTATGCCGGAAACAGTATAACTGATTTTCCATATTTAACAAACACAAACTTGTCACATATCAAACTAAAGGGAATACCCTATTGATGTCGTGTTGTGATTGTGCACTTAGTCCTTAATGCAGTTATTTATATTATATGACTCTAATGCGCACTTGCTCGGATTTTATGCATCCCATACTACATAGGTCCGAGGGCAAGCCCTTAACCGTTCTTCATCTTGTAGGGTTCAATCCCTCGTCATGACTTAATCTACTACTGTAACTACGGTAAGTATCCTAGATATTTTCTGACATACGAACTCATGTCTAGGCGCCCTGGAGGGAATCCCAACACACTGACACATGACTCATCATGCAGGCATCCTGTGGTAATTCAGCTCCTACCATAGACATGACACCACCCGCAGTCGTCAAACACCCCACGAGCGTCGCCACCGGGACGGTACTCTAGAGCAGTATCCACGCCCTATCATGACTCATCATGGGACATCCTGAGATACTCTCTCGCCGCCAATCCAATGGCCCTCATACTCAATGTTTTTCTCTTACTTTCATCACATCTTCACTATGTAACTAATCCTTAATTCTAATGAAATCATGAACAAAATCAATCTCTTAGAGTTAGCCCTCTCACTACTACTGGTCTTATTTCTTTCATTTCACAATGACCCAAACTTGGTCTTTTCAATGTCAATAATCATATTTCATCACTTTTCACTTGCCAGTGTGAGTTCTGGCTACACCCTAATTTTCAATTTCATTTCTCAAATTCATATGTTTGAGTTGTCATACTCAATAACATTTCTCTTTTCCAATTGCATGATTTCCAATCTTTTCAGGAGTCAATAATCATACTTGAAGTTCAATTATACATCACACATTTCTTAATCCACATGTATTTCCACATTAAAAATCATATCACAAAATATCTAGTCAAAGTGAATATTCACCACTCACTATTGTCACACAATTTTTTAATAAGAATAACTCATACAAACTTCACAATATATACTTTCTTTCCTTCAAAATTTTCTTTTCTAGCACTTATCTCAATTTTCTTTGCGAAACACATTTTTCATGAAATATAAGAGTGCAAAGCTATAGTTCTAACTATACTTTTATTCCCAAATATACTTTATTTCCTTCCAATGACTCCTAATTAATTTTCATAGGTCACATGAATTTAGAATAATAATAGTATTTTTTTTTCATAATTTTTTACACCTCAAGAAACCCACAAAATCATTTTTTCAAAAAAAGTAATATTCTGGCCAAGCCAGGATTCGAACCAGTGACCCAAGGGAAACCAACCGCACACACTAGCCACTGGGCTACTTGTGCTCATCGATATAAGGAAAGGTCAGAGACTTAAATGCTCTCGGACTGAAAATTGATTAGATTTTAAATGCACATAAAAAGATTGGTGTTCTCAAGAATCAAACCAGCGACCTCGACCACTTACACCGCATCACTGTAGCGCCAAAGAGCCTACTGACCACTTGAGCTATAGGCTCAAGTTGTCTCAACTACAACTCGAATTTTATTTCAATCAATTCTCTGTTCAATTAGAACATTTCGATGTTCAAAGCTCTTATTTTAGTTTTGCTTTTACTAAAATTCTTGTAAATCTCCAGAATATTTATTCAAACAATCTTTGACATTCCAGTAATTTAAAAATAATTTTTCTAGTAATTAAACACATATTTTTCATACAATTAATTCAAATTTTATACTACTACCATCGCATCTCATTTTGACATTTCTTATACAACTTAACATTAATATTTCCTATATCAATTCCCTATTTATTTTTTTTTCTTTTACAAACCCAAAACATATTTCAAGTTACTTATTCTAAACATTATCACAAAAGTCCATCTAATCACATACAGCAACAATTTCATCTACTAGCATTTGCATTTAGTTTTGATACTAACAACAAATTTTAATTCAAGCATTCCATAGCTACAAACAATTTACATACAACTTAAGATTCATGACAGAATAACATGCAATATATTTAGCATCAATTCAATCAACTAATAAGTTATTTTTCCCATTAAGTGTACTCTTATTAATCTCTTTCATGCATTATCATTTCAATCAATCTTAGCATGATATCTAATTAGAAATATGGAAAATAACCCATCTTATTTGAAGAGAACAAATTTGCAACACCTCCTAAACAAAAGAGTCCTTCACGAGCTTGCCAAAAGAGTGTTCCTCCTCCTCCTCCTTGATGTGCACCCGAACCTTCAAAAGATGCAATCCGAGCCCTCCTTGTGATGATGCCGGCCTTCCTTTGATTGCAAGCACAACTCACCCACCAACTCTCAATCTTTTATCTCACTTACTACACTACTAACAATTGTATTTTCTACTATAGGTTTTGGAGAAATGAAGAGTGCAAGAATAACTAGGTTGGGGGGGGGGGGTATTTATAATAAAAATTGGAGCAAATGAGGGGCTAGCATTAATCTAGGAGTTAAAGATAAAAGGCTAGGATTTAAGGGGAAGTTGTAGTAACCAACCATGATCCAAACAACTACCACCCATAACTCCATTTTTCTTTTTCCTTTTCCCTCCATTCAAAAACGGCCCATAGTGTGCTTCATGCACGTGTACGTGCAATGCACGTGCATTCATTAGTTCTTCATATAAAAAGTTGTACATTTTATTTTTATAAAAATACTCTTGTAAAAGTAGTCTACATTACAAGTTGTGATAAAAGAAGAAATAACTCATGGGTTTTAATTAATGGGCCAAATAATGGTTTACAAAATAAATTAGATTTGGGCTAAAAAGATTTATGTTTATTTGAAGAAAATGGGCCTTTATAAAAACAATTAGAGAACACGTATACATATATATATATATATATATATATATATATATATATATATATATATACACACACACACACACACACACATTATCCATAATGAAGATGATTATAAGATTTTATACTACAAAAAATTGCACGTGCACAATACGTGCAAAAATAAAATAATACTTTTCATAAATGAAAATCGGGGTATTACACCAAAAGCTCTGCTCGGCTATAGTAACGCAACCAAAACGCACCCGAAGACCAGTAGGTCTGAGTGACTAACCAGTATAGGTTCGGAATAAAATAATTTTGTATTAGACTGTACCGTCTCTAGTTCTTCTTTTAGTAAACTCGATTTTTCTCAATTTATTTGCACTTATAAAATCTAGATCTTTTCCCGACTATTATTTTTTTTGTTAAACAGTAACTTATATTTTATTAGATTGTCAAAAATATCATTTTACACATAGTAGATTATTTCTATTTAGTCTTTTTTTAAAAAATATGGATCATGAATACATTTTCGACATAGGAAAATTTTCTTTTTAGAATAATCTTTTGTCACCATATTCCCGCTTTCATTCATAATTAGTTCATACAACTCTTTTCATTCTTTAACAAAGATCAAGCTCTTAAATTAGTCTTATTCTTACAAAACTAATCTTTCTCTTATGTTTCAAGAGGCAACATGGATGATAATCTAGTGACTACAATATTACTCTTATATGGCAATTAAGAACACACTTTACCACAAATCAATTTATTTCATAATCCATGGTTTACTAGTTTGCATTCTATAAATTACTCATAGGCACATTTTTTCACATATTGCAATCTACAATTCATTCATAAGCAAATTTTCCATAATATCATAATTCATCAATTCTAGCATGCAAATATACTAACAAACCATCAGAACACATCTTAATTAATACATTCCAATTCATTTTACTAACTTTTCATGTAGATCAATTTGAGTTTTTTTTCTATCTAGTCTCTTCAAACAAGTATAGATCAATCTTTCCTACTTATTTTTAACATGTTCACGATTCCAAATCCTAGCATGATATCTAAATTAGAAGTTTGAGAAATCACCCACCTCTTGATGAAACAAATGGAAAAACTTCTAAGATACTCATTGAACACACGAATGGTTCCCTTCTCCTCCTAGTTGTGCCACCAAATTTGAGTCTTCTCCTCCTTGCCAGAGTGAACCCAAGCTCTCCTTCCTCTTGATGTATGGACGGCCTCTAAGGTTGCAAGAGCACACAACACACACAACTCTCAATCTTTTTCTCACATTATTCTTTCTTTTCCTCACAATTTGTTTCTTTTTCTTTTCTCTTCTCTTGTAAATTTTCTAGTGTAAGCCATGAAGAAGATAAGGGGGGTATTATACAACTCAAGCTCAAATGAAGGGTTGAGATGAGTTTAGATGAGAGGCCAGGATGCATTTAGGAGTTAGAACAACTAACCACCATCACACAACCACCTCACCACTCTCTCCATCTCCCCCACACTCTATGCACAATCCGGCCACCCCTCTCTCATGCATTCCACGTGCTTGTGCAAAGCACGTGTCACACTATGCATACTACAAAATTAGTTGTACATTAAATGGTTAATTTAATTATTACTTGATCAAGTCTACACTACAAGTTGTATTAATTATTATTAAAAATAACTAATGGGCCAATTAGGTAGGCCAGAATCAATGGGCTCTCTAATTAAATTAATTAATTTATTTAAGTTGGCTAGAATTAGACTATTAGGCCTAGAGATTAAAATAGGCTTTAATTAAAAAGAGAAAAATGTTTATTCATGAGATGAGAATACTTTTTAAAGTCAAAATACATATTAAATTGCACGTTCAAGACACGTGAAAATAAAAGAAAGAACTTTATATTAATTGAAAAAATTCAGGATGTTGCAACACTCCCTCCTTAGAATAGTTCCGTCCTTGGAACTATGCTTAAAGAGTGAGAAAACAAAACATAAAAGAAGAAAGAAAAACAATACAATCAAACAAAGAGCTCGGGATGATCCTTCAACATCCTCTCCTCGGATTCCCAAGTAGCCTCTTCAACTAACTAGTTTCTCCAGACTACTTTGACCATCAGTATCGTCTTGTTCCTCAAGACTTTTTTCCGACGATCTACGATCTCAACCATTAGCTCAATGTAGCTCAGATCTAGCTGCAAACCCTCCGGCACTTTGGGCAAATGGTGACTTGGCTCTGGATTGTAACCTCTCAGCATGGACAAATGGAAGACATTGTGCACCAGAGACAACTCTTCCGGTAACTCCAACTGGTAAGCAGTTTTCTCAATTCTCTTCAATATCTTATACGGGCCTATGAACCTTGGGACTAACTTCCCACCTCTGCCAAAATGAATCACACATTTACTAGGTGATACCTTCAGAAAGACAAAGTCACCTTCCTCGAACTCAAGGTCCCTCCTCCGGTTGTCGACATAACTCTTCTACCTACTTTGAGCATCCACCAACCTCTTCCTGATCAAAACAATCTTTTTAGAGGTCTGCTGCACGATCTTAGGCCCAAACATCTGTCGCTCCCTAACTTCAAACCAGCAAACGGGTGTTCTGCACTTCCTACCGTACAGAGCTTCGTACGGCGCCATCCCGATACTAGTCTGAAAATTGTTGTTGTTGGCAAATACTACTAGAGCTAGATGCCTCTCCCAACTGCCTCCAAAATCTAGAACACAACACCGAATCATATCCTCAAGAACTTGTTCGACTCTCTCAGTCTGTCCATCAGTCTGAGGATGGAAGGCAGTGCTGAAGTCCGTCTTAGTACCGAAAGCTGTCTGAAGACTCCTCCAGAAATGCGAAGTAAACCGCGCATCTCGATCAGACACATTGGTCAACGGAACACCATGAAGCCTGACGATCTCCTCAACATACAGCTCAGCTAACTTGTCCATAGTCGAAGTGAGTTTCATTGCCAAAAAGTGAGCAGATTTGGTTAGTTGATCGACTATGACCCAAATCGCATCATTACCCTTCGAATTCTTGGGCGAACCCATGATGAAATCCATGCTGATGTTATCCCACTTCCACTCTGGAATGGGTAACAGTTGCAATAAACCTCCGGGTTTCTGATTCTCGACTTTCACCTGCTGACAAATTTCACACATCGCCACAAACTCAGCCACATTACGCTTCCAACCTGACCACCAGAAATGTTGCTTGATGTCCTTATACATCTTGGTACTCTCAGAATGTACCGACAAAAGAGTAGCATGTGCCTCCTGAATAATACTCACCCTCAAATCTGATTGATCTGGAACACATAGCTTCTCTCCAAACCACAACACTTCATCCCTGATCTGAAACTCCGACAATCTGCCTGCACCAACCTGCTCCTTCGTTCTCTGAATCTCCGCATCTTCCTTCTGACTTGCTATAATCCTTTCATTCAGCGTGGGCTGAAGCCTCAGTTGAGCCAAAGATACTCTCAAACCTTGCACAATAACCTCAATACCAACCCGATCTAGCTCCTCAACAAGATGCCTCTGGGTCGTAATCAAACTGGCCAACTGCTTTTACAGCTAAGTGCATCAGCAACAACATTAGCTTTCCCCAGATGGTACTTAATCTCTGGACGCATGTCCTCAAGTACTTCCAGCCATCTCCATTGCCTCAGATTCAGGTCCTTTTGCTGATAGATGTACTTCAAGCTTTTATGGTCCGTATACATGTTTAATTTCTCACTGTACACATAGTGTCTCAATTGCTTCAAGGCGAAGATAATCACAGCCAACTCTAAATCATGAGTCGGATAGTTCTACTCATGCGGTCTTAGTTGCCTAGACCCATAAGCAATTACTTTTCCCTCTTGCATCAAGACACAACCAAGCCCATGATGTGAAGCATCATTGTAAACATCATACTCAACACCTGCTCTAGGCAAAGCCAAAATGGGAGCAGTAGTCAGCTTCTCTTTCAACTCCTGAAAGCTCGCCTCACACAGCTCAGACCATTTGAAATTCACATTCTATTTGGTCAGACCAGTAAGCGGCACGACTATCTGAGTATAGCCTTTAATAAACCTCCTGTAGTATCCAGTTAATCCAAGAAAACTTCTGATTTCCTTCACTGTAGTAGGCCTTGCCCAATCCTTCACTACCTTTATCTTCTGAGGATTAGTTGCCACTCCCTCCTTAGAAAGGATGTGACCCAGGAATGCCACTTCAGATTTTCAGAAATCACACTTGGATAACTTGACATATAACTCATGCTCTTGAAGCTTCTTCAGAACCTCTGCCAGATGCTCAGTGTGCTCCTCCTCGGACTTGGACTACACAAGAATATCTTCGATAAACATCACGATGAAAGAATCAATAAATGGCCTCAGAACTCTGTTCATCATGTCCATAAAGATTGCGGTGCATTCGTCACTCCAAATGGCATAACTAAGAATTTGTAATGCCCATGTCGAGTTCTGAATACAGTCTTATGCACATCTTCCACCTTCACTCGAACCTGATGGTATCCCGATCGAAGGTCTATTTTAGAGAAAGCAGTTGCTCCTTGTAAACGAACGAACAAGTCATCGATTCGTAGAATAGGATATTTATTCTGAACAGTGACCTTATTCAACTCTCGGTAATCGATGCACATTCTCATCGACTCATCATTCTTCTTCACCAACAGTACTGGTGCCCCCCAAGGCGATGCACTTGGCTGAATAAAGCCTTTCCCCAAAAGTTCCTCAATCTGCAGTTTAATTTCATCCTGCTCCACAGGTACCATCCTATACCGTGTCTTGGAAATGGGTGCACTCCCTGGCTGAATAGTGATGATGAACTCTACATCACGATGCGGGGGTAACCCGGGCAAATCTTCCAAGAATACAGTCTGGTAATTCCGAACCACTGAATTGGCTACACCTCTACAGGAACCTGCTTCATGCTGATAGCTGCCACCAAATCTGAACATCTTTTCTTCTCCTGGAAAGTGACTATAGGACACCCTGGAGCCTTCACTATTACTTCCTTGGTATTACACTCGATGTTCGCACTGTACACCAACATCCAATCAATACCAATGATAACATCGAATCCTAGGATATTCAGCTCGATCAGATCAATTCCGAAAATCCTACCTCCAATCTCAATCTCACAGTCCGCATAGTATCAATCAGTGATTAAAGTCTCCCTTGATGGAGTAGCTACTGCTAAAACCTTGCCTGGAACAATCTTCGGTTTGATTCCAAAGACTTCAGCAAATTTAGGAGATACAAAAGTATGAGAGGATCCAGTATCGAATAGAAAAACAGATTTCTTTCCATTTAATAAAAGTTCTCCTGTCACACAACACACTCTTGTTGCATAACAGTTATTTACTAAATAAAACAGGGAAAAAGAACAACAGAAACTTCTAAACATTCACCCCCGTACCAGTAATGATGTGATCCACTTCATCTGCATCGGCTTCAGTCAAGGCAAATACTCGCCCCTACTGGTACGGCTTCTTCCCAACTTGCTGCGGTGGTCCACTCCGGGTGACATTCTACTGCTTGGGGCAGTGAGATAAGTAATGACCTGTCTCTCCACAATTGAAACAAGTCACCACAGGAGGTCTCACCCAACCATTTCTGGGTCTTCTAGCCACATTGACAGCATTCGCCCTCATAGGTTTGAACCTTTGAGCTGGCGGCTGCCCCCAGACATTTCTAGAAGCTGCGAGCCTTTTTCCAACATTCCAATTGTTCCTCTGGTTCAAGATGGCATGAAACTACTCCATATCTGCCTCAGCAGCTGCAGCTCGCTTGACTAACTTGTTAAACCTCCTAAAACCGAGGGGTATCATCCTTGTTCTCAGACTCGACCTTAAACCGTGCTCGAACCTCTGAGCTTTCTTCGCCTCGTCCATCACATGTTTGGGTACATATCTCGAAAGTTGAGTAAACCTTGTCTCATACTCCCTGACCAACATGTCTCCCTACTACAGTGCTAGGAACTCCATTGCTTTCTTCTCTTGGACGTCAGATGGAAAGTAGTGACCATGGAACTCTTCCAAGAATTCCTCCCAGCTGATCACACCATTTTCCATAGTCCGCTTCATCGACTGCCACCATACAACTGCATCCTTCTCAAGCTGTAATGTAGCTAGCTTCACCTTGCTACCTTCTAGAGTTTCCAAGACTTCAAAGATAGTCTCAACTTGCCGAATCCAATTGTCAGCTGCATCTGGGTCTGACTTCCCTTCAAACGTCGATGGCTTCATCCTTTTGAATGACTCCACGAGTTTGATCGCCTCAGGAACTGGGTTTGCAGGCATCTCCCTATGGTTTTTGTTCATAGCTAAGGCATTGAAGGTCTGATAGACTCTAGCCAACTCTATTTCCAAGTCGAGTCCACAGCTGGGCCCTTCTCCATTCCTTGATCTTCTTCCAGCCATACTTTGATTCAAAATATCCATTAAATTCGAAGTAGAAAACATGAATTTGAATCAACTTCTTTATTTCATTGAATTTAAACTTTGTACATTCAAATTTAAAACATCGTCTGACATCAAGGAAAAGCATTTGAGAAGATACAATTTTCTACGGTTCTTCTTGGCTTTCCTAAGCTCTTCCCATAGTTTTGCCACTTCTTCCTTCAGCATATCATACATGTTCTTTCTTATCTCGAGTTCCCAAACACGATGACCGAGGGTTGTAATGTTCTCCTTGCATTTTGCACACTGCGCCTGTAATAGGTCTGCTCTCTCCCTCTGAGTCTCCACCTGACTCTGAAGAGATACAATGAGACCTCTCGGAACTGGCTCTTCCTCGTCGGATGAAATGTCTGATGAGTTCGGAGGTGGAGTGATCTCTCGGGACTCAGGCCATTCTCCTTCATATTCCTCGGGATCTTCTTCGTTGGGATCTCCTGGTCCAGGGTAGTATTCCTCTTCGATTATGTGCCAATCATCATCGCCTGCTTGGTCGTGGTGGTTTGCCATCTTGGGGAAGGGAGAAGAAGAAGCATCAATCATAGAGCAACACAAATGAAAGTAACTTACATTTAAATCTCTATATCCAACTCACACTCTAATGTCCACTATAGAGTGTCGTCTCTTATAAATTTGTACTACTTGGAAACGTGGCTCTGATACCACTCTGTAACACCCTGAATTCCAAATAAGACTGAATTCGAAGTTTCACAGGATCTTTACACTTCACTTCGTACAATTTTACAATGAATTTAAAATTTTTTATACAACAATGATTACATTAACACGGTGGAATTATAAATTAAAACATGATACATGAATTGAATAACAACTTGCACATTTAATCATTCTTTAGTCTTGTCATTCACTTTATCCTGCATAGAAACTATGGGCATGTCAGCTACATACAACTGATGCTAGGATATAATATATCAATTTCTCCTACTTAGAAAGCACACACTTGTCACAAACAAAGCTAAGATGGACTATCTTATTGTTATCATGTGTGAATGTGCACTTAGTCCTTAATGCAGTTGTTTATATTAGATGATATTAATGCGCACTTGTTCGGATTCTATGCATCCCATACTACATAGGTCTGAGGTAAGCCCTTAATCGTTCTTCAACTTGTAGGGTTGGATCCCTCGTTATGAATTAAACTACTACGTTAACTATGGTAAGTATCCTAGATGTTTTATGAGTTACGAGCCCAAGTCCAGACAGCCTGGAGGAGAATCCCACGTCATGACATGACGCATCATGTAGACAACCTATGGACAATTTGCCTCCGTCATGGGACAATGGCACTACATAGTCACCAAACATCCCACAAGCGTCGCCACGGTTCCGATAATTCTGGAGATGTATTCACGTCATGACATGTTGCATCAAGTAGACAGCCTATGAACACTCTCACACCGTAGATCTGAGGCTGTCATACTTAAGTTTTTCTCTTACTTTCATCACATCTCTAATCCTTAGATAATTGAATCATGAATAAAATCAATACTCTAGAATTAACGTTACCTCTACATCGGTCTTAAACATCAATCATTTACCATGACCCAATCTTGGTTTTTATTTATCACGTTTCTATTTCAAAATTTTATTCATGCTGATTTAAGGACTTAGCTAAAACTCTAGTCACAATTTTCTTTTCATGTTCATTAAAAATGAGCGCATTCATATTCACAAATTTCATATTTCATCATTGTCACGCCCCGCTTCCCAAAACACAGAATACGAGTGCGTGATGAAGCCCAGTGAATGATTTTAACATCATCCATGAGTTGTAGAACTCAGCATCATAACAAGAATATAATAGGATATAAATATCACCAAGCATGCATGAATAATCTATTAAACAACAGAAAACAATTGAACGATTAAAATCTCTACTCACCAATTCCAGCAGGTAGAACGTCTCCACATGAAGACTAAAATCTCTGCTCACCAATTCCAGTGGGTAGCTCTTCACCAAAGTCTGCTTAATAAATACAAAAGGGAAAACATAGAGAAAACAAGAGAAAATGCCCTTAGTGCAAGTTAGGGCCACAAATAGTAAAATGAGTACAAGTAATGGGGAACAAGAATTGGAATCAAGAATGTAATAGGGATACAACAAGTAGTGAAAATCCAAGAACTAGCTAGCAAGGGGGACATCTTAGTAAACAGGCTGGATAACAAATTCTAGTGGTGAAACAAGTGACAAGTGAACACATAGGGTATCTAACTTCAAGTGACAGGTATCAAGTACAAGTGTCAGGTAACAAGTCTCAAGTCTAGTATCAAGTTGTCAGGTCATAAGTATCAAGTTATAAATGTCAAGTGTTATTATTCAAGTATCAAGTCTCATGTAATACGTCATCAAGCTTCAAGTAAATGTGTATCAAGTTCGAGTTTCGTGTATCAGGTTTCATGTATCAAGTTTCATATATCAAGTAATCAAGTATCGAGTAAGCAAGTATCATGTTCAAGTCTTGTAGTTATTACTATCTAGGTAGCACTTCATGCATCCATTTTTTTACTACATGGTTGCTACAAGCAAAGCAATTTTGCTTAGGCCTAGTAATGGAGTCTATAGGGCGGCATACTCAGGTATCAAGTATCAAGCAAGCGATCAAACCATGGGCTCTAGAGGTGGCCCCAATCACCATGACGTGGCACTTAGTTCTACGTGGCACTTAGTTCCATGTGATCTCAAATATATATATCATGTAATCATATAATGGGCTCTAGAGGTGGCCCCCGTAGGCTCTAGAGGTGACCCCCGTCACCATGACGTGGCACTTAGTTCCATTTAACATAAAATTATGGGAAACACGGGTTCCCTTCTGAGTACACTCACCTATGTTGTCCACTACTATGGTCTTTCCCTTAAACTCCGGCTTGTTACTTTTATTAATTCTTATCAAGCAATCATGTAAGTGTGTGAACAAGTCAAGAAATCATGGTCATGGACATGGGACAAGTTTGAGGTAACTATATAGTATATTCGAGGGTCAACACGAATAAAAATATCACGAACAACGAAAATCTCAAATTTGGACAGCATGACGTTGCTGTACCAAAACTGTGATAGCTCCTACACCGTAACTCGAAATTCGAAAATTCTGGAGGCTATCTACATCTAGACATTTGGAGCTACGTTTACTGTTCAGGGCTCAGGTTCAGATTTTAATGTTAAATGGGTCAAAACAACATAATAAGATTCAGGACAGCGACATGTGGAAATATCTTACTAGTATAGGTTACATGAAATTTTGTTATTAGGCGTCTAGGTTAATGTGTGATATAAATACAGGATAATGGTTGTCAAAACTGCAAGTAATAATTTTTTTTCAAGCCAAATGGTTGCGAGTTCATCAAATACAAGATATAACATATGTTTACAAATCTAGGGCTCCTTAATTCATGGGTTCATGTGTTCAGGGGATAAAATGAGTCCTAGTAGTTGTAATATAATACAATGAAATTATTGTAACTCTTAAGATTATGAAAATGATGGGAATTTAATATTTGATCAACAACGACAGTCAAGGAGTAGTCACAATTTCTAACTATTTGCAGTATTTTCAAGGAATGCTTGTACTAGAACAAAATGTGTACAAGAGGAATACTTGCCTTGATTGACGACGATTCGGTCCGATAATTGAAGAAAACAGAATCGAAAATTCCCGGGCAAAGTCTCCTAAAAGCACGTGTGTTGGCGACGATGGTAGTGGTCGGAGCGGAGGTCGAGGTGATGAGGAGATGGTGGAGGCGACTGGCGAGGGCGATCGGAGGTGGTAATGGTGATGGGTAACGGTGTCGAGGTGTGGGGATTGGGAAATGGCGAAAGTTTGGGTAATGGTGTAAATCGGTTCGGTAGAGGATGATGGCGGTGGTGGAGGTCAAGGTGGTGAAGACGAGAGGGAGGCAAAGCGACGAGGTGTTGGGGTAGACTGCGGTGGGGGCGGCGATGAGGTTAATGGCGGAGTGGGTTCGATGGGTTGGCGGGAGTTGGGAGCCGACGGTGGGACGGCGATGGGGGTTGACGAGGGCGAGGAAGTGGAGAGGAGAGGAAGGTGATGGTGATCGGAGGTCGATGATGGAGATGGGTCTGGGCGTTGGTCGAAGGAAGAAGGGTGTGAGAGGAAGGAGACGGAGACGATGCGAAGGAGCGGGATGAAGAAGAAGGGTTGGCGGCGGGTCTCAACAGTAGGGGTTAGGGTTAGGGTATAGGGTTTATATAGTTAGGGTTTCGGTTTATTGGTTATTAGGGTATCCGGTTTGAGTTGGATCCAACTAGAGAATTAGTCAAAATGTATTAAAAATGGGGATAAAGAGATAGATGACATAGAATAGCTCATTCTTCATGAAGAACGACACAGAGCACATACAATTGAATTAGATGAAAAAACCAAAAATTGAGTCGGGACAAATTAGTGATTTTATTCGAATGGAAACAAGATACGGGATCTCAAAATGATAAAAGAGTACAATGGGGCAAAATAGAGTGTAAAAATACAAATACGGGAAATAGGAGTTACAATCATGTTCTCTTGTATTTCATTTTCCATGCACATTGCATAATTTAAACAATAATCTCATATTTAATCTTACTGAATTTTGCCATGTCAAAAACTCCTTTTGAAACATTACACAAAATTTCTCTATATTCAAAAATGTTTGTTGTCTTTAATTACAAAGAAAGTCATATTCTAAGAATGTTTATTAACTTCTTTCACTCAAAATTGCTTCTATTTCTCATTATAATAAGCCAAAATTTGTAGAAATAATTTTCATGTAGTCTAGGTATTTTTAGAAAAATTCTAATATTAGTTTCTCAATTTTTTTATACATTTAAACTACCAAAAATTATAAAATAGGAAAAAAATAAAAAAGCCAAAAAGTGGCCAAGGCCTGATTTGAACCAGTCAACCCCCCCCCCCCCCTCGGCCCCCACCTATGAATAGTAACCGTCTCAAATCGCACCCGAGAACCAGTAAGTCCAAGGCGGCTAACTGTTTTAGGGAGAACCAATTTTATGCTTAGGGTTTAGCTTTCGGGTTTGAGTTAAAATCGAATTTTAGAAAAAAACAGCGTCTCTTGAGAGACTCGAACCCAAGAATGGAAGCTCCGCTCGGCTACAGTAACGCAACCAAAACGCACCTGAAGACCAGTAGGCATGAGTGACTAACCAGTATATGGTCCGAATAAAATAATTTTGTATTAGACTGTACTGTCTCTAGTTCTTCTTTTAGTAAACTTGATTTTTCTCAATTTATTTGCACTTATAAAATCGTGATCTTTTCCAGACTATTATTTTTTTGTAAAACAGTAAGTTATATTTAATTAGATTGTCAAAAATCTCATTTTACACATAGTAGATTATTTGTATTTAGTTTGAAAAAAAAATGGATCATGAGTACGTTTTCGAAATAGGAAAATTTTCTTTTTAGAATAATCTTTTGTCACCATATTCCCCCTTTCATTCATAATGAGTTCATACAACTCTTTTCATTCTTTAACAAAGATCAAGCTCTTAAATTAGTCTAATTCTTACAAAACTAATTTTTCTCTTATGTTTCAAGAGGCAGCATGGATGATAATCTATTAACTACAATATTACTTATATATGGCAATTAAGAACACACTTTACCACAAATCAATTTATTTCATAATCCATGGTTAACTAGTTTGCATTCTATAAATTACTCATAAGCACAACTTTTCAGATATTGCATTCTACAATTCATTCATAAGCAAATTTTCCATAATATCATAATTCATCAATTCTAGCATGCAAATATACTAACAAACCATCATAGCACATCTTAATTAATACATTCCGATTCATTTTACTAACTTTTCATGTAGATCAATTTGAGTTTCTTTTCTATTTAGTCTCTTCAAACAAGTATAGAGCAATCTTTCCTACTTATTTCTAACATGTTCACAATTCCAAATCCTAGCATGGTATCTAAATTAGAAGTTTGAGAAATCACCCACCTCTTGATGAAACAAATGGAAAAATTCCTAAAAACTCCTTGAACGCACGAATGGTTCCCTTCTCCTCCTAGTTGTGCCACCAAATTTAAGCCTTCTCCTACTTGCTAGAGTGAACCGAGCCCTCCTTCCTCTTGATGTATGGCCGGCCTCCAAGGTTGCAAGAGCACACAACACACACAACTCAATCTTTTTCTCACACTACTCTTTCTTTTCATCACAATTTGTTTCTTTTTCTTTTCTTTTCTTTTGTAAATTTTCTAGTGTAAGCCATGAAGAAGATGGGGGGGGGGTATTTATCCACAACTCAAACTCAAATGGAGGGTTGAGATGAGTTTAGATGAGAGGCTAGGATGCATTTAGGAGTTAGAACAACTACCCACCATCACACAACCACCTCACCACTCTCTCCATCTCCCCCACACTCTATGCACAATCCGGCCACCCGTCTATCATGCATTCCATGTTCTTGTGCAAAGCACGTCTCACACTATGCATACTACAAAATTAGCTGTACATTTAATTATTAATTTAATTATTACTTGATCAAGTCTAAACTACAAGTTGTATTAATTATTATTAAAAATAACTAATGGGTTAATTAGGTGGGCTAGAATCCATGCGCTCTCTAATTAAATTAATTTATTTATTTAAGTGGGCTAGAATCAGACTATTAGGCCTAGAGATTAAAATACGCTTTGATTATAAAGAGAAGAATGTTCATTCATGAAATGAGAATACTTTTTAAAGTCAAAATACATATTAAATTGCATGTTCAAGACACGTCAAAAATAAAAGAAAGAACTTTACATTAATTGAAAAAATTCAGGATGTTACAGCACGAGTTGTCTCCTACAACACGTTCGAGGTGACCAGGCAACCAACTACCCAAAAGATCGAGTAGTAATGATAGTGGGCCCCCTAGGGTAAAATTCATTACCTAAGCAACAACAAGCAACACACACACCGGGGTAGGAAGAACCACCCCGAACAACACACATCATAAACTAGTTTAACTTTAAGCAAGTTATAAAGTTAGGACCACAAGCAAATTACCCCATGCAATTAGGTAACAAAATAGCTTTTTCTTTCATAAAACATACTAAATGCATATAAACACAAATCCAACATAGTCATCATGATTTCAGGGTTGGAATAAACACCATTCTTTGGCCCATTTCATGACCTAGTAGATGAAACACACACAATTAATCAAAACAGCTACTTAGTCATCCAATATAGACTTGGTGTTGTTTGCGAAAATCACCAAAAATCACACACTTGATGAAAATCAAAGTTCCTAGAGTTATTGGAAAGATCATCAAGTCCACTACAACATCTCAGTTGAAAACTTTCTCAAATTACTCGATTTTGACGGTGAAAAATAACCAAAAATAGATATGTGTAAACGCTTCCAGGTTGACAAAAACTATTACCCAGTCAAGCGAGAAAACTCCTTAAAAATAACAAATGATCTCGGAAGTTCATAAAAGTTTGGTAGTAATGTTCCACACACATAGAGTAACCACATATCCAAAATTCTCTAAAAAAATTCCAAGTACAAAAAAAGTTACGATATTTTGAATGGGGTGCAAATTGCCAAACTGCATATTGCATTGCCTCCCGACCATGTCAACAAGATGCATTTTAAAACGACATAATTTCTCTTCCAAAAATTACAGAAATTGGTGGAAAAGTTCTACTCCGACTTAAGAAGTTACTATGAAAATTTCAAAGTAAAATTCCATACGGATACCAATTTATGATTTTTCTAAGTTGTACATGTTACAATCGCATAGCAGAATTCCCATCCCCGAACCAGCAGCAAAATTGGTTTTTGTTAAAATATCAATTCATCTTCAAAAATTACAAAATTAAGTACAGTTATAGTAGACATGCATATGGAGTCACAGTAAAATTTTAGCCCTAAACTCGAACAAATAATGGAGATACAATTTTTTTTCTAAGTCAAGTGTGATAATTTCTTCGCAGAAGAACAAGAAACATAGCACAACAGCAACATGAAATTTATTAAATATTATAACCCATCTAAAATTAATAAAATTTTGTGAACATGTATAAATATCTCTAGTAAAAATCTCAGCTCTAAATTCATCGTGAGGGTGGAGATACAAATTTTACAAGTTTACATTTAAAATTTCGCAAATAGCAGCTTTTCTCTTCAAAACAACAACTTGGTCGATTTTGTAAAAATATCAAACCACTTCAAAAAATTATGAAATTTGGGAAAATTTATAAAGACATGTAAAATCACATGCTGTAAAAATTTCAACTCTAGATTTATAGTATTCAAGGAGTTATGATTTTTACAAGTGAAGCATCTTAAAATTCAATACAGTAGAATTTTCTCCCCAAACAGTAGTTTTCAAAAATTTATTAAAATATCAAAACAACTCCAAAATTCACAAAATTTGGGATGATTATTAGGGATACAATCAAGATGCTACTATAAAAATTTCAACCTCAATTTCTAACATAGCACCAAGTTATGAATTTTTTCTAATCCAACATGCCCAATTCTTCTCAAAATTCAATCTTTATCCACTATTTGGCATCCTTAGCACAAGAATTATTTTATAAACACATACTAATTCCCATTCATGCTATCTAGCACCCAAATTAACAAGTAGAACTCATCATGCACACAAAAATTACAACAAGCACAAAGTTTAAAGAAGTCACCCACATGAAGCTTTGATTTATTCTCCTTGATTTCTTTAGCCTTCTCCTCCTAGATCCTTGCTCTTCTTCCCTAATCCTTGATTTCTTCTCCCCCTCCTAAGCTCCATGAAGAGATTTAGAAGTGTAGAGATGCTAGAAATGAGAAAAGGAGGATTTTGAAGTAGTAGAATTTTATGGTTTTTTTGGAATAATGAAGAAATGAATGGGTTCTCTTGAAAAAGATGAAATGGAAATGGGGGAGGGGTGAGATTGCTGACAGCCAAAGTAAAGAAAAGAGAGAGAGAGAGAAAGTGGGGGTGAGAATGAGGGTGAGTGAGAGAGTGGGGGGTATTTATATATACAAAACTAGTACATAGATTTCTAGGTGGGTTAGAGTTTTGATTAGTTGTTTAGGAATTTGTAAGAGTAATACACATACATACATATATAATGCACAAATTTTTATGTATATATATATACATACATATACACAATTGCATCATACTACAATTTGAGAAAAATACTTGTATGTAATCAAAACATATTTTTATTCAAAAATAACAATTCGTATTTATACACTCCATCTCAATTTATAGTTGAGATAAGTATTCAATTTGGTTAAGAAAATATCCCTACTTCGATTCATAAATGTACCGTTATTGGGTTCAAAACATATTAAATAATATGTCCCGATACTTACTCAATTAAAATTGAGAAAAAGCCCATTAATACGTGTAAATTCTGAATTGTGTACGGACAAATGTACAAAATAGTTATATACTCTTTTGCGGGATCTTACACATATGGTCCATTTCCTATGACTGAGCAAGAAGAATAGTCCTACGTATCAACCCGATTTGTTGGATGAGAAGATTTGGTGCTCTGTCACCTTCGAGAAATGAATGACCGCCTAAATCAGATCGGACATGAGGTGGTCGTCGGGGCGAAGGATATCACCCCATTCGACCTCCCCTTACTAGGGCTATTCTCAAAATCCAAACAATAAAAACTTTAAGCCTCCCTCATTTGAGTCATACGATGGTGAAGTCAATCCCACGGATCACATCAAGAGTTCCAAATGATCATGTTGATCCAAAAAGCTTTTGACGCACTCCTATGTCGGACTTTTCTAGCTACCTCAAAGGGATCAGCACAAGAGTAATGCTCCTGACTCCCTCTAGGATCCAGCTCTTCCTTCGACCAGTTTGAAGAATTATTCCTGACACACTTCGTCAGTAGTCGTTGTTGGTGTATGCCGTAGAGGCCAGTTGTGTATTAACATTACTAGTTTACATTGTATCATGATATTTATTTCATATATGAGGTATTTCATTTATTGTGTTGTTTATTGTGATTAAATGAACATAATAAAGTCATTAGAATAGTAGGTTCAATACCATGGGATATCAAGTGCATGACTTGATTGTGAGATCCTATTTGTTGTAATTAGAACACTATTCTTAAATGTCCCTAGTCAAGTATTATTGTGAATTAGGATAACAATAATACATAGAGACTAGTATGTGCGTAGACTGATGACCATATCTCACGAGTCATGGATATGAGATATCAAGTCTTCACATGGGTACATATTAGAGTAATAATGTACTGGACTGACCCACCATGAGAACGCTGCATGGATCGTTATGTATGTATCATAAGCGGTTCTCACAGTGACTATGGTGTATGTAGTCCTTTGACTTGAAGTCACTACGGTTTCCTATACGAGAAGTTATATATTTTAATGTCGTCAAATGTTGCCTGTCATAAGCTGATTATAAAGTTGACTATTTTATATTCTACAAATCATGCAGAGGGATGTGAGTGTCATAGATAAGATTTGTCCCTCTTACATAATATGAGCGATATCTATAAGCTCCTTGATTGAGTGAGACTGCAAAAGGCATGGCCATTCTCAAATAAGTCAATATGAGATATTGAGCTTATTTGTTGTATTAAGTCTACTTGGACATCAAGAAACTAAAGATTGAGCTATACAAGGGTGATACGCTATATGCCTTGTGTAGCACCCCGAATCCCCTTTACCAGACATCAGCGACACAACAGAATCTTCGCCTTCAAATGCATCTCAATATAGTAAAAATACAGAAATTTAAAAACTTTTATTGCCATCAGAGTTATTACATCATTAGTTACAAATATTATCTTGTCCTTGAACAAGGAATACAAAATACATCAACTTATTACAGATACCACATTGTAACAATTACCGTCTGCCACCCAGAATGGTAATCAACTACTCTCTACTGGAAGCTCCACCGAGCAATCATGCTGCTTCCCTGATATGCGCCCTGTAGCTCGAATATTCCCATGCACTAGTCCGATATTCCTGTACCTGCTCGAATGGTAGATGGGTATATGGCTACTCCATTTGGATGCACTGCTTGTCTTGGGTCCTCCTACACTCGTGACCCTGGTATCTAGCACCTAATTGAGTGGGCATGTCAGTAATATGCTGATGCAATGCTGATAAGAAAACAGCGATCTTCAACTAGCAATCACAACCAGCCTTTGATGAAAACAGAAACGTGCATCCTAATTTTCTACTGTCAGTGTATGCCATGACCTGAAGTCTAATGCATAATACATAGCACAAAAACAGATGCACTTAATCTAATGTCAGCAAGACTCTGGATATGCATGCATCCCATACTACATACGTTCCAGATCAAGCCGTCTTCTCCAGTTTCAGGGTTTTGAACCCTCGCCATGCAATACATTTTACTATTGTACTCAACCTGTTCCTGATAGATACAATCGTGGCTGGTGAATCTTGCAGTTATTACAGCTAAAGACAGTGGTGTCCCAGTTTGCCACTAGTGCCCCAATCTGATCTGGATTACACCAAATGTCGTGATGATCTTACAGATACATAACTGCATATCTATGGCACCGAAGATCCTTGGGACAGCAGCCCCAAGGCCCATTCGTGTCCACTCAACATAAGAACATGACGGCCTCAAGGGTCTAATCTCCCTATCCGACAGGAACCCTCCCGTTCTTACCACAACACTTCAGGAATCAACAGTGCGAGATACGCACCGCAGCACGTATCCCTAATGACAGAAAGAGACAACCCTAGTTATCACCGCCTAGTGCTGGCCTTTAGAACAAGTCGGAATATAGAGAATCACCCCTAACATCAACTCGGTCTTCAAGCAATAAGTAAAGAAATACATTCTGAAGTAGCATTGGTTGCTAAAACATGCGAGTTTGTCAAATCATGCATACTGACTAATGAAGGATTGAGCCTACACGGTTTTGTTAAAATAACTAATCACGGCGAACCGATATTTATCGATTGCCAACACCTCTGTAGGTCTTCGACCTAATGTCCCTGGCCCGCGACCCTCGGCAAGCAATACAACGACGCCCAAGGGAGTGCCTCATACCCGGCAATAGAGGTGAATCACACACAATTTACTAATATCTAGTCATTGACAAACCTAGGCATCAACACATTCTAGACGAGGTAGATGACCTAGCCTATCAACCCCAAATACCAACGATCAGATCTCCATCGGTCGCCACCACCTCCGTCTCAGATCTCATTCAGTATCCCAGTCTGCGGTCAACCTTCTCTCGGTAAACGAACCGACGGTGCACCGAAAATTTACTAACTCTCAAGGTGGAAATAAGTCAATCACAATACTTGCCGACTAGGTTGATAGTCCCAGGGTATCACAACCTAGACTAGCTCCAAGCTATACTAGCTACGAGCTCCTCATACCATAAATTGACCATATAGCTATTCTTCCAACTTACTCATGTGTCCACCATGAGTACTAAGCACAAGAATCTTATCTAAGTCCCAAGTGAAGTGCTTAATAGGGATAATCACTTAAACATCTTAAAAATCAATTAGCGCATAATCATAATAATGCAGTATGCAAAAAGTTCCATAATTTATGCTACACTTAGCGGAATCCAACAAATTTTTTTTTAGAAAGGTGGGAACCTTTACTAAAATTTTCTAGCTGACAAATTTCTCAAATTCCTTATAGAACTCAAGTTTCCCGATTTCAAATACATGCTTGAAATCAAACATAGACAGCAGGTTGCTGAAACTTGTAATATCCATAACTTTCAAAATGCAACTTGGAATTGCATGATATTACCCATTATAGAAAGCTAAGACTATACTACAAGTCTCTAGTTAACGATTTCTTCAAATTCAACCATCTAGAAGCTATACAATCCTTATATAATCTCAGCTGTATATTCCTCCATACAATTGTTGCATCTTACTATCAACATAAAAACTTGTTCACTTGTTGGAATTACAAAATTTTAGATTCTATGGAAAGCTAGGAGTGTCTACTACAACTTCTTAGTTGATCACATCCTCAAATTCATCCATTAAAGCACCCCAAAACTCCAATTTCTATCAGGGTACACAGGGAAAAGAGTTCATCTACAAAAACTAAGCCCTTCAAAAAAGGCTGGTTCTGCACCAACTTAGCAAAATCGTAACTTTTGCTATACAAAATGGAATTTCATGATTCAAGATGTTTTGGAAAGCTACGACTCTCTATACAATTCTCTAGTTGATCATTCTTCCACATTCTCAATGCATAATTCCAGAATTCCATAACTTCACTGACTACTCAAAAGCTGAACTGGGCTAAATATAGTCTAATCAAAATTCTATATCAATTCAACCATAAGTCTAATACTCATGAAATTTCAGAATCAGTAACTAGACATGTACAAGTCTAACCTACTCAAAAATTACATTCAAATTCATAATACACAAAGAGTTATGGCTCTTCAAACTTATCATAAAATTTCCTTCTGTTTTCAGACAGTGTGTCTACCTCCCTATACAAATTATTTTTAAAACTCCATCAAATGTTATCTAACAATTCTAAAATTTTAGAATCATGATGTAGACTCATACCAAAAACCCCAGTAAAACTTTCGTTACAAGATCATGTACCAAAAAGTAGTTATGAATTAATGAACATCAATCCTAACACAGGGCAGATTCAGTTTCTGATTTCGGACCAGTTGCAAACTTATAATTTTTTGAAGCATCAAACAAACTCATAAAAATGTGAAATTTGAAACTTTAGTTTTAGACACATTCAAGAGAACGTAGTAAAAATTTTAGCTTAAAATATCCAACCTTTTCTGAGTTATGAAATATCCAACCTTTTCTGAGTTATGATTTTTGGAAAAGCACTCAGTTCTCATAGAAACAACAGTTCTCTACTTGCTCACTATTTTGGAAAGAAACCTCTTGTTGAGCTATAAAATGCACTCTAAAAATTATGAAATAAATTTGGTACACTATACTCATAGTAGAACATACTCCAGAAATAACTCGACCAAATTCGAAGCCAATTGTGAGTTAGAAATTCTCTAACTTCAACACTATACCACAAAACATTCACATCTAAACAAGACATCAATTCTACTGCCTACAATCATTTGTTTGTAATTTTCCAAGCATACAAACATGCTATTAAGCTACTATTAACTATTAGCATTCCACAAAACTTCATAATAAAAAAAAACAATATTAGAGTTTAGATAACACCCACCCATGAAGAATCTCCAAGCTCTAGCTAGCTAGTTCGTCTCCTCCTCTCAATCTCTTCTTCACCTTCAAAACTCCAAGAACCCTTAAGGAAATATCAAAAAAACCTCTTCTCTCTTTCTTTTCTCATCACATGAAGAAGGATGAAGGGTAGAAGAGGATGGAGGGTAGAAGAAGTAGAAGAAGATGGAGATGGAAGTTTTTTGGGGGAAAATGAGATGGAGATAGAGATTTGGATTTTGGCCATGGGGGATTTGGGTGGGGATGGGTTTCGACAGCCAAAAGAAAAGGAGGATAGGGAAGTCGGTGGAATGAAGATGGGAAATAATGAGAGGGTGAGGGGTTTTATTGGGTTTGGTGTGAGTCTTATACATACTACACTCCAATATACATATGTATACATATGTATTCATATTTACAACCCAATTCAATACAATTTAAATTCAATATACATACATATAAATATATATAAATACACACATATAAATCTATATAATAAAACACAAAGAAAGCTATCAAGTTGTAATACTCCGATTTTCATTTATGAAAATTATTATTTTATTTTTGCACGTATTGTGCACGTGCAATTTTTTGGTAGTATAAAATCTTATAATCATTTTCATTATGGATAATGTGTGTGTATATATATATATATATAAGTATATATATATATAAGTATATGTGTTCTCTAACTGTTTTTATAAAGGCCCATTTTCTTCAAATAAGCATAAGTCCTTTTTTAGCCCAAATCGAATTTATTTTTGTAAACCATTATTTGGCCCATTAAATAAAGCCCATGAGCTATTCCCTTTTATTACAACTTGTAGTGTAGACTACTTTTATAAGATTATTTTTATAAAAAAAATATAATTAAATGTACAACTTTTTATATGGACAACTAATGAATGCACATGCATTGCACGTACACGTGCATGATGCACACTTTGGGGCCGGTTTTGAATGGGAGGGAAAAGGAAAAAGAGAAGTGGAGTTGTGGGTGGTAGTTATTTGGATCATGGTTGGTTACTACAACTTTCCTTAAATCCTAGCCTTTTATCTTTAACTCCTAGATTAATCCTAGCCCTTCATTTGCTCCAAATTTTAGTATAAATACCCCCCCCCCCCTCAGCCCAGTTATTCTTGCACTTTTCATTCTCCAAAAACCTATAGTAGAAAATACATTTGTTAGTAGTACATTATTAGAAGGAAGTGAGATAAAAGATTGAGAGTTTGAGGGTGAGTGTGTGCTTGCAATCAAGGAAGGCCGGCATCACCTAGGAGGGCTCGGGATTGCACCTTTGAAGGCTCGGTTTTGCACATCAAGGAGGAGGAGGAACACTCTTTTGGCAAGCTCGCGAAGGACTCTTTAGTTTAGGAGGTGTTGCAAATTCTTTTCTTTCCAAATAAGGTGGGTTATTTTCTATATTTCTAATTAGATATCATGCTAAGGTTGATTGAAACGATAATGCATGAAAGAAACTAAGAAGAGTACACTTAATTGGAAAAATGGCTTATTAGTTGATTGAATTGATGCTAAATAGATTGCATGTTATTCCGTCATGAATCTTAAGTTGTATGTGAATTGTTTGTAGCCATGGAATGCGTGAATTAAAATTGTTGTTAGTATCAAAACTAAGTCGAAATGCTAGTAGATGAAATTGTTGATTTATATGCTTAGATGGTCTTTCGTGATAATGTTTAGAATGAGTAACTTAAAATAAGTTTTTGTGTTTATAAAAGGAAGATAAACAGGCAATTAATATAGGAAGTATTAATATTAAGTCGTATGAGAAGTGTCAAATGAGATATGGTAGTAGTATTATACAATTTAAATTAATTGTATGAAAAATATGTGTTTAATTACTGGAAAAATTATTTTTAAATTACTGGAGTATCAAATATTGTTTAAATAGATATCTGGAGATTTACAGAAATTTTAGTGAAAGCAAAACTAAAATAAGAGCTTTTGAATATTGAAATGTTGTGATTGAACAGAGAATTGATTGAAATAAAATATGAGTTGTAGTCAAGTCAACTTGAGCCTATAGCTTAAGTGGTCGGTGGGCTCTTTAGCTCTACAGTGGTGCGGGTGTATGTGGTCGAGGTCGCTGGTTCGATACTTGAGCACACCATTCTTTTATATGCGTTTTGAAATTTAATCAGTTTTCAGCCCGAGAATATTTAACTCCCTGACCTCTATTTATATCGATGAGCACAAGCAGCCGAGTGGCTAGTGCGTGCAGTTGGGTTCCTTTGGGTTGCTGGTTCGAATCCTGGCTTGGCCAGAATATTATTTTTTTATAAAAAAGTGATTTTTGGGTTTCTTGATGTGTAAAAATTCCGAAAAAAATACTATTATTATTCTAAATTCATGTGTGACGTATGAAAATTAATTGGGAGTTATTGGAATGAAATAAAGTATATTTTGGGAGTAAAAGTGAAATTGGAACTATAGTTTTACACTCGTATATTTCGTAAAAATGCGTTTTGCGAAGAAATTGCGATAAGTATTAGGAAAGAAAAATTTGAAAGAAAGAAAGTATTTGTTGTGAAGTTTGTATGAGTTATTCTTATCAAAGAATAGTGTGAGAATAGTGAGTGGTGAATATTTCACTTTGACTAGATATTTTGTGATATAATTTTTAATGTGGAAATACTTGTGGATTAAGAAATGTGTGATGTATAATTGAACTTCAAGTATGGTTATTGGCTTATGAAAAATTTAGGAATCATGTGATTGGAAAAGAGAAATGTTATTGAGTATGACAACTCAAATATGTGAATTTGTGAAATGAAACTGAAAATTAGGGTGTAGCCAAAACTCACACCGGCAAGCGAAAAGTGATGAAATATGATTATTGACATTGAAAAGACCAGGTTTGGGTCATTGTGAAATGAATGAAATAAGACCAGTAGTAGTGAGAGGGCTAAATCTAAGAGATTGATTTTATTCATGATTTCTTTAGAATTAAGAATTAGTACATAGTGAAGAGGTGATGAAAGTGAGAGAAAAACACAAGTATGGGGGCCTCGAGTCTACGATGTGGGTGTGATTCACAATTTATCTTCACGATGCGTCGTGACATGACGTGGACACTACTCCGGAATTATCGGGATCTTGACAACACTTGTGGGGTGTTTGGTGACTGCGAGAGGATCGTGTGCCATGAAGGAGGCTGAATTGTCCATAGATAGTTTTTACGATGCGTCGTGACATAACGTGGGATTCCCCTCCAGTTTTTCTATACATGAGCTCGTACTCATAGGACATCTAGGATACTTATCGTAGTTACAGTAGTAGATTAAGTCATGACGAGGGATTGAACCCTACAAGATGAAGAACGATTAAGAGGCTTGCCCTCGGTCCTATATAGTATGGGATGCATAGAATCCGAACAAGTGCGCATTAGTGTCATGTAATATAAATAACTGCATTAAGGACTAAGTGCACAATCACAACATGACATCAATAGGGTATTCCCTTTAGTTTGATATGTGACAAGTTTGTGTTTGTTAAATATGAAAAATCAGTTATACTGTTTCCGGCATAGAGAGGATAGCCGTGTATAATGTTCGCCGGTTGAATAAACTGACGTACCCACAGTTTTGTATACAGGGTAAATGACATGATAAAGATTAAAGGAGAAATGATGCTTAGCGATTATTCAAATGTGGATGTACCTTTATATAGATGTTGAAAATTTGCTTCCGCTGTAAAATGTTAAGTGTAAATATTTCTTGTAACTCTGATGTAAAGTGAAAAGTTTTAAATTTCTTGAAAAATTGTACGAAAGAAGTGTAAAGATCCTGTGGAATCTTGAATTCAGTGTATTTTGGAATTCAGGGCGTTACACAAGTGGCTCTCATTCAATAGGATTGAAATCAGTGGTCCAGATCTAACCTCACAAAACATATTTTTCCGCCCAAAAGTTTCCCCCCAAAACTCAAATTCAAATTCCCCCCAAAACAACTCCTTTATTTATTTCTCTCTCTCTCTCTCTCTCTCTCTCTCTCTCTCATTCTCTCTCATTTACTCAGAAATTTATATTTTCAAATTTTAGGTTTGTAAATTTTCATATTTTTATGCATTTTTTTATTGCTCATGTTACATTGAAAGTAGCAAATATCTCATCAACAGTTAAATTTCATCATTTTCCACACCCAAAGTTCTAAGAAGTTGGATTTTACATCCCCATTTATAATTATTTTTCAACATATACTAATGGAAACATGGACTTTTATTTACAACTAATTATTGTTTTACTATTCAAACTTGAGCTACATAATTATTCTTTTAATGTTTACAAGACTTTCATATGCTGTAACGTTCTGAAGACCTGCCGTAGGCACGTGCCCACGGGTAAATCTAGTGTACATATAAAAATGCATACAAGTATTTATGTATTTATATCATATAAAATCCAATCACAATATACGTACATTCATATATGTATATGTACATCCATATACAAATAAAATATTTATTTTTAAAATAAATATAAGAATATATATTATAAAAAATATTATTTTTCCAAAGATTGTCTTGTTTAAGCAATGGGGACAATACACCTAATTTAATTGAGAAGATCTCCCGAATATACCTCATCGGGTTCAGAATATATAATATATCTGAAGTTTCTCAATTAAAATCAATTATTATTAGAAAAATACATAATCGCGTGCGATTTTCAACTGTGCACGGATTACGATGCAAAATAGCTATATGCTATTTTTCGGGGTATTACACCTTGTGGTCAATTAAGATATCTGGACAAAGGAACTACACTACATGGTAACATTGGTCACGAATAGGTTATGTCTAATCACTGACATTACCTTTACTTGAGTAGTAGTGATGTATTGCTAGATACTGCTCACTGTTTGTAATACTATAATATGATTTTACTATTACTGTCAATGTAACGAGAACCTATAGGGTCATACACTTAGAATGGATCGAAATTAAGATTTAAATTTATAAGATGAATTTAATTAGGGATCCAAGTAAGACTTGGACTCCTGACATTGGTTGGACATTTAATTAGATTAATTGAGCTGACTAAAGTTCAAAGACCCTTACACGAATCTGAACCAGGTCAGACTATGAGTCCAACAACCTTATTACTCTCTTAGGGTTGATTTTCTGCAGCTGTATATAGGGCGTATCTGTGGAAAAGGGTTACATGAGAAAATCCTAGCCGTCACAGAAATTGAGTGAGAGAGAGATCACGAGGAACATCCCCTTCCCGTAGCTAGCACTGCGGCGTGAGGGAAAGCTTGATTTGATCCGTTCGTGTGCATACTGTAGAGGCACAGCAATATTGCAGTGTTGTGATCGACATTCATTGGAGACAGCAGATCCATCTTCAAGGTATAACTCCTAAACATGATTTATGGTTTTCGCATGGATCCAGAGCTAGGTTTCGATATTTCTTTGTAATTTTTTCGCTATGTATTTGATCTGAGACTACCATCGAAACCTAACAGTCGCAAGACCATGAAGATAAGTGCTTCCCTACTGGATTTGAAGTAGAGAGCAGGGGAGCTGCTCAAAGACTTTGTCAAATGTTTCAATGCCAAGTCTCAGTGTATCCTGACTCTTGATCCAGCTATATTGACCTCCGCATTCCAACACAACGTCCGGGACACCTATCTCAGGGCATCACTGGCCAAAAAGCCTCCTCGATACTTGTTTGAGCTATTGCAATATATCTCCAAGACCAAGGTGAGCAATCGTCCAGAAATAAATGAAATGGTGTAAATGAGGATAGGTCCAAGAAATCCCAGAAAAATGGGTCCGATCAACATCGTCCTCCTCCGGTCCCTCACTTCAACAAGTTTACCATGCTCAGTACCAATGTATCGTTAGTCCTCATGGAAATCAAGGGAGACTGACTACTTCCCCACCTTCCTAAGATAACCCAGTGAACAAGAGAAGGGACAAGAGCCGATGGTGCGATTCCATGAGGACTATGACCATGACACAAAGGAATGTCGAGCCCTCAAAGATGAGATCTAAAGTATTATTTGCCGTGGTCACCTTTGTAACATCCCAGAAAAAAATTAATTTTTCATATTTTGCACGTGCATTGCACGTAAAAATTTTGTGCACTTTGGTTCCAAAAATTTTCTAGAGTCATGCACATTTCTTCTTCTCTTTTTTTAGTCACAATTGTATGCCTTATTTTTAGGCCTAAAGCCACTTTTGAAGCCCACTAAAAATTAATTACAAATTGAGGTCCATAATTTTTCTACACTTAAATAAATATTTAAACAAATCTAGTACACTTGTCATGTAACACACACATACATCTAATTTAATAATAACAAAATTGTATGAGAAGAGTGTGCACATAGGGTGCACGTGCACGGGTTTGTGCACATGAGGATTGGCTGGCCATAGATGGGAGTGAGGGAGAGTGGGGGAGAGTTGTGTGTCAGTGGGGAGTTATTTTGGGTAGTGGGAGTCATCTCTACCACTCATTATTTCTATAAATAGCCCATTCCTTTACCATGAACAACAGTAAGAATCAAAATCAAAAAAAAAAAAAAAAAAGAAAAAAAAAAAAAGAGAAGAGATGAAGGAGATTTCGGTTTTCTTGTTAGAGGCGAAGAAGGCAATCTTGTGTTGGAGCTTTGAAGCATTTTTCTAGGAGTTGTACTTACTAATTGCATCAAGAAGAGGTGGGTGCTTCTTTTACTTTCTAGTTGTTTGTAGAATGCATGCTAAAATAAATTGTGTTTAAAATAAATTTTTGGCATGAGTTCTTTAGTTTCTAAACTTGTTATGATGCATGTTGTGTTGACATCTAGAGCTTTAGTAGTAGATGAATATGAGAAGTTAATACATACTAGTTGAAAATTATAATATAGAATTGTCATGTGATCAAACTAAAATTCTTATTAGAGTGTTTGTAGTGATGTCATGCGTGTGGTAGTATACCATGATTTGATCATGCATATAAATTATATGTGTATACAAAGTTGTTAACTTATGCCTAAAAATTGTGTAAAAATTCGTGTAGATTATAATTCAAAAGAGAGGTGTGAATGTCCATAAATTCATGCTAAATGGCTAAAAGAAAAATATATTCATGTTAGTTGTTATAAAAAGTACTCTTGTTGATTAATAAAAGCATAGGTCTATAAAAGTTCTTAAAATTACTATTTAAATTATTTGTGTAAAACCTCACTCTAATATAGAAAAAATCAGTGAGAATGGAAATTTATGAAGGTAATTTAGTAGTATTAATTATGAAGGAAAACAATACAAATCGAAATGGATGAGCAAATTAAAAATGAGATGAATACAGAGAGTTGAGTTAAAAGGCTTTAAACACATATCTTATCAGAAAAGAGATTGGACATAGTGATTAGCGCATGTGCTTGGGGGTTTCTTGGTCGCGGGTTCGAAACCTGGAAGCACTGGCTATATACCAGTTTTTCTTTTAATTTAATGAATAACAGTGGGGTGAGTATAAAAGAAGCTGAGTGGGTTTATTATCACCAACGTGAGTTGGCCTGATAGTTGGCGGGTAGCGGTTGGTTACCGCTGGCCTTGGGTTCGAGCCCGGCCATATACAGAATTGTGTTTCAATATTTTTTTGGGGTTTTTCAAGCTATTAAAATTTGGGAAAATATGTATTTATATTTTAGAGTATTATTAGAGCCTTTAAAAAATAATTCCACACATTTTTAAGATCTATTTTGAGAATTAGAAGTTATATTCACCTTAAATATTATATTTTTCAAATTCAAGGGGTTGTGCATGATTAAAAAGATTTAAGAGTTGGATGTGGAACACAATTTAGAATTTACCTATGTGGAATTGCATGGATATTAATCTATTGCTTTAAAGCGAAGAGTCAAGATGAAATACGAAATCTCTAGTCGTTTTTAATCTCAAAATTTGGTAATAAGAATTATGTTTGAAGTGTAGAAAGATGAAAAAGAAATCTACTAACAAAAAGGACTTCGAATATCATTAAAGTGAATAGCTGGGTTTGTTAATGGGGAAGTAGTCCACAAGAATGTGATTGACAAATTGTTATTGAATGTTGCTATAAGAAGTTGAATACTTCATAATTTATAAACATGAAGAGAATGGATAAAGAAGAAATGATGGATAATGAATGAGATGGTTATGTTGAGGTTGGATGTAACCTAAGTGATCTCTATATCGAGATGGTTGTTTGAATCTAGAGGTTGATTAGTAATCGGCATTTTGTGAATAAATTTTTTTGAGAAGTAGCCAGTGTGGGCTAATGTTTCTCGTGTGTTGATTTAAGTTTGGTAGGGTAAGCTAGCTCTAGGTTGTGATAAATATAATTAAACCTAAGGACAGGTACTAGGGGGAGATGTGATGAAGTATGGGAAAACATGAGTATGAGGGCCTCATATGATTTGTGGTGGGATCTTCAGAATTATCGGGGTGTAAGGCATGATGTCCAAAATCACTCGTGGTGGGAGATATTTCTTCAGAATTATCGGGATCGATGTGACGCTCATGGGGTATTTGTGTGATGAGGTACCTATGACTCACGTTGTCAGTGGGAGAACGACTCTCAAGAATTATCGGGGTAATGGCTCGCGGTGTGGGTTTCGCCTCCAGAATTATCGGGGTTACGACTCGCGGTGGGAGAGCGATTCTAAAGAATTATTGGGATGGTACTGGATACTCGCAAGATATCTAAACCTTACATTAGTCACTGTAGTAGGATATTCATAGCGATGGATTAAACCCTATAATGAGGAGTACGATAGGGCTTGCCCTCGGACCTATGTAGTATGGGATGCATAGAATCCGAACAAGTGTGCATTAGTGCATCGTAGTGTAATTTCTGCATTAAGCAATAGGTCATATCAGACATTGACTAAGCAGTTCAATGTTTGGATTATCATCCGAGCAGCACATGAAATCGCTCCATGATCGTTGAGCTCGGTGCTCGATTTATCATCTGAGCAGCACCAAGAAGCTCATCTCAGGCTAGGCAGTTCTGTGCTTGGATTGTCATCCGAGCAATACATGAACTCGCTCAAAGATCATTAAGCTCAGTGCTCTGTTTTTCATCCGAGCATCACCAAGAAACTCATCTCAGACTGAGAAGTTCAGTGCTTGTACTGTCATCCGAGCAGCACCCGACGTCACTTGGAACAAAATGAGTTCCGTGCAAGGAGCAAAAATTGTCATCCTAGCTACTCAAGCATGAGGGTGAGTTAGGTGCAAGGAGCCAAAATTTTCATCCTAGCTACTTCGCATGAAGGTGGTTCGGTGTAGAGAATTAGGATTGTCATCTTAGCTACTCAAGCATGAGGGTGAGTTTGGTGCAGGGAGCCAAATCATAGCTACTCAAGCATGAAAGTCTCTTCTGCCCCTTAGATTTTCTTAAGAATCGTGCCATTTGATTTTTTATTGAAATTCTGGAAAATGATTATAAATTTGGAACATTGATTAAAATTTTTAAATTTTTGATTAAAAGTTTAAAAAACAATTAAAATTGTAAGAAGTTATTATAAATTCAAAATATTTATTAGATATTTCAAAAAATAATTACTACAATAAGAAACTCAAAGCAAGGCTCCAGGCATCCCCGATGGTCCTATATGATCACTCATTCCCCAAAGTAAAACCAAATACTCCATAAAGTCTGTGACTTCCAACCTTTAGGAGTGGAGAGCTTATGTGTCACTCGCCATTTCCCGTTATACGAAAAATACGGGTACGCAACGAAGGCCCAGCGAATGATATAAGTATACCAACTCATATCATCTATAAGCTGTACAATACTAGTAAGCTCAATAATACAATAATAATCACATAAACAAGAATATAATACAATAACCAATATTTGGGATATACGAACTTACAAAAAGTTCGAGAATATACAATGCAGTGATAGTTCGCCAGGATCCCTCAGCATCTCATCATCTGTACATGTATATACATTAACTCTAAGAAAGCAGGGAGTATCCGTTAGAGCAAGCCTCGGGCACAAGTAGCAGCAAGCAGTTAAACAATAAAACAATAAAGGACGATATGATAATAAATAATGAACTAGAACGATATCAGAGTCAACAAACAATGGACGATAACATGATCAATAGAGCAAGAGTTGGAAACAATAGTCGACAATGTAATGATCGATAAACAGTAATCAATAATGCAATGATCAGTAATTAATGTTCAATAATCAATGATCGATAATGTAACATCCCCAAAATATTTATTTTTAATATTTTCTTTCGCACGTACATTGCATGTAACTTTGTGCACGTGTCGATTAATGAAATTTTCTTGAGTCATGAAAATTTTTCTTTCTTTTTACAAGTCACTAGTGTATGGTTAATTTTATATAAAAAAAATCAACTAGGCTTAAATCTATATTTTGTAACACATTAAAACTATTATAAATTAAAGCCCCTAATTTTTAGGTGTGCATTTAACGTGCATGAACTCTCATTTAAAATTTGATAAGACTAGTACACATTACAATGTGTAACATACATACTTAATTTAATTAAAAACTCATAATAAAATTGTATGAAGAAAGTGTGCACATGGGGTGCACGTGCATGTGCTTTCTCTTCCCTTATAGACCGGCCAACTAGAGTGAGTGGAGAGCTCTTTTAGGAAGTAGGGAGTTAATATAACTACTCATCATTTTACCCTAAATAGCCCATCCCTTTAGCCATGAAGAAGTGCAAATCAAAATCAAAAATAAAAAAGAGAGAAAGAGAGCAAGAGTGCTGTGAATTTTCGGGAGTGCCAAGGAGGAGGCTTGCGGTGGATTTTGTGGGGGGATTTTGGAGCATTTTGCTAAGGTTCAACTACTAGGAGCTTTTTGAGGTGGGTGTTCTCATTGTCTTCTAAAATTTTGTAGATTATGCTTGATTGTCCATGACATGTGTAGATATTAAATTAATTAGGGTGTATAAGTGTACAAGCTTTCTATAGTTTAGTGCACTCTTAATTATAGTTAGTATATGAATGCATGGGGTTTTTATTGTCTTCTAAAATACTAGTAATTGTGCATGTTAGAAATATATAGATGGATGATGAAATTGACTTTGGTACGCAGAGTAACATCTCTAGGAAATTTATTAGTACATGCTAAATAATAATCATGTAGTAGATAATTGAATTAATATGAGTTTTATAGCATGCCTTTATAGTAGAGAATTTATAAAAAAATAAATCCATGGAATTAAATTTCTCTATATACAAATATACAATGTAGTAATGTAAAAACTCCCAACAAATGTAGTTGTATAAAGAACAATAATTTATGTAGTTCAAAATTGTAGAATTATGAACAATTCATACAAATTGGGCAATAATTTCCTTTATTTTGGGAATAGATTATTATAGAATTTATTTCTAGCTAATATATTCAATTTGAAGGGAAAATTATTTTCTGGAATTGTAAAAGTTAAAGCATAGAAATTTGACATCGAATTTTTTTAATGAAATCATGAAATAGAAAGTGGCATTAAAAGAGTTCGGACAGTAAGTTAATTAGAGTAAGTAGGCTTGACAACCTGGTCTTGGGTGTGATTTGAGGGCGCTCTGTACAGGGTCTCGGGTTGCGGGTTCGAGTCCCTGGGTATCCCTTTTTTTCTATTTTGCTGAGAAATTATCCAAAACAGAGTCCTATGCATAAAAATAACACTTTACAACTTTTCACTAATAGTGAGATGACTCACTGGTTATTGGGTTGCGGTTTGGGCTTGCTGTGCGCCTGGGTTTGATCCCTGGTGTACATAATTTCATTTTTATTTTATTTTAAAGGGTTTTCATGATTCTAAAAATTGGGAAAAATTGTAAAAATATTTTAGAATATTATTAGAACAATTGAAAATAATTCTACACTATTTTAAGATGAATTTAATTTTTTTGGGGATTTAAAATTACATTAGACAATGTACTAGATGAATCTAATTTCTAGTCTAAATTTGAGGGGGTTTGTTTATGTTAAAATGAGCTAACTTTTAATGATCGAAATAATCTGATATAAATTTGGAGAAATTCATTTGGATGAAAAATTATAGTATACATTATTTTCTTTAAGAAGTGAGTTCTTGGTAACATTTTTGTGATGAAAGATCGAAGTGTGATAAAGTTTGCGTATCATATGAAAAAGGATTTCATTCTAGATTTATGAAAAAAAGGGGGTGATTTATATGATAAATTAAGAGAGAAACAATGAATGAACTTGGGAGAATAAACATATGATATTCGTACAGAATTTTTATCAAGTTGAAATGTTCTCTTGAGATGTATTATAAGTGAATGAGAAATCATAAGTTGAAATTGACAATTCAAAGTGAATGTGTGAACAAATCAAATGAATTATGAAATGAGAAATTTTATAAGGTTAAGATTAACCTAGAAAATCTCTATGTTGAGATAGATGGGTTCTAGGAGCTAAGCGAGGCTCGCAATGTCTAGCAAGTTTAATAAATAAAATTTTGTGAATTGGTCAGTATGGACCTTAATGTTGATGAGAGAATTTAAGTCCGACAGAGTAAGCTAGTTCTAGACCAGAATAACTACAAATTGAATTAAGGACATGCACTAGAACGGAAGATGTGATGAGACATGGGCAAACGTAAGTGGGGCATTTCTATATAGTCGAGTAGTGTACTCCGGGACTGTATTTTTCGTGCATCCAATCGGGCGGTGTACTCCAGGACTGTGAAAGCTATGCGGTGCGAGACAAGCCTTAATTAAATATGGGATTATGAATGATCGGGCGGTGTACTTCGGGATCATGAATAGTCGGGCGGATAGGAGGCGGATCTCCAATATATTCCAGGCTAGAGTGGCACTTGCGGAATGTCTGCATGAGGTGGATTCTGTATAGTCGGGCGGTGTACTCCGGGACAGGAATCCATACTCGTGGGATGTCTGAACCTTGTTTTCGTCACCGTAGTAGGATTTCATTACGAGAGATTGAACCCTATAATGAGGAGTACGATAAGGGCTTGCCCCCGGACTTATGTAGTATAGGATGCATAGAATCTGCACAAGTATGCATTAGTATCATCATGGAGTGATTGTCTACATTAGGCATTAGGTTCGTATCATACACTGACATAATTAGGATACTCACTGTTCTATTTCTACACTCAAGTTTGTGATTGTTAAGATGGTGAAATCGCTGTATTATAGCATTGCGCCAGTTGTATGCAATAGACGTGCCCACAGTTTCCTAGTTGCTGGAATGGGATGGAATGGATTTGAAGACACTGTGAGAGATATCACAAGATTGAAGAGCTTTCATTATCATATATATACTATACTTATTTATTTCTGCTGTGCGAATGTAAAGAATGATGTTGTAAATGAAATATTTTAAATTCCCTGTATTTTTGTACGAAGTTAAAGTAAAAGATCCTGTTTTTTCTACGAATTACCTGTGTTTGGAATTCAGGGTGTTACAGAGTGGTATCAGAGCCGACTTCAACAAGTAGTACAAAATTATAAGGAAAACACATTATAGTGGACATTAGGAGTGTGAGTTCTAGTTGCTCTGTACACTGATGTGTTCTCCTCCCTTTCGCTGTAGGATGAAGATAACCAAAATCCTATAGAGAAAGTAGAGGAAGATGTATTCTTTCAGGAAGAAGAAGAAGAAGACCCAGTAGAAGAGGAAGAATTGCCAGAATCTCGGGAAATCACTCCACCTTTGCCTGAATCCTAAAGTGAATCCTCGGTTGAAGAGCCGGTTCGGAATAAGAAAGACCATATCATCGCTGCTCTTCGTAAGCAACTGATTATCCACAAGTGGAGAGTAAACCACATGGAAGCACATCATGCGGAGGACAAGCGAAATATCGCCGCCCTGAGTCAGCGAATACAAGAACTCTAGGAAGTGTCGTCACAGGAGTGCTCAACATTTCACTCAGCTGGACAAAAAAACTCGTTGAGGGAATCAATAATGTCGTCAACGATGCGAGAAGATGCAGAAGAAAATATATGATCTACGGGAAGAGCTCAGAGAAGCCAAGAGGAACCGTAGGGTCTAGACTGCTTTATGTTGTTTAAAGTTCTGTATGAAGATTTGGGGTTCTCTGGTGTTCTCTATGTATGGATGTATGGACCAATTTATTTCTGAATATAAGAAGTTTATTTTTGAAATGAGTAATTTGTGTTGGAAGAAAGTCTATGTTATTTTTGTTTTTGATGATTGATGAAGTTTTGTGAACCAGAAATGGCCGGAAGGAGAACTAGAAATGGTGAAGGATCAAGCGGAGAAGGAAACCAACTTGATTTGGAGACGGAGTTGGCCCGTGTATACCAGACACTTAACACTTTTGTTGCATCAAGTGTGAACCGGAATGCAAGGGTAGGGTAAGCAGTGCAAGTCCCGGAGGATATTTAGTTGGTAGAGTCCTTCAAAAGAATGAAACCACCCGTCTTTGAAGGCAAGGTGGACCCCGATGTAGCTGATGATTGGATCCGATAGATTGAAATGGTGTTTGAAGTGTTGGAGACCCGGAGGCTAGTAATGTAAAGCTAGCAACTATCCAGTTGGAGAAGGGCACCGGAGTATCGTGGCAGTCCATGAAGAGGACCTTGGGCGATGAGCTTATCACTTGGGAGGAATTCTTGGAGGAGTTCCGTAGCCATTACTTCCCAATGGACGTGCAAAAGAAAAAACCGATGGAATTCCTGAGTCTGCAACAAGGTAACTTATTTGTCCGGGAGTATGAGACGAAGTTTACTCAACTATCCCGGTATGCCCCCGAATCCTTGGTATGACAAGAAGGCGAGGAAGTTCGAGCAGGGTCTAAGGCTGGGACCGAGGTCTCGTATGATACCCCTCGGTATCAGGAAATTTGACAAGCTTGTTCAGAGGGCTACAGCCACAGAATCTGATATGGAACAATATCCATTGGTGAAAGACAAGAAAAGAAACTAGAACAGTGGTAAGAGGCCTGTGACACCGTAAAACTTCAGGAGGCAGCCCCAGCACAAAAGTTCAAGCCGACTGGGGCAAATGCTGTCGCTGTAGCTGGAAGGCCAAGCTCTTGCTTCAAGTGCGAGGAGTCGAGACATCGCATAGAGGAATGTCCTAAACAATAGAAGATCAGGTCTTCCTACAACTGTGGCAAAGAAGGGCATATTCAGCCGTTTTCTCCGCAACTGAATCAAGGAAATACTAGCAGGGTCCCATCAGAGAAGAATGGGAAACCATACCGGCAGGGGCGAGTGTTCACTCTGACAGAGGAGGACGCTGAGGACTCTAACAATGTCATCACCGGTATGGGAGCATCTGAGTAAAATTTTTGTTGTTGTTCCAGTATGGTTGTAGAGGAAATGTTATATACTAAAAGATGTAATTCATTATGCAACAGGAAGACTTCTAGTAAATGGAATGAATACTACTGTCTTGTTTGATACTGGTTTATTGCACACTTTTGTATCTCCTAAATTTGCTCTAGAGTTATGGGTAGAACCAAGGATTTTCCCCGACAAGGTTTTGGCAGTAGCTACACCATTAGGGGAAACATTGACCACTGATTGGTACTATGTTGACTGTGAGATTGAGATTGGAGGAAGGGTTTTTGGGATTGATCTTATAGAGCTGGAGTGTTGGGAGTGGATGTCATCATTGGCATAGACTGGATGTTAATCTACAGTGCTAGCATCGAGTGCAAGAGCAAGGAAGTTATGTTGAAGGCACCAGGAGGACTAGCAATAACTTTTTAGGGGAATAAGAAGTGCAAGGAATTGGTGGCAGCCTTAACCAAGAAGAAAGTCCCTGAGGAAGTCAAGAAGATTCTTGTGGTCCGGAACTTTCCGAAGGTTTTCTTGGAGAATCTGCCTGAACTACCACCTCATAGAGATGTGGAATTCAGCATTTCTATTCATGCAGGAAGTGCACCGATATCCATGGCACCGTACAGAATGGCACCGGTGGAACAGAATGAGGTGAAGAAGCAAATCAAGGAGCTTTTTCACAAATGTTTCATCAGACCTAGTACGTCGCCTTGGGGAGCGCCATTTTTGTTGGTGAAGAAGGATGGTTCGATGAGGATGTGCATCAATTATAGAGAGCTGAACAAGGTGACTATCCAGAATAAGTATCTATTATGCGGATCGATGATTTATTTGACTGACTCAAGAAGTAGCAGTTTTCTCCAAGATTGACCTTCGGTCGGGTTATCACCAAGTTTGTGTTAAGGAAGAGGATGTGTCACGCCCTGCTTCCCAAAAAGAATACGGAATATGGATACGAGACAAAAGCCCACCGAATGATTTTTATTATCCATAAGCTGTTCAAGAATCTTTACAACATTCACAAGAATAATCAGAGTCGGAAGCAAAAGTATTAACCAAGAAGCACATATGAACCCAAATACCAACTAGAATACTTGAAACCAATTCTATAAATCTCAAATAGTCATGATCTGAATAAAACAAATATCTTGGGGCACATTGCCCAAATACAAGAATAAATCCAAGTCTCAAAATACAATATTGTTCAAGCAAGCTATAAGAAATAATAATAATAAAATTCAGCACTAATACTTCATGTCACCAATACCGTCTGGAACCTAGTTCTCCAAAATCTGCAATTCAACGAATCCAGAGAAGAGGGAAAGAGAAAAACAAGTACCCGTCAATTGCAAGTTATGGCGCCACTTATAATGTATGGTACAAGTACATGGGGAAACTAACTAGCAACATTGTATAAGCATGATGTCAAAATAAACAACTAGCATGGCAAAGTGAACAAGTGTAAATGGCATGAATCAAGTGTCAAGTAATCAATATCCTGTAAATATGCATCAAGTGTCAAGTATCATGTAATCATGTATCAAGTGTCAAGTTTCAAGTCTCAAGTATCATATAGTCAAGTATCAAGCAAGCATGTATCATGTTCAAGTATCATGTTCAAGTATCGTGTATCAAGTCTTGTAGTGATTACTATCTAGGTAGCACTTCATGCAGCCCACCTTACATGGTTGCTACAACAAACAGTTTCGCTTTAGATTTCACGGTGGACCATAGAGGGCAGTATACTCAGGGACAAGTCAAGTAGTCGAGCTCCAAGCTCCTAGTATCATGTATCATGTATCATGTAATCACGTGTCAAGTTGTGCAAGTAGCAAGTATCGTGTCTTGCTAGCAAGTATCAAGTAATCACGTGTCAAGTATCATGTCTCAAGTAATCATGTAGGATCAGTGGATTCTCTTCCGAGTACACATTTTTGAATTATCCACTATTAGATCTGTCCCTTAAACCCTGATTTGGATATTTATAATTATTTTCAAACACGCATGTATATGTGCAAAATATATCAAGAATGATATGGCATGATCATGTGACAAGTTCAAGTTACAAGATAAACATGTACGGGTACAAGAGAACTCATAAAAGAATAAAATAACCATGTCTCTACTTCAGGATAGCAAGACCATACTGTAGTAAAACAGTGATTCCGAGTGTTACAAGCATGCAAATCTGAATCCGTCAAAACATCTAGAAAATAGACTCCCAACCGAATCCAGAGAGTATAAATAAGTCATGTATTAATTTACAAAAATATAGCTCAAAACTGATTTGAATAGAGAAAATAGGTTCAGCCAGAAATCAGGAAAACGAATTCAAGAATAGGAAAACAGCATGAAAACACATTAAACAAATTCACGAAAAATCTAGGGTATTTCTCTATATGTCCAGTATCTAAATATAAAGTTTCATAATTTTTCAGTAAAATTAGATCAGTCATCAAAAATTGGAAAATATCAATATACGAGAGTTTGGCAAATCTGGATGTCCCAACACTGCTGTACGAAAACTATGATATCTCGCAACCAGTTAAACGAAATCCAATTTTGCCAAAGGGATATGAAATAGATAAAATATACTAACTTTCATATTTCACAAACATTTTTCATACAGTAAAAGGAATAAGGGTGAAAATACGATTCTTAACAGAACAACGATCAAAATACAGCAAGTATAGTTTTCACAAGCAATCGTGAAACGGCATATCAAACTCGTCAATAAAATCCACCAAAATTTTGAGTAATCCCTAACTAGATATAGAAAAATTGAACAAAGTTTTCGATCAAAATAATATGTGTAGTACAGTTATTAAAATGATTTAGTCATCAAAAACACCAAGAACGAAATCTGGAAAAGATCGACACCTCTGTAGTAAAACAGTCATAACTCACACATACGAAAACAAAATCAAGCAAGGTCAGCGGGGTTGGGAAATAGACAAATTTCTCTAAAACTTATGTTTTATACTGAAATTATGTTACTGATTTCAAGACAGTTCAAAACAGGAAACAAAATAGATCAGCGACAAAATACAGATTTTCCCTTTAACAGTAACTCAACATATATCCTACAAAACTTGTTCGAAACACAACCAAACATGAAATCGAGTCTACCAAGTATCCAAACATCATGAATTAGGGTATCTAGCCTGTCCAAACCAAATATATCACATGGGTCTCAACAAAATCACGAATTCTTACAAAAGTCCCACATACATGATCAAATCAAGAACGGGTAAAATCTAAGTTATTTCATGTCAAATTTTATGTTGTGAGTCATCTATGGTCAAATAGCACTATAGAGACAAAATCCATCAAGAATATTACAAACAAGAGTCATCTCTAGACCTAACTACACTATAGGTGGTATTTTTGACTTGTATCATACAAAGGAATTTGAGTACAAGTTACTTGCCTTAATCGAAGATGAAGAACGAAGAAAATCAAGAGTAACGGGAATGGATTCCCGACAATGAGCAAAACCCACGAACGAAAATCTACGAACTAATGAATCCAAGCAAACTTGAGCGAAAATCTCCACACGAACAAACTCCACCAAAAGAGAGATGATCCAAGAGGGATGATGACAATAGTGGCTTGTAGCCATAAGAGAGATCAATGCCAGAGAGAATGAGAAAGACTAGGGATTGTATAGCGGTGTAGGAGATGGTCGGCCAATGGGATGATGGGGGGCTCGGGTGTGGGGGTGTTGCAGCGTCGGAGGGTGCACAGGCCGGAGGGAGGGGCTTGGCCTGGGGTCTGGACATCGGGCTGGAGTGCGGGTGGCGCAGGAAGGAGGGGGAGAGGCCGGAGGTTTGTACGGAGGCTAGGGTTTAGGATTAGGGTTTAGGGAGAGAGATTATATATATATATATATATATATATATATATATATATATATATATATATAAGGGGATTAGGGTTAATGGGTAATTTGGTTGTGGGTAATTAGGAGTAGTAACAGGATTTGTTTAATTGGGCTTTAATTAAGATACAAATTATATAGGATATCAAATAGGATTGGGGATTTAATTTGGCTTTGGTAATCTTATTAGGAATCAAACAATAGGATTGGGAATGGGATACAACCAACCACACCACCACAAACACCCAAAAAAAATAAAAATAAAGAGAACGGGACCAAATGAAAGAAAGATCAAATAATAGAAGAACGAAACAAAAGAGACAACCAATCAAACACAAAGAGCTCAAAATGAAATAAAACGAATATATATTGAAAACAACTCCAACATACGGTTCAGAAAAAATACAAGAGAGAAAATACACCAAAACAAAAAATACACTCAAAAATACACAAAATGAAAAACAGGGGTTACAGGATGTGCATAAGGTTGTGTTCCAAACTCAACATGGGCATTACGAATTCTTAGTTATGCCATTTGGAGTGACAAATGCACCAGCCATATTCATGGATATGATAAACCGGGTCCTGCGACCATTCATTGACTCTTTCGTCGTGGTGTTTATCGACGATATCCTAGTACATTCAAAGTTAGAAGAAGAGCATGTTGAACATTTGGCAGATGTGTTGAAGAAGCTGAATGAGCAGAAATTATATGCCAAGCTATCCAAGTGTGACTCCTGGAAGTCCGAAGTCTCGTTCCTGGGTTATATCCTTTCAAAGGAGGGAGTGGCCACTGATCCGCATAAGCTAAAAGCAGTGAAGGATTAGCCAAGACTCACATTTGTAAAGGAGATCAAAAGTTTCTTGGGTTTGACCGGTTATTATCGGAGATTCATTCAGGGTTATGCTCAGATAGCCGTGCCACTCACCGGACTTACAAGGAAGAATGTAAGTCTCAAGTGGACAGAGCAATGCGAAGCAAGCTTCCAAGAGTTGAAAGAAAGGTTGACTACCACTCCAATTTTGACTTTGCCACAAGCATAAATTGACTATGATGTCTACTGCGATGCTTCACATCGAGGACTGGGCTGTGTACTGATGCAAGAGGGAAAATTAATAGCTTATGGGTCTAGGCGGACCGCATGAGAAAAATTACTCAACCCATGATTTGGAGTTGGTAGCAATCATATTTGCCTTGAAGCAGTGGATGCATTATGTGTGTAGCGCCCCCAATTTCAAATAAATAAAATTAGAAATAAGTGGCACAATTTCCGGAATCAACTTCAATGAAAAAAAAACACAGTATCAAATACAGGGAAAAATTAAAACTTTTTATTACATCAGTTCTTTCTTACATTTGCACAGTGGAAAAATTAAATACATTTATTACAACATAACCCAACACTTAAACTTTAATCATCTCAAATCCAAGTTTCCACTTTACTTGGGAAACTCACTTGCAAATCCTGCAAAATAACTGAAGAGTGGGAACGTTAGTTGAAGGCAACTGACGCAATACTATAGTAATAGCAACATTCCAAAGTCTCACAATCACAAACTTGCCATATAACATGAAATGAAATAACGATGAAAGATTCAATAAAAAAAAAAGTGAAACTATACTAAGTAAGTGTGCGTAAAAAAATGAAGAAAAATGCATTAAAATAATGTTCAAGAAAACACAATGCACACTATGATTTTTAATGCATACTTGTCATATTCTATGCATCCCATTCTGCATAGGTCCGGTGCAAGCCCTTATCGTTCTGCACTTTATAGGGTTCAATTTCTCGTTATGCAACCTACTACCATGACTAGAGATTTAGATATTTTGCAAGTATTGGCTATCGCCGTTGGAATACTAGAGACCAATCCCACTTAGTGGATCATTCTCTGGCCTATTTTATCCATCATCCCGGAATACTGGGGACTGTCTCACCGCTGGTCATTCTGGAGCCCTATTGCACAAATATCCTATGAGCATCGCTCTCGTCCCAGAATATTGGATATCAATCCTACTCTATGGATTATTCTGTGGCCTATTTCATCCATCATCCCGGAATACTGGGATTATCTCACTCCGTGGATCATCCTGGAGTCCATAACTCACGTTTGCTCTTGTTTCATCATATCACTATCTATTGCATGTCCTTGTGCATACATATACGTAACCTGAGCCACCTAAAGCTAGCCCCTCCCTACTGGACTTAAACACACAAAACTAGGAACACTAGCCCTTCCTGGCCAATTCCAACAATCAATTTATTCACTACCAAAAATATTGGGTCCTGCTCAACCTCTAGTGCTCACAACACCGAAATCCCCAACAAACTTCCTAGGATCCACAACTTAACCCTAATCTCAAACCAAACCCAACTTGGTTCAATAATACAAAATATTCTTTCATATATGGATACAAATTCAACATACAGAAATTCTTTAAACTCAACAATTTGAATCCCACTTGCCGTTCATTCGTAAAGTTAATTAATTCAACTATAAATTCATTCAATCTCAACTGAAACAAAGCTCTTAAATATTTGGTCTCATCCCCAAAATCTGAAATTTTATAGTTTCCAAAATCTGAAATTTACCCTCTTTAAAACTGAAAATAACTCTTAAAATTCTGAAATATTTATCCTTCAAAACTGAAGAATATAACCTTTAAAAATTGAGAATTTCTACAAAAATATAGATTTATTCCCCCAAACCATTACTTGAATATATCGAGAGTTGAAGCTAGATTTTCACCAAAATCTGTAAGTTATACAATTTTGTTCTTCAAAAGAGAACTATCTAAAATCAATATTAAATTCTGGAAAATTTCATTTAAATCCAGCACATCTCAAAGAACTCACCATAAAAATCCGGACTCAAACAAATTAATTTAAAGGGTTTATATTTAACAAATTTTAAAAACTATCTGTTATTCAAAAATCTGAAAGTTATACCTTCTTATCCTTAAGAACAGTCCATTCAAAGATGAATATTAAATTTTGGAAAATGGAGTTTATATTTACTTCTTAAACATATATCATGTCACAAAATTTCTAATCCATTCGCACAAAATTTGAAGCTTTAAATCGTCAGTAAACTGAAACTAGATTTTCGTAAAAATATGAAATTTAACAATTTCAAAACTCAACCGAAACTCAATTGAATCTCACACTAATATTAGATTAAATACATACATATGCACTTCAATTTTATTTTCTTTTCTTGATTTTCTTGGGTTCATTTATTCTCTTTTGATCATTCTGTACTCTTTTGGTTTGAATTCTGCTATTTTTGGCTCATTGTAAATTTTGCTCTTCGTGTTTTGAGTTATGCAGAATTATACACGAAAGATCCTTTTTTGGCGAATTATTTCGCTATATGTTCATCTCTTCGATTTATATTTGTTCATATCTTTTTGGAGCCTAAACCTGTGCCCTAAACCCATCAACCCGCAACTCAAAACCCCAACTTCTTAATTACCCTATAAATACCCCTTAAAACCCTAATATTATTTCATAATCTTTAAACTTTCTCTCTCTTTTCCGCCGCCCTCTCTCTCCTGCCCCCGACTTCTCTCTGTTTTCATGTTGAATACCTAATTCGCCGCCAAGCCACCCCGTTCTCCTCTTCCGTTCTCCGACCACAACCTCTTCGACCTCTCACCCTCCTCGTCGTCCCATCGTCATCACCACCATCCCGACTACCCCCTATCCCCATCACTATCCCATCACCTTCACCGAACCCATTGCCTGCACCTCGCACCCCTGATCTCGTCGACCACCGTGATCCTTCCCGCAACCACCGTAGAACCCCATCGCCTCATCGTCGTCGTCCTGAGCCCCGAACCCCCACCGTCTCCTCCTCTGTTTTGTCAAGAAACAGAGCGCTAGTCGTCGCCGCCTTGCTCTCGTCACTGTGTTGCTCCTCGACCGCAGTGCTGCCGCCAGTCACCGCCCCTCACTCTCGTCGCTGCCGTCACTTCTCGACCGCGAGTGTTGTTGGTCCCCCGCTGTGTTCTCTCTCTCTCCGTCGCTGTTGAGAAGGAGGGGAATTAGTTTCGCTGTTTGCTATTGTAGGAGGTAGGGGATTGATTTGCTGTTTGCTGTTCGTGGAAGGGTGGATTTGCTGTGTGGGTTTGTTACTGTGTTGGTATTGCACGTAGCTCGTACGTGTTTCTGTGATCGTGGTTCGTCGCCCGAGATTCTCATCCCGTTATTCTAAATATTCGAATCTCTCATATAAAAGGCAAGTCTCTTCTTGAACTAGTATATTGTTTTGTTCAAGATTCCTTGATATCTGCAAGTAGATCCAAATCTTTTTATCATATTGCTAATTGAAATTCTGTTAAGTATATTGAGGGTTTACACGAGCTAACCTGATATATTTTTAATGTCATGCCTACATCTTTGATCTAAAACCTAGTCCCTTTTGTACATGGCATATAGACGTTTACATGAAAAATAACTAGATCCATGCATTATAGATTTGTTTGATAAATTGGATATGTTAGATTGAATTGAATTATTGAATAGATTACCATGTCTGTGAAATTGCATCTTAAAACTGGAATTATGCATGTTAAACATCTAGCATCACTTTGGTTATCAATTGGCATGAACTATATGGTTGTATGATTAAGTTGTTGCCTATGCATATCAAAATAAATTCTGGACTGCTGTTTGTTCCTTTTTGTATTAGATTTTCAACCATGTTGTTGTTGTAATTTGAAATAACTTTTTAAACATGAACTATATCCCCATGAATCTATTTTTCAGAACTTTTAACTGATCTGAATTCCGACTTATAATCTGTTAGATATTAGTATTTTAGTACAACTATGTCTGAATTTCCAGATTCACAAATTCATGCGTATCTTTCTGTTTCATAATTAAATAGAACATGTTCACAGTAAAATAAAAATATGAAATAAATTTTTCTGGGAATAGACATGTGTAGGAACCACCCTGAATTTTTGTAATTTAATTCAAGAGTTTTCTGACCTAAAACATATAGGTGAACACAATTTATAACTTGCTGCCTGAACATAAAATCTGAAAAGAATATAATTTTCACCCTAGTTTCTGTAACTTTTATATGTCGTATATATATTTGCTGGAACCAACAGAGAATCTAGTTTCTAGAATTTCTGACGGATCCAGATTTTCTTTTCTATAGTAGTGGTAATCTGTATTTTTGTACAGCAACGTCATGCTGTCCAGATTGTGTGAATTGTGTTAATTTAATATGGTTGCTTCTTGATTTGTCTATAACGAGTAGAATAAGTCACATCTAGCATAATGCAACCTTGACACATTCTTGCATGCTCATATAGGATGAAATAAAATGATAACAAGCCGAAGTATTATGAGATTACTTGGTAGTGAACAATCAGAAACTGTACTCGGTCGGGCCCTACTACTTGACTTGTACTGACTGATGGCCATAAAATATTGCTTGATGATCACTGTCATTGAACATTAAAACACTGATTACTAGGCCAAGTACACGAACTGTGAATTCACCATCAGTCTAAAGTGTACACTGTGTGCTTGTGCCGAACCTGTGGAATGTGACGCAGTAGTACGTGCACTAGATAGGTTAATAAAATAATTAATAACCAGCACTTGACATTTCATGCATGATCCCGTATACAGTCATCGATGTTAAACTTTAAGTGAAATCATTAATTATCGCATAATTAAACATAGACCCTTGATATTATTGCCATTCCTTGTCTTTGTTCTTGACTTTGATCCATTCCATCATTTTTGATACACCATGTTCCTATTATTCCCTGTTTGCTCTACTTGCTGTCCATGACTTGCTCTAAGGACATTATTTTCTTTCTTTATAGATCAAGAGTTTACAGGTACTGGAGGAACAATACTAGAAGGAATTGGAGAGCAACGATTCTAGAAGTTGGATTCCAAGATTAGATTGCTTGAATTAATTTATTGCTAGATTTATTTCTTTGAACATTGTCTTAATATTAAACTTTGTTTTGGGCTTTATGTGTAACACCCCGATTTTCGGTGACTGGGAAACCATGGCATAAGCCAGAATCTTTCCTTCAATTAACCATAATACATAGAAAAGATAGGAAAATTTGAAACTTTTTATTCAACACAAATGTATTACAAATTCGAATGTTACAAAATTGCAATACATTGCAACAGTGTTACAATAATACCTTTACAATCCCAAGTGTTACAACTTTCAACATATTACATCAGAGTACAAATGAATAAAGAACAATACTTGGTATTTCGCTTGGATGCTTTCCAACAGATAAATAGATTACAAAACTGTCACAATGGAACAATAGTAACAACATTTAATGCAGCGGAAATGGAAACGACTCTTGCTTCTCTCGCTTTGAGTCCTCCTGAATCATGTACCTGTACTTCTGCAATCCAGTACCTGTTGAAATGGGGGCGTCAGTATTCTTTGACGCTTTAAGGCTGATAACTAGCAGCAATTCTCTACTTAAGCAAACAGATTAATGGAAAGAGAAACGTGTATATATAATTGATGTGTCAGTGTATGCTATGCCTTAGACTTTAATACAAGATTGACTAATGCCAAGATGTTCTTATTATAATGCAAGCAAGTCTCCGGAACCGTATGCAGCCCATACTACATACGTCCCATCTCAAACCGTTTCTTCATATATAGGGATTCGAATCCTCGTTAAGAATTCTACATTGTACACAATCCTGTTCCCGAAGCTACAACTTGACTGATGAGGTTGCCCTGAATGGACTAATCCCGTCAGGCGCACTCGACCTCACTCAAAAACTAGACGAACATAGGGTCTTCCGAGCACAGGATAGCACGAAGCCTACCCTGTGTCACCCATAACTCATAGACCGTGATCTATGGCCCGTTCGCTCTTCCTGGCATCGAACATGACGGAATTTTCGGGGTCCATCCCCTAGTTCCGACAGACCGTTATTATCATGGTATTTCAGGAATTAACAGACGAGATACGCAACCCGTGCTCCCAACTTGTGAGAAGACACCGTATGTATCCCTTTGACGGGAAGGTACAACCCATTACCACCGCCTAGTGTCGGCCTATAGGATAGGTCGGATCATAAGGAATCACCCTTAACACCAACTCTTTCCCTTCGGCAAAAATAATAATAAGTAAAGTTTAAGTAGTAATAGCCATAAGTTACTACCCTAACGATGTCACTAAGCACAAATAATCTCACGGGGTTTTCAATAACTTTCTTATGTATCCCGATCCAACTCATGGCCTATCGATCCAAGACACCAATGACGGAAATCTCTCTTACTCATCATTACCCCTAACTCGGATCTCATCAACATTCTCGGCCCACGATCAACGCACATCAGTTAAGATCCGTCGGTGCTTGAGGTGTGATTTATCCACAGTTTTTAAGGTGGTAAGATACGAGTCTTGAAGTTCGATGACCCCTGGGCTAGCTTTTATCTAGCTAACGATACTAGTGACTTTTCCAACCATTATTTACCATATATTGAAGATGAAGCATGTGCACATCATATGGTCCACTTTCAATTAGAAATGCATACAACTAGAACTCATGGGTTCTTTTCCCAAATTGAACTGGGACAATATGCGACTAGGTTCATGGGTTCTTTCTCAAAGTTGAGCTAGAATCACCTAGAACCTAATTGCATCAGTTCCTCGCCAATTCGAGCTAGAACTATCATGGAGCTAGTTTCATGGGTTTCTTTTTAAAAATTGAACTAGAACAACTATGGAACATGGGTTCATTTCAATTGGGTTATCATGCAAGCTCAACTTATGGGTTCCTTTTAGAATTTTAACGAAACCACTACAATCATTTAACTCAAACATGCATGGACTCCTTTGAATCTAAAACAACTACACATCTCAACTTGGGTTCTTTACTAGAACCACTACAATAACTCAAGCATGATATCTTTCTACAACTCAAGCATGAATACAATTCAAGCATGGGTTTCCTTCTACAACAACTCAAGCATGGTATCTTTCTATAACTCAAGCATGGGTTTCTTTCTACAACAACCTACAACAACTCAACCATGGTATACTTACTAAAATCAACTCAAGCATGGTATATGAATTCTTTTTGGAACTAGAACAAGTACGAATGGGTTCATGGGTTCCATAAGCCTGAATGGGTTCTTTTTAATCTCGAATTACTACACAACTCAAGCATGATATCTTTTACTATATCTCAAGCATGATGGGTTTCTTTCTACAACAACTTAAGCATGGTATCTTTTACTACATCTCAAGCATGATGGGTTTATTTCTACAACTACTTAAGCATGGTATCTTTTACTACATCTCAAGCATGATGGGTTTCTTTCTATAACTACTTAAGCATGGTATCTTTTACTACATCTCAAGCATGATGGGTTTCTTTCTACAACAACTTATAACAACTCAAGCATGGTATACTTACTAAAATCAACTCAAGCATGGTATATGAATTCTTTTTGAAACTAGAACGAGTATGAATGGGTTCATGGGTTCCATAAGCATGGATTGGTTCATGGGTTTCACATGCATAAATAGGTTCATAAGCATGAATTGGTTCATAAGCATTAATGGGCTCATGGGTGTCACAAGCATAAATAGGTTCATAAGCATGAATGGGCTCATGGGTTTCACAAGCATGAATGGGTTCTTTTAAATCTAGGATTACTACACAACTCAAGCATGGGTTTCTCACTAGCAACCTAGAATAGTTTAGGACATGGTACTACGACATTCATCTCAAGCATGGGTTTCTCACTAGCAACCTAGAATAGTTTAGGACATGGTACTACGACATTCATCTCAAGCATTGGTTTTTTAGAAACTTAGAATCGTTTAAGACATGCTACAAAAGACTAATATAAATTATTACAAAGACTACTTCTTTAGGAAATTACAAGTCCTATATATTACAATGACTACATTTATTTAGTCTACAAATTAGTACATACTACAACCCACTTTTCTTTAATCCTACAAATTCCTATATACAAAAGAGCAACTCTTTATGAACTAGGGTTAGTAAAGATTGATTTCTTAACAAAGTAGAGAACAACATATAACAAAAACTTATCCTTTAAAAGCTAGATGATTCTATAACCCTAGAATGGGTAAGTAAACATTTTTACTACACTAATCTTTATATGCACATAGCTATAGTCCAAGTGGTCATTTGTGTTAACAAAATAACCATAATAACAACAATAGTCATACATGGTTAAAGAAACAACCTTTATGTGTTTTAATTAAGTTCCACCCTCTATCTTTTTCATGGGATTATTTTGATCCCTACAACAAATTTATGCTTAATAATTAGTCCAAGTTATTTTTAGAACACACATACAACAAAAGTGGACAAGAATCCACACAAATAAAAAGAGAAAACTTCATCTTGATTCCACCGTTCTTATGCACAAATCTTAGTCCAATTAGTCCAAAATAATCATCACAACAATACTAACCATACAAAGTCTGAAAAATCAACCTTTATGTGATTTTGTTGAGTCCTTTCAATCCATCTTTTTCATGGGATCATTTTGATCCCTACAATTTATGCTTAGGAAATTAGTCCAAGTTATTTAGGAACATAAATACACAACAAAACATCATAAAGATGGGTTCTTTTTAACCTACAACTACTTATATGCTTAGAAAAATAGTCCAAGTTATTTAGAACATACACCTACAACATACACCATCAAAAGATGGGTTCTTTTTTTATCCTACAACAACCAACCATCAAAGATGGGTTCTTTCTCACATACAACCATTATTAACCCTAAAAGATGGGTTCTTTTCTATATAAACAAAATAAATAAGAACATACAACCTAAAAATTTAGAAGTAGAGAATCCTCACCTTAGATCTCTTTGTAGGAAGAACTAGCTAGCTTTTCTTCTCCTTCCTCCTAGCTTTCTACTACAAAAACCTCCTATGAAGAACACACCTATGGAAAACCCCCAAATGAAGAACACTTAGGGTTTTTCCTCTATTCCTTTTCTTCTCTCTTTTTTCTTTTGTAAAATGAGGCAAAAGGTGAAAGGGGGGAGGGGGTATTTATAGGATGAAAAGAGGGTGGGAAGTGCAAAATACATCCACACAAGTGCACAAACCCCCTGGGGGTCATTTTGGCCGGCCTTAGAAGGTTGAGGTGGAGGGGTGAGGTGGAGAAGAGTCTTCTAGTAGAAGATACAATTTAAACCCTTATGTATCCCTAATTAATCTTAACCCTAGCTTTAAGCCTCCAAACAAATCCTAGCCCTCCAAATTTGATTAATCATGACAAAAATAAGTTATTTTTGTCCAAAACACATACTACATGGTTTGTACAAACGTACGAAATCAGTACAATACGCATACGTATGTATATATCTATATACCAATAATTTCCGTTTGTAAAACCGCACAATCCGTTCAAAAATATTTTAATTATGAAAATAATAATAAAATAAATTTTATTATCATTCCGAAAGATTCCAGTACCAATTTGATACAATACAGATGTATACAGACTGGTATATAGAGACAGATAATGTTTGTCAACAAAATCGGGTAATATCCACAAAAAATATTTTATTTTGGAAAATAAAAATAAAATAATAATAAAATAATAATAAAATAATAATTTTCAGTGTCTGCTCGGGATTTTCCAGATATTTTTCTCAAAAATGCATTTTTTTTAGGATTTTGTACAAGTGGACAAAACTGATACAATACCTGTATATACTTACCAATATATAGGTCCAGGTAACTTTTTATGAGTGAAACCAAGAAATTCCCATTAAAAATGTTTTAATTTAAAAATAATAATTTATACAATATAATATCCGTCTGGGATATTACATTATGACCTGGAGTTTGTTTTTATCATAGATGTTGGATATTATTTTGTGGCTTATTTCATTTATTATTGAAGTTGTTCTTTGTTTATGTGATTATATCTTCTTGCGTGGTTGTGATTGTTATTTCATATTGTTGAGTTAGTCTGGTACATCTTATACAAGGTGTTTACATCATTCACTGGGCCTACGTTACGTACTCATATTCCGTATTTTGGAAAGCTGTGTGTGACAGGTTTTTAGTGGTATCAAAGTACAAGTTTGGATAATATTTCAGTCAAACATGACTATCTTTGTGAAGGTTTGGCTTTGATTGACATATTAGTCAAGTTTAGCTCTAGCCGGGTTAACTCAGTAATGTGCACACCACGATGATCTCATGAATGTATATATAATAAACAACTTATAATCTGGGTATCGTTTGATCCTTTTTGGTCCCTACATTTCTTATTGTCTTTTGCCCCTTCCATTCATTGATTTCTTATTGGGTATAATTTTATCTCTTTTGTACCCATATTCTTTTATTCCTGGATGTTATTCCTTTTCCTTTTGCACAATTATTCATGCATATATCCTGTTAGCATCTTATCTTTTGTTTGATCATCTTTTAGGTGTTATTTTAGTCTTCTTCCTTCCATCTCATGTTTTGTTTGACTCTGGTGCTACCCATTCTTTCATTTCCTCCCGTTTTGTTGATCAGCATTGTTTGGCAAGCGATGCTATGCCTGCAGCTTAAGACATCACCACAGGTGGAGGTGTTATTGTCTGTCTTAGGGTATGCAAGCAAAACCAGTTGCTGATTAGTGGTGTGGATTTCTTGGCTGATTTGATTGTGTTTCCCAATTTCGGTTTCGATGTCATTCTGGGCATGATTTGGTTGGGTGTTTCTTGCGCCGTGATTGACTGCCGAGAGAAGAAGGTGACTTTCAGGCTTTCTGGTCAACCAAAGTTTGTGTTCCGTGTGGGTGAGACACCGTCAGGCCATGTCAAGAACTCGATGGACCCTAAGGCTGTTTTGCTTGTGTCGCTGGGCTCTGATGGAGTTGTTGCACCCTTAGTTGTACAGGATTTCCTTGATGTATTTCCCGAGGATTTGCCTGGTTTGCTGCCAGACCAAGATGTGGAGTTTAGCATTGATGTTCAGCCAGGTACGATGCCTATTTCTAAGAGTCGTATCATATGACACCGATTGAATTGACGCAACTGAAGGTGCAATTCAGAATCTGCTTGATAAGGGTTTTATCAGGCCTAGTATTTCACCTTGGGGAGACCCAGTTCTGTTCGTCAACAAGAAGGATGGTAGCCGCAGGCTTTGCTTTGACTACAGAGAGTTGAACAATGCCACTGTGAATAATTGGTATCCATTGTCGAGGATTGACGATTTATTCGACCAACTGGGAGGTGCTTCGATGTTCTCGAAGTTGGATCTTCGCTCTGGGTATCATCTAGTTAAAGTGAAGATAGAAGATGTTCCGAAAACGGCTTTTCCGAATGAGGTACGGGCATTACGAGTTCTTAGTGATGCCTTTCAGAGTTACTAATGCACCGGCCGCGTTCATGAGTCTGATGAACATGGTGTTCTCGCCGTTCTTGGATCAGTTTTTCATGGTCTTCATTGACGACATATTGGTGTATTCTCGGAATAGGGAAGATCATGCTTGGCATTTGAAGGTTGTTCTGCAGACCCTAAGGGAGAACCAGCTGCATGGGAAGCTCAGTAAGTGTGAGTTCTGGCTGGATCGAGCTATTTTTTTTGGCCACATTATTTCTGGTGCTAGTGTTTCAGTGGATCCGTCGAAGATCTTTGCGGTCAAGGATTGGCTGATTCTGAATTCTGTTCCTGAGGTGCGAAGTTTTCTTGGTTTGGTAGGGTATTATCGAAAGTTCATTCAGGACTTTTAGAAAAGTGCTGGGCCACTAACCAGTTTGACGAAGAAGGAGCAGAAATTTGATTGGGATGAAGCTTGTGATGAAGCTTTCACCGAGTTGAAGTGTCGGTTGACGTCAGCGCTATGCTGACTATACCCAATAGTTCGGATGGTTTTGTGATCCATTGTGATGCATCGGGTAGAGGTCTCGGAGCAGTGCTGATGTAGCGAGGCAGGGTTGTCGCTTATGCATCAAGATAGTTGAGACTTCATGAGAAGAACTTCCCACGCATGATCTGGAGCTTGCAGCCACAGTTTTTGCCTTGAAGTTATGGAGGCATTATCTGCTTGGAGATAGAGTGGAGATAATTACAGATCACAAGAGACTCAAGTATGTGTTCACGCAGAAGGAATTGAACACGAGGCAAATAAGATGGTTGGAATTGATGGCAGACTTTGACATCAATTTGCAGTATCTCCCGGGCAGAGTAAACTTGGTGCCTGATGCTTTGAGTAGGTGGCCTACCGCTATGTTCCTCACTAAGCAGAAGGAAATAGTGGAGGATATGAGGAGGCTGGAGTTGGATGTGTTGCTTCCTGGTTCAGCTCAGCAGTTCATGATGTTGCAGTTGCAGTCTTCCTTGGGAGAGCTAATTAAGGAAGCCCAAGCGGGTGACCAGCAGTTGCAGTAGTTTTGAAGTGAGGTGGAAGCCGGTTTGAGATCCGATTTGACCATTCATGCTGATGGGTTGCTTCATTTTGGCTCTAGGTTGTGTGCCTAGAGGAGAAGTCAGGCAGAAACTACTTGAGGAAGCTCATCGGTCTCCATATTCTATTCATCCAGGTGGTACTAAGATGTACAGGGACTTAAAGCAACATTTCTGGTGCCATGGTATGAAGAGAGCTGTGGCTAGATATGTCCCCCAGTGCCTAATCTGTCAGCAAGTGAAGGCAGAGCATCAGAGTACCACAGGAATTTTGCAACCTCTTCCAATCCCAGAGTGGAAGTGGGAGAATATCACGATGGATTTTTTGATAGCTTTGTCGAGGAGTCCCAAGGGTCATAATGCTATCTGGGTTATAGTGGATCGGCTGACGAAGTGTGCTCACTTCATTCCTTTCCGTGTGGTTCAGTCCACAGAGAGTTTGGCTGAGAAGTATATTCAGGAGGTTGTTTGTCTGCATGGAGTTCCTGTTAGCATCATATTGGATAGAGATACGAGAATTAGGTCTCAGTTCTGGGAGAGTCTGCAGAAGAATTTGGGTACTAAGTTGAGCTACAGCACAGCATTCCATTCTCAAACGGATGGGTAGTCAGAAAGGATGATTCAGATCCTAGAGGACATGTTGAGATCTTGTGTTCTTCAGTTTGGAGGTTCGTGGGAAGATCATCTTCACTTAGCCGAGTTCTCTTATAATAACAGTTACCAAGAGAGTGTCAAGGCTGCTCCATTTGAAGCTTTGTATGGGCGCAAGTGTAGGTCACCGGTCTGTTGGGATGATATCGGTGAAAGGAAGCTTTTGGGTCCTGAGTTGATCACGAAGACAGTTGATGCCGTGGTTAAGATTCGGAAGCATTTGCAGGCTGCTCAGGATAGGCAGAAGAGGTGGGTTGACTGTTGCCGTAGATCTTAGAGTTTTTGGTAGGCAACCATGTGTTCCTCAAGGTATCACCTTGGAAAGGTGTTATCCGATTTAGAGGTGGGGGCAAGTTGATTCCCTGGTTCATCGGTCCATTCGATATTGTGGAATGTGTGGGAAAGGTAGCTTACAAGCTCGCGTTACCGCCAGCTTTAGTAGGTGTCCATGATGTATTCGATGTTTCTCAGCTCACGAAATACATCAGGGATGACAGTTATGTGATTAACTACTCAGACTTGTCCGTAAGGCCGGATTTGTCCTGTGAAATTCAACCAGTCTCTATCTTAGACTGTCGAGAGAAGGTGTTGAAGAATAGAGTCATCAAGTTGGTTCGAGTTTCTTGAAATCCTCACTCGCCAGTTGAGTCGACTTGGGAGTTGGAGGAGGAAATTTGGTAGAAGTTTTCTCATTTGTTTAAGTAGCTATTTTGCTTTGTTTTGTTTTGTTTCGGGGTTTGCCCTATGTACCACTTGTATAAATTTCGAGAACGAAATTCTTCTTGTAAGGTAGGTAGGATTAGTAACCCCTATTTTTCTATTTTGGATTTTATTGTATTTTATTTTATTTTCTTGATTATTGTATCTAAATTCCTTTTAAAAATAAAGTTTTTGCTTTTCTTGGGTTCATTTATTCTCTTTTGATCATTCCGTACTATTTTGGCTTGAATTCTTCTATTTTTGGCTCATTGCAAATTTTCGTCTTCGTGTTTTGAGTTTGAACTGTTTCGCTATAAGTTCATCTTTTCGATTTATATTTGTTCATCTCTTTTTGGAGCCTAAACCTGTATCCTAAACCCATTAACCCGCAACCCAAAACCCTAACTTCTTAATTACCCTATAAATACCCCTTAAAACCCTAATATTATTTAATAATCTTTAAACTCTCTCTCTATTTTTCGCCGCCCTCTCTCTCCTACCCCCGACTCCATCTCTTTGTTTTAATTTTCAAAACCCAACTCGCTGCCAAACAACCCCGTTCTCCTCTTTCGTTCTCCGACCACCACCTCTTCGACCTCTCACCCTCCTTGCCATTCCCTCGTCATCACCACCATCCCGACTACCCCCTATCCTCGTCGCCTTCCCATCATCTTCACCGAACCCATCACCTGCACCTCGCACCCCCATCCGCGTCAACCACCGCGATCCTTCCCGTAACCATCATAGAACCCCCTCGCCTTATCGTCCTCGTCCTGAGCCCCGAACCCCCGCCGTCTGCTCCTCTTTTTCGTCGAGAAACAGAGTGCCAGTTGTCGCCGCCTTGCTTCGAGAAACAGAGCGCCAATAGCGGTAATCTATATTTTTGTACAGCAACGTCATGCTGTCCAGATTGTGTGATTTGTGTTAATTTAATATGGTTGCTTCTTGATTTATCTATAACGAGTAGAATTAGTCACACCTAGCATAATAAAACATTGACACCTTCTTGCATGCTCACATAGGATGAAATAAAATGATAACAAGCCGGGATATTATGGGATGACTTGGTAGTGAACAATCGGAAACTGTACTCGGTCGGGCCCTACTGCTTGACTTGTACTGACTGATGGCCGTAAAATACTGGTTGATGATCACTGTCATTGAACATTAAAACACTGATTACTAGGCCGAGTACACGAACCGTGAATTCACAATCAGTCTAAAGCGTACACTGTGTGCTTGCGCCGAACATGTGGAATGGGACGCAGTAGTACGTGCACTAGATAGGTTAATAAAATGATTAATAACCCGCACTTGACATTTCATGCTTGATCCCGTATACAGCCATCGATGTTAGACCTAAAGAGAAATCATTAATTATTGCATAATTGAACATAGACCCTTTACATTATTGCCATTCCATGTCCTTGTTCTTGACTTTGATCCATTCCCTCATTTTTGATATACCATGTTCCTATTATTCCCTATTTTCGTTACTTACTATCCATGACTTGATCTAAGGATATTATTTTCTTTCTTTTTAGATCAAGAGTTTACAGGTACTGGAGGAACAATACCAGAAGGAATTGGTGAGCAATGATTCTAGAAGATGGAGTCCATGATTAGATTGCTTGAATTAATTTATTGCTAGATTTATTTCTTTGAACATTGTCTTGATATTATACTTTTTTTTGGGCTTTATGACCCGAAGTTTGTTTTTATCCCAGATGTTGGATATTATTATGAGGATTATTTCTTTTATTATTGAAGTTGATCTTTGTTTATGTGGTTATATCTTCTTGTGTGGTTATGATTGTTATTTCATATTGTTGAGTTAGTTTGGTACAACTTATGGATGGTATTTACATCATTCGCTGGGCCTACGTTACGTACTCGTATTCCGTATTTTGGGAAGCGGGGCATGACAGTACACTAGTATCCTCAATCCCTAACACACAACCCCCACACAAAACTCCGCAAAATTCGAGCCTAAATACCCAACCCGAGAGCCAAAAATGCCAGCCTGGGTTTGCACAGTGCTCGGGTTGGCACTGTGCTGACCTAACCCCCGAGCAACCCTGGCCGTGGTTGGGGTTTAACCCCCAAAACCCTAACCCTAGGTTCCAATGATTTCAACATGCATTTATCTGATGATTTGATTCAAATTTGGTGTATAAAAATTCAAATTTTCAACCCATTATAAGTTCATATAAAAACAGCGAATTATTTATCAAAATTTCATCTTTTAATTATTCAAACACGTTCTTTAATCATACATATAGATCTACGTATCCATATTCACATATAGGTTTAAAAGATCTATTCCTATAATAAAATTTAGATCTTTCATGCATATAAAAAAAACTCTAAAACTCAAGAGAAACTTATTTTTAATCAGCATGAATATTTGGAACATACGATAACTCTAATCGTCCACAATGATTCATGAGTTTATCAAAAACATGATTTTCATGCACCAAAATATACATCATTGAAATGGGAATCAAAATAAGAGTATCACGCCTTCAAAATTTGATTTTGATCATATTAACAAACTATCTTTATCTAAATAATCCATCTCTACAATCAACTCATAAACAACATATTAATGCCAATAATCATAATCTCACAAAATCTAAACCCTAGCATGATTCTATATTGTTCATGAGAATTAGGAAAAAAAACACATCAAGAGAGTTGGAAGATTACCCACCTCAAGGAAGACCAAATGAAAGATAATAATAATAAGAAAAGAAGCTCATCCTCCTCCTCCTTGCGAAAATTAGATATCCAAAGCTCTAAAACTCCCCAAAAATGATTAAAAAGGAAAAAATTGTTCAGAACATTAGAGGGCAGCTGTTGCTGCAGCTATTACATGCCGGGCTGATTTCTGGGATTTTTACGAAGATTTTACAAAAAATCCTTAAGATAAATATATTTTCACATGACTTGGTCTTCCCAAATCAATTAGTTAAGTCAAACGAAATCAATTAGGGTAAAAATCTAACCCCCTAACTCCTCCAACCTGGCCGACCTTCAATACAGTGCAGAATTTCAAAATTTCGAAAATTTGCCTGTGAGTGGCAAGTTTTCAAAAAAACCATTCACTTTGAAATATTTGCAAATATGAAATAAATTTTTCATAAAAATCCAGAAAATTTAGAATTATTATCTACCAATAAAGATTAGATTTTGCAAACAAATTTTCTGACCAAGAAAATTTTTTGTAGTAAAGTCCTCAACAATCCCAAAATTGCATAAATATATATATATATACTCAATCAAATCAAATCAAATCAAATTAGAGGAATAAAATCACCCCCCCCCCCCCCCCACCCAAAAAAAAAAAAAAAACTTTCTCACCTGTCAAAATCGGCCTACCTAGACAGCCTAACCAAAATTTGAATTCGAATCTACCTCCAAACAACATTTTGCTCAAAAATTCTTTTCTTTCAAAGTATTTACAAAAATACTTTTTTTATTCAGAAATATGCCAAAATTTACAATATACTCGATTATAAATGGGAGAATTTATTTAGAAATTCAAAAGTGGAAATTTGCACTTCAAAAATATTTGCACGGTAAAAATGTCAATTTTAAAAATATTCAAAATAATTAAAAAGATTGATTTAAAAAATATTTATTAATTCAAAATATTGTATTAAAAATTACGAGTTGTTACATCACTCCCCCCTTAGAATAGTTCTGTCCTTAGAACTACTCCTAAGCTAATAGTTGTATTTAGAACATACCATATAAGGATTCATTGTTGTATATAGTAATGGCGTCAATAGAAAATAAAATGAACATGGTATAAAAATATATAACGTAGAAAACAAAATAAACTTAACATAGAGTATATACATATATATAAAATGAAGAAAATAAGTGTATTAGGTATGATATATATAAGTGAATAAGGGTATAAGGCAATAAGAGCGAAGACAGAAAAGTATTAAACAATCTAGAAACATTTATAGAAACGAAATAGAAAAAGAATGTGACAACGCAAGAAAATATGGATCGATAGAAATTTCCATTCAGAAATAATAATAGGTTATTAGATAACACAGTAAAAGAAAAATACAAATTAAATAATCAATTTAGAAAGAAATTGAGAAAAGCAAAAGAAATTGAAAAGATATAAGAAAAGCACAGTAAAAGTGGACGATCTAAAATAAGTATGGCAAGCAAAATTGTGAAAGTAGTAAGATGTAGAATTAAAAAGAATAAGACCAAAAAAAATAAAATTTAAAGAGAAGTATACAACTAAATAAGAAAAAGAAACACAATGTAAGGGCAAAGAATTGAAGAATTGAAATAGTTTGATAAATTATAATGAAGAAGGAAGAGTTTGAAAATAGACTAAGGGCGTAAATAAAGATTAAGTAGTTTTAAAAAAATTCATTATGATGAGAAAAACAGTATTATGACAAAGATTAAATAGTATAAAACAAAATGTAAAAAAAACGTCGGAATCCAAAGCAGACTGATAATTAACAGGGAAGAGCATAATGTTTAAAAAGTGGTTAGCAGCAACTGATAAGAGTTTGAAAAATTAAAGGAAAGAGAAGTTAATTAGAAGATAAACATGAAGAATAAAGCGATTAAAAATGATTGTTAAGTAAACTATGACCATATATTTAGAGATAAAAGAAAATAGAAATTTAGGAGAAGATTGTTAGATATAAGAGAAAGAAATATTAAAAATCTGAGAAATATAAAAGTTTTAAATTCAGTTAAAAAGTATAAACAATGATAAGTATAATGGAAAAATAAATAATTAATGATGCATAATTTTTTTTTTATACTATACAAATCGTTGGTGAAGTTATAATATATATATATATATATATATATATATATATATATATATATATATATATATATATATATATATACACATACTAGGTTTGCCCGTTGACACGTGCCTATGGCACGTCTTCGGAACGGTGCACTTTGTTTGATCATATAAAATAGTTTTGGAGATCCAGCAAATTAATTGAAGTAGCAAACATATTATATGATAAACTTTTGGGGGTCCATCAAAAAACATATTATATGATTTTTTTTGATTTTTTTGAATTATTTTTAAAGTTTTAAAATTTTTAATTTTTTAAAAAAATTTTTAAATTTGTATTTTCTTAATTTTTTTAATAGAAGAGGGTGGGAGAGAGAGAAAAAAAAATTAAATAAATATAGGAGTTGTTTTAGGTGAGGAATTTGAATTTGAGTTTTTGGGGAAAATTTTTGGGGGAAAAAATATGTATTGTGAGATTAGATCTCGGCCTTTAATTTTTGGGGGGATTGAAGGAGAGCCACTTGATAGCTTTCTTTGTATTTTATTTTATATATATATATATATATATATATATATATATATATATATATATATATATATGACCATATATTAAGAGATAAAAGAAAATAGAAATTTAGTAGAAGATTTTTAGATATAAGAGAAAGAAATATTAAAAATCTGAGAAATATAAAAGTTTTAAATTCAGTTAAAAAGTATAAACAATGATAAGTATAATGGAAAAATAAATAAATAATGATGCATAATTTTTTTTTATAATATACAAATCGTTGGTGAAGTTATATATATATATATATATATATATATATATATATATATATATATATATATATATATGTATATGTATGTATGTATGATTTAAAAATTAATACATAGAATAATGATCAGTACATATCAAATTGTTTATGTTGTTGCTAATTTCGGTGTGAGAGCAAATAGATGATCTGAGAGCAAACAGATGATATATAATTAATACATAGAATAATGATTAGTACATATCAAATTGTTTATGTTGCTGCTAATTTCGGTGTGAGAGCAAACAGATAATCTGAGAGCAAATAGATGATATATATATATATATATGTGTGTGTGTGTGTGTGTGTGTGTGTGTGTGTGTGTGTGTGTGTGTGTATGTATGTATGTATGTATAATTTAAAAATTAATACATAGAATAATGATCGGTACATATCAAATTGTTTATGTTGCTGCTAATTTCGGTGTGAGAGCAAACAGATGATTTGTGAGTTCTTCAAGAAACAAGAAAAGCGAACTTGTTGACTTCTTGGCGGCATTTGACTGTTTTTCGCCGCTGCCGCTTACCTGCAAAAGTTTGAAACACCGGGATGGATCCTGGCGACGAACCATCCGACACTCAAGTCAGTAATCTGTAAGATTATAAGAGAGCGCTTTTGTCAAAAAAATATTGATTACCTTTTTTATGGTGGGGGTAGGGGGAAATTTATAGTCGCCTTTTGATACGGTTTAGAGATAATCATTTATCTCTATGTCCCGGTGTTATTGGATAAGCCAGAGAGTTTAAATCGTTTCATGATAAGAGTTTTGGTTTAAACCGCCTCTTAAATATAATCATGAATTTGAATTACTCTTTAAATGTTCTGGGTCTGTTTAAGACAGTCCCGTTTTTAGGTTATTGGGTTTTAAAAAGACCCAATTCACATTTTTGGAACCATTTATACGTTAAATTATTTCGAACTTAATTATTTTTTTGGAATTTTAAAATAAAAAAGTCAATTTGATAATTAAATAAAGGATTTATTATGTCATCTGTCGACGTGGCATGATCTGGGCGTCGATCGTGATCGAGCCCGCGTCGGGAGGTAATTCTTTCCCCCTAATTTTGTTCGAATCACCGTTTGTTCGGCGTTTACGACGAACGTGGCGACCGAGTGGCGGCGAGCTACAGATGAGTGACACGTGGCATTGACTAGCATTGTGGCATTGATCTAGGCCGTTGATCACGATCGAGCACGCATCGAGAGGTAAAAAATTTTCCCTAATTTTGTTCGGATGACCATTTGTTCGGCATGTACGGTGAACGTGGCGATCAAGTGGTGGCGAGCTACAAATGAGTGACATGTGGCATTGACCAGTGACGTGGCATGATCTGGGCTAGTCGATCACGGTCAACCGCACATTGGGAGGTAAAAATTTACCCCTAATTTTGTTCGGATCACCGTTTGTTCAGGATTTGAGGCGAACGTGGTGAACATGTGGCGATCTTTCAGCGAACCATAGCTGAGTGACACATGGCGTTGACTAGTTAGCGCTGATCGTTGATCGGTCAATGCCATTTCTTGCATTTTCTGATCGGATCATCGTTTGTTCAACATTTGCGGCGAACGTGGCGAACGTGTGGTGATCTTTCGGTGAACAATAGTTAAGTGACACGTTGCATTGACTGCTGAATGGTCAGCGCTGACCATTGACCGGTCAGTGCCATTTCTCCCATTTTCTGATCGGATCATCGTTTGTTCGGCATTTGCGGCGAACGGTTTGGCAAACGGTTGAGTGTCTGGCAAATGCTTACACCTAGCACTTGGTTGTTGCGACACGTGGATCTCTGACGGTTTGACTGCTTTGTCGCTTCGTATTCCTAACTTTGGAGTTCCGCACCTCTTGGGCTTTACTAGGGCCCATCACGGTTCTGGCCCAAGCCCATTTAGTGATAAATCCCCCCCTCTCATTTTTTCTCACTCTCTCATTTTTCATAGTCTCAAAGAAAATTTCACTTCACCATTTTTAAGAGGTTTCGGCGATCTTTCCGTTCTTCGGCGAGGATTCCGACCGTGACTGTCACATCAGAAGGTAATTTTTTTAAGAGATATTTAGGATATCTTCGGGTGACGAGGCCTCCCCTTCGGATCGTGTCAAAGTGCAATCTCCAAATCCATCTTCTAGGGTTGATAAGGGGAAGGGCGCGATGGTTCAGTCTTCGATGGTGGTAGAGACGGTTGTTGAGAGAGATCGGAGGATAGGGGAGTTCGGGAGACATTCGATCGCTGTGTCACAATTGTGAGGTGTTCATCAGTACAACGCCGAGGAGCTGAGGCATGTTGAACAAGGCATGGAGCGGTTCTATAAGGAGAACGAGCCACGAGAGCGCACCGAGGTGAACGATGTCGTCACCATCCTTATAGAGGCGGACTTGCGCACTATTCGTAAGTGTTTTATGATTCCGCCGGAGTTCGAGCTTATCTTGCCTGGCCCCAGAGTTAGGTCTTGCTCTTCATTTTCTCCCTATCTGTGTTTGTTTTCCCTTTGACGCTTTTCAAGCGGGGCTTCGCCTCCCTCTCCGAATGTTGTACAAGATTCATCAGAAGTTGCGGATGAAGTATCGTTTCTATCTAACGGCTCGGAATGGCGTAAAGTTGGTTGATAATCCTGACTCCGTGAAATCTTAGAAAGACAAGTATTTCTTGATTTGGAGTCGGGAGCCATGGGGTATACCGACATTTTGGAGGGAGGATGTGCCAAAGAGGGTGAAAGCAGAACCGTCTCTTAGCCCCGAAGAGGAAAGGATGGTTGGAATTCTTTTGGACCGACCGATGTTGCATTGGAAAGAGATCTCAGAGGAGTTTCTTTTTTTGGGGGGGGGGGGTCTTAGCCCGATGAACCCTAGTACGCATTTTCTTTGTGTTAGTCTCTATTCTTTAGTTTGCATACGTTTTCCAATTTCTCTAACACATTGTGTCTTTTAATTGCAGAGGACACAGGAATGGATTTTGACGCCATCATGACTAGGCATTTTGGCCTAAGAGGCAATCAGGATGAAGAGAGGAAGAATAAGACGACCGTCTTCAGACCTTCACCGTCGAAGGCTTGTAGGAGTAGGAGCGGCGCCCTTCTAGTTGTGGACTTGGAGTCCCCCCCTCCCCCGTGTTACATCAGTTGTCCCTGCTATGGGAGAGTTCCCCCTCTTGAAGGCCTTGGCTCTCGAGGCACCTCCTCTTATGGCTACGGCGGAGGACATTTTGACCGACGAGCTGAAGAGGATCTTCGTCCCTGATTGGCAAGTCAGGAGGCACGATGGTTTCCTCGGGGACTCGGAAAGTTGCATGGACGTGGTTCGTCACTTGGCCACGCTGAAGGAGAAGGCCTCGATGGAGCACCGGACTATGGTAGACTCGGCTCTAGAGATAGCAAAGGAGCAGATGATGATATGTTTTAGATATATGTATAATTTTTTTGTAAACTTAGTCCGTAACTTTGGTCTTTTCTTCTTTGTAGGCAATCTGCCACTTTAGGCATCTGCTGGGCAAGTGGTGGAGCAGGAGAAGGAGCTGAGGGTTGTGCAAGACAAAAAGAGGATCGAGCAGGTCGAGGGCCAAGAATGAGTCTGAGGCGGCTGCCCACTTAGCAGAGTTCCAAGCCGCTCAGATATCTCTACTGGAGGCGGCGCTGGCTAAGGAGAAGGAGAACACCGCTTTGGAAAGGGAGGAGGTCGCTCGAGAAAGGGCGTTGGAGAGAGAGAAAGCAGCCAGGGAGAAGGATGCAGCTGTGTGAGAGGCCAAGGCAGCGGTGGAGAAGAAGGCTGTTGGGTACCTGGAGAAGAATATGCGGAAAGCATACTCTAGGGATTTGGATGATGTGTGCGAGTGCGTCCCCGACTTCGATCGGTTGGGATATTCGTTGTTTCATTACGAGGAAGGAGAGGAGGTAGAGGGTGAGGAGGAAGAGGAAGAGGAGAACGTTGTGGCGGACCCCCAGATGGCTATAGTGGTGGTGCCGGAGGTGACTGAGGGGAGCTTGTGGGTCAGTCCGCCGAGGTGGAACCTTGACCTCCTTTGTAGCTACTTTGTTTTCATTTGTTGTTTTTGTTTTCTTCTTTTTTGAAAGCTTTTGTATCGATGTCTAATAGTGGACTGGTCACCGCTTTTGTATCTTTACTTTAGCAATAAAAAACTCTTTTTGGGTACCCTTATTATGTATGGCAGTAATACTTAAAGCGATCTTACAGCTTTTAATACTTGAACTTAGAACAATCTTGTAGCTCTACCCAAACTTAGAATTATCTTGAAGTTGTCACATTGAACGTAGAACTATCTTGTAGCTATATTCAAACTTAGAACTATCTTGTAGTTGTCACACTTGAACTTAGAACTATCTTGTAGCTCTACTCAAACTTAGAACTATCTTGCAGTTGTCACACTGAACATAGAACTATCTTGTACCTCTATTCAAACATAGAACTATCTTGTAGTTGTCACACTTGAACTTAGAACTATCTTGTAGCTCTATTCAAACTTAGAACATTCTTGTAGTTGTCACACTTGAACTTAGAACTATCTTGTAGCTCTATTCAAACTTACAACTATCTTGTAGTTGTCACACTTTAAGTTAGAGCTATCTTGTAGCCTTCATGTCTTCAAGGTAGAGCTATCTTGTTGCTTCCATACTTTTAGTTAGAGTGATTTATGCTTCTTTTTGTCATTGGCGGTCATTGCACACCCCGTATGTGTTTCTCAGGACAGCGGGACGTCTCAGCTTCTTACCAAGCTTCGTATTACTGAGTTGGGACTTGCTCAGTCTCAGGAGAGACTTTCGAAAACTAAAGTGGAGCTTCTCTACTTGAGAAGAGTGCTATCCCATCGAGAGATAGCAGCACAGCACGGCGATGGGGCTTTGAGGGAAGCACCCCCTGTTGGGGTTGAAGACAATCCTTCGGAGGAGTTGATTGCTCGAGAGCCTTCACGGGTTAAACTCTTTCGCCACTCCCTACTTTTGGGTACTACTGAACGAGATGCGTTTAAGAACATGGTACTCAAGAGAAGTATGGAGGTAGCCTATCTTAAGAGGGTAATTCTCGAGTTCTCGGCAGGCAACGTGCCTCGTTTGAAGCTTAACGTGAAGGACGATTCCCTCAAAGAGAGAATAGTTGAGCTGGAAATGGAAGTTCACCAACTAAAGAGGCTTCTCGATGGTGACAACGTGAGGAGCATGTCGCGCTCGCGAGAGGAGCGTGCTTAAGGAAGTTTCGTGAGTCCCAGGGGACGCTCAGAGCGAAGTAGCTGGTTCGTCCAGCGGGGCATCGGTCGGAGGGGCCACTAGAACCATGGGGCCTGACCGTACGACTCGGCTTGCAGGTCTAGGGATCTCTTCAGAGGGGTCGAGAGAACGTCCTAGCGCTCGTCAGCCGTGCGTATCTCATAACAGGAGCGTCCCTATTCCTAGAAGTAGTTGGGGAGATACTTGTAATTCTTGTAGGATATTGTGTCCCAATAAGACTTGTAGTCCAGATTGTTTGTTTATGAAATAATATATTCTCAACACTTAAGCAATGTTTTTTTTATTGTGCCTTTCTGGTCTTGTGATTGATTTCTTTTTGGAATAAAAATCCGCCAAGTATTAGAGTGTTAACTCTGCGTTGGATCACTGAGATGTCGTGAGTTTTGTTTAGGAGTTTTCAACAGTTGTGGGAGCAATTCCGAATGGCGAGCTACCTCGCACTTGCTCATTGGCAAGTGGCTAAAGTGGTATCGAACCAAGTGTTGGAATCCGAACTTGTCGTTTAAGAGTTTCAACAGTTGTGGGAGCAATTTCGAATGGCGAGCTACTTCGCACTTGCTCGTTTGCAAGTGGCTAAAGAGGTATCGAACCAAGTGTTGGACTTCAAACTTGTCATTTAAGAGTAATCGTACTTAAAGTAAATAATCTGTTTTTGGCAATAACTCTTCGGAAAAATAAACTGTCTTTATAAAAGGGAAAACTAAGTGGCTGCTTCTAACTTGCAAGCCTTTATTACATGCCGATGAATAAGAAACAATGAAAGTAAGGAAAACACTAAGGAAACTAGCTCTCTTGGAATTTCAACAAATGCTCTGCATTCTAAGTTCTAGGCACTCTCTTCCCCCCCAAGTCTTCAAGGTGATATGTGCCAGGGCACACAACTTTGGAGATCCTGTACGACCCCTCCCAATTTGGAGATAGTATCCCTTTCTTGGTTAGGAAAGAAATTGGTAGCTTTCTCAGGACAGTGTCTCCTTTCTTGAGATTTGTAGGGCGCACTCTCTTGTTGTAGGACCGCTCGACCTTGCGCTGATAGATCTGTTGACGAATGGATGATCTTTCTCGGATTTCATCGATGATGTCAAAGTTGCCATGAAGTTGGTTGGATTTTTGATCTTCATTGAAGGCCAATAAGCGGGGAGAGGGTAGGCCATCTTCGAGGGGGATGACGGTTTCTGGGATGTATGTCAAATTGAATGGGGATTCTCCTGTTGGAGTTCGTTTAGTGGTGTGGTAGCTCCAAAGCACATTGGAAAGTTGTTCAACCCACAACCCCTTTGCAGATTTGTCGAGTCTCTTCTTTAGGCCAGAGAATTTGCTGGTTGGCGTTCTCAGCCTGACCGTTGGATTGTGGGTGGGAAATTGAGGAGGGTCGCTGTTAGATGCCGAGATCCGTACAGAATTTGCAAAAGGCTGCCCCTGTGAATTGGGTCCCATTGTCAGTTACCAAGATCCGGGGGATGCCGAATCGGCAGATAATGTTCTTCTAGAATAACTACTGGACCCTGTTCTCGGTAATTGTTACTAAGGGCTCTGCTTCAATCCATTTTAAGAAGTAATCGATCGCAGCAATAAGGAACTTCTTCTGACCAGGTGCCGGAGGGAAAGGCCCGAGAAAGTCCATTCCCCACATGGCGAAGGGGATCAGACTGGATAAGGAGGATAGCTCGGCTTGAGGTAAATGCTGAATGGATGAGTACCTATGGCAGGGGGCACAATGGCGGACATGCTGTTCGACGTTGCTAAGGAGTGTGGGCCAGAAGTAGCCATGGTTTAGGATCTTGCGGGCAAGGGACCTCGCTCCCATATGGGCGCCGCCTGACTCCTTTATAGACATCTCTGAGAGCGTACTGGGCTTTCCTGCAGGAGAGAAACTGCAAGTAGGGTCTACAATCTACTTGGGTGTAGGAGCGCTTCTACATGACTCCCTCAATGAGTGTATATTGCTCGGCTCTAGTTATGACTTTCCTAGCCTCTTTGGGGTCTAGCGGGAGGACTCCTTTTCGAGGAATTCGAGAAGGGGCTTCATTCAATTTTCCTCATGTTCCATGGGGAGTATTTCCATATGTTCAAGGCTTCCTTCCTCAGTGCTGGGTCTTAAAGAACTTCGATCAAAACAGTGCGGTCAAGCCCTTGGAGAGAAGAGGAAGCCAGGTTGGATAGGGCATCTGCCTGCCCATTCTTTTCTCGGGAGATCCGTAGGACTTCCACTTATCGGAAGGTGGCTACCAGCTTTCTGACCTTAGACAGATACTTGGCCATGCAGTCATCTCTAGCTTCATACTCCCTCGAGACTTGGTTCACTACCGGCTGAGAATCACTAAATACCTTGACGCGTTGGGTGCCAGCCTTCCGTGCCAGGAATACACCGACAATAAGAGCTTCATACTCTGCCTCATTGTTCGATTCTCGGAAGTTGATGCAGAGAGAGTACTGGAGAACAAAGTCATCTGGGCCAGTTAGAATGACCCCTGCTCCACTTCCCTCATCGCATGAGGACCCATCGACATAAATGTGCCAGAACCGGGGTTCCTCACCTTTCTTGCAGGGGTCGGGGATAGTGCTTTCCATTATAAACTCTGCTAGAGCTTGAGCGTTGATATCGGTCCTTGGCTGATAGCTGATATCTTATTGGCTCAGCTCTATGGACTATTTCATGAGGTGCCCCGAACTCTCAGGTTTATGCAACACCTGCTTGAGGGGCTTGTCGGTAAGAATGACCACTGAATGAGCTTGGAAATATGGGCGGAGCTATCAAGCAGCCATGACCAGTGCAAAGGCCATATTTTCAATCTTGGAATAGCAGAGTTCGGCATCTCGGAGGACCTTACTTACGTAATAGATCGACTTCTAAGTTGTCTTCTTCCCTTACTCGGACGACACTGAGGGTTTTTTGTTCCGATGTGGCGAGGTAAAGGTAGAGAATTTCCCCAGTCTTAGGCTTACTCAAGAGTGGGGGGTTGGCCAGATATGCTTTGAGTTGGTCGAATGATTCTTGCTGCGATTGCCCCCACTCAAAACATTTCATTCCTCTTAGGGCCTTAAAAAATGGGAGGCACTTCTCCCCTGACTTGGAGAGGAAATGCCCTATGGTGGCGAGGCGCCCTGTAAGCCTTTGCACTTCTTTGATGTTGGATGGGGGAGCCATATCCAATATGGCTTGGATCTTCTTAGGGTTGGCTTCTATCCCCCTCTTTCTAACCATGAAACCTAGGAATTTGCTAGAAGATACTCCAAAGGCACATTTAGACGGGTTAAGCCTCATATTGCGACTTCGTAAGACATCAAAGGCTTCCTGAAGGTCGACCACTTGGTCCTGCTTCTGGAAGCTTTTCACAAACATGTCATCCACATGAACGTCCATGTTCCTCTCGATTTGTTCCTTATAGACCTTGTTAATGAGGCGCTGATACGTTGCCCAAGCGTTCTATAGCCCGAAAGGCATGACGCAGTAACAATTTAGGCCTTAGTCTGTTGTGAAAGAAGTCTTCAAAATATCGGGGGGAGGGGGAACATCCTTATCTGATTATACCCAGAGAAGGCATCCATAATGCTCAAGAGTTCGTGACCGGAAGTAGCGTTAATTAGTTCGTCGATACTAGGAAGAGGGATTAGATCTTTAGGACACCTTGTTCAGATCGGTGAAGTCGATACAATTCATCCACTTCCCATTGGCCTTCTTCACCATTACGACGTTGGAAAGCCACTCGGGGTAATTGACCTCTTGGATGAAGCAAGCTGCCAAGAGTTTATCTACTTCTTCTTTGATGGCTTTCTACCGGTCCGGTGCAAACTTGCGATGCTTCTGTTGGACTGGTTTAGCTTTGGGAGCTATGCTGAGATGGTGAATGATCAATTCCACCGAAATATGGGGCATATTGGCAGCAGTCCATGCAAACAGATCCTGGTTGCCCCTGATGCATTGGAATATGTCGGCTTTGACTGAGTGGGGAAGGACTTTGCTCACTTGGAAGCATCTGGTCGGGACTTCTTCAGAAAAAGCTACTTCTTCTAACTCATCAAAGGGCTCTGAGACAGCTTGGTTGCTCTTTTGGAGGAGCTCGAGGGCTTCAAGAGAGAGAGAACCGAACCTCCCATCGAAGTCATGTAACACTTCCGGGAAATCTCTTGGCTTTCCCTGACTTTGCCCACCCTTGCGGAGGTAGGGAATTTCATTTTCATATGGAAGGCAGAGGGTACGGCTTGAAGCGCGGCCAGGCTGGTCGGCCGAGGATGGCATTGTATGCATCCTTTACATCAACAACCATAAAATCCATTGGCTCTGTTCGGGTGGTAGGGATTTTTCCAGCAGGTACGTCGAGGGTGATAACCCCCTCAATAGTCACTCGCACCCCAGAGAATCCATGGAGAGTGTAGCCGGCAGGGTTTGAGGCGGTCTTAGGACGACTTAAAACCTTGGAACGCCTCTAGGAAGAGGATATTAACAGAGCTATCATTATCGACTAGGATCCGGCGCACTTTGTGGTTGGCCATGTGGAGGCTGATTATGAGGGCATCACAGTGAGATGTTCAATTGCCTTCCAAGTCTTTATCTGAAAAGGTCACGGAGACCCCCAAGCCTTTGGACGGAGGATGGTTCTACACTGAGTTTACTTTTCGGATGAAGGCTTTTCGGGAGGAGTTGGACTCTCCCCCCATTGGGACTCCTTGGATGAGATGCAGGATCACTTCAGGTTCGGAGTTAGGGGACTCAGTAGGTCTTTCAGTTCTCTTATTCGCCCCTCGGGGAGGTGGAGGATCCACTCTGTTCTTCCTAACGAACTTGGCCAATTGCCCACTCTGAAAAAGGGCTTCAATCTCATCCTTGAGGGCCTGACAGTTGTCTGTATCGTGGCCATGGTCCCTGTGAAAGCAACACCACTTATCTCTGTTCCTCTTTTTGCCAGGGGTATCCATCTTTCGGGGAGGTTGGAGGAGGCCTTCTTTACCGACTTCTATGAGGATGGCCGAAACACTGGCATTGAGAGAGGAAAACTTTTTGAAACGGGTAGGAGGGCGGCGTTGCTCACTGTTATCTTTCTAGAGCTTCTTAGTGCCTTTTTCATCTGCCCCTTTCGTTTTTTCCTGGAGAAAGGCTCTTTCTGGTCATTAGGGTGGAGGGCATCTTCCGCTCGAATATACTTCTCACTCTTAACAAGAGCTCCGAGAAGTCCCGGAGTGGTTTCTTGGCGAGGGATGCTTTTAGGTCGGCATGATTGATGTTTTGTTGGAATGATGCAGAGGCCACGGGCTGATCAAGAGAGTCGATAGACAGAGCCTCGGTTGTGAAGTGCCGAACATATTCCCTTAGGTGCTCTCCCTTCCTCTGACTGAGGGCCAATAGGGATGCGCTCGTCTTCTCTGTTATGCGGCTACTGACGAAGTGGGTAAGGAAGAGTTCCTCAAACTGATCGAACGAGAAGATGGAGGTGGAGGACAGTCGGGAGTACCATTCTCTCGCAGGTCTCTTCAATGTGGCTGGGAAGGTCTTGCAAAGAAGCACATATGAGGCTTGGTGAATCATCATGAGAGTTTTGAAACTCTCGATATGATCAGCTAGGTCCGACTCCTCATTGTAAGACTCGAAGTGAGGGGGCTTGAGGTCTCAGGGACCGGAGCTTCTGTGATGGCCCTGGAGAAGGGAGGTCTGCTTGGGTAGAAATTTCCGAGCCCGCTGTTCTTCTTCCAAGTCGAGTCTGCTAAGGTGCCTTTCCATCTTGTGGAGATGATAATGGACGGAGTCGTCCCTCCGGTTGGATCTAGTCGACCCTCAGGACTCTCCTTCATGAGTAGTGGTATGGCGAAGGCTAAGTGCACGCTGGTCATGACTCGTGGTATGGCGAGGGCTGGGTGCACGCTGATCGTGGCTTGTGGCAATTATGAGGGCTCGCAGGATGTCTTCTTTGAAGTTTTGCAACGCTTCTTGAGTGACTGGTGCCCCTCTTAGCTCGGCGGTCTCTAGGTGCTGATCGACTTGTTGGGGAGAGACTTCTCTGCCGACGACGTGGAGGGGAGTCCCTTCGCCTCTTCGGGGAGGGGGTTCTTCTAGGTCTTGGCCTGCGAGGGGACCGGACTATCGGTGCCCTTCGGTGCTCGGGGTGAGGGACTTCATCAAGGGCTTGCCTCTCATTCAAGCGAGTTTGGAGGTCTATCCCTTACTGACGGTTAACAATTACTTGACGGAGATCTCCTGGCCCTGGGGGACTTTGAGAGGCCATGGAGTCGGTTGAAGGATTGTGAACTGAGATGTGGTAATGGTGAGCATGTTGTCCCTAACGGCGACGGAAGCCCCCTGGACATGGGAGGAGGTTGTTGAGAAAGAGGTTGTTCAGGCTGTGGTTGCTGAACTTGTTGGTCTAGTTGAGGAAGAACGTCTTGGAGTGGCGGGAGAGGAGAAAGAGGAGTGGCTCTTCTGCTAGACGCCATTGCCTTTCCTTTCCCTTTCGAAGGCAAGGCTTAGAAACTACTATCACCGAGGATGTGTGGTTGGATCGCTTAATCTATTTCCCATAGACGGTGCCAATCTGTTGCTGCTAATTTCGGCGTGGGAGCAAACATATGATTTGTGAGTTCTTCAAGAAACAATAAAAGCGAACATGTTGACTTCTTGCCGGCGTTTGACTATTTCTCGCCGTTGCTGCTAACCTGCAAAAAGTTCAAAATGCCAGGATGGATCCCGACGACGAACTCTCTGACGCTCAAGTCAGTAATATGGAAGATTATGAGAGAGCGCTTTTGTGGAAAAAATATTGATTACCTTTTTAATGGTCGGGGTTGAGGGTATTTATAGTCACCTTTTGAGACGGTTTAGAGATAATCATTTATCTCTATATCCCGGTGCTTTTGGATAAGCCAAAAAGTTTAAATCGTTTAATGATAAGAGTTTTGGTTTAAACCGCCTCTTAAATATAATCATGAATTTGAATTACTCTTTAAATGTTCTGGGTCTGTTCGTAATGGGATGTCACCCTAACCTAGTAAGACATATCCGTTTTATGGTATTGGGTTTTAAAAACGACCAGTTCCCATTTTTTGACTTGTTTATAGGTGAAATTACCAGCTTCAATGTTCGTGCCCGATTTGAACGGTCCCGATTAGGTTCAATTTTTAGCCATATCTATTTATAAGTTGTCAAGCATAGTAAGAAGATTAACATATTATATTATATGCGTAGATAAGTAAGAAAGAAAAAAATGTATAATAAAACAAACAACTTTATAATATGAAAATTATAAGTAGTTGTCATAGTAAAACAAAATATAATAACTGTAAAAGTATTAATATGTTATCGAAATAGTATATAACATTAAATACATGGAAAAGAATGTAGATAGTAAATAAAAGTATAAATAATAAAAGTTATATTATATGGGTGGTAAACAAATTTAAGATAAGTTAGCAATTAAATATACATTACAGATTAAATAGTGTAGAAATACAAGAATACTAACACATGGAAAGCTAAAGTATATATATAATAATAATAATAATAATAATAATAATAATAATAATAATATTATTATTATTATTATTATTATTATTATTATTATTATTATTATTATTATTAGAACATGATAGCAAAAATAGTTAATAGTAAACAGTGATGATATAGGATGAAGAGTATGTTGTCGTTACAGAAGTAAGTATAGATGATAGGGTGGTTGAGTCAATGCGTATATACGTATAACTGCATTATAAATAATAATGTTGAAGTAGTATAGGCTAAGTTTTAAAACATTATAAAATAGTATAAATTAGTATAAAAGAATGAAATAGTAGTTAGTAATATATATAAACTAAAAGTGGGGGGTCATTAAAGTAGAAAAATCTCTTTTGTTGTGGGTTCGCCTCATTGATGTCTAGCTGCAGGCTTGCCTCCTTAACATCAAGTTGCAAACTTGCCTCCACGATATCAGGTTGCAGGCTGCCGTCTGGATATTCGGTTGCAGTTTTGCCTCCCCGACATCCAGTTGCAAGTTTGCCTCCATTGACGATAGTTGTATATTTGCCTTCTCGACATCTAGTTGCAACAAAATGGTGACATGGAATGATGTAATCTTCCGTATGTACTGGGATATTGGACGTTTAATTTAAGTATAATGTTACGTTTTGAAATTCGTGATATAAAAATAGAAGCAAAAGTAGGAAATGGAGTAGATGGTCACACGATGGAATATTAAAATAGATGTCTAGGTTATAAATATCAAACATAAATAGTAGAAATTAGTAGCAGTGAAATTGATTTATAAAAGTAAGGAGAATGACAGAATGAAATACATGCATAAGCTTAAATGCGAACATGAATGAGAAAATAAATATGTAGTATAGTAAATTTACACAAAAAATATATCTTATAAAATATACAGTAATGTAGTAATTAGATAAGTGTAAAATAATATGATGTAATGCCTTGAGCCTGGCTCAGCTGCGCACACGGCTACATATGAGAATCAAACACTTCCCTCCGAAATCTGAGCTTGTAATGGTAGTCGTGGACAGAGGGCATCAAGTGTCAGCCAAACCCACTGCGATAAGGGGTTTCGATATGCACAAAATGCCCCAAATTGAATACAGATCTCATGAGCTTAGGGTTTCGATTTGGGTTTTCTGATTTGAGATCAGGGATGAAAGGAATGAGATGGTGAGCATACATATTTTCAGTATTTGAGATCTAGGATTTCGATTTGGGGGCTAGGGTTTCTCTTCGAATTGTTCAGGAATGGAAACCCTAATCGCGATTTGGGTTTGTCGTCGAAGAGAGAGAGAGAACCCTACTGAGAGTAGAAATCGAAACCCTAATCGCGATTTGTGTTTTTCATCGCAGTGAGAAAGAGAACCCACTGAGAGTAGAAATCAACATCGAAACCCTAATCGCGATTTGGGTTTGACGTCGAAGAGAGAGGCAGAACCCACTGAAAGTAGAAATCGAAACCCTAACAGCGATTTGGGTTTCTCCTTGAAGAGAGAAAGAGAATATTTTGTCGTCGAGGAGAGAGAGAGAACAGCTTACAATAAGAAGTAGGGTTTTCTCGACAACGAAAGAGATAGAGCGGGAGGGTGATGGCGTGAGCTGAGCGAGAAAGAAGTAGGGTTTTCTCGACAACGAAAGAGACAGAGCGGGAGAGAGAGGGCATGAGCTGAGCGAGAAAGAAGAGTAGGATTAGAAATTGACTATTTTGCCCATCAACTACTCAGAAGTTGAGTGGGATTTGTTCTGAGCCATTTTGATCGCGATCAAACGGGATCAGACGGCTGAGAACTTCAGCTCACGATAAGAAGTTGAGCTCACCATCTCATATTAGACTCTCTCTCTCTCTTTCTCTCTGTGTGTGTGTATGTGTGTGTGTGTGTGTGTATATATATATATATATATATATATATATATATATATACATTTCTATATAATATTATATATACTCGCTTAAGTACGGGGTGTTACATATGCATAGTAAGTATATTGAAATATATGGTATATATATAGTAATTAGTAGGAAGTACATGTAGTAATCAAGAATGTAATAATAATAAAAATTGAAATAAAGTAAAATATAAGTAGTGAGTGCATATAGTACATTCGAGAAGTATAAAGTAACAAAATTAATAAGTAGCTATAATTGGTGAAAAGAAAATATAACAAAAAGTAGTAAACAATAAGTAATAATAAGGGTATTAAATACAAGGTGTAAAAACAAAATTAATAATAAAATTAAAATTTCAATGTGCAGAGGTATATCATATTTATATGAGTAAAAAATATTACAATCAAGTCTAAATACACCGAAATAAATAAGACAATACAAAATAATAGAAAATATAGTATCGAAAAATCAAAGTATATATAAAATGAAAGTAGATATGCAAAAATCAAAATTTATAATCTATATAATAAATTACAAAGAAAGCTATCAAGTGGCTCACAATCAATCCCTCCTAAAATCAAAGGCTTACATCAAACCTCACAAAACATATTTTCCCTCCAAAATTTCAAACCCCAAAATCAAATTTTTCCCCTCAAAACTAAAAAACTTATTACTTTATTACTATTTCTTTCTTCTCTCTTCACTTTTTCATATTTCTCTCTTTTTCTCTCTCCTTATCTCTCTCCCATTCTTTCTATATTTACTTACAAATTTAGATTTTAAGAATTTTAATGTTTTTTTTTCACATGTTATATTGTAAATAGTAAATATCTCTTCAACTTCACACCTAAAGTTCTAAGAAGTTAGATTTTATACCCCAATTTATAATTATTTTTCAACATATACTAATGGAAACATGAACTTTTATTTACAACTAATTATTATCATACTATTCAAACTTGAGCTACATAATTGTTGTTTTATTGTTTATAGGCTTTTCATGTTTTGTATCGGTTACCGCTAATTTCGGTGTGGGGGTAAACAGATAAGATTTGTGAGTTCGAGAAAACCTGAACAGCTGATCCAAGCCTTCTTGCTCCTGCCACAACCTGCAAGGAAGTGCGAGACACCGGGGTTAATTCCGGCGATGCACCCTCCGACGCTCTTGTCAGTAACCAGTCGTGATTAAAGAAAGAGCTTAAGGTGGTAAAAAAGTGATTAACCTGGTCACAGTGGCAGAGGGGAGGTATTTATAGTCCCCAGGGGAGTGATCAGAGGCCTGGTTCCCAGTGTAACTGCTAGGAGAAAAATCCTCACAGTCTGTTTAGGAAACTAACTCCTTGATCCCCGGTGAGAGCAAATCAGGCCCGTTGACTTGGTCAAATCAGTGGCCCTGATTTGTCTCTTGCTGATCTGGGCTCGCCTCGGGTCGGGACCCGTGCCCAATCGGTGTGGACCCGTTCGTGGGTTATTGGGTCTCGTGCGAAGGAGATCCAGTACCTGCTTTGGATCCACCTTGTATGTGAAATTACCATTTTACCCCCGAGTTTCGAGATTCGCGCCCAATCTGGACGGTTCCGATTTAACCCCATTTTTAGCCATATCACGAGCCCCCCACTCCTAAAGACTGAGCGTGATCAGCCTTTGAGGAGTAGTTTAACTGTTTTAGTGGCTAGTGGAGTTGTATTGGAGTCCAAGTGGAGGATTTTGAATCTTGAAGGGGGTAGTGAGGTAATTTTTGATGCGATGTGCTGTTCTCTAGCCATATCGAGTATTTGACAGCTTTTATTTATTTTTTCGGACTATTTATTTAATTTTGCGATGTGTTTACTAATCGTTCGGGGGCCTTAACGGCACTTTCTAGGCAATAGTTGTTCGTTCGGGGGCTCAAAAATATACCCCCAAATTTTTAATTATTTTCCAGAATTTTTAGTTAATTTTCCCGAATTTTTAGCATTTTTTTCGCAATTTTTAAATAAATAAAACGATTTAAATAAATAAAAAATGATTTTAAATACCGATTTATGACGTGGCTCGATCCGGGCTGTTGATCATGGGCGAGCGCGGATTTCTGAGAGATCCATCGGCTGTCATCGCTCGGAAGTCTTTTTCTCCGTTTGCGAGCTCGGAAAGGCACTTGCTCGGTATCCGAATGGAGACATGGGGTCTCGGCGGGTCGAGCGACGTGGCGCAATCTGAGCCGTTGGATGATGGCGTGTATTCCAAGACGGGCACATTTCTCAAGAAAACACTATCTTGTCGCCTAGTGTCCTCGGCAAGATCTGGGCCGTTTGATCGAGATCACGCGCGAAAGTTGAAGAGAAAGTGAGTTTTCTCCGTTTGCGAGCTCGGGAAGGCGCTTGCTCGGCAGCCGACCGAAGACAGGGGGTCACGGCAGGTCGAGCGACGTGGCACAATCTGAGCCATTGGATGCCGACACGCATCTCCAGACGGGCACGTTTCCCAAGAAAACACTATCTTGTCGCCTAGTGTCCTCGGCAAGATCTGGGCCGTCTGATCGAGATCATGCGCAAAAGTTGAGGAGAAAGTGAGTTTTCTCCGTTTGCGAGCTCGGGAAGGCGCTTGCTCGGCAGCCGACCGAAGACAGGGGGTCACGGCAGGTCGAGCGACGTGGCACAATTTGAGCCATTGGATGCCGACGTGCATCTCCAGACGGGCACGTTTCTCAAGAAAACACTATCTTGTCGCCTAGTGTCCTCGGCAAGATCTGGGCCGTCTGGTCGAGATCATGCGCGAAAGTTAAGGAGAAAGTGAGTTTTCTACGTTTGCGAGCTCGGGAAGGCGCTTGCTCGGCAGCCGACCGAAGACAGGGGGTCACGGCAGGTCGAGCGACGTGGCGCAATCTGAGCCATTGGATGCCGACGCGCATCTCCAGACGGGCACGTTTCCCAAGAAAACACTATCTTGTCGCCTAGTGTCCTCGGCAAGATCTGGGCCGTCTGATCGAGATCATGCACGAAAGTTGAGGAGAAAGTGAGTTTTCTCCGTTTGCGAGCTCGAGAAGGCGCTTGCTCGGCAGCCGACCGAAGACAGGGGGTCACGGCAGGTCGAGCGACGTGGCGCAATCTGTCTCGAGACGATCCTGTTCCCAAGGGCATTAATGGCACTCTGGGGTTTGCACGGCGTTCCACCTTCCCCAGGTCATTAAGGATAACTCCTTCAATTAATGAGTGGAGTTTCAACTTCCGAGGGTCATAATGGCCAGACCTTGGAGGAGTGCTTATAAGTATTCCACTCCCTTTGTCATTTCAATCGCAACAATGTAGAGTTTCAAACCTCGGAGGTATTGGCCTTGGGTAACTTATCTTTCGAGGTCCGAAGGGGTGGTTGCTCTTTTGCCTTTTTCTTCTCCCGTTCCCGACGGCCCCAAAGTGGATGTCAGGAGCGGGAGGGAACGAGGCAGTAGTGGTGACGACCATAGTCCGGGCCCAAGGGATGAGTTACTTCGGAAGGACGGGTGGTCGCTCTGTTGCCTTGTTCTTCTCCCGTTCCTCACGGCTCGAAAGGGGATGTCAGGAGCGGGAGAGGATAAGGCAGTAGTGGTGACGACCGTAGTCCGGACCCGAGGGGCGAGTTACTTCGGAAGGACGGGTGGTCGTTCTTCCACCATGGTCTTCTCTGACTCTGACTGCTCCTACGTGGGTGTTAGGGTCGGGGGAGATCATGGTGGAAGAGGTGATGATCCATGTCCGAAGCCGAGGGGTGAACTACCTCAGAAGGACGGGTGGTCGTTCTTCCACCAAGATCTTCTGCCGACTCTGGTTGCCCCACAGTGGGTGTCAGGGTCGGCAGAGATCATGGTGGAAGAGGTGATGATCCATGTCCGAGTCCGAGGGGTGAGTTCGTTCGGAAGGACGGGTGGTCACCCTTCCACCATGATCATCACCCGATTTTGACTGGCCCGATGGTGGTGTCAAGATCGGGGGTGATCATGGTAGAAGGGGTGATGACTGTAGTCCAGATCCGACGGAGGGGTTCACTTCGGAAGGATTGGTGGCCGTTCTTCCGCCCAAATCTTCTCCTGACTCTGATGGCCTGGGTGGAGGTGTCAGGGTCAAGGGAGGTTTGGGCCGAAGGATAGACCACCGAGGTCCGGATCCGAGGGACGACCTGTCTCGGTAGGACAGGTGGTCGTTCTTCCACCATGATCTTCACCTGATTCTGAGGGCCCCATCGTGGGTGTCAGGGTCGAGGAAGGTCATGGTAGAAGAGGTGATGACCCTAGTCCGGAGCTGAGGGACGACTTTGCTTAGGTAGGACGGGTGGTCGTTCTTCCACCATGATCTTCTCCGGATTCTGAGTGCTCCAACGTGGGTGTTTGGATCGGGGAAGGTCATGGTAGAAGAGGTGATGACCTGGGTCCGGATCCGAGAGTCTGCAACAGCTTCAGAGTGATGGGTCTCCTCCCCTCTCTGTCTTCCTTCCGGGCTGATGACCTCTGATGGATGTCAACCCGTAGGAGTTAGAGATGGGGGGAGGACCGATCTGCTTTTGACTGGGCCCCGTGGGTTGGCGAAACACCGACCGAGACATGGGGCCTGGGGGGCACGCCGAAGGCGGTGCCTTAAAACTTTGAATTAAAATTTTTTCTGGTTTCTTCAGACAGAGGTGGGGTATGGAGGAAGTGTAGGCCATCCGAGCGACTTGACGCAATTTGTAGCGTTGGATGGCGTCGCGCATCTCGACACGGGCACATTTCTCGAGAGAACACTATCTTGTCGTCTAGTGTTCTCGGCGAGATTTGGGCCGTCTGATTGAGATTTTACGCGAAGTTTGAGGAGAAAGGGAGTTTTCTCCGTTTGCCAGCTCGGATTGGTACTTGCTCGGTAGCCGACCGGTCTCTTTGCTGGCGTGGTCGGATGGCGTATAGTTCGGCTCCCGGTCCCGATATACCGAGCTAGTTGTCTTGGCGAAGAAGGTAGTTGTGTTGGGCCTTCGCGATGTTTCGAGAGCGGCCCAAGAGTCGCACTTTTTCGTTTGGAAGTCTAAGGGACGTTCCTTTTTACTATAAATCTTCACCCCCCCCTGAGACCAAGTCTCATTTTTTACTTTTACTCTCTTTCTTCAGTTCTTACTTTTCGCCTTCGAAGTTTTTAGCTCCTTCGGCAAGGCATTTCTTGTTTCCGGTGAACTTTCCGACAGTAGCTGTTACTTCGAGGTCAGTTTCTCTCCCTTCTCTTTTAGAAAATGGTTAAGGTTACGTCCTCGGATGAGACCCCCGCCTCGGAGCAAGCAGTAGGCCGAGGGGGCAAAGGGAAGGAGGTGGTGGAGCCGAGCGATCAGAACATCGTACGTCCGGATGGAGAGGGCGAAGTGGCCGAGCAGCCTAAGGAGGTTGCGGCGGCGTCCCGGAAGGGTAAAGCCGTGGTCACTATCGTTGAGACGCCGAAGACAGCGGGAGCGTTCGGTCGGCAGCCCATTGTTCTGTCGAGCGTGGGAGGTGTACGGGACTATGCCGAGGACACCTTGGAGAGAGTGACCCAAGGCACGGCTAAGTTGGTGGAGGAGAATGAACCGAGAGAGCTGTCCGAGGTGGACCATACCATCTCGTCTCTTACCGAGACCGACCTTCACCTGATCCGAGAGGGTTTCCGGATCCCTGCCGACTACGGACTGCTCCTCACCGGGCCGGGTTTCCGAGCAAATACGAAGTCTTCGTCAGACGTGTGCATCTTTTCGGTCGACTCCCTTATTGCCGGACTCCGTTTTCCCCTCCACCCGTTCGTTGTTGATGTCTTGACATGGTACGGTTTGAGCCCCGCCCAGCTGATGCCGAATACATGGAGGCACGTCATGGCATTCGTCCTCCGATGCCAAGAGGTTGGTGCCAAGCCGAGTATGTTCCTCTTTCGGAGCCTCTACCAACCTTGTCAGCCAAGGCGAGACGAACAAAGGTTCTATCTTTCGCCCCGGACGGGCGTGAAGCTGATCGAGAATCCGGACTCGATCAAACATTGGAAGGAGAAGTATTTCATCATCCGAGCTCCTGCGCCGTGGGTGATACCGACGGTTTGGGCGAAGGATGGTCTGCCCAAGCGAACCAAGAAGGAGACGGTGCTGAGTGACGAGGAGACGGAGGTCCAGAAGAAGCTCCTCGCCCTGCCAGCGCTAAGCTGGAAAGATATTACCGAGGAGGATTTGTTCCGAGGGGGTCTCAGTCCGATCGACCCTAGTATGCTTCTGGTATTTATACTCTTTGCTTAAAGTTCATGAAAATTTTTCTAAGTTTTTTCATTCCGCTTGTGCAGAGACGATGAAGGTGGACTACAAAGCTCTGATGGCGAAGGGCAGGTCGGAGCAGGAGGCGAAGAAGAAGAGGCCTTCGGCAGGGCCTCAGGACGGCCGAGCCTCGAAGAAGCCTTCGGTCGCGAAGGTCGCCGACCAGCCGAAGGTCATGGTCCTCGAGCAGGGGGAAGTCATGGTCCTCGACCCTCCTGCCTCGGGTGTGCCGACACCGACCTCGAAGGGGGATGCTCCCGGTTCGTCGAGCGGGGCGTTCGGCATGAAGGAGGTGTTGTCCCTCCAAGATCCGTCCCTCACTACCGAGGCGGAGAAGATCTTGACCGAGCGTCATAAGCAGATCATCGTCCCTGACTGGCAGGTGATGAACGTCGACGGCTTCTTGGGCGAAGGCAACATCTGCATGGAAGCGGTGAGGCACCTGCCGACCCTAAAGGATCGAGCGACCCTGAAGGCCGGGCTAGCAGGGGACGCCGTGATGCAGATTACTCGGAATACAATGTCGGTAAGTAGGCCGAGCTCTCCCTCATCAAAATTTCTTTCTTAGAATTTTTCTAAGTTCTTGGGTTCGGGTTTTAATGTGCTGTTCTTTTTCAGACCCTCTGCCACTTCAATTTCCTGCTCGAGGAGTTTGCGAGCAAGGAACAGGAGAATGAACGGGAGAGGGCGGAGCGTGTCAAGGCCACGAAGCTGCTTGATGCCGAGCAGCTCCTCTCGGCGAAGAGGGGTGCCGAAGTGGAAGGGCTGGAGAAGCAGCTGGCCGACGCCATTCAGCTGTCGAAGGATACGGCAACCAAGCTTGAGGCTTCGGAGAAGGAGGTTGCCGAGCTGAAGGAGGTGCTGGCCAATGCTCAGTCGGAAGCGGAGAAGGCTCGGAAGAGGGCCGAGAAGATCATGGCCAAACACCAGAAGAAGGTGAAGAAGGTGAAGAAGGCCGTGCAGGAGGAGGCCGCGCAACACATGCTCCAGAACATGGAGGATGCCTATGGTCGAGCCTTGCTCCACGTAGCCGCCAAGAACCTGGGCTTCGACACGTCCTCCTACCGTTTTTACGACCCCGTGGAAGGGGAGGAGGAGGTTCCCGAGGGGCTGCTCGACCCTGAGGGAGAGACGGAAGGTGTCGAAGGCCCCGGAGAGACCGAGGCCGAGGGCGAGGAGGAGGACGACTCTGAGGAGGAGAGCGGGAGCGAAGGCGAAGGCGAGGGCGATGGTGAGGACAAGACCGGGGGGTCGACGGACCCGAGCGACAAAAAGGTCGACCCCTGACTCGGTTGTCTCTTTTAGTCTTTTGTTGTTTTGTCTCTTTTTGTAAGCCTAACTGCGGACTGGCCACCGCTTTTGTAAAACTTTCTCCTCGGTTTTGAATGAAAATATTTTGTTTGGCCGAAATTGTTGAGTCTCAGATTTTGTGTTTGATTTGGCGTAGAATTCTCCAAGTGTTGGGCCTCGGATTTATCTATGCTTTTCAGGTGAGGTTCTGTCCGGTTACGGAGGTTGCACACGCAATTGCCAAAACGAAGGGTGAGCTCTCAATTAGCCGACAGAGGCGGTTTCTCATGCTCTTGAAGCTGGAGGAGATGAAGGCAGCTGTGCGGAATTATTGTCGTGAGTTGTGGCAATTGCGGAAGCAACCCCAAGCTCCTTGTCCCGAAGGTGAGGTCGAACGGCTCCGTAGAGAGCTCACTACTGCCGAGCGGAAGAACGGCGAGCTTCTGGCCGAGGTCCAACACATGGAGTTAGTGGCGAAAGAACGCTCGGTGGCGGAAGAGAATCTAACTTCTGAGCTGGAGAAGGCCTCGACCGAGCCCAAGAGGGTGTTGGCCGAGGTCGACAGGCTCAGAAGGATCACAATAGACCGGGGGATCGAGGTCACCCACTTCCGACGGCTCGCAACCGATGGCGTCAACGTCTCGGGCTCGTCAAGGCCTTCCCGTTTGAAGAAGTTGGCGAAGGACGATGCTCTGAGAGACAGAATCATTAAGCTGGAGGAAGAGGTCGCGTCGCTCAAGCCTCTGCCGGAGAGGGCCAACGTCCGCAGTACGTCGTGCACTCGCGAAGAGAGCGAGAGAGGGATTTCTTTTTACGAACTCGCGACGCATTTGCCTGCGGCTAGGCAGAGCCCCGCCGACGCTCAGAGTAGCACAGCTGTCTCGTCGGGCGGTGCCTCGGGCGGCACCACAGTCAAGGTCAGTGGCGAAGGGGGGTCACGTTTCGTTGGTTTAGGATCGAGTTCGGAGGTCAGGCCTCGTCGTCCTCGTGTTTCCTTGAACCGAAGCGTTCCCCTTCCGAAGGGACCCTGATCGTGTCGTTTTATGTTCTTTCTGATTGTCGCAAAACTTTGTAGTAGAGTCGGTCTTGTTGTATGTGGAGCTATTATATTTGAATATGATTGGAAAATTCTTCTAGTGTTGTGCCTCGGTAGTGTATTGAAATCTTGCTATTCATTTTCCCTTCTTTTCAGCTCGTGGTGTCAGACCAATACACCGATCCCAACGGCTCGGACAGTGATGATGATGCCGAGGTGACCTCAGGGGGCACGAAGTCGCGCTCGTCGAAGTGCTGAGAGCGGCGTCGTAAAGTGGAGTTGGAGTTACGTCGAGCTGAGAGCGAGCGGGCCTACCTTCAGTCCGTCCTCGGCCAACGAGATGCTGAGATCCAACATTTGGAGAACAGGATCATCGAGGCGACCCCCGAAGGGGAGGACGACGATTCGCAGACAGCTTTTAGTAACGCTCTTCGGGTTCAGTGAATTCGGCATAATCAGTCGAAGATATTAGCCGAGCGAGACGATTTGCTCTCCGAGATCCATCACTTACAGACCGTGGAGGCAAAGCTTCGGAAGGAGGCGGAGGAGCTAACAGCTGAAGTGGAAGGACTGGCGACCGAGGGGACCAGTGAAGACCTTTCTGTTTGAGGACTAAGTGTAATGGGTCGGCACTGTATTTTTTGTTTTTTTTTTGATACTTTGTAACTGTGGAAAGACAGCTTTGTATTGTGTCCCGATCATTAATAAAATTCTCTTTGTTGCTCTGCGTTCTTATTTTGCTTGTGAGTGTGTGGGCCGTGCCGAGGTCTTGGAGCTGGGCACATGGTGCCGTCAGCGAGAGTCTCGAAGCGAACGAGCTCTTGACGGGGCGTTATCTTGTCGTTTAGCGAGTCTGACAAGATCTGGGCCATCTGATGTTGGCACGAATCTCGAGGCAGCTCAGTTCCCAAGAAAACACTATCTTGTCGTTTAGCGTCGGTGGCAAGATCTGAACCGTTGGATATTGGCACGAATCTCGAGGCGGCTCAATTCCTAAGAAAACGCTATCTTGTCGTTTAGCGTCGGTGGCAAGATCTGGGCCGTCTGATCGTGATCATGCACGAAAGTTGAGGAGAAAGTGAGTTTTCTCCGTTTGCAGGGTCGGAAAGGCACTTGCTCAGTAGCCGACCGAAGGCGTAGGGCTTCGGGCTTCGGTTGCTAGGCAAGATTGCTCGGATTATGCGGCCGAACGTAGCTTCGGTATCCCTCCACTGGCGAAGCTGAGGGGTGGATCACTCCTAGTCTGCCGCGAAGCAAGCTTGGGGGGACTGGGAGCCAAGTGTTGGACTTCGGGACCATCGTTGTAGTTCGACGGTTGTGGGAGCAATTCCGAACGGCGATCAACCCCTGGCTCATCCGGAGGCGAGACGAGGAGGTAAAGTCGTGCCGAGTGTTGGACTCCGAACCATCGGTGTAGTTCAACGGTTGTGGAGCAATTCCGAACGGCAATCTACCCCTGGCTCGTCCGGAGGCGAGCCGAGGAGGTAAAGTCGAGCCGAGTGTTGGACTCCGAACCATCGGTGTAGTTCAACGGTTGTGGGAGCAATTCCGAACGGCGATCTACCCCTGGCTCGTCCGGAGGCGAGCCGAGGAGGTAAAGTCGAGCCGAGTGTTGGACTCCGAACCATCGGTGTAGTTCAACGGTTGTGGGAGCAATTCCGAACGGCGATCTACCCCTGGCTCGTCCGGAGGCGAGCCGAGGAGGCAAAGTCGAGCCGAGTGTTGGACTCTGAACCATCGGTGTAGTTCAACGGTTGTGGGAGCAGTTCCGAACGGCGATCTACCTCAGGCTCATCCGGGGGCGAACCGGGGAGGTAAAGTCGAGCCGGACGTGGACTCCGAACCATTGGTTGAAATCAAAATTTAAAAAACATATGATAAGAGCGGAGAGAAGCATACAAATTCATAAGTACGAAAAGAGCTTCCTTTATTGATAATCGACGGCGAACCGTTATACATAGTACAATTCATGAAAAATAGGTTACTAGTTAGAGGAGAGGAATGGCTCGACATCCTATGATACTTAGAGTGGCGCCAGGGCGCTTTCTTGGTATTTTAGGAGGTGGTCGGCATTCCAGGTCCTCGGAATCTCTTTGCCGTCTAGATCTTCGAGACGATATGCTCCGGGCCGAACTACCCTCGTGATCCTGTACGGCCCTTCCCAGTTCGGAGCCAGCTTGCTCTTCTGATTGGGAAAGGATATGGCCAGTTTTCTCAAGACTAAATCCCCTTGCTTAAGGTTGGTGGGTCGGACCTTCTTGTTGTATGCCAACTCGACCCTTCTTCGGTAATTCTGCTGCCGAATCGACGCTCTTTCCCTCAGCTCATCTATCAGATCTAAGTCTGCCCTGAGGTCCCTGGCGTTCTGTTCCTCGTCGTAGGCTGCGAGCCGAGGGGAAGGTATTCCGACCTCGAGGGGTATCACGGCCTCGGACCCATAGGTGAGGTAAAAAGGAGACTCGCCTGTGGGGGTCCGCTTGCTCGTGCGGTAGTTCCATAGGACGTTGGGGAGTTGGTCGACCCATAGGCCTTTGGAACTTTTGTCCACCCTTTTCTTGATGCCTGCGAGGATCTACCGATTAGCATTTTCTGCTTGTCCATTCGACTGAGGGTGGGAGACGGACGAGAAGCGCTGCTGGATGGCAAGGTCATCGCACAGAGCTCGGAATGCTGCGCCAGTGAACTGAGTCCCGTTGTCCGTCACGAGGACACGGGGGACGTCGAACCTGCAGACGATGCTCTTCCAGAAGAACTGTACCACCTTGTTCTCGGTTATAGTGGCGAGGGGCTCGGCCTCGACCCACTTCGAGAAGTAGTCGACGGCTACGACCAAGAACTTGAACTGACCCGGAGCCGGAGGGAAAGGCCCTAGTAAATCCATCCCCCACATTGCGAAGGGGATAGGACTTGATAGAGAGGCGAGGTTGGCCTGAGGGAGGCGACGGATGCTGGAGTGTCTCTGACAAGAGCTACATTGCCGAACGTGTCGCTCGGCGTCTTGAAGGAGGGTCGGCCAGAAGTATCCATAATTCAAAGCTTTTCGGGCCAAGGACCTGGACCCTGAATGTGCCCCGCCGATGCCTTCGTGGAGCTCTTGTAGGGCATATTCGGCCTGCTCTGGAGAGAGGCACCTTAGGTATGGTCGGCCGTCTATTTGGGAGAAGGAGCGTTTGTATAAGATACCCTCGATCAAGACATAGCGCTCGGCCCGAGTTCTGACTAGGCGTGCTTCCTTGGGATCCTCGGGCAGAACCCCGTCCTTCAAGAATTCCACCAACGGCTTCATCCAATTATCCTGCAACATGACCGGCAATGACTCCACCGAGCTGGGTGTCTCGTCTTCTATGCTCGGCCTAGAGAGGACTTTGATCAGTACGGTCTGTTCGAGACCTTGTAGGGAGGATGAGGCCAATTTGGAGAGGGCATCGTCGTGTGAGTTCTCTTCACGAGGGACCCGCTGGATGAGTGCCTCCTCGAACCTGCTCATGAGGGCCCGAACCTTAGCGAGGTACTTCGCCATCCGCTCGTCTCGGGCCTCGTACTCGCCCAAGACTTGGTTCACGATAAGCTGGGAATCGCTGTGGATTCGGAGGCACTGCGCCCCAGCACTTCGTGCAAGTCCGAGACCAGCAATGAGTGCCTCGTACTCCGCCTCATTGTTCGAGGCCTTGAAGTTCATACGGATCGCGTACTGGAGGACAAAGTCGTCAGGGCCGTTCAGGATGATGCCGGCGTCGCTTCCTTCGTTACAGGAGGATCCATCCACGAAGACTGTCCAAATGGGGGGTCCATTCGGGACGTGGCCGACCTCAGGGATAGTGGACTCTACGATGAAGTCGGCGAGGGCCTGCTCTTTAATTGCTGTCCGAGGCTGGTAAGAGATGTCATGCTGGCTCAGCTCTATGGACCACTTCATTAGCCGGCCCGAGGTCTCAGGCTTGTGGAGGATCTGCTTTAGGGGTTGGTCGGTGAGGACAACAATCGAGTGGGATTGAAAGTACGGCCGAAGCTTCCTCGCTGCCATGACCAGGGCGTAGGCCATCTTCTCTATCCTCGGATAGCGGAGCTCGGCGTCCCGAAGCACCTTGCTCACGTAGTAGATAGGCCTTTGGGCCCGGTCCTCCTCTCTCACCAAGACAGCACTTAGGGTTTGCTCGGAAGCAGCCAAGTAGATGAAGAGAGTCTCGCCCGGGACCGGTTTGCTGAGCAGAGGGGGGTTCACCAAGTAGGCCTTCAGCCGGTCGAACGATTCCTGTTGTGGTTGGCCCCATTCAAAACCCTTAGCCCCCCTGAGTGCTTTGAAGAAGGGGAGGCATTTTTCCCCAGACTTTGAGAGGAACCGACCGATAGCGGCGAGCCGACCAGTAAGCTTCTGCACCTCCTTGATGTTTCGAGGCGGGGCCATGTCTAATATGGCCTTAATCTTCTCGGGATTAGCTTCGATTCCTCGTTGGCTTACCATGAAGCCGAGGAATTTTCCCGAACAGACCCCGAACGCACACTTGTTCGGGTTCAGCCGCATGCTGTGCCTTCTTAACACGCCAAGGCCTCATGGAGGTTGGCCACGTGATCAGTGCCTTGGTCGCTTTTGACGAGCATGTCGTCAACGTACACCTCCATGTTCCGGCCTATCTGGCTCTGGAAGACCTTGTTGACGAGGCGCTGGTAGGTGGCACCCGCATTCTTCAACCCGAACGGCATGACCCTGTAGCAGTAGAGGCCTTGATCGGTGACGAAGGAGGTCTTCGGAATGTCCGGAGGGAACATTTGGATCTGATTGTAGCCCGAGAATGCGTCCATGAAGCTGAGGAGCTCATGGCCCGAGGTGGCATCAATAAGAGTGTCGATGTTCGGGAGAGGGAATGGGTCCTTCGGACACGCCTTATTCAGGTCGGTGAAGTCAATGCATATTCTCTAGGAGCCGTTGGACTTCTTGACCATTACAACATTGGAGAGCCACTCGGGGTAGTTTACCTCCTGTATGAACTTGGCCTTCAGAAGTTTATCCACCTCCTCCTTGATGGCCTGCTGTCGCTCGGGAGCGAACTTACGTCTCTTCTGCTGAACCGGTTTGCACCCCGGTTCGACGCTAAGGCGGTGGACTAACAACTCCTCGGAGATGCTGGGCATATCCGCGGCCGACCAAGCAAACAGGTCGCGGTTATCCCGGATACATCTGACCAAGTCTGAGTACAGCGCAGTCGGTAGAGACTTGCTGATGAGGAACTTGCGGCTCGGGTCCTCGTCCGAGAAGAGCACTTCTTCTAGCTCGTCCGCCGGCTCGGACGTGGGTCGGATTTTCGGCTCGGGGATTTCTAGTGTCTCGAGGGAGAGCACCGGTCCCCCTGTGGAAGTCATGTAGCACTTCCGAGCCATCTCTTGGCTTCCCCTGACTTCCCCTACTCCCGATCGAGTGGGGAACTTCATTTTAAGATGGTACGCCGAGGGGACAGCTTCCAAGGCGGCTAGGCCGGGTCGGCCCAGAATGACATTATACGCTGCCGGGACGTCGACGACCATGAAGTCCATCGGCTCGGTCCGGGCAGTAGGGGTGCTTCCAACGGTTACGTCTAGGGTTATCACCCCCTCGACAGTTACTGGGACCCCCGTGAACCCGTGGAGTGTGTAACCGGCCGGCTTGAGACGGTCCCGGGACAGCTGCAGGCCTCGGAAGGCCGAGAGGAAGAGGATATTGATCGAACTCCCATTGTCTACTAAGATCCTCTGCACCTTGAATTTGGCCATGCAGAGGTCGATGACGAGGGCGTCACAGTGGGGGGTTCGGACCCCTTCGAGGTCTTCATTGGAGAAAGACACAGGGATGCCGAGACCTTTGGGAGGAGGGGCGATGTGAACCGAGTTGACCTCTCGGACGAAGGCCTTCCGAGAGGAATTAGAGGAGCCTCCCATGGGGCCTCCGTGGATCAGGTGCAGAACCCGTTCTTCCTCAAACTCGGGTGTCTCCTCGCGTCGCTCGGAGCGCTTGTTAGCCCCCCGAGGCGGAGGAGTGTTGCGATCCGCCCGATCGTTAGCCTTTACGAATTTGGCCAACTGCCCCCTCCGGATGAGGGCTTCTATCTCATCTCTCAATGCCCGGCAGTCGTTCGTGTCGTGGCCGTGGTCCCGATGGTAACGACACCATTTATCTTTGTTCCTCCTCTTTGCCAGGGTGTTCATCCTCGGAGCTGGAGGGATGACTCCCTCCTTCTCCACTTCCATTAGGATGGTGGAGACGTTAGTGGTGAGGGGAGTGAACTTCTCGAACCTGGGGGGAGGACGGCGCTGACCGCCGTTGTCCTTCTGCACTTTCTTGGACCCCTCTTCCCCCGTCGCCTTCCTCTTCGACCCGGAGGAGGACCCCCCGAAGCTCGGGAGGGATTCAGCCTCCTCTGCTCGGATATACTTCTCGCACCTCAGGAGGAGGTCGGCGAAGTTATGCGGGGGCTTCTTGGCTAGGGACGATCGGAGGTTGGCATTGAGGATGTTCGACTGGAACGCCACGGTCGCCACTGACTGGTCTAAGGAGGCGATAGACCTGACCTCTGCGGTGAATCTCTTCACATAGTCCCGCAGCTTCTCTTCCCTTTCCTGCCGCAGGTTCAGTAGGGAGAGGCTTGTCTTCTCAGCTCGCCTGCTACTCACGAAGTGAGTTATGAATAGTGTTTCAAACTGCTCGAACGAGAAGATGGAGGAGGGAGCGAGTCTGGAATACCATTCCCGAGTCGACCCCCTGAGGGTGGCGGGGAAGGTCCTGCAGAGCACGGCGTCGGAAGCTTGATGGATCAGCATCAGGGTCTTGAAGCTTTCGACGTGATCAACTGGGTCGGATTCCCCTGAGTACGTTTCAAACTGCGGAGGTTTGAAACCCCTCGGTATGTGGACCTCCATGATCGACCGAGAGAAAGGGGGTCTGCTGGGGCGGACGGTTCCTGCTCGGGACTCCTCCTCTCTGTCCGTGCGACCAATGCGCCTTTCCACCTCATGGAGACGACGGTTGAGGGCATCGTCCCTCCGCTGGTAATCATACGATCCCCCGGACTCTTCTTCATAGGAAGGGGAGCGGGGACTGCGGCGCCGGTAGTCCTGTGATCGGCGAGGACTGTAGTGCTGCTGCTGGCGGCTGGGAGCCGGGGAAGGACTTCGGGTTCGGCGACGAGGACTGGGAGCCCTCGGGGGCGTTGGAACCCTCTGGGCATTTTGGTTGTTCTGCCGAAGGTTGAGGGCCTGCAGTACGGTGTTTTGAAATTGTAGGAACTCGGCACGAGTGATAGGTGCGTCATTGGTCCTCCGATGATGCCGGTCCGCGGGGGAATGCGGCCTCCTCCTTCGGCGCTCGGGAGATGTCGCTCGGACCCTGCGGTCCGGAGACCTTCTGCCGTCCCGGCGGTGAGGGGACCGCTCACCCTGATGCCGGCGGGAGGCTCCCTCTCGGGCCCGCCTCTCATCAAGGTGGATGCGGAGGTCTTCATCTTTTTGGCGGTTCAGGACTGTGTTGCGGAGGTCGGGGTGATGAGAAGCCATTGAATCCAAGGATTCATTATGAACCGAGACATGGTCCGTATTGAAGGGCTGTTTCTGCGTCCGACCGTTATGTCCGGAAGGGCCATTGTTGTGTTGCTGTTTGGGAAGAGGAGGTTGGCCCTGCGGGGCCGGAGGAGGAAGTTCGGGCTGTGGAATAGGATTGACAGGGGCTTCCTCTGTAGGATCGGCGGGATTGGTCCCGCGGTTGGACCCTCTCGATCTGAACTTCTTTGGGGGCATGGTTGGAGGGGACGACAAGGAAGGGGCTGAGGCTGTTCGTGTGGTTTTTCCCACAGACGGTGCCAATCTGTTACCACTAATTTCGGTGTGGGGGTAAACAGATAAGATTTGTGAGTTCGAGAAAACCTGAACAGCTGATCCAAGCCTTCTTGCTCTTACCGCAACCTGCAAGGAAGTGCGAGACACCGGGGTTGATTCCGGCGACGCACCCTCCGACGCTCTTGTCAGTAACCAGTCGTGTTTAAAGAAAGAGCTTAAGGTGGTAAAAAAGTGATTAACCTGGTCACAGTGGCAGAGGGGAGGTATTTATAGTCGCCAGGGGAGTGATCAGAGGCCTGGTTCCCAGTGTAACTGCTAGGAGAAAAATCCTCACAGTCTATTTAGGAAACTAACCCCTTGATCCCCGGTGAGAGCAAATCAGGCCCGTTGACTTGGTCAAATCAGTGGCCCTGATTTGTCTCTTGCTGGTCTGGGCTCGCCTCGGGTCGGGACCCGTGCCCAATCGGTGCGGACCCGTTCGTGGGTTATTGGGTCTCGTGCGAAGGAGATCCAGTACCCGCTTTGGATCCACCTTGTATGTGAAATTACCATTTTACCCCCGAGTTTCGAGATTCGCGCCCAATCTGGACGGTTCCGATTTAACCCCATTTTTAGCCATATCAGTATCGTTCCGAAGACGTGCCGTAGGCACATGTCCACGGGCAAATCTAGTATAATAAAAATAATAATGAAAGAAAATAGTAGTAGAAAATAACTTAACACATAGTTATTCAAAAATTAATGTAATATATAAAAGTAATATCAAAATAAATGAGTAACATAAAAGTGCATAAAAGTAAGAAGGATAAAAACGTCAAGAAAGAAAAATGAGTAAGTCAACTTAAAATATTAAGGCTAAGGAAGATAGATAGAATAATAAATATCCAAATGAATTAATAGTATAAGAAAATAATTCCTTGACAAAAAATATATTAAACGTAAGATGAAAAGTACTAGGAGGAAAATCCACGGAGAAAAAAATTAAGGAGAAATGTTAGTCTATGAATAAGGTATCATGAATGTAGGTTCAAACCAACCTTAGCACTCGTGATACAAGGAAAATATGCTCGCGTACAATATCACATCAATGTATACGAGGAGAGTATCACGAATGCAAATTCAATAACTATAACATTCATGACTCAAAACTGACACTCACACATCTAATGTTCATCATAATAACTGACACTCACACATCTAATGTCCACCCTAATTTTGTTTCCCTATACCAAGCTTAGTATTACTTATTGTAGTTTGCTCTGATACCAAACTTGGAGTGCCCCGAATTTCCAATAAATAAAATTAGAAATAAGTGGCACAATTTTTAGAATCAACTTCAGTGTAATCCAAACACTGTAGCAAATATAGGGAAAAATTAAAACTTTTTATTACATCAGTTCTTTCTTACATTTGCACAGCGGAAAAATTAAATACATTTATTACAACACAATCCAACACTTAAACTTTAACCATCTCAAATCCAAGCTTTCACTTTACTTGGGCAACTCAATTGCAAATCCTGCAAAATAACTGAAGAGCGAGAATGTCAGTTGAAGGCAACTGCAGCAATACTATAGTAATAGCAACCTTCCAAACTCTCACAATCACAAACTTGCCACATAACATGAAATGAAATAATGATAAAAGATTCAATAAACAACAAGTGAAACTATACTAAGAAAGCGTGTGTAAAAAAAATAGAGAAAATGCATTAAAACAATGTTCAAGGAAACACAATGCACACGATGATTTCTAATGCATACTTGTCGGATTCTATGCATCCCATACTACATAGGTCCGGTGCAAGACCTTATCGTTCTCCAACCTACAACCATGACTACTACGAGATTTAGACATTTTGCAAGTATTGACTCTTGCCTTTGGAATAGTGGAGACCTATCCCACTATATGGATCATTCTCTGGCCTATTTCATCTATTGTCCCAGAATACTGGGGACTGTCTCACTCCGCAGGTCATTCTGGAGACCTCACTACACAAATATCCCATGAGTGTTGCTCTTGTCCCGAAATACTGGAGATCAATCCCACTCCGTTCATCATTTTGTGGCCTATTTCATCCATCGTCCTGAAATACTAGGGATTATCTCACTCCACGGATCATCCTGGAGTCCATAACTCACGTTTGCTCTTGTTTCATTATATCAACATCTAGTGCATGTCCTTATGCATACATGTAAGTAACCAGAGCCACTTAGAGCTAGCCCTACCCTACCGGACTTAAACACACAAAACTAGGAACACTAACCCCTCCTGGCCAATTCCCACAATCAATTTATTCACTGCCAGTAATTATGGTCCTGCTTAGCCTCTAGTACTCACAATGCAAAAATCCCTAACTAACTTCCTAGGGTCCACAACATAACCCTAACCTCAAACCAAACCCAACCTTGTTAAATAATACAATATTCTTTTATATACGGAAACAAATTCAACTCACGGAAATTCTTCAAACTCAACCTTTTGAATCTCATTTCCTGTTCATTCGTAGAGTTCAATTAATTAAACTATAAATTTATTCAGTCTCAACTGAAACAAAGCTCTTAAATATTTGGGATCTCATCCCCAAAATCTGAAATTTTACAGTTTCCAAAATCTGAGGTTTACCCTCTTTAAAATTGAAAATAACTTTTAAAATTCTGAAATAATTATCCTTCAAAACTTAAGCATATAACCCTTAAAAACTGAGAATTTCATCTACAAAAATATAGATTTATTTCCCCCAAATCATTACTTGAATATATCGAAAGTTGAAGCTAGATTTTCACCAAAATCTGAAAGTTATATGATTTTGTTCTTCAAAACAGTACACTCAAAAATCAATATTAAATTCTGGAAAAATTCATTTAAATGCAGCACATATGAAGGAACTCACAATAAAAAACTGGACTCATATTAAACTGATCCATGTCCTCCTCTATCATAGCTGCTCTCCTGACCAGCTTATCGAACCTCCTTATGCCCAAAGGAATCATCCTCGACCTCAAGTTTGGCCTCAAGCCCTGCTCAAACTTCTTGGCCTTATTCGCCTCATCAACTATCAGCTCCGGTGCATACCTCGACAGCTGAGTGAACTTAGTCTCATACTCTTGCACGGTCATGCTGCCCTGCTGTAGATTCAAGAATTCTATCGCCTTCTTCTCCTGAATATCCAGGGAAAAGAAACGATCCCTAAATTCTTTCAGAAAGGCTTCCCAAGCCATTTGCGGGTCCCCCAACGCCCTCTTCACCATTTACCACCAAACACCAACGTCCTTTTCCAACTGCACAGTGGCCAACTTCACCTTATTGGCTGCCGGAGTTTCTGAGACCTCGAAGATTATCTCCATCTGTCTAATCCAATCATTAACCTCATTTGGATCAGACTGCCCCTCAAACACTAGTGGCCTCATCCTCTTGAAGGACTCAATCTGCTTGATAGGATCATCATTAACAAACACTGGTCTAACCCCATGATTCTAATTCTGCGCCAAATTAGCTGCCATTAGTGCATTCAAGGTCTGATACACCCTGGCAAACTCGGCCTCGAGATCAACTCCTGTTCCTTGGGAACTTCCAGCCCAATCACCATTGCTACCATTCCTGGTTCTGGGTCCAACCATTCTGAATACTGCAAAATGAGGGAAAAGTTAGAGCACCACAACATAATTCATGTTCACATCAATACCCTCTGGTAAGACCTCAACCATATCCCAAAAGTAAAAACATCATGTTTCAGCTCTATGTGATACTCACTCTCTAATGTCCACACCTAGGTTCTCATGCTCTAGTGTCCACACCTAGGTTATTTCTATACCATGTTTATTATTACTATTGAAGCATGCTCTGAAACCAATCTCTGTAGCACTCCGAATTTCCAATATGATATCTTAGAAATACATGGCACAATTCCCAGCATCAACATCAAATGTAATATTAAACACAGGCCAAAATACTAGTAAAATTTTTCTCAAAATTTTATTACAACAATATTTACATAGCACAGCGGAATACATACACCTTGAATTACAACTTTCTTTCTTTACAACAATTTCTTTTAAAAAATCATGCAATCCATTACATTCCTTTAACTCAAGCATCCAAATCCCAAGGTATAGGTAATCACCTGTAAAATATGAGGCCAGAGATAACTCTAACCTCCAAAACTAAAGGGGTCAGCCATAAAGATGTGAGTGACATAAAACAAGCAACATAAGTAAAGTATAGATTCATCAACAACAGATTATAAACAGGAGTAAGTGAATTTAGGGAAAATCACGAAATATGAAAACACATCAAGTAAGGCTAGACTAAGTGTCAAGTGTAGAAAACCGAAAACACATCATAATACCAAGTCACGAAAACATCAATGATATATGCTGACTCTCTAATGCATACTTGTCGGAGTCTATGCATCCCACTCTACATAGGTCCGGTGCAAGCCCTTAACGTCTCCACTTTAAAGGGTTTAATCTCCTGCCATGCAACTAATCCTACTACGATGACTACTACGAGATAAAGATAAACTGTGAGTATTAGTCAATGCCCCGATAATTCCGAAGGTCAATCTCTATCCACAGATAATTTCGGAGACTATTTCACTCACACCTGGGAATCTTCGAGAAAACCCCACATCGCAAGCTATGGCACTTCATCACACGAATACCACATATGCGTCGTCTCGACCCTGATAATTCCGGAGATCAATCCCACACCATAGGTAATTTCGGAGACTATTTCACTCATATCTGGATAATTTCGAGAATTATCTCACACTGCGAGCCATACTGAGGTCCATAACCCATGTTCTCATTCATCATATCACCACTAGTGCCTATCCTTATCCGTTAGGTTATTTAATTACTTTATGGATCTCCTAGAGTTGATGTACCCCACCGAACTTAACTCAACAACTGATCAATTGAAATGTCTCAACAGGCTCAAATATAAATATCTCAACTGCTGGTATACTAGGGTCACACACACCCTCTAGAGACACACACCCAAATAACCAAACCAATCTTCCAACATAAATTGCTCAGTTAAACAACTTGAAACATTTGTTCAGTAGAAGATAGGGTATAGAATAGTAAGTTATAGGTTAAAACATTTAGAGAATAAATCATTTAAAAGAACATTCAAATATGTAAAGTTACATCAGTATCAGTCGACTATAGACAAGCATCGGTCGACTGTCCAGAGAGAAAATCCAATAGCTTTGAGAAAATAATTCTAAGTATTATAAGTCAACTGTAAAAAGTCATCAGTCGACTGTCCAGAACGAAATATCCGAAACTTCAATTGAAATAGTTCTAAGTAATATCAGTCGACTGTAGAAGGTCATCGGTCGACTGTCCAGAACAAAATTTCAAGAAAACTAGAGAACACAACAGCCAGGTCGCGACAGACAACTGTGAATTCACACCGGTCCACTGTCGACATGCAGACTACAGATTTTTGGTTGTGCACATTTCAACTCATACGTAGTTTTACTTTACGAAAACGATTTCTACAAAAGGCATATTTCTTATTTGATCAAATACAACTTATAGGATATATAGTAGTCCATAAAAACTAATTCAAAACTACTTAAATTTATAAAAATAGCAATTTGTTGATTTCTTTCAATTAAAACATGAGTTGTGCATAAAATCAAAATTAGAGTTTCTAAAAAATTAATAATTCATTGAAATAGCTTCGTATTCAGATCCAAACCATATCGATACCAAAAATCTCAAAAGAAAACCCCAATTTGGATATATTTCCTCAAACCCAATTCAATCCCGAATTTCGATTTCTCAAAACATGATCTCTTGAGTCATAAACTCTTCCTCCAATTTATCAAAACTGATTCACCATTATAACTCACAAACATAATAAATTTATAACATTACCATATCAAGTTTCATTCAACCAATATTCAAAAGTGATAAAAGTCTCATCTTCATTAAATTTATGTATGAAATCCACCATATTCAATCAATCCAACATTAATCCAAACGAAATAGCCTACCCATGGTCTCCAATAGGTCACTCATCAATCTCGAATTACCCACATATAATTTTATTTATAAACAACTAGGGTTTCACAAGATCCAATTTTTATCATCAATTCAACATACATATTCATGCCCAAATCCTAGCATGCTTTCTAGGAGATGACACACCACATATAACATTCAAAGAACAAATAAAACAATTTATATTACTCACATACAACATACACAAGACGAAATGAAACCAAACAAGTCACTCACCTTGTTGAAAAGATCAAATAAAAAGGAAATAGAAGTTAAGAAAGCCCCCCTCCTTCGCAAGAAATCCAAAGTCTTCTCCTTAGAACTCCAAAATAATAAGAAATAAGAGATCTCCTTTGTTGTACAGCAAACGACGGCTCACAAAACCCTATATAGTTCTGGATTTAAGTTTCTAGGGTTTTAGAAAAACATTTGCGAAATACTCCTTTTACAATATACCTTTACATAAATCGATCCCTTTATTAGAAAACTAGTAAAAAAAATAATTTAATCAATTCAAAAATCAAAAGATCCCCTCCAGCATCAGCTGGCACTGTAGGAAAACCAAGGAAAATAGTTTCGCACTTTCACCCCCTTAAAATAGTAATTTTGCGAAAAGATCCTCTTTTATCCAAAACTTGTAAAATAATTCGAATATGTTGAAACAAAAGATAAACTCTTTATACCTGAATTTACTAGGCATTGTACCCAGCCTAAAAATCAGAAAATCTTTAGTTTTCACCCCATTTGGTAATTTTGCACAAAACTCCTTCTTTTTGAAATATTTGCAAATAAGTCCAATAATTATCAGAAAAATCTAGAAAAATCACGAATAATCTCAAATAATAATTAATGAGCTTTCCCAAAATAATTTGTGGTTTTAAGTTTTCCAAGACAATATTCACACGTATTTTGCACATGTAAAGTATAGGTTTCTGAATGAACATTTATTAAATCACCAAAAATCATTTCAATTCATTTTCTAATATCAAAAATAGCATTTAAAAATATGGGGTACTACACTGGACCCGAAATTCTAATGGATCCTAAAATAGGACCTAGACCCGGACACGAATCGAACAGTTTGGTTCTGGTCCAATGTCGAGTCTGGGTTTCAGATTTTTGTACCAGTGATAGTTCTAGCCCCTTTTACTTTTTTCTCTTTCCCCCTAACTAAATGGTACACTTATTACAAAATAAAATAGTACACTCAATGCATGCAAAAACGCTACATGTTTAAGCCGATAATTGATATAATTGTTACTTTAAAAGATGTGAACAAATACACAATACACAATTCCAACTATCTAATTATAGCAATAAAAATTAATACAATATAACAATGATGATAGGAATTAGAGTCGGGTCTACGTCATGTGATCGCAACAGATTAGAAGACGTACTAGAAACTTAATGTTGAATCTATATTCATAAATAATCTACTTTAAATAATGATTGCATGTTAGTACAAAGTGATAAACAACATGAAAGGGAATCCTAAGTGATGCTGCTTGTTTTCGGGTGTGGGAGCAACATATAATGAGTTCTTTTGAAGTAGAGAAAACTCATATCTGGCCCGCCTATCTGAACCTACTGTGATGTTGATGTGCAATTATATTTGGTGGATCTGGGAGCGATTGACCAACGCCAAAAACCTAAAAAAAGTCTGAAACACCGGGAGGACTCCAGGCGACAGACCCTTCGATGTGCTGAAGTAAAAACCAGAGGATTAAGGGAGGCTCACGTGGTGAAAGTGTGATTAACTGGTTACTTAGAGGTAGGGCTGTATTTATAAACTAGTGAGTCTAATTAAGAAATATTCCCCAATCCCTTGATTAGGGGGGAGGGACCCGATTCATGTTGGGTTGGACTTAGGCAATGGGCCCATAATCGACCTACGAGCTATTATGGGATCTCCTTGAGATTCGTGATAGGATCGAGTGGTGCAGATCGTCTGCTATTTTTATCCTCATCATAAGCCCCTACTCTTGGAGGTGACCTTTCGGTCTTCTTTGAGGAGTTGTTAACATATTAAAGGTGTCGCGTAGACTATGGTGATCTACACAAGTCAAAAGTTTGAGTGCCCCACTGCGGTGTGTGGGAAGCTTGGGGTCGGCTATAGTGCCGAGGCCGAGGATGTGTTTCCCTACTCGAGATCCTTGTAAGGTTCAGCTTCGGACACCATGCCGAGGGCACACCGAATTGAAACCTTTCGAGAACTCCTTATGATGGTCGGTCTCGGACGCCACGCCGAGGGTGCAGCAAATTGAGACCTCCTGAGAACTCCACATGAGGGTCAGCCTTGGATGCCATGTTAAGGGCGCAATGATTTGGGGCCTTGTCAGAGCTCCTTATGAGGGCCAGCCTCGGATACCACGCTGAGAGCACAGCAAATTAAGGCCTTGTGAGAGCTCCACATGAGGGTCGGCTATGGACACCACATCAAGGGCACACTGAGTTCGGGCCTTGTGAGAGCTTCTCATGAGGACCAACATTGGATACCATGCCAAGGGCAAAACGAGGCCTTGTGAGAGTTCTTCATGAGGGTTGGCCCCCTGACACCACGCCGAGGGCGCAATGAGTTAGGACCTTGTGTGGGCTCCTCATGAGGTTTGGCCTCGTATACCAAGCCGAGGGCGCAACGAGTCGGGACCTTGTAAGGGCTTCTTATAAGGGTTAGTCTCGGACCCCGCACTGAAGATGCAGTGAATTGAGGTCTTGTGAGGGCTCCTCATGAGGGTTGCCTTCGAATGCAATGCCGAAGGCACAACGAGTTGAGACATTGTGAGAGCTCCTCATACGGGTCGACCTCGGATGCCATGCCGAGGCCGTAGCAATTTGAGTCCTGTGAGAGCTCCTCATGAGGGTCGGCTTTGGATGCCACGCCAAGGGTGCAGCGAGTCGAGGCCTTGTGAGGGCTCTTCATGAAGGTCGGCCTCGGATGCCACGCCGAGAGAGCAGCGAGTTGAGACCTAGTGAGCTCTTCATATGGGTCGGCCTTGGATTCCACGTCGTGGGCACAGTGGTTGAGACATTGTGAGAGCTCCTCATGAGGCTTGACCTTGGATGCCATGCCGAGGGTGTAGTGAGTTGAGGCCTTGTAAGAGCTTTTCATGAGTATCGCCCTCAGACGCCACACCGGGGGTGCATCAAGTTAAGACCTCGAGTCTAGTCGTCACGTGACACTGGTATCCAAGGCAACGTTTCACGTTCGCTCACAGCTATCGAGGGAGCATCACGTGATCTTTCATTTAAGAAGTTGCTCTTCTTTTTCTCTATACGTCTTCCTTCCCCACTTCTTCTGGACAACTTTTCCTTCCCTCAACAAAGGTTTTTTTAGAATTCGAGCAAACATGTCTGTGAGCCGATCTAGTAGCTCGGCTTAGTCGTTGTCCTTGGGAGGCAATGTGTGTTCTTTTGGGGCTTCTTCTCAATCATCGTCGAGGGCTAGCAAGTCCGAACAGCAACTCTCACAGGCCCACTCATCGGAAGACGTTGATATTGAAGGGGTGAGTACGGGGGTGGCCGACCCCAAGTTGCAAGTAGAGGGGACCACAATAGAAGTGGCGAGCAGAGGCCCGAAATCTATGAAGATTGGGACTCAGGAGGAGAGTCCCCTGTTGCCGGTGAAGACAGAAGAAGAATGAAAGGGGAGTTATAATGACGTGAATTGGGATGAGGACGAGGCTGCTGGGACCTCTTCTGTGCGAGGAGTGGGAGCATCAGTTTTGGACAACATTATAGACATCCCGCCCTCTCGCGGTTGCCACCCTGCCAAGAGGAGGAGGCAAAAATTAAGAAAATAAATGTAGTATAAAAATAAGCAATGTGGAAAAACAAGACAAACTCTATATAAGAAAACTATGAGTATCAAAATTTTATAAGAACGAAAGAAGAAATCTAGGAAAATTGCATAAGGAAAGAAATGAGACCATAAGACAGGATTGAGAGAAATTTTCTTACAAAAAATAATATTAGGTAAAGCATTAGATAAAGGAAAAATAAACTTAGTCATTAATTTGGAATAGTTCAGAAATTAATGCAATAAAGAGAAATATAGTCAATAGATAATTTATATGTAGATTTAGTAGTCAAATTTTATCAAAGTAATAAGCTGTAGAATGATAAAATTGCAAAACCGAATTAGTACTGTATGACAAAAATTGAACTGGTATTGAGAATTAAAGATATAGAAGGCCTACATCGAAATATTTTCGAATTGTCAAGTAGATCAAGAAAAACCAACATGCAAAATTATATACGTACAAAGGTGTAAAATTTATAGGGTGAAACAAACAATATTATGATATGAAAATTATAAATAGTTTATTGGAGTAAAATAAGACATCATAGTAGTGAAAGTAATAACATATCATTGAAACAATACAGAAATAAATATATAAAAATAAATTATGAATCGTAAACAAAAGTATAATTAATAAGATATATATATATATATATATATATAAATTGTTAGGTGAGTAGGCACCAAATCTAAGATAAGTTAGTAGCAAAAATAAAATACGATAAAGCGGTACAAAATGCTAAAAGATTCAAAATACTAGGAAGAAGATAGTTGATATTAAGTAGTGAATATGCAACCTTGATAGATATAGAAATTAGTATAAATAATATAATGCTAGGTTGTAAAATATTATAAAATAGTATAAGCTAGTAAAAAAATGGAATAGTGGTAGGTAAATATTATAGAAAACAAAGTAGGGGTTATCAAAGTAGAAAATTTCCTTCTGGTGTAGGTTTGCCTCATTGGTATCCAACTGCAAGATTGCCTCATCGACCTCAAGTTGCAGAATTGCCTCTACGACATCCGATTGCAGTTTGCCTTCTGGACTTTCGGTTGCAGACTTTGCCTCCCCGACGTCCAGTTGCAGTTTGCCTCCATTGACGTCTAGTTGCAAATTTTTCCTCTTGACATCAGGTTGCACCAAAACGAGAGATGGAAAGATGTAATCTTCCATTTGTACTTGGATATTGGGTGTTTAATAAAGTATGGTGTTACATTTTGAAATCAGTGATATAAAAATGGATGGAAAAGTTGTAAATGAAGTAGGAAATTAAAACGACAAAATATTAAAATAGATAGACTTTAAATATCGGATATACAAAATTTGTAGTAATGAAAATGATTTATAACATTAGGACGAGAATAATGTAAAGTATATGCACAAGATGAAAATACAAATGAAAACGATAATTATGTAGTGTCTGTATTATATTGAAGAAACGTAAAACTATAAAATTAATGAGTAGCGATTAATAGTAAAAGTGAATATAATCAAAACAAATTAAATAATATGTATTATCGAATGTAGGTAATAAAACAAAATGGTATGTCATATTTATATAGGTAGAAAATTTCAATCTTGTTAAAAATATACTGAAATATATAAGACAATGTGAGGAAATGGAAAATGTAGTATCGCGAAATCAAATCGTATAAAATATATGCACATAAGCAAAATTCAAAATATAATAGAAATAATAAATGAAGAAAATAATAGTTGCAATATTGATTTAATAAAATATATAAAGTAATAGCAATGTAAACGGGTAAACATAGTGTCACGCCCCGCTTTCCAAAAACATGGAATACGAGCGCGTGACGAATCCCAGCGAATGATTTTAACATCATCCATAAGCTGTAGGATCGACTCAGCATCACAACAAGAATATCACGAATATATATACAACCAAGCATGCATGAATAATTTATTAAGCAACAAAAAATAATTGAAAACAAATAATAATATCCACATAGTTTTCAGGTCTGGATCAAATGTAAAATTCGGGAACGTAGCCCGTTACAAGTCCTAAGTAGCAAGAATAAATAATTCAAGAAAAACAATTAATCTAAACAAGTCTTGCCTCCACTTGAAAGCTAAAATTTCTGCTCACCAATCTCAGCTGGTAGCTCGTCTCCAAAGTCTGCTTAATAAATAAAAAGAGAAAAATAGGGAAAACAAGAGAAAATTTCCTTAGTGCAAGCTAGGGCCACAAATAGTAAAAACGAGTACAAGTAATGGGGAACAAGAATTGGAATCAAGAATGTAACAGGAATACAACAAGTTGTGGAAAAACCAAGATAGCTAGCAAGAGGGACATCCTAGTAAACAGGCTAGATAACAAATGCTAATGGTAAAACACATGACAAGTGAACCTGTAGGGTATATAACGTCACGTGACAAGTCTCAAGTCTAGCATCATGTAACAAGTGCCAAGTCTAGTGCCCAAATTTTATTCCAAGTGTCAAGTCTCAAGTAACAAGTTGTCAAGTATCAGATAACAAGTTGTCAAGTTCAAGTTTCATGTTTCAAGTCTCATGTATCATGTTTCATGTATCATATCATCAAGTATCAAGTAACAGGTGTCATGTTCAAGTTTCATGTTCAAGTCTTGTAGTAATTACTATCTAGGTAGCACTTCATGTATCCATCTTTTTACTACATGGTTGCTACAGACAATGCAATTTCGTTTAGACCTAGTAATGGAGTCTATAGGATGGTGTACTCAGGTATCAAGTATCAAGCAGGCACGGTTCATGAATACGAAAATAAATAACAGGTTCACGAAGCAAGTTCGTGAATACTAACAAGTTCAAGACCCACACAGTGGGTTCATGAATACAATAGGTTCATGAGCCAAGTAACTGACTCCATGAATACATCAAGTGCAACTGGTTCATGAACCGAGTACTCGGAAACACGGGCCCCCTTCCGAGTACACTTACCTATATTGTCCACCACTATGGTCTTTCTCTCAAACCCCGGCTTGTTACTTTTATTAATTCTTATCAAGCAAGCATGCAGGTGTGTGAAACAAGGTACGAGAAAGTGGTGGGAACATGTGTCCAGCGAATTACATAGTTAATGTGTTCAGGCAGAATTTATGAATCGAAGTTTAAACATGTGAAACAGGGTCGAAATATCGTTAATTAATTCTAAGAAAAATTGGAGATGTCCTATAGGGTGTCCAGCAACCACATATAAAATTTCAAGTCAAACGTTTGCTGTTAACATGGTTAAATTAATTCGCAAACTGAAGATGTGCGGCAGTTTTGCGAATCTGTGTCTACCGACACAGCTGCAGTAAAACTACAATAACTCCTAGACCGTAACTCCGAATTCAAAAATTCTGGAGGCTATCAACATCTAGACATCTAGATCTATATTTTTTATTCAGGTCTCGGGTTCAAATTCTGATGTTAAAGGGGTCAAAACAGCATAACAATATTCAGGACAGCAACATGTTAGAATATCTTACTAGTATAGGTTACATGAAAATTGGTTATTAGGCATCTAGGTTAATGTGTGATATAAATACAGGGAAATGATTGTCAAAACTGCAAGTAATGATTATTTTTCAAGTCAAATGGGTGCAAGTTCATCAAATGTAAGATGTAACATATGTCTACAAATCTAGGTCTCCTTAATTTCATGTGTTCATATGTTCAGGGGGTAAAATGAGTCCAAATAGTTGTAATATAATACAATAAATTTATTGTGACTCTTAAGATTATGAAATGGAGGAGGTTTAATATTTGATCAACAACGACAGTCAAGAAGAAGTCACAATTTCTAACTATTTGTAGTATTTTTCAAGGAATGCTTGTACTAGAACAAAAATGTGTACAAGAGGAATACTTGCCTTTAGGGGAGAAGACGATGAATCCGACGGATGATGGGAATGGATCCCGACAACACGCCGACGAGCAAACGATCACGATAATCACGATCGGGCATGGATCTCGATGATCAAGATAGTGATCAAGATGAAGATCAAGCGAATCCAACGGCCGAGATCGGAAATAAAATATATAAGAATTAGAAACGTACCAAAAGATGTAACTATACCATGATTGATAATTGACGAATGAGAACAAAAAGTAGATCAAATGTTTAGCTCACCAAGTAGAAGACGAACGAGACGATCAAGGGCTGAGATCAAGTTGATCAATCAATCGCCAGCCGAGATCGAAGATCAAGATCAAGATCAAGAGGATGATCACGATCGCGATGATCAAAAGAGATCCAACGGTCGAGATCAAGATCTTGATGATGATCACGATCGCGATGATCGACGATCGGACGGCCCAGATCCAATGGCTTGGTGATGATCAAATGGAGGATCGGAAGGCTGAGATTTCTCTCATTCGTTCACCTTCCACCTCGGTTTTCCTTCAATCGTGTGCCTTTCATCCGAGATTATCAAAGATGATGGCTCCTGAGCTCATTAAGACAAAGCATAGGGAAATAAGGGTTGAGAAGAAGGTGCGTGAGGTAGAGGCTGAGGCAAGGATGAAAGCTGGGGCCGATGTTAAAGTTCCTGATGGGGAGACATCGCAGAAGTGGCCGCCTTCAGAAGTGGAAGACCTCCCGAAGAAGAAACTGAAAGGTGCTGAGCCTCCCAAGGGCAGAAGTGGCCGCCTTCTCAAGGAAAAGGATTGGTTGACCTCCGAAAAAGTGGCATGGCAAGCGAAGGAGGAAAAATTGAAAAGGGAATACTAGGGGGCCCTAGCTGACATTGTCGATGGCGAGGACAAGGGATACGGGCGCACCCTCAAAGATGTCGAGGTGAAGCACCCAGGCATCGACCTCAGCGGCTTCCCCCCTATAGAATCGGATGATGAAGCGACCGCCCCCAAAGTTGGGGAGGATTTGGCTAATCACGAGCCGATGGTCTCTACCCCCTAGCCGAGGAGGAGCACCCCATCCCTGACATAGAAAATTAGGTCACTTGTATTCTCACCTTGTTGCAGACTGGCCATCGAATTTGTATTTACACTTCGTTTATGAATAAAATATGTTTGCCTTATGATATCGAGTTTGGTAGTCCTTGCTTTAAGATCCCGAGTTGTCGTTTTAGGAGCTTGGGGCTAACCCCTGATTCCTTTCATGCCTTTTGAAGAGCCGCGTGGAGTGCTATGTGGTCCTTCTTGCATCAATTTTTTGACAACTGCGGTAACTATTGATCTTGGGAGTTGAGCATTAACCGCAATAAGTGATGAGACTTTCTGGGCGATCTCTAAATGCTTATAAATCTGATTCTCCTTCAACCGGTTCCCACATCACAAGGAGGGAATGGTCGAAATGTCAAGGGGGGACTTCGCTATCTGAGTGTTCGACCCAGAGGGGATCGAGACTCATGCTTGTCACTTCGGGCAGTCTGTCAGGGATTCCGAGTTGTGTGGATTTACCCCCAAGACCCGACAGATATGCCCCCTTCTTGGTTAGGATCATCTATGGCTTGGGGGTATTCGACCTGGCTAGGGCTTCTCGTACTGGCGATTCCGGTTCTCGAGGAACCAGATAGGATTGGGGTGACCTTGTTGAGCCTCATTAAGTATATCTCGGATTTCGAGAGCTGATGATTGCTGTCAGATTTTGAAGTTGGGGACCGAGTATGCACCATTCGCAGCAGGCTCGAGGGCCAGCCTAAGAGATAGGGGCAGTGATCTAGTGCTTGTTCATCACTTGGGCATCTTTGGTGCGGCTTCCCGAACTTGCCATACGAGGAACCCTCAAGGTAGGAGTTTGAAGAGCTCCCATGACCGGTCCATGCAGGCGGATTAGAATTTTTTACAAGTAGTCCTGCAGAGCCTCTACTGCCGAGGCGCGTTTGGTTTGGCGCGCCAACGGTGGCAGGGCTTCTAGGAGCTGCTTCGAGAAGTTAATTGTGCGAGCGTTTAGCTGTAACTTTGTTGTTTCATTTATCGACCGCGGACTGGCCACTACCCATTTTGTAATTCCTTTACTTAATAGGAGACTTGTTTTAAATCTATGCCAGCCGTTCAACTAGTTGAGTCATTTTTGTTGAAGCTTTGGCGTAAGGTGTTGTGTCCGAGATAACTGGGCTTTAGAGAGATTCGAAGCTGGATACCAAGATGAGGGTATTAACTAGAGGAGAGATCCTCAAGGTTTTATCACCCAGTCTCGGTCTTGGATACCAGGCCGAGGCACGATCCTGAGAGGAACATACAGAGATTTGATAGAGGCCATCGACATCAAATACAATTCCAAGAACAGTGCATATGGGGATCTTCAGGCTTTTGTAGCTAGTGCTCGGTCTCAGACGTCACGCTGAGGAGCAAACATGGGCTTCGCCAGTCACGTGACATGGCACTTCACCTGTTGAGGCATTCGAGGTGCCTAGGGAGTTATAGCGCTGCCCGCAATATATAAGAGAAGTTAGGGAGTTCTCCATGGTTCCTATAAAATACCTTATAGATGGGTGGTTGACTAACAAATTTCTTATACTCCGTCATCATCTTGTGATGTCTCGGTCAGCGGGCCCTACGTTGAGAAGCCTAATTAATAGTCCGTGGGTCGAGGACGGTGGGGAAGTGTCTGGAGAGACTGGGCTCGGTTCATCGGGATCGGTTTTTGGTCAGGGAACCTGTTCTTATCCCAGATTTCGAGATCTGAAGTTCTGCCCACCAAGTCCCGACGGGCGACGATGTTGCTCTATTCTTTCCCTTCGGTACTTGGTGAGGCCTTCCCGGCTAGGACCCCTCGTGCGAATGCTGCTGCTTCACCGAGGCTCAGAGAGGATCGGGGTACTCCTTCTTAGGGTCACCAGGGGTATCCCGGATTGGCGGATTCTGGGATATGACCTCACTAGCCAAAGTTGATGTTGGGTTTCAAAGTCAATCACAAAGTAAATACTCACCGGAAAATAAATTAAAAACTCTGAAATCTAGCCATGGATCCATGCAAAATCATAAAACGTGATAGGAGTTTTTACCTCAGTGATGAAACGATTGTCTCTTTATTTTCTTACAATAGCTATTTGGTTGCCACGAAGTGAACTGTAGGAAAGAAATTGGGGGAAAAGCACTATTCATGCGGTTTGGTTGGCTTGGAATTGTGTGGATTTGGATTCGTATTGTAGCTACTAAACTACGCAAATTTTGTCCTTTTGTGCGATTTCACTTTCGATCTTTTTTCTCCAAAAGCACGAGACACATGGAAGCGCACTGTTCACAATTTTTTAATTATTTAATTTCTCTCGCACACACTCTCTCTCCACTTCTCAATTGCTTTTGTCATTTATGAATAATACATAATACTATTTAAATGCCACTATCTTTCTCCACGGCCGATGTGGGACTAAAAGTTCCACATACTGTCGCTGAACAACTCTCCCATTAATTAGGATTAGGTTATTGCTTAATTAAGATTATTTCTAATTAAGCCCTAATTGTTGTTAACATTTATTTAGGATTAGGTTATGTTTTAATTAAGATTAGATTAGGGATTAAATTATATTAGATTAGATTTAATTAAGATTAATCCCTAATTATTTTTTAAAAGATTAAATTAAATTACATTATTATATTAGATTAGATTAAATTTAGATTAAATTATATTAGATTAGATTAAGATTAAATTAGTAACAATTAGTTTATTTAATCTCTGTTTTTGTTTAGCTTCAGTTTTTTTATGGTCAGTTTTTTTATTGTTGTTTTTTTGGTTTAATTTAATTAAGATCGATTTAGTTTAATTCGTTTAAACCCTAATTAATTGAGATTAATTTAAAATAAAACCAAAAGTTAAAAAAAAATTAAAATTATTTTCTGTACAGTATTCTTACAAACCAAACAAACCTCATCTTTCATAAAAAAAATATTCCTATTGCAACCAACAAAACTACTTTTTCAGAACTCATTTCCATAAATTTCTTTTATGTGCAGTACTCTTAAACCATAGAAATCTTTTACAATCAACCAAACACCTCCTAAATGCTTCTCCTAAATGCTTCTTTTTTGGGGTGTGCAGAAGGTGAGGCTAACATGGAATCAATGCAAAAGCATTGGACTTTTCGAGTGATTGTACGAAGATTTGTTGGCATATGGCTTAGGTAATCGCCTCATCTCCCTTTTAGATTCTACCGGCTGACAATGGTTAATGTGGTGGGATAATATATTATTCAACTAGATATTAGTTAGTTTTTTTTATAAAAAAATTTAATTTAATTTAATTTAAAATTAATTTTTAATACGATACTACAACAGATATCTCCGGTCTCTAATCTGTAATATTTGGAGTTGGGGTTGTCATTTGTAAACAACTTGTAATTTGTAGACATTCAACTATCTAATCTCAACCATTCATTTTTAAGTATGAGTTAATTAACCATTCATTTACTCAACTGTTGTTAGTTACCAAAGAGTAATGCTTTAGCCACTATCAATTTCACTACCATTCTCTTCACTACCTTAGGTGGCATACTCCCATTGGAGAGTTCCCCCACCTACTCTATCTTTCCCTACCTATTGGAGTGTGCCACCCAAGCTAGTGAAGAGAAATGTAGTGAAATTGGTAGTGGATGTAACATTATTCGTTACCAAAATACTCTCAAGTTCAAACTTATTTATGACATAATTATTTACAAAAGTGTCACTCCTATAAAATAAAAGTTTGTGCCACTAGAAAAAGTTTTAAAGAGTATGTGATGAGTAAAGGGAGGTCTTAAGTTCGAGGTCATATTACATCTTATTATTTATTATATACAAAAATTAATTGGAATGTGCATTACACGTGCAAATTACTAGTATTATCAAAGTGTGGGGATGAACTGAATGATAGCTAGTAGAATTGTTTTCTATTAAATAAAATGTTCTTTTTGATTTTGTTTTTGCTATCAAAATTTTATCTTCTATTTTATTTTGTATTAATCTACTTACAAAATTTTGTCCGGTGATCAATGAATTATCAGCTTTCTGTTCTATTAAATTTGTTGGATCACATTCGTCTTTCCCCATGTAGAGGCATTCATATTTGCAATAATGGTTCACCTTTTCCGCGTGAAACTTTCTCTTTGCCTATGATTATTATAGCTATTTGATTTTTTAGCACTCTACTTCAACTATAATCGTGTTTCTAAATTCTACTTTGCTATTCTTATTTCTTTCCCTATTTTGGAGTATCAGAATTCCGATGCTCAAGGTATACTCCTATTTATTATGTAGGTTGTTTAACTGAAAATTTGAACAGAACTTTTTTTTTAACTAGCAAAAGGTAGGATTATCCTACCTCACAGAAAATATATAGATAGATAAGGAAAGTTGTAAAACTATTACAAAAAATCACTGGAGGAGGTTCAATCGAGCAATGAGTGAGTCAGGGTTCGAGATGGCATGCCGTTGGGTCGTAGAGAGGGCATTGGACTGTTGTCGTGCACCTCTACTAGTCCCAAAGACATGATCTCATCCTCCTTTCTCACCTTAAGCAAAGCCCGTAACAAAAATAGAGACCTCTTTCAGTCGGCAAGAAGAGCATACATTCATACAAATAAAAGTTTTAACAAAAGTATCGGACTAACATAGTCCCAAAAAATAGAAACAGCAACAGAGAAGCCATATCCATGATTAATTTGGGGAACTGTCTGCACGACCACCACTTCTTGGCCTCATGAGATCACTATCACCTGTGCCCCTGAGTTCCTCAAGTATCCCTGCTTTCTTCTTGGACTCCCTGCCTGAATCTAGTCAATATGAGAACCAAAATTTTGCATTAGAGACTAGTTTATCCACATTAGTAAGCTTGCTGTAAAAAACTCTATCGTTCCTAGCATTCCATAAACTCCAACTAACAGCTAGTATAACCAAATGCCATGAGTGCGTGAATTTGTGCTTGTTGTGATCAAAACACCAATATGTGAAGCATTCAGTAATAGAAGACGGCAGATTTGTAATTTGGAAGCATTGTGTGAAGTGCAGCCAGGTTTGAGCAGCCAAAGGGCACTCAAAGAAAATATGATAGGTGGTTTCAATCTGACATGCACAGGAGGTGCATGTTAGATCACCATCCCAACCTCTAGAATGCAACATTTCTTTGGAGTTTAGCTTTTCCTAACTCAACATCCAAATGAAAAATTTGAATTTAAGGGGTGCACAATTCTGCCAGCAAGCTCGATAGAAAGGAGAGATGAGGCCGGAAATGCTATAGAAATCGTAGGCTGATTTGACGGTGTAGCTCCCAGTGCAAGAATGATTCCAGCGAGCAATATCAGAGTACGAGAAAGGCTGGATGTTAGAAAGAGCTTGCAGAAGTTTTCTCTTTTCAAGAAGGATGAGAGTAGAAGAAGAGGTATGGAGACTAGGTCTCCAAGTCCAGATACCTTGGTCTATTGTGCCCTGAGAGCGCAGGGAAGCTGCTTTGTTCAATGTAGCTTCAAATAAAGAAGGGAATAGGGTGGCAAATCTGTTACCCTCTATCCATTTAGAAGTCCAAAACTTGAGCACATATCCATCACCAAGTTGCCGAGTGATGCCTTGGTCGAATTGCTCTTTCAGCTTGAACAAATTCTTCCAAAAATCTGAGGCCTAGGTCTTGTAGATGAAGTCATTAGTTGTGTTGTTGAAGTAGAGGGACTTGAGAGTTTGGGTGCAAAGGGAATCTTCAGTATATAGTTTCCACCACCATTTCATGAGAAGTGCAATGTTGAATTGGTTTATGTCCAAGACCCCAAGGCCTCCCTGCTTTTTTGGTTGGCAGATACGCTTCCAATTAGCACAAGAGACCCCCATTGCCTTGGAGTCTCCTCCAACCCAGAGAAATCTACTCCTTATTTGATCGATCCTGGCTATAACCCACTGGGGCAACTTGAAGAAAGAGGCAAAGTAGGTTGGCAAGGCACTAAGAACAGAGTTAATCAGTATGAGTCTCCCCCTTAGATAAGAGACGGCCTTTCCACGTGGACAATCTTTTCTCAATTTTAAGGAGAAGAGGTTTCCAGTCCCGCTTCTTGAGCCTGCCTTTTGAAAGTGGCATACCTAGATATCTGGTGGGAAGGGAGTCTTGTTTGCAGCCTAATATGTGAGAAAATGCATGGAGCTTGGCCTGAGAGTGCCCAAAGTAGAGGATAGAAGATTTGGCAAGATTGATATGGAGGTCGGAGACATTCACAAAGAGATGCAAGAGCACTTTAAAATGGAGCATAACTTGCTCATCTCCTTTTGCAGAAAATTAGTGTGTCATCGGCAAACTGGAGAATGGAGAGGTGAGCTAAGGATCCTCGTAGGTTAAGCTGAGAGAAAGTTCCATTTTCTCTGCCAGTGCGCAATAATTTTGCAAGAATGTCAACAGCTAGGATGAATAACATCGAAGATAGAGGATCACCTTGCTTGAGACCCCTCCTACAAACAATGGTCTTACCTCCAATGCCATTGAATAAAACAGAGGATTTGGTAGAATGAAGGATGGTTTCGATCCAAGAGCACCAGCGTGGACCAAATCCTCTTGCAGTTAAGAGATTCTCCAAAAATTCTTAGCTAAGAGTATCGAAAGCCTTGCGAAATTCAATTTTAAGCATTAGAGTATCTAATTTCTTAGAATAGCACAGGTTGATTACTTCGTGATCCACAGGAAAGCAATCTGCCGTAGATTTACCTTTGAGGAAGGCACTTTGCGAAGAGGATACTAGAGTATGTAGAATGAGGCTCAATCTGTTAGCTAGTATTTTAGTGAATATCTTCATGGGGCAATTGAGCAGGCTAATGGGACGATAATCAGATACTGAGGAGGTGCCTTCACATTTAGGAATGAGAACAATGGTAGAGTAATTGAGTCTACCAATGTTAGCTTCCCCATTTTGGATGGCCAGAAGCATACGACACAGATCATCTTGGATAGTCTTCCAATGCTGTTGATAGAAATGCATAGAGAAGCCATCGGGTCCCGATGCTTTGTCTCCATTCATGCTGAAGAATGCTTGCTTGATTTCTTCCTTACTGAATGGGGCTTCAAGCACAGATAGGTCAGAAGTTGTGGGGGGACATAGAGAGGCCCAGTCGACTCTGAAGTCTGGAGCAGAGCTGGTGCCACAAATTTCATGGAAATGTTGCTCTAAACATGATCTAATTGCAGACTGATCTGTGATGAGGTCACCATTGTAAATGAGGGAGAAAATGAAGTTCTTGCATCGCCTCCTATTAGCCTTAGAGTGAAAGAATTTTGTATTTGCATCACCCTCTTGGATCCAGGTTATTCGTGATCTTTGTCTCCAGTAAGTGACTTCCACTTGTTCCAATTGTTGATACTCTGCTTGGGCAGCGGAAAGCTCAGCGGATTGGGAGGGGTTTAAAGCTTGGGAATCAGCTAGGATGTCGAGGCTGTGAATATCCTCAAGGAGGGACTTCTTACATTGCGGAATGTGGCCAAATTCCTCATTTCTCCATCATCTAATCCTTCTCTTCAAAAGTACTAGCTTCTTGGCAAATATGTCTACATTTGATCCTGCACACCTGAAGCTCGACCACCAAATGAAGATGTTATGATTGAAGTTCTCGTGGGAGCCCCACGCTTACCAAATGAAGTGAACTTCTTTATTTTAGTTCATTCCTTTCAGTGATATTGGTCGGGGGACTCAACGTAGATATTAGTGTGGAGAAAGTCAGGAGTGTTGTTGTAACACTCCTTTATTTTATAATTTTAAAATAGTTGTGTGTATTTCTTTTATTGTGAGTAGATATTATTGTTATTGTTATTATTATTCATAAATATGCAATTTTATTATATATATATATATATATATATTTTTTTTTTTTTTTAATTAATTAGTTTATTTGGTGGAGTGGTTGGTATTGAACTTTATTATGATAAAAGAGCACTTGAGCGGCCTAAAAGAAATGTTTGGTCTTGAGGGGGCTTAAAATCAATTTTCTATAAATTTTTCTTCTTCCCCTACCTTTTCACTTCGTCAGATCGAAACCCTTTCCCCCAAATCCTTTCGATCGAAACCCATTCACGATGACCTAGGGCTTCTTCAACCCATTAAATCTTCACCCAAAATTTGATTTTTCTTGGGGATTCTAGGAGAATTTCGGATTCTCTACCGCAGCTTAACATCCAGTTTCAGTGAGGAGTTCTCTAAGGTATAGAAAATTTCTTATTTGTTCATGGTTTGAGCTGTGTTTAATTTCTTATATAGCGAATTGAGGTAGGATGTTTCATAGAGCATGGAGGAGATGAGTGAAGGGTTAGAATGAATAATAATGTGCTTCATGTGGGTTTTGATGGGAGCTAGGGTTAGGGTTGTCGAAAACAATTTTGTAGCGGGATTTTGGAAATCTAAAGATTTTAGAATTATGTTTGTCTGCTGTAAGACATATTGGAGGCATTAGATTAATTTTTTGCGATGTTTAAAATTTCCTAGTGTTTGTTAACCAATTTTCTCGGTTCTGGAAAATAGAAATAATTAGGTTTCTGGGTGTAAATTACCATGTTATGATCTCGTGCATATGCACGTATGAGATAAACGTCTATAGGTCAATTGTCGTGTATTTGATGATGAATTAGAGGTATTTTAAACTTAAGGCTTAAACGATGTGCTATGTTTCTTTATAGGGTGGTTATATCCGCATTTGGACCTATTGCCGGGTGGAGCGCTCGGTGAATTCCATCAGCTCGCCAGGTGAGTATGATTATGCTAGAAATGGTGTTAAATGGTAAATTTGCGTGATTTTGAATGTTTTTGATATATATGGGTGATAATGAGTTATGATATCATAATCGATAAAATTAATGAGTGAGTATATGTATAATATAGTGATGTTTAAAGTGAAACTAATGGGCTGTAATATGATATAGTCATCTACTTAATTTGGTATGTTCATAAGATAATATAATGTGGGTAAATAAATACTTTGGTGCGTTTATGATACAGAATAATATGAGGTAATCATCTTATAAATTAAATAACTGAGTGTGTGTGAATATGTGAGATAATGTGATAATAAATTACATGGTTAAAGCCAAAGATGTGGTAAATTATTAAAAAAAAGATAAGATGTTGTGTGGTGATCAAAAGATGAAATGAAAATGATAATAATTGATAAATTTTATTGACCATTACCTACAGATTTCCTGGGGGTTTGGGCTAGACCTCCTAACACCCAAGGACCAGGTTGGGGTGCGGTGTTTAATACCCAAACTATGATTGGGGTGTGATGTTTTTATCGCCCAAGCTATCGGCTTGAGGCCCGGTTATTATCCAGCTCAGCTGGGGTGCGGTGATATTCTCTTGATGACAGATGTCGCGAGGAAGTACCCTAGTGAAACAAGGGGTGCGATGTTTTCATTTTCCTCGTTTGTTTTACCACGAGGAAGTACCCAAACTATGTTTGGGGTGCGATGTTTCCCTCGTTGGCTTCGACTGAGAGGAAGTACCGAAGTTCTACTTGGGGTGCGGTGTTTTCCTCACTGGCATAGGCCTGAAGGAAGATGTAGGCTCAAACACGTAAGACCTCGAGGAGGCAGAGGTCTGCATATTTACTGGGCTGTTGGCTTTCAGAATATTGAGATACTGTGGCTCACTAGTCAACAAATTAATAAAATGAATAAATGTGGAATGAAAAGAAAAATGAGAAGGTAAAGAAAGCATATGAGGTGATATTTGAATGAGAAAGAAAAGAAAGTATGTGATATAAAGTGAAAATGAGAAAGTAAAGCAAGTGTATGAGTTGAAAGGAATAAGTAGAGTAAAAGAAAATGTATATAAATAAAGAAGAGCATGAAAGAATATGATTCAGGAGTATGAAAATGAAAATGAATGGTAAAAGAAGTATGTGGTTAAATAGGTGTGAAAACGAGGTAATTGCATTATGTAATTATAAATGAAAATAAAGAAATGGTGATATGAATATAATTATGAAAAGAGAAACATCTGTGTTATGGGATTAAATATAAAAGTAAAGGAATTATCTACGTGAATTAATATAGTGTTATGTATTTGAGTATAAAGTGAATGAAATTATCTATATGAATTAATATGATGTGGTGTATATGAGATTAACCATGAAAGAATTATGTATGAAAAACTGATGTGAATAACTCGAAGAAAATGTGGAATGGAAATATATGATATGAATGAAAAATATATATACAAAGTAGTATGTGATGTTAGTGTGATGTAGAAAGTGATGTGTGTTATGTGATGAATATGGGAATGATTTCAAAACTAAAGATAAGTTGTGATATGATTGGATATACGTTGATATGCCTGGGAATTGTGTCGAGGAACTACTCTCCCACTATTTTCATGGAAAAGGTGGGAACTACCTGCCTTGGCACAACTCCCAGGGTGAATAATGGGTTGTTGATATGATGGTTGTATTGTGAGAAGGAAAATAAAGTAACAAAAATTGTAAGATGAAAATGAATTATAAAATAAAGTAATACTTGAGCTATCGGCTTGAGATATGATGTTGTATTACTAAAGTTCTACTTGGGGTGCGGTGATATTCCCTCGATGATACCTGTCGCGAGGAAGTACACCCAGTTTATCTGGGGTGCGGTGTTTCCCGTGCTGGTACAGGCTAGGATGAAGACATAGCCTTAGGGGTGTCAGACTGTGTGTGAGCAGCTTCCCGCGTGTATACTGAGCTACTGACTTCAGTTTGATGGGTTTTGTGGGCACTAAGAAAGAAAACAAAACATATAAGAAATTGTGTATGTATGTATATGGAAATGGATATGAGAATGGTAAATGATATTGAAAAGAATGGGTGAAATAAAAGGTATGAAATTGTATGGGTTTACGAATGAAAAGAAAGCAAGGATAAGTGTGTGATGGAATAAAAATGGATTTAAATAATGAATGTAAGGCACTATAATAAATGTTTTACTCTTTATATGATGAAACAGAATGTATGTGTATAAAGCGAAGGAAAAAAGTTAAGTTGTGAAGTAAAATTTTGTTTTTGCTTTTAGTGGAAAGTATGGTGATATTATATATATATATATATATATATATATATATATATATATATACATTACTAACTTTCATTCCGGAATATATATTACTTCACTCCCTTACTAATAATCATCATAATATCAAGTATAAAGTTCTATTACTACATTCTTACACCATATCGGATCTTTATATATATATATATATATATATATATATATATATATATATATATATATATATATTGGGAATGTGGTGGTGATTAAAAGGTGGTATAATTGTTATGTTTAATTAAGGATAATGAAATGTATGGGGTGGATTTGCAATAACTATATTGTGGGCTATTTGATGATATGGTTACATCATAATTTCAAATGTACTTTTATTCTCGGGCATTCCATTGTTTATCCATTATTTATAACTTAATTTACTACAATGTTGGTATTTTAAAGGTTTCTGTTTTCATTTATTTTATTCATTCTAAGTTAAGTTATATTTGATTATACTCACACAAGAAATGGCTAACCCCTAGTGTTTGGGGGGTTAGTGGAGTCCCAGGACTATCCTAGACCCCCTACTGTTGCAGATCCTCAGTAGTGCAGAGGTGAAGCTTGGATTTTGGTTGAGTGGGTTCTTTTCTTTTAATAATTTGTATAGTTTAGTTATATGAATAGTGAAGTTTATGGTTTAAATTGTATTTTGGATGTATAAGTATGTAGATGACGATGATGAACACAGTGTGGGGTAGTATGATATATTTTTGACATGTACCCATCTCGTTGTGGAGTACCGGGTCTTGTGGTATGTTTTACAAGGGTTTTTCTAAAACTTTTGCTACATTTTCGAAGAAATTTATGATTTTTATTTGATACTTGATACTCTATTATGAGTTTGGCCCCCAGAGCATGATATATATATTGTCTGTGTGATTCTGCTCATTTTGGCCTGGGGATGTCGTAAAAATATTGTCTGTGTTGTAGCTACGGAATTTAGAGCAGAATTTTGTAAGCTATATGTGTTTTGGGGCAAAAATTTCAGGGAAAACTCTGCCAATTTTTTTTTAAATATAACTATCTTAGTTTATATTTAATGTAGCACAGAAATTGAAAGAATTGAACTTGGAGTTATAGAATTGAAAAAAAGGGGTAATTTTTGGGGTTGTGACAGTTCTTGTCAAAAGTGGGACTTCTCAGCTCCAACCCCTCACTTAATCATGCTTCTCTGTAACTGTATTATTCACTGATTACATAACTTTAGGACCATATGCATTATACTTTCTCACTCTTCTTTTTTTTTTGAACAATTGTAGTCTTTACTTTTAAAAAAAAAATTAGGGCATGCATCGCACGTGCAGATTGCTAGCTATGTGTTTGGTTATGGATTATGTGCATTTGTAAGTATTTGTCTATGTAAGAGAAATGAAGGTTTACAGGGGGATACTATACTATTAATTGGGTGAATGGAGGACGCGATAGTGTGTGATGACATGCTGCTCTTCTTTTGGGTGTGGTGAAGAGCTTATAGGGGGTATTTTATTTCCATTTCTTTTATCATTGTTATAACTGTACATTCCGTCTGTTGCGATGCACGCTTACAAACAGTATAGTTGTCAAATTTGACCATAAGAAAAGATATAGTTGTATGTTTTCAAAAAATTAATTTTTTTATATTTTTGCACGTGCATTGCATGTAAAATTTTATGCATTATAGTCCCTAAAATTTTCTAAGAGTCATGCACAATTTTCTTCTCATTTTATTTGTCACACTTGTGCTATTTATTTTAATTAAACCGATTAGGCCTAAATGTATCTTTAGCCCACAAAAAATTAATTACAAAATAGAGGTCCATAAATAATTCTACACTTAAATACAAATTTTTTAACTCTAGCACCCTTGTCATGTAACATACACCTACCTTTTATTAAATAACAATTAATAATAGAATGAGAAAATGTGTGCACAAAGGGTGCACGTGCACATGTTGTGCACCCTTGAGTGGAGTGGAGAGAGTGGGAGAGAGTTGTGAGAAGGTTGGTAGTTATTTGAGTAGTGGGAGTCATCTCAACCACACAATACTCCTATAAATACCTCCCTCCTTAAACATAATCACACACAAAAAGATCAAAACAAAATTAAAAGGAGAAGAGGGAAGAGGAGTTCGGTTTTGCAAAGGAAGGAATGTTTCGGTTTTCATTTTGCTAAGGAGGAGAAGCTCTTTTGTGTGGAGCTTGGAGCAATTTTGTAGGAATTCTATTTTCAATTTGCATCAAGAAGAGGTGGGTGTCTCTTTTACTTTCTAAATTATTGTAGAATGCATGAGTAGGTAGATTATGCTTGAAATGGACTACTGGCATGAATTTTTTTAAAAAAATTGTGATGCATGTTGTATTCTTATCTAGAATTTTTAGTAGTAATGAAACGTGAGAATTAATGCAAGCTAATTGAAAGTTTCATCATAAAATTGTTAGGTTGTCGAATTGAAATTTCTATTTTAAGAGCATGTTGTAGTGTTTCTAGGCACATAATAATAAGCCATGATTGGATTATATGAATCGTGCATATGTATACATGAAATTGTTAACTTGTGCATAAGAAATTGTGTAAAAATTAGGGGTAAATTATAAAATCAAACGGGAGGTGAGAATTGCTAAACAAAAATACATTCATGATAGTAGTCAATTTTTCTAATTGAAACATATGAGTACTAGATTTCTAAAAGTGACTATTTAAGTTAATTTGTCAACAGTTATGCCGATGGGTAAAATTAAGGGAAAAATATTTTTGGAAGTTTAGAAATGTATTTTTGTAGTATTAATTTGAGAGAAAAGAATAAATCGAAAATAGTTGAAAGAGTTAAAATGAGATGAAATCAGAGAGTTGGGTTAAAAGAGTTTAAACCCTATATGATCAGTTGAGCACTTGGCTCCTGTGGCTAGTTGTAACCCCTGTTTTCCTTTTTCTGTATTTTTGGTGTATTTTTCTTTTTTCTGAGTTTTTATTCATATTGTACTCTTCTGTTCTTTTGAACCGAGTATTTGATCTTCATTCTCTATACATTTCATCTAATGTTTTGTTGCCTTTAATTTGATCTTTTTGATTCGATTTTTCTGCCTATAATCTCATCTCTGGTTGATCGAGCTATTTTGAATTCTTTTTTTTTTACCTTATTAGATAATTGTTCATGTCCTATTTCTATTATTGTTCCTACCTCTTTTTGGATCCTAGTTAATACCCAAAACCCACTAATACACCCTTAAACCCTATTCTTCCTTGTTGGATCTTCTGTTGAAAACCCATACCCAACAACCGTTCACCCAGCTAAAAACCTTAATAATCTCTCTTATATATATATATATACCCAATACTGTTACCCTATTACAGAACCCTAGCCGCTACTACTTCTTCATCCCCTACCTCCGTTTCTCCTTCACTTCCAAACCCATACTCCCGCTCATCTCTCTCCTGACCACCCTCATCCCGATCCTCTTTGGCTTCCCCCTATCACCTTCAGCCGACGCCAACAAACCCCCTCCTTCCCTTCCTCTCCCGCTGTGGCAGTAGCCAGCGCCCCACCTCGACGACCTCGCAGCGCCAGCCCCTGCACCCATCTCCCTATCCACTCCCGAAGACAGCAACAGCGACTACGGCATCAACAACCAATAGCGATGCCAGCGCCGCTGTGCCACCTCTTAGCTGTCATCGACTTTCATACCATGCGTGCCCCGGGCTACCCCTCTCCCATTGTGTGCACGAGGTTATTCCTCGAGTGGTTGTGATCATGTGTTCGTGGTTGGTTCGTGATTTTCTCATTCGCTTGTGTTCGTGGTCGGAAATTTGTTCCCGTTATTCTCTTTCTCTCTGTCATTTTCATCGTCAATTTTGAGGCTAGCAACTTGTATAATTTCTGTTTGCATATACAAGTACTAAATACCGCCTATAGTGTAGTTGTTTCAGGATCCATTCTCATGAGAACCCTTGTTAGATCTTATCACTATGTGTGATCCATCTGTAGTTTTCTCGTTACACACACGACATGAAATAACCTAGAGATAATCAATTCTTGTTGCATATACGTATGTTGTTTGTGATTCATGATGTGTCGTATGATCTTGCATGCATAATGTGATAGTCGTATTATATCTTGTTGTAGACTTGTTAAACACCTCATACGATGTTGCTTGGACATCTACTATACCATGCTTGTGTTTTGTTTTGATTTGGATTGGTTACACATGAACTAGTCGATTTAATGAATAAGAGGATTTCTGCTTTTGCGACTGTCCCTTTTGGTTCAGTATTTTAGACCCCGTTGAGGTTAGTAAATCAATTTTATTTGTGAATATGAATTGTAGAGTTCACTGTCTATTTTCCAGAATTTTTGACAGATCTTAGTTTCAATTTGTGAGTTGCAAGTTATTTCTGTTTTACTACAGAGGTGTAGAAAATTCCAGATTCTATTTTATGTGAATTCTGCAGAGTTATTTATTTTAACACTGATGTTAAAGATAAAATTTTGACCTAATATTTTTCTGAGTATAACTAGATATGACTGGAATTAACTCCTAATTTTTGTGGATTTAATTAATGACTTTTATAAACTATTCTATGCTTGTGAACAACTACTATACTTCCACAATTTTCATGTTGTTCAGTAAAAAACCTTAATTTCAACATCATTCTACTTACTGTTGATAAAAACTTTGTTAATATAAAATGTAGCATACTGTATCTATTTTATCATCCTTTTGATGGATCTGGATTTCGATTTGTATTTTGTAATTTATTGCTGTTTTAGTACTGTTGTGTCAAGAGTTTCAGATTTACAAATTTGCTACATCTTGCTGTCTTATGATTTTATTTGACTATACTATTCATGTTGGAATATTATGAAACTTTATTTGCTGATACTAGACATACTAGGGAATACCCCAGACGTTTCTTGTATTTAATCAGTGAGTTTTATGCCCATTTCCTGTTCATGAATACAACTTTGTGATTTCTGACTGAACGTGTTTTCTGTATACAATTCTATTTTGAGCCCAGTTTCTGGAATTATTATATGACTTATATATGTGTACTGGATTCGGCCAAGAGTCTATTTTCAGATTTTCTAACGGATCAAGATTTTCATGTTTGTGGCAACAGGAATCTCAGATTTGGTGCACTAGTGTCCTGCTGTCCAGAATTGAAGGTCTCGTTGTTTTACCCTTTTTATGAGTTGTCTATCACCTGTACATGTTTTTCTTCTGACCTGAACCTGTCACTTGTTATACCATGTTATTCTTGCCCTGTTTTGTGCACGTATATGCCTTTTTGATAATAATAACAAATAACCAAGCCGGGGTTAAGGGAAAGATCTAGTAGTGAAAAATATAGAAATGTGTACTTGGAAGGGGCCCGTGTTTCCCACCTGTTACCTTGTTACTTGTGATATGATTACCTGACATGTGATTCTGATTTCCTGTTTACATGATTCCTGACTACATACTTCCTTATGAGAAGGTGTACTCAGAAGGGAGCCCGTGTTTCCCACCTGTTACCTGACTACATACTTCCCTACTGGAGGGTGTACTCGGAGCGGACCGTAGGTCCTACCTGATGCATGATTACCTGTCACATGATACATGATTCTGATTACCTGTTTACCTGATACCTGAGTACACGGCCCTATAGGATCCACTACGAAATCTAAACGCAACTTGTTTGAATGTAGCAACCATGTGGTAAATAAATGGGATGCATGAAGTGCTACCTAGATAGAAATAAATATAAGACTTGACATAACATGATACCTGTTACATACTTACCTGTACATGCTACCTAACACCTGTTTACATGTTTACCTGCTTGCATGATATTTGACACCAATTACATGTACCTATACCCTATTAGCATATCATATTATTTGATTCTGTTTCTTGATTTATGTTAGTCATCCTATTTTGTTGTCATGTCTAATCCATGCTATGTTTACTTCCATTATTACTCTATATTTCTTTTTCTTTTTCCTGTACTTGTTGCCTACCCTACAAGCAGCCCGTAACTTGCATTGACGGACGTTTTGTTTCTCTTTCCTTTTCTTGCAATTTGTTAAATTGCAGACTTTGGTGATCAGCTGCTCGATGGAGTAGGTGATCAAAAATTCTAGTTGCTGGAGTTCTTGCTATTATTATTTCCTGTTGCTTATTTTGAATAAATGTAATTGTTACATAAATTTTTGTATTGGGCAGTTTGATCCAGAATTTATAACTTGTTCCAGATCTGGTTTATTTGAGATTTATGAAATTTTTGTTTCAAGTAAATTCTATTGGTATATTGATTTGTTCATGCATACGTGGTTGATTCTATTTGTTTATTCTTGTTTATTCCTGTGAAATGTTGAAAAGATCCTTACAGCTTATGAATGGTGAAAGTCATTTGCTGGATTTAGTCACGTATCAGTATTCCATATTACTTTTTGGGAAGCGGGTCGTGACACTAGCGCAGGCGCCAGCGCACCTGGCACTACCACGTGTCGCTTGGGGTGTTCTTTGGTCGCAGATTCGAAACCTGGGTTGGCTCCACCTATTGTGATTTTTTTGGAATTATTTAAGTTAGTATTTCTGGGTTACAAAAACAACTCAGAAAGCCTTGTATCACAATTAGTGAGTGGCTCACTGGTACGGGAGACTCTTGGGGTTGTTGTTGGCCTGGGTTTGATTCTGAGTGTCTACTTTGGGTTTTATTTTATTTCTTGAGATTTTTCAAGTTTAAAAATTGGGAAACTTCATAGAAATATTACAGAATATTATTAGAACACCTGAAAATTATTTCACATTATTCTAAGAGATATTTTGAGAATTTAAAAGTCATATTCATATATTAGATGAGTTTGGAATTCAAGTTTGTAAAGAAAATGTACATGATTAAGATCCTAAGAGTTGGCTTATAATAGAATCAAAGCATAATTATGAGGAGGAAATAAGGAATTCCTAGAGATTAATTTTAAAGAATCCTGTATTAAGAAATGATGTTTTAATCTCAAAGAACTTGTGTATTGAGAAATATACTTGATGTATCGATAAACATGAAAAATAGTATATTAATCAAAAGAACATCGTGAATTATTAAAGTGAATAGTTTGGTTAGTTAACCAAATAGTTGCTTACTTCATGATTGATAAATAAGGGAATGGATAAAAGAAGTTAAAAGATGTGAATGAATGAGATTTAAAAATATGCATCATGAGGGTGTGAATAACCCATGATGCTGAACATGAAAGATGTTGATTCTGGAGGCCAAGTGAGATCTAGGTATCGGCAAAGTGATAAAAGTGATTAATTAAATTTGATAAGTCCCCAATATGGGCTATCGTTCTCGGTATATTGTTTAAGACCAGTGGGAGGGTAAGCTAGCTCTAGGTGGAATTATTATTCATGTTTCAAATTTAAGGATAGGCACTAGGAGAAGATGTAATAAAATTTGGGCTAACATAAGTGGGGCGCCTCCATATAGTCTGATGGTGGACTCCAGGACTATAGACCCAGTTTGACGGTGGACTCCAGGACTGTGGTTGCTTGCAATGTGAGACGAGCCTTAATTAAATCTGTGACTATGATTGATTTGACAGTGGACTCTAGGATCATGAATAGTCAGGCGGATGGAAGGTCGATCTCCAGTGTATATGTGTATACCGGGGCTAGAGGGGAACTTGCGAGATGTTCGCACGATGAGGATTCTGTAAGGTTTGACGGTGGACTCTGGGACTGAAATTCGTATTCGTGGAATGTCTAAACCTTGCTTTTGTTACCGTAGTAGGTTTTGCATGGCGAAGGATTAAACCCTATAATGATGACTACGTAAGGGCTTGCCCTCAGACCTATGTAGTATGGGATGCATAAAATCCGAACAAGTATGCATTAGTGTCATCATAGTATAACATCTGCATTAGGCATTAAGTCATATCATACACTGACATGTTTAAGCTAGTCACTTTTTATACTTTATCGTGCATTCAAGTTTGTGTTTGCTTAAGTATGAGAATCATTGTATTATAGCATTGCGTCAGTTGTATGCAACTGACGTGTCCACAATTTTTCAAGTACAGGACTCGATTAGCAAAAGGGCATAAAGATGATTTGGTGTTGATGATTATTTCTAAATTAAAGTTGTTGAATGTTTAAGTTGTATATATTTTGTTGTAACTTCCGATGTGTATTTTTGTAACAAAACAATGTTGTATAATGAAAAATTTTAAATTCCTTGTAAATTTGTATGAATTAAAGTAAAAGATCATGTTGTACTACGAATTATATGTAAATGGAATTCGGGGCATTACAATAGTAAATCTTTTCTACTAGGAAATTCATTTATTTTGATGACTATATTTTTTGTAGGCGTGTATCACATGCATTATACTAGTAAAGGGTGCCAACAAAGTAGCTCCTCAATGTTGGGACCCTTCTCGGTCTGCTCCCTTTACAATTGCATACACTTTCGAGGTTGCAAACCAAGTTGGGCATCGACAGTGTGGAGGATGAAAGCTCCATTAAAGATTAGAGTCTTCCTGTGGTTAGTCCTGAATGATGCCATACTGACCAGGGAGAGCCTAGTTAAGAGGTTACCGAATGTTGGGACGCACTGTGGTTTCTGCAGTGCGGACTTGGAGTCGAGAGATCACCTATTCATTAGGTGCCCTAGGAGTTAGTTGGTTATACTAGAGGTACTTAGAGCGCTTGGCACCTCTAAGTACCTACACTCATATGAGGAGCTGTGGGTTGGCACCACGTTCGCCTCAGAAAGGGCGGACATGAAAGAAGCATGGTTTATCTCTTTTGCAGCGACGACCTAGACTTTATGGCTAGACAGAAATAACTTTTACTTTCGTGGGACATGTATTAGTATTTCTGGTAACTTAATTCATATTATGCATCTCATATCCTTTTGGGCCACAGCTATAGCGGCAGGACCGAGAGAGCGGATCGCCAGAACCTTCTAGGTGGATGAGTATGACGATGAGGAGGTCGTGCTCGGAGCTACTATCGAGTGAGAGAGGTTCCTTTTGTAGTGGTGTGTTTTCTTGGGTGTATCTTTATGCTGTGGTTTCTTTGTTACTTTGTTTGGTCCCACCCTCTAGGGCTTTGTTGGAGGTTTAGTGACTACGTTTTACTTTTCTGTTTGTAGGACTTATAATTGCACCTAGTACCCTGGGTTGTTTTGTTAAATTCTCTTAAATGAAACATGGTGGCTATACTCCACCTTTTTCCTCAAGAAAATGTTGGGACCCAATACAAATTGCCCATCCAATGTTTGTAAAAGTACATTATATTGATATAGTAAATCTTTTGTCTTGAGAAATTCATTTAATTTGATGACTATATTTTTTGTAGGCGTGTATCACGTGCATTATACTAGTAAATGGTAAACAACAAAGTACCTCCTCAATGTTGGGACCCAATAAAAATTCCCCATCCAATGTATGTAAAAGTACATTATATTTATTCCTTTCTTAAAGTAGTTGATTGTTAAAATTGATATGTTCAATTACTATTATAACCTAAGCCCTTCAAAATATAAATTATGTTTGGCCTCCTCCTTTCTTCAAAGCAAGATAGAACAAAAGCGTCGGTTTTGATATGAAAATCTAGACAGAATGAAGTTCACGTTACAGCTCTGTCTTGATGGTACCATTAAAGACATGGCGGCTAGCTAGTAGTAAGAATAGAAAGCAAAAGCATTCTCGGATGCTTCAGCGCAAAGTGGAAGTTGATATTGCCTTTTATTTTTTATGATGGTAAAAATAGCGGACGATTTGTGCCGCTCGATCATAGCACGAATATCGAGGAGATCCCATAACAGCTTGTGGGCTAATTATGGGCCCATCGCCCAAATTCAACCCAACATGAATCAGGTCCCCCCCAATCAGGGGATTGGGGAATATTCCCTAACCAGGCTCTCACTAGCGTATAAATACAGCCTTGCCTTTACAGTAACCAGGTAATCACATTTTTGCCACTTAAGCCTCTTTTAATCTTCCAGTTATTGACTTGAACATCAGAGGGTTTATCACCGGGAATCCTCCCTGTGTTTAAGAATTTTTGCCAGGTATCTGGCGACGGTCAACCGCTCCCAGATCTACCAAATCCAATCACACATCAGCATCACAGAAGGGTTAGATCGACAGCCGAGATCTGAGTTTCCTCTTCACTAAAAGAAGTCATTATCTATTGCTCCTACACCCGAAAACAAGCAGCATCAGATTGGCGCCATCTGTGGGAAACACAGATCTAAGTCTATCCTTCAGTCTCTACTCTGTGACCAATGGTTCCTATGGCTCCAAGCCAAGAAGACCCCACCCGGGGGGCATCGATTCGACCGTCCACTTCCCCTTCCACGCCCGATGCGAAGTTGAGCAGCCACTCAAAGGATCGAGGGTGCTGCAGGACCAAGAGCCACAGAAACCCACCTCGAGTATCGCACGAGAGGTGGCTCATCTGGTGGTGTCAGACCTGACAAATGTCATCAACAACCGACAGAACAATGATGACCTTCGAAATCGCCTCAATCAATCCCGGAATGGAAGGGAGCCTTCGAACCACAATCTGGGTCAGAGTCACCATTCCTCCCATGGTCGAGACCAATAGTGCAGCCACTCCCAGGGGATCGTCAACCCTCGAACCACTACGGGGATAGAGGTCACGTGACAAGGGTGAGTTCCATGAATACCGGGATGAAATCCTCTGGGCCCTCGAGGTAGGACCCGGACCGAGCATGATGGGCCGAGAACGGGAACGAAGAGTCCCACGGGTCAACTTGATCCGAGGGACGGGAAGACCCAATCCTTAAAAAATTGTTAGAAATGGAAGATCGCCTTGCTCGGATCATCGAAGGTGGGAGGCAGTCCGAATAGAGATATCGACCGAACATGCCACCTTTCTCCTCCTATATCCTTGATGCACCCATCCTGAGGAGTTTCAAACCTCCACTGTTCGAAACCTACAACAGAGAAATGGATCCAGATGATCACATTGAGGGCTTCAAAATGCTAATGATGATTCACAAGACCTTAGATCCCCTACGCTGCCGTGCGTTCTTGGCCACCCTAAGAGGCCTCGCACGAGTATGGTTGACCAAACTTGCCCCCGATACAATTTACTCGTTCGACCAGCTCAAGGAGAATTTTCTCTCTCATTTCGTGACCAGCCGAAAGGCTGAGAAGATGAGCACCTCCATACTGGACCTCAAACAGAAGGATGGGGAATACCTCTGAGATTTATCCAGAGGTTTACAGCCAAAGCAAGGTTGATCTCCTCCCTCGACGTCGTGATAGCTTCAGCGGATTTTTGACACAATATCCACCATGACTCGTTAAAGGCCTCCCTGACCAAGAAGCCACCCATCGACTTTCCCGACCTTCTTCATAAGAGTGAGAAGTACATCCGGGCCAAGGTGGCCCTCTACCCAGGGGGTCGAAAGGGATCCTCTGCCAAAGGAAAGAGGAAGACGTACAACTCTGAGCCTCTCAAGAAGACCCAGAAAGACACCTCGGGGCAGAGGCGCCTCCTCCAACTCTGCTGTTCGATAAGTTCACCCCACTCAATGTGAGCGTGTCAGCTATCCTCATGGAAATAGAGGGCGAGGACATAATCTAACACCCACCTCGGTCCAACAACCCTGACAAGAAGAGAGACTGTAGGTTCTATTGCTGTTTTCATCGGGACCACAACAATGAAACCGATAATTTCTGATCTCTAAAGGACGAAATCGAAGCCTTCATCCGGAGAGGATATCTTGCCAAATTCACTTGGAATGGTCTGAGGACCTCTCCGCCTCCCCGAGGAGCGAAAAAATGTCCAGTGTCAGAGCCCAAGCATCAAAACACCGTGAATCTTGCCATCCTCTACTGCGTTTACGACGGACCAATGAGGGAGAGTCTTACTCCTTCCACAAGGCTTTCATTCGGGAGGTAAAATCCATTCAAAATTATCCCCCTCCTCAAGCTCTCGGATTAGCAGTCTCTTTCTCGGACGAAGACCTCGATGGTGTTTGGGTTCCGCATTGTGACACCTTGGTCATCTGACTTGTGCTGGCCAATCACGAGGTCAGTTGTATCCTCGTCGATAACGGAAGTTCAGTGAACATCTTGTTCCTAGCAGCCTTCAAATCCTTACAACTCTCTCAGGAGAGACGGAAAACCAGTGGGTCACACCCTCCATGGCTTCTCTAGTGCCCCAGTCTAGATCAAGGGAATCATTACCCTTGACATGACCACAGGGAAATCCCCGACCTCCCGAACAGAGGCGATGGATTTCATGGTGGTCAATGTCAAGGCTGCTTATAACGCCATCCCGGGTCGACCCGGCTTCGCTTCCCTCCAGGTAATACCCTCAGCCTACCACATGTGCCTAAAGTTCCCTACAAGTATGGGGTCGAGGTCATCCAAGGAAATCAGGAGGTGGCTTGGGCTTGTTACACCGCCACAGTAGGGCGGCACTCTCCTCCCTCTTGTAGTGATTGAGCTCCCATCAAAACGAAGTTTAGTAGGCTTCAAGCCGGTGGATGAGCTAGAGGAAATTTTGTTATCCGAGGTCGAACTTGTCAAATGCTCCAAGGTGAGCAAGTCTCTCCCCAACCCTCAAGGGGGAAAATTCTTCGTTCTATCTGCCAGAATCGAGACATGTTCACTTGGACACCCTCGGACATGTCGGGGATATTCGAGGACCTCACCATGCATAAATTGAGTGTCCACCCCGACTCCAAGCCGATACAACAAAGATGCTGAAAGTTCGCCCCCGAAAGGCAATATGCGACGAAGGAGGAGGTTGACAAACTCCTCTCTGCCCATTCATCCAAGAGGTCAAATATCCAAAGTGGTTGGCTAACGTCGTGCTGGTCAAAAAGTCCAATGACGAAAGGAGAATGTGCATCGACTTTACCTACCTCAACAAAGCCTGCCTGAAAGATCATTTCCTGCTCCCCAACATCGATGCCTTGATCGATGCTACCTCCGGACACGAATTGTTAAGCTTCATGGATGCCTACTCCAGTTACAACCAGATTTAGATGCCCCCTCCGGACATTCCGAAGACGGCTTTTATCACCGATCAGGGACTCTATTGCTACAGAGTCATGCCCTTCGGGCTAAAGAACGCATGTACCACTTATCAGAGGCTCGTTAACCAGGTCTTCAAAGAGCAGATTTGTTGAAACATGGCAGTCTTTGTTGACGGCATGCTCGTCAAGAGCCTCCGGGGTAGAGATGATGTAAACGACTTCGAGGAGGCCATCGGGATCTTGACAAAGCATAATATGAAGCTCAATCCGTCTAAGTGTGCCTTTGGCATCACTGCAGGAAAGTTCTCAGCTTTTTGGTCAGCCAACGAAGGATAGAAGCTAATCCTAAGAAAATTCAGGTTATCCTGAAAATGGCCCCTCTCAAGAATATCAAAAAGGTACAAAGGCTCCCCGACCTGTCTTGCAGCTATCGGCCGTTTCCTTCCGAGGTCGGAGGAGAAATCCCGCCCTTGCTTCAAATCCCTATGGGGGCAGAGAATTTTGAATGTGGGGGGCCCCAGCAACAGACTTTAGATCAGCTAAAAGATTACCTGTCCAATCCCCCTCTCCTCAGCATGCCGGAGCCAAGTGAGGTGTTATACCCCACTTAGCAGCTTCCGAGCAGACCTTCAGTGCGGCCCGGATCAGGGATGAAGACGGAGCACAGAAGCCCATCTATTATGTCAGCAAGATCCTTCGCGATGCCGAACTCTGATACGCAAAGATAGAAAAGGTGGCTTATGCCTTAGTCATGACCGCGCCGAAGCTCCGTCCGTATTTCCAAGCCGCCTTTGTCCAGGTCCTTACAGATCAGCTGCTAATGCAAGTCCTCCATAAATCAGAGACCTCCAGCAACCGAATAAAATGGTACATCGAGCTGAGCTAGCACGACATCAGTTATAAGCTGATGATGGCCATTAAGGGACAGACACTCACCGAATTCATAACCGAATGTGCCATCCCGTAGGTCCCCGAAACTCTAGAAGACAAGCCCGTTTGGGAAATTTATGTGGACGGATCATCCTGTGAGGAGGGTAGTGAGACCAGAGTCATCTTAAGCAGCCCAGAAGGCTTTGTCCTCTAATACTCCCTGCGCTTCAGCTTCAAGGCATCCAACAACGAAGCGGAGTATGAGGCCCAGATAGCCGACTCCCCTAGTCCGAAAAGCAGGGGCCAAACAGGTCAAAGCCTTCAGCAACACCCAACTCATCGTTAATCAAGTATGTAGAGGGTATGAAGCTCGCAACACTCGGATGGTAAAGTATTTGGCACAAGTCAGGCTTCTCTTGGCCGAATTTGAGGATGCCTCCATCACCAGGATCACCCAAGTAGTGAATGGTCAGGCAGACGCTCTTTCTAAACTAGAATCCTCCTCATTCGAAGGCCATGATCGTACAGTCCAGGTCGAGGTTCTTGTTCGACCAAGCAATGATAAGGAAAACTCTGCAGTCCTCTATCTCGACCCACCCGCCTAACAACCGACTTGGATGGACCCGATCTTGAACTACCTAAGGAATGGGGAACTCCCCCAAGATGCCTCTGAGGCTTAAAAAGGTCCGAATCAGGACCAAGATGTTTTTGTTCATCGACGACGTGCGCTTCTAGTGCTCCTCCACAAAGGCCAATGGCATACCTTACCTCTGATGCCTACAACTGAAGGAGGTCAAGTATGCGCTCCAGGAAATGCATGCGAGAGTCAGCAGCTGCCACTTGGGCAGCAGATCGCTTGTGAGGAAAGTACTCAACCATGGGTGGCCGACCCTCCTACAAGATGCTCAGGACCTCGGGAAGAAATGTGGCCCGTGCCACTATCACAGAGCCCCAGACCCAACAATTCTTCTGGAAGCACATTGTCTGCCGGTTCAGGATCCCTCGGACCATCATCACCGACAACGGTAATCAGTTCGCCAGGAAGGGCTTCCACAAATTTTGCGATGACCTAGGAATCCAGCAGAGATTCTCCTCTTTCTCATACCCCCAGTCAAACGGCCAGACTGATAACGCCAACTGACATATCCTCGATGGCCTCAAGAAGAGATTAGACAAATCCCCTAAGAAACTATCGGTCGATGAACTACCAAGCGTACTGTGGACCTATCACATGACCAAGAGGATCCCTATGGGCGAGTCACCTTTCAGCTTGACCTTCTTAGAAGCAGTGATTGTTGGTGTATGTCCTAGAGGCCAGTTGTGTATTGACATTACTAGTTTACATTGCATTATTACATTTATTTCGTATATGAGTCATTTCATTTATTGTGTTGTTTATTGTGAATAAATGAGCATAATAAAGTCTTTAGAATAGTAGGTTCAATACCATGGGATATCAAGTGCATGACTTGATTGTGAGATCCTATTGGTTGTAATCAGAATACTATTCTTAAATGTCCCTAGTCAAGTATTATTGTGAATTAGGACAACAATAATGCATAGAGACTAGTATGTGCATAGACTGATGATCATATCTCACGGGTCATGGATATGAGATATTAAGTATTCACATGGGTACATATTAGAGTAATAATGTACTGGACTGACCCACCATGAGAACGCTGCATGGATCATTACGTGAGTGTCATAAGCGGTTCTCACAGTGATCATGGTGTATGTAGTCCTTTGACTTCAAGTCACTACGGTTCCCTACATGAGAAGTTATATGTTTTAATGTCGTCAAACATTTCCTGTAATAAGGTGATTATAAAGTCGACTATTGGATATACTACAAATCATGCGGAGGGATATAAGTGACTTAGATAGGATTTGTCCATCTTACATAATAGGAGTGATATCTATGGGATCCTTAATTGAGTGAGACTACAAAATGCATGTCCATGCTCAAATGAGTCAATATGAGATATTAAGCTCATTAGTTTTTAGTAAGTCTACTCAGACATCAAGAAACCAAAGACTTAACTATACAAGGGTGACACACTCTATGCCTTGTGGTCAATTAAGATATCTGGACAAAGGGACTAGACTACATGGTAACATTGGTCACAGATAAGTTATGTCTAATCACCGACATTCTCGTTACTTGAGTAGCAGTGATGTATTGCTAAATACCGCTCACTGTTTGTAATACTAGAATATAATTGTAGCATTACTGTCAGCGTAACGAGAACCTACAGGATCATACACTTAGAATGGATTGAAATTGGGATTTAAATTCATAAGATGAGTTTAATTGGGAATCCAAGTAAGACTTGGACACCTGACAACGGTTTGACATTTAATTAGATTAAATGGGCTGACTGAAGTTCAGAGGCCCACACACGAATCTGGCCCTGGTTGGATTGTGATCCCAACAACCTCATTACTCTCTTAGGGTTAATTTTCTACAGCTATGTATGTGATACATATCTGTGGAAAAGAAGTACACGAGAAAAACCTAGCCGTTATAGAAATTGTGAGAGAGAGATCGTGAGGAACAGTCCCATCCCATAGCTAGCACCGCGGCGTAAGGAAAGCTTGGTTTTGATCCGTTTGTGTGGATACCTTAGAGGCACCGCAACATTGCAGTGCGGTGATCGACAAATCTTGGAGAGAACAGATCCATCCATAAGGTATAATTCCCAAACACGATTTTGGGTTTTCGCATGGATCTATGGCTAGGTTTCAATAGTTTTGTAATTTTTCCGTTGTGTATTCAATCTGTGTTTGCCGTTGAAATCTAACAGTGATCCCCCTGGAAGTCGGGTTGCCATCACCACAGATTATGGGCTTCGATGAGGTTTCAAACTCAGACAGCCTTAGGGCCAACCTGGACCTCCTCGACAAAGTTCATGAATTGGCGGGCATAAGAAGAAATGTCTACTAACAGAGGATAGAACACTTTCAGAATCAGAAGGTCTGACCTGCCACCATCAAAGAAGGCAATTTAGTACTCAAGCAACTCGAGATATCCGAATTGATCAAAAAGGGGAAACTCTGACCCAATTGGCCCGTATAGAGTCTCCAAAGTGGTCCATCCAAGCACAGACTGACTTGAAGACCCGGGGGGCAGGGTAGTCAAGAGGAGTTGGAACGCAGAGCACTTGATGAAATTCTGCGAAGGCCCCTAGGGGTCTGCACTTGTAATGAGGGCCCAAGAAGCCCACACATGTACTTTCCCTTCAGCATCCAATGAGTATAAATTTAATCTTCTTTTCAAATTCAGTGTATCGGATCACTTGCAATGGGTACCGCCTCGATTAGAAAAGGCCTTGAAGGACATCTCCTTTGGGATGGCATCCGACGCCAAAGGCTTCAATGCCAAAAATTCCTGAAGGATTCCCTTCGGGATGGCATCCGACGTCGAAGGCTTCAATTCTAAAATTTCATGAAGGATCCCTTTATGGATGGCAGCAGACGCCGAATGCTTCAACGGTAAAGAACCTTGAAGGATATCTCATCCGGGATGACATCCGACGCCGAAGGCTTCAACACCAAAAAAGCTTACGAGGTTACCTCCTCAGACCTATCCCCTAGGGATGGTATTCGACACCGAAGGCTTCAACACCAAAAATCTCTGAAGGATCTCCTTCGGGATGACATCCGACGCCGAAGGCATCAATGCCAAAAAATCTTATATGGTTACCTCCTCGGATGTCACACCCCGCTTCCCAAAAGAATATGGAATACAAGTGCATGACAAAGCCCAACGAATGATTTTCACCATTCATATGCTATAAGGATCGACTCAACAGCATAACAGAAAATATAAAAAAAATATACAACCACGCATGCATTAAACAAAACTCATAATCAACAGAATTATTTGAAAACAATACATAATCCTCAAATAAAGTAAGATCTGGAAACAAAAAATAAAAACTTTGGGACAACATGTCCAATACAAGTTTAAGTAGCAACAAAGAATATAATAACTCAAAGCACAAGTAAACTAAAACTTGATTCATCCCAGGCGAAGCTTAGAATGTTTGTTCACTCACTCCTGTGGGTAGTTGATCTCCAAAACCAGTGTATTTAATATATGGAAGAAATAGAGAAACAAGAGACAAGATGCCCGTTAGTGCAAGCAACAGGCCGCAGTAGTAAAAGCAAATGGGTACAGAAACCAATACAAGAAGTATAGAAAATGGAACTGGAATCAAGAACATACAACATATCATGGTAGGAATGCAACTAGTAATTGAGTTCCATAAAACTCGCAAGCAAGTAAACCGAGTCAAGTAACCGGATCATGTAACAAGTGAACTTGTAATTTGTAACAGGTATCAAGTAAATAAGTTAACATGTAATATGTAGCAGGTATCAAGTAAACAAGTGAACATGTAATATGTAGCAGGTATCAAGTAAACAAGTGAACATGTAATATGTAACATGTATCAAGTAACATGCGAGATGGGTAACAAGTGTGTACAGGTAAACATGTTATTCTTAAGTCTATTGTTTAATCTTAACTAATGCACCAGTCATGCGTCCCATATATATACCACATGAGTGATGCATACAATCAAGTGAACATTTAGATTTCATATGGATTCTATAGGGTTGTGTACTCAGGCATCATGTAACAGGCAAGCAGGATCATGAAACAAATAATCATATAACAGGTTCATGAATCGAGTAGTTGTATAATAGGTTCATGAATCAATAGTAATATAACAGGTTCATGAATCATGTAATAATATAACAGGTTCATGAATCAAAAGTAATATAACAGGTTCATGAATCAATAGTAATATAACAGGTTCAAGAATCAATAGTAATATAAAAGGTTCATGAACCAAGTAACAATAAGCTAGTTCATGAATCAATAATAATATAATAGGTTCATGAACCAAGTAACAGGTGGGAAACACAGGCTCCCTTCCGAGTACACTTTTCTATATTGTCCACTACTAGATCTTTCCCTTAAACCCCGGTTTGTTACTTGTTATTATTATCAAAATAGGTATGAAAGTGCACAAACAGGGCAAGTAAACATGATAAGAAACAGGAAACAAGTTCAGGTTGGGTAGAAAACATATTCGAGTGTCAAATCAACTTATAATTATCAAAAACAATAAGAATTTCAATTCTGGACAGCAGGACGTTGTTGCACTAAAACTAACATTTCCGTTGCTACATGAATGAAAATCTAGATCCGTCAGAAGTTCTAGAAACTAGACTCTCTTCCGGTTACAGTGCATATACACACGATATATAAAAGTTACAACAACTGGGTTCAAATCAACATTCTACACAGATTTTGTATTCAGCCAGAATTCTTAAAGTTATGTATACATGCATGAATCAGGTTTGAAAGCTCATCAAATAAATCCAGGAAAATTAAGGGTGATTCCTTAGCATGTCTAGTTTCAGCAAGGTAAATTTCATATTATTATATTACTGATAACATGTTCAAATTAATTGCAAAGCAGGTTATTACAATGAAATTATGAATCTGGAAATCCAGACCCAGTTGTACTAAAACAGCAATATCTCACAACTCATAACTCTGAATTCAATTTTTTCAGGTGTTTCGAAAACTAGACACATGAGGCTACAATTCATATTCAGAAACTAATTCAAAATTCTATCATTAACAAGGTCAAAATTATCAAGCAAGACCAGGACAACAACATTCTCATATTTCTTTTGCATGAAATGTAACACGATTATTAACTACTATGGATCTAAGTTAACATGTGATGCAAGTCAGGGTTTAATAACTATTCAAATAGCATCCATGTCTATTCTCAACTCATGAAATGGAAAACAAGATCAACATATTCATTATCCAACAAAACATCTATAAGTCAGGATTATTCATAAATTCATGTAGCCAAATAATGAGATAAATACCTAGATTTAACTTGTTGTTGTGAAATGAGTGTATAAAGAAATGGTTGTGACCCTTACGATTATGGAATTAATAGGGACGAACAAATGAGTAGGACGAAGATTATCAACGATAACAAAAAGGTGAGTCACAACTAAAATCTACTTACAGTATTTCAAAAAAAATGCTTGTACAGGGAAACTAAAGAATCGTACAAGTAACTTGTCTTGATAAGAGACGATTCCGATGAATTAAAATAACGGGACTTGATCCCGGGCAAGCACGCGCGAGATACGTGAAAACACCCCACGTACACAAGAGGCTGCAATAATACGTGCGGTGCACGCACAAAACCAAGGTAGCAACAATAGCGGGGGCTCGAGATAGAAATAGCAAGGCAACGGTAGCCGGTAATGGCAAGGGTGGCGACGGCGTAGGGATCAGGCGACGGTGGCAGGGGCAGTCGACGGCGGTCGACTAGCAGAAGGTGAAAGGGTGGTGCAGGCGGCAGGGGCTGTGGTCGATGGCGTTGGTGGTGTTGTTGACTGGAGGCGGCGCGCAGTTGAGCGGAGCGGCAAGGGGGAGACAATGGCAGTAGGAGGAGAGATGGGTTTTGAGGCTCTGGTGATCGGGGATGACGAGGTGAAGAAAAGTGAGGAGGTGGGTTATGAAGGCGGTGAGGGTGATGATCGGGGATGGGTCTCGGGGCTCGAAGGAGGCGGTGAGGGTGATGATTGGGGATGGGTCTCGGGGCTCGAAGGAGGCGATGAGGGTGAGGCAGGGACGAGGTAGAGGACTGCAGTGATGGGTTCAATGAAAGCAGAATTGGGAAGAAGATGAAGAAAGTATAGGCAGTTGTAGGTTAGGGGAAAACAGTAGTAGGGTTAGGGTTTCTAGGGTAGAATAGGTTAGGTTTATAGGGTAAATGGGTTTTTCGGTTAATGGGTAGATGGTTAGGATCCATAGGGAAAAAGTCTAATAATAAAATAAATTAGACCATAAATTAGAATTAGTCAATTTATCAAGAATAATAATTTAGGGTTGACAGGAAAAATTTAAGTTAATCAGATTGGGAACAAAATTTGAGTCGAAGCAACAAATGAATTTTATTAAGAGAGAAAAATCAAATACACTGTTTAGAATTGAACAGAAAAGAATACAATGATCAAATATACAGAAGAAGATACAAAAATGGAAACAGGGGTTACATCGAACCTATCTCCTCGGGATGGTATCCGACACTGAAGGACCTCAGCGCAAAAATACTCGATGTCCCCTCAGCCCCATCCCCCCGAGATGGCATCCGATGCTGAGAGTTTATGCAACAAAAGCATTGTGCAAGCGACACTCGTGCAAACAAAGAGTTTGGGCAAAATGCTTTTCGTAAAAAGGCAAATAATTACAAAGGTGGTGGTGGACAGTCCGCAATGGGCAAGTCAAGTACAAACATAACAAGTGAACTACCACCTATGTTCTCGCATGGTCGCCTCGAACTTCAACATCAGCTATCACCTCCAGTCGGTCATCATGTGCTAATCTCGCACTTCAACATCAGTTGTCGCCACTAGTCGACCAGCGACTTCACTCATGACCGCCTTGCACCTTGGCTCATCGCCATCTTCAACTCCTCGAGTGCCGAAGGGCATCATAGAGACGGAAAGCCGTGATGAAGGGTACCAGACCGGCCCAGTGGGGCAACGATCCCCACAAGGGATTAACTTGCCATGCATAGGAGGCACCGTACACGTACTCCCGCCTCGATGGCGAGTCCTTCATGTGGAGAGAGTTCTCTGATGATGGGAACTCTCTAACCTCAACTCCAGCTAGGGACATCAAATCTTGAAATCCGAGATACCCCTGCTGACCCCAAGAAGGAGTACCCAGAAACTCTCTGAGCCTCAGTGAAGCAGCAGCCTTCGCACGAGGTGTCCTAGACGGGAAGGTCTCACCGAATACCGAATGGAAAGAATAGAGCAACATAGTCACCCCTTAGAACCCGGTGGGTAGAACTTCAGATCTTGAAATTCAAGAGAAGAATAGGGTCCCCAACCGAACACTGATCCCGGTGGGATCGAGTCTAGTCTCTCCAGACAATTCCCCACCGTCCTCGACCCACAAACGATTATTTGGGCCACTCAACATTGGGCCTGCCGAGTACTGAGACATTGCCAGATGAATACGGAGTTTGAAAAATTTATGAGTAAACCACCTAGCAATAAGGGAATTTATAGACACCATGGAGAATCCCCCAACTTCCCTCATTTATTACGTGTAGCGCCACAACTCCCCAGGCACCTCGAATGCCTCAACGGGTGATGTAAACAAACACGTGCCATGTCGCACGACTGGCAAAGCCCGAGTTTGCTTCTCGTCATCACATTCGAGGCCGAGCTTTGACGACAAAAGCATGATGATCCCCCCTCAGCAAGGTTCTCTTGGAATGGTACCCGATCCTAAGAGCTTCTACCAAATCCCTGAATGTTCCTATCTCAGGATCGCGCCTTAGCATGGTATCCGAGACTGAGACTTGGTGATAAAACCTTAAGTATCTCTCCTCGGTTAATACCCTCAACTTGGTATCCAACTTGGATCTCTCTGAAACCCTTATTCAATGTTCCATTAAAAATGACTCAACCAGTTCGGTCACGCTTCGACCCCATTCTAACTGCTCAATGACTTACACATAGTTATAACAAGTCTTCCATTAAGTGAAGGAATTACAAGATGTACAGTGGCCAGTCCGTGGTCGGCAAATCAAACAACAAAAGTTGTAGCTAAACACTCGTACAATTAACCTATCGAAGCAGCTCCTAGAAGTTCTGCCACTGTTGATGCATCGAACCAAATGCACCTCAAAAGAAGAGATCCTACAGGATTATTTGCAAAAGTTTTTGATCCGCTCCGATGGACCTGCCATGGGTGCCCCTGCAAACTCCCAGCTTGAGGGTCCCTCGGACGGCTAGTTCGGGAAGCCACACCAAAGATGCCCAAGAGATAAGCACCAAATCACTGCCCTCGCCTCTCAGGCAGACCCTCAAGCCCACTGCGGATGGTGCATATTCGATCCCGACCTTTGGAAATTGACAGAAATCATCAGGTATTAGAATCTGAGATATACCTAATGAGGCTCAACGGGGTCACCCTGATCCTGTTCGGGTCCTTGGGAACTAGAACTGCCAGTACGAGAAGCCCCAACTGGGCAAAATACCTCCAAGCCGTAGGATCCTAACCATGAATGGGTCATATCTGTCGGGTCTTAGGGGTAAATCCTTAGATCTCGAAATTCGGGCAAATGGCCCGAACCAACAAGCGCGAGTCTTGATCCCCTTTGGGTCAAACACTCCGATGGCGGAGTTCCCTCTCGACGTCTCGGCCATTCCTTTCTTGTGTTGTGGAAACCACTTGTAGGGGGATGAGATTTATAAGCATTTGAAGTTTGCCTAAAAGTCTCATCACTTATTGCGGTCAACGCTCAACTCCCAAGATCAAAAATTATTGCAATCGTCAGAAAACATGAAACAAGCAGGATGGCATGGCACTCCACGCGGCTCTTCTAGAAGCACAAGAAAAACCAAAGATCAGACCCACGCTCCCAATGTGGCAACCCAGGAGCCTAAAGCAAACACTGTCAAACTCTACATCAGAAGGCAAACACGTTTAATTCATTAAACGAAGGGCAGATACAAAGTCCATGAAAAGGAGAGAATACTGGTGATGTAATTTCCTATATCAGAGATGTGGCGCTCTTCTTCGGCTAGGGGTCAGAAACAGTTGGCTCATGATTCATTAAATCCCCTCCAACTTTGGGGCCGGTAGCTTCATCATCTGAATCTTAAGGGGGAAGGTTGCGACATCATTGAGGGCACGCCCGTACCCCTTGTCCTCTGTAGAGACAATGTCAGCTAAGGTCCCTTGGTATTCCCGCTTCAAGTTCGCCTCCTCCACCTGCCACGCCAGCTTCTTAGAGACCAACTGATCTTTTTCCTTCGAGAGCGTTACTTGAGAATCCCTCTCCTTAGCCAGGTCCACCTTCAACTAGCCTATGAGCCCTCAAGGCTCTCGGCCTGCGAAAGGAGTTCGGCTTCGGCTACTTCTGCGTGTTGTGCCTATCGAAGAAGCCGATCCCACCTCCACTTCAGCTCGTCCCCTTAAATGGTCGCCTACACAAGTTCATTGGGGTATGCTTACGTAAGATAGATCTGAGGAGAAACTCACCAGAATTGAAACTTGTGCCCAGCTGCCGTAAATCTCGCCCTCAATTTTGCTCTCGATGTCAGCAAGGTCACAATGAGTGGCAAGATGGGAAACCATATTTAATGTAGAAGGCCGGCTGATCGACATGTCAACCTCAGTCACAGACCATGACTGAGGTTCCCACACTTTTGCCGACTTGACCGGTTTGGCCGCCGCCGTGGCACCAGCCATGGGCGATGGAGGAGGCCTCTTGCCCTCCTTCATAATGGTCAATTCGACCACCTTGTCCTTGTGGGGCTCGAAGCCTTTTACTTTCTTCTTCTAGAGTTCCTCCACTTCTGGAGGTGGCCGCTTCTGTGAAATCCCCCCCTCAGGAATCTTGACATCGGCCCCAGCCTTCATCTTTGCCTCGGCCTCCTGTGCCTTCTTCTTGGCTCTTAATTTCCTACGCTTCTCCTTAAAAAGCGCAGGGGCCACCATCCTCAATAGCCTCAGAAGCAAATGAAAAGATTCTGGGAAAACCGAGGTGGAAAGGGAACGAATAAGTGCAATCAAAGAAATGAGGATGTCTATATAGAAGTGAAACATCGATAATTGCGCCAGGTGCATGATTCCATGTGGAAACAAGTGAGCACCCACCAACTACCTTTTCCCATGCCCTCGATGTTGTTTCCGAGGCTAAGCCTCAAGAGGAGAGATCTCAAAGCACCACATTCTCTTCCACCCTCGGCATGGTTTTTTAGCCCGGACCTCATGAGGAAGGCTAATAAGGGTTGTCCCTTCACATGTCCTCGGAGTGGTTTTCGAGGTCGAGCCTCAAGAGGAAAGCTTTCGAAGCATTGCCTTCTTTTCCACCCTTGGCGTGGTTTCCGAGGCTGAGCTACATGAGGAAGAACTTGAGGCATTGCCTCTCTTCATTCTCGCAACGGTATCCTAGGATGACTCTCATAAGAAAAACTATGAAGAAGCCATCTAACAAAAACCAAAGTTCGACAAAATATCTTTATTGCCGAACGAAGACAAAATGATTACATTCACATGATTACATTGGGAATCGTAAGTTCAAGGCATGGAGCTTCGGACCTCGGGGTCCTCATCCGACCTCGATCCTGGGAGAGCCGCTTCAGTTGCCGAGGGATTGGCTTCCCAGGTGGAGTACATCCAAACCTCTCAGACTGGATACACTAGTAGATCCTGCTACCCCACTTTGTGCATCCCTTGGAGCTCCTACTCATGAACAGATCCTAGGGTAAGGCTCCAGCCTTGAGAAGGGACTATAAAAGGTGGACACCTGGCTCACCTCTCCCAGCCTGGTCCTCAACCGAAAGATTTCAAAGTCCTTTTCCACAAACATCCTTCTGAGGATGGAGTCTGAGGACTGACTGTCGAAGGAATGAGAAGGCCCGCTAACGCCGAGAGCTATGTCGGTGTCGGGAAACAATGCCTTCAGACGAGCTAGTTCCCGAGCCACCCTTTATGACCGACTGATGTGAAAACCAAATGCCCCTTCCTGATCAGTCACCTCCTTAGGAAGGCGGGAGATCGTATCCTCGGCCTGAACCAGCTTGCTACGGAGTGTGCAAACCTCACTCTCAAGGTCCTCCTCCCACATCTCAACTCAGATGGACACGAAATAGATGATCAAAGCAAGTTGTGAAGTTTCATTAAGGAAAAGTTTACAAGGTAGGCAGTGGCCAGTCCGCGCCCGGCATCTACAAAATTGGGGATATATAAATAATAGAAAAACTCCAAGTCAAAGGAGGACCTCCCGGGAAGGAGAATGAGGGGGTTCAGCTTCAACCCGTGCACACTCAATAGGGTCACCAACGTCAAGATGGATTTCACTCAGGGTCGGAGGAGTGTCGTCAAAGTCCGATTCTGGGTTGAAGTAGAAGCCATCTAGGTTGATGCTGGGATGCCTATCCCGGACATGTTGAAACGCCCATTGGTAGCCTTCGTTCTGGGCCCGCACAATCTGGCCCACCATATTGTCGACCTCCATCTCCAACTCCTTCACCCTCCTTTCTAGCCCATCGGCCCGGGTCTTCTCCTTCTGCCACTTCGAATCAAACCGCTGAGCCCTGCATTTGGCTGACTTCAAATCATCATCGTAATACCTCATGAGCTCACCCCCATAAAGCATGACCTAGAACGAAGAGGAAAATAGTGAGGAAAATACCATGAAAGGGATGTGGTCACTCCGGAGCGAACACTTACCACCACCGAGTGCTGAGCATACCGAAGGTAGGTCAAGCCTAATGTCTCCTTATCAAGGGCTTTCCTTTCCATCGAAGGTGAACGATTATTCACCACCTCAATGGCCATCTAAAATTTCATGATGGAGTCGATAACCTTCGGAGGCCAGTCAGGCGTGAAGGTCACCTGGGTCTTCTTAGGAATGAACTCCTCCAGGAACGGGTGGAACAGTGGCATAGAAGATTCCATCAGTTCTTGAGCTTGGACAGATCTCTCGTTCGACTTTTCCCAGGAGGAATCCTCAGGATCCCAGACAGTCAAAGGCCTCGTCCCCCTCGCCCTCTTTGATCACCCCTTCGGGGATGCTCTGCACTTGGTGTCATTTACCTCTTCTTCCCCTTATCCTCAGCGGCTCTCTGTGCTGGCGGAGCAGCCAAGAGGATGTCGACACCAACATCTCTCGAGGCTAAAAAAGGAACACATCAGAACAAGATTGAAATCCCTTGGAAAAATGACAATAAGTGTAATAAGGGGAGGAAACTCATAGGGGACGAAATGGCTCAACCAACTATTTGAAAGTGACATCTCCATCACCCTGGATTAATCGATGCTTAGGTTATTATCAAACAACCTGCCAAACCCCACCCACTCCTTTTTAGATAGATCTTCGAGCTTCAAGGGTTTCTTCGGAGCAGGCCCATATGACCATGAGGTCGGTATGTCCAAGGGCTCGGAACTGTAGACGATAAAGTACTTGGAACTCCAACCCTTTATGGAGTTCGGATGGTTGTGCACTACACACAGCTTGGACCGGGGGTGATATACCACCGGTGAGTATTGTTTGGAAGTACGCTCAACCCCAGACTCACACGAAAGTACCTGAAACTCAGAGGGACACCCTTCCTTTGGATGAGCATGATGAAACTAGTCAATTGCTTCCTCAAGTTTGGCGCGTACTGCATCAGACTCATTCCCAGCCCAGTTCAAGACCTTCTTGATGAATGGTGAAAGGGAAGACGGAGGTCCAAAACAAAAGCATCCGGAGGGAACATACAGAACTGCTTTGCTAGTTTATCGGTCAAACGAACACCCAGTTTCGGAAGTATTAAAATGTCCTCCGAGGGTATATGAAATTCATCCTGGATGTTGTCCAGATGGCTATCCGACAGGGTGCTCTGTCTCTAGTCGGCCTCAATATTAGGCATATTCGGCGAGATGGGGTTACACCTTACTAAACTAGGTCCTACAAATTTTCTGGATATACCCGTGTGGACTTACAGTCTGTGGGATCATCTTGATAAGCTTTCAGCACTCACCCCTCGTCATGAGAAAGGTTTTGCCTCTTCCTGTTGCCAGGACGGTGACCACGAGGGGGCAAGACGCCTATAATGTTGTTCAAAGCTGAGGCAACTGCTCCTCGAACAGAAGAGGTCCTCGCAACCTTGCCCTCATCCCGGCTCACGTCATTGTAACTCTCCCTCCATTCTTCCTCTGTCTTAACTGATAGCAGGGGTCTCCTCCTGAGTCCCGATCTTCACAAATTCTGGGCCTCCGATCATCACTTCTATCGTGGTCCTCGCTACTTGCAACTCGGGGCCATCCCTCCCCCCTCCCCCTCCCCTCCCCCATAATCACCCCTTTGATATGAATGTCCTCTGATGAGTGGGTCAAGCGAGTTGCAGTTCGTTCTCGATGATGATTGAGAAGAAGCCCCAGACGAGGACCCATTGCCTCCAAGGACGAAGATGAAGCCGAGCTACTAGATTGGTTCACCAACATGTTCGCTCGAATTCTCAAAAAACTTTTTTTTGAGGAAAGGAAAAGTGATCACAGAAGGCGTGGGGTATGAAGACTTATACAGAAAAGAAGAAGCAACTTCTCGAATGACAGGTCACATGACATCCCCTCAATAACCGTGAGTGAATGTGAAACATCGCCTTGATGTGTCACATGATGACTATACTTGAGGTCTCAACTCGCTGTGCCCACAGCGCAGGTGTCCGAAGCTGACTCTCACGAGGAGTCCACACAAGGTCTCAACTCGCTGTGCCCTCGACGCGGTGTCTGAGGCCAATCTTCATAAGGAGCTTTCACTGTTTGTGTATGCCCTAGAGGCCAGTTATGTATTGACATTACTAGTTTACATTCTATAATGATATTTATTTCATATATGAAGCTTTTCATTTATTGATTTGTTTATTATGATTAAATGAACATAATAGTCCTTAGAATAGTAGGTTGAATACCATGGGATATCAAGTGCATGACTTGATTGTGAGATCCTTTTGGTTGTAATCAAAACACTATTCTTAAATATCCCTAGTCAAGTATTATTGTGAATTAGGACAACAATAATACATAGAGACTAGTATGTGCGTAGACTGATGACCATATCTCATGGGTCATGAATATGAATTATCAAGTTTTCACATGGGTACATATTAGAGTAATAATGTACTGGACTGACCCACCATCAGAATGCTGCATGGATCATTGCGAGAGTGTCATAAGCGGTTCTCACAGTGACCATGATGTATGTAGTCCTTTGACTTGAAGTCACTAATATTCCCTACATGAGAAGTTATATATTTTAATTTTGTTAAACGTTTCCTGTAATAAGGTGATTATAAAGTCGACTATTGAATATACTGCAAATCATGCGGAAGGATGTGAGTACTTACATAGGATTTGTCCCTCTTACAGAACATGAACGATATCTATGGGCCCCTTTATTGAATGAGACTGCAAAATGCATGGTCGTGCTAAAATGAGTCAATATGAGATAATGAGCTCATTTATTTTAGAAAGTCTACTCAGACATCAAGAAACCAAAGATTGAACTATACAAGGGTGACACGCTTTATGCCTTGTGGTCAATTAAGATATCTGGACAAAGGGGCCAAGCCTCTCATGATCAAATAAAGGCAAACTATATGGAAACATTGGTCACGGATAGATTATGTCTAATCACTGACATTTCCGTTACTTGAGTAGCAGTGATGTATTGCTAGATACCGCTCACTGTTTGTAATACTAGAATACGATTTTAGTATTACTGTCAACGTAATGGGAACTTATAGGGTCACACACTTAGAATGGGTCGAAATTGGGATTTAAATTTATAAAATTGGGGATCCAAGTAAGACTTGGACTCCTGATATTGGTTGGATATTTAATTAGATTAAATGGACTGACTAAAGTTTAAAGGCCCACACACAAATCTAAACCAGGTCAGACTGTGTGTCAACCAGCTTGATTACTCTCTTAGGGTTGATTTTCTGCACCTATATATGATACGTATCTGTGAAAAAGTTACATATGAGAAAATTCTAGCCATCTCAGAATTTGTGAGAGAGAGAGAGAGAGAGATCGTGAGGAAGTTCCCATTAACCCTAATTTTGTATGCAAAATTTCTATTATATATAAAATTATATTTTGAATTATATTTCCAATTAGTTTTATATATGTATATGTATGTGTATATGAATGGATTGTACTTGTACATAATAATGTACATCATACTTATGTTGTAGTAATAAAAAATGCAAATCAATACCCCCTTGTCATGCATGAAGATCTAGCCATCCATCAATTTCTCATCCTTGATCCAATGGTTTAGAATTAAACCATGGATTATCTCTTCAAAACCAAGAACAAGAGCATATGATTTTGAAAAACCATATGACACTTGGCCTCACCCCTCTCCCTTTGTCCCGTTGTTGCCGGCCACACCCAAGGCACACCCCCTTTTCACTCCCCTCTTCATTTAACCCTCTCACACTCTCATTCTCACGGTTCTAAAATTTCTTAAGAGAAGAAGAGAGAAAGAGAGAGAGCTAGAGAGAAGAAGCCAAGGGTTGACCACTACATTTGGAGTGGTGATCAAGTAGAAGAGTGAAGACCAAGCCGACCCTCTCAAGCTTCATTGCAAGGTGGGTGTTTCTAAGCTTCTTGATTTGTATAATGATGTGATTTTGATAGTATGAAATGTTTGTAGTAACTGAAAAGTACTTGCATGCAAGTGATTGAATACTAGTAACTTGATTCTTACTAAATAAACCCAAAACAGAAAGTCCTGTTGAAAGCTGAAACTTTATTGTTAGTTCGTGGCTAATAACTTAAAATCTACTTGTTAGATTAACCTACAATTTTTAGGAGATGTTTTTGAATGTGTTGAAAATCTCCAGTAATTTTTTTAGAATGTTATAATTTTTCTGCGAATTAATAAAAATTCTACAATGCATGCTGGTCAGAAACAGAATTGGGTAATTTGTAACTTTCTGTTATGGAATAAAACATTTATGCCTCTCTGTGTGTTTATGATAATAATCTGAAATTAATTATGTTGTACTTGTATATGTCTAGAGCTTAAGTCTTAAATTTCATACAATTTGCACATGTATAACTATAGTAAATAAATCTTGCAAAAAGACTGGTTGTTCAGGCTGATTTGAGCTGCTGCCATTGGGACTCTATTTTTTACTGAACTTGTAAAAGGCATATCTCCTAAACTAATAAATGAAATGACTTGATTCTTTTGGCAAATGTTGTGTATGCTTTTTAGGAAATCACACATTAAGTTTCATAAGATTCTGAAATAATTTGATATATTTACCCTAATTAATACTGAACACTGCACAATTGTGCTCTGTCATGTGAGGTAACTTGGTCATTGTTAAAAAAGCTTAAATTTGAGCATGTTAACCCCTAAATCAGTAATACTGTTCAACTAAGAAATTGTAGTACACACATAGGGCTTTCCGAAGAGACCAAGAAATTGTGATTTGGTCGTGTATTTGATTTTATATGATTTATTTAGTGCACCGGTTCTGTCAGACCCGAACCAGTAATTTCTGTTGGATATAACATTGATGTGATTGGGCTTGCTTTTATTCTTTGAAAGTTGTGCATGACAATTCTAGGCTATAATGAGCCTAGATACTTGTCTAAATTCCCTTAGGCTGAGTTATGACATTTTTGACATGTCACTAGTGATTCTTAGTCACTAGTAGTGAGCTAAGATACATGTGTGTTGTTGTTAAGGTTGGAGTTGATTGTTGACCACTTTCGAAGTCTCAATCTAGGACTTGCTTGTGTTTAAGTTACTTAGGGTCACTTGGTTGATTTAGAGACCCTCGGATTCAAGTTCATTTATGTGAGATTTGTGTCGGGCAGTTTAGAGACCCGAGACCCCCCGTACGTGTTAGAGTGACGACTCAGGCACCGACGTGTTTGCCGTCTAAGGAAGGGAATCCCACAACGTAGGAGCTACCATTTGTCGAGAGGACATAGAGCGTGATGATTAGCTGGAGCATCGATTTATTCGGGCCGAGGTGGCATGCGACTCCAAACGTGACGGACGGTGGCGATCGGCGTAGTCAATTCGCCAGTCTTCATGGGCCCATGTAGTGGTCCGAGCTTGAGAGCCCAGTTGGACCCTAGTGTGTGTTGGATTAAGTTCAAATGAATAAGTTATGAGTAAGTTAAAATGAACTATAACTTAACTAGTGGTTATAAAACATCTAGTTATGACCTCAGGGTTAGGGAGAGACTAGTTGCTAGATCGCCTAGCTAATTGACAGTCGGGTAGAACTAGATCGCCTAGTAAGTTAATAAAGATTGTGGATTGGATTTATCAATTAGGGTTAGTCCTTGAGTCAAACCCTATAATTAGTAACCCCTAAGTTTGGGTCTAGAACTTGATTGTTGACCCTAGTGGTGGGTAGTGACTGGGATTTTAGCAAAGACCTAGAATGGGTCAAGATATGGTTATGAGACTAGGTCGCCTAGTGTTACTAAGTACATATTAATAAAATGGATTAGAACTTTAATTAGTGCCAATAGAATCAAGTAAAATAGTAGTAATGATAATAACATAGTGGTAGAGTTAACCCTATTGTATAGTAGTGGCCTTAGTCGTAGTCATCTTTTTGACACCGCCTGTGTTGGGTAGAGACTTAGGTAGGTCGAGTCTTCATGTGTGTAAGGACAGGCACTAATGGGTGTTGTGTTTGCCTGTCAGGGGGACGCATGGCATCGTCACGCCTGGCCAAGTCCTAATTTCCATTTAACGCAGGCAGGGAGTGCCGAACAAGACTCCAGGTAGGAGTAAGGCTCCGCGACTTTCGGCATGCGTGCCTATATGCCCATAACAACTTTTGATCAGGACTGGCGCGATGTTATCTAGACTACAAGTTCAACTTAGTGTAAGGACGAGTACTTATAATACCCAAGATTTTTAAATAATGCTTTTAAGATTAATAAATGAATTAAAACAATTTTTGGTGATTTAATAAATATTTTTCTGAAATTTACCTTTTTGCACGTGCAAAATACATGCAAATATTTTCTTGGGAAATTCAAAGTCAAAAACTATTTTGGGGAAACTCATTATTTATTATTATATTTTATTTGTGAATTTTCTGAATTTTTCTGATAATTATTGGACCTATTTGCAAATATAACAAAAAGAGGAACTTTTGTGCACAATTACCACTTGGAGTGAAAACTCCAGATTTTCAAATTTTGGGCTGGGCACGATGCCTAGTCAACGCAGAGCTAAAGAGTTTACCTTTGGTTTTAATAAATTTGGTTTATTTTGTAAGTTTTGATGAGTGTTTTTGCAAAATTGCCACTTAGAGGGGCAAAAGTGCAATTTCGTTTTTCTGGGTTTTCAAAATAGTGGTGGCTGATAATAGATGGATTATTCTTGTTTTAAATCTCAATTAAGATGTTTTTATTTAATTTTTAAGTATAAGGATTTATATATGTAAATGATATAGCTAAAAATAGGATTAAATCGAAGCCGTTCAAATTGGGCACGAATCATAAAGTTCACAGGGGCAAAATGGTAATTTCACCTACAAATGAGCCCGAAATGGGACATGGGTCTCTCTTCCGAGGCCCAGCAACCCATGAACGGATCCGTTCAACTGAGTGCGGGTCCCAACCCGTTAAGGACCGGTTCAGAAGGATATGAAGAGATCCTGGCTCGTCCTTATCTCAGGGAGGTGGTTCTCACCACTTCTCTCCAGCCAATCCGGGAAATAGAGATTTGTTCCGATCTCGAAAGAGATCCCCACGGCGACCATAAAAACCTCCTACCTCCTACTGTTACAAGGTGATCTCTCTTCACCTACATAAAGCTTTTTTATATTCTTTTCTCAGTATCGACAAGAGCGTTGGAGGCTGCGTCACCGGGATCCATCCCGGTGTTTCGCACTTTGTGCAGGTCAGCGGTAGGACCAAGGAGCCAACCTATCAACAGTGGAAGTGGTCAGGTTTGACCTCTTCGATTCCTCAGGAACCCACAAATTCATCTGATTACCCCTACACTGAAATCAGCGGCAACAAATTGGCACCATCTGTGGAAATTCGAATAGCAATCCGACCCTACCCCATTAACCAAAGCCACTCCTAGCTATGCCTCCGAAGAAGGGGAAGTCTGCAGCCTCCAACCATAGAACAACCTCCATTCTCCCTCCACCTCCGGAGGCTCTCCCTCCGCCCATCCAACCGGCCCCGCAGCTCGAACAGCCAATTCCTCAATCCGTTCAGCAACCTCTAGGAACTCAAGTCGCCGTTGGGGAGCCCTCTCGACGAAGTGGCCAGAAGCAACCCCAATACCGAAATCAGTGGCAACAGATTGGCACCGTTTGTGGGAACTCGAATAGCAATCTGACCCTACCCCATTAACCAAAGCCACTCCTAGCTATGCCTCCGAAGAAGGGGAAGTCTGCGGCCTCCAACCATAGAACAACCTTCATTCTCCCTCTGCCTCCGGAGGCTCTCCCTCCGCCCGTCCAACCGGCCCCACACCTCGAACAACCAATTCCTCAATCCGTTCAGCAACCTCTAGGGCCTCAAGTCACCGTTGGGGAGCCCTCTCGACGAAGTCGTCAGAAGTAACCCCTGCATAAAGTCCATATCTTTGTACACAACCCTTCCACCGACTCCATGGCCTCCCATAGCCCTCCAATGCCAAAAGATCTGCGAGATGTTCTGAACCACCGGCAGAATGATACAGATCTTCGAATCCGCTTGGACGAGAGGCGGACTCGTGAAGGAAACCCTCGCCGGGAGCATCAGAAGGACCGGTCATCTCGCAGGACAGATCGCCGAGGGTGCAACTCTCCCAAGAGGACGAGAGAGTCGCCCCAGCATCGCCAGAGAAGAAGCCGCTCCCCGGCTGGCCATCCTGCCCCTCGAGCTCAGCAGGAGCAGAAGGCTCTCGTTACAAGGACGAAGTTCCAGCAGTTCCAGGAGGTGGTCCTACGGGCACTCAACATTGTCCCCAACAACAACCAACGGGCTCCCAGTCCTCGGCCCACTCCCAACCATTGTCGCCGCTCTCCCTAGTCCTCGGCCGGCTCCGAGCCATCGCCGTCGCTCTCCCAGTTCTCGGCCGGCTCCAAGCCATCATCATTGCACCCCCAGTCCATGACCTACTCTAAGCTACTGCCACTATAGCCCCAGCCCTCTTCAAAATGAAGACGAGTCTCAGGGCTCAGCGAGGCATGACCGAAGGGAGGACTCGGTCTACCGCCGTCTCCACAAGATGGAGAGGCGCCTTGGCCAGCTCGACAGATATGAAGAGCAACGGGTGAGGAACCTCTGCCCCAGCAGGCCCCCATTCTCCTGTACTATCATGGAGGACCCCATCCCAGAGAACTTCAAGCCTCCACACTTTGAGTCTTACACCGGGGAGTCGGACCCCGCTAATCACATTGAGAGTTTCAAAACTCTCATGATGATCCATCATGCCTCCGACGCCCTTCTATGCAAGGCCTTCCCAGCCACGCTCAAGGGGGCCGCTCCGGCCTCCATCTTCTCCTTCGACTAGTTCGAAGGTCTCTTCCTCACACACTTCAAGAGCAACCGCCGCTCCGAGAATATGAGCACCTCATTGCTCTTCTTCAGCCAAAAGAAGGGCGAGCGGCTGAGGGATTACGTCAAGTGGTTCACCGCGGAGGCCAGGTCTATCGTTTCCTTGGATCACTTAGTAGCTTCGGCTGCTTTCCAATCCAATGCCATTAACCCTGATCTCAGGGCGTCCCTGGCCAAGAAGCCTCCCCGGGACTTCTCAGAGCTCCTTCTCAGGAGTGAGAAGTACATCCAGGCTGAAGAGGCTCCTAACTACCCCACTCTTGAGGGGTCATCTTCCGGCAACAAACGGAAGACCGCTGAGGAAGAAGGAGCTAAAAAGCTCCAAAAGGACAATAGAGGTCAACGTCGTCCTCTCCCCCGCTTTGAAAAGTTCACTCCGCTCAATGCGAGTGTCTCTGCCATCTTGATGGAAATCGAGAATGAGGGTATTCTACTGCCACCTCCGAAGATGAACACCCCCAGAAAAAAGAGAAACCGGGATAAGTGCTGCTGCTTCCACAGGGACCATGGGCACAACAAAGACGACTGTCGGGCCCTGGAGGACGAAATCGAGGCCCTCATTCAGAGAGGGCAGCTCACTAAGTTCGTAAGGAGGGACAGGGCCGATCCACCTCCACCTCCCAGGGGGGCTAACAGGCTAGTCGAACAACACACGGAGACCCCGGACGTCGAAGTAGAGGCCATCCTACACCTTATACACGGAGGCCTAATGGGGGGAGATTCCAACTCCTCTCGAAAATCCTTCGTTCGGGAAGTGAACGCCGTGCAGAGCCATCCCCCTCCGAAGGGTCTTGGGGTCCCTGTCACATTCTCCGATAGAGACTTTGAGGGCATCCGCATGCCCCATTGCAACGCCCTCGTTATTAACCTCCGAATGGCCAACTTTGACGTACACCGAGTCTTGGTGGACAATGGTAGCTCGGTTAATATCCTTCTCTTAGAGGTGTTCAAGGTCTCCAGCTATCGAGAGATCGGTTCAAGCCCACTGGCTACACCCTTCATAGATTCACCGGGGTGCCGGTGACGATCGAGGGAGTTATAACCCTCAATGTGACAGCTGGAAAACCCCGGTCACCCACACAGAGCCAATGGACTTCTTGGTGGTAGATGTGAAAGCTGCCTATAATGTTATCCTGGGTCGACCAGGTCTGGCCGCAGTCCAGGCCATCCCTTTGGCCTATCACATGAAGATGAAGTTCCCCACCCCTACAGGAGTGGGAGAAGTGAGAGGGAGCCTAGAGGTGGCACACAAGTGTTACATGACCTCGATGGGAGGCCCGGTCCTCTTCCTGGAAGCCCTCGAACTCCCATGGGAAAGTAGCCGGACTATCTCCAAGCCGGTGGACGAGCTAGAGGAAGTGGCCTTCTCAGAAGAGGTTGCCACCAAGACATTCCAGATCAGCAAGGCTCTTTCCCCCTCCATCAAGAAAGACATTTCCCAATGCATAAGGGAGAACTGCGATCTCTTTGCCTGGACCGCGGTGGATATGCCTGGGATTTCAGAGGAGCTCTTGATGCACCACCTCAGCATTGCCCCGAGAGTCAAGCCCGTCCAGCAGAAGCGACGCAAGTTTACTCCCGAGCATCAACAAGAAATCAAAGAAAAGGTCGAGAAGCTCCTGAACGCCTGATTCATCCAAGAGGTGAACTACCCCGAATGGCTATCCAATGTGGTGATGGTTAAAAAAGCCAACGGGAGCTGGAGGATATGCATCGATTTTACCAACCTCAACAAGGCGTGCCCCGAAGGATCCATTTCCCCTTTCGAGCATCGATGCTCTGATCGATGCGACATCCGGCCACGAGCTCCTCAACTTAATGGATGCCTTCTAGAGGTTCAACCAGATCCGGATGTTTCCTCCCCACAAACCGAAGACCTCGTTCGTGACTGACCAAGGCATGTACTGTTTGTAACACCCTAATTTTTATTTATGAGATTTTATGATTTTATGTGCTTTGCACGTATAATTTCATTTGTATAATTTCTCGTATAGAATATTTCTTATATAGTATTTGTTCCTCTTTATTTTACAAAAAATTATTTTCTATAAAAGCCTAATTAAAATAACACTCGTATATATTGAGCTCGTAATGGTACCTCGCAATTAAAAAGTCTCTCTACGGCTGAAGAATGAGCGTGTTCTTAGGCCGGTTGCTCTCTATCTTGATAGTGTAGCTTTCCCCGCGCCCCTCGGTTCCAAAGGTCAAAGAGGAGGAATTTGTTTCATTTCAAATACTTCTTCTTATCGAAGAGAAGGAAAGAGAAAAACCGAAATCTTCTTACTCGAAGAGGAGCCTAATTGTCTTTTTAAGCCGACTCTATTAATCAATTAATTTAATTATTTAAATCCATGGTTAAATTGGCCCATTAGTGAGCCCATTTAACTTATTTCTCTTTTAAAAATAATCCAACTTGTAGTGTAGACTTTTTTTATGAACAATTAATTTTTTATTCACATGTACACTTGTAAGGAGGGGGTACTAGTTGGCATGTGCAAGCACTAGGGTGTGTATTGCACACTTTTCCCACAGGCCAGAATGTAGAAGGAGGGAGTGGGAGAGATGGAAGTGGTGGAGAGGTGGTTGTTCATCAAGGGTAGTTTTTATAACTCCCTGGTTCATCTAGACCATTGATCTCTAACCATTTGATCACATCCTAGCCCTACATTCACCCTAAAAATTTATATAAATACCCCTCCTTATACTCTTCATTCTCACACTTAAAATTTTTGAAAGAAAAGAATAGAAAGTAAAGAAAGAGAAGTAATTTTAGTGAGACAAAAGAGTGAGGAGTTGTAAGATTGTGTGCTATTGTGTTCTTCATCCAATGAGGAGGTCGGCATTTTCAAGGATCAAGAAGAGGGAGCTCGGGTTGCTTGCATCACCAGGAGGGGAGTCAATTTGGTGGCTTGATCTAGGAGGAGAAGGCTTCACTCGATCGTTGTAGGAGATCTTTAGGAGTTCGTTTGTTTTTCTCTCCATCAAAGGTGGGTGATTCTCTTACACTTCTAATTAGGTTCATGCTAGAGTATAGTTGATGCAATTGAAAAGAAATATAGCTATTCTAGCCAGGTGTTATGAGAATGAGATAAATTAGAATGCTGTGTATGAAAAAAATGATAATTAGTTGCAAATTTTGATAGTTAGTTTAATATTGACCATGCTACCATGCTTTAATTAATGATCTGTGCTATACTAAGGAGACATGATTGTATGCTTAATTGGATCGAAATAATAATCATGCCTAATTGTGATTTTGCTATCTCAATTGTTAATAATGAGAAAAGAGGGATTTGTTACTGAAATGATTAAGCAATAATAATAATCATAATAAGAAAGAAATATGATAAGTTTGAATGCAACCATACAAAAGAAACTATTGTATGTGTTTATTGAAATTACACGACATAATCATTTTAGAGGAAAAATCACATTTTTATGCCAAAAATTAATTTTTCAGTTACTGATATTTTAGAAGTACATAAAAATTAGATTCTGGAAATTTTGATGATAATTGGAGAAGAAACGAAGTGGAAACTAGTTCTTAAATAAAAACCGAATGAACGAAATTCGGATCAAAACCCTTAAAACCTAAACCAAATCCGTTTAGTCACTTGGACTAATTGGCTAATAGGTGCGGTTGGGTGTGCTTACTGTAGCATGGGTCTGGTCTTGGGTCTCGGGTTTGAAACTTGGTCTCAGTTTTGATTTTAATTTTTTTGGGTAAAAACCGAGCGCTAGAAACGAGCTCATTTGGATTCGGGTCCTTTCTGTGACGCGGTTGCACTTTATTTCTTCTGGTTAGCCCGTACGCTGGCTTTGTCTGTGGCTGCTGGTTCAATTCCAGACATTGGCATGATTAAACCCCTTTTCGATTTTTAATGTTTTTGTGACTTTTTTACTTTAAAAAAAATTCGGGAAAAATCTGATAGTTGTTATAAAAATGTGTAGACTTCTTAAAAAATATTTGTACACTATTTTGACTTAAATTAAATAGTGTAGGAGTAGAACGTTGTAAAATCGATATTTGCATAAGTATAAGAACAAAATTGATTTTTGAGTTATACTAAATTTATAAAAGAGAATTTTGTATAAAAAGAACTTGAAGTGTGTTCATTATGGATTTTTGTTATTATCTTGGGTAATGTATGCACTGAAAGTTAAATGAAAAGTATGATTTTGATTTTTGGAGAAAAAGAAATAATAGTACGGAAATTAAGTGGAATTATTGAGACTTATTTGTTTGAATGAGAATGTTATAAATTGAAATTGAACATTGAATAATGGAAAGGAGATGGATATTATTTGAACTATGAAAAGATTATATGAGTATGAGAACTCAATTTTTGTGATTATGAATTGAAATTGAGAACTAGAGTGTAGCTAAGCCTCATACCGGCATCAAAAATAAATATGTTTGAAATGAAATTTGAAATGAAAAGACCAAGATTGGGTCATGTTGTATAAATTGTTAAGACCGGTATAGTGGAAAGGTTAACTCTAGAAAATTGATTTTTGTTCATGCTTCAAATAACTAAGGACTAGATATATAGTGAAGACGTGATAAAAATAAGAAAAAAACACGAGTATGAGGGCCTCGGCGCTACGGTGTGAGAGTATTCACAGGCTGTCTTCATGATGCGTCGTGACATGACGTGGATATGTCTCCAGGAGTCCGTACCGCAGGCGACGCTCGTGGGGTGTTTGGTGACTGCGAGTGGTGTCATGTCCTACGGAGGCTGAATTGTCCATAGGTTCTTCACGATGCATCGTGACATGATGTGGGATTCCCCTCCAGGCTGTCTAGACATGAGCTCGTAACTCATAGAACATCTAGGATACTTATCGTAGTTACAGTAGTAGTTTAAGTCATAGCGAGGGATTGAACCCTACGAGATGAAGAACGGTTAAGGGCTTGCCCTCAAACCTATGTAGTATGGGATGCATAGAATATGAACAAGTGCGCATTAGTGTCATCTAATATAAATAACTGCATTAAGGACTAAGTGCACCGCACAACACGATATCAATAGGATAGTTCCTTGTAGTTCTGTTTGTGATCAAGTTTGTGGTTTGTTTACGTATTTGTGAATCGTTATACTATTTTCGGCATAGAGAGGATAGCCGTGTATAATATTTAGTCGATTGTAAGCAACTGACAAGCCCACAGTTTCTATGCAGGATAAAAGGTTAACAAGACTAAAGAATGCATGCTGATTAAAGAATGATTCAAGTGTTGTACATTTCAATTTATGTAAATTGTTGTGAATTGCTTCCACTGTAAATATGTAATGTAAATGTAAACTCTGATGTAACAAAAAGTTTTATTTCCTTGTAAAATTGTACGAAGAGAAGTGTAAAGATCCTGTGGAACTTCGAATTCAGTCTTTTTTTGAATTCGGGGTGTTACACTGCAACCGGGTCATGCCATTCGGTTTGAAGAACGCGGGAGCTATATACCAATGCCTAGTCAACAGGGGTCTTCCGATACCAGATTGGCTGGAACATGAAAGTCTATGTGGACGACATGTAGGTCAATAGCATCCGAGGGCTGGAGCATGTCCTCGACCTCCAGGAAGCCTTCGGGGTGTTAAGGAGGCACAACATGAGGCTGAATCCGAGCAAGTGTGTGTTCGGAGTCTCATCCGGCAAGTTCCTAGGGTTTTTGGTCAGCCAGAGGGGCATAGAGGCCAACCCCGAGAAGATCAAGGCCATACTCAAAATGGCTCCCCCCTCCAGTGTTAAAGATGTACAGAGGCTCACCGGGCACCTTGCGGCGATTGGGCGTTTCCTCTCCAAATCCGGGGAGAAGTGCCTCCCGTTCTTCAAGGCCCTCAGGGGGGACTAAAGGCTTTGAATGGGGGCAACAGCAATAAGAGTCCTTCGACCAGCTCAAGGCATACTTAGCCAACTCCCCACTCCTGAGCAAACCAAGGCCCGGGGAGGTCCTCTACATATACCTCGTCGCTTCGGATCAGACCCTCAGTGCTGTCTTGGTAAAAGAAGAAGACAAGATCTAGAGGCTCATATACTACGTGAGTAAGGTCTTCCAGGACGCTGAACTCTGTTACTCGAAGCTACAGAAGATGGCTTTTGCCTTGGTTATGGTGGCCCGAAAGCTCCGCCCCTACTTTCAGTCTCATTCGGTGGTCATTCTTACCGACCAGCCGCTGAAGTAGGTTCTCCACAAGCCCAAGACATCGAGATGCTTGATGAAATGGTTCAAAGAGCTGAGCCAGCATGACATCAGCTACCAACCCAGAATCGCTATCAAGGCCCAAGCCCTAGCAGAATTCAATGTGGATAGCACCATTCCCGACCCCTGCGAGTCGACTGCCGAACCTCCGATCTGGACTATTTATGTTGACGGATCCTCGTGCACCGACGAAAGTGGGGCTGACATCATCTTGACCGGCCGAGACGGTTTCGTTCTGTAGTACTCCCTGTGCATAAACTTTTGTGCATCGAACAACAAAGCCGAGTACGAGGCCCTCATAGCGGGGCTCTACATTGCCTGCAAAGCAGAGGCTAAGCGTATCCAGGTCTTCAGTGATTCACAGCTGGTCGTGAATCAAGTGTTTGGAGAGTACAAAGCAAGAGATGAGCGCATGGCCAAGTACCTGGCAAAGGTAAAAGGAATACTGGCTTTATTCGAAGATGCTCGTCCACAGCGGGTTCCCTGAAGCGGACGCCCTCTCAAGGCTCGCCTCCTCCTCTCTCCAGGGTTTGGAGCGAACCGTATTGATAGAGGTCCTCCTGAGACCGAGTATTGAGGAAGACAGCTTAGAGCCAATGGAGACTATGCCCCTCACACTTGAGGAGAATTAGATGAAGCCTTTACTCAAGTACCTTAGCGACAGAGTTCTTCCAGCAGACCCAAGAGAGGCGAGAAGGATCAGGACCAGAGCCAAGCGGTACAAACTTCTTGATGGAGTCATGTACAAATGCTTCTACACTCAGATTGATGGCCGACCCTACCTGAGGTGTCTCTCCCCGAGGAAGCGCTCTATGCCCTGAAGGAGGCCCGTGACGGTCTGTGTGGCGTGCACTTGGGAGCGAGATCCCTCACCCGTAAACTCTTAAATTACGGCTACTTCTGGCCCACACTACTTAGTGACTCCGAAGAGTACGTTCGCCGGTGCGACTCGTACCAGAGATTCTCTCCAATCCATCGCCTACCACAAGCCTAACTTCCTCCTTGGCAAGTCCAATCCCTTTTGCATTGTGGGGGATGGACTTGCTCGGACCATTTCCTCCAGCGCCGGGCCAGCTGAAGTTCCTAGGTCGTGGCGATAGACTACTTCTCCAAGTGGATCGAGGCCGAACCCCTTGCAAAGATTACTGAGCACAAGATTCAGAAGTTCTTTTGGAAGAACATTGTTTGCTAGTTCGGTGTACCCTGTATCCTCGTAACCGACAACGAGACTCAATTTGCAGGAGCCACCTTTTGCAACTTCTGCACCGACCTCGGCATCTAGCAGCGGTTCTCCTCGATATCCCACCCTCAATCCAATAGCCAAGCGGAGAATGCTAATCGACAAATACTCTTCGGCCTGAAGAAGAGGCTCGATAAATCCACCAAGGGGTTGTGGGTCGAACAGCTTCCCAACGTGCTTTGGAACTATCGCACCACCAAAAGAACTCCGACAGGTCAGTCCCCCTTCAGTCTCACATATGGCTCTGAAGCCATCATCCCCTTAGAAGTGGGTCTGCCTTCACCCCGACTGATTGCCTACAGTGAAGAACAGAATGCGAACCAGCTTTGCAACAGTCCTGACCTCATCGACGAGATCCGCGAAAGAGCTTCCATCCGACAGGAGACATACCGACGTAGGATCACTCAGTCCTACAACAAGAAAGTCCGACCAGCTAATCTTAAATAGGGGGACCTAGTACTCCGAAAGTTGTCGATCTCCATTCCGAGCAAAAAGGGAAAGTTAGCACCCAATTGGGAAGGTCCTTATATGATCTCCAGAGTTATATCACCCAGACGCATATCAACTCGAAGACCTGGGGGGGTAGGAAAATACCAAGGACTTGGAATGCTGACCACTTAATGAAGTACCAAGAGGGTGTTGTAACACTGCTTAAAGCAACTTCAAGCAACTCTTGAGTCGAGCAGTTTCTATTCGATGCTTTTATCTACCTTGTTATTTTTCTTTTCAAAATGTAAGAGTTGATTGCAACTCAGAAATAGCCACCCAAGTCATCTTTAATAAAGGCAGGTTGTTTCCTAGGAATTTTTGTCTATAATAACCTAGTTAGTTTGCTTTGAGATGTGCGAAACTCTCTAAATGACATGCTCGGAGTCCAACACTTGGTTCGATTCTGCTTCACTTACTCGCTCTTAAGTGAGTAAGAAGTGGTCCGCCATTCGGAATTGCTCCTACAGCTGTTGACATTCTCTAAATGACAAGTTCGGAGTCCAACACTTGGTTCGATTCCGCTTCAACTACTCGCTTCTAAGTGAGTACAAAGTGGTTTCACCATTCGGAATTGCTCCCACAGCTGTTGATATTCTCTAAACGACAAGTTCGGAGTCCAACACTTGGTTCAATTTCGCTTCAACTACTTGCTTCTAAGCAAGTACGAAGCGTATCACCATTTGAAATTACTCCCACAATTGTTGACCCTACTTTATCAAAACAAGTGTTGCCCAAGCACAAATACTTGAGAAATTCGCCAAAAATTGCTTTACTTTACTTTCATTAAAGACAAAGATACAAGTCCAATTGAAGATACAAGTCTTATTCAAGATACAAGACCAAAATTCAACCTAAAAAAATACTACGGGATTACAAAATTTTGCCCTAACCCCTCCTGGGGAGCGGGATGCTCCTGTTGAGCAACACACGGGGACGACAAGCACCATGCTGTTGGAGACCCTTCTCCAAGACGTCTTGAGGCTAACGAGTCGAGTGGCATCGTCGGCACCTGCTCTAACGGTAGCCCCAACGGATGCTCCGCTTGACGAACCAACCACACCACTTTGCGCATCTCCAGGATTTTGCAACATAGGGGGCGAGCAAAGTGCTAACTCATGGAATGTCCCGCCCTGAGCATACTCACCCCGAGGACAGAACGTGCTCCTAACGTTTCTTCCTTCAGACAACCGCCGCAAGCGAGCGTTCTCCGCCTCCAGCTCTTCAACTTGCTCTTTGAGCGCATCGTCTTTGACTCTAATCTTCAACCGAGGCTGTCGAGCTGAACTAGCTCTGTGCGAGATGTCAGAAATTGTTCTCATAAGATGAGCCGCCTCGAGGCTTTTCTTAAGAACCACATTCTTGAGTTCTTCCCGCGCAGACATCGCTTCGAACAGGGAGTGGCGAAGGAATTTAAGCCTTAAACCTTGGCTAACAGCCATCGACGGGCATGCCTCCTCGCTTACTAGCACCGCTTCATCGATTCTTTCTTCTAACTGTTTCATTTCTTTATCAGGCCGGGCTGAGGTCAGCTTTAGATGGTTTAACTCCAATTCAACTTTATAAAGCCTCTCCATATTTCGAGCAAATCCCAACTTATAGATGCCTAGCTCAGAGCAGAGACGAGACACCTCACTATCCTGGAGAGAGGAACAAAAGAGATAAATCTCTTAGAACCAGACTATACCTAAAGCTATAAGATAGTTTTAAGATAGTTTTACGCTAAGTAAAGGACACAAATGTTGAAACATCAAAGCAATTTTCCTTACTTAGTAGAAATACAAGAGCGGTGGCCAGTCCGCTATTAGGCATCACTACAATCAAACATACAACTAGAAACAAAAGAACAAAAGAAATCAAGGATCCACCTCAAGGGGTGCAAGCTCGTGGCCACTCCCCTCAGCTTCCTCTGGCAAGCTCACTAAAGCCTGTCGCAAGGTTTCCCACCATGAGTTCCTCTTCATCGCCCCCTCCTTATCGACATCTTCTCCTTCTGTGACCTCTACGTTTCCTCTCCCCTCATCGGGAAATAGGTAGTAGCCCGTGCGATCGAACCCTAGAACTCGCTCGCCCACATCTTTCAAAGCCATGTCGTAGGCCCTCCGCATGTTGTTCTCCAAGAAGCCAATGGCCTTCTTTTCTGCGGCAGCCTCGGCCTCTCGAACAACCTCACACACAGCTACGTCTCGCTCAAGGGCCACCTTCTCCATCTCCACTGCCCACTCCCGAGTGGCCTCAGCCTTCTCCAAGGCGGCATTCTCCTTCTCCTTCGCCAATGCCGCCTCTAATAGGGCAATCGGGCGGCTTGAGACTCGGCCAGCAAAGTAGCGGCTTCCGACTCTCTCTTTGACAGAGACTGCTCGACCTTCTCCCAGTCAAGGACAGCCTTTAATTCCTTCTCCTGCTCCGCCACTTGCCTCAGCATGTGGCTGAAGTGGCAGATTGCCTGCAAGAAAGAATCCAAGGTTGAGAACGAGAAAAGACAATCTCGCAAAAACAAAAACAAAAATTCACTTACCGTCATCTACGCCATGGCAATCTCCAAAGCTGAGTCGCCCACAGTCCCGTGCTCTATGGCAGCCTTGTCTTTGGGGGTGGCCAGGTGACGAACAATGTCCATACAGCTCGTCGAATCCCCTAGGAAGCCGTCATGCCTCCGAATTTTCCAGTCAGGGATGAAAATCCTCTTCAGCTCATCGGTCAGGATCGACTTGGCCGCCCCTGTGAGAGGAGGAGCTCGAGTGCAAGCATCACAAAAAGGGGGAGACCACTAGCCGAAGGAGCCGTAGGCACTGTAGGCATGGACTTTAAGTCCACGACGGCTGTGGCGAGACTCTCGCTCCTGGTAGCCGTAGACGGCAGCAGTCGAGCGACCGAACGCTTCCTCTTTTTCTCATCAACCTGCCTGCCACTCAGCAACGAGCGCTTGCTCATAATGGCGTCAAAGTCCATGCTCGGATCTCCTGCAAAAAAAAGTTAAAAATCCTAACTCTTACAGGCTGGGAGATAGAGATAAACACAAAGAGATGCGTACTATGGTTCATCAGGCTCAGACCCCCACCAAAGAGACTCTCCTCTGAAATCTCTCTCCAACTCAGTGTGGGCCTATCCAAGAGAATCCCCACCATCCTATCTTCCTTTGGGCTAAGAGACGGTTCTGCCTTCGCCCTCCTCGGCACATCGTCCCTCCAAAAGGTCAGGATATCCCACGGCACTCTACTCCGAATCAAAAGTACTTGTACCTCCAAGATTTCATGGAGTCGGGTTTGTTGACTAGAGCGACACCCTTACGAGCATTGAGGTAGAACGGGTACTCTGTCCTCATCTTCTGATGAATCTTGTACAACCTACGGATCACGTTGAGGCGATGTTCGATTCTGGCGGCCTGGTAGTGAAGTACGAACCCCGTTATGTGTCTCCACATATTTGGCATTAATTGGATCGGGCCCATGCCATACCACCGCATTACTTCCCTCACGAACGGGTGTAGGGGAAATCGGAGACCCGCATTCATAGCCTCAAAGTGAAACACGCATATGTCGGGGGGGGGGGGGGGAAGAAGAACAAGACCTCACACCAGGGCCAGGGAAGAGCAGCTCGAACTCCTCAGGAATCATGAACACTTCCTAATAGTACGAAGATCCTCCTCAGTTAGCACAGAGACAATGTCGTTCACCTCGGTGCGCTTTCGTGGTTCTTCTCTTCATAGTGGCATGCCATGCCATGCTCAACGCGCGCCAGCTCTTCAGCGCTGTACTGCCGAATCCCCTCCCCCCCCCAAGCGAGATACGGCTATCGAGTGCCTCCGAAACTCGCCCATCCTTCTCTCTCTCTCCACGATCATCTCTAGCATGGGGGATGGCTCGACCAACAAACCTTTCCCCTTGTTGACCTTAGGAGTCGCTGTCGGAGGGGTCGCTTAGACACGATCTGAGGGAGAGGTCTCTTCGCCAGACAAAACCCTAGACATCTCTTTAAAACAAAAATAAATTACCTTTGATGTGACGTGCACAGTTGGAAAGATTGCTAGAGATCGGAAAAGCATGTCGGAATCTTGGTCTAGAGGGGGAGTAAATTTTAATTTTTCTTTTCAGATGGTGAAAATGAGAGTAGAGTGAAAATGAGAGAGGGGGGAGGATTTATAGCCGCGCTTAATAGGCTTGGGCCGGAAGCTCAACAGGCCTTTAAAAAGCCTAAAAGGTGCAAAATCCTAACGACTAGGAATACCAAGCGGCGATTGTCAAATCACCAAGAAGCCCAACCGCCAAGAAGTCCAACCACCCAAGAATTCAAAACGGTCGTAGGCTTTTTCAAATGCTTGCCGTTCGTGCAAGTGCCACGTGTTGTCCCCTGGTCGTTCGACACATCCGATGCCTCGTTCGACACGTTCGTCGCTGTTAGTCGAATAGACATGATTCTGAACGAAGAATAAGCAAAATGCATTGACCAGTCAACGCTGCCAGCACCACGTGTCGTCCCCTGGTCGTTTGCCAAGTTCGATGCCTCGTTCGACATGTTCGTCGCTGGTCGTCGAACAGATGAGATTCCAAACGAAAAATGAGCAAAATGCGTTGACCAGTCAACAACGCCAGTGCCACGTGTCGTCCTCTGGTCGTTCGACATATTCGTCGCCTCGTTCATCGCTGGTCATCGAACAGACGTGACTCCGAATTGAAAATAAGCAAAATGCGTTGACTAGTCAACGCTGCCAGCACCACGTGTCGTCCCCTAGTCGTTCGCCATGATCGACGCCTCGTTCGACATGTTCCCCGCTGGTCGTCGAACAGACGAGATTCTGAACGAAAAATGAGCCAAAAGCGTTGACTAGTCAATACTGCCAGTGCCACGTGTCATCCCCTGGTCGTTCGCCATGTTCGACGCCTCATTCAACACGTTCGCCGCTGGTTGTCGAACAGACGTGTTCCCAAACGTATTGTGAGAAAAATGCAATGACCAGTCAACGGCCCCAGTGACACGTGTCACTCCCCTGTTGTTTGCCACATTCAACGTCTCGTTCGATGCGTTCACCATGTTCGACGTCTCATCCGACTTGTTCGCCATGTTCGACGTCACGTTCGACATCTCGTTCGATGCATTCGCCGCCGCTCGTTGAACAAATGTGGTCCCAAACGAAAAAGGGGGAACTGGAAGCCTATGCACGCCGTCAGATCATCTTAAAATTTGCTTCACAATCTGATCAACAGCCCAGATTCAACCACGCCGCCAAGCACTGATCCATCGTCCAATCGTTCAGATATTCGTGCCGATGGCTGATAGACATCCCAAATCAGGCCACATCATAAATACGGTGATTAAATCTTTTTTTATTATTATTTATTTAAAAAAGGCAAATAAAATGATTAAAAATTTGAGAAAATTAATTAAAAATTGTAAAAAATAATAATAAATTCGGAGAAGTATTTTTTGAATCCCTGGTAAATAATTATTTTTTAGAATAATTAATTGGTGCTCTCGGAAAATAAATCATCGCTTTGCAAAATTGAATAAATGATTCAAAATATAACGTAAAAATCGATAAAAAATCACCAAAAATCTTGAAGAGCCTAAGAACAATCTTGGGCGAGTTACTAGCTTAGAAAAACACTGTCACTCCTCGAACAAGATTCGAACCACCTTGAAGAACTCTGATAAAGTCCTGTACGCCATTGAAACAGCAAAACTACTCTCCAAAGGCTGTAGCAAATAGTCCTTCAAAGTGGGGGCTCGTGATATGGCTAAAAATAGGATTAAATCGAAGTCATTCAAATTGGGCACAAATCTTAAAGTTCATAGGGGGAAAACAGTAATTTCACCTACAAACGGGCTCGAAATGGAAAATGGGTCTCTCTTCCGAGGCCCAAGAACCCATGAACAAATCCGTTCGACTGAGTGCGGGTTCCAACCCACTAAGGACCGGTTCAGAAGGATATGAAGAGATCCTGGCTCGTCCTTATCTCAAGGAGGTGGTTCAAACTACTTCTCTCCAACCAATCTGGGAAATAGAGATTTGTTCCTATCTCGAAAGAGATCCCCACGGCGACCATGAAAAATCCCTACCTCCTACCGTTACAAGGTGATCTCTCTTTGCCTACCTAAAGCTTTTTTATATTCTTTTTTGAGTATTGACAAGAGTGTCGGAGGATGCGTCGTCGGGATCCATCCCGGTGTTTCGTACTTTGTGCAGGTCAGCGACAGCACCAAGGAGCCCGCCTAGCAACACTGGAAGTGGTCAGGTTTGACCTCTTTGATTCCTCATGAACCCACAAATTCATCTGATTGCCCCCACACCGAAATCAACGGCAACAGTAAAGCCATATTTAAAAGAGGTATTTTGCAATTCTATTCAAAACCCTAGATACCCGAAATCTTGGCCTATATAAGGTGGGGTGCATCCATCTCTTTGTTGCACAATACAAAGAGATTTCTTATTACTATTTTCTTGGATTTTTAAAGCGAGGATCTTGGTTTTATTGTGAAAGGAGGGATTTTCTTATTTCTTTATTATCTTCGGTTGATTCTCTAATAAGGTGAGTGACATATGTTTATTTTCTTATTGTTCTCAGCATGTTGTATGTGATGATTTGTCTATTGGAAATCATATTAGATGATGGTATGTAGATATAATGAATTTTGAGGAGTGGATGAATAAAAATTGAATCGTTACTTGAAACTATGCAAATGATGAGTAAACTACACCTAGATGACTTGAGATTGTTAAAGAACCGAATAGAAATCATGAGTATGTTATTTTCTATCATATACTTGCTGATTTGATTGAGTTTAATAAGTGTATGTTGTTTATTGCAAAAGAGTGAATAAAAACCTCGTTTCACTGTGTATGAATGCATATGGTCTGTTCTTGAAGTTTTGATGAGTATAACTTGATTAATACATGTCGAAAATTACTATTATTCATAAGTAACCATTATAATCAGTGGGCCATGTGTTTAATAAATTGCAAGATGAGTTTTGAATTAAAAAGGATAAAAAAATTTATGTGAAAAGAGGGTTCTTTATTTTGGGTCAGTGATGCTTTCAGCCGAAATATGGTTTTGTGGTTTTGATGAAGTTCGATTAGATCCTGATCTTTTTCATACTGAGTTGAGATAAGACATCATACTACTCACATTTGATAGGTTCTTAATCCTTAAACATGCACACATACACACTTATATATATATATATATATATATATATATATATATATATATATATATATATATATATATATATATATATATATATATATCCTGTTTTCAAGAATTTCATCCTGTTTTGAAGAATTTCCGAAAGTGATCCATAAGTTCTTCATGAAGTTTTCGATTGGACTTGGATTGTTTTAATACTGAGATTTAACCTAAACCTTATACTACTCCTATTGGATGAATATGAAAGCTTTACTGATACAAACACACAAATACACTTCATATATTTATATTTACTGTTTTGAAGTAGTTTTGATGAAAAATTTACTCTACGATGGATTTGAAGTGGTTTTGATTCATTTTGCATACTTCTATATGTTATACAAGTTATATCCAACTATCTCAGGAATTTAGTTTTTACAAATTTGCATTTTTATAAAGTAAATTAATGTATCAGTAAAACATACACAATTTTCAAAACTACAGTCTATAGGGATCGACAGTTGACCGCTTCATTTTTGAACTGAAGACGGCAGTCGACTGTCAGTTCTTAAAATTTGGAATTTTTTTTACATAACAATCGACTGTTTTGTCTTTGAACTGAAAATGACAGTCGACTGGCCATTTTCAACAGTCGACTGTCACTGTCCTGGCTGATGGTTTTCTTGAGTTTGGGATTTTCGCATGACAGTCGACCGACCATTTTCGACAGTCGACTGTCATTGCTCTGGCTGATGTTTTTTTTTTCACGAGTTTTCTGATGTTTTCTTTAAAGAATTGGTTCTTCGATATTGGGGGTTATTAATCTACTATTTTAAAATGACGTTTTGCTACAGATTACAGTATTTTATAGAAAGTTATATTTTGTTTATAATAGAATTTAAATTACAATCCTATGACTTTATAAAGAGAGAGATATGTGGTTTTTCAAGGAGTTGATGTTTTGGTGATATTCTACGAATTAAAAATATGATTTTGGGTTATTTAATGGATTTAATATTTTATTTGAATTCTGAAATTTCATGAGTACAATATATGGATTCGGATTTTGTTGATTTGAGAAGTTTCTTCATATAATCGTTTTGATGATGAATTTATGAGTTTTATTGGAAGTTTTAGTATTGATGGTTAAGTTATGAGTCTTTAGAGTTTGAGTGGGGCCTTAGCTACTGTGGTTGAGATTTTGGTTGTTGTTCAGTTGAGTTAAGCCCGATAGGGTACACCAACTCGAAGAGATTCGAAATCTAATAAATAATTAATTAACTTAACAAGATAAGGACAGACACTAGATGGTGATATGATGAAATGAGTGCAAATGTGAGTTACAAACTCCTGGATGATCCAAGGAGTGAGATATTCTCTAGTTTTCCGGAACGATGGACGTAAGGGCCACAGAGTGATCTACGGAGTGGGATTGATCTCCAGTATTCCGAGGACAAGAGCGACGCTCAAGGGATTTTTGTGCAGTGAGGGTTCTAGGATGACCTGTGGAGTGAGGCAATCTCCAGTTTTTCGGAATGTTGGACGTAAGGGCCACAAAATGATCTGCGGAGTGGGACTGGCCTCCAGTATTCCAAGGGCGAGAACCGATACTTGCAGAATGTCTAAATCTCGTATTAGTCATCGTAGTAGGATTAGTTGCATAGCGAGGCATTTAACCCTATCAAGTGGAGGACGATAAGGGCTTGCACCGGACCTATGTAGAGTGGGATGCATAGAATCCGACAAGTATTTATTAGAGAGCCAGCATATAGCATTGGTGTTTTCTTGACTTGGTTTTATGCATGTTGTTTCCTGTTTTTCTACACTTGACACTTAGTCTAATTTCACTTGATGTTTTCATGTTTATTTATTATTCTTTTCATTATTCTTCCTGTTGATACATATTGTTTATGACTTTATCCTTTATGTTTTATTTATGTTGCATTTATTTTTATATCTCTCACACCGTTATGGATGACCCCTGTAGTTTTGGGGGTTAAGGTTATCTCTAGCCTCATGTTTTACAGGTAGGTATTTATAGCTTGGAATTTGGATGCATGAGATAGAATGATGTTATGGCTTATGTAAATTGTAAAAGGATGTGTTGCAAAATAAAGAAATTGTAATTCAAGGTGTTTGTTTTCTGCTGTGCTTTGTAAAGATTAATGTAATAAAAGTTGAAAAAATTTATCTGTGTTTTGGCTATGTTTACTATTACAATTGAGGTTGATGCTGGGCATTGTGCCACGTATTTCTGAGATATCATATTGGAAATTCGGGGCGCTACAGTACTAGCCAAGAAGTGGGGAAACCCTTAGAGTCTACTATGTCCTATGCTATTCAACGTGGGAAGGGACTTTAGAGGGAAGCGCCGTGCGTGGAACTTTAATATCCTCGGCTAGCGGGGTTACTGTGAGGCCTCATGCCCGTATTACAATTCTGAAGAGGTCCTGAAGGAGGAACTGTAATATCCCGGACGGATATTATATTTATAATAATTATTATTTTTAAATTAAAATATTTTTTGGAAATTCTTGGTTTTTCTAAATAAAAAGTTACCTGGACCTATATACTGGTAAGTATATACAGGTATTGTATCAGTTTTGTGTACTTGTACAAAATCCTGAAAAATGCATTTTTGAGAAAATTGCCTGAAAAATCCCGGGCAGACACTGAAAATTATTATTTTATTTTTATTTTCAGAATTGAAATATTTTTTGTGGTTATCACTCGGTTTTGTTAATAAGCATTATCTGTGTGTATGTAATAGTCTGTATTGTATCAAATTGGTACTAGAATCTTCCAGGTTGATAATATAATTTATTTTATTATTATTTTCATAATTAAATTATTTTTGTACGGATTGGGTGGTTTTACAAATGGAAATTATCGATGTATAGATATATACATACGTATGTGTATTTTATCGATTTCGTACATTTGTACAAATCATATAGTATGTGTTTGGACAAAAAATATCTTATTTTTGTCATGATTAATCAAATTTGGAGGGTTAGGATTTGTTTGGAGGCTTAAACCTAGGGTTAGGATTAATTAGGGATACATAAGAGTATTAGTGTGTGTCTTCTACTTGAAACCTGTCATGCCCTGCTTCCTAAAATACGGAATACGAGTGCGTGACGAAGCCCAGCGAATGATTTTAACATCATTCATAAGCTGTAGGATCGACTCAGCATCATAACAAGAATATACAAGAGAGAGATATATAACCAAGCATGCATGAATAATTCATTAAGCAACAGAAAACAATTTAAACATTAATAATATCCAAAATGTTTTCAATGTCTGGAACAAAAGTAAACTCGGGAACGTAAGCCCGTTACAAGTCTTATACGGCAGGAGAAATAAATACCTTTAGAAAAGCAATTATTTAAACAAGTCCTTGCTCCAAGCAAAACCTGAAATGTCTACTCGCCAATTCCAACAGGTAGCTCGTCTCCAAAGTCTGCTTAACAAATATAAAAGGGAAAACATAGGGAAAACAAGAGAAAATGTCCTTAGTGCAAGCTAGGGCCACAAATGGTAAAAACGAGTACAAGTAATGGGGAATTGGAATCAAGAACGTGACAGAGATATAACAAGTAGTGGAAAGAACCAAGAACTAGCTAACAAGAAGGATAACCCAAGTAAACAGGCTGGATAACAAATACTGGTGGTAAAACAAGTGACAAGTGAACACATAGGGTATCTAACCTCAAGTGACACGCATCTAATTCAAGTGTCAGGTATCAAGTCTCAAGTCTAGTGTCAAGTTGTCAGGTCTCAAGTATCAAGTTGTCAAGTCTCAAGTTGTCAAGTTCAAGTCTTGTGGTGATTACTATCTAGGTAGTACTTCATGCATCCATCTTTTTACTACATGGTTGCTACAGTCAAAGTAATTTCGTTTAGATCTAGTAATGGATTTTATAGGGCAGCGTACTCAGGTATCAAGTATCAAGCAAGCCATGGTTCATGAATCGGAAAATAAATAACAAGTTCACGAAGCAAGTTCGCGAATCCACTAACAAGTTCAAGAACCGCACAATGGGTTCATGAATCAAACAAGTTCATGAGCCAAGTAACTGACTCCATGAATTGAACAAGATACAACAAGTTCATGAACCAAGTATTTGGAAAACACGGGCCCCCTTCCGAGTACACTTACCTATATTGTCCACTCTATAGTCTTTCCCAAAACCCCGGCTTGTTACTTTTATTAATTCTTATCAAGCAAGCATACATGTGTAAAATGTTGTGATTTAATTCTAGGAAAAGTTGGGGATGTCCTATATGGTGTCCAGCAGCTACATATAAAATTTCGTGTCAAACGCTCGCTGTTTACACAGCTAAATTAATTTGCAAAGTAAATATATACAGCAGTTTTGCAAAACTGCATCTACTGACACAGCTGCAGTATAACTGCCATAACTCCTATACCGTAACTCCAAATTCAAAACTTTCGGAAGCTATCGACATCTACACATCCAGATCTACAATTTCTATTCAGGGCTCGGGCCCAGATTCAAATGATAAATGGGTTGAAACAGCAATGGAGATTCAGGACAGCAACTCGTAGAAATAAGTTACTAGCGTAGGTTACATGGGAAAATGTCATTTGGCGTCTAAGTTATGATGTGGCATAAATACTTGATAATGGAGGTCAAAACAGCAAATAATAAATGTTTTTCAAGTTATAGGGTTGCAAGTTCGTCAAATATTAAATGTAACATGTGTCTACGAATTTAGGGCTCCTAAATTCATAAGTCTATGTGTACATGTGCTCAAGGGGTAAAAGAGTCCAATAATTATAAATTAAATACAAGGAAATTTTGTGACTCTTAGAATTGTCAATTTGGAGGTTCAATATTGATCTACAATGATATTCAAGGAGGAGTCACAATCTAACTATTTGTAGTATTTTCAAGGGTGCTTGTACTGAACAATAAATTGTATAAGGATACTTGCCTTGATTGACGATGACTAGATCCACTTGTTGTAGAAATTTGGATAGAAAAATTCAGGAAGAAGTCCTCCAAAAGCACGTGCAAAGCTCCAATAAAAGAGTGAATTTTTCCACACGGATCCAAGCCCAAACAGCAAACAGCGAACAGGATTTGGCGCGGCAAAACACGGGACAGCAATTTCCACCAATCGGATTTATCCCGCACACCGGATCGGGGCCGAACAGCGGAACAGCGAGCGGGATTCACTGTGGGCACAATACGGAACAGTGATCTTGATCGCGCGGATCTTGAAGAAATCCAAGGGCTGCGATCGATTCCCGTCCAACTCCTTTCTTCTTCTTCGTTCTCTTCTTCGAAACAGAGTGCGAGAGAGAGAGAAGGTGTGAAGGCGATGCACGGCGATGGCTTCGACGGTGACGAGGAGGACGACGACTGTGGTGCGATGAGCGGCGCGACGTCGAAGGGCGACGCAGCGACGAGCGGAGAAGCGTTGCTCTGTTCTTGGGTTCGAACAGGGGAGGAGGAGAACGGGGATGCTACGGTGAGGTTTGCGACGATGGAGGTGTAGAGGTGGTCGAGGGGATGTGTTGGAGGCGGCGAGGTGATGGTGCAGTGGTCGGAGGGCGAGGTGGCGGGAATATGGTAATGGCGAAAGTGGGTTTGGTCGAGAATGGGTTCGGAGTTGGGTTCGATGGATGGGGAGATGGCGGAGGCGACGGTGATGGAGGTTGTGGTGGTGCTGTGGCGACGACAAAGTGAAGGTCGAAGGTGGGAGAGACGAGCGGGGGCGATCGGAGTGGGTTGGTTGGCGAAATCGAAGGAGAAGGAATCAGCTGAAGAAGGAGAAGAGAGCGGCGGGGGTTAGAGTTTTAAACAGTATTAGGTTGGGATTAGGGTTAGGGTAGGGTTTAAATAGTAGGGTTTTGGGGTTCGTGGGTTTTGGGTATCCGTTTCAAAAAGAGCCCAACAAGGAGAAATGGTCAAAATGCACTAAAATGGGGATTAAAGAGATAAATGAGAAGAATTGGTCATTTCTTCATGAAAAACGACACAAAGTGAACACAAATGAATTCGATAAAAGGACCAAAAATTGAGTCGAGGCAAAAATAATGATTTTATTCGAACATGAATAAAATACTGGATCTCAAATTGATAACAGAGTACAATGGGGCAAAATACAGTATAAAAATATAAATACGGGGAAACAGGAGTTACAAAACCTCTTCTCCACCTCACCCCCTCCACCTCATGAAGTAAATAACCGGCCAATTAACTTCAAGGGGTTTTGTGCAAATGTGGTTGTGTATTTTGCACTTTCCACCCTCATTTCATCCTATAAATACCCCTCCCCTTCACACTTTGTCTCATTTACAAGAAAAAAAAGAGAGAAGAAAAGAAAGAGAAGAAACCCTAAGTGTTCTTCATTTGGGGGTTTTCCATAAGAGTGTTCTTCATTGAAGATTTTTGTAGTAGAAGCTAAGGAGTAAGGAGAAGGTTTGCTGGCTAGTCCTTCCTACATAGATTCAAAAGGTGGGGGTTCTCTACTTCTAATTTTAGCTTGTTTGTTTTCTTTTATTTTTTTTATGTAGAAAAGAACCCATTTTTAGGGGTATTATTGGTTCTATGTGAGTAAAGAACACATCTTTGATGGTTGTTTGTTGTAGGATAAAAAGAACCCATCTTTATGATGGTGGATGTTGTAGGTGTATGTTCTATAGCAACTTGTACTATTTTCTAAGCATATAAATGGTTGCAGGTTAAAAGGAACCCATCTTTATGATGTGTTGTTGTGTTTGTATGTTCCTAAATAAGTTGGACTAATTCCTAAGCATAAGATGCTTGCAGGGATCAAAATGATCCCATGAGAAGGAAGGAATAAAAGGACTCAACAAAATCACATAAAGATAGGATCTTGAACTTTGCGCTGATTATTGTTGTCCTTATAATTATTTTGGACTGATTGGACTAAGATTTGTGCATAAGAATGGTGGAAAATTAAGATGAAGTTCTCTTTTTATTTGTGTGGATTCTTGTCCACTTTTGTTGTATGTGTGTTCTAAAAATGACTTGGACTAAGTATTAAGCATAAAGTGGTTGTAGGGATCAAAAGGATTCCATGAAAAAAATAGGGGTGGTGGAACTTAAATAAAACACATAAAGGTTGTTCTTTAACCTTGTATGTTTATTGTTGTTATTATGGTTATTTTGTTAACACAAATGACCACTTGGACTATAACTATGTGCATATAAAGATTAGTATGGTAAAAATGTTTACTTACCCATTCTAGGGTTGTAGAACTCATCTTGCTTTTTAAAGAATAAGTTTTGTTATATATTGCTCTCTACTTTGTTAAGAAATCATTCTTTGCTAATCCTAGTTCATAAAAAGTTGCTCTTTTTGTATGTAGGAACTTGTAGGATTGAAGAAAAGTAGGTTATAGTATATATTAATTTGTAGACTAAATAAATGTAGTCTTTGTAGTATATAGGATTTGTAATTTTCCTAAAGAAGTAGTCTTTGTAATAATTTATATTAGTCTTTTGTAGCATATTCTAAACTAATCCAGGTTGCTAGAAACCCATTCATTCTTGTGATATTTATTTGTTCTTAGTAAAGAACCTACCATGCTTGAGTTGTAGCAAAGAACCCATCCATGCTTATGTGAACCCATGAACCTACCATGTTTGTGTTCTATGTCAAGAAGAGAACCTATTCATGCTTGTGAACCAATCCATGCTTAAGTTGTGTAGCAAGAAAAACCCATTCATGCTTATAAACCCATTCATGCTTATATGAACCTATTCAAACTTGTGAACCCATGAACCATGCTTGTGAAACCCATGAACCCATTCGTACTAGTTCTAGTTTTAAAAAGAATCCATGTATCATGCTAAGGTTGTATGTGCTAAAGAACCCATCATGCTTGAGATTTGTAGCTGTTCTAGTAAAAGAACCCATCCATGTTTATGTGAATCCATGAACCTACCATGCTTGAGTTATCATTGTTCTACGTCAAAATAATGCCATGCTTGAGTTGCTAATTATTTTTAGTGAAGAACCATGCTTAAGTAGTTGTAGGAATCCATGCTTAAGTTGTAGATTGTTGTAGCAAAGAAACCTATTCATGCTTGAGTTGTAGGAAGAAACCATGCTTGAGATGATTATAGTAAATATACCATGCTTGAGTTGTTGTAGGTTGATTATAGTAAATATACGATGCTTGAGTTGTTGTAAGTTGATTATAGTGAGAAACCCATGCTTGAGTTGATTATAGTAAGTATACCATGCTTGAGTTGATTATGGTGAGAAACTCATGCTTGAGTTGATTATAGTAAGTATACCATGCTTGAGTTATTGTAGGTTAATTATAGTGAGAAACCCATGCTTGAGTTGCTTATAGTAAGTATACCATGCTTGAGTTGATTATAGTGAGAAACTCATGCTTGAGTTGATTATAGTATGTATACCATGCTTGAGTTGTTGTTGGTTGATTATAGTGAGAAACCCATGCTTGAGTTGATTATAGTAAATATACCATGCTTGAGTTGTTGTAGGTTGATTATAGTGAGAAACCCATGCTTGAGTTGATTTTAGTAAGTATACCATGCTTGAGTTGTTGTAGGTTGATTATAGTGAGAAACCCACGCTTGAGTTGATTTTAGTAATTATACCATGCTTGAGTTGTTGTAGGTTGATTATAGTGAGAAACCCATGCTTGAGTTGATTATAGTAAATATACCATGCTTGAGTTATTGTAGGTTGATTATAGTGAGAAACTCATACTTGAGTTGATTAGTAAGTATACCATGCTTGAGTTGTTGTAGGTTGATTATAGTGAGAAAGCCATGCTTGAGTTGATTATAGTAAGTATACCATGCTTGAGTTGTAGAAAGATACCATGCTTGAGTTGTTGTAGAAGGAAACCCATGCTTAAGTTGTATACCAAGCTTGAGTTGTTGTAGGTTGATTATAGTAAGAAACCCATGCTTGAGTTATTGTAGTTGTTCTAAGTAAAGAACGCATGCTTATGTTATTATAGTAGTTCTAGTAAAGAACTCATGTTTGAGATGTGTAGTTGTTTTTTATTCAAAAGAATCCATGCATGTTTGAGTTATATGATTGCAGTGGTTTCAGTTAAGTTCTAAAAGAAACCCATGAGTTTGGCTTGCATGCTAATCCAATTGAATTATTGAAATGAACCCATGTTCCATAGTTGTTCTAGTTCGATTTTAAGAAGTAACCCATGAAACTAGCTCCATGATAGTTCTAGCTCGAATTGGCGAGGAACCCAGGCAATTAGGTTCTAGGTGATTCTAGCTCAACTTTGAGAAAGAACCCATGAACCTAGTCGCATATTGTCCTAGTTCAAATTTGGGAAAAAATCCACGAGTTCTAGTTGTATGCGTTTCTAATTGAAATTGGAACATATGATGTGCACATGCTTCATCTTCAAATTGTGGAAAATAATGGTTGGGAAAGTCACTAGTATTGTTAGCTAGATAAAAGCTAGCCTAGGGGTCATCGAACATCAAGACTCGCATCTTACCACCTTGGAAACTGTGGATAAATCACACCTCTAGCACCGACGGATCTTAACTGATGTGGGTTGATCACGGGCTGAGAGTGTTGACGAGATCCGAGTTAGAGGTAGTGATAGGGTCTCATAGTTGTTGTAAGGGCCATCGACCATCAAGACTCGCATCTTACCACCTTAGAAACTATGGATAAATCACACCTCGAGCACGGACGGATCGTAACTGATGTGGGTTGATCGTGGGCCGAGAATGTTGACGAGATCCGATTTAGGGGTAATGATGAGTGAAAGAGATTTCCGTCACCGGTGTCTTGGATCGATAGGCCATGAGTTGGATCGGGATAATCATAAGAAAGTTATTGAAAACCCCGTAAGATTGTTTGGGTTTAGTGACATCGTTAGGGTAGTAACTTATGGCTATTACTACTTAATCTTTACTTATTATCATTTTTGCCGAAGGGAAAGAGTTGGTGTCAAGGGTGATTCCTTATGATCCGACTTGTCCTATAAGCCGACACTAAGCGGTGTTATTGGGTTGTACCTTTCCATCAAAGGGATACGTACGGTGTCATCTCACGAGTTGGGAGCACGGGTTGTGTATCTCATCTGTTAATTCCTGAAATACTGTGGCTTGGGGTGCCACAGGATGCTACACGCAATCCTGCGTTTGCGATACCCCAGGGATGCCACAGGGTAGGCTTTGCACTATCCTGCGCATGCGAGACCTTATGTTCTTTTGATTTTCGAATGAGACCGGGTACGCTGGGCAATAGTGGCAAACATGGACACCACTATATGACTACAGTAATGGAACTAGACCGTACCTGCAACCTTGTTTTTGAGTGAGGTCCGGCATGCCTGGTAGTAGTGGTAAATAGAGACACCATAATCGTACTGCATTGGTGGGACTTGACCCACCTGCAACCTCATAGTCACGTTGTATTATCAGAAACAGGATTGTGTACAAAGTTAAATTCATAACGTGAGTTCAAATCCCTATATATGAAGAAACGGCTTGAGAAGAAGCATATTTAGTATGGGCTGCATACTGTTCCGGAGACTTGCTTGCATTAGAATAAGTGCAAAATTGTGTTAGTCAAACTTGCATTAAAGTCTAAGGCATAGCATACATGGACACATCAATTATATATACACGTTTCTCTTTTCATCAATCTGTTTGCTTAAGTGGAGAATCGCTGATAGTTATCAGCCTGAAAAACGTCAGTATATGTACTGACGACCCCATTTAAATAGGTACCGGATTGCGGAAGTACAGGTACAGGATTCAGGAGGACTCAAGGCGAGAGGAGCAAGAGTCGTTTTTATTTTCGCTGCATTACATGTTGTTTACTATTGTTCCATTGTAACAATTTTGTAATCTATTTATTTGTTGGAAAGCATCCAAGTGAAATACCAAGTGTTGTTCTTTATTCATTGTACTCTGATGTAATATGTTGAAAGTTGTAACACTTGGAATTGTAAAGGTATTATTGTGACACTGTTGTAATGTATTGCAATTTTGTAACATTCGGATTTGTAATACATTTGTGTTGAATAAAAAGTTTTAATTTTTTCCTATTTTTCTGTGTATTGTGGCTAATTGAAGAAAAGATTCTGGCTTATGTCACGGTTTCCCAGTTACCGGAAATTAGGGCGTTACAGGAACTTTCTATGATATTGACATTTTTACAGTAGCGTCGGAAAAGAGAGACCGCGCGACTACCTCCAGGCATAGGGGGAAACAAAAGGGGGTCACCCTACACCACTATTGACTGCAGTGACGACGGTGACTACAACCTCTTCATCACTAATGTTCGAGACAGGATAGAGCACAAGATAGGTTGCATGGCGGGGGATCGAACCCCAATAATGTGGAGAACGTCGTTTATTTGGGGAATGTGTAGTATGGGATGCATATCTCCCCAACCAAGCATGCATTAGACTAAGAGCATCGTGTGGATTGAGTGTGCGTTAGTTTTAGGTCATGTCATACACCGACACTTGTGTTTGCTCACATTTTCTTCTTCATAAAATATCGTGGTTGTTGAGGTTTGGAATCTCTATAGTGCGGCGTAGAGAGGATGACCGTATATAGCATTGCGTCAGTTGTATTCAACTGACGTGCCCACCCTTCAGTTGCAGGACCATCCATTGTATTGGAGGCGCGAGAGACTCAAGTTGACTAAAGCATCCATGTAACCCAAATTCCGAACATAGGAACTCGTGACACAATACAGGATCTTCCTTCAAATGAGTCACAACACAACAAAAATTCACAGGAAGTTAAAAACTTATATTACATCAAATTGTTATTACAATGTCCAATGATTATAAAATTTACAATTAATTGTTACAACAAGAATGTACAATAAAGTTTGGACAGTAACTTTCACTTGGATGCTTTCCCCTGCTAGAGCTTTCTCGTGCTCCCAACTCGACAGTCCTGCACTGATAACTATGGGCACGTCAGTTGATTACAATTGACAAAATACTATATTCGGCTATTCTCTCTACGCCATAATATAGCGATTCCAACATCAACAATCACAAATAATATTTGATGCAAAGGAAAAGTGATGTCAAACAAGTGTCAGTGTATGCCATGGTCTAAACTAATGCACACACTATGCACACAATGCTCCTAAAGCTAATTCACGCTTGGTTGAAAAATATGCATCACATGCTATGCATCCTAACCTTGTGCTCTCTCCTGTTTCTAATTCCAATGATGGTAAGGCTGCAGGCCCTTGGTGTGACTACAGTCACTGCTGTCAATAGTGGTGTCCAATCCTCTTAGTTTTATCCTCTATGCCCGGGTTTTCAGTCCCAGGCTTACCCTGCGTGACTAGTCAGTCGTAGGCTTACCCTGCGTGACTGAAATCAAATCGGCTTACCCGATATGTTGCAGGCTTACCCTGTGTGACTGTAACCAAATTGGCTTACCCGACATGTTGTCTCCCCAAACCTCAACAAAAGCCGATTTATAGGGCACACGGGCTCCATTACCGAGTGATTAGAGCAACTCCCGATAGAGTCTAGCTCTCCGAGACATCGTCTAATCTGTTTACCCACATTGATCGACAAAGGACCTGACAGATATAGGGTTTCCCTAACTCCACTACACTCGTCCTTACACTAGAATAGAACTTGCAGTCGAGACGACGTCAACACTCCAAACCTCCTCAATGGTTGTTACGGATCATAAAGGCATTTCTACCGAGACAGCGGAGCCCCCAACATAGTGTCACCGCTCCCAGGTAAACGAACCTAGGATTCGATCGGGGGTGATGACGCCATGCGTTCCCCTGACAGGCGAACACCCTCGCTAGTGCCTGTTCTTACATTCAAACAAGACTCGATCTAGTCCTACCAAAGTATCAAGCCTACCCCCCTCTAAGATTAAAGGTTAAGGTTGAAATCTAGATTTGTTTTATCGACCGAATACTCGAACCATCACTCTAGCGAACTATAATTCTTTTAGTTAGGTGATCTATCTATCATTTCCAAATCCCTAATTCAATAATCAACTTTCTTGCCATGATCAACTAGTTCAATTCCATTAGTAGACTCTCCCTAGTTAGTCATCTTTACCAAAATAGATCTCAACCCATTTCACACAAGGACTCAATTAACCCTCTAGTTCGGACCAAGAGTTGACCCGCCTCGGCCCATACTTGGCACGAACCAACGACGAACCGACTCTGTTGATCGCCGCAATCGTCATCGACGCTTGGAGTTCGATCACAACCTCGGCCCGACCAACAAGTAGCTCCCGCTAAACTTAACGCTCCACGGTCCTCGACAAGTGGTAGCTCCAAACACAAACCATGGAATCCATCCATACATGGTGAGTACGTCGGCGCAGGAGTCATCTCCTCCAACGCGTTCGATGCGACACGGGTCTTAATCACCCGTCTAGGTTTGTCAACAAGACTTAGTCCTAGAGTCTCAAAACTCAACCAACGTACCCCAACAAGGTACACCACACTAGGAGTAAGTCCTAACCCACGAATACCCAAAAATAGGTTCTAAGAGTCCTAAAAACAACAATTTAAGTCTCCAAACAGCAAGCACACACTTGGCGATCATGCCAAAACGGAGTTATTCCTGGTCCCGGTCCCTTGAGGAATCGTGATCGGTCGCTCCCCATGCTTCTACTCAAAGTAGACAGCAAGTACAAGCACACAATGGGTATGAATCTCATCCCAAAGTTGTCTACAATAATACCCCAACATCCAATACAATTTTCACTTCAAACATTGAACACCGTTGTCTATATTGAGGTTTACAAGCAACTATGGGCTACTCTTAGCAAAAAACTTTAGATCACTTAAGTACGTAACTCATACTCACATCCATGACATGTTTCTTGACCTCAAACGACAACTCTATGCTAGTGAATACAAGTTCAAACCCATTAATATGAACATGGTGCAAACCAGTGAGCTCTATGTTTCACTGTGTTTCTGTCATTACTTGCAAAAATCATACAAATTCGAATACTTGTCCAAATAGGGATTTATTGGTCATTCCAGAAAGGTCTATGTGTCTACTAAAAGTTTCTAGTTATAAGGCTCTTCAAATAAGGTCTTTTAGACACTCTTACGGGTCCATCTTTAACAAGTATACAGACTTCCAGAATAACAAATCAGATCAACACAATCCTGGAATAAAATCTATTTAAAATATCATATGGTGTCAGATCTTCATGAAATTTTAGAATCTAGTTCCTGACACATGACGTGACAACACTTACACAAATCAAGTGATTATACCAAGTAGATTTTCCAATTATGTCTCTTTGATTATCATCCAAAAACAGGACAGTAACAACAGCAGTTCTGTTTACTAAAATCTCTAGTTTAGTTTGCATGATTTTATTGACATGGCTATAGTGCTCCAAATCTCATGAAATTTGAAACATAGGTCTTAGATACATCCAACAATGACATACTAAAATTTTAGATCATTTCCATAAGTATGCAGTGAGATACAAGTCATTCTTTCCACAATAGTAACAATAAAAACTTCTTCTTCTATTCTGACCAGCATGCAAGTTCGTAATTTATTTTAATATTAGGACAAAACAAAAAAATCCGTAAAAATTACTGAAGTTGTAAGAAACCTATATGATAATCCTATAAAATTTCAGATCAAAATTCCGAGTGGTGTTCATGCAATGAGCTACGGACTGACAACAAAAATTCATTCTTTTTAACAGGATTTTCTGTTTTGGACTACTTAACACAAAACGGGTTGTTTAAGTTCATTCCTAGAGCATGCATGTCATTTTTTCAGTCATCAAACACCATTCAACCATCCAAAAACAAAACAAGAGATTGGAAACACCCACTGTTGCCGCTGAATCTGGTGTGGGGGCAAACAGATAGTATTTGTGGATTATTGAAAACTTTGAATAGCAAACCTGTTACCTGTTCTGCCGGAGTTTGACCGTTGACTTTCGCCGTTCACCTGCAAAAAGTGCGAGATACCGGGGTTGATTCCGGCGACGCACCCTCCAACGCTCAAGTCAGTAACCAGAAGTGATTATGAAAGAGCATAAATTGGCAAAAGATTGATTACCTCTTAATGGAGATGTATGGGGGGTATTTATAGGCATCGTTGGGGGTCAGATTAGGAATGTAATCCCTGTGGTTAGATAAGAAATGTAATCCCTAATCCCCTGGTGAAAGGATAGATGTGAATCAAGGCCGTTGATTAGTATTAATCAGAAATCCTAATTCTATCCTGGTGGATCGGGTTTGCTGCGGGTTGAAACTCGCACCCAGTTGAGGTGGATCCGTTCGCGGGTTAATGGATCTTTGAGGAGGAGAACCAGCACCCGCTTCAGACCCATTGGTAGGTGAAATTACCATTTTAGCCCTAGGATTTAAGATTTGTTCCTGATTTGGACGGTTCCGATTTAACCCCATTTTTAGCCATATCACGAGCCCCCACTCCCGAAGACTGAGCTTGATCAGCCTTTGAGTAGTAGTTTTACTGTTTTAATGGCTGGCAGAGTTGTATCGGAGTCCAAATGGAAGGTTTCGAATCTTCGCAGGAGGCAGTATGGTGATTTTCTAAGTTAGTTGCGTGCTCTGAGTTGTTCTTGAGCTCTTATGGTCATTTGGTGATTTTTATCTATTTTTTTTGGAATATTTAATTAATTTTGTGAAGTGTCGATTCGTCGTTCGGGGGTCTTAATAAATGGTTCTAGGCAATAATTACTTAGTCGGGGGTTCAAAAATATTTCCCCGACTTTACAATTATTTTCCAGAATTTTTAATTAATTTTCCCGAATTTTTAGCCATTTTTTCGCAATTTTTAAATAAATAAAACAATTTTAATAAATAAAATACCGAATTATGGCGTGGCGCGATCTGGACCGTTGATCCTGAGCGAGTGTGAGTTTCTGAAAGATCGGATGGACCGAGTTGCTCGGCAGTAATTTCCTCGCTTTTGTGGGTCAGATGGGCACTTACTCGGAATCCGAGCGAAGTGGCTTGGTTCTTCCCTCGTGCAAGTGGCTTGGATCGCTAGTCGCTCGGCTCGGAATACCGAGCGATGTGGAGCGATCTGAGCCATTGGATCTTGGTGCGAATCTTGAGGCAAGGCACGGTTCCTAAGAAAAAACTATCTTGTCGTTTAGTGGACGTGACGTAATCTGAGCCGTCTGATCGAAATCTTACGCGAATCTTGATGGAAAAGTCATTTTTCTCTATTTCGTAGCTCGGATTGGCACTTGCTCAGAATCTGAGCGAAATGGCTCGGTTTTTCCTTCGCGCGAGTGGCTCGGATTGCTGGTCGCTAGGATCGGATTTCCGAGTTACGTGGAGCGATCTGAGCCATCGGATCTTTGAGCGAATCTCGAGGCGGCACAGTTCCCAAGAAAACACTATCTTGTCATGTAGTGGCGCTGGCAAGATCTGAGCCGTCCGATCGAAATCTTATGCGAATTTTGAGGGAAAAGTTGTTTTTCTCCATTTCGTAGCTCGGATTGGCACTTGCTGGAATCCGAGCAAAATGGCTCGGATCGCCTGTCGCTCGGGCGTTGGATCCGAGGGACGTGGGGCGATCTTGGCCGTTGGATGATGGCACAGATCTCGATGCTGGCTCAGTTCCCAAGAAAACACTATCTTGTCGTGTAGTGGCGCTGGCAAGATCTGAGCCGTCTGATCGAAATCTTAAGCGATTTTTGAGGGGAAAGTTGTTTTTCTCCATTTCATAGCTCGGATTGGCACTTGCTCGGAATCCGAGCGATATGGCTCATTTTTTTCCTCGCGCGAGTGGCTCGGATCGCTAGTCGCTCAGTTTGGAATTCTCAGCGATGTGGAGCGATCTGGACCGTTGGATTGCAGCATGAATCTCGATGTTGGCTCAGTTCCCAAGAAAATACTATCTTGTCGTTTTGTGGCGCTGGCAAGATCTGAGCCGTCTGATCGAAATCTTACGCGAATTTTGAGGGAAAATGTCGTTTTTCCCCATTTCGTAGCTCGGATTGGCACTTGCTCAGAATCCGAGCGAAAGCGGCTCGAATCGCCTGTCACTCAGGTGTTGGATCCGAGGGACGTGGGGCGATCTTGGCCGTTGGATGATGGCACAGATCTCGATGCTGGCTCAGTTCCCAAGAAAACACTATCTTGTTGCGTAGTGGCGCTGGCAAGATTTGAGCCGTCTGATCGAAATCTTACGTGAATTTTGAGGGAAAAGTCATTTTTCCCCATTTCATAGCTCGGATTGGCACTTGCTCGGAATCCGAGCGAAAGTGGCTCGGATCGCCTGTCGCTCGGGTATTGGATCCGAGGGACGTGGCGCGATCTTAGCTGTTAGATCTGAAGTGCCGAGCTACTTTACTTGGGTTGAAACGTCGCTCCCTTTGCCAACAGTTGCGGCTCTTCGTTACTTAGTCGTTTGGGCTTTTGTAACGCTTCAATTGAGGCCCAAGTGTTGCGCCCTTATGTTACAAAGCCCAAGAGGCATCTTTTTCACTATAAGTTTTCACCCCCTCAACACTTCACCTCATTCTCACTTTCACTTTCTCACTCTTGGTTTTTACTTCTTTAGTGAAGTTTTTAGCTCTCGAGTGGCGCTGCTAGCTGTCGCGGTGAGGCATTTCAAACTCCGGCGATCTTTTTCGGCCATACTAGTCGTTTCAAGGTCAGTCCTTCTCTTCATCTCTAAAATGGTTAAGTTTTCTTCCACGGATGAGACCCCCTCCTCGGACCTAGGCATCAGCCGAGTGGTCAGGCCGAGCAAGGATAAGGGGAAGGAGGTAGTCGAGCTGACCGAAGAGACTACGGTCCGGCCGAGTACGGATTTGGAGGTTGCCGAGCCTCTCCAAGAGGTGGTGGTCCGAGCCAGCAAGGGCAAGGGGGTAGAAACGATCATTGAGCACCCGAAGACCGCAGGTGAGCTGGGTCGGCAGCCGAGTATTCTGTCGAGCGTTGGCAGTGTGCGGAGCTACTCCGGAGAACTGTTGGAGAAGGTGACGCAGGGCACCGCCAAGTCGATCGATGAGAACGAGCCGAGGGAAACGTCCGAGGTGGATCAGATCTCCTCGGTGCTGATCGAGTCAGATTTGCATCAGATCCAGAGGGGGTTCCAAATCCCTACGGAGTACGGGCTCCTTCTCCCTGGCCCTGGCTTCCGAGCGTGCACCTCGTCCTCGGCCGATATATGCGTATTTCTCGCTGACTCCCTGAATGCTGGACTTCAGCTGCCGCTGCACCCTTTCGTAGTCGAGGTGCTGCAGTGGTACGGCTTGTAACCGGCTCAGCTAATGCTGAACACCTGGCGACACGTCATGGCATTTGTTCTTCAATGCCAGGAGGTCGGCGCTCAGCCCAACATTTTCATCCTTCGGAGTCTCTACCGACCTTGCCAATCAAGCAAAAATGAGCATAGGTACTATCTCTCGCCGAGGAAGGGAGTGAAGCTGATCGAGAACCCGGACTCGATCAAGCATTGGAAGGAGAAGTACTTCCTCGTCCGAGCTCCCGAGCCATGGGTGATCCCGACGGTTTGGTCGAGGGATGGTCTTCCGAAGCGAGCGAAGAAAGAGCCCGTGCTCAACAACGAGGAGGCGGAGGTCGTGGAAAAGTTGCTCGGGCTTCCGACCCTCAGTTGGAAAGATATCACCGAGGAGGCATTATTATGAGGGGGTCTCAGTCCGATCGACCCTAGTATGCCTCTCCTTTTCTTGTTTTGTCTTTGGAGTTTTGGAAAATTTTTCTAACTTTTTTCACTCGGTTTGTGCAGAATCTTCTAGCATGGATTACAAAGGTCTGATGGCGAAGGCCCGAGCGGCTAAGGAGCAGGAGGTAAGGAAGAGGAAGAGGACCGTGTCCGGACCTCAAGGCGGCCTGAGCGCCCAAGATCCCCTCGGTCTCCCTGACCCCCGAGCGACAGGTTATCGAGGCTCCCTTGGTCGAGCCCGATCAAAGCCTTGTCGTGCCGACCGCCCCACCTGCCTCGAACGTGCCGACCCCAACGGTGCGAACAGACGCTCCAGGATCTTCCGACAGAGCGTTCAACATTAGTGCGGCGCTGGCTCTCGATGTCCCGCCTTTCACAGCCGAGGTGGAGAAGATTCTGACCGGGGAGCACAAGCGCATCTTCGTCCCCGACTGGCGGGTCATGAAGGTCGACGGGTTCTTAGGGGATAGTAACATTGCATGCAGGCGGTGAAGCACCTGCCGACCCCTAAAGACCGAGCAGCGCTTAAGGCAGGTGAAGTTGGGGACGCCGCGATACAGATCGCTCGGAACACTATGTCGGTAAGTAGTAGATTACTTTGAGAATTTTTCTAAGTTTTTGCGCTCGTTCTTGACTGTTTCTTGTGTTGCTTGTAGACCCTCTGCCACTTCAACTATTTGCTCGAGGAATTCGCGAGCAAGGAGAAGGAGATGACTGTTCTGAACGACCGGGAATGGTCGGAGTGGTCTAAAGCAGTGAAGGAACTGGAGGCCGAATAGTTGCGTTCTACTTCGCTCGAGGCCGAGGTCGCTGACTTAAAGGCTCCGCTGGCCGAGGCGCTGAGGAGCTCGGCCTGCCGAGGCTTCCAAGGTCGAGACCCTTGAAAAGGAGAGGGCTCGGCTCGAAGGAGAGCTGTCTCAGCTCAGAAGGCGACAGAGGAGGCCCTGACCGAGCAAGCGGCGAGGGTGGCGGCCGCAGAGAAGGCTGTTCGGGACGAGGCCGAAGCCCACATGCTGACAAACATGGAGGAGGCGTACGGCAGAGCGCTTAAGCACATTGTCGCGCGGAACCCCGGATTCGACGTCTCGTCCTACTACTTCTACGACCCTGTAGAGGGTGAGGAAGAGCTGCCCTTGGCCAAATTTGCTCCGAGGCCAGAGGACGAAGACTTCGAAGGCGAGGGTGGTGCCGAGGGTGCGATCGTAGCTGTGCCGAGCGACGATGAGGTCGACCCTTGACTTTGTCTCCTCTTCTCATTCTCTTTTTTTTTCCTGTTGTAATGCCTAACTGCGGACTGGTCACCGCTTTTTTGTAGCTCTTGAACTTTTAATAAAATGATTTCTTTTCGGCTGAACATTACAAAATTTCGCAAAGTTATTCAACTCTTTTTGCTCGGATTGTGTCCTTTAGTGTCGAAGACTTCTTTTGATCTTTCTCCGCTTTCCAGGTCGAGTTGGGTCCGATTACTGAGGTCTCCTATCTCCGTACTGAGTAGGAGAATACAAAGGATGCTCTTTCTCGTAGTCGGGATAAAGTGTTTTATGACTTCTTGAAATTGGAGGACATCAAAGCAATTGCGAGAGGGTATTTTCGCGAGTTGAGGGAACTGCGGAAGCAACCTCGACAAACTTGTCTCGAAGGTGAGATAGAATTTCTTCGTAAGGATCTCTTTGATGTCGACCAAAAGAATAGTGAACTACTGGCGGAAGTTCGTCATCTAGAGGTAACGGTGAAAGAGCATTCGACGGAGGAAGAGGAGTTAGCTTTGAAGGTGGGGAAGTTGATGTCCGAGCACGATGAGTTGTCAGCACGAATTGACAAACTGAGGAGGATCACGATCAACAGAGGTATCGAAGTGACTCATCTCCGTCGTATTGTGGCCGATAGCACTAACGTCGTAGGCTCGTCCAAACTTTCCCGTTTCAAAGCATCGGCGGAAGATGATATTATGAGAGATAGGATCGTCGAGCTCGAGGAGGAGATCGCAACGCTGAAACCTCAACCAGTAAGAGCCAATGTTCGCAGTACATTGTGTACTCGCGAAGAGAGCGAAAGAGGTATCTCATTCTACGAACTTGCGACTCGTTCGCCTGCCGTTAGGCAGAGCCCTGCTGACCCTTAGAGTGGTGTAGCCATTTCGTCTAGTGGCACCTCGGTTGGGACCACAGCTAGAATTAGCGGCGAAGGGGGTTCTCGCTTCGCTGGTTTAGAGTAGAGCTCAGAGGTAAGGCGATGCCGTCCTCGTGTGTCTCTGAACCGAAGCGTTCCCCTTCTAAAGAAGCGTTAAAAAGTTGTATTATGCTCTTCAAGTTATTGTAAAAATTCGTTGTAGTGTCAGCCTTGTCGGGGCTCTTAATAAAAAAGTTTGTTTGCTTCTATTGTTCGAATGTTGCGTTGGCTGGTATTAGTTTAAGTATAACTCTTCCAACTTTTGACAACTACTCAAAATCAGAAGTAAACCTCCTTTCTTATGGGCGAACCACTTCTGGATTGCTTGATAGAGCTTTAGAAGTGGAGTCGAGCCAAGTGTTGGACTCTGAACTCGTCGTTAGAGTTTGTTCGACAGTTGTGGGAGCAATTCCGAATGGCGAACCACTCCTAGCTTGCTTAAGAGCGAGCTTGCAGAGCAGAATCGAACCAAGTGTTGGACTCCGAACTCGTCGTTAGAGTTTGTTCAACGGTTGTGGAAGCAATTCCGAATGGCGAACTACTCCTAGCTTGCTTATGAGCGAGCTTGCGGAGCAGAATCGAACCAAGTGTTGGACTCCGAACTCGTCGTTAGAGTTTGTTCAATGGTTGTGGGAGCAATTCCGAATGGCGAACTTCTCCTAGCTTGCTTATGAGCGAGCTTGCGGAGCAGAATCGAACCAAGTGTTGGACTCCGAACTCGTCGTTAGGGTGAAGAGTAAAAGCAGAGAGATGTAAGCAATTTTACAAGTAAAATATGAAAAAACTTTCTTTATTAATAACTAATAGTTGGCTGCTTCTAAAGTTGCGAGCCGTTATTACAAGAGAGAAATAAAGGAAAAAATCACAAGTAAAAGGAGAGGTACGGTTCGACATCCCAGAATACTTAGAGAGGCGTTAATGCTCTCTCCTGGTATTTCAAAAGATGGTCGGCATTCCAAGTCCTGGGGATCTCTCTGCCTTCAAGGTCTTCTAGCCGATATGTCCCAGGCCGAACTACTTTGGTGATCTTGTAGGGTCCCTCCCAATTTGGAGCTAGTTTGCTCTTCTGACCAGGAAAAAAGATGGCTAACTTTCTGAGGACCGAGTCCCCTTCTTTGAGGTCGGTAGGACGGACTCTCTTATTGTATGCCAGCTCGATCCTTCTCCGGTAGCTTTGTTGACGAATGGCAGCTCTTTCACGGATCTCATCACTCAAGTCTAGATTTGCTCGGAGCTCTCTGGCATTTTGTTCTTCTTCATAAGCCATTAGACGAAGAGACGGTATACCAACTTCTAGGGGAATCATAGCTTCGGACCCATAGGTGAGATTAAATGGGGACTCTCCTGTGGGGGTCCGTTTTGTGGTGCGGTAATTCCACAGCACGTTGGAGAGCTGATCGACCCATAAGCCTTCGAAGCATTTATCCAACCTCTTCTTAATACCAGAGAGGATCTGTCGGTTAGCATTCTCCACTTGGCCATTCGACTGTGGATGGGAGACGGAGGAGAATCGTTGTTGGATGGCGAGGTCTTCACATAGAGCTCAGAAGGCAGCCCCGGTAAACTGGGTTCCGTTGTCTGTTATGAGGACTCGAGGGACACCGAATCGGCAGATTACGTTCTTCCAGAAGAACTGAAGTACTTTTTTCTCGGTGATTGTGGCCAAGGGCTCGGCCTCTATCCACTTCGAGAAGTAGTCGATCGCCACGACAAAGAATTTGAACTGGCCGGGAGCTGGTGGGAATGGCCCTAGTAAATCCATCCTCCACATTGCGAAAGAGATTGGACTTGATAGGGAAGTGAGTGGAGCTTGTGGGAGGCGACGGATGTTGGAGTACTTCTGACAAGAGCTGCATTGCCGAACGTGCCGTTCGGCGTCTTGTAGGAGAGTGGGCCAGAAATATCCGTAATTCAACACTTTGCGGGCTAGGGATCTGGACCCTGAATGTGCCCCGCCGATGCCTTCGTGAAGTTCCTGCAGGGTGTAGTCGGCTTGTTCCGGGGAGAGGCATCTCAAATACGGTCTGCCGTTTACTTGTGTGAAGGAGCACTTGTATAGGAGGCCCTTGATAAGTGTGTATCGCTCTGCTCGGGTTCTTACTCGGCGAGCTTCCTTAGGATCTTCGGGGAGGAGCCCATCCCTCAGAAACTCAACGAGGGGTTTCATCCAATTTTCTTCAAGTAGGATAGGTAGAGACTCCATAGAATCGGGAGTTTCCTCTTCTATACTTGGCTTCAGGAGTACCTCAATCAAGACGGTCTGCTCGAGACCTTGGAGGGAGGAGGAGGCTAGCTTGGAGAGGGAATCGGCCTGGGAATTCTCTTCTCGGGGGATTCGCTGGATGAGGGCTTCTTCGAATAGGGCCATGAGATTCCTGACCTTGGTTAGGTACTTAACCATTCGGTCATCTCGTGCCTTATATCGCCAGGACCTGATTTATGACCAGCTGAGAGTCGCTGAAGATCCGGATGCACTGCGCCCCTGCATTGCGAGCCATTCCGAGGCCGGCTATGAGTGCTTCATATTCTGCTTCATTGTTCGAGGCCTTGAAGTTGATGCGGAGGGAGTATTGGAGGATGAAATCATCTGGGCCGGCCAGAATGACCCCAGCTCTGCTTCCCTCGTTACAAGAGGACCCATCCACATAAACTGACCAGATAGGTGGTCCCTTCATTACTTGGCTGAACTCGAGGATGGTACTTTTAACTATGAATTCTGCTAAGGCCTGAGCCTTGATCGCGGTTCGAGACTGATACATTATATCATGCTGGCTCAGCTCGATAGACCACTTCATAAGGCGACCGGAGGTCTCTGGCTTGTGGAGAACTTGCTTCAGCGGTTGGTCGGTAAGAACGACCACCGAATGGGACTGAAAATATGGGCGAAGCTTCCTTGCAGCCATCACTAGGGCATAAGCCATCTTCTCTATCCTGGGGTCACGGAGCTCGGCATCCCGAAGTACCTTGCTCACGTAATAGATGGGCTTTTGGGTCTTATCTTCTTCCCTCACGAGAACGGCGCTGAGGGTCTGCTCGGAGGCTGCTAGGTAGAGGTAGAGGGGTTCACCAGGAATTGGTTTGCTGAGGAGAGGAGGATTGACTAGGTAAGCCTTGAGCTGGTCGAATGAATCTTCTTGTTGCTACTGACCCCACTCGAAGCCTTTAGCCCCACTGAGAGCCTTGAAGATGGGGAGGCACTTCTCCCCTGATTTGGAAAGGAAACACCCTATGGCTGCCAGGCGACCCGTTAGCCTTTGAACCTCTTTGACATTCTTCGGAGGAGCCATGTCCAATATGGCCTTGATCTTCTCGGGGTTTGCTTCGATTCCTCTTTGGCTGACCATAAAGCCTAGGAATTTCCCCGATGAGACTCCGAACGCACATTTGTTCGGATTGAGCCTCATATTGTGTTTCCTGAGTACGTCGTATGCCTCCTACAGATCGACCACATGATCGGCCCCGTGGATGCTCTTTACAAGTATATCGTCAACATATACCTCCATATTTCGGCCGATTTGTGCTTGAAAAATCTTGTTGACGAGGCGTTGATAGGTGGCACCTGCATTCTTTAAACCGATGGGCATTACCCTGTAGTAGTAGAGGCCCTGATCGGTTATGAAAGAGGTCTTCGGGATATCCGGGGGAAACATTCGAATCTGATTGTAGCCTGAGAAGGCGTCCATGAAGCTGAGGAGTTCATGGCCCGAAGTGGCGTCAATTAAAGTATCGATACTTGGAAGAGGGAAGGGGTCTTTGGGGTAAGCCTTGTTGAGATCGGTAAAATCGATACAAATCCTCCAGGTCCCATTGGACTTCTTCACCATTACCATATTCGAGAGCCATTCAGGGACAATTTACCTCTTGTATGAACCGGGCCTTCAAGAGCTTGTCCACCTCCTCTTTTATTGCTAGCTGGCGCTCGGGAGCGAACTTGCGCCTCTTTTGTTGGACCGGTTTGGACCCCGGAGCAACGCTGAGGTGGTGGACCAAGAGCTCTTCGGAAATTTCGGGCATGTTCGCAGCTGACCAAGCAAAGAGGTCTCGGTTCCTTCGGATGCAGTGCACTATGTCGGAGCATAGGGCGGATGGGAGGGTCTTGCTAACAAAGAACTTTCGGCTTGGATCCTGCTCAGAGAAGAGCACTTCCTCCAAACTCATCCACCGGCTCGGACGTTGGTCGGGCAACATCTTGGGGGATTTCCAGAGTTTCGAGGGAGAGGACTGGACCGAGGTTAGAGGTCATGTAGAATTTGCGGGCCGTTTCCTGATTGCCTTTTACTTCCCCTACACCTGCCCTGAGTGGAAAACTTCATCTTGAGGTGATAGGCGGAAGGGACGGCTCCAAGAGCTACTAAGCCGGGGCGACCCAAAATGACATTGTAAGTTGTAGGGACATCCACGACCATAAAGTCCATCGACTCCGTTCGGGTAGTAGGAGTTTTGCCAGCGGTTACGTCGAGGGTGATCACCCCTTCAATAGTCACTGGCACTCCCGTGAACACATGGAGTGTATAGCCGGTGGGCTTGAGCCTGTCTCGGGATAGTTTGAGGCCTTTGAAAGCGGCGAGGAAGAGGATGTTAACGGAGCTTCCATTGTCCACCAGGATCCTCTCCACTTTAAAGTTCGCCATATGGAGATTGATGACAAGTGCGTCACAATGGGGGGTTCGGACACCCTCAAGGTCTTCATCTGAGAATGTAACGGGCACTCCGAGGCCTTTAGAAGGAGGTGTGGCGCAGACCGAATTAACTTCCCTAATAAACGCCTTTCGAGAGGAGTTGGAGGAGCACCCCAATGGGCCTCCATGAATGAGGTGTAGGACACGCTCCTCTTCGAAGTCAGGCATTTCGTCGTGTTCAGGACGCTTGTTAGCCCCCCGAGGCGGGGGAGGAGGATCGGTTCGGTCCTTTCTCACAAACCTGTTTAGCTGAACCCTCTGCATGAGGGCTTCTATCTCGTACTTCAGAGTCCGACAATCATTGGTGTCATGGCCATGGTCCCGGTGATAACGACACCACTTCTCTTTATCCCTCTTCTTGCTGGGGGTGTTCATTTTTGGTGCAGGAGGTATCACCGCCTCCTTCTCAACTTCTATTAGAATTGTGGAGATGTTGGCGTTAAGGGGAGTAAAATTTTCAAATCTGGGAGGAGGTTGGCACTGGCCGCCATTATCCTTCTGGAGTTTCTTGGCCCCTTCCTCTTCTGTTCCCTTTCTCTTAGACCCGGAGGAAGACCCCTCCAAGTTGGGGCGGTGCTCAGCTTCTTCGGCCCGAATATACTTTTCGCTCCGGAGGAGGAGGTCAGAGAAGTTATGTGGGGGTTTCTTGGCGAGGGAGGAGCGGAGGCTGGAGTTGAGGACATTGGACTGAAATGCTGCTGCAGCGACCGACTGGTCGAGGGATGCTATGGACCTGGCTTCCGCTGTGAACCTTTTCACAGAGTCTCTCAGCTTCTCATCCTTCTTCTGGTTGAGGTAGAGTAGCGAAATGCTGGTCTCCTCAGTTCGGCGGCTACTCACGAAGTGGGTGACGAATAGGGTCTCAAATTGCTCGAAGGAGAATATTGAGGATGGGGCAAGACGAGAGTACCATTCTCGAGCCGGACCCTTGAGAGTTGCGGGAAAGGTTTTGCATAGCAGAGCATCGGAAGCTTGATGGATGAGCATGAGGGTCTTAAAGCTTTCGATGTGACCGACGGGGTCAGTCTCCCCGGAATAAGTCTCGAATTGAGGAGGTTTAAAGCCAATTGGTACGGGCGCCTCCATTATGGTTCGGGAAAAAGGAGGTCGACTAAGGCGAAGGTTCCTTCCTCTAAGCTCTTCTTCTCCATCTAACTGACCCAAGCGCCTCTCCATTTCATGGAGACAGCGGTAGACAGCGTCATCCCTTCGACGGTAATCAACCGAGCCTCTAGACTCGTCTTCGTACGAGGGTGAGCGGGGGCTACGACGACGGTAGCTCTTGGAGCGGCGAGGACTAGGAATGTGCTGGGGGTTGCTAGGAGCTGGGGGAGGAGTTAGGGACCATCGGCGAGGACTTCGGACCGGAGGAGGAGTGGGAATCCTTGGCGCATTGGTGTTGTTGGGACGGAGATTGAGAGCTTGTAGGATGGTTGTTGGAACTGCTGGAACTCGGCACGGGTGATGGGTGCCTCATCGTTCCTTGGATGTTGCCGACCGGCAGGGGAATGGGGTCTTCTCCTGTGATGCTCGGGGGACTCTCTCCGCCCCCTTCGGGTAGGGGACCTTCTGTAGTCTCGGCGGTGAGGTGATCGCTCATCCGGACGTTGTTGGCGGGAGGCTCCCTCTCAGGCCCGCTTTTCATCCAGACGGCGGTGAAGATCCTCATCCTTCTGCCGATTGAGGATGGTGTTGCGAAGGTCGGAAACTCGGGGATTGTGGGAGGCCATAGAATCTGAAGAGGCATTGTGGATGGAGACGTGGTCCTGATGGAGAGGTTGTTTCTGCGGGTTGGGATGCGAGACCCCTACTCCGGGATTTTGAGGACTGGGGGGACCCTTAGGAGGTTGTTGATTCCGAGGAGGAGGCTGGTCCTGTTGAAGAGGGTCCTCGGCTAGAGGCGGAAGTTGCCCCTGCTGCTGAGCGGGTTGGATGGGGACTTCCTGTTGCTGATCGGGGTTGGGTCCACGGTTGGACCCTCTGGATCTTACTTTCCTAGGAGGCATGGCTGGAGAAGATCTGACCAACGGGAAGACGGGAGGCTGCTATTCGTTTGATTCCCACAGACGGCGCCAATCTGTTGCTGCTGAATCTGGTGTGGGGGCAAACAAATAGTATTTGTGGATTCTTGGAAAACTTTGAATAGCAAACCTGTTACCTGTTCCACCGGAGTTTGACAGTTGACTCCCGCTGTTCACCTGCAAAAAGTGCGAGACACCGGGGTTGATCCCGGCGACGCACCCTCCGACAATCAAGTCAGTAACCAGAAGTGATTATGAAAGAGCATAAATTGGCAAAAGATTGATTACCTCTTAATGGAGATGGATGGGGGGTATTTATAGGCATCGTTGGGGGTCAGATTAGGAATGTAATCCCTGTGGTTAGATAAGGAATGTAATCCCTAATCCCCTGGTGAAAGGATAGATGTGAATCAAGGCCGTTGATTAGTATTAATCAGAAACCCTAATTCTATCCTGGTGGACCGAGTTTGCTGCGGGTTGAAACCTGCACCCAGTTGAGGTGGATCCGTTCGCGGGTTAATGGATCTTTGAGGAGGAGAACCAGTACCCGCTTCAGACCCATTGGTTGGTGAAATTACCATTTTAACCCTAGTCTTTAAGATTCATTCCTGATTTGGACGGTTCCGATTTAACCCCATTTTTAGCCGTATCACCCACCTTTGCTAGTAGCTTGTTCTCTTTCTAGTTCTTTGCTTGTTGGTCCTCCTTCTTGACTCCTCCAGAGCTCCTTGCTTCTCCTCTTTGCTTTGGCTCCTTGTTCTCCTTCTCCTTGGCTTCTCTTGCTCCAAATCAGTAGCTAAGTGTGTAAATAGTGTAGTTTGTAGGTGTAGAAAGGTATAGGAGTTGTGAAAGAGAGTGGAAAAAAGGTGGGGTTTTAAAAACACAAGATAAGAGAGGGGATTGAGTGTTGGCCGGATTTTCATGGGCATGGGGAAGAGAATAACATCCCATCATGCGAGATATTGGGTTGTTTAGGAGGTGATGTGACAAAGGTATCATGATGTCTTTATTCAAACATCAAGAAACCCTAACCCTAGTTCTTATTTCCCTCCTTCTTTCCCTCCAATCTTCGTCGGTCATACCATGGGCTTGTCCCATTTTGATTTGTTCAAGTGTAGCTTAGCTCATTTTTTTCATTTGGGCTTCACAAGTCCAACTAAAAAAGACATCCATATATGCATATATATACATACATTCATATGCATAGTTGTAGGTTATTAGTAAGAAAAATAATTTCTTTAACCAAAAATATAACTTTATAGCTAGTAGAATCTAGTTCGTTTACAAGACGCATTCGTCCAAAAATTGAGGTTGTTACAATCCAAGTCAAGACATTGTCCATTTATTGTAATTCATTGTAAATTGTTGTAATATTATATTCTTTGTAATTGTTGTAATTTAACTAGACTTTGTAATAACATTTGATGTAATAAAAAATTTAAATTTCCTGTGATTTTTGGGTGTTGTGACTCATTTGGAGGAAGATCCTGGAGTAATGTCACGAGTTCCTAGGTTTGGAATTCGGGGCGCTACAGAGTTGGTATCAGAGCTTACTTCAAATTGTAGTCTAACACCACAGAAAATTTGACTTGGATGCCCCAGTTAGAGTCGGGTTTTGTTGGGACAAGTGGGATGATTGTAAATTATATTGTTGCATTTTTGCAACTTATGTTTATGATTTTTCCTATGTCTGACCTAACCGCAGTGTGATTTTTCTTTTACTAACTTTTTGGTGCAACTGGATGTCGAAGAATCAAATCTGCAACCTGATGCCCAGGAGGCAAGCCTGCAGTCGGGCATCGATAGAGGCGAGCCCGCAATGCAGAAGTCGAGGAAGAAAGCGGAGGAGCCAACGGCGGTGACCTCGATGTCGAGGCGAGAATTCAACAGGATGTCCAAGCACAAGGTTCACATTAACTGTAAGGAGAAGAAGGTGATCATAGCCGTGCCCGAGAAATCAGAGATCGTGTTTCAAGGGAAGAAGGTGAATGAGAGAAAATTGGCTGCTGCAAGTGGAAGTAAAGTACCAAAAGAAGTAAAGGAAATACCCAATATACGAGATTTCCCTCTCGTATTTTTAGAGGAGTTGTCGGGACTACCCACATGCTGCATGTGCCCCTCGCACCGAAAAGGATGCTCATAAGAAGCATCAAGATGACGCCTTGGATGTTGGTTGTCTAATGCTAGCCAGCATGAACTCTGCGCTTCAATGTAACCCCTGTTTTTCATTTTATGTATTTTGTATGGTATTTTTCATTTTTGTGTATTTATCTCTCTTGTACTTTTTCTGAACCGTATATTGGATTTGTTTTCAATATATATTCATTTTTTTCATTTGAGATCCTTGTGTTCGATTGATTATCTCTTTTGTCTTGTTTTTCATCATTTTGATCTTTTCCTCATTTTTTGTCTCGTTCTCTTTATTTTATCTTTTTTTTTTTTGGTGTTATGGTGGTGTTTTGGTTGTATTTTCCTTTTCCCATTATTTTATCTCCTAATAAGATTTCCAAATCCAAAAATCCCAATCCTATTTGCATTCCTATTTTTATTTGACCCAAAATCCAAAACTCATTTGTATACCTATTACTAGATACTAATACCCACAACCCATTAACCCACATTTAAACCCCTATATATGTACCCCCTAATCCTTAAAACCTAACCCTAACCCTAATACTCTCTCTCTCCCTCTCCTAATCCCGGCCCCAATCCTCTTTGGGCTTCCCGGCCTACACTTGTCCTAAACCCGACACCATCCCTCCCAGGCCGAGCCCCACAGCCGGCCACCCCTACACCCTAACCTCCAGCAATCTCATCTCCGGCACCTACAAAACCGAACCCCTACATCCCCTTGCTTTGCCGATCACCACCACCATCAACAAACACATCTTGCATCAATCCCTACATCTCTTCGTGGTATTCTCAAAGTGGGTGCTTGCCTCTTTGATCATCATTGCTTCAAGGAGATCGTTCGTGAGGAGATTTTTTTCGTTGTGCTTGGATTTGTTGCTTGTAGCGGATTTCGTTCGTGGGTTTTTCTTCTAGGATTGATTGCATCATTCTTCATCCCCAAATTAAGGTATGTAACTTGTACTCCGATTCATTTGTTTGATACAAGTCAAAAAGTTCACCTATAGTGTAGTTGGGTCTAGAGACAACTCTTAATTATGTTTTCCTTGATGGGTTTTGTCTCTATTGTGATAATTTGGCCATAGATGACTCATGACACAAATCTTGACATGAAATAACCTAGGATTCGCCCGTTCTTGATTTCTAGTCGTGTATGTGAAAATTTGTGTGAAATTGTGTTTTGATTGAAACACATATGTTATATTTGGTGTGGACATGTTAATAACCCTAAATCATGATCTTTAGACACTTGGTAGGTTGTATTTCAAGTTTAGATGTGTTTGGACCAATATTCTTGAAGCTATGTCGTTTTTGTTTTGAATGGTGAAATCTGTATTTTGGCACTGTTCTGTTTTGTTTGCTGTTTTCGTCTATGCTACAGTCAGTATCTTGATTTCGGTGTAAAATATGAGTTTTAGATAATTTAGTCTATTTTCAAACCCCTATAACCTTGCTTGATTTTGATTTCGTATAACTGAGTTATGATGTTTTAGTACAGAGGTGTCGATCTTTTTCAGATTCTATTTTTGGGTTATTTTGATAACAAACTATTTTCAAGAACTATGCTATACATATTATTTTGATTTGAAACTTTGGTCAGCGTTTTTTTATTAAGTTAGGAATTACCTAGAATTTTGGTGAATTTTATTGATAAGTTTTATGTGGTGTTTCATACTCGTTTCTAAAATCTATACATGCTGTATGCTCGCTGTTCTATAAAGAATCCTATTTTCACTATGAATCCCTATACTATATGAAAAATATTTGTAAAATGTGAAAGTTAGTAAATTTTATCTATTTTCATATCCCTTTGGCGGAATTGGATTTCGTTTCACTGGTTGCGAGATATCTTAGTTTTCGTACAGCAGTGTTGGGATTTCCAGATTTGCTAAACTATGTTTTCTTGATGCTTTTGTATTTTTGATGACTGATCTATTCTTACTAGAAAATTCTGAAACTTTACGTTTTGATACTAAACATATAGGGGAATACCACAGATTTTTTCTGGATTTAATTGAGAGGTTTTGATGTTGTTTTTCTGACTGAGAATTCATTTTCCTGATTTCTAACTGAACATGTTTTCTGTTTTCGAACCTGTTTTGAGTTATGATGTTGTGAAGTACTATGTGACTTAATTGTACTTGTTGGATTCGTGTGGATGGCTAATTTCCAGATCCTTTGACGGATCCATATTTGCATTTCTGTAGCAACAAGAATCACTGTTTTAGTACTGTACTGTCATGCTGTCCTGAATATGAACATACACTGTTTTGCTCGTTTATGTGACTGTATATTGTCTATGATTGATTATTTGTTTCCCTGAACCTAATACTGATTATACCATGTTAGTTTGACACTATTTTGTGCACATCATGCATGTTTGATGACCATAATAAAAATAACCAGGTCGGGGTTTCGTATGGGAAGATCTAGTAGTGGAAAATATGGAAACGTGTACTTGGAAGGGAACTAGTGTTCCATACTGTTACTGTTACTGTTATTGTTACTGCTACTGTTACTGTTACTGATACCTGAGTACACTGCCCCATCATGGTCCACTATGAAATCTAAAAGCGAAACTATTTGTTGTAGCAACCATGTAGTAAAAACCGGGATGCATGAAGTGCTACCTAGTTAGTAATACACACAAGACTATAAGAACATAAAACTGAGACTGATAGACTGATACTATTAGACTGAGACTGTTATACTCAGACTGTTGGACAGATACTATTATACTGTTATCCTGATTCACTGATATACTGAGACTGTTACTAGAGACTGTTAGTTGCCATGTGACACTGCTTTGACATAAAACAACTATACTGATAGAATACCATGCTAGTTGACTGCCATGATATTAGTTAGTTTCCCCATGTGCTTGTATCCTATATTATTTGTGGCCCGCGACTTGCAATTGACGGGTACTTATTTTCTTCTTTTCTCCTTCTCCTGCAAATTTACTAATTGCAGATCAGGATGAAGGACTGCCATATGGTATTGGCGAGATGATGTATTAGTGCTGGAGATTCTGCTTTATTTTTATTTTTTTTATTGTTGCTTGAACACTGCATAAAGTGTATTTGGTTTATTGGATATTTATTGTATTTGGGCAATGTGATCCAGGATATTTGTTTTTGTCCAGACTCTGATTTATTAGAGAATATTGTATTTGGTTTCAAGTAAATTTCTGTTAGTAATCTGTTTCAATTATGCATGTTGGTTGATACTTTTGCTTCTGACTCTGATTATTTGTGTGAGATATTGCAAAGATTCTTGAACAGCTTATGAATGATGAAAATCATTCGCTGGGCTTTTATTACGTATCTGTATTCCGTATTCTTTTTGGGAAGCAGGGCGTGACAGGGTTTCCAGTGGTGCATCGAATTGCAAACCGAGGTGCCTCGAAATTGCATGCCGCAAAGTCAAACCCTCTCTCTCCCTTTTTGCTGAGTCGCTATCCCGTCTAGTTCTCTCTCCTCGTCTTGAAGACCGCAGCCTCCTTTCTTTCTGTCCATCTTTCTTTTTTTCTTTTTTTTTATTGCTTTATTGTTTTTTTTTCTTTCTCTTTGATGTAGCGCCACACACCCAACACCCCCTTCACGTTTCCCTACTGCTTCTCTTTATAAAGATAGAGATAGGTAGGTAGGTTTTGATAATTAAGGTTAGGTTAATAAATTAATTAATTAAAGTATAAGATTAAGATTAATCGTGTAATTAATTAACTAACTAATTAACTAAATCTCAAAACCATTTCAATCCATACTCTTTCTTTCTTCTTTTTCTTTTATTAATTTTTTTTTTATTGCATTTCATTCCATCCCTACTTGATTATAATATTTTATATTGGTTTTTCGAAGGGTCAATTTGTAAACAGGCACATTTGAGTGCTCAAATTTTGAAATCTTCAACCTTGTTTTCTTCCATGATTTCACCAGAAACGCCCACATTTTGCACTTATTCATCTCATTCCTACAAAATCAAATAAATAAATAATATTAAGAAGAAATAAGATAAATTTAAAGAAATAAACTAGAACACGCTATTTTAAAGCATAAAAGGGCCATAAAAATTATGTATAAATTTCACTCATCAACTGCTGAACAGAATATTAGTTAGGGAAAGACCATTATGATGGTCTAACATGCCAAAGGTAAGGGCAAGGGCAAAAAGCAGATTAAGAAACTCAAAGGCAAGGGGAAGGGCAAATGCAATTTCAAGCCCAACATTTCTGCCTTGAAACCTAAGGGTGGGGTGGCCAAAGAGGGCACGTGCTTCCACTGTGGTGAGACCGAACATTGGAAGAGGAACTGCCATAAGTACCTGGAGGAGCTTAAGAAGAATAAAGGAAGGGAGACTTCCACTACAGGTTGTGTAACAGCCCAAATTCCAAAACAAACTGAATTCAAAGTTCCACGGGAACTTTTCACTTCTCTTCGTACAATTTTACAAAGAAATTAAAACTTTACTTTACATCAGAGTTACATCTTTAAATTACATTTAAACAGCGGAAGAAATTTACAATAATTACATGAATAAACTGTACAACACTTGAAACATTCTTTAACCATCATGCATACTTTATTCTTGTCAATCTCTTTATCCTGCATGGAAACTGTGGGCTCGTCAGTTTATTCAACTGACGTAAGGATATAAAACATCAATTTTCTCCTACTTAGAAAGCACACACTTGTCACAAGAAAAACTACGGGGACTATCCTATAGATATCATGTTGTGCTGTGCACTTAGTCCATAATGCAGTTGTTATATTACATGACACTAATGCATGTTTATACGGATTCTATGCATCTCATACTACATAGGTCCAAGGGCAAGCCCTTAATTGTACTTCATCTTATAGGGTTCGGTCCCTCACCATGACATAAACTACTACGGTAACTACGGTAAGTATCCTAGATGTTCTATGAGTTACGAGCCCATGTCCAGACAGTCTAGAGAGGAATCCCACGCACTCACATAACGCATCATGCAGGCAAACTATGGATAATTCAACCTCTGTCATGGAACGATGGCACCACCCATAGTCACCAAACACCCCACAAGCGTCACCACCGGGACAATAATTTTGGAGTAGTGCTCACGCCATATCATGACGCATCAAGCAGGCAGTCTGTGAATCACTCTCACACCGCCAATCCGATGGCCCTCATACTCGTGTTTTTCTCTTACTTTCGTCACATCACCACTATGCATCAAATCCTTAGTTTATTTGAATCATGAATAAAATCAACCCCTAGAGTTAGCTCTTTCCTCTATACCGGTCTTAATCAACAATATGACCAACTTGGTCTTTCATCTCAATAATTCATCTCAACAATTATAATTCATTCAACTACCGGTAATAGGACTTAGTTACCCTCTAGTTCAAAATCTCATTCCATGTTCATAAATTGAGTATTCACACTCATCAATATTTTCATAAGTCAAAATGATTTTCTTCATTTCAATTCATGTATTACTTTTCACAATAATGAGACAAGATAGTTTCATTCTCACGATTTCTCGACTTACATATTTAATCTCTTAATTTTTTTCTTTGCATTCATAGGTCTAAAATCTCATTTATTTAACCTAAACAAAATTATTCTCATTTGCATTAAGTCATGAATTCTCAAAATAATTTTACATAATTTATCCTAAAGAAGAGAAATACATATTGCTTTAATTTATCACATAAACACCCTTATAATCTCTGTAGTCTTGATTAAAATTTCTTAATCAATCCATAGAAATTTTCTAGATAAGTTCAAATTAATCTCAGGATAATTAACATATTTTTTTCTAATTTAATTTTACAAAAGAAATCATTAAAATATTAATTTTTTCTTAAAAACTCAAAACCTAGGCCGAAGCCAGGTTTCGAACCAGCAACAGCAGCAGCATGCGCTACAGTAACGCTACTGTGGCGCAGCGGCTGACCAAAGAGGACAGAGCGCCCACGTGATACAAAGGGGCTCTAATTCTTTTATACTTGGGTCTCGGTATTGGGTTATTTTCGAAAAAAGGAAATAAAGAGTTTATGCCAAGATTTGAACCCATGACCTCCTACTACAGTGACGTTTTTAATTTGCACCCACTGACCAGTATGGACAGATTGACTAACCCATAGAGAAATAATTCCAATTTGTTTTGTACAAGACTGTAACTATTCTAGTTCATTAAAAAAACTTATTTCTTCAAAAATGTGATTTGTTCTTCTTTAAAACTAAATAAATTCCTGACTGAATTTCTTTCAAAATAAACAATGAATTTTAGGGTTTTTAAAGCCATTAAAATCTTATTTTTTTCCATATAGTCCTACTCTTTATTCATACAAAGTGTACATGAAAATTACATAATGTTCTATTAACAACTTCTTTTTCAAAGAGACATTTTTCTTAATTTCTTTCAATCATATTTTAGTTCCTCTTTATTAGACTAATGAGTTTTTCTTCCCTCTTTTTATTTACACACAAATTGATCATTTCTTGAATTTGGCCTAAATTACAAAATGTTCGTTTTTCCAACAACTAACATACAATGTTAGGATTAACTAGTAACAATCAAACTAGCCATAAACATACATAATTTTGTAGACTATCTAATTTTAATAACATGGAGATTCCCAAAATTTGTATTTTTCACATAAGCACTTTCTTAAGTTGCACTTTTCCCACATACATGTATATTCCAACATAGAGAATCATTCATTCTAAATTAGCATGCTAGAGCAATATCAAACTATCACAACAACAATTCTAATCATATCATTCAATCAATTTCACTAGTCATTTCATGCAATTTCACATATGTTTCTTTTCTCCTTAATCAAGTTACTAACATAAAGCAATATTTTCACTTATCTATTCTAGCATGATCAAAACACAACCTAGCATGGTACTACTTAGAAGTTAGAGAAATTTGCCCACCTATTTGAAGAAACAAAAGAAAGAACTTCTAGATATCTCATTGAACAAAGAGCGATCCTTCTCCTTCTAGATTGTGCCGCAAATTGCCTTCTCCTCCTTGTGCTTGATGGAACCCGAGCTCCCCTTTCTCCTCGCTGATTTGACCGGCCTCCAAAGGGAATAAACACACACACTAGCACACAAACTCAATCTTTCTCTCACTTTCTCTCAATCTTTTTCTAACTCTTGTGTTTCTTTCTTTCTTTCTTTACTAATTTCTTTTTAATGTGTTCCATGGAGAGAACTAGGGGGGTATTTATACTAAATTTGAGTGAGAATAGATGGCTAAGATTAGATCAAATAGTTAGGGATCAAAGGTTAGGATGAGTTGGGAAGTTGTAGTAACTACCCATGACTTGAGAAACCACCTCACCACTACACCCATCTCTCCCTCTCTCTTGCACAATCCGGCCTACACTCCATGGTGCATTTGCACGTGCAAGTACAATGCACATGCAAACTAGTACCCCCTACCAAAATTTGTTCATGCACATTTAATTAATTGTTTGTTAAGTTGGTCTACACTACAAGTTAGGTTAATTAAAAGAGAAATTTAATTAATTGGGCTCACTAATGGGCCAAAAGACCATGGGCTCAAGAGAATTAATTAATAAATCATTTATAATGGGCTAGAGAGATAAGTAGGCCTAGGATTTCATTTAGGCTTTATCTCTTAGGAAATAAAGAGAATAATTAATAGCTTAGGCTATGAAGAAATATTTATCTCTAGAAAAATGCATATGAAATTATACGTGCAAAACAAGTAAATCACAAACTCTTATAATAAAAATTCAAGATGTTATAGGTTGTAACACCCCAAATTCCATTTACATGTAATTCGTAGCACAACATGATCTTTTGCTTCAAATTCGTACAAATTTATAAGAAATTTAAAACTTTTTTTGTTATACAACATTGTTCTTACACCACGGAATTTAAATACAACATGATATACAATAATAAAATGCTTCGATCTTGTAACAGCTCATCATATTTACTTTAAGTCCATGCTAGGTCCACTCCTGCAACTAGAAAACTGTGGGCACGTCAGTTGCATACAGCTGACGCAATGCTATAAAATAGAGATTCTCTTACTTTAGCAAACACAAACTTAAATGTACAATAAAGTGTAAAAAGTGACTATCCTAAACATGTCAGTGTGGCGCCCCGAATTTCGTATAATATCTCAGAAATACGTGGCACAATTCCAGAATCAACTTCAATGTAATCATAAACATAGCAACCAAATACAGGAAAAATTAAAACTTTTATTACATCAATTGTTTACAAAGCACAACAGAAAATTAAACACCTTGAATTACAATCTTTCTTTTACCACACATTCTTTTACAATTTACATAAGCTATATTATCATTCTACCACATCCATCCAAATCCCAAGCTATAGGTACTTACCTGTAAAACATGAGGCTAGAGATAACCCTAACCCTCAAAACTACATGGGTTAGCCATAACAGTGTGAGTGACATAAAAATAAATGCAACATAAATAAACATTAGACATAGAATCATAAACAACATATATTAACAACAATAATAAATGAGATAGGAGATAACAAAAAATAAACATGAAAACATCAAGGAGTATGAGATAGTGAATAGTAGGGCATGAAAACATTAAGTGAAACTAGACTAAGTGGCAAGTGTAGACAAACAGGAAACAACATGCATAAAACCAAGTCAAGAAAATATCAATACTACATGCTTACTCTCTAATGCATACTTGTCGGATTCTATACATTCCACTCTACATAGGTCCGGTGCAAGCTCTTATCGTTCTCCATTTTATAGGGTTAAATCCCTCGTTATGCAACTAATCCTACTACGGTGATGCAAACAAGATCTAGAATACTCTGCGAATAGGCATCACAGCCCTCGACGCGCAAGCATCATGTAAGAATAGCTCAACAACCGGAGAATCATCTCCCAACCGTGTACCCCACGAATAGGCTTGTGAGGCCCTCGACGTGCAGATACACCGGGTACATACTGTGAATAGGCCCGCCGACCCTCGACACGCGAATGCACCCTGCATGCTCCGTGAATAGGCCTGTAGACCCTCGACACGTGAACATACAAATGTCCTCTCGAGACAGAACAACAAACTGTCCTGGAACGCATCCGTTGGACTAACAAAACAAAGAGTATATACTTACGTTTTCCAAGTTCTATTACATTTCCACTAGTGCCTGTCCTTAAGTTGGTTATTATTAAAACAAAAAAATCCTCATCTCTAGAGTTAGTGCGTCCTGCCGGACTTAATTTCACAGCAACAACCCCAAGACCCAACCGGTCTAAATTAACAAAATCTCATCTGCCGGTTCACAGGACTCCCACTCAACTCCTAGAGATTCACAACTCAACCATCAACATAAAAACCTTTCATCTTAATCATTTCATTTCGTTGTTAATTTACTCACAGTGATAATTTCATTCTTTCATCTTGTTTGTATATGAATACATATATATATATATATATATAGAAGAGATCTTCATTACTGTATATAAAGTGTGCATAGGTGTATTCTGTAGAAATCCCTCTACTGATAAGAAGTGTATGTATATACATATATATATATATATATAACATAGAATGATCACCTTTTTACCGAATTGAACATGCACAGGATATAGAAGAAAAACCCTTTTTGAAAAGAAGCATATGTGTATATATCATATATATATAGAAAATCTTTCACTGATATATATATATATATATATATATATATATATATATATATATATATATATGAAAAAAGGGGTATGAGCAACTTGCTCATTTAGTAAATAAGCAATTGATGATGTGGCATGCATGTGATTGGAAAAGCCTTAAAAAGGTTAGTTGTCCAATGTATCACATGCATGCCACATAATCAATTGCTCATTTACTAAATGAGCAAGTTGCTCATATCCCTTTTACCCATATATATATATATATATATATATATATATATATATATATTCCCCTTTACTGAAGTGAACAAATATGTATATAACTGATATATAGAAATCCCCTTTTGTTGAAAATAAGCAATTACAGGTTATATAAAAGATGATCTATATGCAGGTTGTAGGAGATGAACCTTATTGCACTGAAAACATATGCAGGATATGAACTGATATGAAGTATATATGCACAATGGGTATATATATATATATATATATATATATATATTTACTGAATGAAGTATATGCAGGAAGGGGTATATATACATCTCTCTTTTACTGAAATAGGAGTGTGTGCACAAATGAGTATATATGTATCTCTTTTACTGAAAGGTATATGCACAATGGGTATATATGTATATCTCTTTACTGAAATATATGAGTGTGTATATGAAGCCCTCAATGTATACACAGAGACTACCCAACTCAATCAGCTCAAGGTCTACAAATACATTACCTAGGTTAGGTCTTGTGCATGTTTTCAACTGATACCACTTAAGCCTTGCAAAATCAAAAAATCTAATTCCCTGAGATGATCAATCACCTCCAGTATAACATGTAAGGGTTGTTTAAAAGTACATCAAAACATATCAGGTTCTCAATTAGGGATTTTTCACAAAAGGTTATCAAAAGCCAGCAAGTAGGGGAATTAAGCATCAGTGCATGCATATATGCACTCATATAGGTATGAACAGTAGCTAAAAAATTCCCTTCATGATGGAAGCAGTGTATAAGTATATATATATATATACTAGATCAAGAATGCAATGGACAATTCACCTCAGTTCAGCCAGTTCAATGCTTGAACCCAAAACCAATTCTATAACTTCTTTGCTCATGTATCAGTTTTGAAAATAAGGACAAACTTAACCTGCACATTGAAGATTTCTACTTTAAACTTGATTCCCCCTCAATGTTTTGTTATGTGAAATTGTTAAATTCAAACTCAAGTGGTTCATTCACCTCAGTCCTCAAATTGCCCAAAATCCACAAAACACGCACACAACAGATCCGAAATGCAATACTTCCTCTTTCACTTCAAAGCTTGTTTCTTTTAGTGCACAAACTTGTTATATACATTCTCCAATCATCTACATCAGTGTATCCATGATTATAAGCAATTTATAAGACTAATTAGTAGGTTTTAGGTGTCAACAATGTGTATATGCTCATATCACAGAAACATATCTCACTTTGTTCAACTTGTCTATTCTTTTATGCAATACATCACACAACCCATTATATATATTCAAAACAACAATAGAATAATTGAAACATTCTACTCATGATCTCTATTAGGTTTTTCAACAATCACAAGTCATCAAATTAGGGTTTTGGTCATTAATAGCATAATTTCAAGAAAAGATTCAATCTTTCATTCATCTATTTATCAGAATTCATTATATCTCCACATCATCATCTAATACAATTACTAATAGATAGATCAACACATACAACATGCTTAGAACAATAAGAAAATAAACCTAAGTCACTCACCTCATTAAAGAAATCAACTCAATTAATAAAGAATGAAAAAAGCCCTTCTTTGGCAAAATCAAAGATCATCTCTTCGAAACTCCAAGAAATTAATAATACAAAAATATTTTATTTTTTTAGAGGAGAGGGACGGCTGTAGTGGCTATTTTATAGGTCAAAATTTGGAGTTTTTAGGATTTTACAAGTTTATGGAAACATCCCTCAACAAATTATTAATTTACATATATAAACCTTTCTTTAAAAAAGTAGTTAAATAAGTTAAATAAATTAAAATAAAACCAAACCATTTTACTACTGAGTTATCCAACCATCAAGCATAGCCCAGAAACTAAAAAAATTTTAGATTTGTACTAAAAGTGGTAATTTTGCACAAAAGTCCCTCTTTTTGTAATATTTGCAAATATGTCATAAAATATTCAAAAAAAAATCCAAAAAGTTCAGAAATAATATCTAATAATAAATAATGAGTTTTTCAAAAATAATTTTTGACTTTGAACTTTCCAAGAAAATATTTGCACAAGATCCACTTAAATTCCATATTTGCAAAAAACACCATATTTGTTTAAATCTTTACCAAATCAACTCTAAATAAAACTTAAATAGATTTTATTTTCAATGATGACCATGGAAAGCCCAAAAATCAGTAAAAACGAATTTTCATTATTTGCTTGAGACCAAAACGGCTTTTTACATAAAAGCTCATCTCTTTCGAAGTATTTATAAAAATAGTTCATTTACTCAGAAAAATCCCAAAATTTAGGATATACTTAATTATAATAGGAGAAAGTATCCAAAAAATTAAAAGTGGATATTTGCACCTAAAAAAATATTTGCACGCATTTTGCATGTGTAAAATTGAGAAATTCATAAAATGATCAAATTAATTCAAATAAGTCTGAAAAATAAAATATCATAAATAAATGAGGAAAATCAATCATTAAACGTAAAATTTTAAGAATCCAAAATATCCTAACTCCGTATGTGTGTTGCATGTGCAAAATTGCAATTTCAAGAAAATAGTCAAAATAGTCAACTTTACCAATATAATATTATCTAGTAATGCAAAATAAATCATTTTATTTTGCGGGGTGTTATAGTCAGTGTATGATATGACTTAATACCTAATACAGATATTACACTACGATGATACTATTGCATACTTGTTCGGATTTTAGGCATCCCATACTACATGGTCCGAGGGCAAGCCTTTCACGTACTGCTCATTATAGGGTTTACATCCCACATCATGCAACCTAACCCAATGAATATACTCGAACGCGTATCACCAAAGAGTCGCACCCCTAGGATAATGGACCTTACCGGCCTATCCCTAGCCCACCTTAGTGGATTTATCAGCCGTATCCTCAGCCATGAACCCTAGCAAGTCGATCTCTTGCAACTACGAACCAGGCTTACCCCTAGCCCACTTTAGTGGATTTACTGGGAATATCATGTCCATCTCGAAGATTCCTAGGAACTACAGTGTCTTTACCGACATTTCCGATGATAGACAATCATACCCCTAGCCTATATACATGGATTTACCGGGCGTACTCCTCGATCTCGGACCCATAAGAGCTGATCATTCTTTACCGGACATGTTCGTCGTTGTTTCTATCATATCTTCTTCTAGTGCCTATCCTTAGGTTTGATTTTAATTATCACAACCTAAAGCGAGCTTACCCTACCGGACTTAATCAACAATACGAGAAACAATAGCCCACACTGATTACTTCTCAAATTTCTTTATTCATAAACTGTCGGTTAACAAGGGTCTCGCCTAGCCTCAATTAGGATATAAAGAACCTCAACATAAACCTTTTAATCACTATCATTGTTTTTCTTTATCCACTTTCTTCATATTTATTTATTAAGAAGTATTCAACTTCTATAACAACAATCACTAACAATTTCTCAAACCAAATTTTTTTAGACAAATCATTGGTTAACGAACCAATTCATTCACTTTAATAATATTCTTAATGTTCCTCCAATTAATCACCAATTCTTATGACCAAAATTTCTTAGGATTAATAACTAGAAATTTATTATTTACATCTCACACTCATACATTGATTTTATTTTAAACCAACCCTTAAAATCTTTAATCATATACATTTTCTTGAATTCAAATCTCATCCACATGACTATAATCTTTAGATTCTCAAAATATATCTTAGAATATTATAAAACAATTCCCAAGTGTTCTAATAATATTTTAGAATATATCTATGGATTTTTCCAATTTTTACATCTTGGGAAAAAATTAAAAAAAATTAAATAAACTCAAAAGAGGTCACCTGGATTCGAACCCGAGACCAACAGAGACCCCAAAAGTCGCCCAACCAGTGGGCAAATTTTCACATTTGATAAAATGCTCCTCTGATTTATTTTTATAACCCAGAGAGCCAAAAGAGTTAATTTCACCAAAAAAAAAAAAAATCAAAAAGGCAGAGCCAACTCAGGGCCCGAACACACAACCAGAGAACCACCCCCCCCCCCCCCCCCCCCCCGGCGACACGTGGCAGCACGTGGCGCGCTGGCGCTTGCACTAGCCACCACAGCCAAGCACCTTATTGAACTTACAGGTGTTTAATTCCTTATAACTCCCCTCTCTGTTTTATCTCATTTATAATTATTTCAATCATTTTCGATTTCTAATCTCTTTTCTCAATTTAATTGTTCATAAAACACGTTTCTAAGTTTCCAGAAATAATTTCTCATTAATTTTATTCCAAAATTATTTCCAATTTAACTCAAATAATTACTTATATAAATCGAGTACTCATATGTTTTGATTAGAAAAATTGACTACCATCATGAATGCATTTTTTTAGCAATTCACCATTCCCATCGATTTTATAATTCACTCCTAATATTTACACAATTTCTTAAGCACAAATTAACAACTTTATGTATTCAGATACATAGTTCATACAATCTAATCATGGCTTATTATTTGTGCCTAACAACATTACCATACGCTTTTAAATAGATTTTCAATTGACAATCTATCAATTCTATGATGTAACTTTCAATTAGCATACAATGATTCTCATAATTCATTACAACTAACAATTCTAACAACACAATATGCATCACAAAAGTAATTGAAAAACTCATAATAATTAACAATTTCAAGCATAAACTACCTACACATGCATACTATATTAATTTAGAAAGTAAAAGAGACACCCACCTTGTCTTGATGCAAATTGAAATAAGAACTCCTAGAAAAATTGCTCCAAGCTCCAACACAACTAGCCTCCTCTTTAGCACTATGAAAACCGAAGCTTCTTCTTGCCAAAATTCCCGAGCTCCTTTCTTTCTTTTCCTTTCTTTTGTTTTCTTTTGATCTTTTGTGCATTGTTCATACTATAGGAGGGGGGTATTTATAGGAGTATTGTGTGGATGAGATGACTCCCACTACTCAAATAACTACTCACTCTCCCACACACACTCACCCACTCTCCCTCATCTATCAGGTGTGGCCGGCCAAGTCCCATGTGCACACCACGTGCACGTGCACCCAATATGCACACACTTCTCTTTTTTTATTAATTGTTATTAATTTATTTGTAGGTGTATGTTACATGACAAGTTTGTAGGATTTAAAGTATTCATTTAAAATGTAGAATTAAACATGGACTTCTCTTTTTAATTAATTTTTAATGGGCTTTAAAATAGATTTTAGGCCTATGGGTTTTTTAAAAAATAAATAATACAAATGTGGCAAATAAAAAGAGAAGAAAAATGTGCATAAATTTAGAAAATTTTAGGGACTAAAATGCATAAAATTTTACGTACAATGCACGTGCAAAAATATTAAAAATTATTTTATTTTTTCCTGGGATGTTACACAGATATTTTTGTTATAGAAGTCAATTTATCTACTTTTGCATCTTGGATATTAGATATTGGATGTGGATCTCACATTTGTGTAAATGTGTAAGATCTCAAAAGGAGTAGACCATTGGCTAAGGGTGAAGTTGACCTACGAGTTGGAAATTGAGCAAAAGTTGATACTTTAGCTATAGGAACATTTGATTTATCATTGCCCACTGGGCTTATCATTGAATTAGAGAACTATTATTTTGTGCCTGCTATTAGTAGGAATATTATTTCTATTTCTTGTATGGACAAGAAGGGTTTTTCATTTATAATAAAGGAAAATTTTTGTTTTATTTATTTAAATGATATATTTTATGCTAGTGCACAATTGTATAATGGACTTTATATTCTCGACCTCGAAAGGCCTATCTATAATAAAAATACTAAGAGGTTCAAATCAAATGATACGACCTTACTTACCTCTGGCATTGTTGTTTGGGCCATATAAATAAAAGCTGCATATCCAAAGTCCATAAAGATGGATTCTTGGACTCATTTGATTTTGAATCATATGAGGTATGTGAACCTTGTTTGTTAGGCAAGATGAAAAAAGCTTCATTCACTGGAAAAGGTGAAAGAGCTAGTGATCTTTTAGGTCTCATATATAGTGATGTCTACGGACCTTTCAACACATTGGTTATAGGAGGTTTTCAGTACTTCATTACATTTACTGATAATTTCAGTAGATATGAATTTGTGTATCTGATCAAACACAAATCAGTAATTTGAGAAGTTCAAAGAATTCAAGAATGAGGTACAAAACTAACTTGGTAAAGGTATTAAAGCCCTTCGATCAGATCGAGATGGTGAGTACTTAAGCCAAGATTATGATGACCATCTAAAAGAGTGGGATAATATCTCAACTCACTCTCCCTATAATACCGCAATAGAATGGTGTCTCTGAGAAGAGGAATTGGACCTTGTTAGACATGGTCTAATCAATGATGAGTCATGCAAATCTTCCAAGCTCCTTCTGGGGACATGCTCTATTAACAACTGTTTTCACACTTAACCGTGTTCCATTTAAAATAGTTCAAAAGACACCATATGAGATATGGACTGGGAGGTGTCCTAGTGTATCTTTTATGAAGATTTGGGGTTGTGAAGCCTATGTCTTTTATGAAGATTTGGGGTTGTGAAGCCTATGTAAGGTGCCTAGTCCCTGATAAACTTGGTCCCAAATCTGATAAGTGCTTCTTTGTAGGATATCCCAAGGAAACCAAGGGATACTATTTCTATAATCCGACCGAAGGCAATGTGTTTGTCGCACGGATTGTTGTGTTCCTGGAGAGATGATTTGTCTCCTAAAGAATCAGTGGGAGAACAATAGAACTTGAAGAAATTCAAACTTCACAAAGTAGCAGCGAACCAATGGTGGAAATGGAGCAGACTCCACAAATTGTTGTGGAACAACCACCTGCTCAAGTAGCATAAGGCCTACGTAAGTCTAATAGGATACCTCATCAACCCGAAAATATGGATTTTTCATGACTCAACATGGTGAGATATTACTCGTGGATCAGGATGAGCCTACGACTTATAAGGAAGCTGTTAAAGGCCAACATTCTGAGAAATATTTTGAGTCCATGAGATCTGAGATGGATTCCATGTATACTAACGAAGTATGGACCTTTGTAGACCCACCTGAAGGGGTAAAACCTATTGGGTGCAAATGGATTTTCAAGAAGAAAACTGACATGGATGGTAATGTGCATACTTTTAAGGGGAGGTTGGTGGCTAAAGGTTTCAAGCAAGTTCATGGTGTAGACTATAATGAGACTTTTTCTCCAGTTGTCATGCTTAAATCCATTCGGATCTTGCTTGCTTTTGCAGCATATCATGATTATGAAATGTGATAGATAGATGTTAAAAATGCTTTCCTAAATGGAAATCTTCTCGAGGATGTGTACATGACACAGCCTGAGGGTTTTGTCACTCCAAAGGATGCTCAAAAGGTGTATAAACTGCAATGATCCATCTATGGATTAAAGCAAGCTTCTGGAAGCTGGAATCTTCATTTTGATGATGCAATCAAAGAGTTTGGTTTCATCAAGAACAAAGATAAACCTTGTGTCTACAAGAAGGTTAGTGAGAGCACAGTTAAATTTCTGGTGTTGTATACAGATGACATACTACTCATCGGGAATGACATCCTTATCTTACAGTCTATAAAGACTTAGCTAGAAAAATGCTTTTCCATGAAGGACTTGGGTGAAGCTACCTATGTATTAGGCATCAAGATCTATAGAGATAGATGAAGGAGACTGCTTGGCCTGAGTCAGAGTGCATACATAGACAAAGTATTGAAATGCTTCAATATGCAAGAGTCCAAGAAAAGATTCCTCCCTATGTCGCATGGTGTAAGCCTGTCTAAGGCTCAGTGTCCTTCCACCCAAGATGAAAGAGACCACATGACTAAAATTCCATATGCATCTGCAATTGGATTTATCTTGTATGTCATGTTATGTACTCGAGTCACGCCCCTGCTTTCCAAAAGAGAATACGAAATACGGATACACGACAAAAGCCCAGCGAATAATTTTCATCATCCATAACCTGTTCAGAATCTTTACAACATTTCACAAGAATAATCAGAGTCGGAAGCAAAAGAATCAACCAAGCATGCATATGTGAATCAAAATACCAACAAGAATACTTGAAATAAAATATTATAATCTCAAATAATCCTGATCTGAATAAGTCAAATATCCTGGGTCACATTGGCCCAAATACAAAATAAATCCAAGTAAAAGATACAATTGTTCAAAACAAGCAACAAGAAATAATAATAGCAAATCCAGCACTAATATCTCATCTCGCCTACACCATCTGGTCCTGCTCTCCAAAATTTGCAATTTAACAATTGCAAGAATAAGAAAAAGAAAACAAACTCCCGTTAATGCAAGTAACGGGCCGCTTGTAATGCCGATACAAGTACATGGAAAAACTAAACAAATAGCATGGGATATGCATGATAATAATGTATAATAACTTGCATGGTAAGGTGAACAAGTACAAGTAGCATGCATCAAGTGTCAAGTGAACAAGAATTATGTAAACAAGCATCAAGTATCAAGTATCATGTAATCATGCAAGCAGGCAAATAGGTAATCAAGTATACAGGTAACATGTATCAGGCAAGCATGTAACAGGTATCATGTAACAGATGTTAGGTATCTTGTATAGGTAGCAAGTATCAAGTGAACAAGTATCAAGCATCATGTATTATGTATTATGTCATGTCAAGTCTTATATTTATTACTATTTAGGTAGCACTTCATACATCCATACTTTTACTACATGGTTTCTACAGTCAACACAGTTTCGTTTTAGATTTCATATGGGATTCTATAGGGCCGTGTACTCAGGGACAAGTAATCCAAATCATATACCAAATTCCAAATTAACCAAATCATATACCAAATTCCAAATTTACCAAATCATATACCAAATTCCAAATGTGGAAAACATGGGCCTCCTTCCGAGTACACTTTTCTATATTGTCCACTACTAGATCTTTCTCTTAACCCTGGCTGGTTACTTTTTATTACCAAATACACATGATCACGAGATAACGAGAACAAAATCGGGACAAGACAAGGATGTATCAAGAGCTCATATGATGCAAGGAACATGTTCTAAATCACAAAATACAAGAAACAACGTTTAAATATTTAAACATAGCAAAATATCAATTCGGGACAGCATGACGTTGTTGTACCAAAACTGAGATTTCCGCTATCACAGGAATGTAAATCTGGATCCGTCAGAAGCTCTAGAAAATAGACTCCCGGCCGAATTCAGAAAGCATATATAAGTCATATAGTATTTCACAAAAATATAACTCAAAACTGAATTGAAACTAGAAAACGTGTTCAGCCAAAAATTAGAAGATTGTATTCAAAGTCAGGAAAACAGCATGAAAACTCATTAAATAAATCCACGAAAAATCTAGGATATTCCCCTATATGTATAGTAATATAAAATCAAGTTTTATATTTTTTCCAATAAAAATAGAGTAATTAAGTAAAATCAGAAAACAGCAAGACACGACAGTTTTGTAAATCCGAAATCACAAACACTGCAGTACGAAAACAGCAATATCTCATAAAACATAAATCAAAATCCAAATCTTCCAAAAGGGTAATAAAATAGATACAGTAAGATAACTTTCATATTCAAAAATATTTTAGAAACAGCAAGTAGAATTAGGTTGAAAATCAGGTTCTTTACTTAACAGTAGTAAAATTATGCATGTAAAATCTTCATTTGCAAGCATGAAAAAGGTTTGTAAAACTCCTCAAATAAATCCATCAAAATTCTGGGGTAATAAAAATCAAGTTAAGAAGTACTGAGAAAAATTTCAGGTCAAAATAATAATTTTAGCACCATAATAAAAAAAGATTACTCTTCAAAAATCATAGAAAACAAAAATTGGAAATCTTTCGACACCACTGTAGTAAAATAGGCATAACTCACAAACTGTAAATCGAGATTGAGATCTGTCAAAAGGATTGGAAAATAGACAGAATCCTCTGCAAATCATGTTCACAAATTATTTTCAAATACTGACCTTAATAGGGTCTAAAATACTGATCAAACGGGAAAACTGACAAAACTAAAAATATCGCATATGCACAAAATCTATTAGTTCACATAGAACTCATCCAAAACACAACCAAACATGAAATAGAGTATACTAGATGTCCAAGCAACATGTTATAGGGTATTTCACAAGTCCAAGACAAGTTTATCACAAATAACACGAACGAGCACAAGATAACATATGAATAACACGCATATATGCAAAAAGATATGGTCAATCCTAGGTTATATCATGTCATGTATGTCGTGAGGCAACTACGGTCGAATCATCACAATAGAGACAATATCAACAAGGAGATTTACACACAAATTGTCTCTAGAACCCAACTACACTACAAGCAGTATTTAGTACTTGTATTTACAAAAAAATTTAATACAAGTTACTTGCCCGAGAGATGACGATGGAACGAAGCAAAGAGAATAACGGGAACGGTTTCCCGAGCACGAACCCAATGAACGAACGGATCACGAACCAATCACGAACACAAACCAACGAACGGATCACGATGACGATCAAGATCAAGATGATCAAACAACGATCGGGCGGATCGGCACAGATGAGATCAAGATCAAGATCAAGATCAACAAGATCGGATGGTCCAGATCAAGGTGATGATGAAGTTGATGGTGACTTGCGATCGAATAGCCAAGATCACCCCAATGGTGACGATCAAGATGATGATGATCAAAGTAGATCTGACGGCCCACATCTAATCAAGCATGATGATCAAGATCCAACGGATGGCCAGAAACAAAACCAAGAGGACAAGATGATCACGATGATCAAGAAGATCAGACGGCCGAGATCCACTTGAACATGAACCACTTGAACACACAGCAACCCCTCAATAATGGCTGGCTCGACGACGGCAGAACACAGGGGCAGTGCTCGGGGGAGGTGATAGTGTCCAAGGGGGATCGGTGGTGCACTGGCTGCAGGCAGGCAGAAGGTGGCCAGTGGGCTGAGACAACTGTTGTTGCTACAGTCGGGAGAAGCACAGGCTAGACCACAGGCTACGCTGCACCACAGGGGACCATGGGGTGCCAGAGGTGACTGGCTGGCTGGGGGACGCTGCGTTGGAGGTTGCGTCGCAAGATGGCGCGCTGTGCTGTCGAGCGTCGGAGGAAAGAAACCAGGGCAACGGGAGGAGACGAAAGGGGAGACAGGGTCGGGGTCCTGCTGTTGTCACTGCACGGTCGCGACAGCACTGGGGACGAGGGAGAGACGGAGGGAAAGCGGAAAGAGATGTTGGGGGTGCTTCGGAAGGGTGAGGAGGAACGGAGAGAGAGAGACGAACAAGAGAGGGATCAGCGGGATAAAGAGGAAGACGAAGCAGCTGCATGGGATGAGAACAGGGGGATGAGAGAGAGGTATATATATGGGTTCAAAAGCTAGGGTTAGGGGTGAACAGCAGTGTAGGGTTGGGTGTAATTAGTGTAACGGGTCTGGGTAAAGTTTAGTTAATGGGTAAGGTGGAATAGTGATTAACGGGTTAGGTAATGGTATAATGGGTATGGTGTTTAATAAGAAATAGGGTTTTAAAATCCAATAGGGAAATAGGGTTTAGGGGTATAAAAATCCAATAAGAAAACATAAAATAACCAATAAAACATAATTTTAAAAAATAATGTAATTTACATTACAATATAGACTTTATTTAAAATAACTACAATTATAGTTAGTACATAGAAATTGATTTTAAATAAACAGTCAAAATTAATACTGATTCTAATAGTTAAAAATACAAATACTACTAATAATAATGATAACAATAATAATCATGCTAAAAATAATTTAAAAATAAAAAAATAACCGTAATAATAATAATGCGGAAGAATAGTAATAATTACAATATAAAATCATTGATTAAAAATTAGACTTTAATACAATTTACCCAAAAAAAAAAACGAAAAAATAATTTACAAAAAAAAAGTAAAATTGAAATACCGAAAATACACATAAAATACATTTTTTGGGGAAACAGGGGTTACAACTCGTCCAGATTTCTCATATGCTTTTAGCATGACGAATAGGTACCAGTCAGATCCCGGTGAGAGTCACTGATAGGTTATGTCTAATCACAGACATTCCAGTTATTTGCGTAGCAGTGATGTATTGCTAGATACCGCTCACTGTTTGTAATTCAAAATATGATTTTAGTATTACTGTCAATCTAATGGGAACCTACAGGGTCACATACTTAGAATGGATCGAAAGTGGGATTTAAATTCGTAAGATGAATTTAATGGGGGATCCAAGTAAGGCTTGGACTCTTGACATTGGTTGGACATTTAATTAGATTAAATGGGCTGACTAAAGTTAAATGACCTACACACGAATCTGAACCAGGTCAAATTGTGAGTCCAACAGCCTCATTACTCTCGTAGAATTGATTATCTGCACCTATATATATGATACGTATCTGTGAAAAAGTTATACATGAGAAAATCCTAGCCGTCACAGAAATTGTAGGAGAGACAGATCGTGAGGATCATTCCCTTCCCGCAACTAGCACCGTGGCGTGAGGAAAAGCTTGATTTGACACATTCGTGTGTATACCATAGAGGCAGCGCAATATTGTAGTGTTGTGATCAGCATATTGTGTAGACAGCAGATCCATCTTCAATGTATAACTCCTAAACACGATTTATAGTTTTCGCATGGATCCATGACTAGGTTTCAATATATTTTTTTGTAATTTTTCTGCTGTGCATTTAATCTGAGATTACCCTTGAAACCTAACACTCACAAGGCCTTTTCTTGTTGCGGGCGTGGTATCCGAGGCCGACCTTCATGCGGAGTCCTCTCAAGAACTAAACTCGCTGCACCCATGGTGTGACGTCCGAGGCCGACCCTCATGAGGAGCTCATAAGGCCTCAACTCACTACGCCCACATCATGGTGTCCAAAGCCGACCCTCAAGAGGAGCCCTCACAAGCTCTCAACTTGCTGCACCCTCAGTGTGGCATCCAAGGCCGACCCTCATGAGGAGCTCTCACAAGGCCTCAACTCGCTGCGCCCTCGACGCGGCGTCCGAGGCTGACCCTCATGATGAGCCCTTAAAAGGTCTCAACACGATGCGCCCTCAGCGCGGCATCTAATGCCAACCCACATGAGGAGCTCTCACAAGGCCTCAACTCGATGCACTCTCAGCATAGTATCCGAGGTCGACCCTCATGAGGAGCCCTCACAAAGTCTCAACTCGCTGCGCTTACGATGTGGTTTCCTAGGTTGACCTTCATGAGAAGCACTCACAGTGCCTCAACTTGATGCACTCTCGGCATGGCATCTGAGGCCAACCCACATGAAGAGCCTTCACAGAGTTTCTACTCGCTGCGTCCCGGTGTGGTGTCTGAGGCCAACCCTTATAAGGAGCCCTCACAGGGCCTCAACTCACTGTGCCCCTCGGCGTGGCATCCGAGTCCGACCCTCACGAGGAGCTCTCACAATTCCTCAACTTGCTGCGCCCTCGGCATGGCGTCTGAGGCTGACCCTCAGGAGGGGCTCTCACAAGGCCTCAACTCGCTGCACCCCCGGCATGGTATCCGAGGCAGAAACTCATGAGAGCCCTCACAAGGTCTTAAAACACTGTGCACCCAGCTTAGCGTCCAAGGCCAACCCTCATGATAAGCTCTCAAAGGCTCAACTCATTGTGCCCTCGGCATAGCATCCGAGGCCGACCCTCATGAGGAACCTTCACAAGGTTTCTCACCTGTAACGCCCCGAATTCCAAATACAACTGAATTCGAGAGTTCTACAGGATCTTTTCACTTCTTTCGTACAATTTTACAAGGAATTTAAAACTTTTATTTCAACAATAATTACATCAGAGTCTTTTACATCAATAAGCAGCGGAATCAATAAAATACAACAATATTGAATGTACAATTGTTACAACTTTAACATTTAAGTAATCAACAGCATCAATCATCTTTATATCTTCATGTAACTCCACATCCTGCATATAAAACTGTGGGCGCGTCAGTTGCTTACAACTGACGAAATATTATACACGGCCATCCTCTCTATGCTGGAAACAGTATAACGATTCTCAAATACTTTAGCAAACACAAACTTGATCACTAACAAAGCTACAAAGGGACTATCCTGTTGATGTCGTGTTGTGCGGTGCACTTAGTCCTTAATGCAGTTATTATATTACATGACACTAATGCACACTTGTTCGGATTCTATGCATCCCATACTACATAGGTCCGAGGGCAAGCCTCTTAATCGTTCTTCATTTTTGTATGGTTCAATCCCTCGCCATGACTTAATCTACTACTGTAACTACGGTGAGTATCCTAGATGGTCTGTGAGTACAAGCACGTGTCCTGGACCCTGGAGGGGAATCCCGCGCCATGTCTTGACTCATCAAGCATGCATTCTGCGGTAATTCAGCCTCCTCCCTGAACACGATCCTCTTGCAGTCACCAAAACATCCCACAAGCGTGACTAAAGTCCGATCATTACTGAGTTGTGCCCGCGCCATGTCTTGACTTATCAAGCATGCATTCTACGGCTCACACACCCGCACCGTACCCTAGCTCTCATACTCATGTTTTTCTCTCACTTTCATCACCTCCACTATGTATCTATCTGTAATTTCAGCAAGTGTCATAGACGTTCCATGATTACAAGCACGTGTCCAAGACCCTGGAGGGGAACCTCGCGCCATGTCTCGACTTATCAAGCATGCATTCTGCGATAGTTCAGCCTCCTCCCTGAACACGATCCTCTTGCCGTCACCAAACATCCCACAAGCGTCGCCAAGATCCCGATCATTCTGGAGTATATTGCCCACGCCATGTCTTGACTCATCAAGCATGCATTCTGTGGATCACATCCGCATCGTAGACCCGAGGCGCCCAAACTTATGTTTTTCGCTTACTTCCATCACAGCCTTAGAATCATGAATAAAAATCAAAGCTCTAGAGTTAGCCTCTCCACTCAACCGGACTTATTCATTCATTACAATACATGACCAACCTTGGTCTTTCAAATTCTCATTTCATTTCATTTCATTGCCGGGGGAGACTTAGCTACTCTTTCATTTCAATTTCAAATTCACAATTTCCAATTGAGCACTTTCAGCTCATAATTCATTTTAGAGTCTCTCAGACTTTCTCATCATGATCTTAGCCTTTCATATTCATTTAATTCTCAATCCTCATCTATGATTCATTTCATGTAAATTTATACAGCAACAAATAGAGTTTACCAATATCCAGATTCACAATCTTTACCACAAACAATTCACAAGATTTCAGATATATCAAAAAGCACTCTAGACAGTCGACTGGGAACTCTACCATTCGACTTATCCAGTCAAATCCAGTTATTCATAACCACTCGGGAGAGTCGACTGCTGCACACGGCAGTCGGCTGTTCCGCAGTGTTCCAATTTCAATTTAACTTCTTTATAAATTTCATCTTTCATAACCTTGTGTTCATTCCACAATAAAAACTCAATCAAATCTTTATAATCTCGTATTCAAACTTATTAACTTTCATTTGTCAAAACCAACTTCAAACTCAAGAACCAGGAGACAGTTCGGTTCAGTCGACTGGTGGCAGTATCAGTCGACTGTCCCGCGAGTACTTGAACACCAAAACAACAGTCAGCTCGATCCAGTCGACTGTGAAGGCAGTCAGTCGACTGACCTGCCGACGAAAATTAATTTTTAACACATACCAGTCGACTGTGGAAGTAATCAGTCGACTGTCAAATCCACAATTTGCATCTTTGCATACATTTTCGACCTTTGAATCGATTTATACTTCCATATACAAAATATAATTTATTTCCAGAATATATTCCTTTTAAAACATTATCATATATATAATATCAATTCCCAAGTTTCTCTTTTTCCAATCAAAAATGCATCAAAACGCATTTTCCAAATAAACTACTTTCTTTTATCAAAATCACTTTACAAAATCTCTATACTCGTATAAATAACATTTTGAGGTTATAATCACACTTCTTTACCACATTCTCAACATGCATCAATTTATACAATCACTTCAATTCTAGTATCTCAACTAGCAATCATAACAAGCATGACAATTTGCATTTACCATAATCAATCAGGATTTACCGATTCATTTCTATATTAACTTGCATGCAATCAATTCAATTTCAACCCAAATAAATTATATATCATCTATCATGCATTTCTACTCCTAAATTAGAAAGCATTTAAGAAACACCCACCTAAAGTTGAAGAATTGATACCAAAATGAACTCCTAGAATTAGGAGCTCCTAAAGAAAGCTTCCAATTGCAACTCCTCGAAATCCGCGCACCAAAGCAAGCCTCCAAGCTCCACATCGGCAAGCATCCATCATCAAGAGCATCTCCATCCCCACTCCATTCGGCAACAACAATGGCAATCTCCCATCTCCCTTCATGTACACATACTATGTATGTACATATATATACATTAGTATATGTCTATAGGTAAGTGAAATGGTGATTTAGGTGGAGAATGGACAAAGCTTTGCTGGTTTGTTGATTTCGGCATGGCAGTAGAGAAGAGAGAAAAAGAGATGAGAGAAAGAGAGGCTAAGAGTGCACTTTTATAAGAAGGCTAATGGGTAGTTAGTATAACTACCTCCACATGAACACCACTAACCCATTATAAATTTTGTAACTTACTTTCCCTCTTATTTTCAAAATCAAAACTCCAGAATTTCCCTCTCCTCATGAGCAGCCCGGTCCCCAAATTGTGTGCACATCGCACGTGTGCACGTGCACGTGCTTTGTGTACAAAACAATTTATTTATTTAATCCTTTTAAAATAATTATTTATATATGTAATAAATATATAAAATTAACTTTAAAAATTATACTTTTCATGCACAATAAAATGGAAGGAAACATTTCATGAAAATTTATTTTGAAGGAAGAACGCGCTTAAACACGTGCACCAAAACACGTGCGTCGCCCGTAAAATCTCAAAAATACAAAAATTGATTTTATGAACCGAAAAATATTTATGATCAATTGGAATGCAATAGAAAGTATATTTAATATACATATTTGATAATATACTCAAACATACAGAAAACGCGTGTATTGCACGTAAAAATTTATTTTAACTAAAGATAGTCAAAAATTGAATTTTCGTTTACAAAATAAATTCAAATATGTTTATAATGATAAATAACTGAAATCCATTGAAAACTTTGCACGTAACAGTAGAATACCCAAAATCGACACGTGCATCGATAATACGTAGAAAGCACGTAAAAACTCAAAGATTGAAATTTTGCATTTGAGTTGCCTTAAATGTGATTTTTAAGAATACAAGATTGTATAAATAATAGGAATTCAAAATACATATCAAAATGCGTTATGGATATGATTAGTAATAGTACAAAATGCACGTGCGTAACACCCGAGGGCAAAATTGTCATTCAAATTTTGCGGGGTGTTACACTCTCCCCCCCCTTAGAACAGTTCCGTCCCCGGAACTCACTATGGTAAAGGCTGTATTTTGTACACACCAAAGAAAATATCCTTATAACATACAGAAATCACAAACATCAAGAAGATACATATAGCATAAAAGTAAGCCATGTGGAGGAATAAGACAAAAATCTATTTAAGAAAATTTATGAATATCAAAATTTCACAAGAACTAACCAAGAAACTAGGAAAGTAGCATAAGAAAACAAATACGACAATAGAGGCTAGTGTATTTTGAAAAGAGTTTACATACAAATTACCATCAAGTAAACCATTAGATAAAACGATAAATAAACTTAGTCATTAATTGTTGAATAATTTCAGAAAACAATGCAATAAGGAAAAACATAGTTAATGGGTACTTTATAAATAGATTCAATACTCAAAATTTCATCAATGCAATAAAGGGTAGAAAAATAATTGCGAACCCAATTGGTACTATACAACAAAACTAGCAATTTAACAATTTGAGAAATATATAAGAAAGGAATATAGTAAAAGTATAGACAACATAAAATAATTTTGTATAAAAATTAATATCATAAAATAATTTGTATGGTAACTTTAATAATTATACATACAATTTGAAAATTAGGTATACATCAAAATACTTTTGAATTATTCAGTAGAGTGAGAAAACCAACTTACAAGAAATCACATAGACGAAAAATTATAGAGGTGAAATAAATAGCATGATATGAAAATTATAAATGATTGTAGCAGTCAAACAAGACATCGTAGTAGTAAAACGTACTATTGAAAGTAGTGCGAAAACTAGTTATAAAAATAAATTGTGAATCAAAGAAAAGTATAGACAATATAAAATATGATTTTGTATATAAAGTAATTTGTAAGGTAAATACAATAATCATATGGGTATGAGAAAAAAAATGAAAAGGCGGAAATCCAAATAATTTTGATTTGTCACGTAGACCAAGAAAATTAGCATACAAAATTATGTATATACATAGACGAAAATTATAGGGCAAAACAACAATATCATGATGCAAAATTCATAAATAATGTGTAGGAGTAAAATAATATATTATGGTAGTAACAATGCAAAACTAATTATATGAATCATGAATTATAAACAAAAGTATAATAGATAAAACTGTTAGGTGAGTAGCCACCGAATTTAAAATAGTAAAATACGATAAAGTGGTACAAAATACTTACTCGTGAGAAGGATCCAAAAAATAAGGGAAATACGGCAAGATAGTTGAAATTAAGTAGCAAATAAAAGTTTGATAAATATAGAAATTTGTATAAACAATATAATGCAAAATATTATAAAAGAGTATAAGCTAGCACAAAATGAAATATTTGTAATTGAAAAACAAGGTAGGGGTCTTCTAAGTATAATATTTCATTTTGGTTTAGGTTCGTCTCGCTGGTATCCAACAGCAGACTTGCCTGTCTTGATCTCAAGTTGCATAATTGCTTCTACGATATCCGGTTGCAATTTGCCTTCTGGGCATTCGGTTGCAAACTTTACCTCACCGACATCCAGTTGCAGTTTGCCTTCTGGACATTCAGTTGCAAACTTTGCCTCCCCGACTTCCAGTTGCAGTTTGCCTCCAATGATGTCTAGTTGCATATTTGCCCTCTCGACATTAAGTTACACCAAAGCGGAAGATGGGAAGATGTAATCTTCCATGTATACTTAGGTTGGATATGGGATGTTTAATAAAGTATGGTGTTTATGTTTTAAAAAATCAATGATACAGAAAAAGATTTTACACAACGAATGTCAAAATAGGTGTATAGGATATATCAACATAGAGGGTACTAGTGAAAAATTATTAACAACACTAAAATAATGTGAAATATATGCACATGTTGGAAATACAACTTAAAACAATAATGATGTAAGGTAGCAAATTAGGGCAACAGACACAAACAATTATACATAAAAATAATAATATAGTAATTTGAGGAAGGTGAAATTATATGTATAGTAAGTATCTTGAAATACATAAAAATTCAATGGAAAACATATATAGTAATCAAGAATGTAAAGACAATTAAGTAAAGTATAAATAATGAGTATACGCATTATATTTAAGAAAACGTAAATTGCAAAATTTATAAATATAACAAAACAATTTAGTAGACAATTTGTAATAACGATAATATTGAATGCAGACAATAAATCAAATTTATACGGATAAAATATTTGAATCTTGTTAAAATACACTAAAGTTTATGGGGAAATATAGGATACTGAGAAAATATCGTATTACAAAATCAAATCATGTAAAATGAACGCACATAAGCAAAATTCCCAAGCAAAATTCAAAATGTAATAATAAATGAAATTAATAGTTGTAGTATAAGTTTAACAAAATGCGTAAAGTAATAGCACATATGGATGGATGAATATAAGGTGACATAAAACACGAAAGACAAAACTTTAAGATTGAGAGACAATTCAACAAAATCAAGACTAAGGGAAATAAACAAAATACTAGGCGTTGAAATGATTTAATAGTATAGGAAAAATATTTATTTGGAAAATATTAAATATTGAAAAGTACTATGATGAAAATCCACAGAAAATAATTTGAGGGGGAAAGTGTGTCCATGTGTAAGGTGTCATGAACGATGGTTCAAAGTCAACCACGCTTCCACTGCGCCACTCTGATACCCAGGAAAAATGAGCTCGCATACAATCTCAAATCAATGTATACGAGGAGAGCATCATGAATGAATGTAAATTCAATAACAATTCCCATTCATGACTCCAGCCATCCAAAAGGGAAAAGGGGGAAGAAAGACATCAGCCTATAGAGCAACACAAATGCAAATCACTTACATTTAAATTTCTATAAACTGAACTCACACTCTAATGTCCACTTCTAGGGTGTCGTTCCTTATAAATTTGTACTACTTAGAAGCGTGGCTCTGATACCACTTGTAACGCCCCGAATTCCAAATACAACTGAATTCGAGAGTTCTACAGGATCTTTTCACTTCTTTCGTACAATTTTACAAGGAATTTAAAACTTTTATTTCAACAATAATTACATCAAAGTCTTTTACATCAATAAGCAGCGGAATCAATAAAATACAACAATATTGAATGTACAATTGTTACAACTTTAACATTTAAGTAATCAACAGCATCAATCATCTTTATATCTTCATGTAACTCCACATCCTGCATATAAAACTGTGGGCGCGTCAGTTGCTTACAACTGACGAAATATTATACACGGCCATCCTCTCTATGCCGGAAACAGTATAACGATTCTCAAATACTTTAGCAAACACAAACTTGATCACTAACAAAGCTACAAAGGGACTATCCTGTTGATGTCGTGTTGTGCGGTGCACTTAGTCCTTAATGCAGTTATTATATTACATGACACTAATGCACACTTGTTCGGATTCTATGCATCCCATACTACATAGGTCCGAGGGCAAGCCTCTTAATCGTTCTTCATTTTTGTAGGGTTCAATCCCTCGCCATGACTTAATCTACTACTGTAACTACGGTGAGTATCCTAGATGGTCTGTGAGTACAAGCACGTGTCCTGGACCCTGGAGGGGAATCCCGCGCCATGTCTTGACTCATCAAGCATGCATTCTGCGGTAATTCAGCCTCCTCCCTGAACACGATCCTCTTGCAGTCACCAAAACATCCCACAAGCGTGACTAAAGTCCGATCATTACTGAGTTGTGCCCGCGCCATGTCTTGACTCATCAAGCATGCATTCTGCGGCTCACACACCCGCACCGTACCCTAGCTCTCATACTCATGTTTTTCTCTCACTTTCATCACCTCCACTATGTATCTATCTGTAATTTCAGCAAGTGTCATAGACGTTCCATGATTACAAGCACGTGTCCAAGACCCTGGAGGGGAACCTCGCGCCATGTCTCGACTTATCAAGCATGCATTCTGCGATAGTTCAGCCTCCTCCCTGAACACGATCCTCTTGCCATCACCAAACATCCCACAAGCGTCGCCAAGATCCCGATCATTCTGGAGTATATTGCCCACGCCATGTCTTGACTCATCAAGCATGCATTCTGTGGATCACATCCGCATCGTAGACCCGAGGCGCCCATACTTATGTTTTTCGCTTACTTCCATCACAGCCTTAGAATCATGAATAAAAATCAAAGCTCTAGAGTTAGCCTCTCCACTCAACCGGACTTATTCATTCATTACAATACATGACCAACCTTGGTCTTTCAAATTCTCATTTCATTTCATTTCATTGCCGGGGGAGACTTAGCTACTCTTTCATTTCAATTTCAAATTCACAATTTCCAATTGAGCACTTTCAGCTCATAATTCATTTTAGAGTCTCTCAGACTTTCTCATCATGATCTTAGCCTTTCATATTCATTTAATTCTCAATCCTCATCTATGATTCATTTCATGTAAATTTATACAGCAACAAATAGAGTTTACCAATATCCAGATTCACAATCTTTACCACAAACAATTCACAAGATTTCAGATATATCAAAAAGCACTCTGGACAGTCGACTGGGAACTCTACCATTCGACTTATCCAGTCAAATCCAGTTATTCATAACCACTCGGGAGAGTCGACTGCTGCACACGGCAGTCGGCTGTTCCGCAGTGTTCCAATTTCAATTTAACTTCTTTATAAATTTCATCTTTCATAACCTTGTGTTCATTCCACAATAAAAACTCAATCAAATCTTTATAATCTCGTATTCAAACTTATTAACTTTCATTTGTCAAAACCAACTTCAAACTCAAGAACCAGGAGACAGTTCGGTTCAGTCGACTGGTGGCAGTATCAGTCGACTGTCCCGCGAGTACTTGAACACCAAAACAACAGTCAGCTCGATCCAGTCGACTGTGAAGGCAGTCAGTCGACTGACCTGCCGACGAAAATTAATTTTTAACACATACCAGTCGACTGTGGAAGTAATCAGTCGACTGTCAAATCCACAATTTGCATCTTTGCATACATTTTCGACCTTTGAATCGATTTATACTTCCATATACAAAATATAATTTATTTCCAGAATATATTCCTTTTAAAACATTATCATATATATTATCAATTCCCAAGTTTCTCTTTTTCCAATCAAAAATGCATCAAAACGCATTTTCCAAATAAACTACTTTCTTTTATCAAAATCACTTTACAAAATCTCTATACTCGTATAAATAACATTTTGAGGTTATAATCACACTTCTTTACCACATTCTCAACATGCATCAATTTATACAATCACTTCAATTCTAGTATCTCAACTAGCAATCATAACAAGCATGACAATTTGCATTTACCATAATCAATCAGGATTTACCGATTCATTTCTATATTAACTTGCATGCAATCAATTCAATTTCAACCCAAATAAATTATATATCATCTATCATGCATTTCTACTCCTAAATTAGAAAGCATTTAAGAAACACCCACCTAAAGTTGAAGAATTGATACCAAAATGAACTCCTAGAATTAGGAGCTCCTAAAGAAAGCTTCCAATTGCAACTCCTCGAAATCCGCGCACCAAAGCAAGCCTCCAAGCTCCACATCGGCAAGCATCCATCATCAAGAGCATCTCCATCCCCACTCCATTCGGCAACAACAATGGCAATCTCCCATCTCCCTTCATGTACACATACTATGTATGTACATATATATACATTAGTATATGTCTATAGGTAAGTGAAATGGTGATTTAGGTGGAGAATGGACAGAGCTTTGCTGGTTTGTTGCTTTCGGCATGGCAGTAGAGAAGAGAGAAAAAGAGATGAGAGAAAGAGAGGCTAAGAGTGCACTTTTATAAGAAGGCTAATGGGTAGTTAGTATAACTACCTCCACATGAACACCACTAACCCATTATAAATTTTGTAACTTACTTTCCCTCTTATTTTCAAAATCAAAACTCCAGAATTTCCCTCTCCTCATGAGCAGCCCGGTCCCCAAATTGTGTGCACATCGCACGTGTGCACGTGCACGTGCTTTGTGTACAAAACAATTTATTTATTTAATCCTTTTAAAATAATTATTTATATATGTAATAAATATATAAAATTAACTTTAAAAATTATACTTTTCATGCACAATAAAATGGAAGGAAACATTTCATGAAAATTTATTTTGAAGGAAGAACGCGCTTAAACACGTGCACCAAAACACGTGCGTCGCCCGTAAAATCTCAAAAATACAAAAATTGATTTTATGAACCGAAAAATATTTATGATCAATTGGAATGCAATAGAAAGTATATTTAATATACATATTTGATAATATACTCAAACATACAGAAAACGCGTGTATTGCACGTAAAAATTTATTTTAACTAAAGATAGTCAAAAATTGAATTTTCGTTTACAAAATAAATTCAAATATGTTTATAATGATAAATAACTGAAATCCATTGAAAACTTTGCACGTAACAGTAGAATACCCAAAATCGACACGTGCATCGATAATACGTAGAAAGCACGTAAAAACTCAAAGATTGAAATTTTGCATTTGAGTTGCCTTAAATGTGATTTTTAAGAATACAAGATTGTATAAATAATAGGAATTCAAAATACATATCAAAATGCGTTATGGATATGATCAGTAATAGTACAAAATGCACGTGCGTAACACCCGAGGGCAAAATTGTTATTCAAATTTTGTGGGGTGTTACATCACCTGACCCTCATGATGGCCGACTCCATGTCATTGTCTACGTGACACCCTCAACGAGTCAACTACTCCTCTAGGAAGACCAAAAGGTCACCTCTGGGAGTGGGGGGCTTATAATGAGGTTAAAAATAGGAGACGATCTGTGCTGCTCGATCCTAGCATGAATATCGAGGAGATCCCACAATAGCTTGTGTGCCAATTATGGGCCCAACGCCTAAATTCAACCCAACGTGAATCGAGTCCCCCCTAATCAAGGGATCAGGAAATATTCCTTAATTAGGCTCTCACTAGCCTATAAATACAGCTCCACCTTTACAGTAACCAGGTAATCAAATTTTTCTCATTTAAGCCGCTCTTAATCCTCTGGTTATTGACTTGAGCATCGGAGGTTCTGTCGGCGAGAACCCCCTCGGTGTTTCAGACTTTTTTGCAGGTATCCGGTGACGGTCAATGGCTCCCAGATCTACCAAATCCAATCACACATCAGCATCACAGTAGGGTCAGATCGGCGGCCAAGATATGAGTTTCCTCTTCACTAAAAGAACTCGTTATCTGTTGCTCCCACATGCAAAAATAAGAAGCATCAATTTTAAAATGAAATACAGACTTTTGAGGTCTTGCATACCCTTAGCTTCTTACCTTCATTTTTATGATTGTGGCTAAAGGTGATTTCTCATTTTGGGGCGTGTAAAGCAGGTAAACTCTCCCTTGGCCTTCTCTATAATAGATATCATCCTCATTGATCTCCTAATAATAGTGGTTACGGTACAAGACTCTGAAGGGTAAGTGCCATGAGGCACACTTTCTGAGTTTCTAGTAATATGTTTCTAGTAATATCATTAACCGATTTAGAGCTTGTTTTTGAACATGCTAGTCCACTACCTCATGTTTACATGTGTATGAGTATTAGAATGTATTATCCATCCCTGGTAGATGAGGCTGCAAATGTGAATCTATGCCGATCTTTGACTATAAGAAGAAATCAATTGGATAGAACATTAACGGCGAAAGCACTATATTGGGCCGAACATAGACCAGGGGGCGATCATCACCTAAATTTTTGTGTGTAATGACTTAATCTACTTACTTAAACCTCGAGCCCCGTTCTAACTTCCATTTCTCCTAAAACCTCAAACCTCACCCAAATCCAATGAATCACGACCAAAAATTTCGCATCATTATGAATTGATAATTTGTAAGATTTGAAACATAGCAGTGTCTCTCATATCCCTTTGCTAATTTGCTTTAAAAAGAAATTGAAAATTTTATTTATTAACTGTCATTGTTAAATTAATATAAATAAATACATATAATTGGGATAAAGTCATGAATCCCCCTAAGGTTTCGTTTGAAATTAAGAAACCCCCGCAGTTATCTTTTACTCACCTGCAGGTAGTTTGGTTGCAAGTGCAAGGAAAACGGTGTTTTCTGCAATATCCTGTGTTTGTAAAATAGAGTTATTTATCCAGATGGCACCTTTTTGAAAATATTTATCAAAATGGCCTAGTTTCAAAATTATTTACTAAAATGGCCTAGTTTTCAATTAAATTTCTATAATATTTTCTGTGTGACATTTTATTAAATATTTTAAGTAATTGGATTTTAGAATAATTTCTAGTGTTTATATTGAATATTATGTTTTTAATTCTACAGGGGTATAGATTGGTGCTAAATTGTAAACAAATTAATTAAGAATACTTACTCTTATACCAGGCTCTGATACCAACAGTGTAGTGCTGCGTGACTGTGTTAAAAGAGTTGTGATTGCCTATAAAATAGAACAAGAGTGTATCAAAAAACTTTAAAATTAATATTCTTAAAAATAACATACATTATCATTCTCCCATAAATTAAAATACTCAAGCATATCTTCAAATCCTCTCATGATTTCTTATTCTATTTCTGAGATTTCATATAGAGGTTCTTCTGTGTGTTCGCTTTCTTCAAGATATTGCTTATATGCTGTTGTAGGACTAAATATATAGCTACCAAATTCTCCATTTTCAAAAAATAATAAAGATCTTTCATGAAAAGTTAGGTCATCAATTATTTGAACATTTATATTACTGGTTTGACCATGATTAACCAAATTTATTGTAATAATTATTACTCGTCCTATGCTAAAGAAAAATAATTTAAACTCATAAAAATCAACTAGGCTTGTTAAACTTTGAGGATAATGAACATAAAAAACCCACATTCTATAACTTCCATGAAAGTTAACCATTAATTCTTAAATTAACTCATGATTAGAACTATTATTATTATCCATTATTTTTTATGATTCGAATTTAGAGCTAAGCTTGAAACAAGAAGTAAGGGAATCAAGAGTAAGGACAGGTTCGATACCATAAAAATCAAACAAAAGGGCCCAACATGCTTCCGACCTAACTGAATCTCTTTGAGATGTTCTGTACTGGCTACTACCAGTGGATAAAATGCATTTGGTATGCACCCCGAATTCATTGCTCCTTTCACGTTCCTCCCATCCTAGGACTACTATGCTCTGCAAGAGAGCTTCATCCAAGGGATACGTCTGGAACAACTGAGTAGTACTTCAATACAGACAACCACAGCCTAGCTCGTTTTCTACAACTCGGTGTATAGCTCAACTATAGAAGATTGTAAATTGATTTTTTTCAAGATCTTTCAGGTAGAGCCGTACAAAACTCTCATAAGGGAAAGAGACTAGTTAGTCATACCTTATATTGAACAAGAAATGAAAAGATAGTCTTTATTGATTCCAGGCTTCTTTACATATCAACTCTTCTAACAAGATTATATGGAGTTTCTCTATTAGATCGTCTGCATTTTCCAATACTAAGCCTACCCTTTTATAGAGAAAGTGATGGCTTTACATTATTGAGTTCTTACATAATCCATTACATTGGTTTCAATTATTATTTTGGTTACTCATGGCTTATATCATAAGTCAATAATTGAGATAAATATGTCACTGCTTACGTCATTCTCCACTCACATTAGAAATAAATCTTTTTCAGCTTTATCTTTTCATTTCCTGCATTGTCTGCATTTGTGCTGGGGCTCTGGCCTCATCAATCTACAGTAATGGACAATTGTCTCTTCTGTCATAGTCATGATCCCTTTATCTAGTATTTGGTACCAGCAGTTAAAGACTTCTTTCTCTGGTTGTAGGTGTGTTATCTTTGCTATATCATAGATCCATATGTTACTATCTCTATGTTGTATATCTTTTAGTTCACAATACATGGTTCTAAATTCCATAACTCTTCTTTTTGGAATTAGTTTTTCAAATTCTCAAGTTTTATATGGTATGATATTAGTTGCTTCAAAAAAGACTTGTGTAGTCATACATATCTTTATAATATGTTTGGAAGGGAGTTCTTCGTCATCTTCAAGAAATCCGGTAGCTGAAAATATCCGAAGATATATTTTGGAGGCTTTTGTAAGACAAAAATAACTTTTAGCGGACTTATATACTTCTCTTGGAACTGGCTAAGTTCTTCGCATTCTCCGGATTGATATATGCAACGAATAAGTACTCTTTAAAATAATACTCTTACTATCTTTGGGTTTCCCTCTGGGAGTATAATTGCTTTGCTCATATGTTGCTAAGAAATAATTATGAAAAATTGATTGACCTGGGTGGTCTGGCATAATTTCTCAATATATTGTAAAAATAAATCCTTTTAGAATATTTCAAAGGATCTAAGAGCAAACTCTCTTTATAGGTAGTTGGTTGTATGGATGTGGAGCTTCCCTCTTGTGTGGCCAATTTGTGATTTCACTCCCCTTTTGTAGGTTAATATGTTCACTCCTTTCAATCATTTTCTCAATATATGCAACATTTATATGGTGGTAAAATAAGCCCTAGAGTCCGCATATTTGCAATTGTAATTGGTTAAATAATCCCTTTACTTTCTCAACATTTTTCTTGAGGAAAACTATAACCTTTTCTATTTTCTGGACTCTATTTTCCATCACGCAAAAGTAAAATTGTTAATTTCTTGATAGAAAATTAGCTAATACATTGTTTTTTTTTTCCTTTGATATTTTCTATGGTAAATCATAATGTGCTAGTTCCATCTGTCATCTTATTAATCTTTTATCTGTAGTAATTTGATCTATTATTTTAAAATCAAGATGTGCTAGTTCCATCTACCATCTAATTAATCTTTTATATGGAGTAATTGGATCTATTATTCTGTTTTTCCATGATTTTGCTTGGGTATTATTTGTCCTTACTGTAAATTTTGTATGTATTATGAATAATTTAAACTTTTTTATTGCTTTTAAGATGCTAATAATTCTTTTTCATTTATGTGATAATTTGTTGTGTCTTTGTGAACAATCCACTAATGTATCTCGCTAGTCTTTCTTCTTTTTCATCCATCTCAATAAATTTTAATATTGCTGCCCAATTATCTTCACATCCATCTATTTCTATTATCCATATACATTCTTTAACATGTAATCTTAATTTATTTAATTATGGAGTTTGTTGTTTCAATATTTTAAGTTTTTTTTTCATCCTCTGTGGCCATTTCCCATTTCTTGCACTTTTTGAGTTTTGTTGTAGCCAATTTGTTTTTACTGATAAATTTGGTATATATCTTCTTGTTTGATTTAGTAGTCCAATTACGTACTTTTTTTCTTCTATTAGAACATTTGAAATGTCTTTAATTTTTCTTTTATAAGTGGTTGTAGTTCTATTTCTTCATGCGATAATTTTGTAATAACGGTTTCTGATTGTACGGATTTGTATTTCTTTTTCTCTTCTTTAAATCTTGTATCCATTTATCTAAATGAATCCTACTAACCCACTTGCTCTCTTATGATTATCTGACTATTTTGTTAGAAACCTGAAATTCTAATACATTCTATTATGTTTTTATTAGTATTTGAAAATCTATTTAATGTTTACTATTATATTGCTATTTTATATATATTTTTAATTATTGTATCAGCCCACACAACCCGAAGCCCATTTCTTTAACCCATGCCCACAACATACCTTATCTTGATCTCTACATAATCCCCCATTAATTAACCCTAATCATCTTTTAATCCTCCTCCAGCCGACTTCTTCTTCTTCCTCTGCTTCAACTCTGAAACCAATTGAACCCTGATCAACCAAGCCTCTCTTACCACAAGCACCACTAGACGCCTGCATACCAAGCCTATTGCATCATCATCCCTCACCGCACCATCTCCTTCATCTTCCATTACTCCATCGACAACACCACCATTGGACACCAAGCCCCTGCCATCTGCACAATAGCAACCCACTACCCCTCCAATACTGCCATCCTCTTGCGTGCGCTTCCCGACGCCCCTGCCATCTTCTGAGAATCAGTGGCCACCTCCTCCTTAGAAAGGATGTGACCCAGAAAGGCCACCTCAGACTTCCAGAATTCACACTTCGACAACTTGGCATTCAGATCCTGCTCTCTCAGCTTCTTCAAAACTTCTACTAAGTGCTCAACATGCTATTCCTCTAACTTCGAGTATACCAGGATTATATCGTCGATGAATACCACGACGAAAGAGTCAATGAACGGCCGCAGAATCCTGTTCATCAAATCCATGAATATTGCTAGTTCATTCGTCACCCCAAGCGGCATCACCAAAAACTCATAATGCCCATGCCGCGTCCGGAAGCTGTCTTGTGCACATCTTCCTCCTTAACTCGGACCTGATGGTAACTTGGCCGTAGATCAATCTTCAAAAACACAGCTGTACCTTGTAGTCTTTCAAATAAATTATCAATCTATTGGATCAAATACTTATTCTGAATGGGTTACCTTGTTCAATTCCCGATAGTCAATGCACATCCTCATTGACCCATCCTTCTTCTTTACGAATAGAAATGGTGCACCCCAAGACAAAGCACTTAGTCTGATAAATCTTTTCTACAAGAATTCCTCAATCTGCTTCTTCACATCGTCCTGTTCCATAGGCACCATCCTGTAAGGAGCTTTCAATATCGGAGCACTACCCGGTTGCACATTGATACAGAACTCACCATCCTGATGTGGTTGTAATCCCGGTAGATAATCTAAGAACACTGTTGGAAAGTCTCAAACTACGGGAATCTCCCTGACTTCTTCCGAAATGTTCATCTCTGCCAATGCCGCTACCACCTTCGAGCTCCCTTTCTTCCTTCCTTGAAAAGTCACCACGGGTCCTCCCGGTGCCTTTAACACCACCTACTTACTCTTGCACTCGATTGTAGCATCCAGTCAATGCCTACGATAACATCAACACCCAAAACATCCAGCTCGATGAGATCTATCCCAAATAGTCTCCTTCCAATCTCGATATCACACCTAGCGTAATATCGATCAGCAATCAACTCCTCTCCTGATGGCGTTGCCACCAACAGAACTCGGTCTGGAAAAACCTTGGGTTCAACACCTAGTACTTTAGCAAATTTGGGCGACACAAAAGTATGCGATGACCCAGTACCAAACAAAACTTTGGCTTTAATTTCATTCAACAAATACATAAGAAATTATAATACTCAATACTCCGTATTATTCTCATAAAAGTTTTATTCAATACACTTCAACCGTAATCTAAACTCTTGCATACCCGTAATCACATCTTCAGAGTTGATAACATCCTCCTCTGTCAATGTGAATATTCGCCCTTGCATTTGCTGCTTGCTCCCACCTGTGCCACCCTGCTTCAGGTGCGGGCAGTTCGGCATGATAAGTCCTTCAATGCTGCATTGGAAACAAGTTTGGGTCCTTACTGGCTTAGGACACGAAGAATTTTAGTGGCCAGTCTCTCCACAGTTGTAACATTTTATCACGTGAACTAGCGCTACACTTGTGTCGGGCCCACTGAACCTGCCCCTCTTCTCTGGGAATTTGACTCTGTTTTGTTTCGTCGTCGCTGGCCTCTTGTTCTTATTCCATGTTTCCTTCTTCAACTGGAACTGCTCCATATCTGCTATCATTGTTGCTCTTCTGAATAGCTTGTCGAACCTTCTGATCCCCAACGGTATCATCCGGGACCTCAAGTTTAGCCTTAAGCCCTGCTCGAACTTCCTTTCTTTCTTAGCTTCATCTACAATGAGCTCAGACCACATGTTTCCTTTCTTTCTTAGCTTTCTTTCTTAGCCCTACTCGAATTTAGTCTTGTACTCTCTTATTGACGAGTTGCCCTAATGTTGGCTCATAAACTCCATTGCCTTGTTCTCTTGAACGTCCATGGGAAGTTATGGTCCCTGAACTCTTCCAGGAATGCATCCCAAGTGATCGGGCTCCTCGCCGAAAGTTCTCTTTATGAACTGCCACCAAACACCGGCATCCTTCTCCAACAGCATCATAGCCAACTTCACCTTACTAGCTACGAGGGTCTCTAACACTTCAAAGACAATCTCCATCTGTCTAATCCAATCATCAGCCTCATTGGGATTGGCTTGACCCTCAAAGACTGGCGACTTCATCCTCTTAAACGACTTCACTTGCATCACGGGATCCGCATTTGTGTTTGCTGGTCCCGCTCCTAAGTTTCCCCCTATTCCAGCAGTCATGAAAGCATTTAGAGTCTGGTAGACTCGGCCAATCTCATTCTCTGAATTGAGTCTGCCACCATTAGATCTTTCGATCCCCTCACCATTGCTTCTAGTTTGTGGTCTTGCCATTTGTTCTGAGTCTACAAAACATACCATTTGCGTTAGAGGAATAATCTCATAGAAATTACACATCAATGTTGAGAACATAAAACATTACCAAAAATTCATATACCAAAATATCACTAAATAAATTTATTTATCAAAATAGTTCATACATCTCTCGAAAAATAACTAGTCAGTTTTATTAAAAATCAAGAAAAACACAAAGGATCACAATCATAACAATAATCAGTGTTTACGGTTCCTTTTAGCCTCTCAGATCCCATATTGTAGTGCATTAAGTCTCTTCTCCATCATCTTGAAGCGCTTCGTAAGATCTGTTTTCCCCATTCGGTGTAGTTGTCCATCCGGGTGAAGCATCGCGAGTTTCCGTATTGACGCCTTGCCAACTTCTTTAGCCTGACGTTCATATCTGCGATGGTTTGCTCATCTTCCACGAGAAGTTCCTCATAGTGGGTCGCCTATCATTTATACTGGTACACTCAACATCGAAGTAACGCAATAACATGATCTTTCTTGGTTAGTGTAGCGCCCCAAATTTCCAATATGATATCTCAAAAATATGTGGTACAATTCCCAGCATCTACCACAATGTAATAGTAAACATAGCCAAGCACAGAAAAATTTTCAACTTTTATGACAATATTTCTTTACAAAGCACAACGGAAAATAAACACCTTGAATTACAAATTTCTTATACAACACATTCTTTTACAATTTACATAAGCCACATTATCATTCTACCACATGCATCCAAATTCCAAGCTATAGGTACCTACCTGTAAAATATGAGGCTAGAGATAACCCTAACCCCCAAAACAATGGGGTCAGCCATAACAGTGTGAGTAACATCAAAAGAAATACAATATAAATAAAACATAAAGAATGAAGTCATAATCAACACATACCAACAGTAGTAACAAATGGAATATGAAATAACAATAAATAAAGCAAGAAAACAATTAGTGGAACTAGACTAAGTGTCGAGTGTAGGAAAACAGAAAACAAAGATGCATAAAACCAAATCAAGAAAATACAAATGCAGTATGATGACTCTCTAATGCATACTTGTCAGATTCTATGCATTCCATAGTACATAGGTCCGGTGCAAGCCCTTACCGTTTTCCACTTCGTAGGGTTCGATCTTACGTTATACAACTATTTTACTACAATGACTACTAGGAGATTTAGACATTTTGCAAGTATCAGTTCTCGCCTTTGGAATACTGGAGGCCAATCCCACTCACGTGGATCATTCTGTGGCCGATTTCATCCATCATCCCGGAATAATGGGGATTGCCTCACTTTGCAGGTCATCATGGAACCCTCGTTGCACAAACATCACATGAGCGTAGCTTTCGTCCTTTAAATATTGGAGACCATACCACTCACGTGGATCATTTTGTGGCCTATTTCAAACATCATCCCGGAATACTGGGGATTATCTCACTCCTCAGATCATCCTGTAGTCCATAACTCGCGTTTGCTCTCATTTCATCATATCACCATCTAGTGTCTGTCCTTATACTTATTAAGTTCTTTTAATTAATTACAAATCTCCTAGAGTTGGTGTACCTTACCGAACTTAACTCAACTAATCAACAATTAAGACCACAATGGGCCAAACCACAAAATCTCAACTGCCGGTGACTAGGGTCCCACTCACCCTCTAGAGACTCACAACTCAACTATCAAAACCAAATCTTTCATTAAAACTCTCAATTCATTATCAATTCGTTTCTATTAAGAAAACTTCTTAAAAAATCAACAAATCAAAATCCATCCGAATAATGACAATTTTCATAACTGAAATGAGATATTAAATCCATTAAATAATTGAGAATCATATTTTGAAGTCATAGAAAATCACATAACATCAATTTCTTCGAAAACCGTATATATTTCTCTTTATAAAGTCATAGAAATACAATTTAAATTCTTTTAAAATCAAAATTTAACTCTCTATAAAATACTGTATATGTAGCAAAAACATCATCTAAAACAGTAGATCAATAATCCATAAGTTCGAAGAAATAATCGTTTAAGAAAAACGACGAAAAACTCAAGAAAATAATTAGCCAAACAGCTAACAGTTGATTATCAAGGACAGTTCCAAAGTGGGCAGTCGACTGTCAAGCCAAAATCCAAAAATCCAAGAACTGTCAGTCGATCGAAATTTCATGTTCAATTTCGTACAGTCGACTGTCAATTTTGAAAATTGACACCTTTAATATTCGTGCACATTTTTACTGATACTTCGTTAAATCTTTGTAAAATCATAAATTTGCAAAACAAAATTCCTGAGATGATCAAATACAACTTTTCTAACATACTGGAGTTTATAAAACTAATCAAAACCTCATCAAGATCATAAAAGGGCATTTTTTTACGAAATCTTCAAAACAGTAAACATGAATGTGTATATATGCATATAGGGAGTTTAGGCCTCAGTTTAAGCATCAAGATGACATCGTATATAAGTAGTATAATTTTTATTTCAATCTCAGTGAGAAACAAAGCGAGATTCAATCGAATATTTCACAAAAGGACACAAAATCAATTTTCGGCCATATACCATCATACCCGAAATCAAGAAACTCCCCAACTCTCAAATCTTAATCTTTTTATCCATAAACCCCTCTTATAATTTATCAAACACATACACAAGTACTCACATCAGTTTGTCCATGAAATTTATGCAATTATAACAATCGCCCATCAAGTTTTTACTCATCAAAATCTCAACAGAGTGTGTATAAGTAAAGATCAACTTCTTATACAATTTATGCAATATACATTCATACAACTCATATAAACAATCAAAACAGCAAGAATAGAAAAGAAAACATCATACCCCTGATTTCTATTAGGTTCTTAACAATCTCAAGTCATCTATATAGAGTTTTAATCACCAATAGCATAGTCTTCATGAAAAGATTCAATCTTTATCCATCTATCCATCAATAATTCATTATATCATCATACAATACTATAAAATGCTTTCTAATAGACAAATCATCACATACAACATGCATAGAACAATACAAAAATAAACATATGTCACTCACCTTATTGACGAATCAACCGAAATAATAAAGAGAATAAGAAAAGTCTTTCCTTTTGCAAGAAATCCAAGATGCTCGCTTCGAAACTCTAAGAAATCAATAATAAAGAAAACCCTTTGTTTAGTGCAGTAAAGAGACGACTGCTACTGCCCTTATAATAGACTGGAATTTAGAGTATTAGGGTTTTGAGTAGGTTTTTCAAAATATCTCTTTTGAATATATCTTTACATATATAAATCTTTATACTAGGAAATTAGAATAACCAATTCAATTGAGATTTAAAATAAAAAAATAACCAACTGATATGGCCGACACTGTTTTCAAACTCAGAAAAACGAATTTTGTAATTTTTGACTCTAAGTGGCAATTTTGCAAAAAGAGTCTTCTTTAACAAATTTGCAAAATAAACCTAATCTATTAGAATAAAAAGTAAACTCTTTAACTCTGAGTTGATTAGCCATCATGCTCAATCCAGAAAACTGAAAATCTGGAGTTTTTACTCCAAGTGGTAATTTTGCACAAAAGTGCATTTTTTGTAATATTTGCAAATATTCCAAATAAATATCACAAAAATCCAGAAAATTCATAAATAATTCCAGCTAATAAAAATTAGGCTTCCCCAAAATAATTTTTGACTTTGAGTATCCCAATAAAATATTTGCATGTGTTTTGTACGTGAAAAAAGACAATTTTCAGAATAAATGTTTATTAAATAATCAAAAATCATTTTAATTTAATTATTAATCTCAAAAAAATTATTTAAAAATCTAGGGTGTTACATCACTCCCTCCTTAGAAAAGTTCTATCCTCAGAACTACTACTAATAGAAAACGACCGATATAAGCAAAAGAAAGAATGCAATCACATAAATGGAAATATAGTTTAAGAAATTCAATTACACAAGAGAAATTCAACTCAACCAGAAGAATACAATCATACAAAAAGCTTAGGAAAATTCTTCTGCATGCGATCCTCCGGCTCCCAAGTAGCTTCCTCAAATTGCTGGTTCCTCCATAATACCTTGAACATAGGTATCACCTTATTCCTCAACACCTTATCCTTACTATCAACAATCTCTACAGGTTGCTCCTTGTATCTCAAGTTTAGCTGTATACCTTCAGGCACTTCCACTAACTGATGATTCTGATCCGGCACATGCTATCTCAACATCGACACATGGAACACATCATGCACCTGTGCCAATTCCTCCTGTCGCTCCAACTTATATGCCGTCTTATCAATCCGCCTCAAAATCCTGTATGGCCCAATGTACCTTGGCGCCAACTTGCCTCCCTTTCCAAACCTAATCACTCTTTTAGTCGGAGAAACCTTGAGAAAAACTGCATCAACAACCTCAAACTCTAAATCCCTTCATCGAGTGTCTGCATAACTCTTTTACTAACTCTGAGCCTCGACCAACCTTTTACGAATCAGCTCGATTTTCTCCGATGTCTGCTGCACAATCTCTGGCCCAAACATCTACCTCTCACTGACTTCATACCAAAAAACGGGTGTCCTACACTTCCTTTCAGACAGAGCTTCATACGGAGCCATCCTGATACTCGCATGGTAACTTTTGTTATAAGCAAACTCATCCAATGCCAAGTACCTCTCCCAACTGCCCGCAAAATCCATAACACAAGCCCTTAGCATATCCTCCAATACCCGATACACCCTTTCAGTCTGACCATCGGTCGGCAGATGAAAAGCGGTACTGAAATCTGTTTTGGTACCCAAACTGCTTGCAAACTCTTCCAAAACCTCGATGTGAACCTCGCATCCCTGTCGGAAACAATCGACACAGGAACTCCATGAAGTCTCACAATCTCATCAATGTACAACTCTGCCAATTTCTCTAATGACCAAGTAATCTTCATAGACAGGAAGAGAGCTAACTTAGTCAAACGATCCATAATAACCCAAATTGAGTCATTGCCCTTCGGACTCTTTGGCAACCATGTGATGAAATCCATGCTAATATTCTCCCACTTCCATTCCGAAATAGGCAATAGCTGTAACAAATCTCGAGACCTCTGATTCTCTACTTTGATCTACTGACAAGTCAGACACCTTGCCACAAAGTCTGCCACATCTCTCTTCATACCGGACCACCAAAAGTGTTGTTTGATGTCCTTATACATCTTTGTTCCTCCAGGATGTACTGAATGTAACACCCCACAAAATAAAAAGATTTATTTTGCATTACTAAATAATATTATATTGGTAAAGTTGACTATTTTGACTATTTTCTTGAAATTGCAATTTTAAACGTGCAACACATGCGCGAAGTTAGGAATTTTGAATTCTTGAAATTTTATGGCTAATGATTGATTTTCCTCATTTATTTATGATATTTTAATTTTTCAGATTTATTTGAATTTATTTGACTATTTTATGAATTTCTCAATTTTACACGTGCAAAACACGTGCAAATGTTTTTGGGTGCAAACCTCCACTTTTTGACTTCTTAATAAACTCTCCTATTTATAATTAAGTATATCCTGAATTTTGGGATTTTTCTGAATAAAGAAACTATTTTTGTAAATATTTCGAAAGAGAGGGGCTTTTATGTAAAAAGCCGTTTTGATCTCAAACAAATAATGAAATTCTTTTTTTAATGATTTTTGGGCTTTCCATAGTGATCATTGAAAATAAAATCTATTTAAGTTTTATTTACAGTTGATTTGGTAAAGATTTAAACAAATATGGTGTTTTTGCAAATATGGAATTTAAGTGGATCTTCTACAAATATTTTCTTGGAAAGGTCAAAGTTAAAAATTATTTTGGTAAAACTCATTATTTATGCGCTATGCTTGATGGTTGGATAACTCAGTAGTAAAAATATTTGGTTTTATTTTAACTTATTTAACTACTTTTTAAAGAAAGGTTTATATATGTAAAGTAATAATTTGTTAAGGGATATTTCCATAAACTTTTAAACCCTAAAAACTCCATATTTCGGCCTATAAAAGATCCCCTACAGCTGTCCCTCTCCTCTGCAAAAATAAAATATATTTTTACTATTAATTTCTTGGAGTTTCGAAGCAATGATCTTGGATTTTGCAAAAGAAGGGTTTTTTCTCATTCTTTATTAATTCGATTTGATTTCTTCATTGAGATGACTTGTGTTTATTTTCTTATTGTTCTAAGAATGTTGTATGTGATGATTTGTCTATTAAAAAACATGTTAGGGATTGGATGAAGATATAATGAATTGTTGATAAGTGAATGAATAAAAATTGAATCTTTTTATGAAAACCTTGCTAGTGATGGTCAAAACTCTATATAGACGACTTGAGATGGTTGAGAACCTAATAGGAGTAGGTGTTCTTCCCTTCTTTTGTATGGACACATAACGCTTAATTAGAAACATACTCACTTTATCAGATGACTACATTTGTGTAATACTTTATTGTTTTCTTCAAAATCTTTCCGAATTTATTGTTTCTCTTACATTTGTCTACATACTTTCATTCTCATATTCTGATAAATGCGAGTAACAAACATGATATATCATATATACTTATTCCTCATTACTGTCATTAGATTAGATATTTATATGTAATGACTTCTTATTCATAATCAATTTTGATCACACTGCAATAGCTCTATACGACAGATTACCTACATAGTTTTGAAGGATACTAAACCAAGCTTCCTAAATGTGCCTAGATCAATTTAATATTTGTTTCCTCAGAACTTCACGAAACTTCTTACTAGATAATTATTCAATATCAAATTTACATGAAACTTTGTTTGCTGTGTATTATTTTGATATTTCATTCAAAATATAATTAAGGAAGTCATCATATATTTAGAAAAGGTGCAAAAAGTTTGGCAGAATACTTTTATTGTAAAGTTTTGTTTATTCATTTTAAAGTTGCTGTCAACAAGCTCTGATAGAAGATTGTTAATATTCTAAATTTGTCAGTAATGTTCCTAATAATGTCAACATCAATGTAAAATATGAAACCGGTGACAATTAATGTGATTGTTTTGGACAATATACTACTTCTATTAATGGATTTCTGATGCTTTACTAATGCAAACACACACAGATATATAAATCCATATTTACTGTTTTGAAGAAGCTTTATGAAAGTTTCTCTTTTTTTTATCTTAATGTGATTTTGATATATTCTATAAACTTCTGTATGCTATACAAGTTAGATTCAATCATCTCAAGAATTTGGTTTTACAAATTGGTGGTTTTACAAAGTGGAATCATGTATCAGTCGAAATGTGCACAAACCTTAAGCTGGCTATACAGCAGCTAGCAGTCGACTGCACGGTCGACTGAAATTATTTAGTTTGAGAATTTTTACTTGACAGTCAACTGCTCTGTTTTTGCACTATTTGAGCAGTCAACTGCCAGTTGCTCTATTGGCTGTTTTTGGTGAAGTCTTCTTCGTTTCTTTTAAACAATTATTTCTTCGATATTATGGATTACTAATCTACTGTTTTAAATGATATTTTTCTACGGATTACAGTATTTTACAAAGGGTTGTATTTTGTTCAAACTTGTATTTCTATAACTTCATATCATAAAATATGTGTTTTCTTTGAAGTAATTGATGTTTTGTGATTATAAAAATATGATTTCCAGTTATTTAATGGATTAATATATTATTTCAATTCTGGAATTTATGAGTATATTAAATAAATTTGGATTTTTGATTGATTAACGAAGTTTTATTAATATAAACGTTTTGATGATGATATTATGAGTTTTATTGAAGGACTTGGTATTGATCGTTGAGTGGTAAATCTCTAGGAGTGGAGTGGGATTCCTGTGAACCGGCAGATGAGATTTTGTTGATTTAGACCAGTTGGGTCTTGGAGTTGTTGTTGTGAAATTAAGTCCGGCAGGATACACTAACCCTAGAGATGAGGAATTTGTGTTTTAATAATAACCAACTTAAGGACAGGCACTAGTGGAGATATGATGGAACTTGGGAAACGTAAGTATATGCTATTTGTTTGTTAGTCCAACAGATGCGTTCCAGGACTGTTTTTTGTTCTGTCTCGAGAGGACATTTGTATGTTCACATGTCGAGGGTCTGCAGGCCTATTCATGGAGCATGCAGGGTGTATTCGCGTGTCGAGGATCGGCGGGCCTATTCACGGGATGTACCCGGTGTATCTGCATGTCGATGGCCTCGCAAGCATATTCGTGGGGTACACGGTTGGAAGGTGATTCTCCGGTTTTTAAGCTATTCTTACATGATGCTTGCGCGTCGAGGGATGTGATGCCTATTCGCGAAGTATTCTGGATCTTGTTTCCATCACCGTAGTAGGATTAGTTGCATAACGAGGGATCTAACCCTATAAAGTGGAGAACGATAAGGGCTTGCACCGGACCTATGTATTATGGGATGCATAGAATCCGACAAGAATCCGACAAGTAAAGGAAAGAAAATATAATTCAAGGTGTTTTATTTTCCGCTGTGCTTTGTGAACAATTGATGTAATAAAAAGTTTTAATTTTTCCTGTATTTGGTTGCTATGTTTATGATTACTTTGAAGTTGATTCTGGAATTGTGCCACGTATTTCTGAGATATTATATTGAAAATTCAGGGCGCTACACTGACAACAAAGTACTGTGTGCCTCCTGCAAGATACTCTCTCAGATATGCATTCTAGGAACACACAACCTCTCACCCAACCATAAAACTCCATCTTGGACACGGAACTCTAATAACTTGACTTCGGAAACCTGCTGCAACATCCTCTGAATCTCTGCATCTAATTTCTGACCCTCCATAATCTTCTCTCTCAAAGAAGGTTGCAACCTCAACTGAGCAAAGATGCTCCCAAACCATGCAGTACAACCTCGATACCAGCCTGATCAAACTCCGCTGCTAACTTGCTCTAAGTAGTGATCGAACTCGACAAACTGCTCTTCCGACTAAGCTCATCGGCCACCACATTCGCCTTGGGATGATACTTGATCTGAGGACGAATGTCTTCCAACACTTCCAACCACCTTCTCTGCCGAAGATTTAGATCCTTCTACTGAAAAATATACTTCAGGCTCTTGTGGTCGGTATACATGTTGATATTCTCTCCATATACATAATGCCTCTACTGCTTCAAGGCAAAGATAATAGCTGCTAACTCCAAATCATGCATCGGGTAGTTCTTCTCATGCGGACGCAGCTGCCTCGATCCATATGCAATAACCTTCTCTTCTTGCATCAAGACGTACCCCAAACCTCTGAGAGACGCATCACTAAAGATATCATAGTCCTTCCCAGCTTATGGCAAAGCTAAGATAGGCGCAGTCGTCAACTTCTTCTTCAGTTCAAGAAAATTCGCCTCACACTTATCAGTCCAAGTGAATGCCACATTCTTCCGAGTTAACCCTGTCAAAGGAACTGCGATCTGCGCATAACCTTGAATTAATCTCCTGTAGTACCCAGCCAAACCCAAGAAATTTCTGACTTCCTTCACTTTCGTTGGCCTGGGCCAACTCTTCACTGCTTCAACCTTCTGAGGATCGGTGTCCAATCCCTCCTTAGAAAGGATATTACCAAGAAAAGCTACCTCGAACTTCTAAAACTCACACTTCAACAGCTTGGCATACAAGTTATGCTCCTGTAACTTCTTCAATGCCTCTGCCAAGTGCCTAGAGTGCTCTTCCTCCGACTTTGAATATACCAGAATATCCTCAATGAATACCACCACGAAGGAATCAATAAACGGCCGCAAAATCCTATTCATCATGTCCATGAACACTGCCGGCGCATTCGTCACTCCAAATGGCATCACCAAAAACTCATAGAGTCCATGAAAGCTGTTTTACCCATATCTTTCTCCTTAACTCGAACCTGATGATACCCTGACCACTGATCAATCTTCGAAAATACAGCTGCTCCCCTATCAAACAGATCATCAATCCGTGGAAGCAGATACTTGTTCTGAATAGTCACCCTGTTCAACTCTCGGTAGTCAATGCACATCCTCATTGACCCATCCTTCTTCTTCACTCACAACACTGGTGCTCCCCACGGTGAAGAACTCGGCCTGATGAATCCCTTACCTAGCAATTTCTTAATCTACTTCTTAACTTCATCCTGCCCTAAAGGTGTCATCCTGTACGGAGCCTTAAAAATCAAAGCACTTTCCGGCTGAACATTAATATAGAACTCAACATTTCACTACGACGGCAATCCCGGTAAATCTTCCAAGAACACTGTAGGAAAATTCCTGACAACTGGAATGCCTCTGACTTCATAAAATCATCAACTTAGATACCATTGCAGTCACTTCCGGATCCTTCTTCTTCCCTTGAAAAGTCACTGCAGGACCTCCTGGTGCTTTCACCAACACCTCTTCTTTCTTGCATTCAATTGTGACATCATATATTGCCATCCAATCAATGCCCACGGTCACATCCACACCCATGACTTGCAGTTCAATGAGATTAATGCCAAATAATCTCCCACCAATCTCGATATCACAGCCCTCGTAATATTGATCAGCAATCAATCCCTCCCCTGATGGTGTTGCCACCGACAAGACTCTGTCTGGAAGTACATTAGGTTCCACACCTAAAACTTTAGCAAAATTAGGCGACACAAATGTATGTGAGTAACTAGTATCAAATAAAACTTTTGCTTTTATTCCATTAATCAAGACAATTCCTGTTACATGAAGAATGATACTCAAATCTCCAATTTATTCTTAAACAAAGTTTTACGAAATACATCGAATAAATGAATTTAAAATTCTTGCATATCCTGGATCACATCTTCTGAGTTACTCGCATCCTCCTCAGTTAATGCGAACACTCACCCCTGCCTCCGGAATTTGCTCCCATCCGCACCATCCTTCTTAAGTTGGGGGCAGAACAACTTAGTATGTCCCTCTCGCCCACACTGGAAACAAGTCTGCTTCGCCAGTTTAGGACATGCTGACATGAAGTGACCTACCTCCTTACAGTAGGAACAAGTCACCTCTTGAGCTGCGGGTGCCTTCTGCTCTGGCTTACTGAACCTGTCCTGCTTTACTGGGAATCTCTTCCCACTATGACTTGCTGTAGATGGCCGCTTATTCCGGTTCCAGGTTTCCTGCTTCTTCTGGAACTGGTCAATATCTTCGTCTATCGTTGTTGCTCTCTTGGCCAGCTTATCAAACCTTATGATGCCCAACGGTATCATCCGTGACCTCAAATTCGACCTCAAGCCCTACTCAAATTTCTTGGCCTTCTCTGCTTCATGAAAAATCAGCTCTGGTGCATACCTTGACAGCTGGGTGAACTTAGTCTCATATTTGCGCATTGACATGGTTGCCTTGTTGCAGATTCAAGAATTCCATTGCCTTCTTCTCTTGAACATCTAGAGGAAAGAAACGGTCCTTGAACTCCCCAAGAAAAGCTTCCCAAGTCACTTGTCCATTCCCAAAAGTACTTTTCACTGATGCAACCAGATGCCAGCTCCTTCTGTAACTACATGGTAGCCAACTTCACCTTATTAGCTGCTGGGGTTTCCAAAACTTCGAAGACCATCTCCATCTCCCTAATCTAATCATCTTCCTCATTTGGATCAGACTGCCCCTTAAAAACAGGCGGCTTCACCCGCTTGAAGGACTCGACCTGCTTAATTAGATCAGCATTAACAAGCACTGTCCAGCTCCTTGATTCTAATTTTGATTCTGTGCCATGTTGGCTTCCATGAACGTGTTCAAGGTCTTATACACCCTGACAATTTTAGTCTCAAGATCAAGTCCAGCCCCATGGGAACTCTCAGCCTCATTACCATTTTCACCATTCCTAATCCTGTGTCCTGCCATTATACTGATTACTGCAAAATGAGGGGAAAAGTTAGAACATCACAACAAAATTCACATTTACAGCAATACCCCATGGCAAAACCTCAATCATACCCCAAACCATCTCATCTTGTTTCAATTCTATGTGATACTCACACTCCAATGTTCACACCTAGGTACTCACGCTCTAATGTCCACCTAGGTTTATTTTTATACCATATTTATCATTACTATTGAAACATGCTCTAATACCAATCTCTGTAGCGCCCCAAATTTCTGATATAATATCTCAGAAATATGTGGCACAATTCCCAGCGTCTACCACAATGTAATAGTAAATATAGCCATGCACAGAAAAATTTTCAACTTTTATTACAACATTTCTTTATAAAGTACAGCAGAAAACAAACACCTTGAATTACAAATTTCTTTTACAACACATTCTTTTACAATTTACATAAGCCACATTATCATTCTACCACATGCATCCAAATCCCAATCTATAGGTACCTACCAGTAAAATATGAGGCTAGAGATAACCCTAACTCCCAAAACTACGAGGTCAGCCATAACGGTGTGAATGATATCAAAAGAAATACAATATAAATAAAACATAAAGAAAGAAGTCATAACCAACACATATCAACAGTAGTAACGAATGGAATATGAAAAAAAAATAAATAAAGCATGAAAACAAGTGGAACTAGACTAAGTGTCGAGTGTACGAAAACAGAAAACAAACATGCATAAAACCAAGTCAAGAAAACACAAATGCAGTATGATGACTTTCTAATACATACTTGTCGAATTTTATGCATTCCATAATACATAGGTGTAACTACCGTTTCCGCTATTTTCATTTTTTCCCCTTTTGTAATATTTTATTTGAAATTGAATAAAATACTCTATTTTTGTTTCTTGTTGATTCTTAATTTTGATGATTACAACACAATGCAAAGTTGTTGTGCTACTTCTTATATATTACAAGATGTACTCAAAGGCAAAATATTCAAACACGCTCAAAAGCAAATTGATCAAGCTCTACAAGGTTCTAAAGCTCATGTGTGATCAAGCATTCAAAGTCAAAGACAAAGGCTAAAGCTCCATTTCAAGACTCAAGACACATGACAAGACCAATGCTAAAATATGTTATCTTATATGTCTTGTAAGCAATTTGTAATTTTTTCCTTTCTTTGAGTCTTAGATTGATGTAACAGCCTTGTCACACACAAACACACTCACTTATTTTATAACTGAGTGTTGCTTTTTCAAAAGATTAAAAGGTCAAAACAGTTTGATTTAGATCAGCTGTTGAGTACGAGTCGACTGCCTTATGGCATCAGTCGACTGTTCAGTACGAAACTGTCTGAACTCTTTCAAACTCTGACCAATTGACTCATCATGGCAACCCAGTCGACTGTTCAAGCCGTTTTGACAGTTTTCTATTTTTAAACTTGTTTTTTTCAAAATCAAATCTTTACTATCGTTGTATGGCAGTTGGGATTCAACCTTTCAACGTTCAAACGTCTCTAACTCTATAAAAAGAGTACAGAGGTCATTTGACAAAGGTTAACAACTTTTTCCAAACATTTTGTTTCTTAAATTCTCAAGCTTTTGGTTTTGACAAGAAAAAGCATCTAAAAGCATTCATTTTCTAAGTCTTGGTTCTCTGAAATCAGTCTAGCATAACAGTGATTTTGTTTTAGACTAATTTCGGAAGTTGACCTAATAGCCACGTACAAAATCACATTCACAACAAGGCTATAGGTTGATTGTAAATATTTTATTGTTGTTCTTCACTCTCGGGTTGTGAGAGTGGTCCTCACGGTTGGAGAGTAGGACTCTAGGTTGTAGAGTCAGGTTTTCACTCTTGGTGGAAGAGTGGGTTGCTCTCTCTAGTTGTGAGAGAGGACTACGGGGTGAATAAGGTTGTTGTCTAACATCATAGGGTATTCTTGTACTTTTACAAGAATAGTGAAAAATCTCAAGTGGGTTGCCTGGGGACTAGATGTAGGTCAGGAGGACCGAACTCGGATACATCGTGTGTACTCTGTAGTTGTATTTCTCTGAACTTGCATTTCATTTACTTGCTTTTTAAGTTCTCTGTGAAATTTGTCTTGACAGTCGACTGCGTCTCTTTTTAAGTCAACTGGTCAGACTTGTACTACATACTCTCTGAAAATTTGTCTGGTAAGTCGACTGATTCTTCTATAAGTCGACTGATCAGACTCGTCTTAAAATACTCTTCTTAACTGTCGCCCCAGTCGACTGGTTTCTCTTTTTAAGTCGACTGGACAGAAGAAAAAGTTTAATTCCGCAATTATTTTTTATAAAACACTATTCACTTCCCCCCCCCCTCTCTAGTGTTTCTTGCCTTGCCTACAGGATCCAACACTTGTTATCAGAGCCTGGTTGAGTGCAATGGCAACTACTTCTAATGCAAATCAATACCATGAAGGCCAATCTACACAAAGGCAACCCCTCTTCGATGGAACCAATTATAACTATTGGAAGTGTAGAATAAAGATCTACCTTCAGTCCATCAACTATGAAATAAGGAACATGACAGAGACCGAGTACACCGCTCCTATTATTCCATATGCATAATGGAATGACGACATGAAGAACGAAATAATGAACAATGCAAAGGCGATGAACACGCTATTTTGTGCCCTTACAAAGGAAAAGTTCGTCCGTGTGTCCATTGCAACAACCGCACAACAAATTTGGCATACACTCGAGGTAACTCGTGAAGGAATAAATAAAGTAAAAGAATCTAAAATATTTGTTCTTATTCACAGGTTCGAAATGTTCCGCATGAAGGAGAACGAGTGTAGCGCCCCGACTTCCGACACCGGAAAACCGTGACACGTGCCAAGACCTTTTCTTCAATTAGTCACAATACACAAAAAAACAGGAGAATTTAAAACTTTTTTATTCAATACACAAAGTGTTACAAGTCTGAACAATGTACAACTGTAATACCTTACAATAGAGTTACAATATTACCTTTACATTTCTAAGTATTACAACCTTCAACATCTTACATCAGAGTACTTCTCAACTAATGCATAATCAATACATATACTGCAGCGGAACTAAACATAACACTGACTCCTTACTTTCCTTGCCTTGAGTCCTCCTGAATTTCGCCTTTGTACTTTGGCGATCCAGTACCTATGGAAGTGGGGACGTCAGTATTCACTGACGCTTAAAGGCTGATCATATAGCAGCGAATCTTCCAAACAATATACAAAATATAGCAATGGTATTGGTGTAGTTTAAGTGTTTGTGAGTGCTATGACTAGACTCTAATGCAACATTTAAATAGAACTAGGATGCTCCTATTCTAATATCAGCAAGTTTCCGAAAGCAACATGCAGCCCATACTACATGCGACTCCATCTCAAGCCGTTTCTCCATATATAGGGATTGAACCCGCGTTATGAACTTCTAATTGTACACAACCTGTTCCTGACAATACTCCATGACTCTGTGAGGTTGCAGAAGGGGTCAAGTCCCCCCATGCAGTCTGCTTATGGTGTCTCCATTTTCCACTACTACCCGGCATGCCGGACCTCACTCGATCCCAGTATATCGGGCATCGTTCCAAAATCAAACTATAGGGTTTCGCAAGCACAGGATAGCTCGAAGCCTACCCTGTGGCACCCTCTGGGGTCTAGCAAGCGCAGGACTGCACCATGCATCCTGTGGCACCCCAGCCACGGTATTTCAGGAATTAACAGAGCGAGATACGCAACCCGTGTCCTCAACTTGTGAGACGGCACCGTGCGTATCCCTTTGACGAGAAGGTACAACCCAATACACCACCTATGATCTGCCTCAAGGGACGAGTTAGTGTAAGGGCCCCCCTACAACTGACTCCTCCCTCCCGGCAAAAGGGCTTAAGTAAACTGATCCTTGTAAGTCACTATCCTAGTGATGTCCCTGACTCGAACAATCCTAGGGATGACGATATTATAAACACAACATCCTGGGCCTTAAATTAGGCTTCGCAAGACAACTCTACTAGGCTGCTCAACCTAGACCTACCAGAATCCCTCAGGATCCGGTTTGTGGCTCATCGATCCAAGACTTGGCCGTGCGAATATACACGCATGCCGCTACCCTAGACTTGGATTCTGTCTATACTCCGGTCCTCGATTAACCTACCCTGGTTAAGATTCGACGGTTCACAAGGAGTGACTCCTCCACAGTTCCTTAGGGTAGAAATCATATGTCTTGACGGTCGATAGCCCTTAGGGTGGTAACCTCACCCTAGACGAGCACAACGACTGTGTACTAGCTAACAAGCTATACACAAGTAACAACCACATACGAGCCAATAAGCTACGTATGAACAATAACTACCTACGAGCCAGGCGGGCCTCGTAGGAGATAACCACGTACATACCAGCCAAATAAGCCGCGTATGAGACCAACAGCTACGCACGGGCCGGTCGGGCCGCGTACGAGACAACAACCTACATACGAGCTAACTAAGCTACGTATGAGACCCACAGCTACATACGGGCCAGTCGAGCCACGTACGAGCACAACCATGTGCAAACAACCATACAAATAATCAATCCTAGAAGCAACCAAACGTGCTTACTAGTAAACTTAATCTTCTATTATTAGAAGTAACAAAAGAATCTACTAGTAGTCTATGATCGGTATTCTACTAAGGAAGAACCGAAGGCGACAAAACGGCCTTTATCAACTAACTAATACTAGAGGTCTTCCCGATCTTACTACTTCGACCTATGAATGTGATTAATGCTTATGCTTACATCGAGCTCAAGCATGAAAATCACTTACGACCTAGACATAAAGTCCACTATAGTCAAGCGTAGGTTACAAATTGATCATGAAAGCTTACTACTCATCATGACTAATCACCACAACCCAACTAGTATGAACAAGCAACATTCCAAGGCATAGTAGGTAGTTTTAACACTACTCCTACAATATTTTAAGCAAGTATTTGAACTTTTAGCATTGTATAGAACACAACATAGAGTCACTACAACTAACCATGGGTAGTTCCTTTACTCTAAACATGAATATCATAGTATGGATGTCATTAACTTAACATGATCAATAATTTGCATGATACCTACTTACTTAGCATGAATCATGATCATTTACTAACATAGCATGAATAACCACTTATCTAAGCATGGGTACCATGTAAACATAAGTATTCATATAACCTAGCATGGTATACAACTTACTCACAATCTAAACTAGCATGACATACAACGTACTTACAATTAAGCTAGCATGGCATAGATAAAACTAGCATGGTATATCACTTACCTACAATTTAACTTAGCATGGTATATCACATACCTACAATTAACTAGCATGGTATATTACATACCTACAATTAAGCTAGCATGGTAAGTAATTTCATTATGGATCCTACAACATCCTAAGCATAATGCCATTAATCCAAGCATGGTAGGAAACTCTTAGATTGATTCCTACAACATTCTAAGCATAAATAGAATAATCTAAGCATGGTAGGAAACTCTTAGATTGATTCCTATAACATTCTAAGCATAAAAAGGCTAATCTAAACATGGTAGGAACTTTAGAATTTGTCCTACAACATTCTAACATGAAATAGCATTCCTAAAACATGATGGTTAATTTTAGGAATAATCCTACAACTAATTAAGCATGAAAACATGGTAGGATATTTTTAGAAGTAATCCTACAATATTCTAAACATAAAGCATGGTAGGATATTTTTAGAAACAATCCTACAATATTCTAAACATAAAGCATGGTAGGATATTTTTAGAAACAATCTTACAATATTCTAAACATAAAGCATGGTAGGATGTTTTTAGAAACAATCCTACAACATTTCAAGTATAAAAGCATGATAGGATATTTTTTGAAACAATCCTACAACTAACTAAGCATGAAAGCATGGTAGGATATTTTTAGAAAAAGTCCTACAACATTCTAACATGAATTAGACTAATCTAAACATGGTGGGAATTTTAAAATTAATCCTACAACTTCTTAAGCATAAACAAAGTAGTCTAAGCATGGTAGGATTTTTTTAGAATTAATCCTACAACTCCTTAAGCATAAACAAAGTAGTCTAAGCATGGTAGGATTTTTAGAATTAATCCTACAACTCCTTAAGCATAAACAAGGTAGTCTAAGTATGGTAGGATTTTTAGAATTAATCCTACAACTCCTTAAGCATAAACAAAGTAGTCTAAGCATGGTGGGATTTTTAGAATTAATCCTACAACTTCTTAAGCATAAATAAAGTAGTCTAAGCATGGTAGGATTTTTTTAGAATTAATCCTACAACTCCTTAAGCATAAACAAAGTAGTCTAAGCATGGTAGGATTTTTAGAATTAATCCTACAACTCCTTAAGCATAAACAAGGTAGTCTAAGTATGGTAGGATTTTTAGAATTAATCCTACAACATTTGTAGCATGAATACTACTTCTAAATATTTTTAGAAGTGATCCTACAACATTTGAAGCATGGATATTACTTCTAAATATTTTTAGAAGTGATCCTATAACATTTTACTACTACTACTACTCCTATTTCAATCAAAGCATAACACACAATTATCTACTACTACTACTACTTCATTCTTATCAAGAACCCAACATACAACTTACTACTACTACTACTTTGTGGACATAAAACATCTATAATTACTTACTATATACTACTACTTTATTTTCATCAAAATCACAACATACAACTTACTACTACTACTACTACCTTATTTTATCAACATACTACTTTATTAAATTAACATGCTACTACTACCTCATTTAATCACATACTACTACCTTATATTTTAGCATACTACTACTTAGTTACTTAATAGTCTTCATTATTACTAGTGATAAAAGAAAGATCATTTTTATTTTATTTTTACTTTACAACTAGTAAATATGAAAGAAAAGATCTCTTTTTATTATTTCTACAACTAGTGATTAAAAGAAAAGATCTTTTTAATAGCTACAACTAGTGATTAATAAAAAGAAAAGATCTTTTTAATCTACAACTAGTGGTTAACAAAAAGAAGATCTTTTTATTACAATAAACATACACTTACTAGTGTTAGTCCAATGTTTAATCAAAGTCCTACAACCCACAATGGTTGTAAAATGTTCATATGCTCATGTATGCCAAGTCCTACAAGTCCTACAACCAACAATGATTGTATGTTCAATGCCATATGCAATATGTGAATCTTTTGTCCAATAACAACACAAACAACACTACAATTAAAAAGATGTGATCTTTATGTATTTTAGTAGATACTACTACTACTTTCTTTCTTTTTTTTTTTTAGCATTCACAACAACATAACAACACACCCATCCAAAACAAGAAAACAAAACAAGAAGGTGAGAAGAAGAAGTCAAACAACAAAACTAACAAACAAACAAACAAACAAACAAACAATCAAAGAAGTGTGAAGAAACCCCCACCTAGTTCTGTTTTTGGAAGGACTAGCTTGCTAACCTTCTCCTTCCCCTAGCTTTTTAGAAAGCTTCTAATCAACCTACAAAACAAAACTCTCAAGTTAATTATTTGTTCTCTCTTTCTTTTCCTTTCTTTCTTTCTTTCTTTCTTTCTTTTGTTTTCTAAAATGAGAGAAGGAGGAGAGTGAGGGGGTGTTTATGGAAGAGACTAGGAGTGGTAAGTGCACCACATTGGCACAAGATAACCCCAAGAAGAGGTGACCGGCCATGCCCTAGGGGGGGGAGGGGTATGGTGTAGGCTAGGTGAGGTGGGGGGATAAGGCTTCTAGAAGGGTTTAGTTCTTCTCTTATGCACACAACCCTTCTTTTAAACCTTCTAATCAACCCTAATTACCTTATTAAGTTGCCATGACAAGAGTAAGTGCATTGTTCTTTGAGTACATACTTACATACTAGGTATAATGCACTAAGTACCATACAATTGTATGTATGTGTACATGTATGTGTATACAAAAATTTCCCTTATGAAATCCTTATAAAATTCCCATAAAATAGTTTAACTTTGAAAATAATAATAAAATAAATTTTATTATTAATTCGGAGGCTCGCACTATCAATTTGATGCGCTTCAGATGCGCACCGACCGATAGATGCGCGTAGGCACTGTTTGTGGGCAACCCGGCGAAAAATCACCAAAATGATCTGATTTTGGGATTAAAATGAAATAATAATAAAATAATAATAAAATAGTAATTTCTATGAGTTAATATCCGTCCGGGATATTACAACGAGAATGTGTCTGAGACGATTACAAGGTTCACGGACATCACAAATTCACTTATGGCGCTTGGAAAGATGTACACTCAAACTGAAATGGTGAGGAAGGTCCTCCATGCACTAACCCCCGAATGGGAGAAGAAGACTACCACCATAGAAGAGGCCAACGATTTAACACAACTTTCTCTTGAGAATCTTGTGGGAAATCTCATGGCATATGAAGTTCAACTTGAAGAGATCTTGAACCACAACAATCAAAGAAGAAGATACTAGCATTCAAAGCCATGTTGGACTCCGAGGATGAAGAAGAAGATGAGGAAGAGATAGCCTTGTTCACGAGAAAGTTCAAAAAATTCCTAAGGAAAGGTAAGTTTAATTCAAAATCTAAGGAATCTAATGAACCTCCAACTTATTTCAGGTGTAACAAAACAGGACACATGAAGAAGGATTGCCCACTAGAGAACGCGAAGTCTAAAGGAAAGGCATCCAACTTCAAGAAGGACAAATACATAAAGAACAAGTTCATAAAAAACAAAAAGGCGTACCAAGCAACTTGGGATGACAGCGACTCTTCATCAGAAGAAGAAAATGAAAAGACAATGAGGTTGCTAATGTTTGCTTTATGGCATCTCAAAATCAAGTAAGTGATGATTATTGATTCTAATGATTTACCTGATGCTTTCAACGAGATTTTTCAAGAACTTAAGAAAGAAAAAAATTAGAGTTAAGAACTTGGAGAAAGTAAATCAAACACTTTCCCAATAGAATCTTAACCTTGATAAAGAGATGAAATCTTTAAATTCTCGTATTTCTAGTTTCGAAATAGATCTTATGTCTCTAAAGAAAAATTATGAGGAGATAACCAAGAATGTATCTAAATTTAATAAAGGAAAGGAGAATTTAAATGATGTTCTCCAAAATCAAGTGCAATCCAATAAAAGGTTTGGACTTGGTTTCCAAGAGTCTCTTGAAAAACCTCATCTTTCTAAAAACACTAATGTAAATAAACCTGTACCTATTTCTAGTGTTAAGAATAAACTGTATAAGTTTTTTGAAAAACCTAAAACTGTAAGCTTTAATGATAAAAGTAATTCTATAGTTCAGACCAATCAACTGAACCCAATTATCAGTCGCCTGTCCAGAGGTTCTGAGTTTCATTCGAAGAAAAAAAAACCTCAGATAAGTCGACCTAATCTACCTCCCAGTAAACTGAATTTAAGGAACAGTCGACTGAATGGTAACATAAAGTCAACTAGACAGAGCAAAAATATATGGGTTCCAGTCAACCTGAGTCCGAAAGATAGAACTACTTACATTAATTCATACATTCTTTCTGTATGTAATTTTGTTAATTATATTTCTACTTTTGGTGGAAAATCAAACTCTCTTTGGGTTTGGTTTTCCACAAACTAATCTCTTTTGGACCCAATAAAAAAGGGTACCATATTCACATTGAATATTTTATAGGTACCTAAGAGAGATCATTGGATGCTTGACAGTGGATGCTCAAAGCACATGACTGGTCATGCCAACCTCCTATCTTCCATACAAGACATTGATGGAGGAACAGTCACATTCGGTGACAACAACAAAGGGAAGGTCATTGGAATAGGCGTGGTCGGTAAGTACACTAACCCGTTAATAGAAAATGTTTTTCTAGTTAGTGGACTTAAGCATAACTTGTTAAGTATTAGCCGACTATGTGATAAAGGTTATAAAATCATGTTTGAAAAATATGCATGTTTAATTTAGACTCTACCATGCAAAATATATTTTTTGAAGGATGTAAGAAAAATAACATTTATGAATTGTGTTTAAAGTCTTATGATTTTTCGAATGATTTTTGCTTAGTATAAACATTTTGGCCATGTGAACATGAAAACTCTTGCTAAATTGTCTAAGTATAACCTAGTTAAAGGGCTACCAAGACTATCCTATAAAAAGGATAAGTTATGTGATGCATGTCAACTCGGTAAACAAATTAAATCTACTTTTAAAACAAAAGAAGTAATTTCTACCAGTAGGCCGCTCGAATTAATCCACATGGATTTATTTGGCCCTACTATAGTTGCTTCTTTAAATAAAAGTAGGTATGTATTTGTTTTAGTAGACGATTTTTCACGATTCACTTGGACTTTCTTTTTAAAACATAAGAATGATGCTTTTGTAGAATTTGCTAATTTTTGTAACCGAATTCAAAATCAAAAGTCTCTAACCATAGTCACTATTAGAAGTGATCATGGTGGAGAATTTGAAAATGAAACGTTTGTAGAATATTGCAACAAGAATGGTATAACTCATTCATTTGCATTTCCTAGAGCTTCACCACAAAATAGAGTGGTTGAAAGGACGAATAGGACTTTGCAAGAATGTGTACGTACCATGCTTATTGAAAGCAATTTACCTAAGTATTTTTGGACTGAAGCCGTTGCTACAGCTTGTTATGTCTTATATAGAATTTTGATTAGGCCTAAGCTAAAGAAAACATGTTATGAGCTATTTTTTTATATAATTCCTAAAGTCTCTTACTTTAAGATATTTGGATGAAAATGTTTTATTCTGAACACTAAAGATAATTTAGATAAGTTTGATCCTAGATCTAATGAGGTTATCTTTATAGGAATCTCAAATAGGAGTAAGGCATATAGGATCTTCAACAAGTCAACATTGACTATTGAAGAAATCATGCATGTTGCATTTGATGAATCTCTGCCTTCATCAACTTTAATTGAAGATGACGAAATTGATTCATCACCCTTAAATAAGGTTATTACATCTTCAGAGCAAACTACCCTTGCAGATAAGTTGACTGACAAGGAAGTCAAGTCGACTGGTGTGAATCAGTCGACTGATGGACAAGTCAAGTCGACTGATCCTGTTGTGATATCTCTAACTTTACCAAAGTCTTTTGTTGAAGTTAGAGATCATCCTCGTGACTTAATAATTAGTGACATTTCACGTGGTATTCAGACGAGATCTCATGTTAATATGATTTATCACACAGCTTTCTTGTCGGATTTTGAACCGAAGAATATACAAGAAGCTTGTGAGAATGAGTTTTGGATGAATGCCATGCAAGATGAGTAAAACCAATTTATAAGGAATGATGTATGGGATTTAGTTCCACGGCTTCCTGATCATACTATAATTGGTACCAAATGGGTATTCAAGAATAAGTTAGATGAATCAGGACAAGTCGTTAGGAACACAGCTAGGCTAGTTGCTCAAGGATATAATCAAGAAGAAGGTATAGATTTTGATGAAACATATGCTCTTGTTGCTACACTAGAATCCATTCGTATTTTATTATCTTTTGCTTGTTTCATGAATTTTACACTCTTTCAAATGGACGTGAAAAGTGCTTTGCTTAATGGGTTTATAAAGGAAGATGTTTATGTTAAGAAACCACCTGGTTTCGAACATGAACAATTCCCAAACCATATTTCTAAATTGAAAAAGGCTTTATACAGTCTTAAACAAGCACCACGTGCTTAGTATGATCGATTGAAGACTTTTCTTTTAGAAACAGGTTTTGAAATAGGTAAATTAGACACTACCTTGTTTATTAGGAGAATAGAGACAGATATCCTCATCATACAAATATATGTAGATGACATAATTTTTAGTTCTACTAATAGTAATCTCTGTCAAGAGTTTGCTAACACCATGAAAAACGAGTTTGAGATGAGTCACATGGATGAACTCAACTATTTCCTAGGACTGCAAATTAAACAGTTGCCTAATGGCATATTTATTAATCAAGGAAAATATGCTAAGGAATTACTCAAACGGTTTGGCATGGATAGCACGAGTAGGAAAGACCACACCTATGGCTACTACCACTACCCTTGACAAAGATGAATTAGGTCAGAGTTTCGATCAAAAAGTCTATCGAGGCATGATTGGCTCACTATTATATATAACTGCTAGTAGACCCGACATTATGTTTAGTGTATGTTTGTGTGCTAGATATCAGTTGAGTCCTAAAGAGTCTCACTTAAAAGCTATGAAACGCATTTTAAGATATATTAAAGGCACGTCTGATTATGGTCTATTTTATCCACGCACCGATAACTTTTAAATTGTGTCTTATAGCGATGCGGATTTTGCCGGTAGTAAAACTAACCGTAAGAGCACTAGTGGAACATGTCACTTTTTGGGAAATTCCCTAGTATCTTGGTGCAGTAAGAAACAAAATTCCGTATCCCTATCAACTACAGAAGCTGAATATATCGCTGCAAGTTTGGCATGTGCCCAAATTTTGTGGATGAAACAAACCCTATTAGACTATGGTATTTCTTTTTCAAAGTTTGCTATAATGTGTGATAATACCAGTGCCATTAACTTATCTAAAAATCCTGTTCAACATTCACGTACGAAACACACTGATATTAGATATCATTTTCTACGTGATCATGTTTTAAAGGAAGACATTTCTTTAGACTTTATTTCTACTGATAAATAGATAGCTGACATCTTTACTAAACCACTTAAGGAAGACACATTTATCACTTTAAGAAGAGAACTAGGAATTTGTAGTTTTTCTAATGTTTCTTGAGATTTTAACTCTAGTAAGTCGACTTAAGACCTCATTTCAGTCGACTGACCAACTACTTTTAATCATATATATTTTTTCCTGAGTTTTATGCTCTGGAAAGTCGACTTTGAACAGTAATCCAGTCGACTTCCAGTTGTATTTATGCTATTTTTTGGTTTCTTTATTTTGCTCTCGACTAAGTCGATAGCCCTACATATCAGTCGACTGTCGCGAATCAGGTTTTGTCAAATTCGAAATTTTGACACATCTTTTGAGGCGACTCTTTACCTTTGACCAATCCGAGCCATTGATACTCTTCTATATTAATCTCAACCAACTATCTTGAGTAAAAACCCTACACTCTTACCCCTTTCCTTCACTTTTACTTTCAATCTTTCTCTCTCTCAAGTCAGCTGCTGCTGTTTGCTGCCTAGCGATTTCAAGCCTTGAAGTCCAAATCTAAGCCCTATCTCCATCTCCAGTGCTTCTCAGAGGATCTATTAGAGTTCTGTGTTTCTTTGGTGTCTCCTTGTTGGTATAACTTTCTTAAACTCTTTTCTTCTCTCTGTGTTTGAAGTTTTTTCAATGGCCCCCAAAGATCCTGTTCCTCAAATGTAGAGGAAGAACAATCATCTAGAGACTATCTTCAATATTTGAGAAATCCGAATCTCATTGATAAATGGTACATTATTTGTTCCATTATCATTTTTCCGGGTAGGTTTGTGAATTTTTCGGATTTAGATCGGTTCCCACTAGCCCCATTGTTTGAGAAATGTGGGTTATTTGATCTATTGTCTCTTGTAAACCAACCCTCTTACTGTAACACCCCGTAGTTTTCAAAGAGTATATATATATATATATATATATATATATATATATATATATAGTTAAAATGTGATGTTGCCTATAGAGATTTTTATAGGGGGATTTATATAAAAATGTTTGGTAAATATATGAAATAGTCTTTAGAAGGGGGCCCACGGTTCAAGGAAAGCGGCAGAAGGCTGCTCTGGTGATGTCACTCTCATTGAGATGACGTGGCAGTTTGTGGAGGGCCCCACTTTCAATTGATTTCGGTAAAAAGGTAACAAATAGTGATTAAATGAATAGGAGGAGAGAGATAGTCCCATATCATTAATTCCCAAGAATAAATATAATATAAATAGTATTAGCCAAGGATCAAGAGTCACCTAATCGGTTAACCAACTTTTGAGAGGCAGCCTGTGGTGGGCAGTTGTACTACACAGTATCTAATTTGTCTTATAAATTGTATAAATTGTCTGAGCTAGGGGCAGGGGCATTACAAATGTTATCGGATCCTACTTTTGACACCGAGTGTGGGGCATGTCTTATAGTCGGGCAGTGGGTTGACTGCGTCGGCAGGGAGTTACCGGGACTAGACCCAGTCGTCGGATTGTGGTTGCTTGTTATAATTAGTCTGGCAAGACTATATACCCATTCGTCGAACTGTGGTTGCCCAGAGAGGGCGGATAGAAGAGCAGATGGTCCACATCGGCTAGAAAGAAGATCGTGCATAGATTGTGCATGCCCGTGCTCAGCGAGGACGCTGATTTCTGAAGGAGGGTGTGTGTAACACCCCGTAGTTTTCAAAGAGTATATATATATATATATATATATATATATATATATATATATATATATATATATATATATGGTTAAAATGTGATGTTGCCTATAGAGAATTCTATAGGGGGATTTATATAAAAATGTTTGGTAAATATATGAAATAGTCTTTGGAAGGGGGCCCACGGTTCAAGGAAAGCAGCAGATGGATATATATATATGGTTAAAATGTGATGTTGCCTATAGAGATTTCTATAGGGTGATTTATATAAAAATGTTTGGTAAATATATGAAATAGTCTTTGGAAGGGGGCCCACGGTTCAAGGAAAGCAGCAAATGGCTGCTCTAGCACTGTCACTCTTATTGAGATGACGTGGCAGTTTGTGGAGGGCCCCACTTTCATTTGATTTTGGTAAAAAGGTAACAAACATTGATTAAATGAATAAGAGGAGAGAGATAGTCCCATATCGTTAATTCCCAAGAATAAATATAATATAAATAGTATTAGCCAAGGATCAAGAGTCACCTAATCGGTTAACCAACTTTTGAGAGGCAGCCTGTGGTGGGCAGTTGTACTACATAGTATCTAATTTGTCTTATAAATTGTATAAATTGTCTGAGCTAGGGGTTGGGGCATTACACTTACTATCCTCACCTAATATATTTGTTTTATACAAATATGAAGATTACTACTTTGGAGGATGGTAATGAGACTTTTATTTTATCGTTTGTCAAAGATAAACGTATGAAAATCTCCCCTGCTAGACTAAGTCTTATTTTGGGTCTGTCTGATGAAGGGTGTGATTTAGGAGATGTTGATATGGATGATGACTCCATTTTTTCTAAGATTTATTTGCCACATCATGGTCCTCCTATGACCAATCGATCTATTACTCCTATTGCTAAGCTAGTTGCACGCATACTGTCATATAACATTATTCCCAAAACAGGGAGTTATGACCAGTATTCTCTTGAGTTGCAACAAGTTTATGCAATTTTTGGCAACATAAAAATAAATTGGGGTCAAGTTATCTTCAATCGTCTTGCTAAGGCTCATACTTCGTTTCTTCCATTTTGTGCTTTACTCGCTCACATCTGATATGCTTATGATGTTGATCTCGAATCTGAGACGGATGTTGTAATACACTTTGATTCATTTGATCGTGCTAGTTTAGCACGTATGAAGTTGCTAAATTCTCGACCTAGGTCTCCTTGTAGGAATGTACCTCCTATCCCCTTAGCCACTTCAGCTCATCGGTCTTCTGCTTCTAGTTCATCTCATCCTCGTGCTGATTTTGATGATCCAAGATGTCTTTACACTTCTGTTAATTATCTTATGGATCGTCAAGATGCTCTTGAAGCAAGTATTTTTCATCTCACTCAGTTGTTCACCTCTCAGTTTCCTCCTCCCTCTCAGGTGCTCAAGATGAAGATGACGAAGACTGATTAGCGATATTTTTATTTTTTATGTATTTTTTTTTACTTATTTTGTTTTTTGTCTTCATGTAGCTTGTTTGAACTATGTATTTTTCACCTTCTATGTATAACTTTGCTTTTGCTTCTTTATGCTTCATATGCTTGTCTCTCCTATTTTTTTGTTTTTGTTGATGACAAAGGGGGAGAGAATATTGTGCATTTTTTGTGTGTCATTTGGTGCATGTTTTATTGTTGTGCATGTTGTGCATGTTTTTTCAATATATGCATATGCATATTGTACATTTGTTAGGGGGAGCATTGAACATTGAGCATGTGTAATATTTTTGTAATATTCCTATTATTGTAAGCTATTGTGTTGTCATCATCAAAAAGGGGGAAAATGTTGATTCTTGATTTTGATGATTACAACACAATGCAAAGTTGTTGTGCTACTTCTTATATATTACAGGATGTACACAAAGGAAAAATGTTCAAACATGCTCAAAAGCAAATTGATCAAGCTCTACAAGGTTCTAAATGTAATACCCTGAATTTTCATTTATGAGAATTATTATTTTGTATTATTAATTTGTATGTATTGTGCACGTGCAATCTTGCGGTATAAAATTTTATAATTATTTTCATTTCATAGACAAATAAGTATACATATATATATATATATATATATATATATATATATATATATATATATATATATATATATATATATATATATATATCTTTTATTATTTTTACCCAAAGCCTATTTTTAAACAAACATAAGTATTCTTTTATTTTGAGTCCAACTTAATTTATTTTAAATGTAAGCTATTTTAGCCCATTAAATAAAAGCCTATGAGTTTATTCTCTTTTTATTGGAACTTGTAGTGTAGACAATTTTTATAGATTTTTTTATAAAAAATAAAATGTACAACTTTTAAAATAGGGGACTATGGGAACACGTGCATCACACGTGCACGTGTTTGTGCACCTTTTTGCCTGGCCGGATATGGACTAGGAGGGAAAAGAGAGTCGAGTTTGTGGGAGGTAGTTTTTGTGATCATGGTTGGTTACTACAACTTCCCGTTGAATCCTAGCATTTGTTTCTTAACTTCTAGATCAATCCTAGCCTTCTATTTGTCCCAAAATTTTATATAAATACCCCCCCTAGCCTAGTTATTCTTGCACTCTTCATTCTCCAAACCTATAGTGAAACAATACAATTATTAGTAGTAGATTATTAGTAAGAAATGAGAATAAAAGATTGAGAGTTTGAGTGTGTGTGCTAGAAGCAAGGAGGCCGGCTACATCACTTGGGAGCTTTCGGTTTGCACATCAAGCAAGGAGGCCGGCTACATCACTTGAGACGCACTCGTGTGGGCAAGCTCAATCTAGGAGGAGAAGTGCTTTTCGTTTAGGAGTTGTTGTGTGATTTTCTCTCCAAAATCAGGTGGGTGGTTTCTATATTTCTAATTTAGATGTCATGCTAGAAGTGATTGAAGTAATGATGCATGAAAGAAACTAATAAGAGTACACTTAATTGGAAAAAGGACTTGCTAGTTGATTAGATTAATTATTGATAGATTGTATGTTAAATTGTCATGAATATTAATTTTGTGTGCAAATTGCTTGTAGTTATGGAAATATTGAATTGGGATTGTTGATAATGTCAAAATTGAGTACAAAATGCTAGTAAATGAAATTATTGTTTTATGTGCTAAATGGACTATCGTGATATTGTTTCAAATGAATAAAATTATCCTATGCATTTGGATTTATGAAAAAGGGAAAAACAGGAAATTATATTTATAATGTGAATTTTTTTTATATACCAATTTGTATTTGAGAAATGTCAAATTTGAACTATGGAGAGAGTAGTATGCAATTTAAATTATTGTATGAGAAATGTGTATTAAATTACTGAAAAAATTATTTTAAAAATACTGAGGTGTTAATTTAAGTTAAAATATACGTTCTGGAAATTCATATGGTTTTTGGTGCAAGCAAAACAAAGATAAGAGCTTGTGAACATCGAAACATTTTAATAAAACAGAGACTCGAGTTAAATAGAATTCAAGTTGTATTTGTGACAACTTGTGCCTATTGCTCAAGTGGTCGATTGGCGTTCTGGCGCTACAGTAGTGCGGCGCGTGTCTTGAGGTCACTGGTTCGATACCTTGAGGCCACCTTCTTTTTGAGCGGTTTAAAAAAAAAATTTAATTAACCAACACCCGAACAGAGTGTATATCACTCTCTGTCTCCCTATTCATATTGCTGAGCGCCTTCGGCCTAGTGGCTAGCGGGTGCGGCTGTCTTCTCTGAGATTGCGGGTTCGATTCTGGTGTTAGCCAGAATTTTTATATTTTTTAAAATTGATTTTTGGGAGTTTTCTTGATGTATAAAAATTCCGAAACAAATACCGTAATTATTCTAAAATCATATACAACTTATGAAAATAAATTGGAAGTTATTGGAATGAAATAAAGTGTGTTTTGAGGTAAAGTTGTATTCAAAACTATGGTTTCTTGCCCGTATAATTTCATAAAAATGTGTGTTTTCACGAGGTGATTAAGATAAGTATTAAGAAAGGAAAATTGATGGAAAGAAAATATAAATGTGAATTTTATATGGGTCATTATTGCTAAAGAGTAGCCTGACAATGGTGATATTACGAATATTTACTTTTGACTAGATGTTTTCGTAAGATGACTTTTATGTGGAAATAAATATTGCTTATGGAATGCATGATGTATAATTGAACTCCATGTATGATAATTGATTCATGAAAATGGTGGAAATCATGTAATTGAAAAAGAGAAATGTTCTTGAGTATGACAACTCAGATATGGGAATTTGTGAATTGAAATTGAAAATTAGGGTGTAGCCAAAACTCACACCGGCAAGTGAAAGTGATGAGATATGATTATTGAAATTGAAAAGACCAAGTTTGGGTCATTGTGAAGTGAAAGAAATAAGACCGGTATTAGTGAGAGGGCTGACTCTAAGAGATTGATTTTGTTCATGATTTTATTAAATTAAGAATTAGTACATAGTGAAGAGGTGATGAAAGTGAGAGAAAAACACAAGTATGAAGGCCTCGAGTCTACGATGTGGATGTGATTCACAATTTGTCTTCACGATACGTCGTGACATGACGTGGGCACTACTACAGAATTATCGGGATCTTGGCGACGCTTGTGGGGTGTTTGGTGACTGCGAGAGGATCGTGTGCCATGAAGGGGGCTGAATTGTCCATAGGTTGTCTTCACGATGCGTCGTGACATGACGTGGGATTTCCCTCCAGTTTTTCTATACATGAGCTCGTACTCATAGGACATCTAGGATACTTACCGTAGTTATAGTAGTAGATTAAGTCATGACGAGGGATTGAACCCTACAAGATGAAGAACGATTAAGAGACTTGCCCTCGGTCGACCTATGTAGTATGGGATGCATAGAATCCGAACAAGTGCGCATTTGTGTCATATAATATAAATAACTGCATTAAGGACTAAGTGCACAATCACAACACCACATCAATAGGATATTTCCCGTAGGTTGATATGTGACAAGTTTTTGTTTGTTAAGTATGGAAAATCAATTATACTGTTTCCGACATAGAGATGATGGCCGTATATAATATTCGTCGGTTGAATAAACTGACGTACCGACAGTTTTGTATGCAGGATAAATGGCATGGTAAAGATGAAAGAAGAACTGATGCTTAGAGATTATTCAAATGTTGTTGTACTTTCATTTATGTAAAGGTTATAATTTTGCTTCCGTTGTAAAGTGTAAAGATTTCTTGTAACTCTAATGTAAAGTGAAAAGTTTTAAATTTCTTGTAAAATTGTACGAAAGAAGTGTAAAGATCCTGTGGAATCTCGAATTCAATTGTATTTTGGAATTCGGGATGTTACACTAAAGCTCAAGTGTGATCAAGCATTCAAAGACAAAGACAAAGGCTAAAGCTCCATTTCAAGACTCAAAACACAAGACAAGACCAATGCTAAAATATGTTGTCTTATATGTCTTGTAAACAATTTGTAATTTTTTTCCTTTTTTGAGTCTTAGATTGATGTAATAGCCTTGTCACACACACACTCACACTTATTTTATAACTGAGTGTTGCTTTTTCAAACGATTAAAAGGTCGAAACAGTTTGATTTAGATCAGCTGTTCAGAACCAGTCAACTGTTCAGTACGAAACTGTCTGAATTCTTTCAAACTCTGACCAGTTGACTCATCATAGCAACTCAGTCGACTGTTCAAGCTGTTTTGACAGTTTTCTGTTTTTAAACTAGTTTTTTTTCAAAATCAAATCTTTACTGCCATTGTATGGCAGTTGGGATTCAACCTTTCAATGTTCAAACCTCTCTAACTCTATAAAAAGAGTACATAGATCATTTGACAAAGGTTAACAACTTTTTCCAAGCATTTTTTTTCTCAAGTTCTCAAGCTTTTGGTTTTGACAAGAAAAAGCATTCTAAAAGTATTCATTTTCTAAGTCTTGGTTCTCTGAAATCAGTCTAGCATAACAGTGATTTTGTTTTAGATTAATTTCGGAAGTTGACCTAATAGCCACGTACAAAATCACATTCACAACAAGGCTATAGGTTGATTGTAAACAGTTTATTGTTGTTCTTCACTCTTGGGTTGTGAGAGTGGTCCTCTCGGTTGGAGAGTAGGACTCTAGGTTGTAGAGTCAGGTTTTCACTCTTGGTGGAAGAGTGGGTTGCTCTCTAGTTGTGAGAGAGGACTACGGGTTGGACAAGGTTGTTGCCTAACGCCATAGGGTATTGTTGTACTTTTACAAGAATAGTGAAAAATCTCAAGTGGGTTTCTTGGGGACTGGATGTAGGTCGAGAGGACCGAACTAGGATACATCGTGGGTACTCTGTGGTTGTATTTCTCTGAACTTGCATTTCATTTATTTGCTTTTTAAGTTCTCTCTGAAACTTGTCTTGACAGTCGACTGCGTCTCTTTTTAAGTCGACTGGTCAGACTTGTACTGCATACTCTCTGAAAACTTGTCTGGTAAGTCGACTGGTTCTTCTATAAGTCGACTGATCAGACTCGTCTTAAAATACTCTTCTTAACTGTCGCCCCAGTCGACTGGTTTCTCTTTTTAAGTCGACTGGGCAGAAAAAAAAGTTCAATTCCGCAATTATTTTTTATAAAACATTATTCACCCTCCCTCTAGTGTTTCTTGCCTTACCTACAGGATCCAACATATTTTAATTTAATTTGTTCATGAAATTCTTCGTTCTTGTTTATTGAGCTATTCTTGTTGATCCTAATTTCTTTTATTAATTGTGGGTATTTTTATTTGAACCCTATTGATTTAGATCTATCTCTTATTGGACCCTACAACCCAATATCATTTGTTCTTGAGCCAAAACCGCTATTATTGGATCCTAAATCACCAATCTTGTACCCTAATTGTACCCTATAAATACAACTCCACTGCAAACCCTAAAAATTGTGCAAATTTGAAACCCTAGCCACTTATTCTCCCTCTTCTCTCTCTCTCTCTCCCCTTTCCGTTTCTCTCTCCCGATTGAAATCCCGCCCAAACCTCCAAACCCACTGTAGATTCTCCTTCCCCGGCCAATTTCGGCCACCTCCTCGGCGGCGCCACCCCGTCGACGCCCCCTGAGCGTCGCCCCACCTCTGCCCTCGACGCCCAGCACCCAAAATCCCAAATCTTGACGCCCTTCTCCTCTTCTTCGACATTTACAACAACCAAATCCCGACCCCACCTTTTCCATCTTCGTTGATGCCACCGTCGAACCACATCGCCGCCGTCAGCCAGTCGCCAAACCCCCGAAGCCCTTGCAGCCATTACTGAATTTGCTGTCGTGCTCTCTCTCTCTCTCTCTCTCTCTTGCTGCTGTGTGGCTGATTATTGATTTTGGGTTCTCTTTTGCACGTATATTGCATGTGCTATCTTGTGGATTCGTGTGTTTGTGGGTTCGTTGCTCTAGGATCTTTATCGCGTTATTCTTGGTATTCATTTTCACCATTTACAAGGCAAGTCACTATCCTCTTGAATTGTTAAATGTATCAAATTCAAGTTTTGTTGAAACTCTTGCAAGTAGATCCCTTTGTTTATCGTACTATACATTGTTCATCTCTTTCGTTGGGTCTATTGTGGGTTTGCACAAGCTAACCCCAGTATTCTTGACATCGTGCCACTTTTGACTCTAAATAATGAATCTTTCATGCATTCATATAGAATTGAGAATAGGGTTGCTTATATAATTATCACACACATAAATTATTGTAGAAAGAATTGCTAGGTTGTATGTTGTTTGATCGATTAATGGTTGATTGATGAAAAATTGATGTGTGTATGTGTTCTAAATCTTATTTACCATGTCTTCATACCCTTCATGATGATTGAGAAGTTTATTGACTAGTAGAATTGATACCCATCATGTTTAATTAAATTATTTCATGCAAACTACACAAAACCTGTACATTGCTTGTTGGCCTGTATATTGACTGCTATTTTTAAACCAGTAAATGATCTTAAAATAAATAACATTCCAAATAATATTGTATCATTATCTTTCTAGTTTCCAGAACATCTTGAATTTTTGAATTTCGAGTTGTGTAGCAAAAGTTATGCCCGTTTTACTACAGCTGTGTTTTTATTTCCAGACTTTCAGATTCTCGTATATTTGATGTTTAAACAGTAAAAAAACTGATCAAATGATAGAATATTACTCCGAGAATTTTCAGATTGTTAGTAATCATGTTTAGGAGAGTAGAAAATATTTTTAATGAATTGAATATTGAGTTTTTGCTAATTGTAAAAATAAAATAACACGATGTCGAAATTCAGCCTAAACATGAAATCTGAAAAGAATAATGTGATTGACCTAGCTGCTGTTGCCGGATTGTGAACTTTAAATATGCGTTGGAACCGTATGGAAGTTTAGTTTCTGGAATTTTTGACGGATTCAGTTTTTGAGCTCTGACACAGCGGGAAACTGCATTTTTGTACAGACTAGTCTTGCTGTCCAGAATTTTATATTTCAGATTTCGGTAGATTAATTATTCATATATCGTAATATTGTATAAATTAATGTATGTATGTTGTATTGCATGATCCTAATAAGTTATTTTCATCATTCTAATTTTCCTACTTCATGTTACCAACCTATTGTTTCCCTATTGATACTATTGTCTTCGAAATGTCCCTTAATTGCATATTCTATTGTTATATTGATAAAATAATTAACAAGCCGGGATTTAATGGGCCATTTAAGTATTGGAAAAAGTAGAGACTATACTTGGAGGAAGGGCCCGTGTTTTCCTAAATAATGTTCCGGCTATTGTTTTATCGTGTGATTGTGGCTTACGACGGTAACCCAATCTATCGTGTACCGTATCGTTGCCGAAGACCGTATTGTACACCGAAAGGTGAATAGTGTTTACCATTGCCAAGTACATGGTCTACCGAGTATACCACTTAAGTCTAAATGAAATTGATTGTATGCATCAAACTTGTAGAATGGGATGCAATAGTACATGCATTAGTTAGGATTAAAATGATAATAGACTTAAGAATTGACACGACATCGACACTGCATATTGTTCCTCATTGTTCCTATTGATATCAATTATTGGCTAAGTGTTATTTTCATTGATCATTGATTTTTGCTATCGAATATTGAATCATTGTTTATAGCCATTGTATTAACTATCATGATATTGATTATTGTTATTGTCCCGTGTTATTGATTCCTATTGATCCATTGAATTCATTATTATACCGTTATTCCATTGTTTCTTGCTTTCTCTACTTGCTGTCCATGACTTGCTCTAAGGGCAATTTTTCTTCTATTTCAGATGAAGTGTACACAGGTAATGAAGGAGAATTGCCTGGTGGAATTGGAGAACAAACTCTCTGAAAAACTATTGCTTTATAATTGAATGTTATTTTTAACGAATTTAGTGGATTGAGATTTGTTACTATTGTGTTTGGGATTTATTATTGTTGTAACCCCTATTTTCTGTTTTCTATATTTTGGGTGTATTTTCTATTCTGTGTATTATCTGGTTTTGGGTTCCTAATAAAATTTTCCAATTTCCTAAATTCATGTTATTTCAAAAAATATTTTGTATCTCCCGTTAAAATCCATTTCTTTGCATTAATTGTATTTATTGTTATTTTCAAACGATTTTTATATTATTCAAACCCTATTAATGTTGTTGTTGTTATTATTGTTCGGTGTTATTATTATTACTGTTATTTTATTTATTTATTATTATTATTATTATTATTATTATTATTATTATTATTATTATTATTATTATTATTATTATTATTATTGTTACTATTATTATTACCTTTGATTGTTATTTAAAAATCAAGTTCTATTGATAATTGTATTTGTAGTTATTTCAAATCATTTCCATAGTGTTGTACAAATTATATTTTGTTATATAAACATACCTTCTATTGGTTATTTACTTTCCTATTAGTTTTTAAAACCCATACACATTATTTTATTTGATTATAAACCCTATTTGCCACTATTGGATTTTACCCTAAACCCGTTTACCCTATACCCTAATATCTCTTGGATTTTTTACCCATAAAAAACCCAAACCCATTATACACCCATGTATATGCGGACTGTTCATCTTCTAAAACCCTAGCCGCTTTCCTATATCTCATTCCCAAGCCTTTTCATCTCCCTCCTCCCGCTCTCCCTCACATCGTCTTCCTCGACCTGCATCCTCCACCACCTCGGCACCCCTGTGCTCTCCCCCGTTCTCCCCTTTCTCTCCTGTCTGTGCTCCTCGACGTCGCCACCAGACCCCGACTCCCCTCGGCCTTCCCTTATGTGCCTCTAGCAGCCACGCAGCACCGCGATGCCCCTCCTCAATTTCGTCAATAGCAGCATCGTCGCAGCCCTCAGTGACTTCGACAGCCCTCGCCGCGACACTGCAGCACCCTTGATGTCGGTTCCCCTCTCCCCTGTGATGCGATGCCAGCGGGCAGCACGACGCACCAGCAACAGCCGGAGCCGCCGTTGTCGTTCACGCCGTCAGCCTCCCCCTGCACTGCCTCGACTTCCCCTCCTGCTCGTGACCCCCCTAGTCGACTCCTCCTCGTGCTACTCCTCCGTCGACGCACAGCAGCAACAGCCCTACCACAGTGCCGCCGTACCGCGGCATCATGCTGCTCCTCCCGAGCGCTAGCCACCAACAGAAACTCCCCGTCGGCTGTCCCCTTGGCCGCCGCCAGTCGTCGAGCCATTTTCGTGTTATTTGATAAAGGAAGTTGATCGTTCAATCTTGGTCATCCGATCACCATCGCGATCACGATCGCGATCATGATCTTCATCATCAAAGCCTTCTTTGATCTCCAGCCATTCGATCTTGATCATCTTGATCATCCGATCAGATCTAATTGATGTGTATGCTGTTTTGCTGTTGGATTCTTGATCATCGAATCTCGGTCGTCCGATCGTCAATCGCGATCATCATCATCAAGCTCCCTGAACCAGCCGTACGATCTTCCTTGGTCTTGATTGTCATCAAGATCCGTGCTGGGATCCGTTCCCATTATTCTTTCATCGGATTCATCGTCTACATTCCAAGGCAAGTATCTTCTTCTACAATTCATTGTTCAAGTACAAGCTTTTCTTTGAAAATACTGCAAGTAGATTGTAGTTGTGACTCCCCTCTTGGCTTATCGTTGATGATCTTATTTTACTCCTTATAAATTCCATGATCATAAGAGTCCCAACACTTCGTTGATATATTCATTTCATAACTTGTTGGATCTATTTATCTCCTAATTATTTGAACACATGAAACTAAGAATCATCTAGACTCGTAGATGCATGTTGTGTGATGTACGTATTGATTCTACCTTCCTTTGAGTTGAGAACCAAATTTGGCTTACTAATTTGATACCTATTAATCATGATTTGGATCACACACTAATTTAGACCCATATTATTCATTCATCATGCCACTTTTATATAAAAGAAACTCATATGCTTCTATTCCTGTTTTTACTTGCTGTTTCGACCCCAATAACATCAGAATCTGGACATGAGCCCTGAATATGAAACTTATTCCTAGATGTGTATTTTACTATCCTTTTGATAGAATTGGATTCCGAGTTATGGTTTGTGAGTTATCACAGTTTTACTGTTGCTGTGTCTGGAATCACAGATTCATAAAAACTGTTACATCGCTTTGTTTTACAACTAATTTAACTATGATGACATATAGGGAGTTTAAGCCTCAGTTTAAGCATCAAGATGACATCGTATATAAGTAGTATAATGTTTATTTCAATCTCAGTATGAAACAAAGCGAGATTCAATCGAAAATTTCACGAAAGGACACAAAATCAATTTTTGGCCATATACCATCAGACCCGAAATCAAGAAACTCCTCAACTCTCAAATCTTGATCTTTTTTATCCATAAACCCCTCTTATAATTTATCAAACACATACACAAGTATTCACAACATTTTGTCCATGAAATATATGCAATTATAACAATCGTCCATCAAGTTTTTACTCACCAAAATCTCAACAGTGTGTGTATATAGTAAAGATCAACTTTTATACAATTTATGCAATATACATTCATACAACTCATATAAACAATCAAAACAGAAAGAGCAGAAAGGAAAACATCATACCCCTGATATCTATTATGTTTTTAACAATCTCAAGTCATCTATATAGAGTTTTAATCACCAATAGCATAGTCTTCATTTAAGGATTCAATCTTTATTTATCCATCCATCAATAATTCATTATATCATCATACAATCCTATAACATGCTTTCTAATAGACAAATCATCACATACAACATGCATAGAACAATACAAAAACAAACATATCACTCACCTTATTGACGAATCAATCGAAATAATAAAAAGCATAAGAAATGTCCTTCCTTTCGCAAGAAATCCAAGATCCTCGCTTTGAAACACCAAGAAATCAATAATAAAGAATACCCTTTGTTTGGTGCACTGAAGAGACAGCTGCTACTGCCCTTATAACAGGCCGAAATTTAGGGTATTAGGGTTTTGAGTAGGTTTTGCAAAATATCCCTTTTAAATATACCTTTACATATATAAATCTTTATACTAGGAAATTAGAATCACCAATTCAATTGAGATTTAAAATAAGAAATAACCAACTGATATGGTCGACACTATTTTCAAACCCAGAAAAACGAATTTTGTAATTTTTGCCTCTAAGTGGCAATTTTGTAAAAAGACCCTTCTTTAACAAATTTGCAAAATAAATCAAATCTATTAGAATAAAAATTAAACTCTTCAACTCTGATTTGACTAGTCATCATGCCAGTCCAGAAAACCAAAAATCTTGAGTTTATACTCCAAGTGGGAATTTTGCACAAAACCCCCTTTTTGTAATATTTACAAATATGCCAAATAAATATCAGAAAAATCCACAAAATTCATAAATAATACCTACTAATAAATATTAGGCTTCCCCAAAATAATTTCTGACTTTGAGTTTTCCAATAAAATATTTGCACGTATTTTGCGTGTGTAAAAAGACAAGTTTCAGATAAATGTTTATTAAATCACCAAATATCATTTTAATTCATTTATTAATCTCAAACATATTATTTAAAAATATAGGGTGTTACAGTTAGTCTAGGTGATTCATCTGAAGATTCACCCGCCGATTCCCTCGAAGGGGGAGTGATCTCTCGAGACTCCTGTACTTCCTCCTCTTCTGGTTCTTCTTCAGATTCCTCTCCCGAGTCCTCCTTGGAGCCCTCTAAAAGGTCCTCCAAGAAGTCATCTTCTTCTACATTCTCCATAGGATTGTGATTATCCACCATCCTACAGAAACTGAAAAAAGAACATCAGTACAAGTATAGAGTAACATAAATGCAAGTTCAAACAACTACACATTCATGACTCTAAGACTGATACACACACTCTAATGGACACCGAGGTACTCACTCAAATGTTCACCTATGTTTAATTGCACATACCATGTTTAGTGTTACTCATGGAAGCGTGCTCTGATACCACATTTTGTAACGCTCAATAGAAAATACGAGACACAAATCCAAAATCTTTACTTCAATGTAAACCAAACACAATACAAAATACAAGAAAATTAAAACTTTCTTTATATCAATAGTCAATACAAAGCACATCCGAAATTTTACAAGACTTTTAATACAACTTGAATTAGTAACTCAAATTCAATCTTCTCATAGCCCAAGCTTTAATTTCTACTAAGCTACTCAGTTTCAAATCCTGCAAAATAAACTGACAAAAAAGTGGGCAAGTCAGTTAAATGTAACTGACGCTTAAGCTGATTAAAGCAGCGACTCTCCAATACCTTACAACCACAAGCTTTTGCACAACATAAAATGAAACAATCAAAGAAAAGATTCATAGAACAACAAGTGAACTAAACCAAAGGAATAAGTGCGTGTTCAAAAAAACAAGAAGAATACATAAAACAATGTTCAAGAAAACACAACGCACACGATGCACACTAATACATACTTGTTTCGATTCTATGCATCCCGTACTACATATGTCCGAAGGCAAGCCCTTAGCGTACTCCACATTATAGGGTTTAATCCTCGCTATGCATCCTTGTAATCCCTGTTTTTCGTTTTGTGTATTTTTGAGTGTATTTTTCTCTCTTATTTCCCCTTGTAATTCTTTTGACCGTATATTGGTTTATTTTTCAATAAATTCATTTTTGTTATTTTTTTCATCTTTATATTTTGAATTTTGATCATGTTATCTCTTTTGTTCGTCTCCATTTGATCGAGCCATTATTTGTGACCCTCTTTATTTTAATTATTCGTGCCCTATTTTTATTTCCCTATTTTTGTGCCCGTTTCATTTTTTTTAATTTTTTTTTATCACCATATATCTAATCATTTCCTAATACCAATTTTCCTATATCCTTAATTACCTTTAAATTCATTCTTAAACCTATTAATTATATATCCTAAACCACCAAATAAAGATCCACCCATCAGACCCTATTCTTCAATCATGCTCATTATTTCCCCAGGATCTTTATTAGCCTAATATAAACCCATTCATTAACTTTTCCCCAGATCTATATAACCCTATACCATTTATTTATTTCCTAATATATATCCCCACTCAATATCTACCCGATTACCTACCGAAGCAACTACCCACCCCTCCAACCCGTTAGCTGCATGCACCTCCTACCGAAATCAAATCCACCCTCAGACCCGTTAACTGCACCTTCCCACCTGGTTTCCTTGCGGTGCCATTTCCCTCTATTACCAACCATAATTTTCCCCCTATATATATTAACTACCTTGCACCCCATGCACTGTGTATTTTTTCCCTAGCCGCCACCAAAATAATTGCCCTCTGTTTTCTCTCTCTCTCCCGACCCCAGTGTGCTCCCGGCCTCTCCTAAATCCGCCGTCCTCTCTCCCTCTCTTCCTCGTACTCTCGGGGTTGAGTGTGTGTACGTGGTTATTCGTTCGTGGGTTGTGTGTTAGATCTCGGGTGATTGTGGTGTGTTCTCGTTGGTTCGTGTTGCGGGACGTTCTTGCTCGTGGGGTTTTGTCCATTCGTTCTTAGAGTATTTGGTTCGTAGTCGTGTTCATGGGTTGTGCTCGCTTTGGTTCGTTGACTCGCTCGTTCGCGTTCATTGTCGGGAACCCGTTTCCGTTATTCTTATTGTTTTTCGTTTTCGACTCCGGTTAAGGCAAGTAACTTGTACTCAAATTCCTGTGTATGATACAAGTCATAAATACCACTTGTAGTGTAGTTGGGTTCTAGAGACGACTTGTGTGTGTGATGTTCTTGAAGAGTTTGTCTCTATATTGCTTGGCCATAGTTGACTCACGACACAAAATTTGACATGAAACAACCCTAGGTTTTACCCGTTCTTGATATAATGTATATATGAAACAATTATGAGAACTCATGTGCTTGTGAGACCCATGTAAGATACTTGTTGTGGACATGTTGTATACCCTATTTCATGTTGTTTGGACACTTGGTAGACTCGATTTCATATTTGGCTGTGTTTGGATCAAGTTTCGTTGGATCTATGTTGATTTTAGTTTTTAGGAAATTCTGGATTTTGCCGATAATCTGTCTTGATCAGTAATTTAGACCATATTAAGATCAGTATCTTAATTTCAGTATAAAACATGATTTGTAGAGAAATTTGTCTTCTTTCCAACCCCTCTGACCTTGGTCGATTTCGTTTTTGTATGTGTGAGATATGACCGTTTTACTACAGAGGTGTAATTCGTTTCCAGATTTCGATTTTTGATGATTTTGATAACTAAATTAATTTGATACTTGTGCTACACATATTATTTTGATCTGAAACTTTGGTCAATTTTTCTATAATTATCTAGGGATTACCCAGAATTTTGGCGGATTTTATTGATGAATTTTATATGCCGTTTCATGCTTGATTATAAAGACTGTACTTGTTGTATTTTACTCGTTGTTCTGTAAAGAATTGTATTTTCACCCTTATTCATTTGACTGTATGAAAAATATTTGTGAAATATGAAAGTTAGCCTATTTTTTCTATTTTCATATCCCTTTGGCGAATTTGGATTTCGTTTCACTAGTTGCGAGATATTATAGTTTTCGTATAGCACTGTTGGGATTTCCAGATTTGCCAAACTATCGTTTATTGATATTTTCTGATTTTTTATGACTGATCTAATTTTACTGGAAAATTCTAAAACTTTATATTCTGATACTAGACATATAGGGGAATACCCCAGATTTTTTTTGGATTTATTTAATGTGTTTTCATGCTGTTTTCCTGCTCTTGAATTCGATTTCCTGATTTCTGGCTAAACGAGTTTTCTGTATTCAAATTAGTTTTGAGTTATGATTTTGTGAAATACTATATGACTTATTTGTATCCTCTAGATTCGGTTGGAAGTCTATTTTCCAGACGTCTCGACGGATTTAGATTTTCATGTTTGTAATACCAAGAATTTTAGTTTTACTATAGTATGGTCTTGCTGTCCTGAACTTGAGATTTAGCTATTCTATTCTTTTATAAGTTATCTTGTACTCGTACATGTTTATCTTGCAACTTGCACTTGTCACATGATCATACCATGTTATTCTTGATATATTTTGCACACATACTTTCTTGTTCGACATTAATAATAAATAATCAAGCCGGGGTTTAAGGGACAGATCTAATAGTGGATAATTCAGAAACGTATACTCGGAAGGGGATCCACTGATCCTACATGATTACTTGAGACATGATACCTGACAAGTGATTACTTGACACTTGCATGTAAGACACGTTACTTGCCACTTGCACAACTTGACACGTGATATGTGATACATGATACATGATACTTGGAGCTTGGAGCTCAATTACTTGACTTGTTCCTGAGTACACTGCCCTCTATGGTCCACTATGAAATCTAAAGTAAAACTGTTTATTGTAGCAACCATGCGGTATGGGATGCATGAAGTGCTACCTAGATAATAATCACTACAAGACTTGATACATAATACTTGAACATGATACTTGAACATGATACATGCTTGCTTGATACTTGACCACATGATACATGAGACTTGAAACTTGACACTTGATACATGATTACGTGATACTTGACACTTGACACATGTTTACATGATACTTGTTTACTTGACTCTTGATATATGCCACTTGTACTTGTTCACCTTACCATGCTAGTTGTTTATTTTGACAATATGCTTATACCATGCTATTAGTTAGTTTTCCCATGTACTTGTATCCTGCATTACAAGCGGCCCGTAACTTGCAATTGACGGGTACTTGTTTTCTCTTTTCCTCTTTCCCTGCAATTGTTAAATTGCAGATTTTGGAGAACAGGTTCCAGACGGTATTGGTGACATGAAGTACTAGTGATGGATTTTATTATTATTATTTCTTGTAGCTTTCTTGAACAATATTGTATTCTTGTACTAGGAATTATCCTTATATTTGGGCAATGTGAACCAGGATATTTGTGTTATTCAGATCATGACTATTTGAGATTTATATATTTGGTTTCAAGTATTCTTGTTGGTATTTTGGTTCATATGTACATGTTGGTTGATTCTTTTGCTTCCGACTCTGATTATTTTGTGAGATATTGTAAAGATTCTTGAACAACTTATGGATGATGAAAATCATTCGCTGGGACAATGTTACGTGTTCGTATTCCATATTTTTGGAAAGCGGGGCGTGACAACCCTACTACCATGACTACAACGAGATTTAGATACTTTGCAAGTGTTGGCTCTTACCCCGGAATACTGGAGATCAATCCCACTCTGCAGATCATTCTGGGGCCTCTTTCATCCATCATCCGGGAATACTGGGGATCATCTCACTCCGCAGGTCATCCTGGAGCCCTTATTGCACAAATATCCCATGAGCGTCGCTCTCGTCCCGAAATACTGGAGATCAATCCCACTCCGCAGATCATTATGGGGCCGCTTTCATCCCTCGTCTCGGAATACTGGGAAATATCTCACTTCGCGGATAATCCTGGAGCCCTCATACTCACGTTTGCTCAAGTTTCATCATATCTCCAACTACTGCCTGTCCTTACGAGTAAAAGAGTAACCTGAGCCACCTAGAGCTAGATCCACCCTACCGGACTTGACTCTACAAAACTAGGAACACTAGTCCCACAGGCTAAATCCTACGATCAATTTACTCACTGCCGGTAATCCTGAGTCCTGCTCAGCCTCCATTACTCACAGCACAAGGTCTCAACATTATCCTTCCTATCATAACTCTTCTATGATTTAATAAACATTTCATTTCCTTAAAGATCCCTTATATTTATAGAAACAAAATAATTTAATTATACCTCTTCAAAATTAAGTCACATTGCTCCTTTCTATATTTGTACACTCAAATTTCCGGAGAATTTACTGACTATAAAACAAAAATAACCCTCCTTCAATTGTAGGATTTATCCCCAAAAATTTGAAATTTCGCAGTTTCAAAAATCGGAAATTGACACCTCTATAAACAGAGATAACTCTTCAAAAATTTGAAATAATAATCCTTCAAAACTGAAACGTATACTCCCCTCAAAACTGAGAATTCCTTCCATAAAATTGTAGTTTTATATATCCACAACCACCACTCAACTTGTCAAAAATTGAATACTCATTTTTCTTTAAATCTGAAATTTATGCCTTCTTAGCCCTAAAAAATAGTCCATTTAAAAATGAATATTTAATTCTGAAAATTTGAGTTTATATTTACTCCATAAACATAGAATTCGTTGCCAAATTTATAAATCCATTCGCACAAAATAGAAGGTCTGAATCATCAACAAACTGAAACAAGTTCTTTAATAAAATTTGAAACTTGAAACTTTAATTGGTGATAAAAAAATCAATAAAAATTCCACATTATGTTCAATTATAATCACATATATGTACATCCACATCCCCCCGAGGGTTTACAACCCTAGTTCACACAAAATCCCCACACAAACACCCAAAAACACCCCAACACAATGCTGCCGAAACCAGCACTGTGCATGTAACTCCTGTTTTTCGTTTTTCGTGTTTTTGATGTAATTTTCTTCTTCTTGAGTATTTGTACTCTCTTGTAATTTTGTTGGACCGTATATTGGAGTTGTTTCAATATATATTCATTTTTGTTTCATTTTGAGCTCTTTGTGTTGATTTGTTCGTCTTTTGCTTCGTACTTCATCAATTGTTGTTCTTTTCTCTTTATTGGATTCTTGTTCTCTTTATTTTGCTCTTGGGTGTTCATGGTGTTTTTGGTTGGTTACCCTATCTCTAATCCTATTGCTTTGATCCCTAATTGATTTTCAAAGCCAAATTAACCACAATTCTATTTTGAGTCCTATATAAATTTATCCTAATCAAATCCTAATTAAACCAATCCTATTTCTACTCCTAAACTACCCACAACCTAACAACCCAAATACCCACATACCCAAACCCTAAACTAAAATCCTATATATATATACAACTCTCTCTCTCCATAAACCCTAACCCTAACTCTCTCATCACGGCCTCCCTTTCTCTCTTTCCTGTGCACGCCGACACACCCCAGCCCAACCCCGACCCTCCTTTGCCGCCGCCCTAGCCGATCACCAAACACCCGAGCACTCCACCATCTCATCTCTCTCTCCCCATCCTCTGCCGTCTGACGTGCAATAGCGACAGCCAGCAAGCCACCGCCGCCACTCTAGATGTTCCGACGCTCTCTTGTTCTCTCTCTCGCTTTGTGGATTGCACATGCGTAAGTTTGCACGTGTGGATCGTCGTTTGGATCGTGATTCTTGTTCATGGGTTTGTTCGTTGTCGGGATCCGTTCCGTTATTCTTGGTGTTCTTCGTTTTTTGTCTTCGGTTAAGGTAAGTAACTTGTACTCAAATTTCTTTGTATGATACAAGTCAAAAATACCGCTTATAGTGTAGTTAGGTTCTAGAGACAACTCGTGTGTGTGTGTTATTTTTTATGGGTTTTGTCTCTATAGTGCTATTTGACCATAGTTGCCTCACGACACAAAAATCGACATGAAACAACTAGGTTTGACCGTTCTTAATCTATTCATATAAGTGAGATAATTAGGTGGAATTATGTGTTTGATGAGATCCATGTGATATGATGGTTGTGAATATGTTATATACTCTATTTCATGATGTTTGGACACTTAGTAGACTCTATACCATGTTTGATTGTGATTGGAACGAGTTTCGTAAGGTTTATGTTGGTTTTGTTTTTAAGAAAAATCTGTAATTGTCGATGATCAGTTCTGATTTGTATTTTAAACCCTATTAAGGTCAGAATTCTTAATTTTTGTATTACATATAAATTGTAGAGAAATCTGTCTTTTTCCCAAACTCTCTGACCTTGATCGATTTCGTTTTTGTATGAGTGATTTATGGCTATTTTACTACAGAGGTGTATTCTATTTCCAGATTTCGTTTCTTGATGATTTTGATAATTAAACTATTTTAATACTAGTCCTAATTATATTATTTTGATCTGAAACTTTGTACAGTATTTCTATACCTATCTAGGGATTACCAGAATTTTGTTGGATTTTATTGATGAGTTTTATACGCCGTTTCATGCTTGTTTATGAAAGCTATACTTGCTGTATTTTGCCCGCTCTTCTGTAAAGAATCGTATTTTCACCCTATTTTCCTTTACTGTATGGAAAATATTTATGAAATATTAAAGTTAGTTTATTTTTTCTATTTTCTTCTCCCTTTTACGGATTTAGATTTTGTTTAACGGCTTGCGAGATATTGATGTTTTCGTACAACAGTGTTAGGAATTCCAGATTTGCCAAACTATCATTTTTTGATGCTTTCCGATTTTTGTTGACTGAACTAATTTTACTGGAATATTATGAAACTTTACATTCTAATACTAAACATATAGAGGATTACCCCAGATTGTTCTTGGATTTATTTGAGAAGTTTTAATGCTGTTTTCCTATCATTGAATACGATTTACTGATTTCTGGCTAAACGTATTTTCTAGATTTCAAATTAGTTGTGAGTTGTGATTTTGTGAAATGCTATATAGCTTATATATAATAGCTGGATTCGTGTGGAATTCTATTTTTCAGATTCTTTGACGGATTCAGATTTGGATTTCTGTAGTAATGGGAATCACTGTTTTAGAACTGTACTGTCATGCTATCCTGAATATAAACATACATTGTTTTGCTCGTTTATGTGACAGTATGTCATCCATGCATATTTATTTGTTTCCCTGAACATAATACTGATTGTATCATATTAGTTTGACACTATTTCATGCACTATCATGTCTGTTGATAACCATAATAAAAGTGATCAAGTCGGGGTTTCTTAAGGGAAGATCTAGTAGTGGAAAATATAGATACGTGTACTTGGAAGGGAACTAGTGTTCCATACTGTTACTGTTACTGTTACTACTACTGTTACCTTTGCTGCTACTGTTACTATTATTTTTACTCCTACTGCTACTGTTACTGATACCTGAGTACACTGTCCCATTATGGTCCACTATGAAATCTAAAAACGGAATTGTTTGTTGTAGCAACCATGTGTTATATTTTGGGGTGCATGAAATGCTACCTAGCTAGTAATACACACAAGACTGTAAGAACATAAGACTGATACTATTAGAATGATACTGTTAGACTGATACTGTTGGACTGATACTGTTATACTGTTACATTGATCTACTGAGCTTACCATTACTGGACATTATTAGTTGCCATATGATACTATACTTGACACATTCATTTGTACTGTTAGTAATCCATGCTAATTGACTTTATTTTACTGATTCATGCGAATTATTATTGTTGATGCATTATACCATGCTATGTTTATTTCCGCTGTTATTTTAGATTTGATCATTCCATGTACTTGTATCCAACATTATAAGTGACCCGTAACTTGCATTGACGGGTACTTGTTTTCTCTTTTCTTCTCCTGCAATTATTAATTGCAGATCAGGATGGTCAGCTGCCCGACGGCATTGGCGAAATGAGATATTAGTGCTGGATTTCTTGCTTATTAGTATTACTATTATTGTTGCTTTGAATAATGTATTTTGAGTACTTGGATGATTACTTTGTATTTGGGCGATGTGACCAAGAATTTTGTCGTGTCCAGATTCCAATTTATTTGAGCTTAATATATTTTGTTTCAAGTAACTTATGTTGGTTTATTAATTCAATTATGCATGTGTGGTTGACTCTTTTGCTTCCAACTCTGATTATATTGTGAGATGTTGTAAAGATTCCTAAACAGCTTATGGATGATGCAAATAATTTGCTAGGTTGAGTCCCCTATCCGTATTCCGTATTCTTTTTGGGAAGCAGGGCGTGATAGTACAAACCGCAACCCTGGGTTTGCACAGTGTTCGGGTGCTCCAGGTTGGTTGCACCTGAAACCCTAGCCCTTAGGGTTGTTGCCGAAACCCTAACCCATGCTGGCCGAAACCCTAGCTCCATCCAAATTTGATTCTTTTTTATTTCATAACCCAGTATTTCATGCTCCAATCAATGGAAATTAATTTATAAAAAATTTACTCAATAAAAATAGTGAACTAAACATAAAGATATCATCTTTTAGTGATCAACATGAATATTAAGGACATAAGAATGGTTCTAATCATCTACATTATTATATGGGTTCATTAAATCAAATTTCATAGGCAAAGAAGTGATCTTTCACACTCAATAATGTTATTGTTACCGCTAAATCTGGTGTGGGGCAAACAGATAGTATTTGTGGATTCTTAGGAAAACCTGAATAGCAAACATGAAACCTGTTCTGCCGGAGTTTGACCGTTGACTCCCGCCATTCACCTGCAAAAAGTGCAAGACACCGGGGTTGATCCCGGCGACGCACCCTCCGACGCTCAAGTCAGTAATCAGGAATGATTATGAAAGAGCGTAAATTGGCAAAAGATTGATTACCTCTTAAAGGTGGTGGATGGGGGGGGTATTTATAGCCGCCGTTGGGGTCAGATTAGGAATGTAATCCCTGTGATCAGATAAGGAATGTAATCCCTAATCCCCAGTGAATGGATAGATGTGAATCAGGGCCGTTGATTAGTATTAATCAGAAACCCTAATTCTATCCTGCTGGACTGGGTTTATTTTGGGTTGGGACCCGTACCCAATTGAGGTGGATCCGTTCGTGGGTTATTGGGTCTTTGGGGAAAAGACCCAGGACCCACTTCAGACCCATTGGTAGGCGAAATTACCATTTTACCCTAGGCTTTGAGATTCGTTCCTGATTTGGACGGTTCCGATTTAACCCCATTTTTAGCCATATCAGATATTAATTTAAGAGTAGATCAAACAAAAATATCATGCCATCAAGTTTTGATTTTTCATCACATTAACAAACAATATATCTCTACAATTATCTCATACATGAAACACCACATTCATGATAATATAATCATGTCACAAAATCTAAACCCTAGCATGATTCTATATTGTTCATGAGAAATAAAACACATCAAGAGACATGGAGTAGACCCACCTTTTTGTAGATTGAACACATGATCAAGAAAGTCCTTCTCCTCCTTAAGAAGTTGATCTCCACTCTTGAAACCACAAAAAGTCACCAAGATAAAGCAAGGAAAATGCAGGCCGAAATTCCCACTGCTCTCATATATATGGTCGGGCACAGTTTTAGGGTTTCTTGAGGGAGTTTTTGCAATAAAATGCCTATACAAACCCAAATTGCATTATTAAATTATTTACTCAATCTTTCCAATTATAATTCAATCAAATATGGACAAATATCCATCCAAGAATATCTCTACAGAAAACCAACCCCCAAATGTGGCTAACAATTTTTTTTTGAGTTTAAATTTTGGCTCCAAACGTCTCTTTACACCAAAGCCCCATTCTTTTAAAATATTTACAAAAATAGTTTCTCTTATTCAGAAAAATCCCAAAAATTTAAAATAAATCCAATTATAGTTAGGAGAATTTATTTAGTAATTCAAATTTACAAGTTACCTTTCAAAATATTTGCACGTGCAAAACTACAATTTTACAAAGATTCAAAAAAAATCAAATTAATTAATTAGAAAATTATTTATACCTTCAAAATAACGTATTAAATTTTTGGACCATTACAGAAATAACTACTTTTGTCATGTTAACAATAGAAATCAATCCAAACTACTGAATAGGGACGCTACTTCAATTCTTGTTATAAGGTTACATGTTTTGTGTATCATGATTGTTGCAAATGAAAATATTATGATGCTGCCCTACCATTTACCCAAACTTGTACAAAGCATTTGACCCATTTTCATGCAAAATAATTTAGAACTTTATATATGAAAGTTGTAGCCCACTATGTCTAGAATCATGTAAAACCGACGGATCTGAAATCCGACTTGTAGATTGCAAGATATCCAGATTTTAGTATTGTCACGTTTAAATTCCAGATTACTATTTAGGAATACATCGTCATTTCTAACTGAATGAAATAATAGGTTACGAGAGAAATTAAAACCTGAGATTTACCAGTATGTTACTAAACATTGTTAGGATATATTTTACGATTTTTGTAAGATTTGTTAATGAATTTTCAATCTCTTTATATGCACAAGAATTTGATCCTGACCTGCTGCCTGAACACTAGACCAATAAAGAATTGACTGATAGACCTAGCTACATTAATTGGAATATATTGTGTGTAATGCATTGGAACCGGCAGGGAGTCTATTTCCTGGAACCCTTGACGGAACCTGATTCTCTTTCCTGTAGCAGCGGGAAAAGGAATTTTAGTACATTAGTGTACTGGTATCCAGAAATTGCATCTTTATAATTTTAAATACGAATACGTTTGTTTCACGCATTTGATAAATTGAACTTGTACATCATGCTTTTCATAACTCCTGATGCTTTGTCACTGCCTTGATACATGTTTCTAATGATTGTATGTTCATGAGTAATTATTGTAAAAGAATAATAAGTTGGGGTAATAAGGGGTACACTGCAAAGTCAACGCCTATCCGACGTTTGGGGGAGAACGTCGGGATAGACAACTATGTTAATTTTTTAAAATACTCACCTACCTATCTCGGTGTTTGGTACAAAACGCCGGTATAGATAGGAAATATCTCAGCGGTTATATAAGAAAACACCGGGATAGACCTCAAAATTCCCAAATTTGTATTTTCCCCAATTTATTTTATTTCCCTCTCTCTCACCTCCCATTAAATCATTTCCCTCTCACTCCTCTCTCCCTCTCTCACCAAATCAGAAGCTGTCACCGTCTTGACGTCTATTACTTGACGCCAACTCTGTCGCCGTTTCCTTCGATTCCCATCTATAGACCGATGTCAGCCTCCACCGTTGATTCTCGTCACTACCCCGATGTCTACCTCCATTGTCGCCGTTGCCGTTGATTCCCGACCCTCTCCTCGCCTTGCCATCGTCGTCCCTCTTCTCAGATTTGGTGATTTGGTTAGTAAAGCTTGGATTTTTATTAATTTTGTATGGTTTGAGAAAAAAAATAAGGGTTAGGGTTAGTAGCATTCATATAGGCCAAGCTAGGATTGAGGTCGGGAATTCATGTTCGGAGTTATATTGTACTGAGCATAGGATTCGAAACGATGAGATGATTCCTAGGTTTGTGATTTCTTGAATTTTGGGTTGTTTTTTGGGTGATTTTGGTGGGGATTTTAGTTTTGGAAGAAATGAGATGTTGGGTTTGTTGTAAATGAGAAAAAGATGGAATGTTTATTGTTAATTAATAGGTTCTTCTTCATTTGTGGTTAAGAATTGAAATAGTTGCTTAGTGTGTTTTAATAGATTGGTTTGTTATGTGTAATTTTAATAGATTGGTTTGTTATGTGTAATAATATGTTTTCTCTGCTAATAAAATTTTAATTTGAATTTCCAACTTGTACAAGTCATACTTAGGTTAAGTTTCCTCCAAAAATGCTAGAAAAATAACTCACTAAAGGATTTGTTAATTGTATGAATTTTCCTTGTGTCACACAGTGATTCCCATGCCAGTATTCAATATAGTCTACCTGAGAATTGATGAATATTGAGGCATAGATAGTCATATTTTACTATATTTGCTTAACAAAAGATACATAATAGTTTCTTTTGTTACGAGAATCTCGAATTTTTGTGTTCACATATGCACAATTGAGATTACTTTGATTTCCCTGTTAAATATAAAACTATCTAAAATTATTTCCCATAATTCTAGTCTCCAAAGGACTGTTGATATCTTAGCCACTTTCCATTTGTATAACCACACAATCAACTAATTAGAATTTGCCTTGATTTATAGATCCTATAGAGTAGTCACCAAGAATATCTGAAACTCAAAACTCGTGTCGAGGATTTACAACGAAACCAATGGTGAGCACCACGGCAAATACATTGTTTTATTAATATATGAAACCTCATTAAGGTATCCAACTCCTTAAACAAAGGGCTAGCATTGTCTCATTACATCTTCCGACTCTAGGAATCTCCTTGGTGAAGATCTGGGCCACTCAACACAACTTGAAAGGAAGCTTGATGCTTCTTTGAAACAAAGTAGATCAACAAGGGTAGGTTAACTTCTCTACTATTTCTATGCACTCTATATTTTAATTAATGTGTTGTTCTATTTTGACAAGGACAAATGCTATGTGAAGCTAACAAGAGACTCAGGAAAAGGGTATGTTGGCTTTCCCACTTTAACATCATTAAGTAGTTGATGTGGGCATCAGTATGTATGCAGTCAGACAGTTACTAATGTATGCAGTTAGTTGTGTGTGTCAGTTTTGTGTGCAGTTAGTGTGCAGTACTGCAGTGTGTGTGTATCTGCAGTTGTGGTGTGTATGCAGTTATGTGTCAGTTGTGTGCAGTTCTGCAGTTGTGTGCAGTTGGCAGTCAGTTTTGTACAGTTCTACACTTGTGAGCAGTTGTGTATGAAGTTATCTCTAGCAGTCTGTCAGTGTGTGTATGTGTGGTAGTAGCCTATATAAAGGCTTGGGTTGTTGTATTCTTGATATGATTTATTGAATGAAAAAAAATCAAACAAATTGAATGTGATGCCTTTATGTTCATGTCTTGAATGTGTGAAACTTTAAGGCAAGGTGTGAAACCAACTATTATCCTTCTTTCTTCTATTGATTCATCATCTTCAAGCATGAGATGCCAATTCTAGGAATCTAAGCATTGAAGCTATGCACTATAATGCTCATGGTGTTCACTGTTTTAGCATCAGCGCTCTTTTCGTGAGAGTAAATGACGATCGACAACACCCATAACTCGTTCAGTTGGTAAGTTTTTCAGGTAATTAAGTCTATTGAATTTCACTTTCATTATCTCTAAATTATTATTTGTGGACTCTGCTACTATATATGAGAGTGAGAGTTTCTACATGCCTGTAGCTTATAAACTTTTATATTGTCGATTTTATATTGTACAACTTTAGCTTTGTTAATAATGTTATATAGATTATTAAATAGAATTTCTAGTGAACATGTGACTCTTGTAAAATACGTTAACCGTAAATGTTTTAAATCTCATTCTATAATTGTGCTTGAACGTGTTGGTGAATACTACTTACTTTAATTTACTTGGATAAATCATACACTCACAAGTAGATTCACATCATTTTGGTATCAGAGCCGGGTTATTTGTAATTCGGCTCTTGCATTACTTCGTTTAGGTCATTTAGTTTCAATTTCAGCAAGTAAATAATAATAATAATAATAATAATAATAATAATAATAATAATAATAATAATAATAATCATTTAGGTAGATTTATTTTCCAGTTTGTGCATTCATCTTAAAGTCTTGCATTCATTTAGTTTTAGGTGCATTTTGCCATTTTCTCAGGGAATTTCAGTAGTTAGATACTTTAGGATTTTCCTATCAGTCCCACCTTCGTCCCTGCCTAGCGCATGAGACTACGAAGCACTGTTAAGGATCCCGAAGAACCTTTCTTAGCTATTCCCAACCACTCAATTAGGAGACATTGGATTAGGATGATAACACCTCTAGGAGAGTCTAGTTTAAATATCCCTTGTCCCTCTTCCGATACCTCTAGTGTCTTTCCATCCAACCTCTCAATGGATGCCCTCCAAGCAACCCTTACTGAAATTATGGACTGGCTTTCCACGATTGAACAAAATCAAGCCAATTCCCCAACTCCCGACCATACAGAATTTCGATATGAAGGTCAAGATCATCACAGACAAGCTTGAGACCCCGACGAACAATACCTGAAAAGTGTTAGACCCGATGCTGGCACCTTTGACGGTCGTTTAGAGCCCCAAGCCTTCCTTGATTGGATCCAAGCCATGGACCACTACTTCGAGTGGTTCGATGTGACTGAAGAGCGAAAAGTTAAGATTGCGACAATGAAATTAACTGGACAAGCTCTCCAGTATTGGACTAACGTGAGAAGCACTCGACGAGCACGAGCCCAGAACCCTATTTTCACTTGGGAAGCGATGAAAGACGAACTCAAGGGGAAATATGTTCCTATATCTTTCCATTCTCGTCTTTTCGACTCATGGAACCAACTATATCAAGGCAGCAAATCAGTGAAAGAATATGTTGCCAAGTTTGACGAGTTATTGATTCGTTGCAATGCTCTAGGCACCGAGCCTGAAGTCCAGACCCTGTCTCAATTCCGAGATGTACTTCAAAAGGGCCTCCGCAATGAACTCATCCATCGAGATATGGAAACTTTAGAGAAAGCTTACGCACTTGTTCAAGATCTTGATGACACGAAAGCAAATTCATCTTTTAGGTCCAATGATTCTAGGAGTCAAAATTCTAGGTCGACCCTAAGTCAAATTTATGGATCAGATCTTCTTCTCATTACCCTAGTAAGTCTACCACAAACTCTTCGCATCCTAGGAGTGACCCCAAAGGAAAGAACCATGATAGAGACTTTTCCAAGATTATCCCACTCACCAAGTGCTACAAATGCCAAGGCTATGGACATGTTGCAGCCAACTGTTCTAGCCCAATCAAGGTGGCCATCATGGTTGGCAATCCCGTCCTTGACAACAAAGAATCAGACACCGAAAAGTACACCGATGAAGTCAACGATAGTGCTGAGTTTGACAATGTTGAGGAAGATAATCACCTTAACTGCATCACTTTTGAGCCTTCTCCCAGTCTATCAGTTATTGAATGCGTTTTCTCCCAGCCAAAAGAACAAGATGATTGGAGACGCACTAACATTTTTCACACCTTCACCAGGATAGGTGATAAGAATTGCAAGGTGATCATAGACAGCAGTAGTTGTGTCAACACTGTATCTTCTGTCGTCATTTCCAAGTTGTCCTTAAAGCTGAATCACATCTCCACCCTTACAAAGTAACTTGGATTGACGCTACCTCGATGCAAGTCAACCAATGCTTCTTAGTCCCCATTGACTTAAACATCTACAAGGATAAAATTTAGTGTGATGTGTTGACCATGGATGTAGGCCAAGTCATTCTTGGTAGACCGTGGATGTTTGACCACGATGTAACCATTTTTGGTAGCTCCAATCAGTGTCTTTCAGCACAATAACAAGAGGATAAAGCTTAATCCTTCCCAACCACAAACCGGTCCAGTGGCTTCAAAACCCACTGACAAGAAAGGAAAAGGAATTTCTTATATTGGCGTTAAAGAACTAAGTCAACAGCTACAAGAAGGGGCACCAGTCTTTTTTCTTGCCACTAGAGAAGTCCCCAAGAAAGCTATGATGCCAATTCCTCCTCAAGTCGTTCCTGTCCTTTAGGAATTTTCTGATGTCTTTCCTGAAGACCTCTCCAACCAACTACCCCCATTGCGTGGCATTCAACACACTATTGATCTGGTCCCGGGAGTAAGTCTTCCCAACTTGCCGCATTATCGAATGAACCCAACTGAGCATGCTGAGCTCAAGCGACAAGTTGAAGAACTTCTCAAGAAGGGCTTCATCCCAGAAAGCCTAAGCCCTTGCACAGTCCCTGCACTTTTGACGCCAAAGAAAGATGGAACCTGGCGTATGTGTGCGGACAGTCGCGCCATTAACAAGATAACAGTGAAGTACCGTTTTCCCATTCCACGACTGGATGATATGCTAGACATGATGGCAGGTGCCACTATCTTCTCTAAAATTGATCTTAAGAGTGGTTACCATCAAATCCGTGTCCGTCTAGGTGACGAATGGAAGACTGCATTCAAGACCAAAGATGGTTTATATGAATGGATGGTTATGCCTTTTGGGTTGACCAACACCCTGAGTATACTTATGAGAATTATGACTCAGATCCTCCGTCCGTTCATGGAAAAATTTCTCGTTGTATACAACCGATCTGTAGTGAGTCATCTTAGACTGTCTGAGGCAGGTTTGTAGTGTCTTAAGAAAAGAAGAACTCTATACTAATCCCACCAAATGTACTTTTCTCACGGACCAGGTCATCTTTCTGGGTTATATAGTGTCTGCTAAAGGTGTATCAGTTCACCCAGAGAAGGTGAAAGCCATTGTCAATTGGCCCGAGCCCCGTAACATTAGAGATGTCAGAAGTTTTCATGGACTCGCAACCTTTTACAGAAGGTTTGTACAAGGGTTCAGCAGCATAACAGCTCCTATAACGGATTGTTTGAAGAAAGGTGAGTTTGTTTGGATACCAGCTGCCACAAAAGCATTTAATGAGATTAAAAAAAGAATGGTCCAAACTCTTGTTATGCGGTTACCTGACTTTTCAAAAGTCTTTGAGGTGACTCGCGATGCTTCTGGTATTGGCATAGGCAGCGTTCTTAGCCAAGAAAATCATCCCATTGCCTATTTCAGCAACAAATTAAATGCAGCAAAATAGAATTACTCCACCTATGATAAGGGATTCTATGCGGTGATACAGTCTTTAAAGCACTGGCGTCACTATCTTCTGCCGCTAGAATTCGTTATCTTTTCTGACAACGAAGCCTTGAGGTTTATAAACTCCCAGCATAACTTGAGACCCAGACATGGCCGATGGATTGAATTTCTTCAAGAATATTCCTATACTATATAGCATAAAAAGGGAGTTGAAAACAAGGCCGCCAATGCACTTAGTCGGTGTTACATGCTTATGTCTTTTATGCGCACCCAAGTCAACTGCTTTGAGAGAATCAAAGATGAGTATGCATCCTGCCCTGATTTTCAAAAAATTTATTCTCTTTTACAGGATGGCGTAACTCGAGTGATAAATAACTACCTTCTTAGAGATGGTTATTTTTTTATCTATCTAGGCTATGCATTCCCTGCACCTCTCTTCGAGAATATCTTGTTTGAGAATTGCATGCCGATGGTCTTGCTGGACATTTTGAGCATAGCAAGACAACTGATGCTATGGAATATCATTTCTTTTGGCCCAGTCTAAAGAAAGACGTTGTAAGGCTTGTTAAATGATGTCATACCTGCCAATTAGCCAAACAACGTAAGCAAAACACTGGTTTGTATACTCCGTTGCCTGTCCCTAATTGCCCATGGCAAGATGTCAGTATGGATTTTGTGCTTGGTCTCCCAAAGACCCAAAAGAAGCATGACTCTATCCTTGTTGTTGTGGACTGTTTTTCAAAAATGGCCCACTTTCTGGCTTGTTCTAAGACCTACGATGCCTCGCGTGTTGCTCAAATTTTCTTCGACAACGTCGTTAAACTTTATGGACTCCCCAATTCTATTGTGTCTGATAGAGATGTTAAGTTCACCAGCTACTTCTGGAAAACCCTGTGTCACAAGATGGAGACAAAATTGAAGTCTTCTTTGGCCTTCCATCCTCAAACTGATGGACAGACCGAAGTTGTGAATAGGAGTCTAGGAAGTCTGTTGAGATTGTTAGTAGGTGAAAACATGGGAACATGGGATCTGAAATTGTCTATTGCTGAGTTTGCATATAATTCATCTAAGATGCGAACCACTGGTATGAGTCCGCATGAGATAGTTTTTGGTTATCGACCTAAGTAATCTATAGACTTAGCACCTATGTTAGAACCTCACAGAGAGTCTAAATCTGCATCTGCATTTGCAGCTCGCATACACGAATTACACAAGGAAATATCCAAGAAAATTGAAGAAAGTAATGCTAACTACAAGTTAAGAGCAAATGCTAGAAGGAGGTTTAAAACTTTTAAGGTACGTGATGAAGTAATGGTCCGGATTCGTCCAGAACGGTTTCCCCCCAGAGCCGTTAAGAAGTTGCATGCCCGCTGTGCAAGTCCATTTAAAATCTTAGAGAAAATTAATAACAATGCTTATATTGTCGACCATCCTGAAGGTCTCGGCATTAGCAAAACTTTCAATATCGAAGATTTAGTAAGCTACGAAGGCCCAAATTTTAACTTTAGCAACCCATTGATAGAAGAACCTTCCCAAGAGCCTAATGGGGAGATTCCTCACTACCCCCACTCTGTGACATCACATACCCCTCAGCAGAGGATATTGATAATATTTTAGATGATGAGATTATCTCTGCAGAAGATGGTAGAATTTGCAGGTACTTAATTAGGTGGAAAAACAAACCAGAAACTGAGGACACATGGCTGGGTCATTCAGATCTTCAGAGACTTGATCCAGATAGGCTGAAGCAGTATGAGAGCCACCCTAGCTTTGATGCACCGACACCGAGTTCATTCAAGAGATTTGGCAAGACCTATCAGCGTCGACAACATATGGTTCCCACATATTTCTGAGACAGAACAGACACCACATCAGTATCAGATTTGACTCGACAGAGTCGAGCTCTCTCCCACCAGAAGAGAATGATGTGGGCATCAATATGTATGCAGTCAAACAGTTATCAGTGTATGCAGTTAGTTGTGTGTGTCAATTGTGTGCAGTGTGTGTGTATGCAGTTATGTGTCAGTTGTGTGCAGTTCTGCAGTTGTGTGAAGTTGGCAATCAGTTTTGTGCAGTTCTACAGTTGTGAGCAGTTGTGTATGAAGTTATCTGTAGCAGTCAGTCAGTGTGTGTGTGTATGTGGTACTAGCCTATATAAAGGCTTGGGTTATTGTATTCTTGATATGATTTATTGAATGAAAAAAAGTCAAATAATGAGAATGTGATGTCTCTATGTTTATGTCTTGAATGTGTGAAACCGACTATTATTCTTCTTTCTTCTATTGATTCATCATCTTCAAGCATGAGATGCCAATTCTAGGAATCTAAACATTGAAGCTATGCACTCTAATGCTCGTGATGTTCACTATTTTAGGATCAGCGCTTTTTTCGTGAGAGTAAATGACAGTCGACAATACCCATAACTCGTTCAGTTGGTAAGTTTTTCAGGTAATTAAGTCTATTGAATTTGACTTTCAATATCTCTAAATTATTATCTGTTGACTCTGCTACTATATATGAGAGTGAGAGTTTCTACATGCCTGTAGCTTATAAACTTTTATATTGTCGGTTTTAAATTGCACAACTTTAGCTTTGTTAATATTGTTATCGAAATTATTAAATTGAATTACTAGTGAATATGTGACTCTTGTAAAATCCATTAACCGTAAATGTTTTAAATCTCATTCTATAATTGTGCTTGAACGTGTTGGTGAATATACTTGCTTTAATTTACTTGGATAAATCATACACTCACAAGTAGTTTCACATCAGTAGTCATTCTTTTCAGAGTGTTGAGTCGGCTTGTAATTTAGCTTGGATAATCATTACTTTGATGAACATTACTTTGAAGGAGGAATCCCTTTTCCCAATTTTATCTGTAAGTTATATAAAATTTGTGCAAGCCGTCACAATACTGTCTTGTTAACTTTAATGGCAATGAGTTTAACTTGACATCATAGGCATCAAATTGATTTTGTCCGATATAAATTTGTTACAGTTTTACTGTTTTCAAAGAGTTCTATATGTCAGGTTTCTCTTAATTGTTTGCATATATGAAATGAAAGAAGTTAGTCTATGTGTCGATCATATAGCCCTACTTATAGTTTCATGCTTGATACACAAACATATACACACAATATACTTCATCTTCTCCTGGCCTTGGCTCTTTTCTTGAATAACTTTGCATTTTTTAGTCGCATGCTATGTGCCTAACTTTACAACACCTAACCTTGATATAGACTAAAGTTACAATAATGAGAAGTTGCAGTATGATGGATATATTAGATCAGTTTGAAAGTATCTTCTATTCAATGATCCAATCTTGAACTCTTAGATGGATTCTTATTGTATTTACCTCAGTGACAATAATTCTTTAGTATTCTGCGACAAGTTTTGTTTGATCTTATTATGAATTGCTCTGTTATTTTGTTTATAACGGGTTTTATGAGTTTTACAACGTATATATGAGTATCCTGAGTTGAAAGGCATGTTCAGACATTGTAAGTTATCATGTTATCAGTTAGTTGATCAAGATCAACATAGACACTGATGTTCTAGGTAGGAAACATGCATGACGAGTTTCAAGTAGATCTAAGGCTAGATCGGGTAGGTTTGGAAGAGTTGAATTACTTTAAAATTATTTAAAATTTCATGTTTTCTCATTAGAAACAACATAGAAATTTACAATTTAATATTATGGTATCCTTTCAATAAATGATAACTCTATCAATTTTTTGGATATGAAAAAACATTTGTATCAATATTCATGTTCTACAGTTAAAGGTTATGTATACTCTTAAAACTCGAATTATCAAGTGGGTTTGGATCAGGTTTCATGGTTCTGTTGCATCATATTTAAATTTTCTTGAACTATAGTTATCAAGCAGACATCATCATACTTAAAATTGCAGTGTTTGAATCAATGAAGAGAATATCCTAGTGCTTCATCGAATGACATAGCATTATTTTTTACTTTTAAATTTGTCCATGCTCTTTTACAAGTTTTTTTGAATTTTTTAAAAATTAACTCCTTACACTTTAAACCACCCATAGTTAAAAGATGTCAGAAGATTCGTTCTATTGTAAGTAGTTAAAAGTGACTTTTACTTGCCTACATTGTTTTCTTTAGATAGTAGTTATGGAAGTCAAGTGTATCAATCATGATGGGTAATTTTTCCTTGTTAACATTGGGCATCATTACACCCCTATTGAGTTTCTCTCTCTAGAAAAGTCTAGAGAGAGAAACTAACCCCAAAACACCACAAAAAGCTAACCCTAGATCTAGAAAAGGTGGGGGCAGCGGCTTGGGCTCGTCACCGCCGCCCCAACGCATGGAAGCCGGCGTCCATCTGGCCACTTGTAACACCTCGGATTTTAAAATACCGAAAATATTCGTTTTTATATTTGTAGGGGTGAGAGTTATTTTAAGTGATATCTTATTGATACTGGTATGGATATTTTAATTGAATTGGTGTAGATGATATGTTGAAGCCATGAGTTGAGATTTTATGTGAAGAAATATTATTTACTTTATTTTATAATTTTGGAGGATTGTTATGAGATTATTTAATGTATTTTGTATTATTAGTATTATTAAAATATAAAGTTGGTGTTTATTTGAAATATTTTAGGGTATTGGGGGTTTATTTGCAAATAGCCTTTAATTAATTATTATTATTATTATTAATCTTTTTACCAATCCCCCCCCCCTCTCCTCCTTCCTTCTCCCTTCTTTTATTTTTTTTTTCCATTCCCGATCGCAGAACCCTTCGGCCGAAACCCATCGGCCTCCCTCACTCCCGCTCAAATCCACTTGGATTCTTCACCAAATCCAAATTAAACTGAGGGGTATGCTAATTGAGGGGTTCTGTACATCGTGGAAGTGTCGGATTTTCGAAAGGATTTCGAAAAGGTGGAAAAAGTCGAACTTCGAATGGCTACAGGATGGACGTGGGACATCGTTTGCTCGATCCGTCAGGTGAGTATGTTGTATTTATAAATATTTTATATTGTGGCCGAATTTCGTGGCCCTTTGATATGTTTTGTGGGATTTATGCCAAAAGAGGATTTTTATTGAAAATACGGATTTTTAAGGATCCAAAATGGGTTTTTGAGAGATGCGGTGAAAGTGACTATTTTAAGTATATAAAATCTATAGTATGGGTTATTGTGATGTGTTGAAGTATAAAAACTAATTATATTAGATTGTTGATGCATATTTTTATCCAGTGCATATTTTGTGCACGTTTTGGGACATATAGGTCCTTATAGGTAATTATGATTACATGGAGCATGGTGTATGAGCTAGTATGCTATAACTAGATATTATAAGATTTAATTAGAGGAAATAAGTAATTTTGGCCCCTTTTCTGGGAAACCTGCATGTGTGGTGTATATTTGTGATATATATATAGCTGATTATGACGTGTGATGCAATAGTTGATGAAATTAATAATTGGGTACATGTTTACATTGTAATTATGTTCGAAGTGAATTAATGGGCAATAATATCATATTATTCTGTGATGAATTATATATTTTGATACGCTTACGATACAGACCAGCCGCTTATAATTCTTTTATTTATGATATAACTTGGTGTATGCCTATATGTGATTTAATGAAGTAGTAAATAGCGTAGTATTCATAATGGGTGATGTTATGGAAAAATAAATAACGTGGTGCATTCGTGATATGCAATAATATGACATGTTGATTTATATGTTAAATGACTAGGTGTATGTATATATGTGATATACTGAGATGAAAATTATATCGTGGACATTAGATGTTCATCAAATGCAAGATAAAAGATAAGATGGTAAGTGCTAATTAAATGTGTTATTAATACACGTGACTAAAATCAAGGTGGTAGCTATTCTTGAATTCAAAAGTGTAATGTTGTGGAACATAGTAAGATGGAAAGATGAAATGAATAATGCTAATAACAGATGGTTTTGTTGACTAGTACCTACAGCAATCCTGGGGGTTTGGGCTAGACCTCCTAATACCCAAGGACCGGCTCGGGGTGCGGTGTTTTTCCCTCTTGGCTTCTGCTAGGAGGAAGTACCCAGTTTATCTGGGGTGCGATATTTTATCGCCCAAGCTATCGGCTTGAGGCCCGGTTTCCCTCGATGAAAGCTGTCGCGAGGAAGTACCCAGTTTATCTGGGGTGCGGTGTTTTTCCCTCCTGGCTATCGGTTGGGAGGAAGTACCCAATTTACCTGGGGTGCGGTGTTTTTCACTTGATGACAGCTGTCGCGAGGAAGTACCCATTTTATCTGGGATGCGGTGTTTTTCCCTCCTGGCTATCGGCTGGGAGGAAGTACCCAGTTTACCTGGGGTGTGGTGTTTTTCCCTCGATGACAGACGTCGCGAGGAAGTACCCAGTTTATCTGGGGTGCGGTGTTCCCTCGCTAGTTCGGCTAGGAGGAAGACGTAGCCTCGGACGAGTAAGACTCTGTGTGAGCATCGGTCTGCGTGTTTTACTGGGCTGTCGGCTTTCAGTAATTGGGATACTGTGGCTCACTGGTCGACAAACTAATAAAATAACTAAGTGTTAATAAAAATGTGAAAGTACAGAAAGCGAATTGTGAATTGTGGATGAGAAAGAAAGTAGTTGTGAATGAAGTAAATGTGAAGGAAAACGAGTTATGAGTTAGTGTATGAAAAGAAGTGATAAATGTAGTACGTGGTTAATTTAAAATGAAAATAATAAAAGAGACATGTGTTCTTATGAATTGTACGAAGTAATTGTATTATGTATGTGATCATTAAAGTAAAATACAGTTGATATGAGTTGTACCTTGGAATTGTGTCAAGGAACTACCTGCCTGCTATTTCTGTGGAAATTGTGGGAACTACCTGCCTTGGCATAAATCGCAGGGTGAGTTGGTATGATAGTGGTAATGATTAATGGAAATGACGAATTAAGTGAAATGAAGATGATAAGTGATTGAAGTGAATTAATAACCAAGCTATCGGCTTGAGATGTGATGTGATATTACCCAAACTGTGTGTTTGGTGTGCGGTGATTATTACCCAAGCTATCGTCCATGGGGTGTGATATGTTGTGGCCCCAGATTGTGTTTGGGGATTAAGTGAAAATGATAATAAGATTTATTGTTTATAAGAAAAAGAAATTACTAAAGTGGTATAATGAAATGGGAATGAGCTATAAAACAAGTTTTCGCTGTAATGAGTATAAGCATTCCATCAATAATGTGTTAATGATGTGATGAGATGTGAGAGCATTGCAATAAGCAATAAGATGTTATATTTGCGTCATAAGATATGAATAAATGTGGTATTATGAGAATAGAAGCATTTGTAGGAAGTGATACTTGATAGGGCATAATAAAATAAATACCCGTATTATGAGATTGGTTATGAAAATGGTTATTAAGAGAGTATGTTGTATTATGAGTTGTATTCATATAAATGGTTATTAATGAAAGGAGTAATAACATCATGTAGTTATATTCATATAATGCTATTATGACGATACTTGTGGAAGAATGAATATTTGGGTTAGAAAATTTTAAATTGAAAAGTAATGGATTGTATGTGTATTCGTACTATGCAGATGTAAAATAAGTATATATATATACGAGGTTGAGGTGAAGTATATTATGAAATGTGGGAAGTCATGGATAATTAAATAGTTGAATGCAGGATTGGCAAAGTATTTGATATATCGTCGTATTGATGATGTTGTTGTGTTCAGGATTCAGGTTGCATTATCTTAACTTGGTATTTGTAAGTTTAAATTATTTTCTTTATACTATTTTAATTTGTTATTAGATTAATAACTATACTCACACCAGAAATGGCTGACCCCTTAGTGTTTAGGGGCTTAAGGGAGTCTGAGGACTACCCTAGATCCCCTACTATTACAGGTTCTCATCAGTGCAGAGGTGAGGCATGGGTTGGTAGGATGAAGTTTTATTTTAAAGATTTGTACTAATTAGTTATGTGAATAGTAAAATTTATGATCTAAATTGTATTATGGATGTATAAGCATGTATATGATGATCATGAGTATAGTGTGGGGTGGTATGGTATGTTTGTGACCCGTACCCATCTCGTTGTGGAGTACCGGGCTCTGTGGTAGGTTTTACAATGATTTTTCTAAATTTTTACCTTGTTTTTCAAAGAAATTTATAGTTTTTATTTGATATTTGATAATCCATTATGAGTTTGGCCCCCAGAGCATTATATTATATTGCCTGTGTGTTTCTGCTCATTTTGGCCTGGGGAGCCCATGAAATTATTGCATGTATTGTGAGCTACGGAATTTTGAGCAGAATTCCGTAAGCTATTTGTGTTTCGGGGCAAAATTTACAGCGAAAACTCTGCCAAAATTTTCCTTGAAATATATCTTTCTTAGTTTATGTTTAAAGTCATATAGAAATTGAAATAATTGAATTTGGAGAAAAAATAAAATAAAATAAAATTTTTGGGGTGTTACAGTTTGGTATCAGAGCTTAGTTAACTAGGAATTTGTTAATCCTAATGATCTTGTCATGTGAGTATGGGTTCATTATTGCTTAGTTGGAGATAGAGAGTGTATTTTTGCGGGTGTTTTATTGAAGAATAGATTATATCATGGAAAGGAGCGATCCCCACTAGACTTTTTCTGACTTTGAGTCAGCATTTCCTTTCATGACCCTGCATATGGGTTGACCTCAGTAGAAATTCCGGTGTGACCTTGTGTACTATTGGAGTATTTTATTATATCGATTGTTGTGTGCTGTAAGGGGTATTCCCTGGAGATTTTGTGTGGTAACTATGGGCGTATGTCCTATGGGTGTATATTTTATAGACTGAGGAGTGATTTGTGGTTCTGGTTTATCCCATATTTGGGGGATTGATTGTTTGTGAAAGGTTATGCAGGTCATATGCATAGTTGGGGTATGATACAAGGGAGGATTCGGGTGAGACCGAGTAACACCACAATTTTTTTTTTTTTTTTTTTTTTGAAAACCAAACCTCCAAATTCAATTCTATCAATTTCTATATCACTTTAAACATAAACTAAAATAGTTATATTTCAATAAAAATTTGGGCACAGTTTTCCTTGTAAATTTTGCCCCGAAACACAAATAGCTTACGGAATTCTGCTCAAAATTCCGTAGCTCACAATACAAGCAATAATTTCATGGGCTCCCCAGGCCAAAATGAGCAGAAACACACAGGCAATATAATGTAATGCTCTGCGGGCCAAACTCAAAACGGATTATCAAATATCAAATAAAAACTATAAATTTCTTTGAAAAACGAGGTAAAATTTTAGAAAAATCCTTGTAAAATCTACCACAGAGCTCGGTACTCCACAACGAGATGGGTACGGGTCACAAACATACCACAGCACCCCACACTATACTCATCATCATCATATACATGCTTATACATCCATAATACAATTTAGATCATAAATTTTACTATTCACATAACTAATTAGTACAAATTTTTAAAATAAAACTTCATCCTACCAATCCACACCTCGCCTCTGCACTGAAGAGAACCTGTAACAGTAGGGGATCTAGGGTAGTCCTCAGACTCCCCTAACCCCCCAAATACTAAGGGGGCAGCCATTTCTGGTGTGAGTATAGTTATTAATCTAATAACAAATTAAAATAGTATAAAGAAAATAATTTAAACTTACAAATACCAAGTTAAGATAATGCAACCTGAATCCTGAACACAACAACATCATCAATACGACGATATATCAAATACTTTGCCAATCATGCATTCAACTGTTTAATTATCCATAACTTCCCACATTTCATAATATACTTCACATCAACCTCGTATATATATATTCTTATTTTACATCCGCATAGTACGAATACACATACGATCCATTACTTTTTAATTTAAATTCTCTAACCCAAACATTCATTCTTCCACAAGTATCGTCATAATAGCATTATATGAATATAACTACATGATGTTAATACTCCCTTCATTAACAACCATTTATATGAATACAACTCATAATACAACATACTCTCTTAATAACCATTTTCATAACCAATCTCATAATACGGGTATTTATTTTATTATGCCCTATCAAGTATCACTTCTTACAAATGCTTCTATTCTCATAATACCACATTTATTCATATCTTATGACGCAAATATAACATCTTATTGCTTATTGCAATGCTCTCACATCTCATCACATCATTAACACATTATTGATAGAATGCTTATACTCATTACAGCGAAAACGTTTTTTATAGCTCATTCCCATTTCATTATACCACTTTAGTAATTTCTTTTTCTTATAAACAATAAATCTTATTATCATTTTCACTCAATCCTCAAACACAATCTGGGGCCACAACATATCACACCCCATAGCCGATAGCTTAGGTAATAATCACCGCACTCCAAACACACAGTTTGGGTAATATCACATCACATCTCAAGCCGATAGCTTGGTTATTAATTCACTTCAATCACTTATCATCTTCACTTTATTTAATTTCTCATTTCCATTAATCATTACCACTAGTATACCAACTCACCCTGCGAATTATGCCAAGGCAAGTAGTTCCCACCATTTCTATAGAAATAGCGGGCAGGTAGTTCCTTGACACAATTCCAAGGTGCAACTCATATCACACGGTATTTTACTTTAATAATCACTCACATAATACAATTACTTCGTACTATTCATATTAACACATGTCTCTTTTATTATTATCATTTTAAATTAACCACGTACTGCATTTATCACTTCTTTTCATACACTAACTCATAACTCATTTTCTTTCACATTTGCTTCATTCACAACTACTTTCTTTCTCATCCAAAATTCACAATTCACTTTCCACTTTCTTTACCCTCACATTTTTATTAACACTTAGTTATTTTATTAGTTTGTCGACCAGTGAGCCACAGTATCCCAACATACTGAAAGCCGACAGCCCAGTAAACACGCGGTCCGATGCTCTCCCAGAGTCTTACTCGTCCGAGGCTACGTCTTCCTCCTAGCCGAACTAGCGAGGGAACACAGCACTCCTAGTCCCACTAGGGTGCCTCCTCGCGACGTCTGTCATCGAGGAAAAAACCACTAACCCCTAGTCCCACTAGGGTACTTCCTCCCAGCCGAAGCCAGCGAGGCAAACACTCACCACTAGTCCCACTAGGGTGCTTCCTCGTGACAGCTGTCATCGAGGAAAAATCGGGCCCTCAAGCCAATAGCTTGGGCGATAAAATCCACTTACCCCAAACATAGTTTGGGTCCACTATTCCCAAGCCGGTCCTTGGACGTTAGCAGGTCTAGCCCAAACCCCCAGGATTGCTATAGGTACTGGTCAACAAAACCATCTGTTATTAACATTACTCATTTCATCATTACAGCTTACTTTATTCCACAGCGCTACACTTTTGAATTCAATAATAGCCACCACCTTGATTTTATCATGAGAATTAAAGACAGTTTATTAGCACGCACCATCTTATCTTTTCTTTTATCTTACCATTTAATACGTATCCAGTGAGCACAATATTAACCTTCATATCATCATATAAAACATCATAACATATTATTGCATAATATTAATGTGCCAAGATACTTATTTTGCCATAACAACCCACATTAAGGGTACCATGGTATTCATTACCTCCTTATATCATATATAGGTATACGCCCAGTTATAACATTAATAGAAGAACTACATTAAATTATTCCATAGAGTAAAAGTGTCAAAATGTATACTTCATCACGTTATAATATCGTATTATTACCCATCAATTTATTTCGAACATAATTACAATGTAAACATGTACCTAATTATTATTTTCATCAACTATTGCATCACACATCATAATCATCTATATATATATCACAAATATACACCACACATGCAGGTTTTCCAGAAAAGGGGCCAAAATCACTTATTTCCTCTAATTAAATCTTATAATATATAATTATAGCATACTAGCTCATACATCATGCTCCATGTAATCATAACTACCTATAAGGGCCTATATGCCCCAAAACATGCACAAAATATGCACTGGATAAAAATATACATAAACAAGCTAATATAATTTGTTTTTATACTACAACACATCACAATAACCCATACTATAGATTTTATATACTTAAAATAGTCACTTTCACCACATATCTCAAAAACCCATTTTGGATCCTTAAAAATCCGTATTTTCAATAAAAATCTACTTTTGGCATAACTCCCACCAAACATATCAAAAGGCCACGAAATTCGGCCACAATATAAAATATTTATAAATACAATATACTCACATAGCATCCCGTGAAGACTCGAAGCGCCAGCTCGCCGTTCCACATCCAAATTTGCTAACATATCCTATTATCAAATTTCAACGCAATTAAGGCTTAGATCATCTAAATCAACCACAAGAAATAATAACGCTAATTCTAACATCAATCAGGCATTTTATTGAATGTCTGGGATACACACGTGCATTGCACGTAATATTCAAATTACTACGGGATTTTATCCCCATGAAATTACTAAAATCACCCCCAAATTATTTTAATGGTTCTACTAAAATTCTACTACTATAAAGGAGATAATTCTCACATATATAATTCTCTTTTACAAACCCAAAATCCTAATTTATTAGCAACTTGTAAAATCTCTAAGAAATTACTAATTTCTCGTCTCTACCCTTCCAAACATCTTCTGATCTTCCTACCATAATACTCTTACTCAAAATAAATTAACCACACTAAATTTTATACAATAATAAAATCTATGGTTTACCTTTTCGAAATCCTTTCGAAAAACGGACACAGCCACGACGTAGAGGACCCATCAATTAGTCATCCCCTAGAACTAATTTGAAAATCATGGAGGAATTGATCGGATTTGAGCGGGGAAGATCGGCCGAATGGGTTCGGCTGCAAGCTTCGATCGGGAAAAAAAAAAGAAAAAGGGAAAGAGAGGAGAGGGAAAAGAGAGTTAGGGGTTTTTATTAAAAAAATTATAAAATAAATATTTATAAAGGGTTAATTACAAATAAGCCCTCAGACCTCCAAATTTGCTAACATGATTGTTTGTTCATGTTTGCATGATATGATTCAAGTTATTATCACTGCGAGACCCAAGTAAATAATCTTATAGAATTCACTACTAGAGTTTAAACGTTCACATGATTGTATACTCCTGAACCTGTGGTATGAGATACATGATTGTGTGAATTAGATATGATTGATCAAGACTTAAAATTAACACTGAGCACGTGTTTGTTCAATGTCTATAGGTTATTCATTATTTTTGGCTATTATTATGGTATTCATTTTTCTTTCAAATATTGGATTTTAAATGTCGCTCGGGTTTATGTCTAGTTTGGATGCTCTTATTTTATCGTATTTTTGTATGTCAAAACTCATTTTTTTCCTCTTACTTCTTCATTATTCTCTTCTCTTTCTAATTGTTCCCCTATTTCAGTTATTTCCATTATCATATTTATTTCATATTCTTCTATTTCATCCTTACTACTTCCACTATCTTCTTCCATTACCATTATTTCCTTATTTTTACTTATTTCTGACAATTCTTCTTTACATTCTATGGGTTCATAGTTTATGTTATATTTCTTCAATTTCTTCAATTTCATCCATGTATTTTACATTTTCTTTTCTGATTCTTTTAGGATAGTTTGGTGATATATGTCCTACTTCTCCATATATATAACAATTATATTTCTTTGAGTTTTTTTGGATATTTTTTGTTTTTATTTATTTTTCTAAAATATTTTTTATATGGTTTTTTATATCTCTTAAAAGTTTTTTTGTATTTTGGTTTATATTTTTGTATTTTGTTTTTATGTCTTTTGATAAAATTATAGCTATTATTACATCCTCAATTATTTGGTTTGCCTCTTCACAACAAATTCTTTGTTTATATGTTCTATAGTATATTATATGATCTAGCTTCTTGGCACACTTTATCTCTAAAATCTTTTACAAATTGTGTTCTATATCCTAAAGTATCTGTTTCTGGTTTTACTTTTCCATTTATGTATGCACTATATATGTTTATACTCCATGGATCTGGTACTTTTAGAAAAAATAAATCTAAGATTAGACTATTTTCTTCTTTTGAATTACCTTTTTAAAAGGAAAAGAGTGAAATCTTAGATTGATTTTTGGCTCTTTGTTTTGATTTGCCTTTTCTTTAGATCATGTATATCTCAACTGAAAATATTAGTTTTAATAATACATTCCGTGCACACCAAATTTAGGGTCAACAATCCCTCCATTTTGGTGAACAAAACATACCTTAGAATTTAAATTTAAAAGAATTCAAATGCTCCCCCTTAATCCAATACGTCCCCTAAATTTATGCACATAAGAATTAAATAAATGTGTGTTCATGATGCATCCTATATGCATAAAACAAAATGTGCTCGAAAACATGCATACATAAATTCGAGTTAAGGAAAATCATTTTGTGGGAGACGCACATTCGAGAAACAGAATTACAATAGCACAACATAAATAACAAAAGATAATATATTTTAGATACCATCAGAAAAATCTACTTACATGATACCGTTTCCACGAAGCTCTTTGATATAAAGTAAGAGTTCTTCATGGTATCATAGATTTGAGATTTCTAAATTACAAATTACACATTTTAGAAGCAATTCATGAATAGAAAAAAAATTAAATTCTTAGTTCTAAGATTTTTTCCCACTTTTTGGAACATATCAAGAGGGGACAAGATATATGAGGAAAAGAAAATCAGGTACAGTCGACCGACCACAAAAGATATCTAGAAACCCTGTAAATAAAAATAACAAAATAGCGGTCGGTCGACCGTGCAGTCAACCAATCAAAACAACTGAAAGAAAAATACGACTGTAAAAAAACAGTAAGAGGGACGGTCGACTGTGCAGTCGACCGTACAACCTTACAAAGTGATAGTCAACTGTTCAGACGACCGAACATCATAAATTTTATCAAGCTTAAATTTCAATGACGTTTAATTCTCCTTTTAAAAAGTGAAAACATTTTTCATCTAATAGTTTTGTAAATATATCAGCCAATTGTAAATTCGTTGAAACATAATCAAGAACAGTATCTCCATTTTGAAAAATGATCTTTAATTAAATGGTAGCAAATTTCCATATGCTTAGTGCGACTGTGTTGATCAGAATTATTAGTCATATGAACAGTGCTAGTATTATCACATTTAATGGGGATGTGATCGAAGAATACCTTATACTCTTCTAATGTATGTTTCATCCATAATACCTGTGCACAACAAGACTCGGCGGCTATATGTTCGGCTTTAGCGGTGAACTAAAGTTACGGAATTTTTTTCTTAGATGCCCATGAAATAAGACTATTTCCCAAGAAATGGCATGTACCGCTTGTGCTTTTGATATCTGTTAAACTGCCAGCATCGTCGGCATCTGAATAGCCTATAACAGATTTTTTTTAATTTTTTGGGTACCAAAGATCCACTTTTGGTGTGCCTTTAAGATATCGAATGATACACTTAACTGCAACCAAATTGGATTCTTTTGGACAAAATTGAAAACGAGCACATAGATAGACACTAAACATTATATCAGGATGAGATGCAGTAATATAAAACAAGCTACCAATCATACCACGATAGATAGAAATATCAACATTGTTACCAGATTAATCTTTGAAGTTGTTTAGTGGTAGCCATGGAAGTTTTGTATGCATTTGCATGATCAAGGCCAATTTTTTTATGTGTTCTTTAACATATTTAGATTGATAAAGATGTTGTCCTTCCGTTGTTGTACTTGATGTCTAAGAAAGTAGGTTATTTCTCTCATCATACTCAATTTCAAATTCATCATGCATTTGCTTAGAAAACTCCTTGCATAGATTTTCATTAGTAGATCAATATATAATATCATCAACATATACCTGAACAATCAAAACATATTTAGAAACAATTTTGATAAAAAGTGTAGTGTCTACTTTTCCTTTTGAAAAACCTATGTAAATAAGAAACGAGCTTAGTCGCTCATACCAAGTACAAGTAGCTTGCTTCAAACCATATAGTGCTTTATCAAGACAAAATACATGGTTTGGGTGTAATGGGTCAGTGAACCCAGGTGGTTGTTCAACATAAACGTCTTCAGAGATAAAACCATTTAAAAAAACACTTTTGACATCCATTTGAAAAAGCATAAAATCCATGTAGGTTGCAAAAACAAGTAAAATGCGAATGGCTTCAAGCCGTGCAACAGGAGCAAAAGTTTCATCAAAATTGACTCTCTCTTGTTGGTTATAATCTTGAGCAACAAGACGAGCATTATTTTGAACAATATAGCGGGATTCGTCTAACTTATTTCTAAACACCCATTTCGTTCCAAGAACGGTTCTACTAAGGGGTCTAGGAACAAGTCTCCATAATTGATTCCGTTCAAATTGATTAAGTTCTTCTTGCATGACAACAACCCAGTCGTTGTCCTGCAGGGCTTCCTTAACATTTTTCGGTTCAAGTATGGTTACGAATGCAGTAAAACACATGAAATTTTTAGCTTGAGTTCAAGTAGTTACCCTCTTTGACATATCACTTTGTATAAGGTTTGAAGGATGATTAGACATGATTTTTCAAGCATGACGTTTTTCAGTGGTGGGAGGTTGAGTTTGTGTTGTTGGTGTAACGGCCCTGAATTCCAAATACAAGTAATTCGTAGCAAATATAGGATCTTTAACTTCAAATTTGTACAAATTTACAAGAAATTTGTAACTTTTTGTTTACAACTTGTTCTTTACAACAGCACAACGGAATTTAAAATGAATACAATTTACAGTACTCAGAATTCTTCAATCTTGTAACAGCTCATCATAGTGACTTCCAGCCCATGCCAAGTCCAATCCTGCATCTGGGAAACTGTGGTTATGTCAGTTGCATACAACTGACGGAATGCTATAATACAGCGATTCTTTAATGTTAGCAAACACAAACTTGAATGCACAGCAAAGTGTGAAAAGTGACTATCATAAACATGTCAGTGTATGATATGACTTAATGCCTAATGCAGACATTACACTACGATGACACTAATGCATACTTATTCGGATTCTATGCATCCCAAACTGCATAGGTCCGAGGGCAAGCCCTTATGTACTCCACATTATAGGGTTCAATCCCTCGTTATGAAAATTCTACTACGGTAACAAAAGCAAGGTTTAGACATTCCACCGTCAAACTATACAGAATCCTCGTTGTGCGAACATCCCTCAAGTGCCCCTCTAGCCCGGTATTTACATATATATTGGTGATCTCCCTCCCATCCGCCCGACTATTCAAGATCCTGGAATCCTCCATCAGGTCAATCGTAATCCCGGATTTAATTATTAAGACTTATTTCACCCCGCAAGCAACCACGGTCCTGGAGTCCACCGTCAAAGTGGGTCTATAGTCATGGAGTCCACCCTCAAACTATATAGAGGCGCCCCACTTACGTTTGTCCTAGTTTCATCACATCTTCTTCTAGTGCCTATCCTTAAATTTAAACATGAATAATAATACCACCTAGAGCTAGCTTACTCTCCTACCAGACTTAAATAATATACTGAGAACGATGGCCCATATTAGCCACTTCTCAAATCTCAATAATAACTTGCATCACTTAGCCTCTAGTATCAACACAATTCATATCCACAACATCATGGGTTATCCATACCCTCTTTATTCACATTTTGAAATTTCATTCATTCACATATCCAATTAATTCATTGTTCACACAACTCAGTCATTTGCATAACTAGTTTCATAGTCTTATCCAACAATTTCAAATCAACATTCTCTACGTAAAATGGATAGTTTATTCACCACCTTCTAATAAGATTCCCAATGAAGTTGTAATTACCTTCAATAGATTCTTTTTCCAAGCACTATAATATTCAACTTCCAATTTTATTCTTTAACAAACTCAAACTGACTCTAGATCGAATTTAATCCAAATGATATATTTTTTTAGAATACCTCTTAGTCAAAATAATCAAATTTTTTTCTTAATCAAAATGTAAATTAGTATTTATTTAGTTCCAAACACCATTTTATATTCAACTTAATCCCCATATTTTCTCCTTAATTTCCATATTAAACCTCATAATACAACCATTGACAAGATAATTAAAAGCCTCTTAATTTCTCAAAAGGTACATCTTACTAAAATTCCAATTTTAAATTCAATTTTATACGTTGTAAAAGTTTAGGACAACTAGATAAAAGACATCAACCCAATGGTATTGTATAAATCATACAAATTACAATACTACTCCAAAATAGATTTATTAGTTTTATGGGAATCATGAATGAGTGTACTACAACTTTGTAGTTAAGATCATCTACAAGCATCCTCAATTGCTTCGGCTAAATTTATTTGCAAAATAGTAGGTTCACAATCCGAAAACTGCAGCTCATGCTACTTGTAAATATCACAGAAATAACTATATTCATGAAATTTAGTGTTCTTTAGATCAAATTAAAGGTATACAAGTCTACCATAACTTTGTAGTTATAAGTTTCTTCAAAATATTGTGTCTATAACCCTAAATTCTTCGAAATCTACAGTAAGCTCGAAATGTTAAAGTACTGCCACTTGTTCAATATTGTAAAATTTATTATAAATTATATTCTTCAGGGAAAATTGATTTCTTAGACTCTAAAGAAATTTTAACGAGTCTACTTAAACTTCTTAGTTTTGACTATTCTCAACATACTGCATCTAAGAGGTCGAAATGATAAAATCCAAAATGTATACAAATTTCCAACAACTAGCCAAACGCCAACCAGTCCTAAGTTTGGAATTTATTAAAATAGTAAACAAAATTCAAATATTTTGAAATTCTAAGGAAATGTTCTTGAAATATACGAGATTCTCCTATAAAAGTTTTAGCTCTAGATTCCATCTAGTTTAATAGATATGATTTTCTAAAGTGCAACTAAAACATAAAACAGAAACTTAAAAATGTCCCCAAATCAATCATATCATAATTTCATACATTTAATCAGCAATACATAATCTAAACATGAGTACCCAATCTATATAGGCTATCATACATGTAACAATTCACACATATATATTCTACAATCTAGCATACTAATAAATTATATTAGAAAGTTGGAGAAACACCCACCACTAAAAGCTCCTAGTAGTAGAATCCCTAGAAAAATAATGCTCCAAACTCCCTAAAAAATGGTCGGCCTCCTCCTCTAGCAAAACTGCAACTCCTAGCTCTCTTTCTCTCTCTTTCTTCGTTTTAATTCTAGTGTTCTTTATGACAAAAAAGGAGGGCTATTTATAGGAAGAATGAGTGGTGAAAATGACTCCCCACTTCCTACTAACTCACACTAGTCTCCCTCATTCCTCACAAGATGGATGGCTGGCCACTATACATTGGGATGTGCACATGCACGTGCACGTGCACGTGTATTCAATGTGTGCACACTCTTTTTCATATAAAATTTATTATTTGTTTTTTATTAGTTTAGATGTGTGTGTTACTCATGACAAGGTGTACAAATTTAACAAAAAATTAAATGTATATTAAGTGTACACAAAAATAATCATGGGCTTTAATTTGTAAAAGTTTTAGTGGGCTACAAAATTGGATTTAGGCCTAATTAATTGTAATTGAAATAAATCACACAATTGTGACTATAAAAATGAGGGAAAAAATGTCCATGGCTCAAGAACATTTTAGGAATCAACACGTGCTGCAAACACGTGTGTTGCATGTACAAAATAAATTTGAGAGAACGAAAACAATCAAAATACAAAATACGTAGATCATGTATATTAATAAGGTTACAAATATTTCACGTAACTGTAAACATAGGTAATTAACACGTGTATTAAAAGCACATGCAATGCAAGTAAAAATACCAAGATTAAAAATTAATATTTGAGTTGGCTCAAAATAGGATAAAAATGAATTTTAAGAAAATGAAAAATGTATAAATAATTGAAATGCAAAAATACGTTGGACATTTATATTAAAATACGTTACTGATATTACTCGTAAAAGTACAAAATATATGTGTATAACACCCGTGGGCAAAATTGTCATAACTCAATTTTGTGGGGTGTTACAGTCTCCCCGCCTTAGAACAGTTCTTTTCTCAGAACTTACTAGGGTAAAATTTGTATCTTGTACACACCAAAGAAAAATCATTATTGTGTATAGAAAAACTGTCAATACCAAGAAAATAATGTAGTATGTAATGTGGGAAACCATATAAACTTATATAAGAAAATTATGACTATCAAAATTAATAAGTACGAAACAAGAAAACTAGAAAAAAATTGTAGAAAAAGAAACGTGACCAAAAAAGATAGTACAGATTGAAAGAAATTTTCATACAAAATAATACCGTAGTAAAAGGAAAATATAAATTAAGTCATTAATTGTAAGAGAAATTGGGAAAAAAGTAATTGGAAAGAAATAAGAAAATCATAGTAATATACAGATGTTTTAAAAGAAGTTTAGTAAACAACAAAAAGTAGTAAGAAGTAATATGAGAAAGAGTAAAACAAAAATAGAAGTATGGAAATGAATATGAAAGAACAAAAATGTAAGTGCAAAGAATAAAACTTTTGAAATAGTTTAGACAAATTATATTGCAGTAAAAAATCTTGAAAATAGATGAAGAGTGTAAAGGAATATTAGGTAGTTAAAAGTAATGATAATATAGAGAGCAGTATGATAAAAAAATATCCAGACATAAAACAAACCGTTAAATAATTGGAAAGATCATAAAAATTTAAAGTAGTTAGTAATAGCTAATAAGAATTACGGAATGAGAAGTTAATTAAAGGAAAACGGGAACGATAAAATGGTTAAAAGCATAAACTAAACTAGCAGTATATACTACGAGATAAAAGTGAAGTAGCAATTAAGAGAAGACTATTGGGTAAAAAGTTTGAAAAATATACGAGCATGAAATTTAGTTAAAAGTATAAACAATATAAGATAAAAGTAATTTTTGTATGTCAAGTTAATATCATACAATAATTCATAAAGTAAATACAATAACTATATATACGATTTGAAAATAGAATACTGGTGGATATATATCAAAATATTTTCAAATTGTCAAGTAGAGCAAGAAACTAGCATATAGTATTATATACACAATTAAGCGTAAAAGCAAAAATATTATAAATATGAAATCTATAAACAATCAGAGAAACAAAAAGTAAAAGTAACAAGACATTATTGAAATAATATATAATATTAATTTCATAGAAATAAATGTAAATAGTAAATAAAAGTACAAATAATAAAAGTCATATTATATGAGTATCCACCAAATATAAGATGAGTTAGCAATAAAATAAAAATAAGGTGAAGCGGTATAAAAATACAAGAATGCTAACATATGTAAAGATATAGCATATATATACAAAATAGTAATAAGAAGATAGCAAAACAGTTAATAGTAAACAGTAATAATTTATGATGAAAAATAAAATAACACATGTAGGATAGATATAGAAACAAGTGTAAATAATAAGGTAATTAATTAAATGTGTATATAAATATAACTGTATCATAAATAATAAAGTTGAAGTAGCATAAGCTAAGTTGTAAAATATTATAAAATGGTATAAACTAGTACAAAAACAGAATAGTGGTAGGTAAATATATATAGAAATAAAAGTGGAGGTTATTAAAGTAGAAAAATCTCTTTTGTTGTGGGTTCGCCTCGTTGGTGTCCAACTGCAAGTTTGCCTCCTTGACATCAAGTTGTAGAATTGCCTCCACGACATCTGATTGCAGTTTACCTTCTGGACATTCGGTTGCAGATTTTGCCTCCCCGACATCCAGTTGCAGTTTGCCACCATTGATGTCTAGTTGCAGATTTGCCCTCTCGACATCAGGTTGCACCAAAACGGTGAATGAAATGATGTAATCTTCCATATGTACTTGGATATTGGATATTTAATTTTAAGTATGATGTTATGTTTTGAAATTTATGATATAAAAATAGAAGTAAAAGTAGGGAATGAAGTAGAAAATTACAACGATAAAAAGTGTAGATTTTAAATATCAAATATATAAAATTAGTAGTAATGAAAAGGATTAAGAGAAAAATAGTATAAAGTATATGCATGAGCTGGAAATACAAATGTGAACAATAATCATGTAGTAGGATAATAAACATAAATAGTTATATAAGTGTAAAATGATATGTATAGTAAATATGTTGAAATACATGATATATATATATATATATATATCAGTGGAAAGTATGTGTAGTAACCAAGAATGTAAAATATAAATAGTGAATGTACATTGTACATTAGAGAAGTATAAACCGACAAAATTAATAAGTAGTTATTAATAGTGAAAAGTAAATATAACAAAAAAAAATAGTAAATAATATGTAATAACAATAGTATCAAAAATAAGCTATAAAACAAAAAATAGTAGGAAAAGAAGATTTATAATGTATAGGAGTACGAGATTTGCGGGTGGGTACGTGCCTACGGCACATCTTCAAAACGATACAATATATGAAAAGCCTTTGTTGCCGCTAAATCTGGTGTGGGGGCAAACAGATGAATTTGTGGATTCTCAGGGAAACTGAATAGTAAACCTGAATACCTGTTCCGTCGGTCTTCGATTGTCGATCCCGCCGCAGACCTGCAAAAAGTGCGAGACACCGGGGTTGTTCCCGGTGACGCACCCTCCGACGCTTAAGTCAGTAATCTGATAAGACTATGAAAGAGCGCAAAAACTGGTGAAAGATTGATTACCTCTTAATGGAGATGGGTGGGGGGTATTTATAGGCGTCTTAGGGAACGGATTAGGAATGTAATCCTCGTGATCTGATATGGAATATTCCCCCCGTAAACAGATTAGGAATGTAATCTGATGAGGTATATTCCCTGTAATCAGATAAGGAATTTAATCCCCAAATCCCAGTGAAGAGATAGACGTACATCAGGGCCGTTGATCAAAATTAATCAGGGACCCTAACCTTATCTTGTTGGGTCGGGTGTGGAGCGATTAAGGACCCGCACCCTCTTGTTGGCGGACCCATTCGCGGGTTATTGGGTCCTTGGGGAAAAGATCCAATACCCATTTTGGACCCTTTTGTAGGGGTAATTACCGTTTTACTCCTGGGTTTCAAGATTCGTATCTGATTTGGACGGTTCCGATTAAACCCTGTTTTTAGCCATATCACGAGCCCCCCACTCCTAAAGGCTAAATTTGGTCGGCCTTTGAGGAGTAGTTTAGCTGTTTTTGATGGCTAGCGGAGTTGTATCGGAGTTCAAATGAAGGGTTTGCGAATCTTGAGGGAGGTAGTGTGGTAATTCCTTATGATCGGGCGGTGTTCTTGTGTGAATATCTTCTTAGCTTCGTAATCTCTCGGTGAACAGTTCTGTCGTTTCCCTCTGTCGGGAGTTGCGTTTACCGGCGCCATAACTCCGACCCTTCCCAGAGCTTGACGACCAGGATGCCGAGGTCGGAGATCGGTTCGGCGATTCTTTCCAATGGGGAGAGGGACCTCGGCGTGGTCGCGAGCCTGGAGAAGGGGCTCGCCGAAGTCCGAAGGCCAGATTTCTCATGTACAGGGGGTCGGAACCAAGGGCGTTTGGCGGTCAATGTCGACCTTAGGCTTATAATACGGTCGGTGGCAAAAACGCTCGGTAGCTGGTGCCGAGCTCAAGCCCGTAATACGGTCGGTGTCAAGAATGCTCGGCAGCTGGTGCCGAGGCTCGAGATGACATTTCTGGAGATTTTGACTGCCGAACTCAAGCCCGCAATACGGTCGGTGGCAAGAACGCTCGGAGCGGGTGCCAAACTCAAGCCCGTAATACGGTCGGTGTCAAGAACGCTCGGCAGCTAGTGCCGAGGCCTGAGACTTGGAAATTTTTTGGAGATCTTGACTGCCGAACTCAAGCCCGTAATACGGTCGGTGGCAAGAACGCTCGGAGCGGGTGCTGAACTCAAGCCCGTAATACGGTCGGTGTCAAGAACGCTCAGCAGCTGGTGCCGAGGCTTGAGACTTGGAAATTTTTTGGAGATCTTGACTGCCGAACTCAAGCCCGTAATACGGTCAGTGGCAAGAACGCTCGGAGTGGGTGCCGAACTCAAGCCCGTAATACGGTCGGTGTCAAGAACGCTCGGCAGCTGGTGCCGAGGATTGAGACTTGGAAATTTTTTGGAGATCTTGACTGCCGAACTCAAGCCCGTAATACGGTCGGTGGCAAGAACGCTCGGAGTGGGTGCCGAACTCAAGCCCGTAATACGGTCGGTGTCAAGAACGCTCGGCAGCTGGTGCCGAGGCCTGAGACTTGGAAATTTTTTGGAGATCTTGACTGCCGAACTCAAGCCCGTAATACGATCGGTGGCAAGAACGCTCGGAGTGGGTGCCGAACTCAAGCCCGTAATACGGTCGGTGTCAAGAACGCTCGGCAGCTGGTTCCGAGGCTTGAGACTTGGAAATTTTTTGGAGATCTTGACTGCCGAACTCAAGCCCGTAATACGGTCGGTGGCAAGAACGCTCAGAGCGGGTGCCGAACTCAAGCCCGTAATACGATCGGTGTCAAGAACGCTCGGCAGCTGGTGCCGAGGCTTGAGACTTGGAAATTTTTTGGAGATCTTGACTGCCGAACTCAAGCCCGTAATACGGTCGGTGGCAAGAACGCTCGGAGCAGGTGCCGAACTCAAGCCCGTAATACGGTTGGTGTCAAGAACGCTCGGCAGCTGGTGCGGAGGCTTGAGACTTGGAAATTTTTTGGAGATCTTGACTGCCGAACTCAAGCCCGTAATACGGTCGGTGGCAAGAACGCTCGGAGTGGGTGCCGAACTCAAGCCCGTAATACGGTCGGTGTCAAGAACGCTCGGCAGCTTGTGCCGAGGCCTGAGACTTGGAAATTTTTTGGAGATCTTGACTGCCGAACTCAAGCCCGTAATACGGTCGGTGGCAAGAACGCTCGGAGTGGGTGCCGAACTCAAGCCCGTAATACGGTCGGTGTCAAGAACGCTCGGCAGCTGGTGCCGAGGCTTGAGACTTGTTGATTTCGACAAAGCAGAGGAAGTTGAAAGAGTTTTTGCTCTCTTCGAAAAAGTTTTGGGAATCTGCCGAACCCACGCCCGTAACGCGGTCGGTGTCAAGAACGCTCGGCAGTTGGTGCCGAGGCTTGAGATTAAACGGTTCTGACGGATGTGATGGCCCCTGGGTTTCTGACAGATGTGATGGCCCCTGGGTTTCTGTGACGTCCATTAATGCTACGTCCCCTGGGCTTCTGCTGACGTGACTGTCATTAATGAGCCGTTTGGGCAGGCGTGGCAAACAAGGCGACGGTTGGGGTCACCTTTTGTCGCTTTGTGGAGGTGGGCCTGTGGTAAAAGCCCATTAGCCTCGATTGACGCGCTGGCTCTATATAAAACCCCCACCCCCTCTTCATTTTTCACTTTTCCACTCTTCGCTCTGTTGTTTTCGTTTGAAATTGCTAGAGCTCCAGGTGATCGCTGACCTTTTTCCGGCGAGCTTTCCGACGACATCTTCGTTCAAGGTAACTTATATTTTAGTTTCTAAACATGTCTGTCTCCGTCTCCTCTTCTTCGTCCGAGCCCTCCCTTGAATTCGCCGAAGCTCCGATTTCTAGCCGACCTCACAAAAGCAAGGAGGTGTTTGGCAAAGATTCTGTCGTGGTGGAGCCGAAGCGCATGACGGAGTTCAGCAGATTACCGGGGCCGCTGACTGGGCTTCACAGGGTTCGGGAACTTCTGGAGGAGGATGCCGAACGCATTGTGTATGGGAGGGCCCGGTCGTTCGAGGAGAATGCGGCGAGGGAGACGACAGAGGCCGACGAGACGGTGTCGATCCTCAGCGAAGATGACTTGGGAGTGATCTGGGGTTGCTTTCAGATCCCGGAGGAGTACGAGCTGATGTTGCCGGGTCCCGGGATTAGGGCCAACTCGCCGCTGCCGGTGACCGTGTGTTGCTGGCCGGTCGACGCCTTTATCGCCGGGGCTCGGCTGCCTCTCCATCCGTTCGCGGTTGCTGTATTAAGGTGGGTTGGGGTCAGCCCCATCCAACTTATGCCGAACGCATGGAGAGTAATAAATGGCTTCGTACTTCACTGCCAAGCCGCTGGGATTCAGCCGGAGCTGAACGTGCTTCGGACCATCTACCAGCCACATCAGGGGAACAGGTTGGCGTACCGGTACTATTTGACTCCGAGGCACGGAGGCAGGCTCGTCGTGTGCCCTGATTCCATCAAGTACTGGCGCGAGAAGTTTCTTCTGGTGCGTAGCCCGGAGGCCTGGCCCATCCCTGTTAGTTGGGTGGAAGGTGTGCCGAAGAAGGTGAAGGCGCTGCCGACACTTCGGCCCGAAGAGGAGGAGGCTGTACGGGTACTCCTGGGTCGGCCGAAGCTTGACTGGAGGGATCTGACCGAGGACGTCCTGTTTAAGGGAGGGCTCGTTCATGCCGATCCCAGTACGCGGCTTCCTTTATTTATTATCGTTGTTTTACTTCTTACGCTTCATTCTTCACGGTTTGTTCCGAACTAATCAACTTGTCTTATGGTGCAGAGTCTATGGATTATCAGGCAGTGTTGGCGCTGAGGGCAGGCCTCACCAATAAGGCACCGAAGAAGAGGAAGAGGGTGGTCTCCAAGCTGTCCGCGGCAAAGGCTCCGAAGGTTACCGAGGTGGCTGAGGAGGTAGAGATCCTGGAGAGCCCCACTCCTGAGGGCGGGGTTGCTTCTTCGTCGACCACGGTCGGCGAATTTCCCATCGCCGCGGCCCTCACTATGGCGACGCCGCCGCTGACGAAGGCGGCCGAGGAGCTTCTGACCGAGGCTCACAAAAGGATCCACGTCCCGGACTGGCAGGTTCGGAAGCACGACGGGTTCCTTGGCAATTCTTTGGCGAGCATGGAGGCCATCAAGCACCTCGCCACGCCGAAGGATCGGGCGGCCATGGAGGCCGGACGGGAGGGAGACGACGTTATCGAGATAGCGCGCTCGGCGGTGTCGGTGAGTGTTGGATCTATTCCCCCCCTTTTTATGCCGAACTTCTTAAGTTATAATTTTAATGAATTCCCTGCCTTCTAATCGCAGATCGTCGTTCACTTCGGGCACCTTACCGAGAGGCTTGCGGCCCAGGAGAAGGAGATGAAGAAGGAGAACGACCAAGCTCGGAAGGAGAAGGCCCAGATAAGGAACGAGCTCGACAAGCTCGAATTGAATTTCGAGGCGAAGTCGGCGAGGGTTTCCTACCTCGAGGACAGGGTTGCGATGCTGGAGGACAACCTTCGTCAGCAAAAGGAGGAGGCGGCCAGGCAATTGGCGGAGGCTGCCGAGGCCAAAGCGGCGGCGGTGAAGCAGGCGGAGGATGCGACCTTGGAGAAGGCGCAAGGCTTCCTCGCCCAGAATATGGCCAAGGCCTTCGCCGACGCTATCGCCCGGGTGACGGAGGCTTACCCCCACGTGGACTGCTCGGGCTGGAGGCTGTTCCCGGGGCACGTTGAAGGCTTCGACCCCGAATCGGAGGGAGAGGAAGAAGAAGAAGAGGAGAGGGGTGACGACGATCCTGTGGCGGATCCCCCCGTCGGAGTTCAGTGGTCGGTGGTTACCCCATTGGCGAAGGTGGCCTCTTCGGAAGTGTCGTCCCCGATCCCCGCTCGCCGCCCCGGGAAAGAGGTCGAGCCCTGACTCCGTTTGTTATTTTCCTCTTCTTTTTTTTTGTTTTTGACGTGTAATGCCTAATAGCGGACTGGCCACCGCTACCCCTTTTTCCTTTTGAAATGAATGAAAAACACAACTTTTTGGGCTCGATCTCGTGTCTTTGTCTGTTGACTGTTGAACGCTCGAGCATTTTTTCGAAAGAACTCCCGAGGTCTGGGACTTAGATGATGTCTGAATTTTTGTTGCTTGTTTGCGTTTCTTTTCAGCTCGCGGTGGTAACTCGTGACGTCGAGCGCCCTCGCTCGGATAGTAAGGTCGGGACCGAGGTTGGTTTGAAGGCGACGAGGCTGTGCTTGGCGAAGTGTCGAGAGCGGCTTTTCGAAGTCGAGCTCGGATTGCGCCGAGCCGAGGAAGAGCGGAGCCAGCTTCAGCTCATACTTGGTCAGCGAGATCTCGATATCCAGCGCTTGGAGGGCAGGATTGCCGAGATGACCACCTCAGGAGGGGAAGATGGTTCGTCGGTTGCCTTTACCAAAGGGTTTCGGACTAAGTGTTTTCGCCATACTTTGTCGAAGGTGACGGCGGAAAGGGATGGCTTGCTCTCGGAGATCCATCATCTACGAACCGTGGAGGCGTGGCTTCGGACTGAGGGGGAAGCGTTAGCCTCGACGGTGGCCAAGTTGACTACCGAGCAGGATGAGCTTACTGCCGAGGTCGATGTGTTGAAGAGGGCCACGGTGGACAGGGGCATCAAGGTTACCCACCTTCGGCGCCTCGTGGCAAATCGTTCCGATGCCCGGAGTTCCGCAACGCCGCCTCGCTTCGGGGTCGACGTCGGGGACGGCTCGTTGCGAGATCGGATCTCAGAACTAGAGGCGGAGGTAGCCCGGCTCAAACCACGTTTGGGGCCAATCAATGTCAGGAGCACTTCATGTACTCGTGCGGAGAGCGACCGCGACATTTCATTTTACGAGATGGCGACCTGTCCGCCCCTCGGGCATCCAAGCCCGGGAGATGCGCAAAGTTCTGTGGCCATTTCGTCGAGCGGCGCATCCGTCGGCGTGGCTGCTAGAAGCAGTGCCGAGGACACGTCCCAACTTGCTGGCCTGGGATCGGGTTCCGGAGGCAAACGTCGCCGACCTCAAGTGTCCTTGAAGAGGAGCATCCCTGCGCCTCGAAAGCGTTGATGGCTCCGAGTTCGGTGTCTTGTAATCTTCGCTTTTCAGCTCCTTGTAATCTTTAGTACCTTGTAATATTGATGCATGTAAGGGTTGCTTTTAATAACATTGAAATCGATTTAATCGTCGCCGTATCGTAGTTGCCGAATTTTTGCTCTAGTCATGGAGTTGTGGAGCCAAGGTTTGAGACTTGGCATTTTTTGACTGGTCTTGAGTGCCGAACTCAAGCCCGTAATACGATCGGTGTCAAGAACGCTCGGCAGCTGGTGCCGAGGCTTGAGACTTAGAAATTTTTGGAGATCTTGACTGCCGAACTCAAGCGCGTAATACGGTCGGTGGCAAGAATGTTCGGCGCGGGTGCCGAAGTCACGCCCGTGATGCGGTCGGTGTCAAGAATGTTCGGCAACCCAATGTTGGAGTCCGAACCATTCAACAGCTGTGGGAGCAATCCCGAATGTCGAACTACTTCTAGTTCGCTTAGAGGCGAACTTGCAAAGTAGAATCGAACCAAGTGTTGGACTCCGAAAATATTGTTAATTCAGGAGGCGTAGGAGCAATTCCGAATGGCGAACCACTTCTAGCTCGCTTAGTAGCGAACTTGCGAAGTGGAATCGAACCAAGTGTTGGACTCTGTACCATTCAACGGCTGTGGGAGCAATTCCGAATGGCGAACTACTTCTAGTTCGCTTAGGAGCGAACTTGCAAAGTAGAATCGAACCAAGTGTTGGACTCCAGAACCATTGTTAATTCAGGAGGCGTAGGAGCAATTCCGAATGGCGAATCACTTCTAGCTCGCTTAGTAGCGAACTTGCGAAGTGGAATTGAACCAAGTGTTGGACTCCGTACCATTCAACGGCTGTGGGAGCAATTCCGAATGGCGAACTACTTCTAGTTCTCTTAGGAGCGAACTTGCGAAGTAGAATCGAACCAAGTGTTGGACTCCGGAACCATTGTTAATTTAGGAGGCGTAGGAGCAATTCCGAATGGCGAATCACTTCTAGCTCGCTTAGTAGCGAACTTGCGAAGTGGAATCGAACCAAGTGTTGGACTCCGTACCATTCAACGGCTGTGGGAGCAATTCCGAATGGCGAACTACTTCTAGTTCGCTTAGGAGCGAACTTGCAAAGTAGAATCGAACCAAGTATTGGACTCCGGAACCATTGTTAGATTAAAGAGTTAAAAGCAGAGAGATATAATAGTAGTAAAAATATGAAAAAACTTTATTTATTAATATCTAATGCTCGGCCGCTTCTAAAGTTGCTAGCCGTTATTACAATGGAAAAAATAAACAAAGAAATCACTACTAGCAAAAGGAAGGGAATGGTTCGACATCTCGAGTTACTTAGGGAGGCGTAGGTGCCTTCTCTTCGTATTTCAAAAGATGGTCGGCATTCCAGGTCCTGGGAAATTCTCTGCCTTCGAGATCTTCTAGCTTGTATGCACCAGGGCGGATTACTTTTGAGATTTTGTACGGTCCCTCCCAATTCGGGGCCAGTTTACTTTTCTGTCCGGGGAACGAGATGGCCAATTTTCGGAGGACTAGATCCCCTTCTTTGAGGTCCGTCGGGCGGACCCTTTTGTTGTATGCTAGCTCGATCCTCCTTCGGTAAGCTTGCTGGCGTATGGCTGCTCTCTCTCGAATTTCATCTACCAGATCTAAGCTTGCTCTGAGCTCTCTGGCGTTCTGTTCTTCTTCATAAGCTATCAGACAAGGAGAGGGTATCCCGACTTCTAGGGGGATGATGGCCTCGGCCCCATAGGTGAGATTAAATGGGCTCTCGCCTGTTGGGGTCCGCATGGTGGTGCGGTGATTCCAGAGCACATTTGGTAGCTGATCGACCCACAGTCCTTTGGAACACTTGTCTAATCTCTTCTTGATGCCCGAAAGAATCTGTCGGTTGGCATTCTCGGCCTGGCTATTCGACTAAGGATGGGAGACTGAGGAGAATCGGTGTTGTATGGAGAGGTCCTCACATAAAGCTCGGAAGGCAGGCTCCAGTAAACTGTGTTCCATTATCCGTGACTATGACTTGGGGAACGCCGAACCGGCAAATCACATTTTTCCAGAAGAATTGAACGACCCTATGCTCTGTGATTGTATCCAGGGGCTCGGCTTCTATCCATTTAGAGAAGTAGTCGACCTGCCACGACTAGGAACTTTAGCTGTCCGGGGGCTGGTGGAAACGGCCCTAGTAAATCCATCCCCCACATAGCGAAGGGGATCGGACTTGATAGGGAGGCGAGCGGTGTTTGTGGGAGGCGTCGGATGTCGGAATACTTTTGACAGGAGCTGCATTGCCGAACGTGTCGTTCGGCGTCCCGTAGGAGAGTGGGCCAGTAATACCCGTAGTTCAACACTTTGCGCGCCAGGGCTCTGGAGCCAGAATGGGCCCCGCTGATGCCCTCGTGGAGCTCTTGCAGGGCATAGTCGGCTTGCCCGGGGGAAAGACACTTTAGGTAAGGGCGACCGTCCACCTGTGTGAAGGAGCATTTATATAGGATACCTTCGATTAATGTATAACGTTCGGCTCGGGTCCTGATCCTTCTTGCTTCCCTCGGATCTTCAGGGAGGAGTCCGTCCTTTAAGAACTCGACGAGGGGTTTCATCCAGTTGTCTTCGAGGAGGACGGGCAATGTTTCGACGGAGTCAGGCGACTCGTCCTCTATGCTCGGCTTCAGGAGGACTTCTATCAATACGGTCTGTTCCAGACCTTGTAGGGAAGAGGAGGCTAACTTGGATAAGGCATCGGCCTGGGCATTTTCTTCTCGGGGGATCCTTTGGATGAGGGTTTCTTCGAACAGTGCCATGAGGCTCTTTACTTTGGCCAAGTATTTAACCATTCTATCATCGCGGGCTTCATACTCGCCGAGGACTTGATTGATGATCAACTGAGAGTCACTGAAGATCTGTAGCCATTGTGCCCCTGCATTTCGGGCCATTCGAAGTCCAGCTATTAGTGCCTCGTATTCGGCCTCGTTGTTCGAGGCTTTAAAGTTTATACGGAGGGAATATTGGAGGACAAAGTCATCTGGGCCTGCCAGGATGACCCCTGCTCCGCTTCCTTCGTTGCAAGAGGATCCGTCGACATAGACCGTCCAGACGGGTGGTCCCTTCATCGCTTGCTCGGAGTCGGGGATAGTTGTTTCCACTATGAATTCGGCCAGTGCCTGAGCCTTGATCGCGGTCCGAGGCTGATAAGTTATATCATGTTGGTTCAGCTCGATCGACCACTTCATGAGGCGGCCGGAAGTCTCAGGCTTGTGAAGGACTTGTTTCAGCGGCTGGTCGGTAAGGACAACCACCGAATGGGACTGGAAGTAGGGTCGAAGCTTTCTCGCGGCCATTACCAGGGCATAGGCTATTTTCTCAATCTTCGGGTACCGGAGCTCGGCGTCCCGGAGCACTTTGCTGACATAGTAAATGGGCCTCTGAGCCCTTTCTTCTTCTCTGACTAAGACCGCACTGAGCGTTTGTTCGGAAGCTGCCAGGTAGAGGTAGAGTGGTTCGCCGGGTATTGGTTTGCTAAGGAGAGGTGGATTGACGAGGTAAGCTTTAAGCTGGTCGAAGGAGTCTTGTTGCTGCTGCCCTCACTCGAATCCTTTAGCCCCCCTGAGGGCTTTGAAGAACGGGAGGCACTTCTCCCCGGACTTCGACAGGAAGCGCCCTATGGCGGCTATGCGACCAGTCAGTCTCTGAACTTCTTTAACATTTCTGGGAGGGGCCATGTCCAATATGGCCTCGATCTTCTCCGTATTTGCTTCAATTCCTCGTTGGCTAACCATGAAGCCAAGGAATTTCCCTGATGAGACGCCGAACGCACACTTGTTCGGGTTGAGTCTCATATTGTGCTTTCTTAGGACGTCGAAGGCCTCCTGAAGGTCGGCCACATGGTCAACACTTCGGACGCTCTTTACAAGCATATCGTCGACGTACACTTCCATGTTCCGGCCGATCTGGGCCTGGAAAACCTTGTTGACGAGGCGTTGGTATGTTGCCCCTGCGTTCTTTAGGCCGAATGGCATGACTCTGTAGCAATAAAGGCCTTGGTCGGTCACAAAAGATGTCTTCGGGATATCCGGGGGGGAACATTCTTATCTGATTGTAACCCGAGAAAGCATCCATGAAGCTGAGGAGCTCATGTCCCGAGGTTGCGTCAATCAGAGTGTCAATGCTCGGTAGAGGGAAAGGATCTTTGGGACAGGCCTTGTTGAGGTCGGTGAAATCGATGCAAATTCTCCAAGTCCCATTGGACTTCTTCACCATTACTACGTTTGACAACCATTCAGGGTAGTTTACTTCCTGTATGAATCGGGCCTTTAACAACTTGTCTACCTCTTCTTTGATAGCGAGCTGACGCTCGGGGGCGAACTTGCGCCTCTTCTGCTGAACCGGTTTGGACCCCGGATCGACGCTCAGGAGGTGGACTAAGAGTTCTTCGGAGATACCAGGCATATCTGCTGCGGACCACGCGAAGAGGTCTTGATTGGTTCGGATACATTTCACAATATCTGAGTATAGGACGGACGGGAGGGTCTTGCTTATGAAGAATTTACGGGTCGGCTCTTGTTCGGAGAAGAGCACCTCCTCCAATTCATCCACCGGCTCGAAGGTCGGTCTTGCAGTGTCTAGGGGAATTTCCAGAGTTTCCAAGGAGAGGACGAGCCCAAGGGTTGAGGTCATGTAGCACTTTCGGGCCTGCTCCTGATTGCCCCTTACTTCTCTGACCCCCGACCGGGTGGGAAACTTCATCTTAAGATGGTATGCTGAGGGGACAGCTTCCAGAGCTGCGAGGCCAGGTCGACCCAAGATGACGTTGTAGGCGGCGGGAACATCCACCACCATGAAGTCCATTGGCTCTGTCCGGGTGGTAGGAGTTTGTCCGGCAGTTACATCGAGGGTGATCACCCCTTCAATAGTTATCGGAACCCCCGTGAACCCATGGAGAGTGTAGCCGGCGGGCTTGAGTCTGTCTCTGGAGAGTTTTAGGCCTTTAAAAGCGGAGAGGAAGAGGATGTTGACGGAGCTGCCGTTGTCTACTAAGATCCTTTCCACCTTGAAATTTGCCATGTGGAGGCTAATGACGAGTGCGTCACAATGTGGGGTGCGGATCCCTTCTAGATCTTCGTCTGAGAACGTGACAGGCACCCCGAGGCCTTTGGGAGGAGGTGTGGCTCGGATTGAATTGACTTCCCTGATAAATGCTTTCCGAAAGGAGTTCGAGGAGCCCCCCATTGGACCCCCATGGATGAGGTGGAGGACTCGCTCTTCCTCAAAGTCTGGCGTCTCTTCTCGTTCCGGACGCTTGTTAGCCCCCCGAGGCGGGGGAGGAAGTTCGGCTCGGTCCTTTCGTACAAACTTCGCCAGTTGCCCCCTCTGGATAAGGGCTTCGATCTCGTTTTTCAGAGCGCGGCAATCGTTGGTGTCATGCCCATGGTCCCGGTGATAGCGGCACCATTTCTCTCTGTCTCTTCTCTTGGCGGGGGTGTTCATCCTCGGAGCTGGGGGCAAGACCCCTTCTTTTTCGACTTCCATGAAAATGGCTGAGACGTTAGTGTTGAGGGGAGTGAACTTCTCAAATCTAGGGGGAGGTCGGCGCTGGCCGGCATTGTCCTTCTGGAGCTTCTTAGCTCCTTCTTCTTCCGCTCCCTTCCTCTTAAACCCGGAGGTAGACCCCTCCCAGTTGGGTTGTTGTTCGGCCTCTTCTGCCCGGATATACTTTTCACTACAAAGGAGTAGGTCGGAAAAGTCATGTGGTGGCTTCTTGGCGAGGGAGGAGCGGAGGTTGGAATTGAGGACATTGGATTGGAATGCAGCGGTAGCAATGGACTGGTCGAGGGATGCAATGGACCTGGCTTCAGCAGTGAACCTCTTCACATAATCTCTCAATTTCTCCCCCTTCTTCTGGTGGAGGTGCAATAGCGAGATGCTGGTCTTCTCAGTTCTTCGGCTGCTTATGAAATAGGTGACGAAGAGGGTCTCGAACTGCTCGAAGGAGAATATCGAGGCTGGGGCAAGGCGAGAGTACCATTCTCGAGCTGGGCCCTTGAGAGTTGCGGGAAAGGTTTTGCAGAGGAGGGCATCTGAAGCTTGGTGGAGGAGCATCAAAGTTTTAAAACTTTCGATGTGATCGACTGGGTCGGTCTCTCCGGTATAGTTCTCAAATTGGGGAGGTTTGAAGCCGAACGGGACGGGTGTATCCACTATGGTTCAGGAGAAAGGGGGTCGGCCAGGACGTAGGGTCCTTCCTCTAAACTCTTCCTCTCGGTTCATCCGACCCAAGATCCTTTCTACTTTATTAAGACGGCGGTTCATGGTGTCATCTCTCCGACGGTAATCCGCCGAGCCTCGAGACTCGTCTTCATATGAGGGGGAGCGAGGGCTACGGCGATGATAGCTCCGGGAGCGACGAGGACTTGGGGTACGCCGGGAGTTGGTAGGAGCAGGACGAGGAGAGGGAGACCGTCGTCGAGGGCTTCGGACAGGAGGAGGGGACGGGACCTTCGGTTCATTAGGGTTTTGACGAAGGTTGAGAGCCTGCAGGACGGTCGCTTGGAACTGCTGGAACTCGACACGGGTGATTGGTGCCTCATTGTTCCTGGGCTGTTGCCGACTTGCGGGAGAGTGCCTTCTTCGGTAGTAATCGGGGGACTCCTTCCTCCCTCTTCGGATGGGGGACCTGTGGTACCGGTAGCGAGGAGACCGCTCACCCGGATGGTGCTGGCGGGAGGCTCCCTCTCGGGCCCGCTTTTCTTCCAGATGGCGGCGGAGATCATCCTCTTTCTGGCGATTAAGGGTGGCATTGTGGCAATCAGAGGCTCGGGGGTGATGGGAGGCCATAGAGTCCGTAGAGGCGTTGTGGACGGAGACTTGTTGGTGAAGAGGCTGTTTCTGAGGGTTTGGACCCTTTGGATCAGGAGGGGGAAGGTTCTGTTGGAGCGGGTCTTCCGTTGTAGGGGGAAGCTGCGCTTGTTGTTGAGCAGGATTGTTGGGAACTTCTTGTTGGTCAGGGTTGGGCGCTCGGTTAGACCCCCTTGATCTGACTTTCCGAGGCGGCATGGATGAAGAAGACCTGTTTTCGGGGAAGAGGAGAGGTTTCTATTCGTTAGTTTCCCACAGACGACGCCAATCTGTTGCCGCTAAATCTGGTGTGGGGGCAAACAGATGAATTTGTGGATTCTCAGGGAAACTGAATAGTAAACCTGAATACCTGTTCCGTCGGTCTTCGATTGTCGATCCCGCTGCGGACCTGCAAAAAGTGCGAGACACCGGGGTTGTTCCCGGTGACGCACCCTCCGACGCTCAAGTCAGTAATCTGATAAGACTATGAAAAAGCGCAAAAACTGGTGAAAGATTGATTACCTCTTAATGGAGATGGGTAGGGGGTATTTATAGGCGTCTTAGGGAACGGATTAGGAATGTAATCCTCGTGATCTAATATGGAATATTCCCCCCGTAAACAGATTAGGAATGTAATCTGATGAGGTATATTCCCTGTAATCAGATAAGGAATTTAATCCCCAAATCCCAGTGAAGAGATAGACGTACATCAGGGCCGTTGATCAAAATTAATCAGGGACCCTAACCTTATCTTGTTGTGTCGGGTGTGCAGCGATTAAGGACCCGCACCCTCTTGTTGGCGGACCCATTCGCGGGTTATTAGGTCCTTGGGGAAAAGATCCAATACCCATTTTGGACCCTTTTGTAGGGGAAATTACCGTTTTACCCCTGGGTTTCAAGATTCGTATCTGATTTGGACGGTTCCGATTAAACCCTGTTTTTAGCCATATTAGCCTTGTAAACAGTAAATCAACAATTATGTAGCTCAAGTTTGAATAGTATGACAATAATTAGTTGTAAATAAAAATTCATGTTTCCATAAGTATATATATATATATATATATATATATATATATATATATATATATATAGAGAGAGAGAGAGAGAGAGAGAGAGAGAGAGAGAGAGAGAAATAATTAAATAAATAAAGGAGTTGTTTTTAGGGGAATTTGAATTTGAGTTTTGAGGGAAAACTTTGGGGGGGGGGGGGGGGGAATGTGTTTTGTGAGGTTAGATCTGGGCCTTTGATTTTGGAGGGGATTGAAGGAGAGCAGCTTGATAGCTTTCTTTGTGTTTTATTATATCGATGTCATATTTATATAAGTAAAATATTACGATCTTGTTAAAATTATACTGAAATAAATAAGATAACAAAAAATAATGGAAAAATATAATATCATGAAATCAAGTATTTGTAAAGTGAATGTAAACATACAAAATTCAAAATTCAAAATCTAATAGAAATAATATCAAAGGAAAATAATAGTCTTAATAATAATTTAATAAGTAGTAATTCAAAACTTAATAGAATACGTAAAAGTAATAGCAAAATAAGTAACGTAAAAATGCATAAAAGTAAGGAGGATAAAACATCAAGAAAGAAAACGAGTAAGTCAAACTTGAAATATTAACATAAAGAGTTGTAGATAAAATAATAAATATCAAAGTGAAATTATAGTATAAGAAAATATTTATTTGAAAAATATTAAATGTTAAAGATGAAAGTACTATGAGGAAAATACACGAAGAAAACAAAAGAGAAAAGCATAGTCTACATATAATGTATCATGAATGTAGGTTCAAACCAACCATAACACTCGTGATACAAAGAAAAACATGCTCGCATACCATTTCACATCAATGTATGCGAGGAGAGTATCATGAATGCAAGTTCAGAAACTACATTATTCATTACTCTAAACTAACACTCACACTTCTAACCCTAATGTGTTTTCCATATAACTTTGTACTACTTATTGAAGTTGGCTCTATACCACTCTGTAACACCCCGAATTCCAAACACAAGTAATCCGTAGCACATACAGGACCTATTACTTCAAATTTGAACAAATTTACAATGAATTTTAAACTTTTCATTTACAACATGTTCTTTACAACAGCACAGCGAAATTTAAAATGAATTCAATCCACAATACTGAAAATTCTTCAATCTTGTAACAACGCATCATAGTAACTTCAAGCCCATGCCAAGGCAAATCTTGCATCTGGAAAATTGTGGGCATGTCAGTTGCATACAACTGACGCAATGCTATAATATAGTGATTCTTTAATTTTAGCAAACACAAACTTGAATGCACAGCAAAGTGTGAAAAATGATTATCTTAAACATGTCAGTGTATGATATGACTTAATGCCTAATTCAGACATTACACAACGATGACACAAATGTATACTTGTTCGGATTCTATGCATCTCATGCTACATAGGTTTGAGAGCAAGCCCTTACGTACTCCACATTATAGTGTTCAATTCCTCGTTATGAAAAGTCTACTAAGGTAAAAAAAAAATAAGGTTTAGACATTTCACGAGTACAGATTCCAGTCCTAGAGTTCACTGTCAAACTATACAGAATCCTTGTAACATCCCGAATTCCAAATAAGACTGAATTTGAAGTTCCACATGATTTTTTCACTTCATTTCGTACAATTTTACAAGGAATTTAAAACTTTTATATGACAATGATTACATCAGAGTCTTTTACATCAACACACAGCGGAATAAATAAAATACAACAATAATCAATGTACAATTGTAACAACTTTAGCGGTTAAGTAATCATCAACACCATTTCATCTTTATATCTTCTTGTAAACTCCAAGTCCTGCATATAAAACTCTGGGCACGTCAGTTGCTTACAACCGACGAAATATTATACACGGCCATCCTCGCTATGCCGAACAGTAAAACGATTCTTAAATACTTTAGCAAACCAAAAACTTGATCACAAACAAAGCTACAAATAGACTATCCTATTGATGTTGTGGGTGTTGTGCACATAGTCCTTAATGCAGTTATTTATATTACATGATACTAATGCGCACTTGTTCGGATTCTATGCATCCTATACTATATAGGTCCAAGGGCAAGCCCTTAATCATTCATCTTGTAGGGTTCAATCCCTCGCCATTACTTAAACTACTACGGTAACTACGGTAAGTATCCTAGATGTTCTATGAGTTACGAGCCCATGTCTAGACAGTCTGGAGGGGAATCCCATGTCGTGACATGACACATCATGCAGAGCCTATGGACAATTCAGCCTCCGTCATGGATCGATGGCACCACCCGTAGTCACCAAACACTCCACATGTATCGCCACCGGGATGATAATTCCGGAGTAATGTTCACGCCATGACATGACGCATCAAGCAGGCAGTCTGTGAATCACTCTCATATCGCCAATCCGATGGCCTTCATACTCGTGTTTTTCTCTTACTTTCATCACTCTTCACTATGTATCTAATCCTTATAATTTTGTTTGTTTTAAAAGAAAATCATCACAACCTAGAGCTAGCTTACCCTACCGGACTTAAATCAAAACAACAGAGATAGTCCGCCTACCTGGCTACTTCTCAAGAGATGCTCAACCCACACTGGTTAGCTCTCAAATTCATATATAAATACTGCCGGTCACTAGGGTCTCGCCTAGCCTCTAGATTCCAACAACTATCACTTTCTAAAGATCAACAATATGTCATAATCAATCTCACAATAATCATTTCAATTTCTTTGTTCATATCTCTCTCTCAAAGAGAATATTTCTTTATAATCTCATAACATAAAACAATTCAATTCAACCTCATTTGTCAATTTAATCACTCATACCACTGTATGCATTTCAAATAATCTCAATCAAGTATTTAAAATCATAAAATCTCGTTAAGAGAAACTCTAATTGCATTCCAACTTTTATTCTTCTTAAATTAACCATAGTCACAATTTAATCGATAAAAATCGAGTTCTTTAACAATATTTTATGAAAAATCCTCTTTCAATACTCCCAAAATATCTTACATATTATAGAAATAATTTTCATGAAGTCTAAATACTTTTAGAATAATAATAAAAAAATTTCTGATTTTTTATCTCAAGAAAAACCTCGAAAAACATTAAAAAATCAAAAGGGAAAGAAAAGGCCAACACCAGGTTTCGAACCCACAACCTGAGCCCAAATCCGCACGTGAACAGTAACGGACTAAGGTGCACTCGCTAACTAAATAATACAAGGCAACTAACTGATATGAGATGGAATCAAGATATATTTATGTATTTGCTTTTGGGGATTTGTATTAAAAAGAAATTCAATAAAAACAGAGTCTATAACCAAACTCGAACCCGATCCATTAGCTCCACCAATGCTACAGTAACAGACTTAATTCGCACCCGAAGACCAGTATGGCCAAAGTGGCTAACTGATATGAAAAAAATTAAGTTTTTTTTGTGTAAATCTCACTGTATTTGATTTTCTTCTAATAAACTCGTTCTTTTAGTCGATTTGTACTTATACAAAAATATAAATAATTTTCTAGAATATGTTTCTTTAAAAAAAAACAGTATCATACATGTTCTCAAATTCATAAGTTTCTCATTTTGCAATATAATAAGATCTTTCTTCAAAAATGCATAAAAACACATATAATCAATTTTTCCAAATAAAAGGGATGTCTTTCATCAAAATTCCTCTATAAAAATTTTATACTCATAAAATATATATATATATGAGGATATTTCCACATTTTTCCTATTATAAAAGTATTTTAACACTATTTTCATACATATTGTATTATTGTGACTACAATTATTTTAGCATGCACACTTTCTTTTCGTTTCAACAAATGAATATTTTCTTTCTAATTAATAAGAGCATGTGACTCACAATAATATTTCTACACATCATAGCACAATTATATCAAGATCATGAAATCTACAAATTAACATACCAATCATCATTTAATAACTAAATTATATATAATCTAGCATGCAAAATCTACTCCTACATTAGAAAGGATTTAAGAAACACCCACCCAAGAAAATTTAATTCACAGCGATTGCACTCCTAGAATTAGAGGTCCTAAAAAATTCGCTTCGACTCCTCAAAATACGTGCGCAAGAAAAATCCATTTCGGCCAAGGCAAAACAGCAAGCATCTTCATTTCGGCAACCAAGACCAACAATAGCTCCATTTTCAACTTTTTCTCTAACATATATATGTATATATACATATAACTATATATATGTATATGCTAGAATAGGTTAGGTATGTATGTAGATGGTGAGTAGATGGTGAGTAGATGGAGACAAAGCAACAGGAAGATGGCTGATGGTGACTTAGTTCGGCAGTAGACAGAGGAAACAAAGAGAGAGTGAAGAGCATGAGTATATATATATATATATATATATATATATATATATATATATATATATATATATATATATATATATAATTGAATAATCCCATATAGATGTGTATGTATGTAAGCATGTGAGTAGAGAAAGCAAAGAAATGAATTGCTGAATGGGGGTTTGCTTGATGGATTTTGGGGGTTCGTAATTACACAAAGGAAAGGAAGATGAAGAAAATGAAAGAGATTAGTGTGTATGCAAAGATGTATTTTGTACAAGAATAGGTGGAGAAAAGCACATTGGACAAACTGGATGGGATTAGGCTTGCTTGGTTTCAGAATTGAAACAGTCAGGAAGAAGAGATGATGGAAAAATGTGAAAGAGTAAGGGGTGTTTCGTAAGGAAAGTAGTATAGTGGTTATTAAAACCACCTCCCATGAAGACCACTAACTCCACTCTCACACAATTCAAAATTGAATTTCCCTCCTCTCAAAAAGGCAGCCGGTTCCCCCCACCCCCCCCCCCCCCCAATTTTTCATACACGTGCACGTGCTTGCACTAGCACACACTTCCTCATTAATTATTTTTAAAAACATAAATTGTATATATACGTAATATGTACATAAAAATTATTTTAATTAAAATTTATAATGTTTCATGCACAAATAAAATATATTTTGAAAACAAACACGTGCGTCGCATGTAAAATATCAAAAATACGAAATTCGACGTTATCAACAGAAAAATATTAAAGATAATAAAAATAAAATATAAGAAAAATATATTTATTAATTTATATATATATTCTACGACGTAATCGTCACGTACATGGAAAAACACGTGCATTACACGTACAGACGTATTTAGATCAAAATGCGAGAAAAATGAATTTCCATTTTATAAAATGGATTTAATTACATAAAATAAATAATTTAAACACATAGAAAATATTACACGTAGCGGTGAAAACACATAATCGATACATGCATCAAAAACACGTAAAAAACACAAAGATTGAAATTTAATATTTTAGTTGACTCAAAACAAGGATAAAGTCAATACGAGAAATGCATAAATAGTCGGAAAACAAAATAAGTAGTGAAAACACGTTAAAAATATTACCAGTAACGGTACAAAATACTCGTGCGTAACACACGAGGGCAAAATTGAAGGGTGTTACAGTCCTCGTCTAGCGAACATCCCGCAAGTGCCCCTCTAGTCCCGGTATATACATATATATTTGTGATCTGCCTCCCATCCGCCCGACTATTCATGACCCTGGAATCCTCCATCATATCAATCGTAGTCACGGATTTAATTGAGGCTTGTCTCACCCCGCAAGCAACCACAGTCCCGGAGTCCACTGTCAAACTGGGTCTATAGTCCTATAGTCCATCGTCAGACTAAATAGAGGTGCCCCACTTACGTTTGCCCAAGTTTCATCACATCTTCTTCTAGTGTCTATCCTTAAATTTAAACATGAATAATAATACCACTTAGAGCTAGCTTACCCTCTTACCAGACTTAAATAATATAAACTGAGAACGATGGCCCATATTGGAAACTTCTCAAATCTCAATAATCACTTTCATCACTTTGCTGGCACCTGTGTCTCACTTAGCCTCTAGTATCAACACTGTTCATGTCCACAACATCATGGGTTATCCATACCCTCTTTATTCACATTTCAAAATTTCATTCATTCACATATCCAATTGATCCCTTGTTCACACAACTTAGTAATTTGCATAACTAGTTTCATAGTCTTATCCAACAATTTCAAATCAACATTCTCTATGTAAAATTGATAGTTTATTCACTCTCTTTTAATAGGATTCTCAATAAAGTTGTAATTACCTTCAATAGATTCTTTTTCCAAGCAATATAATATTCAACTTCCAATTTTATTCTTTAACAAACTCAAATTGACTCTCAATCGAGTTTAATCCAAATGATATAATTTTATAGAATACCTCTTAGTCAAAATAACCAAAATTTTCTTCTTAATCAAAATGATAGTATTTATTTAGTTCCAAACTCCATTTTTATATTCAACTCAATACCCACATTTTCTCCTTAATTCACATATTAAACCTCATAATACAACCATTGAAAACATAATTAAATGCCTCATAATTTCTCATAAGGTACATCTTACTAACATTCCAATTTTAAATCTAATTTTATACATTGTAAAAGTTTTAGGACAACTAGGTAAAAGACATCAACCAAATAATATTGTAAAAAACATATAAATTACAATACTACTCCAAAAATAGATTTATTAGTTTTATAGGAATCATGAATGAGTCTACTACAACTTTGTAGTTAAGACCATCTACATTCATTCTCAATTACTTCGTCTAAATTCATTTGCAAAACAGTAGGTTCACAATCTGAAAAATACAGCTCATGCTACTTGTAAAAATCACAGAAAATTCTATACTTCATGAAATTTTGAGTTCTTTAGATCAAATTAAAGGTATACAAGTCTACCATAACTTTGTAGTTATAAGTTTCTCCAAAATATTGTGTCTATAACCCTGGATTCTTCGAAATCTACAGTAGGTTCGAAATGTTATAGAGCTGCCACTTGTTCAATCTTGTAAAATTCATTATAAATTATATATTTTCATGGAAAATTGATTTCTTAGACTCTAAAGAAAGGTTAACGAGTCTACTTCAACTTCTTAGTTTTGACTATTCTAAAAATACTGCATCTAAGAGGCCGAAATGATAAAAATCCAAAATGTATACAAATTTCCGACAACTAGCCAAACGCCAACCAGTCTTAAGTTTGGATTTTATTAAAATAATAAACGACATTTAAATATTAAGAAATTTTAAGAAGATGTTCTTGACATATACGAGATGCTCCTATAAAAGTTTTAGCTCTAGATTCCATCTATTTTAATAGATATGATTTTCTAAAGTGCAACTAAAACTTAAAACAGAAACTTAAAAATGTCTCAAATCAATCATATCATAATTTCACGCATTTAATCAACAACACATAATATAAACATGAATACTCAATCTATATAGGCTGTCATATATTTAATAGTTCACACATATACATTCTACAATCTTGCATTCTACTAATAAATTATATTAGAAAGTTGAAAAAATACTCACCTCTAAAAGCTCCTAGTAGTAGAATCTTTAGACAAATAATGCTCCAAACTCCCTAAAAAATAGCCGGCCTCCTCCTCTAGCAAAACCGCAACTCCTAGCTCTCTTTCTCTCTTTTTCTTTGTTTTAATTCTAGTGTTGTTCATGACAAAAGAGGAGGGCTATTTATAGGATGAATGAGTGGTTAAAATGACTCCCCACTTCTCAAAATATCTCTCCACTTCCCACTAACTCACACCACTCTCCCTCATTCCTCACAAGATGGATGGCTGGCCAATATACATTGGGATGTGCACATGCACGTGCACTTGCACGTGTATTCAATGTGTGCACACTCTTTTTCATATAAAATTTTTTATTTGTTTTTTATTAGTTTAGATGTGTGTGTTACTCATGACAAGGTGGACCAATTTAACAAAAACTTAAATGTACATTAAGTGTACACAAAAATAATCATGGGCTTTAATTTGTAAAAGTTTTAGTGGGCTATAAAATTGGATTTAGGCCTAATTAATTTTAATTGAAATAAATCACACAATTGTGACTATAAAAATGAGGGGAAAAATGCCCATGGCTCAAGAAGATTTTAGGAATCAACACATGTGCTGGAAATACGTGTGTTGCACGTACAAAATAAATTTGAGAGAACGAAAACAATCAAAATACATAGATCATGTATATTAATAAGGCTACGGATATTTCACGTAACAGTAAAACATACGTAATAGACACGTGTATTAAAAGCACGTGCAATGCACGTAAAAACACCAAGATCAAAAATTAATATTTGAGTTGGCTCAAAATAGGATAAAAATAAATTTTGAGAAAACGAAAAATGTATAAATAATTGAAATGCATAAATACGAAGGACATTTATATTAAAATACGTTACGGAAATTACTCGTAACAGTACAAAATATGTGCATAACACCAAAGGGAAAAATTGTAATAACTAAATTTTATGGAGTGTTACAGTTGGAGGAGTGGGATCATCTTCCACGTCATCAATTTGTTGTGTGTGCATCTCGCCCATCAAGAATTTGTTAGTGCTTTGATTGATGGTTTGTTGTGATGGGTCTTCATCTTGAGGAGAAGAGTTGTTTTGAGAGTCTTCATTCGTCCTCTTTTCAGTATGTACTTGTTTCTTTTCAATGTGAATACCTGTTTCATCATCATCAACAATATGTAATATCTCTCTAGTGAGAGGATTAGTTTCATCAAATATAACATCAATAGATTCTTGAATAGTGCTTCTTCTCTTATTAAATACACGATATGCTTTGCTACTTAGAGAATATCCTAAGAATATGCCTTCATCGCTTTTACGATCAAATTTTCCCAAGTTATCTAAGGTATTTAAAATTAACACTGTACATCCAAATGCATGAAAATAACTCAAGTTTGGAATTTTTTCATAATACAGTTCAAAAGTGGTTTTCTCAAGATATTTTCTAAGAAGATCTCAAGATACTTGGTTAATGGTGTAACATGCTGTATAAACAGATTTTGCCCAAAAGAATTTTAGTAAACCTTTTTCGCTAAGCATGGTGTAGGCCATTTCTTGAAGAGACCGATTTTTCCTCTCAACAACCACATTTTGTTGGGGAGTGCAAGGACAAGCGAACTCATGTTTTATTCCTTTTTCATCACAAAACGACGTAAAGAGGTTATTTTGAAATTCCCTACCATGATTACTATGAATAGTGACAATGGTAAGGCTTTTCTCATTTTTCTACTCTACGACAGAATTTTTGAAAAACATATGTAGTGTCATCTTTTTGTGATAAAAAAGAAACCCACCTAGCGCCCCGAATTTCAATAATAGAAATAAGAGATACAACTCCCGAATCTTTACTTCAATGTAATCCAAACACAGTATAAACACAAGGAAAATTACAACCTTTCTTTAGAACAATTCTGTATTATAATGTACAACGAAAAATTAAACACATTTATTACAACACATCTCAACATTTAACTTCAGTCATCGCGAAGTCCAAGCTTTAACCTTGCTCAAGCCACCTACTTGCAAATCTTACAAAACTGACCAAAAAAGTGGGCACATCAGTTGAATACAACTGACGGAATACTATCATAATAGTAATCCTCCAAAGTCTCACAATCACAAATTTGCCACACAACATAAAATATAAGAATGATAAAAGAGTCAATAAAATCTACAAGTGAAACTGCATTAAATGAATAAGTGTGTGTCGGGAAAACGAAGGAAAATGCATAAAACAAAGTCTAAGAAAACACGATGCACACAATGCACACTAATGCATACTTGTTCAGATTTTATGCATCCCATACTACATAGGTCTGAGGGCAAGCCCCTAGCGTTCACCACATTTTAGGGTTCAATCCCTCGCCATGAAAACTACATCAGTGACAGTAACAAAAATAGACACTCCGTGAATAGACCCCAGTCCCGGTACGCAACACGCCTAGTTGTACAAGTTTAAACACGCAAGCATCGCTCTAACTCTGGAGAATCACCTCCCTGCCGTATACCCCACGAATAGGCCTGCAAATCCTCAACACGCAGATACACCATACACTCCGTGAATAGGCCTACCGACCCTCAATGCGCGAATATACCGTACGTTCTGCGAATAGATCGAACCTCGATGCGCGAACATACTAAAGAGACACAACAAATACCCGGAATACATTTGTTCGACTGAAAACATAGCTCATACTTACGTGGCCCAAGTTCTGTCACAACTCCCAACTTAGTGCATGTCCTTAGATTTGTAATGATAACAACCTGAGCCACCTAGAACTAGCTCTACCCTATTGGACTTCACTTGCCAATCCAGGAACACAAGCCCTTCATGCTAATTTCTTATAATCAAAATATCCACTATCAGTACTCTTGGGCTCGCTTAATATCTAGTGCTCCCAACTCAACGCCTCAAGCGTCCATCTAGGGTTCTCACAATAACCCTAATCACAGTCAAAAAACCCCACTTGGTTCAATCATTCAAAATATTCTTTATATTCTCTTTTCTGAAAAACAACATTTTTCCCACAACACCACGGTTGTGAATAAAAATCTCAAACATGAAATACTATATTCCAAAATAAGCATTTGTGCATCCACAAATCTTTTCATTTTCACAAACCGTTACTACCATAAAAGACTCTTTTTTATATGGAAACAAAATCAAATCCACAAAATCCTTTAAATTCCACTTTTAATCTCATTTTCCATAAATATATAAAACTCAATAAATATATCTCTTTAATCCAATCAACTTAAACCGAAACAAGTTTCTTTATTGTCTGGGATCTCATCCCTAAAATCAGAAATTCTTTAGTTCTAAAAATATGAAATATCACCTCTTTAGAAACTAGAAATAAACCCTCTTTAACTCCCAAATTTCCATCTTTAAATACTGGAACATATATCCCCACAAAAATGAGAATTTTGTCTATATAAAATTATAGATTTCAACCCTCAAAATTATTATTTGATCACATTAAATATGAAGCTAGATTCCCACAAAACTTGAAATTCGCACATTCGAAACTTGATCAAAGAATCAGTTAAACTTCATGGAATTACTAGATTCAAATACATATATATACTCATCTTCCATATATATAAACATAATGGATATTTAATTAATTATTCAACCCCCCCCCCCCCCCAAAAAAAAAACACAGCCCCCAGGTTTCGAACCAACGAACCACATCCGACTCAACGGCAACAACCACGCGCTAGCCAGGAAGTCCAAACCACAACCCTGTCATCTTGATTCAAAGAATCAGCATGAATAGGTTCAGACCCGAATCTACTATTCAACCTTAACCCTAACCCTAGGGTTTCTACTGAGATTTTTTTGCAATCTACACATCTTATCATGTTCAAACAATAAAAATTCATCATTTAAATATTATTTAGTATCAAAACAGTGAATAAACCCTAAAAGTCTCATCTTTAAATGATCAACATGAATTCTAAGAACATATGACAAGTTCTAATCATCTACAAGAATCTGTGGGTTCATTAAATCACATTCTATAAACAAAAACTTGATCTTTCATGCAAAGAAACTTTATTACTTCAAGAACACTTATTTTAGATCAACATACACTCAAGATTTAATTTTTATGTCATACAATTAACAATCTCATACCAAATACACATCTATACAAGTATCTCCTAATAAATATCACAATCATGCTAACATCAAACCATAGATCACTAAAATTTTCATCCTAGCATGATAAAACACATCCATGAGATAGAAACATAACATGAGAGATAGAGTGTTACCCACCTCAAGAAGAAAATTGACACAAAAAAGTAGCCTTCTCCTCCAAGCAATAGATACACTCCAAAACACCAAGAAAATCACAATAAGTATCCCAAGAAAAGGAGGCCGAAAGTTTGCTGCCCTCTAAATATGCCGGGATGATTTTAGGGTTTCTTTGGGGTTATTTTACAAATAGAACCCCCTATAAGTCCCAATTTGCAAAATTAATTATTTATCCAATCAAATCAAATAGATAAAATCTAATCTCCTAAATCACTCCTCTAAAAACCAGCCGCCAAATGTAGCCCAACAAAATTTTGAATTCAAATTTTGCCTCCAAACGACTTTTTACACAAAAGTCCCCTTTTTCGAAATCTTTACAAAAGTAGTTTCTCTTATTCAGAAAAATTCCAAAAATTAAAAAATATCCAATTATAAATAAGAGAATTTGTTTAGCAACTCAACATTCCAAAACTTACATTTTAAAAATATTTGCACGTGTTTTGCACATGAAAAACAACCATGTCACAGAAATTTAAAATAATTAAATAAATTCATTAAAAATTATTTATTAATTCAAAATATTATATTTAAAAATTATGGGGTGTTACATCACTCCATCCTTAGAAGACACTACAAAAGATACTCGATTTCCCGGCGTTTTTTTACGTCTTTACCGGCGTTTTCTTACGCCGGTGAAACTTACACCGGCGTTTATAATAGCGCCGGTCCAAATGCCGCCGAAGCGAGCGTCACGGAAAGGAAGGGGTATACATCGGCGGTTTTACTGGACGTCGGTAAATGTTAAAACTACACCGGCGGTCAGCAAACGCCGGTGTATGGGGGTCTCTGAGTGCCGTTCTTTTACACCCTATATACATTCACCGGCGACCGTAAACTGCCGGTATTTATCCATTCACCGGCGCTTCCATAAACGCCGGTGTAGAATGAAAGTATACCGGCGATCATAGACCGCCCGTGTATGTGCGTTTATGAGTGCCCGGTTTTCCCTGCTTACAATCACCGGCGCGACCAAAAAATGCCAGTGTAGTTAGGTACACCGGCGTTTGTAAAACGCCGGTGTTCCTCGGTGCCGTTACAGCTGACGACATACACCGGCGTGTGTGGGAACGCCAGTATAACGCACACTCCAACAAATTGATTAGATAGACCGGCGTTTTTTGAAACGCAGGTCTAGCTATGCCGTTTTATTTTCGATACTCCGGTTTTCCATTCGATTTCAATTCACAGTTTCATTTACAAAACCTGTAAACTAATTCACAACTGATTCAACCAATTTCGGTGCATATTACTGCGCAAATCACAACCAAACACAAGAATAATTAAAGATAATAAATTTTCACACGTGTCATATCAACGTCCAAATTCATTGATTAATTAACAGTGTCATAAGTAACAAATTAATATAGGGACTAACATCCCAAATATCCAAACAAACCAGTCTGACAAATATCCCAAATTAAAAGTCTGACATAACTCTCATAAAAAAAAACCCGTCTGACATAACAACAGCAAGGAGGAGGACATAAGAACAACAACCATACAGCAAGGAGGACATAAGAACAGCAAGGAGGACCGCAGATTCATACCCCTCGAGTAGCTTCAGTTCTGATCATCAAAATTTCCTTCATCTGGGCGACCGCTCTGTGAATAAAAAAAACAATAGTTTAATTCAACGGTAGACCACAATACAGAATATACATATTTTTTGAACTTGCAAAAAGATCTACCTGTATCTTAAATTATAAGATCAAAGTGCCAATTACAAATGGAATTGTTAATGATATATACAGAGGTAAAATAATTACATTGCAATGCTAAAAATCTAGTACTTAATTTTATTTTTAAATATATCTAAAACAACAAAACAAATGAAAATTCAGTATTTAACTTGAAACCTTAATATTCTCCTCTGATTGGGAATATCCACTATCTAAAATAGTAAAACAAATGAAAATTCAGTATCTAAGCATGTCTTTCATGGATTGTTCAGCCAATCCATGAAACTGTCATCGTGGAAGGAAACCAAATATATGAAAAATAAGAAAAATAAGATAGGGCTCATATCAAGTGTATTTTTAGAGAACTGTCATCGTGGAAGGAAACCAAATATAGAAGCCAGAAATGGAAACAGAAAGAAGAATGGTAGAGACTTTGGATACACCAGGCTAACATAGTGGTATTTTCCTCATCTCTCTCTCATCCCTTGTTTCCCTTCAGCACACGAACACAAAGAGACATCAGCAACAACAGCAAGAGCGACAAGAACAACAATAATAATAAATTATTATGAACAAGATGTCTCTATATGGGTTTCCAGTTCTCCACTCGAGCCCTCTCTTTCTAATCGCAGCCCAATTAAGAACATAGACAACAGCCACTAAACAATCCAATCACAGCCCAATCAAAATTTGCCAAAGATGGCAATCAGCTTCATTAACAGTATCTGAAAATGAAAATATCCATTATCTGAGCATATATGTTGAGGCTTCTTATTCTTTAGCTCAACTAATCTAAAACCCAATGGTTGTACATATCCGGAGGATTTTGGCATACGTACCTATACCATCCTCAGTTCACAGTGAACCCATTCTGGTCAAAAAAACATGCCAAGATGACAATCAGATGCATGAAAATAAGCTTTACTAACAGTAAAAGAAGATGAGGATCCTAGCAGCATACTTAGTTTGGAAGTGAACCCATTTTATGTTAAAAAATCATGCCTAAGATGGCAATCAGTTTCTCTAACAGTATCTGAAAATGAAAATATCCATTATCTGAGCATATATGTTGCTCTACTGATTCTTCAGCCCAACTAAATCTAAAACCCAATTGTTGTACATATCCAGAGGATTTTGGCATACGTACATACCTATAGCATCCTCAGTTCACAGTGAACCCATTTTGGTCAAAAAAACATGCCAAGATGACAATCAGATGCATGAAAATAAGCTTCACTAACAGTAAAAGAAGATGAGGATGCTAGCAGCATACTTAGTTTGGAAATGTACCCATTTTTTGTTACAAAATCATGCCTAAGATGGCAATAAGCTTCTCTAACAGTATCTAAAAATGATAATATCCATTATCTGAGCATATATGTTGCTCGACTAATTCTTCAGCCCAACTAAATCTAAAACCCAATTGTTGTACATATCCAGAGGATTTTGGCATACGTACGTACCTATAGCATCCTCAGTTCACAGTGAACACATTTTGGTAAAAAAAACATGCCAAGATGACAATCAGATGCATGAAAATAAGCTTCACTAACAGTAAAAGAAGACGAGGATGCTAGCAGCATACTTTGTTTGGAAGTGTACCCATTTTTTGTTACAAAATCATGCCTAAGATGGCAATCAGCTTCTCTAACAGTATCTGAAAATGATAATATCCATTATCTGAGCATATATGTTGCTCTACTGATTCTTTAGCCCAACTAAATCTAAAACCCAATTGTTGTGCATATCTGGAGGATTTTGGCTTACGTACCTATACCATCCTCAGTTCACAGTGAACCCATTTTGGTCAAAAAAACATGCCAAGATGACAATCAGATGCATGAAAATAAGCTTCACTAACAGTAAAAGAAGATGAGGATGCTAGCAGCATACTTAGTTTGGAAGTGTACCCATTTTTTGTTACAAAATCATGCCTAAGATGGCAATCAGTTTCTCTAACAGTATCTGAAAATGATAATATCCATTACCTGAGCATATATGTTGCTCTACTAATTCTTTAGCCCTACTAAATCTAAAACCCAATTGTTGTGCATATCCGGAGGATTTTGGCATACAGCTATACCATCCTCAGTTCACAGTGAACCCATTTTGGTCAAAAAAACATGCCAAGCTGACAATCAGATGCATGAAAACAAGCTTCATTAACAGTAAAAAAAATGAGGATGCTAGCAGCATACTTAGTTTGGAAGTGCACCCATTTTTTGTTAAAAAATCATGCCTAAGATGGCAATCAGCTTATCTTACAGTATCTGAAAATGAAAATATCCATTATCTGAGCATATATGTTGCTCGACTAATTCTTCAGCCCAACTAAATCTAAAACCCAATTGTTGTACATATCCAGAGGATTTTGGCATACGTACGTACCTATAGCATCCTCAGTTCACAGTGAACCCATTTTGGTCAAAAAAACATGCCAAGATGACAATCAGATGCATGAAAATAAGCTTCACTAACAGTAAAAGAAGATGAGGATGCTAGCAGCAAACTTAGTTTGGAAGTGAACCCATTTTATGTTAAAAAATCATGCCTAAGATGGCAATCAGTTTCTCTAACAGTATCTGAAAATGAATATATCCATTATCTGAGCATATATGTTGTGTTGATTCTTGATTTTGATGATCACAACGCAGTGCAACATGTGTCTATGTTATACAGCTAACATTGCAGTGTACATACAAAAGACTATTCTAGCTGAACAAATGAACAAGCTCAAAAGGATACAGATGAAGACTTCACTCAGACAAGATCCAAGACTTCACTCAAGACAAGACTCAAGACTCAAGACCTTAGCTCAATTATGTCAAATTATAATGTCTTGTAAAAACATTGTATCTTACTTTTTGTTGAGTCTTAGTCTGATGTAAAGCCTTGTCACACACACACACACTCAAAATTTCATAATGTGTGTCTCTTAAAAACTCCTCAAAAAGAGTCAAAACAGTTTGAAGAAATTTAACTTTTGAGTACCAGTCGACTTAAGCTTCTGCCAGTCGACTGATAGTACAAAACTGTTTAAATTTATTCAAACTCTGATCAGTCGACTCATATGGCAACCCAGTCGACTGTTCGAGAGCTTTTGACCGTTTTCTGTTTTTCAAAATCGAATTTTTCAAACTCAAAAGCTTAGATCCGTTGGTTGACAGTTGGAGTAACTGTCTCCCAACGTTCAGGAGATCAAACTCTTTAAGTAGAGTTCAGATCTCACTGAAAATATGTAGAATTCTCTTTGAAAAACCGAGCACTCTTTGTGAGAAAAATTCTAAGTGATTTTTTGAGAAATAAAGCTTTCAAGATCGTACTCTTTGGTTCTCTACACTCAGTCCAGTATAGCAACGAATTCGCTCTGGACTGAGTATAGAAGTCGACCTGTTTTATTAGCCACGTGCATCAACACATACACCAACAAGGCTATAGGTTGACTGTAAAGTATTTCTTGTTGTCTTGCTTTCGGTTGGAGAGTATTTTTGACTCTAGGTTGTAGAGTCGGTTTTGTTTCACTCTTGGTAGTAGAGTGGGTCGGCTTTCTCTGGTTGAGAGAAAGGACTACGGGTTAGACAAGGTTGTTGTCGTAACGCCGTAGGGTATTCTTGTAATCTTTTTCAAGAATAGTGGAAATCTCAAGTGAGTTGCTTGGGGACTGGATGTAGGTCGGGAGGACCGAACCAGGATATATCTTGTGTACTCTGTAATTGATTGTCTTGTGTTTGCATTTACTCTTATTTAATTTAAGTTCTGCAAAAAAGTTTCTGGACAGTCGACTCCTTGCACTATCAGTCGACTGGTCAGTGCCGTTTGTAGTTGTAGTTTCATTGTGCCTTCAGTCGTCTGTCTTATTCATCAGTCGACTGCACAGAGTTATTATTTTTAATTTATTTTGGTTATATCAGTCGACTGGTTCATAACCAAGTCGACTGCACCGAGAAAAATGTAACACCCCGTAAATTTTCAAAGAGATAATATAAGTATATATATATATTATCTATGATAAGGTATATATACTTTGAATATATACAGTGGATGTTAGCTTTGAAAAGATTAATGCATGCATGGATTAAAAATGAAATGGAATTGAATGGTGATTATGATGGGTGGAGGCCCATGTGCGTGCTGTGTGTGTAACGCACACATGTGCTCCATTTCGGAAGTGAAAGAACAAGGTAAGTAGAGACTTAATATCCCATATCGGTAATAAGTCGAAATAAAATAATAAATAAATATAATTGCCAAGGATCAAGAGTCACCTAATCGGTTAACCAACTTTTGAGAGGCAGCCTGTGGTGGGCAGTTGTACTACATAGTATCTACTTTGTCTTATAAATTGTATAAATTGTCCGAGCTCAGGGCAGGGGCGTTACAAATGGTATCAGAGCCGACTTTAGACACCGAGTGGGTGAGATGTATGCCTGAGAGGGAGCGGGGTTGTGGCCAGGACGCCCGGTAAATCCACGGGGGTGGGCTAGGGGTCTGGACAACACGCAGAATCAGGGTACTCCACTCCACATCGGCTAGAAAGTAGATCCTGCACTAGATTGTGCATGCCCTGTGCTCAGCGAGGACGCTGATTTTCGAAGGGGGGGTGTGTGTAACACCCCGTAAATTTTCAAAGAGATGATATAAGTATATATATATATTATATATGATAAGGTATATATACTTTGAATATATACAGTGGATGTTAGCTTTGAAAAGATTAATGCATGCATGGATTAAAAATGAAATGGAATTGAATGGTGATTATGATGGGTGGAGGCCCATGTGCGTGCTGTGTGTGTAACGCACACATGTGCTCCATTTCGGAAGTGAAAGAACAAGGTAAGTAGAGACTTAATATCCCATATCGGTAATAAGTCGAAATAAAATAATAAATAAATATAATTGCCAAGGATCAAGAGTCACCTAATCGGTTAACCAACTTTTGAGAGGCAGCCTGTGGTGGGCAGTTGTACTACATAGTATCTACTTTGTCTTATAAATTGTATAAATTGTCCGAGCTCAGGGCAGGGGCGTTACAAATGACATAAATACATGAAAGAAAAAAAAAATTTAAATTCGAGATTTCAAATAAGGATAAATTCGAGATTTCACAGGATCTTTACTTCACTTCGTACAATTTTACAAGGAATTTAAAACTTTCCATTCACAATACATCAGAGTTCCTTTACAATTGGTTTTTACACAGCGGAAGAATGAAATTTACAACAATGAAATACAACTTGTATAACTTTAACATCATTTGCAACATCTTTATCTTCTAAACAGCAATAGCATATCCACTTTATAACTCCATGAATAGTCCATTACCTGCATGTCAATCTGTGGGCACGTCAGTTACTTACAACTGACGAAATGTTATACACGGCTATCCTCTCTATGCCGGAAATAGTATAACGATCTCATACTTTAACAAATCACAAAAAGATTGAATGAACAAGTAAAGTGTCAAAAGTGATTATTCTAAACATAAGTGTATGTCATGCCTTAATGCCTAATGCATACCATTCTACACTAGGATGACACTAATGCACACTTGTTCGGATTCTATGCATCCCATACTACGTAGGTCCGAGGGCAAGCGCCTACGTTCTTCACAATATAGGGCTCGATCCCTCGCCATGAAAACTACCCGGTAGCAAAACAAAGTTCAGACTATTCCACGAATGTGAATCCCAGCCTTGGAGTCCACCGCCAGCTGTTATAACAGATTCCACATCGTACGAACCGTCCCGTATGTGACCCTCTAGCCCAGTATATATATATATACATTGGAGACGGTAAACACAAAAATCCATCCGTCCTACTACTTAAGATCCCGGAGTCCACCGCTGACCCGTCCTCATAGTCCCGGACTAAAATATAATAATCCGTCTCCCACAGGACAACCTCAGTCCACCAACTGGGTCTATAGTCTTGGAGTCCACCGCCGACTATATAGACCACCCCACTTACGTTTCCCTAAGTTTATTACATCTTCACTTATGTGCCTAAATTTTCCTAAATTCAAGACATGAATAATTTCCATTCAAAGAATTAGTCTTACCTCCCACCGGACTTAATCAAAAAATACGAGATAGCTCCACGGCCATATTTCCAAATCATTTCTCAAATCCTTTCTTTCAATAATGCCGGTACCGAGGTCGTACTAACTCTAAATCATAAACTTTCATGTACAAGAAACATGGGTATTCACACCCTTTCTTAATCATGTCTTAAACTTATATAATTTTCATCTTCTACTTATTCACAATGATTAATATCTTGTATTAGCAGTTATCCATAAAGCAATCATTTCTTAGTCTTTACACTATTCATAATCTAGTTATTCACTCATAGTCTTTATAAGCAAAAAGGATTCCCTTTTTAAGAACACAATTTTATCACATGAAATTTTATAACCAATTCAAACTATCACAATATCTCAATTCCCTTTAAAATATTTCTTAAACAAAATCAAAGTATAATTCTCTTAAAAAAATCACTTCACAAAAATAATACTTTGATTTTGTTCACTACAAAGTTTCATACTCACAATTTCATCTCTCTTTATATCTCAAAATATACAAGAAAACAATCTTAATATTTCCCATTTCATTTTCCTCAAAATATGCAATAAAGTTATGATTAACTTTAATATTTATTACTTCATTTTATATGAAGAAAGTATGAGTTTTAATCAAAGGCCCCCTTTTTAAAGTCTCATTTTTACTTTCTTAAAATAGACAATAAAATTTCCATAACAATCTCTAATAGCTTCCATTTTATCTTATAACCATAATAGGAATTTATTCATACTAAAAAAAACATCTTATTCTATTAAAACCAAATCAAAAAAAATAAAAGATGGCTATCAAGATTTGAACCCAAGATCTCTTATAAGAGGTGCTCATTGACTAACCAGTAAGTCCTAGTGTGCTTTTTGTTTAGAAGTTGTATTCATATACTTTTGTTCACAATTTTCTGAAACTGTTTCTTTTTAATAAAACTTGTTTACCCAATAATCCAATTCTTTAGGATATTGGAATATACTTCTCTTTGGACTAAAAGAAAATCTTAAATAGTAATCAACAAGTCCAAACTTATTTTTGGCATATATCTCATTTTAAAAAAAAAGATTTTCCTTTCTTTACAAAATTTACACTTCTTTTCAAACTCGAAAATTAAAATCATGATTTTTCTAAGAAACTAGTTTATGCCCAACATCTTACAAATAAAAATTTGTGTTAAGAATCAAAGAATTCCTTTCATACAAAAGAAAATTGTATTTTTTTTGACATATGTCAACATACTTCATAAAAAAAAAAATATTTCCTTCTCTTTTCTTTTTCATCATATCTCTAATCATATGTCGAAATATAGCATTCTTTAACAATTTCTCATACATATCACACATTTGACATACCTAGATTTACGAGTCTTCTAACATTGTTCATAGTAATAATTCTTTAGTTTAACTCTTCTTTTCATAAACTTGCATTTCTCAAAACTTGAATGAAAAAAAAAATTGTTTAATTTCTCTTATACAAATTGGGAATTTATAGCATGCCAACAAGTCTCAAATCATAAGAATTTTACAAAATCTCTTTCATGAACAAATTATTATTTTCCAAATGTAACAATAAAAAATATACATATGTCAATAATAACAAAATTTTACTTTCTTCTTTCTTAGTCAATAAATCATAAAGCATGTTTATCATATGATATTCATCACTAAAATTCCCACATACTCAACAAGTACAAAAATTGCAATCACATTAACATGATTCATGGTATAAAGAAATTCTTCTTTTTAATTAGCATGATATCGCAACAAAATCATCCTCATTCAAAACATGATATACTAGCATAAATTTTATCTTATAATTCTCAAACAATATCTTCTTATACTACTATTTTTTGTATGCATATCCTACACTAGAAAATAATGAAATCACCCACTAACACAATGTTAATCTATTTGTCAACATAGCATGATTCACTATCAATCTCACCACAATCATGGTATAGTTATTCTATTTTATCAACACTACTCATTCAATTTTATTAGCATGTACATTCAAAAAAAAATTAGAAAGTAGGAGAACACCCACCTTTTGTGAAGCTTGAACAATGAAAAGAAAAGAGAACACCACTTCTAGCTCCAAAGATTCCTAGCTCCTAGTAAGGCTTCTCCTCCTAGCAATGGCCTCCAAGCACAAAACTCTCTTCCCTCTTTCTTTTCTTTCTTTTCTTTCTTTCTTTTGATAATGTTTTTGGTGCAAGATAAAGGTAGGAAATGTGGCTCTATTTATAGGATTTTGGAAGGGTCTAAAGTGCAAAAATCTCACCCTAATAACTCTTCAAATTTATTTTACAACTCTCCACTTTCCTAACTCCTAAAACCTCCATCTCTTCATCTCCCCACTCTCCACTAACTCAACCTACCAACTCTTCTCCTCCCCTTGCCCAAAAAATGGTCCAAATACATTTGTGTGTGCATGCACACATGCACAAACAAATATGAACACATTTCTATAACTCTAAAGGTGTACTAACATTTACAACTTGTCATGTATAACTTAATTTGTGATTTTAATAATGGGCTTGCTACATGGGCTCATTTCTAATTAATTAATTTGATTATCTAGTGGGCTCCTCTCCTAATGGGCTACATTTTAGTTTATAGGTCCATGGATCAAAAGAAAGGCTAAATAAAACTAATGCATGCTAAAAAATTAGTAAAATGAGAGTAGCAAAATGAGAATAAAAATTTGCACGTGCACCATACGTGCAGAAAAAAATTGAAAAATGCATTTTAATCAAAAACAAGAGGAAAATAAATTTTCGTTTTATAAAATAGATTTAAATACATAAAAATAAATAATTTAAACCTATAGAAAATATTGTACGTAGTGGTGGAAACACGTGCATCAAAACACGTATAAAGCAGGTAAATCCCAGGGATTAAAATATTATATTTTAGTTGACTGGAATCAATACGGAAAATATATAAATATTACGAATCCAAAATATGTAGTGAAACACATTACAAAATATACGTGCGTAACACCCAGGGGCAAATTTGTAATTTTCAATTTTGCAGGGTGTTACACTCTCCCCCCCTTAGAGTAGTTCCGTCCCCGGAACTTGCTAGGGTAAAGATTGTATTTTGTACATGTCACAGAAAATATTTGTATTTAGAATACTGCAACTTTAAGAAAAATAAATGTAGTATACGCAACAAGGAAAAACAAGACAACTCTATATAGGAAAATTATGATTATTCAAATGTTACAAGACAGAAAAAGAAAAATAGGAAAATGGCATAAGAAATGAAATGTGATAAGAGATAGAATAGTTTGAGAGAAATTTTTGTACACAAATAATATTAGAGAAGCTATTGGATAAAAGGGAAAAGTCAATTATGTTATTAATTTCGAAATAGTTCGGAAAATAATGTGGTGAAGAAAACATAGTCAATAGATAATTTAGAAAAATTTATCGATGTAATAAACGGTAGAAAATTCGCAAACTGTAAAACGAAATCTAATTAGCAATTTAAAAAAAAAGACCATTGAATAAGAGTTTGGAAAAATAAGTGGGAATGAGACATAGTTGAAAGTATAAATAACATAAAATGACTTCGTATATCAATTAATAAAATAGTTTGTAAGGTAACTATAATAATTATACACACAATTTGAAAAAAAAAAAAAATAGAAAGCATACGTTGAAATACTTTGTGAATATACAAAATTTTGTAGTGATGAAAATAATTTATAACATTAAGACAAAATAGTGTAAAGCACATACACGAGATGAAAACATAATTGAAAACAATAACTATATAGTATAGCAAATCAGGACAATAGACATAAACAATTATATACAAAAATATTAATGTAGTAATTAGACGAGAGTAAAATGATATGTATAATAAGAATATTGAAATATATGATATATATATAGAGATCATTGGAAAATATAAGTAATAACTAAGAGTGTAAAAAAAGTTTGAGAAAAGATAATGTACAAATAGTGAATATATACATTATATTAGTAATGAGTAGCGATTAATAGTAAAAATCAAAACAAGTATGCAATAATAATAGTACCTAGTGTAGACAATAAAACAAATGTTAGGTCATATTTATATAGGTAGAAAAATTTCAATCTTGTTAAGAACATATAGGATAAGATAATATAGTATCATAGAAATCAGATCATATAAAATGAGAGCACATAAGAAAATTTCATAAGAAAAATCAAAAATAATAAATGAAGAAAAATAGTGGTTGCAATATTAACTTAATAAACGGTAATTTAAAACTTGACAAAATACGTAAAGTAATAGTAGATATAAACGGGTAAACATAAAGTGACATAAATACATGAAAGAAAAAAAAAATTTAAGTTTGAAAAACAAGTTTAAAATATCAAGACTAAGGAAGATAGATAAATAATAAATATTCAAATGATTTAATAACATAAGAAAATATTTATTAAAAATTTGTATATTGAATATGGAGAAAGTACCATGACAAAAATTCTACAAAATAATTTGAGAGGAAAGTGTGTAAGGTATCATGAATGACGGTCCAAGCTACCACGCTTCTACTGCGCCACTCTAATACTCAGGAGAAAATGTGCTCACATACACTCTCATATTAATGTATACGAGGAGAACATCATGAATGAAATTGAAAGCAAGTTCAATAACAACTTCATTCACGACTCCAGCCATCCAAAAGAAAGAGAAAACATCAGCGCATAGAGCAACACAAATATAAATCACTTACATTTAAATCTCTATAGACTTAAAACTCACACTCTAGTGTCCACAGGAATAATATTGTAACTACTTAATAAGGTGTCATGGGTTCTAGACTATAGTTAATGGTCTTATTACTTTTCCTAAACAAATCTTTAGTCCATCAAGTTCTGATTTACTTGGGTTAGCCGTAAGAGTCGGTTCCCAGCTAGCGGTGGTCCGAAGACGCTTAAATACCGTGTCGCTTAGGGTTGTTTACACCCGGTTGACAGAAGGACTCTTTTAGCTTGTTCCCAAATTTATCGTCACTTTTTATCGTTCCTTATAAACTTGTACTACTTGTGAAGCATGCTCTGATACCATCTGTAACACCCCGAATTTCAAATAAGGATAAATTCGAGATTTCACAGGATCTTTACTTCACATCGTACAATTTTACAAGGAATTTAAAACTTTCCATTCACAATACATCAGAGTTCCTTTACACTTGGTTTTTACACAGCGGAAGAATGAAATTTACAACAATGAAATACAACTTGTATAACTTTAACATCATTTGCAACATCTTTATCTTCTAAACAGCAATAGCATATCCACTTTATAACTCCATGAATAGTCCATTACCTGCATGTCAATCTGTGGGCACGTCAGTTACTTACAACTGACGAAATGTTATACACGGCTATCCTCTCTATGCCGGAAATAGTATAACGATCTCATACTTTAACAAATCACAAAAAGATTGAATGAACAAGTAAAGTGTCAAAAGTGATTATTCTAAACATAAGTGTATGTCATGCCTTAATGCCTAATGCATACCATTCTACACTAGGATGACACTAATGCACACTTGTTCGGATTCTATGCATCCCATACTACATAGGTCCGAGGGCAAGCACCTACGTTCTTCACAATACAGGGCTCGATCCCTCGCCATGAAAACTACCCGGTAGCAAAACAAAGTTCAGACTATTTCACGAATGTGAATCCCAGCCTTGGAGTCCACCGCCAGCTGTTATAACAGATTCCACATCGTACGAACCGTCCCGTATGTGACCCTCTAGCCCAGTATATATATATATACATTGGAGACGGTAAACACAAAAATCCATCCGTCCGACTACTCAAGATCCCGGAGTCCACCGCTGACCCGTCCTCATAGTCCCGGACTAAAATATAATAATCTGTCTCCCACAGGGCAACCTTAGTCCACCAACTGGGTCTATAGTCTTGGAGTCCACCGCCGACTATATAGACCACCCCACTTACGTTTCCCTAAGTTTATTACATCTTCACTTATGTGCCTAAATTTTCCTAAATTCAAGACATGAATAATTTCCATTCAAAGAATTAGTCTTACCTCCCACCGGACTTAATCAACAAATACGAGATAGCTCCACGGCCATATCTCCAAATCATTTCTCAAATCCTTTCTTTCAATAATGCTGGTACCGAGGTCGTACTAACTCTAAATCATAAACTTTCATGTACAAGAAACATGGGTATTCACACCCTTTCTTAATCATGTCTTAAACTTATATAATTTTCATCTTCTACTTATTCACAATGATTAATATCTTGTATTAGCACTTATCCATAAAGCAATCATTTCTTAGTCTTTACACTATTCATAATCTAGTTATTCACTCACAGTCTTTATAAGCAAAAAGGATTCCCTTTTTAAGAACACAATTTTATCACATGAAATTTTATAACCAATTCAAACTATCACAATATCTCAATTCCCTTTAAAATATTTCTTAAACAAAATCAAAGTATAATTCTCTTAAAAAAATCACTTCACAAAAATAATACTTTGATTTTGTTCACTACAAAGTTTCATACTCACAATTTCATCTCTCTTTATATCTCAAAATATACAAGAAAACAATCTTAATATTTCCCATTTCATTTTCCTCAAAATATGCAATAAAGTTATGATTAACTTTAATATTTATTACTTCATTTTATATGAAGAAAGTATGAGTTTTAATCAAAAGCCCCCTTTTTAAAGTCTCATTTTTACTTTCTTAAAATAGTCAATAAAATTTCCATAACAATCTCTAATAGCTTCCATTTTATCTTATAACCATAATAGGAATTTATTCATACTAAAAAAAACATCTTATTCTATTAAAACCAAATCAAAAAAAATAAAAGATGGCTATCAAGATTTGAACCCAATATCTCTTATAAGAGGTGCTCATTGACTAACCAGTAAGTCCTAGTGTGCTTTTGTTTAGAAGTTGTATTCATATACTTTTGTTCACAATTTTCTGAAATTGTTTCTTTTTAATAAAACTTGTTTACCCAATAATCCAATTCTTTAGGATATTGGAATAAACTTCTCTTTGGAATAAAAGGAAATCTTAAATAGTAATCAACAAGTCCAAACTTATTTTTGGCATATATCTCATTTTAAAAAAAAAAGATTTTCCTTTCTTTACAAAATTTACACTTCTTTTCAAACTCGAAAATTAAAATCATGATTTTTCTAAGAAACTAGTTTATGCCCAACATCTTACAAATAAAAATTTGTGTTAAGAATCAAAGAATTCCTTTCATACAAAAGAAAATTGTATTTTTTTTGACATATGTCAACATACTTCATAAAAAAAAAAATATTTCCTTCTCTTTTCTTTTTCATCATATCTCTAATCATATGTCGAAATATAGCATTCTTTAACAATTTCTCATACATATCACACATTTGACATACCTAGATTTACGAGTCTTCTAACATTGTTCATAGTAATAATTCTTTAGTTTAACTCTTCTTTTCATAAACTTGCATTTCTCAAAACTTGAATGAAAAAAAAAATTGTTTAATTTCTCTTATACAAATTGGGAATTTATAGCATGCCAACAAGTCTCAAATCATAAGAATTTTACAAAATCTCTTTCATGAACAAATTATTATTTTCCAAATGTAACAATAAAAAATATACATATGTCAATAATAACAAAATTTTACTTTCTTCTTTCTTAGTCAATAAATCATAAAGCATGTTTATCATATGATATTCATCACTAAAATTCCCACATACTCAACAAGTACAAAAATTGCAATCACATTAACATGATTCATGGTATAAAGAAATTCTTCTTTTTAATTAGCATGATATCGCAACAAAATCATCCTCATTCAAAACATGATATACTAGCATAAATTTTATCTTATAATTCTCAAACAATATCTTCTTATACTACTATTTTTTGTATGCATATCCTACACTAGAAAATAATGAAATCACCCACTAACACAATGTTAATCTATTTGTCAACATAGCATGATTCACTATCAATCTCACCACAATCATGGTATAGTTATTCTATTTTATCAACACTACTCATTCAATTTTATTAGCATGTACATTCAAAAAAAAAATTAGAAAGTAGGAGAACACCCACCTTTTGTGAAGCTTGAACAATGAAAAGAAAAGAGAACACCACTTCTAGCTCCAAAGATTCCTAGCTCCTAGTAAGGCTTCTCCTCCTAGCAATGGCCTCCAAGCACAAAACTCTCTTCACTCTTTCTTTTCTTTCTTTCCTTTCTTTCTTTTGATAATGTTTTTGGTGCAAGATAAAGGTAGGAAATGTGGCTCTGTTTATAGGATTTTGGAAGGGTCTAAAGTGCAAAAATCTCACCCTAATAACTCTTCAAATTTATTTTACAACTCTCCACTTTCCTAACTCCTAAAACCTCCATCTCTTCATCTCCCCACTCTCCACTAACTCAACCTACCAACTCTTCTCCTCCCCTTGCCCAAAAAATGGTCCAAATACATTTGTGTGTGCATGCACACATGTACAAACAAATATGAACACATTTCTATAACTCTAAAGGTGTACTAACATTTACAACTTGTCATGTATAACTTAATTTGTGATTTTAATAATGGGCTTGCTACATGGGCTCATTTCTAATTAATTAATTTGATTATCTAGTGGGCTCCTCTCCTAATGGGCTACATTTTAGTTTATAGGTCCATGGATCAAAAGAAAGGCTAAATAAAACTAATGCATGCTAAAAAATTAGTAAAATGATAGTAGCAAAATGAGAATAAAAATTTGCACGTGCACCATACGTGCAGAAAAAAATTGAAAAATGTATTTTAATCAAAAACAAGGGGAAAATAAATTTTCGTTTTATAAAATAGATTTAAATACATAAAAATAAATAATTTAAACCTATAGAAAATATTGTACGTAGTGGTGGAAACTCGTGCATCAAAACACGTATAAAGCAGGTAAATCCCAGGGATTAAAATATTATATTTTAGTTGACTGGAATCAATACGGAAAATGTATAAATAGTACGAATCCAAAATATGTAGTGAAACACATTACAAAATATACGTGCGTAACACCCAGGGGCAAAATTGTAATTTTCAATTTTACGGGGTGTTACAAAAAATTTCCGCAGTTTTTATTAAACACTATTCACCCCCCCTCTAGTGTTTGTTGTCTTGCCTACAGGATCCAACACTTGGTATCAGAGCAAGGTTACAGGCTATGGCAACTACTTCAAATACAAATCAGTACCATGAAGGCCAATCTACACAACAGCCACCACTATTTGATGGAACGAACTACAATTATTGGAAATGCCGAATGAGAATCTACCTTCAATCAATCAACTACGAGATATGGCAAATGACAGAGACGGAATACACTGCCCCTACCATTCCATATGCACAATGGAATGATGATCAATAGAGTCAGACTATGAACAATGCCAAAGCAATGAATGCCTTATTTTGTGCACTTACAAAGGAAGAATTCAACCGTGTATCCAATGCTACAACCGCACATCAAATTTGGCATACACTCGAGGTAACACATGAAGAAACGAATAAAGTAAAAGAGTCTAAAATTTCTGTTCTTGTCCACAGGTTTGAGATGTTCAGAATGAAAGACAATGAGACTGTGTCCGAGATGATCACCAGATTCACAGACATCACAAACTCTCTTGTGGCACTTGGAAAGATTTACACTCAAGCAGAGATGGTTAGAAAAGTCTTGCGTGCACTCACTCCAGAATGGGAGAAGAAAACCACAGCAATAGAGGAAACGAATGACTTGTCACAACTTTCTCTCGAGAATCTTGTTGGCAATCTCATGGCATATGAGATCCAACTTGAAGATCGAATGAAGGATACAGAATCACACCAAGTAAAGAAGAAATCATTGGCTTTTAAAGCCATGACAGACTCAGAAGATGAGGAAGAAGATGAAGAAGAAATAGCAATGTTCACTCGAAGATTCAAGAAGTTCTTAAAGAAGGGTAAGTTTCATTCTAAAGTTAGAGATTCTAATGACCCTCCTACATGTTTCAGGTGTAATAAAATAGGTCACATGAAGAAGGATTGTCCCTTAGAAAATGCAAAGAACAAGGGAAAATCATCCAACTTCAAGAAGGACAAATATTCACAGAACAAATTTGCCAAGAACAAGAAGGCTTATCAAGCTACATGGGATGATAGTGATTCATCTTCCGAAGAAGAAACGGATGAAAATAACGAAGTGGCAAATGTGTGTTTCATGGCTGCACAAGAACATGTAAGTAATGATTATGATTCCGAAGATCTTCTTGATGCTTTTAATGAAATATTCCAAGAGTTAAAGAAAGAAAAAATTAGAGTTAAGAATCTTGAGAAAGTGAATCAAACACTTAATCAAGAAAATCTTAACCTTGATAAGGAAGTAAAATCCTTAAATTCTCGCATTGCAAGTTTAGATACTGATCTTGAAACTCTCAAAAAGAATTATGAAGAGATTTCAAAGAACGTATCTAAGTTTAACAAAGGCAAAGAGAATTTAAATGATATGCTTCATCATCAAGTTACATCTAGTCAAAAATATGGACTTGGCTTTAAAAAATCTTCTGTAAAAGAATCTCCTGTTGTAAACACTAGTAATAATAAATCAGCATCTATTTCTAGTGTTACACACAAGTTGTATAATTTCTTTGCAAAGCCTAAGGTTGTTAATTTTAGCGATAAAAGCAAAACTACCGTTCAGTTAAGTCGACTGAACCATACAACCAGTCGTCTGTCCAGAGAAATTGGATCTTATTCAACGAGATCAAAACCTCTTATAAGTTGACCTAGTGTATCGGCCAGTCGACTGATGTACACCAACAGTCGACTGAAGGACACTGTTAAGTCGACTGGACAGAACAAGTTAGTATGGGTTCCAGTCAGTCTAAATCAGAATGATAGAATTGCTTATATTAACTCATATATGTTAAATGTGTGTAATTCTACTTATTATATTCCTGCTTATGGAGGAAGATCAAACTCTTCATGGGTTTGGTTTCCCCCAAACTAATGTGTTTTGGACCCAATAAAAAGGGTACCATATTTACCTTAAATTTTTTATAGGTACCCAAGAAAGAACGCTGGATATTAGACAGCGGATGTTCAAAACACATGACAGGACATGCCAACCTACTATCCACCATTCAAAGCATAGATGGAGGAACCGTCACCTTTGGAGATAACAACAAAGGCAAAGTCATAGGTATTGGCATAGTCGGTAAAACTTCTAACCCAACTATAGAAAATGTGTTATTGGTTAGTGGTTGAAAGCATAATCTTTTAAGCATTAGTCAATTGTGTGATAAAGGATATAAAATAGTTTTTGAAAAAGATGCATGCTTGATTTATGATTCTACTATGCAAAATGTTATTTTTCAAGGTTTTCGTAAAAATAATATTTATGAATTGTGTTTGAATGCAATTGATTTTTCAAATGACTTTTGTTTAATAGTCTCTAACAATGAATCTTGGCTATGGCATAGAAGATTTGGACATGTGAACATGAAAAATCTCTCAAAATTATCTAAGTATAACCTAGTTAAAGGACTGCCAAAACTATCCTTTAAAATGGATAAGTTATGTGATGCATGTCAACTAGGAAAACAAATCAAATCCATTTTTAAAACAAAAGAAGTAATTTCTACTAGTAGGCCGCTCGAATTAATTCATATGGATTTATTTGGCCCTACTAGAGTTGCTTCTTTAAATAAAAGTAGATATGTGTTTGTTTTAGTAGAGGATTTTTCAAGATTCACTTGGACATTCTTTTTAAAACATAAAAATGATGCTTTTGAGAAATTTGCACATTTCTGTAAACGTGTTCAAAATCAAAGATCTCTAACCATAGTCACTATTAGAAGTGATCATGGTGGAGAATTTGAAAATGAAACATTTACAGAATATTGCAACAAGAATGGTATAACACATTCATTTGCATTTCCTAGAGCTTCACCACAAAATGGAGTGGTTGAAAGGAAAAATAGGACTTTGCAAGAATGCGCACGTACAATGCTTGTTGAAAGCAATCTACCAAAGCATTTTTGGGCTGAAGCTGTTGCTACAGCTTGTTATGTTTTAAATAGAATTCTTCTAAGACCTAAACTAAAGAAGACTTGTTATGAGTTATTTTTTAATAAAATTCCTAAAGTCTCTTACTTTAAGACATTTGGTTGTAAGTGTTTTATTCTAAACACAAAAGATAATTTAGACAAATTTGATCCTAGATCTAATGAGGGTATCTTTTTAGGATACTCAAATAGGAGTAAAGCATATAGAATTTTCAATAAGTCTACAATGACTATTGAAGAATCAATGCATGTTACATTCGATGAATCTTTACCTTCATCAACCTTAAATAAAGATGATGAAACTGATTTATCACCTTTAGATAATGTGATTAAATCCTTAGAACAAACTAATCTGACTGATAAGTCGACTGATAAGGTCTACCAGTCGACTGAAGTAAAGCATTCGACTGAAGAACAAGTCAAGTCGATTGATCCGATTGTGATATCTTCAACTTTACCAAAGTCATTTGTTGAAGTTAAAGATCATCCTCATGACTTAATAATTGGTGACATCTCCCATTGTATTCAGACACGTTCACATGTTAATATGATCTCTCATACAACATTCTTGTCGGATTTTGAACCAAAAAATATACAAGAAGCTTGTGAGAATGAATATTGGATGAATGCCATGCAAGATGAACTAAACCAATTTATAAGGAATGATGTATTGGATTTAGTTCCTAGACCTCCTGATCAGACTATTATTGGTACCAAATGGGTATTCAAAAATAAGTTAGATGAATCAGGACAAGTTGTAAGGAACAAGGCTAGATTAGTTGCTCAAGGATATAATCAAGAAGAAGGTATAGATTTTGATGAAACATATGCTCCTGTTGCTAGACTAGAATCTATTCGTATTTTATTATCTTTTGCTTGTTTCATGAATTTTATACTTTATCAAATGGATGTGAAAAGTGCTTTTCTTAATGGGTTTATTAAAAAAAATGTTTATGTTAAACAACCACCAGGTTTTGAACATGAACAATTTCCAGATCATGTTTATAAATTGAAAAAGGCTTTATACGGTCTTAAACAAGCACCTCGTGCTTGGTATGATCGTCTGAAAACTTTTCTTTTAGAAACAGGATTTGAAATAGGTAAAGTAGACACTACTTTGTTTATCAAAAGAGTTAAGAATGATATCTTAATCATACAAATATATGTTGATGATATAATTTTTGGTTCTACTAATAATAATCTATGTCAAGAATTTGCTAATACCATGAAAAATGAATTTGAGATGAGTCACATGGGTGAACTCAATTATTTCCTTGGACTTCAAATTAAACAGTCCTCTAATGGCATATTTATCAATCAAGGCAAATATGCAAAGGAACTACTCAAACGTTTTAACATGGATAGTACTAGTAGTAAATCCACACCTATGGCTACTACTACTACTCTTGACAAAGATTTATTAGGTAGGAGTGTTGATCAAAAACTCTATCGAGGTATGATTGATTCACTCTTATATATTACTGCAAGTAGACCAGATATTATGTTCAGCGTATGTTTATGTGCTAGATATCAATCTAGTCCTAAAGAGTCTCATTTAAAAGCAGTGAAACGAATTTTAAGATATATTAAAGGCACATCTGAATATGGTTTATTTTATCCACGCACCGATAATTTTCAACTTTTGTCATATAGCGATGCCGATTTTGCTGGAAGCAAAACTGATCGCAAGAGTACTAGTGGTACATGTCACTTTTTGGAACATTCCCTAGTATCTTGGTGTAGCGCCCCGAATTTCTAATATGAGAGCTTAGAAAATACGTGGCACATTCCCAGTGATCCACTTCAATATAACAATAAACACAACCAAACACCACTAGAATTTTCAACATTTATTACAACCAAACTTTTACATATCACAGCGGAAGACTAAACAACTCAAAATTAGCTCAACATGACTTTACAACTCAACACTGAACACTAAATAGTCCATTTATCCAAAAGCTACTAACTCAAGCATCCATTCTCCAACTCTAAGCAATAACCTGCAACAAGTGAGGCTAGAGTTGAACCCTAACCCCCAAACTAAAGGGGTCAGCCATAAATGGTGTGAGTGGCATAAAAATCAAATAGCAATATAAATGAACTTAAATCATAGCATCCAACCAATGATAACCAAAGGTGTAAAATGTGAAATAGCGAGAAATGTAAACGACAAGTGATATCCAAAACCAAAAGTCAAGTGTGAAAAAGCAGGAAATCCAAATGCAGAAAAGTGAGTCAAGAAAATATGATGACTAAATGCTGACAACGATGACTACTAAGAGATGAAGATAAACTATGATGATTTTCCCACGCTTGATCATTCAGGAGATAGATCCCACATCTCAGGTATTTCCCTGGATAATTCAGGAGATCTTCCCACATCTAAACACAGTCTCATCATCACAAGAATACCACAAAAGCGTCGCCTCGAACTTGATAATTCAGGAGTTCAATCCCACATCTCAAGATAATTACTTGGATAATTCAGGAGATATACCTCACATCTCAGGTTAACTGTCTGGATAATTCAGGAGATAAATCCCACATCTCAAGTTAACTACTTGGATAATTCAAGAGATTAAGTCTCATATCTAAAGCCTTACTGAGGTGCATAACTCATGTTCCCATTCGTCATGACTTTACAAATGCATGTCCTTATTAATTTGGGTTACTGAACAAAATCTCCTAGAGTAGTGTACCCTACCGGACTAAAAATCTGAATAACTGAAAATTTGCCTCAATGGGCCTCAACAAATAACTCAACAAAGATCTCAACACCGGTATACTTGGGTCACGTACCTCTAGAGACTCAAAAACAAATATCTGAACAAATTCCCACTAACCAAGTGGCTCAACTGAATATCTCCAAAATCATATTCTTAAAGAATATCTCAAAAAACAAATTACTGAACTGAATAACTTAAATTCCAATACTGAACTGAATATCCAACAATCAAATACGAAGATCCTTCAGGACCAGTCGACTCATGCTGAGGTAAGTCGACTGTCCAGAGGACAATTTTCCAACATTTTACAAAAATAAACTAAGGCATAATCAGTCGTCTGGGAAGTCATCGGTCGACTGCCCCGAGACAAATACAAATAATTCTCATCAAAATATTTTAAGTATATAAAAGTCGACTGAAAGGTTCATAGGTCGACTGTCCCGAAAGGACTGAACAAATTTACAAACAGCTGACCAGTCGACTGACACAGTCTAAGTCGACTGTCCCGAACAATTCTCAAAGACTGAAAGTATAGCAGCGGGCTCGTACCAGTCGATTGCTCCGTAGGTAAGTCGACTGTCGGCCTACAGTTTTCCAAAATAGGTCAGGATACGAAATCAACTGAAGATTTCTAAAGAATCATGGTTCATTATTTATCAAACAATAGTTCATACACAAGCCAAAGATAACTCTCAAATAATCTCCAATACGATTGCATTACTCATCAATCAATTCCTCAAATCTCAACTTCTCAAGATCTAAACCACAAATCTTCCATTAGGGTTTCTCAACAAAACTTCTTCCTCAACTCCTAATTAAATCTGATCTAACAATCATAAGATTTCGATGTCTAGCATCCGATCACAATATAATCAGTTCTCAACATGATTTCCAACAATACGATTCCATAGATCAATATTTCCTCAACAATTCTTGATAGTTCTCATATATAGTCCGAATATCAATAAGTATGCTCATCATTCATATCCAATTTAAAGATCCATATCATACATACAATGAGACAAACAAATAGTATCATACCGATGCCCAAACAAAGTGTAACAAAGATCTTACGTCATTCATCAATCAAACAATCAAACCAAACAAACAAAACAAAACAAACCACTCACATTGATTTGAAGAAAATCCACAAAAAGCTCTTCTCCTTGCTAGATCCAAAAGTCTCTTCTTGCTCCTCAAACAAAATCTCAAAAATCTGAATATTCTCTCAATGACGGCTGGGAATAAAAATCCCTTATATATGCCGGATAATTATTAGGATTTTACCACACTTTGCAAAACAATCCTTTCAAGAACACAACTTTCATATATATCTATTATTCTTGTAAATTCAATAAAACTCCTTTAAATTAGGATCTAATAGAAAATATACTTTTAAACTTCAGCCAATACTGCTCAAAACGTCCAGAATGCCAATTTTGCATTTCAACCCTTGAAAATGTCAATTTTGCAAATAAGTCCTTCTTTTCTCAAAAATCGCAAATAGTATCAATTAATTTCAGAAAAATCTGGAAAAATACTACATAAATCCTAAATAATAAATAATAATTTTTCATAAAGAAATCTTAATTTTTCACACTTCTAGAAAGTCATTTGCACGTGTTTTGCACGTGTACAAAAGATAAATTTCTTAGAAAATATTAATTAAATCTCCAAAAATCATTTAAATTCATTTTCAAATAATTAAAGTAATATTTGAAAATATGGGGTTCTACACTTGGTGCAGTAAAAAGCAAAACTCCGTATCCCTATCAACTACAGAAGCTGAGTATATCGCTGCAAGTTTGGCATGTGCACAAATTTTATGGATGAAACAAACCTTATTAGATTATGGTATTTCATTTGAGAAACCCTCAATTATGTGTGATAATACCAGTGCAATTAATTTATCTAAAAATCCGATTCAACATTCACGTACGAAACATATTGATATTCGACATCATTTTCTACGTGATCATGTTTTAAAAGGAGATATATCTTTAGACTTTATCTCTACTGATAAACAAGTAGCAGATATATTTACCAAACCCCTTAAAGAAGATACTTTCATTAATTTAAGAAGAGAACTTGGCATTTGTGATTTTATTGATATTTGCTGACAATTGTTTCTGTTAAGTCGACTATATTCTTGAGTAAGTCGACTGTACTGGATTTTAAACATATCAATTTTTTTTCTGACCAGTCGCCTGATTCCTATACTAGTCGACTGATTAGTCGATATAAAATTTTTATTTTCTTCTCGACTCAGTCGACTGATATACCTTACCAGTCGACTGTCGCGAGTTCAATCATCTTCAGCGACTATTCATCACGTCTTTTGAGATGGAATTCACCTCTCTTTTCACCCGTGATCTCTAATCTATACCGTCGATTTCTTCTCTCCTTGATCTCAGCCGTTTATTCGCAGTTAAAACCCCTTTACCAGCCATTTTCTCACCCTTACCGATCTCATGTTTTTTACCCCAAATTTCAAAACCCTAGCTTGTGAAGAAGAAGGTGGTCGACTCTCTCAGTGCTGCTAGTTCTTGCTCGTGGTCGAATCTTTCTTTTTCTTAGGTAAAATTCTTTCCCCTTTCTTTTCATGGCACCTAAAAGATCTAAACGATCTCATGAGGGTAGTTCTTCTTCTCAAGACTACACTCAATATCTCTTGAGTCCCGATCTCATTGATCGATGGTACCTTTTTTGTACCATTACAATCTTCCCTAGAAGATTGTTAACTTCAATGACCTTGATCGTTTCAATCTCATTCCCTTGTTCCAAAATAGTAGTCTTTATGATTTTCTCTCTTTATCAAACCAACCCAATTATTATCCCCAACTCATCTATTTGTTTTACACAAATATGAGAGTTGTACAAAAACCAGATGGGGATGTTGTAATCTGTTCGTCTGTGAAGAATGTCAAAATGACACTCACACCGACTAGGATCAATCAGATATTGGGTATTGATGATGGGGAATTTCCTCTTGATAAAATTCTTTTAGATGATGCTTCTATATTATCTAAAATTTTCTTACCCAATCATGGCCCTCCAATGACAAGCAAAAATATCAAACCAATTGCTAAACTTGTAGGTAGAATATTAGCATATAACATCATTCCCAAAAAGGGTAGTTATGACCAATATTCTATAGAATTACAAAAAGCTATGTATGCAATTTTTGGAAAAATTGCTGTTAATTGGGGTCAAGTCATCTTTTCTAAACTTAATCAAGACCACACTCACTTTCTACCTTTTGGAGGTCTTCTTACTATAGTCTTTATAGCTTTTAGTGTTGATCTCGATTCCGAGACAAATGTTGTTACTCGTTATGAGTGTTTCGATCGTGCTAGTTTGGCACGAATGAAACTTCTTGATGCTCCTACTAGATCACCCCCTAGGTCTCCTCCTCTTTCTCAAGCTCCTTTAGGTTCTACTTCTAGACCCTCTAGACCCTCTACCTCTACTGATCCACTTCTTCAAGCCAACTACGATGATCCTCGTACCCTATATGACTGTGTTTCCTATCTAATGAAGCATTCAGCCACTGTAGATACCCAACTCCATAACCTAGATTCCAAACTAGACCACATTGATTCTAAGCTTGAAAACCTCACTCATCTCTTCAACTCTCAATTTCATCCTCCTTCTCAAGATGTCGATGAAGACTCCGATGAAGAAGATTGAAGACTTTTTATTTTTCTATTATGTAATTTTCTTTCTTAATGCACTTCTTTTTGTATAAGACTTTATCTTAAGTTTCCTTTTAATGCAAAAGTTGTTATTTTGTGCTTTTTGATGATAACAAAGGGGGAGAGATATCTGTGTTATATGGTTGCTTTATTGTCTATTGTTTTGATATTCTAAAACTCTCTGGTCAGTCGACTGCCCAAACGCATACAGTCGACTGCTGCTAACTGCTATACTTATTTTTTTATGATTTTTCTAAGTATGGTTTCCTGATCAGTCGCCTGCCATTTTTTAAGTCGACTGATACATGTTACATTTTTTTACGACAATGCATTTTTTTGTTTTTATAAGGGGGAGCATGTCTTCACTATGCTTGTATATTATCTTCTATTATCAGCTATTGTGTTGTCATCATCAAAAAGTGGGAGAATGTTGATTCTTGATTTTGATGATCACAACACAGTGCAACATGTGTCTATGTTATACAGCTAACATTGCAGTGTACATACAAAAGACTATTCTAGCTGAACAAATGAACAAGCTCAAAAGGATACAGATGAAGACTTCACTCATACAAGATCCAAGACTTCACTCAAGACAAGACTCAAGACTCAAGACCTTAGCTCAATTATGTCAAATTATAATGTCTTGTAAAAACATTGTATCTTACTTTTTGTTGAGTCTTAATCTGATGTAAAGCCTTGTCACACACACACACACTCAAAATTTCATAATGTGTGTCTCTTAAAAACTCCTCAAAAAGAGTCAAAACAGTTTGAAGAAATTTAACTTTTGAGTGCCAGTCGACTTAAGCTTCTGCCAGTCGACTGATAGTACAAAACTGTTTAAATTTATTCAAACTCTGATCAGTCGACTCATATGGCAACCCAGTCGACTGTTCGAGAGCTTTTGACCGTTTTCTGTTTTTAAAAATCGAATTTTTCAAACTCAAAAGCTTAGATCCATTGGTTGACAGTTGGAGTAACTGTCTCCCAACGTTCAGAAGATCAAACTCTTTAAGTAGAGTTCAGATCTCACTGAAAATATATAGAATTCTCCTTGAAAAACCGAGCACTCTTTGTGAGAAAAATTCTAAGTGATTTTTTGAGAAATAAAGCTTTCAAGATCGTACTCTTTGGTTCTCTACACTCAGTCCAGTATAGCAACGAATTCGCTCTGGACTGAGTATAGAAGTCGACCTGTTTTATTAGCCACGTGCATCAACACATACACCAACAAGGCTATAGGTTGACTGTAAAGTATTTCTTGTTGTCTTGCTCTCGGTTGGAGAGTGTTTTTGACTCTAGGTTGTAGAGTCGGTTTTGTTTCACTCTTGGTAGTAGAGTGGGTCGGCTTTCTCTGGTTGAGAGAAAGGACTACGGGTTAGACATGGTTGTTGTCGTAACGCCGTAGGGTATTCTTGTAATCTTTTTCAAGAATAGTGGAAATCTTAAGTGAGTTGCTTAGGGGACTGGATGTAGGTCGGGAGGACCGAATCAGGATATATCTTGTGTACTCTGTGATTGATTGTCTTGTGTTTGCATTTACTCTTGTTTAATTTAAGTTCTGCAAAAAGTTTCTGGACAGTCGACTCCTTGCACTATCAGTCGACTGGTCTGTGCCGTTTGTAGTTGTAGTTTCATTGTGCCTTCAGTCGTCTATCTTATTCATCAGTCCACTGCACAGAGTTATTATTTTTAATTTATTTTGGTTATATCAGTCGACTGGTTCATAACCAAGTCGACTGCACCGAGAAAAATTTCCGCAGTTTTTATTAAACACTATTCACCCCCCCTCTAGTGTTTGTTGTCTTCCCTACAGGATCCAACATGTTGCTCTACTAATTCTTTAGCCCAACTAAATCTAAAACCCAATTGTTGTACATATTCGGAGGATTTTGGCATACAGCTATAGCATCCTCAGTTCACAGCGAACCCATATTGGTCAAAAAAACATGCCAATATGACAATCAGATGCATGAAAATAAGCTTCACTAACAGTAAAAGAAGAAGAGGATGCTAGCAGCATACTTAGTTTGGAAGTGTACCCATTTTATGTTAAAAAATCATGCCTAAGATGGCAATCAGTTTCTCTAACAGTATCTGAAAATGAAAATATCTATTATCTAAGCATATATGTTGCTCTACTAATTCTTTAGCCCAACTAAATCTAAAACCCAATTGTTGTGCATATCCGGAGGATTTTGGCATACGTACCTATAGCATCCTCAGTTCACAGCGAACCCATTTTGGTCAAAAAAACATGCCAAGATGACAATCAGATGCATGAAAATAAGCTTCATTAACAGTAAAAGAAGATGAGGATGCTAGCAGCATACTTAGTTTGGAAGTGTACCCATTTTATGTTAAAAAATCATGCCTAAGATGGCAATCAGTTTCTCTAACAGTATCTAAAAATGATAATATCCATTATCTGAGCATATATGTTGCTCTACTAATTCTTTAGCCCAACTAAATCTAAAACCCAATTGTTGTGCATATCCGGAGGATTTTGGCATACAGCTATACCATCCTCAGTTCACAGTGAACCCATTTTGGTCAAAAAAACATGCCAAGCTGACAATCAGATCCATGAAAATAAGCTTCATTAACAGTAAAAGAAGATGAGGATGCTAGCAGCATACTTAGTTTGGAAGTGAACCCATTTTTTGTTACAAAATCATGCCTAAGATGGCAATCAACTTATCTAACAGTATCTGAAAATGAAAATACCCATTATCTGAGCATATATGTTGCTCGACTAATTCTTTAGCCCAACTAAATCTAAAACCCAATTGTTGTACATATCCGGAGGATTTTGTCATACAGCTATACCATCCTCAGTTCACAGTGAACCCATTTTGGTTAAAAAAACATGCCAAGATGACAATCAGATGCATAAAATAAGCTTCATTAACAGTAAAAGAAGATGAAAATTTCCAGTATCTAAGCATATATTTTTTTACTCATTCTTCATCTCAACTAAACTATTCATGTTAAGGAAATCAAGATGCATAATCTGAAAAAACATGCTTTTTTTGAAAAATAAGGGAAATCAAGAGATGATACCGAAGAGAGAGAGAGAGCGGGGCGACGAGCGTGGGGGCATAGGAGATAGAGAGAGAGCGGGGCGACACGGTGGTTTCCGATCGCCGATTCACCTCCAAATAGAGAGAGGGAGGAGGGAAATCGAAAATGACGAAGGGAAGAAGGGACGATGACAAAAGGTTGAAGGCTGTCGAAGAGGACGAAGCGGCGGAGGCAAACGCGCAGGAAGTAGAGCGAGGAAGGAGGGAAAACGAAGCGCCCCCCCCCTTTTTTTTTGGGTTTCGGAAAATGGCGAGCGAAAGATTAGGGTTCGTGGGATTTATCGAAGGTTATTCACCGACGTTTCAATTAGACACGTTGTTGAATGTATCGGTATATTCACCGGCGTTTATTATTAAAACGCTGGTGAATAATACACTTCACCGGCGTTTTTAAAAAAAAACGCCGGTGAATACGAATATTGCCCGGCGGTTTAAAGCGGCCGCCGGTGTATAACCTTCCCATCTGGCACCCAATTCCTATTCGCTCCCTACCCCGGCGCTACTAGTAAAACGCCGGGGAAGATTCGTCGGTAAATCGAGTATCTTTTGTAGTGAGAGTTATGTCCTCAGAACTACTGCTAACAGGGAAAAAGAAAACAACACGGAATTTACACAAACTATTCCGGAAAATCATTCTTCATTCGGTCCTCAGCTTCCCATGTGGCCTCCTCAAATAATTCCTTCATAGCACCTTGAGCATCGGTATGACCTTATTCCGCAGAACCTTCTCTCGGTGATCAAAATCTCCATAGGCTGCTACTTATTGCTTAAATTCAATTGCAATCCTTCTGGTACCTCCAGTAACTGATGATTCTGATCTGGTGCATACTTCCTCAACAAAGACACATGGAATACGTTGTCTACCTGTGCCAACTCTTCCGGTAGATTCAATCTGTAAGCTTTCTTTCCAATCTGCTTCAGAATCTTGTAGAGTCCAATATATCTTGGTGCCAACTTGCCTCCTCTTCCGAATCTGATGACTCCTTTCGTAGGCGATACCTTCAAAAAAACTGCATCCCCAACCTCAAATTCCAAGTCTCGACGTCGAACATCTGCATAACTCTTCTGCCAGCTCTGCGCTTTGACTAGCCTCTTCCAAATCAGCTCGATCTTCTCCAAAGTTTGCTACACGATCTCTGGCCCAATCATCTATCTCTCGCCAGCTTCATACCAACAAACGGGTGTTCTGCACTTCCTCCTGTACAAAGCCTCATGCGGTGCCATGCTAATACCTGCATGATAGCTGTTGTTGTAGACAAACTCCATCAGTGGTAAGTACTTCTCCCAGCCTCTGCCGAAGTCCATAACACATCCCTCAACAAATCCACTAGTACTTGATTTACCCTTTCAATTTGTCCATCTGTTTGTAGATGAAACATTGTACTAATGTCAGTCCTGGTCCCCAAAGCGGTTTGCAAACTCCTCAAAAACCTCGATGTGAACCTTCCATCTCTGTTGGAGATGATAGTCACAGGAACTACATGATGTCTCACGACCTCTCCAATATACACCTCAGCCAACTTCTTTATTGACCATGTGATATTCACCGACAAGAAATGTGCCAACTTGGTCAACCTGCCCACAATGACCCAGATCGAGTCATTATCCTTCGGACTCCTCGGTTAACCAGTCACAAAGTCCATACTGATATTCTCCCAGTTCCACTCTGAAATGGCAATGGCTATAATAATCCGATAGGCTTCTGATTCTCTGCCTTGATCTACTGACAAGTCAAACACCTTGTTACAAAGTCTACAACATCTCTCTTCATGCCTGGCCACCAAAAATTTTGGTTGATGTCCTTGTACATCTTCGTGCTTCCGGATGTACGGACAATTAGGTTGTATGTGCCTCTTTCAATATGCTTTCCTTCAAATCCTCTCTTTCTGGCACACAACCTCTCTCCCATCCAAAGCACGCCATCTTGTACACGAAACTTTGACAATTTGCCGATGAAAATTTGCTCTAACATCTTCTAAGTCTCTGCGTCTGACTTTTGGCCCTCAATGTCTGCTCCCTCAAATTAGGCTGAAGTCTCAATTGAGCCAATGATGCCCCCAAACCTTGCAATACCACCTAGATACCTGCCCGATCCATCTCCTCAGCTAACTCCTTCTGCGTCATAATCAGACAAGACAGACTAACCTTCCGGCTGAGTGCATCGACCACCACATTCGCTTTTCCTGGGTGATACTTGATCTTAGGATGAATGTCGTCCAAAACTTCCAACCAGTGTCTCTGACATAGATTCAGATCCTCCTGCTGCTAAATGTACTTCAAACTCTTGTGATTTGTGTACATGTTGACATTCTCACCATACACATAATGCATCCACTGCTTCAAGGCAAAAATGATAACTGCAAGTGTAGCGCCCCGGATCCCACTATCGGAAATTCGTGACACAAACCAGAACTTTTCCTTCAAATGCATCTCAACACAGTAATAACACGGAAATTTTAAAACTTTTTATTACCAAATAAAATTATTACATCATCAATTACAATCATTATCTTGTTCTTGAACAAGGAATACAAATTACATTAAAGTATTACAAATACTATTTTGTAACAGCTACCGTCTGCCACCCAGAATGGTAGTCAACTGCTCTCTACTGGAACTCCACCGAGTGGTCATGCTACCTCCCTGAGATGTGCCCTGTAGCTCGAATCTTCCGCTGCGCTACTCTGATATCCTTATACCTGCTCGAATGGTAGGTAGGTATATTGCTACTCTACTTGGATGCCCTGCTTGTCTTGAGTCCTCCACACTCGCGATCCGGTATCTAGCACCTAATTGAGTGGTCGCGTCAGTACATATACTGAGGCAATGCTGATAAAAAAATAACGATCTCCAACTAGCAATTACAACCAGTCTTTGATGAAATTAGAAACGAACATTCTAATTTCCTGGTGTTAGTGTATAGCATGGCCTGAAGTCTAATGCATAGTACAATATATAGAAAACAGATGCAGTTAATCTAATGTCAGCTAGACCTTGAAACGCATGTATCACATACTATATACGCTTTAAATCAAGCCGTCTTCTCCAGTCTCAGGGTTTCGAACCCTCGCCATGTATTGCATTCTACTTTTGTACTCAACTTGTTCCCACCATACAACGTAGCTGAGGAGGTTATAAAATTTTGGGGTGTTCCTCGTTTACCACTAATAACCGGCGTACCGGACCTCAGTCAAAAGCCGTGAAGAACTATAAGGTACACCTCGTACCAAGTAGCGCACTAAAGACTCATAGGGAACCCCACCTATGGCCCGTTCCTTACCAACATAGAACAAGGGAACATCCCATTCTTACCACGGTACCTCGGGAATTAACAGAGCGAGATACACAACTCAGCATGTATTCCTACGACAGGAAGAGACAACTCTGGTTATCACCTCCTAGTGCTGGCCCTTAGAAAAAAAACAGATTATAGGGTGTCACCCCTAAAACCAACTTGGTCTTCAAGCAAAAATCAAGAAAACAATCTAGTCACCCAAAAGATACTATTCATCCAATCTTGCATAACATCTAAACGGTTGAGCCCAAACGAGTCTACCATCCCAAAACTAACACGACGTAACGATAATCCTAATTGCCAACACCTCTGTAGGTCCTCGACCAATGTCACTGGCTTGTGACTCTCAGCAAGCAATACAACGGCAGCCGGGGGGGCAGGGGGTATCTCATACCCGGCAAATGAGATGAAACACACACAATTTATTAAAATCCAATCATTGACAGATATAGGGCATCAACACATTCTAGATAAGGTAGATAAATAGATCAGATCATTTACTGGCTACAAGTAGGTTAAACATCCAGTCATATTAGACCCAGCCTACCAATCCCAAATACCGGTGACCCGATCTTCATTGCTCGCCACCACCTCTGACTCGAATCTCATCCAGTATCCCGGTCCGCGGTCAACCTTCTCTCAGTAAGCGATCTGGCGGCACACAGGGAAATCACTATTTCTTGAGGTGGAAAAATCAATTCTAGTCTATGGGTTGATCGTCGTAGGGTAATACTTTACCCTAGACGATCCCCCAAAAACTACCTAATCAAACTCAAACCATCATACACATGTTAACACATTTAACACATGGTAGAATCAAGTATTACAAACATATCAATACTACTACACACAAGTCCAAGACTTAGGTGTAGAACAATTACACAACTACTACTAACATTGAATTTGTCTAGTTATTAGAAACATCCATAATATCTAATCCACAAATTGGAATTTCATAAATAAATACTCTTTGAAAAGCTAAGAGGGTCTACTTCAATTCTTTAGTTAATCACTTCCTCAGATTCTGTTGCCGCTGAAATCGGTGTGGGGGCAAATAGATTAATTTGTGGATTCGAGGAAATTTAAATAGTCAAACCTGAACACCTTCACCAGAGTTTGACCTGAGATTCTCCCACCGTTTACCTGCAAAAAGTGCGAAACACCGAGGTTGATTCCGGCGACGCACCCTTCGACGCTCTTGTCAGTAATCAAAAAGATTATGAAAGAGCTTTGATTGGCAAAAGATTGATTACCTGGTAACAGAGGGGGATGGGGGGTATTTTTAGCTGCCTTAGGAACCAGCTTCGGAATATGATCAAATCCCTACTTCCCAGTGAATGGATAGAAGTGATTAGGACCTTTGATCAAGAACGATCATAAACCCTAATTCTATCCAGCTGGACATGGTTTCTTACGGGTTGGAACCCGCACCCAGTAAGACGGATCCGTTTATGAGTTATTGGGCTTTTGGAAAAAGGCACAGTTCCCATTTTAGACCCGTTTGAGGTGAAATTACCATTTTACCCCCGAGCTTTAAGATTCATGCCTGATTTGGACGGTTCCGATTTAACCCTATTTTTAGCCATATCACGAGCCCCCCACTCTCGAAGACTGATCTTGATCAGCCTTTGAGGAGTAGTTTTGTTGTTTTAATGGCTTGCGGAGTTGTATCGGAGTCCAAATGAGGGGTTTCAAATCTTCATACGAGGTGTCATGGTGATTTTTGGAGTTGGTTGTGTGCTCAGGATAGTTCTTGAGCTCTTCTGGATTTTAGGTGAATCTCCTTAAATTTTTATTTATTTTTTGGATCATTAATTTAATTTTGCAAAGCAGGTGATTTATTGTTCGGGGGCATTAATTAATTATTCTAAGTAATAATTATTTACCAGGAGGTTCAAACATATTTCCCCGAATTTATTATTATTTTTCATAATTTTTAATTAATTTTCCTGAATTTTTAATCATTTTTCGCAATTTTTAAATAAACAATTCGAATTTAAATAAAAATTCATTTTTAATACCATTTATGACGTGGTGCAATCTGGGCTGTTCATCAACTAACAGTGTGAATATCTGAGCGATCGGACGGTCTGAGTGGCTCGGCAGCACTTTTCTCCGCGTGTGAAGGTCGGTGCCCGGTAGCTCGGTCATGGCACCTCGGTAGCTCAGTAGCTCGGCGCTTCACGAGCTGTCGAGCTCCGTGGCTTAATCTGGAGCATTCATCACGGCACGAATCGCGGTGTAGGAGGCTCAGATCACAAGAAAACGTGATTTTGTCATTTTGTGGGCATGGCGTGATCTGAGGTGCCCATCATCTCTTGGCACGAATCTTGGAACAATCTGACGGTTCGAGTAGCTCGGCAACGTTTTTCTCCAAATGTGGAGGTCGGTGACCCGGTAGCTCGGCAGCTCGGTGGCTCGGCGCTTCATGAGCTGCCGAGCTACGTGGCTAAATCTGGAGCGTCCATCAGGGGCGCGAATCGATGATGTAGGAGGCTCAGATCACGAGAAAACATGATTTTATCATTTTGTAGGCGTGTCTAAATCTGAGCCGCTCATCAACTTTGGGCACAAATCTTGGGACAATCAGACGGCCCAAGGAGTTCGGCGTCATTTTTCTCCAAATGTGGAGGTCGGTGCCCCGGTAGCTCAGTAGAGTGCCTCGGTGGCTCGGCGCTTCATGAGTTGCCGAGCTACGTGGCTAAATATGGAGGGTCCATTAGGGCTCGAATCACAATGTAGGAGGATCAGATCACGAGAAAACGTGATTTTGTCGTTTTGTGGGCGTGTCTAAATCTGAGCCCCTCATCAACTTTAGGCACGAATCTTGCGACAATCAGACAGCCCAAGGAGTTCGGCATCATTTTTCTCCAAATGTGGAGGTCGGTGCCCTGGTAGCTCGGCAGAGTGCTTCGGTGGCTCGGCGTTTCGTGAGTTGCCAAGCTATGTTGCGATATCTAGAGCGTCCATCAGGGCGCGAATCACGATGTAGGAGGCTCAGATCACGAGAAAACATGATTTTGTCATTTTGTGGGCATGTTTAAATCTGAGCCCCTCATCAACTTTGGGCGCGAATCTTGGGACAATCAGACAGCCCAAGGAGTTCGGCATCATTTTTCTCCAAATGTGGAGGTCGGTGCCCTGGTAGCTCGGCAGAGTGCCTCGGTAGCTCGGTGCCTTACGAGTCGTTCAGCTATGTGGCGATGTTGCCGCTAAATTTGGTGTGGGGGCAAATAGATAGTATTTGTGGATTCTTAGGAAAACTGAATAGTAAACCTGTATACCTGTTCCGCCGGGATTTGATCGTCGCTCCCGCCGTACACCTGCAAAAAGTGCGAGACACCGGGGTTGTTCCCGGCGACGCACCCTCTGACGCTCAAGTCAGTAATCAGAGAGATTATGAAAGAGCGCAAAACTGGAGAAAGATTGATTACCTCTTAATGGAGATGGATGGGGGGTATTTATAGGCGTCTTAGGGAACAGATTAGGAATGTGATCCCCGTGATCTGATAAGGAATATTCTCCTTGTAAACAGATTAGGAATGTAATCCCTAATCCCCAGCGAAAGGATAGATATGAATCAGGGCCGTTGATTAATATTAATCAGAAACCCTAATTCTATCCTGTTGGACCGGGTTTATTGCGGGTTGAAACCCGCACCCAGTTGAGGTGGATCCGTTCGCGGGTTAACGGTTCTTTGGGGAGGAGAACCAGTACCCGCTTCAGACCCGTTAGTAAGTGAAATTACCGTTTTACCCCTGGGCTTCAGGATTGGTGCCCAATTTGGACGGTCTCGATTAAACCACTATTTTTAGCCACATCACGAGCCCCCCACTCCTAAAGGCTGAGGATGGTCAGTCTTTGAGGAGTAGTTTGACTAGTTTTAGTGGCTAGTGGAGTTGTATCGGAGTCCGAATGGGGGATTTTGAATCTTGAAGTGGGTAGTATGGTAACTTCGTCCTTTTTGAATCCATATGATGTTCTGAAGCCGTATCGAGTTTTTAACTATTTTTTTGGGCTATTTATTTAATTTCGCGATGTGTCAACTAATCGTTCGGGGGGCTTAACAGTACATTTTAGGCAATAATTGTTCGTTCAGGGGTTCAAAAATATCCCACTGAATTTTTAATTATTTTCTAGAATTTTTAGCTAATTTTCCCGAAGTTTTAGCAATTTTTCGCAATTTTTAAATAAATAAAACGATTTAAATTGATAAAAATCGATTTTTAAATACTAATTTATGACGTGGCGTAATCTGGACCTTCGATCTGCGCGGAGCGCGAATTTCTGAGTAAACAGATGGTCCCCGTTCCTCGGCAGGCTTTTTTGCCGTATACAAGGGTCGGCTCCTCGGCTCGGAGGATCAGCGCCTCGGCTCGGTGGTCTAGCTCCTCGGCTCGGACCCTCCGAGGTACGTGGCATCATCTGGGCCATCCATCTCAGCGTGGATCCCCATAAAACGCTATCTTGTTGTTTAATGGACGTGGCAGCATCTGGGCCGTCCATCATGACGAGCGCGCTTTTTTACAAGATCCAACGACTGGTATGGGTCGGCGAGTTTTTTTGCCATATTCGAGGGTCGGTTCCTCGTCCTCTCGGCTCGGCAGAGTCTTCCGCGGCATAAGAGGATCGGTTCCTCGTCCACTCGGTTCGGCAGACTCTTCCGCGGCATAAGAGGATCGGTTCCTCGTCCTCTCGGCTCGGCTGAGTCTTCTGCGGCATAAGAGGATTGGTTCCTCTTTTCCGAGCCCAGTAGCTCGGCTGCTCGGCTAAGCTGTTCGGTAGCTCGGTTGAGCAGGCCGATGGCAGGCAGTTCAGAAGGTACACGTGGCAGGATCTGGTCCGTCCATCATGGTACGAATCATGAGGATGGGGTTCAGATCACGAAAAAACGTTATCTTGTCATTTTGTAGGGCGTGGCGCAATCTGAACCGCTCATCGAATTCTGACGCGAATTTTGGAGAGATCCGACTGTGATTTTGCCTCGGAAGGATTTTTCTCCATATACGAGGGTCGGTTCCTCGTCATCTCGGCTCGGAGTCTACGTGGCATTTGCCGCGGCGCTGAGTTGGATACTTTGAAGGTTGCGTCTCTTATTAGGGGCCACTTTTCCGAGCCCAGTAGCTCGGCTGCTCGGCTAAGTGTTCGGTAGCTCGGTTGAGCGGGCCGATGCCAGGCAGTTCGGAAGGTACACGTGGCAGGATCTGGTCCGTCCATCATGGTGCGAATCACGAGGATGGGGTTCAGATCACGAGAAAACGTTATCTTGTCGTTTTGTGGGCGTGGCGCAATCTGAACCGCTCATCGAATTCTGACGCGAATTTTGGAGAGATCGGACGGTGATTTTGCCTCGGAAGGATTTTTCTCCATATACGAGGGTCGGTTCCTCGTCATCTCGGCTCGGAGTCTCGGTGACGTCGGCCGAGGTATGGGGTTAGATGTTTTTGAAGGGACTCAGTAGCTCAGTTGCTTAGCCAGGCTGTTCGATTGCTTGGCTTGGAAAACCGGTGTCCGAGTCGTGGACTTGAGTGATCTGAGGTTTTTGCTTTTCGAAACGTCGCAACTTTTCCGCTTGGCGCTTTGGCTTCTTAGTGGGCCTTTGAGATTCCCAAGGAGGCCCATCATCACTTGGGGTTATAAGTTTTCACTCTCCCACCCCCAAGTTCATTTCTCACTTTTCACTCCAAGAATTCACTTTTGCTCTCTGAGCTCTCTGCTAGCGGCGACTTTTGCTTCAAGGTGGTGACGTTAGCTGTCGCGTGGGCCAGGCGATTTCCGGCGAGCACTTTCCGACCGTTAACGTCACTTCAAAGGTCAGTCTACTTGCCTTAGCTTTTTTCTAGAGATGTCAAGAGTGAACTCGGGGAGTGGGGCCTCATCTTCGGGCGATGATGGCGCCGAGGAGAGGAGAAGGGTGGAGGTCCGAAGAAAGGGAAAGCAGGTCGCCGAGCCGTCGGCGACCGAGGTGAGGCAGGAGAAGAAGAAGAGGAGGGTGGCGACCCAATCTCCCGTGGTTGAGGTGATTGTGGAAAATTCGAAGCAAGCATCCGAGATGGGACGATATCCTTCTGTATTGTCTGGGCACTCGGGGGTTAGGCAGTACGAGGGTGATCTCTTGGAGAAGGTGATCTACGGAAAGTCGAAAGTCCTCGAAGAACCCAACTCGGCTCTTCCTACTGAAGCCGACGAGATTACTTCGGTGTTATCCGAGAGGGATCTCCTTCAGATCAGAAAGGGATTCGCCATCAGCTGATGATCCCCGGCCCCGGGATGCGAGCGAATTCCAAGCTGTCATCGTCGGACATGTGCATGTTCGACTTTGACTCCTTGAATGCCGGACTACGGTTTCCGTTGCATCCTTTCTTTCTCCAGATCCTCGGCTGGTTCTGCCTCGCGCCAACCCAATTTATGTCGAACACATGGCGTCACGTGAATGCTTTCCTGCTTCAGTGCCGCAAAGTTGAAGTCGAGCCAGACCTAACGGTCTTCCGAGGCCTATATCGGATAAACCGGATGCACAAGACAGAGCACCGGTACTACTTGGGGTCGAGGAAGGGTGTTAGGATCATAGAAAATCCGGACTCAATCAAGGGTTGGAAAGAGAAGTATTTTATATTGAGGGGGGATCCGATACGGCAAATTCCGACCCGGTGGAAACCGGAGGTGCCAAAATTTACGAGAGCCGACCCTGTACTGTCTGCGGCCGAGGAGGAGGTGGCGAGGAAGATCATGGCCCTCCCCTTGCTGAGTTGGAGGGAGTTGACGGAGGAGGTGCTGTTCGGGTCCGGCCTTAGCCCCATCGACCCGAGTATGCTCCTGACATCTCATTTATTTTCGTTTTTCTTTCAAGTTTTTAGTTCGTCTTGCTGACTCATTTTTTGTTGTCCGATGCAGAAGCGATGAAGATCGATTTCAATGCTATGATGGCCGATAGGTCCAAGTTGCCCGGGGGCAGGAAGAGGAAGAGGGCGACCGCTGTTGCCTCGTCGACTCCGCAGCCCACGGTCGCTGCGACTACCACCCCGCCTCCTCCGACTACTGAGGCGCCTTCGAAGGTGGTCGTTGTCGAGGAGCCTTCGGTCCCTGTGGCCCCGGTCCAGATTGAGGGGGCCTTTGATGTCAACGCGGCTTTGTCGCTCGAGGCTCTGCCGTTGACCAAAGCGGCCGAGGAGATCCTGACCGAGCAGCACAAGCAGTTGTTTGTGTCGAACTGGTGGGTGAAGAATCTCGACGGATTCCTCGGCAACTCGCAGATGTCTGTGCAGGTTGTCAAGCACTTGGCGACCCCGAAGGACAGAGCCGCACTGAAGGCGGGGACGGTCGGCGACGACACCTACGAAGTGGCTTGGTCGCTCGTGTCGGTAAGTTTCTCTTTGCGAATTTCTTCAAGTTTACTGCTCGGCTTGTGTATTGCGCTTACCGTTGTCTTCGCAGGCTACTTGCCACTTCGGCCATCTCCTCGAGACGTTCGCTGAGCAGGAGAAGGAGCTGAGGGCCGCCAGCGACAAAGACAGGGCGGCGAAGGTCAAGGCGGTCCGGGAACTCGAGGCCGAGCAGAGGCGAGCCGAGGCCTTGGAAGTCGGGTCGCTGATCTTGAAGCCGACCTGGAAAGGGTCAAGGGGCGGCTTGATGCGGAGTCTGCCAAGGCTACGAAGGCTGCTGAGGAATTGGCCGCGTCGGTGTAGTCCCTGGCCGACCTGAAGGCGGAGAAGCAGGCGCTGGCCGTGAAGATCAGGGTCGAGGTCGAAGCCGAAGCCGAAGCTGAGGCGAAGAAACACATGGCCGAGAACATGGAGAGGTCCTATCAGAGGGCACTCGACCATGTTCAGGATCGTGTCCCCAGCTTCGAGCGGGTCGGCTACAGACTGTGGCCCGGGTCGCCCTCAGGCGGTGAGGAGGAGGGAGCCGAAGGCGACGAGGTCGAAGGCGAAGACGAGGAGGAGGAGGCTGACCCTCCTGTGGCGAACGCCCAGGTCGAGGGGTGGATCGAGGGGCCATCTGGCGACGCGCCCGTGATCGAAGCGGCAACGCAGGTGGACCCCTGATTCCCTCGTAAATTCTTGTAGTTTTTTGTTTTTTCTTTTAAACAATGTAATGCCTTTTGCGGACTGGCCACCGCTTTTTGATGAATGAAAAGTGTTTTTTTGAATTTGGACTTCTGTCTAAGTGTTTGGTTCGGCCATGTAGTACTTCAATGTTGTGCTTTTTTATTGTTTCAGATTGCCGAGCAAACTCCTATTACTGCGGCGGCTCGGCGTCGCGCTGAGTTATTTCAGCAGTCCCGGGAGGATCGTCTCGAGGGCGAAGTCCATCTGACGAGGAGGATACTTCATAATGTGGAGAAGAGGAACAGCGAGCTGTTGGTCGAGCTGCACCATCTGCGGATAGTCGAGTCCGAACTATCTGCGAAGGAGGAAGAGTTGGTCCGGGTTTCGGCCGAACGAGATGACCTCGCAAGGAAGGTAGAACAGTTGCAAAGGGTGACGGTCGACAAGAGCATCGAGGTGACCCACTTGCGACGCGTTATATCTGACAGCGCTGAGTATCCTGGTTCGGCAAAACTTCCTCGATTCAAAGTGATTGTGAAGGATGACACGTTGAAGGACCGGATCGTCGAACTGGAGGAAGAGGTTGCTCGGCTCAAACCTCAGCCGGTGAGGGCTAATGTCTGGAGCACTTCGTGCACTCGCGAAGAGATTGAGCGGGGGATTACGTTCTACCAAATGGCGAGCCGAACTTCCGCCATCGGTCGGTCGGCAGCCGACGCCCAAAGCGGCGTTGCGGTGTCCTCGAGTGGTGCTTCGGTTGGAGCGACCGTCAGGGCCAGCGGTGAGGGGGCGTCTCGGTTCGTTGGCCTAGAGATGAGCTCGGAGGTCAAGAAGCGCCGACCCAAGGTATTGCTGAACCGGAGCGTCCCCCTTCCGCGGAGGCAGTAAACGGGTCGTGTCGTGTCTTTGGGCTTCCGAACTGTCTTTTGTTGTAATCTTTTTGTAAACTTATCCAAGTTATATTAATAAAATTGGTGTTGGCTGGCTTCTTGTTGTGTTGTAATTGTGCTAGCTAGGGTAGGCTTGAAATGAACCGCGAGGCGAGTGTTTACTTCGTTGAGCATCTTGGCCTCGACACTCACGCTTTAGCCGCGGTTCTGAAGCTTGCTCGGCACCATCAGGTGCGGCTCGGTGCGGCGGCTGAGGTATAGCTGTTTCGAAGCTGCGACCACGCGGCCAGATTGGGGGTGCGGGCCCTTGGCCGTTTGAGCGTCGTTATGAAAAGATGGGACCAGTTCCCTAATTGCATTAATGGTGCTCCGAGATCCGTGGGAGCGTTCCACCTTCCCGAGGGCATTGAGAGTGGGGCCCTTTAATAAATACGCGGCGCTTCAGCTCCCTAGGCGTGACTGTTGGACTCTCGAGGGTCATAATGACAGTCTTGCACGCTTCAGTTCGCTAGGCGTGACTGTTGGGCTCCCGAGGGTCATAATGACAGTCTCTTGGGGGATGGCTATAAGTACCACACCCCCCTTGTGGTTTCAGCCATTGCAGTCTTGAGCTCTAGTGGCATCGATGGTGTCTGCCCTTGGGCGGATGCCATCCTCGTGAAAAATTCTTGCCTCGAGAGGTTCGGAGGGGTGGTCACCCTACTGCCTTGTTCTTTTCCCATTCATGACGACTATGATGTAGGGTGTCAGGATCGGGGGAGGACAAGGCAGAAGAGTTGGCGACCGTAGTCCGGACCCGAGGGAAAGGTTCTTCGGGAGGATGGGTTGTCGTTCTTCCACCATGATCTTCTCCTGACTCTGACGGCTCCGTCTTGGGTGTCAGGGTCAAGGGAGATCATGGTGGATGAGGTGATGACCAAAGTCCGGGACCGAAGGGAAGGTTCCCTAACACCCCAACCCAAACTTTCTTTCGAGGTCGGCGGGACACTTGCTTGGCGCGGATCGGCTGTGCTCGCATAACTTGGTGGCCGGGGTGACTTTTGCCGAAGGTTGGCTCCGGTTGCCTGTCGCTCGGCGATTGGAACCGAGCGAAGTGAGTTGATCACGGCCGTTGGATGGTTGCACGAATCTCGAGGTGGGTCCAGTTCCCAAGAAAACACTATCTTGTCGTTTTGTGGACACGTGGCGTAATCGGATCCGTTCATCACACTCTAGCATACAATTTGAGGAAATCTAATGGCTACTCCGCCTCGGAAGGTTTTTTCGCCATATACGAGGGTCGGTCCCTCGTCCGCTCGGCTCGATGGTCGTGGGGGCAGTTCGGAACGGCCATCTTCTTCCGGCTCGCCTAAGGGCGAGCCAGGGAAGTGAAGCCGAGCTAGAGGACTACGATCTATCGTTTGGTTAGTTCGACGGCTGTGGGAGCAATTCCGAATGGCAAACTACTTCTAGCTCGCTTAGGAGCGAACTTGCGAAGTAGAATCGAGCCAAGTGTTAGACTCCAAACCATCGTTAGATTGGTTCAACGGTTGTGGGAGCAGTTCCGAATGGCGAGCTACTTCTAGCTCGCTTAGGAGCGAACTTACAAAGTAGAATCGAGCCAAGTGTTGAACTCCGAACCATCGTTAGATTAGTTCAACGGCTGTGGGAGCAGTTCCGAATGGCGAGCTACTTCTAGCTCGCTTAGGAGCGAACTTGCGAAGTAGAATCGAGCCAAGTGTTGGACTCCGAACCATCGTTAGATTAGTTCAACGGCTGTGGGAGCAATTCTGAACGGCGATCTACACCTGGCTCGCCTATGGGCAAGCCGAGGAAGTAAAGTCGAGCCGAGTGTTGGACTCCGAACCATTGTTAGATTGGTTCAACGGTTGTGGGAGCAGTTCCGAACGGCGATCTACTTCTGGCTCGCCTATGGGCGAGCCGGGGAAGTAAAGTCGAGCCGAGTGTTGGACTCCGAACCATCGTTAGATTGGTTCAACGATTGTGGGAGCAGTTCCGAATGGCGAGCTACTTCTAGCTCGCTTAGGAGCGAACTTGCGAAGTAGAATCGAGCCAAGTGTTGGACTCCGAACCATCGTTAGATTAGTTCAACGGCTGTGGGAGCAATTCCGAACGGCGATCTACACCAAGGCTCGCCTATGGGCGAGCCGAGGAAGTAAAGTCGAGCCGAGTGTTGGACTCCGAACCATCGTTAGATTGGTTCAACGATTGTGGGAGCATTTCCGAACGGCGATCTACTTCTGGCTCGCCTATGGGCGAGCCGGGGAAGTAAAGTCGAGCCGAGTGTTGGACTCCGAACCATCGTTAGATTGGTTCAACGGTTGTGGGAGCAGTTCCGAATGGCGAGCTACTTCTAGCTCGCTTAGGAGCGAACTTGCGAAGTAGAATCGAGCCAAGTGTTGGACTCCGAACCATCGTTAGATTAGTTCAACGGCTGTGGGAGCAATTCCGAACGGCAATCTACTCCTGGCTCGCCTATGGGCGAGCCGAGGAAGTAAAGTCGAGCAGAGTGTTGGACTCCGAACGATCGTTAGAATGAAGAGTAAAAAGCAGAGAGATGTAAACAGTAGCAAAAATATGAAACGACTTTATTCATTAATAACCAATGATCGGCTGCTTCTAAAGTTGCTAGCCGTTATTACAAGGAAAAAATAAAAGAAAATCACTACAAGTAACAGGAAAAGAACGGTTCGACATCTCGAATTACTTAGAGAGGCGTTGTTGTTCTCTCTTGGTATTTTAAGAGATGGTCGGCATTCCGAGTCCTGGGGATCTCCCTGCCTTCGAGATCTTCTAGTTTGTATGTGCCGGGACGGATTACTTTAGAGATCTTGTAAGGTCCCTCCCAATTCGGGGCCAATTTGCTTTTCTGACCTGGGAACGAGATGGCCAACTTTCGGAGGACCAGGTCCCTTTCTTTGAGGTCCGTTGGGCGGACCCTTTTATTGTATGCCAGCTCGATTCTCCTTCGGTAGCTTTGTTGCCGTATAGCAGCTCTTTCTCGGATTTCGTCTATCAGGTCTAGACTTGCTCTGAGCTCCCTAGCGTTCTGCTCTTCTTCATAAGCTATCAGACGAGGAGAGGGTAACCCGACTTCTAGGGGGATGATGGCCTTGGACCCATATGTGAGGTTGAACAGGCTCTCACCTGTTGGGGTCCGTTTTGTGGTGCGGTAGTTCCAGAGCACGTTGGGAAGCTGATCGACCCACAAGCCTTTGGAACACTTGTCTAACCTCTTCTTAATGCCGGAGAGGATCTGTCGGGTGGCATTTTTGGCCTGGCCATTTGACTGGGGATGAGGGACGGAGGAGAACCGGTGTTGTATGGCGAGGTCTTCACATAAAGCTCGGAAGGCAGCCCCAGTGAACTGCGTTCCATTGTCGGTAATTAGGACCCTGGGGACGCCAAATCGGCAGATCACGCTCTTCCAGAAGAATTGAACGACCTTGTTTTCGGTGATCGTGGCCAAGGGCTCAGCCTCTATCCATTTCGACAAATAGTCGATTGCCACGACTAGGAACTTGAACTGTCCGGGAGCTGGCGGAAATGGCCCTAGTAAATCCATCCCCCACGTTGTGAATGGGATCGGACTTCATAGGGAGGCAAGTGGAGCTTGTGGGAGGCGTCGGATGTCGGAGTACTTCTGACAAGCGCTGCATTGCCGAACGTGTCGTTCAGCGTCCCGTAGGAGAGTGGGCCAGAAATACCCGTAGTTCAGCACTTTGCGCGCCAGGGCTCGGGAGTCGGAATGGGCCCCGCCGATGCCCTCATTAAGCTCTTGCAGGGCGTAGTCGGCTTGCCCGGGGGAGAGGCACCTCAGGTAGGGCCGACCATCCACCTTGGTGAAGGAGCGTTTATATAGGATGCCTCCGATTAGTGTGTAACGCTCGGCTCGGGTTCTTACCAGTCGTGCTTCCTTGGGATCCTCGGGGAGGAGTCCGTCCCTTAAGAATTCGACGAGGGGTTTCATCCAATTGTCTTCGAGGAGGACAGGCAATGTTTCTACGGAGTCCAGTGTTTCGTCCTCTATGCTCGGCTTCAGGAGGACTTCTATCAATACGGTCTGCTCGAGACCTTGAAGGGAAGAGGAGGCTAATTTGGATAGGGCGTCGGCCTGAGCATTTTCTTCTCGGGGGATCCTTTGAATGAGGGCCTCTTCAAACTGCGCCATAAGTATTTAACCATCCTGTCATCACGTGCTTCATATTCGCCGAGGACCTGATTGACGACTAGCTGGGAGTCGCTAAAGATTCGGAGGCATTGCGCCCCTGCATTTCAGGCCATTCCAAGGCCGGCTATTAACGCCTCGTATTCAGCTTCGTTGTTCGAGGCTTGGAAGTTTATACGGAGGGAGTATTGGAGGATGAAGTCATCTGGGCCTGCCAGGATGACCCCTGCCCCGCTTCCCTCATTGCAGGAGGATCCGTCAACATAAACCGACCAGACTGGTGGTCCCTTCACCGCTTGGTTGGACTCGGGGATAGTACTCTCAACTATGAATTCGGCTAGCGCCTGAGCCTTGATTGCGGTCCGAGGTTGATAAGTTATATCGTGCTGGCTCAGCTCGATAGACCATTTCATTAGGCGACCCGAAGTCTCGGGCTTGTGGAGGACCTGCTTCAGCGGCTGGTCGGTAAGAACGACCACCGAATGGGACTGAAAATACGGGCGGAGCTTTCTCGCGGCCATCACCACGGCATAGTCCATTTTTTCTATCTTTGGGTATCGGAGCTCAGCGTCCCGTAGCACCTTGCTGACATAGTAGATGGGCTTCTGAGCCCGGTCTTCTTCCCTCATTAAGACTGCACTGAGGGTCTGTTCGGAGGCTGCCAGGTAGAGGTAGAGGGGTTCACCAGGCATCGGTTTGCTGAGGAGAGGGGGATTGACGAGGTAAGCTTTGAGCTGGTCGAAGGACTCCTGTTGCTGCCCTCATTCGAAACCTTTAGCCCTCCTGAGGGCCTTGAAGAAAGTTAGGCATTTCTCCCCGGACTTTGAGAGGAAACGCCCAATGGCGGCTAATCGGCCTGTTAATCTCTGAACTTCTTTTACACTTTTGGGAGGAGCCATGTCTAATATGGCTTTGATTTTTTCCGGGTTTGCTTCAATTCCTCGTTGGCTAACCATGAAGCCGAGGAACTTTCCTGATGAGACGCCGAACGCACACTTGTTCGGGTTGAGTCTCATATTGTGCTTTCTTAGAACGTCAAATGCCTCCTGGAGGTCGGTCACATGATCAACGCCTCGGATGCTTTTCACAAGCATGTCGTCAACGTATACCTCCATGTTCCAGCTGATCTGAGCCTGGAAAACCTTGTTGACGAGGCGTTGGTATGTCGCACCTGCATTCTTTAGGCCGAATGGCATGACTCTGTAGCAATAGAGGCCTTGGTCGGTCACAAACGAGGTCTTTGGGATATCCAGAGGGAACATCCGGATCTGATTGTAGCCTGAAAAGGCGTCCATGAAGCTGAGGAGCTCATGTCCCGAGGTTGCATCGATTAGGGTGTCAATACTCGGAAGAGGGAATGGGTCCTTGGGGCAAGCCTTGTTGAGGTCGGTAAAATCAATGCAAATCCTCCAAGTCCCATTGGACTTCTTCACCATCACTACATTCGACAACCACTCAGGATAGTTCACCTCCTGTATGAACCGGGCCTTCAAGAGCTTGTCCACCTCCTCTTTAATAGCGAGCTGACGCTCGGGGGCGAACTTGCGCCTCTTCTGCTGAACCGGTTTGGACCCCGGAACAATGCTCAGGTGGTGGACTAGAAGCTCTTCGGAGATCCCGGGCATATCTGCAGCTGACCAAGCGAAGCGGTCTTCGTTCCTTCGGATGCATTGTACAATGTCTGAGCATAGGGCGGACGGGAGGGTCTTGCTAACAAAGAATTTGCGAGTCGGGTCCTGCTCAAAGAAGAGCACTTCCTCCAACTCGTCCACCGGCTCAGAGGTCGGACGGGCAGTGTCTTAGGGGATTTCCAGAGTTTCTAAGGAGAGGACTAGTCCGAGGGTAGAGGTCATGGAACACTTACGGGCCGTTTCCTGATTGCCCCTTACTTCCCCTACTCCGGCCCGAGTGGGAAACTTCATTTTGAGATGGTAGGCAGAAGGGACGGCTTCAAGGGCGGATAGACCGGGCCGGCCCAGAATGACATTGTAGGCTGCGGGGACATCTACGACCATGAAACCCATCGACTCCGTTCGGGTAGTAGGAGTTTTGCCAGCGGTTACGTCGAGGGTAATCACCCCTTCAATAGTCACTGGCACTCCTGTGAACCCATGGAGCGTGTAGCCGGCGGGCTTGAGTCTATCTCGGGAGAGTTTTAGGCCTTTAAAAGCGGCGAGGAAGAGGATGTTTACAGAGCTGCCAATATCTACTAGTATCCTCTCCACTTTGAAATTCGCCATGTGGAGGTTAATGACGAGTGCGTCACAATGTGGGGTGCGAACTCCTTGAGATCTTCGTCGGAGAATGTGACAGGCACTTCGAGGCCTTTGGGAGGAGGGGTGGCTCGGACCGAGTTGACTTCTCTTATAAATGCCTTCCGGGAGGAGTTTGAGGAGCCCCCCATTGGGCCCCCATGAATGAGGTGGAGGACTCGCTCTTCCTCGAAGTCAGGCATCTCTTCTCGTTCCGGATGCTTGTTAGCCCCCCGAGGCGGGGGAGGAAGTTCGGCTCGGTCCTTTCTTACAAACCTGGTCAGCTGCCCCCTCTGGATAAGGGCTTCTATCTCGTTCTTTAAGGCGCGACAATCGTTGGTGTCATGCCCATGGTCCCCGTGATAACGGCACCATTTCTCTTTGTCTCCTTTCTTGGCGGGGGTGTTCATCCTCAGAGCAGGAGGTAAGATCCCTTCCTTTTCAACTTCCATCAGAATAGTTGAGACGTTAGTGGTGAGGGGAGTGAACTTCTCGAATCTGGGGGGAGGTCAGCGCTGGCCGACATTATCCTTCTGGAGCTTCTTGGCTCCTTCCTCTTCTGTTCCCTTTCTCTTAAACCCGGAGGAAAACCCCTCCCAGTTGGGTCGATGCTCGGCCTCTTCGGCCCGGATGTACTTTTCACTGCGAAGGAGGAGGTCGGAAAAGTTCTGTGGAGGCTTCTTGGCGAGGGAGGAGCGGAGGTTGGAATTGAGGACATTAGATTGAAATGCTGCCGCAGCGACCGACTGGTCGAGGGATGCTATGGACCTGGCTTCAGCTATAAACCTCTTCACATAGTCTCTCAATTTCTCTCCCTTCTTCTGGTGGAGGTGCAATCGTGAGATGCTGGTCTTCTCAGCTCTACGGCTGCTTACGAAATGGGTGATAAAAAGGGTCTCGAACTGCTCGAAGGAAAATATTGAGGAGGGGGCAAGGCGAGAGTACCATTCTCGAGCTGGGCCCTTGAGAGTTGCGAGGAAGGTTTTGCAGAGGAGGGCATTGGAAGCTTGATGGAGGAGCATCAAGGTCTTAAAGTTTTTGATGTGATCAACGGGGTCGGTCTCCCCGATGTAAGTCTCAAATTGGGGAGGTTTGAAGCCGAACGACACAGGTGCATCCACTACGGTTCGGGAGAAAGGGGGTCGGCTAGGACGTAGGGTCCTCCCCCTAAGCTCTTCTTCTCGGTCTATCTGGCCCAGGCGCCTCTTTACCTCATGAAGACGGCGGTACATGGTGTCGTCCTTCCGACGGTAATCAGCCGAGCCTCTAGACTCGTCTTCGTACGAGGGAGAGCGAGGGCTACGGCGATGGTAACTTCGGGAGCGACGAGGACTTGGGGTACGTCGGGAGTTGCTAGGAGCAGGACGAGGAGATGGGGACCGTCGGCGAGGGCTTCGGACCGGGGGAGGAGATGGAATTTTGGGTGCGTTGGTGTTGGGATGGAGATTGAGAGCTTGTAGGACGGTCGCTTGGAACTGCTGGAACTCGGCACGTGTGATGGGTGCCTCATTGTTCCTGGGCTGTTGCCGACCCGCAGGGGAGTGCGGCCTTCTTCGGTAGTGCTCGGGGGATTCTTTCTGACCCCTGTGGTTAGGGGACCTTCTGTATTCCAGGTGGCGAGGGGACCGCTTGTCCGGACGGTGTTGGCGGGAGGTTCCCTCTCGGGCCTGCTTCTCATCTAGATGGCGGCGAAGGTCATCATCTTTCTGGCGATTGAGGGCGGTATCGTGGCGACCAGAGGCTCGGGGATGATGGGAGGCCATAGAGTTCGAAGAGGAGTTGTGGACGGAGACGTGGTCTTGGTGAAAAGGCTGTTTTTGAGGGTTAGGACCCTTTGGAGGTGGCTGATTTGGAGGAGGAAGGTCCTGTTGGAGTGGGTCCTCCGCTGGAGGAGGAAGCTGTCCTTGCTGTTGGGTAGGCTGGATGGGAACTTCTTGCTGCTGATCGGGGTTGGGTCCTCTGTTGGACCCTCTTGATCTGACTTTCCTAGGAGGCATGGCTGGAGAAGATCTGTTCACCGAGAAGAGGAGAGGTTTCTATTCGTTAGTTTCCCACGGACGGTGCCAATCTGTTGCCGCTAAATTTGGTGTGGGGGCAAACAGATAGTATTTGTGGATTCTTAGGGAAACTGAATAGTAGACCTGTATACCTGTTCCTTCGGGATTTGATCGTCGCTCCCGCCGTACACCTGCAAAAAGTGCGAGACACCGGGGTTGTTCCCGGCGACGCACCCTCCGACGCTCAAGTCAGTAATCAGAGAGATTATGAAAGAGCACAAAAACTGGAGAAATATTGATTACCTCTTAATGGAGATGGATGGGGAGTATTTATAGGCATCTTAGGGAACAGATTAGGAATGTGATCCCCGTGATCTGATAAGGAATATTCTCCTTGTAAACAGATTAGGAATGTAATCCCTAATCCCCAGTGAAAGGATAGATATGAATCAGGGCCGTTGATTAATATTAATCAGAAACCCTAATTCTATCCTGTTGGACCGGGTTTATTGCGGGTTGAAACCCGTACCCAGTTGAGGTGGATCCGTTCGTGGGTTAACCGTTCTTTGGGGAGGAGAACCAGTACCCACTTCAGACCCGTTAGTAAGTGAAATTACCGTTTTACCCCTGGGCTTCAGGATTCGTGCCCAATTTGGACGGTCTCGATTAAACCCCCATTTTTAGCCACATCAAGCGACATCTGGAACGTCCATCAGGGCGCGAATCACAATGTAGGAGGCTCAGATCACGAGAAAACGTGATTTTGTCATTTTGTGGGTGTGTCTAAATCTGAGCCCCTCATCAACTTTGGGCACGAATCTTGGGATAATCAGATGGCCCAAGGAGTTCGGTATCATTTTTCTCCAAATGTGGAGGTCGGTGCCCGGGTAGCTCAGCAGAGTGCCTCGGTAGCGCCTCGTGGACAGCCGAGCCACGTGGCTAAGTCTGGATCGTCGCCGCCCTTCTATATTATGTCGTTAAGCCTTCCTTAACGGGCTTGAGGGGGGGGGGGGGGGGGCGAAAGCATTACAAAATCCCAAGAGTCTCCTCTTTGACTATAAGTTTTCACCCCCTCACCCTTCCTCTCATTCATTCACTTTTCACTCTCAGAATTCACTTTCGCTATCGAGCCGCTCTGCTAGCAGAGATTTTTGCTCAAGAGTGGTTGTGTTAGCTATCGCGGCAGGCAAGGCAATTTCTGGCGAGGTTTTTCCGACCGAGAATGTCACATCGAGGTTAGTATATATATTCTCAATCTCATATATATACCCTACGAGATGTCACGAGCATCCTCGGGTAGTGAGGCTTCTTCCTCGGGATGTCGGAGTGATCGCAGTTAGTTCACGAGGAGGGGAAGAAGTGCAGAGCCGAGCGAGGGGGAAGGAGATAATTGGGTCGTCCACAGCCGAGCCAACCTCTTCATTCTTCAAGGAGAAGGGGAAGGAGGTGGCTAGGTCATTGGTCATCGAGACGGTGGTGGAGCCCATGAGATGAGGAGGAGAAATGGGTCGGCTGCCGTCAGTGATATCCGGCCACGGGGGGATCAGGCAGTATACTGGCGATCTGCTGACCAAGGCTGTCTACGGACACTCGGAAACATACGAAGAGAACGAACTGAGGGAGGTTACCAAAGTCGACGATATACTCTCGGTTCTAACCGAACGAGATCTGCTTCGGAATCAGAAAAGCTTCGTCATTCCCCCGAAGTACACCTTGATTCTCCCCGGTCCTGGGGTGCGGGCGTGCACGGCATTCACGCCTGACACTTGTGTCTTCGCCTACGACGTGCTAAATGCCGGACTGCATCTTCCCCTCCATCCCTTCGTGATCGAGGTGCTCTGATGGTATGGACTGAGCCCGATCCAGTTCATGCCGAATATGTGGTGACATGTGCTCAGGTTTCTGCTCTAATACCGAACAGCGAAGGTGGAGCCTTAGCTTGTCATCCTCAGGAGCCTGTATCGGATCAATCGGATGAGCAAGACCGAACACCGGTACTCTCTCGCCTCGGAAAGGCATCAAGTTAATAGAGAACCCAGACTCTATCAAGTCGTGGAAGGGTAAGTTCTTCTTGATCTGATGCCCTTCGGTGTGGGACTTCCTGACCCAGTGGAAGGAGGACGTGCCGAAGTATGCGAAGGCTGAGCCGGTGTTAACTCCGGCCGAAGCAGAGGTTGCGACGAAGCTGGTTGGCCTCCCGATATTGAGCTAGAGGGACATGACCGAGGAGGTGCTCCACGGGTCGGGCCTTAGTCCGATCGACCCGAGTACGCTCCGGACATCTCTCTTTTTTCTTGTTTACTTTCTGTTATGCATTGTATTTCCTTAACTTTGTTTCTTCGTTCGATAGAGGCTCCGAGCATGGAATTCAAGGCAATCATGGCCGAACGAAACAAGGCCTCCGAGGCCAGGAAGAGGAAGAAGACAAGCGCGGGGCCTTCGTCCAGCTGACCCACCAAGGTTCCTTCGGCCGTGGTCGTGGATCTGGCCCCTCCTCAGCGGTCGGTTGGTCTTCCTCAGTCGACCCCATCAGATCCTTCGGGCGAAGGCTTCTCCGTCTCGACGGCTTTGGCGCTCGAGGCCCCGCCCCTTACCGAGCAGGCCGAAGCCATTCTGACCGAGGGCCACAAGAAATTGTTCATCCCCGATTGGCAGGTGATGAACCACGACGGTTTCTTGGGGGACTCGGCGATGAGTATGCAGGCTCTTTGCCATCTCCCAACCCCAAAAGACCAAGACGCACTGAAGGTGGGGACGACAGGCGACGATGCGCTCGAAATAGCTCAGGCGATCATGTCAGTAAGTTTTCTTAGTTGATTTCGATAACCTTTGAAAAATTTTTAAGTTTTTAGCTCGGCTTTCATTGCGCTCTGACTGCTTCTTCATACAGGCCACTTGCCACTTCAGCCACCTTCTCGAGCATTACGCCAAGAAGGTGAGGGAGTTGAAGGCCGCTTGCGACAAAGACCAAGCAGAAAGGGCGAGGGTCGTGAAGCAGTTCGAGGCGGAGCAGCGCCGCTCGGATGCTTTGGCGGCACAGGTTGCCGATTTGGAGGCGGCCTTGGCGCAGGCGAAGGAGAAGGTCGCTTCGAAGGTGGCCAAGGCAGCCGAGGAGAGGGCCGAGGCGAAGAGAGCCCTGGAGGCAGTGATGCGGTAGAAGGACAAGGCCGTAGAGGCGGCAAGGGCAGAGATAGAGGCCGAAGCCAAGAAGCACATGATGGCCAACATGGAGCATTCCTACACCACCGCGCTTGAGCACGTCGAGGCTCGGGTTCTTGGCTTCGACAGGTCGGGATACGGGTTGTGGGGTCCGGTCGGCGAGGAGGACCCGAAAGCCGAGCAAGATGTCGAAGGAGAGGAGGAGGAAGAGCAACAAGGTGACGATGCTCCGGCCGATCCCGAGGCGGTGGTGGTGGAGGGAAGGGGCAACGAGGCTGTAGCCGACCCCAAGCCATAGTGGCAGAGGAAGGGGAGTCGTCCACCGACATGCCCGTCGTCGAGCTATCACCCAAGGTGGCCCCTTGATCTTCGTTGCCTTGTAATTTTTCTTCTTTTTTTTCATGTATTGTCTTGTAGCGGACTGGCCACCACTTTTTGTTATGAATAGAATTTTTCTTTCATTGACTAAGTGTTGGGGTCGATCTTGTTTTGAAATTTTTCTAAGGGCTGAAAGTAGTTTTGTTTTGAAATCCAACTGAGTGTTGAGCATCACTCACTTTAAAATCTAGCTAAGTGTTGAGAACAACTCGCTTTGAAATCTAGCTAAGCGTTAAGAACAACTCGCTTTGAAATCTAGCTACATGTTGGTAATGACTTTGCTTTGAAATTTAGCTATGTGTTGCTCGAGCTTAGTGTTGTTGTGTTCTTTCATATCGCCGAGTTGCGTCTAATGGAGGCATCGCCAAACATGGTAGCGGCTGAGGTCTCCCGTCTCCGAGCTGACTTAGGAGAGACAAAGTTAGCCCTTTCTCGCAGTCGAGAGTGTTTTCTCAAGAGCGAGTTGGATCTAGATCACCTCAAGCTAACGCTGTCGAAGTGTCTCTCCAAGTTGAAACAACTAAATAAACGAGCTCGAGAAGCCCCTCCCGAAGGGGAGGTGGAGTCGCTTCGGCAGGCGCTATTTGATGTCTCAGTAGAGAGAGATGAACTGTTAGCTGAGTTTCACGATTGGTCGATAGCAGAAGATGAGCTTTTGGTGGGGAGAGAAGAACTAACAGTGGCGATGGGCAAGTTGATGGTGGAGCGAGATGAGTTGTTAGAAACCATGAGCAAGGTGACGGCGGAGGTTGACGACCTGAAGAGGGTTACGGTCGATAAGAGTATTGAAGTTACTCATCTCTGTCAAATTATTACAGATAGCTCTGGTGCCGCAGGCTCCGCTCGGCTTCCTCGCTTCAAGATAGCCGTGAAGGATGACTCTTTGAAGGATCGAATCGTCGAACTCGAGGAGGAGGTCGCTTGCCTCAAACCCCAACCTGAACGGGCCAATGTCAGAAGCACGTCGTGTACTCGTGAAGAGAGCGAGAGAGGAATTTCCTTTTACGAGCTTGCGACTCGCTCGCCTGTTACTTGGTGGAGCCCTGGTGACGCACAAAGTGGGGTGGCTGCCTTGTCGAGTGGAGCGTCCGTTGGGGCCACCGTTAGAGGCAATGCTGAAGATGCATCTCAGTTTGCCAGTCTAGAAACGAGCTCCGAGGTTAGGCGCTGCCGTCCCCGGGTGTCTTTAAACCGGAACATCCCTGCCCCGAGAAGGCATTGAAAGAGTTGTCTGTGTTTTTTTCTAAAAGTTTTGTCCGAGTCTTGTATCTCGTCATAAGTACGAGAAGTTTGTCTTGTAAACAGAGTTGCTCCTTAAACTTTATAAAAGCGAAATCTATTTATTCTCTTGTACTTGCATGTTTGCGTGTTTTGTTAGTCACCTATGGTCGCCTATAGTTGTGGGAGTAGCTCTGAATGGCGAACTGTTTCTTACTTGTTTATGAGCGAGTAGCAGAAGCGAAATCGGGCCAAGTCTTGGACTCCAAACTTATCGTTTGAGTGAGCTTCAACGGTTGTGGGAGTAGTTCCGATTGGCGAGCCACTTCTAACTTGCTTAAGAGCGAGCTTGCGAAGCGGAATCGAGCCAAGTTTTGGACTCCGAACTCGTCGTTTGAGTAAGTTTCAATAGTTGTGGGAGCAGTTTCGAATGGCGAACCACTTCTAACTCGCTTAAGAGCGAGCATGGGAAGCTGAATCGAGCCAAGTTTTGGACTCCGAACTCGTCGTTTGAGTAAGTTTCAACGGTTGTGGGAGCAGTTCCGAATGGCGAACCACTTCTAACTCGCTTAAGAGCGAGCTTGCGAAGCAGAATCGAGCAAAGTTTTGGACTCCGAACTCGTCGTTTGAGTAAAGTTTCAACGGTTGTGGGAGCAGTTCCGAATGGCGAACAACTTCTAACTCGCTTAAGAGTGAGCTTGCAAAGAGGAATCGAGCCAAGTTTTGGACTCCAAACACGTCGTTTTTGAAAACACAATTAGGGTTTTAAACAGAGAGATAAAACAATCACAAGAGAATTACTGTGCAAAAGAAGTTCTTTATTAATAATTGCTTAATTGGCCGCTTCTAAATTGCAGGCCGTTATTACAATAGGAGAATAAAGAAGCAAGTACAAATAAAAAGAAGATAGGAATGGCTCGACATTTGATGGTACTCGGAAAGGCATTCAAACAACCTCTTGGTACTTCAGTAAATGGTCAGCGTTCCATGTTCTTGGTATCTCTCTACCTTCGAGGTCTTTAAGACAATATGCTCCTGGCCGAACTACCTCGGAGACCTTGTATGGTCCCTCCCAATTCGGGGCTAGTTTGCCCTTTTGGCTGGGGAATGAGATGGCTAGCTTTCTGAGGACTAAGTTCCCCTCCTTGAGATCTGTGGGATGGACCCTTTTGTTGTAGGCCTGCTCGATTCTTCTCCAATAATTTTCCTGGCGAATCGAAGCTCTTTCGCGGAGCTCGTCGATGAGGTCCAAATTGGCTCGGAGCTCCTTGGCATTTTGCTCTTCATTATATGCAACTAGGCGAGGAGATGGCATACCAACTTCTAGGGGGATTACGGCCTCGGAACCGTAGGTGAGATTGAAGGGCGACTCTCCTGTGGGGGTTCTTTTAGTAGTACGGTAGTTCCACAATACGTTAGGAAGTTGTTCTGCCCAGAACCCTTTGGCCGACTTGTCTAGTCTCTTCTTGATGCCAGAGAGGATCTACATGTTGGCGTTCTCCACTTAGCCATTGGATTGAGGATGGAAACGGAGGAGAAGTGCTGCTGAATGCCGAGGTCCTCACATAAGGATCGGAATGCTGTCCCTATAAACTGTGTTCCGTTATCTGTTACTAAGACTCGAGGTATGCCGAATCGGCAGATCACATTTTTCTAGAAGAACTGCTACACTTTGTTCTCAGCAATAGTAGCCAGTGGTTCGACCTCGATCCACTTGGAGAAATAGTCGATTGCCATGACTAGGAATTTGAGCTGGCCTGGAGCTGGTGGGAACGGACCTAGCAAGTCCATCCCCCACATTGCGAAGGGAATTGGACTCGAGAGAGATGTGAGTTGTGCTTGGGGTAGGCAGCGGATGTTGGAGAATCGCTGACAGGAGCTACATTTCCGGACATGTTGTTCCGTGTCTTGAAGGAGGGTAGGCCAGAAGTACCCGTAGTTCAAAACTTTCCTGGCGAGGGACCTTGATCCTGAATGGGCTCCGCCTATACCGTCGTGGAGTTCTTTCAAGGCATATAAGGCTTCTTCTGGAGAGAGACATCACAAGTAGGGTCTGTCATCTACTTGGGTATAGTAGCATTTGTAAAAGACTCCCTCGACGAGGGTGTACCACTCTGCTCTCGTTCGGATTCGGCGAGCTTCTTTAGGATCTTAGGGGAGGCTCCCGTCACTGAGGAACTCAATCAAAGGCTTCATCCAGTTATCCCTGAGTTGGACAGGTAGCGACTCCATTGAGTCGGGGACTTCTTCTTCGATGTTGGGCCTTAGGAGAACTTCAATCAGGATGGTCTTCTCGAGACATTGGAGGGAGGAAGAGGCTAGTTTTGAGAGGGCAATTTCTTGGGTGTTCTCTTCTCTAGGGATCCGGTGGAGTTGTGCCTCTTCGAACGAAGCCATGAGACTTTGGACCTTGGCTAGGTACTTGGCCATTCGGTCATCTCGCGCTTCGTATTCTCCTAAGACCTGATTCACCACAAGCTGAGAGTCACTGAATATTTGGACACGTTGCGCTCTTGCCTTTCGAGCCATGCTATCAGGGCTTTATACTCAGCTTCGTTGTTGGAAGCTTTGAAATTGATGCGGAGGGAGTATTAGAGAACGAAATCATCTGGGCCTGCCAGGATAACTCCGGCTCCGCTCCCTTTAGCGCAAGAAGAGCCATCTACATACACCGTCCAGATGGGTGGCCCATCTGCTGCTTGACTTACCTCCGAGATTGTGCTTTCCACTATAAACTCGGCTAGGGCTTGAGCTTTGATAGTAGTCCGAGGCTGATAGGATATGTCATGTTGACTCAGCTCGATTGACCACTTCATCAGTCGTCCAGAGGTCTCGGGCTTATGTAGAACCTGCTTGAGCGGCTGGTCGGTAAGGACAACCACCGGATGTGATTGAAAATAGGGGCGGAGCTTCCTGGCTGCCATAACCAAGGAATAGGATATCTTTTCCAATCTCGGATAGCTGAGCTCGGCGTCTCTAAGGACCTTGCTCACATAATAGATAGGCTTCTGAGCCTTGTCTTCTTCCATCACTAGGACAGCACTGAGGATTTTCTCGAAGGCAGCGAGGTAGAGGTAAAGGGTTTCCCCGGGTGTCAGCTTGCTGAGGACTGGGGGTTGACCAGGTAGGCTTTGAGTTGCTCGAACGACTCTTGTTGCTGCTGGCCCCACTCGAAGCCCTTAGCCCCCCTGAGGGCTTTAAAGAAAGGAAGACACTTTTCCCCGGACTTAGAGAGAAAGTGCCCTATAGCCGCGAGGTGCCCTGTGAGCTTTTGCACTTCTTTCACACTCGTAGGACGAGCCATATTGAGTATGGCTTTTATCTTCTCGGGATTGGCTTCAATCCCCTTTTGACTGACCATAAATCCCAGAAATTTACCAGATGAGTCTCCGAATGCACACTTATTCGGGTTTAGTCTCATGTTATGCTTCCTCAATACGTCGAAGGCTTCTTGGAGGTGGCGACATGGTCGAACCCATGGATGCTTTTCACCAACATATCATCGACGTAAACCTCCATGTTCCGGCTGATCTGAGTTTGGAAGACCTTATTGATGAGGCGTTGGTAGGTGGCACCGGCATTTTTGAGCCTGAAAGGCATTACCCTATAGCAGTAGAGGCCTTGATCTGTTACGAAGGACGTCTTCAGGATATCCGTGAGGAACATTCTGATTTGGTTATATCCAGAGAAGGTATTCATGAAGCTCAAAAGCTCATGGTCCGAAGTGGCATCGATCAAGGTGTCGATGTTGGGGAGTGGGAAAGGATCCTTGGGGCATGCCTTGTTCAAATTTGTAAAGTCGATGCAAATCCTCCAACTTCCATTGGCCTTCTTAACCATAACCATGTTAAAGAGCCACTCGGGATAGTTGACCTTTTGTATGAAGCAGGCTTTGAGGAGCTTCTCTACTTCTTCCTTTATGGCCTGTTGGCGCTCAGGGGCAAATATACGCCTCTTCTGCTGGACCGGTTTGGACCCCGGAGCAACACTTAGGTGGTGGACGAGGAGGTCTTTGGAAATCCCTGGCATGTCGGTGGCTATCGATGCGAAGAGGTCCCGATTCTTCTTTATGCACTGGACTATATCGGAACAAAGGGCAAAGGGAAGGGCTTTGCTGATGAAGAATTTACGGGTTGGATCTTGCTCAGAGAAGAGCACTTCCTCAGCTCCTCTACCGGTTCTGAAATAGGCTGGGTTATCCCCTAGGGAATTTCAAGTGTCTCGAGGGAAAGGATGGGCCCTCCGGTTGAGGTCATATAACATTTGCGGGCCATCTCCTGGCTTCCCCTTACTTCCCCTACGCCTGCCTTGGTGGAAAACTTCATCTTCAGAAGATAAGCTGACAGGATGGCTTCTAAAGCAGCTAGGCCAGGTCGACCTAGGATCACATTGTAAGCAGCGGGGACGTCAACTACCATGAAGTCCATTGGCTCCGTTCGGGTAGTAGGAGTTTTGCCAGTGGTTACGTCGAGGGTTATAACACCTTCGATCGTCATTGGCACTCTCGTGAACCCATGGAGAGTATAGCCGACGGGCTTGAGCCTATCTCGCGATAATTTGAGCCCTCGAAAGGCCGCTAGGAAGAGGATGTTGACAGAACTACCATTATCCACTAGAATCCTTTCTACTTTGAAGTTTGCCATGTGGAGGTTAATTACCAGTGCATCACAGTGGGGAGTTTGGACACCCTCTAGATCTTCATCCAAGAAAGTAACTGGGACTGCCAGACCCTTGGGAGGGGGTAGGCTGTGCACCGAATTGACTTTCTTGATGAAAGCCTTTCGAGATGAGTTGGAGGTTCCTCCCATTGGACCCCCGTGGATGAGGAGCAAGATGTGCTCTTCTTCAAATTCGGGAGTCTCGCCACGCCTCTCGGGGCACTTGTTAGCCCCCCCTGGGGGTGGAGGAAGATCGACCCGATCCTTTCTTACAAACTTGGAGAGTTGCCCTCTCTGAATAAGGGCTTCAATCTCATTCTTTAGGGCCCGACAATCATTGGTGTCGTGGCCGTGGTCTCGATGGTAGCGGCACCACTTCTCCTTATCCCTCTTCTTCCCGGGAGTGTTCATCTTCGGGGCAAGAGGTAGGATCTCTTCTTTCTCTACCTCCATTAGAATGGTTGAAACATTGGCATTGAGAGGGGTAAACTTTTCAAATCTGGGAGGTGGACGACGCTGACCCCCATTGTCCTTCTGGAGCTTTTTAGCTCCCTCGTCTTCAGCGGCCTTCCTCTTATTTCTAGAAGAGGATCCCTCGATTGTGGGGCGATGTTCATCTTCCTTTTCCCGGATGTACTTCTCGCTTCTAAGAAGAAGGTCGGAGAAGTCTCGCGGGGGCTTTTTGGCTAGGAAGGACCAGAGGTTCGAGTTGAGGACATTGGACTGGAAGGCGACTGCAGCGACCAATTGGTCGAGGGAGGTGATGGACCTGTCTTCCGCGGTAAACCGCTTGACATAATCTCTCAGTTTCTATCCCTTCTTCTGATTAAGGAAGAATAGTGAAATACTCGTCTTTTCGGAGAGGCGGCTGCTTACGAAGTGGGTTATGAAGAGGGTCTCAAACTGTTCAAAAGAGAAGATGGAGGATGGGGCGAGGCGGGAATACCATTCCCGAGCTGGGCCTTTGAGAGTGGCTGGGAAAGTCTTGCATAGGAGGGCATCGGAGGCTTGGTGGATCATCATGAGAGTTTTGAAACTCTCGATGTGATCCATGGGATCTGACTCCCCCATATATGTCTCGAACTGCGGGGGCTTGAAGTTTGCTGGAATGGGTGCCTCCATGATGGTTCGAGAAAACAGAGGTCTGCTAGGCCGGAGGGTCCTTCCTCTCAGTTCCTTGTCCCTATCAAGTTGGCCGAGGTGCCTCTCCATCGCATGGAAACGGTGATAAATAGCATTATCCCTTTGACGGTATCCTGGTGAGCCTCTGGACTCGTCTTCGTACGAAGGGGAGAGTGGGTTACGGCGTCGGTAGCTCGGAGACTGGTGAGGGCTAGGAATGTGATGGCGAGGGCTTTGAACCGGCTGAGGAGGGGGAATCCTCTGACCATTATTGTTGTTGTTTGGTGGGATGTTGAGGGCCTGCAAGATTGTTGCCTGGAACTCTTGGAACTCTGCTCGAGTGATAGGCCCGTTCTGATCCCTCTGGGGCTGTCGACCAGCGGGAGAATGATGCCTTTTTCGACGGTACTCCGGGGACTCCCTCCGCCTCCTACGAAGAGGGGACCTCCTGTGGCCGTGGCGGCGAGGAGATCGCGCATTTGGACGTTCTGAGCGGGAGGCTCCCTCTTGGGCTCGCCTTTCATCCAAACAGTGGCGAAGGTCCTCTTTCTGCCGGTTGATGATGATGTTGCGGAGGTCTTTTGAAGGCCGAGGGTTATGGGATGCCATGGAGTCGGTGGAAGGGTTATGTACGGAGATATGGTTGCGGTGAAGAGGTTGCTTTTGAGGGTGAGGACGAGAGGTCCCTATACCAGCGTTCGGGGGCCCGAGTGGAGCCTACTGGTGTTAAAGATTTTGGAGAGGAGGCTGCCCCTGTTGCAGTGGCGGATCGGGTTGAGGAGGGAGCTGTTCCTGTTGCTGGACGGGTTGGAGGGGAGCCCCTGGTTGTTATTGAGGGGGAGTGGGTCCACGGTTGGCCTCTAGATCTCAGTTTCCTTGGTGGCATGGCTGGAGGCGGTATTGACCGGCGAAAGAGGTTGAATTGCTATTCGGTTTCCTACAGACGGTGCCAATCTGTTGCATCTGAAATCAGTGTGGGGGCAAACAGATAGATTTGTGGATTCGAGGAAATTCGAATAGTAAAAAATGAACACCTTCACTGGAGTTTGACCGAGATTCTCCCGCCGTTGACCTGCAAAAAGTGCGAAACACCGGGGTTGATTCCGGCGATGCACCCTCCGACGCTCTTGTCAGTAATTAGAAAGATTATGGAAGAATTTTGATTGGCAAAAGATTGATTACCTGGTAACAGTGGGGGATGGGGGGTATTTATAGCCGCCTTAGGAACCAGTTTCGGGATAAGATCAAATCCCTACTGTCCAGTGAATGGACAGAAGTGATTAGGACCGTTGATCAAGGACGATCATAAACCCTAATTTTATCCAGCTGGACTGGGTTTCTTGCGGGTTGGAACTCGTGCCCAGTAAGACGGATCCGTTTATGGGTTATTGGGCTTTTGGAAAAAGACACAGTTCCCATTTCAGACCCATTTGAAGGTGAAATTACTATTTTACCTCCGAGCTTTAAGATTCGTGCCTGATTTGGATGGTTCCGATTTAACCCTATTTTTTATCCATATCAGATTCTAACCACACAAGAATAGAAAACCACAATTTTCAGACATGTAAATTCTGAACTCACAGCTACCGCTTCTCGTTAATGTCATAACAACTCGCTCACTTATCGGAAATACTTGATCCTGGGTTTTATGGAAATCTATGAATGTCTATTACAACTCTCTGGTTGATCACATCCTCAAATTCATCCATTTAAGAACTATAAAACCCTATTTTCATCAGGTGTGCATAAGAAAATAAACTTACTCTACAAAAACAAAGTCTTCTAATAGGACTGGTTTTGTCTAGAACTTAGGAAAATCATATCTTTCACTCTACAAACTAAAATTGCATGATTCTAAATGTTTTAGAAAGCTAATATCATCTTCTACAAGTCTCTAGTTGATCATTCTTTCATATTCTAAACACACATTTCCATAAAAGCTTAAGTGCACAGATCTACTAAATCTGAACATAACTAAAAATGGTCTATTCAAAATTCAATATCAATTCAACCATAAGTCCAATACTTATAAAATTTTGGATCCAATAACTAGACATATACAAGTCCAACATACCCAACAAATGCATCAATATTCAAAATACGCAGAGAGTTATAGCCTTTTGAATTTGGTAGAAAAACATTCATGTTCCCAGGCTGTGTGTCAAACCTCTGTTTACAAACTAATTTTGAAAACCCATGAAATGTAGTCCATAATCTCTAAAATTTTAGAAACATGATCTAGACACATAGTATATGTTACAATAAAATTTGATTGCAAGATTATATACCATAAATTAGTTATGATTTATTAAACTTCATCTTTAAAACTGAACATAGCCAGTTCTTGGCTCTGGACCAGTTGACAAAACAGAATTTTTAAATATATCAAATAAATTCAGAAAAAATTGAAATTTTAAACAATTGTTGTTAACATATACAAGTACCTCTAGTGATACCTACAGTAAAAATTTTAGCTCAAGATACCTTACCAATTCCATAATATGGATTTTCAAACTTCACTTTATAACAAGGAAAAACACAGTATTTTCACTATTCTCTATTCCGAAAAGAACTATATTGTTGGGCTACTAAATGAACCCAAAAAAATATGAAAACAATTGAGTATGCTCTAAACTCATACTAGAACATACCATAAAAATTTTGTGCCTAGATTCTGAGCCATTTGCAAGTTAGAAATTTCTAAGTTTACAATACACATATGTGTTCTATCATGGAATTCATGGTATAAAATTTTGCACTTAACATACAAGCTCAAATTACAAAACTTATCAATTAATCATGCATGATTCTAAGCCTCTCTTATCTACTTTTACATACCAATTCACACAAGAAAAATAATTAGTTCTAGAGATAGAGAACACACACCTTCTTGAGTTTGAAAAATATGCCTTAGTTTTCTTCTCCTTCTCCTAGCTTGCTTCTTCTTCACCTCCAAGAGCTCCAAAGCATGAACCTAACACATGAACTCTCTCTTTCTCACACGCTAACTCTCTTTTTTCTCTTCTCACTTTCTTCTTCTTCCTTTTTTTCATTTGAAGCTTAAGCACAAGGTGGAGAATGAATGAAAGAAAAGATGGAGTTGGAGTAGAAAATGAAATGGAAGAGAGTGGGGGTTTTAATTTTCGGAAATGGGATGGATAGGTGGAGGGTGGGGATGAGAGGGTGAGGGGGTGAGTGGAATGGAGAATAGGATGAAAGCCAACACATAAAACAACTAGAAACTTCAAGGTGGTTCTTCATTCTTCATGAAGATCAAAACATGGCAAGGTGTGGACCCTTGGATTTCATCAAATCTCATCCAAACACAATCATGATTTAGGGTTTCCTTGTAACACCCCGTATTAAAAATATCATATATGTAGAAATTATATGTTGGAAAAAAGGTAGGTGGCCTATAGGAATTTCCTATGGGGTGTTACATAGAATTAAATGAAAAAAAGGTAAAGGATGGGAGAGGCTGGCTTCACGTGCAATGAGAGGGCCCCACACCGGATGGAAACAGCACAGCTTGTGCAATGGTTGACTTCGGTCAACAAGTCTCGATGAGGTGGCGATCTTGAAAAAGGTGGGGGCCCACCGTTGTGAAGTTTGCCTGCTCTCGGTACAGAAGAAAGAAATGTATTGGAAAAATATCCCACATCGGGAATAAATATGATTATAATAATATATAAATAACTAAAGCCTATGATCAAGAGTCACCTAATCGGTTAACCAACTTTTGAGAGGCAGCTAGTGGTGGGCAGTTGTACTACATAGTATCTAATTTGTATTCTAAATTGTATAAATTGTCTGAGCTAGGGGCAGGGGCGTTACAAATGGTATCAGAGCCAACTTTCGACACCGGGTGTGGAGCATGTAGTTGGGCGGTGTACTCTGGACTATAGACCCAGTCGGGCAGTGTACTCTGGACTATAGATCCAGTCGGACAGTGTACTCCGGGATTGTGGTGTACCCTCAATTAAATTCGGGACTGTTATTGATCGGGCGGTGTACTCCGAGATCATAATTAGTTGGGCGGAAAGGAGGGCAGCTCAATTAAAATTCGGGATTATGATTGATCGGACAGTGTACTCAGGGATCATGAATAATCGGGTGGATAGAAAAGCAGATGCACCACAACGGCTAGAAAGGAGATCCTGCACTAGATTGTGCATGCCCGTGCTCAGCGAGGCCGCTGATTTCTGAAGGGGGGTGTCTGTAACACCCCGTGTTAAAAATATAATATATGTAGAAATTATATGTTGGATCAAAAGGTAGGTGGCCTATAGGAATTTCCTATGGGGTGTTACACAGAATTAAATGAAAAAAGGTAAAGGATGGGAGAGGCTGGCTTCACGTGCAATTAGGGGGCCCCACACCGGATGGAAACAGCACAGCTTGTGTAATGGTTGACTTCGGTCAACAAGTCTCGATGACGTGGCGATCTTGAAAAAGGTGGGGGCCCACCGTTGTGAAGTTTGCCTGCTCTCGGTAGAGAAGAAAGAAATGTATTGGAAAAATATCCCACATCGGGAATAAATATGATTATAATAATATATAAATAACTAAAGCCTATGATCAAGAGTCACCTAATCGGTTAACCATCTTTTGAGAGGCAGCCTGTGGTGGGCAGATATACTACATAGTATGTAATTTGTATTCTAAATTGTATAAATTGTCTGAGCTAGGGGCATTACATTCCTAACCCTAGGTTAGGTGAAGTAACCCTAGGTTACCAACCCTAACCCTAGGGTCAAACAACCCTAACCCGAATAAAAAACAATATATGATTATTTACAATTCAATTTAATATGTATATCTATAGAAAAATATATTCAAATATTTAAATTATAGAGTATATACGATCATATTCACATTTAAAATAGTTATAGACCATATATCATATATGATCTAATACAATCCAAACAAACAAATATATATATATATATATATATATATATATATATATATATATATATATATATATATATATATATATATATATACACTTACAAATACGATATTTATTTGTAAATTATAAAAATATATTTTATAAAAATTATTATTTTCTTGAAGATTGTCTTGTTAAAACAATCGGGGCAAAAACCACAATTAAATTGAGAAGACATCCCGAATTTATCTCATCGGGTTCAGAATAAATAATCAATCTGAAATTTCTCAATTAAAACTAATTATCATGGAAAAATATATAACTCGTGCAATTCTCAATTATGCACAGATTAATATGCAAAATAGCTCTATACTATTTTGCGGGGTGTTACAGCAAGCTTCAAGTCATGCATCAAATAGTTCTTCTCATGAGGACACAACTTCCTCGAACCATACGCAATGACTTTCCCTTCCTGCATCAGCACACAACCCAAACCTCTGAAAGATGCATCACCGCAGATATCATAATCCACACCTGCTCGCAGAAACACAAGAATAGGTGTTGTCATCAACTTCTCCTTCAATTCTTGGAAACTGACTTTGCACTTATCCGTCCATTTGAACTCCGCATTCTTCTTTTGCAAACCCTTCAATGGAACTGCTATTTATGCATAACCTTGAATGAAATGCCGATAGTATCCAGTCAACCCCATGAAACTCCGGACCTCTTTCACAGTGATCGGTCTAGGCCAAATATGCACCACCTCAGTCTTCTGAGGATCAATAGCCAGTCCCTCCTTAGAAAGGATGTAACCCAGAAATGTCACCTCAGACTGCCAGAACTCACACTTCGACAACTTGGCATAAAGATTCTGTTCCTACAACTTCATCAGAACTTTTGCCAAATGCTCAACATATTCCACCTCCGAATTCGAGTACACCAGGATATCATCGACAAATACCACGAAGAAAGAGTCGATGAATGGCTGCAGAACCCTGTTCATTAAATCCATGAATATCGCTGGCACATTCGTCACTCCAAACGGCATCATCAAAAACTCATAATGCCCATGCCACATCCTAAAAGTTTTCTTGTGCACATCATCCTCCTTAACTCGGACCTGATGGTATCCAGACTATAGATCAATCTTCAAGAACACAGCTGCACCCTGCAGTCGATCGAAAAGATCAACAATCCTCAGGATCAGATACATGTTCTGAATTGTCACCTTGTTCAGTTCCCGATAGTCAATGCATATCCTCATTGACCCATCCTTCTTCTTCACGAGCATCACTGGCGCACCCCAAGGCAAAGCACTCGACCTGATGAATCCCTTGAACAACAACTCCTCGATCTATTTCTTCACTTCCTCTTGTTCCACAGGCGCCATCCTGTAAAGAGCTTTAGATATCGGAGCACTACCTGGCTGAATGTTGATGCAAAACATAACGTCATGCTGTGGCGGTAACCTCGGTAGCTCATCCAAGAACACTGTTGGAAAATCTCGAACGACAAGATTTGCCCTGACTTCCTCCGAAATTCTCATCTCTGCCAGTGCCGCAACCACCTTCGTGCTCCCCTTCTTTCCTTGAAAAGTCCCGCGGGTCCTCCTGGTGCTTTCACCACCACCACCTTACGCTTGCACTCTATTGTGGCATCATAGATCGCCATCCAGTTGATGCCCACAATCACATCGACACCTAAGACATCCATCTCAATGAGGCCAATCCCAAAAAGTCTTCCTCCAATCTCAATATCACACCCTGTGTAATATCGATCAACAATCAACTCCTCTCCTGACGGCGTTGCCACTGACAGAACCCTGCTTGGAAACATCTTAGGCTCAACACCTAACACTTTAGCAAACTTGGACAGTACAAAAATATGCGAAGACCTAGTATCAAACAAAACTTTAGCTTTTATTCCATTCAACAAAACATGTCCGGTTACATGAGAAATTATATATATTCAATACTCAATATTATTCTCATCCAAATTTTTTGTTCAATACACTTCAGCCATAAACTCTTGCATACCCATAATCACATCTTCAGAGTTGTCAGCATCCACTTCTGTTAACACAAATACTCGCCCCTGCCTCTCCTTCTTGCCAACACCTGCACCACCCTGTTCAGATGCGGGCAATTAAGCCTAATATGCCATTTTTTGCCGCATTGGAAACAAGCTGGGTCCTTACTAGCTTAGGACATGAGGTTTTAATGTGGTTCGTCTCTCCACAATTGCATCAAGTCACACCCTGAACTGGCGCTGCACCTCTGCCGGGCTCACTGAACCTGCCCCTCTTCTCCGAGAACTTGCCTCTGTTGTGAGTTGCTGCTGCCAACCTCTTGTTCTTGTTCCCGGTTTCCTTCTTCAACTGGAATAGTTCCATATCTGCTTCCGTCTTTACTGCTCTTCTGACAAGCTTATCGAACCTTCGATTTCCTAACGGTATCATCCAATACCATAGGTTTAGCCTTAGGCCCTGCTCGAACTTCCTCGCCTTTTTAGTGTCATCTGCAATAAGCTCAGGAGTGTACCTCGACAACTGAGTTAACTTAGTCTCATACTATCCCACTGACCAGTTGCCTTGCTATAGGCTTAAGAACTCCATCGCCTTCTTCTCCTGGATATCCATGAGGAAGTAATGGTCCCTGAACACCTCTAGGAATGCATCCTATATTACTGGATCTTTACAGACTGCCACTAGACACCGGCATCCTTCTCCAACTACATCGTGGCTAACTTCGCCTTGCTAGCCATTGGAGTGTCCAGCACTTTAAAGATAGTCTCCATCTGTCTAATCCAGTCGTCAGCCTCATTAGGGTCAGCCGGCCCTTCGAACAAAGGCGGCTTCATTCTCTTGAACAACTCCACCTATCTGACAGGATCCGCATTTGGATTTGTTGGTCCCGGTCCAGGGTTCCGACCCATACCAACAGTCATGAAAGCATTGAGAGTCTGATAAACTCTCGCAATCTTAGCTTCCAAGTCAACTTTACCCCCACTGGAGTTTTCTACTCCATCACCATTGCTTCTGGTTCAAGGTGCTGCCAACATTTTGAGTCTACAAAATACACCATTTGGTTAGGAGATTAAAATCATAAGAATTCACATCAATGCTCAAGACATAAAACATTGCCAAAAGTTCACATATCAAAATATCAATTAATAATTTATTTATCAAAGTAGTTCATACATCTGTTGAAAAATAACTAAGTAGCTTTATTTAAAATTTACAAAACTCAAATGATTCAATCATGATAATAATCAGTCTTAGCGGCTCCTTTTGATATCTCGGATCTCATCTTGTAGTGCATCAACTCTACTTTCCAATAGCTTGCAGCTCTTCTTAAAATCTCGTTTCCCCCATCTGGCCCCGTTGTCTAATTGCGTGAAATGTCGCGAGTTTCCGTACTGACGCCTTGGCAACTTCTTCAGCCTGACGTTCAAATCTGCGGTGGTTTGCTCGTCCTTCGCAAGAAGCTCCTCATAGTGGGTCACTTGCCATTTATACTAGTAAACTTGACATCGAAGTGACACGATAACATGATCCTTCTTGGTCATCCTTAGTGATTCATCAGAAATTCACCCGAAGATTCCCTAGGACAGGGAGTAAACTCCTGAGACTCTTGTGGTTCCTCTTCCACTGGTTCTTCTTATAATTCCTCTTTCGGGTCTTCCTCTGGATCTTCCTCGGAATCCGTTAAGGGGTCCTCGAGAAAAACATTTTCTTTTTCCACATTTTCTATAGGATTGTGATTATCTGCCATCCTACAGAAAAGGAAAAAAAGAATATCATTACAAGTATAGCATAACACAAATGCAAGTTTAAACAACTACACAATCATGACTCTAAGACTGATACACACACTTTAATGTCCACCTAGGTTTTTCCATACCATGTTTAGTGTTACTTATCGAAGCATGCACTGATACCAACTTTTGTAGCTGTAACGCCCCTGGCCCCTGCTCAAACAAATTCTAACAACTGCCCACCACAAGCTACCTCTCAAAAGGTGTCATAACTAGTTTGTGCATCTTGATCATAGGCTTCCTAATATATACACACACAATCCTAACTCACCTTTCATGTGGGACTAAGTCACCACCACCTACCATGAACACCATGGCCCCACAGTAATTAATTCATTCTTTCTATAGGCTCTATACACACACTACCAAATCTATAGACCCATCTAACCATGAATTAATTAGTAAGCCCACCATGAAGGCCCATCTCATACGGGGTATTACATACCCCCCCTCCCTTTAAGAACTCAGCGTCCTCGCTGAGCCCGGGACCCGCAAGTTGATACAAGATCGTCTATCTAGCCGATGTGGAGTGGAGTACCCTGATTCTGCTAACGTATTGCCCCTGGTCATACTACCAGTGTACTGACCTCAGCTCCCTCTCAGGCATACATCTCACCTACTCTTACCCATAATCGGTGTCGAAAGTCGGCTCTGATACCATTCTGTAATGCCCCAGGCTCCTGCTCAAACAAATTCAACAACTGCCCACCACAAGCTGCCTCTCAAAAGGTGTTATGACTAGTTGGTGCTTTTTGATCATAAGCTTCTTAATATATACACACACATTCTTAACTCACCTTCTATGTGGGACTAAGTCACCACCACCTACCATGAACACCATGGCCCCATCGTAATTAATTCATTCTTTATATAGGCTTTATACACACACTACCAAATCTGTAGGCCCATCTAACCATGAATTAATTACTAAGCCCACCATGAAGGCCCATCTCATACGGGGTATTACAGTAGCTCCCCGAATTTCTATAATGGAAATAAGAGACACAACTCCAGAACTTTACTTCAATGTAATCTAAACACAGTATAAACACAGGGAAAATTACAACCTTTCTTTACAACAGTTCTTTATTACAATGCACAACGGAAAATTAAATACATTCATTACAACACATCTCAACATTTAACGTCAGTCATCTCGAAGTCCAAGCTTTAACCTTGTTCAAGCCACCTACTCGCAAATCCGGCAAAACTGACCAGAAAAGTGGGCACGTCAGTTGAATACAACTAATGCAATACTATCATAATAGTAACCCTCCAAAGTCTTACAATCACAAACTTGTCACACAACATAAAATATAATAATGATAAAAGACTCAATAAAATCAACAAGTGAAACTACACTAAACGAATAAGTGTGTGTCGGGAAAACAAAGAAAAATGCATAAAACAATGTTCAAGAAAACACAATGCACACGATAAACACTAATGCATACTTATTTGAATTCTATGCATCACATACTACATAGGTTCGAGAGCAAGCCCTCAGCTTTCACCACATTCTAGGGTTCAATCTCTCGCCATGAAAACTACATCGGTGACAGAGAGAAGATTAGACACTCCGTGAATAGACCCTAGCCCCGGTCCGCAATCTGCCAAGCTTTACAAGTGTAAATATGCAAGCATCCCGCAAGCATCGCTCTGACTCTGGAGAATCACCTCCCTGCCATATACCCCACGAATAGGCCTGTCGACCCTCAATGTGCAGATACAACGTACATTCTGCGTATAGGTCTGCCGACCCTCGACGCACGAATATACCGTACGTTCCGCAAATAGGCCGGCCGAACCTCGGCGCGCGAACATACCAAATCCATCTCACTTCTAGACATTTCGCGAATAGGCCTATCGACCCTCGATGCGCGAACATACCAGAGAGACAAAACAAATGCACAGTCCTGGAATACATTCGTCCGACTGAAAATAGAGCCTATACTTACGTTGCCCAAGTTCCATCACAACTCCAAACTTAGTGCATGTTCAACCTAAATCACCTAGAACTAGCTCTACCCTACCGGACTTCACATGCCAATCCAGGAACACTAGCCCCTCAGGCTAATTTCCTACAATCAAAATATCCATTGTTGATACTCTTGGGTTTGCTCAGTATCTAGTGCTCTTAACTCAACTCCTCAAGCGTCCATCCAGGGTTCTCACAATAACCCTTATCACAATCAAAAACCCTACTTGGTTCGATCATTCAAAATATTTTTTATATTCTCTTTTCTGAAAAACAACACTTTTCTCACAACTCCACGGCTGTGAATAAAAATCTCAAATATGAAATACTTTATTCCAAATTAAGCATTCGTACATCCACAAATCTGTTCATTATTCACATTTCCTTTTACTAAACCGTTACCACCATAAAAGACTCTTTCTTAAATGGAAACAAAATCAAATCCACAAAATCCTTTAAAATTCACTTTTAAATCTTATTTTCCAGAAATACATATTAATAAATTTCTCTTAAACCAATCAACTTAAATTAAACAAGTCTCTTTATTGTCTGTGATCACATCCCTCAAATCTGAAATTCTTTAGTTCTAAAAATCTGAAATATTGCCTCTTAAAAAACTAAAAATAAACCCTCCTTAAATCCCAAATTTTCATCTTTAAATACTAGAACAAATATCCCCACAAAACTGAGAATTTTGTCTATAAAAAAATATAGATTTGCATCCTCAAAATTATTATTTGATCACCTTAAATATGAAGCTAGATTCCCACAAAACTTGAAATTCGCACATTCGAAACTTGATCGAAGAATCAGTTAAACTTCATGCAATTACTAGATTCAAATATACATATATACTCATCTTCCATATATATAAACATAATGGATATTTAATTAATTATTCATCCCCCCCAAAAAATAAAACACAATCCCCGGGTTTCGAACCCGCGAACCACAGCAACCCAACACCAACAACCACGCGCTAGCCAGGAAGTCCGAACCACAATCCTATCAACTTGATTCAAAGAATCAACATGAATAGGTTCAGACACAAATCTACTGTTCGACCCCAACCCTATCCCTAGGGTTTCTACTTTAATTCTTTTGTAATTTACACATCTTATCATGTTCAAACAATAAAAATTCATCATAAAAAAATTATTTAGTATTAAAATAGTAAATAAACCCTAAAATCTCATCTTTAAATGATCAACATGAAATCTAAGAACATGTGACAAATTCTATTCATCTACAACAATTTATGGGTTCATTAAATCACTTTCTATAAATAAAAACTTGATCTTTCATGCAAAGAAACTTCATTACTTCAAGAACAACTTATTTTAGATCAACATACAATCAAGATTTAATTTTTATGTCATACAATTAACAATCTCATACCAAATACACATCTCTACAAGTATCTCCTAATAAATATCACAATCATGCTAACATTAAACCATAGATCACTAAAATTTTCATCCTAGCATGATACTACACATCCATGATATAGGAACATAACAAGAGAGATAGAGTGTTACCCACCTCGAAAAGAAAATTGACACAAAAGAGTAGACATCTCCTCCAAGCAATAGATCCACTCCAAAACACCAAGAAAATTACAAAAAATGTCCAAAGAAAAGGACGCCGAAAGTTTGCTGCCCTCTAAATAGGTCGGGATGATTTTAGAGTTTCTTTGGATTTTTTACAAATGAAACCCCCTAGAAGTCCCAATTTGCAAAATTAATTATTTATCCAATCAAATCAAATCAAAATCAAATTAAATAGATAAAATCTCATCCCCTAAATCACTCCTCTGAAAACCGGCCCCCAAATGCAACCCAAAAAAATTTTGAATTCAAATTTTGCCTCCAAATGACTTTTTACACAAAAGTCCCTTTTTCGAAATATTTACAAAAGTAGTTTCTCTTATTCAGAAAAATCTCAAAAATTAAAATATATCATATTATAAATAAGAGAATTTATTTAGCAACTCAAAATTCAAAAACTTGCATTTCAAAAATATTTGCACGTGTTTTGCATGTGCAAAACTACCAAATTTCAAAGAAATTCAAAATAATTAAATAAATTCATTAAAAATTATTTATTAATTCAAAATATTATATTTAAAAATTATGGGGCGTTACAACCCATGTGAGTCTACTGTATTCATCTACAATTACGAAAGCATACCGTGCAACTCCATTACTCCGTGTTCGTGATGGTCCAAAAAGGTCAAAGTGCAAAAGTTCAAGATGTCTAGATGTTGATACCATTTTCTTGGGCTTTGTGGAAACTTTTAGTTTGCTTGCCGAACTCACATTAATCACGATGCTTATCTTTCTCAAACTTGATTTTGGGAATTCCATACACAAGTTCCTTATTGACAAGCTTGTTTAGATTATCCATAGCTGTGTGTCTATGTCGCCGATGCCATAGCCAACAATCTTCATTTCTAGAAATGAAGCATCTCATATTCTCCTGTGCTAATTCATTAGAGTTTATGACATACACATTATTTCATCTATTAGCAGGAAGTAAACATGATTTATTATTATCTAGTATAGTGTATGTATTTTTATCGAAAGTAATTATATAACCTTTATCGCATAATTGACTAATGCTAAGTAAATTGTGTTTTAAAAAGTTTACCAAAATTACATCATCAATGGAGCATGATGAACCAAAATTTATTTTAGCTTTATTAATGGTTTGACCGTGCTACTATCTCCAAAGATGATGTATTTCACCCTTTCCCTTGATAGTGATGCAAAGTATTTGTTGTCATCTGTCATATGGTTTGAGCATCCACTATCAAGCTTCAACCGATTTTAAGGTTTGGCATGTTGATGTACCTACATTAAAATTAGTATGCGTAATTTTGGGTGCCCAAGTTGGTATTATTCCTGCACTTACATTCTTTTTCACTCAAACAAAATTAATATTCATTTTTAATGAACAGTTATAAGACATATGTCCTAATTTAAAGCAATAGAGATAAGTAATGAGATCATGCCTTGGGTCATGCACATTTGCATAGTTATGTACTAATTTATAACTATTTTTGGTGGCTATGCATATGTGTATAACAAGATTGCTTAGTATTTTGACGTTATAGTGGTTCATTGTAACCAAGTCCTTGATTATCAAGATATGATCTTCAATTCCTTGTCATAAGATAATTGGGTCCTTCATATTTTTCAACAACTTTTTTGAACTTAATTATTCTACTACAAAGTATTTTTCTAGTTTTCTCATCGTCTTTAGTGTTCCAACGAAGAGTATCTAGAGTAGCATAAAGTATCCTATTTTGTTCGAGTGCTTCCTTATAATTGTCCACTACGTCGTCAAATTTCCTTTTGCATTCATTTAGATCATTGGTGAGTTTAGCAATATAAACAAATTTCTCATGAATTTCTTTTAGGTTTTCGTTATTTATTGCCAGAGATTCTTGAATTTATTATTTCAGACACTCAATTTTCTCTATCAATAAATCATGATCCTTCCTAAATGACTCAAATTTCTCAATAATCAACAAATTTGCATCTTTCAACTTTCTATTTTTGGCAATACTAGACATTTGTTTATATTGTTTCAACATACAATGTAGCGCCCTGAATTTCCAAAATGATATCTCAGAAATACGTGGCACATTTTCCAGCATCAACTTCAAATGTAATATTAAACACAGCAAAATACCAATAAAAAATTTTCAACTTTTATTACATTAATCTTTACATAACACAGTGGAATACAATACACCTTGAATCACAAATTTCTTTCTTTACAACGATTTCTTTTTACAACAATACATAACCCATTATACCACCTTAACTCAAGCATCCAAAATCCAAGCTATAAGTAATCACATGTAAAACATGAGGCTAGAGATAACCCTAACCCCCAAAATTAAAGGGGTCAGCCATAACGGTGTGAGTGACATAAAAACAAACGACATAAATAGAACATGGAAACATAAATAACATGTAATAAGTAAGAACAATATAAGGTAAGATATATCAATATGACATGAAAACATCAAGTGGAACTAGACTGTGTCAAGTGTAGAAAACCAGGAAAACACATGCTTAAACCAAATCAAGAAAACATCAATGCTATATACTGACTCTCTAATGCATACTTATCGGATTCTATGCATCCCACTCTACATAGGTCCAGTACAAGTCCTTAACGTCTCCACATTGTAGGGTGATGTTGAATATTTGCAAGTGTACAAAATCGCACAAGTAATATAGTAAGTGAATAGAGTGTCGAACCCACAGGGACTAGATATTTTATTGAGTACCGATATCACTAGATTAATCACTATTTGGAAGATTGAAATTTATAAATATTAAAACAACTAAATTAAATTAATCTAATTAAAACTAACTAAATTAATTTGTGAAGAGGGAGAGGGCTATTAACTGTGAAGCTCTTGTAAGTTGTTAATGGTAAAATTAGTTCTAGGGCTCTTGGTTCACCTCGTTTATCACACACACAAATTATAACTCTTTATGAATAAAGATATTATCTTTCCAAGTTGTAGACCAAAATCCTAAAAAATATTAACCACTCTATCCACGTAGTCTAAAAATTATTCTCAACTAATTATTTGCCTATCCATCAAATTATTAATTGAAAATTTGAATTTCTTACCGGTCACGTCCTCCAATAACGGTATTTAATTTTTATTAATCACAAATCACCAGTTCGGTCTCATCATGATTTAAAAGATCATACAAATGTCTATCCACCATTTTGTACGCATAAATAATAAAAATTAAAACACAACCAAGAAAAATAAAATAATAATAAGGAATTAAAATTTGTGTTGTACAAAACTCAGCTACATCTTAGCCTCGAGAACAATAAATTTAGTTCATATTTGTTTGGGATTGCATCATAAAAAATTTAGAGAAGAAGAGATACAAAAAATGATAAAAATAATGCAAACCGAACTCCCAGAACCGAGCTAAGTCCTTTCTCTCTCTTCTCTATTCTCTGTCTCGTTTAAAGGAGTTGCCACAAACTGCTGACGTCAGAGTCTCGAACCCACTGAAGTCAGCTGTTGCCGCGTCAGGTGGAAGCCAACCGAGCCCACCTGTCAGTGCTGTAGAGTGCCAGGTGGAGCTGTCGTGTCGTCCTGGTTCCGCACCGACAGAGACCTCTCTCTATTGCTGTGTGCGTGGGACCCGCGAGCCAGCACACCTTGGGGGAAGTCAGCGCCCAGGCCTTGAAGACAGCGACTGCCCCCACGTGCCAAACCCCTTGTTTTGCTTCGATTTCGTCCGCACACACCAGAGGAAGAGAGACAGAGATGATTGTCGATGTTCTCTTTTTTTTCTTTTTTTTTTTAGTAAGTAATGATTAGCCGTCACCTCTTACTCCTTCTTCTCTCCTTTGGTTTGTATTTCTCTAATATTATAATGGGAGAAGGACTTAGTGTCATTTGTCATTGTTTGTCATTTTGTCAACATGTGCAGCGCACGTGTTGGTACTTTTTTTTATAATCCTTTTCATTTTTCCTCCCCATTTTCCCCACGTGCAACGCACGTGTATAATACTAGATTTTTTTTGGGTCCTTTTCATTCCCCTCCCCATTTTCCTCACGTGCAAAGCACGTGTATAATACTATATAGAGAATGGGAAGAGAAGTTAGGGTTTGCACTTTTTGTATAATAGTCCTTCTTCTTCTATTTATTTCCTTCCTTATTTGACCTGAATTTTATTCCTTTCTCTTTTCTTCTTTTCTTCCTTTTCTGCCAACCACGTGCTGCTGCATATACAAAATAAGACCAGAATTTAGGATTTTAAAAAATAAAATAAATTAATTAGTTTAAAATTAATTAAACTAACTACAAATCATAATAGCTCATTAAAATTCTTCTAAAATTATTTGTCATTTTTAATTCAACAAAACAATAATAATTGATAAATCCTTTGTTTTACTTTGTTTGTTGATTTTTTCCACAAATCTTTACTTTTTGCATCAAAAATATTATTTCTTCAAAAATAATTTATTAAATGAAATCTTATAGAAATAGGATGAATTATAGACAATATTAACGAAAACAAGCGATTTTAATTGGTAAATGAGTACAAATATTTGTATATAAATTAGACACATCATAGGGTTTTTCCTCCGCTATGCAACTAATCCTACTACGATGACTACTACGAGATAAAGATAAACTGTGAGTATTAGCCCATGCCCCGATAATTTTAGAGGTCAATCTCTATCTATAGATAATTTCGGAGACTATTTCACTCACACCTGGGAATCTTCGAGAATACCCCACACCGCAAGTGATGGCACCTCATTACACGGATACCACATGTGCGTCGCCTCGACCCCGATAATTTCGGAGATCAATCCCACACCACAGGTAATTCCGGAGACTATTTCACTCACACCTGGATAATTCCGGGGATTATCTCACACCGCGAGCCATACTGAGGTCCATAACTCATGTTCCCTTTCATCATATCACCACTAATGCATGTCCTTAACTTTTTGAGTTAATTAGTTTACTTACGAATCACCTAGAGTTGGTGTATCCCACCGGACTTAACTCAACAACTGATCAACTAAAATGCCTCAACAGACCCAAAACACAATTATCTCAACTACCGGTATACTAGGGTCCCACACACCCCCTTGGATCCAAACCAAACCTTCCATTAACAATACTTTAATAAACAATTTGGAAACATATGTTCAATAGGAAATAAGGTTTAGAATAGTAAATTATAGATCCAAAACATTTAAAGAATAACTCATTTAAAATAGCATCAGAATAACTCAAGAACATCAGTAACAGTCGACTATATACAGGAGTCAGTCAACTGTCCAGAGTGAAAATCCAAGACTTCAAGAAAATAAATCTAAGTAATAGCAGTCGATTGTAAAAGCCATAGGTCGACTGTCCAGAACGACAACTCCATAACTTTACATAAAATAATTCTAAGTACTATCAATCGACTGTAAAAGGTCATCGGTCGACGTCCAGAATGAAAGTCCAAATTTCAGGAAAATATCAAAACAGAGCAGACTCATTCGACTGTAAACATGGTTCAATCGACTGTTCCATACGAAATTTCAAGAAAACAAGAAAAACACAGCAGCCAGGTAATGACTGTTGATTGTAATTTCTACCGGTCGACTGTCGACCTGCAGACTGCAGTTTTTAGTTCTACACTTTTTAACTGATACATAGTTTTACATAATAAAAATGAATTCTGTAAAATGCATATTTCTGATATGATCAAATACGACTTGTAGGATATATAAGAGTCAATAAAACCAATCAAAATCACTTGAATTAACAAAAATAGAAAATTGTTGATTTTCTTCAATAACAATGAAGTACGAAATTCATGTAAATCATTTGTGCATGCTCGTGCACTAAAGAAAATTTCACAAGACCTTCTATTAGAAATAGCAACATATTCAGAATTTAATCTTAATATTCAAGGAATCCAATTTGAGTAATACCTTGCACAATCCGAAAAATCCCCAAATCAGTTGTATTGCATCAAATATCATTCAATTTCTCCCAAATTCAATTCTCAAAACAAGAATTTATGATTCCTTAATCCTTCTCAAAACTTCTCAAACCCCATCGTCATTATTAACTCATGGCCATACAAGGTTAATATTATCATAATAAAATTGTGTTCACCAAACTCAAAATAATATGGATCTCAAACCGTACACATGCAAATCTATTCATGGATAACTAGGGTTCACAAAAGATCAATTTTTAATTCAACAATCCATCCAATCCATCATATACATATTCATACTCAACCCTAGCATGTTTTCTAAAAGATGAATCACCACATCCAACATTGAAAGAACAAAACAAAATAATTATATCACTCACCTTGTTGAAGGAATTGAAAGAAGATGAAAGAAATAATAAGAAAAGCTCCTCCTAGCAAAAAATCCAAGATCTTCCTTTAAAACTCCAAAATAATAAGAAATAATAAATCTCCTGTATTTTGCAGTGAATGACGGCTGCACATACCCTATATAGTCCGGGATTTAAGATTCTAGGGTTTTAGAAAACATTTGCAAAATACTTATTTTTAAAATGTCCCTTTTCATAATTAGACTCTTTTATCGGAAATTAGTATAAAAAAAACAGTTTTAATCAAGTTCAAAAATTGAAAAGATCCCCTCCAGCATCAGCCGACTCTGTAGGGAAACCCATAAAACAAATTTTGCATTTTCATCCCTTCAAATAGCAATTTTGCAAAAAGATCCTCTTTTACCAAGACTTGTGAAATAAGTCAAATGTGTAGAAACTAGAGGTAAAATATTTACTCCTGAATTAACTAGGAATTATATTCAGCCCAAAAATCTAGAAATCTGGAGTTTTCACTCCATTTGGTAATTTTGCATTTTTTGTAAAAATTGCAAATAAGTTCAATAATTTTCAGAAAAATCTAGAAAAATCCCAAATAATCTCAAATAATAAATAATGAGTTTTCCAAAAAATAATTTTTGGTTTTGAATTTCCCAAGTCAACATTTGCACGTGTAAAAAGGATGAATTTTTAGACATATGGTTATTAAATCACAAAAAAAATCGTTTTAATTCACTTTCTAATCTCAAAACAATATTTTAAAAATACAGGGTACTACATACAACTTAATTTTTTTGCATAATTTTTAAGCCATTACATATGTCTACTTGATCATCATAGGTGAGTTCTTCGATTACCTCTTCTTGGAGTGGTGATTGCACCTCACCATATCCAATAGCCAAAATTTTGAAGTCGTGTTCTTGCTCTTCATCACTCGAATCTGAATCAAGCCATGTTGCCTTTAATGCCTTCTTTCTGAATCCTGAGTTGGACTGATGATAATCTTTGTTCCTGTCCTGCTAGAGGAGACTATTTGCACGGATGTGTCATATCTTCTTGCATTTGTAACATATGTCCTCTTTGTCTTTGTATCCTCCTCCTTGAGACCTACCCAACTTTTTGTGTTTGAAATAATTACTAAATTGTTAATATCTTTATCTGATTCTTCATGGACTGATTCTGATTTTGATTGTCGTGAAGTTGCTGTTTTCAAGGCAATGGTCTTCTCTTCAGTTTTAGGTATATTCCCAATGTTCTACCGGTACCTCTTTGTTTCAACCATCTCCATCTCATACGTTTTCAATTTTCCCTGAAAAATATAGTATTCGAATCCTTTCTCTGCAAGCGTCTCCTTCATTGCAGCAGCTTTTATGTCTCATTCAGGCGTGAGACAGCTTATGAGTTTTCCGACCTTTCGGTCATCATCCAATCCCTTACCAAAGCTCTCAATCTCATGTGCGATAATATCGAAACGAGCAAGCATCTGATCTACGTTTACTCCTGGAATCATGTGGTAAACATCAAAATAATAAAAACATAACTTTTTCCTTTACCTCAGATGCGGTTCCTTCATGATGTTTTAGCAGATTGTTCCAAATTTCATTTGCCATTTTGCAATTATGTCCACATTGCATCAGCTCTTTGTTGTTTAAACCTGCATACAATGCTGTCATAGGTTTGGAGTTCGTAGTTTTAGTGCTAGCTCAACTAAAGTGAAGGTCCTCTTTCCATTGCTAGCAAGATTGTCCATCTTGTTTACACAAACATTCCATACTTCATCTCCAAGCATTAGCAAAAAATGACACAAACAAACTTTTCAAACATCATAGCATTTTTCATCAAAATAAGGTGAATGTGTGAGACTTGCTCCATTGGAGTTGGATGACTCCAATGTGTACAAGTTCTCATGAGGAGGGATTTTGGCCATTGGACTTTTTGCTATAGATTTTAAGCTATTTATGAGCACCTCGCTCTGATACCACTATAAATCACCCTAGGGGGGTGAATAGGGTGATTGTCCGAAAATTAAAACTTAAATAAAATGTGTAAAGTAAGGAGGTAGAGTTAAAGAAAGCAAATAGAAGCAAGACACGATATAATGTGGTTCGACCCCCAGGTCTACGTCCATACCACCTACTTGTAGCAATTTTCCTCCACAAGCGGTCCACTATACTTTAAACCCTTGTACAGTGATATTCAGATGCAGGACGAGAGACCTATTATACCTACAGGACTTCTATGAATAAGCCCCTAAAAATTCACTGAAGTGGAAGAAAAGAAAAACTCTCAAGATCCATAACCGTTATGACTGACGAAAACAACACTCAGATTGTTGATTGAATGATTAGTTCAGAAGAATAATGAAAGAAAGGGTTGAAGATTACTCAGTGAATACACCTCTATTTATAGAGCAAGAAATTGTATCTTTCCAAAAATGAAAAGATGTTTCCAAAATAGTCAAAACTGCACGAGTACATTCGACCACTTTGTTGAGCAGTCGACCATCCACCTTTAACTCAAAAGTCGAGAGGTGGCCGGTCGACTAACTCAACTTTTCACTATGATGAGCGGTCGACTGTTGTGACGGTCGACTGACATATGTGCGATTGACCGCTATTGTGCATACTTGATATTTATTTGGTGAATCCACTTTATATTCTTTCCAAAACTAATTATTATATCACTCATTCTTTACATGGTATTTTCTTACATAAACAGAAATAAATAATCAGTATTTGTTGACTTCCTTAAGGATTTAAAGCACATGTTTCTTGATTTGAAATCTTCTTGATATTAGCAATCTTCTTTGATACATTCATCTTTTGCTTGATTGCTAATCTTTTTGGCTCTTTGTTTTGATTTACCTTTTATGTAGATCATGTATATCTCAACTGAAAATATTAGTCTTAATAATATGTTTTGTGCACACCAAACTTAGGGTCAACATATAGTATTGGATTTAATTCTTGGAGCTCCAACACTATTTTGAATCACTATGTATATAGTTGTTGTTGGACATAAGAACTACTCTCTCATTCATTTTAGCTGTTGAGTTATCTACATTATGGTTTCCTGCGTTGATTGAATGAACCTTTTTTTTGTTGCATGCTTGGTAATTATAGACTAAGTTAGAGAGAATGATCTTAACCATGGTTAGCTAATTCACTCTCTGGTATCAGGCTCTAGTTAGTTGGTAGCTGGATATGCAGTTAACTAAAGAATGCTTGGTTCCTTAGTGTGGCTGCAATAGAATTGTAGCTGTTGCAATCTTTTTTTGGGGTATGGGAGCAGCAGATAATGTAAGTTCTAGTATTCGAGGAAATTGCAGTAATCCTACCCTTTGTTCTAGATCCGACGAAATAAAGGCCGGGTCTACCGATGAGTGGCCGCCTCGTGGACCTGCAAAATGAAGTCTTAAACACCGGAAGTGTTCCCTGCGATAGACCCTCTGATGCTTAAGTCAGAAAGCAGCAGTATAGTGGAAGAGATTCTATAGCAAAGGAGTCGTGACCTTTTAACAGTATAGTAGATGTTCTATTTATAGGTCTAGGGGAAATCCGGTATGGAGAGATCCCTGGGCAGCATAGAAATCCCCTAGTTTTCAGATCTGGAATTGATCAGGTCCTTAATCTTAGGAGGGCAGTTACGGCGTAACCGATAGAGCATCTGGAGAAAACGGTGGGTGATTCACCCGAGTGCGCAAATGGGCCTACGGAAGGCCCGTGGAGCTGTCTGGACTGGACCAGTAGAGAGGTTGGCATCGAACCCAGTCTATTGCTTTGTGATTCATGCTATAATTTTCCGGTGGGGATCATTTATGACTTTTACCCATATCATGAGCCCCCCACTTTCAGGAGTGAACTTTTCCGAGGAGAAGATAACTCGTGGGAAAAATGTTGGCGTGATGACCAGCTTATTGCTGAGATTCAGAACCAGTATGCCCTTTTGAGGCATGGGTCCAAGGTGTGAGCTTTGTGAACGGTGAGATCCGCGAAAAGTTCGAAGTCAGGGTGTCAAAGGTACCGATGGTCGAACCAAGGCATCAATTGCTTCCCGCAGAAGTCTTGTGCTGGTCAATAGGGCGGAGGGCGTTAGATCTTCTGTCCACATGGCTTCTTGCCACATCAAATTTTGTGGACCTTGAGGAGTCGACACGTGATGGTAGTCATTCAAAGGACTATCGGTCATGGAATTCAAGGGGACGGCACGTGCGACGATTCCGGAGGCAGCCAGTCTCTAAAAATTTGCTCCCCCTTATCACTGTGAGAGGTTACCTCCTTTACACCTGGGATTCCTCTGGTCACGATTGAGATTCTGGGTATGTCGACTGTAGAAATTGGTAGCTCGACCTCTTCTGACGAAGGTAGTGGATCAGAGGGTAGCTCTTCACGAAGTGGGTCATCTGCAAGTTTGTCAAGTCGGCCCTCTTTGTAGAGAAGCGAACCTCTGAATTCGGGGTGAAAATACGAGATCTTGTCAGAGCCGAATGTGGATATCGAAGAAATCTCTGGTTCTGAGGGAGAGGGTAAAGGCCAAGTCAAGAAGGAGACTAGAACCGATGAAGCTAGGAATAGTTTGTTGAAGGAAAGTCAAGAATCACCCCACGCATCAGAGGTGGAGGTGATCATAGGGATGAAGATCGGTTGATGGAGGGTGAGAAGAGACCTATGGGCAATCTCGAAGAGGCGATGCCAGAAGTCGAGATCCTATTGGTTTTGGCTCCCTATAGACAAGGATCGTCGATGCTAGAGGGGATTCAGCTTCCCCTTGACCAAGCGCTCCAGCGTACGAAGTCTATCTGAAGATATCCTGAAGATCCGAGGGATGAGCCTGGCTTCAGTATTCTACCTTGGTCGAATAGGTCGATAGCAGATGTGGATAAGGCGAGAAGTGTCTTGGCCGCTAATGAACTTGGGTCGCTTCGGGCGGTTTATCATATTCCTCCCCAATTCAAGTTGGTTCTTCCGCACTCTAGCCTTCATCAAAATGCCAATCTTTCAGGGTTGTTGTGTATAATGAATGTCGATATGTTCCATTTGGGCCTGCGTCTTCCTCTCCATCCTTTTATAAAGGAGGTGTTAAACTGGGCGGGCCTGAGCCCTATGTAGTATGCACCGAACTCATGGAAGCAATTAACGAGCTTCATCGTGGTCTGTCGCGAGAGGGGGGTTCATCTCCACCTCAAATATTTTCAAGAGTGTTTGGGCTTTAGAGCACTGCCCAGTCACCCCTATCACTGCTATATCTCGCCACATAGGGAGTACCAAGTGGTGCACGGCCATTTCGATTCCATCAAAGGTTGGAAGAAGAAATATTTTATTGTCCGAGGTAATGAACCGTTGGACATCCCCGCCAAATGGTCGTACGAGGGCCCGCCAAAGAAGGATGCCCAACTGTCCCATGACCTAAACTCCGAGGAGAGTGTCAAGTTTTAGAGACTCTTCGTGAAGGGCGCTAGTGTCAACTGGCCGCAAATGTAGGAGGAGGGATTGGTTGGCGCTGGTCTAAGTTTCTTTGGCTTGCGTAAATTCTTTTGCTTTCGTCATATTGTATTGGTATATTGCCTTATCTGATATAAGATTGTCTCAGCAGGTGCTAGTGTGATAGTTTCCCTAACATCGGAGCATCGGGAGGCATCGACAGTTGACCGCAAGGGTAAAAGAAAGATTGAGACACCCATTGTGGAGCACTTGCCAAAATAACCTAAGGCTTTGGAGGTTCGTGGCTCGGAGGAGGCTCCGAGCGGGCAACCGGGCGACTGGGCGAGAGATTGTTGAGGGCCAGCGACGAGGCTGTGGGACTCTCCGGACCATATTAGTTGACGGGGGAGCTTGGCTTTGTTGTTTTTTCTGATGATCCTTCGGGGTCGGATTGTCTTCTTGGGTGCAAGCATTGGAGAGTCGGGCCCTGTTCGTGATTGAGACTGTGTAGGACTCCAAACTTCGGAATAATAAAATCTCGGAGTAGCAATTCGAGGGTCTCGCTGTTGGGGGAACCAACAGTCCAGGGACCTGCATGTTCTACGCTTGCCGCGTGAGTGCACAATATTCGATGTCCCTTTCATGCATGTATATTGTTTTCTTCTGCCTTCTTTCCCTTCACAATTTTTTCATCGTTGCCTTGTGCCTTTGCTACCCCCTTCTCAATTTTATTCTTCTCTCAGTTATGGTTTCTGACGCGCTTCTGATGGAAAGGCACCAAGCTAGGAAGGCTGAGAACGAGGTGGCTGATGCTAAGGCCAAGGCTAAGGCTGACCTTCGAGCGGAGGCGGGGGCAAAGGCTAGGGCAGAGGTGGCTATGACCGAGGACGCAAAGGGGAAGAAAATGGAGGGGGGATCCTCAAAGCGTCCCCACTCCCCTTCTTCGGTCGCTCCTCTGCAGAATAAGAACGGTAAGGATGTTGACCTCCTAAATGTTACGGGGTCATCGGTCGCCACTGAGGTAACCCCGCAACCGTGTGGTGGGACGGTACTGAAGCCGCCATCTCTGGTGAAGGCGTGGATTCTCTCCTGGACTATTACGGAGGCGAATCAGACTACGGACTGCGTGAGTGCGGCCCAGGTGGTCGAAAATATGGCCACTCCTAGAGAACTAGTGTCCCTGAAGAAGGAAACCCAGGACGAAGTCTACGCTCGTTGGGCTCTGGCTTCGGTCCTGGTAAGGAACTTTTACTTGTCACTGATGTCATTCCTTGGATTCTAACCTCCTCTAAAATTTTCTTTCTGCAGGCTACTGTCACTGGGCTGAGCTGAAGCGAAGGCTCGGCGCGATGCTCGCACGGGCCCAGGAGTTCGAGGAGAACGGCAGGTAATTAGTGTGCCAAAATCATCAACTTTGGCGGGTTGTTAAGGATGCCAAGAAGGAATTAGAGGGGGGAAAAAGGCTCGGCAAGATCAGCTAATCGAGAAGGAGCAATGGTCTGAAGAGCGGCTAGCATGGCAAGCCGAAGAGAAGAGACTACAGGGCGAGCTGGATGAGGCAGCTCAGCGAGCGAGTATGGACAGAATGCGAGGTACAGCACGACCCTTACACACGTGAAGATAAGGTATCCATGCCTCAAGATTGAGGGCTTTGCCTTTGATGCGAAAGAGGATGACCTGCAGAGGGCGGCCGAGCTGGATGATGTGGCCGTCAAGAAAGGACCCCTCACCTCTAAGGAGAAAGGATCCACTCCGTTATGTCGTTAATAAGTTATGTGTATCTCTGCCTTATTGCGGACTGGCCACCGCCTTTGTACTCTTTTTTTTTTTTCTAAATAAAATTTTTGCTTTCATGCTATCCCCTCTACTCGTGAGTATGAGGAATTGAGGTTGGAATGTAGGGAGTGATGAATGCAAGAAGCCACCATGTGCTTGCTCATGTCGTCCTTTCTTGGGAATAGAGGTTATTGTAGGCCTTGGAAATTGAAGTGTTGACTTGTGACGTATAATTAATAAGGTAGTTGGCAAAGTTGCCTATAAATTACCATAGTTTCCAAGCCATTTGTTCCAAAAAGTGAATGTTTACTTGATGAAGTTTTCAGAGAGTGGTTTGAGTCCTTGAAACTTTGACTTTGGAGGGCTTGTAGTGCTAAGGCCTTGTCTTGGCTTGCTCGACTAAGATTTCAAGATCTATAACAGCTGCGACCGACCCCTAAGGGATTCTTTCCTCCATGTCTGTGCTTGGCACAGTCAAATAACTCCTATCCTATGAAAGTAACGGATTAGGGGTTTTGTAGCAATTTTTCGGTCGGAAGTTCGTGCTTTGTCATCGCTGACCCGAGGGGGACATGGAGGGAAATCTTGTCAAAGTTTATCACCCGTGGCTCGGATTACAAGATCTGATGCTTCCAATTGGGGGTCGGGTTTCGGGGATGCGGAGTTACTTATCTCAGAGGGTCATCATCCTTCTCTTGAGATTTTCTTAGTTGGGTCATTTTTGGCTTCAACTTCCATCCTCCTTTAGGATTCCCGGGGCGCTTCATCATCATCGCTTTCCTTTGGTACGATACCTCCTCTGTGGTGAGGAGAATGGCCGAGCTATGGCAGCGAGGGAGACTGACGAGCTAAGGGGGACCTGATTCCTTTTCATGAGTGCCGCCTCTCTTCTTCGTAACAAAGTCTCGGGGTCAACTACCGAGGTGCCCTGTCATGCCCCGCTTCTTGTTATACGGAAACATAGGCACGTAACTAAGGCCCTGTGGATGATCTATACATCATCCATTAGCTTTGACAGTTTCACTCAACATTACGAAATATATCTACAGCCACACATGCAAAAAAATTAATCACATAAATAATCCATGAAATGCCTTATAGATAACCAACATTTGGAAATAAACTACGGGTCAAAACACCCGGAAATACAAAGTACGATAATAACAATAGCACTGGAAACAAGATATAATTAAAGTAGACTAAGAGTTCGACTCCATTCTCTAAAAAATTTGTTCACCAAGTCCTTCAGTCAGTTCCTCTTCTGTACCTGCAAGCCCAACATCTAGAGTTTGGGGAAAATGCCCGTTAGAGCAAGCTACGGGCAACAAGTAGTAGCAAGTAATAAACGGGGTATATAAGAAAATAAGGCGAGAACAATACGAATATTTACAATATCAATAAGGACGAAAAGATGTCATTATAATCATGAAGTTCAATCAAATTATATGCACTGGTCAATAATCAATGGCCGATAAACAATATAGTCAATTCAGTGTTCTAAAAATCCGCCTAGGCGGCCGCCTAGGCGCTAGGCAGCCTCGTAACACCTCACTTAGGACCTAGGCAGTTTGCAAAATCAGGTTATGGATACAGGCGGGTCTAAGCGGGAAAAAATCGGTCTAGGCGGGTCTTAGGGTCTTACTAGACTGCCTAGACCCGCTTAGGAGTCGAACCGGTTTTTAAAAAAAAGTAGGTTAGAAACCCGACCCGAATTCCCACCCGACCCAATTTTAACTCTAAAACCCTAATACTGATCCAACTCAATCTTAATCTCTCTCTCTCTCTCTCTCTCTCTCTCCGGTTCTCCCACCTCCCTCTTCGCGTCAACAGACTCAACACCACCTCCTCCCCGTCCCTCCTCGCGTCTCCCTCGTCGCAAGCCTCCCCTATTCGGCTATTCCGACACGTCTCCCTCGTCGCACTCCTCCCCTATTCTGACGCGTCTTCTTCATCGCAAGCGTCAACCCTCCCCCATCCCGACATTCTCAGACCTCGACGCTACTGGAACCGGGCAATCTCTCTCTCTCTCTTCCAAGTTCCAATGTTCTAATTTTTTATTTTTCTACTATTCTAATTTTTAATTTACAATTTCTTTTTCACAATCTCTCACTCAGTCACTTTGTTTTCCATGTTCAAGTTTTTTAGTTTTCCAGTATTTTAATTTTTAGTTTTTAAATTTTGGTCACATAGTTTTAAATTTTTGGTCACGGAAGGTGAGGGCGGTGATGAGGAATACGACTTAGAATCGGATGGAGAGCAAATCTTGGATGGATATAAAGAAGAGAAGTTAGAGACTTAGTTTACTGTTACTGTTATTGTTGCTTACTGATGCATATTGCTACTTTTTGTGTTTGCTTTGTGTGTTCAAATGCTTACCGATGTGCTGTTGTGCTACTTACATATGCTTTTTATAAAAATGCTTACTTTTGCTTTGTGTATCGGCTGCGTAAAATGCTTACTGCTGTGCTGCCTTTTGTGTTTGCTTACAGCTTAATGCTGCTTTTTGTGTTTGTGTACTGTTGTGTTGCTTTTTGTGTGACTTACTGTTTGAGATTGTGAAATATTGAGATTGTGTAGTTATTGTCTTATTTAAGATTGTGGATTATTAATTCACTTTACTAAATTGTTTCCTCTGTTCAAGGGATGAGCCTCCCAATTGCACATGTTGAAGAAAGTTGGCATTCGGCTGAATTCTATAATAATAAGGTATGTACAAAGTGCAGTATTTAGAAAGCAGTATGCTCAAATCATAATCCATGTTATTCTGGGGACTGCATATTAATTAGAATAATTTTGTGTTTTTGTGTCATATTATTCTGGGGACTGCATATTAATTAGAATAATGTTGTGTTTTTGTGTGAAACTTGGCTAGTTGCTTGCTTGACATTGGCCTTTTGATTAAATATCATCTGTAATATCTGCTCATTTGAATGATTGTATAAACTTGTGCAAGAGAATTCTCAATCTTTGGATAAAATCAAATAAAATCAAATCAGCTTGAGATGCAAATCTAGTTGTGTATGCTTGTGAATTGCTCTAGTTTAAGTCAAGAATAACTTTCATTTGTCATTTCTCAGATTCTTGTGGAGTACAGAACTAAGTACCTTGATCACATAGAGTGGGCAAAAGCTTTGAAAGAACTTTATTAAACCTGGATTAAGGGATTACGTTAAGCCATTTCACCCATTAGGTCCTACTTGGACTGCTACAGGAAGTACTCCTATGTTTTTGCCTTCTTTATTATCTTGTTCATTACCTGAATATTGTAGGTACTATAGTTGGTGTTCTGCTCAGACTCATTTATGTTTAGTATAGAATTTGACACATATTCCACTGGGCACAATTACGAATTTTGCTATTTGTCATGCTTAACTTTCATCCATTAAGAGCTAAAAATGTGTAATTGGCAGATATGATATATTAAATTTATGAATTTCCATGTCCACCAATACAATAATACACCGATTTGAGTGTAAAAATATGCACATATACTAAAAAGAGTTGTAATCTTGGATGTATTCTCCATGTTCATCGATACAATAATACACTGATTTGACTTTGTAAAGTTCTCTTACAATTATAAGGAGAAAATTCAAGAATAAGAATGGGTAGCAATAAAAAGAATGGGTAACAAAAAAAAACCAAAAGATCGATAAATTAATATATATTCAAATAAATAAATAAATAAATAAAACCGCCTAGTGCCTAGCCATTTAATCCCCGCTTACAAGGTTTAGGCGCTAGGCCCCCATCGGCCGCCCGACTACCTCCTAGCAACTTTTCGAATATTGGTCAATATTCAATAAAATAATAGTCAATAATACAGTGATCGGTAACAATGGTCGGTAACATGATCAGGTATCAGGAATCAATATCAGGAATCAGTATTCAAGAATCATGAATCAGTTATCGGTGTCAATGTTCAACATTAATCTTATGCCTATCAATCTTTTATCAGTCCTATCTAATGCACGCAATCCTGCACCCGATACCACAAGTTCGGATGCATACAATCAAGTTAACGTTTAGACTGTAGTGGTGAATTTTTCAGGATTATGTACTTTGGTCTTCTCATGACTATAATTAGTGAACGGTAACTTGATCAGTAAACATGTAACACAGGAAATACGGGCCCCCTTCCGAGTACACTCTCCTATTGTTCACTACTAAGTCATTCCCTTTATTATCCCGGCTTGTTATTCTTTTACAGTAATTACTCATGAACATACAATGGGTACAATCGATGAGAACGGTAGTATTAATACAATATCAAGAAGATATCAAGGCTAAACAATACATGAAATATACATAGTCTAATTTATTAAATATGGAAAATAACGGGTTGATATACAAAAATATAACAATGCAAATTCTGGACAGCAACACCTATTGGTACTCAAATTCATTTTCCCGCTGCTACGGGAATGCAAATCTGATTCTGTAAAAGATTCTAAAAAGTAGAATCCCTACTGGTTGCAACGCATATTCACACAATACATTATAGTTACAACAGCTATGCCTATAAATTCATTCTTTATTGGTTTCGTGTACTGTTTTGGTTCTGAAAATTATAACATGACAGTACTAAAACATCAATAACTTATAATCTATAAATCAGATTGAGAATCCGTAAGATGTTCCGGATTTCAAGACTCACCGTGCTACAATTTTTATATACAATGTTCTAAATTTCAGTGTTGAAAACTGGGTCGAAACCTCAGTACAAGGTCAAGAAAGTGACAGGGCAGTAAAGTTGAATGTCCGATAATACGATAAATTAGCGGTTCAAGATTTAAATCAATAACAATAGCCTTTCCGTGGGGAGTTTTAGGACTTCGAAGGCTGTCAGAAAGAGGATGTTTACCGAGCTCCCATTATCCACAAAGACCCATCGGACCTCGTGGTTAGCTAAACTGAGGTTGATGACGAGGGTATCGCAGTGCGGGAGTCAGACACCCTCGAGATCTTCGTTGGAAAATGAGCCTGGTAGCCCCGCCCCTTGGGCGGTGGTTGATGGTGGACAGCATTAACCTCTCGCATGAAAGCCTTGCAGGAGGTGTTCGAGTCTCCTCCCATGGGTCCACCGTGGACGCAGTGGAGAATGGATAGCCCATCAGCTCTCTCCGGCCTGGGACCTATTTTCTGACGCTTGTCCGCCCTTCGAGGAGGGGAAGCTCATCCAGTATTCTGAGTGAACTCGGTTAGGTAGCCTCTCTAAATGAGTGCTTTGATTTTCTCCTTGGGAGCCCAATAGTTATCAGTCTCATGGCCGTGGTCCCGGTGGAACCGACAGTAGAACCTTCGGTTCCTTCTTCTAGTGATGTTGTTGGATGGTGGGGGTATTTGACCATCTTTTTGTTCTCAATCTCCATGAGGATGGCCGAAGCACCCACAGTGGGTGGGGTGAATTTCTCGAATCGAGAGATTGAAGACGGACACCTTTGACCAGTGGGGTCTTTTTGTGATTTTTCGGGGGCTTCGGGGCCTCAGGTTCATCAGCCTTCCATTTTTTCTTTGCTGGGGTCTCCTTCCCATCGCTGGGATGTATAGCCTCTTCAGCTCGAATGTATTTTTCGACCCTATGGAAGAGATTGGGAAAATTGAGGGGAGGTTTCTTGGCGAGAGAGGCCTTTAGTTGGTCATGGCGGACATTGTGCTGGAACGCCGCTGAGGCGACTCTGGCATCGAGGGAGGAGATTGCCCTGGCTTCTACCGTGAATCTTCAGATAAAGGCCCAAAGGGATTCTCCGTCCTTCTGCTTTAGGTCCAGAAGAGAAGTACTCGTCTTCTCCGCCTTGCTACTAGTCACGAAGTGCACGAGGAAACTCTCTTTGAGCTGATCGAAAGAGAAAATTGAGCCAGAGACAAGCTTCGAATACCTCTCCCCAGTCGAACCACATAGAGTGGTTGGGAATGCGTGACACAGGAAAGGATCTGAGGTGTTGTGAATCATCATGAGGGTTTTGAAGCCCTCTATTGTGATCAGCAGGATCTCTCTCCATTGTATGTCTCGAACTGTGGAGGTATGAAGTTTCTCAAGATAGGGGCGCCGAGGATTCGGGCAGAGAAGGGGGTCTGGATGGCTGATGACTCCGACCAAGTTGTCCTCTGTTCTCCCTTATCTGAGCGAGGTGGTCTTCCATCTCTTGAAGATGTCTCCGGACATCGTCCTGCCTATTCCAGGATCTAGTTGACCTATGGCATTCTTCGTCACCGAAGCCCTTGATTTGTTCCTCGGCTGGACGTCATTCGTCCCAGACTCTTCCATGGAGTGCCCTTAGGACCTCAGCCTGGAACTCTAGGAACTCGGCACGAGTGACGTGACCCTCTCCATCGTGGTTGTTAGGAGAGTGGCTACGCTATTTATCTCTCTCCATCGTGGATACTGCGGCTCAGTGCCGGGTTCGTCGTCCCGGCATCACCTCTCGACCGACTGAGCCGATTTCGGAGGTCCCCCTAGTGGGACCGGTTGTTGATGATGTTCTGGAGGTCATCCACCGTGGGTCGCTCGACCTACCTTGCGGTAGAGCAGGATGCGCTTGGGACTGGTCCCAGAAGATTCTAGGCCCGATGCCTCCAAGACCCTTGGGAGTTTGCGGGACTGCGAGTTGGTGGGGGAGTAGGTATCGAAGGTCCCGTGGTAGTGGTACTTTTAGCTGTGGGAGCCATGAGAACGAGTTGTTTCGGATTAGAACTCGGGTCGGGAGTAGGATCGATCGGCGGTTTCCTACAGACAGCGCCAATCTATTGCGGTCTTTTTTTTAGGTGTGGGGGCAATAGATAATGTGAGTTATAGTATTCGAGGAAATCGTAGTAATCCTACCCTTTGTTCTGGATCCGACAGAATAAAGGTCGGGTCTACCAATGAGTGTCCGCCTCGTGGATCTGTAAATTAAAGTCTGAAACACCGGAAGTGTTCCCGGCGACAAACCCACCGATGCTTCAATCAGAAAGCAGCAATATAGTGGAAGGGATTCTATAGCAAAGGAGTCGTTACCTTATAACAATACAGTAGATGTTCTATTTATAGGTCCGGGGGAAATCCGTTATGGAGAGATCCACGAGCAGCATATAAATCCCCTACATTTCGGATCTGGAATTGATCAGGTCCTTAATCTTAGGAGGGTGGTTACGGCGTAACCGATGGAGTGTCTGGCGCAAATGGCGGGTGATTCACCCGGGTGCGCAAATGGGCCCGTGGAAGGCCCGTGGAGCTGTCTGGCCTGGACTAATAGAGAGGTTGGCATTGAACACAGTCTATTGCAAAGTCTGTTGCTTTGCAATTCGTGCTAGAATCGTTCGGCGGGGATCAGCCACGACTTTTACCCATATCAATAGCTATTGGTGTTAGTTTGAGCTTGCATTTGAACAGCAACACCGTCCTATGCAATTTAGTGCAAACCAGCATGACTCGGTTGAAAGCTGTTACTTGATGGGTGTTACCAATGACATTGGATTATGGCCCCTAAATTTGAAAATTTTCCACAGTTGTTGCCTACCTATTGTCCCCAGTGTTTGTGAACATCAGCTAGTGTGTTCAAAGAGTTGAACCTTGCAAATTCCTTAATGAATTGGTTGGAATCTGCTTTCATTGAGCTCAATGCATTGAAATAGGTTAGGATAAGTTGGCTTGTTTTGTAGTGGTTTGACAGTGCACTCTCTTCTCATATTTTATTGGTACTCACGTATACTTTTTTTTATAGCACACATCTATTGCTATTGAAGAGCATGGTAGAGTCAGCTAGATTTCTCTTTTCTCAGAACAAAAATTTAACCTGGTGTGTGATAACTCTTGTTCACTGTGTATATGCTTCTTCGAAGCATCAAACTGCATCAAAAGCATTTATTCAAGTAAAAATTGTCCAGTTTAGTAGTGGACATCTGTATTTTGATTTCATTGATGCCAGTTATTATAAAAATTCCTTAAGGGTGGAATTCAGTTAGAACTAATGCTGATTATATTCATGTGAGTATTTATCCTTAGTGTTGTTAATACATATTTCTTATTCTCCCCATATATGTGGTTGATTGCTGTTGGCTGGATTCCTTGGATGAATGCTTGCCTCCTCATTATATCCCCAATTACTGCTCCTAAATCAGGGCCATTTTGGGTTTGTATTCTTGATCAGTGAGGCCTTACTTTACAGCATCCTAGGCAGTTATGAATCGACACCTGAATGGATGAAAATTTAGAACATTGGGCCTAACTTGGGTTCATCTATTTTTTATATGATTCACAGTTGAAGTTATTATAATCAGTATTTATGATTTGTAATTACAACAAAGGATACAATATTATTTTTTATGGTTTGCTTTTGTATATATGATCATGATCTGATTCCACTACATTGAACAATGTGTTCATGCATAGCTTGAAATTTTGGCATTAAACTAAAAAATTAGATGCATACAGTGGAATGTCCTTTACAGATTTCTACAATACTTCTTCTTACTTTTAATGGCATAATTGCTGGCATGTTGCATCTTATAAGCTGCATTGTGGTGGTTCACCCATTTTTTGAAGGGAAGTGAAGAGAAATGAGCTAGGAGAATTTGATTAATTGATGAAAGGGTTTATGCAAAATTTAAAAAAGGGGGGAATTATCTCAATTGCTAATGCTGTTGGCATGCAGTAATTGTCCCAAGTGTTCTAACTTTTCAGATTCTTTCGTTTTTTTAGCAAAATTGGATCTCAGGTGATTATAGTTGGCTGCATTCGTTCCATGTGCAACATTTTCTCATCATCTGTTCCCCAACTGCTGCGACTTAATCAGACCGTTTTGGGTGTATATGTTTGATCAGTGAGGCTTTACATTATCAATGAATAAATGAATGAAAGACAAATTAGAACACTGTGTATCTCTGTATTATTTTTGAATCATATCCTTTGTATAAGATACAGTACAGAAGTCATTACATTCAATACTATGAATTTTTTCCAAAAAATGGGGGAGAATAATTATTTTGTTAACAATTCATTGGAATACCTGCTCATGATCTGATCCCACTACATTTAAGTCACAATGTTTTTATGCATAACTTGATAATCTTGCATTGATTTGAAAATTAGATCCATACAATATATTTTCCATTAAAGCTTACTACACAATGTGTTTTTACTTTTTTATGGCTTAATTATCAGAATAACTATTATAATATTCAAACAACAGTGCACACTGTCTCAACATTTAGTAGTTGCTGCGACAAAGCCTTGTATCTTACACAAGTTTGACATGAGAGTGGTAATTTATCTCTCGGGAGCATCTGGGTGTTCAGCTTCTCCTTCATTGGACAGCGAAGCTGTAACCCACTGGAAGTAGTTGCAACCAGGGTCTTCAGGTCAATAATAGTTTAAACTGCTGAAGAAGAGCTTGTCTTTGTTGGAGAATGGCAACTATTCGCACAACCGCTATCTTCTTGCAAGCACCCAACATGTGGAACTGCCGGAATACGGGACCGAAGAGTCGTGGAACCTGCAATGCAATTTTTGCTTTAAATTGTAAATATGTGAACAAAAATCAATATATGTCACGTCTTGCTTCTCAAAATACAGAAGCACGGGCATGTAACTAAGGCCGAGCGACTTATATAAGTATACCAACTCATATCATCTATAAGTTGTACAATACCAGTAAGGTCAAAAACACATGTAATAACAATAATCACATGAACAATAAAAGAATCAATAACCAATACCTGAAATGTAAGAACTTTGGGTCAAATGCCCGAGAATATACAATGGAATAAACGGTTGATTCGCTACAACTACTAGCGACAGAAAAGTAGAGCAATAGCGTAGCAATCACGACCGTCTAATCTGATCATTAAGTTCCTTCAGTATCTCATCGTCTGTACCTGTATAAACATTAAATAAAAATAGAGGATGTCCGTTAGAGCAAGCTTCGGACAGCAAGTAGCAACAAGCACTGAAACAAGGAAGTACAGTATAACAAGGAACAAGTAACAATATGATCGAGTACGATACAAGAACATGTGTAAACTTGTAACTGGTAACGAAAAACGTGTAAACATGACTTCAATGTATAATCAATCGGTAACAAGGAACCATGTAATGGGAAACGTGTCATGTAAACGGGAAAAATATTCAAACTTGTAAACATGAATCATGTAACTTGTAAATAGGAACCATGCACATATTCAGTCTTAATCTTAGATCTATCAATCTTTTATTAACTCTATCTAATGCATACAATCTTGTGTCCTATATCACAGGTTCAAGTTCATACGATCAAGTAAACGTTTAGAGACTAATGGTGAATTATATAGGATTATGTACTTAGGTCTTCCGATGACGATAAAAGGAATTATATCATATAAACAAGAATTCATGTAATAGGAAATCATGTAATCATATGATGGATGTTGGTGTATGCCGTATAAGCCAGTGATGTATTGACATTACTAATTTACATTGCATCATGAAATTTATTTCCTGTTGAGGCATTTTATTTATTGTGAATATTATAAAGTCCTCAGAATAGTAAGTTTAATGTCATGGGATATCAAGTGCATGACTTGATTGTGAGATCCTATTGACTGAAATCAGAACACTATTCTTAAATGTCCATAGTCAAATATTATTGTAAATTATGACAACGATAATTCATAGAGACTAGTGTGAGCGTGGACTGATGACCATTCTCACGGGTCATGGATATGAGATATCAAGTCATCAAATGGATACATATTAGACTAATAATGTACTGGACTGACCCACCATGAGAACGCTGCATGGATCGTTATATGAGTGTCATAAGCAGTTTTCATAGTGACCATGGTGTACGTAGTCCGGTGTACGTAGTCCTTTAACTTGAAGTCACTACGGTTCCCTACATAAGAAGCTAAATGTTCTAATGTTGCCAAACGTTGCATGTAATAAGGTGATTATAAAGTCGACTATTAGATATACTACAAATCATGTGGAGGGATGTGAGTGACTTAGATAGGATTTGTTACTCCTACATAATATGAGCGATCTGTACGGGTCCTTTGATTGAGTGAGACTGCAAAATGCATGGTCGTGCTCAAATGAGTCAATATGAGATATTGAGCTCATTTGTTTTAGTAAGTCTACTCGAACATCAAGAAACTAAAGATTCAACTATACAATGGTGACACACTTTATGTCTTGTGGTCAATTAAGATTTATGGACAAAAAGACTAGACTACATGGTAGCATTGGTCATGGGTAGATTATGTCAAATCACTGGCATTCCCGTTACTTGAGTAGCAGTAATGTATTGCAAGATACTGCTCACTATTTGTAATACTAGAATAAGATTTTAGTATTACTGTCAACGTAATGGGAACCTACAGGGTCACACACTTAGAATAGATCAAAATTGGGATTTAAATTTATGAGATGAATTTAATTGGGTATCCTAGTAAGACTTAGACTCCTGATACGGTTAGATAATAGATTAAATAGGCCAACTAAAGTTAGAAGAGCTACACACGAATTTGGCCCAGGTCAGATTGTGAGCCCAATCGCCTCACCACTCTCTTAGGGTTGATTTTCTGCACCTATATATATGATATATTTATGTGGAAAAGATAAAAGAGAAAACCCTAGCCGTCACAGAAACTTTGAGAGAGATAGATTGTGAGGAACATCCTCTTCCCACAGCTAGCACCGCGGTGTGAGGGAGAGCTTGATTTGATTCGTTCGTATATAGTAGAGGCACCACAACCTTTGCAGTACTGTGACTGACATATTTTGGAGACCCCATATCCATCTTTAAGGTATAACTCCTAAACACGATTTATGGTTTTCACATGGATCCATGAAAAGTAAAGCAATATCAATAACAATCACGACCGTCCGAAAAAGTCTGATCATCAAGTTTATTTTGTATCTCATTGTATGTACATGTATAAACATTAATTAAAAATAGAGGCTGTCCATTAGAGCAAGCTTCAGACAGCAAGTAGCAACAAGCAGTGAAACAAGGAAGTACGATATAATAAGGAACAAGCAACAAATGATCAAGTACGATACAGACATGTGTAAACTTGTAACTGGAAACGAGAAACATGTAAACATGACTTTAATGTACAATCAATCGGTAATAAGGAATCATATAACGAGAAATGTGTCATGTAAACGGGAAAAACATGCAAACTTGTAAACATGAATCATGTAACTTGTAAATAGGAATCATGCACATGTTCAGTCTTAATCTTAGGTCTATCAATCTTTTATTAACTCTATCTAATGCATACAATCCTGTGTCCCATAACATAGGTTCTGGTGCAAACAATCAAGTGAATGTTTGGACACTAATGGTGAATTCTATAGGATTATGTACTCAAGTCTTCGAGTGACGATAAGAGGAATTAAATCATGTAAACAAAAATTCATGTAATAGGAAATCATGTAATCATGTGATGGATTCTAGAGGTGGCCTCCGTCGTTTCATGACGTGTCAATTAGTTCCATATAACTTGTAAACAGGAAACATGTAAACATGTAAACATGAGTCACTATTACGAGAAATACGAGCCTCCTTCCAGTATACCCTCCAATATTGTCCACTACTAGGTTTTTTCCTGTATTACTCTAGCTTGTTATTCTTTTACAATAATTACTCATGAACATGCAACCAATGGAGATGGTGTGAAGGCAGTATCAGGAAGGTATCAGAAGTTACACAATGCATGGTATAGATGGCAATTCATTACATGCAAAATAAATATACTTTCATTTAAATACATGAAGATACAGATTCTGGACAGCAATACGTTGTTGTACAAAAACTGACTTTTCTGCTCCTACGGGAAAGCGAAACAGGTTCCGTTAGGGGTTCCAAGAACTAGACTCCCTGTCGGTTCTGACTCATATTCACACGACATAATCCAACCACAGTAGCTAGATCTATCAACCGGTTCTGTACTGGTCTAGTGCTCAGACAGCAGGTCAGGTTCAAGTTCTTGTGCATAATAATCAACTGTAAATTCATTTTAAAAAAATTTATAAAAATCATACACAACTGCTAACGGTGTTAAGTAATATACTGGTAAATCTCAGGTCTTAATTCTACTGATAACATATTATTATAACCAGTTAATCATGACGACATAATCCTAAACAGTAATCTGGAATTAAAATATTACAGTCTAAAATTAGGATATCTTGCACTGTACAAGTCGGATTTTAAATCCGTCAGTTGTTCTGGATTCTAGACATAGAGAATTACAACTTTCATATATAAGTTTTGTATTTTAGTATCGAAAACTGTGTCAAATTATCAGTACAATTTCGAAAAAATAATAGGGCAGAACTTTCAAGTATCTGATAGCACAATATGAAGTGTGTTAACAGTTCAATATTTGAATCCATGATATGACACGATAAAGAAAACTATTATTCCGATTCACCGATGAATCTACAATAGTTCTTGAAATGCAATAATTCAATTAGATATGATAATTAATGTAAAGAACTACTTGCGAAGATCAATAAATATTTTTGAACATGAACAATAAAAGAAGTTCAAGAGATTCTTGCCTTATTACGTGATGATTATGACAGAAAGAAAGAATGGCGATCGCAGTGAATGCAACTACAATTGTAGCAAGAATGAGAGCAGCAATCTAACAACAAGAGCGACACGACAACGGTGCGAACAGCAAGAGCAAGAGAGACGGAAGAGATGACGAGTTTGAGGGCTGTCAATGGTAGGAGAGTGGCTGCGAATATGGCTGCAAGGCAGCAAGACTATTGGCAGGGTACTGTAGTGAGGCTTCGGATTTCGAGTGCAGCAAAGAGATGGCGTGGTGGAGGAGTTGGAGGCAGCAATGGTGGTTTTCGGTGGTCGAGGTGGAGCTGCAGTGTGGTGGAGTTGAGAGCGTGGTGCTCGATGAGGAGGAGGGGCTGCGGTGAAGATGGCAGGGGTTTGGCGTCAAGTAGTGGTGTTATTGATGGAGAGAGGGATAACAACGGGGCGTGGCGGGCGAGATGATGGTGATGAGAGGGCGGCAATGGCAGTTGGGTGGCAGCGGTGTGCTCGAGTTGGGAGGTTGCGGAGCTTCGGGATGAGGTGGAGCTGATGGTGCTGTGGAGGATGTTGCAGGTTGTAGTTCAATGGTGATGCGGGAGGAGATGACAGCGCCGGTGGGCATTGGGTGCGGGCAGCGAGGCGACGGAGTGATGCGGTGGTGGTCGGCATCAAACAGTTCGGGTGTTGGAGGTGGCGGTTGCAGTGGTGGCGGCTGCGGGAAATGGTGCAGTCGAGCAGAGGTGTGGGGCTGCCAGTTGTCGAAGTGAAGGCAGCAAGTGAAGAAGAAGGTCGGGGCTGTTCGGGTTGTTGTCGAGGTTCGGCAAGGGGGAAGGAGGGTTTCGATGGAGCTGAAGATGAGAGCGGGGTGAGATGGGTTTGAGGAGAGTTGAAGAAGGAAGGAGAAGAAGTGGGTTTGGCGGCTGATGATGAGGTAGTGGGGTGATTAGGTTAGGGTTAATTTGTGATTAGGAATAATAAATAGGTTATTAGATTAATGGATACTAGTATACAAAGACTATTCAAAAAAATGAGAGAATTTAATTAAGAAACATATTTAATCTTAAATATAAGGTTCTAAACATGTATGTCCCTAACAAATATGTATATATCATATATATCCCTCACAAATATGTATTCTCATATTTGTCTCTAACAATATGTGTCACAACTCTTAGTTATCCCTCTAGTTAAAATAATTCAAAACAGCGGAGAATTCTCAGTTCAAATTAACATAATTCAAATAAAAATTCTAGCATAAATAGTTTCATCATCTAATCAGTTTAGTAATCATCATCATCATCATCTATATCACCACTCGATTGAACTAATATCAGAGACAACAACAAAACTTTACTTGTTCAGCTAAATTAATCCATTCAACAAAAATACGTTGGAGAAAGTTTGAAGAACATGATGAGAAATACTAACCCACTTTGAGAATGGTGAATTTATTGTATGTGAAAAATGTCATAGTTTTTCTTTATTTTGGTTGCTAAAAAATGTAAACAGTGTGAGAGATATATTGTGCATAACCAGTGAATGGAAAGCAACACATAGTTGAAGCACGTTTAATACATAGTTTCATCCAAAACAAAGATAATATCATTCGTTTAACATCAGCATCATAACATCAAACAAAGAAGTGTTGAATATTGCTTTTTAAGCTACAAATGTCAGAATTTCAAAATATACACCAATTAAAAATGAAGTTACTAACTCTAAGTTGGTAACATAGTTGCCATGTGATGAAGCTATAGTATTTTCACATACATCAAAAGGATTTTAAGTAGCATGTTTTTTTGCATATGATAAAATGTCAAACTAGGAGAAAAATTTAGCGTGTGATGAGTGATGATTAGCTGTTTATTATGTATGTCAAAGAAATCTAGGTGCTTTTCTTCAGATTTGCTACTAATAAGGAATGTAAATCTATCAATCTATCTATTTCTCGGCCTTCTTCAAAATATTCATATTTAGGATTATTAGCCATTTAAAGACAATTGCCGTGTCGGAAGCATACCCTGAACTTTTGGCCATTGTAAAGTGACAGATTCTTTTCAAGTCCCTGATTCCATATCTACATCACAAAAAATAACAACAAAAGGGGATTCATTTTTATTTAAAAATTTTACACATCAAAATGTATTTCAATCTAAAATAGAAATATACATGGTTAATAGATTCTTCCAACTCAGGATCGGGATGAGAAATCCGATCGAAATGCTCACCGAACTCGTCGTGAACCTGCATTATTACCAAAAAAAGTAAAAATCGTATTCGCTCATTTTAAATCTAACACTATTGTTTAAAAAAAGAAAATAAAAATTGAAATTGAAATAGTTTGTGAAAAGAAGGTTGCCTGAGATCGGAGGAGGCTGGAGAGCAGGAGAGGAGGAGCTTGAAGGTGCAACCTGGATTATGTGGATGGATTAGCTACTACTGCTGGAGTCGGTTTAGGCGATCGAGGCAGCGGTGGTGGAGGCAGTGTGGATTGGGAGAATTTTGAAATTGGAGAAGTGATCAGGTTTAAGTGGTGTTGGGGTTATATATATATATATATATATATATATATATATATATATATATATATATATATATATTAATTTTATGAAAATGTGTTGGATGCACGTGTTAATTTAAATGTGTTTCACCTACTTTTGCTCTCTTTTCTCTATTTCAAAATAGAGAAAGGAAAGAAGGGGTAAGCTTATTAGCTTAGGATAAAGTATAATAATTCCAAGTGATATAAGACACGGATCAGTAGTCTTGCCTTAAAATAGTTAAAATTTTGTGAACAATGCCAATTATATCAAAATCTGTCATTAAACCCTAAAAAAAACTGAATATTCTATCAGTTGAATATTTAGCGAAAAGGTTGTTATTGTCGGTAGGAACATTCGAGTACATGTTAATATGAATATTCTATCAAGTTAATAACTTCAACATAGTATAAACTCATTGAACCCTAAAATAAACTGACACCAAGTACATGTCAAAAAATAGAATAACAACATAATACAGGAAAGAACCGAACAAATTTCACCACCATAACTGATGTGGCTAAAAATAGGGGTTTAATCGAGACCGTCCAAATTGGACACGAATCCTGAAGCCCAGGGGTAAAATAGTAATTTCACCTACAAACGGGTCTGAAGCAGGTACTGGGTTCCCTTCTCACAGATCCAATAACCCGCGAACGGGTCCACCACAACTAGGTGCGGGCTTCAACCCGCAACAAACCCGGTCCAGCAGGATAGAATTAGGGTTTCTGATTAATATTAATCAACGGCCCTAATTCATATCTATCCCTTCACTGGGGATTAGGGATTACATTCCTTATCTATACACAGGAATTACATGCCTAATCTGTTCCCTGAGATGCCTATAAATACCCCCCATCCATCTCCATTAAGAGGTAATCAATCTTTCTCCAGTTTTTGCGCTCTTTCATAGTCTTCCAGATTACTGACTTGAGCGTCGGAGGGTGTGTCGCCGGGAACAACCCCGGTGTCTCGCACTTTTTGCAGGTGCACGGCGGGAACGACGATCAAACCCCGGCGGAACAGGTACACAGGTTTACTATTCAGTTTCCCTAAGAATCCACAAATTCTATCTGTTTGCCCCCACACCAAAATTAGCGGCATCAGATTGGCGCCGTCTGTGGGAAACTAACGAATAGAAACCTCTCCTCTTCCCGGTATACAGATCTTCTCCAGCCATGCCTCCCAGGAAAGTCAGGTCAAGAGGGTCCAACAGATGACCCAACGCCGATCAGCAGCAAGAAATTCCCGTCCAGCCTAGCCAACAGCAGGGACAGCTTCCTCCTCAAGCAGAGGACCCACTTCAACAGGACCTTCCTCCTCCAAATCAGCCACCTCCAAAGGGTCCTAACCCTCAAAAACAGCCTCTTCACCAAGAACACGTCTCCATCCACAATGCCTCTACTGACTCTATGGCCTCCCATCATCCCCGAGCCTCTGGTCGCCATAATACCGCCCTCAACCGCCAGAAAGATGACGACCTTCGCCGCCATCTGGATAAGAAGCAGGCCCGAGAGGGAACCTCCTGCCAACACCGTCCGGACGAGCGGTACCCTCGCCACCAGGAGTATAGAAGGTCCCCCAACCGAAGGGGTCGGAAAGAATCCCCCGAGCACTACCGAAGAAGGCCCCACTCCCCTGCAGGTCGGCAACAGCCCAGGAACAATGAGGCACCCATCACACGTGCCGAGTTCTAGCAATTCCAAGCGACCGTCCTACAAGCTCTCAATCTCCGTCCCAACACCAACGCACCCAAGGTTCCATCTCCCCCTCCGGTCCGAAGCCCTCGCCGACTGTCCCCATCTCCTCGTCCTGCTCCTAGCAACTCCCAGCGTACCCCAAGTCCTCGTCGCTCCCGAAGTTACCATCGCCGTAGCCCTCGCTCTCCCTCGTACGAAGACGAGTCTAAAGGCTCGGCTGATTACCGTCGGAGGGACGACACCATGTACCGCCGTCTTCATGAAGTAGAAAGGCGCCTGGGTCAGATAGACCGAGAAGAGGAGCTTAGGGGGAGGACCCTACGTCCTAGCCGACCCCCTTTCTCCCGAACCATTGTAGAAGCCCCTGTGCCGTTCGGCTTCAAGCCTCCCCAATTTGAGACTTACACCGGGGAGACCGACCCAGTTGACCACATCGAAAGCTTTAAGACCTTGATGCTCCTCCATCAAGCTTCCGATGCCCTCCTCTGCAAAAACCTTCCCCGCAACTCTCAAGGGCCCAGCTCGAGAATGGTACTCTCGCCTCGCCCCCTCCTCAATATTCTCCTTTGAGCAGTTCGAGACCCTTTTTGTCACCCATTTCGTTAGCAGCCGTAGGGCTGAGAAGACCAGCATCTCCCTATTGCACCTCCACCAGAAGAAGGGGGAGAAATTGAGAGACTATGTGAAGAGGTTCACAGCAGAGGCCAGGTCCATAGCATCCCTCGACCAGTCGGTCGCTACGGCAGCATTTCAATCTAACGTCCTCAATTCCAACCTCCGCTCCTCCCTCGCCAAGAAGCCTCCACAGAACTTTTCCAACCTCCTCCTTCACAGTGAAAAGTACATCCGGGCCGAAGAGGCCGAGCAGCGACCCAACTGGGAGGGGTCTTCCTCCGGGTTTAAGAGAAAGGGAACAGAAGAGGAAGGAGCCAAGAAGCTCCAGAAGGATAACGCCGGCCAGCGCCGACCTCCCCCCAAATTCGAGAAGTTCACTCCCCTCACCACTAACATTTCAACTATTCTGATGGAAGTCGAAAAAGAAGGGATAATACCTCCTGCTCCGAGGATGAATACCCCCGCCAAGAGGAGAGACAAAGAAAAATGGTGCCGTTATCACCGGGACCACGGGCATGACACCAACGATTGTCGCGCCTTAAAGAACGAGATTGAAGCCCTTATTCAAAGGGGGTAGCTGACCAGGTTTGTAAGAAAGGACCGAGCTGAACTTCCTCCCCCGCCTCGGGGGGCTAACAAGCGTCCGGAACGAGAAGAGACGCTGGACTTTGAAGAAGAGCGAGTCCTCCACCTCATTCATGGGGGCCCAATGGGGGGCTCCTCAAACTCCTCTCGGAAGGCATTTATAAGAGAAGTCAACTCGGTCCGAACGACCCCTCCTCCCAAAGGCCTCGGAGTGCCTGTCACCTTCTCAGACGAAGATCTAGAAGGGGTTCACACCCCACATTGTGACGCACTCGTCATCAACCTCCACATGGCGAACTTCAAAGTGGAGAGGATACTTGTGGATAATGGCAGCTCCGTAAACATCCTCTTCCTCGCCGCTTTCAAAGGCCTAAAGCTCTCCCGAGACAGACTCAAGCCCGACGGCTACACGCTCCATGGGTTCACGGGAGTGCCAGTGACTATTAAAGGGGTAATTACCCTCGACGTAACCGCTGGCAAAACTCCTACTACCCGCACGGAGTCGATGGACTTCATGGTCGTAGATGTCCCAGCAGCCTACAATGTTATTTTGGGTCGGCCCGGCCTGGCCTCCCTTGAAGTAGTCCCTTCTGCCTATCATCTCAAAATGAAATTTCCCACTCGGGCCGGAGTAGGGGAAGTAAGGGGCAATCAGGAGCAGGCGCGCAAGTGCTATATGACCTCTACCCTCGGACCCGTCCTCTCCTTAGAAACTCTGGAAATCCCCCAAGATGTTGCTCGACCAACGTCCGAGCCGGTGGACGAGTTGGAGGAAGTGCTCTTCTCTGAGCAGGAGCCAGCCCGCAAGTTCCTTGTCAGTAAGACCCTCCCGACTGCCCTATACTCAGACATTGTACAATGCATCCGAAGGAATCAAGACCTCTTCGCTTGGTCAGCAGCAGATATGCCCGGTATCTCCGAAGAGCTCTTAGTCCACCGCCTAAGCGTCGATCCGGGGTCCAAACCGGTTCAGCAGAAGAGGCAAAAGTTCGCCCCAGAGCGTCAGCTCGCTATTAAAGAGGAGGTAGACAAGCTCTTGAAGGCCCGGTTCATACAGGAGGTGAACTATCCTGAGTGGTTATCGAATGTAGTAATGGTGAAGAAGTCCAATGGGACTTGGAGGATTTGTATTGATTTCACCGACCTTAACAAAGCCTGCCCCAAGGACCCATTCCCTCTTCCGAGCATAGACACCCTGATCGATGCAACCTCGAGACATGAGCTCCTCAGCTTCATGGACGCCTTTTCAGGCTACAATCAGATCCGAATGTTCCCCCCGGATATCCCGAAGACTTCGTTTGTGACCGACCAAGGCCTCTATTGCTACAGAGTCATGCCGTTCGGTTTAAAGAATGCAGGTGCGACATACCAATGCCTCGTCAACAAGGTTTTCCAGGCTCAGATCGGCCGGAACATGGAGGTGTATGTTGACGACATGCTTGTGAAAAGTATCCGAGGCGTTGATCATGTGACCGACCTCCAAGAAGCATTTGACGTTCTGAGAAAGCATAATATGAGACTCAACCGGAACAAGTGTGCGTTCGGCGTCTCATCAGGGAAGTTCCTCGGCTTCATGGTCAGCGAACGAGGAATCGAAGCAAACCCGGAGAAGATCAAGGCCATATTGGACATGGCCCCTCCTAGAAATGTTAAAGAAGTTCAGAGATTAACAGGCCGCCTCGCCGCCATAGGGCGATTTCTCTCAAAATCCCGGGAAAAATGCCTCCCCTTCTTCAAGGCCCTCAGGGGGGCTAAAGGATTCGAATGGGGGCAGCAGTAACAGGAGTCCTTCGACCAGCTCAAGGCTTACCTCGTCAATCCCCCTCTCCTCAGCAAACCGATCCCTGGCGAACCCCTCTACCTCTACCTGGCAGCCTCCGAGCAGACCCACAGTGTAGTCTTAGTGAGGGAAGAAGAGCGGGTACAGAAGCCCATCTACTATGTCAGCAAAGTGCTTCGGGACGCCGAGCTCCGGTACCCGAAGATAGAGAAAATGGCTTATGCCCTGGTGATGGCCGCGAGAAAGCTTCGCCCATACTTCTAGTCCCATTCGGTGGTCGTTCTTACTGACTAGCCGCTGAAACAGGTTCTTCACAAGCCCAAGACTTTGGGTCGCCTTATGAAATGGTCGATCGAGCTGAGCCAACATGATATAACTTATCAGCCTCGGACCGCGATCAAGGCCCAGGCACTACCCGAATTCATAGTTGAGACTACTATCCCCGAGTCCAGCAAAACAGTGAAGGGGCCGCCCGTCTGGTCGGTTTATCTTGACAGATCCTCTTGCAACGAGGGAAGCGGGGCAGGGGTCATCCTGGCAGGCCCGGATGACTTTATCCTCCAATACTCCCTCCGTATAAACTTCAAAGCCTCGAACAACGAAGCTGAATACGAGGCGCTCATAGCCGGCCTTGGAATGGCTCGAGATGCAGGGGCACAATGCCTACGGATCTTTAGCGACTCTCAGTTGGTCGTCAATCAGGTCCTCGGCGAATATGAAGCCCGCGATGACCGAATGGTTAAATACTTAGCCAAAGTCAAGGGCCTCATGGCGCTGTTTGAAGAGGCCCTCATCCAAAGGATCCCCCGAGAAGAAAATGCACAGGCCGACGCCCTATCCAAACTAGCCTCCTCTTCCCTTCAAGGTCTCGAGCAGACCGTATTGATAGAAGTCCTCTTAAAGCCGAGCATAGAGGACGAAACACTGGACTTCGTAGAAACATTGCCTGTCCTCCTCGAAGACAATTGGATGAAACCCCTTGTCGAATTCTTAAAGGACGGACTCCTCCCCCAGGATTCCAAGGAAGCACGAAGGATAAGAACCCGAGCCGAGCGTTACACACTAATCGAAGGCATCCTGTACAAATGCTCCTTCACCCAGGTAGATGGCCGGCCCTACCTGAGGTGCCTCGCCCCCGGGCAGGCCGACTATGCCCTGCAAGAACTCCATGAGGGCATCGGCGGGGCCCATTCTGGCTCCAGAGCCCTGGCGCGCAAAGTGTTGAACTACGGGTATTTCTGGCCCACTCTCCTACGAGACGCCGAACGACACGTTCGGCAATGCAGCTCCTGTCAGAAGCACTCTGACATCCGACGCCTTCCGCAAGCACCACTCACTTCCCTATCAAGTCCGATCCCCTTCGCAATGTGGGGGATGGATTTACTAGGGCCGTTCCCGCCAGCCCCCGGACAGCTCAAGTTCCTAGTTGTGGCAGTGGACTATTTTTCGAAATGGATAGAGGCCGAACCGCTGGCCACGATCACTGAAAACAAGGTTGTTTAATTCTTCTGGAAGAGCGTGATCTGCCGATTCGGCGTCCCCAGGGTCCTAATTACGGACAACGGAACGCAATTCACGGGGGCTACCTTCCGAGCTTTATGTGAAGACCTCGCCATACAACACCGATTCTCCTCCGTCTCCCATCCTCAGTCGAATGGCCAAGCCGAGAATGCCAACCAACAGATCCTTTCAAGCATTAAGAAGAGGTTAGACAAGTGTTTCAAAGGCTTGTGGGTCGATCAGCTGCCTAACGTGCTCTGGAATTACCGCACCACCAAGCAGACCCCAACAGGTGAAAGCCCGTTCAATCTCACCTACGGGTCCGAGGCCATCATCCCCCTAGAAGTTGGGTTACCCTCTCCTCGTCTGATTGCTTATGAGGAAGAGCAGAACGCTAGGGAGCTCAGAGCAAGTCTAGATCTGATAGACGAAATCCGAGAGATAGCTGCCATACGCCAGCAAACTTACCGAAGAAGGATCGAGCTAGCATACAACAAAAGAGTCCGCCCAACGGACCTCAAAGAAGGGGACCTGATCCTCCGAAAGTTGGCCATCTCGTTCCCTAGTCAGAAAAGCAAATTGGCCCCAAACTGGGAGGGACCTTACAAGATTGCAAAAGAAATCCGCCCCGGCACGTACATACTAGAAGATCTCGAAGGCAGGGAGATTCCCCGGACTTGGAATGCCGACCATCTCTTAAAATACCAAGAGAGAGCGACAGCGCCTCTCTAAGTAATCCGAGATGTCGAACCGTTCCTCTCCAGTTACTTTTAGTACTTTTCTTTTATTTTTCCTTGTAATAACGGCTAGCAACTTTAGAAGCAGCCAATCATTGGATATTAATAAATAAAGTTTTTTCATATTTTTGATACTGTTACATCTCTCTGTTTTTAACTTTTTAATCTAACGATAGTTCGGAGTCCAACACTCGGCTCGACTTTACTTCCTCGGCTCGCCCATAGGCGAGCCAGAAGTAGATCGCCGTTCAGAATTGCTCCCACAGCCGTTGAATGATTCGGAGTCCAACACTTGGCTCGATTCTACTTCGCAAGTTTGCTCCTAAGCAAGCTAGAAGTAGTTCGTCATTCGGAATTGCTCCCACAACCCTTGAACTAATCTAACGATGGTTCGGAGTCCAACTTTACTTCCTCGGCTCGCCCATAGGCGAGCCAGAAGTAGATCGCCGTTCGGAATTGCTCCCACAGTCGTTGAATGGTTCGGAGTCCAACACTTGGCTTGATTCTACTTCGCAAGTTTGCTCCTAAGCAAGCTAGAAGTAGTTCGCCATTCGGAATTGCTCCCACAACCCTTGAACTAATTAACGATGGTTCGGAGTCCAACACTCGGCTCGACTTTACTTCCCTCGGCTCGCCCATGGGCGAGCCAGAAGTAGATCGCCGTTCGGAATTGCTCCCACAACCGTTGAATGGTTCGGAGTCCAACACTTGGTTCGATTCTACTTCGCAAGTTTGCTCCTAAGCAAGCTAGAAGTAGTTCGCCCTTCGGAATTGCTCCCACAACCCTCGAACTAATCTAACGATGGTCGGGGTCCTATGGCTCGTCTTTACTGCACCGGCTCGTCCTCAAGCGAGCCGGAGGTAGATGGCCATTCTGAACTGCCCCCATGACCACCGAGCCGAGCGGACGAGGTACCGACCCTCGTATATGGCAAAAAAATCCTTCCGAGGCAAAACCACCGTCAGATCGACTCAAAATGTGTGCTAGAGAGTGATGAACGGATCTGATTCAGCCACGTGTCCACAAAACGACAAGATAACGTTTTCTTGGGAACTGGACCCACCTCAAGATTCGTGCAACCATCTAACGGCCCTGATTACTTCACTTCGCTTGGCACCAAACGCCGAGCGACAAACAACCAGGACCAACCTTCGGCAAAAGTCACTTTGGTTATCAAGCTACGAAAGCGCAGCCGACCCGTGCCGAGCAAGTATCCAGCTGAGCGTCGAAAGAAAAGTTTGGGTTAAGGTTTAGGGGACTTTCCCCCCGGTTCCAGACCTGGTTCATCACCTCTTCTACCATGATCTTCCCCGACCCTGACATCCACATCGGAGCAGTCAGAATCGGGTGAAAATCATGGTGGAAGAACGACCGCCCGTCCTTCCGAGACACACGATCCCCCGAGTCCGGACTTTGGTCGTCACCTCTTCCACCATGGCCTCCCCTGACCCTGACATCCGCACCGGGGCCGTCAGAGTCAGGAGAAGACCATGGTGGAAGAACGACCACCCGTCATTCCCTCGGGTCCGGACTACGGTCGCCAACTCTTCTGCCTTGTCCTCCCCCGCCCCTGACACCCACATCGTTACTGTCAGGAACGGGAAAAGAACAAGACAGAAGAGTGACCACCCTCCGGACCTCTCGGGATCAAAATTTTTTACAAAGCTGGCATCCGCCCAAGGGCAGACACCATCGATGCCACTAGAGTTCAAGACTGCAATGACAAAAACTACGAGGGGGTGTGGGATTTATAGCCTTTCCCCAAGAGACTGTCATTATGACCCTCGGGAGTCCAAAAGGCGCGCCTAGGGAGTTGAAGCGCCGCGTATTAATTAAGGGGCACCGTTCTCAATGCCTTGGGGAAGGCAAAATGCCCCCACGGATCCCGGAGTACCATTAATGCTGTTAGGGGACTGGCCCCATCTTTTCAGAACCACGCTCGGACGTCCGAGGGCTCCGCATTCCTAATTAGGCTGCGTGGCCGCAGCTTCGAAATAGCTGTACCCTAGCGGCCGCACTGAGCCGCACCTGAAGGCACCGAGCAAGATTCAGAACCGCGGCAAAAGTGTGAGTTTTGAGGCCAAGATGCTCGACGAAGCAAACACTTGCCTCGCAGTTCATTTCGAGCCTACCCTATCTAGCGCAATTACAGCACAATAAGAAGCCAGCAGAGAACAGTTCGGATAAAACAACTCCAATTTTATTAATATAACTTGGACAAATTTACAAAAAGGTTATAATAAAACAAAGTTCGCAAATCCGAAGACAAGACACGACCCGTTCACTGCCTCCGAGGAAGGGGGACGCTTCGGTTCAGCGACACCTTGGGTCGGCGCTTCTTGACCTCCGAGCTCGTCTCTAGACCGACGAATCGAGATGCCCCCTCGCCGCTGACCCTGATAGTCACTCCAACCGAAGCACCACTTGAAGACACTACTACCCCGCTTTGGGCGTCGGCCGCTGACCTACCTATAATGGGGGTTCGACTCGCGGCTTGATAGAACGTGATCCCTCGTTCAATCTCTTCGCGAGTGCACGACGTGCTCCGGACGTTAGCCCTCACCGGCTGAGGTTTGAGCTGCGCAACCTCTTCCTCCAGTTTGACGATCCGGTCCTTCAACGTGTCATCCTTTACGATCACTTTGAATCGGGAAAGTTTTGCCGAACCGGGGTACTCGGCGTTATCGGATATGACGCGGCGCAAATGGATCACCTTGATGCTCTTATCGACCGTCACCCTTTGCAGCTGTTCTATCTTCCTTGCGAAGTCATCTCATTCGGCCGAAACCCGAACCAAACACTTAGACAGAAGTCCAAACACTTAGACAGAAGTCCAAAACCAAAACAACACTTTTCATTCATCATCAAAAGCGGTGGCCAGTCCGCAAAAGGCATTACACTGATTGAAAGAAAAAACAAAACAAGAAACTACAAAAAAATTGCGAGGGGATCAGGGGTCCACTTGCGTCGCAGCATCGACCTCGGGCACGTCGTTAGATGGCCCCTTGATCCTCCCCTCGACCTGGGCATTCGCCACAGGTGGGTCGGTCTCCTCCTCCTCGTCATCGCCTTCGGCTTCGTCGCCTTCACCTCCCTCCTCCTCACCGCCTGAGGGCGACCCGGGCCACAGTCTATAGCCGACCCGCTCGAAGCCGGGGACACGATCCTGAACATGATCGAGTGCCCTCTGATAGGACCTCTCCATGTTCTCGGCCATGTGTTTCTTCGCCTCGGCCTCAACCTCAGCCTCTACCTCAGCTCTGATCTTCACGGCCAGCGCCTCTTTCTCCGCCTTCAGGTCGGCCAGAGACTTCATCGACGTGGCCAGCTCCTCGACAGCCTTCTGGGCCTTGGCAGACTCCGCGTCAAGTCGCCCCTTGAATCTCTCCAAGTCCGCCTCAAGATCGGCGACCCGGACTTCTAAGGCCTCGACCCGCCGCTGCTCGGCCTCGAGCTACCGAACCGCCTTGACCTTCTCAGCCCTGTCCTTGTCGCTGGCAGCCTTCAGCTCCTTCTCTTGCGCGGCGAACGTCTCGAGGAGGTGGCCGAAGTGGCAGGTAGCCTGCAAAGACAACGATCAGAGCAATGTGCAAGCCGAGCAGCAAACTTGAAGAAATTCGCAAAGAAGACACTTACCGACACAAGCGACCGAGCCACTTCATAGGTGTCGTCACCGACCGTCCCCGCCTTCAGCGCGGCTCTGTCCTTCGGGGTCGCCAAGTGCTTGACGACCTGCACTGACATCTGCGAGTTGTCAAGGAATCCGCCGTGATTCTTCACCCGCCAGTTCGGCACAAACAATTGCTTGTGCTGCTTGGTCAAGATTTCCTCGGCCGCTTTGGTCAGCGGCGGAGCCTCCAGCGTCAGCGCCGCGTTAACATCAAAGGCCCCCTCAATCACGCTCGGGGCCACAGGTGCCGAGGGCTCCTCGGCAACAACCACCTCCGAGGGCACCTCAGTAGCCGGAGGAGGCGGGGTGGTGGTAGAGGCGACCGTGGGCTGCGGAGTCGACGAGGCAGCCGCGGCCACCCTCTTCCTCTTTCTGCCTCCGGCCAACTTGCACCTATCGGCCATCATGGCATTGAAATCAATCTTCATCGCTTCTGCATCGGACAAAAAAAAAATTCAGCAAGACGAACTAAAGACTTGAAAGAAAAACGAAAATAAATGAGATGTCAGGAGCATACTCGGGTCGATGGGGCTAAGGCCGGACCCGAACAGCATCTCCTCAGTCAACTCCCTCCAACTCAACAGGGGAAGGGCCATGATCTTTCTTGCCACCTCCTCCTCGGCCTCAGACAGTACAGGGTCGGCTCTCACAAATTTCGGCACCTGCACTTTTCACCGGGTCGGAATGTGCCGTATCGCCTCACCCCTTAATATAAAATACTTCTCTTTCCAACCCTTAATTGAGTCGGGGTTTTCTATGATCCTAACACCCTTCCTCGGCCTTAAGTAGTACCGATGCTCCGTCTTGTGCTGCCGGTTTATTCGATACAGGCCTCGGAAGACCGTTAGGTCCGGCTCGACTTCAGCTTTGTAGCACTGAAGCAAGAAAGCGTTCACATGACGCCAAGTGTTCGGCATGAATTGGGTCGGCGCGAGGCAGAACCAGCCGAGCATCTGGAGGATGAAAGGATGCAGCGGGAAACGTAGTCCGGCATTCAAGGAGTCGAAGTCGAACATGCACATATCCGACGATGACAGCTTGGAATTTGCTCGCATCTCAGGACCGGGGATCATCAGTTTGTACTCCGGAGGGATGGCGAATTCTTTTCTGATCCGATGGAGATCCCTCTAGGATAACACCGAAATGATCTCGTCGGCTTCGGTGGGAAGGGCCGGGTTAGGTTCTTCGACGATTTTCGACTTTATGTAGATCGCCCTCTCCAAAAGGTTGCCCTCATACTGCCTGACCCCCGAATGCCCGGACAGAACAGAGGGATATCGTCCCATCTCGGGGGCTTGCTTCGGGTTTTCCAGAATCACCGCCACCACGGGAGATTGGGTCGCCACCCTCCTCTTCTTCTTCTCCTGTCTCGCCTCGGTAGCCGACGGTTCGGCGACCTGCTTCCCCTTCCTTCGGGCCCCCGCCCTTCTTCTCTCCTCGGCGCCATCATCGCCCGAAGACGAGGCCCCACTCCCCGAGTTGACTCTTGACATCTCTAGAAAAAAGCTAAGGCAAAGTAGACTGACCTTTGAAGTGACGTTCACGGTCGGAAAGTGCTTGCCGGAAATTGCCTGGCCCACGCGACAGCCAACGTCACCACCTTGGAGCAAGAATCGCTGCTAGCAGAGAACTTAGAGAACAAAAGTGAAATCTTGGAGTGAAAAGTAAGAAATGAGCTTGGGAGTGGGGGAGTGAAAACTTATAACCCTTTGGGATAGTGGGCCTTCTTGGGAACCTCAAAGGCTCACTAAGAAGCCAAAGCGCCAAGCGGAAAGTTGCGACGTTACGAGAAGCAAAAAACTCTTCAAATCACTCAAGTCAACGACTCGGCCACCGGTCTGCCAAGCCGAGCTATCCAACAGCCCGGATAAGCAATCGAGCTACTGAGTTCCTTCAAAAATATCCAACTCGGTGCCTCGGCCAACAGCGCCAATGCTCCGAGCCGAGATGACGAGGAACCGACCCTCGTATATGGAGAAAAATCATTCCGAGGCGAAGTCACCGTCGGATCCCTCCAAAATTCGCGTCAGAATTCGATGGACGGTTCAGATCATGCCATGCCCACAAAATGACAAGATAACGTTTTCTCGTGATCTGAACCCCATCCTCGTGATGCGCGCCATGATGAACGGACCAGATCCGCCCACATGTACCTTCCGAACTGCCTGCCATCGCCCTTTTCAACCGAGCTACCGAACAGCTTAGTCGAGCAGCCGAGCCACTGGGCTCAAAAAAATGGAACCATCAAGGGACGCTTCCTTCAAAAATATCCAACTTGGCGCCTCGGCCAACATCGGCAATGCTCCGAGCCGAGATGACGAGGAACCGACCCTCGTATATAGAGAAAAATCCTTCCAAGGCGAAGTCACCGTCGGATCCCTCCAAAATTCGCGTCAGAATTCAATGGACGGTTCAGATCTTGCCACGCCCACAAAATGACAAGATAACCTTTTCTCGTGATCTGAACCCCATCCTCGTGATGCGTGCCATGATGAACAGACCAGATCGGCCCACATGTACCTTCCGAACTGCCTGCCATCGGCCTGCTCAACCGAGCTACCGAACAGCTTAGTCGAGCAGCCGAGCCACTGGGCTCGAAAAAATGGAACCACCAAGGGACGCTTCCTTCAAAAATATCCAACTCGGCGCCTCGGCCAACAGCGCCAATGCTCCGAGCCGAGATGACGAGGAACCGACCCTCATATATGGAGAAAAATCCTTCCGAGGCCAAGTCACCGTCTGATCCCTCCAAAATTCGCGTCAGAATTCGATGGACGGTTCAGATCTTGCCACACCCACAAAACGACAAGATAACGTTTTCTCGTGATCTGAACCCCATCCTCGTGATGCGCACCATGATGGACGGACCAGATCCGTCCACGTGTACCTTCCGAACTGCCTGCCATCGGCCTGCTCAACCGAGCTACCGAACAGCTTAGTCGAGCAGCCGAGCCACTGGGCTCGAAAAAATGGAACCATCAAGGGATGCTTCCTTCAAAATATCCAACTCAGCGCCTCGGCCAACAGCACTGAATCTCCGAGCCGAGATGACGAGGAACCGACCCTCGTATATGGAGAAAAATCATTCCGAGGCGAAGTCACCGTCGGATCCCTCCAAAATTCGCGTCAGAATTCGATGGACGGTTCAGATCTTGCCACGCCCACAAAACGACAAGATAAAGTTTTCTCGTGATCTGAACCCCATCCTCGCGATGCGCACCATGATGGACGGACCAGATCCGCCCACGTGTATCTTCCGAACCGAGGCGCTGACCATCCGAGCCGAGATGACGAGGAACCGACCCTCGTATATGGCGAAAAAACTCGCCGACCCATATCAGCCGTTGGATCTTGTAAAAAAGCGCGCTCGTCATGATGGACGGTTCAGATCTTGCCACGTCCACTACACGACAAGATAGCGTTCTATGGGGATCTACGCTGAGATGGACCGCCCAGATGATGCCACGTACCTCGGATCCTCCGAGCCGAGGCACTGACCTTCCGAACCGAGGCGCTTACCATCCGTGCCGAGATGACGAGGAACCGACCCTCGTATATGGCAAAAAACTCGCCGACCCATATCAGCCATTGGATCTTGTAAAAAAGCGCGTTCGTCATGATGGACGGTTCAGATCTTGCCACGTCCACTACACGACAAGATAGCGTTTTATGGGGATCTACGCTGAGATGGACGGCCCAGATGATGCCACGTGTTGGTTCTTGATTTTGATGATCACAACACAGTGCAACATGTGTCTATATTATACAGCTGACATTGCAGTGCAGAGACTAAACAAACAAACAAGCTCAAACAGATACAGATGAAGAAGACAAGGATCAAATTTCAAACTCAAGACTCAAGACTCAAGACTTCAAGCTCAAATGTGTTATCTTATTTTGTCTTGTAAACATTGTATTTTATTTCTTGTTGAGTCTTAGTATGATGTAAAGCCTTGTCAACACACACACACACATACTCAAAATTTCATAATGTGTGTCTCTTAAAAACCCCCAAAAATAAGTCAAAACAGTTTGAAGAATTTTAACTCTTAAGTACCAGTCGACTTAAGCTTTTGCCAGTCGACTGATAAGTACAAAACTGTTTAAAATTATTCAAACTCTGATCAGTCGACTCATATGGCAACCCAGTCGACTGTTCGAGAGCTTTTGACCGTTTTCTGATTTTCAAAATCGAAGTTTTTCAAATTCAAAAGTTCTGATCCGTTGGTTGACAGTTATGTAACCGTTTTCCAACGTTCAGAAGATCAAAACTCCTTATATAGAGTTTCATATCTCTCTGAAAAGAACAGAACTTAACACAACTTGATTTCATATACTTCCGAGCATTCTAGTGAAAAACTTTCTAAGAGATTTTCTGTGAGAAACAAAGCTTTAAAAGTTCATACACTTTGGTTCTCTACATTCAGTCCAGTATAGCATTGAATTCGCTCTGGACTGAGTATAGAAGTCAACCTTGTGATTTAGCCTCGTGCATCAACACATACACTAACAAGGCTATAGGTTGATTGTAAAAATTCTTCTTGTACTTTTGCTCTCGGTTGGAGAGTGGTTGTTGACTCTTGGTTGAAGAGTCGGTGTCGTTTCACTCTTGGTTGTAGAGTGGGTCTGCTTTCTCTGGTTGAGAGAAAGGACTACGGGTTAGACAAGGTTGTTGTCGTAACGCCGTAGGGTATTCTTGTAATTTTTTCAAGAATAGTGGAAATCTCAAGTGGGTTGCTTGGGGACTGGATGTAGGTCGGGAGGACCGAACCAGGATATATCTTGTGTACTCTGTGATTGATTATCTTGTGGTTGCATTTACTTTTGCTAAATTAAGTTCTGCAAAACTTGTCTGGCCAGTCGACTCAGCTTCGTATCAGTCGACTGACCAGTCTCGTATTAGTTATTCTCTTTGTCTCATCAGTCGCCTGCCTTATCTATAAGTCGACTGCATCAAGAGTTTAAATTTCTTTTATTTTGGCTATATCAGTCGACTGGTTCACCACTAAGTCGACTGTGCCGAGAGAAATTATTTATTCCGCAATTTATTTTTGATAAACACTATTCACCCCCCCTCTAGTGTTTGTTGCTTAGCCTACAGGATCCTACACTTGGTATCAGAGCAAGGTTACAGGCTATGGCAACTACTTCAAATACAAATCAGTACCATGAAGGCTAATCTACACAATGGCCACCACTATTTGATGGAACGAACTACAATTATTGGAAGTGCCGAATGCGAATCTATCTCCAATCAATCAACTATGAGATATGGCAAATGACAGAGACGGAATATACTGCCCCTACCATTCCATATGCACAATGGAATGATGATCAAAAGAGTCAGACTATGAACAATGCCAAAGCAATGAATGCTCTATTTTGTGCACTAACAAAGGAAGAATTCAACCGTGTATCCAATGCTACAACCGCATATCAAATTTGGCATACACTCGAGGTAACACATGAAGGAACGAATAAAGTAAAAGAGTCTAAAATTTCTGTTCATGTCCACAGGTTTGAGATGTTCAGAATGAAGGACAATGAGACTGTGTCTGAGATGATTACAAGATTCACAGACATCACCAACTCTCTTGTGGCGCTTGGAAAGACTTATACCCAAGCAGAGATGGTCAGAAAAGTTCTACGAGCACTCACTCCAGATTGGGAGAAGAAAACCACAGCAATAGAGGAGGCGAATGACTTGTCAACACTTACTCTCGAGAATCTTGTTGGTAATCTCATGGCATATGAGGTCCAACTTGAAGATCGAAAGAAAGATACTGAATCACACCAAGCAAAGAAAAAATCATTGGCTTTTAAAGCCATGACTGACTCAGAAGATGAGAAAGAAGATGAAGAAGAAATAGCAATGTTCACTCGGAAATTCAAGAAGTTCTTAAAGAAGGGTAAGTTTCATTCTAAAATTAAAGATTCTAATGACCCTCCTACATGTTTCAGGTGCAATAAAATAGGTCACATGAAGAAGGATTGTCCCTTAGAAAATGCAAAGAACAAGGGAAAAGCATCCAACTTCAAAAAGGACAAATATCCAAAGAACAAATTTGTCAAGAACAAAAAGGCCTATCAAGCTACATGGGATGATAGTGATTCATCTTCCGAAGAAGAAACGGATGAAAATAACGAAGTGGCAAATGTATGTTTTATGGCTGCACAACAAGAGCATGTAAGTAATGATTATGATTCCGAAGATCTTCTTGATGCGTTTAATGAAATATTCCAGGAGTTAAAGAAAGAAAAGATTAGAGTTAAGAATCTTGAGAAAGTGAATCAAACACTTAATCAAGAAAATCTTAACCTTGATAAGGAAGTAAAATCCTTAAATTCTCGCATTGCAAGTTTAGATACTGATCTTGAAACTCTCAAAAAGAATTATGAAGAGATTTCAAAGAATGTGTCTAAGTTTAACAGAGGCAAAGAGAATTTAAATGATATGCTTCATCATCAAGTTACATCTAGTCAAAAATTTGGACTTGGTTTTAAGAAATCTTCTATAAAAGAATCTCCTGTTTTAAACACTAGTAAGAATAAGTCAGCATCTATTTCTAGTGTTACACACAAGTTGTATGATTTCTTTGCAAAACCAAAGGTTGTTCAATTCAGTGATAAAAGTAATACTAACATTCGGTTAAGTCGACTGAACCATACAACCAGTCGTCTGTCCAGAGAAAGTGGATCTTATTCCACGAGATCAAAACCTCTTATAAGTCGATCTAGTGCATCTACCAGTCGACTGGTGTACACCAACAGTCGACTGAGCAACACTGGTAAGTCGACTGGACAGAACAAACTAGTATGGGTTCCAGTCAATCTTAATCAGAATGATAGAATTGCTTATATCAATTCTTATATGCTGAATGTGTGTAATTCTGCCGATTATATTTCTGCTTATGGAGGAAGATCAAACTCTTCATGGGTTTGGTTTCCCCCAAACTAATGTGCTTTGGACCCAATAAAAAGGGTACCATATTTACCTCAAATTTTTTATAGGTACCCAAGAAAGAACGCTGGATATTAGACAGCGGATGTTCAAAACACATGACAGGGCATGCCAACTTACTATCCACCATTCAAAATATAGATGGAGGAACCGTCACCTTTGGAGATAACAACAAAGGCAAAGTCATCGGTATTGGCATGGTCGGTAAAATATCTAACCCTATTATAGAAAATGTGCTATTAGTTAATGGTTTAAAGCATAATCTCTTAAGTATTAGTCAATTGTGTGATAAAGGTTATAAAATAGTTTTTGAAAAAGATGCATGCTTAATTTATGATTCTACTATGCAAAATATTATTTTTCAAGGCTTTCGTAAAAATAATATTTATGAATTATGTTTGAATGCAATTGATTTTTCAAATGATTTTTGTTTGATAGCCTCTAACAATGAATCTTGGTTATGGCATAGAAGATTTGGACATGTGAACATGAAAAATCTCTCAAAATTATCTAAATATAACCTAGTTAAAGGACTGCCAAAACTATCCTTTAAAAAGGATAAGTTATGTGATGCATGTCAACTAGGAAAACAAATCAAATCCACTTTTAAAACAAAAGACGTAATCTCTACTAGTAGGCCACTTGAATTAATTCATATGGATTTATTTGGCCCTACTAGAGTTGCTTCTTTAAATAAAAGTAGATATGTGTTTGTTTTAGTAGATGATTTTTCACGATTCACTTGGACATTCTTTTTAAAACATAAAAATGATGCTTTTGAAGAATTTGCACATTTTTGTAAACGTGTTCAAAATCAAAGATCTCTAACCATAGTCACTATTAGAAGTGATCATGGTGGAGAATTTGAAAATGAAACATTTACAGAATATTGCAACAAGAATGGTATAACACATTCATTTGCATTTCCTAGAGCTTCACCACAAAATGGTGTGGTTGAAAGGAAAAATAGGACTTTGCAAGAATGCGCACGTACTATGCTTGTTGAAAGCAATCTACCAAAGCATTTTTGGGCTGAAGCTGTTGCTACAGCTTGTTATGTTTTGAATAGAATTCTTCTAAGACCAAAACTAAAGAAGACTTGTTACGAGTTATTTTTTAATAAAATTTCTAAAGTCTCTTACTTTAAGACATTTGGTTGCAAGTGTTTTATTCTAAACACAAAAGATAATTTAGACAAATTTGATCCTAGATCTAATGAGGGTATCTTTTTGGGATACTCAAATAGGAGTAAAGCATATAGAATTTTCAATAAGTCTACAATGACTATTGAAGAATCAATGCATGTTACATTCGATGAATCCTTACCTTCATCAACATTAAATAAAGATGATGAAACTGAGTTATCACCTTTAGATAATGTGATTAAATCCTTAGAGCAAACTAATCTGTCTGATAAGTCGACTGATAAGGTATCCCAGTCGACTGACGTAAAGCAGTCGACTGAAGAACAAGTCAAGTCGACTGATCCGATTGAGATATCTTCAACTTTACCAAAGTCATTTGTTGAAGTTAAAGATCATCCTCATGACTTAATAATTGGTGACATCTCCCATGGTATTCAGACACGTTCACATGTTAATATGATCTCTCATACAGCATTCTTATCGGATTTTGAACCGAAAAATATACAAGAAGCTTGTGAGAATGAATATTGGATGAATGCCATGCAAGATGAACTAAACCAATTTATAAGGAATGGTGTATGGGATTTAGTTCCTAGACCTCCTGATCAGACTATCATTGGTACCAAATGGGTATTCAAAAATAAGTTAGATGAATCAGGACAAGTTGTAAGGAACAAGGCTAGATTAGTTGCCCAAGGATATAATCAAGAAGAAGGTATAGATTTTGATGAAACATATGCTCCTGTTGCTAGACTAGAATCTATTCGTATTTTATTATCTTTTGCTTACTTTATGAATTTTATACTTTATCAAATGGATGTGAAAAGTGCTTTTCTTAATGGGTTTATTAAGGAAAATGTTTATGTTAAACAACCACCAGGTTTTGAACATGAACAATTTCCAGATCATGTTTATAAATTGAAAAAGGCTTTATACGGTCTTAAACAAGCACCTCGTGCTTGGTATGATTGTTTAAAAACTTTTCTTTTAGAAACAGGATTTGAAATAGGTAAAGTAGACACTACTTTGTTTATCAAAAGAGTTGAGAATGATATCTTAATCATACAAATATATGTTGATGATATAATTTTTGGTTCTACAAATAATAATCTATGTCAAGAATTTACTAATACCATGAAAAATGAATTTAAGATGAGTCACATGGGTGAACTCAATTATTTCCTTGGATTGTAAATTAAACAATCCTCAAATGGCATATTTATCAATCAAGGCAAATATGCAAAGGAATTACTCAAACGTTTTCACATGGATAGTACTAGTAGTAAATCCACACCTATGGCTACTACTACTACTCTTGACAAAGATTTATTAGGTAAGAGTGTTGATCAAAAACTCTATCGAGGTATGATTGGTTCACTCTTATATATTACTGCAAGTAGACCAGATATTATGCTCAGCGTATGTTTATGTGCTAGATATCAATCTAGTCCTAAAGAATCTCATTTAAAAGTAGTGAAACGAATTTTAAGATATATTAAAGGCACATCTGAATATGGTTTATTTTATCCACGCACCGATAACTTTCAACTTTTGTCTTATAGCGATGCCGATTTTGCTGGAAGCAAAACTGATCGCAAGAGTACTAGTGGTACATGTCACTTTTTGGGACATTCCCTAGTATCTTGGTGCAGTAAAAAGCAAAACTCCGTATCCCTATCAACCACAGAAGCTGAATATATCGCTGCAAGTTTGGCATGTGCACAAATTTTATGGATGAAACAAACCTTGTTAGATTATGGTATTTCATTTGAGAAACCCTCAATTATGTGTGATAATACCAGTGCAATTAATCTATCTAAAAATCCGATTCAACATTCACGTACGAAACATATTGATATTCGACATCATTTTCTACGTGATCATGTTTTAAAAGGAGATATATCTTTAGACTTTATCTCTACTGATAAACAAGTAGCAGATATATTTACTAAGCCCCTTAAAGAAGATACTTTCATTAAGTTAAGGAGAGAACTTGGAATTTGTGATTTTATTGATACTTGTTGAACATGGCTTCTGTTAAGTCGACTATCTTTGTGTATAAGTCGACTGAACTGCTTTTTAAACATATACATTTTTTATTATCTAACCAGTCGACTGATTAGTAGATATATCTGTTTTATGCTCTTCTCGACTCAGTCGACTGATAACCCCTACCAGTCGACTGTCGCGAGATAAATTGTCTTCAGCGAGTCTTCATCACAGTTTTTGAGATAAAACTGCTCAAATTCTCACCCGTGACTTCTTATCTCAGCCGTTGAGATCTCTTCCTTGCATCTGAGCCGTAAATTCTCTGTTAAAAACCCTTTACCAGCCCCTCTTTCTCACTTTTACCGATCTCAATTTCACCCCCAAATTTTCCAAACCCTAAGGCAAGAGAAGAAGAAGCTCATTCGACCAGATCTCAAGTCGACTGCTGGCTGCTCTCTCTTCCATCTTGGTAAAATCTCGATTTCTTGTCTCCTTTCAAAACTCTAATGGCACCCAAAAGATCTAAGAGAACTCACGAGGGTACATCCTCTTCACAAGAGTACACCCAATACCTCTTGAGTCCCGATCTACTTGATCGTTGGTATCTCTTTTGCACCATTCAAATCTTCCGTGGAAGATTTGTAAATTTTGGTGATTTAGATCGTTTTAACCTCACTCCACTTTTTCAAAATTGTAGTCTTTATGAGTTTCTATCTTTATCCAACCAACCAAACTACTATCCCCAACTCATTTATTTGTTTTATACAAATATGAGAATTGTTCAAAAACCAAATGGGGATGTCTTAATCTGGTCGTCTGTGAAAAATATTAAAATGACTATAACACCGACTAGGATTAATGCAATGTTGGGTATAGATGATGGTGGACTTCATCTTGATGATGTAATTCTAGATGATGCCTCAATATTATCTAGAATTCTCTTACCAAATTCTCAACTTCCAATGACTAGCAGAAATCTAAGACCAATTGCTAAGCTTGTCGGTAGAATATTAGCTTATAACATCCTTCCTAAAAAGGAAAGTTATGATCAATATTCTACTGAGTTACAAAAGGCTATATATGCAATTTTTGGTAGGATAGCTGTTGATTGGGGTCAAGTTATATTTTTCAAACTTTCTTAAGACCACACTCATTTTCTACCCTTTGGAGGTTTCCTTACTAGAGTCTTTATTTCTTTTGGAGTTGATCTAGATTCTGAGACAAATGTAGTATCTCGATATGAGTGTTTCGATCGTGCTAGTTTGGCACGAATGAAACTCCTTGATGCTCCTACTCGGTCACCTCCTAGGTCTCCTCTAATGTCCCAAGCTCCCTTAGGTTCATCTTCTAGACCTAGAGCCCCTCAACCTTCTACTTCTGATGATCCACCTCTCCCTCAAGCCAATTATGATGATCCCCGAACCATGTACGACTGTGTGTCTTACCTAATGAATCATTCAGTCACAGTCGATAGACAACTTTCTTCCCTTGGTTCCAAAATAGACAATGTTGGTTCTGAGGTAGCCCATCTCACTCATCTCTTCACTTCTCAGTTTTCTCCTCCTTCTCAAGATGAAGATGAAGACTCCGACGAAGATGATGATTGAAGACCTTTTTATCTTTTTTATGTATTTTCTTTTTTTATGATTGACGATTACTGCTTTTTATTATTATTTATGTAATTTTTCTTTAATGCAGTTTGTTTCAATGAATTAGGCTTTCCTGTTAAATGCTAAATCTTGTTATTTAATGCTTTTTGATGATTCCAAAGGGGGAGAGAAAGCATGTGTTTTTGTCTGTGTGTTATGTTTTATCTGTGATACAATTGTTCAGCATATAATATTTTGAGTATTCAAAATATCTTTCTGGTCAGTCGACTTCCCCAAGGATACAGTCGACTGCTGCTGCAGCTATGAAACTTGCTGCATCTGTGATATTTGATATAATGCTTTCATGTTCTGGTCAGTCGCCTGATTTATTCTCCAGTCGACTGATACATTCTGTATATCAGAGTTTTTATTTTATGTATGCATATTGTGTTTTTCATAGGGGGAGTTTTCAAAATCTAAGCTTGTATGTCTGTTTATAAACTGTTATCAGTTATTGTGTTGTCATCATCAAAAAGGGGGAGAATGTTGGTTCTTGATTTTGATGATCACAACACAGTGCAACATGTGTCTATATTATACAGCTGACATTGCAGTGCAGAGACTAAACAAACAAACAAGCTCAAACAGATACAGATGAAGAAGACAAGGATCAAATTTCAAACTCAAGACTCAAGACTCAAGACTTCAAGCTCAAATGTGTTATCTTATTTTGTCTTGTAAATATTGTATTTTATTTCTTGTTGAGTCTTAGTATGATGTAAAGCCTTGTCAACATACACACACACACATACTCAAAATTTCATAATGTGTCTCTTAAAAACCCCGAAAAATAAGTCAAAATAGTTTGAAGAATTTTAACTCTTAAGTACCAGTCGACTTAAGCTTTTGCCAGTCGACTGATAAGTACAAAACTGTTTAAAATTATTCAAACTCTGATCAGTCGACTCATATGGCAACCCAGTCGACTGTTCGAGAGCTTTTGACCGTTTTCTGATTTTCAAAATCGAAGTTTTTCAAATTCAAAAGTTCTGATCCGTTGGTTGACAGTTATGTAACCGTTTTCCAACGTTCAGAAGATCAAAACTCCTTATATAGAGTTTCATATCTCTCTGAAAAGAACAGAACTTAACACAACTTGATTTCATATACTTCCGAGCATTCTAGTGAAAAACTTTCTAAGAGATTTTCTGTGAGAAACAAAGCTTTAAAAGTTCATACACTTTGGTTCTCTACATTCAGTCCAGTATAGCATTGAATTCGCTCTGGACTGAGTATAGAAGTCAACCTTGTGATTTAGCCTCGTGCATCATCACATACACTAACAAGGCTATAGGTTGATTGTAAAAATTCTTCTTGTACTTTTGCTCTCGGTTGGAGAGTGGTTGTTGACTCTTGGTTGAAGAGTCGGTGTCGTTTCACTCTTGGTTGTAGAGTGGGTCTGCTTTCTCTGGTTGAGAGAAAGGACTACGGGTTAGACAAGGTTGTTGTCGTAACGCCGTAGGGTATTCTTGTAATTTTTTCAAGAATAGTGGAAATCTCAAGTGGGTTGCTTGGGGACTGGATGTAGGTCGGGAGGACCGAACCAGGATATATCTTGTGTACTCTGTGATTGATTATCTTGTGGTTGCATTTACTTTTGCTAAATTAAGTTCTGCAAAACTTGTCTGGCCAGTCGACTCAGCTTCGTATCAGTCGACTGACCAGTCTCGTATTAGTTATTCTCTTTGTCTCATCAGTCGCCTGCCTTATCTATAAGTCGACTGCATCGAGAGTTTAAATTTCTTTTATTTTGGCTATATCAGTCGACTGGTTCACCACTAAGTCGACTGTGCCGAGAGAAATTATTTATTCCGTAATTTATTTTTGATAAACACTATTCACCCCCCCCCCCCTCTAGTGTTTGTTGCTTAGCCTACAGGATCCTACACTGCCACGTACCTCTGATCCTCCGAGCTGATGCACTGACCTTCCGAACCGAGGCGCTGACCATCCGCGCCGAGATGACGAGGAACCTGACCTTCGTATATGGCGAAAAAAACTCGCTGACCCATATCAGCCGTTGGATCTTGTAAAAAAGCGCGCTCGTCATGATGGACGGTTCAGATCTTGCCACGTCCACTACACGACAAGATAGCGTTTTATGGGGATCTACGCTGAGATGGACGGCCCAGATGATGCCACGTACCTCGGATCCTTCGAGCCGAGGCACTGACCTTCCGAGCCGAAGCGCTGACCCTCCGAGCCGAGGAACCGAGGAGCCGACCCTCGTATACGGCGAAAAAACCTGCCGAGGAACGGGGACCGTCTGATTACTCAGAAATTCACGCTCCGCTCTGATCGAAGGCCCAGATTATGCCACGTCATAAATCAGTATTTAAAAATCGATTTTTATTTATTTAAATCGTTTTATTTATTTAAAAATTGCGAAAAATTGCTAAAATTCGAGAAAACTAGCTAAAAATTCTAGACAATAATTAAAAATTCGGAGGGATATTTTTGAGCCCCTGAACGAACAATTATTGCCTAGAATGTACTGTTAAGCCCCCCGAACAATTAGTTAACACATCGCAAAATTAAATAAATAGCCCGAAAAAATAGATAAAAACTCGATACAAACTCGATGCATCATATGGCTTCAAAAAAAAAAAAAAAAAAAAAAAGAGAGAAGAAATTACCTTACTACCCACTTCAGGATTCAAAATCACCCATTCGGACTCCGATACAACCCCACTAGCCACTGAAACAGTCAAACTACTCCTCAAAGACTGATCGCCCTCAGCCTTTAGGAGTGGGGGGCTCGTGATGTGGCTAAAAATAGGGGTTTAATCGAGACCGTCCAAATTGGACACGAATCCTGAAGCTCAGGGGTAAAATAGTAATTTCACCTACAAACGGGTCTGAAGCGGGTACTGGGTTCCCTTCTCATAGATCCAATAACCCGCGAACGGGTCCACCACAACTGGGTGCGGGCTTCAACCCGCAACAAACCCGGTCCTGCAGGATAGAATTAAGGTTTCTGATTAATATTAATCAACGGCCCTGATTCATATCTATCCCTTCACTGGGGATTAGGGATTACATTCCTTATCTATACACATGAATTGCATGCCTAATCTGTTCCCTGAGACGCCTATAAATACCCCCCATCCATCTCCATTAAGAGGTAATCAATTTTTCTCTAGTTTTTGCGCTCTTTCATAGTCTTCCAGATTACTGACTTGAGCGTCGGAGGGTGCGTCGCCGGGAACAACCCCGGTGTCTCGCACTTTTTGCAGGTGCACGGCGGGAACAACGATCAAACCCCGGCGGAACAGGTACACAGGTTTACTATTCAGTTTCCCTAAGAATCCACAAATTCTATCTGTTTGCCCTCACACCAAAATTAGCGGCATCAATAACCTAAAGAACAAATTAATTTAACCTAATAAGAACAACTGCCAAACAAAAAAATTGCAGTACATGTTAATATGAATATTGTATCATGTTAATAACTTCAACATAATATAAACTCATTGAATTAAATGTCCTAAAACAATTTTGACAATCATGGAATTTGGGGATGAAATTGATGGTAAGGTTCATAAATATTTTTATAGTTTGTGTAAATTAAACCCAACCATGAAATTTGGCGATTTTGGGTAAACTGACACCAACTACTTGTAAAAAAACAGAACAACAACATAATACAGGAAAGAACCGAACAAATTTAACCACTATAACATAAAGAACAAATTAAATTAACCTAATAAGAACAACTTCCAAACAAATAAATTGCAATACATGTTAATATGACCTAATTGATGGAATGTACATGAGTGACAGTATTGACATTTACATGAGATACCAAGAAATGGAGGAGGACCAATGTCAAGTGCCATATAATGATGTCAACCAGAGCATTTGAATGATGTTATAGCAGTAAAGATTGACACATAAAATTCGTCGAACCCGTACAGTTAGCAAAGGCGAGAAGACTATGATAAAGATGATTTATACTCGGACCAAATAAATATTTTTTCCCTATCCTTGTCACAGTTCTCCCCTAATCATTAATCATACAGCTGAAATTTAAAACCAACATAATTACAATATTCTTTTTTACTAAAACTAATGATCATATAATGTAGAAAAAATGACAGACAAAGGAAAAGATGATAATGATAGTAAACTAACATAAAGCACAAAATGCTAGTAAAGTAAGCAACACAGGACCTGGATATTAATCATCAATCTACAAAGACTAATAATCAAAAAGCACAAAAAACTAGCATAGTAAGCAACACAGGACTGGATATTAACCATCAATTTACAAATAATAATCAAAGTATGTGTGAGTCTTCTGATAGTATACCATTGAAAAGACTAATAATCAAAGTATGTGTGGGTCTTATGATAGTATACCATAGAATTTGGGAATTTTTTGTATGGAGGTGAGAGGTGGCGTGGGGGGCGGAGCAGAGGTGGAGGCGGCGAACAGGGGTGGCATTCGCAAGCAGCGATCGCGAGCGGCGTTCCCAAGTGGCGATCGGGAGCGGCGGCGTGCACGAGTGGCGATCGGGAGCGGCGATCTGGAGCGGCGGCGTTCGCGAGTGGCGATCTGGAGCGGTGAGCACGGGCGGCGTTCACGAGCGACGATCGGATTTGGGGTGGGGGGGAGAAACGTGGGTTTTTTAATTTAATTCTGCTAATAAAAAATGTGGAGTGCACGTGTGACTTCCTACTTTTGCTCTCTTTTCTCTATTTCAAAATGGAGAAAAAATAGATGATGTACGACTATTAGCTTTAGATATAATATAATATAATGGATTGAATAGAAATTTGGGCTTTAGGCTTCAGATTAATTCAAATAATATATATATAGAATGGTTTAAGAATGGACTGAGTTTGGATTTGGGTTTCACAATAAAAGAAGACAACTAATCAAATTATAGAATTGCGCTACAGTAGAGGTTCCAAATATAAATCTAATACAAAAGAATGAATTTAAGGGAGAGAAAAATAATTTACAAATAATTAAATAAAGACATCATAAAATGGATTAAAAGTCTGGGCTTTTACACAATATAAATATTCGAAAAGAAAAGAAGTGGGATTATAGAATGGAATAGGATTATAATTTCTAGGTTCTGACAAAATAATCGGATGATCAAATGAAAGCAATCGGGTTCAAAAGAACAGAAGAATTTATATGCGGGCTTGGGTTCATTCAAATAGGAGATACACAAAAAATTGAATTTAAACGAAAAAAAAATTATAAAAAAATTGAAATACAAGAATACAAAGAAAAAAAAAAATGAAAACTCATATAATCGGTATGAGGCTTTTGGCCCAAACTTATAAGCTAATATTTTGGCATTTAGTTTTATGACAGTTGGCAAATTTTTTTCCCTTTTTTTTTTCTTTCGTTAATGAAACTCTTTTGGATCGTTAGAGAGGGTGATAGTTTGTATGGAGGATGGAATGAAGTTGGGGGTAATCTCACCATATTTGAGATGTTGTGTACTTATCCTTCCTTTATTTTATGCTTGTTACTTGGAAATAAACTTGCAAAAAATGAATTTTCCAATAATATATATACATATGTTTTTTACATTGAGTTCGTTCCTGAACGGCCAAGCATGTATTTTGGTGAAAAATGAGTACTACTACTACATACAACCAAACATGGAAGGAATTTCTAACATCCTCATTTTACTTGGAATTTTTGTTTTCCATAAATTACATCTTTTACATACAAGCAAACTTCCTATTAGTCACCCGCTCTCAAGTTCCAAAAGTTTTCCGTTAAATCTCTATTGTAAAATTACATAATAACCCTCCAGCTGAGCTCTTTACATCTCTTCTCTTCTCCTACTCCTCCCTTACATAAACTAGTATTTTTCATGTGTGATGTATTTTTAATAAAGTATTGGAGTTGAACATGCAATACACGTAAGTCAGTAGTAATTAGCACGTGCGATGAATGTCTTTCTTTTTTTTTTTTAAATGGAGTTGAATGGGCGGCACGTAATTATAAAAAAATGAAGGAAAAAATTCGATTTGCATGTGCGAGATTCACGTGTAAAGAAATAGTTTTAGAATTGCACGTGTGTTGTACGTTTGAATAATTGAAAGAAAAAAAATTAATGGGGAAGTTGGCAGCAGTAGTGTAGCTACACTAGTAAGTGAGGTGGCACGTGCATATTACGTAAAGTGAAAGATTGACATCACTGATCATCGGCCTTCCCCCATTATAATATACTAGTATTTTAACGTGCGATGCACGTTTGGATAAAGAGTTATAGTTGAACATGTGATACACGTAGTCGGTAGTAATTAGTACGTGCGATGGATGCCTTAATTTTTAAAATAATCGGAGCTGAATGGGTGATACACGTATTTAAAAAAAATAAGAAGAAAAAACTTTGATTTGTATACGCGATGTACATGTTCATAAATAAATTTGGAGTTGCACGAGCGAAGCACGAGTTTGTTTGGTGACAAAATGGTGTTTGTTGTGTGACAAAAAAATATTTTAAAAATGTTTGTTTGTGACAAACTCTCCCATAAAATAGTAAGGAGATATATCTCTGCTATTTAATGGGAAAGTTTATCACCAAGCAAACATGTACATTGTAACCCAACAAATACATGCAATGCACATGCATAACTAATATAAAGGGGGTCTTAGGTTCGATGTCAGACAATGCCGGAATTTTTAAGAATATATATATATATATATTTATTGATATGGCTAAAAATGGGGTTAAATCGGAACCGTCCAAATCGGGAACGAATCTTAAAGCCTGGGGGTAAAATGGTAATTTCACCTACCAATGGGTCTGAAGCGGGTCCTGGGTCTTTTCCCCAAAAAACCCAATAACCCGCGAACGGATCCACCTCAACTGGGTACGGGTCCCAACCCGTAATAAACCCAGTCCAGCGGGATAGAATTAGGGTTTCTGATTAATACTAATCAACGGCCTTGATTCATATCTATTCCTTCACTGGGGATTAGGGATTACATTCCCTATCTAACCAAAGGGATTACATTCCTAATCTGACCCCCAACGACGCCTATAAATACCCCCCATCCATCTCCATTAAGAGGTAATCAATCTTTTGCCAATTTACGCTCTTTCATAATCACTTCTGATTACTAACTTGAGCGTCGAAGGGTGCGTCGCCGGGATCAACCCCGGTGTCTCGCACTTTTTGCAGGTGAATGGCGGGAGTCAACGGTCAAATTCCAGCGAAACAGGTAACAGGTTTGCTATTCAAAGTTTTCCAAGAATCCACAAATACTATCTGTTTGCCTCCACACCAGATTCAACGGCAACAGATTGGCGCCGTCTGTGGGAACTCAAACGAATATCAGCCTCCCCTCTTCCCGTTGGTCAGATCTTCTCCAGCCATGCCTTCTAGGAAAGTAAGATCCAGAGGGTCCAACAGTGGACCCAATCCCGATCAGCAACAGGAAGTCCCCATCCAACCCGCTTAGTAGCAGGGGCAACTTCCGCCTCAAGCCGAGGACCCTCTTCAACAGGACCAGCCTCCTCCTCAGAATCAACAACCTCCTAAGGGTCCCCCCGGTCCTCAAAATCCCGGAGCAGGGGTCTCACGTCCCAACCCGCAGAAACAACCTCTCCATCAGGACCACGTCTCCATCCACAATGCCTCTTCGGATTCTATGGCCTCCCACAATCCCCGAGCTTCCGACCGTCGCAACACCATCCTCAATCGGCAGAAGGATGAGGATCTTCGTCGCCGTGTGAATGAAAAGCGGGCCCGAGAGGGAGCCTCCCGCCAACAACGTCCGGATGAGCGATCTCCTCACCGCCGAGACTACAGAAGGTCCCCTACCCGAAGGGGGCGGAAAGAGTCCCCCGAGCATCACAGGAGAAGACCCCATTCCCCTGCCGGTCGGCAACATCCAAGGAGCGATGAGGCACCCATCACCCGTGCCGAGTTCCAGTAGTTCCAAGCAACCATCCTACAAGCTCTCAATCTCCGTCCCAACAACACCAATGCTCCAAGGATTCCCACTCCTCCTCCGGTCCGAAGTCCTCGCCGACGGTCCCTAACTCCTCCCCCAGCTCCTAGCAATCCCCGGCACATTTCTAGTCCTCGCCGCTCCAGGAGCTACCGTCGTCGTAGCCCCCGCTCTCCCTTGTACGAAGACGAGTCTAGAGGCTCGGTTGATTACCGTCGAAGGGATGACGCTGTCTACCGCCGTCTCCACGAAATGGAGAGGCGCTTGGGTCAGTTAGACCGAGAAGAAGAGCTTAGAGGAAGGACTCTTCGCCCTAGTCGACCTCCTTTTTTCCTGACCATAATGGAGGCACCCGTACCAATTGGCTTTAAACCTCCTCAATTCGAGACTTATTCCGGGGAGACTGACCCCGTCGATCACATCGAAAGCTTCAAGACCCTCATGCTCATCCATCAAGCTTCTGATGCTCTGCTATGCAAGACCTTCCCCGCAACTCTCAAGGGTCCGGCTCGAGAATGGTACTCTCGCCTTGCCCCATCCTCAATATTCTCCTTTGAGCAATTTGAGACCCTATTCGTCACCCACTTCGTGAGTAGCCGCCGAACTGAGAAGACCAGCATTTCGCTAGTCTACCTCAACCAGAAGAAGGGTGAGAAGCTGGGAGACTATGTGAAAAGGTTCACAGCGGAAGCAAGGTCCATAGCATCCCTCGACCAGTCGGTCGCTGCAGCAGCATTTCAGTCCAATGTCCTCAACTCCAGCCTCCGCTCCTCCCTCGCCAAGAAGCCCCCACAGAACTTCTCTGACCTCCTCCTCCGGAGCGAAAAGTATATTCGTGCCGAAGAAGCTGAGCACCGTCCCAACTTGGAGGGGTCTTCCTCCGGGTCTAAGAGAAAGGGAACAGAAGAGGAAGGGGCGAAGAAGCTCCAGAAGGATAACGACGGCCAGCGCCGACCTCCTCCCAGATTTGAAAAATTTACTCCCCTTAAAGCCAACATCTCCACAATTCTCATGGAAGTTGAGAAGAAGGGGGTGATACCTCCTGCACCAAAAATGAACACCTCCGGTAAGAAGAGGGATAAAGAGAAGTGGTGTTGTTATCACCGGGACCATGGCCACGACACCAATGATTGCCGGGCCCTGAAGAACGAGATAGAAGCCCTCATCCAGAGGGGTCAGCTAAACAGGTTTGTGAGAAAGGACCGAACTGATCCTCCTCCCCCGCCTCGGGGGGCTAACAAGCGTCCTGAACGCGATGAGACGCCCGACTTCGAAGAGGAGCGTGTCCTACACCTCATTCATGGAAGCCCAATGGGGAGCTCCTCCAACTCCTCTCGATAGGTGTTTATTAGGGAAGTTAATTCGGTCCGCGCCACACCTCCTCCTAAAGGCCTCGGAGTGCTCGTCACATTCTCAGATGAAGACCTTGAGGGTGTCCGAACCCCCCATTGTGACGCACTCGTCATCAATCTCCATATGGCGAACTTTAAAGTGGAGAGGATCCTGGTGGACAATGGAAGCTCCGTTAACATCTCTTCCTCGCCGCTTTCAAAGGCCTCAAACTATCCCGAGACAGACTCAAGCCCACCGGCTATACACTCCCTGGGTTCACGGGAGTGCCAGTGACTATTGAAGGGGTGATCACCCTCGACGTAACCGCTGGCAAAACTCCTACTACCCGAACGGAGTCGATGGACTTTATGGTCGTGGATGTCCCTGCAGCTTACAATGTTATTTTGGGTCGCCCCGGCTTAGTAGCTCTTGAAGCCGTCCCTTCCACCTATCACCTCAAGATGAAGTTTCCCACTCGGGCAGGGGTAGGGGAAGTAAAAGGCAATCAAGAAATGGCCCGCAAATGCTACATGACCTCTACCCTCGGTCCAGTCCTCTCCCTCGAAACTCTGGAAATCCCCCAAGATGTTGCCCGACCAACGTCCGAGCCGGTGGATGAGTTGGAGGAAGTACTCTTCTCTGAGCAGGATCCAAGCCGAAAGTTCTTTGTTAGCAAGACCCTCCCATCCGCCCTATGCTCCGACATAGTCCAGTGCCTCCGAAGGAACTGAGACCTCTTTGCTTGGTCAGCTGCAAACATGCCCGGAATTTCCGAAGAGCTCTTGGTCCACCACCTCAGCATTGCTCCGGGGTCCAAACCGATCCAATAGAAGAGGCACAAGTTCGCCCCCGAGCGCCAGCTAGCTATAAAAGAGGAGGTGGACAAGCTCTTGAAGGCCCGGTTCATACAAGAGGTAAACTATCCTGAATGGCTGTCGAATGTAGTGATGGTGAAGAAGTCCAATGGGACCCGGAGGATTTGTATCGACTTTACCGACCTCAATAAGGCATGCCCCAATGACCCTTTCCCTCTTCCAGGCATTGATACTTTAATTGACGCCACTTCGGGCCATGAACTCCTCAGCTTCATGGACGCCTTCTCAGGCTACAATCAGATTCGAATGTTTTCCCCGGATATCCCGAAAACCTCCTTCATAACCGATCAGGGCCTCTACTGCTACAGGGTAATGCCATTCGGTTTAAAGAATGCAGGTGCCATCTATCAGCACCTTATCAACAAGGTTTTTTAAGCACAAATCGGCCGAAATATGGAGGTATATGTTGACGATATGCTTGTGAAGAGCATCCACGGGGCCGATCATGTGGTCGATCTGCAGGAGGCATTCGACGTACTCAGGAAACACAATATGAGGCTCAACCCGAACAAATGTGCGTTCGGAGTCTCGTCGGGAAAATTCCTAGGCTTTATGGTCAGCCAGAGAGGAATCGAGGCTAACCCCCAGAAGATCAAGGCCATATTAGACATGGCTCCTCCGAAGAATGTCAAAGAGATTCAGAAGCTAACAGGTCGTCTGGCAGCCATAGGGCGTTTCCTTTCCAAGTCAGGGGAGAAGTGCCTCCCCTTCTTCAACGCTTTCAGGGGGGCTAAAGGCTTCGAGTGCGGTCAGCAGCAACAAGATTCATTCGACCAGCTCAAGGCTTACCTAGTCAATCCTCCTCTCCTCAGCAAACCAATTCCTGGTGAACCCCTCTACCTCTACCTAGTAGCCTCTGAGCAGACCCTCAGCGCCGTTCTCGTGAAGGAAGAAGATAAGACCCAAAAGCCCATCTATTACGTGAGCAAGGTACTTCGGGATGCCGAGCTCCGCTACCCGAGGATAGAAAAGATGGCATATGCCCTAGTCATGGCCACAAGGAAGCTTCGCCCATATTTTCAGTCCCATTCGGTGGTCGTTCTTACCGACCAACCGCTGAAGCAAGTTCTCCACAAGCCAGAGACCTCCAGTCGCCTTATGAAGTGGTCTATCGAGCTGAGCTAGTATGATATAACGTATCAGCCTCAGACCGCAATCAAGGCTCAGGCCTTAGCGGAATTCATAGTTGAAAGTACCCTCCCCAAGTTCAGCCAAGCAATGAAGGGACCACATGTCTGGTCGGTTTATGTGGATGGGTCCTCTTGTAACGAGGAAAGTGGAGCCGGGGTCATTCTGGCCGGCCCAGATGATTTCATCCTCCAATACTCCCTCCGCATCAACTTCAAGGCCTCGAACAATGAAGCAGAATATGAAGCACTCATAGCCGGCCTCGGAATGGCTCGCAATGCAGGGGCGCAGCGCCTCCGGATCTTCAGCGACTCTCAGCTGGTCGTAAATCAGGTTCTGGGCGAGTATGAGGCACGAGATCACCGAATGGTTAAGTACCTAGCCAAGGTCAGGAATCTCATGGCCCTGTTTGAAGAAGCCCTCATCCAGCGAATCCCCCGAGAAGAGAATTCCCAGGCCGATGCACTCTCCAAGCTAGCCTCCTCCTCCCTCCAAGGTCTCGAGCATACCGTCTTGATTGAGGTACTCCTGAAGCCAAGTATAGAAGAGGAAACTCCCGATTCTATGAAGTCTCTACCTGTCCTACTTGAAGATAATTGGATGAAACCCCTCGTTGAGTTCCTGAGGATGGGCTCCTCCCCGAAGATCGTAAGGAAGCTCGCCGAGTAAGAACCCGAGCAGAGCGATACACACTTATCGAGGGCCTCCTATACAAGCGCTCCTTCACACAAGTAGATGGCAGGCCGTATTTGAGATGCCTCTCCCCGGAACAAGCCGACTACGCCTTGCAGGAACTTCACGAAGGCATCGGCGGGGCACATTCAGGGTCCAGATCCCTAGCCCGCAATGTGTTGAATTACGGATATTTCTGGCCCACTCTCCTACAAGATGCCGAACGGCACGTTCAGCAATGCAGCTCTTGTCAGAAGTACTCCAACATCTGTCGCCTCCCACAAGCTCCACTCACTTCCCTATCAAGTCCAATCCCTTTCGCAATGTGGGGGATGGATTTACTAGGGCCATTCCCACCAGCTTCCGGCTAGTTCAAATTCTTAGTCGTGGTGATCGACTACTTCTCGAAGTGGATAGAGGCCGAGCCCTTGGCCACGATCACCGAGAACAAAGTACTTCAGTTTTTCTGGAAGAACATAATCTTCTGATTCGGTGTCCCTCGAGTCCTCATAACAGACAACGGAACCCAGTTTACCGGGACTGCCTTCCGAGCTCTATGTGAAGACCTCGCCATCCAACAACGATTCTCCTCCGTCTCCCATCCACAGTCGAATGGCCAAGTGGAGAATGCTAACCGACAGATCCTCTCCGGTATTAAGAAGAGGTTGGATAAATGCTTCAAAGGCTTATGGATCGATCAGCACCCCAACGTGCTGTGGAACTACCGCACCACAAAAAGGACCCCCACAGGAGAGTCCCCATTCAATCTCACCTATGGGTCTGAAGCTATGATCACCCTAGAAGTTGGTATACCCTCTCCTCGTCTAATGGCTTATGAAGAAGAACAAAATGCCAGAGAGCTCCGAGTAAATCTAGACTTGATTACTTAGATCCGTGAAAGAGCTGCCATTCGTCAACAAAGCTACTGAAGAAGGATCGAGTTGGCATACAATAAGAGAGTCCGTCCTACCGACCTCAAAGAAGGGGACTTGGTCCTCAGAAAGTTAGCAATCTCTTTTCCTGGTCAAAAGAGTAAACTAGCTCCAAATTGGGAAGGACCCTACAAGATCGCCAAAGTAGTTCGGCCCGGGACATACAGACTAGAAGACCTCGAAGGCAAGGAGATCCCCAGGACTTGGAATACCGACCATCTTTTGAAATACCAAGAGAGAGCATTAACGCCTCTCTAAGTATTCTGGGATGTCGAACCGTTCCTCTCCTTTTTACTTGTATTTTTTCCTTTATTTCTCTCATGTAATAACGGCTCGCAACTCAGAAGCAGCCAACTATTGGTTATCAATAACGAAAGTTTTTTCATATTTTACTTGTAAAATTGCTTGCATCTCTCTGCTTTTACTCTTCACCCTAACGACGAGTTCGGAGTCCAACACTTGGTTCGATTCTGCTCCGCAAGCTCGCTCTTAAGCAAGCTAGGAATGGTTCGCCATTCGGAATTACTCCCACAACCTGAACGAACTCTAACGACGAGTTCGGAGTCCAACACTTGGCTTGACTCCTCTTCGCAAGCTTGCTCTTAAGCGGGCTAGAAGGGGTTCGCCATTCGAAATTGCTCCCACAACCGTTGAACAAACTCTAACGACGAGTTCGGAGTCCAACACTTGGTTCGATTCTGCTCCGCAAGTTCGCTCTTAAGCGAGCCAGGAGTGGGTCGCCATTCAGAATTGCTCCCACAACCGTTGAACAAACTCTAACGACGGGTTCGGAGTCCAACACTTGGTTCGATTCTGCTCCGCAAGCTCGCTCTTAAGCAAGCTAGGGGTGGTTCGCCATTCGGAATTGCTCCCACAACCGTTGAACAAACTCTAACGACGAGTTCGGAGTCCAACACTTGGTTCGATTCTGCTCCGCAAGCTCGCTCTTAAGCAAGCTAGGAGTGGTTCGCCATTCGGAATTGCTCCCACAACAGTTGAACAAACTCTAACGACGAATTCGGAGTCCAACACTTGGTTCGATTCTGCTCTGCAAGCTCGCTCTTAAGCAAGCTAGGGGTGTCGAAATTGCTCCCACAACCGTTGAACAAACTTTAACGACGAGTTTGGAGTCTAACACTTGGTTCGATTTTGCTCCGCAAGCTCGCTCTTAAGCAAGCTAGGAGTGGTTCGCCATTCGGAATTGCTCCCACAACCGTTGAACAAACTCTAACGACGAGTTCAGAGTCCAACACTTGGTTCGATTCTGCTCCGAAAGCTCGCTCTTAAGCAAGCTAGGAGTGGTTCGCCATTCGGAATTGCTCCCACAACCGTTGAACAAACTCTAGCGACGAGTTCGGAGTCCAACACTTGGCTCGACTCTACTTCTCAAGCTCTATCAAGCAAGCCAGAAGTGGGTCGCCCATAAGAAAGGAGGTTTGCTTCTGATTTTGAGTAGTTGTCAAAAGTTGGAAGAGTTATACTTAAACTAATACCAGCCAACGCAACATTCGAACAACAGAAGCAAAACAAACTTTTTTTATTAAGAGCCCGGATAAGGTTGACACTACAATGGATTTTTACAATAACTTGAAGAGCATAATACAACTTATTTAACGCTTCTTTGGTAGGGGAACGCTTCGGTTCAGAGACACACGAGGATGGCGTCGCCTTACCTCTGAGCTCGACTATAAACCAGCAAAGCGAGAACCCCCTTTGCCGCTAATTCTAGCTGTGGCGCCAACCGAGGCGCCACTAGACGAAACGGCTACACCACTCTGAGCGTCAACAGGGCTCCGCCTAACGGCAGGCGAACGAGTCGCAAGTTCGTAGAATGAGATACCTCTTTCGCTCTCTTCGCGAGTACACGACGTACTGCGAACATTAGCTCTTACGGGCTGAGATTTCAGCGTTGCGATATCCTCCTCTAGCTCGACGATCCTATCTCTCAGAATATCATCTTCCGCCAATGCTTTGAAACGAGGAACTTTGGACGAGCCTGCGACGTTAGTGCTATCGGCCACAATACGACGGAGATGAGTCACTTCGATACCTCTGTCGATCATGATCCTCCTCAGTTTGTCAATTCTTGCCGACAACTCATCGCGCTCGGATATCAACTTCCCCACCTTCGAAGCTAACTCCTCTTCCTCCGCCGAATGCTCTTTCACCGTTACCTCTAGATGACGAACCTCCGCCAGTAGTTCACTATTCTTTTGGTCGACATCAAAGAGATCCTTACGGAGCAATTCTATCTCGCCTTCGAGACGAGTTTGTCGAGGTTGCTTCCGCAGTTCCCTCAACTCGCGAAAATACCCTCTTGCAGTTGCTTTGATGTCCTCCAATTTCAAGAAGTCATAAAACGCTTTATCCTGACTACGAGAAAAAGCATCCTTCGTTTCCTCCAACTCAGTACGGAGATAGGAGACCTCAGTAGTCGGACCCAACTAGACCTGGAAAGCAGAGAAAGATCAAAAGAAGTCTTCGACACTAAAAAACACAATCCGAGCAAAAAGAGTTGAATAACTTTGCAAAATTTTGTAATGTTCAGCCAAAAAGAAATCATTTCATTAAAAGTTCAAGAGCTACAAAAAAGCGGTGGCCAGTCCGTAGTTAGGCATTACAAAAGAAAAAAAAAGAACAAGAGAATGAGAAGAGGTGACAAAGTCAAGGGTCGACCTCATCGTCGCTCGGCACAGCTACGATCGCACCCTCGGCACCACCCTCGCCTTCGAAGTCTTCGTCCTCCGGCCTCGAAGCGAACTCGACCAAGGGCAGCTCTTCCTCACCCTCTACGGGGTCGTAGAAGTAGTAGGATGAGACGTCGAATCTGGGGTTCTGCGCGACGATGTGCTTAAGCGCCCGGCCGTATGCCTCCTCCATGTTCGTCAGCATGTGGGCTTCGGCCTCGTCCCGAATAGCCTTCTCTGCGGCCGCCACCTTTGCCGCTTGCTCGGTCAGGGCCTCCTCCGTCGCCTTCTGAGGCTGAGACAACTCTCCTTCGAGCCGAGCCCTCTCCTTTTCAAGGGTCTCGACTTTGGAAGCCTCGACGGCCGAGCTCCTCAGCACCTCGGTGAGCTGAGCCTTTAAGTCGGCGACCTTGGCCTCAAGCGATGTAGAACGCAACTGTTCGGCCACCAGCTCCTTCACCGCTTTAGACCGCTCCGACCGTTCCCGGTCGTTCAGAACGGTCATCTCCTTCTCCTTGCTCGCAAATTCTTCCTCGAGCAAATAGTTAAAGTGGCAAAGGGTCTACGAGCAACACAAGAAACAGTCAAGAACGAGTGCAAAAACTTAGAAAAATTCTCAAAGTAATCTACTACTTACCGACATAGTGTTCCGAGCGATCTGCATCGCGGCATCACCAACTTCACCGGCCTTAAGCGCTGCTCGGTCTTTGGGGGTCGGCAGGTGCTTCACCGCCTGCATGCAAATGTTGCCGTCTCCCAAGAACCCGTCGACCTTCATCACCCTCCAGTCAGGGATGAAGATGCGCTTGTGCTCCTCGGTCAGAATCCTCTCTGCCTCGGCTGTGAGAGGCGGGACATCGAGAGCCAGTGTCGCACTGATGTTGAACGCTCCGCCGAAAGATCCTGGAGCATCTGTTTGTGCCGTTGGGGCGCGTTCGAGGCAGGTGGGGCGGTCGGCACGACAAGGCTTTGATCGGGCTCGACCAAAGGAGCCTCGACAACCGGTCGCTCGAGGGTCGGGGAGACCGAGGGGATCTTGGGCGCTCGGCCGCCTTGAGGTCCGGACACGGTCCTCTTCCTCTTCCTCACCTCCTGCTCCTTAGCCGCTCGGGCCTTCGCCATCAGACCTTTGTAATCCATGCCGGGAGATTCTGCACAAACCGAGTGAAAAAAGTTAGAAAAATTCCTCAAAACTTCAAAGACAAAACAAGAAAAGGAGAGACATACTAGGGTCAACCGGACTGAGACCCCCTCGGAACAACGCCTCCTCGGTGTTGCCTTTCCAACTGAGGGTCGGAAGCCCGAGCAACTTCTCCACGATTTCCGCCTCCTCGTTGCTAAGAACGGGCTCTTTCTTCGCCAACTTCGGAAGACCGTCCCTCGACCACACCATCGGGATCACCCATGGCTCAGGAGCTCGGAAGAGGAAGTACTTCTCCTTCCAATGCTTGATCTAGTCTGGGTTCTCGATTAGCTTCATGCCCTTCCTCGGTGAAAGGTAGTACCTCTGCTCATTTTTGCTTGGTTGGCACGGACGGTAAAGACTCCGAAGAATGAACATGTTGGGCTGAGCGCCGACCTCCTGGCATTGAAGAACGAATGCCATGATGTGTCGCTAGGTGTTCGGCATTTGCTGAGCCGGACACAAGCCGTACCACTGCAGCACCTCGACCACGAAAGGGTGCAGCGGCAGCCGAAGTCCTGCAGTCAGCGAGTCGGCGGGAAAAACACATATATCGGCCGAGGACAAGGTGCACGCTCGGAAGCCAGGGCCAGGGAGAAGGAGCCCGTACTCTGCAGTAATTCGAAACCCACTCCGGATGCGATGCAAGTCCGCCTCGGTCAGGACCGAAGAGATCTAATCCACCTCGGAAGTTTCCCTCGGCTCGTTCTCCTCGATCGACTTGGCTGTGCCCTACGTCACCTTCTCCAACAGTTCTCCGGAGTAGCTCCGCACACCGCCAACGCTCGATAGAATGCTCGGCTGTCGACCCAGCTCACCGGCAGTCTTCGGGTGCTCAATGATCATTTCCACCCCCTTCCCCTTGCTGGCTCAGACCATTACTTCCTGAAGAGGTTCGGCAAACTCCCCATCCATACTCGGCCTGACCATAGTCTCTTCGGTCGGCTCCACGACCTCTTTCCCTTTATCCTTGCTCGGCCTGACCGCTCGGCTAACGCCTAGGTCCGAGGAGGGGATCTCATCCGTGGAAGAACACTTAACCATTTTAAAGATTAAGAGAAGGACTGACCTTGAAATGACTAGTATGGCCGAAAAAGATCGCCGGAGTTTGAAACGCCTCGCCGCGACAGCTAGCAGCGCCACTCGAGAACTAAAAACTTTGCTAAAGAAGTAAAAACCAAGAGTGAGAAAGTGAAAGTGAGAAATGAGGTGAAGTGTTGAGGGGGTGAAAACTTATAGTGAAAAAGATGTCTCTTGGGCTTTGTAACATAAGGGCGCAACTCTTGGGTCTCAATTGAAGCGTTACAAAAGCCCAAACGGCTAAGTAACGAAGAGTCGCAACTGTTGGCAAAGGAAGCGACGTTTCAACCCAAGTAAAGTAGCTCGGCACCTCACATCCAACGGCCAAGATCGCCCCACGTCCCTCGAATCCAACACCCGAGCGACAGGCGATCCGAGCCATTTCGCTCGGATTCCGAGCAAGTGCTAATCCGAGCTACGAAATGGAGAAAAATGACTTTTCCCTCAAAATTCGCGTAAGATTTCGATCGGACGGCTCAGATCTTGCCAGCGTCACTACGCGACAAGATAGTATTTTCTTGGGAACTGAGCCAACATCGAGATTCGCGCCGCAATCCAACGGTCCAGATCGCTCCACGTCGCTCGGAATTCCGAACGAGTGACCAGCGATCCGAGCCACCTGCACGAGGGAAAAGCCGCGCCATATCGCTCGGATTCCGAGCAAGTGCCAATCCGAGCTACGAAATGGAGAAAAACGACTTTTCCCTCAAGATTCGCGTAAGATTTCGATCAGACGGCTCAGATTGCGCCACGACCACTAAACGACAAGATAGTGTTTTCTTGGGAACTGAGCCAGCATCGAGATTCGCGCCGCAATCCAACGGTCCAGATCGCTCCACGTTGCTCGGAATTCTGAACCGAGCGACCAGCGATCCGAGCCACTTGCACGAGGGAAAAACCGAGCCATTTCGCTCGGATTCCGAGCAAGTGCCAATCCGACCCTCGAAAGTGAAGAAAAACGCTGCAGAGCATCTCTGACCGTTGGATCATCACGAAATTCGTGCCTGAGATGATGGACGGCCCAGATTGCGCCACGTCCATTAAACGACAAGATAATTTTTTCTTGGGAACCGTGCCTGCCTCAAGATTCGTGCCAAGATCCAACGGCTCAGATCGCTCCACGTCGCATGGAATTCCGAGCCGAGCGACTAGCAATCTGAGCCACTGCGCGAGGGAAGAACCGAGCCACTTCGCTCGGATTCTGAGCAAGTGCCCATCCGACCCACAAAAGTGAGAAAATTACTGCCGAGCAATTCGGTCCATCCGATCTTTCAAAAATTCGTGCTCGCTCAGGATTAACGGTCCAGATCGCGCCACTCCATAATTCGGTATTTTATTTATTAAAATTATTTTATTTATTTAAAAATTGCAAAAAAATGGTTAAAAATTTGGGAAAATTAATTAAAAATCCTGGAAAATAATTATAAAGTTGGGAAAATATTTTTGAACCCCCGACTAAGTAATTATTGCCTAGGACCATTTACTAAGACCCCCGAACGACGAATCGACACTTCGCAAAATTAAGTAAATATTCCGAAAAAATAGATAAAAATCACCGAATGACCAGAAGAGCTCAAGAACAACTCAGAGCATGCAACTAACTTAGAAAATCACCATACTACCTCCTGCGAAGATTCGAAACCTTTCATTTGGACTCCGATACAACTCTACTAGCCATTAAAACAGTAAAACTACTCTTCAAAGGCTGATCAAGCTCAGTCTTCGGGAGTGGGGGGCTCGTGATATGGCTAAAAATGGGGTTAAATCGAAACCGTCCAAATCGGGAACGAATCTTAAAGCCTGGGGGTAAAATGGTAATTTCACCTACCAATGGGTCTGAAGCGGGTCCTGGGTCTTTTTCCCAAAAAACCCAATAACCCGCGAACAGATCCACCTCAACTGGGTACGGGTCCCAACCCGCAATAAATCCAGTCCAGCGGGATAGAATTAGGGTTTCTGATTAATACTAATCAACGGCCTTGATTCATATCTATCCCTTCACTGGGGATTAGGAATTACATTTCCTATCTAACCACAGGGATTACATTCCTAATCTGACCCCCAACGACGCCTATAAATACCCCCCATCCATCTCCATTAAGAGGTAATCAATCTTTTGCCAATTTACGCTCTTTCATAATCACTTCTGATTACTGACTTGAGCATCGGAGGGTGCATCGCCGGGATCAACCCCGGTATCTTGCACTTTTTGCAGGTGAACAGCGGGAGTCAACGGTCAAACTTCGGTGGAACAGGTAACAGGTTTGCTATTCAAATTTTTTCAAGAACCACAAATACTATCTGTTTGCCCCCACACCAGATTCAGCGACAACATTTATAAAGACGTGCATTGCACATGTAAATTACTAGTATAGTAGATAGTATATATGGTAGATTAACAAAACAAGAATACAAAATTAAAATAGAAGGGACTATACAGAAAAAATACATGAAGCAAGTAAAATTTAGCTGCTAACTCAAAAAAACCCCAAAAAGAAACCCTAGATCCAAAATCCTAGGGGCGGCGGCCGCTACCCCTCGCCCCCCCATTAACCTTCCTCCACTTCACACTCCTGCCGAGTACTCTACTTCCGCCACTTCCCACTGAGTCTTCGGCTTCGTCTTCGCGTAGCTTCGAGATCATCTTCGGCTTCCTCCTCGCCAAAGATTCGTCGTCGTCGCCTGTCGAAGCCGCCTTCCCCTCAATGCCTTCCTCCTCCCCGATCTCCCACCCTCCGATGCCTCCCCCCTCCTGTCTCCCTTCGACGCCTCATCTGCTTCATCATTAAATCATCATGCCGATCCTCTGTGTAACACCTCTAATTTGTAAAATACCGAAAATATCTGTTTTTATATATTTGGAGTGATGAAAACTGTGTTTGGGATATTTTATTTAAATATTGATACTGGTATGGATATTTGTGGTAGATTGATATTATTGATATATTGGAGCTACGAGTTGAAATTTTTTGGGAAAAGATTGTTTATTTTATTTTATAATTTTGAAGGATTATTACGAGGTAGTTTTAATGTATTTTGTATTGTTTATGATATTAAAGTAGAGATTTGGGACTTATTTGAAATATATTGGGATTCGGGGACTTATATGTAATTTTTCCTCACACTATTATTTATTTATTTATTTATTTATTTATTCTTTTAATAAACCCCTCCCCCATTCTTCTTCCCCCTTCCCTTCTTTTCTTTTCCCGATCGCATGTTTCCAGCCGATCCATTTCGGCCTCCACCTCCACGCCCAAATCCACCCCATCCACCCTCCAACTCCGCATCGGCTGTCGCTGCCTCGTCATCCGACTCACCCACGCCACCCCCTTCCCTTCCATCCTCTAAACGGTTTCTTGGAAGCGGTGACGTCACCTTCGTCGGAATTAATGTGGCGAACGATTGCGGGATGTTGGGGGAATTGGAGCTGAGGCTGGAGAGTGCGAAGGAGATAAGGGAAATGGCGAGATTGAGGATGGGTAAGGGGAATGCGTCAATGGCGTCGATGGCGATGGAGATCTTGAAATTGATGGTGCTGAGTTGGAGAGGGCGAAGCCGGGGGAGGTTGGGAGGAGCAAGTGGGATGTGTCGGAGCTGAGTCATAGTCAGGTGGTGTATGCGGCCGTGGATGCTTACGTGTCGTTTCAGTTGGGGCTGAGGCTGAATCGAGGAGGAGAGTGAAGGAGAATGTGGCTGGAGTTTGGAGTCGTTGGCAACTTTGGATGCGGGATGGAGAAGTGATGCCCCGAGTCTTCCCGGGCGGTTAGGTGAGTATGAATGTATTTATGTATTTGTTATTTTGAGAAAAATTTTAGTATAATTTGAATGATGGATATGAATCCCGGAATAGGGTGTAGGTGTAAGGGGAAATTAGTGTTTGGTGTTGGTATGCGATATAACGATTAAATACTCGTATCGGGTATTGATATAAATTATAGATGATGAATTAGTTATATATATATATATATATATATATATATATATATATATATATACGGGGATGAGTTATATTTATATAAGATGTCGGTGTGTGGTGAATTATTGTGATTATGAATATCCAGTGTGATGGTAAAGTAATGGGTGTATTTATATATATATGATGTTGTGATGTGTTGATCTATTGGGCGTATGCCATCATGTAATATTGAGATAATAAAAAGTACGGTATACTCATGGTGTGTGGGGTAATGATAAAATAAATAATACAGTACAGTTGTGATGTGTAATATTATGATGTGATGATTTTTGTGATAATTATAGTGATATTTCTTTGGTGTGATGCATTGAATGGGGTAAGTGAGTTGGGGATCATTGTTTATGCGAATGAGTTTAAATAAAAGATGAGATGTTATGATAATAAAGGGTGATGTTAATATGAAAAGAAAATGTTAATAACAATAATTTCGGTTGACTTGAATAGATACCTCCGGATAGACCGGAGAGAGATATGATACCTCAGGTGGGACCTGAGAGAGATATGATACCCCAGGATGGACCTGGGAGTGTAGATACCTCCGGATAGACCGGAGAGAGAGTTGATACCCCAGGATGGACCTGGGAGTGCAGATACCTCCGGATAGACCGGAGAGAGATATGATACCTCAGGTGGGACCTGAGAGAGAGTTGATACCCTAGGATGGACCTGGGAGTGTAGATACCTCCGGATAGACCGGAGAGAGAGTTGATACCCTAGGATGGACCTGGGAGTGTAGATACTCCGGATAGACCGGAGAGAGAGTTGATACTCCAGGATGGACCTGGGAGTGCAAATACCTCTGGATAGACCGGAGAGAGATATGATACCTCAGGTAGGACCTGAGAGAGATATGATACCCCAGGATGGACCTGGGGGTGTAGATACCTCCGGATAGACCGGAGAGAGAGTTGATACCCCAGGATGGACCTGGGAGTGCAGATACCTCCGGGTAGACCGGAGAGAGATATGATACCTCAGGGTTGACCTGAGAGAGAGTTGATTCCCCAGGATGGACTTGGGAGAGTGGATACCTCCGGATAGACCGGAGAGAGAGTTGTTACCTCAGGCTAGACCTGAGATACCATGAATATGATATGAAATGTGAATGAGAAAGAGAATGAAGTATTTGGTGTAAGATAAAATGAAATAATGAAGTAAGTGTATTATGAGTTGAGAATAAAGAATAAATAAGTGTTAATAATAAATGAGGTAGTAAAGAAAGGGAATAGTAAAATGGGAATTGTGTGTGGGAAAGAAAGTGAATAGTGAAATGTGAATTGTGGATGAGAAAGAAAATAGTTGTGAATGAAATAAATGTGAAAGTGAACGTGTTATGAGTTAGTGTATGGAAAGAAATGATAAATGCAACATGTGATTAATTTAAAATGATAATAACAGAGAAGACAGGTGTTCTTATGAATAATACGAAGTAATTGTATTATGTGCGTGATTATTAAGGTGAAAAAAAGTGTTGTATGAGTTGTACCTTGGAATTGTGTCAAGGAACTACCTGCCTGCTATTTCTGTGGAAATAGTGGGAACTACCTGCCTTGGCTCAATTCGCAGGGTGAGTTGGTATGAAAGTGGTAATGATTGATGGAAATGAGCAATAAAGCATAGTGAAGATGAAAAGTAAGTTAGTCATAAATTAACTTGAATAATAGCGAAATGATATAACGTGATGAGAATGAGTTATAAAATATATTTTGATATGATAAGAATGAGTATTTAATAAGTGATATGTTCATGATATGATGAAATGTGAGTAAATTGCAATAGGAAATGAAGTGTTATATTTTGTCACAAGAAAGGAATTAATGTGGTATTATGTGGATATATGCTTACGTGATAATATGGTTATAAGAAATAAATGAACGCGGTGTTATGAAATATGAAATTGAGAAAGAAAGGGTTATGAAGAAAAGAGTTAGGGACTTTATGTGAGTACATATGGAAATAAAGAAACGATGAGGTTGATGTGATATATATAGTGGAATGTGTGAGTATGGGTAAATTTTATAATTTGATACAGATTTGAAGAGTAATTGAAAATAAAGCCGTATTTATGATGTTTTAAATTTCAGAGGTTCAAGATGTATCTTCTTACTCAATGTTTGTAAGTTTAAATTTATTTTCGTTATATAATTTAAGTTATGTGTTAGATTTTTTTAAAATTATACTCACACCAGAAATGGCTAACCCCTTAGTATTTGGGGGGTTAGGGAGTCCCTAGACTACCCTAAATCCCCTACTGTTACAGGTCCTCAGCAGAGCAGAGGTGAGGCACAGATTTTGTTGAGTAAAGTCTTTTATGTTAAATTTGATGTATAAGTGTAGTAATGTGAATAGTAGAATCTATAGTTTGAATTGTATTATGGATGTATAAGCACGTATATGATGATGGTAAGTATAGTACGGTGTGGTATGGTATGTTTGTGACCCATACCCACCTCGTTGTGGTGTACCGGGCTCTGTGGTAGGTTTCACAAAGGTTTTTCTAAATATTTTACCTCGGTTTCAAAGAAATTTATGGTTTTTATTTGATATTTGATAATTCGTTATGAGTTTGGCCCCCAGAGCATTATATATTATTGCCTGTATGTTTCTGCTCATTTTGGCCTGGGGAGCCTATGAAATTATTGTGTATTTTGTGAGCTACGGAAATTTGAGCAGAATTCCGTAAGCTTTTTGTGTTTCGGGGCAAAATTTACAGGGGAGACTCTGTCAAAATTTTTCCTGAAATATAACTTTCTTAGTTTATGATTAAAGTGATATAGAAATTGAAAGATTTGAGTTTGGAGTAAAAAAAAAAAAAATTTGGGGCGTTACAGTTTGGTATCAGAGCCTAGGTTAACTAGGAATGTTAGACCCGTTTCTAGTGATCTTGACTTGTGTGTATGGGTTTCATCTCGCTAAGTCGAGAAGGTGATGTTTGTGTGAAGTTTGTTTTATGCTTTGATAGCATTTTGCTAAGTATGGATTTAGTCATTGAGGGAAGTGATCCCTACTATTTATATCTGACTTCGGGTCCATGATATATTTTATAAGTCTATGTATATGATCTGCTTTACGGCACTTTATTGTCCTTTTAGAATCCCCAGTGGGAATTTGTGTGCTATTGGAGTGTTCTATTATATTAATTGATGTGTGCCGAGAGGTGTAATCTCCGATTGGGATCCTCTATGTCTCATATAGACTGTGGGGTAATGTGTGGTAGTGGTTATTATTTTATGCGGGGAGATGGATCAGTTGTGAAGGCCATATGCATGGTTGATATATGGTCTAAATTTGAATGAGAATAATGAATGTCATGCAGATTGTTTAGTGAGCGGTAAAGGTCTTTATTATCCTTGTAGACTGTGTTCTTGATGTGGATGGTTTATAGTAGCGGGAGATGGTTTATTTTATTAAGTATACTGTTTACCTCAGTGGCATAAAGATGCATTGAGATCTAGGAGGACATTTTGGTGACCTGGAACGAAGAAGGATATTAGTTCTTAGGTGAGAAGAGATAAGCCTCTTTTGAGGTGTGTAGTTGACAAGAGAGTTATGTAGATTAGCGGTGATCAGGACTTCAAGTTGTTCAGTTGTTTAAAGTTCAGTGGTGCATTATAGTAATGACTATAATCAGGAATCTGGGAAGTTGGTGAAGAGAAGTATCTGGAATTGTTTGGACAGTTTTCTTAACCCCTATTGCTCGAGGACGAGCTTCCTTTGAGGTGTGTAGAATGTAACACCTCTAATTTGTAAAATACCGAAAATATCTGTTTTTATATATTTGGAGTGATGAAAACTGTGTTTGGGATATTTTATTTAAATATTGATACTGGTATGGATATTTGTGGTAGATTGATATTATTGATATATTGGAGCTACGAGTTGAAATTTTTTGGGAAGAGATTGTTTATTTTATTTTATAATTTTGAAGGATTATTACGAGGTAGTTTTAATGTATTTTGTATTGTTTATGATATTAAAGTAGAGATTTGGGACTTATTTGAAATATATTGGGATTTGGGGACTTATATGTAATTTTTCCTCACACTATTATTTATTTATTTATTTATTTATTTATTCTTTTAATAAACCCCTCCCCCATTCTTCTTCCCCCTTCCCTTCTTTTCTTTTCCCGATCGCATGTTTCCAGCCAATCCATTTCGGCCTCCACCTCCACGCCCAAATCCACCCCATCCACCCTCCAACTCCGCATCGGCTGTCGCTGCCTTGTCATCCGACTCACCCGCGCCACCCCCTTCCCTTCCATCCTCTAAACGGTTTCTTGGAAGCGGTGACGTCACCTTCGTCGGAATTAATGTGGCGAACGATTGCGGGATGTTGGGGGAATTGGAGCTGAGGCTGGAGAGTGCGAAGGAGATAAGGGAAATGATGAGATTGAGGATGGGGAAGGGGAATGTGTCAATGGCGTCGATGGCGATGGAGATCTTGAAATTGATGGTGCTGAGTTGGAGAGGGCGAAGCCGGGGGAGGTTGGGAGGAGCAGGTGGGATGTGTCGGAGCTGAGTCATAGTCAGGTGGTGTATGCGGCCGTGGATGCTTACGTGTCGTTTCAGTTGGGGCTAAGGCTGAATCGAGGAGGAGAGTGAAGGAGAATGTGGCTGGAGTTTGGAGTCGTTGGCAACTTTGGATGCGGGATGGAGAAGTGATGCCCCGAGTCTTCCCGGGCGGTTAGGTGAGTATGAATGTATTTATGTATTTGTTATTTTGAGAAAAATTTTAGTATAATTTGAATGATGGATATGAATCCCGGAATAGGGTGTAGGTGTAAGGGGAAATTAGTGTTTGGTGTTGGTATGCGATATAACGATTAAATACTCGTATCGGGTATAGATATAAATTATAGATGATGAATTAGTTATATATATATATATATATATACGAGGATGAGTTATATTTATATAAGATGTCGGTGTGTGGTGAATTATTGTGATTTTGAATATCCAGTGTGATGGTAAAGTAATGGGTGTATTTATATATATATGATGTTGTGATGTGTTGATCTATTGGGCGTATGCCATCATGTAATATTGAGATAATAAAAAGTACGGTATACTCATGGTGTGTGGGGTAATGATAAAATAAATAATACAGTACAGTTGTGATGTGTAATATTATGATGTGATGATTTTTGTGATAATTATAGTGATATTTCTTTGGTGTGATGCATTGAATGGGGTAAGTGAGTTGGGGATCATTGTTTATGCGAATGAGTTTAAATAAAAGATGAGATGTTATGATAATAAAGGGTGATGTTAATATGAAAAGAAAATGTTAATAACAATAATTTTGGTTGACTTGAATAGATACCTCCGGATAGACCGGAGAGAGATATGATACCTCAGGTGGGACCTGAGAGAGATATGATACCCCAGGATGGACCTGGGAGTGTAGATACCTCCGGATAGACCGGAGAGAGAGTTGATACCCCAGGATGGACCTGGGAGTGCAGATACCTCCGGATAGACCGGAGAGAGATATGATACCTCAGGTGGGACCTGAGAGAGAGTTGATACCCTAGGATGGACCTGGGAGTGTAGATACCTCCGGATAGACCGGAGAGAGAGTTGATACCCTAGGATGGACCTGGGAGTGTAGATACTCCGGATAGACCGGAGAGAGAGTTGATACCCCAGGATGGACCTGGGAGTGCAGATACCTCTGGATAGACCGGAGAGAGATATGATACCTCAGGTAGGACCTGAGAGAGATATGATACCCCAGGATGGACCTGGGAGTGTAGATACCTCCGGATAGACTGGAGAGAGAGTTGATACCCTAGGATGGACCTGGGAGTGTAGATACCTCCGGATAGACCGGAGAGAGAGTTGATACCCCAGGATGGACCTGGGAGTGCAGATACCTCTGGATAGACCGGAGAGAGATATGATACCTCAGGTGGGACCTGAGAGAGATATGATACTCCAGGATGGACCTGAGAGTGTAGATACCTCCGGATAGACCGGAGAGAGAGTTGATACTCCAGGATGGACCTGGGAGTGCAGATACCTCCGGATAGACCGGAGAGAGATATGATACCGCAGGGTTGACCTGAGAGAGAGTTGATTCCCCAGGATGGACCTGGGAGAGTGGATACCTCCGGATAGACCGGAGAGAGAGTTGTTACCTCAGGCTAGACCTGAGATACCATGAATATGATATGAAATGTGAATGAGAAAGAGAATGAAGTATTTGGTGTAAGATAAAATAAAATAATGAAGTGAGTGTATTATGAGTTGAGAATAAAGAATAAATAAGTGTTAATAATAAATGAGGTAGTAAAGAAAGGGAATAGTAAAATGGGAATTGTGTGTGGGAAAGAAAGTGAATAGTGAAATGTGAATTGTGGATGAGAAAGAAAATAGTTGTGAATGAAATAAATGTGAAAGTGAACGTGTTATGAGTTAGTGTATGGAAAGAAATGATAAATGCAACATGTGATTAATTTAAAATGATAATAACAGAGAAGACAGGTGTTCTTATGAATAATACGAAGTAATTGTATTATGTACGTGATTATTAAGGTGAAAAACAGTGTTGTATGAGTTGTACCTTGGAATTGTGTCAAGGAACTACCTGCCTGCTATTTCTGTGGAAATAGTGGGAACTACCTGCCTTGGCTCAATTTGCAGGGTGAGTTGGTATGAAAGTGGTAATGATTGATGGAAATGAGCAATAATGCATAGTGAAGATGAAAAGTAAGTTAGTCATAAATTAACTTGAATAATAGCGAAATGATATAACGGGATGAGAATGAGTTATAAAATATATTTTGATGTGATAAGAATGAGTATTTAATAAGTGATATGTTCATGATATGATGAAATGTGAGTGAATTGCAATAGGTAATGAAGTGTTATATTTTGTCACAAGAAAGGAATTAATGTGGTATTATGTGGATATATGCTTACGTGATAATATGGTTATAAGAAATAAATGAACGCGGTGTTATGAAATATGAAATTGAGAAAGAAAGGGTTATGAAGAAAAGAGTTAGGGACTTTATGTGAGTACATATGGAAATAAAGAAACGATGAGGTTGATGTGATATATATAGTGGAATGTGTGAGTATGGGTAAATTTTATAATTTGATACAGATTTGAAGAGTAATTGAAAATAAAGCCGTATTTATGATGTTTTAAAGTTCAGAGGTTCAAGATGTATCTTCTTACTCTATGTTTGTAAGTTTAAATTTATTTTCGTTATATAATTTAAGTTATGTGTTAGATTTTTTTAAAATTATACTCACACCAGAAATGGCTAACCCCTTAGTATTTGGGGGGTTAGGGAGTCCCTAGACTACCCTAAATCCCCTACTGTTACAGGTCCTCAGCAGAGCAGAGGTGAGGCACAGATTTTGTTGAGTAAAGTCTTTTATGTTAAATTTGATGTATAAGTGTAGTAATGTGAATAGTAGAATCTATAGTTTGAATTGTATTATGGATGTATAAGCACGTATATGATGATGGTAAGTATAGTACGGTGTGGTATGGTATGTTTGTGACCCGTACCCACCTCGTTGTGGTGTACCGGGCTCTGTGGTAGGTTTCACAAAGGTTTTTCTAAAAATTTTATCTCGTTTTCAAAGAAATTTATGGTTTTTATTTGATATTTGATAATTCGTTATGAGTTTGGCCCCCAGAGCATTATATATTATTGCCTGTATGTTTTTGCTCATTTTGGCCTGGGGAGCCTATGAAATTATTGTGTATTTTGTGAGCTACGAATTTTGAGCAGAATTCCTGTAAGCTTTTTGTGTTTCGGGGCAAAATTTACAGGGGAGACTCTGTCAAAATTTTTCCTGAAATATAACTTTCTTAGTTTATGATTAAAGTGATATAGAAATTGAAAGATTTGAGTTTGGAGTCAAAAAAAAAAAATTTTTGGGGCGTTACACTCTGCCTAGGACTTCATAAGAATTCCCTTGTGCGGTTCTCAAAGCCTCCGGTTCCTTCCTACCATCCTTTGTGTAATGGCATTACAAATGTCTGCTCCATTGGATGGATTCTCTTATTAGAGTAAGAAAGCAGATAGAAAACGAAGACCAAAAAGATTTATAGAGAGGGAGAGAGAGAGAGAGAGAGAGAGAGAGAGAGAGAGGAAAAAAAACACCTCTCCAGCCCCCGGCGCTCAACCGTCGCGCCCGGTGGTCGGGCCGAGGAAGAGGGATCCAAATCCTAGGGGCGGCGATTGGTCTTGATTTGGTTTGCTAGATGTTTGCCCAGATGGTCTTCACGCTTGCCACCATGTCCACACTCTCGGGGCCAATCACGGCGATCTACAGGCTTTGATGTGGTTTTTGTGAGGGTTGGTAGTGCGTGTTTAGATGTCGGGTGAGCTTCTCTATCTGCGAGTCGCTATGATGAGCGAGTTAGGTTGTCTTGCATGATTGTGGAGCTTGGGCCCAAAGATGGGGTCCATCTGTGATGTGCACTCACTTGTCTCAGCTTCCGGGGTACTTGTCTCAACTGTCGCGGATCAAATATGTCGCGCCAGAGCATCCTCCCGCGCCTGTTGTCGCGAACACCATGGATCTGGGGTTCAAGTGTGTCAGGTCGGTGGTTCAGTATGGGGGCTCGTAGGGCCAGGCCGGTAGTTGTTGGTGATGGGGGGGAGTGGGTGTAGGGTTTGCTCTTCGCGGCCGCCACTATGTCCACACTTTCGGGGCCAATCACGGCGATTTGCGGCTATGATTTGATTTCGAAGGTTGGTAGTGCGTGTGAAGAAGCAGGGATTTGCTTGAGGTTGGCAGGGCCGAAGGAGAGACGGGGTATTTTAGTGAGAGGGGTTGTTTGGTTGTGGGGCATCACGTCGTCATCGCGGATTTCAGCGCGCCTCCTCAAGTCGCGGAGCGACGTTTTCGTCGCGCCAGAGCATCCTCTCGCGCCTGTGGTCGAAATCGTCTTGGATCTGGGCGATGGCGAGGGGTGCCCCTGCTCCCGAAATATGCTATCTTGAACGATTATGGAGCTTGGGCCTGAAGATGGGGTCCCTCCATGATGTGCGCGTCTGAGTGTCCTACGATGTCGCCGGTGCAGTCTTCACAGCGCCTACTATCAGGCTATTAAGATTCCTCCAGCTTAGGCCACTGGCTCGTGACAGCGTTACCTCTTCCCTCGGATTGAGAGTATGAGTCAAGATAAGTCTGTGTGGTAAGAGATCGCCGGAGAGAGCTAGAGCGTGAAAGAGGTGAATGTATCCTCTCCACGGCTCTCTCCTGGAGATAGTTGTTTGGTTGGGTGAGCGAGATAGTTGTTTGATGAGAAATCGCCTGAGAAAGCGCTATCGTGTGAGAGGTGAAGGTATCCTCTTCACGGCTATCTCTTTGGTAGCGGCTGTGGGAGCTATTGGCACGTTTGTAGGATGAGTGGTGGAGATGGTGGGAGGGTGCGATCGTTGTGCATGTGCCGTGGGGTCAGAATTCGATCTGCGGGGCTTTGACCCAAAGATGGGGTCCCCCCAGCGAGGTGAAGGTAGAGATCGGCAGGTGATAAAATCCTGGTAGACTTGTTTCAGGTGGGTGTGCATGTGCCGTGGAGGCACTGTATGAAGCTAAACTGACGTACTTACAATTTTGCTGGACCGAGCTTGTTTGTCGGCCTACCCTCCAGGGTTGTTGGAGGGATTTGTTGTTTGTACGCGTTATGTTGCTTCATATATGTTTTATTTCCTGTCTGTAGTTTGTACTTTGGCCCAGTATTCTGCATTTGTTTCGTTAAGCTCTTATTAATAAACAGGGTGACCAGATTCAACCTTTTCCTTACCGAAAAAAGAAAAAAAAAAAAACATCACAAACTCCAACAAGCATATTCTCATTCATAGGAAGATCGTAACATCTCACCTCCCATCACTTGTTCGACACACCAAAATATTACAATCAGTGAGTCTCAGATTAAGAGCTCTACACAAACTCAAATAGAAACTTGCAAGAGTGAACAATGTATAGCAAGGATAAACATAGTGGTAGCAGCAGCCAATTGTATTACTCCATCCCACCCCCAAATTTCGTTCGTGTTTATCAGAAGCTCGTTGTGGAAACAGTCCACTCTTCTCACTGCTCTGATCACTCTCAGTTACCACCACTCCATCTTGTCCACTCCTCACTTGAATTAGAGAAATTGGGGAATTTGGGATCTAGGTTTTGAACTATCAAATTTTTTGGGTTTCCGGATTAGGGCAGGGTGCTGACCGAGGGGAGTATGCAGATGAGGGTTTTCAAATTTAGGGATTCAGGATTAGGATTTATGCTTTTGGGTTAGGAGCTTAAAAAATTGTGCGAAAGAGAAGAGCCGTCGTATCTGCAGCAATCGAAAGTTTCAGTACATCAGTCGACTGAGGTATGGAGTCAGTCGACTGTCCAGAGAGAAGTTTCAAAGGCTAAGGATACAGCAGCAGCAGTCGACTGAAGATGTGTCTCAGTCGACTGTCCAGAACTAAAGACCAGTCGACTGGTAAGAAGACCAGTCGACTGTAGGCGGGTTTGTGAACTAGAAAAGGCCCATTTCGAAAGGCCCAGTAGTTTTCCTATAAATACACCCGTTAGGGTTTTGTAAACATGAGACCTCTATTCGGATTTTGTAGCCGTCATCTCTGTAAGGGTTTGTTTCACCCATTGGTGATTATTTGAAGAAGAAACCCCAACCGCCCCGTGGATGTAGGCACTTGTTTTGCCGAACCACATTAAATCTTTGTGTCCTTGTGTTTGTTTGTTTTCTGTTTTTCTTCGCTATTTCTCTCTTTGATTGGTGGTCCATTCGTATTCCGCACAACAAGTGGTATCAGAGCGTCGGGTTCGACCTAGAGGGAGATGGCGAGTGAAGCAGATGCGACCAAGGATGTTGTGGGATCAAGTTCTTCTAGAACAACGATTCACAACGCAAAATTTGAGGTTGAAAAATTTGATGGAACAAACAATTTCGGGATGTGGCAGTGTGAGGTATTGGATGTTCTGGTTCAACAAGAACAAGATGTTGCTTTGGAGGAAGAAAAACCAAAGAATATGTCCGACGTAGATTGGAAGAAGTTGAATCGAGTTGCGTGTGGGACTATTCGGCTCTTTATCGCGAAGGCTCAGAAGTATGATTTGATGAGGGATACCATTGCTGCGGTGTTGTGGAAGAAACTCGAAGACAAATACATGAGGAAAAGTTTGGAGAATCGGCTGTATTTGAAGAAGAGACTTTTTCGCTTCACCTATACTGAAGGTATGTCTATGAACGCTCATGTTGAATCATTTAATAAATTATTGGCTGATTTGTTAAATTTGGATGAGCAAATTAAAGATGAAGACAAAGCCCTAATTCTGTTGAATTCATTACCCGAATGTTATGATCATTTAACAACAACTTTAATATATGGAAAGGATACTGTTAAATATGAAGATGTTGCAAATGCTCTGTTGAATAATGAAACTAGGAGAAGGGATAAAATGGTTGATAGAGAAACTTCTGAAGCATTGATTGTAAGGGGCAGAACTGAGACCAGATCTGAGACCAAATCTGGGAGTAAAGGAAACAAATCTCGTTCCAAATCGAGAGGAGTTTCAAAGGACAGAAAGATACCAGCCAGAGATGAATGTGCTTTCTGTCATGAAAGGGGGCATTGGAAAAAGGATTGTCCTAAGCTACGAAATAAGAGAAATTCGACTGCAAATGTGATTGTTGATAATGTAGATAGTGACGATGATTTTTCTTATGCACTTGCAACTAGTCCCTCACTTTATCAAGAAGTATGGTTTCTTGATACAGCAGCCTCCTATCATATGTCTTGAAAAAAGGAGTGGTTTACTTCTTTAGAGTATATGGATGGTGGGGTAGTTTTGATGGGAAATGATGCACCTTGTAAGAAGGTAGGAATCGGGACGATTGAATTGCTAATGCACGATGGTCTTATTAGGGAGCTTTCAGATGTATGGTATGTTCCAGATTTGAAAAAGAATTTGATTTCACTTGGTGTTTTGGAGGCCAGTGGAATGAAATTTGCTAGTGAAGGTGGCATTCTGAAGGGGACTAACGGAGCACTTGTGGTGATGAAAGGGCAAAGGAAAAGGAACTTGTTTTTCTTGCAGGGAAAAACATATTTGGGTCAGGCTGCCAGTGTAACTGAAAAACCTAAACAGGTTGTTCCTGACTCTACTAGGTTGTGGCATATGCGACTCGGGCATGCAGGAGAAAAGGCCTTGCAGGGACTTGTGAAGCAAGGGTTGCTTAAAGATGCTAAAGGTTGCAAGTTGGAATTTTGTGAACATTGTGTTTTGGGTAAGCAAACTAGGGTGAAATTTGGTACAGCTGTACATCAGACAAAGGGTATCCTCGATTATGTGCACACAGATGTTTGGGGCCCTACTCAGACACCTTCTATGAGTGGTAGACACTGGTTTGTTACATTTGTTGAGGACTACTCCAGACGAGTTTGGGTATATACCATGAAACACAAAGATGAAGTTTTGACATTGTTCACAAGTTGGAAGAAGAAAGTTGAAAACCAGACTGGAAGGAAGATTAAGGTTCTGAGGTCAGATAATGGAGGGGAATACAAGAACGATCCGTTTCTGAAATTGTGTGAAGATGAAGGGATCCAGAGGCACTTCACAGTTAGGAAGACTCCACAGCAAAATGGGGTTGCAGAAAGGATGAACAGAACCTTACTTGAGAAGGTGAGATGTATGCTAGCACAGTCTGGATTGAAGAAGACATTTTGGGCAGAAGCTGTTATATATGCAAGCCACATTGTCAACCGTTTACCATCGGCAGCACTTGAAGGCAAAACGCCTATTGAGGTATGGAGTGGTAAACCTGCATCTGATTATAGTTTTTTGCATATATTTGGTTGTCCTACTTATTTTCATGTAACTAAAACTAAACTTGATGCAAGAGCCAAAAGGGCTATATTTGTTGGTTTCAGTACTGGTGTCAAAGGTTACAGGTTGTGGTGTCCAGAACAGAAAAAGTTAGTAATCAGCAGGGATGTTACCTTTGATGAGACCAGCATGATCAGCTCGGGACAGTCGACTGGTCCTCATATGCAGTCGACTGGTGATCCTGATCAAGAGAAGCAGAAGATTAGCTCGGGACAGTCGACTGATAGGTGCTCTCAGTCGACTGGTGCGAGAGTTCTCCAACAGGTGGAGTTAGAAAAGCTTTCAGTTGAAAATCCTACTCCTGCCCAAAATGAAGATGATGTGGTTGATACTGAGGATGAGGAAGAAGTTCCTATCCAAGACCCTCCCCAGCAGGAAGAATCAATTGCAGCAAGAAGGCAAAGAAGAGATATCAAACGACCATCTCGCTTTACAGAAACAGTTGCATTTGCTCTTCCCATTGTTGATGATGAAGTTCCCTCCAACTTCAAAGAAGCCACTAGAAGTTATGAAAATGCAGATTGGAAAGTTGCTATGGATGAAGAGATGAACTCTCTTCATAAGAACAAGACTTGGGATCTAGTGCAATTGCCAAAGGGGAAGAAAGCCATCGGTTGCAAGTGGGTGTATACGAAGAAAGAAGGTCCAAAAGGCAGTGTTCGGTTCAAGGCTAGACTAGTTGCAAAGGGGTATGCTCAACAAGAATGAATTGACTATAATGAAGTGTTCTCTCCGGTTGTGAAGCATCCTTCTATTCGGATTTTGTTGGTATTGGTAGCACAGTTTGATCTTGAATTGACACAGATGGATGTGAAGACTGCATTCTTACATGGGGACCTAGATGAAGAAATTTATATGTTGCAGCCAGATGGGTTTAAGGCTGCTGGGAAGGAAAGTTCTGTTTGCAGATTGAAGAAGTCTCTCTATGGGTTGAAGCAATCTCCAAGGCAGTGGTATTTGAGGTTTGATCAGTTTATGAAAGCGCAGAGGTATTCCAGAAGTGAGTATGATCATTGTGTCTATTTCAGAAAATTGCAGGATAGCTCTTTCATATATCTGTTATTATATGTGGATGACATGTTGATTGCCTCTAAAAATGCTAAGGAGATTCAAAATTTGAAGAATCAGCTGAGTTCTGAATTCGAGATGAAGGATGTTGGTGAAGCCAAGAAGATACTTGGGATGGAGATAGCTAGAGACAGAGCAAAGGGCATAGTAAGTTTGACACAGAAGCAATATCTTTTGAAGGTGCTGAAACGGTTTGGTATAGATGAGAAAACTAAACCAGTCAGTACACCCTTAGCCACTCATTTCAGAATTAGTGCTTCTCAGTCACCAAGTACAGATGAAGAGAGACAGTATATGGCTAATGTACCTTACACTAGTGTGGTTGGCAGTTTGATGTATGCCATGGTTTGTACTCGACCAGACATCTCTCAGGCGGTGAGTATGGTTAGTCGATATATGCATGATCCAGGCAGAGAGCATTGGCAAGCAGCTAAGTGGATTTTGAGGTACATAAGTGGCACCACAGATGTGGGTTTGAAGTTTGAAAGGGATAACAATATTAGCAGGTTATTGGTGGGTTATGTTGATTCTGACTATGCAGGTGATCTAGATAAGAGGCGGTCTACTACAGGCTATTTGTTTACTATGGCTAGAGCACCTATAAGTTGGAGGTCCAATTTGCAGTCCACTGTAGCGTTGTCTACTACTGAGGCTGAATACATGGCAGTTGCTGAGGCCATGAAGGAAGCTATTTGGATTCATGGACTTTTGAAGAGCTTGGGAATTCATCGGGAGAAGGTGGAGGTACACTGTGACAGTCAGAGTGCTATCCACATAGCGAAGAACCAAGTTCATCATTCGAGGACCAAACATATTGATGTCCGTTATCATTTTGTGCGTGATTTGATAAAGGATGGTGATATTCTTCTGGTGAAGATTGGGACAGCTGATAATCCTGCTGATATGTTGACCAAAATTGTTGGGGCAGCCAAGTTCAAGCATTGCATGAACCTGGCTAATATTTTGCATGCTTGATGATTTGGAATGGGCGGTTGGAATGGTGCTTCGCTATTTGTTTGGTTAGTATGTGATATCATACTAAGGTGGAGTTTGTTTGTTGTTACATTTGGTGATGAGCATTTGTTTTGGAGTATTTTTGGAGATTGCTTGGGCTACTTGGAAGATCTCGCCAAGGTGGAGATTGTAGGATAATGGCTCGATTCTGGTTCAGTTTGTTTATATCCGTCGTATCTGCAGCAATCGAAAGTTTCAGTACATCAGTCGACTGAGGTATGGAGTCAGTCGACTGTCCAGAGAGAAGTTTCAAAGGCTAAGGATACAGCAGCAGCAGTCGACTGAAGATGTGTCTCAGTCGACTGTCCAGAACTAAAGACCAGTCGATTGGTAAGAAGACCAGTCGACTGTAGGCGGGTTTGTGAACTAGAAAAGGCCCATTTCGAAAGGCCCAGTAGTTTCCCTATAAATACACCCGTTAGGGTTTTGTAAACATGAGACCTCTATTCGGATTTTGTAGCCGTCATCTCTGGAAGGGTTTGTTTCACCCATTGGTGATTATTTGAAGAAGAAACCCCAACCGCCCCGTGGATGTAGGCACTTGTTTTGCCGAACCACATTAAATCTTTGTGTCCTTGTGTTTGTTTGTTTTCTGTTTTTCTTCGCTATTTCTCTCTTTGATTGGTGGTCCATTCGTATTCCGCACAACAGTATGCAGATGAGGGTTTTCAAATTTAGGGATTCAGGATTAGGATTTATGCTTTTGGGTTAGGAGCTAAAAAAATTGTGCGAAAGAGAAGAGCCGTGCAGGAGAATGAGGAGTTTTTTTTGCCTAAATAGGCCACTTTTTGAAAATATTTGTGTTTTTGGGCCAGTTTTTCAACTACTAGCGCTTTTGGATTACTTTGTGTCACATCAGTAGTGGCCGCTATTTCTAATAGCGGTTTCTTCATTTTCGAGGTCGCTAATGGGAATAGCGACCTATGTTTTAATTTTTTATTTGCCGTCGCTATTTCCGCTAGCGACCTTACTATATATAAGGTCGTTAATGAGATTAGCAACCTTTAATGAGCTGAATTCTAACACTTAGCAAAGTCTAGATAGCTTTTGCTCTCTGAAAAAATGACAATCAATTTATTTTTAAAACTAAGGTCGCTATTCCGAATATAGGCTTAGTTGTATAACTATTTTGCAAATTTTACAAAGAAAAATGAGATTGTGTTTTCTACTACTAAGGTCGCTATTCCCAATAGCGACCTCAGTTTTAAATTTTTGGGGAAATCTCTTTATGAATCGCTAAGTGTCTCATTATATTAATTCGATGTCGCTAATCCCATCAGCGACCTCATATATACTAAGGTCGCTAGTGGAAATAGCGACAACAAACAAAAAATTCAAAAACATTTAAAATATAGACCGTTAATCTCATTAGCGACATTCAAAATCCAGCGATAATAAAGGAAGGTAATTATGTAATTGCATGATGAGGATTTAAAGGACATGTGGGGGAGGGGAGGGGAGGGGAGGGGAGGGGAATAACGGTGGGGAAATTATTAATTTTGGACTTAAAACTTCCCTGCATAATTTATTAATTCATTAGAGAGTGAAAATAGAAGAATAAACCTAGAAGAATAAACCTATTGAATAAAGCATAACCAATTAGGTGACAATTTTGCTAAGAAGGAAAATAGACACAACACCACAATGAACTTGAAAACATAAGAATCAATTTTCTTAGTAATTTACGAAAATAGCAATTTTTTTTATATTAAAAAATCTCTCAAAATTTAAAATTAGATACATTAATGGAAGATTAAAAAAATTAAACATATCACTGATAGGGAAATATCAGAATATTTGTTAATAACAAGTAAAATAACCAAAAAATTATATAAGGAAATACAAAAAGAAATAGCATACAAGGTATTAGATTATAGAAACGAAGAAAGAAGTTGGTATTACCAACACCTATTAACATATAAAATATTAGGCTAAGTATGGCTAATAAAGTAGAAATATTAAATTCAAAAATTGAACCAGAAATTTATATGATAAACATACAAGAGTTGGAAGAAGATTACAATGGTTCAAAATTTGTAGGAACTATAAGAAAAGATTTAAAAATCATAAATAAAAAAATAAAAGAACTAGGTAAATATATAACCGAAGACACATAAGAAGAACTAGGTATAACGGAAGAAGGTATGAAGGAGTTAGAAACTATAACAAAGCTTAATATAAACATTTTAGAAATAGAATATTTAATGGCGAATCCCAATTCAGTGGAAGTAGAGGAAGCCTTAAAAAATCTAGATATAACGAATGAAGAAATAAAAAAGTATCAAGAGAAAGAAATTTTTTTAGCAGAACCTACAGAAATTCAAACTGACATGTACGAAATCTTAAGGCCACCACCTAACGAAAGACCTTATCACTTACCATAGAAATGGCAAAACACAAAAAATAATAAATTAGGAAGAAACAGAGAAAAAGAAACCCCAAAATATGAACTTGTAGAACACTACGAACAAGGAATAGTAGGAAATGGAGAATGGCTAGATCTAGACTGCATAAAAGGCATAGATAGAACAATAGAAGAATGCGTAAAAGCTTCACTAATAGTAGGATTTAGGCAAAATCTTTCAGGAAACTCATTTGAAAAATTTATAGAAGCAACCTTTATAGGAGTAGCAAAATGGTAGAATGGACTAAAGGAAGAAGAAAGAAATACTATCAAAAAATTAATACCAATTGATGATAAAAGAACGGAAGAAACCTCAGCACAACAAATCTTAGGACTAAAAGAAATAATTACAAATTACGAAATAGCAATAAGAACAGAATTCAGTGTCTACGATAAAGGAGAAAAACACACTATATACAAAAAGAACCAACCAAGATGGAGACTAAAATTTAGAAATATGCAACGTGTGTTATTTTGACAACTATACTTGTGAATTTCAAGAATATTTTCAAAATAATTATTATACAAAAGAAGAACGGAGTCCAATCTCGGACTCATTCTTTTTAAAACTACCTGTTCTATAAAGTATAAACATATATAGTGCATACATAGGTGAGAAAGAAAAACCAGAAGTAGATACTTTGGGGTGTAGAACACAATTTGTAAAAGATTATAGGGATAAAATGTGCCAAGATGCTAGAGCAACAATGAAATACTATAGAACATACAAACAAAGAATTTGTTGTAAAGATACAAGACCGAATCATTGGAGATGTAATAATAACTATAATTATACAAAGAAAAGTAAACACAAATTCAAAAAATATAAACCAAAATATAGAAAAACCTTTAAGAGATATAAAAAACCCTATAAAAGATACTTCAGAAGAATAAATAAAAATAGACAATATCTGAAAAACCCAAAGAAATGTAATTGTTATATATGTAGAGAAGTAGGACATACATCACCAAATTACCCTAAGAGAATGAAAAAAGAAAATGTAAAATACGTAGAAGAAATTGAAGAAATGAATAATATAAATTATGAACCCATAGAATATGAGGAAGAATGATCAGAAATCAGTGAAGATGAAGAAATATTGGTATTGGAAGAAGATAGTGGAAGTAATAAAGGTGAAACAGAAAAATGTGAAATAAACATGGTGACAGAAATAACAAAAATAGGAGAACAATTAGAAAGAGAAGAAAACAATGAAGAAGTTAGGAAAAGAATGTGTTTTGACATACAAAAATACGATAAACTAAGAGCAACCAAATTAGATATAAATCCAAAAGAGATATTTAAATTATCAATATTCGAAAGGAAGAAGAATACCATCATAATAGTCAGGAATAATGAACAACTTATAGATATTGAACAAGCACAAGAAAATATCATAATCTCATTAATAACTGAAAAATAATGAGACAAAAGATTGAAAAATAAGTAAGAAAACTAGAAAAATATTAAGACACATACATTTAGGAGATGTGCAAATAATAAAAAAAGCTTATTTGAAGGAAAGAATAAATACATACCTAATGGGTGATATAATAATATCAGTATACAAGATGTATTAATAGGAATAATACAAGAAAACTTAATGTATCAACAGATAAAATTTACAATAAAACCTAATTTTTCTATAAGTATGACCGAAGAAAATAAGGACACAAGTTTAGTCATGTACCACAGATTATCAGGAATAGAAATGATAGAGAAAAGCAAAGTTATGAGTATACAAATAAAAAATATTTATGCTTTCATTAGTAAGCATGAAGTAAAATATAGAAATACAGATAATTTTAAAATAGAACCACTATTCAGCGAAATTATAAGATACAAACCAGATAGAGAAAATCCTTAAATGACTATACCAAATTATATAGAATTTGACTTTAATAAAGCAAAAGAAATTACAAAAGGAAAAGCACCACAAATAATATTTGGAAAGAGATCACTATCAATAAGAAACAAACAATAAGCATTGGAATTAATACCAATAATAAATACATTAAACAATCAGAACAATAACAAATTTAAAATAGAAAGAGAATATTATGATAATGGAAAATGGAATAAACATGTAGCCATGGTAGATACAGGAGATACTAATTTACATATTAAACAAACAAATATAAAAACATTAGAATTAATTCCATTAGAAAATCCATATTACTACCTAGACTATTACAATAATAGACATCAAATTTTACATAAAATAATATTGCCACTAAGGATAAATGGTAGAAATGAAATGCTATTACATTTACATATAGATCCAGAACACCATGTTAATGAAATGTTATTAGGAACTAACTTCCTTACCCAGTACAACCTTACTCAATTCAAGAAGAAAAAATCACAATAATAAACAAAGAAAGTGTAGTAATAAATAGAATATTAAGTAAATGAATCCATTAAGAGCAACAAAAAACACGTTATACATACTTGCAGAATTTGTTTACGAATGATACAAATCAAGAAACTATCATAGTCTAATAGACACCGGAGCAGGCACTAGCTTATGTTGCGAAAATATACTACCAAGGTGGAGACAAGATGGATATAATAAAAAGGCTATAACTGGATTAATTAGACAAACCGTCATACTTGATCAGTATCAATAAAATGTTAATATACAAATAGGAAATTACGTACTAAAAATACCAATAATATACCAATTTGATGATATGAATAATGATGTACTATTATGAAATGGCTTTTTCTAACAATACTATCCTATAACCATATCACATAAATCTGTTATATTTACAACACATTGTCAACACCAAGCAATAGCAATTAGAATAACCCAACCTTATTCTAGGACCGACTTGGTGCATATCAGAGTTTCTTCAACCCAGCGTGGTGAATATCAATATTTACCAGACAAAATTAGAATACAACAAGTTCAAGGAAATCATCTCTCAATGCCATAGGTCTCAAACGGAAGGCATCCTACTTAAACTTGATTTTCAAAAAGCGTATGACAATGTCAGTTGGGATTTTCTCCTTGACATACTCGCCTTCCGTGGTTTCGGTCCCAAGTGGATTTCTTGGGTTAAATCGAGCTTGTTCTCCGGCACTTCCTCGTTATTTATTAATGGTTCCGAGGGTCACAAGTTCAAAACTAAATGTGGCCTTCGTCAAGGAGACCCTCTCTCTTCCCTGCTCTTCGCTCTTGTAGCTGATGTTTTTAGCAGATTACTTATGCACGCTAGAAATTCTCAAATGATCGAGGGTCTCGGTCGTTCCCCACACTTTGAGGGAGTTCTTAATTTACAATATGCAGATGACACTATTATTTTCATTAAACCGAATGCCCACTCTCTTAGAAATCTCAAACTTCTTCTTTACTGCTTTGAATCCGCCTCGGGGCTGTCGATCAACTTCCATAAATCCTCGGTCCTTTGGTTGGGTGGCTCCCCCAATCGTTAGGCCGAGATCTCTAACTTTTTTAACTACCCCGCAGCGTCCTTCCATATCACCTACCTTGGCATTCCTCTTAGATGGGGAAAATTACATAGAGCGGATTGGTTTCCGCTTATTGATAAAGTGGAATCCAGACTCAGTGTGTGGTCTGGGAAACTTCTTTCCCGGGGTGGGAGACTTATTCTCGTTAACTCGGTTTTATCAGCTATGCCTCTTTATTATATGTCCTTCTTTTTCATTCCCTCTTGGGTTATTAAAAGGCTAGATCAAATCAGAAGCAATTTTTTCTGGTCAGGATCTCCTTCTTTTAAACCTGGTTCCCACCTTTGTCAGTGGAAAATGGTTTGCTCTTCCAAATCGGAAGGGGGACTTGGTGTGCTGGATCTCAGAGATCACAACATCGCCCTCCTAGGTAAATGGCTGTGGAACCTCCATGCCCGAGACAACTTACCTTGGATTCAGTGCAGCAAAGATTATCACCATGGTAATAATCGTTGGTGGGATTTCTCCTCGACTGTGTATCGTCGAGCTTCTCCTTTCTGGAAAGGTGTCTGGAAAGTTTCAGCAGCGTTTCACTGTAGCATCTACGCATCTGTGCTGATGGGTCTAGGGCAAAATTTTGGACCGATCTTTGGATCGGTAACATCAAACTCTCTTCTCGATTTCCCTCTTTATTTCATCTGGCCTCTGACCCCTCTGCTACGGTGGCAGAGTCCTTCACTCTCATTGACGGCTCGCGTCATTGGTGCATTCCCTTTGCTATTGATTTACCTCCCCACCTTGCTGAGATTTTCAATGATCTCATCTCCCTCATCAATAACTTCGAATGGAAAGCTACAGAGGGTATTGCTTAGCGATGGAATGACTCGGGCGCATTCACGGTTAAATCTTTCTACAATTTCATTAACTCCAGGGGTTCCCGATCCCCGGTTTCGAACCGTATTTGGGAAACTGCCGCTCCCCTTAATGTGAAGATTAACTCGTGGCTTGCGAGCCAAGGTAAATTGCTCACAGTTGATGTCCTCAATAGAAGGAATTTAGCTTGGGGTCAACGTTGCACCCTTTGTGCTCATCACTCAGAGGCTCCTAATCATCTTTTTGTTCACTGCCATACCATTCTACCTTTATGGAGGATTTGGGCTCTAGCGTGGTCTATGGGATCTACCCCCCCCCCCCCCCACTTTGGCCGATGTGTGGTCCCTTAAACCATCGGATGCTTTGTTCAATAGTGCTTGGAATTTATCTATACATATTATCATATGGATTATTTGGAAAGAAAGGAACCAGCATTTGTTTGAGCACCGTTGCTCCTCTCCCATGGCTATTATTGACGGGTTCTTGTTTTTATTCGATCTCTGGAGTGCTAGCCCTTCTTATAAAGGCAGAGCTCCCTTGGATCGCCAAAAATTGAAAGATTCTTTTCTGTGTCTCAGTAATCTGCAAGCTTTAATTCCTTAATTCGCTTTTCTGATTAATTGCTTAGTTCTTACTCTATCTTACTGTATGGTTCTGTTTCTCATATCAATTTCTCTTACAGGTTTGATGCTCGTTTGTTGGTGTTCCTGACTATGAAGTATTTGGCTGTGTTATAGCATATCTTCCTTTATTTTGTGAAACAGAGTTTTGGCTGGGTGGTTGTAGCTCTTTCTCCTCCCCTCCCCTTTGCTACTTTTGGTTTTGTTGTAGTTATTGTTTTCCCTTTCCTGATGTGCTTTAAGAGCTACTGACTGATCCCAGGATGCCTGGTTTTCTGGAGGTCATACTTTCTCTGTGTATGTATCACGTTATGGTTCGCTTGTTGCCAAGATCTGCGGCTTACTAGGCGAATCTAATTATATCTCCTTTTAGCTAAGTTGTATAGCATTTCCCCTATCATGTTCTGGTTTGCTTACCTGTGCTTGTTTGGGTTGTTCTTCTGTGTATGGATCTTTTGGTGGTTTTTGATTTTTTCCCCTGGCTGTTGTGGTTTGTTACCGGTTGTTACTCTTAGTTTTGTTTAGCTTGTATGCTGGATGCCGGTGCTTGACGCCTATGCTCAGGGGTTTCTGAACACGCTTCAGTTCACCCCGACGCCTTGCTCGAGCACTCTCTCCCCTGTTCAGTTTTACCGCGTAGGTGTCCTTCTTTCCCTTGCGGTAATGGACTCCACTTCTGCTGTTAGTCTGGTTGCGCATCTCGGATTGGTTTCGCCGTTGGTTTCAAGCGGTGTCAGCATGGTTTGGTTGCCTTCAATCCGCTTCCCGTTGTTCTTACTCTAGGAGTGATCTTCGCGTGTTCTCTAGTGGGTGATTCTGTTTGTTTGTAATTATGCGTTCTTTTCGGGTTTTACCTCTTGTAAAACTATGACCTGTACATTATTTCGATATTAATATATGTTCTTTGATGTGGCTGGAGTCGAGAGACTATCTGTTTCCATAAAAAAAAGAAATAACTACAAAAGAAATTTTACGAAAAGAATTAGAAAATATGCGCGGAGAGGACCCTTTAGCAAGATGGGAACCCACAGCACATATAGAGTTAATAGATAAGAACAAAATAATAAAAATTAAACCTGTAAGACACGCTCCAACAAATTTAGAAGAGTTCAAAATACATATAAAAGAACTGATGGAAAATAATTACATAAGAAAATCACAAAGTCCACATTCATCACCAGCATTTATAATAAGAAGAAATTTAGAAGAAAAAAGAGGTAAATCTCGAATGGTAGTAAATTATAAGGAATTAAATAAAAATACTAAAAGATTTGGATATCCACTACCAGATATGCAAATACTACTTAACACAGTAAGAACAAAAAAAATATATTCGAAATTCGATTGTAAATCAGGATTTTACCACGTAAAACTAACAGAAGACTCAGAACAGTTAACAACATTTAGCACACCTCAAGGATTCTATGAATGAAATGTATTATCATTCGAATACAAAAACAGTCCAGAAATATTTCAAGAATATATGAATAAGATATTTGAAAAATACAACGATTTCATATACTAACATGTAGATGATATTCTAATAGAATCCGAAAACGAAGAACAACATAAAGAGCAGTTACTAAATTCATAGAAATAGTAAAAAATGCAGCTATTTTACTATCAAAAAAGAAAATAGAATTGTTCAAAACTGAGATAGAATTCTTAGGAACAAAATTATCACATGAAGGAATAGAACTACAACCACATATAGCAGAAAAATCAAAGATATTTCCTAATGTCCTAAAAGAAGAAAGAGAAGTACAATCCATAATCGGACTACTAAATCAAACAAGATGATACATACTAAATTTATCAGCAAAAACAAATTTGGTTACAACAAAAACTAATAAAGTTTAAGAAATGGGAATGGACCCAGAGGATGAAGAAAAACTTAAAATATTAAAACAACAAACTTCAAAATTAAATATGCTAAGATTACATGTTAAAGAATGTTCATGGATAATAGAAACAAATGCATGTAAAAATAATTGGGGAACAGTAATAAAATTCATTGAAATAGGTGAAAAAGATGAAAGACTAGCCAGATATATACTAGTAGATCATTCACACAGACCCAACAAAATTACCACATAAATGAAAAAGAACTACTAGCAATCTTAAAAGCTATAAAAAAAGTTTGAATTATTCAAAATACATAAAAAATTCACAGTAAGGACAGATAATACACAAGCAAAGAGTTGGATTAACAAAATAATAGACTCAACTATAGCAAATAAAAGATTGATAAGATGGCAAATGGAGTTAGCACATTACGACTTCTCAATAGAAAATATAAAAGGAAAGAATAACATCCTAGCAGATTTCTTATCAAGAAACTAACAATTTCATTTTTACAGGATGGATAATAGAGTCCAGCATATATAACAGAATATAATCTACCTAAAGGAGACTGTGGAGCAATTAAAAGGAGATTTAACCAACTACTGTTGCAAATATGTGGTCTTCAAAGTATATTTTACCAACATATAAATGCAGAACATATTGAGAAAATGAGCGAAGGGAGTGAACCTATTAACCTACAAACTACAAGTGAAATCACAAAAATAGCCACACAAGAGGAAAACTCCACATCCATACAACCTACTACCTACAAAGAGAGTTTACTCTCAGATCCTCCAAAATATTCCAAGATTGATTTATTTTTACAATATATTGAGAAATTATGTCAGACCACTCAGGTCAATCAATTTATCAAAACTATTTCTCAACAACGTATGAACATAGTGATCATACTACCAGGAGCAAATCCAAAGACAGTAAGAGTATTATTCGAAAAGGAGCTTATCCACTACATATATCCATCCCGAAAATGTGAAGAACTTAGCCAGCTACCAAAAGAAGTATATAAATCTGCTAAGAGTTATTTTGACCTTACAAAGACCTCCAAAATATATGTCCAGATATTTTCAGCTATTCCAGAATTCCTTGAATATGATGAAGAACTACCCGCTGAGCATATTATAAAGATAAGGATGACTACACAAATTCTGTTTGGAGCAACGAATATTATACCATATAAAAATGAAAAATTTGAAAAACTAATCCCAGAAAGAAGAGCTATTGAATTTAGAACAATGTATTGTGAACTAAAGGACATACAAAATAGAGACAGTAACATATGGATCTATGATAGTCCTGACCCACAAAAATTAATGATTTACAGCATAGCTTAGATTTAAAAACCATATTCAAAGTAAGAAGTCTTTGACAGCTGGTACCAAATTCTACATATATGAGCCATGACAATGACAGAAGAGACAGTTGTCCACTACTGTAGACTGATGATGAACCACAACATTAATGCGGATAATGCAGAAAAGCACAAGAGAAGGCTGACGAAGAGTTATTTCTGATGTGAAGCACGTGAAGATGTTGGCCAGAAAAGAATCTTTAACGTAAGCAGTGACGTAATAGGCTTAATTTTTATCTATAATGTAAGTAGTAATGTAATGAGAACAATAATTGTAACTGATGTAAAGTCATCTCTTCTTTTATAAAAGGGGGGGGGGGGGGGGGGCGCTGGGTAAGGGAGAAGGGGCAAGATCTTTGGTATCCATTTAAGCTTGTAAGGAGATTCTGTAAGAAAGTTGAAATCAATAAAGACTATCTCTCTTGTTAAGCTCTTGCACAATATAAGATATGAATAATTAGTCTCTTACCCTTAGAGAGAGTTTTGTAAGGCTCTACCTGAAGGATCTTACAAAAATACTCATTTGTAACCTTCTATAGTTAAGTTGTACACCAAGTAGCAGAAAACGAGCTAGGTTGTAGTTGTCTATACTGAAATGCTACTAGTTATTCCAGACGTATCGCTTGGATGAATGTCACAACCCCGAAAATTTCCCTTTTTATATAAATTTTTTTATTATAAATTCTATAACTCCAATTTCCAATCTTTCAATTTCTATGCCACTTTAAACATAAATTAAGATAGTTATATTTCAAATAAAATTTTGGCAGAGTTTCGCCTGAAATTTTTGCCCCGAAACACAAAAGGCTTACGGAATTCTGCTCTAAATTCCGTAGCTCGCAACACATGCAATATTTTCACGGGCTCCCCAGGCCAAAATGAGCAAAAACACATAGGCAATATATATATCATTCCCTAGGAGCCAAACTCATAATAGAATATCAAATATCAATTATCAAATAAAAACCATAAATTTCTTCGAAAACGTAGCAAATTTTTTAGAAAAATCTTTGTAAAACATACCACAAGATCTAATACTCCACAACTAGATGGGTACGGGTCAAATATATATCATACTACCCCACACTGGGTTCATCATCATCATCTACATTCTTATACATCCAAAATACAATTTAAACCATAAACTTTACTATTCATATAACTAAACTATACAAAATTCTTAAAAGAAAAGAACCCACTCAACCAAAATCCATGCCTCATCTCTGCACTACTAAGGACCTGTAACGGTAGGGGGTGTAGGGTAGTCCTGGGACTCCACTAACCCCCCAAACACTAGGGGTTAGCCATTTCTGGTGTGAGTATAATCAAATATAACTTAACTTAGAATGAATAAAATAAATAAAAACAGAACTTTTAAAATACCAATATGGTAGTAAATTAAGTTATACACAATGGAATGCCCGAGAATAAAAGTACATTTGAAATTATGATGTAACCATATCATCAAATAGAGCACAATATAGTTATTGCAAAATCCACCCCATACATCTCATTATCCTAAATTTACCGTGAGATTCGAACCCAGGCAGATAGTTCCCCACTATTTTCTCGAAACAGCGGGCGGTAGTTCCTAAGCCCAAATCTCAAACTCCACCTATTAATTTTCATCATTAACTTAATAGAACATAAAAAATTATCCCACCTTTTAATCACCACCACATTCCCAATATATATATATATATACCTTACTTTCATTTCCGAATTTACATTACATCACACCGTTACTAATAATCATCATAATATGAAGTATAAAGTTCTATTACCACATTCTTACACCATATCAAATCTTTATATATATATATATATGTATATATATATATATATGTATATATATATATATATATATATATATATATATATATATATATATATATATGTATATATATATAAATCTTTATATATTTATATATATATCTTTATATATAAATATATATATAAAGATATATATATAAATATATAAAGATTTATATATATATATATATATATATATATATATATATATATATATATATATATATATATATATATATATATATATATATATATATATAAATCTTTATACATACATACATACATACATACATACATACATACATACATACATATATATAAATCTTTATACATACATACATACATACATACCTACGTACGTACGTACGTACGTACGTATGTATGTATACATACATACATACATACATACATACATACATATATATATATATATATATATATATATATATATATATATATATAGAGAGAGAGAGAGAGAGAGAGAGAGAGAGAGAGAGAGAGAGAGAGAGAGTATATATATATATATATATATATATATATATATATATATATATATAGAGAGTATATACTCTATATAGTATATATATATATATATATATATATATATATATATATACTCTATATATATATAGAGTATATACTCTATATATATATATATATATATATATATATATATATATATATATATATATATATATATATATATATATATATATATATAAAGATTTTATATACATATAAAGATTTTATATATATATATATGTATAAAGATTTTATATACATATAAAGATTTTATATATATATATATATATATGTATAAAGATTTTATATACATAAAAAGATTTATATATATATATATATATATATGTATAAAGATTTTATATACATATAAAGATTATATATATATATACATATACATATACATATACATTAGTTTAGAGTGACAGCGGAAATTCAAAGGAAGTAGATATTTTATTTATTGGATAGTTGCACACTTACAAGCACACTGAGATACAAGCACACTAGGCAAGCTCTTACTCAGAAAGCTCTGCCTTGACACACACCATGGCCTCTCCTTATATAGGGGGAGAGATGGCTTAGGACACAAGCTAAAGGACTAAAGGAAACTTAGGCTACAAGTTAACTTAGGGTATAAGCTAACTTGGCGTACAAGCTAAAAGAGAAAGCTTAGGATACACGCTTAAGGAAACTTACTCAGTAAGTTTCTTACACATATGGACAAACAACTTTATTATCTTTACACATCACCACGCTGCTGTGCGTCCACCTGTTGGTAAAGTGGCCCACCATGCTTCTGGCTAGTGCTGGAGTCTTCTGGTAGAAGTTTGTTGTGAGTGGGAGGCAGGATTACTGTGGAACGAATATTCCTGACAGACCCATCAAGTTGGTGCTGTAGCACGTCCTGGAGTTGCTGTTGGAGTTGAAGGGTGTCCTCTCTGAGCTGATTGATGTACATCAACAATTTATTATTCTCATTTTGTAGCTGTTTGATATTAGTCTTCAGTCGACTGATATCCTTGGTTTGCTGGTCTTCGATGTGCTGATCGACGACGTCGTGGCCGTTCTTTACTATGCCTTCTCTGTCTGTGTCCATATGGATTGGCTGCTGATTTGGTTCTTCAGAGTCATCCATGCCCTCGGGTGTTGGGGTAAAAACTGGTGTTGGTGGTTGGCTGTATTGTTCATCGCATGAAATCGAGTCATGCTCTTCCTGATATTCTTCAATTGTATTATATACATCATGACATCTCGGACATATGTAATGATCATCTTCGATATTAAAAGCCAGATTTCGTCGTGTTACTGTAACTAATCGTCCAGCTATTGGCAGTAGCTAGTTCTTTTTGCTTAAAAAATATTTTTTGTGTTCTTGGATGAAGCTTTGTACTTCCTTCCTTTTGATGTAGACAAACTTTAAATCTTTTGCTTCCATAGATATACCTGTGGAGTTTAAAAACACAGTAGTGTTTAAGTTTTGATATTTTTTATAGGGACTTTGATAATCATGTTTCCAAGGTTATCAAAATCTTCTGTTGATTCAGTATCATGTAATTTTTCGATCATCTGAATTGTTGTTCCTTCAATAGGTTGAGTCTTTTCAAAACTCAAGCTCTTTCTTTGTATATCTTTAAGCACATTAGGAGTTAGTAATATAGATGCCTCATTATGAAGAAATAAGTTACTATCTCCTCTAATGGAGCAAGAACTTGATCTTTTAAGAGTTGGTTTTGAAGAAGAAGAATCGTCTTCCTCTATGTTTTTGTATATCGTAGTAATTTTATTTCCTGAGACTATGAAAGTCTCTTCTGGGATTTTTGCTTGTTTAGGCTTTAGTTCACTTATGAATAAAGCATGTCATTATTGAATGTAATGTGTTTTTGTTCAATTATCTTAGGTTGAATAACCTTTCCTGTTCCTACTTCAAAGAGTTGGATGTAATCTTTGGAAGTTTTTGTTTTGAAAGTAGCAACTTCATTAAGAGCGATGAAACTTTCCCATCGGATACTTAAGATTTTTTATCCTGGTTTTATTTCTATACCTTTCAAATTAATTGATAAGGTACAAATATCTGTAATGTTTTCATCTGTTAATGCAACAGAAAAATTTGGATGGATATTAAATGCAAACATTCTGTTTGCTAGATTTGATTTACTTCCCCCAATTATGGAGTTTAAAGGATCGTAAATCCTTTCGTCTCTCACCACCATTAAAATCGGTGTATCTATTCCGGCACGAAATTGTGCAATAATTTTTATTTGTATCAGTCCTAAATGAAGATATTCATCTTTGGATATCTTTGTTTTATTCTTTTTATCTTCTCATGGCTGATAAGCTTAATTGATGAGAGGTCCTGAATACCTTTTAATTCTATATTTCCTTAAGTACTTTTAGAATTAAATCTTGATATAATAGATCTCTCAGTTTTATATACATCCTTTTTATCTGGATGAGGAATCATCTCTAATAATTTTGTTAAGTCATCATCGGATATGTCGTAGACTTCTCCATTGCTATTATCGATATCCATATTGGTGGTATCTTCCCTTAGGAAATTCATATTTACTCTGTAATCTGTACTAGATATATGCGTACAAGCACAACAGAGTCTTCTGTGTCTCGAAGTCTTCCTATAGGAAGTTCTTCATATTTGAGTATTAATAATTGTGCAATGACATCTCCTTGATGTATTTGTATAGCAAAGTGATTCAGACTCTTAAAGAATACTGAAATTTTACTTCTGTATTCAGAAGTTATTATTCCGTTTATAACAAAGAGTTGCTTTTTTGATACAGCGGTTGCGTTAATGATTTGCCCATAATACCCTTTAGGGATTATTATTCGTAAGTCCAGTGGGACATCTAATACAGAATATCTTTCTATTATCAAGCTTTCAGCTGCTCGCAAATTGAGGGCAGGAGAGCATGTGTTATCTCTTATAGGTAAATAGGCTTTAGAAGAAAACGTTTCTACCCATATAGCATTAGCTATTTTATTGATTGTTATCATATTTATCCTCAATGATTCCATGTCCAAAGAGGAATCTGAATTATAATTACTTTCAGGAATAGAGGATAATTCATAGACAGAAGTCTCATCATCAATAGGTATTTCCTCAAGAGTTTGAGTATGAATCCCATACTCTTGTAGGTTATTTATTATAACCTTTTGAATCTTTTCATTGCATTCATTGGCAAAGTGCCCTTCTTTTTCACATTTAAAGCATTTGCATCCTTTTCGGAATTTTGGAAATTTATTTTTTATAAACCTTTTCGGTTTAGAACTATTATTTTTTTGCCACTTTTTCTTAAATTCTGGCTTCCATTTTTTCCTTGTTATTTTGAATTTTTTGGAGGGTCTATTGTAAGATCCATATTTGGGTTCACACCCATATTCCAGATTTATATCTGGGTCGTATCTGGGACAACATTGTATTCCCAGCTTAGAGTTTTTCACTCTATTTTTTATTTGTTTGTGTGCTTTAGCACTTTGACAAAATGCTTTAATGGTTTCCATACAGGCTTGTTTTAAATATCCTGTACTTTGACCTCTGAGTTTATCTCCAATAAGGCCAGCAGAATTAGCTGCCAATAATTTGTTATAATGATTTTTTATCAAGTCTCCCCATGGTTCTGGGATTTTTTAGAAAGAATCTTTCTAACCAAAATACTTTTCTATCAGGATCTTCAAGTTTGAAGACTTGCCCAATATAATCTGTGACAAATGTTTCTAATTCACATATGTCACGTAATTTCATCATTAATAACCTGTTTTCTTCATCTATAGTTCTTTGTAGTGTTTCTCCTGTTAAATCACTGTAGAATGAAGATAACAGTCGAAAAATTATTTTATCGGTAGTTTCTTGGGATTCAATATTGGCTTTTTCAACCGCATTAGTAGCCTCTAGGCTTCTTAGCCAATCGGCTGCGTATCCTTCCCATAAGGAACATGTATATTTGAAAAAATCTCGATTAGACATCCCCTTTAAGAGATATCTTATACCACGCATATGTTGACCCCAATCTTTAAAGTAATTTTTAAGATGTCTATGGGGTATTCTATCAATATTGAAATATGTACCCATATGAGCACTTCGTTTGTCATATTCACCCAGCATTATTCTGGTTTGATTATCTCTCCAATTAAGGAAATTATTTTTGTAAAATAATCTTTCAGAACTTCTACCATATCGTAGAAATTCTTCCGGATTGGAAGGTTGAAAATCTGGTAATGGATTTTCCTCAGGTTCTAGAGGTCTTTTTCCTCTATCACCTACTCGAGAATTTTCACCAACTTCAGTCATTTGTTGGTCGATCAATGTTTCTTGATCAGCATATACCTTAAAAAAGGTTTTTTGTTTGTTTTGCTCAGTAGAGCTGGAAGTTTGCTCAGTAGAGCTGAAAGTTTCTAGCTCAGTAGAGCTTTTTGAGTCAGTAGACTCTGAAGATTCTTGCTCAATGGAGATGAAAGATTTTGTTGATTCTATTTCAGAATCAGATTCTTCCTTGGACATAAAGTACCTTATTGCATATTCATGTTTTTCAAAATATGCTTGAACATCAGTGCAAGGAATTGTTCCTTCGAGTTCTTTCTTTCTTAACTTAAGGAAACAATTGTAATATGATTTTTCAACTTTATCAATAGGATTAGTATTCTCCTCTAGAGAGGAATATTTTACCATATTATTCATAAAATGAAAATTAATTTTCTCCTTCGTTGGAGAAGATAGTTCAACTTCTGGTCTAGTGATAGACTGCAAAAGTTGTTTGGATTGACTATTAAGATCAATACTGTCGAGTTCAGGAATTTTTATATTATCGATTTTCTTTTCGATATTTCGTTCTAAGCCAAGTAGGCTAGTTTGGATATCTGACACCTTATCAACCAAAGTATTTAACATACCAATTATGTGGTTAGAATTGGCAGTTTTCAAAGTATTAGGGATATGCGAAAAATGACTGTAGTCATTAAGTTTTAGTGCAAGTGTGCACTCTTCTTCTTCGTAGATATGATTATCCATGGAAAGGAGAACTCATGTTGGTTTAGCTAGGCTATAATAAACGATCTTTTTCAAAAGATTTCTAGTTTTCATAAAGCACTTACTGTAGTAATCATTGAAAAGGTTTCTGATATGGCTAAGCTCTTACAGCAATAGGTATTTCTATAACTCTTTTCGTGCTTCGACTATTTCTAACATCACCGGCGTCATTATATTTTTTTTGTGCTTTGAACCTAACATCTCTAGCATCACACTCCCACACCGTGGATTTATAGCGGGGTACAGCCTCAAATCTAAGCCACAACGGGTAATAGCAACACACAAGCAAAGTCCCTACGGGCAACTAGCACCACAAGCTTATATGAACACATAGAGAAGTAGATCACAACTCACTAAAAAATTATGACACCATTGGAGACGAAGATCACAACTCACAAAACTAGTTGAAGAATAACTACAGCATCCATGGCTTTCGCTCACACAGCCTAAAGATAAATGTTTTACTATATGGCCTATTTAAACAAGCCTAAGAACAGGAACAAGTGTTTATTTTCATAGCTAGCTTAACCAACATGAAGGAGATTACTCCTCCATCCTAATCCTAAACTACGAAGAGTAGTTTAGAGATTGTACCTGATCGAGAGAAGAACTATGAATTTTTTGCCAAGCTCTGATACCAGTTTAGAGTGACAGCGGAAATTCAAAGGAAGTAGATATTTTATTTATTGGATAGTAGCACACATACAAGCACACTAAGATACAAGCGCACTAGGCAAGGCTCTTACTAAGAATGCTCTGTCTTGACACACACCATGGCCTCTCCTTATATAGGGGGAGAGATGGCTTAGGACACAAGCTAAAGGACTAAAGGAAACTTAGGCTACAAGTTAACTTAGGGTTTAAGCTAACTTGGCGTACAAGCTAAAGAGAAATCTTAGGATACACGCTAAAGGAAACTTACTCAGTAAGTTTCTTACACATATGGACAAACAACTTTACTTTATTATCTTTACACATCAGATGTGTGATGTGTATGATGTGATATGTCTAAAGTGTGTCTAAAGTAGTTTGTCCATATGTAAGAAACTTACTGAGTAAGTTTCCTTTAGCTTGTATTCCAAGTTAGCTTATACCCTAAGTTAACTTGTAGCCTAAGTTTCCTGGAGTCCTTTAGCTTGTATCCTAAGCCTTCTCTCCCTATATAAAGAGAGGCCATGGTGTGTGTCAAGGCAGAGCTTTCTGAGTAAGAGCTTGCCTAGTGTGCTTGTATCTCAGTGTGCTTGTAAGTGTGCTACTATCCAATAAATAAAATATCTACTTCCTTTGAATTTCCTCTGTCACTCTAAACTGGTATCAGAGCCTGGCAAAGAATTCAGAGTTCTTCTCTCGATCAGGTACAATCTCTAAACTACTCTTCGTAGTTTAGGATTAGGATGGAGTAATCTCCTTCATGTTGGTTAAGCTAACTATGAAAATAAACTCTTGTTCCTGTTCTTAGGCTTGTTTAAATAGGCCATATAGTAAAACATTTATCTTTAGGCTGTGTGAGCGAAAGCCATGGATGCTGTAGTTATTCTTCAACTAGTTTTGTGAGTTGTGATCTTCGTCTCCAATGGTGTCATAATTTTTTAGTGAGTTGTGATCTACTTCTCTATGTGTTCATATAAGCTTGTGGTGCTAGTTGCCCGTAGGGACTTTGCTTGTGTGTTGCTATTATCCATTGTGGCTTAGATTTGAGGCTGTACCCCGCTATAAATCCACGGTGTGGGAGTGTGATGCTAGAGATGTTAGGTTCAAAGCACAAAAAAATATAATGACGCTGGTGATGTTAGAAATAGTCGAAGCACGAAAAGAGTTAAAGAAATACCTATTGCTGTAAGAGCTTAGCCATATCAGAAATCCTTTTAATGGTTACTACAGTAAGTGCATCTTTAAACAAGAAATCTTTTGAAAAAGATAGTTTATTATAGCTTAGCTAAACCAACATGTTTCAATTATCATGGATGACTTCTTATTCTATCCAGTAGTACAACCTACAATACTCTACAGAGTAAATGAGAATACATATGATGTGGTAAAACCAACCATAATATATCCAACAAAAAAATAAAAAGAGAAGAAGATGTTCAACCATCTCCTACAAGCCTTTTGACTAATCTTCAAGAAAAAACGAACATTTCCTCTAAAGAAGAAGAAATTCCTCTTGAAAAGGAAAGTTGTTCAAATACTAATATTAGTACTCCGAATGAACATGTTATTTGTCTTTCTACAATGGAAGATAAAAGTTTTAACAAAATTGAAAGTGATCTCTCTCTTTCTAATAAAAGATCTGATTTTATAGAATCAGAAATAGAGTCTACAGACTCTAATAATCTTGGAGGCTCCACTGAGCAAAAAAACTCCAGCTCTACTGAGAAAAAATGTTGTAGCTCTATCGAGCAAAAACATATTGAGTTAACAAACTTAACCTCCAGCTCTAGTGAGCAAAAAGATTCTAGCTCTTTTGAGCAAAAATCATCAGAGTTTACTGACTCGAAAAACTCGACTAAGCATGGAGATTCCATCGCTATTGACTCAAATAATTTTGAAGGTTCTAATGAACAGAAAAATATTGAGTTAACAAATTTACAAATTGACGATGAGTCACTTAACTCAGAAGTTGATAATGAGATAATTCACTCTCATATTGACAAAGAGTTAACAAATTCTATTGTCTTCAGACAGACACCAGAAAATCCATATCAGGATTGTCAACAAAAAGAACTTGCTAGAAATAGCATGAATATTCAAGCAGACAAAGGAATTCATATAGATTCCTATATATATGAATTATCTTCCTTAAGCAAAAATGAAGTTACACAAGATTCTGAAAAAGAACCTTTAAAAATCAATGTAATTACTCTTAGCCGAAAAGCTGAGTTACAAATCTACATTCCTATTACACTTAGCTTTCCTGAATACAAGGAAATCACTATACATACATTAATTGATACTGGTGCGCAAATCAGTATAATACACTCATGTTTTATTCCAAAACAATATAGATCAGAATTAACCCATAAAGACTCTATAGGAAGCTTTAATGGTTCTAATTCTATGGTTACTCACAACATAAAAAATCTACAAATATCCTTAGAAGACTCTCAAGGAAATAAACACAATTGCAAAGATATGACCTTTGCATTACTTGACGACCTTGCTGAAGATTGTATTATCGGCATGGACAATCTAAGCAAAGTTTTGCCATTACAAATCGAGAAATATTTTTTCTCACTAAACAATATCCATATCCCTCGAGTACCCTTTACAATTACTACTCACAGCTTTTTCGACCTAAATGCTGTACAGCGAGGAGTAATTGAAAATCCCTTAGTGGAAAAGAATCAATGGCTACAGCCAAATACAAAAAAACATTATACTTATATTCTCAAAAATATTAATACCACAGAACAAATTATACATAATATATTAGAGCCATTGTATAGCAATGATCCTCTAAAACTTTTTGAAAAATCTCCAAATTTTGTCAACTCGAATTACTACCTGAATATACAAAAAAGAATATTAGAACTCCAAGTATCATGGTAAATCAAGAAGATAAATTGGAGTTTGCTAAACAAATAAAGGAATTATTGGATCTAAAACTTATTAGATCCAGTTATAGCAACCATAGCTCTCCTGCTTTTTTAGTCAGGAATCATGCAGAGAAAAAAAGAGGAAAAGCAAGAATGGTTGTTAACTATCGAAAAATTAATGATGCCTGCAAATTCGATGGGTATTACATCCCAACTGCAGAACAATTATTAAATTTGGTACAAGGTTCCAAAATATATTCTAAGTTTGATGCTAAATCAGGATTCTAGCAGATCAAATTAAAAGATGATCTATCCAGAAGTCTAATAGCCTTCAGTAGTCCTCAGGGACATTTTGAATGGATGGTAATGCCTTTTGGGCTAAAAAATGCACCACAAATATTCCAGAAATGGATGGACAGTATGTTTGGCCATTTGCCATTTGTTACTGTTTATATTGATGACATACTTGTCTTCTCTTCTAGTCTAGATGAACATAAAGATCATCTTCTACAAGTAGCAAAAATATTGTTAGAAAATGGAGTTATTCTAAGCCCTAAAAAGATTGAATTATTCAAGGAAGAAATTGACTTTCTTGGAAAAAAGATATTAAAAGGAAAAATTGAGCTACAAGCTCATATCTATGAAAAGATTAAACTATTTCCAGAGGAAATAGGTACACTAAAACAGTTACAGGCTTTCCTAGGAATTCTGAATTACGGAAGAAAATTCATTCCTAGACTTTCTGATAAAATCAAACATTTACAGCAAAAGCTGCAAACAATACAAAGACAATACAAAGAAAGGTTGATAAAAGAAGGAAAAGATCCTGAAATTCCACGTAGGTGGAACACTGATAAAATAAAAATATCTCTTTCTGAAACAGAAAAAGAAGAGATAATGAAAATTAAAAATATCATCTCAGAACAAAAAATACTTTACTATCCTAAAGAAAAGGATAAACTTATATTACAAACTGATGCTTCAGATACCCATTGGGCGGGTATCCTTTTTGCACAAATTGAAAAGAAACATTATGAGCTGGTTGCCTATACATCAGGAACATTTTCCTCTACTGAGAAAAAGTATTCTACTTTTGATAAAGAGTTACTTTCTATAAAACTCTCAGTTAAATCTTTAAAGATTTATTTACTGAGCAGAAAATTTCTTATACAGTCTGATAATATTGCAGTAGTACAATTTCTCAAGAAGAAATCTGTACACAATCCAGAAGAAAATCTGAGAAGAGTCAGATTAGCAGTTTACCTTGAAATTTATCAATATGATATTGACCATATTTATGGTCATACTAATATTACTGCTGATTTCTTAACCAGGTACTATGGAGAAGAAGAAAGATAAAAGACCCATGGACTCTGAAGTAATCAAAAAAATCAAGGAGCTTGAAGAGGCTCTTGGTTTGAAAACAGGAGAATGGACTACTGTCCTAAACAATAAAAAAGTAGCTACTGCTACAACATCTACTGATTCTACTGTATCAAAAAATACAGGAACCACTGTTCCATAAACAAAACAAGTCCTTAAATCTCCCACTCTAACAGCGTGGAAGCAAAACTCTATCAACCCTATCCTGAAAAAGGATTGGTATAACGAAGAGTTAAAACATGTGAATCCAGATATTTACAATCATCTCAACAATGTTTGGAGGGCATTACACCCAAATGATAAAACTGGGGCATACCACTTATCACAATTAGAAAAAATAATCCTTCAGTTAAAGAAAAAAACACAAGAGCAGAGCGAAAGATTTGAAAAAGCAAAACTCATTGCCAGTAATATGATCAAATTCAGCAATACTTCTACCTCGTCTTCTTTAAATAAGAAGAGAGATACTCTGATCAGAGGAAACACTCCTGCTGACAAACAGCTACAAGCTATAATGTCTCAAATAGACATCTATGATCTTGTAAACATCAGAAACAAAGAATTTACCGAGTTTGCAAAACTCTTTAAGTTCAAAGATGAGAAATTAGGAAGAATCGAAGGAGACCTTCATCTTCTTGAATGTTTAGACTTATATCAAATAGGGGTATTCCCTACAGAAAGGTTCATTGAACTTCTACAGAAGACAGGAGAAAATAATTTGGAAGATCTGCTAACACATTCAGATCAGCTGATCAAAAATAAATATAACAGATATCGAATCCTTGCATGGTTCGAGCAAATACCACAATTTGAACGAGCAATCCGAGCAGGGATTGTCCATGAACTCTACATCAACCTCTCCCAACCAGGAGACTTTTCCAAAACTATTCCCGATATATGTGCAAAAACTATCCTATCAAAGAAAAATAAGTTTCACACAATCTACAAGTTTCAAATATGGAGCATCTGGGAAGAAAAGCAGTATGTTCGCCAGTTCAAGTCTATCCAATTCTGGGAGCTCGACATCGTACAAACCGAGCCAACATTCTAGATTGAAAAGGGAAAAGATAAAACATTTGATTCTGAAAAAATCAAGTATGAAGCTACAGAAGAATTTTTCCTAGAATTATGGGAAAAATATACATTCTGCAAAAATATACAGGTCCAAGATAATATCATCCTTATAGATTGGACAGGTAAAGAAAATCCCAAAGAAGAAAGAGCGCAGTTCTTTCTAGGACTAAAAGAATCCTGGACACTGGGACCCATTGGGACAGATGTCATGTATTCCTTCTACGATGAGAAAGGTCTACAGGATGACATCGAAATGCTTTCTCCAACCCGCACCGTCAACAGCGAATTTATGCAAGAAGGAACCAGCACTATCTAGAAGCATGGTGGGCCACTCCAATAACGCCACGGTAGACAGAGCGTGGTGATGTGTGATGTGTATGATGTGATATGTCTAAAGTGTGTCTAAAGTAGTTTGTCCATATGTAAGAAACTTACTGAGTAAGTTTCCTCTAGCTTGTATGCCAAGTTAGCTTATACCCTAAGTTAACTTGTAGCCTAAGTTTCCTGGAGTCCTTTAGCTTGTATCCTAAGCCTTCTCTCCCTATATAAAGAGAGGCCATGGTGTGTGTCAAGGCAGAGCTTTCTGAGTAAGAGCTTGCCTAGTGTGCTTGTATCTCAGTGTGCTTGTAAGTGTGCTACTATCCAATAAATAAAATATCTACTTCCTTTGAATTTCCGCTGTCACTCTAAATATATATATATATATATATATATATATATATATATATATATATATATATATATATGGGTTTTGCTCCATTGAAAACGGGTATGTTTTCAATGGGTTGGAAAACACCCATATAGGCCGTCGATCAGATCTTGATCGTGATCAGCGGCTGAGATTTTAACCCGTTAAGCATCCCACTAACGCTCTCAAAAGCGGAGGGGCATTTTCATCACTTCACGCCAAAAAACGTTTCAGACTTAGCATTTTTTGGCGTGAAGTTTTTTTTTGTCGAAAAAAACGCCTAGGCCGTTGTTGGGAGCAACGGCCTAGGTTGTTTTTTTTAACAAAAAAACATACCTTGGCCGTTGCTCCCAACAGCGGCCTAGGTATTAACTCAGTATTTTCTAAACACTTAAACACAACAACGGCGTCATCTCCCTCACTTCGTCCCAAACACTCTCTCTCTTTCGCTCGTGCTCTCGAAACCCATCCCCAAACCCTACTTCACTCTCCCAACTCCTTGCCATCGATTCCCAATTTCTTAGCCTCCTCGATCTCCGCCAAACTCGGCAAAGCTCCCTATCTCTCTCTTCCTCTCCTGAATACAGCAAAACCCTAACTTCACATCCAAATTCCCAAATCATCTAAACCCTAGCACCAATTGTCTTTCTTTGTCTACAACATCGTGCAGCGGCTTCTCACATCTTCGCCAACACTCTATCGCTCTCTCTTTGGACCAGGTATTTTCTTAATCCCAATCTACTATAATGAACTCTTTGAATCTATTGAATTTTTTTCCAATTTTGGATTTGTCTTCTTTGGTAATATGCGTAGTAGTGTAGTATATAATTTAGAGAGTATATAATTAGCTATGATCATGTATGTTGTGTACATTTTCTACGAAGTAGTGGTAGTTGTAGTGGTGGAACATAGGAGATGGAAAAAAACGAGATGAAAAAATTAAATTTGTATGAGTAGGTCGGATTCGCCGTGTAGAAGGTAACGGAACTTGTATAGGCGATTTTCGTCTCACGATTTGTGAGATACGTCCGTTTTTTATTTCAATTCCATACAACGGATATGAAGTGATACACGGCCGTATCTTTCAAACCGAGAGTCAAAAGTCACCTCTGCAAGTCCAGGACCAATAAATCCCGGCGAACTTACCTTGCAAGATCGCCACAGATCCACGGCAGTGTGGGGTGGGACGACGCGTAGGTGTAATTTCCGCACCCACGAGACCATCAAGGTGCATGCCCGCACCCACGAGTACCCTGTAGCGGCCGGTTTCTATGGAATTAGCATGATGGGTAATGTTAAACTCGACCGAGCACTTCTCTCGGCACTCGTGGAGCGCTGGAGGTCAGAGTCGCACATGTTCCATCTACCGGTCGGTGAGATGACGGTGACGCTACAGGATATAGCGATGATATCTGGTCTTCCAATAGATGGCTTGGCCGTGACGGGCAATATTAATTTTGATAAAATAGAGATGTGCAACGAACTGCTCGGTACAGAGTTTGATGAGGCGGATGGGGACAATGGTGACATTTTCCAAGGACAGTCAATCCGGCTATCTTGTTGAAGGAACATTTTGATGAGACGCTGATCAACGAATCGCCCGACGAGTATGTACAGTCCTACACCAGAGCCTACATTCTAACGGTGATCGGAGGGGTTCTATTGCCTAACTCATCGGGCGATACGGTGCACCTCATGTACCTACGATTGCTCGACGACCTAGGCATAGCTGGCCGGTACAGTTGGAGAAGCTGCGCGTTGGCAACGCTGTACAGGGCGTTGTGTCATGTAGCACTAGAAGGATCAGAAATGACCGGACCGATGGTTTTGTTACAGATTTGGTCCTGGGAGCGACTGCACTTGGGTCGTCCCCGCATTAAGAGACCCAAGGCTGGTTGGATGGCCCAACCTGAAGATCCTGCTATGTTAGCGCCATTGGGGGTATACTGGGCTGGTACAAGGAGTTATAAAGACAACCCCAAGGGCGTAATAACGTACTACAGAGACGAGCTCGACCAACTACGTGAAGAGTTCGTGGTTTGGGCGCCGCATACACCCGAGCGTGTGGGAAGACTACCGCCAATATGCACCACCAGGTTGCAGTTGTGGCTGACGACGGCTCCCCTCATCAACTTCGGTATAGTCGAGCATCCGCGACCGGAACGAGTCCTTCGCCAGTTCAATCTTCAACAAGATTGTCCCCCAAGCTGTGCAAACCTATACGATCATGAGTTACACGCCATTAGGGGTACCGGCCGCATGCCTACTCATGATTGGGCAGATTACCATCGTGTTCACATTGCGGAATGGAACGAGCGACGGTTTGCACTTGTACTTGTCAATGTTCCGGAGTACGATGGAAGACTGCAAGGAAAGTACATGACTTGGTTCCGACAGTATACACGATTGTACATCTCTCCTAAAACGAACATACCTGCTGGTATCCAGCGAGAAATTGAGGAGAGGGAGATTGAACCAATACCTGCATATTCCAGTTCACAACCCATGTTCCAACCGAAGGCCACAGCTATACGTACAGTGGTAACTTCACATCTTCATATTTATTTTATAATTCTTCGTACGTGAAGTGAATGAATTCTTTCAATTATTTAATTTTTTGGTTTTTTCTAATTTAGATTGATACCACGATGGACATGGCAAAAGAATGCGCGGATGTACTTAAAAGTAATGTGGGCACGCCTATGAAGACTTTTGCTCGGAGGATGCTCCTTGGATGCCGTAGCAATATGGATGCTTTGGGATGTGTCGATCGTTTGGATCGAGCATTATACGGACCGAGGGGGGGCCGACGCAAAAGTGTGAGGGGTAGGCCAAGTTCATTGCTCCGGCAACGGCCTCGTGAGATAAGAGAACGACAAGGTTCAACTTCACATCTATCTCACGAAGAATCTCACGAAGAAACGGAGGATGAAGAGAGCGGGGAGAGGGTTGTCGGTGACGTACAACAAGAGGAGGGTGGCGAAGATGAAATCCCCGACTCGCCAACCATGATGCGGCACCGAAACCCTTACCGGAAGAGGCGAGCACCACAGCATTACACGCCCGGTGCTTAGGCAATGTTTTTGGGAGGTTGTAAATTATTTTTTTTTGATTTTGTGGGTATTAACCTTTTGTAACTAATTATTGGATAATTTGTTTCTTAAGTGTAAGTGTAGTTGATGTAGTTGTTATTAATTTCTGATTTTCAATTATGGTGGGTAATTTTGGTTGTCGTATATATGAATTTAGTCGGAGAATGTAAATGAGGGTAAAGTGTTTGGAATTTGGTGGTGTACAAGTTGTAGCAGCTTCAGCTGCTCAGTATAACTGAAGGTTGTTTTTTTTTTTTTTTAACCTAAGCCGTTGTTGAAGGCAACGACTTTGGTTCTGCAAGGAAAGTATACAAAATTTGTTGTGCTCTCTGACTTGTTGGCTCTAAAAATAGCCAACAAGTCAGAGAGCACCCCCTTTTTATAGATACACCCTAGGCCGTTGTTGTGGACAACGGCCTAAGTTGTATGTGAAAACATTAGAAAAGTTGCCTTGCTCTCTGACTTGTTGGCTCTAAAAATAGCCAACAAGTCAGAGAGCACCCCCTTTTTATAGATACACCCTAGGCCGTTGTTGTGGACAACGGCACAAGTTGTATGTGAAAACATTAGAAAAGTTGCCTTGCTCTCTGTCTTGTTGGCTCTAAAAATAGCCAACAAGTCAGAGAGCACCCCCTTTTAATAAATACAGCCTAGGCCGTTGTTGTGGACAACGGCCTAAGTTGTATGTGAAAAAATTAGAAAATTGGTCTTGCTCTCTGTCTTGTTGGCTCTAAAAATAGCCAACAAGTCAGAGAGCACCCCCATTTATAGATACACTCTAGGCCGTTGTTGTAGACAACGACCTAAGTTGTTTGTGAAAAAATTAGAAAAGTGGTCTTGCTCTCTGTCTTGTTGGCTCTAAAAATAGCCAACAAGTCAGAGAGCACCCCCATTTATAGATACACCCTAGGCCGTTGTTGTGGACAACGGCCTAAGTTGTTTGTGAAAAAATTGGAAAAGTGGTCTTGCTCTCTGTCTTGTTGGCTCTAAAAATAGCCAACAAGTCAGAGAGCATCTCATCTTTATAAATACCCAAGGCCGTTGTTGTGGACAACGGCCTCAGTAGTAAGTGCTTGGAATATTGTGTAATGCTCTCGAAATTGTTAGCTAGGGTTAGTGTTAAGGGTAGGGTTAGGGTTACAGTAAGGTTAGTGGTTTAGGTTTGGATTCAATGTAGGGGTTAGGGTGGGATTATTTTTAGTTAGAAGTAGATAGGTAATAAGTTTCTAGTAGAGAGCTGTTGGATATTCAAGTTCTATCATTAATGACATGTCTCTCCCCTCTTTACGTGCACTGCCTTCTGAACTCTACAAAATAGACGTTTATATGAATTTTTGTCTTGTTTATTTTTATTTTTCAATTCCATATTTGATTCGTTAGAGTTAGGGTCAGGGTTAGTACTACCGGGGGTTAAGGATAGTTTTCCCATATAAGTTCTATCATTAATTCACATGTACATCACCACATGTAGTTTTCCCATTTATTGCACCCTTCCGAAAATACTCTTCTAAAATTCCAAAAACCCACCTCCGCGTATGAAAAATATTCAGTATTTATGATGGACAAGAAGAAATCAAAAAATAAAAAAGATTCGATCCGCTTATGAGCGGAGAGTAATCAGATCAAACTACTTGGCCAACAAGAACTGCATGTGACTATTTTTTTTACAATGTTTACATTGAAGACGTTCCTATAGACATTCTCCAGACATGTAGCTGGGAAGAATTCCACAAGATTGGGAAGAAGAGGTGTGATCACATGTAATAAAACAAGTTTATTATGGAAAAAACGGTCTAAGGTAAAACCCCACATGTAACTGTAAAACCCCATTAGGGTAGATCCTCACATGTACATTAGATATTTTAATATGGAAAAAACCTAAACTACATCACCACATGTACCTCCCCACATGTACCCTAAAAAAGTGAAAAACACATATGTGCATTCCCACAGGTCGTTTTATCTCCAAAATCGAAAAAATCACATGTAGGAACCCACATGTAGTTTTCTCATTTATTGCACTCTTCCGGAAAAACCCTCCTAAGATACCAAAAACCCATATCCGAATATTAAAAAGTACCCAATAATTATGATGAACAAGAATAAATCAAAAATAACAAAAGATTCGATTCGCTTATGAGCGAAGAGTAATCAGATCAAACTACTTGGCCATCAAGAACTGGATCTGATTATCTTCTGTAAAAAAAAACTGTAAATAGGGACCATCATGTAATGGGAAACCATAACAGAAAACCACATGTATATTTTGACCACATGTATAAACCAATGTGAAGATTATTCCAAAAAAGTTCAAAGATTACTCTAAAACACTATCGCCAACTGTTGCTTCTGTGGAAATTTGGGATGTGGAATCTCGTCGTGTAGTAATTGTGTGCAGTTTTTCGAGTCACTTTAAAAGGTGGAAGTAATGGGAAAATAAACAAAGATATCTTGGCGATATACAAGTATGGATTATCTATCTTTTGTATAAATTTCCACAGAGACTGAACGCAAAGAGTCAAGAGAATATTGTAAAAATCCCACAAAAAATCATGCTTAGGCCGTTATTGGAGACAACGGCTTAAGGCAAATTTATGAAAGGGTCCTTGTGACTTTTTGCTTTTTAAAAGTTTCAAACTAAAACCAAAGCCGTTGTTATAGACAACGGCCTAAAGTATTCAGCCTGGTTAGGGTTAGGGTTAGGGTTAGGGTTAGGGTTAGGGTTAGGGTTAGGGCTAGGGTTAGGGCTAGGGTTAGGGTAATCACGTATGTAATTTGTGCTAACGGGGGTTAAGGGTTAGGGTTAGGGCTAGGGGGGAGCAAGGGTTTGGTTAGGGTTATTGTAAGGTCTAGTTTATGTCAAGTAAGATATTTGCGGTAATATCTGGTTTTGGCTGGTCATTAATTAATGGTTGTTGGTATAAACAAAAATACCCCTGTCTTTGGTATATACATGTGTTGCTCATTATATAATGGTGTTGCTCATTAATTAATGGTTTTGGCTGCGATAAAAATTATAAACAAAATAGATACGCGAATATCATCTGTCTTTGGTATAGAGTTCCAGGGAGATTGTACGCAAAGGGTGAAGAGAAATTTTTTTTATTTTTTTTTACATATTTAACCACCATGATTATATATTGGTTTGAAAGGTGGTAGTAATCGACACTTAAAAAAAATATAGTGGAAAGATATACATGTGTAGATCATCTATCTTTTGTATAAATTTCCACAGAGACTGTACGTAAAGAGTAAAGAGAGCACTCCAAAAATATACATGTGTAGATCATCTATCTTTTTCTGTATGATGCTTTAGAGCAGAATGTGCCGACTCAACCCGTTGGCTACTCAACATGCCGGCCCAAAATGATTCTTTAGCGTAGATGGGTGCCCAACTTTCACGGATATCGAATATATCGTTCAACCATTTGTTACTCTCTAATCCGTATTGCGAAATCAAAATATTCCACTTTTCTACAAATTCATGTATATATTCCGAATTGTAGATTACATTCTTCAAGGACTCCCTAAACTTGTCGACATCGAAACCAAGACGAACCTCTTGGGGTAACTTATCCATAATGTGCCAAATACAAAAACGATGCTGAGTCTGGGGGAAAACTTTCTTAACTGCGGCGGCGATCCCACGATCTTGACCGGTGACAATACCGGATGGAGCACGATTCATAACCCCTAACCACTTTTCAAAAAACCATTCAAACGAAGAGGCCGTCTCATTTGGAATGAACCCACCTCCTAAGAAAGTCGATTGCCAGTGATGATTCACTCCAACAAACGGAACAAATAACATTCCGTAACGGTTCGTATTGTACGTGGCATCAAAGCAAACTACATCGCCAAATTCTTCGTAATTCATCCTACAAATACCATCTACCCACATACAATGTGACAACCGCCCTTCGGGATCGACTTGAATGTCATAAAAAAATGAAGGATCCGTCTGTTTCTTAGATTCGAAAAATTCAATTAGCATTGTAGAATCGTGTACTTTTAATGCTTCTTGCGAGTCTCTAACTAAATTTCTAACATCTTTTTCTGTGAATCCTACTTGATCATAACCACCGCTAGCACTTTCGAAGTAGAGCATTTGTCGACATGTTTGGATATTAGCTTGGTTCATTTGGTCTATAATCCTTTTGTCCGTATTTGACACGGACCTGTTACGGGGCAATAGGTGCCTTCTACCGGGTGAGGTGAATTCGTGATTGTGTTCTTCGTGAAATGAATACACCACCCACGTATTACTTGCTTCGTTCAATTTTACACGAACGCAAGCCTTGCAACCCGTTCTACTGGTTATTCCACGTCTACCATCACTATGTTGACCCGGCGACGACCCAGCTTTATTACAGAGGTATGACTTATCTACTTCCATTTCCCCCTTTAATTTATTCCCACCCTTACGCATTGTAAAACCCCCACAATGAGCATATGCAGAATAGAATTTCTCGGCCTCAACTAAAGTGGGGAATGTCATACCTAACTTTGGTTTCAAATGCTCTTCGACTATCGGCATGGAATCAGTGATTGGTTCTGCCAGGACAAAATTATCGCCGGCAGCAGAACTCTCCGTATCGTTGTTCATCTAAGGTAAAAATATATTATTGGTCAATTAATATACACATTATATACAAAATATCTTGTTAACAAACAATTGCGATATATATAATAAGTGACAAAACGTCGAAAACAACGTCATATAAATACAAATATCTATCAATTGGGTACGGCTAATCGCACCCAAGGTAACGGAACTTCTATAAGTAAGTTCCGATCCACGGTTTGCAAGATAAGGCCGTGTCTCGCTCGCATTCCCCTCACTCTTGAACTGAGGTTGTTGTTTGATATACGGTACAATTCCGCACAAACGAGATCAGTAAATTCCTATACTTTGGGAGTGGGAAGGCGCCAAAACACATGAGCCAACAAAATTTGTAGAGGTGAGTTACGGCTAACGGTTTGCCTATTACGCCGATGAATCGGTTTCACTCACGGGAATGAATTGAAAGCGATACACGGGCGTACACTTGAAACCGTGAATCCAAACAAACTTCTACGAATTGCGTTGGCTTGTGTATGGCGAGCTCGACGTAATCGGAAAGTTCCACAAATTTTTTTTCGCTTTGTGCGCTATTACTAACATCGAATAACAACTAACAACAACTAATACTACGTCTACTTCCACAATTAAACTAGAATTACCTACTCTATAAATCCATCCCCACATAATATAGCAATTGCACATTCAAACATTGAAGAAAAATTTCCAAACAATCAGCGTAGTTAGGACAAATTTCCAATCAATTTCCAATCAATTTACTCAAGTATGACAAATTAGTACCTTTAACAATGAGGGTGTTCGGGAGGCCGCTGCGCGCTGCTGTAAAGAAAGGAAGGGGAGTAGGGTTTGGCTAATTTATTCGGGATTAGAGTTTTAGGGTTGGTTAGATTTCGTAAGGGTTAGGGTTTTTTTGTAATCGGGGTTTTGCTGTATTCGGGAGAGGAAGAGAGAGATAGGGAGCTTTGCCGAGTTGGGCGGAGATCGAGGAGGCTAAGAAGTTGGGAATCGATGGCAAGGAGTTGGGAGAGTGAAGTAGGGTTTGGGGATGGGTTTCGAGAGCACGAGCGAAAGAGAGAGAGTGTTTGGGACGAAGTGAGGGAGATGACGCCGTTGTTGTGTTTAAGTGTTTAGAAAATACTGAGTTAATACCTAGGCCGTTGTTGGGAGCAACGGCCAAGGTATGTTTTTTTGTTAAAAAAAACAACCTAGGCCGTTGCTCCCAACAACGGCCTAGGCGTTTTTTTCGACAAAAAAAAAACTTCACGCCAAAAAAACGCTAAGTTTGAAACGTTTTTTGGCGTGAAGTGACGAAAATGCCCCTCCGCTTTTGAGAGCGTTAGTGGGATGCTTAACGGGTTAAAATCTCAGCCGCTGATCACGATCAAGATCTGATCGACGGCCTATATGGGTGTTTTCCAACCCATTGAAAACATACCCGTTTTCAATGGAGCAAAACCCTATATATTATATATATATATATATATATATATATATACATATACATATGTATATGTATATGTATATGTATATGTACATGTATATGTATAATATATATATGTATATGTATATATATAGATATACATATATATATACATATGTATATGTATATGTATATGTATATATATATATATATATATATATATATATATATATATATATATATATAGAGAGAGAGAGAGAGAGAGAGAGAGAGAGAGAGAGAGAGTCCCCTTCGGTTGCACACTACTTTTGGTGAGCACTCACGAACTAGAGACCCTATGAAAAATCCGAACCGCTCATATTGTTCTATATGCCTTAGATAGCCTAACAATAAAAAAACAAGTAATTTGAAGTTCATTTGCCCATCCATCAAGCTGTTAGAATTTTCAGCCATACAATTTTGTGATGATGTAAATTATGGGCAAATGAATTTCAAATTACTTGATTTTTTATTGTTAGGCTATCTAAGGCATATAGAACGATATGAGCGGTTCGGATTTTTCATAGGGTCTCTAGTTCGTGAGTGCTCACGGAGTGCTCACCAAAGTAGTGTGCAACCGAAGATCTCTCTCTCTCTCTCTCTCTCTCTCTCTCTCTCTCTATATATATATATATATATATATATATATCACCATACTTTTCGTTAAAAGCAAAAACACAATTTTACTTCATAGCTTAACTTATTTCCTTTGCTTTATACACATACATTCCATTTCATCATATAAGATTAAAGCATCCATTATAGCGCCCCACATTCATTATTTATATCCATTCTTATTCCATCACACTCTTATCATTACTTTCTTTTCATTCGCAAACCCATACAATTCCATACCTTTTTATTTCACTCATTCTCTTGAATATCACTTACCATTCTCATATCCATTTCCATACACAAACATACACAATTTCTTATATGTATTGTTTTCTTTCTCAGTGCCCACAAAACCCATCAAACTGAAGCCAATCGCTCAGTATACACGGGGGAAGCTGCTCACACAGAGTCTGACACCCCCAATGCTATGTCTTCCTCATGGCCTATACCAGTAAGGGAAACACCACACCCAAGATAAACTGGGTACATCCTCATGACAGGTGTCATCGAGGGAAAAAAACACCGCACCGCAACTGAGTTGGGTACTTCCTCATGGCAAAACCAACGAGGAAAAAGAAAACACTGCACCCCAGCGAAGCTGGGTACTTCCTCATGGCAAAGCCAACGAGGAAAAAACACCGCACCCCTAGTTTCACTAGGGTACTTTCTCTCGACGTCTGTCATCGAGGAATATCACCGCACCCCACCAGAATTGGGTATTAGGAGGTCTAGCCCAACCCCCAGGTTTCTGTAGGCACTTTAACAGATTAAAAACTTCTTTACATCATTACTTAATACCATCACATCTAAATTAATACTCAAAACTCTACACAAGACTAACATGAACAAGGATTTCTATATCCCATCTATATTATTGAAACCACACACAACGCACATATGCTTTACTTCCTCCCTTTTCCTCTCTTTTAACAATCCAATCATTTCAATATCATCCTATAAAACCAGATATCAGATTTCTATTTCTTATCAGCATTCAATATTCGTAATTGATATCAAAACTTTTTTCGAAAATCATACACGGCGCTATAAAGCCATAAACACTGTATACATAACATTCAAACAATCATAGCTTCCATATATATATATATATATATATATATATATATATATATATATATATATATATATATATATAGGGAAAGCTTCGGTTGTGCACTCCCCCTCTGTGTGCACTCATGTGCACTAGGCCTTCGGGCATTCATATCAACTATCCGAACCGTTCACATTGATCTACACATCCAAATTAGTCTAAATATGTAAAATCAAATCATTTGAAATTTATTTGCCCATCCATTATGTCACTATAAAAAATAATGATTTTCAGCCATATAATTTTGTAACACTTCAATGAATGAGTAAATGAATTTCAAATGATTTGATTTTATATATTTAGACTAATTTAGATGTGTAAATCAGTGTGAACGGTTCGGATCGTCGATATGAATGCCCGAAGGCTTAGTGCACACGCCGTGTGCACTAGAGGAGTGCACAGCCGAAGCTTTCCCTATATATATATATATATATATATATATATATATATATATATATATATATATATATATATATATATATATATATAATTACAAAGAAAGCTATCAAGTGGCTCTCATTCAATCTCCCCTAAAATCAATGGCATAAATTGATTTTCCCAAAACATATTTTCCCGCCTAAAATTTCAAACCCCAAAATTAAATTTTTCCCCCAAAACCGAAAAACTCATTACTTTATTACTATCTCTCTTCTCTCTTCTCTCTTCACCTTTTCATATTTTTCTCTTTCTCTCTCTCCCTCTCTCTCTCCCATTCTTTCTTTATTTACTTAAAAATTTAGATTTTAACATATCAGGTTTGTAAAATTTTCAGAATTTTTATATTTTTTTATTGTACATGTTATATTGGAAATAGTAAATATCTTTTCAACAGTTAAATTTCATCATTTTCCATCCTTAAAGTTCTAAAAAGTTGAATTTTACACCCTCATTCATAATTATTTTTCAACATATACTAATAGAAACATGGACTTTTATTTACAACTAATTATTGTCATACTATTCAAACTTGAACTACATAATTGTTGTTTTACTGTTTACAGGGCTTTTCGTGTGTTGTATCGTTCCGAAGACGTGCCGTAGGCACGTGCCCACGGGCAAATCTAGAATATATATATAATACAATCAACCCTATTATCCATATCAATCCATTACACTCTTTTCAAAATTTCCACACATCAAAACTAAATAAGCAAGACCACACTTACTTGACGAGCCGATGGAAATCACCGAGTGCTCCACCCGGCAATAGGTCCAAACGCGGCTATAACCACCCTATAAAGAAACAAAGCACATTGTTTAAGCCTTAAGTTTAAAATACCTCGAATTCATCATCAAATACACGAAAATAAAACCTACAAACATTTATCTCATACGTGCATTTGCACGAGATCATAACATGCTAATTTACACCCCGAAACCCAATTATTTCTATTTTCCGGAACCAAGAAAATTGGTTAACAAACACTAGGATATTTTAAACATCGTGAAAAATTAATCTAATGCCTCCAATATGCTTTACATCAAGCAAACATAATTCTATAATCTGTAGATTTCCAAAACCCCGCTACAAAATTATTTTTAACAACCCTAACCCTAGCTCCAATAAAAACCCACATGAAAACCCATTAGTAATAATTCTAACCCTTCACTCATCTCCTTCATGCCCTAAGAAACATCCTACTTCAATTCTACATATAAGAAATTAAACACAACTCAAACCACGAACAACTAAGAAATTTATTATACCTTAAAGAACTCCTCACTGAAAATGGATGCTAAGCCCAGGTCGAGAACCCGAAACTCTCCTAGAATCCCTAAGAAAAATCAAATTTTGGGTGAAGATTTAATGGGTGGAAGAAACTCTAGGCCGTCGTGAATGGGTTTTGACCGAAAAGAAATTGGGGGAAGGGTTTCTATCTGACGAAGTGAAGAGGTAGGCGAAAAAAAAAATGTATGGAAAATTAATTTTAAGCCCCCCTCAAGACCAAACATTTTTTTTAGGTCCCTCAAGTGCTCTTTTATCATAATAAAGTTCAATAAAAACCACTCCACCAAATAAATAATTCATTAAAGTGTGTGTGTATATATATATATATATATATATATATATATGTATATATATATATATATGGAGCTCTTCGGTTGAGAACTAATTTGGTGAGAACTCTGTGAGAACTCACGGAGTAGACCCCCCATGAAAAATCCGAACCGACCATCTCACTCTACACACCTTAGATAACATAACATAAAGAAATCAAGTAATTTGAAGTTCATTTGCTCATAATTTACATCATCGAAAAATTGTATGGCTGAAAATTTCAGGTCCAACCTGGGTCGGGTCGGGTCGGGTCGCGGGTTGGTCCCGTCTAATTTTTATTTATTTTTTTAATTTAAAAAATGTAATTTTAATAATAATAATAAATGTAATTTTAATAATAATAATAAGAAGAACCAAAGAGTGAAATTGGCAAAAAAAATGTATATATTATTAATATGATTTCAACTTATACAAGTTTCTCAATTTGTAATAAGAAATAAAGATTTTCTACAAATTTGTTTTATACAATAATAATTTTCTTCGATACAATTTCAATTATCTTCAATTATCCTAATTTTTTACAAAAACAAAGATTTTATACAATTTTCCATACATTACAATTTTCTTCAATTTGTTGGTCTTCAATTTGTTGTTGTTGTTGTTGTTGGTCTTCAATTCTTCATGTTGGTTGCTATTGTTATTATTTTTGTTCTTCCGGCAAGTTGCTTCCACTTGTAGACGTGTCGAACACTTTTCCTTGAGTCCTATCTTCGGTCTTCATCCAGTCTTCCGTGCAGACGAGTATCTCCAACAATTAGGGCTTCAAGCGATTCCTGTAATCGGTTAGAACCCTACCACTTATAGAAAATGCACTTTCTGAAGCAACTGTAGAGACAGGAGGAGTTAGTATATCTTTAGCCGTATATTTAAGAATACTATAAGTATGTTCATGGTCTTTCCACCATTATAAAATATCTAGTAAAGAAGTAAAACTTTCAGAATCTTGTTGATTATACCAATGTAATTCATTTGGTTGATTAGTCCTAGCTTTGTTTGATTGAATTTTTGCAAGTAAATTAAATGTGGCATCATCTAATTTATTCTTACCCTTACCTGTAGAAGTAACAGAAGAAGAAGTAATTAAAGTAGTAGTACTACTAAATGAACAACTTTTATCATAAAAATCATACAAGTTATTTAATGTCGCTTCAAATTTAGCTAAAAATGTTCCGCAATCAATTTCAAATTCATCTTTCCCGAGTAAAGTAAAAATCATTTCAATCAAACTCTTCGTACCTTCTAACTTGATACGAGAATCCATCACAGTAGCAAGCCAATACAACATAGGAGGAGGATTAAAATACTTCAAAAATTTGGTGTATGCAGGTTTCACAATATAACCAATAAAAGCATCATCGATCATTTCTCTGAAAGTTTGCATCATAGTAACTATTGAAATAAAAATGGTACTAGAAGTAGATTCATAAGATTTTAAAAATTTGAAAGTTGCGGTTTTAAAAGGTTCTAAAAAATTTAACAAAGATTCGGCATAAAACTAAGCTTGGGGAGTCATTTCAAAATTTGGCATATTTTTTGCCATACAAAAATTATTTATTCATGCTTTATATTCAGTAACAACATGTAGCAAATCAAAAGTAGAGTTCCATCGGTGTTTAACATTCTTTGGAAATTTTCTAAAATGTACAATTTAAAGCCTACAAAAAGCTTTCCATTCTTAAAAAATAGGGCCACTTAATGCAATAAAATGTACACAATTTCTAATGTTAACTATAAATGGTTCGACAATTTTTAATGCATCTTGAACACATAAATTTAAAATATGACATGCACATCTAACATGAAAAATATTGTCAGATGGAGGGTTTAATGCGGCTTTTAATATACTAATTGATGCATTGTTGTTAGATGCATTCTCAAAACTTATACACATAATTTTTTCACGAATATGAAAAACATCACAAATTTCTAAAATACGATTTGCAATTTCATTACCACTATGGGGATAGGGCAACGCGGCAAGTGATATGATCATTTTTTGAATAATCCAATCAATGCCGATCCAATGACAAGTTATTCCCATTATTGGAATATTGTTGCAACCCATCCAACAATCGGAAGTTAAAGAAACTCTACAAGTTAAACTCCATAAAATGGCAATCAAAGCTTTTCTCATTTCATTGTACATTTTAAAATAATCAGACTTCAAACTATTCCTAGGGATTCTTTTCAAATGCGGTTTGATTAAAAGTTTCCAAGTCCCTACTCTCAGAATAGAAAAATGGTAACTCTTCCTTAATTACTAGTCGGGCAATTTCTCGACGAACAAGTTCGGGATCATAAGTGTAGCTATCAACTAAATCGGTCCTAGGGTGGATTTTTTGTTGGCCGGGTAAGTCTACAAGAAATTCTTTGTGTATATTTTGGATGTTTCGTTTTATTGTACCCGTCCCTTCACCCTTCTTCCATTTGTATGATTTCGAACAAGTTTTACAAATTTTTATACCTACACCCGGATTTTCTTCGTCGGGAACATAATCATAAAATTTGTGCCAATCACTAGTTTTCCCTCTAGTTTTCTTACTACCGGGTTGTGTTGTTTCGGTTGCTTGTGTTTGTTATTCTTCTTCTATGTCTATGTCTCCCACAAACACATCATGTGTATCAATGTGTTGGGTCATAGGGTGCTCTTCGGTGAGCTCATTTTGTGGAACAATAGGAGGTCTACGAGAAGTGTTGGTGGAATCTTATCCACTTTGGCTACGGCCGCTACAGTGTGATCTAGACATGTTGATATAGTAGTGTATGTGAAAATTTTTAAATACAATCTAGGCGAGATAAATTTTTTTAAAAAATCTAGAAAACAATAGGAGGGTTGTGAGAGAGAAGATAAAAAAAACAATAAACAAATATGATACAATAAATTTATACTACAAAAAAAAATCAAGACAATAAGAGGGTTGTGAAATTTTGATACCGTACTTCGTGGATACTCGTATATAAATTGAGAGCGAAAATAAAAGTAGAAGTAGAAGTAGAAATCCGGACTCGTATATAGAAAGAAAGATTGCTTCTTTGTTGGAGCCTTGGAGGAGTTGAAGACTTGAAGTTGACGTAGTTGAATGTTGAATTCGATACGATCGTAATTTGTCGCTTCTATGTTGCCAGCTTCTTTGTTGACAAAATTTCAAAGAATTGAGATTGAATTGAGTAGTAGTAGTAGTAGAGAGAGTAAGAGAATAAGATGTGAAATTTCTAGAGTGGTTTAAGGGGTATTAAAAAAAAGAAAAAAAAAGCCGTTGGCTGTTTTTTCGCCGTTGGAACCGCAGGTCGAACGATCGACCCGTGCGGGTCAAACGGTTCGAAACCAGCCGGTTGGTGGGCGGGTTGGGTACTATTCACCGGGTTGATGGGCCGGATTTGACGGTCTGGAAACCCAAATTAGATGATCCGGATCGACCCGCTTAAACTCGCGGGTTCGATCCCGAACCCAAACCGTATATAACGGACCGGGTTTTAGTGAGCGGGTTGCGGATGGATCGCGGGTCAGCCCGGTCCGGTTGCCAACCCTAACCGAGGCCTTTGGCCACCTTACGAGCCCCAAATCAAGTAAGTTCACGAGGCTAGGATCCTGCACCCCCGTAACAATAAGAAACTCAATGACAACCTCTCTACCTCGATTAGCCGTACAATCAGCACAAGTATTACACTGACGGTACAGGTGTCGTACTCAATCCACTGGCCAGTCATTAATAAGCATAAGAATGTCTGATTAAATTGGATCACCAAGCTACTTCCTTAAAACTTGATTAATTATGATTTGAGAATCACGTTCTACAGAAAATGGAGTTGGATATAATGTGCGTTTGTAAACATTTTATGAACAATTTGTATGTGGCCAAAACATTGTTTTAGGCTAGATGTAAAAAAATCTTGCTCAAGTATTGCCTATTTTCAAAAAACCACACAAAAGTTTTTTTTATAAAATAACCCCAATCAAATATGTTTTCAACACTTTTTTTTTAAACCTCACTCACCTATGCCTTGAAAACAGAACAATACTATAATACAATAACTAATATCTGCGATACAATAACTTACAAAAAGTTTGAGAATATGCATTGGTATTCTTATATCATTCGTTAGGCCTCAGTTGCATGCCCGTACTTTTGTATTTTGAGAAGCGGGGCGTGACATGCTGAAAAATCGAATAAATTATAAAGAAAATGAAATAATAAAATATAAACCCAAACTGATTTGAGCGGTATGATTTTGCAAGAAAGAATCAATATCACTCTTAATGGCACGTGTGCTCTAAGAAATTATAAAGAAATTGTTCATTTACTACGTCTAGATTCCACCTCAACTTCTTCATCTATGTTTTCACTATCTTCACTGATGGTCTCATGTATTCGTTTGGAAGAACTTGGTTCTTCCTTCGACTTATATGGAAATACATCTTCAAAAAATGATACATTTTTAGATTCCATTATTGTGTTCTTTGGTATATCAGGGATATCGGATTTATACACCAATAACCGATAAATACTATTATTATGTGCATAGCCAATGAAAATGGAATCAACCATTTTTATCTGATTATCACTTTCTTATGTGGAGCTATTGCCACCTTGGCAAGACATCCCTATATTTGTAAGTAATTGTAGGATGACTTTCTTCATTTCCATAATTCATATAGAGTTTTCTTTTCTTTCTTTTTGGGTACCTTATTGATGTATCTAATTTTTATACAATTATTTGTACTCATTTACCCATTAAAATTGCTTGTATTCGTCTATATTTTGTTTAATTCATTTTATTTCTATAAGATTTCAAGTAAGTAATTATTTTTGAAGAAATAAGATTTTTGATGCAAAATGTGAAGATTTTTTGAAAAAAAATCAACAAACAAAGCAAAACTATTGTTTTATTATTTTTTATTGTTTTGTTGAATTTTAATTTGCCAATTGAGATAAAAATGCAATAAACAATTGTAAAAGAGGTTTAAATGAGCTAATATGATTTTTAGTAGTTTAATTAATTTTAAACTAATTAATTTTATTTTATTTTTAAACCCTAATTTCTGGTATTATTTTTGTGTATGCAGCACGTGTTTGCAAGAAAAGGAAAGAAAAGAAAAAGGAGAAAGAAATAAAGATCAGATGAAAGAAGGAAGAAAATAAATAAATAAAGAGGGAATTTTTCTACAAAGAGTAAATCCTAATTCTTCTTTCCGTTCGCCTATAAATACATACGCACGCACATAGAGGAGGAGAGGTGACAGCCACTAAAGAAAAAAAAAGGAAAAAAAAAGAGAAACGAACGACAGAGAGAGAGAAAGCAGAACAGGAGGAGAGAGGCACGGGAGGCAGGTGACGTGGCGGTTGGGCGTGCGCACTCCAAGACACGACTTCACGTGAGGCGTCCTGGTTCTGCTTGTGCACGCCATTCGAGAAGAAGACATGCAGGAGAGAGAGAGAGCGTAAAAGACCTGGTGCTGACCTGGCGCTGTTCTCAGGACAAAGACAGTGAACCGGTGCTGACAGGCGGGACCCAGGAGCAGGCTGACGTGGCTTCTACGCGTGCTCCAAGACGACCAGAGCAAGAGAGGTGGGCACGTGGGCCAGTCGTGACGTCACCTCTGCTGACGTGCGTGAGTTTGCGGATCGAGACAGGCTTTGTGACTCGGAAAATGACAGAGAAAGGAATTTCTTTTCGGAACGCGGTTCGAGACTGTTCGGTTTGCAATTTTTTTTAAAAAGCAGTCTTTTTTGTATCTCTTTTCTCTCTGTAATTTTTATCATGCAATTCAAAATTGTATTTGTTAAGTACAAAACCATTATGAACTAATTTTACTTTTCAAGGGTTTTGATATAGCCTAGTTTTGAGAACACAATTTTAATTCCGTATTATTTTTCTATTTTTCCATAGTTGTGTGTTTGATTTTTATTCTTAATGCGTACAATTGGTGGATAGACATTTGTATGATCTACTAAATCATGAAGAGACCGAACTGGTAATTTGTGGTTAATAAAAATTAAACACCATTATAAGAGCGAATTGCTGTTAATGTGACCGTTAAGAAATCCATAGATCTTAATGAATTTTCAATTGATAATTTGTGAATGAACTAAGACAAATAATTAGTTGAGAATAATTTTGATACTGCTTGAGAAAGAATATTGAATAATTTTGGGATTTTGGTTTACAACTTGGAAAAATAATATTTTTATATGGAGTTATAAATTGTGTGTGATAAACTAGGTGAAATCAAAAGCCCTAGAATTAATTTTTCCATTAACAAATTACAAAACTTTCACAGCCCGCTCCCCCTTCATTAATTTAGTTGGTTATCTTTAGGTTAATTTAATTTAGTTGTTTTATCCATCATTAATTTTGATTTTCCAAATAGTGATTCATCTAGTAAATTTGGTACTCAATAAAATAATTAGTCCCTATGAGTTCGACACTCTATTCACTTAACTATACTACTTGTTGCGATTTTGTACACTTGCAAATTTTCACATCAAGTTTTTGGCGCTGTTGCCGGAGACTAGTTATTCTTTTATTGATATTGAAAATTGCTAGATTATTACTAGTTTGGATTTTTTTTTCTTTTGTTTTATTATTATTTTACCTCTTTATTTTCTTTTGACTTTCTTTTACTTTTATTTATTTTTCTTATTTAATTTTTTTTAGTTTTTCTATATTATTTTTTTCAATACTTATATTTCAGGACATACAAATACATTGTCATGGCGAACAACGATTAAAACAGAGCTATGAGAGAGTATGCTATGCCCTCAATTCATGGAACAATATCAAGCATAAAGAGGCCGGTTATTGAAGCTAACGATTTTGAAATTAAACCAGCGGTTATTCTAATTATTCAACAGATTGTTCAATTTTGGGGACTACCGCACGAGGATCCTTATGCTCACATTGCAAACTTTCTAGAAATTTGTGACACTTTCAAGCACAACAGAGTATCAGATGATGCAATCAGATTGAGACTCTTTTCTTTTTCACTACGAGATAAGGCAAAGGCTTGGCTACATTATCTACCACCCGGTAATATTACTACTTGGGAGAGGGACTTGCATAAAAAATTTTGGCTAAGTATTTTCTGCCGGCAAAGACAGCGAAGCTAAGAAATGATATTACCACATTCATTCAATTTGAGACCGAGTCTTTGTATAATGCATGGGAAAGGTACACAGAGTTATTGAGAAAGTGTCTTCATCACGAACTACCGAAATGTTTGCAAATGCAAATATTCTATAATGGTTTGGAAGTTACAAATCGATCTATGGTTGACGCAGCAGCTGGAGATGCATTAATGAGCAAAACTCATGAAGCAGCCTATGAGCTTTTTGAGGAGATGACATCAAATAAATACCAGTGGTCTTCAGTAAGAACAATGCCAAGAAAAGTGGCTGGAGTTTTTGAACTTGATCATATTTCTACTTTAAATGCAAAAATTGATATTTTATCTAAACAAGTAGGAAATATGAATTTTAATGCTATTCAATCTCATATAATTTGTGATCTTTGTGCAGGAAATCATTCAAGTACAGATTGTCAAGTGGGGAACCATTTTGCTCCATCAAATGCCGAACATGAAAATTTTGTGTCAAACTTTCAAATACAAAACAATCATTATGGAAAACACATAAAATCCAGGATGAAGAAACCACCCCAATTGTCCATGGAACAACAATCAAGGAGCAGTTATACCACCTCAAAATTTTCCACAGCAAGAAAAGAAGCCGACACTTGAAGATATGTTTATGCACTACATGCAAAAGACATAACAATACATACAAAAAACAGATTTGGCAATTCAAAATGTTGCGAATTCAACTTCGGCTTCCATTCACAATCTTGAGGTAAAAATTAGTCAAATTTCAAATATTCTTAATGAAAAAACTACAGGAACATTACCAAGTAACACAGTTTTCAACCCCACGGAAGATATCAAAGCAATAACACTAAGCAGCGGGAGGACAATTGAGCAACCACAAGAAGAAAATGGCGAACAAAATGTAGTTGAAAAGGAAGAACAGTACGAACAAATTGTGGAGGAACAAACGCAGCATGAGCAAGTAACGTATGATGTTTTTAATTCCATTAAGTTTTCTCCTTAAGAACAGTCGTGTATTCAAGTAAGTAAAACTGATTTAATTGTGTGTAAGAAACATAGTGTTGAAATTGAAAAGTTGCCAATCGAAGTATGTCCAACAAATTCAGCAACTTTTGAAACTGAAAAAGAAAATATTTTTTAATATGTTATGTATTTGGATGCTGCACCATCTATTCATTCATTTTTTCAGATAAAATTCAAAGAGGTGGGGGAATCAAAGACATCATCACGAAGGAAATGCCTCAAACTAGAGCTTGAACCTGATCCACACCTGAAGAGAAGAATTAGAAAAGATATTTTGATGTTGTTGGATCTTGGCGTCACATAACCATCTCACCTCATGTCTGGCTGAAGACTTAAAACTTAGCGCTTCTTGGGAGGCAACCCTTGCTTTCTTTTACTGCATTTAGATTTGATTTTTCTTTTAGTTTATTTTAGTTTTAATTTTTGATTTTATCTTGTAGGATTGCATGAGTTTTGAAAGTCGCCGGGAGGAGCTGTTTTATACACCAACATTGATGGCTATTTTTGAGCAGTATGGAGTCAGAATCTGGAAAACTGATTCAAAGAGAAATTGTAGATAATTGTCTTAGCTTTCCAGTAAAAAAAATAATCCAATTTGGACATCTACAGCTCCAGATATCGCAAAAATACTGAACGTCGCGCGTGCAGAATTTTTAAGACGAATCAAGGGAGAGATTTTAAACTTTTTGTATTCTTTTTGTTTTTGTTTTTTCCTTTCCCAATGAGGACAATGTGATATTCAAGTTTGGGGGAAAGGTTTACAAATTTATTATTTATTTTTGAAAAGAAAAACAAAATAAAAGGAATTTTAATTAGGCTTATCATTACACTTTTGAGTTCTTTATTGTGATAAGCATTGAAATAATTTTTTTTGGATTGACATTGCTTATAATGCAAGATTAAGCATACTTATTTACTTTAGAATTATTGAATTTCAAAATTCCTTACAAAATTATAAGAGTCATGCGATTATACGTAAGAGAAAAAATGTGATGCTTTTTCTTGTGATTATCCCCTTTGATCTAGTCCTAAACAGAGTTTAAGTAAATAGAGTAATAAAAAAGGGGGGGGGGATAAATAAAGTCTATTTATTCCAATATTTTGAGTTGCTTAGTAACTAGGGGTATTCATCACAAATGTTTACTTTTATGTCAAACGACAACATGAAATATGAGTATACAAAGCACTCTAAGTTTATGAATTGTTAAGTAATCAGGTAAATTCATCACAAATGTTTGCATTCGTGTCAAAAGGCAAGTGACAACTTAAAAGAAGAGACCAAAAAAAAAAAATACACTCTAGTTTGCTACTTGGTTTGTAGTAGTGAGAAGGGAAAATCACAGATTGAGTTGTTACATACTATAATTATATTAATTGCATGACAAATATGATTGGGTTTGGAATTATGAATAAATAATTGCACTAGAGAAAGTGAGTATGCTTGGTTTTACTTTATTTGTTATTGTTTATATATTTTATCGAAATTTTGAGTCTTACATAATAAAACCTCTTAGTGTGATGAGTTGAGCCTACTATTGATTATTATTCCCTTATTCATGATTCTACTTTTTGCTTGAGGACAAGCAAAATCTTAAGTTTGGGGGTATTTGATGTATCTAATTTTTATACAATTATTTGTACTCATTTATCCATTAAAATTGCTTGTATTCGTCTATATTTTGTTTAATTCATCTTATTTCCATAAGATTTCAAGTAAGTAATTATTTTTGAAGAAATAAGATTTTTGATGCAAAATGTGAAGATTTTTGGAAAAAAATCAACAAACAAAGCAAAACTATTGTTTTATTATTTTTTTATTGTTTTGTTGAATTTTAATTTGCCAATTGAGATGAAAATGCAATGAACAATTGTAAAAGAGGTTTAAATGAGCTAATATGATTTTTAGTTAGTTTAATTAATTTTAAACTAATTAATTTTATTTTATTTTTAAACCCTAATTTCTGGTATTATCTGTGTATGCAGCATGTGTTTGCAAGAAAAGGAAAGAAAAGAAAAATAATAAAGAAAGAAGGAAATAAATAAAAAAAGAGGAGATTTTTCTGCAAAGAGTAATTCTTCTTTCCGTTCGCCTATAAATACATACCAAGGCATCCACATAAAGGAGGAGAGGTGACGACCACTAAAGAAAAAAAAAGGAAAAAAAAGAGAAACAAAGGACAGAGAGAGAGAAAGAGCAGAACAGGAAGAGAGAGGCATGGGAGGCAGGTGACGTGGCAGTTGGGCGTGCACACTCCAAGACGCGACTTCACGTGAGGCATCCTGGTTATCTTGTGCACGCCTTTCGAGAAGAAGACATGCAGGAGAGAGAGAGAGAGCGTGAAAGACCTGGTGCTGACCTGGCGCTGTTCTCAGGACAAAGATAGTGAACCGGTGCTGACAGGCGGGACCCAGGAGCAGGCTGACGTGGCTTCTGCGCGTGCTCCAAGACGACCAGAGCAAGAGAGGTGGGAACGTGGGCCAATCGTGATGTCACCTTTGCTGACGTGTGTGGGTTTGCAGATCGAGACAGGCTTTGTGACTCGGAAAACGACAGAGAGGAATTTCTTTTCGGAACGCGGTTCGAGGCTGTTCGGTTTGCAATTTCTTTTAAAAAGCAGTCCTTTTTGTATTTCTTTTCTCTCTCTAATTTTTATTATGCAATCCAAAACAGTATTTGTTAAGTGCAAAACCATTATGAACTAATTTTACTTTTCAAGGGTTTTGATGTAGCCTAGTTTTGAGAACACAATTTTAATTCCGTATTATTTTTCTATTGTTCCATGGTTGTGTTTGATTTTTATTCTTAATGCGTACAATTGGTGCATAGACATTTGTATAATCTATTAAATCATGAAGTGACCGAACTGGTAATTTGTGGTTAATAAAAATTAAACACCGTTATAGGAGCGAATTGCTGTTAATGTGATCATCAAGAAATCCATAGATCTTAATGAACTTTCAATTGATAATTTGTGAATGAACTAAGACAAATAATTAGTTGAGAATAATTTTGATACTGCTTGAGAGAGAATGTTGAATAATTTTAGGATTTTGGTCCACAACTTGGAAAAATAATATTTTTATATGGAGTTATAAATTGTGTGTGATAAACTAGGTGAAGTCAAAAGTCCTAGAATTAATTTTGCCATTAACAAATTACAAAACTTTCACAACCCGCTCCCTCTTCATTAATTTAGTTGGTTATCTTTAGATTAATTTAATTTAGTTGTTTTATCCTTCATTAATTTCGATTTTCCAAATAGTGCTTCATCTAGTAAATTCGTTACTCAATAAAATAATTAGTCTCTGTTGGTTCGACACTTTATTCACTTAACTATACTACTTGTTGCGATTTTATACACTTGCAAATATTCACATCACTTATTCAAAAGATAATTATTCAAAAGGTAATTAGTAGAAAGAATAGCTTCTCCCGACAAGTTTGATAGCAAACCAGAACTTATTAACATTACATTCATCAGTTCCTTCAAGGTATGACTTTTCGCTCAGCAACACCGTTGGACTGAGGAGAATAAGGTAATGTAGTTTTATGTATAAGTCATGCTAACACAAGTGTAGTACCCCGTATTTTTTAAATATTATTTTTAAGAGTTATAAATGAATTAAATGATTTTTGAGTGATTTAATAAATATTTTTCTGAAGATTTATCTTTTTACACGTGCAAAACTCGTGTAAATATTTTTTTGGGAAGTTCAAAGTAAAAAATTATTTTGTGAAAAATCATTATTTATTATTAAATATTATTTGTGAATTTCCTGGATTTTTTTGATATTTATTGGACCTATTTGCAAATATTTCAAAAAAGAATGACTTTTGTGCAAAATTACCAAATGTGGTGAAAACTCTAGATTTTCGGATTTTTGGGCTGGGTATAATACCTAGTCAACTCAGGTTTAAAAACTTTACTTTTTGTTTTGATGAATTTGACTTATTCTACAAGTTTTGATAAAAGAGGATCTTTTCGCAAAAATGCTATTTAAAGGGATGAAAATGCAAAATTGTTTTCTAGGCTTTTTAAACAGTGCCGAATGACTTATTAATGGTTGTTTTGATTTTTAATCTCAAATAAATTGGTTTTAACCACTTTCCTAGTATGAGGATCTATTTATGTAAAATTATATTTTAAAGAGAGTATTTTGCAAATATGTTCAAAACCCTAATTCTCTTAATTCCGGCCTATTTAAAAAGTGGAGTGCAGCCGCCTTTTGCTGCACAACACAAAGAATTTTGTTATTATTATTTCTGGGAGATTTAAAGAGAAGATCTTGGATTCTTTACAAAGGAGGGATTTTTCGTCTTGCTTTTTATATTCGTTTGATCTCTCCAACAAGGTAAGTAACATGTCTTGCTTTGTTTTGTTTTATGTATGTTGTATGTGGTATTTCATCTATTAGAAAGTATGCTAGGGTTTGGTATGAATATATATGATGGATTGAATGAATTGATGAGGTAAAAATTGGATCTTTTGTGAAAACCCTAGTTATTTGCGAGTGTTGCATGTGGATAATTTCAGATTGTTGGAGAATCTAATATAAATTGTGAGTAGGCTATTTCTTTTGGATTATTGCTGATTTATTTGGATATGGTGAATGTTATGCATAAATTGATTTAAAGATAAGATTTTTGGACTATTGGTGAGTTGGATGAATGCAACTTGGTCATGTTAATGATAAATTTGTTTATGTTCATGAATCAACTATTGAGAATAGTTGAGATTGAGTTTGAGAAATTTTGAGAAGGAGTAATGGATTAAAAGACCATGTCTTGAGGATTTGAGTTGTGATGACTAGATTTGGGTTTGATACATTTTGACTAAATTTGGGAATTTGTAATTTTGTGAAAGATATTACTTAAATTTGGATTTCTCAAATACTAAGATTAAATCTGAATATTTTGTTATTTTAAATTATGGATTGTGAAGTTGTTTTGGTGCACAAGCATGCACAAACGTTTTTCATAAATATCTTATTTTTGTTGTTTAAAAAGAAATTGAGTTTGATGTATTTTCGAAGGATTTGACTATATGTCAACTTATTTTGGTATTGATATGGTTTGGAATATAAAACAAAGTTATTTTGATGTATGATTGATTCTTAAAAACTATAGTTTTGATATATGAACACATTCATGTTTTATTTTGAAGAAATTCATCAAAAAGTTATTTTTATCAATTCAAGTGGTTTTGATTGATTTTATGGATCTTTGTATACCCTATAAGTCGTATTTGATCATATCAGAAACATACTTTTTATAGATTTCGTTTTTGTAAGGTAAATTTTCGTATCAGTTGAAATATGCACAACCCAAACTGTAGTCTGTAGGTGTGACAATCGACCAGTATGTTTCGACAGTCGACCGTTGCTACTTTTTCGTTTTCTTGAAATCTCGTGCGGAACAGTCGACTGATCCATTTCTCCAGTCGACTGTCCCTGCTCTATTTTGATACTTTCTTGAAGTGTTGGACTTTCATTCTGGACAGTCGACTGATGACTTTTACAGTCGACCGTCAATACTTAGAATTTATTTTCTTAAAAATGATGGATTTTCACTCTGGACAGTCGACTGATGACTTTTTGCAGTCGACTGCTACTATATAGATTTTTATTTCTTGAAATGCTGATTTTTCGCTCTGGACTATCGATCGATGACTTTTACAGTCGACTGTTACTGATGTTTTCTTGAGTTATTCTGATGTTCTTTAAACGATTGATTCTTTAAATATTTTTGGATCTATAACTTACTATTCTAAATATTATTCCTATAGAACATATGTTTTCAAGATATTTTATTGTTGGATTCAGATTCTGGAATTTTATAAAAGATTTGGTTTTGTTGATTGGAGAAGTTTCTCCATATGATCATTTTGACGATGGATTTGTGAGTTTTTGGTCTTGATGATATCTCTAGGAGTTGAGTGAGAGTCCTGTGAACCGGCAGTTGAGATTTGTTAAGTTAGACCTGGGGGTCTTCGTTTGGTTGTTGTTGAGTGTTTATGTCCGGCAGGATACACTAACTCTAGAGATAGGGATTTTGTGTTTTAATAATAATCAACTTAAGGACATGCACTAGTGGGGATGTGATGGAACTTGGGAAACGTAAGTATAGGCTCATGGTTTGTTTAGTCCAACGGATGCGTTCCAGGACTGTTTGTAACCCCTGTTTTTTCATTTTATGTATTTTAGAGTGTATTTTTTTGTTTTTGTGTATTTTTCGATCTCTTGTATTTTTCGGAACTGTATATTGGATTATTTTCAATATATATATTTTTTCTTTCATTTTTGAGCTCCTAGTGTCGGTTGTTCGCCGTATTGTTCGTTTTCACCATTTCGAGTTATTTTTCTCATTTTCTTGGCCTCGTTCATATTTATTTTTTTATTTTGGTGATGTGGTGGATTTTTGGTGGTGATTTGCCCAAATTGTGATTTTTGGCCCTTAAGGAGATTTTTAGGAACCATAGAATTTTTTATATATTGTATTCCCATTTGAAATCTACCCAATACCCATTATCCATTTGTATACCTATTAATTCATATTGATATCCACTACCCATTAACCCACAATTAACCCATATATATATAACCCCTAATCTCTCCTTAACCCTAACCCTAATTATTTTCTCTCTCCCTCTCCAAAAACACACACGGCCTCCTTTCCTTTCCCAATCCATCAATCCCTCCTCCATAGTCGACCCCCTCCTACAGCCCCTAGCCCTTGCCGACCATCAAAAGCATCTCCATCCATCCACTCATCCACCATACTTCAACCCCCGACCACCTTTTCCCCTCCTTGTGTGGCCGGCCCCATCCAAACAGCACCACCACATCAAAATCCTCATCAAAACTCTCCCCTTTGCTGATTTTTCAAGTGGGTATCATCCACTTTGGATCGTTGCATCAAGGAGTTGATCATAGGGCGTTTTTGGTTCGTGGGTTCGCTTGGATTCGCGCGTGGAAGCTTTTCGCTCGTGGATTTTGTTCCTACGGCTTGTTGGCATCGAATTCACTCCATTAGAGGTAAGTAACTTGTACTATAATTCATTAGGTTGATACAAGTCAAAAAGTTCACATATAGTGTAGTTGGGTCTAGAGACAACCAAAATTGTATTTTTATTAATGAATTTTTTTCCCTATTGTGTAAATTGGCCATAGAAGACTTATGACACCAAGTTTGATAGGATTATAACATAGGTTATGCCCAAAATTGGATTTTTGTTCGTATGTGTGATTAATTGCATGATATGTGTTTGATTGATTGCCCATGTGAAAAATAATAGGCCTGGACATGTTAGAAACCCTTTAATATGATATTTACATGATTGGTAAGCTGCGTTTCAAATTTGGTGGAGTTTGGTTCATTATTAGGAAAGTTATGACGTTTTTAAGATGAAGTGTGAAATCTGGAAATTGCGGGCTGTGCTGTGTTGTTTGCTGTTTTCACCTATGCTAGGGTCCGAATCTCAACTTGAACATTTCAAAGTAAATTGTAGATAATTGTATCTATTTTCAAAAACCACTTGTTTTACTGCATTTGGAGTTCGTATGACTGAGATATGATAATTTTGGTACAGGCGTGTCGGTAGTTTTCAGATTCAGTTTTGTGTCAATTTTGCTAACTACTTATTTTCAAGATCTAAGCTATACATAATATATTTCTATAATATTTTGCTCAGTGTTTCCTCATGATGTTAGGGACTTCTCAGATTTTTGGTGTATTTTAAAGATAAGATTTGTGTGGTGTTTCATATCCTTTTCTAAAATCTACTTTTGCTGTAAATTGCGTGCTGTTCAGTATAGAACCCTGTTTTCACCCTAATTCTTTATACTGTATGAAAATTATTTGTGAAATATGAAAGTTGAAAAATTTTATCTATTTTCACTTCGTTTTGGTGGAATTGGATTTCGATTCACTGATTGCGAGATATACTAATTTTCGTACAGCAGTGTTGAGAAATTCCAGATTCGTCAAACCATGTTTTTGTGTTACTTTTTATTTTTGATAACTTATCTATACTTACTGGAATATTATGAAACTTATTATTTTGAGTCTACATCTATAGGGAATTACCCCAGATTATTCGTGGAATTATTTTATGTATTTTCATGCATTTTTTATGCTCTTGAAGTCGTTCCGCTGTTTTCTGGCTGAACATAAATTTCGTATTCAAATCAGTTTTGAGTTGAAATGTTGTGAACTAGTATGTGACTTAATTATATGCGTTGGAATCTTGTGAATGCATAGTTTCTAGATCCATTGACGGATCTTGATTTGCATGTCCGTAGCTCTCAGAATCTCTATTTTAGTACTGATTGGTTTTGCTGACCTGATTATGAACATACCCTTTTGTGCTCGTTTATGTGACTCCATATTAACTATACTTGCTAATGTGATTCCCTGAACCTAAACCTGATTATATCATGTTAGTTTGAAACTATTTCTCACACATTCATTTCTGTTTAATAACCATAATAAAAGTAAGCAAGCCGAGGTTTATGGGAAAAATCTAGTAGTGGGAAAGCATAGAAATGTGTACTTAGAAGGGGGCCCGTGTTTCCCATATAATTATCTGTATTCTAACCCTGTCTACATTACTTCTTATATATGAAGGTGTAGAGTAGAAGAGAACCACTAGGTTCTATCTGTCTGTTTCTGATCCTGTCTACATTACTTCTTATAGGAAGGTGTAGAGAAGAAGAGAACCACTAGGTTCTATCTATCTGTTCTGATATTGTCTGACCCTGAGTACACGGGCCTATATGATCTCCTACGAAATTTAAAGCGAAACTGTTGTGTTGTAGCAACCATGTAGGGTGGGTTGCATATCGTGCTACCTAGATAGTAATCGCACAAGACTTACATTAATCTAAAATCTGAATTTGAATCTGTTTCTGAATTCTGAATCTGAGTCTGAATCTGTTATATGAAAATCTGAATCTAAACCTGAATACCTGACTATCTGAGATCTGTTATCTGATTACCTGACATATCTGTTATCTGACACTTGACACTTAACACTTGAGACATATGCTAGGATATCATGTTAGTTGATTATGCCATACCATATTAGGTCTGTTTCTGATATTAGTTAGATCTGTTTAGTTTTTCCATGTGCTTGTATCCTACTCTATTTATGACCCGGACTTACAATTAACGGGTACTTGTTTTTTCCTTTTCTCTTTTTCCTGCAAATTTACTTATTGCAGATCAGGTTGGACAACTGCTTGATGGTAATGGCAAAAGGATTTATTAAGTTGGACATTTCTGTTTTCTGCTTTATTATTATTATTATTATTATGAGTTGTTGCTTGAACAATGAACAAGTTGTATTTGGTTTATTTGGATATTATTTGTATTTGGGCAATGTGACCCAGAATATTGTTTTCTCCAGACTCTGAATTTTATTTGGAAATATTGTATTTAATTTCAAGTAAATTTCTGTTGGTAATTTTTGATTCAATTTTGCATGTTGGTTCCACCTTTTGCTTCCGACTCTGATATATTCTATGATGTGTTACAAAAATTTCTTGAAACAGCTTAAGGATGATAATAATCATTCGCTGGGCTTTTGTTACGTGCTCGTATTCCATATTTTTGCGAAGCGGGGCGTGACACTGTTTGTTGTTCTGTCCCGAGATGACATTTGTATGTTCGCGTGTCGAGGGTCTACAGACCTCTTCACGGAGCATGCAGGGTGCATTCGTGTGTCGAGGGTCGGCAATCCTATTCACAGAATGTACCTGGTGTATCTGCACGTCGAGGACCTTGCAAGCCTATTCGTACGGTACACAGTTTAGGAGATGAATCTCCGGTTGTTTTTTAGCTATCTTACATTATGCTTGCGCGTCGAGGACTGTGGTGCCTATTCACAGAGTATTCTGGATCTTGTTTTCCATCACCGTAGTAGGATTAGTTGCATAACGAGGGGTTATCCCTATAAGTGGAGATCGTTAAGGGCTTTCACCGGACCTATGTACTATGGAATGCATAGAATCCGACAAGTATGCATTAGAGAGTCAACATATAGAGATAATGTTTTCTTGACTTGGTTTTATACTTGTGTTTTCCTGTTTTTTCCCTACACTTGACACTTAGTCTAGATTCACTTGATGTTTTCATGTATTACTATCTACTATCTTATATTCCTTGATGTTTTCATGCTTTACTTATTGTTATTTCTCATTTCATCTATTCTTGCTGTTAATACATGTTGATGATGACTCTATGCTCTAAGTTTATTTATATTGTTTTGTTTTTATGTCACTCACACCGTTATGGCTGATCCCTGTAGTTTTGGGGATTAGGATTATCTCTAGCCTCATGTTTTACAGGTATGTGCTTATAGCTTGGGATTTGGATGCTTGTGCTAGAAAGATAATAAAGCTTATGTAAATTGTAAAAGATGTGTTGTAAAGAAAGTTTGTAATTTAAAGTGTTTTGTATTCTGCTGTGTTTGTAAACAATTGTTGTAATAAAAGTTGAAATAAAAATTATCTGTATTTTTGGCTATGTTTAATATTACAATTGAAGTTGATGCTGGGAATTGTGCCACGTATTTCTAAGATATAATATTGAAAATTCGGGGCGCTACAGAGATTGGTATCAGAGCATGCTTCAATAGTAATAATAAACATGGTATGAAAACCAACCTAGGTGTGGACACTAAAGCGTGAGTACTTAGGTGCGGACATTAGAGTTTGTGTATCACATAGAGTTAGAACATGATGTTTTGGTTTGGGGTATGGTTGAGGTTTTGCCATAGGGTACTAATGTGAATGTGAATTGTGTTATGATGCTCTAACTTTACCCTTATTTTGCAGTATTTAGTAGAATGGCAGGACCCAGGACCAGGAATGGTGGTAATGGTAATGTGGCTGGTAGTTCCCAAGGGACAGGAGTTGATATCGAGGTCGAGTTTGCCAGGGTGTATCATTCCTTGAACACATTCATGGCAGCTAATACGGCGCAGAATCAGAATCAGAATCAAGTGGTTGGACTAGTGTTTGTTAATGCCGATCCGATCAAGCAAGTTGAGTCCTTCAAGCGGATGAAGCTGCCTGTATTTGAGGGGTAGTCTGATCCAAATGAGGCTGATGATAGGATTAGGCAGATGGAGATGGTCTTCGAAGTCATAGAGACTCCAGCAGTCAATAAGGTGAAATTGGCTGCGATGCAGTTAGAGAAGGATGCTGGTGTTTGGTGGTAGTTAGTGAAGAGGACGTTTGGAGATCAGCAAGTGACTTAGGTGGCTTTTCTGGATGAGTTCAGGGATCGTTTCTTTCCTTTGGATATTCAGGAGAGGAAGGCAACGAAATTCTTGAATCTGTAGTAAGGCAGCAGGACAGTGCGCAAGTATGAGCCTAAGTTTCCTCAGCTGTCAAGGTATGCACCGGAGCTGATTATTGATGAAGTAAAGAAGGCCAAGAAGTTTGATCAGGGCTTGAAGCCGAATTTGAGGTCGAGGATGATTCCTTTGGCCATCAGGAGGTTTGATAAGCTGGTCAGGAGAGCAGCTATGACAGAAGATGATATGAACCAATTCCAGAAGAAGCAGGAGACCTGGAACAAGAACAAGAGGCCAGCAGATAGTCAAAGTGGGAAGGAGTTCCCAGTGAAATAGGGCAAGTTCAGTGGCCCAATGCAGAAAGCGCCCGCAGTTCAGGGCGTGACTTGTTTCAACTGTGGAGAGGCAGGTCATTATCAGGCAGCATGCACCAAGCCTCGGAAGGTGCAGGTTTGTTATCAGTGTGGTCGTGAAGGGCATATCCAACCAAACTGTCCGTAGTTGAAGAAGGATGGTGCAGGTGGAGGCAAAGTTCTGAGGTAGGGGCGAGTGTTCGCATTGACTGAGGAGGATGCGGGTAACTCAGGGATGTGATCCGGGGTGTGCAAGAATCTTGAATTCATTCATTTATGTATTAAGTAAACCTTTGTTTGAGAATAAATTGGAGATTTGAGTATCGTTCTCCATGTAACATAATTTAGTATGGTTAATGGAATAAAAGCAAAAGTTTTATTTGATACTGTTTTCTTGCATACATTTGTGTCGCCTAATTTTGCTAGTCTTAGGTGAGGAACCTAAGTTGTTTCCTGGCGGAGCCTTGACGGTGGCAACACCATCAGGAAAAGAATTGATTGCTGATCGATATTACGAAAGATGTGATATCGAGAGTGGTGGGATATCATTTGGTATTGATCTCTTTTGAGCTGCAAGTTTGAGATAGCTTTCCTTGGTCATGTCCTTTCTAAGGAAGGAGTGGCCACTGATCATTGGAAGGATGAAGCAGATGGTGGAAGGTTAGAGTTGGATGCAAGAGTTTAGAGGTTGTTGCAGCCGGTTCCCGATGGCAAGTTATCAGAGTTGCGCAGCGGAAGGTTGTTTTTCTGAACTTTCTGTATGATTGTGTTCCTTCTATATGTTTGTATTTCTTTTGTTGGAATGTATTCTCTTGTGTGATTGCATTTCTTAAGCTATGTTTCCATTTATGAGATTTCAATTTCTTTACTTATTTTTGTTTGGACCCTATTAGCAGTAGTTCTGAGGACAGAACTCTTCTACGGAGGGAGTGATGTAGTACCCCGTATTTTTTAAATATTATTTTTAAGAGTTATAAATGAATTAAAATGATTTTTGGGTGATTTAATAAATATTTTTATGAAGATTTATCTTTTTACACGTGCAAAACTCGTGTAAATGTTTTCTTGGGAAATTCAAAGTCAAAAATTATTTTGTTGAAAATCATTATTTATTATTAAATATTATTTGTGAATTTTCTGGATTTTTTTTAATATTTATTGGACCTATTGGCAAATATTTCAAAAAGGACTTTTGTGCAAAATTACCAAATGGGGGTGAAAACTCCAGATTTTCAGAATTTTGGGCTGGGTATAATGCCTAGTCAACTCAGGTTTAAAAAGTTTACTTTTTGTTTTGATGAATTTGACTTATTCTACAAGTTTTGATAAAAGAAGATCTTTTCGCAAAATTGCTATTTGAAGGGATGAAAATGCAAAATTGTTTTCTGGGCTTTTTAAACAGTGCCAGCTGACTTATTAATGGTTGTTTTGATTTTTAATCTCAAATAAATTGGTTTTAACTACTTTCCTAGTATGGGGATCTATTTATATAAAGTTATATTTTAAAGGGAGTATTTTGCAAATATGTTCAAAACACCAATTCTCTTAATTCCGGCCTATTTAAAAGGTGTAGTGCAGCAGTCTTTCACTGCACAACACAAAGAATTTTAATATTATTATTTCTTGGAGATTTAAAGAGAAGATCTTGGATTCTTTTCAAAGGAGGGATTTTTGGTCTTGCTTTGTTATATTCGTTTGATCTCTCCAACAAGGTGAGTGACATATTTTGTTTTATTTTATGTATGTTGTATATGGTGTTTCATCTATTAGAAAGCATGCTAAGGTTTGGTATGAATATATATGATGGACTGAATGAATTGATGAGTTAAAAATTGGATCTTTTGTGAAAACCCTAGTTATTTATGAGTAGAATTGCATGTGGATAATTTTAGATTGTTGGAGAACCTAATATAAATTGTGAGTAGGCTATTTCTATTGGATTATTGCTGATTTATTTGGATATGGTGAATGTTATGCATAAATTGATTTAAAGATAAGATTTTTGGACTATTGGTGAGTTGGATGAATGCAACTTGGCCATGTTAATGATAAATTTGTTTTTCTTCATGAATCAACTATTGAGAATAGTTGAGATTGAGTTTGAGAAATTTTGAGAATGAGTAATGGATTAAAAGACCATGTCTTAAGGATTTGAGTTGTGATGACTAGATTTGGGTTTGATATATTTTGACAAAATTTGGGGATTCGTGATTTTGTGAAAGATATTATTTGAATTTGGATTTCTCAAATACTAAGATTAAATCTGAATATTTTGTTATTTTAAATTATGGATTGTGAAGTTGTTTTGGTGCACAAGCATGCACACACGTTTTTCATAAATATCGTATTTTTGTTGTTTAAGAAGAAATTAAGTTTGATGTATTTTCGAAGGATTTGACTATATCTCAACTTATTTTGGTATTGATATGGTTTGGAATATAAAACAAAGTTATTTTGATTGATGACTGATTCTTAAAAGCTCTAGTTTTGATATATGCACACATTAGTTTTATTTTGAAGAAATTCATCAAAAAGCTATTTTTTATTAATTCAAGTGGTTTTGATTGGTTTTATGGATCTTTGTATATCCTATAAGTCGTATTTGATCATATCAGAAATATACTTTTTATAGATTTCGTTTTTGTAAGGTAAATCTTCGTATCGGTTGAAATATGCACAACCCAAACTGTAGTCTGTAGGTGTGACAGTCGACCGGTATGTTTCGACAGTCGACCATCGCTACCTGGCTGCTGTGTTTTCTCGTTTTCTTGAAATCTCGTGCGTAACAGTCGACTGGTCCATTTCTCCAATCGACTGTCCCGGCTCTATTTTGATACTTTCTCGAAGTGTTGGATTTTCGCTCTGGACAGTTGACTGATGACTTTTACAGTCGACCATCAATACTTAGAATTTATTTTCTTAAAAATGTTGGATTTTCACTGTGGACAGTCGACCGATGACTTTTTGCATTCGACTGCTGCTACTTAGATTTTTATTTCATGAAGTGCTGGTTTTTCGCTCTAGACAGTCGACCGATGACTTTTACAGTCGACTGTTACTGATGTTTTCTTGAGTTATTCTGATGTTCTTAAAATAATTGATTCTTTAAATATTTTTGGCTCTATAACTTACTATTCTAAATATTATTCTTTATAGAGAACATATGTTTTCAAGATATTTTATTGTTGGATTTGGATTCTGGAATTTTATAGAAGATTTGGTTTTGTTGATTAAAGAAGTTTCTCCATATGATTGTTTCGATGATGGATTTGTGAGTTTTTGGTCTTGATGATATCTTTAGGAGTTGAGTGGGAGTCCTGTGAACCGACACTTGAGATTTGTTGAGTTAGACCTGGGGGGTCTTAGTTTGGTTGTTTATTTAAGTCCGGCAGGATACACTAACTCTAGAGATGGAAATTTTTGTGTTTTAATAATAATCACAAAAACTTAAGGACAGACACTAGTGGGGATGTGATGGAACTTAGGAAATGTAAGTATAGGCTCATGGTTTGTTTAGTCCAACGGATGCGTTACAGGACTGTTTGTTGTTCTGTCCCGAGAGGACGTTTGTATGTTCGCATGTCGAGGATCTGCAGGTCTATTCACGGAGTATGCAGGGTGCATTCGCGTGTCGAGGGTTGGCAGGCCTATTCATGGAATGTACCTGGTGTATCTGCACGTCGAGGGCCTTGCATGCCTATTCGTGGGTACACGGTTTGGGAGATGAATCTCCGGTTGTTTTTGAGCTATCTTACATGATGCTTGCGCATCGAGAGCTGTGGTACCTATTCACGGAGTATTCTAGATCTGGTTTTCCATCACCGTAGTAGGATTAGTTGCATAACGATGGGTTATCCCTATAAGTGGAGATCGTTAAGGGCTTGCACCAGACCTATGTACTATGGAATGCATAGAATCCGACAAGTATGCATTAAAGAGTCAGCATATAGCGATTGTGTTTTCTTGACTTGGTTTTATGCTTGTGTTTTCCTATTTTTCCCTTACACTTAACACTTAGTCTAGATTCACTTGATGTTTTCATGTATTACTATCTACTATCCTATATTCCTTGATGTTTTCATACTTTACTTATTGTTATTTCTCATTTCATCTATTCTCGCTGTTAATACATGTTGATGATGACTCTATGCTCTAAGTTTATTTATGTTGTTTTGTTTTTATGTCACTCACACCGTTATGACTGACCCCTTAGTTTTGGGAGTTAGGGTTATCTCTAGCCTCATGTTTTACAGGTAGGTACTTATAGCTTGGGATTTGGATGCTTGTGCTAGAAAGATAATAGAGCTTATGTAAATTGTAAAAGATGTGTTGTAAAGAAAGTTTGTAATTCAAGGTGTTTTGTATTCCGCTGTGTTTGTAAACAATTATTGTAATAAAAGTTGAAATAAAAATTATCTGTGTTTTTGGCTATGTTTAATATTGCAATTTTAGTTGATGCTGGGAATTGTGCCACATATTTCTAAGATATCATATTGGAAATTCGGGGCGCTACAACAAGTGTCAGCAAATGGTCATTCATACTCTCCACCTCGGTCACTTTTTAGCGTCTTAATTTTCTTGTTGAGTTGATTCTCAACTTCGTTTTTATAGAGAATAAATTTTCTATAGCTTTGTCCTTGCTTTTAAGCAAATAAACATAATAGTATTTTGTGATGTCATCAACAAAGGTAATAAAATACTTATTACCACCTCTTGTTTGTGTCATTTTTAAATCACAAATATTACTGTGAAATAAATCAAGAGGTTCAGTGTTTCTTTCAACACTTTTAAATGATGATCTTGTTAGTTTTGTCTCAACACAAGTTTCACACTTATGTTTGAAATCAATTTGGAATGTTGGTATATGATTTAAGTTAATTAGTCTACGCAAAGTACCAGCAAAGTACCATAATTAACACGTCCTAGTCCACCATGCCATAAATTGGAAGACTCAGGCATATAAGTAGAAGCGCTAGTTTTATTGATATTCTTGACAATGTTCATTACATTGAGTTTGAATATTCCTCCAATCATATATCATTTACCAACATACAATCCACTCCTAAATAAAACAAATTTGTTTGATTCAAACACTAAGCGAAATCCATGATTATTAAGCAACGAACCAGATAGCAGGTTCTTACGGATATCCGGAACATACACAACATTGTTTAGAATTTGTTCCTTCCCATAGTCATCTTCAAGATCACCTTGCCTTGGCTCTTAATTTCTGAAGTGGCCAAGTTCTCCATAAACAATTTCTCCCCATTCTCTAATGGTTCAAAAGTGGAGAACATTCCTCTGTTATAGCACATGTGACGGGTAGCTCCAGTGTTAATCCACTGCTTTTTAGGATTTGAACCCATCAAGTTCACCTCCGAGATCACAGCAGAGAGGTCGATTTCATAAACGTCTTGAACAATTCCTTCAACCACATTGGCTTCTCTATTCCTGAGCAATCCATTGAACTTCTCAACTTTTCTCCATGTGAGACTAAGACAAGTACAAAGGAAAAATATTTTGGTCCAGATTTCTTGACTTTTATGCTTCAAGGTGAACCCCATACTTTCAAAGAAGCTGTGAACTCTAGTGATGGTCATTTATGAAAAGAAACCTTTAAGAGTGAATTGATTCTTTCTTGCAAAATCATACCGCTCAAATCAGTTTGGATTTATATTTTGTTATTTTAATTTCTTTATAATTTGTTCTGTTCTTCAACATGTCACGCCCCGCTTCCCAAAATACGGAAGTACGGGCACGCAACTAAGACCCAGCAAATGATATAAGCATACCAACTCATATCATCCATAAGATGTACAATACCAGTAAGTTTGACAATACAATAATAATCACATGAATAAGAATATAGTACAATAACCAATATCAGAGATACAAGAACTTACAAAAGTCCGAGAATATATAATGCATGAAACAGTTCGTCAAGATCCTTCAGTATCCCATTATCTGTATCTATATAAACACTAACTCAAAGAAATGAGGGGGGAGCCCATTAGAGTAAACTTAGGGCGCAAGTAGTAGCAAACAGTTAAACAATAAAAGGACTATATAACAAGAACAATAAACTGGAACGATAGCAGAGTCAATAAACAACAGACGATAACATGAACAATAGTGCAAGAGTCGGTAAACAATAGTTGATAATGCAATGCTCGATAAACAGTAATCAATAATGCAATGATCGGTAACCAATATTCAATAATTAATGATCGATAAACAATAAACAATGATTGATAATGTAAGTGTCGATGCTCAGTGTTAATCTTAAGTGTATCAATCTTTTATTAACTTATCTAATGCACACAATTCTACGTCCTATACTACATATTTGGGTGCATACAATCAAGTGAACGTTTCGATTATCGTGGTGAATTTTCTATAAGGTCGTGTACTCGACAACAATAATCAATAATCAATAAGCAGTAATCAGTAAACGATACAGTACACGATAGTTAGGATACTGTAGTCAGTAATCCATAATCAATCGATAAAACAATAACATATATCAGTAATCAGTACGGAAAACACAAGCCCCTCCTCCGAGTACAGTCTCCTATAATATCCACTACTAAGTCATTCCCCTTTTTACCTCAGCTTGTTATTATTTAATTAAAATAAATCGTGAATATGCAATCGATGGAACGGGTGTCAGGAACGATATTAAGGAGGTGTCGATGACTATGCAATGAATTTAGTGCAATTCATTAGATGTAAAAATTTAGACATATTCATATTTTAAAACATGAAAATACAATTTTGGACAGCAATACGTTGTTGTACAAAAGCAGACTTTCCCGCTGCTATGGGATACTGAAATCAGGTTCCGTCAAAGGTTCTAAAAACTAGACTTCTTGCCAGTTTCAATACATATTCACACGATACATTATCATTATAATAACTACATCTACCAGTCAGTTCTTTAAGAGACTACTGTTCAAGTAGCAACTCAATGTAAAGTTATTATATGTATAATTTGGCTAAAAACTTAATTAAAATTCTTACAAAAATCATAATCTACTTCCTGGCAATGTTCATTAACATTCTTGCAGATATTAGGTCCTAATTCTTAAGTTAACCTACTGTTTTAATTATTTGAACATGATGACATATTTTTAAAATAGTGATATGGAATCATGACGGTACAACATGAGAATCTGAATATCTTGCAATCTGTAAGTCGGGTTACAAAACCGTCAGATAGTCTAGAATCCAGACACAGAGGGCTGCAACTATTATTCAATATGTTTTTATTAATTTTATCTGTAATTAGGTCAAAATCTCTTGCAACAAACAGTATGGCAGTAGTACAAAATTTGTAATTGTAACAATTATGATTTACAACATGTGGTTTTATATATAGAATTGAACATACATTCTCATCTAGTAATTAGGATGGATTCTTATTGTTAACATGATGAAAGTTATTATTATTTCTATCGTATTAAACTACGGACAAAACTATAATATTACATACAATCAAAATTCCATCAAATTACTACATTTATCTATATACACATATTAATATATGTTTCTAGTTCGTGGTTATGCAATGCATAAGGTGACAATGAAATCTACGATTTTTCGGTGGGTATTGAATCAACGGAAGTAAATGGATTGATTCAATGTATATAACGATTGATTTAAACATAGAACGATCACAACGCATGCAACGATATTATTGTTCAACAATTTAGATATATAAAGGATGTTTTCATGAACATGGACAATAAACAGACTTCAAGATACGATGATCAAATAGAGATACTACTTGTAAGAAGTCAAGAAGATGCATGCACATGAACAATAAGGGTTTACAATATACACTTGCCTTTCTACATGACGATTACTAACACGGCAAAAATCACGAGAAGAAGAAACGATGTCGGCTATTGCGGTGGCAGTAAGAGGACGGCAACACGGGCGGCGAGCGACGGCAATAATCAACAGCAACAACCAAAAGCAACCACAATAACAAGGAGGTGACAATGACGACGCTACGACAGCAAGGTGATCGGTGGGTGAGTAGCAAGAGGATGAAGGTGATGGTGCTTGGGTAGAGGGTGGTCGGGCTTCTGGTTGCTTTGCTGTTTGGGTTCGGTGGAGTCAGGGCAGCGATCAGGTGGCTACGGTGGAGGTCGGGCAGCAACATGGTGGAGAGTTGCAAGGTAGCAAGGAGGTCAGGGAGGCAGTCGGGGCTGGAGTTGGCCGGTCGGGAAGGTAGTAGGGTGGAGACGGGCTTGCTATTTTGAGGGGATGTTGTAGGACATCGAGTTGCTGGTGGTGCCGGCGATGAGTCGCTGGTTGCAGTGGCGGAGCAGTAGTGGGGGTCACGGGATAAGGAGCAGCAGCGTTTGGTAGTGCTACGGTGGTCGATGGCAATGGAGAGCAGTGGGGTGTTGTGGGGCTGTCGATGGGGCAATGGAGGTGCAGCTGCATGGTGAGTGAGATGAGGGAGAAGGCCGCAGGAGTTGGGGCTCGGTGGTGTTATGGGTTTGGAGGAGAGACATAAAGGAGGGGCTTCCGGGCTGCCATGGAAGGAGTAGGAGGAAATTAAGAGAGGGGGTGATTATTAGTAATTAATTAAGAATTGGCGGGGTAGGTTATGGTGTTGTTTAATATATCTTAATGGATTGGAATTAGGAAGAGAGTGGGGATTTCGGTTTAAAAAATGAAGAGTTGGGGGTTTGGATGTTGTTTTGTTTGTTTGGTTTGTTTTGAACAAGAGTATGGGCTTGGGGTTGGGAATTCTTTCAATAATAAGGTAATAAAATAATTAAAGTATGAATTAGGAATCAAAGATGGCTTACAAAATAAATAATTAAACAAATTATAGGGTGGACTAGAATTGGGTTTCACATACTAATTATAATATGTATATAAGAAAATATGATTGGGCTTCATTCGATAATAAAATAATGAAATACTTATAGTATGGATTAGAGCTTTGGGTTTACAAAATAAATAATTAAATAAACAATTGTAGACTGGATTAGGAGTTTGGCTCACAATATTATAAGGAATTAAGTAATTATAGGATGGGCTAAGATGAATGAAAATTGTAATTATAATAGAATGAGTTTACAAAATAGATAGCTAAATAAATTACAAAATTGATTGGGCTTTGACAACATAATTGATTATTCAAATATATGCAATAGAGTTTAGATTAACAGTAAAATTAACGGAACATTGAAATACAGTAATACAAAGAAAAAAAAGAATACAAATCAGTATAATAGGAAGTGGGGGTTACACAACATCTTCTTCTCCTTATTTGTTTTTGTGCCTCTCAGTCAAAGTTGTTTGTTTTGTAAACTTTGGTAACAGTTCTTAGTGTTAAATATATTAAATTCCATCCCTTGGTTTTTTTTGCTACCTCAGGTTCTGCTCCAGGTTTTTTTTTGTGTTCCTTGATTTTTTTTGTTGATTTTTTTTTTGTTACCTCAGGTTCTGCTCCTCAGCTATCTAATGTGAATCAGTAGTAAAAGCTTTAAAATTCAAGTTATGCAGATGACACCTCTGGCGATAGGCTTTGTTTTGTTGTAGAAATTTTGTGATGGATGAAATTCATGATGATGTATTGGTGTAGAGGTGAAGTAAGTTTAAAAGAGATGCATGACTGTATGTGGGTTTGAGATGCATGAATTTAAGAGTTTATATTGTAAGAGATGGGTTTGCGATGTATGATTTCTTGTGGCAGTTTGCTTCTTATTGTTTCTTGAATTTAATATACTGATATGCTATTTTTAGTGCCTGATATTGCTTCTTATTGCTTAGTTAATTGATATAGTTTGCTTCTTAGCTGCTTGTTGTTCTCTCTAGTTGCCAAATTTGTACCCTACTCTGTATCAAAATTTCAACCCCACTCTGTGCTGGTTTGAGATGCGAGTGCGACAGATGGTTTCTTATTGTTTTCCTGTAACATAATTTACACTTATGTTACAGATTGGTTTGAGATGCTTTTACAGCCACAAGTTTGAGATTGAGTATATCATGATCACATTCTTCCAAAATTGAGTACATCATGATCTCGCAGTTTGATTTCAGATGCTTTTACAGGTTGCAAGAACATACTTTACTCTGTAGCATGGTTTAAGTTCCCTTCCCTGCATAAAAAACATATCCTCAAAATCACATTTACTCGATCAACAATTCACAAAACTCATTTTGACAAGTGTCGAAGGTTTGGGAGATCAAAGTTTGAAGGTAAAAATGTGGAAGGCCTTTATTACTTCATATTTTCGTAAAAGTTCATACAATGCACTTATTTCTTTTAGTGTATTCAGTGTCAGATTAGGTAGTACTTTCAAAATTTTGAGGAGAAGTCGAAATAAACCCTTATATGGCAAAAATGGAGTTAAATCGGAACCGTCCAAACTTGGCGCGAATCTTAAAGCCTGAGGGTAAAAAGGTAATTTCCACTTACAAATGGGACTGAAGTGGGTACTGGGTCTTCTCCTCTAAAACCCACCAACCCGCAAAGAGATCCGTCTCAGCTTGGTGCGGGTTCCAACCCGCGTTGAACCCAATCCATCAGGATAGAATTAGGGTTTCTGATTGCATTCAATCAATGGCTCTGATTCGCTCTATCCTTTCACTGGAAATTAGGGATTACATTCTTAATCTGATCCCAACGGCGGCTATAAATACCCCCCATCCACCACCATTAAGAGGTAATCAATCTTTTGCCAATTTACGCTTTCTCATAATCTTCTTTGATTACTGACTTGAGCGTCGGAGGGTGCGTCGCCAGGATCAACCCCGGTGTCTCGCACTTTTTGCAGGTGAACGCGGGAGTCAACGGTCCAACTCCGGTGGAGAGGTTAAGGTTTGATTATTCAATTTCCCTAAGAATCCACAAATACTATATGTTTGCCCCCACACCAGATTTAGTGGTAACAGATTGGCGCCTTCTGTGGGAATCAACAATTAGCAGCCCTTCCTCTTCCTGTTGGTCAGATCTACCCAGCCATGCCTCCTCGAAAGCTAAGATCCAGAGGGTCCAACCGTGGACCCACTCCTCCTCAACCACAACAGAATATACCCCTCCAAACCGTCCAGCTGGCGGGACTTCCTCCTCAACCTGATCAGGCCCTGCAGCAGGACCAACCTCCTCATCAGAATCTCCAACCCCCTCGGGGTCAAATCGGTCCCCAGAATGCTGGTGCAGGGGGCTCCCGTCCCAATCCTCAAAAACAACCTCTCTAACATGACCACGTCTCTGTGCAAAACCCCTCTACCGACTCCATGGCATCTCACAATCCCCGGGCCTCTGATGACCTCCGCAACACCCTTAATAATCGGCATAAAGAAGAGGATCTTCACCGCCGTTTGGATGAAAGGCGGGCCCGAGAGGGAGTCTCCCGCCAACAACGTCCAAATGAGCGATCTCCTCATCACCAAGAACATAGGAGGTCTCCGCCTCACCGAAGACGGAAAGAGTTCCCTGAGCACTATAGAAGAAGGCCTCGCTCACCGAGGGATGATAATGCTCCTATCACCCGTGCCGAATTCTAGCAATTCCAGGCAACCATCTTGCAAGCCCTCCATCTCCGACCCAATAATAACAATGCTCAGAGGGTCCCCACTCCTCCTCCGGTCCAAAGTCCTCACCGACGGTCCCTAACTCCTCCCCCAGCTCCTAGCAACCCCCATCACATTCCTAGTCCTCACCACTCTCGGAGCTACCGTCGTCGTAGCCCCCGCTCTCCCTTGTACGAAGACGAGTCCAGAGGCTCGTTTGATTACCATCGAAGGGGTGTCACTGTCTACCGTCGTCTCCACAAAATGGAGAGGTGCCTGGGTCAGCTAGACAGAGAAGAAGAACTTAGAGGAAGGACCCTCCGCCCAAGCTGACCTCCTTTCTTTCGAACCATCATGGAGGTGCCCGTTCTAATAGGCTTCAAGCCTCCCCAATTCGAGACTTATTCCGGGGAGTCTGACCCCATCGATCACATCAAAAGCTTTAAGACCCTCATGCTAATCCACCAAGCTTTCGATGCTCTGCTGTGCAAGACCTTCCCCGCTACTCTCAAGGGTCCAGCTCGGAAATTTTACTCTCGCCTCGCCCCATCCTCAATATTCTCCTTCGAGCAATTCGAGACCCTCTTCGTCACCCACTTCGTGAGTAGCCGCCGAACTCAGAAGACCAGTATTTTGCTACTCTACCTCAACCAGAAGAAGGGTGAGAAGCTAAGAGACTATGTGAAAAGGTTCACCGCGAAAGCCAGGTCCATAGCTTCCCTCGACCAGTCGGTCGCTGCAGCAGCATTCCAGTTGAATGTCCTTATCTCCAGCCTTCATTCCTTCCTCGCCAAGAAGCCCCCGCAGAACTTCTCCGACCTCTTTCTCCGAAGCGAGAAGTATATCCGGACTGAGGAAGCTGAGCATCGCCCCACCTTTGAGGGGCCTTCCTCTGGAACCAAAAAAAGGCAGGTGAAGAAGAGGGAGCCAAGAAGCTCCAGAAGGGAAATGGCGGTCAGCGCCGCCCTCCCCCCAGATTCGAAAAATTCACTCCTCTTAATGCCAACATTTCCACTATTCTCATGGAAGTTGAGAAGGAAGGGGTGATACCTCCTTCCCCGAAGATGAACACTCCTGGCAAGAAGAGGGACAAGGAGAAGTGGTACCGCTATCATCGGGACCATGGCCACGACACCAATGATTGTCGGGCCTTGAAGAACGAGATCGAGGCCCTCATCCAGAGGGGGTAGCTGGCCAAATTCGTGAGAAAGGACCGGACCGATCTTCTTCCTCCCCCTCAGGGGGCTAACAAGCATCCTGAATGACGCGATGAAACTCCCGAGTTCGAAGAGGAACGCATCCTGCATCTCATCCATGGAGGCCCCATGGGAGGCACCTCCAACTCCTCTCGAAAGGCTTTCATAAGGGAAGTCAACTCAGTATATGGCATGCCCCCCCCAAAGGCCTCGGAGTACCGATCACTTTTTCAGATGAAGACCTTGAGGGTGTCCGAACCCCCCATTGTGACGCACTAGTCATCAACCTCCATATGGCGAATTTTAAAGTGGAGAGGATCCTGGTGGACAATGGCAGCTCCGTTAACATCCTCTTCCTCGCTGCTTTCAAAGAACTCAAACTATCCCGGGACAGACTGATGCCCGCCGGCTACACACTCCACGGGTTCACGGGAGTGCCAGTGACTATTGAACGGGTGTTCATCCTCGACGTAACCGCTGGAAAAACTCCTACTACCCGAACGGAGCCGATGGACTTCATGGTCGTCGACATCCCCGCTACTTATAATGTGATCCTAGGCCGACCCGGCGTAGCTGCTCTCGAAGCCGTCCCTTCCGCTTATCACCTCAAGATGAAGTTCCCCACCCGGGCAGGAGTAGGGGAAGTAAGAGACAGTCAGGAAATGGCCCGCAAATACTACATGACCTCTACTGGGGGTCCAGTCCTCTCCCTCGAAACTCTTGAAATCCCCCAAGACGGTGTCCGACCAACGTCCGAGCCGGTGGATGAATTGGAGGAAGTGCTCTTCTCTGAGCAAGATCCGAACCGTAAGTTCTTTATCAGCAAGATCCTCCCATCTGCCCTAAGCTCAGACATAATCCAATGCATTAGAAAGAACCGTGACCTCTTCGCATGGTCGGCTACCGACATGCCAGGAATCTCCGAAGAGCTCCTCATCCACCACCTGAGTGTTACACCGGGGTCCAAACCGGTTCAACAGAAGAGGCGCAAATTTGCTCCCGAGCACCAACAAGCTATAAAAGAAGAGGTGGACAAGCTCCTTAAGGCTCGGTTCATACAGGAGGTCAATTATCCCGAATGGCTCTCAAATGTTGTGATGGTAAAGAAGGCCAACAGGAGCTGGAGAATCTGCATCGATTTTACCGACCTGAATAAAGCATGCCCCAAAGATCCATTCCCTCTTCCAAGCATCGACACCCTGATTGACGCCACTTCGGGCCATAAGCTTCTAAGATTCATGGACGCTTTTTCCGGGTACAATCAAATCTGCATGTTTCCCCCGGATATCCCGAAGACCTACTTTGTTACCGATCAGGGCCTCTACTGCTACAGGGCGATACCTTTCGGGTTGAAGAATGCAGGCACCACCTATCAATGCCTCGTTAACAAAGTCTTCCAAAATCAGATCGGTCGCAACATGGAGGTGTATGTTGATGATATGCTTGTGAAGAGCATCCATGGGGCCGACCATGTCACCGATCTACAGGAGGCATTCGATGTATTAAGAAAGCATGATATGAGGCTCAATCCGAACAAGTGTGCGTTCGGAGTCTCGTCGGGAAAATTCCTAGGCTTCATGGTCAGCCAAAGAGGAATCGAAGCCAACCCCGAGAAAATCAAAGCCATACTGGGCATGGCTCCTCCCAAAAATGTGAAAGAGATTCAGAAGCTAACCGGGCGCCTCACAGCTATAGGACGCTTCCTCTCTAAGTCAGGGGAGAAGTGTCTTCCCTTCTTCAAGGCTCTCAGGAGGGCTAAGGGCTTCGAATGGGGTCAACAAACGCATGAGTCATTCGATCAGCTTAAAGCCTATCTAGTCAATCCCCCTCTCCTCAGCAAGCCTATCCCCGGGGAAACACTCTACCTCTACTTAGCTGGCTCCGAATAGACCCTCAGTGTTGTCTTGGTGAGGGAAGAAGACAGGGCTCAGAAGCCCATCTACTATGTGAGCAAGGTACTTCGGATGCCGAGCTCCGTTATCCAAGGCTGGAGAAGATGGCATACGCCTTGGTCATGGCAGCTAGGAAGCTTTGCCCGTATTTTCAGTCCCACTCGGTGGTCGTTCTTACCGACCAACCGCTGAAGCAAATCCTCCACAAGCCAGAGACCTATGGCCGCCTCATGAAGTGGTCGATCGAGCTGAGCCAGCATGACATATCATACTAGCTTCGGACCGCGATCAAGGCTCAGGCCTTATGTAACAACCCGAAAAATAGCATATGGCTATTTTGCATCGAAATGTGTGCGCAATTGAGAATTTCGCGCGATTATGTATTTTCTGATAATAATTATTTTAATTGAGAAATATAAGATATATTGTCTACTCTATTTTATTATTATTTTCGAATTTAAATTATTTTTATACGGGTTATCTACAAAGTAATTTTAATGTATTTTGTATTGTTTGAATTATTAAAGTAGAGAGTTGGGTTTTATTTGAAATGTATTAAGACTAGAGGGCTTATACGAAATATCCATTTACATTATTTATCTATTTATTATTATTTATTCCCTTTTTACAAAAAACCCCCTTCCTTCTCCTTCTCCTTCTTCTTCCTTCTCTTTTCTTCTTCTCATCCGGTTCCACCCCAATCCAGAAAACACCCCCCCGGTTCCCCCACTCCTTCTCCTTCCCCCTACTTATTCCTCCTCCCGTTCACTCCCAACTAAAGAAACCCCCCCTCACTCCCATTCCCTTCTTCCTTCTTCTTCTCCCTTCTTGTTCGACGCCGACCCCAGGAAACCCCGGCCTCCTCTCCCGACATCCTCCTTCCGTTCGTTCCAGCCGAGATCGAAGAAACCCCAACCCCACCTCCCTTCTTCTCCTTCTTCTCCTTCCCCTCCGATCTCCATCCCGAACCCCAAAATCGAACCCATCGCCGATCGTCCCCCCACCTCAAATCCACCTTTTTTCTCCATGGATTTCAAATTAAAGTGAGGGGTAGACTAATGGAGGGATTCTCTATATCGTGGTAGCGTCGGATTTTCGAATAGATTCGGGAAGGTAAATAACTATTTTATTGTATAAAATTTAGTTGAGTTAATTTTTATTGAGTAGGAATATTAGGGTAGCGAGATTTAGAGATGTTGGAAGTGGTAGATGTGAGAAATTAGCGGATTTTAGAGAGATTTCAAGTTGTTAGTAAAATAGGGTTTTGAGTTTGTAAAAGAGAACTATATGGGTATGAATTAATTCTCGTATAGTAATAGAAATTGTAGTTGGACTATTAGATTATTTGGGGGTGATTTTAGTAATTAATTGGGAATAAAAATACCGTAAGCATTAGATTATCACGTGCATCGCACATGTATATCCCAAGCATTCAGTAAACGCTTGTGTGATATTTGGGGATAGTGTTATTAGCTTTTATGATTGGTTTGGATGATTTGAGTTTTAATTGCTTTGAAATTGATGATAGGATATATTGCGACCTTGGATGCGAAGGTGGCTTGGTGGCGCCTTGGATCTTCGCAAAATAAGTGAGTATGATTTATTTATGTATTGATGTTTAAAGATGTTTGAATAACGTATATGTGTAAGGGGATGAGTTATATCTATATGATGATATCAAAATATGGTTAGTATAAATTTATCTATATATTTTGTGATTTAAGAAATATGTGAGTTAACTTATTTATATATTTTTGTGGTTTGAAGAATATGTGAGTTAGTTTATTTATATATTTTTGTGGTTTAAAGATATAGGTGAGTTAATTTATTTACGTATTTTTGTGGTTTAAGAAATATGTGAGTTAACTTATTTATATATTCTTGTGGTTTGAAGAATATGTGAGTGTTAATTTATTTATGTATTTTGTGGTTTAAAGAAATAAGTAAGTATCGATTTATTTACGTGTTTTGTGGGTTTAAGAAATATGTGAGTACTAATTTATTTATATGTATTTTGTGGTTGAGAAATATGTGAGTATGATGTATCTACTTATATTTTATGTTGTGGCCGAATTTTATGGCTTTTTGATATACTTCGTAGAAGTTATGTTAAAGATTGATTTTGGGGGAAATACAGATTTTTATGGGCCCGAAAATAGGTTTTTGTGATATTTGGTAAAGTTAATTATTTTGAGTATATAAAACCGATATAAGGGATTAGTTATGTATGTGGAGATTCTCTACTTCTAAATTAGTTGTTTGCTCTCCTTATTTGTTTATGTATATGTAGAAAGAACCATCTTTAGGGTTACTATTTGTGTAGGTGAAGAAAGGAACCCATCTTTTAGGTGTGAGTTGTTGTAGGTTGAGAAAGAACCCATTTTGAGGGTTGAGTAAATTGTGGATGCTAAAAGAACCCATCTTTTGGGTATGAGTTGTTGTAGGTTGAGAAAGAACCCATTTTGAGGGTTGAGTAAATTGTGGATGCTAAAAGAACCCAACTTGATGTTATGTTAGTTGTAGTATGATAAAGAAACAATCTTTTGATATTGTTAGTTATAGGATGTTTAAAGATCACACCTTTATGTTGATTACTTGTTGTAGGCTGAGAAAGAACCTATTCCTATGGCTATATTATTTGTGTATGCGAAAAAGAACCTAATTTAGTTGTTAGTAGCGGTGAGTAGAAAGAACCCATCCTATGAATTTGGATTGTTGTAAAGAAAGAACCCACACTTGTGATATCTTAAGAATCCATGCTTGAGTTGTGTGAAGAACCCATTCATGCCTATGTGATATTCCAGTAAAACCTACCATGCTCGAGTTGATTTTAGAAAGATACCATGCTTGAGTTGTTGTAGGCTGATTATAGTGAGAAACTCATGTGTGAGTTGATTATAGTAGGTATGTCATGATGAGTTGATTTTAGAAGGATACCATGCTTAAGTTAATTATAGTAGATTCTTCTGTTACTTCTAATTATAGAAGATCAAGTTTGCTAGTAAGCACAGTTGGTTGCTTCTAGGTTTGATTACCTGTATGGTTGTTTGTATGTGGTTTTGCGTGTACGTGGCTCGACTGGCCCGTATGTAGCTGTGGGTCTCATACGCAGCTTATTTGGCTCGTATGTATGTTGTTGTCTCATACGCAACTCGACTGGCCCGTATGTAGATGTTGGTATCATACGGAGCTTATTTGGCTCGTATGCATGTTGTTGTCTCATACGCGGCTCGACTGGCCCGTATGTAGCTGTTGGTCCCATACGTAGCTGTTTAGCTCGTATGTGTTTTTGGTTACTCGTATGTAGCTTCTTAGCTAATACATAGTTGTTGTGCTCATCTAGGGTGATATCATTGTCCTAGGGCTATCGACCATTAAGACGTGTGTTTAGCTTACTCCTAAGGGACTGTGGACGAGTCACTTCGCGGGTGCCGTCAGATCTTAACCGTTGGTTGATTGCGGACCGGAGTGTGACAAAATCCAAGTTCAGGTAGTAGCATGCGAATACGTTCGTATTGCCGGGCTCTTGGATCGATAGGCCATGAACCGAATCCTGAGGGATTCTGGTAAGTCTAGGTTGAGCAGCCTAGTAGAGTTATCTTGCGAAGTCTAATTTAAGATCTAACATGTTGTGTTTATAATATTGTCATCCCTTGGATTGTTCAGGGTTAGTGACATCGTTAGGGTAGTGACTTATAAAGATTCTTTTACTTAACCATTTTGCCAGAAAGAGAGGAGTTGGTAGTAGGGGGCACCTTATGACCAACTCGTCCTTTGGGCCGACCTTAGGTGGTGTTATTGGGTTGTACCTTCCCGTCAAAGGGATACGTATGGTGCCTTCTCACGAGTTGGGAGCACGGGTTGCGTATCTCACACTGCTAATTCCTGAAGTGCCATGATAAGGCGGGCGGAGCTAGGGGATGGACCCCGGAACTCCGTCGGGTCCTTGGCCAGGGAGAGCGAACAGGCCATAGATCACGGTCTATGAGTTGTGGGTGACACAGGATAGGCTTTATGCTATACTGCGCTCGGAAGACCCTGTGTTCGTCTGGTTTTTGAGTGAGGTCCGGTGTACCGGGTAGTAGTGGCAAACATAGACACCATGAGCGTACTGCATTGGTGGGACTTGACCACGTCTGCAACCTCATCAGTCATGTTGTATCTGTCAGGAACAGGTTGTGTACAATTAGAAATTCATAACGCGGGTTCAAATCTCTATATTTGGAGAAACGGCTTGAGATGGGGCGTATGTAGTATGGGATGCATACTGTTCCGGAGACTTGCTTACATTAGAATAAGAGCATCATTGTATTGGTAATTTTGCATTAGAGTTAAGTCATAACATACACTGACACATCAATTATATGTACACGTGTCTTTTCCATTCGAGATGAATTGCGAGTGTGATAGTTGAAGTAAATTAAAAACCAAGTTATGGGCTTGGGATGTGATGTGATATTACCCAAGTTGGGCTTGGGATGTGCGGTGATTATTACCCAAGCTATTGGTTTGGCATGTGATATGTTATTACCAAACTATGTTGGGATATGGGGTATATTGTGATAAAATGCAAGTAAATGGTAAGGTGCAATGAGATGTTAGGTTGGACATGAATGAATGTGGTAGCATGAGAGTGAAGTCATATGTCTATGATGTGATACGTGATATAAGGAAAAAAAAATCAATATTGTATTATGAGAGCGGTTATTCAAATGGTTACTAAATATAAGTATGTTATGAGTGGGTATAGATATACATACAGGTGATGACTCAGAGAGTAATTGATGTGAAATCTCATTTGTGATGTTTACATGATCAGATGTCAAATAAGATTTGTTTATCTTGGTAATTGTGAGTTCGTAATGTTTTTTCCTGTAAGTTTAATTTATTTACTTATTTTATAAATTATACTCACACCAGAAATGGCTAACCCCTTAGTGTTTGGGGGTTAGGGAGTCCCTGGACTATCCTAGGTTCCTACTGTTACAGGTCCTCAGCAGTGCAGAGATGAGGTGTAGGTACAGGTTTCTGTGGAGTGGAGCTCCAGTTTACAAATTTGTTGTTATGGTTTAATTGTAAATAGTAAAGGTTTTATGCTTTAAATTGTATTTTTGATGTATCAGTATGTGGACGATGATGCAGAGTATAGTGTGAGGTGGCATGATATGGTTTTGACCCGTACCCATCTCGTTGTGGAGTACCGGGCGCTGTAGTATGTTTTTACACATTATTTTCTAAAAACTTACTGCGTTTTCAAAAGAATTTATGGTTTTTAATTGATAATTGATATATCGTTATGAGTTTGGCCCCCAGAGCATATATATATATTGCCTGTGTGATGATGCTCATTTTGGCCTGGGGAGCCCGTGATATTATTGCCTGTGATGTGAGCTACGGAAATTTAGAGCAGAATTCCGTAAGCTGTAGCGCCCCGATTTCCGACACTGGAAAACCGTGACACGAGCCAAGACCTTTTCTTCAATTAGTCACAATACACAGAAAAACAGGAGAATTTAAAACTTTTTATTCAATACACAATGTGTTACAAGTCTGAATATTGTACAACTGTAATACCTTACAATAGAGTTACAATATTACCTTTACATTTCTAAGTATTACAACCTTCAACATCTTACATCAGAGTACTTCTCAACTAATGCATAATCAATACACATACTGCAGCGGAACTAAACATAACACTGACTCCTTGCTTTCCTTGCCTTGAGTCCTCCTGAATCTCGCCTTTGTACTTCGGCGATCCAGTACCTAAGGAAGTGGGGACGTCAGTATTCACTGACGCTTAAAGGCTGATCATATAGCAGCGAATCTCCCAAACAATATACAAAATAGCAATGGTGTTGGTGTAGTTTAAGTGTTCGTGAGTGTTGGGACTAGACTCTAATGCGATATTTAAATAGAACTAGGACGCTCCTATTCTAATATCAGCAAGTCTCCGAGAGCAACATGCAGCCCATACTACATGCGACCCCATCTCAAGCCGTTTCTCCATATATAGGGATTAGAACCCGCGTTATGAACTTCTAATTATACTCAACCTGTTCCTGACACCTACACGTGGCTAATGAGGTTGCAGATGTGGTCAAGTCCCACTTTTGCATTTCGCCAGTGGTGTCTATGTTCGCCACTGCGACCCGGCTAACCGGACCTCTTTCCAAATAGACGAACCCAACGTATCGGGCGTCACTCCAAAATCAAACTATAGGGTTTCGCAAGCGCAGGGTAGCGCGAAGCCTACCTTGTGGCACCCTCTGGGGTATTGCAAGCGCAGGACTGCACAATGCATCCTGTGGCACACCCAGCCACGGTACCTCAAGAATTAACAGCACGAGATACGCAACCCGTGTCCTCAACTTGTGAGACGGCACCGTACGTATCCCTTTGACGGGAAGGTACAACCCAGTACACCACCTATGATCTGCCTCAAGGGACGAGTTAGTGTAAGGGGCCCTCTACAACTGACTCCTCTCTCCCGGCGAAAGGGTTTAAGTAAACTGATCCTTGTAAGTCACTATCCTAATGATGTCCCTGACTCGAACAATCCTAGGGGTGACAATATTATAAACACAACATGCTAGGCCTTTAAAGTAGACTTCGCAAGACAACTCTACTAGGCTGCTCAACCTAGACTTACCAGAATCCCTCAGGATCCGGTTCGTGGCTCATCGATCCAAGACTTGGGCCGTGCAAATATACACGCATGCCGCTACCCTAGACTTGGATTTTGTCTATACTCCGGTCCTCGATCAACCTACCATGGTTAAGATTCGACGGTACACAAGGAGTGACTCCTCCACAGTTCCTTTGGGTAAGAAAACATATGTCTTGATGGTCGATAGCCCTTAGGGTGGTAACCTCACCCTAGACGAGCACAACGAACCGCGTACTAGCTAACAAGCTATACACGAGTAACAACCACATACGAGCCAATGAGCTACGTATGAAACAATAACTACCTACGAGCCAGGCGGACCTCGTAGGAGATAACCACGTACATACCAGCCAAATAAGCCGCGTATGAGACCAACAGCTACGCACGGGCCGGTCGGGCTGCGTACGAGACAACAACCTACATACGAGCCAAGTAAGCTACGTATGAGACCCACAGCTACGTACGGGCCAGTCGAGCCACGTACGAGCACAACCATATGCAAACCATACAGGTAATCAATCTTAGAAGCAACCAAACGTGCTTACTAGCAAACTTAATCTTCTATTATTAGAAGCCACAAAAGAATCTACTAGTAGTCTATGATCGGTATTCTACTAAGGAAGAACCGAAGGCGACAAAACAACCTTTATCAACTAACTATTGCTAGTGGTCTTCCCGATCTTATTACTTCGACCTATAATGCCTTAAGCATGACATACACTCGCAAGCATCTTTCTACGGTAATCCAATTATAAAACAGAATTACTCACCATCACACTCCTAAGTATGAATATGATTTTGCTTGTGCTTACATCGAGCTTAAGCATAAAAATCACTACGACCTAGACATAGAGTCCACTATAGTCAAGCGAGCGTGAAAGCTTACTACTTATCTTGACTAATCACCATAACCCAAGCATGGATAGATAACTAATATAACATACAACATTCCCAGGCATGGTAGGTGTCTAACATTACTCCTACAACGTTCTAAACATGCATTTGAACTTTAGCATGGTATAGAACACAACATAACATCACTACAACTAGCCATGGGTAGTTTCTTTATTCTAAGCATGAATATCATAGTATGGTATCATCAACTTAACATGGTCAATAATTAGCATGATACCTACTTACTTAGCATGAATAGTGATTAAGCATGATCATCTACTAGCATAGCATGAACAATTACTATCTAAGCATGGGTATCATGTAAACATGAGTATTCATCTAAACTAGCATGGCATACAACTTAATTACCATTAAGCTAGCATGACATACAACTTACTTGTAATTAAGCTAGCATGGCATAGATCTTACTTACAATTTAGCTAGCATTACATACAACTTACTTGTAGTTAATCTAGCATGGCATATCTATAATTAAACTAACATGGTATATCACATACCTACAATTTAAACTAGCATGGTATATCACTTACCTACAATTAAGCTAACATGGTATATCACATACCTACAATTTAAACTAGTATGGTATATCACTTACCTACAATTTAGCTAACATGGTATATCACATACCTACAATTTAAACTAGCATGGTATATTACTTACCAACAATTTAGCTAACATGGTATATCACATACCTACAATTAAACTAGCATGGTATGCAACTTTTCTACTATCATCTAAGCATGAATCTTTATTAAGCATAAATAACTACTAAACATGAATGTTTTACTAAACATGGGTAACTACTAGTATGAACATTCAACATTCCTAAGTATATATGTATATATACTTCTAACATGGTAAGTAATTTTATCACAGATCCTACAACATTCTAGGCACAATTAATCTAAACATGGTAGGAAACTCCTAGATTGAATCCTACAACATATTAAGCATGAATAAATTAATCTAATCCGATCTTAGCATGGTACATATCAACCCTAATCAAGGTAAGTAATTTTATCATAGATCCTACAACATATATATTGTTTCTACACATAATAGGTAATTTTAGGAAGCATCCTACAACTAACTAAGCATGAAAATATGGTAGGATATTTTTAGAAGTAATCCTACAACATTCTAAACATAAAGCATGATAGGATATTTTTTGAAATGATCCTACAACATTCTAAACATAAAGCATGATAGGATATTTTTAGAAATAATCCTACATCATTCTAGACATAAAGCATGATAGGATATTTTTAGAAATAATCCTACAACTAACTAAGCATGAAAACATGGTAGGATATTTTTAGAATACATCCTACAACTAATTAAGCATAAAAACATGGTAGGATATTTTTATTAGGCATCCTACAACATTTGAAGCATGGGTATTGCTTCTAAACATTTTTAGAAGTGATCCTACAATATTTGAAGTGTGAATATTGCTTCTAAATATTTTTAGAAGTGATCCTACAACATTTTACTACTACTACTACTCCTATTTTAATCAAAACATAACACACAATTATCTACTACTACTTCATTCTTATCAAGAACATAACATACAACTTACTACTACTACTACTTTATGGACATAAAACATCTATAATTACTTACTACCACTTCTTCCTTTAATCCACATACTACTACTTTATTTAACCAACCATACTACTACTACCTTATTAATCAACATACTATTACTACTTTATCTAATCAACATGCTACTACTACCTCATTTAATCACCTACTACTACTTTATATTTTAGCATGCTACTACTTAGTTGCTTACTAGTCTTTATTATTACCAGTGATAAAAGAAAAGATCATTTTTGTCTTACTTTACTCTACAACTAGTAAATATGAAAGAAAAAGATCTTTTTCATTTATTTCTACAACTAGTGATTAAAAAGAAAAGATCTTTTTAATAGCTACAACTAGTGATTAATAAAAAGAGAAGATCTTTTTAATCTACAACTAGTGATCAATAAAAATGGAAGATCTTTTTAATCTAAGAAAGAAAATACAATAAAATATATGCTCATTATTATTAGTCCAAGTTTAATCAAAGTCCTACAACCCACAATGGTTGTAAAATGTATTCATATGCTTATGTGTAGTTCTCATCCAAGTCCTACAACCTTAAGTGGTTGTATGTTCAAGATCATATGCAATATGCCTTTTTAGTCCAACAACATACAAAACAACAATACAATAATAAAGGTGTGATCTTTATGTGTTAGTAGTCACTACTTTTACTTTCTCTCTTGTACTTATTACTACATTCACAACACAACAACACACCCATCCAAACCCAAAGAAAACAAAACAAGAAGATGAGAAGAAGAAGTCAAACAACAAAACAAACAAACAAACAACAAACAAACAAAGAAGCATGAAGAAACCCCCACCTTAGCCTTTTTTTGGAAGGACTAGCTTGCTAACCTTCTCCTTCCCCTAGCTTTTTAGAAAGCTTCTACCAACCTACAAAACAAAACTCTCAAGTTAATCTTTGTTCTCTCTTTCTTTTCCTTTCTTTCTTTCTTTCTTTTTGTTTTCTAAAATGAGAGAAGGAGGAGAATGAGGGGGTAATTATAGGAGGGGATATGAGGTGGTAAGTGCACCACATGGGCACAAAAAACCCCAAGGGAAGGGGTGGCCGGCCATGCCGTAGGAGGGGAGGGGTATGGTGTAGGCTTGGTGAGGTGGAGGGATAAGGCTTCTAGAAGGGTTTAACTCTTCTCATGTATACAAGCCCTAGTTCAAACCTCCTAATCAACCTTAACCTTCTAATTAAGTTGCCATGACAAGTAAGAGTACATTGTCTTAAAGTACATACTACATACTAGGTATAATGTACTAAGTACCATACAATTGTATGTATGTGTACATGTATGTGTATACAAAAATTTCCTTATAAATTCCTCATAAAATTCCCATAAAATAGTTTTATTTATAAAATAATTGTAAAATAAATTTTATTATTAATTCGGAGGATCGCGCTATCAATTTGATGTGCTTCGGATGCACACTGACCGATAGATGCGCGTAAACACTATTTGTGGGCAAACCGGCGAAAAATCACCAAAATAATCTGATTTTGGAATTAAAATAAAATAATAATAAAATAATAATAAAATAGTAATTTCTACGAGTTAATATCCGTCCGGGATATTACATTACTCCCTCCTTAGAATAGTACTGTCCTCAGAACTACTTTAAGTTAGGCGAATGAATTGACAGATACAAAATAGCGTAGTCGGAGAACAAGAGATGAACCGAAATTTTTTTTTTCTTTGAACATCCATCCAATGGGTTACACTTATATATACATAAACCTACTGGTTTACAAAATGTCATCTCTTCCTAAGTAATGACTTTCCTACCTATACATTACAGGAGTAGGAACCAAGGTCACAAAATAACAACACCGTCTACCTAAACCTACTTGGTTACAAGTGTCACATTTTTTTTTCTAAGTGACATCCTCCCTACCTATACATCACAGTCGTAGGGGCCAAAAATCACAAAATAACAAAATATCCTTTGAGTACTCGACCTCCTAGTCGGTACTGCTGGCACCCTCAGGTGGGTCCTGTCCAGTTATCAGTGCCAGCAACTGTGCAACCTGGACCTGGAGGTCTGCGCACCGGCGCTCCAGGCGCTCAAAATGTGCCCTGTAGACACGGTTTTGGATCACCCTTTGGCGTTGAGCCCTTGCGTTGGCACTCCTCAGCCTTTCTACCTCCCTTGCATGGTGATAGTTGACGAACTCGCCTGAGTCCATCCTGTTCTCTAGATGGACGTGAGACCAGGTCAGCGTAGAGATGTCTTCGAAGACCTGCTGGAAGGCCTCCTCGACGGGGGTAAGCTAGGGAGGTGGCGGTACTGGGGCCTGACCTCCAAAAGCAAAAGCCCCTGCTGTGGCAGCTGCGGGGGCTCCGTGGGCCAGTCCGGCCTCCACCGGTGGCTGAGCCTCCTCCATGATAGGCTCGGTGTCCGAGTCTATCTCTATCACCTCTCCCTGACCCCACCCACTCCCCGTGGGAACTGATCTGTCCGTCATCCTGCAAGGAGTGGATACAGAAATTAGCATCGATATTGAAATATTATAAAACATAAGTTGAAAGAACAACAATATGAGTTATAATTTGTCTACAACTAGTTAAAACCCAATCTCCTAAATACATCTAAGTTTAAATTTTCCTACTGTGTTGGACTGTAAATTGAAGTTAGCTCTGATAACACTCTGTAGCGCCCCGATTTCCGACACTGGAAAACCGTGACACGAGCCAAGACCTTTTCTTCAATTAGTCACAATACACAGAAAAACAGGAGAATTTAAAACTTTTTATTCAATACACAATGTGTTACAAGTCTGAATATTGTACAACTGTAATACCTTACAATAGAGTTACAATATTACCTTTACATTTCTAAGTATTACAACCTTCAACATCTTACATCAGAGTACTTCTCAACTAATGCATAATCAATACACATACTGCAGCGGAACTAAACATAACACTGACTCCTTGCTTTCCTTGCCTTGAGTCCTCCTGAATCTCGCCTTTGTACTTCGGCGATCCAGTACCTAAGGAAGTGGGGACATCAGTATTCACTGACGCTTAAAGGCTGATCATATAGCAGCGAATCTCCCAAACAATATACAAAATAGCAATGGTGTTGGTGTAGTTTAAGTGTTCGTGAGTGTTGGGACTAGACTCTAATGCGATATTTAAATAGAACTAGGACGCTCCTATTCTAATATCAGCAAGTCTCCGAGAGCAACATGCAGCCCATACTACATGCGACCCCATCTCAAGCCGTTTCTCCATATATAGGGATTAGAACCCGCGTTATAAACTTCTAATTGTACTCAACCTGTTCCTGACACCTACACGTGGCTAATGAGGTTGCAGATGTGGTCAAGTCCCACTTTTGCATTTCGCCAGTGGTGTCTATATTCGCCACTGCGACCCGGCTAACCGGACCTCTTTCCAAATAGACGAACCCAACGTATCGGGCGTCACTCCAAAATCAAACTATAGGGTTTCGCAAGCGCAGAGTAGCGCAAAGCCTACCTTGTGGCACCCTCTGGGGTATTGCAAGCGCAGGACTGCACAATGCATCCAGTGGCACACCCAGCCACGGTACCTCAAGAATTAACAGCGCGAGATACGTAATCTGTGTCCTCAACTTGTGAGACGGCACCGTGCGTATCCCTTTGACGGGAAGGTACAACCCAGTACACCACCTATGATCTGCCTCAAGGGACGAGTTAGTGTAAGGGGCCCTCTACAACTGACTCCTCTCTCCCGGCGAAAGGGTTTAAGTAAACTGATCCTTGTAAGTCACTATCCTAATGATGTCCCTGACTCGAACAATCCTAGGGGTGACAATATTATAAACACAACATGCTAGGCCTTTAAAGTAGACTTCGCAAGACAACTCTACTAGGCTGCTCAACCTAGACTTACCAGAATCCCTCAGGATCCGGTTCGTGGCTCATCGATCCAAGACTTGGGCCGTGCAAATATACACGCATGCCGCTACCCTAGACTTGGATTTTGTCTATACTCCGGTCCTCGATCAACCTACCCTGGTTAAGATTCGACGGTACACAAGGAGTGACTCCTCCACAGTTCCTTTGGGTAAGAAAACATATGTCTTGATGGTCGATAGCCCTTAGGGTGGTAACCTCACCCTAGACGAGCACAACGAACCGTGTACTAGCTAACAAGCTATACACGAGTAACAACCACATACGAGCCAATGAGCTACGTATGAAATAATAACTACCTACGATCCAGGCGGGCCTCGTAGGAGATAACCACGTACATACCAGCCAAATAAGCCGCGTATGAGACCAACTGCTACGCATGGGCCTGGTCGGGCCGCGTACGAGACAACAACCTACATACGATCCAAGTAAGCTACGTATGAGACCCACAACTACGTACGGGCCAGTCGAGCCACGTACGAGCACAACCATATGCAAACAACCATACTAGTAATCAATCTTAGAAGCAACCAAACGTGCTTACTAGCAAACTTAATCTTCTATTATTAGAAGCCACAAAAGAATCTACTAGTAGTCTATGATCGGTATTCTACTAAGGAAGAACCGAAGGCGACAAAACAGCCTTTATCAACTAACTATTGCTAGTGGTCTTCCCGATCTTATTACTTCGACCTATAATGCCTTAAGCATGACATACACTCGCAAGCATCTTCCTACGGTAATCCAATTATAAAACAGAACTACTCACCATCACACTCCTAAGTATGAATATGATTTCGCTTGTGCTTACATCGAGCTTAAGCATAAAAATCACTACGACCTAGACATAGAGTCCACTATAGTCAAGCGAGCGTGAAAGCTTACTACTTATCTTGACTAATCACCATAACCCAAGCATGGATAGATAACTAAAATAACATACAACATTCCAAGGCATGGTAGGTAGTCTAACATTACTCCTACAACGTTCTAAACATTCATTTGAACTTTAGCATGGTATAGAACACAACATAACATCACTACAACTAGCCATGGATAGTTTCTTTATTCTAAGCATGAATATCATAGTATGGCTATCATCAACTTAACATGGTCAATAATTAGCATGATACCAACTTACTTAGCATGAATAGTGATTAAGCATGATCATCTACTAGCATAGCATGAACCATTACTATCTAAGCATGGGTATCATGTAAACATGAGTATTCATCTAAACTAGCATGACATACAACTTAATTACCATTAAGCTAGCATGGCATACAACTTACTTGTAATTAAGCTAGCATGACATAGATCTTCCTTACAATTTAGCTAGCATGGCATACAACTTACTTGTAGTTAAGCTAGCATGGCATATCTATAATTAAACTAACATGGTATATCACATACCTACAATTTAAACTAGCATGGTATATCACTTACCTACAATTAAGCTAACATGGTATATCGCATACCTACAATTTAAACTAGCATGGTATATCACTTACCTACAATTTAGCTAACATGGTATATCACATACCTACAATTTAAACTAGCATGGTATATCACTTACCTACAATTTAGCTAACATGATATATCACATACCTACAATTAAACTAGCATGGTATGCAACTTTTTTACTATCACCCAAGCATGAATCTTTATTAAGCATAAATAACTACTAAACATGAATGTTTTACTAAACATGGGTAACTACTAGTTTGAACATTCAACATTCCTAAGTATATATGTATATATACTTCTAACATGGTAAGTAATTTTATCATAGATCCTACAACATTCTAGGCACAATTAATCTAAACATGGTAGGAAACTCCTAGATTGAATCCTACAACATATTAAGCATGAATAAATTAATCTAATCCGATCTTAGCATGGTACATATCAACCCTAATCATGGTAAGTAATTTTATCATAGATCCTACAACATGTATATTGTTTCTACACATAATAGGTAATTTTAGGAAGTATCCTACAACTAACTAAGCATGAAAATATGGTAGGATATTTTTAGAAGTAATCCTATAATATTCTAAACATAAAGCATGATAGGATATTTTTTGAAATGATACTACAACATTCTAAACATAAAGCATGATAGGATATTTTTAGAAATAATCCTACAGCATTCTAGACATAAAGCATGATAGGATATTTTTAGAAATAATCCTACAACTAACTAAGCATGAAAACATGGTAGGATATTTTTAGAAGACATCCTACAACTAATTAAGCATAAAAACATGGTAGGATATTTTTATTAGGCATCCTACAACATTTGAAGCATGGGTATTGCTTCTAAACATTTTTAGAAGTGATCCTACAATATTTGAAGCGTGAATATTGCTTCTAAATATTTTTAGAAGTGATCCTACAACATTTTACTACTACTACTACTCCTATTTTAATCAAAACATAACACACCATTATCTACTACTACTACTACTTCTTTCTTATCAAGAACATAACATACAACTTACTACTACTACTACTTTATGGACATAAAACATCTATAATTACTTACTACCACTTCTTCCTTTAATCCACATACTACTACTTTATTTAACCAACCATACTACTACTACCTTATTAATCAACATACTATTACTACTTTATTTAATCAACATGCTACTACTACCTCATTTAATCACCTACTACTACTTTATATTTTAGCATGCTACTACTTAGTTGCTTACTAGTCTTTATTATTACTAGTGATAAAAGAAAAGATCATTTTTATCTTACTTTACTCTACAACTAGTAAATATGAAAGAAAAAGATCTTTTTTATTTATTTCTACAACTAGTGATTAAAAAGAAAAGATCTTTTTAATAGCTACAACTAGTGATTAATAAAAAGAGAAGATCTTTTTAATCTACAACTAGTGATCAATAAAAAGGGAAGATCATTTTAATCTAAGAAAGAAAATACAATAAAACATATGCTCATTATTATTAGTCCAAGTTTAATCAAAGTCCTACAACCCACAATGGTTGTAAAATGTATTCATATGCTTATGTGTAGTTCTCATCCAAGTCCTACAACCTTAAGTGGTTGTATGTTCAAGATCATATGCAATATGCCTTTTTAGTCCAACAACATACAAAACAACACTACAATAATAAAGGTGTGATCTTTATGTGTTAGTAGTCACTACTATTACTTTCTCTCTTTTACTTATTACTACATTCACAACACAACAACACACCCATCCAAACCCAAAGAAAACAAAACAAGAAGATGAGAGGAAGAAGTCAAACAACAAAACAAACAAACAAACAACAAACAAACAAAGAAGCATGAAGAAACCCCCACCTTAGCCTTTTTTTGGAAGGACTAGCTTGTTAACCTTCTCCTTCCCCTAGCTTTTTAGAAAGCTTCTACCAACCTACAAAACAAAACTCTCAAGTTAATCTTTGTTCTCTCTTTCTTTTCCTTTCTTTCTTTCTTTCTTTTTGTTTTGTAAAATGAGAGAAGGAGGAGAATGAGGGGGTAATTATAGGAGGGTATAGGAGGTGGTAAGTGCACCACATTGGCACAAAAAACCCCAAGGGAAGGGGTGGCCGGCCATGCCCTAGGAGGGGAGGGGTATGGTGTAGGCTTGGTGAGGTGGAGGGATAAGGCTTCTAGAAGGGTTTAACTCTTCTCATGTATACAAGCCCTAGTTCAAACCTCCTAATCAACCTTAACCTTCTAATTAAGTTGCCATGACAAGTAAGAGTACATTGTCCTAAAGTACATACTACATACTAGGTATAATGTACTAAGTACCATACAATTGTATGTATGTGTATACAAAAATTTCCTTATAAAATCCTCATAAAATTTCCATAAAATATTTTAATTTAGAAAATAATAGTAAAATAAATTTTATTATTAATTCGGAGGATCGCGCTATCAATTTGATGCGCTTCGGATGTACACTGACTGATAGATGCGCGTAGACACTGTTTGTAGGCAAACCGGCGAAAAATCACCAAAATAATCTGATTTTGGAATTAAAATAAAATAATAATAAAATAATAATAAAATAGTAATTTCTACGAGTTAATATCCGTCCGGAATATTACATAAGCTTTTTGTGTTTTGGGGCAGAAATTACAAGGGAGACTATGCCCAAATTTTCTTTGAAATATAACTATTTTAGTTTATGTTTAAAGTGATAGAGAAATTGGAAGAATTGATTTTGGAGTCAAAAAGAAAAGAAAAGGGGCAGGCGTTACAGTTTGGTATTACAAATTGATATTTGTAATTACTGCGTAGTAACTCCGTGTTGAAGAAAAGTTTTTAAATTTTCCCTGCTTTTCTGTGTATCGTGACTAATTGAAGGAAAGATCTTGGCATGTGTCACGGTTTCCCAGTTACGTGGAAATCGGGGCGCTACACCTTAGCTGAATTCATTGTTGAGAACACCATTCCCGAGGTCAGTCGAGCAGCAAACGGTCCTCCTATCTGGTCGGTATATGTGGACGGGTCCTCTTGCACCGAGGGAAGCGGAGCCGGGGTCATTCTGGCAGGCCCAGATGACTTCGTTCTCCAATACTCCCTCCGCATCAACTTCAAGGCCTCCAACAATGAAGCGGAGTATGAAGCCCTTATAGCCGGTCTCGGAATGGCCCGCAAAGCAGGGGCACAACGTCTCCGAATATTTAGTGACTCTCAACTGATCGTAAATCAAGTCTTGGGCGAGTACGAAGTACGAGATGACTGAATGGCTAAGTATCTAGCCAAGGTCCAAAATCTCATGGCTCTGTTCGAAGAGGCACTTATTCAGCGAATCCCCAGAGAAGAAAATTCCCATGCAGATGCCCTCTCCAAGTTAGCCTCTTCTTCCCTCCAGGGTCTCGAGCAGACTGTCCTGATTGAGGTACTCCTGAGGCCGAGCATAGAAGAAGAAACTTTCGACTCAATGGAATCACTGCCTGTTCAACTTCAGGATAATTGGATGAAACCCCTGATAGAATTCCTAAGGTACGGGCTCCTCCCCGAAGACCCAAAAGAAGCTCGTCGAGTCAGAACAAGAGCGGAGCGGTACACCCTTGTTGAGGGGGTCCTGTACAAATGCTCCTTCACTCAAATAGACGGCCGACCCTACTTGAGGTGCCTTTCCCCGGAACAAGCCACATATGCCTTACAAGAGCTTCACGAAGGCATAGGCGGAGCACAAGGTGCAGATCACTCGCCCGGAAGGTGTTGAATTATGGATACTTCTGGCCTACCCTCCTCCAAGATGTCGAACGACATGTTCGGCAATGCAGCTCCTGTCAAAAGCATTCCAACATTCGTTGCCTACCCCAAGCTCAGCTCACCTCCCTATCAAGTCTGATCCCTTTTGCAATGTGGGGAATGGATTTACTAGGGCTGTTTCCCCTAGCTCCCGGCCAGCTCAAATTCTTAGTCATGGCAATCGACTACTTTTTAAAGTGGATAGAGGCCGAGCCCTTGGCTACAATCACCGAGAACAATGTACTTCAATTCTTCTGGAAGAGCATCATCTGCAGGTTCGGCGTCCCTCGAGTCCTTATAACTGACAATGGAACACAACTTACAGGGGCCGCATTCCGAGCTCTATGTGAAGACCTCGCCATCCAACAATGCTTCTCCTCCGTCTCCCACCCACAGTCGAATGGTCAAGTAGAAAATGCCAACCGACAAATCCTCTCCGGTATTAAGAAGAGGCTGGATAAGTCCGCTAAAGGCTTATGGGTTGATCAGCTCCCTAACGTACTGTGGAGTTACCGCACAACGAAACGGACCCCTACAGGAGAGTCGCCATTTAATCTCACCTATGGGTCTAAAGCTGTGATCCCCTTGGAAGTCGGTGTACCCTCTCCTCGCTTCATTGCCTGTGAAGAAGAGCAGAATGCTAGGGAGCTTCGGGCGAATTTGGATTTGATTGATGAGCTCCGTGAAAGAGCCACGATTCGCCAACAAAGCTATCGAAGGAGGATCGAGCTGGCCTACAACAAGAGGGTCCGTCCCATCAACCTCAAAGAAGGGGACTTGGTCATCAGAAAGTTAGCTATCTCATTCTCCAGTCAGAAGAACAAGCTAGCCCCAAGTTGGGAAGGACCCTACAAGATCACCAAAGTGGTTTGGCCCGGGACATACCGTCTAGAAGACCTTGAAGGAAGAGAGATTCCCAGGACTTGGAACGCCGACCATCTCTTGAAGTACCAAGAGAGCGCATGAACGCCTCTCTGAGTACCTTAAGATGTCGAACCGCTCCTTTCCCTTCACTTGTATTTTACTTTTGCTTCTTTATTTCTCCAATGTAATAACGGCTCGCAACTTAGAAGCAGCCGACTATTAGTTTTCAATAAAGAACATTTTTCTTCATATCTTACTTGTGAATTGCTTGTATCTCTCTGTTTTTACCTTCTTTATACTCTAACAACGAGTTCGGAGTCCAACACTTGGCTCGACTCCACTTCGCAAGCTCGCTCTTAAGCGAGCTAGAAGTGGTTCGCCATTCAGAATTGCTCCCACAACCGTTGAAACATACTTAAACGACGAGTTCGGAGTCCAACACTTGGCTCGACTCCGCTTCGCAAGCTCGCTCTTAAGCGAGCTAGAAGTGATTTGCCATTCGGAACTGCTCCCACAACCGTTGAAGCATACTCAAACGACGAGTTTGGAGTCCAACACTTGGCTCGACTCCGCTTCGCAAGCTCGCTCTTAAGCGAGCTAGAAGTGGTTCGCCATTTGGAATTGCTCCCACAACCGTTGAAACATACTCAAACGATGAGTTCGGAGTCCAACACTTGGCTCGACTCCGCTTTGCAAGCTCGCTCTTAAGCAAGCTAGAAGTGGTTTGCCATTCGGAATCGCTCCCACAACCGTTGAAATATACTCAAATGACGAGTTCGGAGTCCAACACTTGGCTCGACTCTGCTTTGCAAGCTCGCTCTTAAGCGAGCTAGAAGTGGTTCGCCATTCGGAACTGCTCCCACAACCGTTGAAACATACTCAAACGACGAGTTCGGAGTCCAACACTTGGCTCGACTCCGCTTCGCAAGCTCGCTCTTAAGCGAGCTAGAAGTGGTTCACCATTCGGAATTGCTCGCACAACCGTTGAAACATACTCAAACGACGAGTTCGGAGTCCAACACTTGGCTCGACTCCGCTTCGCAAGCTCGCTCTTAAGCGAGCCAGAAGTGGTTCGCCATTCGGAATTGCTCCCACAACCTTTGAAATAAACTCTCGCTTCACCGCTGCGCACGAAATTCCTACAACTAGACTAGACGTGGGAGAAGAGCGAAATCTCTACAACTATACTAAACATAGGAGAAGCTGATGCTAGGTCTACCATTCATATGCTAGTCTTGGTACACTGCATCTCTTGATCCTCGCGGATTGGAAGGTCATTGATATGAATTTGCTATATTCTTCGTGTTTCCTTAAGAGAAGATATCAGCTTTAAACATGAACTTGTTAGAGGCTTCGGTGACTTCTCGGCCTGGACAATTCTTAGTTTTATGACGAAGCAGAGTCGAAAATCTGCGACACACCTAGTCCTTGATCAAATACTGGACTATGAAATCACCTTTAGAATCTCGTACATTGTCGACCAATGCGCAGGACTCTGAGGAGCTAACCTCTGGTTCTTATGGTTCGTTTAAAGTTGAAGTAATCCTCCAAAAGGTGGCTCTCCACTGCAAGAAACTCACTTTCACAGATTCACGAGCCAAGAGGTTCGAAGCAGTGCTCGGGACGCCTAGTCGAGCGCTCTTGGCACCGATGCCCAAACAAGCAAAAACCTTGCTCTGGGCCTCAGCATGCCTAGTCGAGCGCTCTTGGCACTGATGCCCAAACAAGCAAAAACCTTGCTCTGGACCTCGGTACGCCTAGTCGAGCGCTCTTGGCACCGATGCCCAAACAAGCAAAAATCTTGCTCTAGGACCTCAACACGCTTTGCCGAACGCTCTTGGCACCGATGCCCAAACGAGCAAAAATCTAGCTCTAGACTTCGACATGCAATGCCGAGCACTCTTGGCACCGAGGCCCAAACGAACGAAAATCTAGCTCCGAACCTCGGCACGCTAAAGATAGTCACGAGTAACACAACAACAGAAAGGGTTCAAAAACGCACAAGTTCAAGAAAGAAAAACGAACATCATTTCGATTAAGTGTGGGGAGACAATTACAAAGCGCCATCTTCTTTACAACTAAGCTACAAGACTTCCAAAAGCAAAAACTACAATGCCGACTCGTTACACTTGGATGAAATGCAAAACTGGAAAAACAAAAAATTTTCAACGCTTCCTTGGCGCAGAGATGTTTCGCTTCAAAGACACTCGAGGGCGGCGATGCTTGACCCCAGTGCTTGTCCCTAAGCCAGCGAATTGAGACGTGTCTTCGGCGCTGCTCCTAACAGATGCGCCGACAGACGCCCCGCTCGATGAAATTGCCATGCTGCTCTGAGCATCACCCAGACTTGGTCGGCCTATGGGCGAACGTGTCATGAGCTCGTAAAATGAAATGCCTCACTCACCTTCTTCGCAAGTGCGGGAAGTGCTCCTGACATTAATTGGCCCCGAGCGCGGCTTTAGGCGAGCCACTTCAACCTCCAGCTCAGCGATCCTTTGTTTCAGAGACTTGTCTCCTACGTCTACCCCGAAGCGAGGAGGTACAACGGAGTTCGGAATGTTAGGGCGACTGGCGACAATCCGGCGGAGGTGAGTGACTTCGATGCCCCTGTCCACTGTGGCTCTTTTCAACGCATCGACTTCCGCCGTCAACTCATCACGTTCAGTCATCAGCCTGCCCACTGCCTTGGTCAGCTTCTCTTCCTCTGCCAGAAGTTCAGCCTCCACAATCTGCAAGTGGTGCACTTCGGTGAGCATATCGTCCCTCTCCGCTGTCATCTTCGACAGAGAGAGTTGGAGACACTTCAACCTTAGCCCATTTGTGAAGGCTGTCGACAAGCCATCCTCCTCGTCTACGGGAGGAATCTCGGTGAGCCGACCCTCTAGTCGCCGAATCTCGATGTCCCGTCGGCTCAAGATCACCTGCAAGTGGTTCCGCTCGCTCTCAGCCCTGCGCAACCCCAACCTGAATTCATAAAGGCGCTCTCGGCACCTGATCAAACACAGCCTCGTCGACCCCAAGCTGGCCTCGAAACAAAACTCCTCCCCGGAGCGAGTAGGTTCAGCTGAGTGGGTCACCTCGACAAGCTGAAAAGATCAAAGCAGATGACGGGGCTCAGTAAATAGTCAAAAGTTTACTCCTCATCCTGCCCCTGAACAAAAGCTACATGCACCTAAGGCAAAAGTTCTTTATCTAAACACTTAGTCGAATTTCAAGCTCAAAAGTTCTTTGTCTAAACACGGGGTCGAGCTCAAAAGTTTCTTTCATTCATCACAAAAAATGCGGTGGCCAGTCCGCAATTAGGCAATACAGGACAAGAAAAAACTCAAAAGACAAAAAAAACAAAAAGAGGAGAAATCAAGGGTCGACCTCTTTCCCGGGGCGTCGAGATTGGATGGGGACAGACCCCCCCCGATGGGGCCTGAATCGCCAGTGGGGTCACTTCGGTAACCTGCACCTCGCCGACGACCTCAACCTCGCGGTCGTCCTTATCGTCGCCTTCTTCTTCTTCTTCCTCCGACTCAGGGTCGAAGCCCTCGACATGGTCCGGGAACAGCCTCCACCCCGAGCAGTCCACCTCAGGGTATCGCTCCGACACCTGAGAGATGGCTTGGGCATAGGCCTTGGCCATGTTTTGGGCAAGGAAGCCCTGCGCCTTCGCCATGGTGGCCTCTTCGGCCCCCTTTACCGCGGCATCCTTGGTCTCCGCTGCCTCGACCAGCTACTTAGCCGACTCCTCATTCTGCCACAGAAGGTTGGCCTTGAGCTTCGCGACCAGGCCTTCGAGGTACTCGAGCCTCGTCGACCTCCCCTTTAACTCAACCCTCAGCTTGTCGAGCTCTGTGCCCATTCGAGCCTTTTCGGTCCGAGCCCGGTCGGTCTCTTGCTTCAGCTCCTTCTCCAACTCCTTCATCTTTTCCGTAAGATGACCAAAGTGGACGACGATCTACAACAAAACAACAAAAAGTGCAAAGATTTAGAAAAATCAAAAGTGAAAGTAATCAACAAAAGCAGAGATTTGACACTTACCAAAACCGCCGAGCGCGCAATCTCGATGGCGTCGTCGCCCGCCAGGCCGACCTCCATGGCGGCTCGGTCCTTTGGCATTGCCAGGTGTTTGACCACCTGCATACTCGCCAAGGAGTTGCCAAGGAACCCACCATGCTTCCGAACCTGCCAGTCCGGAATGTGGATCCTCTTGTGCTCCGCAGTTAGGAGCTCCTCGGCCATCACCATCAGCGGGGGCGTCTCCATCCCGAGAGCTGCGGAGATCGGGAAGTTCCCTGCCTCAGTCGACGTCGAGGCTACTCCTGTGGCCGGGGTTGGGGCCACCACAGCCGGAGGCTCCACCCCCTCGGCTACGCTCGTGCCCCTCGGAACCTTCGCGGGCGGCAGCTTGGTGGAGACCCTCTTGCGCTTCTTCGGTGCCTTACTTCCGAGGGCGGCCCTCTGCGCCATCACTGCATCGAAATCCATTGCCTCTGCATCAAATAAGAAGCCAGTTAAAAACACAAGTTGGGATAAGAGAAGTAAAAAAAAAAGAATGAGAACGTAGAAAGAGCCGCGTACTGGGATCTACACGGCTGAGCCCTCCCCTGAAGAGAATGTCTTCGGTCAGCTCTTTCCAATCGTACTTCGGCCTGTCTAGAAAAGTCTGCACTGCATCCTCTTCTTGAGGGTGAAGCACCGGTGACTCCTTCACTCGCCTCGATACCTCGTCCACGAAACTGGTAGGTATGGGCCACGCCTTCGCGCTCCGCACTATAAGGTACTTATCTCACCAGTGCTTGATGGAGTCAGGGCAGACGACGAGCCGACCTCCGTGCCTCGGAGCTAGGTAGTACCGGAACTCTGACTGGTTCTGCTGATGAAGCCGGTAGATAGTCCGGAGTACCCTCAGCTCCGGCTCGATCCCAGCCGTTTGGCAGTGGAGTACGAACCCATTGATAACTCTCCACGCGTTCGGCATCAGTTGAATGGGGCTGACTCCAAACCACCTCAGCACTTGGATCGCGAACGGGTGGAGAGGTAGCTGAGCCCCGGCGATGAAGGCGTCGACCGGCCAGAAACATATGTTTACTGGCATCGGTGAATTTGCCCTAACCCCGGGACCCGGCAGCATAAGCTCGTACTCCTCCAGAATTTGGAAGCAACTCCGGATCACTACCAAATCCTCCAGGCTAAGGATCGATACCGTTTCATCGGCCTCGGAGGTCTCCCTTACCTCATTTTCCTCGAAGGCTCTCCCCCACCCGTGAATAATGCGCTCAGCATCCTCCCTCGGAAGTTCTCGAACTTTTTGAAGTCTGGTCAACGGCCCTGGCAACCTGCCGAACGGCCCCATACGCTTCGGATCCTCCACTATAGTGTCCCGGCCTGAAACCCTCTTGCCCTTGTCTTGGCGACCTATCTGACTCGGAGAGGGAGCATCGGCAACAGGAGGGGAGGGCTCGGAGATAGGAGAAAGGGACATATTTATACTTGGGAAAAAACTAAGTATAATTTACCTCTGAAGTGATAGGAACGGTCGGAATTTTCATCGAAAAGCGATGGGTGATCATCGTGAGCTCTCACTAACACAAATTCACTGCCTGAGTAAAAGTTTGGAGAAGTGAAAAATGAGAGGGGGGGTGAAGTTTTAGAGAGCTTGGCACACGAAACGAGGTCAATGGGCCCACAGAGCCAGCCCATTTACACAAGGCAACAAAATGACCTGAACCGTCACATTATTTACCGCACCTAGCTGTACTATCGCATTAATGGCTGTCAAATTTGTCAGAGTTGTCAGAAGATCAGCAGCCATCGCATTAATGACTGTCACACCTGACGAAAGTTCAGCAGCCGCCAACTCAGCCTGACATTTCCTATGTTGCCAAAAATCACAACCCAAGACCTCGGCACTTGCTGCCGAACGTTCTTGCCACCGACCATGTTACATGGAAAAAAGTGGACTGCGGCACATGCTGCCGAGCGTTCTTGCCACCGACCATGTTACATAGAAAAAAGTGGACCTTGGCACTCGCTGCCGAACGTTCTTGCCACTGACCATGTTACATGGAAAAAAGTGGACCTCGGCACACGCTGCCGAGCGTTCATGCCACCGACCATGTTACATAAAAAAAAGTGGACCTCGGCACATACTGCCGAACGTTCTTGCCACCGACCATGTTACATGGAAAAAAGTGGACCTCGGCACTTGCTGCCGAACGTTCTTGCCATCGACCATGTTACATGGAAAAAAGTGGACCTCGGCACACGCTGCCGAGCGTTCTTGCCACCGACCATGTTATATGGAAAAAAGTGGACCTCGGCACAAGCTGCCGAGCACTCTTACCATCGACCCTCTTACATGAAGAAGAAGCACCCCGAACTTCGGCAAAGATCCGCCGAACACCCTCTTAGAGTGGCCGAAGTGCCTTCGCTCTTCGACAAGAGGTGCCGAACCCCCGTGGACCTCGGTCTCCTTCATGGCGAGCGTTAGGAGGGGGTTGGCAACGAAGCTGAAGTTTCTAAGCCATGGAACAGCGGAAACAACATCAAGTTGACTATCTAAACATCGATTAAAGATTCTAAAGAATAACTATAAATCTAGGGAAACGCGTTCGAGCCCCTGGGTGAATATTTATTGCCTAGAATGGTCAATTTAGACCCCCGAACAACAAATCATCACTTCGCAAGGCTAGATCACAATCAAAGGAAAAGCACCAGAAATTCAGGAGAGCTCAAGAATGATCTAAGAGCATGTTACTAACTCAGAAATTACCACAATACTCCGTACAAAGATTCGACACTTCTCATTTGGACTCCAATACAACTCCGCAAGCCATTAAAACAGTGAAACTACTCCTCAAAGGCTGATCAAACTCAGTCTTCGGAAGTGGGGGGCTCGTGATATGGCTAAAAATGGGGTTAAATCGGAACCGTCCAAACTTGGCGCGAATCTTAAAGCCTGAGGGTAAAAAGGTAATTTCACCTACAAATGGGTCTGAAGCGGGTACTGGGTCTTCTCCTCTAAAACCCACCAACCCGCAAACAGATCCGTCTCAGCTGGGTGCGGGTTCCAACCCCATTGAACACAGTCCATCAGGATTGAATTAGGGTTTCTGATTGCATTCAATCAACGGCCCTGGTTCGCTCTATCCTTTCACTAGGAATTCGGGATTACATTCTTAATCTGATCCCAATAGCAGGCTATAAATACCCCCCATCCACCACCATTAAGAGGTAATCAATCTTTTGCCAATTTACACTCTCTCATAATCTTCCTTTATTATTGACTTGAGCATCGGAGGGTGCGTTGCTGGGATCAACCCCGGTGTCTCACACTTTTTGCAGGTGAACGACAGGAGTCAACGGGCTAACTCTGGAGGAGAAGGTTAAGGTTTGATTATTCAGTTTCCCTAAGAATCCATAAATACTATCTGTTTGCCCCTACACCAGATTTAGCGGTAACAAACCCTATAAACAACTACGCATGCTAAATATTAAACAAAAAGGAATCAAATAATTGAAGATGAATCATTTGCCAAATAAAAAAAACCACTAAAATTGTCATTTGGTTGAAAGAGAAGTCACAAACACATCACACTCTCTCCCAATTTTCAAAATGAAGGAAATAATCAAACAACAAAGGAGATTTGAATATTACAACCATAGATCAACAAAAAATTACTCACTTGATATCCCCAAAATTACTTGTCATAGATACCCAAAATATTACAACCATCATTCTAAAAACTACGAAACATCCAGTATTACATTCAAAAATTTAACAAAACCAAATATTACAAAAGTTTCTGTTACAAACAACAAGCTTACTTCTTATCAAATATTAAAAAAGTTCCTGATATGGCTAAAAATGGGGTTTAATCGGGACCGTCTAAATCGGGCACGAATCTTGAAGTCTAGGGGTAAAACGGTAATTTCACCTACCAATGGGTCTGAGATGGGTACTGGATCTCTTCGTCAAAGATCCAATAACCCACGAACGGATCTACTTTAATCGGGTGTGGGTTTCAACCAGCAAGAAAGCCTGATTCAGAGGGATAGAATTAGGGTTTCTGATTAGATCCTAATCAACGGTCCTGATTCATGCCTATCCCTCCACTGGGAATTAGGGATTACATTCCTAATCTGTTTACAAGGAGTATATTCCTTATCAGATCACGGGGATTACATTCCTAATCTGGTCCCTAAGATGCCTATAAATATCCCCCATCCATCTCCATTAAGAGGTAATCAATCTTTCTCCAGTTTTTGCGCTCTTTCATAATCTTTCCTGATTACTGACTTGAGCTGTCGGAGGGTGCGTCGCCGGGAACAACCCTGGTGTCTCGCACTTTGTGCAGGTGTACGGCAGGAGTCAGCGTCAAACTTCGACGGAACAGGTATACAGGTCTGCTATTCAGTTTTCCTAAGAATCAACAAATACTATCTGTTTGCCCCCACACCAAATTTAGCGGCAACAGATTGGTGCCGTCTGTAGGAAACTAACGAATAGCAACCTCCCCTCTTCCCGTTGGTCAGATCTCTCCAGCCATGCCTCCTAGGAAAGTCAGATCCAGAGGGTCCAACCGAGGACCCAATCCCGATCAGCAACAGGAAGTTCCCCCTCAGCCCGCTCAACAGCAGGGGCAACTCCCTCCTCAAGCCGTGGACCCTCTTCAACAGGACCTACCTCCTCCGCAGAATCAACAACCTCCAAAGGGTCCCAATCCGCAGAAACAGCCTCTCCATCCGGACCACGTCTCCATCCATAATGCCTCTTCGGACTCTATGGCCTCTCACCATCCCTGAGCTTCCGATCACCACCACACCATCCTCAATCGGCAGAAGGATGAGGACCTTCGCCGCCATCTGGATGAAAAGCGGGCCCGAGAGGGAACCTCCCGCCAACACCGTCCGGATGACCATGGATGGGTAAATGAATTTTGTAAATTTTGTAACACTTCAATGGATGGGTAAATGAATTTCAAATGATTTGATTTTACATATTTAGACTAATTTAGATGTGTAGATCAATGTGAATAGTTCGGATCGATAGGGAAAGCTTCGGTTGTGCACTCCTCTAGTGCACACGGCGTGTGCACTAGGCCTTCGGGCATTCATATCGACGATCCGAACCGTTCACATTGATCTACACATCTAAATTAGTCTAAATATGTAAAATCAAATCATTTGAAATTTATTTACCCATCCATTGAAGTGTTACAAAATTGTATGGCTGAAAATCATTGATTTTTATAGTCACATGATGGATGGGCAAATAAATTTCAAATGATTTGATTTTACATATTTACACTAATTTAGATGTGTAGATCAATGTGAACGGTTCAAAATCGTCGATATGAACGCCCGAAGGCCTAGTGCACACGCCGAGTGCACTAGAGGTAGTGCACAACCGAAGCATTCCCTATATATATATATATATATATATATGGACAATGCTCCATTGCAAACGGATTCCGTACAAACGGCTATGCGAACCACTAAATCCGCTGTTGGAAATAACGACTTAGGTTATAAACCTAAGCCAAACCTAAGCCGTTATTCCAAAAAAAGGGCTTAGGTTATAAACTTAAGCCGTTGTTCTGAATATAACCTAAGCCGTTGTTCCGAACAACGGCTTAGGTTCAAAATAAACAAAGTCTTTGTTTCGATCAACAGCTTCAGTGGTTTGCAATGCAGCATTGCTCTCTCTCTCTATCTCCCCCTCTCTCTCTCTCTCTCTCTCTCTCTTTATATATATATATATATATATATATATATATATATATATATATATATATATATATATATATAATCCATTGTGCACTAGGCCTCCGTGTGCACTCGGCCTTCCCGCCTTCGTATCGACGATCCGAACCGTTCACATTGATTTACATGTCTAAATTAGTCTAAATATATAAAATTAAATTATTTGAAATTTATTTGCCCATCCATCATGTAGCTATAAAAAACAACAATTTTCAGCCATACATTTTTGTAGCACTTTAATGGATGGGCAGATGAATTTCAAATGATTTGATTTTACATATTTAGACTAATTTATATGTGTAGATCAATGTGAACGGTTCGGATCGTCGATACGAAGGCGGGAAGGCTGAGTGCACACAAGTGCACATGAAGGCATAGTACACAACGGAAGGGGACTCTCCATTTTCTCAAAACAACTCAAAACAACTCTTTATCTTCTCTCTATTTTATTTTCCATTATTTAAATACGGGATTAAGATAAATAAGCACATTTAATTATGAAAAATAACATAATTAAACAATATTAATAGCCAGCAGTATATTAAGAAGAAATTGCCCCCCAAAAAAATCGTCATTAATACCTGAAATTGGTGACGTACACTGATCCAAACAAAAACATGGACAGAGTACACTCATCTGCAAAAATAAAATGAAAATATAGGTATAGTTATTGGCAAATTGGTGAAACATGAATATGGTTTAGTGAAATTTACCCTTAAACTTAATATACTAGTTTTACATATTGGGGCCTAATAGAAGTTTCCATTTGATTAGGGCTGCCAATCTGAAATACTTGAATTTCTCAAGGCGATATGTTTTCTCAGGGTAGCATGAGACCCCCTTAGCCCCTTAAAAGCTTTGTCCCCGTAAATATCATTAATGACACAACAGTTAGGACGGAAGAGAAATGGCCGCTTGATCTCATTAAAGCTTACAAATTCACAAAATGAGTTCTTAAATCCATAAGAGCATCCACAGTCGTTGCCAACATAATTTACATATTTAGCAATTGGGAATAGCAATAGAGGGAGAAGCGTACTATCGTTACTGCTAAATATGCTAAAAAAGAAAAAGAAAAAAATCAAACAGAGCTTCATCGTCCGTCCAACCAAAAAAAAAAAGGAAAATGGCATGTTGGTAATAATTTTTTGTTTAAATAGTAGGGAAATGGTGGGACGGCTGAACATGTGCCGTCCCATGTTTTTAAAATTAAATTTTAATTTTTAATGGCATTTGGTGGGGAAAATTTCTGATTACTTAAAAGAAATAAGAAAATAAAGAGAGACGGAACACCATCATCCGTCTCTCATTTGTGTTTTTTCAATTTTTAACAACAGACGGAGCTACTTGATCCGTCTGTTCGATTAAATTTCTCAAACGGGTGAACTTCGTCCGCCTTCTATATTTAGCATTTCGCTAAAGCGGCTGCTATGTTTAGCGATGCACTGTTCACTCCTATGTTAATATATGGGTTTTTAGCAAACGACTGTGAGCATATTTTCTAAATCAATTTCTATTTTTTGGTTTTTAGAAAACGACAATGGATGCTCTACTAAGAGATTAAAAAAGAAAAATATATATATAATTATAATATTATAATATATATATATATATATATATATATATATATATATATATATATATAGGGAAACTTTCCGTTGCACACCAGTCCAGTGTGCAAGCTCGTGCGCACTGTGTGTAGACCGTCCGATCTGATTGATCCAGATCTAACGGATCAGATCTAGCTCCCGCTCATCTGTTAATGTGGGGGGGTATATTCGGAATTTCACCCCCCCCCCCAAACATACATCTGGCTTCATCCTTCTCCTTTCCCAAATTATCCCGCTCCCCTCCTTCATCCTCTTTCTCAGAGCGAAAAAAACCCTAGCCTTTCTCAAATCGGAACCCATCGATTTAGCTCCTTCTAAATCCTGCAGTCCTTTCCCCTCTCTCCCGCTCACCTCCTTCCTCCTTTTCGATTTTAGAAAAACAAAACCCTAGCCCCAAAATCGTCTCCTTCCTCCTCGAACGATCGGAACCCATCGACAGATCTCATGTCCTCCTCGTGACGCGAGCAAGATCTGGAAGCTCATTTCATTATTCTCATCTCTTTCTCCCACGTTCCTCTTCGTTACTGAAGGTAATCCTTCTTTTTTTTATTATTTTTTTATTTTTTATTTTTTTTTGTTTGTTGATAATGTTGGGAAAAGAACACCTCTTTATGATTTTGGTTTGAAAATAATTTTTAAAGTTTTCGTCGAAATTAAATCCGAAATGGACCTTGGCCATGGTTATTGAAGGTAATGAAATTCAAGTATTTCAGTATGAATATGTAGTTGTAAATTTTAGTAAATTCATGCAGGTAGTGTTGTAGTGAGATTTGGCTTATGTTATTTGGCCTTTTTCATGAATATGTAGTTGTATATTTTAGTTAGGTTTTAGTGTGTGTTGTTGGATGCAAGTCCAAGTATAACCTTTAGCATGCCTTTTTTTGTTAGATTATTTGTATTATTTGTTGGAAATAAGAAGTGACCTATTGTATAGTTCGGAATAACTCAATAGCATGTTTTTTTTTGTAAGTGTTTTGGCTTGAACGTTACCACATCTTGTAGGATGGCATCAAACTATTCTTCCAACCAAATCCACAATCATTACAACTGTAGCTCTAGGTCCTCCCGAGCTAGTTCCGTTGAGAGAATTGTAGGTCCTAAATGGTTTTGCCGAATACAGACGCGGGTGAAATATTCTTCTTCGGGGAAGAATCCGGGTAAAGCTTATTACAATTGTCCAAACTTTCCAAATGGTTGCGAATTTTTTTGTTGGGTAGAGAATTATGGCCCGGAGGAGGATAAAGATGCTAAAATCAGGGATTTGCATGATGAGATTTCAATGCAGTATTTGTTGAAGTCGATAGATGTTGATGGTGCGTACAATTGTGGTTATAGGAGAGGTGGCCAGGTTTATGGAGTTGTGGGATTGATTGGTGGGGTGTTGTTGTCTCTGTTGTTGTTTCTGACTTTCTTCAAGCAGTATTGACTACTTCGTTGTTGTCTGTAGTGTTCACAAAATTGTATTTTGTAGTTGTTATATTTTGCGGAACTTGTATGTTGTGCTGGGCTGGATGTAATCTTGTAAATTAAGAACATCTCTTTTATTGTATTGGTATATATATGTTGTGCTGGACTCTCCTCTTTCTTTCCCTTTCTTTCATGTAAGAGGACAATGGGTGACTTTTGAAATGAAACATGGTGAACCATATATAAAAGAATGACTCTTGTTGATATTGGTATTGGTATTTTTAATTTGAAATCATTTGCTGATCTGTTTGAGGTATAATTTCTGAAGCTTGATGATGTTAAGGTCTTTTATTCTTTTCTTTAACATTCTGAAATCGCCTAATATTCATCCTTAATTTTTCACGAGCATTGTTTTTTCAATCCAAGTGTAGCTGTCTATACCTTATCTTTTGGTCTTGTCCAGACTGGGTGTTGTTTATTGATTACAGATATGTTTAAGAATGTCATGGTTGTCATCTTGGTTAGGATGTCATCGGACTGTTAGCATATGAAAAGCCTCTGTATGCACACTTGCCTTGAAAAGTTGCTGAGGCAACTGACTGTATGTAGCTTGGAGTACAGGGCACTGAGTACCGGCCAAGGGGAGGTTTTTTTTCTTCACAAAGAACTACACAACACTCGAAGGGTCAAAAGGGGTTAATCGCTGCGAATTCAGCACTCTTTCTTGTTACCAATTTGTTACCTCTGTTGTACCCATGATTTTAGACAGATGGATATCCTTGTATCATAATAATATTGCTGTTTCGGTGAAGAGCATGTAATGGAAGTGAACATTATGTCTATTATTATGTTTTGAGCAATATGTCTATAATTTGAGCTGTGGACAATGGTGGCTTACAATATGAAAGACAACACATTTGTTGTCTATAATTTGTTTTATGTTTTATGTTTTGAGCAATATGAAAGCTTACACATTTGTTGGCTTTCTGGCTATGAAAGCCAACAGTATCAAACTCTAACTACCCACCAACTCTTCTTTCTTCATCTCTTTTTCTATTATTATTCTATCAGACAATCTCCTCTTGTTTGTTCTCGTGTTGTTCAAATATGACCCATGTCCACGTTGTGGTAGATACCTGATAGCATTGTTTAATACCTCAATGGCTTGAGCATCTCTGAGATTCTCCTACAACCAGCATAGATAGCAGAAATGGACAATAAAGTGCAGATCTTTAGATAGTTTGTGATGCACAATATACCTAATTGCAGCCATGTAGGGCATCCACATTGTTGGTGTACAAATGTTCTATTTGTATTTTAAAGCAATCCTAGACTGCAGGATTATTCACTTGATCACAGAAAGCACAATATTAACATTGTAAACTGAAGCGAATGAAGCGAGCAGAAACTGAACAAGAAGAAGCTGCTTTAAAGGAAGACTAGGAAACGAACAGATATACAGACCGAAGATTTAATTATAACAAATAAATATGTTCTAATAACAACGAGATTTATGTATAGTGTAAATATATACAGAAGCAACAGCAGAGAGGCACCCCCACAAAACACATCTTCCAGCTTACAATGAGACGAGAAACTAGGCTCAAAGAACATAACAACAAAAAATAGCAATAATACCTCAATAACCACAACTCAGAATCCATAAATCAACCTCGCAATCCTTTACAGACACTATAATCCTCACTCCAACAGAAAAACAACGCTCCTATGATTATCTAACCAAACTTCTGCCTATACAATCTATTTGTCAACTTGAAAACTCGTAAAACGAAAATCGTGAACAAATTCCATCAAATTCTCATACCAGTTTTTCCAATTCCCCAATTTAAGAGATCTTAGAACCATATGAGAAACAACATCATTCAACTGAAATGGACAAAATCATGGTTCTGATGCTGGATGAAATAACCTTATAAGCATAAAGGTAGGGTAAGACGACATAAGAAGTTCATTCATCTCATGAAGCTATATTCACATCTCACATTAAAATCTGCCCAGACAGCATCAAGGTTCAAAGCCAATGCATATGAATAAACCTCTTCTTCCTAATATCCTCATTAACATTCTTTTCATAGCTTACTGCAAAAAAAAAAAAAAACATAGCGTTAGATGAATTTCCTACTAGTTTAATAGATAACATAAAGTAATTTTACATTACAGGATGATTATTGTTCATGAAAGTAATTTAAGTAGGCTCAAAATTCGATTTAATTCACAGACTGCAATCCCGTAGCAACATTTGGCTGCAGTTGAACTGCCACGCCAAAATAGCTATAACAATCACAATCCCGATCATGTTTTACCAAAAATTTAATTAAATGCATCCCCATTTCCAAAGGGTCCACATTAACCAAAAGGAAACCATCAGACAGTGTGCAGAATCAAACAATGCAATCAAAAACTTTCCAAAAACAATGTATCAGCCAACCCAGTATGCAGCCCCGTATAGGGAAACTTTCATTTGTACACCAGCCCAGTATGCACACTAGCCCAGTGTGCAAGAACATGCAATGCTGTAAAGTTGTACTGAATATACAATTTGTATATTCATTACAACTGAATATACAAATGTAACTTAACAAAAAATCAACTATCAGCCGAAATGAAAGCTTAAGGGGATAACAAAATTCCAACTATCAGCATATGAATCAACTATCAGAACAAAAATTCCCATTGCAAACCCCCACATTAACAAATGAGAGGGAGTGAATCCCTTCCGTTGTATGGGGATCAAAATGGATGTATATGATCGGACGGTCTACAACCAGTGCGCACTGGATTGCACACTGCGATGTTTTAGAATGCAAGAAATTCATTACCGCCTATCAAATCATCCCGTACCAAATAATAAAAGTAGGGTATCAATAGTTACCAAAGCAAACTTGTGAATGAAATACTTCCCTCAGTTGACACTATCGTGAGAATCCTTATGAGAATCCTCGAAACTATTCTCAGTAGATGAATTCGCATTATCTTCGGCCAATGCACGCTTGTCACTGAAAATTGAAAAAACAACATAAAAGTCATTATTTTTTGCAAACTATATAATAATTAATAATAATTTTCATAATTTTCAAAATTTTATAAATACCATTAAATACCTTTTATTTTTCTTCGGGCAAGTTCGCGCATCATGGCCTTGCCCACGCAAACCACAACAATTGCACTTCCTAGGTTTGCCTCTAAATTTTTCCCGCATTGGTTTCAACCTTTTCCCACTAGGTCTTCCCTTCGTATTACATTGACGAGGTTCTTCCACCGAGACTTAAGACAAGACCAATTGCTTCCCATGTACCCGTGTTCCACTACCTTTAGCCCCAACACTACACCCTTCGGGGAATATCAAATTGAAGCCTTCAAGTGACTTGATCATAGATTCACGCATGAACACATACCCTTCATCGAAAGACAGTTCGATCTCAACTTGTTGCTTGGACAAGTTATTTAACTCACAATAACGGGACGCAAAATTCTCGCTATTGTTGCCATCTTCTTTACCAAAATTTGTAGGGGGTGTAGCTTCTTCTAATTACCTCACGGCTCCATCTTCTCATCATATATTGTTTGGGAAGTTCATTACAATTTGAAACTTTAAGAAAGGCCAAGAGATGTCTACAAGGGAGACCAACAAATTCGAACATAAAGCATGAACAACACCCATACTGAGTTTCTTTGGAATAAGTAATAACGGTCTCTTTTTCTGACCTACCAATGAATGTCACTGTGTAATAAGTGTTAGCAGTGTTCACGTCACCTTCTAGAGAATTCACATTATACAGTAGGCTTGCCTTGAGTTCTTTTTGAAACTTTAAAAACATTGCTAGAGTGTATACTTGTGCCATTTGTTCCTCCATATACCACCCAGTCTTCAATTTGGGTTTTCTATCGAGTGTACAGTGGTTCTCTTTTACTTCTTCTTCTCTTTGCCTACAAATAACTCTTTCAAATATCAAAGCAAATTCATGAAGTGAATACTTTTTTTGGGTTTGCTTTTTTAAAAAGAAATTCATTCCCTCACTTCTTTGGCTACTAGACATACCCATACAAAAATGAGACCTATGGTATACGGGGGCCCATTTTTCACGGATATGAAAAATATCACTCAACCATTTGTTGTTTTCTGCCCCATATTCCAAAACCAAAGCTTTCCATTGTTCTTCAAAAGAGACACAGTCATAAGAATTCCAAATGTTTTCTTTAAAAGCTTCCATGAACTTAGGATTTTGAACCAATTGAGGCACCTCGGAAGGAATTTTATCTAAAATATGCCAGATGCAATATCTATGACGAATATGAGGGAAAACTTATTGAATTGCAGCACCTATGCCGCTGTCTTGGTCCGTTACAATGCCTTGGGGATCTTTTTTCATGACTCCTAGCCATGCTTGGAATAACCACACAAAAGATGAAGCCGTCTCATTTGGGATGAAACCACAACCAAGAAAAAGAGACTGCCAATGATGGTTAATCCCAATAAATGGAACAAATAGCATACCATAACGGTTAGTACTATATGTAGCATCAAAAGAAACTACATCACCAAATATCTCATAATTCAAACGAGCAATCCCATCAACCCAAAAACAATGAGACAGTCTACCGGACTCATCTTGCTTGAATGCATAAAAGAAAGAAGGATTTTTTTTCTTTTGCCATTTAAAAAAGTCTACCAACATTTGACCGTCATGACCTTTTAATGACTCTCAAATCTCTTTCATGGTTTCTAGCGTCTGTTAGAGTAAATCCAACCCTATCGTATCCCCCACTTGAACCTTCAAAAAAAAGCATTTGTTTGCATGTGGGAATATTTGCACCCGCAAGTTGCTCCATTATGATTTTATCTGAACTTGACACAACACGATTACGCGGCAACAAATGCCTTCTAGCAGGTGTGGTGAATGGATGATTGTGCACCTCATGGAAAGAATAAACAGACCATGAATTCGTTTCCTTGTTTAATCTCACCCTAACCAATTCATTGCAAGATGTTCTGGATGTAGTACCTATTCTAATTTCATTATTCTTGCTTTTAGATACCCCCGCTTTATTACATAAAAAAGTTTTTTCCACCACCTGACCCTCCTTCAATTTATTACCCCCTTTACGCATTTGAAAACCCGAACATTTTGCGTAGGTATCATAGTATTTTTCTACCAGCTCAAGGGTCTCAAATATCATACCTATCTTTGGGATTAGATGCTCCTCGACAGTGGGGGTAAATTCATCTTCTTCAACATACAAAAAATTGTCACCCAATTGTGAGCAACCTTCACCTAACTCCATACTTGAAACAAATTCGGAAAGAGGTGTTAATTTTGAAATGTCCATTTTGGATTGCACTTCCTAGGTTTAACTCTCATATAATCAAGAGGTCCATTTCGGATTTAATTTCGATAAAAACTTTAAAATTTATTTTTCAAAGCAAAATCATAAAGAGGTGTTCTTTTCCCAACATTATCAACAAACAAAAAAATAAATAAAAAAAATTACCTTCAGTAATGAAGAGGAACGTAGGAGAAAGAGATGAGAATAATGAAATGAGCTTCCAGATCTTGCTCGCGTCACGAGGAGGACATGAGATCTGTCGATGGGTTCCGATCGTTCGAGGAGGAAGGAGACGATTTTGGGGCTAAGGTTTTGTTTTTCTAAAATCGAAAAGGAGGAAGGAGGTGAGCGGGAGAGAGGGGGAAAGGACTGCAGGATTTAGAAGGAGCTAAATCGATGGGTTCCGATTTGAGAAGGGCTAGGGTTTTTTTCGCTCTGAGAAAGAGGATGAAGGAGGGGAGCGAGATAATTTGGGAAAGGAGAAGGATGAAGCCAGATGTATGTTTGGGGGGAGGTGAAATTCCGAATATACCCCCCCACATTAACAGATGAGCGGGAGCTAGATCTGATCCGTTAGATCTAGATCAATCAGATCGGACGGTCTACACACAGTGCGCACGAGCTTGCACACTGGACTGGTGTGCAACGGAAAGTTTTCCTATATATATATATATATATATATATATATAAAGCTAATAGGAGCAAAAGTAGGAATTAACACTTACCTTAACATGTGTAGCACACATCTTTTGATTACCAAAAACAATAAAAATAAAATAAAATAAAATAAAAAAATCGTTCTACTCCCAAATCCTCCTCGCCCAATCCCGCTAAACCTAACCTTCCCTTCCTTAAATCCCCCCCGACTCCCGCCGTACGCTACCCAACGCTGACCTCGTCATCACCGTACTTCAACCTGCCCATCGCCTTCGCCGTTGCCATGCCACCGAACATTGACATCGCCATCACCATACCTCAACACACCACTCACCTTCGCTGTTGCAATTACCGTTTCCGTACAGCTGCCCTCCCCTACCCTCGCTCTCGCCGCACAGCTGCTCTGCTAGATCCTCGATTCCATCGACTTAGGGAAGGAGAGGTTCAGCCCCAACGTCGTCGAAGCCGCTCAGATCGTCGCCAAGCTCGTCGATCTCCTCAATATTCGCGATACCACAACTAGCAGGTAATGCCTTTTTCCCACCAATTCAAGAATTTGGCGATTTGATTATTGATATTATAGAGAAAATTTTATGTTCAAAGTTTTCGATCTGCTCAGTACTGGGGTTACGGAGATGATACTGGTTTGAGTTAAGGTCATAAATTCAAGATGGAACTAGCACAAATTGTCATCGAAATTGCTGATTTTATTGATGAACTCTCAAGTAGTTATAATTTTCATTCCCCGGCAAAATGATGTCTACTAGCCTACTCGGTATCTAAGATAGTGGTCGTAGTCATAGTCATGTTTTAGGCCTTTAACTTCCATGAATTTATTATCGATCTATGTATATGACCTTACAAAATGCATACCGAATTTAACTCAGAATTAAACTGGAATGAGTTTTTGTGGTGGGTTAGGGTTTTGCAATTTGTATTTCTCCCACCATATTCATGATTGTTTACGTCAGATTGAGGTTTTATTGGATAGACTTTTGGATTCATTAGGATTTGGAGTTACGATTTAGGTCCGAAAATGACATAAGATGCTATCTTATCTATGAATTTGTAAGATGTTATCTTATCTATGAATTTGGATATGAATAATTGTAGAGTTTGATCGTTACTATTATTGTGCTTATTATTGGTTTATAGGATTAACAAAATGTTCTTCATACCTATTATTGTACAAACCCCTTTATTATTTGCATCATCTCTAAATTTAATATAAGCATTTCCCTCGTCATCGTTCAAGCTGTGAATTTCCTTCAGTTGCCCGATTTATTCATTACTTCCACTTCTAAAATCTATTGCTATCTTCTTCATGATCATTGTCACGTTTGTGTTGTAACTATTTTGATTCCAATCATCAAATTATTTTCTTTTTAAAATTCTGTTCTATAATTTGAAAACATTGTTTTTTAGGTGTTAATATAATAAGAAAGCCGGGTGATTTTTTCTACAATTTGCCAGTGGAGATTCAAATCAAGGTAGTTTACTTTGCTTTCCCTCTTTCATTTTCTCTAGGTCATTTTGATTGTTTGTATGGATTTAGGAGAGAGAGCCAAATTCATTGTATTATGCAAATGTTCTTCACACCTATTATTGTACAAACCCCTATATTATTTGGATAATCTCTGAATTTAATATAAGCATTCCTTTGTTCATCATACAAGTTAATTTCCTTCAATTGCCCGATTTATTCATTACTTGCAGTACTAAACTCTATTGCTATCTTCTTCATTTGCGATGAAGTTTTTTCCCCATTGGCCTTTTGAAGTCGGCATACTGAACAATTAATACTTCACAAATCGTAAATTGACTTTGTAGAAAGTAAATTACATGAGTTTATTATCGATCTATGTATATAACCTTACAACATACATAAGGAATTTAACTGAGAATTTAACTGGATTTAATTTTTTTGATGGGTTAGGATTGTTCATATATATATTAATTTTAATCATTTGTCTTCTTAATATTAGTTTTAATTATTTGCCTTCTATATATTATTTTCAATTCAATTATGAACTTTGTATTGAAATTATACTATATATTATACTAATAGTCATCAAATTAATCTCTTTTTAAACTTCTGTTCTATAATCTGAAAACTAAATTTACTTTAATAGAAGAAAGTCGACTGTTTTTTGCTGTAAGGTGCCCGTGGAGGTTCAAATCAAGGTAGTTTCTTTTGCTTTCCCTCTTTCTTATTCTCTAAGTCGTTTTGATTGTTTATGTGGATTTGGGAGAGGAAGATAATATCAGAAGTTAATAATATCCGTCGCTAATGTCGTCCATTGCTGATGTTTCCCTATCTTTCCAACACCGATGAACACTGAGATCTCCCCCCTGTTGGTTACCAACATGAAGTCTTATTTTCAAATTGCCTTCATTTGTACAAACCCATGTATTATTCGGATAATCTAAGAATTTAATATAAGATGCATTCCTTTCTTCATCGTATTATGTAAGTGATCACCAAAGCTTTCACTGAGAATGAAAGCTTCGGTGATCACATACTGAAGCTTTCATTTCGTATGTTTTGTTCCAATTAAGCCAAACCCAAATACATTATGGTATCAATGAAAAGAATATGGGGGTTCTAATGACAACTGGGTGAAAATTTTACTTCATGCCCAAATGGGTTTTTGATGCAAATATAAACATTGGTCAACCAAAGAACACCGCCTTCGATAAAATGGTTAATCATCATTTGTAAGAATGAGTCCCATTAAAATTTTGAAGTCACAAACTAAACAATCAATACCTCACAATTCATAGATTGACTTTGTAGGAAGTAAATTAGATGAATTTATTACCAATTTATGTATATGACCTTACAAAATACATACAAAATTTAAACTGAGAATTTAACTGGATTGATTTTTGGGGATGGGTGAGGGTTATTCATATATATTAATTTTAATCCTTTGGCTTTTGTATATTAGTTTTAATCCTTTGCCTTCTATATATTATTTTTAGTTCAATTGTGAACTTTGTTTTAAAATGTGTACTAATGAGATGGACCTACTGCAACAAAAATCGAATCGAAAAGACAAATTTCAAGGGCCTATTGTTAAATTTTAATATTCAATTATCAAGAAATTGGTATTATTGAGTTTGGAGGTGCCTTGTCGCCATCAAATGCTTGAGTTTGTGTTCTCTGTAACATCTTTACTACATAATTGTTGAATGTTGATATGCTGGATTATAATTATACTGAAAAAAAGCTGTATATTGGGTAGGTTCTGCTGAATTTTTATTGAATGCTATTAATATTTTAATATATCTTTTGATAAAATCTATGCAATTTGAACATGGGTATGCTAGTTCTAATTATTATAATACAAGTCTTTATACAAAAAAAATCATAACTCTTTAAATAAGTGCAATAAACTTGAGGAAAAATAAAATAAAATCACCTGACTATTTCTGGAAAAAAGAAATAAAACTGAAATATTCAAATACATCTTCAAACTATGAAGAAAATAGAAAATAATAAAAATATGGTTCAAAATCCATCCTTCAAACACTTGCCGATAATGCCCTTCTTGGCGGAACAGTCGACCCGTCAATTGGACGGTCTACCGTTCAAAATCCTATTGTTGCTTTCCCTCCACAATACCCAAACAAAGGGTCCCTTCCAGCCAGGCTCAATGATGGCAAGGAGAAAGAGATTGAACCAACTCTGGACTAAACCTATCATCTAGGATTGTTGGAGGGTCTCTACTGTGTTTTTCTTCTTTTCTTATTCCGATTGTTGCATGTTGATTTCAATTTAGGATTTGGATTTATGCCTACCCTCCAAGGGATGTTGGAGGACTTTTATTGTATTTTCTTTTCTTTTTTCCCAGAAAAAAGACCACAACATAAAAACTAAGCAAATCCCATGCCTCAAGGTATTTCTTACAAATATTTGCCTCCCTCCAACTCCAAGTATAGCAAACAATTCTTGAGTCGTCATTGGAAGTGAAGAAACATGAAACAGTTGCAGGAAGAAACTCCAAATTAACTTAGCTGCATCAATGTAAAAATATGATAACTTGTTTCAGGAACATCATCGCATGAGATACACCACAGGTCGATAGCAAAACCTCTTAATAAGATTAGCTTTAGAGAACACCTTATTGAGGATCACCAGCCAAACGAGAATTTTAAACGTTCAGTGGTGCAATATTCCTCGAAATGAGCTGATTTGATTTGAAACTATACCCACAAAAAACAAAGAATTCGTAAGCAGAATTAATGAAGAAGTTACCATTTGCTTCAAACACCAAAGCCAGGGTGTCACCCAAATTGAAAGGACTGAGGTTGGAGATAAGAGCAAGTAATGCATCCCTTTCCTTTCTATCAATGTCCGAAAAGAGTCCAGCAGTTGAAGGCCTCCAATACCATACCCCACCCACTCTCGGACATTGTGAACCTACCAAGGAGTTCATATTCCGAGCGAAGGCCGTAAGAATGGGGAATAAATGTGCAACAGAGTAGCCACTGAACCATTTACTGGACCAAAAGCTAATGTCAAAACCACGTTATATTATGAAGGAGCTGAGGAATTATCTTATGAGTCCCTTCCAGAAGAGGGAAGCTTGAGAAGAACATGAAAAGTGAGGTGGAACAAGTGAACAACAAGTGTAATACAAGGAAGAGATACATTTGACATTCTTCCACAATTGAATGTAATTTATTTAAATGAAAGGTAGAAAAGTAATCCTAGCTACACTGCTACAGTGATATTGCTGGTAGAAGAACTCGATTTCATCTTCATTTTTTTCGAACTATATATAAATCATCTTCATTCGAAGACCCAGATTGACATAGTTTTTTCTTCGTTTTTATCTTTTCTTTCAATTTTTTCGAACTATATATCATCTTCATTCAAAGACCCAGATTGACATAGTTTTTTCTTTGTTTGTCTTTATCCTCTGTGCTGACATAATTAATTATGCTATGATGTATCTAATTTACTATTAGTTTTTGAAAAATAGGGATATGTTGTAGCATGGTCGTGAACCTAAGACATCCCTTCACCCATCAACACCTTCACCATCTCAGGTACAACTCAGTGGTATGATGATCTTACTTTAATATGATGTGATTGGAATAGCTAGGCTATTACCTCTAGTCAGATTATATATGATAAATACTGTCATTTGGGTACTGGGCTCTAGGCCCACTCAACCTTGATCCAATATCCATACAACTAGTACGTGTAATACATGTGTTATCAATACAATATTATTATAAAAAATATTATACATATAGTGAGATTATACATATATATTCAACAATCTCCTCATATATTCTCAATATATAAAGCAATATCAGATTATCTCATCAGTTCAACATAAAGCAGTCAGCGTTAGGAATTTTGTGCTAAGTTTATGCGACACGGTTACTACAAACCACCAAGCAAAATAACAGATCAAACAAAACACAGCAAAGCGCACAATTTTGTTCCGGTTTGGGGCTAACCCTCATCTGGGAAAGAAATAACCGAGATGATATTCAATTAGAGAAAGATTCAAGAGTTACAACCACTCTTACCATGAACATATCTATCTCTCAAGTCTTACCAGAAGATACTTCTTTACAATGAAAAACTCTTAAACTCTCTGTAATGAAGTACACCATATTTCCTTTAAAACGAGGTCGTTACATTGATATATATGAAGACCTAGAGAAATCCTAGGTTATAATCTTGATACACTAACCGCTTGATGTATCATGAAGAGATAACTATACGATGAAAGCCGTACGATCTAACTTGGAGATGAATGGGGCTTCAATCATATTATCCAAACCTGGCCCATATACAGTTGGTGCCCCCGATGTCGTCGATTGCCCTCAAGGTTGGTCGTGTAATATCCCTAAAATAATTATCAATTATTTTGTATAACTACGTTTGGTTAAATAAAATTTTTATCTTAATTATAATGAAATATATATAAAGCAATGCTCCATTGGAAACAGGTATGCAAACCACTAAAATCGTTGTTGGAAACAACGACTTAGGTTATAAATCTAAGTCATTGTTCCAAAACAACGGCATAGGTTATATTGAAGCATACAGTAGTAGATGGTTAGCCCAACCATGCTCATTTAATCATGAACTCTTATAAATAAAGCCCAACATTTTAGAGCCCAGCTCAACATGGCTAAGTAGGATTATAATTAAACATGAGGTTAATTTAACATTTGGGTAATTTATCAAGGTCATGACTAAACTAACCTAGAGCCTTTTACACATGTACACTTCCCTAGCTCCTTAGAGTGGCAGGCCACCCGCTGACCCCCCCTCCCCTTCCCATCTTCTTCTATAAATATGAGAGTAGATGAAACCCTAGTTCAGTTTGATGAAACCCTAGCCCATTTTCCTTATTCCAAACTCTTCTCATTCTCTACACTTCCCATTTCCAAGCATCTTCCCGGAAAAAAAAAAAAGAAAAAAAAACCCTAATCCCTAGAAGATATTTTGTTCATAAGCAAAGCTAGGTGGAGAAAAGCCAAAAGAAGTAAGGAGGAGAAGGAAGCTAGTTGAAGGCAAGAGTAGTATTGGAGCTTGCTAATCAAAGTGGGTATTTTCCGTTTCCTAATAGTTGTTAGTTTACTCATATCAATGATTGTATGATGTGTTGATTGAAATTATTATATGCTTAAGTTCATGCTTAAGTTCATATAAAATATAGCGAGAAAAGAAATTAAATAGAAAAATTGTTAGTGTTGTATGCTTGTTTATAACTCATGTTCTATTCTTTAGTTAATTAATTATTTGTTGGTGTTGTATGCTTAGTTAGTATTGTTCAGTAATTGTTAGCCTTGTTTAGTAATTAAAGAAATTTTTGTTTAGTAATTTATATGTAGTAAATTATATAGAATAGAATTGTTGGTGTTGTATGCTTAGTTAGTGTTGTTTACTTAGCTTGTAGTAATTCATATTAATTCATGTAGTAAAAGTAGAGAGACCAAGTCAAAGAGACTAATCCATGTAGTAATAGTAGAGAGACTACTCGTAGTAGTAGCTTGTAGTAGTAGCTTGCAGTAATGAAAGAATATTGTAGAGTTTATGTAGAATATTGTAGAGTTTGTGTATGTTTAAAAGCTCATGTAGTAATAGTGGAAGGGTGATTAGAATAACTCTATGTTAAATTTATGTGTAGAATAAACTTCATGTTAATGTGTAGAATAAATTTTATGATTAAGTTCATGTAATAGTAATAGAAGGGTGTTTAGAATAACTCTATGAACATAAATGAGTAAATGCACAACAATTGTATAAATAAATACATACATTGGAATTTTGGTGTAAAGTTATGCATAAAAGAATTGAATGAGTAAACAAAATATTTATATGTGTGCATATGGTGATGTTTAGTGCACATTACGCACACTAGTTTGGTGCATGTTGAGTCAACTCATAGCATAATTAAAATAATGAGTTAAATCCAAATTGAGTTAAGATAAAAACTTGTTGTGATTCATCCGGTTGCCTAACATATGGAACTTTGTTATGTTTTCCTAGTAATTAACTATTATTGAGTGAACAACTAAGTAAATCAAGTTAAGGAAATTTGTAATGATAAAAGGGGAAAATTGGAGCATAATTAAATGTTAAAATAATAAACTAGAAAAAAGTGAGAATAGTCATTAGACTCGAAAAAAAACAGGGTATAACTATATTTCCTAATCCTATATTATAGTAGCTCTAGATCATGTGACTAATGATATGAGGACATGCACTAGTTGGACGTGTACTCACCTGTCAAGGGGGCACATGCAGCGTTGTCTCTTCTAGGACACGTGCGACATGGTCTCGACTGTTAATTTCTGAGATTTAGTTATAAGAACGGGTGGCAGACGTATATACCACAATCTCCTGTCGAAATCTGGGAGAAATGACCCTTATGAATACGTCTATGTCCTAAGTTATCCGTACGAACAAGAGCTAGAGTGTAACTCTAGGTCTCTGACGGAGTAGGGAAAGACCTGCTGATTCACCGTATGTTCGGATGACTTTTGGTAGGATCCAGCCGTAGAAAAGGATCATCGATTCCGACAGGACTGTAGTCGAGCTGAATGATCACCAGCCTGTCGGGAGTAGAAAGAGACCACCGGCCTGGGCGGAGTAGAGAGACCACTGCTTCCGATCGATCAGGGTGATCACCGACTTTCGAAAGTGGACAAAGACCACTGATCTGATGCAGAAAGCGGAATGGACCGCATATACTGTAGTTCTACCAGTCACTAAATAAATGTCAGGAGCATAAAAAAGTACAAGAGTAGGTCTACATTGTAGGGGATTAAAAACCTATAATCTAAAGAAAGCTCAAGCTTGGCTGGGAAATATGTAGGATGAGATGCATATGTTTCCAATCAAGTGTGCATTAGAATAAGAGCATCGTGTGCATTTGAGTTGTGCATTAGATCTTAGGTCATGATATACACCTACACTTTTGGTTGTATTACTTTCACCATTTTTCCTTGCATCAATGTTGTTTGTTTAGGATTTTGGGAGATTGCGGGTTTTATCCATTTTGTGTCAGTTGCATTCAACTGACGTACCCACAGTCTATATAGTTGCAGAACTGCTTGTTCGTGGGAGCAAGAGATTCGAGTTGGGAGTTACCAAGTGAAGCACAAAATTTGTAGAAATAAATTATTGAATGATGTAATTTTATGTAAAACCACAATTGTACATTATGATAATATAATAAAAATTTTAATTTCCTGTGATTTCTTCCTATGTTGTGTACTCATTTGGAGCAGAGATCTTGGGTTATGTCACGAGGTTCCGGTGTATGGACCTCGGGGCATTACAGGTCGACTGCAATAAATCTAAATCCATCCAGAGAGAATCGACAGTCAACTGCTTCCTGCCGATTGTTGTTGTTGTCGCTTGTTGTTGTTGCTATCTTCCTTCTTCTTCTACCATTCGCTTTGATTCCTCTCCTCGCATCATCGATCTTCTCTTCACATCGAATTAGTATGTAAGGCATAAACCCAACAATCTCCACCTTGGATTGCATTCCCATGCTTCCATACCAATGTGATTAAACCCTTCTAGGCTCTTTCCTTTTCCTCTTGCGAACATCCCACTTTAGTGACTTCTTCTGCTAGTTGAATCTACCACAAATTTTTATTTCTCCAATCGTATGCCCCCTTGAAGGATATACCCTAGTAAGTGTCAACACAAACGCGCCACCGTCCACACGAAACCCCGAGGCACTCACCACCTTCCAACGATATTCGAACGTCGCAGTCTCGCTTTAGTGATTGTAGTGGTGGCAAACTAGATAATGTTTTAGGAACAATGGGCTTTAAAACACTCGACCGAGTTGTACGTTCACCCAAAGCTGGTAAAGGCTATGTTGACTCAGCCCAATCCCCCTACTAGCTTTGGGTAAAGGGTAACCTTTACCTAAAGCTGGTAAAGGTTACCTTTCATTACCTTACGATGACTTTCCCAAACTGATAGAACACCACCTCGAGTTGTGTAATTGCAGCCCTTAGTTCCAGCGTTCTCCTGGATATCAAGCTCTATTTCATCAAAGGAATATACATGACCCAGTGTGTATCCCTTTCGCTGTCTAGCATCTCCGACTCTATTGTTCCCTCACCCACTACGTCACAAATCTCATCAATCCTCATTCTCATACAACGACATATTATAAACTTGTAAGTAGAAGCACAAATATGAGAAGAACTACTCGGATCAAGAAACCATCTAGAAACCACATATAAAGAACTTTAAACAATAAGTCAGTCTAAGTTATCCCATAATTCAGCGGTGCTGACTACGTTGGCACCCCTTTGACTCAAATCACTTGCAACAGTCTCTCTTGCAATGCACAATCTCTCTACAATGGTGGCAATGGATCCCACCCTTACATGCTCTTTCCCTTCCAATCAATTACCATCCACTGCCAAGCAACTCACATAAGTAGAAGCTGATTTCTGACTCACTTTCCTAAGTGCCTCATCCTCCATTCCCTTGATTACACTGGCTACTGAAAACTTTTCTTTGGTAGATTTTTTGACTAGCATGGTGGTTAACAAGTTTGACAAATTTGGACGTAAATATATCAAGTTGGAAACTTTAAGATCATCTGCGTTACTCGCCCTCAATTCAGATAACTCTGTATTGAACTCCACTACATGATCTTGAAGAGCGGTACCTTTATTCATTGAGAAACACCACAATTTTCTCTTTTAGTAAATCTGATCTTGTACGACGATTACGAGTAGTCAGTTCTAAGTCTCGCTCATAGATTTGTCGTGTTTCTTCTGCACTTGACTTCGCTTGTTAATAACAGCCGAATTAAACTCAAGGCTCCTAAAAAAATATCCACACAATTCTCCTCCTTTATGTCGATTGGTCTCTTTTTATCTCCTTCTAGGTATAGATTCAAGCTCTGTTGAACCGATGAGTCGTGCATGTCCACCTTCCAGAGATAAAAGTTTATCTTATCGTTGAACCGTTTGATCTTCGTGAATTGATCTATCATCTCCAAGGAACTCGAGCAACCTCTTTCTGACTTGACACTCTAGTATCAATTGTTAGGAGTTTTGTGTTGACTTTATGCGACACGATTACTACAAACCACCAAACAAAAATAGATCAAACCAAACACATCAAAGCACATATTTTTGTCCCGATTTAGACGAACCCTAATCTGAGGGAGAAATAACCGAGATGATATTCAACCAGACAAAGATACAAGAGTTACAACCACTCCCACCATGGACCTATCTATCTCTCAAACCTCACCAGAAGCTACTTGCTGTTTACAATGAAAAACTCTCAAACTCTCTGTAATGAAATACTCACTCTTTCCTCTAAAAAAAGGCTGTTATATTGATATATATAGAGATCTAGAGAAACCATAGGTGGTAATCTTGATACAACAACCGTTCGATGTATCATGAAGAAAGAACTATACGATGAGAGTCGTACGATCTAATTTGGAGAAGAATTAGGCTTCAATCAGATTATCCAAACCTGACTCATATACAGCTGTTGCCCCCGATGTAGTCGACTGCAATGAATCCAAATCCATCTAGAGAGCATCGGCAGTCGACTATCCATATGCTTCATGCCGATTCTTGCTGTCGATGTCAATCTTCCTTCTTCTTCCACCATTTGCTTCGATTCCTCTCCTCGCATCACCGCCTTCTCTTTACATCAAACTAGTATGCAAGACATAATCCCAACAGATTGGATATCAATTTTAAATATAAAAATTGCATCAATTAAAGTATAGTTCATAAGAACTAAATTAATTATAAATCTGAATAGTTCAAATAAAACTAAACAAAAATAATTAAATAGTTCCAAAACCATATCAAAATATAATAGTTCACAATGACTAAACAAACTGAAAAAATATGTCATAGTTTTACAAATAACCAAAGCAAACTAACATCTAAAAGTCCAATAAGAGTTTTATGCTCAAAGAACACACAAGTCTTAAAACCTTAAGGAAGTTTCACCAAGCAAGTAAATAATTTATTCTTGAAAGAAATAAACTGAAACTTTATCCTTGCAAGCTGTTTTATGTTCACTCATCCATCTTGAGCAAATCATTATTTAAAATGCTGATGGATTCATCTCCTCAATCTTTGCTAGCGCATTACAAACGAGAATATCATAAGACACATCTCTAAGAATTCTAGAAAATTTCATAAAGGCATTTAGTTCCACAAAAGAACTTAGTACGATTCAAAATTAGCTCAGAAAAATGTAACACAAGCACCACAATCAAGTTTCTTTAGAAAAATAAAGAACAAGAACTATTATAGTTTCTACACAAGAACCATACTGTGTTTCATGTTTAAAATATAAGACTGTCATATCAGTTATGACTAAATACTGAATCATTATAATTGGAATGAAACATGTATCCATAAAAGTCATATCATTAAATTGGAATGATATGAAGACAATTCTAATCATTGGAAATACATCGGCAAATTTTTATGTTTCATATTAAAATAATAAGATGATTCTAAGTAACTTCTCTATAACATGCTTATGTGTTTCATGCTAAATTCTTTGGATATCATAGTTTCAACTTCTTTTATAATAGAGAAGTTACTTCTAACATTAAGCATGTTAACAATACACAAGAAAATAATAGCAATTATATTTGGCATACCACAAGATTAAAGGCATTCATCTGAATTACTTGATTCAAATCCTAAGCTCTTTACAGATTTTGTCAAATGATTCATGCTTTAGTTTTAATACATGTTTTATTTACCAATTTGTTAATCTTGTTCACTAAACATTTTAGAACAATTTTTTTTAGCACAAAACTTTCAGGTTATTTCATGTAGATCTCTCCATTAAGATCTCCATACATGTTTATACATCTTTGGTGAATAATATTTTTTTTTAAATAGATGCAAGGGCAAAAAGAATCCTCATTGCATCAATATAACAAACATGTGAATAAACATCAAACCAATCTAACCCAGTCACTTGAGTTAATCCTTTAGCTACTAAATGTGCATTAAAACATACTAAAAACATTCAAAATTAAGTTTCTTCTACAAAAACCCCACTTACTTTCTATAGATATAACCTCTTTCGACAAATCAACTAATTTTAAGTATTATTATGTAACAATAAATCAATTTCATCATATACTAAATAATCTTCGTGGCTTATCTGCTATTGAAGTTTCAGTAGTAGTAAAGCTTGATTTGGATTCCAACTGTGGATCATTAACCGTGTATGTCAGACTAAATAACTTCATGCATTTATCTTTGATGAACACATCCTCAAACAACTTTGCAAGTTTAGATTCTATTATCACATATTAGATAGATTCAAAAACCTGTTTGTACCACTATATTCTGCACTTTCTAAATACACACAAATATTCGTTCTAGGTCCTACTTTAGGCTCTCGATGATCAGATACTCTAACAAATGCAATACATCCCAATGTTTTCACTTTAACAAAATTGTGTTTTTATGCCATAATTCACAAGGTGTGGATAATTTAGAGTATAGCAAAATATTAAGAGTATGATTAACAATACAACCTCACCCACAAGTACATGAAGTCAAACTAACAGTTAATAACATAGAATTCAACATTTCACTGAGTGTTTGATTCTAACTTTTATCAATATCATTTGCTTAAGATAAATAGAGTGCACTAATTTCACACATTATACGAAGTGTAAAATTCTCTAAAAATTATTAAAATATATTCACCATCTCTATCAAATCTAAACCCTTCTTATTTTAGCATTTTACTAGATTTAAAATTTGTTAAATTAACAAGTGCTTCAACCTTTATATATATGAAAAACCTATATTAATCATCTATAAAGGGATTAAATGATTCTGACTAACTCTAGTCTTATCTAATCATAAAGATATTGAGATCACAAATATTAGAATGTATTATCTCAATAAGTTGTGTAATCCTAGGACCACACTAAAGGATTTTATAGTCATCATATTCTGAGCACAAACCTCACGTTTGTTATATTTTAAGAAAGTGTTATTTAGCAAAATTATGAGTTTTAATAAGAGCAAGCAATTTAATATGTAGTTCACATGTCCTATAGCCTATTATGTTGTTTTAAAAGATTACACAAATTAGAACTAACATGATTAATTATTTTGTTTATTAAACTCAAGCTACACATGATATTGACTATATAAGCACATTATAAAAGACTAAGGGTTAACACAAAATTACTCTACCACAACAAATAATAAAAACACATTTAACAAAATAGGATGTTATCTCTTATGGTTCTTCTTCTATGGTTCCAACAATGTCCAAGTGCTCACCTTTGAGCGTAGAGTTCCTTTCTTTATTCTTTTTTCATCATCTTTGAAACGCTAAACGAGATAATGATCAACATGTTGTATTCAACTTTGCACACACAATATAATGAACAAAATGAAACAAAACATAACTAATGGAAGACACAACCACCATCACGGGATGCTTCCACCTAAGTTATAAACATTCTTCATACAACCTATATATCAATCTTTATTAAGATTGAACCATGAGAGAAGTTCATATACAATCTCACACAAACTGCAAAAGAAGGGTTAGCCAATATACTTATATATATAGTATGATAATGCATACTTAAGATCCTTAAACATGCTAGTTACCAAAACGAGACTAATTATGATAAAAAACTCTCAATTATGAGATCAATCTCACAAAGCATTACAGATCATTAAATCAAAGTTGGGACATACCAAACCATCACACAAAAAATACTGTTAGGGATTAAAGTAGATCATACCGACACCTCACGTTAGAAGTATTTTCCAAATTCAATGGACAAACCTTCGATATGAAGACTTATTTAGTCGTGAGGCAGACTTCCAAGCTGAGAGGAATCATACCGACACCTCACGTTAGAAGTATTTTCCAAATTCAATAGACAAACCTTCGATATGAAGACTTATTTAGCCGTGAGGCAAACTTTCAAGCTGAGAGGAATCCATAGTCTCCAATACATGCAATTTGTAAGTAATTTTGAAATTCGTACAATCATCACAATTGTCAAAGATTAATCATCATCATCAACAACAGAAACAACAACAACAACAACAACAACAAAGTCTTTTTCCCAACTAGTTGGGGTCGGCTACACGAATTATGGTTTTCCAATCTGCTCGGTTTAGCGCAATATCAGATGTAAACAAAATATTGACATTATTGAATTCTAACAACAATTTAATTGAAGATTCATATTTATAGTCAAAAAAACGATAATTTAACTTGTCAAAATAAATATTTGAACCTTAGAGCATCCACAGTTGTGAGAGCTAAAATATGCATATATGCATAAATAGAAATAACAATCTGTTGTTTCACTGCAGTGGGAAAATGGCAAAATATAGCAAAGTTGTAGAAAAAAAGAACGGATGTTTCGTCCGTCTAAAATTTTGTGATTTTTTAAAGTTTTTTAATTTTTTAATATTTTTTAAATTTTTTAATAATTTTTTTGTGGGACCCACCAATGGGATGTTTCGTCCCACGGTGGGATGTTTCTTCCACCGTGGTATAATTCATTCATATATGCATAGTTGGTGGAATGTTGAGCCGATCCCAGATCGAGCCAAGCTTGTCTAATATATTAGACAACTAATACATTAGCCAAATGTAGGCTCTGATACCACCAAAAATCTTGTCACGCCCCGCTTTCCAAAAATACGGAATACGAGCACGCAACATTGGCCCAGCGAATGATTTTCATCATCCATAAGCTGTTCAGGAATCTTTACAATATCTCACAAAATAATCAGAGTCGGAAGCAAGAGAATCAACCACACATGCATAATTGAATCAATATACCAACAGAATTTACTTGAAACAAAATGTATTAATCTCAAATAAGTCAGATCCGAACAAGTCAAAAATCCTGGGTCATACGGCCCAAACACAAAGAATCCAAGTAACAGATACATTGTTCAAAATGAGCAACAGGATATAAATGAAGATAGCAAAAGATCCAGCCAACTAGAACTGTAGATCACATACTCCATCGAGCAGCTAATCACCAAAATCTGCAATTTGACAAATTGCAGGAAGAAGAAAAAAGAAACAAGATTCCCGTCAATGCAAGTTACGGGCCGCTTGTAATGCAGGATACAAGTACATGAAAAACTAACAAATCTAAATAATAGCAGAAACAGATATAGCATGGTAAAGCAGAATCAACTAGCATTTTATACTAACATATGTCAAGTGTCAAAGTCAACAAGCATGCAGACAGATATACAAATTGTGTCAAATAATGATGTCAAGTGATAGTATCAGACAGATAACAGATAATTATATAATCAAATAGCCAGATAACAGATACAGATAACAGATTCAGATTTAGATTCAGATACAGATTCTTATAAGTCTTGCATTAATTACTAAATAGGTAGCACTTCGTGTGCCATCGTTTTATCACATGGTTGCTGCATTCAAAACAGTTATGTTTGTAGATTTTGTATGGGATCATATAGGGCCGTGTACTCAGGGTTCAGACAGATATCAAATAACTGATCACACAAATAGATAGAACCTAGTGGTTCTCTTCTTCCCTACACCTTCCTATAGGAAGTAATGTAGACAGGGTCAGATAACAGATCAAGACAGACGTATAAAACCTAGTGGTTCTCTTCTTCCCTACACCTTCCTATAGGAAGTAATGTAGACAGGGTCAGATAACAAATAACAGATAATCATATGGAAAATATGGCCCCCTTCTAAGTATACATTTCTATGCTTTCCCACTACTAGATCTTTCCCATTAACCCCGACTTGATCATTTTATAATTATTATCAGACAGATGTGTATGTGCATGAAAAAGAGTAAATCTAGCATGATATAACAACCCACAAGTTCAGAATAACAGATAAGCATGTACAGATGGTAAGTAGTCACATAACAGAACAAAATAGAGTACTTCCTAATTCAGGACAGTACGACAGTACAGTACTAAAACAGCAATTCCCATTACCACAAATATCTAAACCTGAATCTGTCGGAGAATCTGGAAAATAGACTTCCAACTGAATTCAGCGGATACATATAAGTCATATATTGTTTTAGAAAACATAACTCAAAACTGGTTTGAAACTAGAAAATACGTTCAGCCAGAAATCAGTAAATGAATTCTCAGTCAGAAAAACAGCATCAAAACACCTCAAATAAATCCAGAAAAAATCTGGGGTATTCCCTTATATGTCTAGTATCAGAATATAAAGTTTCATAATTTTCCAATAAGATTAGTTTAGCCAACAGAAATCAGAAAACATAAAAAAACGACAGTTTGGCAAATCTGGAATTCCCAACACTGCTGTACGAAAACTGTAATATCTCGCAAACCGTGAAACAAAACCCAAATTCGCCAAAGGGAGAAGAAAATAGACAAAATAAGCTAACTTTCATATTTGATAAATATTTTTCATACAGGAAAAGAAATTAGGGTGAAAATACAAATCTTTACAGAACACTGAGCAAAATCCAGTAAGTATAGTTTTTATAAACAAGCATGAAACGACATATAAAACTCATCAATAAAATCCACCAAAAATCTGGGTAATCCCTAAATAGGTATAGAAATACTGTACAAAATTTCGGATCAAAATAATATGCTTCGCACTAGTATCAAAATAGTTTAGTCATCGAAATAATCAAGAAGCGAAATCTGGAAATGAAATACACATCTGTAGTAAAACAACCATATCTCACACATACGAAAATGATATAGATCAAGGTTAGAGAGTTTGGAAAGAAGACAAATTTCTCTAAAAATCATGTTTAATACTGAAGTTAAGATACTGACCTTAATATGGTCTAAAATACCAATCAAAACTGATCACTGACAAAATACAGATTTTCCTTTTAACAACAAATCAACATACAACATACGAAACTCGTGTCAAACACAACCAAACATGTTATAGAGTCTACTAAGTATCCAAATAACATGAATTAAGGTATATAGCATGTCCACAATAAGTATATCATATAGATACGAACAAACACACAAATTCTCATAATTATCTCACAAATATGATCACATCAAGAATGGTTAAAACCTAAGTTGTTTCATGTCAAATTTGTGTCGTGAGGCAACTATGGTCAAATAGCACTATAGAGACAATACTCATCAAAAATATATCACACACGAGTTGTCTTTAGAACCTAACTACACTACAAGCGATATTTATGACTTGTATCATACAAAGGAATTGAGTTCAAGTTACTTGCCTGGATGACGACGACAGAAACGAAGCAAAGAGCAAGAATAGCGGGAATGGATTCCCGGGCAAGAACACAAACACAACGAACGGATCACGAACAAATCACGAACACACGATCACGAACAAGATGAAGACGATCGAGATCACGAACACAATCCGACGACTGAGATCGAAGATCAAGATCAAGATGAACGGATCAGATCGGACGGTCAGATTTTCCTGATGATGAAGATAATGATGAAGATCAAGATCGATCGATCGAACGGTTACAATCAAAGGAAGTTGATGATCATCATGATCGTGATGATCATGAGGAGATTCGATGGTTCACATCCAATCAAGCATGATAATCAAGATCCAACGGATGGCCAGAATCAAAACCAAGGGGACATGATCATGATGATCAAGATGATCACGACGATCGATGGCTCACAATCAACAATGTTAAAACCCACACAACAGCAAAAGCCAATGGGTGCACTGGCTTGGCGGCTGCACGGCTCTGACGGTCGGCGACGACCAGGGGACACGGTGGCGGTGGACTGCACGGGCAGCGTCGCGTTCTGGTGGACGGCGCACAGGGGCAGCACCGGGCTGAGGCGACTGTTGCTGCTGCAGGCTGCCTCCGACGGAGAGAGAGACAGGGGGGATGCAGGGCAGCTCTGTCGCTGTCGACGTTGCATTGGATGGCGGCGTAACACCGGGGTTGTGAGGGGGTCACGAGCAGGCAGAGGAGAGGGAACGAGGTAGTTCGCAACAGGAGGAGGGAGAGAGGGAGATGGGAGTGCTGGCTGTCGAAACAGCACAGGGGGAAGGTAGGGGAGGTTGTTGAGTGGTAGTCGGGAGAGAAGGAAACGACTGGGGAAGAATAAGAAGATGAACAGGTTATGAACAGGTATATAAATGAGTAGGATTAGGGTTAGGGTGTGAGTATAGGGAACCGGGTATTAGAATGGGTAATCGGGTTTGGGAAGCAAATGGGTTTCGGGTAATGAGTTAATGGGTATTAGGGTTTGTAGGGTATAACCCAATAGGAAATAATAGGATTTAAAATCAAATAAAAATAACGGGTTTGGGTTTTAAAAACTAATAGGAAAATAAATAACCAATAAAATGTAGGTTTATATACAAAATATAATTTGTACAACAATATGAAAATTATTTGAAATAACAACAAATACACTTATCAATAGAACTAGATTTTTAAATAAACAATCAAAGTTGTAATAATAACAATAATAACAAAAATCATAATAATAATAATAAAAATAAAAATAACCGTAGTAACAATAATACTAATAGGGTTGGTATAAAAATCATTGGAAAAATAGCTACAAATAAAACTTTTGATCATAAATAGATTTTAATAGAAGATCCAAAAACAAATTTTAACAAAAAGAGTTTAAGATCGGAAAAAATAATTTACAAAAATCAAAAGTCCAAAAATACACAGAAAATACGGATTTGGAAAAACAGGGGTTACAAATCCTACCCACCTTATAACAAAATTTTGTCCTCGAAATTTGCTTTAGGCGGTACATAGGATAAGGCAAAAGCAAATTTGGGGGAGGGTAACAAAACAGAGGGTTAAAGGGAAAGGAACAAAGCAGTGACAATACCAGAAAAAGAAGGAAGATGAATAATAATGGGGTCAAATGGAATGCAAGAAAGAGAATAAGCAGTATCAAAAGAAAAGAAATAACACAAGATAACAAAGCAAGATAGGGAGTAGGCAGAACTGAAATCAAAGAAATAAATGACAGGGAAGAATCGGGCAAAATGGAATGCAAGAAAGAAGTAACCGGTATAAAAAATGAAAAAGAAACACCACAAGACTTGCAAGATTACAAAGCAAAGAGATGAAGAAATAAATAGAGCTGGAATCGAAGAAGAGATGGATAAGGAAAAGATGAACCAAGCAGCGAGTTAACGGATGAGAACAAATGCAAGAGATATGGAAAAGCAAACAATGCAAGGAAGGAGAAACAACAATAGGATTTTGGGACCTGTGGGTTATGAGCCCACCATGCTTCCGCTGTGCCATTCTGATGGTGTCGTTCCAAGCTGCAGACATGTCGTTGTAGACCACGTGACACCAAGCGACGATCCGAGCAGGAAGAAAAGAATGAGACACCAAAATCAAAGAGAATATAGGTAGGAGAATTTGGGTTGGGATCGAGTTAGATATAATAAATAATTCAATCAAAGGAAAATAAAATTGGGCTTTAGATGAGGGCTTTAATTTAAATAATTTGGTCAAAACTAATGGGTGTTAACAAAAATAATATTAATAATACAAAAATCAACACATATTAATAATAAAATAATAATGACAATAATAATCATCATAATACTACTGGTAAAAATAATAATATTAATAATAAAAATATTAACAATACTGGTACGGATAATAATGCAAGACAGAAAATAATTTGGGGTTCATCATTTTTTTGAAAATAATTCAATATTAACAACAAAAAAAAATAGTAAAAAAAAAACATAATAATAATAGAAATAGTAATAGCAACATTATACAATAAAATAAGAATTTGGCTTATCAACTTTATATAAAAACTAGGTTTGCCCGTTGACACGTGCCTACGGCACGTCTTCGGCACTGTGCACCTTATTTGATCATATAAAATAGTTTTGGAGATCCAGCAAATTAATTGAAGTAGCAAACATAGAGCAAAAAACATATTATATGATTTTTTTTCTATTTTTTTGAACTATTTTTAAAGTTTTTAAATTTTTTAGTTTTAATTTTTTTTTTTTTTTTAAAATTTAAATTTTTTTATCATGCTTCTTAAATGAGAATGATGGATTTGTTCAAATACCAAGAGCACAATCAGCAATAAAAAAAATATTAGGGGACACTTTTCCATCTATTAAAGGAGCAAAATGAATCATGCATTTGAAACTGAAGCAAAATATATTGGGCGTGTCATCTCCTATAGACTTAGAATTCATCTCAATCCAACTTAACGCCATAAACTATCACACATAATTCACAACACCTATGAAATGTATATATAATCTAGACATATCGATAACACCAATCAACTCCAACTAACGACATACAATCACCAATAACAAAACCCACAAAAAACGCCCCCACAAACAATCATTAGGAAGCAAGTAGACCCAATAAAATGCAAGTATAAGCAATCATTGACCAACCAATAATTATAAACAATCAAATTTACCGTAAGGTGTTGCTAGCCTGGCCCGCCCCAAAGAAGCTAAATTACAATTCGTCCGTCTCCCATCAATAACCGGGCTTGGATCCACGCACGCCCTCTTGGCAGCCTCTGGATCACGAAAGGTCACCTAGAAACACCTCCACCAAAAAATCCACCCCAATCAAAATTCACCACCAACACCGCACCCAAAAAAAAACCTCAAATTTACGAAAATCTCAACAATTTAAAGTACTCACAAAGCCATAACCCTTCGATCGCCCCGTATTCTTGTCCGAAATCATGATGGCTTCGAGGATCTCCCCATACTGTTCATAGTGGCGCCTTAGGGTTTCGCTCTGGGTCTCCCATGCCAAGCCGCCGACGAAGACTTTGGTTAAGGTGGTGTCACCAAAGGGGGAGTTGAGGAAGTGGAGTCCGGAGCTGGAGCTGGACCCGGTAAGGAGTGGTGGAAGGCCATGGATGGGATTGGAGAAATAAAGAAGAGATTTTGATGGGGTGTTTGGGGGGAAATTCTAAACCCTAATCATGGAATTGGTGGGGTGGGGGTGGGGGGGGGTAGGAACCCTAGCTTTTTTGACGACGTGATTGAGGAAAATTTTAGGACGGTTCGGGAAAGAGAGATCACGGAACTTGTATGGGTTTCTGAGTTGAGACATTTGGGTTTGAAATTTTTGGATTTGAAATTTGGGCGGGAAAATATGTTTTGTGAGAATAGATCTGGTCCATTGATTTTGGAAGAGATTGAATGTGAGCCACCTGATAGCTTTCTTTGTGTTTTATTATATAGATAATCCAAACAACAGTACATATATATATAGCCGATCAATTATTAAATGGAAAGTAAAGTTATTATTACTACTACTATTCAAGCAAACCAGTACAAAAGCATAGGACAATGATAAGTAGCATATACATAAAACATTAGTGGGGTTATTATAGGAGAAATTTTTTGATGTGAGTTCGCCTCATTTATATCCATCTGTAGACTTGCCTTCTCGACATCAAGTTGCAGGTTTGTCTCCATGACATCAAGTTGCAGGTTACCATCTGGATATTCGGTTGCACATTGTGCCTCCCCGATATCCAGCTGTAATTTGCCTCCATTGACGTCTAGTTCCATGTTTGCCATCTCGACATCCAGTTGCAACAAAACGATGAACGAGATGATGCAATCTTCCACGCGTACTTAGATATTGATTGCTCAATTTAAGTACGAAGTTATGTTTTGAAATTTGTGATATTAAAATACACAGTTATTCGAGATAACAAAATTTTCATTTTAGAAAATAATTTTATGGAAGATCCAAATATAACAAATAATAATCGAAATACACAAAATATTCGGAATATATATATATATATATATATATATATATATATATATATATATATATATATATATATAAAGAAAATATAGGCAGGAGAAGAATGAATTTTATACTCAATAAAGAATCAACAAAGGAGGACGACTACAAGGAACGAAAGAAAATAAGAAATCAAAGAATTGAATATGAAGGAAAAGTAACGAGAGGGCACAAGCAGAATTTGAAGAGAATATGGTAGGGAAGAAATAACTAGCATGATACTCAAAATGGATCAACAAATGAAGATGAATGCAAGGCACGGAAAGTAATGAACGACACACGAGTTGAAATAAAAAGGAAATCAATGAGGCAAGAAGAAAATAAGAGATTGCTTGTACCAGAATCAAAGCAAACATGAGCAGAGAAAAACAAACAAGGACAACACTTAAGATAGAATCAAAAGCAAGAGAAAAAGAATTGATAATCAATGATGAGGAAAACACAATGTAGAAAGATAATATAAAGAATAATGCAAGATGAATGAAAGAATCAAAGGAATATAGGTACGGAAAGAACAAAACTATACCCAATAAAGAATCAACAAATGTGAACGACTAAAAGAGACGGAAGAAACAAGGAATCAAGGAAAATCGAATAAGAAGAGATCAAATGAATGGAATAAGACTAGTATCAGATCAAGTTGGTTATAATTCATTCATGTATGCATGGTTGGTGGAATGTTGAGCCGATCCCACATCGAGCCAAACTTGTCTAATATATTAGGCAACTAATACATTAGCCAAACGTGGACTCTGATACCACTAAAAACCTTGACACGCCCCGCTTCCCAAAAATACGGAATACTAGCACACAACATTGGCCCAATGAATGATTTTCATTATCCATAAGCTGTTCAGAAATCTTTACAACATCTCAAAAAATAATCAGAGTCGGAATCAAGAGAATCAACCACACATGCATAATTGAATCAATATACCAACAGAATTTACTTGAAACAAAATGTATTAATATCAAATAAGTTAGATCTGAACAAGCCAAAAATCCTTGGTCATACTGCCCAAACACAAAGAATCCAAGTAACAGATATATTGTTCAAAATGAGCAACAGGAAATTACTGAAGATAGCAAAAGCTCCAGCCAACAAGAACTTTAGATCACATACTCCATCGGACAGCTGATCACCAAAATCTACAATTTGACAAATTATAGGAAGAAGGAAAAAGAAACAAGATTCCCGTCAATGCAAGTTACGGGCTGCTTGTAATACAGGACAAAAGTACATGGAAAACTAACAAATTTAAATAATAGCAGAAACATATATAGCATGATATAGCGGAATCAACTAGCATGGTATACTAACATGTGTCAAGGGTCAAAGTCAACTAGCATGTAGACAGATATACAGAAAGTGTCAAATAATGATGTCAAGTGATAGTGTTAGACAGATAACAAATAATCATATAATCAGATAGCCAGATAGCAGATATAGATAACAGATTCAGATTCAGATTCAGATACAAATTCTTATAAGTCTTACATTAATTACTAAATAGGTAGCACTTCATGTGCCATCCTTTTATCACAAAGTTTCTACATTCAAAACAGTTACGTTTGTAGATTTCGTAGGGGATCATATAGGACCGTGTACTCAGGGTTCAGACAGACAGATATCAGATAACTGGTCAGAGAGACAGATAGAACCTAGTGGTTCCTTCTTCCCTACACCATCCTATAGGAAGTAATGTAGACAGGGCCAGATAACAGATTTAGACAGACAGATAGAACCTAGTGATTCTCTTCTTTCCTACACCTTCCTATAGGAAGTAATGCAGACAGGGTTAGATAACATATAACAGATAATCATAGGGGAAACATGGGCCCCATTCTAAGTACACATTTCTATGCTTTTCCACTACTAGATTTTTTCCATAAACCCCGACTTGATCATTTTATAATTATTATTAGACAGATGTGTATGTGCATGAAACAGAGTAAATCTAGCATGATATAACGATCCACAAGTTCAGAATAACAGATAAGCATGTATAGATGGTAAGTAGTCACATAGCAGAACAAAATAGAGTACTTCCTAATTCAGGACAGCACGACAGTACAGTACTAAAACAGCGATTTCCGTTACCACAAATATCAAAACCTGAATCTGTCAGAGAATCTGGAAAATAGACTTCCAACCGAATCCAGAGGATACATATAAGTCAAATAGTGTTTTAGAAAACATAACTCAAAACTGATTTGAAACCAGAAAATACGTTCAGCTAGAAATCAGTAAATCGAATTCTCAGTCAGGAAAGCGACATCAAAATACCTCAAATAAATCCAGGAAAAATCTGGGGTATTCCCCTATATGTCTAGTATCAGAATATAAAGTTTCATAATTTTCCAGTAAGATTAGTTTAGCCAACAGAAATCAGAAAACATCAAGAAATGACAGTTTGGCAAATCTGGAATTTCCAACACTGCTTTACGAAAACTGTAATATCTCGCAAACCGTGAAACGAAATCCAAATCTGCGAACGGGAGAAGAAAATAGACAAAATAGGCTAACTTTCATATTTCATATATATTTTTCATACAGAAAAAGAAATTAGGGTGAAAATACAAATCTTTATTTAACAGCGAGCAACATCTAGCAAGTATAGTTTTCATAAACAAACATGAAACGGCATATAAAACTCATCAATAAAATTCACCAAAAATCTGAGTAATCCATATATAGGTATAGAAATACTGTACAAAATTTCGGATCAAAATAATATGCTTAGCACTAGTATCAAAAATAGTTCAGTCATCGAAATAATCAAGAAACGAAATCTGGAAATGAAATACACCTATATAGTAAAACAACCATATCTCACACATAAGAAAACGAAATAGATCAAGGTCAGAGAGTTTGGAAAGAAGACGGATTTCTCTAAAAATCATGTTTAACACTGAAGTTAAGATACTGACCTTAATATGGTCTAAAATACCAATCAAAACTGATCACTGACAAAATACAGATTTTTCTCTTAACAACAAATCAACATACAACATACAAAACTCGTCCCAAACATAACCAAACATGTTATAGAGTCTACTAAGTGTCCAAATAACATGAAATAGGGTATATAGTATGTCCACAACAAGTATATCACATGGATCCAAACAAACACACAAATTTTCATAATTATCTTACAAATATAATTACATCAAGAACGGTCAAAATCTAAGTTGTTTCATGTCAAATTTTTGACGTGAGGCAACTATGGTCAAATAGCACTATAGAGATAATACTCATAAAAAATATATCACACACGAGTTGTCTCTAGAACCCAACTACATTACAAGCGGTATTTATGACTTGTATCATACAAAGTAATTGAGTACGAGTTACTTGCCTGGAAGACGACGACGGAAACGAAGCAAAGTGCAAGAATAGCGGGAACGGATTCCCGGGCAAAAACACAAACACAACGAACGAATCACGAACCAATCACGAACACACAATCACCAACAAGATGAAGGCGATCGAGATCACGAACACAATTCGACAGCTGAAATCGAAGATGAAGATCAAGATGATCGGATCAGATCGGACGGTCAGATTTTCCTGATGATGAAGATAATGATGAAGATCAAGATCGATCGATCGAATGGGTGCGATCAAAGAAAGTTGATGATCATCATGATCGTGAGGATCAGGAGGAGATTCGATGGTTCACATCCAATTAAGTATGATGATCAAGATCCAATGGACGGCCAAAATCATAACCAAGGGGACATGATCATGATGATCAAGATGATCACGACGATCGATGGCACACAATCAATATGGTCAAAACCCACACAACAGCAAAAGCCAATGGGTGCACTAGCTTGGCGGTTGCACGACTTTGACGGTAGGCGGTGCCCAGGGGACACGGCGGCGGTGGACGACACGGGGAGCATCGCGGTCTGGTGGACGGTGCACAGGGGCAGCACCGGGCTGAGGCGACTATTGCTGTTGTAGGCTGCCTCCGACGGAGAGAGAGACAAGGGGGATGCAGGGAGGCTCTGTTGCTGTCGACGGTGCACTGTATGGCAGCACAACGCCCGGGTCGCGAGGGGGTCGCAAGCAGGCGGAAGAGAGGGAACGAGGTAGCTCGCGACTGGAGGAGGGAGAGAGGGAGACGGGAGTGCTGGCCGTCAAAACAGCGCAGGGGGAAGGTAGGGGAGGCTGTTGAGGGGTAGTCGGGAGAGAAGGAAATGGCTAGGGAAGAATAGGAAGATGAACAGGTTATGAACGGGTATATAAATGAGTATGATTAGAGTTAGGGTGTAAGTATAGGGAACCGGGTATTAGAACGGGTAACCGGGTATGGGGAGCAAATGGGTTTCGTGTAATGAGTTAATGGGTATTAGGGTTTATAGGGTATAACCCAATAGGAAAAAAATAGGATTTAAAATCAAATAAAATAACGAGTTTGGGTTTTAAAAACTAATAGGAAAATAAATAACCAATAAAATGTAGGTTTATATACAAAATAAAATTTGTACAACAATATGAAAATTATTTGAAATAACAACAAATACAATTATCAATAGAACTAGATTTTTAAATAAACAATCAAAGTTATAATAATAACAATAATAACAAAAATCATAATAATAATAATAAAGATGAAAATAACCGTAGTAACAATAATACTAATAGGGTTGGTATAAAAATTATTGGAAAATAGCTATAAATAAAACTTTTGATCATAAATAGATTTTAATAGAAGATCCAAAAATAAATTTTAACAAAAAGAGTTTTAGAGCGGAAAAAATAATTTACAAAAATCAAAAGTTCGAAAATACACAGAAAATACGGATTTGGGAAAACAGGGGTTACAGTACCAGTCGACTATTCTTCGGAACCAGTCGATTGTCTTAGTACAAAACTGTCTGAACTAATACAAGCTCTGACCAGTCGAATGTTCAAGCCATTTCGACAGTTTTCTGATTTCAAAATTTGTTTTCTAAATTCAAAACAAATTCTATTCATTTTAATTCAGTTTTAGGAACTGTTCTTTAACATTCTTATGATTCCTCTCTACGGGTTTGGTAAGGTTGTTGTCGAATGTCGTAGGGTATTCTTGTATTTTCTTCAAGAATAGTGAAAAATTTCAGGTGGGTTGCTTGGAGACTGGATGTAGGTCGGGAGAACCGAACCAGGATACATCGCTGTGTACTCTGTGATTGACTCTCTCTGTGGTTGTATTTTCTTAACTTGCATTTCAATTTTTTTGTGTTTTATTCGAAAACTTGTCTGGCATGTCGACTGAGTCTTCTCTATAAATTGACTGATCAGACTTGTAAAAAATACTCTTCGAACACTTGTCTGGTAAGTCGACTGATCAGCCTTGTATAAAATACTCTTCTTGTCGGACGCCCCAGTCGACTGTGTTCTCATTTTAAGTCGACTAGACAGAACGAAAAGTTTAATTTTTAATTAATTTTTATATAACACTATTCACCCCCCCCCTCTTATGTTATTTTGCTTTGCCTACAAGATCCAACACTTGGTATCAGAGCTTGAAATGGAACATGACATCTACATCAAATGCGAACCAATACCATGAAGGCCAATCCACACAAAGGCCATCCCTATTCGATGGAACCAATTACAACTATTAGAAGTCTAGAATGAAGATCTACCTTCAGTCCATCAACTATGAGATATGGAACATGACGGAGACCGAGTACACCGTTCCTACACCGCTCTTACAACTCCTTATGCACAATGGAACGATGACATGAAGAGCGAAATAATGAACAATGTAAAGGCAATGAACGCTCTATTTTGTGCTCTTACCAAGGAGGAGTTCAATCGTGTGTTCAATGTAACAACGGCGTATCAAATTTGGCACACACTCGAGGTAACTCATGAAGGTACTAATAATGTAAAAGAATCTAAGATATCTGTTCTTGTTCACAGGTTCGAGATGTTTCGCATGAAGGAGAACGAGAATGTGTCAGACATGATCACACAATTCACGGATATTGCAAATTCTCTTGTGGCTCTTGGAAAGACGTACAGTCAAGCCGAAATGGGGAGAAAAGTTCTTCGTGCCTTAACCCCCGAATGGGAGAAGAAGACCACCGCTATAGAAGTGGCCAACGATTTAACACAACTTTCTCTTAAGAATCTTGTGGAAAATCTTATGGCATATGAAGTACAACTTGAAGAACGTAAGAAGGATCTAGAACCTCAACAATCAAAGAAAAAGACACTCGCATTCAAGGCCATGTCGGACTCCGAAGATGAAGAAGAAGATGAGGAAGAGATAGCCATGTTCACGAGAAAGTTCAAAAAGTTTCTAAGGAAAGGTAAATTTAATTACAAATTTAAAGATACTAATGAACTTCCCACTTGTTTCAAGTGTAACAAAACAGGTCATATGAAGAAGGATTGCCTACTAGAACAGGAAAAATCAAAAGGAAAGGCTTCCAACTTCAAGAAGGATAAGTTCACAAAGAACAAGTACATGAAGAACAAAAAGTCGTATCAAGCAACTTGGGATAATAGAGACTCTTCATCGGAAGAAGAAAAAGAAGAGACAAACGAAGTTGCGAATATATGCTACATGGCTACACAAAACGAAGTAAGTGATAACTTTGATTCAAATGACTTGTTAGATTCTTTCAATGAGATTTTTCAAGAACTTAAGAAAGAAAAAATTAGAGTTAAAAACTTAAAGAAAGTTAATCAAACACTTTCTCAAGAGAATTTGACTTAGATAAAGAAGTCAAGTCTTTAAATTCTTGACTTTCTAATTTGGATATAGATCTTGTATCTCTTAAGAAAAATTATGATGAGATATCCAAGAATGTATCTAAATTTAATAAAGGAAAAGAGAATTTAAATGAAGTTCTCCAAAATCAAGTGCAATCTAATAAGAGATTTAGACTTGGTTTTCAAAAGTCTCTTGAAAAATATCATGTTTCTAAGAGCACTAGTGGTAATAAAGCTGAATCTATTTCTAGTGTTAAGACTAAATTATATGAGTTTTTTGAAAAATCAAAAACTGTGGTTTTCAATGCAAAGAGTAATTCTGTAGTTCAAAACAGTTGATTGAACCCCAGTTTCAGTCGTCTGTCCAGAGGTTCTGAGTCTTATTCAAAGAGACAAAAATCTCAGATAAGTCGACCTATTTCACCTCCCAGTCGACTGACTTCTAGTAACAGTCGACTGAAAGGTTCAATTAAGTCGACTGGACTAGACAGACTAAGAATATATTGGTTCTAGTCAACCTGAGTCAGAAAGATAGAATTACTTATAAAAATTCATATGTTCTTAATATATGTAATTCTGTAGATTATATTCCTGCTTTTTGGTGGAAAATCAAACTCACTTTGGGTTTGGTTTCCCAAAAACTAATCTCTTTTGAACCCAATAAAAAGGGTATCATATTCACAATGACTATTTTATAGGTATCTAGAAGAGAACGGTGGATACTTGATAGCGGATGCTTCAAATATATGACTGGTCATGCTAACCTCCTGTCTTCCATTCAAGAGATTGAAGGAGGAACAGTCACATTCGGTGACAACAACAAAGGGAAGGTTATTGGTATAGGCATGGTCGGTAAGAACACTACCCTTAATATAGAAGAAGTTTTTTTTGTTAGTGGTCTTAAGCAAAATCTATTAAGTATAAGCCAATTGTGTGATAAGAGATATAAAATTATTTTTGAAAAAGATGCATGTTTAATATATGATTCTACCATGCAAAATGTAATCTATCAAGGATTTAGGAAGAATAATATTTATGAGTTATGTTTAAAATCAAATAATTTTTCTAATGATTTTTGCTTAGTAGCTTCTAATAATGATTCTTGGCTTTGGCATAAACAATTTGGCCATGTGAATATGAAAAATATTGCTAAATTGTCTAAGTACAACCTAGTTAAATGGTTGCCAAGACTATCCTATAAAAAGGATAAGTTATGTGACGCGTGTCAACTAGGTAAACAAATCAAATATACTTTTAAGACGAAAGAAATGATTTCTACTAGTTGGTCTCTCGAATTAATCCACGTGGATTTATTTGGCCCCACTAGAGTCGCTTCTTTAAGTAAAAGTAGGTATGTATTTATTTTAGTAGATGATTTTTCAAGATTCACATGAGTTTTCTTTTTAAAACATAAGAATGATGCTTCTGATGAATTTGCAAATTTTTGTAAACGGATTCAAAATCAAAAGTCTCTAACCATAGTCACTATTAGAAGTGATCATGGTGGAGAATTTGAGAATAAAACGTTTTCAGAATGTTGCAACAAGAATGGTATAACACATTCATTTGCATTTCCTAGAGCTTCATCACAAAATGGAGTGGTTGAAAGAAAGAACAGGACTTTGCAAGAATGTGCACATATCATGCTTGTTGAAAGCAATTTGCCTAAATACTTCTGGGCTGAAGCTGTTGCTATAGCATGTTATGTTTTAAATAGAATTTTGATTAGGCCTAAGCTTAAGAAGACTTGTTATGAACTATTTTTTGGTAGAATTTCTAAAGTATCTTACTTTAAAGTATTTGGATGCAAGTGTTTCATTTTAAACACGAAAGATAATTTAGATAAGTTTGATCCTAGATCTAATGAAGGTATCTTCATTGGATACTCAAATAGGAGTAAGGCATATAGAATCTTCAACAAGTCAACTTTGACTATTGAAGAATCCATGCATGTTTCATTTGATGAATCTCTGACTTCATCTACTGTTATTGAAGATGATGAAACTGATTCATCATCTTTGAATAACGTAATTAAATCACTAGAGCAAACTACCCTAGCGGATAAGTTGACCGATAAGGAAATCAAGACGACTAATGGACAAGTTAAGTCGACTGATCCTGTTGTGATGACTCAAATTTGACCAAAATCCTTTGTTGTAGTTAGAGATCATCCTCATGTCTTAATAATTGGTGACATCTCACGTGGTATTCAAACAAGATCTCATGTTAATATGATTTCTCATATAGCCTTCTTGTCGAATTTTGAACCGAAGAATATACAAGAAGCTTGTGAGAATGAATTTTGGATGAATGCCATGCAAGATGAATTAAACCAATTTATAAGAAATGATGTATGGAATTTAGTTCCACGACCTCCTAACCTTACTATAATTGGTACCAAATGGGTATTCAAAAATAAGTTACATGAATCAGGACAAGTCGTTAGAAACAAAGCTAGATTAGTTGCTCAAGGATATAATTAAGAAGAAGGCATAGTTTTCGATGAACCATATGCTCCTGTTGCTAGACTAGAATCAATTCGAATCTTATTATCTTTTGCATGTTTTATGAACTTTACACTTTTCCAAATGGATGTTAAAAGTGCTTTTCTTAATGGTTTTATAAAGGAAGATGTTTATGTTAAGCAACCACCTGGTTTCGAACATGAACAATTTCCAAACCATGTTTTTAAGTTAAAAAAGGCTTTATATGGTCTTAAACAAGCACCTCGTGTTTGGTATGATCGATTGAATACTTTTCTTTTAGAAACTGGTTTTGAAATAGGTAAAGTAGATACTACTTTGTTTATTAGGAGAATAAAGACCGATATCCTAATCATACAAATATATGTAGATGACATAATTTTTGGCTCTGCTAATAGTAATCTTTGTCAAGAGTTTGCTAATACTATGAAAAATGAGTTTGAGATGAGTCACATTGGTGAACTCAATTATTTTCTTGGACTACAAATAAAGCAGTCACATAATAACATATTTATTAATCAAGGAAAATATGCTAAGGAATTACTCAGACGGTTTGGCATGGATAGCACTAGTAGTAAGACCACACCTATGGCTACTACTACTACACTTGACAAAGAAGAATTGGGTAAGAGTGTCGATCAAAAACTCTATCGAGAGATAATTATCTCACTCTTATATATAACTGCTAGTAGACCAGATATTATATTTAGTGTATGTTTGTGTGCTAGATATCAGTCAAGTCCTAAAGAGTCTCACTTAAAAGCTGTAAAACGTATTTTAAGATACATTAAAGGCACATTTGAATATGGTTTATTTTATCCCCGCACCGATAACTTTCAACTTTTGTCTTATAGTGATGCAGATTTTGCTGGCAATAAAACTGACTGTAAAAGTACTAGTGGTACTTGTCACTTTTTGGGACATTCACTAGTATCTTGGTGTAGTAAAAAGCAAAATTCTGTATCCCTAACTACTACAGAAGCTGAATATATTGCTGCAAGTTTGGCTTGTACCCAAATTTTGTGGATGAAACAAACCCTATTAGATTATGGTATTTCATTTTCACAACCTGCTATAATGTGTGATAATACCAGTGCCATTAATTTATCTAAAAATTTGATTCAACACTCACGTACGAAACACATTGATATTAGACATCATTTTCTACGTGATCATGTTTTAAAGGGAGATATATCTTTAGACTTTATTTCTACTGATAAATAAGTAGCAGATATCTTTACTAAACCACTTAAGAAAGACATTTTTATCACCTTAAGAAGAGAACTAGGAATTTGCAGTTTTCATGATATTTCTTGAATTTTTATCTTGTACAAGTCGACTTAAACCTACGTTTCAGTCGACTGATCAAGTACTTTTTCATTGTCTATTTTTGCCTGAGTTTTATGCTCTGGACAGTTGACTGTGAACAACACCCAGTCGACTGACAGAAGTACTACTTGATATTTTCGTTTTGTTTTATTTGCTCTCGACCCAGTCGACTGACAGAAGACTGACTTGATGTATTCTCTATTTTTTTGTAATTTTTTATTATGTTTTATGTATTTCTATTTGCAACCATGTCCTTCAATTTCCTATATATAAATTTTTATGGTTTTGCCATATGTTATTGTTTCTTTCCTCCTATTTTTTGTTGATGACAAAGGGGGAGAAAAAGGATGTGTAAAGGATGTGTATGTTGTCTTGTGCATGTTTTTGTGCATGTTGTACATTAGTTATTTTGTTCATGTTTTTTAGCATGTTGTACATTAGTTAACTTGTGCATGTTATACATTAGTTAGGTAGAACATCTTTAATTACTATTATTATTGTAAGCTATTGTGTTGTCATTATCAAAAAGGGGGAGAATGTTGATTCTTGGTTTTGATGACTACAACACAATGCAAAGTTGTGCTATCACTTATTGTAGGGTGTATCAAGATCTATACCATAGTGCAATACACATAGGCAAAGTTGTTCCAATGAAGCTTTCAAAGTTGATCCAATCCACAAAGAAGTTAGCTCAAGCCACATTGATCAAGCAAGCTTCAAGATATAAAGACAATGGCTCAAGCTCAAGTCAAAGACTCAAATTCAAGACAAGACTAGTGCTCAAGATCTTTGTATTAAAGTGTCTTGTAACAATTATTGTAACCTTTGAGTCTTAGAAATGTTGTAATAGCCTTGTCACACACACACTCACACATATCTTCTAATAATTGAGTGTTTTTACAAAAGTTAAAAGGTCGAAATAAGCTTGAATAGGATCAGCTGTTGAGTACCAGTCGACCATTCTTCGGAACCAGTTGACTGTCTTAGTACGAAACTGTCTGAACTTATACAAGCTCTGACCAGTCGACTCTTCATGGCAACCCAGTCGACTGTTCAAGCCATTTCGACAGTTTTCTGATTTCAAAACTTGTTTTCCAAATTCAAAACAAATTCTATCCATTTTAATTCAGTTTTAGGAACTGTTTTTCAACGTTCCTATGATTCCTCTTTATAAATAGAGCATAGGAATCACCATGAAAAGGTTCCAAGCATTCTTTCAAGTTTAAAGTTTTTGTTTTTAAAGAGAACAAGTTTCCTAAGAAGCAAACATAATCTCTAAGTCTTGGTTCTCTGAAAATCAGTCTAGTATAACTTTGAATTCGTTTTAGATTGATTTCAGAAGTTGACCTATTAGCCACCATACAAAAATCACTATCACAAACAAGGCTATAGGTTGTTCTAACTCTTTTGTTGTTGTTCTTCACTCTCGGGTTGTGAGAGTGGTCCTCTCGGTTGGAGAGTAGGGCTCTAGTTTGTAGAGTCAGGTTTTTCACTCTAGGTTGTAGAGTGGGTGTGCTCTCTCTAGTGGTGAGAGAGGTCTACGGGTTTGGCAAGGTTGTTGTCGAACACCGTAGGGTATTCTTGTATTTTCTTCAAGAATAGTGAAAAATCTTAAGTGGGTTGCTTGAAGACTGGATGTAGGTCGGAAGGACCGAACCAGGATACATCGCTGTGTACTATGTGATTGACTCTCTCTGTGGTTGTATTTTCTTCACTTGCATTTCAATTTTTCTTTGTTTTATTTGAAAACTTGCCTGGCAAGTCAACTGAGTCTCCTTCATAAGTCGATTGATTTAGACTTGTATAAAATACTCTTCGAACACTTGTCTGGTAAGTCGACTGAGTTTTCGCTATAAGTCGACTGACCAGACTTGTATAAAATACTCTTCTTATCTGACGCCCAAGTCGACTGTGTTCTCTTTTTAAGTCGACTGGACATAATGAAAAGTTCAATTTTTAATTAATTTTTATATAACACTATTCACCCCCCACCAGTGTTATTTTGCCTTGCCTACAGGATCCAATAGTCCAATCATGTGGATCCAGTCCAACTTGGTTTGGATCCAGTCCTACCAGATTTAGATCCAGTCTAATCACGTGTATGTGGTCCAACTTGGATCTGGTTTGATTGCTTCCGAATCGGGTTCAATCTAGTAACCCAAAACCAAAACAGAGTAGAAGCACGTTGGGTTTGGATCTCGGGTTTGTGGGTCAGGTTACACAAACAAAACCAAAGAAAAACATAAGATGGAGATCTGGGAGTGATAGCGGCATGTATCATAGTCATAGGAAGCTGCGGCAACTACTATGGTGGCAGCCGGTGGTGCACTAAGGCGAAAGTGACGGTGGCAAGGATCCCGATGAATGGCGTTCCAAACCACGAAGAACTCTTTTCTTAATCTCACAATAAGAATGATAGACTAATATCTCAAGATTATTAGCTATTGTGGGGAATAATAAGAGAAGACAAAAGAATTATGGTTAATATACTTACTACTTGAGATATTATACCCTAGATATCTAGATTAGAATACCTAGATTACTACATCTAGCCAGTATATATAGGATAAATATTGGGGTTTGGAAATTGGGCTATAGGCCCACTGAACCTTGATCCAATATTCATAGAAATAGTATGTGTAACACGTGTCTTATAAATAATATTATGCATATAGTGAGAATATACATATTTATCTAACAGTATCTATCATCTCACTTTACTAATAAGAAGTAGGAGATATGCATTATATGCACAAAACCATATAACTTAACAAAACCATGGTATACAAAGAAACATGTTGCAAATTGTATGCCTAAATTGATTTGTGCAGGTATGCATATGTACTGGCACGGCATGGGTGCGGCGCATGACACATAAATTGTTTCAGGCCCATAAAAAACCACACTACGACGTTTTTTATGCTCCTTTTTTTTACAATTATGTACGGAAAATTGATATTGGTTGGAACAAAGAGGATCCTAACTCTAGGTGAGTTTAAAGAATAAAGTTATGAAATCTGGGGTTATGTTGGCCTTTGGCTTTTTGGGGCCTTTTTAGAGATAACCCTAGTTATCTAAATTCCACTACTATTTAATTTACTAGTATCATACACGTGCACATGTGCACGTGGAAAAAATTGAAGGGATAATAAAAAGGGTAAAAAGAAAATAATTTCCAAACTGATCCACTTTCGAAAATATTTACCAAACTGGTCCACTACCGAAAATATTTACCAAAGTTAGTCCATAACCCAACACGTGTGCTGCACGGGTTGGTAGAAGGACAAATTACACTAAGGCCTTTTCCCATTATAGTAGTAGAGATATCAGATCCACTCCTCCAAACACTTGACATAGCTGATGTTAATTATCTTTTGGTGGAGCCAGAGGTTTGCTAACAATGTTTGCATACCCATACCTCCACTTAAAAAATAGCTGTTATCCTAGTTTCAATCCTAAACACACCCTAAGAAAAAAACTAAAGCTTAACGCGATCGAGAGGCATTCAATTAAAGATACAACTTTGAGTCTAAATAAATAAATCAAAACTATAGATACAACCGAAATGTTTTGTGATATGGGCCAGATGATGTGGCCCCTCCTGGGCTACAGGATCCCCTCAGAAGGCGTTCACCCCCGATCATCAGATCTGCCATGTCAGCCCTAAACCGTCTGGGCTTCTGCCATGTCAGCCCTAAATCACCTGGGCTTCTGCCACGTCAGGCCCATGGGCGACCGGATCCAGACCTGGCCCCAAACGGATTCCGACCCAGCTAACACTGCCTATAAATATCAGGCTCTGTACCCCTTAAAAAGGTAATCAATCTTTCCCCACTCAAAATCTAGTTATTGTTATTCTTCAGTGACTGACTAGACCGTCGGAGGTCCTGCCACCGGGATCAACCCCGGTGTTCCTAGGCCGAGTACAGGTACACGAGACCCCTGGATCCGAACTTCCAGATCCGAGCTGAGCCACCAGATTAGAGCCGAGCATCCGACCTCCACCTCACTCCCACCTACTCTCGAACCGTTCCCACAGCTAAGGGTCGGGTGTACCATCAGTACCGAAGCTTTCGCAAAAATACAAATTGAGAGAACTCACACCTGGCCGCATCAGGTTGGCACCGTCTGTGGGAAACCTAGGTACGGACATCAGTCCGAACCCAGCCATTAACGGCATCCCATCAATCCGAGCTCACATGGCACCCAAGTCCAGGAGAGCCATCACCTCTACACGTCATCAGGATGCTCCTCCTCAGAACGTCCCCACCGAGACTCATGGATCCAACAATTCGAGGGACAACCTCGGATCCCAGTCGAGCGCCTCTCGCTCGGTCGTACCGGCCTGCGTCGGGTCATCCAGAACTGACAGGCAAGTCGGACTAGGGGAGGGACCACTTCCAAATCAGTCCCGAACCGTCCCAGACCTCTTCCCCGAGAGTAGGAACCGGCGCTCAGCCGTATCGATTGGAGGCTGCCGCCCCAACGTAAGCCGGCCGAACGGGCCCCAGTCACTCACCGTGAGTTCCAATACTTCCGGAAAGAGATCATGGAGGCTATCCTAGGGACCCCTATCAACGAGATGCTCCACCGCTCTCACTCGCGATCGGATGTCAGAGCCAGCGCGTCTCACGGCTTGACAGTCCCGCCAAAGTATGATGAGGACATCCTAAAATGCCTCCAAGAAATGGAGAACCACCTCGACCACTTCGGCGACGGCAGCGCGAGGCCGGCTCAGGGTCATAGGCCGACCCGACCTCCTTTCTCCTCTGCAATCCTACAAGCGGAGATACCCCAAAATTTCTGACCTCCCCAATTCGAGATCTATGACAGTGAGGGTGATCCTGCTGATTACATTGAGGGTTTTAAGACCCTCATGATGATTCACAGCACTTCGGATCCCCTCCTGTGCCGTGCCTTCCCTGCCACCCTCTGGGGTCAGCTCGGGAATGGTTCTCCAAGCTCATCCCCGGCTCGATCTACTCGTTCGACCAGCTGGAGACCAATTTCCTGGCCCACTTCGTGACCAGCTGGAAAAGCCAAGAAGACGAGCGCGTTCTTACTGGACCTCCGACAGAAGGAAGGGGAGTCACTCCGGCAGTTCGTCCGGAGATTCACCACGGAGGCGAAATCGGTCTCCTCCCTCGACGCTGGGGTCGCCTCGGCAGCATTCCGACACAACGTCAGACACGGCCAGCTGAAGGCATCCCTGGCGAAGAAACCTCCCCTTGATTTCCCTGACCTGCTCAATCGGGTGAAAAAATACATATGGGCCGAAGAGGCCCTATATCCCGAGGACACCAAGGAGACTCAGGGAAAGGGGAAGTGCAAGGCCGACGAGACGGAGCCAGCCAAGAAGGTCCCAAAAGACAGAACCATCATGAAGAAGGTCCCTGCGATTCTGCGCTTCGATAGGTACATGCCACTGACACAGAACGTGTCGGCTATCCTCTTAGCAATCGAGGACAAAGACCTCGTCCAGATGCCGCTTCGGTCGACCAACAACAAGAAAAGAGATCAGCGGTTTTACTGCCGCTTCCACCGGGAGAATGGGCACGACACCGACTACTATCAGCTCTGAAAGATGAAATCGAGGCCCTCATCCAACGAGGGTACCTCCGAGAATTCACACTGGAAGACGCCCGGGACCGAAGCGACACGAGGAACCGGAGGCCTTCCCCTCCTCCTCGTGCCCCCAAACCACGTCCTGAGCGGAACCCCAAGCCTGAAGAAACCGAGGGTCAAGCCATCCTGCATTGCATCCATGGGGGCCCATAGGAGGAGAGTCCAGCACTTCCCACAAGGTGTTCTTTCGAGAGGTAAATGCCATTTAGGGTCTCCCTTCCCCCCAGGTCCAGCAGCTCCCTGTCTCCTTCTCAGGGAAAGACCTGGACGGAGTCCGGCTTCCATACTGCGATGCGCTCGTCATCAGCCTCAGCATGGCGAACTATGAGGCCCGTCGGATCCTTGTGGACAATGGAAGCTCGGTGAACATCCTCTTTCTTAAATCATTCGAGAACCTCAAGCTCTCCCAGAACAAGCTGAAGCCAGCCGGGTACATCCTGTATGGCTTCTCCGGCGTCCCGGTGCCAATAGAGGGAATTGTGACCTTGGACGTTACCGCCAGTACGATCCCTCACCGACGGACCGAGTCGATGGACTTCATGGTTGTAAACGTCAAGGCAGCCTACAACGCCATCCTCGGCCGACTAGGGCTCTGCTCCGTCCAGGCTGTTCCCTCGGCCTACTACCAAAAGCTGAAATTCCCCGCCAAGTCAGGTGTCGGAGTCGTCCGAGGGAACCAAGAAGCAGCACAGTCGTGCTATATGATGGCGGTCGGGGGCTGTATGTTTCCCCTGGACGCAGTCGAGCTGCAGCCCAAAAGAAGCCAGCCCGAGCCCGAGCCGGCAGACGAATTAGAGGAAGTCTCGTTCGAGACAGGGGACATGTCGAAGTGGTTCCGCGTGAGCTACTCCCTCACTCCCAAACTCAAGCCCGACCGGATAGACTACATTCGCCGCAATGTCGACCTCTTCGCCTGAAAGCCGTCCAATATGCCCGGGATCTCTGAAGATCTGATCATGCACAAACTCAGCGTGATCCCCGGCTCGAAGCCGATCATCCAGAAGCGACGTAAGTTTGCCCCCGAGAGGCAGCAGGCAGTGAAAGCAGAGGTGGGCAAACTCTTGTCCGCCCGTTTCATACAGGAGGTCAGCTACCCTGAGTGGCTAGCGAATGTCGTGATGGTCAGGAAGGCAAGCGGGAGCTAGAAGATCTGCATAGACTTCACTGACCTCAACAAGGCATGCCCCAAAGATCCGTTCCCCCTTCCCAGCATCAACGCCCTGATCGATGCAACGTCGGGTCACGAGCTCATTTCTTTCATGGAGGCCTTCTCCGGCTACAACCAGATCCGAATGTTCCCCCTGGCATCGCCAAGACGTCCTACGTCACGGACTAGGGTCTACCGGGTTATGCTCTTCGGGCTGAAGAATGCCGGTGCTACTTATCAAAGGCTCGTCAACCAAGTCTTCAAGGATCAAATCAGTCGCAACATCGAGGTGTACGTCGATGACATGCTCGTCAAGAGCTAGCGGGGACAGGACCATGTCGCTGACCTGGAGGAAGCCTTTGGGATCCTTTGGACCCACAATATGAGACTCAATCTGGCGAAGTGTGCGTTCGGCGTCTCCTCAAAAAAATTCCTCGGGTTCGTCGTCAGCCAACGCGGCATCGAGGCGAACCCCGAGAAGATCCAGGCCATAATAGACATGGCTCCCCCTAGAAACATCAAAGAAGTCCGGAGGCTCACGGGAAGACTGGCGGCAATCGGCCGTTTCCTCTCCAAGTCCGGAGAGAAGTCCCTCCCGTTATTCAAAGCTTTGTGCGGAACTGGAGGCTTCGAGTGGGGTACTCAGAAGCAGGAGGCGTTCGCCCAATTGAAAGAGTGCTCAGTACTGTTCTCGTTCGAAAAGAAGATGGAGTCCAAAAGCCGCTATACTATGTGAGCAAGGTTCTGCTCGCCGCCGAGACCAGATACTCAAAAATGGAAAAGATGGCATACACCCTGGTCATGGCTTTAAGGAAGCTTCGTCCCTATTTCTAGGCGTATTCAATTTAGGTACTCACGGACCAGCCTTTGAAGGCAGTACTCGACAAGCCCAAGAGTTCCGGACGACTGGTCAAATGGTCGATCGAGCTCAGTCAATACGACATCGGCTATCAGCCAAGGACGGCCATTAAGGGGCAGGCCCTCGCTTAGTTCATCACGGAATGCACCATCTCTGAGCAACCCGAAAGTGAGGAGGCCGACCAGACGTGGGAAGTTTACATCGACGGTTCCTCCTGCGAAGCGGGGAGTGGTGCGGGTATCATTTTGCAAGGACCTGACATTTTCCTTCTTGAATATTGCCTCCGCCTCAACTTTTCAGCCTCTAACAATGAGGCCGAGTATAAGGCCCTGATTGCCGGGCTCACCCTGGCACATCAGGCAGGCGTCAGAGAGATCAGGGCCTTCACGACTCTTAACTCGTGGTCAATCAGATCACCGGAGAGTACGAGGCCCGTGACGATCGGATGATCCGGTACTTGGTCGTGGTCCAGTGGCTCTTGGCATCCTTTGACGAATCTGCAGTCTTAAGGATCCCCAGAAAGCAGAATGCCTAGGCCGACGCTTTATCAAAATTAGCCTCCTCGTCCTTCGAAGGTCTCGACCGCACCGTCCTGGTCGAAGAACTCCTGAAGTCGAGTACCGACCTCCCCGAGACCCTCTGTATCGAAGACGGAGCTCATCCTGACGATTGGACCACTCCCATCAGAAAGTTTCTAATCAAAGGAGAGTTTGCTGAAGACCGAGCCGAAGCAAGGAGGATCAAGGTCCGTTAAGAGAGGTTCGTCATGACCAGTAAGACCCTCTTCAAAAGGTCGTATACCACGATGGACGGAAGGCCCTACCTCCGCTGCTTAACCCTCGACGAGGCAAAGTACGCTCTCAAGGAGCTCCATGAAGGAATTGGCGGGTGCCATATGGGAAGCCAATCGCTGTGCGAAAGGCTCTGAATCATGGGTACTACTGGCCCACAATGCTGCAAGATGCCCTGGCCCTGGTAAAAAAGTGCGGCCCTTATCAAAGGTTCTCCTCGGTGAAAAGAGCTCCGCAAGCGAACCTCCACTCCCTTGCCAGTCCTACCTCTTTTGCTATATGGGGGATGGATCTGGTAGGCCCATTTCCAAAGATAACGGGCCAAAGAAAGTTTCTCATAGTAGCAATTGACTACTTCACAAAATGGATCGAGGCCGAGCCCGTGGCCACGATCACCGAGCAGCAGACCCAACAATTCTTCTAGAAACACATCGTCTGCCGATTCGGGATTCCACAAGTACTCATCACAGATAATGTGACTAAATTCGTAGGTAAGAATTTGCGAAAGTTCTGCAAGGATCTCGGGATCCAGCAGCACTTCTCTTCGGTATGCCACTTGCAGTCAAATGGCCAGGTCGAGAATGCGAACCGTCAGATCCTTGACGGTCTCAAGAAACGACTTGATAACTCTTCCAAGGGGTTATGGGCCGACGAGCTGCCGAGCGTTCTCTGGGCCCACCGAACGACGAAAAGAATCCCCACGGGAGAGTCGCCATTCAATCTGACATACGGCACAGAGGCCGTAATTCCCCTGGAGATCAAGCTCCCTTCGCCCCGAATCATGGCCTTCGACGAAGCAAGCAACTCGGCACAGTTGCGTGCCGACCTGGACCTCATAGACGAGGTCAGGGAGAAGTCTACCATCAGAAGAAATACCTACCAGCAGAGGATCGAAAGTATATACAACAAAAAGGTGCATCCCACCGACATCAAGCTAGGGGACATCATCCTCCGAAAGCTGGCGGTATCTAGCCTCGGCCAAAAGAGGAAACTGGCCCCAAACTGGGAAGGCCCGTACAAAGTTTCTGAGGTTATACGTCCGGGCACCTACCGCCTCACCGATCCGGAGGGCAAGGTTGTCAAAAGGCTCTGGAACGCAGAGCACCTCATCAAATTCTTAGAAGGGGAGGATTAGCCTCTACGGACAATGTAAATTATGAAAAATGTAATCGGTACATCGTGCCTTGTTTTGTAAAGTCAAAATATGTTGTAATTATGTCAGCTTTCTTAAAACAAGCTTTAGCTTCGTATTAGCTCTCTTAAAAACATGTCTGGGGCTCAGCCTTTAGAAGTAACCGCAAGCCACAAAAAGCTTCCCTTACAAACTTGGGGCTCGACCTTCGGAAGGAATCGCGAGCCACAAAAAGCTTCCCGTACAAGCTAGTGGCTTGGCCTTTGGACGGAACCGCGAGCCATAAAAAGCATCCCTGACGAACATGGCGCTCGGCCTTCGGATGGAACTGCGAGCCACAAAAAGCTTCCCTTAGAAGCTAGGGGCTCGGCCTTCGGAAGGAACCGCGAGCCACAAGAAGCTTCCCTTACAAGCTTGGGGCCCGGCCTTCGGAAGGAACAACGAGCCACAAAAAACTTCTCATACAAGCCTGGGGCTCAGCGCCCGGACGACACCGCGAGCCATAAAAAACTTCTCATACAAGCCTGGGGCTCAGCGCCCGGACGACACCGCGAGCCAGAAAAAGTCTTCTCTAGGGTATGGGGGCTCGGTATCGACCTCGGGCATGGCTTGGACTTGTTCAAGTCTATCAGCCTATGCGCTCGGTGATGATCGCCAGCTACACCGTGCTATCTACCCAAGAATAGGTGTGGAGGCTCGGCGTCGACCTCGAGTAGGGCTTTGGCTTTTCCAAGCCATGCGACCTTTACGCTCGGCGACGACCTGCAGCTATGCTCATCATCGGCTTCTCTAAGGTATGGGGGCTCGGCATCGACCTCGAGCATGGCTTGGGCTTGTTCAAGTCCATCATCCTATGCGCTCGGTGATGACCGCCAGCTACACCCATGCTATCTACCCGAGAACAGGTGTGGGGGCTCGGCATCGACCTCGAGCAGGGCCTTGGCTTTTTCAAGCCATGCGACCTTTACGCTCCGCGACGACCTGCAACTACGCTCATCACCGGCTTCTCTAAGGTATGGGGGCTCGGTATCGACCGAGAGCATGGCTTGGTCTTGTTCAAGTCCATCAGCTTATGCGCTCGGTGGTGACCACCAGCTACACCTGTGCTATCTATCGAGAACAGGTGTGGGAGCTCAGTGTCGACCTCAAGCAGGGCCTTGGCTTTTTCAAGCCATGCGACCCTTACGCTCGGCGACGACCTGCAGCTACACTCATCACCGGCTTCTTTAAGATATAGGGGCTCGGCATCGACCTCGAGCATGGCTTGGGCTTGTTCAAGTCCATCAGCCTATGTGCTCGGTGATGACTGCCAGCTACACCCGTGCTATCTACCAAGGAGTGCACATGGGGCTCGGTGTCGACCTCGAGCAAGGCCTTGGCTTTTTCAAGCCATGTTCTTTACGCTCGGCGATGACCTTCAACCACGCCTGTTCCAAAAATTTTCATTAAAGATTTAGGGCACTCGCCTTTGGCAAACACTCCGTTCTCCGGACCGTTGGTTGACCCACCTCTCACCCACGAACAACTCGGGGTTTACGGCTTTCATAGCCAAAACCCCAAATTGTTCGAAGGCGACAGGGGAGCCATCGACCCAGGACTCTCGCCAAGCCTCCAGACCACTTTGTTGACCCACCTCTCACCCACGAACATCTCGGGGTTTACGGCCTTCAGAGCCAAAACTCCGAATTGTTCGAGGGTGGCAGGGAAGCCACCAACCCGGAACCCTCGGCCAAAAATTCCACTTATGGGCGCCCGAATCTCATCTCCGGGGTCGACCCACCTTTCACCCGCTGACAAGTCGGGGTTAACGACCCTCGGAGCCGAAACCCCGAATTGTCAGCGGGTGGCAGATGAGTCACCGCCAGTTGCTGATGAAAAAACAATGGAGAGATGGGGATTATATAGCCCGTGGAGCAGCACATTTATTACATCGAGAAGTCCAAACGGCGGAAGGCAAAATGTTGCCAATAATGTTTATCGGAAGGCGAAACGTCACTCATTGGGCGTTGCCTGCAAGAACCTACAGTTCGGCTTGCTCCTTTTTCCTCGGCAACGACCCCCTGCAAAGTCGGGCTCGGCAATGATCTTGAGCTACACCTGCCCTCACTCAATAAATCATTAAGGTTAAAGAAGTCGAAGTTTTTATTACTCAGAGAGCGCCAGAAACGGCCACCCAATACAATGAAAAGTTTACAAATCACTCATCGCTCGGCTTAAAACTCAAACTCGGTACTTTCTACGGGATCCTTCGCGTGCTCGGCCGGTCCGGCCAGCAAAGGTACCCCGGTAACGGAGCTTTCCGCATCGGCAGGCTGGGCTGCCTCCAAAAAAAAGGTCGGAGAAGGTCCCAATACCGAATTGCTCGCCTCCTCGACCAGACCGGAGCCTAGCATTAGCTTCAACCTGCGGATCTCCAACTCTTTCTCTACAACAGCCCCACGAAGAAAAGACTCCGATGCCAACCGCCCACTCAAGGCATCCGAGATTGACCAGTTCGTCTCAACTGCCCACCAGTCCTGGTCGGCTATGGCCTTCTTCAGACGAGCGACCTCCAAGCTGAGCTCTCCAGACTTATTCATAAAGTAATTCACCGCGGCAGCTCGATCCCGAGCCTGCTTACGTTGGCGAGCCAGAACACTCTCCATGGCCCCCAGTCCGGCTCGGACCCAGGAGACCTCGGCAGAACCAATGTCGGCACCGAGGACCTTATGCGTCTATCAAAAAGACGGGAAAAACAAAAGGTCACTAAAGAGACGAAAAAATACAAGTCTAAGAGTATCGGCCAAAAAAATCTTCGTTTATAAATTCAAAAAATTTTCAGTTACAAAAAGCGATGGCCAGTCTGCGTAAGGCGTTTACAAAATCAAAAGGGAGAACCTAAACTATGCTTGAGGGGGGGTGGCACCTCTTCGTCAGCAGGGTCGCCCCCGACCTCCTCTTGGTGAGGGTCCCCCATCTCCACGCCACCGGGTGTCGGTGGATGCTCGGGCTGCCAGTTATAGTGGAGGTGGTCGACCTTCTTGTCCGGATAGATCAACTGGAAATACTCCTTAGCCTTGGCATAGGCCTCGTCCTGTGCCAGGACCAGGGTATCCGCAATGGTGATCTCCGCCTCCTCCATGGCCTTCTGCGCCTTCTCAGCTTCCGCCCAGGCCTTCGCCTTGAAGTGCGCTAGCTCTTCCTTATGATGATCGGCTATCAAGGCCATTTGGGCCTCGTGGATCGCCTCCATGCTCCGAGCTTCCTTCAGCTCATCCGTCAGCTTGGTCACCTCGTGGAAATACTTCTCTGCATTCCTCCTTTCGATGAGGACCTTCTTCTCCAAGCACTTCTGAAAGTGCTGCCCATGAAACATCGCCTGATCGAAGGGAGAAAAAGTTAGAAGAAATTCTAGAGTCTAAACTCTAAGCAAAATTACGAACACTTACCGAGAGCTGTGCCTAAGACCACCTCATAAAGGCCACCTCGGACGTCTGCGTCGCCAGAGCCATTTGATCTCGCTTTGTGGCGATATTCCTAACCACCTTTGTGGCCACTGGACCCTCAAGTAGGGAATCCCCTGTGAGAACCCTCCAATCTGGGGCATGCGGCCTCAGACCCTACTTCCCCACCATCTGCTTGGCACTGGGCCGAGGTGGGGGGAGCCTCTGCTCCGGGACCTCAGAGGCCATTCTGCTACCGGAGCTTCCCCCTGCTTCCCTAAATGCCCTCTGCGTGTGGTGCTACTTCTTCACCCTCTTCACGGACGGCTCCACCGTCTCCGAGACCGGCCCCTTGCTGGACCCCGCACCCTGGGCAGCCCTCTTTTCTTGCACCGCCTTCTTTTCCTTATCTGCCCTCCTCTTGGCGGCAACGGCCAACAAGGCCTGTCTGTTGTCAAGCTGCTTGGTCGTCATCTCTGCAAAAGGGAAGAAGAGAAGTAAATGTTAATACGAAGGCACAAAGATAGATAAATTCAAAACAAAAACATACTAGGGTCAGCTGGGCTCAGTCCGGCTCGGGCCAGATGCATCTCATTCACTCGAGGCCACCCTATACTGTGCCCCCCAACGATCTTCTCCACCTTCGCCCATTCTTTCTCCGACAACTCACTGCGCTTCGAAGGCTTATGGTTAGGCTTACTGAAGTTCTAGGTGGTGGGAATCTTCCAAGGCTTCTCGCTCCGGACTATGAGGTACTTCTCCTTCCTTCCTTTGATGGAGTCCGGATGGCCGTGCATCACTTTCTTATGAGGTCGCAGCGAAAGATAGGAAGATTCCTTCTGTGTCACCCAGTGAGCTCATCCCCAAGATAGCGCGAAAATAAGTAAGCCTCGGGTTAATCCCCTTCTCCTGACACTTTAAGATGAAGCAGATCAAGTGTTTCCACGAATTAGGGTCGTACTGCATCGAACTCAACTTCGCCCAATTCAAAACTCTCTCGATGAAGGGGTGCAGCGGCAGCCTAAGCCCCGAGATGAAGGCATCCTCGGAAAACACAATAGCTCGGAGCAAGAGCTGTGGTCGGACGAATCGCAGGATTCGGAATCAGAAGTTCGAACTCCTTCGGAATAAAGTAGGCCGCCCTTAGGATATGCAGGTAGTCTGCCCTCAAGACGCACTGAATGCTGTCCATCCTGATCTTCACCCGACTCTCGTCCCCCCGCAGGGAAGGGAGCAGGGCGAGGCCCTTAACATTGTCAGGATACATCCTAATCGATCCGGAATTTCTAAAAGTTACGGGGGCAGAGCTCAAACCCCAGTCTGGGGCCATACTTATCTGGCGTAGGGGGCTATCCGGATGGATCCACTTCCTCTTCCTTCTACGGGGACGAGGCTTCCTCTCCGGATAAGGTGTCGATAATGGGGACAGAGGCGGGAGATCACCCTCGCCCTCGGCTGCCCCTCCTGCGATCCCTTCCTCCGCGTCCCCCTGGCCATCGTCTCCCCCGGTCCCCAGATCGGGCTCCCCCTGGTCGTCCTTCAGACCGATCTTCTCCGCCTCGGGGTCCTCCTCGTCCTGGTCCTTCAACACCCCCCTCTCCCTCGGGGTCCTTTTCTTCCTCCTCGTCCTCACCCTCCTTCACAGGCTCCTTCCCTGGCCTACGAGATCTCAGAGGTTGTACAACAAAAACTACCTCATCCCTGCCATCCGACCCTAATCTGACTGAACCTCCTCCTTGATTCCATAATTGCCCAGGGACCAAGATGTAAGAGGTGGCTCAGCTTCCTTCTCGGAATGGTCTGACGAGCTTGCCTCGGAGCCAGACTGAGCACGCGACATTACGAATCGAAAATACTAAGCTAAAAATATCGCGCAACGGGAAGATCATCGGAGAAAAGTCATAGAGGCAATAAGAGAATCACTGTTTTGAAGAGTAAAAAATGCAAGTGTGAAAATGAAGGAGAAAGGGGGGGGGGGGGGGGGGATTTATAACAGAGGAAGAGACTCATCGAGTTTCGCAAAAAGATATAACCGTTGGAACTTGATCATCAAGATCCAACCGCCAATAGGACCTGAGTCGCATCGATTCTTGCGTCTGTAATGTCAGCATGGGGTGCAAAATTACCTCTTTACCCTCAGCACTTTCAGCCGATACAAATGGCTCGGAACGCATGGCCAGTTACTAGTGAGCTACCCCAGGCTTTTCCAACAAGTCAGGAGGCTTGGCGCTCGGATGGTACTGCGAGCCCCAAATTCCTCCTCTATTCAGCAGGAGGCTCAACGCTCGGATGGTACCGCGAGCCCCAAATTTCTCCTCTATTCAGCAGGAGGCTCTGCGCTCGGATGGTACCGCGAGCCCCAAATTTCTCTTCTATTCAGCAGGAGGCTCGGCGCTCGGATGGTACCGCGAGCCCCAAATTTCTCCTCTATTCAGCAGGAGGCTCGGCGCTCGGATGGTACAACGAGCCCCAAATTTCTTCCCTAAGGAGCACGAGGCTCGGTGCTCGGATGGTGCCGCGAGCCCCAAATTTCTCCCCTTGCTTTTCCAACAAGGGAGGGGCTCGTCTCCCGACCCTCGACGCTCAGCAAACTGAGCTCCTCCTCTTCAGAGCTCCCTTTGCTTTTCCAACAAGTGAGGGGCTCGCCAACCAACCCTTGACAATCGGCAAACCGAGCTCCTCCTCATCTTCAGAGCTCCCCTTGCTTTTCCAACAAGCGAGGGGGCTCGCCAACCGACCCTCGACGATCAGCAAACCGAGCTCCTCCTCCACAGGCTCCTACATCCGCTTGCTTTTCCAACAAGTGAGGGGGCTCGCCTACTGACACCCTACGCTCGGCCAAGCAACCTCGGCTCGACGCTCGGATGTCACTGCGAGCCCCAAATTATCCCCAACCAGTGAGGAGGCTCGCCTGCCGACCCTAGACACTCAGTAAGAAAACCTCCTACTCCACGGATCTCGACGTCCCCTTGCTTTTCCAACAAGTGAGGAGACTTGTCCACCGACCCTCGATGCTCGGCAATCCGAGCTCCGACTCTTCTGCACCCGGCACCCCTCGTGACTCCAAGAGGGGATCCCCTTTATCCTACCCCACTGACCTCTTCAGGAAGATGCGGATCCCGTTCTTCGCTGTACACACCCCTCCGCTCTTCCTACAGAGGCAAAAAATCACTCCTATACGGCCAGATTACCCAGCCCTCCAGGAGTGGGGGACTCTTGATATGGGTCAGATGACGTGGCCCCTTCTGGGCCACAAAATCCCCTCAAAAGGCGTTCACCCCCGATCATCAGATCTGCCACGTCAGCCCTAAACCGCCTGGGCTTCCGCCACGTCAGCCCTAAACCACATGGGCTTCCGCCACGTCAGGCCCACGGGCGACCGAGTCCAGACCCTGCCCCAAACAGGTCCAGACCTGGCTGACACTGCCTATAAATATCAGGCTCTCTACCTCTTGAAAAGGTAATCAATCTTTCCCCACTCCAAACCCTAGTTACTGTTACTCTTCAGCGACTGACTAGACCGTCGGAGGGCCTGCCACCGGGATCAACCCCGGTGTTCCTAGGTCGAGTGCAGGTACACAAGACCCCCGGATCCGAACTTCCAGATCAGAGCCGAGCCTCCAGATTAGAGCCGAGCATCCGATCTCCACCTCACTTCCGCCTACTCCCGAGCCGTTCCCTCAGCTGAGGGTCGGGTGTACCGTCAGTACCAATACAAATTGAGAGAACTCACACCTGGTACAGACACCCTCCCCAAAAAACAAACCGCATCGTTTTGAAATCAATAAGACAAATAATTATAAAAAATTTTGTATCTTAATTAACGAGGAGAAAGATTCAAGTGTTCTGAGGTTAAAGAGTGAGAGACCGAAAAAAGAAGACCCCTCTCTGACCACTCTTACAAACACTGAAAAAATGCTTCCTTCTCTTATATGTAAGTCAATGTTTCGTTTGTGATAGACTGTTAATTCATCTCTTTTTTGTGTTTCACATTGCATTGCAGGGTAATGGCTTACTAATTAAGAATGGCTCAGTCCATTTAACAGCAACTCTCAAAACTCCAGCTCGAGTGTTTATGGCGATCAGGAAGTGGAAAATATAATGCTTTTTTTTGAGTGGGAAAAAAGAAATTCACTACGTACTCATTACCATCTCTCGGTTACTTTCTCTATAGCCATTCTGAAACTAATAAGAACAAGCTGGCATACGCTCATATTGGCATGCAATTATATGGTGGAAATCGATACAAATTATTTGGTAACTATTGGCCTTAAAAGGACAGAACTAATGGCAGAGAAAATAGATCAGCATTTAAGTGAATATCTGAATAGCGAAAGGGAAGAGCATACCTCTGTCAATGCAAGAATGTCAATAGCATTTGATCCATGTCCATAGCCAATGAACCAGAGACAAGAATGAATTTCTACCTGCACCTGTAACACTAGAAGCAAACATATTACATTCTATTGGATGAATTTGAGAATACAAACACCCAAATTTTAAGCCAGAGAAATAAGTTTCCATAATAGAATGTATATACATAAATTAAGAAACGAACTATTGCAAAAATTTGCATATGTGTAGTGAAATATGTAGGATACAGATTCCATCACATCGTCATATACCTGATCTAAACCCTCATCAAAATGAGGTCCACTACCGAACAGAAGACACCACAAGGGAGACACATAATTTTTGACTAGTCTACCTAGTGCCAACTCTATCTTAACTGCATTTCCGAATGTGAAAATCGCATATAACTAGTTCACATCTCCAAATTGTTCGAAACTGCAGTAAAAAAAATCAGAAGAAAGGAGAAAATCACACAGTGAATACTAATTACACTTGAACTTGACACTAGTTTGATCTAAATTAACCCCAAATAGAGAATTTCCAATAATTTTAAAGGATTAAATTTACCAACTCATAATGCAGATTAAGTTAGAAATTATAACTATTAATTGATTTGATGGATTTTCAAGATATGAAATAGTTTAACAAGCCCAATTAAACATTCAATCCTATCAATCAACAATAATACTTAATCGTTTTTAACATGTCACTACAAAGGCAAAGGTCATCCCCGGCGCTTTTTTTGGGCTTCTCCGACGATTATAAACGTCGGGGAATAACCTACCGGTGTTTGGAAAAGCACCACAGCAAGCGCCGGTGTAGCGCGTGCCGGGGATTATTTGGCAGCCTACACCGGTGCTTTTGAAAACGCCGGTGTTGGTGTAATATACCCCTGCATTTGAAAAATGCCGATATATACTTTTTTTATTTTATTTATTTATTATTTTTTTTGGGAAAAAATCTACCCCGGCGTTTTGAAAACGCCGGGGTGGGTAAACATTAAAAAAAAAAATTAATTTTAATTTTTTTTTAAATTTAATTTTATTTTTAATGAATGAATATATAAAATATTCATTTTCACATACATTATTCCTGCTAGTTCAAGATTACATTACTAATCATAAATACACAGTCTATTACATTGCTAATCATAAAATACATAGTCTAAGCACCTAATTTACCATATTACAAGCTAGCTTGAGCATACTAATTAGCACTCTATCTTCATTCCAATCAATGGTCATTCTCACATTTGTTCTTTGCCAAAATTTAACTTTTAGCCGGTGAGTGTATAGAATTCAATAGCCATCAATAACCATATTCGTATCTATAGAAAAACACATACAGTCTCTAGTCTCTACTAACAAGCCTAATGGTCACAAACTTTAAATATGATGAACTGATAATAATCAAGTTTGGGCAGATCTAACAAAGAACTAATATAAGAAAGGAGGAAATGAACTCATATAAACTGTAGAGATCAAGATGGGAAACACCCATATCGAAGAGAACATATACTTGCCAGGTTTTCCTGAAGCCATTTAGAATTTTTCAAACTACTATGACTGTTCCACCACCAAGAATACAACCGCTTCGACTCAGCATGAGTTAGTGTAGCCATGAATCTAACAAGCAACCCAAAGACTCACAAGTTTACTCTTTGAAACGCTTGATCTGTATACCAATATAAAAAACTTAGGTACCAGATCTAATCCAAAAGAAAAGCTAAACCAAATCACTAAATGCAATCCAAAAGGCAAGCTGCCTTTTCTCGAAATTATGTCTGACCCCTTCGATGAACTCTAAGCTACCTACAAAAATACAGAAAAAATTTGGACATCAGGCTACAATGTTACAATACAAACTTCATGTAGTTTTATTTATCAAGTTCAGCGTACTAATTTGTTTCACCAGAGTAACAACAAAGCAATCAAATGCAATGGCTATAGCCCATAGCATTAATCTAAGAAAGAACAATGATAAAGATGATGATAATAAGTCTCTCACTTTCACAACAAGCAGGGAAAACTACAGACTTGGATTATGAGAAACTTACAATATAAGCATATCAGTACAAGTGCAGCTATAGGTAAATTAATCTCTTTCATTCATGTCATATGATTTCAATTCCAAAGCTAGAACCTGTAACATAATCTACTTTAGCATATCTATCGTACAAATCATGTCGTGTGAATTTTATTACCTCATAAATCTGTTGTAGGCAGATGGAAGTCGAAGTTTCTTCTCAGGTTCTGCATATAATCAAGAAATCAAACGTACAGGATAAATAAGACTTAATGGAGGGGGGGGGGGGGGGTTAATAATAAGATTTCTCTAAAGACTTACGCTTCATGACATAAGGAGCTTTAGGGATTATTTCTTCTGATGATGATTCCGATGAAGAAGGCAGAAACTGATGGCTCTTCCTTGTGCAATCAGTGCAGGAGCCCTAATTCACAGAAATTAAAAGATATTAAAATACCCAAAATCTTAGCTTCTTTAACAACAAAAGTAAACTACTACACAGTTAAGACTACAGCACAACTACAAATAGACAAAATCAAGATTTGGAACTTACAAAGGGTTGATTTTCCCCATTATCGGGTGTCATATAGTGACTCTGCTCATCCCACTTCCCATATGAACCAGTATACCCTGCAGATCCACAAACACAATCAGATTAGACGAAAACCAATACCCTCGTTAAAACCCACTACATAAACAGGCTTAATCAAACTATCAAATACCAAAATCGCAACGAACCTGACAGTACCCATAATAATGCATCCCCTGATCACCCATGAAACCCTCTTGATCAACCTCACTGCTAGTTACCTCACTGGTCTATCTGACTTTCGACATCTCTAATTCAACTAACAAATCAATAATCAAGCTCGACATATCTAATAATCAAACTAACAAATCCCAAAACAAAATTAACCCTAAAACAACCTTAAAACCCCTAAAATTAACATTAAATTAATTTTTACCTGAAGAATCGGATGACGTTAACGGTGGGAGACGGAGGGGGGCATCGGGGGACAACGGTGGAGGAGGGAGACGTTGGAGGACGGCGGGGAAGGGAGACGACAAGGGCAATGGTGGTGGCCGGGATTTGGGATTGAGAGGAAGAGAGATTGAACAATGTCAGATGAGGAAGACGGTGGTGGATGGTAGGAGGCGGCGGGGCGTGTTATGATCCAAATTTAGTCCCACATCGGTTATATGGGGAACCAATGTTTGGTAGTTATAAACTTGAGTTCCCTCCCTTTAATAGCTAGCTTTTAAGGATGAGTTCTCCTGCATTCCTAACAATTGGTATCATAGCTAACCCCCTGCTTCTTAATTCGCTTTAGAGGCTAGATTAAAATTACTGGTAGTCCCTGGACCGGGCCAGTGTCGCTAGAGTGAAAGCCATCGATGACGTCGGAAAGGGCTACCTAGAGACCGGATTAAAATCACTGGTAGTCCCAGGGTGGGCCACTGTCGGTAGAGTGAATACCGCCGAGGGCGGAGGGTTACGGAAGCGTGGTGGAATGTTATGATTTAAATTTAGTCCCACATCGGTTATATGGGGAACCAATGTTGGGTAGTTATAAACTTGGGTTCCCTCCCTTTAACAAGTAGCTTTTAAGGGTGAGTTCTCCTGCGTTCCTAACAGGACGGCTAGGGTTTCGGATTTGAGCGGGAGAGCAAAATTTTTTTTTGGGGGAAAAGGATATTTTTGGGCTGGGGTTTGTTTTTTGGTTGGGGGTGATCATTATTATGCTAACTATGACGGTGTAAAACAACTCCACCCTTCGGCGTTTGTTTAAAATGCCAGTGTATAGGTGGGGGTTTATTTATTATTTTGGGGGGCTAGGGTCTACCCCGGCATTTACACCCAAACGCCGCGGTATAGAAGCCGGGGAAGTGCATTTATGTTTTAGTGTGTAAAATATTCAATAAAGATTCATACTCTAATTAGAAAGTAGATTCACCCACTCTTAGTATTTGTGGACTACAGATAAATCAAATAATATAATTGAGAAGATAAGGCAGTATCAAAAATATTTAAGAAGAGGAAAGAGTTTACTGGGGTTGTAGATTGTGTGTAATTGCGGAAGAGGAGCAGCGAGGTTGCAGGACTTGGCGGTCAACTACGTCGGCAGCGACGATGGACGGTAGCGCCGGTGGCAAAGTCGACGGGGGAGGTGGTGGCAGCAAGTGGAGGGAGGGAACCTCAATCGACGTGGGGTAGAGATGGCAGGCGGTGGTTGCGGCGGGGAAGGTGGTGGTCGTGGTCGAGAAGCAACGACGATGAGGAAAAGGAGGAGAGGAGATGACGTAGGGGCGAGGAGGTGGCGGCGAGTGGGGAAGGTGGTCAGCGAGGGTTCGACGGGGTGTGGGGGTGTCGGGATCGAATGGAGGAAGGCGACGGAGGGCAATGTCAGGATTGATGGTGACAAGGAGTAGGCTCGGTGGGGGTTGATGAGAGAATCAATCGGCGAAGGGGCTGGCGGCGTCGTAGGGTGGCGGCGGCGCCGATAAGGGTTGGGTAAGAAGAGAGAGGAGATGAAGAGGGGCTAGAGTTTGGAGTTGGGGATTATGGTTTAGAATTTTAATTTGGGGATTTGGGAGGTAGTTTTAGAGTTTATCACAAATCCTAAAATTGTATCTCAATTATTTCACACAAAAAGGATGAAGAGAAAAAACTCAACAATATTTTTTTAAAAAACAAGAATATTATAACTTCTCATTAATCTCAAGGCCTATATATAAGCTCAAAACAAATCTTGATACAAATCTCAAAATATTCTAAAATATCAAAAATATTCTAATGCATAAAAGAAAAGGGTGCAAATCGTAAAACTGCTACATATGGCTGTAATTGTCAAACACAAATATGAGTACTGAAATAAAAATACTAAATTAGTAGAACAACTATCCTAGACGATGCCTGCGCTGATAGAAACGCATGAATCGTCTTGAACCGATGTCCTCATCATAGTTCCTTCTACCATGTTCGAATATTAGCAATAATAGTTTAAACCATGTTAGAGCATCCACTATCGTTGATGCTAAATTTAGCATATATAGCATTTAAGAAATAGCATTTGAAAGAGAGCACTGCAGTCGTTTAAACCCAAATTTAGAAGAGACAGAAGATCACAGATGATCTTCCGTCTAACCATTTTTAAAATATAAAAAAATTGATAATAGCATTTTCATAATTATTCAATGACATTTTCGTAAATATGGAAAGAAAAGCAATTGAAGTTATCGGACGGAAGAACTTCTTCAGTCCAAGTTTTTATTTAATTTTTTCTATAATGGCATTCTCTTAAATATTTAATGGCATTTTCGTAAATTTGAAAAGAAAAAATTTCTGAAGCAGCTTATCGCACGGAAGATCTTCTTCCGTCTGACATTTTATTTTGTTTTTTTTCTACAATATCATTTTCGTAAACATTCAGTGGCATTTTTGTAAATTTGGAAAAAAAGTTTATGAAGAAAGTTGGCGGATGGAAAATCTTTTTCCGTCCGTCCCTCTTAAAAAAAAAATCTCCATCTTCTATATTTAGCAATCGCTAAATTCAACTACTATATTTAGCAATGCACTTTTCATTCAATTGCTGAAAAATGAGTTTTTAGCAAACGATAGTGGAGATAGGAATTGCTAAAAAGTGTTTTTATGAGTTTTTAGCAAACGATAGTGCATACTCTGATAAAATAGAACATAGATAAATAGCAACTACAACTGTCATAATTAAACATGACAAACCTAGTTACATACTTCTCCAATTTCAATAGTAAACAAATACATACATAAGCATAATTCAGACAATACCCAAGTCATCTACATAGCAAGGGGAGTAAACAAACCACTGCATGTACTTGTCAAAGCTGCAAATCTCCTCCAACTCAAACTCTCAACCAATGGTAAGACAATAGCTTCCCTAAAACCTAAGAAAAATCGCCTCCAAATCTGGATGAAATGCCAACACACCCACCCAACCTATCCATCAAACCCCTACAACCACCCTCACCATACATCCTCTCCACCAAATCCCAAACGCTCTGCTTATGATTCACCATAAAGTCGCTCCCCCTACCCTCCACACAGCCACCTCCCCATCCACCACCAACCCGAGGAGCAGTGGAGGGTGTGCGATACGTTTCTTCCATCGTTGCCACCATTAATGGAGCTTTAGAGCTCTTCTTGGCCATTATCTGGGAAATTGATAGAGAGGATTCGGAGGAATGAGGGTTAGAACAAGAATGGAATCAAGAATGAGAGGAAGTTGTTCACAAAACCAGCCAAGCTCTAATGACCTGCCGCTATTCTATTTATAAACTTCATTTACGTGCACAGCACGTGAATGATCCAAACCGTTTAGGCAGTTACAAGTTGTGCATTCACTACAGCTAATCCTACGGTCACCAATACAACTTATTATTTCCAATGGTTATTCTCAATTATTTACAAATGAGTCCCTGGAACTATAGGACTGAAATGCAAACCGAAATGCAGATGATACTCCCTTTGATTCTTCTTCATTTCCGATACTCACCGCAGCTCTTAGCTACCCATTCGACGTGCATCAACTCCTCCCTCCACCATTTGAGACCTTGCCTCAAGGACGAATGAAGGAAATCACTTCACCAAATCCCAGTAAACTTCCTAAGTTGCATCCTTAGGTGGCTGATGTTTCCATTTGATCAGAACTTCCAAAATCAACCGCTTCCCTCTAATAACCGACCTTCTATCCAAGATCTCCTTAGGCTCCTGCAGAGCCTTTGAAATACTGGTCGGAATTGCATTTTGAACCTCAACAGAATTTCCCAAATGCTTCTTCAGCTGAGATATATGAAATACCGGATGTATTTTTGCTTCATCAGGGTAATTTCAATCTATATGCCACCTTTCCCACTCTTTCAAGTATAGCATATGGACCATAATAAAGTGGAGCTAACTTTCGAACATGTCACATCCTGAATTTTCATATAATTAAATATAAAATTTTTCACTGATTTCACGTGCTTCGCACGTGCAAATTAATGTGTGCATTTGACTTTAAAATTATTTTTTTTATATCATGAAAAAATATTTCTTTTCTCTTTTAAAATGCCCCTTATTAATTCCTAGGCCTAATAGTATAATTCTAGCCCACCCAAAATAAAATAAATTAATTAATTAAGAGCCCATGGATTTTAGCCCACCGAACTAGCCCACTAATTAATTCTATTATTAATTTAAAAACTTGTACGGTAGACATGACCATGTAACAAATTAATCAATAAATTAATGAACAAATATGTATGCATGTGGGGGCACGTGCATTGCACATGCACGTGCAATAGGAAGAGAAGGAGAGGCCAGCCAATTCAAGAGATGGGGAGAGTGGAGAGAGTGGAGAAGTGGTTGTGTGCTAGTGGGTGGTTCTTCTAACTCCCAAGTGCATCTTAGCCCTTCATCCAAACACATCTCAACCCTTCATTTGTTCATGAGTTGTGTATAAATATCCCCCCCGGTCATTCTTTATCATTTGCACTTAAAATTTTAAAAGAGAGAGAGAAGAATTGTGTGAGAAAAGATTGAGTTGTGTGTGTGTTATTCTTTTGGTAGCCGGCTAACAATCAAAGAGAAAAGGAGCTCGGTGTGCACAAGCTTGGAGGAGAAGGCTCACGGCTAAGATCAAGGAGAAGGAAAGGCAATCATGCTTTCAAGGAGTTTCTTTGAGAATTCTCATTTCATTCTTCAAGAGGTGGGCAATTTCTCTACTTCTAATCTAGATATCATGCTAATAGGCTAAGTACATGAGTATGCTAGAATAAATGATAAGAAATTGCTATGTGATTGTTTTAAAATGCTAGTAGAAAAGATAGAGAAAATCTTGATTATTATATGAGGAAATTTGTAAAACAAATTTGAGATTAGTGAATTAAGATTTGTTATTTTGCCGTATTAATATTTCATGATAGAATATCTATTCTAATGAACCATGCTAGTATGATAATTTTGCTTAGTGAATGACTTAATTGTTGATTGAGATGAATGAATATTGATATGTGTTAGTTGCTAAATGGCTTAGTTATTATTTCAATTAATGTAATATTGATGTGATAAAAGAAAAAAAATTGCTAGAACTCATGTGAATTGGAAAGAGAACAAGAACATACATTTAGTGGGTTGTGGGAAAAGAAATTTATATTGGTATTTTTGAGAAGGAACTATAGTTTTATTTCAAGTAAATAATTTATTCTTTAAATATAAATTGGAAGGAAAACTTATTATAAGGTCAAAAATAAGAGTTTTTAATTGCTGTTCTACTGTATTTTTAAAGAAAATATTCTGGAAGGAGTTTTGAATTGAAAGATATAATTTATTGAGAAAATGAAATTTTGTAAAAGGAACTGTCAAACAGACCAAAAGTATGAAGCTATTTCACTTCCTCTTCATAACAGAGGATGGGTTTGGGAGTATTGGTCTTCGGTGTGAGGCCAGGACGCTGTGAACAGTGCCTGTCTTCATGGGTTCGAGTCTTGAAGAGGCTCTGTTTTTATTAAAATTTGATTTTTATCCAAATTACCGAAGACCAGTATTTAAGACTTTCCGGTCTTTCTTTTATCGCTAGTAGGCCTTGGACTTCCTGGTCTTCAGGTGTGGTTTAGGTCGGTTACTGTAGCTAGGCGGCAGGGGGCCTTGGGTTCGAATCCGACCACTGCCCTTTTATTTGTTTTTTTGATATTTTGATATAATGGGGTTTTCAAGAGTATAAAATTGAAAGAAAAAATTCTATTATTCCTCAAATATTATCTAGGCTTTATGAAAAATATTTCCACATTATTTTGACATACTTTGCAAGAATTATAGGTGTTTTTATATTTAAACAATGGGATAAAGAACTTGATAATTTCTCTTAAACTATGTCTTTGGTATAATTAAAGAAAGATGAAAATGTGAATGTAAAGAGTTTGTGTTGAGATTAAATATTGAGATTTTTCGACATGGAAAATTTGAGTAAGTTAATAAATAAAATTGATGTTTAATATATCCAAGTGTGCATGGAAAATGAAATAAAAAGATCATGATGAAATATGGAAATTTGTGAGTATGAACATTCATTTTTGGTGAACATGAAAGGTTAAAATCTAAAGTCTAGCTAAGTCCTTACATCGGCCGTGAATGAATTTTGAAGAGAAATGATGAAATAAAAGACCAAGATTTGGTCGTTGTTATCAATTGATGTTTAAGACCGGTGTAGAGGAAATGCTAACTCTAGGGTGTTAATTTATTCATGATTCAATTATCTAAGGACAACACCATAATGAAGATGTGATGAAAGTAGAAGAAAAACACAAGTATGAGGGCCTCGGATTCACGGTGTGAGAGTTTTCACAGGCTATCTACATGATGCATCATGTCATGACGTGAATTCATCTCCGGAATTATCGGGATCGTGGTGACGCTTGTGGGGTGCTTGGTGACTACGCAGTGCCGTTGTCCCATGATGGAGACGAATTGTCCATAGGTTGTCTACATGATGTGTCATGTCATGACTTAGGATTCTCCTCCAGGCTGTCTGGATATAGACTCGTAACTCATAAAACATCTAGGATACTTATCGTAGTTACTGCAGTAGTTAAACTCACAACGAGGGATTCATCCCTACAAGATGAAGAACGGTTAAGTGCTTGCCCTTAGATTTATGTAGAATGGGATGCATAAGTTCGAACAAGTATGCATTAGTGTCATAAAATAATAAGTAACTGTATTAAGACTAAGTGCACAGTCACACACGACATCAATAAGATAGTCCCCCTTAGCTTTGTTTGTGATCAAGTGTGTGCTTTCCAAGTAAGAGAAATTAATGTATTATATCCTAGCGTCAATTGTATAAAACTGACGTGCCCACAATTTCCATGCAGGATAAAATGAATGAAAGGACTAAAGAATGAATGCTGCTTAAAGAAATGTTTCAACTGTTATTTTAATTATGTATCATGTTGTAATTTATTTCTGTTGCGTTGAAGTAATCATTGTTATATAAAAGTTTTAAATTCCTTGTAAAATTGTACGAGGTGAAGTGTAAAGATCCCGTGGAACTTCGAATTCAGAATTATTTGGAATTCGGGGTGTTACAGAACAGCTCGAGAAGTAACACTTGTTTGCCTATATAGTTGTAGCTTCAGATAAACCATTTCTCCCACATTGAACTCCATATGTACCCTTCTTTTATCTGCCAATCTCTTCATGCGATCCTGTGCTCTGTTAAGCTGATCCTTTAGAAGCTACAAATGAGCATCCCTGGCCAACAAAATCTCTTCAACCTGCAAACTTTACGCAGTGTGTGGAATATATGATATTATTGTCGGTGGAAGTCTTCCATACAAAACCTGATAAGGAGTAGTCTTAGTAGCTCCATGCCACGTAGTATTATACCAATACTCTTCCCAATTTAACCACTTACTCCACTCTTTAGGTTTATGATGACAAAAACATCTCAAATAAGTCTCCAAACACCTATTTACAACCTCTGTCTGACCATAAGACTGTGGGTGATAAGCTTTCGAAAACTTCAATATAGTTCCTTGTAGCTTGAGGCATTCTTGCATTAGTGCACTTGTGAACACTGATCCCCTATAACACTTGCAAAATTGGAAATGAAAATTTTGCCCTTGTGTGTTAAACACGTGTATTTTGTACCGTTACTGCTAATATTTGTAATGTATTTCACTACGTATTTTGGATTTCGACTATTTATGCATTTCCCGTATTCTTAAAATCCTATTTGAGTCAACTCAAATATTAAATTTCAGTCTATGTATTTTTTACGTGTTTTATGTGTGTTATCGATGCACGTATCGTTTACGAATTTTTTCACTGCAATGTGTAATATTTTCTATATGTTTCAATTATTTATTTTATGTATTCGAATTCATTTTATAAATAAAAATTCATTTTTCTCTCATTTTGATTCAAATATGTTTATACGTGCGGTGCGCGTGTTTTCTATGTACATAATGATTACATCGTGGAATATATAAAAAAAATGCCACCGAGGATAGAATCGTTCGATTCCAGCCCAATATATATTAAAAAAAACAAGGGGGGTACATCAAGATACAATTTTACAAGCTGTAAAACTAAAAACATACAACGAAGATAAATGGAAAAATACAGACGCTAGCAATGGAGATAATTGCCTCGAAAGAATAACAAAATACTAAACAAAGGAGAGACGCTAAACAACAGATCGGGGGACAAAGGTGCAGGAGCCGCAAAACAATACACTGGCTGACTACCAAAGCTGGCAGCCGAAAGATGAGCAAGGCCAACGAACCACTCTGCGGCTGGGCTGCTCTGAAGAGAGGTAAGCAAGTAGGAAAGAATTCACCAAAAATCTGATTGACCAACAGGATAATACCGCAGGGGCTCCGGTCTACAGCGTAGTCCTCGAGGCTCTACGACGATGAGCTAAGCATCGATCCGAAACGAAGGAAGGGGAAACCGACTGACGAAATTGTGGTCGGATCTGATCCAATAGAAACAAGCATAAGGCACACAAATAGAATAACAAAAACAATAGCAACTAATGCCAACTGAAGGCCTGAATACCGCCGGGATCAAATAGGGATGGAGGTAAGGTGTGCCTTGGCGCTCCAACTACACGAGCACACACGAAACCTCACAATAAAGAAACCTCGCTCCTTCAACAACAAAGTGCAAGGAGGAGTAATAATAAGGCAGAGGTAACAAAATAAACGAAAAATCACAAAATAATCAACGGCCAACTCAAGAATTAATACCAAACCAAGACAAGGAAAGAAAAACAGATCAAAACATGCAAGTTGCCGGCTCCGACCAGCGAAGCGGCTCGGCAAAACTCACCCAGACGGATCCCATTCAAGCAGAACCTCTGGTGAAAATAACCACACCACAAATAATAACAATTAAGACCATGCAAGATAACACTGCGCAGATCAGACACCAAAGTAAAGTTCCAGGAGAAAAATAAAGCATACATCCAGAACATAGACGACTATCGATCAAAGTCACATCAAGATTAAGAACAACCTAGTCTGGAGAACAAAATAACAGACAAAAACAGCTTAATTATACAGCAGCCAAGGCTCAAACCAGGAGATCAAGGATCGTAGGATGCTCCCAGAAAGCAAAAGCATAGTATCAACCACCAAAACTTTGGACAAGAGATCCTCAGAGAAGAGAGAACCAAGAACGGGCATAACATCTCAAATCTGCAAAGAGAAGGAAAAACGATACAATATTAGAACGAAAAATGGTAACTAGAATTAGTAAGATTAAAACGATAGATTAGGGAGGCCTCATCTAGACGACCCAGCTGTAAGGAAGCCACTTTATCATTCGTTAAAGTGGAAGACCACAACTTATTGAAAAATAAGAATTCATCAATCATCGCAGCCATCGATGATGCTAAGTGCGAGAAGATACGTTCATTCCTTTCTTACCATATCACCCAGATAATGGCCATAATGGAGAGGAGCCAAGAATTGCGGTACTCTTTCTTAAGCAAATGTGCCCTCCAACAGGACAGAAAAACTGCGGGAATAGAAGGCGCTTGCCAAGCAAAAATAGTTATAGTCCACAAGGGTTGGATAAAGCTGCACTGAAGGAAAAGATGATCAGCATCCTCATGTTCGGCTGAACACAATGCACATAATTGCCCTATAGCTAGGTCCATTTTGTTGAGAAGCTCGACGGTAAGAAGTTTGTTATTAAGAGCTAGCCAAGTGAGAATTTTGGATTTCAGAGGGGTGCAACTACTCCATAATGGTTTAGCCAGATTGGAGTAGATTCCACCAAAGTTCAGAAATTGTAGAAAGACTTAACCGAAAAAATCCCAGAGCTAGTCCAATGCCAAAAGAGTTTATCAGTGGGATGCCAAGAATACTGGTTGAGATTAATGAGCTCGTTGAGCTCCGCCTCGAGTTGCGTTGGAAGAGCACAGAGGAAGGATATAGACCAGAACTTTTGGTGATTAATGATGACCACATACTCCGTTACCGTCGCTCAGGGATTGGAAGCCAATTGGTAGAGAGAAGGAAATGTTAAAGCTAACTTCATATTTCCGAACCATAGATCGACCCACTTGCGCAATCATGGGAGATCCCACAACGGAACTGACTGGCCGCTTTCCAGACCCATTAGTGGAGGGTGTTTAGTGGAATATATAAAAACTAATAAATATATTTTTCCTATATTTTGATTATCTTTAAAAAAAGTCGATTCTGTAATTTGATATTTTACGCGTGACACACGTGTTTGCCGTGCACATATTTAAGCGTATTCTTTTCAAAATGAAATTTTGAAGTGTGTGTGTTTATTTTATTTGTGCATGAAAAACTATAATTTTTAATTAAACTAATTTTATACGCATCTTATATATTATATACATATGTTTTAAATTAAATAAATAATTAATTTTGTGAAGTGTACACAAAGCACGTGCACGTGCACACGTGCAATGTGCACATTTAAAAAAAAGAGAGAAACCGGCTGTTTTGGATGGAGGGAAAGAATAGAGCTTTTGAATTAGTGAGTGGATTAGTGGGGGGTGTTTAGTGGGCAATTGGTTAATATAACAACCTAATTAATATATAAAAACACCCCCATAACCTTTCACACTCTCATATTCCTTTTCTCTTTCCTTCCCCGCTGCCCAAATCTGGAAACCCCTATCCAGCCATATTCCTGTGCTTCTCCACCCACCTACCACATATGCACATACATATTCTATCATATATATATATATATATATATATATATATATATATATATATATATATATATATAATGAAGATGCTCTTACTGTTGCTCTGCCGAAATGAAGTTGGGGGCTTCTCTGTTGCTACCGAAGTGATGGAGTTGGAGTTTTCTTTGTGCACGAATTTCGAGGAGACAAATTGGAGCTTCTCTTGGAGTTTATTTCTAGGGATTATTTGTCAATGTTTCTTGGGTGGGTGTTTCTTAAATCCTTTCTAATTTTAGGAGTAGATTGTTTGCTAGATGATATAAAATTTAATTGCTAAATTTTGATTGGTATGTTAATTGTAGATTGCATAATCTTGATCAAATAGTGTTATGATGTGTTGAAATAATTTTGTGATTCACATAAATGGCTAGAACTCTTGGTGAATTAGAAAAAGAAATATTTATTGTTGAAATGAAAATTTATACATGGTAGAATGTTTTTACAATAGTCAAAATAATGTAACATGTATGAAAATAGTTTTTGCTATTATAATAGAGAAATGTGGAAATAGCCTCTGTTGCCGCTAAATTTGGTGTGGGGGCAAACAGACAGTATTTGTGGATTCTTAGGGAAACTGAATAGTAAACCTGTATACCTGTTCCGTCGGGGTATGATCGTCGCTCCCGCCGTACACCTGCAAAAAGTGCGAGACACCGGGGTTGTTCCCGGCGACGCACCCTCCGACGCTCAAGTCAGTAATCTAGGAAGACTATGAAGGAGCACAAAAACTGGAGAAAGATTGATTACCTCTTAATGGAGATGGATGGGGGGGTATTTATAGGCGTCTTAGGGAACAGATTAGGAATGTGATCCCCGTGATCTGATAAGGAATATTCTCCTTGTAAACAGATTAGGAATGTAATCCCTAATTCCCAGTGAAAGGATAGATATGAATCAGGACCGTTGATTAATATTAATCAGAAACTCTAATTCTATCCTGTTGGACCGGGTTTATTGTGGGTTGAAACCCGCACCCAGTTGAGGTGGATCCGTTTGCGGGTTAACGGTTCTTTGGGGAGGAGAACCAGTACCCGCTTCAGACCCGTTAGTAAGTGAAATTACCGTTTTACCCCTGGGCTTCAGGATTCGTGCCCAATTTGGACGGTCTCGATTAAACCCCCATTTTTAGCTACATCACGAGCCCCCCACTCCTAAAGGCTGAGGATGGTCAGTCTTTGAGGAGTAGTTTGACTGTTTTAGTGGCTAGTGGAGTTGTATCGGAGTCCGAATGGGAGATTTTGAATCTTGAAGTGGGTAGTATGGTAATTTCGTCCTTTTTGGACCCATATGATGTTCTGAAGCCGTATCGAGTTTTTATCTATTTTTTCGGGCTATTTATTTAATTTTGCGATGTGTTAACTAATCGTTCGGGGGGCTTAACAGTACATTCTAGGCAATAATTGTTCGTTCAGGGGTTCAAAAATATCCCCCCGAATTTTTAATTATTTTCTAGAATTTTTAGCTAATTTTCCCGAATTTTTAGCAATTTTTCGCAATTTTTAAATAAATAAAACGATTTAAATAGATAAAAATCGATTTTTAAATATTAATTTATGACTTGGCATAATCTGGACCTTCGATCTGCGCGGAGCGCGAATTTCTGAGTAATCAGACCGTCCTGCATTCCTCGGCAGGCTTTTTTGCCGTATACGAGGGTCGGCTCCTCGGCTCCTCGGCTCGGAGGATCAGCGCCTCGGCTCGGTGGACTAGCTCCTCGGCTCGGACCCTCCGAGGTACGTGGCATCATCTGGGCCGTCCATCTCAGCGTGTATCCCCATAAAATGCTATCTTGTCGTTTAGTGGACGTGGCAGCATCTGGGCCGTCCATCATGACGAGCGCGCTTTTTTACAAGATCCAACGGCTAATATGGGTCAGCGAGTTTTTTTCGCCATATTCGAGGGTCGGGTCCTCGTCCTCTCGGCTCGGAGGATCAGCGCCTCGGCTCGGTGGACTAGCTCCTCAGCTCGGTGGATTGGCTGCTCGGCTCGGTGGATTGGATCCTCGGCTCGGACCCTCCGAGGTACGTGGCATCATCTGGGCCGTTCATCTCAGCGTGGATCCCCATAAAATGCTATCTTGTCGTTTAGTGGACATGTCAGGATCTGGGCCGTCCATCATGACGAGCGCGCTTTTTTACAAGATCCAACGGCTGATATGGGTCGGCGCATTTTTTTGCCATATACGAGGGTCGGTTCCTCGTCATCTCGGCTCGGAGTCTATGTGGCGTTAGCCGAGGTGCTGTGTTGGACACTTTGAAGGTTGCGTCTCTTATTGGTTCCACTTTTCCGAGCCCAGTAGCTCGGCTGCTCGACTAAGCTGTTCGGTAGCTCGGTTTGAGCAGGCCGATGGCGGGCAGTTCGGAAGGTACACGTGGCCGGATCTGGTCCGTCCATCAAGGTGCGAATCACGAGGATGGGGTTCAGATCACAAGAAAACGTTATCTTGTCGTTTTGTGGGCGTGGCGTAATCTGAACCGTCCATCAGATTCTGACGCGAATTTTGGAGAGATCCGATGGTGACTTCACCTCGGAAGGATTTTTCCCCATATACGAGGGTCAGGTTCCTCGTCATCTCGGCTCGGAGCCTCAGTGCTGTTGGCCGAGGCGCTGAGTTGGATATTTTGAAGGAAGCGTCTCTTGATGGTTCCACTTTTCGAGCCCAGTAGCTCGGCTGCTCGACTAAGCTGTTCGGTAGCTCGGTTTGAGTAGGCCGATGGCGGGCAGTTCGGAAGGTACACGTGGCTGGATCTGGTCCGTCCATCAAGGTGCGAATCACGAGGATGGGGTTCAGATCACGAGAAAACGTTATCTTATCGTTTTGTGGGCGTGGCGTAATCTGAACCGTCCATCAGATTCTGACGCGAATTTTGGAGAGATCTGACGGTGACTTCGCCTCGGAAGGATTTTTCCCCATATACGAGGGTCGGTTCCTCGTCATCTCGGCTCGGAGCCTCAGTGCTGTTGGCCGAGGCGCTGAGTTGGATATTTTGAAGGAAGCGTCTCTTGATGGTTCCACTTTTCGAGCCCAGTAGCTCGGCTGCTCGGCCAAGCTGTTCGGTAGCTCGGTCGAGTAGGCCGATGGCCGAGTCGTGGACTTGGGTGGTTTGAGGAGTTTTTTGCTTTTCAAAATGTCGCAACTCTCCGCTTGACGCTTTGGCTTCTTAGTGGGCTTTTGAGATTCCCAAGGAGGCCCAACACCTCTTGGGGTTATATGTTTTCACTCCCCCACCCCCAAGCTCATTTCTCACTTTTTACTCCAAGATTCCACTTTTGCTCTCTAAGTTCTCTGCTAGCAGCGACTTTTGCTCCAGGGTGGTGACGTTAGCTGTTGCGTGGGCCAGGCAATTTCCGGCGAGCACATTTCGACCGTGAACGTCACTTCAAAGGTCAGTCTACTAGCCTTAGCTTTTTTTTCTAGAGATGTCACGAGTGAACTCGGGGAGTGGGGCCTCGTCCTCGGGCGATGATGGTGCCGAGGAGAGGAGAAGGGCAGAGATTCGTCGGAAGGGAAAGCAAGTCGCCGAGCCGTCCGCGACCGAGGTGAGGAAGGAGAAGTAGAAGAGGGTGGCAGCCCAATCTGTTGTGGTCGAGGAGATTGTGGAGTACCCGAAGCAAGCCCCCGAGATGGGACGATATCCCTCGGTCTTGTCCGGGCATTCGGGGGTCAGGCAGTACGAGGGCGACCTCTTGGAGAAAGCGATCTACGGAAAGTCGAAAGTCCTCGAGGAACCCAACCCGGCCCTTCCCACCGAAGCCGACGAGATTACTTCGGTGCTGTCCGAGAGGGATCTCCTTCGGATCAGAAAGGGATTCGCCATCCCTCCGGAGTACAAGCTGATGATCCCCGGCCCCGGGATGCGAGCGAATTCCAAGCTGGCATCGTCGGACATGTGCATGTTCGACTTCGACTCCTTGAATGCCGGACTACATTTTCCGTTGCATCCTTTCATTCTTCAGATCCTCGGCTGGTTCTGCCTTGTGCCGACCCAATTTATGCCTAATTCATGGCATCACGTGAATGCTTTCCTGCTTCAGTGCCACAAAGCTGAAGTCGAGCCGGACCTAACGGTCTTTCCGAGGCCTGTATCGGATAAACCGGATGCACAAGACGGAGCATCGGTACTACTTGGGGCCGAGGAAGGGTGTTAGGATCATTGAGAACTCAGACTCAATTAAAGGTTGGAAGGAGAAGTATTTTATATTAAGGGGGGAGCCAATACTGCAAATTCTGACCCGGTAGAAACCGGAGGTGCCGAAATTTGTGAGAGCCGACCCCGTACTGTCTGCGGTCGAGGAGGAGGTGGCGAGGAAGATCATGGCCCTCCCCTTGCTGAGTTGGAGGGAGTTGACGGAGGAGGTGTTGTTCGGGTCCGGCCTTAGCCCCATCGACCCGAGTATGCTCCTGACATCTCATTTATTTTCATTTTTCTTTCAAGTCTTTAGCTCGTCTTGCTGATTCGGTCTTTGTTGTCTGATGCAGAAGCGATGAAGATCGATTTCAACGCTATGATGGCCGACAGGTCCAAGTTGGCCGGGGGCAGGAAGAGGAAGAGGGCGACCGCTGCTGCCTCGTCGACTCCGCAGCCCACGGTCGCTGCGACTACCACCTCGCCTCCTCCGACTACTGAGGCGCCTTCGGAGGTGGTCGTTGTCGAGGAGCCTTCAGTCCCTGTGGCCCCGACCCAGATTGAGGGGGCCTTTGATGTCAACGCGGCTTTGTCGCTCGAGGCTCCGCCGTTGACCAAAGCGGCCGAGGAGATCCTGACCGAGCAGCACAAGCAGTTGTTTGTGCCGAACTGGCGGGTGAAGAATCACGACGGATTCCTCGGCAACTCGCAGATGTCGGTGCAGGTCGTCAAGCACTTGGCGACCCCGAAGGACAGAGCCGCACTGAAGGCGGGGACGGTCGGCGACGACACCTATGAAGTGGCTCGATCGCTCGTGTCGGTAAGTTTCTCTTTGCGAATTTCTTCAAGTTTACTGCTCGGCTTGTGTATTGTGCTTACCGTTGTCTTCGCAGGCTACTTGCCACTTCGGCCATCTCCTCGAGACGTTCGCTGAGCAGGAGAAGGAGCTGAGGGCCGCCAGCGACAAAGACAGGGCGGCGAAGGTCAAGGCGGTCCGAGAACTCGAGGCCGAGCAGAGGCGAGCCGAGGCCTTGGAAGTCCGGGTCGCTGATCTTGAAGCCGACCTGGAAAGGGTCAAGGGGCGGCTTGATGCGGAGTCTGCCAAGGCTACGAAGGCCGCTGAGGAATTGGCCGCGTCGATGAAGTCCCTGGCCGACCTAAAGGCGGAGAAGGAGGCGCTGGCCATGAAGATCAGGGCCGAGGTCGAGGCCGAAGCCGAAGCTGAGGCGAAGAAACACATGGCGGAGAACATGGAGAGGTCCTATCAGAGGGCACTCGACCATGTTCAGGATCGTGTCCCTGGCTTCGAGTGGGTCGGCTACAGACTATGGCCCGGGTCGCCCTCAGGCGGTGAGGAGGAGGGAGCCGAAGGCGACGAGGTCGAAGGCGAAGACAAGGAGGAGGAGGCCGACCCTCCTGTGGCGAATGCCCAGGTCGAGGGGAGGATCGAGGGGCCATCTGGCGACGCGCCTGTGGTCGAAGCGGCGACGCAGGTGGACCCCAGATTCCCTCGCAAATTCTTGTAGTTTTTTGTTTTTTCTTTTAAACAATGTAATGCCTTTTGCGGACTGGCCACCGCTTTTGATGAATGAAAAGTGTTTTTTTGAATTTGGACTTCTGTCTAAGTGTTTGGTTCGGCCATGTAGTACTTCAATGTTGTCCCTTTTTCGTTTCAGATTGCCGAGCAGACTCTTATCACCGCGGCGGCTCGGCACCGCGCGGAGTTATTTCAGCAGTCCCGGGAGGACCGCCTCGAGGGCGAGGTCCATCTGACAAGGAGAATACTTCATAATGTAGAGAGGAGGAACAGTGAGCTGTTGGTCGAGCTGCACCATCTGCGGATAGTCGAGGCCGAACTATCTGCAAAGGAGGAAGAGTTGGTCCGGGTTTCGGCCGAACGAGATGACTTCGCAAGGAAGGTAGAACAGTTGCAAAGGGTGACGGTCGACAAGAGCATCGAGGCTGACCCACTTGCGCCGCGTTATATCTGACAGTGCCGAGTATCCCGGTTCGGCGAAACATCCTCGGTTCAAAGTGATTGTGAAGGACGACACGTTGAAGGACCGGATCGTCGAACTGGTGGAAGAGGTTGCTCGGCTCAAACCTCAGCCGGTGAGAGATAATGTCCGGAGCACCTCTTGCACTCGCGAAGAGATCGAGCGAGGGATTACGTTCTATCAACTCGCGAGCCGAACATCCATCATTGGTCGGACTACAGCCGATGCCCAAAGTGGAGTAGCGGTGTCCTCGAACGGTGCTTCGGTTGGAGCGACCGTCAGGGCCAGCGGTGAGGGGGCGTCTCGATTCGTTGGCCTAGAGACGAGCTCGGAGGTCAAGAAGCGCCGACCCAAGGTATCGCTGAACCGGAGCGTCGCCCTCCCGCGGAGGTAGTAAATGAGTCGTGTTGTATCTTCGGGCATCCGAACTGTCTTCCGAACTGTTTTGTTGTAATCTTTTTGTAAATTTATCCAAATTATATTAATAAAATTGGAGTTGTGCTACTTGTCGTAGTGTTGTAATGGTGCTAGCTAGGGTAGGCTTGAAATGAACCGTGAGGCGAGTGTTCGCTTCGTCGAGCATCTTGACCTCGAAACTCACGCTTTAGCCGGGTTTGTGAATCTTGCTCGGTGCCTTTCGGTGCGGCTCGGCGCCGCGGCCGAGGTGTAGCTGTTTCGTGCGTCGTGCTGAAAAGATGGGACCAGTTCCCTAACAGCATTAATGGTGCTCCGGGATCTGTGGGAGCGTTCCACCTTCCCGAGGGCATTGATAGCGGGGCCTTTTAATAAATACGCGGCGCTTCAGCTCTCTAGGCATGACTGTTGGATTCTCGAGGGTCATAATGACAGTCTCTTGGGGGATGGCTATAAGTACCACACCCCCCTTGTGGTTTCAGTCATTGCAGTCTTGAACTCTAGTGGGGTCGATGGTGTCTGCCCTTGGGCGGATGCCAGCCTTGTGAAAAATTCTCCCCTCGAGAGGTTCGGAGGGGTGGTTACCCTTCTGCCTTGTTCTTTTCCCGTTCCTGACTACTACGATGTGGGTGTTAGGGCCGGGGGAGGACAAGGCAGAAGAGTTGGCGACCGTAGTCCGGATCCGAGGGAAAGGTTCTTCGGGAGGATGGGTCGTCGTTCTTCCACCATGATCTTCTCCTGACTCTGACGGCTCCGTCTTGGGTGTCAGGGTCAGGGGAGATCATGGTGGATGAGGTGATGACCAAAGTCCGGGACCGAGGGGGAGGTTCCCTAAAACCCCAACCCAAACTCTTTCGAGCTCGGGTGGACACTTGCTCGGCGCGGATTGGCCGTGCTCACGTAACTTGGGGGGCCGGGGTGACTTTTGCCGAAGGTTGGCTCCGGTTGCCTGTCGCCCGGCGATTGGGGCCGAGTGGAGTGAGTTGATCACGGCCATTGGGTGGTTGCACGAATCTCGAGGTGGGTCCAGTTCCCACGAAAACACTATCTTGTCGTTTTGTGGACACGCAGCATAATCAAATCCGTTCATCACACCCTAGCACGCATTTTGAGACGATCTGACGGTGGTTTTGCCTCGGAAGGTTTTTTCGCCATATACGAGGGTCAGGTACCTCGTCCGCTCGGTTCGATAGTCGTGGGGGCAGTTCGGAACGACCATTTACTTCCGGCTCGCCCGAGGGCGAGCCGGAGAAGTAAAGTCGAGTCACAGGACTCCGACCCATCGTTAGGTTAGTTCGACGGCTGTAGGAGCAATTCTGAATGGCGAACTACTTCTAGCTCGCTTAGAAGCGAACTTGCGAAGTAGAATCGAGCCATGTGTTGGACTCCGAACCATCGTTAGATTAGTTCAATGGCTGTGGGAGCAATTCCGAATGGCGAACTACTTCTAGCTTGCTTAGAAGCGAACTTGCGAAATAGAATCGAGCCAAGTGTTGGACTCCGAACCATCGGTGTAGTTCAACGGTTGTGGGAGCAATTCCGAACGGCGATCTACTCCTGGCTCGCCTATAGGCGAACCGAGGAAGTAAAGTCGAGCCGAGTTTTGGACTCCGAACCATCATTTGATTAGTTCAACGACTGTGGGAGCAATTCCGAATGGCGAACTACTTCTAGCTCGCTTAGAAGCGAACTTGCAAAGTAGAATCGAGCCAAGTGTTGGACTCCGAACCATCGGTGTAGTTCAACTGTTGTGGGAGCAATTTCGAATGGCGATCTACTCCTGGCTCGCCTATGGGCGAACCGAGGAAGTAAAGTCGAGCCGAGTTTTGGACTCCGAACCATCATTTGATTAGTTCAACGGCTGTGGGAGCAATTCCGAATGGCGAACTACTTCTGGCTCGCCTATGGGCGAACCGAGGAAGTAAAGTCGAGCCAAGTTTTGGACTCCGAACCATCGTTAGATTGAAGCGTTAAAAGAAGAGAGATGTAAATAGTAGCAAAAATATGAAAACTTTATTTATTAATATCCAATGATCGGCTGCTTCTAAAGTTGCTAGCCGTTATTACAAGGAAAAAATGAAAGAAAATCACTACAAGTAACAGGAAAAGAACGGTTTGACATGTCGATTTACTTAGAGAGGCGTTGTTCTCTCTTGGTATTTTAAGAGATGGTCGGCATTCCAAGTCCTGGGGATCTCCCTGCCTTCGAGGTTTTCTAGTTTGTATGTGCCGAGGCGGATTACTTTAGAAATATAGTAAGGTCCCTCCCAGTTCGGGGCCAATTTGCTTTTCTGACTAGGGAACGAGATGGCCAACTTTCGGAGGACTGGGTCCCCTTCTTTGAGGTCCGTTGGGCGGACTCTTTTGTTGTATGCTAGCTCGATCCTTCTTCGGTAAGTTTGCTGGTGTATGGCAGCTCTCTCTCGGATTTCGTCTATCAGATCTAGACTTGCTCTGAGCTCTCTAGCGTTCTGCTCTTCTTCATAAGCTATCAGACGAGGGGAGGGTAACCCGACTTCTAGGGGGATGATGGCCTCGAACCCGTAGGTGAGATTGAATGGGCTCTCGCCTGTAGGGGTCCGCTTCGTGGTGCGGTAATTCCAGAGCACGTTGGGCAGCTGATCGACCAACAAGCCTTTGGAACACTTTTCTAACCTCTTCTTAATGCCTGAAAGGATCTGTCGGTTGGTATTTTCGGCCTGGCCATTCGACTGAGGATGAGAGACGGAGGAGAACCTGTGTTGTATGGCGAGGTCTTCACATAAAGCTCGGAAGGCAGCCCCCGTGAATTGCATTCCGTTGTCCGTAATTAGGACCCTGGGGACGCCGAATCGGCAGATCACGCTCTTCCAGAAGAATTGAACGACCTTGTTTTCGGTGATCGTGGCCAGGGGCTCGGCCTCTATCCATTTCGAGAAATAGTCGACTGCCACGACTAGGAACTTAAGCTGTCCGGTGGCTGGCAGAAACGGCCCTAGTAAATCCATCCCCCACATTGCGAAGGGGATCGGACTTGATAGGGAGGTGAGTGGTGCTTGTGGAAGGCGTCAGATGTCGGAGTACTTCTGATAGGAGCTGCATTGCCGAACGTGTCGTTCGGCATCCCGTAGGAGAGTGGGCCAGAAATACCCGTAGTTCAACACTTTGCGCGCCAGGACTCTGGAGCCAGAATGGGCCCCGCCGATGCCCTCATGAAGTTCTTGCAGGGCGTAGTTGGCTTGCCCGGGGGAGAGGCACCTCAGGTAAGGCCGTTCGTCCACCTGGGTGAAGGAGCGTTTATATAGGATGCCTCCGATTAGTGTGTAACGCTCGGCTCGGGTTCTTACTCTTCGTGCTTCCGTTCGGATCCTCGGGAAGGAGTCCGTCCCTTAAGAATTCGACGAGGGATTTCATCCAATTGTCTTCGAGGAGGACAGGCAATGTTTCAACGGAGTCAAGTGTTTCGTCCTCTATGCTCGGTTTCAGGAGGACTTCTATCAAAACAGTCTGTTCGAGGCCTTGAAGGGAAGAGGAGGCTAATTTGGATAGGGCGTCGGCCTGAGCATTTTTTCTCGGGGGATCCTTTGGATGAGGGCCTCTTCAAACAGTGCCATGAGGCTTTTGACCTTAGCCAAGTATTTAACCATCCTGTCATCGCGGGCTTCATACTCGCCGAGGACCTGATTGACGACCAACTGAGAGTCGCTGAAGATCCACAGGCGTTGTGCCCCTGCATTTCGGGCCATTCCAAGACCGGCTATTAGTGCCTCGTATTCAGCTTCGTTGTTCGAGGCTTTGAAGTTTATACGGAGGGAGTATTGAAGGATGAAGTCATCTGGGCCTGCCAGAATGACCCCTGCCCCGCTTCCCTCATTGCAAGAGGATCCGTCAACATAAACCGACCAGACGGGTGGTCCCTTCACTGTTTGGCTGGACTCGGGGATAGTACTCTCAACTATGAATTCGGCTAGCGCCTGAGCCTTGATTGCGGTCCAAGGCTGATAAGTTATATCGTGTTGGCTCAGCTCGATAGACCATTTCATAAGGCGACCCGAAGTCTCAGGCTTATGGAGGACCTGCTTCAGCGGCTGGTCGGTAAGAACGACCACCGAATGGGACTGAAAGTACGGGCAAAGATTTCTCGCGGCCATTACCAGGGCATAAGCCATCTTTTCTATCTTCGGGTATCGGAGCTCGGCGTCCCGAAGTACTTTGCTGACATAGTAGATGGACTTCTGAGTTCGGTCTTCTTCCCTCACTAAAACTGCACTGAGGGTCTGCTCGGAGGCCGCCAGGTAGAGGTAGAGGGGTTCACCAGGAATCGGTTTGCTAAGGAGAGGGGGATTGACGAGGTAAGCCTTGAGCTGGTCAAAGGACTCATGTTGCTGCTGTCCCCATTCGAATCCTTTGGCCCCCCTGAGGGCCCTGAAGAAAGGGGGGAATTTTTCCCCGGACTTTGAGAGAAAGCGCCCGATGGCAGCTAAGCGGCCTGTTAATCTCTGAACTTCTTTTATATTTTTGGGAGGGGCCATGTCCAATATGGCCTTGATTTTTTCTGGGTTTGCTTCAATTCCTCGTTGGCTAACCATGAAGCCGAGGAACTTCCCTGATGAGATGCCGAACGCACACTTATTCGGGTTGAGTCTCATATTGTGCTTTCTCAGAACGTCAAACGCTTCTTGGAGGTCGGTCACATGATCAACGCCCCGGATGCTTTTCACAAGCATGTCGTCAACATACACCTCCATGTTCCGGCCGATCTGAGCCTGGAAAACCTTGTTGACGAGGCGCTGGTATGTTGCACCTGCATTCTTTAGACCGAATGGCATGACTCTGTAGCAATAGAGGCCTTGGTCGGTCACAAACGAAGTCTTCGGGATATCCGGGGGAACATCCGGATCTGATTGTAGCCTGAAAAGGCGTCCATGAAGTTGAGGAGCTCATGTCCCGAGGTTGCATCGATCAGAGTGTCAATGCTCGGAAGAGGGAATGGATCCTTGGGGCAAGCCTTGTTGAGGTCTGTAAAATCAATGCATATCCTCCAAGTCCCATTGGACTTCTTCACCATCACTACATTCGACAACCACTTAGGATAGTTCACCTCCTGTATGAACCAGGCCTTCAAGAGCTTGTCCACCTCCTCTTTAATAGCGAGCTGACGCTCGGGGGCGAACTTGCGCCTCTTCTGCTGAACCGGTTTGGACCCCGGAACAACGCTCAGGTGGTGGACCAGGAGCTCTTCGGAGATTCCGGGCATATCTGCAGCTGACCAAGCGAAGAGGTCTTCGTTCCTTTGGATGCATTGTACAATGTCCGAGATTAGGGCGGACGGGAGGGTCTTGCTAACAAAGAATTTGCGGGTCAGGTCCTGCTCAGAGAAGAGCACTTCCTCCAATTCGTCCACCGGCTCGGAGGTCGGCCGAGCAGTGTCTTGGGGGATTTCCAGAGTTTCTAAGGAGAGGATAGGTCCGAGGGTAGAGGTCATGTAGCACTTTCTGGCCGTTTCCTGATTGCCCCTAGCTTCCCCTACTCCGGCCCGAGTGGGAAATTTTATTTTGAGATGGTAGGCAGAAGGGACGGCTTCAAGGGCGGCCAGGCTGGGCCGACCCAAAATAACATTGTAGGCTGCTGGGACATCTACGACCATGAAGTCCATCGACTCCGTTCGGGTAGTAGGAGTTTTGCCAGCGGTTACGTCGAGGGTAATTACCCCTTCAATAGTCACCGACACTCTCGTGAACCCATGGAGCGTGTTGCCGGCGGGCTTGAGTCTATCTCAGGAGAGTTTTAGGCCTTTGAAAGCGGCGAGGAAGAGGATGTTTACGGAGCTGCCATTATCTACTAGTATCCTCTCCACTTTGAAATTCGCCATGTGAAGGCTAATGACGAGTGCGTCACAATGTGGGGTACGAACTCCTTCAAGATCTTCGTCGGAGAATGTGACAAGCACTCCGAGGCCTTTGGGAGGAGGGGTGGTTCGGACCGAGTTGACTTCTCTTATGAATGCCTTCCGAGAGGAGTTTGAGGAGCCCCCCATTGGGCCCCTATGAATGAGGTGGAGGACTCGCTCTTCCTCAAAGTCAGGCGTCTCTTCTCGTTCCGGACGCTTGTTAGCCCCCCGAGGTGGGGGAGGAAGTTCGGCTCGGTCCTTTCTTACAAACCTGGTCAGCTACCCCCTCTGGATAAGGGCTTCTATCTCGTTCTTTAAGGCGTGACAATCGTTGGTGTCATGCCCGTGGTCCCGGTGATAACAACACCATTTCTCTTTATCTCTTTTCTTGGCGGGAGTGTTCATCCTCGGAGCAGGAGGTAAGACCCCTTCCTTTTCAACTTCCATCAGAATGGTTGAGACGTTAGTGGTGAGGGGAGTGAACTTCTCGAATCTGGGGGGAGGTCGGCGCTGGCCGGCATTATCCTTCTGGAGCTTCTTGGCTCCTTCCTCTTCTGTTCCCTTTCTCTTAAACCCGGAGGAAGAGCCCTCCCAGTTGGGTCGATGCTCGGCCTCTTCGGCCTGGATGTACTTTTCACCGCGAAGGAGGAGGTCGGAAAAGTTCTGTGGAGGCTTCTTGGCGAGGGAGGAGCGGAGGTTGGAATTGAGGACATTAGATTGAAATGCTGCCGCAGTGACCGACTGGTCGAGGGATGCTATGGACTTGGCTTCAGCTGTGAACCTCTTCACGTAGTCTCTCAATTTTTCCCCCTTCTTCTGATGGAGGTGCAATAGTGAGATGCTGGTCTTCTCAGCTCTACGGCTGCTTACGAAATGGGTGACGAAAAGGGTCTCGAACTGCTCGAAGAAGAATATTGAGGAGGGGCAAGGCGAGAGTACCATTCTCGAGCTGAGCCCTTCAGAGTTGCGGGGAAGGTTTTGCAGAGGAGGGCATCGGAAGCTTGATGGAGGAGCATCAGGGTCTTAAAGCTTTCGATATGATCAATGGGGTCGGTCTCCCCGGTGTAAGTCTCAAATTGGGGAGGTTTGAAGCCGAATGGCACAGGTGCATCCACTATGGTTCGGGAGAAAGGGGGTCGGCTAGGTCGTAGGGTCCTCCCCCTAAGCTCTTCTTCTCGGTCTATCTGGCCCAGGCGCCTCTCTACCTCATGAAGACGGCGGTACATGGTGTCGTCCCTCCGACGGTAATCAGCCGAACCTCTAGACTCGTCTTCATACGAGGGAGAGCGAGGGCTACGGCGGTGGTAACTTCGGGAGCGACGAGGACTTGGGGTACGCCGGGAGTTACTAGGAGCAGGACGAGGAGATGGGGACCGTCGGCGAGGGCTTCGGACCGGGGGAGGAGATGGAATCTTAGGTGCGTTGGTGTTGGGACGGAGATTGAGAGCTTGTAGGACGGTTGCTTGGAACTGCTGGAACTCGGCACGTGTGATGGGTGCCTCATTGTTCCTGGGCTGTTGCCGACGTGCAGGGGAGTGCGGCCTTCTTTGGTAGTGCTCGGGGGATTCTTTCCGACCCCTTCGGTTAGGGGACCTCCTGTATTCCCAGTGGCGAGGGGACCGCTCGTCCGGACGGTGTTGGCGGGAGGTTCCCTCTCAGGCCCGCTTCTCATCTATATGGCGGCGAAGGTCATCATCTTTCTGGCGATTGAGGGCGGTATTGTGGCGACCAGAGGCTCGGGGATGATGGGAGGCCATAGAGTCCGAAGAGGCGTTGTGTATGGAGATGTGGTCTTGGTGAAGAGGCTGTTTTTTAGGGTTAGGACCCTTTGGAGGTGGCTGATTTGGAGGAGGAAGGTCCTGTTGGAGCGGGTCCTCTGCTTGAGGAGGAAGCTGTCCCTGCTGTTGGGTAGGCTGGATGGGAACTTCTTGCTGCTGATCGGGGTTGGGTCCTCTGTTGGACCCTCTTGATCTGACTTTCCTAGGAGGCATGGCTGGAGAAGATCTGTTCACGAGGAAGAGGAGAGGTCTTTATTCGTTAGTTTCCTACAGACGGCGCTAATCTGTTGCCGCTAAATTTGGTGTGGGGGCAAACAGACAGTATTTGTGGATTCTTAGGAAAACTGAATAGTAAACCTGTATACCTGTTCCGTCGGGGTATGATCGTCGCTCCCGCCGTACACCTGCAAAAAGTGCGAGACACCGGGGTTGTTCCCGGCGACGCACCCTCCGACGCTCAAGTCAGTAATCTAGGAAGACTATGAAGGAGCGCAAAAACTGGAGAAAGATTGATTACCTCTTAATGGAGATGGATGGGGGGTATTTATAGGCGTCTTAGGAAACAGATTAGGAATGTGATCTCCGTGATCTGATAAGGAATATTCTCCTTGTAAACAGATTAGGAATGTAATCCCTAATCCCCAGTGAAAGGATAGATATAAATCAGGACCGTTGATTAATATTAATCAGAAACCCTAATTCTATCCTGTTGGACCGGGATTATTGTGGGTTGAAACCCGCATCCAGTTGAGGTGGATCCGTTCGCGGGTTAACGGTTCTTTGGGGAGGAGAACCAGTACCCGCTTCAGACCCCTGGGCTTCAGGATCCGTTCGTGGGTGAAATTACCGTTTTACCCCTGGGCTTCAGGATTCGTGCCCAATTTGGACGGTCTCGATTAAACCCCAATTTTTAGCTACATCAGCCTCATTAATATATATATTTTGTGAGTATAAGAAATTTTATAAAAGTGTCTTGATGAAGAGACAACACTTTGTTTGGAAATTGACACTGAGTTCTTTAATATAATTTGGGAGAAATTTTTGTTACTTTGTCAAAAGCGAAAATTTTATATAGTTTAAATAAATATACTATACTGTATTTTGATATAATACATTCTGGAAAATGATTTAGATTCTTACAAGTACAAATTGATTGAAAAAAATCGAGTTTACTAAAGGAAGAGTAGATACAGTACGGTCTATACAAAAAACAATTAACTAACTTCATATCGGTTAGTCACTCAGGACCAAGTGGTCCTCGGGTGCGCTTTGGGTCTAAATCTGTTCATAGGTGGAGGCTCTGGTCTTGGGTTCGAGTCTTGTTAGAGGCTCCGTTATTTCAAAGATTTGATTTTTCCTCAATTACAAAACGGTTGATATATAAGAAATTTAACCTTATTTCATATCGGTTAGTCACTCTGGCCTTTCTGGTTGTTGGGTGCGCTTTGGGTCCATTATTGTTCATAGGCGGGGGTTTGGCTCTGGCTTCGAATCCGGCCTTCTGCTTTTGTTTGAGTTTTTATATTTTTTAAATATAAATTCGATTTTGTTTGGGTTATTTAGAGTTTTAAAAATTGGAAAAAATTCTATTATTCTTCTAAAATTATTTAGACTTTATAAAAATTATTTCTAGAATATTTTGATATATTTTGTGAGAATTGTAAGTGGATTTTATATTAAATAATTTGTGGAAGAACTCGAATTTATCGATTAAAAGAATTAGAAGTGCTTTTTATGTTGAAAATGTAACTCTTGTATAATTAAAGAGACGAAAATATGGAATGCAATTACATTTCCTTCTCGATGAGATTTTATGGTTATTAATACTTCATTAAGATTATTTGAATTGCACACAATGTTATGAATGATTAAATTGATAAAAGAAGTCGAAATGAGATACTTAATGTTATGAGAATATAAAGAAATGTTTTTCTTTGAGAAAGAGATCATGAATAAAGGAATTGAAATATTATTTTGAGATTGAATGTAAAATATTGTTGATCTCTAGAAAGAGATAGTTGTTGGAATCTAGAGACTAGGTGAGACCTTAGTAACTAGCAGTATTTATTAATGAATTTGAAAGCTAACCATTGTGGGTTGATCATTTCTTGAGAAGTAGTCAGGTTGGGCTGACTGTCTCTTTTGTATTGGTTTAAGTCCGGTAGGGTAAGCTCGCTCTAGGTTGTCATGATTTTCTTCTATAAGAAACTAAAAATATAAGGACTACACTATAGTGGAGATGTGATGAAAGTAAGAGAAAAACACAAGTATGAAGGCCTCGAATCTACGGTGTGAGAGTGTTCATAGGATATCCACATGATGCGTCATGTCAAGGCATGAATACATTTCTAGAATATCGGGACCGTGGTGACGCTTGTAGGGTGCTTGGTGACTATGTAGTTCCATCGTTCCATGGCGGATGCGAATTGTCCAAAGGATGTCTGCATGATGCGTCATGTCATGACGTGGGATTCTCTCCAGGATGTATGGACATGGGCTCGTAACTCATAGAGCATCTAAGATACTTGCCGTAGTTATCGTAGTAGTTAAACTCATAACGAGGGATCCAACCCTACAAGATGAACTACGATTAAGGGCTTGCCCTCGGACCTATGTAGTATGGGATGCATAAAATCCGAACAAGTGTGCATTAGTGTTATTTAATATAAATAACTGCATTAAGGATTAGGTGCATAGCACCCACGACATCAGTAGGATAGTCCTTCTTTAGTTTTGTTTGTGATCAAGTTTGTGTTTTACTAAAGTATTAAAGAATCGTTATACTTTTGGCATAGCGAGGATAGCCGTGTATAATATTTCATCGGTTGTAAGCAACTGACGTTCCAACGGTTTTATATGTAGGACTTGGAATTTACAAGAAGATATAAAAATGAATTTGTTGCTGATGATTTCTTAAATGCTAAAGTTGTTACAAGTGTACATTTATCATTGTTGTATTTTATTCATTCCGCTGCGTGTTGATGTAAAAGACTCTGATGTAAATGAAAGTTTTGAATTCCTTGTCAAATTGTACGAAGTGAAGTGTAAAGATCCTGTGGAACTTCAAATTCAAACTTATTTGGAATTCGGGAGTGTTACATCCCTGATCACAAACAATAGACATTGGCATTCCATACAACTTAAAAACCCCCTCCATCAATATATGGATCACATCCTTGACAGTAAATGGATGGTGTATTGGAAAAAAAATGAGCATACTTACTCAATCTGTCAACTATAACCAAGATTGCTGAGTACTTTGAGCACGGAGGTAACCCCTCTATGAAATTCATGCTTGCGTGTTCCCATACTTTCTCGGGAACGGGCAACGGTTGAAGAAGAGCCAGCAGGAGCATGACAAACATATTTACTAATTTGACAAGTTGTACATTCTTTAACATAAACCTGCACATCCTTTTCCATACCCCTCCTCAAAAAAGACCTTTTCAATCTTTGCAAAGTTCTATCATATCCAGAATGGCCACCAGCTGAAAAATCATGATGGTCTTGTATTAACATTTGCTTAAATGATGAATTTAGGCTAATAACCACTCTCCCAGATTTATACCAGACTCCCTTATCAAATACATACTTGCAACTAGTATTTTTCCCTTGCTTTGCTGCCAAATCCTTGAAATAACTATCAGTTTTAGTCATGCCAATCACCTGCTTCCACCTATCAGCTACCAAAAGACACAATTGCACCAAATAACAATCCACATCCCTTCGTGAGAGACTATCTGCAGGTGTGTTATCTTTTCCCCTCTTATATTCTACATCAAAATTAAACCCATATAGTTTCACAAGCCATGAATGTTGAGCTTTAGTAGAAAGCCTTTGATCTAGGAGATACTTGAGTGGATCTTGATCATTTCTAATGAAGAACTTCCTACCAAATGAGAACTGTTTCCATTTCTTCACTGAAAGCAATATTGCAAGCATTTCTTTCCCATAAGCCGAGAAATGCAAACTCCTACCCTTCAATGCTTGACTAATGAATGCAATTGGGTGATTTCTCTGCATTAACACTGCACCCACTCCTTTGCAAGCATCACATTCCACCACAAAAGTTTCATTAAAATTGGGCATTAGAAGTACTGGTGCAGTTGTAACCCCTGTTTTCCCAAAAATGTATTTTTGTGTATTTTCTGTATTTAAATTTTTGAAAATTATTTTTTTCGGTTTTCAAATTTTTTTTGTCCAAATGTATTATTGATCTTCTGTTAAAATCTATTTTTAACAAATAATTTTATTTATAACTAGCTTCCCAATGATTCTTTTTATAATACAAATTATTATTATTATTGCTAGTATTATTTTTATTATTCTTATTGTTATTATTATTATTATAAAACCTTATTTTATTTGCCAGTATTTGAGTATTAACTCATTGTATACTATTTGATTTATTACACTACTGTATAACTAATTGTTATAATTGATTCAATTATTTACTTTCAATCTAAACCCTAATTTTATATTTTCTATTGGATTTAACCCAATTAAACCCATTACCATCTGTTTTAACCCATACCCTAATCCATTATTTAAACCCACACCCGCAACTACCCCAGACCCGTTATTTAGCCCCAAACCCCATCTGCACCTAATTACCCACACCCTTTTATTCCCTAACACCCATTTGGACCCATTACCCAATATCCCCTCACCCTAACACCTCAGACCCGTTTACCCATACTGTGTTACCCTACCCAAAACCTACTTAACCCTAAAATATACCTATATATATATACCTCACCTGTTTCTTCATCTCCCAACCCTCAGCCATTTCGTCTTCTACCACCTGTTTCCCAACTCCCGTTCTCCTCCTAAACCCATACTTCCAATCTCTCCTGTCCCTGTGTGCACCCCGACCATCTCCTATCTCTCCCTTTCCCTTCTCGCTGGTCCTCTCCCCCTGTCGCCGACCACAGCTAGTACGCACCAACCTGCACCTTCCCTGTGATCATGTCGCGAGCCACCACCTCGCCTACAGCCACCTGTGGCGCAATGCCGCCACCTCTTCTCCCTGCTCGCGACGATGCCCTGTCCCCGCAGCGCGCTCCCCAGCTGTGTCCCCTGCCTCCTCGCGACACGCAGCAGTGCCTGATCATCAGCCTAGCCAACGCTAACCCCTGGTGGACTCCCTCTGTGCTGCGCCTTTCTTTCCTGAGCGCTGCAACAGCAACAGACAACTATCCACCTGTGCGCGCCGACTTCCTTCTCCGCGACAGCCCCGGCCTATCCTCCCGACGCCGGTTGCCGTCCTCCGCCTTGCCGCGAATCCACTCCATGCTGCCCCTTGGTGGTTACTGTGTGATTGGTTGCGGTTGCATGGGTTTTTGATCAACTTCGATTTTGAGCCGTCCGTTTGGTTTGATCTTGATCATCAAGAACATTAGCTATTTAAGCATGGGCCATTGATCATCATGATCTTCATCAAGTGATCCTAGACTGTCCGATTGTCGATCTAATCAGATCACCATCTCCTCCATCATCAGATCTTGATTACTTTGATCCTGGCCGTCCGTTGATCTAAACTTGATGGATTGATTCTTGGCCATTCGATCTTGATCTTGATCTCTTGGATCTAGCCAGTTGGATCTCTTGATCATCCTCTTGATCATCGAGATCTGTATGTTGTGTTCGTGATTGCGATCGTGGTCATCTTGTGCATCTTGTTCGTGTTCGTTCGTCCGTTGGTATTGTGTTCGTGCTCGGAAATTCGTTCCCATTATTCTTGCTCTTTGCTTCGTTTCCGTCGCCATCTCTTAGGCAAGTAACTTGTACTCCAATTCTTTTGTTTGATACAAGTCAAAAATACCGCTTATAGTGTAGTTGGGTTCTAGAGACAATTTATGTGTGAATCCCCTTGTTGATATTGTCTCTATAGTGAAAACTTGACCATAGTTGCCTCACGACACATATGACATGAATTAACCTAGGTTTTGCCCGTTCTTGATATGATGTATATGTGAAACAATTATGAGAACTTGTGTGCTTGTGAGATCCATGTGATATACTGGCTGTGAATATGTTAATTACCCTATTTATGATGTTTGGACACTTGGTAGACTCGATTTCATGTTTGGTTGTGTTTGGATCAAGTTTTGTTGGATCTATGTTGATTTTAGTTTTTGAGGAAAATCTGTATTTTGCCGCTATTCTATCTTGATCAGTAATTTAGACCATATTAAGGTCATAATCTTAATTACAGTATAAAACACGAGTTTTAGAGGAATTCGTCTTCTTTCCAACCCCTCTAACCTTGCTCGATTTCGTTTTCGTATGTGTGAGATATGACTATTTTACTACAGAGGTGTAGATAAATTCCAGATTTTGTTTCTTGATAATTTTGATGACTAAATTATTTTGATACTTGTGCTACACATATTATTGTGATCTGAAACTTTGGTCAGTACTTCTATATCTATCTAGGAATTACCCTGAATTTTGGTGGATTTTATTGATGAGTTTTATACGCCATTTCATGCTTGTTTATGAAAGCTATACTTGTTGTATTTTGCTCGTTGTTCTGTAAAGAATTGTATTTTGCACCCTGATTCCTTTTACTGTATGATAAATATTCGTGAAATATGAAAGTTAATATATTTTGTCTATTTTCATCTCCCTTTGGCAGATTTGGATTTCGTTTCACGGCTTGCAAGATATTTCAGTTTTCATACAGCAGTGTTGGGAATTCCAGATTTGCCAAACTGTCCTTTCTTGATGTTTTTTTATTTTTGATGACTGAACTAATTTTACTGGAATATTATGAAATTTTATATTTTGATTCTAGACATATAGGAGAATACCCCAGATTTTTCCTGGATTTATTTGACAGGTTTTGATGCTGTTTGTCGGACTGCGAATTAATTTTACTGATTTCTGACTGAACATGTTTTCTGGATTCAAATCAGTTTCGAGTTATGATTTTGTGAAATACTATATAGCTTATTTATAATCGCTGGATTCGTGTGGAAGTCTATTTTTCAGATTCTTTGACAGATTCAGATTTGGATTTCTGTAGTAATGGAAATCACTGTTTTAGTACTGTACTGTCTTGCTGTCCTGAATATGAACATACACGGTTTTGCTCGGTTATGTGACTGTATATTATCTATGCATGTTTATTTGTTTCCCTGAACCTAATACGGATTATACCATGTTAGTTTGACACTATTTCGTACACATTCATGCCTGTTTGATGACCATAATAAAAGTAACCAAGCCGGGGTTTAAGGGAAAGATCTAGTAGCAGGTAATTATAGAAATGTGTACTTAAAAGGGGGCCCGTGTTTTCCATGCTGAGCATCTGATTACTGTTACTGATTACCTGAATGCACACTTCCCTATAGGAAGGTGTACTCGAAGGAGGACTAATAGGTTCTTACTGTCTGATTTCTGTTACTGATTACTTGACTGCACACTTCCCTATAGGAAGGTGTAATCGGAGGAGGACCACTAGGTTCTGACTGTTACTACTACTGCTACTGTTACTGATACCTAAGTACACTACCCTATATGATCCCCTACGAAATCTAAAAGCGAAACTGTTTGTTGTAGCAACCATGTGTTATAATATGGGCGCATGAAGTGCTACCTTGCTAGTAATACACACAAGACTGTAAGAACATAAGACTAATACTGTTAGACTAATACTGTTAGACCGATACTGTTGGACTGACTCTGTTATACTGTTACACTGGTATACTGAGCTTACTGTTACTGGACACTGTTAGTTGCCATATAACACTGTACTGGACACATGTTAGTATACCATACTAGTTGATTCTGCTATACCATGCTATACATGTTTTTGCTATTATTTAGATTTGTTTAGTTTCCTATGTGCTTGTATCCTACATTATAAGTGGTCCGTAACTTGCAATTGACTGGTACTTGTTTTTTCTTTTCCTCTTTCTCTGCAATTGTTAAATTGCAAATTTTAGAGAACATGTTCCAGACGGTATTGGTGACATGAAGTATTAGTGCTGGATTTTATTATTATTATTTCTTGTAGCTTGCTTGAACAATATTGTATTCTTGTTCTTGGATTTATTTTGTATTTGGACAATGTGACCCAGGATATTTGTGTTATTCAGATCATGACTATTTGAGATTAATATATTTTATTTCAAGTATTCTTGTTGGTATTTTTGGTTCATATGTGCTTGTTGGTTAATTCTTTGCTTTCGACTCTGATTATTTTGTGAGATGTTGTAAAGATTCTTGAACAGCTTATGGATGATGAAAATCATTAGCTAGGCTTTTGTCGCGTATCCGTATTCCATATTTTTTTTTGGGAAGCGGGGCATGACAGCAGTCATCATGGCTTGCTTCAATTTCTCAAAAGCATCAATTGCCTCCTTAGACCACAAAAACCATTCTTTCTTTGTTAACTCAGTTAGAGATGCAGCAATAAATCCATAATTTCGTATAAACTTCCTATAATACCCCGTGAGCCCCAAAAAACCTCTAAAGTATTTAACATTCTTGGGTGTTGGCCATTCCCTAATTGCAACTACCTTGTTAGCATCAACAGTAATGCCCTTCTCAGATACAACATGCCCCAAATACTCCACCTGAGTTTGTCCAAACTCACACTTAGACCTTTTGATAAATAGAGTATTATCTTGGAGAATTTTCATAACAATCTTCAAGTGCCTCAAATGATCTTGCCAGGAAGCACTAAAAACTAGTATATCATCAAAAAACATCAAGACAAATTTCCTCAAGTGTGGTCTAAATATATCATTCATCAAGCTTTGGAAAGTGGAAGGTGCATTGCTCAACCCAAATGGCATCACAAGGAATTCATAATGACCACTATGAGTTTGGAAAGCAGTTTTAGAGATGTCATTGTTGCGCATTCTAATTTGATGATAACCCGAACTCAAGTCAAGTTTAGTAAAAAATTTGGATCCATACAGCTCATCTAGCAGATCATCAATTATAGGGATTGGGTACTTATCCTTCATTTTTTGTTGATTAAGAGCTTTATAATCAACACACATCCTCCACGACCCATCATGTTTCTTCACTAATACAACTGGTGAAGAATAAGAACTATTGCTTGGTCGAATGACCCCTTGCTTCAACATGTCATCTATGAGTTCCTCAATAGCATTTTTCTGCTCAAATGAGTGTCTATATGGCCTAATACAAACAGCCTTAGCTCCTTGCACCAGTGGTATTTGATGATCAGCTGCACTACTTGGTGGCAACCCCTTGGGTTCTTCAAACAGAGATTGAAATTATTCCAATAACTCCACCATATTAGGTGTGCACTTCCTGTCCAAGAGCAGAATTTATCAAATATAAAATAAATCCTTTATGAGTTCACAATGCCATTTTATTTACTTTCTTATCACTGATATATTGATTGGCTGTAGGTCTTAAACCTGCCAATACCCAATTCTTCCCTCTATGAGTAAATTTCAATTGCTTCTCTACCATGTTCACAGTCACTTCTTTGACTTGCTTCATCCATTTTGCTCCCAAAACCACATCATGACCACCAATAGGGAAGACAAAAAAATCTTCTACAATTGTATAACCCTGACAACTGATTTCCACCCCAGAACATAGACCAGTGCCTTCTACTTCCTTACCACCCGCAACCCTAACATTGAACTTTTTCTTAATAGACAACTGCATACCTGCCTTTTCCACAACATACGGATCAATGTAGTTATGAGTTGCCCCTACTATCTATCAAAATGTGCACAGCTTTGCTCTTAAGGTCACCTTTTAGAATTAGACACTCAGTATTTGTACCTATATTTAAGGCAGCAAAGCTATCTTGATTGCTAGATTCCTTAGCAGAAGAATCAACAGCTAACAGTTGATTCAATTCCTCTTCTTCCTGAATACCGAATAAATCCCAGTCTCCCTCAATGTACATATAAACTTTGGTCTTGCAAACATGACCAGGTATGAACTTTTCATCACAATGGAAACACAAAATTTCCCCCTTCCTTTCCCAAATTTCATTTGGAGTTAGTTTCTTCAATACAGGACCAGTAGATGAAGTTGGTTTGGGTGTATACTGATCATTTGCAGGCTGATTAGATGAGATCTTGAAATAGGGCTTAAATGTACCCCTATTTACACTCCTCAAAGCCTCATTCTTCTTTTCATACTTTAAGGCAATCTTAAACGCCTCACTTAAAGATTGTGGATCCATCATTGACACGTCATGTTGAATTTCAACCTTGAGACCACTAATAAATTGTTGGATTAAGTAAGATTCACTCACTGATTCTACCAAGCAATTGAGCTTCTCAAACTTCCTCTGGTAATCTAACACCGAAGCTGTTTGGTCTAATTTGCATAACATTCTTGCAGCATTATCATACATTCCCAGTCCAAACCAACTGCAAATACCCTCTCTAAATTGCCTCCATGTGACTATTCCATCATTATTTTTCAGAAACCACCTACACCAACGAATCACTTGTTCTTTTAAAAAGAAATAAGCCACCCTAACCTTCTCATCACCCGCTATCTGATAAACTTCAAAATAATGCTCAATTTGGCATAGCCAGTTGAGTACATCACCCGAACCAGAAAATGGAATAACATCTAACTTTGGAGGTTTAGGAAATGAACTCATGATTGCAAACTGATTAAGATTCTTGCCATGTCTAAAAGAACCAATATTCACATCCATAGAAAATTTATCGGGGTTGAGATTACCTGATGGATTGGAAGAAAAATTTTGGGTCAAAATTGGCCCAATTGAGTCCTGACGCACATTTTCTGACATTTTAGCAGCAACAAGAGAGTTCAACTGCTCAGTTATCAATGATGATTGGGTCGCCATGGCCTGCATCTGCACAAATATCAAAGAAGATTGATTTGTCATTTCCTTCAACAATTCCTTAATTTGCTGCTCAACTCCTCTTAATCTCAACTCCAAGATTTGTTGCCGCTATTGCAAATCCAACTCAGTAACTTCACCTAGAATTCCTTTTGGATCAGGCAGATATGGTTCTTAATGAACTTGATCGCCAACGACCGAATTCCCAATTGGATCTGAGGGCTCTGATACCTTTTGATACGTTTCTTCCATCGTTGCCGCCATTAATAGAGCTTGAAAGCTCTTCTTGGCCATTATCTGGGAAATTGATAGAGAGGATTGGGAGGAATGAGGGTTAGAAAAAGAATGGAATCAAGAATGAAAGGAAGTTGTTCACAAAACTAGCCAAGCTCTAACGAGCTGCCGCTATTCTATTTATAAACTCCATTTACGTGCACATCACGTGAATGATCCAAACCGTTTAGGCAGTTACAAGTTGTGGCCCCCACGCACATAATCACAGCCCTTCACTACAGCTAATCCTACGTTCACCAATACAACTTATTATTTCCAATCGTTATTCTCAACTATTTACAAATGAGTCCCTGGAACTATAGGACTGAAACACAAACTGAAATGCAGATGATACTCCCTTTGATTCTTCTTCATTTCTGATACTCACCGCATCTCTTAGCTACCCATTTGACGTGCATCAATGTGGAGGGGGTTGAGTTTGGTGGGGTGGAGGAAGGAGAGGGCGACGTCGATGGAGGAAAGGGGGATAGGGGTTCTGGGGTGAAGGGAGAAGGAAAGGGAGAGGCGGGCGAAGAAGCCGGAGAATGGGGAGGGGGGGAGGTGGTGATGGGAGAGCGAAAGGATTTGGAGACGGAGAGGAAGCGGAGGAGGGTTTTGACGGAGAGTTTAGAGAGGATTTCCAGGAGAAGGTCGGTGGGGAGTTGGGGGTGGGTTTTTTTGTTAGGTGGAGGAGGATGAAGTTCTTGAGGAGAAGTCCAATTAGTTTGAAAAACTTACTGGAGTCCATATTTTTCATTTTCCCCCCTAGATTCCTTTTAAGTTGAATCCTAATTTTTTTTTTCATTCTCATTGATTTTTCGACATCAATGCAAAATGGTTATTTGTGTGCCCTTCTTAATCCTTATGAGTATCCTCAAGTAAATTATATTCTTTGTTTTAAGAGGAGAGCCACTTATAATATGATTATTAGGGTTTAAAGCATTAATATATTGGGAATTCAAAGGAAGGGATTTGGAGGAAATGTAGGGTTTTTTTGGGCTAGGATTTGTTCAAATTGAAAAACTAAAAATAAATAGGAAGATCTCATAAATTGAGCTCCCACCTATACAATATATTATGCTATGACCACTTTTAGTCCAAGATTTTTTCTCATTTTTTGTTTAAAAAAAGAAATAGAACAAATGTAGGAGGCAACTCCCACTATTTTCTCCATTCCCTGATGTAATCCTTCACCTTAGACCTTTATACTTATCATAATGATGTAGAAAGTGGGAGTAGAATGGGTATTTGTTGCTGAATTGAGCAATCCAGCAAAGATGAAAGTTTTTTCTTGAGCGTGCGTTCGGATGAGAATGAAGATGGGACTTCTCAAGTAAGTGGTAGATGGTGTCATTAACTGAGCCAAGGTGGCCTATGCGTGTGCTTAGTGGTATGCGATGTATCCTATTTTTTTGGTGGGTGACGGACGAAATATCATCCAAAATTTACCTTAATTTTCAAATAACATTTAAAGTTTTTCTAATACTCAAATAGCACCCGAAGTTTTTATAATTGGACCAAATAGCTTTTGCCGTTAATTTCTGAACAAGAGGATGATGAAAAGAATGTAATACCATTTTTAGTTCTTCTTCTTCAATTTTTCAGTTTCTCTTCTTTTGTTTTTTTTTTAAAATTTTGGTGGAGATGATGGCCGGTGGTGGAGATTGGTGGAGATGGTGGTGGAGATGGTGATGGTGGTTGGAGTTGTTGGAGATGATGGAGATGGTGGGCGGTGGTAAAGATAATGGTGGAGATGGTGGTCGGTGATGGTGATGATAGGTGGAGATGGTGTAGAAGGTGGATGGAGATGGTGGTCGGTGGGGGTGATGGTGGTTGGAGATGGTGATGGATTTTGTAATTTGTATAAGGAGATGTTGGAAATTTTAACATTTCACATGTTTCTCAACGGATTTAAACCCAGCAAGAGGTATATTAAGGGAATATTCTATTAACTTAATGAAAAACGTCATGTGCTATTTGGTCCAATTATAAAAACTTCGGGTGCCATTTGGGTATTAGAAAAACTTATGTGCTATCTTGGAATTAAGGTAACTTTGGGTGCTATTTTGTCCTTAACCCTTTTTTGATAATCTAAAAAAAGAGTTAACACTTATGTACAAACTCTATGTATGTCACGAGCATTGTCCTTGATAAAACTCAAAAGGCAAGTATCAAAAACAGGATCCCCAAACAAAGCTATAAAATGCATTTCAACCCACCATAGCAAGGTGGTCCGCATAAAAATTGACCTCGCGGAAGACATGTTGAACTGAGTAACCCAAAAGTGATGCTAACATAGCCAAAATATCATGATGGATAGGTTCGAAGCCACCTCTACAACAAACTCGATCAATAACATACCTTGAGCTGCACTCAACAATAACACTTCCATTATGCCCTAATAAATGCAGTACTTTAAGGGGTTGTTTGGTTAGTTGCAGGAGTACCGTAGGAAAAAATAATTAAGGAAGTGCACTGTTCACATGGTTTATTTAGCTTTTTTTTTTGTGTGCTAAGAGTTAGATTTCTACTGTAGCGCCACTGTAGCAGTTTTTTTATTAATTGTTTCTCTCTTCCCTATTTTTACACCATCTAATAAAACAATTCCACCAACTATTCTATATTAAATATCTTTATCTCTTTTCTCTATCCTATACTACAATAAAACTACATCTAAATAAACAACTTTTTTTAGATTCATTTTCACACATTTTTTTTTCATAGAGTAATATTTATGATTTGGAAATATTTTATAACCAATCAAACACCTCGTAGGTGCCGCCCACAATCCTCTCCTCAGCTACGTTGATGTATTTCATATCAATTGGACCACAAGCCACGAGAAGGGCCTTACTGGAGTGGTCACGATAAATGAACCCATATCCCACCTTCTCTCCCTAAGGCTATCAAAAGTGATACATCATAATGAGGCTCTCTTGAATGACTTGGGCCGAAAACTTGGGCTTGATGGTGAGTCTAATATTGGGTCACACAATATAATTAAACAATGGTTAGATTAAATACTCATACTCCAACTTCTAAAGCATTTATTTCACACTTTTCAATGCTAATGACAGGTATCAAGGAGAACAAGTGCCCTTTCAAATGTTTGTTTTATTATTATTATTTTTTTAGGGAAAAAGTGGAATATAGCCACCTTGTTTTATTAATGAAAATTTAACAAACAAACCCAGAAGCCTGGGCGAAGTTCAACAGTAAAGAAAAAAGTACTGGAAAATAGTACATAGTATATCCAACTAACATAAGAGAGACTAAACAAAAGCAGAAGAAACAGAAAAAGGAGTACAAACAATACATAAAAGTGGGGTCTTCGATCACTGAAGCTCACTCTAAGGTTGGCCTGATCGCAACCTCCTCCTCATTGTGCTCCTCTATCTGAAAGGCTCTAGCAATACTTTCCTCGGACCCGAAGCAACTGCAGTGGCCCAAAAAGAGATGAGATGCATAATATGAGTTAAATTGCTAGAAATTATATTACAAGAACCAAGAAAGTAAAAGTTATTTCTATCAAGATAAAGAACCCAGGTCGTGCCAGCAATAGCAATATACCAGGCATCTCTCATATCCCTTCTCTCGACAAAAAACTTACTAGCAATCCATAGATCCTCGTACACTAGGGGATACGTATTAGTGCCAAGAGCACTTAAGACCTTGACTAAAACCGCTTTGCCTCTATGACATTCTAGGAAGATGTGTTCTCTGGTTTTCAAAATAGAGTTATAGAAACCACATGCTGTCACCAAATTTGGCTGTCGTTTAGCCAGGTTTTTCCTCGTCAAAATAACATCATTAAGCACAAGCCAGATAAAAAGTTTAACCTTTAAGGGTGCTTTGGCTTTCCAAATAACAGTGGACCATTCTGGTCTACATCTACGAAAGTGTATCCGATTGTACATAGACCGTACCAATAATTTCCCATCTTTTTCCAGGCCCCAAGCTTTTCAATCTAGGCCAGCAAAATATTTAACCCCTGCAAGTGCTATAAGGCTCTGTAGCTCGTCTAATCTCGTTAGGGAAGCCTGATTTAGACGCTATTTAAACCCTGACTTCCAATAACCCCTTTTCCACGCTTTAGCCACTGTGATGTGAGGTCGTGTAGTTAGGAGATAGAGATCCAGGAACAAATCTTTTAGTGGGTGGTCGCTGCACCATTTGTGTAACGCCCCTGCCCCTAGCTCAGACAATTTATACAATTTATAAGACAAATTAGATATTATGTAGTACAACTGCCCACCACAGGCTACCTCTCAAAATGTGGTTAACCGAATTGGTGACTCTTGATCATAGGCTATTATATGTATATATTATTTTATTATAGTTTCTTACCGATATGGGATTATTCCCATACACATACCTTTCTCTCTCCGAAATCTTTGCACAGCCAAAGCATCAACTCCACAGGTAGGACCCCCAGTCAATGCCACGTCACCTAGCATTTTTGACCAAAGTCAGCATACTTGTGCTGTTTACAACTTTTGTGGGACCCCACCTCCATAGATTCCTTTTTTTTCCTTTATATTACCAACATGCCAACTTGCATACATTTTCAAACAGCACCATATATATATTTATTTATTTATATTCTTTTTTTGAAAACTACGAGGTGTTACACACGCCCCCCTTCAGAAATCAGCGTCCACGCTGAGCACGGGCATGCACAATTTAGTGCAGGATCTCCTTTCTAGCCGATGTGGAGTGGAGATTCTACTAGCTGCACCGTACCCCGATTCTGCGGGTGGTCCATTATTCCAGGCTGCCACCTCGCTCCCTTTCAGGCATACCCATACATCTACTAGCTCTATCTCAGGCATACATCTCGCCCAATTACCCACACTCGGTGTCGAAAGTCGGCTCTGATACCATTTGTAATGCCCCTGCCCCTAGCTCAGACAATTTATATAATTTATATGACAAATTAGATACTATGTAGTACAACTGCCCACCACAGGCTGGTGACTCTTGATCATAGGCTATTATATTTATATATTATTTATTATAGTTTCTTACCGATATGGGATTATTCCCATACACATACCTTTCTCTCTCCTGAAATCTTTGCACAGCCGAAGCATCAACTTCGCAGGTGGGACCCCCAGTCAATGCCACGTCACCTGGCATTTTTGACCAAAGTCAGCACACTTGTGTTGTTTACAACTTTTGTGGGACCCCGACCTCCATATATGCCTTTTTTTCCTTTATATTACCAACATGCCAACTTGCATACATTTTCAAACAGCACCATATATATATATATATATATATATATATATATATATATATATATATATATATATATATATTCTGTTTTTTGAAAACTACAGGGTGTTACAATTTGTCCCACCAAAATTTAGTAAGGAGACCATTACCAATGAACGAAGAAACACAAGTGTTAAACGGGTCAAAGGCCTTAGAAATCCCTCTCCAGAACCAAAAGACTCTTGGTCCCACCCTGAAACCCAGGTGATGCGTGCCTTTCTTATGTAGATAGGACTGTACAAAATCTTGTCAACCTTCGCCATTAGGGTGGTACATTTTTCACCACCATTTTCTGACGAAAGCCAAGTTCATGTCCTGCAGATCGATAATACCCAGTCCTACATTTGATTTTATTCATAAAAGCTTTTTCCCATCTAGTCATATGGTAACCACCCCTGGCCTCAGCTCCCTTCCATAAGAAACATTTCCAAATCCGACTGATTCTATGAATGACACATCTCGGCATTTCGAAGAATGATATATAGTAAGTAGGCAGATTAGAGAATACCGAGTCGATGATAGTGACTCTCCCTCCTAGCGATAGGGATTTACCTTTCCAATCGGCTATCCTATTCTCCACCCGGTCGATGATAGTGAACCAATCAGTTTTCCTCAGCTTCCTAGGTCGGACAGGTAAGCCTAAGTATTTGATAAGGAAGCAATCGACCTGGTAGTCAAGGATAGTTGCATGTATCCCAGCCTCCTCAGCGGATAGAGCAATAGGCACAAGTGCACTATTGTGGAAATTAACCCTCAATCCTAACCAAGCTTTGTAACTGTAGAGCACACTATAGAAAATGATGGATTCCCCCATATCTCCATTTTCATACAATAGTGTATCGTCCGCATACTGTAGGATGGTACAACCAAGGCAATTTCTACCATTGGCCACCATAGTGATCCATCATGCTCGGCTATATTTATCCAATATTGTTGATTCTTGATTTTGATGATCACAACACACTGCAACATGTGTCTATGCTATACAACTAAAATTGCAGGTTGTACACACAAAAGACTATTCAGCTGAACAAATGAACAAGCACAAAGGCTCCAGATAAAGACAATGGTTAAAGCTTCATTCAAGACAAGACTCAAGACAAGACTCAAGACTCAAGTCAAGACTCAAGACTCAAGCCAAAGTCTCAAGCTCAAAAGTGTCAATAAACTGTCGTGTCTTGTAAACAATGTAATCTTATTTTTTGAGTCTTAGTATGATGTAAAGCCTTGTCACACACACATACAATCACTATTTTTATAATGTGTGTTTTTCAAAAACATCAAAAAGAGTCAAAACAGTTTGAAATAATTTAACTGTTGAGTACCAGTCGATCGATGCTCATATCAGTCGACTGGCAGTACAAAACTGTTTAAATTTATTCAAACTCTGACCAGTCGACTCATTATGCCAACCCAGTCGACTGTTCGAGTGCTTTTGACCGTTTTCTATTTTCAAAATCGACTTCAAAAGCTTTTAAGATCCGTTGGTTGACAGTTGAGATAACTGTCTCCCAACGTCCAGGAGTTCTAACTCTATAAATAGAGTTCAGAACTCTCTGAAAAAGATCTAACAACACTTTTTAAGATTTCTGAGCATTCTTGAGCATTTCTAAGTGAAAAAGAGAAAAAGCTTTCAAGTTTCAAAATTTTGGTTCTCTACACTCAGTCCAGTATAACATCGGAATTCGTTTTGGACTGAGTATAGAAGTTGACCTCCTTTGAGCCACGTTCTACAACACATAACACCAACAAGGCTATAGGTTGACTGTAAATTTTTATTGTTTTCTTTTTGCTCTCGGTTGGAGAGTTAGACTTTAGGGTGTAGAATCAGTCGTTTCACTCTTGGTAGTAGAGTGGGTCTGCTTTCTCTGGTTGAGAGAAAGGACTACGGGTTAGACAAGGTTGTTGTCTTAACGCCGTAGGGTATTCTTGTAAACTTGTTTTTCAAGAATAGTGGAAATCTCAAGTGGGTTGCTTAGGGACTGGATGTAGGTCGGAAGGACCGAACCAGGATATATCGTGTGTACTCTGTGATTGTTCCTTTTGAACTTGCATTTACTTGTTACTGTTTAAGTTTTGTGAAACTTGTCTAGACAGTCGACTCAGCACAATATCAGTCGACTGGTCAGACTCGTATAAGTTGTAAATTAACTGTGTCTTCAGTCGCCTGTCTCAACTTTAAGTCGACTGCACAGAGTTATTTGTATTTGCATTTATTTTGTCATATCAGTCGACTGGTTCACTCCTAAGTCGACTGCACCGAAGAAAAAAAATTATTTATTCCGCAGTTTATTTTAATTAACACTATTCACCCCCCCTCTAGTGTTTGTTGCCTCGCCTACAGGATCCAACACTTGGTATCAGAGCAAGGTTAAAGGCTATGGCAACTACTTCGAATGTGAATCAGTACCATGAAGGCCAATCTACACAAAGGCCACCGCTCTTCGATGGAACAAACTACAATTATTAGAAGTGCAGAATGAGAATCTACCTCCAATCAATCAACTATGAAATATGGCACATGACGGAGACGGAATACACTGCCCCTACTATTCCATATGCACAATGGAATGATGATCAAAAGAACCAAACTATGAATAATGCAAAAGCAATGAATGCATTATTTTGTGCTCTCACAAAGGAAGAGTTCAACCGTGTATCAAATGCTACAACCGCACATCAAATCTGGCATACACTTGAGGTAACTCATGAAGGAACAAATAAAGTAAAAGAATCTAAAATCTCTGTTCTTGTTCACAGGTTTGAGATGTTCCGAATGAAGGAAAATAAAACTGTATCCGAGATGATCACCAGATTTACTGATATTACAAACTCACTAGTGGCACTTGGCAAGACATACACTCAAACAGAAATGGTTAGAAAAGTCCTTCGTGCACTCACTCCTGAATGGGAAAAGAAAACCACGGCAATAGAAGAAGCAAATGATTTGTCACAACTTTCTCTTGAGAATCTTGTGGGAAATCTCATGGCGTACGAGGTTCAAATTGAGGAGCGAAAGAAGGATGCAGAATCACAACAAGCAAAGAAGAAATCATTGGCTTTTAAAGCCATGACAGACTCAGAAGATGAGGAAGAAGATGAAGAGGAGATAGCAATGTTTACTCGAAGATTCAAAAAATTCTTAAAGAAGGATAAGTTCAATTCCAAAATTAGAGATTCTAATGACCCTCCTACTTGTTTCAGGTGCAATAAAACAGGTCACATGAAGAAGGATTGTTCCCTAGAAAATGCAAAGAACAAGGGAAAAACATCCAACTTCAAGAAGGACAAATACTCAAAGAATAAGTTTGCCAAGAACAAGAAGGCTTATCAAGCAACTTGGGATGATAGTGATTCCTCTTCAGAAGAAGAAATTGATGAAAACAATGAAGTTGCAAACATGTGCTTTATGGCTTCACAAGATCATGTAAGTAATGACTTTGATTCAGAAGATTTACTTGATGCTTTTAATGAAATTTTTCAAGAGTTGAAAAAAGAAAAGATTAGAGTTAAGAATCTAGAGAAAGTTAATCAAACACTTTCTCAAGAAAATCTTAACCTTGATAAGGAAGTGAAATCTTTAAATTCTCGCATTGCAAGTTTAGATACTGATATTGAATCTCTAAAAAAGAATTATGAAGAGATATCCAAGAACGTGTCTAAGTTTAACAAAGGCAAAGAGAATTTAAATGATGTCCTTCATCATCAAGTAAAATCTAGTCAAAAACATGGTCTTGGTTTCAAAAATTCTTCTATAAAAGAATCTTCTTCTAAAAACACTAGTAGAAATAAATCAGAATCTATTTCTAGTATTACACATAAATTATATGAATTTTTTGAAAAGCCTAAGGTAGTAAATTTGAGTGATAAAAGCAAGTCTGACATTCGGTTAAGTCGACTGAGTCCATCTATCAGTCGTCTGTCCAGAGGAATTGAATCTTATTCAACAAGATCAAAACCTCATATAAGTCGACCTAGCGTATCATCCAGTCGACTGACTAACACTAGAAGTCGACTGAAGGACACTGTAAAGTCGACTGGACAGAACAAGTTTGTATGGGTTCCAGTTAACTTAAATCAGAATGATAGAATTGCGTATATCAATTCATATGTATTAAATGTGTGTAATTCTATTAATTATATTCCTGCTTATGAAGGAAAATCAAACTAATTATGGGTTTGGTTTCTCCCAAACTAATATGTTTTGAACCCAAAATAAAAAGGGTACCATATTTACCTTAAATATTTTATAGGTACCCAAGAAAGATCGCTGGATACTTGACAGCGGCTGTTCAAAACATATGACCGGACATGCCAACCTTCTATCCACCATTCAAAGCATCGATGGAGGAACAGTTACCTTTGGTGATAACAACAAAGGAAAAGTCATAGGTATCGGCATGGTTGGTAAAAATTCTAACCCTACTATAGAAAATGTTCTGTTAGTTAGTGGATTAAAGCATAATTTGTTAAGTATTAGTCAATTATGTGATAAAGGATATAAAATAGTTTTTGAAAAATATGCATGTTTGATTTATGACTCTACTATGCAAAATATTATTTTTCAAGGTTTTCGCAAAAATAATATTTATGAATTGAGTTTGAATACAATTGAGTTTTCAAATGATTTTTTGTTTAATAGCTTCTAACAATGAATCTTGGCTTTGGCATAGAAAATTTGGATATGTGCATCTGAAGAATCTCTCAAAATTATCTAAGTATAACCTAGTTAAAGGACTGCCAAAACTATCCTTTAAAAAGGATAAGTTATGTGATGCATGTCAACTAGGAAAACAAATCAAATCCACTTTTAAAACAAAAGAAGTAATTTCTACTAGTAGGCCGCTCGAATTAATTCATATGGATTTATTTGGCCCTACTAGAGTTGCTTCTTTAAATAAAAGTAGATATGTATTTGTTTTAGTAGATGATTTTTCAAGATTCACTTGGACGTTCTTTTTAAAACATAAGAATGATGCTTTTGATGAATTTGCAAATTTTTGTGAACGTATTCAAAATCAAAGATCTCTAACCATAGTCACTATTAGAAGTGATCATGGTAGAGAATTTGAGAATGAAACATTTACAGAATATTGCAACAAGAATGGTATAACACATTCATTTGCATTTCCCAGAGCTTCACCACAAAATGGAGTGGTTGAAAGGAAGAATAGGACTTTGCAAGAATGCGCACGTACCATGCTTGTTGAAAGCAATTTACCAAAGTACTTTTGGGCTGAAACCGTTGCTACAGCTTGTTATGTTTTAAATAGGATTCTTATAAGACCTAAGCTAAAGAAGACTTGTTATGAGTTGTTTTTTAACAAAATTCCTAAAGTCTCTTATTTTAAGACATTTGGTTGTAAGTGTTTTATTCTGAACACTAAAGATAATTTAGACAAATTTGATCCTAGATCTAATGAGGGTATCTTTTTAGGATACTCAAATAGGAGTAAAGCATATAGAATTTTCAATAAGTCTACAATGACTATTGAAGAGTCAATGCATGTTACATTCGATGAATCTCTGCCTTCATCAAATTTAAATAAAGATGATGAAACTGATTCATCACCTTTAAATAATGTGATTAAATCCTTAGAACAAACTAGTCTGGCTGATAAGTCGACTGATAAGGACTCCCAGTCGACTGAAGTAAAGCATCGACTGAAGAACCTGTCAGGTCGACTGATCCTATTGTGATATCTTCAACTTTACCAAAATCTTTTGTTGAAGTTAAAGATCATCCTCATGACTTAATAATTGGTGACATCTCCCATGGTATTCAGACACGTTCACATATTAATATGATTTCTCATACAGCATTCTTGTCGGATTTTGAACCGAAAAATATACAAGAAGCTTGTGAGAATGAATTTTGGATGAATGCCATGCAAGATGAATTAAACCAATTTATAAGGAATGATGTATGGGATTTAGTTCCACGACCTCCTGATCAGACTATTATTGGTACCCAATGGGTATACAAAAATAAGTTAGATGAATCAGGACAAGTTGTAAGGAACAAAGCTAGATTAGTTGCTCACGGGTATAATCAAGAAGAAGGTATAGATTTTGATGAAACATATGCTCCTGTTGCTAGACTAGAATCAATTCGTATTTTATTATCTTTTGCTTGTTTCATGAATTTTATACTTTATCAAATGGATGTTAAAAGTGCTTTCCTTAATGTGTTTATTAAAGAAAATGTTTATGTTAAACAACCACCAGGTTTTGAACATGAACAATTCCCAGATCATGTTTATAAATTGAAAAAGGCTTTATACGGTCTTAAACAAGCACCTCGTGCTTGGTATGATAAAACTTTTCTTTTAGAAACAGGATTTGAGATAGGTAAAGTAGACACTACCCTGTTTATTAAGAGAGTTAAGAATAATATCTTAATCATACAAATATATGTTGATGATATAATCTTTGGTTCTACTAATAATAATCTATGTCAAGAGTTTGCTAACACCATGAAAAACGAGTTTGAGATGAGTCACATGGGTGAACTCAATTATTTCCTTGGACTTCAAATTAAACAGTCCTCAAATGGCATATTTATTAATCAAGGAAATATGCAAAGGAATTACTCAAACGGTTTAACATGGATAGTACGAGTAGTAAATCCACACCTATGGCTACTACTACTACCCTTGACAAAGATATATTAGGTAAGAGTGTTGATCAAAAACTCTATAGAGGTATGATTGGTTCACTCTTATATATTACAGCAAGTAGACCAGATATTATATTCAGCGTATGTTTATGTGCTAGATATCAGTCTAGTCCTAAAGAGTCTCATTTAAAAGCTGTGAAATGAATTTTAAGATACATTAAAGGCACATCTGAATATGGTTTATTTTATCCACGCACCGATAATTTTCAACTTTTGTCATATAGCGATGTTGATTTTGCTGGTAGTAAAACTGATCGCAAGAGCACTAGTGGGACATGTCACTTTTTGGGACATTCACTTGTTTCTTGGTGCAGTAAAAAGCAAAATTCCCTATCCCTATCAACTACAGAAGTTGAGTATATCGCTGCAAGTTTGGCATGTGCACAAATCTTGTGGATGAAACAAACTTTATTAGATTATGGTATTTCATTTGAAAAACCTTCAATTATGTGTGATAATACCAGTGCAATTAATCTATCTAAAAATCCGATTCAACATTCACGTACGAAACACATTGATATTCGACATCATTTTCTACGTGATCATGTTTTAAAAGGAGATATATCTTTAGACTTTATCTCTACTGATAAACAAGTAGCATACATCTTTACCAAACCCCTTAAAGAAGATACTTTTATTAACTAAAGAAGAGAACTAGGAATATGTAATTTTACTGATATTTGTTGAAAATTTTATCTGTTAAGTCGACTGTGTTTTGATTAAGTCGACTGTACTGTATTTGATATATACTTATTTTTGTTCTCTGAACAGTCGACTGAACCTTATTCAAGTCGACTGATCAGCAGATATAAAAATTAAGTCTCTTCTCGACTAAGTCGACTACTTTACCCTATCAGTCGAAAGTCGCGAGTTCAATTGTCTTCAGCGACGATTCATCACAGTTTTTGAGATAAAATTTCACTTCTTTTCACCCGTGACTTCTCAAATCAGCCGTTGATCTTTACCCCTTCAATCTCAGCCATCAATCTCCAGTTAAAAACCCTTCTCCCAGCCTCCTTTTTCACTTTTACCTTTTCCCCTAATTTCGAAACCCTAAGGCCAGAGCTGAAGAAGAAGTCGACTACATTGCTGCTGCTGTTCGAATCCTAGCTGTTCTTTCCCCTTTCTCTTGGTAAAATCTTCCCTTTGCTCTTTTCAAATGGCACCCAAGCCTTCTAAGAGATCACATGATGCTAGTTCATCACAAGATTATTCCAATATCTTTTAAGTCCTGATCTATTAGAACGTTGGTACTTAATGTGTAGCATTGTCATTTTTCCTGGCCGATTTGTCAATTTTGGTGACTTAGATAGGTTTAACCTAGTTCCCCTTTTTCAAAATTGTAGTCTTTATGACTATCTCTCTTTAGCCAATCAACCCGACTATTATCCTCAACTTATCTATCTTTTCTATACGAACATGAGAGTTGTTCAAATGAAAGATGGAGATGTTGTGATCCGTTCCTCTGTCAAAAATACTAAGATGACTCTCACACCCAAGAGAATCAATCTTATAATGGGTATTGATGATGAGGGACTCGATCTAGGTGACATTGTCCTTGATGATTTCTCTGTTTTATCTAAAATATTTTTGCCCAATCAAGGACCCCCAATGACTAGTAAAAATATAACACCTATTGCAAAATTAGTTGCAAGAATACTTGCTTATAACATTCTTCCCAAAAGAGGAAGTTATGATCAGTATTCTATGGAACTGCAACAAGCTGTTTATGCCATTTTTGGCAAAATTGTCATTAATTGGGGTCGTGTCATCTTTTCAAAACTTGAACAAAATCATATTCACTTTTTACCCTTTGGAGCTCTCCTTACCAGGGTCTTTCAGGCTTATGATATTGATCTCGACTCCGAGACCAATGTCGTTAAGCAGTATGAATGCTTCGATTGTGCTAGTTTAGCCCGTATGAAGCTTCTTGATCCTGCTCCTAGAACAACCCCTAGGTCTCCTCCTCCTTCACAAGTACCTTTGGCATCTTCTGCTAGACCTTCAGCATCTTCTAGTTCATCTCGTCCTCATGCTAAATATGAAGATCCATCCACTCTTTATGAATGTGTCAATTATCTTATGGAACATTCAATCTCTGTTGATTCTCAGCTTGACTCCCTTGACACCAAAATTACCCACCTAACCAATCTCTTCAGTTCTCAATTTTCCCCTCCATCTCAAGCTGCTGATGAAGACTCGGAAGACGACGATTGATGATTATTTTTACTTTTATTCTATGTAATTTTTCCTTATTTCCTATGTATTGATGAACTTGTTAGTTTATGTATGCGACAGTTATTTCAGTATTTATTTATGCAATAGACTGGTTAATTTTTGTTTTTTGTTGATGACAAAGGGGGAGAAATACCTCTCTTATCTATTTACTGTGTTTGTCTGTGTTTGTTTATATTTCAGTGTGTATTTTCTTTCTCTGATAAGTCGACTGTGTATTTTCTTTCTCTGATAAGTCGACTGATATCATCATAAGTCGACTGAGTTTCCTGTATTTGTGTTTCACATGTTTCTGTGCATTCTTTCTCTGTTCAGCCGACTGCCTCTATTTTTAAGTCGACTGATACATCTATTTTATGATACATCCTGTGTATGCATATTGTGTTTTTAATAGGGGGAGCTTTTAAATCCTATGCTTGTATTTTTCTATATTGTTATCAGCTATTGTGTTGTCATCATCAAAAAGGGGGAGAATGTTGATTCTTGATTTTGATGATCACAACACACTGCAACATGTGTCTATGCTATACAGCTAAAATTGCAGGTTGTACACACAAAAAACTATTCAGCTGAACAAATGAACAAGCACAAAGGCTCCAGATAAAGACAATGGTTAAAGCTTCATTTAAGACAAGACTCAAGACTCAAGTCAAGACTCAAGACTCAAGCCAAAGTCTCAAGCTCAAAAGTGTCAATAAATTGTCGTGTCTTGTAAACAATGTAATCTTATTTTTTGAGTCTTAGTATGATGTAAAGCCTTGTCACACACACATACACTCACTATTTTTATAATGTGTGTTTTTCAAAAACATCAAAAAGAGTCAAAACAGTTTGAAATAATTTAACTGTTGAGTACCAGTCGACCGATGCTCATATCAGTCGACTGGCAGTACAAAACTGTTTAAATTTATTCAAACTCTGACCAGTCGACTCATTATGCCAACCCAGTCGACTGTTCGAGTGCTTTTGACCGTTTTCTGTTTTCAAAATCGACTTCAAAAGCTTTTAAGATCCGTTGGTTGACAGTTGAGATAACTGTCTCCCAACGTCCAGGAGTTCTAACTCTATAAATAGAGTTCAGAACTCTCTGAAAAAGATCTAACAACACTTTTTAAGATTTCTGAGCATTCTTGAGCATTTCTAAGTGAAAAAGAGAAAAAGCTTTCAAGTTTCAAAATTCTGGTTCTCTACACTCAGTCCAGTATAACATCGGAATTCGTTCTGGACTGGGTATAGAAGTCGACCTCCTTTGAGCCACGTTCTACAACACATAACACCAACAAGGCTATAGGTTGACTGTAAATTTTTATTGTTTTCTTTTTTGCTCTCAGTTGGAGAGTTAGACTCTAGGGTGTAGAGTCAGTCGTTTCACTCTTGGTAGTAGAGTGAGTCTGCTTTCTCTGGTTGAGGGAAAGGACTACGGGTTAGACAAGGTTGTTGTCTTAATGCCGTAGGGTATTCTTGTAAACTTGTTTTTCAAGAATAGTGGAAATCTCAAGTGGGTTGCTTGGGGACTGGATGTAGGTCGGAAGGACCGAACCAGGATATATCATGTGTACTCTGTGATTGTTCCTTTTGAACTTGCATTTACTTGTTACTGTTTAAGTTTTGTGAAACTTGTCTGGACAGTCGACTCAGCACAATATCAGTCGACTGGTCAGACTCGTATAAGTTGTAAATTAACTGTGTCTTCAGTCGCCTGTCTCAACTTTAAGTCGACTGCACAGAGTTATTTGTATTTGCGTTTATTTTGTCATATCAGTCGACTGGTTCACTCCTAAGTCAACTGCACCGAAGAAAAAAATTATTTATTCCGCAGTTTATTTTAATTAACACTATTCACCCCCCCTAGTGTTTGCTTGCCTCGCCTACAGGATCCAACAAATATGACTGTAAGCGCATCTGCCACAATGGTAAAAAGGAGAGGGGACAGTGGATCCCCTTTCATAACCCTCTTTGGCACGAGAATGGTTGCCCCTTAGACCCATTAATGACAATGGATGTTTTACTAGTATTGAGGCATTGATTGATCCACCTGATCCATCTATCCCCAAAAGCTGCGACCTTTAAGTGCTTCCAGAAGATCCCAATCCACTGAGTCATAGGCTTTCTCAAAATTCAAGTTGAGAATGTAACTCTTCTTATTAGAAATGTGGCACGGATGAATGGTCTCCTCTGCCGTATCAACACAGTCCAAGATACATCGGCCTTTGATGAAGTCAGTTTGCTCCCTACGGATCAACCTATCCATAACCTGTAACAATCGATTAGTGAGGAACTGGGTAATAATCTTAACTGAACTGTTAAGCAAACTGATTGGGCGAAAGTCCCCCACCCTGGATGCTTCATCCTTTTTTGGGGATAAGAACGACTTCAGCATAATTAGGTCTGCCCTATTTGAGTCGGTGATCATGGAATTCTGCCAAAACGGCCAGCAAATCATTTTTGATCTCTTCTCAGATAGAACAAGATCGGGAATCCACCCGGACCAGAAGCTTTTCCTCTCCCTATTTGTGTAATAACCTCCTTAACCTCCTATTTCATGAACACTTCTTCAAGCGACTTTAACATACTGGCCAGATCGTCGGAGTTATTTTGCCAAAAATCCGTTTTAATCAGAACTTTAAAGTCAGCCTTGCGCCCAAGAAGTTCTTTGTAATAAGTCTGAAACACTCTCTTGACTTCCCCTTCATCCTGAGTCATACCATTCACTGTATGGATGGAGTGGATTAAGTTGGATCGACGTCTAGCACTGGCAACCCTCTGGAAGAGAGAGGTGTTCACATCACCCTCCTTGAGCCAGGAAATTTGGGAACGTTGTTGCCATTTTAATTCTTCAAGTTTATACAACTGGGCAATGTCCTCTCGCAGCATTAAAAGCATATTCCGTTCATCTTGGGATAGGAATCTAGTTTCCTTTAATTTCTCCAACTCATCGATTCCTTCCAGGATCGATTCGTCAGCCCTCCAAATGTGAGCGAATCTCGCCCGATGCCATTTTCGAAGTCTGTTGCGCAATCTATGATTTTTTTCACACCAGACCGTAGCTACCTTTGTTCACCGAGTTGAAAGGGCCCAACATTCCATGACCATGTGGTGGAGTCCCTGAATTTCCATCCAAGCCTTTAACCTAAATTTCTTAGGTCTACTATCACAAAGTTTGCCCGATGATAGAATAATCGGCACGTGATCAGACGTAGGTCTAGGTAGGGACATTGGCACAAGCAAGAGGGAAATTAGCCTCCCAATCTAATGAAACCATAACTTTATCCAGCTTCGTCAAAATTGGGGCAACTTGCATGTTGGACCATGCGAAGAGCCTGTCTGGAACCAGGATGTCAACAAGCTCAAGGTTAGTAATAACACGGTTGAATTATTCTCTATCTGCATCGCTCGAACCTCTACCTCGGTGTTCAAAGCGAATCTAGTGATATTATCTTCCCACAATCCATGGATGTTGCCAATATATTGGTCCCCTGGAGCCCCACAATATCTGGCTTCGAGGATAAGATGAGGTCCCTAACCATCACCCGTTTACCTCGCCCCCCTAACCCTCTAACATTCCATATAAGAACTATCATTAATAACCGGAACGGGTTACATTCTGTGACGACTACAAAGAGTGTGCCTAACTTCTCTCTTGCCAACTCCCAACCTCTAATATTATTGAGGAGAAATGCATTACAATCTAAGTCGTTGATCGTCAGACCACATGTTTGAGCAAGAGTAAAGATTTCATAATCATTCATATAATTAAAAATGGAAGCAAGCATATTAAGAGTACCTCCACCATCGAGTTTAGCTGTTTTGGCTGCAGCTACAATTTCCAAGTAGTCATCAAGGGTCTCCTCATAAGTCCTCCTAGCTATCTTGTGTACCAGGAAACCTATGTTCCTCTGTTGCGCTTCCAAGCTAGACTATGGTACAGACAAAGGGAAAATGGAAGGAACCATGTCTGGAGTAAGATCACCAATCCGTTGTGTATCCTCAACTATCTCCTCCAAATCCGAGTCGTCCTCCTAATATGGATTGTCATCATCTAAATTAAGGCAAGCTTCATCATCCTCATCGCTAGAAATGATCCTCGAACCCTCAATGGACGCCAACATGGGCCTATCTGAGTGTTCAAGAGAAAAGGTGGACGTCATAACCGTTACCAAAGGTGAAATAAAATTAGCTTGGGCCTGTGAGAGGATCATTGTGAAAGGAGGACAAAAGCAGATTCGATCACTGTGGAGAAGGACAAAAGCCCACAGTTAGAGTCGGTCGAAAGTGCAGCACGCGCACCGCCCGTGCTAGCATTAGGAGCGACTGCCTAGGCACCATGTGTCAAATCTAAGCAGGGAGGGGGGACCGATGTGGTAGGTAAGGGAGGGATCGAGGTAGTTGGGGCAGAATTGTAAAATCGCATTCTTCATCGTTGCCCCCCTCTTATTAGTAGAAGCATCTAATGGTGGGCAGCGTGGTAAAATCATATTAGTCACAACCGCCTTCCTCTTATCACTAGAAGCATCTTTTTGAAACCTTAATGAAACTCTTTCTTCTCTTTCCCTTTCTCTGAGCTCCAAAGCTCAGTTTCTTTCCACTTTCGATCTGGCCACAACTAACACCCTTTTTCTTAGCAAAATGTCAGCTTCCCGATCAAGCTAGTAGGGGGTGACAGAACCCTCAGCTCTGGGGTTTTGCTTTTCTTAGAGACTGGGCGCTATGTAGTGCCTGAGAAGCTTCTTTTTGTCAGATCTGAGCAATTCTCTCTTGCTAGATCTGACTTTGACGGTGTGGATCTGGATGGGGCTTGACGAACCGTTAACCCATCTTGACCCCCCGAAGGGGCTATGACGATCAGATCTTGACCGTTGATAGCTTTACTCTGCAGCGGAGCTAACCGTTGCTCCTCTTGTGACTTTGCCGCCTTGATTAGATCTCGATGAGCTCTGTCAACTTTGTGGGTCTCATCCAAGGTGGAGTCCCAAATCTGAGTCACCACCTGTTTGTACGATCGTCCATTCCTTAAGGAAGACGATTCGAGTGGAGTCCCCGCTCTAGACGCCACAGTAGATGTCACTGACGCCACTCTGGTTTCGAGGACGAAGCAAATGAGATAGGTTTCTTCAAAAGTATAGCATTTGGAAAATTTGGGCATCAATGAGATGTCTGGGCTTCGACTCAACACTCTTGCTGACACCAGATCTGATTTCCGCTTTGTTTTTTAGTCTAATTTCACCACCGGTCCAAAGTCAGAGACAAATTCTTGGAAAGCTTCCTTTCTCCAGCAGCGAAACAGTACATTATGCACCTAAATCCAGTAACATTCACCTTGGGGGAGCTCTGCACCAACTAGTGGAGTCCATTTGTTCAATTTGGCTATGAAATGCCCGAAATCCACAATGCTCATCACGACGACGTCTAGCATTTTCTTCGGCGAAGGGAAAGAGATGTTGAAGTGTAAGTGGCAGACCTTCTTGACCACCCATTCACGTTGACCCCTCATTGGCCACCGTTCATTAAGAGCATCAAGGAGATGCTTCTCAAAGGGTCTCCTAGTCTTTACCGTTCCTATCACGCACCATTGCCTGAGCCATGCCTCATCTTGTTTGATCGCTTCGAGGCTTCTAGCTAGGCGGATGGTCACTGGGTTATCTGGTGACTTCCTCGTCTAACTGTCCTCTGTTCCTCTTCTTCATTGGCTGTCACATTAGAGCAAATGTAAGAAATATGGCCCCATTTCAAGCATTTCAGGAATCTCACGTCTTTAGTGCAAATCGGCGTGGTAGTGCCCCGGGTCTCCACAGTTAAAGCAGAGGATAGACTTCTTCTTGCCTTGGCGATACTTCTTTCCATTACTGGTGGTTGTGTTGGGATTCCTCTTCGATGTTCTGTTCACTACCTCAGTCTTGGGAGCCTCCTCAGCCGGTGCTTCCCAATCAACCTCTCTATCCAACTCAAGGGGATTGACCAGGGTCATTGGACCCCCCTCTGGGGCTCTAGGTAGACCCTGCGTTGCGATCTTGGGCAGGGGGATTGGCTGTTGGTAGAGCGTGGATGGATTGGAAGCCGAAGGAATAGGGTGGGGAATGTTTGTATTATTTTAGCGTGTATTACATGATGGAACATACTTATAATGACAAATGAAATGGAAGTTGTTGAACTTGAAGCTTCATAGTTCAAGAACTTCAATTCAAGATATCAAGATAACGACAACACCCGTGTTACTCTACCATATTGTAAAAAAAGCTTGTTTAATGGTAAAGTTGTCTTAGGTAGTCAACACCTTCGGGCTTGTAACACCTCGGATTTTAAAATACCGAAAATATTCGTTTTTATATTTTGTAAGGGTGAGAATTATTTTTAAGTGATATCTTATTTTATTTATTTTCAATATTGACACTGGTATGGATATCTGTGGTAAATTGGTATTATTGATATATTAGGAGTCATGAGTGGAGATTTTATGTGAATAAATATTGTTTATTTTATTTTATAATTTTGAAGGACTATTATGAGATAATTTTGATGTATCCTTTTTGTATTGTTCGTATTATTAAAGAGTGGAGTGGAGCTTATTTGAAATAATTTTGGAGATGGGGGCTTATATGTAATATTCCTATCTATTTATTTATTTAATTATTTAATCAAACCCCATCCCCTTACTTCTTCTTCCCTTCTTTCCTTCTTCCCGAATGTAACCAGCACCGAATAAACCCATCGGCCTCTCCCCTTCTCCCGCTCAAATCCGCTACGTTCCTTCGCCAAATCCAAATTAAATTGGGGAATAGGCTAATAGAAGGGTTCTCTACAGATTGGAAGTGTCGGATTTTCGAAAGGATTTCGAAAAGGTAAACCCTAACTATTTTATTGTATAAAATTTAGTTGGGTTAATTTTTATGGAGTAGGATTATTTTGGTAGAGAGATTTAGAGAGGTTGGAAGTGGAAGATTTGAGGAATTAGTGGATTGTTAGAGAAATTGTGAGTTGTTAATAAATTAGAGTTTTGAGTTTGTAAAAGAGATTATATAGAACATGTTAGAAGTTAGGATTGGTGCATATCATGGTGAAATCATGAAGTCCTAATTTTGGCATAAAGCCAAATTTTAGAATATGTGAAATGGAGTAAGAAACTTGCTTCTACCGAGTTTAGTAAATGTATAGGAGGTTGTGGAGTGGTGTGAGAGTATTAATATGAATGTAGAAGGGATTTTGTAGACTTAGAACTTATTAGAAAAGAGGGAGAATGAAACTATAAATTTTGTGCACGCCGGGTATTTGGTAAAATGTCCGAGCGATATAGAGGTGAGAATTGGATGAATTCGGAGGCGTAGATGAGTCTCATTATTATTGTTGACCCTAATTTGAGATATTAGGACAAAGGGATTGAAGAAATTAGGAAATAGGAGATTTTCCTATTACGAAGCCTCCGATAAATATTTGAGTTCTTGCATTGGGGTCCGAATTTGAAATCCGTCAATGTAGCTCGGCTACTTATGTCATTTGTGACGTGTGGGTGAAGACGGATTCGAATTTGGAGGTTTGTAGGTCACGTTTTGAGTTTTAAGCTAATCGGTTCTATAATTTTCCAATTAGGTGGAAAAAGTTGAACTTCGACTGGCTACCGGGCGGACGTGGGACATCGTTTGCTCGATCCGTCAAGTGAGTATGTTGTATTTATAAATATTTTATATTGTGGCTAAATTTCATGGCCTTTTGATATGTTTTGTGGGAGTTATGCCAAAAGTGAATTTTTATTGAAAATATGGATTTTTTAAGGATCCAAAATGTGTTTTTGAGATATGTGATGAAATCGACTATTTTAAGTATATAAAATATATATTATGGGTTATTGTGATGTGTTGAAGTATAAAAACTAAATATATCAAATTGTTTATGCATATTTTTACCCTGTGCATGTTTTGTACATGTTTTTGGGGTATATAGGCCGATATAGGTAATTTGTTATATGCGGAGCCTTGTGTATGTGCTAGCATGCTATGGATGGATGTTATAAGATGTAATTAGACGAAATTAGTGATTGTGATCATGTTTTGAAAACCCGTGTAATTATAGTGCACGTTTGTGCATGTTTTGGGGCATATAAGCCCTTATAAGTGATTTTACTTATATGAAACATGATGTATGAGCTAGTATGCTATAATTGGATATTATGAGATTTAATTAGAGGAAATAAATGATTTTGGCCCCTTTTCTTGGAAATCTACATGTGTGGTGTATGTTGTGATATATATATATATATCATGATATTGACTTGTGATGTGATAAGTGATGAAATTAGTAAGTGGGTATATATTTACAGTCTAATTATGTCCGACATGAATTAATGGGCAATAGTATAATATTACAATGCGATGAATTACCTATTTTGATACTCTTATGATATGGAATTGTTAGGGTTATATACTGAAAGCATCACTTTTGTATTAACTTTATTTCCTTATTTTTTTGAATGAGAATCATATGGGCATATGTTTGCATATTGTGTTTATTATAATATTAATGCAAGTGTCTGATATTCTATAAGGTTGATAATATGGTGTGAGGTGACACACAGAAGATCATATTATCAGTTCCCTATGGAATATATAAATAGTTCACAACCTAGACGGACTTGGACAATCTATTGGAAAGGTTGTAGTGTAATCTGGTATTAGTCTGTCTTGACTATAGGTTTACACTAGTACACTTTGTGTGTATTGAACAGGACCACTTGAGGTTGTTCTCTTTGTACTGACTACAAAAGAGAACAAACACCTCTGTTATTATGGATGCTTATGCTCTTAATCCAAATATAATAACAGACATGTATATGCAGTGTGCATTACTTTGACTCATAAAAGAGTGAGATTCATTATGGATCAACAACCTCTATGAATTGGGTAATAGCATTGTATGTATGATGGGCTGTTGATTGTAAAAGGAATCCATGTCCCGATACGTCGGGTTGATGATGTCCCCTTAAGGAGCTCATAAGGATTGTCATGTAAACCCTGCAGGTGGATTACATCCGACATGACAAATAAAGTTGAGTGGTACTACTTAAGGATAAAAGATGTTGATCAATGTAGTTGTCAGTAACTTAATTTGATCGACGGACATTCGATATCTTAACATGGGGAGTTGAACGAGCATATAATAAAAGGAGCCCATAAATATAATTTGGGATTAGGAAGGTAGTGCAACAATAGCTCCTTAGTGGACCGAGCTATTGTTAATGGGCCTGGGTTGTGTGTTCGGGCTGAACACGGGATACCCAGATCCGTTAGGAGACCTAACCCTAATTTCTCCTCATGGTCCCTGCCGTAGCCTTATATATATCCTCTATTTCTCTGGCCGTCATTGACAATCTGAAATATAAGATTTTTCTCAAAACTCGTGATTCACGAAAGGGGAGAAAGAGAGGTCAGCCAAGAAGAGAAGAAAGGTTGGGAGATCGTCGCCCACACGACGTCCAACCCGAGGAAGGAATACGTGCAGAAGATCTTGGGGTCGCTGTCGTCTTCTTCTCACCGCAGGTATAATTTGTGAACCCTAGTTTCCGCTGTATAGGGTTAGATCACAATTAAGTAATCTGTTTATCTTTAACGATCGATACGCACACCAATCCGTAGTCCTGGGATTCATCTCAGTTCCATCAGGAATAACCTAATATGGTTCTTTTATTAATATTATAACTTGGTGTATGTTTATATGTGATTTAATGAAGTAGCAAATAGCATGGTATTCATAATGGGTGATGTTATGGCAAATTAAATAATATGGTGCATTTATGGTGTGTAATACTACGACATGATGGTTTCTATGCTAAATGACATGGTGTATGTATATATGTGATACAATGGGATGATAATTAATATCGTGGACGTCGGATATGTATCAAATGGTAAGATAAAAGATAAGATGGTAAGTGTTAATAAAATGTGTTTTTATTCACATGATTAAAGTCAAGGATGTGACAATTGTTAAGTAAAAGTTGTGATGCTTTGTGTTGATTTAGTAAGATGAAAAGAGGAGATGATTAATGCTAATAACAGATGGCTTTGTTGACCAGTACCTACAGCAATCCTGGGGGTTTGGGCTAGACCTCCTAATACCCAAGGACCGGCTTGGGGTAAGTGGACCCAAACTATGTTTGGGGTAAGTGGATTTTATCGCCCAAGCTATCGGCTTGAGGCCCGACTTTCCCTCGATGACAGCTATCGCGAGGAAGTACCCAGTTTATCTGGGGTAAGTGGTTTTTCCCTCCTGGTTTCGGCTGGGAGGAAGTACCCTATTTATCTGGGGTTAGTGGTTTTTCCCTCGATGACAGCCGTCGTGAGGAAGTACCCAGGTTACCTGGGGTCAGTGGCTTTTTCCCTCTTGGCTTCGGCCGGGAGGAAGTACCCAAGTTCTACTTGGGGTTAGTGGTTCCCTCGCTAGTTCGGCTAGGAGGAAGACGTAGCCTCGGACGAGTAAGACTCTGTGTGAGCATCGGGCCGCGTGTTTACTGGGCTGTCGGCTTTCAGTATGTTGGGATACTGTGGCTCACTGGTCGACAAACTAATAAAATAAATAAGTGTTAATAATAAATGTGGTAGTACAGAAAGTGGATAGTAAATTGTGAATTGTGTATGAGAAAGAAAGTAGTTGTGAATGAAGTAAATGTGAAAGAAAATGAGTTATGAGTTAGTGTATGAAAAGAAGTGATAAATGCAGTACGTGGTTAATTTAAAATGAGAATAATAAAAGAGACATGTATTCTTATGTATAGTACGAAGTAATTGTATTATATATGTGATCATTAAAGTAAAATATACAGTTGATATGAGTTGTCCCTTGGAATTGTGTCAAGGAACTACCTGCCCGCTATTTCTGTGAAATGGTGGGAACTACCTGCCTTGGCATGATTCGCAGGATGAGTTGGTATGAGAGTGGTAATCATTAATGGAAATGAAGAATTAAATAAAGTGAAGATGATAAGTGATTGAAGTGAATTAATAACCAAGCTATCGGCTTGAGATGTGATGTGATATTACCCAAACTGTGTGTTTGGAGGTGCGGTGATTATTACCCAAGCTATCGGCTATGGGGTGTGATATGTGGTGGTCCCAGATCGTGTTTGGGGATTAAGTGAAAATGATAATAAGATTTATTGTGTATAAGAAAAAGAAATTACTAAAGTGGTGTAGTGAGTTATGAATGAGCTATAAAACGTGTTTTGATGCAATAAGAATGTGCATTCGTATAAGTGATACGGTGATGATGTGATGAAATGCAAGTTAATTATAATGTGTAAGGAGAGGTTATGTTTGTGTTATATGACGTGAATGAATATGGCATTAAGGGAATGAATGCATATGTTTCTGATGTGATACATGATTTAATGCAATACAATAAATACTTGTACTATGAAAGTGGTTATGAAAATGATTAATGCAGAAAGTATGTTGTGTTATGATTTTGTATCCATATAAATAGTTATTAAAGAAAGATATAATAGCATCTTGTTAGTGATATTTATATAAGTAGCGAAATGCTAATATGATGATAATTGTGAAGAAACGAATATTCGGGTTAGGGGATTCAAATTGAAAAGGAATGGATTGAATGGAAATTCGTATTGTACGAATATAAAGTAAGGATAGATATGAGGTTGATGTGAAATATACAGTGGAATGTGTGAGTATGGGTAATTTTATAATTTGATACAGATTTGAAGAGTATTTGAATATAAAGCCATATTGATGATGTTTTTAAGTTCAGAGATTCAAGATGTATCTTCTTACTTGATGTTTGTAAGTTTAAATTATTTTCGTTATACAATTTAATTTATTTGTTAGATTTTTAAATTATACTCACACCAGAAATGGCTAACCCCTGATGTTCTCTGGGGGTTAGGGGGGTCCCTCCCTGAGAGTGGACAACCCTAACTCTCTTGCAGGTTGGTAGCAGCATGGCGAGGTAGTGATAGAGTTAGGAATTTTAATTTATCGAGATGTTAGATTATTTATGTATTTAGTATAAGTAGAAGAGTGAATAGTTGATGTATTATTTTGTATTATGGTAAAGGTATATGTATATAGTGCTGTGATGAGGTGAGAAAGTCCGTACCCACCTCGTTGTGGAGTATTGGGTTATGTGGTTGGTTTTTAAAAAGGTTTTTCTAAATTTTTACAAAAATCCTTTATGTTTTCAAAGGAATTTATGGTTTTTATTGAATATTTGATAATCCGTTATGAGTTTGGCCCCCAGAGCATTATATTATATTGCCTGTGTGTTTTTGCTCATTTTGGTCTGGGGAGCCCGTAAAATTATTGCCTGTATTGTGAGCTACGAAATTTTGAGTAGAATTCCGTAAGCTATTTGTGTTTCGGGGCAAAATTTACAGGGGAAACTCTGCCAAAATTTTTCTTGAATTATAACTTTCTTTGTGTATGTTTAAAGTGACATAGAAATTGAAAGAATTGAATTTTGAGGTTTAGATTTCGAAAAAAAAAAAAAAATTTTTTTTGGGGGTGTTACAGGGCTGGTCTGCTTGGATGAAAAAAACTAGTTGGAAATGAATTCTTAAGGGAGTACGGTGCATAGTTTTGTTTAGGAGTAAAAAGGCTTTGATTTGATTTTGGTGAAAGAATACTGTAGCACTTTTAGGGGCTTTTGTTTTCAAGCCAAAATGAAAGGAAATTGATGGAAGTGCATTATTCATAGGTTTTAAATCCATTTCTTTGTCATCACTTATTATATTATCAAAATAAAACAACCTCACATACTTCTCTAAAATTAATTTTTAATCCTTTTTTTTCTCTCTCCTCTTTGTCCTACACTGTAGTAAACTACAACCAAACAAACCACTTTTTTAGAAATTTTTTCCAAATATTTATTTTCCAAATAGTAATCTTCTAGATTGGATATATTTACTACCAACAAAACCACCCCTTTAGTTTCAAGTTTTCCGCCTATTATAATATGATATATAGATGTCTTTAAGTACATCAATGACAATCTTTTCAAATATCGTTTAGTACCTTATTGCAAATATAGTAACAGTCACCACTTCCCAATATAGCATGACGTTGGTTCATAAGAGCATCCACAGTCATTTGCTTATTTGCCATTTTCCTCTTTTTTTAACTGTAGCTCACACAGTCGTGAGCTATTTTGCCTTTTTTTGGCAAATTGGCTACAGTAGAAAGGGAAAAGTAGCATTCCATATAGCAAAATGCATATTATAGCAGACGAAACATCTGGATTATTTAATTATTATTTTAATTGATCGGACGAAACATCATATGATGTTTCGTCCGAAGTAAAAAAAAAAAAACCAAATAAAATAACCGTTAAATGAATTTAAGCGTGGGAATGAACATGATGTTTCGTCCCAATGTGAGACGAAACATCATGCTTCATCCCAATCCAATTTAAAAATAATAATAATTTTAAAAATTAATTTTGTAAATTTTAATTTTTTTTTTGCATTTATCTAAATTGATTTTGCAAATTTTTAAATTGGTTTTGCAAAAAAATTTTACAATTTATTTTAAAAATTGTTTTTGCATTTTTTTTTTGCAAAAAAAATTTCTGTCAAATCCGACGAATCACCATGTTTCGTCCGGCCACAGTGATTTTTTTGGAACATTTTGTAAAATTTTAAATTGTTTTTGCAAATTTTTAAATTTATTTTGCAAATTTTTAAATTGTTTTTGCAAATATTATTTACAAACTATTTTTAAAATTTGTTTTTGCAAAAAAAAAACTTCCTGTTTTTTTCCCTTTTTGGGACGAAACATCATGTTTCGTCCCGTATTTTTTTATTAATATTTTTTCGGTCTAAATTATTTTTTTAATTACAGACGAAACATCATGTTTCGTCTGTTTCTTTTTTAACGAACTTATGCATTTTTTTGCCATTCGACGACTGCAGCGTTTCGTCGAATTGGATGGGCAATTACATTGAACGACTGTGGATGCTCTAAGGATATGAAAAGATATGTGCAGTATACTTGGTAATGCATATATTTATGCAACCAATTAATAAATTGGAGTTTATCTTCGTTATTTGGCTAAATTTTAGAAAACTACACCCAATTTTGGGCCAAAATCTATAAACTCGCATATATTTTAATATGCATCACCAAGGCATTAAAATAAAAAGAAAGAGATTTCAATTCTGTCTATATCTTAATTCCAAATATAGCAACAATAACATATTGAAAAAATATAGTTGTTAATATATTGCAAATCATACGATATGTATCTTGATAAAATACGATATGTAATTAATTTGATTTATATCTAATGTGATTTATCTATAGTGTAAAATATCTCATTTTATCGAACTGTAGCTGCTAATTACTATCAGCGTTTTTGATATTCTATACACACTTATGTAATTCAGAATAGCTTAATTGATTTTGTTGACTGTTAGGTTGCTCACAGGTTTATGCAAAACAATCCTGAGTTCCGGTTCAATCAATTGAAAACGTAACAACTTTACGAATTGAAGTTGGTTACATATACATAGGGTGGCAACTAGCTCAAACCCGACGGGGTTCGTATATGTCCGACCCGATAATTAGCGTGCTTGGACTAATAATTCTCATTTCGGGTCGGGCTCGGACTCAATTTTTTAGGCCCGAGAAAATTTTGGGCCTAAGTGCTTACGCTCGATGGGCCCAAATCAAAATTCTATATGTGGATATGTATGTTTAAAACATCTTTGCCCGCTGTATAAATAAGGATTCGAAAAAACTTTTCAGTTACGACGACTTTTGATGGAGTTGCGTACATTTGTTTTTTCACATACATTTGTATTTTCACATATTAAAATTGATAAATCATAAAATATATGTCTATTGCACTTTTGTTTAATCTATATAATAAAACACAAAGAAAAGCTATCAACTGACTCTCCTTCAAAAGTTAGCAAATCAATGGTCTAGATCTAAGCTCTCAAAAGACCTTTTCCTCCCAAAAGTTTTTTCCCAAAACATAAATTCAAATCCCTACCCCCCCCCCCCCCCCCAAAACAACTCCTTTATTTATTTAATTATTTCTCTCTCTCTCTCTCTCTCTCTCTCTCTCTCTCTCTCCAGATCAGTTTGCTCCATCTATTCCCCATACTAGAGAGCTTCGATTTCTCTCTCTCTACCCCGTTAACTCCAAATCCCTAAACCCATTTGCTTAAAAAGTCACTTACATTCCATTAGCGAAGCCTCAATTATCCTCTCAAGCACGAATCTCAAAGCAGATCCAAATCTAAATCTAGTGTCGAACCCCAATCAAGAGGTCGTCGCCGATATCTGATCAGCTACTGATTCCGTATCGGCGACTCCCCTCCACCAACACGAGCGCAAAAATCAAGCGACTCCGTATCGGCGACTCTCCTCCACCGAATCGAGAGCCTCTACATGCGATGCGGAGACTCTAATTTCATATCATTAATCGAATTCTCATTATAATTTTTAATTTTGTGTGTGCAGGAAATTACTCAGTTTTTTTTCTGACTCGAATTTTGTGTGTGCATGGGATTTAAGTTCAGAGAGATATGATTGTTTCATTTTTGGGTTTAAAATTTTTTAATTTTATGATTTATTTGATGAGTTTTTTTTATTGGTTTTTATTTAAGGTATACGCAAGTGAGGGATTGATTATTTGGTGGCTTCATTTTGGGCTTCCAAACCATAGCAGGACAGGTAAGCTGATCAGCAACCTAAAATAACTTGGCAAATATGCAACATTAATTTCTCTACTACAAGGAAAAACACTATCGTGAAGTGTTCCATTCACTGATTATTAGAAACCATGGATAACATAACATATAATAACTTTTAGTGTATGTTTGGATATATAGGATTGGGATGACTGGAGTTTACCAGTGAAGGGTGCAAACTCTCCACTCAAGAAAGACAGTTAAAATAAATTTGTTATTGATCAATTTTGAATTTTTTTTTATAAAGGTGCAATGGGGAGACAAAGTGGAGATAAAAAAAATGATTAGATTGGATTAGAGTTTTCAGAACTTCATGTATTATATTTTGGTTGAAATAATAATAAGAGATATTTCAATTGCAAACTAAGTTGCAGACAAACAAATGTTTATATTATTGGTATTGTAGATACCTTCACACCTGCATTAAAAAGGAAAACTCAACAATTAATCACATGATCAAAAATCTCTACATTCATGTATACTAGTGCATGGCAAAAATAAATTCTTTTCTCATTTATCAATTAACAAGTTGTAATTTAATCTACCATAACATGATTCACTACTATTCACCACATCCAATAGCATAGATTGTTCTACTCTTTTTTTTTTTTTTTTTCAAAATCAAATCCTACACTACACATTTATTTTCTTATTAGCATGCACATTATCTATAATTTAGAAAGTAGGAGACACCCACTTTTATGTTTTACTACTCATTTTTCATCACATACAAAAGTGTAAATTAAATCTACTTTTCATATCTCATTCAAAACATACATTTTCCCAAGATGAAGTTTTAACATGAATCATGGTATCAAACATCAAAATCCCATATTATTCATAGCATGTATTTTAGCATAAAAATTACCTACATAACAATATCATCTCATAAGATTAATTTATAATTTTTAGCATGATATTTCTACAACTAGAAAGTAAGAAATCACCCACCTTTTGAAGCTTGAACAATTGGAAAAATGATCACCACTTCTAGCTCCAAGACTCCTAGCTCTTCTCCTCCTAGCAATGGCCTCCAAGCACAACACTCTCTTCTCTTTTTCTTTTCTTTCTCTTGATTTTCTATTCTTTTTGGTGTGTGAAATGAGAAGAAGAGAAGTGCTATTTATAGGGTTTGTAGAGGGTTCAATTTGCAAAATTACCCACCTAATAAATTACTCAAATTAATTTTCACCTCTTCACATTTCATAACTCCTAAAAACTCCTAATTTTTCATCTCCCCACTCTTCAAATTTTATAACCCTCAAAACTCCTAAACTCTTCGCATCCCCACTTTCTCACACTAACTCTCTCTCATTCATTCTCCCTTTTTCTCTCTACATGCACACCGGCCACACACAGCACACTTGTGTGCTGTGTATGTTGGGCTCCCAACTTTCAATTATTTCATCCATTTACCATTTCATTTATATATAACATGCCATAGCCCATTTCTTCATACCCAAACCGTGGCCCATCTTCACCATACCATATTCACATCCATATACAATCCATATACAGCCAACATTACCGTGGGCCCATCACCACTACACAATTCATTTACCAACCTAATTCATTTACCAACCTGATCACGATTTTAAAGACTATATATACTTTACATCAAAAAGTCTATATATACTATATATACTATACACCATATGCTATGTTTTTAAGTGAAAATTAGTTTAACTAAAATTTATAATGCAAAAATAAATGAGCACATATTTTATTAAATTTATTTCGAGAAAGGATGCGCGCACCGAAACACGTGCATCGCACGTAAAATATCAAAATGCGAAAAATCGATTTTATTGATGAAAATTTTATTAAATATAATCGAAAATAATATAAAAAAATATATATTTACTAATTTTATGTATTTCATGATGAAATCTCAGCACGTAGAAAGCACGTGCATTATACGTGCAGAAAATCGAAAAATGCATTTTAATCAAAACAAGGGGAAAATAAATTTTAGTTTTATAAAATAGATTTAAATATATAAAAATAAATAATTTAAACCTATAGAAAACATTATACGTAGTGGTGGAAGCACGTGCATCAAAACACGTAAAAAGCACGTAAATCCCAGGGATTGAAATATTATATTTTAGTTGATTGAAATCAATATGAAAAATGTGTAAATAGTACAAATCCAAAATATGTAGTGAAATACATTACAAAATATACGTGCGTAACACCCAGGGGCAAAATTGTAATTTCAATTTTGCGGGGTGTTACACTCTCCCCCCCTTAGAGTAGTTCCGTCCCCGGAACTCGCTAGGGTAAAGGTTGTATTTTGTACATGCCAAAGAAAATATTATTCTTGTATTTAAGAAACTGCAAACTTTAAAATATGCAATAATAATAGTACCGAATGGAAACAAAATGGTAGGTCATATTCATATAGGTAGAAATTTTCAATCTTGTTAAGAACATATAGGATAAGAAACTAGAGTACCATGGAAATCAAAATCATATAAAATGAGTGCTCATAAGAAAATTTCATAAGATAAATCCAGAATAATAAATGAAGAAAATATTTGTTGAAATATTAATTTAATAAATGGCAATTTAAAACTTCGCAAAATATGTAAAGTAATATTAGATATAAACGGGTAAATATAAAGTGACATAAATACATGAAGGACAAAATTTTAAGTTTGAAAAATAGGTTTAAAATATCAAGACTAAGGAAAATAGACAAATAATAAATATTCAAATGAATTAACATAAGAAAATATTTATTAAAAAATTTATATATTGAATATGGAGAAAGTACCATGATAAAAAAAAATCTACAAAAAGAATTTGAGAGGGAAGTGTGTAAGGTATCATGAATGACGGTCCAAGCTACCACGCTTCCACTGCGCCACTCTGATACCCAGGGGAAAATGTGCTCGCATACACTCTCATATTAATGTATACGAGAAAAACATCATGAATGAAAGTCACTAACTACTGCATTCACGACTCCAGCCATCCAAAAGAAAGAAAAACATCAGTGCATAGAGCAACACAAATGTAAATCACTTACATTTAAATCTCTATAGACTGAGACTCACACTCTAGTGTCTGCAGGAATAATATTGTAACTACTCAATAAGGTGTCACGGGTTCTAGACTATAGTTAATGATCTTACTACTTTTCCTAAACAAATTTTTTAGTCTATCAAGTTCTGATTTACTTGGGTTAGCCGTAAGAGTCGGTTCCCAGCTAGCGGTGGTCCGAAGACGCTTAAATACCATGTCGCTTAGGGTTGTTTACACCCGGTTGACAGAAGTACTCTTTTGGTTTGTTCCCAAATTTATCGTCACTTTTTATCGTTCCTTATAAACTTGTACTACTTGTGAAGCATGCTCTGATACCATCTGTAACACCCCGGATTTCAAATAAGGATAAATTCGAGATTTCACAGGATCTTTACTTCACTTCGTACAATTTTACAAGGAAATTAAAACTTTTTCAATAGTACATCAGAGTTCAATTACAACTTGGTTTTACACAGCGGAAGAATGAAATTTACAATAAAATATTTACAACATCTTTAAAATAAAACAGCATCAGCATATCCACTTTATAGCTCCTTGAATGGTCCTTTACCTGCAGGTCAATCTGTGGGCACGTCAGTTATTTACAACTGACGAAATGTTATACACGGCTATCCTCTCTATGCCGGGAATAGTATAACGATCTCATACTTTAACAAATCACAAAAAGATTGAATGAACATATAAAGTGTCAAAAGTGATTATTTTAAATATAAGTGTATGTCATGCCTTAATGCCTAATGCACACAATTTTACACTAGGATGACACTAATGCACACTTGTTCGGATTCTATGCATCCCATACTACATAGGTCCGAGAACAAGCGCCTACGTACTCCACCATAAAGGGCTCGATCCCTCGCCATGAAAACTACCCGGTAGCAAAACAAAGTTCAGACTATTCCACGAATGTGAATCCCAGCCTTGGAGTCCACCGCCAGCTGTTATAACAGATTCCACATCGTACGAACCGTCCCGTATGTGACCCTCTAGCCCAGTATATATATATATATACATTGGAGACGGTAAACACAAAAATCCATCCGTCCGACTACTCAAGATCCCGGAGTCCACCACTGACCCGTCCTCATAGTCCCGGACTAAAATATAATAATCCGTCTCCCACAGGGCAACCTCAGTCCACCAACTGGGTCTATAGTCTCGGAGTCCACCAACAACTATATAGAGCACCCCACTTACGTTTCCCTAAGTTTACTACATCTTCACTTATGTGCCTAAATTTTCTTAAGTTCAAGACATGAATAATTTCCATTCAAAGGATTAGTTTTACCTCTTACCGGACTTAATCAACAACTGTGAGATAGCCCCATGGCCATATCTCCAAATCATATCTCAAATATTTCTTTCAATAATGCCGGTATCGAGGTCTTACTAACTCTATGTCATAAACTTTCATGTACAAGAAAACATGGGTACACATACCCTTTAATAATCATGTCTTAAACCTAAATAATTCCATCTTTCAATTCATTCACAAAAATAATCAAATCTTGTCTTAACACTTATCCACAAAGTAATCATTTCATAGTCTTGCCACTATTCATGATCTAGTTATTCATAATAAATAATAATTCATTCACAATTTCAAATTCATACGATGTCTCATTTCAACACGATTCAATGTCTCATCTTTGGCACTAAACATGATTTACTTATTCACAACAAAATCTTTCATGATCTCAAAAGTCACATAACTCAACCATATTGCATTTCTAGAAATAAAGAGATTTCAATTCACCCTAAATCATTATTTTGTAAATTAAAAGTCATGCTCTTTACTAATAATTTTGTAGTCATTTATTTTTCTTCCTATCTCAAATCCACATTAAAACTTATCAATTACACAAAAACAATCTTTAAGAATAAATTCTTCATTTATGTTTTATGAATACTAAATTTTTCCCAAAATGAAACACTTTTGAAAGTTTTTACCCAACTGACCCACTCTCGAAACTATTTACCAAATTGACCTACTCACTATCAAAATTACAGATCTAGTTCCCACGGAAGTTTTTACCAAACTGACGCACTTTCGAAACTATTTACCAAATTGACCTACTCGCTATCAAATTGCAGGTTTAGTTTCAACGGACCCAAAAATTAAAGAAAAAAAGTGGTGGGGTTTGATCCCGTAATTGAACAGCCAAGGCCCAAGTATTAATCCGCTAACCAATAGTCCACTATGACTAAGTTGTCACAGAGAAGGATTTAACTTCTGAAATATCAATCTCGGCCTGTAGTTTAATTTTAACCAAAACAAAAAGAAAAAGGGGAACAGTGACGTTCTTAAGGACCCCCAACTAGCCAGTTAGTCCATTGTGACTACTTGGCATGAGAAACAAAACTAATCTTTTGTTCAAACTTTCTATTATTCTATTATCATCAAAACTCGATTTTCCTCTTTCATGTAATTATAATTGGTTCATCTATATTGAGTTTACTTTCTCACAGTAACCCATAATTTTATAATGCATAAAAATAAAACTAACTTTCAAATTTTTATATGAATTTGCATTTATTCAATTCAAACAAAGTTGCACACTACATCTTTTGCAATCAAAGAGTTTAATAGCATCAAATTTACATTACAAAAATATAGTTGCTTGTCAAAAAGGAAAACTCAACAATTAATCACATGATCAAAAATCTCTACATTCATGTATACTAGTGCATGGCAAAAATAAATTCTTTTCTCATTTATCAATAAACAAGTTGTAATTTAATCTACCATAACATGATTCACTACTATTCACCACATCCAATAGCATAGATTGTTCTACTCTTTTTTTTTTTTTTTTTCAAAATCAAATCCTACACTACACATTTATTTTCTTATTAGCATGCACATTATCTATAATTTAGAAAGTAGGAGACACCCACTTTTATGTTTTACTACTCATTTTTCATCACATACAAAAGTGTAAATTAAATCTACTTTTCATATCTCATTCAAAACATACATTTTCCCAAGATGAAGTTTTAACATGAATTATGGTATCAAACATCAAAATCCCATATTATTCATAGCATGTATTTTAGCATAAAAATTACCTACATAACAATATCATCTCATAAGATTAATTTATAATTTTTAGCATGATATTTCTACAACTAGAAAGTAAGAAATCACCCACCTTTTGAAGCTTGAACAATTGGAAAAATGATCACCACTTCTAGCTCCAAGACTCCTAGCTCTTCTCCTCCTAGCAATGGCCTCCAAGCACAACACTCTCTTCTCTTTTTCTTTTCTTTCTCTTGATTTTCTATTCTTTTTGGTGTGTGAAATGAGAAGAAGAGAAGTGCTATTTATAGGGTTTGTAGAGGGTTCAATTTGCAAAATTACCCACCTAATAAATTACTCAAATTAATTTTCACCTCTTCACATTTCATAACTCCTAAAAACTCCTAATTTTTCATCTCCCCACTCTTCAAATTTTATAACCCTCAAAACTCCTAAACTCTTCGCATCCCCACTTTCTCACACTAACTCTCTCTCATTCATTCTCCCTTTTTCTCTCTACATGCACACCGGCCACACACAGCACACTTGTGTGCTGTGTATGTTGGGCTCCCAACTTTCAATTATTTCATCCATTTACCATTTCATTTATATATAACATGCCATAGCCCATTTCTTCATACCCAAACCGTGGCCCATCTTCACCATACCATATTCACATCCATATACAATCCATATACAGCCAACATTACCGTGGGCCCATCACCACTACACAATTCATTTACCAACCTAATTCATTTACCAACCTGATCACGATTTTAAAGACTATATATACTTTACATCAAAAAGTCTATATATACTATATATACTATACACCATATGCTATGTTTTTAAGTGAAAATTAGTTTAACTAAAATTTATAATGCAAAAATAAATGAGCACATATTTTATTAAATTTATTTCGAGAAAGGATGCGCGCACCGAAACACGTGCATCGCACGTAAAATATCAAAATGCGAAAAATCGATTTTATTGATGAAAATTTTATTAAATATAATCGAAAATAATATAAAAAAAATATATATTTACTAATTTTATGTATTTCATGATGAAATCTCAGCACGTAGAAAGCACGTGCATTATACGTGCAGAAAATCGAAAAATGCATTTTAATCAAAACAAGGGGAAAATAAATTTCAGTTTTATAAAATAGATTTAAATATATAAAAATAAATAATTTAAACCTATAGAAAACATTATACGTAGTGGTGGAAGCACGTGCATCAAAACACGTAAAAAGCACGTAAATCCCAGGGATTGAAATATTATATTTTAGTTGATTGAAATCAATATGAAAAATGTATAAATAGTACAAATCCAAAATATGTAGTGAAATACATTACAAAATATACGTGCGTAACACCCAGGGGCAAAATTGTAATTTCAATTTTGCGGGGTGTTACAGTAAAAAAATACGAAACTTTCCGAGTAGGTTCGTCTCACGTAGTACAAGCCAAACCAACTTGTAGAAGTGAGTTTCGACTCACGGTTCGTGAGATACGGCCGCATACCGCTTACGGTTGGGAAAAAACCGAGTAAAGCGGTATACGGTCGTATCTCGTGAACCGTGAGTCAAAACTCGCTTCTACAAGTTCCGGTGGCTTGCCCTACGTGAATCCAACCAAGTCGGAAAGTTTTATAATTTTTGGATGCCATTTGCGTGGTTTTCTCAGCTTCCTCGCATTACAAGTTTTAGCATTAGAATTTTCTAAGTGCGGGTAGATTAGAAAACCCTTCAAACTACCTCCAAAAAATACGAAACTTTGCGGGCTGGTTGGTGTCACCTACGAGAAGTGACCCGAAGTTGTAGAAGTGAATTTCGACTCACGGTCCGAGAGATACGCCCGTGTATCGATTTTGGTTGGAAAAAAACTATTATAAAGCGGTATACGGTCGTATCTCGCAAACCGTGAGTCGAAACTCGCTTCTACAAGTTCGGGTGGCTTGCCCTACGTGAATCCGGCCTAGTCGGAAAGTTTTAAAATTTTCGGATGCCGTTTGCGCGGTTTTCTCAACTTCCTCGCACTACAAGTTTTAAACTTAGAATTTTCTAAGTGCGGGTAGATTAGAAAACCCTTCAAACGGCCTCCAAAAAATACGAAACTTTGCGATTTGGTTGATGTCCCCAAGGAGAAGCCACCCGAACTTGTAGAAGTGAGTTTCGACTCACGGTTCGTGAGATACGGTCGCGTATCGCTTTCGGTTGGAAAAAAGCTATTATAAAGCGGTATACGGTCGTATCTCGCAAACCGTGAGTCGAAACTCGCTTCTACAAGTTCGGGTGGCTTGCCCTACGTGAATCCGACCAAGTCGGTAAGTTTTATAATTTTCGGATGTCGTTTGCGCAGTTTTCTCAACTTCCTCGCATTACAAGTTTTAGCCTTAGAATTTTGTAAGTGCGGGTAGCTTAGAAAACCCTTCAAACGGCCTCCAAAAAATACGAAACTTTGCGATTTGGTTTGTGTCACCTACGAGAAGTGACCCGAAGTTGTAGAAGTGAATTTTGACACACGGTTCGAGAGATACGCCCGCGTATCGGTTTTGGTTGGAAAAAAACAACTAAAGCCGGTACATGGCCATGTCTCGCAAACCGTGAGTCGAAACTCGCTCTTACAAGTTCGGGTGGCTTGCCCTACGTGAATCCGGCCTAGTCGGAAAGTTTTATAATTTTCGGGTGCTGTTTGTGCGGTTTTCTGAACTTCCTCGCACTACAAGTTTTAGACTTAGAATTTTCTAAATGCGGGTAGATTAGAAAACCCTTCAAACGACCTCCAAAAAATACAAAACTTTGCGGGTAGGTTAGTGTCCCCTTTGAGAAGCCACCCGATCTTGTAGAAGTGATTTTCGATTCCCGATTCGAGAGATACGGCCGCGTATCGCTTTCGGTAAAAAAAAAAATTATTATAAAGCGGTATACGGTCGTATCTCGCAAACCGTGAGTCGAAACTCCCTTCTACAAGTTCAGGTGGCTTGCCCTACGTGAATTCCACCTAGATGGAAAGTTTTATAATTTTCGGATGCTGTTTGTACGGTTTTGCTTCATTTCCTCGCATTATAAGTTTTATAATTAGAATTTTCTAAGTGCGGGGTGATTATAAAACACTTCAAACCACCTCCAAAAAATACGAAACTTTTCTCCTTTTCAAGTTGTGGTGGCTTGCGCACTTATAAAAACACCAAATATAACAGTTTAGTACCCCTAGCTATTCTCCTTTTCACGGTTTCTTAGGTATGGACAGTTTCGAAGGAAGTTCTGTTGTCGGGGATAAATTTGTTCGTGCACAACAACTTGGCGAGTATCTTCCTCATGTTGACGAGCACCTAAAACCGAAGATTGGTATGACATTTCCCACCCTTGAGGATGCGGAAAAATTTTATTCATCATATTGCAAATGTGCGGGATTCGCTATGCGTAAGGGTGAAAATAAATATAAGGAAAACGATGTAGTGGATAAATCATACGTCTGTAATAAAGCCGGGGAGTCACCGAATAGCTATAATGAAACTAGACGAGGTACAACTTCTAGAACGGGTTGCAAAGCTTTCGTCCGTGTCAAATTAAACCCACATAGTAATTCACAAAGTAATTCGCGGATTCTTTATTCGTTAAATGAAGCACACAATCACGAATTTACTTCACCCGGTAGACCTCACTTGCTACCTCGAAACCGTGAATTGACTAAGACAGACAAAAATGTAATTGGTCAACTTACCGAAGCTAATGTCCCTGTATGCAAACAAATGCTATTTTTTGAAGGTGCAAGTGGAGGTAATGAGAAAATTGGATTCACCGAAACCGATGTAAGAAATCTCAGGAGAAACGAGTTGGAGGTTTTAAAAGGACACGACGGACAAATGCTACTTGAGTTTTTTGAATCGAAAAAGGCGATCGATCCCTTATTCTATTTTGATTACCAATGTGACCCCGAAGGGCGATTGACACATTGTGTCTGGGTGGACGGTATCGCTAGAAATAATTACAAAGTATTTGCGGATGTTCTCTGCTTTGATGCTACCTATAACACAAACCGATACGGGATGTTGTTCGTACAATTTGTTGGATTCAACCATCATTGGCAATCAATATTCCTAGGTTGTGGGTTCATCCCCAATGAGAAGACATCCTCATTTGAGTGGTTCTTTGAAAAGTGGCGTGCTGCAATGCCATGTGATCCGATCAACATCGTGACAGATGAGGATCGCGGGATAACTTCTGCAATTTCCAAAGTTTTCCCAATCACGTCACATAGATATTGCATTTGGCATATTTTGGATAAGCTACCGCATGAAGTTCGAATGTCGAATAACGTTGATGAGTTCAGGGATGCTTTGAAGACTATCATTTATACGGCAGAATTTAAAACAGAATTCGAAGAGAAGTGAAAAAATTTGATCTCTCCGTACAAATTAGAAAATAACAAATGGTTGAAGGAAAAATTTGAGATCCGGAAAAAATGGGCCCCTGTGTACGCAAGAGACTCATTTTGGGGGGGCATGTTGAGTACCCAACGTAGCGAATCGCTACATTCATCCTTGAAGCACCATACTCATAAAAAGTACTCACTACATGAATTTGCTATCATCTTTGACCGACTCTTAGTAAAACAAAGACACGATGAACTTAAAGAAACACATCGTAATCGCGAGGAGCGGCCAAAATTGAAGACCGAGTGGGCATTGGAGTCACAAATGGCAGGGACATACACTTTGAAGATTTTCTACAAATTTCAACAAGAAGTTGTCAAAAGCTTATTACTTAATGTGAGTTTAATTGCGAGTATGGATACACCAGATAGTGCAGCTTATTCTGTAACAGTTTGTGGAAATTCAGAACCGGGGAGGGTGATTTCTTATTGTAAAATCACTAAAATTGCTAAATGCCCTTGTTCCATGTACTACTTCATAGGCATTCCCTGCAAACATCTACTTGCAGTTATTCGGTTCACAGATCACATCGCTCTACCCGAACAATATATTTGTAGGCGATAGACCAGGGATCAAATGAGGAGAAGCAGTATACCGGTTTCCAATAATATGAGCGACAATTTTGCTTCGCGTTATTGTGAACTGAGTATGCACTCAAGACATATGGTCGATCTTGGTTGTTCTTCAGAGCGAGGATACAAGTACATGCTCGACCACATGCTGAAGGGAATTGAAGGCTTTGCTAAGATTGAGTCAGTGAACAGCACACCACACGAAGGTAGCGCACAATCTGAGAGTGGTGGACAAGCACATGGACATGCACATGTAGGTGACCCTGTACAGTGCACCATAAAGGGGAGGCCTAAAGGGAAATGGTTGAAGTCGGTAAGAGAAGGTCAAAAAACGAAGAGGCCCAAGACTTTGCAGGACATGTCTTCATGTCGTAGGCCACGATTCACGGAATTGCCCCAAAAATGTAGCAAGGTATTATATCAGAGATTTTGTATTTGTTAATTGGACTCAATAAATGTTATTTTGGTCAGTACTAACTCATTCTTCTTCCCTTTTTAGTGGATCGGTGGGGAATGAAGAAGCTCCAAACGCTGTAGAGAGTGATGATGACGAAGGCGAAGGTTCGTGCTAAGGGGGCTTTAAGAAATTTATTAATATGTATGTCATATCAAAATTTCAAAATAATCACCGAATAATTGCCGAATTTTATATTTATTCGTGCAGATTTTTATTAATTTCGACTGGATTGTTAACTTTGTTTTTTTTTTAATTTTCTGGTATAGGTCCGGAATGAAACAAGAAAAACGCGCCCAAATGGAAAGACGCAATGCTTTGAAAAATTGTGTTGCTTTTGGATTGTATATATGTGTGGATAATTGCCGTAGGCTTGTTAGGTACAAGTAAATTAATGATGTTTTTAATCATAATGTAATTTCTGTATGTCAGTTTATTTTGTGTATTTGTGAACAAAGATATGTTACTATGGATTTTGACCAGGCATTTTTGGTTGCGAATGCTTATTGCTGTCGGAAAATATGAAATTGGTAGATGTGTACAATTTGGGGAACTCATTCTGTCTGTGAATTTTGTGTTAACGAAAATTGTCTGCATGCCGATGTGAACAGATTTGTTATTTGTGTTGGAGATTGTGTATTTTGTGGATGATATATCTATATTGTGGAAAATTATGAAATGTATGCAGTATTCAGAAGACGAGATGTTGCAGATATTTTATAAACTAGCCCGTCGTTGGGGATAACTGATTAAGGAGATAGATATTGGCAGTCCTTAACCAATACTTCACATGTAAGTTCGGCCAATATCTCTCCACTTAACCCGTTGTTGGTATTAACGGTTCAATATAACCTAACCCGTTATCAGTACTTTGGCAGTACTTTGGTCCAATATTTCACATATAGGGGTTTTAGTTCGGCCAATATCTCTCTACTTAACCCGTTGTTGGCGTTAACGGTTTAATATAACCTAACCCGTTATCAGCAATAACGGGTTAAGGAGATAGATATTGGCAGTACTTTGGTCCAATACTTCACATATAGGGGTTTTAGTTCGGCCAATATCTCTCTACTTAACCCGTTGTTGGAGTTATCGGTTTAATTTAACCTAACCCGTTATCAGCAATAACGGGTTAAAGAGATAGATATTGGCAGTACTTTGGTCCAACACATCACATATAGGGGTTTATTTCGGCCAATATCTCTCTACTTAACCCGTTGTTGGCGTTAACGGTTTAATTTAACCTAACCCGTTATCAACAATAACGGATTAAAGAGATAGATATTGGCAGTACTTTGGTCCAACACTTCACATGTAGTGGCTGAAGCTCAGCCAATATCTCTCCACTTAGCCCGTCATTGGCGTTGACTATTTATTACCTGTTAGTCAACGAAGGTCTAACACAATATTTGAAAAAGGAGCAGCAAGGACAACAATTGTCCCCACCAAATTGATACACATCTCAACTTGTACAGTGTCTGTAAATTAGCCCTGGTTAACCCGTTATTGGTGATAACGGGTTAATTACAACTAACCCGTTCTTGGCAACGACGGGTTAAGTACTTGTGAACTTCTGCCAATATACTTTAACTGAACCCGTTAATGATGATAACGGGTTAAGTACTTGTACCCGTGATCGTCAGTAACGGGTTAAGTGTACCTAAATCAGTTGTACTTGTATAGTATTAAATTGCATGTAAAAAAAATGTGTAAACAAGTATGTCAATATAACTTATAGTTCACTGAATGTAAAAAAAATTTATGATAGACTACAAATATTAAATACGTTAATATTTGTAGCTGGGAGGTGATAGATAATTCCAGACGCCTCTCCACTGTAGAGTTTATAGATATTTAAGTTCTATCATTAATCGCATACGTCTCTTCACTCTTTACGTACATTTCCTTCTGAACCCTACAAAATAGACAGTCATATGTATGTGCTTTGTTTTTTTATATTTATTTTTAATTTCTTGGCTAGCCACGTAACTAACCAATATAAAATTGATCACATCAAACGGATATTAAAATTAACACAATTTTATTTGTATTTTGGTTCATAAAAAACAATATAAAAAATGTTGTAGGTTAGGGTTAGGGTTAGTCTAGGGTTAGTAGGGTTACGGTTAGGGTTAGGGTTAGGGTTGGAGTATCCACTCCTTTTCTCTTCGTAGCAGACACTTTAATATGGAAAAAACCTGAAGTGCATATACAAAAGTAGATCGCCACATGTAGCCTATATATTGGCTACAACCACATGTATATCCCCAAATGTAGAGTCTCCACTCATTTGACTTTTAATAGTGTCTGCTTTGAGATTGAGTTCTACATGTTTAGCTTGTTATGGGGGAAAAACCACATGTAGATCCCACATGTACCCTATACAGGGAAAAAACCACATGTAGATTCCACATGTAGTCTTTATGGGGGAAAAACCATATGTAGATCCCCACATGTAGTCTATGTATGGGAAAAACCATATGTAGATCTCCTAACGTGTGTACATGAGGGATGCACTTATTGTGGAAGGACTAATAAGAATCATCTTAGGCTTTCTTGCTGGTCCTCATTCTAATTTGCGGTGTTGAGATCCCTAATGGAAAGGCCTAATCAGATGAGATTAATTGGCGATCAAGAACTGGAACTGTACATGGGATCCGCATCCCATATTAAATAGTGTCTGCGATAATAGTAGGCAGGTGCTGAATTATGCTTGTTTAGCTTGGTGCTTTTTCCCATTTAGGTGTATGTTCAAATTTTTTTGGCTTGTGGTGGTCACTTGGCTTAGATGACAACACCACTTCTTGTGTGAAGACCACATATAGATTTCCACATGAAGTTTATATGGGTGAAAAACCACATGTAGAATCCCACATGTAGCCTATACAGGCAAAAAACCATATGTAGATTCCCACATGAAGTCTATATGGGTGAAAAACCACATGTAGCACTTAATATGTAGCCTATGTATGGGAAAAACCATATGTAGATTCCCTAATGTGGGTACATGAGGCATGCACTTATTGTGGAATGACTGATAAGAATCATTTTAGGCTTTCTTGCTGGTCCTCATTCTAATTTGCCGTTGATAGACTCTAACTTTTGCTTTTCTTCATAGTAGAACAAGTTCAATATTAGAAAAACCACATGTAGATCCCACATGTAGCCCATATGAGGGAAAAACCACATGTAGATCCTAAAATCCACGTACAAAAAGACCAATAAAGGGTTTGGATCAACACTGATGATGAGGGTATTCCTAATGGAAAAGCCCCTCTGTGTTATTAGAGCGCAATGCCACCAGATCTAATATAGATGGCTAACAAAAACTGGATCGGATCACATGTGTGGGCACGAGTTTACATGTAGTACACAATAAGTGCATGTGGGAGAAGATATATTTGATTGACTGATGGATCGATGGATTCATTAGTGTGGAAATTAGAACGGCCTGTTAATGTACTACAAGTTAACGACTCGTACCACAAATTAAGATACTTGCCATGTTTTACATGTGGTTCCACATGTTACGAAGTCAAATATAGATGTGGGGATCCACAAATATGAACCGAATTAATCAAAACAAAACACATGCACTCACCAATAACCCTATCTTAACCTAACCCTAACCCTAACCCGACACTAACCCTACCTTAACCTAACCCTAACCCTCAGTACAAAAAAAATGCGTACTTTAATTTTTTTACTTTCACAAAACTTATTATGGTAACAAATTTAGAGTGGTTAGTTACGAGAGAATAAATGGAAAATTATAAAAATAATAAACAATTTATGTGCATATTAATATCACCTTGCACACTTCTGGAGACAGTTCTCGCAAAGAGTGAAGAGAAATTTGTAGAAAACCCAAAATTTCAAACGCCTTAAACCGTTATTCACAACAACGGATTAGCTAACCTTAACCCGTCACATATAAGAACGGGTTAAGTATGTAGATTTTGGCAGTATAATTTTAAAAGCTTGTATAGGGTCCTGGCAATAACTCTCTACCTAACCCGTTCTTGTGAACGGCGGGTTATGGAACTTAACCCGTTATTCCCAAGAACGATTTAGAGACAGCGATATTAGCAGTAGTTTGGTCTGTATGAATTATATTACTGCCAATATCGCTCTACTTAAGCCGTTGTTGTGAAGAACGGGTTAAGTTCACTTAACCCGTTGTTCATAGTGGCGGGTTAAGAAGATCCATATTAGCAGAACTTAACCAAGACATGGTCTGTAGGCTCCCAACGGACTGTCAATATCTCTCCACTTAACCCTGTCCTTGCTGATAACGGGTTAAGTTAATTAACCCATTATCGTAAATAACGGGTTAAGTGTTTATATTTGTGCAGCACTCAGCCTATGTTTTGGGTGGTGTACATTTTTCCTTATACAGAAATGACTTCATCAAATGTTGTTCACAAATTCACGAATGAAAGCACATCAAAGTAAATAAGACAACAGATATATTCACAAGAAACTTGAAGGCGTACAAAAGTCCAATAACGACCAACCACTTAATTACTTGAAATAAATTCAATATTCACAAAATCCAAAAATTTACAACAAAATTATACATATAAGATTGCACATGGCCAAAAGACAATTATTCACAAATGACGCCGTTCTGGAATTTGGCTTGCATCCCACGCCCCAAAATTCACCTACAACAATTTATCAACGTAGAAACAAATAATACGTTAGTTACTACAGTAACAAAATCACCAACCAAAAGATACGCTATTACAGAGTATTACAGATTACTGTCTACGGCCACCCCGCTTGCGACCGCTTGGTGTGAATTGATTGGGAGGTTGCCGCGTCCTTTTAGGATTTCACCGTGCGCCATGTGTTTGGGGAGAATCAGAATCATCCGACGATTGTTCTTCATCAGTACCTTCGGGATTTGGCTCTTCTCGTACTTGTTGTCGCTCGCGGATTACAAATCCCCTACAAATAGTTTATTTTCACCTTACACTTATTGGCGGCACATTGGCGCTCAAATAGGCCTCAACCTGTGGATCTTCACCCGCGTCCTCCAGAGTACGACGGCACGGGGCTAACATCTCCCGGATTACCATCTTGAAGCTGTCGGGTATCCTAGTCTTCAGGGCATGAGCAGCTGTTCGAACAACCTCCCATGCGTTTTCAATCTACAGTTGGTGAAAAATTCCAATTTAAACATCATTCAAAATTAGTGTACATCAATTAAACACAGTACATGCGTACAAACTATATGAAATTTGACTGACCGCTTTTCGATGTGTCTCAGCCCTTGGTTGGTACATCGGCTGGGAGGAGGAATATGCTGGAGGTGGTTCTACCTGGGTAGGGGGAATCGGAAGTTGCACCCCAGCTGGTACGGCAGCCGTTGGAGAAACGAACAACCGGGTTATTCGCTTGTACCACATCATGTATGCCTGCTGAAGGGAGCCATCGTATGGTATCGCGACATACATCAAATTCGGTGTCATTTGACGCCGCATGGTGTTCCAGTTGGCTACATGATAACGATGAAAATCAGCCCAATCGAAGTTGGGCACCCGTCCCGTTCCCCTGACCTCGTGCAACTTTTTATCGTAAGACCTGACATCGGAAATCTTTTGTTGATATCCGAATTGCCGCAAGACCCTGTCAGGATACTGGAACTCCACAACCGAAAAGTTCACAAGAGGTGCAGCCGTCAACCAAAGGGATCTGTCTAGGCAGACTGGAGGAACGCGTTGCAACCTGTCGGCCGAGTACGGTTCCCAGTTGACGAACTCGTCCCGCTGGTTGTCCAACTCATCTCTGTAGTAGGTCAACGATTGGCGTGGGTTATCGGCCCACGTGTGTCGGCCGGCCCAATATGCTCCTACAGGAGGTAACAACTCTACTGCCCCCGGGTCGGCCAAAAATTCCGGTGTAGGCTGAATAATACGGGGACGTCCGATGTGGATGCGTTCCCAACTACATATCTGCATCAGCACCATTGGGCCACCCATCTGTACGCCACCTAAAGAACATGTGCACAAATTCCTGTATAGTAGCGCCAGTGCCGCACTCCCCCAACTAAAGCGACCTGCATACCGAAAATCCTCCAACAACCGTAGGTACATCAGCGGCACGGTTGATCCGAATGAGTTCGGGAAGATAAGTCCCCCTATCAAACTAAAAATGTATGCACGTGCATAGTACGTCAGGTTATCCTCATCCGACTCGGCATTCAAATATCCCTGCTCGAACTGAAATTTTAACCAAGTGATGTAAAGTGATTTACCCTCGAAAGCATCATCCATCACTTCTTCCTCCGCTTTATCTTTTGCAGCTTCTATTTGTTCATTCAATACATCTTCATCAGAATCTGTGGGGGCATTTTCGCGGATAAGTAATTCGGCGGCCTCTTTCCTTTGGAGAACTACCAACTGCAGGTCGATACCGAGTAAGTCCCGAACAACTTCAACTCGATCGAAGTCCATGTTTCCCGTCACGACAAACCCATCGACTGGTAGTCCTGTTATCATTGCCACATCCTGTAGGGTCACAGTCATCTCACCCGCAGGTAGGTGGAATGTGTGGGTCTCCGGCCTACATCACTCGACTAGAGCTGTAAGGAGTGGCCGATCTAGCTTCACAGAGTGAATGAATCTTGCTCCGTAGAAACCGACCTCTACCACATACTGCGTGATACGGTCATCCCAAGGAAGAACTGTGTGCTTCCGAAAATTTAATTTTTTATCGGACCCATTCCACACGGCTTTCGATCGGTGTTTGGGTTGCAGGGTGAGTACGCTTGTGTCCACGGGTCCGGGTGATGTAACCGAGGACGACGGACCTGCCTCAGCTGATGTGGATTGACAGCCACCAACCTACACGAATAAATATAACAAATGTTATTATTGAGATAATGTTACATGTTTGTATTTAAAACCAATAATAGTAATCGATCTTACCTCAGTAGTTGGTGCGCCACTAGTGTTACCGGACTCGATTCTCGGTTGCCTTGTTCTAGCCATTCAGCTACCTGACAAAAAATTTAAAATGTTGTTGATAAAGATGACAACAAAACAAACATACCGAGATTATACTGAAAAACGCACGAATGAAAACAAAAAAATCTATAAAACTTTCCGAACTAGGTCGGATTCATGTAGGGCAAGCGACCCCAACTTGTACAAGTGAGTTTCGACTCATGGTTTGCAAGATACGACCGTATACCGCTTTATTAGGTTTTTTTCCAACCTTCAACCGATACGCGGCCGTATCTCTCGGACCGTGAGTCAAAATTCACTTCTACAACTTCGGGTCACTTCTCATAGGGAACACCAACCAACTCACCAAGTTTCGTATTTTTTGGAGGTGGTTCGAAGTGTTTTCTAATCGTCCCGTTTTAAAAAAATTCTAAGTCAAAAACTTCTCACTTGAGGAATTGACGCAATACCGCACAAACGGCATTCGACAATTTTAAAACTTTCCGTCTAGGTGGAATTCACGTAGGGCAAGCCATCCGAACTTGTAGAAACGAGTTTCGAGTCACGGTTCGCGAGATACGGCCGTCTACCGCTTTACTTGGTTTTTTCCTAACCGTAAGCGATACGCTGGCCGTATCTCACGAACCGTGAGTCGAAACTCACTTCTACAAGTTGGTTTCGCTTCTCGTAGGTGACACCAACCAAATCGCAAAGTTTCTTATTTTTTGGAGGTCGTTTGAAGGGTTTTCTAACCTACCCGCACTTACAAAATTCTAAGTCTAAAACTTCTCATTTGAGGAAGTTGAGAAAACCGCACAAACGGCATCCGAAAATTTTAAAGCTTTCCGAGTTGGTCGGATTCACGTAGGGCAAGCCACCTGAACTTGTAGAAGCGAGGTTCGAATCACGGTTTGCGAGATACGGCCGTCTACCGCTTTACTGGGTTTTTTCCCAACCGTAAGCGATACGCAGCCGTATCTCACGAACCGTGAGTCGAAACTCACTTTTACAAGTTGGTTTGGCTTCTCGTAGGTGACACCAACCAAATCGCAAAGTTTCTTATTTTTGGGAGGTCGTTTGGAGGGTTTTCTAACCTACCCGCACTTAGAAAATTCTAAGTCTAAAACTTATAATGCGCGGAAGTTGAGAAAACCGCACAAACGACATCCGAAATTTTTAAACTTTCCATGTTGGTCGGATTCACGTAGGGCAAGCCACCCGAACTTGTAGAAGCGAGTTTCGACTCACGGTTTGCGAGATACGACCGTATACCGCTTTATAATAGCTTTTTTCCAACCGAAAGCAATACGCGACCGTATCTCACGAACCATGAGTCGAAACTCACTTCTACAAGTTCGGATGGCTTCTCCTTGGGGACACCAACCAAATCGCAAAGTTTCGTATTTTTTGGAGGCCGTTTGAAGGGTTTTCTAATCTACCCGCACTTAGAAAATTCTAAGTTTAAAACTTGTAGTGCGAGGAAGTTGAGAAAACCACGCAAACGGCACCCGAAAATTTTAAAACTTTCCGACTAGGCCGGATTCACGTAGGGCAAGCCACCCGAACTTGTAGAAGCGAGTTTCGACTCACGGTTTGCGAGATACGACCGTATACCGCTTTATAATAGTTTTTTTCAACCGAAAGCGATACGCGACCGTATCTCTCGAACCGTGAGTCGAAACTCACTTCTACAAGTTGGTTTGGCTTCTCGTAGGTGACACCAACCAAATCGCAAAGTTTCGTATTTTTTGGAGGCCGTTTGAAGGGTTTTCTAATCTACCCGCACTTAGAAAATTCTAAGGCTAAAACTTGTAATGCGAGGAAGCTGAGAAAACCGCGCAAACGGCATCTGAAAATTATAAAACTTTCCGAGTTGGTCGGATTCACGTAGGGCAAGCCACCCGAACTTGTAGAAGCGAGTCACGAGTTACGGTTCGCGAGATATGGCCGTTTACCGCTTTACTTAGTTTTTTCCCAATCGTAAGCGGTACGCGGCCGTATCTCTCGAACCGTGAGTCGAAACTCACTTCTACAAGTTGGTTTGGCTTCTCGTAGGTGATACTAACCAACTCGTACGGTTTCGTATTTTTTGGAGGTCATTTGAAGGGTTTTCTAATCTAATCTAACCGCACTTACAAAATTCTAAGTCTAAAACTTGTAATGCGAGGAAGTTGAGAAAACCGCGCAAACGGCATCCGAAAATTATAAAACTTACCGACTTGGTCGGATTCACGTAGGGCAAGCCACCCGAACTTGTAGAAGCGAGTTTCGTGTCACGGTTTGCGATATACGGCCGTGCACCGCTATACTTGGTTTTTTCCAACCGAAAGCGATACGCGGCCGTATGTCTCAAACCGTGAGTCGAAACTCGCTTCTGCAAGTTGGTGTGGCTTGTACTACGTGAGACGAACCTACTCGAAAAGTTTCGTATTTTTTTTGCGATCATTCGCAGGGTTTTCAACCATAACCGCACTGAAAATTCTAACTAATTTCGTATATACAATTCTAATTCTACAAGATACTAATGCAAGTAACGTAATTCAGCAATTGAATATACTTGAGGTCAACCCGATTCTACATCTAAAATCTACTAACGTATTTAAATTTTTTCCCAATTTCTAAATAAATTACTACACACAAATTCAAAAAAAATTTACAAATGTAGATTATTGGGGTAAAGAAATAGTGTATATCTTACGGGATAGGTCCAAATCAAGCAAGCGATCGTTTTGGAAGAGAAATGTAGTGCTTCGATTTCGTAACGAATTGGGGAAGAGAAGCTAGGGTTTCGATCGTCGGGGTTCGAGGGTTACGATCTTCGGAGTTGGGAGAGAAGAGGGAGTTCGAGGGAGTTCGAGCGTCGGAGCTAGGGTTTTTTAGGGTTTTTTTTCGTTGTTTTGGGTTTGGGTTCGTCGAAGAAACAAGAAGAGAGCGGAAGAAAGAAGACGAACTGTATGTCGACGAAAATGAATAAAGATAGCCTTAACCCGTTATTCCCAAGAACGGGTTAAGGCTATTTTTTTGTCAAATTTTGCCTTAACCCGTTCTTCCCAACGACGGGTTAAGGCAAGATCTGATCAAAAAAAATCTGGATCGAAGTTCGCACGGGTCCGTGCAAACCGACCCGTTCCGGCCCGTTTGCAACCGAAGAACGCTCATATATATATATATATATATATATATATATATATAAAATATAATAATAATAATAATAATAATAATAATAATAATAACAATAAAATAATAATAATAATAATAATAATAATAATAATGAAAAAGGAATTGGGAGTGGTTATGTGGAAATAATATGAAATGAGATGAAGGGTATTAATGTGCTTTGGCTGTACATTGTTGGGTTGTCGCTGTGCATGCTATCACGTGGGTGAGAGCATCTGTAGTCGCTTGCTAAATATGCATAATATACATATTTGGTCAAAAAGAGCACTGCAGTCGTTGGCAAAATATGCATATTATGCATAAATCGCTACAGGAGATTGCTATAAATGAGAATGAAAATGAGAAATATGCATATTTGTGCGACGGCATATTTTTTTAATGGTCGGACGGCACTTGAAGTGCCGTCGCACAAATTTTTATTTTTATTTTTTTATGGTCGGACGGCACTTGAAGTGCCGTCCCTAAAAGGACGGCACTTGAAGTGCCGTCCCTAAAAAAAAATTAATTTCGTAATAAAAAAAAACAAAAAAAAAACCCCACTTTTCTTGGATGGCACTTGAAGTGCCGTCCCACCCTCTATGTATTTTTTTGTAATTTTTTGTAATTTTTTTTAATTTTTTTATTACTTTTTTGTAATTTTCTTTTGCACTTCGAGTACGATTTTTTCCCTCGGATGGCACATGAAGCGCTGTCCCACCATTTTAAATTTTTTATTTTATTTTTCTCTCCGACGGAACATGATATACCGTCCCACCTTTTTAAATATTTTTTAATTTTTTTTTCTCTCTCCGACGGAACATGAAGCACCGTCTGTTATTATTTTAATATAAAAAGATAAAAAATAGTATTCTACGATTGCAGCAAAACGAGAGATTGCTATATCCATTTATCTATTTATGCATATTTTTACCATCAACGACTGTGGATGCTCTGATGGCTGAGGGGGGACCCACTTGCGGGACAAGGAGGGCGCTGTGTGCTTTTGAGCGTGCTGATGTGGCGAAGGGGGCTTCTCTGCGGTGACATCAGCACAGGAGAGAGAGAGAAGAGTGGATTGAAATTGTCTTATATCGGGAAAAATACAAGATTAACTAATAATAAATATAATCGCATATGATCAAGAGTCACATAATTGGTTAACCAGTTTTTCAGAGGCAGCCTGTGGTGGGCAGTTGTACTATAAATAATAATAAATTAATAAAATTATTTGAGTATTGGGGCGAGGCGTTATAGTGGTTATGAGAATAGAGTAAGCTCTATAAAACCTATATAATCATGTCATTGCATAAAACTATTACAAGCATCTAAAATAGCTTAAAGGTAGATATTTTCTACATCAATTAATCTGCTAGATATCTAAAATTGTTTTATATAATCAAATCAGGTGCACCGTTCCGAAGACCACGAATCAATGGCAAACCTAGTAATATTATAAGAAGAAAACAAGCAGGTAAATTTGTTTGGATAGGGAGTTTAAGATGTTTTTAAACATATATCTAAATATATAAAGATAAAATATCACATTTGTGTGGTAGTTAACTAAAACTTGAATGGGAAGTAATTTAATAAGCTTCATTTAGGAGATGCTAATTAGATTAGTAATATGGCCCCATTAATTGTGGCTGTCCATCCAGATAGATACATGTTGGGCGGCCACAACTACTCAAGTGTAGGTACATTTTCGCCAGAGTAGAGGATCCGAATTCCATATACACGAAGTTCCTTTTCACTGAAAGATATACCTTAATGTAACTTCTAATAATTTTATCAAACATACTGAAATAGTTTAAAATGAATAGTTTCCATATTGTTTTCCTAACAAATAGAAATGTCTTGATCTGAATCAAAACAATTTGAATTGGTCATTTAGAACAAACTTTAAGAAATCAATGAATTCATAAGGGTAAAAAAACAAAATACCCCCCAAACGTTTAGGCTTAATACAATATGTCGTTTCAAAAAGTACATTTAATTCTTTTTTCCGTTAACTTTACCCCATCTGTTAAGTTAAAATTATTGAATTACCTTTACAACCTTACCCTTTCATAATTAAATCTCTTCTTCTTTCTCCTCTTTCTTCATTCTTTTTTCTTCATTCACAATCAAAAGGGGAAGATGCTTTGGCTCCAGATGTTCTCAACTCCTTGCTAGCTCTTACAATGGTCATGAGAAGATTATATTTATAGTTCTGCCAATATTCAAACTTGAAGAGTTGAAATATGATTTTGCAGTAATTTGTTATATGGCCTATACTAGGTGGATGGTAACAAAGTATGGCAAATTTGACGGAGAAATACAAGGGATAATTCATTGATGATTTCTTTAACTGGGAATCAAAATATTAGGCCCACTCATCCCATCTCTTCACATATTTCACTCTACCTACGATGTATTTCACTTGCTGCCTCCATTACCCTGTCACGAATCTCTAAGGCATTCAATCTTGGCCCTGATAGGAAGAGAATAATTTTATAAACTATACATCTTTACATCCGATAGAAATGGATGAATCTACTTGCAATTTCTTGGAAGCTTATTCCTATAAATTTTAGTACTCGGTAATTGAGTATGAGATTTTTAAAAAAAAATGCCAAAAAGCAATGCTGAAGCTTTTTGACCCTTACTCTAATACAATTACAACAAAATACATGTCGATCAGGTTTGACCTTCAGCTTTCTCATAATTTACAGCCTAATGATCAACCACTTCACAAGAGTATTATCCAAATGTCGATAAAAAACATGTCACATTACATGTCAGAGGCCCCATGAATAAAGTCCACGCAGGTACAAACAACTCTCTAGTTCTAGAGATATTTATGGGTGCGTAATTTTTGAAGAGCAGACCTCCAATAGTATATTTTGTTAAGCTTTATGCCTACACAAAGCTTTTCAGGTCCGACGAGACTTATTGGGGAATTCCTTTTTCAAACCTTCCTCCAGCTGCATGAATAATGATGAAAATTCATCTGCAGAGAAATGAGCAACTTATTATTGACAATATTTCAGAACAATGCAAAAAAATATGAACAACATACGCATCTTGATAAATACAAAGTACAACACCGAACAAGACAAGATATATATTTTTTTTTTCGTGGGGATAATATTATCTTGTGTTTTTTTGTTCTCTAATTACACTAATGTCTTCAAGCATGCAGAACTTTCTACTTGCAAAAATATATGATAGTTGTCTCTCTCCAGAACTGAAATAGAATTTTCTATGCAATTATGTAGCTAGTATTTCGAAACTTTTTGTGACAGAATAGTTCGAGATCGACTTTGATTCATTCATAATAAATGTTAGAATGTTGAAAATCATTTAGGGTGAAATACTAGCATAGTTAGGATCCAAAAGTTTAGCAATTTTACAATAATTACCTGGCAAGTAATTAAGATCCATATCAACTAGCCATAGATGATAAACTTGTTAGAAAATAGGTGAGCAATTTCTTGAGTAAGATCCTCAATGAATTATTGAGAGATATTGATTGATTTGTGTTCTCCTTCGTGAGTAGATCAAAATCATATATTTATTTGCTAAAAACGGTTAAGGGGTGAATGAGAAATTGTCTCTCAAAGTAAGATGTTTTCATTTCTGAAAATGGGTTAGGGAACATAGTCCCCCAACGGAAATATTAAAGAAATTTGAAGAGGATATATAACAACCTTAATCTAAGCATTGTAAGATAACTAGACAAGAGGCTCTCTCCCGTGCACGCAGGGGGGGAGGGGGGGTACAGATCTCAGACGGGATTACATGCAACTTGTATGCGCCCACACATCCTGCGGACACGAATGCCGGTCCGACATAACCCCATCCCGTGCAGAGCCACTTTTTGCTGCAGTTTTGATTTTTTCCTTTGTAAATGGCTGTTATAAATGTAGAAACGGTTTTGTCTGCCGTTTCAGTACAGTGTTAAACATTTTGTCTGCCGTTATAGTGTACGCATTCAATTGATTGTCTGCCGTTATAGTGTACGCATTCAATAAGTTTTCTGCCGTTACACTGAAGGCATTCATAGCCTTATCTGCCGTTACAAGTCTCTAACCTTGGCCCTATAAATAGAGCCCCCCATGTCTTCCCTGCACAAAATCTCTTCTGTCATGCCCTGCTTTCCAAAAATACGAAATACGAGTACATGAAATTGGCTAGCGAATGACTAACGTAACCTATAAGCTCTTTATCCGATCAACTCAACAATATAATCAATACAGAATAATTACGCAGGCAATAATCATAATCTCATAAACAATATATAATATCCAAGTACAATAATCCAACGTTTGGAAATAATAATAAAATTCGGGATATATGCCCAATACAATAATAAATTCCAAACACAATAGTAATAATTCTCAAGAAAGTAGTTCAATAAAATAATGAGCAACTAAAAAGCATTAAATCTTCAGAATCTTTGTTCTCCAATTCCAGCAGGGAATTCTCCATCAACACCAGTAAATACTTCATCTAAAAAGAGGAGAAAAATTGTCCTTAGAGCAAGTCATAGACAACAAGTAGAGAAAGCAGGGAACAATAGGATAACGGTATAATAATGAATTCAATGAATCAATAGGAATCAATAACATGATACGATAATCAATAATCAATATCATGGTAATTGATACAATGGCTATAAACAATGTTTCAATATTTGGTAACAATAATCGATGATCAATAACAATAAGATTTAGCCAATATTCGATATCAATAGGAACAATGAGGAACAATATGCAGTGTCGAAGTCCTGTCAATTCTTAAATCTATTAATCATTTTAATTCTAACTAATGAATGTACTACTGCATCCCATACTACAGGTTCGATGCATACAATCAATTTCGTTTAGACTGAGTGGTGAATTCTATAAATCATGTGTCGGTACGGTAATCACTGATACGATACAATATTGTTGCACAATTAATTATAATGATACACTGATACACTGATTCACGAGTTCACGGGTTCATGGGTTCACGACACGAAAGATTGGGGTGCCGTAGTCAGTGCTCCATAATCAATAGATAAACATTGACCGACACAGTCACAATATTATTCACTACTCAAGTCATTTTCATAAACCCCGGCTTATTAATTATTTTGTTAATGCAATAACAGATTATGCAATTCGAGATATTGGATGAACAAAAATAACAATAGAGGGACAATAAGGTGATAACATGAAGTAGGGCAATTAGAATGATGACAATAACTCATTAGGATCATGCAATGCAACATACACACTTCAATTCATGCAATACTACGATGTAGGATTAATTAACTATTAAAAACTAGAAGATAAAATTTTGGACAGCAAGATTAGTCTGTACAAAAATGTAGTTTCTTGCTGTTTTAGAACACAAAAATTGAATCTGTCAGAAGTTCTAGAAACTAGACTTCCACACGGTTCCAACGCATATTTAAAGTTCAAAATCCGACAACAGTAGATAGGTCAAATACACAATTCTTTACAGATTCATGTTCTGATAGAATTTCGATATAATGTTGTCATAATTTTAGAATCAGCAAAAACTCAATATTTAATTCATTAAAAATATTTTCTAGACTCCTAAACATGATCACTAACAATCTGGAAATTATCAGAGAAAAATTTTAACTTTTGATCACCTTTTTTACTGTTTAAACATGAAAGATGTAAGAATTTGAAAATATGAAAGTAAAAACATAGCTGTAGTAAAACGGGCATAGCTTTTGCTACAATACTCGGAATTTAAAAGTTCAAAATGCTATGGAAACTAGAAAGATAAGGATAGAATTCATATTCAGAAAGTAAAATCATTTTAAGATCGTTTACTTGTTCAAGAATAGCAGTCAACATACAGGTCTGCAAGGAATAAACAGATTTTGTGTAGTTTTCTTGAGAATAAATCAATTAGGTATCAATTCTTTGGTCAATAAATTGTGTAATCAGCATGATGGGTGTCAAAACATGATTAATAAAATTAGAACACGCTCATACATCAATTTATCATCAATCAATCATCAATTGATCAAACAACATACAACCTATCATTTGTCTCGACAATAATTAGTTTGTATGACGACTATATGAACACCCTATTATCAATTCTATATGCACTCATGAAAAATTCAAAATTTAGAGTCAAAAGTGGCATGATGTCAAGAATATTGAGATTAGCTCGTGTAAACCCTCAATAGACCAAACGAAGAGATGAACAATGGATAATACGATAACAAAGAAATCTACTTGCAAGAGTTTCAACAAAACTTGAATTTGATACAATAAACAACTCAAGTGGACGGTGACTTGCCTGTTAGACAGTGAAAACGAATACCGAGAATAACGGGATAAGAACCCCGAAGCAACGAACCCATGAACTAATCAATTCACCAATAGCACGTGTAATATACGTGCAAGAGAAAAAGTCAACATAGTAGCACAAAGAGATAGCAACAGTCAACAACAATGGCCAACGTTGGTGGTCGGCGTTGCAGGCGGCCAGAGGGTCGGCGACGAGGTGAGAGGTGGCATCGATGGGGGATTGGGGTTTGGCGCTGGTGGTTGTGGTCGGCAATCGAAACAGGGAGGCATCGGGATTTGGTGGAGAACAACGATGGGTTCCGCTGTTCTCGCCGCCGTTGATGTCGAAGAAGAGGTGAAAGGTGCAAGGGTTGGCTGGCGGCGCTAGAAGGGAGTGGCGACGGGGTCGCCGGAGGTTGCTGACGAGGAGGGCGGCCGAAGTTGGCCTGAGAAGAAGACCGTAGGTGGGTTGGTTGATTTGGACGGGAAAACACGGGAGAGAGAGAATGGCGAGGATAGGGAGGAGAGAGAATAAGCAGCTAGGATTTTGAAATTGTGCAATTTTTAGGATTTGCAGAAGAGTTGTAATTATACAGTACAATTAGGGTACAGGGTTGGTGAATTAGGGTCCAATAATAGCGGATTTGGATCAAGAACAATTGGAATTGAGTTTTAGGGTTCAATAAGGGATAGATCCAAATCAATAGGGTTCAAATAAAAATAACCACAATTAAATAAAAGAAAATAGGCTCAACAAGAATATCTCAATCAAGAAGAACGAAGAATTTCATGAATGAAAATTTAAATCCAAATAAATAAATAAATAATAGACATAGGGAAAATATAAATTGGCTTGAAAATAAATTGGTATTCGCCAAGAAAATTAGATCAAGTACGAAAATAAAATAATTCGATAAATAAATTTTAATTGAATAATCAAGAAATAACAGTTAATTATTATAATCCTAATATTAATAAAATCGTACAACAAAATAATATTCGGGTTTAACAAATTTTTTATTAAAATAATCCAATAATAATAATATATTTGTTTTAGGCTCACATATAAATAGTCGATCCACAAGATGTAGAAAGTAAGATTAAAATACACCACCATTTGAAATAAAATTTTCGATTAGAAAATACTTTAATACAAATCTGAAATGAATTTAGTACAAAATAATTTATAAAAATCAAATTGTAGAAAATACACGGAAAATACTTATTTTCGGGAATGGGGGTTACAATCCTACCCACCTTACAATAAAATTTTGTCCTCGAAATTTACTCAGGCGGTACATAGGACAAAGCAAAACGAACTTGGTGAAATAACAAAGCTGGGAAAAAGGGAATAGAGGCAAAATTGTGGCAACACCAGAATTAGAATGGACATGGATATGAATGGAATGATCTAGAATAATGTCAAATAGAGATTCAATGAAAAATGACAATTGCAAATGTAAGAGTAAGGGAGTAAGCAATGCAAGGAAGGAGAAACAACATGAGAATTCTGAGACCTGTGGGTTATGGGCCCACCATGCTTCCGCTGCGCAGAATTCCAAGCTGCAGACATGTCGTTGTAGATCGAGCGATGCCGATCGACAACCATGTAGGAATAAAAGAATAGATAATACTAGAATCAAAGACAGTATAGATAGAAAAAGAATGAATTTACACTCAATAAGAAATCATTGAATGAGAATGACTACAAGGAATGAAAGAGAATAAGGCATGGAATGATTGAATATGAATGAAGAAAACGAGTAGGGTGGTACAACTGGGATTTGCAGAGAGTATGGTAGGGAAGGAATAAATAGCATGATACTCAATAATGATTCAATAAATGAAGGTAAATGCAAGGTGCGGAATGGATAAATGATGCAAAAGAGAATGCAAAAGAGAATAATCAATGCAAGAACAGAAAAGGAAAAATAATAAACAAAACAACTCTATTGCTGGATACATGTAGTCGCACCTTCGGTGGTTAGGTTGTAAGCCTGGCCACGACCTCCATCTAGAGCTGGTTCTCCTGCTGGTACACTATCCTTCCTCTAATCAATAACTTGCTTCTGCGGTGGGGAAGGTGGTCACCATGACCACGAACAAGCACCCTCTGCGGAGCGGGACCTCCAACTGGTGCTTGGGTCCCGGTCTTAGGGCAATCACGGGCCATGTGATCATTGCCTCCACACAAAAAGCACAGATTTGCTGCCTGACAGTTCTGACGCCAGTGCCCGATCTTATGACAGTATGAACAAACCAAAGGCAACATCTGAACATCAGGTGGGTAAGGCAATGCCCTAGCAGGAGGGGTCGGATCTGGCCTTCTAATAGGCCCACCAAAAGATCTAGCAGCAACCGGGTGCGGGGCAGAACACTGAATAGCACGCTTCCTCGTACTAGTCTGCTTCTGAATTCTTGCAGGATCCAGGATATCAACATAAGAACGAAGTTGCAAGGCAACAAGACGATTCTGAATCTCAATATCCAAGCCCAACAGGAAACAACGGCCTCTATCTTCGTCATTTGCCACCATGGAAGTAGCAAAACAACTTAGTCGGGTGAATTCCGCAGCGTAGTCGTCCACGGTCCGACTCCCTTGATTCAAGACAGTGTTTAGTTTAACGTCGGTACTTTATGAAATATCAATGAAAAAGTATCAATAAACACTATCTATTGAATCTGGGTTAAAGAAACAAATTGTCGTTCCATTTCATTCTTGGTGACATCAGGAAAGAACTTCGGGAGGAAGCTCTCAGTGAAAGTAGCCCAGGGAACGGGTCACACTACAAGGAATTAGACATATAGTGACAGCAAAAATTCGTGGGTAAAAGGCGAAAAACCGTAGGTATAGCCCGTAAAACCTATACCAACGCACATATTTTTCTGTCGTTTCTAATTAGCTATACCCACGGCAAAATGCCGTCACTATAGCCTATAGCGACGGTTTTTTTACCCATTGGACAAAACCTCGGTGTTATACCTACAGTTTCGTATCCGTTGGTATAGGTTTTAAGGACACCACTTGCTTTCCTATACCCACGGTTGAAACTCCATTGCTATAGGTTTTAGTGATGGTTTTCGCATCCAAATATTTAAATATATACCCATCGCTCTATACATAATTTTTTCTTATTAATTACACGTATGATAATTTAATATTTTCTTTTATAATATTAATCCAATTATAAACTAAATACACAATAAAATAGATAAATGTGTTTATGAAACAAAATTAGATAAAATTAAACTTCAATTATATTAAAAATTAATGAAGTATTACAAGCATGTCAAATTACAAAATAGTTAATAACCAGATGCACAATTGAATTCATGTGTGCATACATGAGAATCAATACTTTAAACTACGATCAACATATTCAATGGCATTATAAGATAACATTCAATTGACTCCTCAGTTGAGATACGACATTAACAATTTTTTTATTTTACAGCAACCAGATCTTGATTCTCTTTGCAGTAATCTTCTTCTAGCATCCTGCAAATCTCTTTTACAGCCTTCTTCACTTCATCGTCGGCAAAAAAAAACTCGGCTACATTTTGAGCGAGTTCAATCATTTCTCGCTTGTTGAGAGCCCTTCACAAACAAAAAAAGCAAAAGGATCTAACTTTGGTCATCAACAAATAGTCAATATTCTTTTTGGTTATCACATTCAAATAATGGGAGTGATGCCTACCAAATGTGGTCGTTGCCAGGTAGTACTCAGAGGAAAGACTAGTCGAGAAGAGGACTGCATCATCAGTTTGTGTTAAGTACAATATCAAACTGGTGGCAAGATTTTGTATTCTAGGAGTTGAATCTGTCTAATAGAGCACCACTTTTATATTCTGCATCTTCCACCTTTCTTTTTCTCTGGTTGTACGAATTCACACTTTTATTTAACAGCGATTCACATTCAGCGTCATTGATTTCTGGTTTTACTACTCTTTCAGGGCTAAATATTGTGCATGCAGCTTCAGAGGAAATTCCATTTGAAATTGTTGTACAACATGAAAAGGATGGTCCATTTGGAACACAATAGTTGGTTTCAACTGTTATGCCTTCCTTACAAGTATCACCTAATATGGAAATCTGATACCCTTTAAGGGCGTTCCCAACATCCAAAGTGCTTTGTGGTAAGCATACAGGCATTGACCGTGAACACCTGCTTATGATACCAAGGATATGTTCTTGTCAGATCAATTGAAATAAGCAAAGGATAACACACTAATACCGTAAGTAGAGGATCACCTAGAAATTACCGAGCTTTCCAAATGTATATACTCTATACAACTGCTCAAGGGTTTCTCATTTGTCTCACTTGATGATTTAACCTTTGTTCCTACTGAATTGTCAGGAGTTATCTTCTTTCTTCCTCGAGCATTAGATGTTTTTTTGTTTCTGATTAGCCTTTAGTGCAATCTCAACATTCAAATTATGTTCTGGAGTAGGTAAACTGGCCATTTTAATATCAGAAGTGGCAAGCAAATTTATGGCTTAACTGTTTCCTTGCCTTTATGGCTTAACTATTTCTGTAAAAATAGATCAGGATGAGGATTAGTCTTACTATAACATAAATAGTTACGGGAACGAAATTGATAATATAAAATCTTAACCTCTTCAAAAAAATTCTGTAGTCCTTTCATTGATTCATCAAAATTGTCATACTGCTTGATTGAATTTCTTAACCACTTCAAAATGTAATTGAGATTTCGTTGGTCCTTAAATCGTTCATCTACATGCATATGTAAAACTTTTAGAATTGAAGGCAAGATGTAGTTAAAATCTGAGTCACAAAAGATATTGGCCATTAGGCCACTTGTATATGTACAAGTTTAATTTCAAGAACTTGAAAGAGATGCAATAATGAAATTTTAATTAGTTTCCAGCTAAGTAGACCATTTCTTACACGAACTATTTCTCTTACAGAACAATAAAACTTACAACAATTTCCAGCTAAGCCAGAAGGAACAAATATAAAGAACTGCATTATTAAATCTAGATTATAGCTCCATAGTCAGACCTATATATGTCTAATGCAGTGACCTGCAAAACATAAAACATATTAGACATGTTGAAAAGGAAACACACCACAAGTTTCAAAGCTATGAAGTGGATATACACAGTAAATGTTTGTTCATATTGTAATATTTTCTTTAGGTCACACCAGTGTTTTAAATATCACTCATTACAATCGTTATATCGGACATTATAACGTCGTGTACATGCTAACATTGGTGTGTTATGTCAAAAAATATATGAAATATATGTACTTGATTCAATATCTAGTGTCGTTAAAAAAAAATACCATAGACTTTTGGGTTAGGTTCAAACCGAAACCCGATTAGACCCCAACCCATCCTAATAAAGGAGAGAAAGGGGTGAAAAAAAGTAGCCAAAAAACCTTATCATCTTTCAACTTTATCACTTTCTCTACCAAAAAATTACCACAACATCACTCCTCTTTTTCATTTATTGTGTACACAAAGAGAAGGTGATCTAGGGTTTTTATTTATTGAACATGTAAAGAAGAGATGTACTCTTAATCTCTAATAATAGTCGGTAGCATTGGGGTTTGCAATTATATTATAGATTAGAGACATGAGAGAAACAAAAACCGATTATGATGAAGATATGACAAAGAATGTCATATTCATTCAGATCTCATTGGTTCTTTCTCTTCAAAATTATAATTCACTATGTACTTTCTTTATTAGGCTAATTTCTTCTATAGTGTACATACAAAAATAATAATAAATGAGCATCTCCATGGTCAGTAAATAATAAATTAAAATATTATTTTTAAGTAGCATGAGTAGATTGCTTCTATGGAGTGATTAGAGACACTTTTTTACTTGTCTTCAACTTTCTTTTATGTAATAGAGTTCATGAAGGCAATTATATATTTTGGTTATAACTATTGTTACTTGCATTATGTTGCTTGTATTTGTAATATATAATATGTAAAAAGGTGATCTAAATCACATTTAAAATATATCCTTTCATATGATATGTTAACCTCATATTGTTTAAGTATCGTCAATATATCACTGATATCTGGCATCCGATATGAAAATTTGCCTTCCGATACGATACCGATATCCGATAGTTAAAACAGTGGGCCACACAAAATGAAAATTTGAGTTGGAATTTAGTCCATCTTCAAAATGTGGTCATAGCATTATGTAAGGTATAGACTCAGTAATTGAATATCTGTATACAGTACATCATAATTTAAGAATGCAGACAAGGAATATGATTCATTCCAACAGAAAAGATGACTATGCAAAAGGTTCCTAAATAAATATTTGAATAATTCAAGATTTAAAATAATTTTGTTTAACTTCATAACGAAGCACTATACCAATGTTCTTAAAAACCAACCACAAAGGAAGAGTTGTGTAACACCTGCAGCTTGATTAAGAGCACGGAAGGCTTGGTGACAATACCAATCACTACCACTTAGTTGACTTTTGGAAGACCTATAGGTGTCGGTATCTTTTCTTCAGTACAACCTGAATGTCATTTCTGGTTCAAGATGAATCAATGAGATAAAATTGTGGATAAAAACACAAATATGTTTAGCCATATGCAAAGAACTTGTAACGCCCCGATTTTCATGTAACTGGAAAACCGTGACATAAGCCAGAATCTTTTCTTCAATTAGTCACAATACACAGAAAAACAGGAAAATTTAAAACTTTTTATTCAACACAAAATGTATTACAAGTCTGAATGTTATACAACTGTAATACATTACAACAGTGTTACAATAATACCTTTACAATCCCAAGTATTACAACTTTCAACAACTTACATCAGAGTACAATGAGTGAAGAACAACACTTGGCAATTCCCACTTGGGCACTTTTCAACAAATAGATAATCAACATAAATATTACAGTGAAAACTAAAATGACATTGACTCCTTGCTTTCCCTGCCTTGAGTCCTCTTGAATCTCGCGTCTGTACTTCTGCGATCCAGTACCTATTGAAGTGGGGACGTCAGTATTCACTGACGCTTTAAGGCTGATAACTAGCAGCAAATCTCCCAAAATAAACATACAACATGGCAAATGTGTCGGTGTAGTTTAAGTGTTTATGAGTGCTATGACTTGAATCTAATACAATAATGACTAAAGCTAGGATGCTCATATTCTAATGCCAGCAAGTCTCCGAAGCAACATGCATCCCATACTACATGTGCCCATCTCAAGCCGTCTCTTTATTATAGGGATTTGAACCCGCGCTATGAGTTCTACTCTTGTACTCAACTTGTTTCTGAAGATACAACGTGACTGATAAGGTTGTCCTGAAATGGTCTAATTTCGCCAATTGCAGTTATATAGTGGTGTCTTCGTTTGCCACTATTGCCTCACTCAAAAATCTGACGAACCCCGGAGTTTCTGCGAAATCAGGTTAGCTCGAAGCATCCCCAGCCGCCCCCTAGCCAGACCGTACTCTATGGCTTGTTTGCCCCTAGATCAAGGACATGACGGAGTTCTGGGGTCCATCCCCTAGCTCCGACAGGAATCGCTCCCGCCCTTATCATGACACTTGAGAAATTAACAGACGAGATACAGATCATGTGTTTCCAACTAGTGAGAAGGCACAGACCGTATCCCTTTGACAAGAAGGGTACAACCCAATAATACCGCCTAATGCAGGCCTATAGGACAGGTCGGATCATAAGGAATCACCCTTAACACCAACTCCTTCCCTTCGGAGAAAAGTAAAGGTTAAGTATTAAAAGCTCTAAGTTACTACCCTAACAATGTCACTAACCCTAAATACTGAGGGATGACAACAGAACTTACACAACGGTGGAGTCTTAAATTAGACTTTGCAAGATAACTCTACTAGGCTGCTCGATCTAGTTTTACCAAAATTCCTAAGGATCTGATTCATGGCCTATCGATCCAAGACCCCGGCAATATGAATGTACCCGCATGCCACTACCCTGAACATGGATTTCGTCTATACTCCGGTCCTCGATCAACCTACACCGGTTAAGATCTGACGGTACATAAGGAGTGACTCGTCCACAGTCCTTTAGGAGTAAGAAAACATATGTCTTGATGGTCGATAGCCCCCTAGGGTAATAATATCACCCTGGACGAGCACAACAAAATTGCATATTAGTTAATAAGCTATATACGAGTAAACAGAACACATACGAGCCAACAAGCTACGTATGAAACCAACAACTACATACGAGCCAGACAGCTACATATAAGACAACAACATACATACCAGCCAAATAAGCCCTGTATGAGACCAACAGCTACATACGGGCCAGTCGAGCCGAGTATGAGACAACATACATATGAGCCAATAAGCGGCGTATGAGACCCATAGCTACATACGGGCCAGTCAGGCCACGTACGAGCAAAACCACATACAGCAATCAACTATACAGGTAATCAAACCTATAAGCAACCAAACGTGCTTACTAGTAAACTTGATCTTCTATAATTAGAATCAACAGAAGAATCTACTAACAGTCTAAAACAGGTATTCTACTAATGAGAAGCCCCAAGCGACATAACAACTTTTATCGAGCTAACAATTACTAGTGACCTTCCCGACCCTTGTTACCCATAAGGATGAGGAATGTCCCCATGATACGGTCCAATTTCAATTAGAACCTCACACAACTAGAATCTACGGTTTTCTTTTCCCAAAATGAACTAGAACTACATGCAACTAGATTCTTGGGTTTTTTCTCAAGTTTGAGCTAGAATCACCTAGGAGCTAGATGCATGGGTTCATGGTCCCTTTTTAATCCTTCACTACCCTATACAATTCAAGCATGGTTTTTTTGACTAGAATGCTACAATACCCCATTCAAGTATGCATGGCTCTAGCTATGTAATCTCAAACATGGGATTCCTTCTAGGGGATTAACTAGAGCTACTTCACAACACAATATTGTAACTACAACATGGTGATTCTTTACTAACACTACCACCACAACATGCTAGTACTTTACTAACACAACTTACTATGACATGATAGTTCTTTACTAACACTACGACTACAACGTGATAGTTAATACTACAACTACAACATGAAAGTTTATTTGCTAAACACTACAACTACAAGCATGGATACAGCTTAAGTAGAAAGCTACTATAAGTCAAAGCATGAATAGCTACTAGATTTAAGCATGGTTAATTGCTCCAACCTACCAATGAGTATTAACAATTAGCATGGTATACAACAAAGCATGATTTTCTTTACTACTTTAACCTACAACAATTAGCATGGTATACAACCTTACATGAATCTATAACATTCCTAAGAATGGTATTCAACTTCAACATTAATCTACAACAATCTAAGCATGGTAGGTAGTTTAAACGTTAATCCTACAATAATCTAAGCATAGATATATACTTAGCATGAATCTACAACAATCTAAAACATGGTAGGTAATTTAAACATCAATCCTACAACATTCCTAAGCATGGTATACAACTTAGCATGTATCTACAACAATCTTAAACATGAATACTACTCAAGTATTACCCAACAACAATCTAGGCATGTTAGGTAATTTAAACATCAATCCTACACATTCCTAAGCATGGTATATGACTTAGCATGAGTCTACAACATTCTAAACATGGTATACTACTAAAGTATCAATCTAAGCATGGTATACATTTTAAGCATGAACCTACATCATTCTAAACATGGTATACTACATAAGTATCATTGTGCATCATTCTTACATGATATATAGCATAAGTATCAATCCTACAATAATCTAACATGGTATGTAATTTTCCTACAAAAATCTAAGCATGGATACTTAATTAAACATGAAATATTGCTACAACTAAGCATGGATATCTTCCACTACTTAAGCATGTATCTTTTTCTACAACTACTTAAGCATGGTAGAAAGCATGAGTATCGATCCTACAATAATCTAACATGGTATATAATTTTCCTACAACAATCTAAGCATGGGATAAAATTTTCCTACACCATCTAAACATGGATGGTTACTTCAAGCATGGAAAATTGCTACAACTTAAGCATGGATTATTAGTACACCTAAACATGGATATTTACTTCAACCTAAGCATTGTATATATCACAAGCATCAACCTACTACAATCTAGCATGGTTTGTTGATCTACAACAATCTAAGCATGAAAACAACTTAAGTAGAACACCTACTACTACAATCTAGCATGAGGAGTTTCTTTACTATATCAAACCTACACAATCTAGCATGGATAGATCATAAGCATGGAAATTGTTACAACTAAGTATGGATAATTACTTTAACTTAAGCATGGAAAATTGCTACAATTAAACATGGATGCTTACTTTAATTCCTACAACAAGTTAGCAAGGTATCTACTACAACTCAAGCATGAATATTCACAACTACCTTACTTACACTTAAGCATAAACATCAACTACTACCTTACTTACACTTAAGCATAAATATTTATTACTACTTAAGCATGATCTTTACTAGCTAAAACAAGACTTCTTATCTTTATGAATTACAAGTCCTACAACATTACAAAAACCCAACTTTATTAACTACAATACTACAAAAAGTCTACTATTTCTTGAACATGGATCCTTACTACACTTAAGCATGAATGTCTACTACTATCTTAAGTATGGTCCTTTTATTACTTACTTAAGTATCAACCTACAACATAAACCATACTAATTAGTCAACATAAAAAGAGTGATCTTTTTAACATTCTACAACTAATAACTTAAATTGTTTCTTTATCACTACAATAGAATTAGCATCCAAGTTGGGTTCTTTTTCTTACACCCATATGATTAATAAAAAGGAACAAGCAACTAAAATAAAGAATCCCCAACTTGGGTTCAATCATTCATATACATATTCTTAGTCCAAGTAGTTCGAGTTGTATGTTCTACAACCCAAAATGGGTATGTATATAAGTCCATATGCTTATGCATGAGTCCAATATCAAGTCCTACAACCCAAAGTGGGTGTATACACAACTCACCATATGCTTATGTTCATTTAGTCCAAAATAACAACAAGTACAACCATTACAACCATCAAAAGTTCAATCTTTATGTTCTTTGTTAGGTTCTACCATTAACTTCTCATTTAGGTGGTCATTACTTTTGTTTAACACAACCATATGCCCAAAAACAACAACCCAACAAAATAACCCATCAAAGAAAGCAACACAACACACCCACAAAAGAGAGCAAAACAACATACAAGAACAAAATCAACAAGGAGAACAAACAACAAACTCAACAAAAATAAGAAGATGGAGAACCCCCACCTTAATCTTCTTGATGGAAGAACTAGACTAAGCTCCTTCTCCTTCCCCTTAGCTTCTAAGAACTCCTATGGAAACCTACAATAAAACTCTCAAGTTAGTCTTTCTCTCTTTCTTTTCCTTTCCTTCTAAAATTGAGACAAGTGATGAAGGGAGGGGGTATTTATAGGGTTGGAGAGAGGGTGGAGAGTGTAAAATTGCACCAAAAAAATGTAAAAACCCCCTTCCTTAATTTGGGTTCGGCCATTACCTAGGGAGGGTAGGGATGAGGTGGAGGTATGGTGTTATGATGAGGAGGAAGCATGGTGCAAGCTTCTAGAAGAGTTTCCTTAATTCTCTCATACACACTTAATCCTAGGTTAATCCTCCTAATCCCAAACTTAACCATTTGCCAAGACAAAGAGGAGTATTTTGTCCAAAAATACTCACCACATAATTTGTACAATGTACTAATTTGCTACAACACACATATGTATGTATATATGTGTATACCGAAAATCTTTACATAATCCGTATAAAATAATTTAGTTTCAAAAATAATAATAAAATAAATTTTATTATTAGTTCAGAAGATTACAGTACCAATTTGATACAATACGGGTGTATACAGACTGGTATATGTGTACAGATAATGTTTATGAACAAAACTGGATGTCATCCACCACAAATTTCAATTCTGGAATTTAAAACAAAATAATAATAAAATAATAATTTATACAATGTAATATCCGTCCGGGATATTACAGAACTCTTACCTATTGGGAAATGGAATGCCCACAATTACCTAAGGTGTGGTTAAGGATAACTTGGGAGATATATAATTCGAGAAGTTTCAAAGCTTATGTACTAAATTTTCTAAGCAGGCTCTAATATCCACCTAATAAATATACACAATTAATATGGAAGGATACAACTACTCTAGCATTTTCATCAGCAAAGTCAATTCTTTCAGATACCTGAAAAAAGATGTAGATATATATTAGCAACAGATCGAACAGTGTCTTAGTCAACATTCCTTTTGATAATATTAATGCTGAATTTCCAACTACACCTAAGAGGTCCAGGGAAAACACAACTAAAATGATAGGAGGTGGTATCTTTTGCAAGTTATTGCAGTCATCAATTTGTATAGAATAAGCTTGGTTATTAAGATTTTGAATACTCAAATTCTAGATATGCCAAAAGATTTTGACCTTAACCGCAACATATCATTTAAATTTGTGAAAAGGACAAATTTTCCTACATAAACGAACATTCTTCCTATGCCTGTATGGATATAAAAGATATTTTTATATGATCGATATGTGTATGATAATTAATGTTGCTTGAACAGGTACTGGTGTTATTATGTACTGAGAAATTTATACAAAGTTCTGTTTGGAAAACTATTATGACATGAGTGTGGCCTTAATATCATGATAAATGAGTATAATACACCAATTTATCAGATTAATCGAAGATGACAGGACAGAAGCTAACTTACTTGATTACCAACATATTATCTTCTGATCCTATGAAGCCAGCATGCCGGTGCCAGCGGTGGAAGAGGAGGAGGAGGCGGAGGATGTGGGAGAGATCTCGTCGAGATCGACGCCAAGGAAGAAGACGAGGATGCGGGAGAGATCTCGTCTTCTTCGTGAGGGAGATGGGGCGACGGCAGCGGGAAGAGGGGGACGCGACTCGGGAGGAGGAGGATTTAGAGATTGGGTTTGGGGAGAGAGGGATTCGGGTGAGAGAGAGAGAGAGAGAGAGAGAGAGAGAGAGAGAGAGAGAGATGGGGTGTGAGTGTGAGAGATACTGTATGAATTGGGGGTATTTGGGATTTGGGGGGGAAAATAAAAAAGTTGGGGAGAAAATAAATTATAGAATATACCCACAGTGTTTTATCCCGTTAGTAAAATTTATAGTTACAGATTAAAAACTATAAAGCTATAGGATACCTATACCCACAGTTTACTATACGTCTGTAGGTATACAATGTCTGTACCCACGGTTTTAGTGATCCGTCACTATAGGTGTCCGTTGGTATATGGAAAATTTCTTGTAGTGTAGGCCTAATCGCTCAGCTTTAGCTTGCCACCAGATGTGGGCAAGGTCAACAAGTTGGATGCTCACAACATATACACGATCCGCATCTGCAATCCGCGCTGCAGTCAACAACTGCTCAGTCTTGATAAGCCATTGCTCGGCTACAAGTGGACCTTCAGTGCCCGAGAACTTGTCTAGATGGAGCTTCATGAAATCTGCCACATTACCAGGTCACGGTGGCAGCAATGCGAAGGCAGGCACAACAGGTACCTTGTTGGTAGCTTCATAAGCCATTCTCAACTTCTCATTATGTTCTCGTTGCATCTGCATCATCAGTTCGTTGTGCTCACGTTGCATTTGCATCAACTGTGCAACAGTGGGCTGATCGGACTGATCATCTTCAGCACGGGAAGAAGAAGCACATTTTCTAGGTATGGTCTGCAATAAAAATCAAACGGTTAGCGTACAGATTATAAGTTGGATATCAATTGTTCATGCGATCACTGTATTACTTATACTGTTGTGTATTACTTATACTGTTGAGTTAACCCGATTAAAACCCAAATCTGATTAATATATCAATCAAAGCCAAACTTCCTTTTGTTAGTCATGTTTGACTGATATATTATCCAAACCAGGGCTATGATACCACTAAAAACCTTGTCACGCCCTACTTTCCAAAAATATGGAATACGAGTACATGACTTTGGCCCAGCGAATGACTAACGTCACCTATAAGCTGTTTATCTGATCAACTCAACAATATAATCACTACAGAACAATTGCGCAAGGAATAATAATAATCTCATAAACAATAATACTTGAAATGATGCAATATATAATATCCAAGTACAATAATCCAATGTCTGGAAACAATAATAAAATTTGGGACATATGCCCAATACAATAATAAATCTCAAATACAATAGTAATAATTCTCAATATAATAGTTCAATAAAATAATGAGCAACTAAAAAGCATTAAATCTTCATAATCTTTGTTTTCCAATTCCAGCAGGAAATTCTCCATCAATACATGTAAACTCTTCATCTAAAAACAGGAGAAAAATTATCCTTAGAGCAAGTCATGGACAAAAAGTAGAGAAAGCAGGGAACAATGGGATAATGGTATAACAATGAATTCAATGGATCAATAGGAATCAATAACATGGCACGATAATCAATAATCAATATCACGGTAATTGATGCAATGGCTATAAACAATGTTTCAATTTTCGGTAACAATAATTGATGATCAATAACAATAACACTTAGCGAATATTCGATATCAATAGGAACAATGAGGAACAATATGCGTGTCGATGTCATGTCAATTCTTAAGTCTATTAATCATTTTAATCCTAACTAATGCATGTACTACTGCATCCCATACTACAGGTTCGATGCATACAATCAATTTCGTTTAGACTGAGTGGTGAATTCTATAGATCATGTGTCGGTACGGTAATCACTGATACGATACAATACTATTGCACAATTCATTATAATGATACACTGATACACTGATTCATGAGTTCACAAGTTCATGAGTTTACGGGTTTACGAGTTCACCGGTTTACGAGTTCACGAGTTCACGACTAGAAAGATTAGGGTGCCATAGTCAGCGCTCCACAATTATTCGATAAACACTGGCCGACACAGTCACTATATTATTCACTACTCAAGTCATTCCCTTAAATCTCGGCTTGTTGATTATTTTATTACTCCAACAATACAATATGCAATTCGAGACATTGGATGAATAATAATAACAATAGAGGGACAATAAGGTGATAACATGAAGTAGGGAGATTAAAATGATGACAATAACTCATTAGGATCATGGTATGCAACATACAAACTTCGATTCATGCAATACTATGATGTAGGATTAATTAACTACTAAAAACTAGAAGATAAAATTCTGGACAGCAAGAGTAGTATGTACAAGTGCAGTATCTCGCTGTTTCAGAACTCGAAAACTGAATCCGCCAGAAGTTCTAAAAACTAGACTTCTACACGGTTCCAACGCATATTTAAAGTTCAAAATCCGACAACAATAGATAGGTCAAATACACAATTCTTTACAGATTCATGTTCAGACAGAATTTCGATATCATATTGTTATAATTTTAGAATCAGCAAAAACTCAATATTTAATTCATTAAAAATATTTTCTAGACTCCTAAACATGATCACTAACAATCTGAAAATTATCAGAGCAAAATTTTAACTTTTGATCCCCCTTTTTACTGTTTAAAAATGAAAGATGTAAGAATTTGAAAATATGAAAGCAAAAGCACAGCTGTAGTAAAACGGGCATAACTTTTGCTACACAACTCGGAATTTAAAAGTTCAAGATGTTATGGAAACTAGAAAGATAAGGATACAATTCATATTCAGAAAGTAAAATTATTTTAAGATCGTTTACTGGTTCAAGAATAGCAGTCAACACAGGTCAGCAAGGAATAAACAGATTTGTGTAGTTTTCTTGAGAATAAATCAATTAAACATGATGGGTATCGATTCTTTGATCAATAAATTGTGTAATCAGCATGATGGGTGTCAAAACATGATAAGTAAAATTAGAACACGCTCATACATCAATTTATCATCAATCAATCATCAATCGATCAAACAACATATAACCTATCATTTGTCTCTACAATAATTTGTTTGTATGACGACTATATGAGCACCTTATTATCAATTCTATATGCACTCATGAAAGATCCAAACTTTAGAGTTAAAAGTAGTACGATGTCAAGAATATTGGGGTTAGCTCGTATAAAACCTCAATAGACCCAACGAAGAGATGAACAATGGATAATACGATAACAAAGAGATCTACTTACAAGAGTTTCAACGAAACTTGAATTTGATACAATTAACAATTCAAGTGGATGGTGACTTGCCTGTTATACGGTGAAAACGAATACCAAGAATAACGGGATAAGAATTCCAGAACAACGAATCCACGAACTAATCAGTTCACCAATAACACGTGCAATATACGTGCAAGAGCAAAAGTCAACACAGTAGCACAAAGAGAGCAACTGTCAACAGCGATGGCCGACGTTAGTGGTCGACGTCGCAGGCGGCCAAAGGGTCGGCGATGCGGTGGGAGGTGGCGTTGACGGGGGATTGGGGGTTGGCGCTGGTGGTTGTGGTCGGCGATCGAAACAGGGAGGCATTAGGATTTGGTGGAGAACAGCGATGGGTTCCACTGTTCTCGCCGTTGTTGATGTCGAGGAAGAGGGAAAGGGTGCAGGGGGTGGCTGGTGGCGCTAGGAGAGAGTGGCGACAGGGTCGCCGGAGGTTTCTGATAAGGAGCGCGGCCGAAGTTGGCCTGAGAAGACTGGAGGTGGGTTGGTTGATTTGGGCGGGAAAACACGGGAGAGAGAGAACGACGAGGAGAGAGAGGAGAGAGAATAAGCGGCTAGGGTTTCGAAATTGTGCAATTTTTAGGGTTTGCAGAAGAGTTGTGTTTATAGGGTACAATTAGGGTACTGGGTTGGTGAATTAGGATCCAATAATAGTGGATTTGGGTCAAGCACAATTGGAATTGAGTTTTAGGGTTCAATAAGGGATAGATCCAATTCAATAGGGTTCAAATAAAAATAACCACAATTAAATAAAAGAAAATAGGCTCAACAAGAATATCTCAATCAAGAAGAACGAAGAATTTCATGAACGAATATTTAAATCCAAATAAGTAAATAAATATTACACATGGGGAGAATGTAAATTGGCTTGAAAATAAATCGGAATTCGCCAAGAAAATTAGATCAAGTACGAAAATAAAATAATTCGATAAATAAATTTTAATTGAATAATCAAGAAATAATAGTTAATTATTATAATCTTGATAATAATAGAATCGTACAACAAAATAATATTCGGCTTTAGCAAATTTTTTATTAAAATAATCCAATAATAATAATATATTTGTTTTAGGCTCAAATATAAATAGTCGATCCATAAGATGTAGAAAGTATGATTAAAATACACCATCATTTGAAATAAATTTTTCGATTAGAAAATACTTTAATACAAATCTGAAACGAATTTAGTACAAAATAATTTATAAAAATCAAATTGTAGACAATGCACGAAAAATACTTATTATCGGAAATGGGGGTTACAACTTCTCTTCCTGTCTCTGTTATGTTTCGTTTCGTAAGTTCATTCGGTAGAGGTGATAGACTTCTAACGCTACCAGTTCGAGAGCGTTACGTGGTGTCTACGTGAAACTTCTTCGTCGTTGCATCCTGGGAGACAGATGCCTTAACTTGCTCCAGCACCCGGACGAGGCGAAAACTTTTTTAAGGAGAGTGTGTTAAACAAGCCTCGTCATCAAATCGGTTTGATTTCATTATTTTATTTTTCATTTCAGTTTATTGGTTTGATTTCTCTCCTCCTTCTCTGGTTTTTGTGCCTCTCAATCATTTGGATTTATGCCAAACTTTTTGTAACCAAAGTCGTAACAAGTAGAATAAATTTCTCGAAATTGGTTTTATTGTAAACAAAATTTGTAACAAACTTAAAATAGTTTTTTGATTTTCTTGATTTCTGATTTTGAGGCACTCATTTTCTTTTTCTTTAATCTGGAAAAATTACACTCGTGTTGTGTATTTTTCAGAATTGAAATGACTACTGCATCGAAGAATGTTGCTGTGTCTGAAACGGTCCAAATACCGGTTGCTGATTACTGACTGCTGCTGCGGCACGAGTGCTAATGCCGATCGTTGTACCTGTCTCAGTCTCCGATGGGGAGAAACCTGAGAAGTTCAATGGGCAACATTTCAAAATGTGGCAAAACGGGCAGCATTTCAAAAGGTCACTATTTTAGAAGTTCACTGTTTTAGAATCTTAAGAAAGATGAGCAAGATAACCAAGTCATCGCCACTGTGGATGCTTGAAAAAATGCTGATTTCTTATGTAGGAATTATATAATGAACGATTAGCCGATTCTTTGTATAATGTATACATTAATAAAAGAACTGCTAAAGAGCTTTGGGAATCACTAGACCATAAGTATAAAACTGAGGATGTCGGCATCAAGAAATTCATTGTGGGTCGCTTCCTAGACTATAAAATGGTAGAATCTAAAACAGTGATCAGTCAAGTTCAAGAAATACAACTGATCTTGCATGAGATTCATGCTGAAGGTATGAACTTAAGTGAAAGTTTCCAAGTAGCATGTATAATTGAAAAATTGCCACCAGGTTGGAAAGACTTTAAGAATTACCTAAAGCATAAGCAAAAAGAAAGGGGCATTGAAGATATCATTGTCAGGTTTCGTATTGAAGAAGACAATAGTGGATCTGAAAAGGTCGGACTCATCAATCATGTGATCAAGAAAAATTGTAGTGGAACATAAATAACGTTCCAACAAGTACAACAACAAGGGTCCCAAGTTGGGGCCCAAGAGAGAAATCTCCAAGGAGCCAAAGTTTCAAGGCAAGTGCTTCAATTGTGATAAGATGGGTCACAAGTCTACTGAATGCAGACTACCCAAGAAGAACAGAAACAGAGAAACAAACATTGTTAAAGGAATTGCTCAAGATGTTTTTGATATCAACCTCTCAGCTGTGGTCTAGGAGGTGGACATGATGGGTTCAAACTCCAAGGAATGGTGGATTGATACTTGAGCTACCCGACATGTGTGCTTCAACAGAAGTATGTTGTCCACTTTCAAACCGTTGGAGAATGGGAAGAAGATGTTTATGGGGAACTCAACTACTCAAAAATCAAGGGCCAAGACAAGGTGATCTTGAAGATGACTTCTAGAAAGGAACTGACTCTGAACAATATTGCATATGCTCCTGAAATCCGTAGGAACCTAGTATCTGGTTCATTACTTAATAATCATTAATTTGCTTAGTATTTGAGTCAAACAAATTTACTTTGTCGAAGAGTTGAATGTATGTTGGTAGAGGATACATGAGTGGTGGAATGTTCAAATTCAATGTAATGACCATGGTAAATAATATTAATAAAGCTAGCTCTTCTACTTATATGCTTGAGTCTTCCAATTTATGGCATGGTAGACTAGGACATGTTAATTACGATACTTTGCGTAAAATAATTAACTAGAATCACATACCAACATTCCAAATTGATTCCAAACATAAGTGTGAAACTTGTGTTGAGGCAAAACTAACAAGATCATCATTTAAAAGTGTTGAAAGAAACATTGAAGCTCTTGATTTAATTCACACTGTATTTGTGATTTGAAAATGATACAAACAAGAGGTGGTAATAAATATTTTATTACCTTCATTGATGATAGCACAAAATACTGTTATATATATTTGCTTAAAAGTACGGATGAAACTATAGAGAAATTTATTCTCTATAAAAATGTAGTTGAGAACCAACCCAACAAGAAAATTAAGGTGCTAAGAAGTGACCGAGGTAGATAGTATGAATCGCCATTTGCTGACACTTGTGCTATGCATGTGATTATACATGAAACTACAACGCCTTATTTTCCTCAGTCAAACAGTGTTGCTGAGAGAAAGAATTGTAAATGATGAATGCAATGTTAATAAGTTCTGGTTTGCCACCAAACTTGTGGGGAGAAGATATAATTTCGGCTAACTACCTTTTAAATAAGGTACCTAAAAGGAAAGAAGAGAAAACTCCATATGAATTATGGAAAGGAAGAAAGCCATCCTACAATTACTTGCGAATGTAGGGATGTCTTGCCAAGGTAGCAGTACCTCCACCTAAAAAAGTAAAAATAGGACAAAAAATGGTTAATTGCATTTTCATTGGCTATGCACTTAACAGTAGTGCATATCGGTTCTTGGTGTACAAATTCAATATCACTGAGATACCAAAGAACACGATAATGGAGTCCAGAAATGCATCATTTTTTAAAGATGTATTTCTATGTAAGTCTAAGGAAGAACCAAGTTCTTCCAAACGAACACATGAAACTATTAGTGAAGATAGTGAGGACCAAGATGAAGAAGTTGAGGAGGAACCTCGACGCAGTAAAAGAACAAGAACGGAAAAATCTTCTGGTTCGGACTTCTTGACCTTTATGCTTGAAGGTGAATCCCATACCTTCAAAGAAGTGGCGAACTCTAGTGATGGTCCTCTATGGAAAGAAGCCATCAAGAGCGAAATTGATTCTATCTTGCAAAATCATACTTGGAAACTAGTGGATCTTCCACTAGGTAGTAAACCTTTAGGTTCTAAGTGGATCTTCGAGAGAAAAATGAAACATGCTGGATCAATTGATAAATACAAGGCAAGATTTGTAATTAAAGGTTATAAACAAAAAGAAGGTCTTGATTACTTTGATACATATTCTCCTATGACAAGAATAAACTCCATTAGGATGGTACTTGTAATAGCAACTCTGCACAATTTTGAAATACATCAAATGGATGTGAAAACAGCTTTTTTTAATAGAGATTTAGATGATGAAATCTACATGGAACAACCTGAGGGTTTTTCAGTTTCAGGACATGAAAAGAATGTGTGTAAACTGGTGAAGTCATTATATGGCTTGAAGCAAGCTCCAAAGTAGTTGCATGAGAAATTTGACAATGTCATGATGATAAATGGCTTCAAGATCAATGAATGAGATAAATGTGTATATGTTAAAGACACGGAAAATGGATGTCATTATATGTTTATATGTAGATGACATGCTTATTATTGGAAGTAATGATAAGATAATTAAATCTGTTAAAAATATGTTGAACTCGAGGTTTGACATGAAAGACATGGGACTAGCTGATGTTATATTGGGAATTAAAATCACAAGAACAGCAGACGAGCTTATTTTAAGCCAGTCACATTATATAGACAATATTCTTGGAAAGTTTGATAAAGATAATTATGGAATTGCCAGAACTCCAATCGATCTAACTCTACACTTATCCAAGATTAAAGGAGGGAGTATTTCTCAAGTAGAATACTCTAGAATTATAGGCAGTCTAATGTACTTGATGAGTTGTACAAGACCAGACCTAACCTATGCAGTTAGCAAACTAAGTAGATATATGAGTAACCCTAAAAGCGAGCATTGGCAAGCGATTACAAGAGTACTGAAGTACTTGCATTTTACTCGTAACTATGAGCTGCATTATACATGATATCCGGTAGCACTTGAAGGATACAGTGAAGCAAATTGGATATCTAGTGTTAACTCAAAATCCACTAGTGGCTATGTGTTTATACTAGGTGGTGCAGTCGTTTTTTGGAAATACTCAAAACAAACAATAATCGCTAATTCCATGATAGAATCTGAATTCATCACACTGGACAAATGTGGGGAAGAGGTTGAATGGTCATGCTACTTCCTTGAGGACATTCCAAGGTGGACAAGACCTGTGTCCCCAATCTACATACATTCAGATAGCCAATCTGCAATTTGTAAAGCACAGAGCAATATGTATAATGGTAAATCTAGACACATTCGTCGAAGACATAATACCATTAGACAATTACTCTCTACTGGGGTTATCTCTGTGGACTATGTAAAGTCAAGGATAACATTACAGATCTGTTAACCAAAAGGTTAAATGGAGAGCTAGTTGATAAATTATCGAGGGGAATGAGACTAAAGCCCATGAATGAATAAGTCGATACAATGAACACCCAACCTAGCTGACTGGAGATCCCAAGGTCTAGGTTCAAAGGGACAACTAAATTGTAAAGACCAAGTTGGATCACTGTAGGGATTTTTCCATGTCCATTCCCATGACGAAACAGTGATGCTCGTAAGGTAACAGGTTAAGCTAGGCATTTGATGATTCTTATGCATCAGATATCCGAGCAGAGTAATATGGGTTACTCTTAACTAAGAAATCACCTATGTAAGAGGGAAGAATGTCCGCTTCCAAGGAAATAATATAGGGCAATATTCCTATCAAACTCTTACAGAATCAGGCATATGTTCATGGCCAAAACGAACATAACAGTGAGAACTGAAATGCGTTAGGAAGATTCCTGTGTGAGATATGTCATCATTTACACAAATGACAGAACAGTTCAAGGACATCATGTCTACTGTTTAATTAGTAAAGCAAACATATATTCAAAAGGGAAGGTTCAAAGGGTAACACCTGCCTATTCTATGCAGGTCTCAACCGCTGAATTCTATCACCAAGTCTTTCGTGTCCGTCTGTCGTGTCTATGGTCGTCAATTTTTATTCATGTGGGAAATGTTAGAAAATGGATTTTTTATACATCATTTACGAACCTGTTTTTGAGCAATTTTTACGTAAGATCCTCAATAAATTATTGAGAGATCTTGATTGATTTGTGTTCTCCTTCGTAAGTAGATCAAAATCATATATTTATTTGCTAAAAACGGTTAAGGGGTGAATGAGAAATTGTCTCTCAAAGTTAGACGTTTTCATTTCTGAAAATGGGTTGAGGGAACATAGTCCCACATCGGAAATATGAAAGAAATTTGAAGAGGATATATAACAACCTTTTTCTAAGCATTGTATGATAGCTAGACAGGAGGCTCTCTTTCGCGTGCGTAGGGGGGCGGGGGTGCAGATCTCGGATCGAATTACATGCGGCTTGTGTGGTGCGGACACGAATGCCGGACCGACATAACTCTACCACGTGCAGAGCCACTTTTTGCTGCAGTTTTGATTTTTTTTTTTTTTGTAAACAGCTGTTATAAATGCAGAAACAGTTTTGTCTGCCGTTGCAGTGCAGTATTAAACATTTTGTCTGCCATTACAGTGTACGCATTCAATTAATTGTCTTCTGTTACACTGAAGGCATTCATAGCCTTATCTGCCGTTACAAGTCTCTAACCCCGGCCCTATAAATAGAGCCCCCCCTCCCTTACTGTCTTCCCTGCACAAAATCTCTTCTCTTCCTCTCTGTTCTGTTTCGTTTCATAAGTTCGTTCAGTAAAGGTGATAGAGTTCTGACGCTACCAGTTCGAGAGTGTTATGTGGTGTCTACGTGAACCCTCTTCGTCATTGCAACGTGGGAGAGAGGCACCTCAACTAGCTCCAACTCTCGGACGGGCGACATCAATTCGGTTTGATTCATTATTTTCTTTTTTATTTCAGTTTATTGGTTTCATTTCTCTCATCCTTCTCTGGTTTTTGTGCCTCTCAATCATTTGGATTTATGACACACTTTTTGTAACCAAAGTTATAACAAAGAGAATAAATTTTTCGAAGTTCGTTTTATTGTAAACAAAATTTGTAACAAAACTCCTGTAAATTGAAGTCAATGTCCTCATAAGTTTTGTTATAAAGGAAAATTTACAAAAAATATTTAATTCCCTTCTTTTATATAATTTTCTTTTTCATTATGAACTGTAAAAAATTTGATAAGCACATAAAATATTTTTATAGTTTGATATAAGATATGTAGTTAACACTGAGAGTTAATTAAACTGAATTACTGATGTAGTATTAAAAGAAACAACTTATAAAATCTTTAGGACAATTTTAAATTGATGAACAAAGATACGTATATCGAAATGGAATAATTTCACGAGAAAGGAAAGAGTAGATTAAAACCTGCACATGGATTTTCTTTATCCAGTAATAATTCCTGGAGCCAAAGCATCTTGCCTTCTTGTTTGTGAATGGAGAAAAAGAATGAAGAAAGGGGAGAAAGAAGACGATATTTAATTATGAAAGGGTAAGGGTAGAAAGGTAATTCAATAATTCTAACTCAACGGATGAATGAGTTAAATGTACTTTTTCAAACGTTATATGGACATATTGTATTAAGCCCAAACGTTGGGGTACTTTGTTTTTTGCCCAATTCATAATGAATTCTCTTGATCTCTATTACGATAAGGGGTTTCTAGATGTAATAGATCTCTATTACAGACGAGCAATTATCAGAACATTAAAGGCACATAAAACTATAACAGACTCTTAGAGCAGAATCTTATCTATATAATATATTATGCTAAACCACTTTGGGTCCAATGATCTTTCTAATTTTTTCTTGTTAAAATAAGAAAGGAGAGCAAATATAGGACGCAACTCCCCACTCTTTCTCCATCTACATTTTGAAAGTGCTATCCTATTTCTTAATCAAACCTTAAAAAACGTGCAATATTATTCAGATAACTTTTTTTTAAAATAGTTTTGTTATTTTTTCATCTTTTAATTATTACGTGCAATATGTTGCACTTGGTTATACTAGTACTATATATGCTACTAAATTAAGAATTGGTGGGAGGTTTGCCAGGCAAACTGTCCCTTCTAAAACTGGTTCTTGCTTTGCTACTTTTTTTTTTAATGAAATTTTGTACACACCATCTAAATGATATGTAGACTGAAGTGATAGTGTGATCGAGATTTAGATGACTGAAATTGCTTCTCTCTAAAAAAACATTTTCATCTCACCCATCTCTATATATATCAAAAGAAATTGGTCCTATTATCTAAATTGCCACCAAATTCAGAAGCCCAGGTCTAGTAAACATCTACGGAACATTTTAAGATACAAACTTCAATTCATTGCCTCATTGACTTCCATTAAAATTTTCTAAAACAAGTAAAACCTTGACAACGTCAAACACAAAAAATACTACAGTATGTATGAAGGTATAATGTCCAAACAATTAACAACAATCAAATTAGCTGTTCATGCGAGATGCAAAATAAAAAATATAAGAACAAATAGTTGGCGAGAAAAGAAACAAGGAGCAGGGAGTGAATTAAACTAAACCCTGAATGATGCTATCTGATCCATTTTCAAGTTCCTGTGATCAATCCTCCCTTTCTGACAGAAGCTACGCTCCCGCGATCAAAACTGTCAAAGTTTGTATTTGCAAGTTAGCCTTGTTAATGCATTAATGCTGAATAACAACTTTTCTTTGGTTTTTTTAAGGAATTGAAAGTAAGCAGTAGGCAATCCGTCGTAACAATAAGCAATTTTTCTCTTTCCATCCTGTGATCAATCCGTAGTTTGAGAAACCATCTAGGTTAGTTATTTTATTTTGTTTTATTTGTTTTTCGGAATTGAGCCTTTTAACAGTATCAGGGATCACTCTCCAACTTTTCTCTTTCCATTTTTTGAATAATTATTATATCCAAGATTCATGATATCAGTCTTCAACCCAATTACCTTAATCAAGACACTTAGAATTCAATATATAAAATGCAAATAGTAGAACCCTAGCTAACTAACAAATTAACTAAATCAAGATTCAATTTGAAATGCCATATGTAACAAATACTAGTTATTTCTCCTATTAGTCCTGTTATATCATTCAATTTCTCACTCAGCCAAGCAACTCAAGAACCAAGATAGCAGAGCAAGTACTCTACGAAAAGGAAAAAAAAAAAAAGCAAGAACCAAAAGATAAAAAAGTAGAAAATATTGGCACTCACTCAATTAGCATATTAAAGATAAAACTGAAACTATCTCAAACAGCAGTACAAATCATTATACAGAGACAAATCTTTTCAAATCAAGAACATCGAAGGCATTCAATTTGCCCTATTCCCAGTTTAACCATTGAATATTGTTGGAGGAATTTGTTGTTTGTACGCGTCATGTTACTTCATGTATGTTTTATTTTCTGTCTGTAGTTTGTACTTGGGCCCAGTATTCTGGATTTATTTCGTTAAACTCTTATTAATGAATCAGGATGGTCAGATTCCACCTTTTCCCTCAAAAAAAAAAAAAAAAAAAAAAAACATTGAATTCTAAGTGCTGAAGGCAAGAAAAATGAGAGGACATGCGGAATTCCAGATTCTATGGCATATCATGTGATACGGGTAAAAATAGAACCAAATCGAAACCGTTCAGACCGGGCAAGAATCCTAAAGCTCTCAGGGGTAAAATGGTAAATTTTACTAGGTATGTGCCCATAAAATGAATTGTGCATCTTTTAAGCACAACGATCCAAACCGATTTGTCATACCAGCCCAACATGAAGGACTTCATAATTATGTGCAGTGCCGTCTTAAACCCTCTATCTATAAGAGAGTAAACACTTCCATCTCTCCATCCATAGGGGAGAGTTTAAAAACTCTATATCTTTATTAAGAGAAGAGTCCTAGCTCTATCTCTACAATTACTTCTGTCACGCCATGCTTCCCAAAAACACGGAACACAAGTGCGTGACATTAGTGCAGTGAATGCCTTGCGTCAACCATAAGTTATTTTTGTTCAATTCAACAATATAATAAGATAAATACAACCATGCATGCAATAAGAACAATCACATGAACAATAATAATTGGAATAAAACAGGAAATAACCAAATACGATAATCTAACATCTGGAAACAAATAACACCGGGTAAAAAGCCCATAATACAAAGTTTATAAAACTCAATACAAAAAGTCCAATAAAATAACGATAAATCTAAAAAGCAATAATTACTCAGAAAGTCTGTTCTCTAAGTCCTGCAGGTAACTCTCCTTGATCACCTGTGAATACCTCATCTAAAAAGTGCAGAAAAATTGTCCTTAGAGTAAGTCATGGACAGCAAGTAGAGAAAGTAATGAACAATGTAAATACGGTATAACAATGAATTCAATAAAACAATAGGAATTATTAACAATGGACGATAGCAATAATCAATATCAATGGTAACAATACAATGGTGTAACAATAAACGATATTTCAATATTCGATATTAATACTCAATGGTTGATGTCAATATCGCTAACAATGTTCAATAGCAATAGCAATGATGATGTTTAATATGTAATGTCAATATTGTGTCAATTCCCAAGTCTATTAGCTTTTTAGCCTAACTAATGCATGTACTACTGCATCCCATACCACATGTTCGATGCATACAATAAATTTTGTTTAGACTCTAGTAGTAGACTCTATAGTTCATGTACTCGGCACGATAACATTAAAACGATAGCAACTCCGTTGCACACTAGTCGGCACTATGGGACTAAAACGATACACGATGAATTTGGATACTGTCAGTAATCCAATAATAAATCGATAAATACTAGCCGACACAATATTTTGGGGAAACACAGGCCGCCTCTCCGAGTACAGTCTCTATATTTTCCACTACTTAAGCCCCGGCGTGTTAAACATTTTATCGATGCAGTCAATATATTATGCAATTTAAAAAAATTTGATAACGATGATATCGATAGAAGTAACGATAGGACGATCAATTAGAATGAGACAATTAGAATGGTGACAATAGCATATTAGGATCATGCAATGCAGTTTATACACTTCAATCCATTCAATATAATGAAATGTATACAATATACTAAGAAAATATGGAAACACAATTCTGGACAGCAGTAGGTTATTGTACTGAAATCAAGTTCCCTGTTGCTACATAAATCCAAAACTGGATCCGCAAGAAGTTCTGGAAAGTAGACTCCTGCCTGGTTCAAACGCATATTTAAAATGCAAAATCTAATAACAGTAGATAGGTTAATTACATCGTTCTTTACAGATTACACCTTCTGACTGAAAATCGACATCAAGTTGTTATATTTGTAAAATCAGTAAAAATCCAATTTTAAATTCATCAAAAATGTTCATTAAGTTCCTAATCATGTTGACTAATAATCTAGAAATTATCATGACAATATTCTAACATTAACTTAGCTTTTTAATAATTAAAATATGAAGGGATACATGAATCAAGAATTCTGTAAGTAAAAAGGCAGCAGTAGTAAAATCACCATAACTTTTGCAATAAAACTCGGAATTCAAATATTTTAGATGTTCTGGAAACTAGAAACACAGGACTACAATTTTTATTTAAAAATTTATAGTTTTTTAATGTCAAATACTGGGTCAAAAGGTCTCACAAATTCCAGACAAACAGTGAAAAATCAGGGTTCGGCATAAAAAGAGATCTAAACATGATGAACTTCAATTCAATAGTTGACAAATCTTAGATTCAGCATGGTAAACACAATATCATGGTAAGCACAATGAAGAATACATCCATACACTAGTTTAACATCAATGAGGCATCAATCAATCAATTAAGCACAACAACCTGATAATCAACTCTACATTTGTTTATTTGTGCGGTGTCATCCATGAATAATTTCTATTATCAATACTACATGAATGCATGAAGGATTTGATATTCTAGAGTCAATAATGGCACGAAGTCAAGAATATTTTGGGTTAGCTCGTGTAAACCCTCAATATACTCGACGGAAGATAACAATATAACAGTTCGATAAACAATTAGGATCTACTTGCAGAAATTCAATAACATCTCGAGTACGATACAATAGTGATTCGAGAGAGAAAAGCGACTTGCCTTGATTGGATTAGTTATCAGTGAACGAAAGAAAAGTGGTGGGAACACAGAAAAACGTGCACACTACGTGCACAAAATAGCAACATAGCAAGGTCAGCAACACAACAAGCGGCAACATAGGGTGGAACATCAAATGGCGAGAAGGCAAACGGCAGGGACTTCGGCTTGACTGGCAACTGGTGGCTGACGGTGGCAGTCGACAGCAACGGGGAGTCGATGGTCGACGGATGCATCAAGTAGTTTTGGCGCCAAAACAGAGGAAGGAGAAGTTTGGGGGTAGGGTGGTGGTGTAGGAGCTACTGGCGACAAGAATGTGGGAGTGGGATGGAGTAGTCGACGGTGGCGATGTGGTGTTACGGTGGTGAGGGTGGTAGTGGTGATAGGGCGAGACTGCGGGTGGACGAGGGTGGAGGTAGCAGTCAAAGGCTATGTGGGGGATACAGTGGGTTCGATGAGGTAAGGGAGAAGATGACGGAGGTCGATCTTGGTGGGCGGCTCGACGCAGGCGGGCTGAGGGAAAGGCTCGAGAGCGGAAGGCTGAGACGGTGGACTTCGATGGGTTCGGCTGGAGATCAGAGGAAACAGGGGAAGCGGTGGGGGTGATTAAACAGAGGAAGAAGATGATGGGGAGAGGCTCGAGGAGGCAATGGTGAAGGGGATGGCCGGAGAGGCGGTGGTGATAGGGACGAGGGCGGATGGAGGGAGGTAGGGGATGAATAATGGAGGTTGAATAGGTGGTTGTATGTTGGGGATTAGATTAAGTGGTAATTAAGGTTAGGGGATAGGTTAGTATATATAGAGTATTAGAGATGTTGGGTTAATAGGTTGCTGGTTAAAGGGTTTGGGATCCAATAAGAAGGCTATTGGCTTACATTAATAGATTAATATGGATCAACTAATCAGATAATCATCAATCCCACAAGAATAAGATCATCATGAAAAATAGTTCAACAAGGAGAAAAGAAAATCCAAATTGGGAAAAATAAGATTCGAATAATTAAACAAAGACTAATGATAGTTCATGAACAATATTAGGACCAAAATTATTCAAAATGAAGAATACAATTCAAATTACAAAAAAAAAAGATTACAATGGATCAAAAAGGGAAAAGATAAAAATGGGAGTTACAATCCTACCCACCTTACAATTAAATTTCTTCCTCGAAATTTATTCAAGCGGCAATAAGATAACCCCAAAGAAAAAAAAACTACACAAAAGATGGGGAAACTTCTTCTGAATCTCTTCCTCAAGTTCCCAAGTCGACTCACCCGGCGAGTGAGGATTCTAAGCAACTCGAACCAATCTGATGATCTTGTTCTTCAAAACCTTCTCCCGTCTGTCCAAGATCGAAACCGAACGCATCTCGCAGGACAAATCGGGCTGAACCGATAACTCGGAGTAGTCAATAACATGACTGTCATCCCTGGTATACCTCCTGAGTTGGGAGACATGAAAAGCATTATGTAACACTCCGAATTCCATTTACATGTAATTTGTAGTACATCAGGATCTTTTACTTCATTTCATACAATTTTACAAGAAAATTAAAACTTTTTATTATACACATTGTTTATTTTAGAATAACACAGCAGAAGTTAAATAAAATATAACATGGAATATATACAACTCCAACATCAACCGCTTTGAAAATGATCTTTAGCATCAATCTTTTTTAAGTCCTTGCCAATCCAAGTCCTGCACTGAAAATCTGTGGGCACGTCAGTTGCTTACAATCGACGCAATGTTATAAACATCGATCCTCTCTATGCTGTATTATAAAGAAATCTCTTACTTTAACAATCACACACTTGAATGCATATAAACGTGTAAATAGTGACTATCCTAACCATGTCAGTGTATGATATGACTTAATGCCTAATGCAGATTATACTACAATAACACCACTGCATATTTGTTCGGATTCTATGCACCCCATCCTACATAGGTCTGAGGGCAAGCACCTACGTACTCCACATTATAGGGTTAGATCTCTCGCCATGAAAAACTAATTGGTAACAAATCAAGTTTTAGACATTCCACGAGTAAAGATTTCAACCCTGGAGTCCACCGTCAAGCTTATACGGAAATTCTCGTCGTACGAACATCCCATAAGTATCCCTGTAGCCCCGGTATATGCATATACACTGGAGAACAGCCTCCCATCTGCCCAACTATTCATGATCCTGGATTCCACCTTCAAATCAATCATAGCCCCAGATTTAATTAAGGCTCGTTTCCATCGCAAGCAACCATAGTCCCGGAGTCCACCGTCAAACTGGGTCTATAGTCCTGGAGTCCACCGTCAGACTATATAGAGGCAACCCACTTATGTTTGCCCAAGTTTTATTACATCTTCATTTAGTGCCTAATCCTTAAGTTTAAACATGAGTAAATAATACTACCTAGAGCTAGCTTACCCTCTTACCAGTCTTACACAAAAATACCGAGAACGACAGCCCATATTGGTCACATCTCAAATCAATTATTCATTTTCAACATTTGTCGGTACTTGGGTCTCACTAAGCCTCTAGAATTAAAATTTTTCCATGTTCAACATTATGGTGTACGCAAACCCTTATAATTCATATTCTGAATTTCATGTATTCATATTTCATTCAAATTTTTTCATTCATTTTTATTTATTCATCAATTAAGAACAATCTCAAACTATTCATTTTCACAATACACTTTCCATATTCATCAAAACCTCCTCAATACAAGTTAATAAAGATTCAAACATAATCTGTTAAAAAATTCATCATTGAAAATTCATCTGATCATTTTTCTTTGATTTATTTTGAATCAATCTTAACATCTTTAATCATATGTATATTTCTTTCGAGTTTGCATCTCATCTAAGCATGAATATGATCTTTATTTTCCCAAAATACAACTTAAAACAGTGAGAAATATTCTCAATCACTTCATCTAAGTATCATTTACAAAAACATTAATTTCAAAGTCAGAACTGCATTTTATGCTATTTGTAAAAATCATCGAAAATTATATACTTCACGAAACTTTGTGTTCTTTATATCAAAATAAAGGTATAAAAGTCTACTTCAATTTCTTAGTTATAAGTTTCCTCAAAATACTGTATCTATAACCCTGAATTCTTCGAAATGTACAGTAGGGTCGAAATATTGAAATACTACCACTGTACAGTTTTGTAAAATTCATTATAAATTCAATTATTTGTGAAAATTTGATTTCTTAGACTTGTCAGAAAGGTTACCGAGTCTACTACAATTTCTTAGTTTTGACTTTTATCAAATTGTTTCATTTACAATGCTGAATTGATCAAAAACCGAAATGTGTAAAGATTTTCCGCAACCAGTCAACCACAAACTAGTTCTGAGTTTAGATTTTATTAACATAGTAAAAAACCTCCAAATCTTATAAAATTTTAAAGGGATGTTCTTGACACATACAAGATGCTCCCAAAAGAGTTTTAGTACTAGATTCCAACTATTTTATTAAATACGATTTTCTGATGTGTAAACAAAATTCAAAACAGTAACTTTCTTTGCATGATTTAGCAACTTTGTGTACAAATTTATATCCAATTCATTTAATCTAATCATAATGTATTACCATGCACCCAAACAATATCATTCCAACTTATCTACAAGATAATCTTTCAATTAGCAAGCATTTTCATTCTAAATATCATCATCACAAATTAACCACTACTCATATGTATAATCAATTTTATATAACAATCATCCTACACATGCATGATACTATACTTTAGAAAGTTCAAGAAATCACCCACCTTATAGTTGCAAATGAAAGGGAACTCCTAGTAGATGGTTTCTAGCTCCAAGAATGGGACTTCCTTCTCCTCCTAGCAAGCTTTCTTTGCAAGTAAGAACTCAAGCAACTATCTTTTTCTTTCCTTCTCTTTCTCTTTGCCAGAAACCGAAAATGCTCAACTTTTTTTTTTTTTTTTTTTGATTCTAGTGTGCATTTGTTCATGAAATAGGAGGGGCTATTTATAGGGCTAAATGGGTAAATGAAGAGACACCCATTACCCAAAAATAAATACACATTAACAAAATTAATCACCCACTCACCATTAGTACACAAACCCCACCTCTTCTCATTCCTTCATGAATTGGCCAACCCTTGGATTTCCAACATGTGCACACTCTCTCATTCATTACATTAATTTTATTTGTTTATTATTAGGCTAGTTGTTTGTTACATAACATGTGTGTAGAATTAAAAATTGTTCATTTAAAGAGTAAAATTTATTATGGGCTTTTCTTTTAAAATAAATTTTCTAATGGGCTTTAAGATGAAATTTAGGCCTATGGGTTTTTATTAAAAGTAAAAATAACCCAAGGTGCCAAATAAAATGAGAAAGAATTGGGCATGATCTTTAGAAGATCTTAGGAACTAAAATTGTATAAAATTTACGTGCAATGCACGTGCAAAATATTAAAAATTAATTTGGGAGAAAAACAGTCAAAATACAACATGAGTAGAAAAATAATGTTATGGTTATTTTACGTAACGAAAAATATACGTAATCGACACGTGTATTGAAAATACGTGTAATGTACGTAAAAACATAAGGATTAAAATAAATGTTTGAGTTGTCTAAATATAGGATTGAAATGAGTTTTGAGAAAACAGGAAACATATAAATAATCAGATTATGACATTTATAAAAAAATACATTATGAATATTACTTGTAACGGTAAAAAATACACGCGGGTAACACACGATGGAAAAATTATCATTACTTAATTTTACGGGATGTTACACATCATGCACTCAAGATAGAGCCAATGGCAACGCGAGTCTATAGGCTACCTTGCCTACTCGCTCCACAACATCAAACGGGCCAATGAATTTAGGGCTTAGCTTGGACCCCCCTCTAAATCGGATAACACCCTTCCATGGTGATACCTTGAGGAACACATGATCACCCACTTCAAATTCCAATGGCCTCCTATAAACATCTGTCCATTTTTTCTTTCTGTCCTGAGCCGCCTGAAGATACTTCCTAATCTGAGCCACAACATCAATGGTCCTTGTGATCAACTCTGGCCTCAAAAATTTCCTCTCACAAATGTCATCCCAACACACTAGTGATCTACACTTCCGAACATACAAAGCTTCGTACAAAGCTGCCTTAAGACTTGCTTAGTAGCAATTTTTGTACGAAAATCCACCAAGTGTAGATGATCTTCCCAAGATCCTCCAATTTGAGAAACACAGGACCTCAACACATCTTCCAATGTCTGAATAGTCCTCTCCGATTGCCCATCTGTCTGTGGATGAAATGCAGTACTGTAATTCAGCTTGCTCCCAAGGCTGCCTTGAAGACTTTCCTAGAACTGAGATCTGAACCTAGTGTCTCTGTCTGATACAATACGCATAGGGACCCCATGCAAGACAATCTCCTGCATATACTTCTCTGTAAGGCTCTCTGTGGACTGACCCACTCTGAAAGGAATAAAATGGGAACTCCTCATCAACCGATCCACAATTACCCAGATGGCATTATAACCCTTGGGGCTTCTCGGCAAAGCAGTCATAAAGTCCATCGTGATGTTCTCCCATTTCCACTCCGGAATAGGAAGAGGTTGAAGAAGTCCAGCAGTCCGCTGATATTCTGCTTTCACCTGCTGGAAGATCAAACATTGTGAACAAATCTCGCCATAGCACTCTTCATACCATTCCACCAAAAATGCAACTTCAGATCCTGATACATCTTTGTAACACCGAGATGAATAGAATAGGGCGAACGATGAGCTTCCTTAAAGTAGCTTCTATCTGACTTCCCCCTTCGGAACACATAGGCGGGTCCCAAACCGGAGAGATCCATCCTCATGAATAATGAAATCATTCCTTGAACCTGCTTCAACTTCAGCTCGAAACTTCTACAATTGCTCATCATCTGAATGTGCCTCTTTAATCTGGTCCACCAATGACAACTGTAGCCGAAGCATCATACAAATCTGCTTGGCACCAGGAAAAATGACTTCCAAATCTAACCTCCTCATGGCTTCTAAAAGTTCTTCCTGATCAGTTAGAACCACAGCAATTGGTCTTCTGCTCAAAGAATCAGGTTCCAAATTAATCTTACCAGGGTGATACTGCAAATTAATATCATAATCTGCCATTCCAACCATTGTCTCTGCCTCTTATTCAGATCCTTCCGAGTGAATACGTACTTGAGACTTTTGTGGTGAGTGAAAATCTCCACTCGGTCTCCAAGTAAGTAATGCCTCCAAAGCTTCAAGGCAAAAATCACAGCTGCAAGCTCCAAGTCATGTATGGGGTAATTCTTCTCATGCGGCCTAAGCTATCAAGATGCATATGTGACAACCTTGCCTCGTTGCATTAGAACAACATCCAAACCTCTGCCTGAGGCATCACAGTGATTTACGAAACCAATTGATCCATCTGGTATAGTTAACACCGGTGCTGATGTCACCCGATTCTTTAACTCAGCGAAGGCTCCATCACAGGACTCATCCACATGAATTTCTGATCCTTTCCGGCCAACTTGGTCAACGGCCCGACAATCTTTAAAAAACCCTGAACAAACTTCCTGTAGTAACCTGCTAGTCCAAGGAAACTTTGAACTTTTGATACTGACTTCGGTGTCGGCCAATCCTTAACTGCAGTGATCTTGGACGGATCAACAGAAATGTCACGCCCCACTTCCTAAAAAGAGAATACGGAATACGGTACATGACTAATTCTAGCGAATGATTTTCATCATCCATAAGCTGTCAGGATGTTTACAACATTTCATAGGAATAATAAGAAGTAAACAAGGAGAAATCAACCACGCATGCAAGAATGAATCAATATACCAACAGAATTTACTTGAAATCAAATTTGATAATCTCAAATAAATCTGATCTGGAACAAGTTATAATTCCTGGGTCAAACTACCAATTACAAAATTCATGTAGCAATACATTTATTCAAAATAAGCAACAGAAAATAATAGCAAGAACTTCAGCAACTAGAATCTCAGATCACCTATTCTATCGGGCAGCTGGTCACCAAAGTTTGCAATTTAACAAATTGCAGGAAAAGAAAAGAGAAACAAAAAGCCCGTCAATGCAAGTTACGGACAGCTTGTAGTGTAGGCAACAAGTACAGGAAAAGATAAATTGATATAAAGTAATAGCAGAAGCAAGTACAGAATAAGCATGGAATAAATGTGATAGCAAAACAGAATGACTAACATGAAATCAGGAACAGAATCAAGTAACATGGTATGCTAACAAGATACTGGTAACATGTAACAGATGTCAAGTATCATGCAAGTAGGTAAACACATAACAGATGTCAGGTAGCATGTACAGGTAACAGGAATATGCAGGTGATCATGTTATTTCAAGTCTTGTATTTAATTCTATTTAGGTAGCACTTCATGCGTCCCCATTTTTTTTACCACATGGTTGCTACATTCAAAAAAATTACGTTTTAGATTTTGTAATGGATTCTATAGGTTATGTACTCGGATATTCATGGAACTACAAAACTTGGTCGATAAACTTGATCAGTAAACTTGATCGGTAAACTTGATCGGTAAACTTGATCGGTAAACTTGATCGGTAACATGTAATTAACTTGGTTGGTAAACTTGATCGGTAAACTTGATCAGTAACATGTAATTAACTTGGTCGGTAAACTTGATCGGTAAACTTAGTCGGTAACTTGGTAGGTAAACTAGTCACACGGGAAGTATGGGTCCCCTTCCGAGTATAGGCTCCTATATTGTCCACTGCTAGATCTTTCCCTTAAACCCCAACTTCTTATTATTATTATTATTATCAAACGATCATATATGTGCATAAAACAGGGCAAGATAACATGGTATGAACAAAGGACAGGTTCAGGTCAGACATAAATATGCATAGGTGACAAACAACTCATAAAAGGCTAGGACAACAAAACTTTCAGTTCTGGATAGCAAGACACTACTGCGCCAAATCTGAGATTCCCGTTGCCACAGACATGCAAATCTGGATTCGTCAGAAAATATAGAAAATAGACTCTGGCCGAATCCAACACATATATACAAGTTATATAATAACCACAGAAATAGGGCTCAAAACAGAATTATATACAGAAAACGTGTTCAGCTAGACATCACAAGGTTGTGTTCGTAAACAGGAAAACAACATAAAAGCTTACTAATTAATTTCAAGAAAAATCTGGGGTATTCCCTAGTATGTTTGTATTAGAAAATATAATTTCATAATTTTCCAACTTGGATAGTATAGGCAAATAAAATCAGAAAACAACAAGCTACAACAAGTTTGTAAATCTGGAATCATAAACATAGCAATACTAAAACAGCAATAGATTACAAAATATAAATCGAAATTCAGATCCGTCAAATGGGTGATAAAATAGATACATCAGGATATAGTTCATTTTCACAAAGTTTTTATCAACAACAATTAGAATCAGGTTGAAATATAGGTTCTTTACAGAACAGCATGAAAATTATACAAGTATAGTAGTTGTTTATAAATATAGAATAGTCTATAAAAGTTATCAATTCAATCCAAAAAAATTAGGGGTTAATTCCAACCAAGCCTAGTTGTACTCAGCAAAATATTGGATCAAAATGTTATCTTTAACATCAGTATAAAAATAAATTACTCTCCAGAATTCACATAAAACCAAATATGTAATTTTCTACACCTCTGTAGTAAAACAACAATAACTTGCAACTTACAAATCAAAACTGAGATCTGTCAAAAATTCTTGAAAATAGACAGCAAAATCTACGATTCATATTCACAAATAAATTTGATTTACAGACCTCAACAGGGTCTAAAATAGTGAACAAAAACGGGACAACAGCAAAAACAGAAATCCTCTTATGCATTAAATCGACTAGTTCATGTGCAACAAATCCAAATCAAAACAAAATACAAGCATGATATACTAGATGTCCAAGCAACATGGTATAGGGTATTTAACAAGTTTACATCACGTTATACTATGACTAACACATCATGCATACAAGATTATACAACACATCATGGATCATGAACAACATGCATGTATACATCAAGAATTGATTATCTCTATGTTATTTCATGTCGTGTGTGTAATGAGACAACTACGGGCGGATCGACACATAGAGACAAGGTCTAATAAGGGGTTTCATGAGAATAGATCTTGAAGCAACTACACTACAGGCGGTATTTAGTACTTGTATATGCAAACAGAAATTATACAAGTTACTTGCCTTGAAATTGACAACGGATCTGATGAGAAAGAGAATAACGAGAACGGATCTCGGACGACAAACCACGAACACAGAAATGCGTGCAAGCTACGTGAAATACACACGCAAAATAGCAAAATACCAAACATAGCAAATCCAACCAATCCAACACAATTCACTTCCTCTTCACAACCAGCAACCACAGATCAATCCCCAAAAAGCAAACACTGATCCTCAATCACCCTACACCAAAACAGCAACCCAAAACTGATCGATCTCCTACCTTTGAACAGCAAACACGGAAGATAAAAAAAACCCAGCTCTTCTTCTTCTCAATCGCAACAGAGAGAGAGCGAGGTGACAGGAGGGGGATTGGCGACTGGCGACTACAGCAATGAGAGCGAACGGCGGCGATGGTGCTGACGGCAGCGACACTATGGTCGAGGAGCGACGCAACGGCGAGAATGGCGGGGTGTGTTCGGGGTGATAGGACGACGATGAGGGTGAGAAGGTTCTGCGGTGGATGCAGGGGAGGATTACGGTGGTCGACGAGCGGATAGCGGTGACTGGATGGGTTCGAGCGGTGTTGCGGCAATGGTGGGGTCGGCGAGGTGGTGGAAGTCAAGGTTGAAGGGGTGCAGGCGATGGGTTCAGGGGCATTGATGGGTTCGAGCGGGAGACAGAGACGACGGGAATAGGAGGTAGTCAGGGATGGGATGGCGATGACGAGGGGACGATGAGGAGGGTGAGATGTCGAAGGGGTGGTCGGAGAAGATGATCGGAGAGACGGGCTTGGGCGGTAATGGAAAATAGAGAGGGAGAGAGACAGGGATAGATGAACAGGAAGAGGGAGAGGGGGGTAGCACAGTAGGCGGCTAGGGTAGAGACTAGGGTTAGGGTATAGGATTAGGGTTAAGGGGAAGATTAGTATTTATAGGGTGTTTTAGGGTATTGGGCTATTGGGTATTGGGCTTAAAAATCCAATAGGGAAATGAAATAACCAATAAAAGGTAGGATTATATAACAAAATATATTTTGTACTACAATGTGGAAATTATTTGAAATAACTACAAATAGAATTAACAATAGAAATAGATTTTTAAATGATCAATCAAAGGTAATAATAATAATAACAATAATAATAACAATAATAATAATAATAATAATAATAGTAAAAATAATAGTAATAATAATAATACTGATAACAATAATAATAATAACATTAATAGGGTTTGCATTACAATATAAAAATCGTTTGAAAATAACAATAAATACAATTAATGAAAAGAAATGGATTTTAACAGGAGATACAAAAATAAATTTGAATTAAAAATGAATTAAAGAAAACGAAATTTTTTATAAAGAACCCAAATTATGATAATACACAGAAAATACGTATTTGCGGGAACAGTGATTATAAGAAACTCCATCACCGGAAATAATATGCCCCAGAAAGGCAACTTGGTCCAGCCAAAACTCGCACTTGCTATGCTTCCCATAAAGCTGATGTCCCTCATTGTCTGCAAGACTACCCTTAAGTGCTCAGCATGTTCTGCACGACTCCAAGAATATACGAGGGTATTATCAATGAATACCACAACATACTTGTCCACGAAAGAAGAGAATACCCGATTCATCAAGCTCCTGAATACAGCTGGTGCATTAGTAACTCCGAAAGGCATCACCAAGAATTCATAGTGCCCATATCTTATACGAAAGGCCATCTTCTGCATATCCTCGGCCTTCACCTTGACTTGGTGGAAACCAGAACGAAGGTCTAGCTTTGAAAATTCAGAAGCACCTCCAATTTGATCAAACAGATCATCAATCCTGGGCGGTGGGTACCGATTCTTCATAGTGACATTATTCAGCTCACGATAGTCAATACACAACCTACGAATACCATCCTTCTTGTTGACGAACAGTACCGGAGCTCCCCAAGGCGACACTTGGCCTACTAAATCCTCGATTCAGTAACTCCTAGATTTGATCCTTTAACTCAGCCAACTTAACGGATGCCATTCGGTAGGGACTCTTAGAGATAGGTGCTGTACCCGCCTGAACGTCAATAGTGAACACTACCTCAAAATCTGGCGGTAGTCCCGGCAACTTTGTAGGAAAAACATCCAGAAAGTCTCTCACAACTAACGACGCGACTTCACCATCAATACACACTTCTTTCATCACCCTAGCTTCCTGGCTTGCCAACTTCTCAACACAACCTGGTATTCAGAACACCACCTTCTTCGCACGGCAGTCAATTACAGCATGAGCAACTCCCAACCAATCCATTCCTAAGATGACATCGAAACCTAAATTTTTTGATGAAGATCAAGTCAGCTTCAAAGTCAATACCAGCAATAATTAAAGGGCCCCATTCACAAATCTCAGAGCACACAATGACACCTCCACCTGTAGTAATATTCCACGCTGCTGGCCAAACGATGCAGGTCGATGAAGTGGGAGGAAACAAAGGAATGAGTAGCGCCGGATTCAAAAAGAACATGAGCGCGAAAGGAGTGAACTAAGATAACACCTAGAAGAAGTCAGGAAATGAGAATACATATATGCAAAATGTATGCAAAAGAGATAATCATGGATGATTAACAATAGCAGAACAAAAGAATAGAATTGATGATAAAAAAAAAAAAACACAATTATAGGCATACCTGCAGCCATGCCAATGGTGGTCTCATCATCTTCCGCCGTCAGGTTGTAGGCCTGACCACGTCCTCCAGAAGGACCACCTTTTGGCGACTCTCCTCTGATCAAATACCTGCCTCTGAGGTGGGAGTGATGGTCTGCCCTGACCACGAGCAAGCGCTCCCTACTAAGAGAAACCTCCAACCGGTGTAAGGGGTGGTCCTCGAGCAATCACGAACCATGTGGTCATTACTTCCACACAGAAAGCATTGGCAAATGGCTAAATAGTAGTCTTGGCGCAAGTGCCCAATCCTGTGACAGTGTGCACAGACCTGATTCATCCTCTGAGCGGCAGGTGGATACGAAGATGCCCTGTCAGGAGGGGTCAGGATTGACCTTCGAATAGGTCCACTAGAAGACCTGGCAGCAACAGGGTGCGGAACAGACCGCAGAATGACACACTTCCTCTTATGAGTCTGCTCCTGAATTCTAGCAGCATCCAGGATATCCATATATGATCGGAGTCGTAGGGTAGCAAGGCGGTCCTGAATTTTAATATCTAGACCCGAAAAGAATCGGTGGCCTCTATCTTCATCATTTGTCACCATGGAAGTAGTAAAGTGGCTCAGTCGGGTAAATTCCGCAGCATACTCGTCTACGGTCCGACTCCCCTGGTTCAAGACGATGTTTAGTTTAACGTTGATACATTATGAAATCAACAACGAAAATTTGCACAAATAAACCCTATCTGGCGAACCTGGGTTAGCGAGACAAATTGTCGTTCCATTTCATCTTTGGTGACACTAGGAAAAAACTTCGTGAAGAAGCTCTCCGTGAAGATGGCCCAGGTGATGGGTCGCCCCAATCGTTCAGTCTCTTCTTGCCACCAGATGTGGGCGAGGTCAACGAGCTGGATGCTCACGACATCCACCCGACCAACATCCGAAATTCGTGCTGCTATCAACAGCTGCTCAGTCTGAATAAGCCATTGCTTGGCTTCAAGAGGACTCAGTGCCCGAGAATTTATCTGGATGTAGCCTCATGAAATCTGCCACATTACCAGGTCTCGGTGGCAGCGATCCGGGTGTAGGTCCAGCGGGTTCCCTGTAGGCAGCCTCAAAAGCTACCCGCATCAGCTCATAGTGTTCACACTGCATCTGCATCATCTGAGCAACAGTCAGCTCCTCTAACCGATCATCCCCAGTTCGGGAGGACGAAGCACCCTTTCTAGCCATGGTCTACAACAAAAATTAAACGGTTAGCATCCAGATTATACGTTGGTTATCAATTATCCATGTGATTCACGTGTTGTACATAATGTTGATTTCAACTGGTTAACCCAAACCTGACTAATATATCAGTCAAACATGACTAACACATTAGCCAAACCTGGTCTCTGATACGACTAAAAACATTGTCACGCCCCGCTTCACAAAAACACAGAACACAAGCGCGTGACATGGCCCAGCGAATGACTTGCATCATTCATAAGCTATTTTTGTTCAACTCAACAATATAACAAGATAAATACAATCACACATGCAATAAGAATAATCACAGGAACAATAATACTTGGAATAAAATATGAAATAACCAAATATGATAATCCAACATCTGGAAACATATAACAATCTCCGGGTCAAAGGCCCGTAATACAAAGTTTACAAAACTCAATACAAAAAGTTCAATAAAATAACGATAAATCTGGAAAGCAATAATTCCCCAGAAAGTCTATTCTCCAAGTCCTGTGGGTAACTCTCCTTGATCACCTGTGAATACCTCATCTAAAAAGAGGAGAAAAATTGTCCTTACAGTAAGTAGAGAAAGCAATGAACAATAGAAATATTCTATAACAATGAATTCAATAAAATAATAGGAATCATTAACAATGAAGAATAGCAATAATCAATGTCAATGGTAACAATGCGATGGTATAACAATAAATGATATTTCAATATTCGATGTCAATACTCAATGGTCGATGTCAATATCACCAACAATGTTCAATATCAATAGTAATGATGATGTTCGATATGCAATGTCAATATTGTATCAATTCCTAAGTCTATTAGCTATTTAGCCTAACTAATGCACGTACTACTGTGTCCCATACCACAGGTTCGATGCATACAATCAATGTCGTTTAGACTCTAATGGTAGACTCTATAGTTTATGTACTCGGCACAATAACACTAAAACAATAGCAACTCCGTTGCACACTAGTCAGCATGATGACACTAAAACGATACATGATGAAATGGGATACTGTGGTCAGTAATCCAACAATAAATCGATAAACACTAGCCGACATAATATTTTGGAGAAACATGGGCTCCCTTTGTAACACCCTGTAACTTCTAGAGATATAATATAGTATTATATATATATAATATATGGTTAATGGCATAAAGGTAAAAAATATGAAATGGCAAAGTCGTAATAATGGAAATGGGATTAAATGAGATGGGGGCTCTGCATACCACGTGGGCGATGTGGCAGGGGGATGTGGCCCAGGAGCTAGCAGCAGGAGGGGAGCTCTGTGTGCTGGCTTGGTGGGGCCACCCGAGGGGGGGCTTGGTGACGTCAGCGCAAGAGAGATAGCAGGATTAAATTGATCCCATATCGGGAGAATTGCAAGATTAATTAAATATAAATAATATTGCCTATGATCAAGAGTCACCTAATTGGTTAACCACCTTTTGAGACGCAGCCTGTGGTGGGAAGTTGTACTAATAAATAAATAAATTGTCTGAGTTTAGGGCCAGTGCGTTACAATGGTATCAGAGCTGACTTTCGACACCAAGTGTGGATCAGGGTAGGTATGCCTGAGAGGGAGCTGAGGTCAGTACGCTGACAGTGTGGCCAGGAGCAGTAAGCTAGAATTAGCTGAATCAGGGTAGCTATTCCACATCGGCTAGAAAAAAGATTCTGCACTAGATTGCATGCCCCATACTCAGCGAGGTCGCTGATTTCTAAGGAGGTGGGGGGGTGTATGTAACATCCCGTAATTTCAAGAGATATAATATAGTATTATATATATTATATTTGGTTAATGGCATAAAGGTAAATAATATGAAATGGCAAAGTCATAATAATCGAAATAGGATTAAATGACATGGGGGTTTTGGCTGCTCACGTGGGTGACGTGGAGTAGGTGGGGCCCAGGTGCAGCACAGGAGGAGCTCTGTGTGCTGTGACGTGGCGTGGGGCCGAATGACTGGCTGATGTCACACACGCAAAGAAAGGGGCGGTTATGGATTGAATTAATCCCATATCGAGAGATTAACAATATTAATTAATAATAAATATAATTTCCTATGATCAAGGGTCACCTAATTAGTTAACCACATTTTGAGAGCCAGTCTGTGGTGGGTAGTTGTACTAATAAGTAAATAAAATTGTCCGAGTATTAGGGTGGGGCGTTACAAATAGTATCAGTGCAAGCTTCAATAGTAATGTTAAACATGATAAAGGAAATGAACTTAGGTATGGACACTAGAGCATGTGTACCTAGGTGTGGACATTAGAGTGTGAGTATTAAAACATGAAACTGAAACAAATGAAATAGTTTGAGTATGAGTAGACTTCTGCAGTAGGCAGTTAGTATGAATGTGATTTATGTTGTGGTGCTCTAACATTTCCACGTATTTTGCAGTATTCATTGAAATGGCAAGGACCCAGGACCAGGAATGGTGGGAATGGTGATTGGGCTGAAGGTTCCCACGTGGCCGGACTTGATCTGGAAACAAAGTTTGCCAGGGTGTATTAGACTCTGAATGCATTTTTGGTAGCAAGTGCAACTCGAAATCAAGGATCAGGCCCTGTACCTATTAATGCTGATCCAATCAAGCAAGTGGAGTCTTTCAAGCGGATGAAACTGCCAGTCTTTGAAGGGCAAGCAAATCCCAATGAAGCTGATGACTAGATCAGGCAGATGGAGACGGTCTTTGATGTTTTAGAAACCCCCGAGGCCAACAAGGTGAAATTGGCTACGATGCAGTTGGAAAAGGACGCCGGTGTTTGGTGGCAGTCAGTGAAGAGGACTTTTGGTAATGAGCTGGTGACTTGAGAAGCTTTTCTTGGAGAGTTCAGGGATCACTACTTTCCCTTGGACCTTCAGGAGAAGAAGGCAATGGAGTTTTGAGTATTATTCTCCAAGTAACAGGATATGTTTTGTTTATAGAATAAAAGTAAAGATTTTATTTGATACTGGTTCTTCGCATACATTTGTGTCGCCCAATTTTGCTAAAGTTTTAGGTGTGGAACCTAAGATTTTTCCAGGAAGAGTCTTGTTAGTGGCAACACCATAAGGAGAGGAATTGATTGCTAATCGGTATTACGAGGATTGTGATATCAAGATTGGAGGGAGGCTTTTTGGAATCGATCTCATTGAACTGCAAGTTTTGGGTGTAGATGTGACCATGGACACTGACTAGATGGCAATTTATGATGCTACAATTGAATGCAAGGATAAAGAAGTCATAGTGAAGGCACCGGGAGGACCCACAGTGACTTTTCAACGGAATAAGGGGGACTCGAAGATGGTTGTAGCTATATCGAAGTTGTTGATTCCAGAAGGGATCAGAGATAATTTATATGTAACGCCCCGCTCCAATACTCAGACAATTTTTATTATTTTTAGAAGACAAATTAATACTTATAGTACAACTGCCCACCACAGGCTGCCTCTCAAAAGGTGGTTAACCAATTAGGCGACTCTTGATCATAGGCTATTATATTTATACTTAATTAATTACTGTATACTCTCGATATGGGATAATTACAAATCCATCTCTTTTCACTAATCCCCGTGCACACTAGTAGAAGCCCTCGTGGGCCCCTCCTATGCAATGTCACCAAGTCAAAGACACAGAGCCTCGTGCATGTGGTATTCACACATACGGGTGGTGGGCCCCTCTGGTGACGTCATGATGACGTCACCGCAATTCAAACAGCACAAGGTGCTGTTTTTCCATCACATGAGACCGCCCTCTTCTCTCAATCATCACACACACACACACACACACACACACACACACACACACACACACACACACACACACACACACATATATATATATATATGTATATACATGTATATATATATATATATATATATATATATAGGGAAAGGATCCGTTGCACACTACTTTGGTGCTCACCGCGTGAACACTACGCCTTCGGGCGTTCATATCAAAAACCCGAACTGTTCACATTGATCTACACATCTAAATTAGTCTAAATATGTAAAATCAAATCATTTGAAATTCATTTGCCCATCCATCATGTGACTATAAAAACAATGAATTTCAGCCATACAATTTTGTAACACTTCAATGAATGGGCAAATGAATTTCAAATGATTTGATTTTACATATTTAGACTAATTTAGATGTGTAGATCAATGTGAACGGTTCGGATTTTTGATATGAACGCCCGAAGGCATAGTGTTCACGCGGTGAGCACCAAAGTAGTGTGCAGCGGATCCTTTCCCTATATATATATATATATATATTTGTATATATATGTATGTATATATATATATATATATATATATATATATATATATATCATTTAAAAATTACAGGGTATTACATTCTAGTTGTCAAAGATTTTCCTACTATGTTCTTAGAAGATCTACCTGTAACACCCTAGATGTTTAAATAAAGTTTTGAGATTAATAAATGAATTAAAATGATTTTTTGGTGATTTGTAAATATTTTCTTGGGTAGTCTAAAGTGAGAATTTATTTTGGGGAAACCTATTATTTGTGAGTAGGTATTAATTGTGAATTTTTCTGGATTTTTCTGATATTTATTTGACCTATTTGCAAATATTACAAAAGAGGGGCTTTTGTGCAAAATTACCACATGGAGTGAAAACTCCAGAATTTTGGATTTTTAGGCTGAGCATGATGCCTAGACAACTCATAGGTAAAAATTTTACTTTTTGTTTCGATATATTTGGGTTATTTCACAAATTTCTTAAAGAAGGGTCTTTTTGCAAAATTGCCACTTTGAGGCCAAAACATACAAAATTATTTTTCTGGGTTTACAAACAGTGCCGGCCAGTATTAGGTTAGTTATTTTTGTTTTTTAAATATGAATTTAATTGGTTTATCTAATTTCTAAGTATAAGAATTTATATATGTAAAGATATATTCAAAAAGGGATATTTTACAAATCTATTCAAAAACCATAATTACTTGGATTTCTGGCCTATTAATAGGAGGGTGCAGCCGTCTCTTTGCTGCACTACATAAACATTTTTTCTTTATTATTATTTCTTGGAGTTTCGAAGGGAGGATCTTGGTTTTCTTGCGAAATGAACGATTTTCTTATTCTCTTTATTATCTTCGGTTGATTTTTCAATAAGGTGAGTGACATATGTTTGTTTTTGTATTGTTCTAAGCATGTTGTATGTGTTTTGTGAAGTTTTTAATTGAATCTTGACTACTTTCATACTGAGATTGAATGAGATATTATACCACTTCTATTTGATGAATTTTAATGCTATAACTGATGCTTAAACACTTATAAGATCATGTATATATACATATTGTTGATTTTGAGAAGTTTTTAGAAAATTCACTTCCTAAATGATCTTGATGCGATTTTGATTTATTTTATAAAATCTTATATGTTATACAAGTCATATTTTAGCATCTCAGGAAATTTATTTTTGATCTCATAAGATTAATCAATGTATCAGTCGAAACATGCACAAACTTTGAACTGGCTGTATAGCAGGTTGAGGTCGACCGCACGGTCGACCGACATATTTTATTTTGGGAATTCAATTTGACAGTCGACCACCCTGTTTTTGCACTATTTTGAGCGGTCGGCCGTCAGTCATTTTACTTGTTGTTTTTGTTGAACTGTTTTCGTTTCTTTTGAATTATTAATCTATCGAACTTATGAATTATTGATCTACTATTTTAGATTATATTTTACTACAGATTTCAGTATTTTACAGAGAGTTGTACTTTAATTATAATAGAATTTAAATTATATTCCTATAAATTTATTAAGTGAACTATATATGTTTTTCGATGTAATTGATGTTTTGTGATATTCTATGACTTTAAAATATGACTCTCAGTCATTTGATGGATTTGATACTGTCTTTCAATTCTGGAATTTTGTAAGCATATTGAATGAATTTGGATTTTGTTAACCTAAGAGGTTTTTATCGATATAAACGTTTTGATGATGAAAGTAAGAATTCTTATTGGAAGTTTTGGTATTGATATTCGATTTGTGAGTCTCTAGAAGTTGAGTGGGATTCCTGTGTATCGGCAGATGAGATTATGTGAATTTTGACCAGTTAGGGTCATTGGGGTTGTTTTGTGGAATTAAGTCCGGCAGGATACACTAACTATAGAGAGGGAAATTTGTGTCTTTAAGAATAATCAACCGAAAGACAAGCACTAGTGGAGATGTGATGGAACTTGGGAAACGTAAGTATATACTCTTGGGGTTTTTAGTCCAACGGATGCGTTCCAGGACTGTGTGTTATTCTGTCTCGAGAGGATATTTGTATGTTCGCGTATCGAGGGTCTGCAGGCCTATTCACGGAGCATGCAGGGTGCATTCGCGTGTCGAGGGTTGGCGGGCCTATTCACGGGATGTACCTTGTGTATCTGCATGTCGAGGATTTCGCAAACCTATTCATGGGATACACGGAAGGGATGTAGAGGGTTTTTGAGCTATTCTTACATGATGCTTGCGTGTCGAGGATTGTGATACCTATTTGCAGAGTATTCTGGATCATGTTTCCGTCACCGTAGTAGGATTAGTTGCATTACGAGGGATTTAACCCTATTAAGTGGAGAACGATAAGGGCTTGTACATGACCTATGTAGCATGGAATGCATAGAATCCGACAAGTATGCATTAGAGAGTCATCATCTAGCATATGTGTTTTCTTGACTTGGTTTTATGCATGTTGTTTTCTATTTTCCTACACTTGACACTTAATTTAGTTTCGCTTGATGTTTTCATGTTTTATTTATTATTATTTCATTTTCCATTCGTTATTACTATTGATATGTGTTGTAATTTTATTCTTCTTGTTTTATTTATGTTGTTTTCTTTTAATGTCACTCACACCGTTATGGCTGAATCCTATAGTTTTGGGGGTTAGGGTTATCTCTAACCTCATGTTTTACAGGTACGTACCTATAGCATTGGGATTTGGATGCATGTGATAGATTGATGTTGCGGCTTATGTAAATTGTAAAAGATAGAAATTGTAATTCAAGGTGTTTAATTTTCTGCTGTGCTTTGTAAAGAATTGATATAATAAAAGTTGAAAAAAATTTATCTGTGATTTGGCTATATTTACTATTATATTGAGGTAGATGCTGGGAATTGTGCCACGTATTTCTGAGATATTATATTGGAAATTCGGCACTCTACAGAGATTGGTATCAGAGCATGCTTGAATAGTAATGATAAACATAGTATAAAAATAAACCTAGGTGTGGACATTAGAGCGTGAATACCTAGGTGTGGACACTAGAGTGTGAGTATCACATAGAACTAAATTAAGATAAAATGGTCTGGGTTATGATGAGGTTTTGCCATGGGGTATTGATGTGAATATGAATTGTGTTGTGATGTTCTAACTTTTCCCTCATTTTGTAGTAATCAGTATAATGGGAGGACCTAGGACCAAGAATGGTGGTAATGGTGATGGGGCTGAGGGTTCCCATAGGGCATGACTTGATCTTGAGACTGAGATTGTCAAGGTGTATCAGACCTTGAACACATTCATGGCAGCTAAAATGGCACATAATTAGAATCAGAATCAAGGAGCTAGACTAGTGTTTGTTAATGCTGATCCGATCAAGCAGGTTGAGTCCTTCAAGCAGGATGAAGCCGCCTATTTTTTAGGGGCATTCTGATCCAAATGAGGCTAATGATTGGATTAGACAGATGGAGATGGTCTTCGAAGTCCTAGAAACCCGAGCAGTCAATAAGGTGAAATTAGCTACAATGCAGTTAGAGAAGGATGGTGGCGTTTGGTGGCAGTCAGTGAAGAGAACTTTTGGGGATCAACATGTGACTTGGAAGGCTTTTTTGGAGGAGTTCAGGGATCATTTCTTTCCTCTGGACATTCAGGAGAAGAACGCAACGAAATTCTTGAATTTGTAGCAAGGCAGCATGTCGGTGTGCGAATATAAGACTAAGTTCGCCCAGCTGTCAAGATATGCACCGGAGCTGATTGTTGATGAAGCAAAGAAGGCTAAGGAATTCTAGCAGGGCTTGAGGCCTAAGTTGAGGTTGCGAATGATTCCATTTTGTATCAGGAGGTTTGATAAGTTGGTCAGGAGAGCAGCTATAACAGAAGAGGATATGGATCAGTTTCAAAAGAAGCAGGAGACCTGGAACAGGAACAAGAGGCCAATAGTTGTCAGAGTGGGAGGAAGTTCCCAGTGAAGTAGGAAAGGTTCAGTGGCCAGTGCAGAAGGCACCCGCAGTTCAGGGCATGACTTGTTTCCACTGTGGAGAGCCACGTCACTATCAGACAGCATGCACCAAGCCTCGAAAGGCCCAGGTATGTTATCAGTGTGGTCGTGAGGGGCATTTTAGACCAAACTATCCAAAGTTTAAGAGGGATGGTGCAGGCGGAGGCAAATTTCAGAGGCAGGGACGAGTGTTCGCATTGACTGAGGAGGATGCAGGTAACTCAGAGAATGTGATCCAGGGTATGCATGAATTTTAAATTTTATTTGATGTATTAAGTAAAGATTTGTTTGAGAATAAATTAGAGATTTGAGTATCATTCTTCATGTTACAGGATTTGTTTTGGTTAATGGAATAAAAGCAAAAGTTTTATTTGATACTGGTTCTTCGCATATATTTGTGTCGCCCAATTTTGCTAAAGCTTTAGGTGTGGAATCTAAGGTATTTCCAGGCAGAGTCTTGACAGTGGCAATACCGTCTGGGGAGGAATTGATTGCTGATCAATATTACGAGGGCTGTGATATCGAGATTGGTGGAAGTTTGGCATTGATCTTATTGAGCTGCAAGTCTTGGGTATGGATGTGATCGTGGGCATTGATTGGATGGCAATATATGATGTCACAATTGAGTGCAAGAAGAAAGAGGAGTTAGTGAAAGCACCAGGAGGTCCCGCATTGACTTTTCAAGCGAAGAGGTGTAACACCCCGAATTCCAAATACAACTGAATTCGAAGTTCCACAGGATCTTTACACTTCTCTTCGTACAATTTTACAAGGAAATTTAAACTTTTCTTTACATCAGAGTTACATTTACATTTAAACTTAAACAGCGGAAGCAATTTACAATATTTACATAAATAGATGTACAACACTTGAAACATTCTTTAAGCTGCTTGCATACTTTAATCTTTGTTAATTCGTTTATCCTGCATAAAGACTGTGGGCACGCCAGTTCATTCAACTGACAAGATATTATACACGGCCATCTTTTTTATGCCGAAACAGTATAACGATTCTCAAAGCTTAACAAACCACAAACTTGTTCACAAACAAAACTAAGGGGACTATCCTATTAATGTTGTGTTGTGATTGTGCACCTAGTCCTTAATGAAATTTATTGTTATTATTAGATGACACTAATGCGCACTTGTTCGGATTCTATGCATCCCATACTACATAGGTCCGAGGGCAAGTCCTTAATCCTTCTTCAACTTGTAGGGTTTGATCCCTCGCCATGACTTAATTTACTACTGTAACTACGGTAAGTATCCTAGATGTCCTATGAGTTACGAGCCCATGTCCAGACAGCCTGGAAGGTAATCCCACATTGTGACATGACGCATCATGCAGAGCCTATGGTCAATTCAGCCTCCGTCATGGATCATGGCACCACCCAGAGTCAATCAAACATCCCACAAGTGTCGCCACGATCCCGATAATTCCGGAGTAGTGTCCACGTCAAGACTTGACTCATCAAGTAGGCAACCTATGCATCACTCTCACACCGTAGACTCGAGGCCCTTATACTTGTATTTTTCTCTTACTTTCATCACATTTTCTCATTTGTTTGGTCCTAAATTGCATGAATCATGAATAAAAATCAAATTCTTGGGTTAACTCTTTCCTCTATACCGGTCTTAACCATCAATCAACGCATTTGACCCAAACCTGGTCTTTTATCTCAAATATCATATCAACATTTCTTTTATTGCCGGTATGAGGCTTAGCTACACCCTAATTCTTAATTTCAATTCACAACTCTAACATTGAGTTTTTCATACTCAAAAGTTCTCTTTTTCAAGTCACATGATTTCCAATCTTTTTCATGAATCAAGTCTCATATATAAAGTTCAGTCGCAATTCATGCGTCTCATATTCAATTTAATTTCATCTCATTCTCATACTATTGTATACATTTCATTTATTTACTTTAAATATCACAAAGTAATATTTTCATACTTAACTAGATTTAATTTGACAATAATAGTCCATAGAAAATTACAACTACATTTCCTTTCATCCAAAATTTCTTCTTAAATACTTATCATAATTTTCTCATGGAACAACACATTATTATAACTTTCTAAGAGTAGAATTCAATAGTTTTCAACACAATTTCACTTCTAATCTCAGTTGATTTTAGTCAAAAATAATCCCCAATAATTTTTACAAGTTCTACATGATTTTAGAGTAATTAACATATTTTTTTCGGATTTTTAAAACCCAAGAATAAGTCAGAAAAATCGATATTCCAAAAAATATATTCAGGCCGAAACCCTGAATCGAACTCACAACCTCAGGGAAAACAGCCGCAAGCTCCAACCACTGGGCCAGAGTGCTCACACGGTATAAAGGGGGTTTAATACTATAAGTATCATTGGGTCGGGTTTGGGTTTCAAATCGAAAGCAAAAGAGGGTAGAGCCTAGGACTCGAACCCGCAACCTCTTGGATCGCCCACGGCTACAGTGAACACCCAAACACTCAGCAACCAGATGGTCTAAGTGACCAAGTCGATCTAATGTTGAAATAATAGTTTTTATTCAAGTCTCTGTTCAAATCAAATTCTCAAAATTTCTCAAAACGTTTTAGTTCTTTTTCTCCTCTTTTTTTTTTGAGTCCAACTTTTCCAAAATTTATTTTATATTAAATTACAGTAACCCGGTAATTTTAGAATCTATAATTACTCATATACCACACATTTTTGATCTCTTTTCTAATGTCCATAGTTTCGACATTTAGAACCATTTCATTTTCATGAAAGTAGCATAACTAAGTTTCTACAAAAGTGCTTTAATTCTTCATTCTTCCATTATTTAATCATCTACATTACTTTAGAACACAAAAATTCCATCTTTCTTACAGTAGGGTTCATTTTAATTTGCACAACCAATTTCACATACAATTCATCGTTTGTCTCATAAGCATAATTTCTTCACATAGCATGATTCTTAAACATATGATATGGCAAACATGATAACTTTTCAAATACTTTTATTCACAATTAATCAATATAGCAACCATTTTAACACACATCTACTAGATTATCAATTCATCTCTAATTAGGCAAACATGAATTTAATTTCAACTAGTTGCTCTTTAATAATTGCTCAATTCATTCCTAACATGATTTCTAATTTAGAAGCATGAGAAACACCCACCTTGTTGAAGATAAACACACAAAAGATCCTAGGGGAAAGCTCCTAGAATGAACAAAAGGCCTTCTTCTCCTAGTTTGAGTTTGCAAATTTTCCTTCTCCTCCTTGCTCCTTGGTATTGCCGCAAGCCCTTAGTCTCCAAAAGAATTAGCCGGGCTCCTTTGATTGGAACACACACAAAAGCACACTCGATCTTTTGAAACTCACTTAACTCTCAATCTTTTGCTTACAAAATGTGTATTTTTCTCTGAGTCTTTTGATGAAGAGAAGGTGCAAGAGTAACTAGGGGGGGGGGATACTTATTTTAGGTTGAAAAGAAGGGTTAGGATTAATCTAGGAGTTGAAGATTAAGGACAAAGATGAGTTAGGAAGTTGTAGTAACTTCCATGAACTTAATAACTACTCCTCCACCTCATCCACTCCCCCTCTCCCACTCATCCAATCTCGGCCTACCCTAGAATTGCTGTGCATTGCACACCTTAGTGCATGCACAAACTTTTTGGTGTCCCCATTATTAAGTTGTACTCATTTAATTAATCAATTGCCTACTAAATGTGTCTACAAGACAAGTTAGGGCAATTTAAGAGATAATTAGTTGTGGGCTTCAAAATAGTGGGCTCAAATCCAAGGGCCAAATAAAAATAATTAAATAATTAGGATGGGCTCAAAATAGAGAAATAAATCTTAGGCTTTATAAAATAGGCTTTTATAAGAAAACAAAGAGAAAGAATTATATTTATTTGTTCATGTTATAAAATATAATTTTTATAAGAAAATACATCCAAGATTGCACGTGCACAACACGTAAATTCAACAATTTCACATTAAATGAAAAATCAGGGTATTACGAGAGGAAGGACCCGAAAGTGGCTGCTATGGTATCTAAGTTGATGATTCCAGATGAAGTCAGAACCATTCCAGTTATCAGGAATTTTCCTACGGTATTCTTGGAAGATTTGTGGGGATTGTTGCTGCAGCGAGAAGTTGAGTTCTGTATTAATGTTCAGCTGGGGAGTGCTCCGATTTCTAAGTCTCCTACAGGATGGCGCCTGTAAACCAAGATGAAGTCAAGAAGCACATTAAGGAATTTCCGAGTAAGGGTTTTATCAGGCCGAGTTCTTCACCGTGGGGAGCACCAGTGTTGTTAATCAAGAAAAAAGATGGGTCAATAAGAATGTGCATTGACTATCGGGAGTTGAACAGGGTAACTATTCCGAACAAGTATCCGCTTCCACGGATTGATGATCTGTTTGATAGGCTTCTTGGAACAGTTGTGTTTTCGAAGATTGATCTGCAGTTAGGGTATCATCAGGTTCGAGTCAAGGAGGAAGGTGTGAGTAAAATAGCTTTCAGGACTCGTCATGGACTCTGAGTGTTTGGTAATGCCATTCGGAGTGATGAATGTGCCTGCAGTATTCATGGATATGATGAACTAGATTTTGCGGCCATTTATTGATTCCTTCATGGTGGTTTTCATTGATGATATTTTGGTATGTTCAAAGTCAGATGAAAAGCATTCTATGCACTTGGCAGAGGTACTACAGAAGTTACAGGAGCATAACTTATATGCCAAGTTGTCAAAGTGTGAGTTTTGGAAGTTTGAGGTAGCTTTTCTTGGTCATATCCTTTCTAAGGAGGGAGTAGCCACTGATCCTCAGAAGGTTGAAGCAGTGAAGGATTGGCCCAGGACAACGACAGTGAAGTCAGGAGTTTCTTGGGTTTGGCGGGGGAACTACAGGAGGTTCATTCAGGGCTATGCACAGATTGCAATTCCTTTGATAGGGTGAACTTGAAAGAATGTGGCATTCACATGGACTAATAAGTGTGAGACGAGTTTCCTTGAGTTAAAGGAGAGGTTGGTGACTGCACCAATTTTAGCTTTGCCACAAGCTAGGAAGGATTATGATATCTTCAGTGATGCATCTCTCAGGAGTTTGGGGTGTGTCTTGATACAAGATAGGAAGGTTATTGCATATGGTTCGAGGCAGTTGCGTCCGCATGAGAAGAATTATTCGACGCATGATTTGGAGTTAGCAACTATTATCTTTGGCTTGAAGTAATGGAGACATTATATGTATGGTGAGAAGGTCAATATGTACACCGACAACAAGAGCCTGAAGTACATTTATCAGCAGAAGTATCTAAATCTTTTGCAGAGAAGGTGGTTGGAAGTATTGGAAGACATTCGTCCTGAGATCAAGTATCATCCAGGCAAGGCGAATGTGGTAGCCGATGGGCTGAGTCGGAAGAGCAGTTTGTCAAGTTTGATCACTACTCAGAGAGAGTTGGTAGCAGAGTTTGATCAGGCAAGTATCGAGGTGGTACTACAGGGTTTGTGAGCGTCTTTGGCTCAGTTGAGGCTGCAGCCTTTTTTGAGAGAGCAGATTGTGGAAGGTCAGAAATTAGATGCAGAGATTCAAAGGATGTTGTAGCAAGTTTTCGAAGGCAAGTTATCAGAGTTCCGTGTCGAAGATGGAGTTCTATAGATGGGTGAGAGGTTGTGTCTTCCGAATGCTGATTTGAGAGAAAGTATCTTGCAGGAGGCACACAGTACTTTGTTTTCAGTTCATCCTGGAGGCACAAAGATGTACAAGAACATCAAACAGTACTTTTGGTGGTCTGGTATGAAGAGGGATGTAGAAGACTTTGTGGCAAGGTGTTTGACTTACCAACAGATCAAAGCCTTTGACTAAGTCCGAAGGGCAATGACTCAGTTTGGGTTATTGTGGACCGTTTGACTAAGTCAGCTCACTTTCTGTTCATGAAGATAACTTGGTCGTTGGAGAAATTAGCAGAGCTGTAAATTGATACGATTGTGAGACTTCATGGAGTTCCTGTGTCAATTATTTCCGACAAGGATGCGAGGTTCACATCGAGGTTTTGGAAGGTTTTGCAAGCAGCCTTGGGTACCAAGACTGATTTCAGTATTGCTTTCCATCCACAGACCGATGGTCAGACTGAAAGGTTGAATCGGGTGTTGTAGGATATGCTAAGGGCTTGTGTTATGAATTTTGGTGGTAGTTGGGAGGGGTACTTGGCATTGGTTGAGTTTGCTTCTAACAATAGTTACCATGCGAGTATTGGGATGGCTCCGTATAAAGCTCTATACGGGAGGAAGTGCAGGACATCTGTTTTTTGGTCTGAAGTTGGTGAGAGATAGATGTTTGGGTCTGAGATTGTGCAGCAGACATCGGAGAAGATCGAACTGATTTGTAAGAGGTTGGTCGAGGCTCAGAGTAGACATAAGAGTTATGCAGACACTCAATGAAGGGACTTGGTGTTTGAGGTTGGGGATGCAATTTTTCTCAAGGAGTTTCCGACTAAAGGAGTGATCAGGTTTGGTAAGGGAAACAAGTTGGCGCCAAGGTATATTGGGCCATATAGGATTTTGGAGTGGAATGGTAGGACGGTATATAGGTTGGAGCTACCGGAGTAATTGGCAAAGGTGCATGAAGTGTTCCATGTGTCGATGTTGAGGAAGTATGTGCCAAATCAGAGTCATCGGTTGGTGGAAGTGCTTGAAGGACTACAGGTGAACTTGAGTTACAAGGAACAACCTGTAGAGATTGTTGATCATAGGGAGAAGGTGTTGAGGAGTAAGGTGATACCTATGGTCAAGGTATTGTGGAGGAACTAGCAGTTCGAGGAGACCACTTGGGAGCCGGAGGATCGAATGTAGAAGGATTTTCCTGAACTTTTTGTATGATTATATTTCTTTTGTTTGATTGCATTCTTTTGATTAAGTTGTATTTCTTTTTTTAAATTACATTCTCTTGTGTGGTTGTATTTCTCAAACTATATTTCCATTTATGTGATTGCATTTCTTTTTACTTATATTGTTTGGTCCCTATTAGTGGTAGTTCTGAGGACAGAACTATTCTAAGGAGGGAGTGATGTAACACCCTAGATTTTTAAATAATGTTTTGAGATTAAAAAATGAAATAAAATGATTTTTTGGTGGTTTAATAAACTTTTTTTTGAAATTTACCTTTTTGCACGTGCAAAACACGTGTAAATATTTTCTTAGGTAGTCCAAAGTCAGAATTTATTTTGGGAAAACCTATTATTTGTGAGTAGGTATTAATTGTGATTTTTCTGATATTTATTTGACATATTTGCAAATATTACAAAATAGGGGCTTTTGTGCAAAAAATTACCACATGGAGTGAAAACTCCAGAATTTCGGATTTTTAGGCTGAGCATGATTCCTAGCCAACTCAGAGGTAAAAAGTTTACTTTTTGTTTTGATAGATTTGGGTTATTTTGCTAATTTCTTAAAGAAGGGTCTTTTGCAAAATTGCCACTTTGAGACCAAAACTTACAAAATTATTTTTTTGGGTTTACAAACAGTGCCGACCAGTATTAGGTTAGTTTTTTTTTTTAAAATCTAAGTTTAGTTGGTTTATCTAATTTCCAAGTATAAGGATTTATATATGTAAACATATTTTCAAAAAGGGATATTTTACAAATCTATTCAAAAACCCTACTTACTAGGATTTCCGGCCTATTAATAAGAGGGTGCCGCCGTCTCTTTGCTGCACTATACAAAGAGTTTTCTTTATTATTATTTTCTTGGAGTTTTGAAGTGAGGATCTTGGTTTTCTTGCGAAATGAAGGATTTTCTTATTCTCTTTATTATCTTCGGTTGATTCTTCAATAAGGTGAGTGACATATGTTTGTTTTTGTATTGTTGTAAGCATGTTGTATGTGGTGATTTGTGTATTAGAAAGTATGTTAGGGATTATATGAAGATATAAGAAATTTTGATGAGTAGATGAACTAAAAATTTAATCTTTCATGAAAACTATACTAGTGATGATCTAAAACCCTAATTGATGACTTGAGATTGTTAAAGAACCTAATAGAAATCGTGAGTAGGTTGTTTTCCTTCATGATCTTGCTGTTTTGAATAATTATTATGAGTTGTACGATGGTTATTGCTTAATGAATAAATAAAAATTAGGCCTTTACTGTGTATACTATGTATATGATCTGTTTGAGGCTTTTGATGAAGTGAAACTTGATTCATGCATGTTATAATTGTACGTATTTGTAACACCCCGTATTGTACGATACCTGAATATATGTATGTATGTATGTATATTGTCCGTATGCGTGTACTTGATTGTAGTATTATGGGTTGATTTTGCTATCGTGGTGAGTGGTTAGGGTTACGGGACTGTTTATGGGAGGATTGCATTCTAAAAGATGCACGAGAACGAGGAGAACCGATACTAGTATAAACGCTAGTTTTCGGTACGACGCCTATGCAAATATAACACTATATGATACTACAGTGGATATATATTGCGTACGCTAGATGAACCTCTCGTCTCGCACTCGTAGGAACCCATTTAAGCTTAAGATGGGAAACCAACACAACAACCACCAAACCATGGGCTAGAAGCCATAGTTTTGATCCAAAACCACCTACAAGCCTAAGCCTACCCGCTAGCTTCAAAACCGGCCCATATCCCCTTCTTTTCTCCTTCATTTCTCCACTCCATTCCACCTTCTTACTCTAAAAATTTCAGAACTCCTCCAAGAGAGAAAAAGAAAGGAAGAAGAGAAAGTGAAGAAGAAGGTCTCAAGGAAGGATTTTCAAAGGGAAAAGCGTGAGAAAATCAATTCCTATACAACAACCATGGGTGGGGAGTTTCCCTAAACCTTCTTTTTTGTCTTTTAATTGATTTCCTTGCATGCATGTATGATAGGATGTACTAGGATGATCATCTATGAGCTTGGAAGATGAAATCAGAACTGGAACTAGAAAACTGGTTCAGAATGCTATTTTGTTGATTTTTCCGAGAGCAAACTACAATAAATTAGACCATAAAATTTTCAAGGATTGTTCATATGTATGTGTAGATAGTTGATGATTTATTTCGAATTTTTCTGAGGTTATTTGATACTTTAATAAAATCGTAAGGTGGAACTGTGTTGTAAGGCAGAATCAGTAGTTGATTAACAGAATGACTGATGTTGTAGGAATTTTACTAATTTATTGGAGCATGTTCATGATCTGAAATTTTCCTTGCATGCATGTTTGGATGAGTTTATAGACTTGAGAAAAATTGATCTAATCAGTAGCTGAAGCTGAACTGAAGAGCATGATGACTTTCTGTGCCAAATTGAAATAAAGAGAACTCATTGTATACTTGGAGTTTTGACATGAAATATTTTGCATGTTGTTTATTAAGATCTCTAGTTTCATAACTATAAATTTTGTATCATTTGGATAAGTATGGAATTTAATATAATTTTATGAGTATGTACTGTGCTTGTTTCAGCCAGTTTGGATACCCTGTAGAGATTGGACATTTGAGGCTCATTGAGAGCACATTTTGAGAACGTGATTCATTAGAGAGTTGTAGTAGACACCTAGATCTTTCCCACAAGACCAATTTTAGGCAATTCCAATAAAGGGTTGATTTACTGTGATTTTTGTAGTACTGGACAGAGACCTAGAGTGGATCTGAGTGCTCTAATTTAGAGAGACCCATTGTGTTATTTGGTGCATTGGTGAGAGATGTGTGTGTTAGGATGACTTATTGGTATAATTTGGACTCATGACCAACTACAGAGTTGTTGAGGACACCCACACCCTTCTATAGAAATTAGGTTTGTGACATTCTGACGAACGAGTAGTATTTTGTGCTACCGGTAAGGTACAGCCCGTGTACAGGAAGCACACAGGCTGAGGCTTGAGAGGCTATTTTGGGGATCAAGATGATTGAATTTAAGTTCATGATCAACTAGGAAGTTGTAGCTTAGGATCTTACCTTTCCGGATTGGGCTCGTACACTCCAATCGGAGTTGTATCAAGAGAGTTATGACCATTCTAAGTTTCGGGCAGAAACTCGTTGGTCGCTTAGTCTTGGTTTTGACTAAGTATTGTGAGGACATTTCCTGTGTGAACTATCAGAGTTGTTGACTCTTGTCTAAGGATGGTTGATATCTGTTATTGAGGTTGTTGAATCCCAGAGTAGGATGTGTGACTCGAGTTAGTCACTAGGGTAAGAGATACCCTGCACCTGTCAATCCTACATTATAAACTTCTGTCAAAGCGTAGGACATCCGAGCCGTGCCATTATTATAAGTTCACAAGTGTGAACATACATTCACAGCCGGGGCAGTGGCGAATGTAGGCCGGGAGGTTGGACAAGTCCTAGCCGGGGAAGTGGCGAACCGGACCGGTACTGCTAGAGCCAGAGGTTGATAGGCAAGTGTGGAAGCAGTTTTATCTTTACCCAAAGTAATTAGAGTAAGGCAGGGGTTAGAATGGCATATTAAGGGGTTGGAAAATTACATTAGTCCTAGTAAACTATAGTCGGTGTTGTACCTTCCAGTCATAGGGATATGTTTTCGGCACTCATGGATGAGTCCTCGGCTCGTATCTCAATCTGTTAATTCCCAAAGCTTTGCCGGAGTAAGGTATGAGAGGCTAGGAGGATTTGACCTCCCGATGCGCTCACGTCCCTATGCGCGGAGGTTTTGCGTTTTGGTATATATTTAAGTTCATAACCTGATCAAGGGTGAACATGCATGCGTCGGTCCATAGGGGTGGACATGGGAATCATGAGGCCGGGCGATTGGATTCAACGCAGCTTTCTGAGGAGGTCCGTATGCGGGTACGAAGTGGTAGCTACGACCACCACTTAGGCACTGCAGTGGCGGAACTGGATCGACCAGTTGCAACCTCCTTAGGCAACGGACAATCTATTGGGAACTGGATGGGTACAAGGGTAGGATGCATGGCGAGGGATTGAACCCTACAATCAAGAGGCAAACTCCTTGGAAAGTATGTAGTATGAGATGCATACATTTCCATCGAAGTTGATTTTGGGAAAGTATGTAGTATGGGATGCATACGTTTTCAACTGAATTGCATTAGAGTAGGTGCATCGTGTGCATTCTTGTTTGTGCATTAGATTAGGCTATGCTTGGGTCTGGAACGCATGTAGTATGGGATGCATGCGGATCCAGATTCCCAAGTCTTGCTTGCTTTAGAATAGGCTTATGATTGGTGCATTTCGTTATTAGATCATGGCATACACGAGCACTACATAATTAAGGATGCACGTTTCCTTTTCCATTCAAGATGGTTTGTGATTGCCAGTTTGGAGGATCGCTGTTATTATCAGTATTGCGTCAGTCGAAGTACTGATGTTCCCCATCTTTTAGGTATCGATTCTACCGTTCGAGCAGGTGCAGAGATATCAGAGTCACGCAGCAGAGGATTCAAGCTGAGGAGCAAGTCCCAGAGAAGCAGATTGACCGTTCAGCGGAGCTTCGGCAGTAAGCCATCAACTGCCAGTCCAGGGGAAAGTTGTTAACTTTACAGAAAGGAGTAATGTATGTTTGTAATAAGATGTACTGAGTTTATGTAATTTGTATTCTTGTCAAGAACAAAACATCGGTTGTAATCAATGATGTAATGACTTATTTGGCAATAGAAAGTTTTTAAATTTCCATATTATTACTGTGTTGAGATGCATTTGATGGCAAAGATTCTGGTGAGTGTCACGAATGTCCGGTAGCAGGGATCCGGGGCGCTACAGTATTCATGGTTATGCTGATGTGAGTGGTTGTACACGTGGTTAATGAATTATAAGAGGAGTTATCGAATTAAAAGATCAAGTTTTGAGTAAAAGAAGGGTTTTTTGAGTTTCGAGTCTGAGGGTGTGCAGCCGATTTGATTTTGATGCTTTTACGAAGTTTTTGAGTTGGATTTGAGTTGTTTTCAATACTGAGATTGATTAGAATGATATACTGCCTATATACAATGGATTCTTGATGCTTTAACATGCACATATACACACCTACGCATACTATTTCACTGTTTTGAAGAAATTGTGTGTTTTGTGAAGTTTTTAATTGAAACTTGACTACTTTCATACTGAGATTGAATGAGATATTATACCACTTCTATTTGATGAATTTTAATGTTATAACTGATGCTTAAACACTTATAAGATCATGTATATATACATATCGCTGATTTTGAGAAGTTTTGAGAAAATTCACTCCTAAATGATCTTGATGCAATTTTGATTTTTTTTATAAACTCCTATATGTTATACAAGTCATATTTTAGCATCTCAGGAAATTTATGTTTGATCTCATAAGATTAATCAATGTATCAGTCGAAACATGCACAAACTTTGAACGGGCTATATAGCAGGTTACAGTCGACCGCACGGTCGACTAACATATTTTATCTTGGGAATTTCAATTTGACAATCGATCGTCCTGTTTTTGCACTATTTTGAGCGGTCGACCGTCAGTCATTTTACTTGTTGTTTTTATTGAATTGTTTTCATTTCTTTTGAATAATTAATCTATCAAACTTATGAATTATTGATCTATTGTTTTAGATGATATTTTACTACAGGTTTCAGTATTTTACAGAAAGTTGTACTTTAATTATAATAGAATTTAAATTATATTCATATGACTTTATTAAGTGAACTATATATGTTTTTCGAAGTATATGATGTTTTGTGATATTCTATGACTTTAAAATATGATTTTCAGTTATTTAATGGATTTTATACTGTATTTCAATTCTGGAATTTTGTGAGCATATTGAATAAATTTGGATTTTGTTAACCTAAGAGGTTTTTATCGATATAAACGTTTTGATGATGAAAGTAAGAGTTCCTATTGGAAGTTTTGGTATTGATATTCGATTTGTGAGTCTCTAGGAGTTGAGTGGGGTTCCTGTGTACCGGCAAATGAGATTATGTGAATTTTGACCATTTGGGGTCATTAGGGTTGTTTTTTGGAATTAAGTCCGGCAGGATACACTAACTATAGAGAGGAGAATTTGTGTCTTTAATAATAATCAACCTAAGGACAGGCACTAGTGGAGATGTGATGGAACTTGAGAAACGTAAGTATATTCTCTTGGGGTTTTTAGTCCAATGGATGCGTTCCAGGACTGTGCGTTGTTCTGTCTCGAGAGAACATTTGTATGTTTGCGTGTCGAGGGTCTGTAGGCCTATTGTTGTAACGCCCCAAATTTCTTTTTTTTTTTTGACTCTAAACTCAAATCTTTCAATTTTTATATCACTTTAATCATAAACTAAGAAAGTTATATTTCAGGAAAAATTTTGACAGAGTCTCCCCTGTAAATTTTGCCCCGAAACACAAAAAGCTTATGGAATTCTGCTCAAAATTCCGTAGCTCACAATCCACATAATATTTTCATGGGCTCCCCAGGCCAAAATGAGCAGATACACACAGGCAATATAATATAATGCTCCGGGGGCCAAACTCATAACGAATTATCAAATATCAAATAAAAACCATAAATTTCTTTGAATACAAGGTAAAATTTTTAGAAAAACCTTTGTAAAACCAACCACAGAGCCCGGTACACCACAACGAGGTGGGTACGGGTCACAAACATACCATACCACATCGTACTATACTTACCATCATCATATACGTGCTTATACATCCATAATACAGTTTAAACTATAGATTCTACTATTCACCTTACTACACTTATACATCAAATTTAATATAAAAGACTTTACTCAACAAAATCGGTGCCTCACCTCTGCTCTGCCGAGGACCTGAAACAGTAGGGGATTTAGGGTAGTCCTCGGACTCCCCTAACCCCCCAAACACTAAGGGGTTAGCCATTTCTGGTGTGAGTATAATTTAAAAATCTAACAAATAAATTAAATTGTATAACGAAAATAATATTAAACTTACAAACATCGAGTAAGAAGATACATCTTGAACCTCTGAACTTTAAAACATCATAAATACGGCTTTATATTCAATTACTCTTCAAATCTGTATCAAATTATAAATTTGCCCATACTCACACATTCCACTATATATTTCACATCAACCTCATATCTATCCTTACTTTATATCCGCACAATACGAATTTCCATTTAATCCATCCCTTTTCAATTTGAATCCCCTACACAAATACCTATCACTTCATAATTCCTACCACCTCATCGTTTCTTTATTTCCATACATACTCACATAAAGTCCCTAACTCTTTTCTTCATACTTTTATAACTACGCACATCATTTTCCATTCAATTACATCTACGAACTCACAACTCACATTCTTAAATACTCATTTTCATTCATAAACCCTTTCTTTCTCAATTTCATATTTCATAACACCGCGTTCATTTATTTCTTTTAACCCATATCATCACGTAAGCATATATCCACATAATACCACATTAATTCCTTTCTTATGACAAAATATAACACTTCGTTACCTATTGCAATTCACTCACATTTCATCACAACATTAACACATCATTAATAGAATGCTTATACTCAGTACATCAAAAACATGCTTTGTAGCTTATTCCCATCTCATTTTACCACTTTAGTAATTTCTTTTTCTCAGAAACAATAAATCTTATTATCATTTTCACTTAATCCCCAAACACAATTTGTGTAATATCACATCACATCTCAACCCGATAGCTTGGTTATTAATTCACTTCAATCACTCATCATCTTCACTTTACTTAATTCTTCATTTCCATTAGTCATTACCACTATCATACCAACTCACCCTGCGAATTATGCCAAGGCAGGTAGTTCCCACCATTTCCACAGAAATAGCGGGCAGGTAGTTCCTTGACACAATTCCAAGGTACAACTCATACCATACTGTATTTTACTTAAATCTCCATTCATGACTCATAATACCGCTTACTTTAACTTTTCATTTTCATATTATATCCCACCTTACCTTTTATTCATAATTGCATAACTCCTCTTCTTTATTTCTAACATTCATTCACATACATACTCTATATACTATTCATTTCTTTACTTTACTTTCTCACTATCCTCTACTCATGTTCATTCATTTGTCAATATCGCATCATAAGTATAGCCATATGCCAATATATACCCACACACACACACATATATATACATCTCCCTCGTAGTATATTCATATCTCCCATAATATAAGTAATCTCCGCGAGATATCATATCATTCGTATCTTTACATATACATATATTCTTTCAATACACATTCACCTTTATATTTTCTCCTTTTCAGTGCCCACACAACTGACCTCCTCGTACAACACAGGGATCTCTGTGCCTCCCATCCCGTACATTTCAATCCCGCGAACCCACCACATCACCCAGATCCAGGTGTCCTAAGCATCTACCATTTGTGGGCTGGATTGAAAGTACAGTTGCGCGCTTGTCCAACCAAGACTAAAGCCAAAAGGCTAGTCAAAAACAAAATATAACATGCGGATCGATGCTCACACAGAGTCTTACACGTCTGAGGCTACGTCTTCCTCCTGGCCCTATACCAGCGAGGGAAACTCCTGATCCCCAAACATAGTTTGGGGCAATATATAACTCCTGATCCCCAAATATAAAATTTGGGGCAATATTAATATATATATAACTCCTGTTCCCCAAATATAATTTGGGGCAATATATAACTCCTGTTCCCGGGTGTATCCCGGGCCTGTGGGGTCTAGCCCAAACCCCGGGAGATTGTGCGGCACTGCAATATTTAATTCTCCTTTATGTACATATACATATCTCCTTTATTATATACTCCTTCACAATATAACTCCTGTTCCCCAAATATAAAATTTGGGGCAATATTAATACATATATAACTCCTGTTCCCCAAATATAATTTGGGGCAATAAATATAACTCCTTTATAAAATAACTCCTTTAATACAATAACTCATTTAATATAACTCCTTTATAAGACTCCTTTATAATAACTCCTTTATAACATAACAACTCATTTAATTTAACTCCTTTAATAGAATAACTCCTTTAATAAAATATCTCCATATATTCATTTATAATATATCTCCTTTATAATAAAACTCCATATACACATATCTCCCCTTTATAATATAACTCCATATATAAATGTATCTCCTATATAACATAACTCGTTTATAATATACCACTGTATATCTTCTTTACAGTATAGCTCCTTTGTAAAATAACTCATTCACAATATAACTCCTTTATACTCTATTTTCACCAATATAACATAACAGAAAAGCATATAAACTCCATGAAATTCATAAACATACACAAGCCATTAATCTCACTAATATCATATAAAATTTTCATTTCCCACTCACCCGTCACACACACACACCATGTTCATTTCACATCACAATATCACATAAAATTCCCAATTTATCACCCGCATATCACACATACACCATATGACTCATATCATATACGCCATGCGTTCCACCTCATCACATCAGTCATGAGATCACACATCACACATCCTCATACATTCACATACATAAATCTACTCATTACAACCCCGAAGCATATAATATTTATCTACAAGCAACAACACACTCCCATACATATATATACTTATTTCTTACACCCCATAATTTACTCTGTATTCTACTTATAAACTTATCCATACTCAATACACTTCACACATCACACACCAAACCATATTTTAAAATCAATCATAGCACATTATGCATATAAAATAAAAAGATCATACTCACAGCATCCCGTGAAGACCCGATGCGCCAGCATGCCGTTCCACATCCAAATTTGCTAACATAGCCTATTATCAAATTTCAACACAATTAAGGCTCAAATCATTCAAATCAATCACCGAAAATAATAACACTATTTCTAATATCACTCAGGCGTTTTATCGAACGTCTGGGATGCACACGTGCATTGCACGTAATATTTAAATTCCCACGTAATGTTTTCCCCTAAACAATTACCAAAACCACCCCCAACTTATTATAATAGTTCTACTAAAATTCTACTACTATAAAAGAGATGATTTTCGCATATACAATTTTCTTTTACAAACCCAAAACCCTAATTTATTAACAACTTGCAAAATCCCCAATAATTTGCTAATCTCTTACCTCTACAATGCCCAACACCTCCTAATCTCCCTACCATAATTCTCTTACTCAATATAAATTTACCACACTAAATTTTATACAAAAATAAGGGTTTACCTTTTCGAAACCCTTTCGAAAAACGGACTCCGCCACGACGTAGAGGACCCTCCAATTAGTCAATCCCTCAATTTAATTTGAAAATGGTGGAGAGTTGGAGTGGATTTGGGGAGGGAGAATACCGGGCCGAATGGGTTCTTTTGGGTGCTGGTTACAATCGGGAAGAAAAGAAAGAAGGGAAGAAGGAGAAAGTGGAGAAGGGTTTTTTGTTTTTTTTTTTTTATATATAAAATAAATATATATATATATATATAAAGGAGTATTTATAAATAAGTCCCCAAATCTCCAAAATATTTCAAATCAACCCCAACTTTATAATTTAATAATACAAACAATACAAAATACATTAAAATTATCTCATAATAATCCTCCAAACTATAAAATAAAAATAAAATAAACAATATCTCTTCACATAAAATTTTAACTCGTAGCTCCAATATCTCAATAACTCCAATCTAACACAAATGTAGACACCAATATCAATAATTAAAATAAAATACCCCAAATAAAATTCTCCTCACTCCAGAAACATAAAAACGGGTGTTTTTTGTATTTTACAAATTCAAGGTGTTACAATTGTAGAACCCCGTATTTTCAAATATTATTTAAAGATTTGAAAATGAATTAAAATGATTTTCTGGAGATTTAATAAGTATTTTCTGAAAATCTATCTCTTTTACACGTGCGAAACACGTGCAAATATTTTTGGCGTAAATAACCAATTTTATATTTTTAGTAAATTCTCCTAATTATATTGGAGTACATTCTAAAATTTGGGATTTTTCTGAGTAGAGAAACTATTTTTATAAATACCTCAAAAGGGAGGGGCTTTTATGTAAAAGTCGTTTGGATCTTAAATAAATTATAAAAATTCGTTTTTACTGATATTTTGGTTCTCCATGGTTACCATTTGAATTTAAATATATTTAGATTTTATTTAAAGTCGATTTGGTGAAGATTTAAACAAAAAGGGTGTTTTTGCAAATATGGAATTCATGTAGAATTTTGTGCAAATATTTTTCTGGAAAGTAAAAATCAAATATTTTGATTGGAAAATATAATATGTATTATTAGATATTATTTCTGATTTTTCTGGATTTTTATGATTATTTTATGAAATGTTTGCAAATATTACAAAAGGGAGGGCTTTTGTGCAAAATTGCCACCCTGAGTGGTAAATCCGGATTTTTCTTATTTATTGGGCTGTTCTGGTTTGCTGGACAACTCAGTGATAAGAATATTTGATTTGGTTTTGATTTAGTTAACCTATTTAACTAAGAAAAGGTTATATATGTAAAGTTATATTTTGGAAGGACTATTTTGCAAATGTATTTCTAAAACCCTAAATCCTTATTTCCGGCCTGTGTAAAAGAGGGTGTGCAGCCATTATTCGCTGCACAACACAAGTTTTATTATATCTTTTATTTTCTTGGTGATTGAAGAGGAGGATTTTGGATCTCGCAAAAGAGGGGCTTTCTTGTTGGATCTCTTCATTCCTAAGGTGAGTGACATTGTTTTGTTTATTTTGTTTGTGTATGTTGTAGATGAGTAGATCTAATTGTTTGGTTGTTTTGTTTGTTTCTCTTTGATTCATGTACGTCATATGAGAACAATATGAATGTTTAGATTGATTGGATGTTGAATATGTATATGTATGAATAGATGAAAAATTGGATCTCCAAGAAGAACCCTAGATATTTGTATGTGAACGATGTTAGATCTGTTGAGAACCTAATATAAATTGTTGATGGGCTAATAATGTTAGATTTCCGTGGTGAACAGTCGACTGGTGACTCGAAACAGTCGACTGCTACTGCTTAGATCATATTTTCTTAAAATGTTGGATTATCGTTGATTTGATTAAGTTTGATAGATGCCATGCATTAATTAAATTAAAGATGAGATTTTTGGACTATTGGTGAGTTGGATAAAAACAATTTGACCACGTTGAGAATAAATTGGTTTTGTTCATGATTCAACTATAGAGAATAGTTGAGATTTAGTTGAGGAATTTTGTGAATGATAAATGGTCTAGAGGACCAGGTTTTGAGGATTTGGGTTATGAGGAGTTAAATTGGGGATTTGAGATTGTTGTAAAATATGTTGTTTGAAATTGGATTTCTCAAATGCAAAGCTTAAATCTAATTATTTTGGTATTAATAAGATTTGGAAAATAATACAAAGTTATTTTGTTATATGACTGATTCCTAAAAACCCTAGTTTTGACATATGCACAACCAAAATTATGCAATCTGTAGGCCGACAGTCGACTGGAATGACCTTTCAGTCGACTGGTACGACCCGACTGCTATGATCATTAGTTTTCTTGAAAATCCATTCTGGACAGTTGACTTAGACCCTTTTCAGTCGACTGGCACACTTAGAATATTTTCTTAAAAGATTTCTGGAGTTTCTCTCTGGTAAGTCGACTTATGACTTTTTAAGTCGACTTATATTTTCTGGTAAGTCGACTTATGACTTCTATAAGTCAACTTATATTCTCTGGTAAGTCGACTTATGACTTTTATAAGTCAACTTATAACACTTAGCTTATTTTCTTAAAACCATGGAATTTTCTTTCTGGACAGTCGACTTATGTTTTCTATAGTCGACTGATACTGATGTATCCTTATATCTATGAATGTTCTTTCAAATGATTTTTACTCTAAATGCTTTAATCTATAACTTATTATTCTAAAGGTTATTGTTTCTACAAAACATATATTTTCAAGATATTTTATAGTTATATTTGGATTCTGGAATTATATAAAGATTTGGGTTTTGTTGGAGAGGTTTCTCCTTATGATCGTTTTGACGATGGATTTGTGGATTGTGGTTTTGTTGAGATCTCTAAGAGTTGAGTGGGAGTCCTGTGAACCGGCAGTTGAGATTTGTTGAGTTAGGCTTGAGGGGTCTTGGTTTAGTTGTTGTTGAAGTCCGGTAGGATACACTAACTCTAGAGATAAGGATTTTTGGTGTTTTAATAATAATCAACGTAAGTATAGGCTCATGATTTGTTAGTCCAACTAGAGCCATTTAGATGTTCGCGTGATGAGGGTCTACGGGCCTATTCACGGAACATGCAGGGTGCATTTGTGTGTTGAGGGTCGGCAGACCTATTCACAGAATGTACCGGGTGTATCTACACGTTGAGCATCATGAAGGCCTATTCGTGGGGTACATGGTATTTAGATGTTCGCGTGTTGAGGGTCTACGGGCCTATTCACGGAACATGCAGGGTGCATTTGTGTGATGAGGGTCGGCAGACCTATTCACAGAATGTACTGGGTGTATCTGCACGTTGAGGGTCATGAAGGCCTATTCGTGAGGTACATGGTATTTAGATGTTCGCGTGTTGAGGGTCTACGGGCCTATTCACGGAACATGCAGGGTGCATTTGTGTGTTGAGGGTCGGCAGACCTATTCACAGAATGTACCGGGTGTATCTGCACGTTGAGGGTCTTGAAGGCCTATTCGTGGGGTACACGGCAGGGAGATGATTCTTCGGTTGTTGTTTTTGAGCTATTGTACATGATGCTTGCGCGTCGAGGGTGGTGACGCCTATTCGCGGAGTATTCTGAATCTTGTTTCCCATCACCGTAGTAGGATTAGTTGCATAACGAGGGGTTATCCCTATAAAGTGGAGATCGTTAATGGCTTGCACCGAACCTATGTAGAGTGAGATGCATAGACTCCGACAAGTATGCATTAAAGAGTCAGCATACAGAGATTGTGTTTTCTTGACTTGGTTTTATGCATGTGGTTTTCCTGTTTTCTACACTTGACACCTAGTCTAGTTTCACTTGTTGTTTTCATTCCATGATGTTTTCATGCTTTACACCATTGTTATTTCTCATTCATTTATCCCTGTTGTTAATACATGCTGTTGATGACTTTATGTTTTATGATTTAATCATGATGTATGTTTTTTTTATGTTACTCACACCATTTATGGCTGACCCCTTTAGTTTTGGGGGTTAGGGATCATCTCTAGCCTCATATGTTACAGGTTGTTGCTTAGAGTTTGGAGGTTGGGAAGCTTGAGATAGTTTTGGAGATAAATTGATGGAATAGAGCTTTGTGTAAAATTTTTGTAAAATGAAGTGTTGTAAAAAGAATGTTGTAATTCAAGGTATTTTGTATTCCGCTGTGTGTGTAAATGATTATTGTAATAAAAGTTTGGAATAAAATTATTCGTGTTTTTGGGCTATGTGTACTATTACATTGAAGTTGATGCTGGGATTGTGCCACGTATTTTCTAAGATACTATATTAGAAATTCGGGGTGCTACACCTATTCACGGAGCATGCAGGGTGCATTCACGTGTCGAGGGTCGGCGGGCCTATTCACGGGATGTACCTTGTGTATCTGCATGTCGAGGGTCTCGCAAACCTATTCATGGGATACACGGCAAGGAGGTGAATCTCCGATTTTTGAGCTATTCTTAGATGATGCTTGCTCGTCGAGGGTTGTGATGCCTATTCGCGAAGTAATCTGGATCTTGTTTCCGTCACCGTAGTAGGATTAGTTGCATAACAAGGGATCTAACCTTATAAAGTGGAGAACGATAAAGGCTTGCACCAGACCTATGCAGTATGGAATGCGTAGAATCTGACAAGTATGCATTAGAGAGTCATCATCTAGCATCTGTGTTTTCTTGACTTAGTTTTATGCATGTTGTTTTCTGTTTTCCTACACTTGACACTTAGTCTAGTTTCGCATGATGTTTTTATATTTTATTTATTTTTATTTCATTTTCCATTCGTTATTACTATTGATATGCGTTACTTGTAATTTTATTCTTCATGTTTTATTTATGTTGTTTTTTTTAATGTCACTCACACCGTTATGGCTGACCCATGCAGTTTTGGGGATTAGGGTTATCTCTAGCCTCATGTTTTACAGGTAGGTACCTATTGCATTGGGATTTGGATGCATGTGGTAGATTGATATTGTGGCTTATGTAAATTGTAAAAAAAAGAAATTGTAATTCAAGGTGTTTAATTTTCTGATGTGCTTTGTAAAGAATTGATGTAATAAAAGTTGGAAAAAAATTATCTTTGATTTGGCTATGTTTACTATTACATTGAGGTTGATACTAAAAATTGTGTCACATATTTCTGAGATATTATATTGGAAATTCAGGGTGCTATACTACCGGGGTTACAGCCGCAGCGATTTGTCGAGTTTTACAGCAGTGTTTAGCCAGGAAGTGCTCCAATATCTAAGGCTCCATACAGGGTGGCACCTGTAGAGCAGGATGAGGTTAAGAAGCAAGCTGAGGAATTATTGAGTAAGAATTCATCAGGCCAAGTGCTTCACCATGGGGTGCACCAGTATTTCTAGTAAAGAAGAAGGATGGGTCAATGAGGATGTGCATTGACTATCAGGAATTGAACAAGGTGACCATTCAGAACAAGTATCCGCTTCCACGGATTGATGATCTGTTTGACAGGATTTAAGGAGAAGCATTATTTTCGAAGATTGATCTTTGGTCAGGGTATCATCAGGTCCGAGTTAAGGAGGAAGATGTGAGAAAAACAGCTTTCAGAACTCGGCATGGGCTTTATGTGTTTTTGGTGATGCCTTTTGGGGTCACGAATGCGCCGGAAGTATTTATGGATATGATGAATCAGATTTTGTGGCCGTTCATTGATTCCTTTGTGGTGGTATTCATTGATGATATTTTGGTTTATTCGAGGCCAGAGGATGAGCATAATGAGCACTTAGTAGAGGTGTTGAAGAAGTTGCAGGAACATGACTTGTATGCCAAGCTGTCTAAGTGTGAATTTTGGAAGTCGAAGGTGGCTTTCCTTGGTCATATCCTTTCTAAGGAGGGAGTGGCCACTGATCCTCAGAAGGTTAAGGCAGTATAGAGTTCGCCTAGACCAACGACTGTAAAGGAGGTCAGAAGTTTGATGGGTTTGGCTGGTTACTACAGGCGATTCATTCAAGGCTATACAAAGATTGCAGTTCCGTTTTCAGGTTTGACTCGGAAAGATGTGAGTTAAACTTGGACTGATAAGTGTGAGGCGAGTTTTCTGAAATTGAAGGAGACGTTGATGATAACACCTATTCTAGCTTTGCACAAGCTGGGAAGGAGTATGATGTCTACAGTGATGCGTCGCTCAGAGGTTTGGGTTGTGTCTTTGTAATATCCTGGTCAGATAATATATTTGTATTATTATTTTTAAAATTAAAAATTTTCTTGTGGAAATTACTTAGTTTTAATAAATAATCATTATCTGTATATATATACAAGTAAGCATATATATGTATTGTATCAGTTTTGTACACTTGTACAAAATCCTGTAAAATGCGTTTTTGAGAAAATGTCTTGAATATCCAGGTCTGGCATTAAAAATTATTATTTTATTATTATTATTTTATTTTTATTTTCAGAATTAAAATATTTTTGGGGGATATTACCCGGTTTAGTTAATAAACATTATATGTATGTATATATATATATATACTAGTTTTAATATATCTATGTTGTATCAAATTGGTACTAAAATCTTCCGAGCCAGTAATAAAATTATTTTATTTTTATTTTATTTTTATTCTTGGAATTAAATTATTTTTTTACAGATTAAATGGGTTTGATGAATAAAAATTATCTGTATATATATATGTATGTACGTATATGTACTGTATCGATTTCTTACGTTTGTACGAAATCATGTAGTATGTGATTTTGGGGAAATACCTTTTATTTTGGTCCATAATGATCAAATGGAGGGTTAAGAATGATGCGGGTGTTGATTGCAATTTAAATTTACAAATGGAACATCAAATTGTTGAGTCACAAGAATGAGAACACTTGGTTTCATTCTCAACCACAAGCTCTCTCTCCCTTCTTCTATAACACCCCCCCCCCCCCCCCCCCCCCCCACCCTCGGCCGGCCGGCCATTACCAAACAAGGGAAAAGCCTACTTCTCATTTTATGTTCCTCCATCTCCTTCTCGTACTTGTTTTAATTTAGAAAAAAATTGAGAAGAAAAGAAAAGAAAAAGATATCAAATCAAAAGAGGGAGTGGGTTCATTATCATTAGGGTTGGCATTCGGGTCGACCGGGCCGGGTCGGGTCAGACCCGCTCGGGTTGAAGGCTGACTTAGGCAGTTTTGGGTCAGGTCGGTGGGTTAACCGGGCCGAGCCAGGTCGGGTTCAAAATTGAAAATTTTGACCCGGTCGACACGCGAACCCATTAGGGTCTAACCCGTTTCGGGTCGGGCCGGGTCGCGGGTTGGCCCGGTTTGAGAATTTTTTTTGACACCTTCACTTAAAAAAAATTATAATAAGTATAACTGTGTATATTATTTCTTTGTTGCTTACTTCTTTGTTGAAAAAACATGATTTAATTGAGATTGAATTGAGTGTAGACTACTAGTGGAGAGAGTAAGAGAGTAAGGTGTGAAATTTTTTAGATTGAATTAAGGGGGGGTATTTATAGGGGGAAATACAAAAGAAAACAAAAAAATATATAAAAAAGACAAAAAAACCCTGGGTCGAACGTTTGACCCGTTCGGGTCCAAACCTACGGGTCGACCTGCGGGTTTACGGGCAGGTTTGACTTGGTCAACGGGTTGGGCGGGCCGGGTCGAACTGGTTGAGTTCGTGATTTTTCTGACCCGGGTTGACCCGGGTCAATCTGCGGCTTTGACCCGGATCCGAACCGGATTATAGCTGTAATATCCCGAGCAGTTATTAATAAATATTATTTTATTATTTTATTATTTTTATATTATTTTTTTAGAGTTGAAATATTTTTTATAGATATTACTTAGTTTAATTAATAATCATCATCTGTATGTATACTATCCATATGTGTATGCGTTATATCGTCTTGGTACTGGAATCTTCCTAGCCGATAATAAGGTGGTTTTTGCAAGGTAGTTTAATTAATAAGCTGGCCACCCCTTGATCCAAGGTGGTTTTTGCAAAAACCCTAGGTGTATTTTGCACCCTCACCCTCTCATTCCACCTATAAATATCCCCGTCCTTCACCTCTTGCCTCATTTGCCAAAAGAAAAAAATAGCGAGCAAAAGAAAGAGAGAAAGAAACCATAATTAGAGAGTTCTTCATTTGTAGGTTTTCTATAGGAGCTAGAAGTAAGGAGCAAGATATTGTCTAGTTCTTCCTACATAGAAATCAAAGGTGGGGATTTCTCTACTTCTTATTATTTTTATTATTGATTTTGTTCACTTTGGTTGTATGTTGTATGTGGTATGTTCTATAACAACTTGGACTAAATCTTAAGCATAAAAATGGTTGTATGGATAAAAATGATCGCATGAAAAGATAGATGGTAGTACTCAAACATATAACATAAAGGTTGAGTTTTTAAACCTTATTATGGTTATTGTTGTTGTCATGGTTATTTTTGCTAAACTAAAAACTTGGACTAATTGTTATGTGCATATGAGTAGTGTGGATAAAAAATGATCACATGAAAAGTTTTGAAGGGTAGAACTCACAAAAAAACCCATAAAGATGGGATCTTTAGCTTGATATGATTATTGTTGTTATTATTGTTATTTTTGTTAACACAAAACTATACAACTTGGACTACAACTATGAGCATGTAAATATTAGTAATGCGAGAATGCTTGCATACTCAATTTGGGGTTGTCGAACTCAATAAGCTAATAAAAGATGAGTTCTTCTGTTGTATGTTGCTTTCTACCATGTTAAAGATGAAGTCTTTACTAACCCTACTTCATAAAAAAAAAAGTGGAGCTTGTTATATGTAGAAACTTGTAGATTAAAGAAAAGTAGGTTTTGTAATATGTAGGATTTGTAGATTCAGTAAAATTAGATTTTTGTAATATATAAAACTTGTAATTCATGAAAGAAGTCGTCTTTGTAATATGTAGAAATTCCTAAGAATGTAGGTTTTGTAATATGTAAGATTTGTAGATTCAATAAAATTAGATTTTTGTAATATGTAAGATTTGTAATTCATGAAAGAAGTAGTTTTTGTAATATGTAGAAATTCCTAAGAAGGTAGGTTTTGTAATATGTAGGATTTTTAGATTCAATAAAATTAGATTTTTGTAATATGTAGGACTTGTAATTCATGAAAGAAATAGTCTTTGTAATATTTAGAAATTCCTAAGAAAGTAGTCTTTGTAATATGTAGGTAAAGTCCTTGATAATTGTTATAAGTTTTACTTCCATGCATGCTTGAGTTGTTGTAGTCGTTCAAGTAAAAGATTCAAAAGAATCCATGCATGCTTAAGTTATATTTGTTCTAGTAAAAGATTCAAAAGAACCCATGCATGCTTGAGTTATAGTTGTTCTAGTAAAAGATTTAAAAGAACCCATGCATGCTTGAGTTGTAGTTGTTCTATTGAAAGATTCAAAAGAACCCATGCATGCTTGAGTTGTAGTTGTTCTAGTAAAAGATTCAAAAGAACTCATGCATGCTTGAGTTTTAGTTGTTCTAGTAAAAGATTCAAAAGAACCCCTGAATGCTTGAGTTGTAGTTGTTCTAGTAAAAGATTCAAAACAACCCATGCATGCTTGAGTTGTAGTTGTTCTCGTAAAAGATTCAAAAGAACCCATGCATGCTTGAGTTTTAGTTGTTCTAGTAAAGATTTAAAAGAACCAATGCATGCTTGAGTGGTGTGTTGTAGTAGCATGCCTTATTTACTCTAGGTTGCTAAAAGAACCCATGCATGTTTGAGTAGTGTGTTGTAGTGGCATGCTCTAATTTCTCTAGATTGCTAAAAGAACCCATGCATGTTTGAGTTGTATGTTATAGTTGCATGATAATCTAGTCAAACTATTAAAGGAACCCATGAATGTAGCTTGCATGCTAGTCTAGTTAAACCATTGAAAAGAAACCATGAATGTTATAGTTCCATGATTGTTCTAGTTCAATTTTTAAAAGAAACCCATGAAATTAGTTCCATGGTAGTTCTAACTCAATTTGATGAAGAACCCATGCATTTAGTTTCTAGGTGATTCTAGCTAAAATTTGAGGAAGAACCCATGAACTAAGTTACATGTGTTTTAGCTTAAATTTGGGAAAGAATCCATGAACCTAGTTGCATGTTGTTCTAGTTTAATTTTGGGAAAGAGAACCCATGAATTCTAGTTGTATATGGTTCTAATTAAAATTGGACCATATCATGTAAACATTCTTCATCTTCAATGTATGGGTAATAATGGTTGGGAAAGTCACTATTATTGTTAGCTTGATAGAAGCTCGTTTAGGTCTTATAGTTACCCTAGGGGTCATCGACCATCAAGACTCATATCTTATCACCTTGGAAAATATGGATAAATCATACCTAGTGCGCCGACGGATCGTAACCGGTGTGGATTGATTGCGGACCGGGAATGTTGACGAGATCCGAGTTAGGGATAGTGATGAGTAAAGGAGATCCCGTCACCGGTGTCTTGGATCGATAGGCCATGAGTTGGACCATGATAATCTTAAGAAAGTCTAAAGTTGAAAACCCTATAAAATTGTTTAGGCTTAGTGACATCATTAGGGTAGTAACTTATAAAGATCATTACTTAACCATTTTTGCCAAAAAGGGAAGAGCTGGTATTAGGGGTGATACCTTATGATCCAACTCGTTCTATAGGCCGACACTAGGTGGTGTTATTGGGTTGTATCTTCCCATCAAAAGGATACGTACGAGGCCTTCTCATGATTTGGGAGCACGGGTTGCGTATCTCACTCAGTTAATTCGTGAAGTACCATGATAAGAATGGGAGGTTCTCCTTTCGGAACTAGGAGATGGACCCCGGAATTCCGTCACGTTCTATGCCGGGGAAGTGAATGGGCCCTAGACCATGATCTATGAGTTATGGGTGACACAGGGTAGGCTTCGCGCTATCCTGTGCTGCGGATACCTTGCGTTGATCTGGTTTTTGAGTGAGGTCTGGTACGCCGGGTAGTAGTGGTAAACATAGACACCATGAGCATACTGCATTGGTAGGACTTGACCACATCTGCAACCTCATCAGTCACGTTGTATCTGTCAAGAACAGGTTGTGTACAAAAGTAGAATTCATAGCGCGGGTTCAAACCCCTAAATATGGAGAACGGCGTGATATGAACGTATGTAGTTATAGGATGCATACGACTCTAGATTCTCGCTTGCATTAGAATAAGTGCATCCTAGCTTTAGTTGACATTGCATTAGATTCTATGTCATAGCACCCACGAACACTTAAACTACACCGACACATTTTTACCATGCTTATAATATGTTTGTTTTTGAAATTCGCTGCTAGTCATCAGCCTTTATGCGTCGGTATATATACAGATGTCCCCACTCAAATAGGTTATGGATACAGGATCACCAATTCGGGAGAACTCTAATCAAGGCATGGCTTCCAAGTGAAGAGCCCAATGTTTATTGTTTCGTTCATGTATACTCTGATGTAATCTATTGAAACAATGGAAACACTCGGCTTGTAATATTTGTATTAAGTAAAAAGTTTTAAATTTTTCTGTTTTTCTGTGTATTGTGGCTAATTGAATTTAAAGGTCCTGGCTCGTGTCTCGAATTATCCATATAGGAAGTTCGGGGCGTTACAGAGTGGTATTAGAGCCGACTTCAATTTTTAGTCCAACATAGTAGGGAAATAGACTTATATGCCTTGTAGGAGTTAGGTTTTTAGTTTGTTGTAGATAATTATAATTCATACTGTTGTTTCCTTCAACTTATATTTTATGATATTTCTATATCTAGGCTAATTCTCGTGTCCACTCCTTGCAAGATAGCTGATGGAGCGATTCCTCTTGGGAATGGGTGGGCACATGGGATCACGGCCGAGGTGGACTCAGATCTAGAGCCCATCACTGTTGGTGAGGAGTCACCAATTGGAGTTAGGTAGGCCAATAGGGCCACAGCAGCTGCTGCAGCAGGGGGTGCCCCTGCGAATGGCCAAATTCTAGTACTACCACCCCTGCCCCACCCCAGCTTACTACAGTGGAGCAGGCCTTTGAGCAGGTACCTTATGCTCCAGAACTACTCCAGAAATGGTACAGGACGAGGTCAAAAAGGCCAAGAGGTTTGAGCAGGGGTTAGGCCCATACTTAGAACCAAAATGGTACCCTTTTGCATCCGGAGGTTCGAGAAATTGGTTCGTCGTGTAGCTACAACGGAGTTGGATATGAGCAGAGGACCAAAACTGCAAGTTAAGATTAGAGGATGGAACAAGGGAAAGAGGGCTGCACCAGCATCGGGATTCAGGAACCAGGGTCGAAATCAGAAATTTCAGAAGATTGTTGGCAACACCAGAGGCGCCAAGATAGGGAGCTGTTTCCTATGTGGCGAGCAAGGACACTTCAAGAGCCAGTGCCCAAAGAAGAACTTTCAGAATGATACCTGCACATATTATAATTGCGGGAAGATTGGCCATGTTCGGCCAGACTGTCCCCAGTTTTAGAGGGGCAACAATAGGCCAGCTCCTAAGACAAACAGCAAGGGGAAGGGGATTGCCCGCTAAGGGCGAGTATTCGCGCTTACAGAGGAAGACGCCGATGAAGACGAGGGAGTCATCACCGGTAGGTGAAGGAAATTATAGCTAAGTTTACTGTAGTATTTTGAATATTTTGGCATGAGAAAATGAATGATGTAAAAACTTTTGTAACGGGATAGATTAATATAAATGAAATCCAAGCAACTATTTATTTGATAGTACGCCATCGCATTCATTTGTGTCTGAAGTATTTTCAAAGAAGTTGAAATGCACCCAGGAGGCAACTCCGGACTCGGTTTTGTTGGTTGCTACCCCATCTGGAGCAACTCTCCCTACAAATTTGTGCTATAAAGGATGCAAACTCCTGATTGACGGAGATACCCTGAGTATAGATTTGCTAGAGCTGGGCTTTGCAGGGGCGGATGTGACTATTGGGATGGATTGGATGTCTAGGCATAAGGCTAGCATTGATTGCAAGGAGAAGAGGGTAGCCATTACCCCATCCAGAGGACCGGAACTTGTGTTTCTAGGAAAGAAGAAGCAGAGTGAAGAAATTCTTGCAGTTGCAACTGGAGTACGTGTGCCAAGTGAAGTCAAGGTGATACCCATTGTACGTAAATTTCCTTGCGTATTTTTGGAAGAATTACCTAGACTCCCACCACTCAGGGATGTTAAGTTTGGCATTACTATCCAGCCAAGCAGCGCACCAGTGTTTAAGACACCATATTGGATGGCACCAGTGGAGCAGAAAGAAGTGAAGGAGCAAAATGAAGAACTGCTACAGAAGGGATTCATCCGGCCAAGTGCTTCACCCTGGGGAGCACCCGTGCTACTTGTGAAGAAGAAGGATGGAACCGTGAGAATGTGCAATGATTACCGGGAGCTAAACAAGGTTGTTGTTCGGAACCAGTACCCAATTCCCAAGATCGATGACTTGTTTGATCAGCTTCAGAGAGCGGCTGTGTTCTCAAAGATTGACCTGCATTCAGGTTACCATCAAGTTCGAGTCAAAGAAGAAGATTTACCCAAGACAGCATTCTGAACCAAGCACGGTCATTACAAGTTTTTGGTGATGCCATTCGGGGTGACCAATGCTCCAGCGATCTTTATGGACATGATGAACTGCATCTTGCGGCCATTCATCGATTCATTTGTGGTTGTCTTCTTAGACGACATCTTGGTATATTCAAAAACAGAAGAGGAGCATGCTGAGCATTTGACTGCAGTACTGAGCAAGCTACGGGAGCATCAGCTCTATGCCAAACTGTTAAAGTGTGAATTCTGGAAATCAGAAGTGGCGTTCTTAGGCCATGTCCTTTCTAAGGAGTGAGTGGCTACAGACCCACAGAAGATCGAGGCAGTAAAGAGTTGGCCTCAACCGAGAACTGTGAAGAAGGTCAGGAGCTTCTTAGGCATGACTGGGTACTACAGGAAGTTCATCCAGAACTATGCCAGAATTGATGTACCACTTACAGAACTGACCAAGAAAAACATAAGTTTTGATTGGACTGAGAAATACGAAGGGAGCTTCCAAGAGCTAAAGAACAAACTGATTTCTGCACCGATTTTGGTTCTGCCTCAACCATATAAGGGGTATATAATCTACAGCGATGCTTCGTTTTTGGGATTCGGGTGTGTCCTGATGTAAGAAGGGAAGGTCATAGCATACGGATCGAGGCAACTTCGATCACATGAGAAGAATTACCTGACACACGACTTGGAATTGGCCGTGATAATTTTTGTTCCGAAATTGTGGCGGCACTATGTCTATGGGACAAAGATAGAGATGTTTACTGACAATAAAAGCCTGAAGTATATCTACTAGCAAAAGGATTTGAATCTCAGGCAAAGGTGATTGTTGGAGGTTTTAGAAGACATCAGACCAGAAATTTTATATCATCCGGGAAAAGCCAATGTCGTGGCAGAGGCGCTCAACAGGAAAAGGAGTATAGCCACGCTTATAGCAACAAGAAGAGAGCTAGATGACGAGATCAGACAAGCCGGTATTGAAGTAATTGTTCAAGATTTAAGCATAGTTTTGATGCGTCTGTAATTGCAACTGAGTCTGAATGACCTTGTTAAGAAGGCTCAGATAAGGGATACAGAGATTGAAGCACTAAAGCGGCTAGTCAATGAAGGAAAAGCCTCAGAGTTCAGTGTGAAGGAAGAGTCACTTTGGTTTGGAAGCAGGTTGTGTGTGCCTAAAGTTGATGAATTGCAGGAAGATATCATGAAAGAACCACACTCCACCTTACTCACAGTTCACCCAGGAAGCACAAAGATGTATAAAGACATAAAACAACATTTCTGGTGGGCTGGAATGAAGCGGGATGTGGCAGGATTTGTGGCTAAATGCCTTAAATGTCAGAATGTTAAGGCGGAAAACCAGAAACCAGGAGTTCTACTGCAACTAATGCCCATCCCACAGTGGAAATGGGAGAACATCAGCATGGATTTCATCACGAGGCTGCCCAGAAGTTCGAAAGGGAATGACTCAATTTGGGTTATAGTGGACCGTTTGACAAAGTATGCACATTTTCTTCCAGTGAAGATGACTTGGTCGATGGAGAAGTTAGCGGAAGTCTACATCGAAGTCATTGTAAAGCTACTTGGGGTGCCGGTGTCGATCGTTTCTGATCGAGATGCAAGGTTTACATCTCGATTTTGGCAGAGTCAGCACAGCTTTCCACCAGCAGACTGATAGACAGATAGAGAAAGTTAACAGAATTCTCGAGGATATGCTGAGAGCATGTATAATGGACTTCGGAGGGAGCTGAGAATGACACTTCACATTATTAGAATTTGCTTATAATAACAGCTATCAAGCAAGTATTGAGATGGCTCCATATGATGCTTTGTATGGAAGGAGGTGTAGGACGCCCGTGTGCTAGTTCGAAGTAGGAGAAAGGCATATGTTTGGACCTGAAATAGTGCAGCAAATATCCGAGAAGATCGAGTTAATCAGAAAAAGGATGTAAGTAGCACAAAGCAAGCAGAAGAGCTACGCCAACAACCTTCGTTGAGATTTGGAATCCCAAGAAGGTGATTCGGTATTTCTGAAAGTCTCACCTACAAAGGGAGTGATCAGGTTCGGAAAGGGTGGCAAGTTAGCACCAAGATATATTGGACCATACCAGATTTTGAAGAGGATCGGAAAGATGGCGTACAGACTAAAGCTGCCAACCGAATTTTCCCAAGTTCACGACGTATTTCACGTTTCGATGCTGAGGAAATATGTACCAGATCTGAGTCATCAACTGCCAGATGTTCCCAAAGACCTACGAGTAGATCTTACATATAAGGAGTGGCCAGTGAGAATTATTGATCATCAGGATAAAGTGTTAAGGAATAAGACTACTCTGATGGTCAAGGTTCTTTGGAAAAATCAATTCGTGGAGGAAGCCACTTGGGAGCCGGAAAGCCAGATGAAGCTTTCTTTTTCCGAGTTATTTTGAGTGTTGCTTTTTGTTTTTCAGTTCTTCTTACTTAGTACAATTCTGAGGACAGAACTATTCTAAGGAGTGAGTATTGTAATATCTCGAGCAGTTATTAATAAATATTATTTTATTATTTTATTATTTTTTATATTATTTTTCAGAATTGAAATATTTTTGGTGGATATTACTTAGTTTAATTAATAATCATCATCTGTATGTATACCTGTCCATATGTGTGTGTTATGTCGTTTTGGTACTGAAATCTTCCGAGCCGATTATAAAATTTATTTTTATTATTATTTTCGAAATTAATTTATTTTTATACGGATTGTGCGGTTTAACAAATAAAAATTTCGTTAGAAATTGGACAGGTAAAGAAATTTCTTATTCAATTACGTACCTACTTAAATATCGTTATATATATTAATATATACGTATGCATATTGTATCGATTTCGTACGTTTGTACAAATCGTGTAGTATGTGTTTTGAATAAAAATATCACATTTTGGTCATGATTAATCAAAAATGGATGGCTAGGATTTGTTTGGGGGGTAGGATTAATGAAAATACATAAGAATTTTAATAGGTGTATTTCTACTAGAACACTCCTCCACCTCACTCCTCCAACTCACCCTCCACCTCATCCAAATTGGCCGGACACCCCTTGATCCAAGGGGGGTTTTGCAAAAACCCTAGGTGTATTTTGCACCCTCACCCTCTCATTCCTCCTATAAATACCCACCCTCCTTCACCTCTTGCCTCATTTGCCAAAAGAAAAAAATAGAGAGCAAAATAAAGAGAGAAAGAAACCCTAACTAGAGTGTTCTTCATTTGTAGGTTTTCTATAGGAGCTAGGAGAAAAGAGAAGGATCTTGTCTAGTTCTTTCTACATAGAAATCAAAGGTGGGGGTTTCTCTACTTCTTATTATTTTTAATATTGATTTTGTTCTCTTTTGTTGTATGTTGTATGTGGTATGTTCTATAACAATTTGGACTAAATCTTAAGCATAAAAATGGTTGTATGGATCAAAATGATCACATGAAAAGATAGATGGTGGAACTCAAACAAATAATATAAAGGTTGAGTCATTAAACCTTATAATGGTTATTGTTGTTGTCATGGTTATTTTTGCTAAACTAAAAATATGGACTAATTGTTATGTGCATATGAGTAGTGTGGATAAAAAATGATCACATGAAAAGTTTTGAAGGGTAGAACTAAAAAAAAAACCCATAAAGATGGAATCTTTAGCTTGATATGATTATTGTTGTTATTATTGTTATTTTGTTAACGCAAAACTATATAACTTGGACTAAAACTATGAGCATATAAATATTAGTGAAGTGAGAATACTTACATACCCAATTTGGAATTGTAGAACTCAACAAGCTAATAAAAGATGAGTTCTTTTGTTGTATGTTGCTTCATACCATGTTAATGATCAAGTCTTTAGTAACCCTAGTTCATAAAAAAGAAATGGACCTTGTTATATGTAGAAACTTGTAGATTAAAGAAAAGTAGTTTTGTAATATGTAGGATTTGTATATTCAATAAAATTAGATTTTTGTAATATGCAAGACTTGTAGTCTTTGTAATATGAAGAAATTCCTAAGAATGTAGGTTTTGTAATATGTAGGATTTGTAGATTCAATAAAATTAGATTTCTGTAATATGTAAGACTTGTAATTCATGATAGAAGTAGTCTTTGTAATATGTAGAAATTCCTAAGAAGGTAGGTTTTGTAATATGTAGGATTTGTAGATTCAATAAAATTAGATTTTTGTAATATTTAAGACTTGTAATTCATGAAAGAAGTAGTCTTTGTAATATGTAGAAATTCCTAAGAAATTAGTCTTTGTAATATGTAGGTAAAGTCCTCGATAATTGTTGTAAGTTTTACTTCCATGCATGCTTGAGTTGTTGTAGTCGTTCTAGTAAAAGATTCAAAAGAACCCATGCATGCTTGAGTTATATTTGTTCTAGTAAAAGATTCAAGAGAACCCATGCATGCTTGAGTTATATTTGTTCTAGTAAAAGATTCAAGAGAACCCATGCATGCTTGAGTTGTAGTTATTCTAGTGAAAGATTCAAAAGAACCCATGCATGCTTGAGTTGTAGTTGTTCTAGTAAAAGATTCAAAAGAACCCATGCATCTTTGAGTTGTAGTCGTTCTAGTAAAAGATTCAAAAGAACCCATGCATGCTTTAGTTGTAGTTGTTCTAGTAAAGATTTAAAAGTGTAACGCCCCGAATCCCAAATACACTGAATTCGAGATGTTCTACATGATCTTTTCACTTTCTTTAGTACAATTTTACAGGGAAATTAAAACTTTTCATCATACATCAGAGATTACATCATAATTACATCTTTCTTTTGCACAGCGGAAGTAAAATACAACAATTAAATACAAGTACAACAGCATGATATAATCTTTAACCATCCATTCCTCTTTAATCTTTAACATGACATTTACCTGCATATAAGACTGTGGGTACGTCAGTTTATTCAACCGACGAACATTATACACGACCATCCTCTCTATGCCGGAAATAGTATAACTCAACTTTTCATGTTTAACAAACACAAACTTGTCACATTCAAACTAAAGGGACTACCCTATTGATGTCGTGTTGTGATTGTGCACTTAATCCTTAATGCATTTATTTATGTTACATGACACTAATGCGCACTTGTTCGGATTCTATGCATCCCATACTACATAGGTCCGAGGGCAAGCCCTTATTCGTTCTTCATCTTTATAGGGTTCAATCCCCCGTTATGATTTAATCTACTACTGTAATTACGGTAAGTATCCTAGATGTTATCTGACCTACGAACTCATGTCTAGGCACTCTGGAGTAGTATCCTCACCCAGACGCATCATGGAATTCCTGGGATACGCTCTCACCATAAACATGACACCACCCGTAGTCTTCAAACATCCCACGAGCGTTGCCACTGGGACGGTACTCTGGAACAGTATCCTCACCCAGACTCGTCATGGGAATTCCTGGGATACGCTATCGCCGCTACCCAGGGCCCTCATACTCAATATTTTTCTCTTACTTTCATCACATCTTCACTATGCACTAGTCCTTAATTTCATTAAAAATCATGAACAAAATTAATCTCTAGAGTTAGCCTCTCCATCAACCGGACTTATTCATTCATTTCATCTTGACCAACCTTGGTCTAATTTCATTTTATTTCATTTCTCGATGCCGGGGAGACTTAGCTACTCTATATCAAATTTCATTTCACAATCTTCAACTCATAAAATTTTCCATGTCGAGTTCTCAAACTCACATGTATATTCTCTTTCAATTCATGATTCCTAACTTTGTTCACAAGTCCATAATTACACAAAAATTGCATATACTTATTATTTGTCACATCACGATAATTTCACATTACTAAATAATGTACACACTTCATATTGTTCCACAAGTGAGGAAATAATTGCATCATAACCACATTTCTTTTTGCCAAATCCACACTTAATGTTCCAATTCACTTATTCTTTCAAATTATAATCTCATATCAATAATCTATATAAACTCATGTGTCTATTTGTGCATTTAACTACAAACCTTAGTTAAATTCATTCAAATAATACCCAAATCATTCCTATAAAATTCCTTACATTTTTCTGAGAATTACCATATTTTTTTCATAATTTTTCGATACATAAAACTCCCAAAAAAATATTTTTTCCATCTTGCCGATAGCAAGATTCGAACCCAGGCACAACACCGACACAACACAGAGCACAGGCCGCTAGGCCGGTTGCCGCTAGCGATATAGAAAGGATTTAAAGAGTATTTATTACTCTCGGCTCGGTAGGTTATAGCCTTACAAAAATTGTGAAAATGTTTTACAGCCACAGGGATTCGATCCGTTCAGCCCAGAGAAGCCAACGCACACAGTGACCGCCTGAGCTACTAGCTCAGGTTGTTACAGTCCATACTAAAATCTTTTTGAATCAATTTGCCACTGTTATCAAACATACTCGATGTTCATTTAAACCTTGTTTCTTATTACTTTTATAAAAATTACTGAAAATCTCCAGATTAATCCCCATTCATTTAAAGTCCATACCAGTACGGAAAAAATAATTTTTGTACTAATAAAATATATTTTTCACACACAAATCAATGAGTCATTTATTAAAACTACTATATATTGCATTTTCGACATTGCTAAATAATTGATCTACTAATCTTTTTATTCAAAGACTTTCTTGTGACAATTTACTGTTATTAACTCTTTATTCAACCAATACATATGTTTGTAATAGTCCATATCCATATCAACATAAAGGTCTATTCATCACAACTCAACTACTAACTTTATGAGTAGTACTTTCATTAATCAATCTATGTCACAATGAAATATACTCACTTATCAATTGCGTAAATCACATCTCAACCATACAAGAAATTCATTTTTTCAAAATAAAATGTACTCTTTCTTAATAAATTCCATGTTTCAACTTTACAATTAACAAGCGTTCTTATCCATGCATCATGTCTCAAATCATACTAACAACATTCTTAATTAAATTTAATCACCATCATAACTTCATACTAATAATCATGGAGCATTCTACACACAATTTAATTTTAATACTAGAGCCATATACAAATTAATCACCACATTTCAATCAATTCATACACTAACTTCTCAATTAAAGTGGGCTCTTATTAGTATTTTTCATGCATCTTTAGATAGTTGAAACTAGCATGGATCTACATTAGAAATATGAAATGTTTACCCACCTTGAATGGAGAGAACTAAACAAATTTAGCAACACAAGCCTTGCGAATGAAAGCACCACCTCCTAGACGAAATGCGAGCACTTTCAAGCCTCCAAGCAAAAACCGAATGCTTCCCTTGTGATAGCCGGCCACTCCTCCTTGGAACAAGCAAGCAAATCCCACACAATCTCTCTATCTTTTATAACTCACACTATTACTACAATAAGACTATAGCTTGGAAATATAAAATGGCATATGAAAATAGCCATGAGATGGGGGGTATTTATACTAGAGAATAGGTGAAATGGAGGGCCAAGATTGATTAGGTGGTTGAAAGATGAAGGGCCTAGATTAAAGTAGGAGTTATAAAAACTACCCACATCCACAAAACTACCTCCATGAACACCATGATCAATTTCAAAATTCCCTCCAAAAGAGTGTGCAAACCGGCCACATAAATAGTGTGCATTGCACGTGTACGTGTAGTGCACGTGCATGCAACTAGGCCAAAATTTGTACATTTTAATTTTGTATAAAAATAAATTAGTTAAAAAAAGTCTTCTACATGACAAGTGTAATTAAAAGAGATTAATCCATGGGCTTTCTTTTTGGGCCAAAATGGTTTATTAAGAATAAATAAAATAAAATACATTTTTGGGCTTTTTAAGAAAAGGCTTTTTCATTAAATTAAAATAAGGCTTTCTATTTGTTTAAAAAAAAGCTTTTGTACAAAATAATGTGAGAAAATATTTAAATATTTATTCACATCAATAAAATAATCCAAACAAAATATTGCACGTGCACACTACGTGCAAAATAAATAATTTTTCATTAATTGAAAAATCAGGGTATTACAAAAAGAACCCATGCATGCTTGAGTGGTGTGTTGAAGTAGCATGCCCTAATTACTCTACATTGCTAAAAGAACCCATGCATGTTTGAGTAGTGTGTTGTAGTAGCTAGCTCTAATTACTCTAGGTTGCTAAAAGAACTCATGCATGTTTGAGTTGTATGTTATAGTTGCATGCTAATCTAGTCAAACTATTAAAGGAACCCATGAATGTAGCTTTCATGCTAGTCTAATAAAACCATTGAAAAGAAACTATGAATGTTATACTTCCATGATTGTTCTAGTTCAATTTCTAATAGAAACCCATGAAATCAGTTCCATGGTAGTTCTTACTCAATTTGATGAAGAACTCGTGTATTTAGTTTCTAGGTGATTCTAGCTTAAATTTGAGAAAGAACTCATGAACTAAGTTACATGTGTTCTAGCTTAAATTTGGGAAAGAATCCATGAACCTAGCTGCATGTTGTTCTAGTTCAAATTTGGGAAAGAGAACCTATGAATTCTAGTTGTATGTGGTTCTAATTAAAATTGGAACATATCATGTGAACATTCGTCATCTTCAATATATGGGTAATAATGGTCGGGAAAGTCACTATGATTGTTAGCTTGATAGAAGCTCGTCTAGGGTCTTATAGTCACCTTAGGGGTCATCGACCATCAAGACCCGTATCTTACCACCTTGGAAACTATGGATAAATCACACCTCGTGCGCCGACGGATTTTAACCGGTGCGGATTGATTGTGGGCCGGGAATGTTGACGAGATTCGAGTTAGGGGTAGTGATGAGTTAGGGAGATCGCATCACCGATGTCTTGGATCGATAGGCCATTAGTTGGACCATGATAATCTTAAGAAAGTCTAAAGTTGAAAACCCCATAAGATTGTTTAGGCTTAGTGACATCATTTGGGTAGTAACTTATAAAGATCATTACTTAACTATTTTTGCCAAAAGGGAAGAGCTGGTATTAGGGGTGATACCTTATAATCCAACTTGTTCTATAGGCCGATACTAGGTGGTGTTATTGGGTTGTACCTTCCCGTCAAAGGGATACGTATGGTGCCTTCTCATGAGTTGAGAGCACGGATTGCGTATCTCACTCTATTATTTTCTGAAGTACCATGATAAGAACGGGAGGTTCTCCTTTTGGAACTAGGGGATGGACCTCAGAATTCCGTCATGTTCTATGCCGGGGAAGCGAACGGGCCCTAGACCATGGTCTATGAGTTAAGGGTGCCATAAGGTAGGCTCCGCGCTATCCTGTGCTGCGGATACCCAGCGTTCGTCTGGTTTTTGAGTGAGGTCCGGTACGCCCAGGTAGTTGTGGCAAACATAGACACAATGAGCGTACTGCATTGGTGGGACTTGACCACGTCTGCAACCTCATCATTCACGTTGTATCTGTCAGGAATAGGTTGTGTACAAAAGTAGAATTCATAATGCGGGTTCAAATCCATAAATATGGAGAACCACGTGATATGGACGTATGTAGTTATGGGATGCATACGACTTCAGATTCTCGCTTGCATTAGAATTAGTGCATCCTAGCTTTAGCTGACATTGCATTAGATTCTAAGTCATAGCACCCACGAACACTTAACCTGCACCGACACATTTTTACCATTCTTATAATATGTTTGTTTTTTAGATTCGCTGCTAGTCATCAGCCTTTAAGCGTCAGTATATGTACTGACGTCCCCACTCAAATAGGTTGTGGATACAGGATCACTAATTCGGGAGAACTCTAATCAAGGCATGGCTTCCAAGTGAAGAGCCCAATGTTTATTGTTTCGTTCAAGTATACTCTGATGTAATCTTTTGAAACAATGGAAACACTCGACTTGTAATATTTGTATTAAGTAAAAAGTTTTAAATTTTCTTGTTTTTCTATGTATTGTGGCTAATTGAATGTAAAGGTCCTGCCTCGTGTCTCGAATTCTCCATATAGGAAGTTCGGGGTGTTACAATAACGGGCCGGGTTCGTCGCGGGTGGGTCGCAGGTCAGCCCGGCCCGGTTGCCATCCCTAATTTTCATGGGGGGTTCTTGAAGAGGAGCAAGAACAAGGAAGGAGAAGGAAGAGTTAGCAAGTCCTTCCAATCGATTCTTTGGGTGGGGGTTTCTCAACTTTATTTTATTGTTGTTATTTATGTTATTAGTGTTAATTAATTGAATATCTTGGAATAAGTTCATGTTCATAATGATGACTATGGACTAGAATAAATGGCATACAAGATTTAAGTGGTAGAACACAAATATAAACCCTAAAAACCCAATCTTAGTAACTAGTATGTAGTTTTTGATAGTTAGAATTAATTACTTATGCTAAAGTTAAAATCTTGAGCCCAAATTAATTTGAGAGGTTCTTGTATGTGTTAATACCATGCTCTATTTTTTGTAGATTTTTTTGGATTAGGTTGATGGGTGAAATAAATCGTTTCCCCAAAACAACGAGTTTTTCAGCAATACTGCTGTTTTGGTTAATTTTTGCATGTGTTTAAAAAGCTAGATTTTGAGTTCCATAAGGAATCTGAGAAAGTTGTTAACTAGGAAGTTGTAGTAGTTGTTCTTTGTAACGCCCCGAATTCCAAAAAAGATCGAATTCAAGATTTCACAGGATCTTTACTTCACTTCGTACAATTTTACAAGGAAATTAATACTTTTAAACATACATCAGAGTCTTTACATTTCGTTTACACAGTGGAACAATAAAAGAAATACAACAATGAAATAAAATACAAATTGTACAACTTTAACAATGTAAGTCATCAACTGCATCATAACATCTTTACTTCTTCATAAAAAGTCCATTACCTGTATATTAAGCTGTTGGCACGTCAGTCACTTACAACTAACGAAAATGTTATACTCGGCCATCCTCTCTATGTCGTACATATAACGATCTCATTACTTTAATAAACCACAAAAATTGAATGAACAATAAAGTGTCAAAAATGATTATTCTAAGAATATAAGTGTATGGATGCCTTAATGCCTAATGCACACATTTTATACTAGGATGACACTAATGCATACTTGTTCGGATTCTATGCATCCTATACTACAAAGGTCCGAGGGCAAGCACCTACGTACTCCACAATAAAGGGTTCGATCCCTCGCCATAAAACTACCCAGAATTAAAACAAGGTTTAGATCATTCCACGAATATGGATCCTAGCCATGGAGTCCACCGCCGACTGTTATAACAGATCCCTCATCGTGCAAATCATCCTGCAAGTGCCCCTCTAGCCTGGTATACGTATATACATTGGAGTATGGCAAACTATCTGCCTGACTACTCAAGATCCCGTAGTCCACCGCTGACCCATCCTCATAGTCCCGGATTTAAAAATAAAAGTTCGTCTCCCACGGAGCAACCACAGTCACGGAGATCCACCGCCGACTGGGTCTATAGCCACAGAGATCTACCGCCAACTATATAGAGGCAACCCACTTACGTTTGCCCAGATTTACTACATCCTCACTTATGTGCCTAATTATTTAGTTCAAGACATGAATAAATTTCTAAACCTAGAATTAGTTTTACCTCCTACCGGACTTAATTAACAAAATACAAGATAGCTCCATGACCATATCTCAAAATATATTTCAACTCTTTTCAATTCAATAGTGCCGGTACCCGAGGTCTCACTAACTCTAAATCACAGACTTTTTCATGTACAAGAAACCATGGGTACACATACCCTTTAATAAACATATCTTAAACTTAGATATTTTCATTTTCAACTTATTCACAAATGATCAAAATCTTGTCACTATTCATGATCTATTTATTCATTTATAAATCCTTCCCAACAATAATTCTTTCTCATGAATTCATTCATTAACAATTTGAGCATATAAAGAAAACAAGAATTTCTTACTCAACAAAATGCATAATTTCATCAAGAGGAATAATTCTTACATTACTTTTCTTTTAAGGAGATAAATCATGCTATTAAATAATATATGTTGAAGACAAAATCTCATTCTATCTCAATGTCTCTTTCATGATCTAACCTCAATGGCAATTTAAGCTCATGAACATAACTCAAACATTTCTCAAACTAAAAAATATGATCTCTCCAAGAGAATTCAATTCACTAAATCACATTTTTATTTTCTTCAAAAACAAAATCATGCTCTTTATAAATACTCTTATGGTTATCAATTCACATTTCATCTCAAATCCTCTTTAAAACTTCTCAAAATACATGGAAATCCTTTAAAACAAATTTTAATAAATTCTCTATCACATTGTACGAACACTAGAATTTTTCCTAATTCCTTTTTTTTCATTTGCATTTAAACTCATTAAAATATTAAAATCAAAAAAGTAATAAGATTTTCAGCCACAGGATTTCGAACCCGTGACCACTCAGTCAATGCCCATGGTCTCAGCCGCTAGCCAATAGACCCAAGTAACTATACTATCACAGAGGAGAATTTGAACTCTTAAATACTAAGATTTCGGTCTGTGGTTTAATTAAAACAAAACAGAGAAAGAAGGGGGATTGCCGAGTTTCGAACTCACGACCTAAGCTTCACACGCGCTACAGTAACGTTTTTAAAGAGCCCCGACTAGCCAGTAAGTCCATTGTGACTAATTGGTATAAAAAACAATACTAATCTTTTGTTCAATCTTTCTGTCATTTCATTATTTTCATAAAACTCGATTCTTCATTTGATCTAATCTTTTATTAGACTGTAATTTGTTCACACAAACTGAGTTTACTCACTAACAGTAACTCACAGATTCCATACTCATATTTAGACAAATAATTAACTCTCAAATTATTTCTTTTTACTAATAAACATGAACATGTATTATGTTAGTTAAAACAAATAAAGTGCATTGTATCTTTTACAAGCATTCACACGAGCTCAAGAATATCGAATTTCTCATTACAAAAATTTACTTGCTCATCATAAGAGGAAAGTTCAACAATTATTCATACAATCAAAATTCTCTACATTCATGTATACTAATTTATGGCAAAACTAATCAGTTATCTCAATACCCATTAACACAATGTTGATCTATTTACTAAACATAGCATCTTTCATTACATCCAATGTATAGATTTGTTCTACTTCATCATATCAAAATTTCCATACTACTCATTTATTATTATTAGCATGCACTGTTCTACAATTAGAAAATATAAGAATACCCACCTCTTATGAAGGTTGCAAATAAAGAAGAAGTTACTTCTAGCTCCTAGCTCCTAACTCTACCCAAGCAATCCTAGCTCCTTCTTCTCTAGCAAGACTCCACCAAGGACAAGAACACTCTACTCTCTTTCTTTTTCTTTCTCCTGTTTAGTTTATTTTTGGTGTGAAGAGAGAAGGAGAAATGGGTGTTATTTATAGGACAAAGTTAGGGTTCAAAGTGCAAAATTACCCACCAAATAAATTGCTCTTTTAATTCTCGAACCTTTCATTTTCTTAACTGTCAAAACCCCCAACCTTTCACTACTCCACCTCTCTAATTCATAACTCCCCAACCCCTTCAACTCCAAACCGGCCCTCTCTCCCATTCCCTTCCAAACCGAAACTTAGCAGTAAAGCACTCAGTGCTGCCACACTCCCTTCACAACTGGTGGCCCCCAAAGCCCTATCAACATTCCTTTGACGAAGTCAAACGCCTGAACCAAAGGGTCCAAACAGCATACAATGCTGTACATAAAACCCGTGGGACCCCCCCACCTCTTACACACTTTAACATATATTAACAACAATCAATTTACTTCAAACAGCCACTTTATTTTTCAAAATATAGTTATATATGTCTATCTATATATATACTATATATATACTGTATAATACTATCTTAAAATGGAAGTAAAAAATGGTTTAATTAGAATTTATAATGTATCATGCACAAATAAAATAAATACACATATTTCAAAATTTTATTTTTTGAAAACGAATACGCTCAAATACGCGCACCGGAACAAACATGTGCATCGCACGTAAAATATCAAAAATACGAAATTTGACGTTATCAACAGAAAAGTGTTAAAGATAATAAAAATACAATATAAAAAAATATATTTATTAATTTTATATATTTCACGACGTAATTGCTACGTACGTAGAAAACAAGTGCAATACACGTACAAAATTATCTTGATCAAAAATACGGAAAATAAATTTCCGTTTTATAAAACGAATTTGAATACCAAAAATAAATAATTGAAATCTAGAAAATATCACCCGTAGCGGTGGAAAATACATAATTTATACATGCATCGAAAACAGGTAAAAAGCACGTAAAATATCAAGATTGAAATATATAGGATAAAATCAATACGGGAAATACATAAATACTCGGAAATCAAGATACGTAGTGAAAATACGTTACAAAATATACGTGCGTAACACACGAGGACAAAATTGTAATTTTCAATTTTGTGGGGTGTTACACTCTTCCCCCCTTAGAATCGTTCCATCCCCGAAACTCGCTAGGGGAGATGTTGTATTTTGTACACGCCAAAGAAAAATATCTTATTGTATTTAGGAAACTGTAAACTTTAAAAAAATAAACGTAGTATAAAAATACTCAATGAGGAAAAACAAGACAAACTATATATAAGAAAACTATGAGCATCAAATTTTACAAGAACGAAACGAGGAAACTAGGAAAATAACATAAGAAAGAAATGTGACAAAAGACATGATGGATTGAGAGAGGTTTTCATACAAAATAATATTAGGTAAGGCAGTAGAAAAAGGAAAATCAATTAAATTATTAATTTTAAAATTGTTCAGAAAACAACGCAATGAAGAGAAACATAGTCACTTGATAATTTATAAATAGATGTCGTAGTCAAATTCATCAAAGTAATAAGCGGTAGAAAAATCACAAACTGAATTGGTACTGTATGACCAAAATTGAATTAGAAATTTAAAAGAGGACTACTGGATAACAATTTGAAAAAAAATAATAAACGAGGATGAAATTTTAGTAAAAAGTATAGACAAAAAAAAATTGATTTTTGTATACCAATAAAATAATTTGTAAAGTAACTATAATAGTTATACATACGAATTTGAAAATTTAAAGATATAGAAGGCATACATCAAAATACTTTTAAATTGTCAAGTAGAGCAAGAAAAACCAACATACAAAATTTTATAGGCGTAAAAATTATAAAGTGAGACAACCGATATTATGACATGAAAATTATAAATAGGTTGTCGGAGTAAAACAAAACATCATTGTAGTAAAAGTAATATCATATTATTGACGTAGTGCGAAAACTAATCATATAAAAATAACTTACGAATTGAACAAAAGTATAAACAGCATTTTTTGAAAAAAAAAAATTTCGGTGAGTAGACACCAAATCTAAAATAAGTTAGTAGCAAAATAAAATACGATAAATCGGTATGAAAAAAGTTCGAAATACTAAGAAGAAGATAGTTGATATTAAATAGTAAATACACAAGTAAGATAGAAATCAGTTTAAATAATATAATGCCAGGTTGTAAAATATTATAAAATAGTATAAGCTAGTACGAAAATAAAATAGGGGTAAGTAAATATTATAGAAAACAAAGTAGACAATCTCCTTCTGGTGTAGGTTCGTCTCGTTGGTATCCCACTGCAGACTTGGCTCTACGATCTCAAGTTGCAGAATTACCCTCTATGACATCCGATTGCAGTTTGCCTTCTGGACATTCGGTTGGAGACTTTGCCTCCCCGACTTCCAGTTGCAGTTTACCTCCATTGACGTCTAGATGCAGATTTGCCCTCTCGACATCAGGTTGCACCAAAACGGGAGATGGAAAGATGTAATTTTCCATGTATACTTGGATATTGGGATGTTTAATAAAATATGGTGTTATGTTTTGAAATCAATGATATAAAAGTGGATGAGAAAGTTGCAAATTAAGTAGTAAATTATGACGATAAAATATTAAAATAGATAGACTTTAAATATAAGATATACAAAATTTTTATTGAAAATGATTTAAGATGAAAATAGTGTAATGCATATGCACAAGATGAAAACAAAATTGAAAACAATAGTTATGTAGTGTATGTATTGTATTGAAGAAGCTACAAAATTAATAAGTAGTGAAAGTGATTATACCAGAACAAACTAGCAATTAATATGTAATAACAATAGTATTGAATATAGACAATAAAACAAAATGGTAGGTCATATTTATATAGGTAGAAAATTTCAATCTTATTAAAAATATATTGAAATATATAAGACAAAATGAGGAAATAGAAAAATATAGTATCACAAAATCAAATCATATAAAATGAATGTACATAAGCAATTTATAAGTAAAATTCAAAATATAATAGAAATAATAATCAAAGAAAATAATAGTTGCAATAATACGAAATGTAATAACAAGTGTAAACGGATAAACATAAAGTGACACCATAAACACGAAGAACAAATCTTTCAAATTGATAGATAGATAAAACAAATTCAAAAGATCAAGACTGGGGAAGATAAACAAAATAATAGATATTCAAGTGATTAATAGTATAAGAAAATATTCATTTGAAAAATATTGAATGTTGAAAAGTACTATGATAAAATTCACGAAAAATAGTTCGAAAGGGAAGTGTGTCTATGTGTAATGTATCATGAATGTAGGGTCAACCAACCACGCTTCCACTGCGCCACTCTGATACCCAGGGAAAATGCGCTCGTATACAATCTCACATCAATGTATACGAGGAGAGCAACATGAATGGAAGTCAATAACTACTCCATTCACGAATCAAGCCATCCAAAAGGAAAAGGGGAGAGAAAACATCAGTGTATAAAGCGACACAAATGTATATCACTTACATTTAAATCTCTATAAACTGGAACTCACACTCTAATATCCACTCTAGGGTGTCGTTCCTTATAAATTTGACCTACTTGTGAAGCTTGCCCTGATACCATCTGTAACGCCCCGAATTCCAAATAAGATTGAATTCGAAATTTCACATGATCTTTACTTCACTTCGTACAATTTTACAAGGAAATTAAAACTTTTCAACATTCATCAGAGTCATTACATTTTGTTCACACAGTGGCAGAATAACAGAAATACAACAATAAAATAAAATACAACATTTACAACCTTAACAATGTAAGTCATCAACTGCATCATAACATCTTTACTTCTTCATAAAAGTTCATTACCTGCATATTAAGCTGTGGGCACATCAGTCACTTACAACTGAAGAAAATGTTATGCTCGGCCATCTTCTCTATGCCGTACATATAACGATCTCATTACTTTAACAAACCACAAAAATTGAATGAACAATAAAGTGTCAAAAGTGATTATTCTAAGCATATAAGTGTATGCGATGCTTTAATGCCTAATGCACATATTTTATACTAGGATGACACTAATGCATACTTGTTCGGATTCTATGCATCCCATACTACATAGTTCCGAGGACAAGCACCTACGTACTCTACAATAAAGGGTTTGATCCCTCGCCATGAAACTACCCAGTAATAAAACAAGGTTTAGATCATTCCACGAATATGGATCTCAGCCACGGAGTCCACCGCCGATTGTTATAAAAGATCCTTCATCCTGTGAATCATCCCGCAAGGGCCCCGTTAGCCCGGTATATGTATATACATTAGAGTATGGCAAACTATCTGCCTGACTACTCAAGATCCCGGAGTCCACTGCTGACTCGTCCTCATAGTCCCGGAATTAAAAATAAAGCCCGTCTCCCATGGAGCAACCACAGTCACGGAGATCCACCGCCGACTAGGTCTATAGCCACGGAGATCCACCGCCAACTATATAGAGGCAACCCACTTACGTTTGCCCAGGTTTACTACATCTTCACTTATGTGCGTAATTATTTAGTTCAAGACATGAATAAATTTCTAAGCCTAGAATTAGTTTTACCTCCTACCAGACTTAATCAACAAAATACGAGATAGCTCCATGGCCATATCTCTAAATATATCTCAACTCTTTTCAATTCAATATTGCCGGTACCCGAGGTCTCACTAACTCTAAATCACAAACTTTTTCATGTATAAGAAACTATGGGTACACATACCCTTTAATAAACATGTCTTAAACTTAGATATTTTCATTTTCAACTTATTCACAAATGATTAAAATCTTGTCACTATTCATGATTTATTTATTCATTTATAAATCCTTCCCAACAATAACTCTTTCTCATGAATTCATTCATTAACAATTTGAGCACATAAAGCAAACAAGAATTTCTGACTCAACAAAATGCATAATTTCATCAAGAGGATTAAATCTTACATTACTTTTCTTTTAAGGAGATAAATCATGTTATTAAATAATATATGTTGAAGACCAAATTTCATTCTATCTCAATGACTCTTTCATTGTAACGCCCCGATTTCCACGTAACTAGGAAACCGTGACACATGCCAAGATCTTTTATTCAATTAGTCACGATACATAGAAAAAAATGGAAAAATTTAAAACACTTTTCTTGCCATCAGAGTTATTACACAATAATTACAAATATCAATTTGTAATATCAAACTGTAACGCCTGCCTCTTTTTTTTCCCTTTTTGACTCCAAAATCAATTCTTTCAATTTCTGTATCACTTTAAACATAAACTAAGACAGTTATATTTCAAGGAAAATTTGGGCAGAGTTTCCCTTGTAATTTCTGCTCCGAAACACAAAAAGCTTACGAAGTTCTGCTCTAAATTCCGTAGCTCACATCACAGGCAATAATATCATGGGCTCCCCATGCCAAAATGAGCAAAATCACACAGGCAATATAGATATCATGCTCTGGGGGCCAAACTCATAACAGGATATCAATTATCAATTAAAAACCATAAATTCCTTTGAAAATGTATTAAGGTTTTTAGAAAATAACTTATAAAACATACCATAGGGCCCGGTACTCCACAACGAGATGGGTACGGGTCAAAAACATATCATGCCACTCCATACTATACTCATCATCATCATCCACATACTTGTACATCAAAAATACAATTTAAAGCATAAATTTCACTATTCACATAATTAAACCTTTAACAACAATTGTAAAATGGAGCTCCACTCCACAGAAACCTGAATCTACACCTCACCTCTGCACTGCTAAGGACCTGTAACAGTAGGGGGCCTAGGGTAGTCCATAGACTCCCTAACCTCCAAACACTAAGTGGTTAGCCATTTCTGGTGTGAGTATAATTTATTAATTAAGCAAATAAATTAAACTTTATAAGTAAAAACAGAACGAACTTATAAATACCAAGATAGTCAAAGTTTACTTAACAACTGAACATGTAAACATCATAAATGGGATTTCACATCAAATACTCTCTGAGTCATCACCTGTATGTATATCCATACCCACTCATAGCATACTTATCTTTATTAACTATTTTCATAACCACTCTCATAATACATATATTGATTTTATTGCATTATATCACGTATCACATCATAAACATATGCATTCATTCTCATACTGCCACATTCATTCATGTCCTACCTAACATCTCATTGCACATTACCATTTACATGCATTTCATCACAATATACTCCATATCCCAACCATAGTTCGGGCAATAACATATTACACCCCAAAGCCGATAGCTTGGGTGATGATCACCGCACCCCAAGCCGAACTTGGTTAATATCACATCACATCCCAAGACCATAGCTTGGTTATTAATTTACTTCAACTATCACACTCGCAATTCATCTTGAATGGAAAAGAAACATGTACATATAATTGATGTGCCAGTGTATGTTATGACTTAACTCTAATGCAAGATTACCAATACAGTGATGCTCTTATTCTAATGCAAGCAAGTCTCCGGAACAGTATGCATCCCATATTACATACGCCCCATCTCAAGCCGTTTCTCCATATATAGGGATTTGAATCCATGTTATGAATTCTATTTTGTACACAGCCTATTCCCGACAATACAACATGACTGATGAGGTTGCAGACGTGGTCAAGTCCTACTAATGCAGTACACTCGTGGAGTCTATGTTTGCCACTGCTATCCGGTGCACCGGACCTCACTCAAAAACCAGACGAACACAGGGTCTTCCGAGCACAGGATAGCACGAAGCCTACCCTGTGTCACCCATAACTCATAAACCGTGATCTTTGGCCCGTTCGCTCTCCCTGGCATAGAACGTGATGAAATTTCTGGGGTCCATCCCCTAGTTCCGACAGACCGTTCTTACCATGGTATTTTAGGAATTAACAATCAAGATACGCAACCCATACTCCAAACTCGTGAGAAGACACCGTACGTATCCCTTTGACGGGAAGGTACAACCCAATAACACCTCCTAGTGTCAGCCTATAGGACAGGTCGGATCATAAGGAATCACCCTTAACACCAACTCTTTTCCTTCGGCAAAGGATGATAATAATAATGATTAAGTAGTAATAGTCATAAGTTACTACCCTAACGATGTCACTAACTCTGAACAATCCTAGGGATGACAATATTATAAACATGACATGCTAAGTCTTAAATTAGACTTCGCAAGATAACTCTACTACGCTGCTCAACCTAGACTTACCAGAATTCCTCAGTATCCGGTTCATGGCCTATCGATCCAAGACCCCGGCAATACGAACGTATTCGCATGCTACTACCCTGAACTTGGATTTAGTCACACTCCGGTCCGCGATCAACCAATGGTTACGATCTGACGGCACCGGCGAAGTGACTCGTCCACAGTCCCTTAGGAGTAAGGTAAACACACGTCTTAATGGTCGATAGCCCTAGGGTAATAATATCACCCTAGATGAGCACAACAAACTTCATATTAGCTAAGAAGCTACACACGAGTAACCAAAAACACATACGAGCTAAATAAGCTACGTATGGGACCAACAGCTACATACGGGCCAGTCGAGCCGCGTATGAGACAACAACATACATACCAGCCAAATAAGCTGCATATGAGACCAACATCTACATACGGGCCAGTCGAGCCACGTACGAGCAAAACCACATACAAACAACCATACAGGTATCAAACCTAGAAGCAACCAACCGTGCTTACTAGCAAACTTGATCTTCTATAATTAGAAGCAACAGAAGAATCTACTAACCGTCTAAAACAGGCATTCTACCAATGAGAAGCCCCAAGCGACATAACAACTTTTATCGAGCTAACAATTACTAGTGACCTTCCCAACCCATACTACCCATGAAGATGAGTAATGTTCATGTGATATGGTCCAACCTTACTTAGGGTCTCATACAACTAGAATCCATGGTTTCCCTCCCCAAATTGAACTAGAACTACATACACGAGATTCTTGGGTTCTTTCTTGAAGTTTGAGCTAGAATCACCTAGGACTAAAAGCATGGGCTCATGGGTTCTTTTAATCTTTCACTACCGTCATAATACAATTCAAGAGTGGTTCCTTTGAATCTAGAACTACTATGCAACTCGAGTATTGTAACTACAACACGATGGTTCTTCACTAATGCTACCACCACAACATGATAGTTCTCTACCACACTACAACTATAACGCGATAGTTCTTTACTAACACTACAACTACAACATGACAGTTCTCTACTACACTACCACTATAACGCAATAGTTCTTTACTAACGCTACAACCACAACATGATAGTTCTCTACTAATACTACGACTACAACGCGATAGTTAACTCCACAACTACAACAACATGATTCCTTTCTATTACTTAAGCACAAATCTACAATGGCCTTAAGTATGGTATATAACTTAAACATCAACCTACAATACTCTTAAGCATGAATACAACTTAAGCATGTATGTTACTACAACTTAACATGAATATCTACTCACTTTAGCATGGATATTTACTACAACTTAAACCTGAGCATTTACTACCATTCAAGTATGAGTAACTACTACACTCTAAGCATGGATGTCTATTACAACCTTAAGCATAGATATGAACATCGACTACAATTCAAGCATGATGTTGTTTCATGGGTTCACAAGCATAAGTGGGTTCATCAAACTCAAGCATGATAATTCTTTTTACCAAGAACAACTAAATATCACAAGCATGCATGGGTTCATCAAACTCAAGCATGATGGGTTACTAGGATGTCACATAGGCATGAATGGGTTCTTACTACTACCTAAGCATGGTATATAGCATGAGCCTCAATCCTACAACAATCCAAGATTCGATCTTTATTATATAAGTGTAACTCATCCCCATATACATAACTAATCCATTAATTTATACCAATACACTTTATCCTAATGCGCCTCATCCATAAATCATATCAATACTTCAGTTTATTCAGACTTCTTTTAACATCAAACGTATATAAAACCATACTCACGTATTCGACATTATTATATAAATATAACTTATCCCCATATACACATCTACTCCATAATATATAGGTTTTATATACTCAAAATAGTTAATTTCACCAAATATCACAAAAACCCAATTTCGGGCACATAAAAATCCGTATTTTCCCTCAAAATCAATTTTTAACATAACTTCTACGAAATATATCAAAAAGCCATGAAATTTGGCCACAACATAAAATATAGGTAGATACATCATACTCACTATATTTCTTAAAACACAAAAATACATAAATAAATTGATACTTACATATTTCTTAAAACACAAAAATATGTAAATAAATTGATACTCACATATTCCTCAAACCACAAAAAGTACGTAAATAAATTAATACTCACATATTCCTCAAACCACAAAAAGTACGTAAATAAATTAATACTCACATATTCCTCAAACCACAAAAAGTACGTAAATAAATTAATACTCACTTATTTCGCGAAGATCCGAAGCGCCACCAAGCCACCCCGCATCCAAAGTCGCTAATATATCCTATCATCAAATTTCAAAGCAATTAAAACTCAAATCATCCAAACCAATCATAAGAGCTAATAACACTATTCTAAATATCACACAAGCGTTTATTGAACGCCTGGGATACACACGCGCGATGCACGTAATAACCTCATACCTACAAGATTCTTATTTTCAAACAATTACTAAAAGCACTCCTAAATTATTCTAATAGTCCAACTACAATTTCTATTACCATACGAGAACTAATTCTTACATATATAATTCCCTTTTACAAACCCAAAACCCTAATTTACTAACAACTTGCAATCTTTCTAGTAATCTGCTAATTTCTCACATCTACCTTTCCCAACATCACTTAATCTCCCTACCATAATACTCCTACTCAATAGAATTTAACCCAACTCAATTTTATACAATAAACTAATTTAGGGTTTACCTTCCCGAAATCCTTTCGAAAATCCGACACAACCACGATGTAGAGAACCCTTCAATTAGCCTAACCCTCGATTTAATTTGAAATCCACGAAGAAAAGGAGGGGATTTGAGCGGGGGAAGTGATCGGCGAATGGGTTCGGGGTGGGTTCTTTTCCGGTCGGGATGGAAACAGGAAGGGAAGAAGGAGGAGAAGGAAGGAGAAAGGAGGTGGTGGGATTTTCCTTCGGCTGGGAGTGAACAGGAGGAGGAGGAGAAGGAGAATGAGGGCCGGGGTTTCATTCTCTTCGGTTTGGGAAGGGAACGGGAGAAAGAGAGAAGGAGGAAGGAAGAAGGAAAGGGGGGGGGGGGGGGGTTGTAAAAGGAAATAAATAAATAATGTAAGGGATAATTGTCTATAAGCCCCCAATTCTCAATATATTTCAAATAAAACCCAACTCTCTACTTTAATAATCCAAACAATACAAAATATATTAAAACTACCTCGTAATAATCCTTCAAAATTATAAAATAAGGTAGACAATAACTGATATTTCTCAAATAAAAATAATTGTTATCAGAAAATACATAATCACGAGCAATTCTCAATTGCGCACAGATTACGATGCTAAATAGCTATATGCTATTTTTCGGGGTCTTACATTCATGATCTAACCTCAATGGCAATTTAAGCTCCTGAACATAACTCAAACATTTCTCAAACTAAAAAATATGATCTCTTCAAGAGAACTCAATTCACTAAATCACATTTTTCTTTTCTTCAAAAACAAAATCATGCTCTGTATAAATACACTTATGGTTATCAATTCACTTTTCATCTCAAATTCTCTTTAAAACTTCTCAAAATACATGGAAATCTTTAAAACAAATTTTAATAAATTCTCTATCACATTGTACGAACACTAGAATTTTTTCCAATTCCTTTTTTTTTCATTTGCATTTAAACTCATTAAAACATTAAAATCAAAAAAAGTAATAAGATTTTTGGCCACAAGGTTTCAAACCCGTGACCACTCAGTCAACACCCAAGGTCTCAGCCGCTAGCCAATAGACCCAAGTGACTATACTGTCACAGAGGAGAATTTGAACTCTTAAATACTAAGATTTCGGTCTATGGTTTAATTAAAACAAAACCAAAAAAGAAGGGGGATTGTCGAGTTTCGAACTCACGACCCAAGCCTCACACGCGCTACAGTATCGTTTTTTAAGAGTCCCGACTAGCCAGTAAGTCCATTGCGACTAATTGGTATAAAAAACAATACTAATCTTTTGTTCAATCTTTCTGTCATTTCATTATTTTCATAAAACTCGATTCTTCATTTGATCTAATCTTTTATTAGACTGTAATTTGTTCATACAAACTGAGTTGACTCTCTAATAGTAACTCATAGATTCCATACTCATATTTAGAAAAATAATTAACTCTCAAGTTATTAATTCGTACTAATAAACATGAACATGTATTATGTTAGTTAAATCAAAGAAAGTGCATTGTATCTTTTGCAAGCATTCACACGAGTTCATGAGTATCGAATTTCTCATTACAAAAATTTACTTGCTCATCCTAAGAGGAAAGTTCAACAATTATTCATACAATCAAAATTCTCTACATTCGTGTATACTAATTTATGGAAAAACTAATCAGTTATCTCAATACCCACTAACATAATGTTGATCTATTTACTAAACATAGCATCTTTCATTACATCCAATGTATAGATTTGTTCTACTTCATCATATCAAAATTTCCATACTACTCATTTACTATTATTAGCATACATTGTTCTACAATTAGAAAATATGAGAACACTCACCTCTTATGAAGGTTGCAAATAAAGAAGAAGATGTTACTTCTAGCTCCTAGCTCCACCCAAGCAATCCTACCTCCTTCTCTAGCAAGAATCCTCCAAGCACAAGAACACTTTACTCCTTTTTTTTCTTCTCTTGTTTAGTTTATTTTTGGTGTGAAGAGAGTAGGAGAAATGGGTGCTATTTATAGGACAATGTTAGGGTTCAAAGTACAAAATTACCCACCTAATAAGTTGCTCTTTTAATTCTTCAACCTTTCATTTTCTTAACTCTCAAAACTCCCCACCTTTCACTACTCCACCTCTCTAATTCCTAACTCCCCAACCCCTTCAACTACAAACTGGCCCTCTCTCCCTTTCCCTTCCAAACCAAAACTAAGCAGTAAAGCACTAAGTGCCGCCACACTCCCTTCACAACCGGTGGCCCCCAAAGCCATGTCAACATGCCTTTGACGAAGTCAAAACGCCTCAACCAAAGGGTCCAAACAGCATACTATGCTATACATATAACCCGTGGGACCCCCCCCCCACCTCCTACACACTTCAACATATAATAACAACAATCAGTTTACTTCAAACAACCACTTTATTTTTCAAAATATAGTTATATATATCTATCTATATATATACTATATATATACTGTATAATACTATCTTAGAATGTAAGTAAAAAATGGTTTAATTAGAATTTATAATCTATCATGCACAAATAAAAGAAATACACATATTTCAAAATTTTCTTTTTTGAAAACGAATACGCTCAAATACGCGCACCGGAACAAACACTTGCGTCACACGTAAAATATAAAAAATACAAAATTTGACGTTATCAACGGAAAAGTGTTAAAAGATAATAAAAATACAATATAAGAAAATGTATATATTAATTTTATATATTTCACGACGTAATTGCTACGTACGTAGAAAACATGTGCATTACACGTACAAAATTATCTTGATCAAAAATAGGAAAAATGAATTTCCGTTTTATAAAACGAATTTGAATACCTGAAATAAATAATTAAAACTCAGAAAATATCACCTGTTGAGGTGGAAAATATATAACTGATACGTGCATTGAAAACACGTAAAAGCACGTAAAATATCAAGATTGAAATATATAGGATAAAATCAATACAGAAAATGCATAAATACTCGGAAATCAAGATACATAGTGAAAACACATTACAAAATATATGTGCGTAATACACGAGGACAAAATTGTAATTTCCAATTTTGCGGGGTGTTACATTCTTAGCTTTCCAAATAGTCAAATTTTGTTAGATTCCGACAAGTATAGCAAAAGTTATGAGCTTTACAAGTTTCAGCCTTTTGCTGTCTTTGTTGCTCTTTGTATTGTGTTTAAAGAGCTGGATTTTAAGTTCCATAATGAAACTGAGAAAGTTGTTAACTAGGAAATTGTAGTAGTTTTTCTTAGCTTTCCTAAAAGTCAAATTTTGTTAGATTCCGACAAGTATATCAAAAGTTATGAGCTTTACAAATTTCAGCCTTTTGCTGTCTTTGTTGCTCTTTGTATTGTGTTTAAAGAGCTGGATTGATCTGAGAAAGTTATTAACTAGGAAGTTGTAGTAAATATTCTTAGCTTTTCGAAAAGTCTAATCTTGTTAGATTCTGACAAGTATAGCAAAAGTTATGAGCTTTACAAGTTTCAGCCTTTTGCTGTCTTTGTTGCTCTTTGTATTGTGTTTAAAGATCTGGATTTTCAGTTCCATACGGAATCTGAGAAAGTTTTTAACTGGGAAGTTTTAGTAGATGTTCTTAGCTTTCCAAGAAGCCTAATTTTGGTAGATTCCGACAAGTATAGCAAAAGTTATGCGTCTTGCAAGCTTGAGCTTTTTGCTGTCTCTGTTGCTCATTGTATTGTATTTAAAGAGCTGGATTTTGAGTTCCATAAGGATTCTGAGAGAGTTCTTAACTAGAAAGTTGTAGTAGATGTTCTTAGATATCCACGAAGTCCAATTTTGTTAGATTCTGATAAGTACAACAAAAGTTATGAGCTTTACAAGTTTCAGCAAATCTGTTCTCTTTTATTGCTCTTGACTTGTATTTAAAGAGTAGGAATTTGAGTTTCATGCGGAATCTGAGAAAGTTGTCAACTAGAAAGTTGTATTAAATGTTCTTAGCTTTCCAAAAAGTCTAATTTTGTTAGATTCCGATAAATATAGCACCAGTTATAAGTTGTACAAGTTTCAACAAATCTGCTGTCTTTTTGTTGCTCTTGACTTGTGTTTAAAGAGCAGAAATTTGAGTTCCATGCGAAATCTGAGATAGTTGTCAACTAGAAAGTTGTATTATATGTTCTTAGCTTTCCAAGAAGTCCAACTTTGTTAGATTCTGATAGGTATAGCGCAAGCTATGACCTTTGCAAGTTTCAGTAAATCTGCTGTCTTTTGTTGTTCTTGACTTAGTGTTTAAAGAGCAGAAATTTGAGTTCCATGCGGAATCTGAGAAAGTTCTTAACTAGAGAGTTATAGTAGATGTTTTTAGCTTTCTAAAATGTCCTATTTGGTTAGATTCCGATAAGCGTAGCAGGAGTTATGACTTTTACAAAGTCACAGCAGCTGGCCCTTTTGGCTGAAGCTCGCTGTTTAGGTTGTTCAAAATTTTTGTACCTCTTATTGACTGAATTTGAAAAGGTTGTCAACTGGAGAGTTATAGTAGAGGTTCTCACCTTTCTAAAATGTCTTATTTGTTTAGATTCCGATAAGCAGTGTAGGAGTTATGACTTTTACCAAGTCACAACAGCTAGCCCTTTTGGCTAAAGCTCGTTGTTTAGGTTGTTCGAGGTTTTTCTACCTCTTATTGACTGAATCTGAGAAGGTTTTCAAATAGAGGGTTTTAGTAAAGGTTCTCACCTTTCTAAAATGTCCTATTTGGTTAGATTCCGATAAGCAGAGCAGGAGTTATGACTTGGTAAGTCACAGCAGCTGGCCCTTTTGGCTGAAGCTCGCTGTTTAGGTTGTTCGAGGTTTTTCTACCTCTTACTGAATGAATCTGAGAAGGTTGTCAATTTGAGAGTTGTAGTAGATGTTCTCACCTTTCTGAAAAGTCTAATTTTGTTGTATTCCATTAAGAGTAGCATGTTTAATTGCTTCTAGGGTGTTAGATGACTTTGCATATTGCTTTTATGTGTAAAAGATCAAGTTTTGTTAGTAGCATGTTTAATGGCTTCTAGGATATTAGAGACCATTTATGTTGCCATTGTGTACAAGATCAAGTTTTTCTAGTAGCATGTTATTTTGCTTCTACGTTGTTAGAAGACTTTTATGGTTGCTTCTATATGATTCATTTGTTGCATACATAGCTAGTTGGCTCGTATGTAATTCGTTTGGCTCAAATGTTGCTAGTTGGCTTGTATGTAAGTTGTTTTGCTCATATGTAGCTTACTAGCTAGTACGCAGTTTGTTGTGCTCTTCTAGGGTGATATCATTGCCCTAGGTTCCATCGACCTACAAGACGTGTATTTATTTTACACATCATGGACTGTGGATGAGTCACCCCTCGTGCACCGTCAGATCTTAACCGGTCTAGGTTGATAGTGGGCCGAGAGCGTAGATGGAATCCAAGTTCAGGGTAGTAGCATGCGAATAAATTCGTATTGTCGGGATCATGGATCGATGAGCTGTGAGCAAGATCCTTAGGGATTCTGGTAAGTCTAGGTTGAGTACCTAGTGGAGTGGAACCCCTGTTTTCTATTTTATGTATTTTGGAGTGTATTTTCTTTTTTCTTGTATTTGTTTCAGCTTGTATCTCTTTTTGGACCGTATTTTTGATCTTTTCTTCTATATCTATTTGGTTGATTTATCGTCTCATTTGAGTTCTTGATTTTTCTATTTGTCTATTCTTTTCTTCTTAATTGATCGAGCTTTATTTTTTATCCCAAATTTTCTATTTGCTCAACCCTAATTATTCTGTTCTTGCCTTATTTCTTTATTATCCAGTTTGTTGTTATCTTCATTTTTGGGTTCCAAATTAATTCATAATCATTTGCTTTATCCATTAATACCCCATTTAAAATATATTCAAACCCAATTATACTAAACCCCTAAACTGATTCCCCAAACCAAACCTCATACCCAATAACCCATTTATACAATAACCTGATCTTCTAATACCCAAACCCGCAACTTACCCAAACCCGTTCACCCCTTCACCTAAACCCTGGATTAACTATATATATAACCAACCCATTGTGTGCCCTGTTCACCTTCTCCGACATTCAAACCCTAGCCGCTCCTATTGTCTCTCTCCCGTCCCTCTTTCCCCTGCACCATCCCGAAGCCCTTGCACCTCGTCATCCTCTTTCGCTTTTCCCTCCAACCTGCAGCAACCTCCGCTTTCTCTCTCCCGCCCCTCGAAGCCGATAACCAGCAGCAACAACACCTTGTTGGTTCTGTTCTTCATCGTCAAACCAGCCAACAGCGTCTGTCGTCCTCTCTATCCCTCTCTTCATTGTGTTCTCGGTGTTGGTGGTGAGGATATCGTGTGATCTAGAGTCTTGGTTCGTAGGTTCGTTAGTTATTCGTGGGTTTTGCTCGTTTTTGGTTCGTGTGTTCATTGAGTTTGTTGCCCGGAAATCCGTTCCCATTATTCTTGCTTTGCATCATTTTCATCGTCGGTTATAAGGCAAGTAACTTGTATTCTTTTCTTTGTGTAATACAAGTACTAAATACCGCAGGTAGTATAGTTGGGTTCTAGAGACAATTTGTGTGTGAAACCCCTTGTTTATATTGTCTCTATTGTGTTGATCGACTATAGTTGCCTTACAATATACATGACATGAAATAATCTAGGATTGACCACTTCTTGTTGTATATATGCATGTTGTTCATATGATATTTTGTGCTCGTTCGTGTTATTTGTAGTAGACTTGTTATAGACTTGTGATACACCCTATACCAAGTTGTTTGGACATCTAGTACACTATATTCATGTTTGGTTATGATTTGGATGAGTTTTATATGAACTAGTTGATTTTATGCATAAAGGATATTTTCAGTTTTGTCGATTACCTTATTTTTTATCAGTATTTTAAACCCTATTAAGGTCAGTATTTGAAAATATTTTGTGAATATGATTTTTAAAGAATTCTGTCTATTTTCCAACCCTTTTGACAGATCTCAGTTTCGATTTTTGGTTTGTGAGTTATGTCTATTTTACTATAGAGGTGTAGAAGGATTTCCATATTGTGTTTTCTATGAATTCTGAAGAGTAATCTATTTTTATCATAATGTTAAAAGTATTATTTTGATCCAATATTTTTCACAGTATAACTATACTTGATTAGGATTAATCCTGAATTTTTGTGGATTTATTTGGTTAGTATTACAAACCGTTCTATGTTTCCAAACAATTACTATACTAGAAGATTTTTCATATTGTTCAGTAAAGAACCTGATTTTCTGCCTAATTATACTTGTTGTTTGTAAAATATTTGTGAATATGCCCCAATCCATTTTGGGCAGAACAGATCTACTAAAATTTATCCTACTATATCTATTTTATCACCCTTTTGACGGATTTGGATCACGATTTTTGGTTTGTGAGATATTGCTGTTTTCGTACTGCAGTGTTTGTAATTCCAGATTTACAAAACTGCTGCATCTCGCTATTTTCTGATTTTACTTGAATACTCTACTTATATTGAAAAATTATGAAACTTAATATTCTGATACTACACATATAGGGGAATACCCCAGATTTTTTGTAGATTTAATTAATGAGTTTTCATGTTTTCCTGACTATGAATACGATCTTCTGATTTCTAGCTGAACATGTTTTCTGGTTTCAATTCAGTTTTGACTCATGTTTTTGTGAAATACTATATGACTTATATATATTTGCTGGATTCGGCTGGGAGTCTATTTTACAGATTCTTTAACGGGTCCAGATTTGCATGTTTGTAGCAACGGAAATCCTTATTTTAGTACAGTACTGTCTTGCTGTCCTAAACTAGAATTCTCGTTGTTCTATTCTTTTATGAGTTATCTTTCACCCGTGCATACTTATCTTCATTCTGTACTTGTTACTTGATCATGCCATATTATTCTTGCCATGTTTTGTACACGCACATGCTTGTTTGATAATAATAATAAATAACCAAGGCGGGGATTTAAAGGAAAAGATCTAATAGTGGAAAATACAGAAACGTGTACTCGGAAGGGGATCCACAGATCCTATGTGATTACTTGATACTTGATACTTGACGCGTGATTACTTGACACTTGCACGCTTGACACGTGATTACTTGCCACTTGCATAACTTGACACGTGATACATGATACAAGATACATGATACTTGGAGCTTGGAGCTCGATTACTTGATACTTGTCCCTGAGTACACTGCCCTATATGATCCACTATGAAATCTAAAGCGAAACTGTTTGAATGTAGCAATCATGTAGTAAAAACTGGGATGCATGAAGTGCTACCTAGATAGTAATAACTACAAGGCATGACCATGATACTTGAACATGATACATGATACACGATACATAATATTTGACATTTGTTACTTGATACTTGTTACTTGAACATGATACTTGATACCTGACACTTGATACTCGTTTATATGATACTTGACACTTGTTATTCATTTACATGATGCTTGTTCACTTGACACTTGATGCATGCTACTTACACTTGTTCACCTTGTCATGCTAGCTGTTATATTTTGATACCATGTCTATTCCATGCTATTTGTTTATCTTTCCCCATGTACTTATGTCCTGCACTACAAGTGGCTCGTAACTTGCATTGAAGGGAGTTTGTTTTCTTTTTTCTTTTCCTACAATTTATCTAATTGCAGACCAGGATGACCAGCTGCCAGATGGAGTTAGTGATATGAGATATTAGTGCTGGAATTTTGCTATTATTATTCTTGTTGTTTATTTTGAACAATTGTATTTGATACTTGGAATTATTTGTACTTGGGCAATGTGACCCAGGATATTGACTTATTCAGATATGGATTATTTGAGATTATAATATTTTTGTTTCAAGTATTTTTGTTGGTATTTTGATTCATATATGCATACTTGGTTGATTCTTTTGCTTTCGACTCTGATTATTCTTGTGAAATGTTCTAAAAATTCCGAACAACTTATGGATGATAAAAATCATTCGCTGGGCTTAGTCACGTATCCGTATTTCGTATTCTCTTTTTGGGAAGCGAGGCGTGACATAGAGTTATCTTGCAAAGTCGAACTTAAGACCTAGCATGTTGTGTTAGTGCTGTTGTCATCCCTCGGATTTTTTAGGATTAATGACATCGTTAGGGTGGTAACCTTATGGCTATTACTACTTAACCTTTATTTATTATCATTTTTTCGAAGGGAAAGAGTTGGTATGAAGGGTGATACCTTATGATCCGACCGATTCTATAGGCCAACACTAAGTGGTGTTATTGGTTGTACCCTTCCTGTCAAAGGGATACGACCTGTGCCTTCTCACGAGTTGGGAGCACAGGATCCGTATCTCGTCTGTTAATTTCTGAAGTGCCATGATAAGGGCGGGAAGTTCCTGTCGGAGCTAGGGGATGGACCCTCGGAACTCTGTCATGTTCTATATCAGGAAGGGCGAACAGGCCATAGACTACGGTCTGTAAGCTAGGGGGCCACAGGGGTTGCTTCGAGCTAACCTGTGTTGTAGTTAACTCCGAGGGTTCGTCAGGTTTTTGAGTGAGGTCCGGTACACCGGGCAATAGTAGCAAACAGAGACACCACTATATGACTGCGAATGGCGGGATTAGACCATTTCAAAGCAACCTCATCAGTCACGCTGTATCTTTAGGATTAGGATGAGTACAAGAGTAGAATTCATGGTGCGGCTTCAAATCCCTATATATGAAGAAACAGCTTGATATGGGTGTATGTATTTATGGTGTGCATACTGTCCAGAGACTCACTTGCATTAGAATAAGAGCATCCTTGCATTAGTTAATCTTGCATTAGAGTCTTAAGTCATAGCATACACTGACACATCAATTATATACACACATTTCTCTTTTCATCAATCTGTTTGTTTAAAGTTGAGATCCGCTGCTAGTCATCAACCTTAAAGCGTCAGTATATATACTAATGTCCCCACTTCAATAGGAACTGGATTGCAAAACTATAGGTACAGGATTCAGGAGGACTCAAGGCAAGACAAGCAAAGTGTTGATTTTTCATTTCAATTGTAACATCTATTGTAATTTATTTTATGTTGATATGCTCCAAGTGAAAGTACCAAGTATTATATATTATTCATTGTACTCTGATGTAAATTTTATTGAATGTTTGTAATACTTGGGCTTGTATGGCATTATTGTAACACTGATGTATTATATTACAGTTTTATAACATTCAGACTTGTAATACATTTGTGTTGAATAAAAAGTTTTAATTTTTCCTGTTTTTTTGTGTATTGTGGCTAATTGAAGGAAAAGATTCTGCCTTATGTCACGATTTTCCGGTATAGGAAATCTTGGTGTTACAGAGTGGTATCAGAGCCGACTTCAATTTACAGTCCAACACAGTAGGAAAATTAAACTTGGATGCCTTATAGGAGTCGGGTTTTAGCTAGTTATAGACAATTATAATTCATATTGTTGTTTCTTTCAACTTATGTTTTATAAGTTTTCTGTATCTGAACTAATTCCAGTATATGTGTTTGAAGGATGGTATTTGAGGATATCCTAACCGAGGATGTGTTGATAGAAGAAAGTGAGCCAATTTCAATGGATGATCCGATGATGTTGAGCGAGAATCCAAAGGATATTTTACTACAAGCTAACCTCAAGACAGACTCGCCTTCACCACCATAGGGGCTAAGTGTGGATCAACGCACAGCGGCGGTGGCCAGCATACATCGAGAAATAAAGAAGCTGAGGAAGTACAGGATCAGGAAAGGTCGTCAAGCTGAGCAACTAAGAGATGCTTGCAGAGCTGCATTAGCAGGCCTAGCAAAGGACCAGGAACACTTTGATTCCAGATTGGCACGACTGCAGCATGAATGGGAGCAAGTCCAGGAGACCACCAAGTTTGTAGTATGCTATTTCTATGAGGAGGCTGGGCACGAGAAATCAGTCTGTCCACGACTACAAGGAAAAAGATCTGCACCAGCATCATGGTTCAAGAACCGAGGTCAGAAGCAGAAGACTCAGAAAATGGAGGGCAAGCTTGGAGGCGCCAAGCCAGGAAGTTGTTTCCTATGTGGTGAGCATGGACATTTCAAGAGCCAGTGTCCGAGGAAAAACCCTCACGTGGAGACCCGTACGTGTTACAATTGTGCAGAGATCGGTCATATTAGGCCAAATGTTTCCAGCTTCATAAGAATGACGGCAGATTAGCCCCAAAAAATGAACGATAAAAGAAAAGGAGCATGTTCACCAGGGTTAGAGTTTGCACTTACTAAAGGCAAGCTGAAGAAGGCGGGAGAACCATTACCCGTATGTGCATATGGAACTGCAACTAACTTTAAAAGTTGTATTTTGAAATTTATTTTGGACTAAGAAGTAATACTTTTTGTAACCGAATGGATTTATATATATATGAAATCCAGGCAACTGTTTTGTTCAATTTTTGTTCATCATATTCTTTGTCTGAATTATTTTTCAAGAAGTTGAGATGTGAGAGGGAGGTGACTCTAGATTTGGTTTTGTTGATTTCACCGTCTGGAGCAATCCTCATTGCAGATTTATGCTATAAGGGTTGTAAACTCCAAATCAGAGGAAAGACCATAAGTATAAGATTTGTTAGAGTTGGACCTAGTAGGAACGAAAGAAGGGCATGCTGAGCATTTGACTACAGTTCTGAACAACTACGGGAGCATCAACTTTATGCAATTGTCAAAATGAATTTTGGAAATCTGAAGTGGCGTTTGTAGGCCATGTCCAATTCTAGGGAGGGAGTGGCTACCGAACCGCAAAAGATCGAGGTAGTGAAGTATTAGCCTCAGCCAAAGACCATGAAGGAAGTAAGAAGCTAAATAATGAGATCATGCAAGCCAGTACTGAAGTGATTACTCGAGATTAGAGCTCAGTTTTTGGCACGATGGAAGCTGCAACCAAGTCTAAGTGAGCAAGTCAGAAGTCTTAGGCAGGAGATGCAGGGACTGAAGAACTGAAGCGGCAAGTTGATCTCAGAACATGATTATGGACGTCATCACATGATTACCCAAGATTTCAGAAATGTATGACTCAATTTGGGTTATTGGGGATCGGTTGACAAAGTCTGCACATTTTCTTCCGATGAAGATGACTTAGTCACTAGAGAAATTAACAGAAGTCCACATTGAAGGCGTAAAGAAGCAGAATGGAGTGCTAGCGACAGAAGTTCTGACCAAGATTCAAGAATTACGTCTCAATTTTGGTGGAGTCTGCAGGCAGCTTTGAGGAACAAGGTCGGGTTCTTTGGAGAACCAGTTCGTGGAGGAGCCACTTGGGAGCTGGAAAGCGGTATAAGCTTTCTTTCCCCGAGTTATTTAGTGTGTGGATATTTTTCTGTTCTCCTAACTAAACATAGCTCTGAGGACAGAACTATTCTAAGGAGGGAGTAATGTAATATCCCAGTCGGATATTATATTTTTATTATTATTATTTTTAAAATTAAAATATTTCTTATGGAAATTACTTAGTTTTAATAAATAATCATTATCTATATATATATACAAGTAAGTAATATATGTATTGTATCGGTTTCGTGCACTTGTACAAAATCCTGTAAAATATGTTTTTGAAAAAATGTCAGAAATATCCTGGTCTGACAATAAAAATTATTATTTTATTATTATTTTCAGAATTGAAATATTTTAGGGGGGTATTACCCGATTTAGTTAATAAACATTATATATATATATATATACTAGTCTGTATATATCTGTGTTGTATAAAATTGGTACTGAAATCTTCCGAACCGGTAATAAAATTATTCTATTATTATTTTATTTTTATTCTCGGAATTAAATTATTTTTGTACAAATTAATTGGGTTTGATGAATAAAAATTATATATATATATATATATATATATATATATATATATATATATATATATATATATGTACGTATATGTACTGTATCGATTTCGTACGTTTGTACGAAATCATGTAGTATGTGATTTTGGGAAAATACCTTTAATTTTGATCCATCATGATCAAATGGAGGGTTAAGAATGATGCGGGTGTTGATTGCAATTTAAATTTGCAAATGGAACATCAAATTGTTGAGCCACAAGAATGAGAACACTTGGTGTCATTCTCAACCACTCCCTTCTCCTATAAAACACCCCCCACCCTTTTGGCCGGCCATTACCAAACAAGGGCAAAGACCTCTTCTCATTTTATGTTCCTCCATCTCCTTCTCATCTCCTTCTCTTACTTTTTTTAATTTAGAAAAAATTTGAGAAGAAAAGAAAAGAAAGAGAGATAAAATCAAAAGAGGGAGTGGGTTCATTTTCATGGGGTGTTCTTGAAGAGGAGCAAGAACAAGGAAGGAGAAGGAAGAGCTAGCAAGTCCTTTCAACCGATTCTTTGTGTGGGGGTTTCTCAACTTGATTTTATTGTTGTTATTTATTTTATTAGTGTTAACTAATTGAAGATCTTGGACTAAATTCATGTGAATAATGATGAATATGGACTAGAATAAATGGCATACAATATTGAAGTGGTAGAACACAAATATAAACCCTAAAAACCCAATCTTAGTAACTAGTATGTAGTTTTTTATAGTAAGAATTAATTACTTAAGCTAAAGTTGAAATATTGAGCCCAAATTAATTTGAGAGGTTCTTGTATGTGTTAATACCATGCTCTAATTTTTGTAGATTTTTTGGGTTAGTTTGAAGGGTGAAATAAACCGTTTCCCCAAAATAATGAGTTTTTCAGCAAAACTGCTGTTTTGGTTAATTTTTGCATGTGTTTTAAAATCTGGATTTTGAGTTTCATAAGGAATCTAAGAAATTTGTTAACTAGGAAGTTGTAGTAGTTGTTCTTAGCTTTCCAAAAAGTTCAATTTTGTTAGATTCCGACAAGTATAGCAAAAGTTATGAGCTTTACAAGTTTCGACCTGTTGCTGTCTTTGTTGCTCTTTGTATTGTGTTTAAAGAGCTGGATTTTGAGTTCCATAAGGAATCTAAGAAAGTTATGAACTAGGAAGTTGAAGTAATTGTTCTTAGGAATCTAAAATGATCACCTTTGTTAGAATTCAACAAGTATAGAAAAAGTTATGAGCTTTACAAGTTTCAGCCTTTTGATGTCTTTGTTGCTCTTTGTATTGTGTTTAAAAAGCTGGATTTTGAGTTCCATACAGAATCTGAAAAAGTTTTTAACTAGGAAGTTGTAGTAGATGTTCTTAGCTTTCCAAAAAGTCTAATTTTGTTAGATTCCGACAAGTATAGCAAGAGTTATGAGCTTTACAAGTTTTAGCATTTTGCCGTCTTTGTTGCTCTATGTATTGTGTTTAAAGAGCAGGATTTTGAGTTCCATACGGAATCTAAGAAAGTTGTTAACTAGGAAGTTGTAGTAGATGTTCTTAGCTTTCCATGAAGCCTAATTTTGGTAGATTCCGACAAGTATATCAAAAGTTATGAGCCTTACAAGCTTCAGCCTTTTGTTGTCTTTGTTGCTCTTTGTATTGTGTTTAAAGAGCTGGATTTTGAGTTTCATAAGGAATCTGAGAAAGTTGTTAACTAGAAAGTTGTAGTAGATATTCTTAGCTTTCCAAGAAGTCCAATTTTATTAGATTCCGATAAGTATTGTACCAGTTATAAGCTTTACAAGTTTAAGTAAATCTGCTGTCTTTTGTTGCTCTTGACTTGTGTTTAAAGAGCAGGAATTTAAGTTCCATGCGAAATCTGAGAAAGTTGTCAACTAGAAAGTTGTCGTAGATGTTCTTAGCTTTCCAAGAAGTCCAATTTTGTTTGATTCCTATAAGTATAGAACAAGTTATGAGTTTTACAAGTTTCAGCAAATCTGCTGTCTTTTGTTGCTTTTGACTTGTGTTTAAAGAGTCGGAATTTGAGTTCCCTACTGAATCTGAGAAAGTTATCTACTAGAAATTTGTATTAGATGTTCTTAGCTTTCCAAGAATTCCAATTTTGCTAGATTCCGATAGGTATAGCGCAAGCTATGACCTTTACAAGTTTCAGCAAATCTGCTGTCTTTTGTTGCGTTTAAAGAGCAGGAATTTGAGTTTCTTGCGGAATCTGAGAAAGTTGTTAACTAGAGAGTTGTATTAGATGTTCTTAGATTTCTAAAATTTTCTATTTGGTTAGATTCTGATAAGCGGAGCAGGAGTTATGACTTGTAGAAAGTCACGTCAGCTGGCCCTTTTGGCTAAAGCTCGCTGTTTAGGTTCGAAGTTTTTGTACCTCTTATTGACTGAATCTGAGAAGGTTGTCAACTAGAGAGTTGTATTATAGGTTCTTGCCCTTCTAAAATGTCCTATTTGGTTAGATTCCGATGAGCAGAGTAGGAGTTATGACTTTTACCAAGTCACAGCAGCTGGCCCTTTTGGCTGAAGCTCTCTGTTTAGGTTGTTCGAGGTTTTTCTACCTCTTATTGACTGAATCTGAGAAGGTTGTCAACTAGAGAGTTGTATTATAGGTTCTCACCTTTCTAAAATATCCTATTTGTTTAGATTCCAATAAGCGGATTAGCAGTTATGACTATTACCATGTCACAACAGCTGGCCCTTTTGGCTAAAGCTCGCTGTTTAGGTTGTTCGAGGGTTTTTCTACCTCTTACTGACTGAATTTGAGAAGGTTGTCAACTAGATAGTTGTAGTAGATGTTCTCACCTTTCTAAAAAGTCCAATTTTATTGAATTCCCTTAAGATTAGCATGTTTAATTGCTTTTAGGGTGTTAGAAGACTTTGCATGATGCTTTTATGTATAAAAAAGCAAGTTTTGTTAGTAGCCTGTTTAATTGCTTCTAGGGTATTAGAAGACCGTTTATGTTGCCTTTGTGTACTGATATGGCTAAAAAAGGGATTAAAATGGGACCGCTCAAATCGAACACAGACCTTAAAGCTCACAGAGGCAAAATGGTAACTTCACCTACAAACGGGTCCGAAATGGGAACTGGGTTTCTTCCCCAAAGCCCAGTAACCCATAAACGGATCTGTCCTATTGGATATGGGTACCAACCCGTTACAAACCAATCCAGAAGGATAAAGAGGGATTCAGATTCGTAATTATCCCTAAGAGGTGGTTTTAATCACTTCTATCCATCCACACCGGGAAGTAGAGATTTGTTCTTATCTCGAAATGGATACCTAAGGCGACTATAAATACCCATCTCCCACCACCGTTACAAGGTAATGAATCTTTGACTACCTAATGCTCTTTCTTAATCTTCCTAGTTATTGACAAGAGCGTCACAGGATTCGTCGCCAGCATCCATCCCGGTATATTGAACTTTGTGCAGGTTCGTGGTAGCGGCAAGGAACGAGTCAACACATAGGCAGAGTCAACAGGTTTGTTTTACTATTTTCGTCAAAGAACTTACAAATTCGGCTGTTTGCTCCCACACCCAAAATCAGCAGCAATAGATTGGTGCCGTCTGTGGAAAACAGAAGCAGCGATCCAGTCCTCATCCATCAACCAAATTTAGTTTCGAGCCATGCCTCCGAAGAAGGGGAAGACCACGGTCTCTAATCGGAGAGAAACTCACGCACCTTCCCCTTCTCCAGTACTTGAGGTTCCCCCTCAACCCACACACCAAGTCCAGCAGCCTGGACAACCTCTCCCTCAACTCGTCCAGCAACCGCAGCCTGGACGGCCTCTTCCTCAATAACAACAGCCCCAGCAGGCTCCTCAAGGGCCACAAGAGGCTCCCGCAGGACCCTCCCGCCGAAGTTAGCAAGTGTAACCTCCTCACCCCGACCATGTATAATTACACAACCCCTCATCGGACTCCATCGCCTCGCACAGTCCCCCTACGCCAAAGGATCTCCGGGACATCATCATCAACAGGCAGTATGGGGAAGATCTCCGGACCCGCTTAGACGAGAGGCAGGACCTATGACGGGATACCCTGCCGAGAACATCAAAAGGGTCCAACGATCCGGTCCCCTAGAGCCCGGTCACCCTGCAGGCCCTAATCGCAGAAGGTCCAACTCTCCTAGAAGGTGAAGGGAGTCTCGCCAGCATCATCAGAGGAGAAGCTGCTCTCCAGTGGGTTGACCCGCCCCTCGGGACCACCGAGAGCAGGAGGCCCCCATCACGAGAGCAGAGTTCCAGCAATTCCAAGAGGCAGTCTTGAGGGCCCTCAATGTTGCCCCTGACCACGGTCAGCGGGCGCCCAGTCCTCAGCCTGCCCAAGACCGTAGGCTCCGTACGCCCAGTCCTCAAGCTGGTCCCGAGCTATCGTCGTCGCACCCCCAGTCCCCTTCCGTGCGAGGACGAATCTTGGGACTCAGCAAGGTATGATCGGAGGGAAGACTCGGTTTACCGCCGTCCCCACAAGATGGAGAGGCGCCTTGGCCGACTAGACGGGGAGGAGGAGCAACGGGCGAGGAATTTCCACCCCAGCAGACCCCCATTCTCTCGAACTATAATGGAGGCACCCGTCCCGGATAACTTTAAGCCTCCTTATTTTGAATCATACAACGGGGAGTCGACCCCGCTGACCACATTAAGAGTTTTAAAACTCATGATGATACATCAGGTGTCAGACGCCCTCCTCTGCAAGACTTTCCCGGCCAGTCTAATGGGGCCTGCAAGGGAATGGTACTCCTGTCTTGCCCTGGCCTACATCTTCTCCTTCGATTAGCTCGAATGCCTCTTCCTGACTCACTTCGTGAGCAGCCGCCAAGCGAAAAAAACAAGCACCTCCCTGCTATTGCTTCACCAAAGGAAGGGCGAGCAGCTGAGAGACTATGTCAAACGCTTCACCACGGAGACCAGATCCATCACCTCCCTGGAACAGTCCATTGCCTCCACTACCTTCCAATCCAATGTCGCTAACGAAAAGCCTCCGAGCATCCCTCGCCAAGAAGCCCCCTCGGGATTTCTCAGAACTCCTACTTAGGAGAGAGAAATACATCCGAGTGTAAGAAGCCCTCTCTCGCCCTGCTTTTGAAGGACCGTCCTCTGGAAACAAACAGAAGGGCGCTAAATAAGAAGGAGCTAAGAAGCTCCAGAATGACAATGAGGCCAGCGTCACCCTCCTCCCCGCTTCGAGAAGTTCACTCCACTCAACGCGAGTGTCTCAGTCATCCCGATGGAGGTTGGGAAAGAGGGCCTTCTTCTGCCCCCTTCCAAAGATGAACAGCCCGGGGAAGAAGATGAACTGGGACAAGTGGTGCCGCTTCCACAAGAACCACGGCCACGATATGGATGACTGTCGGGGCCCTGAAAGACGAGATCGAGGCCCTCATTCAGAAAGGGCATCTCTCTAGGTTCATGAGGAAGGACAGGGCCGATCCTCCTCCGCCCCCCAAGGGGGCTAATAAGAGACTCGAGCGGCATGCGAAGACCCCAGACTCCGAGCTAGAGGCCATCCTATATCTCATCCACGAAGGCCCAATGGGGGGAGATTCCAACTCCTCCCGAAAAGCCTTCGTTCGGGAAGAAAATTCTATGCGGAACCTGTCCTCCCCCCAGGGGCCTGGGGGTCTCGATCACTTTTTTCAGATAGAGACCTAGAAGGCCTCCGAACCTCCCATTGCGACTGTAACCCCAGTTTTTTATTTTTGTGTATTTTTGAGAGTATTTTCTCTCTTGTATTTTTTCTGACCGTATATTGGAGTTGTTTTCAATATATATTCGTTTTATTTCATTTTGAGCTCTTGTATTTGATTGGTTGTATCTTTTGTTTCGTTCTTCTATTATTTTGTTCTTTCTTTCATTTGGTTCTTGATTATTATCGTGGTTTTGCTCTCCAACTGCATTTTGTTCTCTTTATTGTTGTCTTTTGGTGCTTGTCGTGTGTTGGTGGTTCATTCCCTTTTTCAATCACATTATTTTTATCCCAATTTGTTCACCAAAGCCTAATTAAACCAAAATCCTAATTGTATTCCTATTTGATTTGACCCAAATCCACAACCCATTGGTATAACCTATTAATACTCCTAATACCCAATTAAACCCGACCCCCAGGCTGAGCCCCTCTCCGGCCTGCACCTCCCGACGCCCAAAAACCCCGACACCCAACCCCCCTTCACCTCATCCCTCGACTCTCTCCCTGTCCCGTCCGTTGTTCGTCATCGACCAGCAGCCAGCTGGAGCCAGGCCAAGCTGACGTCCCCTTCTCTTGATCTCTTTCATTGTGTGGGTTTGTTCGTGTGAAGACTTTTGCACGAGTTTTCTTGGATCCTTTCGTTTGTGGATTTTCATTCGTGGGTCTTGTTCGTTGTCGAGATCCACTCCCGTTAATCTTAATTTTCGACGTTCTTCATCTACGGTTAAGACAAGTAACTTGTACTCCAATTCATTTGTTTGATACAAGTCAAAAATACCACCTATAGTGTAGTTGGGTCTAGAGACGACTCTTGTTTGTGTTATTCTTGATGGGTTTTGTCTCTATTATGAAAACTTGACCATAGTTGCCTTACGACACAATATGGATATGTATTAACTTAGGTTTTACCCGTTCTTGATTTGGATCATGTATGTGAGACTTTTGTGAGAATTCGTGATTTGGTTGAGACCCATGTGATATACTTGGTGTGGACATGCTAGATACCCTAATTCACGATGTTTGGACACTTGGTCGACTCGATTTCATGTTTGGTTGTGTTTTGAACAAGTTTTGTATGATATATGTTGAGTTGTCGTTAAAGGGAAAAATCTGTATTTAGTCACTGATCTGTTTTGTTTGCTGTTTTGGACCGTCTTGCAGTCAGTAACTTAATTTCGGTATAAAACATGAGTTTTAGAGAATTTTGTCTATTTTCAAACCCCTGTGACCTTGCCTGATTTTGTTTTCGTATGTGTGAGTTATGACTGTTTTACTATAGAGGTGTCGACCTTTTCTAGATTTCGTTCTTGGTGTTTTTGATGACTAAATCCTTTTAAATATCTATGCTACACATATTATTTTGATCCAAAATTTTGGACAGTATTTCTTTATCTAGTTAGGGATTACCTAGAATTTTCGTGAATTTTATTGACAAGTTTATACATCGTTTCATGCTCGTCTATGAAAACTATACTTGCTGTGTTTTGCTCGCTGTTCTGTAAAGAATCATATTTTCACCCTGATTCCTTTTACTGTATGAAAAATGTTTGTGAAATATGAAAGTTAGTATATTTTATCTATTTTTATATCCCTTTAGCGGAATTGGGTTTCACTGGTTGCGAGATATCATAGTTTTCGTACAGCAGTGTTGAGAATTCCAGATTTGCCAAACTATCGTTTCTTGATGCTTTCTTATTTTCGATGACTAATCTAATTTCACTGGAAAATTATGAAACTTCATATTTTAATACTAGACATATAGGGGAACACCCCAGATTTTTCGTGGATTTATTTACCGAGTTTCATATTGTTTTCCTGCTCTTGAATACGTATTCCTGATTTCTGGCTGAACCTATTTTCTGTATTCAAATCAGTTTTTAGATATGTTTTTGTGAATTAATATATGACTTCTTTATACTCGCTGGATTTGGTTGGGAGTCTACTTTTAAGACATTTCGACAGATTCAGATTTTCATATTTGTAACACTGGGAATCACTGTTTTACTACAGTATGGTCTTACTGTCCTGAACTTGAGATTTGTTTATTTTAGTTCTTTTATGAGATATCTTGCACACGTACATGTTTATCTTGCAACTTGAACTTGTTACATGATCATGACATGATATACTTGATATGCGTTGCACATCTACATGCTTGTTGGACACTAATAATAATAAAATAACCAAGCCGGGGTTAAGGAAAAGATCTAGTAGTGGATAGGGCAGAAACGTGTACTCGGAAGAACCTAGTGGTTATTGGAGCTTGTTTACATGTGGAGCTTGACACGATATACATGACACGTACACACATGACACTGGAGCTTATTGGAGTTTTGGAGCTTGTTTACATGATACATGATTACATAATACTTCGAGCTTATCCCTGAGTACACTGCCCTGTATGGTCCCCTACAAAATCTAAAGCGAAACTGTTTGTTGTAGCAACCATATAGTAAAAACCGAGATGCATGAAGTGCTACCCAGATTATAATAACTACAAGACTTGATACATGACACTTGAACCTGATACATGCCCACTTGACACTTGACTACATGATACATGAGATTTGATACTTGCTACATGCTACATGATTACATGATTCTTGATACTGGTTACTTGATGCATGATACTTGCTTACATGACACTCGACACATGCTATTATACTTGCTCACCTTGCCATGCTATGATTTATATCCTGTAATCATGATTTTACCATGCTAGGTTTGTTACTTAGATTTACCTATCCCATGTACTTGTATCCTACATTATAAGTGGCTTGTAACTTGCAATTGACGGGTGCTTGTTTTTTTTCTTCTTCCTTCTCCTGCAAATTTACTAATTGCAGATAAGGATGGTCGGCTGCCAGATGGTATTGGCGAGATGATGTATTAGGGCTGGGTTTTCTGCTTTATGATTTTTATTATTATTGTTGCTTGAACTTGAATAAGATGTACTTGATTACTTGGATATTTATATTGTATTTGGGCGATGTGACCCAAAAGGATATTTGACTTGTTCAGAATTTGATTATTTGAGATTATTATATTTGGTTTCAAGTAGTTTCTGTTGGTATCGTGTTTCAATTATGCATGCCTGGTTGTATCTTTTGCTTCCGACTCTGATTATCTTGTGAAATATTGTAAAGATTCCCTGAACTGCTTATGGATGATGAAAATCATTCGCTGGGCTTTTGTCTCGTATCTGTATTCCATATTCTTTTTGGGAAGCGGGGCATGACAGCGACGCGTTGGTCATAAACCTCCACATGGCCAACTTTGACGTGCGCCAGGTCTTAGTAGACAACGGAAGTTCGGTCAACATTCTCTTTCTGAAGGCCTTCCAGGGGCTCAAGCTATCTAGTGATCGGCTCAAGCCCACCGGCTACACTCTGCACGGGTTCACGGGAGTGCTAGTGATGATCGAGGGTGACGTAACCGCTGGCAAAACTCCCACCACCCGAACTGAACCAATGGACTTCATGGTGGTAGATGTGAAAGCCGCCTACAACGTCATCCTAAGCTGACCAGGCCTAGCTGCTCTGTAAGCCATACCCTCGGCTTACAACATGAAGATGAAATTCCCTACCACAACAGGCATGGAAGAAGTCAGAGGAAGCTAGGAGGCAGCCCGCAAGTGCTACATGACCTTGGTGGGAGGACCTGTCCTCTCCCTCGAATCTCTTGAACTCCCCTAAGGGAGTAGCCCACCTATATCGGAGTCGGTCGATGAGCTGGAAGAGGTGGCCTTTTCAGAAGGTGATCCAACTCGCAAATTCCAAATCAGCAAAGTCCTTCCCCCTTCCGTTCGCTTCGACATTATCAAGTGCCTAAGGAGAAATCGAGACCTCTTCACCTGGACTGCAACTGACATGCCGGGGGTCTCCGAGGAGCTCCTCATGCATCACCTTAGTGTCGCCTTGGGGGGCCAGACCCATTCAGCAGAAGCAATGCAAATTTTCCCCCGTGCGCCAGCAAGCTATCAAGGAGGAGGTTGAGAAACTCCTTAGGGCTCAGTTCATACAGGAGGTCAACTATCCGGAGTGGCTCTCCAATGTCGTAATGGTCAAGAAGGCCAAGGAGAGCTGGAGGATCTGCATCAACTTCACAGATCTAAACAAAGCCTGCCCCAAAGATACGTTCCCGCTCCCGAGCATCGACACCCAGATTGATGCAACCACGGGCCATGAACTCTTAAGCTTCATGGATGCGTTCTCTAGGTACAATCAGATAAGAACGTTCCCTCCCAACATCCCGAAGACCTCCTTCGTCACTGATCAGGGCCTGTATTGCTACCGGGTCATGCCCTTCGGGCTTAAGAACGTTGGCGCCACCTACGAACGCCTTGTTAACAAGATCTTCAAGGAACAGATTGGCCAGAACATGGAAGTCTATGTGGACAACATGTTGGTGAAGAGCGTCAGCAGATCAGATCATGTCTCCGATCTCCAGGAGGCTTTTGACGTATTGAGGAGACACGATATGAGACTAAACCCGAACAAGTATGTGTTCGGAGTCTCATCCGGCAAGTTCTTGGGATTCATGGTCAGCCAAAGGGGCATAGAGGCCAACCCCTAGAAGATCCATGCCATACTCAACATGGCTCCCCCCTCCAATGTTAATGATGTGTAGAGACTCACCGGGCTCCTTGCGGCGATAGGGCATTTCCTCTCCAAATCCAGGGGAAAATACCTCTCGTTCTTCAAGGCCCTCAGGGGGGCTAAAGGTTTCGAATGGGGGCAACAGCAACAAGAGTCCTTTGACAAGCTCAAGGCGTACTTAGTCAACCCCCACTCTTGAGCAAGCCAAGGCCTGGGGATGTTCTCTACCTATACCTCGCCGCTTCGGAGCAGACCATCAGCGCTGTTTTAGTAAGAGAAGATGACAAGATGCAGAGGACCATCTACTACGTGAGTAAAGTCCTCAGGAATTCTGAACTCCGTTACCCTAAGCTAAAGAAGATGGCCTATGCCTTAGTCATGGTGGCCCGAAAGCTTCGCCCGTACTTCCAGTCTCACTCGGTGGTCGTTCTTACTAACCAGCAGCTTAAACAAGTCCTCCACAAGCCCGAGACCTCCGGGCGGCCATCGAGCTAAGCCAACATGATATCAGCTATAATCCTCGAACCTCTATCAAGGCTCAAGCCCTAGCCAAGTTTATAGTGGAGAGTACAATTCTTGAGGCCAGCAAAAGCGATAGAGGAACCCCCCTTCTGGACGGTGTATGTAGATGGTTCCTCGTGCGCCGATGGGAGTGGAGCGGGAGTCATCCTCGCAGGCCCAGATAATTTCATCCTCCAGTACTCACTCCGCATCAACTTTAGAGCTTCCAACAACGAGGCTGAGTATGAAGCCCTTATAGCAGGCCTATGCATGGCTCGCAAGGCAGGGACAAAGCATGTCAAGATATTTAGCGACTCGTAGCTGGTGGTGAATCAGGTATTAGGGGAATACGAAGCACGAGACGGTCGCATGGTCAGGTACTTGGCCAAGGTCAAAGACCTGATGGCCTCTTTTGAGGAGGCACAACTCCATTGGATCCCCCGAGAAGAGAATGCACAGGCAGATGCCCTCTCAAAGCTAGCTTCTTCCTCCCTTCAAGGGCTTGAACAAACTGTCCTAATAGAAGTTCTACTGAAGCCCAACATCGAGGAAGAAGGCCCCAAGCCGATGGAGACGCTACCCTTACAACTCGGGGAGAATTGGATGAGGCCTCTGCTCGGATTCCTCAGAGATGGATTGTCACGCCCCGCTTCCCATTATACGAGAATACGAGCACGTGACTGAGGCCCAGCGAATGATGCGAATACACCATTTATAAGTTGTACAGGTAACTCAACAACAAAACAATAAGAACCACACAAGCATGTATAATCACAGACTGGATAATAATAAACTATGAAATAGTTCATAACCAACAACTGGATAGAAACATAGTTACGGGTAAAACACGCCCGGAATACAATAAAGAGTAGCATGAATAAAACATGAACTAAAGTAACATGATAATTAACAAGACTAAAACACTTTCTCAGTAACACTTTCGGGTAACTCTCCTTCCAGGCATGCAAGTACATTATCATAAAAGAAAAAACAAGAAGATACCCATTTATGCAAGTCACGGGCCGCAAGTAGTACAAGCTAAGGGGGCAAGTACGAAAACGAAACAAGAAGAAGGAAAAAAGAGCAAGGAATCAAGTATCATGTAATAGGAGAAATACAATATGTAAACCAGATCATGAACAAGACATTATGAAACAAGTGACATGTAAACAAGTAAACAAGTCAACAGGAACATGTACATGTAATTGGATCATGCAAGTGCACGTGTTAATCTCATGTCTTTTATTAACCTAACTAGTGCAACAATTATGCGTCCCATACCACATGTTTTATACACGTAATCAAGTGAACGTTTAGACTTAATAGTGGATTCTATAGGTCACGTACTCGGAAAAACATGTAAATTGTATCTTGTATTGAGATACGTTCAATGTGGAACATGTTGAGTGTGAACTTGTAATGTGAACATGTAAACCTGTAATTTGCATACTTGCAACTTGCATCGGGAAACCACGAGCTCCTGTCCGAGTACGCTCTTCTATAATGCCCACTACTAGATCTTTTCCCCTATACCCCGGCTTGTTATTTTTATTATAATCAAACATGATCATGATGCAACAAAAACGATGTCAAGATATGATCAGGAAATATCAAGGAATTATGCATGGAATATGTTCTAACTCATGAGATGCAAAAACACACAGTTTTAATGTCATTTACTGGGTCGAATTTCTATTACAAGTTTGGGTCAGGAGTATTTCAGGGTTTATAACATTGTTGTAACTACTATGCGATCAATGGCATATATAAAAGTTAATTAGGAGTAAAAGAGATCATAACTGCATTCTAACTACTAACAAGGCAAGCAATTCATGCACAACATCCTGTATAATTCTAAGAGTATATATATGTGTGTATCATCGTGTTCGTGTAATGCATATGAAAATAAAGTATTCACGATCATATGCAAATACGAGATCAATGGATTATGTATAGCAACATATTTCAATTCGATCGATGAATATGAATTAGGATTTGTAATGGATAGTCAATGAATTTACTTGCAGTATTTTTCAAAGAAAGCTTGTACGAGAACAAACGAATTGTACAAGATGATACTTCCTTATTAGATGATTCTGATGTGAACGAGAGAATAACGGGATCAGAATCTCGGAAAATGAAGCATGAACACAGAAATACACAAGCAAGTGCGCTCTACGTGCAAAACTGTAACAACGAACACAGCACACAACACCGGATCAACCCAAACACCAAACACAAATCCTCAATCTCCTACTCCACAACAACAAACACCCCAACCCTGATCCACTTCACAAACACCAAACAGGATCCCCACACACAAACACAAAACACCAATAAACCACTCCCTGTTCTTCTCCTTCTTCCCAAATGCGACAGAGAGAGAGAGGTAGCAGGAGAGTGGGCGGAGACTGCGGTGGTGATTGGCGATGCTAGCGACGAGGCGAGGGCGGCTGATCGTTGGCTGTCGGGAAGTTACGTAGTGATGAGAACTCCAGGCTCGAACGAAACTCGATGCCCTGTTTCGCACCGAAAATAGAGGAGGCGAACGACGGGGGTTCTGGACGTTGATGACGATGACGAGGGGATGAGGGAACAACGGTGGTTGCAGAGTAGAGTCCTTTGGTGGTGGTCATCATGAGCACAGGAGCTTAGGGGGTCGACTGAAGGGCAGAGGACGGCGGAGCTTCAGTGGGTTCTCGGAGGTTGATGAGGAGTAGTCGAGGCCCAGAGGAGGTGGTCGACTGGGGGTCGGAACAGTGGTGATGGCGAGGCAGGGCGGTTGCTCGACGAGATGGCAGCGGAGGAAGATGATGGCGGCACTTCGATGATGGGGATGGTGGTGATGGCGATGGAGAAGGTGAACATTTGGGTTCTTCTATGGGGACAGGGTGGCGATGAGCGGCGGAGTTGCGACGAGGAGGGTGGCGACTGCGGATGTCAGGCAAAGGCAGGACAGGGGAAGGCGTAGTGGTGGTGCGGAGGATCAGTGGTGTCGAGGTGGCTCGACGAGCATGGAGAGGATGATGATGGGGTTGCTGCCGATGGTGGGGCAATGGTGCGACGCTGGTGATTCGAGTGGAAGAAGCTCGGCGAGGGTGGCAATGGTTGACGGCGGAGAGCAGGAGGCAAGGCAAGCGGTATGCTCGAGGTTAAGGAGGTGATGAGAAGTTTCGGTGGTCGACTGGTGATTTAGGAGATGGAGGAAATGAAGATGAGTAGGTCGCTCTCTGTTTTTGTTGGGAAACAGAGGAGAAAGAGAAGGGGAGAGATGAAAGGTGGGGAAAGTTATATAATAATATAATATTAATAGTGGATAGTTGGATATAGTGGGGGGTTGTAGGTACGGGAATGTGCAAAGTGAGGGAACGTGAAGAGATTTGTATACGGGTAAGTATACAGGATTGAATCGGTAACAAATACACATGGGTACTGGGTTTAGATTTGGGCTTGGTTTATGGGCTCAAAACATTTTAATAAATTAGTTATAGGATTGGGCTAAACTTTGGCCTCAGGTTAGATATTAATAAATAATGAAATCAAAATATAAAATTGAGCTTATAAAAAATAGTTAAACAATTGGGCTTCGAATTAAATATTCAAACAATCGAATAATTGTATATTGGGCTTCATAAATAGTTTGAATAATAATATTAATATTAGACTAGGCCTAAGCTTCAAGCAATAATTAAATAAAAAGGATATATATAATTATAGAATGTAACAAGTAATCGAATAAATAGATTGGTTTAAATAATTAACCAAAAATAAAAGATTCAACATTTGGGTATCATATCAAAATCATAGAATGAAATACAATTTTGGTTAAAAATCGATAATCAATTGAGAAGAATTAGTTACAAGATACTAAGAGTTTGAAATACAGAAAAATACATGAAAAAATACGTATTAACGGGAATAGGGGTTACATGGATCCTTCCCTAAGATCCTAAAGAGGCCCGAAAGATCCAAACCAGGGCTGAACGGTACACCCTCATCGAGGGAGTCTTGTACAAACGCTCCTCACCCAAGTAGACGGTAGACCCTACTTGAGGTGTCTCTCCCCGGACGAAGCCCAGTATGCTTTGAAGGAAGTGCACAAAGGGATATGTGGCGCTCACTCTGGAGCAAGTCCCGCCCGCAAAATCTTAAACTATGGATATTTCTGGACTACTCACCTTCACGATGCAGAACAACACGTTCGCCAATGCAGCCCTTACCAAAAATTCTCAAAATCCGCCGCCTACTGCAAGCTCAGCACTCCTCTCTATCCAGTCTGACCCCCTTTGCAATGTGGGGAATGGACTTGCTCGGGCCGATCCCTCTAGCACCAGGCCATCTCAAGTTCCTTGTCGTGGCAATCAACTATTTATCTAAAATGGATCGAAGTCGAGCCCCTAGCAACGATCACGAAGAATAGGGTGCAGCGCTTCTTTTGGAAGAACGTTGTCTGCAGATTCGACGTGCCCTGAATCTTGATAACGGACAACGGAACTTAGTTCACGGGGGCAGCATTCCGTGCTTTCTGTACGGATCTTGGCATTCAGCAATGATTCTCCTCGGTCTCCCACCCCCAGTCCAACGGTCAGGCAGATTACGCCAATCGGCAAATTCTCCCCGGCCTGAAAAAGACACTGAGTAGGTCGACTAAAGGGATATGGGTAGAGCAGGTCCCCAATGTGCTCTGGAGCTATCGCACTACGAAGAGGACCCCCACGGAAGAATTGCCCTTCAACCTCACTTACAACTCCAAAGCCGTTATCCGCTCGGAGGTGGGTTTACCGTCCCCCCGTCTGATTGCTTACAACGAAGAGCAAAATGCGAACGAGCTTCGCAGAAACTTGGACCTCATTGATGAGCTCCGTGAGAGATCTTCCATTTGGCAAGAAATCTATTAGCATAGGATTGAGCAATCCTACAACAGGAGAGTCCGCCCTACCAATCTCAAAGATGGAGATCTGGTGCTCAAAAAGCTGTCTATTTCTTTTCCCAGCAAGAAAGGCAAATTGGCACCCAATTGGGAAGGACCATATAGGATCTCAAAAGTTGTATGCCCGGGTGCTTATCAACTTGAAGATTCGGGGGGCAAGAGGGTGCCGAGGACATGGAACGCAGAGCACTTGTTGAAGTACCAAGAATGTGTTTAAACACCGCTCCAAGCAACTTCTCCAATAGTGTTCTCCTTAAAGCATATTGAAGTTTGTCTCTTTTTCTTTATTAAGTGTAATAAATGACTCGCAACTTATTAGCATCCGGTTTGTCGTTTTCAAAAAAAGTGATCTACCACCTGGAAATTCTCTATTCCAAAGATTCTGGTTGTACTACTTTTAGGCTTACAAAAACAACTCATTAAACAACAAGTTCGGAGTCCAACACTTGGTTCAATGCAACTTTTTCTACATGCGAACAAGCGAGTACAAAGTAGCTCACCATTCGGAATTGCTCCTACAACTGTTGATGCTCTCTTAAACAATAAGTTCGGAGTCCAACACTTGGTTAGATGCAACTTTTGCTACTTGCGAACGAGCAAGTACAAAGTAGCTCACCATTCAGAATTACTCCCACAGCTGTTGATACTCTCTAAACGACAAGTTCGAAGTCCAACACTTGGTTCGATGCAACTTTTGCTACTTGCGAATGAGCGAGTGTAAAGTAACTCACTATTCGGAATTGCTCCCACAACTGTTGACACTTGTAAACACTAGCAAAACGCAAACTCTCACAAGAAGCTCGAGAAGTATGTATATTATTTCATCAAAATTTAAGGTACAAGTCTAATTCTAGACCAAAAACTCATTATTTGAGATACAACTCATATGAAACAAAGACTACAAGATTACAAAATTCCATCCTAACCCCTCCTAGGGAGCAGGATGCTTCTATTAAGCGAAATGCGGGGCTGGCGAGCGCTGTGTTGCTGTCGCCTCATTTCCGTAGCAGTCTCCAAGCCGACGAGCCGATTAGCGTTGTCGGCACCTAAGAGCCTAAGAGTCGCCCTTACAAATGCTCCGCTCAACGAGCCAGCCAACCCGCTTTGTGCGTCCCCAGGGTGTCTCATGACGGGGGGCGAGCGTAGCACTAACTCGTGGAACGGCCTTCCTTGTGCGTACTCATCTCGGGGGCAAGAAGTGCTTCTGACGTTACTCCCCTCAGAAAGCCGTCGCAGATAAAGGTTCTCTGCCTCTAGCTCCACGATCCATTCCTTCAGCGAGTCGTCCGTCACTTTGACCTTCAGGAAAGGCATTCGACTCGAGCTGCCCCCAAGAGAAGCCTCAGAGATAGCCCTCCAAAGGTGCACCGCCTCCAAGCTCTTTTCGAGCACTACGTTCTTCAACCCGTGTCTCTCAGCCCTAGCGCCGAATAGAGACTGACGAACGAACTTGAGTCTCAGACCTTGGCGGATGGCGATTGAGGGACATGTCTCCTCCCCTTCAAGGGGCACTTCGTGAGCCTTCTCCTCTAGGCATTTCAACTCGGAGTCTCGATGATCCAATGTTAGCTTTAGATAACTCAACTCCGACTTGGCTTTATAAAGCCTCTCTCGAGATCGTGCGAGCACCAACTTGGCGATGCCCAGGTTAGACAGTAGACGAGACACTTCGCTAATCTGTGAAAGTCGGAACAAAAAAAAAGAGGTGGCGTGAATCTTTAAGTCCGAAGAACCAACATGAAGATACTACGTCAAAATGAAACTACTACGGGACAGCTCAGAAGTAAAGCAAACATACAAGTTTCGAAGCCACAACACTTGTTTAAAAAAAAATTCATTGAAATTCAACGAGTACAAGCGGTGGCCAGTCTGCGATTAGGCAACATTTCTTGGTCCAAAACAAATATGAACTACAACTAGGTCAAGGATGGACCTCTTTAACGTGATCCTCGGTCGTTGAGGGCTCTGACCCTTGTGTGGCGGCAACGATCACCAGTGGCGTGGCCTCCGCATCGGCCTCTACCTCTGCCTCATTGACCACTACCTCGACCACCTTGACCTCGTCCTCTTCTTCACCCTCCTCGGAGGCATCGTCGAACCCTGGGACGGGGTCGGGGAATAGGCACCATCCGGTGCAGTCTACCTCCGGGTAGATCACCTTCACTTGGACAATTGCACGAGCAAAGGCCATCACCATATTGACGGCGAGGTACCCTTTCACCCTCTCCATGGCTTCAGCCTCGGCTTCTTTAGTCGCAGCAACCCTAGTGGTAGCAATGGCGTCCCCCTTATCCTTCGCCGCCAGCTCTTTTTGTTGGAGCAGCAGAGTGTTGTCGACTTTGATCTTCGCCACAACACTTTCGAGGTACTCCAACCTTGCAGCCTTCCCCTCGGCTTCGGCCCTCAACTGCTCGAGTTCCTTGGCAATCCGAGCCTTCTCTGCCCGAGCTCAGTCGGTCTCTTGCTTCAAGTCTTTCTCTAGTTCGGTCACCTTTTCCATCAGATGACCGAAGTGGCAAGTTATCTACAAAAAGAAGGCAGAGCACCATGACAAACTCGGAAAGAATAGTTTATAAAAGTTGAGAACCACAAGTCCACGATACTTACCGATACCGTTGCTCTTGCGATCTCGAGGGCATCGTCACCAACACCGCCGGCATCCATGGCAGGCCTATCCTTCAGCGTAGCAAGGTGCCGAACAGCTTGCATACTAGACAAAGAGTCCCCTGGAAACCCATCGAGCTTGTGGACTTGCCAGTCCGGGACGAAGATTTTCTTGTGCTCCTCGGTCAGGAACACCTCGGCCTCGGCCATCGACAGTGGGGCCTCCAAACCCAAAGCCACTGCTAAGGGGAAGGACCCCGCCTCTACACTGCTGCGGGGGTCGGCGACCGCTGAACAACGGTGGCCTACACTGCCACTTGCTCCACGGTAGCAGCGACTGTTTTCACTCTCAATGAGGACACCTTTGAGACCACCCTCTTCCTCTTCCTCGGAGCCTTGCTGCTAAGGTCCCCGCGCTGTGCCAACATATCATCGAAGCCCATAGTTTCTGCAACAACAAAAAGAAAAAAAAATGGGGGAGAAAAGAGGGTTATGCACAAGTAATACCAGACTCAAAAAGAAGAACGCGAGGATAAAAATAAACCGCATATTAGGGTTTATATGGCTGAGAGCCGTAAAGAGCACCTCCTCGGTCAGGTCCCTCCAATCAAACTTCAGCCGATCGAGAAGCGTCTGAACCTTCTTGTCTTCGTCAGGGCTGAGCACCGGGCTCTCCTTCACCCTCCTCGAGACTTCTTTGACCCAAGTCATCGGGATGATCCATGGCTCTCGACTCCGGATAAGGAAGTACTTGTCCCTCCAATGCTTTATCGAGTCGGGGCAACTGACGAGCTTGGCGCCATATCAGGTAGAACCTGAACTCTGACTCATGTTGTTGATGAACCTGGTATACAGTCCACAGCACCCTCAAATCCGACTCGAGCCCCGCCGCCTGACAGTGAAGGATGAACCCGTTGATCAGCCCCCACACGTTTGGCATGTACTGCACTGGGCTGATCCGAAACCACCGCAACACATCGACGGCGAAAGGCTGTAGAGGGAGCCGCACCCTGGCTATGAAGGCATCGACAGGCCAGAAGCACTTGTTCATCGGCATCGGAGAATTGGCCTTCACTCCGAGCCCTGGCAACATCAGTTCGAACTCTTCAGGGATCTGAAACACTCCCGAATCGATGCCAAATCTGCCTCATTGAGTATAGAAATCGTCTCGTCGACCTCCGAAGTCTCTTTGGCGGCATTCTCCTCGAGGCTCTGCCCCTTATCGTACATTATACGCTCAGCCTGTTCTTCCGAAAGGTCCTGAACCCTCTGAAGTCCGGTCAGCACCCCGGGCATTCTGCCAAACTCCCCCATCCTTCGCTGATTCTCAACCACGGTCTCCACTACGACCGAAGAAGACCCTTCTACAGCTTTGCCTTTGTCGATTAAAGGAACTTGGCTCGAGGTCAGCTCACGAGCTAAAGTAGGGGAGGTTTCCTGCCTCGGAGGAAAGCTAGACATTCTCTAAAAATAAACTAAGTGTGAGATACCTTGATGTGACAACAACGGTCGGAAAAATAACCAGAAATCGGTAAAATCTCGCCTGAAACTCCTGCTAGTGAAAAAGAATCACTTGAGTTAAAACTAAAGAGTGAACAAATAAGAAAGGGGGTGAAGTTTAATAGAGGGGGCACACTAATCGAGACTAAAAGGCCTAAAAAACTCAAAGGCCAGGCCCATTAACCGCAAGACGACAAAAAATGGTGAGAACTCAACAGGCATTTGACTGGTCAACGGTCAAACGGTCAACGAGCAACATGTCATTCTCCTGGACTTCGGTAACCTGTGTCGAGCACTCTTGCCACCGACATCCAAATGCGAGAAAAAAATCTCTCCTGGACCTCGGCAACATGTGCCGAGCACTCTTACCACCGACGTCCAAATATGAGAAAAAATTTCTCCTGGACTTTGGCAACGTGTGTCGAGCACTCTTGCCCCCGACGTCCAAATACGAGAAAAATCTCTCCTGAACTTCGGCAACCTGTGCCGAGCACTCTTGCCACCGACGTCCAAATGCGAGAAAAAACCTCTCCTGGACCTCGGCAACCTGTGTCGAGCACTCTTGACACCAACTTCCAAATGTGAGAAAAAATCTCTCCTGGACTTCGGCAACGTGTGCAAAGCACTCTTACCACCGACGTCCAAATGCGAGAAAAAATTTCTCCTGGACTTCGGCAACGTGTTCCGAGCACTCTTGCCACAGACGTCCAAATGCGAAAAAAATCTCCCATCGACTTTGGCAACCTGTGCTGAGCACTCTTTCCACTGACGTCCAAATGCAAGAAAAAGTCTCTCCTGGACTTCGGCAACGTGTGCATAGCACTCTTGCCACCGACATCCAAATGCGAGAAAAAAATTTTCCTGGACTTCGGCACCCTGTGCCGAGTACTCTTGCCATCGACATCCAAATGCAAGAAAAAATCTCCCTTGGACTTCGGCAACCTGTGCCAAGCACTCTGGCCACCGACGCCCAAATGCGAGAAAAAATCTCCCCTGGACTTCGGAAACTTGTGCCGAGAACTCTTGCCACCGACGACCGAATGCAAGAAAAAATCTCTCCTGGACTTCGGCAACCTGTGCCGAGCACTCTTGCCACCGACGTCCCAATGCAAGAAAAAGTCTCTCCTAGACTTCGGCAACGTGTGCCGAGCACTCTTCCCACCGGCGTCCCAATGCGAGAAAAATCTCCCCTGGACTTTGGCAACCTGGGCCAAGCACTCTTGCCACCGGCGTCCAAATGTGAGAAAAAATCTCTTCTGGACTTCGGCAACGTGTGCCGAGCACTCTTGCCACTGACGTCCAAATGCGAGAAAAAATCTCTCCTGGACTTCGGCAACGTGTGCCGAGCACTCTTGCCATCGACGTCCAAATGCAAGAAAAATCTTCCCTGGACTTCGGCAGCCTGTGCCAAGCACTCTTGCCACCGACGTCCAAATGTGAGAAAAAAAATCTCTCGTGGACTTCGGCAACGTGTCCCAGGCACTTTTGCCACCGATGTCCAAACGCGAGAAAATGCGTTGACTGGTCAATGGTCAACGGTCAACGGTCAATGATCAAAGGTCAAAGTGCCACGTGTCGCGCTCTTGGACTTCAACAACGGGTGCCGAGCGCTCTTGCCACTGACGTCCAAACGCGAGAAAATGCGTTGAATGGTCAACGGTCAACGGTCAACGATCAATGGTCAACGGTCAAAGTGCCACATGTCGCACCCTTGGACTTTTGCAACAGTTGCCGAGCGCTCTTGCCACCGACTCCCAATGGTGGACAATTGCTTGCCTCCCGATGCGTGCTCCAGATCCAACCACCCAGATCCAGCCACGTCAGCAACGTACTGATCCGCCCATGATCGCTCAGAAATTCGTGCCAGCAACACGATGGACGTCCCAGATCGTGCCACGTCATTATTTCCATGATTAATCCTTTTATTTTAATTATAATTCGAATTAATTATTTAAAAATTATGAAAAACAATTCAAAAATTCAAAAAATTAATTAAAAATTATAAAAAATAATTATAAAATCGGGGAGAATATTTTAAGCTCTGGGAAAAATAATTGTTGATTAGAATAATTAATTGGTGCTTTTTGAAACCAGATTATTGCGTCGCAAAATTAAAAAAATGATTCGAAAAATAGTTTAAAAAATCGGGAAAAATCACCAAAAATCAAGAAGAGCCTAAGAAGTATTTTAGGTGTGTTTCCAGCTCAGAAAAATATCGTTACTCCTCGAACAAGATCTGAACTCCCTTTAACAATTCCGATAAAGTCCTGTACGCTATTGAAACAGTAAAACTACTTCCCAAAGGCTGTAACTCACAATCTTTAGGAGTGGGGGGCTCGTGATATAGCTAAAAAGAGATTAAATCAGGACCGTTCAAATTGGGCACGGATCTTAAAGCTTACAGGGGCAAAACGGTAACTTCATCTACAAACGGGTCCGAAATGGGAACTGGGTTTCTTTCCCAAAGTCCAGTAACCCATAAACAGATCTGTCCTATTGGATACAGGTACCAACCCAGAAGGATATAGAGGGATTCAGATTCGTAATTATCCCTAAGAGGTGGTTTTAACCACTTCTATCCATCCACACCGGGAAGTAGAGATTTATTCTTATCTCGAAATGGATCCCTAAGGTGATTATAAATACCCCTCTCCCCCCACTGTTACAAGGTAATGAATCTTTGCCTACCTAGACTCTTTCTTAATCTTCCTGGTTATTGACAAGAGCGTCGGAAGTTTCATCGCCGAGATCCATCCTGGTGTATCGGACTTTGTGTAGGTTCGTGGCAGCGCCAAGGAAGCTCGCTTTACTATTTTTCTCAAAGAACTTACAAATTTGTTTGTTTGCTCCCACACCCAAAATCAGCAGCAACATGTACAAAAGATCAAGTTTTGCTAGTAGCATATAATTTTGCTTCTAGGTTGTTAGAAGACTTTTATGGTTGCTTATATATGATTCATTTGTCGCATACATAGCCAGTTGGCTCGTATGTAATTCGTTTAGCTCATACGTAGCTAGTTGGCCCATATGTAAGTTGTTTTGCTCGTTTGTAGCTTATTAACTAATACGAAGTTTGTTGTGCTCGTCTAGGGTGATATCATTGCCCTAGAGGCCATCGACCTATAAGACATGTATTTATTTTACTCATCGTGGACTGTGGATGAATCACCCCTTGTGCACTGTCAGATCTTAACCGGTGTAGGTTGATAGCGGGCTGAGAGCGTAAACGGAATCCAAGTTCATGGTAGTAGCATGCGAATAAATTCGTATTGCCGGGGTCTTGGATCGATGAGCTGTGAGCAGGATCCTTAGGGATTCTGGTAAGTCTAGGTTGAGCACCAAGTAGAGTTATCTTGCAAAGTCTAACTTAAGACCTAGCATGTTGTGTTAGTACTGTTGTCATCCCTCGGATTGTTTAGGGTTAGTGACATCGTTAGGGTAGTAACTTATGGCTATTACTACTTAACCTTTATTTATTATCATTTTGCCCAAGGAAAAAAGTTGGTATTAAGGGGTGATACCTTATGATCCGACCTATTCTATAGGACAACACTAGGTGGTGTTATTAGTTATACCCTTCCTGTAAAAGGGATACGGTCTGTGTCTTCTCACGAGTTGGGAGCACGGGATCTGTATCTCGTCTATTAATTTCTGAAGTGTCGTGATAAGGGCGGGAAGTTTCTGTCGGAGCTAGGGGATGGACCCCTGAAACTCCGTCATGTTCTATATCAGGAAAGACGAACAGGCCATAGACTACGGTCTATAAGCTAGAGGGCCACAGGGGATGCTTCGAGCTAAACTGTGTTGTAGTTAACTCCGAGGGTTCGTCAGATTTTTTAGTGAGGTCTGGTACGCCAGGCAATAGTGGCAAATGGAGACACCACTGTATGACTGCGAATGGCGGGATTAGACCGTTTCAAAGCAACCTCATTAGTCACGCTGTATCTTTAGGAACAGGTTGAGTACAAGACTAGAATTCATGGTGCGGATTCAAATCCCTATATATGAAGAAATGACTTGATATAGGCGTATGTATTTATGGGGTGCATAATGTCCAGAGACTCGCCTGCATTAGAATAAGTGCATTCTTGCATTAGTTAATCTTGAATTAGAGTCTAAGTCATAACATACACTGACAAATCAATTATATATACACATTTCTCTTTTCACCAATCTGTTTGTATAAAGGTGAGATGCGCTGCTAGTCATCAGCCTTAAAGCATCAGTATATGTACTAACATCCCCACTTCAATAGGTACTGGATTGCAAAACTACAGGTACAGGATTCAGGAGGACTCAAAGCAAGAGAAGCAAAGTGATGATTTTTCATTTCAATTATAACATCTGTTGTAATTTATTTTATGTTGAGAAGCATCCAAGTGAAAGTACCAAGTGAAAGTACCAAGTGTTATATATTATTCATTGCACTAGCCGGTGGTTGTACTTGCCTATGAGGGGACACGTGTAGTGCCTTCTCACTTATTGGGAGCACGGGTTATGTGATCTCTTCTGTTAATTTCTGAAGTACTGTGATAAGAACGAGAGGTTAACGGTAGGTTCTCCTATAAGGAGTAGGGGAATGGACCCTACCAATCCGTCAAGTTCTATGTTGTTGGGTACGGACAGAGAACTAGAGTGCGCTCTACGTGTCTCGGCGCCACTTGGTGAGCTTGCGGGCTACCTTGATGTTCGTAGCAACTTTTGAGTGAGGTCTGCGTGCCTGTATAGTGGAAAACATGGATACTATTATTGACTGCAGTGGCAGAATTAGACCGAACCACTACAACCTCATCAATCACTAGTTTACTGTCAGGAACTGGTATAAGTACAAGAGTATGATGTATAGCAGGGGATCGAACCCTGTGATCTGGAGACTACGAACTCCTTGGAAAGTATGTAGTATGAGATGCATATGTTACCATTGAAGTTGCATTTGGAAAAGTATGTAGTTTGGGATGCATACGTTTCCAAATGAATTGCATAAGAGTAAGTGCATTGCGTGCATTTGGAATTGTGCATTAGACTCCAGGGCATGGCATACGCTAACACTTGTGATTTAACTACACATTTTCCTTTTTGCATCAAAGTCACTGGTTTTATCAGTATTGCGTCAGTTGCATTCAACTGACGTGTCCACAGTTCGTTTAGTTGCAGAACTACTGGATAATGGAAGCAGGAGACTCGAGCGTTACAATGGAGATTGTAATTTTTGTATAGTAAAATTTTATTGATGTAATTCATGTTGTAAAATTTATGTAAGATTGTATTGTACAATGTAACATTCTAAGATGCAATAAAAGTTTTTAATTTTCTGTATTTTTCTGTGTTGTGAGACTATTTGAAGTAAAGATTTTTGGCTTCTATCTTAAGTTTCCTGGGTACGGAACTCAGGGCAATACAATACCATTCATCCCCAAGAACAACATGGGTGCTCATCCGGGATCAAGCGGAAGAATACGAATGAAGAGGGACACAAAAAGTCCCAGAAGGATTCGGGTCAGCGCCAACTTCTCCAGTGTCTTGTTTCAAGAAATTCACTCTGCTCAATGCCAATAACTCCACAATCCTCATGGAAGTTGACAAGGATGGGCTCCTTCAACCTCCCCATAAGATGAACGGTTCACGTAAGAGAAGGAACAAAAACAAGTGGTGTGCATTTTAAGTAAGAGAAGAGCATAACTCAAATGACTTCCCGGCCAATCTATATCTCGTTGAATAAGTACGTGAGAAGTCTGCCTTGCAAAGACACATCTACTAGAAGAGGGTATGAAAGTTATACAACAAGAAGGTCTATCCGACCAACCTCAAAGAGGGGAACCTTGTAACGCCCCGAATTCCAAACACAGGTAATTCGTAGCACAAACAAGATATTTTACTTCAACTTCGTACAAAAATAAAAGGAATTTAAAACTTTTCCATTACATTGTCTTTAATTACAACACACAGCAGAAATTTACATGAAAGAATTACAACTTTAACATTCAATAACTTCATTCTGGCAATATCATTCATCATCAAACACCTTTCCATGTCTCTCGCTAATCCAAGTCCTGTAACTTGAAAACTGCGGGCACATCAGTTGCATACAACTGACGCAATGCTACAATACAGCGATTCTACTATTTTAACAATCACAATCTTGAAAGCAGAAATAGGAAATGTGGCTATCCTAAACATGTCAGTGTATGATATGATCCTAATGCCTAATGAAGACACTTAATGCAATACTAATGCATACTTGTTCGGATTCTATGCATCTCATACTACATAGGTCCAAGGGCAATCCTTTAACGCACTCCACAATATAAAGTTCAATCCTTTGTTATGAAATCCTACTACGGTAACTAATGTAATGTTTATATTTCCTTTGAGTATCTGGTCCTGCCTCGATAATTTTTGAGAATCGTTCTTCCAGCGCAATTATTTTGGAAATCATGTCTCACACCCCGATAATTCTGGAGTCAAAACCAACATCGCAAGCCATATGGTACCTCATCACACAAATATCCCATGAGCGTCGCCTCGATCCCGATAATTCTTGAGATAAATCCCACACTACAAGTGATTTTAGATATCTTCCTCACACCCCGATAATTCTTGAAAGTACGAAATGACAGATAACATAAAGACATCAAGTGGAGCTAAACTAAGTGTCATGTGTAGAAAACAGGAAAACCAAATGCATAAAACCAAGCCAAGAAACAATTACTCTAGATGCAGACTCTCTAATGCGTACTTGTCGAAGTCTATGCATCCCATTCTACATAGGTTCGGTGCAAGCCCTTAACGTCTTCTCTTCATAGGGTTCAATCCCCGCGTTATGAACTAATCCTAACACGATGACTACTACGAGATAAAGATAAACCATGGATAGTATCTCATGCCCAATAATTCCGGAGATGGATCCCACACCCAAGATATTTCACTTGAATAATTACGGAGATCATCCCACACCGAAACATTGACACATCACCACAATATACCACATGTGCTTCACCTCGACTCCGATAATTCCGGAGATCAATCCCACACCACAAATAGTTACCGTGATAATTCCGGAGATTGTCCCACACCACAAGACTGTGATAATTCTGGAGACATATCCCACACCACTAATAATCTACTGTGATAATTTCGGAGATTAAATCCCACACCGAAAGCCATACTGAGGTTCTTGACTCATGTTCCCGTTCATCATATCACCACTAGTACCTGTCCTTAATATTTTGGGTTAATTAATTACTTAACGAATCTCCTAGAGTGGTATACCCTACCGGCCTAAATTCAAATCCAAATAACTGAAATGGCTCACTGGGCCTCAACAAATAACTCAACACCGGCATACTAGGGTCATACGCCTCTAGAGACTCAACTCAAATATCCAAACAAGGTTCCACTAAACCAAGTGGCTCAACTAAATGTCTCAAATGAAATACTTATCTGAATATCTCAAAGTCAATTGCTTAATCATATACTGAACTGAATGACAAGTATGTACTAAATTATCTGAGAAACCAATCATTCGAATTAACACTGAAGTTTACAAATATCCTTCGGTACTAGTCGACTCATACTGATGATAAGTCGACTGTCCAGAGGACCAAATTCAAGATTTTACAAAAATAAACTAAGTCATTTAACAGTCGACTTAAGAATGGATCAGTCGACTTACCCAAAGTAATTTCCAATAATCTTCTCAAAAATATTCTAAGTAAATAAGTCGACTGAAAGGGTTATAGGTCGACTGTCCAGAAGGACTAATAATTTTTACAAAAATAATTTCTTCAGTGGACCAGTCGACTGCCTATGAGCTAGGTCGACTGTCCAGAACAACTTTTTCAACAATTCTAAAATAAAGTGTCAGGCTCATACCAATCGACTGCACAGTAGGCCAGTCGGCTGTCGACCTACAGATTTCAAAATTAGGTCTGATTACAAAAATCAAAATCTGAAGCTTTCAAATGATCAATGCTTATGAAAATAGTTCGTATTCAGGAAAATAATAAATCTCAACAAATCTTCATCAGGTATATGTATATATATCACTCAAAACATCAATATGTCAAAATTTAGGTTCTCATGTTCTAAATCACAAATTCTTTTATTAGGGTTTTACAATATCTAGATATCTTTCACAAATCTAAATAAAAATCTGACTCATAAACTAATGCCCAGATGTTCATACCCAATCTCAACATGTTTTTAGCACACAATTTCAATAATAAAGATCTACTATTTCGTTCACAACTATTCACATGATTCATATCACAAAACAAGATCTATATTGTCCACAACATCAGATCAACACATCAATGATACTTGCACACATAGATCAATCAACAAGACAAATTATAATACTCACAAAATCAAATAATCAAAACAAGGTCACTCACATGAATCAAACAACAAAACAATTTCTATATCTCTGGCCTTAGATTTTGAGAAAAGTCCACGAAAAAGAATCCTTCTTTTGCTAGATCCAAAGACTCCTTTCTCCACCAAAATAGATCTCCAAAAATTTCTGTATTTTATCAGCAATGACGGCTGGGAGGAAAATCTCTTAAATATCCCGGATTGAATATTAGGGTTTTACCCACACTTTGCAAAACAGCCCTTTCCAAAATACAATTTACATATATGGATCATTCTTTGGAAATTCCATCAAAACTCATTTAAATTTGGTTTTAAAAGAAAACATACTTCTAAATTTCAACCAATACTGATCCAAAACGTCCAGAATATACAGTTTACACTTTAACCTTTAAAAATGTCAGTTTTGCAAAAAGGTCTTTCTTTTCTCAAAAATTGCAAATAGTTCCAATTAATTTCAGAAAAATCTGGAAAAATACTAAATAATTCCCAAATATTAAATGATGATTTTTCATAAAGAAAATTTTACTTTCAAACTTCTCAAAAGTCATTTGCACGTGTTTTGCACGTGTAAAAAGATAAATCTTTTTAGAAAATATTAATTAAATCTCCAAAAATCAATTTAAATACATTTTCAAATATAAAAATAATATTTGAAAATACGGGGTTCTACATCACTCCCTCCTTAGAAGAGTTCTGTCCTCAGAACTACTAATGAGTCCAAACCTCATACCAACAAAGAAATCAACATCTCATAAATGGAAACATAATTCAAACAATTGCATAAGGCAACTTAATCAAAATAGAAGAAATGCAACTCAAATCAAAGTACTATCATTCAAAGAATTACAATCACACAAAAGAAATACACTCATGCAAAAAGTTCAGGGAAGTCCTTTTGCATGCGGCCTTCAGGCTCCCAAGTAGCCTCCTCGAACTGCTGATTCCTCCACAACACCTTGACCATAGGTATCACCTTGCGCCTGAGAACTTTCTCTCTACGGTCAACGATCTCAACAGGTCATTTCTTGTAACTCAAGTTCACCTGTAACCCTTCAGGAACCTCTGCCAACTGATGATTCTGATCCGGCACATACTTCCTCAACAATGACACATGGAATACATCATGCACTTGTGCCAATTCCTCTGGAAGCTTCAATCTATACGTTGTCTTGCCAATCCGCTCCATGATCCTGTATGGACCAATGTACCTTGGCGCCAACTTGCCTCCCTTACCAAACCTGATCACTCCTTTGGTCGGAGAAACCTTGAGAAAAACTGCATCCCCAACCTCAAACTCCAAGTCTCTTCGTCGTGTATCAGCATAACTCTTCTGCCGACTCTGAGCCTCAACGAACCTCTTACGAATCAGCTCAATCTGCTCTGACGTCTGCTGCACAATCTCAGGACCATACATCTGCCTCTCGCCAACCTCATACCAACAAACAGGTGTCCTGCACCTCCGCCCGTACAAAGCGTCATACGGTGCCATCCCAATACTCGCATGGTAACTGTTGTTATAAGCAAACTCAACCAATGCCAAATATCTCTCCCAACTACCACCGAAATCCATAACACAAGCCCTCAACATATCTTCCAGCACTCGATTCACCCTCTCCGTCTGACCATCGGTCTGTGGATGAAAAGTAGTACTGAAATCAGTTCTGGTGCCTAAAGCTGCTTGTAGGCTCTTCCAAAACCTTGAAGTAAACCTTGCATCTCTGTCGGAAACAATCGACACAGGAACTCCATGAAGTCTCACAATTTTCCCAATGTACAACTCAGCCAATTTCTCCATCGACCAAGTAATCTTCATGACTAGAAAATGAGCCGACTTAGTCAAATGGTCCACAACAACCCAAATCGAGTCATTGCCCTTCTAACTCCTCGGTAAACCTGTGATGAAATCCATACTGATATTCTCTCACTTCCACTCCGGAATGGGTAACGGCTGTAACAAACCTCCAGGTCTCTGATTTTCTGCTTTGATCTGCTGACAAGTTAGACACCTTGCCACAAAATCTGCTACATCCCGCTTCATACCAGACCACCAAAAGTGCTGTTTGATGTCCCTGTACATCTTTGTGCCTCCTGGATGAACTGACAACAATGTACTGTGTGCTTCCTGCAAGATACTCTCTCTCAAATCTGCATTATCTGGAACACACAACCTCTCACCCATCCAAAGAACTCCATCTTGGGCACGAAACTCCAATAGCTTGCCTTCTGAAACCTGTTGCAACATCTTCTGAATCTCCGAATCTGATCTCTGACCTTCCATAATCCTCTCTCTCAAGGACGGCTGCAGCCTCAACTGAGCCAAAGATGCCCCTAAACCTTGCAGTACCACCTCGATACCTGCCTGATCGATCTCTGCTGCCAACTCTCTTCGAGTAGTGATCAAACTCGATAAACTACTCTTCCTGCTAAGTCCATCAGCCACCACATTCGCTTTGCCCGGATGATACTTGATCTCGGGACGAATGTCTTCCAATACCTCCAACCACCTTCTCTGCCGAAGATTAAGATCCTTCTGCTGATAAATGTACTTCAGGCACTTGTGGTCAGTGTACATATTAACCTTCTCACCATAAATATAATGCCTCCACAGCTTCAAGGCATAAATGATAGCTGCTAGCTCCAAATCATGCGTCGGGTAATTCTTCTCATGCGGACGCAATTGCCTCGAACCATAAGCAATAACCTTGCCTTCTTGCATCAAGACACAACCCAAACCTCTGAGAGATGCATCACTGTAGATATCATAATCCTTCCCAGCTTGCGGCAAAGCTAAGATAGGTGCAGTAGTCAACCTTTCCTTTAACTCAAGGAAACTCTCCTCGCACTTATTAGTCCACAAAAATGCCACACTCTTCTGGGTCAAACCTGTCAAAGGAACAGTAATCTGAGAATAACCCTGGATAAATCTCCTGTAGTAACCAGCTAAACCCAAGAAACTCCTGACTTCCTTCACAGACGTCGGCCTGGGCCAATCCTTCACTGCTTCAACTTTCTGAGGGTCAGTAGCTATTCAACTTTCTGAGGGTCAGTAGCTACTCCCTCCTTAGAAAGAATATGACCAAGGAAAGCTACCTCAGACTTCCAAAACTCACACTTCGACAACTTGGCATACAAGCTATGCTCCTGCAATTTCTGTAATACCGCTGTCAAGTGCTTAGAATGCTCCTTCTCCGACTTCGAATATACCAAAATATCGTCGATGAAAACCACCACGAAGGAATCAATAAATGGCCTCAAAACCCGATTCATCATATCCATAAACACTGCTGGCGCATTCGTCAACCCGAATGGCATTACCAGAAACTCATAGAGTCCATGACGAGTCCTGAAAGCTGTCTTACTCACATCTTCCTCCTTGACTCGAACCTGATGATACCCCGACCTCAAGTCAATCTTCGAAAACACAGCTGCTCCTCGAAGCCTGCGAACAAATCATCAATCCGCGGCAGTGGATACTTGTTCTGAATAGTCACCCTATTCAACTCCCGATAGTCAATGCACATCCTCATTGACCCATCCTTCTTCTTGACTAATAGTACTGGCGCTCCCCACGGAGAAGAACTCGGCCTGATAAGCCCTTTGCTCAACAGCTCCTCAATCTGCTTCTTCACTTCATCCTGCTCTACAGGTGCCATCCTGTACGGAGCCTTGGAAATCGGCGCACTCCCCGGCTGAACATTTATGCAGAACTCCACATCTCTCTGCGGCGGTAATCCTGGAAAATCATCCAAGAACACCTGAGGAAAATCTCTGACAACCGGAATACCCTTGACTTCATCTGAAATTGCCATCTTAGATACCATTGCAGTCACCTTCGGAATCTTCTTCTTCCCTTGGAAAGTCACTGCAGGTCCACCTGGTGCTTTCACCAACACCTCCTTCTGCTTGCATTCGATTGTGGCATCATATATTGCCATCCAATCTATGCCCACGATGACATCCACACCCAAAACTTTCAGCTCGATCATATCAATGCCGAACAACCTCCCACCAATCTCGATATCACAGCCCTCGTAATATCGATCCGCAATCAACTCTTCACCTGACGGCGTTGCCACCGACAAAATCCTGCCTGGAAACAACTTAGGTTCCACACCTAAGATCTTTGCAAAACTTGGCGATAGAAAAGTATGCGATGAACCAGTGTCAAATAAAACCTTTGCCTTTATTCCATTAATTAAAACAACTCCTGTTACAATAAGAATGATACTCAATCTTAAATTGTTCTCAAATAAAGGTTTCATTTATTACATTGATTCAAAATAAAAATCAGAATTCTTGCATACCCTGTATTACATCTTCCGAGTTACCAGCGTCTTCCTCGGTTAATGCAAATACTCGCCCTTGCCTCTTCTAAAATTTGCTCCCACCAGAACCATCTTTCCTCAATTGTGGACAATGAGACTGAGAATGTTCTGCCTACCCACACTGGGAACAAACCTGATTTGCCAACTTCGGACATGCTGACCTGTAATGTCCTGCCTCCTTGCAGTAATAACAGGTCACTCCTTGAGCTGCAGGTGCCTTCTGCACTGGGTCACTAAATTTGGCCTGCTTCGCAGGGAATCCCTTCCCACTCTGGCCTGATGCTGGCCTCTTGTTTCGGTTCCATGTATCTTGCTTCTTCTGGAACTGGTCCATGTCCTCTTCAGTCATGGCTGCTCTCCTGACCAGCTTGTCGAACCGTCTGATACCCAATGGAATCATCCTCGACCTCAAGTTTGGCCTCAAGCCCTGCTCAAACTTTTTGGCCTTCTTTGCTTCATTAACGACCAACTCTGGTGCATACCGCGAAAGCTGAGCAAATTTGGTCTCATACTCCCGCACGGTCATGCTGCCCTGCTGAAGGTTCAAGAACTCAGTCGTCTTCTTCTCCTGAATATCTAGGGGAAAGAAGCGATCTCTGAACTCCTCCAGAAAAGCTTCCCATGTCAACGGCTGGTCTCCCAAAGCCCTTTTTACTGACTCCCACCAGACACCAGCGTCCTTCTCAAGCTGCATCGAAGCTAACTTCACCTTGCTGGCTGCTGGAGTCTCCGATACCTCGAAGATCATCTCCATCTTCCGAATTCAATCATCTGCTGCGGTTGGATCAGCTTGCCCCTCAAAGACTGGCGGCCTCATCCTCTTAAAGGATTCAATCTGCTTGATAGGGTCGGCGTTCACCAATCCATGTCTAGCTCCATGATTTGGCTGCGGATTCTGCTGCTGATTCTGAGCTTGCGCCACATTGAATGCCATCAGTGTGTTCAGCGTCTGGTACACCTTGGCGAATTCAGCCTCAAGGTCGATCCCATTTCCTCGGGAACTACCAGATCCATCCTCATTGTTGCCACCATTCCTGCCCCTGGGTGCAACTATTTTGAATACTACAAAACGAGGGAAAAGTTAGAGCATCACACACACAATTCAAATTCACATCAATATCCTTTGGCAAAATCTCAATTGAATCCCAAAGGTAAAACATCATATTCAATTCTATGTGATACTCACTCTTTAATGTCCACACCTAGGTATACACACACTAGTGTCCACACCTAGGTTATCTTTATGTCATGTTTAGTATTACTATTGAAATGTCGCTCTGATACCAACCTCCGTAGCGCCCCGAATTTCTAATAAGATATCTTAGAAAATACGTGGCACATTCCCAGTGATCCACTTCAATACAATATTAAACATAACCAACACCACTAAAATTTTCAAACATTTATTACAACAAAACCTTACATTGCACAGCGGAATTCAAAAATCTCAACGACAAATTTATCTCAAAACTGTTATTACAATTTTACACAAACACTTAAGAATCAATTTATCTCAAATATGGCTCTAGCATCCAAATCTCCATCACTAAGCAACTACCTGCAACATGTGAGGCTAGAGATGATCCCTAACCCCCAAAACTAGCGGGGTCAGCCATAAATGGTGTGAAAGATATAAAAATGAACAAACAACGTAAAAGATCATACCTCATAAATTCTTAAACAACAGCTACTAAATGATTATGGAAAGTACGAAATGACAGATAACATAAAGACATCAATTGGAGCTAAACTAAGTGTCATGTGTAGAAAACAGGAAAACCAAATGCATAAAACCAAGCCAAGAAACAATTACTCTAGATGCAGACTCTCTAATGCGTACTTGTCGAAGTCTATGCATCCCATTCAACATAGGTTCGGTGCAAGCCCTTAACGTCTTCTCTTCATAGGGTTCAATCCCCGCGTTATGAACTAATCCTAACACGATGACTACTACGAGATAAAGATAAACCATGGATAGTATCTCATGCCCGATAATTCCGGAGATGGATCCCACACCCAAGATATTTCACTTGAATAATTCCGGAGATCATCCCACACCGAAACATTGACACGTCACCACAATATACCACATGTGCTTCACCTCGACTCCGATAATTCCGGAGATCAATCCCACACCACAAATAGTTACCGTGATAATTCCGAAGATTGTCCCACACCACAAGACTATGATAATTCCGGAGACATATCCCACACCACTAATAATCTATTGTGATAATTCCGGAGATTAAATCCCACACCGAAAGCCATACTGAGGTTCTTGACTCATATTCCCGTTCATCATATCACTACTAGTGTCTGTCCTTAATATTTTGGGTTAATTAATTACTTAACGAATCTCCTAGAATGGTATACCCTACCGGCCTAAATTCAAATCCAAATAACTGAAATGCCTCACTGGGCCTCAACAAATAACTCAACACCGGCATACTAGGGCCATACGCCTCTAGAGACTCAACTCAAATATCCAAACAAGGTTCCACTAAACCAAGTGGCTCAACTAAATGTCTCAAATGAAATACTTATCTGAATATCTCAAAGTCAATTGCTTAATCATATACTGAACTGAATGACAAGTATGTACTAAATTATCTGAGAAACCAATCATTCGAATTAACACTGAAGTTTACAAATATCCTTCGGTACTAGTCGACTCATACTGATGATAAGTCGACTGTCCAGAGGACCAAATTCAAGATTTTATAAAAATAAACTAAGTCATTTAACAGTCGACTTAAGAATGGATCAGTCGACTTACCCGAAGTAATTTCCAATAATCTTCTCAAAAATATTCTAAGTAAATAAGTCGACTTAAAGGGTTATAGTTCGACTGTCCAGAAGGACTAATAATTTTTACAAAAATAATTTCTTCAGTGGACCAGTCGACTGCCTATGAGCTAGGTCGACTGTCCAGAACAACTTTTTCAACAATTCTAAAATAAAGTGTCAGGCTCGTACCAGTCGACTGCATAGTAGGCCAGTCGGCTGTCGACCTACAGATTTCAAAATTAGGTCTGATTACAAAAATCAAAATCAGAAGCTTTCAAATGATCAATGCTTATGAAAATAGTTCGTATTCAGGAAAATAATAAATCTCAACAAATCTTCATCAGGTATATGTATATATATCACTCAAAACATCAATATGTCAAAATTTAGGTTCTCATGTTCTAAATCACAAATTCTTTCATTAGGGTTTTACAATATCTAGATATCTTTCACAAATCTAAATAAAAATCTGACTCATAAACTAATGCCCAGATGTTCATACCCAATCTCAACATGTTTTTAGCACACAATTTCAATAATAAAGATCTACTATTTCGTTCACAACTATTCACATGATTCATATCACAAAATAAGATCTATATTGTCCACAACATCAGATCAACACATCAATGATACTTGCACACATAGATCAATCAACAAGACAAATTATAATACTCACAAAATCAAATAATCAAAACAAGGTCACTCACATGAATCAAACAACAAAATAATTTCTATATCTCTGACCTTAGATTTTGAGAAAAGTCCACGAAAAAGAATCCTCCTTTTGCTAGATCCAAAGACTCCTTTCTCCACCAAAATAGATCTCCAAAAATTTCTGTATTTTATCAACAATGACGGCTGGGAGGAAAATCTCTTAAATATCCCGGATTGAATATTAGGGTTTTACCCACACTTTGCAAAACAACCCTTTCCAAAATACAATTTACATATATGGATCATTCTTTGGAAATTCCATCAAAACTCATTTAAATTTGGTTTTAAAAGAAAATATACTTCTAAATTTCAACCAATACTGATCCAAAATGTCCAGAATATACAGTTTACACTTTAACCCTTAAAAATGTCAGTTTTGCAAAAAGATCATTCTTTTCTCAAAAATTGCAAATAGTTCCAATTAATTTCAGAAAAATCTGGAAAAATACTAAATAATTCCCAAATATTAAATGATGATTTTTCATAAAGAAAATTTAACTTTCAAACTTCTCAAAAGTCATTTGCACGTGTTTTACACGTGTAAAAAGATAAATCTTTTTAGAAAATATTAATTAAATCTCCAAAAATCAATTTAAATACATTTTCAAATATAAAAATAATATTTGAAAATACGGGGTTCTACAGCCCATACTTCATCACTTCTCCCTCTAATGCCTGTCCCTAGGTTTAATTACAGGACATAGAACTAGCTTACCCACCGGACTTAAACTCAAACACTGAGAATGTTAGCCCACACTGGCTACTTCTTAAAGAGAAAGTTAACCCACACTTGCTACTTCTCAAATTTTCACATATTATAATCTGCCGGCACTTTGGGTCTCACTCAGTCTCTAGAATCCAACCATCTCAACACAGAGATCCTCTAGATTATTCTTAACCTTTCACAAAATTTCTCATTCATTATACTTCATTTAAATTCTCTTATTCATTCTCTTTTAATTTATCAATCTTATCTCATTATTTCTTAATTTGTCATTTAACAATTTTCATGAGTTTCAAATTAAACTCGCTTTTAAAATGAAATAATTTTTCCTTGAAATAAATCCAAATAATCTATTAGATGTACCCTCTCATGTATAATGTAATTTTAATCTCAAAATAAATCTTAGATATATATAGAATTCTTCCAAAATGTTCCAATAATATACTAGGATAATTTAAACCCCTTCTTAATTAAAAATGCATGTAAATTTGCAAATAGTGATAATATAAAAAAACAAAATAAACTGACTCCATCCGGAGTCAAACCCACACACAGCAGCACCCCAAACCGCAGCCCACAACCAGTGATCTGACTCACTGTTAGTGCCAAATCATCCCAAAAACAACTTTTAAGTCTATATTTACTTATTTTAGAATTGTAAAGGAACTTCAAAAAAAAGGAGTTCGTAAGGCTCGAACCCGACACTCGAGAGCTTTACACAGCGCCCCCAACCCAGTGCCAAGACCAGCCAGTCAAGCCTACAATTCTGATTATATTACTATTGCAATTCATTTATCTGTTTCCCAACTTTAATTAAAACATAAGCGATAGTTTGATTCCACAATCATTCGTATAACTCTTACACAGTATTCTACAAATTCCGTTAAATTTCCAGAAAGTAAAGATCATTTAATTCGACATAACTGACACGAATTTGCTTTTAATTCACTTAGGATTATTATGGAAATTTAACACCTAGTTTTCATGCATAAATTAGTTTAATCAAACTTAATTCCATAGTAGCTAAGAATACGGAAATGTCCATGAAATGAAATGAGAGCAACAAATCATCATAGCATTTTACAATGATATACTCTAATTACTCTGATATATGGCATGAAAAAATTCTCTCCTACAATAACTTAAACACAATCTTTAGAGTATTCTACACATACACATATCATATAGAATTTTAATCATCATCTACATATTTATGGTTAAGCATGCATAAATAAAATTCTTGAAAAAACTCCTACACATACACATATCAATTTAATCATCATCTACATATTTATGGTTAAGCATGCACAATCTACTAAAATATTAGAAAATAGTAGAAACACTCACCATCTTGAAGTATTCCCTAGTAAATTGACTCCTAGAAAAATAAGCTCCAACCTCCTCCTCCAATTATTTTCCGAGCTCCAAAAGAAAGAACCAATAGCAAGGAAATATTTGAAAGTGGTAAAATGAGGATTTCTTAAACATAGGCCGAATGGGGACATTTTATAAACGGAGAGAATATTGGAGGTTTTAATTTACCCTCTTAACCTATAACTACCCACAATCCTAATTAAACTCCCCACTAAATCCACTTAATTAAAACTTAATCAAAATTTATCACTCATGCAGTGGCCGGCCATTGTAGGTGAGAGCACGTGCACGTGCTACAATGTGTTTTGTGTGTGCACATACAATGCACACCAAACAATTAGGAATTAAATTTTATATGTTACTCAAATTAATATAAATTTAATAAAACTAGTTATAATAAAAGTTTCATACACAAATAAAAATAAACATACACACTTCATAAATTTTATTTTGAAAAGAATACAACCTGTTAACATGCACTGCAAACATGTGCATCACACGTAACAATAAATATTCAAATACATAGCTCTTGTCTATATCTGTTTGGGTGGATTTGAGCAACGGAGAAATGTATATAAATAATCGAAATATAACATACGTAAAAATATTTATATTGATAATGTTACGAATATTTCACGTAACGGTAGAATATACGTAATAGACATGTGCATTGAAAGCACGTGAAATGCACATAAAAACACAAAGTTTAAGATTAATATTTGAGTTGGCTAAAAAATGAGAAATAAAATAAATTCAAATACAAAAAAAATGAATTCAAGAGGACGGAAAATATTTATAAATAATCTAAATATGAAATACGTACAATATTTATATTAATAATGTTACGGGTATTACCTGTAACGGTACAAAATACACGTGTGTAACACACGTGGGGCAAAATTGTCATAACTCAATTTTGTAAGGTGTTAGGAATATACCAAGGACTTGGAACGTCGATCACCTAATGAAGTACAACGAGGACACTTGATCCCCTCCCTGAGTAGTTAGCTTCAAATATGTAATAAATGGTGACACTTATAACGGCCACAATATGTAATAAAGACTAGCAATTAAAGCGGCCACTTAGTTTGATTTGTTCAATAAAAAAATTGTGTTTTCTTTTGCAAGATTCTTGTACAACTCTCTTGATGCAAACAATGAGTTAGACACCAACTACTCATTAAACTCCCCAAAGGACGAGTTTAGAGTCCATACCCATAGTTCAAGAGTTGCTCTACCAACATGTAACCAAGCTAGTTTAGAACTCAACTTGCCATTCGAAGTGGTCCTGAAACTCGTTATTAACCCATTTGGAGTCCATACTCGTGGTTCAAGAGTTTCTATAGCAACTTGCAACCAATAAAGCTCAGAGCCCAACTCGCCACTTGATCTGCTCCTAAAATACCTAAAGGAGAAGTTCAGAGTCCATACACATGGTTCAAGAGTTGCTCTAGAAACTTGTAACCAAGCAAGTTTAGAGCTCAACTTGCCATTCGACCTGCTCCTGAAACTCTTTATCAACCCATTCAGAGTCCATATTCATGGTCCAGAAGTTGCTATAGCAACTTGCTCCCAAGAAAGCTCAGAGACTTAACTTGCCAATGGATCTGCTTCTGAAACTCATGAAGGACACGTTAGGAGTCCATACCCATGGTTCAAGAGTTGCTCTAGCAACTTGCCACCAAGCAAGTGCGGGGCTCAACTCACCATTCGAACTACTTCTAAAACTCGTTATTAATCCCTTAAGAGTCCATACTCGTGGTTCAAGAGTTGCTTTAGCAACTTCCATCCAAGCAAGCTTAGAGACTCAACTTGCCACTAGATCTGATCCTGAAATACCAAAAGAAAAAGTTCGCAGTCCATACCCATGGTTCAAGAGTTTCTCTAGCAACTAGCCACCAAGCAAGTGTGGAGCACAACTCCCCATTCGACCTGCTCATAAAACTCGTTATCAATCCGTTTGGAATCTATACTTGTGGTTTAAGAGTTTCTCTAGCAACTTCTACCCAAGCAAGCTCAGAGACTCAACTCACCACTCGATCTGCTCCTGAAACACCTAAAGCACAAGTTTGGAGTCGATACCCATGGTTCAAGAGTTGCTCTAGCAACTTGCCACCAAGTAAGTGCGGAGCTCAACTCATCATTCGACCTGCTCCTAAAACTCGTTATCAACTTGTTCAGAGTCCATACTCGCGGTTCAAGAGTTGCTCTAGCAACTTGCACCCAAGCAAGCTCAGAGACTCAACTCACCATCCAATCTGCTCCTGAAACACCTAAAGGACAAGTTCAGAGTCCATACCCATGGTTTAAGAGTTGTTCTAGCAACTTTCCACAAAGCAAGTGCGGAGTTCAACTCACCATTTAACTTGCTTCTAAAACTCAATATCAACCCGTTCGGAGTTCATAATCATGGTTCAAAGAATTACTCTAGCAACTTATAGCCGAGCAAGTTCAAAGCTCAACTCGGCACTCAATCTACTCCTAAAACACCAAAACAACAAATTCGGAGTTTATACTCATGACACGAAGTGTAATGCCCTGAATATCAAAATATGATAATTTGTAGCTCAACAGGATCTACACTTCACTTCGTACAATTCCGAGTCCTGCATATGAAACTGTGGGCACGTCAGTTGCTTACAACTGACGCGATATTATACACGGCCATCCTCGCTGCCGAAAATATAACTATTCTTTAATACTTTAACAACCACAAAACTTGAATGTAAACAAAGTGTAAAAGAGCGACTAATCTAAACATGTCAGTGTATGCAAATGACTTAATGCCTAATACAGGTGTCAATGCCTTGATGACACTCATGCATACTTGTTCGGATTCTATGCATCCTATACTACATAGGTCCGAGGACAAGCACCTACGTACTCCACAATAAAGGGTTAGATCCCTCGCCATGAATTACTACTACGGTGACTAAGATAAGGTTTAGATGTTCTGGGAGTATTAGGACCACACCCCGATAATTTCGGAGATGAATCCACACTGCGGGTGAGTTGGGGGACACTCCCAATCACACCTCGATAATTCCGGGGAAACTATCTCACACCGCAAGCTATGGCTCCTACATAGTCCTAAAACACCATATAGGCATCACCTCGATCCCAAAAATTCCGAAGATGAATCACACACCGCAGATGAAATGGGGACACTCCCAATCACATCTCGATAATTCCGGGTAAACTATCTTACACCGCAGACCAACTGAGGCCCTCATACTCATGTTTGCCCATACTTCATCACGTCTCCCCTTAGTGTCTGTCCTTAAGTTTTAGTTTGGTTTAGAAGAAATAATTACAACCTAAAGCTAGCTTACTCCACTGGACTTAAACCAATACAAGAGACAGTCAGCCCCAACTGGCTACTTCTCAAGAGATGCTCAACCGACACTGGTTAGCTCTCAAATTTATATTAATAACAAACTGTCGAAATCTAAGGGTCTCACCTAGCCTCTAGATTCCAACAACTATCTCGTTTTAGAGATTAATTCGGTTATATCTAACCTCAACAATTTCAATTCTCAAAACAACAAAAATCTTCAACCATGGAGTATTCAACTTTCAAATTCAAAATATTGACAACTTCCAACTCAAATTTTTCTCATGAATAGTCAATAGTTGGCAAACAAGTCAACCGCTTCCAAACTTTCTCAAAATCCGCTTCCTTCAAATCAATTCTTTTTCAAACAACACTTTTGTTTTATATTTTAACAAAATTCGTAGCTTCATCCAAATTTTCCAAATTTCATAATAATACATGTCCAAAAAATTTGTTTCGAATCTCAACTTCATCTCACTTTATTTAGAATAAAAACTCAAACTTACAAATCTTCATTTTTTGCATTTTCAAAATTTGAAACCCAACTTAACTCATAAAGAAAAACAGACCCTTTTAGATTTAAAAATTTTCTTTTAGAATCATATAACGAAATCTTCAAACTATTTTAATTATGTTCTATAAATTTTTCTCACATTCTTCCAATAATTTCTAAAGAAAAAAAATCAAGTGAGAACACATAAAAAATGGGTTTTAAATAAAGTGAGAGCCTTCCAATAATTTCTAAAGAAAAGAAATCAAGTGGAAACACATTTTTAAATGGGTTTTATAAAGTCAGAGCCTCCGCAAGCTCGATCTTGCGCCAGCAAGGAGAAAGCCCAGCGCCCAAACCAGTGGGCCAATTGCGCTCAAGTGATAAAGTGTACATAGGTTTTTAAATACCCAAATTCTTCTTATTTCATTATGTTAAAAAATATTTCTGAAAACAACTGAACGACGCCCACACTCGAACCCACGCCAACTAAGAGGCACCAGAACGCCTACGCACTGATCCAATGCTCAGATCACAACATGTAGGGAGTTTAAATCCTCAAATATTTAACCTCAGCTGATTCATTTCTTTTTATAAAAAAAATACACGCATTCAATATTTACCCGTTCCGTCAATTAAAAACGGTCGATCTACGCAGTCTAAAATAATCAGAGGAACAGTATACTGAATTCTAATGCAACAATAAATTCACACAATATTAAAAGTTTCTGTCACGTGAAGAGTAACTCAATTATCACTATAATTTTTGTAATGTCAATTCTACTTCAATTTATATCTTCTTCCATGACAACATGCAATATGAGAATTTTCTTCAAGGTCAATTAAGTTCGTATTTCATAAAATATCCACTTCTCTAAAGTGAACACAAATTAACTTCTCACATGCTAATTTACACAATTTCTAAAATTCATTTTCTCAAGCCTACTTTAATTAATATGCATTTCACTCAAAATTTTAGAGTTTCTTCTATCGCACACATCACAATCAATGAGAATAAATTAACCATTCCGCATTAACAATTTAAAATTTAGAGTATCTACACATGCAACTACTCAATAAATTAGAAAGTATAAAGGAACACCCACCCAATAGGAGAATAATAGGAGTAATTGCGCCCTCGAAAGCCCTCCAAAACTCCACAAAAGCTAGCCAAATTCTCCCACGAAAATGCACAGTAGTCCAACTCTGAACTCCCCCCTGGTGCTCTGATTCTTTCTTTCTTTCTTTCTTTTTCTCACTGGTTACTTAGTCTAAGTTTGGATTATGTGTGAGAGGATTAAGTTCTTAGGTTTATTTGTAAGTCATTGGTAGTTACTCCCACTTCCTAATTTTTCTCTCCACTACCCCCACGACCCACGACCTGGTCATTGAACGCAATGTTCAACTCCATGACATCCAATGCCCACAAACACGTGCACGTGCAGTGCACAAGCACACCTCTATATTTTTTTTGTTTATTTATTAATTAATGTCTCTGAGTTATATCCTAGGCGTATGTTCCAAAACAAGTGTAGGAAAAGTGTACAAAATAAATGTAGAATTTATTCGTGGGCTTCTCATTGGGCTTGGTTTATTTATTTAATTTATTCTAGTGGGCTTAGAGTCTTCTATTAGGCCTATGGGTTCTAAATAAGAAGTAGACAACTAAATGAGATAAAATAAAGAAGAAAAATTAAGCATAACTTTAAGTAAATTTTAGAATGAAAATAATGAGATGAAATTGCACGTGCGTTGCACGCAAAAAAAATATTCAGATACGGAATCAATTTTATCAATGGGAAAAGATTTATAAATAATCGGAATATACTTACGAAAATATATTTCATTATACATATACCATAGTGTATTAAATACGTACACAAAAAAACACGTGCACCGCACGTATGAAATATTTTAATCGAAACTAGGAATGAGTTTCCATTTTATAAAATGAATTTGAACTCATCATAAAATAAATAATTAAAACACATAGAAAATATCACCCGCAACAATACAAAATACACGTGTGTAACACACGAGGGGCAAAATTGTCATTTCCAATTTTGCAGGGTGTTACACTCTCCCCTCCTTAGAACTGTTTTGTCCTCAAAATTTACTTGGGTAGAAGCTGTATTTCGTATACAACGAAAAATATTACTATTGTATATAGAAAGTTGTCAATACCAAGAAAAGAAATGCAGCATATAAATGGGCAATGTGGGAAAACACATCAAACTTATATAAGGAATCTTTGAGTATCGAGCGAATGAAACACAAAAGTATCAGAAAAGCTAGAAAAATAGCAGGGTGAGAAATATGACATTGAAGGATAATGTAGATTGAAAGAAATTTTTCATACAAAATAATAAGGTACTAGATAAGCAGAAAAAAGGAAAACCTAAATTAAGTCATCAACTGTTAGAGAATTTGAAAAACTTCGAAAAAAGAAATTTATTAAAGAATACAGGACGGATAAAAATCATAAACTAAACTAGCAGTATACACTACGAGATAGAAATGGAGTAGCAATTTAAGAGAAAATGTTTGAAAAATATATGAGCTTGAAATTTAGTTGAAAGTATAGAAAATATACAATAATTCTGTATAACAAGTTAATATCATAAAAAAATAAGTTGAAAGGTAAATACAATAATTATATATACGATTTAAAAATTAAAGATGTAGAATACTGGTTGACATATATCAATGTATTTTCAATTTGTCAAGTAGAGCAGGAAAACCAACATACAAAATTATATATGTACATAGGCGTAAAATTTATAGGGTGAAACAAACAATATTATGATATGAAAAGTATAAATGGTTTGTAGGAGTAAGACAAGACATCATTGTGGAAAAAGTAATAACATATTATTGAAACAATGCAAAACTAATTATATAGAATAAATTATGGGTCGTAATCAAAAGTATAAGTAATAATATATATATTTTTTTTGGTAGGTGAGTAGCCACCAAATATAAGATAAGTTAATAGCAAAATAAAATACAATGAAGTGGTATAAAATGCTAACTCATGTAAAGATTCAAAATAGAAGGGGATGACAAGTTAGTTAAAATTAAGTAGTGAATATACAAATAGGATAGATATAGAAATCAGTATAAATAATATAATGTTAGGTTGTAAAATATTATAAAATAGTATAAGCTAGTACAAAAATGGAATAGTGATAAGTAAATATTATAGAAAACAAAGTAGGGGTTGTCAAAGTAGAATTTTCCTTCTGGTGTAGGTTCGCCTTGTTGGTATCCAACTGCAGACTTGCCTCCTCGACCTCAAGTTGCAGAATTGCCTCCACGATATCTGATTGCAGTTTACCTTCTAGACATTCTGTTACAGACTTTGCCTCCCCGATATCCAGTTGCAGTTTGCCTCCATTGATGTCTAGTCACGGATATGCCCTCTTGACATCAGGTTGCACCAAAACAGAAGATGGAAAGATGTAATCTTCCATGTGTAGTTGGATGTTGGATGTTTAATAAAGTATGGTGTTATATTTGAAATATGTGATATAAAAATAGGAGTAAAAGAAATTTACATGATGAAATATCAAAATAGATGTATAGGATATATCAAACATAAATGGTACTAATTAGTAGTAATGAAAAAAATTATTTATAACATTAAGACGAAAATAGTGTAAAGTATATGAACGAGATGAAAACACAAATGAAAACAATAATTATATAGTGTAGCAAATTAGGGTAATAAATATAAATAATCATATATTAAAATAGTAATGTAGTAATTGGATGAGGGTGAAATGATATGTATAGTAAGTATATTGAAGTACATGACATATATAGAAATCAGTGGAAAATATAGGTAGTAACTAAGAATGTAAAGACAATTAAAATTTGAGAATAAAGATAAAGTATAAATAGTGAGTGTATGTATTCTATTAAAGAAGCGTAAAACTACAAAATTAATAAGTAGCTATTAATAGCGAAAAGTAAATATAAAGAGGTAGAAAATAAGGATAGCAAAATAGTAATCAAAGGAATCTCAATGGGTAGGGGTACATTGCATTTATATAAGTAGAAATGTTACAATCATGCTAAAATATACTAAATATACAAGACAATATAAGATAATATAGTATCATAAAATCAAATAATATAAAATGAATGTACATAAGAAAAAATTCATAAGCAAAATTCAAAATATAATAGAAATAATAAATGAAGAAAATAATAGTTGCAATATTAATTTAATAAGCGGCAATAAAATATGTAAAGTGATAGAAATGTAAATGGGTAAACATAAAAGGGACATAAAACACGAAGGGAAAAATTTTAGGATTGAAAGACAGATAAAACAAATTTAAAAAGATCAGGACTAAAATAATAAATATCCAATTGATTAAATAGCATAAAAATATTTATTTGAAAAATATTGAATGTTGAAAAAGTACTATGATGAGAACCCACACAAAAAAAAAAATTGAGAGAGAAGTGAGTCTACGTGTAAGGTATCATGAATGTAGGTTCAAACCCACCACACTTCCGCTACGCCACTCGGATACCAAGGAAAAATATACTCGCAAACAATCTCACATCAATGTATACGAGAAAAGCATCATGAATATAGCAGTTATTGAACTTGCATTCATGACTTCAGCCATCAAACAGGGAAAAGGAAGACCAAACATCAGTGTATAGAGCAACACAAATGTAAACTACTTACATTTAAATCTCTATAAGCTGAACCCACACTATAATGTCCACCCTAATGTGTCGTTCGTGCAAATTTGCACTACTTACTGAAGCGTAGCTCTGATACCACTCTGTAACGTCCCGAATACCAAAATACGGTAATTCATAGCTCAATAGGATCTACACTTCACGTCGTACAATTTTACAAGAAATTTGAATCTTTTATTACAACAAAGTCTATTATATCAACATGCAGCAGAATAAATAAATGAATTACAACATGGTAAATATACAATTGTAATAACTTTAGCATTTAAGTAAACATCGGCATAAAATTCATCTTTATATCTTCTTGCAAATTCCAATTCCTGCATATGAAACTGTGGGCACGTCAGTTTCTTACAACCAATGCAATATTATACACGGCCATCCTCGCTATGCCGAAAATATAACGATTCTTTAATACTTTAACAACCATAAAACTTGAAGGTAAACGAAGTGTAAAAGAGCGACTAACCTAAACATATCAGTGTATGCAATGACTTAATGCCTAATGCAGGTGTCAACGCCTTGATGACACTAATGCATACTTGTTCGGATTCTATGCATCCCATACTACATAGGTCCGAGGGCAAGTACCAACGTACTCCACAATAAAGGGTTAGATCCCTCACCATAAATTGTTACTACGGTGACTAAGATAAGGTTTAGATATTCTTGGAGTATTAGGCCCATGCCCCGATAATTCTGGAGATGAATCCCACACCGCAAGTGAGCTGGGGGATACTCCCAATCACACCTCGATAATTCCAGGAAAACTATCTCACACAGCAAGTTATGGTACCTACATAGTCCTAAAATATCCCATAGGCATCGCCTCGATCCTGATAATTCCGAAGATGAATCCCACACCGCAGATGAGCTGGGGACACTCCCAATAACATCTCGATAACTCCGGGGAAACTATCTTACACCGCAGACCAACTGAGGCCCTCATACCCATGTTTGCCCATACTTCATCATGTCTCCCATTAGTGCACGTTCTTAAGTTTTAGTTTGTTTTAGAAGAAATCATCACAACCTAGCTTACCCCCACCGGACTTAAACCAATACAAGAGACAGTCAGCCCTAACTGGCTACTTCTCAAGAGATGCTCAACTGATACTGGTTAGCTCTCAAATTTATATTAATAACAAACTGCCGATTTCTAAGGGTCTCGCCTAGCCTCTAGATTCCAACAACTATCTCGTTCTAGAGATTAATTCAGTTATATTTAACCTTAACAATTTCAATTCTCAAAACAACAAATTTCTTCAACCATGAGGTATTCAACTATCAAATTCAAAATATTGACAACTTCCAACTCAAATTTTTCTCATGAATAATCAATAGTTTGCTAACAAGTCAACCGCTTCCAAAATTTCTCAAAATCCGCTTCCTTCAAATCAATTCTTTTTCAAACAACACTTTTGTTTTAAATTTTAACAAAACTCGTATCTTCATCCAAATTTTCCAAATTTCATAATAATACATGTCCAAAAAATTTGTTTCAAATCTCAACTTCATCTCACATTATTTAGAATGCAAACTCAAACTTACAAATCTTCATTTTAGTGCATTTTTCAATTTTGAAACCCAACTTAACTCATAAAGAAAACATACCCGTTAAGATTTAAAAATTTTCTTTTAGATTCATATAACGAAACCTTCAAACTAATTTAATTATGTTCTATAAATTTTTCTCACATTCTTCCAATAATTTCTAAAGAAAAAAAAAATCGAGTGAGAACACATTAAAAATGGGTTTTAAATAAAGTCAGAGCCTTCCAATAATTTCTAAAGAAAAGAAATCAAGTGGAAACACATAAAAAATATGGGTTTTATGAAGTCAGAGCCTCCGCAAGCTCGATCTTGCGCCAACAAGGAGAAAGCCCAGCACCCAAACCAGTGGGCCAATTGTGCCCAAGTGATAAAGTGTACATAGGTTTTTAAATACCCAAATTCTTCTTATTTCATTCTGTTAAAAAATGTTTTTGAAAACCAACTGAACGACGCCCACACTCAAACCCACGCCAACTAAGACGCGCCAGAACCCCTACCCACTAAGCCAATTCTCATATCACAACATGTAGGGAGTTTAAATCCTCAAATATTTAACCTCGGTTGATTCATTTATTTTTATAAAAAAAATACATGCATTCAATATTTACCGGTTCCATCAATTAAATACGGTCGATCTACACATTCTAAAATAATCAGAGGAACAATATACCGAATTCTAATGCAACTATAAATTAACACAATTTAAAAAATTTCTATCACGTGAAGAATAACTCAATTAATACTATAATTTATGAAATGTCAATTCTACTTCAATTTATATCTATTTCCATGACAACTTGCAATATGAGAATTTTTTTCAAGGTCAATTAAGTTCGTATTTCATAAAATTTCTTCTCTAAAGAGAACACAAATTAACATCTCACATGCAAATTTACACAATTTCTAAAATTTACTTTCTCGAGCGTACATTAATTAACATGCATTTCACTCAAAATTTTTGAGTTTCTTCTATCACACACATCACAATCAATGAGAATAAATTAACCATTCCACATTAACAATTTAAATTTTAGAGTATCAACACATGCAACTACTTAATAAATTAGAAAGTATAAAGGAACACCCACCTAATAGGAGTAATCGCGTCCTCGAAAGCCCTCCAAAACTCCACAAAAGCTAGCCAAATTCTCCCACGAAAGTGCACAGTATTCCAACTCCGAACTCCCCCGGGCGCTCCGATTCTTTCATTCTTTCTTTTTTTTCTCACTGGTTACTTAGTGTAAGTTTGGATTATGTGTGAGATGATTAAGTTCTTAGGGTTATTTATAAGGCATTGGTAGTTACTCCCACTTCCCAATTTTTTCTGTCCACTACCCCCACGACCCACTACCTGGTCATTGAACGCAACGTTCAACTCCACTACACCCAATGCCCACGAACACGGGCACGTGCAGTGCACAAGCACACATCTATATTTTTTTGTTTATTTATTAATTAGTGGGTCTTAGTTATATCCTAGGTGTATGTTACAAAACAAATGTAGGAAAAGTGTACAAAATAAATGTAGAATTTATTTGTGGGCTTCTCATTGGGCTTAGTTTATTTATTTAATTTATTCTAGTGGGCTTAGAGTCTTCTATTAGGCCTATGGGTTCTAAATAAGAAATAGACAACTAAATGAGATAAAATAAAAGAAGAAAAATTATGCATAACTTTAGGTAAATTTTAGAATGAAAATAATGAGATAAAATTGCACGTGCGTTGCACGTAAAACAAATATTCAGATACGAAATCGATTTTATCAATGGCAAAATATTTATAAATAATCGGAATATACATACAAAAATATATTTCATTATATATATACCGTAGTGTAATCAATACGTACACAGAAAAACACGTGCACCGCACGTATGAAATATTTTAATCGAAACTAGGAGAAAAATGAGTTTCCATTTTATAAAACAAATTTAAACACGTTATAAAATAAATAATTGAAACACATAGAAAATATCACCCGTAACGATACAAAATACACGTGCGTAACACACGAGGGGCAAAATTGTCATTTCCAATTTTGCGAGATGTTATACGAAGTTGCTCTAGCGCGTGCAAACAAGCAAGTTAAAGAGCTTAACTCGCTATTCGAAACAAACTATCACAACCTGTTAGCTATCTCGACTAACAAATATAGGGTCAAGCTCCTCCCAAATGCTACTCCTACAACTTGCCATAACAGGGGCACAACAGGTTCAACTCTCTACTAGAGATGCCCCATGTACTATAAGACAAAGGGTTACTACTCAAAGAAGGACAAGCGACAATACTTAAATAATTAGAAGATTTTCAGTACACAACAATCTCATTACAAATTCAAAAGAAGTGATCAACAAGCTTACAAGTCTCCCTCAAAGTCGTCTATACTGCCTCGAGGCAACGGGATATTCTTGCTAAGGGACACACGTAGCCTACAACCCCTGGAAACCGAAGAACCACCTCAGTCTCTCAAACGAACAGTGCATATTGAGCTATGCCGGGGGGCCACCAAAACGTGCCCCCCCCCTCCCCCTTCAATTGAAGTAGCACTTGACGAACCGGCCGCCCCGCTTTGGACATCTTCCAAATTCCTCGAGGTCCCTTATGGATGTAAAGCCAGTTTGTGGAAAGAACTCACCCAATTTATCTCATCGCGGGAGCTAGAAGTACTCCTGGTCTGAACCCCCTTAAGGAGTCGCTTCAGCCGATGGATCTCTACTTCCTGATTGACGAGCCTGTCCTTGAGCTGAGCATCCTTACCCTTGATCTTCCAATGGAGCATATAGTGCATGCATAACATTTCGAATGATCCGCCTTCGAGTGTTCAGGGAAAATCTCTTTCAGACGAGGACCTCCAAGCTCTTCTTAAGCACTATGTTCTTCAACTATTCCCTCTTGGTTTAGCCACAAGCAAAGTGTGATGAAGGGATTTAACCTCCAAGTCCCCTCACAACCATCATCTTTGCAAGAGGGGTCTCACCATCATGCAAACATCCATCCATCTCAAGAGGAGGTGTCTCCTGCGGACTATGGCCAAGGTGACTAGCCTCAATGTTCTGTGAGGTCAACACGTTTCTTCGATAGACAAGATCCACTTCCACTTTCAATAGCTTCTCCCATAAGCAAGTAAGCCCTAACTTTGCCACACGCAGCCTGGTACGGAGGTGGGTAATCTCGCCATCACAGGGATCACCTCTGCCAAACACAACTACCTATTGCTAGCTTCCATTGCTCTAGTAGTAGCTATCATTGCTCTGTATTCAGCTTCGGTGGAAGAACGTGCAACAACTGCCTGTTTCTTGCTTCACCATGAGATCAGTGAATCACCAATAAATATAACAAAACCTGCGGTAGACCGTCTGGTAGTAGGATCACCTGCCCAGTATGAATCAGAATATGCACTAAGCTCCAATTTGGAAGTAGAAGGCATGAATAATGACCGAGTGATAGTACCTCGAAGATATCTTAGGATTCGAAGAAGAGCACTGTAATGAACTGATGTAGGAGCAGAAACAAACTGACTGACAACACAGACTGCATGAGAAATATCGGGTCTGGTCATGCATAAGTAGACAAGCTATCCAACAATCTGCATGTTTCTAGTAGGATCGGAAAGGAGATCACCATCTGTGGGATGAATCTTCACATGAAGCTTTAAGGGAGTATCGAATGATCGACTGTCAAAGAGACATGCAGCAGAGATAATATCTGATGTGTATTTCTATTGAGAAATGAGTATGTCCCGAGATTCATGGGCAATCTCTAGACCAAGAAAGTAGTGTAGTCTACAAAGATCTTTCATAAGGAACTACTGGTGATGGTAGTTTTGGGTGGATGCAATGCCTACGGAGTCATCCCTAGTAATAATCATATCATCAACATATAATAGTAGAAGTACCCTCCCCCTGCGGTGATGATTTCATAAACATAGAGTGGTCCTTTGAACTCTTACTGAGATCAGCCTAGGTGATGACACAGCGAAAACACTCAAACGAGGCTCGAGTGGCCTGTTTCAGGCCATATATAGATCGACGGAGATGACAAACATGACAAGGAGGAGGGTAAGGCCAGAAGGAGGATACATGTAAACAACCTTAGATAATGTACCATGAAGAAATGCATTCTTCGCATTCATCTGGTATAACGGCCACAAACGAACGGATGCAACTGCAAGGAGAGTGTGAACTGTAGTCATCCATGCAACCGGGGCAAAAGTCTCATCATAATCAATGTCATGCTCCTGAGTACATCCTCGGGCAACTAGACAAGCCTTGTGCCACTCAACGGAGCCATCAAGTCGATATTTGACTTTAAAGATCCAATTGCAACTAACAGGCTGAACGCCCAACGGCAGTGAAACAACATCCCAAGTGCCAGTCTAATCAAATGCATGAAACTCCTTTGCAATAGCTTCCCGCCACTCAAAAAATTGAATAGCTTCCTGATAGGTTCTGGGCTCACGTGTGGAGTGTATAACAGTGAGATATGCATGAAACTATGGTGAGTAGGATGCAAGGGTGGCAAAACCAAATTGGTCAGAGGGATTAGTGGCATCAGGTGTGTAACGAGCCGGTGGGATGCTTGAGGTAGAACGTGTAGACTGACAGACTGGTTGTGGATGGGCAATGTGTGGGGGTGAGATAGGTGGAGTAGGTGCATGCAACCGTGGGGATGTAGGTGGTGAAGGTGCAGGATGCTGTGGAGAAGCAAGTGGTGTCTTCATAAGAGCAATAACAGGTGGAACGTCAGTATGAGATGAGAAAGAAGCCAAAGGAGTTTATTCATATGAAATGTCTGAAGGTAGGGCCAGAGAGATAAGCCCACCAACAGGAGAATCGAGAAAACTAGCATCCTCAGGACAAGTCAAGTAGTAGGTGTAACTCTCTGAATTCCAAACACATGTAATTTGTAGCACAAATAGGATCTTTTACTTCAAATTCGTACAAAAATACCAGAAATTTAAAACTTTTCCATTTACAATATTGTTCTTTACAATAACACAGCGGAAATGAACAAGTACAATACAATGTGTAATAATGGAAACTCTTTGATCGTATGTCAACCCATCACGGTGACTTCAAGTCCATGCCGAATACAGTCCTGCAACTAGGAAACTGTGGACACGTCAGTTGCATACAAATGACGCAATGCTATAATACATTGATTCTTCTACTTTAGCAAACACAAATTTGAATGCAGAAATATAAAAGTGACTATCCTAATTGTGTCCGTGTATGATATGAACTTAATGCCTAATGCAGACATTATACTACGATGACACTAATGCATACTTGTTCGGATTCTATGTATCTCATACAACATAGGTTAGAGGGCAAGCCCTTAACATACTCCTAATATAGGTTTTAATCCCTCGTTATAAAATTCTACTACGGTGACTAATGTAAGGTTTAGATATTATGTGAGTATCTAGTAACGCCCCGATAATTCTTGAGAATCGCTTTCCCACTGCGAGTCGTAACCCTGATAATTCTGGAGACGAATCCCACACCGCGAGCCATGACCCCGATAATTCTTGAGAGTTGTTCTCCTACTGCGAGTGATCTTTAGACGTCACGCCTCACACCCCGATAATTCTGGAGACGAAACTCACACTGTGAGTCATATGGTACCTCATCACACAAATACCCCCATGAGCATCGTCTCGATCCCGATAATTCTGAAGAAATATCTCTCACCACGAGTGATTTTGGACATCATGCCCCACACCTCGATAATTTTGAAGATAATCTCCCACCACGAATCTTGATCCCAATAATTCTGAAGAAATATCTCCCACAGTAAGTGAATTTGGACATCATTACTCACACCCCGATAATTCTGGAGATAATCTCCCACCACGAATCAAATATGGCCCTCATACTCATGTTTGCCCATACTTCATCACATCTCCCCCTATTGTCTGTCCTTAGGTTTAATTATAATTATTAAGACCTAGAGCTAGCTTACCCCACTGGACTTAATCAACACAAGGAGAATGTTAGCCCACACTAGCTACTTCTCAAAGAGAAAGTTAATCCACACTGGCTAATTCTCAAATTTTCACATATCATAACCTGCCGGCACTCTGGGTCTCACTCAGTCTCTAGAATCCAGACATTCCAAAATATTCACAATATTTTCAGGTTATCCATAACCTCTTTTATAATCAATTACAAATTTCATTCATTCATATACTCAATTCATCTCTTATTCATTCATTCCAATTAATCATCATTCAAAATAATTAAATCACATTTTTCAATCAATATAAATTCCATTCAACTAGTCATCCTCAAATAACTAGACAAAATTTTCAAAAATGTTATAATAGGACTTCAATAGTCTCAATTCAATGAACATCATCTCTGCTCTAATATCTCAAATCTAATCAACAAATATGTAATAAAATTGTTAATTCAAATATGGAGTTTAATCCAAAATATTTGTACCAATTTCAATCAAATCTAAATTCTCCAATATACTAATATCCTTTAAAATCATCTCTATTCAAATCCTTCAAATCCAATCACCAAATATGTGTTCAATCATTTATATAAGTTAGGCAATTAACCCAAAAAAATTTGTACAAATTACCATCAAAATGTTTCCCAAAAAATCAATTTATATTTCCAACATACTCAAAAACAGTAAATACTACCAAATTCGAGCTCACCAAGACTCAAACCTACAATCTCAAAGATCCTAGGCCACCTGCATTAACAAATAATCTAAGACTATTTCTTTATCAACTTCTATTCAAAGTAACAATCAATATATATATATATATATATATATATATATATATATATATATATATATATATATATATATATATATATATATGAATGTTCAACTTGAGACATCAACTCATTGGTATTGTAAAAATCATATCAATTCCAACACTACTCCAAAAATGGATTTCTTAGTTTCATAGGAAATATAAATGAGTCTACTACTATAATACTCCAGAATAAAATAAATTATTTATTTATGTATATATTGTTCAATAAACTAAGTAGTTACTTGAATTGAATTAGTGCATGATTGTTTGGATTAAAAATAACCATGCATGCTTTTGCTTAGGAGTTAGGGTTGGGGTTTGTTGGCTTAGGGTTCCATGACCTAGGGTTAGTAACCCTACTTCTAGATGAAAATTGATGAGATCTTGAGTATATCTTGATGAGATCCAATGGCTCAAGATGAGACAAGTTTGTGGAGGAGATGAGAGTTAGGAAGTTGCTAGGAAGCTTCCTTAGGACTAGGTTGACTAAATCTCCACCCTCCACTTCTCACTCACTTCACTACCTCATCCCCACCCTCCATGTGTAAAAAATGGCCACCCCCCCCCCCCCTCTCTCTCCCTCCATTTCTATAAGACCACATTTCCTTCATCTTCTCATTCATTTCTTCTAAGTTGTTTCAACAAAATAAAAGGACAAGAGTAGAAGATAAAAGAAAAGAGAGTGGTAGTTTTTAGTCAAAGGAAAATTTCCTCTTTGTTGTAGGAACACAAGTTCTAAAGGGAGCAATCTTGGAGAATGAGGCACTCTTGAAGAACAAGGATCAACTTCTCTTTTGCTTCTAGGAAGGGTGGGAGTTCTCAAAAACTTATCTTTTTTTTTTCATGTATGATTCTTTTGAGTAGAAGTAGAAAGATAGTAGCTTTGACATGCATGAGTATATTCACCCCTTGAGTTTGATGATTGAGTACAACTTTTACACCTAGAAGCCATGAAAGAACTTGTATGTGATGTGTAAGCTTAGGATTTTCTAACTCATAAATGGCTTAGAGTTTTGAACTAAACTTTTTAGGGCATGTTCTACTATGAATCTAGAGCACATTCTTCAAGAGTGCCTCATTACCCTAAATACTATGAATCCGAAGTTGAAGTAATTGTTTATGCCACTAAATAAACCCTAAATGGCTTAGAGTTTTGAACTAAACTTTTTTCATAATATTTAGGGTTCATTTAGTAGCATAAACAATTACTTCAACTTCGGACAGTGGGTAAATGGAGAAATGTTGTTTTTATGAAAACTGGGTGTTTTTCCAAAAATCATAACTCAGAACTGGTAGGGTATTTTAAGCCCAATTTTTTTACTAGGTGCTCTTGAATGTGTCTAAAACTATAGTTTCAAATTTCGCATTTTTCAGAGTTCGTTTGATACTTCAAAAAAATTTAAGATTGCAACTGGTCCGGAATCGGAAGCTGAATCTGCCTTGTTTTAGGATTGAAGTTCATTAATTCATAACTACTTTTTGTGGATGATCTTGTAATTAAATTTTTACTGTAGTTTGTGCTATGAGTCTACATCATGATTCTAAAATTTTAGAATTTTTAGATAACATTTGATGGAGTTTTAAAAATAATTTGTATAAAGAGGTAGACACCCTATCTGAAAACACCCTGTCTAAAAACAGAAGAGAATTTTATGCTAAGCTCAAAAAACCATAACTCTCTGTATGTTATGAATCTGAATGTAATTTTTTAATATGTTATACTTGCGTATGTCTAATTACTTAATATAAAATTTCATAAGATTTGGACTTATGGTTGATTTGTTATTGAATTTTGACTTGACTATGTCCAGTTCCAGCTCAGATTAGCTAGTCTATGAAGTTGTGTTTTTTTGGATTGATGTGTTTAGAATCTGCGAAAATGATTAACTAGAGATTTGAAGTAGAGACTCTTAGCTTTCCAAAACATCTAGAATCATGTAATTCCAAGTTGTAGAGTAATAGATATGAATTTTTGAAGGTCTGGACAGATCCATTCTTAGTGGAAGTTGTCACTTTTGGCATGTATGTGATTTTTCTCAACTTCTAAGTTTTGGATTGAGAGTTAGTGGTAATTCTATACCCTAAATGCTTGTCTTTTTCCATGTCTTATGTTGTTAAGGCATGGGTAGGGGCTTGAACATTGTTTGAGTCACTGGTTTTGCCTAGGGAGTTACCTTATAGCTATCAACCCTTATGCTAGAATTGGAACTTCCACCTCAATGTTTAAAATGGCCAAACTCGTGCACCGATGGAGTCATAAAGAATGATCGCGGGCCAAGGTTGTGAGCGAGAATCAAGATAGGGGAAGTGGCGAGCAAGGTATTTGCATCGCCAGAGCCACAGTTTGGTAGACGGGAGCTAGGGTTTCTATTTGGGGAAACCACATGAGACTAGGTTGATTAAGTTTGTAACCACACCTTTATAAAACATTCAGGTAGACTCAATATTAGTTAGAAAGACCGATACCTATGAATTGCATTAGTTTTCTAGCAAACTATTAGTCAGGTGTTGTACTCTCCTGTCATTAGGGATACGTGCTGCGGTGCGCATCTCACCCTGTTGATTCCTGAAGAACCTTGGTAAGAACGGGAGGGCATTCGTGTCGGAGTTAGGGAGATAGACCCTACACTACCGTCGAGTTCTATGTTTGTGAACACTAACGGATCATAGGGATGCGGTCTTGTGAATCCTCGACGCCATAGATATGTTGTGGTGTATCAGTAGTTTGTCATGGCTTTTGAGAAAGGTTTGGGCGTCGGGTACTAGTGGCAAATAGGGACACCACTAAGTGGCTGCAATAGCGGATTGGACCGATTAATTTGCAACCACATCAACCACGTTCTATCTATCAGGAACAGGACGAGTACATGAATTGGATGCATGGCGGGGTTCAAAACCCTGAACTTGGAGACAACGACTTGATTTGGAACATATGTAGTATGGGATGCATACATTTCCAAAGTCTCGCTTGCATTAGAATAAGTGCATCTTGACCTGTGAATTAAATTGCTAAGGTCATGTCTTACACAAACACCTTTAACCCAATTACACTTTCCTATCTTTTAGTCACTTCTCTTGTGCATTAAATCTTGATTTGTCAAGTTTGGAGATCGCTGCTTTTATCAGCATTGCTGATGTGCCCACTATTTTAGGTGCTAGATGCCGATCCGTGAGGTCCAGGAAAGCTCAAGCCAAATGGTGTGTCCGAGTGATAGTATCAAGTGTTCATTATTCACATTCTTTTTGTAAACTCTGATTTGTAATTTCTGGAACATTGTATATTGTAACACTTGAAACTTGTAAATATTATTGAATAATTTTTTTAAAAATTTCCCTGTATTTTCCTGTATTGTGACTATTTGCAAGAAAGATTCTGGTTTTTGTCACAAATCGCCAGTATAGGGATTTGGGGCGCTACAACTACAACTTCGTGGTTAAGATCATCTAAATTCATCCTCAATTACTTCATCTAAATTCATTTGCAAAACAGTAGGTTCAAAATACGAAAACTGCAGCTCATGTTACTTGTAAAAATCACAGAAAATTCTATACTTCATGAAACTTTGTGTTATTTAGATCAAATTAAAGGTATACAAGTCTACAATAACTTTTTAGTTATAAGTTTCCCCAAAATATTGTTTCTATAACCCTGAATTTTTTGAAATCTACAGTATGGTCGAAATGTTATACAGACTGCCACTGTTCAATATTGTAAAATTCATTATAAATTCTTTTCTTCATGGAAAATCGATTTCTTAGACTTTATAGAAAGGTTAACGAGTCTACTTCAACTTCTTAGTTTTGACCTTCCTCAAAATACTTCATCTAAGATGCTGAAATGATCAAAATTTGAAATGTATACAAATTTCCAGCAACTGGCCAACTGCCAACCAGTCCTAAGTTTGGATTTTATTAAAATAGTAAACGACATCCAAATATTATGAAATTTTAAGAAAATGTTCTTAACATATACGAGATACTTCTATAAAAATTTTAGCTCTTGCTTCCATCTAGTTTAATAGTTATGATTTTTTTGAAGTGCAACTAAGACTTAAAACAGAACCTTATGAAAATTCCCCTAAATCAAACATATCATAAGTTCACATATTCAATCAACAAAAAATAATCTAAACATGAATGTTCAATCTATATAAGTTATCATACATCTAACAATTCACACATATCTAACATTCGACTAATAAAACTATATTAGAAAGTTGGAGAAACACTCACCTATTTGAAGAACTCCCTAGCAAATTGAATCCTCCCAATCTCCCTTAAAAACCGAGCTCCCAAAAGAAATCCACAGCAACTATTTCAAGCAAGGGAAGATGAATATTTCTTTGATTTTTGTTTTGTTTTTTTTACCATTTAGAAGTAGGATGGGGTGTTTATAAAAGGGATTAATTAGTGGGATTTAACTAACCACCCACTAAGCCCCTTAATTTAAATCAAATCCCTTTCCCTCTTATTCAATTTGGCCGGCCATTAATTGGGGGTGAAAGCACGTGCACGTGCGTGCTATGTGTGTGCACACAATTTATTAATAGTTTTATTTAAATTAAATGCATGTGTTATATATTGTAATATGTATTTAATAGAACTAGTTTAATTTGATTATAATTTGAGTTTTCATGCAAAAACAAAAGTAAACACACACACTTCATAAATTTTATTTTAAAAGAGAATGCAACCAACACGTGCACTGCAAACACGTGCGTCACACGTAAAACAAATATCAAATACGAAAATAGATTTGATCAACGAGAAAATGTTCATAAATAATCGAAATACAACATACGAAAAGTACATTTCATTAATTTTATATATACAACAATGTAATCCGCACGTACATAAAAAACACATGCATCACACGTATAAAATTTATATTTGAGTCAAAATAGGAGAAAAATGAATTTCAATTTATAAAACGAATTTGAACATGTTATAAAAAAATTTGAAATACGTAGAAATATTACACGTAACTGTAGAATATACGTAATCGGCACGTGTATTGAAAACACGTGCAATACACGTAAAAACATAAAGATAAAATTTAATATTTGAATTGGCTCAAATGGGATAAAAAAGAATTTTAAGAAGACGAAAAATGTATAAATAGTCGAAATACAAAATACGTATGATATTTATATTAAAATGTGTTACAGATATTACTCGTAACAGTACAAAATATAAGTGCATAACATCCGTGGACAAAATTGTCATAACTCAATTTCGCGGGATGTTACAATAGGGGGAGTCTTCCACAAAGGAGACATGTCGGGAAATACGAACAAGACCCGCCACATGATCAAAACAAAGATATCCTTTATGTTCTGGATAGGGACCTCTATTAATGAATAAACAAATAAAACAGTTTATGGCATACACTAAACACAACAACTTAGATTTCTAAGTTTTTCAATATCAACGAACACAACACAACCTCAAACTTGATTTATTTGGATGCAACATTACACAAAAAATCATCACAATCATCACCTTATTGCAAATATTCCTCCGTGCCGAAGTGACTAACATAAAAATGAGTTGGTTTCTTTACTTATTTTCTAATCACTAACAATCTAACAATATAACAAAACATAAATTTTGTGATCCATATCTATACATAAAGGATGAATAAGCGGGTCATTATCTAATCACTAACATTATAAGTAACAAATAATTCTCAGAAATATGCTAATTCACCAAATTTGCGAAGCTAAGTGCCTAAGCATCAACACTAAATGAGAGGCAATTTTCAAATTTTAATCATATTTTCAACAAGTAAAATAACTATAACCAACAACATCAATCAAACATTAGAAGTAGTAAATATTGTTCATACCTCTTTAGGGTTTCAAATATGGAAAATGCATTTGGAGCTTTCGAGAGTTGGAAGAATGTGGGATTCGAAGTTGGAGGAGAGAGATCTGGGAGTATGAAGTGGGAGGAGTCCAAATTAGCGATTGAATAAATGAAAATGAGTGAAGATCTTGGAGGATTTGGGCATTAGGTTTTTTTGGGGATTCGGAGTTGGAGTTGGAGTTGGAGTTGGGGAAGAAGAAGAAAAATAAATAAAATGAGGTGGAGAGACAGAGAGTGGGAGCCTGGCATTTTATTAGCGGTCGGGTCCCACCTGTGGCTGCTAGTGGAAACAGCGGCCACTGTGTACTAAGGTTGCTATTCCCACTAGCGACCTTAGTTTAGAATTTTTGTTTGGTTTTTCTCTAGAGCACTAGCTCTCTGGAATGAACTAAGTGTCTAGATATGATTCAAATAAAGTCGTTATTCCCATCAGCGACTTCACATAGGTTGTAGCCGCTGATGGTAATAGCGGCAACAAACAAAATTTTTAAAATAATTATACGAGCGCCCGCTATTCTCATTAGCGATCTACGAAAGGAAGAAACCGCTAATGAGAATAACGACCATTGCTGGCATGGCAACGACTAGCTCAATCTTACCAATAGTTTGAGAAGTATCCTACTTTTTCAAATAGTTTCAAAAAGTGGCTTAGTATAGTAAAAAAATCATTCATGTGATATGCAAAATGAAGAAAGTTCTATATGATATTACATCAAGCACCCTATATGCAAAATCTCAGTCGAAGAAATAAGGAGTAAGGAGTGAATTAGACTAACCCGTTTGAGTGCACTCAATGATGCCATGACTGCTTGGATATGGGTTTCAAGCTCTCTTTCGGACACCTGCTTGGATCCAGTACTCTTCTCTTGTCGGCTCTTCACCTCTTGCCTAGGAAAACATATGGGAGAGAAGGTGAGTCGCTATAATTCATGTGAGATGCAAAACGAAAAAATATAAGAACAAACAATTGGTGAGAAAAGAAGTAAGGGGCCGTTTGGTACACGGATTGGAAGATTCTCAGGAATGATAGAATTTTTAGAAATGTGAGGGTGTGAATGAGAGTTCCCGGTAATGTTGCATTATAGCGTTTGATATAGTACATTGCATTTTTTGGAATCCTTTATTACTGTATTTTTTTAATTCTAGTTTTTTATGTTATTTTATTGTTTGTTATGGAAATTTCATGGGAATTCTCAAATCCCATGATTTTAGGAGGAAATATTTTTTTTATTCTAGTTGTTTTGGTTATTTTATTGTTTGTTATGGAAATTTCATGGGAATCCTCAAATCCCATGGTTTTTGGGGGAAATGGAAATCCTTCCTAAGAAATGATTTTTATTCTCTTGAGAATCCATCATTCTTTCTAAAACTATACTTGCCACATACCAAACAAGGTAATCTAAGGAAGTATCTGGGATTCTCTTGCACATTTCTACGTGCCAAATGCACCCTAAAGGCACTGAATTACACTATCTGGTCCACTTTTAAGCTCCTCTAATCAGTCCTCACTTTCTTACACAATTTCTGATCCAGCAATCAAAACTGCCGAAGTTGCGTTTGCAATTTATTCATGTTAATGTGTAAGTGCTGCAGAGTCATAGATAGAGATTAAAGAAAGAATGGGAAAGGGTTCTTCTAGCATAATAGTATCCAGGATCGCTCTCCCATCTTTTGTATTTTCATTTTCTACTGAAGGATAATATTCAATATTCATAAACCTCAGCCTTCAACCCAATTACCTGGATCACAGCTAGCTAGCGGGGACGTATCTGAGTTTCAGGGGTCCCTAAGCAAATTCTCAAATAGGGCCCTTTGCAAGTTGACAAAATAATAATGAAAATTATTTAAATACAAACAAACTTGGATCGTTAGAGAACAAACTATTTAAATGAAAACAAATATATATATATATATATATATATATATATATATATATATGTACATATATATGTACATATATATATATATATATATGTACATATATATATATATATATATATGTACATATATATATACATATATATATATACATATATATGTACATATATATATATACATATACATGTATATATATATATATGTATACATATATATATATACATATACATGTATATATATATAGGGCTATCTTCCATTGCAAACGCAAATGTCGTGCGAACTCGTGCACACCACTTAACCCGTCATTGGGAATGACGGGTTAAGGCAAAACACATAACCCGTCATCACAAATGAAGGGTTATGTGTTTTGCCTTAACCCGTCATTGTGGATGACGGGTTAAGTGGTTCGCACGTTCGCAACTGCTACAATAGCGTTTGCAATGGAAGAAGCCTCATATATATATATATATATATATATATATATATATATATATATATATATATATATATATATATATATATGCTTCCAAAAAACATTTAATTGATAACATATGCTTTTTATATGAAATGTCTCGTGGCCAAAAGAAACTCGGACAAACGCTAACAACAAAAATGAAATATGTTATCTCAAACAGGTAAATATGATATATTAGATAATACGATCAAAATAAAATGATGATGAATATATGTATATGAGAATACTAGTTGGAAGCTTAAAATATAGAATAACCATATGCACTTGAAGATTTGGTTAGAAATGTATCATAAACAGGTAAATATGATATACCATAAATATTGAAAAAATATTATATAGTGACAAGCATGGGCTAAGTGAAAAATAATATTAAATTCATAAAATGGTAAAATGGCAAGTATGGCTATGTGAAAAATAATTAGTTTTAAAAATAAAAATGATTGAAAATTTAATTGGCACATGCAAAGTTTCGAACCTGCAACTTCACATTATTAGAGCTAATAAGTCAACTGTTAATATAATGTAATTATATCAGAAAATATTACATTTTACTTTTTAACATTGTAAATACTTAAAAAATATAGGGCCCTATAAAATTTGGGGCCCAAAGCAATTGCATGTGCTGCTTGGGCCCAGATCCGCCCCTGCTAGCTAGACAAAATACTAGAACCCTAATAACTAACTGACTAACTAAATTAAAACTCAACCTAAAATACAGTATATAACAGATAGAGACTCAAATAGTAATCAGTCAATTTCTAACAAATAATTATCTCTCATATTTGTCATGTTTCACTGCCAATTTCACTACCATCTTGTTCACTACTTTCGGTGGCATACTTATATTGGAGAGTTCTCCCACCTACTCTATCTTTCCCTACCTATTGGAGTGTGCCACCTAAGATAGTGAAGGAAAATATAGTGAAATTGGTGGTGGATAAAGCATTACTCAAAAAAGATTTAAGGAAACCGTTAATTAGGAAGTTATGGATATATGAGCTATTATGAACCCGATAAGGTAAACTCAGGATATCTCCTCAATCGAACTATAGATTGTCTCGATTGTTTTGACCAGACAATTTTCGGGAGAAAATAATAATTTAGATTAATATTATTATTATTATTATTATTGTTATTATTATTATTATTATTATTATTATTATTATTATATATATATATATATATTATATATATATATATATATATATATATATATATATATATATATATATATATTGGTTATTTAAAACCAAGTTAGTGCTCGGATTGTTTTGGTGCATGATTATTGAATTGAATAACCATGCCTATTTATGCACTAGGATTAGGGTTAGGGTATGGTGACCTAGGGTTCCTTGACCTAACCTAAGGTTAGGAACCCTAGCATCATGTGATCATGGCTTGGATCATGATGAAGATCCAATGGTGGAAACAATTCACCATGTGTGTTGACTTCTTGAACGAATGAGAAGCTCCATGAAACTTCTGAAAATTGTGTGTTGGCACTCATCTAATCCCTCCATCTCCACAAACCCTACCCATCTTCATCCTAGCCCTCCATCCCCCATCAATTTCCGACCAATTTTTCCACCCCAAACCCTAGCACTCCATTCTATAAAAACCCCACTCGACTTCACTTCTCATCTCATCTCATTTTTCTTATCTTGTTCTTGCTTCAAACAAAAACAAAAATAATAATAATAATAATTAAAAAAAAAGAGAAGGAGAAGAAAGGTGAAGTCTTTAGGAAGGAAGTTGTAGTAGAGAAGAGTAGTAGGTGATTTGCGGAAGCCAAGTTCTTCAAGAGCAAGAAGCAAGGAAAGGGAAGCAAGCAAAGCTACAAGGAGTGTAGGTGAGTTTGGGTGATTTTCTCTAACTCTAAAGATTAGTTTATTTTTTGATGTGTAAGAGAATTTTAGCATGTGTTAGTAGCTAAGAAAAGTTTGATTATCATATGTGAAGGAATTGACATGCTAAGAAAAGATAGTTTATGGTGGAACAACTCTTTCATGATGCTTTTGTTAAAGAACAAGTATAAGTAGGTGAGCTTGGGAATTTCTAGCTCTCAAACGGTGTGGAATTTGGGACTCAAATTTTGGAAACTTGTTATGCCATGTATCTAGAGATTCCGTGAATTTTTTTCATAATATTTGGAAGCCATTTAGTATCCCAGACACTTATTCCAATTTCGGACAGAGAGCAGTCAAAAAACTGCTGACTGTGTGAGACTTGTTATGACTTTCCGAAAGCATAACTCAATATTGGTTGGGTATTTTGAGCTGAAATTTCTTTTTGGATACTCTTGTATGTGTCTAAAACCATATTCTTAAATTTTATAATTTTCTGAGGTCATTTGATGACTCTAAGAATTTGTAGACTGCAACTGGTCTGGAAGCTATAGCTGAAGCTGTCTTTTTTGGACTAAAGTTCATTTAGACATAACTACTTGTGTATTTATGATATTACTATGAAACATTTGCAGTAGCTTGTGGCATGAGTCTGTTTGATGATTCTAAAATTTTAAAATTTTTAGATGATATTTGATGAGGTTTCAAAAATAAATAGTGTGAAGTGAAAAAGACCCTGTTAAAGAGCAGCAGAAATTTTATGCTATGTTTGAGGAGTCACAACTCTTTGTGAAGGATGAATATAAGTACAAACTTTGGACACAAAGAAATGGTTGGGTGGATTAAGAATCCAAAATTTCATGATCTTTGGACTTAGAGTTGATTTGTTATGGAATTTAAAAGTAGACCAGGTTCAGCCTAACTCAGATTGACTAGTCTGTGAAGATGTGTAGTTCTGAAATTTTGTGTTAAGAATTTGGAGGATTGATCAACTAGAAAATTGTAATAGAGAACCGTATCTTTCCAAAAACATCTAGACTTATGAAATTCCAGTTTATAGGTCGAAAGTTATGATTTTCCAAAGACTGTGGCAGATCCAGTCTTAGTCAAGGCAGTGTTTGCTAGAAGAACCAATTCTTCCCTGTTTGTGCACCTGATTGAATCTTGTGTTTTTTAGGGCTTTAGTGATGGAATCTGAGGATGTGTTCAACTAGGAAATTGTATTAGACACTCCTACCTTTTCATAGAATCCAAAATCGAGTAATTCCAATAAGTGAGCAAATTTCTATGCTATTACAGAAGTACAGCAAGTGCATGAAGAGATGTACAGCAGAGAGTATATGGGATTTTTATAGTATCAAGATGATTGAATTGGAGAAAATGGTTAACTATAGATTGGTAGTATATGGTTTTAGCTTTCCAGAATGGGTGATATTAAGTATTTCTAAATTATATCTTGGAAGATATGAATGTTGCAAGTTCGGCAACCTGTGGCCTGATCGACCTCAAGCATTGTTAACTCGGGGGACTTGAGTTCCATGGGGAATTTGAGGGTAGTGTCAACTAGGAGATTGCAGCAGAGTCTCATATCCTTCTAGAAAACCAAATTTTGTTGGATTTCGATGAGTGCAGCTTGAGTCTCCACAGCGGCTTATGATTGGAAGATTCATAAAGAATTTCTCTACATGACGCCGTATGGTGACCTTGAGCTATTGAATTTAAGATGTATTTTTTGCACTTCATGGAACTTAGATAAGTTTCCTGTGCATAGTACTCATGGTGGACATGAGCGAGTTGGGAGATAGCTATGGTCGATTTATGATTGGTGTCTCGATACCTGAGTCTGTCGATGGTCAGAAATTAGTGGTTATGTGTGTGCTTACCTTCATTCAAATTATATTGCATCATTTAGGGCACCGTTGGAATACTTGCTGAGGGTCACGATCCGGGGTTATTGGTTGATGACCTGTGAAGGTATTGGGAATCGGTGGATGTGATTCCCGTGATTAGGTGTTATTTTGACAGACCAGTCAGGCTCGTCATTGTTTGATCGACACCGTGTATGATTTGAGTAATAACATGTTTTTCAGTAAACTGCATTGATTAGGTTTCTTTTTTGTTCGCTTGAAGACCGGATTGATGTTAGGGACGATTCCCTATAATCCGACTCGTTCTAAGAGTATCACTAGGAGGTGTTAACCAGGTTGTCTCTTCCTATCATTAGGGATATGTGCTACCGTGCGTATTTCGCACTATTGATTCCTGAAGTGTTATGGTAAGAACGGGAGCTTCCTGTCGGATAGGTGGTTTTAGACCTTCGAGGCCGTCATATTCTTATGTTGTGTGAACACGAACGGACCATGGGGCTGCTGTCCCATGGATCTTCGGTACCATAGATATGCAGTTGTATATCTATAAGTTCATTACAGGCATTTGGTATGTTTTGATTTAGGGCACTAGTGGCAACAAGACACCACTATATCTGTATTTAGCAGTAGTAACGATAGGATTCACCAGCCACGATTGTATCTATCAGGAACAGGAAGAGTACAATAGTAAAATGCATTGCATGGCGAGGGTTCAAAACCCTGAAACTGGGGGAACGGCTTGATCTTGAGCATATGTAGTATGGGATGCATGTATATCCAGAGTCTTGCTGACATTAGATTAAGTGCATCCATATTTGTACTATGTATTATGCATTATACTACAGGTCATGGTATACACAAACACTAGGAGATTAGGATGCACGTTTCTCTTTCAATTCAAGATGATTTGTGGGTGTGCACGTTGGAGATCGTTGTTTCCTTATCAGTATTGCGTCAGTAGAATTACTGACGTGCCCACTCATTTAGGTTCTGGATGCCGGGTCATGAGTGCAGGAGAGCCAAGACCAGTAGGATATCCAAGTGGAGTGGCATTGTACATGCCTACCATTCGAGCAGGTGCAGAATTATCAAAGTCGCACAGCAGAAGGCTCTCGCCGAAGGCCAAGCCCCAGGGAAGCAGATCGACCATCCAGCGGAAGTTTGGCAGTAACCAGTCGATTACCAATCCGGATGACATCTGTTAGCTTCACGAGAAAAGTCTAGATATTTTTGTAAACAGTTGTAATGGGTTTATGTAATTTGTATTCCTTGTTCAAGAACAAGATAGTATTGTAACCAGTGATGTAATAACTCTGATGGCAATAAAAGTTTTTAAATTTCCGTGTTACTTACTATGTTGAGATGCCTTTGAATGAAAAGATTCTGGTTGTGTCACGGATGTCCAGTAACGGAGATCTGAGGCGTTACAGTTGGTATTAGAGCTGACTTCCAATCACAGTCTAACGCAGTAGGAAATTTGACTTAAAATGCCGTATAATTAGGTTAGTTCGGTTTGTAGGATGATCAAAACCATAATTGTTGCGCTCTTCCAACTTATGTTTATGATCTTCCCTACATCCAGAACTAACCTTGTGTGTTTTATTCTTTAAAGGATGTCCAGAAGAATTAGAAACAGCCACTGTGGAACGGCTGAGGGTGAGAGCAGTAGGACCAACAGCACCAACTTTAATGTTGAAACAGAGTTTACCCGTGTATACCAGATGATTGGGAAATTTGTCGAAGCAAGTAGGAACTCCATACCACCGCATGATGCTCAAGGAAGGAACCACGAGAATAACGAAGCTGACCCAGTCAAGATGGTAGAATCCTTTAAGAAGATGAAGTCGCCTGTCTTCGAGGGCCAGGCAGATCCAGATGTGGCTGACAATAGGATTCGTCAAGTAGAGACAGTATTCAAAGTTATGATAACACCAGACGACAGTAAGGTCCGACTAGCCACAATTCTACTAAAAAAGGATGCCGGGGTGTGGTAGGCAATCAGTAAAGCACAGCTGGGGAGAAGGTCCAATAACATGGGAGGAATTCTTGGAGGAATTCAGGAAACACTACTTTCGCTTGGACATACAGGAGGAAAAAGCAATGGAATTCCACAGCCTGAGCAAGGGAACAAGTCAGTCAGAGAATACGAGACCAAGTTCATGCTGCTATTGCGATATGCACCCGAGATGGTTCAAGAGGAGACGAAGAAAGCCACGAGATTTGAACAGGGACTCAGGCCTGGACTTAGAACTATGTTATTACCATTATGTATTCGAAGGTTCGAAAAGTTGGTTCGACGGGCAGTCGCAACTGAATTTGACATGAACCAGGACCAGCAAAATCAAGGCAAGACGGAGACGAGGAAAAAGAGGAAGAAGTATATTCTCACCTCTAACCATGACAGGTGGAACTCAACTCACAAGTCTAGAAGGCTTAAGGAAACTAACCAAACGGTGGTGTGTTACTTTTGTAAGGAACCAGGTCATTTCAAGAGTCAATGCCCACAAAGAGCTCAGGCATACACTTGCTACAAATATGGAGAACCCGGGCACAAGAAATCGAATTGTCCACAACTGCAAAGGAACCCTAATGACCAGATACGGAGGGCGGTCGATAAAGGGAAGAAGCCTGCTCGCCAGGGACGAGCTTCAGCTTAGCTGGAAAGAAGTATGAATGGTGTGGGCGATCATGGTCCAAATAGTAGTAATATATTTTCTTGGATGCACTCTTGCAAGCCATGGATGATGAACTTGTAATATATTCTGTGTTGAAATATTGTGACTTTTTTATGAAAATTTTTGGCATTTGGTCATCTCTTGAATTGTGCACATTTTTTCGAGAAAACATGAAGTTGAAATTTTTGCCTTCTCCTTCGTAAAACCTCGTTCTTTTCTAAGGAGGGAGTGGTCACCGACCCTCAAGTGCAGCAACCGGGAGCTGGGAGGCATGCGGAGATCTTGTATAAAAAGTAAGATGTCGGCTCCAGAATGATCCATGGAGTGAGACATTCCTCAGCATTCCAGACGAGGGATGAACTAGGCCCCAGAATGATCTATGGAGTAGGAATTGGTCTCCAGTATTCCAGGGATGAGAGCAACACTCATGGGGAAAGATTGTGTGGCATTAGCTCCAGAGTGATCCAGGGAGCAAGATATTCCCCAGTATTCCAGACATGGGATGAAATAGGCCCCAAAATGTTCTGTGAAGCGGGATTGGTCTCCAGTATTCCAAGGACGAGAGCAACATTCACAAGCAAACTAGTGGAACATTGACTCCAGAATGATCCAAGGAGTGAGATATTCCCCACTATTCCAGACATGGAATAAAATAGGCCCCAGAATGTTATGTGGAGAAGGATTGATCTCCAGTATTCTGAGGAAGAGAGTAATACCCACAGGAAAATTCAATGATAAGGGAGGCTTCAGAATAATCCGTGGAGCGAGATATTCCCTACTATTCCGGAACGCGGGATGAAATACGGCCCAAAATTTTCTCTGGAGAGGGATTGATCTCTAGTAGTTCAGGACGAGAGCGACATTCCCAAGGTGATTCATCCCCGGTACGGTGGTGGTGGGATGAGGCAAACCCTAGAATAATCCACATGATGAGATTGATCTCCAGGATGGAATGAAGCATGAAGTGCTTGAGGATTGTGAGCCGGAGTTGGGCACTTTGAGAGTCAGTTGTCGAGGATGTACCTCGAGGAATTGGAGATGATCAAGGAAAGTACCTTCTGCTCATTGATGATTGTCTACTCCCCTAGCGTCGTTCTAAGGACAAAACGATTCTAAGGAGGGAGTGATGTAATACCCCCGCAAAATAGCATATAGCTATTTTTATGCATAGTAATCCGTGCACAGTCAAGAATTGCACGTGATTACATATTTTTCTAATGATAATCAGTTTTAATTGAGAAGTTATGGATATATAAGCTATTATGAACCCGATAAGGTATACTAGGGATATCTCCTCAACCGAACTATAGATTGTCCCAATGGTTTTGACCAGACAATTTTCGGGAGAAAATAATAATTTAGATTATTATTTTATATATATATATATATATATATATATATATATATATATATATATATATATATATTAGTTATTTAAAACCAAGTTAGTTCTTGAATTGTTTTGGTGCATGATTATTGAATTGAATAACCATGTCTATATAATCATGCACCAAAACAATTCGAGAACCAACTTGGTTTTACATAACTAATATATATATATATATATATATATATATATATATATATATATATATATATATATATATATATATATATATATATATACTAGTTATGTAAACCAAGTTAGTTCTCGAATTGTTTTGGTGATTATTGAATTGAATAACCATGTCTATTTATGCACTAGAGTTAGGGTTAGGATATGGTGACCTAGGGTTCCATGACCTAACAAAGGGTTAGGAACCCTAGCATCATGTGATCATGGCTTGGATCTTGATGAAGATCCAGTGGTGGAAATAATTCACCATGTGTGTTGACTTCTTGAAGGAATGAGAAGCTCCATGAACCTTCTAGAAATTGTGTGTTCGCACTTATCTCATCCCTCAATCTCCACAAACCCTACCCATCTTCAACCTAGCCCTCCATCCCCCATCAATTTCCGGCCCATTTTTCCAACCCAAACCCTACCACTCCATTCTATATAAACCCCACTCCACTTCCCTTCTCATCTCTTCTCATTTTTTTTATATTGTTATTGCTTCAAAAAAAAAAAAAAAAAAAAAAAAAAAAAAAAAAAAAACCCAGAGAAGGAGAAGAAAGGAGAAGTCTTTTGGAAGGAAGTTGTAGTAGAGAAGAGTAGTAGGAGATTTGAGGAAGCCAAGTTCTTCAAGAGCAAGGATCAAGGAAAGGGAAGCAAGCAAAGCTACAAGGAGTGCTCTTGCAATTTAAAGATGTGGGTGATTTTCTCTAACTCTAAAGATTAGTTTATTTTTTTGATGTGTATGAGAATTTTAGCATGTGGTAGTAGCTAAGAAAAGTTTGATTATCATATGTGAAAGAATTGACATGCTAAGAAAAGATACTTTATGCTGGAACAACTCTTTCATGATGCTTTTGTTAAAGAACAAGTATAAGTAGGTGAGTTTGGGAATTTCTAGCTCTCAAACGGTATGGAATTTGGGACTCAAATTTTGGGAACTTGTTATTCCATGTATATAGAACTCCCATGATCTTTTTCATAATATTTGGAAGCTATTTAGTAACCCAAACACTTATTCCAATTTCAGACAGAGGGCAGTCAAAAAGCTGCTGACTGTGTGAGACTTGTTACGACTTTCCGAAAGCATAACTCAATATTGGTTGGGTATTTTGAGCTGAAATTTCTTTGGATACTTTTGTATGTGTCTAAAACCATATTCTTAAATGTTATAATTTTCTAGGGTCATTTGACGACTCAAAGAATTTGTAGACTACAACTTGTCTGGAAGTTGTAGCTGAAGCTGTCTTTTTTGTTCATTTAGACATAACCACTTGTGTGTCTATGATATTGCTATGAAACTTTTGCAGTAGCTTGTGGCAGAAGTCTGTTTGATGATTCTAAAATTTTAGAACTTTTAGATGACATTTGATGAGGTTTCAAAAATAAATAGTGTGAAGTGAAAAAGACCCTATTAAAGAGCAGCTGAAATTTTATGTTATGTTTGAGGAGTCACAACTCTTTGTGTAGGATGAATATATGTTCAAACTTTGGACACAAAGAAATGGTATATGTGTGTATTAAGAATCCAAAATTTCATGATCTTTGGACTTAGGGTTGATTTGTTATGGAATTTAAAAGTTGGCCAAGTTCAGCCTATCTCAGATTGACTAGTTTGCGAAGATGTGTAGTTCTGGAATTTTGTGTTAAGAATTTGGAGGATTGATCAACTAGAGAATTGTAGTGGAGAGTCGTATCTTTCCAAAATATTTGGAATTATGAAATTCCAGTTTGTAAGTCGAAAGTTATGATTTTCCAAAGACTGGGGCAGATCCAGTCTTAGTCAAGGCAGTGTTTGCTAGAAGAACCAAATCTTCCTTGTTTGTGCACCTGATAGAATCTTGTGTTTTTTAGGGCTTTAGTGATGGAATCTGAGGATGTGTTCAACTAGGAAGTTGTATTAGACACTCCTACCTTTCATAGAATCCGGAATCGAGTAATTCTGATAAGTGAGCAAATTTTTATGCTATTAGAGAAGTACAACAAGTGCATGAAGAGATGTACAGCAAAGAATATATGGGATTTTTATAGTATCAAGATGATTGAATTTGAGGAAATGGTTAACTAGAGGCTGGTAGTATATGGTCTTAGCTTTCCAGAATGGGTGATATCAAGTATTTCTGAATTATATCTTGGAAGATATGAATGCCGCAAGTTCAGCAACCTGTGGCCTGATCGACCTCAAGCACTGTTAACTCGGGGGACTTGAGTTCCATGGGGAAATTGAGGGTACTGTCAACTAGGAGATTGCAGTAGAGTCTCCTACCCTTCTAGAAAATTAAATTTTGTTGGACTTCGATGAGTGCAGCTTGAGTCGCCACAATGGCTTAGAGCATCTGTAGTCGTTGAATGTAAAAATATCCATATATGGATAAATAGAAATAGGATTTTCAATTTTGCTGCAGTCGTTCAAAGCTATTTTTTAGCTAAGACGGCACATGAAGTGCCGTTGGAGAGGTAAAAAAATTAAAAAAATAATGAATTTTTGACGGACGGCACTCGAAGTGCCGTCGGAGCGCACATGAAGAAAAAAATAATATATTTTAAAGACGGACGGCACATGAAGTGCCGTCGGAGAAGGAAAAATAAAAAATAAAAAATAATTCAAAGCATTGGGACGGACGACACATGAAGTGCCGTCCAAGAGCCCAGGTGCTATTTTTTTGTCATCTTCCATTTTTCGTAAATTAAAAAAACAATTCATTAATTACAAAAAAAATTCAGAAAATTACGAAAACATTTCAGAAATTGCAAAAAAAATTAAAAAATTGCAAAAAAATTTTCAGAAATTGCAAAAAAAATTTAAAAAATACAAAAACCTCCGGACGACACTTCAAGTGCCGTCCGAGGATTTCGGGAGGGCCAAGACTTTTTGGCGATAATTAAAGCGAAAAATTGATTATTTTTTCAAACGGACGGCACTTCAAGCGCCGTCCGACGAATAAAAAATTCTTTTTTCGTGGGACGGCACTTCGAATGTCGTCCCTCATTTATCGATAAAAGCTATATCGATTCTCATTTATAGCAATCGACTATAGCGATTTATCGATAAAATGGATATTTGGCAAACGAGTGCAGCACGTTCGTTTGCCAAATATCCATTTTATCGATATTTGGCAAACGACTACAGATGCTCTTATGATTGGAAGATTCATAAGGAATTTCTCTGGATGATGCAGTATGGTGATCTTGAGCTGAGGGTCACGAGCCGGGGTTATTGGTTGATGACCTGTGAAGGTATTGGGAATCGATGGATGTGATTCCCGTGATTAGGTGTTATTTTGACAGACCAGTCAGGCTCGTCATTGTTTGATCGACACTGTGTATGATTTGAGTAATAACATGTTTTTCAGTAAACTGCATTGATTATTTTTCTTTTTTGTTCGCTTGAAGACCGGATTAATGTTAGGGGCGATTCCCTATAATCCGACTCGTTCTAAGAGTAGCACTAGGCGGTGTTAACCAGGTTGTCTCTTCCTATCATTAGGGATACGTGCTGCCGTGCGTATTTCGCACTATTGATTCTTGAAGTGTTATGGTAAGAACGGGAGCTTCCTATCGGATAGGTGGTTTTAGACCTTCGAAGCCGTCATGTTCTTATGTTGTGTGAACACGAACGGACCATGGGGCTGCTGTCCCATGGATCTTCGGTACAATAGATATGCAGTTGTATATCTGTAAGTTCATCACAGGCATTTGGTATGTTTTGATTTAGGGCACTAGTGGCAACAAGACACCACTGTATCTGTATTTAGCAGTAGTAATGACAGGATTCACCAGCCACGATTGTATCTATCAGGAACAGGAAGAGTACAATAGTAAAATGCATTGCATGGCGAGGGTTTGAATCCCTGAAACTGGGGGAACGACTTGATCTTGAGCATATGTAGTATGGGATGTGTGTGTATCCAGAGTCTTGCTGACATTAGATTAAGTGCATCTGTATCTGTACTCTGTATTATGCATTAGACTACAGGTAATGGTATACACAAACAATAGGAGATTAGGATGCGCGTTTCTCTTTCCATTCAAGATGATATTTTAATTTTTCAGATTTATTTAAATTTATTTGACTATTTTACAAATTTATCGATTTTACACGTGCAAAACACGTGGGAGTATTTTTTGGTGCAAATCTTCAATTTTAAATTTTTAATAAATTCTCCTACTTATAATTGAGTATATCCTAGATTTTGGGATTTTTTCGAATAAAGAAACTATTTTTATAAATACTTTGAAAGAGAGGGGCTTTTATGTAAAAAGCCGTTTGTATCTCAAACAAATAATGAAAATTCTTTTTTACTGATTTTTAGGCTTGCCATGGTCATCATTGAAAATAAAATCTATTTAAACTATATTTAGAGTTGATTTAGTAAAGATATAAACAAATATGGTATTTTTACAAATATGAAATTTAAGTGGATCTTGTGCAAATGTTGCCTCGGAAAGTAAAAGTCAGAAATGTTAATTGGAAAATCTAATATGTATTAGTAGATATTATTTCTGATTTTTCTGGACTTTTACGAATATTTTATGACATATTTGCAAATATTACAAAGAGAGAGACTTTTGTGCAAAATTACCACTTTGAGTACAAATCCAAATTTTTTAATTTCTGGGCTATGCTTGATGGTTGGATAATTCAGTAGTAAAAAGAGTTGGTTTTATTTTAATTTATTTAACTTATTTAACTACTTTTTAAAGAAAGGTTTATATATGTAAAGTAATAATTTGTTAAGGGATGTTTTCAAAACTTGTAAAAGCCTAAAAACTCCAGATTTCGGCCTATATTATGGCCATTACAGCCGTCCTCTCCTCTGCAAAAATAAAATATATTTTTACTATTGGATTTCTTGGAGTTTTAAAGCGATGATCTTGGATTTTGCTGTAATACCCTAAAATTTCATTTTAATATAAAAAAAAAATTCACGTGTTGTGCACGTGCAAACTTCATGCACATATTCTCTATTTATTTTATATAAAATCTCATTTTGTATGAACAATTATTTTCCTTTATTTTTCAAAAAAATGCCTATTTTCCAAAAGCCTAAAACACTAATTAATTATTTTAGCCCACTTCTATTAATTATTAATTTGTTGTTTTGGCCCACAAGCCTAAGCCCACTATTTATGAAGGCCACTAATTTAATTAATTAAATGGCCACACTTTTCATGTAGAGACAAATGGTGAACATTTGATTAATTAAAATTGTACAAACTTCTACATAGGGGACTAGGTGGCACGTGCATGCACGTAGTGTGCAATGCACACCTTTTGGGCCGGTTTGTGATGGGAGTGATGGGAGTGCGGGTGAGTGTGCATGGGTGGTTACATAGTGTATGGGTAGTTGCTATAACTCCTACTCCTATCCTAGCCTTCCATTCTATAACCATCCATTGAATCCTAGCCCTCCAATCTACTTCAAAATTAGTATAAATACCCCTCCTATTTATTTGTATTTTACACTAGTAATCTATTGGAAGAAGAGAACAATTATATAGGAGATATATATTAGTGTGAGTTGAGTGTCAGTGTTCCCCTATTGGAGGCCGGCTAATCAACCCCATCTTGGAGCTTTCGGTTTTGGCAAGGAGCAAGGAGAAGAGTTCGTGCATTGCAATCTAGGAGGAGAAGGCACTCGCTCGCAATCTAGGAGGCTCTAGGGAATTTTTCTAAATTGGGTTTTCTTCAAAAGGTGGGTATTTCTCATGACTTCAAAAGTAGAAATCATGTTAGGAATAAATTGAATTTGTTATTAAAAAGTAATTAGTTGAGATAAAATACATGTTGCCTATTTAGAGTAGAAATTGATAAACTAGTAAATGTGTGTTATTGTGATGCTTAGATTCATTTAATATAAGTAAAAGTGTATGTTCTCATTGTTTATAACTTTAGAATGCATGCTAATTATGCTTTAATTGCAATTATGTGAAATGCACTAGTAAGAAGTTAGAATCATGTTTATTGATTAAAGTGCTAAAGTAGAATGATGTGTTAAAGATGAATTGATAGAATAAATTATTAAGAAATGATTGGTAATAGATGTCATAAAACTCCCCATTGCTACTTATGCCATTAGAATGGATGAAAAAGAATGCATTTTTGCAAACAAATGATTGAATGCATCATGTGTAATTAACTAATAAAACATAAGTTTTTATAAAGCAAATGATCATGGTAAAATACGGGTTTATTGTAAATTTTTAAGTAGATTGTAATCTGGAGAGTTATGCTTCAAAAAGAGAAGAAAATATATATTTAGACTTGAAAAACCCCGCAGCACAGCCGACTGACTATGTGTAACAGCCGACTGTCCTGATCATTTTGATTTCGAGTTGAAAAACATCGCAGAGCAGCCGACTGATCACATTTAACAGTCGACTGGCCTGATCATTTATTTTTGAATTTAAAAATCATAGCGGAACAGCCGACTATCCATATGAGACAGTCAACTCCTCTGATTAATTTATTCTCGAGCTTTAGAAACTCGCAGAACAGCCGACTGGTCATGATTAACAGTCGACTGCCCTGAAGTTTCAAATAATATCTGTATCGTGGGAGAAAATCTCTATGACCTGAGGCTTTGTATAAGTGAGACTATTTTTACAAAAAGAACTCTTTTTTATTATTAACTTAATTTGTTTCTGTAAGAAATTTCGAATGGATTGTTTAAGAAGTTAAAATGAGATTTTGGGTAATGAGAAATTCGAAAGGTGTGAATTGTGAAACAATTGAAAATGTGAACTGTGGTGGATTGAAATAGAATTATGTGATCTTATAAATTAGCGAATGCGACATGTTTGAAGAATTTCAGTTCCCATGTATATATGCAACTGAATTATTGATTGTGATGAATTATGAAAGATGTGGATACATGAATACTATACTATTGAAACATGAATGGTGGTTAATCATGAAAAGCTCTTATGGGTATGACATTGTAATTATGAGTTGAAATTGAGAATTAGGGTATAGCCAAGCCTTATACCGGCAATGAAAGAAATGAGAAAATGATATTTTGAAATGAGAAGACCAATGTTTGGGTGATGTGAATTAAATGAATAAGACCGGTATAGTGGAAGTGCTACACTCTAAGAGTTGATTTTATTCATGATTCAATTAAACTAAGGATTAGATCATAGTGAAGATGTGATGAAAGTAAAAGAAAAATATTGAGTATGAGGGCCATTGGATTGGCAGCGTGAGAGTATTCACAGGCTGTCTTCACGATGCGTCGTGACATGACGTGGATACTGCTCCAGACTACCGTCCCGGTGGCGACCCTTATGGGATGTTTGGTGACTGCGGGTGGTGTCATGTCCCATGACGGAGGCTGAATTGACCACAGGCTGTCTTCACGATGCGTCGTGACATGACGTGGGATTCCCCTCCAGGCTGTCTGGACATGAGCTCATAACTCATAGAACATCTGAGATACTTACTGTAGTTACAGTAGTAGATTAAGTCATGGTGAGGGATTGAACCCTACAAGATGAAGAAAGATTAAGGGCTTGCCCTCGGACCTATGTAGTATGGGATGCATAGAATCCGAACAAGTGCGCATTAGTGTCATATAATATAAATAATTGCATTAAGGACTAAGTGCACATTCACAACACGACAACAATAGGATAGTCCCTTTAGCTTTGTTGTGATAAGTTTGTATTTGTTAAGAAATGAGAATCGTTATACTGTTTCCGGCATAGAGAGGATGGCCGTGTATAATATTTCGTCAGTTGAATGAACTGAAGCGTCCACAGTTTTATATGCAGGGTAAAGATGCTTGACTATTGAAGCATACATGCTGCGCAGGATTGAGTTAAATATTGTTTCATGTAATTTATTGTAACATTGCTTCCGCTGTGATAATGTACAAGTATAAATATAACTCTGATGAAAGAAAAGTTTTTATTTTCTTGTAAAATTGTACGAAAGAAGTATAAAGATCCTGTGGAATCTCGAATTCAGTTGTATTTTGGCATTCGGGGTGTTACATTTGCAAAAGAAGGGCTTTTCTTATTCTTTATTAATTCGGTTTGATTTCTTCATTGAGGTGAGTGACTTGTGTTTGTATTCTTATTATTCTAAGCATGTGAATGTGATGATTTATCTATTAGAAAGTATGTTAGATGATTGTACGAAGATATAATGAATTTCAATGAGTAGATGAATTAAAAGTTGAATCTTTTCATGAACTATACTATTGATGACCAAAACCCTATTATGATAAATTGAGAATATTAAAGAACCAAATAGAAATCATGAGTAGGTTGTTTTCCTTTGTATACATGCTGTTTTGACTGAGTTTAACGAATTGTATGTCGATTATTGCAAAAGCTGAATAAAACTTGACCTTCACTGTGTGTGTATGTATATGTGATGTGTTGTGAAGATTGGATGAGTGGAACTTGATTATACGTATGTAGTTGATTTGTTCAATTGTTATCCTCATCAGAGGTATGTAGTTGATTTGTTTAATTGTTATCCTCATCAGTTTTAAGTTATGCTTCCTTTCTGTCACTGACATTTAAAGGTAACTCAACAGTGTCAAAGCTATTTGCATCCACAGAAAAGTAGTTTCATTAGTAAGTAATGTACTATCTCATCATTAGATAAGCAGGGCAAATGTTAATTGTTTATCCCGTTTGGGGTTGTTTTACAGTATATATATATTCAGTGTATCTTAATTTGAATATTTATCCTGCAAGACCGTGCTTTAAGATTTTATTGTACTGTGTACATTTATGTGTATTAATACATGGGGTACCGTAATTCAGTTATAAGTTCAATTCCTGATTATGAGGCTGTCACAGAATAGTCAAGATTAGAGATGCGTTAATGTAATCAGATTAAAAGGAATGTATGTGTATAAATATTGTCAACTCTTGAGGTAATATTATTGTACATTTAAAAGGAACACAATGACCTAAATATAGGATCAACAAGGCTTCATGGTTTGCCAACTTCATCATAATCAGTAATTAATTTGGATTACATGTTTCTAGAAAGTTTTGATAAAATTCATCCAGAAAAGTTTTTTTTTATTTTAATACTGAATTTATGTGATGACAGTTCATAATATATCAAATGTCTATAATAATTTAGAGAAATGTAGTGGAGAGGGGGAAAGTAGAATTAATTGAGATTTTCCCACACAGAGTATTATATATACATTTAAGTTCATGTCTTTGTGTAGGTTAATTACATGAATCCCTTCTCTTTATTCAGATTGATCAGAAACCAGTTAAATTAGCATGTATGTAGAATTGTCATACTAGAGTATGTATACTGATGCCTTCAAAGTCCTAATATAACTTATTTTACCACCAAGGAAAACCATGTCCCTGCACAAATCCTGTTGAGATCATATGCTGCAGATCAGGAGAATAGTTACACTATGTTGTAATTTTTTCTACACGATACCAATCTAGCAAAGGAAAAAAAATAATATGCTAAAAATCACAACTAATAATTGTTGTTAAAGATATGTTTAGCTTAGGCAAAACTGACCTCATCTTATTTATCAAAAAAATTCAAACACAAACATAAAGAGATTATGCTTAAAAGGCTTGCCTGAGTTCTTTGGTGTCTACATATTGTGCACAAATGGTCTGTATTTGTATGGAATTTCCTCCATATAGTTACCTACGCATATAAGGAAACTCAGCTCTAACATACCATTCTTACATAAATAGAATCTGCGCATCACTTATAATCAGTGAATTGATGTAATCATGAGTTATTTCTATGTATCTTCCTATGATCAATTTCTATACCCTGCACCTAATCTAATATACCTGCAAATGAGCTATTTCTATATTTGCCATATAGTTCAACTACTATATATCTGCTATATATCTGCCATATAGTTCAAACTTTCATTCCTGCATACACTTAATTTCATTTAAAGAACTGCATATCAGTAAAAAGTGATTTTTCATCTTCTATAACCTACATATGTTTAAATTCATTAAAGACCATCTTATATTTCTGCATATACTTCATTCAGCGTAAATGATTTTTCTTTCTATATATATCAGATATTTATATGCATATATACTTCTATCAGTAAAGAAGGTTTTCTATATGTGTCATATATAAACATGCACAGATACTTCCCTCCATATCATGAATACACATATGTTTCAATTCAACAAAAGTTCATTTCCTATAAACTGCACATACTCCTATTCAGTAAAGAGACTTATTACACATGTACATTTCATGTTACACATGTACATTTCATGTCAGTAAAGAGATCATATACACTTTGTGCACAAAAGCTACATTTCAATAAAGAGGGCCTCCTTATATATATATATATATATATATATATATATATAAACTTATATACAATAATATGAATGAATGAATTTCAGTGAGTAAATTAACAGTGTTATAAAGTGACTAAAATGTAAGATTTATTTTGTGTTGATGGTTGAGTTGTGAGTCGCTAGAGGGTGTGTGAGACCCTAGATACCGGCAGTTGAGATTTTGTAGTTTGGTCAGTTGTGGCCTTGTTGTTGATCAGTTGAGTTAAGTCAGGTAGGGTACACCAACTCTAGGAGATTCGAAATTAATTACTAAATTAACTTAACAAGCTAAGAACAGGCACTAGATTGTGATATAATAAAATGGGTGCAAACATGAGTTATGAACTTTAGGATGATCCAAGGAGTGAGACATTCCCTAGTATTCCGGGATGATGGACGTAAGGGCCACAGAGTGATCTGCGGAGTGGGATTGATCTCCAGTATTCTGAGAATAAGAGCGACGCTCATGGGATGTTTGTGCAATGATGGTTCCAGGATGACCTACGGAGTGAGGTAATCGCCACAGTATTCCAGGACGATGGGCATATGGGCCACAGAATGATCCGCGGAGTGGGATTGAGCTGCAGTATTCCAAGGGCGATAACCAATACTTGCAGAATGTCTAAATCTCATAGTAGTCATAGTAGTAGGATTAGTTGCATAGCGAGAGATTAAACCCTATCAAGTGGAGAACGATAAGGGCTTGCACCGGACCTATGTAGATTGGGATGCATAGAATCCGACAAGTATGTATTAAAGAGTCATCATATTGCATTTGTATTTTCTTGACTGGGTTTTATGCATGTTTGTTTCCTGTTTCTCTACACTTGATACTTAGTCTAGTTTCACTTGATGTTTTCATATTTTAATTATTGTCATTTCTTATTTCATTTATTCTTACTGTTGATAAATGTTGTTTATGACTCGATGCTTTATGTTTTATTTATGTTGCATTTATTTTTATGTCACTCACACCGTTATGGCTGACCCCTATAGTTTTGGGGGTTAGGATTATCTCTAGCCTCATGTTTTACAGGTAGGTGCCTTTAGCCTGGGATTTGGATGCATGTGGTAGATCGATAATAGAGCTTTTGTAAATTGTAAAAGAATGTGTTGTAAAATAAAGAAAATGTAATTCAAGGTGTTTAAATTCCGTTGTGCTTTGTAAAAGAGTTGATGTAATAAAATGTTTTTAATTTTTTCCTGTATTTGGTTGTTATGTTTATGATTACATTGAAGTTAATTCTGGAATTGTGCCACGTATTTCTGAGATATTATATTAGAAATTTGGGGCGCTACATGCTCTCTGACTTGGCGAGTCTTATTGCAGTCGACAGCATCGGGCACTGATTATAAAAATGGGTTGTGGGATTGAATATGTGTTTAGGCTAATTTGTGTTTATCTTTTAGCGCTTACTTAAGGCTATAAATATAGATGTAAACTCCTGGGTTTAAATGAACATAACTGAAGGTGAGAGATATCTCTTTATATCTTTGTATTTCCTGAGTAAGTAATATAGGTTATTTTTGCAAATCGTTTGTTCTTGTATTTGTGAGATATTTTATTTGTGGTCGAATCTTGTTATTGGTGCATCCATGTCTTTATAAGCATTGTTGGGCGCTACAAAGTGGTATCAGAGCTTAGGTTTTCGTGATGGCCGATTGCAAGTTAAAAGTCGAAAGATTCAATGGAAATGTTTTAGCGATGTGGAATATTCAGATGATAGTGTGTTTCCGTCAGAAAGATCAAGATTGTCTATTGTTTGATGGGAAGTAGGAAGGTGCAGACAAGGATGTGAAGGTCGTGGTGGCATGGGATCTATTGGATCGGAAGGCGCTTGGGCAGATCAGTTAGCACTGAGTATGAAAGTGTTATTTCATATCTCGAAGGCAAAGACCATGAAGGAGTCTATGAAGATTATCACAGATATGAATAAGAAAACATCAGCATCAAATCAATTACTTCACTGGAAGAAATTGGTTAACATGAAGTTGGGAGAAAGGCGTTCAATAGCGGAACATGTGAACAATTATTGTATGTTTTACAACCAGAAGGAAGCTGCAGAATTGAAGTTTTCAGAGAGAGACCATGCATTGTTACTTCTATCTAATCTACCCAACTATTATGGTACGGTGGAACAGACTATTACAGAGACGATGAAAGATTCGACGACAAGAAATGCACCCATGATACAAGAAAAGAGCAAGAATTTACTACGGTGAGAATTCTTTATGATATGACAGAAACTTCGAGTCAATTTCATGATGTTGAAAGCATTGGTATCGATATGTGTCGATGAGTATGGTCGAGTTGGTCACAATGAGGCTATGTGTGGTGTTTTGCAGCCTGCGTATATTTTGGAGGTGTCATCCATGGAGGCTTTGAGTATAACGTGTACCTTGGCTTTTACTGGTTTTGAACCATGTCTGCCGTTAGCAGAGATTCTGCGAATTGGGAAGTCTAATAACACGAAATCCTACAATGTGGAAAGGGGAGACTGTTTCTTTGTTATTCGTGCCCTATGTGATAAGTGGGGGGGCATGTCCTCCATGAGTCTATGAGTGGTGTTTGGTGCCCTCCACGTGGTGGAGGGGCATGGGGTGCCCTTTATATGAGTGAGGTGTACTAGGTCTTTCAGAAGGAGTGAGAGTCTGACAAAGATAATGCAAGAAAATATTACAATTATTTTGAAGCTTTGTGTAATTGGTCAAAGATGGAGATTGTTAGAATTTATGGACACAAACACACAAACACAAGAGTTTGGAGAAGGAGCAGGCACGAACCGGCAAGAAAAGCGAGAAGCGCACTAGTAGCAAGAAGTGCAGTAGCAGCAACAACAACAAGTCTGACAGTCAATTACTGATACATGCAGTCGAATGTCATGTTGCAGACAAAACATAGACAGGGAGCAGTCGACTGCCAGAAAGGCAGTAGACCGTGTCTATTCTCTAACTTGGGAAGTCTTTTTGCAGTCGATCGTTGAGTGGAGCAATCGACCACATCGGGAGTTGATCATAAAAATGGGTCGCAAGTTTAGATATGTTTTTGGGCCAATTTGTGTTTATTGTTTAGGCTTTAATTAGGGCTATAAATATAGATGTAAACTATAAGGTTTAGATGAACAAAATTGAAAAAACTTCGAGAGAGTTCTTGTGTCGAGTGCTATGAAAGGTGAGAGAGAGAGAGAGAGAGAGAGAGAGAGAGAGAGAGCACTACAAACAGTAATACAATGGCCGGCATTTTTTTACCTAAATGGCCGGCGTTTTTCAAACGCCGGCGATTGGTTAATGGCGTTTTGCGAAACGCCGCCGCAAGCGCCGTCCTTGCCGCCGCCGGGGAATCTTATTCTAATCCCCAGCGCAAATAAAGCGCCGGCCATGTTTTTAGAAATGCCCGACGTTTGATAAACGCCGGGGATTTACTTTTGAATTTTCAAATAATCCTACCGTTATTGAACATACCCTGGCATTGGTAAACGCCGGGGAATGTTTTATTCTTGCTTTTATAAAACAAACTACACTGATCCAAAAAAATTATCACAAACAAATTATCACAAACTACACTAATCCACAAATTATGAAACTCACAAATAATCAAACAAAGACTCATTGAAACTTTTATAAAACAAAGATCTTTCATTCATAGTACGATATATACATCACATAAAGTTTTTTCAACTTCAAATAGTGAGTAGAAGTTCTTTCATAAACAATAGTGAAAACTACAATAGTAAGTAGAAGTTGATTTGTTGATAAAGTTCTTGCAAATCGCAACTAGATTTATACACAAATAGCTTGAATGTTTTGCCAGTTCGAGTGGAACTCAAAGCAATTTTAGTAGTGAGCAGCAGCACCACCCCTCAGGGCTGAACGAACCATTGTAGGATGAAAGGAAGGGTTCATTTCCGACTGCCACATATCTATGTCCAAGTCTCCTACAAGGAACAAAGAACATATAGGAAAAAAAAACTGAACCTTCTTATAAAATTCAACGTGTGTGTGTGGGTGTGTGTCAAAGAAATTAACTTTTCTTCTTTGACAGGTTTTGGATAGTGTAATTATTCTTATTTAGCAGATATATTCAAGAAAGCTGCTGACCCCATCTTGATATATAAGAGCTTAGAATGATGGCTAAACAAAAGCAGCGAGTAGGATGGATGTCTGAAATTGAAATGCAACTACAAACTATATATTTTGTGCTAGTACATAACAAAAGAAGCAGTGGGGGTAATCATCTATCATCCGACACTGAAATTATCATTCATGCGTGGACGGTGGACTAGAGCCTACGCCATAAAATCTATTTCAGAAAAAATGCTGATTCAATACTTATACATGACAACAACAAAAACAGCCAAGAGATGCTTCACCTCCACAAATTCATAAAAACTTCAAGGGGTCTAAATCTGTACATGGTATTGGTGATGATACACTTAAAAAGGTCGAAAAAGGTCAGAATGAAACTAGGCAAAACAAGTGTTCCACATTTCGATTTAACATGTAAGGCTTAATTTACATCTACACTTGGTTTCACAAATTAACTACTATGAAAACCAACTAAAGGTTTTAACATAGATACAACCATTATATATAGAAAAGAACACAAAAAAGGGCTGAAGAAAGTAACTGGACTACATAAATGATAAATGCTAAATATGTGAAAACCCAATGCAATATATGAGCAAACAAATTATGTGCATTGAATTTGCAATTAGTTGTTATTACAGAATTGCATGTAATATATTTTTGGAATAACTATTCCTCTGGTTATTTTGAGAGGCTAGTAGGATATGTGGTGCTAGCTGTGAGTGTGATTTTTTCATCATGAATTTAGAATTTTCTTGTTTTTCTAGAGGAAGCAGATTATATCTGATAAGTTACAGGTTTCTTTGCTCTTCATTCTTAGCTAGTGTTTGTCCTTCATTAAAAATGCTTAAAACAACCCATTTGGTCAATTTTAACATGCATGCTAAGTAGAAATTATTACTGAAATATGTGCATCTGATATAAGCATAAACAGTTGTACTCAGAAGCCGTCACATGTCGAACACATATCTGATTGATTTCTGCATATTAATACTTTAGGGTTTTCTATGAATGAAGCTACATGTTCTCATTGTGTCTGTCCCTATGCTTCTTAAGAAACAATCAATTATGTTCCTTCAAGTGTTTAAACAGAGAAAGCTCAAATCAAATGAATGAAAGAAAAGAACCCAAAATCTTTCTCAGTCTTATTTTTTATTTTTAAAAGAATTAGCTGTTCCTCTTTTTTGAAAATTTTAAACCAGTAATCAAGTAAAGAGCTAAAAGTATGAGGCATCCCAAACAGCACATGCAGTGTGTTTAATATTAGACAATGTATTTTTAATAGAAAATGCTGTAATACATAAAGAAGTGAAGCTAATAAGGTTATAATACCTAAAAGTTGAGAAAATACAAGCCTACAGTGTACGTCTAGCAATGCCGTCGATGGGATCACCAAGGTCGTCGGCTTCCTCTTCATTCGGATGACTGGATGATGTCAGGTCTCTAACACCTTGCTGTATAAGAAATAATTATGAAAGATGCTTTGAGTCGGATTGGTACACACAATTAGTCAGATTCGTATAAAATGCTAATGCAAATAAAATGCTAATGCTAATGCAATTAGTCAGATTGGTATAAAATACTAATGCTAAGCAATTGATAGACACAATTAGATAAGAACAATACTGTATATAATTTCTAATCTGTCTCGGTATGTTAGATGGGTTTTGAACATTTGCTTCCCTCATCATCTGTGCTATCTGTGCAACTGTTGCCTTAAGCTCTGCGACTTGCGTCTCTAGATTAGCTATCTTCTCATCTCTAGGATCCGGCTGTGTTGATGAAGAAGCATGAGTTCGAGAGGGTGTTGGTCCTAACCCCTTCCCACGCACACGGCCATGGCGCTCCGGACCCATGTTTTCGACCAAAGCTTGGTGTTGAAGCTGCACTATATCGACCGGTGTTGTGGGAAAGCCGGCGGTGGGAGCGGATGATAGTTCGGCATACCTATTTCGAGCAGTTGTCCGTTTTTAAAAAAAAAACCAAATTCATTGTTAAGGCATATTACACATCAAATAAGCAAATTTAAGATATAAAAACTATTACCGATATCGTCGCTGCCTTTGAGGACGGAAATACGCCTTGTGAGTTCATGTGGGTTGCGTCGAAGAAATCTAAATCGCCGTACTGATCCGCACCTTCTCGCTCCACATCCTACATATATTAGAATACATAGGGAATCATTTCTTTCTTTCTTCATTAAATTGAATACATATATATGCTTTGTTTGATAAACAAATTGTAGCATATATATATGCACTATTTGATAAACCATTAAAGAGTTTATAGTGAAGAAAAAAATACTTAGACATACCATTATTGCACGTCGCCGTGCAAAGCTTGTACCTCCTGTAGTGTGCATCACGTCCTGTGCATCCCTACTTGCACGACCTCTTTCAGCTCTCTTCTGCACATAATATAAAATTATTACACAGACAATAAGATTTAATAAGCCAAATATCATATCAAAATATGTTTCTTCATATACTACAATTTTTTTATTACCTTCCCTTCAGGTGTATTCCAAAAATGACATAGAAATTTCCAATCAGAACGCACGACACCTCTCGGGACTACTCTTGTGTTTTCAACAATTGTTCGGTTCTCGTCATAATATTTTGCCTTAAGCTCAACCTTATAGTCTCTCCATTTCTTGGACATTAATTTATTTACCCATTCAGCATCAAGAACCGCCGGATAATCAAACTTTTGCTGCAACAGTCATGAATCAATATCATATATTAAAGAATTTATGTCATAAAATTACAGTTTCAGAATAATAAGGTAAATGAACAACAAGCAAACTATTTAACTACCAGGCAATAAACAACAAGCAAAGTCAATAAGCTAATCTGATGCCAAACTGAGCTAGACAATACCATGCCTGCATCAAATTAACTAGTTTTCAAACTCTATAAGCAAATGAATTCCAAATAGGGATACATCAATACACTAAAGCAAACTGACCATGGTGAGCATTACAATACAGAGTTTTGTATCATTTAGCTGATCAGCAATATCCGAATCTCAGAGAGCATACATTTTGCTTATGTCAGCATACATTTGAATTTTTCATAATAGCAAAAAAATTACAGAAAGTAGTAGAGCATTTGACTGATCAGAGATGGGCATACTGCAATACTATTACATCTAGTTGTGCGACTGCATACATTTGATCCATCATCTAGTTGTGCAACCTGCAACTATATTATGCTTAATGTTGTGCTTAGCTTTTTTAGATATCTTAAGTACCAACCTGCAACTATATATACTTGTAGCTGATGATGATTGATGAGGGAATCTTCTAGTTCTAAGGAGTCATAGATGATGATTACTGCACATTACTGGCCAATTTACTACACATTACTCGCCATGTGGTTTGCACAAAGCTTTTTTAACTTTCAATCTACTTCACACAATCTTGGATTTGTTCTATTTGCCTTTTTCTTATTGTTCTGCTAAATACTGTATACAACGCTGTATTCCTCATGTTTCATAAACTAGAGTTGATTATCTATTGTTATAGCATGAAAATATATGTACACAAGGTCTTTGATGAAATTTCATTGGACAGTTGATGTTTTATTATGCTTATTAGTATCAGTTAATAAAAACCTATATCAACATATCAACCATACATTAGTCATGTATCAGTATGTTTCTGCAGTAGTAGAGTTTATAACTTTATTTGAAATGGTAACTAAGGCATACTGGAAGGAAAAAAATTGCATCAGTTGGAATATCACTAGGTATCGGCATGTGTCAGTATATTCCAACAAGCATCAGTTAGAAGAGTATCAGATACTTGAATGTATCTTTTTTTTGAAATAAAATACTTGAATGTATTCTAACAAAAAAAAAAATCCACTTTTGCATTAGGTTGGCTTTTTTTTTTCAAAATCTTAATTGTGCGGAAGATACTTGATACCATGGCATATTGAAGTTTTGAACAACTTTTCAGTGAATAATATGGTACATCCGAAGAGGAATTGTTTAATGGACATACCCTTACTAAAATATGTTCAAGGTGAAGTAGTATCATGCATTACAAGTTCTTGCAAAATTAATCAAATTAAAATTTTTGTATTAGTATAAACTAACCATAAATATCTGTACTTTATGGAAGTGAGTTTTTAACTGCATATTCAAAATTTTTAACTGCATATTCAAAACTTCCATAAACTTCCATAAAGACAGGGGAGATAAATTGATCAAGTGAGTTTTGAATAGTTCAAGTGCACATTCAAAACTGAAAAGACCATCAGAAAATGAGTTTTGAATAGTTTTGAATAGTTTTGAATAGGAGAAAATAAGAAATACTGTAAATATAAATGGTACCTTGAGAACTTCAGTAGCTCTAGTCCTTGTCGCTATGGGGATCTTTGTCCATCTATCGAATGATAGTGGAAGATACTCAGAATTCCGAGCAATCAACCCAATGAACGATGCGAAAGTCACTGTATTTTTCCCTATGGGCTGATGATCCCCATTTATCTCCACTGGTATTTTTTGACCAGCGGGTAGCTTCCATACATCAGCTAACTTCGTCGCTCCCTGGATCTTTTTTTGGGAGGTGGCTGGGTGCTCCCCTCACCTACCTTTAAGTGGGTATCCTCCTCATTTAGAGGCTCCTCAACCCTTCTTCTAAGCGCCATATTCCGTCGCGGCATAATTCACACCTGCTAACAAGAAATATGTACATTTCATGACAAAAATTACAATATGCATTCCATGAATGTTAATAAGCATGAGCATAAACACTATTTAGCCTAAGAAAGTACAAGGGATTCCCCAAAACTGAAAGGAGTATCGTATGTCATTCATAAAAACCTTTAAAGAAACTAAAGTATGTAGTGCAATTAATTTCTTCTACATTCATCGAACATCATCTACCAATCTAAATTAAAACAAGCAGGCAAGCAATAGTTCATTTTCTGGTGTCAACTTGTCAAACTCGTTTTGGTAACTTGAGAATGTAGATGACTAAAAGTCTGCAACTTTGAGGTATAGACTATAAAGTCAGTGTGGATGAATTCTGGGCTGAAATTGGATGTGGAACCTAAAATATCAAATTCTTACTTACATATGCCAATTCATTCACAAGAGGTAGCAGAGATTTGGGGTATTATCTCGAGAACCAATATAACATGTACTAGTAATTTGGTATTTCGACATGAGATTTAAAGCTTTGTGACTAATTGAAATAAACACGATAATAAATCAATATAGTAGCTGACTAATGAGAGCTTCAGGTTCTCTATCAATATGAAACCATATATATACACTACAAAAGTATATAGATACTTGATGAATTTGGTCCAAAATTCTTCACTTCTATGAAAAATATTCAATATTCACTTCTGGACATGCAAGAATCTTCTAAATTAAAGTTTTTGTAGGAAAACATGACCAATCATCACTTATTTTGTGTAGAATTACATACATATGAGCTCCTGTATGAAATTGCAGATTTAAATAGAAGCTCATAAGCTGATAGTTGACACTAGTTGAAGGATGCAATTAAGTGTTCATGAATTGAAGAAAGCAAAAACAGTAAATAAATACAAAAATAACTCTTACCAAGAATGTGACTTTTGGAAAAGATTCCAGAAGTCATTGCAGATATAGAAATTGATACTGAGGCTGAGGTTCTAGAAGTCAGTGCACATATAGAAGGTGATATTGAGTCCAATGTGACTGAACCACTGAATCTCCAACATTGTTAGTGGTTTATTGATTTTATTGTTACAATTCATCGAAGACAACTGTAAGAGCTGTTTGTTACATTGTTATTATTTGTAAATGACAAACCATACAAACAGATCATTAACCAAAGCTATCTTACAATATTGATCAAGCACATTAAATGTAAAATCAAGATGAGTTCTTATAAGAAGGTTGTCATTGTTGTAGTATTCATCATTTCTGTATGTTAGATTTCGAAAACATACAATGCAATCTTCAAATACGTATCAAACGAGACAATAAATTGCAATCTTGTAAACACATAATTAACAAAATTCAAATATGTTTCAAAAGTTATTGTTATTCAATACTATCCAATACATCCCCTGGCTCTCCATCCGTGCGTAGCCAATTAGGTTTACTGTTGTCATCTGTTATGTTTACATCAAACGTAGGAAATTCAGCAGCAACAAAAATGTTAGTGACATCTTCGTCCTCATCATCTGATGTCTCTCCCAACTGATATACATCCCTTGGTTGCATAATAAGAGCCACGTAAGATTTAGGCGAAGCTGGATCTTCAACGTAGAACACTTGGAGTACTTGAGATGGGAACACAAATGGTTCATGGCTGATGTGTGTGCCAGTATGAATCAAATTTGAAAAGTTTACAATTGTGAAACCTAAAGTATCCTTGTTTTGGGGATAATTTTTATCCATACCAGCCCAGTCTGCGCGAAATAAGACAACTTGAAAATGACCGAAATAGTCTAACTCGATGATATCCGTGAGCACCCCATAATAGTCAACATCTTCATCAACTGGATTTGTGTCATTCTTAGAAGCATAACTTCTTGTCTTTGACGTCACTACAATTCCACTATTCTGGGACTTTAAATAACGTTCACGATTCTTAGTATGAAATCTGAATCCGTTATATATATATCCCTTAAATCTTCTAACCATCTTATGGGGACCTGTAGCAAGAATCTTGATTTCAGGTGATACCAAATCATCATGCAACTTCGGAACCTACAGGATGTGATGATAAACCGTATTAGTAAAATTAAGATTATTATAACAAAAAAAGACATTACTTGAAAATTTGGAACACTCTTACATAGTCTTTAAGCCACATATGAAATCTTTCATTCATCATCTTGTTTTGGTCACGTGGTCTTAATTTCCTTGTTCTAGAATTTCTTTTTATTTCACGGATAAATTCTTTGTAAATATTTAAAAGAACGAAATATAATTAAATGTACATTGATCAAATCGAGTTTAATTAAATATAAACCAACCCAATTTTGACTTACTCTCGGAATGGCTCAACTGTTGCATGATGATCTAGCACATATCGATGTGCTTGTTCCCATGTTAAGTTATCTAACTCAACCGCATCAACTTTACCAATGGTATTTCCAGCAGTTTGAAAGAGATAATGTGCCTCACCAAGGTTTGACCCAACTGGGTTTCTCCTTGGTCTAGTAAGACATATCTCGACACCCTGAAGATATCGGGAACTAAAATTGGAGCACTCTTCCGAGAGATAACCTTCAGCTATTGAGCCTTCTGGATGTGATCTATTTTTAATATATCCCTTAAGTCGATAAAGATACCTATACATGTAAATGGTTAGATAAAAAAAGTATGCACATTATCAAAATTCAAGGTATATAATTAACAAATATGAATAACTACCTCTCAATGGGATACATTCACCGATAATGTACCGCCCACCAAGTCTTGCTTCGCCTGCTAGATGAATGACTAGGTGAATCATTATAGTGAAGAACGAAGGGGGAAATATTCTCTCCATTTGAAAAAGTACCAAAGCAGCACGTTGCTCCAAGAGGTTAATGTCTTCAACACGTAGAACCCTTGAGCAAAGTCCTTTATAAATGCTACACAGATCCTTGATGACGGCAGTGACTTGGTCACACATTGAGAACCTTAAAGCCACAGGAAGGAGATCTTGCATCAAGATATGGTAGTCGTGTGACTTTAGACCCTGAAGCCTCTTCTCCTTATCATTGACGCACCTTGCTATGTTAGATGAATAGCCATCAGGGAACTTTAAGCTCCTATAAAACTTTGCAGAACGATTCTTACTCCTTTTTAGACATGCAGTACATTGCTGGAGGAAGGTGCACTCTGCCATTCTGTAAATATTCGGGGTGCAACTCGTGTCGTATGTCCAACGCAGCTAAATCAAGACGACACTTAAGATTGTCTTTTATCTTCCGATCATCTCCCATGATAGTCCCTATACAATTTTCACCAATATTTTTTCCGATTTGCATCGCATCTAAATTATGGCGCAATAAATTGAATTCCCAGTACGGCAGTGTGAAGAAAATGCTCTTCTTCTTCCAAGACCCTAACTCAACAATGTCATCACATTCATCTTCATCGTTGTCGTCATCCCTTGCCCTTTTCTTGCCCTTTTTTATGGCTTCTACTTCCTTACCATAATCGAAATGATGACCATGCAGCCGCCTTAACACATTGGATCCAGACAATATTTCAGGTGAATGTTCCCACTCCTCCATCCCATCAAAAGTTTTAGTTTCCGTCCTGAAATTGTGTGTGTTGGGCAACCATCTTCTATGACCCATGTAGCAGAACTTTTTCCCATTATATAGCCATCGTGAAGTAGTTTTACCAGCACAACAAGGACATGCATTACACCCTTTGGTGCTATAACCAGATAAATTTGCATACGTAGGAAAATCATTGATTGTCCAAGTCAATGCAACTCGAAGACGGAATGATTTCTTAGTTGTTATATCATATGTTGGAACACCCTCCCACAACTGTTTGAGCTCATCTATTAAAGGTTGAAGATAGACATCTATATCATTTCCAGGGCTTTTCGGTCCAGGAACTATTGTGGACAAAATAAATGACGATGGCTTCATACACTTCCAAGGCGGTAGATTATACGGTATCAACACTATAGGCCATATGCTGTATGTACTACTCATTTGCCGAAATGGGTTAAAACCATCACTGGCTAATCCAAGTCGCACGTTGCAAGTATTTTCAGCAAAATCAGGTTATCTTTCATCAAAACTTTTCCATGCAGCAGAATCCGCCGGATGTCTGAGAATTCCAATATTCTTCCGCCCTTCAGCATGCCATCTCATATCAGAAGAAGTCTTAGATGACATAAACAACCGTTGTAGCCTAGGAATCAAAGGAAAGTAGCGCATCTGTTTTGCTGGCTTCTTTTTCCGCCTTGATTTAACTATCCCACTTGCATCTTGTTCTTCATTCGGAACAACTTTCCATTTTGAAGTACCACAAATTTCACATTTCTCCAGACTCTCCTTATCCCCTCTAAATAACATACAATCATATCGATATGCAACTATCTTCTCATACCCCAGATCAAAATATTTAAGGAATTATTTTATTCCATATGCTGAATTTGGGAGACAAATTTCAGGAAATGCTTCATTCAACAATTTAAGTAACATTGTAAAGGATTTGGCAGACCAACTATTCAAACATTTGATCTGAAATAACCTCACGATGAATGAGAACTTCGAAAATTTGATGCAATCACGATACAAAGGTGTACTAGCATCCTCCAACAACTTATTGAATGCTTCAAATTCTTTGTTAAATTCAGAGTTTTGCCTACCCTCCTCCACTCCACCCTCGTCTCCATCAGTGTGCGAGGTTTCGGTCGGTTCATCATGGACTTGAGTTGTTGAACTATTTGTGTGCATTGGATTGTTGTGAATCCCAAAAGCATCCCGCACTAGATTTTGCATCTCATCGGCAAGACTGTCGTCTTCATTCACTAAGGGTTCATTTTCGTCTTCCAACAAATCTTGTCCAACCGGAATCGATGTGTCACGCTCTCCATGGCAGAACCACAGTGTGTACCCTTGCAGAAAACCATTAATCACCAAATGTGTTTGTACTTCGTAGCATGGAAGCAAATAACAGTTTACGCATCGGCGACATGGACAAAGGATAAAGTTGGGATCACGAGAATGTTGCTTAGCAAAGATAATGAAATCTCTAACACCATCTCGATACTCTTTGCATAATCGTGACTTACTCATCCAACTTTTATCCATTTCAATAATATCACTCAATCTGAAAATTAAATTTCATAAAAAATAGCTTTTCAGAAAGAGATTGAAACTCTCACAAATTAAAATATTCTTTTTTAATGAACACTTGGTCAAATATGGAGTGGATGAAGGTTTGGTATGCTTTTGAAAACAATCAAATTCATACTTCGCATTGTAGGTGTGATGGTGAACTAAGAGGGAAATAGAAACTGACATAGATGTAATACAAAACTTGATCTGAGTGTTCATCCTAAAACTTTGTTCTATACTAGTTTTTGTAGTCTTGCAATTAGTTCTCTTCTAATAGTATAAAAGCATATTTTGATGATGTTACTATATACTTCTAAAATTCTTCATTTAATCCTCAATTAAATTTATCTTTGAAGAAAGTGAACAAAACCAAATAAAATTAAATTAAATAAAAGATTACCTTGAAGGAAGTGATCAAAGGGAGGGGCCTTCTACTTGTTCTTCTCCTTCTACCTCCTGTAATGGGCTAATTAAGCTTGATGATTGTACAATATAATAAATGGTGACAAAGATCACTACAATGAACAATTTGTACATGTTGAGAAATATGTTTTCCTTTCAAACAAATTATAATATGTCGTTTCCATCAATCTTATCAGAAGCATTTAGGACAGAATCTTTTTGGCTAATTTAGTTTATTATGCTGGGTTCAAACCTAACAGCCTGTCAATACTTTGAGAAGACAATCTATTGATGACTTAGTTAATGACATATCGTAACACTTATATTACTGGAATTGTTAATCAGCCAAAATCACTCGAAGCACGTAGTTTCTTTTCTTTTCAGAATGAGATGATAGAACACAGAAGACATGAATGTCCAGAAATTAAAAAAAATGATCAGCCTGCGGACGAAATTTCCCACATTAAGCAGGTTTTAGGGGTTAAGACATCAATATGTAGTAGTGAAGGAGATTTTTCATCAACCAAAGTTTTGATAGTGTTCCAACCTCCTCAGCCCATTGCTGACAGCATGATGCCAAAACAAAATTTTTGAAACAAAATTAACCCTGAGTTTTCGTTACTCCACAACTTAGCAAATGAACACACTTTCCTCCTTTCAAATGGGGACTATGCATGGGTAGTCTTCCTGGGAAATGACTGCAACTATAGTTTGTATCTAAATACCAGCAGAGATTGAATGTTTACTTGCACTCCAACTAGAACAATTTATCACCAAAACTTACCTAGTAAATACATAAGTCCAAACAATTCCCACAACGTGTAAACTACACTACAGTCTCATTGTTTTCTTCTTTGGCTTATTGTTTTCTCTTGGTTTTTCTTTCTTAATTATCCTCTCAAATATGGACCACGTACCTTGATTCTCATTTGCATCTATCTATTTACTTTTTACGGGTTGCTCTAATAAAAGAATGTAGTGCATACTCCAAACTCAAAATATTACACCTAATGTATAATATAATTACTAATTCAATCAAATAGCAGACTGAATATACCACCAATCTCCAAGAAGAGAATAATTAATGAAAAAATATAAAGGTAGAGAAAGTCACCTTATAAACAGACCCAAATCCACCTTGCCCAATCTTGCAGCTTGTTTGGAACCCTTGCGCACAATCCCTCAGAGTCTCGTCATCATTCACTAACTAAACTCCTACCAAAATCAACCATATACGCATATTCAATATCCACACCATAAACCAACAAAATTCACACCATAAACCAACAAAATTCAACCAAAATCAACAAAAATCCACACCATAAACCAACAAAATTCAAGATCCAAACCAACAAAAAAATCCACACCATATTCGCAGATTGCATAGTAACTAACTCACCATCTTCACCAATCCAACGGCGGCGGCGACGAGATCCAACGGCGGCAAGCGGCAGGCAACGATATCGAGATCGAGTAGGCAGGCGACGAGATCGAGATCGACGATATCGAAATCGAAGAAAGAAAAAGGAACAAAGTGGAGATTGGGGCGTCGAAATCGAAGAAAGAAAGAAAGCGGAACGAATCGAAGAAGAACGAAATCGAAAGAAAGAGGAACGAAATCGAAGAAGAACGAAATTAGGGGCGAACGAAAAAAGGGATAGGGTTTTCGGAGAGATAGGGTTTTCGGAGAGAGGCACGGGTGATTAGTAAATTTAGGGTGCGAGTAATTTGGGGCGAACGAAAAAAGAGAGAGGAAAGTGGGGAATTTAGTGCGTGGGTGGGGGGTTTTCCCCGGCGTTTGCCAGCGCCGGGGATTTGTGGAATGGCCGGCGCTTTATAAAAAAGCGCCGGGGTATTTTCCGGCGAAAACCCAAAGGGCCGGGGAATTTACGCCATATATTCCTATTTATTTTGTAGTGGAGAGATCTCTTTGTAACTTTGTATTTCTTGAATAAGAAGTATTGTTTAACTCTGCATATCGTTTGTTCTTGTGTTTGTGAGATCTTGCATTTGTGGTTGAACCTTGTTATTTGTACATCAAGTCTTTGTGGGCGTTGTTGGGCACTACACAGGCAACAACCACCTTGCCTTTTTACACGTCTTCAGCCTTGTACCCAGTGGCCCGCAACAGAACAACATGGTTGTTTTCTCCTCCAGCTCTCCTTCCTGGTGCACCCTCTCCCACATGACCTACCTATTCAGTTCCATTGAGAACCACCACGTCCTCACCAACTGAGGCATTTCTTGGGACTGTTGGGCCTATTGGCTGACTGAGCTATTACTGTCAAGGAGAAATATGAATGGGGTTAGAGTGGATGTGAAGAATACTGAGAATAAGACACCATACCAGCTCCTCACGGCGTTGGATTTGCCTAAGGTTGTATACAGAAAGCCTACTTATGTGAAGCTATGAAGGATGTGGAATGATTTGGCACTCGTGGTTGTCTGTATACAAGAGCAGAAGGTGGAGCATTACACTCTGAATTAGATGGGCATATATCAAGACAGCCAGTTCACAGTAGGTGCTTGTGTGTGGAACCGAGGAGAGACATGGAGGAGGGGGGGCATCAAAGGTTGTGGGGATCAATTGAATTTGGTGCAGAGAGATGTTGAGGCCTATAAGGTTTGAGAGTCATAAGATACTTGGGTTGCTTATAGCGAGAAGGCAACTACTGATGTGGGAGTTCAGCGAGCCTGACAGGAGGTGGACTCGGTTGGTGAAGCTCCATGGAAAGGTTAATGCCAGTCATGCTCTGCCTCTGGCGCTTAAGGGAGTCCCACATGTAACCACTTTTTTAGCATATGTGGATTTCCCCCTCAACCATAAAGTGCCTTCAAGACTTTTTGATCAGGATATATCTGCATTTTAATTAGGGTACTCTGAATACGTTTAGTAGAAGAAAGGATTACAAAAGTTAGTCCGATAGTGGGTATGAAGACAATGACGATAATGGTGAACCAGAGTGTTGGTATTTGGTATTGCCATAGATGAGGTCACATGATGCATAGTTATAAGGCTCCTATAAAGAAGAAGAAAGAACCATAAAAGCAAGCCAATGTGGTGACCGAGGAAACAAAGTTGAATGACTTCTTATGTTTATCAGTGAGAGTGGAATTGGACACGCGGATTTGGTGCATGTTTTTGGAATATATATGCACACATTTTATTTTCCAATTCAGAAAATTTCATTGTAATTACTAGTTGTCAAAAAATTTCTTTGATATGATATCTAGAAATTCATACCTCAAGTAGATGAATAGCTTATATGGAAATTCTTAATCTTGAATGTTTAGTGTGCATCTAAGTCATTTTAATGCATTAAAATGAGATATCTTAATTTTGTCTCAAATGAATTCGAATACTTATTTATTTGACCGATTTGATTTTGCAGCCCACAGTGATTTGATCTTCTTTTATAATTACTATCCATTTTTTTTAATCCACATGTCCTTAGAAAGTTACTAAATTGATTTATGATATATTTGTGGATATTATTAATCTAATATCAAATACCCTCTTGATATGTTTAAGAGATCTTATATTTGTGAGACTACAATATTTGTGAGTTATGAAATTATAATGTTATAATGAGAATTACATACTTGTTTTGTATGTCTATAAATTTTTGCATATAAGTCATCATTCCTTGTATATTTGTAGAATACGTTGCTAAAAAAAATTATTTTTATTTTCTTTTTCCCAATTATATATCATGCACCTTGACATTTATTTGAGATCAAAGGTATTTTGCATCATGACAATAATGTGTTGAATAAATATTGTATGTGTGCTTAGCATAGTTGAAGCTGCTTTTTTTCTTGTGGGAGCAACCAGATAATTAGTTTTTTGGAGGATGAAGAAATCTTAGATCCTTACCCGATGATCAGATATGATGAGAGGAAGATATTTGCGGTTGGCTTTGAATTTGGTGCTGAGATACCGCCAAAAAACCTGCATGAAAGCCTGAAACGCAGGGAGTTTTTCCGGTGACAGACCCTTTGACAATCAAGTCAGTAACTCAGAGTACTAACTACATTTTAGTGGACAAAAGTTGATTACCTGGTAATGGTGGGGAGGGGCAGTATTTATAGGCCTAATATGGAGCATTTTTAAGAAGATTCCCTAAATGATTTGAGAGATTCCCTTAATCAAGGAATCAAATCAGTTATTATCTTCCTATTTTAGGGGATCTGATTGCCAGCCATGATTGGCTGGAGGATCTCCCCAGCTTAGGTCATGAATCAGTCTCAATCTCAGGTTGAGCTAAGTTGCTGAGCCTGAGGACGACCTGTTCTCGTTGTGGGCCTGCATCTATTGCGAAGTTAACGTTTCGCCCTTAAGAACTCAGAGATTTGTGCTGGAATCAAATGGCACTGATTCGATGTAATTTTCACCCCCATCATAAGCCCCCGACTCCTGGAGAACGGCTGTCGCAACCTTTGAGGAGTAGCTCTCTCCCAAGGATGTCTGGAGTTGTATTCGCAGTTCCTGAGGACAGTGATCATCTTCTAGAGCCCACGAATGATCCCTTCTAATTTCCAGGGGTTCTTGGATTAGGTCTTAAAGAATTTTGGCTATATTTTAGGGATCTATTAGCTTTTTCAACTAAATTTCCCAAATTTATAACAACTTTCTAGGATTTTAATCCTTCTGTTTGGGTGGATGCATCTTCAATAGATTTGAGAGCTTCTTTTATTGCTTCATCTCGAAAAGGTTCGGCGATCTGAGGCACGGGGTTTCGGACGACCCATCGAGGGATGAGCCTCAACGTGGTTCAGTGAACCATAGCATGAAGGTTCAGATGACATGCCGAGGGACGAGGCAGACAAAATTGAAATTTTCGTGAGTGGCTCAGATGACGCTCCGAGGGATGAGCCAAGTGTAATTGAAGTTTTTTGCGAGTGGTTCAAATGATGTGCCGAAGGACAAGCCAAGCAAAATTGAGAGTTTTTTTGTGAGTGGCTTGAATGACTCACCGAGGGACGAACCAAGCAAAATTAAAGTTTTTTCGCTATTGGTTCACATGACACATCGAGGGACGAGCCAACCAAAATTGTGATTTTTTTGCGATTGGCTCAGATGACATGCCAAGGGACGAACCAAGTGAAATTGAAGTTTTTAGAATGTCTCGGATGACACGCCGAGCGATGAACCAAGCAAAATTCAAGTAATTCATGAGTGGTTCAGATGACATGCCGATGGACAAACCAAGAAAAATTGGGTGTTTCGCGAGTGGGTTGGATGATGAGCTGAAGGAAGAACCAAGCGAAATTGAAGTAATTCGCGAGTGGTTCGAATGACATGCTGAGGGACAAACCCAGCAATCTTTTATGTGAGTGGCTCAGATGACTCGGCGAGGGACAAACCAAGCGAAATTGAAGTATTTCGCGAATGGTTCAGATGACGTGCTGAAGGAGGAAGCAACCAAAATTGGGTATTTTTCGTGAGCGGTTCAGATGACGTGCCAAGGGACAGACCAAGTGAAATTGTAGTATTTTGCGAGTGGTTCGGATGACGCGCCGAGGGATGTGCCAAGCTAAATTGGAAGTTTTTCACGAGTGGCTTGGATGACACGTTGATGGACGAACCAAGCATTCGGATGATGAGCCGAGAGACGAACCAAGTGATATTGAAGTTTTTTGCGAGTGGTTCAGATGACACATCGAGGGAGACACTGCCGAAGATCGTGGACTTAGGACTTTTCTTTGAGTTTGTCTTGTTATGCATTTGTAGGGTCATGAGACACTTGGATTGGGCCACATCATTGTTATGGTAATTGAGGAGTTTCCATATTATTTCATCACACAGTCATTGAATGGTTGGACCCACGGAGGGTTGTGACTGAGCCACATGGTATTTGTGTTTATGAAGGCATTTCTCCACTCTATATAACCCGATCCCCTCCACATTTTTCTCTTTACTCTCTCTCATATCTTCCAGAGCTCTCACTAGACTGTTTTCTTTATCTTTCCAAGAACCTTTCTGATGACATTTCGTACTTTTTTCGTACTTCCTTTCCCAAATAAAGTATTTATCTAGTTTTGTCTAGGGTTCGGTCCAGTGTATCCACCTCGACCTCCAACTGTGACAACTCCTCATTAGAGTCTTGGTCCCTTCGCGGGGATGTAGTGGAATTGGAGGTATCTGGAGTAGTGAGGAGGAGGGCGAGGAAGAAACTGTGGTGATTCCTTCGGATAAGGAGGAAAGGACATTTGTGAATCCCTTGGAGGTGGTAGTGGTGCTTTCGGGTGAGGAGGATGAAGAAGAGGAGGTTCCCTCAAGTGAGGAGGGTATGGCATCCTCCTCTAATGATGATGTTGAAGGGGTGATTGCTCTCGATCCCCCTCGGGCTCCGAGACTGCTAAGGAGGAAGGAGAAGTTTGTTTGGCCCAAGGATATGGAGTACGAGCTGATGGAGTATGAAAGGAAGTTCAACATGAGTCACCTTACTCTTGAGGACCCCATGATCATCCGCATGTACCCCGATGATGTCAATGACTTGCTTAGGTCTGGAATCCAACCGCCTTTGTCACGCCCCGCTTCCCAAAAATACGAAATACGAGCGCGTGATGAAGCCCAGCGGCTGATTTTCATCATTCATAAGCTGTAGGATCGACTCAGCATCACAACAAGAAATATAACAAGATATACACAACCACGCATGCATGAATAATTTATTAATCAACAGAATCAATTGAAACAAAATAATGATATCCCAAATAGTTTTTAAATCTGGATCCAAAGATAAAACTCGGGACTATAAGCCCGTTACAAGATTCAAGTAGCAAAAGAAATAAATAACTCAAAAACAAAATATTTAAAGCAAGTTTTTTCTCCAAGCGAAGCCTAGAACGTCTGCTCACCAATTCCAGCAGGCAATTCGTTTCCAAAGTCTGTATATATAAATATAAAAAGGAAAAAAAATAGAGAAAACAAAATAAACACCCTTAGTGCTAGTTAGGGCCGCAAATAGTACAAGCAATGGTATGAAAACAAGTGTAAGATATATGGAACAAGATTTGGAATCAAGAATATATAACATAATATAATAGGGATGCAACAAGTAGTGGGATTCAAGAAACTAGCTAGCAAGAAAGACAACTCAAGTTACAAGATTGGGTAGTAAGTACTAGTAGTAGTACAAGTGGCAAGTGAACATGTAATGGTATCAAGCATCAAGTAACAAGTATCACGTACAAGTGTTAAAGTAACAAATAACAAGTCTCAAGTAACATGTAACAAGTCTCCAATAACAAGTCTCAAGTAATGAGCATCAAGTAGGGCATCAAGTGTGTACAAGTAACAAGTTAATCTCAAGTCTAATGTTTAATTCTAACTAGGTAGCACTTCATGCATCCATACTTTTACTACATGGTTGCTACATACAATCAGTTACGTTTAGGTCTAGTGGTGGATTTTATAGGGTGGTGTACTCAAGTATCAAGTATCAAGCAAGTAAGGTTGATGAATCCGAAAATAATGTAACAAGTTCACGAAACAAGTTCGTGAATCCACTAACAAGTTCAAGAACCACACAGTGGGTTCATGAATACAAAAAATTCATGATCCAAGTAATGGCTTCATGAATCCATCAAGATACAATAAGTTCATGAACCAAGTAGTGGGAAACACGGGCCCCCTTCCGAGTACACTTACCTATATTGTCCACTACTATGGTCTTTCCCTTAAACTCCAGCTTATTATTTATTATTATCATCAACCAAGCATGAAAGTGTGAGAAATAGATCAAGTAAACATGGTAAAGAACATGGAACAAGTTTAAGATAATTATAAAGCATATTTGAGGGTCAACACGAATTAAAATTATCAAGAACTACGAGAATTGTAGTTCTGGACAGCATGACGTTGCTGCACCAAAACTGTGATTTCCGTTGCTAAAAGATAGAAAATGTGGATCCGTCAGAAGGACAAGAAACTAGATTCCTGCCCGGTTCCAACACATATAATTAAGACATATAAAAGTTGTAACAATTGATGTAAAAATAGCACACTATACAGCATTTGTGTTCAGCCAGAATTTATAGAACTGAGTGTATACATATGAAAGAGGGTTGAAACATCATTAATTAATTTGGAGAAAATCTGGAAATGTTTTCTAGGGTGTCCAGTATCAGCATGAAAAATTTCAAGTCATTTACTTACTGGTAGCATAGTTAAAATAATTGTAAACCAAAGTGGTGCAGCAATTTTTATGAATCTACGATTACCGACACAGCAGCAGTAAAACTGTGATATCTCCAAAACCGTAACTCGTAATTCGAAAATTATGGATGTTCTTGGCAAATACACACTTGGGTCTACGTTTCATATTCAGGACTCAAGTTCATATTCTAGTGTTATCGGGGTCGAAACAGCAAGCCAAGACAGAAAAGAAACCAAATAAAATATTTTTTTGTATGAAATGAATCAAAATTTTACTAGTTGTGAACAAGTGTATCGACGAAGAGTTGTGACTCTTAGATCATGTGATAGATAAGGCAAAACATGAGATCATCAACGATAAACAAAGAGGAGTCACATTTACAATCTACTTGCAATATTTTCAAGAAAAAGCTTGTACTAGAAAATGAAATGTACAAGATGATACTTGCCTTAGGGTGTAGACGATGAATCCGATGAAAGAGTAACGGAAATGGATCCCGGGCGACGAGCACAATCGGCATGGATCTTGATGAGATGATCAAGATCAAAATGATCAACAATTGAGATTCGATATGATGAAGATGATCATGATCGGATTAGACTGCTGAGATCTGCTAGGCAATGTGATGATCAGATCTGGTGATGAAGGCTCCGATCTTGATGAGATCGGGTGGCCCATATCGAGAGATCAAGATCAGGTCAGATGGAGGGCTGAGAACCAATCAGATGGTGATGATCAGATCGGATCTGATCTTAAGGATATCCGATGGTTGAGATTCAAAGTCACCCCTTTCATCCTCCTCCCTTCTTCTTCAGCGACAAAAAGAGGGAGAGCGTGGGACTCCAGCAGCTATGGCAGCGACAGGCAGCAACGACGTCGAGGGAAGCTCGACGCAGGAGGACGACGGTGGCGTTCGAGCGAGGCAGCAACGGTGGTGGCGGCGGTGAGGCTTTGTTCTTGGTGGAAAAACAGAGAAGCTGGGCAATGGGGGAAGCTTGGGGTCTGGCTGTCGTGGGTGGCAGGCGACGGGAGGTGGGTGATGACGAGGACAATGGCAGTGAGAGCGGAGGACGAGGGCGAGGAGGTGATGGGTTTCGGTAGTGGTGCGAGGTGAGGAAGACGATGAAGGGGGTGGGTATCGATGGCGAGGCGACGATGGAAGTCGAAGGAAGACGAGGAGGCGGTGATGAAGGCGGGGCGGAGGTGATGGAGGCGAGGGCGGAGGTGATAGAGGCGAGGGCGAAGGTGATGGGAATTGGGTCTCGATGAGAGCAGAGGAAGAAGGAGACGGGGTGATGGTAGGCAGCTATGTATTAGGGGTTGAACAATATAGGGTTAGGGTTAATTAGGTTTAGGTTTTACATAGAAGCGTTTTGGATTTTTAGGTTATTGGATAGCGGGTTTGAGTAGGATCCGAAAGGAGAGTGGGTCAAAATTCACTATAATTAGGGAAAATGAAATAGATGAGGTGAAACAGTCAAATATCCATGAAGAACAGCAAATCAGAGCTGATAAGAATGATGCAATTGCACTAAATATTGGCACAAAATTGAGTTGAAACAAATGAAATGATTTTATTAGAGCTGGAACAAAATACAGATCTCAAATTGATGGATGAGTACAAGGAATGAAAATACAGTAGAAAAATATAAATATAGGGAACAGGAGTTACAGCTTTCCCCCAGCTATCCCAAGATAGAGGCAAATAGGATGGCGAAGACTGTGGTGAAGGAAGATCTCACATTTATCCAGAGCGCCTTTTCATCCCTCGTACGTGCGAGCTGCTCAACTTGAACCCCATACTACGACCCACAACAACCTTTCCCCTCTGGTTCTGCATGTTTCCCATTGATGCGTTTGTTTTGAGACTTCGGCTGCCCCTGCACCCGTTTGTTAAGGATGTGTTAAATTGGGTCGGGTTAGTCTTATGTAGTATGGGCCTAATTCTTGGACGCATATCATCAGCTTTCCCATGCTCTATAGACAGAAGGGCATGCCCCTGAAGCTCAAGTACTTCAAGATGTGTTTGGGCCTATGCACAGCCTGGGCGTACGAGGGTCGGTGCTTCCTCTCTCCACAGCTCAGAAAGCACGTGGTGCATAATCATCTGAACTCCATAAAGGTGTGTAATTCAAAGTATTTCATTACCCGGAGTCCTAAGCCTTGAGATATGTAACATGCCCAGAGAAAAAAAAAATTTAATTTGATTTTCTTTTGCACGTGCATTGCACGTAAAATTTTGTGCACATGTTGGTTCCTAAAATTTTCTTGAGTCATGGACATTTTTTCTATCATTTTTCTAGTCACAATTGTGTGATTTGTTTTAATTAAAATCAATTAGGCCTAAATCCATTTTTTGTTGCCCACAAAAACTATTACAAATTAAAGCCCACTAGTATTATACACGTGATGTGCACGTGGGGAAAATTGGAGGAATGAAAAGGGCTAAAAAAAAATCTACCAGCACGTGCGTTGCACGGGTTGGGTTAAGGACAAATTACACTAAGGCCTTTTCCCATTATAGTAGTAGAGATAATTATTTTTGTGTGCACTTAATGTACATTTTAAATTTAGTTAAATTGGTGCACATTGCCATGTATAGTGCACACATTTAACTTAATAAAAACTAATAATAAAATTTGTATGAAGTAGTGTGCGCACATATTGTGTACACGTGCACGTGCCCTGTGCACACTAGGTGATTGGCCGGCCAAACATGAGAGTGAGGGAGAGTGGGGTGAGTAGTGGGGAAGTGGTGAGCTCTTTTAGAGAGTGAGAAGTTATTGTAACTACTCCTTAAATTATCCTATAAATAGAGCACCCCTTGTCATGAGAAAAATGCAAATCAAAACAAAGAAAAAGAGAGAATGAAAGAGTGGAGCTGGTGGTTTTGCTAGAGGAGGAGGCCGACCATTTTTTGGGGGAGCTTTGGAGCATTTTTTTAGGGGTTCTACTACTAGGAATTCTACTTTTGAGGTGGGTGTCTCTTTAATTTCTAATTTCGTTATTTTGATGCATGAAATTGGTAGATGATTGCTTTGTGTAATCTAGAATGTGATTGGTGAATTAATTCGAGTATGAATGCATGCTAGATTAAATAGACTAGATAAATAGATGAAGATACAACATATAAATTGATTTGTCAAGCTTCTAAAATAAATTTGCATAAGATTTCTTGTGTGTTAATAACATGCGTATTTGCTCATGTGTGTTAATTCATGAATACTTATTCATATTAGATTTTGCTACATCATGATTAAATTTTATATGCGAAATTGAGAATGTATAGCAATTTGCAAAATTGAGAAGTTTATGTTAGAATTGCATATAGATTTTGCAACTCGATTGGGGGGTATGGGTATTTTTCCTAATCTTATAATAATTAGTAAGGTATTCATGCTAATTCTAAAAATTGTAGTCTAATTTGAATCAATAAGTAACAAGAATGCAAAGTGGGAGATTGCACTAATTAAATTAATATGAATAATTTCCAAGTTAAAATATATTAAATTAGAGAGATTTTTCGTTCTGGAAATTTCAGAAGTGTGGTGTAAAACAATGACCATGAAATATTTAAGGAAGAAGAAAACTTGAAGTTATACGATTAGATTAAAAATAATTAAGAAACAGAGAGTTGGTATAAAAAGAACTTAATGGAGATTAGATCAGTTAGTGCCTTGGACTTCTTGGTTGGCATGTGTAGGCTCTGGCGCAGCTGGGTTGCGCTCAGGTTCGAGCTAGGGAGGCAACTTGTTTTTTTTTGTATTTTCTTTCTTTTATTTAATAAATTAGGTTTTATTAAAGGATTTAAAGTATTGATTATTGTAAAATATTAGAATTGAGTTAAATATAAAATTAAGATTTATTTTGGATTAAAAAAAAGAGTAATTTATAATTGATTAAGAGACATTTGGTTATTTGGTCTAGGGTTATATTATGATATTTAAAATGTGAATTAGGGAGAAAATTTGGGATTGAGTTGAATATAAAATATTGAGTTTTGGAAATAAATAAATACTAATTTACATTTTGAATAAGAAGAAAATTTTGATTATTGTTGACTAGAGGTATTCTAAAAATTATATTATTTGGATTAAACTCGATCTAGAATTAATTTGAGTTTGTTAAAGAATGAAATTGGAAGTTGAATATCATATTGTTTAGAAAAAGAGTCTACTGAATGTAATTACAACTTCATTGAAAATCCTATTAGAAGGGGGTGAATAAACCATCTATTTTACATAGAGAATGTTGATTTAAAATGTTGGATAAGACTATGAAACTAGTTATACAAATAACTGAGTTGTGTAAAAAATGGAATAATTCAATATATGAATAAAATTTCAAAATGGGAATAAGGAGAGTATAAATAACCCAAGAATGCTGTGAACATGAATTATGTTGATTCTATAGGCTAATGAGACCCAGGGTACCGACAAAGTGATGAAAGTGATAATTGAAATTTGAGAAGTGGCTAATATGGGTCATCGTTCTCGGTATATTGTTTATGACCGGTAGGAGGATAAGCTAGCTCTATGTGGTATTATTATTCATGTCTAAACTTAAGGAAAGGCACTAGAAGAAGATGTGATAAAACTTGGGCAAACATAAGTGGGGCACTTCTATATAGTCTGACGGTGGATTCATGGACTATAGACCCAGTTAGACGGTGGATTCCTGAACTGTGATTGCTTGCAGAGTGAGATGAGCCTCAATTAAATTTGGGACTACGATTGATCGGACGGTGGATTCTGGGATCATGAATAGTTGGGAAGATGGGAGGTAGATCTCCAATATATATGTATATACCGGGGCTAGAGCGGCACTTGCGGGATGTTCGCACAAAGAGAATTCTATATAGTCAGACGGTGGATTCCGGGACTGGAATCCATGCTCGTGAAATGTCTAAACCTTTCTTTTGTTACCGTAGTAGATTTTGCATAATGAGGGATTAAACCCTATAATGAGGAGTATAATAAGGGCTAGGCCTTGGACCTATGTAGTATGGGATGCATAGAATCGGAACAAGTATGCATTAGTGTCATCGTAGTGTGAATGTCTGCATTAGGCATTAAGTCATATCATACACTAACACGACTAGAATAGTCACTTTTCCTGTTTGCATTCAAGTTTGTTTTTGCTAAATTAAAGAATCGTTGTATTATAGCATTGTGTCAGTTCTATGCAACTGACGTGCCCATAGTTTCCCAGTTGTGGGATTGGACTTGGCATGGGCTAGAAGTCACTATGGTGAGTTGTTACAAGATTGAAGAATTTTTATTATTGTAGATTGTATTGTATTCATTGGTTTCCTCTGTGCATTTGTAAAGAACATGTTGTAAATAAAAAGTTTTAAATTCCTTGTAAATTTGTACGAATTTGAAGTGAAAGATCATGTATTTGCTACAAATTACCTATGTTTGGAATTCGGGGCGTTACAAGATATCCCTACGGAGTGGGCGTACGACATTCTAAAGCTCAAGGCCCTAACAGCTAAGGATTTTACTTCGGAGGAGCAGGAGTTTGAGCAAACTTTTGACATGGAGAATGTGGATGGTTGAAGGTGGCCGGGAGCAGGAGTTTGACGCTGAGTTCGGATCCCATTATGTTCTTGTTTTCATTTTCTTCAAGTTTTTAAGTTTGTCCTAAACTTTGTTGATTTATTTTGCACCCATTCTTGATGAGAAGAAGATTGAGGCCCGATGTTCTGAACTGGCAAAGAGAAAGAATGTCAAGAAGTCTAAGGGCATGAAGAGAGCCTTGTCTTCAGCATCCTACATGCCGACCGAGAAGCAGGCTGAGTCGAAGGCTAAGAAGTAGAAGGCAATATCTTCCACGGTGTCGTCCTCCTCGTCGAGCTTGACCACCTCGTAATCTATGACGTTGCCAAATCACCCATCCTTCTATCTATCCCCAGACCAAAGGAGTCATGGGAAATATGACTGAGCAGACCTTCGGGATGGACTGGTCGGTGAAGGTGGTTGACGTGCTCACCGATTCAAAGGTTTCCATCAAGTTGGTGGACAACCTCACCAGTCAAGCTACCTCAAGTGGGCTTACTCCAACATCATGGTAAGCATCCAATCCTTTTTTGTAGTTGTTATAGTATCTGCATTCCATAATTTTCTAAGTGTTTTCCCACTTTTTTGCAGGAAACCCTCCACGGTGCGGAGATGAAGAGGAAGCATGAACACGAGGTTAAGACCCTCAACCACCAAGCATCCCTAGTCAAGAAGGAGTACAAGGACCTCAAGTTGATGTACGAATACACCAAGAAAAGGGAGAGATCCATCAAGGCGGAGCTGGTGTCCATAGTCTCGGAGCGGGATAGGCTGAAAAAGGAGAAAAAGAGATGGGAGGTGCAGGAGAAGGTGCTGAGGAGCGATCGGGAGGAGGCCATCGACATGGTCATCGTCGCTCAGGACCAGGGCTATGAGCGGGCTCTAGAGCACTTCAAATGCAAGTACCTTGACCTTGACCTCGAGTGCTTCTCCTACTCGATGTCGTTCGATGAGTTTCCCCTACTCCGAAAAAAATCCCATCTGGGGGGGGGGGGGCGGGGGGGAGGGGGGAGGAGCATCTTCCGACTCCAAGATCGAAGCTTAAGCAGATGAGGACCAAATTGCTACCACTGCAGACCAAGAGTGCTCTCCCCCTCTAAGTAGTAGGACTTGCACTTTTTTTTTGTAAATTTGCATAGCACAAACTGCTCACCGTTGTTTGTACTTCGAAATTTTCAATGCGAAATGAATGAAAGTTGTTTTGGGCAGAACTTTGTGACGTGAAAAAATTTTCTTTGTTTTTCATTGTCGGCTTATTTTCAAGCTTTCTTGAGCTTTAGAGCTAGAAAATTTATTTGAAATCTTCGAGCCATTGTGTTTTGTCTTTTCTCCTCTTTCGTCGGGTATGTTCCGACCGACCCTCGAAATGCCGAACATGATTACCTCCAGAATAAATTGTGCTTACTGGAGTTGAGTTTAGCTCATTATCGTAAGTAGTCAAAGGACAGAAAATCAGTGTTTTCCTATCATATTCGGAGATCACATAAAGTGAATTTGGAGCACGCTCGTCTACAGGAGGCGATGATTGAGGGGGACTTAGGCTCAGCTGGTGCTTGAGCAACTTTCCTTTGTGGATTGCCCCTACCACCTAATTCCCGGGGAGGGGGGGTTGTGTTGCTACCCGAATGATGAACTCCTCACTTCAAGAAATGCTCATAGGGGGGGGGGGGGGGTTGCTACCCGAATGATGAACTCCTCACTTCAAGAAATGCTCATAGAGAAAGAGTTAGAAATATATCGTTTGAAGTGGAATTTGAAGTGGCAGGATTGAGGGCTACCCCCTCTTCCTAGTGGATGGACTTCTGTTTGAGGTCCAACTTTAAGAGTTCGGATGGAGCCGAAGACGCTCAGAACGAGGTAGCTGGAATATATAGCATGGCTACCACTCGAGAGCTTCGGATCGACAACTCAAGGTGTAGACCTAATCTGTCAGGATGGAAATAATCCACGTTGGTCGGAGGGGGGATGCCCTTATCGAGGAAGATCCCTCGGGAAGGTCTTCACTTCTACAAGCTAGAGAGCCAAGATGATGCCGGATGTTTAAGTTTGTAGTTGATTACTTAATTTTCCGAGTGTGTAACAGTTATGAAACAAAACACTACAAGCTTGTATGTATTGTTCTAATTATCTGTGATGGCTTGGTTTGGTCGAATTTTAGATGAATCCTCTCCTGAATCTAACTTGATCAAGTTTAGACATTTTTTCTCTTCCTGAAGTTGGTGCTTGCCAATCTGGAGGCTTGGCGTCTTTTGGAAGATTCAACAAGTTGTTCGAGCAACTTCGAACAGCGGGCCCCTCCCTTGGATTCACGTGTTCACGAGTCAAGGGCTTGGCTCTAAAACACGGGTTCGACTCCTATCTTGTCATTTTGGGGAGTAACAGGCTACATGAGCACTTTTGAAATGCAAGCTCCGTTCCATGGTTGCTTTTGTGCAATTTGTTACAGAGGCATCGAACCATGGATTGGACTCTGAACTTGTTTATGAAAGAGTAATAGGTTGTAGGAGCAGTTCCAAATTGTGAGTCATGTTTTGTCACTGCTTTTACGCAAGTCGCGACAGAAGCGTCGAACCATGATTTGGACTCCGAACCTATTATTGATGGTTTTTCCCTGGTCGTGGGTCCAGGTCCTGTTGGTAAGCCCCACCCATAATTCGTTGGCCAGCGAATTGTTAGGGAAGCTATGTGCCAAGGTTCAGACATTAGGCCTATCATCCAGTTGAACCTGATCGTGTACCTAGTTCAATTTCTGCGAACGCGCTGAAGGACAAGCTAAGAGAAATTGAAGTTTTTTTACTGGTGGTTCGGATGACTCGCCGAGGGATGAAGGACATTGGAGGACCTAGCTTAACAATCAGTTGTTACAATTCTTTGGGAACATAATTGAGATTTCGGGAGTGAATTATAAAGATGCATGAAGGAAAACACATTTTAAATTTCATTCACAGGAGGCAATAAACTTAAGTGGCTATCTTTCGGCAAGAGTTTATTAAATTTCATTCATAGATGACAATAAACTTATGTGGCTACCTTTCGGCGAGCGCTTATTACATTCATTAGCCTTCAATGACTTTATTACAATTTTCCGAGGCTCGTGCATGGGTGTTAAGCACCCTCCTTAAACTTCTTCAAGCTTGTATGTATTGTTCTAATTATCTGTGATGGGTTGGTTTGGTCGAATTTTAGATGAATCCTCTCCTGAATCCAACTTGATCAAGTTTAGACGTTTTTTCTCTTCTTGAAGTTGTTGCTTGCCAATCTGGAGGCTTGGCGTCTTTTGGAAGATTCAACAAGTTATACGAGCAACTTCGAGCGGCGGGCCTCTCCCTTGGATTCACGTGTTCACGAGTCAAGGGCTTGGCTCTAAAACACGGGTTGGACTCCTATCTTGTCGTTTTGGGGAGTAACAGGCTACATGAGCACTTTTGAAATGCAAGCTCTATTCCATGGTTGCTTTTGTGCAATTTGTTACAGAGGCATCGAAGCATGGATTGGACTCCGAACTTGTTTATGAAAGAGTAATGGGTTGTAGGAGCAGTTCCAAATGGTGAGTCATGTTTTGTCACTGCTTTTATGCAAGTCGCGAAAGGAGCGTCGAACCATGGTTTGGACTCCAAACCTATTATTGATGGTTTTTCCCTGGTCGTGGGTCCAGGTCCTGTTGGCGAGCCCCACCCATAATTTGTTAGCCAGCGAATTGTTAGGGAAGCTATGAGCCAAGGTTCAGACATTAGGCCTATCATCCAGTTGAACCTGATCGTGTACCTAGTTCAATTTCCGCGAATGAGCTGAAGGATGAACTAAGCAAAATTCAAGTTTTTTTACTGGTGGTTCGGATGACTCGCCGAGGGACGAAGGACATTGGAGGATCTAACTCAACAATCAGTTGTTACAATTCTTTGGGAACATAATTGAGATTTTGGGAGTGAATTATAAAGATGCCTGAAGGAGAACACATTTTAAATTTCATTCACAGGAGGAAATAAACTTAAGTGGCTATCTTTCGACAAGAGTTTATTAAATTTCATTCATAGATGACAATAAACTTATGTGGCTACCTTTCGGCGAGCGTTTATTACATTCATTAGCCTTCAATGACTTTATTACAATTTTCCGAGGCTCGTGCATGGGTGTTAGGCACCCTCCTTAAACTTCATCAAGTGTTCTGCATTAGATGTCCTTAATATCTCCCTGCCTCCAGATCTTCAAGTCGGTCAGTCATTGGACAGACCACTTCGAGACCTTGTAAGGACCTTCATAGTTTGGAGCTAACTTTCCTCTCTTATGGCGGTCCAAAATTTGGAGCTTCCTCAGAACTAGGTCTCTTTCTTTGATGTTGGCAGGCCGAACCTTCTTACTGTAGAATCTTTCAACCCTTTGCTGGTATATGTTCCTTCGGAGGGCGGATTTTTTTGCGCAATTCTTCAACAAGATCGAGATTGCCCCAGAGGCTCTCGAAATTATGTTCTTCATTGAAGGTCATCAGTCGAGGCGAAGAAATTCCCACTTCCAGTAGGATTATGGCCACAAAACCGTATGTGATGTTGAACGAAACTCTCTATTCGGGATCAGTTTGGCGGTTCTATACGACTAAAGCATACTTGGCTGCTCCTCTACCCATAATCCTATGGGGGGATTCATCAAGTCACTTTTTGAAGCCGTCGAAGATCTGACAATTTGTGTTCTCGGTCTGACCATTGATTGTGGGTGGAAAATGGAGGAGAACCTTTGCTAAATCCCAAAATCCATGCTAAACTTGTGGAATCCTTTTGCTGCGAACTGTGTGTGATTGTCGATGACCAAGATTCAGGGAAATCGAACCTAGAGATGTTATGTTTCCAGAAGAACTGTTGGATCTTGTGTTCAGTAATGGATGCCAGTGGTTCGGGATTGACTCACTTTGTGAAGTTATCTATAGCAACCATGAAGAAGTTTTGTTGACCAGATATTGGAGGGAAAGGTCTGACTAGGTCCATCCCCCACATAGCGAAGGGGGCCGAGCTTGCCATGAATTTAAGCTTTGCCTAAGGGGTGCACTAGATCAAGGAGAACCTCTTCCGGGGAGGAGGCTTCGTTGAGGGCATACTGTGCCTCCTCTAGAAAAAGGAACCTAAGGTATGGCCGCCCATCAAATAAGATATAAGAACACTTGAATATGACCCCTTCTAGAAGAATGTACTGTTCTACTCTGATCCAAACCTTACGTGCCTCCTTTGACTTAGCACGAAGGACCCCTTTGTCGAGAAAGTTAATTAATGGCTCAATCCAGTCGCCTGTGAGTGTTTGTGCGCCGATGTAGAAGGTCTTTGCAACTTCATCCACGATACTCGGTTGAGCACAGTGTGGTCCAACCCTTCAAAACATGAGGAAGACAATTTGGAGAGAGCATCTGCTTGCTCATTTTCCTCACAAGTAATCTGAGCGACTGAGGCCTCTTGGAAAGCAACCAAGAGTTCCTTGACATAGGCCAGGTACTTGACCACTCGGGTGTCTTGGGCTTCATACTCCCCGAATACTTGGTTCACCACCAATTGGGAATCACTGAAGGCCCTCACCCATCGAGCCCCGACTTTCCAATCCAAAATTAAGCCTGATACAAATGCCTCATACTCAGTCTTGTTGTTGGAGGATCAGAAGTTTTGGCAGAGGGAGTATTAGAGGACAAACTCATCTGGTCCAAGCAATATTACCCCCTACCCCGCTCCCTTCTTCGCATGAAGACCCACCGACATAAGTGCTCCAGATGGGAATGCCTTTCTGTAACTCGGATGAGTCTAGAATGGTTCTCTCAGTGATGAAATCGACCAAGGCGTGGGCCTTGATGGTCGTCCTTGGCTTATATCTCATGTCATGCTGACTCTGCTCGATAGACCATTTTTTCAACCATCTAAAGCTTTCTGGTTTTTTAAGGACCTACCTTAGTGGTTGGTCGGTGAGGACTTGGATGGAGTGAGTTTGGAAGTAGGGGCAAAGCTTCCAGGTGGCGACAATCAAAGCATAGGCCATCTTCTCTGTTTTGGTTTAACAGAGCTCGGCATTGTGGAGAACCTTACTTACGTAATAGATGGGTTTCTAAACCCTGTCTTCTTCCTGTACCAGGACGGTGCTAAGAGCTTGCTCCAATGCGGCGAGGTAGAGACAAACGATCTCGCCCAGCTCAGGTTGACTAAATATAGGGGGTTGACCAGATACTTCTTCAACTGGTCGAAGGCCTGCTGCTATTGTTCCACCCATTCGAAGCTTATGGCTCTATTGATAGCTTTGAAGCAGGGAGGGCAAATTTCCCCGATGTTAGAGAGGAATTGCCCAATGGCCGCTAGGTGCCCCGTGAGTCTCTGAACCTCTTTTACATTAGTGGGGAACGTCATGTTGAGAATGGCTTGGATCTTCTTCAAATTATACCCCTCTAGCTGACCAAAAAGCCCAAGAACATTCCCAAGAAGATGCCGAAGGTGCATTTGGAGGGGTTTAGTCTCATGTTATATTTCTGAGGACACTGAAGGCCTCTTCTAGATCTTTGACATGGACTTTTTTATGAGGCTTTCGACAAGCATTTCATCGACGTAGACCTCCATGTCCTAGCCTATATTTTCTTTGAATAACTTGTTAACCAGCCACTGGTAAGTGGCACCTGTGTTCTTTAGTCCGAACGACATGACTCTGTAGTAGTAAAGTCCTTAATTGGTGATGAAGGAGGTCATAGGAGGTCATAGGAATGTCTGGAGGAAACATTTGGATTTGATTGTACCCTGAGAACGCATCCATGAAGCCGAGGAGATCATGTTCAGATGTGGCATCTATCAAGGCATCGAGGCTCGGGAGCAGTAATGGGTCATTCAGACATTCTTTATTGAGATTCGTGAAGTTGATAAATATCCTCCACTTGCTGCTAGCCTTCTTGACCATCACCACATTGTCTGGCCATTGAGGATAGTTAACCTCCAAGATGAAACGAGCAGCTAGGAGCTTTTCGATCTCTTGCCTTATGGCCTACTACCTACTCGGGGGAAATTTCAGTGCTTCTACTACACTGGTTTAACATCTAGGTCGACGCTCAGCCTTATGCATTATCAACTCATATGAATTGCTAGGCATACCAGAGGTCGTCCAAACAAACAGGTCTTGGTTCCTCAGGATATAGTCGATGACCTTTTCTTTGTGTTCGGGAGGAAAGGTCTTGCTTACTTGGAACTTTTTTGAATCGTCTCCCTCTGAGAATGGGACCTCTTCCAAGCCTTCGATAAGCTTGGAGTTGATTGTGCTCCTTTCCGAGGGGAGTCTACTGCATCAAGGGGGGGGACCATGCCCCCTACTATAGCAGTGTAGCATGCTCGGGTTGCCACTTGGCTACCTCTGACTACCCTAACCCCTGCTTTTGTAGGAAATTTCATCTTCATGTGGTAGGCCGAGGCAACGGCCTGGAGTGATGCTAGGCCGGGGATTTTGAAGATAGCATTGTAGGAGGCTTGACATTAACCTGTTAGGTTTCATGGGTAATTTCAGATTAAATTCACAGCGGAATAATTACAAAAACAATATCGAAACCTAACCATGGATCCATGTGAAAACCATAAATCGTTTTTAGAAGGTATACCTTAAAGATGGAGCTGTTGTATCCACAGTATGCCGATCACAGCACTGCAATATTGCGGTGCATCTATGGTATCCACACTAACGGATCAAATCAAGCTTTCCCTCACGCCACAGTGCTAGCTGCGGGAAGGGGATGTTCCTCACGATCTCTCTCTCTCTCTCTCTCATTTTCTGTGACGGCTAGGGTTTTTCTCAACTATCTCTTTTCCACAGATACATATCATATATATAGATGCAGAAAATCAACACTAAGAGAGTAATTGTTTGTTTCTTGATGTCTGAGTAGACTCGCTAAAACAAATGACCTCAATATCTCATATTGACTCATTTGAGCACGACCATGCATTTTACAGTCTCACTCAATCAAGGGGCCCGTAGATATCGCTCCTGTTATGTAAGAGGGACAAATCCTATCTAATTCACTCACGTCCCTCTACATGATTTGTAGTATATCCAATAGTCGACTTTATAATCACCTTATTACAGACAACGTTTGACGACATTAAAATATATAACTTCTCATGTAGGAAACCGTAGTGACTTCAAGTCAAAGGACTACATACACCATAGTCACTGTGAGAGCCTCTTATGACACTCACGTAACGATCCATGCAGCATTCTCATGGTGGGTCAGTCCAGTACATTATTACTCTAATATGTACCAATGTGAAGACTTGATATCTCATATCCATGACCCGTGAGATATGGTCATCATTCTACACACATACTAGTCTCTATGTATTATTATTGTCCTATTTCACAATAATACTTAACTATGGACATTTAAGAATAGTGTTCTGATTACAACCAATAGGATCTCACAATCATGTCATGAACTTAATATCCCATGGTATTGAACCTACTATTCTAAAGACTTTATTATGTTTATTTAATCACAATAAATAACACAATAAATGAAATGCCTCATATATAAAATAAATATCATGATACAATGTAAACTAGTATTATCTATACACAACTGGCCTCTAGGGTACACACTTGGTTACCTCAGACTACCCCAACCCCTACTTTTGTAGGAAATTTCATCTTCATGTGGTAGGCTGAGGCAACGTCCTGGAGTGATGCTAGGCGGGGGAGTCCGAAGATAGCATTGTAGGAGGCTTGACATTAACCACCATAAAGTCCATCGGTTCGGTCCAGATCACCGGGAACTTTCCTGCTGTCCCATCGAGTGTAATGATTCCCTCAATCTGGACTGGCACCCCGAAAAACCCGCAGGGGGTATAACTTGTGGGTTTTAGTCTTTCTCGGGATAGTTTGAGACCCTCAAAAGACTCAAAGAAGTAGATATTGACTGAGCTTGTAATGCTCCAAGCCCCGCCCAAACAAATTCTAATAATTACCCATCACAGGCTGCCTCACAAAAGGTGTCATGACTATTAGGTACCCCTTGATCATAGGCAATCTAATATATACACACACAATCCTAACTCACCTTTCATGTGGGATTAAGTCACCAACACCTACCATGAACACCATGGTCCCATAGTAATTAATTCATTCTTTCTATAGGCTCTATACATACACTACCAACTCTATAGGCCATTCTAACCATGAATTAATTACTAGGCCCACCATGAAGCCCACCATGAAGGCCCATCTCATACAGGGTATTACATACACCCCACCTAGAGATCTCAGCGTCCTCGCTGAGCCTGGGACCCGCAAGCTGATACAGGATCGTTTTTCTAGCCGATGTGGAGTGGAGTACCATGCTAGCGTATTGCCCCTGGTCTCTCTACCAGCGTACTGTCCTCAGCCAGGCGTACATCTCACCCACTCTTACCCACAATCGATGTCGAAAGTTGGCTCTGATACCATTTGTAGCACCCCGGGCCCCGCCCAAATAAATTCTAACAACTACCCACCACAGGTTGCCTCACAAAAACTGTCATGACTATTAGGTACCCCTTGATCTTAGGCAATATAATATATACACAGACAATCTTAACTAACCTTTCATGTGGGACTAAGTCACCACCACCTACCATGAACACCATGGTCCCATAGTAATTAATTCATTCTTTTTATAGGCTCTATACACATACTACCAAATTTATACCCGTCTAACCATTAATTAATTACTAGGCCCACTATGAAGCTCACCATGAAGGCCCATCTCATACGGGGTATTACAGAGTTGTTGTTATAAATAAGATTTGACATACTGCATGATTCGCCATGCAGAGGCTAATCACCAGGGCATCACAATGGGGGATGAGGACACCCTCCAAGTCTTCGTAGGAATAGGTATAGGTATCTCCGAGCTCTTGGTAGGAGGGAAGTTGTGCACCGATTTCACCTCTCGAACAAACGCCTTCCATGAGGAGTTAGACTCTCCCTCCACGGGCCCATTGTGTATAAAGTTGAAGATGGCCATTGGTTTGGAATCCTAGGATTCAGGATTCTTCTCTAGATACTTATTGGGCCCCCGAAATGGAGGAGGATCCTTTCTGTACTTCTACGTGAATTTGGACATGTTGCCTTATCAGATCAATGCCCTGATTTCCTCTTTAAGTGCCTGGCAGTTGTTGGTGTTGTGCAAGTGATCACACTGGAACCCGTAATAGAATCTCTTATCCTTCTTTATCCCGAGGGTAATAACTTTTTTCCTCCACTTTCATCAGCACATCCGAGATGCTACCATTGAGTGGAGTGAATTTATCAAACCAAGGCACATGAGGGGGATACCTCTGACCGGAAGCACCCTTCTGAGACTTCTTAGGAGCCTTGGTGTTATCAATCATCCGTATTCCCTTAGACAATGGTTCTTTGTGCCCCCTAGGGTGAAAGGTCTCCTCGGCTCAGATATATTTTTTGCCCCGGATGAGGAGGTTAGAAAAATCTGAGGGTGGCTTCTTGGCGAGGGAGGTTTTGAGGAGGTCATGTCGAATGTTGTGTCTGAAGGCGGCTGCAGCTACCCCAGAGTCAAGAGAGGGGATGGACCGGGCCTCTATTGTAAATCATTGTACGACGTTACGAAGCGAATCTCCCTTCTTCTGCTTTAAGTCTAGTAGGGAGGAAGCCTTACGACTGGGTACGAAGTGCATGAGGAAGCTCTCCTTGAGTTGGTCAGAGGAGTAGATAAAGCCGGGGATGAGCCGTGAATACCATTGTCTCGCAGAGCTCCGGAGGGTGGTGGGGAACGTCCTGCAGAGGACTAGATTTGAGGTGTCGTGAATCATCATGAGAGTTTAAAACTCTCAATATGATCCGCTGGGTCAGATTTGCCATTATATGACTCGAAGACGGGAGGCTTGAAGTCTCTTGGGACTGAGGCCTCGAGGATGAAAAGGGCGAAAGGAGGTAGGATAGATCGGTATCCCCTATTTGTTGCCTCTCCATTTGCCCTATACCGGTGAGGCGATCTTCAATCTTCTAGAGATGCTTTAGGACTGCTTCTTCACTCCCCTTAGATCGGGTGGACCTGTAGGACTCTTCAACGTGGATGACACTGATGCGGAGGTCTCCAGAACGATAGTCATTTTAGGGCTCTCCCCGAAGAGCCAGAAAAATTTTCTTTATGAAATCCTGGAACCCGGCTCTAGTAACGGGGACCATCTGCTCCCTATTGTTTCTCGAGGCGTTACGACTGATTGGGATAGAGCTCCATTCGCTCATGTGCCCTTGGGGGGAGATCGATCTCCAGGACCTTTGCCTGCGGGGGGAAGGCTCTAGTGGTTTCTGTGATGTTCCTAATAGGGACCTCCTTTAGGGATCGATTTTGCTTGATCGATGGTGGAGGTCTTCATCATATTATCCGTTGTTAAGGATGTGTCAGAGATCCGAAGTGCAAATGGTCATGCCTTACATCCCATTGAAAGGGAGGTAGCGTGGATAGGACCCTCACCCTCGGGAGGGGGTGAACCTGTCTGGGAGCGCGAACGTTGTCCTTGGGACCCTTCAGTTACAACCCTGCTGAGGGAGGGGTGCAATGGTGGATGAGGAGGCGGATCTGCATGGCGACTTATGCTATTGCCCTTTTTGCTTTTGGGGACATGGTCGAAAGCGGCTTCTGACCATGGGGTCTAACCAGATGGTTGGATATCTGCTTTCCCACAGACGACTGCCAATCTGATGGTGCTTTTTTCTATGGGAGCAACTAGATAATGAGTTCCTTGGAGGATAAAGAAAGCTTAGATTTGCACCATTTGATCAGATCTGATGAGAGACTGATATTTGTGGTTGGCTGAATTTGGTGGCTGAGATACCACCGAAAAACTGCAAGAAAGCCTGAAACACTGGGAGTTTTCCCGGCGACCGATTCTCCAATGATAAAGTCATTAATTCAGAGTATTAACTGGGTTTTAGTGGACAAAAGTTAATTACCTAGTAATGGCAGGGAAGGGCGGTATTTATAGGCTCGAGATGGAGCAGTTTTAAGAAGATTCTCTAATTGATTTGAGAGATCCCCTTAATCACTGAATCAAATTATTCATTATCTTCCTATTTAAAGGGATCTGATTGCCAGCCATGATTGGCTGGATCTCCCATATTTGGGCAGCAAATCAGTCTCAATCGTTAACCGAGTTGAGTTGGCGGGCCTGAGGATGGCCCATGTTCTTGTTGTAGGCTGGCAACTGTTATGAAGTTATCGTTTTGCCCTTAGGAACTCCAAGATTCGTACTACAATTGGATGGCCCTGATTAGTTTTTCACCCCCCATCAATAGTAATTTTATTTATTTAGTGATAATCATGTATTTATAATCTCCTTCATATTTTACTAGTCATTATTGTTTTGAGATGTCTATTAACTTTCTCTTATACAATTTGGCTAAATAAAATCTATTGTTACTAATGGCTACTTAAATATTGGTGTTTATTGCTGCAATTTTAGCTAATGAATATTTCAGTTACAATCTCTTTAGTATATGATGAATGAATATACGAGTTATTGCATATTCAAATTAAGGTCTCTCTTTTTATGTTGATGCATAATTTTGTGTATGTAGTCTACCATTAATGTACGCTTGTGCTTGATGACAATTTCTCTTGTTTGTTTTCTTTCATCATTGTACTATATAGACATACTGTTGATTATTTTCACTTACCCATATTGTTTAAGTGATTTTTCTAATATTGTGAGAAATACAAAGTGTCTACAGATAATAATTAAATGCAAGGATATCGCAAGACAGTTTTGGTTTAAATCCGGTTTGTAGTATCAAAATTAATTTCATATGAATTTTAGATTTTGATATCGCATAATTCTGATTCTCACTTGCTCATTGTATAGCTTAATATTTGTAATTTTGCATATGCTTAATTCATATGCATATCTCAAATCTTAAAGTTATAATATTGCGATGGATCAATTGCAATGTTGCTTTCAATAAATTTTCATATCAATTTAAATGATGATATGCTCAAAGAAAGTAGATAGATCAAATATAAGGAAAGCAAAGAATTTGCGAGGAAAGATTGAATGGCTTACATTTCTCTAAGCAAACACCTGCAGTCACAGTCATAACAACAACATAAATAAATACTTCTTTGAGCATATATCATCATTATCTTGATATGAGGTAAAGCGAGAATACTAAACATTTTAAGTATAATTGAAATATCTCGATTTATTTATAGTCACTAAAAATGGTGTCTTTGTGACTCTATTTGCATCATGTATAAATATATTACCCAATGGGGCGTGATTATGCTCTAACTATTTTCTTGTTATTATCATACTTCTTGCATGGTATGAGAAAGTTATTTTTTGAAATCTATATGTTTCCTTTTATCATGATTAGGTGACTAACTTCCTTACAAGAATTATTGTATTGATTATAAATGCAGGAAGTTGGGAGTAAAAATATAAAAGGCCTTACATGAAGAAATTGTATCTCAATAGTGAGAATTAAATGTGAAAAGCCATAAGCCAAACTTATGACCCAGATTTTATAAAACCCATTTTAAAGGGTATATTCAGGAGCTGAGCCCTAAACTAATAATCGAGGGAAATGGGGTTAAGCCCATAAAGGGGTCATCGATGGTAACAACCCTACTTCATCGATTGAATGCGTTCATAAAAGTTCAAAAGGTAGAAACAAGTTGGACTAATGCCCCCTGGCAGCACTAAATTTGTTTTGAAGTAGTACCTAGATACACCTAATCAAACCTCATTCCTATGGTGATACAGTGCTCATGAAGTGACTTGGTTGGGTTGAGTTAAACTCTTAATAATTCCAAACGTGAATTGCGATGGTACTTCTTTCAGTCACAAGTGTCTTGGTAGAACTTATGTATATGAGAGGAACTGTAAGGCCAAGGTTGGGGGAATTGGGAAATGTCGGATTCAAAGCATAGCTACCTGCACCAATTGCATAGATGTATGTGCCAATGATGAATATGTCAAATTTTACACAAAATTCTATTCTTCATTTTCCTAAAGAAATTTTTTTTAAATTTACTTTTTATTTTTATTTTTATTCAAATTTTATTTTTTATTTTGGGGGGGGGGGTAGGGTTGGCATTCGGGTCGAACAAGCCGGGTCGGGCCGGACCCGCCCGGGTTGGATATTGACTTGGGCGGGTTCGGGTTGGGTTGGTGACTTAACCAGGCCGGGCCGGGCTGGGCCGGGTCGAAAAGTGGTTATGGCGACCCGCCCAACCCGGGTCGGGTCGGGTCGGTTCCCGGGTTGGCCCGTTTAGATAGGTTTTTTTTAACTTAAAATAATAATAATAATAATAAACATTAAAAATTGTAATAATAATAATAAGATTGAAAGAGTGAAATTGGCAAAAATATTGAAATATTATTCATATGATTTTAAGTTATACAAGTTTCACAATTTCTAATGAAATAAAGAATTCAATTCACAAATATGTTTTATATACTAACATATTTCTTATATACAATTTCAATTTACTTCAATTTTTCTAAAATGAAATAACAAGCACAGATATAATACAATTTTTTTATCTATTTACAATTGTCTTCAAATTGATGGCCTTGAATTTGTTGTTGTTGGTCTTGAATTCTTCATTTTGGTTGCTATTGTTGTTGTTGTTGTTGTTGTTCCGGCGAGTTGCTCCCACTTGTGGACGTAGATAATGCTTTTCCTTGTATCCGATCTTCAGTCTTCAGCCAGTCTTCTGTGCAAACGAGCATCTCTAATGTGTCGGGCTTCAAGCGATTCCTGTAATCAGTTAGAACTCTGCCACTTGAAGAAAATGCACTTTCAGAAGCAACTGTAGAGACAAGAGGAGTTAGTAAATCTTTAGCCATAATTGACAGAATACTATAAGTGTGTTCATAGTCTTTCCACCATTGTAAAATATTTAGTGGAGAAGAAGAAGACTCAGAATCTTGTTGGTTATACCAATTTAATTCATTTGGTTGATTAGTCCTAGATTTTTTGGATTGAATTTGTGCAAGTAAATTAAATGTTCTATCATCAAATTTACTCTTACCCTTACCTTTAGAAGTAGCAGAAGAAGAACTAACTACAGAAGTTATACTACTAGAAGCAAAACATCTATCATAATAATCATACAAGTTATTTAATGTAGATTCAAATTGAACTTAAAAAGTAGCGCAATCAATTACTATTTCTACATTTTCCCCAAGTAATGCAAAAAATATTTCAATCAAACTCTTCGTACCTTCTAATTTGATACGAGGATCCATAACGGTAGCAACACAAATCAACATAGGAGGAGAAAAATAATACTTCAAAAAAATTTGTATGTAGGTTTTACAATATCACCAACATAAGTATCATTTAACATTTCATTAAATGTTTGCATCATGCTAACTAATGAAATAAAAATGCTACTAGAAGTTGATTCATATGTTTTTGAAAATTTTAAAGTTGCAGGTTTTAAAAAGTTCTAAAAATTTCAACAAAGATTCGGCATAAAACCAATCGGTGAGAGTCATTTCAAAATTGTGCATATTTTTTGCGATACAAAAATCATTTACAACTGCTTTATATTCGGTAACAACATGTAGTAAATTAAAAGTAGAGTTCCATCGGTATTTAACATCCTTTGGAAATCTTCTAAAAGGTACATTTGAAATCTTACACCAATTTTTCCATTCTTGAAATACGCTGGGACTTAGCGCAATGAAATGTACACAGTTTCTAATTTTAAGTATATATGGATCGACTATTTTTAATGCATCTTGAACACATAAATTTAAAATAGGACATGCACATCTAATATGAAAAATATTGTCAGATGGAGGGTTTAATGCAGATTTTAAAGTAGTAATTGCTGCATTGTTGTTAGATGCATTATCAAAATTAATACACATAATTTTATCGCGAATATGATAAACATCACAAATTTCTAAAATACGGTTTGCTATTTCAGCGCCACTATGGGGATACGGCAACGTGGCAAGTGATATGATTCTTTTTTTAAGAATCCAACCATTGTCAATCCAATGATAGGTTATTTCCATCATTGAAATATTGTTGACACCCGTCCAACAATCCGAAGTTAAACTAACTCTACAAGTTAAACTCCATAAAATTGCAATCAAAGCATCCTTCATTTTATTGTACACTTTAAAACAATCTGATTTGTAAGTATTTCTCGGAATTCTTCTAAAATGAAGGTTTAAGGCCGTTTGATTAAAATTTTCCAAGTCCCTACTCTCGGGATAGGAAAATGGTAACTCTTCCTTTATTACTAATCGGGCCATTTCCCGACGAACAAAATCGGGATCATAAGGGTGGCTATCAACTAGATCGGTCTTAGGGTTAATTTTTTGTTGGCCGGGTAGGTCAACAAGAAGTTCTTTATGGTTATTTTGGATGTGGCTACTAATTGTACCGGTGCCATCACCTCTCTTGAATTTGTATGCCTTAGAACATGTTTTACAAACTTTCAAACCTATACTCGGAGTTTCTTTGTCCGGAATACAATCGTAAAACTTATACCAATCACTACTTTCTCCTCTATTTTTTCTACTACTACGTGGTTGTGTGGTTTCGGTTGGTTGTTGTTGTTCTTCTTCTTCTTCTAATTGTATGTTACCTACAACCTCGTCGTGTGTACCCCATTGTTGGGTAGGAAGATCTTGGTACTCTTCGGCGGGCTCACTAATTGGGACAATTGGTGGCCTACGGGAAGTGCCGGTAGAATCTTGCCCACTTTGGCTACGACCGCTACCGCGTGATCTAGACATAATGTAGTAATGTATGAAAAAAAAACTACACAAAGTAGAAGCGATGAGTTATTAAAAAAAATCTAGAAAACAAGAGGGTTGAGATAGAGAAGATAAAAAACCAACAAAAATTATAACTACAACAAAAATTAAATAAGAAGAGAGGTATGAAATTTTGATACCGTTCACCATGGATACGCGTATATAAAAAAATCCGTGAAAATAAGAATAGAAGTAGAAGTAGAAATAAGCGATTCCGGAATTGAAGAGTTGAGGAGAGCTTGAAGGAGAGTTGAAGACTTGATCACTTGGAGTTGAACGAGAGTTGAAGAGTTGAAGATGTTGTTGAATTTTGATTTTGATACGATCAGAATTCGATCGTGTATATGCCTTGAAGACTTGCTTGTTGAATACTTCAATTGTTCACAAATTACTTAGAAATGAGTTATAATAGTAGAGAGAGTAAGAGAGTTTTTTGTGAATTTTTTGATAGGGTTTTGGGGGGGCATTTATAAGGTTAAAATAATTAAAAAAAACTAAAAAAACCCACAAAAATGGCTATAAGAGCCGTTGAGGCTCTCTGTTTTACAGTACCCAGGCCAACGGACATTTTGCGACCCGTTGGACCCGTTCGGGTCAACGGTCGACCCGGGGCGGGTCGAACGTTTGACCTGTTCGGGTCAAACGGTTCGCAACCCGCGGGTCGACCCGTGGGTTGGCAGGCGGGTTAGCGAAATTAACCGGGTTCGCGGGCTGGGTTGGGCGGGTTGGATCCGATAATTCGGCGACCCGGGTCGACCCGTTACTGTTCACGGGTTCAACCCGAACCCGAACCGTCGTTTCGCTGGCCGGGTTATACGGGCGGGTCGCGGGCAGGTCGGCGGTTGACCCGGCCCACTTGCCATCCGGGGCGCGGGGGGGGGAGGGGGGGGGAGGGGGAGAATTTGTTGGAAAGTATTATTGAAAAAGTTAATTTCTAAAATATAATTATGAATTAGTTTAATATTGATTTTTACCAAGTCAATCTTTATTTAGTCGTGGTCAAACTAGTCGTTATAGCTAGTTATGATTCATAAGTTTTTGGTTAATTACTCTTATAAATAAGATGATTATTGTTTGATTTATGGATTTTTAAGAGGTTTATTATCAGAGGTAAATATATGGCATAATAACTCATCTTCATGAGAAGATGAAGAGAAAAAATCAGAGAAGGAGAAGAGAAAATGAGATGAACAAGAATGATCTTCTTTCTCTTCCAAACAAAACTTTTACTATATAAATTTATCTTCTTCATTGGGCATATTCTAGCTTACATCTCTAGGTCAACTCTCTTTTCTTGGTCGTGTACTCAAGGGATATCAGTGATAAAGGTTTGTATCTCTATTGGACAAGTTTTCATAGAGTGTCGCACGAGATCAGCAATAAGTCTTTTAGGGCAATGTTAATACACGCTTACTCCGAGGCTGGTAAATTATGTTATTTTATTATATTTTATATTTTGTAGGTAATTATATTTTTCTCAATTTTATCCAATAAAGAGAAGTTGGAGAATGGTGGGTTAAGAAGAAAGGATGAACATCTCCAATGGAGCAAAAAGAGGAATGAGAGAAAGGAAGAAGAAGGGTGTTTAAATAGAGAGAGAGCATTTTGGTCTTTCAATAATTGTGAAAGGGTATGATTAACTGGCCTGGGAGTTTATGTGTCAAAAACAAATATTGGGGGGCTTGTTGATTATTTTGGGAACGATAGGGGGGTCTATGTATACTACAGATGGTGAATGGGGCTATATCGATGACTGGTTGTGCACCCTTCATTGACGGTTATTTTGCAGGTGACATGCAGTAGTAATCTCTAAGAGCATCCACAGTCGTTTGCTAAAATTTCCAAATATCCAAATTATAGCAAACGATCCCCAAAACCATGCTGCAGTCGTTTCTCAAATTTGGATAATATGGCAAAGCTGCTATTTCTATTTCTCAAATATGAGAAACCATATGAGCTTTCTCAAATTATAGAGGACGGGGTATGATACCCCGTCTCTTCTATATAATATTTTTTTAATCTTATCAAACGGAGAATGATACAGCGTCCCACATATTTTATAATTTTTTTTTTTTAAAAAGAGGTAGGACGGGGAATGATACCCCGGACGGGGTATCAAACCCCGTCTCTCTAATTAAATGCATTTTTTTAAAAAAAAAAAATGGTTCAAACGGGGAATGATACCCCGTCCGGGGTATCAAACCCCGTCCCATGCTCATGCCAACTCTGCCATAAAGAAGGAATGCATTTAATGCTTCAAGGAATGCATTTAATGCTCCATGGGTTAATTAATACTGATGGTAGGTTTAGAGTAGTTTTTAGGTTTAATTAGTTTCTTAATTAGGTTTAGTAAATATTATAATATTTAATTTAGTTAATTAATATAGTTTAATATTTAATAAGTAATTAATCTTTTTTTAATTTATTGTAAAGGATGGGACGGTAAATCATACTCCGTCTGAAACGAATATGAGAAAAATTTAGCAAACGACGAGTGCAAGGACTTGGTCCATTTCTTATTACTGTAGCTCCCATTTTTTGAGAAATAAGAAAAACGACTGTGGATGCTCTAATGTTACGGAATTGGTTATAGTGCTAGGAATAGACTGACGAGATCTCTATATGAAACTGAAATGCAGTTTGTGCTCCTGCATATTTGAGTTTGTGTTGTTAGCCGGCTACATACTTTCAAGTAGATGTTGTTGCAGGAGTTAGAACAAATCAAAGAGGGGTATGCCTTTACAATGGCTTGGAAGTGATATGAAATGAAGCAGCTACTATAACTGGGATGATACAACTAAGAAGATAACATTGTTATAATGATGTAAATGGATAGAGTAACTTATTGAAGTAATAAACTTTATTTACAACAATGCTAATACACTTACTACATTTTAAGTAAATGAATATAAAGTCTTTGTTAACTTCGTCATTGCCTGTCCCAAGTCAGAAATCCAGCCACTAACCGAAGAAGAGTTACGTTAGGTTGTTGATAGCTAGCGTAAAACATGTCAAATCTCATGAACATGAATTCTAAAAATATACGTGAAATGCTAGGACTTCCCTATAAGCGATGTATTGTCCCTGCCTCCCGGTACTTTGAAAAATATGTAAGGGGCGTCGCACTGATACGCGGGTATTGTGAAAAATAAGCAAGGGTTCCTGCACTAATCTGGACGTGTGCGGGTAAAAAAACTAATCCATGTAACTCCCTGAATACCAAAATACGGTAATTCGTAGCTCAACAGGATCCACACTTCACTTCGTACAATTTTACAAGGAATTTTGAAACTTTTATTACTTCAAATTTTATTATAACAACACGCAGCGGAAATTAAATAAAGTATAACATGATTTGAATGTACAATTTAAACATTAACAACTTAAAGCGGGAAATAATCTTTAGCATCAATCATCTTTATATCTACTTGCAAAATCCAATTCCTGCATTTGAAACTGTGGACACGTCAGTTGCTACAACCGACGCAATATTATATAAGTTCATCCTTGCTATGCCGAAATATAACGACTTACTTACTTTATCAATCACACTGTCACGCCCCGCTTCCCAAAAATACGGAATGCGAGCACGTAACAAAAGCCCAGCGAATGATTATTATCATCCTTAAGCTGTTTCAAGAAATTCTTACAACATGTCACAGTAAAATCAGAGTCGGAAGCCAGAAAAGTCAACCACATGCACATATGAACCAAATACCAATAAGAATACTTGAAATAAAATGTATTAATCTCAAATAGTCATGATCTGAAAATACACAGATATTCCTGGGTCATATTGCCCAAATACAAGAAATACAAGTAACAGATACAATGTTCAAAATGAGCAACAGGAAATAAATGACGATAGCAAAAGCTCTAGCCAACTAGAACTTCATGTCATCAATACCGTCTGGAACCTGTCCTCCAAAATCTACAAATCAACGAATGCAGGAAAGGGAAAAAGAGAAAACACAGTACTCGTCAATGGCAAGTCCGGGTCACAAAATAGAGTAGGATACAAGCACATGGAAACTAACTAACCACAGGATATACTAATAGGTAAGGGTAACATATGTCAAATGTAAAGTCAACAGGTAAACAGGTAGCATGTATAATTATCAGGTAATCAGGTAGTCAGGTAAATATGTATCAAGTATCAGGAAATCAGGTAACAGGAATATCAGGATAATCAGGTAACAGGTATACAGGTAACAGGTAATCATGTATTAATATCTTGTATTATTACTATCTAGGTAACACTTCATGTGCCATCTTTTTATCACATGGTTGTTACAGTCAATGCAGTTTCGCTTTAGATTTCGTAGTGGACCATAGCAGGGCAGTATACTCAGGTACAGGAAACAGTAATCCAAATCATATACCAAATTCCAAATAATCCAAATCATATACCAAATTCCAAATAATCCAAATCATATACCAAATTCCAAATATGGGAAACACGGGCCCCCCTTCCGAGTACACATTTCTGAATTATTCACTACTAGATCATTCCCTTAAACACCGGCTTGTTTCTTTTATTATTAAGATCATCAACAGGCATGAGAGTGTACTAAATAATGTCAAACTAACAGGTTATAATCAGGTTTAGACTCAGGAAATTAGGTCAGCAAGTATAGGTACTATACCTTCACAAATACGAGCAACTTAGCGTATGAATATAATCAGGACAGCAAGACCAATCTGTACAAAAACAGTGAATCCAAAGATCTACAGGCATGCAAATCATGATCCGTCGAAGGATCTGGAAAATAGATATCCACACGCTTCTAACGAATATAATAATGATACACCCTAGTTCATAACATCTCAGCTTAAAAGTCATTTCAACACAGATTTTCGGTACAGCCAGAAAACAGGGGAATGACTTCCAACACATATAAACAGCATGCTAAGTCATTCAATAAATCCACGAAAATTCTGGGGTAATCCCCTATATGTGAAGACTCAAAATATAAATTTTCATATTTTTTCAGAAAGTATAGATATGTTTTCAAAAATAGAAAATAACACATAACACAGTTTTGATGGATCTGGAATTTTTCAACACCGCTGTACAAAAATGAACACATCTTGCCAACAGCGCATCGAAATCCACTTCCGCCAAAACGGGTTGAAAGTAGATACAATTACCCAACTTTCATATCTCACATGAAATATTCATACAGTAATTAGAAATAAGGAGAACACAGCATTCAACATACAATCACACGTAGTTACAGCAAAAGTGCTCTATGGAAAAGAATATAAAGACATCACTCAAAACTCATCTTTTAATTAACACAAAAATCAGGGAACTACCTAACATCATGGTGAAACACTGGACAAAGTCTTGTGGCCTGAAATTATGTATAACTTGGATCTTGAAAATAAATTGTCCACAAAAACTACCCCGAACTGATTCTGGAAACCACCGATACACAGTCACTAAAATAATCATAATTAACTCATACGAACTCTAAACGGGGTGAAACCAGTGAGATTAGAAAATAGACTCAGTCCTCTACAATTTACTCAGAAATAGCCATGTTGAGATTCGGACTCTAATCCAGGTAAAACAGCAATCAATCCAGTACAACCCAAATTTCCAGATTTACCACATCATCTTCAAAACGTCATAACTTCTGCAAAAATTAACTAAACTCATCCAAATTCGAAACACAGCCTACCCATTATCTAAATATCATATCTAAGAGTTTCTAACATGTCAAAATTTAATATTTCTCAAATGGGCGTTCAAACATACATCGGGTATACAATATGTCGCATACGCGATCAAAATTGCGTTTGGGTGAATTCTAAGGCATAAACCTATCAAACTCCATGTTCTAAGTCATCTATGGCCTGTTTTGAACAATAGAGACGAAACCCACAAATAAAAACATGATCTTTGGCCGTCTCTAGTCTCAAACTACCCTATGTGTGAACTTTCGACTTGTATCAACCTAAGAAATTTAAGTACAAGTTACTTGCCTGGATGAAGACGACGAATCCAACCAAAAGAAGAGAATAACGGGAATGGATTTCCGGGCACGAACTCAACAGCAACGAACCACGAACAAGATCACGAATTCCAAAGAGCAAATAACCCATGAACACGATCAGATGGTTGGGATTCACGGGATCACCATATCAAGGCGATCAGATCAGATTGGACGACTCTAATCGAAGATCAAGATCAAGATCGAGATGTGGCCAGTATCTTGATGATGAAGATGATGATCGATCAGATCGACGATCGGACAGCCACCAAACAAAGCGATCAAAGAACCCCAAGATGATGATAGTGCGATCCAACGGTCCAAAATTAATCCATCCAAACTCCATGATCAAGAATCAAGATTCGAACGGTAGACAATCAATCAAGCAAGATCAAGCCTCATGATGATGGTGATCATGATGAAGATCGATAGCTCGAATTCAATCCATCAAAACCAATACCACAGTACACCCAGGCTTGGTTGACGGCAGGGGGGGCTGATGGCGGACGGCGGACGTCGGCAGGCTGCGCGACAGGTCGGGACAGCGACGGGGTGCTGTTGCGGGGACGCGCCAGGGTGGCCAGGGGACTCGACTGCACCGGAGGTCGGCTGGTGTGCTGCAGTCGCGCAGAGGGGAGGCCAGGGTGCACCGTGGCTGCGCTCGGGAGGAAGACGAATAGGCGGAGAAGAAGAAGAAGAAGTTGAAACGGCGAGGATGAAGAAGACGAAGGGTCTGGATAGGTGGTAGTGGATGGGTGCATGGGTTTTATAGGTTGAAGAGGCGGCTGGATACAGGGTAAAATATGGTAGGGAATGATAAAGATATATCGGGTCTGGGGGTATTAAACGGGTGGGCTGTTTTGGGGAAACGGGTATGGGGTAAATGGGTTAGAGGATTAATAAATAAATAATTAAATAAATAAACAAATAATTAAATAATTAAAATAACAAATAAATATACAAGGTTTGGATTTTATAGAATACTAATAATAATGAACATAGCACCATTAAAATTAATAATAATAATAATAACACTAATAATAATTGTATTAAAATATAAAATCACAGAAAATAGTTACAATTTAAATTTATTGATCAAAAACAGATTTTAAATAGGAGATCCAATAAAATACATTTTGAAAAGAGAATCTGAAAACGGGGAAAATAATTTGCAAAAATTTTTAAAATACCGAAAATACACAAAAATACATTTTTTTGGAAAAACAGGGGTTACAATCCTACCCACCTTACAACAAAATTTCGTCCTCGAAATTTTCTTAGGCGGTACATAGGACATAGGACAAGACAAAAAGCAAACTGACCGGGTAAGGATAACAAAGCAGAGGGCTAAGGGGAAGGAACCAAACAGTGGCAACTCCAGAAAAGAAGGAAGTGGATAACATGGAGGTCAATGGAATGCAAGAATGAGAACAAACAGTATCAAAAGGAAAGAATCAACACCAGATAACAAAGCAATAAGAGGGTAGGCAGAACTGAAATCAAAGAGAGAAAAGGCAGGAAAGAATTGAATCAAACAATAAGTCAACGGATGAGAACGAATGCAAGAGATAGGGGAATCCAAACAATGCAAGAAAGAAGCAACAATATGATCCTGGGACCTGTGGGATCCTGGGACTCTGATAGTGATGTTCCAAGCTGCAGACATGACGTTGTAGACCACGCGATAACAAGCGACGATCCGAGCAGGAAGGAAATCATGAGACACCAGAATAAAATTGGAATTGAGAGGACGGCTTTAATTAAATTAATTAGGTCAAAACTAATGAGCATTAACAAAAATAATATTAATAATACAAAAATCAACACGTAATAATAATAAAATAATAATGACAAGAATAAAAATAATCATCATAATCATACTGGTAAAATAATAATAATAAAATATTAACAATACTGGTAAGGATAATAATACAAGCCAGAAAATAATTTGGGGTTCATCAATTTAGTGAAAGTAATTCAATATCAGCATCGAAAATAAAATAGTAAGAAAATACATAACAGTAGTAATAGTAATAACGAAAATAATAATAATAATAGTAGAAATTCTTTGATGTGGGTTCGCCTCATTGGTATCCATCTGTAGTCTTGCATTTCCGATATCAAGTTGCAGGTTTGCCATCCTGACAACAGGTTGCAGCTTACCATCTGGATATTCGGTTGCATATTTTGCCTCGCCGGTATCCAGTTGTAATTTGCCTCCATTGATGTCTAGTTGCATGTTTGCCATCTCGACATCCAGTTGCAACAAAACGATGAACGAAATGATGCGATCTTCCACACGTACTTAGATATTGATTGCTCAATTTAAGTACGAAGATACGTTTTGAAAATTTGTGATATTAAAATACACAGTTATTCGAAATAATAAAATTTTAGAAAATAATTTTATAGAAGATCCAAAATGAAATACACAAAATATTCAATAAAATATATATACAATATAAAGAAAATATAGGCAAGAGAAGGATGGATTTTATACTCAATGAAGAGTCAACAAAGGGGGACAACTACAAGAGATGAAGGAAAATAAGAATCAAAGAATTGAATATGAAAGAAAAGGAACGAGAGGTACAAGCAGAATTTGAAGAGAATATGGCCAGAAAGAAATAACTAGCACGATACTTAAAATGAGTCAACAATGAAGACGAATGAAAGAATCAAAGAAATATGGGTACGAAAAGAACGAAACTATACCCAATGAAGAATCAACAGATGAGAACGACTAAAACAAACGGAAGAAACAAGGAATCAAAAAAATCGAAAAAGAAGGGATCAAATGAATGGAATAAGACTAGTACCCAGATCACTGTTGGTAATAATTAAGTTATGCATGTATGGTTGGTGAAATGTTGCGCAGATCCCAGTTCGAGCCAGGCTTGTCTAATATATTAGTCAACTAATACATTAGCCAAACCTGATGCTCTGATACCACTGAAAACCCTGTCACGCCCCGCTTCCCAAAAATACGGAATGCGAGCACGTAACAAAAGCCCAGCGAATGATTATTATCATCCTTAAGCTATTTCAAGAAATCCTTACAACATGTCACAGTAAAATCAGAGTCGGAAGCCAGAAAAGTCAACCACATGCACATATGAACCAAATACCAATAAGAATACTTGAAATAAAATGTATTAATCTCAAATAGTCATGATCTAAAAATACACAAATATTCCTGGGTCATATTGCCCAAAGACAAGAAATACAATTAACAGATACAATGTTCAAAATGAGCAACAGGAAATAAATGACGATAGCAAAAGCTCCAGCCAACTAGAACTTCATGTCATCAATACCGTCTGGAACCTGTCCTCCAAAATCTGCAAATCAACGAATGCAGGAAAGGGAAAAAGAGAAAACACAGTACTCGTCAATGGCAAGTCCGGGTCACAAAATAGAGTAGGATACAAGCACATGGAAACTAACTAACTACAGGATATACTAATAGGTAAGGGTAACATATGTCAAATGTAAAGTCAACAGGTAAACAGGTAGCATGTATAATTATCAGGTAATCAGGTAAATATGTATCAAGTATCAGGAAATCAGGTAACAGGAATATCAGGATAATCAGGTAAAAGGTATACAGGTAACAGGTAATCATGTATTAATATCTTGTATTATTAATATCTAGGTAACACTTCATGTGCCATCTTTTTATCACATGGTTGTTACAGTCAATGCAGTTTCGCTTTAGATTTCGTAGTGGACCATAGCAGGGCAGTATACTCAGGTACAGGAAACAGTAATCCAAATCATATACCAAATTCTAAATAATCCAAATCATATACCAAATTCCAAATAATCCAAATCATATACCAAATTCCAAATATGGAAAACACGGCCCCCCCTTCCGAGTACACATTTCTGAATTATTCACTACTAGATCATTCCCTTAAACCCCGGCTTGTTTCTTTTATTATTAAGATCATCAACAGCCATGAGAGTGTACTAAATAATGTCAAACTAACAGGTTATAATCAGGTTTAGACTCAGGGAATTAGGTCAGCAAGTATAGGTACTATACCTTCACAAATACGAGCAACTTAGCGTATGATTATAATCAGGACAGTAAGACCAATCTGTACAAAAACAGTGATCCAAAGATCTACAGGCATGAAAATCATGATCCGTCAAAGGATCTGGAAAATAGACATCCACACGCTTCTAACGAATATAATAATGATACACACTAGTTCATAACATCTCAGTTTAAAAGTCATTTCAACACAGATTTTCGGTACAGCCAGAAAACAGGGGAATGACTTCCAACACATATAAACAGCATGCAAAGTCAACCAATAAATCCACGAAAATTCTGAGGTAATCCTTTATATGTGAAGACTCAAAATATAAATTTTCATATTTTTCCAGAAAGTATAGATATGTTTTCAAAAATAGAAAATAACACATAACACAGTTTTGATGGATCTGGAATTTTTCAACACCGCTGTACAAAAATGAACACATCTTGCAAACAGCGCATCGAAATCCACTTCCGCCAAAACGGGTTGAAAGTAAATACAATTACCCAACTTTCATATCTCACATTAAATATTCATACAGTAATTAGAAATAAGGAGAACACGGCATTCAACATACAATCACACGTAGTTACAGCAAAAGTGCTCTATGGAAAAGAATATAAGACATCACTCAAAACTCATCTTTTAATTATCAAAAAATTCAGGGAACTACCTAACATCATGGTGAAACACTGGAAAAAGTCTTGTGGCCTGAAATTATGTATAACTTGGATCTTGAAAATAAATTGTCCACAAAAACTACCCCGAACTGATTCTGGAAACCACCGATACACAGTCACTAAAATAATCATCATTAACTCATACAAACTCTAAACGGGGTGAAACCAGTGAGATTAGAAAATAAACTCAGTCCTCTACAATTTACTCAGAAATAGCCATGTTGAGATTCGGACTCTAATCCAGGTAAAACAGCAATCAATCCAGTACAACCCAAATTTCCAGATTTACCACATCATCTTCAAAACGTCATAATTTCTGCAAAAATTAACTAAACTCATCCAAATTCGAAACACATCCTACCCATTATCTAAATATCATATCTAAGGGTTTCTAACATGTCAAAATTTAATATTTCTCAAATGGGCGTTCAAACATACATCGGGTATACAATATGTCGCATACGCGATCAAAATCGCGTTTGGGTGAATTCTAAGGCATAAACCTATCAAACTCCATGTTCTAAGTCATCTATGGCCTGTTTTGAATAATAGAGACGAAACCCACAAATAAAAACATGATCTTTGGCCGTCTCTAGTCTCAAACTACCCTATGTGTGAACTTTCGACTTGTATAAACCTAAGAAATTTAAGTACAAGTTACTTGCCTGGATGAAGACGACGAATCCAACCAAAAGAAGAGAATAACGGGAATGGATTCCCGGGCACGAACTCAACAGCAACGAACCACGAACAAGATCACGAATTCCAAAGAGCAAATAACCCATGAACACAATCAGACGGTTGGGATTCAAGGGATCACCATATCAAGGCGATCAGATCAGATCGGACGACTCTAATCGAAGATCAAGATCAAGATCGAGATGTGGCCAGTATCTTGATGATGAATATGATGATCGGTCAGATCGACGATCGGACGGCCACCAAACAAAGCGATCAAAGAACCCCAAGATGATGATAGTGCGATCCAACGGTCCAAAATTAATCCATCCAAACTCCATGATCAAGAATCAAGATTCGAATGGTAGACAATCAATCAAGCAAGATCAAGCCTCATGATGATGGTGATCATGATGAAGATCGACAGCTCGAATTCAATCCATCAAAACCAATACCACAGTACACCCAGGCTTGGTTGACGGCAGGGGGGCTGATGGCGGACGACGGACGGCGGCAGGCTGCACGACAGGTCGGGACAGCGACGGGGTGCTGTTGCGGGGACGCGCCAGGGTGGACAGGGGACTCGACTGCACCGGAGGTCGGTTGGTGTGCTGCAGTCGCGCAGAGGGGAGGCCAGGGTGCGCCGTGGCTGCGCTCGGGAGGAAGACGAATAGGCGGAGAAGAAGAAGAAGAAGTTGAAACAGCGAGGATGAAGAAAACGAAGGGTCTGGATAGGCGGTAGTGGATGGGTGCATGGGTTTTATAGGTTGAAGAGGCGGCTGGATACAGGGTAAAATATGGTAGGGAATGATAAAGATATATCGGGTCTGGGGGTATTAAACGGGTGGGCTATTTTGGGGAAACAGGTATGAGGTAAATGGGTTAGAGAATTAATAAATAAATAATTAAATAAATAAACAAATAATTAAATAATTAAAATAACAAATAAAAATACAAGGTTTGGATTTTATAGAATACTAATAATAATGAACATAGCACCATTAAAATTAATAATAATAATAATGACACTAATAATAATTGTATTAAAATATAAAATCATAGAAAATAGTTACAATTTAAATTTATTGATCAAAAATAGATTTTAAATAGGAGATCCAATAAAATACATTTTGAAAAGAGAATCTGAAAACGGGGAAAATAATTTGCGAAAATTTTTAAAATATCGAAAATACACAAAAATACATTTTTTGGAAAAACAGGGGTTACACACACACTTGAATGCATTACAAAGTGTAAAATAGATTGACTACCCTAGACATGTCTGTTTATGTTATGCCTTAGATGCCTAATGCAGATGTTTACACTACAAAGCACTAATGCATACTTGTTCGGATTCTATGCATCACATACTAAATAGGTCTGAGTGCAAGCCCTTAAGGCACTTCTCATTATAAGGTTTATATATGTCCCTCGCTATGCAACCTAACCCAATGAATATACTCCAATGCATAGTCACCAAAGAGTCACACCCCAAGGATATTGGACCTTACCGGCCTACCCCTAGCCCACCTTAGTGGATTTACCGGGGATACCCTCAGCCATGAACCTTAGTAAGTGGATCTCTTGTAATTACGAACCAGGCCTACCCCTAGCCCACCTTAGTGGATTTACCGACCGTATCCTGTTCGTTCCAAATATTCCTAGGGACTGCAGTCTCTTTACCAGCCTTTCCGATGATAGATGGATGTACCCCTAGCCCATTTACATGGACTTACCGGCCGTACTCCTCCATCTCGGATCCCTAGGAGCTGCACGTCCTTTACTGGCCATGTTCGTCGTTATTTCTATCATATCTTCTTCTAGCGCCTTTTCCTAAGTTTAATTAACATCATCACAACCTAGATGCTGATTTACACTCCTACCGGGCTTAACAAACACCGAGAACGATGACCCCATATAGGCCTTTCCGATGATAGACGGATGTATCCCTAGCCCATTTACATGGATTTGTCGGCCGTACTCCTCCATCTCAGACCCCTTAGGAGCTGCATGTCCTTTACCAGCCATGTTCGTCGTTGTTTCTATCATATCTTCTTCTAGTGCCTTTCCCTAAGTTTAATTAACATCATCACAACCTAGATGCTGATTTACACTCCTACCAGGCTTAACAAACACCGAGAACGATGACCCCATATAGGCCACTTCTCAAACTAATATCTCTTTTTATCAATTGTCGGTACATGAGTCTCATTTAGCATCTAAATTACAACAATCTTCTCATTAATAGAGATTAATTCATGAATAGATTCAACATAAACATCTCTTCTTTATTCAACAATCATAGGTACCCATGTTCTTTTAATTCACATCTTCAACTCTATTTATTCACATCTCATTTGATTCTTTCATCTTATTACCGTATCTATATATCATGAAGAACAATTTCAACTATTCATTTTCACGAGATCACATTCATCTAACTTCCTCAACCCCGAGTTATTAAGAGTTAAAACACCAACTTTTGTAACTCATCTTTAGGAATTCATTAATAAGATCTTACCACTTTATTTTTCTCACAAATCAAATTTTATTATCTTGTCGATATATGTTTCCATGAATTTCAATCTTATCTTAACATATGAATATACTCTTTAAAAATATCAATTTATAGTTTAAAAACAGTAAGAAATATTCTCTTGTGTTCCCATAATTTTTAAGAATTTGTACATAATTTTTCTGGATTTTTAAAACCCCAAAAATATAAAAAGAACTAGAAAAAAATTTTAAAAGGAGCATCTTTAGGAATTCATTAATAAGATCTTACCACTTTATTTTCCTCACAAATCAAATTTTATTATCTTGTCGATATACGTTTCCTTAAATTTCAATCTTATCTTAACATATGAATATACCCTTTAAAAATATCAATTTATAGTTTAAAAACAGTAAGGAATATTCTCTTGTGTTCCCTTTAATTTTTAAGAATTTTTACATAATTTTTTGGGATTTTTAAAACCCAAAATTATAAAAAGAACTAGAAAAAAAATTTAAAAGGAGCCTAGGAGCTCGAACCCGAGAACCTCCACTACCCAGACCACGCCACGTGGCGACCATAGGCGTAGCGCACGCCCACTAGCCACTTGAGACAAATGTTAAACTGATATATAAGAGGTTATCTACTTTAAGTACCCGTTATCTGTTTATTTCTCTTTTCTTATTTTTCAACTAATTTGTTTCTCATTCTTCTTTCCCAAATTATTATTATAAAAAAAATATTTCTAAACTCCAGAATATTTCTCTTACTAGATTTAATTATTTTTTTAAGGAATTTTTACCCATTTTTGCACTTATATTCATCTCCTAAAATGTATATACATGAAACTTGATTTAGAACAATCATTTCTTTTCTTCAAAAAATAATAATAATAAATTTTGGATTTATGTACAACCCAAAGTTAATAATCGTTACTGATTTTATTCTTTTTATGAGAATTTAACTCTCTTTTTCAAATTAGTCACTTTTCCTTTCTAAAAGAATTAAAATGTCGATACAACTATGATAGTTTGTCTAACTTTCAATTAGTGTGATTTTCTTCATTAATCAACAATATCCATTTTATTTCTAATTTCTCTTCACAAATTTTCACATTTCTTATGAATACATTTGTCTAATTTTGTACAAGACAACAATCATGCAACAAAAAAAACTCATTTTTTTTGCAATTGTACCTAGCACTTATAAACATGCATTTAATTATCCATTCCCTCATTCTATTATATCATTCAAATCATATCCTTCAATTTAACACACAATGCAACTCATGATAGTAAATTTCATCATTTCAACATGCATCAAAATTAGCAAGAATCATTAAAACTAGATTAAAATTTACCATATAACACCTTATCATGATTTCTAATCTAATTAGAAAACAAGCAAGACACCCACTTCTTTTTGTTGCACAAATAAAAATCTCTTAAGGAAAGCTTCTAAATCCACTCCAAAGGCCTAGCACTTCTGCTCCTAGCAAAAGCAAAAGTCCAAGCTCCAAGGATGCCAACCGAAATTCTCTCTTGCTCTTTTTTTTTCCTCTCTCTTTGATTCTTTAGTTTAGGTGCAAATGGCATACATAGGGGGGGTATATAGAAAATTTGTGTGGCTGGGATTAACCCCACTACCCAAGTAACCACCCATGATCTCACCCCACTCTCTCCACTCTCCCATTTCCCTCAAAATGGTCGGCCTACTCTTGTTTTGTGCATGCAAAATGAACGTGCACGTGTAGTGCACATGCACTCTCATTTATTTTATATTTTATTAATTTGTGAGCTACTAGTTTGTTACAAGACAAGTGTAAATGTAACCCTCATTCCCGCAAATACGTATTTCTTGAGTAGTTTCTGTATTTCATTATTTATAAACTCAGTATTTGTTAAATTCGGCTTGGATTTATATTGAAGTATTTTCCAATTTACAATTATATTTATTTTCAAACAGTGGTGTATTTTAACTTTGGTTTATAATCCTAATTGATCGATTGTTTATATTTGAGTCCAAATCAAATGTGTTATTACTATTTAGATTATTTTAATGAATTTGTTAAACCCCAATTCCTATTTGTTATATAAATCTAGTTATTACTATTTTTGCTATTATTATTATTATCTTTATCATCGTTAATTTTTTTTATTAGCATTAGTATTGTGAGTTTCATTATTAATATTGTTATTATTATTATTATTATTATTATTATTATTATTATTATTATTATTATTATTATTATTATTATTATTATTATTATTATTATTATTATTATTTTTGTTATTATTGTTATTGTTATTATTTGATTGATTCTTAAAAATCCATTTCTATTTAGTAATTGTATTTGTAGTTATTTCAAATAATTTCTATAATGTAATACAAATTATATTTTGTTATAAATCATATTTTTATTTGGTTATTCTTTTTCCCTATTGGACCTAAAACCCCTATTTTCATGTTTTGGATTTTTACTGTATTTTATTTTTCTTTTCTTGATTATTGTGTTCGAATTTCTTTTCTATAATGAATCTTGCTTTTCTTGGGCTCTTTTATTCTCTTTTGATCATTACGTGCTCTTTTGGTTTGAATCCTGTTATTTTTGGCTCATTGCAAATTTTGCTCTTCATGTTTTGAGTTTGAATTGATCCGCTATATGTTCATCTCATTGATTTATAGTTATTTCTCTCTTTTTGGAGCCTAAACCTGTACCATAAACCCATTAACCCGCAACCCAAAACTCTATATCTTAATTTCCTATATAAATACCCCCCTTAACCCTAAACTATTAATTAACCCTAATTACTCCCATTCACGCTCTCCCTAATCCCGTCGCTCTCATCTAACCCATCCCCTGACCTCTGTTTTCAACCCATCCTGCTCAAGTCACCCCTGTCCCATCGCTCCGACCTTGTCTTTGCCCTTGCTCCACCCTCGCCACCACCAACCAATCGTCCTCATCATCACCCTTATCCCCATCGCCCAGTCATCTGCATCCTCCCCGCCTCTCATCCAAGCGCCCTGAACCCATCACCTGCACCCCTTCAAATGTCGACTTCCACCACCCCGTTGACCTCCCCGATCCCATCTGCCGTCCCCGCAACCACCAGAGACCCCCTCATCGTCCTCATTGTCGTCCAGAGCACCCAATCACGACCATCTTCGCTCCATCCTCTGTTTCAGTGCGAAACAAAGTATCTTCAATCCTCGACCGTTCCTCGTCGCTTTCGTCGCTCCTCGACTGCCAGTGCCACGCCGCCAATCACACCCTCGTTCACCCAAGGGCACACAGTCACCGCAGTCGTCGTCGATCCCCACCGCTGCTCTCTCCCCGTTGTTGTGTTGCTGTTCGTGAAGGAGGAAGGGTTGGTGTTTGTTGTTGCGGAGTAGGGGATCTGGTGTTTGCTATTCGGGTAAGGGGAGATCCTAGTTTCCTTGTTTGCTATTACGTGAAGAGGAAGGAGTTGGATTGGCTGTATTTGCTGTGTATGTGTGTTTACTCGTAGCTCGCACGTGCTTGCGTGATTTCATGTCTCCGTGTTCGTGGATTCGTCGCCCGGGATTCTCATCCCGTTATTCTAAATATTCAAAATTAACAACTAAAAGGCAAGTCTCTTCTTGAACTAGTTATTTATTTTGTTCGAGATTTTTTGATCTCTGCAAGTAGATCCAGTCTTTTTTATCAAACTGCTATTGAAATTCTGTTAAGTTTATTAAGTGTTTACACAAGCTAACCCGATATATTCTTAACATCGTGCCTACATCTTTGATCTAAAACCTAGTTCCTCTTGCACATCGCATGTGCACATTTACATGAAAAATAACTAGATCCATGTGAGAATTGTTTGATGAATTGAATATGTTAGATTGAATTTGAATTGATTACCATGCCTGTGAAATTGCATTCACCGCTCGGCTGATGTCTTGGTCCGAGGTGGGGGTCTCATCCTCAGAAGAAAACTTAACCATTTTCTAAGGATAAGGCGAGACACTAACCTTGAAGTGACGTGAATTGCCGGAAAAGATCATCGGAATCTGAAAGCGCCTTGCCACGACAGCTAGTAGCACCACCCGAGAGCGAAAACTCCGCTAGTAGAAAGTAAAAGTGAAAGTAAGAAATGAAAAGTGAAGAATGAGGAAAAGTGTGAGGGGGGTGAAGACTTATAGTAAAAGAAACGACTCTTGGGCTTTGTAACGTAAAGACGCAACTTTTGGGCCTCCCCTCAAGGCGTTATAAAAGCCCAAACGACTAAGTAGCGAAGAGCGACGACCGTTCACGAGAAGTAACGACGGTTCGGTATGAGCTGCTCTGCTCAGCTGCACCTCAAGCCATAAGTCGCCGATGCACCCTACTTAGCAGCCAAAAAGCACTCAGATCGGACCACGCTTCCTCAGAAACCGAGCAACTGCCAATCCGAGCAGCGAATTGGAGAAAAACGACTTTCTCCCTAAAATTCGTGCAAGATCTCGATCAGACGGCTCAGATCATGCCACCTCCACAAAACGACAAGATAGTGTTTTCTCGAGAACTGAGCCTACCACGAGATCCGCGCCATGATCCAATGGCCCAGATCTAAAACTGGAATTATGCATGTTTAAAATGTAGCATCACTTTGATTATTAATTAGCATGAATTATATGGTTGTATGATTAAGTTGTTGCCTATTCGTATCAAATTAAATTATGGCCTGCTGTTTGTCTTTTTGTATCATATTTTCGACCATATTACTGTTGTAATTTGAAATAACTTTCTGAACATGAATTATAGACCCATGAATTTATTTTCCAGAACTTTTAACGGATCTGAATTTCGAGTTATAATCTGTAAGATATCAGTATTTTAGTACAGCTGTGTCTGAATTTCCAGATCCATAAATTCATGCATATCTTTTTGTTTCATAATTAAATTGAACATGATAACAGTAAAATAAAAATATGAAATAAATTTGGCTGAGACTAGACATGTGTAGGAACCACCCTGAATTTTTGTAGATTTAATTGATGAATTTTCTGACCTAAAACATATAGGTGAACACAATTTGTAACTTACTGCCTGAATATAAAATCTGAAAAGAATAGGAGTTTCAACCTAGTTTCTGTAGCTTTTATATGTCATGTATATATTCGCTGGAACCAGTAGAGAGTCTATTTTCTAGAATTTCTGAAAGATCCAAATTCTCCTTTCTGTAGTAGCAGTAATATGTTTTTTTGTACAGCAACGTCATGCTGTCTAGATTGTGTGATTTGTGTTTAATAGATATGTTTGCTTCTTACTTTGTATGTAACGAATAGAATTAGTCATACTTAGCATCATACAATCTTGACACCTTCTTGCATGCTCACATAAGATGAAAATAAACTATTAACAAGCCGGGGTATTATGAGTTGACTAGGTTGTGAATGATCGGAAAATGTACTCGGAAAGGCCTTCATTCTTACATGAACACTTGACATGGAAGGAGGAGAAATATTGATTGGAATGAGGAGTATTGATTACAAATGATTGATTGTTAATTATTACTTGTAAATTATTGTTATCGATACCGAGTACGTAATCCGTGAATTCATCATCAGTCTAAAATGTTCACTGTTTGCTTGCACCGAAACTGTGGTATGGAACATATGGTACGTAGTAGTACGTGCACTAGATAGATTAATAAAATAATTAATAACCTGCATTAGATGTAATACCCTAAAACTTCTTTTTAATAAAAACATTATTTTTCATGTGTTGTGCACGTGCAAACTTCATGTGTATATTATTTATTTATTTTGAATGAAATCTCATTTTTGTATGAACAATTATTTTCCTTTATTTTTCTAAAAAGCCTATTTCCAAAAGCCTAAAACACTATTTTATTTGTGTTAGCCCACTTTAATTAATTATTAATTTATTGTCTTGGCCCACAAGCCTAAGTCCACTATTTATGAAGCCCACCAATCTAATTAATTAATTAAATGGTCACACTTGTCATGTAGAGATAATTGGTGAACATTTTGATTAATTAAATTATACAACTTTTAAATAGGGGTACTAGGTGGCACGTGCAAAGCACGTAGTGTGCAATGCACACTTTATTTTGGGCCGGTTGTGCTTTGGAAGGAATGGGAGAGTGCGTTGTGTGTATGGGTAGTTATTTGTGTGTGGGTGGTTGCTATAACTCCTTGTAACCCCAGTTTTTCACTTTTGGTATTTTTGAGGGTATTTTTCATTTTTGTGAATTATTATTTTTCTATTGTATTTTTCGGAACAATAAATTTAATTATTTTTATTCTATAATATTTTTCTGGCAGTTTTGACTTTCTTTTGCTGTTGTGCGCCGTTTGGCCGTTTTTCGACATTTTGAGCTCTTTTTCTCAATTTCTTGATCTCGTTCATGTATAAATGTTATTTTAGGGTCATGGTGATTTTTTAGGAGAGTTTTGACCAATTTGAGATTTTTGACCTTAAGGAGATTTTTAGGAGCTATAGGATTCATTGTATTTTGTATCCCCATTTGAAATCTACCCAATATCCATTACCCAATTGTATACCCATTGTTTCCTATTGATATCCACTACCCATTAACCCACATTTGATCTCATATATATACCCCTAATACTAAATAATCCCTAACCCTAATCTATTTCTTCCCTCTCCTATTGTGTGCCGGCTACCTCTTTCCTCAAACCATCACGGCCTGCCTTCCAAAACCCTAGGCCGGCCTTCCCTTGCCTTCTTCTTGCATAGCCGACCACCCATATCTCCCCTCTCCGCTATTTTATACAACTCCGCTTCAAAAACTCGTCTCCCCTCTCCTTCTTGTGTTCGGCCAACACCCAAGGCAGCACCCAACCATCCCAAAACAGCACCTCAACATTTCCCCTCGCTGTTTTGAGTTGTGGGCATCTTCCACTTCGGTTCGTGTGTCAAAGGGATCAACCGTTGGCGCATTTTGTTCGTGGGTTTCGCTCGAAATCGCGCTAGAAGGCGTCTTGCTCGTGGATTCTCTTTGAAAGGCTTGGATTTGTCGCGTTCGTCGTCACATAAAGGCAAGTAACTTGTACTTATATTTCTTAGGTTGATACAAGTAGAAAGTTCACACATAGGATAGTTTGAGACTAGAGACGGACAAAGATCATGTTTTTAATTATGGGTTTCGTCTCTAAGGTTCAAAACAGACCATGGACGAATTAGGACATGAAGTTGATAGGTTTATGCCTTAGGATTCACCCAAACGCGATTGTTATCGCGTATGTGACATATTGTATACCCGATGCATGTTTGAACACCTATATGAGAAATATTGGATTTTGACAGGTTAGAAACCCTTAGATGTGATATTTAGACAACGGGTAGACAGTGTTTTGAATTTGGAAGAGTTTGGATGATTTTTGAGGAAGTTATGATGTTTTGAAACTTAATTGAGAAATCTGGAAATTTGGATTGAACTGGATTGATTGCAGTTTTTACCTAGATTAAAGTCCGAATCTCAACATGACTATTTCTGAGAAATTTGTAGAGAATTGAATCTAATTTCTAATCCCACTGATTTCACCCTGTTTGGAGTTCGTATGGAATAGTTATGATTATTTTAGTAACTGTATGTTAGTAGTTTCCAGTTTCAGTTCGGGGTAATTTTTGTGGACAATTTATTTTCAAGATCTAAGTTAGACATAATTTCATGCTACAAGATTTTGTCCAGTGTTTCAATATGATGTTAGGTAGTTCCCTGATTTTTGTGATAATTAAAAGATGAGTTTTGAGTGGTGTCCTATATCCTTTTCTATAGATCGCTTTTGCTGTAAACTGCGTGTGATTGTATGTTGAATGCCGTGTTTACCTTATTTCTAATTACTGTATGAATATTTTATAAGAGATATGAAAGTTGGGTAATTGTATCTACTTTCATCCTGTTTTGGCGGAAGTGGATTTTGATGCGCTGTGTGCAAGATATGCATGATTTTGTACAGCGGTGTTGAAGAATTCCAGATCCATCAAAACTGTGTTATGTGTTACTTTCCATTTTTGAAAACATATCTATACTTTCTGGAAAAATATGAAAATCTATATTTTGAGACTATACATATAAGGGATTACCCCAGAATTTTTGTGGATTTAATTAATGACTTGGTATGCTGTTTTCATGTGGTTTAAGTTATTCCCCTGTTTTCTGACTGTACATGCAAACTGTGTTGAATTGTGTTTTGAGTCGAGATGTTGTGAAATAGCATATAGATTTATTATAACCGTTAGAAGCGTGTGGAAGTCTAGTTTCCAGATCCTTCGACGGATCATTATTTGCATGCCTGTAGATCTTTGGATCACTGTTTATGTACAGACTGGTCTTGCTGTCCTGTTTATAGACATACACCATTTTGCTCGTATTTGTGAATGTTTGGTATCTATACTTACTGATCTGATGCCCTAAACCTAAACCTGATCATGTGATGTTAGTTTGACACCCTTTAGATCACATTCATGTCTGTTTAATAACCATAACAAAAGTAATCAAGCCGGGGTATGGGAAAGATCTAGTAGTGGGAAAGCATAGAAATGTGTACTTAGAAGGGGGCCCGTGTTTCCCATATAATTATCTGTATTCTGACCCTGTCTACATTGCTTCTTATGTAAGAAGGTGTAGAGTAGAAGAGAACCACTGGGTTCTATCTGTCTGTTTCTGACCCTGTCTACATTACTTCTTATAGGAAGGTGTAGAGTAGAAGAGAACCACTAGGTTCTATCTGTCTGTTCTGATATCTGTCTGACCCTGAGTGCACGGCCCTATAATATCCCCTACGAAATCCAAAGCGAAACTGTTTTGTTGTAGCAACCATGTAGTATAAACTGGGATGCATGTCGTGCTACCTAGATAGTAATCACACAAGACTTACATTAATCTGAAATCTGAGATCTGATTATATTTCTGAAGTCTGAATCTGAATCTGATATATGGAAATCTGAATCTGAATCTGAATACCTATTATATGAAATCTGAATATCTGTTTACCTGACATTTCTGTTATATGACACTTGACACTTAATATCTGAGACATCTGCTAGGATACTATGTTAGTTGAGTTTACCATACCATATTAGGTCTGTTTCTGATGATTAGTTAGATCTGTTTAGTTTTTCCCATGTGCTTGTATCCTATTCTATTTGTGACCCGAACTTGCCATTGACGGGTACTGTGTTTTCTTCTTTTCCTTTTTCCTGCATTCGATGATTGCAGATTACGGTGGACAGATTCAAGAAGGTTCTGGTGGTTCGCAGTATTAGATGTTGTTTATTATTATTTCTGTTTTTCTGTTAGAACTTTATTCTGTATTCGTGAACTTGATTATTTCTGTATTTGAGACACGTGTATTATTTATTTTGTTTTGGGCGATGTGACCCAGAATATTTGTTTCCAGACTCTGTTTTATTTGAGAACAAGATATTTGATTTCAATTAATTCCTGTTGGTGAAATTTTCTCGATGTTGCATGTTGGTTCCACTCTTTGCTTCCGACTGCGATATTTTGACTCTGATATATGTTGACTCTGATATACTGCCTGAGATATGTTGTAAGATTTCTGAAACAGCTTAAGGATGATAATAATCATTCGCTGGGCTTTTGTTACGTGCCGTATTCCGTATTTTTGGGAAGCGGGGCGTGACACTCCTACTCCTATCCTAGCCCTTCATTCTATAACCATCCATTGATTCCTAGCCCTCCAATCTACTCTAAAATTAGTATAAATACCCCTCCTATTTGTTTGTATTTTACACTAGTAATTTATTGAAAGAAGAGAACAATTACATAAGAGATTTATATTAGTGTGAGTTGAGTGTGAGTGTTCCCCCATTGGAGGCCGGCCATCCCTACAAGAAGAAGCTCTCAGTTTTTTTGGGCAAGGAGCAAAGAGAAGGAGTTCGTTGCACTGCAATCTAGGAGGAGAAGGCACTCGCTCGCAATCTAGGAGGCTCTAGGGAATTTTTTTCTTAATCGTTTTTCTTCAAAAGGTGGGTGTTTCTCATGACTTCTAAAGTAGAAATCATGCTAGGGAGTGAAATTGAATTGTTATTATGAATTACTAAGTTGAAATGAAATGCATGCTTGCCTAAATAGAAGGGAATTGAGAATTAGCAAATATGTGTTGATTGATTACTATATTTATTAATTATGAGTAAAGTGAATGTTCTCGTTATTTCTAATGTTAGTATGCAAAATATGTCCTAAATGTGAACTATGTGGTTTAACTAGTAAAAGACTAACATCATGTTTATGGATTAAAGTGCTAATGTAGAATGGTGTGTTAAAGATGAATTGATAGAATAAATTATTATGTAATGATTGGTAATAGATGTCATGAAATTTCCCATTGCTATTTATGCCATTAGAAAAAAATGAAAAGGAATGTATTTTTGCAAACAAATGATCGAATGCATCATGTGTAATTAATAAAACAGAAGTTCTTATAAAGCAAATGATCATTGTGAAATACGGGTTTACTGTAAATTTTTAAATAGATTGTGATCTGGAAAGTTATGTTTCAAAAAGAGAAGAAAATATATTTTTAGACTTGAAAAAACATCGCAGAGCAACCGACTGATCACATTTAACAGTCGGTTGGCCTGATCGTTTATTTTTTTTTTATTTAAAAATCATAGAGGAACAGCCGACTGTCCATATAAGACAATCGACTCCTCTGAGTATTTTATTCTCGAGCTTTGGAAACTCGCAGAACAGCCGACTGGTCATGGTTAACAGTCGACTGCCCTAGACATTTTTTTTAAGTTTAAAAACATCGTAGAACAGCCGACTGGCGATCTGTGACAGTCGACTTCCCCGAAGTTTTAAGTAAATCTGTTTTCTCTTTGTGAGATAATTTCTATGACCTATGTCTTAGTATAAATGAGATTTGAGACAGTTTTTATAAATAGGAACTTATTTTGATTATAAACTTTTTATATAAAGGAAATCGAAGGGATTGTTTAAGAAATTTGAGATGAAATTTTGGTAATGAGTAATTTGAAAGGTATGAATTGTAAAACCTATTGAAAATGCAAACTGTGGAATTAGAATGGATTGAAATAGAATTATGTGAGTTTATAAACTAGTGAATGTGACATGTTTGAAGAATTTCAATTTTCCAAGTATCTATGCATTGAATTATTGATTGTGATGAATTATGAAAGATGTGAATACATGAATACTATGCTTTTGAAACATGAATGGTGATTAATCATGAAAAGGTCTTATGAGCATGACATTGTAATTATGAGTTGAAATTGAGAATTAGGGTATAGCAAAGCCTTATACCGGCAATGAAAGAATTGTGAAATGATATTTAAAATGAGAAGACCAAGGTTGGGTCATATGAAACTGAATGAATAAAGACCGGTATAATGGGAGTGCTACACTCTAATAGTTGATTTTATTCATGATTCAATTAAACTAAGGATTAGATACATAGTGAAGATGTGATGAAAGTAAGAGAAAAACATTGAGTATGAGGGCCATTGGATTGGCGGCGTGAGAGTATTCACAGGATGTCTCATGATGAGTCATGATAGGGCGTGGATACTGCTCTAGAGTACCATCCCAGGTGGCGACGCTCGTGGGGTGTTTGACGACTGCGGGTGGTGTCATGTCTATGGTAGGAGCTGAATTACCACAGGATGCCTGTATGATGAGTCATGTGTCAGTACATTGGGATTCCCTCCAGGGCGGCTAGACGTGAGTTCGTAGGTCAGAAAATATCTAGGATACTTACCGTAGTTACAATAGTAGATTAAGTCATGGCGAGGGATTGAACCCTATAAGATGAAGAACGATTAAGGCCTTGCCCTCGAACCTATGCAGTATGCGATGCATAGAATCCGAACAAGTGCGCATTAGTATCATGTAATATAAATAATTGCATTAAGGACTAAATGCACATTCACAACACGACAACAATAGGATAGTCCCTTTAGCTTTGTTTGTGACAAGTTTGTGTTTGTTAAGAAATGAGAATCGTTATACTGTTTCTGACATAGAGAGGATGGTCATGTATAATATTTCGTCAGTTGAATGAACTGACGTGCCCACAGTTTTATATGCAGGGTAAAGATGATTGACAATTGAAGTATACATGCTGCGCAAGACTGATTCAAATGTTGTTTCATGTAATTTATTGTAATGTTGCTTCCGCTGTGATAATGTACAAGTGTAAATGTAACTCTGATAAAAGAAGTGTAAAGATCCTGTGGAACTCGAATTCAGTTGTATTTTGGAATTCGGGATGTTACATTAGATATTCCATGCTTGATCCTGTATATCGTCATCAAGATAGAATTTAAATTGACATCATTCATTACATGCATGATTAAATATAGACCTTTGATATGATTGCCTATCTTTGATTTTGTTATTGACTTTGATCCCATCCCTTTTCTTTGATATACATGCTTCCTATTATTCTTTGTTTCCCTCTACTTGCCGTCCATGACTTGCTCTAAGGACATTATTTTCTCTCTTTTTAGATCACGAGTTTACAGGTATTGAAGGAATACTGCCAGAAGAAATTAGTGAGCAAACTCTCTGAAGATCAGAGCTGGACTATTAGACTACTATAGCTATCTATTGTTATTTACTTATTTTATTGCTTTTATCATACTTTGTATTCTGGGATTTTATGACCCGAAGTTTACTTTATCCCAGATGTTGGATATTATTATTTGGATTATTTCATATATTATTGAAGATTGATCGTGTTTATGTGGTTATTCTTTTCTTGTGTGGTTGTATTCTCTTATATATTGTTGAGTTAGACTGGTACAGCTTATGGATGATGTACAATTATTTGCTGGGCCTTCGTTACATGCTCGTATTCCTGTATTTTGGGAAGCAGGGCGTGACAGGATTTAGTGGTATCAAAGCCCAGGTTTGGATATTATATCATTCAAACATGACTATCTTTATGGAGGTTTGGCTTTGATTGATATATAAGTCAAGTTTGACTCTGGCCGGGTTAACTCAATAAGATGTGCACCACGTTGATCACATGAACATGTAATAACTTTAATAAAATCTGAATACTAATCCTATTCGATCCACTTCTGGTCCCTTTACATTCAATTCTTTGATTCCTTATTTTCTTTTGTCCCTTGTTGTCGTCCTCCTTCGTTGACTCTTTATGAGTATAAATTCATTCTTTTCTTACCCATATTCTCTTTGATTTTGGTGTCTCATTCTTTTTCTTCCTGTTCGATTCGTCGTTTGGCGTCACATGGTCTACAGCGACATGTCTGCAACTTGGAACGTCACCATCATAGTTGCGCAGCAGAAGCATGGTGGGCCTATAACCCACAGGTCCCAGGATCCTCTTGCTGTTCCTTCTTCTTTGCAATCATTTAGTTCTTGTTCGTCCTTTCCACTCGTCATCATCCGTCAATTTATTATTCAACATCAATCTTATCCATGTTCTTTCTTATTCTTGTTCTTTCATCACTTGAATTACCTTCTTCTAATTTTCTGCTTTGTTATTTCTTAAGTTTGCTTTCGTTTTGTCCTACTGCCTGTCAAAATGAATTTCGATGGCAAAATTCTTTTTGTAAGGTGGGTAGGATTGTAACCCCCATTCCCGCAAATACGTATTTCTTGAGTATTTTCTGTATTTCAATATTTATCAACTCAGTATTTGTTAAATTCGGCTTGGATCTATATTAAAGTATTTTCCAATTTACAATTATATTTATTTTCAAACAGTGGTGTATTTTAACTTTGGTTTATAATCCTAATTGATCGATTGTTTATATTTGAGTCCAAATCAAATGTGTTATTACTATTTAGATTATTTTAATGAATTTGTTAAACCCTAATTCCTATTTGTTATATAAATCTTGTTATTACAATTTTTGCTATTATGATTATTATCTTTATTATTGTTAATTTATTTATTGTTGATTAGCATTAGTATTGTTAGTTTCATTATTAATATTGTTGTTATTATTATAATTGTTATCGTTATTATTATTATTATTATTATTATTATTATTATTATTATTATTATTGTTATTATTATTATTATTATTATTATTATTATTATTGTTACTATTATTATTGTTATTGTTATTATTTGATTGATTCTTAAGAATCCATTTCTATTTAGTAATTGTATTTGAAGTAATTTCCAAGCCCTATCATGACTCATCATAGAACATCTTGGGATACTCTCTCGCCGCCAATCCAATGGCCCTCATACTCAATGTTTTTCTCTTACCTTCATCACATCTTCACTATGTAACTAATCCTTAATTCTAATGAAATCATGAACAAAATCAATCTCTTAGAGTTAGCCCTCTCACTACTGCCGGTCTTATTTCTTTTATTTCACAATGACCCAAACTTGGTCTTTTCAATGTCAATAATCATATTTCATTACTTTTCACTTGCTGGTGTGAGTTTTGGCTACACCATAATTTTCAATTTCATTTCACAACTTCATATGTTTGAGTTGTAATACTCAATAACATTTCTCTTTTCCAATCACATGATTTCTAAATTATTCATTAGTCAATAACCATACATGGAGTTCAATTAATCATCATGTATTTCATAACCAACCTTTATTTCCACTTTAAAATCATATCCCCAATATATAGCCAAAGTGAATATTCACAAACCCATTATTGTCACACTATTCTTTAACAGGAATAATTCATACAAACTTCACAACATATACTTTTTTTCCTTCAATTTTTTCTTTTCTAGCACTTATCTCAATTTTCTTTGCAAAACACATTTTTCAAGAAATATACGAGTGTAAACTATAATTTCAATTTCACTTTTACTTTCAAAAAAATACGCTTTATTTCATTATAGTAACTCCCAATAATTTTCATAGGTTTTACTCATTTATACTAGGCCACAAGTCATAGGAATTGTCTCACAAAAGAAGACAGATTCACTGAAGTTTCGGGAAAGTCGACTGTCGAAATGGTCAGTCGGCTGTTTCGCAATAATGCAAAATTCGAAGGGAAGTCGACTGTTAAATGTATCAGTCGGCTGTCCTGCGATATTTTTTTCAACTCGAAATCAAAGGTCAGGCCAGTCGACTGTTGCACATGACAGTCGACCGTACTGCGGGTTTTTTCAATAAATATAATCTGTGTACTACTCTCTTCATAGTTCATTTGACATTTCTTGAATACAGTTCAGTATTAATACTTCCTACATCAATTTCCTGTTTATCCTCCTTTTATAACTCAAAGCATGTCTTAATTTACTCATTCTATCTCATATCACGAAAGTCCATCTAAGCACATAAAGCAACAATTTCAATCAACTAATAAGCCATTTTTCACATTAAGTGTACTCTTATTAATCTTTTTCATGCATTATCATTTCAATCAATCTTAGCATGATATCTAATTAGAAATATGGAAAATAACCCACCATATTTGAAGAGAACAAATTTGCAACACCTCCTAAACAAAAGAGTCCTTCGCGAGCTTGCCAAAAGAGTGTTCCTCCTCCTTGATGTGCAAAACCGATCCTCAAAAGTGCAATCCCGTGAGCTCCTATGTGATGCCGGCCTTCCTTGGTTGCAAGCACAACTCACCCACAATCTCTCAATCTTTTATCTCACTTACTACACTACTAACAATTGTATTTTCTACTATAGGTTTTGGAGAAATGAAGAGTGCAAGAATAACTAGGCTAGGGGGGTATATATACTAAAAATTAGAGCAAATGAGGGGCTAGGATCAATCTAGGAGTTAAAGATAAAAGGCTAGGATTTAAGGGGAAGTTGTAGTAACCAACCATGATCCAAACAACTACCACCCATAACTCCACTTCTCTTTTTCCTTTTCCCTCCATTCAAAACCGGCCACTATAGTACTTCATGCACGTGTACGTGCAATGCACGTGCATTCACTAGTTCTCCATATAAAAGTTGTACATATTATTTTTTATAAAAATAATCTTATAAAAGTAGTCCACATTACAAGTTGTAATTAAAAGGGAAATAAATTCATGGGCCTTATTTAATGGGCCAAATAATGGTTTACGAAATAAATTAGATTTGGGCTAAAAAGACTTATGCTTATTTGAAGAAAATGGGCCTTTATAAAAACAATTAGAGAACACACACACACACACACACACACACACACACACACACACACACACACACACACATATATATATATATATACACATTATCCATAATGAAAATGATTATAAGATTTTATACTACAAAAAATTGCACGTGCACGACACGTGCAAAAATAAAATAATACTTTTCATAAATGAAAATCGGGGTATTACAACACTCCCTCCTTAGAATAGTTCCATCCCCAGAACTACAGTCAAGAGCGAGAAACAAAACATTCACAACAAGCACAAGAAAATACCAAATACAAATCAAGCAAAAAGCTCAGGATAATCCCTCAATATCCTCTCCTCAGACTCCCAAGTAGCCTCTTCAACCAGATGGTTTCTCCAGACTACCTTGACCATCGGTATCGTCTTATTTCTCAAGACTTTCTCTCGACGATCAACAATCTCGACAGGAGACTCGATGTAATTGAGATCCAATTGCAAACCTTCCGGCACTTCAGGCAAATGATGACTCGGATCTGGAATGTAACCTCTCAGCATAGACACATGAAAGACATTGTACACCTGAGATAACTCTTCCGGTAACTCAAGCCGGTAAGCAGTTTTCCCGATCATTTTCAATATCTTGTATGGGCCTATAAACCTCGGGGCTAACTTCCCGCCTTTGCCAAATCGAATCACACCTTTACTTGGCGATACTTTCAGAAAGACGAAGTCACCTTCCTCAAACTCAAGGTCCCTTCTCCGGTTGTCTACATAGCTCTTCTGCCTGCTCTGAGCCTGTACCAACATTTTTCTGATCAGATCAATCTTTTCAGAGGTTTGCTGTACAAGCTCAGGCCCAAACAACTGACGCTCCCCAACTTCAAACCAACAAACAGGCGTTCTGCACTTCCTGCCATACAAAGCTTCGTACGGCGCCATCCCAATGCTAGTCTGAAAACTGTTGTTGTAGGCAAACTCTACCAAAGGTAAATGCCTTTCCCAACTGCCTCCAAAGTCTAGTACACAACACCGAAGCATATCCTCAAGAATACGGTTGACTCTCTCGGTCTGCCTATCGGTTTGCGGATGAAAAGCAGTGTTGAAATCTGTCTTGGTACCTAAAGCTGTCTGAAGACTCCTCCAAAAATGCAAAGTCAACTGCGCATCTCGATCAGACACAATAGTTGACGGAACACCATGAAGCCTGATGATCTCGCCAACATACAACTCAGCTAAGTTGTCCATCGAAGCAGTGAGTTTCATCGCCAAGAAGTGAGCAGACTTGGTTAGTCGATCGACTATAACCCAAATCACATCATTGCCTTTAGGACTCTTGGGCAATCCCGTAATGAAATCCATACTGATGTTATCCCACTTCCATTTCGAAATAGGTAACGGTTGTAATAGACCTCTGGGTCTCTGATTCTCGGCTTTGACTTGCTGACAAACCTCACACTTCGCCACAAATTCAGCCACATCCCGCTTCAAACCTGACTACCAGAAATGCAGTTTGATGTCTCTGTACATCTTAGTACTCCCAGGATGTACTGAAAAAATAGTAGCATGTGCCTCCTGAAGAATACTCTCTTTCAAGTCCGCCTGATTTGGAACACATAGTCTATCTCCGAACCACAGCACTCCATCCCTGATTTGAAATCCGGGCAACCTGCCAGCACTAACCTGCTCCTTCATCTCCAAGATATCAGCATCAACCTCTTGACTTGCAATAATCCTTCCATTCAAAGTAGGCTGAAGTCTCAACTGAGCTAAAGATGCTCCCAATCCTTGCAAGACAACTTCAATACCTGCTCGATCCAATTCTTCCATCAGATGCTTCTGAGTTGTAATCAAACTGGATAAACTGCTCTTGCGACTAAGTGCATCAGCAACAACATTAGCTTTCTCAGGATGATACTTGATCTCAGGTCGCATGTCCTCAAGCACTTCCAACCATCTCCGCTACCTCAGATTCAGATCCTTCTGCTGGTATATGTACTTCAAACTCTTGTGGTCCATGTACATGTTCAATTTCTCACCGTACACGTAGTGTCTCCATTGCTTCAAAGCAAAGATAATCGCAGTCAACTCCAGATCATGAGTCGGATAATTCTTCTCATGCGGTCGTAGTTGCCTAGACCCATAAGCGATTACTCTTCCTTCTTGCATTAAGACACAATCAAGCCCATGATGTGAAGCATCGCTGTAAACATCATACTCAACACCTGCCCTAGCCAAAGCCAAAATAGGTGCAGTAGTCAGTTTCTCTTTCAACTCCTGAAAGCTTGCCTCACATTGCTCAGTCCACTTGAAGTTCACATTCTTATTGGTCAAACCAGTGAGCGGTACGGCTAACTGAGCATAACCTTGAATGAATCTCTTGTAGTATCCTAGTTAATCCAAGAAAACTTCTGACTTCCTTCACTATAGTAGGCCTAGCCCAATCTCTCACTGCCTCTATCTTCTGAGGATCAGTTGCCACTCCCTCCTTAGAAAGGATGTGACCTAGGAATGCCACTTCAGATTTGCAAAAATCGCACTTGGACAGCTTGGCATACAACTCCTACTCTTCCAGCTTCCTCAAAACTACTGCCAGATGCTCAGTGTGCTCCTCTTCTGACTTGAAGCACACAAGAATATCGTCGATAAACACCACGACGAAAAAAATCAATGAATGGCCTCAGAACTCTGTTCATCAAATCCATGAAGATTGCGGGTGCATTCGTCACTCCAAATGGCATAACTAAGAATTCGTAATGCCCATGTCGAGTTCTAAATGCAGTTTTGTACACATCCTCAGCTTTCACTCGAACTTGGTGATATCCTGATCGAGATCTATTTTGGAGAAAACAGCAGCTCCTTGTAGACGATCGAACAAGTCATCAATTCGGGAAATAGGATACTTATTCTGAACAGTGACCTTATTCAGCTCTCGGTAATCGATACACATTCTCATCGATCCATCCTTCTTCTTTACCAAAAGCACTGGTGCTTCCCAAGGTGACGCACTAGGTTGAATAAAGCCTTTCTCCAACAGTTCCTCAATCTGCCATTTCACCTCATCCTGTTCCACTGGAGCCATCCTATACGGTCCTTAGAAATGGGTGCACTTCCTGGTTGAAGGGTGATGCTGAACTCTACATTACGTTGCGGGAGTAACCCAAGAAAATTATCCAAGAACACAGTCGGATAGTCCCGAACCACAGGAATCCTTTGCACTTTCACAGGAATTTCTTCCTTTGCGGATAGCTGCCACCAACCTAGAACACTTCTTCTTCCCTTGGAAAGTGACTTCAGGTCCACCTGGAGCCTTCACTGTTACCGTCTTGGTCTTATATTCGATGCTTGCACTGTACACCGACATCCAATCAATACCAATGATAACATCGACTCCCAAGATAGTCAGCTCGATTAAATCAATTCCAAAGATTCTGTCTCCAATCACAATCTCGCAATCTGCATAGTACCGATCAGTGGTTAAAGTCTCCCCTGATGGAGTAGCTACTGCTAAGATCTTGCCTGGAAAAATCTTCGGTTCAACTCCCAACACTTTAGCAAATTTAGGAGACACAAAAGTATGAGAGGATCCAGTATCGAACAAAACAACAGCTTTCATTCCATTCAAATAAATTTCTCCTGTTACATAATACACACTCATTACGTAACAGTTCACTAAATAAACGGGAAAAAGAAACAACATGAACCTCTAAACATCCGCCCTTGTACCAGTGATGACATGATCCACCTCATCAGCATCAGCTTCAGTCAAGACAAATACTCGCCCTTGTTGGTACGGTCTCTTCCCAGTCTGCTGCATTGGTGCATTGTGATTAACATTCCGCAGTTTGGGGCATTGAGATTTGTAACGTCCCGTCTCACCACAGTTGTAGCAATTTACCGCAGGAGGTCTCACAACATTGTTCCCGGATCCTCCAACCACATTGATAGCGTTCGCCCCTGTCGGTTTGAACCTTTGTGCGGATGGTTGACCCTTGAAATTCCCAGAATTTGTGGGCCTCTTTCCAGACTGCCAGTGTTCCTCCGACTTTGAACAACATGAAACTGCTCCATATCTGCTTCCGTGGCTGCCGCGCGCTTGACCAGTTTGTCAAACCTTCTGATACCAAGAGGTATCCTCCAGGACCTCAAACTCGGCCTCAATCCATGCTCGAACTTACGAACCTTCTTCGCCTCATCCATTACCAGTTCGGGAGCATACCTTGAGAGCTGAGTAAATTTAGTCTCATACTCCCTAACTGACAGGCCACCTTGTTGCAGCGACAGAAACGCCATGGCCTTCTTCTCCTGGACGTCTGAAGGAAAGTAATGACTGCAGAATTCCTCCAAAAATTCCTCCCAGCCAAGAATAATACCTCCCATCGTCCACTTCATTGACTGCCACCACACAGCCGCATCCTTCTCAAATTGCAGAGTCGCCAACTTCACCTTGCTGCCTTTAGGGGTTTCCAAGACTTCGAAGATAGTCTCTACCTGCCTGATCTAGTTGTCAGCCGCATCAGGGTCTGACTTCCCTTCAAACACCGGTGGTTTCATCCGTTTGAATGATTCCACGAGTTTGATTGCTTCGGGCACCGGATTCGCAGGTACCCTTCCTTAGTTCTGATTCATGGCCACGGCATTGAGTTTCTGATAGACCCTCGCGAGTTCCGTTTCCAAGTCCAGACCTTCACCATTTCTTGCTCTTCGTCCAGTCATGTTCTGATGCAAAAGATGCATTAAATTCGAAGTGTGAAACATGAACTTTTAAGTCAATATTTCTATTTCATTGAATTTCAACTTTATACATTTGAATTTAAAACACTTTTGACATCAAAATGAAAGCAGTAGACGATACAACAGTATAACTCCTGTTGATTCTTGATTTTGATGATTACAACACACTGCAACATGTATCTATGCTATACTTTATAATTGCAGGTTATATACACAAAGGCCTCATTACTATACAGCTGAACAAATGTACAAGCACACGCTCTGGATAAAGACAATGGCTTCACTCAAGACTCAAGCCAAGACTTATGCTTAAAGTGTCAAATATTGTTATGTCTTGTAAACAAATGTCATATTTTACTTTATTTGAGTCTTAGAATGATGTACAGCCTTGTCACACATACATACACTCACATATAACTCTTTTAAATGTGTGATTTTTCAAAACCAAAAGTCAAAACAGCTTGAACTAGATCAGCTGTTGCGTACCAGTCGACTGCTACTTGCTTCAGTCGACTGAGCTGGTACAAAACTGCCTAATCTTATTCAAACTCTAACCAGTCGACTCATCATAGCAACCCAGTCGACTGTTCAAGTGCGTTTGACAGTTTTCTATTTTTAAAATCATTTTTCAAATTCAAATCTTTTCAGATCCGTTGGTTGACAGTTGGAACAACTGATTCCCAACGTCCAGTGAATCTATCTCTATAAATAGAGGTTAGACTCCACTGTTAAAAACACATATACTCCAAGCATTTTTTTTGAGATCTTAAGTTTTATATTTTTCAAGAGAAAAAAGCTTTCAAATCACTAAGTCTTGGTTCTCTGTTTTCAGTCCAGTATACATCTAATTTCGTTCTGGACTGAATATAGAAGTCAACCATTTAGCCACGTACTATATCACAATCATAAACAAGGCTATAGGTTGATTGTAAACAATTTTTATTGTTTTCTTTTCCTCTTGGTTGGAGAGTAGGACTCTAGGGTGTAGAGTCAGGTTTGTCACTCTTGGTGGAAGAGTGGGTTGCTTTCTCTGGTTGAGAGAAAGGACTACGGGTTAGACAAGGTTGTTGTCTGAACGCCGTAGGGTATTCTTGTAAACTTTTTCAAGAATAATGGAAATCTCAAGTGGGTTGCTTGGGGACTGGATGTAGGTCGGGATGACTGAACCAGGATACATCGTGTGCACACTGTGGTTGTATCTCTCTAACTTGCATATATATTTTCTCAGTTTGTGTTGTTTCTGTGAAACTTGTCTGGACAGTCGACTGAGTACTTTATAAGTCGACTGGTCAGACTCGTATACTCTGATAGTTTTCTGGTTGTTAAGTCGACTGTCTTAACTCTGAGTCGACTTCACAGATTTGTTTGAATTAACTTTTATTTGGTTAATTCAGTCGACTGGTTCACTCTTTAAGTCGACTGCACAGAAGAAAATTCTTTACTCCGCAATTTAATTTTTATAAACACTATTCACCCCCCCCCCCCCTCTAGTGTTTGTTGTCTCGCCTACAGGATCCAACACTTGATATCAGAGCGAGGTTAAAGGCTATGGCAACTACATCAAATGCAAATCAGTACCATGAAGGGCAATCTACACAAAGGCCACCTCTCTTCGATGGAACAAATTACAATTATTGGAAGTGCAGAATGAAGATCTATCTCCAATCCATCAATTATGAAATATGGAACATGACTGAAACAGAATACACTGCTCCTACTATTCCATATGCACAATAGAATGATGACATGAAGAACCAAACAATGAATAATGCAAAAGTAATGAATGCATTATTCTGTTCTCTTACAAAAGAAGAATTCAACCGTGTGTCGAATTCAACAACCGCACATCAAATCTGGCATACACTCGAGGTAACTCATGAAGGAACAAACAAAGTGAAAGAATCTAAAATATCTGTTCTTGTTCACAGGTTTGAAATGTTCCGCATGAAGGAAAATGAAAGTGTGTCCGAAATGATAACTAGATTTACTCACATTACAAACTCACTTGTGGCACTTGGAAAAATATACACTCAAGCAGAGATGGTGAGAAAAGTTCTTCGTGCACTTACTCCTGAATGGGAAAAGAAGACCACTGCAATAGAAGAGACCAATGATCTATCACAACTTTCTCTTGAGAATCTTGTGGGAAATCTAATAGCTTATGAGGTTCAAATTGAAGAACGGAAGAAGGATGCAGAACCACAACAGTCTAAGAAGAAATCATTAGCTTTTAAAGCCATGATAGATTCAGAAGATGAAGAAGAAGATGAAGAGGAGATAGCCATGTTCATAAGGAGATTCAAAAAATTTCTAAAGAAAGGTAAGTTCAATTCTAAAGTTAGAGATTCTAATGATCCTCCAACTTGTTTCAGGTGTAATAAAACAGGCCATATGAAGAAGGATTGTCCGCTAGAAAGAATAAGTACACAAAGAACAAGTTTGCCAAAAACAAAAAGGCATATCAAGTAACTTGGGATGATAGTGATTCTTCCTCAGAAGAAGAAACTGATGAAACCAACGAGGTTGCGAACATGTGTTTTATGGCTTCACAGAATCAAGTAAGTAATGATTATGATTCAGAAGATTTACTTGATGCTTTCAATGAAATTTTTCAAGAATTGAAAAAAGAAAAGATTAGAGTTAAGAATCTAGAGAAAGTTAATCAAACGCTTTCTCAAGAGAATCTTAACTTTGATAAAGAAGTAAAATCTTTAAATTCTCGTATTTCAAGCTTAGATATGGATCTTGAATCTCTAAAAAAGAATTATGAAGAGATATCTAAGAACGTATCTAAGTTCAATAAAGGAAAAGAGAATTTAAATAATGTTCTTCAAAATCAAGTGAAATCTAGTCAAATGTTTGGTCTTGGTTTTAAAAAATCTCCTGTAAAAGATCTTTTCTCTAAAAACACTAGTAGAAATAAACCTGAATCTATTTCTAGTGTTAAAAATAAACTGTATGAATTCTTTGAAAAGCCTAAGCTTATAATTTTTAGTGATAAAAGCAAGTCTAAAGTTCAGTCAAGTCGACTGAATCCATCTACCAGTCGTCTGTCCAAAGGAACTGAGTCTTATTCAACAAGACCAAAACCTCATATAAGTCGACCTACATCATCATCCAGTCGACTGACTTACAGTAGAAGTCGACTGAAGGATGCTATAAAGTCGACTGGACAGAACAAACTAGTATGGGTTCCAGTAAACTTGAAACTGAATGATAGAACTGCGTATATCAATTCATATATGTTAAATGTATGTAATTCTGTTAATTTTATTCCTGCTTATGGAGGAAAATCAAACTCATTATGGGTTTGGTTTCTCCCAAACTAATATGTTTTGGACCCAATGAAAAGAGTATCATATTCACATTGAATATCTTATAGGTACCAAAGAAAGATCGTTGGATACTTGACAGTGGGTGTTCAAAGCATATGACTGGTCATGCCAATCTCCTATCCACCATACAAAGCATCAATGGAGAAACAGTTACCTTTGGTGATAACAACAAAGGAAAAGTCATAGGAATCGGCATGGTTGGTAAAAATACTAATCCTACTATAGAAAATGTTTTGTTAGTTAGTGGACTAAAACATAATTTGTTAAGTATTAGTCAACTATGTGATAAAGGTTATAAAATTGTATTTGAAAAAGATTCTTGCTTAATTTATGATTCTACTATGCAAAACATTATTTTTCAAGGTTTTCGCAAAAACAACATTTATGAATTATGTTTGAATACAAATGAGTTTTCAAATGTTTTTTGTTTAATAGCTTCGAATAATGATTCTTGGCTTTGGCATAGACGATTTGGTCATGTGAATATGAAAAATTTCTCTAAAATATCTAAGTATAACCTAGTTAAAGGACTGCCAAAACTATCCTTTAAAAAGGATAAGTTATGTGATGCATGTCAACTAGGAAAACAAATCAAATCCACTTTTAAAACAAAAGAAGTAATCTCTACTAGTAGGCCACTTGAGTTAATTCATATGGATTTATTTGGCCCTACTAGAGTTGCTTCTTTAAATAAAAGTAGATATGTATTTGTTTTAGTAGATGATTTTTCACGATTCACTTGGACATTCTTTTTAAAACATAAAAACGATGCTTTTGATGAATTTGCAAATTTTAATTCAAAATCACAGATCTCTAACCATAGTCACTATTAGAAGTGATCATGGTGGAGAATTTGAAAATGAAACGTTTACAGAATATTGCAACAAGAATGGTATAACACATTCATTTGCATTTCCTAGAGCTTCACCACAAAATGGAGTGGTTGAAAGGAAAAATAGGACTTTGCAAGAATGCGCACGTACCATGCTTGTTGAAAGTAATTTACCTAAGTATTTTTGGGCTGAAGCCGTTGCTACAGCTTGTTATGTTTTAAACAGGATTCTAATAAGACCTAAGCTAAAGAAGACTTGTTATGAGTTATTTTTTAACAAAATTCCCAAAGTCTCTTATTTTAAGACATTTGGTTGTAAGTGTTTTATTCTGAACACTAAAGATAATTTGGATAAATTTGATCCTAGATCTAATGAGGGTATCTTTATAGGATACTCAAATAGGAGTAAAGCATATAGAATTTTCAACAAGTCAACAATGACTATTGAAGAATCAATGCATGTTACATTCGATGAATCTCTGTCTTCATCAAATTTAATTAAAGATGATGAAACTGATTCATCACCTTTAAATAAAGTAATTACATCTTTAGAACAAACTAGTCTCGCAGATAAGTCGACCGATAAGGACATCAAGTCGACTGATGTAAACCAGTCGACTGAGGAACTTGTCAAGTCGACTGATCCTATTGTGATATCTTCAACTTTACCAAAATCTTTTGTTGAATTTAGAGATCATCCTCATGACTTAATAATTGGTGACATCTCCCATGGTATTCAGACACGATCACATATTAATATGATATCTCATACAGCTTTCTTGTCGGATTTTGAACCGAAAAATATACAAGAAGCATGTGAGAATGAATTTTGGATGAATGCCATGCAAGATGAGTTTAATCAATTTATAAGGAATGATGTATGGGATTTAGTTCCACGACCTCCTGATCATACTATTATTGGTACCAAATGGGTATTTAAAAATAAGTTAGATGAATCAGGACAAGTTGTTAGGAACAAAGCTAGACTAGTTGCTCAAGGATATAATCAAGAAGAAGGCATAGATTTTGATGAAACATATGCTCATGTTGCTAGATTAGAATCAATTCGTATTTTATTATCTTTTTCTTGTTTCATGAATTTTATACTTTATCAAATGGATGTTAAAAGTGCTTTTCTTAACGGGTTTATTAAAGAGAATGTTTATGTTAAACAACCACCAGGTTTTGAACATGAATAATTTCCAAACCATGTTTTTAAATTGAAAAAGACTTTATACGGTCTTAAACAAGCACCACGTGCTTGGTATGATCGGTTGAAAACTTTTCTTTTAGAAACAGGGTTTGAGATAGGTAAAGTAGATACTACCTTGTTTATCAAGAGAATTAAGAATGATATTTTAATCATACAAATATATGTTGATGATATAATTTTTGGTTCTACTAATAATAATCTATGTCAAGAGTTTGCTAACACCATGAAAAACGAGTTTGAGTTGAGTCACATGGGTGAACTCAATTATTTCCTTGGACTACAAATTAAACAGTCTTCAAATGGCATATTTATTAATCAAGAAAAATATGCAAAGGAATTACTCAAACAATTTAACATGGATGGTTCAAGTAATAAATCCACACCTATGGCTACTACTACTATCCTTGACAAAGATATATTAGGTAAGAGTGTCGATCAGAAACTCTATCGAGGTATGATTGGTTCACTCTTATATATTACCGCTAGTAGACCAGATATTATGTTCAGTGTATGTTTGTGTGCTAGATATCAGTCTAGTCCTAAAGAGTCTCATTTAAAAGCATTGAAATGAATTTTAAGATATATTAAAGGCACATCTGATTATGGCTTATTTTATCCACGCACCGATAATTTCCAACTTTTGTCGTATAGTGATGCTGATTTTGCTGGTAGTAAAACTGATCGCAAGAGCACTAGTGGAACATGTCACTTTGTGGGACATTCTCTAGTTTCTTGGTGCAGTAAAAAGCAAAATTCAGTGTCTCTATCTACTACAGAAGCTGAATATATCGCTGCAAGTTTGGCATTTGCATAAATTTTGTGGATGAAACAAACCTTATTAGATTATGGTATTTCTTTTGAAAAACCTTCAATAATGTGTGATAATACCAGTGCAATTAATTTATCTAAAAATCCGGTTCAACATTCACGTACGAAACATATTGATATTCGACATCATTATCTACGTGATCATGTTTTAAAAGGAGATATATCTCTGGACTTTATCTCTACTGATAAACAAGTAGCTGATATCTTTACAAAACCCCTTAAAGAAGATACTTTTATTTCTTTAAGAAGAGAACTAGGGATATGTAATTTTCTTCATATTTGTTGAAAATATTTCTGTTAAGTCGACTGAGAGTTCCCTAAGTCGACTGTCCCGTATTTTCTATATATACTTATTTTTCTCTCTGACCAGTCGACTGCAATTTCACCAAGTCGACTGATCAGTTGTTATAAATACTTATTTTTCTCTTGACTAAGTCGACTGTCTCTTAATACCAGTCGACTGTCGCGAATCAGTTTGTCTTCATCGTCGAATCATCACACAATTTTTGAGACAAATTGTTATCTTTTTACTCGCCCGTGACTTCTTTGTGAGCCGTTGATCTCATTCCTATTCAATCCCAGCCATTTACTTTATGTTAAAAACCCTCTTCACAGCCTCAATTTTTCACTTTCACTTTTACCCCAATCTGAAACCCTAAGGAGAAAGAGATAGATCCAGAAGTCGACTGCCGAATCTGTTTGGAGCTGCTAATTTCCGACCCCTTTGCTGTTTGATTCCATTCTCCTTGTTGGTATAATCTTTTTAAATCTCACTTCTCTTTGTTTGATTCCCTTAAATTTCTTAATGGCTCCTAAAAGATCTAAAAGATCCCATGTTGATGATAGTTCTTCATCAAAAGACTATTCTCAATATCTTAGGAGTCCTGATCTCTTAGAAAAGTGGTATCTTATTTGTAACATTGTGATTTTTCCGGGCAGATTTGTCAACTTCAGTGATTTAGATAGGTTTAATTTTATCTCTCTTTTTCAACATTGTAGTCTATATGAGTTTTTATCCTTGGAAAATCAACCCGACTACTACCCACAACTCATCTATCTTTTTTATACCAATATGAGAGTAGTTCAAACGGATGATGGAGAAATTGTTGTTTATTCTTCGATCAAAAATAAGAAGATTAAACTCGCATCCGAGAGAATTAATCTTATTATGGGTATTGATGATGAGGGACTTGATTTAGGTGAGATCATTTTAGATGATGCATCTATCCTGTCTAAAATCTTTTTGCCAAATCATGAACCCCCCATGACTAGTAAATCTATCACACCTATTGCAAAACTAGTTGCAAGAATACTATCATATAATATTCTTCCCAAAACAGGGAGCTTTGATCAGTATTCTATGGAATTGCAACAAGCAGTTTATGCAATTTTTGGTAGAATAAATATCAATTGGGGTCGTGTCATCTTTTTGAGACTCCATAAGTCTCATACCCACTTTTTACCATTTGGTGGTCTCCTCACTCGTGTTTTCCTTGCTTATGATATTGATCTCGACTCCGAGACCAATGTTATTAAGCATTATGAGTGCTTCGATCGTGCCAGTTTAGCATGTATGAAGATTCTTGACCCTCCGTCTAGAACTTCCCCTAGGTCTCCTCCCCACACTCAGGTTCCTCTAGCCACTTCTGCTAGACCATCTTCAGCCTCTAGTTCTTCTCGTCCTCGTGCTGATTTTGATGATCCGCGTACTCTATATCATTGTGTTAACTATCTAATGGATCATCAAGACACTCTTGATTCTCATATTAACTCCCTTGACTCTAAAATCTCCAATCTGAATCATCTTTTTACTACTCAATTTCCCCCACCGTCTCAAGATGCTGATGAAGACACAGAAGATGAAGATTGATGATTTTTTAGTTTTATTTCCTATGTATTTTTTATTTTTTTCTTACCTGCTGTTGACATTTTGTAAGACTTCGTTATTTTTATAACGACATTCCTATTTTCATTATTACTTGTTCTCTTATGTTTTTTGTTGATGACAAAGGGAGAGAAAAACCTCCTGTTGAGTATGCTGTATGCTGTTAAATTTTTTCTCTGTTAAGTCGACTGCTCTCTTGATAAGTCGACTGATAAAGTCTGTTAAAGTTTTTTTTATAATTTATGTTTATGTATGCATGTTGTGCTTTTAATAAGGGGAGCATATCAATTCTATGCTTGTATTATTTATGTTATTATAATCAGCTATTGTGTTGTCATCATCAAAAAGGGGGAGAATGTTGATTCTTGATTTTGATGATTACAACACACTGCAACATACATCTATGCTATAATTTATAACTGCAGGTTGTATACACAAAGGCCTCATTACTATATAGTTGAACAAATGTACAAGCACATGCTCTGGATAAAGACAATGGCTTCACTCAAGACTCAAGCCAAGACTTATGCTTAAAGTGTCATATATTGTTATGTCTTGTAAACAAATGTAATATTTTGCTTTATTTGAGTCTTAGAATGATGTACAGCCTTGTCACACACACATACACTCACATATAACTCTTTTAAATGTGTGATTTTTCAAAACCAAAAGTCAAAACAGCTTGAACTAGATCAGCTGTTGCGTACCAGTCGACTGCTACTTGCTCCAGTCAACTGAGCTGGTACAAAACTGCCTAATCTTATTCAAACTCTAACCAGTCGACTCATCATGGCAACCTAGTCGACTGTTCAAGTGCATTTGACAGTTTTCTGTTTTTAAAATCATTTTTCAAATTCAAATCTTTTCAGATCCGTTGGTTGACAGTTGGAACAACTGATTCCCAACGTCCAATGAATCTATCTCTATAAATAGAGGTTAGACTCCACTGTTAAAAACACATATACTCCAAGCATTTTTTTTGAGATCTTAAGTTTTACATTTTTCAAGAGAAAAAAGCTTTCAAATCACTAAGTCTTGGTTCTCTGTTTTCAGTCCAGTATACATCTAATTTCGTTCTGGACTGAATATAGAAGTCAACCATTTAGCCACGTACTATATCACAATCATAAACAAGGCTATAGGTTGATTGTAAACAATTTTTATTGTTTTCTTTTCCTCTCGGTTGGAGAGTAGGACTCTAGGGTGTAGAGTCAGGTTTGTCACTCTTGGTGGAAGAGTGGGTTTCTTTCTCTGGTTGAGAGAAAGGACTACGGGTTAGACAAGGTTGTTGTCTGAATGCTGTAGGGTATTCTTGTAAACTTTTTCAAGAATAGTGGAAATCTCAAGTGGGTTGCTTGGGGACTGGATGTAGGTCGGGAGGACTGAACCAGGATACATCGTGTGCACTCTGTGGTTGTATCTCTCTAACTTGCATTTATATTTTCTCAGTTTGTGTTGTTTTTGTGAAACTTGTCTGGACAGTCGACTGAGTACTTTATAAGTCGACTGGTCAGACTCGTATACTCTGATAGTTTTCTGGTTGTTAAGTCGACTGTCTTAACTCTGAGTCGACTTCACAGATTTGTTTGAATTAACTTTTATTTGGTTAATTCAGTCGACTGGTTCACTCTTTAAGTCGACTGCACAGAAGAAAATTCTTTACTCCGCAATTTAATTTTTATAAACACTATTCACCCCCCCCCCCCTCTAGTGTTTGTTGTCTCGCCTACAGGATCCAACAACTCCTACGGTTCCTCTTGGCTTCACGAAGCTCTCCCCGTAGTTCTTCAATTTCTTCCTCCAGCACATCGGTCATATTTTTCCTCTTCTCGAGTTCCCATACACGATGACTGAGAACCGCAAAATCATCCTTGCGCTTTGCCAACTGAGCCTCCAATAGACTGACTCTCTCCCGCAGTGTTTCTACCTGCCTCAGAAGAGATATCACAAGGCTACTTGGAACTGGTTCTTCTTCTTCGTCAGAAGAGTCATCAGATGAGTCCGGAGGTGGAGTGATCTCTCGGGACTCAGGCCATTCCTCTCCGTCAGAGTCTGCTTGTCCAGGATAGTACTCTTCCTCGGAATCTGCTTGTCCGGGATAGTAATCTTCCTCTACGATATGCCAATTGTCGTCTCCAGCAGGGTCAAAGTGATCAGCCATCTTAGAAATAGGGAGGAAGAAGCATAAGTCATAGAGCAACACAAATGTAAGTAACTTACATTTAAATCTCTAGACTCAACACATACTCTAATGTCCACTTCTAGGGTGTCGTTCCTTATAAATTTTTACTAGTTTGAAGTGTGGCTTTGATACCACTCTGTAACGCCCCGAATTCCAAAATACACTGAATTCGAGATTCCACAGGATCTTTACACTTCTTTCGTACAATTTTACAAGGAATTTAAAACTTTTCACTTTACATCAGAGTTATAAAAAATCTCTACACTTTACATTTTACAGCGGAAGCAATTTTACAACATTTATATAAAGGTACGTCCACATTTGAATAATCGCTAAGCAACATTTCTCCTTTAATCTTTATCATGTCATTTACCCTGCATACAAAACTGTGGGTACGTCAGTTTATTCAACCGACGAACATTATACACGGCCATCCTCTCTATGCCAGAAACAGTATAACTGATTTTCCATATTTGACAAACACAAACTTGTCACATATCAAACTAAAGGGAATACCCTATTGATGTCGTGTTGTGATTGTGCACTTAGTCCATAATGCAGTTATTTATATTACATGACACTAATGCGCACTTGTTCGGATTCTATGCATCTCATACTACATAGGTCCGAGGGCAAGCCCTTAACCGTTCTTCATCTCGTAGGGTTCAATCCCTCATCATGACTTAATCTACTACTGTAACTACGGTAAGTATCCTAGATATTTTCTGACATACGAACTCATGTCTAGGACGCCCTGGAGGGAATCCCAACGCACTGACACATGACTCATCATGCAGGCATCCTGTGGTAATTCAGCTCCTACCATAGACATGACACCACCCGCAGTCGTCAAACACCCCACGAGCGTTGCCACCGGGACGGTACTCTGGAGCAGTATCCATGCCCTATCATGACTCATCATGGAACATCTTGGGATACACTCTCGCAGCCAATCCAATGGCCCTCATACTCAATGTTTTTCTCTTACCTTCATCACATCTTCACTATGTAACTAATCCTTAATTCTAATGAAATCATGAACAAAATCAATCTCTTAGAGTTAGCCCTCTCACTACTGCCGGTCTTATTTCTTTTATTTCACAATGACCCAAACTTGGTCTTTTCAATGTCAATAATCATATTTCATCACTTTTCACTTGCCGGTGTGAGTTTTGGCTACACCCTAATTTTCAATTTCATTTCACAACTTCATATGTTTGAGTTGTAATACTCAATAACATTTCTATTTTCCAATCACATGATTTCTAAATTATTCATTAGTCAATAACCATACATGGAGTTCAATTAATCATCATGTATTTCATAACCAACCTTTATTTCCACTTTAAAATCATATCCCCAATATATAGCCAAAGTGAATATTCACAAACCCATTATTGTCACACTATTCTTTAACAGGAATAATTCATACAAACTTCACAACATATACTTTTTTTCCTTCAATTTTTTCTTTTCTAGCACTTATCTCAATTTTCTTTGCAAAACACATTTTTCAAGAAATATACGAGTGTAAACTATAATTTCAATTTCACTTTTACTTTCAAAAAAATACGCTTTATTTCATTATAGTAACTCCCAATAATTTTCATAGGTTTTACTCATTTATACTAGGCCACAAGTCATAGGAATTGTCTCACAAAAGAAGACAGATTCACTGAAGTTTCGGGAAAGTCGACTGTCGAAATGGTCAGTCGGCTGTTTCGCAATAATGCAAAATTCGAAGGGAAGTCGACTGTTAAATGTATCAGTCGGCTGTCCTGCGATATTTTTTTCAACTCGAAATCAAAGGTCAGGCCAGTCGACTGTTGCACATGACAGTCGACCGTACTGCGGGTTTTTTCAATAAATATAATCTGTGTACTACTCTCTTCATAGTTCATTTGACATTTCTTGAATACAGTTCAGTATTAATACTTCCTACATCAATTTCCTGTTTATCCTCCTTTTATAACTCAAAGCATGTCTTAATTTACTCATTCTATCTCATATCACGAAAGTCCATCTAAGCACATAAAGCAACAATTTCAATCAACTAATAAGCCATTTTTCACATTAAGTGTACTCTTATTAATCTCTTTCATGCATTATCATTTCAATCAATCTTAGCATGATATCTAATTAGAAATATGGAAAATAACCCACCATATTTGAAGAGAACAAATTTGCAACACCTCCTAAACAAAAGAGTCCTTCGCGAGCTTGCCAAAAGAGTGTTCCTCCTCCTTGATGTGCAAAACCGATCCTCAAAAGATGCAATCCCGTGAGCTCCTATGTGATGCCGGCCTTCCTTGGTTGCAAGCACAACTCACCCACAATCTCTCAATCTTTTATCTCACTTACTACACTACTAACGTTTGTATTTTCTACTATAGGTTTTGGAGAAATGAAGAGTGCAAGAATAACTAGGCTAGGGGGGTATATATACTAAAAATTGGAGCAAATGAAGGGCTAGGATCAATCTAGGAGTTAAAGATAAAAGGCCAGGATTTAAGGGGAAGTTGTAGTAACCAACCATGATCCAAACAACTACCACCCATAACTCCACTTCTCTTTTTCCTTTTCCCTCCATTCAAAACCGGCCACTATAGTGCTTCATGCACGTGTACGTGCAATGCACGTGCATTCACTAGTTCTCCATTTAAAAAGTTGTACATTTTATTTTTTATAAAAATAATCTTATAAAAGTAGTGTACATTACAAGTTGTAATTGAAAGGGAAAATAAATTCATGGGCCTTATTTAATGGGCCAAATAATGGTTTACAAAATAAATTAGATTTTGGCTAAAAAGACTTATGCTTATTTGAAGAAAATGGGCCTTTATAAAAACAATTAGAGAACACATATACATATATATATATACACACACACACACACACACACACATTATCCATAATGAAAATGATTATAAGATTTTATACTACAAAAAATTGCACGTGCACAATACGTTCAAAAATAAAATAATACTTTTCATAAATGAAAATCGGGGTATTGCAGGCTCTTCACTCAAGATCATCGGATCATCTCTTGAAATCGGCTTACTCTCTTCCATCAATACATCCTCGGTTAGGATATCCTCGAATACCATCCTTCAAACACATTTACCGGAATTAGTTCAGATATAGAAATATTATTATACATAAGTTGAAAGAAACAACAATATGAATTATAATTGTCTACAACTAGCTAAAACCCGACTCCTATAAGGCATCCAAGTTTAATTTTCCTACTGTGTTAGACTATAAATTGAAGTCGTCTCTTATACCACTCTGTAACGCCTCGATTTCCTATACCGGGAAACCGTGACATAAGCCAGAATCTTTTCCTTCAATTAGCCACAATACATAGAAAAACATGAAAATTTAATATTATTCAACACAAAATTTATTACAAGTCCGAATGTTATAAAACTGCAATACATTACATCAATGTTACAATAATGCCTTACAAGCCCAAGTGTTACAAACTTCTAATAAATTTAAATCAGAGTACAATGCATAATAAATAACACTTGGTACTTCACTTGGATGCTTCTCAACGATAAACATATAACAATAGGAACCATAATCAACACAGTGCTTCACTTGAACACTCCACTTGTCTGGAGTCCTCCAGAATCCTGTACCAGTAGTCCTGTAATCCAGTTCTAATTTGAGTGGGGACGTCAGTACATATACTTACGCTTAAGGGCTGATGACTAGCAGCGAATCTCAGTTTAAACAAACAGATTAATGAAAAGATAAATGTGCAAATATAATTAATGTGTCGGTGTATGCTATGACTTAGACTCTAATGCAAGATTAACTAATGCAAGAAAGACTCTGGACAGTATGCACCCAATAAATGCATACGCCTATATCAAGCTGTTTCTTTATATATAGGAATTTGAACCTGCGTCATGAATTCTACTCTTGTACTCAATCTATTCCTGAAGATACAACGTGACTGATGAGGTTGCTCTGAAACGGTCTAATCCCACCCTTTGCAGTCATATAGTGGCGTCTTTGTTTGCCATTATTGCCCGTCGTACCGGACCTCACTCAAAAATCAGACGAACCCTCAGAGTTAACTACAACACAGGTTAGCTCGAAGAATCCCCTATGGCTCCTTAGCTCATAGACCGTAGTCTATGGCCTGTTCGCTTTTCTTGACATAGAACATGACGGAATTCCGGGGGTCCAACCCCCAGTTCCGACGGGAAAACTTCCCGTTCTTATCATGGCACTTCAGAAATTAACAGACGAGATACGAATCCCGTGCTCTTAACTCGTGAGAAGGCACAGACTGTATCCCTTTGACATGAAGGGTACAACCAATAACACCACCTAGTACTGGCCTATAGGATAGGTCGGATCATAAGGTATCACCCCTAATACCAACTCTTTCCCTTCGGCGAAGTAATAGATAAAAAAGGTTATGTAACAATAGTTACCAGTTACTACCCGAACGATGTCACTAACCTTAAATAATCCGAGGGATGACAACAGTACTAACACAACATACTAGGTCTTAAGTTAGATTTTGCAAGATAACTTTGCTAGGTGCTCAACCTAGACTTACCAAAATCCCGAAGGATCCTGTTCACAGCCCATCGATCCAAGAATCTGGCAATACAAATATTACAAATATTACATATATATATATATATATATATATATATATATATATATATATATATTGTATTATATATACTATTATTTATATTGTATTATATATATTGTATTATATATATTGTATTATATACTATTATTTATACTGTATTATGTATTATATATATTGTATTATATATATATATATATATATATATATATATATATATATACTATTATTTATATTGTATTATATATATTGTATTATATACTATTATTTATATTGTATTATGTATTATATAAATTGTATTATATATATACATATATATATATATACATATATATATATATATATATATATATATATATATATATATATATATATATATATATATATATGTATATATATATATATATATATATATATATATATATATATATATGTATATATATATATATATATATATATATATATATATATATATATATATATCTTTACATATATATATTGTAACTCCTGTTCCCGATTATACGGGCTATTTATTTTTCTTTGTATGTCTTTGATGTATTTTTTTTCCCTAATTATTGTATCTGGGCCTATGTCTTGTTGTGAACTTATTAGTTCCATTTATTTCTTTTATCATTATATTTCTTTGTGGCCCATCTGCACTCAAGCCCAACTCATTATCCTAGTGGGTATTGGGTCCTAGTCTGTACTACCCACAACCCATTCCCCTAACCAACCAAGACCAATTCTTCCACAATCCCACGATCTTCTCCCCACTCCCGTTACTCTCTCCCCCGTTATCTCCCTCCCGTTACAACAATCTTTCCCTTCTCTGTTAAAACAACTCAACAAAAACAACAGACCAAACAAAAACCCAACAAAACCAGAGAAAACAAACTCAACAAAACCCCCACAATTTCATCTTCCCCCTCCTGTTAACAAAACAAATCAAAACCCAAACGAACCCCTCGCTTCTTCCCCATCCTCGCACTCACCCAACAACAGAAACCCATAACCTCACCTCTCTCCACACTCCCGCTCGTCCTCGACTCCTCCTCTAATCTTCGCCACACCCCACAGCACCACCACCTTTCACCTCCATCACCATTAACTCCATCGCCATTTCCGCACTCGTCTCCCTCGCCTCGACCACTGCCGTCACCACCGCCATCTCCAAACTCCGAACTCAAATCCATCACCACTCCGACACCTTCGCCACTCCATTATCATCCCCGAAACCCATCGCCAAACCGTCCCTCACCACCAAGCCACACCTCCATCGCCGTGAGCCGTCCTCCTCTGTTTCGAGCGCGAGACAGAGAGTCGTCACCGCCGCTGTCCCTGAGTGCACACGCCGTCGTCCCTATCTCTCTCTCTCCCCCCGTTTCGAAGCAGCGACGAAGAAGAAGAACGAAGAAGAAGAAGACGATCGGTTGGGCGGGATTGAATTTGGACCGTTCGATCACTTCAAGATCTGTGCCCTGATCGTTGTCCTGTGTTCAGCCGTATTGGATCCCAGTTAGCTATTCCCTGTTTGGATTCGGATCTGGTGTGAAGAAAGGATCTGATTGGCGCTGATTGCTGTTCGCTGTTCCACCCGCGCCAGATCCCGTCGCTGTTTTGCTGTTTTGTAGCTGATCCAGTGTGGGAAATTAGCTCTTTATTGCTTGTTTTTGGAGTTCTTCGTACGTACTTCGCACGTACCTCTTGGGATTGTTCCCCGGGATACTGATCCCGTTATTCTTAACTATTTCGAATCGACTACTACAAAAAGGCAAGTCCACTTGAACAATTTTTATTTATTCTAGTTCAAGTTTAATTGATCTCTTATGCAAGTAGTTCCAAATTTAAATATCGTTAAACCCTGCTTTGTGTCCCGTCTTGTTAAGAGTATTGAGGGTTTACACGAGCTAACCCGACGTGCTCTTGACTTCCTTTATTATCCTTTGAGTCAAACCCAAACCTGGACATGCATATAATATAAATAATTAAATTATACATGAGGAAAACATACCATGATTAAATACATGTTGTTTACATGAGAACTTGAGACTGGAACTTGACTATTAACTTGACTTGTTACTGGAGAAATACATTTGACTTGTCGACTTGGAAAAATTTACAATACTTGTTTTACATAAATTCTGATACATATGTGATCCAGTAATTTGATAACTACTCACTTGATGGATATAAACATGGTAGTCTCTTTATAAAAATTCTTATTGCATGTATTGTTTGGTACAGAGGTTTCGACCCTGTAATTATGAGAATTAGCACACAGGATGTAAAAGAGAATTTTAGTTTATTTGGCGTGATTTCTCATCTAAGTGATAAATCTTGATTTGGAGTCATGAGCTACAACATATAACATTCCTTTTCCCACTAGTCTATATTTTCTTTTACTGCTGAATTGTTATGCCATCGACATGATTAGTAATGAAACACCATGAAAATAGTCTTAGAATGCCACGAAACTTACCAGGAATCTTGCACACATGCTGAGGGTTCGCCCCAAATTTTTATAGATTTTTATAATACATTTAGACCCTGTTTCCACTCCTTAGGAATTGACTTCTAACTGCTGCCAGAACAACTGAACCGTAAAGAACAGCATGTTTGACCTAGATACAGTCCGAATTAGGAGAAAGCTCCTGAATACAACTTGTAGCCCTATCTGTCTAGATGTCCATAGCCTACTAGAAGACCGAATTTGGAGTTGTAATCTAGGAGATATCTCTGTTTTAGTCTGACTGTGTCAGTTATATCAGATTTACTGTTTCTTGTTTATTATTGTGTAATATACCATTTTGCTGCATTATCATTATTTACTTGACACTCTTATGACTACCCGCATGTACATGAATGACTTAGTAATAAAATAATAAACAAGCCGGGGTTTCTAAGGGTTGACCTAGTAGTGGACAGTCTCAGAAAATGTACTCGGTAGGGCCCTCTTGTTACATGGACTTGTTATATAGAAGGAGGAGAATACGTGTGGAGACGTGGACTTGTTATCTTGTTATCTTGTTGTCGTGATATACCGAGTACACGCTCTGTTGACCCCACCACGAAGTCTAAAACGAACACTGTTGTGCGTGCATCGAACCTGTAGTATGGGATGCAGTAGTACATGCACTAGTTAGGAGAAACAACTTGATAATAGAACTAGTGACATGTATACATACTTGATAAAGACCCTTGCTATTAGTCCGTTATTGCCCTTGCAAATTTGATCTTGATTCACATTTCTTCCTGTACCCTGTTTTCCTTACTCTCTGTTTTTCACTACTTGCTGTCCGTACTTGCTCTAAGGTCATTTATTATTTTTCCTTCTTTAGTTAACCCAGCCACAGGTGAAACTGAGGATCTCCCAGAAGGAGTTGGCGAGCAATTCTTTTAAGCCTGGAGCAACTATGGATAATAAATTTCCCTTTCATGTTCTCTTTCAATAATTGCAACTCTTTTATTTATTCAGAATTGTATTCCAGGCTTTTGACCCGTAATTGCTACTCGTTTCTCAGTAATATTATTATGTTGGAGTATTTAATTTTCTTGAATTCAATTATTGTTCTGTGATGTTATTATAACTGCGTGGCTGTGATTTAAATTTCTGAGTATTGTTGAGTTGAAAACTGGTACAGCTTATGAATGATATTAAAATCATTCGCTGGGCCTACGTCACGAGCTCGTATTCCTGTATTTTGGGAAGCGGGGCGTGACAGGTTTTTAGTGGTATCAGAGCCTGGGTTTTGAGTAATGTGTCGATCAATACGACTACCTTATGGATGTCTGACTTTGATTGGCGTATCACTCAATCTTGGTTCTAACCAGGTTTAACTCAACGATATGTACGCCACGCGAATCACATGAGCATGTAATACCAACATACTCCCCTTGCTTGATCCCTGTTTGATTCCTTTGTATTCAATTCCTTCGTTCCCTAATCGTCCTATTCCTTCCACTGATTGATATTTGTGCAATCTAGATACTAATTGTATTTTCTTAATGCAGAATATGGTTAGAAAGGAGACTCCATCTTCCCGTCCTGAGGATGATCCGGTGGGAGAGCCCACCATTGCACAAATTGTGCAAATGCGCAGAGGTAACTCTTCTTCTTCCCAACAGAGGGAAGAACGATCTGAGAACATTGCTATGCTCCAGATACTGCAGCAGATGATGACTCAGCAGCAAGAACAGAATGAGCGTCACATGCAGCAGGTGACACAGATTCAGAGAGAGCATGCCGAGATGATGAAGGCAGCTCTAGGAGCAGTTAACAGAGAGCCTCCTACACCTGTGCCTGGAGGATTACCGCCTAGACCGGGCAATGTAGTCGATTTCATGAGGCTACACCCCGATAGATTCACAGGCGCTGAGGGTCCATTGGAGGCCGAGCAGTGGCTAATTACGACAGAGCAATTGTTGGTCGCTGTAAGAATAGCTGATGCAGACCGAGTGGATGTGGTAAGCATCCTGTTGATCGATCTTGCCCGTATCTGGTGGCAAGCTGAAGCTGATAGACTAGAGAGGCCCATTGCATGGACCACTTTCACTGCAGGCTTTATGGTGAAATTCTTTCCCAGTGTCACTAAAGCCGAGATGGAACAGCAGTTCGTCAACTTGACTCAGGTTCGGTAATGTTAATTAAGTTATTTATTGTTACTTATAGCATATGTGACGATACTAATTAGAACATTACTTGACTCAGGGGAATCGATCGGTAGATGAGTATGCTGCCGAGTTTCTGCGGCTCAGCCATTTTGCACCTTCCCTGGTTACAACCGAGGAAGACCGAGCCCGCAGGTTCCTATTGGGGCTCCGTCCGGACCTACACAACCAGTTGGTGGCCCACCGCCATCGCACCTATGAAGATATACTCGATGCTGCAAGGGTCCAGGAGCAAGCCCATAAGAGGACAAACACTACTCAGCGAGGGGGACAGCACCCCGTCTTCTCTCGACCTGCTGTGGGGCCTATTCGGAGGCCAGCTCCGACCCCGCCTGTGAGGGCGCGGCCATATCCGCCTGCCGTCCCGACCTGTACCTTCTGCAACCGAGTCGGGCACCTGCACAAGGATTGCCGCCGTGCCAACCACCTGTGCCCTACGTGCGGGGGTGTTGATCACATCATACGGGACTGTCCGAGGAACAGAACTGTTGCACCTGCTGGAGGTCCAGCTCAGCTTGGAGCACCGGTCCAACCTCAGGCGAGGCCACCCCTCCCTCCACAGAGACATGCTTTCGTCCGATGGGGAACGACTTCTGGAAGAGGTCAGATGGGAGGTCGTGGTCAGGCCTTCAACCTGACTACAACAGAGGCTGAGACAGCCACTGGAGTAGTTGCTGGTACGTTGTAGCTGTATTTTGTTATTTTATATTCAGTTCTTGCACATCTCCTTTCCTTTGTTGTTTGATCTTTTGTACACCATGCATGTTTTTTTTTTCCATTTCTTATGCCTTGGATCTTCTATTAGGCATTATTCTTGTGCACTCCCTTCCTGCCCATGTGTTGTTCGATTCTGGTGCAACACATTCGTTTGTGTCCTCCCGTTTTGTCGACCGTCATCGATTAGCAAGTGACGACATGCCTGCAGCCTGGGACATTACCACTGGTGGAGGTACTATCGTTTGCTCTAGAGTATGCAAGCGGAGTCCCCTACTGATTGGTGGCAGAGAGTTCGAAGCTGACTTAATTGTGATTAATAACTCGGGTTTCGATGTCATACTGGGAATGGACTGGCTAGGCGTTACTCACGCAGTGATTGACTGTCGGAAGAAGAAGGTGACGTTCAAGCTTCTTGGGCAGCCTGAGTTCGAGTTTCATGCGGGTGAGACACCGTCTGCACGTGTCGAGAGCCCGATCTCCCCGAAGGCTTGTGCACTTGAGTCGATGTGCACTGATGATGAAGTTGTGCCCGTGGTTGTGCGGGACTTCCTTGATGTATTCCCTGATGAGTTTCCTGGGCTTCCACCAGACCGAGACGTAGTGTTCAGCATTGAAGTTCAGCCAGGCACTACGCCAATTTCGAAGAGCCCGTACCGCATGGCGCCAGCTGAATTGGCTGACCTGAAGGTACAAATCCAGGAGTTATTGGACAAAGGCTTTATCAGGCCAAGTGTTTCACCATGGGGAGCTCCAGTGTTGTTCGCCCAGAAAAAGGACGGTAGTCGCAGGCTCTGTATCGACTATCGAGAGCTGAACCAGGTTACGGTGAAGAACAGGTATCCACTGCCAAGGATTGATGATCTGTTCGATCAGCTAGGAGGTGCGTCCGTATTCTCAAAGTTGGATCTTCGCTCGGGTTATCATCAAGTCAAAGTAAAGACTGAAGATATTCCGAAGACGGCATTCCGCACAAGATATGGACACTATGAATTCTTAGTGATGCCCTTCGGCGTTACTAATGCACCGGCAGTATTTATGAGCTTGATGAATAGGGTGTTCTCGCCATTCTTGGATCAATTTGTCGTGGTATTTATAGACGACATTCTGGTGTACTCACGAAACATGGAGGATCATGCCAAGCACTTGAGGATTGTCTTGCAGACCCTGAGAGATAATCAGTTGTACGGGAAGCTCAGCAAGTGCGAGTTTTGGTTGAATCGCATTGCCTTCTTGGGTCATGTTGTCTCTGGTGAGGGTGTAGCAGTTGATCCGTCGAAAATTTCTGCCGTCAAGGATTGGCCAGTGCCGAAGTCAGTGTCAGAAGTACGGAGTTTCCTGGGATTGGCAGGATACTACAGGAAGTTCGTTCAAGACTTCTCGAAGATCACAGGACCTCTAACCAACTTGACAAAGAAGGAGCAGAGATTTGTCTGGGATGGTGCCTGCGAGGAAGCCTTCGTGGAATTGAAGAACCGGTTGACATCAGCGCCTGTGCTGACGATACCAGACAGTTCTGGAGGGTTTGTGATTCACTGCGATGCCTCAGGAAGAGGTTTAGGCGCAGTTCTGATGCAGAAGGGTAGAGTTGTAGCGTATGCTTCAAGGCAGCTAAGACCGCATGAAAAGAACTACCCTACCCACGATCTAGAACTTGCAGCGGTGATATTTGCTCTAAAGCTATGGAGGCATTATTTGCTCGGAGATAGAGTCGAGATTTTCACAGATCACAAGAGTCTCAAATATGTGTTCACGCAGAAGGATCTGAACATGAGACAGAGGAGGTGGTTAGAATTGATGGCTGACTTCGACATCGATCTACAGTACCATCCGGGCAAGGTAAATCTGGTACCCGATGCTTTGAGTAGGAGGCCTGCTGTAATGTTTCTGACCAAGCAGAAGGAGATATTAGAAGATATGAGGAGAATGGAACTGGAAGTGGTTCTTCCAGGTGCAGCGTCACAGTTCATGATGTTACAGTTACAGTCTTCATTAGTAGAGCAGATCAAGGCAGCTCAGGCAGATGATCAGCAATTGCAGGAGTTCCGTAGTGAAGTGGAAGCAGGTTTGAGAACTGACTTAGTCATTCATTCAGACGGGTCACTCCGTTATGGATCCAGATTATGTGTCCCTAGAGGTGAAGTCAGGCAGAGGCTACTTAAGGAAGCACATCAGTCTCAATACTCTATTCACCCAGGAGGTACCAAAATGTACAGGGACTTGAAGCAACACTTTTGGTGGCATGGAATGAAAAGGGCTGTGGCAAGGTTTGTGTCACAATGCCTGATTTGTCAGCAAGTGAAGGCGGAGCATCAGAGGACCGCTGGATTATTGCAACCTCTTCCGATTCCAGAATGGAAATGGGAGAATATTACTATGGACTTCGTTACAGCATTGCCCAGGAGTCCTAAAGGTCACAACGCTATCTGGGTGATAGTGGACCGGCTGACGAAGAGTGCCCACTTCATTCCTTTCAGGGTGGGTCAGTCTACTGAGAGTCTGGCAGAACGATACATTCAGGAGATAGTGAGACTGCACGATGTTCCCGTCAGCATCGTATCCGACAGGGATACGAGGTTCAGGTCGCATTTCTGGGAGAGTCTTCAGCAGAGTTTGGGGAGCAGGTTGAACTATAGCACGGCATTTCACCCCCAGACGGACGGGCAGTCCGAAAGGACGATTCAGACACTGGAGGATATGTTGCGATCCTGTGTCCTCCAATTTGGTGGTTCTTGGGAAGATCACTTGCATCTGGTCGAGTTTTCATACAACAACAGTTATCAGGCAAGTATCAATGCGGCTCCATTTGAAGCACTCTATGGTCGTAAATGTAGATCCCCAGTCTGTTGGGACGACATTGGAGAGAGGAAACTCTTGGGACCAGAGTTGATTACGAAGACAGTTGATGCAGTAGCTCAGATCAAGAAGCATCTGCAAGCCGCTCAGGACCAGCAGAAGAAATGGGCTGACTATCGGCGCAGACCTCTAGAGTTTGAGGCAGGTGATCACGTGTTTCTGAAGGTATCACCTTGGAAGGGCGTCATCTGATTTGGTGGAGGGGGTAAACTGAGTCCTCGGTTCATTGGCCCTTTTGATATTGTGGAGCGTGTGGGCAAGGTAGCCTACCGACTTGCACTACCACCAGCTTTGTCCGGAGTTCATGACGTATTCCACGTCTCTCAACTCAGGAAATATGTTAGAGACGACAGCCATGTGGTTGATTACTCAGAGTTGTCCATGAGACCAGACTTGTCTTGCGAAGTCCAGCCAATTGCCATTGTGGACAGACGCGAGAAAGTGTTGAAGAACAAAGTGATTAAACTCGTTCGCGTCTCTTGGAATCCTCACTCGCCCGGTGAGTCGACTTGGGAATTGGAGGAAGAAATTCAGAAGAAATTCCCTTATCTTTTTGAGTAATTGTATTTGTGTTGTTTGATTGTTTTTTTTTCTTTTCTTTTGGGGTACCTACGATCCACCGGTTTGAATTTCGAGGACGAAATTCTTCTTGTAAGGTGGGTAGGATTTGTAACTCCTGTTCCCGATTATACGGGCTATTTATTTTTCTTTGTATGTCTTTGATGTATTTTTTTTCCCTAATTATTGTATCTGGGCCTATGTCTTGTTGTGGACTTATTAGTTCCATTTATTTCTTTTATCATTATATTTCTTTGTGGCCCATCTGCACTCAAGCCCAACTCATTATCCTAGTGGGTATTGGGTCCTAGTCTGTACTACCCACAACCCATTCCCCTAACCAACCAAGACCAATTCTTCCACAATCCCACGATCTTCTCCCCACTCCCGTTACTCTCACTCCCGTTACTCTCTCCCCCATTATCTCCCTCCCGTTACAACAATCTTTCCCTTCTCTGTTAAAACAACTCAACAAAAACAACAGACCAAACAAAAACCCAACAAAACCAGAGAAAACAAACTCAACAAAACCCCCACAACTTCATCTTCCCCCTCCTGTTAACAAAACAAATCAAAACCCAAACGAACCCCTCGCTTCTTCCCCATCCTCGCACTCACCCAACAACAGAAACCCATAACCTCACCTCTCTCCACACTCCCGCTCGTCCTCGACTCCTCCTCTAATCTTCGCCACACCCCACAGCACCACCACCTTTCACCTCCATCACCATTAACTCCATCGCCATTTCCGCACTCGTCTCCCTCGCCTCGACCACTGCCGTCACCACCGCCATCTCCAAACTCCGAACTCAAATCCATCACCACTCCGACACCTTCGCCACTCCATTATCATCCCCGAAACCCATCGCCAAACCGTCCCTCACCACCAAGCCACACCTCCATCGCCGTGAGCCGTCCTCCTCTGTTTCGAGCGCGAGACAGAGAGTCGTCACCGCCGCTGTCCCTGAGTGCACACGCCGTCGTCCCTATCTCTCTCTCTCCCCCCGTTTCGAAGCAGCGACGAAGAAGAAGAACGAAGAAGAAGAAGACGATCGGTTGGGCGGGATTGAATTTGGACCGTTCGATCACTTCAAGATCCGTGCCCTGATCGTTGTCCTGTGTTCAGCCGTATTGGATCCCAGTTAGCTATTCCCTGTTTGGATTCGGATCTGGTGTGAAGAAAGGATCTGATTGGCGCTGATTGCTGTTCGCTGTTCCACCCGCGCCAGATCCCGTCGCTATTTTGCTGTTTTGTAGCTGATCCAGTGTGGGAAATTAGCTCTTTATTGCTTGTTTTTGGAGTTCTTCGTACGTACTTCGCACGTACCTCTTGGGATTGTTCCCCGGGATACTGATCTCGTTATTCTTAACTATTTCGAATCGACTACTACAAAAAGGCAAGTCCACTTGAACAATTTTTATTTATTCTAGTTCAAGTTTAATTGATCTCTTATGCAAGTAGTTCCAAATTTAAATATCGTTAAACCCTGCTTTGTGTCCCGTCTTGTTAAGAGTATTGAGGGTTTACACGAGCTAACCCGACGTGCTCTTGACTTCCTTTATTATCCTTTGAGTCAAACCCAAACCTGGACATGCATATAATATAAATAATTAAATTATACATGAGGAAAACATACCATGATTAAATACATGTTGTTTACATGAGAACTTGAGACTGGAACTTGACTATTAACTTGACTTGTTACTGGAGAAATACATTTGACTTGTCGACTTGGAAAAATTTACAATACTTGTTTTACATAAATTCTGATACATATGTGATCCAGTAATTTGATAACTACTCACTTGATGGATATAAACATGGTAGTCTCTTTATAAAAATTCTTATTGCATGTATTGTTTGGTACAGAGGTTTCGACCCTGTAATTATGAGAATTAGCACACAGGATGTAAAAGAGAATTTTAGTTTATTTGGCGTGATTTCTCATCTAAGTGATAAATCTTGATTTGGAGTCATGAGCTACAACATATAACATTCCTTTTCCCACTAGTCTATATTTTCTTTTACTGCTGAATTGTTATGCCATCGACATGATTAGTAATGAAACACCATGAAAATAGTCTTAGAATGCCACGAAACTTACCAGGAATCTTGCACACATGCTGAGGGTTCGCCCCAAATTTTTATAGATTTTTATAATACATTTAGACCCTGTTTCCACTCCTTAGGAATTGACTTCTAACTGCTGCCAGAACAACTGAACCGTAAAGAACAGCATGTTTGACCTAGATACAGTCCGAATTAGGAGAAAGCTCCTGAATACAACTTGTAGCCCTATCTGTCTAGATGTCCATAGCCTACTAGAAGACCGAATTTGGAGTTGTAATCTAGGAGATATCTCTGTTTTAGTCTGACTGTGTCAGTTATATCAGATTTACTGTTTCTTGTTTATTATTGTGTAATATACCATTTTGCTGCATTATCATTATTTACTTGACACTCTTATGACTACCCGCATGTACATGAATGACTTAGTAATAAAATAATAAACAAGCCGGGGTTTCTAAGGGTTGACCTAGTAGTGGACAGTCTCAGAAAATGTACTCGGTAGGGCCCTCTTGTTACATGGACTTGTTATATAGAAGGAGGAGAATACGTGTGGAGACATTATCTTGTTATCTTGTTGTCGTGATATGCCGAGTACACGCTCTGTTGACCCCACCACGAAGTCTAAAACGAACACTGTTGTGCGTGCATCGAACCTGTAGTATGGGATGCAGTAGTACATGCACTAGTTAGGAGAAACAACTTGATAATAGAACTAGTGACATGTATACATACTTGATAAAGACCCTTGCTATTAGTCCGTTATTGCCCTTGCAAATTTGATCTTGATTCACATTTCTTCCTGTACCCTGTTTTCCTTACTCTCTGTTTTTCACTACTTGCTGTCCGTACTTGCTCTAAGGACATTTATTATTTTTCCTTCTTTAGTTAACCCAGCCACAGGTGAAACTGAGGATCTCCCAGAAGGAGTTGGCGAGCAATTCTTTTAAGCCTGGAGCAACTATGGATAATAAATTTCCCTTTCATGTTCTCTTTCAATAATTGCAACTCTTTTATTTATTCAGAATTGTATTCCGGGCTTTTGACCCGTAATTGCTACTCGTTTCTCAGTAATATTATTATGTTGGAGTATTTAATTTTCTTGAATTCAATTATTGTTCTGTGATGTTATTATAACTGAGTGGCTGTGATTTAAATTTCTGAGTATTGTTGAGTTGAAAACTGGTACAGCTTATGAATGATATTAAAATCATTCGCTGGGCCTACGTCACGAGCTCGTATTCCTGTATTTTGAGAAGCGGGGCGTGACATATATATATATATACATATATATATATATATATATATACATATATATATATATATATATATATCTATATATATATATATATATACATATATATATATATATATATATATACATATATATATATATATATATATATATATATTGTATTTTGAGGAAGGGGCAGGTCACCGAAGAGGTTGCATGCATGCATGCAGACAGGCATGCACAATTTATTCATTTTGATATTTGCATGCATGTGTTAGACCTACTGGCTTTGATAAGAGAAAACTTTCTTATAAATAAATTGTGCATGCAAGTACATGCAAATTTATACTATTAATTATTTTTCCAAATCTATGCAGACAGGCATGCAAATCTATGCATATTAATTATTTTTCCAATACATGCAAATTACATTTCTGACCTCCGATATTAACCATATATTTTTCTAGCCTTTTATGTTTATGAGGGCATGATAGTAAAAAGTCGTCAAAATAAGGGTTTGCTTAATAATAGTATAGATATATATATATATATATATATATATATATATATATATATATATATATGTATATATATATATAATACAATATATAATATCTATATAATACAATAATATATTTATATATAATATTGTATTATACATATATATTATATATTGTATTATATATATATATATATATATATATATATATATATATATATATATATATATAAAACCTTTGTTAGTTAAAACTAAGTAATTTCTATAAGAATATTTTAATTTTAAAAATAATAATAATACAAATATAATATCCAACCGGGATATTACAATACTCCTTCCTTAAAATAATTTTATCCTCAGAACTACGTTTAGTCAGGAGAAAAAAATATCCACACACTAAATAACTCGGGTAAAGAAAGCTTATACGGTTCTCCGGCTCTCAAGTGGCTCCTCCACGAACTGGTTCTCCGAAGAACCCGACCTTTTTCCCTAAGCTGCCTGCAGACTACCAAAATCGAGACGTAACTCTTGAATTTCGGTCATAACTACTGACGCTTGCACTCCATGTTGCTTCCTTACACATTCAATGTGGACCTCTACTAGTTTCTCTAGCGACTAAGTCATTTTTATCAGAAGAAAATGTGTAGACTTTGTCAACCGATCCCCAATAACCCAAATTGAGCCATACATTTATGAATTCCTGGGTAATCATGTGATGAAGTCCATACTGATGTTCTGAGATTTGTACTCTGGAATGGACCATGGTTGCAATCAACCTCCAGGTTTCTAATTTCCTGCTTGAATCTTCTGACAAGTAAGGCATCTAGCCACAAATCTTGCCATAGCCTGCTTCAGTCTTCTCATAGTTTCCTTCCTCTGGTATAATTGGCGAACTCCTATATTGCGGTTCACCTTCCATTGACGTCCTGCTGTAGAGGCTGGTAATCTTTAATATCAAGTTCACGAATTTACCTCCTCGACATCCGGTTTCAGGGTTGCCTTCTGGACATTCGATTGCAGATTTTGCCTTCTCGATATCCAGTTGCAGGTTTGCCTCCATCGATGTCTGGTTGTAGATTCGCTTTCTTCATGATATCTTTCCTCAGTTCTTTATCCCTTTAGTACACACAACTTGTTACCAAACCTAAGTAATTCTTCTTCCGTACTGAATTCTGAAATTTTTCTTCATTTACCTGCTGCTTTAGTGTTTCAATCTCTGCATCTTCTACCCGAACCTTCTTGAGTTGCTCTTTTAGACTCGGTTGTAGCTCCAATCATGCCAAAGCTGAGCTCTAATCTTGAGTAATCACTTCAATACTGGCTTGCTTGATCTCATCATTTAGCTTCTTACTTCCTTCATGGTTTCAGCTGAGGCTAATACTTCACTACCTCGGTCTTCTGCGGTTCGATAGCCACTTCCTCCTTAGAATAGGAAATGGCCTACAAACACTACTTTTGACTTCCTGGACCCTCACCTATAATTTGCTCAAAGCTGATGCTCCTGCAGTTGTTCAGAACTGCAGTCAAATACTCGGTGTGCCCTTCTTCCATTCCTGCTACGTCCAACTCTAACAAATATATACTTACGGTCTTTCCTCCAATTTGGATTTCATAGCCCTTATAGCATAAATTTGTAATAAGGATTGCTCCATATGGTGTAATCAACAAAACAAAATCTAGAGTTGTCACCCGCACACATCTCAACTTCTTGAAAAATAATTCAGACAAAAGAATAAGGTGAACCAAATTTTAACAAAACGGTTGCCTGGATTTCATATATATATAAATCTATTCGGTTACAAAAGTGTTACATCATATATTAATTTTTAGTCTAAATAAAATTCAAAGTACAACTTTTAAACTTAGTTGCAGTTTCATATGCACATATTGGTAATGGCTCTCCTGTCTTTTTTATCTTGCCTTTAGTAAGTGCGAACTCTTACTCTTGGTGAATAGGCTCCTTTCCTTTATTGTTCATCTTCGGGGCTAATCTGCCGTCATTCTCATGAAGATGGAAACAATTCGGCCTAATATGACTAATCTCCCCACAATTATAACATGTACGGGTCTCCTTCTGAGGGTTCTTCCCTGATCATTGGGACATGTAGTGTCCTTGCTCACCACATAGAAAATAACTTCCTGGCTTGGCGCCTACAAACTTGCCATCTGATTTTTGAATCTTCAGCATTTGACCTTGGTTCTCGGATCCTGATGCTGGTGCAGATCTTTTCCCTTGTAGTCGTGGACAGACTGATTTCGTGTGCCCAACTTCCTCATAGAAATGGCATACTACAACCTCGATGGTCCCCTGGACTTTCTCCCATTCATGCTGCAGTCGTGCTAATCTAGAATTTAAGTGTTCCTACTCCTTTGCTAGGCCTGCTAATATAGCTCTGCAAGCGTCACCTAGTTGCTAGCTCGACGACCTTTCCTGGTTCCGTACTTCCTCAGTTTCCTTATTCCCAGGTGTATGCTGGCCGCTATTGCTGTGCGTTAATCAATACTTAGCCATTGCGGTGGTGAAGGCGAGTCCGTCTTGAGGTTAGCTTGTAGTGAAATCTCCTTCGGCTCTTCGCTAAAAAGATCATCGGATCATCCCTTGAAATCAGCTTACTCTCTTCCATCAATACATCCTCGGTTAGGATATCCTCGAATACCATCCTTCAAACACATATACCAGAATTAGTTCAGATATAGAAAAATTATAAAACATAAGTTGAAAGAAATAACAATATAATTTATAATTGTCTACAACTAGCTAAAACCTGACTCCTATAAGACATCCAAGTTTAATTTTCCTACTGTGTTGGACTGTAAATTGAAGTCGGCTGTGATACCACTCTGTAACGCCCCGATTTCCTATACCAGGAAACCGTGACATAAGCCAAAATCTTTTCTTTCAATTAGCGATAATACACAGAAAAACAGGAAAATTTAAAACTTATTATTCAACACAAAATTTATTACAAGTCCGAATGTTATAAAACTGCAATACATTACATCAATATTACAATAATGCCTTACAAGCCCAAGTGTTACAAACTTCTAATAAATTTATATCATAGTACAATGAATAATAAATAACACTTGATACTTCACTTGGATGCTGCTCAACAATACACATATAACAATAGGAACCATAATCAACACAGTGCTTCACTTGAATGCTCCACCTGTCTGGAGTCCTCCCGAATCCTATACCTGTAGTCCAGTAATCTGGTTCCTATTTGAGTGGGGACGTCAGTACATATACTGATGCTAAAGGGCTAATGACTAGCAGTGAATCTCAATTTAAACAAACAGATTGATGAAAAGAGAAATGTGCATATATAATTGATGTGTCAGTGTGTGTTATGACTTAGAATCTAATGAAAGATTAACTAATGCAAGAATGCACTTATTCTAATGCAAGAAAGACTTTGGACAGCATGCACCTCATAAATGTATATGCCCATATCAAGCTGTTTCTTCATATATACGGATTTGAACCCATGTCATGAATCCTACTCTTGTACTCAACTTATTCCTGAAGATACAGCATGACTGATGAGGTTGCTCTGAAACGGTCTAATCCCGCCCTTCGCAGTCATATAGTGGTGTCTCTGTTTGCCACTATTGCCTGTCGTACCGGTACTCACTCAAAAATCAGACGAACCCTCAGAGTTAACTGCAACACAGGTTAGCTCGAAGCATCCCCTATGGCCCCTTAGCTCATAGACCGTAGTCTATGGCATGCTCGTTTTCTTGACATAGAACATGATGGAATTTCGGGGGTCCACCCCCTAGTTCCGACAGGAAAACTTCCTGTTCTTATCATGACACTTCAGAAATTAATAGACAAGATACGGATCTTGTGCTCTCAACTCATGAGAAGGCACAGACCGTATCCCTTTGACAGGAAGGGTACAACCAATAACACCACCTAATGCTGGCCTATAGGACAGGTCGGATTATAAGGTATCACCCCTAATACTAACTCTTTCCCTTCGGTGAAGTAATAGATAAAAAAGGTTATGTAACAATAGTTACCAGTTACTACCCTAACGATGTCACTAACCTTAAACAATCTGAGGGATGACAACAGTACTAACACAACATTCTAGGTCTTAAGATAGACTTCGCAAGATAACTTTACCAGGTGCTCAATCTAGACTTACCAGAATCCCTAAGGATCCTGTTCACAACCCATCGATCCAAGACTCCGGCAATACGAATTTATTCGCATGCTACTACTCTGAACTTGGATTTCGTCTACGCTCCCGGCCTGCGATCAACCTACACCAGTTAAGATCTGACGGTGCACGAGGGGTGACTTGTCCATAGTCCCCTGAGGAGTAAAATAAATATACTTCTTTTTGGTCGATGGCCCCTAGGGCAATGATATCACCCTAAACGAGCACAACAAACTACTTACTAGCTAATAAGCTATATACGAGTAAACAAAACTCATATGAGCCAAATGAGCTATGCATGAACAAATAAACTACATATGAGCCAGGTGAGCTACGTATGAGACGGACCAATACTATTACATGATTTATGAGCACAAAGAATACAAATTACTCATAATCATGTGCATGATTCAAACTACTAACAATTCACTACAACTCTAGTTACCATGAACTAGAATTTTGTGTATAAGCTTACTAACATGAACTAACATGCAGTTTAAGCTTACTAATTTAACATACAAGATGAACATTCAAAACATAATCTCTTAACCATTTATAACTCTAGATGAAGAATACTCATAACCGAAGCTACACTTATCGGAATCTAACAAAATAGAATTTTTTGGAAAGGTGAGAACATCTGGTACAATTCTCTAGTTGACAACCTTCTCAGATTCGGTCAATAAGAGGTAGAAAAACTTCGAATACTCTAAATAGTGAGCTTTAGCCAAAAGGCCAGCTGCTGTCGACTTATAAAAGTCATAACTCATGCTACGCTTATCAAAATTCAACAAAATTGGACTTTTTGGAAAGCTAAGAACATCTACTAAAACTCTCTAGGTTGCACCTTTCTCAAGTTCAGTCAACAAGAGGTCGAAAACGCCTAATCTTCCAAACAGAAACTCAGCTAGAGAAAGTTGCTGCTGTAATTTTGTAAAGATCATAACCAGTGCTATACTTATCGGAATCTAACAAAATTGGTCATTTTGGAAAGGTGAGAAAATCTACTACAATCCTCTAGTTAACTTTTTCAAATTCTGTACAGAACTCAAATTTCCCGATCTCAAACATATGTGAAAATCAACCAAAAAAAGTAGTTTTGCTGAAAACTTGTAAAGCTCATAGCTTATGCTATGCTTATCGAAATTTAACAAAATTTTACTTTTTAGAAAGGTGAGAACATATACTACAACTTTTTAGTTAACCAATTTTTCAAATTCCGTATAGAACTCAAATTTTCTGATCTTAAACACATGTCAAAATCAACCAAAAACATAAGTTTTGCTGAAAACTTGTAAAGCTCACAGCTCATGCTACGCTTATCGGAATTCAACAAAATTAGCTTTTTTAGAAAGGTAGGAACATCTACTATAACTCTCTAGTTAACTAATTTTTCAAATTCTGTATAGAACTCAAGTTTCCCGATCTCAAACTCAAGTCAAAATCGACAAAAAAATAGCAGTTTTGCTGAAAACTTGTAAAGCTCATAGCTCATGCTACACTTATCAGAATTCAACAAAATCGAACTTTTTAGAAAGTTGAAAACATCTACTATAAATCTCTAGTTAACAACTTTTTCAAATTCCGTATAGAACTCAAATTTTCCGATCTCAAACACATGTCAAAATCCACAAAAAACAGCCATTTTGCTGAAAACTTGTAAAGCTCATAGCTCATGCTATACTTATCGGAATTCAACAGATTTTTGCTTTTTAGAAAGATGAGATCATCTACTACAGCTTTCTAGTTAACTACTTTTTCAAATTCCGTATAGAACTCAAATTTCCCAATCTCAAACACATGTCAAAATCAACAAAAAAACAGCAGTTTTGCTGAAAACTTGTAATGCTCATAGCTCATGCTATGCTTATCAGAATTCAAAAAAATTAAAATTTTTAGAAAGGTGAGAACATGTACTAAAACTTTTTAGTTAACAACTTTTTCAAATTCAGTATAGAACTCAAATTTCCCTACTTCAACCCATGTCAAGATTAACCCAAGACTGCAGCTTTTTTGTATGCTCGCTATTTTGGGGAAACAATTTGTTTAGTCTAGTAAATTAACCCAGAAAAATCTATAAAAATTATAGCATGGTAATAACAAGTATGAGAACCTCTCATATTAATTTGGAGTCAAAATTCCAACTTTAGCACAAGTAATTAATTTTAACCATTAAAACAACATACAACTTGTTAAAGGTTGAATCTTTTGTTGTTCTTGTTAAGTTCTACCATTCAATCTTGCATGAAACACTCCCAATTCCACACTACTCATTTGCACATGAAATTTAGTCCAGGTTCTTGAATTTGTTAGCATATAACAATAATAAACAAAACAACAAACGAAGATGAGAAACCCCCACCCAAAAATCGGTTGGAAGAACTATCTAGCTCCTTCTTCTTCCTAGTTCTTGCTCCTCTTCTCAAGAACAACCCATGAAATAACCCATTTTTTTCCTTTTGATTTGATCTCTTTTCTCTCTTTCTTTTCTTGTCTTCTCAATTTTTTTCTAAATTTAAAACAAGTAAAAGAAGAAGACGAAAATATAAGAGAAGAAGAGCAGGAGTGAGATGGGATGGAGGAACAAAATGAAAAGGGGGCTTCCCCTTGAGGTTGGCCGGCCATTTGTAGGAGAGGGAGAGAAAGAGATGTGGTAGAGAGAGAGCTCTATCGTTGTGGGTTAACAAAGAAATGTTTTATTTGCAATCAACACCCTAATCAATCATAACCCTCCAATTTTCATGATTAATCAAAAATAATAAATAATTTCCCAAAATCACATACCACATAATTTTGTACAAATGTATGAAATCGATACATTACATATATATATATATATATATATATATATATATATATATATATATATATACAGAAAATTTTTATTAGTTAAAACGAGTAATCTTCACAAAAAAACTTTAATTCCGAAATAATAATAAAATAATTTAAAAAAATTATATGAGACCGGAATATTACTGATATTTTCTCAAAAACGCATATTCATGATTTTGTACAAGTGCACAAAATCGATATGATACATATTTATACATACTAGTATATATATACATACTAGTATATATATATTGATATGGCTAAAAAATGGGGTTAAATCGGAACCGTCCAGATTGGGCACGAATCTTGGAGCTCGGGGGTAAAAAGGTAATCTCACATACAGGCGGATCCAAAGCGGGTACTGGATCTCCTTCTCACAGATCCAATAACCCACGAATGGGTCCGCTCCAATTGGGCACGGGTCCCGACCCGAAGCGAGCCCAGACCAGCAAGAGACAAATCAGGGCCACTGATTTAACCAAGTCAACGGGCCTGATTTGCTCTCACCGGGAATCAAGGGGTTAGTTTCCTAAACAGACTGTGAGGATTTTCCTCCTAGCAGTTACACAGGGAACCAGGCCTCTAATCACTCCCCTGGCGACTATAAATACCTCCCCTCTGCCACTGTGACCAGGTTAATCACTTTTTCACCACGTTAAGCTCTTTCTTAATCTCTTCTGAATACTGACAAGAGCGTCGGAGGGTGCGTCGCCGGAATCAACCCCGGTGTTTCGCACTTCCTTGCAGGTCGCGGCAGGAGCAAGAAGGCTTGAGTCAACTGTTCAGGTTTTTCTCGGACTAACAAATTCTATCTGTTTACCCCCACACCGAAATCAGCGGTAACAGATTGGCGCCGTCTGTGGGAAACAACCACACGAACAGCCTCAGCCCTTTCTCTGTCGTCCTCTCCAACCATGCCTCCAAAGAAGGTCAGATCTAGAGGGTCAAACCGTGGGGCTAATCCCGCCGACCCTACAGAGGAAGCCCTTTTCAATCCTATTCCTCAGCCCGATCATCCTCTGCCGGCCCAGCAGGGCCAACCTCCTCTTCCCAAGCAGCAACCCAACAATGGCCCTTCCGGCCATAACGGTCGGAAGCAGAAGCAGCCCCTCAACCTGGACCATGTCTCGGTCCATAATGGGTCCTCGGACTCAATGGCTTCTCATCATCCTGATCTCCGCAACACGATGCTGAACCGCCAGAAAGATGAGGACCTCCGCACCCACCTTGATGAGAGGCGGGCCCGAGAGGGAGCCTCCCGCCAGCGTCAGGGCGAGCGGTCCCCTCGCCGCCGAGACGGTCGCAGGTCTCCGGATCACAGGGGCCGAGCGGTATCACCCGAGCGCCGAAGAAGGAGGCCACAGTCCCCCGCGGATCGGCATCATCGTAGGAACAATGACGCACCCATCACCCGTGCCGAGTTCCTACAATTCCAAGACACCGTGCTGCAGGCTCTCAACCTTCGGCAGAACACCCAAAATGCCCCGAGGGCTCCAACGCCCCCGAGGGATCCCAGTCCTCGTCACCGAACCCAAAGTCCTTCCCCGGCTCCCAGCCGCCAGCAGCAGCACTACAGTCCTCGCCGATCCCAGGACTACCGACGCCGCAGTCTGCGCTCCCCTTCCTATGAAGAAGAGTCCGGGGGATCGTATGGTTACCAGCGGAGGGACGACGCCCTCATCCGCCGTCTCCATGAGGTGGAGAGGCGCATTGGTCGCATGGACAGGGAGGAGGAGTCCCGAGCAGGAACAGTCCGTCCCAGCAGACCCCCTTTCTCTCGGTCGATCATGGAGGCCCACATACCGAGGGGTTTCAAACCTCCGCAGTTTGAAACGTACTCAAGGGAATCCGACCCAGTTGATCACGTCGAAAGCTTCAAGACCCTGATGCTGATCCATCAAGCTTCCGATGTCGTGCTCTGCAGGACCTTCCCCGCCACCCGCAGGGGGTCGGCTCGGGAATGGTATTCCAGACTCGCTCCCTCCTCGATCTTCTCGTTCGAGCAGTTTGAGACACTGTTCATAACTCACTTCGTGAGTAGCAGGCGAGTTGAGAAGACAAGCCTCTCCCTACTGAACCTGCGGCAGGAAAGGGAAGAGAAGCTGCGGGACTATGTGAAGAGATTCACCGCAGAGGTCAGGTCTATCGCCTCCTTAGACCAGTCAGTGGCGACCGTGGTGTTCCAGTCGAACGTCCTCAACGCCAACCTCCGATCGTCCCTAGCCAAGAAGCCCCCGCATGACTTCGCCGACCTCCTCCTGAGGTGCGAGAAGTATATTCGAGCAGAGGAGGCTGAAGCCCTCCCGAGCTTCGGGGGGTCCTCCTCAGGGTCGAAGAGGAAGGCGACGGGGGAAGAGGGGTCCAAGAAAGCGCAGAAGGACAACGGCGGTCAGCGTCGCCCTCCCCCCAGGTTCGAGAAGTTCACTCCCCTCACCACTAACGTCTCCACCATCCTAATGGAAGTGGAGAAGGAGGGAGTCATCCCTCCAGCTCCGAGGATGCACACCCCGGCAAAGAGGAGGAACAAAGATAAATGGTGTCGTTACCATCGGGACCACGGCCACGACACGAACGACTGCCGGGCATTGAGAGATGAGATAGAAGCCCTCATCCAGATGGGGCAGTTGGCCAAATTCGTGAAGGCTAACGATTGGGCGGACCGCAACTCTCCTCTGCCTCGGGGGGCTAACAAGCGCTCCGAGCAACGCGAGGAGACACCCGAGTTCGAGGAAGAACGGATTCTGCACCTGATCCACGGAGGCCCCATGGGAGGCTCCTCTAATTCCTCTCGGAAGGCCTTCGTCCGAGAGGTCAACTCGGTTCACAGTGCCCCTCCTCCCAAAGGTCTCGGCGTCCCTGTGTCTTTCTCCGACGTAGACCTCGAAGGGGTCCAAACCCCGCACTGTGATGCCCTCGTCATCGACCTCCGCATGGCCAACTTCAAGGTGCAGAGGATCTTAGCAGACAATGGGAGTTCGGTCAATATTCTCTTCCTCTCGGCCTTCCGAGGCCTGCAGCTGTCCCGAGACCGTCTCAAGCCGGCCGGTTACACAATCCACGGTTTCACGAGGGTCCCGGTAACTGTCGAAGGGGTGATAACTCTGGACGTAACTGAGGGAAGCACCCCTACTACCTGGACCGAGCCGATGGACTTCATGGTCGTTGACGTCCTGGCAGCGTATAATGTCATTCTAGGCCGACCCGGCCTAGCTGCCTTGGAAGCTGTCCCCTCGGCGTACCATTTGAAAATGAAGTTCCCCACTCGGTCGGGAGTAGGGGAAGTCAGGGGAAGCCAAGAAACAACCCGAAGTGCTACATGACTTCCACGGGGGGACCAGTGCTCTCGCTCGAGACACTAGAAATCACCGAGCCGAAAGCTCGGCCAACGTCCGAGCCGGCGGACGAGTTAGAAGAAGTGCTCTTCTCGGACGAGGACCCGAGCCGGAAGTTCCTCATCAGCAAGTCCTTACCGACCGCACTGTGCTCGGACCTGATTAAGTGCATCCGGGATAACTGTGACTTGTTTGCATGGTCGGCCGCGGACATGCCCGGCATTTTCGAGGAGTTGCTCGTCCATCGCCTAAGTGTCGAGCCGGGGTGCAAACCGGTTCAGCAGAAGAGGCGAAAGTTCGCTCCCGAGCGACAGCAGGCCATCAAGGAGGAGGTGGATAAACTGCTGAAGGCCAAGTTCATACAGGAGGTAAACTACCCCGAGTGGCTCTCCAATGTTGTAATGGTCACGAAGTCGAAAGGCTCCTGGAGAATATGCATTGACTTCACCGACCTGAATAAGGCGTGTCCGAAGGACCCGTTCCCCCTTCCAAACATCGACACCCTCATTGACACCACCTCGGGCCATGACCTCCTCAGCTTCATGGACGCCTTCTCCGGCTATAATCAAATTCGGATGTTTCCTCCGGACATTCCGAAGACCTCCTTCATCACCGACCAGGGCCTCTACTACTATCGGGTCATGCCGTTCGGGTTGAAGAACGCAGGCGCCACCTACCAGCGCCTCGTCAATAAGGTCTTCCAGAACCAGATAGGTCGGAACATGGAGGTGTACGTTGACGACATGCTCGTCAAAAGTGTACGAGGCACTGATCACGTGGCCAACCTCCAGGAGGCCTTCGGCGTGTTGAGAAGGCACGACATGCGGCTGAACCCGAACAAGTGTGCGTTCGGAGTCTCCTCGGGAAAATTCCTCGGCTTCATGGTGAGCCAACGAGGAATCGAAGCTAATCCCGAGAAGATTAAGGCCATATTAGACATGGCCCCGCCTCGGAACATCAAGGAGGTGCAGAAGCTTACTGGTCGGCTCGCCACTATCGGTCGGTTCCTCTCGAAATCGGGGGAAAAGTGCCTCCCCTTCTTCAAAGCACTCAGGGGGGCTAAGGGTTTTGAATGGGGCCAACCACAACAGGAGTCGTTCGACCAACTGAAGGCCTACTTGGTGAACCCCCCCTGCTCAGCAAACCGGTCCCGGGCGAGACTCTCTTCGTCTATTTGGCCGCTTCCGAGCAGACCTTGAGCGCTGTCTTGGTAAGAGAGGAGGACCGGTCCCAAAGGCCTATCTACTACGTGAGCAAAGTGCTTTGGGATGCCGAGCTCCGCTATCCGAAGATAGAAAAGATGGCCTACGCCCTAGTCACGGCGGCGAGGAAGCTTCGGCCATACTTTCAGTCCCACTCGATCGTTGTCCTCACCGACCAACCCCTAAAGCAGATCCTCTACAAGCCTGAGACCTCGGGCCGGCTGATGAAGTGGTCCATAGAGCTGAGCCAGCATGACATCTCTTACCAGCCTCAGACGGCAATTAAGGCACAGGCACTCGCCGACTTCATCGTAGAGTCCACTATCCCTGAGGTCGACCACATCCCGGATGGACCCCCCGTTTGGACAGTCTTCGTGGACGGATCCTCCTGTAATGAAGGAAGCAGGCGCCGGCATCATCCTGAACGGCCCTGACGACTTCGTCTCCAGTATGCGATCTGCATGAACTTCAAGGCCTCGAACAATGAGGCAGAGTACGAAGCACTCATTGCTGGTCTCGGACTTGCACGAAGTGCTGGGGCGCAGCGCCTCCGAATCCACAGCGATTCCCAGCTCGTCGTGAACCAAGTCTTGGGCGAGTACGAGGCCCGAGACGAGCGGATGGCGAAGTACCTCGCTAAGGTTCGGGCCCTCATGAGCCGGTTCGAGGAGGCACTCATCCAGCGGGTCCCTCGTGAAGAGAACTCACAGGCCGATGCCCTTTCCAAATTGGCCTCATCCTCCCTGCAAGGTCTCGAATAGACCGTACTGATCGAAGTCCTCTCTAAGCCGAGCATCGAAGACGAGACACCTGGCTCGGCGGAGTCATTGCCGGTCATGTTACAAGATAATTGGATGAAGCCTTTAGTGGAGTTCTTAAGGGACGGGCTCCTGCCCGAAGACCCCAAAGAGGCACGCCGAGTCAGAACCCGGGCCGAGCGGTATGTTTTGATCGAGGGCATCTTATACAAACGCTCTTTCTCTCAAATAGACGGCCGACCATACCTAAGGTGCCTCTCTCCGGAGCAGGCCGAATATGCCCTGCAAGAGCTCCACGAAGGCATCGGAGGGGCACACTCAGGATTTAGGTCCTTGGCCCGAAAAGCTTTGAATTATGGATACTTCTGGCCGACCCTCCTTCAGGACACCGAGCGACACGTTCGGCAATGCAGCTCTTGCCAGAGACACTCCAGCATCCGTCGCCTCCCTCAGGCCAACCTCGCCTCCCTATCGAGTCCCATCCCTTTTGCAATGTGGGGGATGGATTTACTAGGGCCTTTCCCTCCGGCCCCGGGCCAGTTCAGGTTCTTGGTTGTAGCCATCGACTACTTCTCGAAGTGGGTCGAAGCCGAGCCCCTCGCCACTATAACCGAGAACAAGGTGGTACAGTTCTTCTGGAAGAGCATCATCTGTAGGTTCGGCGTCCCCCGTGTCCTCGTGATGGACAACGGGACTCAGTTCACTGGCGCAGCATTCCGAGCTCTATGCGACGACCTTGCTATCCAGCAGCGCTTCTCGTCCGTCTCCCACCCTCAGTCGAACGGACAAGCAGAAAATACTAATCGGCAGATCCTCGCAGGCATCAAGTAAAGGCTGGACAAAAGTTCCACGGGCTTATGGGTCGACCAACTCCCCAACGTCCTATGGAACTACCGCACGAGCAAGCGGACCCCCACAGGCGAGTCCCCTTTCAACCTCACCTATGGGCCCGAGGTCGTGATACCTCTCGAGGTCGGAATACCTTTCCCTCGGCTCACAGCCTATGACGAAGCACAGAATGCCAGGGACCTCAGAGCAGACTTAGACCTGATAGATGAACTGAGGGAAAGAGTGGCAATTCGGCAGCAGAGTTACCGAAGAAGGGTTGAACTGGCGTACAACAAAAAGGTCCGACCCGCCAACCTTAAGCAAGGAGATTTAGTCTTGAGAAAATTGGCCATATCCTTCCCCAATCAGAAGAGCAAGCTGGCTCCGAACTGGAAAGGGCCGTATAGGGTCACGAGGGTAGTTCGGCCCGGAGCTTATCGTCTTGAAGATCTAGAGGGCAGAGAGCTTCCGAGGACCTGGAATGCCGACCACCTCCTAAAATACCAAGAGAGCGCTCCGGCGCCACTCTAAGTATCATAGGATATCGAGCCATTCCAGTCCTCTGACTTGTAACCTATTTTCATAAATTGTACTATGTAAAACAGTTTGCCGTCGATTATCAATAAAGAAAGCTCTTTCGTGTTTGTGAATTTGCATGTTTCTCTCCCCTCTTATCACCTGCTTTTTAAATTGTGACTTCAACCAATGGTTCGGAGTCCACGTTCGGCTCGACCTCACCTCCTCAGCTCATCCCCGGACGAACCAAGGGGTAGACCGTCATTCGGAACTGCTCCCACAACCGTTGAACTACACCGATGGTTCGGAGTCCAACACTCGGCTCGACTTTACCTCTTCGGCCCGCCTCCGAGCGAGCCAGGGGTAGATCGCCGTTCGGAATTGCTCCCACAACCGTTGAACTAAACCGATGGTTCGGAGTCCAACACTCGGCTCGACTTTACCTCCTCGGCCCGCCTCCGAGCGAGCCAGGGGTAGATCGCCGTTCGGAATTGCTCGCACAACCGTTGAACTAAACCGATGGTTCGGAGTCCAACACTCGGCTCGACTTTACCTCCTCGGCTCTCCTCCGGGCGAGTCAGGGGTAGATCGCCGTTCGGAATTGCTCCCACAACCGTCGAACTACAACGATGGTCCCGGAGAACAACACTTAGCTCCCAGTCCCCCCAAGCTTGCTTCGCGGCAAACTGGGAGTGGTCCACCCCTCTACTCCGTCAGTGGAGGGACACCGAAGCTACGTTCGGCCACATAATCCGAGCACTCCTGCCTAATAGCCGAAGCCCGAAGCCCTACGCCTTCGGTCGGTTACTGAGCAAGTGCCTTCCCGAGCTCGCAAACGGAGAAAACTCACTTTCTCCTCAACTTTCGCACATGATCTCGATCAGACGGCCCAGATCTTGCCACCGATGCTAAACGACAAGATAGCATTTTCTTGGGAACTGAGCCGCCTCGAGATTCGTGCCTACGTTCGACGGCTCAGATCTTGCCACCTACGCTAAACGACAAGATAGCATTTTCTTGGGGACTGAGCCGCCTAGGGATTCGTGCCGTACCTTGTCAGAGTCGCTAAGCGACGAAATACTGTACTCATAGGTACCCCGTTCGGTTCAACACTCTCGCCGACGGAACTAACACGCTCGGTTCGAGGATCTCGGCGCGACCAACACAGTTATAAGCAAGATAAATATGCAAAGCAACGAAAGATATTTTATTAAACAACCAGACCAGAATACAAAGCACATCTTTTTCATGGTTACAAAGTGTTGGCAAACAAAATACACGTCGCCGACCCACTACACTTGGCCCTCATATGGAAATATCTTCACTAGACTGTTCGGTTGCCTGTTCATCCTCCTCGGCTGATAGCTCCCCTGCATCCTTCCGGAGCTTCTCTACACAAGTCTGCAAGTGTCGAATCTCCGAGAGCAAATCGTCCCGCTCGGCTATAATCTTCGACTGGTTGTGCCGAATACACTTGACCCGAAGAGCGTTGCTGAAAGCGGTTTGTGAATCTTCGTCCCCTTCTGCAGGGCTCAACTCGGCGATCCTATTCTCCAGGCGTTGGATCTCGGTTTCCCGTAGATCGAGGACGGACAAAAGGTGGGCCCGCTCACTCTCAGCTCGGCGTAACTCCAGCTCGACGCTCCTAGGACTCAGAGCCGCCATCCCAGAAGTGGCCTCGGACTCAGAGTCATCATCCAAGCCGTGGAGATCAGCATATGGGTCGGCCGCCTCGAGCTGAAAAAAGAAAAAAAAAACAAACAAATAGCAAGACTTCAAAACATCGCCGAGGCCCAACACTTGAAATTTTTCCAAATCACAAATCCAGATTCATATTCAGACATATTAATTCTACATACAACGAGACCGACCCTACTACAATGTTTTACAACAAATCAGAAGGGACATAAAGCGACATGGTCAGGGCCTCTTCGGAAGGGGAACGCTTCGGTTTAAGGAAACGCGAGGACGACGAGGCCTGCCCTCCGAGCTCGATCCTAAACCAACGAAGCGCGACCCCCCTTCGCTGCTGGCCCTAACTGCGGCGCCGACCGAGGCCCCGCTCGACGAGACGGCCGCACTGCTCTGAGCGTCGGCTGGACTCCGCCCGGCCAAAGGCAAGCGTGTCGCAAGTTCGTAAAAAGAAATCCCTCTCTCGCTCTCTTCGCGAGTACACGACGTACTGCGGACGTTAGCCCTCTCCGGCATAGGCTTGAGCGACGTGACCTCTTCCTCCAGTTCAATGATTCTGTCTCTTAGAGCGTCGTCCTTCGCCAACTTCTTCGGACGAGAAGGCCTTAACGAGCCAGAGACGGTGGTGCCATCGGTCGCGAGCCGTCGGAAGTGAGTGACCTCGATCCCCCTATCTACCGTGATCCTTCTGAGCCTGTCGACCTCGGCCAACAATCTCTTACGCTCAGCCGACGCCTTCTCTAGCTCGGAAGTCAGCTTCTCTTCCGCCACCGAGCGTTCTTTCTCCGCCAATTCCATGTGTTGGACCTCGGCCAAAAGCTCGCCATTCTTCTGCTCGGCGGCAGTGAGCTCTCTACGGAGCCGCTTGACCTCGCCCTCAAGAGCAAAGACTGGGGGTCGCTTTCGTAGCTGCGCCAACTCGCGACACTTCGTCCTGGCCAGCGCCTTTACCTCCCCCAGTTCCAAAAATAAGTAAAAGCGCTTATCATGGCTCAACGACAGCTCTCGCTTCGTCTTGACTAACTCCTTACGGAGGTACGAAACCTCCGTGATCGGACCGAACTTCACCTGAAAAGCGGAGATAAATCCGATGGGACGATGCATGGAAACATTTACAACTAGTCACACGCAAATCCGAGGCTCAACACTTGGATAATTTTTGGCCAAACAAAATGTTTCATTCAAAACCGAGTAGAAAGTTTTACAAAAGCGGTGGCCAGTCCGCAGCTAGGCTTACAAAAAGAGACAAAACAAAAAAAAATAGACAACCGAGTCAGGGGTCGACCTTTCCACCGTTCGGGTCCGTCGACCCCCCGGTCTTGCCCTCGCCATCGCCCTCGCCTTCGCCTTCGCTCCAGCTCTCCTCCTCGGAGCCGTCCTCCTCCTCGCCCTCGGCCTCGGTCTCCCCTGGGACTTCGACCCCTTCCGTCTCTCCCTCGGGGTCGAGCAGCCCCTCGGGGACCTCCTCCTCCCCTTCCACGGGGTCATAAAAACGGTAGGAGGACGTGTCGAAACCTGGGTTCTTGGCGGCTACGTGGAGCAAGGCTCGACCGTAGGCATCCTCCATGTTCTGGAGCATGTGCTGCGCTGCCTCCTCCTGCACGGCCTTCTTCACCTTCTTCACCTTCTTTCGGTGTTTGGCCTCGATCCTCTCGCCCCTCTTCCGAGCCTTCTCCGCTTCCGACCGAGCATTGGCCAGTGCCTCCTTCAGCTCGGCAACCTCCTTCTCCGAGGCCTCAAGTTTGGCCGCCGCGTCCTTCGACAGCTGAATGGCGTCGGCCAGCTGCTGCTCTAGCCCCTTCACTTCAGCACCCCTCTTCGCCGAGAGGAGCTGCTCGGCGTCAAGCAACTGCGTGGCCTTGACGCACTCCGCCCTCTCCCGCTCGTTCTCCTGCTCCTTGTTCGCGAACTCCTCGAGCAGGAAATTGAAGTGGCAGAGGGTCTGAAAAAGGACAGCACATTAAAATCCGAACCCAAGGACTTGGAAAAATTCTAAGAAAGAAATTTTGATGAGAGAGAGCTCGGCCTACTTACCGACATAGTATTCTGAGCAATCTGCATCACGGCGTCCCCTGCTAGCCCGACCTTCAAGGTCGCTCGATCCTTTGGGGTCGGCAGGTGCCTCACCGCCTCCATGCAGATGTTGCCGTCGTCCAAGAAGCCGTCGACGTTCATCACCTGCCAGTCGGGGACGAAGATCTGCTTATGACGCTCGGTCAAGATCTTCTCCGCCTCGGCAGTGAGGGGCGGAACTTGGAGGGACAACACCTCTTTCACGCCGAACGCACCGCTCGACGAACCGGAAGCATCCCCCTTCGGGGTCGGTGTCGGCGCACCCGAGGCAGGAGGGTCGAGGACCATGACCTCCCCCTACTCGAGGACCATGACCTTCGGCTGGTCGGCAGCCTTCATGACCGAAGGCTTCTTCGAGGCTCGGCTGTCCTGAGGCCCCGCCGAAGGCCTCTTCTTCTTCGCCTCCTGCTCCGACTGGCCCTTCGCCACCAGAGCTTTGTAATCCAGCTTCATCGTCTCTGCACAAGCCGAGTGAAAAAACTTAGAAAAATTTTCATGAACTTTAAGCAAAGAGTATAAATACCAGAAGAATACTAGGGTCGATCGGACTGAGACCCCCTCGGAACAGATCCCCCTCGGTAATTTCCTTCCAGCTTAGCGCTGGCAGGGCGAGGAGCTTCTTCTGGACCTCCGCCTCCTCATCACTCAGCGCCGCCTCCTTCTTGGTCCGCTTGGGCAGACCATCCTTTGCCCAAACCGTCGGTATCACCCACGGCGCAGGGGCTCGGATGAGGAAGTACTTCTCCTTCCAATGTTTGATCGAGTCCGGATTCTCGATCAGCTTCACGCCTGTCCGGGACGAAAGATAGAACCTCTGTTCATCTTGCCTAGGCAGACAAGGTCGGTAGAGGCTCCGAAAGAGGAACATACTCAGCTTGGCACCAACCTCTTGGCATCGGAGGACGAATGCCATGACGTGCCTCCATGTGTTCGGCATCAGCTGGGCGGGGCTCAAACCGTACCATGTCAGGACATCGACCATGAACGGGTGGAGTGGAAAACGGAGTCCGGCAATAAGAGAGTCAACCGGAAAGACGCACACGTCTGACGAAGACTTTGTATTGGCTCGGAAACCCGGCCCGGGAAGGAGCAGTCCGTAGTCGGCAGGGATCCGGAAACCCTCTCGGATCTGGTGAAGGTCAGCCACGGTAAGAGACGAGATGGTATGGTCCACCTCGGACAACTCTCTTGGCTCGTTCTCCTCCACCTAACTTAGTCGTACCTTGTGTCACTCTCTCCAAGGTGTCCTCGGCGTAATCCCGTACACCTCCCACGCTCGACAGAGCAATGGGTTGCCGACCGAACGCTCCCGCCGTCTTCGGCATTTCCACGATCGTGACCACGGCCTTGCCCTCCCGGGACACCGCCGCAACCTCCTTAGGCAGCTCGGCCACTTCGCCCTCTCTGTCCGGACGAACGACATTCTGATCGCTCGGCTCCACAACCTCCTTCCCTTCGCCCCCTCGGCCTACTGCTTGCTCCGAGGCGGGGGTCTCATCCGAGAGCGTAACCTTAACCATTTTTCTAAGAGAGAAGGGAAAGAGACTGACCTTGAAGTGATAGGTACGGTCGGAAAGTTCGCCGGAAACAAGAAACGCCTTGCCGCGTCAGCTAGCACCACCACCAAGGAGCTAAAAACTTCGAAGGCGAAAAGTAAAAACTGAAGAGAGAGAGTAAAAGTAAAAAGTGAGACTTGGCCTGAGGGGGGGTGAAGATTTATAGTAAAAGGGAACTTCCCTTGGACTTCCAAACGAAAAAGCGCGACTCTTGGGCCGCTCTCGAAACGTCGCGAGGGCCCAACACAGCTACCTTCTTCGCCAAGGCAACTAGCCCAGTATATCGAGACCGTGAGCCGAACCATACGCCATCCGACCACGCCAACAAAGAGACTGGTCGGCTACCGAGCAAGTACCTATCCGAGCTGGCAAACGGGGAAAACTCCTTTTCCCCTCAGACTTCGCGTAAAATCTCAATCAGACGGCCCAGATCTCGCCGAGAACACTAGACGACAAGATAGTGTTTTCTCGAGAGATGTGCCCGTCTCGAGCTGAACAACGCCATCCAACGGTACAAATTGCATCAAGTCACTCGGATGGCCTACACTTCCTCCATACCCCACCTCTGTCTGAAGAAACCAGAAAAAAAATTTATTTAAAGTTTTAAGGCACCGCCTTCGGCGGGCCCCCCAGGCCCCATGTCTCGGTCGGCATTCCGCCAACCCACGAGGCCTGGTCAAAAACAGATCGGCACACCCCCCCATCTCTAACCCCTTCGAGCCGACAACCATCGGAAGCCGTCGGCCCGGAAGGAAGACAGAGATGGGAGGAGGCCCATCTTTCCGAAGCTGCTGCAGTCCCTCGGTTCTGGACTAAGGTCATCACCTCTTCTACCATGATCTTCCCCGACCCTGACACCCACGATGGGGCCCTCAGAATCGGGTGAAGATCTTGGTGGAAGAACGACCACCCGTCCTACCCGAGCAAAGTCGTCCCTCGGCTCCGGACTAGGGACATCACCTCTTCTACGATGACCTTCCCCGACCCTGACACCCACGATGGGGCCCTCAGAATCGGGAGAAGATCATTGTGGAAGAACGACCACCCGTCCTACCGAGGCAAATCGCCCCCTTCAGTTCCTTACTTCGGCGGTCTACCCTTCGGCCCAAATCTCCCCCGACCCTGACACCTCCATCCGAGCGGTCAGAGTCAGGAGAAGATTTGGGCAGGAGAACAACCACCATCATCCCGAAGCAAACCCTCCCCTCGGACCGGACTAGGGTCATCACTTCTCCTACCTTGACCCTCCGATTCTAACACCCACGCCGAGGCCGTCAGAATCGGGAGAAGATCACGGTAGGAGAACGACCACCCATCCAACCGAGGCTCGTCCCACAAATCCAGACTCTGGTAGTCACCCCTTCTACCAGGATCACCCCCGATCTTGACACCCGGGTCGGGCCGGTCAAAATCGGGTGATGATCATGGCGGAAGGGTAACCACCCGTCCTTCTGATGCAGCTCACCCCTCGAACTCGGACATGGATCATCACCTCTTCCACCATGATCTCTGCCGACCCTGACACCCACCGAGGGGCAACCAAAGTCGGCAGAAGATCTTGGTGGAAGAACGACCACCCGTCCTTCCGAGGCACCTCACCCCTTGGGTCCGGACTATAGTCGTCGCCTCTACTGCCTTATTCTCTCCCGCTCCTGACATCCCCTTTCGAGCCGTGAGGAACGAGAGAAGAACAAGGAAACAGAGGGACCACCCGTCCCTCCGAAGAAACTCATCCCTCGGGTTCGAACTACGCTCGTCACCACTACTGCCTCATTCCCCCCCGCTCCTGACATCCACTTTGGGGCCGTCCGGAACGGGAGAAGAAAAAGGCAAAAGAGCAACCACCCCTTCGGACCTCGAGAGATAAGTTACCCAAGGCCAATGCCTCCGAGGTTTGAAACTCTACTTTGTTGCGAGTGAAATAACAAAGGAAGTGGAGTACTTATAAGCTCCCCTCCAAGGCCTGACCATTATGACCCTCGGAAGTTGAAATGCCACGCATTAATTGAAGGAGTTATCCTTAATGACCTGGGGAAGGTGGAACGCCGCACAAACCCCGGGTCACCATTAATGTCCTTGGGAACAGAATCACCTCGAGACAGTTCGCGCCACGTCGCCCGACTTGCCGAGACCCCCTGTCTTCAGTCGGCGTCCGAGCAAGTGCCTTCCCGAGCTCGCAAACGGAGAAAACTCACTTTCTCCTCAACTTTCGTGCATGATCTCGATCAGACGGCTCAGATCTTGCCACCGATGCTAAACGACAAGATAGCATTTTCTTGGGAACTGAGCCGCTTCGAGATTCGTGCCTACGATCAACGGCTCAGATCTTGCCACCTGCGCTAAACGACAAGATAGTGTTTTCTTGTGAGATGTGCCCATCTCGAGATGCGCATCCTCATCCGATGGCTCAGATTGCGCCACGTCGCTCGGCCTGCCGAGACCCCCTGTCTTCGGTCGGCGTCCGAGCAAGTGCCTTCCCGAGCTCGCAAACGGAGAAAACTCACTTTCTCCTCAACTTTCGTGCATGATCTCGATCAGACGGCTCAGATCTTGCCACCGACGCTAAACGACAAGATAGCATTTTCTTGGGAACTGAGCTGCCTCGAGATTCGTGCCTACGATCAACGGCTCAGATCTTGCCACCTGCGCTAAACGACAAGATAGTGTTTTCTTGGGAGATGTGCCCGTCTCGAGATGCGCGTCCTCATCCGACGGCTCAGATTGCACCTACGTCGCTCGGCCTTCCGAGGACCCCCTGTCTTCGGTCGGCGTCCGAGCAAGTGCCTTTCCAAGCTCGCAAATGGGGAAAACTCACTTTCTCCTCAAAAATCGCGCCTGATCTCGATCAGACGGCCCAGATCTCGCCGAGGACACTAAACGACAAGATAGTGTTTTCTTGAGAGATGTGCCCGTCTCGAGATGCGCATCCTCATCGATGGCTCAGATTGCGCCACGTCGCTCGGCCTGCCGAGACCCCCTGTCTTCGATCGGCAGCCGAGCAAGTGCCATTCCGAGCTCGCAAATGGAGAAAAAAGCTTCCGAGCGATAACAGCCAATGGATCTCTCAGAAATTCAAGCTCGTCCATGATCGACGGCTCAGATCGAGCCACGTCATAAATCGGTATTAAAAATCGTTTTTTATTTATTCAAATCGTTTTATTAATTTAAAAATTGCAAAAAAATTGCTAAAAATTCGGGAAAATTGACTAAAAGTTCTAGGAAATAATTAAAAATTCGGGGGTATATTTTTAAGCCCCTGAACGGACAATTATCGCCTAGAATGCACTGTTAAGGCCCCCGAACGATTAGTAAACACATCGCAAAATTAAGTAAATAATCCGAAAAAATAGATAAAAGCCGTCAAATACTCGATATGGCTAGGAAACAACACATGGCATCAAAAAGTTACCTCATTACCCCCTTCGAGATTCTAAGTCCTCCATATGGACTCCGATACAACTCCGCTAGCCACCAAAACAGTCAAACTACTCCTCAAAGGCTGATCACGCTTAGTCTTTAGGAGTGGGGGGCTCGTGATATGGCTAAAAAATGGGGTTAAATCGGAACCTTCCAGATTGGGCACGAATCTTGGAGCTCGGGGGTAAAAAGGTAATCTCACATACAGGTGGATCCAAAGCGGGTACTGGATCTCCTTCTCACAGATCCAATAACCCACGAATGGGTCCGCTCCAATTGGGCACGGGTCCCGACCCAAAGCGAGCCCAGACCAGCAAGAGACAAATCAGGGCCACTGATTTGACCAAGTCAACGGGCCTGATTTGCTCTCACCGGGAATCAAGGGGTTAGTTTCCTAAACAGACTGTGAGGATTTTCCTCCTAGCAGTTACACAAGGAACCAGGCCTCTAATCACTCCCCTCTGCCACTGTGACCAGGTTAATCACTTTTTCACCACGTTAAGCTCTTTCTTAATCTCTTCTGATTACTGACAAGAGCGTCGGAGGGTGCGTCGCCGGAATCAACCCCGGTGTTTCGCACTTCCTTGCAGGTCGCGGCAGGAGCAAGAAGGCTTGAGTCAACTGTTCAGGTTTTTCTCGGACTCACAAATTCTATCTGTTTACCCCCCACAACGAAATCAGCGGTAACATATATGTAGATAACTTTTGTTAGTTAAAACTAAGTAATTTCTATCAGAATATTTTAATTTTAAAAATAATAATAATACAAATATAATATCCAACCGAGATATTACAACTGACTTGGTCCTGCAATCGTTGCCGAAAAGTTAGTCAATTCGTCATGAAATACAACATAAATGAAATTGACAAACTTCTACCAGAGCTTCTAAACATGTTGAGAATTGCTTAGCAGAATATTAGTAAGGGAAAGACCATTATGATGGTCCAACAGGCCAAAGGTAAGGGCAAGGGCAAAAAGTAGATTAAGAAACCCAAGGACAAGGGGAAGGGCAAGGGTAATTTCAATTCCAACAGTTCTGCCTTGAAACCTAAGGGTGGGGTGACCAAGGAGGGCCCATGCTTCCACTGTGGTAAGACCGGACATTGGAAGAGGAACTGCCATAAGTACCTGGATGAGCTTAAGAAGAAGAAGGAAAATGAGACTTCCACTACTAGTATTTTTGTTATTGAAGTCAATTTATCTACTTCTGCTTCTTGGATATTAGATACTGGATGTGGATCTCACATTTGTGTAAATGTGCAGGATCTTGAAAGGAGTAGTCCATTGGTTAAGAACGAAGTGGACCTATGAGCTAGAATTGGAGCAAAGGTTGTTGCTTTAACTGTAGGGACTTGTCATTTATCATTGCTCACTGGGCTTATCATTGAGTTAGAGAACTATTCTTTTGTGACAGCTATTAGTAGAAATATTATTTCTATTTCTTATTTGGACAAGAAGGGTTTTTCATTTATAATAAAGAACAAAAATTGTTTTTATTTATTTGAATGATTTCTATTACGGTAGTGCACAATTGAGTAATGGACTTTATATTCTCGACCTCGAAATGCCCGTTTATCTATTTCTATTATAAAAGCAAGAATAAAAATAAAAAAAAATCTGTCAAGAGGCAATCATAGCCGTTCATATATTATATTGATCTAAGCGATTAAAGGTTGAGGTTAAATAACTTACGTGTATTACACGTGTGATTGCTCTCTTTCTCCCTCTTTGTACTATTCCCACCTAACCCCATCGAACCCTGCCTCTAATTCAAAAGAAAAAGGGAAAAAAACAGAGAGAGAAGAAGAGAAGCAGCAAACTTTCTTGACCTCTTCATGCTGCCTCGATCCGCGTGTAGCCCTACTGCCAGCAGTGCTCGCATCCGACGGGCATCCGACGTCTAACGTTGTAACCTGACTCTTCTCTTTTGTATTCTTCTTCTCTCTCCTTCAAATTAATGTCTAGGGTTTCCAATAAGCTCCAATCTCTCGTCCTTCAAACCTTAATCTGTCAATTAGTGAGGTAATTCGACAACCATCTCATAATTTTTCAATAAGCAAAACGATAAATTAGATTAGATTCGTCGAATTCGTTTTTTCTTTGATTGAGTATTTGTAAATTTATGGTTAGAGTTTAATTTCACAATTTTATCTAAAAAGTTCTCACCTTGATTCAGGGTTTAGGCAATTTGATTTAGGATTACTTAGTAGATTAATTGTTATCATAGTTGATCAAGTTGATTTTGATTAATCATATTCATTGTTTATTTATTGATCTTGAATTATGATTAACGAGTAGAAGGGAACCTTTTTTTAGTATAAGTTCAAAATCTGTGCACTTGTATAGAGAAACAATGCTGAATGCTAAGGAGGAGAAACAATGCTCAATCCTCCTACATTGAAGTAGTCAATGAGCAAGACACCGACACACTTTTGTTAGAGATGCATACCACATCTGCGCATTAAGAAGTTTTTCCCACTAATATATAGGTGATCAAGCATATTTGACGCAACAATAAGTTTCTTGCCCTAATACATAGTGACCAAATATTGTCGACACCATAGACGGGATGTTTTCCTACTTGGGTGGCTACAGGTAAATGCCAAGCATGATGGAAAAGAGTCGTTCAAAGATTCTCTGGCATTTTATTAGTGAGCAGGTAATAGACAAAGGTTGTGGAGCAACAATAAGTTCCTTGCACTCATATGTAAGTGAACAAGGCTATCAAACAATAATAAGTTTCTTGCACTAACAAGTATATTGCTACAAATTGATTATCACTAGGCACAGGTTATGGCTGAATGCCAAAAAAAGACACAAAATAAACAATTAAGACAGAATAATCAAAGGATTTTGATACAGATACATACTGAGTTGGTGATCAAGTCAGCCCCCACCAAACATGCTACTAAGAAGTACAATGAAAGAAGATGACAATTTGTGCAGAGTTTCAACAACACAACAACAATAATAACTATAACTATGTAATAAATTAGACCAACAAGCAAATGATGTATAATTTCCAAACTTGGTTTCTTCAAATTGATTGTTTAATAAGAACAAAAATGCCCTATCCATACTGCTTAAAAGCATAAATGCAAATTTTCATTTGACATTATCCATTCCCAATGCCCGTAAAATAAGAAGCAAATAACATTATTCTGAAGAAAAAAAACTATAAAACTCAATTGAGTTTGCAAAAGTATATAACTATACTGAAGAAAACCTAGGACTCAGCGGAACGAACACAAATTCGCTTCTCGAAGAGGGTCTTACAAGAAGGGCAATCCTTCATGCCCTGCTTCTCATTGAGAGCATTGCAATCCACACAGAGGACTTGGTGGGTGCATGGAAGAAACACCACCATTATCTCTTCGGTCAAGCACATGACACATTCTCGATCTCTCTGAACTTCTTCTTCGTCATCTTCCTCTTCTTTTTCTTTAGTTGAAATTATATGAACATCATTCACCTTTCTTCCTTCAGAAAGAAGAGAAGCATAACTACCATCTGATCCCCATTTAAGGGCAACGATCCTAGAAGAGTCGGTCCTCTGCCTCACCTGTGATATCTGGAGTTCGAGCTTCTTGATGTCGTCTTTGTACCTTTGCAGTTCAGTTTCCGCTTGAAGTTTCAACACATTTTCCCCTGCCCTTCCTAAAACCTCAATCTGTTCTCGCTATTTTCTTACAGTGTTGAGACGAATGAGCGCCTCTTCCTTCAGATTTTCTTCCTTCTTCCACTTTGGCTGCAATTATTTTTACACTCAAGAGATAGAATGATTGGTAAATGAAATAGAAACGAAACACATTTTTTAATGTTTGTTTGTTTGTATGTTATTGCTACGTATTAGAAATAACTAGATGTTTTTAAGAGTAAAGGGAAGCTCATATCTAATTAGAAAGTGCTTAAAATCACTCATTGGGTTCATCATGTTTTTTTTGTTAATATCATTAGTTTGTTGTGTGTTCGAAAAAGTCAGTAGATTTGGCAGCCTCTTTTATACATTAATGCTCCCACTGATTAACTATAACTATTCTATATGACCAAAACACCATATATATATATATATATATATATAGGAAAATCTTCTATTATGCACCACCTCTCCGTGTGCACTCGGCCTTGCCGCCTTCGTATCGACGATCTGAACCGTTCACGTTGATCTACACATCTAAATTAGCATAAATATGTAAAATCAAATCATTTGAAATTCATTTTCTCATCCATCATGTGACTATAAAAAACAATAATTTTCAGCCATACAATTTGTAACACTTCAATGGATGGGTAAATAAATTTCAAATGATTTGATTTTACATATTTAGACTAATTTAGATGTTTAGATCCATGTGAACAATTCGGATCATCGATACAAAGACGGAAAGGCCGAGTGCACACGCCGTGTGCACCATAGGTGGTGCACAACGGAAGGCTTCCATATATATATATATATATATATATATATATATATATATATATATATATATATATATATATATATATTCCATTATTATCTTATTAAGTGAAAGAAGTAATCATTTAGTTAATACATACAAGACCTTCCGATGGAAGTTTAGAATATTCCAATGAGAAACACATGATCTCACCGTGGTGACATGAAAATGAATTGTAAAATTTGGGTCATGATTGGTGTGTATCAAATACTCACTCCATTGTTGCTTTCTAAGATGATGTTGCCTCTTATGTTTCAAATGTGATATGCACCGTGGCGGCGAAGAGTGGTCACTGTCCAAGATATTAAAACTTTTCGAGTGCTATAAATTTGTGGATAATTAGCAAGTGTGGATGAGTTTTATTTTTATTTGAAAACTTTAATTTTAATTTTCCGTTCTTTATTTTTTATTTTGAATTGAAAATTAATTAAAGTTGTGGATTTATTGTTTAAGTGCCTGAAGATTAGATAATTTTTGTTGTTATTATGTGTGCAAATGCTGGCGGAAGGGTTATAATTCATCATATATTATGGTTATATTAAATTAAATTACATTAGTGAAGTGAATAGCTATCATGGAACAAAAGTAGCTCGAACTGAGGACTATCTTAGTCTTGATGAATTTCTTGTGCTGAAGAAATATTGTTGGTTCAGGAGTTTCTTTGAAATACGTGGCCAAACTGTTGCCTTTTGGAAAAGAGAAGGATATAAAGAATGGCTTTTATAGCAATTGCCAAAGGGAGGAAGCACCTCTTTGGTTGCTTGAGTATCCCCATTCAGTCGCCTTCTGCTTTTTCAAGATTTGCACATGGAAGAATTCCTTAGGATTCATATGCAACGCTTTAGGATTCTGCTAATTTCCAGTGTAAAGCAAACTTTGCTATTTTTTTGTTATTTAATTTACTATTGGAATAGAACTCCACCGTACAGTATTGTTTAGAAGCAAGTGTTCCACCCCAGTATATATTATAACATTCTTTGGTTAAATGGAAAAATGTGATGTCGAAGTCGTGTTCTCTGAGTAAATATAAACTAGATTGCATATGTACATGGTATCATTATGATTCTTTTTTTTTCCTTTCTCATTTGAACAAGTTCCTCAAGTCTCATTCAACATTTGTAGGAGTTACTGATTGCTTCTGATTGATTGTATTCACAAGATATAACCTTGTTAAAGTATTAATTGGTATAAACATGTAATATATCTATGCTTTATTGAGGTTTATTATGTTGGGAATTTGAGAGAATAAATGTGATAGTAGATAAATTCATGGGTTCTCTTTGTATATTCATAAGGTAGGAGATGGTGCATGTATGCACGTGCAAGTTTAATTCAATTTTCCATGAATATATCTATGCATGTGTGTTTGTTTTTTAATAAAAATACAATTTTTATATGTTAACGAATGAAAAGAACTATTTTCCCAACCAAAAAAGTGACTTAAAGTTTGAAAAATATGGTTTTTATGATTAAAAACACTTGAATTATGGATCTCTTATATGTGTACTTGTCATTATAACTCAAAAACCGAGGGAACTCTTTCTTCTGTATCGTGGATCATCAAAATAAGCAAGAATACTATTTCTACGTAAAATACCATTTATGGGTATTTCAATCGTTCTTTGGACATTGATCTTTTCAATGGATTATAAGCCATGGGTGATCCTCACATACATAACATGCTTAGTGTACAATCTATACTGTAGATGGTGGATGAATCGTTGTAATTAGACTCGCTTCGTATTTTTGAATTTAAAAAAAAATCTGATTTATCATAAAAAGACTGTTTACTAAAAATAGTCAAACTTTCTTAAACACCCTAACTTTTACTAATAAAAATCACCCATTTTTTATTAATAAAATCAAACAAACAAAAATACGATCTTTAAAAAGATAAATCTTTTTCCAAGTGGCCCTAATTAACTTATTTTTAAAAGTAACCAACTTTCTTTATTTATTCAAAACCTTATCGTTTCTTTTATAACCCACAAAAATTATATTGTCTTGATTTACAAAACTGATTTTTACACCAAATATTTTCTTTCACAAAAATCACTCAAAAATAAACATTTTTTTCAATAAAAACAAAACTGAACGATCTTTCTTTTGTAAATGAACAAAGCCACGGGAATAAATAAAATGCTCCCCAAATCTTATGATAATGGTATGGTTAAACATATGGGTTTTAATCTATGACATTGTTTTGCTCTTCTTCTTATCTTCGATGATTGGGTTAGTTTAAGGTTAGGATCTTGGCAGATTCGATCTCGATTTAGGGTTTGTGATAGCGATTAGGGTTTTGGGGGATTTGATGGGCGGTTGATTGATTGATGTTGTCGATGGGGAGTAGGGATCGTGGCAGTGAGAGGAGAGCCGAAGAAGAAACTGTAAGGAGGCAAAAAACCAGACGAGGAATCGGTGGATTCCACCGCTAAAATTGGCGGTAAAGATGGGGTGAAAGAGAAACTCGAACATGAACGGAAGAAGATTGAGTCCCTCTCGATTGTCGACAGCCCCGACGATGTGGGTCCCCCTTGGATGATCCTGATGACTCCGAAATCCGAGCGGTAAGGAAAACCCTTTTTTTCTTTTTCTTTAAGTGGATATCTTGAGTTGAATTTAGAGTAATTAGGGCTTCTTACTTTTATTCTAGTTTTGTCAATTTAAGGTAATTTTAGTGTTGAAGTGAAATTATTCAGTCAGTTCTTAGGTAATATGCAAAACAGTAGTTTTGTTCCCATGCAATCTGACATAACAATTAACACTTCAGTTATAGTTATATTTCTTATAATAATTCTGTATTATGTTTGTTTTATCCGTTTATGAGTGTAAATAGTTAGGTTTTCGCCGTACTTAGTAGGTATTTTGGCGTTCTCTCAATTATGGTGGTAATTTGGAACTAATATGCTAATAACAAGCAACTAAAAGTTGCTTGGAGTACTTATAGCCAGTCAAGATATTGTTAGAATATCTATATGGTGTGGAATAACTAATAAATTATATTTGCTCGCAACAACAAAAACCAGATATATGTGAATCATTATTAAAATTGGTTATTCATTTTGTGTAGAGAACAAAAACTGCACTTTTTAGATTTGATGGGCATACAAAGAAATATATGGATGAGATTGATTTGCTTCACACTCCTTAAAATATGTACCATTTTGGTGTTATCAGTATGGAGCTGGTGTTAGCAGTAGCACCTAACTAGCCAAGTTATACCCTTAGGAGAACAAACACCTCTAATTTGTTATGGATCACTGGGTAGGCACAACTGATGATTTCTGTCAAGTAAGCCAAGTTACAGTGAGCTTTCGCAAGACGCATACAACTCAGATAATAGTAATATGGAAGTAAATAATTTAGCTTTTCCATGAACAAGAGAATGGGGTAGGAAACTTGGATTGCAATGATGATCTGAAAGGCATTTACATGGACGAGCAATCAATCTTCTTTGAATTTGAATGTAGCTTCTGCAGCAATAACATAATGTTGTAGGGAACTTGGGATGGCGATGATGATTTGAAAGGAATTTGTGTGGACGTTCAAGCAATCCTATTAGAAGTTGACGAGATTGGTGATTTATTTGAAACTAATTTTTCTGACTTTTCACGAGGTCAATTTTTATCAACAAATCTCTTGCCATTACAAGATGTTCATCTTATTGGTTAGCATTATATTTTAATGAGCTTCGTTTTTGGTAAATTAAATTAATTTATTCCCCATATTGAAAATTTTAAACCTATTATGTACTAAAAGAAGCTAATGGATGGTTGTTTGTCTTGCTAGCTTCCATATACACTTTTAGAATGTTTAAAATTGAAAGCTTCATGTTACTGATGAATTGACATCATGAATGGTTGAACTTTTGCTTTGTATTTTGCATTGGTTAAATTTCCATGATTTAGGGGGAAAATGAGGAAAATATCAAAACAAAAGTAGAGGTAGAAAAAACTATAACTGCCCTCATGCTGTTCTTTTTCAGATTTTTTTTTCCAGTGTCTCAGCTTCTATGTTTTTGGCTGTCTAGATTTGATGAAAAAAGGTAAGGAAGTTAAAAATATGACAATAATTTGATGGTAGCTTTTTTACCTTTTAGCAAGCTTTAATGAGCTTATTTTGGTAAATTTAATTGATTTATTCCACATATTGAAAGTTTTTAAACTATTTTGTACTAAAAGAAGCTAATGAAGGGTTGTTTACCTTGCTAGCTTCCATATGCACTGTTAGAATGTTTAAAACTGATGGCTTCATGCTACTGATGAATTGGCATCATGAATGGTTTGAAGTATTAATACTTCTGAGAAGTTTGAAGGATTGAAGCATTGTTGGACTTTGCTTTGTATTTTGCATAAGTTAAATTTCCATGATTTAGGGGGGAAATGAGGAATAGATAATTAAAAAAGTAGAGGTAGAAGACACATATTACTACCTTCATACTCTTATTTTTTAGATTTTTTTTTTCTTTTCCATTTTTCATTGTCTCAACTTCTAAGTTTTTGGCTGTCAATATTTGAAGGGAAAAAGGTAAGGAAGTTAAAAATATGAAAATAAATTGAAGGTAGATTTTTTACCGCTTAGCAAGCTTTACCTACCTTCTTCTTTCGAATCACTATGAGCATAACGTACTCATCTCTGGATATATGTTAAAATTTCTTTCTAAATATCATTATATTTACATCTATTACTTATTTAAATCTCAGTTTGTAATTATCTTTCTCAAATTAAACTTTGTACAATTCATAAATATATGTTTCTCACCAGACATTTGTCGTGGAACTTACCATGATTTCTCCTGCAAAACTTACTTGCTGGAGACCTGTCTTTTGCCATATGCATATCAAATCCCCCCATACAGGTTCATTCACATGTTTGAAAAATATTCTAACACAAATATGGTTATTATCCTAAGAGCTAAGAATTTGCACATGCAACATTATTTCGACCTTTTTATCTTTCGCGAGTTAATCTATGATTGAAACAGTTGTATTTTACATGATAGTTAAGTTTTCCATATTTAGTAACATTTTGATGTAAGTATCCATAGTTGATAGTTCAACCACAAAATATTCTATTGACATGACTAAACATGATAATTGTCCCAAGCTTTTGAGATTGAAGTTGTCAGCACTTACTGTATAATCGTAAATTGGGGGCTCAAGAGCTTGCAAAATTTTGAAGACTGTTTGGGAATGGAATTGGGATTATCCGTGGTTTAATAAGAAGTATTTACACTATTGGTGTCTGATCTTGATTGATTTCTTTTATCTTTCGTTGTTAGTTGCTGTGTAAGGCTTATCTATTATTCTCTTTATTTTTATTAGCAAATTAATTTTATCAATTAAATGCTTCTTCATTGCAAAAAGTGACACAACTGTGAAATCAATGCTTCTTCATTGCATGTGGTCATTTTCCTGCTTTCAAAAAAAAGGTTTTCCTACTTCCTTGCTCGCTTTGAAAAAGCTGAGAAATGGTATTACCATTTATAGTTTTTGATGTCTTTAGTTTTTAAAGTTAGTTGAGTGGTACACCCTAGATCGTGGTTAAAAGATATGCTCATTTAGCTTTTTTGATTGGATTTGAAAATTCAGTTTAGTTTTGAATATCATCTTGGCATTTTTCGTATTTATGTTTCTCGGTTTTGCTCGATTAATTTCTTTTGTACGATTTTTCCTCTTAGGCTATATTTTTTATGCAATCTTTTGGGCATTTAGTTGTAGTATAAATATGTTTGGTGCTTACTTTATAAGTTATGAATGTTGTTGGTTATATGAAGCTTGATTCAATGAGTAACTACAGTCCTAAAGTCTTGGTCCGCGGTTTGGTTGATAACTTTAAGCAGGGTATAGTCGACCGATATAGGAGTCTCTGGTAGGAAGCATTGATGTCGACCTTGACCTGGATCCAAAATGTACATGTGAACTTGAACAGTAGAATTACAACGCTGATGAGGACTAGACTGACTACTTAGCAAGTAATTATGTTGTTGTTTTATGTTTCTAAGTAATACAAATTCTATTGCATACAAAGCCTGTTCAACAAATGTTAATATTGAAAATGATGAACCTTATTGTCGAAAATATCAAAAAAGTTATGTTGAATATGAGCCAAGGTATACATAACACCATATTGTTAGTTTTTTCAATTTTTTTCATTCTTCAATCAAATATAAAAAATATTATTAATTAAGAATAAATCGTTTCAGATATGTGTTCAAAATCACAATAAAAAAATACAAGTGGGGAGGCGGAATTGACTTTATTTTGGGGAGGCGGAATTGACTTTATTTGATAAGAAAGAAAGATGCATTATCAGTTGTTCCGCAAAAGTCCTGGAACATATTAAGAATAATTGAATAAGTTATAATATGTTATTCCCATAATGTTAAAAATAATCAAAAGATAACTACTTAATTGAATGTTGAAGAATTTAATTGAAGGACAAAGAAATGATTGGAGATGAGTATACTTTTTTTATCAAATCACAAAATGTCACATATGGAAGAACATTGACTTGATGCAAAATTTAAAAAGATGAACCAGAAGCTACAAGCAATTTTAAGTTCAAGAAAGTTAAAATTGAAAATGAAGATTGATCTTATGTATTCAATTTGTTGTTGTTAAAAATGGAGAGAGGGGTGAGGAGAGAGACTGCCTTCTTCCCAAGGAAACCGAGCAAATCATATGCTCAGGTTCTTCGACTTCCACGACCTACCTGCCATCAATACAACCTCCAATTGCCTCTTCGAACCCCACGTCATCCACTTTTCTCCTCGAAACCCCACCCCCCCCAACATCCTGTCACAACACACCCTACTCAAACTCCCGCTCATCACCCCAAACCCTCATTCCAACCCAAACCGTCTTCCCTTTACCCAAAAATCCCACCTTTTCACCCCAACAAGCGCCGATCAAAGAAGATGGAGAGCCGCTGCTTCAAGTGCGGGGAGGGCGACCATGTCACATCTGAGTGTTGGAGGCTTGGCATCCATTATTTCAACTGCAAGCAGTTTGGCCATAAGGTCTGAGACTGCCCCGTTCACAACAAAATTGCCAAGTTGGAGGTGGATCTCCCGCACAACAACGCCATCTCGCAAGCCCTTCCGGCGCTTCATGCAAGCGCTTTCCTCCACCTTATTAACCCATGACGCATCCCTCTCACCAAGGACTTGGAAAGCGCCTTCAACTTTGCCTGGGGGTGGCACGGGCACTGGTGGACCATGCAGAGGGTTTGTGATGGTGTGTATCACGTCCAATTTCCGATGGTGACAGAAGCAGAGAACGCCATTGCAGAAGGGGTCTTCAAATTTTCTGGCTTTAATGCCACATTCTCCCTTTGGTCAATGGACTATGGTGCCAGGCTTCGCCCTAAACCATGCTTCATTTGGATCAATCTGCCACTGCTACCCTTCCATTACTGGAATCAAGAATCACTTGAGCAGCTTATCTCCCCTTTCGGCAAACTCATCACCCTCAGCAAAGAGATGCAAGCCAGGAGGTCCAGGGACCAAGAACTAGTCCTTATTGAGGTGGAAGACCTGACGCAAATTCCTAAGACCCTCTCCATCAGGTATACTGCCCCCTGGAGCTCTGTGAAGCATGTGCATGAAGTGCCTATTCTGCTTCTTAGCGAGCCCATTCTAGTGGAAGATGTTAAATCGGGCAAGGTGCAACTTTTTGCGACTGCAAAATCTTCTGAGGAGGCAAGCACGAGTTTTTGGCGTCCAAAGGCGCCGGAGGGCCCCAGTGACGCTGGCGATGGTGGCCTTCTTGGCAGGGCTAAAATTCCTGTGGCTAGCGAACCAAACCCCCATATTTGGGGGGGGGGAGGTTCCAATGGTTGCGAAATCTCCGCAAGGAGATGGAAAATTTGAAAAGTTTCTAAATATTTCAAATTTTTCGGATTTGAGCTTTAATGAAGGGATCATTCCAAATCCGGCGGTTGTGCAATCTACGGAGGCCCCAGCACCGATTTCAAATCCTACCAAGTTGGCATCCCCTGTTGTTCAAATCTCAGATTCCTCAGATAGTAGCAATCAAGCACCCCCCACCATGGCCCCACCAAATCTCCTTTTGCCCCCACTGTTTCAACCGAAGAAGAATCCCAAGAAGAAGTATGCGAAATGTACTGGAAGGGTAAGCTTGTCTCCTTCCCGATGTCTCTGTTTGCCAAAATCCAACCAGCTGTTGAAGGAGTACTTAGAGAATCTGTCCAAGAAGATCTCAGTTAGTTAAATGTCACAGCAAAGGTTGTGTTCACAGCAGGCGCAAGTAATGCCAGGGGTGGTGAAAGCTTCTGTACTCGCTTACTCCTAAGAAGGCCAGTTCCAAAAGCTGCTAGTTCCCTTCTCTCAGCTCCTCCAGGCTTCGATGAAGGTCCATCCAAGTGGTTAAAAAGATCAAGGTCGGCAGGCAAGATGAAGATTACGAGGCCTTTCATGAAGCACCTCTCTAGTACCATTAAGAAGAAGACCTCATGTACCTCTTCTTCAGTTGATTTAGTTACAAATGCTCATCTTAACCCGTTTGAAATGCTTTTGAATGAGGATATTTTAGAAGTAGCTGAGTCTATTGGAGTGGAGGCTAAAGGGCCACGCTCGGTGCACATTATCAAGGGGCAACAGAAGGATTTAGCTGATCATTCGGATCAACTAGATCGTTCTGTCTAACTGCACGGCTCACTGATCCTTGGGATCGTTCATGTTTATTTTGTTATTTGCAATTTGTTGCACTCTTTTCTTAATGAAGATATCCAGCTGGAATGTGAAAGAGTTGGGCAACCCTGACAAATGCTCGCTCATAAAGGAAGGCATCCGCAGTTGCTCCCCTGCAGTCGTCTGCCTTCAAGAAACCAAACGCAGCAACCCTGGACCTCGTAAGCTCTCTTCGATTGGAGGCAGCCTGATCACAAATTGGATTTAGCTAGCTTCCCTTCAAAGCTGTGGCGGCGTTCTCTTAGGATGGAATGATCAACTCTTGGAGTGCACGTACTCTACTATTGACATTTTTTCAATCTCTGCCTCTTTCAAACGCCGACAGTCAAATGAATCCTGGTCGATCACATCGGTATATGCACCTTTTCATCTGGAAGATCGAGAGCTTTGTTTTTATGAGATTAAGCAAAGAAGAAGCTAACTTCATGATGCATGGGTTTTGTGTGGAGACTTCAATGTAACTATCTCAGACACGGAGAGGTCCAGTGGTAGAGGTTCCATAAGGGACATGAGATTCTTTCGAGAATTCATTCATGATCTTGCCCTCATTGACCTACCGCTCTTCGGCAGGAAGTACACCTGGTCCAACCTCATATCTTCCCCCGCTATGGCTAGGCTTGATAGATTCTTAATCACATCAGCTTGGGACCTCTATTTCCCTAATTGCATTCAATACTCCCTACCCCGTTATTCATCTGATCATTGTCCTATTATTTTGGATACTCAGATCATTTCACGACAGGCACATTACTTCAGGTTTGAGAAAGCTTGGCTTGCAAACTCCTCTTTTATTCCTGAGGTTCAAGTGTGGTGGAAAAACTTCTCATTTTCTGGCAACCTGGTAGACATTTTTGCATGCAAGTTGAAGCTTCTTAGAAGGCGCATTCGACGGTGGAGGAATGATACTTTTGGCCACATCCCAACCCGAAAGAAGCAACTTCATGATAAACTCTTCAAATTGGAGATTGAAGCAGAGCAGCTTGATGTGCCACCAGACTCCCTAAAGGCTACTTAACAAGAGCTCCAGGATCTCATCAAAGTAGAGGCAGTGTATTGGAGGCAGAGATCAAGAGTGCAATGGATCAAATAGGGGGATGCCAACTCCAAATTCTTCCACTCAGTTGCTAATGGTAGAAGGAGGCGGAACTTCATCCATAGCCTCAATATTGGTAACACTCTAACAACCTCTCTCTCTATTATTAGATCAGCTTTTGAAAATCACTTTCAGGAGATTTATGGCACTGCTACGCCATCTGATTTTCGTATTGAGTAGAAATCCCTCTATCATTCAAGTGGATTCAATCTGAAGCACCTAGATAATCCGTTCACTATCGAGGAAATTAGAAAGGCGGTGTTTGATATGAGCAGCGACAAGGCGCCTGGTCTTGATGGTTTTTCTATGTGCTTCTACCATACTTTCTGGGACACAATCAAGGAAGATTTATTTGCTATGTTGCAATCTGTGCAGAGGGGAGATGCGGACCTTGAATGAATGAATTATTCGAGCATTATTCTTATCCCGAAATATGAAGGCGCCAGCTATGTAACGGACTTCAGGCCAATCAACTTGCTTAATTGTTCATTCAAAATCTTCACCAAAATACTCGCCAATAGACTCAGCCCCGTCCTTCACTCCCTAGTGTCATCTTCTCAAAGCGCTTTTCTTAAAGGCAAATCAACAGGGGACTGTTTTATGGTGGCCCATGAAGCTATAAACCTCTGCAGCCGCAGGAGTTCAAATACGCTCTTGTTCAAGATAGACTTCACCAAAGCTTTTGACACTGTCAGTTGGGAATTTCTAGACCAACTTCTTGTCGCTAGAGGGTTTGGTCCGGCTTGGTGTAGATGGATTCATATGATCCTTAGAATGGAAAAATCATCTGTCATCATCAATGGGGGGGGGAACAAATCAACTCTAAGAGTGGTCTTAAGCAAGGAGATCCTCTTTCGCCGATGCTATTTATCTTAGTGGTTGATATGCTAGCTTAGATGCTCTTCAGTAGTCGGAGAAATGGTGTATTCTCTTAACTTCCTATCAGAGGAGCATTAGCAGACCTGTCCGTCCTTCAGTTTGTAGATGATACTCTAATCTTTTGTCGTGGTGAAGAGCAGGAGATACTCAACCTCAAGGTGACTCTGAAGCTTTTTGCCAATGTCTCTGGCCTAGACATTAACTTCAAGAAGTCTTCAATCATTATCACAAGCCAAGCTTCATGCCTTCGCAACTATCCTGAAGTGCAAAGAAGAATGTCCACCTTTCAGCTACCAGGGAATGCCACTCTCCAAGAGTAAGCTTAGCAAAAGAAGTTGGCAACCCCTAATCCTAAAGATTGAAAGAAGACTGTCGGTGTGGAAGGGCAGGATGCTTTCAAGAGGGGGAAGGCTGGTGCTCATTAATGCAGTCCTTAGTGCCTTACCAGTTTATTTTGCATCCTTCTTTAGACTTCCCCTCTGGGTGATAAAGCGGATTGATCAAATTCGTAGTCGATTCTTTTGGAGTGGCTCAGATAAGGATGCAAGAGGTGTGGCTTGCAAGAACTGGAAGGCCATCTACCAACCAAAGGAGCAGGGTGGTTTGGGTGTTCTCGACTTGAAAGTCTTTAATGAAGCACTATTGTTGAAGTGGTGGTGGAACTTATTCTCCACAGACTCATTAGCTAGCCAAACTCTAAAGAGTCTGTACTATAGAAGTTCTACAAACAATCTAACTTGCCCACCAACAGCATCCAGCTTCTAGAAAGGGATTTACTCCCTCAAAGAACAATTCCTGATCAATGTTCACTGGCAGTTAGGCAATGGCAACCATATCAAATTTTGGACATCACGTTGGCTCAATGGCAACAACATCGTCACCCTCTGTCCTTCTCTTGCTGCTGCTGCTTGGAACCCGCAAGCTGAGGTGCTCTCCCAAGGATCTTGGCTCAATGGCGTATGGCATTGGCAACCGCAACTAAACTGCATCTCAACACCACAAATCCGAGAAGAAAAATAGATGCTCATGGCTCTGTTAGCAGAACACCAACCCTCCACCTCTTCTGATCACCCCTCTTGGCGTCTCACAGCAACAGAGGGCTTCACTGTCAAATCTGCTTACAGCTTCTTCGTCACCTCTGGACTACGCTCCCCCTACTATGTGGCAACCTGATCTTCGGTGGCACCTCTGAAATTCAAGATCTTCATCTGGCTATTGAGTTGGGGTAGACTCAATTCCAAAGATTTTCTCCGCTTTAAAGGTTGGCCAGGAGACACAACATGCACAGCTTGTGCGTGTCCTGTCAAAACTGCCCACCACATTTTCTTTGCATGCCCTATGGCCATTACGACCTGGAATTTCTTCACCACACTCTTCAATATACACTCACTGCCCAATGACCTGCATGAATGCTTTACTTCGTGGTGTTTTGGTACACATGCACAAAGACACACTTGGCATCTCCTTACTATTTCAATTTGCTGGAGTATATGGCTTCCTAGAAATGAGCATGTTTTTTCTGCTAAATCCTTCTCACCGCAACAAATCATTTCTAATGCATTGTTTTGGTTTCGATCCTGGCTAGATGGAGTAGATGGTAGGAAGAAGAAGCAGACACTGATCCGGGAAATTGAGCAGGCAGATGCACAGGATATCTTGCTCAAACAAATGCTCATGCGTATTGGCCAAGCTGAGAGTGGAGAAGGCAGCTGCTTTGGCTGAGGGTACCGTAGAATTATATTCTTTTGTCAAGCAATATATATGCTATTTTGGGACGCAATTATAAGTCCACCATTTCCTAATGCTGATACTGTGATTTTTGGGGGGATCAAGTGTTCAGCAGTTGTGCCGATTACACTTGGTCACATTTTGTAATATGTACTATTATTATTACTTTTAATATAGCTTTTTGTGAGGTAGGGATTACCCTACCTTTTACCAGTCAAAAAAAAAATGATTGATCTTATGAAAAATACGATGTTATGAGTTTAGAATTTACTAATTTGTTCTTTTTTTAAATATTTTTTCTTATACTTTTTATGTTTTAGATGATATAATTATTTACATGTTATTTTGTATTACTTAAGATTTGATATAATAATTAGAGTCTTTAGTATTAAAATTTTAAATATTTTGTGTACATAATTAATATATAGTGATCATTCTATATATTCATTTGAGTTCTAAATGAGATTTTTTCCATGGCTGATTTTCTTAACAATATAAAACACTGATAAAATATTTAACTGGTAGGGGTGTAAATTGAACATGACGGTCCGTCGTCCGTCTGAGTCCAGCTCGAGAAATGGCCCGACCGTGGACAGTCCGAACTATTATACGAACCGAACATGAACAAATTATTAGGTCCAATGCTTTACAGAGCTTGAGCCAGACATAAATCTGTCAGAGTATTATTTCGGTCCGATGCTTTACCGAACCGGGTCTGGATTATAAAAATTTTGTCTGACCTGGACCGAACCGGACATAAGCCTGTCCGAGTAGAATTTTGGTCTGAGCTTGAACATATGACTATCCGATCCCATCCGGTCCGATTTACAGCCTTATTGACTCGCAGTTCCCACCAAACCACGTGCACTTGGTGCACGGTAAATTTCAACTAGTATTATTAATACCAAGATGTTCAAATTAAATGATACGAACCCAACTTACCTCTGGCATTGTTGTTTGAGCCCCATAAATGAGAACCGCACATCCAAACTCCATAAAGATGGATTCCTTGACTCATTTGATTTTGAATCATATGAGGTATGTCAACCTTATTTGTTGGGCAAGATGACAAAAGCTCCATTCACTAAAAATTGTGAGAGGGCTAGTGATCTTTTAAGTCTCATACATAGTGATGTCTGCAGACCGTTCAACACATTGGCTAGAGGAGGTTTTCACTACTTCATTACATTCACTGATGATTTCAGTAGATATAGGTTTGTGTATCTAATGAAATACAAAATAGAGTCATTTGAAAAGTTCAAAGAATTCAAGAACGAGGTACAAAACCAACTTGGTAAAAATATTAAAGCCCTTCAATCAGATCAAGGTGGTGAGTACTTAAGCCAAGAATTTGATGACCATCTAAAAGAGTGTGGGATAATATCTCAACTCACTCCTCCTGAAACACCGCAATAGATTGGTGTCTCTGAGAGGAGAAACCAGACCTTGTTCGACATGGTCCGATCCATGATGAGTCATGCAGACATTCCAAGCTCCTTCTGGGGACATGCTCTATTAACAGCTACTTTCACACTTAACCGTATTCCATCTAAAATGGTTCAAGAGACACCATATGAGATATAGACTGGGAGACATCCTAGTGTGTCTTTTATGAATATTTAGGGTTGTGAAGCCTATGTAAGGCGCCAAGTATCTGATAAACTTGGTCATAAAAATCTGATAAGTACTTCTTTGTAGGATATCCCAAGAAAACCAAAGGATACTATTTCTATAATCCCACTGAAGGCAAAGTGTTTGTCGTACGGACTACTGTGTTCCTAGTGAGAGAATTTGTCTCCAAGAGAACCAGTGGGAAAACGATAGAACTTGAAGAAATTCAAACTTCGCAAAGTAGTATCGAACCAATAGTGGAAACGGAGCAGGCTCCACAAATCATTGTGGAACAACAACCTGCTCAAGTAGAACAAGATATACATAAGTCTAGTAGGATACCTCATCAACCCGAGAGATATGGATTTCTCGTGACTCAACATGGTTATGTATTTCTCATGGATCAAGATGAGCTTACGACATATGAGGAAGCTGTAAAAAGCCCAGACTCTGAGAAATTGCTTGAAGCCATGAGATCTGAGATGGAATCCATGTATGCCAACCAAGTATGGACGTTGGTAGACCCACCTGAAGGGATAAAACCTATTGGTGCAAATGAGTTTTCAAAAAGAAAATTGACATGAATGGTAACGTGCAAACTTTTAAGGGGTGGTGGCTAAAGGTTTCAAGCAAGTTCATGGTGTAGGCTATGATGAGATTTTTTTCCATGTTGTCATGCTTAAATCCATTTGGATCTTGCTTGCTATTGCAGCATATCACAATCATGAAATCAAGCAGATGGATGTCAAAACTGATTTCCTAAATGGATATCTTCTCGATGATGTGTACATGACACAGCCTGAGGGTTTTGTCACTCCAAATGATGCTAGAACAGTGTGTAAGCTACAATGATCCATTTATGGGTTAAAGCAAACTTCTAGAAGCTGGAATCTTCGCTTCGATGATGCAATCAAAGAGTTTTGTTTTATCAAGAATAAAGATGAACCTTGTGTCTACAAGAAGTTTAATGGGACCACAATTATCTTTCTGGTGTTGTATGTAGATGGCAGACTACTCATCGGGAATGACATCCCTACCTTACAGTCTGTAAAGACTTGGTTAAGAAAATACTTTTCATGAAGGGCTTGGGTGAAGCTACCTATATATTAGGCATCAAGATTTATAGAGATAGATCAAGAAGATTGCTTGGCCTGAGTCAATGTACATACATAGACAAAGTATTGAAATGTTTTAATATGCAAGAGTCCAAAAAGGTATTTCTGCCTATGTCACATGGTGTAAGTCTGTCTAAGGCTCAATATCCTACGACTCAAGATGAGAGGGACCGGATGACTAAGATTTCATATGCATCTGCAATTTGATCTATCATGTATGTCATGTTATGTACTCGTCCAAATGTCTCATATGCCTTGAGCATGATGAGTAGGTACTAGTCAGATCCCAGTGAGAGTTACTGGACTGCTATCAAGAACATCCTTAAGTACTTAAGAAGGACTAAGAATTCATTCTTGGTATATGGAGCCAAGGAATAGCTTGTTGTAAAGGGTTGCAGTGATGCTAGCTTCCAGTCCGATAAGGATGACTCCAAATCGCAATCGGGTTTTGTGTTTTGCCTAAATGGTGGAACTGTCAGCTGGAAGAGTTTGAAGCAAGAGATAGTAGCCGATTCTACCATAGAGACTGATTATAATGCTGCCTCCAATGTCGTAAAGGAGGCCGCTTGGATCAGAAAGTTCATCACTGAACTTGGCATAGTTCCTAGCATGGTGGACCCGGTGGACCTCCGTTGTGATAACAATGGGGCCATTATACAAGCTAAGGAGCCTAGATCTCACCAGCAATCCAAACATATCTTAGGCGTTTTCATCTCATTCGAGAGATCATTGATAGAGGATGTAAAGATATGCAGAGTACCGACAGATGATAATATCGCTAACCCACTGACAAAGCCTCTTGCACAGCAAAAGCATGAGGGTCACACTAAGTCTATAGGCATTAGATTTATGTCGAATTGGCTCTAGTGCAAGTGGGAGAATATTGGTGTATGCCCTATAGGCCAGTTGTGTATTGACATTACTAGTTTACATTGCATCATGACATTTATTTCATATACGAGGCAATTTATTTATTGTGTTATTTATTGTGATTAAATTAGCGCAATAAAGTTCTTAGAATCATAGGTTCAATATTATGGGACATCAAGTGCATGACTTAATTGTGATATCCTATTGGTTGTAATCAGAACACTATTCTTAAATGTCACTAGTTAAGTATTATTGTGAATTAGGATATCAATAATACATAGAGAATAGTATGTGTGTAGATTGATGACCATATCTCACCGGTCATGAATATGAGATATCAAGTCTTCACATGAGTACATATTAGAGTAATGTACTGGACTAACCCACCATGAGAATGCTGCATGGATCATTACGTAAGTGTCTTTAGCGGCTCTCACAGTGACAATGGTGTACGTGGTCCTTTGACTTGAAGCCATTACGGTTCCCTACATGAGAAGTTATATATTGTAATGCCGTCAAATGTTGCCTGTAATAAGGTAATTATAAAGTCGACTATTGGATATACTACAAATCATGTGGAGGAATGTGAGTGATTTAAATTGGATTTGTCCCTCCTCCATAACAGGAGTGATATCTACGAGCTCCTTGATTGAGTGGGACTACAAAATTCATGGCCGTGCTCAAATGAGTCAATATGAGATACTGAGCTCATTTATTTTAGTAAGTCTACTCGGACATCAAGAAACCAAAGATTGAACTATACAAGGGTGACACGCTCTACGCCTTGTGATCAATTAAGATATCACGACAAAAGGGACTAGACTACATGGTAGCATTGCTCACATATAGGTTATGCTGAATCATTGGCATTCCAGTTACTTGAGTAGCAGTGATGTATTGCTAGATACCGTTCACTATTTGTAATACTAGAATATGATTTTAGTATTACTGTCAACATAATGGGAACCTATAGGGTCACACACTTAGAATGGATCAAAATGGGGATTTAAATTCATGAGATGAATTTAATTGGGAATCCTAGTAAGATTTGGACTCCTGACGTGGTTGGGTAATTAATTAGATTAAATGAGCCAACTAAAGTTAGAAGGGCCATACATGAATCTAATCCATGTCAGATTGTGAGCCCAACCACCTCACCACTCTCATGGGATTGATTTTCTACACCTATACATATACGATATATTTATGTGGAAAAGACAAAGGAGAAAACCCTAGCTGTCACAGAAACTGTGAGAGAGAGAGATCATGATGAACATCCCATTCCCGCATCTAGCACTGCGGCGTGAGAAAGAGCTTGATTTGATCTGTTTGTGTGGATACAGTAGAAGCACCGCAACCTTTGTAGTATTGTGATTGGCATATTTTGGAGATACCGGATCCATCTTTAAGGTATAGCTCCTAAACACGATTTATGGTTTTCGCATGGATCCATGGCCAGATTTTAATATTTTGTGATTTTTTTCGCTGTTTAATCTGTGATTGCCCTTGAAAACTAACACTAAGTTTGAAGAGGCTTGGGTCGGGTTTGGATGCAGCTCTATTTGGAAGTAGATGAAGATTTTGTTTTGAACTCGGGCTTTGAACTCAACTATCTATTTTCACTAGGATGATGCTTTGGATTTGGGTTTTAAACTCAACCATTCTTCTCCACCAGGTTGAAGCTTTGGAGTAGGCTTTTGGTAGAGCCAGGTTTCGGCTTCGGTTTTGAAGCTCTGTTGTTAGAGCTTCGGGTTCAAAGCCCTGTATTTGATGCTTGCATTTGAACGACTTCAAAATTGCATCCATTGCTGGCTTGAGTTAGGTGCTTTCGGTGGCTTCGAAGCTCGTTTTCTATTGAGTTGTGTGGAGCTTGCTTTTGAGCTAAAGTGTTCCAAAAAATCTTGGTGAAATTTGAGTGGGCGGAAGCTAGACTTGATTATCTTTGAAGGTGAGTTTGTTGTTGTCTTCGAAGCTTTTTTGTTGACTGCCCTATCTTGCTCATCCCCAAACTCTTTGGTGGAGTTCGAGTTTGATTGAGCTAAGGTTTGCATTCAGCAGAAACTTGAGGTAGGAGGTAGGGTTTGGTTCTCATTTTTGGGTTAGAAGCTCCTCTTTGAAAGCTTGAAGTTGAATCTCGTGTGAAATTTTGTTGGTCTTAATAATCCTTGGTTGAAATCTTGTCGATCTCGTTCAGTCAGAGTTTGTTTTGGAGATTTATTGAGTTTTTGTCCACCAACTATTTGTTGAGTCGGTTTGTCGACCAAGCATTGTGTTGTTCGTTTGTTTTATCAGTCGAATGTCTCGTCGCTCATTCCATTGAACCGCTCTTTCGTCGACCAAGTATTGTGTTGTTCTCTTGTTTGTTTGTTTTTTGATCGAGCATTTCGTTGGTTTGGGAGCTGAGTGCTTTGACCATTGGATCTTAAGTATGTAGTTGACCTAGAAGAGCTGTTGTTGAGGAAATTCTGTAACAGAGTTGAACTTTTGAACTTGCTGTTTGGGCCCAGCAAGTTGTAGAGGTAAATCTGAGACAGAACGGGATGTAGGACTCGCTATTTGATCCCAGCAAGTTTGTAGAGATGACTTTGATACGGTATTTGAATGTTAAACTTGTTGTTTGCGCCCAACAAGTTTTGTAGAGATAACCCTGAGATGGATTTGATGTAGAACTTGTCGTTTGCGTTGGTGTATGCCCTAGAGACCATTTTTTGTATTGACATTACTAGTTTATATTGTATCATGACATTTATTTCATATTTAGGCATTATTATGTTATTTATTGTGAACTTCTTTTCCGGATTCAGAAATTTTCTACGCTCTCACTCTTTTTTGAGAAAAAAAGATTAACTAAATGAAAACAATGAAGTCCTTAGAATAGTAAGTTCAATACCATGGGATATCAACTATATGACTTGATTGTGAGATCCTATTAGCTGAAATCAGAATATTGTTCTTAAATATCCTTAGTCAAGTATTATTGTGAATTAGGACAACGATAATACATAAAGACTAGTATGTGCGTAGACTGATGACCATTCTCACGGGTCTTGAATATGAGATCTCAAGTCTTCACATAGGTATATATTAGAGTAATAATGTACTGGGCTGATCCACCATGAGAACGCTGCATGGATCGTTATGTGAGTGTCATAAGCGGTTCTCACAGTGACCATGGTGTCGTAGTCCTTTGACTTGAAGTCACTACGGTTCCTTACATGAGAAGTTATATGTTTAATGTCGTCAAACGTTACTTGTAATAAGGTGATTATAAAGTCGACTATTGGATATACTACAAATCATGCGGAGGGATGTGAGTGACTTAGATAGGATTTATCTCTCTTACATAATAGGAGCGACATCTACGGGCCCCTTGATTGAGTGAGACTGCAAAATACATGACAGTGATCAAATGAGTCAATATAAGATATTAATCTCATTTGTTTTAGTAAGTCTACTCGGATATCAAGAAACCAAAGATTGAACTATCCAAGGGTGACACGTTCTTTGCCTTGTGGTCAATTAAGATATCTGAACAAAGGGACTAGACTACATGGTAACATTGGTCACGGATAGGTTATGTCAAATCACTAACATTCTCATTACTTAAGTAGTAGTGATGTATTGCTAGATATCGTTCACTGTTTGCAATACTCGAATATGATTTTAGTATTACTATTAACGTAATGGGAACCTGCAGAGTCACACACTTAGAATGAATCGAAATTGAGATTTAAATTCATAAGATGAATTTAATTAGAGATCCAAGTAAGACTTGGACTCCTGACATTGGTTGGATATTTAATTAGATTAAATGGGTCGACTAAAGTTCAAAGGCCCACACACAAATTTGACCCAAGTTAGATTATGAGCCCAACAACCTCATTACTCTCTTAGGGTTGATTTTCTGCACCTATATATATGATATGTATCTGTGTAAAAGACACGTAAAAAAATCCTAGCCGTCACGGAAAGTGTGAGAGAGATATCGTGAGGAGGAACATTTCCTTCCTGCAGCTAGCACCGCAGTCTGAGTGAGAGCCGTTTTTCGTTCTGTTTGTGTGGATACAGCAGAGGCACCGCAATATTGCAGTGTTTTGATCAGCATACTGTGGAGACAGCAGATTCATCTTTAAGATATAACTCCTGAACACGATTTATGATTTTCACATGGATTCATGGCTAGGTTTCGATATTTTTGTAATTTTTTCGTTGTGTATTTAATCATTGATTGCATTCGAAACATAACAGTTTGGTCCAGAAGATGGAGTTGAACGTAGAACTTGCTGTATGCGTCCAGCAAGTTTTATAGAGACAACTCTGAGGCAGAGTTGGTTGAAGTGCTTGCCATTTGATCCCAACAAATTTAGAAAGAACTCTGTAACGGAGTTGATTGTTTGAACTTGTCGTTTGCGTCTAGCAAGTTAATAGAGAACTCGGTGATGGAGTTGGACATTTGAACTTGCCATTTGCTCCTAACAAATTTGTGGAGTGTCAACTTTCAGACGGAGTTGATGTTGAGCTTGATGCTTGATCCCAGTAAGTTTGTAGAGACAACTCCGATGTGGAGTTTGTCGTAGTGCTTGCCGATTAATCCCAACAAGTTTAAAGAGAACTTTATGACGGAGTTGAACATTGAACTTGCCGTTTGTGCGCAAAAAGTTAATAGAGAAATCTGTGATGGATTTTGGCATTTGAACTTGTTGTTTGCGCCCAGCAAGTTCGTGGAGTGGCAACTCTCAGACGGAGTTATTATTGAGCTTTTTGTTTGATCCCAGTAAGTTTGTTAGACAACCCCGAGGCAAAGTTGATCGTAGAGCTTGTCGTTTGATCCCGGCAAGTTTGGAGAGACAACTTTGAGACAAAATTGACATAGAACTTGTCATTTGGTCCTGACAAGTTTGTAGTGGCAACTCTGAGACATAGTTGATGTAGAACTTGCTGTTTAGTCCCAAAAAGTTTGAAGAGGCAACTCTGAGATGGAGTTGAACACAGAACTTGCTATTTGTGCCCAACAAGTTTTGTAAAGACAACTTCTGAAGCGGAGTTGGTTCCAGTGCTTGTCGTTCAATCCCAACAAGCTTAGAAAGAACTCTGTAACTGAGTTGAATGTTGAACTTGCCATTTGCTCCCAGCAAGTTAACAGAGAACTCCGTGATGGAGTTGAACGTTTGAACTTGTCATTTGTGCCCAGAAAGTTCGTGGAGTGGCAATTATAAGACGGAGTTGAATGTTTGAACTTGCTATTTGCACTCATCAAGTTTGTAGAGGCAACTCTCTGATCGGGTTGATGTAGAGCTTGTTGTGATCCTAGCAAATTAATAGAGAACCCTGTGGCATAGTTGAGCATTGAATTTGCTGTTGGCGTCCAACAAGTTTGGAGAGACAACTTTATGTGGAGTTGGACGTTTGACTTGCTGTTTGCGCCCAGCAAGTTTGTTGTAACCCCTGTTTTCCCAAATCCTTATTTTCTGTGTATTTTTGGTATTTTAAATTTTTTGTAAATTAGTTTTCCGCTTTTGAACTATTTTTGTTAAAATGTATTATTGGATCCCCTATTAAAATTTGCTTTCGATCAAAATATTTATTTGTGACTATTTTATATGATTTTTTTATATTTTAATCCAATTCCTACTTAAATTATTGGTATTATTATTATTTTTATTATTCTTGTTATCAGTACTATTATTAGTATTTTTACAATTATTATTATTACCTTTGATTTAAAAATCTATTTCTATGTATTAATTATATTTGTACTTATTTCAAATAAATTCTATATTTTATGCAAATTACATTTTTGCTATAAACCCTATTTTATTTTGTTATCTTGACCCTATTGGAGGGAAGGGGTTTTTTATTACTTTTCTTGTTTGGTTCAATTTTTAGGAGGGGAGGGGAGGGAAATGGGGGGGTGCAACACCCCTCCTGAGCCAATTTTGGCTCCCCTCCAAAAGTGGGGGGATTTGGAGGGGAGAGAAAATAGGGCTAATTTTTTAAAGTTGCATGACTAAATTGCCCTTTTTAAAAAACCTCTCTTTTTCCCTATCTCCCAGTCTCCCGCTCTCTCTTTCTCCTTATCCCTTCCGCCGTTCGCACGCCGCCGTCCGCCGTCCGCCGACCGCCGTCCGCCATTCCAGTGAACTTACGTAAGTTCACTGTTTCTCTCCCAGTGAACTTACGTAATATTTTTTCTAGTTGTATCTGGTTGCAGTGAAGTTCAAGTTCTTGTATTTTCTGTCCTTTAAACTGTGCTAATTCATATTCAATCATTTGTTATATATACTTGTATTTCTGCACTTACAGAAACTGTATATATGATAACAAACTTTTTGTAGCATTCCTGAAGGTGAAGATATCATATTGTTTCCTGATGTGTATATATATGATCCTACACATGTTTTTAGCAGAACACCTGCGATTAACAAGGAATGAAGGGAATGAAAAAGGTGTTTATTCACTTGTTCTGTTCATTAGAGTATGGGCTCTTGCAGAAAATGATATATCTTCTATCTCTGTATATCACCAAAATTTGTTGATGTTCTGCTCATCCAGTGGTAAAACCTTCATGTTCTACCACCAGATTTAAATCACTATTAGCATTGGTTCTGTGTGACTTTGGAATATATGAAGTCTATGGTGGATTCCATGTAAGTCTATGGTGCTCTCTGTTGAATAGTCATGAAGACAGATGGTTCTATTTGCTAGTTTCATGTCAATGTATGAATTTCTTATTATATGCAAAAGGGTATAAAAGTAATTTTATTATAAAATCCATTCCCTCCCCTTGTGAACCAAACAAGAAAATTATTATTTTCCCTCCCCTCCCCTCCTTTGAACCAAACAGAGTTTTCATTAAATCTCTCCCCTCCCTTTCCCTCCCCTCCCCTCCCCTCCCCTCCATTAAAATCCCTCCCCTCCCCTCCCCTCCCCTCCTTTGAACCAAACAGACCCTTAAATCCCTAACCCATTAAGCCCAACACTCTGTTTTAAACCACTGCCCATTTTAATTAAGCACCAAACCATGTAATCACTATTACCTTCCTAATATATCCCACCCACATCAGATCCATTTATCAACCATACTATTATTTTTTTTTTTCCCCAGTTCCATGCAAGCCATTATTACCCAGATTCTTCACCATATACCATTCATTACTCATTACCATCCAAATTTATTTACCCCAAATCTCTTACCTGATTTACCTCCTACCTATCACTAATCCACCTACCACCAATACCCATCTCAATCGTTAACTGCTTTACACCCCAACCCGAAATCAATATCCCCCCATCCAAAACTCGTTAGCTGCTATATGCCCATACCCGGTTGCATGCTGGCCGCCCCCTGTTTACCAACCCTATTTTTTCCCCTCATATATATACTACCTTCTTACACTCCATGTATTGTATTTTCCTCCTAGCCGCCAGAGAAAATTTTCCCTCGATTTCTCCCTCTCTCCCGAATCCGCCGTTCCTTCTCCCTCTCTTCCTCGTACTCTCGGGATTGAGTGTGTGTGCGTGGTTATTCGTTCGTGGGTTGTGGGCTGAATCTCGGGTGATTGTGGTGTATTCTCGTTGGTTCGTGTTGCGAGACGTTCTTGCTCGTGGAGTTTTGTCCGTTCATTCTTGGAGTATTTGGTTCGTAGTTGTGTTCATGGGTTGTGCTCGCTTTGGTTCGTTGACTCGTTCGTTCGCAGTTCGTTGTCGGGAATCCGTTCCCGTTATTCTTATTGTTCTTCGTTTTCGTCTCCGGTTAAGGCAAGTAACTTGTACTCAAATTCCTTTGTATGATACAAGTCATAAATACCGCTTATAGTGTAGTTGGGTTCTAGAGACAATTCGTGTGTGAAACCTCTTGTTGATATTGTCTCTATAGTGATTTGACCATAGTTGCCTCACGACACAAAATTTGACATGAAACAACTTAGGTTTTGCCCGTTCTTGATTTGATCATGTATGTGGGATTTAGTGAGATTGGGTATTTGTTGAGATCCATATGATAGACTTGTTTTAGATATGTTAATTACCCTATTTCATGATGTTTGGACACTTTGTAGACTCGATTTCATGTTTGGTTGTGTTTGGATCAAGTTTCGTTAAATCTATGTTGATTTTTGTTTTTGAGGAAATTCTGTAGTTTGCCGATATTCTGTCTTGATCAGTTATTTAGACCATATTAAGGTCAGAATCTTAATTTCAGTATAAAACATGAGTTTTAGAGGAATTCGTCTTCTTTCCAAAACCTCTGACCTTACTCGATTTCGTTTTTGTATGTGTGAGATATGACTGTTTTACTACAGAGGTGTAGATCTTTTTCAGATTTCGTTTCTTGGTGATTTTGATGACTAAATCATTTTGATACTTATGTTACACATATTATTTTGATCTAGAACATTGGTCAGTTTTTCTATACTTATTTAGGGATTACCCAGAATTTTGGCGAATTTTATTGAAGAGTTTGATATGCCGTTTCATGCTTGTTTATAAAGATTGTACTTGTTGTATTCTACTCGCTGTTCTGTAAAGAATCATATTTTCACTCTGATTTCTTTGACTGTATGAAAAATATTTATGAAATATGAAAGTTAGATTATTTTGTCTATTTTCATCTCCCTTTGGCGGATTTGGATTTCGTTTCATGGTTTGCGAGATATTTCAGTTTTCGTACAGCAGTGTTGGGAATTCCAGATTTGCCAAACTATCGTTTATTGATGTTTTCTGATTTTTGATAACTGATCTAATTTCACTGGAAAATTATAAAACATTATATTTTGATAGTAGACAGATAGGGGGATACCCCAGATTTTTCGTGAATTTATTTATTGAGTTTTGATGCTGTTTTCCTGACTGAGAATTTGATTTACTGATTTCTGACTGAACCTAATTTCTAAATTCAAATCAGTTTTGAGTTATACTTTTGTGAAATACTATATGAATTATATGTATTCTATGGATTCGGGTGGAAGTCTATTTTCTAGATTCTCTGACGGATTCAGATTTGAATTTCTGTAGTAACGAAAATTACTGTTTTAGTACTGTACTGTCATGCTGTCCTGAATATGAACATATACTGTTTTGCTCGTTTATGTGACTGTCTATCATCTATGCATACTTATTTGTTATCCTAGACCTGATACTGATTATACTATGTTAGTTTGACACTGTTTCATGCTTATACATGCCTGTTTGAGAATAATAATAAATAATCAAGCCGGAGTTTTAATAGGAAGGATCTAGTAGTGGATAGTGCAGAAACGTGTACTCGGAAGGAGACTTGTGCTTCCTGTATGACATGTTACCGATCAAGTTTACCGATCAAGTTACTGATCAAGTTACCGATCAAGTTTACCGACCAATTTATGTAATTCTGTGAACACCCGAGTACATTGCTCTATGGTTCCCTACGAAATCTAAGCGACACAGTTTGTTGTAGCAACCATGTAGTGGGATGCATGAAGTGCTACCTAGATAGTAATCACTACAAGACTTGAACATGATACTTGAACATGATACATGCTTGCTTGGTACTTGACTACATGATACATGAGACTTGAGACTTGACACTTGATACATGATTACATGATACTTGATTCTTGTTACTTGTTCCTATTTACGTGATACTTGTTTTATTTGACACTTGATTCAGGCCATTTACACTTGATCACCTTGCCATGCTAGTTGTTTATTTTGATATCATGCTTATTCCATACTATTAGTTAGTTTCCCCATGTACTTGTATCCTGCATTACAAGCGGTCCGTAACTTGTAATTGACGGGTACCTTGTTTTCTCTTTTTCTCTTTCCTGCAATTTATTAAATTGCAGATTTTGGAGATCAGCTGCCAGATAGAATAGGCGAGATGAGATATTAGTTGCTGAAGCTCTTGCTACAATTATTTATTTTCCTGTTATTCATGAATAATTGTATCTGCTACTTAGATATTTATTTTGTACTTAGGCGATGTGACCCAAGGATTATTAACTTGTTCAGATCTAGTTTATTTGATAATTATAAATTTGTTTCAAGTAAATTTGTTGGTATCTTGATTCGATTATACATGCCTGGTTGTTTCTCTTGCTTCCGACTCTGATTATTCTTGTGAATTATTGTAAAGATTCTTGAACAGCTTATGGATGATGAAAATCATTTGCTAGGCTTAGTCACGTATCCATATTCCGTATTTTTTTTGGAAAGCGGAGCGTGACATTTATAGACAACTATGCAATGAAGTTGAGCATTGAACTTGCCGTTTGATCCCAGAAACTTAATAGAGAACTCTTTGACAGAGTTAGACGTTGAACTTGCCATTTGCGCCTAACAAATTTTGTAGAGACAACTGTTTGACGAAGTTGGACGTTTGAACTTGCTATTTGCGCCCAACAAGTTTATGGAGACAGCTCTAAGACGGAGTTGGTGTTGAACCTGCCGTTTGCGCCCAGCAGGTTTTATAGAGGCAACCCTAGGTCGGCGTTGGGCAACGAACCTACTGAATGAAGATAAAGGGTTGTTGGAAGGACTCAAGCGAAGAGCGTGGCGTTGAACTCATTGTTTGGAGTCAACGAGTTGTTGATGGAACTCGAGCTTGAAATCGTAGTTTGGAGTCAACGAGTTGTTGATGGAGCCTGAGCAAAGAGCAAGATGTTGAACTCGTTGTTTGGAGTCAACAAGTTGTTAAAGAAGCTTGTGCGAAAAGCAAGGTGTTTGAACTCATTTGGAGCCAAAAAGTTATTGACGAAGCCTAAGAGAAGAGCAAGGCGGTGAACTTGTTCTTTGGAGCCAACGACTTGTTGAAGAAGCCTAAGCGAAGAGCAAGGCATTAAACTCACTGTTTGGAGTCAACAAATTGTTCGATGGAGCGAAGAGCGAAGAGCAAGGCATTGAACTCGTTATTTAGAGTCAACGAGTTGTCGATGGAGCTCAAGCGGTGAGCAAGGCGTCAAATTCATTGTTTATAGTCAACAAGTTGTTGATGGAGTCCGAGCAAAGAGCGAGGCGTTGAACTCATTGTTTAGAGTGAACGAGTTGTTGGAAGAACATGTTCTGAATCTTCTTGAAATTGAAGTGATGTCCTTTGTATTTTTTCAGCATTGAGGTGATTTCACTCTCCTCTTTACTAACAAGTAATCGTGTACACCAGATGAGATCTTCAAGACGTCAAGGTTTCTTCTCATTGCAATGCGTTGTGCATGACGGAGTTGGGACTAGTCCATTTGTATGGTGCATTATGTGGGACGGAGTTGGAGCTTGCTCAGGTGAAGGTGGTAGGAAAGACTTGGAGCTTGCCCGCCTCAGAAAGGTTTGTCTTGAATTTTATCGTTGTTAGTTGAGGCAAACCTTGGGAGCTTGCTAGCTGGCAGGAGGCATGTGAATTGGTTTGTGTCTCTTAGGCGGAACATCCCTCTATTGTGTAGCTGGAAGAATGACTTGTATGATAGCTTGTTGTATAGTGTTTGCAGAACTTTTGTTGCTATTCTTAGGCATCAAATGTAGACTTTTGTAATTCTGCGCGTGTAACGATGGTTGTAGTATGACTCATAGTTTTTTACTTGTAAAAATTTGTAGTAGCATTAGATTTGAATATATAGATATGTGATAGTTCTGTGATTTGAAGAATTCTTTCATATGTTTGATCCTTATTGTGCAACTTATCGTTGAGATTGATGAGCTATCGATTGGGTTCTTTGTAGTTAAAGAACAAGGCCTCAAATTTGTTGTGTATAGCTAACGAACCGTTGATAGTGTGTGTAATGCTTGACAGAGTCAGAACTTATTCGTCTTGTATCCAGCTAGTTGTTGGAGCAACTCTGAGGGAGAGTTATTTTTCAAACTTATTGTATGAGAATTTAGCTAGTTATAGGAGCAACTCTAAGGAAGAGTTATTTTCCAAACTTGCTATATGGGTCATCCAACAAATTATGAGAGTCACATCGAATGGCGAGTTGAACCCCAAATGTTGCTTTTGCAAGTTTTATTGGAGTAACTACAATCTACGATTTTGGACCTCTAATTTGTCTTTAAGGAATTTTAACTAGTTTCAGGAACAGATCGAATGACGAGTTGAGCTCTGAACATGCTTGGTTGCAGGTTGCTAAAGTAACTCCAAGCCATGGGTATGAATTCTGAACTTGTTAGTTTAGGTATTAACAGGTTGCAGAAGCAGATCAAATGACGAGTTGAACTCTGAACTTGGTTTGTTGCAAGTTGCTAGAGTAACTCCAAGTCATTGGTATGGACTCCGAATCTATCGCCGAGGTGTTAACGAGTTGCGGGAGCAAATCTAATGACGAAATGAACTCTGAACTTGCTTTGTTGTAGATTGCTAGAGTAACTCCGAGGCATAGTTATGGACTCCAAACTCATCTTATATGGAGCCTTTAATGAGTTTTTTGTGTCGTGTTTAGGAGTAGGCTTGGTGTTTAACTCATTGTATGCATTTGTAGAGTTGTAAAATAATTCTACAAAAATTAACACTAAAATTTATGAGAAAATAAAACTAAGCAACTGCTCTAGTGGCTGGCCGTTATTACATGCAGTAGCCGGTAGTGAAAGTGGTTTATATTGAAAAGTAAAACTAAATGAATACTTTAGTGGCTGGCCTTTATTGGCGGACGTTAAACGCCCTTATTGAAATTCATGAGGCGTTCATCATTCCGAGTCACTGCTGCTACCTCCATGCCCCCCGGGTCTTCAAGTTGATGAGCCGCTAGGCGAACAACTTGGTAGACCATGCCTGGACTTGTCTATTTTGGAGCGAGCCTCCCCTTATTTTGCAGAGAGAAAGGGAAAATCTTCAGGTTCGTCAATGCATTTTGGCAGGACTAGTTCTTTTCATTGAATGAGCATAGTGGTTTCGGGCGCGGAATTTAGGTTTATTACTGTGTTCTGATGAGAACGAATTTGGACCTGGTGGGCGATTATTTGGCAGGTTTGAATGTTGTTTGGGGGGGGGTTCTATGGCAGTAACTTCAAGCTTGTTTACGGTTTGGGAGTAATTTGTGACTATTTTCTGGTAGTAGCTCAATGACGTCGAGTGGGAGAACCGAGCCTCCCATTGTAGCGGTGTAACATACTTGTGCTGCCTGTTGGCTCCCTACAACTTGGCCTACGCATGTTCTTGTTGAGAACTTCATTTTCATGTGGAAGGCAAAAGTAACTGCATGGAAGGCCGCTTGGCTAGGACGGCCGGATATAGCATTGTACATGACTTTGGTGTCAACTGCCATAAAATCTAGTGCTTGCGTTCGAGCAGCGGGAGGCTTTCTAGCTGTCACATCAAGTGTGACGATTCCTTCTGTTTGAACAGGTACACCGTAGAATCCGTGAAGTGTATAACTGACTGACTTGAGTCGATCTCGCGAGAGCTTAAGGATGTTGAAAGTGTTCATGAAAAGGATGTTTACTGAGCTGCTATTGTCGGGGGGGGGGGGGGAGTCGGGGGGAGAGATAGCCCCGGCGAATCAGGCCTTCAAGCTTGTCGTTGATGGCTCGGCAGTTATCGGTGGTGTGTCCATGGTCTCTATGAAATGTGCACCACTTGTTCATGTATATTCTCTTGCTAGATATGGACATCTTGAGGGGATGGCAGATTATTCATTCCTTCTCAACTTTCATGAAGATGGATGATACGCTTCCGTTGAGAAGAGTGAACTTCTCCAAGCGTGGTGTTGGAGGTGGACGGCGTTGACCTTCACCGTCTTTCTGAAATTTCCTAAGTTCTTCCTTATTTGTATTCTTCCGTTTGTTCCCGGAAGATGAATCATTTTTACCTCAAGGATAAAGAGCTTCCTCGACTATGATATATTTGTCACTTCAATCTAGGAGCTCAGTGTAATCTTTAGGAGGCTTCTTCATGAGGGAGACTTTCAGGTCTTTATTAGTGACGTTGTGGCGGAATGCGGGAACCACCATTGATGAGTCTAAGGATGAGATGGACCTTGCTTCGGCTGTGAAGTGCTTGACAGAGTCCTTTCAACAGTTCTTCGTCCTTCCATTTCAATTCCAATGGGGAGACACTTATTTTTTTAGCCTTGCGACTGGTAACAAAGTGCATTATGAAAAGCTCCTCGAGTTGGTCGATGGAGAATATTGACTTTGGAGTGAGGCGGGATTACCATTCCTTTGTTGATCCTTTCAAAGTTGTAGGGAATATTCGGCACAAGAGCGCATCAGTGGCGTTGTAGACCATCATGAGAGTTTTAAAACTCTCAATATGGTCCGCCAGGTCAGTTCACCATCGTATGACTCGAATTAAGGAGCTTTGAAGTTCTGAGGAATGGGTGCATCAAAGATGGATTTGCTGAAAGGAGGTCGATTGGGGCGGTAAGCCCTACTGGAGCGGTTCCCTTCAATCTTCATATGTTCCACGCGATCTTCTAGTTCTCGAATGTGGCGTAGGACTTGACCATTCTTCCCCTTGGATCCAGTTGACTCGCTAGATTTTTCTTCTGTTGAAGGAGTAGTGTGGCTGGTCCATGAGCGTCGACCCTGATCATGAGTACCTCGAATAGCGTAGAGGATGCCACGCTTGAAGTTTTCCAGTTTGACCCTAGTGACTGGGGCCTCATTCTTTTTGTTTCTCTCTAGATGCTTTCGACTCTCACGAGCTGGGTTACTTTCTGTAGTGCACCCCCTGTGAGAGGAGGAGTATCTTGATCTCAGCCTTGGAGGAGAGTTGCTTCTCCAGTTTGCTTGACGTTTTGAGTGGGAGGTCTCGATTCGGGTACACCTCTCATCAAAATGGATCCGTAGATCGGTTCCTTGTTGCCTGACGTTGATGATTTGGCGGAGATCTCTTGACCCCTGCTCGCGAGGCCATTGAATCAGTGGAAGAATTATGGATTGAGATATGATCTTGCAAAGGGCGCTGTTCATGAAGGCTTTGTCGGGAGCCCCCAAATGCATCTCCGTGGACAGGAGCTTGACTAGGCTGTTGTGGCTGATCCAGCTGTTAAGGAGGAATTGGGTCCTCCACGGGAGGAGATTGTTGATGAAGAGAGTTGGCTAGATGGCTTGAGGCCGCCGTTGTACCTCTTAGTCTTGGTGGCATGGCGGTAAGTCCGATCTGTGTAGTTTTCCACAGACGACGCCAATTTGTTGCTGCTTATTTTGGTGTGAGAGTAAGCAGATAGTGCGTTTATATTTGAAGGAAACTACTAAAGATATAACATTTGATCGTTGTCGTAAAAAGTAGTTAGAGCTCCCGTGAGTTGATTTGGATCATTGATTGAACACCGTGATCTGAATATGACGGTTACTGACACGGTCGATGGATCTGCAAAAAACCTGAAACACCGGGGATGGCCCCAGCGACAGACCATCTAACGCTCAAGTCAGAAAACAGTAAAAGAGAGAGTTTGAAAGAGAAATTGTGAATTATAAATTACCTTCTGACTGAGGAGGGGGGGAGGGTATTTATAGCCCTAAGAAACAGCTTAGGAGATTTATATGGATCCTCTTTATCTCCTGTTGGTTCTCCCCCCTTAAGAGATAAGATTCTCTTGTCTGGGGATAAGAGATTTGACTCGCAATCCTCGTGGGTTGGGTGTCTCTCATAGTAGGTCTAATCTGTCAATTTTAATGGGTTTGAAAGCGGCTCATGTCTTATTAAATGAGCCTGAATAATGCCCAAACCTGTTAAAGAGACCTATTATGATTAATTGACCTGTAGAAGCTTTATGATCTGTGTTGGAATCATACGGTCCTGATTTGCTGTGATTTTACCATTATCATTTCCCTTTCTATTAAAAATATGATAACTAGATTCTTGACAGGTAAAAGTTCATATTTGTATTCATATTCGTATCCGGCCAACTAAATTAAGTATGAATATCAAATTACTAGTATCTGCTTGTTATTAAATCTGTCTGCAGCCCAATGTAACTAGTTTTTTTTCCCTTAAAAAAATTATTAACTAGTTTTTCACCGCTAATATAAGAGCATCCACTATCGTTGTCTAAAAACTCAAAAAATAGCAATTGATTTAGAAAAGTCGCTCACAATCGTTTGCTAAAAACCCAAATATTAGAATATGAGTGAACAGTGCATCGCTAAACTTAGCAGGCGTTTTAGCGAAATGCTAAATGTAAAAGACGGATGAAGTTCATCCGTTTGAGAAAATAAATCGAACAGACGGATGAAGAAACTCCGTCCTTGTCTTTTAAAATTTTAAAAAATTCTAGGATGCCATTTTAAAATTAAAAAAAAACAAAAAATAGTGGGACGGATCATCTTCATCCGTCCCACAATTTTTTCCACAAATTTTTTACCAAAATACCATTTTATAATTTACGAACATGTTATTTTACCAAAAAATGATGGGACAGATCATCTTCATACGTGACACAAAATTTTTCAAATTTTGTTTTTACCAAAATGCCATCCTAGAATTTATGAAACTACCATTACACACAGAAAAAAAAAAAAAAAGGCGAACAAAGGATTAGACGGAAGATATTATTCCGTCTCTTCTAAAAGTTGATTTTTAACAACTGCAACGCTCACCTTCAATTACTATTTGTTAAATTCTATATATGCAAATTTTAGGATGACTATATATGCAAATTCTATATATGCCAATTTTAGCGGTAACCAGTTGCACCCACCCACTCACCCACCCAACCAACCAATCGGGGTTACTCAAATAACCTTACTCAATTCATTAGTTGAAATTGTCGCCCAGCTGTTTCTTTGTAAGCATCTTCCTGCTCTCTCTCTCTTCTTCCATCTTCTACCCCTTCCTCCCCTCTCCTTCCATTAATTCCAAAAACAAATCTGATAATCAAATGAAAAAAACAGGATTCCAAATTTATTTAACCTTCTTTCCATAAAAAAAAAAGGAAAAAAAAAGGTTTCGCTCAAAGCAATGGATTGATTGTTTGATTGATTGATTCTTCTCCCAAAATCCCAATCACTAACTTTCCACGAACCCTCGTCAACCCTTTTCACACCATCCACCAATTAGGGTTTCCCTCCTATTTTCTCACCCTAGTTTCTCCCCCAAGCTCACCATCAAGATCTCACCTTTTTTGTTTTCCAACAAATTAAGATCTCACCTTTTTGGGCCCTCTCCTTCGTTTCATGGGCAACACATGTATCGGGAGCAGCACGAATTCCAAAGCACCCCCCAATCCCATAGTTCCAGTTTCCAAGAAGAGAATAACCAGTAAAAGTACCACCACCACCGCTACCTCCACCACTACCACAACAAACCATCCCAAATATACCTCTAAACAGCCCAACATGGCTCTGGTTTTAGGCCACAAGACCCCCAACATTCGCGACCTTTACACCTTCGGGCGAAAGCTCGGGCAGGGCCAGTTTGGCACCACCTATCTCTGCACCGAGATCGCGACGGGTGTGGACTACGCATGCAAATCGATATCCAAGAGGAAGCTGATATCGAAAGAGGATATTGAGGATGTGAGGCGGGAAATCCAGATCATGCATCATTTGGCGGGGCACAAGAATGTGGTGACGATAAAGGGGGCGTATGAGGACCCGCTTTACGTGCACATTGTGATGGAGCTGTGCTCCGGAGGGGAGCTGTTTGATAGGATTATACAGAGGGGGCATTATAGTGAGAGGAAAGCGGCTGAGCTGACGAGGATTGTTGTGGGGGTTGTGGAGGCATGCCATTCGCTTGGGGTGATGCATAGGGATTTGAAGCCGGAGAATTTCTTGTTGGTTAATAAGGATGATGATTTGTCGTTGAAAGCTATTGATTTCGGGCTGTCGGTGTTCTTCAAACCTGGTATGAGCTGAAAATAAATCATATTTGATGTGGTTGTTTAATAGTTATTGAATTATTATCGTTTTTTAAGATATATTAGATTTATTGGATAGTGGTAGGGAGAATGTCATAATTAAGTTGGCCGGTTTAAGCTCTTTCAATCTTTCCATTAGTAGTTCTTGTTGTTTGGTGTTAATTATGGAAAAAAGCACTATCAGTATGTGACTATATAAATACTTGTACCGGCAACTGTACTAATTTAGTAAGGTTCTTGGCCATCTTATCTGATGTTTATGGTTTTGGCTAAATGGATTGTACTTGAAGCATCACTAATTATAATTTGTCGGAATAAATATTATATCAAAAGCGAAATGACAATAATTTGGATTCTTTTAGCAAATGGACATCATAACATAGTGAGGAGTCTCTTGATTCAGTAAGTTTTTGATCTGTTAGAAGCAAGTATCATGTGGAACTGATTGAGCTCATCCAAAGATTTGTGCACTGATTGACTCTGGTACAACAGTCATATATGTCCTAAACAAACTTAATGCTGTAAAAATTACTGGCCTTAAAGTTGATAGGACTGAGTACACTTATAATGTACTATTCGTGTAACGTAGCTTGGGTTAATGGAGGAATGCCACATATCAATAAAATGCTTATAAAATGAATATTTTAGAATTGTGACTGGTCAGTCTTTATTTGTTAATTATGTTATCTGTTAATTTTTATAACCGGATGATATGAACTGTGTCCTGACCTCTTTTGTTATCTGTTAACTTTTATTTGCCTTGACCGTGTTTGTCTACCATGTTATTCTTAGTTTGATTGGTCTAGGTATAATGAACCAAAAACTGTGCAATATATATAAGTTAGAATATGTAGTCTAAACCAGTGTTAATAAAAAATGCCAAACCCCATGCGAGCTATGAACTGGAATGCACGTTCATATGCAGGAGCACAAGACTATTCGGCTATTTTCGGCAAGGAATTTAAAAGATGGTTTTCAACCGTATTTTTAATTGCTTTCCTAGTTAGAGATATTCTTGAATAATTTTGTAATTTCTTTCCATTAAAAATAGGTTAGATGTATTCTCTTTCTACAAGTTTAGTTTTCCTATTTGGCAGGTGTTAAGAGATATTTTTATAATAAGACTTCATATTATTTGCAATAAAAGAACTTTTTCTTCAAATTATCTTCTCGTGGATTCGAGAAAACTTGTTAATTCAAGGCCTGTAAGTTTGTATCAGAGCAAACACCCCATCTATCGTCTGTCCTGCATCACATTCCAAAACATGGTACATTGAAATGAATGTTCCAAATCTTTAACAATTCTTGAAGAGCTATTCATATGTACATCTGGGACTTGTGTTGTGTTTATATTGATAATTTAACTAATAAGAAATCGCTATGATGGAATTCTTACATAATCAAGGTTTATTAATTATTAACAAAAGGCACACTGTGCTCATTTTACATAATTGAACTGTAGTGTTATAACATATTATACATATAAATAAAGTCAAGGTTTATTAGTTGTGAACAAGCGGCACACAGAGCTCATTTTATTTAATCTGACTGTAACGTTGTAGGATTATATAGTTTGCAGGAAACTCTTTTGTAACATCATTAAAAGTATTCTTATTCCATATAATTCCATTCTGATCAAGTGAAGCTATCCTCGTTTGCATGAAACTCTTTTGCGTGAAATTATACACGCAACTCAATTGTCATTTCACGTATGAAAGCTATCCTCGTTCATGGTAACCCTGGTTTAAACCTCTACATATATGAGGAAATAACAAGAGCTATATTTAGATGCGACAAATGGATTGACAAGAATCTATGAAAATGATTAAAATAAGTTTCCAGAAAATCTGTCCTCTCAAGGAAGTCATAGATTGGAGGAACGTAAGTTTCTAACTTTTATTTTCTTGAAGATCTTCTTACTAACTTGAATCTTTCATACGGAACTAGCAAGAAAATTTCTTAATCTCTTTCATGCAGCCTTGTGCTCCATGGTGAGCGTATTTGTTCGGAAAATGCGTAATATTGTTGTGCTGATCTGATGGTCATACCTACAAAGGACTAAATTGATTCTGTCAACATCAACAGCCCATCCGCACCCTCCCAATACATGAACACATAAACGCATAATTTTATTTTATTTTATTTTTTGTTCTTTATTTTACTTCTTACCCTTTTTAATGTGGATCAAATTATCCATTGAGGTTTATTTCTCATTTATATTTGAGTTTCCTCACTGTTTGCCTATTTCATTTCCAATGTGTTTTGAGTGATCAATTTGACCTTTCTTTTTAATTTTTTAATCTTTCCACATAAATTTTGCCACTGAATGAACTTTTGTTTTTCACTTATTTAATTTTGTTGAGTATATAGTGAGCCTTGTTTTAACTCTACATGGTTGTTATGCAACTTCAGGTCAGGTTTTCACAGATGTAGTCGGGAGCCCGTATTATGTAGCTCCTGAGGTACTAAATAAGCATTATGGTCCAGAAGCTGATGTCTGGACGGCCGGTGTGATACTTTACATTTTGTTGAGTGGGGTACCACCCTTTTGGGCAGGTGTGGCATAATTTCACATGCTCATATTGTCTTACAGAAGAGATTGTACAAAATCTCAAAGAGTTATTAATGAACATTTCTCTTTAACAGAAACACAACAAGGCATTTTTGATGCTGTTTTAAAGGGAGTCATTGATTTTGATTCAGATCCATGGCCTTTGATATCTGATAGTGCAAAAGATCTCATCCAAAATATGCTCTGTTCTCATCCTTCAGACCGATTGACAGCTCATGAAGTGCTATGTATGTTAATTTATCTCATCTCATGGCTGAACAAAATTCATAAAATCTATTTTCTTGGTATGATATACGCTACTTTTACTTTCTTGATTTCTCCACATTCCAATTTGTCCTCTGTTATTGGTTACCACACTCAGGTTCAAGAGGATTTTGTTACTTTTTCAAACCTTAGTAACAGTAGCTTTTGATTCTGTTCTACTTACACGTTATCTTTCTTCGATCGGTGATGAAACCAAAATTTTATGCTTGAAGGTGGCGTGAGGAATAGTAAACATTCGAGAAGGATAATATATAATCTATACTTCTATATATCGAATGGGTGTTTCATCGACCTCCTCCCATTATACAACTTAATTATCCTTGTATTTTTTATTAATAATTATTTGACCATTATTACCAACTTGGAATTTTGCATTTTCACATGTCGGAAATTGGTCAACATTAATAATACTTTATGCTTCACATTATTAATTTTAAAACTAAAACACGTGCAAAGCACATAAACGTAATTTAGTTTATACCATTTAACTTTGAAGAAGGGAGGTATACATTAGAAATGTATTCTATAATGGAAGTTCGGAAGGAAAGGGCTACCTGCAGATGCTTTTCTCCCGAAAAATGGCAGTTTCATACATGGCTCATCTACAAAACATGAAACATAAGTTTTCAGAAAACCTATTTTCTTCTTTCCGCGTGCACACGCACACGCACACGCACACGCACATGGGGGTGTTGGTGGGAACAGATTGTGATTCCTGACTATATGAGATATGAACAATAATCTGGAAAGGTGATAAACCAGATCCCAACTATCATTTGCTATGGACGAAGGGGAAATAAAGAAGAATGGGGAATGGGGATGAGAAAAGGGTTATTGGTGGCAGAAACAACCTAATGCAAGAATCAAAATTAATGAACTAGGCCATGGCACTCTTATTGGTGGCAGAGACAGGGTTTTAAAAAGCTCAAAAAAGCTACGGTTATCCGTCGCTTAAGACTTAAGTGGCAAGGCAATGCTTAATTTGTGGAAAAACTTTTAGAAAGGCTGTAGGAGTTGATTATGCAGAAAGCGGTTCAAGAAAGTGCTCAAAACTGCTCAAAAGCTTGCTGAAGTGGCTCAAAGGTGTATCGCGTCAGTTCGCGTTTTAATAAAATTATTATTCAGTCAAATTTCTTACCCTTTTCTACCCGGCTCGTACAGGATACTTAAATACACTTGCTCTGAATGTCCTGATCCTCCTTTTGTTTTAAAATAACATTTTTTTCTGCTATTTTACGCCTTAGGCCATCTTAAGCAAAATTATCAGCCCACAGCTTTTTGAAACCTTGGGCAGAGATATCTTCTGGAAGTCATCTTGTACTGGATTGTATGGAATTTAGCCTCATCTGCTATTATAATTGTTAAAAAAGAAAGGTTAATACAATGAGCTGGTGAATTGGTTATGCAGTAGTATAATGTAAATAGGTTTTGATTGGTTTCATGACAAAGCATGTTTTGTTTTTGTTGCTTCCAGGTCATCCCTGGATATGTGAAAATGGGGTTGCTCCTGACCGAGCATTAGATCCTGCCGTCCTCTCTCGTCTCAAACAATTTTCAGCAATGAATAAGTTGAAGAAGATGGCTTTACGAGTAAGAAATTTTCTTTTTATCTTCTGAATGAGAAATTTTTAAAATGTACAATAGACTGGACAATTAATAAGGTTTTCCCCAAAGAAACTTGATTATTGACTCCATCTTCCGGTTTAGATCAGCTTAGTAGCTTTAATCACTGATTATACTTCAGAGTTTTTTATATCATAAATTCTTATTTGTTTTCTCATTCACTCTTAATTGATGTAGAACCATTCCGGAAGCTATGTAATGTTGGGTTAATCTGACCGAAAACTTAGGCATCTCTTTTTTGTGAAAGAGCAATCAATTAGAGCCCCACTTTCCACATCCAAAATGAATCCATGCCCCATCCACATCAATTAGTCTATGCTAAATAGCATCTGTTATATAATGGCAGATATATCCCACTTATGTCTAGAATATCATTTCCCATGGATTTGAAAAGTTGATGGCTTAAGTAAAAGGAGTATAAAAGAACCAAGAATTTTGACTGACCTGAGAAAATGGAAAGTTCTAACTTCTGTGCTGTCTTATTTGACCGGTATCAAGGCTACTTTATGAACTTAATGTTGGCCAGCTTGGATTTTCCATTCCCTATAAATTTTAATTTTAGTTATATACTTCTTACAAAAAGATGTTTTAAAATATTTTTGTACCTATTTTATTATCTGTTGTACATCCTTTCAGGTAATAGCTGAGAGCCTTTCAGAGGAGGAGATTGCTGGGTTAAGAGAAATGTTCACAGCAATGGACACAGACAACAGTGGTGCAATCACCTTTGATGAGCTTAAAGATGGGTTGCGGAAATATGGTTCTACACTGAAGGATACAGAGATACGTGATCTTATGGAGGCAGTAAGTCAACTTAGTTAAGAGTCACTACAAATACTTTTTATACTCAAAACTTGACACGTGTTGGAATGAGTAAATTAACTTTTAAGAAATCATTTACTTGTTTGGGGAGCAATGTCCGCAGTGTTTTGTAGTTCAAGAGTTTGATCCTTTAATTTAACATTTCAGATGGATGAGACAATGCTTTAATACTGCTGCTGCTGGTGAAATAGATATAATGCAATTGATATGGGTAAAAATAGAACCAAATCAGGACCGTTCAAATCGGGCACGAATCTTAAAGCTTTCAAGGGGAATACGGTAGTTTTACTAAAACGGGTTCGAAAATGGGAATTGGGTCTTATCCAAACCCGACCGCCCAAAACGAGTATGTTAAACTGGGTTGTCTTACCAGCCCAATGAGAATGGGTCTAGGTTGTTTAAATACGATTTAAACCCATGATTATCCATAAGAGGTGGTTCAAAAATTATCTCTTATCTTGGAGGAAGTTTAAACTATCCTCAAACCTTTCTTATCTTTTCATGAAGAAGACATAACTGATTCAATCCAAAAATATTGGGAAGTGGAGATAAATTATTATTTTGAAACTGACCAAAGCGACTATAAATACCTCCTATCTCCACTAGAAACAGGTAATCAGTATTTTCTCCACAAAAACTCTTTCAAAATCTTCTTGATTTCTGACTTGAGCGTTGGAGGGTCTGTCGCAAGGATCAAATCCGGTGTCTTAGACTTTTTACAGGTCAGCGGAGGTGATCGTCACCACACGAATCGAATCCTACAGCGCAAACGAGTCAGATCGTCAAGTCAATTGCAGTCAACACCGTTGAAAGTCGAAGGTTAAGTTCTTGATTATTTCTTTAAAGAATTTACATCATTTGGTTGCTCCCATACCGAAAAATGCCGCTACAGGTTGGTGTCGTCCGTAGGAACAAAGAAAATCCGACCAAATTTTACCGGTGAAAACAAGTTTCCAACATGCCTCCTAAGGGAAAAGGAAAGACGGCGGTCTCAAGCTGACGAGCCAACCCTCCTCCTCCACCTCCTCTTAAGGACCTTCCTCCCGCCTTCCAGCAAATGCAAGCTCAGTGAGAGGAGCCCCTCATTCAGCAGGTTCAGCCTCCACCTGGAGAAGCTGCACCGGGGGCTCTCGTCGGAGTCGTTCCGAACCATCTGCAAGGCTCTTTGTTGAAAACAGAGGATCAGTTTACACCTCTATCCTTTTCTCACTTCCTCAACCACAACCTGACCTTCGTCAGGTCATCGTCAGTCGCCAGTAGGGGTCTGACCTCCGAACCCACCTCAACGAGAGGAGGGCTCGTGAAGAAGCCTCTCATCCAGAGCAACAGGGGAGTAGGAGAAGCCCTTCTCCTTGGAGACCAAGATCCAGGCGAATTCCCTCTCCCAGGGGGCGTGGGAGAAGTCTCTCTCCCAAAAGACAAAGGAGATCCCCCTCTTCTATGGGGCGAAAAGATCGTCGTTCCCCAAGGGACCGCAGAAGAACTCCTCGAGAGATGAGGCGCCCAAGTCCAACCAGCAGGATAGCCCCTAGGACGGCAAGGGATGAGGGAGTGCCCATCACTAGAGCCAAGCTCCGATAGCTCAAAGATGAAATCCTTCAGGCCTTTGGTATAATTTCTCCTCAGGCCCGACAACCCAGTCCTCATCTCTCTACTCCTCTGCGATGCGAAGAGTTTTCTGAGTCCACCAGATTTGATCAGCAGGAGGATGTCGTCCTCCCGCGTTTCCGAAAGATGGAAGATCGCCTGGCATCGCTGAAGAAGAAAGGAGCAAAGCAAGAGAGGAGATATCGCCCCGTTAGACCTCCCTTCTCCAGGAAGATTATTGAGGCTCCCGTCCCTATTAACTTCAAGGTCCCGACATTTGAGCTGTACAACGGGAAGACTGACCCAGTAGGCCACATCCTAGGCAGTTAAAATCGGTTTTTGGAACTAATCGGTCTAGGAGCGATTAGTGATTAATCGGTTAATCGGAAAATAATCGGGGATTAAATCGGAAAAATTGTTATATATATAATTAAAAAAAGATATATCTTCATTATGTAGCAACCCTAAATCCTAACAAAAAATTATTATGAAAATATCAAATAGGAACATATAGTTATAGATAAAAAAAAGTACTTAGTTTGAGCTGAGTTTGAATTTTGGATGTGGGTTGGGTCGGGTTTGTTGGTGGGTTCCATCAAATAACAACAATCGGAGAAGAAGAGCAGTGCGAGCAACAAGAGGAGCAAATGCGGACCGGGTCAAGTATACGATGGTAAGAAGTAGCGACGATGGTTCGGGTTTAGGTTTGCTAGAGGAAGAAGAAGAGAATCAGTTTGGGTCTGGATTTTAAGATAATCAGTTTAGATTTGATTTTGCGCGAGGAAGAAGAGAGTGGCGATATGTCGAATTTGGGTTTGCACGAGGACCAGAAGCGGTTTGAATTTTAAATTTGAATTTTGAATTTGGGTCGGATTGAGCCCAAATAATGCAAACAAACATAAAAATTAGAGAAGAAGATTTAATCGGTTAATCGGTCACTTGAAATCGGTCGATTAACCACTAATCGGCCGATTAATCCCGATTAAATCCCTAACTATTGAAATATTATAAATCGCTAAAAAAATAATCGCTTAAGTACCGATTAGCGATTAATCGGGGATTAATCGGGCGTAATCGGGGATTTTAACTGCTTAGGCCACATCGAGAGTTTTAAAACTCTCATGATGATCCACCAAGCATCCGACTCCCTCCATTGCAAAACTTTTTTGGCAACCTTGAAGGACTCCGCACGAGAGTGGTTCTCTCGCCTTTCTCCGGGTTCCATATTTTCCTTCGACCAGCTTGAGGAGCTCTTCCTCACACACTTCATCACCAACCACAAATTGGAGAAGACTAGTGCTTCCTTGTTAGATATCAAGCAAAGGGACGGGGAGTCCCTCAAGAGCGATGTCCAACGCTTCACGACTGAGTCTAGATCCATCCCCTCACTTGATTCCGCGATGGCAACGACCGCGTTCAGATATAATGTCAAACATGACCTCAAAGCTTCCTTCGTCAAGAGACACTCCTCGGAACTTCTCTGACCTCCTTCAAAGAGTCGAGAGGTATATCCGAGTCGAAGAAGCAATTCGCCCCCCAGAGCTGAAGGTGTCTCCGTCCGGGAACAAACGGAAATGCACTAATGAATAAGAACCTCGAAAATCCCAGAAGGATGCCTCGAGTCAGCGACGCCCTCCTCTTATGCCTCGTTTTGAGAAGTATACCCCACTGAATGCAAGCATAACCGCCATCTTTAAGGAAGTTCCCCCCCTCCCCCCAAAATGAATGCCCCAAGCAAGCGGCGGGATAAAATCAGGTGGTGTGCCTTCCACAAAGATCATGGTCACCTTACAGATAATTGTTGAGCCCTTAAGGATGAGGTGGAGGTGTTGCTCCGATAAGGATACCTCGCCAATTTTTCTCAAACAAATGACACCGAACCTCTTCCTCCAAGAGGAGTGGAGAGGCTAATTGAGTTCCAGGAATCGGGGCGGATAGAGATATTTCATGCTATCCACGGAGGACCCATAGGGGGGAGCCTCTAGCTCGTCAAGAAAAGCTTTTGTTCGACAGGTGAACTCAGTGCACATCATCCCGCCTCCGAAAAGCCCAGGAGCTAGTATCATTTTCTTGGATCAAGATTTGGAAGGTGTCCGAATGCCTCTCTGCGACGCACTCGTGATCAGCATGTGTATGGAGACCATGAAGTTCGTCGGGTTCTAGTCGATAACGGCAGTTCAGTCAACATCCTCTTTCTGAATGTGTTCGAATGCCTCAAGCTTAAGCGGATCGCCTTAAGCCTGCCGGGTACACCTTCCATGGATTCTCCGGGGCCCCCGTGATGATCGAGGAAATTGTAACGCTTGATGTAACTTTAGGGATGGCTCCGGCTACTCGCACAGAAGCATTAAACTTCATGGCGGTTGATATGAAATCCGCCGACAATGCTATATTCGATCGCCTAGGATAAGTGGCCTTCCAAGCAGTCGACTTAGCATACCACCTAAAAATGATGTTTCCCATGGCCGCAGGAGTAGGGGAAGCCAAGGGGAGTCAGGAAGCTGTCGGGCATGCTATACTGCTACAATGGGGGGGCTTGGTCCTTCCCCTCGATGCCCTGGAACTCTCCCTTGATATGGGACAAGCCAGCTCCGAACTTGTGGACGAACTAGCAGAAATTTCCTTCTCCGAAGAGGATAAAGCTTGTTTCTGGGTGAGCAAGGCACTCCCCCGTCGAGTCAAGGAGCAACTCATCGCCTGCATCAGGGAAAATCGGGACCTGTTTGCTTGGACAGTTGAAGATTTTGTCGAGCATTGCCGAGGACTTAATTATGCATCGCTTAAGTGTGAATTCGGAAGCTAAGTCTGTCCAGCAGAAGCGCCGTAAATTTGCACCTGAAATGCAACAAGCCTTCAAAAAAGAGGTTAAGAAGCTCCTAGCGAGCCCGATTCATCCAAGAAGTTAGTTACCCCGACTGGCTAGCAAACGTCGTAATAGTTAAGAAGGCCAGTGGCAAATAGAGAATCTGCATAGACTTCACTGACCTCAACAAAGCATGCCTAAAGGATCCCTTCCCTCTGCCAAGCATAAACGCACTGATAGATGCCACCTCAGGCCATGAGTTATTAAATTTTATGGACGTATTTTCGGGATATAATCAAAAATCCAAGAGTGTGTTTGGTTTGTTGTTTTGAAAACTCTTTTCTGAAACTGTTTTCTGAAAAAGAGTGTTAACAGTTGTTTGGTAATATTTTTTCCTGAAAACCGTTTTCTGAAAACAGTTTTCTGAAAAAGAGTGTAAAAGTTGTTTGGTAATATTTTTTTCTGAAAATAGTTTTCTGAAAAAGAGTGTAAAAGCTGTTTGGTAATATTTTTTTTTTCTGAAAACTGTTTTCTGAAAAAGAGTGTAAAAGCTCTTTGGTAATATTTTTCGTCCTGCTGCCTCTCACGTATCTCGCTCCTTTTCATTATAGAAGTCACTTGCCACCGAACCTGAAATGAGAGAAAAACTTCGTCTCAAAATTCGTGCTCAAACACGATGTGCGGCTTAAATACAATAAAAAAAAGGAAGAGTGGTCGACGGTCTGGGTTCGGACCCGCTAAGGACCCAAACCCGAAAACCCATGCAACTTCTTCTTCCATGTGCTTTGGCACCAAAAATACCCAGCGAAAAACTCTAGCGTCAACCTCCTTCCATCTTCCTCGTCGCGAGCATCGGCCCATCTCCCATCCGCCGAACTCCTCTGACGCCGAGCTCCCTTACAGGAGAGTTTCTTCAACTCCAAACTTCGTTGAGCTCGAGTTCTACAATGCCGAACCACCATGGCCGAGCTCCACCACTTCTCCGAGCTCCTCTCACCTCGAAGAGATCCTTCAACTGCGAGCTCACCCCCACCATCTCTGAGCTTCGAACCCCCTTTCGTCGAGCTCCCCAACACTGAAGAGCTCCATCGAGCTCCCTACTTCGTCAACCTTCGCCGAGCTCAAACCCAACACTGCACTTCTCCAAGCTATCCCACCTCCAACGAACGTCGTGCTCGACCGCTCGCCGAGGCCACCGTCCAAGCTCATCCTTCCTCACCAAGTGTCTCCGACGCCGAGCACCTCTCGACTGAGCTTCGAATTCTTCGAGCTCGAATAACGAGCTCTCCTCCGCTGTCGTCGAGCTCTCCCATAGTCGAGCTCCACTCCCCACCTTCGCCGAAACTTCACTATCTCCGAGCTCTCTATCGTCATCATCAAGCTCCGCCATGACCGAGCTCCCTTGACTCCCAGTCTCCTTCATGAACTCATCTTCGGAGCTCTCTCCACTCGCCGACCTCCGTCGCCGCAGAGCTCCACCACTTTGACTAGTTTCGAGCTCCCCTCCCCTCCTCTGCCGTCATCGCTTCTTCCAAATCATCCTCGTAGAACTTGAGCCCACCTCCACCGAGCTCTTTGCGTCGAGCGCCACACCTCTACTGTCGCTAAACCCAACTCCAAGCCCTGCTTCTTTCGTCGTCGAGCTCTTCGCATTCGTCGCGGAGCTCCTCGCCAGACGAGGTCGGAAAGGGGGCGTGGTCGGGGGTGAGGCCAGAGTCGAGGACGGAGTAAGGGGTGAGCTCGAAGTGGAACTGGGAAGGTGCGAGACGTAGAAGAAGGCAGAAGAAGGTGCCTCGTGAAGAGAGAGAAGAGAGTGTAAAAGATGGGTGCCTCGTGAAGAGAGAAAAGAGAAGGAAAAGAGTAAAAAGACGTTTTGTGAAAACACTTTTCACAAAAGAACCAAACCAAACAGGTTTTCGTTTTTTATAAAAAGAAAAAATGAAAAAAACTTCAAACCAAACACACTCCAAATGTTCCTGCCAGACATCCTGAAGACGTGTTTATCACCAATCAGGGACTTGCTATCGAGTTATGCCATTCGGGCTGAAGAATGTCGGGGTTACATATCATTGTTTGGTGAACCAAGTCGTCAGAGAACATATCAGCCGAAACATGGAAGTGTACGTGGATGGTATGCTCGTGAAGTGCCTTAAGAAAGAAAAACTATGTAGCCGGCCTCCAAGAAGCATTCAATGTACTACAGATCAACAACATGAGGTTGAACCCCTAGAAGTGTGCCTTTGAGGTTGTCTTGGGGAAGTTCTTGGGATTTATGGTGAGTCAGAGAGGAATTGAAGCCAATCCTGAGAAGTTCAAAGTCATCCTCGACATGTCTCCTCCAACCACAGTCAAAGACGTTCAGAAGCATACAAGCTGACTCGCTGCCATTGGACGCTTACTATCCAAATCGGGGGAGAAATGCCTCCTTTTCTTTAAAGCTCTTCGGGGAGTGAAGAATTTCATGTGGGGGATAGAGCAGCAAGAAGCTTTCGAGAGCCTCAAAGAACACCTTACCCAACCTCCCATCTTAAGAAAGCCGACACTCGGAGAAACCCTTTACCTCTACTTGGCTGCATCGGAACAAACCCTTAGTGCTGTATTGGCGAGAGAAGAAGATCAGGTGTAGAAGCCGATCTACTATGTAAGTAAGGTGCTCCACGATGCTGAACTCCGGTATTCGAAGAAGGAGAAGATGGTCTATGCCCTAGTGACGGCTGCCCGAAAGCGCAGACCATACTTTCAAGCACATTCCATATGGGTCCTCACCGATCAACCACACAAGCAAGTCCTCCACAAACTTGAAAGCTCAGGGAGACTCATGAAGTGGTCAATTGAGTTAAGCCAACATGATATCACCTACCGTCTCAGAACCACAATTAAGGCCTAAGCTTTAGCTGAATTCATCGTCAAGAGCACAATCCCCGATCCTCCCCAGGAAGGAGACAACCCCCCACTGTAGAGCGTGTACATGGACGGGTCTTCTTGCCTCGAAGGGAGCATAGCTGGGGTTATCTTGATTGGTCTTGATGAGTTCGTACTGTAATACTCGCTATGCCTTATTTTTCCAGCTCCAAATAATGAGATCGAGTATAAAGCCCTGATTGCCGACCTCCTTCTAGCAATAATGCGGTGGCACAAAGAGTTGGAGGATTCAGTGACTCCCAATTAGTGGTGAACCAGATTCGAGGAGAATACGAGGCGAGGGATGACCGTATGGTCAGGTGCTTAATGTATGTAAAGAAGATCATGACTACCTTCAAAGAAGTTGAAGTCACTCGCATTCCGTGAGAAGAAAACGGGCAAGCAGATGCCCTCTCCAAGTTTGCCACCTCGTCGTTTGACGGACTCGACCACACTGTGCTGATTGAAGTCCTACTCAGACCAAGCACTGAAGAAGAAACACTGGAGTTCATGCCTATAGCCCCTCGAGCACCCGAAGATTGTTGGAAGAAACTTTTAGTTGATTTCCTCGATAAAGGGATCCCTCCCTGTGGATACCAAAGAATTGTGAATTCGGATAAGGGCTCAAAGGTACATACTTATAGAAGGGATCCTCTATAAGCACTTTTATACTCGAGTTGATGGTCGACCATACCTTCGGTGCCTCTCCCCCGAAGAAGCCAACTACGCCCTAAAAGAAGTTCATGTGGGGATAGGCGGTAGTCATCTTGGTGCAAGATCTTTCGCACGGAAGGTACTCAGTCATGGTTACTACTGGCCCACCTTTCTTGGAGACGCTCCAACCTATGTCCGTCAATGCATCCCCTGTCAGAATACTTCTCTATCAAGCGAATCCCCCAAGCCAACCTTTGTTCCATGTCAAGCCCCATTCCATTCGCAATGTGGGGAATGGATCTTCTTGGGCCCTTCCCCCTGCAACCGGACAGCGAACCTTCTTAGTGGTCGCTATCGATTACTTTACAAAGTGGATAGAAACGGAACCACTTGCAATAATCATCGAGCATGGAGTCCAACAGTTCTTCTGGAAGAATGTGGTTTGCTGATTCGGGATCCCCCGCACCCCGATCACTGATAATGGGACTTAGTTCGCTGGTAAGGGGTTCCGCAAAGTTTGCACCGACCTAAGTATTGAGTAGCGTTTCTCTTCAATATCACACCCCCAGATCAATGGTCAAAGCCGAGAACACCAATTGTCAAATTTTAGATGACCTCAAGAAGAGGCTTGTTGAAGACCCAAAGGGACAATGGGTTGAAGAACTCCCAAGTGTGCTCTGGTCTTATAGAACCACGAAGAGAATCCCCACGAGAGAATCCCTGTTCAACTTAATGTTCGAAACAGAAGCTCTCATTCCTGTAGTAGTAGGAATACCTTCTCATCGCCTTCTCTTGTTCGTTGAAGAACAAAACTCGAATGACATTAGAGCCAATCCTAACCTCCTCAATGAAGTCCGAGAGAAGTCTACCCTCAGAAGACATATCTACCAACAATGAGTAGAAAGATTTTATAATAAGAAAGTTTGCCCAGCAAACATTTAGGATGGAGACATGGTCTTCCGAAAGCTCGAGATATCGAATTCCCGAAGGAAAAGGAAACTTGCCCCTAACTGGGAAGGACCATACAAAGTCTCACAAGTAATCTGCCCAGTGGCCTACCGACTTGAAGACTTGGGGAAAAAATGATATCCAGAATTTAAAATGCTGAGCACCTCATTAAGTACAAAGAGAGCGCTTAACGCCATCGTGTAATAGTTAGCATCAAACATGTAATAAAGACCGATGACTATAACGGTCACACCTTGTAATAATTGGCTTGCATTGAAGCAGCCGCTAAGTTTGAATCTTTCAATAAAATTAGTCTTTTTTTTGCAAAATTTCTTATAATACATCAACTCCTTGAAAAGTTCAACCTGAGGAGGTAATAAGATAGACACATGGTACGTGCTCAAGCAAATACCATTCAGTCACCAAGCACTCCAACTGACAATTGCGGGATCCGTCCAGGATCTATAAAGTCGCACGGACACGCTTACCCCTGAGCAAGTGTGGGGTACATCTCACCGTACGAGTGCCAAAAATCCGGATAGGTCCCTAGCCATATGCCTCCGAGCAAGTGTGCAGGGTTCTGTTCGCCACTCAAGTGCTCATAAAACTCGTCGTCATTACTGTTCGGAGTCCACTCGTGGTTTATAGGACCACTTTAGCCACTTGTCCCCGAGCAAGAAGGCAGGATTTGATTTGCCGTTCGAGTGCTCCTGAAACAACCCGGACAGGTGCGGAGTCCATTCGTGGTTCATGGAACCTCTCTAGCCACGTGCCTTCGAGCAGGTGTGCGGGGTTCGGTTCGCCACTCGAGTGCTTCCAAAACTCTTCATCATTATTGTTTGGAGTCCACTCACGGTTCATAGGACCACTTTATTCACTTGCCCCCGAGCAAGAAGGCGGGGTTCGGTTCGCCGTTCGAGTGCTCCTGAAACAATCCGGATAGGTCCGGAGTCCACTCGCGGTTGATAGAGCTGCTTTGGACGCTTGTCCAGAGTAAGAACGCAAAGTTCACCTCGTCATTCGAATGCTCCTTAAACAAATACAAACTCAAAAAAAAAAACACCTCACAGCTCCATTTGCTCAAAACACTTATGAAATCTTATTTCAAAAAGAGGAACTTGTTTACAAGCTTTACTGAGAAACGAGCCTCTTTAGGTTACAAAATCTCGTTCAGTGCCATCCTAACTCTTTCTTGGTAAAGGGATGCTCCTCTTGAGGGACACGCGGCCTACAGCTTCCAGTAAACACCCGAGCACTATTTTGTTCTCTTGAACCGTTTAAGGAGATATCTAGACCCGCGAGTTGGGTCGTACCTTCGGGACCCACTGCTCTTGCCGCCCCTTCAACTGATGCCCCGCTAGACTAATCGGTCACTCCGCTTTGAGCGTCTCTCGGATTTTGTGGACTCTAGGCAAATGTAGGGCCAGCTCGTGGAATGATCTCCCCTGAGCATGCTCTTCACGCGAACAAGAAGTGCTTCTAACATTACTACCCTCAAGAAGTCATCTTAACCGATGAATTTCCATCTCTTGTTTAAGCAGCCTCTCTCTAAGGGAATCATCCCTCACTTTAAGTTTCAAACGAGGCACGCTAGCATACGTGGAACCACCTGGCCCGGCTCCCGCAGAAAATTCGAGGATTGTTCTCCTAAGATGAGCCACTTCTAAACTCCTCTCAAGTAATATGTTCTTCAGTTCGTATCTTTCAGTGGTAGCCGCGAGCAAAGAGCGACGAAGGACTTTAAGCCTCGGGGAGTCTCTAGTGGTGGCTTCCTCCAAAGGATGATCTTCTACACTGGCTGGAGGCACCTCTTGTAGGATCTCGTCGTTACGTCTCGCTTCTATATCCCTTTGGGACAAGACTCTTCTCATGTGGTTGAGCTCCGCTTCAGCTTTTGAAAGCCTCTCCTGTGAATGAGCAAGTCCCAATTCAGTCACATGGAGCTTGGTACGGAGGAGGGCAACCTCGTTGTCGTAAAGAGCATGTGCACTGTGCACGACAACCTGCTGGCTAAAAGAATGGTAGATCACTCTAATGGAAATAACCAAAAGTCACAAGACCCACAAATACTCAAGGAGCTCAAATGCCACACAAAATGTGAACTAAAAGAAATTTCATTGCAATGTAAATATACAAGCGGTGGCGAGTCCGCAATTAGGCATCAATACAAGAGCAAAAAACAAAATAAAGCCAACTAGCTATGAGAGAAGTCAAGGGTCCACCTAGGTCGACTGATCCACGGGAGGAGTAGACTCATGATCGCTTTCCTCATCTGCCCTCAGAGCAACTACTATGGCGGACATGAGATCCGCTACAACGTTCTGCTCCTACTCCTCTCCCTCGTCCTTTTCCTCGTCGTCGTCGGGAACGAGATCATACAGAGAGTACCCCGAACGATCGAACATTGGAAAGCGCGTTCCAACGTGCCGAAGAGCCCTGACGTATGCCTTCTCCATGTTCAAGGCCAGGTACCCCTCGGCTTCGTCCCTCACTGCCTTCACCGCATCCTTTCTCCTTCGCAGCACTCCCTCTCCTTGGTTGCGAGATCGCTCTCTCGGTTCGCCCTCTCCTTCTCTTGGACTATTTGATCATTCACCTTCGTCAAGGCCGACTCCAGCAATGTGATCTGTGTCGCTTCGGTCTCCGATAGGCTCTTCGCTTCCTCCAAATTCTTAGCGATCTTCCCCCGCTCAGCTCGGTCCCTGTCACTCGCCGCTCTCAGCTCATTCTCCTGCTCTGCCACTCGCTCCAACAAGTGGCTGAAGTGGCAAGTGATCTACAAAAAAAAGATTCAAAGTTACAAAGGGAAAACCAATTCTATTACTTCGTAAATCAAGTACCAAAATCAAATATTGAAAGCCTACCGCCATGTTAGCCCTGGCTATCTCCAAGGCGGCGGCATCCACAGACCCCGCATCCATCGCCACCATATCCTTCGGGGTTGCAAGGTGATGGACTGCCTGCATACAAGTAGCTGAGTCCCTGAGGAACCTATCGTGCTTCATCACTCATCAGTCCAGGACAAATAGCTTATTGTGCTTGGTGAGAATCGCTTCCGTTGCTGCGGTAAGGGGTGGAGCCTCGAGCGCAAGAGCCGATCCAAAGTGAATCCCCGGCGGAGGGGCAGGTGAAGCGGAAGGTGGAGACTCTAAGTTCACCACTCGGGAGGCGATCGTGGGACCCCTAGCAACCTTCACTGCTGAAGGTTTTATAGTCCTCTTCTTCTCCTCGGGGGCTTTGCCGCTCAACCCCGCATGCTTGGAAATAATTGCATTGAAGTCCATGCCAACCGCTCCTGCGAAACAAGACACAAAGTGATTAAAACGAAAAAATGAAGAAAAAGAAGTAACCACGAAAGCGAGAATAAGGAACAAAGGAAAATCAAAGATGCATACTAGGGTTGATCGTACTGAGACCCCCCTGAAGAGAAACTCCTCTATCACTTCCTTCCAACTCATAGCGGGCCAATCTAAAAGTATTTTAACTATTTCGTCCTCTTCTGGACTTAAGATGGGGTCGACCTTCACTCTCTTTGGCACCTTTTCTCTCCACCTCGTAGGAATCACCCACGACTCACGGCTCTGAACAAGAAAATACTCGTCCTTCCAGTGTTTAATTGAGTTGGAGTTGTCAATCATCTTCACCCCCCGACGGGGAGTAAGATAGTATCTAATATCCGACCTATTTTTCTGATGAATCTTGTAGAGCCTCCTCAAAACATTCAATCGAGGCTCTATCCCCGCCGCATGATAGTGCAACACAAAGCCATTCACGTGTCTCCACATGTTTGGCATATACTGAATAGGGCTTAGAGAATACCAGCGGAGAACTTCGGTCATGAATGAGGGCAGGGGGAGACGGAGGCATACATGCTCTGACACCCGGGCCTGGCAAGATAAGATCGAACACCCTTGGGATCATAAAACACTCCCGAATGCTACTCAAATCCTCCTCTGTGAGCATCGAGGAGATGTCATCCACCTCGGAGTGCTCACGAGGCTCGTTCTCCTCGTACAATGGTGCCATCTCGTGCACCACTCTCGACAAAAGATCGGCGGAGTAGTCCCGATCACTGCCAAGACTCGTCAATGGGCTAGGAAGCCTACCCAACGCCCCCACTTCTCTCTTTCTCTCCACCATTGTCTCGACCACAACCGACTCTGCCACTTTCTTCCCTTTATCTACTCTCGAAGGCGGAACTAGTTGCCTATCTCCACCCTGGCTAGAGGGGGAGGTCTCATCTCCCGAAGATACCTAGACATCTTTGATAAAATAACATATATATATATATATATATATATATAAACAATTTTTTTTTACCTTGGATTTGACAGCTACGGTCGGAAAGTTCGCTGGAAAAAACAACTGCCCCGCCGCAATGACTCACTAGTCTGCCGGAGGAGGAAAAAAAATTGAGGAGAAAAATGAGAGAATGGAGAGAGAATGAGGGGCGACGATTGGGCTCTCCATGGGCCCCCAACTGTTAGGAAAACCCAAGAAGCCAAACAGTCGCGAAGGCAACAAGTCAAAAGAAGTCTAACAGTCTGGGAGATCAAATGCCAAAAATTGTTGACTGGTTAACGATCAACAGTCAACGGAACACGTGTCGCGCAGCCGAACCATCTCCAACGTTTAGGGACTAGCGCGAGCAAACGTGCCCCCGATCATGAAATCACCAAAAATCGTTGACTGGTCAACGGTTAACGGGACATGTCGCGCAACCGAACTACCTCCAACATCGGTGACAAGTGTCGAGTAAATGTGCCCCCGATCGTGAAATCATCAAAAATATATGAATGGTCAACGGTCAACGGGACACGTGTCGTGCAGCCGAACCACCTTAAACGTTCGGTGACAAGCGTCGAGCAAACGTGCCTCCAATTGACAAAAAACAAAAAATCGTTGACTGGTCAATGGTCAACGGTAAACGGGACACGCTTCGCACAGCCGAACCACCACAAACGTTCGGTGACGAGCGCCGAGCAAACGTTTTCCCGATCGCGAAATTACCAAAAAATCGTTGACTGGTTAATGGACAACGGTCAGTGGGGCACGTGTTGCGCAGCCGAACCACCTCGAACGTTCAGTGACAAGCGCTGAGCAAACGTGTCCCCGATCGTGAAATCACCAAAAATTGGACTGGTCAACTGTCAACGGTCAGCGGAACACGTGTTGCGCAGCCGAACTACCTCCAATGTTCGGTGATGAGTGTCGAGCAAACGTGCCTCCAATCGAAAAATCATAAAAAACCATTGACTGGTCAATGATTAGCGGGATACGTGTCATGCAGCCGAACCACCTCAAACGTTCAGTGACAAGCGCCGAGCAAACGTACGCCCGATCGTGAAATCACCAACGGTCAATGGAACCGTGTCACTTCGCCGAACCTCTCTCTCGTTCGGCGCTGCGTTCCGAGCAAACACGCTCCCGATCTAGGCAGGAGCATTTGGGCATTAGACTGGTCAACAGGTCCCTACCGTTCGATCTCCGTGATTTTCGCGCCTGCCTTGGTCAGCGCATCAGATTCGACCCTGTCATTGGGTAATTATTAATTAATTATTTATTTATTAAATCGAATTAATTATTTAAAATTTTCAAAAAAGTACTTAAAAATTGTAAAAATTAATCAAAAATTCTAAAAATAATTATTAATTCAGAACAATACTTTTAAAATTCCGAAAAATAATTTTTAATTTAGAATAATTAATCAAAATTTTCGATAATTAGTTATTAAATCTCGAAAATTGAATAAAAATTTCGAAAAATTATAAAAAATTCAGATTTTTTTGGAAAATTCACAAAAAATCCAGAAAATTATACAATTAATTTTAGGTATTTTATAAACCCATAATAAGACGGTTATACCTCGAGCAAGATCCATACTTCCTCGAGAACTCCGATACATTTTGTAAATTCTTAAAAACGGGCGAGCTACTACTCAAAGGCTGTAAAATTTAGTCTTTGGGAGTGGGGGGCTTGTGATATGGGTAAAAATAGAATCAAATCGGGACCGTTCAAATCGGGCACAAATCTTAAAGCTTTCAGTGTCAAAATGGTAATTTTACTAAAACAGGTCCGTAAACGGGAATTGGGTCTTCTCCAAACCCGACAACCGAAAAGGGGTCTGTTTAACTAGGTTGTCTTACCAGCCCAATGAGAATGGGTCCAGGTTGTTTAAACACGATTTAAACCCATGATTATCCATAAGAGCTAGTTCAAAAACAATCTCTCTTATCTTGGAGGAAGTTTAAACTCTGCTTAACCATTCTTATCTCTTCATGATGAAGAGATAACTGATTCAATCCAAAAACACTGGGATGTAGAGATAAATCATTATCTTGAAACTGACCAAAGCGATTTTAAATACCATCTACCTCCACCAGAAATAGGTAATCAGTATTTTCTCCACAAAAGCTCTTTCAAAATTTTCTTGATTTCTGATTTCTGACTTCAGCATTAGGTCTGTCGCTAGGATCAACCCGGTGTCACTTTTTTGCAGGTCAGCGGAGGCGATCGTCACCACACGAATCGAATCCTACGGTGTAAACGAGTCAGATTGTCAAGTCAATCGCAGTCAAAGGCAGTCAAACACCGTTCAAAATGTCAAGTTCTTGATTGTTTCTTCAAAAAATCCACATCATCTGGTTGCTCCCATACCGAAAAAGCAGCAACAGCAATGTTATAACAATTTTCGTTAAATGAGTAAGCCGTTTGGAAGTGTCTTGGGGATGTAGGAGTGGGTTGGCTAATAAAATTATTTAATAAAATTTTGAGGGCTAAGAAAATGTCCGATGAATGGAGAAAGAGTATTTTAGTACCTATATATAAAAATAAAGGAGATATACAAAGTTACTCAAACTACCGAGGAATTAAATGAATGAGTCATACGATGAAAATATGGGAGAGTGATCGAACATAGACTGATACTAGAAACTGCACTGTCTGAGAATTAGTTTAGGTTTATGTCTGGGAGGTCAACAATGAAAGTAATTTATGTACTAAGAAGACTTATGGAAACATATAGGGAAAAATAAGAAAATCTACGTATGGTTTTTATAGATCTATTTCATGAATCGTATCGTGGATTTTTCTATTTCATTTCAATTGTATAATAATTATTCCATCCACTTTCCTCCTTGGATCCCAACAAAGGCCAAATTTCTTAAGTTATGAAAAAAGCATATGTTAAAGTCCCTAGAGACAGTATGGAGAGTGTTAAATGATTAAAGAGTAACTATTTAGTATATTGAGGTAATTAAGGATATGTATGAAGGGGCAACGACCACAATGAGAACAATCACAAGAGAGGCCAACGATTTTCTTATTATAGTAGGTTTACACCTAGGTTCAGCTTTAAGCTCCTACCTCTTTACTTTGGTTATGGATGAATTGACGTGAGGAATACAAGATGAGGTGCCTTGGTGTATATTTTTTGCCGATGACATCGTCTTAGTGGACAAGACTAGAGCAGGTGTCAATGCTAAATTAGAATTGTAGAGAGAGTTTGGATGCTAGAGGCTTTAGGATAAGCAGAACTAAAACAGAGTATATGGAGTGTAATTTTAGTGATATTCGGAACACAACTGAGGAAATAGTGAAACTTGATGGCCAAGAGATACCTAAGAGAGACCGTTTCCGATATTTATGCTCGATTATACAAAGAGATGGGAAGATTTGTGAAGATGTTATACGTAGGATCCAAGCAGGGTGGCTTATGTAGAGAAATGTCTGTGGAGTTTTGTGTGACAAACGTATACTTTTGAAGTTGAAGAGAAAATTTTATAAGATGGCTGTTTACAATGATATATGGAGCAAAGTGTTGGGCAACAAAGAAACATGTCCAAAAAATGAGTGTAGCGGATATGAGGATGTTAAGATGGATGTGTGGTAAAATAAGGAAGGATAGAATTAGAAACGAGTATATACGAGACATGCTAGAGGTAGCTCCAATCTAAAGATAAGTTAAGAGATAATCGCCTCAGGTAGTTTGGACATGTCACACGTAGATCTAGTAGTGCCTCCGTTAGAAAGAGTGATTTGATAAGTATTGAGGGTAGAGTTAGGGGTAGAGAAGACCTACACCAACTTGGGTGGAAACGGTGAAAAAAGATATGATAGCTTGTGACCTTACAGAAGATTTTGCTCTAAACCGAGAAGAATGGAAAACCAAGATTCATGTAGCCGATCCCAACTAGTTGGAAAAAATGCTTTGTTGTTGTTGTTGTTGTTGTTGTTGTTGAGTAAGCTGTGTGATAGGGTTCTCAAAGACTGCATGAGAATCATTAGCTTATGGGGTTAGATAATTATACTGTAGGTCTATCGGAAACACTCAGGGGGAGGAGGCACCAATGGGACTAGTGTAATTTTCAAATATGAGAAGGTAGTGTAGGGATGTGAAGTCTTAAGAGTGATCTTTATGATTGCCTTCTCCAATTAATAAGGGGTCATCTATGGACCACAAGCCTCAACAAGAGAGATGGCAAAATTTTACAATCAGACTATTGACCTGTCATCCTCTCTTATTTAATGCTAAATTCTTCGTCAAGGAAATCAATGGCGGGAGGGACCTGATGTAATCATAACTGACCAGATGTCTTAATTATCAGACATTAGCATTGGGCTAATGTAATCGTAACTGACCAGATATCTTAATTATCATAGACATTAGCATTAGCTTAGAAGAAGGAAAGACAGGTTTGCATTGGGCTTGTTCGAGAAATGGTATTAGAGGGAAAAGTAGAAAGCACATGTAGAACACACAATAGATACACACACACAAAAAGAAGAGAGAACACTGGAGAGTCTCTAGAAGTTGTGTTTGAAAAAAGAACTTGGAAAATAAGGTTTTTACGATCCATACATCCTGTCTAGGTTACCAACATCTAATGCATACATTTATTTTCTTTTAATTTGAGAAAGGTGAAATGTATAGGTTCCATTAAGACGAACAGGAGAGAGGGCCCATGGAATTGGAAATTCAAGTTTCTAGTTTCATTATTTAAATTAAATGTGTCAAACATGGAATCTTGGGAAATATGATTTGAGATTCCACGAGGTTTCCTCCATATTCTGCTTGCCAAACATGACTGTAGGAAACTACATTTCTGTTGAACATGGATAAAGCTAAAAGACAGAATAGTTTAACTCTAGAAAATGTAAAATTTGTGAGAAGATTTCAAGCTTCCTTGTGGAAGATGAACTTCTTTGGTAAAGCACTTGCTTGAGATGGGAGAAGTCACAACTTTGCAGGACTGTGAGACATTCTTGACACACACATACACAGGCTGAGAGGCATGCAGACACAAAAGAAAAAGAAAAGGACTGGGAGGCATGCAAGACCCAAGAATAAGATGGAAAGCAAAAATGAATGAATAAGTGGATGAAAGAAGGAAAAACAATGAAGACTATGAAAACAACAAGCAATATTGCCTGCATTTGTGACCTTAGTTTCTTCTTCTCTAGGAAAGTTTGACCTTTCTCTTATACGCTGAGGGTGAAGGCCGCTAGGTGGAGCCTTCCTCATGAGTGCTTACATGCAAAATGAAAATGACGCTGAGAATAAAGGCAAGAGTTATGTAATGTAAAGTACCTCTGTTGCTTAGAAAGTTCGTTTTGTTTGGCTTCCTCAAGCAATACAATATTAGTTGGATTGTGCTTGAATTATGTCAATGGTTCTTACATAACTTTCTATAATAGCTTGGTCTTTGATCGTACTCTCCGACCCCACCGTTTAAAATTCTTCTGATACGGCCGAAATTTCGACCAAAATTTCGTTTCGGCTAGCTTGCCGATACGAAATCACATTTTATACTCTACATCGTTTTGGACCGAAATGTGTAAGATTTCAACCGAAATTACCGAAATATCGGCCGAACTATTGCCGAAATTGGCAGAATATCAGCCGAAATAGACAAATGTTATTGTGAATATATTTAAAAATTTTGTTTAACTTTTTGCATATATGTCTTTCAATATAGGACCTTAAATTAAAGTAATGTGAGGATTTTGTATCGTTATTGTTTGTATATATATGCAAAGTCAAGTAAGTTTATTAACTAATATATTTTTTCTAATTAATGCAAATTCAATTTAGTTATATACTTATATTACATTCTCTACTATATTATTGTTAAATTATGCGAAGATTTACCGTAATTGATTCATGTCATTAGTTACATTGTATAGTATTTTATATGATAAATGACATGTAGGACATATAATATCTTATTTATTAACAAAAAATATATATTTATTGAGTATAGGAAATGAACATCCGATATGATCACATTTTTCCGAGATCTCCGACGATATCTCCGATCCGAGACGAAACACCCCTTTGCCGAGACGAGTCCGAAATGCGAGATTTAAAACCATGCCGACACCTGATGTGGTTGCTTGCTTCTTATTACCATAAACAACTAAGTTCGATCATAACTTATCAAAGATAGATTTTGTACAGAGTTTAGATAACCAAAATCTGGGACATACAACTTGGACAGCCCAGAAAGGTTGACTTTTTTAAACACAGATTGAAAAGCTTACTACATCATTTCTTGGAGAAGAACTAACGGTGATGTAAGTTATATTCTTCTGTAGAAATATTAAGTACTTGCTGCAAAGAAGTATGTACAAATTGGAGTGGTTATGGATGCTGATGCCATCTTGTGTACTTTGCTGCACTAGCAAACGTTGGTAACCTGAATCTTTTGATAATGCATCTGGACAGTTAAAACTTGCGGACCTCCTCCCTTCTTTCAAATCACTCTTGTAATTCTTGATTAAATGAAGGAAAAAGTTTGTTGGAGCCCCACCTCTTTTCCCATAGAAGTGATGCTGGTTATGGAGATTGGAGAGTGAGAATCATGAACAGGGCAGACAATGGACTTTGTCTTCAGTGGGTCTTACCTCCTAAACAATAAGTTGAAATATTCAAGTAACTGGAAAATCTTGGCCTTTTTTTCACATGTACAGTTGTGTGGCTAATCTAGTTATATAATAATTTCCTTGAGATTATGTCAACTCATTAGCAAAAACTCTGCATGTAGGCTGATGTGGACAACAGTGGTACTATCGACTATGGCGAGTTCATTACTGCAACAGTACATCTCAACAAACTGGAACGCGAAGAGCATCTAGCAGCAGCTTTTGCATATTTTGACAAGGATGGAAGCGGTTACATCACTATTGATGAGCTCCAACAAGCTTGCAAAGAGCATAACATGCAAGATGTCTACCTCGAGGATATTATCAAAGAAGTTGATCAAGATAATGTAAGTATACTACCATTTAGAATATTCCCACTGTAAAATCTTAGCATAGATATGATTTATACACTTCTAAAATCAAAAGACATGATATTTATTCATTTGTTACACATTAGTCTTTCATTTGTTATGCATTAGTCTGTGTGTGCTTGAGTTTGTATATTTATGGAAAAAATCTCTCATTTGATGCATGTGAAAGCCTATATAAATGTTGTCAAGACATATGTAGTTATACCAGTTAATTATCAGTGATTTCTTTTTAGCAGCTACCAGATATCGGTCAGTAGTTTTCACAAGTTATCATGTTAACTACTTTGGTAGTTGGTAGTCATATTCTAATTTCAGGAAAGCTGATCAAAAAGTTTAATTTATCCACTACTTAAATTCTCGGAAACCGGTGATTTTCCTTTGAATACAATCCATAATCACCAATCAAATCTTTTACACCGATAATCCCCTTTCTATTGTTTCCTCCAAAAATGGTGAACACAATTTATTTGATTTGTGGATCTTAACCTTCATTTAATCATCAGTATTATTACCTTTTCTTCAATATCCAGGATGGCCGCATCGATTATGGGGAATTTGTAGCTATGATGCGAAAGGGAAATATGGGTAACATTGGTATGGGACTTGGACGACGAACCATGAGGAACAGTTTGAACATAAGCATGAGGGATGCTCCTGGTGCTCGCTAAAAATCTTTCCATGTACAGATTCAGAAACGTCTCTCCTTAGCCTGTTCCTTTTCCTCCCTGTTTTTTATTAGGATAGTGAATTGTAAAAAAAAAAAAACCTTATTTGCTGATTGTGTTAATAACTATGTTAATTTATTGATGAAATCCAGAATGAGTGTGATATGCTAGGTTTAAACAGATGATTCCATTTGTTCAACTTGTTTTTGTTTGATATTAATATAAAATATTTCTAAATATGGGAAATATTGCCTAATAATACATGCTAATGTTATTATAGTTGCAAATAACACATCTAAAACAGTCTTGTCTCTAATCATTGAAGTAGTTCTTTCTGAAGCCCGTCGTGACTCATGGCTAATTGGAATCTGTTCTACACTGATATTAAGGTCCTTAAGACTCAGAAGGCGTGTTTCAATTGTTTCTGCCTGATAGTTGTGTTTTAAAATTGGTGAATCTTCTGCAGTTTTTTTATTTCAACTTTCATATGAAATATCTGTTGCATTATTCCTGCCCCGTCACTCTCAATTCTGTGAAGGATCCCCATAGCCAACCCAAAATATATTGAATTTTTTCCCCAAGCTAAGCCACTTTTCCACTCTCAAACTAAGCCACTTGCCAACTAATTCTTTGGGTGAGTCACTCTGCCACATCAGCTATAATCGTAGTTTTCAACTGTGACTTTTTCATTGAAATTTTTGAGTATGCTGCAGTTGTCATATGCGGCAACAGTCCAAATCGTTGCCGCGACTGTTGCCGCGGTTGGAAATAGTGACAATGTGATCACAATGTATCACAGAAGCTACATTTAGTCTTTAGAGAGCACAAGCTCTTTGGAAAAAATTTCTTTTAGAGAGGCCGCAGTATCCAACTGCTCCCTCTCTATGGATAGAAAGTTGACTCTTTGAGTCAAGAGCTAAGTCATAGAGCAAAATTTACCCTCATACTGAAGCCCCAGTTGGGAACTACGGCTTCATTTGCACATTAACTGCAGTTCCCAGCTTCAGTATGAGGGTATATTTTGCTCTATGACTTAGCGCTCTGACTCATGCGGCATCATTTGCACAGTAACCGCATTTCCCAACTGCAGCTTCAGTTAAAACAGTGATATCTGAGTTAGGTATAACTGTAACTCAGATATCACTGTTTCTCTGTTTACAACTTAAAACATGCACAAATATTTACAATTTCACAATTTTTCACAATATATCAATAATTTTTACAATATCACGACGTCAATCTAATATCACAATATCACAATATCATAATCAACACTAATATATCACAATACGTACACAATCTGCAACAAAATTTCACAATATATCACACAGTTGGGAATAGCGATAGTCTCATAGAGGCTACACTTAGTCTAGAGAGCACAACCTCTTTAAAAAAAATTCCTTTTAGAGAGGTCGCAATACCCAATTGTTGCCTCTCTATGTATAGAAATTTAACTCTTTGAGTCAGAGAGCCAAGTTAGAGAGCAAATATACCCTCATTCTGAAGCCGCAGTTGGCAACTACAACATCATTTGCACAGTAACTGCAGTTCCCAGCTGCATCTTCAGTTAAAACAGTGATATCTGAATTAGATATCACTGTCTCTATTTACAACTCAAAACATGTACATTTTATTTATAATTTCACAAATTTTCACGAAATTTACTGTGCACCAAGTGCACGTTGCTTGGTGGATATGTCAGTCGAATATTTTAACAATATTTTATATTGTGGAGAAGAACAATCATAGAAGAATTCTCCTACAAATGTTGAACGAGGCAATATAAAAAACTTATAAAACTTCATTAAGAAAATTCATACCAATTTGATCAATATATATTAATTATGTGCATGAAATACTTAAAACTTTTAACATTGAAGACACCAAATATCATATCAAGTCTTCAGAAAATTCAAAATATGTAACTAATTGTCTCATCAAAAATCATGAAAGATATATAAAAGAACAAATTAATAAATCCTAAACTCATAAGGGCTGACAGATGCACATAGTTTCTATTTTGTTTAAAAACATATGTACATAATATATAGCTATGTGAATGGCACTCATATCTTATCCAACTAACTCAATAATTCAAATTTTCTACTTCCTAAATAAGCTCACTTCTCATCCATGATCATATGTTCATAATGAGATAACTGCTTTAAGCAAGCAGTTCATTTCAAAAGTAATCAAGTTCTGCAAACAACTGAGAAGTTTGGAGACCTTGTCTGACTCTCAAAATGCTTGTGTGATCCTTGTTCTCAATCTTAATTATTTGTTTTGAGCTATATCTTGATCACCTTCCACAACCTGCAAGACAACAATGTTAGATTATGAGTTTTTGCCAAAAATGCTCATATGATAGATAAACAAGCATTTATTCTCAATAACTTCCTCAAGATGGTGAAAAACAAATGCCTATGATCAAGCTATTTACATAACCAAGCATAAAAAATGCATAAAAATTGATGGTAAAACAATTTTGAGGTCCACTTGAACATCCATAGATCCCCACAATTGCATCTAAGAAGAAAGCAGATACATATGATAACACTATATATAACAGCCTATGCATGTCGCTTCGCTGAATCAACCAATGCATCAAAAATGAAAGAAAAAAAAAATCAAAAAAATTATTTTTTCCCCGTAGTTTTCTCCACAGAAGTATTACGCACCTATTTATTTTACATTGATCAAATTGTATGCGTCTCTTTATTGTTCTCAATGATAAAATGTATGGGAGAGATAAGTTTAGTCTATGCACTTTCTTAAAAATTAGTCTTTGCATTTGAGGAAAAAGGTACAATGATATGTAGTATTTAATGACTTTGGATGTAATAGTTGAACTACTACTATTTGGGACATGATTATGAAGAAGTTGATTATCATGTTAATTTTGGTTAAGTGGTGGAATTATCATGTTTATGTTTATTATCCTACTTATCTTGCTTGTTATCAATGTGATTGTAATTCTGGTTAATTGGTGGAACATTTTACTTCCTTTTGATATACAATGAATGTAATTTGTTCATTTGGATAGAATGTGTTGTTGATTGAAATTTTTGGTTATATAATTGAAGAATTTGTTCATATTGATATAGACTGCATGTGACTGGCAATTTTGTTCATTTTGATACATAATGGAAGAGTTGATAATGTATCACACTTGCATTCGAGGGGGATTGAAAGAATTATTATGAAATAATATAAACAATAAACAAAGAAATAGAGACAAGAGGAAAGAAGATTATTCTCATTCATAATATTTTCATCTCTTTTACAAATGAATCCCCAATGACCTATTTATAGGCTTACAAAGAATACAAAGAGACAATTGCATAATTATAACATATGAATAAATATGAATGAATGCAATGTGGTAGTGGAGAATGTGGAAAGAGTGGGGGGGAAGTTCAATAAACAATTCACACTTAATAATTTATTTATAACACTCCCCCTTGAATGTCTATTGAATGTAAATAAGAATATGCCTCGTTAAAACCTTACTAGGTAAAACCCAAATGGGAAAAACCCTAGTGAAGGAAAAAGAGTACATAATCTTTAACAATGATATGCAATGAAGATGCTACCTCGTTAAAAACCTTACCAAGAAAACCCAGTGGGACAAAACTTGGTGAAGGGAAAAAGAGTGCAGCACATATCATCTCTCCCCCTGACAAAATCATTCGATTAGGACTTTCAAAAGTCGTATCTTGAATCTCGATCAATTCTACCATCCTTTCCAAAAGTTGGGGTGATAGGGTCATAGCAAGCAATCTTCTGGATTGTCGCTTGATTCTATTTGGTTAACAATGATTTCACCCTTTTAATTGAAACATGAGTGAAGAAGAATTCTGGTGAAATATGTTTCGGCTGATCGCCTTTGATGTAACCCTCTTTTTATTGAGCTTTAAAGCTGTATTATCTTCAAATAACATTGTGAGTACTTCTTGATCAATTGAGGATGACACGTTATCCAAATATATTAAGAAGTTAAACCGATCAAACAAACACATCTATGCCTTGCCTCGCATGGAGCCAATATCTCTTGATTGATATCTGGCTTTATAATGATATAATAAATACTCCGCATTTGCATAACCAATCAAAACTGATATGGACAAATTAGAATAATATAATCCCATATCCATGGTCCCTAAAAGTTATCTTTCATACCAGTCCAATGACTTCGAGTTGGTGAGGACTTCATCTTACTAGTAAACCAACCGCATAAGGTATATCATAATATTTATTATTGATAAGATATATTAGTGCTTCCATTGCACTAAGAAATGGTACTCCAGGACCAAGCAATTCTAATGTCCTCACGGCCATTTGGAAATTTAATAAATGAGTATTATCCATAAAATATGAAACAATTTTCTAAATAACTAGAAAAAAATGTAGGAAATTCTTACCTTTCAAATGTTTAATTTGAAAAACCTGAAAACAAAAATGATGACAAAACAAGAAATTTGCTTATCCAAGGTCTTTTCTTCTTAAGATATTTCTTTAAATATTGCACGGCTTGTACAACTCTTCAGGAGTTCCAACAGACTTTGACCTTGAATATTTAATAAATATATGTGAGCTTATATGACTATTATTATGGTCCCCTTTATCGAAAACTCACTAAGATGGTTATATCACATTTGTTCCGATTGTTTTAATCCATACAAAGCTTTGTTTAACTTAACTGAGTAAATTTTCCCGGGAATTATCATTATGTGCTTCTGACACTTTTAAATCCTTCAGGGATTTTCATATATATATATCATGTTCTAACGAACCATACAAATAGGCCGTGACCACATCTATGAGGCGCATTTCAAGTCTTTCATGCACTGCCAGACATATCAAATATCGAAATGTTATTGCATCCACCACAGGAGAATATGTCTCTTCATAATCAACACCAGGCATCTGGGTAAAACATTGTGTGACAAGCCGTGCTTTATATATAGTAATCTCATTTCGTTCATTGCTTTTTCGTACAAATACCCATTTATAGCTTACTGGTTTGATCTCTTTTGGTGTTCGAACTACAGGTCCAAAAACTCCTCGTTTTTCAAACGAGTCTAATTCAGACTTAATTGCCTCTTTCCATTTTGGCCAATCATTTCTATTTCTACACTCTTCCACAGAGGTAGGTTCATGATCCTCGTTTTCATTTATGATATCGCGCGCTATACTATATACAAAAATATTGTCGACAATTTTATTATTCCGGTCCCATCTTCTTCCCGTAATGACATAGTTAATCGAGATCTCTTTATTTTCATTAATTTCAGGTACCTGATTCTCTTCATTATTAACTATGTCAATGGCCTCTTCTGGAGAGACATCCTCGATTTGACAATCATGGTTATTTGCTCCTTTTCCTTTTCGAGGATGTTTATCTTTGGAACCAAGTGGTCTACCACACTTCAAGCGTGCCTTAGACTCACTAGCAATTATAGGTTGTCCTTCAGGGATATCAATTTTGATAGGAGCATTTACAGCTGGAATATGAGATTTTGTTACTCTTTTGTGGTCAGTAAATGCGTCTAGCAGTTGATTTGCAATACCTTGCAAATGAATTATCATTTCTAATTCACTTTCTTTTGTTCGAGGATCTAAACTTTTCAATGATAATTCATTCCATGAAATCTCTTTTTCCAACTGTTTATTATCTCCCCCTAATGTTGGGAATAATGATTCATCAAAGTGACAATCTGCAAACCTTACAGTAAACAAATCTCCAGTCATCGGTTCAATATACTTGATTATAGATGGAGATTTATACCCAACATATATTCCCGTCCTCCTTTGAGGTCCCATTTTTGTGCGTTGTGGTGGATTAATTGGGACATATACCGCACATCCGAAAATTCATAAATGGGAAATATTTGGTTCCTGACCATGAACCAAAGGGAGAATTATTATAACTGGTTGGCCGGATGCGTATAAGTTGTGCTGCATGTAAAATAGCATGTCCCCAGGCCCAAACGGGGAGATTTGATTTCATAAGTATTGGTCTAGCAATCCATTGGATCCGTTTTATAAATGATCATGCCAAACCTTAAATATATCTGTAAACTTCTGGTTTACAGTATCAGTAAACTTCATATTTACTGTATTATATGATTCAACCATTCTTATAGTTGTATAATACAATCCAAATGAGAAAGCTGGTAATTTTTTCTAACACACACTTTTTGCCCATCATAGTTGAGGTAATACAAAGATATTCAATACCTCTTTCATTTATAGTCTCAATATGATATCCATTTAGACGAGTATCTTTAGAACTTAATAAGTTTCTTTGAGACTTAGGCGAAAATAATGCATTTTCAATTATGAATTTTGTGCCTTCTGGCATTATAAAATTTGCTCTTCCGGAGCCTTCAATTATCTTTGCACATCCTGATATGGTATTGACATGTGCTTGATCATTTCTCAGATTAGGAAAATATTTCTTATCTTTAAGAATGGTGTGTGTAGTAGCACTGTCTACAAGACGTATATCCCCAACTTGGATCTTGGATTGATACATATTCATAATCTAGATAAAGAGAAAAAATGCAAATAAATAAGCTTGAAAGCTATATAAAGCATATAATAATGAAGAATGACATTAATTTGAAATAAATTTCTCTCAAACAAATTTCTCTCTAAAAAGTAAAAATAGGGCCATGTCCACATTCTTTTTGTTCAATTCATAATATGGGATCCAGAATCAAATATGAGTTGAAATCAACAGTACCAAAAGGATAAATGGAAGCTACAAAATTTATAACCACACACAGAAATACCTAACATAAATGGAAGAATTAAATATTTGCAAGACTGCATCTCCTTATCAAATATCAGATTTAAATCATTAACCAACCAATATAAGACTTTTGTAGAAGTAAAATTCTGGTGACCTGTTGTTGGAAGAATATATCTCCAGTCTAGCTTCAGCTGATGTATGTTCCAAATTGGAACTTTAAAAGCCAGAAGTAACTTTGTGTCACAAGAATCTAGCTAAAAATACATTTGATGCAGGCTAGAACCCCTTTACCCCACAATGGAATAGTAACTTAAACCCACCAAATATTATTATAAGATTTTGATTTAGTTAGGAGTTATCACATGAAATTTGAAGATAGTAGTATTATCTTCTTTTCTCCATAAAATGGAAGCCATATATCTAGTGTTTTTCTTGCCACAGGATGGACCTTTCTCAGCATATCTCTACTACTACAATGGGAGAAGGTCTTAGTGTAATTTGTCCATATCCCAACCCGTGCAATGCACGTTTATTAAACTCTATTATTTTACGTGTTCCACACGTGCTTCTCCCATTATAATATAGATAAATAGAATATAAAAAATATTGTTCAGACGTGCATTGCACGTGTATTTACTAGTTTGCTAAGTTGTGTTAGTCATGGGTTTCAGTAGGCAGCAAGACCACAATAAAAGTGGATTACATAGAAGAAGAAAAAAAAAGAAGGTATTTATATCTGAATATTCCCACAAGTATTTGATCCATAGTTGTGAAATGAGATGTGAATATATATAGAGAACAGAAAAGGACAAGAGAATAGTAAACACTAAAATATAGAACATTATTTCTTTTGTTCTGAAATTTGAACTCTATAATGGTGATGTTTCTCATCCACAACATCATGGGCAGTAAGTCATATTCATGGTGAATGACATAATATGATTATCTTACAAAGAAGAGTATGAGACAAGTCAATAAACAAACTTGTAAAACCTCAAATGAACTTATGATACAGATAAATACGACCAGAAGGAACAAAATTTGCAACAGACTGACGCAGAAAGCAAACCGTTGTTTTAAGCAACATGCGTGTTATTGTATTACTAGAAAAAAAAAGAAGTTGTAATGATCAGCATACCTCGAATAGTTGAAGTAGAGTCTCGTGCTGATAACGTATTATGAAATAATATAAACAATAAACAAAAGAAATAGAGACAAGAGGAAAGAAGATTATTCTCATTCATAATATTTTCATCTCTTTTACAAATGAATCCCCAATGGCCTATTTATAGGCTTACAAAGAATACAAAGAGACAATTACATATGAATAAATACTACATCTCTACTACTATAATGGGAGAAGGCCTTAGTCCTTAACCCAACCCGTGCAACGCACGTGTTGGTAATTTTTTTTTTTTGCCCTTTTCATTCCCCCCCACCAAAAAAAAATTCCCCCACGTGAAAATCACGTAATTTTTTTTCCCTTTTCATTCTCCCCTCAAAAAAAAAATTCCCACGTGCAAAGCATGAAAAATTTCCCACGTACAAAGCACGTGTATAATACTAGTATGAATAAATATGAATGAATGCAATGTGGTAGTGGAGAATGTGGAAAGAGTGGGGGGGAAGTTCAATAGACAATTCACACTTAATAATTTATTTATAACAAGAATGGCTTTATTATTAGAATTTTGGTTGAATTTTTGTAAGATTTAAGACCAACTCATAAGTCAGGCTTTGATAATGCTTCTGTCCAGAATATGAGAATGTTCTCAGGTTGTTCATAATTTGCTAAGTTCTGTTTTTTGTGATTTATTTTAGTTCAGAGCTGGTTTTTTCAAAATGAAAGTGGAGTTGAGGGTGTTTTTTTACTTCAAAATTAGAGTACCCTGTACTTTGATCAGTTTGGAAAAATTATAGTACCTTGGCAAATCATCATCCACTTATAATCTGTTTGGAAAGCATGCTGAATATTTTCGTAAGATTTAAGACCAACTCATAAGTCAGGCTTTGATAATGCTTCTGTCCAGAATATGAGAATGTTCTCAGGTTGTTCATAATTTCCTAAGTTCTGTTTTTTGTGATTTATTAGAGTTGAGGGCTGGTTTTTTTCAAAATGAAAGTGGAGTTAAGGGTGTTTTTTTACTTCAAAATTAGAGTACCCTGTACTTTGATCTGTTTGAAAAAATTATAGTACACTGGCAAATCATCATCCACTTATTATCTGTTTGGAAAACATGCTGAATTAAGCCCTCCTCAGCCAATAGAATGTGGGATTTGTGCTCTGTATGTTCCCTCAACGGCAATTTTGTAAATAGATTAACCTCCCATTAAAATGCAAGTATCAAAATAAAACCCTAACTTTATAGATCAAAGTGAAATTGAACCCACCTTCAACCAATTCATCACTCCTTTTGATCAAGATTTGATCGAAATTGCTCGAAACATCGGAGAACACAACCCCACCAGGTTTCTTCACAATAATTGTACTTTCCTAATAATGTTACAATTTACACACTCAAAAATTAAATCCAAAAAATTACACACACAAAAAGGACACCAAACTAAATCGACACAATACAATACCTGATGAAGAGCATTTGATTTCTGAGCCTCATTCCTAAAACTCTGAATCAAAACCAAAAACCCAAAATTATTACCAAAAAAGGCAAAATTTAGAAGAAAATAAAACACGATTTTGATCCTTGCCCAATTGGAAGAATCGTTAATAAATCCCTAGGTAAGTGTTGAACATTACCCAATTGGAAGAATCGTCATAAATTCCTAGGAAACATAGCATAATTTTATTTTTCCGATAAATAATTTGCTTATCAAATTATAGCATGATTGAAATTTCTTTCGACCAATCATTGTAGTGACAGTAACTACAAGAGATATAAATGATATCAGATTATTAGAATTCTTCTAATAGTGTGACAAACTAATTTAATCAACCACAACATAAGACGAAGCAAACTATTTTACCTTACAGCATATATTCTAAGCTAAAAAGTTTAATTTGCAAACAAAATGAACTAATACATCGAGAAGGGTTCCATGGATACCTGCAACTCTTTTAATTTTATTCCTGCGGCAACAGATACCAGAACTTTCTCCTCTGTAAAATGGGTTTTAGATCCAACAGTACACTTAACTGCAATATTAATAAGACTGTAATAACATATCCTAAGGCTATGGCATCTTATATAAATGAAGTTCAACAAAGAACGTAAGGCAACTCAACTATAAAATCAACGCTCAATCCATCAAATTAACTTTTATTAACTTAAACATAATATTTTGAAAAGTAACCAAAACGAATCGAAATGTTATCAAATATATCAGATTTTAACATATATATACAATCAACTGCTCAATCCATCAAATTGGAAGCAACCTCATCCTAAACCCTGCCAACTGCATCAACCACCTCAATAGCAGCAACTTCGCCATATCCACAAACCTCTTCACTATCCCCTTCCCAATTTTCCCGATCTCCACCGCAGTCGCTCTTAGATCCATATGTTCAACGAGAAATTGACCGTGCACCAAGTGCACGCAGCTTGGTGCACTTGTCTGATATTGTACATGGTTAGATAATACAAGGAAAAGGAAATGGATCTATGAGGAAGTATGGGGGTGGAAAGAGAAAAGAAAAAAACAATAAAAATAAAAGGTACGATAAATGTATTTAGCTTTCCACATAAATTTAGAGATCAATGTAAACCTTTCAGAATAGGCTATTCAAAATAATCCCCAACACCTGACACCTGCTTTAGTACTACCTAAGACCTCTTTTATTTTTCTAGTGTATTTTTTTCATGCTATACAAATATTAGAATGACATATGCCTCCTCTGACATTTTTCCATAGAATAATATATAGTGCTATAAATCATTTTGAACATTTGAATTTATACATCTTTATTCTATATTGGTTATATGGAGGCATGGGGATTCCTGTGACAAACAGTGAGTATCGAGCAACACAGATCATTGTACACAAAAATATCCTAGATATGCATATACACAGATGCACATAGTTTCTATTTTGTTTAAAAACATATATACATAGTAATAGCTATGTGAAAGGCACTCATTATCTTATCCAACCAACCCATTAATTCAAATTTTCTACTTCCTAAATAAGATCACTTTTCCTCCATGATCATATGTTCATAATGTGATAACTGCTTTAAGCAAGCAATTCATCTCAAAAGTTATCAAGTTCTGCAAACCACAGGGAAGTTTGGAGGCTTTGTCTGACTCTCAAAATGATTGTGATCCTTGTTCTCAATCTTAATTGTTTGTTTTGAGCTATATCTTGATCACCTTTCACAACCTGCAGGACAACAATGTCAGATTATGATTTTTGCCAAAAAGGATCATATAATAGATAAACAAGCATAAACAAACATTTATTCTCAATAACTTTTTCAAGATGGTGAAAAACAAATTCCTCTGATCAAGCTATTTACGATAACCAAGCATTAAAAAGTGCATAAAAAATGATGGTAAGACAATTTTGAGGTCCACATGAACATGCATAGATCCTCACAATTGCATCTAAAAAACAAGCGGATACATATGATAACACTATATATAACAGCCTATGGATGCCGCCTCGCTGAATCAACCAATGCATCAAAAATGGAAAAAATAATTAAAATAAATGGTTCCGCCCCCCCCCCCCCCCCTCCCCCCCCCCCCAAGTTTTCTCCACAGAATTATTACGCACCTATTTATTTTACAGTGATCAGGGTTACCCTACTGTAGCATACTTGTTGTGAGATAGAATCCTAATAAAAAGTTCAATAAAAAATTAAAATATAATATATAATAAATTGAATTATTAAATTTTACTCTATATAATTACCTCCAATAGGTAATTGCAGTGATTGACATTTTAGACGATAATTCTCTCAGGACTTCCACTTCATTGACCGCAAGTTTTCCCCACAAAGTATTTGATTCATGCATCATTAATTAACTTAAAGAGGTTTGGCATAATTCACTTCTATATTCCCCTCATCTGTGTTTATCTTAGTTTTCTAAATTCCTCTTGTTTTCCACAAGGAAAGCTAATTATCTTGATTTTCATATCAAATAATAGTTATGGAATATAGGAAGGGGTCTTCCAGAATTTAGGAGGCTACAGTTGGTGAGCCCAGGAGAAGAGAAGGAATTTCTAGGCAAGGTATTTTTGATTTTCTCAAATCATATGGCCAAAACAGGGAAGACTATCATTAAATGCATTGCATTTTCTTGAATAAATTGCATCTTATATAGAAAAGGTAATATATTTTTGCAATTAAGTTATCTAGATAACCTTTATTTTACAAATTACAAAAGAGCCTTATTGACCTTCTTTATTTCATGTGGGGTAATATATTTTCTGGCATACTAAAGAAAAAGAAAAGAAGTAGGCTGATTTCAGAGTAGTAATAGTACAATAATCCTGTGTTATTCTACTATGGTGCTCTTTTTCCTGCTGTTACGTATCACAGTGAGTTATAGCAAGCATCAACAAATACAATTTTCTACAAGTTATCAAACAATATCTGATTCAATTCCCGAATATTTAAGACCAAATTTGCATGACATAATAAAACCTAAACTGATTCAGAATGGATGATTAGGTTGGTTAAACTGAACATATTACTGCTCATTTTCTTTTAAGAGTACCATTTCAGCATCGATTTTACTCATTAAAAAAAATTTAAAATTCCTACAAAGGGAACAGTCCAAAACTGGATTTTTTTTCAAGAAATATGCCACTTTTTAAAACTAATTTCGAAGATAAACCACTCGCAGTACTGAACTGTAGCCTCTTCGAAAATAAGCCCGCAGTTCCCTACTTTCTACCAAGCATGTCACATGATCGACCGAACCACATATTTTCCAATGCTTTAGACACCTATACTTTCACTACCATACTTTTCAAGGTTCATTGAATAGTGAAATCCTCCCCTTACACAACAAATTCCTAAACAAAATAATCAAAATATTTTAGGGCTAATCCTCAAAGCACATTTATTAACTGGAGTACTATTTTTGCAAATATTTTATTCAGTAGTCTTATCAAATACATGTAAAACCATAATGATGTTTTTTTATCTTTGTTCGATAGTGTGGATGGTTCTCTAATGATACCTAATGGAATTACCTAATGGTGCTCAATTTTTTTACTTGATTCTTACAGTCATGTGTAATGCCTGTTTCCATCAGGAGCTGATTGATAGGGATAGAAAAGATGAGTAATGTGGGATGATGTTCAATCAAATTTTCGTTCAGTTGTTTTTTCTTAAAACCGAAATTACTATACTCATTCCCATGTTCTTATATGATTTTGCATTATGTACTCTTTCTCATGTTCTTATATGTTTTTTCGTTCGTTCGAATATGCCTGAGTAAATTTTGCAGGTGATCTATGGTCACTTGGGGATGTGAGCCCGCAGTATTTTATATAATTAATGAAATAAAACATACTTATTCACCTACAACTTATTCACTCATAACCGTTTCAATTGTTTATCTAGTGGCCAATGATATTTTACTGCATACATCATCATAATATCTAGTGGTCAATTGTCACTTTTGATAATTAATACACCATAACAAATATAGAACTTCAATATGTACATCCAAAATAGCAGTAACATTGTAACTATTAATAGTTGTATTCTCCATATGCAACATCAGTTTCCCTAACAAAAGTAAAATAATAGTGTAGAATTACAGCTAATAATTGATCTAGTAACATGATAGAAAATGGAGCATGCAGAAAAGTTATTTGCAGCTCTAATTGTTGGGTAAACAAAGATACGCAGAACAACATGACCTTAGGATCTACAGATTCCAAATTTCAAGTGGCCTTCTTTATAAATTTTAGGTGACATTGACAATGCCCAATTCCTCAAATATACATAACCCTAGCTTAAGCCCTAACAGATGCAAATCAAATAAAAGCAAAGGACAAATTTTTACCGAGTTTCCTGACGTCGGTGATGAGCCGCGCGGCCTAGGAGAGCCTCTCCATCGCCATCACCACTTGTTTCGGTGGCGCCTCCGCCGTTGATTTGTATTCTTTTGATGGGCCTTGTGGCGGCGGTGGTGGCGATTGCTGCGTACGATTAGAGGGGGCAACGGGTTGGGAGAAAGAAAGAGAGCGGCGAAGGGAGAGAAGGGTTTGGGGCGTGGGTATTAGGGATTTTATTTGAGGTATTTGTATGGTCCAGATTACATCTATGAATAAGATATGTGGTCTAGATTTTACATATTTTTAGGGATTTGTGTGGTCCATGTGAGATCTAAGATATAATAAAATTGAGATGTATGGTCCAGATCTGCTCTGGACAGATTTATTCTTGTTTTATAATAGAAAATAGATATCAATAATTTTCACAATATCACAATGTCGATCCAATAACACAATCGACACTAAAATATCACAATACAAACACAATCGACAACAAATTTCACAATATATCACAAGTCTATAATATCACAAGTCTGAAAAATGACAAGTCCAACATATCACAAGTCCAAAACATCACAATTATAGAAAAAAATTATGCACAAATCCTCAGCACTTGTACCACCGAGCGTTCAAAATGCCATTTGTCCAAAATATCACAATATACCCAGAGGCCATCCACCGCGCATTCGTAGTCCCCGTCCTCGGCCACTTGTACCAACTTCATTCATTTTATCCTGCATAAATAAATAAATTTTGTTAAATACATGAAAATAAACATATTATTTAAACATCCAAATGCCAAATATTTACCTATGTCGTACTAGTACTACTCGAGGGTCCTACATTGCCGGTCTTTTCTCTGACAACGATGCTTGTTGCGTCCTCTTAGATCACATTTTGAACAAGTTTGCCCCGTACTCGAGCCATCTCTGACATTCATGTCATTGCGAATGCGCGTAGTTCTCAGCCGACCTTTCCTACTTCTTCTATGTCTAGTATCAACTATGAGATTCGCACCACTTTGGCTAGGCCAATATGCTTGATCATGCATAGGATGGAAGGTGGGTGCCCAAGTGCTAAGAAATTCATAGAATAGAATTGATCAGCATAAGGTCGGTAATCATAGCCCAAGCTGCACAAACTGCCAAGACATGGGAACATGGCAGACGGTATAGCTGAATTTCTGACAAGTACAAGTGCGCGCTCCTAAGTCAACAGTATGCAATTATTCACCCTTTCAGTGCCCACCAAACTGCTATAATACCTGTTTTTACTTGAAATACGTCCGGATTATGATGAAACATTATAGCCTCATGCATATTCTTTCTCTCATGCCGTATATCGATAATTTCTTGAACTCTCGAAGCCCAAATATGTCTTTCACTTGTAAGATTTTGTGCCGATTGACGACGTTCAGTGAAGTAAGAAAATAAGACGATAGAATATCATCTCCACAATGGCCGTAACGGGCAGACTACGAACTCCCTTCAAAACAGAATTAATAATTTTGATAAATTCGTAGTCATCTTGCAGTATCGACAGCCTCCATCTGCAGAAAATGCTCATTTCTCGATTAGCTTCTCCTTGAGCCAATTGATAGCTTCGATTTTTACTTTTTCAATATGTGCCAATTTTTTCTCAAACTTTTGCTACTGATTTTCACATGCAACCACATTAACCTTATTCCTCAAAGCCTTGTCACCGAATTTTGTGAAGAAATTTGAAGCAAAATGTCGCATACAAAAACGATGATATGCATATGGCTCATTCCATACTTTGTTTTGTGTGTCCATGAGAGATAAGATATCCGCATGACAATCAGAAATAACACATAACCCTTGGAGATTAGTGACAAAATATCAAATACAACTCATGAACGAAGCCCAAGTATTAATACTCACTCCATATACTATTGCAGAAGCAAATGGAAATAGCCTATCATTTGCATCGAAGACAATGGCTATCAACAAGCAACCCTTGTATTTTCATAGAAATGAGTTCCATCAACACTAATAACATGTTTACAATACTTAAATTGAATGTTTTCATGCCCAAAATACTGCCTTGAATATTTTCATGCCGGGACCGGTCAAAACCTTATCCCAATGGACAACAATTCCTGGATTTGATGCTTGTAGTGTTGATAAAAAAACATACAACATCTTATATGCTTTCTAAACCCTCCAAACAACATCTCAATAGCTTTCTATTTTGCAAGTCAAGTCTTCTTGTAAGAAATCTGATAATTGCATTCAAGCTTGGCTCTCTCAATTATGACATTTGGTGTTATTCCTAAATGTGCCTTCACAATATTCAAAATCAAATTTGAAACAATTCTAGAATGAACTTTAGTGTGGTCTTGATTCAACATAGGATTGAGACATGTATGTGGCCCTTGCAATTTATTCAGCCCCTTTGGAATGATTGCATGAAATCTCTACAGACAACCTGCCTCATTTACAATTTTGGGATTTTATGCCATATCCTCTTTTGTAAGGACCTTTGGTGCTAATTCACTTTTCACGGCATATACACTTTTGGTTGATTTCACTGTCTAGAATTCTCGATATTTCTATATGGAAAACATCTTCACCGCATGTTGGACTTTATCTTTAGTTTCAAACTTTTGCCCAATGTACAATTCATCTGCGTCGGTTGAGCCACACGACTCTTGACCTGATTAGTGTACCCTCGCATTGTTTACCCAAACAACCGATTCAAACTCAGGTGCAGGTGCACTCATGAATTGATTCAGGGGAACCGCATGTTGGACATCATCTTGGAAGTCCTCGACGCCATTAACGTTGTCATCTGGATGCCCATCTTCTTCATCTTCTTCATCTTCTAATAACTCATTGTTAACAGTAGCATGATTGAATGATTGAATTACTTTTTTCTCTATCAACAAGATCACATATCAAGATAGAAGGACATGGCAAATCATATTCCATTGGATTTGATCGTGTTGGAATTGTGAACATGTCATCTTGTGGATGCGTCAAGCTTGCATGTGATTCAAGAACTAGATTGTGACACATCTCATGGGTCGGCACTTCACGTAGGGGACTTGAACTACGAATATTATGTGGTCGACTATTAGGAATCTTGACTTGCTCAACATATAACTCCAACGAGAATTTGGGTTGACTGACTGTGCAATCATGGCAATGAGAGTGTCATCATCAACTACTAGCACCACCATGAAATATTGTCTTTCTCCATTTTCAATTGCATAACGAGCTAGGATTTTAACAGTCCATTCACCTCTATCCAGTTAGTAATTTTATACATCTTCTCTAGTCCTTGTTTCGTAATATTACGAGAAGTCCAAGCTATATTCGGTTCAACACCTCTATAACAAGCTCATAGCTTTGGATCTCAAATTATTTCTCCCCTTTAATATAACCAAATAAGAATTTTGTCCATATATACATAAAGAGACAGATTTGTGAGTTACTATCCATTCACAAATATAACATACTTACACTACTCTTATTAGCCAAATATGAAGTATGAAAACCTAAGCAAATTCTTATGAATCAATCGTTCACAACAGCTTAACTTAAATTTCGTTAATCTATATTCAAACAAGCATAATAAATAAATTTTTCTAAGGATAACAAAAACTATAATTTAGGGATTTATGAATACCTTGAAAAAATACGAAATGACGGCGGAGATGATGTCGGAGATTATTAGATATGATGCTAGAGACGATGCGAGATTTTGGATTAGGGTTTTGATTTTGAGAGACATGTGAAATTAAGGGAAATCTCTAAATTAGGATTTCGGAATTGGAGAGAGGGATATGAAATTGGCAACCACGAAGGGTTTCGAAGGAGTTTGAAGAGATTTGACGGAGGTGGAGGAATCAGAGGAGTTGGAGGAATTTGGGATCAGGATTGGAGGAGAGAGTTGGGAGAGCTGAAGTGAAGGGGAGAAAGAGGAGTACCAATATAGTAACCTTAAGGTCGCAATAATCGAGGCTGTAGTTGGGAAATTGCGGCCTCTCTTTAACAAAAAAATACTTGAAACTTTTTTTCCCCTCTAAATGTATACTCTGTCTCTACCACTTGGCTTTCTGTGTCGTTATTCCCAACCGCAGCAACGGTTTGCAGTGCTGGCACAGATGGAAACTGCGGCAGGCTCAAAAACATTAAAGAAGAAGCCGCAGTCAATAGAGCTGTTGCCGCAGTTCCTACGCTTCTTCATTAAAGTGGCAGAGAGTGGCTCACTCAGAGAATTAGTTTGACAAGTGGCTTAGTTTGGGGGAAAAAATCAAATATATTGGGATAAAGTTTTTGTTGTTATATCATTCTCGTATTGTAGTTAAATAAATAAATAAATAATCTTGTTTCTCTTAGTTTAACTTCTTGATACTATTGGTGGATGAAAATTGGATCATATTAGGATAACCCACATTGAGACTGGTTTCAGAGGGGAAACTGCAATGTTGGTTTGTAGCCCTTGGAGTAACGTTAACCACTTTACGGTTGCGCGTATCATCTCCTTGAAATTCTAGGGGATCATGTAGGTACATCCCAAAGCACCCTTCACCTGTCCGAAGCCTACCCTAGCTCCACTAGTATATAGTCAATCTCCTAAGCAAGTGGTTCATAAGATTTTTGCAGAATGCGACAGAGATGTGACTGGTTTTACGCTAGATTTTTTCATGAAGGCCACCTACAATTTTGACAATTTCAAATATTGTTTGGCAGGATAGAAGTGGAATTAGAAATTGCAAGCAAGTGAATATTTGAATTTTCTCCGAATTTCTTTGAATTTAATTACGAAGATACCCTTGATCTTTGACGGGAAATTGGGGTTGTAATACACTGGCAAAAATGTAAAAGGAAGAAAGCTTGAGGTTATTTTTGTATTTGATTAAAAAAAACAGAGGGAAGTTCAAATTTTTATTTGCACTTACAAGTTGCACTTGTACTTGCATTGAAATCAAACACTCAGTTACGCACAGATCTCTATTTTCATAGATACCACTAACAGTACTGTTTTCCAAAAAAAACACTTTGTTCATTTTTTAGATGTTAATTCTATCTGAAATACTTGATAATCTGAATTGAGTTAAGCACCATCAACAATATCACAATGTAATTTATAATCTCTAGTTTAACTCAATTTTTTTGGAGTAGACCCATATTGTTGGTGGTGTTTATAAAATAGAAATCTGTGAGGGACATATTTGAAATTGACAAAATTGTGGGTGGAAAAAACCCTTTCTTTAAATGTTAATCATTTTGTTTTTTCATCCAAAGTTTTAAAAGAAAATAATAGTCAAGGTCTGACCAGTTCAAGAACGTCTATGGCAGCCACCACATTGTTCAAGAACAAAGGCAAAATTCCTTATTACCTCAACACATTTATCCCCTTGGGAAAAGAATCCTATACCCTGTGTGTAAGATTTTCTATGAACTAAGGGGTCCGTGTAGCCCTGGATGGAAAAGCAAACATCCTAGAACACTGCCCTGATGATCCCCAAATCAGGGGAAATCATATAAATAAGCAGTACCCATCTCAAGCTGCTCAAATTACTCGTTCAAAGAAAGCGATAAACCAAAAGTTTTGTCGACACAGCAGAAAACATCTGGCCTAACATAAAGAGGGGAAAGCATCCCCAAAGATACATTTACCTTTTGATCACTAGTGGTTCATTTTACATCTTGTGTATTGTACATTTTCTTTCAGTCAGTATTACAAACTTGACTGGAAACATATAAAGCTTCAAGTTATTTTATAAGCTCCACAATTTGTAGTTTTTTACACAAACTTTGATTGCAAACATTTAAACCTCATGTAATCAACAAAAATAAAATACACATATTACAGTTATAGAACAAAGTGTTGCCAAGTTACGGGAAGTTACATATCAACATCCAAAACAGCTGTTTCTTGCCCAATTGCCATTTCCTGAAAGAAAAAGCAAAGCACTAACACAATGAGAAAAATGAAACTAAACATGTCGCACTGCAGAAAATCAAATTATATCCAATGTTAAATTGCTATATAGGATTAAAAAAACCAGGGACCAATACAAAGTATTACTCATTTTTCAGATCATAGTGTGCTAAACAGCTTCCAAAACATCCTTGATTGAAGGAATGATGCATGGGACCTAAAAGTGGATAGGATTTCTGATCCAAATGCAGATTGATGTGAATCAAGCTGATACGGGCAGCCTCGGCAAGCTAACGGCATATTAATGCAGCAAGATTTGATTGGGATCTGAAATTGATGGAGATCCACGAAGATCTAGAAAGCAATATTCTGGGCAATCCAAGAAGATTCAGTTTTGATTCGCTGAGTTATTCTAAGAGAGTAAGTTATTCTATTTCCTATTTTCTGGTTTTTCTAGACAAGTTTCGTGTTTTATTTTATTCCTTATTTTCTTTTCCGTTCAGACAAGTTCTGCAAGCCTACTTGATGGTTAGGATCCTAGTTTTGACTCACTCTGATTCTTTGACAAGTTAAAGGGTTTATTTTTGTTCCGTATTTTCTTTTCCTTTCAGACAAGTTTGGCATACCTATTTAAAAGTGAGTCCTAATTTTGATTCTCTCTCTAAATTTTCCAATATATGGCTTATGGAGAAATGGTACTGATTGAGGGAGTTATTCATCTATGATCTATGCAAGTAATGTTTGGTATTGTATTCTGAGCACGAAGTGTTGTGAGCAAAAGTGCTGCGAAGACAGAATTTTTGATTTGAGCTTCTTTCCGCAGGGGATCGCTTTTGATAAGTTCTAAAGCGGTGCACTTTAAGCCAAAAAGTTATTATGGGTTGTCCAAAAATCAAACATCCTACAGATTTATGGAAATTTATAGAGAAAAGAAAAGAAAAAAAAACAATTGATACAGAATAAACTTATTGTATGGTCCTTAGAGATATAATAGGGAATTATGCAAAGCTGAAAATTAAGCAATTGCTTAGTCGCTACGGTGAGGTATTCGAGTTTATGTATGATAAAGTAGTGACTAGGAGTTAGGACAACTGGTACGATGACTGTCATTCCCTACCATCTGAGAGTAGGATGCACTAGTATTCTTTACAGTTGGACGAACCCATGTTGGGTGCGTATATTGGAAATTAATCCAAAATTCCGTTTCTAACAGAACTTTTATTGTGTTCTGTTGCTGTTTTTTCCGGGTGGAAGCAATCAGATGATGAGTTCGGATTTTGAGGGTAAAACTTACAATCTCCTTGATCTGAATCTGAAAGGTTGAGAGCAGTTGAATCTGGATTGGACGGCTCTGGATTGGACGTCTGAGGAATGTCGACGAATCTGCACAAAGTTTGAACATCGGGGTTGGCCCCGGTGAAAGACCCATCAACGCTCAAGTCAGTAACTCAGAATGAGATTGAAGTTTATTGATTACATCTTACTGATTTTTTTTTTTTTGGGGGGGGGGGGGGGGGGGGGGGGATATTTATAGGCTAGAAGTTAATTACAAAAGATAAGGCTTGAAAATGTATCTTGAGTTTAAACTACATATTGTCATGGTGATGGGATAGAATTAATCATTAATTCGGTTTAAGATAAAGAGGATTTGACTGACAACTTTAATTAGCTGAAAACCCCCCTTCTTGGGCTGTAACTTGGCCATTAATCTTGGGCCAGGTTGAGCTAATGGGCCTAGAGACGGCCCAAGTTCTTGTAGACCTATAGTTGATGCAAAATTATTGTTCTATCCTTGAGAAGATTTAAGATACATGTTGGGATCGTGTGGCTCTGATTTTACACATATCGCAGATTTCGAGGAGTAGTTCGATATCGCAGAAGATTTAAGATGCCCCCCACTCCTGAAGGTTCGATATCGCAGAATTCGAGGAGTAGTTCGCTACTTTTCAGGTGATCAAGAGTACATACTGAAGCTTCAGGGATGCCTGCAATCTTGTTTAGAGCTTCTAGGTTACTACTGTCTTTCAGAGCTTCAAAGTAATTTCCCCGAATTTTTGGACTTTTTAATTATTTTTCCCAAATTTTATTTTTTTGGGGAATTTTTTAATTAATTTTCCAGAATTCATAATTAATTTTTGGATTTTTAAATTAAAATTCCTAAATTCATAATTACTTTTCAAAACTTTTTAATTTTGCGAAATTGCAATTATTTTTAGAATTTTTAAATTAAAATTTCAAAATTTTTAATTATTTTTTGGAATTTTAATTAGTATTTCCAATTTTATAATCATTAATTGGAATTTTAATTAAAAACAATGAGTGGGCGCGAAAATTGGCGCGATTAGATGGCTGGATCAAGCGGGCACGCAGATTGGAGCGATCAAATAGTCACCAATCGACAAAAGCATCACGAAGCTCGGATGACACATTCACGGAGCTACGTGTTGACGTCAGCTATCTTGTCCTCTAGCCGCCGAGTTGGTGAGCGCACATTTTGGCATCAGCTATCATGTCTTCTAGCAGCCGAGCTAGTGAGAGCGCTTTTTGGCGCAGATCGAACGGTTGGATCAAGCGCTAAGCAGTTAAAATCCCCGATTACGTCCGATTAATCTCCGATTAATCGCTAATCGGAGGCTAAGCTATTATTTTTTTAGCGATTTATAATATTTCAATAGTTAGCGATTTAATCGGAATTAATCGGCCGATTAGTGATTAATCGGCCGATTTTAAGTGGCCGATTAACCAATTAAATCTTCTTCTCTAATTTTGATGCTCGTTTGCATTATTTGGGCTCAATCCGACCCAAATTCAAAATCTAAATTTAAAATTCAAACTGTGCAAACCGAAATTCGACATATCGTCACTCTTCTTCCTCGTGCAAACCCAAATCCAAACTGATTATCTTCAAACCCAAACCCAAACTGATTCTCTTTTTCTTCCTCAAGCAAACCTAAACCCGAACCGTCATCGCTACCCCTGTACCATCGCATACTTGACCCGGTCTGCATTTGCTCCTCCTTGATGTAAAACTAACCCTAAAATAGAGAATTTCCAAGAATCTTAACGGGTTAATTTTACCAACACGTTATGCGGATTAAAGTTAGGAATTTTAAACAGTTAATTGGTTTGATGAATTTTCAAAAACTGAATCACGTTTAACAACCCCAATTAATAATTCAATTATAACAATCAATAATTAAATCCCTAAGTGTTCTTAGCAAGTAAAAGATTCAATATTGATTCGTACTCTAATCAAGCATGTGGAACACTCAATCTCAATTGTTTTTGTAGGCGACAGTTGAACTGAATAATATAATAGAGATAATAAAGTAGTATAATACAAATACTTGAAAATTGAAAAGAATATACCGAGAGTGCGAAGAAATCAGCGTAGATCTTGGAAGGCAGCAGCGACGAGCACAAAAGTCAGCAACACAGAAAGAGCGAATCTGACTTTGTTCGACAATGGGTGGAAGGCAACACACGGTGGGACCAGCGAGGAGAGGTTCGCCAGTCGAGGAGCGACTGACGCGCGACATCGACAGTGGTTCTGAGGTCGACGGGAGACAGCGACGAGGTGGTTGACGATGGGGGGTGCGGGTCGTCGGAGGTAGGAGGTCGGCGACGGGGTGAGGAGAAGATGGCGATGGTGTGGGGCAATTTCGATGAGAGAGAAAGGAGTCGACGGCGGGGTCGTGGTTGATTGGCGTCGAAGTGAGCGTTGACGACGGAAAGTGGAGGTGAGGGAAAGGGGAGATCGATGAGAGAGGGTAGAGGGGCGATGGTGGGGGTGCGGGTTGCAGGTGACGAGGGCGGGATGATGGCAGCTGTGGTCTAGGGTGTAGGGATGGGTTGGGTTTGGGCGGTATTTGGAGGAAGAGGAAGAAGAGGTAGAGTAATTAGGGTTTGGTTAATTATATTTGGGATTAGGGATTGATTTGAGTTGGATTTGGGGATTGTTTTAATTTGGGGTAGATTTTAGAGTTTATCACAAACCCTAAAATTGTATTAAGATTTATCACAAACCCTAATAATTTGGATCTTACTTGTATCACACAAAGAGAGAGAGAGGAAGAGCAAAAACAACACAATTTTTAAAAAATCAAAAATGACATATCTTTCTCATTAATCTCAAGGCCTATATATAGGTTCAAAACAAATCAAGATACAAATCTCAGAATATTCTCAAAATCTCAAAAATATTCTAATGCATAAAAAAAGATTACATATGGCTATAATTGCCAAAAACAAATATGGTACTGAAACAAAATCCTAAACTAAATAAAATTGATGTCCTTATCACTCCTCTTGTTGCTCGCACTCCTCTTCCTCCCCGATTGTTTTTGTTTGATGGAACCCACCAGCAAACTCGACCCAACTCACATCCAAAATCCAAACTCAGCTCAAACTAAGTACTCTCTTCTTCTTTTCTATAACTATATTTTCCTATTTGATAATCTCATAATAGTTTTATATTAGGAATTAGGATTGTTACATAATGAGGATATATCTTTTTTTAATTATATATATAATGATTTTTCCGATTTAATTCCCGATTATTTTCCGATTAACCGATCAATCACTAATCGCTCCTAGACCGATTAGTTTCAAAAACCGATTTTAACCACATAGATCAAGCGGGACCACAAATTGAGACGATCAAACAGTCAGCAATGGACGAAGCAGTTAGCAGCATGGATAACAAATTTGCTGAGCTACGTGCTGACATAAAAAATTTTGTTGTTTTGCGCCAAGGTGGAGAGCACGAATTTTGGAGCTGATCGAACGGCTCTAATCGGCTGACACGAATCTCAAGGCGATCAGACGGTCATCAATGGACAAAAGCAGCAAGTAGCTCGATTGACAATTTTGCCAAGCAATGTGCTGACACCATTTTGTAGCCACTGAGCTGTGTGCGGCTTTCTGGCGTAGATCGAACAGTTGAATCAGGCGAGCGCACAAATTGGAGCGATCAGACCGTCATCGATCCACAAAAACAGTGAGTATCGCAAATGAAATGTCGATGTCATCATGACAGCTATTTTGTCTTGTTGGTGAGCGCAATTTCTGGCGCATATCGAATGATTAAATCAAGAGCGCGCGCAATTGGAGCGATCAGACAATCACCAATCGACGAAAGCAGCTAGTAGCTCGGATGACAAATTCGCCGAGCTACATGCTGACGTCATCAAGATGTCAGCCTTCTCACCCACATTGATTACACGGTTTGGACCGAGTGGATGATGTCGTGTGGTCTTAATCAGGTTAGACCGCGTGGATCGTTCCATGTGTCCATGCGGTTTTCGACCGTTGGGCTCCTCTATAAATAGAGCCCCCTCTCCCACTTCTCATTTTTTCTCATTTTCACCAAGTCTCTCTTTCTTGGATCCAACTCCGGCGTTTTTTCTGATCATTGTTGCGTCGAAGTTCGTCGAGGTCGAGCTAGGTAACCTATTGTAATTGTAATAAGTCATGTCTAGAATTTTCTCGGGTGACTCCACCTCCTCCTCAGGTCGCATCTAAGAAGAGGTGGTCTTTGTCCGTCCCACAAGAGAAGAGAAGGGAAAAGGAATAGTCGGGCCTTTAGTTATAGTGGAGGAGATAGTTGAGCCAAAGAGAGAATCCAAAAGGAATTTGTTCGAGCAGCCTCATCCCCTTCAGATCCCCTACCTCATTCGCCAGTATCCCAAAGACTATGGGGATTTCATTTAGTGTGTCATGCAATACGAGGAGCTAGACTGTGTTCACACTACTGGGGCTGATTTCATCAGGACCATTCTTACAAAGATCTTATGAAGATCAGGGTCGCTTTTGGTATTCCCCCCAAGTATGAGTTCTACCTTAGCCCTAGAGTCAGGGCGAGCTACGGGTTGCCCAGTGAGTTTTGTTTCGTCCCCTTCGATGCCTCTTATGCAGGTTGTGCCTACTCATTCATCCCTTCTTGAGAGAGATTCTGAACTGGTACAACTGAGCTCGTTGCAGCTTATGTCGAACATGTGGAGATATGCGATCGGCTTCATCTTGCAATGTCGAAGCATCGGCACCGAACCGAGCTTGACTATCTGGAAGCACGTCAAAGTTATTCAGCAGAACCAAGATGGAGGAGCAGTTCTATCTTTCCCCTTGCCTAGATATGGGAGTAGTCGAGAATCCCGACTCGATCAAACACTAGAAGAGTAAGTTGTTTATCATTCGTAGCCTTTGGAACCATGGGAATTTCCCACGAAGTGGATGGAGTGTGTCTAAGGAGGTGAAGGTCGAGCCATAGGTGAACAAGGAAGAGAAGCGGTTGAGCGATGCTCTCCTCGAGCGGAAGGTGCTGAAGTGGAAGGATATGACCGAAGAGGTTCTCTTTGAGGGGGTCTGAGCCCGATGGACCCTAGTACGACTTTCTCAGTTTTATTACTTCTAAGTTTTTAACTTTAGTTTGCCAATTTACTGAGCCTTCTATGTTCCTTCATATTCTCACATATCTTTGTGTTTGTTTTTGCAGGAAAGGAAGGCATGGACTTTTGAGGATATCTTTGCAGATCGCGTTGCTCTGTGAAACAAGGAGCCAGAGGAAGAGGACGACAAGCCGACCACCATCTCGAAGTCGGCTAAGAGTTCTTTGACCTCCACCTCGGGGATTCCCATGGAGTCACCTTTGAGGTGATGACAAACCCTGCTGTGGAGGGATCTTATTTGGCTGCGATCATTGCCCGCGCGCCGCTCCCCCCTTTGACTATCGAGGCCGAGGCAATCATTACTGAGGAAGGGAAGAACTACGTTCCTGACCGGAACGTCAAGCGACACGACGGTTTCCTCGTCAATTCGATGGCTTGCCCTGATGCGAGCAGGAATCTCCGGACCCCGCTGGATCAGATGCGGTTGAAGAGAGAGACGACGGAAGCCTCCATCATGGAGATCTCCCGGGCCAACATGGCAGTATGTACCACACTTTATAGTGTGGCTTTATATTCCTTCATATGTTTCTACGGTCTTGAAGTTTTCCTCTTTGCAAATCATTTGCCACTTCGACAACCAGATTGACCAGTATGCAGCTGAAGAGAAGGCCACCAGGCCTCTCGGCCGAGAAGGAAAGGAAGAGGGTTTGCCCGGGAGCTCGGGGAGGCTCGGAAGCTCGAGGCGGCAGAAAAGATTGACACTCTGGAGGCCGAACGGGAGAAAAAGCAAGATGAGGCCAAGATGGAGATGGAGGTTGCAGTGGCCGAGGTGGAGGCCAGGGCAAAGAAGAAACTTAGTGGCGTGATGGATAAGTCGTATGTGAAGGCCATAACAGATGTGGCCGAGCGTGTTCCGGGCTTCATCGGGAAGGGTACCACGTCCTTCTCATGTCTGGGTACGTACCTGCCGAGGGAGGATGAGGAGGATGTCAAAAAGGAGTCCCGAAGGAGCCAGCGGGAGGAGAGGAGAGTCCAGAGGAAGATGCGGGGAAAAGGGGAAAGGAAGTAGTTGAGACTTCTACCCCCAGTGACTCCGTCGACCGAGGTGGAACCCTGATCTTTCTCCTCATGTCTTCGCTTCTCTTTATTTTGGTTTTGTAAAAAATCTAATGGCGGAATGACCACTGCTTATGTATATTTGCCCTTGGTTAATGAAAATGCTTTTGGTGCCCAATACTTGTGCCTTTTCTTTGTGGTCATGAGCCTTTGATGTGTTTAAGATGGGTCTTCCGAGTCTTTATAGAGGCGGAGTCCTAGGGTATAGTAACTTCACTACTCTTTTATTGGCAAATAGTTGCTAGCACAGGAGGAGATCCTCAGGACGCCGAGAGATCGATCGTCTTCGCGGTGCATTGCTTGCGGTCACAATCGAGAGGGATCAGTTGAAGAATGTGGTTCTTGAGTAGAGCTTGGAAGTTGCCCACTTGAGCGAGACTCATCCTAGCCAGTCGGCTAAGTCTCACCCTAACTGCTTGGCTCGCACTCACAAAGCTCCGTAGAAGATTAGGGTCAAGGACGCTAACCTCAAGGAGATGCTTGTCAAGGAGGTGAACATCTATCTACTAGCTGAAGCTATCACTTGATGGGATACGGACGCAAAGTACTTGTTGTTCTCGTAAGGAGATTAACAAAGGGAAGTCGTTCCATGATATGGCCTGTTGATCTCGAGTGGCGTCGAGGAACCTATGGATGCCCAAAGCGGGGTAGCTGGGTCGTCAAGTACGGACTCGGTCGAAAGGGTGTTGCACCCTAGTGATCGGAACATTCAAACTTAGTCTGCTGGGTTGGTGCCTCCTTCAGACAGATCGGGAGGCCGATGTGAGAATCCTGAAGCGAGGAGGCATTACAAGCAAATCGTGTCTTATAACTAAAGTGTCCCTTATCCCCGCGGTCGTAAGTAATCTGAGTGGTAAAGAGTTGTAGAGCGATCCAATGTACTTTAGCTTTTACACTTGAGCCAAAATGAACATCTCTCATGTATTCTTAGGCTTGAAATATGATATTGATATGAAATAAACATTTTTCAAGTACTTTCGTCGGAACTTTTGCTTTCTTTATGTTGAAGTTTTTATCGCTTTGAGTTAGTGAGTTATAGGAGCAACTCTAGGGAAAAGCTGGGTCCGAACTTGCCGTTTGAGAGTTAGCGAGTTGTTTGAGCAACTCTTGGGAAGAGCAGCACTCCGAACTTGCCATTTGAGAATTAGAGAGTTGTTGGAGCAACTTTTGGGAAGAGCCGGAATCTAAACTTACTGTTTGAAAGTTAGCAAGTTGTGAGACCAGCTCTATAGAAGAGCCAGGCTCCAAACTCGCTGTTTGAGAGTTTTAACGAGTTGCGGGAACAGTTCGAGTGACGATCGAGCTCTGAACTTGCTTGTTTGTGAGTTGTGGTTGCAACACCAAGTAACGAGTTTGGACTCCGAACTTATTGTTTAAGGAGTAAACGAGTTGCAAAAGCAGTTCAAGTGGTGAGTCGAGCTCCGAACTTGCGTGTTTGCGAGTTGCGGAAGCGACATAGACGCGCGAGTTTGAACTCCGAACTTGCTGTTTAAAGAGTTACCAAGTTGCTGGAGCATTCGAGTGGCGAGACAAGCTCCGAACTTGTTTGTTTGCGAGTTGCGAAAATGACTTCGAGCCACGGATTTGGACGCCGAATATGCTATTTGAAGAGCTAACAAGTTGCAGGCATAGCTTGGAAAAGGAGCCAAGTGGAGGAGCTGAGAGCCGAACTCATTGTTTTGCATGTTCAGAATAGTATAAGAATTTTTAAAAAGAAAATGCTAAGTTTTTATTGAAAAATAAATCAAGTGGCTGCCTTGGAGACTAGCCTTCATCACATGCTATGGCCGTTATAAGGATCAGCCATATTACAAATCTAAAGAACCTAGTGGATGACATTAAGTGTCCTTGTTGAACTTCAACAGATGCTCTGCGTTCCAAGTTCTTAATATCTTCTTTCCCCTCAAGTCTTCAAGTCGTTAAGCTTCTGGGTGGACGACTTTAGAAACCTTGTATGGTCCTTCCCACTTTGGAGCGAGCTTTCCCTTCTTGTGTGGGTCGGAGATTTCGAGCTTCCGTAGGATGAGGTCTCCTTTGAGGTTTACCGGGCGGACCTTCTTGTTGTAGAACTTCTCCACCCTCGGATGATAAATGTGTCTTCGTATGACAGACTTCTCGCGAACTTCTTCAAAGAGATCAAGGTTGCCCCGGAGATCATTTGAGTTGTGTTCTTCATTGAAGGAGAGGAAAGGGAAGGTAGCCAGACCTCTAGGGAATCAATGTTTCAGAACCGAAAGTGAGGTTGAACAGGAATTCTCCTACTGGGGTCCTCTTCGTGGTCCTCTAGGACCAGAGCACACTCGGAAGCTCTTTGATCCATAGCCCTTTGGGTGCTTCGTCGAGCCTCTTGTAAAGACCATCATTGGTATGGGGGTGTAAGATGGAAGGGAAATGTGGTTCAATACCCAGATTGAGCAGAATTTGCTAAATCCTTCGACAGCGAATTGGGTTATGTTGTGGGTGATAAGAATTCGAGGGGTCCCGAACTTGCCGACGATGTTCTTCCAAAAGAATTGTTGAATCTTGTGCTTGGTGATGGAGGCGAGTGGTTCTGCCTCAATCCACTTGGTGAAGTATTCGATAGCTACCACTAGGAAGTTTCTCTGTCAGGTTGTCGGGGAAAATAGCCCAAGCAAAGTCCATTCTCCACATGGCAAAGTGGATAGGACTTGACATGGAATTAAGATCGGCCTGGGGCATTCTCTTGATGGGGAACCTCTGGCAGGAGGCACACCGACGAATGTATTCTTTAGGGTCGCGAGGAGCAAGGGCCAATAACACCCATGATTGAGAATTTTCTGAGCAAGGGACCTGGCACCCATTTGGCTGACACCAATTCCTTCATGTACTTCTCTTAGAGCATACTTGGCCTCCTTAGGGAAGAGGCACCGCAAATAAGGTATCTCATCTGCCAAAGTATAAGAGCGTTTGTACAGAACTCCTTCAATGAGTGTCTCCTTGCTCTTACCCGGATCGTCCTTACTTCTTTGGGATCTGTAAGGAGGGTCCCCTTGTCGAGGAAGTCAAACAAGGGTTTCATCCAACTATTTCCGGGGGTCTGAAGAGTGATGACCATAAGCACTAAAACTTCCTCTTCGTTGATGAGCTTGAGTAGAAAGCATCATGTGGTCGGGCCATTCGAAGGAAGAGGAGGCTAACTTGGAGAGGGCATATGCTTGCCTGTTTTCTTCGCAGGAGATCGAGCGACTTCGGCCCTTTGGAATGTGGCTAAGAGTTTCTTGACGCAAGCCAAGTACCTGACCATGCAGTCATCCTGATGAGGACATCTTTCCAGTTTAGGATTTTTATTTTATTACCATTTTTTATTTCTGGCAATTATAGCCATATGTAATCTTTTTGTAATTTTTAGATTTTGAGAATATTTTGGAGATGTGTTTCAAGATGTAATTGAGCCTATTTAAAGGCCTTGAGATTAATGAGAAAGCATGCCATTATTGATTAAAAAAAAATCTGTATTGAGTTTTGCTCTTCCTTTTCTCTCCTTTGTGTGATACAATTGAGATCAAATTAGGGTTTGTGATAAATCCTAATCCAATTTTAGAATTAGTGATTAATTCTAAAATTTATCCCCAGTTAAAAAGATTCCCAATACAAATCCCTAATACTAATTTCCCCAAACTCCTAATACAAACCCTAAACCAATACTTCCCTCCTACACAGCCGCCGCCTTTTCTCCTTCTTCACCTTTTTTCTACCCTACCCCGATCCCGACCAAAGAACCCAACTTCCCCTCGTCATCTTCCCCATCCTTCTCCCTACCCCGATCCCCAAACCCACCAGATCTCCATCGCCCTCTCCCTCTCCCGCCCCCAACATCAGCCCCGAAACCCACAAATCCATCCCTCCTTCTCACCTTCGACCACAGCCCCCCCGGCGACCAACTCCCTCACCCCAAACCCCCACCACCACTACAGCCTCCACCCATCTCCTCCTTCCTCCTCCAATCCCGAACCCCACCACTGTTCCCAAACCCATCGCCTGCTGCCTCCCTCCTTCACTTTCACCCCGGTTCCTGACCCAGCGCCGGCCTTCGCCGTCGTCGTTCGCGCCGCCCCTCCCCGCTGTCGCCGTCGTCAACCAGTGACGTCGTCGACCAACTCCGCCATTGCCCTTGAAGTTGCTGCTCGTACTGACTCTGTGGATTGTTGTGCTCTTTCAAGATCGACACTGCGTTCTTCGCATTCGGTATACTCTTTCCAATTCTTCCATATTTATGTTTTACTGCCTTATCATCTAGTATATTATCTAATTTACCTGTCGACCATAAAATACTGAGATTGAATGATCCACATGCTAGATTAGAGTACGAATCTGTATTGCATTTTTTACTTACTAAAACACGTAGGGATTTACTTATTGATTAAGGTAGAATTATTAATTGGGACTGTTACATTTGATTCAATTCTTGAAAACCCATCAAACCTGTTAACTGTTAAAAATTTCTAACTTCGATCAGCACTTTCATGTTGGTAAAATTAACCCATTAAAATTCTTGAAAATTCTCTATTTTAGGATTGGTTTTACATCATTTTGGTATCAGAGCAAAGGTTCTTAAAACCTTAGTTCTTGCATCGTAGGCATCATTTTTGCATTCATTTAGGATTGTGTAGTTTTTATTTTTTTCTTCTTTTATTTTAGTTATTTCAGATTCATTAAAAAAAAAAAAAATTAGGACACACTCTATTTCACACTTTTGGTGAATGCGTCTTCGCAGCACCATCACAGACCCTGAAGAGCCTTTTCTATCCCTTCCCAATCACCCAATTAGGAACCCTAGACTTCCCAGACCTGAAATGGACAATCCTGATATCTCCGCTACCCTAGCTGCCATCCAAGCAACTCTTGCCAATATCAATCAGAGGCTTGAGAAAGTGGAGCTAAATCAAACAATTGTCCCTGAGCTTCATGGCCATCGTCAGACGCCTCAAGGGAATGTTCATGACGATCGACGTCAAGAACGTGACCCTGACGAATAATATAAAAAGAACGTTAAGGCTGACGTTCCCCAATTTGAAGGCCACATGGAATCCCAAGCTTACCTTGATTGGGTCCGTGCCATGGACCACTATTTTGTGTGGTTCGACATGAGCGAAGCCCTTAAAGTTAAATTTGCAACTATGAAATTAACGGGTAAAGCTCAACAACATTGGACCAATCTTGAACATGCCCGCAGAGGCCGAGGCCTGGCACCCATAGCTACTTGGGAGGCCATGAAAGAGAAGCTCACTGAGAGGTATCTACCGTTATCGTTCCACACCCGATTGCTAGATTCGTGGAACCAATTGTATCAAGGAAGTAAATCTACACAAGAATATGTTGATAAATTCGATGACTTCCTTATTCGGTGCAACGCATTAGGTAAAGAGAGTGAAGAACAAACTCTCTCTAGGTTCAGAGCTGGACTACGAGCTGACCTTAGGAACGAGCTAATCTATAGAAACGTGGACTCAATAGCGGCAGCGTACGCCCTAGTCCTCGACATGGATTCCCTTAAAGCTAGTTCTGATTCTAGGTCCAGCGACTCGAGAGATCATTCCTCTAGAATGACCTCTACTGACCCACCTGGACCTCAGCCTCCCTCTCAGCACCCCAACAAATCTTACCCCAGCAAATCTAATTCAAATTTTAATTCACATAGAGATGAACATAAGGGTAAGAACACCGAAAGAGATTACAGTAAGATTGACCCTCTCACTAAGTGCTATAAATGTAAGAGATACGGTCATGTTGCTGGCAACTGTCCCAGTCCCAGTAGGATTAATATAGTAGAGGGTACCGCAGTCATCGCTGATGAGCCCGACAATGAGTTTATTTATGAACCTAATATAATTGATGACTTTGATGAAAAAGAAGATGACCAGTCTCTCAATTGTATTCAGCCTATCCAGTCACCTCCATTGAGTATACCTGAGACACCCATTCCTTCCCAAGTCACTTGGAAATCCATAGATTTTACTCATGTATTAGAACATCACAAAGTCACAGAGTTTGCACCCACATTTGCATATAACATTCATGACTTGCATAGAGAAATTTCCAAGGAACTTAATGAGAATAATTTTAACTACAAGTTAATAGCAGATACTAGAAGGAAATTTATAACTTTTGATATTGGTGACGAAGTGATGGTTTGGATTCATCCGGAACGGTTTCCTGTTGGACCCGTTAAGAACTTGAACATACGTGCTGCAGGTCCATTTAAAATTCTTCATAAAATCAATGATAATGCCTATGTTGTTGACCTCCCCGAAGGCTTTGGCATCAGTAAAACTTTCAATATTGAGATCTAGTACCCTATGAAGGCTCAGAATTCAACCCTAGAAATTTTCTTATAGATGAGCCTACCCTGCAGCCTAATGGTGAGATTCCCCCATTACCTCCACTACCAGATATTACTTACCCATCGTCAGAAGAATTGGTGATATTTTAGATGATCAGATAATCTCTACTAGAGATGGTGGTATGCACAAGTATTTGGTAAGGTAGAAAAACAAACCGAAGTCGGATGATACTTGCAGTGATCGTAAGGGGCTCCCGCAACTGGATCCAGATCTTTTGGAGCACGATGACATGATCACTGGTTTTGACTCGACTGGGTCGAGCTCTCTCCCACCCGGAGAGAATGATGAGGACATCTTTCCAGTTTAGGATTTTTATTTTATTACCATTTTTTATTTCTGGCAATTATAGCTATATGTAATCTTTTTGTAATTTTTAGATTTTGAGAATATTTTGGAGATGTGTTTCAAGATGTAATTGAGCCTATTTAAAGGCCTTGAGATTAATGAGAAAGCATGTCATTATTGATTAAAAAAAAATCTGTGTTGAGTTTTGCTCTTCCTTTTCTCTCCTTTGTGTGATACAATTGAGATCAAATTAGGGTTTGTGATAAATCCTAATCCAATTTTAGAATTAGTGATTAATTCTAAAATTTATCCCCAGTTAAAAAGATTCCTAATACAAATCCCTAATACTAATTTCCCCAAACTCCTAATACAAACCCTAAACCAATACTTCCCTCCTACACAGCCGCCGCCTCTTCTCCTTCTTCACCTTTTTTCTCCCCTACTCCGATCCCGACCAAAGAACCCAACTTCCCATCGTCATCTTCCCCATCCTTCTCCCTACCCCGATCCCCAAACCCACCAGATCTCCATCGCCCTCTCCCTCTCCCGCCCCCAACATCAGCCCCGAAACCCACAAATCCATCCCTCCTTCACCTTCGACCACAGCCCCCCCGGCGACCAACTCCCTCACCCCAAACCCCCACCACCACTACAGCCTCCACCCATCTCCTCCTTCCTCCTCCAATCCCGAACCCCACCACTGTTCCCAAACCCATCGCCCGCTGCCTCCCTCCTTCACTTTCACCCCAGGTTCCTGACCCAGCGCCGGCCTTCGCCGTCGTCGTTCGCGCCACCCCTCCCCGCTGTCGCCGTCGTCAACCAGTGACGTCGTCGACCAACTCCGCCATTGCCCTTGAAGTTGCTGCTCGTACTGACTCTGTGGATTGCTATGCTCTTTCAAGATCGACACTGCGTTCTTCGCATTCGGTATACTCTTTCCAATTCTTCCATATTTATGTTTTACTGCCTTATCATCTAGTATATTATCTAATTTACCTGTCGACCACAAAATACTGAGATTGAGTGATCCACATGCTAGATTAGAGTACGAATCTGTATTGCATTTTTTACTTGCTAAAACACGTAGGGATTTACTTATTGATTAAGGTTGAATTATTAATTGGGACTGTTACATTTGATTCAATTCTTGAAAACCCATCAAACCTGTTAACTGTTAAAAATTTCTAACTTCGATCAGCACTTTCATGTTGGTAAAATTAACCCATTAAAATTCTTGGAAATTCTCTATTTTAGGATTGGTTTTACATCACATCCCTAGCTTCATAGTCTCGGATTAGGTTCACCACCAGCTTGGAGTCGCTTAGTCTCCTTGGATTTGGTTCACCACTAGCTGAGAGTCGCTGAACACCTGACTCTTCGTGCCCCCGCTTTGCGAGCTAAGAGGAGGCCGGCGATCAATGCCTCGTATTTGGTCTTGTTGTTGGAGGCTCGCAAGTTGAGGCGAAGTGAGTACTGAAAAACGAACTCCTGACCGAGCAAGATGACACCAACCCCACTTCCTTTGGTGCAAAAGGATCCATCGACGTACACTCCAGACTGGGGGATCTTCGCGTTCCTCAGGGGGATTATGAATAGCGCTTTCGACAATGAATCCGACCAAGGCTTGAGGCTTGATAGCTGTCCTCGGACGGTAGCTAATGTCCTGCTCGCTCAACTCGATGGACCACTTCATCAGTCGCCCAGAGTTCTATGGCTTGTGAATCACTTGCTTGAGGGGTTGGTCGATGAGAACCGAGATGGTGTGAGCTTGGAAGTAAGGGCAAAGCTTTCAGACGGTCGTGACCCGGGCACATGACATTTTCCACATCTTATAGTAATAAAGCTCGGTGTCATGAAACACTCTGCTCACATAATAAATCGGCTTTTAGACCCTGTCTTCTTCCCTCACCAAGACGACATTGAGGGTCTAATTTGAAGTGACTAGATAGAGGTAAAACACCTCTCCCGACTCGAGCTTACTTAGGAGTGGAGGATTGGTGAGATACGACTTGTGCTGTTTAAAGGCTTCTTGCTGTACTTGCCCCACTCAAAGCCCTTTGATCCGCAGAGTTTTTTTTAGAACGGGAGGCACTTCTCCCAGACTTGGAATCTCCCAGACTTGGAAAGGAAGTGCCCGATTGCGGAGAGGCGCCCTGTGAGTTTATCGACTTCTTTGATGTAAGATGAGGGAGGCATGTCAAGTATAGCTCGGATCAGTGCCTCATGTTGTGCTTTCGTAAAACGTCGAAAGCTTCTTGGAGGTCAGCGACATGGTATTCCTACTTCATATCATCCATATAGACTTCCATGTTTCGACCGATCTGATGCTTGAAGACTTTGTTTACCAAGCGTTGGTAAGTGGCTCCAACGTTCTTTAGCCGAAGTGCATGACTCAATAGCAGTAGAGGCATTCATCGGTTATAATGTCTTCAGAATGTCGGGAGGGAACACTCGAATCTGATTGTATCCCAAGAAGGCATCTATGAAGTTAAGGAGCTCGTGCCCGGATGTAGCATCGATCAAGGCATCAATGCTGGGGAGAGAAAATAGGTCCTTCAGGCAAGCTTTTTTCAGGTTGGTGAAGTTGTTGAAAATCCTCCACTTGCCATTCACTTTCTTTACCATGATTACGTTGGCTCGCCACTTGGGGCAGCTAATTCTTGAATGAAGCGAGTAGCTAGAAGTTTGTCAACCTCTTCCTAGACCGGTGGTTGCTTGTCGAGGGCAAACTTGTTGTGCTTTTGCTAGACCTGCTTAAGATCAGGATTGACGCTCAGGTGGAGCATGATCAATTCTTCCCGAGATGCCAGGCATGTCGTCAACAGTCCAAGCGATTAAGTCCTGTTTTTTTCCCAATGCATCTGACAATTTGTTCCTTGACTTGGCGGGAGATATATTTGCATACCTGAAAACACTTGATCTGACCGGTTCTCCCTAATGCATGTCGTCAGCGGTCCAAGCCAACAAATCCTGGTTCTCCCTAATGCATCTGACAATTTGTTTGTTGACTTGGTGGGAGAGAGATTTTCTTACTTGAAAACACCTGGTCTGATCTTCTTTGGAAAATGAGATTGCTCCTAGTTCATCCACGAGCTCGGAGTTAATTTAACTCCTCTATTCCGGGAGTTCTACGGCATCGAGGGGGAGGACTGAGCCCCCCATTGTGTCTGTGTAACATGCCCAGCCGCTTCTTGGCTTCCATTAACTTCTCCTACACCCGCTGATCTGATGAACTTCATCTTCATGTGGAAGGCCAAAGTTACGGCGTGGAGAGCTACTAGACCAGGACAGCCGAGGATGGGATTGTAGGCGGCTTTCACATTGACAACCACGAAGTCCACAGCCTCAGTTCGGGTAGTTGGGGCTTTTCCCGCAGTCACATTAAGGGTGACTATTTCATTGATTTGGACTGGAGCCCCAGTGAACCAATCATGTACCCAGCGAGTTTCAGATGGTCCCTGAAGAGCTTCAAGCCATCAAAAGCTTCTAAGAAGAAGATGTTCACCGAGTTGCCATTGTCTACCAGGATGCGGCGCACTTCGTGGTTCGTCATACACAGTGTAGTCGAAGGTGCGCCAGAGGCGCAAGGCGCAAGCGCCTAGACTATTTGCGCCTCATCCTTGCAAGGCCCACTAAGGCGTACAGAGGAGCGACCCTCAATCTTGAGAATGTGAAAGGTCATGGGTTCAAGTTATGCTCACCACTTTTGGTAGGAGCATTCCAATGGTTAAGAAAAAAATATAATTACCGCACATAATATTATAATATATGGAAAAATGACCTTATAATCTATGCGAAAATTCCATCATTTATATTGATTATTATCGACTGGCCACCTAATGGGTGATTCATGTTATCATGATATATAATCTTATAAATTTAAAAAACCCCAAAAAGTAATAGTGCGTCTTGGTTAAGTGAGGCTTGCGCCTTAAATTGTGCATTGCGCCTCAGGCTTTTTACGAGGTAGAGAAGTGTTAGGATTATGTCTTGCATACTCGTTTAATTAGAAAAAGATACGACGAAGCACGAAGGTCGACGCGTCGAAGAGAGAAAGTTGGAAACAAAGTAACAACCGAGGAATATACAGTCGACTGTACACCCCTCGGGTCCAGACTAGTTGAGATGCGGTCGACCGCACCTGGGTGCAGTCGGCCACCTGTGGCTGCAGTGTTATTTTGGGCCTAGGTCTTGGGGATCGTTTCGGCACAATCTTCAACTCATAATCAGATTGTACGACTCATATTCAATGTCTAATTCTACAGGATATATCGGACGACTGAGATATCAAGACTAACCTAAGGTTCTCTTTATTCTTCTATTTATTGTAAGGCTAAATTTGAAAGAAAAAAAACCCCCTTGAACTATCCCCTTAATGCAGAAAACCACACTAAACTTTTTTTTGCGCAGAAAACCTGATGACATCAAATCTGTTTTATTTTGTTTTGGCAATTATAGCCATATGTAGTAGTTTTACGATTTGTAATCTTTCTTTTATGCATTAGAATATTTCAGAGATTTTTGAATATTTTGAGATTTGTATCAAGATTTGTTTAGAGCTTATATATAGGCCTTGCGATTAATGAGAAATTATGCTATTCTTGATTAATAAAATTATTGTGTCGAGTTATTGCTCTTCATCCCTATTTTGTGTGATACAATTGAGATCCAATTATTAGGGTTTGTGATAAATCCCAATAAATTAGGCTAAATTTGAAGGGAAAAAAAACCCTTGAACTATGGCCTTTATGCAGAAAACCCCCTTTGATCTTTTTTTATGCAGAAAACCCCCCTGAAGTATTGTTGCAAAAAAACCCACCTCGCCAACGTGAGACTTCTGCTAAAGTTAAGGAAGGTTTTTGACAATAATGAGAAAAATATATAATGTTTTTTGAAACAACTTGCAAAGATGAATGGGGTTATCTAATACAAGTAGAAAAGTTAGATGTGGTTTTTCGAAATACTTCAGGGTTTTTTTTGCAACAACCATACTTCAGGGAGTTTTCTGCATAAAAAAAAAGATCAGGGGGGTTCTGCATAAAGGCCATAGTTCAAGGTTTTTTTTTTCAAATTTAGCCAATAAATTATTAGGGTTTGTGATAAATCCTAATAAAATTTTAGAATTTGTGATAAACTCTAAAACTACCCCCAAATCCCCAAATCAATTAAACCCAAACCCTAACCCCTCTTCATCTTCCTCCTCCCTTCACTCAGATCTATCGATCCCTCGACCTCGTCGTCAATCCACCGCCACCCCGCCATCACCCTCATCACCCCCAACCTCGCAACCCCCGTACGTCCGTGCTGCAACTCATCACCCTCGTCTCCACTGCGACCAGCGCCTCCTCGAAAGCTCTGACCCCCCGCTGCCTTCGCCGTCGCCCTCCACCTCCACCCCAACACCTACAGCCCTCCTTGCCACCACTACTGATTTCCACTTCGACAACCACCCACCCCCTACTGCTGTTGCCACCACCGCCCCTTGCTACCCCGAGCTTCATCAACAACCACTACAGCACCACCAATTCGAAGCTTCACCATCTTGCTTCCGTCGACCTTCCGAAGGTCCTGTCTTCATCGTCGACATTTTCTTCGAACTCTGGTATACTCTTTCCACTTCTCAAATATTTGTATTATTGCTTAATCGTCTCTGTCATATTATTTGATTTAACTGTCGTCCATAAACATTGAGAGTGAGTGTTCTACTTACCTTAATTAGAGTACAAATCAATATTGCATCTTTTACTTGCTAAGAACGCTTAGGGATATAATTATTGATTGTTAGAACTGAATCGTTAATTGGGCTTGTTAAACATAATTCAATTCTTGAAAATCCATCGAACCGATTAACTGTTTTAATTTCTAACTTGATCCGCTTTATATGTTGGTAAAATTAATCCTTTAATGTTCTTGAAAATTCTCTATTTAGGATTACGTTTTACATCAAAACTACTTAAGTATAGTTGCAAAAAACCCACTCCGACGGCCTGAGGCTAAAGTTGAGTGAGGTTTCTTGACAATAATGAGAAATATGCATGATATTTTCTGAACCAACTTGCAAAGATGAATGAGGTTATCTAATACAAGCAGAAAAATTAGATGTGGTTTTTTGAAAATATACTTCATGGGGATTTTTCGCAACCATACTTAATTGTGATTTTCTGTGCAAAAAAAAGTTCAGTGAGGTTTTCTGCATATAGGGAATAGTTCAAGGGGTTTTTTTTCAAATTTAGCCGTATTGTAATGGCCTCCAATATGAGAGGTCAAGTACTTCATTGAGATTATTCTCCATTACAAGTGAAGCTTGAAAGAGTTCCTGATAAGTGAGTTTAATTCCTTATATTGAGTGAATTTGTAACTCCTTGTAATCTTCTCTAGTTGAATATTATCTCCCTATATTTTTCTCAGGATTAAGTGAAAGCTAACCAGGACAAATTTCTCGTGTGTTTGTGTTGGATTGGTGGATCTACTTATTTAGTTGTTCGATAGATTCGTCTCATCTACCTCGTCATTCTCATTGCTCTAATTAGTTCTGTTGTGCCACATGTGTTCGACAAAATTTCCCAACAAAAGTTGTGGTGGTGAGATTCCTCTCCCTATCACAACACCCCAACAAAGTGGTATAAGAGCTTCAGGTTAACAAGTCCCTTAGTGAAGATGAGAGGTCACAGTCTTTTGAAGATCAAGCAGTTCGATGAAAAGATAAACTTCAACCTTTGGAAGGTAGACATGTATGGTGTCCTAGTTCAGAAACGTCTACAGCTAGCCGTCAAGAAGGAAAAGTCATCTGATATGAAGGAGGATGTTTGGGATGATATTTGTGAAAGAGCCGTAAGTCTAATCCGACTATCATTGGCGGACGAGGTCAAGTGCAAAATTCTTGAAGAAACTAGCATGGCTAGTTAGTGGGAAAAACTCATAACTAACTACTCTGGTTCATCATTACTAGAACGGATGCATTGGAAAAGAAAATTGTTCTGTTTATCAATGAAGGAAGGTACCGATCTTCAAGATCACATCACAAAGTTCAACAAGGTGTTATCGGAACTCAGGGCGATAAACGCGGATGAGTGAAGAAGATAAATCTATCAACTTGATATATTCACTGCCGAATTCGTACAAGCATTTGATAACTACCATAGTATACGGTAAATCTGCCAAGGAGAGTATAACGGTGGATGGTTTAATCAAAGCCTTGAAGAAAAATTAACTTAGGAAGGAGACTCAGAAATTATCGTCTACTCTCACAAGTTGTCTAACAGTGGAAGGTCCTTCAATTGGAAGTCAAAGTTCATTGCAAAAGGCATCGTTCCGTTGCTGATATTGCAAGAGGTCAGGGCATATCAAGAAAGACTGTTGAAAATTGCAGAAGTAGAAGAGCGATAAGGATGGCAGTACTACTGTAAATGTGGTTACCTTTCTGAATCAGGTGATTTGTGTCTTCTTATTTCAAATTCTTTATAAGTGGATTCTGGATGGTTTCACTCATGAGTTCTACTCATATTTGCTCCAAGGAGTTGTTTTTTACTTATAAGTCTACAACATGACATTGTGTGAGAACGAAAACTGTAAAGATTTGTGTAGTGGGTGAGGGGATAATTGAGTTGGAGATGATAGGTGGGAACAAGTACACTCTAAAGGAAGTCTTGCATATTTCTCTGCTAAAACGGAATCTGATTTCCTTGAGAACTCTTGAAGCACGCGGTTGTAGGTACACAGCTCGAAGTGGAGTTCTGTCTGTTTTTTATAGTCGTCGTAAGGTGAGCAGAGGTATGAAAGTTGTTGGATCAAGTCAACGCAATCTCTACAAGCTTTGGGGGATCCGAAATGCCTACACAGGTGTTGCTTCTTTTCCCGATATTCCCGCAAGTTCATCTAGTCTGCCGTAACTAGCATCATCAACGCGAGATCACGATATTCGAATATCGTCGAGAGGTGGGGAGTGTCTCGGGGTAGGTGGAGTTAGTGCAGAGGTTGGCAACTCCGTGTTAACGCCTACTGATGTGCCCTTGAAGGGGTATACTGAACGGTGAGATTGGGTAGAAGATTTGTTCAACTAGCTGAAGAAACTATTGTTCCAAGTATGTTCGCAAGTGGATATTAGTAGAGTTCAGAGATGATGAATAATATCATGTTGATAGCACTCGTATGCAATCCAAGGTGGAGGTTGTTAGGATTATATCTTGCATACTCGTTCTATTAGAAGAAAGGACGATGAAGCACGAAGGTCCGAAGAGAGAAGTTGGAAACATAGCAACAACAACAACAGAGGAATGTATATGTGCACCCCTCGGGTCCAGACTGGATGAGTTACAGTCGACCGCACTTGGGTGCAGTCGACCGCACGCGACTACAGTGTTATTTTGAGCCTAGGTCTTGGGGATTGTTTCGGCTCAATCTTCAACTCTAAGTCAGATCGTATGGCTCATATTCAGTGCCTTATTCTACATGATATATCAGACGACTGAGATATCAAGACTAACCTAGGGTTCTCTCTATTCTCTTCTATTTATTGTAATGGCCTCCAATATGAGAGGTCAAGTACTTCATTGATATTATTCTCCATTGCAAGTGATGCTTGACAGATAGTTCTTAGTGAGTGAGTTTAATTTCTTATATTAAGTAAATTTATAACTCCATGTAAACTTCTCTAGTTGAATATTATATCTCCATATATTTCCCTCCAGATTAAGCGAAAGCTAACCGGGATAAATTCCTCGTGTGTTTGTGTTGGATTGGTGGATTTACTTGTTCGGTTGTTCGATTGATTCGTTTCATCTACCTCGTCATTCTCATTGCAGTAATTAATTCTGCTGCGCCACAGGTGTTCAACAAAATTCTCCAACGAGAATTGTGGTGAGATTGCTCTTCCTATCACAACACCCCAACAAGAAGTTGCTTTGTGTCGTTCGCATTCGACTACACTAGTCTTGCAGAGACTGATTACAAGTAAGTCGCAATGGGGTGTTCAGACGTCTTCCAGATCTTTGTTCAATAAAGTTACTAGAACTCCCAAACTTTGGGTGGGAGGAAATTATGCACTGAGTTCACTTCGCGAACGAACCTATTTCGGAGTTAGACTCCCTATCCACAGGTCCTCCGTGGATGGAGTGGAAAACGGCCATATGCTCCGAGTCTTGGGACTCGGGATCTCTCTCTCCACCTTTGTTAGCTCCTCGAGCTGGCGGAGACTCGACCTTGTCCTTCTGAGTGTACTTGGAGAGGTGGCCTCCGCAAATCAGAGCTTCAATTCCGTGTTGTGACCATGGTCCCTGTGAAAACGACATCATTGACTCATATCCCTTCTTTTACCTAGCGTGTTCAACCTAGGAGGGTGGAGTATCCTATCTCCTTCAATCTCCATATGAGGGACTATTGATATACTAGCATTGAGAGGAGTGAACTTATCGAAGCGAGGGACTTGAGAAAAGCAACGTTGACCGGAACCATCCTTTTGGGACTTCTTAGGTCCTTCGTTTGTACTCTTCTGTCGGTTCCCGGATGAGGGCTCTCTTTGATCTTGGGGATACAGAGCCTCTTCGGCCCAGAAGTACTCACTTCTCAGCAGGAGTTCGGAGAAATCCAGAGGAGACTTCTTGGCAAGAGATGCTTTGAGGTCGGCATCGCGAATGTTGTGTCGGAAGGCGGCAATTGCTATTGCAGGGTCAAGGACTGGGATGGACTCCATCTCTTCGTCTTAACTCGAGCAGGAAAGCACTCATCTTCTCGGTCTTGCGACTGCTGACGAAGTGGGTGAAGAAGAGTTCTTGGACTTGATCGAAGGAAAAGATAGACCCCAAAAAGTTACAGAAGTACCATTCCCGTGCAGATCCCTTCAGGGTTGCTGGAACGTTCGGCAGGTGCATCGGAAGTTTGGTAGATCATCATGAGAATTTTGAAACTCGATGTGATTGATGGTTCGAATTCACCATTGTATGACTCAAAGACTGTCGCCTTGAAATTCTCTGGAATGGGGGCTTCAAGAATTGACCTGGAGAAAGGAGGTCAGATGGGGTTGTAGCCTTTGCCCTGACAACCATCTTCTTGACCGATCCGAGCAAGACGGTAATCTCTTGGAGTCGACGAAGAACCAGATCTTCTCGTCCGTCGGATCAAGTTGACCCGCGAGACTTTCTTGCACAGTTCTAGGATGGTGATCGCTTGTTTGCAGTTCCTGTTCGGGGCAACTTGGAAGGCTTTGAGTTTGGTCTTTTAAATCGCGTAACTCAGCCAGGGTGATGGGTGCTTCCTTTTCTCTGTTGTTCTTGGGAGCTCGGGGACTGATTGGAGTCAGGCTCCTCTAGTCCTTTCGCCCCCGTGGTGAAGGTGATTAACGGGGTTCTGTCGACGGGGGGATGGACTCCTCTTATTCTCTTGGTGCTCTAACGAGGGACCTCATCTCGGGCGAGCTTTTCATCCAAGCGGCGACAGAAGTTTATTCCTTGCTGTCTAGAGTTGATGATTTCGCTAAGATTTGGTTGCACCAACAGGTAAGTATCCCTTCCTTAGAGCCTTCCTTCTTCTATTGGTACCAACCAGAAAGCAAAGTTCCCACTGATGGTATACTTAGTGTAAGCGAGCTCTAAGATCACATCTTTGGAATAAAATCACGACGATTCTTTATAGGGATATGTGCACAAGAGAGATACCTAGCTTGGGCACCAAGGGGAGGCTATGTGGACTTAGACCCGGTCCTCAATCAGATGAGGCTCAGGGCAAGGTTCAGAGCAACATCATTGGGAGGCGAGCCTATTGACGCAGCCTTGCTGGGGGCGGGCTGCAATGGCGAGCAAGGAGATTGCGACAATGGGTAAGTAGGTTGCAATGACAGGTGGAGAATGACAACTTGACAGCCAGTGGTTGCCGCCTTCTTTCCTTTGGGAGCCATGGCTGAAAGTGGTTGCTAATTGATGGATCTGATCGGAGAGTTAGATCTGTATGTTCCCAGAGACGGTGTCAATCTGTTGCTTTTTTGTGTGGGAGCAATCAGATAATGAGTTCGGATTTTGAGGGAAAAACTTACAATCTGGACTGGTAATTAGATTTAAATAGTTGGTAGTTGACTCCTTGATCTAAATCTGAATGGTTAAGAGCGGTTGGATCTTGATTGGACCGCTGAGGAATGTTCGGCAAACCTGCACAGAGTTTAAACACCGGAGTTGGCCCCAACGAAAAACCCTCTGACACTCAAATTAGTAACTCAAAAGGGAGATTTAAGTTTTAGTAGAAAATCTTTGATTACCTCTTACAGACTCAGGGATAGGGTATTTATAAGCTAGGAGTTAGTTACAAAAGATAGGCCTGAAAATGTAACTTTTGAGTTTAAACTGCAGATTAACAGATTCTCATGGTGATGAGATATAATTAGTTAATAATTTTGTTTATGACAGAGGATTTGACTGACAGCTTTAATTAGTTGGAAATCCCTCTTCATGGTCTGTAACTTTGCCATTAATCTTGGGTCGGGCTGATGAACCTGAAAACGGCCCATGTTCTTCTTGTAGGCATGTAGTTATGCCCTTGAGAAGCTTTAAGATGTGCGTCGGGATCATGTGGCTCTGATTTTACCCATATCATGTCCCAAAACAAAACAAAAATTTTAAGAGCATAATGATGCATACTTATCGGACTGTGTAAAAATAAATGATCAGTTTAGAAGTAAAGCATTAAGATGAAATAATAATAGACTATGCATGACAGTATCTAAACATTATATATGGCCACTGTATATTCTTAAGAATAAACAAAAAAATACTTGCCTTCAAATTTCCACCTTTAAGAAAAACACATCGTGAGGTAATCGCAGTACCACGATCTATCAACCATCCAACCTCGCCCCAAGTTTCACCATTGTTCTTCTCTTTTAGTGAACACCATAAATTCTTTGGAAGTGATGCAAGTCCTACCTGATCTCTGATTAATTTCTGTGGTTCTTCCTCACAAAGTTCAAGAAGTAAACCCTGGAAAATACTTAAGTTCAAATTTAAGGATGAAACAATCACAAGATAGAAATTTCCCCATAAAAAGCTGGTAGAGAATGCTATCTTACAAATGATTTACTCAGATATGTAAATTAGAAAACACTTCATTAACATAAAATAACTAAGACCAATGCTAATAAAAATTTTGAAGCAATTAAGCGAGTCGGCTTCCCTTGTGTCTAGTGGAAGAGAAGAAGTACAACTTTTGTACTGCCTTTTAAAAAAAACAACTAAAGAGGAAGAGAAATTCTAGGCAATAATAATTTGCATCAACAGAGAAATAACTAAAGTTATGAGTTAGGAAGAAACTCATCAGCCTAATTAGGATAGAGCATATTAGGCTTTTTAAGCTTAAAAGACAAGGCGCAAGAGGAACTGACTGAAGAGGAGTTCGATGGACAACAAATGAGTTGATACACAACAATGACCTAAGAAATTCCTAATCAGATAGTTTGATCAGCGAGTATAATTGGATTACTGAAAGAGAAGTATGAGTAAACCAAACAAAACATATATGAAATAATTTAGAGAAGTTTGCAGCTATATATAGATGTTCCGCTTACTTTATAGGTTATACACTAGAAGAAGATTAAAAAAATGCCTTGGAAAAGCTTATAGTAGTGCAACATATTATAGAAGAAGCCAATACAACTACAAAATGCGAAAGAAACTTCTCAAACAAGTCAGTTACTCGAAAGCGTGGTGCAAAATGCAAATAATGCTTAGGTCTTCATATAACTTGCTATTGAGACCTCTCAGAACTGACTTGGTTGGAAACAGAAGTAAGTCGTTCAAGTTAGGCACCAAGACCTGTAAATGTTTTATGCTCCTCAAAAGTAAAAGAAGATGCACTACTCTGTGTGCTCTCTTAGAATTTGAGAAAGATGAAAGGAGAATTGAAAATAAATAAGCACTCGCATATATATTAAAACAAACATGGAAGTAGTTCTATATGAATCGTGCCACATTTGTTTCTAAAAAGACATCAAAATGGCTTCAATTCTCCAAGTGGGTGCTAAAATGATTAATGAACATACCTTTCATAACGAAATGAGGTTTTCATATACCATATATGAATCATAACGAAAAATCTACCTTATTAGCTGTGACATTAAACTTCTAGAAAAGAAGGCTTCTATATTAATCTAAGAAAAAAGAAAGAATAATTCTACAAGCAGCAATCAAAATTTTTCCTTCACTAATACTAGATCGTATGGAAATATGCATTCATCTCAGAAATACATATACCAGAATCAGTAGGCATGTGCTTTCTCCTCCCTATTTTTATCGCTATTCCAATGCAGAAACTGGTAATTAGGGTTATCCTCAACAATTAAGGGATAAATTAAATCTTAGTGGTTCCATAGTCTCAGTTTTCCAAGATATGAAAGATCTTGATCAATACTCTGGCCAAGATTAACCCAAAAAAAAAAAAAAACACACACACACACACACAAAATAAAATAAAATAAAATAAAATAAAATAAAATAAAATCCAGCCAAGACAGATTAAAGAGAAAACTTTATATTTTTGCTGAAGGTTGATACCGCTGCACAATTAACCACAGATACACACAACTGGAGAAATTATAATAGTAGAGGAAGCCGATAGCAACTACCACTTGTATAAACTAACTATAAATACCCCGTTAAGATACATAATTAGTTACCTTTAAGTACTTAAGTAGAGATAGCTGTAGGTAGAAAATGAATTTGGTTAGAGTGGAATTAAGATAGTTCCAGATATCTTAACTTTCATGCTGAGATAATTGGAGTTATCTCAATTCCAAAAGGACTCCCAAACAAACCGAACGAAAGATAACTAGAGCCTAGAGGTAGCTTAGATACCTCCACATACATCATGTTATCTCATCTTTACAAATATGGGCTATATTATTCATCAAGAAGGCCAAAAATCTCATACTTCTATTGCTACTGATCCTAGCAACCCCAAAACTCCTCTCCCACGATCCAGCAACATCAACCACCCTCCACTCTATCACTCGAAGCAAGCCCAGTGCCTTAGTAGTGCACCGATAAAGTATTATTATTTAGGTTACTTGTTCTTCATGAGCAACCAACTTTATTTTTACATAGTCAATATGGGAAGAAATGGTATCATCTAGGATCCATAAAAAAAACCTTGAAGAAAACGAAGTTCTACTTCGAGTGCACAGAAACACCAGAATTATCTGAAGTACCACTACTTTTGGTACTTCCCAGTTACTTCAAGGGAAACAAACAGGTCATATTCTACTTGCTACCCAAATAATCCAAAAACAGGTCTATCTTACTGGGTCAGGATGACAGCCTATTATAGATAAACCCAGGCCATTTAAAGAGTTATTTAAATTTATGATTATCCCTAAGAGACGGTTTAAACCAAATCTCTTATTATGAAGGAATTTAAACTCTATTTCTTATCCAAAAACACTGGAAAGTAGAGATAAATGATTATCTTGAAACTGTTCCCAAAGGTGGCTATAATTACCCCTCTACCCCTACCATAAAAAAGTAACAGTATTTTCTCCACAAAAAGCTCTCTCATAATCTTCAAAAGCTCTCTCATAATTTTCTTGATTACTGACTTGAGCGTCGGAGGATTCGTCGCCAAGAAGAACCCAGGTGTTCCAAACTTTTTGTAGGTCAGCGGCATCAAGAAACAGTCAACACCGGCAAGAAGTCAGCAGATTTGCTTTTATTGTTTCTAGAAAAATCTACATATAATTTGTTTGCTCCCACACCGAAATTAGCAGCAACAATACCAACCCACGACCCCAAAACGCCTGTCCTCCAAGCTCCCTCTACCACTGAAATCAAACCTGCAGTTTTACTTCTTGTTGAAATGAACACCAGAAGAACCTACATACCGGACATTCACACTCCATCTGGAGTAATAACAGTATAGATCTATCAAAATCAAAGTAGAAGCACATAGCAACTAAATTCTTGTACCAACTAACCTAACATAAAATTGTTATCAAAAAGATAAAAACTCGCATTCCCACCAGCTTCCAACCTTTGCAACAACCAAACCCCTCCCCTCCCCAGCTCCGATCATTACTCGACTCTTAATCAAGTCAATTACTTAACAGATTGGTAAAAATAATGCTCAAGTTTCCATAAGACTTGGCAAAGAGACCGCTCAGAACTTATTTGGTTGGAACTGAGAAACTTTTTCAAATTAGGCATCAACAAAAAGGTTACTTGTAAGTGCTTTATGTTCCTCACAAATTAAAGAAAATGATATACTCTTTGTTTTCTCTCTTCTCAGAAATTTGAGTTAAGAGAACAAAGACAAATAAATAAGCACTTGCACATATATAAAAACAACCACGGAATTTAGGTGTTTATGGAGCATTAACCGCAAAACATTTTCTAAAATGATCTCAACATGGCATCCAGTCTCCAAGGTTTATATTAAATTGATGAACAAAGACATTATGAGAATGAGCTTTCCCATATACCATATCGGTAGCATAGAAAACAATCTACCTTCTTATGTAGAGATTATCTTAGACTTGGACAACCAAGAAAGCAGGCTTCTATATATATATATAGAAGATTAAAAAAAAAATCTGTACAACCAACTCTCTAAACTTGTCATTCACTAAGACTGGATTTGTTATGAATATTTGCATACATCTTGGAAATACATATACTAGAATCATTCGGCATGTGTTTTCTCCTCCCTAATGTTACTGTTAATCCAATAGAAACTCTGGCAATTGGAGGCATATCATCAATTAAAAGTCAATGAAATATTAATGGCCCCAACGAATGTGTAGAGACTACCTACCTATATCCTGTTCCAATACAGAATTAGGATACTTGTAGCTACTTCTTAAGTGGTGGTGGTAGATGTACGCAACTTATAGGTAGAAAATAAATTTGGTTTGACTATAATTAAGGTACCTCCAAGTATCCTAACTTTTCTGCTAAGAAAATTAGAGTTATTGAAATCCTAAAAAGACTTCCAAACAGACAAAAAGTGGGATAACTGGAATAGATACCTCTACTTGCCTCAAGTTATCTTCCCTCCAATTCCAAACAGGGCTAGTATTTATTCATAGATTCAAGCCAACCCTAGCAACTCCAAAATTCCTCCTCCCAAGCTCCAACAACATCGCCAACCTCCATTCTACCATTCAAAACAAACCTGGAGTCCTTAATGGTACACCATAAAGCATTATTATCTAGGTTACATCCTGTACTTCATGAGCAACCTACAACTTTTATTTTTTTTGAAGGTCAATATGGGAAGAAATCATATCCAGTAGGATCCATAGAGACAAGATAGTTATGAACAAACTGCAAGTTAGTTCTAGTATACAGGAACACAAGAAGTAGACGAAGTACCAGTATTTGTATTTCTGATACTTCCTAGTTACTACAAGGGAAACAAACATGTTATATACCATGTAATGCATATTCACACTCCGCCCAACTTATAAGTAGAAATCTACCATGGAAGTCAATATCAACTAGAAATGCTTGTAGCAACAAGCAACCTAAGATAAATTGTTCTTCAAAATCAATAAGAAAATCCCACCTTCCCATCGCGCCCAACCTTCGCAACCCCCAAACTCCTCCCCTCCCAAGCCCCAACAACATCACCCACCTCCACTCTCCCACTCAACGCAAACCCCGACTCCTTAATCGCACACCCACCCATCAGCTCCCCATTCCTCCACGGCCCATCCCACGACTCCGAAAAAACCCGAATCCTCTCCAATCTCAACCCCCCCTCCTCCTCCACCTTCACCTCCATCACCACCCTCACTCTCACCTCCCCATCCTCTTTCCTCACCAAACAATGCTCCAACTCCAACCCCCTCTCCCCATTCCCCCAAACAGCCACATAACAACCATCCACATTGTACCCAAACCCCGAAACCATACTCCCATCGCCACCCGCAACCCTCTCCTCCACACTGTGCCTAATCGCCGCATCAGCTTCACACCCAACTGTGGGTAAGAGCTTAATTAGCTTGTATGACAGACACGGGTTTTCAAGTTGAGCCAGAGTTGGGCATTGTGTTTGCCAGTCAAAGAGCTGGACCTCCCATTCTCTGAAAGCTTCAGGGACCACATTTTCGGGGAGCTCGATGGGGGAGCCGGAAGGGGTGAACTCAGCTACAAACCCATCCCATTCCCCGGAAACCCGTTTCGCGAATTGTGGCCAATCTGCAAAGAGATGTAGAGAGTGAGTTGAATAAAAGGGAGGTTTGGGGGGTTTGAAAGAAGGGAGATTACTGGAGAGAGGGAGTGATACGGTGGTGGTGGTGGCGGCGATGGGTTGGGGTTTGGGGTGAGATGGAGGGGTTTTCAAAGAGTTGAATATGTGAGAGGAGGACTGGGGACGGAGATGGAGATGGAGATGGAATGGAGGGAGGAGGGGTTTGTTTGTGAGGAGAGGATATGTGGAGAGAAACCTCATCTGAGATTGTTGGTTTTCTTCTTCTTGAACTTCTTTGTTGTTATGGAACAAGATGATAGGAAGAATTTTTTGAGAATTTTGCCGTACTACCCCACTTTTTGAAAATATTTAGCGTTCTGCCCCACTTCTCAAAACAATTAGCGATATGTTCTTGTTTAGGACACGTCAGCAAGAAACGTTATTGAGAAAAAGGGCACAGGTTATTTCCATGCCGTTCTTCCCAATAACGGCATATGTTTGAAAAAAAATTTGCATGCCGTTATTTGGAATAACGGCATAGATTGTTTTGTTTTTCGAGAGCTTGTAGTCTCCACTTAGAGGAAAAATTGCAAGTATGAAAAACCTTATAACAGATGTCGTTATTTCAAATAACGGCATTCTCAATACTGATGCCGTTATTTGGAATAACGGCATCAGTTATAAATTTTTTTAATAAAAAAGTAACTTATTATTCATCCTCTCTGATGAATAAGTAAAAAAAAAAAAAGAAATTATAACTGATGCCGTTATTCCGAATAACGGCATCAGTTATAATTTATTTTTTTTCACTTTTTATTAATTCTTACTGTTTCCAAACAACGGCAAGAGTGCATATTGATATATAACTGATGCCGTTATCTCCAATAACTGCATCAGTCATTCGAATGCCGTTATTCAGGATAACGGCATTGTCTATAAGTTTTTTTCACACTTAGAACTTTTTAAACTTAGAAGATTCACACTTGTAAGACAAATATACTGATGCCGTTATTCCAAATAACGGCATGCAATTTTTTTTTCAAACAGATGCCGTTATTGGGAAGAACGGTATCGAAATAACCTATGCCGTTTTTTCCAATAACGTTTCTTGCTGACGTGGCCTAAACAAGGGTATATCGCTAATTGTTTTGGGAAGAAGGGCAGACCGCTAAATATTTTCAAAAAGTGGGGCAGTGCGGCAAAATTTTCGAATTTTTTGGTGTACTATTGGCAAGTTTGACCTAGTGGTTGTCGAATTATTTAGATTTTTAGGCTACTTTTTAAAATTATTTGCAGAATAGGCTTAATTTCCAAAGTATTTGCGTTGAAGGCCTACTAGTCTTGAAAGTATTTGCGATTAAGGGCTAGTTTTTAAAATAAACTTCTATACTTCTTTTTGTATACTATTTCTTATAGGATGTGTGACCTTTCTGTAAATTTAAAATTTGTTTTTGCAATTATTTCTATTTTACTCACATAATTGATTTTTTAATTGCTTAAATTGTGTTAAATAATTTACTAAAATTATTTGAAAATTAGGTAAGAGTTTCTTACTATTTCTTAATGGCTCTGATACCACTTGTGTGGGTGCGTGAGATCTCTTATGTTGTAGATGTGAGTAGCACTTAATCTCCTGGAGACCTGAAAATTAAAAGGAAGAGAGTATCAAAAACTTTTAAAAGTCTAAAGAGTAAAGTCTAAATGGTTGAAATAAAGATCAAAGTTTGAAAAATAATATTCTTCGAAATAATGGATATTGTCAATCCTAAAAAAGTAATCAGGAATGATGGGAATTTCGTCGTCATCGTCGTCAAGTTCTTTTATATATTCTGATTCTGTCTCATATTCTTCACTATCATATGGAGGTTCTTCGAGTTCTTCTGTATGTCTATGTTCTCCTCCATTCTGTTCATGTTCTTCTAGAAATTGTCTGTATGCAGTCGTAGGACTCCAAACGTAACTACTAAATATACCATTTTCATAAAATAACAAAGATCTTTCGTGATAAGTTAGATCGTCAATTATTTCAACATTTATATTACTTGTTTCTCCATGAATTATTTGGTTTATTGTTATAATTATTACTTGTTGAATGCTAAAAAAGAATAATTTGAATTCGTAGCAATCATCCATGCTTATTTGTCTATGAGGATAATAAACATAAAAAACTAGCATTCTGTCACTACCTTGGTAATTAACCATTAATTCAAAAATTGGTGAGGCAATACCGAAATTATTATCCATTACTACTTTCGAATAATAAGCAATTATGAAATAAAGAGCAGAGAGAGATTTCTAAGGATACCTAAAAAATCAAAACACAACGGCCCATCATGCTTCCGACCTAGTTAAACTTTTTTTGATCTGTTCTGTACCAGTTACTACTAGTGGATAAAATACCCCCGGTATACACCCCGATTTCTGTGCTCCTTTTACGTTCTTCCCATCTCAAGATTACTATGCCCTCAATAGAGCTTCATCCAAGAGATACGTCTAGAACAACTAGTAGCACTTTGGTACAGACAACCACAAAAGTCTAACTATAGAAGGTTGCAAATGAGTCTTTTTGCAAGATTATTCAGGCAGAGCCTTACAAAACTGTCCCTAAGGGAAAAGAATTTAGTTGTTCATACCTTATTTTCTACAGAGGCTGATAGATGAACTCATAAAAGACATTTTATTTCAAGCTTGTTACAAACAGACTCTCTAAGATTATGAGGAATTTTTTCTTTTCAAGATAGTCTGCCCTCTCCCTTACCCTGCCTTCCCTTTTATAGCCGAAGGGATGGCTTCACACCAGATACAATTATTATTCTCCTTACATCACTGCTTACATCACATATACAATTATTGCTTTTCTTACATCAGTGCTTACGCCATGTTACATTAAATGCTCTGATTACATTTTTGGCCTATTCTAGGAAAAGAGATTCCTCTTGGCCGACATCTTCACATGCTGCACATTTATGTTGGTGTTCCATCTTCATCAGGCTACAGTAATGTACAGCTGTTTCTGCTGTCATTGTCATTGCTCCAGTAGATAGTATCTGGTACCAGCTGTCAAATAGCTCATGTTTATCTTGTGGCTGTTTGATTTTTGCTATACTGTACATTATTATCTTATCTGGATCTGGGCTGTCATAGATCCATATATTGCTGTCTCTTTGTTTTATGTCTTTTAATTCACAGTACATGTTCCTAAAGCCCATTGCTCTTCTTTCTGGGATTAATTTCTCAAATTCTTCGGCCTTAAATGGTACAATGTTTGATGCTCCATAGATTATTTAGGTGGTCATCCCTATTTTTATAACATGCTCCGCTGGGTATTCTTCTTTATCATTTAGATACTCTGGGATGGCTGAATACATTCTAACATATATTTTTGAGGCCTTCGTGAGCCCAAAATAACTTTTAGCTGCCTTGTAACTTTCTCTTGGTAGGTGGATTAGTTCTTCACATTCTCTGGATGGGTAAATACAATGGATAAGTCCTCTTTCAAATAGTGCCCTAGTTATTCTCGGATTGGCTCCTGGTTGGATGATGGCCTTGTTCATGTGCTGCTGAGATGTGGTTCTGATGAATTGGTTTACTTCAGTTACTTGGCATAGCTTCTGAATATATTGTAAAAATAATATTTTCTTTGATGTTTTGATAGGAGCTTTCTCTGTAAGAAGTGTCTCCTTATATGTGGTTTTATTTGGAGATGTAATTGCTTCTTCCTTAACTGACTGAGAAGGCTCACCTATCTCACTCATTTTTTCATCCCCCATATTTTCTGGGGTTACATGCTGGCTTATATGCTGATAGAATAGACTCTGGAGTCCACATATTTGTAGTTGTAACTGGTTAAATACTCCTTTTAATTGCTCTGCTGTCTCCTTTAGGTAGACTATATCTCGTTCTATTTGCTGAACTCGGGTTTCCATTCTGCAACAAGTGGAAATAGTTAATTTCTTGATAAGAAATCAGCTAAAATATTAAGTTTTCCTTTTATGTTTTCTATTAAGAAATCGTAATGTGCTAACTCCATCTGCCATCTAATCAATCTTTTATTTGCTATGGTTGGGTCTATTATTTTATTGATCCAACTTTTTGCTTGTGTATTATCTGTTCTTACCGTAAATTTTGTATGTATTATGAATAATTCAAACTTTTTTATAGCTTTTAAGATTGCTACTAATTCTTTTTCGTTTATGTGGTAATTTTGTTGGGTTTGTGTGAAAGAACCACTAGTATATCTAGCTAATTTTTGTTCACTTTCTCCTATTTCAATGAATTTTAATACCACTCCCCAATTAGTTTCACATGCATCAGTTTCTATTATCCAAGAACATTCTTTAACCGGTAGTCTTAGCTTTGGTAATTATGAAGTTTGTTGTTTTAATATTTTAAGTTTCTCTTCGTCCTCCGGGGTCCATTCCCATTTCTTAGACTTTTTGAGTTTTTGTTGCAACCAATTTATTTTTGCTGATAAATTTAGTATGTATCCTCTTGTTTGATTTAGTAATCCTATTATAGCTTGCACTTCTCTTTTTTCTTTTAAGACATTAGGAAAAGTCTTTATTTTTTCTGCTATATGTGGTTGTAATTCTATTCCTTCATGTGATAATTTTGTTCCCAAGAATTCTATCTCAGTTTTGAATAATTCCATCTTCTTTTTTGATAGTATAATGCCTGCATCTTTTACTATTTCTATGACTTTTAGTAAATGTTCTTTATGTTGTTCTTCATTTTCTGACCCTATTAGAATATTGTCTACATATACTAGTATGGAATTGTTGTATCTTTCAAAAATTTTATCCATATATTCTTGAAATATTCCTGGGCTATTTTTATAGCCGAATGGTAATACATTCCATTCATAAAATCCTTGAGGTGTGCTGAATGCCGTTAAAGGTTTTGAATCTTCTGTTAATTTTACATGATAAAATCCTGATTTGTAGTCAAATTTCGAATATATTTTTCTTGTTCTTACTGTGTTAAGTAGTATTTGCATATCTGGTAGTGGATATCCAAATCTCTTAGTATTTTTATTTAATTCCTTGTAATTTACTACCATTCGAGATTTACCTCTTTTTTCTTCTGAATGTTTTTTTACTATGAATGCTGGTGATGAATAAGGACTTTGTGATTTCCTTATATAATTATTTTCTACTAATTCTTTTATATGTATTTTGAATTCTTCTAGGTCTGTTGGAGTATGTCTTATTGGTCTAATTTTAATTATTTTGTTCTTATTTATTAACTCTATATGTGCCGTGGATTTACTTAAGTTCCATTTTGCGAAGGGGTCTTCTCCGCACAGATCATCTAATTGTTTTTGTAAAATTTCTTTTGTAGTGGTTATTTGAACTTGTTGTATTCTAGTTTTATTTGGTAAGTATTGATATTCACCACGCTGGGTTGAAGAAACTCTGATGTGTGGTAGGTCAGTTCTGGAAAATGGTTGTGTTATTCTAATTGCTATTGCTTGGTGTCCGCAAGGTGTTGTAAATACAACTGATTTATGTGATATAGTTATGGGATAGTATTGTTGGAAGAAGTCATTTCCTAAGAGTACGTCATTATTCATATCGTTAAATTGGTATACTATGGGTATTTTTAGTATGTAACTTCCTATTTGTACACTAACGTTTTGTTGGTATTTGTCTAGTATGATTGTTTGTCCGGTTAATCCAGATATGGCTTTTTTATTAAAACCATCTTGTTTCCATTTTGGTAATATATTCTCGCGGCATAAACTAGTACCTGCTCCGGTGTCTATTAGACTATGATAGTTTCTTGATTTGTATCCGTCGTAAACAAATTTTGTTAGGATGTATAATGTGTTTTTTGTTGCTCTTAATGGATTCATTTGTCCAATATCCTATTTATTACCATGTTTTCATTGTTTACTGTTATTGTGATTTTTTCTTCTTGAATCGAGTAAGGTTGTACTGATGTAAGGAAGTCAGTTCCTAATAACATATCATTAACATGTTGTTCTGGGTCTACATGTAAATGTAACAACATTTCCTTTTTACCATTTATCCTTAGTGGTAGTATGATTTTATGTACAATTGGATGTCTATTATTGTAATAATCTAAGTAATAATATGAGTCATCTATTGTTATCAATTCAGTGGTTTTTATATTTGTTAGTTTAATATGTGAATTAGTAGCTCCTGTGTCGACTAAGGCTATTTGTTTATTCCATTTTCCGTTGTCATAATATTCTATTTCTATTTTAAATTGGTTATTATTTTGGTATTCTAATGTATTTATTATTGGTATTATTTCTAATGCTTGTTGTTTATTTCTTATTGATAGTGACCTCTTTCCGAACATTATTTGTGGTGCTTTTTCTTTTTCTTTTTCTTTTGCTTTATTAAAGTCGAATTCTATATAATTTGGTATGGTCATTTCAGGGTTTTCTCTAGCTGGTTTGTACCTTATGATTTCGCTGAATAGCGGCTCTATTTTAAAACTGTCCGTATTTCTATTCTTTACTTCGTGCTTACTAGTGAAAGCGTAAATATTTCTTATTTGTATGCTCATAACTTTGCTTTTTTCTATCATTTCTATACCTGATAACTTATGATACATGACTAGACTTTTATCTTTATTTTCTTCTGTCATGCTTATAGAGAAATTAGGTTTTATTGTGAACTTTATCTTTCGGTACATTAGGTTTCCTTGCACTATTCCTATTAAGGCGTCTTGTGTACTTGATATTATCCTATCATCCATTAGATATATTTGGAGGGGTGTATTTATTCCTTCCTTAAAATAAGCTTTTATTATTATTTGTACAGCTCCTAAATGTATGTGTCTTAATGTTTTTCTGGTTTTTTCGTTTATCTTTTCCATTTCTTGTCTTATTATTCTTTCTGTTATTAATGGGATTATGGTTTTGCCTTGTGCTTGTTCAATGTCTATAGGTTGTTCATTATTCCTAGCTATTACTATGGTGCTTTTCTTTCTTTCAAATATTGGTAGTTTAAAGATTTCTTTTGGATTTATATCTAATTTGGTCTCTCTTATTTTATCGTATTTTTGTATGTCAAAGCACATTCGTTCTCTTAATTCTTCATTGTTTTCTTCCCTTTCTGAGGGTTCTCCTATTTCTGTTAGATCAATTAACATGTATATTTCACATTCTTCTGTTTCACCTTCACTACTTTCACTATCTTCTTCCATTACCATTATTTCTTCATCTTCACTTATATCTGACCATTCTTCATCATATTCTATGGGTTCATAATTTATGTTATTCATTTCTTCAATTTCTTCTACGTATTTTATATTTTCTTTTTTCATTCTTTTCGGACAATTTGGTGATATATGTCCTACCTCTCCACATATGTAACAATTACACTTTTTTGGATTTTTCGTATACTGTCTATTTTTGTTTTTATTTATTTTTCTAAAGTATTTTTTAAAAGGTTTTCTATATCTTTTAAAAGTTTTCCTATATTTTGGTTGATATTTTTGGAATCTGTGATTATTCCTCTTTGTGTATTTATAGTTATTATATCTATAGTTATTATTGCATCCCCAATGATTTGGTCTTGCATCTTCACAGCAGATCCTTTGTTTATACGTTCTATAATATTTCATTGTTGCTCTAGCATCTTGGCATACTTTGTCTCTATAATCTTTTACAAATTGCGTTCTATACCCTAAAGTGTCTACTTCAGGTTTTACTTTCTTATTTACATATGCACTATATATGTTTATGCTCCATGGATCAGGTAATTTTAGAAAGAATGAGTCTAAAATTGGACTACATTCTTCTTTTGTGTAATAACTATCTTGATAATATTCTCGAAATTCACAAGCATAGTTGTCAAAATGGCACATGTCGCATATTTCTAAGTTACTTAGTCTCCATCTTGCTTGATTCTTTTTATATATGGTGTGTTTTTCTCCTTTATCGTATACACTGAATTCGGTTCTTATTGCTTTTTCGTAATTTGTAATTATTTCTTTTAAACCTAAAGTCCTTTGTGCAGAACTTTCTTCAGATCCTTTATCATCAATTGGTCTTGATTTTCTTATAATATTTCTTTCTTCTTCTTCTAGTCCATTCCACCATTTTGCTACTACTCCCATAAAGGTAGCTTCTATGAATTTTTCAAATGCATTTCCGTTAAGGTTTTGTCTAAATCCTACTATTAGTGACGCTTTTACCCATTCTTCAATTGTTCTATCCACATCTTTTACGCAATCTAGGTCTAACCATTCTCCATTTTCTGCTATTCCTTTTTCGAAGTGTTCTGTTGGTTCATATTTTGGAGTTTCTTTTTCTTTACCGTTTCCTAGTTGCATTCTTCTTTTTGTATTTTGCCATTTCCATGGTAATTGGTATGGTTTTTTGTGAGGTGGTGGTCTTAAAATTTCATACATGTTACTTGGAATTTCTGAAGGTTTTTCAATAATTTTATCTTGGTCCATTTTTACTTCTTCGTATGCTATATCTAGATTTTTCAAGGCTTCTTGCACTTCTTCTGAATTAGGATTTGCCATTAAATCTTCTATTTCTAGAATATTTATGTTAAGCTTCGTTATGGCTTCAAGTTCTTTCATACCTTCTTCTGTTATATCTAGTTCTTCTTCTGGGTATTCTGTTATATATCTTCCTAATTCTTTTATATTTTTATTTATGATTCTTAAATCCTTTCTTATATCAATGAACATTTCAGGACCGCTGTAATCTTCTTCAAGTCTTGTATGTTTAAATAAATTTTTGGCTCCATATCCTACTATTCTGTCTGCTAGTAGGTGTTGGTAATACCAATTTGCTTCTTCGTTCCTGTAATCTAATACTTTGTATGCTATTTGTTTTTGTATCTCTTTAGGTAGTTGATTAGTTATTTTTATTGTTAGTAATAGGTATTCTGATATTTCTTTACTGGCAATATGCTTATTTTCTACTAATCTTTTATCAACGTATCTAATCTTGAATTTTGATAGATTTTTTAATTTAAGTTTCTTTGTTTTCTGTGAATTATCCAGTTTTTGTAAGAATAAGGTGTATTATGCAATTTTTCTATTTTTATGTAGTACAAAATCTTTAAAGACAGGGTTGTTTTTGAAAAATTAACTTCAACTAGCCTTTCTATGCAAATAGTTTGGCTTGTGGCCTAAAAACGCAAATAGTTTCTTCAAATGGCCTAAATGTGATAATCTCTCGTGGTTGTCACCTTAGCAACCACTTTTGAATATTGCTAATGAAAATAGTGGACGCTCGTTTTTTTTTTTTTCCTTTTTTGATTTGTTGTTACTATTCACATTAGCGACCACAACATATGTAAAGTCGTTGAGGGGAATCTCAACCTTATTTAAATCATATTGAGACACTTAAGCGAATTCCAGAGGTTATTAGTGGAAATAGCTATTGCTCTCTAGAAAAAATAAAAATAATAAAAATTAAAAAAAATAAAAAAAAAATAAAAAAAAACAAACAAAAACTTGCAACTGAGGTTGCTAGGGAATAGCGGCCTCAGTATATTGTGGTCGTTGTTCTTACTAGCGACTATAAGTGGGACCCGACTGCTAATAAAATGTCGGACTCTCACTCTCTCTCCACTTTATTTTTTTTCTTTTTTTTTCTTCTTCCCCAACTCCAACTCCGAACCCCCAAAACCTTAGCATTCATCTTCCACATCTCCATCCTCCTCCAAATCTAAAATTCCAAAACCCTAGCTCAATTCTCAAAACCTTAACTCTTTCACCTCTTCACATCCTCTCTGTCACTGCTTCCTCCGACGCCCTCTTTCCAAAGTGGGTCCTCATATCGGGTATCCCCTACTCTATACTTTTTTGATATTTTATAACATTGAGTTTGTTTCATGTCGAGATTATTGGTCTATCGAGGGCTATATAAGTGAATATTGTGTATAAATTGAATGTGTGTTAGAGGAAACATAAATATCCAACTATATTAAAATTGCATTATTTCTTGTTTGAATATGCATTAACGCAAATAGCTAAGGTGTTGTAAACAATTGATTTATAAAAATTAGCATAGGTTTTCCTACTTCATATTTGGTTGCTTAATATTAGTGTAATTATGGTATGGTTGTGAACAATTGATTCATAAGTATATCATGGCCACTATCGTAGATTGGGAGGATTTATTCACAAATCGAACAAAGAGCTAACAAAGAGCAAAAAGAAAGACTAAACCACCAAGGTTGCTATTGGAAATAGCGACCTTAGTATATTGCGGTCGTTATTCTCAGTAGCGACCTTAGTTGTGTGAATTTTTTGCTAATCTAATAGAGAGCAAAGAGAAATTTTCATAACTGAGGTCGTTATTCCCACTAGTGACCTCAATTTTAATTTTTTTCCCCAAAAAGCACTAGTTCTCTGGAATTCGCTAAGTGTCTTAATATGATCCAAATAAGGTCGCTATTCTCATCAGCGACTTCACATATGCTGTGGTCGCTAATGGGAATAGCGACAACAAACTAAAATTTCAAAAATAAAAATAAAAAAATAAACGAGCACCCGCTATTTCCATTAGTGATCTTCGAAAGGAAGAAGCCACTAATGGGAATAGCGGTCGTTGTTGACATGATAGCGACTAGCTCAAACTTGCCAATAGTTTGGAAAGTGGCCTACCTTTTCAAATAGTTTCAAAGAGTGGCTTAGTACGGAGAAAATTCTGATAGGAATTGTGAGGAGAGGGGGATAATTTTGAGGGGAATATTATTCTCCTTGTTTTGTGGGTCTTAAGTTGTACTTTCTGTTTGCTTTTTGGATTGTGGCTGTTGCTCTGGTTAGAGAACTAGACTAGTTTTTTTGGTACTGCATGTGTACATATCATCTGAAAGAAGATTTGTTCTTTCGTACACCAAAATAATTTATTAATGGGTGTATGAGTTTGTCAGAACCGTTGGATAAAAGTTAGATCAAGCAGAAATTTTTTGAACCTACAAAACTGGTAACCATTATTTGAAGTGTCGTTTTTTCAGTTTTTTAATAAGTTAGTACTTTCCAAATCACATTTATATTTTTTATTGGAAAATTGCACTTAACCCTACCCTCCAACCCTACTTTCAGACCTTTGGCACTTAATCATACAGATTTCTTTTGGGCACTGAATCCTACCGCCGTTAACTCTGTTAGGCATTTGGCAGTCTGTTTTGAGGAGCTTTTGTGATCACATGCGAGCACGTGTCGCTGTTTCTTATTATCAATTACTAAATATCATGCTCCGCTTCCCAAAAAGAGAATACAGAATACGGATACGTGACTAAGTTTAGCGAATGATTTTAATCATCATAAGCTGTCAGGATCTTTACAACATTTCACAGAAATAACAGAGCAATAAACAAGGAAAAGTCAACCACGCATGCATAAATGAATCAAAATACCAACATGAATTTACTTGAAACAAAATGTAATAATCTCAAATAAATCAGATCTGAAAACAAGTCAATAATTCTGGGTCATACTGCCCAATACAAATAATCCAAGTAGCAGCTACGTTTATTCAAAATAAGTAACCAGAAATAATAATAATAATAGCCAGAACTCAAGGAACTAGAATCTCAGATCACCTACTCCATCAGGCAACTGGTCACCATAATCTGCAATTTAATAATTTGCAGGAAGAGAAAAAAGAAAACAAAATGTCCGCCAATGCAAGTTACGGGCCGCTTGTAGTACAGGCACAGGTACAGGAATAAAATTAATAGATATAGAGTTACAACGGAAACAAACACAACATGAAATATGCATGTCAACAAAGCACGATAATTACCATGAATCAGAAAACACAATCAAGTATCATGATATACTAACAGGGTACAGGTAACATGTATCAAGTGTCATGTAAGCAGGTAAACAGGTAATCAACTATACATGAGAACAGGTATACAGGTAAGCATGTACAGGTAAGCATGTAACAGGTGTTATGTTATGTTAAGTCTTGTATTTAATTCTAATTAGGTAGCATTTCATGCATCCCAAATTTTTACCACATGGTTGCTACATTGAAACAAGTTACGTTTAGATTTCGTTGTGGAGGCTACAGGGTCGTGTACTCAGGGATCAGGATAACAGGTACAGTAACTGGTACTGTCACGCCCTGCTTTCCAAAAATACGGAATACGAGTACATGATATTAGCCCAGCGAATGACTAACGTCACCCATAAGCTGTTTATCCGATTAACTCAACAATATAATCAATACAGAACAAATGTGCATGCATTAATAATAATTTCATGAACAATAATACTTGAATTGAAGCAATATAAAATATCCAAGTACAATAATAATCCAACGTCTGGAAACAAATAACAATATTCGGGACATAAGTCCAATACAATAATAAATCCAATCCAAATAAAATAAGTTTCAATACAGTAAGTTTATTAAAGTAATAAATAATTAGAAAGCAGTAATCTTCAGACTGTTTGTTCTCCAACTCCAGCAGGCAACTGTTCTCCAAAATCTGCAATTTATTATTATTTGGATTAGATTTTGTAACCCCTGTTTTTCATTTTATGTATATTAGAGTGTATTTTTTTGTGTGTGTATTTTTTTAGATCTCTTGTATTTTTCGGATCCGTATATTGGATTTATTTTCAATATATATTCTTTTTCTTTTATTTTTGACCTCCTTGTGCTGATTATTCATCGTTTTGTTCATTTTCACCATTTTGAGTTCTTTTTCTCTATTTCTTGCCCTCGTTCATGATTATTATTTATTTTCGTGATGTGGTGGATTTTTGGTGGTGATTTGGCCAAATTGTGATTTTTGACCCTTAAGGAGATTTTTAGGAGCCATAGAATTCATTATATATTGTATCCCCATTTGAATTTGACCCAATACCCATTATCCATTTGTATACCTATTACTACATAGTCATACCCACAACCCATTAACCCACAATTAACCCATATAAATATACCCTAACACCCCTTAAACCCTAACCCTAATCTCTTTTCCTCTCTAATCTAATCCCGGCCTCTTTCTCTCAACATACAACCGCCCTCCCCCTTCCCCACATCTGGCCTGTGCTTCCATACCCCAAACCAAGCCCCCATTGCATCAACTCCTACTACAAACCCTTCTCCATACTTCCTACTTCAACCGTACAACCCTAAACCTCCTCTCTTGTGGCCGGCATCTCCAAAACAACACCACCAACATCCAAATCAGTACAAAGCCCTCTCCTTGTGATGTTTTTGAAGTGGGTATCATCCATTTTGGATCGTGCATCAAGGAGATCGATCATGTAGGCGTTTTGGTTCGCAGGTTCGCTTGGATTCGCGCTAGGAGGAATTTTGTTCGTGGGTTTTGCACTTGGACTCATTGGCTTCGTGTTTCACTCCATTAGAGGCAAGTAACTTGTACAAAAATTTCTTAGGTTGATACAAGTCAAAAAGTTCACACCTAGAGTAGTTGAGACTAGAGACGGCCAAAGATTGTATTTTTATTTGTGGGTTTTGTCTCTATTGTGTAAATCAGGCCATAGATGACTTATGACATGTGAATTGATAAGTTGATAACCTAGGTTTACCCAAAATACGATTCGATCGTGTATGTGACATGTTGCACGCCATGTATTTGATTGATTTCCCATGTGAGAATTATTAGGTTTTGACATGTTAGAATCCCTAAAATATGATATTTAGATGATTGGTAGGCTGTGTTTCAAGTTGGGTTAAGTTTGGATCAAATTTGTGAAAGTTGTGATGTTTTGAAGTAGAGATGTGAAATCTGGAATTTGCGGGCTGTGCTGTGTTGTTTGCTGTTTTCACCTATGCTAGGGTCCGAATCTCAACTTGGACATTTCAAAGTAAATTGTAGATAATCGTGTCTATTTTCAAACCCCACTAGTTTTACTACATTTGGAGTTCGTATGAAGGAGATATGATACTTTTGGTGCATGTGTGTCGGAAGTTCCAGATTCAGTTTGGGGTAGATTTTTGTTAACAAATTAATTTCAAGATCTAGGTTATACATAATATCATGCCATAATATTTTGCCCAGTGTTTCATCATGATGTTAGGGACTTTCCAGATTTTTTTGGTATTTTAAAGATAAGTTTTGAGCGATGTTTCATATCCTTTTCTATAATCTACTTTTACTGTAAATGCGTGCTGTTCTATGTTAAACCCAGTTTCCACCCTATTTATGTATGGTTTATGAAAATTTATTGTGAGATATGGAAGTTGGAGAATTTTATTGATCCAGTAATTGGATCTAGCAGTGGCCATGGAGTTCAGTAGGAGGATGCAAGGGAATTCCAAGCATGACACAGGTTGAAGACAAGAGGAATTGGAGATATATGTGCATATCAGTCCTCTGGAGTTTGCGTATCAGTCCTGAGTAGATTTTCTTTCTTTGAGGGGTTTTATTATAAAAGATGCATTGTAATTAGCAATTTAGTCCAACAGAATTGTAACAACCTGTCCAAACCCGTACTGCGCACGTGGGTGTCTTCTATAAATAACTCTATCTGTATTCAGTTGAGAATTGTGAATGAAATCTTGATCTTTTTTGTTCATCTTCTCCCTTCTTGTATTGCCATTATCAGAGCTTGAGAGCTTGTGTGAAATGGCGAGGAAGAGAGCTCTGGCCATCGCCGACGACGTCGGAGAACGGCCTAGAACAATGGTATCAGAGCCTGAAGATGATCGCGCTGTTGCTGTCGACCCAGAGCTTGATCAAGCACCCATCCAAGAAACTGAGAACTCCATTAATCCCAAGTCTGGACCTCAATCTGGAAGCAGAGCTAGGAGTCGTAACGTACGGGGAACCACCGATCATGGTGCGGATCTCCACAAACGTTCCAGTCTGGAAGAAAGATTTGATCGTTTGGAACTGGCAATAGATCGTCTATATCAAGAACCAAGAAGCCATAGATCACAGTCCAATGCGTGGATCTTGGAGTCCAGAAAGTGATGCTGAGGACTCAGAAGGGGATTGGGGTTATGGGAGGTATGAAGGTGAGCGCAGGCAACACTTTCGACATAGAAGGCCCAATCGAGCAAGAACAAGAAATCTTGATTCCACTGTACCATTGATGGGAAGGAGGGTTGTGAGACATGAGGATCGGCACTCCGAAGGTAGTACTTTCTTCCCTAAACATCCTAAGATTGATCTGCCTAGCTATGATGGAACAGGGGATGTAACAAATTGGATTTACCATATGGAACATCATTTCTCCACACAAAGAATCCATCCTTGGGATCAGTTGTCATTCTGTTTGTACTATTTGAGGGGAGAAGCTTTGATTTGGTGGAGATGGTTTGAGAAACAAGAAGAAGAAAGCATTGATTGGGAAAGCTTGAAGAGAGAGCTAATGTTACAATTTGGGCCATCGGAGTTAGAGGATCCTGAAGCAATCCTCTATAAGCTCCAGCAAACTGGTACGATAATGGAGTATCATAAGGAGTTCTTGAAATATAGTCAACTTACTCAACCGTTAGCGAAATCCTCTTTAGTGAGCTGCTATGTGTCGGGGTTGAAAAGTGAGTTGAGGAAGGAAGTTAAGCTCAAGAAACCCTGTAGTGTTCTCGCAGCTTATAGAGAAGCTGTGGCTAGAGAAGAAATTATTAACGAACAGAAGAAAGCTTGGAAAACCAAGTCCTTTGGTAAAGCTAATTTCACTTCCAACACATACAAAACTTCGGCACCTACAGTAACCTCCTTATTACCCAGTACTCAGAGTGGAATGGGAACTAGTGGACCTTTGCATTCGGTTGCTTCTAAGTCCAAGGATCAGCAATTTATGCAGTATATGAAAGATAGAAGAGAAAAGGGACTGTGTTTTCATTGCAATAAGAAGTTTGTAAGGGGACATAAATGCGCTGGTAGATCATTTATGCAGATGGTTGGCTCTTGTGAAGGGAGTGTTTTTATGCAAATGTTGGGAGCTTTAGACGAAGAGGGTAATGAATCAGAGGATGATTCAGAGAAGGAAAGGGAATCTTATCAAGTTGAGTCCCAGGAAGGTTCTAAAGCATCCAAGGTGTTACAAGAAAGTCAAGAAGGGTCTGCTATTATATCTCTCAATACCTTAACAGGGAGTACCACACCAAGAACTTTTGAGTCCTAGGGAGCATTAGCTCACATCCTGTGTGTGCTCTTCTCGACACAGGAGCTACACACAACTTTATCGATGAAGGAATTGTGAAGAAAACAGGACTGCCAGTAAATCTTCAAGCTTGCTTAGATGTGACAGTGGCTGGTGGAATGCTCTTGAAGGGATTGGGTCGTTGTGAAGGGGTTACTTTCATGTGTCAAGGAGTACCCATTATAGCTGATTTTTATGTGTTAGCGATGGATACTAGTCAATTGGTGTTGGGGGCTCGGTGGATTGAAACTTTGGGAGACGTGGTTTGGAATATGAAAGAAAAAAGAGTCCAGTTTGAATTTGGTGGCAAACATTGCACTTTGATAGGAGTTTCCCCTCAACAACTGGAGATATCATCTGCAAAGTCGGTATCGAAGGCTTTGAAGCAGACTAACTCTGGATGGTTGCTCCAAATAGTAGGGGTCTCGACTTCTGAAAATAACCAGTCAAGTGCTCAATTTCAACCTGAAAATCTTCCTCCGTTACAGCAGCTGTTAGAGAAATATCAATCTGTGTTTAAAGAAGATATGGGTTTGCCTCCGCAAAGAGACTTCGATCATACTATTCCTCTCCTCCCTGGTGCCTAACCTGTTAGTCTTCGACCATACAAACACCCATGGCACTAGAAAAATGAAATTGAGAAACTTGTTAAAGAAATGCTTCAATCCGAAATTATACGACCAAGTTGCAGTCCCTACTCTTCTCCTATTGTGATGGTCAAGAAGCCCGATGGTAGTTGGCAAATGTGTATTGATTATAGGGCCTTGAATGATATTATGGTGAAAAACAAGTTTCCCATCCCTGTGATAGATGAGTTGTTGGATGAGCTCTATGGTGCAAAGGTGTTCAGTAAATTGGGTCTTCGAAGTGGCTATCATCAGATCCGTATGCATGAGGATGATGTACATAAGACAGCGTTCCGTACCCATGAAGGACATTATGAATTCCTCGTCATGCCCTTTGGATTAACAAATGCTCCTTCCACTTTTCAGGCTCTTATGAACTCTGTGTTCAAACCTTACTTGCGTCGATTTGTTTTGGTGTTTTTTGACGACATTCTGGTATATAGTGATAGTCTGGAAGATCATATACAGCACTTATCAGTAGTGCTAGAAATCCTTAAAACCAACCGACTTTTCGCCAAATTCAGCAAGTGTTCGTTTGGGGTAAGTGAAGTGGAGTATCTAGGCCATGTGGTGTCAGATAAGGGAGTGGCTGTTGATCAAGAAAACGTTAGAGCAATTGTCAATTGGCCAATCCCTAATACACTGAAAGCTTTGCGGGGTTTCTTGGGCCTTACAGGATACTATCGGAAGTTTATAGCACATTATAGTACTCTAGCATGGCCCCTTGTGAAACTTACCAAGAAAGGTGCTTTCATTTGGCAAGAAGAAGCTCAATCGGCATTTGAGAATATGAAGAAAGTGCTCTCCTCTCCTCCAGTTCTTCAGCTTCCCAATTTTTCCTTGCCTTTTGAATTGGAATGTAATGCAAGCGCTACGAGATTAGGGTCTGTTTTGCATCAAGATAAACATCCTATAGCTTTTCTAAGCCAGGAGTTAAAGGGAAAAAATAAGTTGTTATCAACTTATGAGAAGGAAATGTTAGCAATTCTCTTATCAGTTAAGAAGTGGCGTCAATATTTGTTGGGAAGACAATTCATAATCCATACGGATCATAAGTCACTTAAGTATTTGCTAGAGCAGCGTTTGTATACTGAAGCGCAACATTTATGGTTGCTCAAGTTACATGGGTATCAATTTCGAGTAGAATATAAGAAGGGAAAGGAGAATGTGGTAGCTGATGGGTTATCGCGTTAGTTTGAAGATATGGAGGAGGCTACTTTGTCTGCTATTACTATTGTTCAACCAGTGTGGTTGAACCAAATTAAACACTTGGTACAAACAGATCCCTTCTATGATGAAGTGAAGGAGAAAATTTCTCAGGGATCAAATGATCAGCTGACATTAGTAGATGGGGTGGTTTATTATAAAGGAAGAGTTCTCCTATGTCCCACTTCTACAGCCAGGGTCCTATTCATGGAAGAAGTGCATAGTACTCCCCAAGGAGGGCATATGGGGGTAGATAAAACTTGGCTTAAGCTAAAACAAATTGTCTTTTGGCTGGGTATGAGAGGGGATTCGCTCCACTTTATCCAATCTTGCGATGTTTGCTAGCGGAATAAATACTTGAGCACATCACCAGCAGGCTTACTACAGCCTCTGCCTATTCCGGATAGTATATGGGTTGATATAAGCATGGATTTCATCGAAGGTTTGCCTCGGAGCTCAGGGTTCACCAACATATTAGTAGTGGTCGACAGGTTATCAAAGTTTTGCCGCTTCATTCCCTTAACTCATCCATACACTGCTAGGAGTGTAGCAATGGTACTCTTTAAGCAAGTGTTTAAATTGTATGGCCTTCCAAAGAGTATCGTAAGTGATAGGGATGCTATATTCACTAGTAATTTCTGGCGAGAACTCCTAGCTATGCAAGGAACCAAGCCTTGTCTAAGCTCTGCGTTCCATCCCCAGTCCGATGGACAAACTGAAGTCATCAATCGTGTGTTGGAAGTGTACCTGAGATGTTTTACAGCATACCGACCTCAAGATTGGTCTGATTGGCTACCCTGGGCGGAATTTAGCTATAATACACACATTCACAGCTCCACAGATATCTCCCCTTATCAAGCTGTCTATGGAAAAGCTCCTCCAAGTGTTCTATCGTATGTTCCACAATCGGCAAGAGTCTAAGCTGTGGATGACACATTGCTTTCCAGAGATGAGGTCCTGCAATTGCTTAAGGACAATTTGTTGAAAGCTCAGAATAGAATGCAACTTAAAGCCAACCTGCATCGTACCGAGAAAGAATTTGAACTTGGTAATTGGGTGTATTTGAAGTTGCAACCTTACCGTCAAGTCTTAGTGGGGGGAAGACGCATCCATAAGCTCTCTGCGTTGTACTATGGGCCCTATAAGATCCTTGAGAGAGTGGGGTTGGTGGCTTATAAGTTGCAATTACCTGAGGAGTCACGTATTCACAACGTATTCCATGTCTCACAGTTAAAGATTTTTGTGTCGCGTGATCGTAGCTTGAATATAGTCTCTACTGCGTTGCCTGAGTATTTTGTGGAAGAAGCTCCCTAGCCTATTAAGATCTTGGAGCATCGAATGGTCCCAAAGCGTGGAATTGCTGTTTCTGAGGTTCTGGTCCAATGGCGGAATGGAAGTGAGAGCGAAGCCACATGGGAAGGGTAATGGGACATTTATTGGCGATTCCCGTCCTTCAGATCAGTACTGGAATCTTTTCAAGGGGGAAGGAATGATCCAATAATTGGATCTAGCAGCGGCCATGGAGTTCAGTAGGAGGATGCAAGGGAATTCCAAGCATAACACAGGTTGAAGACAAGAGGAATTGGAGATATATGTGCGTATCAGTCCTCTGGAGTTTGCGTATCAGTCCTGAGTAGATTTTCTTTCTTTGAGGGGTTTTATTGTAAAAGATGCATTGTAATTAGCAATTTAGTCCAACAGAATTGTAACGACCTATCCAAACCCGTGTTGCGCACGTGGGTGTCTTCTATAAATAACTCTATCTGTATTCAGTTGAGAATTGTGAATGAAATCTTGATCTTTTGTTCATCTTCTCCCTTCTTGTATTGCCATTATCAGAGCTTGAGAGCTTGTGTGAGATGGCGAGGAAGAGAGCTCCGACCATCGCTGACGACGTCGGAGAACGGCCTGGAACATTTATCTATTTTCACGTCGTTTTGGCAGAATTGGATTTTGATGCGCTGTTTGCGAGATATGTTTGTTTTCGTACAACATTGTTGAGAAATTCCAGATTCGCCAAACCCTGTTTTTGTGACGTTTCCTATTTTTGATGACTTAGCTATACTTCCTGGAATATTATAAAACTTATTATTTTGAGTCTATATCTATAGGGGATTACCCCAGATTTTTTGTGGAATTGTTTGAAGAGTTTACATGTTGTTTTTATGTGTTTGAAGTCGTTCCCCTGTTTTCTGGCTGTACATGAAATCTGTGTTGAAATGAGTTTTAAGTTGAGATGTTGTGAACTAGTATATGACTTTATTATACTCGTTGGTTGCGTGTGGAGATCTAGTTTCCAGATCTTTCGACGGATCATGATTTTCATGCCTGTAGCTCTTTGAATCCCTGTTTTAGTACAGATTGGTCTTGCTAACCTGATTGTAAACATAGGCCATTTTGCTCGTTTGTGTGACTCTATATTACCTATACTTGCTGATTTGTTTTCCTGAACCTACACCTGATCATAACTGATTAGTTTGACATTATTTAGTACACACTCATGCCTGTTGATGACCATAATAATAAAAGTAACTAAGCCGGGGTTTAAGGGAAGATCTAGTAGTGGGAAATATAGAAACGTGTACTTGGAAGAGGACTAGTGTCCTGCCTGCCTGTTTACCTGTACATGATTGCATGCTTCCCTATAGAAAGGTGTTATCGGAAGATAACCACTAGGTTATACCTGTTTCCTTGACCCTGTCTACATTGCTTTTTATGTAAGAAGGTGTAGAGTAGAAGAGAACCACTGGTATCTACCTGTTCTTGTTTTCTGTACCTAAGTACACTGCCCTATGGACTCCGTCATGAAAATCTTACTAAGCGAAACTGTTTTGTTGTAGCAACCATGTAGGGTGGGTGCATGAAGTGCTACCTAGATAGTAAAATAACAAGATTTAACCTGATATAATCTGATATCTATTTACCTGATACATGATACCTGTATACCTGTTACCTGATATTCCTGTTACCTGATTTCCTGATACTTGATACATTTTTACCTGTTGATACACATTTACCTGATTACCTGATAATTATACATGTTTACCTGTTGACTTGACACTTAACATATGTTTACCCTTACCTGTTAGTATACCATCCATGTTGTTAGTTAGTTTTCCATGTGCTTGTATCCTACTCTATTTGTGACCCGGACTTTCAATTAACGGGTACTTGTGTTTTCTCTTTTCCTTTTTCCTGCATTCGATGAATTGCAGATTATGGCGGACAGGTTCAAGATGGTGTTGGAGGCTTGAAGTATTAGTTGCTTTTGATTATTATTATTATTTCTTGTATCGTGCTAGAACAATATTTTGTATTCGTGAGACTTGGATTAATCTTGTATTTTGAGACTTTGATATTATTTGTATTTGGGCGATGTGACCCAGGATATTTGTTTTCCAGAATCTGATTTATTTGAGAATATGGTATTTGATTTCAAGTAAATTTTTGTTGGTGCTTTTGTTTCAATGTTGCATGTTGGTTCCATTTTTTGCTTCCGACTCTGATATTTCCTGTGATGTGTTGCAAAGATTTTTGAAACAACTTAAGGATAATAATAATCATTCGCTGAGCTTTTGTTACGTGCTCGTATTCCGTATTTTTGGGAAGCGGGGCGTGACAGGGTTTTTAGTGGTATCAGAGCATCAGGTTTGGCTAATGTAATAGGCAGCTAATATATTAGACAAACTTGGCTCGAACTGGGATCTGCACAACACTTCACCAACCATGCATGCAAAAGTTTAACATAATACCAACTCAGATTCTGGATACTAGTCTTATTCCTTTCTTTTTGATCCCTTCTTATTCAACCCCTTGATTCCTTGATTCTACCATCTTTTTCAGTCATCTTCTTTGAATGATTTCTTCTTGGGTATGAATTCATTCTTTCGTAGCCATATTTTTGATTTTGGTGTCATCTATTCTTTTCTTTCTTGCTTGGTCCGTCAGTCGGCATCACTGGATGTTATTAGCAGAGTCTTCCCGATCAGAGTGGCGCAGCGAAAGTGTTGTAAGCCCATAACCCATAGGTCCCAGGATCATATAGTTGCTTCTCATTCCTTGCATTGTTTTGGTTTTCCCTATCTCTTGCAATTGTTCTCATCCGTTGACTTATTGTTTGATTCAATCTGTCTATTTCTCTCCTTTTGATACTGTTTGTTCTCTTTCTTGCATTCCTTCTGACCTCATTGTTATCCACATCCTTTCTTTTTCTGGTGTTGCCACCATTTGTTTCTTTGCCTTTAATCTTTGTTTTATTACCCTTCCCCCAGTTTGCTTTTGCCCTGTCCTATGTACCGCCTAAGCAAATTTCGAGGACGAAATTTTGTTGTAAGGTGGGTATGATTGTAACCTCTGTTTTTCATTTTATGTATATTGAAGTGTATTTTTTTTATTTTGTATATTTTTTTAGATCTCTTGTAATTTTCGGATCCGTATGTTGGATTTATTTTCAATATATATTCTTTTTCTTTCATTTTTGATCTCCTTGTGCTGATTGTTCGTCGTTTTGTTCATTTTCACCATTTTGAGTTCTTTTTCTCTATTTCTTATCCTCGTTCATGATTATTATTTATTTTCGTGATGTGGTGGATTTTTGGTGGTGATTTGGCCAAATTGTGATTTTTGACCCTTAAGGAGATTTTTAAGAGGCATAGAATTCATTATATATTGTATCCCCATTTGATTTTGACCCAATACCCATTACCCATTTGTATACCTATTACTACAAATTCATACTCACAACCCATTAACCCACAATTAACCCATATAAATATACCCTAACACCCCTTAAACCCTAACCCTAATCTCTTTTCCTCTCTAATCTAATCCCGGCCTCTTTCTCTCAACATACAACCGGCCCTCACCCTTCCCCACATCTGGCCTGTGCTTCCATACCCCAAATCGAGCCCCCTATTGCATCAACTCCTACTACAAACCCTTCTCCATACTTCCTACTTCAACCCTACAACCCTAAACCTCCTCTCTTGTGGCCGGCATCTCCAAAACAGTACAAAGCCCTCTCCTTGTGATGTTTTTGAAGTGGGTATCACCCATTTTGGATCGTGCATCAAGGAGATCGATCATGTAGGCGTTTTGGTTCGCGGGTTCGCTTGGATTCGCGCTAGGAGGAATTTTGTTCGTGGGTTTTGCACTTGGACTCATTGGCTTCGTGTTTCACTCCATTAGAGGCAAGTAACTTGTACAAAAATTCTTTAGGTTGATACAAGTCAAAAAGTTCACACCTAGAGTAGTTGAGACTAGAGACGGCTAAAGATTGTATTTTTATTTGTGGGTTTTGTCTCTATTGTGTAAATCAGGCCATAGATGACTTAGGACATGAGAATTGATAAGTTGATAACCTAGGTTTACCCAAAATACGATTTCGATCGTGTATTTGACATGTTGCACGCCATGTATTTGATTGATTGCCCATGTGAGAATTATTAGGTTTTGACATGTTAGAATCCCTAAAATATGGTATTTAGATGATTGGTAGGCTGTGTTTCAAGTTTGGTTAAGTTTGGTTCAAATTTGTGGAAGTTGTGATGTTTTGAAGTAGAGATGTGAAATTTGGAATTTGCGGGCTGTGCTGTGTTGTTTGCTGTTTTCACCTATGCTAGGGTCCGAATCTCAACTTGGACATTTCTAAGTAAATTGTAGATAATCGTGTCTATTTTCAAACCCCACTAGTTTTACTGCATTTGGAGTTTGTATGAAGGAGATATGATAATTTTGGTGTATGTGTGTTGGTAGTTCCAGATTCAGTTTGGGGTAGATTTTTGTTAACAAATTAATTTCAAGATCTAGGTTATACATAATATCATAAAATAATATTTTTTCCAGTGTTTCATCATGATGTTAGGGACTTCCCAGATTTTTTTGGTATTTTAAAGATAAGTTTTGAGCGATGTTTCATATCCTTTTCTATAATCTACTTTTGCTGTAAAATGCGTGCTGTTCTATGTTAAACCCAGTTTCCACCATATTTCTGTATGGTTTATGAAAATTTATTGTGAGATATAGAAGTTGGAGAATTTTATCTATTTTCACGTCGTTTTGGCGGAATTGGATTTCGATGCGCTGTTTGCGAGATATGTTTGTTTTCGTACAGCAGTGTTGAGAAATTCCAGATTCGCCAAACCGTGTTTTTGTGACGTTTCCTATTTTTGATGACTTAGCTATACTTTCTAGAATATTATAAAACTTATTATTTTGAGTCTATATCTATAGGGGATTATCCCAGATTTTTCGTGGAATTGTTTGATGAGTTTCCATGCTGTTTTTATGTGTTTGAAGTCGTTCCCCTGTTTTCTGGCTGTACATAAAATCTGTGTTGAAATGAGTTTTAAGTTGAGATGTTGTGAACTAGTATATGACTTTATTATACTCGTTGGTTGCGTGTAAATGTTTAGTTTCCAGATCCTTCAACGGATCATGATTTTCATGTCTGTAGCTCTTTGAATCCCTGTTTTAGTACAGATTGGTCTTGCTGACCTGATTGTAAACATAGGCCATTTTGCTCGTTTGTGTGACTCTATATTACCTATACTTGCTAATTTGTTTTCCTGAACCTAAACCTGATCATACCTGGTTAGTTTGACATTATTTAGTACACACTCATGCCTGTTGATGACCATAATAATAAAAGTAACTAAGCCGGGGTTTAAGGAAAGATCTAGTAGTGGAAAATATAGAAACGTTTACTTGGAAGAGGACTAGTATCCTGCCTGCCTATTTACCTGTACCTGATTGCATGCTTCCCTATAGGAAGGTGTTCTCGGAAGATAAACACTAGGTTATACCTGTTTCCTGACCCTGTCTACATTGCTTTTTATGTAAGAACGTGTAGAGGAGAAGAGAAGCACTGGGTTCTACCTGTTCCTGTTTCCTGTACCTAAGTACACTGTCCTATGGACTCTACTATGAAAATCTTACTAAGCGAAACTGTTTTGTTGTAGCTACCATGTAGGGTGAGTTGCATGAAGTGCTACCTAGATAGTAAAATAACAAGATTTAACCTGATATAATCTGATACCTATTTACCCGATACACAATACATGTATACCTTGTTACCTGTATACCTGTTACCTGATATTCCTGTTACCTGATTTCCTGATACTTGATACATTTTTACCTGTTGATACACATTTACCTGATTACCTGATCATTATACATGTTTACCTGTTTACCTGTTGACTTGACACTTAACATATGTTTACCCTTACCTGTTAGTATACCATGTTGTTAGTTAGTTTTCCATGTGCTTGTATTCTACTCTATTTGTGATCCGGACTTGCAATTAACGGGTACTTGTGTTTTCTCTTTTTCTTTTTCCTGCATTCGATGAATTGCAGATTATGGCAGACAGGTTCAAGATTGTGTTGGAGGCTTGAAGTATTAGTTGCTTTTGATTATTATTATTATTTCTTGTATCGTGCTAGAATAATATTTTGTATTCGTAAGACTTGGATAATTCTTGTATTTTGGGACTTGGATATTATTTGCATTTGGGCGATGTGACCCGAGGATATTTGTTTTCCAGAATCTGATTTATTTGAGAATATAGTATTTGATTTCAAGTAAATTTCTATTGATGAATTTGTTTCAATGTTGCATGTTGGTTCCACTTTTTGCTTCCGACTCTAATATTTCCTGTAATGTGTTGCAAAGATTTCTGAAACAGCTTAAGGATGATAATAATCATTCGCTGGGCTTTTGTTACGTGCTCGTATTCCGTATTTTTGGAAAGCGGGGCGTGACAGATTTATTATTGTATTGGACATGTCCCGAATATTGTTATTTGTTTCCAGACGTTGGATTATTATTGTACTTGGATATTTTATATTTCTTCAATTCAAGTATTATTGTTAATGAGATTATTATTATTTCCTGCGCATTTGTTCTGTGTTGATTATATTGTTAAGTTAATTGGATAAACAGCTTATGGGTGATGTTAGTCATTCGCTAGGCCAATGTCATGTACTCGTATTCTGTATTTTTGGGAAGCGGGGCGTGACAAGGTTTTTAGTGGTATCAGAGCTTAGGTTTGGATAATATATCAGTCAAACGTGACTAACGAAAGGAAGTTTGGCTTTGATTGATATATTAATCAGATTTGGGTTATACCGGTTTGACTCAATAGTATGAGCAATACAGTGATCGCATGAACATTTGATAACCAACCATCTGGAAGCTAGTCTTATTTGATTCCTCTTTGATCCCTTCACATTCACTTGTTGTCTTTTGTCCCTTCCATTAATTGGTTCCTTAGTGGGTGTGATTTTATTCTTTTCATACTCATATTCTTTTGATTCTGGTATCATCCGTTCTTCTTTTTCCTGCTTGGTCCGTCGATCGGTATCACTTAATCTGCTACGACATATCTACAGCTTGGAGCTTCACCATTACAGTAGCGCATCGGAAGCGTGGTGGGCCCATAACCCATCGGTTCTAGGATTTTCTTGTTTCTTCTCATTCTTGCATTGTGTACTTCCTTGATTCATTCATTTGCATTGCATCATTCATTAAATCTTTATTTGACATCTTCCAAGATCACTCCATTCGTATCCATGCTCCATCTTGTTCTTGTGTTGCCACCATTTGTCTCTTTCCCTTTATTTTCTGTTTTGTTATTCCCCAACTTTGCTTTGCCTTTGTTTTGTCCTATGTACTGCCTTAGCAAATTTCGAGGATGAAATTTTGTTGTAAGGTGGGTAGGATTGTAACCCCCATTCCCGATAATTAGTATTTTCCGTGTATTTTCTATAATTTAATTTTTTTTTTATAAATTTATGTTGTGCTAAGTTCTTTTCGGATCTTGTATTAAAGTGTTTTCTAATCGAGATTTTATTCATTTTGAATGATGGCATATTTGAACTTATTTTCTATCCCTAATTGATAGACTATTTATATTATTAATTTCTAGAATTTTATAAATTTGTTAAGCTCAAATCCTATTTTGATGAATATCATTATTATTATATTATTGATTTCACTATTATCATTATTATTATTATTACTTTGGTTATTATCATTATTTCTATTATTATTGATTTTCTTATTGTTATTAGTATAAATATTTGTTATTATTGTTATCAGTATTTTTTTTAGTATTATTACTTTTATCGTTATTGTTATTATTATTATTATTTTGTTTTAAGCCCGAACATGTTCGATTTTATATGCAGATCACTATTTGATTTAATGTATATGTATATGTGTGTATAAATATGAATACTTTTAAATACAGTATTTTTCTTTTTTGATTATTTTCTTTTTGATTAAATTTGTTCCTGAAACTTCCGTTCTTCTTGATTGGGCTCTTCTTGTTGAACCTATTATCTTTTATTTATTTGTGGGTGTTTTTAATTGAACCCTATTAATTTGGATCTACCTCTTATTGAACCATAAAACCCAATTTTATTTGTTCTTGACCCAAATCCACTTTTATTGGACCCTAAATTACTAACCCAATACCCTAATTGTATCCTATAAATACAAGCCTAATGCAAACCCTAATTTTGGCACACAAATTGAAACCTAGCTGCCTGTTCTATCTCCTCTCTCTCTCACTACTCACCGCTCTCTCTTTCTCCAATGTTTCCCGCCTAAACCCACCAAAACCCCTTCCTGTTCATTTTTTCCGACGAGTTCCCGACCACCTCCAGTGACTCCTAGCCCCGTCACCGCCCTCCAGTCGTCGCGCCACCCTCCGGCACCCCGTCACCACTTCCCACTCCAGTCGCCGCTCTCCTAGAGCGTGCCTGCCAGCAGCAACAGAACCCCAAATCCCGATCACCCCGACCTCCGGTGCCCTCCTGTAGCGCCGCCCTCCTCGACAACACCTCCGGCGACCCTCCCCAAGTGCCGCCACCACAGCCAATGCCCCCATCTCCCATCTCTGCTATTTTTCCCCTATTCCGTCGACGGCAGTGCAAGCGCCGCCGCCTCTTGAGCGCAGCCTTGAGCCTCTACCGTCGCGCTGTTCGCCCACCGCCGCGCCGCCGCCTGCGACACCTCGCCGCAAGTCCCCTAGCCCCTTGCTGCCATTGCTGACATTGCTCTTGCTGTTATTGCTTGTCTCTTGTGTACTGTTGCTGTGTCTCTTTGATTGCAGTTGTTGTTCTCTTTGATTGGGTTCTTTTGTGCACGTAGTTGCACGTAGAATTGTGTGTTCAGGAGTTCGTTGCTTTGGGATCCTTATCCCATTATTCTTGGTATTCGTTTTCATCGTCTAACCGGCAAGTAACTTGTATTAAATTCCTTTGCATATACAAGTACAAAATACTACTTGTAGTGTAGTTGGGTTCTAGAGACAATTCGTGTGTGAAACCTCTTGTTGATATTGTAGCTCCCCGATTTCCAACACTGGGAAACCGTGACACGAGCCAAGACCTTTTCTTCAATTAGTCACAATACACAGAAAAACAGGAGAATTTAAAACTTTTTATTCAACACCCAATGTATTACAAGTCTGAATATTATACAACTGTAATACCTTACAATAGAGTTACAATATTACCTTTACATTTCCAAGTATTACAACCTTCAATATCTTACATCAGAGTACAAGGAATGAAGAACAACACTTGGGACTCTCACTTGAGTACTTCTCAACTAATAGATAATCAATACATATATTGCAGCAGAACTAAACATAACACTGACTCCTTGCTTTCCTTGCCTTGAGTCCTTCTGAATCTCGCCTTTGTACTTCGGCGATCCAGTACCTATGGAAGTGGGGACGTCAGTATTCACTGACGCTTAAAGGCTGATCATATAGCAGCAAATCTCCCAAACAACATACAAAATATAGCAATGGTGTTGGTGTAGTTTAAGTGTTCGTGAGTGCTATGACTAGACTCTAATGCGATATTGAAATAGAACTAGGATGCTCCTATTCTAATGTCAGCAAGTCTCTGAAAGAAACATGCATCCCATACTACATGCGCCCCATCTCAAGCCGTTTTCTCCATATATAGGGATTGAACCCGCGTTATGAATTCTAATTGTACACAACCTGTTCCTGACAGATACAACGTGACTGATGAGGTTGCAGACGTGGTCAAGTCCCACTAATGCAGTTCGCCAGTGGTGTCCATGTTGCCACTGCTATCCGGCTACCGGACCTCACTCAAAAACCTGACGAACCGTCGGGGATACTGCTAACAGGGGAGCCCCCTGCCGCCCCCTGGTCGGACCGTAGTCCATGGCCTGTTCGCCCTCTTGGTATAGGACCTGACGGAGTTCCGGGGGTCCATCCCCCCTAGCTCCGCCCGCCTTGTCATGACACTTCAGGAATTAACAATCAGGATACGCAACCCATGTCCCCAACTAGTGAGAAGGCATCGTGCGTATCCCTTTTGACAGGAAGGTGCAACCCAATAACACCACCTGGTCTGCCTCAAGGGACGAGTTAGTCGTAAGGTGCCCCCTACAACCAACTCCTCTCTTCCGGCAAAGGTTTTAAGTAATGATCTTTATAAGTCACTACCCTAATAATGCCCCTAGCCTAGAACACTCCTAGGGAGGACAATATTATAACCACAACATGCTAGACCTTAATTTAGACTTTGCAAGACAACTCTACTAGGCTGCTTAACCTAGACTTACCGGAACCCCTCGGGATCCGGTTCGTGGCTCATTCATCCAAGACTTCGGCAGTGCGAATATACATGCATGCCGTTACCCTAAACTTGGATTTCGTCTATACTCCGGTCCTCGATCAACCTACTATGGTTAAGATTCGACGGTACACAAGGAATGACTCCTCCACAGTTTCTTAGGGTAAGAAAATATATGTCTTGATGGTCGACAGCCCTTAGGGTGGTAATATCACCCTAGACGAGCACAACAAACTGTGTACTAGCTAACAAGCTATACACGAGTAACAACCACATACGAGCCAATAAGCTACGTATGAAAGACTAACTACCTACGAGCCAGGCGGGCCTCGTAGGAGATAACCACGTACATACCAGCCAAATAAGCCGCGTATGAGACCAACAGCTACGCACGGGCCGGTCGAGCCACGTACGAGCCAACAACCTACATACGAGCTAAATAACTACGTATGAGGCCCACAGCTACATACGGGCCAGTCGAGCCGCATATGAGCACAACCATATGCAAACAACCATACAGGTAATCATCCTAGAAGCAACCAAACGTGCTTACTAGCAAGCTTGATCTTCTATTATTAGAAGCAACAGAAGAATCTACTAATGGTCTATGATCGGTATTCTACCAATGAGAAACCGAGGGCGACATAACAACTTTTATCAAACTTTCTATTACTAGTGATCTTCCCGATCCTTATTACTTCAACCTATAGCACTTTAAGCATGGCATACAATTGCAAGCATCTATCCATGATAATCTCATTATAGTACATAACATAACCACCAACTATAACACTCCTACTATGTTCTAAACATGGTAGGTTAATTAAACATCAATCCTACAACATTATAAGCATGTATAATGATTCCTACTACAATCTAAGTATAGATAAATGAATCTAGCATGGTATACAACTTTCCTACAAGCATGTAAGCATGGATGAATTAATCTAGCATTATATACCACTTTCCTACAATTATCTAAACATAGATAAATTAATCTAGCATGGTATATGCTTTCCTACAATTATCTAAGCATAGATAAATTAAACTAGCATGGTATATGCTTTCCTACAATTATCTAAGCATAGATAAATTAAACTAGCATGGTATATGCTTTCCTACAATCATCTAAGCATAGATAATTTAATCTAGCATGGTATATGCTTTCCTACAATCATCTAAGCATAGATAAATTAAACTAGCATGGTATATGCTTTCCTACAATTATCTAAGAATAGATAAACTAATCTAGCATGGTATATGCTTTCCTACAATCATCTAAGCATAGATAAGTTAATCTAGCAGGGTATATGCTTTCCTACAATTATCTAAGCATAGATAAATTAAACTACCATGGGTACTACTAAGCATGAATATCTTACTAAGCATGGATAACTACTAGTATGAATATACAACTTTCCTAAGTATATATATATACTTCTAAACATGGTAAGTAGTTTTAGCATTTATCCCACAACATTCTAAGCATGTATATCATTCCTAAACATGGTAGGTATTTTTTATATGAATCCTACAACATTCTAAGCATGAATATACACTTAGCATGGCATACATCATTCCTAAACATGGTAGGTACTTTTAATATAAATCCTACAACATTCTAAGCATGTTTGTACACTTAGCATGGTATACATCATTCCTAAACATGGTAGATATTTTTAGAATGAATCCTACAACATTCTAAGCATAAATATCACTCCTAAAACATGATAGGTAATTTTAGAAAGAATCCTACAACATTCTACGCATAAATAATTCTCCTAAACATGGTAGATAAATTTAGAATGAATCTTACAACATTCTAAGCAAAATAGACTAATCTAAACATGGTAGGAATTTTAGAATAGATCCTACAACATCCTAAGCATAAACAAAGTAGTCTAAACATGGTAGGATTTTTAGAATTAATCCTACAACATTCTAAGCATAAACAAAGTAGTCTAAACATGGTAGGATTTTTAGAATTAATCCTACAACATTCTAAGCATGTATAAGCTAATCTAAACATGGTAGGATTTTTTAAATGGATCCTACAACATTCTAAGCACAATTACATTAATCTAAACATGGTAGGATTTTTAAAATGAATCGTACAATATTCTAAGCATGAATAAAACATGATAAGTAATTTTAGAAGGAATCCTACAACATTTGAAGCATGAATATTGCTTCTAAACATGGTAGATAAATTTAGAATGAATCTTACAACATTCTAAGCAAAATAGACTAATCTAAACATGGTAGGAATTTTAGAATAGATCCTACAACATCCTAAGCATAAACAAAGTAGTCTAAACATGGTAGGATTTTTAGAATTAATCCTACAACTAACTAAGCATGAAACATGGTAGGTTATTTTTAGAAGGCATCCTACAACTAGTTAAGCATGAAAACATGATAGGATATTTTTAGAAAAAGTCCTACAACATTCTAAGCATATCTACATTATGCTAATATAATCTTAGCATGGTATCTACTTTATGAGCACAAAATAAACATCTACAATCATCTACTACTATTACTACTCCATTTTAATCAAAAGCACAACATACAACTACCTACCATTATTACTACTTTATTTTAGTCAAGAACATAACACCCAACTATCTACTACTACTTCATTCTTATCAAAATCACAACATACAACTATCTATTACTACTACTACTTTATGGACATAAACATCTATACTACTTACTACCACTTCTTCCTTTAATCAACATACTACTACTTTATTTAATCAACATACTACCACTACCTCATTTAATCACATACTACTTACTTTAAATTTTAGCATGCTACTACTTAGTTGCTTACTAGTCTTTATTATTACTAGTGATAAAAGAAAAGATCATTTTTATTTTGTTTTACTTCTATGAAAGAAAAAGATCTCTTTTTATTATTTCTACAACTAGTGATTAAAAAAGAAAAGATCTTTTTAATATTTCTACAACTAGTGATTAAAAAGAAAAGATCTTTTTAATATTTCTACAACTAGTGATTAATAAAAAGAAAAGATCTTTTTAATTTACAACTAGTGATTAATAAAAAGAAAAGATCTTTTTAATCTACAACTAGTGATTTAATAAAAAAAAGAAAGATCTTTTTATTCAATAAAGAAAATTACAACAAACATATGCTTATTATTATTAGTCCAAGTTCCATAAAGTCCTACAACCAAAATGGTTGTAAAAATGTATTCATATGCTTATGTGTAGTTCTCATCCAAGTCCTACAACCTTAAGTGGTTGTATGTTCAAGTCCATATGTCATATGTGAATTTTAGTCCAATCAATAAACACAACAACAACTACTATAATAAAGGTGTGATCTTTATGTGTTAGTAGTCACTACTACTACTTTTTCTCTTTTGCTTATTACTACATTCACACACAACAACACACCCATCAAAACCCAAAGAAAACAAAACAAGAAGATGAGAAGAAGAAGTCAAACAACAAAACAAACAAACAAACAAACAAACAATCAAGGAAGCATGAAGAAACCCCCACCTTGTTTCTTTGATGGAAGAACTAGATTACTCTCCTTCTTTCTCCTAGAACTCCTACCAAACCTACAAATAAAAACTCTCAAGTTAGTTCACTCATTCTTTTCCTTTCTTTCTTTCTTTCTTTTGATCTTTCTAAAATGAAACTAAGGAGAAGGAAGGGGGTATTTATAGGTGGAGAGAAGGGTGGAAAATGCAAATATTCATGCACACATTTTCACAAAAGCCCTCCCACAAAAAGTGGGCCGGCCATACTCCTAGGAGAGATAGGGGTGAGGTGGAGGGAGGTGTTATGTGGTGGAGGTGTGATGTGGGAGAGATATTTTCTAGTAGGGGTTTTTACTTAATCTTCTTATGCATACAAAACCCTAGATTAAGCCTCCTAATCAAACCCTAACCCTCTAATTAGGTTTTGTCATAGCAAAATAAGTGTTGTCCAAAATACACAACACACAATTCATACAATGCACTAATCGACATACTACTCGTACGTGCGCATATATGTCCGTATACCGAAAATCTTCGCATAATCCGCATAAAAATAATTAAATCACGGAAATAATAATAAAATAAATTTTATTATTAGTTCGGAAGATCACGGTATCAATTTGATACAATACGGATGTATACCGACTGATATCTGGATACAGATAATGTCTACGGACAAACCGGGTGAAAATCACCAAAATATTCAAATTTTGGAATTAAAACAAAATAATAATAAAATAATAATGAAATATTAATTTATATAAGGTAATATCCGTCCGGGATATTACAGATATTGTATCTATTGTGATGATTTGACCATAGTTGCCTCACGACATATATGACATGAATTAACCTAGGATTGACCACTTTTGATGTATATGTTCATGCTATCTGGAGATATTTGTGTTTGATGTGTTATTCGTGTTATACTTGTCGAATACTTGTAAAATACCCTATACCATGTTGCTTGAACATCTGGTACACCATATTCCAGGTTATCATCCTATTGGCTCCCTATCGTTATTGTCGTTCATCTCATGCCTCTAGATTGCATATTGCATTGTTGCATCGATAAAATAATTAACAAGCCGGGATCTAAGGGATTGACTGGAGTAGTTGATGATATAGTGACTGTACTCGGAGGAGGGGCCCGTGTTTTCCTATTTATTGGTCTATTGGTCTATTGGTCTATTAGTCTATTGGTCATATCGGTCATCGATTAATTGTAGATTACTGATTATAGTATCTCGATTGATTCGGTCATCGGTCATTATTGAATATCGTTGAAGAGTACATGAACTGTAGAATCTTCCACTTAGGTCTAAAACGAAATTGATTATATGTATCGAACTTGTGGTATGGAATACAAGGGACACAGTAGTACATGCATTAGTTAGGATTAAAATGAATAATAGACTTAAGGATTAACACAATATCGACATTGCATATTGTTCATCATTGTTCCTATTGATATCGAATATTACATGACACATGTTCACTCGATACTTATTACATGCTACTTACACTTGTTCATCTTGTCATGCTAGTTGTATATTTTGTCACCATGCCTATTTCATGTTATTAGTTTACCCTTTTTCCATGTACTTGTGCCTGCACTACAAGCGGCCCGTAACTTGCATTGACGGGCGTTTTGTTTTCTTTTCCTCTTCCTGCAATTTATTAAATTGCAGATTTTGGAGAACAGTTGCCTGTTGGAGTTGGAGAACAAACAGTCTGAAGACAACTGCTTTCTAATTGCTTATTGCTTTAATAAACTTACTGTATTGAAACTTATTATTATTTGGATTGGATTTATTATTGTATTAGACTTATGCCCCGAATATTGTTATTTGTTTCCAGACGTTAGATTATTATTGTACTTGGATATTTTATATTGCTTCAATTCAAGTATTATTGTTCATGAGATTATTATTATTGCCTGCGTATTTGTTCTGTATTGATTATATTGTTGAGTTAATCGGATAAACAGCTTATGGGTGACGTTAGTCATTCGCTGGGCCAATGTCATGTACCCGTATTCCGTATTTTTGGGAAGCGGGGCGTGACTGTAATACCCTGACTTTTCAAATATATGAAAAATTATTTATTTTTACACGTGGTGTGCACGTGTAATATTGTTGACTAGTATTTTTCATCATGATGAGTATAAATCTCTAATTTTGTATTTTAATTATTTTTTTTTTAACAAAACCTTCCTTTAAATAAATAAGAAAGCCCTATTTTAAAGTCTTTTCCTAAAGCCCAAAATTTAGTTTGTTTTCCTTTAAAATAAATTATCTTGGCCCAAATTAATTTAAGCCCATGGTTTAATTCTTTTTCGATTTTTCTACAACTTGTAATGTGTAACATTTTTAAAAAGGAGACTTATTATTTATGTACAAGTTCTTGTAGGGGTGATTTGTGCATGCACGTGCATTTCCCATACACGTGCATTGAGCACTATTTTTGGCCGGATTTGAGTAGAGAAGTGGGTGTGAGTCATGGGTAGTTATGTGGAGTGTGGGTGGTTATCACAACTCCCTAGTCCATCCTAGCCCTTGATCCTATAACTATCTACTAAATCCTAGCCCTCCATCCTACTCAAATTTGTATATAAATACCCCTCTCATTCCCTATTTCTTTTACACTAGAATCATTATTGTAAGAGAGTTATTTTGTGAGAGAGTTGTGTGTGCTTTTCTGTGGAGGCCGAGTAGCATTTCTGAAGGCTTCGGTGTGGAGCAAGGAGCAAGGAGTGAGGAGTCGTCCACTACATTAAGGAGCTTTTGCTGGATTTCGATTATTTCGTCAAATAAGGTGGGTGTTTCTCAGGATTTCTAATGTAGATAATATGACATGATTTTGATGATTGCTACATGTTTATGAAAAGTGAATTCGAACATATTAGAATTTGCCTGAGTATGACTATGATGATGATTATAAAAGATAAATAGGGTAATAACGACACTGTAAATTAAGAATGATTTGGGTCTGAACAGTCGACTGCCAATTGGATGAGTCGACTGATACAAGACGTGTGCTCTCAAATTTTGTTAGAAAGTCTCATGATGTAGGGGGTGTAATAACTAGAATGAAATAGAAATGCAAATTCGTATCTTCGATGTCGCATGTGACTAAGAAGACATGAACATGTGGAAAGAAACTAGTGATAATTAGTAAAACTGAGAATGGCCTGTGCAGTCGACTGACGAAGTGAACAGCCGACTGGTGCATTGATTAAATTATGATTATTATGCAATTCCATGAAATGAGATATTCCATTGTGTTGACCTAGTATAATAAATTGAGATTAACATCTCATCTCTGCAAGAAAGTTATGAATAAGTGTAAATGTATGTCTAGTATTTTCCTCGAAGGAAGGACAGTATTAGTTACTTGAAATTCCGTGATTATGATGTTACTGAACAGTTAAGAAATTACACGTTTTGTGACATGGATATATTGTAATTTGACACCATGATGCATGAGTATATGGTGACTGATGGAAGAATAATTCCTTAATTTGAAATATGAACCTGTTCAGTCGACTTAATGCGAGTAGTAAGTCGACTGGGCTGAGCATGAAAATGTGTATTATTAAGACTCGATGCAAGACGATTGATCTAGAGATAAGTCGACTGATAGATGAATGATTTTGAATATAGAAAGTTTCGGGACAGCCGACTGGTTATGTGCAGCAGTCGACTCTCCCGAGCAATTGTGAAGGGTTTGATTTGACTGAACAAGTCGACTGGACTTTCTCCATGTCGACTGTCCAGAGTATATTTTGATATGCCAGAGATTTCATCTGATATTGTGTGAAAAGTTGTGAATTCTGTGATTAATGTTGGAAATCCTATTTTTGTTGCTGTACATGAAATGAGTCATCATTTATTGAGAATTTATATGAAATGAATCATAGTTTTGAGCCGAGAATTAAATGAATATGAAAGTTAAAGAACATGATATGCGGAGGCAATGATAAATGAATTCATGAGTAGGAAATGCTCAAATTGAAAATTGTGAATTGTAAATTGAAATAAAGAGTAGCTAAGTCTCCCCCGGCATTGGAAATGAATGAATGAAATGAAAATTGAAAGGAAGGCCAAGGTTGGTCATGTGTAAATGAAATGAGTAAGTCCGGTTTGGTGGAGAGGCTAACTCTAGAGCTTCGATTTTTATTCATGATTCTAATGATTTTAGTACATAGTGAAGATGTGATGAAAGTGAGAGAAAACATAAGTATGAGAACTAGAGTTTACGGTGCGGGTGTGTGAGCCACAGAATGCATGCTTGATGAGTCAAGACATGGCGTGGGCACAACTCAGTAATGATCGGACTTTAGCCACGCTTGTGGGATGTTTGGTGACTGCAAGAGGATCGTGTTCAGGGAGGAGGCTTGAATTGCCACAGAATGCATGCTTGATGAGTCAAGACATGGCGTGGGGTTCCCCTCCAGGGTCCAGGATACGTGCTTGTACTCATAGATCATCTAGGATACTCATCGTAATTACAGTAGTAGATTAAGTCATGGCGAGGGATTGAACCCTACAAAAATGAAGTACGAATAAGAGGCTTGCCCTCGGACCTATGTAGTATGGGATGCATAGAATCCGAACAAGTGTGCATTAGTGTCATGTACATTAAATAATTGCATTAAGGATTAAGTGCACAATCACAACACGACATCATTAAGATTTTCCCCCCTTACTTTATTTTTGAATGTGAACAAGTTTGTGATTTGTTAAGAAATGAGAATCGCTATACTGTTTCTGGCATAGAGAGGATGGCCATGTATAATTATCGTCGGTTGAATAAACTGACGTACCCACAGTTTTGTATGCAGGATAAATGGCATGAAAAAGGTTAAAGAGGAATAATTGCTTAAAGATTCATTCAACGTTGTTGTATATTCATTCAAATGTTGTATTTTTTTTACTTCCGCTGTGCAAATGAAAAATGTAATATTGATGTAAACTCTGATGTAAAGTGAAAAGTTTGATTTCCTTGTAAAGTTGTACTGAAGAAAGTGAAAAGATCCTGTAGAACATCTCGAATTCAGTGTATTTGGGATTCGGGGCGTTACAGTGACAGTACCTGTTTTCCTGATCCCTGAGTACACGGCTCTATAGCCTCCACTACGAAATATAAACATAACTTCTTTCAATGTAGCAACCATATGGTAAAAATTTGGGACGCATGAAATACTACCTAGTTAGAATTAAATACAAGACTTGACATAATATGACACCTGTTACATGCTTACCTGTACATGCTACCTGTATACCTGTTTACATGTATACTTGATTACCTGTTTACCTGCTTGCATGACACTTGATACATGTTACCTGTACCCTGTTAGTATATCATGATACTTGATTGTGTTTCCTGATTCATGGTAATTATCGTGCTTTGTTGACATGCCTAATCCATACTATGTTTGTTTCCGCTGATACTCTATATCTGTTTATTTTATTCCTATACTTGTGCTTGCACTACAAGCGGCTCGTAACTTACATTGGCGGACATTTTGTTTTCTTTTTCCTCTTCTTGCAAATTATTAAATTGCAGATTATGGTGACCAGTTGCCTGATGGAGTAGGTGATCTGAGATTCTAGTTCCTGGAGTTCTGGCTATTGTTATTATTATTATTATTTCCTGTTACTTATTTTGAATAAATGTAGCTGCTACTTGGATTATTTGTATTGGGCAGTATGACCCAGAATTATTGACTTGTTTTCAGATCTGATTTATTTGAGATTATTACATTTTGTTTCAAGTAAATTCATGTTGGTATTTTGATTCATTTATGCATGCGTGGTTGACTTTTCCTTGTTTATTACTCTATTATTTCTGTAAAATGTTGTAAAGATCCTGACAGCTTATGGATGATTAAAATCATTCGCTGAACTTAGTCACGTATCTGTATTTCGTATTCTTTTTTTGGGAAGCGGAGCCTGATATTTGGTCATTGAAAATAAGAAACAGCGACACGTGCTCGCATCAAAAGCTCCTCAAAACAGACTGCAAATGCCTAACGGATTTAACGGCGGTAGGATTCAGTGCCCAAAAGAAATCTGTATGATTAAGTGCCAAAGGTCTGAAAGTAGGGTAGGAGGGTAGGGTTAAGTGCAATTTTTCAATAAAAAATATAAATGTAATTTGGAAAGTACCAACCTATTAAAAAAAATGAAAAGGCGACACTTCAAATAATGGTTACCAGTTTAGTAGGTTCAAAAAATTTCTACTTGATCTAACTTTTATCCAACTGTTTTGATCAAACTCATACACCCATTAATAAATTATTATGGTGTAGGAAAGAACAACTCTTCTTTAGATGATATGTACACATGCAGTACCAAAAAAACTAGTCCCGTTCTCTAACCAGAGCAACAGCCACAATCCAAAAAGCAAACAGAAAGTACAACTTAAGACCCACAAAATAAGGAGAATAATATTCCCCTCAAAATTATCCCCCTCTCCTCACAATTCCTATCAGAATTTTCTCCGCACTCAGCCACTCTTTGAAACTATTTGAAAAGGTTGGCCACTTTCCAAACTATTGGCAAGTTTGAGCTAGTCGCTGTCATGTCAGCAACGACCGCTATTCCCATTAGGGGGTTCTTCCTTTCGAAGATCACTAATGGAAATAGCGGGTGCTCATTCAAAAGGCAAAATATTCACCAAAGCTCTCAGTGTTTTATTTTTATTTTTGAAATTTTAGTTTGTTGTCGCTATTCCCATTAGCGACCACAGCATATGTGAAGTCGCTGATGAGAATAGCGACCTTATTTGGATCATATTAAGACACTTAGCGAATTCTAGAGAACTAGTGCTTTTTGGGGAAAAAAATTAAAACTGAGGTCACTAGTGGGAATAGCGACTGGTGGGGGAAGTGGTGACGGTGTCCTGGAGGGTGGCGCGACGACTGGAGGGCGGCGACGGGGTTGGGAGTCACTAGAGGTGTCACACCCCGCTTCCCATAATACAGGAACACAGGCACGTAACTGAGGCCCTGCGAATGATGCGAATACATCATTCATAAGCTGTATATTTAACTCAACAACAAGATAGCAATATGAACCACGCAAGCATGTTAAATCACAATAAGATAACAAAGTACATGACATAGTACATGACATAATACAGGACATAACCAACAACTGGAAAAGAAACATAATTACGGGTCAAACTCGCCCGGATTACAACAAGGAGTACATGAATAAACAAAAACTAAAATAACATGAAATTAAACAATACTAGAATCTCTATTCAGCAACACCTTCGGGTAATTCTCTATCTGGACCTGCAAGTATATTATTACAAAAGGAAGAAACAAAGATGTACCCGTTAATATAAGTCACGGGCCGCAAGTGGTACAAGCAATGGGACAATTATAAAACAAACAAAAGCAGGAAAAGAACAAGGAATCAAGAATCATATAATAGAGCAAATACAACATGCAACAGAATCAAGAACAAGACCTCATGGAACAAATAACATGCATGTAAACAAGTAAATAATCCATAGGAACATGTAACATGTAAACGAGTAAGCAAGTAAACGTGTCAACATGAATGAGTAACATGTAAACAAGTAAACAAGTCATCATAACCATGTAACATGTAAACGGATCATGCAAGTGTACGTGTTAATATCATGTCTTTTATTAATCTAACTAGGTAGCACTTCAGGCGGCCCATACCACATGGTTGCTACTCAAAATCAAGTGAACGTTTAGACTAGTGGTGGATTCTATAGGTCACGTACTCGGAAAAATTGTATCTTATTCGAGATATGTGCAATGTGAAACATGTAGTGTAACCTGTAGCGTGAAACATGTCGAGTATATCTTGTATCCTGAAACATGTAAACCTGTTATTTAGCAAACTTGCAACTTGTAACTTACAATTTGCAGCGAGGAACCACGAGCCCCCGTCCGAGTACGCTCTTCTATATTACCCACTACTAAATCTTTTTCCTTTATATCCCGGCTTGTTATCTTTTTAATTTAATCAAACATGAACAATAACTACATGCAACAAGGACGAGTAACATAACAAGAGTAACATGACAGGATTGGGTATCAAGACATGCAATGCAGGAAACATATTTCAGGACCTATAAAATATGAGGATGCGACTAATGGCATGCATAATACTTAATCAAGAACAAAAGATATTATAACAACATGCAACTAGTAACAAGCAATTCATGCACAACATCATGTATAATTATAAGAGTATATATGTGTATCGTGTTCATGCAATGCATAGAGTGACAAAGTATTCGCGATCATGTACGAATACGGGATCAATAGATTATATATAATACGAATAGAGTCAAGGAATAACTTGCGGTATTTTGCAAAAGAGCTTGTACTAGACAAACGAATTTGTACAAGGAGATACTTGCCTGTTAGTCGACGACGATGAAATTAAAGACAGAATAACGGGATCAGTATTCCGAGCAGTAGAACACGTCCAAAGTATGTGGCAGCCATGCCAAATTAGCAACAACAACTCCACAAAGCAAATTCCAAAATAGCAAACAACAACTTCCCAACTTCACTTCAGTAACAACTCCTTCTTCACTTCACAGTAACATACTGGATCAACCCAACCACCAATACAATACTCCAATCAACCCAAAACATCAACAAAATTAATCATGCCCCTTCACCCAACCAAACACCAACACATCAATACACAGCAACAATAATTCCCCAATCCTCCTCTTCTTCTTCACGGCAAGATAGAGAGAGAAGGAGAGAGAGAGAGAGAGGTGAAGAGATATAGCAGGAGAATGAGGGCGGTGTCTTCGGCGGCAGCGCTCAGGGAGGCGACGCGCAGAGGGTGGCTGGCGACTGCGGGGCGCAGGCGGCGGTCGGAAGGCGCTGGCGCGACTGGCAGAGGATGGCAGATAAGGTTGTGCAGGAAGCACTTGGAGGCAGGGGCTTCAATAGGGCGAGGAAGGAGGACGGTGAGGAGCAGGGGCGAGCTTGCAGGTGGAGAAGACGACGGGGGGTCGAGCTTGGACGGCGAGGAGCCTGACGAGATGATTCGGAGTTTTGAGCGTCACTGGGTTGAGCGACGGGGAGATGGGTTCTTCGCCTGCGGTTGTGGCTCTGGAGGAGGCAGAGTTGTCGAGCGGAGGGAAATGGCAGTGGAGACGACGGGGAAGAGCGGGGGCGCTTCGGAAGGTTGATGGAGGACTTCGGGATTTGCGTCTGTCGACGGGGGAGAGGAGTGGGATGTCGGCACAGGGGGAGGAAGACGACGTTGGAGGGATGGCGAGCGACTGAGGACTCCTCTGGGCTGTTGGGTTCTTCGATAATGGCGAGCGACGGAGTGAAGCGACAACGGCGACAAGACGAGGGTGGTCGACTGTGGTTGCGGGGTTCGAGGTTTTGATCTGTTCTTAGTTGAGAACAGAGAGGGAGAGATTGAATGGGAGAGAGAGAGAAAGAACGGGAGTAAGGGGTTCAATATAATATGATATATTAAATAATGAAGAGGGGGAGTGTTCTGTTTTAAACAGAGGGGAGAGAAAGTGGGGAACGTGGTGAGAGAGGGGGGTTACAAAGACATGGGGGATTGTGCATATGCAGAGTGGGGAGGAGTTGGAGTACGGGAATTGAAAAAGTGGGAAGTGAAAATAAATTGTATACGGGTAGGGGGTCTGTACAAATATGGGTTTTGGTTTAGTGGGCTTGGGCTTCAAAATATTAAATAAAATAATTAGGATATTAGGCTAAACAATTGGGCTTAGATTAATTAAGTAGAATCAAATACGAATTTGGGCTTTAGAATAAACAATTTGGTTTCAGAATAATAATAATAAAATCAAAATACAACTTGGGCTCACATTAATAATTAATAAAATCAATAATGTAAACTTGGGCTTAGAATAAACAATTAAACAATTGGGCTAAAAAAATACTTTAAATAATAAAATCAATTAGGGAAAAATAATTATAAGATACTGAGAATTTAAATACGGAAAAATACTTTGAAAATACGTATTAATGAAAATAGGGGTTACAAGAGGTGGTCGGGAACTTGTCGGAAAAGACGAACAGGAAGGGGTTTCAGTGGGTTTGGGTGGGAAACATTGGAGAGAGAGAGCGCGCGCGGTGAGTAGTGAGAGAAAGAGAGGAGATAGAATAGGCAGCTAGGTTTCGATTTGTGTGCCAAAATTAGGGTTTGTATTAGGCTTGTATTTATAGGATACAGTTAGGGTATTGGGTTAGTAATTTAGGGTCCAGTAAAAGTGGATTTGGGTCAAGAACAAATAAAATTGGGTTTTATGGTTCAATAAGAGGTAGATCCAAATCAATAGGGTTCAATTAAAAACACCCACAAATAAATATAAGATAATAGGTTCAACAAGAAGAGCCCAATCAAGAAGAACGGAAGTTTCAGGAACAAATTTAATCAAAAAGAAAATAATCAAAAAAGAAAAATATGGTATTTAAAAGTATTCATATTTATACACACATATACATATACATTAAATCAAATAGTGATCTGCATATAAAATCGAACATTTTCGGGCTTAAAACAAAATAATAATAATAATAACAATAACGATAAAAGTAATAATACTAAAAAAAATACTGATAACAATAATAACAAATATTTATACTAATAACAATAAGAAAATCAATAATAATAGCAATAATGATAATAACCAAAGTAATAATAATAATAATGATAATAGTGAAATCAATAATATAATAATAATGATATTCATCAAAATAGGATTTGAGTTTAACAAATTTATAAAAATCTGAAAATTAATAATATAAATAGTCTATCAATTAGGGATAGAAAATAAGTTCAAATATGCCATCATTCAAAATGAATAAAATCTCGATTAGAAAACACTTTAGTACAAGTTCCGAAAAGAACTTAGCACAACATAAATTTATATAAAAAAAATTAAATTATAGAAAATACACAGAAAATACTAATTATCGGGAATGGGGGTTATAGGTACAGGTAAAACCTACTGGTCCTCTTCTGAGTACACCTTCCTATAGGGAAGTGTGCAATCAGGTAATCAGGTAAACAGGTACAGGTAGAACCTACTGGTCCTCTTCCGCGTACTCCTTCTGTAATGCCCCGATTTCTGGTAACTGGAAAACCGTGACATAAGCCAGAATCTTTTCTTCAATTAGCCACATTACACAGGAAAATAGGAAAATTTAAAACTTTTTATTCAATACAAATGTATTACAAGTCCGATTGTTACAAAATTGCAATACATTACAACAGTATTACAATAATACCTTTAGAATCCCAAGTGTTACAACTTTCAACATATTACATCAGGGTACAATGAATAAAGAACAACACATGGTATTCCACTTAGATGCTTTCCAACAAATAAATAATTTACAACAATTATTACAAATGAAATTATAACATATTTACAGCGGAAAACTTTAATGAAATCGACTCCTTGCTCTCTCGCCTTGAGTCCTCATGTACCTGTACCAGTACCTGTACCTGTACCTATACTTCTGCAATCCAATACCTGTACCTCTGCAATCCAGTACCTGTACTTCTGCAATTTAGTACCTATTGAAGTGGGGACATCAGTATTCACTAACGCTTTAAGGCTGATAACTAGCAGCGAATCTCAACTATAGCAAAACAGATTGATGAAAAGGGAAACGTGTATATATATTTGATGTATCAGTGTATGCTATGCCTTAGACTCTAATGCAAGACTTATTAATGCAAGGATGCTCTTATTCTAATGCAAGCAAGTTTCCAGAACAGTATGCATCCCATACTACATATGCCCCGTTTCTTCATGTATAGGGATTTGAACCCACGTTATGAATTCTACTTTGTACACAATCCTGTTCTTGATAATACAACGTGACTAGTGAGGTTGCAGGAGGGTCAAGTCCCACCAATGCAGTATGCTTATGGTGTCTCCGTTTGCCACTACTACCCGACGTACCGAACCTCACTCAAAAACAAGGTTGCATGTACGGTCTAGTTTCGTTACTGTAGTCACTATAGTGGTGATCATGTTTGCCACTATTGCCCGGCGTACCAGACCTCATTCAAAAACCAAATGAACATAGGGTCTCGCAAGCGTAGGATAGCACGAAGCCTACCTTGTGGCACCCATAAATCAGGGTATTTCAGGAATTAACAGACGAGATACGCAACCCGTGTTCCCAACTCGTGAGAAGGCACCGTACGTATCCCTTTGACAGAAAGGTACAACCCAATAACACCACCTAGTGTCGGCCTATAGGACAGGTCGGATCATAAGGAATTACCCTTAATACCAACTTTTTCCCTTCGGCGAATGATGATAATAAGTAATGGTTAAGTAGTAATAGCCATAAGTTACTAGCCTAACGATGTCACTAACCCTGAACAATCCTAGGGATGACAATAGTACTACCACAATATGCTAGGTCTTAAGTTAGACTTCGCAAGATAACTCTACTAGGATGCTCGACTTAGACTTACCAGAATCCCTAAGGATCTGGTTCATGGCCTATCGATCTATGACCCCGGCAATATGAACGTATTCGCATGCCACTACCCTGAACTTGGATTTCGTCATACTTCGGTCCGCGATCAACCTAACTCGGTTAAGATCTGACGGTACACGCGAGTGGCTCGTCCACAGTCCCTTAGGAGTAAGGTAAACACACGTCTTGATGGTCGATAGCCCTAGGGCAATGATATCACCCTAGATGAGCACAACAAACTGCGTATTAGCTAAGAAGCTACATACGAGTGACCAAAAATACATGCGAGCTAAACAAGCTACGTATGTGACCAACAACTACATACGAGCCAGGCGAGCTGCGTATGAGACAACAACATACATACGAGCCAAATAAGCTACGTATGGGACCAACAGCTACATACGGACCAGTCGAGCTGCGTATGAGACAACAATATACATACGAGTCAAATAAGCTACGTATGAGACCAATAGCTACATATGGGCCAGTCGAACAGCGTATGAGCAAAACCACATATAAAAACAACCATGAAGGTAATCAACCGAGAAGCAACCAAACGCGCTTACTAGCAACTCTTGATCTTCTATAATTAGAAGCAACAGAAGAATTTATTAATAGTATAATACAAACATACTACCAAGGCAAAGCCCGCAAGCGACATAAAAACCTCTCGACAGCCTAGAAGCAACCAGTGCTATGCTTGTCGGAATTCGACAGAAATATACTTTTTAGAAAGGTAAGAATATCTACCACAACTCTCTAGTGGAACACTTTTTCAGATTCTATAAGGAATCCAAAATCCGGTCCATTGAACGCACTCAAATAGTTTACCCAAACTGCAGATTTTCAACAAAAAGTTGAAACTTCGCAAGCTGGTAACTTTTGCTCTACTTGTCGGAATCTAACGAAACTAGACATTTTGAAAAGGTGGGAACATCTACTAAAACTTCCCAGTTGACCAGTTACTTAGATTTCGCAAGGAAATCTAATTCCTACCCGTCGAACATACGCAAACAGTTACCAAACTACCGATTTTCAACAAAAGGTCGAAACTTCCGTAGTTTGTAACTTTTGCTCCACTTATCTGAATCTAACAAAACTGGACAATTTGAAAAGGTGGGAACATCTACTAAAACTTCCCAGTTGACCAGTTGCTCAGATTTCGCAAGGAAATCCAAATTCCTACCCATCGAACATACGGAAACAGTTACCAAACTACCGATTTTGAACAAAAAAGTCGAAACTTCCGTAGTTTGTAACTTTTGCTCCAATTATTGGAATCTAATAAAACTGGACAATTTGAAAAGGTGGGAACATCTACTAAGACTTCCCAGTTGACCAGTTACTCAGATTCCGCAAGGAAATCGAAATTCCTACCTGTCGAACATATGCAAACAGTTACCAAACTACCGATTTTCAACAAAAAGTCGAAACTTCCGTAGTTTGTAACTTTTGCTCCACTTATCGAAATCTAACAAAACTGGACAATTTGAAAAGGTGGGAACATCTATTAAAACTTCCCAGTTGACCAGTTACTCAGATTCCGTAAGTAAATCCAAATTTCTACCCATCGAACATACGCAAACAGTTACTAAACTACCGATTTTCAACAAAAATTCGAAACTTCCGTAGTTTGTAACTTTTGCTCCACTTATCGGAATCTAACAAAACTGGATAATTTGAAAAGGTGGGAACATCTATTAAAAATTTCCAGTTGACCAGTTGCTCAGATTCCGTAAGGAAATCCAAATTTCTACCCATCGAACATACGCAAACAGTTACCAAACTACCGATTTTCAACAAAAAGTCGAAACTTCCGTAGTTTGTAACTTTTGCTCCACTTATCGGAATCTAACAAAACTGGATAATTTGAAAAGGTGGGAACATCTACTAAAACTTCCCAGTTGACCAGTTACTCAGATTCCATAAGGAAATCCAAATTTCTACCCATCGAACATACGCAAACACTTACCAAGGACAGCACTTAACCCAAGAGAGCTGAAAACTTTCAAAGCCCATAACTTCTACTCCGCTTATCGGAATTCAACCCAAGAGGTCAATTCGAAAAGGGGAGAGTCTCTACTACAACTCTCTAGTTGGCCCAAACCTCAGATTCTACAGGTAAGACACTCTAAAACCTCAAAGAAGCAAAACAGCAAGAACTCAGTCAAGACAGCCAGTTGCTGTACTTTCAAACGGCATAGATCCTACTCCGCTTATCAAAATTTAACCCGAGAGGTTAATTCAGAAAGGGGAGAATATCTACTAAAACTCTTTAGTTGGCCCGAACCTCAGATTCTACAGGTAAGACACTCTAAAACCTCAAAGAAGCAAAACAACAAGAATCCAGTCAAGATAGCCAGTTGCTGTACTTTGCAAACGGCATAACTCCTACTCCGCTTATCGGAATTTAATCCGAGAGGTCAATTCGGAAAGGGGAGAGAGTCTACTACAACTGCCTAGTTGGTCCGAACCTCAAATTCAACCAGTAAAACCCTCAAAAATTACAAACAAACACAACAGCAAGCAACCTGTCAAACAGCTAGTTGCTGTATTTTCCCAAGACCATAACTTCTATTCCGCTTATCGGAATTTAACCTGAGAGGTCAATTCAGAAAGGGGAGAGTGTCTACTACAAATCCCTAGTTAGTTTGAACCTCAGATTCAACCAGTAAAACACTCTAAACTACAAGGAAGTCAAACAGACACAATTTCAACCTGCCGAAATACACAGCTAGCTGAAAACTTTCAAAGCCCATAACTTCTACTTCGCTTATCGGAATTTAATCCGAGAGGTCAATTCAGAAAGGGGAGAGTCTCTAATACAACTCCCTAGTTGGGCCGAACCTCAAATTCATCAAGTAAAACCCCCAAAAATTATAAAGAAGTGAAACGGTAAGCATTCAGTCAGACAGCTATTTGCTGTATTTTGCAAAGACCATAACTCCTATTCCACTTATTGGAATTTAGCCTGAGAGGCCAATTCGGAAAGGGAAAGATGTCTACTACAACTCTCTAGTCGGTACGAACCTCAAATTCATCAAGTAGGATACTCAAAAGTCTCAAGCAACCAAAACAGCAATGTTCAACCAAACAACTAGTTGCTGTTTTTGTAATGGTCATAACTTTTGCATTTCTTATCGGATTTTAACCCGAGAGGTCAATTCGGAAAGGGGAAGATGTCTACTACAACTCTCTAGTTGGTCTCTACCTCAGATTCCATAAGGAAGACCAATTCCCAGCCCCCCGAACACACTGCGACACAATCCCCAAAACTGTGAGTCCACTATTTTGGCTCAAATCTCGCTATTTTGGGGAAACGGCTCGTTTCACCCATCGAAATGAATCCCAAAAAATCTATAAAAATTACAGCATGCTACTAACACCTAGAAGAATCTCCCACATAAATTTCGGGTCAAGATTCCTCTGTTTACATAGGTTATTAAAATGAACCCTACAAACCCCAAAAGTTGAATCTTTATGCCTAATTTATGTTCTACTACTTGAATCTTTACATACTCTTTGTTCTAGTCCATACACAAATATAAGAAAATGATGCTACAACTTCATACAACCATAAAAACCTAATAATACCTAAAAAAACCCATGAGAATAAGAAACCCCCACCTTTGAAGCGTATAGGAAGGACTAGCTTCACCTTCTCCTCCTTGTTCTTGCTTCTCCTCAAGAACACCTCCATGAAGAACCCATGAACTCCTACTCTATTTTCTTTTGATTCTCTCTTTCTTTTCTTTCTTTTCTTCTCAATCTTTTTCTTTCTCAACTAAAACTAGTAGAAATATGAAAAGAGATGAAATAAGATGAAGGAAATGGAGTGAGATGAGAACAATTTGGGGTTTACTAACCCTAGAGAAGAGGGAGCCCGGCCAAAAATGGAAAGGGGGAGGGCTGGGGTGTTTTATAAGGAGTGAATGGTTTTTTGTGGTGGAAATGAAAGCCACATGTCATAGGTTCTCATGGTTAACAATTGGGTATTCATTTGCAATTTTTTGTGTTACGATCAACCCCCAAACTCCCGCTAACCCTCTATCTCATCATGATGGATCAAAGATAAAATATAATTTTTTCAAATCACATGCTACACGATTTGTTCAAACGCCCGAAATCGATACAGTTCGATTTCGTACGAATATCTGATTATACAGATATTTTTTATTAGTGAAAACGAACAAATATGTACAAAAATAATTTAATTATGAGAAATAAAAATAAAATAATTTTATTACCGGCTCGGAAGATTTCAGTATCAATTTGATACAAAACAGTCGTATACAGACTAGTATATATACATATATAATGTTAATTAACAAAACTGGGTGATGTCCACCAAAAATATTTCAATTCTGGAAATAAAAATAAAATAATAATTTTTAATACCAGCCCGGAATTTTTCAGACATTTTTATCAAAAAAAGCGTTTTTCAAGATTTTGCACAAGTGCACAAAACTGATACAATATGTATATGTACTTACTAGTATACATATCCAGGTACCCTTTTTATTTGAAAAACCAAGTAATTTCCAATTAAAATATTTTAATTTCAAAAATAATAATTATACAATATAATATCCGTCCGGGATATCACACCTTCCTATAGGGAAGCGTGCAGTTAGGTAATCAGGTAAACAGGTGCGTGTATCATGTAGTCATGAAACATGTAACAGGTGGGAAACACACCTTCCCTTCTAAGTACACATTTCTATATTATCCACTACTAGATCTTTCCTTTAACCCTCGGCTTGATTATTTGTTATTATTATCAAACATGCATGTATGTGTCACAAACAGGGCAAGAATAACATGGTATAACCAAGTAACAGGCTCAGGTTGCAAGATAAATATGCACAGGTGATAGAAAACACATAAAAAGATAGAACAACGAAAATTCTAGTTCAAGACAGCAAGACAGTACTGCACTAAATCTGAAATTTTCGTTGCTACAAATGTGCAAATCTGGATCCGTCAGAAAATCTGGATCCTTCAGAAAATCTGGAAAGTAGAATCTCGGCCGAATCCAGAAAATATATATAAGTCATATACTATTTCACAAAAATAAGTCTCAAAACAGAATTGTATCCAGAAAACATGTTCAGCCAGAAATCAGAAGTTTGTATTCATAAAAAAGAAAACGGAATAAAAACTTACTGATTAAAATCAAGAAAAATCTGGGGTATTCCCTAGTATGTTTAGTAACAGAAAATAAAGTTTCAAAATTTTTCAACATAGATAGAACAGTCAAGTAAAATCAGAAAGCAGCAAGATACAGAAAGTTTGTAAATCTGGAATCATAAACACAGCAGTACAAAATAGCAATATCTTAAAAAATTTAAATCGAAATCCAAATATGTCAAAAGGGTGATAAAATAGATACAGTAGGCTACAATTAATATTCACAAAATTTTTATAAACAACAAATAGAATCAAGTCGAAATTAAGGTTCTTTACTGAACAGCATGAAAATTCTGTAAGTATAGTAGTTGTTTGCAAGCATAGAATAGTTTATAAATGTCATCAATTAAATTCACAAAAATTAGGGGTTAATCCCAGTCAAGTCTAGTTTTACTCAGCAAAATATTGGATCAAAATATTACCTTTAACATCAGTATGAAAATAAATTACTCTCCAGAATTCGTATAAAACCGTATTTGTAATTTTCTACACATCTATAGTAAAATAGCCATAACTTGAAATTCATAAATCGAAACTGAGATCTGTCAGAAAATCTGGAAAGTAGACAAAATTCTCTACAATTCATATTCACAAATAATTTTCATATACTGACCTTAATAGGGTCTAAAATACTGAACTAACACGGGGTAACGACAAGGACATAATTATTCTTCATGCATAAAATCAACTAGATCATATGTAACACATCCAAATCATAACAAAGTGTGAAATAGGGTATACTAGGTGTCTAAGAAACATGGTAGAGGGTGTTTAACAAGTTTTCAACGGGTCGTACTACTAGTAACATATCAAGCATACAAGATCATACGACAAGTCATGAATCACGAACAACATGCATGTATACATCAAGAATTGATTAGATCTAAGTTATATTTCATGTCGTGTGTGTAATGAGACAACTACAGACGGACTAACTCATAGAGACAGTATAAGACCAGGGTTTTTCATGAGCATTGTCTCCAGAACAAAACTACACCATAGGCGGTATTTAGTACTTGTATTTGTAACATAAATTAATACAAGTTACTTGCCATATAGTCGACGATGATAACGATGCAAGGAGCAAGAATAGTGGGAACAGATTTCTGGGCACGAACACGATACAATGAACGGACACGAACAATCACAAACACAATCGAACTGCTAGATCCAAGAGTGATGATCAAGATCAGACCAGATCAGACCAGACGGTCCAGATCTAGGTGATCAAGATTAGATGATGGTTATGATCAAGTGCAGATCAACATGATGACCAAGATCTTGAAGATGATCACGATCTCGATGATGATCGAACGGTCCAGAATCAAAGTGACCAAATCTCGCCTTAATCAACAGCAATGGCACTGGACGACGAGATGACGGGACAGGGCTGCCGGCATCGAATGGACAGGCTGGGGGGCTGTCACGACTGCTGTTCTGTCGACGGAGGAACACAGCGTGGGAAGCGCGTTGCGGCTTTGGGTTGAAGTCGACAGGGGGTAGGGAGCAGCCACGGGGTCGCTGCTGTGGGTGGCGCGACGCAGGAGGGTGGCGCCGTGGTTGCAGGTGCACAGGGAGGAGAATCGGGACGGGGGTAGCCGGTGCTGGCGAGGTGCTGTGGTGTAGGGCGGCAGCGTGAACAGGGGGCAGTGACAATGGCTGTCGCTCGGGAGGAGGGACACAGCCCAGGGGTGTCGGGGCTGTGCTATCGGCACCTGCACTATGGTGCTCAGGAGGAGGCGCGACACAGAGGAGGGTCGCCGAGGGTGGTCGCGGTAGTTGGAGGCACAGGGCGGCGGGGTGCAAGGTCGGGAGAAACACGCGGGAAAGAGATGAGGGAGACGATGGATGGGTTCGAGAGAGAGAACAGAGGTGGGAGGTTGAAGATGAACAGGAGACTGGGGGGTTGTACAGGGCAGCTATATAAACAGGGCTTAGGGTTAGGGTTCTAGGGTAGGGTTATATATGGGGGAATGGGTATTAGGGTATTGGGTATTGGGTATAATAAGATCCAATAAGAAAGAACAAGATTTTTGGGTTTTAAATCCAATAGAAAATAATTATAAAAATATTAGATAAATTAGAGTATATTCAGGCTTAAAATAAAACAATAATAATGATAATATTAACCAAAAAAATAATGCAAATAATAACACTAACTAAAATAATACTGATAATAATAATAATAATAATAATAATAATAATAATAATAATAATAATAATAATAATAATAATAATAATAATAATAGTATAAATATCAAAATATAATTTGAGTCTAATAAATTCATTAAAATACAAGTAGTAATAATATATTAGATTTGGGCTAAAATATAAATAGTCGATCAATTAGAAACGAAAAATAAGATTGAAATACTCCATCATTTGAAAATAAGTATAATTGTCCATAAGAAAATATTTTAATGTCAAGTCCAACCCGAATTTAACAAATACTGAATTTATAAATATCAAAATACAGAAAATACTCAGGAAATACGTATTTACGGGAACAGGGGTTACACCAAATTACCTTTATTTATTATTATTATTATTATTATTATTATTATTATTATTATTATTATTATTATTATTATTATTATTATTATTATTATTATTATTGTAACTCCTTGTTCCAATTGTACGTATTTCCTACGTATTTTTTTTAATTTCAGTTATCTATATTTTTGTATTTCTTTTGAAGTCATATGCATACACTAGATTATCTAATTATTTGTTGATTATTGTTAAAGCCCAAATCTTGTCTAGTCATTCAACTATTATGGATTTTTTAATTTGAATTTTAAACCCAACCCGAAACCCGAAACCCATCCACTTAACCCGATCACCTATACCCCAGCTATTTAAACTCCATATATTAACCCACTAATAATCTCTTAACCCTAATCTCCTCCTCCATCACCATCAACTGCCCCTATACTGCATATATTTACATCTTAATCACCATCATCTTCTCCATCATCATGACCTATCTCCTCCATTCAAACTCTCCAACTCCATTAGCCCCAAACAGCCACCACCGTCACCATCACCATCACCATCGCCATCACCACCATCCACTTCATCTCCTACCACCACCACGGACAACCACCAATACCTGCAACAAATCCATCAACTCTTTCCACTCCATCAACCTGATCAGCAAACCCATCATCTTAATCACCACTACCTCCACCGACAACCACCCCCTCATCAACTCCATAACCTCATCATCTTCTTCCCCAACTCCAACCCTACCTCCATCAAATCCCGCACACATTCACCCTACCTCCACATCAGCCCATAACACCACCCACTACCCCCACCACCTTTAACCCGCACCTCAAACATCAACACCCGAACAACACCACTCTCCACCACCATCTCTATTGCATCCCGACAGCCACCTCCAAGCAGTCACCACCATCACCTGAACCCGACCAGCCAACTGCACAACCACCACCCGAACTCCATTGCCAACCCCAGCCACTTCCTCGTTGTGTTGTTGATGACCTCGTTGTGTCGTTCACTACCATTGTTACTGTAACGTCCCGATTTCCATACACTGAGAAACCGTGACTTAAGTTAGAATCTTTTCCTTCAATTAGCCACAATATACAGAAAAACAGAAAAATTTAAAACTTTTTATTCAACACAAATGTATTACAAGTCCGAATGTTATAAAACTACAATACATTACATCAGTATTATAATAATGCCATACAAGCTCAAGTGTTACAAACTTTCAATAAAATTACATCAGAGTACAATGAATAATACATAACACTTGGTAGTTTCACTTGGATGCTTCACAACAATAAATAAATTACAATATATATTACAATTGAAATAAATCAATACTTGCTTCTTTTACCTTGAGTCCTCCTGAATCCTGTACCTGTAGCTTTGCAATCCTGCACCTGCAATCCAGTACCTATTGAAGTGGGGACGTCAGTACATATACTGATGCTTTAAGGCTGATGACTAGCAGCGATTCTCAACTTTAAACAAACAGATTGATGAAAAGAGAAACGTGTATATATAATTGATGTGTTAGTGTATGCTATGTCTTAGAATCTAATGAAGGATTAACTAATGCAATGATGCACTAATTCTAATGCAAGCAAGTCTCTGGAATAGTATGCAGCCAATACTACATATGCCCCATATCAAGCTGTTTCTTCATATATAGGGATTTGAACCCACGTCATGATATCTACTCTTATACCCTTCCTGATCCTAACAGATACAACGTGACTGGTGAAGTTGCATATACGGTCTTGTTCCGCTACTGCGGTACAATAGTGGTGTCTATGTTTGCCACTATTTACTCGGCGAACCGGACCTCACTCAAAAGCCAATACGAACCCCAAAATACTAGACAACCTTCAGCCGTGCCCTCAACTCAACATGAGAAGGCATAGAACCTGACAGAATCTTAGGGTCTATTTTCCTAGGAAACCCTCCCGTTCTTATCATGGCACTTCTGGAATTAACAGCCGAGATACGGATCTCGTGCTCCCAACTAATCATGAAAAAGCACTGCCCGTATCCCTTTGATAGGGGAATACATCTCAGTAACACCACCTAGAGTCGGCCTATAGGAGAAGTCAGATTATAAGGTATCACCCCTAACACCAACTCTCACCCTTCAGCAATTCATAGATAAAAATGGTTAAGTAACAATTACTACCCTAACGATGTCACTAACCCTAACCAATCAAATGGGGCTGTACGAGCTACAAGTACTTTCAACCTAGAGTCGTACTCTCAACTTGCCATGAGACGACACCAAAAGATTCAAACAAGCGAGACATGTCACTGTGCTTCCAACTTATCATGAAAAAGTACCGCACGTGTCCCTCTTCAAGAGTGAGTAACAATTGTTGACACAATCTACCAAGACTCAACCTAGACTTGACAAGATCTCCTCGGATCCACTCATTGCCTATCTATTCAAGATAATTACTCCATATGAGCCCAATGAGCTACACATAAACAACCAACTACATACGAGCTAGGTGATCTACGTATGAGACGGACCAATACTTATTACAAGACTTATGAGCACAATGAATACTTGTTACTCATAATCAAGTGCATGATTCAAACTACAAACAATTCACGACAACTCTAGATAACATGAACTAGAATCTCGTGTATAAGCTTACTAATAAAAACTTGATCTTTTATAATTAGAAGCAACAGAAGAATCTTCTAACAGCCTAATATAAGCATACTACTAATGAGTACACAAAAGTGACATACAAACCCTTCTAACATCCTAGAAGCAAACATTGCTGCGCTTATCGAAATTCGACAAAATTAGACTTTTTGAAAAAGTGAGAACATCTACTACAACTCTCTAGTTGAACACTTTTTCAGGTTAGGTAAGGAACTCACAATCCGGTCCGTTAAACACCATTTCAAACAACAAAACAACATAGCAAAAGTTAACAGCAAGCTGAAACTTGTAAAGGTCATAACTTTTGCTATACTTGTCGGAATTTAATGAAATAGGATATTTTGAAAAGGTGAGAACATCTACTACAACTTTCTAGTTGAACACTTTTTCAGATTCCATAAGGAACTCAAAATCTGGTCCGTTAAACACAATTCAAAACAACAAAATAGCACAACAAAAGTTAACAGCAAGCTGAAACTTGTAAAGGTCATAACTTTTGCTATACTCGTCGGAATTTAACAAAACTAGACATTTTTAAAAAGGTGGGAACGTCTACTACAGCTTTTTGGTTTACCACTTTCTCAGATTCAGCAAGTAAGAGGTACAAAAACATCAAGCAATCCAAACAGCAAGCTTTCTGCCAAAAGCTGGCTGATGTGTTTTGGAACGGTCATAACTTTTGCACCACTTATCGAAATCTAACCACATAGAACATTTTGGAAATGTGAGAGTATCTACTACAACTTCCTAGTTGATCACTTTTCCAAATTCCGTAAGGAACATCAAGATACAGCCCCTTGAACATATGTCGATGTTAACCCCAAAAACAACAGACTTCGATAGTAAAGCTGAAGCTTTGAAAGATCATAACTTTTGCTATACTTGTCGGAATCTAACATTATAGAACATTTTGGAAAGTTGGGAACATCTACTACAACTCTCTAGTTGAACACTTTCCCAAATTCAGTAAGTAAGAGTAACAAAAATATCAAGCAATCAAAACAGCAAGTTCTCAGCCAAAACTGACTGCTGTAAATTGTAAAAGCCAGAACTCCTACTCCGCTTATCGGAATCTAACCAAATATGAAATTTTGAAAAGGTGAGAGTCTCTACTACAACTCTCTAGTTGAACACTTTCCCAAATTCAGTAAGTAAAAGTAACAAAAACATCAAGCAATCAAAATAGCAAGTTCTTAGCCAAAAGTGGCTGCTGTAAATTGTAAAAGCCATAACTCATACTCTGCTTATCAGAATCTAACCAAATAGAACATTTTGAACTGGTGAAAGTCTCTAAAACAACTCCTTAGTTGATCACTTTCTCAGATTCAGCAAGTAAGAAGTACAAAAACATCAAACATTCAGCCAAAAACTGGCTGCTGTGTTTTGGAACGGTCATAACTTTTGCACCACTTATCAGAATCTAACGAAATAGGACATTTTGGGAAGGTGAGAATGTCTACTACAATTTCCTAGTTGATAACTTTTTCAAATTCCGCAAGGAACATTAAGATACAGCCCCTTGAACATACTACGAAAGTTAACCCAAATTTTTTTTCGTTGTTTTGGGGAAACGGTTGTTTCACCCATCAAACTAACTCGTAAAAATCTAGAAAAATTAGAGCATGCCATTAACACATATAAGAACTACTAAAATTAATTTTGGGTCAAAATTCCACCTTTAGCATATGTAATTAATTCTAACCCGACAACCACAAAGATTGAATCTTTAGGGCTTTCTCTTGTGTTCTACTACTTCAATCTTGTATGCCTTCTATTCTAGTCCATAAACATTCACATGCACATATAATTAGTTCAATTTCTTTAACAATTCTAAAAGTAATATTAACTAAAACAAGCATGAATGAGAAACCCCTACCCAAATCGTTTTGGAAGAACTTGCTTACTTCTTCTCCTCCTTGCTCCTTATTCTTGATCCTCTTCAACAACAACCCATGAAGAAACCCACTCTTTTTCTTTTGATTTGATCTCTCTTTCTTTTCCTTTCTTCTTAATTTTCTTCTAATTAAAAACAAGTAGAAGTAGTAAAAGAATGAGCTGAGAAAGAGAGGAAGAGACACAAAAAATGAAAGGGCTTTTTGCCCTTGGGTGTTGGCCGGCCATTCTTATAGGAGAGGGAGAGAGAGAGATGTGGTAGAGAGAGAGCCAATTGTTTCTCTATCTCGTGGCTCAAAACAACTCGAATCAATTTGTAATTTTAATTTACAATCTAACCCAATAAATTTGCAATCAACACCCAATCTAATCTTAACCCTCTATTTGATCATGATTGATCAAGAATAAGTGGCATTTTCCCAAAATCACATACTATATGATTTCGTACAAACATAAGAAATCGATACAGTACATATACGTACATATATCTGTCTATATAGATAATTTTCATTCGTTAAAACGAATAATCTCAACCAAAAATATCTTAATTCAGAAATAATAATAAAAATAATTTTATTACCGGCTCAGAAGATTTTAGTACCAATTTGATACAATACAGATGTATACAGACTGGTATATATATATATATATATATATATATATATATATATATATATATATATATATATATATATATATATATATATATATATATATATATATATATAATGTTTATTAACAAAACCGAGTAATACCCACCAAAATATTTCAATTCTGAAAATAAAAATAAAATAATAATAAAATAATAATTTTTTATACCAGCGCGAGATTTTACAAACATTTTCTCAAAATGCATTTTATAGGATTTTGTACAAGTGCACAAAACCGATACAATATATATATATATATATATATATTGTAACCGCTAAATCTGGTGTGGGGGTAAACAGATAAAATTTGTAGATTCGTGAAAAACCTGAATAGCAAACCTCTAACCTGTTCCGCCGGAGTTTGACCGTTGACTCCCGCCGTACACCTGCAAAAAGTGCGACACCGGGGTTGATCCCGGCGACGCACCCTCCGACGCTCAAGTCAGTAATCAGAAATGATTAAGAAAGAGCGTAAATTGAGAAAATACTGATTACCTATCAATGGAGATGGATGGGGGGTATTTATAGGCGTCTTGGGGACTGGATTAGGAATGTAATCCCTGTGATTAGATAAGGAATATTCTCCTAGTAATCAGATAAGGAATGTAATCCCTAATTCCCAGTGAAAAGATAGATGTGAATCAGGGCCGTTGATTAAGATCTAATCAGGGACCTTGATTGTATCTTGCTGGATCGGGTGTGTAGCGGGTTGGAACCCGTACCCAGTTGACGTGGATCCGTTCATGGGTTATTGGGCTTTGAATAAAGACCCACTTCCCATTTCAGACTCGTTTGTAGGTGAAATTACCGTTTAACCCCTGAGCTTTAAGATTCGTGTCCGATGTGAACGGTCCCAATTTAATCCTATTTTTAGCCATATCATGAGCCCCCCACTCCTAGAGACTGAGTTTTTCAGTCTTTGAGGAGTAGTTTTGTTGTTCTGATGGCGTACGGGATTTTATCGGTGTTCTTAAGGGAATTTGGATCTTGCTCGGGGGTGTAACGATGTTATTCTGGGCTTGTAAAATACCCAAAACTATCCTCAGATTTTTTTGGATTTTTGGTGATTTTTCCAGATTTTTCTGAATTTTTTATTCATTTTCCGAATTAAATAATTAATTATCGAAAATATTAAATAATTATTCTAATTAAATAATTATATTTTCCAGAATTTTAAAATAATTTTTCTGAATTTATAATTATTTTTAGAATTTTTATTTAATTTTTTTCGATTTTTAAATATTTTTTCGAATTTTTTAAATAATTAAAACAAATAAATAAATAAAGAAATAAATAAATTAAATATTACCTGGACATGTGGCGCGATCGTACGCGTTGATCACGATCAAGCGAGCGCACATCAGGAGGAGGGAGAGGAGGCCATTTTTTGGGTGTAACAAGGTCGGTTCCGAGAACGCTCGACAAAAAGTGGCCGAAGTCCCTGTGTACGCCACGTGGCGAAGTCAACGGTGAGCGTTGACTTTTTTTTTTCTCTTCGCTGCTTCTTTCTTCCTCTTCCGCTCTGTTTCTTCTTCTCCTTCATTTGCCTTCTTCGTCAGCTCGAGTCCCCGTTTTTCTTTGTTTCCTCCGTTCTCGAAGTGCCAGCGCTCACGAAGCGGAGCTCGATGGAGGAGCTCGGAGAGAGGGAGAGCTCGGGGAGAGGAAGAGCTCGGTAGCCTCGGTGAGCGAGCTCAGTGATGGGTTTGGCGTTGGAATGGAGCTCGGCCGTTGATTCGATGGGGACGGAGCTCGGGTAGTTCGGAGCTCGTCGAGGCGGTGACGGAGATCGACTATGGGAGAGCTCGACGCGGTGGTGAGCTCGACGAGAATGGGAGCTTTGGTGAAGATGGAGCTCGTTGATGCCATGGTGATGGGTTCGAGCTCGACTGAGCTTCGGCTGCTCGTGCGCTCACGGCGAGGACAAGAGGCGAGCTCGGAGTTTGGGGCTCATCTAGAGGAAAAGGTGGCGAGGACCTCTCCGATGAAGGTGGCGAAGAAGTTTGGCGGCGATGAGCTCGGAATTGGAGGAGAGCTCGTCATCGGAGGTGAGTGGAGCTCTGGGGTTCGTCGAGGAAGGTGCTCGGAACTCGGAGCTCCGGAGTGTGAACTCGGCATGGCGAACGCAGTCGAGCTCGAAGGTGACGAGCTGTTTTGTGAAGCTCGGAACATGGCCATGGAGGTGGTCGAAGCTCGAAGCTTTGTTGATGAGGTCGACGAGTGGGTTCGGCGTCGGAGGCAGGCGAAGACGGAGGGGGGAGCTCGAAGGTGACGAGCTGTCTTGATGGGGATGGAGCTCCATGTCATGGCGAAGCGTGGATAATGGAGATTGCCGATGATGGAGGTCGGCAAGGAGCTCGGCGTCGGAGCAGACGAGAAGAGAGGTCGGCAATGAAGATGGAGCTCGATAGTGACGACTGTAAGTATGGGGAGCTTGATGGAGGAGGCAGTCGGCGAGGTCGGGTTCGCGCGAAGATGGGTTCGGCGGAGCCCGAGGTTGAAGAAGACTATGAGGTTCGGTTTCGTTTTGTTTTGGCGCCAGGAGTTTGGAGAAGGAAGGAATGAGCTGGCTTTGGTTTTTGCTTGGGATCGGCGCTAACTTTGTTAGAGAAGAATGGGAGGAGAGAGAGAGGGTTTGGGTTTGGATCCTTAACGGGTCTGAGCCCGACCCAGTAGCTTTTCTTCTCTTTTTCTTTTTTGGTTGAAGCTCCGATGGCAAATTGCTTCGGACGACGTTGCCGATCCCTTCCAAATGTGTTAAGAAGGAGGCCGAAGTCCAGGGGGTTCAGCGAGTCTTTGCTGAAGTGCGGAGTAAGTTTTTTCCATGTTTGAGGGTCGGTGCCAAGAGCGCTCGGTAGCTGGTGCCGAACTCGATTTTCCCCCCGTTACGAGGTCGGTTCCGAGAACGCTCGGCAGCTGGTGCCGAACTCGATTTTCCCCCCGTAACGAGGTCGGTTCCGAGAACGCTCGGCAGCTGGTGCCGAACTCGATTTTTCCCCCGTAACGAGGTCGGTTCCGAGAACGCTCGGCAGCTGGTGCCGAACTCGATTTTTCCCCCGTAACGAGGTCGGTTCCGAGAACGCTCGGCAGCTGGTGCCGAACCCCAATTTTTCCATGCAGAGTTCTTCTCGATGTTCCCGGTGCTACGGAGGTCGGCTCGGGGCGTGCGACCTCTTGTTTCGAAGCTAATTCGAAGATCTACAACTTCTCTTCAGGAGTGAGATGAAGATTCACCCTCCTTCATGGTCAAAATAGCCAGAGAATATCCTTGTATACATGAGGTTGAGGAGAGTTTTCGATGTTCCCGGTGCTACGGAGGTCGGCTCGGGGCGTGCGACCCCTTGTTTCGAAGCTAATTCGAAGATCTACAACTTCTCTTTAGGAGTGAGACGAGGATTCACCCTCCTTCATGGTCAAAATAGCCCCGCAACATCCTTGTCTTCATGAAGTTAAGGAGTGTTTTGGTCTTGGGGATTTTGGAAGAGGAGCTCCACTCCTAGGGGCGGAGAAGCTGTGCTGGGAAAACCCTTGTGCCAGGAAGACCCTTGTAAGAGCCGTGGGAAGACCCATCCTTTCAGGTGAGCAAAACGAAGAGCTTGGCTTTAGGAGAGAGCCATTTGGAAGATAAGTTTGAGGAGCAACTCTAGGAGAGAGTTGTGAGCTCCGATCTTGTTGAGAAGAGGTCCGCTTCGGAGGCGAGCGGAGCAAAGAGCTCGGATCTGGAAGAGAGCTATTTGTGAGACAAGTGTGAGGAGGAACTCTAGGAGAGAGTTGTGCTCCAAACTTGTTCGAGGAGAGGTCCGTCTGGGAGGCGAGCGAAGTGAAGAGCTCGACTCTGGAAGAGAGCCATTTGGGAGACGAGTTTGAGGAGCAACTCTAGGAGAGAGTTGTGAGCTCCGAACTCGTTGAGAGGAGGTCTGCCTTGGAGATGAGCGGAGCGAGGAGCTTGACTCTAAGAGAGAGCCATTTGTGAGACGAGTTTGAGGAGCAACTCTAGGAGAGAGTTGTGAGCTCCGAACTCGTTGAGAGGAGGTCTGCCTTGGAGATGAGCGGAGCGAAGAGCTTGACTCTGGGAGAGAGCCGTTTGTGAGATGAGCCTGAGGAGCAACTCTAGGAGAGAGCGGTGAGCTCCGAACTCGTTGAGAAGAGGTCCGCTTTTGGAGGCGAGCGGAGCGAAGAACTTGACTCTGGGAGAGAGCCATTTGTGAGACGAGCTTGAGGAGCAACTCTAGGAGAGAGTGGTGAGCTCCGAACTCGTTGAGAAAAGGTCCGCTTTTGGAGGTGAGCGGAGCGAAGAGCTTGACTTTGGGAGAGAGCCATTTGTGAGACGAGTGTGAGGAGCAACTCTAGGAGAGAGTGGTGAGCTCCGAACTCGTTGAGAAGAGGTCTGCTTTTGGAGGCGAGCGGAGCGAAGAGCTTGACTCTGGGAGAAAGCCGTTTGTGAAACGAGCTTGAGGAGCGACCCAAGGAGAGAGTGGTGAGCTCCGAACTCGTCGAGAAGAGGTCCGCTTTTGGAGGCGAGCGGAGCGAAGAGCTTGACTCTGGGAGAGAACCATTTGTGAGACGAGTGTGAGGAGCAACTCTAGGAGAGAGTGGTGAGCTCCGAACTCGTTGCGAAGAGGTCCGCTTTTGGAGGCGAGCGGAGCGAAGACCTTGACTCTGGGAGAGAGCCGTTTGTGAGACGAGCTTGAGGAGCGACCCAAGGAGAGAGTGGTGAGCTCCGAACTCGTTGAGAAGAGGTCCGCTTCGGAGGCGAGCCGAGCGAAGAGCTTGACTCTGGAAGAGAGCCATTTGGGAGACAAGTTTGAGGAGCGACCCAAGGAGAGAGTTGTGAGCTCCGAACTTGTTGTTTAAAAGAGGTTATCAACGGTTGTGGGAGCAATTCCGAATGGCGAACCACTTCTTACCCGCTTATGAGCGAGTAATTTGAAGCAGAATCGAGCCAAGTGTTGGACTCCGGAACCATCGTTTGGTTTGTTCAACGGTTGTGGGAGCAATTCCGAAAGGCGAACCACTTCTAACTCGCTTAGAAGCGAACTTGCGAAGTAGAATCGAGCCAAGTGTTGGACTCCGAACCATCGGTTGAATAGTTCAACGGTTGTGGGAGCAATTCCGAATGGCGAACCACTTCTAGCTCGCTTAAGAGCGAACTCGCAAAGTGGAATCGAACCAAGTGTTGGACTCCGAACCATCGGTAGAATAGTCCAACGGTTGTGGGAGCAATTCCAAGTGGCGAACTACCTCTAGCTCGCTTAGAAGCGAACTTGCGAAGTAGAATCGAGCCAAGTGTTGGACTCCGAACCATCGTTAGATTAGTTCAATGGCTGTAGGAGCAATTCCGAATGGCGAACTACTTCTAACCCGCTTAAGAGCAAGTTATTCGAAGCAGAATCGAACCAAGTGTTGGACTCCGGAACCATCGTTAAGGCTTAGTGAGTTGCGGGAGGAGCCATGTAGAAGAAGCTGGACTCCGAAATCACCATTTAACGAGTCGTGACTCGGAGAGGTTGAGATGAAGCAAGAGCAACAATTTCCAATGAAAAAATGTAAAGTTTTATTGAAATAAACTAAGTGGCTGCTTCAATAGGGCGAGCTATTATTACATGCTATTGGCCGGGTTACAAGCATCGGCCTTATTGAAAATCAAGATCCTACTTCTATGATAAGGTGAAGACCTCTCGAGAGGAGCTGGGAGGTTCTGAGTCTTGAAGCTCGGTGGGCCTTTCCATTCGTTCGTTGGCTCCTCAAGGGGGAAGCTAGGCCCCATCGTTTTGGACGAACTGGGTCAGGTGTCCCCGCTGTATGAGTTCTTCAATCTCCTCCTTGAGAGCCCGACAATCATCCGTGTCGTGGCCGTGGTCCCTGTGAAAGCGACACCACTTATCCTTGTTCCTCTTCTTTCCAGGTGTGTTCATTCTAGGGGGAGCACGGAGTAGCCCTTCCTTGTCCACTTCCATAAGAACTTCTGATATATTGGCAATGAGGGGGGTGAACTTCTCAAACCGAGGAGTCAGGCGATGCTGTCCATTGTTGTCCTTCTGGGATTTTTGAGACCCCTCTTCGCTTGTGCTCTTCCGTTTGTTCCCGGAAGATGCCTCCTCATGAGTAGGGGGGTTGAGAGCTTCTTCGGCTCGAATGTACTTTTCACACCTGAGAAGGAGGTCGGCAAAGTTCTGTGGAGGCTTCTTAGCAAGAGAGGAACGGAGGCTGGAATTGAAGACATTGGATTGGAAGGCGGCCGTTGCAACGGATTGGTCGAGGGAAGCTATAGACCTGGCTTCAGCTGTGAACCTCTTCACATAGTCTCTCAACTTCTCACCCTTCTTCTGGTTAAGGTAGAGTAGCGAAATGCTGGTCTTTTCAGTTCGGCGACTACTCACGAAGTGCGTGACGAAGAGGGTCTCGAACTGTTCGAATGAGAATATCGAGGATGGGGCAAGGCGAGAGTACCATTCTCGAGCCGGACCCTTGAGAGTTGCGGGGAAGGTCTTGCATAGCAGGGCATCGGAAGCTTGATGGATGAGCATGAGAGTCTTGAAGCTCTCAATGTGGTCAACGGGGTCAGTTTCCCCGGTGTAAGTCTCAAATTGGGGAGGTTTGAAGCCGAACGGCACAGGTGCATCCACAATGGTTCGGGAGAAAGGGGGTCGGCTAGGACGTAGGGTCCTCCCCCTAAGCTCTTCTTCTCGGTCTATCTGACCCAGGTGCCTCTCTACCTCATGAAGACGGCGGTACATGGTTTCGTCCCTCCGACGGTAATCAGCCGAACCTCTAGACTCGTCTTCGTAGGATGGAGAGCGAGGGCTACGGCGATGGTAACTTCGGGAGCGACGAGGACTTGGGGTACGCCGGGAGTTGCTAGGAGCAGGACGAGGAGATGGGGACCGTCGGCGAGGGCTTCGGACCGGGGGAGGAGATGGAATCTTGGGTGCATTGGTGTTGGGACGAAGATTGAGAGCTTGTAGGACAGGTCGCTTGGAACTGCTGGAACTCGGCACGGGTTATTGGTGCCTCATCGTTCCTAGGTTGTTGCCGACCCACAGGGGAGTGTGGTCTTCTTCTGTGATGCTCGGGGGATTCTCTCCGCCCTCCTCGGATAGGAGACCTTCTGTGTCCTCGGTGGTGGGGAGATCGTTCATCCGGACGGCGTTGGCGGGAGGTTCCCTCTCGGGCTCGCTTTTCATCCAGATGGTGACGAAGATCGACGTCCTTCTGCCGATTTGGGACTTGTTATTGGAAGTCAGAAGCTCGGGGATTATGGGAGGCCATAGAATCCGAAGAGGCATTGTGCATGGAGACGCGGTCTTGGTGGAGAGGTTGCTTCATGCGGGAGCCCCCCGCACCGGCATTCTGAGGACCGGTGGGACCCTTGGGGGGTTGCTGATTCTAAAGAGGAGGCTGATCTTGTTGAAGAGGGTCCTCCACTTGAAGCGGGGGTTGTCCCTGATGCGGAGCGGGTTGGACGGGGACTACCTCTTGCTGATCGGCGGGGTTGGGCCCACGGTTGGATGCTCTGGACCTGACTTTTCTCGGAGGCATGGCTGGAGAAGATCGGACCAACAGGAAGAGGAGGGGCTGCTATTCGTATGGTTTCCCACAGACGGCGCCAATTTTTTACCGCTAAATCTGATGTGGGGGTAAACAGATAGAATTTGTGGATTCGTGAAAAACCTGAATAGCAAACCTCTAACCTGTTCCGCCAGAGTTTGACCGTTGACTCCCGCTGTACACCTGCAAAAAGTGCGAGACACCGGGGTTGATCCTGGCGACGCACCCTCCGACGCTCAAGTTAGTAATCAGAAATGATTAAGAAAGAGCGTAAATTGAAAAAATACTGATTACCTCTCAATGGAGATGGATGGGGGGTATTTATAGGCGTCTTGGGGACTGGATTAGGAATGTAATCCCCGTGATTAGATAAGGAATATTCTCCTAGTAATCAGATAAGGAATGTAATCCCTAATTCCCAGTGAAAAGATAGATGTGAATCAGGGCCGTTGATTAAGATCTAATCAGGGACCTTGATTGTATCTTGCTGGATCGGGTGTGCAGCGGGTTGGAACCCGTACCTAGTTGACGTGGATCCGTTCATGGGTTATTGGGCTTTGAATAAAGACCCAGTTCCCATTTCAGACCCGTTTGTAGGTGAAATTACCGTTTTACCCCTGAGCTTTAAGATTCATGTCCGATGTGAACGGTCCCGATTTAATCCTATTTTTAGCCATATCATATATATATATATATATACGTACAAGTATATATATACAGATAAGTTTTTATTAGTAAAACCAAGAAATTTCCATAAAAATATTTTAATTTTTAAAAATAATTATAATACAAATATAATATCCGACCGGAATATTACAATACTCCATCCTTAAAATAGTTCTGTCCTCAGAACTACATTTAGTCAGGAGAAATGAAAAACAACAGATACAAAATAACACAGACATAGGGATTGTGATGAACTATTATTGAACAAACCGTTGCATGGATTCCACATATATATTTATAAATCCATTTGGTTACAAAAAGTGTTATATCATACATTACTTAAAGTCCAAAATAAAATTCAAAATACAACTTCAAACTTAGTTGTATCCTCTTCTTTGCACACTGGTGATGACTTTCTCGCCTTCATTGGCATCATCTTCTGTAAGTGCGAACACTCATCCTTGGCAGAGCGACTCCTTTCCTCTGGGGTTCATCTCTAGGGCTGATTTGCTGCTATCCTTCTGAAACTGGGGACAATCTGTTCGGATATGACCAATCTTCCCACATTTGTAACAGACACGGGTATCCATCTGAGGGTCCTTCCTTGGGCATTGGCTCATGAAATGGCCTTGCTCTCCACATAGGAAACAGCTCCCTGGCTTGGTGCCTCCGAGTTTACCGTCTGGTTTCTGAATCTTCTGCTTCTGACCTTTGTTCTCAAATCCTGATGCTGCTGCAGATCTCTTTCCCTTGTTCCACCCTCCAGCATTCACTTGCGGTTCTGGTCCTCGGTTCATATCAAGCTCCGTCGTTGCCGCATGGCGGACCAACTTCTCGAACCTCCGAACGCACAAAGGTACCATCCTTGTTCTGAGTGCAGGTCTGAGCCCTGGCTCGAATCTCTTGTTCTTCTTGACCTCATCTTCTACCATCTCTGGAGCATATCAGGACAGTTGCGTGAACTTGGTCTCGTACTCATGAATCGTCAGGCTTCTCTGTTTCAGGTTGAAGAACTCCATGGCCTTGTCTTCTTGCACATCCAAAGGAAAGTAGTATTGCCTGAAACTCCCCTAAGAAGTCTTCCTAGGTAATGGGTCCTTCGCCCATGCCCCTCTTCATCGACTACCACCAGACCCCGACGTCTTTCTAGAGTAGAATGCTTGCCAATCTGACCTTGCTATCATCCGGTGTCAGCATCACCTCGAACACTGTTCGACTTGATGAATCCAGTCATCAGCTGCTGTCGGGTCTGTCTGGCCCTCAAAAACAGGCGACCTCATCCTTCGGAAAGATTCGACCATCTTGACAGGGTTGGTAACTGCTACCCCCGGTTACCTGCGAGTGCTCCTTGTTGTTGCACATTGTTTCGGCTTACCCCTGCCAGGTCTCTGAATGCCTGGTACATACGGGTGAATTTTGCCCCTATATCCAGACCTGCGCCATTGCCTCCACTATCCTCGCCCTCAATTAGGTCGTTCTTACCACTGTTGGTTCCGCAAGACATCTGGTAGAAAGCAATAAACATGGGTATTAACCCAGATATAGAGAAATTATAAAATATAAGTTGAAAGAAACAACAATATAAATTATAATTATCTACAACTAGCTAAAAACCCGACTCCTATAAGGCATCCAAGTTTAATTTTCCTACCGTGTTGGACTGTAAATTGAAGTTGGCTCTGATACCACTCTGTAACGCCCTGATTTCCATACACTGGGAAACCGTGACTTAAGCCAGAATCTTTTCCTTCAATTAACCACAATACACAGAAAAATAGGAAAATTTAAAACTTTTTATTCAACACAAATGTATTACAAGTCCGAATGTTATAAAACTGCAATATATTACATCAGTGTTACAATAATGCATTACAAGCCCAAGTGTTACAAACTTTCAATAAAAAATACATCAGAGTACAATGAATAATACATTACACTTGGTAGTTTCACATGGATGCTTCACAATAATAAATAAATTACAATATATATTGATATTGAAATAAATCAACACTTGTTTTTTTTGCCTTGAGTCCTCCTGAATCCTGTACCTGTAGCTTTGCAATCCCGTACCTGCAATCCAGTACCTATTGAAGTGGGGACGTCAGTACATATACTGACGCTTTAAGGCTGATGACTAGCAGCGATTCTCAACTTTAAACAAATAGATTGATGAAAAGAGAAACGTGTATATATAATTGATGTGTTAGTGTATGCCATGACTTAGAATCTAATGCAGGATTAACTAATGCAATGATGCACTTATTCTAATGCAAGCAAGACTCTGGAACAGTATGCAGCCCATACTACATACGCCCCAAATCAAGCCGTTTCTTCATATATAGTGATTTGAACCTGCATCATGAATTCTACTCTTGTACCTTACTGTTCCAGATAGATACAATGTGACTGGTGAGGTTGCAGATACGGTACAGTTTCGCTACTGCGGTACAATAGTGGTGTCTATGTTTGCCACTATTTACCCGGTGAACCGAACCTCACTCAAAAGCCAATACGAACCCCAAGATACTAGACAACCTTCAGCCGTGCCCTCAACTCAACATGAGAAGGCATAGAACCGGATAAAATCTTAGGGTCTATTTTCCTAGGAAACCCTCCCGTTCTTATCATGGCACTTCTGGAATTAACAGCCGAGATACGGATCCCGTGCTCCCAACTAATCATGAAAAAGCACCGCCCGTATCTCTTTGATAGGGGAATACATCCCAGTAACACCACCTAGAGTCGGCCTATAGGAGAAGTCGGATTATAAGGTATCACCCCTAACACCAACTCTTATCCTTCAGCAATTTATAGATAAAAATGGTTAAGTAACAATTACTACCCTAACGATATCACTAACCTTAACCAATCAAATGGGGCTGTACGAGCTACAAGTACTTTCAACCTAGAGTCGTACTCTCAACTTGCCATGAGACGACACCAAAAGATTCAAACAAGCGAGACATGTCACTGTGCTTCCAACTTATCATGAAAAAGTACCGCACGTGTCCCTCTTCAAGAGTGTGTAATAATTGTTGACACAATCTACCAAGACTCAACCTAGACTTCACAAGATTTCCTCGGATCCACTCATTGCCATCTATTCAAGATAATTACTCCATACGAGCTCAATGAGCTACACATGAATAACCAACTACATACGAGCTAGGTGATCTACGTATGAGACGGACGAATACTTATTACATGACTTATGAGTACAAAGAATACTTGTTACTCATAATCAAGTGCATGATTCAAACTACAAATAATTAACGACAACTCTAGTTAACATGAACTAGCATCTTGTGTATAAGCTTACTAACAAAAACTTGATCTTTTATAATTAGAAGTAACAGAAGAATCTTCTAACAGCCTAAAATAATCATACTACTAATGAGTACACAAAAGCGACATACAAAGCCTTCTAAGAACTTAGAAGCAAACAGTGTTGCGCTTATCGGAATTCGACAAAATTAGACGTTTTGAAAAGGTGAGAACATCTACAACTCTCTAGTTGAACACTTTTTCAGATTCGGTAAGGAACTCAAAATCCGGTCTGTAAAACACCATTTCAAACAACAAAACAATACAACAAAAGTTGACAGCAAGCTGAAACTTATAAAGGTCATAACTTTTGCTATACTTGTCGGAATTTAACGAAATAGGACATTTTGAAAAGGTGAGAACTTCTATTACAACTCTCTAGTTGAACACTTTTTTAGATTCCATAAGGAACTCAAAATCCGGTCCGTTAAACACAAAAAACAACAAAACTACAGAACAAAAGTTAACAGCAAGCTGAAACTTGTAAAGGTCAAAACTTTTGCTATACTTGTCGAAATTTAACAAAACTGGACATTTTGGAAAGCTAGGAACATCTACTAAAACTTTCTAGTTGACCACTTTCTCAGATTCAGCAAGTAAGAGGTACAAAAACATCAAGCAATCCAAACAGCAAGTATTCAGCCAAAAGTTAGCTGCCGTGTTTTGGAACGGTCATAACTTTTGCACCACGTATTGGAATCCAACCAAATAGGAAATTTTTGAAAGGTGAGAGTCTCTACTAAAACTTCCTAGTTGATCACTTTTCCAAATTCTGTAAGGAACATCAAGATACAGCCCCTTGAACATATGTCGATGTTGACCCCAAAAACAACAAACTTCGACAGTAAAGCTGAATTTTTGAAAGATCGTAACTTTTACTCTACTTGTCGGAATCTAACCAAATAGGATATTTTGGAAAGGTAGGAACATCTACTACAACTCTCTAATTGAACACTTTCCCAAATTCAGTAAGTAAGAGTAACAAAAACATCAAACTATCAAAACAACAAGTTCTCAGCCAAAACAGGCTGCTGTAAATTGTAAAAGCCATAACTCCTACTCCGCTTATCGGAATATAACCAAATAGGACATTTTGAAAAGGTGAGAGTCTCTACTACAACTCTCTAGTTTAACACTTTCTCAAGTTCAGTAAGTAAAAGTAACAAAAACATCAAGCAATCAAAACAGCAAGTTCTCAGCCAAAACTGGCTGCTGTAAATTGTAAAAGCTGTAATACCCTGATTTTTCAATTAATGAAAAATTATTTTATTTTGCACGTAGTGTGCACGTGCAATATTTTGGTTGAATTATTTTTATTTAGATGTGTATAAATATTTAAATATGTGTTCTCAAATTATTTTGCACAAAAGCCTTTCTTTAAATAAATAGAAAGCCTTATTTTAATTTAATTAAAAGGCCTTTTCTTAAAAGCCCAAAAATGTATTTTATTTTATTTATTTTAATAACAATTTTGGCCCAAAATAAAGCCCATGGATTAATCTCCTTTTTATCTAAACTTGTCATGTAGAAGACTATTTTATAACTAATTTATTTTTATACAAAATTAAAGTGTACAATTTTTAGGCCTAGTTGCATGCACGTGCACTACACGTACACGTGCAATGCACACCCTTTCCAAGGCCGGTTGGCATGCTTTTTGGAGGGAGTTTTGAAATTAGACATGGTGATCATGGAGGTGGTTTTGAGGATGTGGGTAGTTTTTATAACTCGTACTCTAATCTTGGCCCTCCATCCTACAACCAACTAGTCAATCCTAGCCATCCATTTCACTTGCCTTCTAGTATAAATACCCCCCTCCCATGGCTATTTTCATATGCAAATTATATCTTTCCAACTATAGTCTTATTTTAATAACAGTGTGAGTAAAAAAAAGAGAGAGAGAGTTGTGTGGGAGTGCTTGCATTTGTCAAGGAGAAGGAGAGGCCGGCACCACTAGGAAGCATTCGGTGGTGGTGATTGTGGAGCTTGTGCGCGCATCGTCTAGGAGGAGGTGCTTTCATTCGCAAGGAAGTGTTGCTTTTGTGTTGTTTTCTCTCCATACAAGGTGGGTGGAATTTTCCTTATTTCTAATATAGGAATATATGCTAGATTTCATTAGCAAAAATTGCATGAAAATGATTAATAAGAATGCGCCTTTAATTGGATAATTGATCTCTAGTTGAATGAATTATTGATATGCGAATTATGTGTGATTGTGTGCAATAAGAATGTGACTACAAAGTGGGTTGATCATCTTTGTTTCTAATTAGAAATGATTCATGGAAAATGTTAGTAAGAATACATTTTAATGGAAAGTTAGTACACAAATTGATTAGTATGTTAATGAACAATTTGCATGTGATTACATTGTTAATTAAGTTGGGGGTAAAATTCTCCATGCTTATTAGAATAAATGAATGATGCTAGTATTGATGCTTGAGAATACTAATGAGGATGCTAGCTTAATTGAAAATTGGAAGCATGAAATTGATTAAGAAAGAGCACGCTTTTTGAAAGAGTAACTTTTTTGAATGTTTGATGTGTGAGCATGTTAATTGATAAGTGACTATATAATTTGTGATGTACATGATTGAATTAGAAGTAAATGTTGATTTAAAGAAAATACATTTATTTGCCATCATTAATTATATGTAAAAATTAGTACTTTGTTAGTGCTAATTTGTGAAGAGACCTTTTGGAATTATTGTGGAGTTGGACAAATTCAAAGAAATTAGATTTGTATGTTGGATGAAAGATTAATATCAGAAAATTAGTATAAGAAATTTGGATAGAAAAGATTTGAAGACTAATTGTTAACCAATGTCGAAAATGAAAAATATAGTAGTTTTGATGAACAATTCATTGATTTGTGTGAAAAAAATATATTTTTAGTGCAAAAAATTATTTTATACTTGCTGATATGAAAATCATGTGAAGAGGATTTAATCTGGAATTTTTTCAGTAATTTTTACAAAGACAATATGAACCAAGATTAAATTGAACATCGAGTTGTTTTAACCACAGTAGTAAAATGATTCATATGGGTTTAATTTTGTATTGTGACAACCTGAGCTAGTAGCTTAGGCGGTCACTGTGTGCGGTTGGCAACTTTTTTTCACACATTTTTGAAAGCATATAACTTTTGACCCGAAAGCAATATATATTATTTTCGCCCCCCTTATAACGCTAGCACAGTTCGGCTTATTGGCGGGTGCTCTTGGCCTTGTTTCCCGTGTGCCTGGGTTCGATTCTCCCCTTCGGCATATATATAAAAAATATTTTTTTAGGCTTTTTAGATGTCCAAAAATTATGAAAAAAATATGGTTATTCTCATAAAAATGTAAGGAATTTTATAAAGATGATTTGGGCATTATTTGAAAGAGCTAAACTATGGTTTGTGAATAAAGTACACAATTAGAACTATGGTTCTAGAATATACACTTGTGAAAAATTATAGCTTATAAGAATAAATTGAAATGGACTATTAGAAAGTGATTTGGCAAAAAGAACCTTGTTGTGTGACATAATACTATTTATTCTCACTTGAGAATAATGTGCAAAAATATGAAGTATGAATGTTCATTAGTGATGTGAATTTCAAATGTGAAATTATGAAGTGCATGAGTTCATGTATGATTATGGATTAATGAAGGAATTAGAGATCATGTTAATGAAAAAGAAATTCGTTGGCTATGAATATGAATTTTATGAGTTATAAGTACTCAATGTGGACATTGTGAATTGGAATTGAATTGAAAGAGTAGCTAAGTCTCCCCCGGCAATTGGAAAGAAAAAGAAATGAAATATTGAAATGAAAGACCAAGGTTGGTCAAGTTTGTATAAATGAATAAGTCCGGCTTAGTGGAGAGGCTAACTCTAGAACTTTGATTTTATTCATGATTCTATAAAACTAAGGACTAGTGCATAGTGAAGATGTGATGAAAGTAAGAGAAAAACATTGAGTATGAGGGCCCTGGGTAGCGGCGAGAGCGTATCCCAGGAATTCCCATGATGAGTCTGGGTGAGGATGCTGCTCCAGAGTACCGTCCCGGTGGCGACGCTCGTGGGATGTTTGAAGACTACGGGTGGTGTCATGTCTATGGTGAGAGCTGAATTACCACAGGATGTCTGCATGATGAGTCATGTCAGCGATGGGATTCCCTCCAGAGTGCCTAGACATGAGTTCGTAGGGTCAGAAAACATCTAGGATACTTACCATAATTACAGTAGTAGATTAAGTCATAACGAGGGATTGAACCCTACAAAGATGAAGAACGAATAAGGGCTTGCCCTCGGACCTATGTAGTATGGGATGCATAGAATCCGACAAGTGCGCATTAGTGTCATGTAACATAAAGAAATGCATTAAGGATTAAGTGCACAATCACAACACGACATCAATAGGGTAGTCCCTTTAGTTTGAATTGTGACAAGTTTGTGTTTGTTAAATATGGAAAATTAAGTTATACTATTTCCGGCATAGAGAGGATGGCCGTGTATAATGATCTTCGGTTGAATAAACTGACGTACCCACAGTTTTATATGCAGGTAAATGACATGTTAAAGAAGAATGAATGCTGAAAGATTGTACCATGTTGTTGTACATTTATTTAATTGTTGTATTTTACTTCCGCTGTGCAAAAGAAAAGTGTAATATTGATGTAAACTATGATGTAAGATGAAAAGTTTAAATTTCCCTGTAAAATTGTACTAAAGAAAGTGAAAAGATCCTGTAGAACATCTCGAATTCAGTGTATTTGGGATTCGGGGCGTTACAGAGTGGTATCAGAGCCACGCTTTCTATGCTTTCCACACTTGTACAAATTTATAGGGAACGACACCCTAGATGTGGACATTAGAGTGTGTGTTTGAGTCTAGAGATTTAAATGTAAGTGACTTACATTTGTGTTGCTCAATGACTTATGCTTCTTCCTTTCGATTCTAAGATGGCTGATCACTTCGACCCTGCTGGAGGCAACGACTGGCATATCATTGTGGAAGAGTACCATCCTGGACAGGCAGATTCCGAGGACGAGTACTATCCTGGGCAAGCTGATTCTGACGGTGAAGAATGGCCTGAATCCCGAGAGATCACCCCACCTCCGGATTCATCTGAGGACACTTCTTCTGACGAAGAAGAAGAACCAGTTCCAAGTGGTCTTGTGACTTCTCTTCAGAGGCAGGTTGAGACACTGTGAGAGAGAGTCGGATTGTTGGAGGCTCAGCTGGCGAAACGGAAGGACGACTTTTCTGTTCTCAGTCATAGGGTTTGGGAACTCGAGAAGAGGAAGAACCTGACTGATGTGCTGAAGGATGAGGTTGATGAACTACGAGAAGAACTTCGAGCAGCGAAGAGGACCCGTAGGAGTTAGACTGTCTCAGCTTCTTTTATTTTCTGTTCTGATGTCAAAAAATGTTTTTAAATTCGAATGTATAAACTTTGGAATTCAATGAAATGCAAGTTGGTTTAAATTCTTGTCTTATACTTCGAATTTGATGGATCTTTTGCATCAGAATATGTCGAGAAGAGGAGCTAGGAATGGTGAGGGGTTGGATCTGGAGACTGAACTTGCAAGGGTCTACCAGACGCTTAATGCAGTGGCTCAGAACCAAGGAAGGGGCCGGTGAATCCAGTGCCCGAGGCGATTAAACTGGTAGAATCGTTCAAGAGAATGAAACCACCTATATTCGAGGGAAAAGTCAGACCCAGATGCGGCTGACAACTGGATCCGTCAAGTGAAAACGATCTTTGAGATATTGGAGACCCCTGAGGGTAGCAAGGTCAAATTGGCGACTTTGCAACTGGAGAAGGACGTGGCTGTTTGGTGGCAGTCGATGAGGAGGACCATGGGAGGTATAGTGCTTGGCTGGGAGGAATTTCTGGAAGAATTCGCAGTCATTATTTCTCCTCCGATGTCCAGGAGAAGAAGGCGATGGAGTTTCTGTCGCTTCAGCAAGGCAGCATGTCAGTGAGAGCGTATGAGACCAAGCTTACTCAGCTCTCCAGGTATGCTCCAGAACTGGTGATGGATGAGGCTAAGAAGGCTCGCAAGTTCGAGCATGGACTGAGGCCGAGCTTGAGGTCTCGTATGATACCCCTTGGTATCAGGCGATTTGACAAGTTGGTGAAGAGGGCAGCAGCGACGGAGGCGGATATGGAGCAGTTCCAAGTTGTTCAGAACCGGAGGAACAACTGGCAGTCTGGTAAGAGGCCTGCACACTCTGGAAGTTTCAAGAGACAACCATCTACACAGAGGTTCAAACCGACAGGGGCGAACACTGTTAGTGTAGTTGGAGGACCTGGAAACAATGTGGTGAGACCTCCTACGGTGACTTGCTACAACTGTGGTGAAAGGGAGCATTACAAATCTCAATGTCCCAAACTACGGAGTGGTAATAGCAATGCACCAACGCAGCAGGCTGGGAAGAGGCCGTACCAACCAGGGCGAGTATTTTCCTTGACGGAAGCTGATGCTGAAGAGGCAGATCAGGTCATCTCTGGTACGAGGGCTGGTGTTTAGAGTTTTTGTCATTTCTTTTCCCGTTGTTTAGTGAGACTGTTATGTAATGGTGTGTATTATGTAACAGGCGAACTCTATCTTAATGGAATGAAAGCTGTTGTATTGTTCGATACTGGATCCTCTCATACATTTGTGTCTCCTAAATTTGCTAAAGTGTTGGGAGTTGAACCGAAGATTTTTCCAGGCAAGATCTTTGCAGTAGCTACTCCGTCAGGGGAAACTTTAACCGCTGATCGGTATTATGCTAATTGCGAGATTGTGATTGGAGATCGAATCTTTGGCATTGATCTGATCGAGCTGACTATCTTGGGGGTCGATGTTATCATTGGCATTGATTGGATGTCGGTGTACAGTGCAAGCATCGAGTGTAAGACCAAGATGGTAACAGTGAAGGCTCCAGGTGGACCTGAAGTCACTTTCCAAGGGAAGCAGAAATGTTCTATGCTGGTGGCAACTATCCGCAAGGAAGAGACTCCTGTAGAAGTGCAAGGGATTCCTGTGGTTCGGGACAATCCGACTGTGTTCTTGGAAGATTTTCCTGGGTTACCCCCGCATCGTGATGTAGAGTTCAGCATCACTATTCAACCGGGAAGTCACCCATTTCTAAGGCACCGTATAGGATGGCTCCAGTGGAACAGGATAAAGTGAAACGGCAGATTGAGGAACTGTTGGGAAAAGACTTTATTCAACCTAGTGCGTCACCTTGGGGAGCACCAGTGCTTTTGGTAAAGAAAAAGGATGGATCGATGAGAATGTGTATCGATTACCGGGAGCTGAATAAGGTCACTGTTCAGAATAAGTATCCTATTCCTCGAATTGATGATTTGTTCGATCGTCTACAAGGAGCAGCTGTTTTCTCCAAAATAGATCTTCGATCAGGTTACCACCAAGTTCGAGTGAAAGCTGAAGATGTGCACAAAACTGCGTTTAGAACTCGGCATGGGCATTACGAATTCTTAGTTATGCCATTCGGAGTGACGAATGCACCCGCAATCTTCATGGACTTGATGAACAGAGTTCTGAGGCCGTTTATTGATTCTTTCGTCGTGGTGTTTATCGACGATATTCTCGTGTACTCCAAGTCAGAGGAGGAGCACACTGAGCATCTGGCAGCAGTGTTGCAGAAGTTGGAAGAGCAGAAGTTGTATGCCAAGTTATCCAAGTATGATTTCTGGAAATCTGAAGTGGCATTCCTAGGTCACATCCTTTCTAAGGAGGGAGTGGCAACTGACCCTCAGAAGATAGAGGCAGTGAGAGATTGGGCTAGGCCTACTACAGTGAAGGAAGTCAGAAGTTTCCTTCGGATGACTGGAAACTACAGGAGATTCATTCAAGGTTATGCTCAGATAGCTGTACCGCTTACTGGACTGACCAAGAAGAATGTGAGCTTCAAGTGGACTGAGCAATGTGAGGCGAGCTTTCAGGAGTTGAAAGATAGGCTGACTACTACACCGATTTTGGCTTTGCCTAGAGCAGGTGTTGAGTATGACGTTTATAGCGATGCTTCACATCGGGGGCTTGGTTGTGTCTTAATGCAAGAAGGAAGAGTAATCGCGTATGGGTCTAGGCAACTACGACCGCATGAGAAGAATTACCCGACTCATGATCTAGAGTTGGCTGCGATTATCTTTGCCCTGAAGCAATGGAGGCACTACGTGTACGGTGAGAAGTTGAACATGTACACGGACCACAAGAGCTTGAAGTATATATCTCAATCTGAGGCAGCGGAGATGGTTGGAAGTGCTCGAGGATATGCGACCTGAGATCAAGTATCATCCTGGAAAGGCTAATGTTGTTGCTGATGCACTTAGTCGCAAGAGCAGTTTAGCCAGTTTGATTACAACTCAGAAGCATTTGATTGAGGAGTTGGATCGAGCAGGTATTGAGGTTGTCTTGCAAGGATTGGGAGCATCTTTGGCTCAGTTGAGGCTTCAGCCTACATTGAATACAAGGATCATTGCAAGTCAGGAAGTTGATGCTGATATCTTGGAGATGAAGAAGCAGGTTGGTGCTAGCAGGTTGCTCGGATTTCAAATCAGGGATGGAGTGCTGTGGTTCGGAGATAGGCTGTGTGTTCCAAATCAGGCGGACCTGAAGGAGAGTATTCTTCAGGAGGCGCATGCTACTCTTTTGTCGGTACATCCTGGGAGTACTAAGATGTACAAGGATATCAAGCAGCATTTCTGGTAGTCAGGTTTGAAGCGGGATGTGGCTGAATTTGTCGCGAAGTGTGAGGTTTGTCAGCAAGTCAAAGCCGAAAATCAGAGATCCGGAGGTCTATTACAGCCGTTACCTATTCCGGAATGGAAGTGGGATAACATCAGTATGGATTTCATCACGGGATTGCCTAAGATTTCTAAAGGCAATGATGCAATTTGGGTTATAGTCGATCGACTTACCAAGTCCGCTCACTTTTTGGCGATGAAACTCACTGCTTCGATGGACAAGTTGGCGGAGATGTATGTTGGTGAGATTGTCCGGCTTCATGGTGTTCCTTCAACTATTGTGTCTGATCGAGATGCGCGGTTTACTTCGCATTTCTGGAGGAGTCTTCAGACAGCTTTGGGTACCAAGACAGATTTCAGCACTGCTTTTCATCCGCAAACCGATGGGCAAACCGAGAGAGTCAACCATATCTTGAGGATATGCTTCGGTGTTGTATACTAGACTTTGGAGGCAGTTGGGAAAGGCATTTACCTTTGGTAGAGTTTTCCTACAACAACAGTTTTCAGGCTAGCATTGGGATGGCGCCGTACGAAGCTTTGTATGGCAAGAAGTGCAGAACACCTGTTTGTTGGTTTGAAGTTGGGGAGCGTCAGTTGTTTGGTCCTGAGCTTGTACAGCAAACTTCTGAGAAGATTGATCTGATCAGGAAAAGGTTGGTGGAAGCTCAGAGCAGGCAGAAAAGCTATGCAGACAACCGGAGAAGGGACCTTGAGTTTGAGGTTGGTGACTTCGTCTTCCTGAAGGTATCACCCAGTAAAGGTGTGGTTCGATTTGGCAAAGGCGGGAAGTTAGCCCCGAGGTTTATAGGCCCGTATAAGATATTGAAAAGGATCGGAAAAACTGCTTACCGGCTTGAATTACCGGAAGAGTTATCTCAGGTGCACAATGTCTTTCATGTGTCTATGCTGAGAGGTTACATTCCAGATCCAAGTCACCATTTGCCTGAAGTGCCGGAAGGTTTGCAGTTAGACCTGAATTACATTGAGTCTCCTATTGAGATTATTGATCGTCGAGAGAAAGTCTTGAGGAATAAGACGATACCGATGGTCAAGGTAGTCTGGAGAAACCACTTGGTTGAAGAGGCTACTTGGGAGTCTGAGGAGAGGATGTTGAAGGACTATCCTGAGCTTTTTGCTTGATTGTATTTTTGTATCTTTTGTTCTTGTTGCTGTATTGTATTGTCTGTTTTTCTCGCTCTTGATCATAGTTCCGGGGACGGAACTATTCTAAGGAGGGAGTGCTGTAATACCCTGATTTTTCAATTAATAAAAAATTATTTTATTTTGCACGTAGTGTGCACGTGTAATATTTTGGTTGAATTATTTTTATTTAGATGTGTATAAATATTTAAATATGTGTTCTCAAATTATTTTGCACAAAATCCTTTCTTTAAATAAATAGAAAGCCTTATTTTAATTTAATTAAAAGGCCTTTTCTTAAAAGCCCAAAAATGTATTTTATTTTATTTATTTTAATAACAATTTTGGCCCAAAATAAAGCCCATGGATTAATCTCCTTTTTATCTAAACTTGTCATGTAGAAGACTATTTTATAACTAATTTATTTTTATACAAAATTAAAGTGTACAATTTTTAGGCCTAGTTGCATGCACGTGCACTACACGTACATGTGCAATGCACACCCTTTCCAAGGCCGGTTGGCATGCTTTTTGGAGGGAGTTTTGAAATTAGACATGGTGATCATGGAGGTGGTTTTGAGGATGTGGGTAGTTTTTATAACTCCTACTCTAATCTTGGCCCTCCATCCTACAACCAACTAGTCAATCCTAGCCATCCATTTCACTTGCCTTCTAGTATAAATACCCCCCTCCCATGGCTATTTTCATATGCAAATTATATCTTTCCAACTATAGTCTTATTTTAATAATAGTGTGAGTGAAAAAAAGAGAGAGAGTTGTGTGGGAGTGCTTGCATTTGTCAAGGAGAAGGAGAGGCCGGCACCACTAGGAAGCATTCGGTGGTGGTGATTGTGGAGCTTGTGCGCGCATCGTCTAGGAGGAGGTGCTTTCATTCGCAAGGAAGTGTTGCTTTTGTGTTGTTTTCTCTCCATAAAAGGTGGGTGGAATTTTCCTTATTTCTAATATAGGAATATATGCTAGATTTCATTAGCAAAAATTGCATGAAAATGATTAATAAGAATGCGCCTTTAATTGGATAATTGATCTCTAGTTGAATGAATTATTGATATGCGAATTATGTGTGATTGTGTGCAATAAGAATGTGACTACAAAGTGGGTTGATCATCTTTGTTTCTAATTAGAAATGATTCATGGAAAATGTTAGTAAGAATACATTTTAATGGAAAGTTAGTACACAAATTGATTAGTATGTTAATGAACAATTTGCATGTGATTACATTGTTAATTAAGTTGTGGGTAAAATTCTCCATGCTTATTAGAATAAATGAATGATGCTAGTATTGATGCTTGAGAATACTAATGAGGATGCTAGCTTAATTGAAAATTGGAAGCATGAAATTGATTAAGAAAGAGCACGCTTTTTGAAAGAGTAACTTTTTTGAATGTTTGATGTGTGAGCATGTTAATTGATAAGTGACTATATAATTTGTGATGTACATGATTGAATTAGAAGTAAATGTTGATTTAAAGAAAATACATTTATTTGCCATCATTAATTGTATGTAAAAATTAGTACTTTGTTAGTGCTAATTTGTGAAGAGACCTTTCGGAATTATTGTGGGGTTGGACAAATTCAAAGAAATTAGATTTGTATGTTGGATGAAAGATTAATATCAGAAAATTAGTATAAGAAATTTGGATAGAAAAGATTTGAAGACTAATTGTTAACCAATGTCAAAAATGAAAAATATAGTAGTTTTGATGAACAATTCATTGATTTGTGTGAAAAAAATATATTTTTAGTGCAAAAAATTATTTTATACTTGCTGATATGAAAATCATGTGAAGGGGATTTAATCTGGAATTTTTTCAGTAATTTTTACAAAGGCAATATGAACCAAGATTAAATTGAACATCGAGTTGTTTTAACCACAGTAGTAAAATGATTCATATGGGTTTAATTTTGTATTGTGACAACCTGAGCTAGTAGCTCATGCGATCACTGTGTGCGGTTGGCTTCTCTGGGTCGATCGGTTCGAATCCCTGTGTCCGCAAATTTTTTTCACACATTTTTGAAAGCATATAACTTTTGACCCGAAAGCAATATATATTATTTTCGCCCCCCTTATAACGCTAGCACAGTTCGGCTTATTGGCGGGTGCTCTTGGCCTTGTTTCCCGTGTGCCTGGGTTCGATTCTCCCCTTCGGCATATATATAAAAAATATTTTTTTGGGCTTTTTAGATGTCCAAAAATTATGAAAAAAATATGGTTATTCTCATAAAAATGTAAGGAATTTTATAAAGATGATTTGGGCATTATTTGAAAGAGCTAAACTATGGTTTGTGAATAAAGTACACAATTAGAACTATGGTTCTAGAATATACACTTGTGAAAAATTATAGCTTATAAGAATAAATTGAAATGGACTATTAGAAAGTGATTTGGCAAAAAGAACCTTGTTGTGTGACATAATACTATTTATTCTCACTTGAGAATAATGTGCAAAAATATGAAGTATGAATGTTCATTAGTGATGTGAATTTCAAATGTGAAATTATGAAGTGCATGAGTTCATGTATGATTATGGATTAATGAAGGAATTAGAGATCATGTTAATGAAAAAGAAATTCGTTGGCTATGAATATGAATTTTATGAGTTATAAGTACTCAATGTGGACATTGTGAATTGGAATTGAATTGAAAGAGTAGCTAAGTCTCCCCCGGCAATTGGAAAGAAAAAGAAATGAAATATTGAAATGAAAGACCAAGGTTGGTCACGTTTGTATAAATGAATAAGTCCGGCTTAGTGGAGAGGCTAACTCTAGAACTTTGATTTTATTCATGATTCTATAAAACTAAGGACTAGTGCATAGTGAAGATGTGATGAAAGTAAGAGAAAAACATTGAGTATGAGGGCCCTGGGTAGCGACGAGAGCGTATCCCAGGAATTCCCATGATGAGTCTGGGTGAGGATGCTGCTCCAGAGTACCGTCCCGGTGGCGACGCTCGTGGGATGTTTGAAGACTACGGGTGGTGTCATGTCTATGGTGAGAGCTGAATTACCACAGGATGTCTGCATGATGAGTCATGTCAGCGATGGGATTCCCTCCAGAGTGCCTAGACATGAGTTCGTAGGTTAGAAAACATCTAGGATACTTACCGTAATTACAGTATTAGATTAAGTCATAACGAGGGATTGAACCCTACAAAGATGAAGAACGAATAAGGGCTTGCCCTCGGACCTATGTAGTATGGGATGCATAGAATCCGAACAAGTGCGCATTAGTGTCATGTAACATAAAGAAATGCATTAAGGATTAAGTGCACAATCACAACACGACATCAATAGGGTAGTCCCTTTAGTTTGAATTGTGACAAGTTTGTGTTTGTTAAATATGGAAAATTAAGTTATACTATTTCCGGCATAGAGAGGATGGCCATGTATAATGATCGTCGGTTGAATAAACTGACGTACCCACAGTTTTATATGCAGGTAAATGACATGTTAAAGAGGAATGAATGCTGAAAGATTGTACCATGTTGTTGTACATTTATTTAATTGTTGTATTTTACTTCCGCTGTGCAAAAGAAAAGTGTAATATTGATGTAAACTATGATGTAAGATGAAAAGTTTAAATTTCCCTGTAAAATTGTACTAAAGAAAGTGAAAAGATCCTGTAGAACATCTCGAATTCAGTGTATTTGGGATTTGGGGCGTTACAAAAGCCATAAATCCTACTCCACTTATCGGAATCCAACCAAATAGGACATTTTGAAAAGGTGAGAGTCTCTAATACAACTCTCTAGTTGAACACTTTAACAGATTCAGTAAGTAAGAGATAGAAAAACATCAAGCATTCAGCCAAAAGCTGGCTGCTGTGTTTTGGAACGGTCATAACTTTTGCACCACTTGTCGGAATCTGACGTAATAGGACATTTTGGAAAGTTGAGAATGTCTACTATAACTTACTAGTTGATCACTTTTCCAAATTCCGCATGGAACATTGAGATACAGCCCCTTGAACATACTACGAAAGTTAACCCAAAACAGCAAGTTGCTGTTTTGGCTTAATTTTTGATGTTTAGGGGAAACAGTTGTTTCACCCATCAAACTAACTCGTAAAAATATATAAAAATTAGAGCATACTAATAACACATATAAGAACCACTAAAATTAATTTTGGATCAGAATTCCACCTTTAGCATATGTAATTAATTCTAACCCTACAACCACAGAGCTTGAATCTTTACGACTTTCTCTTGTGTTCTACTACTTCAGTCTTGTTTGCCTTCTACTCTAGTCCATAAACATTCACATGCACATATAATTAGTTCAATTTCTTTAACAATTCTAAAAATAATATTAACTAAAACAAGCATGAGTGAGAAACCGCCACCCAAATCATTTTGGAAGAACTTGCTTGCTTCTTCTCCTCCTTGCTCCATGTTCTTGATTCTCTTCAAGAAAAACCCATGAAGAAACCCACTCCTTTTCTTTTGATTTGATCTCCCTTTCTTTTCATTTCTTCTCAATTTTTTTCTAATTAAAAACAGGTAGAAGTAGTAAAAGAATGAGATGAGAAAGAGAGGGAGAGACACAAAAAATGAAAGGGCTTTTTGCCCTTGGGTGTTGGCCGGCCATTCTTATAGGAGAGGGAGAGCGAGAGAGATGTGGTAGAGAGAGAGCCACTTGCCTCTCTCTCTTGCGGCTCAAAACAATTCGAATCAATTTGTAATTTTAATTTACAATCTAACCCAATAAATTTGCAATCAACACCCAATCTAATCTTAATCCTATATTTGATCATGATTGATCAAGAATAAGAGGCATTTTTCCAAAATCACATACTATATGATTTCGTACAAACGTACGAAATCGATACAGTACATATACATACATATATCTGTCTATACAGATAATTTTCATTCGTTAAAACGAATAATCTCTACCGAAAAAATTTTAATTCAGAAATAATAATAAAAGTAATTTTATTACCGGCTCGGAAGATTTCAGTACCAATTTGATACAATACAGATGTATACAGACTGGTATATATATACAGATAATGTTTATTAACAAAACCGGGTAATACCCACCAAAATATTTCAATTCTGAAAATAAAAATAAAATAATAATTTTTTATACCAACCCGAGATTTTACAGACATTTTCTCAAAATGCATTTTACAGTATTTTGTACAAGTGCACAAAATCGATACAATACATATATATACTTACTAGTATATACATACAGATAAGTTTTGATTAGCAAAACCAAGAAATTTCCATAAAAATATTTTAATTTTAAAAAATAATTATAATACAAATACAATATCCGACCGGGATATTACAGTTGCTCTCGTCACTTCCAACATCGTTGCAGTTATTCGTTGTCGTTGTTGCTCTCATCATTGCCGTTATTGCTATGTTGTTGCCATTATTGCTGCCCTTTCTCATTGGATGCGAAGCACGAAGTCAAGCGCCAACCAGAGCACACGCAATGCTTAAGGATCTACGCACACGTAGGCATCATCGTATACGAGGCAAGCATTATCTTGAACTCTTGCAAGTAGCTCTAATTCTCATTGATCTATTGTATTATCGACTCTTCTTCATAATCCTTTCTTGATTGATTCGAATCTTGAACTACTTGTTATACTCATGAATAACCGTTCCTATTTGATTTCCTTACAATTTGTTATTGATTAGAAAATCTCCTATAATTTCCTTGTCATGATCATCATGTTGCATTCACCACTCACAATCATAAATTAGATATATAGGTCATGTTACAAGGTTTATTTTGACTATATTGTTATGCATTAATACGATTGAATTCTTGGATTTAATATTGTGAAAGTAATGATTTTTCTAGACATGTTAGTTGTAGAAGTCTGATTTAATTACTGAATATGTGTGAACGTATTTCTAGTTATAAAAACTTAAGTAATAGATTTTTTGACATGTCTTTTTCTTGAATTTGTACTAGAATTTGATCTAGTTCCCTTTAACCAAATTCAGAGCTTTATATGTGTATGTTGTAGCCCACTGAGTGTAGAATCCAGTACATCTTTCGGTTTCGTAAACCGATTTATAGATTGTGAAATACTGATATTTTAGTTTTGTAACGTTGTGAATTGCCAGAATACTTTTTGAGGTGTAAGGTCCCGATGTATTAATTGAAATAACAGATTGTTAGAAGAATTAAAATTTGAGATTAAGTAGAATGTTAATGGACATTTTTAGGAGTTAGTTTATAATTTTTGTGATGTTTAATAATGCCTTTTAGTGGAATTATAAGCATGGTAATTTGACCCTAGGTCAATGCCTAAACACTAGACCTATAAAGAATCGATTGATGGGCATTGCTAATGAACTTAGAATGCGTCGAGTGCATATGCGTTGGATTCGTATGAGAGTCTATTTTCTGGAACCCTTGGCGGCATTGGTTTTTCCTTTTGTAGCATCGGAAAAGTGAATTTTAGTGCTAACATGTATTGCTGTTCAGATTTTTGTGTTCTTGAACTATATATATATATATATATATATATATATATATATATATATATATATATATATATATATATATATTCGTGCATGTTAAATTGTACTAATAAAGTAGATCGATAGATTGCCTCATATCAAGCATTTGTATATACCACTTTATACTTTCATAATTTATGTCACTGATACATATATTTACTTTCACCTTTTGACATGCTCATGATTACCGCCTTTGATACCTTCTTGATTATCGTCTTGATACTACCGTCATATGCATCGTTATTGGTATAGTCATTTCTATTATTTTGGATGACGGAACTAAGTGCCTCATGGAACTAAGTGCCACGTAGAACTAAGTGCCACATGGAACTAAGTGTCACGTAGAACTAAGTGCTAATGTACCTAAGTGCCACGTAGAACTAAGTATCACGTCGTAAGAATTGACGAAGGCCACATCTAGAATCTGCGGGGGCTACCTCTAGAATCTGTGGGGGCTACCTCTAGTATCTTGAAGGGCCACCTTTAGAATCTGTGGGGGTCACCTCTATGATCTGCTAGGGTAACTTGTAGAATCCATCGGGGCCACCTCTAGAATCCAATATCCAAAGAAGTGATACGATTGTCTTAATACCACCGTTCTCATTAGTTGCACCGACTACATGTTCATAATTTATCATAGTGAAAGAATAACAAGCCGGGGTAATAAAGGGTACAACTTAGTAGTGAACAATATAAGAGAGTGTACTCGGAATGGGCATGTGTTTTCCATAATAGTGATTCTTAATTCTTGATTCTTGATTCTTGATTCTTGATTCTTGATTCTAGATTAGTGGTTCTTGATTATTGGGTTCTTAATTACATGTCGTGATCTGAGTACATATCCTGTAGAATTCACCACTTAAGTCCAAACGTTCACTTGATTGTTATGCACCCGAACCTGCGGTATGGAACGTAGGATTGCGTGCATTAGATTTGTTGGTAAACTAATAGACTTAAGAAGGACACTGAACATTGACACTAATACTGATTTCATGATTCCTGATTACATGATTATTGATCACATTATTCTTATGATTCTTAGTTACATGATCTCGATTACCGATTAATTATACCTTAATGTCTTGATTGCACTTACTTACAATTGTTACTTGCATCGTACATGATCATACTATCTCAGTATTTGCACTGCTATTTCTTGTTCCTTTCATGTTACACCTTGTTATCTTGCTACTATACTGCTTGTTACCACTTGCCCTCCAAGTTTTGCTCTAACAAACAACCCCCCCCAACCCCAGATGATATTTATGCAGGTACCGAAGATGAGTTACATGAGGAACTTGGCGAACAAACTTTCTAAATGATCATGATTAATTGCTGCATTGTTGCTACTTTATAGAAATGAGAACTCGTTATCTCTTTCCCCTCTCAAACTGTCATTGCTTCTCCAAAACCCAACCTTTCTCCTCTAAATCAGCAACACCACCATCGCCCTTTACCTCCTTCCCCTCAAAATAGCAACATTGCATCACTGTTGCTATGGGGAAATTTTGAAGACACATGATCTGAGCATGCGTCTTAAAGTTGACAGGGTAGTACAGTAATTTCACATTGAGAACATGCCTACTAGAAGAATATGGGTCGTCTCCCGGCCCATTAACACAGCCAAATGTCCAATTGGGCTTGCTTACTGTCCAAGAAAAAGAAAAATTTCAGCCAATCACAGCTGTCAGTCAAATCCTACCAAATTAGTGATTAGTACTAATTCTATCAGTTTACTGTAATAATTCTAATCGAATCTAGGAAAGATACCTTTCTGGTCTATGTTCCATAACCGATTTCGGGCCTACAAACACCCTCCACATCCATCAGTCAAAGGTAATCAATATTTTCTCCACTAACACCCCTAATCATTATTCTAGTGACTGATTTGAGTGTCGGAGGGTCTTATGCCAGAATAACTTCCGGTGTAAGACTTTTTGTAGGTTCCCCAGGCATTTCCGGCCAGTCAGATCTAGATTATGATCGACGGTCTAGATCACGACTTTCTCACTCAGTAAAAGAACTCATATCTAATAGCTCCCACACCAAAATTAGCATAAACAAAATTGGTTCCATCTGTGGGAAAGCTATAGATCTGCTTCTCCAATAAGATCCATCCACCAAAAACACCTTCATTCATACCTCTAAGAAGAAGACAGACATCAACCGCCACCGGCCGTCAGGGTGATCCTCCTCCCCCTTTGTCACGTCCTCCTTCCAATAGGGCTACATCGGCGGGTTCCCAACACCTTCATCCTGAACCTCGTCCGGTTGAGCACCATGGATCGGTCCACTCATCAACCCCCTATTCGGGGCCTCTTGAGCAGTCAGACCTCTGTGGTGTTATCAACACTCGGCTTGAAGGAACAGATTAGACGAGAAGCATACCCAAGATGGTGGTTCCCACTCGGGACGACATAGGAGCCAGAAGAGTCTTTCGCCCCGATGATAGAGGTCCCATCGGACACCCTCGCCATAGGGACGAAGACACTTAAGGAACCCGACCCTAGTCAATAGGTAAGCTCCAAGGAACAACAAGAAAGATGAGGTACCCATGATCGGGGCTGAGTTATGAAATATCACTGACTAAGTTCTTAGAGCCATCCAAGGTGCCCCGAACAGAGACCACCAGATAAGTGGCCCACCCCCATGACTGAACACAAAGAATAATTCCATGGGTTAACCCGATCTGAGGAATAAGAATATTTGGTGCTCCATCGCCTCTAAGAGATGAAGAACCAACTCGAACAGATCAGTCAAGAGGAGGGTCACCGAGGTAGGGGATACCGCCCCATCCAACCTCCCTTTACCAGAGCTATTCTCGAATCGCCCATCCCATAAAACTTCAAGCCTCCTACCTTTGAGTCATACGATGGTGAAGCCAACCCCGCGGATCACATTAAAAGTTTCCAAACCCTTATGATGATCTATAGAGCCCCTGACGCACTCTTTTGCAAGACTTTCCCGGCTATCCTAAAGGGATTATCACGAGAGTGGTACTCCCGTCTCCTTCTAAGGTCTGCCTCCTCATTCGACCTGTTCAAAGAACTCTTACTAACACACTTTATCAGTAGCCGTAAAACCGAGAAGATAAGTGCTTCCCTGTTGGAGCTAAAGCAGAAGGCAGGGGATCCCCTCAAGAAAATTTTCAGCATTTTAATGTGGAGTCTAGTTCCATCCCTACCCTTGCCCGAGTGATAGCGGCTGCTGCATTTGACACAACATTCGAGACACCTATCTCAAGGCATCACTGGCTAAAAAGCCTTATCGAGACTTCTCCGAGTTGTTGTAAAGGTGTTAGAAGTACATCAGGGTTGAGAAGGTTATTTTTATCTCCAAGCCCAAGGTGAGCCCTCTTCCAGAAACAAACAAAAAGGTATGAATGAGAAGGGGCCCAAGAAATCCCATAATGACAGGTCTGGACAGTGTCGTCCCTTTCCGGTCCCTCACTTCGACAATTGCACCCAGCTTAATACCAGTGTGTCGACTGCCCTCATGGAAATTGCGGAAGACGGACTACTCCGCTCCCCTTGTAAGATGAACCAAACCAATAGGAGAAGGGATAAAATTCGATGGTGCCGATTCCATTCGGACCATGACCATGATACAGAGGAATGTCGAGCCCTCAAAGCTGAAATCGAAACCCTTATTCACCGTGGTCACCTCGAAAAGTACACCAAAATTGTTAAGGTTGAGACCATACCGACCAGAGGGACCAATGGGCATACAGAGAAAGAATCTGAGGCCCAAGATTCTAAACCTTTGGCCATTTTCTATTCTATCAATGAATGTCTTATGGGAGAGGAGTCTAACTCCTTCCGAAAGGCATTCGTTAGAAAGGTTAACTCAATGCACAAAGTCCCCCCCCCCAGCCAGAAGTTGGGGAGTCCCAATAATCTTCTCGGACAGATATATTGAAGGCATCCAGACCCCTCACTACGCAGCAATGGTGACCAACCTTTCCATGGTGAACCACGAGGTATGTCACATCCTGGTACATAATGATAGCTTAGTGAATATTCTTTTCCTAGAAGCTTTTGAAGACCTCAAAATATCCAGGGACTGTCCCTGCCGAGTACACCCTCCATGGGTTCTCTGGGGTTATGGTCTAGGTCAAAGGGATTGTCACCCACGATGTGACAGTGGCAAAGCCCCCACTATCCGGACTAAAGCCATGGATTCCATGGTGTTAATGTGAAGGCTACCTACAATGCCTTTCTTGGCTGTCCCAAGCTAGCGGTACAAGGACATCAAACAACACTTTTGGTGGTCGGGTATGAAGAGAGATGTGGCAGACTTTGTGGTGAGATGTCTGACTTGCCAGCAGATCAAAGCGGAGAACCAGAGGCTTGGAGGTTTGTTACAGCCATTGCCTATTCCGGAATGAAAGTGGGAGAATATCAGCATGGATTTCATCACTGGGTTGCCGAGGAGTTCAAAGGGCAATGACTCAATTTTGGTTATTGTGGACCGTTTGACCAAGTCAACTCACTTTCTATCTATGAAGATTACTTGGTCATTGGAGAAACTGGTAGAGCTATACATTGATGAGATTCTGAGACTTCATGGGGTTCCTGTGTCGATTGTTTTCAACAGGGATGCGAGGTTCACATCGAGGTTTTGGAAGGGTTTGTAAGCAGCTTTAGGTACCAGAACCGATTTCAGTACTGCATTTCATCCGCAGACCAATGTTCAAAAAAAAGGGTGAATCGGGTATTGGAGAATATGCTGAGGGCTTGTGTTTTGGATTTTGGTGGCAGTTGGGAGAGGTACTTGGCATTGGTTGAGTTTGCTTATAACAACAGTTACCATGGGAGTATCGGTATGGCGCCTTATGAAGCTTTGTACAAGAGGAAGTGCAGGACACTCGTTTGTTGGTATGAAGTTGAAAAGAGGCAGATGTTTGGTCCTGAGATTGTGCAGCAGACATCGGAGAAGATCGAGCTGATTCGTAAGAGGTTGGTCGAGGCCCAGAGTCGGCAGAAGAGTTATACAGATACTCGACGAAGGAACTTGGAGTATGAGGTTGGGGATGCAGTTTTTCTCAAAGTGTCTCCGAGTAAAGGAGTAATTAGGTTTGGGAAGGGAGGCAAGTTGGCGCCAAGGTACATTGGGCCATACAGGATTTTGAGGCGGATTGGTAAGACAGCATATAAGTTAGAACTACCAGAGGAATTGGCGCAAGTGCATGATGTGTTCCACGCGTCAATGTTGAGGAAGTATGTGCCAGATCAGAGTCATCAGTTGGTGGAAGTGCTCGAAGGACTACAGCTAAACTTGAGTTATAAGGAGCAACCGGAAGAGATTGTTGACCGTAGGGAGAAGGTGTTGAGGAATAAGGTGATACCTTTGGTCAAGGTATTGTGAAGGAACCAGATGTTTGAGGAAGCTACTTGGGAGCCGGAGGATCACATGCAGAAAGACTTTCCTGAGCTCTTTTTATGATTGTACTCTCTTGTATGATTACATTTTTTAAACTATATTTCCATTTATGTGATTGCATCTTTTGCTTATATTGTTTGGTCCCTATTATTTGTAGTTCTGAGGACAGAACTATTTTAAGAAGGGAGTGATGTAGCACCCTAGAATTTTAAATAATGTTTTTGAGATTAATAAATGAATTAAAGTGATTTTTGGTGATTTAATAAACATTTTTCTAAAATTTATCTTTTTGCACGTGCAAAACACGTGCAAAAATTTTCTTGGGAAACCCAAAGTCAGAAATTACTATGGGGAAACCTAATATTTATTCATAGGTATTATTTATGAGTTTTCTGGATTTTTTGATATTTTTTAGCATATTTGTAAATATTACAAAAAGAAGGGCTTTTGTGCAAAATTACCACTTGAGGGTAAAAACTCCAGATTTTCAGATTCCTGGGCTGAGCATGATGGTTGGCCAACTTAGAGGTAAAGATTTTAATTTTTTTTCTAATAGATTTGGTTTATTTTGCTAATTTATAAAATAAGGGTCTTTTTGCAAAATTGCTATTTAGAGGCCAAAAATTACAAAATCAATTTTCTTGGCTTGATATTGATGCTGACCAGATCTGGGGAGGATATTCTGATTTAATCTCAACTAAATTGGTTAATCTAGTTACCTAGTATAAAGGATCCATATATGTACAGATATATTCTAAAGGAATATTTTGCAAAATCTTCTCAAAACCCTAAAAACATGATTTCGGCCTATATAGGCAGCAGTAGTAGCCATTTCTTTTCTGTACAAAACAAAGGAGGATTTTTATTATTGACTTCTTGGAGTTTCGAAGCGAGGATCTTAGATTTTTGCGAAAGGAGGAGCTTTTCTTATTTCTTTATTATCTTCGTTGAATCTTCATTAAGGTGAGTGATATGTGTTTGATTTCTTGTTGTTCTATGCGTATTAAATATGATGATTTGCCTAGTAGAATGCATGCTAGAAGATTTTATGTGGATATAATGAATAAAATTAATGGATGGGTAATTAAAATAGAACTTTTATGAATAGTATGCAACGGATGAATAAATTTACTATGCAGATGACTTAAGAATGTTAAGAACTTAGTAGGAGTCATGAATGTGTTGTTTTCTTAACTGATTTGATCGTATATAACGAGATTGTATGTTGTATGATGCATAAAGTTGATTAAAGATGGAATCTTTATTGAGTTGAAGAAAATATGATCTGTTTTGATGTTGGGTCGAATAGAACTTGACCAAATACTTGTTGTAGATGCTTATAATCAAGGTCAAATTGATCTAATTAGTTTTATATATGTTTAATCAATTGGTGAGAGAATTTTTGGATCGAAAAGATGAAGTTTTGAATGATTTGAACTGGGTATATTTTCGGGTCTGATGATATTAAGCCGAAAAGTGGATTTTTGAGTTTTTATGATGTTTTCAAATGGATCCTTGATTTATATTGATACTCAGATTGAATTGAACAATACACTACACATATACAATGATTTCTTGAAGATCTTACTGATATATACACACATATATACACATACAGATATATACATTCCTGATTTGAAGAATTTGGTTAGAAAATTGCTCTTTTATGATTTTGTTGAGAGTTTGATTTGGTTTATGAACTCCAGTATGTTAGACAAGTTGTATTTGATCATTTTTAACGTTACAAATTCATGCATTTAAAGATTTAAAACTACGTATCAGTTGAAAAGTGCACTAAATTAAAAGAAGCTTTTTTTTGGCATGACGGTCGACCACCCAAGAACAACACATGAAATGTCGGTCGACGGTCAATCGTTTGGTTTTGGATTTTCAACGTGCCAGTCGACCGCAAGTTTTACACTATAACTTTTGGTCGACCGATAGCTGCGTTACTGATAGTTTTGTTGAGTTTTCGTTGTTTTTCTTGAACGATTATTTCTTCGAACTCATGGATTATTGATCTACTATTTTAGATGATTTTTTTGCTACAGTTTACTGTATTTTACAGAGAGTTATATTTCGATTATAATAGAGCTTAACTCGTATTTCTACGACTTTAGAAAATGAAATATATACAGATTTCGAAGGATTGATGTTTTGTGATTTTCTATGACTTCAAAATGTGAAACTCAATTGTTTAAGAGAGTTAATCTTAGATTTTATTTCATGTAATTTTGTGAGTATTCATATAAAATTGGATTTGTTTGTGTTGCTGCTGATTTTGGTGTGGAAGCAAACGGATGAATTTGTGGATTCTTTAGGAAACGAATAAGGCAAACTGTTGCTTTCACTGGTATTTGACTGGTTTCTTGCCGCTGCCATTGACATGCAAAAAGTTCAATACACCAGGATAGATTCTGGCGACGAACCCTCCGATGCTTAAGACAATAATCAGGATGATTCTGAAAGAGCATTTATGTGGAAAAAGATTGATTACCATGTTATGGTGGGAAGGGGGGGGGGGGAGGAGTATTTATAGTCGCCTTGAGAGACAGTTTACAGATAATCATTTATCTCTATGTCCCGGTGTTTTTGGATATGATGTACAGTTTAAACTCGTTTCAGGATAAGAGAGGATGTTTAAACCGCCTCTTAGACATAATCACGAATTTGAATTACTCTTTAAATATCTGAATTGGTTTGTAACGGGTTGCTATCCATATCCAATAGGACATATCCGTTTTTTGGTTATTGGGATTCAAAGAAAGACCCAATTCCCAATTCGGACACGTTTGTGGTGAAAATTGCCGTTTTACCACTGAGAGCTTTAAGATTCATACCCGATTTGAACGGTCTCGATTTAATCCCATTTTTAGCCATATCACGAGCCCCCTACCTCCAAAGACTGAGTTTAACAGCCTTTGAGGAGTAGTTTTATTGTTCTAATGGCGTACGGGATTTTATCGGGGTTCTTGAGGGAATTTGGATCTTGCTCGAGGTGTGATGGTGTCGGTCTGAGCTTGCAAGATGTCCAAAATGATTTTCCAAATTTTCTGGATTTTTCTAATTTTTTAATTATTTTTCGAATCATTCATTCAACTTTAAGAAACAACAATTTATTTTCAAAAAGCATCAATTCATCATTCCAATTAATAATTATTTTTCGAGGAGTTGAAAAATATTTTTCCCGAATTTATAATTATTTTTTGAATTTTGATTTTTTTTTGAATTTTTAATTATTTTTTGCAATTTTTAAATAATTATTTCGAATTAATTATAAAAATAAAAGAATTATTCAATTAAATATCAACGTGGTGCAATCTGAAGCGTCGATCATATTGCTGTCGTGAATTTCCGAACAATCAGATGGTGGATCTGGTGATAGTTGACGTGGCTCGATTTGGGCACTCTGATCTCGTGCACGCATCGGGAGGTAAGTGTTTTCGCCACTTTCATGCTTGGTAGCTCAGATCCTCGGATTGTAGATCCGAGCGACGTGGCGCGACCAGAGGCGTCGATTCAGATCGACCGTGAATCATGAGGTGGTGTTTTTCGCCACTTTCCAGCTCGGTAGTTCGGATCCTCGGATTATAGATCTGAGGTACGTGGCATGATCTGAGCCATTGATGGAGATCAGGCGTAAATCATGAGGCGATGTTTTTCGCCCTTTTCCAGCTCGGTAGTTCGGATCCTCGGATTGTAGATCCGAGCTACGTGGCGTGCTCTGAGCCATTGATGGAGACTAGGTAAGAATCGTGAGGCGATGTTTTTTGCCCTTTTCCAGCTCGGTAGTTCGATCCTCCGATTGTAGATCCGAGCTACGTGGAGTGATGTGAGCCGTTGATGGAGATCAGATGCGAATCCTGAGGCGATGTTTTTCGCCATTTTCTAGCTCGGTAGTTCGGATCCTCGGATTATAGATCCGAGCTACGTTGCGTGCTCCAATCCATTGATGGAGATCAGGCGCGAATCATGAGGTGATGTTTTTTCGCCTTTTTCCAGCTCGGTAGTTCGGATCCTCGGATTGTAGATCCGAGCTACGTGGTGTGCTCTGAGCCGTTGATGGAGATTAGGCGAGAATCGTGAGGCGATGTTTTTTGCCCTTTTCCAGCTCGGTAGATCGGATCCTAGGATTGTAGATCCAAGCTACGTGGAGTGATGTGAGCCGTTGATGGAGATTAGACACGAATCCTGAGGCAATGTTTTTTTGCCATTTTCCAGCTCGGTAGTTCGGATCCTCGGATTATAGATCCGAGCTATGTTGCGTGCTCTGAGCCATTGATGGAGATCAGGCGTGAATCATGAGGCAATGTTTTTCGCCCTTTTCCAGCTCGGTAGTTCGGATCCTCAGATTGTAAATCCGAGCTACGTTGCGTGCTCTTAGCCGTTGATGGAGATCATGCACGAATCGTGACGCGTTGTTTTTCGCCATTTTCAAGCTCGGTAGTTTGGATCTTCGGATTGTAGATCCGAGCTATGTGGCATGATCTAAGCCGTTGATGGAGATCAGGCGCGAATCATGAGGCAATGTTTTTCGCCATTTTCTAGCTCGGTAGTTCAGATCCTCGGATTGTAGATCTGAGCTACGTAGAGTGCTCTGTGTCGTTGATGGAGATCAGGCGCAAATTGTGAGGGGATGTTTTTCGCCATTTTCTAGCTCGATAGTTCGGATCCTCGGATTGTAGATCCGAGCTACGTGGCATGATCTGAGCCGTTGATGGAGATCAGGCGCAAATCATGAGGTGATGTTTTTCGCCATTTTCCAGCTCGGTAGGTTGGATCCTCAGATTGTAGATCCGAGCTACGTGGGGTGCTCTGAGCCGTTGATGGAGATCAGGCGCAAATCGTGAGGCGATATTTTTTGCCATTTTCCAGCTCGGTAGTTCGGATCCTCGGATTGTAGATCCGAGCTACGTGGCATGATCTGAGCCATTGATGGAGATCAGGCGCGAATCCTGAGGCGATGTTTTTCGCCATTTTCTAGCTCAGTAGTTCGGATCCTCGGATTGTAGATCCGAGCTACGTGGCGTGATCTAAGCTGTTGCTGGAGATCAAGTGCGAATCTTGAAGCGATGTATTTTTGCCATTTTCCAGCTTGTTAGCTCAGATCCTCGGATTGTAGATCCGAGCTACGTAGCATGCTCTGAGCCGTTGACAGAGATCAGACACGAATCGCGAGGTGATGTTTTTCGCCATTTTCCAGCTCGGTAGTTCAGATCATTGGATTGTAGATCCGAGCTATGTGGCATGATCTGAGCCGTTGATAGAGATTAGGCACGAATCATGAGGCGATATTTCGTTCGTTCTTGTGTTCGTGTGGCTCGTGTTTCGTTCGTTCGTTGAATTCGTTCCCGGAAATCCGTTCCCGTTATTCTTGCGCTTTGCTTCGTTTTCGTCGTCAACTATAAGGCAAGTAACTTGTATTAATTTATGTTGCGAATACAAGTACTAAATACCACCTGTAATGTAGTTGTGTTCTAGAGACAAATTCTTGTGCAAAACTCCTGTTATATCTTGTCTCTATTCTGTTGACCCGCCCGTAGTTGTCTCATTACACACACGACATGAAATAATTTAGGGATAATAACTTCTTGATGTATACATGTATGTTGTTCGTATGATGTCGTATGCTTGATGTGTTAGGAGTAGTATAACTTGTTGTAGACTTGTAAAATACCCTATACCATGTTTCACCCTATACCATGTTTCTTGGACATCTAGTATACTATATTTCATGTTTTATTATGATTTGGATGTGTTTCATAAAACTAGTTGATTTCATGATTGAAGAAAATTTCAAATTTTGTTGTAACCCCATTTTTGTTCAGTATTTTAGACCCTATTAAGATCAGTATATGAAAATTATTTGTGAAGATGAATTATAAAGGATTCTGTCTACTTTTCAGAATTTCTTACAGATCTCAGTTTCGAATTATGAGTTGCAAGTTATGACTATTTTACTATAGATGTGTTTAAAATTCTAGATCCAGTTTTTATATGAATTATGTACGGAAATTTATTTTTCTACTGATGTTAAAAATAATATTTTGATCTAATATTTTGCTGAGTACAACTAGACTTGATTGGGATTAACTCCTAATTTTTGTGGATTTAATTGATTACTTTTATAAAATATTATATACTTGCAAACAACTACTATACTGGTAGAATTTTCATACTGTTCAGTAAAGAAATATAATTTCGACCTGATTCTATTTGCTTTCTATAAAAACTTTGTGAATATGAATTGTAGCCTACTGTTTCTATTTTATCACCCTTTTGACGGATCTGGATTTCAATTTATATTTTGTAAGATATTGCTATTTTAGTACTGCAGTGTTTATGATTCCAGATTTACAAAACTACTGTATCTTGCTGCTTTCTGATTTTACTTGACTATTCTATCTATGTTGAAAAATTATGAAAATTTATTTTCTGATACTAAACATACTAGGGAATACCCTAGATTTTTCTTGGATTTAATCAATTTGTTTTTATGTTGTTTTACTGTTCTTGAATAGAAATTTCTGATTTCTGGCTGAACACGTTTTCTAGATACAATTCTGTTTTGAGTCTTGTTTTTCTAAAATACCGTATGACTTATATATATTTTCTGGATTCGGCCGAGAGTTTATTTTCCATATTTTCTGACAGATCCAGGTTTGCACATGTGTGGCAACGGGAATCCCAGATTTAGTGCAGTACTGTCTTGCTGTCTTGAACTAGTATTTTCGTTGTCCTAATCTTTTAAGAGTTGTCTTCCACCTGTACATGTTTATCTTTCACTCTGAACCTGTTACTTGTTTATGCCATGTTATTCTTGCCCTATTTTACGTATATGCATGTTTAATAATAATAACAAGTAATCAAGCCGGGGTTAAGGGAAAGACCATGGTAATGGACAATATAGGTATGTGTACTCAGAAGGGGGCCCGTGTTTCCCATTTTATATTTGATTCATGCTGATACATGAACCTGTTGCACTTTATGTTTGATTCATAAATCTGTGGATTCGTGAACCTGTTGTACTTTATGCTTTGATGCATTGACCTGTAGGTTCGTGTACCTGATACCTGTTGATGCATGAATCGGTTGATTCGTGTACCTGTTTGATTCATGAACCTGTTGATGCATGAATCGGTTGATTCATGAACTTTTATGATTCACAAAATGTTCCTGCTACCTGTTACATGACGCCTGAGTACATGACCCTATAGAAATCCACCACTAGATCTAAACGTAATTTGCATGTAAGTAGCAACCATGTGGTAAAAACCTGGAATGCACGAAGTGCTATTTAGATAGTGATAAATACAAGACTTGACATGTATATGCTACCTGATACCTGTTTACATGATACCTATACATGCTACCTGACACCTGTTAAATGTTTACTTGCTTGCATGATACCTGTTACCTATCACATGTTATATACACCTGTTATCTCACCACTTGATTCTGTGCATGATTCATTTTTTTTGCCATGTCTATTCCATGGTATGTTGTTTATTCTTTTCCTGTACTTGTGCTTGCACTACAAGCAGACCGTAACTTGCATTTACAGGAGTTTTGTTTCTTTTTCTTTTTCCTGCAATTTATTTAAGTTACAGATTATGGCGATCAGCTGCCCGATGGAGTAGGTGATCTAAGATTCTTGTTGCTAGAGTTCTTGCTATAATTTACTTTCCTGCTATTTTGAATAAGTTTATCTGTTACATGGATTATTTTGTATTGGGCAATGTGACACAGAATTATTGACTTGTTAAGATCTGGTTTATTTGAGATTATTAAATTTTGTTTCAAGTATATTCCTATTGGTATATTGATTCAGTTATGCATGCGTGGTTGACTTCTCTTGCTTCCTACTATGATTATTCCTGTGAAATATTGTAAAGATCCGAACAGTTTATGGATGATGAAAATCATTCGCTGGACTTAGACACATATCCGTATTCTGTATTCTCTTTTGGGAAGCGGGGCGTGACAAAGTTTTTTAGTGGTATCAGAGCCCAGGTTTGGCTAATGTATTAGTTCGGCTGATATATTAGACAAGCTTGGCTCGATCTGGGATTTGCTCAACAGTACACAGACCATGCATACATGAATGAATTATAATCAACATTGATCTGGATGCTAATTGTTTTTGATCTTGTACAGACCATGGCTCGCAGAGGTTCTACTTCTCGTCTTCAGGAAGATCAACCCTGGCTTGATGCCGTTACCAATGTGTCAGAACAGTTGGTCAATATGCACCAAAACCGCAGTGACCTTGTGATGGCTGCTTTGGAACCTACTCAGGTTCTGCCTCCCGCTGTGCCTATGCAGGCAGCTCTCCCTCCTCGCCCGGGCACAGTCACAAATTTCATAAGGCTGCATCTTGATAGATTCTCCAGCACTAAGACACCTTTGGAGGCAGAATAGTGGTTGATCCGGACTGAGCAGTTGCTTTTGGTAGCACGAGTTGCAGATGCTGATAGAGTGGATGTGGTAGCCATCCAACTGGTGGACTTGACTCACATTTGGTGGAGGTCTGAGTCCAAAAGGATCGAACAACCGATTACTTGGGCCACACTTACTAGGAGTTTCTTGGAGAAGTTCTTCCCTAGCAGCACTCGAGTTGAAATGGAACAACAGTTTCTGGCCCTGAAACTGGTTGGTGTTGTTCTGTTATTGGAAATTTGTTACATATTGTCCATGCAATGTTGTAACATGAGACTTTCTTGAAATAGGGCTCTAGGTCTGTGGATGAGTATGCAGCGGAATTTACAAGACTTAGCCGCTTTGCAGCCGTTTTTGTGGCGAACGAAGAGGATAGGGCTCGTAGATTCACGCTGGGACTTGAGCGAGATATTAAGGTGTAGCTCGTCTCCCTTCGCTTGCAGTACTTATGCTGAAGCTCTTGAGACAGCTCGAGCTCAGGAGTAGGCTCGGGGTGGGTTGGCTCCTCCCTAGCGGACTGTTTCCGCTGCTCCTGCTAGGCCTTTTGGTGGGCCGATTCCAAGGCCTGTTCCAGCCCATCAAGTCAGGTCAGCTCCCTACCCGCCTACTATTCCTATGGGAAATGGTTTCTGCGACTTTTCCCAGATTCCAGGGCACATGCGCAGAGATTGCAGCCGTGCTAGTCGTCGCTGTTTTGGATCTGGTGCTAATGACAATTTAGTGCAGGATTTCCCGCAGCAGAAGATGGCTCTTCCAACCGGGGTTCTAGTTCAGCAGGTAGCCCCAGCTCGTGGTCCTGTCAGGCCACCGCTTCCTCCTCAGCACCAGATTGTCGGTCAGAGGACCATTGTGCCCAGGAGAGGTCAGGCTTTCAACTTGACTGCTGCTGATGCTGAGACAGCAGAGGGTGTTGTTGCAGGTATGCTTTTGCATTTTGTTGTTTTTGTTGTTTCCCTTTTGGTTCTTTCTTTGTCTTGCATCATTCTTTCATATTATCTTTCGGCATTGTGTTTCCCTCACCCTTGATCATCAATTCTTTTTTTTTCCGGTCCTTTTGATTCTATCTTAGGTGTTGTCCTTGTTTGCTCTTTTCCTGCTCTTCTTCTCTTTGATTCCGGGGCAATCCATTCCTTCGTCTCTTCCCGCTTCATGGCTCGCCATCAGTTGGAGTGCAGCATCATGTCAGAGGCTTGGAACATTGTGACATGTGGTGGTGTTGTCATTTGTTCCCGGGAGTGCAAGAAGTGTCCCGTGATTATTGGCAGCGCAGATTTCAAGGCTGACTTGATTGTAATTAGGAATTCAGGATTCAATGTCATTCTCGGTATGGATTGGTTGGGTGAATCCCATGCCATTATTGATTGTCGTGCCAAGAAAGTTGTATTCCGAATCCCAAGTCACGTAGAGTTTGAGTTCCATGTCGGGGAGATGCTCCTTGGCCGAGCTGAGATTGCCGTTGATCAGGAGGTTTGTGCGATGGAATTGCATTCAGGCTGTGAGGCTGCGCTTCTAGTAGTGTGGGATTTCCTAGATTTTTTTCCAGCGGAGTTGCCTGGCTTACCCCCTGATAGGGATGTGGAGTTCGGTATTGAAGTTCAGCCTGGTACGATGCCGATATCGAAGAGTCCCTACAGGATGGCACCGGTTGAGTTAGTAGAGCTTAAGGTGCAGATTCAGGAGTTACTGAATTTGGGATTCATTAGACCCAGTGTTTCGCCGTGGGGTGCTCCAGTCCTTTTTGTCAACAAGAAGGATGGTAGTCGTCGACTGTGCGTTGATTATAAGAAACTGAATAGTGTTACTGTGAAAAAACCGGTATCCGTTGCCCAGGATCGATGACTTCTTTGATCAGTTGAGCGGAGCTGCTGTTTTCACGAAGTTGGTTCTTCGTTCCGGATATCATCAGGTCACACTAAAGGCGACTGATGTACAGAAGACTGCGTTCAGGACCATGTTGGATCCTGTAGGCAAGGCAAGAAACACTAGGGGGGTGAATAGTGTTCTATAAAAAATTAATTGCGAAATTAAACTTTTCTTTTGACCAGTCGACTTGAAAAGAAAAACCAGTCGATTGAGGCGACAGTTAAGAAGAGTATTTTAAGACGAGTCTGTTCAGTCGACTTATAGAAGAGCCAGTCGACTTACCAGACAAGTTTTCAGAGAGTAAGTAGTACAAGTCTGACCAGTCGACTTAAAAGGAGACGCAGTCGACTGTCCAGACTAGTTTCACAGAGAACTTAAAAAGCAAGTAAATGAAATGCAAGTTCAAAGAGATACAACCACAGAGTACACACAATGTATCCGGTTCGGTCCTCCCGACCTACATCTAGTCCTCAAGCAACCCACTTGAGATTTTTCACTATTCTTGAAAAGTACAAGAATACCCTACAGCATTGGACAACAACCTTGTCCAACCCGTAGTCCTCTCTCACCACTAGAAAGAGCAACCCACTCTTCCACCAAGAGTGAAAACCTGACTCTACACCCTAGAACCCTACTCTCCAACCGAGAGGAAAAGAAAACAATAAAATTGTTTACAATCAACCTATAGACTTATTGTGATTGTGATTTTGTACGCGGCTATTTGGTCGACTTCTGAATTCAGTCCAAAACGAAATCGATGTTATGCTGGACTGAAAATAGAGAACCAAGACTTAGTGAATTTGAAAACTTTTCTTTCTTGAAAGCAAAATAAAATTTTTTCTCAAAAATGATTGGAACTTTTCCATGGTGATTCTAAGGCTCTATTTATAGAGTAGAATCCCTGGACGTTGTAAAAAATAGTTCCTACAACTGTTTAACAACGGATAATAACGGATAAGTTTTTTTAAATTTCGAAAATACAAGTTTTGAAATCAGTAAACTGTTGAAACGACTTGAACAGTCGACTAGGTTGCCGTTATGAGTCGACTGGCCAGAGTTTGAAGAAGATTAGACAGTTTTGTACAGATTCAGTCGACTGATCCTTAACGGCAGTCGACTGGTACTCAACAGCTGATCTAGTTCAAGCTGTTTCGACCTTTAGATTTTGTAAAACACACAGTTATAAAAATTATCTGTGAGTGTGTGTGTATGTGACAAGGCTGTACATCAATCTAAGACTCAACAAAGAGAAAAAAATTACATTTTACAAGACACACAAACTATAAGACATTGAAGCTTTGGTCTTGATTTGAGTCTTAAGTCTTGAGTGAAGCTTTAGCCATTGTCTTTATATGAAGCTTTGCTTTGACTTGCTTGATCAATTTGCTTTGAGGCCTTTGTGTATCCTACATGATAAACTTTGATACAACCTGCAATATATGAGAAATAGCACAACAAACTTTGCATTGTGTTGTAATCATCAAAATCAAGAATCAACATTCTCCCTCTTTTTGATGATGACAACACAATAGCTTACAATAATAGAAATAGATATTACACATGCTCCCCCTATCAAATGTACAACATGCATAGGTTTAAAAAACATGCACAAAGATATGCTACTCAAAACATGCACAAAATAACACAAAGCAACACAAAGAGCTATATTTCTGCCCCTTTGTCATCAACAAAAAATGGAGGAAAAAACCACAAAAAGTACATAGCAAAATGACAAACAAAGACAAATTTATACATAGAAAGAGAATATTCTTAGTTCAAACGGTTACATAACAAATAGAAAATGCAACAATAAGTAGGAAATACATAGAAAAAATATAAAAATAGTAGCTCATCAATTTTCATCATCTTCATCTTGGCCACCATGAGTGGGAGGAGGAAACTGAGTGGTGAACAGGTGGGTAAGATGGGAAATATTTGACTTAAGAACATCTTGACGATCCATTATATAATTGACAGCATGATAAATACTGCGAGGATCATCAAAATCTGCTCGAGGACGAGAGGAACTAGAGGCTGAAGACGGACGGGCTGAAGTAGCTAAAGGAACAGGAAGGGAACTCCTAGAAGGAGACCTAGGTGGAGAAGAGAGAAGCTTCATGCGTGCTAAACTTGCATGATCAAAAGAGTCATAGTGCTTTACTACATTTGTCTCAGCATCGAGGTCAACACCATAAGCACAAAAGACTAAAGTAAGAAAGGCACCAAAAGGAAGAAATAAAGTATGAGCCTTATGAAGCCTAGAGAAAATGACACGACCCCAATTGATATTAATTTTGCCGAATATTGCATAAATGGCTTGTTGCAACTCCATGGAATACTGATCATAACTCCCTATTTTGAGAATGATATTGTATGATAGTATACGTGCAACAAGTTTTGCAACAGGGGTAATGGACCTATTGGACATAGGGGGTCCATGATTCGGCAAATAAATTTTAGATAAAGTGGTGGCATCATCCATCTCAATTTCTCCTAAGTCAAGCCCTTCATCATCTAAACCCAAAATAAGATTGAACTTTTCAGAGGTGAGTTTTATCTTCTTATTTTTGACAGAAGTATAGATGAAAATCTCACTACCATCATCCGATTGAACAACCTTCATATTTGTATAAAACAAATAGATGAGTTGAGGGTAGTAGTAGGGTTGATTTGCTAAGGACAAAAACTCATAAAGACCACATTGTTGAAACAAAGATATGAGATTAAACCTTTCAAGATCGAAAAAATTTACAAACCGACCCGGGAAAATCATAATGGAACACATTATGTACCATTTCTCAACAAGGTCGGGACTTCTAAGATATTGGATATAGTTCCTAGAAGATGAACCCTCCTCTACATGAGAGGTTTTTGATCTCTTAGGAGCCATGAAGAACAAAACTCTCAAACAAAAAGAGGGAAGGAAGTATACCAACAAAGAGACTCTAGAAGAATCAAAAGAGCTTCAAGTGGACTTGAACACCACAAGAAATCAGAGGAGTTGGAGCTTCAAATGACTGGAAATTGACAGCAGCAGCAGCAGAACCAGTGACTTATCTTCTTTAGATCTGGGAGACAAAGATAAGGTAAAAGTGAAAGAAACGGGGGGTAGGTTTAGGGTTTTTACACAGAAATGTATGGCTGAGATCAAGGAGAGGGATAGCAGCGGCTCAGATATGGTCAAAGAACAGTAAAAAAAGTGAACAGTCGCCTCAAAAGATGTGCCAAAATTCGAATTTGAAGAAAACTGATTCGTGACAGACGACTAGTATTAATGGGCAGTCGACTTAGTCGAGAGTCAAAATAGAAAATTGAATATAACATTAATACAACTGGTTAGTAGACTGGGTACTGTGCACAGTCGACTGTCCAGAGCATAAAACTCAGACAAAAATTAGAAAAATAAAAGATACTTGGCAGTCGACTGAACAATACTTGTAAATCGACTTACCAGAGAAAAAATTCAAGAAACATCATGAAAACTACAAATCCCTAGTTCTCTTCTTAAGGTGATAAAAGTGTCTTCCTTAAAAGGTTTGGTAAAAATGTCAGCTACCTGTTTATCAGTAGAAATAAAGTTTAAAGAAATGTCTCCCTTTAAAACATGATCACGTAAAAAATGATGTTGAATATCAATATGTTTCGTACGTGAGTGTTGAACCGGATTTTTAGATAAGTTAATGGCACTGGTATTATCACATATTATTGAAGGTCTTTCAAATGAAATACCATAGTCTAATAGGGTTTGTTTCATCCACAAAATTTGGGCACAAGCCAAACTTGCAGCGATATATTAAGCTTCTGTAGTAGATAGGGATACTGAATTTTGCTTCTTACTGCACCAAGAGACTAGTGAATGTCCCAAATAGTGACATGTCCCACTAGTGCTCTTGCAGCCAGTTTTACTACTGGCAAAATCCGCATCACTATATGACAAAAGTTGAAAGTTATCGGTGCGTGGATAAAATAGACCATAATCAGACGTGCCTTTAATATATCTTAAAATGCGTTTCATAGCTTTTAAGTGAGACTCTTTAGGACTCGCCTGATATCTAGCACACAAACATACACTAAACATAATATCGGGTCTACTAGCAGTTATATATAAGAGTGAGCCAATCATACCTCGATAGAGTTTTTGATCGACACTCTTACCTAATTCATCTTTGTCAAGGGTAGTGGTAGTAGCCATAGGTGTGATCTTACTACTCGTGCTATCCATGTTAAACCGTTTGAGTAATTCCTTAGCATATTTTTCTTGATTAATAAATATGTCATTATGTGACTGCTTAATTTGTAGTCCAAGGAAATAATTAAGTTCACCCATGTGACTCATTTCAAACTCATTTTTCATGGTGTTAGCAAACTCTTGACATAGATTACTATTAGTAGAACCGAAAATTATATCATCAACATATATTTGTATGATTAAAATATCATTCTTAATTCTTCTAATAAACAAAGTAGTACATACTTTACCTATTTCAAAACCAGTTTCTAAAAGAAAAGTCTTCAATCGATCATACCAAGCACGAGGTGCTTGTTTAAGACCGTATAAAGCCTTTTTCAATTTAAAAACGTGGTTTGGGAATTGTTCATGTTCAAAACCTGGTGGTTGTTTAACATAAACATCTTCCTTTATAAAACCATTAAGGAACACACTTTTAACATCCATTTGAAAGAGTGTAAAATTCATAAAACAAGCAAAAGATAATAAGAAACGAATTGATTCTCATCTAGCAACAGGAGCATATGTTTCATCAAAATTTATGTCTTCTTCTTGATTATACCCTTGAGCAACTAGTCTAGCTTTGTTCCTAACAACTCGTCCTGATTCATCTAACTTATTCTTGAATATCCATTTGGTACCAATTATAGTATGATCAGGAGGTCGTGGAACTAAATCCCATACATCATTCCTTATGAATTGGTTTAACTCATCTTGCATGGCATTCATCCAAAATTCATTCTCACACGCTTCTTGTATATTCTTCGGTTCAAAATCCGACAAGAAGGCTGTGTGAGATATCATGTTAACATGTGATCTCGTCTGAATACCATGTGAAATGTCACCAATTATTAAGTCATGAGGATGATCACTAACTTCAACAAAAGACTTTGGTAAAGTTGGAGACATCACAACAGGGTCAGTCGACTTGACAAGTCCATTAGTCGACTGATTTACAGCAGTCGACTTGACTTCCTTATCGATCGACTAATCCGCAAGACTAGTTTGTTCTAAAGATGTAATTACTTTATTTAAAGGTGATGAATTAGTCTCATCATCTTAATTAAAGTCGATGAAGACAGAGATTCATCAAATGCAACATGCATGGATTTTTCAATAGTCATTGTTGACTTGTTGAAGATTCTATATGCCTTACTCCTATTTGAGTATCCTACAAAGATACCCTCATTAGATCTAGGATCAAACTTATCTAAATTATCCTTAGTGTTCAGAATAAAACACTTACATCCAAATATTTTAAAGTAAGAGACCTTAGGAATTATATCGAAAAATAGCTCATAACATGTTTTCTTTAGCTTAGGCCTAATCAAAATTCTATTTAAAACATAACAAGCTGTAGCTACGGCTTCAGCCAAAAAATACTTAGGTAAATTGCTTTCAACAGGTATGGTACGTGCACATTCTTGCAAAGTCCTATTCTTTCTTTCAACCACTCCATTTTGTTGTGAAGCTCTATAAAATACAAACGAATGAGTTATACCATTCTTATTGCAATATTCTGCAAACGTTTCATTTTCAAATTCTCCACCATGATCACTTCTAATAGTGACTATGGTTAGAGACTTTTGATTTTGAATTCGTTTACAAAAATTAGCAAATTCTTCAAAAGCATCATTCTTATATTTTAAAAAGAAAGTCCAATTGAATCGTGAAAAATCGTCTACTAAAACAAATACATACCTACTTTTATTTAAAGAAGCAACTCTAGTAGGGCCAAATAAATCAATGTGAATTAATTCGAGCGGCCTACTAGTAGAAATTACTTTTTTTGTTTTAAATGTAGATTTAATTTGTTTACCTAGTTGACATGCATTACATAACTTATCCTTGTTAAAGAATAGTCTTGGCAGTCCTTTAACTAGGTTGTACTTAGACAATTTAGAGAGATTTTTCATATTTATATGGCCAAAACGTCTATGCCAAAGCTAAGAATCATTATTAGAAGCTACTAAGCAACAATTATTCGAAAACTCATATGCTTTTAAACACAATTCATAAATGTTATTTTTCCTAAAACCTTGAAAAATTATATTTTGCATGGTAGAATCATAAATTAAAAATGTATCTTTTTCAAACATGATTTTATAATCCTTATCACATAGTTGGCTAATACTTTATAGGTTATGCTTAAGTCCACTAACTAATAAGACATCTTCTATAGAGGGGTTAGTGTGCTTACCGACCATACCAATTCCTATGACCTTTCCTTTATTGTTGTCACCAAATATTACTGTTCCTCTATCAATGTCTTGTATGGAAGATAGGAGGTTGGCATGACCAGTCATGTGCTTCGAGCATCCGATGTCAAGTATCCAACGATCTCTCTTAGGTACCTATAAAATATTCAATGTGAATATGGTAACCTTTTCATTGGGTCCAAAATAGATTAGTTTGTGAGAAACCAAACCCATGATGAGTTTGATTTTCCACCATAAGCAGAAATATAATTAGCAGAATTACATACAGTAAGCATATATGAATTAATATAAGCAATTCTATCTTTTAAACTCATGTTGACTGGAACCCATACATATTTGCTCTGTCCAGTCGACTTTACAACACCTTTCAGTTGACTTTTACTATTATTCAATCGAGTGGGAGGTAGTATAGGTCGACTTATCTGAAGTATTTGTCGTTGAATGAGACTCAGTACCTCTGGACAGGCGACTGGTGGCTGGGTGCAGTCGACTTGTCTGAACTTTAAATTTGCCTTTATCATAAAAACTTACAGTTTTAGGTTTTTCAAAAAACTCATAAAGTTTATGCTTAACACTGGAAATAGATACAGGTGTATTTACACTAGTGTTTTTAGAAGAATGAGATTTTTCAAGGGACTTTTTAAAACCAAGTCCAAACTTTTGACTAGATTGCACTTGATTTTGAAGAACATCATTTAAATTCTCTTTTCCTTTATTAAATTTAGATACGTTCTTGGATATCTCTTCATAATTTTTCTTTAGAGATTCAAGATCCATATCTAAACTTGAAACACGAGAATTTAAGTATTTTACTTCTTTATCAAGGTTAAGATTCTCTTGAGAAAGTGTTTGATGAACTTTTCTTTTTTTAGTTCTTGAAAAATTTTGTTGAAAGCATCAAGTAAATCATTAGAATCATAGTCATTACTTGATTTTGAGATGCCATAAAACACACGTTTGCAACCTCATTTGTCTCATCAATTTCTTCTTCCGACGAAGAATCACTGTCATCCCAAGTTGCTTGGTATGCCTTTTTGTTCTTCACGAACTTGTTCTTTGTATACTTGTCCTTTTTGAAGTTGGATGCCTTTTCCTTAGATTTTGCGTTCTCTAGTGGGCAATCCTTCTTCATATGGCCTGTCTTGTTACACCTGAAACAAGTTGGAGGTTCATTCGATTTCTTAAATTTTGAATTAAACTTGCATTTTCTTAGGAACTTTTTGAATTTTCTCGTGAATATGGCAATTTCTTCCTTATTTTCTTCTTCATCCTCGGAGTCCAATATGGCTTTGAATGCTAATGTCTTTTTCTTTGATTGTTGTGATTCAGCATCCTTCTTGTGCTCTTCAAGTTGTACCTCATAAGCCATAAGATTTCCCACAAGATTCTCAAGAGAATGTTGTGTTAAATCATTGGCCTCTTCTATGGCGGTGATCTTCTTCTTCCATTCGGGGTTAGTGCACGAAGTACCTTCCTCACCATCTTGGCTTGAGTGTACATCTTCCCAAGTGCCACAAGTGAATTGGTAATGACTGTGAACCTTGTAATCATCTCGGACACATTCTTATTCTCCTTCATGCGGAATATTTCAAACCCTGTGAACAAGAACAGATATTTTAGATTCTTTTACTTTATTTGTTCCTTCATGAGTTACCTCGAGTGTGTGCCAAATTTGATGTGCGGTTGTTGCATTGGACACACGGTTGAACTCATCCTTTGTAAGGGCACAAAATAGTGTGTTCATCGCCTTTGCATTGTTCATTATTTGGTTCTTCATGTCGTCGTTCCATTGTGCATATGGAATGGTAGGAGCGATGTACTCAGTCTCCGTCATGTTCCATATCTCATAGTTGATGGACTGAAGGTAAATCTTCATTCTACACTTCTAATAGTTGTAATTGGTTCCATCGAAGAGGGGTGGCCTTTGTGTAGATTGGCCTTCATGGTATTGATTTGCATTAGAAGTAGTTGCCATTGCACTCAACCAGGCTCTGATACCAAGTGTTGGATCCTGTAGACAAGGCAAGAAACACTAGAAGAGGGGGGGGGTGAATAGTGTTCTATAAAATATTAATTGCGGAATTGAACTTTTCTTCTGACCAGTCGACTTGAAAAGAAAAACCAGTCGACTGGGGCGACAGTTAAGAAGAGTATTTTAAGACGAGTCTGTTCAGTCGACTTATAGAAGAACCAGTCGATTTATCAGACAAGTTTTTAGAGAGTAAGTAGTGCAAGTCTGACCATTCGACTTAAAAGGAGACGCAGTTGACTGGCCAGACAAGTTTCACAGAGAACTTAAAAAGCAAGTAAATGAAATGTAAGTTCAAAGAGATACAACCACAGAGTACACACGATGTATCCTGGTTCGGTCCTCCCGACCTACATCCAGTCCCCAAGCAACCCACTTGAGATTTTCCACTATTCTTGAAAAAGTACAAGAATACCCTACGACGTTGGACAACAACCTTGTCCAACCCGTAGTCCTCTCTCACCACTAGAGAGAGCAACCCACTCTTCCACCAAGAGTGAAAATCTGACTCTACACCCTAGAGCCCTACTCTCCAACCGAGAGGAAAAGAAAATAATAAAATTGTTTACATTCAACCTATAGCCTTGTTGTGATTGTGATTTTGTACGTGGCTATTTGGTCGACTTCTGAATTCAGTCCAAAACGAAATCGATGTTATGCTGGACTGAAAACAGAGAATCAAGACGTAGTGAATTTGAAAACTTTTCTTTCTTGAAAGCAAAATACTTAAACTTTTTCTCAAAAATGCTTGGATGTTGTAAAAACAGTTCCTACAACTGTTTAACAATGGATAATAAGGGATAAAAATTTTTAAATTTCGAAAATACAAGTTTTGAAATCTGTAAACTATCGAAATGACTTGAATAGTCGACTGGGTTACCGTTATGAGTCGACTGGCCAGAGTTTAAAGAAGATCAGACAGTTTTGTACAGATTCAGTCGACTGGTACTCAAAAGCTGATCTTGTTCAAGCTGTTTCGACCTTTAGATTTTGTAAAACACACAGTGATAAAAGTTATGTGTGAGTGTGTGTGTGTGTGACAAGGCTGTACATCAATCTAAGACTCAACAAAGAGAAAAAATTACATTTTACAAGACACTGAAGCTTTGGTCTTGTAATACCCTGATTTTTCATTTATGAAAATTATTATTTTGTATTATTAATTTGTACGTATTGTGCACGTGCAATCTTGTGGTATAAATTTTTATAATTATTTTCATTACATAAACAAATGAGTATACATATATATGTCTTTTCTATTGTTTTTTTTTACTAAAGCCTATTTTTAAAAGAAAGCATAAGTATTTCTTTATTTTGAGCCCAATCTAATTTATTTTTAAATATAAACTATTTTGGCCCACTAAATAAAAGCCCATCAATTTATTTTCTCTTTTAATTCTTACAACTTGTAGTGTAGACAATTTTATAGACTTTTATAAAAAAAAATAAATGTACAACATTTTAGAATAGGGGGCTTTAGAGACACGTGCATTGCACTAGCACGTGTTTGTGCTTGTTCTTTTTGAGGCCGGATAGGAATGGAAGGGAAAAAGAGAGACTGGAGTTTGTGGGAGGTGGTTTTATGGTCATGGTTGGTTACTACAACTTCCCATTTAATCCTAGCTCTTGTTTCTTAACTCCTAGATCAATCCTAGCCTTCTATTTGTCCCAAATTCTTGTATAAATACCCCTCCCTAGCCTAACTATCCTTACACTTCTCATTCATCAAACCTATAATGAAAGAAAATAATCATTAGTAGTAGATTGTTGTTTTGGTAGATAGTGAGAATAAAAGATTGAGAGTTGAGTGTGCTTGCATTTCAAGGAGGCCGGCAACACATCAAGAAGGCTCGGTTTGCACTCACGCAAGGAGGAGAAGTACTCTTTGGCAAGCTCAAACTAGGAGGAGAAGGGCTCTTTCATTCTAGGAGTTGTTTTGTGGGTTTTCTCTCCAAATTAGGTGGGTAATTTTCCTTACTTCTAATTCTAGTCACCATGCTAGGAATGATGACTTAATTTGCTTGAAAGAAACTAATAAGAGTACATTAAATTTGAAAAAGGACTTGTTAGATGATATAATTAATGCTTGGTAGATTGAATGTTAACTTGTCATGAATCTTAATGTTGTAGCACAAATTGTCTTGTAGTTATGGAAATGTTAAATTGGGATTATGATAATGGAGAAATTGAATATGAAATTGCTAGTGGGTGAAATTATTTTTTTATGCACTAAATGAACTATTGTGACATTGGTTCTAATGTATAAATTTGTCCTATGCATTGGGTTAATGAAAGAGGGAAAAATAGGGATTTATAATTATAATGTGATTTATAAATACAAAATTTGTGCTTGAGAATTGTCAAATTGAAATATGGAAAGAGTAGTATAGAATTTAACTTATTGTATGAGAAATGTATGTTTTATTAGTGAGAAAATTATTTTAAAAATACTAGTGTTAATTTAAGATGAAATTAGTATTCTGGAGAATTACATGACTTTTTGTGCAAGAAAAATGAAGAAAAGAGCTTGTGAACATTGAATTTATTTAATGAAACAGAGAGTCGAGATGAATAGATTTCAAATTGTATTTGTGACAACCTGAGCCTATAGCTCAAGTGGTCGGTCGCTTTGGCGGTACTGTAGCGTGGGCGTGTGTCTCTGGGGTCGCTGGTTCGATACCTTGTGTCTACCTTCTTTTTGTGTGGGTTGAAAAAATAACCCAACATCGAACAAAGAGTATAATACTCTCTGACTCCTCTTCATATTGCTAGCGCGCATTCGGCCTAGTGGCTAGTGCGTGGGGTTGTCTTCTCTAAGGTTGCCGGTTCGATTCTGGTTATAGCCAGAATACTTTTTTTTTGACAAATTGATTTTTGGGGGCTTTCTTGATGTATAAAAATTCCAAAAAAAATACTTTTATTATTCTAAAATCATATACAACCTATGAAAATTAATTGGGAGTTATTGGACTAAAATAAAGTATATTTTTGAGGTGAAATCGTATTCGAACTATTGTTTCTTACCTTTATAATTTAATAAAAATGCGTGATTTCATGAGGTGATTAATATAAATGTTAAAAAGAAAAATTGATAAAGGAAAATATAATTCTGATTTTTTGTATGGGTTATTTTGTCAAAAGAGTAGTGTGACAATAGTGATTTTGAGAATATTTACTTTGACTAGATATTTTCGTAATATAATCTTAATGTGAAAATAAATGTTGGTTATTGAAATGCATGATTTACAATTGAACTATATGTATGAAATTTTGATTCATGAAAAGATTGGAAATTGTTTAATTGGAAAAGAGAATTCTTCTTGAGCATGAAAAACTCAATATGAGAATTTTGAATTGAAATTGAAAATTAGGGTGTAGCCAAGACTCACATCGGCAATTGAAAGAAATGAGATATGATAATTGAATTGAAAAGATCAAGTTTGGGTCATTGTGAAATTAAAGAAATAAGATCGGTGTTAGTGAGAGTGCTGACCCTAAGAGATCGATTTTGTTCATGATTTCATTAAGTTAAGGATTAGTACATAGTGAAGGTGTGATGAAAGTGAGAGAAAAACACAAGTATGAGGGCCTCGAGTCTACGATGTGGGTGTGATTCACAGTTTGTCTTCACGATACGTCGTGACATGATGTGGGCACTACTCCGGAATTATCGGGATCTTGGTGACGCTTGTGGGGTGTTTGGTGACTGCGAGAGGATCGTGTGACATGATGGAGGCTGAATTGTCCATAGGTTATCTTCACGATGCATTGTGACATGACGTGGAATTCCCCTCCAGGTTGTCTGTACATGAGCTCGTTACTCATAGAACATCTAGGATACTTACTGTAGTTACAGTAGTAGATTAAGTCATGATGAGGGATTGAACCCTACAAGATGAAGAACGAATAAGAGGCTTGCCCTCGGACCTATGTAGTATGGGATGCATAGAATCCGAACAAGTGCGCATTAGTGTCATAAAATATAAATAACTGCATTAGGGACTAAGTGCACAATCACAACACGACATCAATAGGATATTTTCCCTTAGTTTGATTTGTGAATAAGTTTGTGTTTGTTAAGTATGGAAAATCATTATACTGTTTCCAGCATAGAGATGATGGTCGTGTATAATATTCGTCAGTTGAATACACAGTTTTTGTATGTAGGACAAATGACATGATAATAAATGTTGGTTATTGAAATGCATGATTTACAATTGAACTATATGTATAAAAATTTGATTCATGAAAAGATTGGAAATTGTTTAATTGGAAAAGAGAATTCTTCTTGATCATGAAAAACTCAATATGAGAATTTTGAATTGAAATTGAAAATTAGGGTGTAGCCAAGACTCACACCGGCAATTGAAAGAAATGAGATATGATAATTGAATTGAAAAGATCAAGTTTGGGTCATTGTGAAATGAAAGAAATAAGATCGGTGTTAGTGAGAGTGCTGACCCTAAGAGATCAATTTTTTTCATGATTTCTTTAAGTTAAGGACTAGTACATAGTGAAGGTGTGATGAAAGTGAGAGAAAAACACAAGTATGAGGGCCTCGAGTCTACGATGTGGGTGTGATTCACAGTTTGTCTTCACGATGCGTCGTGACATGATGTGAGTACTACTCCGGAATTATCGGGATCTTGGCGATGCTTGTGGGGTGTTTGGTGACTGCGAGAGGATTGTGTGCCATGACGGAGGCTGAATTGTCCATAGGTTGTCTTCATGATGCATTGTGACATGACGTGGGATTCCCCTCCAGGTTGTCTGTACATGAGCTCGTTACTCATAGAACATCTAGAATACTTATCGTAGTTACAGTAGTAGATTAAGTCATGACGAGGGATTGAACCCTACAAGATGAAGAACGAATAAGAGGCTTGCCTTCGGACCTATGTAGTATGGGATGCATAGAATCCGAACAAGTGCACATTAGTGTCATAAAATATAAATAACTGCATTAGGGACTAAGTGCACAATCACAACACGACATCAATAGGATATTTCCCTTAGTTTGATTTGTGAACAAGTTTGTGTTTGTTAAGTATGGAAAATCATTATATTGTTTCCGGCATAGAGAGGATGGCCGTGTATAATATTCGTCAGTTGAATAAACTGACGTACCCACAGTTTTTGTATGCAGGACAAATGGCATGATAATAAATGTTGGTTATTGAAATGCATGATTTACAATTGAACTATATGTATGAAATTTTGATTCATGAAAAGATTGGAAATTGTTTAATTGGAAAAGAGAATTCTTCTTGAGCATGACAAACTTAATATGAGAATTTTGAATTGAAATTGAAAATTAGGGTGTAGCCAAGACTCACATTGGCAATTGAAAGAAATGAGATATGATAATTGAATTTAAAAGACCAAGTTTGGGTCATTGTGAAATGAAAGAAATAAGACCGGTGTTAGTGAGAGTGCTCTAAGAGATCGATTTTGTTCATGATTTCATTAAGTTAAGGACTAGTACATAGTGAAGGTGTGATGAAAGTGAGAGAAAAACACAAGTATGAGGGCCTCGAGTCTACGATGTGGGTGTGATTCACAGTTTGTCTTCACGATGCGTCGTGACATGATGTGGGCACTATTCCGGAATTATCGGGATCTTGGCGATGCTTGTGGGGTGTTTGGTGACTGCGAGAGGATCGTGGCCATGACGGAGGCTGAATTGTCCATAGGTTGTCTTCACGATGCATTGTGACATGACGTGGGATTCCCCTCCAGGTTGTCTGTACATGAGCTCGTTACTCATAGAACATCTAGGATACTTATCGTAGTTACAGTAGTAGATTAAGTCATGACGAGGGATTGAACCCTACAAGATGAAGAACGAATAAGAGGCTTGCCTTCGGACCTATGTAGTATGGGATGCATAGAATCCGAACAAGTGCACATTAGTGTCATAAAATATAAATAACTGCATTAGGGACTAAGTGCACAATCACAACACGACATCAATAGGATATTTCCCTTAGTTTGATTTGTGAATAAGTTTGTGTTTGTTAAGTATGGAAAATCATTATACTGTTTCCAGCATAGAGATGATGGTCGTGTATAATATTCGTCAGTTGAATACACAGTTTTTGTATGTAGGACAAATGGCATGATAATAAATGTTGGTTATTGAAATGCATGATTTACAATTGAACTATATGTATAAAATTTTGATTCATGAAAAGATTGGAAATTGTTTAATTGGAAAAGAGAATTCTTCTTGAGCATGACAAACTTAATATGAGAATTTTGAATTGAAATTGAAAATTAGGGTGTAGCCAAGACTCACATTGGCAATTGAAAGAAATGAGATATGATAATTGAATTTAAAAGACCAAGTTTGGGTCATTGTGAAATGAAAGAAATAAGACCGGTGTTAGTGAGAGTGCTCTAAGAGATCGATTTTGTTCATGATTTCATTAAGTTAAGGACTAGTACATAGTGAAGGTGTGATGAAAGTGAGAGAAAAACACAAGTATGAAGGCCTCGAGTCTACGATGTGGGTGTGATTCACAGTTTGTCTTCACGATGCGTCGTGACATGATGTGGGCACTATTCCGGAATTATCGGGATCTTGGCGATGCTTGTGGGGTGTTTGGTGACTGCGAGAGGATCGTGGCCATGACGGAGGCTGAATTGTCCATAGGTTGTCTTCACGATGCATTGTGACATGACGTGGGATTCCCCTCCAGGTTGTCTGTACATGAGCTCGTTACTCATAGAACATCTAGAATACTTACCGTAGTTACAGTAGTAGATTAAGTCATGACGAGAGATTGAACCCTACAAGATGAAGAACGAATAAGAGGCTTGCCCTCGGACCTATGTAGTATGGGATGCATAGAATCCGAACAAGTGAACATTAGTGTCATAAAATATAAATAACTGCATTAGGAACTAAGTGCACAATCACAACACGACATCAATAGGATATTCCCCTTAGTTTGATTTGTGAACAAGTTTGTGTTTGTTAAGTATGGAAAATCATTATACTGTTTCCGGCATAGAGAGGATGGCCATGTATAATATTCGGCAGTTGAATAAATTGACGTACCCACAGTTTTGTATGCAGGACAAATGACATGATAAAGATTAAGGACTGATGCTTAGAGGTTATTCAAATGTTGTTGTACTTTCATAGATGTAGATGTTGTAATTTTGCTTCCGCTGTAAAGTGTAAAGATTCATTTGTAACTCTGATGTAATGTTAAAGTTTTAAATTCCCTGTAAAATTGTACGAAGTGAAGTAAAGATCATTTGGAATCTCGAATTTAGTTGTATTTGGAATTCAGGGTGTTACAGGACTTAACTTGAGTCTTGAGTCTTGAATGAAGCTTTAGCCATTGTCTTTATATGAAGTTTTACTTGATCATTTTCTAGCTTTAGAACATTGTGACTTGCTTGATCAATTTTCCTTGAAGCCCTTGTGTATCATACATGATAAACTTTGATACAACCTGCAATATATGAGAAATAGCACAACAAACTTTGCATTGTGTTGTAATCATTAAAATCAAGAATCAACAGACCAAATATGGGCATTATGAGTATCTTGTAATGCCGTTCGGGGTCACGAATGCGCCAGCCATATTTATGAGCCTTATGAACAGGGTCTTTTCCCAGTTCCTAGATATATTTGTGGTGGTCTTCATTGATGACATTCTGGTGTATTCTCGGAATCGGGAGGATCATGCTGAGCATCTTAGGTTGGTTCTGTAGACTTTGAGGAAGAATCAGCTCTATGGGAAACTCAGCAAGTGTGAGTTTTGGCTTGACAGGGTTACTCTCTTGGGGCACATTATCTCGAGCGATGGTATTTCTGTGGATCTGTCCAAGGTTGAAGCTATGAAGGATTGGCCAGTTCCCAAGTCAGTTTCAGATGTGAGGAGTTTCCTTGGTCTAGCTGGCTATTATCAAAAATTCGTCCAAGATTTTTCGAAGATAGCGGGACCATTGACTATGCTGATAGGGAAGGATCAGAAGTTCTGTTGGTCTGAGGCTTGCACTGAGGCTTTTGCTGAGTTGAAGAGTAGGTTGACGTCAGCGCCAGTGTTGACTATTCGAGATAGTTCAGGCAGATTTGTAGTTTTCTGTGATGCTTTGGGCAAGAGTCTTGGAACAGTTTTAATGCAGAAGGGCCGAGCTATTGCTTATGCATCGAGGTAGTTGAGGACACATGAGAAGAACTATCTGACTTATGCGGTAGTGATCTTCGCTTTGAAGCTGTAGAGATATTATTTACTTGGGGACTGAATGGAAATCTTTACAGACCACAAAAGTCCCAAGTGCGTCTTCACCTAGAAGGAGTTGAACATGAGGCAAAGATGTTGGTTGAAACTTATGGTCGATTATGACATCAGTTTGCAATACAATCCTGGTAGAGTGAACTTGGTGCCAGATGCTTTGAACAGAAGACCTGCAGCTATGTTCCTAACTCAGCAGAGAGATTTGGTGGAGCAGATGCAGAGGTTGGAGTTGGATGTGTTGTTGCCGAGTTCTGATCGGAGTTGTTTGGTGCTCCAGCTTCAGTCGTCTCTTGTTGATCAGATTAAAGAGGCTCAGGCTGGTGATGTGCAGTTACAGGTTTCAGAGCAGAGGTTGAGGCTGGTTCCTGAACGGACATGGTTATTCATGCGGATAGATTGCTTCGTTTTGGGTCCAGGTTGTGTGTCCCAAAAGGTGAAGTTCGTCAGAGGTTGCTTGAGGAAGCCCACCAGTCATCGTATTCTATCCATCCTGGAGGTACTAAGATGTATCGGGACTTGAAGCTTCATTTCTGGTGGCATGGTATGAAAAGGGCTGTCGCTCGGTTTGTATCTCAGTGTTTGATCTGCCAGTAGGTGAAGGCAGAGCATCAGAGGACCGCCGGGCTTCTTCAGTCGCTTCCCATTCCGGAGTGGAAGTGGGAACATATCACTATGGATTTTGTGACCGCTTTGACGAAGAGTCCTAAGGGTCATAATGCCATTTGGGTGATTGTTAACCAATTGACGAAGAGTGCTCACTTCATTCCCTTCCGAGTCGGCCAGTCTACTGAGAGCCTAGCTGAGAAGTACATGCAAGAGATCGTTAGACTTCATGGGGTTCCAGTCAGTATTGTATCCGACAGGGATACGAGATTCAGATCTCAGTTTTGGGAGAGTCTTCAGAGTAGTTTGAGGAGTAAATTAAAGTACAATACAACTTTTCATCCCTAAACAGATGGACAGTCAGAGAGGACCATCCAGACTCTAGAGGACATATTGAGATCATGTATGCTGCATTTCGGTGGATCATGGGAGGATCATTGCATCTCGTAGAGTTCTCGTACAATAACAGCTTTCAAGCCAGTCATAAAGCTGCATCGTTTGAGGCACTTTATCGGCGGAAGTGCAGAGCACTAGTGTACTGGGATGACATTGGTGAGAGGAAGTTGTTGGGTCCAGAGTTGATCACCAGGACAGTTGATGCGGTGACTCAGATAAGGAAGCACTTGCAAGTAGCTCAGGATAGGCAGAGGCGATGGGCTGATGTCCATCGGAGAGCTTTGGAGTTTGAGGTTGGCGACCATGTTTTCCTAAAGGTATCTCCTTGGCGAGGTGTCATTCGATTTGGTGGTGGGGGCAAGCTCAGCTTTAGGTTTATCGGACCGTTTGGTATTGTGGAGAGAGTAGGCAAGGTGGCCTATCGTCTTGCATTACCATTTGCTTTATCAGGAGTGCACTATTTTTTTCTATATCTCATAACTCAGGAGATATATCCGAGATGAAAGCCACGTGATTAACTCATCTGAGTTGACCGTTCGGCCGGATTTGAGTTGTGAGATTCTGCCAGTTGCTATTTTGGATCGGCGGGAGAAAGTGCTTAAGAACAAGGTCATCAAGTTGGTTCGTGTTTCTTGGAATCCTTACTCGCCGGGTGAGTCAACTTGGGAGCTGGAGGAGGAGATTCAGCAGAACTTTCCTCATTTGTTTGAGTAGCATTTTGTTTGTTCTTTTTTTTCTTTTCGGGGTTACCCTATGTATCTTCTTGTTTGAATTTCGAGAACGAAATTCTTCTTGTTAGGTGGGTAGGATTTGTAACCCCTGTTTTTTATTTTCTGTATTTTTGGGTGTATTCTTCTTTTTGTGTATTTATTCTCATTGTATCTCTTTTTGACCGTATATTGGATCTTCTTTTTCAATATATTCATCTATTTTATTTGTCGTTTTTTTATTTGCTCTTTTTGATTCAATTTGTTTGTCATTGATTCATCTCTGTTGATCGAGCCTTTATTTTTGATTCTCATTATATTTATTAATGCCCTATTTCATTTGTTCATCTTGTTTCCCATCTCATTTTGGATCACCCTATATTCCATTAAATTAAACCCTAATCCATTTAAACCCTATTGGATCTCCTTTACTATACCCTAATCCCCTACACCCCGTTAATACCCATCTGCTTAAACCCTACCCGTTTACACCATCTAAACCCTAACTCATCCTATTCTTATATAACTACCCTGTGCATCTTCCTCATCACTAAACCCTATCCTCCCTAACCCATCCATCAGCGCTATCTCTCTCCCCCTCTTCCAAGTTTACCTTACTCTCAAATCCCCTCCAACGTCCCCAGCATCCCCAGCGTCGCGCCGCCTTCCTGCTCGACTGCCGAACCTCGACGCCTCGACAGCCAGTGCCCCCGATCAACCCCCTGCCTTCCCCCTGCGACCCCGACCACAGGGGCGCAGCACCAGGCTGTCGCCCTGCTCCTCCCGAGCGCCAGCGAAGCCCGAACGCCCTTGGCCGCCGTCGTCTCCTCCTCGTAGTGCACACCTCGGTAGCCCTCTCTTGTGTGCGTGCAAGATCTCGAGTTGTGTGTCGTGTGTTCGTGCGGCTCATGTTTCGTTCGTTCGTTGAGTTCGTGCCCGGGAATCCGTTCCCGTTATTCTTGCGCTTTGCTTCGTTTCCGTCATCGACTAAAAGGCAAGTAACTTGTATTAATTTCTGTTGCAAATACAAGTACTAAATACTGCGTGCAGTGTAGTTGTGTTCTAGAGACAAATTCTCGTGCAAAACCCCTGTTATATCTTGTCTCTATTGTGTTGATCCGCCCGTAGTTGTCTCATTACACACACAACATGAAATAATTTAGGGATAATAACTTCTTGATGTATACATGTATGTTGTTCGTATGCTTGATGTGTTAGGAGTAGTATAACTTGTTGTAGACTTGTAACATACCCTATACCATGTTGCTTGGACATCTAGTATACTATATTTCATGTTTTATTATGATTTGGATGTGTTTCATAAAACTAGTTGATTTCATGATTGAAGAAGATTTCAGTTTTTGTTGTCACCCCGTTTTTGTTCAGTATTTTAGACCCTATTAAGGTCAGTATATGAAAATTATTTGTGAATATGAATTATAGAGGATCCTGTCTAATTTCCATAATTTCTGACAGATCTCAGTTTCAAATTATGGGTTGCAAGTTATGACTATTTTACTATAGATGTGTTTAAAATTCCAGATCCAGTTTTTATATGAATTCTGTATGGAAATTTACTTTTCTACTGATGTTAAAGATAATATTTTGATCTAAAATTTTGCTGAGTACAACTAGACTTGATTTAACCCCTAATTTTTGTGGATTTAATTGATGACTTTTATAAAATATTATATACTTGCAAACAACTACTATACTGGCAGAATTTTCAAACTGTTCAGTAAAGAAACATAATTTCAACCTGATTCTATTGCTTTCTATAAAAACTTTGTGAATATGAATTTTAGCCTATTGTATCTATTTCATCACCCTTTTGATGGATCTAGATTTAGATTTATATTTTGTAAGATACTGCTGTTTTAGTACTGCAGTGTTTATGATTCAAGATTTACAAAACTACTGTATCTTGCTGCTTTCTGATTTTACTTGACTATTCTATCTATGTTGGAAAATTATGAAACTTCATTTTCTGATACTAAACATACTAGGGAATACCCCAGATTTTTCTTGGATTTAATCAATACATTTTAATGTTGTTTTCCTGTTCTTGAATACAAATTTCTAATTTCTGGCTGAACACGTTTTCTGGATACAATTTTGTTTTGAGTCTTGTTTTTTGTGAAATACCATATGAATTATATATATTTACTGAATTCGGTCGAGATTCTATTTCTAGGTTTTCCGACGGATCCAGGTTTGCACATGTGTGGCAACGGGAATCCCATATTTAGTGCAGTACTGTCTTGCTGTCCTGAACTAGAATTTTCGTTGTCCTAATCTTTTATGAGTTGTCTTTAACCTGTACATGTTTATCTTTCAACTTGAACCTGTTACTTGTTTATGCCATGTTATTCTTGCCCTATTTTTTGTACGTATATGCCTGTTTAATAATAATAATAAGTAATCAAGCCGGGGTTAAGGGAAAGACCATAGTAGTGGACAATATAGGTATGTGTACTCAGAAGGGGGTCCGTGTTTCCCATTTTATATTTGATTCATGTTGATACATGAACCTGTTGCACTTTATGCTTGATTCATGAATCTGTGGATTCGTGAACCTATTGTACTTTATGCTTTGATGCATGAACCTGTTGGTTCGTTTACCTGATACCTGTTGATGCATGAATCGGTTGATTCGTGTACCTTTCTGATTCATGAACCTGTTCCTGCTACCTGTTACATGACGCCTGAGTACATGGCCCTATAGAAACCTACCACTAGATCTAAACGTAATTTGAATGTAAGTAGCAACCATGTGGTAAAAATCTGGGACGCATGAAGTGCTACCTAGATTGTAATAAGTACAAGACTTGACATGTACATGCTACCCGTTACCTGTTTACATGATACCTGTACATGCTACCTGACACCTGTTACATGTTTACTTGCTTGCATGATACCTGTTACCTGTCACATGTTATATACACCTGTTATCTCACCACTTGATTCTGTGCATGATTCATTTTTTTTGCCATGTCTATTCCATGCTATATTGTTTATTCTTTTCCTGTACTTGTGCCTGCACTACTAGCGGCCCGTAACTTGCTGTGATGTGAGTTTTGTTTCTCTTTCTTTTTCCTGCAAATTATTTAAATTGTAGATTATGGTGATCAGCTGCCCGATGGAGTAGGTGATCTAAGATTTTAGTTGCTGGAGTTCTTTCTATAATTTACTTTCCTGCTATTTTGAATAAATGTATCTGTTACTTGGATTATTTTGTATTCGGCAATGTGACGCAGAATGATTGACTTGTTCAGATCTGGTTTATTTGAGATTATTAAATTTTGTTTCAAGTAAATTCTTGTTGGTATATTGATTTAGTTCTGCATGCGTGGTTGACTTCTCTTGCTTCCTACTCTGTTTATTCCTGTAAAATTCTGTAAAGATCCTGACAGCTTATGGATGATGAAAATCATTCGCTGGACTCAGTCACGAATACGTATTCCGTATTCTCTTTTTGGGAAGTGGGGCGTGACACAATTTGACTGTTCAACAAGTTTTTGGCATTCTATCGTTTTCTCGCCTTTATGAATTCATTCGTTTAGCATTCTGATGGGTTTTCTAGCGGTTTCAGGGACCCAAACCTCTCTGAAGCCCAAGCAGTGCCCCCTCTTTCACTATAAGTCTCCACTCTTCCCCTCATTTTTGCATTCTCTCTTTTACTCTTGGCAGAAATTTCTTACTACTGGGTGGCTCAGCTGGCGTTTGCGGCCAATCGTTAGTGCTTTCCGACAATCTTTTCCGACCCTAGCTGTCACATCAAGGTAAATATATATTTTATATTATATATTTTACGAGATGTCTAGGGTGTCGTCTGGGAGTGAGACCTCCACCTCGGACCAAGGAAGTGATCGGCTGTTGGCCATCAGTCATTTCCTCTCAAAGTCTAGAGAGAAATGTCTCCCTTTCTTTAAGGCCCTCCAAGGTTCAAAGGGCTTTTGAGTAGGGGGAAGCGAAGCAGGATGCCTTCAAACAACTTAAGGCGTATCTAACCAACCAGCCACTTCTAAATAAGCTAGAGCCAGGGGAAGTGCTCTACCCTTATCTGGCCACTTCTGTAACACCCCGCAAAATTGAGTTATGACAATTTTGCCCACGGGTATATATAAACATTTCCTCATTAATCAAATCTATTTCATACTTTGAATATTTTTATATGCATTTTTATTTCAAAATTTTTCTAAAAGTCTTGTACATTTTTCTTCTCATTTTGTTTTTCACAATTTTATTATTTATTTCTAATTAAAACCCATGGGCCTAAAATTTATTTTAAAGCCCACAAAAATTATTTAAATAAAAATCTACACACAACTTGTCATGTAGAATACCCATTTTCATTCAATAAAAAATAAATTATAATTTGTGTGAGTGTACACAAAGCACGTGCACGTGCACACGTGCAATGTGCACACTCCAAATGGGAATGAGAAGGGTTGGTCGGCTGTTTTAGAAGTGGAAGGGTCGAATGGTTAGTGGGGTGTTTAATTAAGTTTAATGGATTAATAATTAACTTATATTAATTTACTACTTTTCCTTATTGAAAGCAACCCAACTATCCCATTCTTGAACAGCAAAAGACTAAACAAAACTAAAAAAAAAGAGAATGCAAGGGCGCTGTCATCTACCGAAAAGCTTGCTGGCTTTCTTGGAGCACGGATTCCAAGGCAGCTTGGAAGCTTTTCTTGGAGTTCATTGTTAGGGAATTATTTATTCCTCATATGGGTGTGTGTTCTTTCTTGCTTTATAAAGTAAAATAGATTGCATATCCAGGAAATTTATTGATATTTGAAATTGATTTTTAGTACGAGTCTTAGTTGAATTTTTGGTGATGCATGAGATGTTGCTATTGGTAGAAATGAAACAAGGAAATTGTTGCATACTAAAAGAAAAATTCCTCGTGATATAATTAAGTTATTGAATGAAAATTTTATTTCATTAGTATGTTGAAATGATTATATACAAATATCATGCCATGATTAGATCATTTGGTTTGTTTATACGTGTAAACAAACTTGTAATTTGGTGTGCAAAAAATTGTGAAAGTATTAAGAGATTTTATAAAAATCAATGGGGATGATATTTGCTATAATAAAGAATATATACCTTCATGATAATAGTGGAATTTTTTCTAATTGCAAAATATGAACACTAGATTTCAAGATAATTATTGATTTGTGATCAATTTTATACTAATATGATTAAAATCAGTAAAGAAATAATTCTGGGATTTTAGAAATGTGTTTTGATAATATTATTTTGGAGAAAAGATTAGAAATAAAAAATTGTTGAAAGTTAAAAAATCGAGATTAAAACAGAGCATGAAAATATAAAGAATTTAACATATATTATATCAGAAGTGATGTTTGTCTTTGATGACTAGCAGGGGCATGCTTGCGCCTGGCGTCGCCACTTGGCGCTTTGGGCTTCTCTCTGGTCGTGGGTTCGAGCTAGGGAGTTGGCCCTGTTTTTGTTTTTTTTTATAAAAAAAGTCAGGGGTTGTATTTGGATATTTAATAAATACAAAGAATATATATGCACAATTGAGAGTTGGCCTAGTGGTTGGGCCTACTGGCTGCTTGCTTGAGATGTCGGGTTCGAATCCATGTGTCCTCTTTGAAGTTTTTTATTTTTATTTTGAGAATTTTCAAGTCTTTAAAATTGGAAAAAAATCATATAAGAGTTTTAAAATATTAAGAGAACAATTGAGAGTATTTTCTCATTATTTTTAAGTTATATTTTTGGAAAAATAAAGATTATATTTATGTATTAGATGAGATTTAAACTCAAGAAAAATATATATATGATTAAAGATGTTAAAAATTGGTTTAAAATAAATCAAAGAAAAATGATAAGATGAATTTCGAATGATGAATCTCAAGGAGATTGTGTTATAATTAACTTTGTATTGAGAAAGTTTAGATGAATATGAAAAAAAGCATCGTGAAAATGAATAGTTTGAGATTTTACTTCTTGATGAATAAATAAGAATAAATGAAGGTTTTTGAATGACATATGAATAAATTGAGAATAAGAATAAGAAGGGTATGAGTACCCAAGTTGTTGAACATGAAAAGATATTGATTCTAGAGACTTAGTGAGACCCAGGTACCGGCAAAAGTAATGGAAATGATTTTTGATTTTGAGAAAGGGTCGGATGGGCTATCGTTCTCGGTGTATGGTTTAATACCGGTAGGAGGGTAAGCTCGCTCTAGGTGGAAGTATTTATTCATGTTTTTAAATTTAAGGATTGGCACTAGGGGAAGTTGTAATAAAATTTGGGCAAACGTAAGTGGGTTGCCTTTATATAGTCTGATGGTAGACTCCAGGACTATATACCCAGTTTGACGGTGGACTCCGGAATTGTGGTTGCTTGCGATGGAGACGAGCCTTAATTAAATTCGAGACTATAATTGGTTTGACGGTGGACTCCAGGATCATGAATAGTTAGACGGATGGGAGGTTGTTCTCCAGTGTATATGCGTATACCAATGTAGAATGGGATGCATTATACACGGATGGGAGGTCATTCTCCAATGTGAAATGGGATGCATAGAATTCGAACAAGTATGCATTAGTGTCATTGTAGTATAACATCTGTGTTAGGCATTAAGTCATATCATACACTGACATGTTTAGGATAGTCACTCTTTTACACTTTATTATGCATTCAAGTCTGTGGTTGCTAAAGTAATTATATTACGGCATTGTGAGGATCGCTATTTTATAACATTGCGTTGGTTGTAAGCAATTGACCTGCCCACAGATTTTTCAGTGTAGGACTTGGATGGTAAGGATTTAAAGACGATTGATGCTAAAGATCATTTTCAAAGCTGTTGACGTTAGAGTTGTAAATATTCTATGTTGTATTTTGTTTAACTTCCGCTGTGTAATTCTGAAGCAAACAATGTGTATAATAAAAAGTTTTAATTTTCTTGTAAAATTGTACGAATTGAAGTAAAAGATCCTGTTGTACTACAAATTACATGTAAATGGAATTCGGGGTGTTACAACTTCGGATCAAACCCTCAGTGTTCTCTTGGTCTGGGAGGAAGACAAGGCCCAGAAGATAATCTACTATGTTAGCAAAGTACTCCATGATGCATAACTCCATTATTCGAAAATGGAAAAGATGGCTTATGCTCTGATAACGACCACTTGGAAGCTCTGCCCATACTTCCGGGCACACTCTATCTCGGTCCTTACTAGCCAACGTATTAAACAGGTACTTTACAAGCCAGAGACCTCTGGGCGACTCATGAAGTGGTCTATCGAACTAAGCCAACACAACATCAACTATAAGTCACGTTGGGACCAGTTTGGTCTGAGTTGGTCCCAATGGGGAAAAGTTGAGCCTGGAATGCCCCCCGGTAACAGGCTGAGCCAGGCCCTTTTTTATTTTTAATTTTTTATAATACTTGTTTCTTATTTTTTGGTCCCTTTCTTTTAACATATAAAATATATTAAAGAACATGTAATATTATAGTATATTCCAGCATATAAGAGTCCTATAGAAAATATGTAATATTTTTTTCATGTAGTATTGAAGTCTGGAATGATGTACAAAAGTGATATAAAATAAAAAATATATTACACATAATACAAACTATAATAATACATGGTAAGGTGGTAAGCTTGAGGGTGATCTAGAGTTTGAGATAGCCTATGGTTAGATTGAAGAGATGACATTGGATTACTGACGTGCACCTCTACTTAAACTAAACCTACGATCTCATCGCCCTAAATTCCCTAGTAAGCTTCCTCTGCCATAATCTTCAATCTTCAATCTTTGGGAGTTAGTGAGATTAGGTTTTCATTCTTCGAGAGTTCATTTTCATTCTTCGTCTTCTGGAGTGTTGCAACCACTTGAGCCTTCTTGTATTTCTTGAGTCCTCTGCTCAGCTTTCATCCAATCTTCTGAGCACACTACCATCTCCAAAATCTTCGGTGTCAAATGATTCCTTTTCTCATTCAATATCCTTCCACCAAGAAAAAAGATACTTTCCGATGCGACGGTGGACACCAGGGGGGTGGGGGGGAGGTCAGTCGATGTTTTACCATTCGAGAAATAATAGGATATGAACCTTCTTTGTTTTTACACGATATTAGCACATCAATATTATATTCAAATGGAAGTGAAGGTTGTGCATTATACCATTTTAATTTATTAGGTGCATTAGTCATAGTTTTTTATTTGATTAAGATTCCATACATCAACTGATGTATCTGCAAATGCAATGCCCTTACCTTTGGAATAAGATGATGTTGTTGATGTTGTATTTTGAGAACTAGATGCAAAATTTCCATCAGAAGTATCATATAAATTATCTAATATTGACTCAAATTTTACTACAAATTCATCAACATCATAAGAAAAATCTTCAACCATACTATAAAACAAAGCAATCAAACTCTTCATACCATCTAACTTGATGCGATGACCCATTACACTAACAACACAATACAATATGGGAAGATGATGAAAATATTTCATTAATTTTCATAAGCGGGAACAACAATTGAACTAATGTAAGTGTCATGCAATAGCTTCACCATTATGATGCAATAGCTTCACCATTATGACTCATATGAATTTGAAAAATTAAAGGGTTGCGTTTTGATTTGTGATGCAATAGCTTCACCATTATGATGATACATCAAATATTCTAATTATATGATCCATTTTTGAAGGATCTAATTAGTATTAATTCAATGACAAGTTACGCACATAATGGGGACATTATTATAACATTTTCAACAATCACTATTTAATGCAACCTTACAAGTTAAAGAACACAAAATAGCAATTAAAAAATCCCTAAGCTCATTATAGATTTTAAAACAATCGGATTTGATGGTGTTTCTACGAATTCTTTTGTAATGGGGATTAGAGTGGCTTGGTTAAATATCTCTATATTCCTACTGTTGGAATAAGAAAATGGTAACTTATCCTTAATAACGATTTTAGCAATTTCCTTACGTACTATATTATGATCATAACTATAACTATCTACTTGACCGGTCATAGGGTTGATTTTTGTTGGGTAAAATGATCTTTTTGTGTTTCCGGGTGTGATTTAGCCAAGTGGCGCTTAAGTGTACCCATCCCTCTACTCACTTTCCATTTGTAAACGGCTTGTCACTTTTTACATACCTTAGTTTTGTCTTTCAAATTGTTTGGAGATGAAAAATATGTATGATGTTTGTGGACTTCGGAAGTTTGTTCTCCAGATTTTTTGGAAGAAGATAGGTTCTCGGTGTCCTGTGTTTCAGTTTCTTCACAATGAATTTCATCCTCATTGTGAGGAAAGCCGGAACAGTCAAACTCGGGAATACTATCAAACTCTCTAACATAATCTAAATATGGAACACAATCATGGTAAGATGTGTTGGTGGACTTTTGTGAACTTTGACTACGTGACGTGATGATGCCATTATTGTATGAAAATTATAACATTGATGTAAAACATGTAAGAAATTAACAAGCAACAAATTAACAAACTTAAAAAAGATACCGCACCAGAAGAACTCTCAAATTTGCGTTGTGGATACATCTTGACTTGCACATCTTCACTTCTTCACACTTTGATAATCCACAAATTGAGAGAGTTAAGAATTGAAAGTACTGTTTGGAATAAACTGAGAGAGTTGAGAGAATTGTTTGGAAGTTTTTGAGAGAATAAAATGGTATGGAATTATAGAATTTCATATTTTTTGTGTTTCCTACTTTACCCCAAAAAATTAGTCGCTTTTAGCTGGGGGGGTTATTTTAGTAATCTAGAAATTAAAAAAAACCAAAAAAAGTTCCAACGACCGGCCCGGACGTTGAGCCCGTTGGGCTAGCCAGAACTTGATCGGTCCGGGTCAAGACCCGACAAGCCCGTGTACTTAGTGGTCCGGTTCAAACCGAGCCGCTAAGGGGTTTGCCTAACCCGGCCTCCGACCAACATAAATTATGCGGGCCAGCCCAGGACCACCCACTGATTCGTTTTGAGACTGACCTGGGCGGTTTCGGGTGGCTTCAGGCTAGACCAGCCCGATTGCCATCCCTAGGTTTAATATAGATTTTCGAAATGGCCCAAGGAAAGAAATCAAAACTCAACTTTATATATATTGTCACGCTCCGCTTTCCAAAATACGAAAATTTGGGCATGCAACTGAGGCCCAGCGAATGATGTGTACATCATCCATAAGCTGTAACAGTTTACTCAACAATATGAAATATAACAATAACCAAGCATGCAATAAAATAATCACATAAATATAAATAATCCATGAAATGTCTCATAAATAACCAACATCTGGAAGGAAATAAACTTTGGGTCACCAAAGCTATGAAATATAATAACCACGCATGCAATAAAATAATCATATAAACATAAATAATCCATGAAATGTCTCATAAATAACCAACATCTGGAAGGAAATAAACTTCGGGTTACCAAAGCTCAGAATACAATGTACGATAATAACACAATGCTGGAAATAAAATAACATGAATGAAATAACTATCGTAGACTATTAATTCCACTACAATTTTTTTAGAGGATCAGTTCTCCAAGTCCTTCAGTTGATTCCTCCGTGATACTTGTAATCTCAACATCTAGAGATGGGGAAAAATGTCCATTAGAGCAAGTCACGGGTGACAAGTAGTAGCAAACAATTAAACAATAAAAGAATGATATAACAAGAACAAGATATTAGAACGATATCAGAGTCAATAAATGATAGACGATAAAAAAAAATCAAAATTCTATAATCAATAATCAATAAACAATAGTCGATAACAATAATCAACAATCAATAGAAATAATAATCGAAACAATAGTCAGTAATAGGATCAATAAATGATACATTGGTCGGTAATCAATGGTTAATAAACAAGAGTCAACGAGGCCAATAGTTGGTAAACAATAATCAATAATCAATAATCAATAATCAATAATCAATAATCAATAATCAATAATCGATGACCAATAATCAATAGTCGATGTTTAGTGTCAATCTTTAAGTCTATCAATCTTTTATTAACCTATCTAATGCATGCGATCATGCGTCCCATATCACATGTTCGGATGCATACAATCAAGTGAAAGTTTAGACTGTAGTGGTGAATTTTATAGAATCATGTACTCGGGTCTTGCAATATCAATGACTGATGACCGATGACCGATGACCGATGACCGATGACCAATACACGAAAAATTTGGATACTATAGTTAGCAATCCACAATCAATCGATGACCAATAAAACTAATAACAATGACCAATATGGGTTGTGACCAATATCCCCTTCCGAGTACACTCTTCTATATTGTCCACTACTAAGTCAACTCTTATTACCCCGGCTTATTATTATTTTATTATGACCAATTATAGACATACAACCAATACGATCAATGAGAACGATAGTATTAAGAATTATGCAACGGGTACAATCGATGAGAACGGTCGTATTAATACAATATCAAGAAGACATCAGGCTATGCAATAAATGAAATATACGTAGTTCAATTTATTAAATATTGAAAATGGTTGGTTTATATGCAAAAATATAACACTGCAAGTTCTAGACAGCAGCACCTATTGGTACTCAAATTCACTTTTCTGCTGCTACAAGAATGCAAATGTCAGTGGTTCCAGAAACTAGATTCCCTATCGATTTCAATACATATTCACACGATACATTATAGTTACAATAGCTATGCATATAAATTTATTATTTACTGGTTTCGAGCACATTCTCGGTTCTGGAAATTATAACATGACAGTACTAAACTAGCAATAACTTACAATATATAAATCGGATTGAGGAATCGTAAGATGTTCCCGATTCAAGACTCAGCGTGCTACAATTTCTATGTACAAAGTTATAAATTTCTGTAACACCCCGCAAAATTTAAATGACAATTTTGCCCTCGGGTGTTACGCACGTGCATTTTGTACTATTATTGATTATATCCATAACGCATTTTGATATGTATTTTGAATTCCAATTATTTATGCAATCCCGTATTCTTAAAATCACATTTGAGACAACTTAAATGCTAAATCTCAATCTTTGAGTTTTTACGTGCTTTTACGTATTATCGATGCACGTGTCGATTTCGGATATTCCACCGTTACGTGCAAAGTTTTCGATGGGTTTCAATTATTTATTTTTATAAAAATGTTTAAATTCATTTTTTGTAAATAGAATTCAATTTTTGTCTATTTAAATTAAAATGAATTTCTACGTGCAATACACGTGTTTTCTGTACGTTTGAGTACATTATCATATATGTATACTAAATATATTGTTGTGTTGCATTAAAATTAATTATAAATATTTTTCAGGTTGATAAAATTAATTTTTGTATTTTTGAGATTTTACGGGCGACGCACGTGTTTTCGGTGCACGTGTTTTTAAGCGCGTTCTTCCTTCAAAATAAATTTTCATGAAATATTTCTATCTATTTTATAGGGCATGAAAAGTATAATTTTAAAGTTAATTTTACATATTTATTACATATATAAATAATTGTTTTAAAGGAATTAAGTAAATAATTTATTTTTGGGCGTACACAAAGCACGTGCACGTGCACACGTGCGATGTGCACACAAATTTGGGGACCGGGCTGTTTGGAGAAGAGGAAAAATTCTGAAGTTTAATTTTGAAAATAGGAGGGAAAACAAGTTCCAATTTTAGAAAATGGGGTTAGTAGTGTTCATGTGTGGGGTGGTTATTATAACTACCCATTAGTTAATCTATAAATATGCCCCCTTAGTCTCTCATTCTCTCATCTCTTCTCCTCCCTCTCTCTTGCCATTCCCGAAAGCTCCTAACAAGCCAGCATAACCTTGCCCATTTCTCTACCTAATCACCTATTCCACATGCCTATATACATATGCTAATGTATATATATGTACATACATAGTATGTGTATATGAAAGAAGATGGGAGTTGTTCTTGATGATGCCGAAATAGGAGTGGGGATGGAGAAGCTCTTGATGATTGTTGCTTACCGAAATGGATTGAAGGTTTAGCCTTGTTGGGTGCGCGGATTTCGATGAGTTGCAATTGGAGTTTTCTTTAGGAGCTTCTAATTCTAGGAGTTCATTTGAGTACAAATCTTCAATTTAGGTGGATGTTTCTTAAATGCTTTCTAATTTAGGAGTAGAAAATGCATGATAGATGATATATGATTCATTCGGTTGAAATTGAATTGGTATTATGAGATTACATGCACATTAATGAATCGTTAAATTTGATTGATTGTGGTAAATGCAAATTGCTATGCTATTCCTTAAATTGTTATGATTGCTAGTTGAAATGTTAGAATTGAAATGATTTATATGAAATTGATGCATGTCGAGACATGATTAGAATAATGCAAATATGTTGTTTGTTGAGAATGTGGCAAAGAAGTGTGGTTCTAACTTCAAATTATCTATTTTCGAGTATAGAGATTTTTGTAAAGTAATTTTGATAAAAGAAAACAGTTTATTCAGAAAATTGATTGAATATGTGTTTTGATACATTTTAAAGGATTTCGTTGAAAAATGAGAAACTTGTTATTTGAGAACATATACGATATTGTTTTTTTTAAAAAAAGGAATACACTCTGGAAATGATCTATTTTTTTGTGAAAGTACAAATCGATTAAAAGGTCGAGAAAATATATTCAGGTTGCAATTGGTGTAATTGACAGTCGACTGGCAAGTATAAGAAAGTGGTTTTCGTTGGCTGAACGGTCGACTGATATTGTCACCAGTCGACTGGACCGACTGTGATGTATTGATATTAGCCGAACAGTCGACTGATACCGACTGAGATGTTTTGATGTTCGCTGAACAGTCGACTGATACTGTCACCAGTCGACTGAACCGAACTATTTATTTTGGTTTTGAGTTTGGATTTGATTTTGACAAATGAAAGTTAAATAAGTTGAATACGAGATTTTATGATTAATAACATTTGAATGAGTTTTATTGTGAAATGCACACAAGGATGTGAAAGATGAAATTGATGAAGATATTGAATTGAATCGTTCTCATGTTATGAGATTATAAAGAAAATGTTTTTGAGAAAAGAGTTGTGAACAAAAGAAATGAAAATATTATTTGAAAGAGATAGTTGTTGGAATCTAGAGGCTAGGCGAGACCCTAGTGACCGGCAGTATTATTTGTAATTTTGAGAGCTAACTATTGAGGGTTTAGTGTCTCTCGAGAAGTAGCCAGGTAGGCTGACTGTCTCTGTTGTTTTGAATTAAGTCCGGTAAGGGTAAGCTAGCTCTAGGATGTGATGATTTTCTTTTAAAACAAATTTTGTAAGGCTGTGATGGAAGTAAGTGAAAAACATGAGTATGAGGGCCATTGGATGGGTGTTGTGAGGGTATGCATAGGCTGTCTTCACGATGCATCGTGACATGACGTGGATACTACTCCAGAGTACCATCCCGGTAGTAATACTTGTGGGATGTTTGTTGGCTGCAAGAGGATCGTGTGCCATGAAGGAGGCTGAATTGCCACAGGCTGTTTGCACGATGCGTCGTGACATGACGTGGGATTCCCCTCCAGGTTTTCTGTACACGTGCTTGTAATCATGGAACATCTATGATACTTACCGAAATTACAGATAGATACATAGTGGAGATGTGATGAAAGTAGGAGAAAAACATGAGTATGAGGGCCATTGGATTGGCGGCGTGAGAGTATTCACAGGTTCTTCACGATGCGTCGTGACATGACGTGGATACTTCTCCAGAGTACCGTCCCGGTGGCGACGCTCATGGGATGTTTGGTGACTGCGGGTGGTGTCATGTGCCATGAAGGAGGCTGAATTGTCCATAGGTTCTTCACGATGCGTCGTGACATGACGTGGGATTCCCCTCCAGGTTTTCTGTACATGAGCTCGTACTCATAGAACATTTAGGATACTTACCGTAGTTACAGTAGTAGATTAAGTCATAACGAGGGATTGAACCCTACAAGATGCAGAACGATTAAGGACTTGCCCTCGGACCTATGTAGTATGGGATGCATAGACACCGAAAAAGTGCGCATAAGTGTCATGTAATATAAATATCTGCATTAAGGACTAAGTGCACTGCACAACATGACATCAGCAGGATAGTCCCTTTGTAGCTCTGTTTGTGATCAAGTTTGTGTTTGCTAAAGTATTTAAGAATCGTTATACTGTTTCCGGCATAGAGAGGATGGCCGTGTATAATATTTCGTCAGTTGTAAGCAACTGACGCGCCCACAGTCTTATATGCAGGATTTGGAGTTACATGAAGATATAAAGATGATTTGATGCTGTTGACTACTTAAATGTTAAAGTTGTGACAATTGTACTTTTATTATTGTTGTATCTTATTGATTCCGCTGCGTATTGATGTAAAAGACTTTGATGTAATTATTGTTGAAATAAAAGTTTTAAATACCTTGTGAAATTGTACGAAAGAAGTGTAAAGATCCTGTGGAAATCTCGAATTCAGCTGTTTTTTTGAATTCGAGGCGTTACAGAGTGGTATCAGAGCTACGCTTCTAAGTAGTACAAATTTATAAGGAACGACACCCTAGAAATGGACATTAGAGTGTGAGTTTAGTTTATAGAGATTTATATGTAAGTGATTTACATTTGTGTTGCTCTATAAGCTGATGTTTTTTTTTCCTTCCCTTTTCCTATTGGATGGTTGGAGTCATGAATGGAAATTGTTATCGAATTTGCGTTCAACCTCATTCATGATGCTCTCCTCGTATACATTGATTTGAGATTGTATGCGAGCTCATTTTCTCTGGGTATCGGAGTGGTGCAGTGGAAGCGTAGTTGGTTTGAACCGTCATTCATGATACCTTACACATAGACACACTCTCCCCTCAAATTATTTTTCTGTGAATTTTCATCATAGTACTTTTCAACATTTAATACTTTTCGAATAAATATTTTCCTATACTATTAAATCATTTCAATGACTAGTATTTTGTCTATTTTCCTTAGTCTTGATCTTTTTTTGATTGTCTTTTAGTCTTAAAATTCTGTCTTTCGTGTTTTATGTCACCTTATGTTTATCCGTCTATTACTTTATATATTCTATTAAATTTATACTACCAATATTATTTTCAATTAATTATTATGCTTTGAATTTTGCTTGGGAATTTTGCTTATGTGCATTCATTTTACATGATTTAATTTTGTGATACGATATTCTTTTAGTATCTTATATTGCCCCATATACTTCAATATATTTTAACGACATTGAAATATTTTATCCGTATGAATACAACATACTAATTTGATTTATTGTCTGCATTCAATATTATTGTTAGTACATATTATCTACTAATTTATTTGTTATATTCATTAATTCTGTAACTTACGCTATTCATACTTTACTCTATCCTCTAATTTTAAATTGTCTTTAGATTCTTGATTACTACATATGTTTTCCATTGGATTTTTATATGTGTCATGTATTTCAAGATACTTACTATACATATAATTTCACCATCCTCCAGTTATTACATTACTATTTTTATGCATAATTGTTTGTGTCAAATGTCTTAAATTGCTACACTACATCATTATTGTTTTCAATTTTATTTCCGACATGTGCATATATTTTACATTATTTTAGTGTTATAAATAATTTTTCATTACTACTAATTAGTACCCTCTATGTTTGAATATGTTCTATGCACCTTGTTTGATATTTCATCGTGTAACTTCTTTTACTCCTATTTTTGTATCATTGATTTCAAACATAAACACCATAATTTATCAAACATCCCATATCCAAGTATACATGGAAGATTACATCTTTCCATCTTCCGCTTTGGTGCAACTTAATGTCGAGAGGGCAAATATGCAACTAGACATCATTGGAGGCAAACTGCAACTGGATGTCGGTGAGGCAAAGTTTGCAACCGAATGTCCAGAAGGCAAACTGCAACCGGATGTCATAGAAGCAATTATGCAACTTGAGATCAAGACAGGCAAGTCTGCTGTTGGATACCAGTGAGACGAACCTACACCAAAAGGAAATATTATACTTAGATAACCCCTACCTTGTTTTCTATAATATTCACTTATAACTATTTCATTTTGTACTAGCTTGAACTATTTTATAATATTTTGTAACCTAGCATTATATTGTTTATACAAATTTCTATATCTATCAAACTTGCGTATCTACCGCTTAATCTCAACTATCTTGCCGTCTTCTTTGTAGTACATTGCATTTTATGTGAGTTAGTATTTCATACAACTTTATTGTATTTTGCTATTTTAAATTTGGTGGCTACTCACCTGACAGTTTTATTTATTATACTTCTGTTATAATTCATGATTCACTTCTATATAATTAGTTTTGCATTGTTACTACCATAATATATTATTTTACTTCTACACATCATTTATAAATTTTGTATCATGATGTTGTTGTTTTGCCTTATAATTTCCGTCTATATGTATATACATAATTTTGTATGCTGATTTTCTTGGTCTACTTGACAAATCGAAATTATTTGGATTTTTGCCTTTTTTTATTTTGATCATACATATATGATTATTGTATTTACCTTACAAATTACTTTATGATATCGATTTATATACAAAATCATTTTTTCATTGTCTATACTTTTCTTTGTTATATAACTAGTTTTCACACTACTTTCAATAGTACGTTTTACTACAATGTCTTGTTTGACTGCTACAAATCATTTATAATTTTCATATCATGCTATTTGTTTCACCCCTATAATTTTTTCGTCTATGCAAGTATGTGATTTTTGTAAGTTGGTTTTCTCGCTCAACTGAATAATTCGAAAGTATTTCGACGTATGCCTAATTTTCAAAATGTATGTATAATTACCTTACAAATTATTCTATGATATTAATTTGCATACAGAATCATTTTATGTTTTCTATACTTTTACTATATTCCCCTCTCGTATATTTCTCAAACTGTTATCCAACAGCCTTCTTTTAAATTGCTAGTTTTGTCATATATATAGTACCAATTTGGTTTACGACTTTCTACCATTTATTACATTGATGAATTTTTAGTATTGAAACTAATTATAAAAAAAAAAAAATTGATTATGCTTATTGCATTGCTTTCTGAACTATTTCACAATTAATGATTGAGTTTATTTATCATTTGGTTTACTTAATAGTATTCCTGTATGAAAACTCCTTTCAATATATACTATCCCTTATTGTCGCATTTACTTTCTTATGCTACTTCCTGGATTCATGTTCTGTTCTAAAATTTTGATATTCATAATTTTCTTAAATAGATTTTTATCTTATTCCTCCACATGGCTTACTTTTATGCTATATGTATTTTCTTGATGTTTGTAATTTCTATATGTTATACTGATATCTTTTTTGGTGTGTACAAAATACAACCTTTACCATAGTGAGTTTCGGGGACGGAACTGTTCTAAGGGGGGAGAGTGTAACACCCCGCAAAATTTAAATGACAATTTTGCCCTCGGGTGTTACGCACGTGCATTTTGTACTATTATTGATTATATCCATAACGCATTTTGATATGTATTTTGAATTCCAATTATTTATGCAATCCCGTATTCTTAAAATCACATTTGAGACAACTTAAATGCTAAATCTCAATCTTTGAGTTTTTACGTGCTTTTACGTATTATCGATGCACGTGTCGATTTCGGATATTCCACCGTTACGTGCAAAATTTTCGATGGGTTTCAATTATTTATTTTTATAAACATGTTTAAATTCATTTTTTGTAAATAGAATTCAATTTTTGTCTATTTAAATTAAAATGAATTTCTACGTGCAATACACGTGTTTTCTGTACGTTTGAGTATATTATCATATATGTATACTAAATATATTCTTATGTTGCATTCCAATTAATTATAAATATTTTTCAGGTTCATAAAATCAATTTTTGTATTTTTGAGATTTTATGGGCGACGCACGTGTTTTCGGTGCACGTGTTTTTAAGCGCGTTCTTCCTTCAAAATAAATTTTCATGAAATATTTCTGTCTATTTTATAGGGCATGAAAAGTATAATTTTAAAGTTAATTTTACATATTTATTACATATATAAATAATTGTTTTAAGGGAATTAAGTAAATAATTTATTTTTGGGCGTACACAAAGCACGTGCACGTACACACGTGCGATGTGCACACAAATTTGGGGACCGGGCTGTTTGGAGAAGTGGGAAAATTCTGAAGTTTGATTTTGAAAATAGGAGGAAAAACTGTTAGGGTTATATACTGAAAGCATCACTTTTGTATTAACTTTATTTCCTTATTTTTTGAATGAGAATCATATGGGCATATGTTTGCATATTGTGTTTATTATAATATTAATGCAAGTATCTGATATTCTATAAGGTTGATAATATGGTATGAGGTGACACACAGAAGATCATATTATCAGTTCCCTATGGAATATATAAATGGTTCACAACTTAGACGGACTTGGACAATCCATTGGAAATGTTGTAGTGTAATCTGGTATTAGTCTATCTTGACTATAGGTTTACACTAGTACACTTTGTGTGTATTGAACAGGACCACTTGAGGTTGTTCTCTTTGTACTGACTACAAAAGAGAACAAACACCTCTGTTATTATGGATGCTTATGCTCTTAATCCAGATATAATAACAGACATGTATATGCAGTGTGCATTACTTTGACTCATAAAAGAGTGAGATTCATTATGGATCAACAACCTCTATGAATTGGGTAATAGCATTGTATATATGATGGGCTGTTGATTGTAAAAGGAATCCATGTCCCGATACGTCGGGTTGATGATGTCCCCTTAAGGAGCTCATAAGGATTGTCATGTAAACCCTGCAGGTGGATTACATCCGACATGACAAATAAAATTGAGTGGTACTACTTAAGGATAAAAGATGTCGGTCAATATAGTTGTCAGTAACTTAATTTGATCGACGGACATTCGATATCTTAACATGGGGAGCTGAACGAGCATATAATAAAAGGAGCCCATAAATATAATTTGGGATTAGGAAGGTAGTGCAACAATAGCTCTTTAGTGGACCGAGCTGTTGTTAATGGGCCTGGGTTGTGTGTTCGGGCTGAACACGGGATACCCAGATTCGTTAGGAGACCTAACCCTAATTTCTCCTCATGGTCCCTGCCGTAGCCTTATATATATATCCTCTATTCTCTGGCCGTCAAATAATTATCAGAGATAAGAAGTTTTCTCTAAATTCGTGATTCACGTAAGGAGAGAAAGAGAGGTCAGCCAAGGAGAAGAAAGGTTGGGAGACCGTCGCCCACACGACGTCCAACCCGAGGAAGGAATACGTGCAGAAGATCTTGGGGTCGCTGACGGCTCGAGGTTGCTAGAAACTATCGTCTTCTTCTCATCGCAGGTATAATTCGTGAACCCTAGATTCCGCTATAAAGGGTTAGATCACGTATTAAATCTGTTAAACTTTTATGATCGATACGCACACCAATTCGTGGTCCTAGGAATCATCGCAGTTCCATCAAACAAGTTCCAATTTTAGAAAATGGGGTTAGTGGTGTTCATGTGTGGGGTGGTTATTATAACTACCCATTAGTTAATCTATAAATATGCCCCCTTAGCCCTACATTCTCTCATCTCTTCTCCTCCCTCTCTCTTGCCATTCTCGAAAGCTCCTAACAAGCCAGCATAACCTTGCCCATTTCTCCACCTAATCACCTATTCCACATGCCTATATACATATGCTAATGTATATATATGTACATACATAGTATGTGTATATGAAAGAAGATGGGAGTTGTTCTTGATGTTGCCGAAATGGAGTGGGGATGGAGATGCTCTTGATGATTGTTTCTTGCCGAAATGGATTGAAGGTTTGGCCTTGTTGGGTGCGCGGATTTCGAGGAGTTGCAATTGGAGTTTTCTTTAGGAGCTTCTAATTCTAGGAGTTCATTTGAGTACAAATCTTCAATTTAGGTGGGTGTTTCTTAAATGCTTTCTAATTTAGGAGTAGAAAATGCATGATAGATGATATATGATTCATTCAGTTGAAATTGAATTGGTATTATGAGATTACATGCACATTAATGAATCGTTAAATTTGATTGATTGTGGTAAATGCAAATTGCTATGCTATTCCTTAAATTGTTATGGTTGCTAGTTGAAATGCTAGAATTGAAATGATTTATATGAAATTGATGCATGTCGAGACATGATTAGAATAATGCAAATATATTGTTTGTTGAGAATGTGGCAAAGAAGTGTGGTTCTAACTTCAAATTATCTATTTTCGAGTATAGAGATTTTTGTAAAGTAATTTTGATAAAAGAAAACAGTTTATTCGGAAAATTGATTGAATATGTGTTTTGATACATTTTTAAGGATTCCGTTGAAAAATGAGAAACTTGTTATTTGAGAACATATACGATATTGTTTTTTTTAAAAAAAGGAATACACTCTGGAAATGATCTATTTTTTTGTGAAAGTACAAATCGATTAAAAGGTCGAGAAAATATATTCAGGTTGCAATTGGTGTAATTGACAGTCGACTGGCAAGTATAAGAAAGTGGTTTTCGTTGGCTGAACGGTCGACTGATATTGTCACCAGTCGACTGGACCGACTGTGATGTATTGATATTAGCCGAACAGTCGACTGATACCGACTGAGATGTTTTGATGTTCGCTGAGCAGTCGACTGATACTGTCACCAGTCGACTGAACCGAACTGTTTATTTTGGTTTTGAGTTTGGATTTGATTTTGACAAATGAAAGTTAAATAAGTTGAATACGAGATTTTATGATTAATAACATTTGAATGAGTTTTATTGTGAAATGCACACAAGGATGTGAAAGATGAAATTGATGAAGATATCGAATTGAATCGTTCTCATGTTATGAGATTATAAAGGAAATGTTTTTGAGAAAAGAGTTGTGAACAAAAGAAATGAAAATATTATTTGAGAGAGATAGTTGTTGGAATCTAGAGGCTAGGCAAGACCCTAGTGACCGACAGTATTATTTGTGATTTTGAGAGCTAACCGTTGAGGGTTTAGTGTCTCTCGAGAAGTAGCCAGGTAGGCTGACTATCTCTGTTGTTTTGAATTAAGTCCGGTAAGGGTAAGCTAGCTCTAGGTTGTGATGATTTTCTTTTAAAACAAATTTTGTAAGGCTGTGATGGAAGTAAGAGAAAAACATGAGTATGAGGGCCATTGGATGGGTGTTGTGAGGGTATGCACATCTTCACGATGCGTCGTGACATGACGTGGATACTACTCCAGAGTACCATCCCGGTAGCAATGCTTGTGGGATGTTTGGAGGCTGTAAGAGGATCGTGTGCCATGAAGGAGGCTGAATTGCCACAGGCTGTCTTCACGATGCGTCGTGACATGACGTGGGATTCCCCTCCAGGTTTTCTGTACACGTGCTTGTAATCATAGAACATCTATGATACTTACCGAAATTACAGATAGATACATAGTGGAGATGTGATGAAAGTAGGAGAAAAACATGAGTATGAGGGCCATTGGATTGGCGGCATGAGAGTATTCACAGGTTCTTCATGATGCGTCGTGACATGACGTGGATACTGCTCCAGAGTACCGTCCCGATGGCGACGCTCATGGGATGTTTGGTGACTGCGGATGGTGTCATGTGCCATGAAGGAGGCTGAATTGTCCATAGGTTCTTCACGATGCGTCGTGACATGACGTGGGATTTCCCTCCAGGTTTTCTGTACATGAGCTCGTACTCATAGAACATTTAGGATACTTACCGTAGTTACAGTAGTAGATTAAGTCATAACGAGGGATTGAACCCTACAAGATGCAGAACGATTAAGGACTTGCCCTCGGACCTATGTAGTATGGGATGCATAGAATCCGAACAAGTGCGCATTAGTGTCATGTAATATAAATATCTGCATTAAGGACTAAGTGCACTGCACAACACGACATCAGCAGGATAGTCCCTTTGTAGCTCTGTTTGTGATCAAGTTTGTGTTTGCTAAAGTATTTAAGAATCGTTATACTGTTTCTGGCATAGAGAGGATGGCCGTGTATAATATTTCGTCAGTTGTAAGCAACTGACGTGCCCACAGTTTTATATGCAGGATTTGGAGTTACATGAAGATATAAAGATGATTTGATGTTGTTGACTACTTAAATGTTAAAGTTGTAACAATTGTACTTTTATTATTGTTGTATCTTATTGATTCCGCTGCGTATTGATGTAAAAGACTTTGATGTAATTATTGTTGAAATAAAAGTTTTAAATTCCTTGTAAAATTGTACGAAAGAAGTGTAAAGATCCTGTGGAAATCTCGAATTCAGCTATTTTTTTGAATTCGGGGCATTACAATTTCAGTGTCAGAAACTGGGTTAAAACCTCAGTACAAGGTCAAACAATTTATAGGACAGCAAAGTTGAATGTCCAATAATACGATAATTTAACGGCCCGAGCTTTAAATCAACAACAATGGCACGATAAAAAGAATATGAATCAATATCATGATACGATAACGAGTCAATAATGGAATTCAATTAGATATGATATTCAAATAAATAACTACCAGCCAGATTTCAAGAAAAATACTTGCACAAGAATAATAAAATGTGTACAAGAGACGCTTGCCTGATATGTGATGGTTTCGATTACAAACCAATAATGTAATGAAGAGAATCTCGATGGCAATAGTAACATGAAGGTGAGAGCAAGGAGCAAAGGCGACGACGATAGCTTATAACTGTCAAGAGACAGCGACACAACAGAGAGGGACCTCGGGTTGACAACAAGGCTGCAATGAGGTAGAGGTCGGAAATGGCGGGAGAAAGAGGCAACAACGGTGGGGGTTGTTGTCGTTGGGGGATGGGTGTAGCGGGGTGCAGAAGCAGTGGCTGGGGACATCCTCAACAATGGTGATGGAGACAGTGGTGGTGCTGTGAGGGGGCTGCGGTGCTGTCATGGAAAGCGGGTCACGATGAGGGACTTCAACAACGTGCACGGGAGGAGAGTGGTTGACGGAGGGCGGCATTAGGGAGGTTAGCGGCGCTCGAAGATGGTGATGAGGTGGAAGAAGGCAGGGTGTTTTGGGGCTTTAGGGAGAGGTGGATGCGGTCGGTTGCTGGGTGTGGCCTCGGGGTGGTGAGGTTGGTAGCGATGAGGAGCGATGGGTGGGTTCGAGAATGAAGAAGAGGAAGGAGAAGGTCGGGAGGTCAGGGTCGCGAGGAGAGAGGAGTGCGGGTTGTTGCAGCAGTGATGGAGGGGCTAGAGGAGGCTGCGGGACTGCGACTTGCGGTGGTGCTCGAAGACGTATGCAGTCGGTGCAGTGTTGGGTCGAGGACTCAGGTGGTCGAGGAGGTGATGGAGGGGCTGCGGTGGTGGTCGCAGTGCTGGCAGTGGGGCTTTAGTGGTCGGTGATGGTGAGTGGTAATGTAGGAGGTGGCGTATGGGTGAGGGGTGATGGGGCAATGGTGGAAATGACTCGGTGGGTGCGGCTGGCATGGAGGAAGGAGTGATGGTGGGAGGGCATTGGGTTCTCGGGGTGGCGAGGCAGGGTATCGGAAGAGCGAGAGGAGGTCGAGCGGTGGGGTGCGAGGAGGAAGGAGATGAAGTAGGGATGCAGGCATCGGGTAGAAGAAGAAGAAGGAAGGAGAAGAAGAAGAGGAGGTGGGCCCGAGTTTGTTAGGGAGAATGATAAGGGATTTCAGGATTAATTAATTGGTTAGGAGAGAGATCAGGAAGTGATGGAGAGAGATTGGCTGTTAAGGAGGTGAGGGATTAGTGGGAGTAATTAGTGGGGTGGTTAAGATAATTGAGATAATGAGGTTGGATTAGTGGGAAGAGTGCAGTTAGGGGAAAGTGGATAGTTAACGGGTTGGGATTTGTGTTACACATTTATTAAAATAGTTCAATAATAATAATACATTTGGTTTGGACTTGAATAGAGAATAAGGAAATGAGTTTGGGCTTCATAATTAGAAGTAATAGTTTGTAGAGTGGGCTTGGATTATGGACTATTGGGTTTGGTTTAATAAATCAAAATAATAAGGATATACTTGGTTTGGGCTTTATACAATAAATAAACAAAGTATAGATTAGGAGTTTGGGTTTGAACTGGACTTTGAAAGGTTAACAAATATAAAATCAAGAGAAAAGAAGGATAAGATTGTAGAATAAAATAAGATTTTGAGTTCAAGAGAATAGAAGAATTTATATACAGACCTGGGATCGATCAAATATGAGATGTATATAACAAAATTTAAAGAAAACAATTTATATGAAAATTGGAATATAAGAATACGAAGAGAAGAGAATTACAAATCCGTATAAACGGGAACGGGGGTTATATATATATATATATATATATATATAGGGATTTATATTTTGCCTTAATCCGTCATTGGCAATGACGGGTTAAGTGGTGTGCATAAATATTTGCGTTTGCAATGGAAGAAACCTCATATATATATATACTAGGTTTGCCCGTTGACACGTGCCTACGACACATCTTCGAAACGGTGCAACTTATTTGATCATATAAAATAGTTTTGGAGGTCGAGCAAATTAATTGAAGTAGCAAATATATTATATGAGAAATTTTTGGGTCCAGCAAAAAACATATTATATGATTTTTTTTATATTTTTTAAAAATATTTTTTAAGCTTTTAAATTTTTAAATTTTTTTAGTTTTTAAATTTTTTATTTTAAAAAATTTTAAAAATTTTTATTTTCTTAATTTTTTGAATAGAAGAGGGAGGGGGAGAGAGAGAGAAAAAAATAAATAAATAAATATAGGAGTTGTTTTGGGTGGGGATTTGAATTTGAGTTTTGGAGGGAACTTTTGGGGGGAAAATATGTTTTGTAAGGTTAGATCTGGGCCTTTAATTTTTGAGGGGATTGAAGGAGAGCCACTTGATAGCTTTCTTTGTGTTTTATTATATAGATATATATATATATATATATATATATATATATATATCTGTGTGTGTGTGCGCGCGCTTTCGGTCTGTCTTTTTCGAAAAAAGAGACGGATCTTGAACCGATCCAACATTCCAAAACTATTTGAACAAGATTCCCTTGATATTGAGCCTTGACTACACTCAAATTCCAAAATGAATAAGTAATCATATATCATAATTTTAGATTCACAAATTTCCCATAAACCAGCTAAATTTTGGGTCATTTGGATTGTAAGAGCATCTGTAGTCGTTGGCTTAAAAGCCAAATTCTGCAAAATTTGAGTAAAAAAATACCGCATTCGTTGGTCAAACACCCAAAATTTAAGTATGAAAGGAGCAGTAGTCTGTTATATTGGCAAGCGATATAGGAATTTAGAACTTATAGCTTACAAAACATGAAATTTCGTCCGTTCACAAAATTTGCACTAAAATGTATCTGATAAAAGATGAAATATCATCATTTTTTAGAATTTCTTTTATTAGAACAGACAGAAGATCATCTTTCGCCCGTTCATAAAACTTCCAAAAGCATAGGCTTATAAAAGTTTCTGACGTGGATGTTCTATGGAATTAGGCCTATAGGAATTGTTATGTGGACATATTAGCTTTGCAATTGGTGTGTTTGGTTCAAGGGCTGAGATGGAATGTTTATGTGAACATGGTTTATAGGAAATTTTCATTGTTTTGGCCCACAATTGTCGGACGAGAGCTCATCATCCATCCGACACTTGATTAAATTAATTTTTTTAGAAAAATGGGACGAAACATGATCTAACGTCTGTCACTTTAAAAAAAAATAATAATGCCAAATTTTAGGTTCAGCGACTACAGCTACAACCTCAAATTCTTATTTCTATATGCCAAATACCCAAATTTTGAGTTGGGACAATTATAGATGCTCTAAGTATACTGTTTGTACTCATGTATAAGAAGGAAATATTCACTTTTAGGTAGTAATAATCTAAATTAATAGCATTTACAGTCATCCTTCAAATTAATTGCCTAACACAATGAATAAAAACCAGAGAAATAAGCCGCTGATTTCTTGGTTAAGAACAACAAATTACAATGGCTAACCCATTACAAACTTCAAGAAGTCATAAAACTTCAATTCAGTAAGAGAGGTGACTACAAAGGTCTCTCAATCTGGGAAAAGCTCCAAATCAATTAATAATTTCTAATTTTGAAGATATTAAATATTATAGGATTATGATGCATGAAATTGTTATCATAATGGTGGTTTGATTCTCACAACCACAAGTCTACACCGTCTGACACTGACTTACTATTGACATATGTTGGAGTCTTTGGGGTGCAAGAAATAATAGTTGTTTCAATAATATACATCTTTCGAACGATAGATTTATTGCTAATGCTAATTTTTGGTTCTCTCTTTGGCTAGATGGTTGTGGCAACTCCAAGCAGAAATCAAAGATCATACATAAAGTTGAAGTTACAGGGGCTTTTGATCTCCTAAGGGGCAATGTGCAAATTTTGCAAGGCAGTCATGACAGCAGCTATGAATAGTTCTTTAGGAGGGGTCTGCTTAGGTTTTTTGGGGACCTATACTGAACCAGTTTTTGCTCTCATCTAGCTCATCTGATATGTAACTTGCTTTTAAACTTATGTTGTATGTTTTGCTTGTTGGGGGGGGGGGTTTGTGTGTTTTGTCATGGTGTGTGGGAAGAGGATGAGATTATAGGTTTGTTTGAAACTAGTTGAGGAGTACGACAATAGTCCAATGCTCTATCTATGATTTCAAGCCTATGTCATCTCAATCTTGAACATCACCACGTGAAAGGTCTTTGTTTGAACCCACACATCTGGTTTTGTATTAGACTTTTAACTATTTCTTATATATAATAGGTATGTGAGGTAGGTTTCCCCTACCTTTTGCCGGTAAAAAAAATGATGCATGAAATTGGAGAATTTACAAAAATAGATAAATAGAAAGCAAAAGAAAGAATAGCATTAATGGGTTTAGGGGCAGAAGAGAAAGATATAAAGAGATTAGTTGGGTTAGAGCATCCACAATAGTGTTTCTCATTTTTCCAAAAATGGCTACTACAGTAATAGCAAATAGGATAGAAGGCTACAGTGGTTGTTTGCTATATTCTTCGTTTTTTTTAAAAAATTTGCGTGGGACGGTATAACATATACCGTCGCGCAATTTTTTTTAAAAAAATTGCGTGAGACGGTAAAACATATACCGTCTCTCGTTTAAAAAAAAATTAGAAATTTTAATTACTGATTAACTATTAAAATATATTAATTAAATAAAATAAATTTTATAATAATACCTAAACCTAATTAATTAACTACCTAAACCTACCGACTACCTCCCCAATTCAAGGACGGTACATCATGTACCGTCCGAGAATTGATATATTTTTAATTTTTTTATTTTTTAATCGGCCAAATCTTGGCCGTTGATTTAAAAAAAAATTAAAAAAAGGAAAAATACAAGAAAAACTCCTTGGACGGGATATGTTCTCCCGTCCGATTCAGACGGGATAACATATCCCGTCTGAGGAGTTTTTTTAAAATAAAAAAAAAACGGAGGGACGGTATATGTTTTCCCGTTTGACGGGATTAAAATTTCTTAAAATCGGAGCGACGGTATATGATATCCCGTCCTTTATAATTTGAGAATGGGTATTTTGTTTCTCAAATATGAGAAACAAGTATAGTTAATTTGCTAAAAATTGGCAAAATGAAAAACCATTGCAGACGATCGTTTCTTATAAAATGGAAATTTGCCAATTATACAAAACCACTGTGGATGCTCTTAGGACATAGAGCATTCCCAACCCAACCTTAAAATGGGGATGCATCGGCATATTTTGCCAAAAACCCTTTGTAACGCCCAAGTATTTTATATTTTCAAAATAGTTATTGTATCTCTTTTATTGCTATTAAATATTATTGTTATTATTATTATTATGTATAAATATACAAGTTTATCTCATATATATTTCTTAATTTATTTATTTATTTGGTGGAGCGGGTTTAATAGGATTTTAGTATAAAAAGAAGAAATATGATGGCATATAACTAGTAAAAGAGTCAATAAGGGAGTTATAATAAATTTCCCCCTTTATTTACTAAAACCACCCCCCTTCTTTTCTCCCCCTCACTCCCGTTAAAATTATCAAGTCGAAATCGAAACCCATTCCAGACCAAAACCTTGGGGCTTCTTCACCCCATCAATCTTCTATTATTTTTCAATTATTTTAAGGTTTTGGCTAATTGAAGGGTGCTCGTCAACGTGCCGTTGTTGGTTTTTGGAATCATCAATTGTAAGGTGAGTTGGATTTTATTTAAACTTTATGTGTCTGTATGACTTGAGAATTTTTAGCACTGAAATGGTGTAGTAAAGAGAGTATTGAATTCTCTTTATATTAGAAGTGTCAGATTTGGTATTTAAGAGATGGAAACTAAATTGGAAAATAATTAGTGTGTTGGCTTTAGAATTAATGGAAAATAAATAGAAAAATTAATAATTATGAGTAATAGAAAGCATTGTAAATCAAGGGGAACAATTTAGAATGAATTTTAATGCAATTTTATGGAGTTAGAAATCTGTCGGAAACTCAAAAATACGTGTATAACATGTATATATGCCAGGTGTTCAATGAAATATCTGAATGAAATATGAGTGAGTATGATGCATCTACATATTCTCTATGTTGTGGTCAAGTTTCGTGGTTTTCTGATATACATTGTAGAATTTATGGAAAATTTTGAGTTTTGAGGAAAATACGGATTTTTAAAGGGCCAAAAATAGGTTTTTGTGATACTTTGGGAAATTAATGATTTTGAGTATATGAAACATGAAGTATAGGTTAGTGTGATGTGTTAAAGCATAAAAATTGGTAGATTATGCACTTTTTATATTGCAGACATGTCTCGTGCATGTTTTTGGACATATAAGCCTTTATAGGTTATTTTGAGTACATGGAGCATGGTGTATGGGCTAGCGTGATATAATTTGATGTTATAATGCTTAAATAGACGAAATAAGTGATTTGTGGTTTTTGGAACCCATGTATATGTTGTGCATGTTTAAAGAGCGATATGAGTCTTATATCCTAGTGAATAACTTTAAATGGCTATTATAACTAATATATGACATATTTATAGGTTGTTGTGATATATTGAGATATTGTAGCACTTAAAATAGGTGTTATATAGCTCTATATTGTCTATATGTATGTGATATGTCAATTATATAATGAATGGTAGTTCATGTATTGATTGAATTGGAAATTGTGGGTATATAACCCAATGGAAATGACGTATAAGGGTGAGATTGAGTGTTGGTATAGAATGATGTGATGATATAAGATACGGTAGGGATATATGAATATAATTATTGATATGAGATATGAAAGGAAATATGAAATGATATATTTACTGATATGAGATATGAAAGATATATAATGTTGATATGACTTTACTTTGCAGTTAGAGGTGTTTTATGGCATTAAATTTCTATTAGTGATGAATCTGGCAGTATATAAGTATATTTTACCCCCAGTTATACTGGGAATCAGGTGTGATGACTAAGCTATCAGCTTTAGTCCTGGTATCAGTAGAAGGAATATGTTAATACATGTATAGTGAGGTATATATATATATATATATATGGGTGATAATGAGTTATGATAGCATAATCGATGAAAATTAATGAGTGAGTATATGTATAATGTAGTGGTGTTTAAAGTGAAACTAATGAGCGGTAATACGATATGATCATCTACTTAATTTATCATGTTCATAAGATATTATAAAGTGATTAATTAAATACTTTGGTGTATTTATGATACGGAACAATATGAAGTAATAATCTTATAAATTAAATAACCAGGTGTATGTGAATACGTGATATAAATGAGATAATTTAATATTGTAGTGTCGCACAATCTCCCAGGGGTTTGAGCTAGACCCCAAAGGCTTGGGATATACTCGGAACATGAGTTATAGATACCCCAGGGTAGATCTGGTATGAGAGCAGATTCCTCAGGATGGACCTGGGAGAGTTGATACCTCAAGATAGACCTGAGATGATAGTTGATACCTCAGGATATACCTGGGAGTGCAGATACCTCAGGATAGACCTGGGATGACAGTTGATACCCCAGGATGGACCTAGGAGTGCAGATACCTCAGGATAGACCTGAGATGAGAGTTCATACCCCAGGATAGATCTGGGAGAGCAGATACCTCAGGATAGACTTGATATGAGAGTTGATACCCGAGGATATACCTAGGAGTGCAGATACCTTAGCATAGACCTGAGATGAGAGTAGATACCCCAGGATGGACATGGGAGGGGTTTCCCTAGCTGGTATAGGTCAAGAGGAAGACGTAGCCTCGGGGGTGTCAAACTCTATGTAAGCAGCTTCCTGCATGTATACTAAGCTATCGGTGTTAGTTTGATGGGTTTTGTGGGCACTGGGAAAGAAAACAATTCATATAACACATGGTGTATGTGTTGAGTATGTAAATGAATAATGAATGAAATATGTTGTTGAATAAAAATGAAAAGAGAAGAAATTGCGTTATGTGATTATATATAAAAAATAAATAAATGGTGCTATGAAAATAATAATGGAAAGAGAAGAAAGTATGTTTAGTGATTAAATATGATCAGTGAAGATGTGGAGATTATATAAATGAGTATGAAAAATGAAGAAATTATGTATATGAAGTAATATGAATAAATTGAAGAAATTGTGGTATGGAAATAAATATAAGTGCGAAACATGAAGTAAAATATATTATGTGATGAGAATGGTTATGAGAATGGTTATTAAAGTAAAATATGATATGATATGAGTTTGATGTACCTTGGAATTGTGTCGAGGTACTACTCGCCCGCCATTTCCATGGAAATTGTGGGAACTACCTGCCTTGACACAACTCCCGGGTAAATTAGTGGGTTGTTGATATGATGATTAGATTGCGAGAGGGTAAATAAAGTAAAATAAATTGTAAGATGAAAATGAAATTAAAGAAAAGTAATAACCGAGCTATCGGTTTGAGATGTGAAGTACCCAAGTTCTACTTGGGATGCAGTGATTATTACCCAGGTTATCGGCTTGGAGGTGCGGCAATATATATATATATATATATATATATATATATATATATATATATATATATATATGATGTATGATAATGCAATCTAAGTTATCAACTTGGTTGTGCGACATTATGTATGATATAGAATAAAAGATAGAAATGTGAGATGGTAAAGATATAATAATGATCATGGTTAAGTATGTCGTTAAATAAATGATAATGGATACGAAAATGAAAATGCTAATAGAAACAGTTTTGGATATGGTAATGTAGATGATAAAAATTATAGTAATGGTAAATACGATGGAGTGGGACAAAAACTGGATTAACGTTTGAGAATGACTTTGTGATGATATGAATATGTTATGTGTAAAGTGATGGTATCAAAATCATATTTGGATGAGTTAATAATAATAATAGAGTACCAGAATGTGGTATAAAGTGTGATTCTAAACTATGAGAAGTAGGAAACGGATATGGAGTAATATAGGAGTTGAGTGACAGAGAGGTGATCGAGATAATGGTCAAATATACAGTTAAACTTATGATGATGTATATATGAACTATGTGATAATGAAGAAATGGCAAATATATGGTATGTGTATATAGATGGTAAATTTATGGATAAGTATGAATTTGTTTGCCTTGGGTTTCAGGTCAAGGAACTACTGCCCCCATTTTGGTTGGAATGAGGGGAACTAACTGCCGAGACACGAACCCAAGGGAGGCGAGAGGGATGAGTTTATAAGTGATTTTATGGTATTGATTGTAACACCCCGAATTCCAAATACAACTGAATTCGAGATTCCACAGGATCTTTACACTTCTTTCGTACAATTTTATAAGGAATTTAAAACTTTTATTTCAACAATAATTACATCGGAGTCTTTTACATCAATACGCAGCGGAATCAATAAAATACAACAATAATAAATGTACAATTGTTACAACTTTAACATCTAAGTAATCAACAACATCAAATCATCTTTATATCTTCTTGTAATCTCCAAGTCCTACATATAAAACTGTGGGCACGTCTGTTGCTTACGATTGACGAAATATTATACACGGCCATCCTCTCTATGCCGAAAACAGATTAACGATTCTTAAACATTTTAGCAAACACAAACTTGATCACAAACATAATTACAAAGGGACTATCCTGTTGATGTCGTGTTGTGCTGTGCACTTAGTCCTTAATGCAGTTATTTATATTACATGACACTAATGCGCACTTGTTCGGATTCTATGCATCCCATACTACATAGGTCCGAGGGCAAGCCCTTAATCGTACTTCATCTTATAGGGTTCAATCCCTCGCCATGGCTTACACTACTACGGTAACTACGGTAAGTATCCTAGATGTTCTATGATCTACGAGCCCATGTCCAGGCAGTTTGGAGGGGAATCCCACGCACTGACATGACGCATCAAGCAGGCAGACTATGGACAATTCAGCCTCCGCTATGAAACAATGGCACCACCTGTAGCCACCAAAACACCCCACAAGCATCGCCACCGGGACGATAATTCTGGAGTAGTGCCCACGCCATGTCTTGACGCATCAAGCAGGCAGTCTGTGGATCACTCTCGCACTGCCAATCCGATGGCCCTCATACTTGTGTTTTTCTGTTACTTTCATCACATCTTCACTATGTATCTAATCCTTACAATGTTTGTATTAAAAGAAAATCATCACAACCTAGAGCTAGCTTACCCTACCGGATTTAAATCAAAACAAAAGAGACAGTCAGCCTACCTGGCTACTTCTCAAGAAACGCTCAACCCTCAACGGTTGACTCCTAAAATCATAAATAAAACTGCCGGTCACTAGGGTCTTGCCTAGCCTCTAGATTCCAACAACTATCTCTTTCTAGAGATCGACAATATTTCATAATCAATCTCCAATTATCATTTCCATTTCTTTTATTCACAAACTCTTTCTCAAAACATTTCTTTTATAATCTCATAACATGAGGACAATTCAATTCAATCTCTTAATCAATTTCATCATTCACACCTTCGTGTGCATTTCAAAATAAACTCAATCAAGTATTAACAATCATAAAATCTCGTATTCAATCTTATTCAAATTTCACATGTCAAAAATCAAATTCAAACTCAAGAACAAAAGCCAGTTCAGTTAAGTTCAGTCGACTGTTGACAAAGAATCAATCGACTGTTCTGCGAAACTTTGAAACTCAAACACAACTCAGTCAGTTCAGTCGACTGTTGACAAGGGATCAGTCGACTGTTCTGCGAAACCTTGAAACTCAAACACCGAATTCAATACAGTAGCAGTCGACTGTGGAAAGTAGACAGTCGACTGATCTGCTGATAAATCCAAAATTTTAATACTTGATAGTCGACTGCCGACTCTGGCTCGGTCGAATGTCGATTGCACCAGTTGCAGTTTAAAGTGGATCCTGAATATATTTTTTGACCTTTCAAATTGATTTGTACCTCTATAAAAATATAGATCATTTCCAAAATGTATTCCTTTGAAAAACAATATCGTACATGTTCTCAAATTCACAAGTTTCTCATTTTTGCAATATAATAAAATCCTTCTTAAAAAATGCATAAAAACACATAGATTCAATTTTCTAATTAGAATGTTGTCTTTTATCAAAAATTACTTTATACGAATCTCTATACTCATAAAAATAAATATTTTTGAGGTTAGAACTGCACTTCTTTGCCACATTAGCAACCAACAATTCTTTTCTATACATTTACATTATTTTAACCAATGACTCAACATGCATCAATTTCATACAAATCACCTCAATTCTAGCATTCCAAACTAACAATCATAACAATTTAGAGAATAGATTAAGTAACTTGCATCTACCACACCAATCAAAATTTAGTAATTCAACACTACATTAATTTGCATGTAATCTCATCATACCAATTCAAATTCAACAATTAAATTGTATATTATCTATCATGCAATTTCTACTCCTAAATTAGAAAGAATTTAAGAAACACCCACCTAAAGTTGAAGAATTTGTACTCAAATGAACTCCTAGAATTAGGAGTTCCTAAAGAAAACTCCAATTGCAACCTCCTCGAAATCCGTACACCAAAGCAAGGCCACACTCCAAGCTCACTTTCGGCAGCATCCAATGAACATCATCTTTTCGGCCAGCAACAAAACAACATCCCAACTCATTTCACTCATAAATGAATACACATATATACTAAAATGGCATATATATATATATATGATTGGATAGGTGAGTAGGAAGGTAGCTTGCTAGGGTGGTTTTGCTTGGTTTTGTTGCTTTCGGCAGAGAAGGACAAGGAAAAAGATGATGAGAGGATTGTGTAGAGTATAGGTGTAAGTGTATTTTGTATGATGGACAAAAGGGGAAACAAAATGAGAACATGCTGAGTTATTGCTTGGAGGATTTCGGAAATGGTAGTGGAGAATAGGTGAGGTGATGAGAGGATTAGAGAGACTAAGGGGTGTTTTATAGATTAAATTAAGGGTAGTTAGAGTAACCACCTCCCACATGAACACCACTAACCCCTATTCTAAAATTTAAACTTGCTTTTCCTCCTACTTTCAAAAATCAAAATTTCAGTTTTCCCTCTTCTTATAAACAGTCCGGCCCCCAAAATGTGTGCATATCGCACGTGTACACGTGCACGTGCTTTGTGTGCACCCCAAATAAATTATTTAATTAGTCCCTTTAAAATAATATAAAAATATGAAATTAACTTAAAATTTATATTTTTCATGCACGATAAAATAGACAGACACATTTCATGAAATTTATAATGCGCTTAGACACGTGCGCCAAAACACGTGCGTCGCCCGTAAAATCTCAAAAATACAAAATTGACTTTATCAACCAAAAAAATATTTTTAATTAGTCGGAATACAACATAAAATATATTTAATCAACATATTCGATAATGTACTCAAACATACAAGAAACACGTGTATTGCACGTAGAGAAATTATTTTAATTAAAATAGACAAAAATTTGAATTCCGTTTACAAAATGAATTTAAACACGTTAAAAAAATAAATAATTGAAACTTCACCGAAAAACTTTGCATGTAACGTTAGAGTACCCGAAATCGACACGTGCATCGATAATACGTAAAAGCACGTAAAAACTCAAAGATTGAAATTTAGCATTTAAATTGTCTCAAATGAGATTTTAAGAATAGAGAATGTATAAATATTCGGAATTCAAAATACATATCGAAATACATTACAGATATCATCAGTAATGGTACAAAATGCACGTGAGTAACACCCGAGGGCAAAATTGTCATTTAAATTTTACGGGGTGTTACATTGACAGTATGTAAGATTTCATATAAGAATAATAGAAGTCTTGATGAAAACGGTAATAGAGATGCTAAAGGAAATGCTGGTGGAGGTTTATTTATAGTGATGAATTGATATATGGGATTAGTGACAAGGTATAATATCGTGGATGTGAAGTAGATGGTTAAGTGTTTGATGATGGTAATAGATGGTTAGGTATATGGTGAGGTTTAAGTACCTGATTGTATTTATTTCTTTTACACTTTCATGTTTTATTTATGTTTCTCATTTTAAAAATCATGTTATTAATTTCATTGATATTGTTCTTATTCATGATGATTATACTCACACCAGACATGGCTAATCCCTGTTGTTTTCTGGAGGTTAGGGGAGTCCCTTCCTGAGGGTGGACGACCCTACTCTCCTGCAGGTTTTAATAGCAGCAAGGTGAGATAGTTGTTGTAGTTGGGTAGTTTTACATTTGCTTGTAGTAAAATGGAATATATGTATGCTTGTATTATATGTAGAAATGGGAGTAGATTGATGTATTATCTTTGTAGTATGGAAGATTGTGTGTATAACTGTAAGTGGTAATATATTTATAGTGTTGTGATGAGGTATGAATGCCCGTACCCACCTCGTTGTAGAGTATTAGGTTCTTTGGTTGATTTTTGAAAAGGTTTTTCCAAATTTTTTCTAAAAATCATATATGTTTTCAAAAGATTTTTTGATTTTTAATTCATATCTTACTTGTTATGAAGTATTTTGCGCCCAGAACCGTTTATATTATTGCCTGTGTGATGTTGAATGATTTGGCCTAGGGAGAATTGAAAAATATTATAAATACATTGTTTTGAGTGATTGTTTGCAGATTTCCGTAAGGAAACTTTGTAAAAGGGCTAATATTTCAGAAAAAACTCTGCAGAAATTTTTAAAAAAATCTATGAATATTTTTCTAAGCAAGGCTTGGTGTAGATAAGTAATAGATTATGTTATAAGTCATTTGAATAAGGAATAGAAAAAAATTTGGGTAATTACACCCATTCGACCAAACCCCATTTGTGGGGCTCAGTCGCTAATTTTTTGGCCATTGCATGAATGGAACCGCAAATACGCAGTTCCAATTTCTGCTTTGCAACTGGTGGGCCCCCCATTTTTAAATTTATTTGTTTTGTTTTGATTTTATATTTTTAGCTATTATAAATAATGATTATACCATTGTTTATTTTTTACGAAGATCTTTAAAATGATATCAATATTTGATATCTTCCAGTTTTGTTTTAAGTTTTAAAATAGTAATATAGATTAATTAATTATAATTCAGAGAAAGCGGAATGTTTAATATTCATTGAAAATTATCAAACAAGCACAAATATTTCTAATAATTGGGGTGGTCATTGTTTTCCCTGAAACTTGGCTAGAACTACTGAACTCCCCCGAATAGAATGTGGGATATGAATCACCTAAGAGACCTTGAAAATAACCAGTTATATTATCAACGGACTAGCTTATTTTTGGAGTAAACGTGTATTACTTGATATAACGACTACATGTATAAGAATGCACAACATGATCATTGAGGACGAGCGAGATATAAATGTACCAGATAGAAAATTTAGTCATACAACTGCTCCTGAGATATCGATGGTTGCCGATGATGCAATCCAATTTAGTAGTTTCTTTATCGACAAAAAAAAATTAAGGACAAGGAAGCTCATTTTGAATTTCCGAACGGATTAATTGCTCATTTATGGGGACGATACGGTGCTAGAACATCAGGTGTTTAATTGTTAATATTTTTGTAATTTGAATAAGGTGGTATTCTTTTTCCTATGATTTTTTTTAACGAAGACATCAATAATTATATTTTTTCTTTCTTAGTATGTGTATTATCTATTCTAAATAATTGTATTATTATCTTTTTAATTATTTGTATTATTATCCTTTTGCATTCAAAAATATTGTTGTAGGGAGAAAAATTTAAAAACAAAAATTTAGAATCTCAAAATAGAAGGTTGGTTAGAGTACACAATATGAAATCCCAAATCAAAATAACGTATTTAAATAAAAATGGTAATATGGAATCCCAAAATGGAGATGGGGATGAGGTTGAATTGGAAATGCTCTTAGGAGGTGAGGTGAGAGCTTGAAAAGAAATATGTTTTTAGCTGGATAAGTATGAGGGGAATATTTTCTTTAAAAATGCAACATCAAGTGTTTTGCTCTCTTTTAGCCCGGAAAATATTTCACACAAAATTCCCAAACATTCCCTACTGTGCTGTCAGAAATGGAGTGAAATCCAACTTGAACTGCAGGCAAACACCTATGAACAGTGGTCCTCATAAGAATTTCACTTCCAACCTATATTTGTAGCTAAACAAACAAACAAACAAAGCTTTAGTGTTCATGATGGATAAGACCTATTCTCGTACCAATAAAACAAATGAAGGTCGAAGAAAAAAAAATCATACAAGGTTGAGAGAAGCAGAGGGCAGGGGAAGAAAGATGAGAAATACTAAATGGCATTTTGGGCATATAAAAAAATAATTTAGTATTCATGATTACAATGTAGACATCTATGATATGGATAGATAGTAGGTCAAACTGTAGCTTCCTTGCTCATGGACCATGGATGCACGTCTTGGTAAGTAAAGTTTTTTTTAAAAATAAAAATTCAGACGTAGTCTGAATTTGATCTAAAACATCATTTACATACGGTGCACGGGTTGGTAGATGGACAAATTACACTAAAGCCTTCTCCCATTATTGTAGTAGAGATGGAAAGCAAAATTCTTCCTTCAAAAATAAATAAATAATGGAAGCAAAATTCTTGTTATATTACCAAGGTATATACATATTCTTATATTTTATACTATTAATATCTAGCCCCTAAGAGCATCCTCAATCGTTTGCTAAATATATGGCAAAATGACAAATGAAAATAGCAATTTGAGAATTTCGTTGCAACGGTTTTTTGCTATAATTTTGCCAATTTTTTTTAATTTATTTAAAACGTACAAGACAACATGTCCTGTCTCACTTCAAATATATATATTTTTAAATCTTAATACTAGATTAGATTAAGTTAGTTAGTAATTAGTAGTAGAGTTAGATTATTAAATTAATAAGTAGGTAATTAATTAGGATAATTAGAGATTAATTAGTGGTAGATTATGAGTTAAAGGAGGAAAATCCTCCGAGGATTCTCCAAGTATTTTTTGCTTAAGATGGGATAACATCTCTTGTTTGAGGTTGTTTTTATTTTTATTTATTTTTTGAGACGGTACAACATGTACCATCTGATTATTCAAAAAAAAAAAAAAAATTCTTCAGACGAAACAACTTGTTTTATTTGATCCCATTAAAAAAAACCAAAGGATGGAAAAACATGTTCCGTCCCCTATAATTTGAGAATCTTCATTTCGTTTCTCAAATTTGAATCTTCATTTCGTTTCTCAAATTTGAGAAGCGACTGTAGCGTTTTTACAAAAATATGGCAAAATAGCAAACGACTGCAGACGTTCAATTGCTATAAAATGTCAATTTGGCAAAAATAGCAAACGACTGTGGATCTATTTTACCATTTTTGTCATTTTTTTTCTTCAAAAAACTTGTTGCAGTTGTGAGCTATTTTGTCAGATTGCTATATTTAAGAAAGAATTTGGCTATTCTCATATTATAAGAGACATGATGTTTCGTTCCTATTATTTTAATAATTTTTCAATTCATCATGTTTCGTCTGAGGAAATTTGTAAATTTTATTTTATAAAATAATCTCGAAAAAGTTGGTTTTTTATTTTAAAAAAAAACTGATGTATTTAGTTAGATAATTAGTTAAATGATTAGTTAGATAATTGAGTTTAGTTAAATAATTAAGTGGTTAATTTGTTGTTAGTTAATTCCCAAAATTAGTGGGGCATCACACCGTGGAATGAAACATCATGTTTCGTCTCACCATGGGTCCTACCAAAATTTTTAAAAAAAATTAAAAAAAACGAAACATTGAAAAAACCTTTAAAAAATTACACGAATCCAGACAGACGAAATATCATATTTCGTCCATTTAATTTTGTCTGCAAAATTGCTATATTTTACATTTAATGACTGCAATAAACAACGAAAATTGTCAAATTCTATTTTGCCATTTTGCCATTTTTTGAAAAAACGACCTTTAATGCTCTAAGCATGCCTCGTATTTTATATACTAGTACAATGTACGTGCGATGCACGTCTAAAAAAATGAAGTCATCAAATTAAATGAATATATATCGAATAAGAAAAAAAAATAGTTTATATTTGAGTGTTTTGATTTGGGCTACATGTGCGGTGCACATTTATGTTTGTTGGATATAGTTTAGATGTGTATTATACATGTTTATATATGATATGGCTAAAAATGGGGTTCAATCGGAACCATTCAAAGTGGGCACGAATCTTAAAATCACAGGGGCAAGATGGTAATTTCACCTACAGATAGATCCGAATTGGGAACCGGGTCTCTCCTCTTGGACCCGCTAACCCATGAACGGATCTGTTCATTTGAGAACGGGTCTCAACCCGTTAGGGACCAGTTCGATAGGGTGAAATCCTGGCTCGTCCTTATCTTTAGGAGGTGGTTGTAACGACCCCTATCCAGCCATACCAGGAAGTAGGGATTCACTCTTATCCTGAAAGAGATCCCCACGGCGACTATAAATACCCCCTACCTCTTACTGTTACAGGTGATCACTCTTTGCACACTTGATCTCTTTCTCTTCACTTTTTCTGTGTATTGACTTGAGCGTCAGAGGGTTCGTCGTCGGGAACTATCCCGGTGTTTCAAACGTTCGTGCAGGTTTAAGGGGGCACCAAGGAGCCAACTAGTCAACAAGGAAGAAGAAGGGTTCCACCCGTTAGAGTTCCTACGAACCTACAGATCTCATCTATTGCCCCCACACCAGATTCAGCGACAACAGATTGACGCCGTCTGTGGAAAACCACTCGACAGGCAATCTCGTCTTCCTCCTTCAGCCCACGTTACTCCTAGCCATGCCTCCCAAGAAGAGACCCGCAAACTCCATTCGAAGAACAATCTCTTCTCATCCTCCTCCTCCTCCTTCGCGGGGGGATCTCCCTCATCCCAACCAACCAACCTTGCAGGTCGGTCCACTGGCTCCGCAGTCCATCCAGCAGCCTTTGGGATCCCAAGCCATAGTGGGGGAACACTCTCGATGAAGCTGCCACAAGCAACCTGTCCATCAGGTTCGAGTCTCCATCCACAATGCCGATACGGACTCAATGGCTTCATATACTCCTCCCACTCCAAAGGATCTGCAGAACGTGATAAAAAATCGGCAGACCAAGCATGGACCCAATCTTCGTACCCATCTGGATGAGAGGCAGGCCCAAGAGACGAACCCTCGCTGTGAGCACTCGAGGAATCGCTCACCGCACCGATCCAACCATGGAGGGTCCAACTCTCTCCATAGGCAAAGAGAGTCGCCCAAGACGGAGCCGCTCCCCAGCAGGCCGCCCTGCACCTCGGGCCCATCATGAGCAGGAGGCCCCCATCACAAGGGCAAAATTCTAGTAATTCTAGGAGGCAGTCCTCCGGGCGCTCAACGCTGCCCCCAACAATGGCCGTCGGGCTCCCAACCCTCCGCCAGCTCCTCGCCACCCTCATCGCTCCCGCAGTCCCCGACCAGCTCCTCGCCATCCTCACCATTCCCGTAGTCCTCGACCGACTCCGAGCCACCCTCACTACTCCCGAAGCCCCAGGCCGCTCCGAGTAATCACCGCCCTTCTGCCGACCGTCACCATCGCTTCCGGAGACTGCAGCTTGCTCCAAGCAGCCCCCATCATTCTATCAGTCCGCCACTCACTCAGAGCCATTGCCGTCGTAGCCCCACCTCTCCTAGGCATGAAGAGGAGTCTCGAGGCTCAGCAAGACACGACCGAAAGGAGAAATCGGTCTACCGCCATCTCCACAAGATGGAGAGGCACCTCGGCCAGCTCGACCGAGATGAAGAACGACGGGCCAGGGACCTCCGCCCGAGCAGACCCCCATTCTCTTGCACCATCTTGGAGGTTCCAGTCCCAGACAACTTCAAGCCTTCGCACTTCGAGACCTACACCGGGGAGTTGGACCCCGTAGATCACATCGAGAGTTTCAAAACTCTCATGATGATCCACCATGCATCCGACGCCCTCCTTTACAAGACCTTCCCGGCCACACTTAAGGGGCCAGCCCGGGAATGGTATTCTCCATCAACGGCTCGGTAGTTTGGATCCTCGGATTGTAGATCCAATCTACATGGCATGATATGAGCCGTTGATGGAGATTAGGTGCGAATCGTGAGGCGATGTTTTTTGCCATTTTCTAGCTTGGTAGTTAGATTCCTCGGATTATAGATCCGAGCTACGTGGCATGATCTAAGCCGTTGATGGAGATCAAATGCAAATCCTGAGGTGATGTTTTTCGCCATTTTCCAGCTCGGTAGTTCGGATCCTCGGATTGTAGATCCGAGCTACGTGGCATGATCTGAGTCATTGATGGAGATCATACACGAATCCTAAGGCAATATTTTTTGCCATTTTCCAGCTTGGTAGTTCGGATCATCGGATTGTAGATCCGAGCTACGTGGCATTATCTGAGCCGTTGATGGAGATTTGGTTCGAATCATGAGGCGATGTTTTTTACCATTTTCCAGCTCGGTAGATTGGAGCCTTGGATTGTAGATCAGAGCTACATGGCGTGCTCTGAGCCATTGATGGAGATCAGGGCGAATCGTTACGCGATGTTTTTTCGCCATTTTCCAGCTCGGTAGTTTGGATACTCGGATTGTAGTTTTGAGCTACGTGGCATGACCTGAGCCGTTGATGGAGATCAAGCACAATTATGAGGCGATGTTTTTTGCAATTTTCCAGCTCGGTAGTTTGGATCCTCAGGTTGTAGATTTGAGCTACGTTGCATGCTCTGTGCCGTTGATGGTGATCAGGCACGAATTGGGAGGCGATGTTTTTCGCCATTTTCCAGCTCGCTAGTTCGGATCTTCGGATTGTAGATCTGAGCTATGTGGCATGATCCAAGCCGTTAATGGAGATCAGGCGTGAATCATGAGGCGATGTTTTTTGCCATTTTCCAGCTCGGTATTTCAGAGCCTCGGATTGTAGATCCGAGCTACGTGGCATTATTTGAGCCATTGATGGAGATCATGCGCGAATCATGAGGCGATATTTTTTGCCATTTTCCAGCTCGATAGTTCGGATCCTCGAATTGTAGATCCGAGCTACGTGGCATGATCTGAGCCGTTGATGGAGATCAGGCACGAGTCATGAGGCGATGTTTTTCGCCATTTTCCAACCCAGGTAGTTCGAATCCTTGGATTGTAGATCCGAGCTACGTGGCATGATCTGAGCCATTGATGGAGATCAGGCACGAATCAAGAGGAGATGTTTTTCACCATTTTTCAGCTCGGTAGTGCGGATCCTCGGATTGTAGATCCGATCTACGTGGCATGATATGAGCCGTTGATGGAGATCAGGCGCGAATCTTAAGGCGATGTTTCTTGCCATTTTCTAGCTCGGTAGTTTGGTTCCTCAGATTATAGATCCGAGCTACGTGGCATGATATGAGCCGTTGATGGACCTCAAATAGAATCCTGAGGCGATGTTTTCGCCATTTTCCAGCTCGGTAGTTCAGATCCTCAGATTGTAGATCTAAGCTACGTGGCATTATCTGAGCCGTTGATGGAGATCAGGTGCAAATCATGAGGCAATGTTTTTTGCCATTTTTTAGCTCGGTAGTTCGGATCCTTGGATTGTAGATCAGAGCTACGTGGCATGCTCTGAGCCGTTGATGGAGATCAGGGCAAATCATTACGCGATGTTTTTCGCCATTTTCCAGCTCGGTAGTTTGGATACTCGGATTGTAGTTTTGAGCTACGTGGCATAACCTAAGCCGTTGATGGAGATCAGGCGCGAATTATGAGACATTGTTCTTTGCCATTTTCCAGCTCGGTAGTTTGGATCCTCAGGTTGTAGATTTGAGCTACGTTGCGTGCTCTGTGCCGTTGATGGTGATCAGGCGTGAATAGTGAGGCGATGTTTTTTGCCATTTTCTAGCTCGGTAGTTCGGATCTTCGGATTGCGGATCCGAGCTACGTGGCATGATCTGAGCCATTGATGGAGATCAGGCGCGAATCATGAGGCGATATTTTTTGCCATTTTCCAGCTCGGTAGTTCGGATCCTCGGATTGTAGATCCGATCTACGTGGCATTATTTGAGCCGTTGATGGAGATAAGGTGCGAATTATGAGGCGATGTTTTTTGCATTTTTCCAGCGCGATAGTTTGGATCCTCGAATTGTAGATCCGAGCTACGTGGCATGATATGAGCCGTTGATGGAGATCAGGCGCGAATCATGAGGCGATGTTTTTTGCCATTTTCCAACTTGGTAGTTCGGATCCTCGGATTGTAGATCCGAGCTACGTGGCATGATCTGAGCCATTGATGGAGATCAGGCACAAATCAAGAGGCAATGTTTTTCGCCATTTTCCAGCTCGGTAGTGCGGATCCTTGGATTGTAGATCCGATCTACGTGGCATGATATGAGCCGTTGATGGAGATCAGGTGCGAATCTTAAGGCGATGTTTTTTGTCATTTTCTAGCTCGGTAGTTAGGTTCCTCGGATTATAGTTCCGAGCTACGTGGCATGATCTGCGTCGTTGATGGAGATCAAATGCGAATCCTGAGGCGATGTTTTTTGCCATTTTCCAGCTCGGTAGTTCGGATCCTCGGATTGTAGTTCCAAGCTACGTGGCATGATCTGAGTTGTTGATGGAGATCAAAAGCGAATCCTGAGGTGCTATTTTTTGCCATTTTCCAGCTCGGTAGTTCGGATCCTCGGATTGTAGATCTGAGCTCGTGGCATTATCTGAGCCATTGATGGAGATCAGATGTAAATCATGAGGCAATGTTTTTTTCCATTGTCCAGCTCGGTTGTTCGGATCCTCGGATTGTAGATTAGAGCTACGTGGCGTGCTCTGAGCCGTTGATGGAGATCAGGGCGAATCGTTACGCGATGTTTTTTGCCATTTTCCAGCTCGGTAGTTTGGATACTCGGATTGTAGTTTCGAGCTACGTGGCATTACCTGAGCCGTTGATGGAGATCAGGCCCGAATTATGTGGCGATGTTTTTGACCATTTTCCAGCTCGGTAGTCTGGATCCTCAGGTTGTAGATTTGAGCTACGTTGCATGCTCTGTGCCGTTGATGCTGATCAGGCGCGAATCGTGAGGCGATGTTTTTTGCCATTTTCCAGTTCGGTAGTTTGGATCTTCGGATTGTGGATCCGAGCTACGTGGCATGATCCGAGCCGTTGATGGAGATCTGACCCGAATCATGAGGCGATGTTTTTTGCCATTTTCCAGCTCGGTAGTTCAGATCCTCGGAATGTAGATCCGAACTACGTGGCATTATTTGAGCCGTTGATGGAGATCAGGTGCGAATCATGAGGTGATTTTTTTGCCTTTTCCCAGCTCGATAGTTCGGATCCTCGAATTGTAGATCCGAGCTACGTGGCATGATCTGAGCCGTTGATGGAGATCAGGCGTGAATCATGAGGCGATGTTTTTCGCCATTTTCCAACTCGGTAGTTCGGATCCTCGGATTGTAGATCTGTGCTACGTGGCATGATCTGAGCCAATTATGGAGATCAGGCACGAATCAAGAGGCGATGTTTTTTGCTATTTTCCAGCTCGGTAGTGCGGATACTCGGATTGTAGATCCGATCTACGTGGCATGATATGAGCCATTGATGGAGATCAGGTGCGAATCTTGAGGCGATGTTTTTTGCCATTTTCTAGCTCGGTAGTTAGGTTCCTCGGATTATAGTTCCGAGCTACGTGGCATGATCTGAGCCGTTGATGGACATCAAATGCGAATCCTGAGGCGATGATTTTCACCATTTTCTTGCTCGGTAGTTCGGATCCTTGGATTGTAGATCCGAGCTACGTGGCGTGATCTGTGTTGTTGATGGAGATCAGACGTGAATCCTGAGGCGATGTTTTTCGCCATTTTATAGCTCGGTAGTTCAGATCCTCGGATTGTAGATCCAAGCTACGTGGCATTATCTGAGCCGTTGATGGTGATCAGGTGTGAATCATGAGGCGATATTTTTTTCCATTTTCCAGCTTGGTAGTTCGGATCTTCGGATTGTAGATCAGTGCTACGTGGCATGCTCTGAGCCGTTGATGGAGATCAGGGCGAATCGTTACGTGATGTTTTTCACCATTTTCCAGCTCGGTAGTTTGGATACTCGAATTATAGTTTCGAGCTACATGGCATGACCTGAGCCATTGATGGAGATCAGGTGCAATTATGAGGCGATGTTTTTTGCCATTTTCTAGCTCGGTAGTTTGGATCCTCAGGTTGAAGATTTGAGCTACGTTGCGTGCTTTGTGCCGTTGATGGTGATCAGGCGCGAATCGGGAGGCAATGTTTTTCGCCATTTTCCAGCTCGGTAGTTCGGATCTTCGGATTGTAGATCCGAGCTATGTGGCATGATCCGAGCCGTTAATGGAGATCAGGCACGAATCATGAGGCGATGTTTTTCGCCATTTTCCAGCTTGGTATTTCGGATCCTTGAATTGTAGATCCGAGCTACGTGGCATTATTTGAGCCATTGATGGAGATCAGTTGCGAATCATGAGACGATGTTTTTTGCCATTTTCCAGGTCGATAGTTCGGATCCTTGAACTGTAGATCCGAGCTACGAGGCATGATCTAAACTATTGATGGAGATCAGGCACGAGTCATGAGGCGTTGTTTTTCGCCATTTTCCAGCTTGGTAGTTCGGATCCTCGGATTGTAGATCCGAGCTACGTGGTGTGATCTGAGCCATTGATGGAGATCAGGCGCGAATCCTGAGGCGATGTTTTTTGCCATTTTCTAGCTCGGTAGTTTGGATCTTCGGATTGTAGATCTGAGCTACGTGGCATGCCCTGAGCCGTGGATGGAGATTAGAGCGAATCATGAGGTGATCTGACTGGTCAACGACTTTTTGGCATCCTATCGTGTTCTCGCCTTTATGAACTCTTTCGTTTAATATTCTGATGGGCTTTCTAGCAGTTTCAGGTACCCAAAGCTCTCAGAAGCCCAAGCGGTGCCCCCTCTTTCACTGTAAGTCTCCACTCTTCCCCTTATTTTTGCATTCTCTCTTTTTACTCTTGGCAGAAATTTCTTACTGCTGGGTGGCTCAGCTGGCGTTCACGGCAATCTTTAGTGATTTCCGATGACCTTTTCCGGCCGTAGCTGTCACATTAAGGTAAATATATATTTTATGTTATATATTTTACAAGATGTCTAGGGTGTCGTCTGGGAATGAGACCTCCACCTCGTACCAAAGAAGTGATCGGCTATTGGTAGTCCCCCAACCGCGGACAAGGGGAAGGAGGTTGTTGGGTTGGTGGTTGTCGGGACGATAATGGAAGGGGTCAGGAGAGTGGGGGAGTTGGGAAGGCTACCGTCTACTCTGTCTAGCCTTGGGAGAGTCAGAGAGTACTCCGGAGATCTTTTCGCCAAGGTGGTTTACGGCAGCTCGACTTCGTACGAGGAGAACAAGCCGAGGGAGCGCTCCGAGGTTGACACCATCCTTTTGGTTCTCACGGAGAGGGATTTGCTACGCATCAAAAGAAGCTTTATGATACCGGTGGAGTTGACCCTCCTTCTTCCGGGTCCGGGGTTCTGAGCGTGTTCGGAAACCTCTCCAGATACGTGCGTCTTCCCATTTGATGCGCTCAACGCAGGTCTTAATCTATCCCTACTGCCATTCGTGACCGAGGTATTGTGGTGGTATGGAGTGAGTCCTATTCAGTACATGCCCAACATGTGGCGGCATGTCATTGGCTTCATACTCCAGTACCAAGCAGTGGGGGTTGAGCCCCATCTCAGCATCCTTCGAAGTCTCTATCAGATCAATCACATGAGCAAAATGGAGTACCGGTACTATTTTTCACCACGATAGGGTGTTAAGTTGATCGAGAACCCGGACTCCATCAAGTCTTGGAAAAAGAAATATTTCTTGATCCAAGGAAGCAAATTGTGGGATTTCCCTACGAAATGGAAGGAGGATGTGCCGAGGAGGGCGAAGGCCGAGCCCATATTGAATCTGGAAGAAGATAAGGTCGTATCGAAACTCCTCGGTCGTCCTACCTTGAGTTGGAAGGATATGACCGAGGAGTTTCTTTTCGGTGGGGCTTCAGTCCGATCAGCCCTAGTATGCTTCAGATATTTCTCTTTGTTTTTTACTTTCTTCTACTCTTGCTTTCTTCGTGCGCTAACTTTTTGGCCTTTGTTCCTGTAGAGACCCCTGATATGGATTTTCGAGCGATGCTATTTGATCGAGGAGGAGTATATGGGAAGGGCATCGATAGCAAGAAGAGGAAGAGAATGACGGTGGGGCCATCTTCAGGCCGAACTGCGAAGGGCTCGTTGGAGGCAGCCCTGGCGGTTGACTTTGAATCCCCATCTTCCACTCCGTCTGCTCCGCTTGTCCCTTTTGTCCCGTCTACCCCTCATGACCCCTTATCCACAGAATTCACCCTTGGTGCTGCACTGGCGCTCGAGGTGCCACCACTTACCTGCCAAGGCAGGGACGATTCTCACCGAGGAACACAAGAGGCTCTTCGTTCCTGATTGGCGAGTGATGAAGCATGAAGGTTTCCTAGGGGACTCTGTCATGAGCATGCAGGCGATTCATCACTTGCCGACTCCGAAGGATCGAGCAGCGTTGAAGGCGGGGACCGTGAGTGACGATGCCCTCAAGGTTGCTAGGGCGACCATGTCGGTGAGTAGTTATTTGGACTCTCGAAACATATGAATTTCCCTTGCGGAGAGAGCCAAGGCCGTAAAGATGTACGAGGCGGAGCGGCGCCTGACAGAGTCTCAGGACACTCAGATCAGCCTTCTTGAGTGTGCCTTGGTGAAAGAGAACGAGCAGACCGTTCTGGATATGACGAGGGTGGACAAGGAGAGGGAGAGAGATGACAAGGAAATGGAGATGGCCCGAAGGCTGCCAAAGACATGGTGAGAGAGAAGGAAGCAGCTGCGGAGGAGATTAGGGCCGAGGTGAACGCGTACGAACATGGAACAGTCCTATGCTAGGGGCCTTAAACATGTTGAAGCACGTGTACCTGACTTCGACAGCTCAGGGATACAGTTTGTACACCCTTCTTGAAGGCAAAGTGGCCAAGGGGGCAGAAGGCACCGGTGGAGGCGAAGAAGAAGAAGAAGAAGTAGAAGAGGATGAGGAGGATGTCATGGCGAATCCTCAGTCGGCGATCGTGGAGGTACCGGAGGCGATCACGGAGCAACCCCCCAAGGTGGCTCCTTGACCTTTTGTATCTGCACTTGTTATTTTCTCCCAACGCTTTTGTACTCATGCCTTATAGCGGACTGACCACCGCTCTTGTATCTTCTTTTTGGAAATGAAATGGGATTTTTGGACTCAGTGTTTATCAACTTTATAGCTCCCCTCGGACCCAGTATTTAGCCTCCTTAAAGTTACAACTCAAAACTATCGTGTAGCTTTATTCGTAGTCCGGGCATTTTACATTTCTCTTTGATTGGTTTCCCTAGGGTAGCGAGGTATCAGATCTCCGCTCTAAGCTTGGCGTTATGAAGTTAGGGCTCACTCGGTCTCAGGAGATGCTTTTTAAAGCAGAGCGGGAGTTAGGTGATTTGAGGTTGACCTTAGCTCGCCGAGATATCGAGATGAGGCATCTCGAAGAGAGAATTCACGAAGTGCCCCCTGGCGGTGAGGAGGCCTGCCCTTCGATGGCTGTCAGCCAGAGTTTGAGGCTCAATTTTCTTTGCCACTCTTTATTCGAAGCGAGATCCGAGAGGGACGCTTTGAAGAACATGGTGCTTGAGAAGAGTCTGGAAGCGGCTCATCTTCGGAGGACTATCTCCGATGTCTCGCGAGGGGTTAGTTCGGGCCGAGTGCCTCGCTTGAAGCTTAGGGTGACGGATGACTCACTTAAGGAATGGGTCGTGGAGTTAGAGGCGAAGAATCTTTGTCTGCAATGACTTTCTGAGAGGAGTAACGTTAGAAGAACTTCGTGTCCTCGAGACGAGTACGCCCGAGGAAGATCGTTCCACGAATTAGCACTTCGTTTGCCTCCTCTTTTGTGAAATCCTGGGGATGCTCAAACCGGAGTGGCCGGCTCCTCGAGCAGAGCATCTGTTGGAGCGACAGCTCGGTCTACGGGTCCCGATGGTATCAGTCGACTTGCAGGCTTGGAGATCCCTTTGGAGGCCGTGAGGGAGCGGCACAGCGCTCGTCGCCCTCGCGTATCTCTTAATAGAAGTGTACCACTCCCTAGGAGGAGTTAGAGCGAGGCTTTATAGTTCTGTAGGAGCCTGTAGCCTTGAATAAGACTTGTATCTCCATCTTCGGTGGAACAAAATGTTTGTAGCAGTTTTTGAATAAGACTTGTATCTCGACTTTTAATGGAATAAAATTATTTGTAGGGTTCGAACAATGTTGTAGTCGAATGAGCTTCTTTCACTTAATAACATTGTGTTAAGGAGTTTTCAACAGTTATGGGAGCAATTTCGAATGGTGAGCTACTTCGTACTTGCTTGTTCACAAGTAGCTAAAATAGCATCGAACCAAGTGTTGGACTCCGAACTTGTTGTTAAGAGAGTTTCAACAGTTGTGGGAGCAATTTCGAATGGTGAGCTACTTCGTACTTGCTTGTTCGCAAGTAGCTAAAATAGCATCGAACCAAGTGTTGGACTCCGAACTTGTTATTAAGAGAGTTTCAATAGTTGTGGGAGCAATTTCGAATTGTGAGCTACTTCATACTTGCTTGTTCGCGAGTAGCTAAAATAGCATCGAACCAAGTGTTGGACTCCAAACTTGTTGTTAAGAGAGTTTCAAGAGTTGTGGGAGAAATTTTGAATGGTGAGCTACTTCATACTTGCTTGTTTGCAAGTAGCTAAAATAGTATCGAACTAAGTGTTGGACTCCGAACTTGTTGTTAAGAGAGTTCTAACAGTTGTGGAGCAATTTCGAATGGTGAGCTACTTCGTACTTGCTTGTTCGCAAGTAGCTAAAATAGCATCGAACCCAGTGTTGGACTCCAAACTTGTTGTTAAAAAAGTTTCAACAGTTGTGGGAGCAATTTCGAATGGTGGGCTACTTTGTATTTGCTTGTTCGCAAGTAGCTAAAATAGCATCGAACCAAGTGTTGGACTCCAAACTTGTTGTTAAGAGAGTTTCAACAGTTGTGGGAGCAATTTCGAATGGTGAGCTACTTCGTACTTGCTTGTTTGCAAGTAGCTAAAATAGCATCGAACCAAGTGTTGGAGTTTGAACTTGTTGTTAAGAGAGTTTCAACAATTGTGGGAGCAATTCGAATGGTGACCAACTTCGTACTTGCTTGTTCGCAAGTAGCTAAAATAGCATCAAATTAAGTGTTGGACTCCGAACTTGTTGTTAAGAGTGTTTTCATACTTAGTGTACGCTTCAGAGTAAGACAACCAGACCATTTAGACAACATATTTTCTGAGAAACTAAACTGCTTTAATTAAAGAGGACTAAGTGGCTGTTTCTGAGTTGCAAGCCATTATTACATTTAGAAAAAATTCACTAAATAATAGAAAAAACAAACTTAGAAATGCTCTAGGATTAGAAGTTTCTTAGAGCGGTGTTCAAACACCCTTTTGGTACTTCAATAAGTGTCACGCCCCGCTTCCCAAAAATACGGAATACGGGCACGTAACAAAAGCCCAGCGAATGAATATAATCATCCTTAAGCTGTTTCAGAAATCTTACAACATATCACAGGCAGTATATCAGAGTCGGAAGCCAGAAAATTCAACCACATGCACATATGAACCAAATACCAACAAAATACTTGAAATAAATGTATTAATCTCAAATAGTCATAATCTGAAAATACACAAATATTCCTGAGTCATATTGCCCAAATACCAGAAATAAATACAAGTAACAGATACAATGTTCAAAATGAGCAACAGGAAATAAATATAAATAGCAAAGCTTCAGCCAACTAGAACTTCATCTTGCCAATACCTTCTTGATTCTGTCCACCGAAATCTGCAATCATCGAATACAGGAAAGAGGAAAAGAAGAAAACACAGTACCCGTCAATGGCAAGTCCGGGTCACAAATAGAATAGGATACAAGCACATGGGGAAACTAACTAATAACAGGTCATAATGCATCAACAGTAATATCTAGCCTGGTATCCTAACAGTACAGTTGTTTTATGTCTAAGGCAGTGTCATAAAGCAACTAACAGTCTTTAATAATAGTATCTCAGTATCTCAGTGAATCAGGATAACAGTATATCAGTATCACTAGCAGTATATTCAGTGTATCAGTATAACAGTCTCAGTCTAACAGTAACAGTATATCGGTCTCAGTCTAACAGTATCAGTCTCACAGTGTCAGTCTAACAGTTTCAGTTTATGTCCTTTCAGTCTTGTGTGTATTACTAGCTAGGTAGCACTTCATGCGCCCCAAATTATATCGCATGGTTGCTACAACAAACAGTTTCGCTTAGTAAGATTTTCATAGGGGACCATGATGGGGCAGTGTACTCAGGTATCAGTAACAGAAGCAGTAACAGTAACAGTCAGAACCAAGAGGTCCTCTTCTACTCTACACCTTCTTACAGAAGAAGCAATGTAGACAGGGTCAGTAAACAGTAACAGTATCAGTATGGAACACTAGTTCCCTTCCAAGTACACGTTTCCATATTATCCACTACTCGATCTTCCCTTAAACCCCGGCTTGATTACTTTTATTAATAATATCATCAACAGGCATGAGAGTGTACTAAATGATATCAAACTAACAGGTTATACTCAAATTTAGACTCAGGGAATTAGATCAGTAAGTATAGGTACAAAACATTCACAAATACGAGCAAAATGGTATAGGTTTATAATCAGGTCAGCAAGACCAGTCTGTACATAAACAGTGATCCACAGATCTACAGGCATGCAAATAATGATCCGTCGAAGGATCTGGAAACTAGACTTCCACACGCTTCTAACGGTTATAATAAATCTATATGCTATTTCACAACATCTCGACTCAAAACACAATTCAACACAGTTTGCATGTACAGTCAGAAAACAGGGGAATGACTTAAATCACATGAAAACAGCATACAAAGTTGTTAATTAAATCCACGAAAATTCTGGGGTAATCCCCTATAAGTATAGTCTCAAAATATAGATTTTCATATTTTTCCAGAAAGTATAGATATGTTTTCAAAAATAGAAAATAGCACATCACACAGTTTTGATGGATCTGGAATTCTTCAACACCGCTGTACAAAATGGAACACATCTTGCAAACAGCGCATCAAAATCCACTTCCGCCAAAACAGGATGAAAGTAGATACAATTTCCTAACTTTCATATCTCACATCAAATACTCATACAGTAATTAGAAATACGGTAAACACGGCATTCAACATACAATCACACGCAGTTTACAGCACAAGTGATCTATAGAAAAGGATGTAAGGCATCACTCAAAACTCATCTTTAAATTACCACAAAAATCAGGGAACTACCTAACATCATATTGAAACACTGGACAAAATCTTGTAGCATGAAATTATGTCTAACTTAGATCTTGAAAATAAATTGTCCACAAAAATTACCCCGAACTGAAACTGGAAACTACTAACATACAGTTACTAAAATAATCATAACTACTCCATACGAACTACAAACAGGGTGAAAATCAGTGGGATTAGAAATTAGATTCAATTCTCTACAAATTTCTCAGAAATAGTCATGTTGAGATTCGGACTTTAATCTAGGTAAAAACTGCAATCAACCCAGTTACATCCAAATTTCCAGATTTCTCAACCAAGTTTCGAAACATCATAACTTCCTCAAAAATCATCAAAACTCTTCCAAATTCGAAATACTGTCTACCCACTGCCTAAATGTCATATCTAAGGGTTTCTAACATGTCAAATTCCAATATTTCTCATATAGGTGTTCAAACAAACATCGGGTATACAATATGTCACATACGCGATTAAAATCGCGTTAGGGTGAATCCTAAGGCATAACCCTACCAAAATTCATGTCCTAATTCGTCCATGGCCTGTTTTGAACCTTAGAGACGAAACCCACAAATAAAAACATGATCTTTGTCCGTCTCTAGTCTCAAACTATCCTATGTGTGAACTTTCTACTTGTATCAACCTAAGAAATTTAAGTACAAGTTACTTGTCTGGATGAAGCCGACGAATCCAACCAAAAGAAGAGAATAACGGGAACGGATTCCCAGGCACGATCTCAACAGCCACAAACCACGAACAAGATCACGAATTCCAAAGAGCAAATAACCCATGAACACGATCAGACAGCTGGGATTCAAGGGATCACCATATCAAGGCGATCAGATCAGATCGGACGACTCTGATCGAAGATCGAGATGTAATCAATATCTTGATGATGAAGATGATGATCGGACCAGATCGACGATCGGACGGCCACCAATCAAAGATGATCAAAACTCCAAGATGATGAGATAAGATCCAACGGTCCAAATTCCATCCATCCAACTTCCGTGATCAAGAATCAAGATCAAGAGAAATCAACGGTCCACAACAAACATGATCAAAGGAATCAAGATATCAGGAAAATCCAACGGCTCACATCCAATCATGATTAACCCATCAAACCACTACCACAGTACACCTGCGCACGGCGTTTGTGACGCAGGGGACGCGCGACGGGAGGAGGAGGATGGGGAGCGCAGGCGAGGTGGTCGACCCAGGGAGGCGGGGGCGCGCGCTGGAGGCAGTCGCAGGTCTGGTGCAGTGCGCTGCGGTCGCGGGGATGCCGCAGGTGGCTGCAGCGGGAGGGGGAGAGGATGAAGCGGCGCAGTCGCGGTGATGGACGGGAGAGATAGATGAGAGCGAGAGAGGGTAGCGAACGAACGAGGGTGCGAAGCTGGGAAGATGAAGCAGCGGAAGTAGGGGTCTGCATGGGTTTGCGGCGGAAGAATACGAAGAAGATGAAGAGGCGAAAACGTGGGGAATGGGTTATTATATAGGGGATAGTAGGTTAGGGTGGGTATCGGGTATATCAACTAACGGGTTTGGGTTATTGATTGGTTAGTGGGCTGGATAGTTAGGATATATATATATATATATATATATATATATATATATATATATATATGTATATAAATGGGTATTGGGTATGAGTAAAATAGGGAATTGGGTTTAAATAGATGAACAAAATAAAATAATAACAATAATACAAATAACAAAAATAATAACAAGAGTGATAATAATAAAAATAAGAATTGTGTTTCAATATAAAAAATCAGAGAAATAATTACAAATAAAATTATTGGTCGAAAACAGATTTTACAATAGAAGGTTCAAAAATGCATTTTGATAAAAGAAATTGAAAACCGGAAAAATATAATTTGGGAAAATTTTTAAAATACAGGAATTACGATAAAAATACGTTTTTGGGAAAACGGAGATTACAATAAGTATTCCACATTCCATGTTCTTGGTACTCTCTTGCCCCCCAGGTCTTCAAGTTGATAGGCACCAGGGCGGACAACTTTGGAGATCCTATACAGCCCTTCCCAATTAGGTGATAGCTTGGTTTTCTTGCTCGGGAAAGAAATCGATAGCTTTCTAAGCACCAAATCTCTTTCTTTGAGATTAGTGGGGCGGACTGTTGTGCTATCTAGATGATCTAAACTAGACACAAATTAAAAACCTCGCAAGTGTACGAATCGCTTGGAGAAGCGTAGTGACGAGCACGGGTCGATCCCACAGAGATAGTAGAAATTAACTTACTAATCAATAAAAAGAGTGAGAATGATAAAGATTTGTTCTAAAGGTCTAAAAGAAATGAAAAGATTAAAACTAAATCAAGAAATGCTGGATCACAAATATCTATTAAGTAGTTGGGTTTAGATCTCCACCAATAGTCAATAATGCTAAGTCACCTTCTGAACTTCTTCTTATTACTCATGTTTGTTCTCTTTAAGGGCATGGTATCTGCTCCTTAAAGTTAATGTTTCCCTAGGCCAAGAATTAGGCATGGTATCTACTCTAATTCGTTTCTTCCCTTAAGTATTTAGCATGGTATCTACTAAGTTGCACTTGAAGAAAGCATAAGAACAATGGAAACGAACAAACACTCAAAGTTCTAGAAATTGGTATCAGATCTAGATCTTTCAAGTTGATTAAACCAGGAACCCCGAAAGATCCCATTGTTACAAGATATGAACACGAGATACGGGTCGTCTCAATATGCTCATATAACAGATTCAGATAGATGGTATGCAAACTTGATATTCTCAAGTTCTGTATGTCAGTCGACTGACTGTCACCTCAGTCGACTGCTCTCAGAACTTGAGAACAAGTTTGATTATCATAAATCTATACCAATTCACTCAGATTCAATCAATAAGTAAAATAGAAGAATTCAGAAGAATATAGCATTACATAACTACGGTTTCAATCACCCAACTATGGAGTTAGTTCCACATAATAATACTTTTATTGATCAACAAGTTCGAGTACATGATTAGCATAAAAGAATTAGAAAGAGAAGGAATAAATTGATGTAGTTCGGCCAGATGGGTCAGCTGGCTGTCACACATTCGATCGGCAATTCTCTTCTTAGTACTTGATCTCCTTTCTCCTTCCTCTATGCTGATACAGTACTGCTTTTTGGTGATGACTTGGCGTTCCAGAAACTCTTGTGATCCGGCTGATGGTGTGTGTGGAGGGGCGTGAGAGAGTCATCTCCAATAATGCTTCTTGGTTGGCATTTATAGAACACGGCTAGAGAATTAGGGTTTGCACCCTTCTTTTTATAGAAAAGTCCTTTTCTTTTATTTATTTCCTCCCTCGTTGCTCTGCGTATTATTTCTTTCTCTTTTCTTCTATTCTTCCTTTTCTGTTCTGACTTGGATTAGATTTGGACGAATCTTCAAATATCTTATCTTTTAACACTGCCGCCTACCAGTCGACCTGTCTTCGAACCAGTCGACTGTGTCGAGCGGCTGTGGAAAATCAACTTCTCTGGCCAGTCGCCTGTTGTAAGGGACCAGTCGACCGATGATCTGCAGTTTTCTGTGTATCATCCTTAAAATCCTGAATCTGCTTCGTTTCTCTGTTTGAGGCTGTTTCCTATGGAAAAGAGAAAATAAGAGTTAAATACCACATATAGAGCCTTTAAATGTCTAATTGCATTAAGATTATTGCTCCTAAATGTGAATAATATTGTGTTCATCAAATACCCCCAAACTTAGCTTTTGCTTGTCCTCAAGCAAAAAGTGAATTTATGAACAAGGGGAAAATAATAGTACTCTCATCCACCAAGAATTCTTATTATTTGAGCATCAACATATAAAAATATAAACAATTTCAGATAAAGTAAAACTAAACATACCTACTTTCTCCAGTGCGATTATTTGTTCATAATTCCCAAACTTCATCATATTTGTCATGCAATTAATGTGGTTATAGTATGCGACTACTCAATCCGTGATTATCCCTTTTCTCTACTACAAACCGAGTAGCAAACTAGAGTTTTTTTTTTTTTTTTTAGTCTCTTCTCTAAAGTTGTCACTTGCCTTTTTACGCGAATGCAAAACATTTGTGATGAATCCACCCGGTTACTCAGCAAGTCACAAACTTTAAAGTGCTTTGCATACTCATATTTCAAGTTGCCGTTTGACGTAAAGGTAAACATTGGTAATGAATACCCCTAGTTACTAAGCACCCAAAACATTGGAGTAGATTGACTTTATATATATATATTTTATCACTCTATTTACTTAAACTCAATTTAGGACTAGATCTAAAGGGAACAATCACCAGAAAAAAAAACATCACATTTGTTTATTATGTATAATCGCATGACTCATATAATTTTGTAGGGAATTATGATACTCAACAATCCTAAAGTAAATAAGTATCCTTACTCTTACTTTATAAGAAATTGCTTATCCTAAAAAAAATTCAAAAGACTCTAAATATAACTAACTACCCCCAAACTTAGATGGAACATTGTCCTCAATGTTCGAAAGAAAATTTAAAAATAGGCATGTGTCACTATCTAGTAAGAAGGAGAGACTGAAAATAAAAGATGAATAACGAAAAGAAAATGAAGGGAAAGTGTAAATACTCCCCTGAAAATTGGGTTGCCTCCCAATAAGCGCTGTGTTTTCTGTCTTCAGCTAGACTTGATGAGGTCATGCAATGTATTGAATGGTTTAAAGATGCACATCTTCCTCTTGCGGTTCTATGCTCATCTCAATGTATGGCTTCGCCCTATGCCCGTTCACCTTGAATGTTTGATTTTTCTCTTTGCTGTGAATCTCCAATGCACCATGTGGAAAGACTCTTGTGACAATGTATGGGCCATACCATCTGGACATAAGCTTGCCTGGAAAGAGTCTTAATCTTGAGTTATATATTAATACCTTCTGTCCTTCATAAAACTCTTCCTTGCTAGCTGTTTATCATGGTACAACTTGGTCCTTTCCTTGTACAATTTTGCATTTTCATATGCGTCGTGCCTCAAATCTTCAAGCTCATTTAGTTGCAATCTTCTTTTGTCACCTGCTTGTTTCATATCAAAATTGAACTTTTTGATGACCCAATAAGCTTTGTGCTCCAATTCTACTGGCAGATGACAGGCTTTTCCAAAAACCAAACGATATGGTGACATGCCGATGGGTGTCTTGTATGATGTTCGGTAAGCCCATAATGCATCGTTCAAGCACAGCGACCAATCCCTTCTGCTTGTATTTACTGTTTTTTCCAAAATGCTCTTGATCTCTCTATTGCTAATCTCCACTTGCCCACTAGTTTGAGGATGATATGGGGTGCCCACTCTATGTGTGATACCATATTTCTTCATCAAAGAAGCGAATGGAAAGTTATTGAAGTGGCTCCCTCCATCACTAATTATTGCTCGTGGTGTCCCAAACCTAGTGAAAATGTTCTCCTGCAAAAACTTGACAACAACTTTGTGATCATTAGTTTTTGAGGGGACAGCCTCGACCCATTTAGACACATAATCCACACCCACAAGAATATATAAATAACCAAATGAGTTAGGAAAGGAACCCATGAAGTCGATTCCCCAAACATCAAAAAGCTCGATTACTTGGATGTTTTGCAGTGGCATTTGATTTCTAGAAGAGATGTTGCCCGTCCTTTGGCATTTGTCACAAGTCCTGCAAAAAGAAAAAGCATCTTTGAATACATTTGGCCAATAAAATCCAGATTGTAATACCTTGAGTGCTGTTCTTTTTGGTCCAAAATGTCCTCCACATGCATATTGGTGGCAATGTTGTAGAATACTCATTTGCTCTTCTTCTGCCACACATCTTCTTATAATTTGATCAGGGCAGAATTTGAACAAATAAGGATCATCCCAATAATAGTGCTTGCACATAGCCACCAGTCTCTTTCTTTCCTGACTTGTCATACCTGGAGGGAAAACATGAGCAGTGAGATAATTTACAATATCTGCAAACCATGGAAAATATGAGCAGTGAGATACCAGTCGACTGGTTCCGTTACCAGTCGACTGCCCCTGTGGTATATTTATTTCAAATAACTGTTCATCTGGGAAATTTTCATTCAGTGGGGGCACACTTCTCTCTTCCTCATGTAGTAGTCTGGACATGTGATCTGCCACAACATTGTCACTTCCTTTTTTATCTCTAATCTCAAGATCGAATTCTTGAAGCAACAGCACCCATCTGATCAACCTAGGCTTAGCATCCTTTTTAGCAAACAAATATCTCAAAGCAGCATGGTCAGTGAAAACAATAACTTTAGAACCAATCAAATATGATCTAAACTTCTCTACAGCAAAAATAACAGCTAACATTTCCTTTTCAGTAGTGGAATAATTAAGCTGTGCATCGTTTAAAGTTCGAGAAGCATAGTAAATAACATGGGGTACCTTATTGATTCTCTGACCTAAAACAGCTCCTAAAGCATAATCACTTGCATCACACATAAGCTCGAAAGGATAGCTCCAATCTGGTGCCATGACAATAGGTACAGAAATGAGAAGATTCTTTAATGTAATAAAAGCATTTATGCATTCTTCTGTCTATGCAAACTCAACATCCTTAGCCAACAAATCACAAAGGGGTTTGGAGATTTTTGAGAAATCTTTTATAAATCTTCTATAGAACCCTGCATGTCCAAGAAAACTCCTCACACCCTTGACTGTAGTGGGAGGGGGTAGTTTTGATATTATATCGATTTTCGCTTTGTCTACCTCTATGCCTCTTTTTGACACCACATGTCCCAACACAATACTTTGTTGTACCATAAAATGGCACTTTTTCCAATTCAGCACTAAATTGCATTCTTCACATCTCTTAAGCACAAGCTGCAAATGGTTAAGGCATTCATCAAAATAAGATCCAAAAATACTAAAATCATCCATAAATACCTCGATGAACCTTTCCACCATGTCTGAAAATATACTCATCATGCATCTCTGAAATGTAGCTGGTGCATTGCACAATCCAAAGGGCATCCTCCTGTATGCAAAAGTACCAAAAGGACATGTAAAAGTGGTTTTTTCTTGATCTTCTGGAGCAATAGCAATTTGATTATAGCCACTATAACCATCTAAAAAACAATAATGACTATATCCTGCTAGTCTTTCTAACATTTGATCAATAAAAGGAAGAGGGAAGTGATCTTTCCTGGTTTCATTATTCAGTTTCCTGTAGTCAATGCATACCCTCCATCCTGTAGTCACTCTAGTAGGGATAAGCTCATTCTCTTCATTCTTCACCACTGTGACTCCACTTTTCTTAGGCACCACATGTATAGGGCTCACCCACTTGCTATCTGAGATCGGGTAAATGATGGCAACATCTAGTAGTAGCTTCAAAATCTCTGCTCTTACCACTTCCTTCATGTTTGGATTAAGCCTTCTCTGTGCTTCCCTGCTTGGTTTTGTGTTGTCTTCAAGAAGTATTTTATGCATGCATTTGGATGGACTTATTCCCTTGATGTCTGCAATAGTCCATCCTATTGCACATTTGTGTTCTCGTAGTACCCTCAGCAACTTTTCTTCTTCCTGTGCACTCAGGTTTGCAGCACTTATCACAGGTAGCGTCTGGTTCTCGCCCAAGTATGCATGCTTTAAATGGTCGGGCAGCTGCTTAAGCTCTACGTCTGGAAGTCTCGGTATAGTCGACTGGTTCCTAGTAGTAGTCGACTGGTTCTGTTCACCAGTCGCTTGATCTGAGGAAACACAAATATTATCAGACACCAACTTTTCAAATACAGGTGCAAGCTTACCTGAATATGTCTTTGGAGTTTCAAGGTGATGTACTGTCTCTGCAATCCCCCAGTCATCGTATTCCTGTTCAACATTAGATTAAGTTAGAGATTGTGTAATTGCGGCTTGTAGTGGTTCCACGCTATGTACCTGAAATGTTTGATCGACAATCTCCTGTACCACATCAACATTATAGCATTCATGATCATCATGTGGTAATTTTAGTGTATCATACATTTTAAATTCAACCTTCTCTCCATTTATTTTCATGCTTATAGTACCATTTTTAACACAAATTTTTATATCAGCCGTACTCATAAAGGGACTACCTAAAATGATTGGTAGAGAAGATGGCATTGAAGAGTCCTCCATGTCTAACACAACAAAATCAGCAGGCAAAATGAAATCGTTTACCTGAACTAGGACATCTTCCAAAATACCTCTAGGTCTTTTGATGCTGCGATCTGCCAACTACAAAGTGATGGATGTTGGTTTAAGTTCCCCCAATCCTAGCTTTTCATAAACAGAGTATGGGAGGAGGTTGATGCTTGCCCCCAAGTCTAGTAATGCCTTCTCAAAGAAGTGCTCACCAATCCTGCAAGGAATGGTAAAACTACTTGGGTCCTTTAATTTGGGAGGTAATTTCCTTAATAAAACAGCACTCACTTCCTCTGTCAAAGCCACATCCTCCCTAACCTGAAATGTTCTTTTGTGAGTACAACATTCTTTCAAAAATTTGGCATAAGAAGGAATTTGTTTAATAGCATCAAGTAGGGGGATATTAATTTCTACCTTTCTGAGAGTTTCAAAGATGTCAAATAAATGTTGTTCTTTCTTTTGCTTGACTAACCTTTGAGGGAATGGTGGCAAAACTGTTCTCTCTTTTTCACTTACCTTGTTGGAAATCAAAACTTTTGATGGTTGTGTTTCTGCTTCTTCTGTGTGTGTTCCAACTTTGTTGTCAATCACCCTACCGCTTCTTAATGTTGTCACTGCCTTGAGCTGTTCTTGGCCTCCAGGGTTTGGTATAGTTTGTGATGGGAGTTCACCTGCCTTTCTTTCACTCAACTCCTTTGCGATTTGCCCGATTTGAGTTTCCAATTTTTGAATTGCTTGCCCTTGTTGGTTGCTTGTTTGATGTTGTTGTTGGAGCAATTGAAGAATGGTGGATTCAAAATCCAACTTCTTCTGTTCTTGAACTGGCCTATCGAACCCACTTCCCATTTGGAAGTTCCGTGCATGTCCTTGCGAAGATTGGGTGCCTTGATTGTTGCTCCATGAGAAATTTGGATGGTTCCTCCACCCTGGGTTGTATGTGTTCGAGAAGGGATTGTTCTTTGGTGGAAACACTCCTCGACCTACATAGTTTGCATGCTCCTGATCTGTGAAAGAGGACATGGGACATGTATCAATGGTATGATCTACATGAGAACAAATTGCACAAATTTCGTTTGTTTGATTTTTAACTCCACCCATCATCGACATTGCATTAACGAGCATATCAATTTTCTTATTCATGTTTACCATTTCTAATTGAATGTTATTGCTATTAGAAATTTCGTAAACTCCCTGTTTTTTCGAAGGGCCCCTCCTTGTTGAGAATTGCTGTGAGTTCTCGCTGAGTTCTTCAAATAATTCAATGGCCTCTTCGCCACTTTTCCTCATCAAGATCCCGTTGCAAGCTGAATCCATAATTGCCTTGTTAGTATCATTTAAACCCTCATAAAATGCTTGTACCTGATCATCTTTAGGCATGTTGTGTGTAGGACACTTGAGAAGCTTGTTCTTGAAATCCTTCCATGCTTCGAAGAATAAATTTCCATCTTTTTGTTGGAAGAGTTGAATCTCCCTTTTCAGTTGTTTGGTTTTCTGGACTGGAAAGAATTCTTTCAAGAATTTTGTTGCCAATTGCTCCCATGAATTAATTGATCCTGGTTCCAAAGAATTATACCATAGTTTAGCATTAAGTTTTAAAGAAAATGGAAACAAGATTAACATGATTTGTTCGGGGGTAAGCCCTTGGACACTTTGTGTTCTGCAAAGATCAAAGAAGTCTTGCAGATGGAGGTGAGGCTCTTCGTCTGGTTTGCCACTAAAGTGGGGAACCATGCTAAGTAATTGGGGAGAGAGGTGCATATTCCCTGTGACATTAGGTTGATAAGCAATACAGGAAGGTTGCTCAATATTCTTAGGCGTGAATTTGTCCTGCATTGGTACTCGATTTGGTATTTCCTCAGCCATTATTGCTCGTGAATTGGGTCTCTGTGCAGTCGACTGGTTCCGTGTAGCAGTCGACTGGTTGGACGCAGACAGCCGACCTAGTCTGTGCAGTGTGCGTTCTATTTCTGCGTCAATAGGTAGTAGCTCTGGACGAAGTGATCTCCTTCCGTGCATCCACCAAAATCCTGTAACCTAAAAGAGAAGATATTTATTAATAAAAGAAAATAAAATAAAAGAAAAGATTTACTGATTTGCAAGTTAAAATGCTAACAATCCCCGGCAACGGCGCCAAAAACTTATTGTGCTATCTAGATGATCTAAACTAGACACAAATTAAAAACCTCGCAAGTGTACGAATCGCTTGGAGAAGCGTAGTGACGAGCTAGGGTCGATCCCACAGAGATTGTAGAAATTAACTTACTAATCAATAAAAAGAGTGAGAATGATAAAGATTTGTTCTAAAGGTCTAAAAGAAATGAAAAGATTAAAACTAAATCAAGAAATGCTGGATCACAAATATCTATTAAGTAGTTGGGTTTAGATCTCCACCAATAGTCAATAATGCTAAGTCACCTTCTGAACTTCTTCTTATTACTCATGTTTGTTCTCTTTAAGGGTATGGTATCTGCTCCTTAAAGTTAATGTTTCCCTAGGCCAAGAATTAGGCATGGTATCTACTCTAATTCGTTTCTTCCCTTAAGTATTTAGCATGGTATCTACTAAGTTGCACTTGAAGAAAGCATAAGAACAATGGAAACGAACAAACACTCAAAGTTCTAGAAATTGGTATCAGATCTAGATCCTTCAAGTTGATTAAACCAGGAACCCCGAAAGATCCCTTTGTTACAAAATATGAACACGAGATACGGGTCGTCTCAATATGCTCATATAACAGATTCAGATAGATGGTATGCAAACTTGATATTCTCAAGTTCTGTATGTCAGTCGACTGGCTGTCACCTCAGTCGACTGCTCTCAGAACTTGAGAACAAGTTTGATTATCATAAATCTATACCAATTCACTCAGATTCAATCAATAAGTAAAATAGAAGAATTCAGAAGAATATAGCATTACATAACTACGGTTTCAATCACCCAACTATGGAGTTAGTTCCACATAATAATACTTTTAATGATCAACAAGTTCGAGTACATAATTAGCATAAAAGAATTAGAAAGAGAAGGAATAAATTAATGTAGTTCGGCCAGATGGGTCGGCTGGCTGTCACACAGTCGACCGGCAGTTCTCTTCTTAGTACTTGATCTCCTTTCTCCTTCCTCTATGCTGATACAGTACTGCTTTTTGTTGATGACTTGGCGTTCCAGAAACTCTTGTGATCCGGCTGATGGTGTGTGTGGAGGGGCGTGAGAGAGTCGTCTCCAATAATGCTTCTTGGTTGGCATTTATAGAACACGGCTAGAGAATTAGGGTTTGCACCCTTCTTTTTATAGAAAAGTCCTTTTCTTTTATTTATTTCCTCCCTCGTTGCTCTGCGTATTATTTCTTTCTCTTTTCTTCTATTCTTCCTTTTCTGTTCTGACTTGGATTAGATTTGGACGAATCTTCAAATATCTTATCTTTTAACTCTGCCGCCTACCAGTCGACCTGTCTTCGAACCAGTCGACTGTGTCGAGCGGCTGTGGAAAATCAACTTCTCTGGCCAGTCGCCTGTTGTAAGGGACCAGTCGACCGATGATCTGCAGTTTTCTGTGTATCATCCTTAAAATCCTGAATCTGCTTCGTTTCTCTGTTTTAGGTTGTTTCCTATGGAAAAGAGAAAATAAGAGTTAAATACCACATATAGAGCCTTTAAATGTCTAATTGCATTAAGATTATTGCTCCTAAATGTGAATAATATTGTGTTCATCACGGACCTTCTTGTTATAGGAATGCTCAATCCTACGTCGATAAATCTCCTGATGGACGGAGGATCTTTCCCGAATCTCATCGATGTGGTCCAAGTTGCCCCGAAGTTGGTTCGAATTTTGCTCTTCATTGAAGGAAATCAAGTGGGGCGAAGGTAGGCCAACTTCCAGTGGGATGACGACTTCGGAGCCATAAGTAAGTTTGAAGGGAGATTCTTCTGTTGGGGTCCTCTTAGTAGTGCGGTAGCTCCAAAGCACGTTGGGGAGTTGTTCGACCCATAACCCCTTGGTAGACTTGTCCAGTCTTTTCTTTAGGCCTGAGAGAGTTTGCCGATTGGCGTTCTCTACTTGACCATTGTATTGCGGGTGGGATATTGAGAAGAATCATTGCTGGATGCCTAGGTCTATACAAAAACCGCAAAAGGCTGCCCCCGTAAATTGGGTCCCATTGTCTGTTACAAAGATTTGAGGTACACCGAATCTGCAAACGATGTTCTTCCAAAAGAACCGCTGGACTCTGTTCTCAGTGACTGTTGCTAGCGGCTTGGCTTCGATCCATTTGGATAAGTAGTCGATTGCAACGACAAGGAACTTTAGCTGGCCCGATGCTGGAGGGAACGGCCCAAGCAAGTCAATCTCCCACATTGTGAAAGGTGTCTGATTGGATAAGGAGAAGAGTTGGGCTTATGGTAAGCGCCGAATTGTTGAGAACTTTTGGCAGGGGATGCATTGCCGTACGTGCTGTTCGGCGTCGCTAAGGAGTCTGGGCCAGAAGTATCCATAATTTAAGATTTTGTCGGTGAGGGACCTTTCTCCCAAATGAGCGTCGCACATCCCTTCATGGGTGTCCTTTAGAGCATACTGGACCTCCTCAAGGGAGAGACATCTCAAGTAGGGTCTGTCATCCACTTGAGTGTAAGAGCGTTTGTACATGATGTAACACCCCGAATTCCAAATAAGTCTGAATTCGAAGTTCCACAGGATCTTTACACTTCACTTCGTACCATTTTACAAGTAATTTAAAATTTTTTATACAACAATGTTTACATCAACGCAGCGGAATTATAATTACCACATGATACATGAAATAAATAACAATTTGAACATTTCTTTAAGCAGCATTACTTCTTTAGTCCTTTCATTTATTTTATCCTGCATAGAAACTGTGGGCACGTCAGTTGCATACAACTGACGCTAGGATATAATACATCAATTTCTCTTATTTGGAAAACACACACTTGATCACAAACATAGCTAATGGAGACTATCTTATTGATGTCGTGTGTGAATGTGCACTTAGTCTTAAATGTAGCTACTTACTACTTCATGACACTAATGCACACTTGTTCGAACTTATGCATCCCCTTCTACATAAATCCGAGGGTAAGCCCTTAAACATTCTTCATCTTGTAGGGTTGGATCCCTCATTATGAGTTAAAATACTACGGTAACTACGGCAAGTATCCTAGATGTTCTATGAGTTAAGAGCCCATGCCCAGACAGCCTGGAGGAGAATCCCACGTCATGACATGATGCATCATGCAGACAACCTATGGACAATTCACCTCTGTCATGGAACGATGACATTACGTAGTCACTAAACACCCCACAAGCGTCGCCACGGTCCCGATAATTTCGGAGATGTATCCACGTCATGACATGACGCATCATGCAGACAGCCTGTGAACACTCTCACACCGTAGATCCGAGGCCCTCATACTTGTGGTTTTCTCTTACTTTCATCACATCTTCACTATAGTGTAGTCCTTAGATATTTGAATCATGAATAAAAATTAACACCCTAGAGTTAGCGTTACCTCTACATCAGTCTTAAACATCAATTGTTTACCACGACCCAACTTGGTATTTTATTAGCACATTTCTCTTCAAAAATTTCATTCATGCCGATGTAAGGACTTAGCTAAACTTAAGTTTTCAACCTTTTTTCATTTTCACCAAAAATGAGTGTTTATACTCACAAATTTCCACATTTCATCATGATCTTTTTATTTTATTTCCCATGCACACTTGCATATAATAAACAACAAATTTCATTTATTATCTTTCTCAATTTTTCATGTCAAAAATCTAATTTCTAATCTCTACACAAAAATTCTTTACATTCAAAATATTCATTTTCTTTAATTAATCGAAGTCATGCTCTAAGAAAATTTATCAATTTCTTCTTCCCAAAATTACTTCTAATTTTCATTATAATAAGTCAAATATTGTAGAAATAATTTTCATGAAGTCTAGGTAATTTTAGAAAAATATTAGTATTTTTCTCATTTTTTTTATACTCTTAAAACTATTGAAAATACAGCATAATCAAATAATATTCAAAAATATAAAAACCACAAACAAAAGGCCAGGGTCGGAATCGAACCCAAGACCAACACCCCCAGCCCTGCTACAGTAACAGACCCAAAGCGCACCTGAAGACCATTAAGTCTAGAGTGACTAATCGATATAAGTTGAACTCGAATTATATATATATAAATACATGCTTTCGGTGATTTAATTAAAATCGAAAATTCAACAAAACAGAGCCTCTTTGAGACTAGAACCCAAGACTAGGGCATCCGCCCAGCTACAGTAATAGACACAAAGCGCACCCGAAGACCACTAGGCCCAGAGTGACTAACCGATACAAGTCTGGTTAAATACTTTTTTGTATAAACCGTACTGTATTTAACTCTTCCTTTAATAAACTCGATTTTTCAATTAACTTTTAATTATTCAAAATCTAAATATTTTTCCAGAATGTATTTCTTTGAAAAATAGTATAGTATATTTATCAAATTTGCAAATTCTTTGTCACGTCCCGCTTCTAAAAACATGGAATACGAGCGTGTGATGAAGCCCAACGAATGATTTTAACATCATCCATAATCTGTAGGGTCGACTCAGCATCATAACAAGAATATAATAAAATATATATACAACCAAGCATGCATGAATAATTTATTAAGAAATAGAAAACATTTGAAAACAAATAATAATGTCTGAATAGTTTTCAAGTCTGGATAAAATATAAGATTCGAGAACATAAGCCAGTTACAAGTTTTAAACAACAACAAATGAAATAACTCAATTACAAAACGAAATGATTAAAGAAAGCTTTTGCCAAGCAAGGCTTAGAACGTCTGCTCACCGATTCCAGCAGGTAGTTCATCTCCAAAGTCTGTTTAATAATTTATAGAAAAAGGAAACATAGAGAAACAAGAGAAAACGCCCTTAGTGCAAGTTAGGTCCACAAATAGTAACAACGAGTACAAGTAATGTGAAACAAGATTTGGAATCAAGATTATAATAGGGATGCAACAAGTAGTGGGGATTCAAGAACTAGTTAACAAGAAAGACGACTCAAGTAATCAGGTTTGGTAACAAGTACTAATAGTGGAGTAAGCGGCAAGTGAACATGTAATGGGATCATGCATCAAGTGACAAGTATCAGGTACCCGTGTCAAGTAATATGTCTCAAGTCTAGTGTCAAGTTTTCAAGTACAAATATCAAGTTGCAAGTGTCAAGTATTATATTCAAGTATCAAGTCTCATGTATCATGTCATCAAGTATCAAGCAAGCATGTATCAAGTTCAAGTTTCATGTAAAAGTCTTGTGGTTATTAATATTTAGGTAGCACTTCATGCATCTATACTTTTACTACATGGTTGCTACAGTCAGTGCAATTTAGTTTAGGCCTAGTGGTGGAGTCTATAGGATGGTGTACTCAGGTATCAAGTATCAAGTACGAGCAAGTGATCAAACCATGGGCTCTAGAGGTGGCCCCCGTCACCCATGATGTGGCACTTAGTTCTACGTGGCACTTAGTTCCATTTAACATAAAATTATGGAAAACACGGGCCCCCTTCCGAGTACACTTACCTATACTGTCCACTACTATGGTCTTTCCCTTAAACCCCGGCTTGTTACTTTTTATTAATTTTCATCAAGCAAGCATGAAAGTGTGCGAACAAGTCAGGAAATCATAATCATGGTCATGGAACAAGTTTGAGATATTTATATAGCATATTCGAGGGTCAATACGAATAAAAATATCACGAACAACAAAAATCTCAATTCTGGACAGCACGACGTTGCTGTACCAAAACTGCGATTTCTGTTGCTACAAGATAGCAAATATGGATCCGTCAGAAGATCTAGAAATTAGACTCCTGTCCGGTTCCAACGCATATAATTAAGGTAAATAAAAGTTGTGGTAACATGTGTCAACACAGTGAACTACACAGCTAATGTGTTCAGGCAAAAATTGTGAATCTGAGTTTATACATGTGAAACAGTGTTGAAACATTACTAATTAATTCTGAGATAATTGGGAGATGTTCCCTAAGGTGTCCACCAACAGCATGTAAAATTTCAAGTCAACCGCTTACTGTTAACATAGTTAAATTAATTTGCAAACTAAAGGTGTGGAGCAGTTTTGTGAATCTGCGACTACCGACACAACTGCAGTAAAACTGCGATATCTCCTAGACCGTAATTCAGAATTCAAAAATCCTTGAGGCTATCGACATCTAGACATCTAGAGATGCATTTACTGTTCAGGCCTCAGGTTCAGACTCTGATTTAAAAGGGGTCAAAACAGCAAGTAAAGTTCAGGACAGCAACAAGTGTGAATGTCTTACATGTATAAGTTGCACGATAATTGGTTGTTAGGCGTCTAGATTAATGTGTGATACAAATACATGGTAATGGTTATCAATACAGCAAGCAACATTTATATCTCAACTTAAATGGGTGCAAGTTCATCACATACAAGATACAATACACATCTACAAATCTAGGGCTTCTTAATTTCATGTGTTCATGTGTCTAGGAGATAAAATGAGTCCAAGTAGTTGTAATATAACAATGAAATTGTTGTGACTCTTAAGATTATGGGATTGATGAGGATTAATACTTGATTAACAACGACGAGTCAAGGAGGAGTCACAACTACTAACTATTTGCGGTATTTTCAAATTAAACGCTTGTACTTGACCAAAAATTTGTACAAGATGAATACTTGCCATGATTGGATCAGGGCATTGATTGACGGCCGAGATCGGATGGATCGGATCGGTGCGGATCTTGATGGAAGATCAAGATCAAGACAATCGGACGGCTGGATCTGCTTCGATCTGAGCTGAAGATCACGATCAGATGGACGACTGAGATCTGATCTGGCGGAAGAGATCAGATCTGACCAAGATCGGATCTTGATCAAATCCGACGGCTGAGATTAAATCCCAAGTCTGCTTCTTCTTCTTCCCTCCTTCACAGAAACAGAGAGAGTGCACGTGTGGAACTCCGGCGGCGGCGGAACTGCAGCGAGCGGCGAGGCGGCGCGAGGCGGCGACGACGGGAAGGTCGACGATGCAAGGAGGCGGCGGCGGCACGACACCGAGGAGCGATGTAGTGACAGTGGCAGCTCCGTTTTTAGGTTCGAACAGAGGAGCAGAGCGCCAGGGATGGGCTCGGAGATGGCGAGGAGGAGGAAGGTGATGGGGGGTGGTTCTGGGTGGACGTGAGAGGCGATGGTCTTGGAGGTCGAAGGCGAAGATGATGGAGGTTGGGTAATGGTGAATGGATTCGAGGATGTTGGGGACGATGGTGGATGATGGCGGTGGTGAGGGAGGCTAGGGTGGCGATGGTGGAGGCGACGATGATGGGTTCGGGAGTTGGGTGGCAATGCGGCGGAGGCGATTGCGAGGCGATGGTGGAAAAGGGAAATGGGTTTGGGTTGGGCGATGGAGAAGGAGACAGGGAAGAAGAAGGGAAGCAGCTGGTTTAGGGGTAGGTTTACACAGTTTAACTAGGGTTAGGGTTAGAAGGTTAGGGTTTAAATAGTTAGGGTTATAGGGTTTGGGTATTTAGGAAACAGGTATTGGGTTCTGGGTAAGTATAAAAGGTCCAATAGATATATAGAATAGGGTTTAATTGGGTTTGAATGGGTTAAATCCAATAGAAAATATAAAATTATGGTTTAGATTGAAAGTAAATAATTGAATCCATTATAACAATTAGTAATACAGTAGTATAATAAATCAAATAGTATACAATGAGTTAATCCTCAAATACTTGAAAATACAATAGGGTTTTATAATAATTATAATAATAATAATAATAATAATAATAATAATAATAATAATAATAATAATAATAATAATAATAATAATAATAATTCGTATTATAAAAAGAATCATTGGGAACTAGTTATAAATAAATTTATTTGTTAAAAATAGATTTTAACAGAAGATCAATAATACATTTTAACAGTGAATTTGAAAACGAAAAAAAAATTTATAAAAAATTTTAAATACAGAAAAATACGCAGAAAATACGTATTTGGAAAAACAGGGGTTACAAATCCTACCCACCTTACAACAAAATTTCGTCCTCGAAATTTGCTTAGGCGGTATATAGGACAGGCAAAAGCAAACAAACTTGGGGTAATCAAAACAAAGAACCAAAGGAGAAGGAACAAGGCAGTGGCTAAACCAGAAAAGAAGTAGTGGATAACAATGAGGTCAAATGGAAGGCATGAAAGAAAATAAACAGTATCAAAAGGAACGAAATAACACAAGATAATAAATATGATAAAGGAGTAGGCAGAACTGGAATTGGAGGGAAAAAAGACAGGGAAGAATTGAATCGAATAATGAATGGGTGTATGATGGCAAAATGGAATGCAATAAAGAAGTAACAGGTATCCAAAATGAAGAAGAAACAACCCAAGGCTTGTAAGATAACAAAGCAGAGAGATGGAGAAATAAGTAGAACTGGAATCGAAGAAATGATGGACAAGGGAAAGATGAACCAAGCAATGAGTCAACAGATGAGAACAAATGCAAGAGATAGGGGATAGCAAACAATGTAAGGAAGGAGAAGCAAGAATAGGATCCTGGGACCTGTGAGTTATGGGCCTACCACGCTTCCGCTGCGACACTCTGATGGTGACGTTCCAAGCTCCAGACATGTCGTTGTAGAGCACGTGACACCAAGCGACGATCCGAGCAGGAAGATAAGACTGGGACACCAGGATCAAGGAGGGTATGGGCTCAAGATAGATATAATAAATAATGCAAAATGAATATAAGGTTTGGCTTGAATTTAAATAATTAAAAGATATTATATAGATCAAAACTAATGGCGTTAACAGAAATAATAATAACAACAAATATCAATGATAATAATATCAATAGTAATGGAATAATAGTAACATTAATAAAAATAAATATAACAATGATAATAATAAAAATGTAATAATAACAACAATAATATTAAAATATTAATAACAACAATGATACAAGTAATAATGACCATAATAAAAATAATAAAATAACAAAAATAATGACAACAATACTAACAGTAATCAAAATCAACATAATCATACAGGCAATAATAATATAATAAAATAAAAATTTCAACAATACTAATAATAATGGTGATACATACATGACATAATAGAATTCAACACATCCATGAAAATAATGCAATAATAATAATAATGATAGCATTAAAAATAATATCAATAATGATAATAATAATAATGATAATAGCAATAATAACAATAATATCAATAAAATAACAGTAATAATAATAATAAAAATAATAACAGTAATAAAGGTAATGAAAACAATAATAATAACATCAATTGAAATGACAACAATAATAATAATACCAATAATAACGAAAATATTCCTTTACCATCAGTTTCATTATATAAGTAACGAGTCTTGAAATATCAATTAGCAATAGGCAGAAAATCTTGCATCCTTAACATCAAATTGTATGTTTGCCTTCACGACATCAGGTTGCAGTTACCGTCTGGATATTCGGTTGCACATTTTGCCTCCCCGATATCCAGTTGCAATTTGCCTCCATTGACATCGAGTTGCATATTTACCATCTCGACATTAGGTTGCACCGAAATGGTGAAATGTATATAAAATTGAGCATGTTCGGGCTCAAAACAATAATAATAATAATAATAATAGTAATGATAAAAAAATAATAAAACCAATAACAATAATACTAACAAAATATCGATACTAATAACAATAAAAATAATAATGATAATAACAATGATCATAACAATAACAATAACAGTAATCGCAAAAAGAATGATAGCAATAATAATAATAATAATAACATTAATATTAAAATATTAACAACACTAGTAAAAATAATAATGCAAGACAAAATATCGTTTGGGCCCAACATTTTTGTGGAAGTAATTTAATATTAACAATAATAATAAAATAATGAAAACAACAATAAGAATATTAATGGTAGTAACAACAATAATAATACTAGTAATGATAATGAAAATAATAGCAATAATAATAGTAGTAGTAATAATAGCATTATACAATAAAATAAGAATTTGTCTTATCAAAATAATCCCGTAGAAATATATAGTCGATCAAAAATGAAAAGTGAAGTTAAAATGCCCCATTGTTCGGAATAACAAAATCTTTGTTGAGCACATTTTTATAAAAGATCGAAAATAAATATAACAATTAATAATCGAAGTATAGAAAGTATTCGGAAAAAAAATAATTATAAAGAGAAAAATAGGTAGGAGAAAAACGAAGCTATACCCAATAAAGAGTTAAAGAGGAGGATGACTAGAAGGGACAAAAGAAAATTAAGGAATTGAATACGAAGGAAGAAGGGCAAGGGGCAAAATCGGAATTGAAGAGAATATAGCAGGGAAGAAATAACCAACATGATACTCAATATGAATCAACAAATGAAGATGAATGCAAGGCAGGAAAAGCAATGAACGACACATGAGCTGAAATAAGAAGGGATCAACGAGGCAAGCAGAAAATCAGAGATTGCTTGCACCGGAATCAAAAGAATATGGGTACGGAAAGAATAAATTTGTACCCAATAAGGAATCAACAAATCAGGATGACTGTAAGAGATGGAAGGAAACAAGGAATCAATGAATTGGATATGAAGGGATCAAAATGAATGGGATAAGACTAGTATCCAGATTGAGTTGATTATCAAATTATTCATGTGGTTGCATGGTCTGTTTAATGTTGAGTTAATCCTGACTGAGTCAAGCTTGTCTAATGTATTAGTTAACTAACACATTAGCCAAACCTGAACTCTGATACCACTAAAAACCTTGTCACGCCCCGCTTCCCAAAAACATGGAATACGAGTGCGTGACGAAGCCCAGCGAATAATTTTAATATCATCCATAAGCTGTAGGATCGACTCAGCATCATAACAGAATATAACAAAATATATATACAACCAAGCATGCATGAATAATATCCGAATAGTTTTCAAGTCTGGATCAAATATAAAATTTGGGAACATAAGCCCGTTACAAGTTTTAAACAACAACAAATGAAATAACTCAATTACAAAACGAAATGATTAAAGAAAGTTTTTCCCAAGCAAGGCCTAGAATGTCTGCTCACCGATTCCAGCAGGTAGTTCGTCTCCAAAGTCTATTTAATAATTTATAAAAAAGGGAAACATGGAGAAACAAGAGAAAACGCCCTTAGTGCAAGTTAGGGCCACAAATAGTAAAAACGAGTACAAGTAATGTAAAACAAGGTTTGGAATCAAGATTATAATAGGGATGCAACAAGTAGTGGGGATTCAAGAACTAGTTAACAAGAAAGACGACTCAAGTGATCAAGTTGGGTAACAAGTACTAATAGTGGAGTAAGCGACAAGTGAACATGTAATGGTATCATGCATCAAGTGACAAGTATCAGGTACCAGTGTTAAGTAACAAGTCTCAAGTCTAGTGTCAAGTTTTCAAGTACAAGTATCAAGTAGCAAGTGTCAAGTATTGTATTCAAGTATCAAGTCTCGTGTATCATGTCATTAAGTATCAAGGAAGCATGTATCAAGTTCATGTTCGAGTCTTGTGGTTATTACTATCTAGCTAGCACTTCATGCATCCATACTTTTATTACATGATTGTTACAGACAATGCAATTTCGTTTAGGTCTAGTGGTGGAGTCTATAGGGCGGTGTACTCAGGTATCAAGTATCAAGTATGAGCAAGTGATCAAACCATGGGCTCTAGAGGTGGCCCCCGTAGGCTCTAGAGGTGGCCCCCATCACTCATGACGTGGTACTTAGTTCTACATGGAATTTAGTTCCATTTAACATAAAATTATGGGAAACACGAGCCTCCTTCCGAGTACACTTACCTATATTGTCCACTACTATGGTCTTTCCCTTAAACCCCGACTTGTTACTTTTTATTAGTTTCATCAAGCAAGCATGCAGGTGTGCGAACAAGTCAAGAAATCATAATCATGGTCATGGAACAAGTTTGAGATATTTATATAGCATATTCGAGGGTCAACACGAATAAACATATCACGAACAACGAAAATCTCAATTCTGGACCGCACGACGTTGCTGTACCAAAACTGCGATTCCCGTTGCTACAAGATAGCAAATGTGGATCAGTTAGAAGATCTAGAAACTAGACTCCTGCCCGGTTCCAACGCATATAATTAAGGTACATAAAAGGTGTGGTAACATGTGTCAACACACTGAACTACACAGCTAATGTGTTCAGGCAGAAATTGTGAATCTGAGTTTATACATGTGATATAGGGTTGAAACATTACTAATTAATTCTGAGATAATTTGGGGATGTTCCCTAAGGTGTCCAGCAATAGCATGTAAAATTTCAAATCAATCGCTTACTGTTAACATAGTTAAATTAATTTGCAAACTAAAGGTGTGCAGCAGTTTTGTGAATCTGTGACTACCGACACAGCTGCAGTAAAACTATGATATCTCCTATACTGTAACTCAGAATTCAAAAATTCTGGAGGCTATCGACATCTAGACATCTAGAGCTACATTTACTGTTCAGGTCTCAGGTTCAGATTCTGATTTAAAAGGGGTCAAAACAGCAAGTAAATTCCAGGACAGCTACAAGTGTGAAAATCTTACATGTATAAGTTGCACGATAATTGGTTGTTAGGCGTCTAGATTAATGTGTGATACAAATACGGGATAATGGTTATCAAAACTGCAAGCAACATTTATTTCTCAACTCAAATGGGTGCAAGTTCATCACATATAAGATACAACACACATCTACAAATCTAGGGCTTCTTAATTCCATGTGTTCATGTGTCTAGGAGATAAAATGAGTCCAAGTAGTTGTAATATAACAATGAAATTGTTGTGACTCTTAAGATTATGGGATTGATGAGGATTAATACTTGATCAACAACGACGAGTCAAGGAGGAGTCACAACTACTAACTATTTGCGGTATTTTCAAATTAAATGCTTGTACTAGAACAAAAATTTGTACAAGATGAATACTTGCCTTGATTGGATGAGGGCGTTGATCGACGGTCGAGATCGGATGGATCAGATCGGTGCGAATCTTGATGGAAGATCAAGATCAAGACGATCGGACGGCTGGATATGCTTTGATCTGAGTGAAGATCACGATCGGATGGACGACTGAGATCTGATTTGGCTGAAGAGATCAGATCTGATCAAGATCGGATCTTGATCAAATTTGGCAACTGAGATTAAATCCCAAGTCTGCTTCTTCTTCTTCCCTCCTTCACAGAAACAGAGAGAGTGCGCGTGTGGAACTCCGGTGCCGACGGCACTGCGGCGAGCGGCGAGAGGAGAGGCGGCAACAACGGGAAGGTCGATGGTGCAGGGAGGCGACGGTGGCGGGACGCCGAGGAGCGATGCAGTGACGGTGGTGGCTCTGTTTTTGGGTTCGAACAGAGGAGCGAAGCGCCAGGGATGGGCTCGGAGATGGCGAGGAGGAGGAAGGTGATGGGGGGTGGTTCTGGGTGGACGTGAGAGGCGATGATCTTGGAGGTCGAAGGCAAAGATGATGGAGGTTAGGTAATGGCGAATGGGTTCGAGGATGTTGGAGATGATGGTGGACGATGGTGGTGGTGAGGGAGGCTAGGGTGGCGATGGTGGAGGCGACGACGATGGGTTCGGGAGTTGGGTGGCAATGCGGCGGAGGCAATTGCGAGGCGATGGAGGAAAAGGGAAATGGGTTTGGGTTGGGCGATGGAGAAGGAGACGGGGAAGAAGAAGGGAAGCGGCTGGTTTAGGGGTAGGTTTACACAGTAAAACTAGGGTTAGGGTTTAAATAGTTAGGGTTATAGGGTTTGGGTATTTAGGAAACAGGTATTGGGTTCTGGGTAAGTATAAAAGGTCCAATAAATATATAGAATAGGGTTTAATTGGGTTTGAATGGGTTAAATCCAATAGAAAATATAAAATTAGGGTTTAGATTGAAAGTAAATGATTGAACCCATTATAACAATTAGTAATACAGTAGTATAATAAATCAAATAGTGTACAATGAGTTAATCCTCAAATATTGGCAAATACAATAGGGTTTTATAATCATAATAATCATAATAATAATAATAATAATAATAATAATAATAATAATAATAATAATAATAATAATAATAATAATAATAATAATAATTCGTATTAGAAAAAGAGTAATTGGTAACTAGTTATAAATAAAATTATTTGTTAAAAATAAATTTTAACAGAAGATTAATAATAGCCGGAGATCCACCAAGGGTGCGGTCCCTTTGTGCCTCCCTCCGGTGTCGCCGGTTCTCCATCAGATAGCCGGAGATCCCCTTCTCGGCCAGGTCCCAGCCAGTGACGCTCCCCTGCTGCTTTCCTGGATCGCTGTGTCTCCCCGACTCAGCCTCCTCGGTGACGCCCGGCCCCACTCGCTGGAGATCCTTGGTTCGGTGATTTTTCTTCCACAGTCGCGCTCCCCCTCCCGCGGCTATTCAGTCCGTCCACTGTAAGTTCGCCTGTGAGTTCGCCTGAGCTCTTAGTTAACTTCTTTTTCTTGTAGTATTATTTTTGGGAGTAGCGATTGGGGTTGGTTTGTGCTCCGCTGCATCTTTTGAGCGCGGTAACGGTCCCCAATGCTGTGGTTTGTCCAGTTTGACCAATTGTTTTTTCCTGTATTGTGTTCCCCTTGGGGATAGATACATTCTGTGGTTTGTTCAGCTCCGAACTGCTAGAACTTGATCAAGTTCGGTTGTTCTGTTCATCCTCTCTACATCTATTTCATCCCCTTTCTTTCTCTTTCTATTGGAGGGTGCTGTTGCCACTCTGTGGTCTGTGTTGAATACTTCTTGGCAGTGCTGTATTGGTGGGTGTGGTTCTGTTCAGTGTTGGGCTCCATTGTCCTGTACTTTTCCTATGTTAGTGTTTTGATTTGAGCCTATCTAGGGCTGGTTTCTACCTTGGCTCTCTCTGAGTCCGTATCTAGTTCTTCCAGTTTAGATTCGGTTCTGGATTTGTTGGGGGACTCGTCTCACCCTCTTTTGGCTGACATAGTTTATCACCGAAGCTCTCCCATCTCCTCTAACTCCCGTTCGCCTCGTTGGTCTGACCCTCATCCGGTCTGCTTCAGATGCCTTCTTCCTGGGCATTTTAAACGTGAGTGTGTAAATAAACTGAAGTGTTTTTTTGTGATAAGTTTGGTCACTCTCGCAGTCGATGTTTCTCCCTTTAGAAACTCCTGGGTTTTCCCAGAGGCCATCCCCTTCCGGCCAAACTCCTCTCCTTTCTTAATTATCCCCTCTTAAAGCGCAAGTTTCACGCTTGCTTGGCTAGTAATCTCAGTATTGTAAATGGAAAGGATCTCGTCTCCTCAGTTGTTGTTTCTCTGCCAGCTAAGAACTTCACTTCTTCCTTCTCTCCCGATTGTGTTTCTCCTGCTTCTCTTCGACCTTCTAATATTGCTAACCTTTTGATGGATCGTAAGGTTTATCCGAAACTCGTATCCTACCCTCGCTCGGTTTCTTTCAAGGCTCATCCATGATCTATCTTAGGGGCCCCTTCGTTGAGTTGGAACTTAAGTAAATATCCTGGATTGTTTTCATCATACTTCTCTTCTCATTATTGGTCTCGTTGTGCGAGGGGGCTCACTCGGCACTACCGATCTCCTGTTCCCCAAGTGCACCCAGTCAAGACTATTATTTCTTTTGAGGCCCCCTCTTTAGTGTTTAATCCTCCTTGTGCATTAGGGATATCTTATCCCAAATGTTCTAAGTTTTCGTTTCATTTTCCAGGATGTTTATTTTCATTGTACCAACATTTAGGAGTTCAATTGTGGCTCAATCAGCTTCTGATGGAAGTTAAACCCTTCTTGAACTCCATCCCCCCTAAGTCTCCTCCGTTCACGGATGACTCTTCTATCCCCGTCGTTCCTTTATTACTAGCGCCGTTCCTATAGCCTCGTCGGTGGCTCCAAGTTTTTTCTTTACCCCATCTCTCCGCTTCGAAGCTAGTTCTTCTGACCTTGCGACTATATCGCCCCCTTCAGTGATGGTAGCAACTCCCCCCGTGAAGCGGAGATACAATAAGAAAGTCTTTAATACATCGCAGATTCGAGTGAGTGCCCGTATTCTTGCGCGGAATGCAGCTTCTGTGTCTGCTCATCACCTGGTGCTCAGTTGAGTCTTGGCTTTGCTTTGCCATCCGTTGTTTAGGCAGTCTGTTTTGGCCTCCGTTGTGCTGCTAGAGTTCCCCAGGACTGCTAGTGGAGTTGGTGGTTTTCGAGTGGGGAGGTTTGGCCTCCTGGCTCTTGGCGCTTTCATGTTGTCCTGATCTTCCTTCGAGTTCAGGTAGTTTGGTTGGCTCCATCAGATGCTTGGTATTTCCCGGATGATGGCTCCGCCCCCGTCCTTTTTTCGGTGTGGCGCTTCGTTTTTATTTCGCACCCTCCGCTTGGCGTGCTATTCAGCCATTTTTGTATTCTTTTATGTATTCTTATTTCTGTTTTACTCCTTGTAAAACCATTGATTATTGTCTGTAACTTAACTGTTTTTATTGATTTATATATGTTTTGATGGCTGGAGCCGTTTGGCTCTATCCGATTCATCAAAAAAAAAAAAAACAGAAGATCAATAATACATTTTAACAGTGAATTTGAAAACGGAAAAAAAATTATAACAAATTTTAAATACAGAAAAATACGAAGAAAATACGTATTTGGGGAAACAGGGGTTACATTCTTATTTTTGACAATATAATAGAAACTATCCCGTTTATTTCTTTTGAGAAATGAAATAATTAGTGTATTTTTCGACATTGTAATTTCTTTTCTTGATGAATCTTATCTACTTGTTCCCCACATTTATTCACAATGTTTCTGTGCAATTTTTCATTCTTTAACATAGTTAATGCTCTTAAGTTGATCTATCTATTACAAAACTAACTCATTTTCTTATGATTCAAAGAGACAACATAATTGACAATCTAGTGAATATAATACTACTCATACAACATCATTAAAATCAACAACTATTGCAACTTTCTATACTCCTCAATTAATTTCACAATTCATAGGTGCTATTTTACATTCTACAATTTCTTCACAAGCACAATTTCTCATACAAGCATGGTCCATTAATTTGCCTGTTCTAGCATGACAATATAGTAATAAAGCATCATAACAAGTCTAAATTAACAAATTTTAATTCATTTTACAAATTTTCTCATAAAGACAAACAAGCATTTTCTCTTTTTCTTACTAGTCTTTTTCAAGCAAGTAAATGGCAAACTTTTTCTATTTGTTTCTAACATGTTCACAAATTTAATTCCTTGCATGGTATCTATATTAGAAGTAGAGAAATCACCCACCTTTCGAAGAAACAAATGAAAAACTCCCAAAGAACTCTTTGAAAGCACGATCGTCTCCCCGTCTCAACCTAGCTTGTGCAAAATTTGAGCTCCTCCTCCTAGCAAAGCATGAACCCGAGCCTTCTCCTTTTCTTGCTTTGGTCAGCCTCCGATGGAAGGGAAACACACAATCTCTTTCTTTTTCTCACACAAATTTCTTTTCTCACTCAATCTTTTCATCACAAATGCCTTTTTCTTTCTCTTTCTCTTTGAAATTTCTAGTGCATGTGATGAAGAAAGACAAGGGAGGGGTATTTATACGCATTTCAAGAGTGAATGAAGGGTTGGAATAAGTTTGGATGAAGGGCTAGGATACATTTGGGAGTTAGAAGAACTACCCATCATCAAGTAACCACTCTCCACTCTCTCCATCTCTCCTACTCAAGCATGGCCGACCACACCTTGTTGCTCCATTGCACGTGCATGTGCAATGAACATGCCAACACATGCCAACACATGCACACTAGTTGTTTTGTTCATTTAATTGTTAATTTATTTGTTACTTGATCAAGTCTACCCTACAAGTTGTCTTAATTAATATTAGAAATAACTAGTGGGCTAATTAAGTGGGCTAAAATCCATGGGCTCTTAATTAATTAATTAATTAATTAATTAATTTTAGATGGGCTAGAATTAGAATATTAGGCCTAAGAATTAATAATAGGCTTTTTAGAAAGAGAATGAAAATATTTGTTCATGATATAAGAATAATTTTTTAAAGCCACATACATACATTAATTTGCACGTGCGAAACACATGAAAACAAATGAAATTTTTATACCTAATTATTTAAAAATTCAGGATGTTACACATGACCCCATCGATGAGCGTGTATCGCTCGGCTCCGATCCTGATTCTTCTAGCATCTTTAGGGTCTGGAGGGAGGATTCCATCTTTGAGAAGTTCGAGCAAGGGCCTCATCCAATTCTCCCCGAGTGCTAGGGGCAGCGTCTCCATCAGTTCAGGACCATCTTCCTCGATGTTGGGTTTCAAGAGGACTTCTATCAAGACGGTTTATTCTAATCCCTGGTGGGAAGAAGATGCCAGCTTCGAGAGGGCATCTGCCTGTGCATTCTCCTCTAGGGGAATTCGCTGGAGTTGTGCATTTTCGAAAGAGGCCAGTAGCCCTTTGACCTTGGCCAGATATTTGGCCATGCGACCATCTCTTGCCTCATACTCCCCTGATACCTGGTTCACTACCAGTTGTGAGTTACTAAATATTTTAACGCACCAGGCCCCAGCATTGCATGCCATACACAGACCGGCTATGAGAGCCTTATATTCAGCCTCGTTGTTTAATGCCCAAAAATTAATGCGAAGTGAGAATTGAAGAACGAAGTCATCGAGGCCGGTCAAGATGACCCCAACCCCACTCCCATCGGTGCATGAGGACCGATCAACATATACGATCCCGATTGGGGGTTCCTCTATTACTTTGCTGGGGTCAGGTATAGTGCTTTCTACTATAAATTCTGCCAGGGCTTGTGCCTTGATTACGGTTCGGGACAGATAGTTGATATCATGTTGAGTCAGCTCTATAGACCACTTCATAAGGTGCCCCAAAGTTTTGGGCTTGTATAGAACTTGCTTGAGTGGCTGGTCGGTAAGAACAACCACTGAGTGGGACTGGAAGTAGGGACGGAGCTTTTGGGCTGCCATGACTAATGCATAGGCCATATTTTCTACCTTTGGATAATGGAGTTCGGCATCCGTAAAGACCTTACTCACGTAGTAGATTGGCTTTTGCATCTTATCTTCTTCTCTTACCAGGACGGCGCTGAGAGTCTGTTCTGATGTAGAGAGGTATATATAGTGGACCTCCTCGGGCTTTGGCTTGCTCAAGAGTGGGGGGGTGACTAGATAGGCTTTAAGTTGAATGAAGGACTCATGCTGTTGTTGTCCCCACTTAAATCCTTTTGCCCCTCTAAGGGCCTTGAAGAACGGGAGACTTTTTTCTCCTGACTTGGAGAGAAAATGCCCTATGGCCGCGAGGTGTCCTGTGAGTCTCTGTATGTCTTTGACACTGGAAGGAGAAGACATGTTCAGTATGGCCTGAATCTTTTCCGAGTTGGCTTCTATAGCTCTTTGGCTAACCATGAACCCAAGAAATTTACCGGATGAGACGCCAAAGACACACTTGTTCGGATTTAGTCTCATGTTGTGTCTTCTCAACACATCAAAGGCCTCTTGAAGATCTGAAACATGAATCAATTTGCTGATACTTTTTACCAACATGTCGTCTACGTAGACCTCCATGTTCCGGACGATCTGTTCTCGAAGACCTTGTTGACAAGGCGTTGATAAGTTACACCGGCATTCTTTATCCCGAACGGCATGACCCGGTAGTAGTATAGACCCTGGTCGGTTATAAACGAAGTCTTTGGAATATCGGGAGGGAGCATACTGGTCTGGTTGTACCCGAAAAATGCATCCATGAAACTTAAGAGTTCGTGTCCGAAGGTTGCATCAATCAGGGCATCAATAATCGGGAGCGGGAACGAATCTTTCGGGCAAGCTTTGCTCAGATCCTTGAAATCAATGCAAATTCTTCAGCTCCCGTTGGCTTTTTTGACCATCACAACGTTGGACAACCATTCGGGATTGTTGACCTCCTGTATGAACCAAGCATTCAAGAGTTTTTCTACTTGTTCTTTGATTGCCTGCTGGCACTCGGGGGCAAACTTGCGTTGCTTTTGCTGGACAGGTTTGGCCCCAAGAGCAATACTAAGGTGATGCATGAGAAGCTCTTCAGAGATTCCAGGCATGTCGGTCGCGGTCCAAGTGAATAGATCGCGATTTCCCCTTATACATCGGATAATGTTAATTTTGACGGGAGGAGAAGGACTTTACTAATTTGGAATATCCTGGTCGGATCTCCTTTTGAGAAGGCCACTTCTTCCAACTTGTCGACTGGCTCTGATAGGGCTTGGCTACTCCCTTGTGGGAACTTGAGGGCTTCAAGGGAGAGGACCGGCCCTCCCACCAAAGTCATGTAACACTTGCGGGCCGTCGCCTGGCTCCCTCTAACCTCTCCCACCCCTTCTGTGGTGGGGAATTTCATCCATATTGTAGGCTGAGGGTACAGCCTGGACAGCAGCTAGGCCAGGTCGGCCCAGAATGATATTGTAAGTGGCCTTCACGTATACTACCATGAAATCCATCAGTTCGGTTCGGGTGATCGGGGTTTTACCAGTGGTTACGTCGAGAGTAATCACTCCTTCGATCATCACTAGCACCTCGGAGAACCCATGGAGAGTGTAGCCGGTGGGCTTGTGTCGTTCCCTAGACAACTTGAGACCCTAGAAGGCTTCTAGAAAAAGGATGTTGACCGAACTGCCGTTGTCGATCTGGACTCGGCGTACATCGAAGTTGGCCATATGGATGTTTATTACAAGAGCATCACAATGAGGCGTTTGGACGCCTTCCAAGTCCTTGTCAGAAAAGGTAACAGGAACTCCAAGGCCCTTGGGGGGAGGATGGTTCTGTACTGAATTCACCTCTCGGACAAAGACTTTTCAGGAGGAGTTCGAATCTCTCCCCATTGGGCCTCCGTGAATGAGGTGTAGAACAGCTTCAGTTTCGGAATCTGGGGTCTCGACAGGTCGCTCAAGTCGCTTATTAGCCCTTCTGGGAGGCGGAGGAGGATCTACCCTGTCCTTCCTTACAAACCTAGAAAGTTGTCCCCTCTGAATGAGGGCTTCAATCTCGTCTTTGAGGGCCCGACAATAACCGTGATCGCTATGGAAGCAACACCATTTGTCCCTATTTCTCTTCTTGCCTGGTTTATTCATTTTCAGAGGTGGTGGAAGGAGACCTTCTTTCCTTACCTCCATCAGGATGGCTGAAACACTAGCATTAAGTGGAGTAAACTTCTCAGAACGGGGAGGAGGGCGGCGTTGACTATCATTGTCTTTCTGAAGCTTCTTAGCCCCTTCTTCTTCAGCGCCCTTCTGTTTATTTCCGGACAGGGGCTCTTTCTGGTCAAGTGGGAGGAGGGTCTCCTCTGCCCTAATATATTTCTCGCTCCTCGGTAGGAGTTCCGAGAAGTTTCGAGGCAGCTTTTTTAGCAAGGGACGCCTTTACGTCGGCATGGTTGATGTTGTGTCGGAAAATAGCAGAGGCTACCGACTGGTCTATGGAGGCAATCGACCGGGCATCGGTGGTGAAACGCTTGACATAGTCCCTTAACCACTCGCCCTTCCTTTGACTGAGTTCCAGCAATGATGTGCTTGTCTTTTCGGAGCGACGGCTACTCACAAAATGGGTAAGGAAGAGCCCCTCTAACTGATCAAAGGAGAAGATGGAGGCAGGGGCGAGTCGGAAATACCATTCTCTCCCAGGCCCCTTCAGCGTGGCCGGGAAGGTTTTGCAAAGAAGTGCATCTGAAGCCTGGTGGATCATCAAGAGAGTTTTAAAACTCTCGATGTGGTCTGCGGGGTCTGACTCCCCATTATATGACTCAAAGTGAGGGAGTTTGAAGTTTTTCGGGACTGGGGCTTCCATGATGGTTCGAGAGAACGGAGGCCTGCTTGGGTGGAAATTCCTCGCCCGTTGTTTCTCTTCTCTGTCATGTCTGCCAAGGCGCCTCTCCATCTCGTGGAGATGGCGGTAGACCGAGTCCTCCCTCCGGTAAAATCTTGCTAATCCCCGGGACTCATCCTCTTGCGGAAGAGGACTGGGAGTGCGATGGTGATGGCTTGGGGTAGGTTGAGGACTAGGCGCACGTTGATCGTGGTTAGGAGAAACATTGAGGGCCCGCAGAATGGCTTCTTGAAAATTCTGGAACTCTACCCTTGTGATAGGTGCCTCCCGATCTCAGTGGTCCCCTGGGGTGGATCGACCGGTCGGGGTGAGGCTCCTCCTCTGACGGTGCGGGGGTGACTCCCTCTGCCTCCTGGGAGAGTTCGATCTTCTGTGGTCTGGCCTACAGGGGAAAACAACTTCACCAGTGCAGTAAGGATGGATTGCATTTTGTTTCCCACAGATGGCGCCAATCTGTTGCTGCCGATTTCGGTGTGGGAGCAAACAGATGAATTTGTGGATTTTTAGGAAACGAATAAGGCAAACATGTTGACTTTCACCGGCATTTGACTGGTTTCTTACCGCTGCCGTTGATCTGCAAAAAGTTCGATACACCGAGATGGATCCCGGCGACGAACCCTCCGACGCTCAAGTCAGTAATCAGGAATATTGTCAAAGAATGTTTATGTGGAAAAATATTGATTACCTTGTTATGGTGGGGGAGAGGGGTATTTATAGTTGCCTTAAGAGACAGTTTAGAGATAATAATTTATCTCTATGCCCTAATGTTTTTGGATAAGATGTAGAGTTTAAACTCGTTTCATGATAAGAGAGGTGGTTTAAACCGCCTCTTAGAGACAATCACGAATTTGAATTACTCTTTAAATATCTGAACTGATTTGTAACGGGTTCTACCCATACCCAATAGGACAGATCCGTTTTTGGGTTATTGGGATTCGAAGAAAGACCAGTTCCCAATTTGGATCCGTTTGTGGTGAAAATTACCGTTTTACCCCTAAGAGCTTTAAGATTCATACCTGATGGAACGGTCTTGATTTAATCCCATTTTTAGCCATACCAGTTTGAGTTAAGAAGATTTCTTAATATGAATGAATTGATAATGGAATTAAAAGTTTTAATGAATGATTTGTGTTGATATTTGTGTTTTGAGTCTCTTGAGGTTGAGTGGGATTTCTGTAAACTAGCAGATGAGATTTTGTGGATCTTGGCCAGTTGGGGTCTTGGTGTTGTTTTAGTGGAATTAAGTTCGGTAGGGTACACCATCTCTATGGAGGGGGAAATTGTGGATTAATTAATAATAATCAACTTATTAAGGACATGCACTAGTGGAGATGTGATAGAAATTGGGAAACGTAAGTATGGGCTCTGTTGTTAGTCCAACGGATGTATTCTAGGACTGTGTGTTGTGTCCCAAGTATGTTCGCGTGTTGAGGGTCGGCATGCCTATCCACGGAATGTCTAGAGGACAGTTGGTATGTTCGCGTGTCGAGGGTCGGCAAGACTATTCGCGGAACATACGGTGCATTCGCACGTCGAGGGTCGCAGGCCTATTTGCGGAATGTACTGTGTATCTGCACGTCGAGGGTCGGCAGGCCTATTCATGGGGTACACGGCAGGGAGGTGATTCTCCGGAGTTAGAGCTATGCTTACATGATGCTTGCACGTCGAGGGTTGTTAGGTCTATTCACGGAGTATTCTAAATCTTGTTTCTATTAACGTAGTAGGGTTAGTTGCATAATGAGGGATTAAACCCTATAAAGTGGAGAACGATAAGGGCTTGCACTATGGAATGCACAGAATTCGACAATAGAGAGTCACCATACTGCATTTGTGTTTTCTTGACTTGTATTATGCATAATGTTTTCCTATTTTCCTACACTTGACACTTAGCTTAGTTTCACTTAATGTTTTATGCTTTATTTATCGTTATTTCATATTCCGTTTGTTACTACTGTGGGAATGTGTTGATTTCAAATTTATTCTTTATGTTTCATTTAAATTGTATTTCTTTTCATATCACTCACACCGTTATGGCTGACCCCGTAGTTTTGGGGGTTAGGGTTATCTCTAGCCTCTTATTTTACTGGTAGGTACCGTTAGCTTGGGATTGGATGCATGATACTATGGCTGATATAAATTGTAAAAGAATGGATTGTAAAAGAAAGAAAGTGTAATTCAAGGTGTTAATTTTCTGCTGTGCTATGTAAAGAATTGATGTAATAAAAATTGAAATTTTTTCTCTGTGTGGCTATGTTTACTATTACATTGAGGTAGATGCTGAAAATTGTGTTACGTATTTCTAAATTTATTTATTGGAAATTCGGGGCGCTACACTCCTCCACCTCCATTGCTGTGCAGCCGAACCCATCGAAGTCCCCTGTTCACCATCCTCCGCCATCGACCCTGCCTCCCTTCTTCATCTTCACCACCTTGCAGACCCATTGCCCCTGTTCCGTCCTCATCGCCTTCGACCACCACCACCTTCACCGTGTCTCGCTTCCTCTATTTTGCGTCCGAAACAGAGCACCATCACCCCCATCCTCGCCACTCTCTAACCTCCATCGAAGAGCCCCCAATGCAGCCCAGTCGACCGCCAGTCCGCCCATCGTCCACCTCTGCCATTGCTGTTGAGCCGTCGAATGAACCCTCCCGCTCATCTCCTTTCATCCCTCACCCCGTCAACTGAACCCATCGTCATCGCCATCGAGTCTCCCCCGAAGCACCACCCCTCGACTACTCCTTGTCTTCAGCCACTGCAGCCACCTTCGCACCTCCTCTGTGCTTGCTGCCACCGTTGAAGTCACCACCGAAGTCGGGTTCGTTAGTATGCTGGATTCCCATCATGATCAGCCGATCCTGATCTTAGGATCTTGGCCTTGATCTTTTGATCCTTGATCTTGATCTCGGCCGTTGATTTTGATCTTCGATCTTGAACTTGATCTCCATCTTGATCTCGGTCGCTGATTGCTTGATCTTGCACTTGATCATCAATCATCGATCACCATCAAGATCCGTACCCGATAGTGATCATCAACATCAAGAATCGCATTTGATCACGATTGTCGGCGTCGCTCCGGAATTCTCATCCCATTATTTATTGGTATTCAAACAAATCATCAATAAGGCAAGTCACTTTCCTCTTGAATTGAATCTTGTATAAAATTCAAGTTTTTATTAAAATACTTGCAAGTAGATCCAATTGTTCATCGTATCATATATTTTTCTTCTCTTTTTGTTGAGTATATTGAGGGTTTACACGAGTTAACCCAAATATTCTCGACTTCGTGCTTTTGTTGACTCTAAAGATCAAATCTTTCATGCATCCATGTAGTATTGGTGGTAGGGTTATTCATATAAGCATCACACAAAGATACTATCGTAGAATTAATTATTAGGTTGTTTGCTTGAATAATTGATTGATGAATTGGGTGGTTAATCTTGTATATATGTGTGTATTCTTAATATGCTTACCATGCTATTATACCTACCATACTGATTATGAAGTTTATTGACTAGTTGTAGTGGCATGTTAGATCGCTTTATTTCATGAAAAATATCAAAAACCTGTATGTTACTTGATGTCTGGATTTTTCCTGACGTTTTTGACCAAGTATTTGACATCAAAATTAATAACTTCCTGAATAAGAGTTGCAGCCCAATGCCTCTAGTTTTCAGAACATCTAAGATCTTTAAATTCCGAGTTGTATTGCAAAAGTTATGATGATTTTACTACTGTTGTATTTTATTTCCAGAATTTCAGAATTATGTATATTTTCATGTTTAAACTATTAAAAAGCTAAATTAATGTTAGAATTATGCTTTGATAATTTCCATAATGAGAGTTAACATGTTTAGGAGTCTAAAGAATATTCTTGATAATTTTATAATTTTGTTTTCGCTAATTCTAAACATATAACAACATGGTGTCATTTTTCTTCCTGAAAATATAACCTGTAAAGAATGCTGTATTTGACCTAGCTACTGTTGTCGGATTTTATACTTTAAATATGCGTTGGATTCATTCTGAAGTCTAGTTTCCAGAACTTCTGACGGATTCAGTTTTCGATTTATGTTGCAACGGGAAATTACATTTTTGTACATGCAACTCTTGCTATCCAGAATTGTAATTTCCAGTTTTTCTTGAAATAATTATTCCTATATCATAGTATTGCATGAATTGAAGTGTATATGTTGCATTGCATGATCCTAATGTCCTATTGTCATCATTTTAATTATCCTATTTAATGTTACCATCCTATTGTTCTCTTATAGTTACCGTTGTTCATCTAATGTCTCAAATTCGTGTATTGTATTGTTGCATTGATAAAATAATTAACAAGCCAGGGTTAAGGGATTGACTAGAGTAGTTGATGATATAGGGACTGTACGCGGATGATGGCCCATATTATTATCGTTATCGTTATTGTATAAGAAATTACACTATGATCCGTATTATTATTGATATCATCATCATGCCAAGTACATGATCTATAGAATCTACCACCTTAGTCTAAACGACATTGATTGTATTCATCGAATCTGTAGAATGGGACACAGTAGTACGTGCATTAGTTAGGATTAAAATAATTAACAGACTTAAGAATTTGCTTCACATCGACATTGCTTATTATACATCATTGTTTCTATTGATATCGAATATTGTCTAAGAGATATTGACATCGAATATTGAATCATTGTTTATAACCATTTCATCGAGTATCATTGATACTGATTATTTCTATCGTCCCATGTTATTGATTCCTATTGATCCATTGAATTTATTGCTATATGTTATTCCATTGATTCTTTGCTTTCTCTACTTGCTGTCCATGACTTGCTCTAAGCAAAAAATTTCTTATCTTTTTAGATAAAGTGTTCACAGGTGGTCATGGAGGATTACCTGCAGGAATTGAAGAACAAGCTTTCTAAAGATTTATTGCTTTCTAGTTGAATGTTATTTCAATGAACTTATTGTATTGAGACATTATTATTGTGATTGGATTTATTATTGTATTGGGCTTATGACCGGGATATTGTTATTTGTTTCCAGATGTTGAATGATTGAATTTGGATATTTCATATTGCCTTATTCAAGTATTATTGTCCATGTGGTTATTATTATTGCCTGCGCAATTATTTTTATTGTTATTATTGTTGAGTTGAATGGATAAACAGCTTATGGATGACACAAGTCATTCATCGGGCCAATGTCACGTGCTTGTATTCCGTATTTTTGGGAAGCAGGGCGTGACAGATTGTTGTTCATATTGTTGAGTTAGACTGGTACAGTTTATGGATGGTGTTTACATCATTTGCTGGGCTTTCGTTAAGTACTCGTATTCCTTTATTTTGGGACGCGGGCATGACAAACCCAGATGCCACCCCTAGACCTACTCCTCCCCAGCAAAAGTACATCCGGGTTGAGGAGGCCCTCCATCCCGGGGGGTGCAAGGAATCCTCCCCAAGAGGAAATCAGAAGATTGATAGCACTAAGGCTCCTAAGGAGTCATAGAAAGACTCTTCTAGTTAGAGGCACCCTCCCCAACCTGGAATGAATATCCCTGGGAAAAAAAAGGGACAAGAGGTTATGGTGTCAATTCCACCGGGGTCACGGACACGAAACAGACGACTATCGGGCATTCATGATATTTAAGCCTCGATCCGACGAGGCTATATGTCCAAATTCACTATGAAGGACAAAGCAAATCCTCTCACTACTCGAGACCCAACAAACGTCCAAAGAAGGAGCCCGAGTCCCACGAATCATGGAAAATAACAGTCTTCCATTCCATACACAGGAAATTTGTGACTCATCCAGAATCTTTTATTTCAATTTAGCACAAACACAGTACAAATTACAGGAAAAATTTAAAAACTTTTATTACATCATCATTCATTACAATTATCAGAGTAATTCATACAATAAATTATAACTTATTATAATGTTTAAGCTTCACTCTTCCACTAGAATCCATGTCAAACTCAACTCCATACCACCCACTAACAATAGTCCTGCAAAACTTCCAAACTGTGGGCACATCAGTTGAAATCAACCGATGCAGAGCTAGTAACAATAGCGATCTTCTAATTCTCAACAACCAAAAGATTTGATGCAAAATAAAAATAATGCAGAAAGTAAAACCATTCTAAGTGTAGCAGTGTAAGCCATGATCCAAAAAATCTAATGCACAAACAAATGCACACAATGCTCTTTTCTAATGCATGCTTGTTTGGAAGTCTATTCCGCCCATACAACATAGGTTTCAAATGCAAGCTTCAACGTTTCTCCTCATTTCAGGGTTTAATCTCTCGTTGTGCAAAACTCATATCCGTGATAAAATTCAAGATTTAGACATCCTGTGAGTATTGGATTTTGCCCTAGAATACTGGAGATCGATCTTTATCCGTAGATCATCCTGGAGCCTATTTTATCCCTCATCCCAGAATTTTGGAGAATATCTCACTCTGTAGGTCATCCTGGAGCCCTCATCACACAAACATCCCATGAGCGTCACTCTCGTTCCGGAATATTAGAGATCAATCCAACTCTGCACATCATTCTGGGGCTTATTTCATCCATAGTCTCAGAATACTAGGGAATGTCTCACTTCGCGGATCATCTGGAGTCCTCTTATCATGTTTTCTCTTGCTTCATCACAACTCATGTCTAGTGCTTGTCCTTATATTCAAATATAAACAACAACTGCCTAGAGCTAGCGTCACCCTACCTGCCCGAACTCAACAACAATAGGAACACTAGCTTCACCTGGCTAATTCCTACTTCTATGAATCACAATTTGCCGGTATCTTGGGTCTTGCTTAGCTTCTAGAAATCCACACAACTAGGACATTACACCAATTCACATTCTAGGGTTTTCAATGACAACCCTGACTTGTTAATGTAATCCCAACATCTTAAAGTTATTAACTACCATGAATTTCTAAGTTGAGGCACAAATACAAGCTAGATTACTCACGTCTCTTGAGTCTATCTTTTAATCTTGCATAAATCTTGATCTCTCACCCAAATAATCCCATCTCTAAATCTCGATTTATACCCAAATAATAATATTTTCTATTATTGGATTTTATTTAATAAATGAATCATATTCATCAATAATTAAAATTAACCGAGCTAGTTCACAACTAGTTCTAATTCGATTAAATTAATCACTCTTAACTCAAATCTAGGTCTAACTCATCAACTATTAAAATTAGGAAGCGAGCTAGACTATAGTTAGATCTAGGTTGAATAATCAAAACACTCCTTATGTAATTTGATTCTCTCTTCCAATATATTAGTGTGTATTATTTCTATATTGTTGTAAAACCGTGATCACCTATTTAAGTGGATGCCAACCTATTAAGGTGGTGGCCTAAGCCCAAATCCTAACCCTAACTTCCCCCTCTTTATATATGTGTTGAATGAAAATCCACAAATGATTGATTCAGCTACTCCTCTCTCTCTTGCTCTCTCTTTTGTAACACGTTATCAACATGACGCCTCAAGGAGCTCTCGGGCACTGGTTTAACCAAAACAAGAAAGGCTTTTTTTCTTGCTTGAATTTTGTACCGCCTGTCGCTGACCGCCACCGCCGAAGCACAGGACTTGGGGTTAGACCCTAGCCGAGTTGAACTTATATGACATCAATCATGTTAATTATGCTATTAAGACCTTGTTATTCATATTTTGCATTGTTCCATTAATTCATGTTTTCATATAGTAGTATCTTTTGCGATAAAGTTCAGAATATTTACATATCTCATGAAATCTTGAAACATGTTTTAAGGATAACTTTACGCTTAAGTGTATGAATATTTAGGAGAAATTTTTCCTTCTTTTCTGGAATTAAATATCATGTATTTCTGAATAAATTGATTAAATATTGCATTTTCAGGAGATGAACCCATGGAAAAACTAGATATAGACAACTCTGTCTGATTGACAGTGCTACTACCCACACCATCCTTAAGAATATGATTTTTTTTCTCCTACATTAATTCTAGTTCGAACGTAGTATCCATGATAGCTGGTTCTGCTCACATTGTTGAAGGCTAACGCCCTGAATTCCAAACATATGTAATTCGTAGGAAAAATAGGATCTTTTACTTCAATTTCGTACAAAAACACAAGGAATTTAAAAACTTTTCATTACAATGTTATTCTTTACAAACACAGTGGAAAATTACATAAAGAAATATAACTTATAACATTCAATATCTTAAATCTTGCGACATCCATCATCGACAAACTTAAGTCCACGTCGTCTGCAAATCCGAGTCCTGCAATTTGAAAACTGCGAGCACATCAGTTGCATACAACTGCCGCAAAGCTATAATACATCGATTCTTCAATTTAGCAAACACAAATTGGAATGCAAAACAAAACGTGAAATGTGACTATCCTAGATATGTCAGCGTATGATATGAACTTAATAACTAATGCAGAAATACATACTAATGATGCAACTCTACTGCGCACTTGTTCGGATTCTATACATCCCATACTACATAGGTCCAAGAGCAAGCCCTTAACGTACTGCTCATTATAGGGTTCAATTCCTCGCTATGCAATACCTAAACCCAATGATTATACTCCAACGCATAATCACGTGTGAGTCGCACCCCCAGGATATTGGACCGTAACGGTCTACCCTAGCCCACATATAGCAGATTTACCGGGAGTATCCTCAGCCACGAATCCCAACAAGTCGGTCTCCTGTAACTGTGGACCTTACCAGCATACCCCTAGCCTATATATATGGATTTACCGGGCATACCCTCAGTCCTGACCATTCCTAGGAATTGCAAGCGCTTTACCGGCCTTTTTGTAGATAGACAAAAATACCCCTAGCCCATATACATGGATTTACTGGGCATATTCCTCGATCTCGAACCCCTAGGAGCTGCAAATTCTTTACCGGACATGTTAGTCATTTTTTCTATCATATCTTCTTCTAGTGCCTATCCTTAATTTCAAATACAAATAATACCACCTAGAGGTAGCTTACCGTCCCACAGGACTTAAGACAACATTCTGAGGATAATAGCCCATACCGGCCACTTCTCAAATTCAAATCACAAATTTGTCGGCACATTGGGTCTCGCTCAGCCTTTAGAATCCGTACATCTCACATTCAGAAATCTTCCAGGTTATTCTTAACCTAAAAAACTATAAATTTCATTCATTCATCTATAATCTCTTATTCACTTATTTATTCTTTTCAATTCACCAATCTCAAAAACTAGGCCATTTCTTACCCATCATGTTAAATATTTCAACAAGATTTTCACATAGATAAATCTTTGCCAAAATAACTCTTAATTTATTTCCCAAATTTACAATTTACAGCACCATTTTTTATACCAAATAGTTCTCTAAATCTTTATAACTATCTCAAAATATTCCAAATTTGCTTGTTTTAAAATGAAACGATTGTGGAATCAATCCAAACAATTAATGAAAGCATATCTTCAAAAATGTATTTTAACCACAAGTTCTCCTTATATGGTTCGGAAAACTTGTCGATGGCAGGGAGAGGTGATACTTCGAGGATGGCTTTCTCATGAGGTTTGGCCTCAGACACCACCCCAAGGGCAAGGAGGGGCGGCATCTTGTGCATGCTCACGTGTGCGTCCACATGGCATCACGTGTTAGGCATGACAATTGATGTCCCATTTCTATATATACATCTCCAGCTCTTTGTTTTCGTTCATTCATCTTTCGTTCACCTCGGCGATCCTTGAATTTTGCCTTTGCTTCCCACTCTCGACCCACAAGAATGGTGGCTCTCGAACTCATCAAGGAGAAGGGTGTGACCATAAGGGTCGAGAAAAAGGCGCGGGAGGCTGCGATGAGAATTAAGGCTGAGGGCGATGCCAAGGCCCCATAGAAGGGAGTGTCGCAAAAATGACCTCCAGAGATGGAGGATCTCTCTCGAAGAAGGCTAAGGGCACCAAACCAGCTAAAGCCAAGGGAGTCAAGGCGGCTGTCAAGAAAGAGGGTAAGAGGCTTCCAATTCCATATGCGATTGACACTACAACAGTCACAAAGTCGGCCTTGTCAGGAAAGGTATGAGTTCCTTCTTGGTCCATGACTGAGGCGGACGTGTCGATCAGTCGCCCTGTGCTGCTGGCGGTGGTTTCTCATCTCGCTACTTCCTGTGACCTCTCCGGCTTGGAGAAAAAAATCTGAGGAGTAGATCTATGGTAGCTGGGTGCATGCTTTTCTTCATGTGAGGCCCTTTTTTTGGTCATCTTTGTAGGCATTTTCTTTAGCTTTTGCTAAGTGTGCCCTTGCATTCTCGTGTCGACTGTAGTTCATAGGACCGAGTTGAAGCGGAGGCGGGATTGGCTTTTTCAACAGATGGAGTGTGCAGAGGCAGCCGAGAAAGACCTCCTCGACCGGGCCAAGGACATCTTGAGGCAAATTAAGAAGTTATAGGCAGACTTGGAGCAGGAAAAGGAAGCTCGAGAGGGGCTCTCCAAGGAGGACTTGTTGGTTGCCGAGAAGCTGGCATGGCAAGTGAAGGAGGCGAAGATGGAGAGCGATCTCCAAGAGGCCTTAGCCGACATCATCAATGCTAAGGAAGATGGATACAGGTGTGCTCTCAAGCACGTCGGGGTGAAGCACCTAGAGATTGACCTCTGCGGCTTCAACATTGATGGCCCAAACGGTGATACTATCGTTCCCGCAATTGAGGAAGAATGACCTGTCCCTATTGTCGAGAGGGGTCTACCTCTGTGCATTAGTGATACAAGTAATTTGTATTTTTGCCTTCTCACGGACTAGCCAACACCTTTTTACTCTTCCCTCATTTAATGAATAAAAGGTTTTTGCCCTCCTTGTTTTAAATTTAGTAGCCTATATTTGTGTTTCTTGAGTCGAAGGCTTGAAGCCGTCGCCCCCAAGATGTCGGCCTAGATATTGACTCTTTCAATGGCAGGGCTGGCCTTGGTTACCGTGCCGAGGGGGTGGTGAGGTGTGACAGTTTAAGGTTTCCCTCGTGAGGGTCGACCTCGGACACCCTGATGACAAAGAGGGAGGCAATAACTTGAGGGAGGTTTTCTCGTAAAGATCAACCTCGGATACCATGTCGAGGGCAAGTAGGGGCGATATGTTGAGGAAGTTATATGCCTTCGAATGGCCACGTGGGCTTGCTTGCGCCATCCTCCGTGAGAATTGTGGTAACTGTTGATCTTGAAAATTAAGCGTTGACCACCATAAGTGAGGAGGGTTGAATCTCACCGTAAAGTCACCATCTAGTGCTTGTTCACCGTTGAGATTTCTTCTGTGTACCTTATGTACACTGATGCGGCTTCCAGAACGTAGGACTTGCCATTAGGGAGGTGACGCTCAAGGCAGGCACTTACAGCAGGTCCATGCGGGTGGACTGGTAGCCTTATTTCCAGTCCGTACTAGCCAACCTTCTACCGCCGAGGCTCATATGATGCCTCTTCTGCGCCTCGACGGTATGGGGAAATTGGGGCTGAAGCGAGAGGTCAATTGTAAGAGTGTTGAGAGGTGAGAGGTTTATAATTGTTGTTTGATTCGTTAACTGTGGACTGGCCACTGCCCTTATTGTAATACCTCGGTTTAATAAAAGACATTTCCTTTAGTCCTGTGGGAAAAATCACTGTCTGATGAATAGGCAGGTGCTGAGCCGCGCTGGTTGAGTCGTCTTCGTTGAAGTCTTTCCCTGAATTGACGTGCCCGAGGGAGACAAGTCTCGGAGAGGTCTGGGGTGACATCGGGGTCGGGCATCAAACCAAGGGAACAGATCCGAGGAGGGATCCTTGATGTCCTTTGTTGGAAGGCTTCAGCCTCGGACACCTCACTGAGGGGTAAACCCAAGGGGAGATCTTGACTGAATACCTCAGGGTCAGATACCAAAATGAGGAAATAGACCCGAGAAAGGATCTTCATGATTCCGTCGTAAGGCTTCGACCTCGGGTGCCAAACTGAGGGATTAATCTGAGGTGAAATCCTTGAAAGGTTTTGGCAGAAAATCTCGGGGTCGAATGCCATGTCAATTAGATAGATCCAAAGGTATATATTCATGGATTTGTTGTCGGATGCCACGTCGAGGGATAAATCTGGGGTGAAGTCCTTGAAAGATCTTGGCGGAAAACCTGTGGACCAGATACTGCGTCGAGGCTTCCCTTCGGTGCCAGGAGCCTCGACATCTCGCCCTCCACCATGTCTCTTGAAAAGCCACGTGACATGACACGTGTTGGCCTACATCACGATTTGAGGAATTTGTAATAAATGGGGGAAGTTGGGGAGTTCTTCATGATGCCTATAAGTTCCCTCATTCTTAGGTGACTAGCTCATAAATCCCATAAACTTAATTTGGTGACTTCGCACTTGGTTTAGTCATCGGTGCATGCTCTGGATGGTAGTCTAAGGGTTGAGAGTGGTAGGGGACAGTCTGAGAAGACTGAGTTCATCCTGACCAGGATTCATGTTCAGTCGAGGGACTTCGCGTTGGCCCTGTGTTTCAAGATATGAAGTTTTACCCACCGAGTTCCGAGGAGCGACGACTTCAAGCCAGGGTCGAGGAAGGAGACTTCCCTTCATCAGAGAACTCTTCATCCTCATACTTCATGTATACTAATTTGGTTTCGGGGATGATGGTTTGTGCTAAGATCCACTGACCCCGGTGCCGCGTTAGTTCAACTCCTTCTGGTTCCGAGCTACAGACTTTTCATAAGTTCCTCTCTTGTAGGATCCGGAGCATGGGACTGGGCCTGCGGTGCTAATCCTCAAGGGATTCTTGTGCCTCGGAGAAGATCAGCGAGTTAATCCCTTGTAGGGATCTTTGGCTGCTCGGTTGGCCCGACTCCATTCATCATCATCGCCTTCCGTCTTTATGATGCCTCTTCTGCGCTCGAGGCCTTGGAGACAGTGACAGGATGAGGCGACCATACGATGGTAGGTTAATTGTAGTACCCCAATTTCTATATACTGGAACTCGTGACACAATCCAGGATCTTTACTTCAATGAGTACACAACACAGGAAACCACAGGAAATTAAAAACTTTTATTACATTATCATAATGTACAATGTAGTCTTACATACTTTACATCATGGATTACACAATAAATTTCATTGTATAAAGAATTATATCCTCCACTTGGATGCTTCCCGCAACTCGAGTCCCCACCTTCCACGATCAGATAGTCCTGCACACTAATCAATTGTGGGCACGTCTATTGAATGCAACTGACGCAATGCTGATAAAACTAGCGATCTCAAAATCTTAACAACCAATATTTTATGCAAAAGGAAAATGTGAAGTCAAACCATAGGTATCAGTGTATGCCATGACCTAGATTCTAATGCACAAACTCGAAATGCACACGATGCATAAGTCGAAATGCACACGATGCATATACTCTAATGCAAACTTGATTTGGAAATTTATGCATCCCATACTACATACTCCCCAAATCGAGTTCATGTTCTTCAATTAATAGGGTTCGATCCCTTGCCATGCATCCTACTCTTGTACTCTTTTCTGTTTTTGACATTGATCGACTCATAGAGTTGTCGTTTATGTGGTTTATCCGCTACTGTTGCGGACCGATGATCTTTCTTCATTCTCGAGCTGTCTGGTGATCACTCCATTCTGTTGGGAACGGTGGTCTTTCTCCACTCCGCACGGGACCGGTGGTCTTTCTCCACTTCCTGATAGGCCGGTGATCATTCAGCCTTATCGAAACCAGTGGTCTTTCTCCACTTCCGCACCATACCAAAAGTTATCCATTCATAAGGTGGACTGGTAGGCCTTTCCCTTATGGGTCTATCCACCAATTGTTGGTGTATGCCCTAGAGGTCAGTTGTGTATTGACATTACTAGTTTACATTGCATTATAACATTTATTTTATATATAAGGCATTTCATTTATTGTGTTGTTTATTGTGATTAAATGAGTATAATAAAGTCCTTAGAATAGTAGGTTCAATACCATGGGATATGAAGTGCAAGACTTGATTGTGAGAACCTATTGGTTGTTATCAGAACACTATTCTTAAATGTCCATAGTCAAGTATTATTGTAAATTAGGACAACAATAATGCATAGAGACAAGTATGTGCGTAGACTGATGACCATATCTCACGGGTCATGGATGTGAGATATCAAGTCTTCACATGGGTACATGTTAGAGTAATAATGTACTGAACTGACCTACCCCAAGAATGCTGCTTGGATCGTTACGTGAGTGTCATAAGCGGTTCTTACAGTGACCATGGTGTATGCAGTTCTTTGACTTGAAGTCACCACGGTTCCCTACCTGAGAAGTTATATGTTTTAATGTCGTCAAACGTTGCCTGTAATAAGGTGATTATAAAGTCGACTATTGGATATACGACAAATCATGCGGAGGGATGTGAATGACTTAGATAGGATTTGTCCCTCTTACATAACAAGAGCGATATCTATGGGCCCCTTAATTGAGTGATACTGCAAAATGCATGGTTGTGCTCAAATGAGTCAATAGATATTGAGCTCATTTGTTTTAGTAAGTCTACTCGCACATCAAGAAACCAAGGATTGAACTATACAAGGATGACACACTCTATGCCTTGTGGTCAATTAAGATATCTGGACAAAGAGACTAGACTATATGGTAACATTGGTCACGGATAGGTTATGTCTAATCATTGACATTCCCGTTACTTGAGTAGCAGTGATGTATTGCTAGATAGTGCTCACTGTTTGTAATACTTGAATATGAATTTAGTATTACTGTTAACGTAACGAGAACCTACAGGGTCACACATTAAAATGGATTGAAATTAGGATTTAAATTCATAAGATGAATTTAATTGGGAATCCAAGTAAGACTTGGACACCTGACATCGATTGGACATTTAAATAGATTAAATGGACAGACTAAAGTTCAGAGGCCCACACATGAATCTAACCCAGGTCGGATTGTGAGCCAAAGACTCATTACTCTCTTAGGGTTAATTTTCTGCAGCTATATATATGATATATATCTGTGGATAAGAGACACACGAGAAAGTCCTAGCCGTCACAGAAATTGTGAGAGAGAGATCGTAAGGAACGGTCCCATCCCGCAGCTAGCACCGCGGCGTGAGGAAAGCTTTGTTTTGATCCGTTCGTGTAGATACCTTAGAGGCACCACAACAATAAAGTGCTATGATCGACATATCTTGGAGACATCAGATCCATCCATAAGGTATAATTCCTAAACACAATTTATGGTTTCGGCATGGTTCCATGGCTAGATTTCATTAATTTTTGTAATTTTTCCGTTGTGTATTTAATCTGTGTTTGCCATTGAAACCTAACACCAATAACTTAGAGTTAAACTCTTACTTCTTATTTGGATAGATAAAATAAAGCATAGACGTACCCTTAGGGGTCTATCCCCTAGGTTCTGACAGAAGTTTGCGGTACATACGTTCGTCTCCCGTTCTTATCAATAAATCCCAAAATTTAACAGTTGAGATAATGCTGCACATGTCCCAGATGAGACGACGTCGCACGTGTTCCCTTGACAAGAGAGCATAATGCCCAACTAGTGTCTGTCCTTACAAACGATAGTCTACCCATCTATTCAAGTATCAACCACCTAGGCCTAGGGTCTCCAAACTCTATTTAAATGATCCTATATAAGCACACTACTCTAGGGCCATATTTTACAAGTTGTCTTTTACAAAAGAGGAGCTTAAAGACCCCAAAGCGTTGAATTTACAAATTCAAACAACAAGCACATCATGACAATTTATGTCATTTAGGGTTCCTTTTGGACCCATTTCGAAGGTGAAACATGCCCGAGTGGAATCTCAAATCTTATTTTATTGTATACAGAAATTTAGATTAGCATTTGTGTATATTTCAACTATACTAGCATAACATCATACAACAAACATTTTAAACATCACATCCTAATCAGTGAGAAAATAGCAATTAGTTGCTCACATGTACTGTGAAAATCAATGTTACCACATACAACTTATCAAGCTCATCTACACATCATGACATACCTAGAAATCATAAAACATGCATTTCTAAGTCAATTTAAAAGCCTTAAGTTCATGACAACTTTCATAACATCAAAACAGTAAGCAGAAAATTCGACATGCAGTTTCTGTTTACTGTAAAAAACACTATAATTCATATGCTACTTGGATTTTCAATTTCTCAGGCTTTACATAAAGCTCCATGAGTCTAATACAAATTCTTACTTGGACATTTTCCCAAATTAATTCATTTAGGAGGCAAAAATGATCAAGAACTGAAAGGGGTACAATTTTCTAGAAATTAATAAACTGCTAACCAGTCATGCGTTCGAAATTAATTTATAATACTAAACAATTTCCAAAATTCATAAGACTTGGTGAGCATGTTTTAGACACATACAAGTATCCCATAGAAAAAATTCAACTTGATATACCACATATCTAGAGAGATATGATTTTTTGAAATAGAAGTAGCTAGCAAACAGGGCAAATCACAGCTCAAACCAACAGTGGTTTCATATTTATTTAGAATTGAAGATATTAGCCACAAATAACGAAATTTGGTAGAGATGTTCTAGACATGTATTAGAAGTTGCTGTAAAAATTTCAACCCCAAATTCTTCTTATTCAAGGAGTTATGATTTTCGGATGGAGAGTTAATTACACACAATTTAACAAACATGAGGGTTGAAGAACACTCACCTTATGATTGAAGAGTACAACACCTCACTAGCTATTTCTTCTCCTCCCAGCTTCTTAACTTCTTTTACTCCTTAGCCTTGCTCCAAATAGTACTTAGGAATTATAAGAGAATGTGTGGGGTGAAAGACAAAATGAGAGAAGGTTTGGCATGAAATTAAGTGTAGAAAAAAAAATGAACTAGGGTTCACCCCGTACACCTATATATATATGGAGAGAGTGGGAGGAGGTTGGCCGACTATTTAGAAGCTAGGGTTAGGGTTGGAAGAGTGTAGGTGTGTGTGAATGAGTATAGAAGACTCTAGGGTTGGCTTAGTCACCATGCTTAGTCGCCCTAATTAATTATAACCCCTCCTAGGTCAAAAATTGTGGGCTATAGCTTGTAGTGTATGTATAATATATAGTAGTATATATGTTCATGAAACATAATTTGTATGGTTGGTCTCATGAGTTAAATTCATATGAATTTAATTGGGTTAATCCAAAACCATACAACTTATGTGTATATGACAACATATACAAGAATGTGCATAAGTCATGTGCAACAACATCATATAATACAATATTGCTATACGATAATAATGCAACAATATTCATATACAAAATATTATCGTACAAAATAATTGTTAATTATTTTGAGGATATTACACTGATGGTGCTAATTGGGACTTAAGAGCGAGACAACCATGTGATGGCAGGCCGAAGGTGGCAACTGGGACTAAAGAGCGAGACGACCATGTGATGGCGGGCTGGCGGCCGCAACTAGGGATGAAGAGCGAGACGACCTTAAGAGCTTTTCTCACTTGTACTTGATTTGTCAGTTGCAGACTGGCAACCACCCCCTTGTAATTTTTTTGCCTTAATAAATAAAAAAGAATGTTTGTATTTTTTTTTTGCAATCTATCGAATGAATAATGTGGCACTATTCATAGAGATCCAAGGATTTTGAGGCGGGATCGTGGCGTAGAGCAGTGGACAGGTAAACAGGCCCAAGGGCAGGTTCGAGGGCCTGGTCACACTGAAATCAATGAAATCAAATACTACAACAAAGCCATGTGAATAAGCAAAAAAACCCAAATTAGTCGTAGGCTCAGAACATGGTTCTATAGAACAATTGTTCAAATCAATGATAAAAACTCCAGTCTAGGGCTGCATTTTTGATAATGCCATGCCTACTAGTACTAATTAAAATGTCCACCCCCTCATTGTGATCAACAAATGATTTCATCATTATCACTTCATATAATGGATTCATTCTTACTTCAAACATCAACCATAGATCAGCTTAAAGGCCATCACACATCATTTCTGTGGTTATTTACTCATTTTTTTCTTCATATTTTCAATATCTGCTGCTGGTTAATACAACCAAGCAGAAAGAGGGAGTGGGGGGGGGGACAAACTTTGGCAATTGAGTAGAACCTTTCATCATTGCCTATAACGACATCATCTTAGTGACTTAAAAAAATGATAATCAAATCACTTCCTGTTACTGACAAATACATTCATTCTTCTGACCATTGTTGGTAACAAAATTGAATCCATGTGCAGTGCCTGTTCATCTATAAATTGTCAAGATAACATCTCATACAATGCATAAAACATTATATTCAATACAGTAAATGATACAATGAATATGTTTCATCAAAATTACATTAATGTCTCGCATTCCACATTGCCGTAGCAATTTCATCTCTTTTCGTATTCATACGATTCAATTGGAAAGATGACAAATCCAACCCTTGAGATGTGGATGCGATATCTTTAATTTGTTGGTGATGAATTAATTGTTCATCGACAAATTTCTCAAAAAAAGTATCGTCAACTGAATATCTACGTATAAAATTATGGAGTGCACAACATGCTGTGACTATTATAACCTATCTTGTAAAATAGTAGTTTGTCATGTGACTGAAGATGGAAAACCTTTTCTTGAATACACCAAATGTTCTTTCAATCACATTTCGTTGCCTCACATGCTGTTTATTAAAAAGTTGCCTACGTTGGGTTGGTGCATGGTTGGCCCCTTGAAAGTCCTGTAAATGATATGGCTCACACGGTAGGGAGCTAAAAAACCAGGCATATTAGTGTAACCATAATCTACTAAATAATATTTATCATTGGAAGGGATTTGCAACAGTCCTTGTGATAATGCACTCTGTATTACACGGGAGTCGTTAGTACTGTTTTCCCATCCCGCATAAATAAATGTGAAAATCATATCAAAATCACAAACCGCCAACACATTTTGAGTTATATTACCCTTTCGCCCACGACAAGCATTGCTTCGACTAGCGGGTACCAAAACATCGATTAATGTGCCATCAGCAGCACCGATAGCTCCCTACATTAATGAATTTGAATAGTACAACTTTAGCAAACTTTGAAATATTAAAATCATATGTTAGTCAGGATGGAGGTAACAAAATACCTTAAACCATGGATAAAAGTCCATGGAATTAGTGATCCTTTCATGTATACGTGTAGTGTTCGGGGGAGTAATTAGTACTGTGGCTGCTCTTGCCAAACCTTTCAAAACAATTGTAAAATGTCGCTCAATTGTTTCAAGCGAGTGTTGAAACCTATCAGCACATGCTCACATTCTATGACTGTGACCGACAATATACATAAAAATGGCAACACTTTCTTCAAAAGACACGCGTCTACGTCGGGCTTCCTCCTCCGTTTCCTCGAGGTAGTTGTCATTTTTCAGAAAACCACACAAAGCCAAAAATAATCTTGATTCATATGGAATATGCGATGAAACTTATCCGGGGGACCATCTAAGATTTCTTGCAAATATTCACGTCCTATTAGTTTTAGAGTGCATTGTGGATTTTTTCAGAGTTGTCCTGTAGGAACTGGAGTTCCATCAAGTCATCGAAATCGTCACTATCAGATGAAGACGTGTCCATCACTACGGTAGCACTTGCAATAGTACTTCACTATGACAAAAAGTACAATTCAGTTGCATAAAGTAAGTCAAAGCTTTAATACTACGACTATAGTGGAGGTTATTTACAGAATTTTAAACTAACATATTACGTTATGTAACATTGCTAAACTCAGATTATAAAAAAAGCAACAGCAGCTACTAATAGCAAATCCAGTTTCAAAAAAAAAAATCAATTAAAATAATAACCACCACGTTCTACCATTAAATAGTCAGAATACAATAGCTCATACACAAATATGAAATTTTTTTGAAAGGATTGAACAATTTGGATATGATGGACCCACCCAACCAACCAAATGGGATCGCTACTGCTCACCTTGACACTTCACCCATCTCTCCCTAACTTCCGGGGTCATGCGAAGGAAAGAATGTCTCCAATGAGGGGATTCAACTAACACATCAAGTGCCTTCCCGGTTTGTTTGTAATCAAGTCCAGGCATCGCATTAATTATATCAATGCATTGATCCAGCTCGGAATAATCATGTTCAACCGAAACATTACTTTGGTCCCCTATTTTCTTCTTGTACTTGTTTCTTTTGACCTCCTGGGTTTCCAAAAAGGAATCATAGCATTCTTTGATATCCGAGCCTTTTGTTGCTCGACCACTTGATGCACCAGATTTTCTCTTGCGAGACCCCGACCCCGATCCCGAAACAAATGGTGCATCATCATCCTCATCAGGTACATTTACATATGGTAGATTAGGGTGGGCAAACTCACAATTCACCTTCCGTTCCTTATCGGAATCATACACCCTTTGTGTTGAAGCCCTAGAGACATAGTCCCTGGGCAGTAGACTCTTGAAAAATTTTGGTCAAAGCATCGTAGTTTGCCAACCCCTTCTTCTCAAATTGTTTTGCCTTAGGGTGTGCCTAATCAAAAATTGTGTTGTTAATTTACAAGTAGTAAAGTCCTGGTTAAGTATAATAAGAACAGATTCACAGACAATAAAAAAAAATGAGTTTATATATGAACCTTAACATAGTTGTCCCAAACATTCTTCTCGGCAGTGACTGTTTCATTCTCTTCATCCCAACCGAAACCACTCTGCTTCTTCATATGGTCAAACACCCTCCATAGAATTCTCAGTCTAGAATGTTTATCCTTCAATTGTTTAACCGTGAATGAACGATTACACATAATTTTCATATGTTGTGTAAATCGTTGCCAAACTTTGGCTTCAAATGTGGAACTTTTGAGGCTATTTTGGTTTACTTCCTCCTCCATAAGATGCACAAATACTCGCACAACAGTTGGCTTCCATAACCCAACATCATCATCCACCTCCATCTCCTTTCCCTTCCCCATACTACTCATCTATATTAGGAAAAGAAACGATAAATAGTAATCCACAACGACAAATTGCAGCACTTAAAGAGTGATCCGAACTCATTTGCGGAAGTAAAATATATTCAAAAATGAGAACTTCTTCTATCTCCAATGTAGGATTTGAAAAAAAGTGTTTTTGACAAGAACAAAATGAACCCTGATTTTAATCAAATAATAAGGAGTTTAGTCGACCATAAGATCACAAGTAATGATATCCAAATCCATCTCTATTCACGGTCTACAGTCTGTAAAATCAGTACCGCAAAAAAAAATTTAACAAATAAAAAAACCCAAAAAACCAGTTTTGGCCCACAGATCTAGCCATAGGATTGGAAGTAAACATCTCCAAATCCACCCCATTCACTCTGTACAATCCCTCTAATGATCCTTTGAACAAACCCATCAGACAAACAGTTTCTTCAAAATTTGTCAAAAAATCGGGAATATCATCTTATAAATGGAAATCATAGCGCTGTAACAAGGGAGAAAATGGGTACCAATCGGATCATACCTTCGATTGCAGTTGAAGAGCAAAGAAATTGTCAGCAACAGATTCAACCTTCAATCGGCATTTGATTCGACTTGCCCATTGTCGAACACACCTTCTCTTGTATGCAGCACGGGTCTCACAAACCATCAACCCTAAATCGAGCACTCAACCCACCAAATCGACTGATCGAGAGTAGTATGCTCTTCGCCGGCGATATGGAATCAACACGGTGGAGTAGATTTGAGGCTAAATAATTCCAAAATCGTTGATTTTGGGTGGAGATTCACTCAGATCTGGTTTGGAGCGATAAAATCGATAAGGGAGGAAGGAGGTGAAGTAAAGACGGGATGGAAAGAAGCAACAGCATCTCAATGAAGAGAGAGAAGAAAGAAGGAAAAGTGGGGGGTTGGGTTTTGTGAAATTTTTTTTCACAAAACCACCTAACCAAACGCCATTTCATTTTTTAGAAAAAGGAAAAAAAAAACGTTAAACCAAACACACTCTGGTCTTTTCATTTCAAATTTTATTTCAATACATTTTTTTTTTCAATGCCGATATGAGGTTTAACTACACTCTAGTTCTCAATTTCAATTCATAATCACAAAAATTGAGTCTTTATACTCAGAAGTTCATTTTTCACAATTAACATGATTTCTTTTCATTTCTTTGAATCAAAACTCACATATCAAGTTCAATTTCAATTCTTATACTTCATACTCACAAATTTCTTTTCCATAAGCATAATAAATTCTCATACTATAGTTTCTTTCCATGATGACAAAGTAGCATTTTTCAATATTCACAATAGGGAATAAAATTCATAGATAACCAACTTAAATTTTTCTTTCGTTCAAAATTTCTCTTTTATAACTTAGTGTAATCTTTTCATGAAAAAAAATCACCTTTCATTTTATACAAATATCAACTTCATACAATTTTTACTTCTAAACCATGTTTATTTTAATCAAAACTTGCCCCAAATATTTTTCATCAAGTCCATATAATTTTAGAATAAGTATAGTATTTTTTCCAATTTTTTTCAAGTCAAAAAAATCACTTTAAACTAAAAAAGAAAAACAAAAAAAAAACTATTTTTATTTGTCGAAACCCAGCATCGAACCCACAACCCGAGAGTAGTCAGCCGCCACTGAAAGTCAGGAAGGCCTAGGCGTCAACACGTCATAGATAAAGGTTAATTAAAGATAAGGTGTATCTCGGGTTTCGGATTTCTTTTGAAAATGAAACAAAATGCTCACGCCCAGTTTCAAACCTAAGACCACCCCACCCACAAGCTACAGTAACGCCAAGCACCGACTAACCAGTATGGCCAAGTGGCCAATCTGTTATGTTTTTGGTCTACGGGGTTATAACCTAGATCTCTGTTATTCTCGAATTTTTACAAAAACAAATATTTTTGAGTTCTTTTCTTCTTTAAATTCATTCAAAAATTCCAGATTTTATTTTTCATCTTATTACAACATTTCAGTAAAATAAAATTTGATTTTTGATACAAAACAACATAATTTGCTCTCTACTTTATTTTATTCTTCAATTTCAAATTTAGGGGAAAATAAGCATAATCTCCTTATAAATTACACTTAAAATTTCCCTATATCACTTATAATATTTTTATTAACATTGTACAATTATCACAGTAATAAATTTCATTTTTCATGTCATTTAACAACACATTAATCAAAATCACCTATATCCATAGTTCTTTATTCAATTGTTCAACATACAAGCATGTATTTGTTTATCTAGCACATCACAACAAAATTGAGCGTGGTAGCATGATAATCATTTAACAAATCATAATTTGGCAACCAATTTAACACTCTTTCAACATATAATCGAACTAATAGCAATTTGTTTCATTTTCATAATGCATGGCTATATTAGTTAAAGTTTCTCCTTAATTTGTCAACCACATCCTAACATGATGTCTAATTAGAAGTTTAAGAGAAACACCCACCTTAAATTGGAGAGAAACAATCAAATAGACTCCTAGAGAAACTCCTACAACGAACGAGTGAAGCCTTCTCCTCCTAGATCAAGCAACCAAGTTGTGCCTCTCCTTGTTGCAACTTGAACCCGAGCCTCTCCTATGCAGTCCGGCCTCCTTCTCCTTGGTTGAAGCACTCACACAAAACACTCACTCTTTTCAACTCACAACTCCTCAATCTTTTGCCTTACTACTTGTATCTTTTCTCTCTTTCTATTCTTTCTTTTCAATTTTTTTTCCAAGTGTGAGAATGAAGAGTGTGGGAGGGGGTATTTATACAATTTTCTAGGGTGAATGGAGGGCCAAGATTAGATCAAATGGTTAGAGATTAAGGGCCAAGATGAAGTAGGGAGTTGAAATAACTTCCCATGATGAGAGTAACCAATTCTCCACCACTCCCATCTCTCCCACTCTCCAAATCCCACCCGGCCAACTACAAAAGTGTGCACATTGCACATGCTAGTGCATGCCCGTGCCACTCTAGTGTCTCTCATTTATAAATTTGTTCATGTGACAAATTTAATTGTCCATGAAATGAGTCTACACTACAAGTTAAACCATTTCAAAAGAGAATTAAAGTAAATGGGCTCACTAATGGGCCAAACTAATCATGGGCTTAAATAATTAATTTAATTAATAAGATAGAGTGGGCTTAACAAGACAATTAGGCCTAGATTTTGATTAGGCTTTAAAGAGAATATTTTTGGAAAAATAAAGAGAACAAATGCTATATAAAAATATTTTATATATAAAAAAAATTTAAAATGAAATCATACATGCACAACACGTAAAATCACAAAAATCTCATATATGAAAACTAGGGTGTTACAGCTCGAGTCCCCTGCTCCCATGATCAGGTAGTCCTACACACTAACCAACTGTAACGCCCTGAATTTCCAATATGATATCTCAGAAATACGTGGCACAATTCCCAGCATCAACCTCAATTGTAATAGTAAACATAGACAAAACACAGAGAAATTTTTTCAACTTTTATTACATTAATTCTTTACAAAACACAGTGGAAAAACAAACACCTTGAATTACAAACTTTTCTTTTACAATTTACATCAACCACATTATCATTCTACCACACGCATCCAGATCCCAATGGTATAAGCACCTACCTGTAAAACATGAGGCTAGAGATAACCCTAACCCCTAAAACTACAGGGGTCAGTCATAAAGGTGTGAGTGACATCAAAACAAATGCAACATAAATCACAATGCAATATGAAATAAATAACATATATCAACAATAATAACAGTGGAATATGACATAACAATAATAAAACATGAAAACATCAAGTGAAACTAGACTAAGTGTCAAGTGTAGGAAAAACAGAAAACAACATGCATAAAACCAAGTAAAAAACACAATGCTATGCTGACTCTCTAATGCACACTTGTCGGACTCTATGCATTCCATAGTACATAGGTCCGGTGCATGCCCTTAACGTCCTCCACTTTATAGGATTAAATCCCTCGCTATGCAACTAATCCTACTTCGGTGATGGCAACAAGATCCAGAATACTCCGCAAATAGGCATCACAGCCCTCGACGCGCAAGCATCGTGTAAGAATAGCTCAAAAAAACTGGAGAATCACCTCCCTGCCGTGTACCCCACGAATAGGCTTGTAAGGCCATCGACGTGTAGATACACCAGGTACATCCCGCGAATAGGCCCACCGATCTTCAACACGCGAATGCACCCTGCATGCTCCGTGAATATGCCTGCAGACCCTCGACACGCGAACATACAAATGTCCTCTCGAGATAGAACAACACACAAGTCCTGGAATGCATCCGTTGGACATAAACCCAAGAGCATATAATTACGTTTCCCAAGTTCCATCACATCTCCACTAGTGTCTGTCCTTAAGTTGGTTATTATATATAAAAAAAATACAAATCCCCCTTCTCTAGAGTTAGTGTATCCTGCGGACTTAATTCCACAAAAAAAATCCAAAGACCACACTGGTCTAAATCCACAAAATCTCATCTGCCAGTTCACAGGACTCCCACTGAACTCCTAGAGATTCATAACTCAAACATCAATACCAAAACTTACAATAAAACTCACAAATTCATCATCAAAACAATTATATGAAGAAAACTTCTTAAATCAACAAAATCCAAATCTATAAAATGTACTCATAAAATTCCAGAATTCAAATTAAATATTACATCAATTAAATAACAGAAAATCATACTTTGAAGTCGTAGAATATCACCAAAACATCAATTTGTTTGAAAACACATATAACTCACTTAATAAGGCCATAAGAATACAACAAAAATATAACTTTCTGTAATACTGTAATCTATAGCATAACGACCTTTAAAAACAGTAGATTAATAACCCATCGAAGAACCAATCGTTCAAAGAAAACATCAGAAAACTCGAGAAACCAATTAGTCAGGACAATGACAGTGAACTGTCGAAAAAGGAAGGTCGATTGTCCTGCGAAAATTCGAAACTCAAGAAAAACCATCAGCCAGGAAAGTGACAGTCGACTGTCGAAAATGGCCAGTCGACTGTCCTGCGAAAATCTGAAACTCAAGAAAACGACAGTCGACTGTCGACTTCAGTTCAAAGACAAAGCAATCGATTGTTATTGCAAACAAAATCCGAAATTCAATAACTGACAGTCGACGGTCGACTTCAGTTCATAGACAAAGCAATCGACTGTTATTGCAAACAAAATCCGAAATTCTATAACTGACAGTCGACTGTCGACTTCATTTCGGTCGCTATCAATTATAACAGGTTGCAGTTTTGAAATTCTGTGCATGTTTTAAACTGATACGTTGATAAATCTTTGTAAAATCAAAATTAAACTTTCTGAGATGATCAAATACAACTTGTATAACATATAGGAGTTTATAAAACAAATCAAACCACATCAAATCCATAAAAGAGCAAGTTTCATCGAAATATTCAAAATAGTGAATATAAATACTTATATGTGCATATGTGTGTGTTTTTGCATCAGTTAAAGTATCAAAAACTCTTCAAATAGGATTAGTATACTATTTAAATTAATCTCAGTATCAAAATGAATCAAATCCAATAAAAAACTCTCAAAACATCAACTCTTGACAATCTTTCAAATAGTATATGTGAAAGTGTGTATATATATGTGTATATAGTTATGGGTGTGTAAACATCAGTTTTAAACATTAAGAGGACAATGGTTATAAGTAGTATTTTGTTTAAAACAATCTCAGTATCGAAACAACTCAAGATCCAATTGAAAACATCACAAAATCACAAAAAAATCAACTTCGGCTAAACACATATCAGACGCGAAAATCAATTACTCAACCTAACTCTGAAACTTGATTCTTTTTAATCCAAAACTCTTCATGATTTATTAAACTCATACACAATCTCTTACAATGATTTACTAATGAATATATGCAATCCTAATCATGTTATCGTCAAACTCTACACATCAAAATTTTCAAAACAGAGTATGTGTATATGCACACAGTAAAGAAACCTACTTTATTCACTTTTGTGTAATCTACATCATACTACTTGTTATAAGCAATCAAATCAGCAAGAATATAATACAAAGCAACATGCCCATGATTTCTGTTAGGTTCTTAACAATCTCATCTCACCAATTAGGGTTTTTAGTTATCAAGAGCATAGTTTCATGAAAATGTTCAATTTTTAGTTCATCCATCCATCAAAATTCATTATATCTGCTCACCATCATCTAACATGCTTTCTAATAGATAAATCATCACATACAATATTCTCAGAACAATAAGAAAACAAACATATGTCACTCACCTTATTGAAGAATCAACCGAAGAAAAATAAAGAGAATAAGAAAATCATTCCTTTCGTAAGAAAACCAAAATCTTCGCTTTGAAACTCCAAGGAAATAATAATAAGAAAATCCTTTGTGTTGTGCAGCAAAGCGATGGCTGCACCCTACCTTAAATAGGCCGGAAATCCAAGTAATTAGGGTTTTTAAATAGATTTGTAAAATACCCTTTTTAAATATATTTTAACATATATAGATCCTTATACATGGAAATTAAATAAAACCAACTTAATTGAGATTTAAAAACAAAACAACCACCCTAATATTGGCCGGCACTATTTTAAAACCCAGAAAATGAAATTTGTACTTTTTTTCTATAAGTGGCAATTTTGCAAAAAGACTCCTCTTTATCAAATCATGCAAAATAAACCAAATTTATTAAAACAAAAAGTAAACTCTTTACCTCTGAGTTGACTAGACATCATGCCCAGTCCAAAAATCCAAAAATCAGGAGTTTTCACTCCAAGTGATAATTTTGCACAAAAGTCCCTCTTTTTGTAATATTTCCAAATAGGTCAAATAATTATAAGAAGAATCCAGAAAATTCACAAATAATATCTAATAATAAATAATGGGTTTTCCCAAAATAGTTTTTGACATTGAACTTCCCAAGAAAATATTTGCACGTGTAAAAAGGTAAATTTTAGAAAAATATTTATCAAATCACCAAAAATCATGTTAATCCATTTATTAATCTTAAACACATTATTTAAAAAATCGGGGGTATTACATCACTCCCTCCTTAGAATAGTTCTGTCCTCAGAACTACTACTAACAGGGACCAACCAATATAAGCAAAAGAAAATGAAATCTCATAGATAAAAACATAGTTTAAGAAATACCATTACACAAGAGAATATAATCTAACAAAAGAAATATGAACATACAAAAGGAACATAATCATACAAAAAGTTCAAGAAAATCCTTCTGCATGAGATCCTCCGACTCCCAAGTAGCTTCCGCCGTGCAACTCTGATAACTTGCCTTTGGAAACATGCTGCAACATCCTCTGAATCTCTGCATCTAATTCTGACCTTCCACAATCTGCTTTCTCAAGGAAGCCTACAGCCTCGAATGAGCCAAAGATGCGCTCCAAACTCTGCAGTACAACTCCGATACCTGCCTGATCAAACTCTACTGCCAACTCCAAATCATGCATCGGATAATTTTTTTCATGCGGACGCAAAAGCCCCGAACCATATGCAATAACTTTGCCTTCCTGCATCAAGACACACCCTAAACCTCTGAGAGATGTATCGCTAAAGATATAATAATCTTTCCCAGCTTGTGGCAAAGCTAAGATAGGCGCAATCGTCAATCTCTCCTTTAGCTCAAGAAAACTCGCCTCACACTTATTAGTTCATGTGAATGCCACATTCTTTCGAGTTAACCCGGTCAAAGGAACTGCAATCTGTGCATAGCCCTGAATTAATCTCCTGACCTCCCCCCAATGACATTGGCCTGGGCCAATCCTTCATTGCTTCAACCTTCTGAGGATTCGTGGCCACTCCCTCCTTAGAAAGGATATGACAAAGAAAAGCTAGCTCGAACTTTCAAAACTCACACTTCGACAGCTTGGCATACAAGTTACGCTCCTATAAATTCTTCAATACCTATGCCAAGTGCATAGAAAGTTCTTCCACCAATTTTGAATACACCAAAATATCATCAATGATACCACCACGAAGGAATCGATAAATGGCCGCAAGATCCGATTCATCATATCCATGAATACTGCCGGTGCATTCGCCACTCCGAATGGCATTACCAAAAACTCATAGAGTCCATGATGAGTCCTGAAAGCTGTTTTACTCACATCTTCCTCCTTGACTCAAACTTGATGATATCCTGATCTCAAATCAATCTTCAAAAACACAGCTGCTCCCCGAAGCCTATCGAACAGATCATCAATCCGTGGAAGCGGATACTTGTTCTGAATAGTCACCTTATTCAACTCCCGATAGTCAATGCACATCCTCATTGACCCATCCTTCTTCTTAACCAAAAACACTAGTGCACCCCACGGTGAAGAACTCGGCCTGATGAAACCTTTACTCAGCAATTCCTCAATCTGCTTTTGAATTCATCTGGAATCATCAACTTAGAGACCAAAGCAGTCACTTTTGGGTCCTTCTTCTTCTCTCGAAAAGTCACTACGGAACCATCTGGTGCATTCACCAACACCTCTTTCTTCTTGCATTCAATTGTGGCATCATACATTTCCATCCAATCAATTCCCACAATCACAACCACACCCGAAACTTACAGCTTAATGAGATCAATGCCAAATAATTTCCCACCAATCTCGATATCACATCCTTCGTAATACTGATCAGCAATCAATTTTTCTCCTGACGGCATTGCCACCGACAAGACTCAGCCAGGAAACAACTTAGGTTCCACACTTAAGACTTTTGCAAATTCTGTTACATCGAGAATGATACTCAAATCCACAATTTATTCTTAAACAAAGTTTTACTTAATACATAAATGAATAAATTTAAATTTCTTGCACACCCTGGATCACATCCTCTGAGTTATCCGCATCCTCCTCAGTCAATGCGAACACTCGCCCCTACCTCTAAAATTTGCCTCCGCCTGCACCATCCTTCTTCAACTGCAGACAATTTGGTCTGAGATGCCTTTCACGACCACACTGATAACAAACCTGTGCCTTTCGAGGCTTGGTGCATGCTGCCTGATAATGACCTGCCTCTCCACAGTGGAAACAAGTCACACCTTGAATTGCGAGTGCCATCTGCACTGGCCTACTGAACTTGCCCCCCCTGCTTCTCTGGGAACTTCTTCCCACTCTGACTAACTGCTAGCCTCTTGTTCCCGTTCCAAGTCTCCTACTTCTACTGGAACTGATCCATATCTTCTTCTGTCATAGCTGCTCTCCTGACTGGCTTATCAAACCTCCTGATGCCCAATGGAATCATCCTCGACCTCAGATTCGGTTTCAAGCCCTACTCAAATTTCTTGGCCTTCTTCGCTTCATCCACAATCAGCTCCGGTGCATACCTTGACACCGGAGCGAACTTAGTCTCATATTCGCGCACTGTCATGCTACCTTGTTGTAGATTCAAGAATTACGTTGCCTTCTTCTTCTGAATATCCAGAGGAAAGAAACGATCCCTGAACTCATCCAGAAAAGCCTCCCAAGTCACTTGCTGATTCCCAAAAGTCCTCTTCACTAACTGCCACCAGATGCCAGCATTCTTCTCTAACTGCATCGTAGCCAATTTCACCTTATTGACTACTGGGATTTCCAGAACTTCGAAGATCATCTCCATCTGTCTAATCCAATCATCAGCCTCATTTGGATCAGACTGCCCTTCAAACACAGGCGACTTTATCCGCTTGAAGAACTCAACCTGCTTGATCGGATCAGCATTAACAAACAGTAGTCCAGCCCCTTGATTCTGATTCTGTGCCATATTAGCTGCCATGAATGGGTTCAAGGTCTGATACACCCTGGCAATCTCAATTTCAAGATCAAGTACTGCCCCATGGGAACCTTCCGCCTCATCACCATTACCACCATTCCTGGTCTGGATCCTGCCATTATAATGAATACTGCAAACTGTGAGTAAAGTTAGATTATCACAACACAATTCATAATCATATCCATACCCTATGGCAAAAACTCAGTCATACCCCAAGCTAAAACATCATGTTTTAACTCCATGTGATACTCACACTCTAATTTCCACGCCTAGTTACTCAGTCTCTAATGTCCGCACCTAGGTTTATTTTTTCACCATGTTTATTATTACTATTGAAGCTTGCTCAGATACCAATCTCTGTAGTGCCCCAAATTTCAAATATGATATCTCAGAAATACGTGGCACAATACCCAGCATCAACCTCAATTGTAATAGTAAACATAGCCAAAACACAGAGAAAAATTTTCAACTTTTATTACATTAATTCTTTACAAAACACAGCGGAAAAACCAACACCTTGAATTACAATCTTTTCTTTTACAACACTTCTTTTACAATTTACATAAGCCACATTATCATTCTACCACATGCATCCAGATCTCAATGCTATACGCACCTACCTGTAAAATATGAGTCTAGAGATAACCCTAACCCCCAAAACTATAGGGGTCAGCCATAACAATGTGAGTGACATAAAAAGAAATGCAACATAAATAAAGCATAAAGGATAAAGTCATAAACAACATATATCAACAATAATAACAATGGAATATGAAATAACAATAAATAAAACATGAAAACATGAAGTGAAACTAGACTAAGTGTCAAGTATAGGAAAAACGTAAAACAACATGCATAAAACCAAGTAAAAAAAACATAATGCTATATGCTGACTCTCTAATACACACTTGTCGGATTCTATGCATTCCATACTACATAGGTCCGGTGCAAACCCTTAATGTCCTCCACTTTATAGGGTTAAATCCATCGTTATGCAACTAATCCTACTACGGTGATGGAAACAAGATCCAGAATACTCCACGAATAGGCATCACAGCCCTCGACGCGCAAGCATTATGTAAGAATAGCTAAAAAAATTGGAGAATCAATTTCTTGCCGTGTACCCTACGAATAGGCTTGTAAGGCCCTCGACGTACAGGTACACCAGGTACATCCCGTGAATAGGCCCGCCGACCCTCAACATGCGAATGCACCCTGCATGCTCCGTGAATAGGCCTGCAGACCCTCGACACATGAATATACAAATGTTCTCTCAAACAGAACAACACACAAGTCCCGGACGCATCCGTTAGACCTAAACCCAAGAGCATATACTTACGTTTTCCAAGTTCTATCACATCTTCACTAGTGTCTGTCCTAAAGTTGGTTATTATATATATAAAAAAATATACAAATCCCCCTTCTCTAGAGTTAGTGTATCCTGCCAGACTTAATTCCACAACAACAATACCAAGACCCCACTGGTCTAAATGCACAAAATCTCATCTACCGGTTCACAGGACTCCCACTCAACTCCTAGAGATTCACAACTCAACCATCAATACCAAAACATTTAATAAAACTCACAAATCCATCATCAAAATGATTATATAAAGAAAACTTCTTAAATAAACAAAATCCAAATATATATAATGTACTCATAAAATTCCAGAATTCAAATTAAATATTAAATCCATTAAATAATAGAAAATCATATTTTGAAGTCGTAGAATATCACCAAAACATCAATTCGTTTGAAAACACATATAACTCACTTAATAAGGCCATAAAAATACAAAAAAATATAACTTTCAGTAAAATATTGTAATCTGTAGAAAAACGTCCTCTAAAAATGGTAGATTAATAACCCACATAAATCGAAGAACCAATCGTTTAAAGAAAATATCAGAAAACTCGAGAAACCAATCAGTCAGGACAGTGTCAGTCGATTGTCGAAAACGGACGGTCGACTGTCCAGCGAAAATTTGAAACTCAAGAAAAACCATCAGCCAGGACAGTGACAGTCGATTGTCGAAAATGGCAAGTCGACTGTCCTGCGAAATTCCAAAACTCAAGAAAACGATAGTCGACTATCGACTTCAGTTCAAAGACAAAGCAGTCGACTGTTATTGCAAACAAAATCCAAAATTCAATAACTGACAGTCGACTGTCGACTTCAGTTCAAAGATAAAGCAGTAGACTGTTATTGCAAACAAAATCCGAAATTCAATAACTGACAGTCGACTGTCGACTTCAGTTCGGACGACTGTCAATTATAACAGGTTGCAGTTTTGAAATTCTGTGCATGTTTTAAACTGATACGTCGATAAATCTTTGTAAAATCAAAATTAAACTTTCTGTGATGATCAAATACAACTTTTATAACATACAGGAGTTTATAAAACAAATCAAACCACATCAAATCCATAAAAGAGCAAGTTTCATCGAAATCTTCAAAACAGTGAATATAGATACTTATATGTGCATATGTTTGTGTTTTGCATCCGTTAAAGCATAAAAATATCTTCAAATAGGATTAGTATATTGTTTAGATTAGTCTCAATATCAAAACGAATCAAATCCAATCGAAACTCTCAGAAAATCAACTCTTGACACTTCTTCAAATAGTATATGTGAAAGTGTGTATATATATATGTGTATATAGTTGTGGGTGTGTAAACATCAGTTTTAAACATCAAGAGGACAGTGATTATAAGTAGGATTTTGTTTAAAACAATCTCAATATCGAAACAACTCAAGATCCAATTGAAAACATCAAAAAATCACAAAAAAATCAACTTCGGCTGAACACTAATCAGACCCAAAAATCAATTACTCAACCCAACTCTGAAACTTGATTCTTTTTAATCCATAACTCTTCTTGTAATTTATTAAACTCATACACAATCTCTTACAATGATTTACTCATGAATATATGCAATCCTAATCATGTTATAGTCAAACTCTACTCATCAAAATTATCAAAACAGAGTGTATGTATATGCACACAGTGAAGAACCCTACTTTATTCACTTTTGTGTAATCTACATCATACAACTTGTTATAAGAAATCAAACCAGCAAGAATATAATACAAAGCAACATAACCATGATTTCTATTAGGTTCTTAACAATCTCAACTCACCAATTAGGGTTTTTAGTTAACAAGAGCATAGTTTTATGAAAAGGTTCAATTTTTAGTTCATTCATCCATCAAAATTCATTATTTCTACGCACCATCATCTAACATGATTTCTAATAGATAAATCATCACATACAACATGCTTAGAACGAAAAGAAAACAAACATATGTCACTCACCTTATGGAAAAATCAACCGAAAGAAAAATAAAGAGAATAAGAAAATCATTCCTTTCGCAAGAAAACCAAGATCCTCGCTTTGAAACTCCAAGAAAATAATAATAAGGATATCCTTTGTATTGTGCAGCAAAGAGTCGGCTGCACCCCACCTTTAATAGGCCGAAAATCCAAGTAATTAGGGTTTTTGAATAGATTTGTAAATTACCTCTTTTAAATATATCTTTACATATATAGATCCTTATACTTGGAAATTAAATAAAACCAACTTAATTGAGATTTAAAAGAAAAACAACTACCCTAATATTGGCCGGCATTGTTTTAAAAACCCAGAAAATGAAATTTGTACTTTTGCCCTCTAAGTGGCAATTTTGCAAAAAGACCCTTCTTTATCAAAACATGCAAAATAAACCAAATTTATTAAAGAAAAAGTAAAATTTTTACCTCTGAGTTGACTAGGCATCATGCCCAGCCCAACAATCCAAAAATCTGGAGTTTTCACTCAAAGTGATAATTTTGCACAAAAGTCCATCTTTTTGTATATTTGCAAATAGGTCAAATAATTTTCAGAAAAGTTTAGAAAATTCACAAATAACATCTAATAATAAATAATGGGTTTCCTTAAAATATTTTTTGACTTCGAACTTCCCAACAAAATATTTGCACGTATTTTGCATGTGTAAAAAGGTAAATTTCAGAAAAATAATTATTAAATCACCAAAAATTATTTTAATTCATTTATTAATCTTAAAAACATTATTTTAAAAATTGGGGGTGTTACACCAACTGTGGGCACGTTAGTTAAATGCAACTGACGCAATGCTGATCAAACTAGCGATTTCCAAAATCCTCAACAAACAATATTTAATGCAAAAAAGAAAAATGTGAAGTCAAACCACAAGTGTCAGTGTATGATATGCCCTTGAGTCTAATGCACAATTCCAAATGCACACAATGCACTTACTATAATGCATTTCATTTGGAAACGTATACATCTCATACTACATACTTTTCCAAATGCAACTTCAATGGAAACGTATGCATCCCATACTACATACTTTCTAAAGAGTTCATTATCTCCAGATCACATGGTTCGATCCCACACTATGCATCCTACTCTTGTACTCCTGCTCCTCCACGTGAATTTAGTAACTGGTAAAGTTGCAGTTTATGCAGTCTTTCCACTATTGCTGCGGACCAGTGGTCTTTCTCCACTCCCGATCAGTCTGGTGATCACTCCATTCTACTGGGACCGGTGGTCTTTCTCCACTCCGCACGGGACCGATGGTCTTTCTCCACTTCATAACAGGCCGATGATCATTCAGCCTCGTCGGAACCAGTGGTCTTTCTCCACTCTCGAACCATAACAAAAGTTATCCAAACACAAGAAAAATCGTAGGGCCTCCCTGACTCTACGAAGAGACACAAATTTTAACTCTTTCTCGTCGTTCGTATAGATACCCCAGAACATAGATGGAAACTTAAAGGTCAAACCCCTAAGTTCCGACAGGACTTGTGCTTATGTCCGCATCCCACTCTTGTCACTAAATTCCAGAAGTTAATGGTCGAGATAATGTCGCACGTGTCCCAGACGAGACAATGCTGCATGTGTCCACTTGACATATGAGTACACACCCAACCAGTTTCTGTCCTAACAAACGATAGTTACATGACTTAGAACTAGCATACCACATTAATCCTATCTTCCTTGATAATAAATATGGCCAATACATCTATCCTCACATTCCAAGAGAGAAGCAATTAGACGAAACTCTCATTTTACTAATCGACTAGTCCCAACTAAGGCCCAACTTGGCCTCCGATTGAACAACAACCATCAACACTTCAAAATGGTAGACACCAAATAACAAAATGAATATTAACGATCTATTATTGAACCCATTCCAAGGGTTATTCGAACCCAAACAATACCAACTTGCACATCCCAACATAAAACCATATATCATGTGCTCTTATTGAACATATATAAGCATTTCATCGCACACATACATGCGGAAACTTGAAATATAATCTTACACAACTCACTACATATCATAACATAAATTAAGAGTTAATAAGCAACATTTCTAAGGGTTTTAATAAGTCCTAAAGAGATGACAACTTACACATGCCCAAAATTGCATGTTCAAATCTAAAACGGAGCTCTTGCAACTTGTAAAAATCACTAATAACCACCCTCTTCTTGGAATTTCGATATCTTGTGTTTTAAAAAAAGGCCAATGACTCTACTACAATTTTTTTAGTTGGAAGTTTTCTCAAAATACTTCATTTAGGAGGCCAAAATAAATAATAACTGAAAGGTGTACAAATTTCCAGCAACTAATAAAACTATGAACCAATTGCAATTTCGGATTTTATTTAAATAACAAATGATGTCCAAAATTCATAAATTTGGTATGAATGAAATAGACACATACTAGTATCACATATAAAAATTTCAGCTTGAAATTCAACATATGCAGAGAGATATGAATTTTTGAACTTGGTATGAAAAATCCAGACAGAACATAAAACAAGTTCTAGACTAGCGATGATTTCAGATTTTATTAAAATATCAAATATTATACAAAAATTATGAAGTAGGAGATGTACTAGACACATATGAGATGCTACCATAAAAATTTCAACCCTAAATTCCTTATATTCAAGGAGTTATGATTTTCGGAGTTGAAACTTAAATTTATCCAAATCATTTCTGCCACAATTCCATCCATACATAAATATGCACCATACATAAATAGCTAATCTAACAAACTATTAACCATCACTATACATAATCTAATATCCATCACTACACATACAATCTACAAACAATCAACACACAATCAAAAGTCATAAAGGTTGAAGAACACCCACCTCAAGTGTATACAAGATGAAACTCCAAGCTCCAAGCTTCTCTAGTATGCTCTTCTCCTCCTACCTTGCTTGCTTCTTGCTCCAAAATAGCCAACTAGACCCTTTAGAAGAAAATGAGAGGATGTATGGAAATGGAGTGAAGAGTGAACTAGGGTTTTCTTTACACACATATATATAAATAGAAGGGGAAAAGGGGTTTGGGAAGAGTGGCCGAACAAATAGGTTAAGGTTGGGGTTAGGTAGGGTCGGGGGTTAGGTAGAATGTGTGGAGGAGAGTGGAGAGATGTGGTTGGTTATCGTCCAATAATCCATATCTATGTATGTATGCATGGTTTACAATGATATATATGCAAATACTTGTTCTATATATGCAAATACAATTTATTAGCACACTATTGTTGTCAAATAATGTAATACTAGTCATATACACAATATTTATACCAAATCAATTGTTAATTATTTTGGGGATGTTACATCACTCAGCAATCAATATTAATGCAACTTTCCAAATCAAGTTTGCATAAGAATAGGAGCATGGTGTGCTTTCTGAGTTTGTGCATTAGTATCTAGATCATGGCATACACCCACACTTATATTTGTATGGCTTTCACATTTATTCATCCATATAAATTGGCCCAGGTTTGCTTCTCACGTGAGGATTAAAAAGGGTGGTGCATGTATACATCCATATGCATATGTACATGTAGAAGCGGGGGACTAAAAAGTCCCATATCGGCCAATGGTAAGGAAATTGAGTAGATAAATAATAGATGCCCACGATCATTATGTACCTGAAAGCTATAGCACATTTTGTGATACAAGCCTGTGGTGGGTTGTTGTTAGAATTAGTTTTATTCGCGTGTTGCACACGTGTAGTCATGTGCGCAGCTGAGCTGGGGTATCAGAACCGCCTTTTGACACTGATCATAGTTAGGAGTGGGTTAGAGGTACGCATGAGATGGACATAGGATAGTACCTGGTAGAGAGACCAGGGGCGGTACGCTATCAGAATTAGGGTACTCCACTCCACGTTGACTAGAAATGTGATCCTAGATAAGGTTGTATATCTCGGGCTTAGCGAGGATGCAGAGTTCTTAAGGAGGGATGTATGTAATACCTCGTATCTTATGTGTGTGTGTGTGTGTGTGTATATATATATATATATATATATATATATATATATATATATATATATGATGGAACTGCAATGAGTCCCAGGAACACGGATTGGTGTGCGTATCGATCATAAAAGTTTAACAGATTTAATACTTGATCTAAACCTTTATAGCGGAATCAAGGGTTCACGAATTATACCTACGATGAGAAGAAGACGATAGTTTCTAGCAACTTCGAGCCGTCTGCGACCCCAAGATCTTCTGCATGTATTCCTTCCTCGGGTTGGACGTCGTGTGGGCGACGATCTCCCAACCTTTCTTCTCCCTGGCTGACCTCTCTTTCTCTCCTTACGTGAATCACGAATTTTGAGAAAAAATCTTATATCTTAGATGATCAATGACGGCCAGAGAATAGAGGATATATATAAGGCTACGGCAGGGACCATGAGGAAAAATTAGGGTTAGGTCTCCTAACGAATCTGGGTATCCCGTGTTCAGCCCGAACACACAACCCAGGCCCATTAACAATAGCTCGGTCCACTAAAGAGCTATTGTTGCACTGCCTTCCTAATCCCAAACTATATTTGTGGGCTCCTTTTATTATATGCTCGTTCAGCTCCCCATGTTAAGATATCGAATGTCCGTCGATCAAATTAAGTTACTGACAACTATATTGATCAACATCTTTTATCCTTAAGTAGTACCACTCAACTTTATTTGTCATGTCGGATGTAATCCACCTGCAGGGTTTACATGACAAATCCTTATGAGCTCCTTAAGGGGACATCATCAACCCGACGTATCGGGACATGGATTCCTTTTACAATCAACAGCCCATCATACATACAATGCTATTACCCAATTCATAGAGGTTGTTGATCCATAATGAATCTCACTCTTTTATGAGTCAAAGTAATGCACACTGCATATACATGTCTGTTATTATATCTGGATTAAGAGCATAAGCATCCATAATAACAGAGGTGTTTGTTCTCTTTTGTAGTCAGTACAAAGAGAACAACCTCAAGTGGTCCTGTTCAATACACACAAAGTGTACTAGTGTAAACCTATAGTCAAGATAGACTAATACCAGATTACACTACAACCTTTCCAATGGATTGTCCAAGTCCGTCTAGGTTGTGAACTATTTATATATTCCATAGGGAACTGATAATATGATCTTCTGTGTGTCACCTCACACCATATTATCAACCTTATAGAATATCAAACACTTGCATTAATATTATAATAAACACAATATGCAAACATATGCCCATATGATTCTCATTATAAAAAAAAAAAATAAGGAAATAAAATTAACACAAAAGTGATGCTTTCAGTATATAACCCTAACAATCTCCCGCTTCTACTCAAAGCATTGCTTTTCAGTATACTGTTACAAATCTCCCACTTATACTTAAAGCCATGCTGCTACGCATCTGACTCCCATTCCCTCAACATGACTATCAAAAGCCTTAGCTGGTAAGCTCTTAGTGAAGGGATCAGCTAGGTTGTCTGCTGATGCTATCTTGATCACAGCAACTTTTCCTTTCTTTACGAAATCTCGTATCAGGTGGTACTTACGCTCAATGTGTTTACCTGTCTTATGGGCTCGTAGTTCCTTTGAATTTGCAACTGCACCACTATTATCACAATAAAGTGTAATAGCCTTAGGCAAATTAGGTACCACATCCAAGTCCAATAGGAAGTTTCTGAGCCAAACTGCTTCTTTGGCTGCCTCAGAGGCTGCCACATACTCGGCTTCCATGGTAGAATCAGCAATACATTTTTGCTTGATACTCCTCCATATAGTGGCTCCACCTCCCAAAGTAAATACATAACCTGAGGTTGATTTTCTGGAATCCCTATCTGACTGAAAATCTGAGTCTGTATACCCCAAGGCAACTAAACTATCTACCTGGTAAACTAGCATGTAATCTTTAGTCCTTTTCAGGTACATCAAAATATGCTTTACGGCAGTCCAGTGCTCTTGTCCCGGGTTAGACTGATATCTGCTAACCATGCCAACGACAAAGCAGATATCTGGTCTCGTACATAGCATTGCATACATTAAGCTTCCTACTGCTGAAGCATAAGAAACTACTTTCATGTTCTCTATCTCTTTAGGTATCCTCGGACACTGCTCCTTTGATAGGGCAATTCCATGTCTAAAAGGTAAGAAACCTTTCTTAGAATTTTGCATGCTAAAACGAGTTAGTATAGTATCGATATAGGAAGCTTGGGACAAGCCCAACATCCTTTTCTTGCGATCTCGTAGAACTTTGATCCCAAGGATGTGACCTACTTCTCCCAAGTCCTTCATATCAAACTGTTTGGATAACCATACCCTTACGTTAGATAATACCTTCACATTGTTTCCAATGAGCAAGATGTCATCCACGTAAAGTACTAGGAATACCACTACGTTTCCTGTCACACTTTTTGTATACACACGATTCATCTTGACATTGATCAAATCTATAGGATTTTATCACCTGATCAAAACATATGTTCCAAGATCTGGAAGCTTGCTTAAGTCCATAAATGGACTTCTTGAGCTTACAAATAAGATGCTTTTGGCCCTTTTCAATGAACCCGTCTGGTTGCTTCATATAGATGTCTTCCTCAAGACTTCCATTAAGGAAAGCTGTCTTGACATCCATTTGCTAAATCTCATAATCAAGATGAGCTGCAATAGATAAAAGAATCCGGATAGACTTAAGCATGGCTACTGACGAAAAAGTTTCCTCATAATCGATACCCTCTCTTTGAGAAAAACCTTTTGCAACAAGCCGAGCTTTAAAGGTTTCAACCTTACCGTCTGATCCTCTTTTTCTCTTATAGACCCACTTGCATCCAATGGCTTTTACACCAATAGGTGGTTCTACAAGCTCCCAGACTTGATTAGAATCCATAGATTCTATTTCAGATATCATTGCTTTTTGCCAAGACTCTGCATCTTTATCTTGGAGTACTTCATTGTAGGTACAGGGATCATAATCTTGTTCCTCTGGAACAAAGTCTGACCACACTTCCAAGAACATATATCTATCAGGTTGTATCACAACCCTCCCACTACGACGAGGCACTATCAGTTGTGGTGTAACATTTGTGATACGTTGTGCAGTTACTGGTGGTACATCCTATTGTACTGTTGGTACTGAAGTATTTGGTGTCTCACCTCTCAGTTCTTCTAGAACAGCTCTACTTATGGGTTTATGGTTCATCACATAGTCTTCCTCTAAGAATCGAGCATTGGTGCTAACAATGACCTTCAGATCCTTAGGACTATAAAATAAACCTCCTTTCGTTCCTCTTGGATAGCCTACAAACAAGCGTACTTCTGTACGAGATTCCAACTTATCGGCTTTCCCATTCAGCACTTGTGCTGGACTACCCCAAATCCAAACATATTTCAGACTAGGCTTATGCCCAGTCCACAGTTCTGTGGGAGTAATTGGTACTGACTTAAAAGGAACCAAGTTCAAAATATAAGCTGCAGTTTCTGAGGCATATCCCCAAAACGAATCTGGTAAATCTGAATAACTCATCATTGATCTAACCATCTCCATAAGAGTCCTATTCCTTCTTTCTGCTACACCATTCTGTTGGGGTGTTCCAGGTGCTGATAATTGGGATGTAATCCCAGCCTCTGACAAATAGTCCCTAAACTCCCCAAAGAGATACTCGCCACCACGATCTGAACGTAATGACTTGATACATTTTCCATGACGTTTCTTCGTTTCTGCCTTGTACTCTTTGAATTTCTCAAAGCACTCAGACTTATGGCGCATCAAATAAATATATCCATACCTCGAATAATCGTCAGTAAATGTGACAAAATATTCAAAGCCACCTCTAGCCTGGACAGTCTTGGGCCCACACAAATCAGAATGAACCAATTCCAACACATCTTTGGCCCTATACCCCTTTGCCTTGAAAGGCCTTTTGGTCATTTTACCTACTAAGCAGGATTCACAGACTGGTAGTGCCTCCACTTCCAATGAACTCAAAGGTCCATCTTTAACCAGTCTTTGAATCCTTCTTAGGTTAACATGCCCCAATTGCAAGTGCCAAAGATATGTTTGGTTCATACAAGAAGGTTCTTTTCTCTTATTTATGTTAGAAGACATATTATTCATTTCCATAAGTTGCATCCTGGGCGAAATAGGATTAATGACATATAGATTATCAACCAATGCACCAGAACAGATAAAATGCTTATTTTTTCTAATAACAATATTGTCATTAAAATAAACTGAATATCCATCCTTAACTAGCATGGAAACAGAAATTAAATTCCTTCTAAGTGAAGGTGCATAAAGACAATCTCTCAATGTCAAAGACTTATTTCTACCAAAAGATAAAATAACATCTCCTATTGCAACGGCCGCTACTCTTGTAGCGTCACCCATAAACAAGCATATCTCTCCATCACTGAGCCGTCTGGTTTCCTGGAACCCCTGAAATGTATTACAGACATGATTAGTGGCTCCTGTATCTACACACCAGGTACCGGTAGATAACACTGCTAAACATGTTTCAACAACTAGTAAATGAGATATACCTTCTTTGTTCTTTTGTTTGAGAAGTGGACAGTCAGTCTTCCAATGTCCTGACCCTTTGCACTTGAAACACTTGCCTTTCGGCTTTTTCACAGCGCCTTGAGGTCCCATGCCCTTCTTTGCAGAGTTTACTTGTTTCTGAACTTTCTTCTTCTTACCACCTTTCGGCTTAGAAGTAGAGTCCTTTTCAGTCACATAAACATGGGCATTCTGCTTGAAGAGAGCTTCAGCATCCTGTAGTTCTTTTGCAAGTTCTGCCAAACTATACAACCTTTTGTTCATGTTGTAATTAAGGCAAAACGAGTCAAAACTTTTAGGCAGAGTCCCGAGAATGATATCGACCTGGGTTTCCCCATCGATTTCAGCACCAAGGATCTCCATCTCATTTAGATGACCCATCATCTTGAGAACATGATCCCTTACTGGTGTCCCCTCAGCCATAGATGCTCTCATCAAACTCTTCATAGCAAATTGCCTAGCTGCTCTACTCTGATGTCCGAAGAGTTCCTTAAAGTTTTACATCATATCATAAGCTGTGGGCATGGCCTGATGCTGATGCTGCAGTACATTTGACATAGATGCCAAAATGTAACACCGTGCCATCTCATCTGCCTTATTCCACTTCTTATAAGCCTCTTTGACCTCTTCATCAGAGTTAGCATCAGGCTTAGGTGGGCATACTTCATTGAGTACAAATTTGTACTCTTCAGCAGTTAAGACAATATCCAAGTTACGTTTCCAGTCAATATAATTAGGTCCAGTAAGTTTGTTTTCTTTAAGAATCACCATAAGTGGACTGAAAGAACCCATTTTTGAAATCCTGAGAATCACATAAAAAAAATTATGTAGGGCAAAACTTTTTGAATTAATTAAATATTGATTCCCTCAAAACAATAAAAAAAATTCACCAACACCTTAAACACCATGAATTTAGCATGCCACGATAGTGTGGACGTATACAAATTCAATATTTGTTCAAGTAGGTTTTTCCTATTAATTTTACTATCATGTCAACACAACTTTATGACAAATAAAATTAATCTGTTGGTCTTGCTCTGGTCCTACAAATAATAGCAGTGACTCCGATGGGGAGGATACCATTATTTGTATCTAAGTGTATACCATTGCTTAATACTAAGTCCATTATCTTGTATTGAGTTCTAAGTCCATTATCTTGTATTGAGTTCCTTCAGATGGAGAAGTGAACACATACTAGGTAACTTTCTACAATTATCCCTAAGAAAGTTTGTACTGGTGATCCATAATTATACTCATCCGATATGGAGGAAAGCACTAAAGCCAACACGCAAGTATAATTATATCACCTACAAACCAGCAATGGAGACCGTGGGATTCATGTTAAATGAATTCTCTCTCCCACTTAGTTATTTAACAATGAGGATTTTTCTACTAGTTAATTTATGTCCATGTTGTCCATTATTAATGTGATCCTAGTTTTTCAAAAAAAAAAATCACAAAATAATAAACATGCATAATCAGAATAAGCAATAATGGCAATAAATTTGAAAATAAATATCCAACTATTATGGCCATCTTTCCTGATTCTTTCCCGACTGTGCGAATCCCAAATCTGACCCTGTGCGGAGCTATCCGGGGTTCGACCTGTCGATCTCCAGACTGCCTAAAAACAGCATCTCCTCCGGCGTCAGAAACAGCCACCACCGCCATCACGATCGATCGAAAAAAAAATAAAAATAAAATAAAATTAAAATTACATCAATCCTATGCCTCCCGAAGGAGTTCACACATAATCTAGATTGAAAAATTAAAATTATAAGCACGATCAACCCTCGTGATATTAATTACATCCACAAAACAACAACAACACAATAATTACATCCACAAAACAACAATAACACAAACAAAACATGCATTGGACCATAATAGTTGGATCTAAGATGCCTGCAAAACCGAGTTAGAACAGATCTACATCTACCGACTATCATACAAGGCAAGTTTTATTGGACAACATGGATGTAACAATCAATACGCAGATCCAATACCGGCTTGATACCAATTGATGGAACTACGATGAATCCCAGGAACACGGATTGGTGTGCGCATCGATCATAAAAGTTTAATAGATTTAATACGTGATCTAACCCTTTATAGCGGAATCTAGGGTTCACGAATTATACCTGCGATGAGAAGAAGACGATAGTTCTAGCAACTTCGAGCCATCTGCGACCCCAAGATCTTCTGCACGTATTCCTTCCTCGGGTTGGACGTCGTGTGGGCGACGATCTCCCAACCTTTCTTCTCCCTGGCTGACCTCTCTTTCTCTCCTTACGTGAATCACGAATTTTGAGAAAAAATCTTATATCTTAGATGATCAATGACGGCCAGAGAATAGAGGATATATATAAGGCTACGGCAGGGACCATGAGGAGAAATTAGGGTTAGGTCTCCTAACGAATCTGGGTATCCCGTGTTCAGCCCGAACACACAACCCAGGCCCATTAACAATAGCTCGGTCCACTAAAGAGCTATTGTTGCACTACCTTCCTAATCCCAAATTATATTTATGGGCTCCTTTTATTATATGCTCGTTCAGCTCCCCATGTTAAGATATCGAATGTCCTGTCGATCAAATTAAGTTACTGACAACTATATTGATCAACATCTTTTATCCTTAAGTAGTACCACTCAACTTTATTTGTCATGTCGGATGTAATCCACCTGCAGGGTTTACATGACAAATCCTTATGAGCTCCTTAAGGGGACATCATCAACCCGACGTATCGGGACATGGATTCCTTTTACAATCAACAGCCCATCATACATACAATGCTATTACCCAATTCATAGAGGTTGTTGATCCATAATGAATCTCACTCTTTTATGAGTCAAAGTAATGCACACTGCATATACATGTCTGTTATTATATCTGGATTAAGAGCATAAGCATCCATAATAACAGAGGTGTTTGTTCTCTTTTGTAGTCAGTACAAAGAGAACAACCTCAAGTGGTCCTGTTCAATATACACAAAGTGTACTAGTGTAAACCTATAGTCAAGATAGACTAATACCAGATTACACTACAACCTTTCCAATGGATTGTCCAAGTCCGTCTAGGTTGTGAACTATTTATATATTCCATAGGGAACTGATAATATGATCTTCTGTGTGTCACCTCACACCATATTATCAACCTTATAGAATATCAAACACTTGCATTAATATTATAATAAACACAATATGCAAACATATGCCCATATGATTCTCATTCAAAAAAAAAAAAAAGGAAATAAAGTTAATACAAAAGTGATGCTTTCAGTATATAACCCTAACAATATATATATATATATGGATTATTTAGAAGTAGGCCTATAAATATGGTTTATGGGCTTTGGGAGCATTGAATTAATAATATTGGGCCATGAATGTGAGTGTGAGTGGCTGTGCTTGAATTCTTAGGCCCGGGTTGCTTCTAATGTGAGGATTAAAAGGTCGGTGCATTTATACATCCATATGCATATGCATGTGTATAAGTGGAGGATTAAAAAGTCCAATATCGGCCAATGGTGAGGAAATTGAGTAGATAAAATAATACATGCCCATGATCATTAGGTACCTGAAAGCTATAACACCTTTTATGAGACAAGCCTGTGGTGGACCGTTGTTAGAATTTGTTTTGTTCGCTTGTGCGCACACGTGTAGTTGCGTGCACAGCTGAGCTGGGATCAAGACATTACAAAATTGTATTAGAGCTGACTTTTGACACTGATCGTAGATAGGAGTGGTTTAGAGGTACGCCTGAGATGGAGATAGGACAACACCTGGTAGAGAGACCAGGGGCAGTACGCTATCAGAATTAGGGTACTCCACTCCACGTCGGCTAGAAATGCGATCCTAGATCAGGTTGTATGTCTCAAGCTCAGCGAGGACACTGAGTTCTTAAGGAGGGATGTATGTAATACCTCGTATCTTAAGACTATGTGAATATATATATATGTATATATATATATATATATATATATATATATATATATATATATATATATATATGTACATGCATATATATATATATATATATGTACATGCATATACATATATATATATATATATATATATATATGTATATATATATATGTATAAGGATTATTTAGAAGTGGGCCTATAAATATGGTTTATGGGGTTTGGGAGCATGGAATTAATAATATTGGGCCATGAATGTGAGTGTGAGTGGCTGTGCATGAATTCTTAGGCCTGGGTTGCTTCTAATGTGAGGATTAAAAGGTCGGTGCATTTATACATCCATATGCATATGCATGTGTAGAAGTGGAGGATTAAAAAGTCCAATATCGACCAATGGTGAGGAAATTGAGTAGATAAAATAATACATGCCTATGATCATTTAGTACCTGAAAGCTATAACATCGTTTATGAGACAAGCCTGTGATGGACCATTGTTAGAATTTGTTTTGTTTGCGTGTGCACACACGTGTAGTTGCTTGCGCAGCTGAGCTGGGATCAGGACATTACAAAATTGTATCAGAGCCAACTTTGACACTGATCGTAGGTAGGAGTGGTTTAGAGGTACGCCTGAGATGGAGATAAGACAATACCTGGTAGAGAGACCAGGGGCAGTACGCTATCAGAATTAGGGTACTCCACTCCACGTCGGCTAGAAATGCGATCCTAGATCAGGTTGTATGTCTTGGGCTCAGCGAGGACGCTGAGTTCTTAAGGAGGGATGTATGTAATACCTCGTATCTTAAGAGTATCTTAATATATATATATATATATATATATATATATATATATATATATATATATATATATATATATATATATATGGATTATTTAGAAGTGGGCCTATAAATATGGTTTATGGGCTTTGGGTGCATGGAATTAATAATATTGGGCCATGAATGTGAGTGTGAGTGGCTGTGCTTGAATTCTTAAGCCCGGGTTGTTCCTCACGTGATGATTAAAAAGGTTGGTGCATGTATACATCCATATGCATATTCACGTGTAGAAGTGGTGGATTAAAAAGTCCCATATCGGCCAATGGTGAGGAAATTGAGTAGATAAAATTATAGATGCACATAATCATTAGGAACCTGAAAGATATAGCACATTTTATGAGGCAAGCCTGTGGTGGGCCATTGTTAGAATTTGTTTTGTTCGCGTGTGCGTGTAGTCGCGTGCATAGCTGAGCTGGGCTCGGGGCATTACCACCTCGATCTTGTCTTTTGGTCTCATGGCCATGGTCTCAATGAAACCGACAGTAGAACCTTCAGTCTCTCTTCTTGTTTTCATTGTTCGGTTAAGGAGGATGTCGGAGTATGTCATCACCCTCTATCTCCATGAGGATGGCGGACATGCTCGCATTGAGCAGAGTGAACTTATCGAAGCAAGGGATTTGAGGGGGGCGCCTCTGTCTGGATGCGTCTTTCTAGGTCTTCTTTAGGGCCACAGAGTTTTCCGACATCCTCTTCTCTTTGGCTGGGGACTCCTTCCGACCTTCCGGATGTAAGGCTTCCTTGGCTCAGAGATACTTCTCGATCCGGAGCAAGTGGTCGGGATAGTCAGTGGGCTGGGCGGGGGGGGGGGGGGGGGGGTGGTTCTTAACCAAGGAGGCCTACAATGAATCATGCCAGACGTTGTGCCAAAAGGTAGTTGCCACAATGCCGACATCGAGGGAGGAGATTGTTCAAGCCTCGGCTATGAATCTGCAGATGAAATTTCGAAGGGATTCCCCATCCTTCTATTTGAGGTCCTAAAGAGAAGTGCTCGTCTTCTCGGCCTTGTGGATGGTCCCGAAATGAGCGAGGATACTCTCCTCAAGCTGATTGAGGTAGAATATCGAATTGAGGGCGAGCTTGGAGTACCATTCTCACATGGGTCCCGGAAGGGTGGTTGGAAAGGCACGAAAGAGGAGTGGATCTGAGGTGATGTGAATCATCATGAACGTTTTGAACCACTCGATGCGATCTGCAGGATCTGACTCTCTATCATAGGTCTCGAATGAGTGGGGGGGGGGGGGAGGGGCGGGCTTGAAGATCCTCAGAATGGGGGCATCGAGGATGTTGGACGTGAAAGGTGGCCTGACCGGTCGATACCCCCAGTCAGACTACCCTGGATCTTCGCCAATTCGAGCAAGGCAGCCCTCCATCTCCTGCAGGCATTTGAGGACTGCATCTTCGCATCTCTTGGATCGGGTCAACCCGTGTGACTTCTGATTCTCAGCTCCTCCTGTAGTATGGCTCAAGTGCATTCGGTTTGAGCTCCCCTCGGAGGGCCTGAGGACCTCATCTCAAAATTCTTGGAATTTGGCACTCGTCACGTGGCCTCCCTCTCCATGGCCATTTGGGGGTCAGCGATCCTTTGGGGAACGACTGTGTCCCCTTTCCTCTTTGTGGGAGGCGTGGCAGCTTCGGCTCGGACCGTGGATAGAGGGTTGCCTCTCCCTTTGGGAGTGGCTGAGATGATTTTGGCGGTCGTCCTCATTCACCTGATTGTTGATGACATTATGGAAGTAGGGAATCACCGGGACCACGGGCTCTCTCACAACCAAGCGTGAGGCACTGGGGCCAACCCCTGAGGTTGTTCCGCCCACCTTTGTTGGGACTCCTGAGTGACGACTAAACTTCAGGAAGGACATGGAGGAGGAAGCAGGGGGTCGGTCTGATGCCCCCTGGTTGTAGTCTTTTAGGCTTTGGGAGCCATGGAATTAGTATTTCACGGAGTAGGGTCTAAGGAAGAGGCTCAGATCTGTTTTCCCCATAGATGGCGCAAATCTAATTCCACTTGTTTTTGGGTGTGGGAGCAATCGCTAGTGATTTTTTTTTGGTGAAAAGAAAACACAGATCTCGGCCGCCGATCTGGCCCTACTGTGAGGCTGATGTGTGGTCTGATTTGATAGGTTGGGTGATGGATGACTACCGCTGGATACCTGCAAAAAAGTCTAAAACATCGGGGGGATTCTCGGCGACAGATCCTCCGACGCTCAAGTCAATAACCAGCAGTTTAAATTGTGATTGGGTGATAAAATTGTGATTACCTGGTTACTATAGAGGTAGGGCTGTATTTATAGGTCGGGGGTCTGTTTAGGGAAGATTCCTCAGATCTAATCCAACCTTTAATTCCCTGATCATAAGGGAATTTATCTGTGATGGGCTAGATCTGGGCTGTGGCCCGCAAGCGGCCATGAACTGTTGTAAGGTCCCTCTGAAATTCGTGCAAAGATCGTGCGGTGCAGATCGTCTGTGATTTTTACCTTCATCACTGCTGTTCTAGTAAGGGAATTCGTTTTTGCTAACTCCTTGCAATTTCCTCCTTTGTTCTTTTATTCCATTTCACTGAAGGATATTTCATGTTCCTTGAGGTGGCCATCAATGGGCCGAGCTAAGGCAGAGATGCAAGGCGCTCCTTCAGTGGGCCCTATTGGCCGAGGCAGGTCGGAAGAAGATTATGGGTCGGAACGATGATCTCCGGCAGACGATGAAGGAGCTGAAGGCTGACCTGGCGAAGGAGAGGCAAGCTTGGGAAGATCTATCAAAGGAGAAGGAGGAGCTAGTTGAGGAAAAACTAACGTGGCAGACGAAAGAGAAGCAGATGATGATCGTGTAACGCCCCAAGTTCCCAATACAGGAAACTCGAGACACAAGTCAGAATCTTTCTTTCAAATGAGTCAAAACACCATAAAATAACAGAAAATTTAAAACTTTTATTGCCACAAAAATGTTATTACAAGTACAGACTGTACAATAAGGAATTACATCATGAGTTACATCCCAAAAATTTCATGTACAACACTTATAATCTCACACGGTACAACAATCAAAAAATTCTTTGACACGCTGGGCATCAACTTCCACTGATCGCTCCCCGCAGCACGAGTCTCCTGCTCCAAAATTAGCCATCTTGCAACTAAACAGACTGTGGACACGTCAGTTGAATGCAACTGATGCAATGCTTGGTAAAACCAGCGAATCCCCAAAACTTAACAACCAAAATTGAATGTGTTGACAAATCACAAGTGTTTGTGTATGCCATGCCCTAGAATCTAATGCACAATTCAAAATGCACAGGATGCACTTACTCTAATGCTATCCATTTGGAAACGTATGCATCTCATACTACATACTTTCCCAAAATACAACTTCAATGGAAACGTATGCATCCCATACTACATACTTCCCAAGGAGTTCGCTTTCTTCAAATTGTAGGGTTCGATCCCTCGTGATGCATCCTACTCTTGTACTCTTACTCGTTCATGATATTTACCTAGTGGCTGTTGAGGTTGTATTTGGTCCGTCTACTTCTACCATTGTAGTCAGTAGTGGTGTCCCTTGTTTTCCACTACACTCGGTTTCCCGACAGTTCCACTACTCCGGACCTCGCCCAAAAGTTGTTCATGAGCATACAAGTGGCCCTGCAGAATCCCTACTCACTGAGATGCATAGATGTCTTACTCCCCCTTGGAGAGTCTTTCTCTAACTCCCTGCCCGTACTAACTACATAGAACTTGACAGATTCGTAAGGTCGATTCCCTACTTCTGACAGGAGCACCTCCCGTTCTTACCACTAGATCCCAGAAATAAACAGACGAGACTACGCTACCCGTCCCCTATACCGACTAGACGGTGCCGCACTTGTCCCCTAAATAGGCGAGTACAACCACCGGACTAGTTCCTATCCTATCACTACATAAAACTGCTTATAGGATACTACTACTACACATCAATCCTAAATTTAGAACTGGAAAAGCAATTACAGATTTTAAATGCAGAGATATAGATTAGCAGTCGATTACTAGCTAGTAAAAACCCAGCCATAACCCAAAATAACAAAGCCTTAGGGAAACCAGCACGGCCCCAGACCAGGCTTAAGAGTTTGCCCAACTTGGCCCAGACTTGACCCAGCGGCATTAGACCTCCGTCGGTTGCCAAACATTGATCTCGACCCCATCTCTGACCCGTGATCAATCCTTCCTGGGTTAGTGATCCGCCGGTGCCCGAAGACTGTCTTCATCCATAGCACTCGGGGTAAGAAAGTTACCAATCATCAAGGGTCAAAAATCAGTTGATAGTCTTAAGGTGATAACCACTACCCTTGACCATCAACAAGCTAATACATAGCCAAACACAACTCAATTCAGTGAACATCACAAGTCTAATCAAACATGATCAATTCATAATTCACAAGCTAATCAACAGCTATCCAACTCTAATTATGGCCTTAACATTACACAGTAGCTCGACCTAACCCTAGGACACTACCATGCCCAATGGTACCAACTTTAAGCAAACTATGGCTAAACTAAGTGGCGAACTAATCACCGTCAATCACCACCCTGCCTTTCACGCTTGGAGTTGATTATGACCTCGGCCCTACCAAACATGTTGCTCCTGTTAAATAATTTCTCTTCATGGTCTCTTGACCAAGTGGTAGCACAAATAACAACAGACATCCCTCTGTGTACGGAGAGCACGCCGGCGCACGAGTCGTCTCCTCCAACGCGTTCGAGGTGACACGGGCTATTAACTACCCAAAAGATTAAGTAGTACTGATAGTCCCCCTAGGGTAAAATCCATTACCCTAAGCAACAACAAGCAATACACACACCGAAGTAGTGAGAATCACCCAAAACAATAATACAATACCAGTCTACTCTAATCTTTAAGCAACTAAATGATTAGAGAACAAGAGAATTGCAGTAAACAATAATATTATAGATGTAAACAATAATGCAATTCTAAGACATAGGACAAATAATATTATAGATGTAAACAATAACATAGGACAAATAGTCCAAACAAATCATAAAATATTATAGATGTAAACAACACAACTCCAAGATTAAGAATAATCATCATTCTAAGACAATCTAATGCCTTACTGTGATGAAAACATGCATTTAATGCAAAACATACACTTGGTGTTGTTTAGGAAAATCACCAAAAATCACACACTCGATGAAAATCAAAGTTCTTAGAGTTTTTGGAAAGATCATTAAGTTTACTACAACATCTCAGTTGAAAACTTTCTCAAATTAATTCATTTTAGAGAAGAAAAAAGTTAATTTTTGATGTTCATGCAAAACCTTCATAATTGATAAAACTATCGACCCATCGCACAATAAAACTCTGTTAAAATAACAAACGATTGAATATGATGCAGAACTGATCTAGACACATAGGAGAAACACATATCCAAAATTTGGCCAAGAATTCCAAGTATACAAAAAGTTATGACTATTTAAATGTGATGCAAAATTACTAACATAAACTGCTTTGTTTCTTAACCACTGCAACAAATTATATTTAGAAAAAATACCAAATCTTGTTCAAAAATTACGAAACTTCATAGAGTGATTTTGAACACATAGAAAAACTTCACATAAAATTTTCAGCTCAAGAAACCAATTATTTAGAGAGTTATGCTAATTGAATTAGGTTGTAGACTTTCAAACAGTAGTCGTGCTGCTTTTCAACCACATCGAGATTTTGCATTTTAATAAAAATATCAAAAATTCTCCAAAAATTATGAAATTTGGAAAAATTGATGAACACATGTAATCGTACCTACTATAAATATTTTAACTCTAAACTCATGATAGAAAGAGAGTTATGATTTTTTACAAGTCAAATATGTTAAAATTCAACATAGCAGAAATTCTTTCCCCCAAACAGCAAGAAATGGAGTTTATTAAAATATCATACCATGTCCAAAGTTAATTTGGTGAAGATGTTTTTAACATGTATAAGAAGCTCCAATAAAAATCTCACCTCTAAATTCATAGTGATCATGGAGATACAAATTTGACAAGTCGACATGTTAGATTCTACAAATAGCTGATTTTTCTTCTCGAAACAACAACTTGATAGATTTTTAAAAAATACCAAACCTCCTCTAAAACTTATGAAATTTGGGTTGAACATTAGAGACACATTCAAGATACTACCATAAAAATTTTAACCTCACTTTCTATCATAGCACAAAGTTATGATCTTGTAAATCAAGCATGTTTAAATTTCAACAAAATAGCAACTTTTGCTCCAAACAGCAATTTCAACGAATTTATTAAAATATCAAATCACTTCCAAATTCATGAAATCTAGGATGAATATTAAATATATAATCAAGATTCTACTATAAAAAATTATAGTCTAAATTCGAACATAGTAAGAAGTTATGAATTTTCTAATCAAACATGACTAATTCTTCTCAAGATTCAATCTTTTCCCATTAATTAGTATTCTTAGCTCTAGTATTTAATTATAAACATACACATTCTTCCTTCACACATCTTAGCATTCGAAAATCAGTAACTTTTTATTACAATAAACCTAAATAATTAACATGCATAGAGTTTAGAAGAAGTCACCCACAATGAAGCTTGATTTCTTCTCCTTGCTTCTTCTCCAATCATTGCTTTCTTCTCCTCCACTTAAGCTCCATGAAGAGATTTTGAAGTGAGAAATGAAAGATTTTGAAGTAGGATAATTTTAGGGTTTTTGGAAGAATGAAGAATGGTTGGGTTTTCTCTTTTGAAAAAATAGAAAATGGGGAGTTTGGCTACCAGCCAATCTAGAGAAAAGGGAGAGGGAAAGTAGGGGTGAGAATGAGGGTGAGTGAGAGAGTGGGGGGGGGGGGGGGAGGGGGGGTATTTATATCCAAAACTAGCACATGGTTTTTAGAAGTGGTTTGTGGTTTTGATTAGTAGATTAGGAATTAATTGTATGGATAATTATGCAAATACTCATACCCACATACAATTCATATATGTAAATATACAGGTATTCATACATATATGAAAAATGCATACACATCTCAAGAAAATATTTGTATGTAAGTATAAAAAATAAATTTATCAATACAGAAATACTATACGTTCCGTCTCGATTATAGTTGAGGCAAACGTACAATTTAATTGAGAAAGTATCTCAACTCTGGTTCACGAATTGTACCATTGTTGGCTCGATACATATTAAATAATATGTCCCAATACTCACTCAATTAAAAATGAGAAAAATCTATTAATACGTGCAAATCTTAATCGTGGATAGACTAATGTGCAAAATAGTTATATACTATTTTGTGGGATCTTACAGATCGAACTGGACGAAGCCCTTGATTGTATGATCCGGGGTTAGGATGAAGGTTACAACCGCGCCCTCGAACATATCATCGCCAAGTACCCGGATCTTGACCTCCGGGGCTTTTTCTTCGAGGTGAAGCTTGACGAGCCCGCTCGGCCAGCCGGAGGGGAGCCTTCGAGGGGTAAGTGTTTGGCGGCCGCGGAGCTTGTCGGCTCTGCTACCCAAGCTAAACTCTTTCACGTCGACCCCGTCATCGGACAAGATCCATCTTCATCCAAGTAGTAGGTTTTAGGCTTTTACTTTTGTATACAGCTTGTTGCAGGCTGGGCATCCCTTGTAATATTTTCTTCGTAATGAATAAAATCATTTTGAAAAGAATTTCTTTGTTTCAAATTTTCTTATCGGGTTTCGTAACTTGCGAATGACTTTCAGTGCCGTGCCGGGGGCATGGTATGAGTCACATGGGATTTATGTAACACCCAGTGGAAATATTTCACCTTCTGTAACACGTGCAATGCATGTACAAGAAATTCTGAAAAGTTTAATTTGTATTATTCACTTATAATTATTTATTTATTTATATTTTTTTCTAAAATTTTATTTTATTTTAAAGGAACTTTTTTTTGGGCCATGATATTTAGGAGATTATTATTTAAAATAAAATGATGTTATTTGTTAATTTTTTTTAATTTTTAATTTTATTACTTGGTTGAGCCCGACCCAAATCGAGATCAACCCATGTTGGAAGCCACATTTGGCCGGATACCTTAGTGGGGAGATGAATGGTTTTGAATTTGTTTTGGTTTTCTAAAAGGCTTTTGAATGATGGAGCAATTTATGGGGGAAGGTTATGAAATTAATGCTTGGTTGTAACCCCCCAAACTAGTAAATAGGAATAGTTATTCTTTGAAATGAAAACCCTCACTCCCTCACCATTGGCCGGCCAAAAACACAAGGAAAGAAAGAACAAGGATTTTCTTATTGGTGCAATTGGAGTGCTCTTGCTTTGGAGCTTTGGTGGTGAGCTACTTGGACACCCTAATCTAAGTGGAGAAGGCAAGTCTAGGAGTTCGTTCTACATCAAATCGAGGTGGGTGTTCCTCTACGTTGTTGTGTTGTTTTTCTTCCTGTAGATTAATGTTAGAAAGCATGCTAGGTTCGTATGGATACTTATTTTAAACAAATTATTATCATGAGTGAATCCGTAGCAATGGTTGTTTGGTATGTTTGATTAATGAAGTGAATAATTTTGAAGCAAGAATTTTAATTGTGAAGTGATGGATCATGCATAAATGACTAGATCATAGTAGAAACATAAATCATGCAAATGAACCTTTCTTTCCGATCAGGATATCATGCTAAATATATCTATTTGAGGAATGCGTAAATATTCTAGTGATGTGAGAGATTCATAGCATACAGATGAACTCAATTTGATTGTTCAAATCTTGTAGCTTAACCGTAGAATTGTGCATTTGTTATTGGATATCGACATGAAAATTTAGAGATCGTTGTGCATGTAATTACAAGTCATGAGTGTTATGAAATCTCAGTTTTAACGGGAACTATTTTCCTATTAGTCACAATTAAGTTTTAGAATTTTAGAACTCAATATTAACGAGTTTTTGGAACTAGGATTTGGATTCAGATCTGATCCAAAGTGGATTAGAACTGGGTCCGTCTTAAGCAATGTCAATTCCCTACAATTAAAAGGACAGATGGAGAGGCTTGCGAGCCTGGTTATTACATGCATGTTGGGTGCGTGGGGGCTATGAGTTCGAGTCGAGTAAACTCGGATTCAAAATTAAATTTCTGGTTTTTCCCTTTTGCTCTAAATCATAAGGTTCATGTTTAAGTTGTTTTACGAAATCAAGGTTGACAGATTGCGAGGCTTGTGAGCCTGGTTTCCGTCTGTGGTTTGGGCATTGTGAGGTGGCAGGTTCGAGTAGGGGCGAGCTCGGATTGGACTTTTAATTCATTTTTAAAAAAATCTTTTGGAAATAGATTTTAATTTGGTTTTAAATTAAAATTTAATTTGGGTAAATTGAGATGTAAGTTATAGTTAATTCAGAATTGGTTTTTGGACTTAATTAAATTGTAAATTAGATTTGATGAAGAGGTGAATTTTTAATTCAGACTTATTTAGATTCTATTTTGATTTAATCTAACTTTAATCTAAAATTGATTTAGTTTTAGAGAAGATTCACTCTAGACCTAGTTGAGATTAGTTCTAGGAATTAAACTAAGATTAATTTGATTAGAAATGTAATACCTTGTATGAGATGGGCCTTCATGGTGGGCTTAGTAATTCATGGTTAGATGGGCCTATAGATTTGGTAGTGTGTATAGAGCCAATACAAAGAATAAATTAATTACTATGGGGCCATGATGTTCATGGTAGGTGGTGGTGACTTAGTCCCACATGGAAGGTGAGTTAGGATTGTGTGTGTATATATTAGGAAGCTTATGATCCAGATGCACCAACTAGTCATGATACCATTTGATAGGCAGCCAGTGGTGGGCAGTTTTTAGAATTTGTTTGAGCGGGGCCCGGGGCTTTACAAATGATATCAGAGCCAACTTTCGATACCGACTGTGGGTAAAAGTGGGTGAGATGTGTGCCTGGCTGAGGACAGTACGGTGGTAGAGAGACCAGGGGCAGTACGCTAGTAGGGTACTCCACTCCACATCGGCTAGAAAGGCGATCCTGTATCAGCTTGCGGGTCCCGGATTTAGCGAGGATGCTGAGTTCTTAAGGTGGGATAATTCTAATATCCTGCATGAGATGGGCCTTAATGGTGGGCTTAGTAATTAATTCATGGTTAGATCGGCCTATAGATTCGGTAATGTGTGTAGAGCCTATAGAAAGAATGAATTAATTACTATGGGGCCTTGGTGTTCATGGTAAGTGGTGGTGACTTAGTCCCACATGGAAGGTGAGTTAGGATTGTGTATGTATATATTAGGAAGCCTATGATCAAGAGGCACCAACTAGTCATGACACCTTATGAGAGACAGCCTGTGGTGGGCAGTTGTTAGAATTTGTTTGAGCGGGACCTGGGGCGTTACAAGAAATTCTTATAGAAACCCCAATAAGTTAAAATATTTAGAAATTCAACTATTAATGGTGTAAACCCTGTTTTTTCATTTTGTGTATTTTTGGAGTGTATTTTTCGTTTTAGTGTATTTTCTCCCTTGTATTTTTCTGAACCATATGTTGGAGTTGTTTTCAATATATATTCATTTTATTTCATTTTGAGCTCTTTGTGTTTGATTGGTTGTCTTTTTGGTTTCGTTCTTCATTATTTTGTTCTTTCTTTCATTTGGTTCTTGTCTTCTTTATTTTGTGTTCTTGGGTGCTTGTGGTGGTAATTGGTTGTCATCCTTTTCCCAATCCTATTATTTGATCCCTAATAAGATTACCAAAGCCAAATTAAATCCCCAATCCTATTTGATATCCTATACAAATTGTATCCTATTTGAAACCCATTAATCAAATCCTACTACTGCTCCTAATTACCCACAACCTAAATACCCATTAACCCAACTTGTATTATTAACCCTTATCCCTCCATATAAATACACCCTCCCTCACACAAACCCTAACCCTAATACCCTAACCCCCAGTCCCGGCCTCTCTCTCCCTGCTGCTTATGCTGCACACCCTGACCGGATCAGCCCCAGGCCGAACACCCCCTTCGCCGGCCTGTGCACCAACCCGACGCCACCCCTCTCCTCCGGCCTGCATTCAACCCGAGGCCCATCATCCCCATCTCCTTTCCCCCCGTTGGCCGACCACCTCCTACACCACCATACATAAACCCTAGTTCTCTTTCTTGGTGTGCTCGCTTGGCCGCAAGTTGTCGCCGTCTCTCTCTCCCTCTTGGGCACCTCTCTGTTTTGGAGGTTTGTTCGTGTGGAGATTTTTGCACGAGTTGCTTGGATTCTTTCATTCGCAGATTTTCGTTCTTGGGTTTTGCTCGCTACTCTTGGTTTTCGTCATTCTTCACCTTCGGTTAAGGCAAGTAACTTGTACTCCAATTCATTTGTTTGATACAAGTCAAAAATACCACCTATAGTGTAGTTGGGTCTAGAGACGACTCTTGTTTGTGTTATGTTTGATGGATTTTGTCCCTATTGTGAAAACTTGATCATAGTTGCCTCACGACACAATATGGACATGAATTGACTTAGGTTTTACCCGTTCTAGATTTGATCATGTATGTGTGACTTTTGTAAGAATTCGTGATTTTGTTGAGACCCATGTGAGATACTTAGTGTGGACATGCTAGATACCCTAATTCATGATGTTTGGATACTTGGTAGACTCGATTTCATATTTGGTTGTATTTTTGAACAAGTTTTGTATGATATATGTTGAGTTGTTGTTAAAGGGAAAAATCTGTATTTTGTCGCTGATCTGTTTTGTTTGCTGTTTTGGACTGTTTTGAAGTCTGTAACTTAATTTCGGTATAAAACATGAGTTTTAGAGAATTTTGTCTATTTTCAAACCCCTCTAACCTTTCTCGATTTTGTTTTCGTATGTGCGAGTTATGACTGTTTTACTACAGAGGTGTCGATCTTTTCCAGATTTTGTTTTTCGATGATTTTGATGAATAAATAATTTTGATTCAGATGCTACATATATTATTTTGATCCAAAACTTTGGTCAGTGCTTCTTTATCTAGTTAGTGATTACCCAGAATTTTGGTGGATTTTATTGATGAGATTTATGTGCTGTTTCATGCTCGTTTGTGGAAACTATACTTGCTGTATTTTACTCGCTGTTCTGTAAAGAATCGTATTTTCACACTGATTCCTTTTGTATAAAAAATGTTTGTGAAATATGAAAATTAGTATATTTTATCTATTTTTATACCCCTTTGGTGGAATTGGATTTCGTTTCACTGGTTGCGAGATATCATAGTTTTCGTACAGCAGTGTTGGGAATTCCAGATTTGCCAAACTATCGTTTCTTGATGCTTTCTTATTTTCAATGACTGATCTAATTTTACTAGAAAATTCTGAAACTTTATATTTAGATACTGGACATATAGGGGAATACCACAAATTTTTCGTGGATTTATTTAATGTGTTTTCACACTGTTTTCCTGTTCTTGAATTCGTTTCCTGATTTCTGGCTGAACCTATTTCATGTATTCAAATCAGTTTTGAGCTATATTTTTGTGAATTAATATATGACTTATTTATACTCGCTGGATTCGGTTGGGAGTCTATTTTCTAGACGTTTTGACGGATTTAGATTTAGATGTTTGTAATACTGGAAATCACTGTTTTACTACAGTATGGTCGTGCTGTCCTGAACTTGAGATTTGTAAATTTTATTCCTTTATGAGATATCTTGCACTCGTACATGTTTATCTTGCAACTTCCACTTGTCACATAATCATGCCATGTTATTCTTGATATATTTTGCACATATACATGCTTGTTTGATAATAATAATAAATAACCAAGCCGGGGTTTAAGGGACAGATCTAGTAGTGGATAATTCAGAAACATGTACTTGGAAGGGGATCCACTGATTCTACGTGATTACTTGAGACATGATACTTGACACGTAATTACTTGATACTTGCACGCAATACACGATCAGCCACTTGCACAACTTGACACGTGATTACATGATACATGATACTTGGAGCTTGGAACTCGATTACTTGACTTGTCCCCTGAGTGCACTGCCCTCTATGGTCCACTATGAAATCTAAAGCGAAACTGTTTTTTGTAGCAACCATGTAAGGTGGGCTGCATGAAGTGCTACCTAGATAGTAATCACTACAAGACTTGATACATGAGACTTGAAACATGACACTTGATACATGATTACATGATACTTGACACTTGATGCATGTTTACATGATACTTGATTACTTGACACTTGATTCATGTCATTTACACTTGATCACCTTACCATGCTAGTTATTTATTTTGACATCATGCTTATACCATGTTGTTAGTTAGTTTCCCCATGTACTTGTATCCTACATTATAAGTGGCCGGTAACTTGCAATTGATGGATACCTCTTTTTCTCTTTTCCTCTTTCCTGTATTCATTGAATTGCAGATTTTGGAGAACAGGTTCCAGATGGTATCGGTGACATAAAGTATTAGTGCTTCATTTTATTATTATTATTTCTTGTAACTTGCTCGAACAATATTGTATTGTGAGACTTGGATTTATTTTTGTATTTGGGGAATGTGACCCAAGATATTTGTTTTATTCAGATCATGACTATTTGAGATTTATATATTTGGTTTCAAGTATTCTTGTTGGTATTTTGGCTCATATATGCATGTGGTTGATTCTCTTGCTTCCGACTCTGATGATTCTTGTGAATGTTGTAAAGATTCTTGAACAACTTATGGATGATAAAAATCATTCGCTGGGCTTTTGTCTCGTATCCGTATTCCGTATTCTTTTTGGGAAGCGAGGGCGTGAGAAATGGGATTAGATTCGCTTTTCAGGAATAAGATGTCAAATTAAGATGATTGCGGGCCGGGTTATTGGGTGCGACTTTGGAGTTGAGAGGTTGTGGATTCGAGTCTTGGTTAGCTTGTTTATTTGTTTAAACTGGTTTCTTTTGGTTATTTTGTATTTTTATGTTTAAATTGAATGGAAGTTGGTACAATAATCTAGGATTAAATTCTAGATTTAATTAATGATAAATTTTAGATCTTGGTAATTGAATTAGAATGTTTCATTAGAGATGATTAAATTAAACTAATTTTTTGGAATCCTATTATAACTTGGATTGGGAAGTTTTTATTAAAGAAAAGAGAATTTAGTTAATTCAGAAATACTATTTTTTGGAAATAAATAGAAGATAAATTAGAAATATGAGAGAGCTGATTTCTGATTACTTTAAATTGATAACCTAGAGGACCTTACAAGCATGGTGTTGTTTTAATTGTGTGGAATCTAGAGGCTGAGAGGACCCAGGATACTGACAAAGATGTGAAATGTTGGGAATGAGCCAGTGGGGCTAGAAATTCCAGTCGATTGAGTTAAAGCAGGTTGGGTTATGCTAGCTCTAAGATGAGCTATGTTTTCTTTTGAACTAAGAACAGGAACTAGAAGGAGTGACGAAGTAGGAGCAAACTTGAGTATGAGGGCTCTAGAATTATCCGCGGTGTGAGATATTCTCCAGTATTCCGGGTTGTGTGTGAAATAGTCTCTAGGGTTATCTACAAATACTAGGATGAGAGCGACGCTAATGAGATGTTCTTGTGATGAGGGTTCCAGGATGACCTGCGAAGTAAGGTATTCTCCAAATATTTCCGGATATAAGTGAAATAGTCTCCAAAATTATCTCAGGAAGGAGATTGACGTTTACAATTTTTGGGGCGAGAATCAATGTTCACATGATGTCTAAATCTTGAAGTTCGTCACGGATATAGGTTGCATAATGAGGGATCGGACCCTATAATGAGGAGAAAACTGAGGGCTTTTGCTTGGACCTATGTCATCCGAACAAGTGTGCATTAGTCACTTGGTTCATGACATACACTGACATACTTAGGATAGTTACTTTTCAAACTTTTTTTCTACATTCAAGATTATGATTGTAAAGTTGAAGGATCGTTTTTATAATAGCATTGCGTCAGTTGTATTCAACTGACGTGCCCACAGTTCTCAAGTGTTGCAGGACTCTGATCAGCGAGTGATGTGGGCACGAGCTTGTGACAAGAGATGTTACGAGATTAAGGATCTGTGATGATACGAGTTGTACTTTTTGTGTAAATTCTGCGATGTATTGTGAATGATACTATTGTAATGAAAAAGTTTTAAATTTTTCTTGTATTTTTGTATTATGTTGTACGAAATTGAAGTAATGATTCTTGATGAGTCACGAAGAGTATGGAATTCGGGGCTTTACAATTTGTGGCACCAATCTATGGGCAACCCCGATTACTAGGACGAGGGTTGAGCAACAAGTTTAGCCTTCTTGAGTCCGAGACACCCGGGTTTGTCGCGAAGCTGCCGCCCTCGGCAATGTAGGGGGGGGGGTCCTTGTACCCTTAGGATTTTTTGAAAATCTTTCTTTTCAGTCATTACATGAGCCATCACGTGGGTTGGCTTATGTCATACATTGTGGGGATCGAGGCGTCTTTTATCTTGGAAGTTGAAATGTTCTCTTGTCTTGCAATTCGAAACACCTCTCCTTCCTGTCCATTGAACGAAGATGGAGGGCTGAGATCTGTCCATGTGTACTTTGCGATAATCGAGAAGCATCTTCCAAAAGGCCTATAAATTCCCTCATTTCTCTAAGCCAGTCTACACACAAGTTTCTTGGTTGCCATTTCTGGATGATTTTCTCCTTACGAGTCTTTTAGTGAGTGCCTTGAATGGCAATCCGATGGTCAAGACAGATGAGGATGGGTGCCTCGAGGCTGAGTCAAGGCAGATTCATCCCGCTTTCCGAGGGTTTAATCAAGAGGGGATCGCCGTCTTGGTGTGGAACTTGGGGAGATTTAGCTTGCGTTCCAAGATCTAAGATGAAACAGAATGGGGGCCTTGGCGTGGAACTTGGGGAAATCTATCCCGAGTTCTAAGGGTCAGCCTGAAGGGACAGATGCTCTTCGATGGAACTTGGGGAGATTTAGCTTGCATTCCAAGAACCAAGACGAGACATAAAGTGGACCTCGGCGTGGAACTTGGGGAGATCTATTCCGAGTTCCTAAGGCCAAAACCCAAAGGGACTGGTGCTCTTAGATGGAACTTGGGGCTATTCAGCCCGGTTCGGGCTTCCCATGCTTGCAAAGTTCTTCCGGCTTTCTTCTAGAAACAGCCAGCCTTCATCTCATTGCCGATCTAACAGTTAGGGGTAACTGGTGCTTCGCGATACAAAAAGGGTTTTCTACTTCGGGGAATTTAGGCATTGTTTTGTGCTTATTCATATTGTGTTTTATTTGCCAACTGTGAACTGACCACCTGCCCATCTTGTAATTACTTTTTCATTAATAAACTTTTTTGATATTTTTTGTCCAAACGTATTTGTTGAATGAATTGGCCGAGTCCCAAGGGGCAGGTCGAACCAAACGTATTTAAACTTTTCACTTTACATCAGAGTTTACATCAATATTATACTTTACATTGCACATCGGAAGTAAAATTTTACAACAGTGAAACAAATATACAACAACATTGAGTAATCTTTAAGCATTTGTTCCTCTTTAATCTTTATCAAGCCATTTACCTGCATATAAGACTGTGGGTACGTCAGTTTATTCAACCGACGATCATTATACACGGCCATCCTCTCTATGCCGGAAATAGTATAACTTATTTTCCATATCTAGCAAACACAAACTTGTCACATTTCAAACTAAAGGGACTACCCTATTGATGTCGTGTTGTGATTGTGCACTTAGTCCTTAATGCAATTATTTATACTAGTATCATACACGTGCACACGTGCACGTGGAAAAAATTGAATGGATAATGAAAAGGGTAAAAAGAAAATAATTTCCAAACTGATCCACTTCCGAAAATATTTACCAAACTAGTCCACTGCCGAAAATATTTACCAAAGTTAGTCCATAACCCAACACGTGCGCTGCACGGGTTGGTAGAAGGACAAATTACACTAAGGCCTTTTCCCATTATAGTAGTAGAGATTAGATGACACTAATGCGCACTTGTTCGGATTCTATGCACCCCATACTACATAGGTCCGAGGGCAAGCCTCTTAATCGTTCTTCATCTTTGTAGGGTTCAATCCCTCGCCATGACTTAATCTACTACTGTAATTACGGTAGGTATCCTAGATGATCTATGAGTGCAAGCACGTGTACAGAAAATCTGGAGGGGAATCCCACGTCATGTCACGACTCATCGTGAAGAACCTGTGGCAATTCAGCCTCCTTCATGGCACACGATCCTCATCCAGTCACCAAACATCCCACAAGCATCACCACCAGGGACGGTACCCTGGAGCAGTATCCACGTCATGTCACGACGCATCGTGAAGAACCTGTGAAATACTCTCACGCCGCCAATCCGATGGCCCTCATACTCGTGTTTTTCTCCTACTTTCATCACGTGTCCACTATGTACTAATCCTTAGTTTTTATTAGAATCATGAACAAGAATCAAAGCTCTAGAGTTAGCCTCTCCACTCAACCGGACTTATTCATTTATTCAAACATGACCAACCTTGGTCTTTCATTTCAATATTCATTTCCAAATGCCGGGGGAGACTTAGCTACTCTTTTTGGTTTCAATTTTCAATTCACAATTTCTAATTTGAGCATTTCCAACTCATAAATTCATATGTTGAGTTATCATACTCACATAGCATTTCTCTTTTCCAATCATGATTTCTAAATTGTTCAAATAGTCCATGACTATACATGAATTTCATATGCTCTATCAATTATCACTTTCACTTTGAAATTCACATCACTAACGAATATTCACATTTCACATTTTCACACTATTCTCAAATGAGAACAATTCACAACCATCACATAATAAAATTCCTTTCTTTACTACATTAATCTTCTACTTCTTCATTTCAAACTCTTTTTGCAAGGTATAATTTTTCACAAAGTATACATATAGAACCATAGTTCTATTTATGCATTTTATTCTCAAATCATAGTCTATTTCATGCAAATAATTCCCGAATTATTTTTATAAAGTCCTATATACTTTTAGAATAATAACGATATTTTTTTCACAATTTTTGGACAATTAAAAACCCCAAAAAAATCAATTTTTCAATCTTGTCGAGGGCAAGATTCGAACCCAGCACCCCAGAGAACACAGCCAACCGCACAAGCCGCTAGGCCGCATGTGCTAAGCGGTATAAAGGGAAAGCCGAGGGTATTTAAGGCTCTCGATCGCTGATTCTTGTTTTTTAAAAAATTACATGAAACAATATAGTGCCGCAAGGATTCGAACCGGTCACCACAGTGAACGGCGCACTATAACCACTTGAGCTACGGGCTCAGGTTGTCACTAGTATAATTCCAATTTCATTTAACCCTATACTCTCTATTATTTAGAACATTTCGGCGTTCAACAAAATTGCATATCACATTGTTCTTACTAATATACTGTAAAAATCCGAATTAATCATTTTCCATCATGAATTTTATTCCAGTATATGAAAATAATTTCTTAAATAATTAAACATAATTTTCTCCTTAATTGACACATTTCTACCATACAATTTGGTTAATGTGACATACTACTAATACAATTTTTTTTGACATTATAATTTTATCAATCTCTATAATAATTCTCTACTCTTATTCATTTTCCAAACATAAGAATTCCTCTTAATTTATTCGCTACCACGCCATACAAAGTTTCCAATTTAGCACAAAAAGTGACACAATCGATGTACTAACTTTTGCACATAATTTTTCATCCTAGAAACAAATGTTCCTTCACATAATTTATAGCCACATTCATATTGCACTTAAATTTTACTAATAACAACACACATAACTTGCATATCAATAAGTTAATCAATTAGAGATCATCTTTTCAATTAAAATGTGCATTCTTATTAGTCATTTCCATGCATTATTTTGATAATTAAATCTAGCATGCATTCCTATGTTAGAAATAGGAAAATTTACCCAGCTTGTTGAAGAAAAGAACAATTAGCAAACTCCTAGACGAATGTCCTTGCAACGAGACGCTCCTCCTCCTTGAATGCCGCACTCGAGCCTCCAAAAGCACCAAAACCGAGAGCTCCTTCCCTTTGAATGCCGGCCTCTTCTCCTTTTGTAGTTGCAAGCACCACTCCCACACACAACTCAATCTTGTATCTCACAAAAATTACTACTAGGTAATATAAATGGACTATAGGTTTGGAAAGATTAATAGGCATAAGGATAACTAGCCATGGGGGGGGGGGGGGTATTTATACTAAAAATCAAGGGAAATAGATGGCTAGGATTGAAGTAGGAGTTAGGAACCAATGGTGGAGATTTAAGGAGGAGTTACACAAACTACCCAGGATGAGTAACCACAACACCATGATCCCCATCCAAAATTTGAGTTTCCCTCCAAAAAGAAGTGATCCCGGCCTCCTACGGGAAAGTGCACTTGCACGTGTATGTGCAATGCATGTGCAAGCATTTGGTCTCCAAAAATTGTACATTAAATTTTGTATAAAATAAAATAGTCTTTCAAATTGTATTCTACATGACAAGTTGTATAAAAATAGATTAATCCATGGGCTTTAGCTTATGGGCCAAAATAGTTATTTTAAAATAAAATAAATGAATTACATTTTGGGCTTTTTAAAAGAAAAAGGCTTTTTAAAAAAGGCTTTTCATCCATTTAAAAGAAGCCTTTTTTATAAAATAATTAAAAGTACATATTAAAATATCTTTACTCATCTTGATGAAAATATTAACCAAAATATTGCACGTGCACACTACGTGCAAAATAAATAATTTTTCATTAAATGAAAAATCGGGGCATTACAACACTCCCTCCTTAGAATAGTTCCGTCCCCGGAACTACAGTCAAGAGTGAGAAACAACAAATACAACACTCACAACAAGAACAAAAAGATACAAAGATACAGATCAAGCAAAAAGCTCAGGATAGTCCTTCAACATCCTCTCCTCAGACTCCCAAGTAGCCTCTTCAACCAAATGGTTTCTCCAGACTACCTTGACCATCGGTATCGTCTTATTCCTCAAGACTTTCTCTCGACGATCAACAATCTCGACAGGAGACTCGATGTAATTCAGGTCCAACTGCAAACCTTCCGGCACTTCAGGCAAATGATGACTCGGATCTGGAATATAACCTCTCAGCATAGACACATGAAAGACATTGTGCACCTGAGATAATTCCTCCGGTAACTCAAGCCGGTAAGCAGTTTTCCCGATCCTTTTCAATATCTTGTACGGGCCTATAAACCTCGAGGCTAACTTCCTGCCTTTGCCAAATCGAACCACACCTTTACTGGGCGATACTTTCAGAAAGACGAAGTCACCAACCTCAAACTCAAGGTCCCTTCTCCGGTTGTCTGCATAGCTTTTCTGCCTGCTCTGAGCTTCTACCAACCTTTTTCTGATCAGAACAATCTTCTCAGAGGCTTGCTGCACAAGCTCAGGACCAAACAACTGACTCTCCCCAACTTCAAACCAACAGACAGGCATCCTGCACTTCCTGCCATACAAAGCTTCGTACGGCGCCATTCCGATGCTAGCCTGAAAACTGTTGTTGTAGGCAAACTCTACCAAAGGTAAATGCCTTTCCCAACTACCTCCAAAGTCTAGTATACAACACCGAAGCATATCCTCAAGAATACGGTTGACTCTCTCGGTTTGCCCATCGATTTGCGGATGAAAAGCAGTGCTGAAATCTGTCTTGGTACCCAAAGCTGTCTGAAGACTCTTCCAGAAATGCGAAGTAAACTGCGCATCTCGATCAGACACAATAGTTGACAGAACACCATGAAGCCGGACGATCTCGCCAACATACAACTTAGCTAACTTGTCCATCGAAGCCGTGAGTTTCATCGCCAAAAAGTGAGCGGACTTGGTTAGTCGATCGACTATGACCCAAATCGCATCATTGCCTTTAGGACTCTTAGGCAATCCCGTAATGAAATTCATACTGATGTTATCCCACTACCATTCTGGAACAGGTAACGGCTGTAATAGACCTCCGGGTCTCTGATTTTCGGCTTTGACTTGCTGACAAACCTCACACTTCGCCACAAGTTTAGCCACCTCCCGCTTCAAACCTGACCACCAGAAATGCTGTTTGATGTCTTTCTGTAATGCCCTGATTTTTCAATTAATGAAAAATTATTTTTATTTTGCACGTAGTGTGCACGTGCAATATTTTGATTGAATTAAATCTTATAATTATTTTCATTGTGATGGGTATAAATATTTAAATTTGTGCTTTCAAATTATTTTATACAAAAAGCCTTCCTTTAAATGGATGAAAAGCCTTTTCTTTTAAAAAGCCCAAAATGTAATTCATTTATTTTATTATAATAATTATTTTGGCCCACAAACTAAAGCCCATGGATTAATCTATTTTTATGCAACTTGTCATGTAGAATACAATTTAAAAGAATATTTTATTTATACAAAATTTAATGTACAATTTTTTGAGACCAAATGCTTGCACGTGCATTGCACGTACACGTGCAAGGGCACTTTCCCTTAGGAGGCCGGGATCACTTCTTTTTGGAGGGAAACTCAAATTTTGGATGGGGATCATGGTGTGGTGGTTACTCATCATGGGTAGTTTGTGTAACTCCTCCTTAAATCTCCACCATTGGTTCCTAACTCCTACTTCAATCCTAGCCATCTATTTCCCTTGATTTTTAGTATAAATACCCCCCCCCCCCCTCATGGCTAGATATCCTTGTGCCTATTAATCTTTTTCCAAACCTATAGTCTAAGTTATATTATCTAGTAGTATTTTTGAGAATTAAAAGATTGAGAGGGTGTGGGATTGTGCTTGCATTCTATCAAGAAGGAGAGGCCGACTTTGGAAGTGCTCGGGTTGGCTTGGAGTGCTTGGATCTTGCTAGTGTGCGTGTTCAAGGAGGAGCATTTCGTTGCAAGGACATTTGTCTAGGAGATTGCTAATTGTTCTTTCTTCAATAAGGTGGGTAAATTTTCCTATTTCTAACATAGGAATGCATGCTAGATTAAATTATCAAAATAATGCATGGAAATGACTAATAAGAAAGCGCATTTTAATTGAAAAGATGATCTCTAATTGATTAACTTATTGATATGCAAGTTATGTGTGTTGTTATTAGTAAATTTAAGTTGTGTGCAATATGAATGTGGCTATAAATTATGTGAAGGAACATTTGTTAGTAGCATGAAAAATTATGTGCAAAAGTTAGTACATCGATTGTGTCACTTTTTGTGCTAAATGGGAAACCTTGTATAGCGTGGTAGCGAATAAATTAAGAGAAATTCTTATGTTTGGAAAATAAATAAGAGTAGAGAATTATTATAGAGATTGATGAAATTATAATGTCAAAAAAACAAAAATTGTACTAGTAGTATGTCACATTAACCAAATTGTATGATAGAAATGTGTCAATTATGGAGAATATTATGTCTAATTATGTCTAATTATGGAGAAATCTTTGTTTGGTGACTGCAAGAGGATTGTGTGCCATGAAGTGATGCTGAATTGCCACAGAATACATGCTTGATGAGTCAAGACATGGCGTGGGGTTCCCCACCAGGTTTTCTGTACACGAGCTTGTACTCATAGATCATCTAGGATACTCACCGTAGTTACAGTAGTAGATTAAGTCATGGCGAGGGGTTGAACCCTACAAAGATGAAGAACGATTAAGAGGCTTGCCCTCGGACCTATGTAGTATGGGATGCATAGAATCCGAACAAGTGCGCATTAGTGTCATGTAACATAGATAACTGCATTAAGGACTAAGTGCACAATCACGACACGACATCAATAGGGTAGTCCCTTTAGTTTGAAATGTGACAAGTTTGTGTTTGCTAAATATAGAAAATAAGTTATACTATTTCCGGCATAGAGAGGATGGTCGTGTATAATGATCGTCGGTTGAATAAACTGACGTACCCACAGTCTTATATGCAGGTAAATGGCTTGATAAAGATTAAAGAGGAACAAATGCTTAAAGATTACTCAATGTTGTTGTATATTTGTTTTTCATTGTTGTAAAATTCTACTTCCGCTGTGCAATGTAAAATGTAATATTGATGTAAACTCTGATGTAAAGTGAAAATTTTAAATTTCCTTGTAAAATTGTACTAAAGGAAGTGGAAAGATCCTGTAGAACATCTCGAATTCAGTGTATTTGGAATTCGGAGCGTTACAGAGTGGTATCAGAGCCATGCTTCCACACTTGTACAAATTTATAAGGAACGACACCCTAGAAGTGGACATTAGAGTGTGTTTGAGTCTAGAGATTTAAATGTAAGTGACTTACATTTGTGTTGCTCTATATGCTTCTTCCTCTCTATTTCTAAGATGACTGATCACTTCGACCCTGCTCGAGACGACGACCGGCATATCATCGAGGAAGAGTACCATCCTGGACAGGCAGATTCCGAGGACGAGTACTACCCAGGGCAAGCAGATTCTGACGGAGAAGAATGGCCTGAATCCCGAGAGATCACCCCACCTCCGGATTCATCTGATGATTCTTCTGACGAAGAAGAAGAACCGTTCCAAATAGTCTTGTGACTTCTCTTCAGAGGCAGGTAGAAACACTGCAAGAGAGAGTCGGATTATTGGAGGCTCAGCTGGCAACGCGCAAGGACGACTATTCTGTTCTCAGTCATCGTATATGGGAACTCGAGAAGAGGAAGAATTTGACAGATGTGCTGAAGGATGAAGTTGATGAACTACGGGGAGAACTTCGAGAAGCGAAGAGGAACCGTAGGAGTTAGACTGTTATAGCTTCTACTATTTCCATTCTGATGTCAAGAAATGTTTTTCAATTCGAATGTATAAAGTTTGAAATTCAATAAAATGGAAATATTGACTTGAAAGATCATGTTTCATACTTCGAATTTGATGGACCTTTTACATCAGAATATGGAATGAAAGCTGTTGTGTTGTTCGATACTTGATCCTCTCATACTTTTGTGTCTCCTAAATTTGCTAAAGTGTTGGGAGTTGAACCGAAGATTTTTCCAGGCAAGATCTTAGCAATAGCTACTCCATCACGGGAAACTTTAACCACTGATCGGTATTATGCTGATTGCGAGATTGTAATTGGAGATCGAATCTTTGGCATTGATCTGATCGAGCTGACTATCTTGGGAGTCGATGTTATCATTGGCATTGATTGGATGTCAGTGTACAGTGCAAGCATCGAGTGTAAGACCAAGACGGTAACAGTGAAGGCTCCAGGTGGACCCGAAGTCACTCTCCAAGGGAAGCAAAAATGTTCTAAGCTGGTGGCAACTATCCGCAAGGAAGAGACTCCTGTGGAAGTGCAAGGGATTCCTGTGGTTCGGGACAATCCGACTTTGTTCTTGGATGATTTTCCTGGGTTACCCCTGCATCGTGATGTAGAGTTCAGCATCACTGTTCAACCGGGAAGTGCACCCTTTTCTAACGCACCGTATGGGATGGCTCCAGTGGAACAGGATGAGGTGAAACGGAAGATTGAGGAACTGTTGGAGAAAGGCTTTATTCAACCTAGTGCGTCACCCTGGGGAGCACCAGTGCTTTTGGTAAAGAAGAAGGATGGATCGATGAGAATGTGTATCAATTACCGAGAGCTGAATAAGGTCACTGTTCAGAATAAGTATCCTATTCTCCGAATTGATGACCTGTTCGATCGTCTACAAGGAGCAGCTGTTTTCTCCAAAATAGATCTTCGATCAGGATATCACCAAGTTCGAGTGAAAGCTGAAGATGTGCACAAAACTGCATTTAGAACTCGACATGGGCATTACGAATTCTTAGTTATGCCATTTGGAGTGACGAATGCACCCGCAATCTTCATGGATCTGATGAACAGAGTTCTGAGGCCGTTCATTGATTCTTTCGTCGTGGTGTTTATCGACGATATCCTCGTGTACTCCAAGTCAGAGGAAGAGCACACCGAGCATCTGGCAGCAGTTTTGAAGAAGTTGGAAGAGCAGAAGTTGTATGCCAAGTTATCCAATTGTGATTTCTGGAAATCTGAAGTGGCATTCCTAGGTCACATCCTTTCTAAGGAGGGAGTGGCAACTGACCCTCAGAAGATCGAGGCAGTGAGAGATTGGGCTAGGCCTACTACAGTGAAGGAAGTCAGAAGTTTTCTTGGAATGACTGGTTACTACAGGAGATTCATTCAAGGTTATGGCTCAGATAGCCGTGCCGCTTACTGGACTGACCAAGAAGAATGTGAACTTCAAGTGGACTGAGCAATGTGAGGCGAGCTTTCAAGAGTTGAAAGAGAAGCTGACTACTGCTCCTATTTTGGCTTTGCCTAGAGCAGGTGTTGAGTACGATGTTTATAGCGATGCTTCACATCGTGGGCTTGGTTGTGTCTTAATGCAAGAAGGAAGAGTAATCGCTTATGGGTCTAGGAAACTACGACCGCGTGAGAAGAATTACCCGACTCATGATCTGGAGTTGGCTACGATTATCTTTGCCCTGAAGAAATGGAGGCACTACGTATACGGTGAGAAATTGAACAAGTACATGGACCACAAGAGCCTGAAGTATATATATCAGCAGAGGGATCTGAATCTGAGGCAGCGGAGATGGTTGGAAGTGCTCGAGGACATGCGACCTGAGATCAAGTATCATCCTGGGAAGACTAATGTTGTTGCTGATGCACTTAATCGCAAGAGCAGCTTAGCCAGTTTGATCACAACTCAGAAGCATCTGATTGAAGAATTGGATCGAGCAGGTATTGAGGTTGTCTTGCAAGGATTGGGAGCATCCTTGGCTCAGTTGAGGCTTCAGCCTACATTGAATGCAAGGATCATTGCAAGTCAGGAGGTTGATGCTGATATCGTGGAGATGAAGGAGCAGGTTGATGCTGGCAGGTTGCCCGGATTTCAAATCAGGGATGGAGTGCTGTGGAGAGAGGTTGTGTGTTCCAAATCAGGCGGACCTGAAAGAGAGTATTCTTCAGGAGGCACATGCTACTCTTTTGTCGGTACATCCTGGGAGTACTAAGATGTACAAAGACATCAAACATCATTTCTGGTGGTCAGGTTTGAAGCGGGATGTGGCTGAATTTGTGGCGAAGTGTGAGGTTTGTCAGCAAGTCAAAGCCGAAAATCAGAGACCCGTAGGTCTATTACAGCCGTTACCTATTCCGAATGGAAGTGGGATAACATCAGTATGGATTTTATCACGGGATTGCCTCAGAGTTCTAAAGGCAATGATGCGATTTGGGTTATAGTCGATCGACTAACCAAGTCTGCTCACTTTTTTGGCGATGAAACTCACGGCTTCGATGGACAAGTTGGCTGAGTTGTATGTTGGTGAGATTGTCCGACTTCATGGTGTTCCGTCAACTATTGTGTCTGATCGAGATGCGCAGTTTACTTCGCATTTCTGGAGCAGTCTTCAGACAGCTTTGGGTACCAAGACAGAGTTCAGCACTGCTTTTTATCCGCAAACCGATGGGCAGACCGAGAGAGTCAACCGTATTCTTGAGGATATGCTTCGGTGTTGTATACTAGACTTTGGAGGCAGTTGGGAAAGGCATTTACCTTTGGTAGAGTTTGCCTACAATAACAGTTTTCAGGCTAGCATTGGGATGGCGTCGTACGAAGCTTTGTATGGCAGGAAGTGCAGGACACCTGTGTGTTGGTTTGAAGTTGGGGAGCGTCAGTTGTTTGGTCCTGAGCTTGTGCAGCAAACCTCTGAGAAGATTGTTCTGATCAGGAAAAGGTTGGTAGAAGCTCAGAGCAGGCAGAAAAGCTATGCAGACAACCGGAGAAGGGACCTTGAATTTGAGGTTGGTGACTTCGTCTTTCTGAAAGTATCGCCCAGTAAAGGTGTGGTTCGATTTGGAAAAGGCGGAAAATTAGCCCCGAGGTTTATAGGCCCGTACAAGATATTGAAAAGGATCGGAAAAACTGCTTACCGGCTTGAATTACCGGAAGAGTTATCTCAGGTGCACAATGTCTTTCATGTGTATATGCTGAGAGGTTATATTCCAGATCCGAGTCATCATTTGCCTGAAGTGCCGGAAGGTTTGCAGTTGGATCTGAATTACATCGAGTCTCCTGTCGAGATTGTTGACCGTCGAGAGAAAGTCTTGAGGAATAAGACGATACCGATGGTCAAGGTAGTCTGGAGAAACCATTTGGTTGAAGAGGCTACTTGGGAGTCTGAGGAGAGGATGTTGAAGGACTATCCTGAGCTTTTTGCTTGATTGTATCTTTGTATGTTTTTATTCTTGTTGTGAGTGTTGTATTTTTTGTTTCTCGCTCTTGACTGTAGTTCCGGGGACGGAACTATTCTAAGGAGGGAGTGTTGTAATGCCCTGATTTATCAATTAATGAAAAATTATTTTTATTTTGCACGTAGTGTGCACGTGCAATATTTTGATTGAATTAAATCTTATAATTATTTTCATTGTGATGGGTATAAATATTTAAATTTGTGCTTTCAAATTATTTTATACAAAAAGCCTTCCTTTAAATGGATGAAAAGCCTTTTCTTTTAAAAAGCCCAAAATGTAATTCATTTATTTTATTATAATAATTATTTTGGCCCACAAACTAAAGCCCATGGATTAATTTATTTTTATGCAACTTGTCATGTAGAATACAATTTAAAAGACTATTTTATTTTATACAAAATTAAATGTACAATTTTTGGAGACCAAATGCTTGCATGTGCATTGCACGTACACGTGCAAGTGCACTTTCCCTTAGGAGGCCGGGATCACTTCTTTTTGGAGGGAAACTCAAATTTTGGATGGGGATCATGGTGTGGTGGTTACTCATCATGGGTAGTTTGTGTAACTCCTCCTTAAATCTTCACCATTGGTTCCTAACTCCTACTTCAATCCTAGCCATCTATTTCCCTTGATTTTTAGTATAAATACCCCCCCCCCCCCTGGCTAGTTATCCTTGTGCCTATTAATCTTTCCAAACCTATAGTCTAAGTTATATTATCTAGTAGTATTTTGAGAGTTAAAAGATTGAGAGGGTGTGGGATTGTGCTTGCATTCTATCAAGAAGGAGAGGCCGGCTTTGGAAGTGCTCGGGTTGGCTTGGAGTGCTTGGATCTTGCTAGTGTGCGTGTTCAAGGAGGAGCATTTCGTTGCAAGGACATTTGTCTAGGAGATTGCTAATTGTTCTTTCTTCAATAAGGTGGGTAAATTTTCCTATTTCTAACATAGGAATGCATGCTAGATTAAATTATCAAAATAATGCATGGAAATGACTAATAAGAAAGCGCATTTTAATTGAAAAGATGATCTCTAATTGATTAACTTATTGATATGCAAGTTATGTGTGTTGTTATTAGTAAAATTTAAGTTGTGTGCAATATGAATGTGGCTATAAATTATGTGAAGGAACATTTGTTAGTAGCATGAAAAATTATGTGCAAAAGTTAGTACATCGATTGTGTCACTTTTTGTGCTAAATGGGAAACCTTGTATGGCGTGGTAGCGAATAAATTAAGAGGAATTCTTATGTTTGGAAAATAAATAAGAGTAGAGAATTATTATAGAGATTGATGAAATTATAATGTCAAAAAAACAAAAATTGTACTAGTAGTATGTCACATTAACCAAATTGTATGGTAGAAATGTGTCAATTATGGAGAAAATTATGTCTAATTATTTAAGAAATCATTTTCATATACTGGAATAAAATTCATGATGGAAAATGATTAATTCGGATTTTTACAGTATATTAGTAAGAACAATGTGATATGCAATTTTGTCGAACGCCGAAATGTTCTAAATAACAGAGAGTATGAGTTAAATGAAATTGGAATTATACTAGTGACAACCTGAGCTTGTAGCTCAAGTGGTCATAGTGCGCAGTTGGGTTCCTTGTGGTGACCAGTTCGAATCCTTGCGGCACTATATTCTTTCCTGTAATTTTTTAAAAACAAGAATCAACGATCGAGAGCCTAAAATACCCTCGGCTTTCCCTTTATACCGCTTAGCACATGCGGCCTAGTGGCCTGTGCGGTTGGCTGTGTTCTATGGGGTACTGGGTTCGAATCTTGCCATCGGCAAAATTGAAAAATTATTTTTTTTGGGGTTTTTAATTGTCCAAAAATTATGAAAAAAATATGGTTATTCTTCTAAAATTATATGGGACTTTATAAAATGATTTGCGAATTATTGCATGAAATAAAATGTGATTTGAGAATAAAATGAGTAATTAGAACTATGGTTTTATAAGTGTATTTTTGGGAAAATTACACCTTGCAAAAAGAACTTGAAATGAAGGATGAGAAGATTAATATAGTAAAGATTGAAGTGATATTATGTGATGGATGTGATTTATTCCTAATTGAGAATAGTATGAAAAACATGAATTGTGAATATTCGTTAGTGATGTGAATTTCAAAGTGAAAGTGATAATTGATAAAGCATATGAAATTCATGTATAGTCATGGACTATTTGAACAATTTAGAAATTATGATTGGAAAAGAGAAATGCTATTTGAGTATGATAACTCAACATAATGAATTTATGAATTGGAAATGCTCATTTTGGAAATTGTGAATTGAAAATTAAAACAAAAGAGTAGCTAAGTCTCCCCCGGCGTTGGAAATGAAATGAAATGATATTTGAAAAGAAAGACCAAGGTTGGTCATGTTGAAATGAATGAATAAGTCTGGTTAGTGGAGAGGCTAACTCTAGAGCTTTGATTTTTGTTCATGATTCTCATAAAAACTAAAGATTAGCGCATAGTGAAGATGTGATGAAAGTGAGAAAAAAACACGAGTATGAGAACTAGGGTTTACGGTGCGGGTGTGTGAGCCACGGAATGCATGCTTGATGAGTCAAGACATGGCGCGGGCACAACTCAGAATGATCGGACTCTAGCCATGCTTGTGAGATGTTTGGTGACTGCAAGAGCATCGTGTGCTATGAAGTGAGGCTGAATTGCCACATAATGCATGCTTGATGAGTCAAGACATGGCGTGGGGTTCCCCTCCAGATTTTCTGTACACGAGCTTGTACTCATAGATCATCTAGGATACTCACCGTAGTTACAGTAGTAGATTAAGTCATGGCGAGGGGTTGAACCCTACAAAGATGAAGAACGATTAAGAGGCTTGCCCTCGGACCTATGTAGTATGGGATGCATAGAATCCGAACAAGTGCGCATTAGTGTCATGTAACATAAATAACTGCATTAAGGACTAAGTGCACAATCACGACACGACATCAATAGGCCCGTGCAGCGCACGTGTTGGGTTATGGACTAACTTTGGTAAATATTTTCGGCAGTGGACTAGTTTGGTAAATATTTTCGGAAGTGGATCAGTTTGGAAATTATTTTCTTTTTACCCTTTTCATTATCCCTTCAATTTTTTCCACGTGCACGTGTGCACGTGTATGATACTAGTATAAATAATTGCATTAAGGACTAAGTGCACAATCACAACACGACATCAATAGGGTAGTCCCTTTAGTTTGAAATGTGACAAGTTTGTGTTTGCTAAATATGAAAAATAAGTTATACTATTTCCGGCATAGAGAGGATGGCCGTGTATAATGATCGTCGGTTGAATAAACTGATGTACTCACATTCTTATATGCAGGTAAATGGCTTGATAAAGATTAAAGAGGAACAAATGCTTAAAGGTTACTCAATATTGTTGTATATTTGTTTTCATTGTTGTAAAATTCTACTTCCGCTGTGCAATGTAAAATATAATATTGATGTAAACTCTGATGTAAAGTGAAAAATTTAAATTTCCTTGTAAAATTGTACTAAAGGAAGTGGAAAGTTCCTGTAGAACATCTCGAATTCAGTGTATTTGGAATTCGGGGCAATACACTTTGTACATCTTAGTACTCCCCGGATGTACTGACAAAAGAGTAGCATGCGCCTCCTGAAGAATACTCTCTTTCAGGTCCGCCTGATTCGGAACACATAGCCTCTCTCCAAACCACATCACTCCATCCCTGATTTGAAATCTGGGCAACCTGCCAGCACCAACATGCTCCTTCATCTCCAAAATATCAGCATCAACCTCCTGACTTGCAATGATCCTTCCATTCAGAGTAGGCTGAAGCCTCAACTGAGCTAAAGATGCTCCCAATCCTTGCAAGACAACTTCAATACCTGCTCGGTCCAATTCCTCAATCAGATGCTTCTGAGTTGTAATCAAACTGGCTAAACTGCTCTTGCGACTAAGTGCATCAGCAACATCATTAGCTTTCCCAGGATGATACTTGATCTCAGGTCGCATGTCCTCGAGCACTTCCAACCATCTCCGCTGCCTCAAATTCAAACCCTTCTGCTGATATATATACTTCAGGCTCTTGCGGTCCGTGTACATATTCAATTTCTCACCGTACACGTAGTGCCTCCATTGCTTCAGGGCAAAGATAATCGTAGCCAACTCCAGATCATGAGTCGGGTAATTCTTCTCACGCGGTCGTAGTTTTCTAGACCCATAAGCAATTACTCTTCCTTCTTGCATTAAGACATAACCAAGCCCACGATGTGAAGCATCGCTATAAACATCATACTCAACACCTGCTCTAGGCAAAGCCAAAATAGGTGCAGTAGTCAGCTTCTCTTTCAACTCCTGAAAGCTCGCCTCACATTGCTCAGTCCACTGGAAGTTCACATTCTTCTTGGTCAGTCCAGTAAGCGGTACGGCTATCTGAGCATAACCTTCTCCTGTAGTAACCAGTCATTCCAAGAAAACTTCTGACTTCCTTCACTGTAGTAGGCCTAGCCCAATCTCTCATTGCCTCTATCTTCTGAGGGTCAGTTGCAACTCCCTCCTTAGAAAGGATGTGACCTAGGAATGTCACTTCTGATTTTCAGAAATCACACTTAGATAACTTGGCATACAACTTCTGCTCTTCCAGCTTCTTCAAAACTGCTGCCATATGCTCGGTGTGCTCCTCCTCTGACTTGGAGTACACGAGAATATCGTCGATAAACACCACGACGAAAGAATCAATGAACGGCCTCAGATTTCTATTCATTAAATCTATGAAGATTGCGGGTGCATTCGTCACTCCAAATGGCATAACTAAGAATTCGTAATGCCCATGTCGAGTTCTAAATGCATTTTTGTGCACATCTTCAGCTTTCACTCGAACTTGGTGATATCCTGATCGAAGATCTATTTTGGAGAAAACAGCTACTTCTTGTAGTCGATCGAACAAATCATCGATTCGAGGAATAGGATACTTTTTCTGAACAGTGACCTTATTCAGCTCCCGGTAATCGATACACATTCTCATCGATCCATCCTTCTTCTTTACCAAAAGCACTGGTGCTCCCCAAGGTGATGCACTAGGTTGAATAAAGCCTTTCTCCAATAGGTTCCTCAATCTGCCGTTTCACCTCATCCTGTTCCACTGGAGCCATCCTATACGGTGCCTTAGAAATGGGTGCACTTCCCGGTTGAACGGTGATGCTGAACTTTACATCACGATGCGGGGGTAACCCAGGAAAATCATCCAAGAACACAGTCGGATAGTCTCGAACCACAGGAATCCCTTGCACTTCCACAGGAGTCTCTTCCTTGCGGATAGTTGCCACCAGCCTAGAACACTTCTTCTTCCCTTGGAAAGTGACTTCAGGTCCACCTGGAGCCTTCACTGTTACCGTCTTGGTCTTGCACTCGATGCTTGCACTATACACCGACATCCAATCAATGCCAATGATAACATCGACTCCCAAGATAGTCAGCTCGATCAGATCAATGCCAAAGATTCGATCTCCAATTACAATCTCGCAATCAGCATAATACCGATCAGTGGTTAAAGTTTCCCGTGATGGAGTAGCTACTGCTAAGATCTTGTCTGGAAAAATCTTCGGTTCAACTCCCAACACTTTAGCAAATTTAGGAGACACAAAAGTATGAAAGGATCAAGTATCGAACAACACAACAGCTTTCATTCCATATTCTGATGTAAAAGGTCCATCAAATTCGAAGTATGAAACATGATCTTTCAAGTCAATATTTCCATTTTATTGAATTTCAAACTTTATACATTCGAATTGAAAAACATTTCTTGACATCAGAATGGAAATAGTAGAAGCTATAACAGTCTAACTCCTACGGTTCCTCTTCGCTTCTCGAAGTTCTCCCCGTAGTTCATCAACTTCATCCTTCAACACATCGGTCAGATTCTTCCTCTCCTCGAGTTCCCATATACGATGACTGAGAGCTGAAAAGTCGTCCTTCCGTTTTGCCAGCTGTGCCTCCAATAATCCGACTCTCTCTCGCAGTGTTTCTACCTGCCTCTGAAGAGAAGTCACAAGACTATTTGGAACTGGTTCTTCTTCTTCATCCGAAGAAGAGCCATCAGATGAATCCGGAGGTGGGGTGATCTCTCGGGATTCAGGCCATTCTTCTCCGTCAGAATCTGCTTGCCCTGGATAGTACTCGTCCTCGGAATCTGCCTGTCCAGGATGGTACTCTTCCTCAATGATATGCCAGTCGTCGTCTCTAGTAGGGTCGAAGTGGTCAGCCATGTTAGAAAGTAAGGAGGAAGAAGCATAAGTCATAGAGCAACACAAATGTAAGTCACTTACATTTAAATCTCTAGACTCAAACACACACTCTAATATCCACTACTAGGGTGTCGTTCCTTATAAATTTGTACGAGTGTGGAAGCGTGGCTCTGATACCACTCTGTAACGCCCTGAATCCCAAATACACTGAATTCGAGATGTTCTACAGGATCTTTTCACTTCCTTTAGTACAATTTTACAAGGAAATTTAAACTTTTCACTTTATATCAGAGTTTACATCAATATTATACTTTACATTGCACATCGGAAGTAAAATTTTACAACAGTGAAACAAATATACAACAACATTAAGTAATCTTTAAGCATTTGTTCCTCTTTAATCTTTATCAAGCCATTTACCTGCATATAAGACAGTGGGTACGTCAGTTTATTCAACCGACGATCATTATACACGGCCATCCTCTCTATGCCGGAAATAGTATAACTTATTTTCCATATTTAGCAAACACAAACTTGTCACATTTCAAACTAAAGGGACTACCCTATTGATGTCGTGTTGTGATTGTGCACTTAGTCCTTAATGCAATTATTTATATTAGATGACACTCATGCGCACTTGTTCGGATTCTATGCATCCCATACTACAGAGGTCCGAAGGCAAGCCTCTTAATCGTTCTTCATCTTTGTAGGGTTCAATCCCTCGCCATGACTTAATCTACTACTGTAATTACGGTAGGTATCCTAGATGATCTATGAGTGCAAGCACGTGTACAGAAAACCTGAAGGGGAATCCCACGTCATGTCAGGACTCATCGTGAAGAACCTGTGGCAATTCAGTCTCCTTCATGGCACACGATCCTCATGCAGTCACCAAACATCCCACAAGCGTCACCACCGGGACGGTACCCTGGAGCAATATCCACGTCATGTCACGATGCATCGTGAAGAACCTGTGAAATACTCTCACGCCGCCAATCCGATGGCCCTCATACTCGTGTTTTTCTCCTACTTTCATCACGTCTCCACTATGTACAAATCCTTAGTTTTTATTAGAATCATGAACAAGAATCAAAGCTCTAGAGTTAGCCTCTCCACTCAACCGGACTTATTCATTTATTCAAACATGACCAACCTTGGTCTTTCATTTCAATATTCATTTCCAAATGCCGGGGGAGACTTAGCTACTCTTTTTGGTTTCATTTTTCAATTCACAATTTCTAATTTGAGCATTTCCAACTCATAAATTCATATGTTGAGTTATCATACTCACATAGCATTTCTCTTTTCCAATCATGATTTCTAAATTGTTCAAATAGTCCATGACTATACATGAATTTCATATGCTTTATCAATTATCACTTTCACTTTGAAATTCACATCACTAACGAATATTCACATTTCACATTTTCACACTATTCTCAAATGAGAACAATTCACAACCATCACATAATAAAATTCCTTTCTTTAGTACATTAATCTTCTACTTCTTCATTTCAAACTCTTTTTGCAAGGTATAATTTTTCACAAAGTATACATATAGAACCATAGTTCTATTTATGCATTTTATTCTCAAATCATAGTCTATTTCATGCAAATAATTTCCAAATTATTTTTATAAAGTCCTATATATTTTTAGAAGAATAACCATATTTTTTTCACAATTTTTGGACAATTAAAAACCCCCAAAAAAAATCAATTTTTCAATCTTGTCGAGGGCAAGATTCGAACCCAGCACCCCAGAGAACACAGCCAACCGCACAAGCCACTAGGCCGCATGTGCTAAGCGGTATAAAGGGAAAGCCGAGGGTATTTAAGGCTCTCGATCGCTGATTCTTGTTTTTTTAAAAATTACATGAAACAATATAGTGCCGCAAGGATTCGAACCGGTCACCACAGTGAACCCAACCGCGCACTATAACCACTTGAGCTACGGGCTCAGGTTGTCACTAGTATAATTCCAATTTCATTTAACCCATACTCTCTGTTATTTAGAACATTTCGGCGTTCAACAAAATTGCATATCACATTGTTCTTACTAATATACTGTAAAAATCCGAATTAATCATTTTCCATCATGAATTTTTTTCCAGTATATGAAAATAATTTCTTAAATAATTAAACATAATTTTCTCCTTAATTGACACATTTCTACCATACAATTTGGTTAATGTGACATACTACTAATACAATTTTTTTTGACATTATAATTTCATCAATCTCTATAATAATTCTCTACTCTTATTCATTTTCCAAACATAAGAATTCCTCTTAATTTATTCGCTACCACACCATACAAAGTTTCCAATTTAGCACAAAAAGTGACACAATCGATGTACTAACTTTTGCACATAATTTTTCATGCTACTAACAAATGTTCCTTCACATAATTTATAGCCACAATCATATTGCACACAACTTAAATTTTACTAATAACAACACACATAACTTGCATATCAATAAGTTAATCAATTAGAGATCATCTTTTCAATTAAAATGTTCATTCTTATTAGTCATTTCCATGCATTATTTTGATAATTAAATCTAGCATGCATTCCTATGTTAAAAATAGGAAAATTTACCCACCTTGTTGAAGAAAAGAACAATTAGCAAACTCCTAGACGAATGTCCTTGCAACGAGACGCTCCTCCTCCTTGAATGCCGCACTCGAGCCTCCAAAAGCACCAAAACCGAGAGCTCCTTCCCTTTGAATGCCGGCCTCTTCTCCTTTTGTAGTTGCAAGCACCACTCCCACACACAACTCAATCTTTTATCTCACAAAAATTACTACTAGGTAATATAATTGGACTATAGGTTTGGAAATATTAATAGGCACAAGGATAACTAACCATGGAGGGGGGGGGGGGGGTATTTATACTAAAAATCAAGGGAAATAGATGGCTAGGATTGAAGTAGGAGTTAGGAACCAATGGTGGAGATTTAAGGAGGAGTTACACAAACTACCCATGATGAGTAACCACCACACCATGATCCCCATCCAAAATTTGAGTTACCCTCCAAAAAGAAGTGATCCCGGCCTCCTAAGGGAAAGTGCACTTGCACGTGTACGTGCAATGCACGTGCAAGCATTTGGTCTCCAAAAATTGTACATTAAATTTTGTATAAAATAAAATAGTCTTTCAAATTGTATTCTACATGACAAGTTGTATAAAAATAGATTAATCCATGGGCTTTAGTTTATGGGCCAAAATAGTTATTTTAAAATAAAATAAATGAATTACATTTTGGGCTTTTTAAAAGAAAAAGGCTTTTTAAAAAAGGCTTTTCATCCATTTAAAAGAAGGCTTTTGTATAAAATAATAAAAAGCACATATTAAAATATCTTTACTCATCTTGATGAAAATATTAACCAAAATATTGCACGTGCACACTACGTGCAAAATAAATAATTTTTCATTAAATGAAAAATCGGGGCATTACATTCTTAACCTGTGAAAAGACACAGCCCATATCCCTTTGACAGAAAGAGTCATCACTGGTTATCACAGCCTAGTGCTGGCCCTTAGAGCAAATCGGATTATAGGGAATCACCCCTAATACCAACTTGGTCATTAGGCTGAAAGTAAAGAGAACTTAATTAATAACAATTACTAAAAAAGTGATTTTCAATCAAATTATGCACGATGTTTAACGAATAGTTGATCCCTAACTAGTCTGTCAAAATGATAACCTAGTGAGTCGATATTCAGCAGCTGCCACCACTTCTGTTGGTCTTCGACAAAAATCCTTGGTCCGTGACCCTCAGCGAGTGGTACAACGGCGACCAAGGAATGCCTTTTACGGCAATTACTTACAAACATGACACCCAATTATTGACAGACAAAGGTTATCAAACACAAGTAAACATACTCAAAACGTGATAAAATCAATAACTTGAGTATAGCAATGCTACTAGCTCACAAATTCAAAACTTGGAGTAATGCAAAGTAAACACTCCACTTAAAGGCCTAGATCTGTCATGATATTAGAAAAATTATAACTTCTAAAATACAATTTGGAATTGCATGATCTTACCCATTCTGGAAAGCTAAGACTCTATACTACAAGTCTCTACTTAACCATTTCTTCAGATTCAGCCATCTAGATGCTATAAAAATTCTATATATTTTCAGCTGTGCACTTCTTCGCTGCAAATGCTGCATTTTGCCAATAACATAAAAACTTGCTCACTTATCAGAATTACGCGATCTTGGATTCTATAGAAAATTGGAAGTGTCTACTACAACTTCCTAGTTGATCACATCCTCAAATTCATACATTAAAACACTGGAAATCCCTATTTCCCATTAGGTGTACACAGGAAAAAGAGTTACTCCACAAAAACAAGGTCTTTTTAGTAGTTTCTATCCCAAACTTAGAAAAATCATATCTTTCAAACCACAAACTGAAATTGCATGATTCAAGATGTTTTGGAAGTCTAAGACTCTCTACTACAAGTCTTTAGTTGATCATTTTTGCAGATTCTAAACATACAATTCCAGAATTTCACAAGTTCACAGCCTAACCAACTCAGAGCTGAAACTGAACATAGTCCACTCAAAATTCGATATCAATTCAACCATATGTCCAATACTTATGAAATTTTAGATTAAGTAACTAGACATATACAAGTCTAACATATTCAAAAATTATATTCAGATTCTTAACATACAGAAAGTTATAACCTTTTAAACTCAACATAAAAATTCCTTCTGTTTTCATACAGGGTGCCTACCTCCTTTTACAAACTATTTTTAAAACCCCATCAAATGTTGTCCATAAATTCTGAAATTTTAGAAACATGATCTAGACACATACCACATACTACAGTAAAACTTTCATTGCAAGATTATGCACCAATAAGTAGTTATCACTTAATGAACTTCAATTCTAAAACAGAGCTGAACCAGCTTTTCATTCTGGACTAGTTGCCAATCCATATTTTTTTTGAAGTATCAATCAAACTCATAAAAATGTGAAATTTGAAACTGTGGTTTTCAACACATTAAAGAATCTCTGGTAAAAATTTGGGCTTAAAATACCCTAACAATTCCGAGATATGAATTTTGGAAAAACATTCAAATTTGATAAACATAGCAGTTTTCTACTGCTCACTGCTCCGAAAAGAAATATTTGTATGAGCTACTAAATAAGCCCCAAAAAATATGAAAATAAAAAGTTGCCCTAGACTCATAGTAGAATATGCCATAAGAATTTTGGTTCAAGATTCCAAACCATTTGCACCTTAGAAATTCCTAAGCTTACAACATCACATGCATTCTCTTCATAGAATCTAGATATAAAAATTTGCACTTAATGATCAAGCTCAAATTGTAAAACTCAGAAATTATTCATGCATTTCATCAAGCTACTCTCATTTACTCCTACTCATAAGAATCACATAAAAGAATAGCAAAAAAAATACTAATAGAGTTGAGAACACCCACTAAAAAATCTTCAAGCTTCTTGCTTGCCAACTTCTCCTCCTTGCTACTCCTCCTTGGCTTCCTTCTACCTTGAGCAACCTACAAAACAATTGAAAACCTTTTCTCTCTTTCTTTTTCTCACTCTCTTCCTTCCTTACTTTTTTTTATGAACTAGGAGTGAAGAAATGAAGAAGTAAGGAAATGAAGAAAGGTAGAAAGATACAAATGAGAAGAAGAAGAGGGGGGGTTATTTGGCCGGAAATTGGGTAGGGGATAGGTGGAGGTTGGAGATGAGGAGGTGAGGGGTTAGTGTGATGAAGGGTGTAAATGAGAGCCAACACACACAAGATCTAGAGAATTCTTGGTTCTTCTCATTTCTACAAGAAGATCACACATGGGGTTGACCATTGGATCTCATCAATAATCAACCTAACACTAATCATGTGGTAGGGTTCCAAACCCTAAGTTAGGTTTTCTAACCCTAGGTTTAGGTCAAAGAACTCTAACCCTAGGTTAAACAAACTCTAACCTGAATGGAAAACAATGTATGATTATTTATAATTCAAATTAATATGTATATCCATAGCAAAATACATTTAAATATTTAAATCATAAAATCTATACGGACATATTCACATTCAAAACAATTATAGATCGTTAAACTGTTGCTTTAGTTTTACTTCTTGTAAAACCTTCCATGTTTTGTACCATTACTATTTTGAGCTATATATTTTTTTATCGGGCTGGAGTCGGTTGACTCTATCCGCTTACATCAAAAAAAAACAATTATAGATCGTATACTATATACGATCCAATACAATCCAATCAAATATATATATAGATATCTATCTATATACTTAAAATTAAGATAATTTGAATTTATAAAAAATATATGTTTATAAAAATTATTATTTTCCCGAAGATTGTCTTGTTAAAACAATCGAGGAAAATCCATAGTTTAATTGAGAAGATATCCTGAGTCTTTCTCATCGGTTCAGAGTAACTAATATATCTGAAATTTCTCAATTAAAACTAATAATTATCAGAAAAGAGAAATATATAATCACGTGCAATTCTCAACTATGCACGGATTATAATACAAAATAGTTATATGCTATTTTGCGGAGTGTTACAAAGAAATCATTAGTTGTATTTGCCGTAATCATGATTTGTTCGCTTGGACGCCATTGGACATGCCGGGAATATCCGAGGATGCCATCATGCACAAACTGAGTGTGCACCCAGACTCCAAACCTATACAACAGAGACGTAGAAAGTTTGCCCTTAAAAGGGAATAAGCGATGAAGGACAAGGTCGAAAAACTCCTCTCTGTCTGATTCATCCAAGAGGTCAACTACCTGTAATGGTTGGCCAACTATTATGTTTCGAGGGTAATCTCAGATTATATACACAGCAGAAAATTACAAAAAAAATATCAAAACCAAGCCATGGATCCATGCAAAAACCATAATTCGTGTTTATGTGTTATATCTTGAAGATGGATCTGCTGTCTCCACAGTATGCTGATCACAACACTACAATATTGCGATGCCTTTACAGTATCCACACGAACGGATCAAATCAAGCTTTCCCTCACTCCGCAGTTGTAACACCCCAATTTTTTTTTCTTTAACTATAATTTATTCCAATGATCAACAACTTAACCTATTACTCATTACATCATTTCTTACTTAGAAAAATACTCATAGACTTTTATTAAAAAATTTGGCAGAGTTTCCCCTGAAATATTAGCCCTTTTACAGAGTTTCCTTATAGAAATCTGCAAACAATCACACAAATCAATGTACCGTTAATATAATTCAATCCTTCCCAGGACAAATCATTCAACATCACACAGGCAATAATATAAACGGCTCTAGGGGCATAATACCTGATAACAAGTGTAGCTCCCCGAATTTCTAGATTAATAACATAGAAAATACGTGGCACGTTCCCAGTGATCCACTTCAATACAATATTAAACATAACCAACACCACTAAAATTTTCAACATTTATTACAACAAATCTTTTACAGATCACAGCGGAATTCAAATCAAACTCAACACAATAATTTCTTTATTTACAAACCAAATTTATCTCAAACTGATATTACACTTTTACACAAAACACCTAAGAATCAATTTATCTCAAATATGCCTCTAGCATCCAAACCTCCAACTCTAAGCAACAACCTGCAACATGTGAGGCTAGAGATGATCCCTAACCCCCAAAACTAACGGGGTCAGCCATAAATGGTGTGAGAAATATAAAAATAAACAAACCACATAAAAGATCATATCTCACAAATTCTTAAACAACAAGTACTAAATATGAATATGGAAAATACGAAATGACAGTAACATAAAGCATCAAGTGGAGCTAAGCTAAGTGTCATGTGTAGAAAAAAAACAAGAAAACCACATGCATAAAACCAAGCTAAGAAAACACAAGTTCTAAATGCAGACTCTCTAATGCGTACTTGTCGAAGTCTATGCATCCCATTCTACATAGGTTCAGTGCAAGCCCGTAACGTCTTCACTTCATAGGGTTCAATCCCCCGCGTTATGAACTAATCCTAACACGATGACTACTACGAGATAAAGATAAACCATGGATAGTATCTTATGCCCGATAATTCCGGAGATGGATCCCACACCCAAGATATTTCACTTGAATAATTCCGGAGATCATCCCACACCGAAACATTGACACGGCACCACAATATACCACATGTGCTTCACCTCGACTTCGATAATTCCGGAGATAAATCCCACACCACAATAGTTACCGTGATAATTCCGGAGATTGTCCTACACCACATGACTGTGATAATTCCGGAGACATATCCCACACCACTAATAATCTGCTGTGATAATTCCGGAGATTAAATCCCACACCGAAAGCCATATTGAGGTTCTTGACTCATGTTCCCGTTCGTCATATCACCACTAGTGCCTGTCCTTAATATTTTATTTGGGGTTAATTAATTACTTAACGAATCTCCTAGAGTGGTACACCCTACCGGCCTAAATTCAAATCCAAATAACTGAAATGCCTCATTGGGCCTCAACAAATAACTCAACACCGGTATACTAGGGTCACACGCCTCTAGAGACTCAAACTCAAAAGTCTAAACAAGGTTCCACTAAACAAGGTGGCTCAACTAAATGTCTCAAATGAAATACTTATCTGAATATCTCAAGGTCAATTGCTTAATCATGTACTGAACTGAATGACAAGTATGTACTAAATTATCTGAGAAACCAATCATTCGAATTAACACTGAAGTTTACAAATATCCTTCAGTATCAGTCGACTCATACTGATGATCAGTCGACTGTCCAGAGGACCAAATTCAAGATTTTACAAAAATAAACTAAGTCATTTATCAGTCGACTTAGGAAGGGATTAGTCGACTTACCCGAAGTAATTTCCAATAATTTTCTCAAAAATATTCTAAGTATGTAAGTCGACTTAAAGGGTTATAGGTCGACTGTCCAGAAAAGACTAATAATTTTTTTTTACAAAAAATAATTTCTTCAGTGGACCAGTCGACTGCCTATGAGCTAGGTCGACTGTCCAGAACAACTTTTTCAACAATTCTAAAATAAAACATCAGGCTCGTACCAGTCGACTGCACAGTAGGCCAGTCGACTGTCGGACTACAGATTTCAAAGTTAGGTCCGAATAAAAAATCAAAATCCGAAGCTTTCTAATGATCAATGTTAACGAAAATAGTTCGTACTCAGGAAAATAATAAATCTCAACGAATCTTCATCAGGTATATTCATATATATCACTAAAAATATCAATAAGTCAAGATTTAAGTTCTCATGTTCTAATCAAAATTCTTTCATTAGGGTTTTACAAGATCTAAATTCCTTCACAAATCTAAATCAAATCTGAATTATGAATCTAATGTCCAGGTATTCATACACAAATCTCAACATGTTTTTAGTAAACAAATTAAATAGTAAAGACCTACTATCTCATCCACCATTTCTACATGGTTCATACCACATTACAATTTCTATATTGTTCGCAACATCCAATCATTACATCATGATATTTGTACACATAGATCAATCAACAAGACGAATTATAATACTCACAAAACCAAACAAACAAACAAATCACTCACATGAATCAAACACAAAACAATTTCTTTATCTCTCACATAAATCAAAACAACACAACAATTTTTATATATCTCACCTTAGGATTTGAGAATAGTCCACGAAAAGAATCCTCCTTTTGCTAGATCCAAAGTCTCCTTCTCCACCAAAAATAAATCTCCAAAATACTGTGTTTTATCAACAATGACAGCTGGGAGAAAAAATCCCTTAAATATGCCGAATTGATTATTAGGGTTTTACCCTACTTTTGCAAAACAACCCTTTCCAAAATACAATTTGCGTGTATAGATCATTCTTTGGAAATTCCATCAAACTCATTTAAATTAGGATTTTAAAAGAAAATATACATCCCAAATCTCAATCAATACTGTTCAAAACGTCCAGAATATACATTTTGCACTTTAACCCCTAAAAATGTCAAATTTGCAAAAAGGTCCTTCTTTTCTCAAAAATTGCAAATAGCTCCAATAAATTTCAGAAAAATCTGGAAAAATAACAATTAAATCACAAATATTATATAATGATTTTTCATAAAGAAGACTTAATTTTTCAAACTCTCAAAAGGTATTTGCACGTGTTTTGCATGTGTACAAAAGATAGATTTTTCTAAAAATATTCATTAAATCTCCAAAATCGATTTAAATTTATTTTCAAATATAAAAATAATATTTGAAAATACGGGGTTCTACATCACTCCCTCCTTAGAAGAGTTCTGTCCTCAGAACTACTACTAATGAGATCAAACAACATATCATCAAGGAATCAACATCTCATAAATGGTAAATATAATTCAAACAATTGTATATCAAATTGAGAGAAATACAACTCAAACCAAGTACTATCATTCAAAAGAATTACAATCACATAATAGAAATACATTCATACAAACAGTCCAGGGAAATCCTTCTGCATGCGATCCTCAGGCTCCCACGTCGCCTCCTCAAACTGCTGATTCCTCCACAATACCTTGACCATAGGTATCACCTTCCTCCTCATAACTTTCTCTCTACGGTCGACAATCTCAATAGGTCGTTCCTTGTAACTCAAGTTCACCTGTAATCCTTCAGGAATCTCTGCCAACTGATGATTCTGATCTGGCACATACTTCCTCAACAATGACACGTGGAATACATCATGCACTTGTGCCAACTCCTCTGGAAGCTTCAATCTATAAGCGGTCTTGCCAATCCGCTCCATGATCCTGTATGGACCAATATACCTTGGCGCCAACTTGTCTCCCTTACCAAATCTGATCACTCCCTTGGTCGGAGAAACCTTGAGAAAAACTGCATCCCCAACATCAAACTCCAAGTCTCTTCGTCGAGTATCAGCATAACTCTTTTGCCGACTCTGAGCCTCAACTAACCTCTTGCGAATCAGCTCAATCTGCTCTGACGTCTGCTGTACGATCTCAGGACCATACATCTACCTCTCGCCAACCTCATACCAACAAACAGGTGTCCTGCACCTCCTCCCTTACAAAGCCTCATACGGTGCCATCCCAATACTCGCATGGTAACTGTTGTTATAAGCAAACTCAACCAATGCCAAGTATCTCTCCCAACTACCATCGAAATCCATAACACAAGCTCTCAACATATCTTCCAGCACTCGATTCACCCTCTCAGTCTGACCGTCGGTCTGTGGATGAAAAGCTGTACTGAAATCAGTTCTGGTGCCTAAGGCTGCTTGTAGGCTCTTCCAAAACCTTGAAGTAAACCTTGCATCTCTGTCGGAAACAATCGACACAGGAACTCCATGAAGTCTCACAATTTTCCCAATGTACAACTCAGCCAATTTCTCCATCGACCAAGTAATCTTCATGGCTAGAAAGTGAGCCGACTTAGTCAAACGGTCCACAATAACCCAAATCGAGTCATTGCCCTTCGAACTCCTCGGCAAACCTGTGATGAAATCCATACTGATATTCTCCCACTTCCACTCCGGAATGGGTAACGGCTGTAACAAACCTCCAGGTCTCTGATTTTCTGCTTTGATCTGCTGACAAGTCAGACACCTTGCCACAAAATCTGCTACATCCCGCTTCATACCAGACAACCAAAAGTGCTGTTTGATGTCCATGTACATCTTCGTGCCTCCAGGATGAACTGACAACAATGTATTGTGTGCTTCCTGCAAGATACTCTCTCTCAAATCTGCATTATCTGGAACACACAACCTCTCACCCATCCAAAGAACTCCATCTTGGACATGAAACTCTGATAGCTTGCCTTCTGAAACCTGTTGCAGCATCTTCTGAATCTCTGCATCTGATCTCTGACCTTCCAAAATCCTCTCTCTCAAAGACGGCTGCAGCCTCAACTGAGCCAAAGATGCCCCTAAGCCTTGCAATACCACCTCGATACCTGCCTGGTCAATCTCTACTGCCAACTCCCTTCGAGTAGTGATCAAACTTGATAAACTACTCTTCCTGCTAAGTCCATTAGCCACCACATTCGCCTTACCCGGATGATACTTGATCTCGGGACGAAGGTCTTCCAATACCTCCAACCTTCTCTGCCGAAGATTAAGATCCTTCTGCTGATAAATGTACTTCAGGCTCTTGTGGTCAGTGTACATATTAACCTTCTCACCATAAACATAATGCCTCCACAGCTTCAAGGCATAAATGATAGCTGCTAGCTCCAAATCATGCGTCGGATAATTCTTCTCATGCGGACGCAACTGCCTCGAACCATAAGCAATAACCTTGCCTTCTTGCATCAAGACACAACCCAAACCTCTGAGAGATGCATCACTGTAGATATCATAATCCTTCCCAGCTTGCGGCAAAGCCAAGATAGGTGCAGTAGTCAACCTTTCCTTCAACTCAAGGAAACTCTCCTCGCACTTATCTGTCCACACAAATGCCACACTCTTCCGGGTCAAACCTGTCAAAGGAACGGTAATCTGAGAATAACCCTGGATAAATCTCCTGTAGTATCCAGTTAATCCCAAGAAACTCCTGACTTCCTTCACAGACGTCGGCCTGGGCCAATCCTTCACTGCTTCAACTTTCTGAGGATCAGTAACTACTCCCTCCTTAGAAAGAATATGCCCAAGGAAAGCTACCTCAGACTTCCAAAACTCACACTTCGACAACTTGGCATACAAGCTATGCTCCTGCAATTTCTGTAACACCGCTGTCAAGTGCGTAGAATGCTCCTCCTCCGACTTCGAATACACCAAAATGTCATCGATGAATACTACCACGAAGGAGTCAATAAATGGCCTCAAAACCCGATTCATCAAATCCATAAAAACTGCTGGCGCATTCGTCAATCCGAATGGCATTACCAGAAACTCATAGAGCCCATGACGAGTCCTGAAAGCTGTCTTACTCACATCTTCCTCCTTGACTCGTACCTGATGATACCCCGACCTCAAATCAATCTTCGAAAACACAACTTCTCCTCGAAGCCTGTTGAACAAATCATCAATCTGCGGCAGTGGATACTTGTTCTGAATAGTCACTCTATTCAACTCCCGATAGTCAATGCACATCCGCATTGACCCATCCTTCTTCTTAATCAAACTCATTTAAATTAGGATTTTAAAAGAAAATATACATCCCAAATCTCAATCAATACTGTTCAAAACGTCCAGAATATACATTTTGCACTTTAACCCCTAAAAATGTCAAATTTGCAAAAAGGTCATTCTTTTCTCAAAAATTGCAAATAGCTCCAATAAATTTCAGAAAAATCTGGAAAAATAACAATTAAATCACAAATATTAAATAAAGATTTTTCATAAAGAAAACTTAATTTTTCAAACTCTCAAAAGGTATTTGCACGTGTACAAAAAATAGATTTTTCTGAAAATATTCATTAAATCTCCAAAATCGATTTAAATTTATTTTCAAATATAAAAATAGTATTTGAAAATACGGGGTTCTACAACAAGCAAGATATGAATTGAAAACCAAAAATTCTTTTGAAAACATATATGATTTTTAGTAAAACTTTAGAAAAACCTTTTCAAAAATCAACCACAGAACCCAATACACCACAACGAGGTGGCTACGGGCTTTCATACTTCATCACAGCACTATATCTATCTTTACACCTTACATTTATACACATAATCTACTATAATAAAAAATAATACATCAACTTCCTCCATTTCTCCATATAATAAATACATATAAATATAATCCATTTTACTACAAGCAAATGTGTAACTACCAAACTACAACACTAGCTCACCTCGCAGCTATCAAACCTACAGGAGAGTTATGGTTGTCCACCCTCAGGGAGGGACTCTTCTAACCCCCAGAAAACAACAGGGGTTAGCCATGTCTGGTGTGAGTTTAATTTACTGGTTTAGCAAATAAGTTAAACTGTATAAAGAAAATAGAATGAACGTACAAATATCAAGATAATAAAATTCAACCTGAAATCTGAACATAAAAACATCATAAGTGCGACTTTATATCGAAGTACTCTTCTAAATCTGCACCCATTTACATATCCATAACCACTCTCACTACCTTGAAGTTGTGCCTCGGCGGGTAGTTCCCACCATTTCCATGGAAATAGCGGGCGGGTAGTTCCTCGGCACAATTCCAAGGCATATCAACTTATATCAACTCATATCACACTTATCTTTAGTTATAAAATCATTTCACTATTCATCACTTAACACACATCACTTTATGCATCATACTAATATCACATATGACTTTACTTTACGTTGATATATATTATATCATACATACAACTTTCTTTACTCCTCATATTCTTTTCCATACCACAATTTTTTCGAGTTATTCACATTAATTTTTACACATATAATTCCTTCATGATTAATCTCATATATGTCACATCATATCAATTCATGTAGATAATTCCTTCATTTTATACTCTGATACATAACACTATATTAATTCACATATATAATTCTTTTACTTTTCATATTTAATCACATACATAATGTTCATCTTTTCATGAATATCTGCATATCACTATTACTTTATTTTCATATATAATTACATAATGCAATTACCTCATTTTTCATACTTATTTAACCACACACTTCATTCACCATTCATTTTCATTCCGTAACATCAGACTCATTCAATCTTATAACATCTTCATATATATACTCATTACATACTTCACATTTATTCAATCATATATTATCACATCCATTTTCATAGCATCTCATCACATGTATTTATTTTATTGCATATCATCACATTCATCTGTTTTCATCATATCTTATTCATATGCATTCAATCTCATAATATCACATTCATTCATATCTTATAACACATAGCATAACATCTTGTAATACATTAACTTTCATTCTCATTATATGTTACAATTTATATTCTCTTCATTCTGATTTCATTATAAAAATTATTTTGATGCTCATTCTCAGTTTATCATATATTTTGCTTTATAATTCATTCTCATCCCATCATACAACTTTAGTTACTACTCATTATTATCAATAATATATCTTACTTTCATTTTCATTTACATCCCATTTTACAATTTACTTTACTATTCATTTCCATTTCACAATACAACTATCACATCAACAACCCGACGATTCACCTTGGGAGTTGTGCCAAGGCAGGTAGTTCCCACCATTTCCATGGAAACAGCGAGCGGGTAGTTTCTCAACACAATTTCCAGGTGCATCAAACTCATTTCGAATTAGATTTTATTTTATCAACCATTCTTATCACATAATACCACTTACTTTTAATATTCGTTGCATAATTCACTTTACTATACATTTCAATATCATAATACATCTTCTTCACTTTCATTCATATAATGCATAATACATTTTCTTTACTTCTCATATTCATTTCCATAATGGAATTTCTTCATTTTATTCATATTAATTCACACACATACTTCTTTTACTTTTTCATTCTTATTTCGTATTATACACTTTCTTTACTTTCTCATTCATTTCATATCATTCACTTTATTTACTTTCTCAATCTCTACGCTTTATTCTCAACTTATAATACACTTGCTTTAATTTCCAATTCTCATTTGATTTCACATGCTTTCTTTACTATCTCATTCTCATTTCATTTTACAATTATTCATTTTATTAATTTGCCGACCAGTGAGCCACAGTATCCCACTATACTGAAAGCCGACAGCCTAGTAAACACGCAGACCTCTGCTCACCCCCCCCCCCGGGGGATCTTACGCGTTCGAGGCTACGTTTTCCTCCCAGCCTATGCTAGCGAGGGAAGCACGCACCCCAAGTAGAACTTGGGTACTTCCTCCCAACCGAAGCCAACGAGGAAAACACGCACCCCAATTAGAACTTAGGTGCTTCCTCCAAGCCGAAGCCAGTGAGGGAAACACGCACCCCAAGGCCGATAGCCTGGGTAATAATCACGCACTGCAGACAAGCTGGGTAATAACCGGGCTACAAGACGATAGATTGGGCGATAAAAACACGCACCCCAAACATTGTTTGGGTAATAACCACGCACCCAAGCCGGTCCTTGGGTATTATGAGGTCTAGCCCAAACCCCCAAGATTTCTGTAGGTACTGGTCAACAAAATTTATTCTTTATTATTGTTTTTTTTCCATTTCATCTTTTCATCTCATTTTATCATCATATAACATCTCATCTTTTATTTCAATAAATTTTTACATCTTTAACATTTGCCATGAGAATTATTATATGATTTTATTATCACTTATCATCTCATCTTTTATCTTAACATATTAACACATGTTCGGTGTTCACCATATTAATTATCTTCTCATATCACACTTTTGCATACACAATTTTATTTAACTTATAAAACCATCACATCATATTATTACATATCATGAATGCACAATATTATTAATTATGTCACATCCTCACATATTATGAGTATACTGTATTATTTAGTTTACTACATCATGTTATCACACATTAATTTCACCTCAAACATCTCTATATCATACATATACAAATTCATAAATTTCATCATTTATCATATCACCTTTCTTTTTACCCATATATCATAAATATACACCATATAAGTCAGCACATCATAACCCCATATATATATATATATATATATATATATATATATATATATATATATATCATTTCTATTTATTACCCGCATATTATACGTATATCAACCCCCCCCCCCCCCCCATTTTACTTCATATTACCATACATAAACCCAATATATCCCAAATTCACCAAATAATCTAAATCATGTAAATTCATCATATAGCACAAATTTTAACTTATTCAAATTCTGTATTTTCTAGAATATCTTTAACCCATAACTCACAGGGATTTCTACTATCAATTTGTATCAATTACTACTCCTATTACCTTTTAATTACTAAGCCCCATAATTATTGTCCAATATAGTTTCTATCTCCTACCTACAAAATCTATCACTTCTCTTATAAAGAGAATTGCCTAGTCTCCTTATTATGCCATTCCACAGCCAAAAATTTGCAAATCATTCAATCACATACAATTTAAATAAAATCTAACTTACCGTAGGGTTGATGAGCACCCTATTATATATTTCATCACAATGCCTCATATCACTTCACCATTTAATCTCCATGATAACTCCGTATATATATATATATATGTATATATCCTTTATACCTCCAAATATAAATATATCTCCTTTATATTATCTCCTTACTATAAAATTTCTCATTTATAACATGAATTTCTCCTTTATAACATAATTTCGCTTTTATAATATAATTTCTCCTTGCATCATAAATATATATTACTCCATTAGTTTATAAGCATATACACGCCATCCATATCATACATACACGCCATCCATATCATACATACGATTGCACAACTCCATACATATACACGCCTTTAAGATTATGTATATAATACACAACTCTCGCCACAAGGGTACATAACTATATTTATATCACATATGCATAAGCATAACTTTAACCGTATAATATCGTCAATGTGTAATATATATATATATATATATATATATATATATATATATATATATATATATATAATAATAATAATAATAATAATAATAATAATAATAATAATAATCTATATAATAAAACACAAAGAAAGCTATCAGGTGGCTCACATTCAATCTATCCCTAAATCAATGGACCAGATCTGCTCTCACAAAACATATTTTCCCGCCCGATTTCAAAACTCTATCTCTCTCTTCCCGAAATAAGTCAATAACCCCCCCCTTCTCACTTTCTCACTGTATCTCTCTTCCCTCTCTCTCTCTCTCTCTTTTTTTTCGAAATCTCCCCTCTCTCTTCCACCGCTCTCTCTCTCTTGGAGGACGGGATTGGGAGAGACAAGGGGCTTAACGGCACCGGAGCCGGCGATCTTGAGGCGGTTGGAGGGTCTGTGCTTCGCAAGGAGGCTGAGCCCCATGGCAGACCGGCGCTGGAGGTCGAGGGAGGAGAGGGAGGAGGTTAGGGTTTGGATGACGTCATCGGAGGAGGAGAGGAGGGAGAGGCGGCAGATGCAACCGAAGATCAGCTCCTTCTTCAAAACCCATCAAAACTTACCTCAAATTTCTGATCAAATCTACAAAAATGGCAATTATTTTATGAAGACGAAGTAAGCCACCTCCTCACCCCCTCACTCTCTTGCTTCCTCCATTTCTTGATTCCGCTTTGAAATTCGCGTTGCAGATCCGCAAAATCTGCATATGCGGAGATCTAGGGTTTGCGACGTCGTCGCGCGATCGGACGGTGAGAATCTGGGCGCCGGATCCGGATAAGAAGAACGAATTTGTTTGCTCGAAAGTTCTGGTGGGACACTCAAGCTTCGTTGGCTCGATCGCATGGATTCCGCCGAACGAGAGGTTTGCAGAAGGGGCAGTGGTGTCGGGAGGGATGGACACGATGGTGCTGCTGTGGGATTTGAGGACGGGGAGGTGGCGGAGAGGATGAAGGGGCATGGGTTGCAGGTGACCGGGATTGCTGTGGATGATAATGGGTTGCAGGTGACCGGTCATCGTCGATTGATTGGTAAGATTTTTGTGGAGAGTTGTTATTGAACTGTTGAATTGTAAGGAGTAATAGGTAGAAATAAGAGCAATAAGGCACACTGTCATATATGTGGGGAAGTGGTGTAGATAAGTTACTTTGTTTTGATCCCACAGAGGCCTTGATAACATACAAATGCCGGGACCCAAAACCCAATTCCATCAGGTAAACAATTTCATACTTATCAGTTGATACCTATCAATTTTTTTGTTCCTGTAAACTGAATTTAATCCCTGACCAAATTGATCAGGGGATCCCCTTTCATTCCCTGACTTTCCTCGAGTAGAAATTTGGCGTTCATTTAGAGAAGGTTGATTTGTATATAACCAGTTGTAAAACACTTCCTGGAGCTTTCCTATATGAAAGAGAAAAATGATAGATTTGCTATATGGAATTGCATTCAACATAAATCCAAGAGCCAAACAGAAGAAGTTGGGAGAAGTCTCTTTTTGGCGTTCATTTATTAATCAAAACCACTGCTTATCAAATTTAAGACAGAGTACTTGCCTCCAATTTTTTATGGGAGAAGTCTCTTTTTGATTACTTGAGCTTTTATCTGTTTTCGATACTGATAGCAATAAAATCTACACTTGAAGTGATTCACTCTGCTGTTGCTTTATGCATATTTCTGGGTAGAGGGCATTCATCATCTGGCTGATGAAACTATGTTCTTAATTATTTATTTTCATTTGGAATTAGTTGTGGTCATTGGATCATGTTCTCAATGTTTTTGGTGGAAGGGATATAGAAAAGTTGATCGAGATATCATATCTGTTTGATTTACCATATTTATAACTGAAACATGTTTGTTATCCTGGATTATAAATTCATTCCATCCGAACAGGGTTTATTTCTTAATTCATTTATTATAATATCTTGCATGAACTCTCCAAACTGAATTCAAAACATGTTCACGAATTTTGATATAGTGATAAATGTTTGGGGTTTATTCACTATTTCTTCAATGCAGGAGTTCAAGGGAAACTACACCTTGCAGTCTGATTTAGAGGGATTGCGAACCTGTCAGGACTCCTGGGTTGACCACCAAGCGGACCACCACCTCTGCCACCAATTGGATGATTCAGAGCCCACCACAAAGAAAACTCCCAACCTCCCATCTCCCAACCTCCCGTGAAATGGATGAGTTCTTTTCTGTGGCAGAGGAATTGATCAGTATGCAACTTTTTGCCAAATCATTTATTGCTTCAATTCAAATTGCTCTGTGTGTGGATTTATTTATGTGCGGGGAGATGAAGAGGATGAGATGGTTCACAAGGCATTCCATTCCATACGGACTACTACCAGGGAATTCAATTTAAGGTTTACATTTCACTCCCTAATTTCTGAGACAATGTATTTGACTTTGAATGCATCTATTATAATGTAGGCTAATTTTATAGTTTCTAAAATCAGGGTTGGTGCAATGAAAGAGTGGTACTCGGATGTAGCACCAATGGGGATCGCATCGTGTTGGTGGTAGATGGTGACTCTCCTAAGAAAAAGCTAAAGGTACATTTCAGTTGTGTAAAATTTTGGCCATTGCGAAACATTTCTACAGTGAGTATAGTTGAAAAATCCGGCTGTTGGGACGGATGATCCTACAAGATATAAAAAATAAACAAAGATGTGCATATATTTAACTTTTTACAACTGCTGCATCGTTCACGGAAACGTGCCATAGGCACATGTCCACGGGAAAACCTAGTAATAATAATAAAACACAAAGAAATTTATCAAGTGGCTCTCCTTCAATCCCCCCAAAATTAAAGGCCCAGATCTAACCTCACAAAATACATTCCCCCCCCCCCCCCCGCAAAGTTTTCCCCCAAAACATAAATTCAAATCCCCCCACTCAAAATAACCCATTTATTTATTTAATCATCTCTCTCTCTCTCCCTTATTCAAAAAATTTAAAAAATAAAAGTTAAAAAAAAAATAAAAAATAAAAAACCTAAATACTTAAAAACTAAATAAATTTAAAATTTAAAAACTTTAAATATAATTCAAAAATATCATCAACTTATAAAAAGTTTAAAAATTTTTTAAAAATTAAATTATTAAAAATTTTCTAAAAAAAATTTTAAATTAAAAAATTAAAAAATTTTAAAATTAAAAAATTTAAAAATTTAAAAATTAAAAAATTAAAAAATTTTAAAATTAAAAAATTTTAAAATTAAAAAATTAAAAATTTTTAAAATTAAAAAATTAAAAAATTTTAAAATAAAAAAATTTAAAAATTAAAAATTTTAAAATTTTGAAATTGTGAAATTTTAAAATTTTGAAAATCTCAAAGCAAAACCAAATCCAAATCCAATGTCGAACCCCAATCAAGAGGTCATCACCGATATCTGATCCCCTGCTGATTCCGTATCGGTGACTCCCCTCCACCAAATCGAGCGCAAATTTCTAGCTACTCCGTATCAATGACTCCCCTCTACCGAATCGAGAGCATCTATATGCGATGCGACGACTCTAATTTAATCTCATTAACCGAATTCTCATTCTAAGTTTTTATTTTGTGCGCAGGGGATTACTTAGTTTTTTGCTGACTCGAATTTTGTGTGTGGATGGGATCTAAGTTTAGAGAGGTATGATTATTTTATTTTTGGGTTTAAAAAATTTTAATTTAGTAATTTATTTGATGAGTTTTTTATTGGTTTTGATTTAAGGTGTACGCAAGTGAGAGATGGATTATTTGGTGGCCTCAATTTGGGCTTCCAAACCATAGCAGGACAGGTAAGCTGACCAGCAACCTAAAATAACTTGGCAAATATGCAACATTAATTTCTTTACTACAGAGAAAATACTATCGTGAAGTGTTCCCTTCACTGGTTTTTAGAAATCATGGATAATTTAACATATAAGAACTTTTAGTGTATGTTTGGATATATAGGATTGGGATGACTGGAGTTTACCAGTGAAGGGTGCAAACTGTCCATTCAAGAAAGTCAGTAAAGTAAATTTGTTATTTATCCATTTTTTTTATTTTTTATAAAGGTGTAATGCGGAGACAAAGTGGAGATAAAAGAAATGATTAGTTTGGATTAGAGTTTTGAGAACTTCATGTATTTCATTTTGGTTGAAATAATAATAAGAGTTTTTTTAATTGTAAACTGAGTCTCAGACAAAAAAATGTTCAGATTATTGGTATTGTAGATACCTTCACACCTGCACATGCGTTATCATTGTATTTAGACATGCTCATAGTGGTTATGGGATTAGAGTAAGCTCTATAAAACCTATATGATAATGTCCTTGCATAACGATTACAAGCATCTAAAAGGGATGCTGAAGTTAAAAAAAAACTCTTTGCAGTGTTTCTAACAAACTATATGCATTCCAGGTACGTTCAAGCTAATGATCAAGAAGGCGATGGTTGAGCTTAAAGGTAGATATACTGCTTCCTTATATAACATGTTTGCTACTTCAATTAATTTGCTGGACCTCCAAAACTATTTTATATAATCAAACCAGGTGCACCGTTCCGAAGACGTGCCGTAGGCACGTGTCAACGGGCAAACCTAATATACATACATACATACATACATACATACATACATACATACATACATACATACATACATATATATATATATATATATATATATATATATATATATATATATATCCCATGATATCTTCTTATATCCTCTTTATCCAATAAAATACACAACTTTATAAATATAACCTAGTCAATATATTTATATATCTCCCGTAACACACATCTATATAATAAAACACAAAGAAAGCTATCAAGTGGCTCTCCTTCAATCCCCCCAAAAATTAAAGGTCCGGATCTAACCTCACAAAACATATTTTTCCCCCTAAAAGTTTCCCCCCAAAACTCAAATTCAAATCCTCCACCCAAAACAACTCCTATATTTATTTAATTTATTTAGAATTCAAATCCTCCCGTAACTCTAAGAAGCTGATTCGATAAACCAATGCTAGCATACTGAATAGCACACTCAAATTAACTAAAACCCTTTAAAAATTTCTCAAATGGGTTAAGATTTGAAAAGGGATTGAAAACCCAAAGCTTGGGTTTCGCTCACGGTGGGGTTTCGGTCGAAAGGAAATGGGGAAGGGGTTTCGATTTGACGAAGTGAAGAGGTGGGGAAAGAAGAAAAAAATTATGGAAAATTAATTATAAGCCCCCTTACCAAAAATTTCTTTTAGGTCCCTCAAATTCTCTTTTTCATCATAAATTTCAATAAAAATCGCTCCACCAAATAAATAAGTTGATTAAAGAATATATATAATATAAAATTGCATATTTATGCATAATAATAAAAATAACAATAATATTTTATCAATAAAAGAAATACAAATGACTATTTTGAAATTATTAAATAGAGGAGTGTTATAGTGGTGCTAGCTGCGGAAAGGGATGTTCCTTACGATCTCTCTCTCACAATTTCTGTGACGGCTAGGGTTTTTTCATGCATTACTTTTCTACAAATACGTATCATATATATAGGTGCAGAAAATCAACCCTAAGAGAGTAATGAGGTTGTTGGACTCACAATCTGACTTGATTCAGATTCGTGTGTGCGCCTTTGAACTTTAGTCAGCCCATTTACTCTAATTAAATGTCCAACCAATGTCAGAAGTTCAAGTCTTATCTAGATCCCCAATTAAATTCATCTTATGAATTTAAATCCCAATTTCGATCCATTCTAAGTGTGTGACCCTGTAGGTTCCCACTGCGTTGACAGTAAAACTAAAATCGTAAACAATGAGCGGTATCTAACAATACATCACTGCTACTCAAGTAACGGAAATGTTAGTGATTTGACATAACCTATCTGTGATCAATGTTACCATGTATTCTACTTCCTTTGTCCAGATATCTTAGTTGACCACAACGCATAGAGCGTGTCACCCTTGTATTGTTCAAGCTTTGGTTTCGTGATGTTCGAGTAGACTTACTGAAACAAATGAGCTTAATATCTCATATTAAATTATTTGAGCATGGCCATGCATTTTGCAGTCGCACTCAATCAAGGGGCCTATAGATATCACTCATGTTATGTAAGAGGGACAAATCCTATCTAAGTCACTCACATCCTTCCGCATGATTTGTAGTATATCCAATAGTCGACTTTATAATCAATCTATTACAGGCAACGTTTGACAATATTAAAACATATAACTTCTCATGTGGGGAACTGTAGTAACTTCAAGTCAAAGAACTATATACACCATGGTCACTGTGAGAATAGCTTATGACACTCACGTAACGATCCATGCAGCATTCTCATAGTGGGTCAGTCTAGTACATTGTTAGTCTAATATGTACCCATGTGAAGATTTGATATCTCATATCCTTGACCCAGGAGATATGGTCATTAGTCTATGCACATACTAGTCTCTATGTATTATTGTTGTCCTAATTTACAATAATACTTAATTAAGGATATTTAAGAATAGTGTTCTGATTACAACCAATAGGATCTCACAACCAAGTCATGCACTTGATATCCCATGGTATTGAACATACTATTTCCAAGGACTTTATTATGTTTATTTAATCACAATAAACAACACAATAAATAAAATACCTCATAAAGAAATAAATATCATGATACAATGTAAACTAGTAATGTCAATACACAACTGGCCTTTAGGGCATACACCAATACCAACGTCGTGCTAGTAAAGAAGTCAAATGGCAAATGGAGGGTGTGCATCGAATATATCGACCTCAACAAGGCTTGCCCAAAAGATCCGTTTCCCCTTCCCAGCATCAACACACTGATCGACGCCACATCCGGGCACGTGTTGTTGAGCTTCTTGGATGCCTATTCCAGTTACAACCAAATCCGGATGTATTCCATGGACATTCCGAAGGCAGCCTTGGTTACTGACCAAGAGCTCTACTGCTATAAGGGTCATGCGATTTAAATTGAAGAATGCGGGTACTACCTGTCAGAGGCTAGTTAACCGGGTCTTCAAAGAACAAGTAGGTCAGAATATGGAGGTCTATGTCAACAATATACTGGTCAAAAGCCTCCAAGGCAGAGACCATGTAAGGGACATGGAGGAAGCCTTCGTGGTCCTAGGGAGCACAATATTAGACTCAACCCCTCTAAATATGCCTTCGGAGTTACTGCTGGAAAGTTCCTCGGCTTTATGGTCAACTAGCGAGGAATAGAAGCAAACCCTGAGAAGATTCAAGCCATCCTGGACATGGACCCTTCGAGAAATATCAAGGAAGTACCACGCCTTACCGATTGCATTGTAGCCATCGGTCGTTTCATTTCGAGGTCGAGGAAGAAGTCCTTCCCTTTCTTCAAAGCCCTCCGGGGAGTGAAGAACTTTTAATGGGGAGATCCTCAACAACAAGCTTTTGACCAGCTCAAAGAGTAAGTTGCCAATCCCCCTCTTCTCAGCAAGCCAGAGCCCCGCGATGTGATATACCTCTACTTAACAATTTCAAAGCAGGCTCTAAGTGCGGTCCTTGTTAGGGAAGAGGAGGGGGCTCAGAAGCCCATCTACTATGTCAGTAAAATCCTCCATGGCACCAGAGCACCGCGATGTGCTATACCTCTAGTAGAAAACTTCCTCAAAATCCTCTCTTACAGAGCCTCAAAAGAACCATCTTATCAAAGTGTCAAAACTGACTGAGTTATGTACAGTACATGCTAAAATATCCATCATAAATCACATACTGATCAAATAGTCACCAAATATTCATCACAGAAACCAGACAACATAATGAGTAACATGCAAAAAGTTTCATATCCAAATTCCAAGTGATCAATGAGTTCTCCCTGTTTTAAACATGCATAAAAATCCAGCTGTTCTTCAGTTACATTCTTGATTACTGTTGATTAATTAATTTTGAACATGCATGAAACTTCATCCAAATAATTTCATGATTTTTCCACAGAGTCTAGATTCATGTAAGGACTCATGGTAAAAATTTCAGACATAGATCACAAGCCAATTAATTATAAGAATTCCCACAAGCTCAGTTATCACAATAGACAGATCGTGTTCCTGCCTTACGGCATAGTCCTCAAAATGGATTTTATTAAAATATCAAATATCATCAGAAAATTTCGAAATAAATCATGCATCTTTTAGACATATATGAAACCATCTTGTATAATTTCATCATCAAATTCCAAGTAGTTTGTTCTCTGGAAATTCGTAAAAATGACATGCGGATCATGGTTTTCTGTTTTAGTTTCAGATTTCTACCAATCTACTCTTAAACAACCATTCTCAACTACTACTACTCATGCATGAAAGAAATTAAACAAGAATGAACAAGAACAAGTTTAGAGAACTCCCCACCCTGAGTTGGCTTGAGAACATGTAGTTTGCCTTGAGCTTGCTCCTCCAAAATCCTACTCCAAGCTTGAGAACTTCTCCTTCTTTTTGCACCTTTCAATTTCTCCTTCTCGTTTTTTTTTTCTGAAATTTCCAGAGCTCAAGAGTACGAAGGAGGGGTTTTTATCAAGAGGAGATTGAGGGAAAGAGGAGGGACAAGGGGGGGCGGCCAATAGGGTAGGGATAGGGGTGAGGTGACCTAGGTGGTTTTGGTAAAAACCATGGTCTAGCTCACTGTTTTGAGACAAGACTTGGGCTGAATTTCTTTGATCTTGATCAAGCTCTAAATGAGAGATGAGATGTTAGATTTGAGTGCATGCAAAGTATACTAATTGTAGTATCATACAATTGTATATTTGCATACGTACCGCACTCAAAACTAGTGTATATACTAGTATCGGTCCTCATTCTCGTGCATTGTCAAGAACGCAACCACCCGCACGAACTGCCCCGCAATCATAAAAGCACTCCATAATTCATACACATATAATCAAAATAGCTACTGCAATATATACATATATACAAACAATATATATATATATATATATATATATATATATATATATATATATATATATATATATATATATATATATATATATATATATATATATATATATACACACAAAAGCATTATATTATCCGGGGTATTACACGCCATTAGCTATAAGCCGAGGATGGCCTTTAAAGGGCATACACTCGCTGAATTCATCACCGAACGCACCATCGCAGAGGACTTCGAGACTCCACAAGAGGAGCCCGTTTAGGAACTCCATGTGGACGGACCATCCTGCAAGGAGGGCAGTGGGGCTGGAGTCATATTAGGCGGCCTAGACAGTTTCACCCTCCAGTATTCACTACGGTTAAGCTTCAAGGATTTTAACAATGAAACGGAGTACGAAGCCCCAACAGCTGGACTCCTAGCCCGGAAGGCAGGGGACAAATGACTCAAAGCGTTCAACGACTCCCATCTTATCGTTAATCAAGTATGCAGGGAGTATAAAGCCCGCGACACCAGAATGGTCAAGTACCTAGCTCAGACCAACCTCCTCTTGGCGGACTTCGAAGTAGCCTCCCTCGTCAGGATCTCATGAGACTTGAATAGTCAGACAGATGCCTTGTCTAAGTTGGCATTGTCCTCATTCGAGGCCCTAGAACGAACAGTCTTGGTGGAGTTCCTCGTTCAGCCAAGCATCGACAAGGAGAATTCTAAAATTCTCTATGTCGACCGTCCCTCCAAGCAACCAAACTGGATGGATCCAATCCTTAACTACCTAAGAAATAAGGCACTCCCCCAAGATGCTTGCGAGACTAGACGGGTCAGGAACAGGGCTAAAAGGTCCGTGCTAGAATCCTCTTCAAGCGCTCTTATACGATGTCTGAAGGTAGACCCTACCTCCGATGCCTAACACTGGAGGAGGCCAAGTATGCGATCGAGGATTCGCACGTGGGGATCAGTAGCTGCTACATGGGCAGTCGGTCACTCGCAAGGAAAATTCTCACCATGGGTATTGTTGGCCAACACTCCTCCAAGACCTGGTCAAAAAGTGTGGCCTATGACAGAGGTTCTCCTCGATCCATCATTTGCCTCAAACAAATCTAAAATCGTTCGCCAGTCTGGTCCTCTTTGCCATGTGAGGGATGGACCTAGTCGACCGTTTACTAAAGCTACTGACTTGAGGTGCTTCCTTATCATAGTTATCGACTACTTCACAAAAAAGGTCGAGACAGAGCCCCTTAACTACTATTACCGAGTATCAGGCCCAACAATTCTTCTCGAAGCACATCATCTTCCGATTTGGGATCCCTCATATCCTCATTACTGACAACGAAATTCAGTTCGCGGGAAAGGGTATCCGCAAATTCTGCAAAGACCTTGCAATTCAAAAAAGTTTCTCCTCCATCGCACACGCACAGTCTAACAGCCAGGTCGAGAATGCCAACTGGAAAATCCTCGATGGTCTCATGAAGTGACTTGAGAAATCTCCCAAGGGACTGTGGGTTGACGAGCTGACCAGCATAGTGTTGTCCTACCACACGAGCAAAAGAATCCCTACAAGGGAGTCGCCCTTTAACCTAACATTCAGAACCGAGACAGTAATTTCCCTGGAAGTCGGATTGCCATCACCACGGATCCTGAGCTTTGACGAGAATTCCAACTCAAACTGCCTCAGGGCCAACCTGGATCTCCTCGATGATGTTCGAGAAATGGCGGTCATTTGAAGAAACATCTACCAACATAGGGTAGAGCAATTTTACAATCAGAAGGTACACCCTACCGACATCAAAGAAGGTGACCTTGTGCTTGGGCGCCTTGAAATATCCGAGCCAAGCAAGAGGGGAAAGCTAGCACCTAACTGGGAGGGCCCGTACAGGGTCTCCATAGTGATCTTCCTGGGCACATACCGACTCGATGACCAAGGGGGCAAGGTACACAAGAGGACCTGGAATGCAAAGCATTTAATGAAATTCCACGAAGACCCCTATGGGTCCGCACTTGTAAAAAGGTCCTCAAAAGCCGATCCATGTACCTTCCTTCAGCTGTCAATGAATATAATATAATTTTCATTCCATATTTCAGTTATCCAGTCACTTGCTATTGGCGCTTGGGGTCAAGGCTCATTCTTTGAAGGAAAATCCTCTTGGGTTTGGCACCCGATGTCGAAGGCTTCAACACCAAAAAAACCCCTCGGGGATGGCATGTAGCGCCCCGAATTTCTAATATGATATCTTAGAAATACGTGACACAATTCCCAGCATCAACTTCAATGTAATATTAAACACAGTCCAAAAACACAGATAATTTTTATTTCAACTTTTATTACAACAATCTTCACAAACACAGCGGAATACAAAACACCTTGAATTACAAACTTTCTTTTTACAATACTTCTTTTACAAATTTTACACAAAAGCTCTATTATATCAATTTATCTCAAGCATCCAAACCCCAAGCTCTAAGCAACAACAACCTGTAAAACACGAGGCTAGAGATAATCCCTAACCCCCAAAACTAAAGGGGTCAGCCATTAAGGTGTGAGTGACATAAAACAAGCAACATAATTAATTCATAAACATAGAGTCATCAACATAAATTAACAGCAAGAATAAATGAAATGAGAAATAACAAATAAGTAAAGCATGAAAACATCAAGTGATTCTAGACTAAGTGTCAAGTGTAGGAAAAACAGGAAAATACAAGCATAAAACCAAGCCAAGAAAACACAAATTCTATATGCTGACTCTCTAATGCGTACTTGTCGGATTCTATGCATTTCATAGTACATAGGTCCGGTGCAAGCCCTTAACGATCTCCACTTATAGGGATAATCCCCTCGTTATGCAACTAATCCTACTACGGTGATGGAAAGCAAGATCTAGAATACTCCGTGAATAGGCACCACAGCCCTCGACGCACAAGCATCATGTAAGATAGCTAAAAAACAATCGGAGAATCATCTCCCAACCCCGCGTACCCCACGAATAGGCTTGCAAGGCGCTCGACATGCAGATACACCAGGTACTTCCGTGAATAGGCCTACCGACCCTCGACACGCGAATGCACCCTGCATGCTCCGTGAATAGGCCTGCATACCCTCGACACGCGAACACACAAATATCCTCTCGGAACATAACAACAAACAGTCCTAGAATGCATCTGTTGGACTAACAAAACCATGAGTCTATACTTACGTTTCCTAAGTTCCATCACATCCCCACTAGTGCCTGTCCTTAAGTTGGTTATTATTAAACCACCAAAAATCCTCATCTCTAGAGCTAGTGTATCCTGCCGGACTTAAATACTCAACATCAACTAAACCAAGACCCCCCAGGTCTAACTCAACAAATCTCAACTTGCCGGTTCACAGAACTCCCACTCAACTCCTAGAGATCTCAACAAGACCAAAATTCACAATTCCATCGTCAAAAAGATCATAGGGAGAAACCTCTCCAATCAACAAAACCCAAATCTTTATAAAATTCCATAATCCAAATCCAACAATAAAATATCTTGAAAACATATGTTCTGTAAAAACAATAATATTTAGAATAGTAAGTTATAGATCCAAAAACATTTAAAGAATCAACCATTTAAAGAACACCTGGAAAACTCAAGAAAAGCATCAGAATTAGTCGGCTGTAAAAGGTCATCAGTCGACTGTCCAGAGCAAAAAACCAACATCTTTAAGAAAATAAATTCTATGTAGTAGAAGTCGACTGTAAAGGGTATAGGTCGACTGTCCAGAGCGAAAAATATAATAACTTCGAGAAAATAATTCTAAGTGGTACCAGTCGACTGTAAAAGTCATCAGTCGACTGTCCAGAACGAAATTTCGAAAAAACTAGAGAACACAGCAGCTGGGTCGCGTCGGTCGACTGAGAAGTCATACCAGTCGACTGCCGACCTACAGACTGCATACTTTTGGTTGTGCACATTTCAACCGATACATAGTTTTACTTTATGAAAACGAATTCTATAAAAGTATATTTCTGATATGATTAAATATAACTTATAGGATATACAAAGATCTATAAAAACTAATCAAAACCACATGAATTGATACAATAGCCTTTTGATGAACTTCTTCAAAATAAAACATGAACGTGTGCATATATCAAAATTAGAGTTTTTAAGAATAAGTCATCCATCAAAATAACTTGTTTTATGTTTCAAACCTTATCAGTACCAAAATTAGTAGAGATGTAGTAAAATCCTTCGAAAACACATAAAACTCAATTTCTTCTTAAACAACAAAAATGCGATATTCGTGAAGACGTTCGTGCATGTTCGTGCACCAAAGAAAACTTCACCAATCCATAAACTAAAATAACAAAATGTTCAGATATAAAACTTAGTATGTGAGTAAACCCAAATTCAAGTGAAATCTTTCACAAAATCACAAATTCCCAAATTTAATCAAAAATATATAAATCCCCAAATTAGTCATCACAACTCAAATCCTCAAGACATGGTCTTTTAATCCATTACTCATTCTCAAAATTCCTCAAACTCAATCTCAACTATTCTGAATAGTTGATCCATAAACAAAATTATCATTTACATGGCCAAGTTGCATTCATGCAACTTACCAATAGTCCAAAAATCTCTTCTTTAATAAATTAATGCATAACATCCATCATACTCAATGAAGTCAGCAATAATACAACATTATTAGCCTAATCACAATTTATATTAGGTTTTCCAATAATCTAAAATCATCCACATGCCATTCTACTCACAAATAACTAAGGTTCTTCTCAAAGATCCAATTTTATCATCCATCCAACATACATATTCATACCAAACCCTAACATGCTTTCTAATAGATGAAACACCACATACCACATACATAAAACAAAAGAACAAAACAATTTACATCCCTCACATGCCACATACACAAAGCAAACAAAACAAGTCACTCACCTCGAATGAAGAAATCCGATAAGAAAGCCTTTCTTTTGCGAAATCCAAGATCTTCTCTTTCAATCTCCAAGAAAAATAAAAACAATAAAACCTTTGTGTTGTGCAGACGACTGCACTCCATCTTTTAAATAGGCCAGAAATTGAAGGATTAGGGTTTTAAACACATTTGCAAAATAATCCTTTAACAAATTATTACTTTACATATATAAACCTTTCTTTATAAAGTAGTTAAAATAATTTAAATAAATCAAAAAAAATCAAATCCTTTTACTGCTGAGTTGTCCAGCAATCCAGAACAGCCCAGAAATAAAGAAAATTCAGATTTGTACTCAAGGTGGCAATTTTGCACAAAAGTCCTTCTTTTTGTAATATTTGCAAATACATCATAAAATATTAGTAAAAATCCTGAAAATTCAGAAATAATATATAATAATAAATATCAGATTTTCCAATTATAATATCTGAATTTTACTTTTCAGGAAAACTTTTGCACATGATCCAACATAAATTCCATATTTGCAAAAACACCATATTTGTTTAAATCTTTACCAAATCGACTCTAAATAAAATTTAAATATATTTTAATTTCAATGATGACAATGGAAAGCCCAAAAATCAGTAAAAATGAAATTTCATTATTTATTTGAGATCAAAACGGTTTTTTTACATAAAAGCCCCTCTCTTTGGAGGTATTTATAAAAAAATAGTTTCTTTATTCAGAAAAAATCCCAAAATTTAGGATATAATCTATTATAAGTAGGAGAATTTATTAAAAATATAAAATTGGATATTTACACCAAAAATTTTTGCACGTGTTTCGCACGTGCGAAAAGATAAATCTTTAGAAAAATATTTATTAAATCTCCAGAAAATCATTTTAATTCATTTATAAATCTTTAAAATTATATTTAAAAATACGGGGTACTACATGGCATCCGCGGTCGAAGGCTCCAATGCTTAAAATCCTCGGAGGATCCCCCTCAGGGCGTGGATCCAAAAGGGTACCTTTCGTCGTGGCAGAAATAACGCACAGACCACACGAACGAACAAAGAATCAAGACAAAACTGCCTTTCATTAAAAAGTTAACAGTTATAAAAGGGGCGATGACCAGTCAATATTTTGGCAATTACAACAGAACCAACTATAACTACCACTTATGCCCTTTTCCACTCGTCTCGCACTTCAGCACCGGCGAGCTTTGGCTCAGCGTCTCCGAACATAGAGAGCTGACCCTCGTACGGAAGAAGTGCCACACATGCACCGATCAAGAGACAGGTGTTGTCGTTAGAAAATGGGTAGACAGACATAAGAGTCCCTCGAGAATCTACCCCACAGGCTCAGTCCCGACCAACAAGAGACATGCATGAATCCTCAGCTCCAGAAGTAGCTGAACCAACATGACGCCGGGGTCGATGGATTTAGCACAACCCATCATCCCTAAAACTACATCAGTGTGCGTGAAGCATGAGGATGAACAATTCTCTGACAGAGGCCACCCTCATTCCCACACTTCGAGCTAATGACGACTCCCCTTGGAACGCCGTGGAAAACAGTTCAGATCACAAAATCAGGGACAAAGATGGGTTCCCCAACTAAACACTAATCTCGATGGGGCCGAACCCTAGCCCCTCTGACCATCTTCCCACTATCATTGATCCACGGACGGGTCCTCAGACTGCTCAACATAGGCCCCGCTGAACACCAAGACATCATGAGTTGAGGATGGGAGAGTGGGAAAGTTGTGAGTTTAACACCCGGCAGTAAGGATTTTATAAACCACAGAAAACTCCCCTAACTACCCACCGTTATTATAGGCGACACTACAACTCCCAAGGCACATTGAATGCATTAATGGCTAACACAAGCAAACACGTGTCAGGCCACATGGTCTGCCAGGCCCTGGTGAATTCCTCGGCATATGTTCCAAGGCCGATCATCATGAGTTCATAGAAACCATCACGAGGTCTCACCTCATCGCACACAGTGCGTGGGTTTCGGTGTCGACCCTATATAACTCGATCATCTCGAGCGCCATATTTTACACCCACACCTGAATGAGAACGAGTCTACAGTAAATGCAAACCCATAACAAGATTTCTATTAAGCAAGAGAATTACAAGGGCGGTGGCGAGTCCACAGTTGGCAAATGAAACAGTTACAACAAAATTATGACCATGTTATAGCTAAACACTCGTACAGTCCGCTTCCCCTCACTAGCACTCCGAACCCGACACGCCCCGGTGGCGGAACACTAGGAATATTCGCAACATTCTGAATCAACCGCACAGACAAAATGCGGGCGCCCTTGCAAACTTCCACCTTAAGGGCTCCTCAGACTGCGAGCTCGGGGAGCCGCACCCATGACACCCAGGCAATGAACACGCACCTGATCCCCACTCTTGCCTCTTAGGCGAATCCTTAGGCTCGCTACGATTGGTGGACATTCAACACCGATCTTTAGATACCAGCGGCAACCATTTGGTCTTGGAATCCAAGATGCACCTAATGAGGATTCAATGGGATCCCCTAGTCCCCCTAGGATCCCAACGATTTGAAGTCGCAAGTGCGGGAAACCCAAGCTGGGCTGACCGCCCCCAAATCGTGGACAAGCCTGACTGTGAATGGGCCACTCCTCCCAGGTCAGGGGGTAAATCCCCAAATCTTGAAATCTGGGATAAGCGACCCGAAACCACAAGCACGTGTTTCGATCCCTTCTGGGTATCACACTCAGAAGGCAAAGCCCTTACTCACCATATAGACCAGTCACCCATGTGATACGAGAATCGAGTGAAGGGGAATGAGATTTATAAGCAATCCAAGCCTGCTACAAAAGTCCCAGCACTCATTGCGGTCAACGCGCAACCCACGAAATCAAAAGTGAACACAATTGTCAAAAAATATTATGCTGGCAAGGGCACGTGATTTTCGATGCGCCTGTCAGACATTGAGATGCAAGCAAATTTATTTCATCGAACAATCAAGTACATCGGCGGTGACCAACCTGCAAAAATGGTGAATATATAGGCAGCCTACTCTCACAAGGCTTCAATTTTGCCGTGCACTCGGCATGACATCCGAGGCCAACTCTCACAAGGAGCTTTCCCAAGGCCTCAATTTTGCCGTGCCCTCGGCATGACATCCGAGGCCGACTCCCATGAGGATCTTCACATGACTTCAATTTCACCGTGCTCTCGGAGTGGCATCCGAGGTTGACTCCCATGAGGAGCTTTCTCAAGGCCTCAATTTTGTCGTGCTCTCGGCGTGGCATCCGAGGTTGACTCCCATGAGGAGCTTTCTCAAGGCCTCAATTTTGCCGTGCCCTCTGCGTGGCATCCAAGGTCGACTCTTATGAGGAAGTTCACAAGGCTTCAATTTTTTCGTGTCTGCAGCGTGACATCCAAGGTCGACTCTCATGCAAAGCTTGCACAAGGCATCAATTTTGCCGCGCCCTCTGCATGGCATCCGAGGCCGACTCTAGTGAAGAGCTTTTACAAGGCCTTAATTTTGTCAGACCCTCGGTGTGGCATCCAAAGCCGAATCCCATGGGGAACTTTCGCAAGGCCTTAACTTTTTCGCGCCCTCGGCGTGGCATCCGAGGAGACTCCCATCCGGGAGCTTTTACACGACTTCAATTTTGTCGCGCTCTCGGTGTGACATCCGAGACCGACTCCCATGAGGAGCTTTCACAATGCCTCAATTTCGTCGTGCCCTCGGTGTGGCATCCGAAACCATCTCCCACGACGAACTTTCATAAGGCCTCAATTTCGTCGCGCCTTCAGCATCACATCTGAGGTCGCCTCCCATGAGGAGCTTCCTAAGGCTTTAATTTTGCTGTGCCCTCGGCGTGGCATCTGAGGCTGACTCCCATGGGGAGCTTTCCCAAGGCCTCAATTTCACCGTGCCCTCGACATGGTATCCGAGGCCAACTCCCATGGGGAGCTTTCACAACGAATCAATTTTTCTGTGCCCTCGGCGTGGCATCCGAGGTCGACTCCCATGAGGAGCTTTTACAAGGCCTTAATTTCACCGCACACTCGGCGTGGCATCCGAGGCTGACTTCCATTCGGAACTTTCACAAGGCCTCAATTTTGCCGCGCCCTCGACGTGCCATCCAAGACCGACTCCCATGCGGATCTTTTACAAGGCCTCAGTTTCGCTGTGTTCTTGACGTGGCATCCAAGGCTAACCTTCATAGGGACCTCCCTCATGGCCTCAATTCTACCATGCCTTCGGTGGGGCTACCGAAGCCGACCCTCACCTCGTAGGGCATCCCGACCACCATGTAGCGCCCTAGATCCCCATACTGGAAATTTAAGACCCTACTCTAGGAGTCGAACATCAAAATAGCCACAATCACAGAAAAGTACAGGAAAATTAAAACTTGTATTCCATATCAATGTTACATTTATAAGTATTACAATATCCAAATAAAAATTATAAGATTTACAAATAATATAACAACACTTGAATATATCCCTTGGATGCTTGGACCGACTCGAGCTCTGCTGTACCTGTGAATCGGCTCCAGATACGTACAAGGTGGGGAATGTCAGTACTTCGACTGATGCAATGCTGATAATAACAACAATCTCCAAGCTAACAACACAACCATAATTTATGCAAAAGAGAAAAGTGATGTGACAACTAGGGGTTAATGGATTAGGGTTAAAGTTTTGTGGTACGCCATGATTCTACAGCTAGATGCATCAATCACATGCCTACTGCTAATGCAAGCAAGACTTTGGAGAATGCATGCATCCTATACTACATACGCCCCAAAATCTAGCCATATTTCTCCACTTTTAAACCCTCGCCACGCATCCTACTCTTGTACTCAACCTGTTTCCAATAGATTTTTGTATTTGAGGAGATTGCAGTCATTTGGTCTAGTCCCGTACTGCAGTCCCAAAAGTGGTGGTCATGTTTGCTACTTAGTACCCGCGCACGGACCTCACTCAAAAAGCCGTGTTAAACCTTCCGGTACAAAACCATGTACCCAATAACCTTCCGGTATAAGCTATGTACCCAATGACGTCAATGTTTCACATATAAACAAAATCCACGTGCATAGAAACATGACGGCCTTGAGTGTCAAATCCCCCTATCCGACAGTAGCTCCTCCCGTTCCTTACCCCGGCTATGTGAGAATTAACAGATCGAGATACGAGACCGCGAATTCAGTACCTGAGTACCGAATCCATATCCCTACGACAGGAAAAGTACAACACCCGACTATGGTCTGCTAGTACTAATACAATGTACACTACCCCTAATACATCACTCTAACCATTCAGGTAAAGATTGCTTCCAACCTCTGCCCATCGACCACTGGCCCCGGCGACACAAGTCCGGCTTGCCACTTCCCCTATCTTGGAATCGTCCCTCACCATGGCTCGCGTTCATCCTTAATCGGCATGAATACTACTCGACGACACCACTTGGATGTCCAACGCCTCGGCAGAAGTTCACATCTAGTGTCGATAGTCGTAGGGTATCACCCTACCCTTGTGACTAACTCGAGTCACAACAATCCTCCACAGGAGTTGCACCAACAAGACCAGCAAATAGAAACCATTCCTCCCCAAGCAACGAGTCTTCAACTCTTAGGTACAAAAAGGAGAAAGATTCTACCAACACTGAGTCAAAAATCATGACTAAAAAACTAATGGTGTTCTGCCTAAAACTTAGAAAGATCATAACTCCCACAATACATCTCAGATTTGGGTGTTAAGCCCAATTTGGAAAGTCAAAGACCTAGGCTACAACTCTCTATTTGATCATCACCTCAGATTCAGTCACCTAAATCCACAAATTAGCCTCACAACCCTCAGCCTGTGTACTTTCTGTACATTTGTTGCACCTTACCGATAGCATAAAACCTTACCTGCTCATTGGAACGATATAAATCTAGGTTCGGTGGAAAGGTGTGAATGTCCTCTGTAACTTTCTAGTTGATCACCAATCCCAAATATTTCATTTGACCACCCTAAAACAGACATTTCTCTCAGGTGTACAGAACCACACACAAGGCTATACTCAAACAGAGCCTTCAGCTCAGAATCTGGTTTCTGTCCAATCTTACAAAAATCATATTTAATAATCTACTCACAGGAAATTCTTCAAATAAGGTTTTTTGGAAAGCTCTATATGTCTACTATAATTTTCTAATAGAACACTTCCTCAAAATCTGCTCATGCAGAGCCTCAAAAGCACCATCTTTTCAAAGTGTCAAAACTGACTGAGTTATGCACAGTACATGCTAAAATATCCATCATAAATCACATACTGATCAAATGGTCACCAAATTTGCATTACAGAAACTAGACATCATCATGAGTAACATGTAAAAAGTTTCATATCCAAATTCCAAGTGATCAATGAGTTCTCCTTGTTTTAAACATGCATAAAAATCCTGCTGTTCTTCAGTTACAGTCTTGACTACTGTTGATTGATTAAATTTGAACATGCATGAAACTTCATACAAATAATTTCATGATCTTTCTGCAGAGTCTAGATGCATGCAAGTAATCATGGATAAAATTTCAAACATAGATTACAAGCTAATTAATTATAAGAATTCCCACAAACTCAGTTATCACAATAGACAGATCTTGTTCCTGCCTTACGGCTCAGTCCTCAAAATGAATTTTATTAAAATATCAAACATCATCAGAAAATTCTGAAACAAATCATGCATCTTCTAGACATATATGTGATCATCCTGTATAAATTTCATATCAAGTTCCAAGTAGTTTGTTCTCTGGAAATTGAGAAAAATGACATGCAGATCATGATTTTCTGTTTTAGTTTCAGATTTCGAACAATCTACTCTTAAGGAACCATTCTCAACTACTACTACTCATGCAAGCAAGATATTAAACAAGAATGAACAAGAACAAGTTTAGAGAACTCCCCACCCTGAGTTGTCTTGAGAAGATGTAGTTTGCCTTGAGCTTGCTCCTCCAAAATCCTACTCCAAGCTTAAGTACTTCTCATTCTTTTTGCTCCTTTCAATCTCTCCTTTTTTTTAAAAAAATTTTTTTTCTGAAATTTCCAGAGCTCAAAAGTAGGGGTTTTTTTCAATAGGAGAGTGAGGGAAAGAGGGTGGAAATGGGGGGCCGACCAATAAGGTAGGGTTAGGGGTAGGGGTGAGGTGACCTAGGTGGTTTTGGGAAATACCATGGTCTAGCTCATTGTTTTGAGACATTACTTGGCTGAATTTATTTATTCTTGATCAAGCTCTAAATGAGAGATGAGAGGTTAGATTTGAGTGCATGCAAAGTATACCCATTGTAGTATCATACAATTGCATATTTGCATACGAACGCACTCAAAACTAGTGTATATATATTGTAGTATCGGTCCTTCTCATTCTCGCGTATTATAAAAAACGCAACCACCCGCATGAACCGCCCCGCAATCATAAATGCACTTCATAATTCATACACATATAATCAATACAACCACTGCAATATATACATATATACGGACAATATATATATATATATATATATATATATATATATATATATATATATATATATATATATACACACACACACAAAAGCATAATATTATCCGGGGCGGTGTATGCTCCATCTTGTTGATTCTTGGTTTTGATGACTACAACACAATGCAAAGTTGTGCTATCACTTATATATTGCAGGGTGTATCAAGATCAATACCATGGTGTAATACACAAAGGCAAAGTTGATTCAATGAAGCTTTCAAAGAGAATTGTTCAAGCCATATTGATCAAGCAAGCTTCAAGATATAAAGACATTGGCTCATGCTCTAGTCAAAGACTCAAGTTCAAGACAAAACTCAAGTGCTTCAAATGTGTTGTATTGAGTGTCGTGTAACAATGGTAACTTTTTATTCTTTGAGTCTTAGAATGCTGTAAATAGCCTTGTCACACACACACTCACACATATTTTTTTTAATTATTGAGTGTTTTACAAACTTAAAAAGATCGAAACAAGCTTGAATAAGTTTAGCTGTTAAGTACCAGTCGACCGCTATTTGGCACCAGTCGACTGTCCTAGTACGAAACTGTCTGAACTCATTCAAACTCTGGCCAGTCGACTCAATATGGCAACCCAGTCGACTGTTCAAGTCGTTTCGACAGTTTTTTGATTTCAAAACTTGTTTTACAAATTCAAAACAATTTCTATCTGTTTTAATTCAGTTTTAGGAACTGTTCTTCAACATTCCTATGATTCCTCTCTATAAATAAGGCATAGGAATCACCATGAAAAGGTTCCAAGCATTTTCTTAAGTTTCAAGTTTTTATTTTTGAAAAGAACAAGCATTCTAAAAAGCATTCATATTCTCTAAGTCTTGGTTCTCTGAAAATCAGTCTAGTATAACATCGAATTCATTTTAGACTTATTTCAGAAGTTGACCTATTAGCCACCATACAAAAATCACAAATCACAAACAAGGCTATAAGTTGTTGTAACTCTTTTGTTGTTGTTTTTCTCTCTCGGGTTGTGAGAGTGGTCCTCTCTGTTGGAGAGTAGGGCTCTAGGTTGTAGAGTCGGATTTTCACTCTAGGTTGTAGAGTGGGTGTGCTCTCTCTAGTGGTGAGAGATGTCTACGAGTTTAGCAAGGTTGTTGTCAAATGTCGTATAGTATTCTTGTATTTTTTTCAAGAATAGTGGAAAATCTCAAGTGGGTTGCTTGGGGACTGGATGTAGGTCGGGAGGACCGAACCAGGATACATCGCTGTGTACTTTGTGGTTGACTCTCTCTGTAGTTGTATTTTCTTCACTTGCATTTCAATTTTTCTTTATTTTATTCCAAAACTTGTCCGGCAAGTCGACTGAGTCTCCTCTATAAGTGACTGATCAGACGTATATAAAATACTCTTCAAACACTTGTCTGGTAAGTCGAGTGAGTTTTCGCTATAAGTCAACTGATCAGACTTGTATAAAATACTCTTCTTATCTGACGCCCCAGTTGACTGTATTCTCTTTTTAAATCGACTGGACAGAACGAAAAGTTCAATTTCTTAATTATTTTTTATATAATACTATTCACCTCCCCTCTAGTATTATTTGCCTTGCCTACAAGATCCAACACTTGGTCAGAGCCTGGTTGACTGTAGTGGTATCTACTTCAAATGCGAACCAATACCATGTAGGCCAATCCACACAATGGCCACCCCTATTCGATGGAACCAATTACAACTATTGGAAGTGTAGAATAAAGATCTACCTTCAGTCCATCAACTATGAGATATGGAACATGACGGAGATAGAGTACACCGCTCCTACAATTCCTTATGTCCAATGGAATGATGAAATGAAGGGCAACACAATGAACAATGCAAAGGCGATGAATGCTCTATTCTGTGCTCTTACCAAGGAGGAGTTCAATCGTGTGTCCAAAGCAACAACGACGTATCAAATTTGGCACACACTCGAGGTAACTCATGAAGGTACTAATAAGGTAAAAGAATCTATGATATCTGTTCTTGTTCATAGGTTCGAGATGTTCCGCATGAAGGAGAACGAGAATGTGTCATACATGATCACACAGTTCAGGGATATTACAAAATCTCTTGTGGCTCTTGGAAAGACGTATACTCAAGCCGAAATGGTGAGGAAAGTTTTTCGTGCCTTAACCCCCGAATAAGAGAAGAATACCACCGCCGTAGAAGAGGTCAACGATTTAACACAACTTTCTCTTGAGAATCTTGTGGGAAATCTTATGGCATATGAAGTACAACTTGAAGAACGCAAGAAGGATCTAGAACCTCAACAATCAAAGAAGAAGAAACTCACTTTCAAAGCCATGTCGGACTCTGAAGATGAAGAAGAAGATGAAAAAGAAATAGCCATGTTCATGAGAAAGTTCAAAAAGTTTCTAAGGAAAGGTAAATTTAATTCCAAATTTAAAGAAACTAATGAAATTCCCTTGTTTCAAGTGTAACAAAACAAGTCATATGAAGAAGGATTGCCCACTACAACAGGTGAAATCTAAAGGAATGGCTTCCAACTTCAAGAAGGATAAGTACACAAAGAACAAGTTCATGAAGAACAAAAAGGTGTATCAAGCAACTTGGGAGGATAGCGACTCTTCATTGAAAGAAGAAAATGAGAGACAAACGAAGTTACGAATGTATGCTTCATGGCTACACAAAACGAGGTAAGTGATAACTTTGATTCAAATGACTTATTATATGCTTTTAATGAGATTATTCAAGAACTTAATAAGGAGAAAATTAGAGTAAAAAACTTAGAGAATGTTAATAAAACACTTTCTCCAGAGAATCTTGACTTAAATGTTGAAGTCAAGTCTTTAAATTCTCGACTTTCTAATTTGGATATAGATCTTATATCTCTTAAGAAAAATTATGAAGAGATATCCAAGAATGTATCTAAATTTAACAAAGGAAAGGAGAATTTAAATGAAGTTCTCCAAAATCAAGTTCAAACTAATAAAAGATTTGGACTTGGTTTTCAAAAGTCTCTTGAAAAACATCATGTTTCTCAGAACAGTAGTGGTAATAAGACTGAATCTATTTCTAGTGTTATGAATAAATTATTTAAGTTTTTTGAAAAACCAAAAACTGCTGTTTTCAGTGAAAAGAGTAATTTTGTAGTTCAGACCAGTCGACTGAACCCCAATTTCAGTCGTCTGTCCAGAGGTTCAGAGTCTTATTCAAGAAGACGAAAACCTCAGATAAGTCGACCTACTACACCTCCCAGTCGACTGACTTCTAGTAATAGTCGACTGAAAGGTTCAATTAAGTCGACTGGACAGACTAAGAATATATGGGTTCGAGTCAACCTGAGTCAGAAAGATAGAATTACTTATATAAATTCATATGTTCTTAATGTATGTAATTCGGTAGATTATATTCCTGCTTTTGGTGAAAAATCAAACTCACTTTGGGTTTGGTTTCCCAAAAACTAATCCCTTTCGGATCGAATGAAAAGGGTACCATATTCACAATGATTATTTTATAGGTACCTAAAAGAGAACGGTGGATACTTGACAGCGGATGCTCCAAGCATATGACTTTCATGCTAACCTCCTGTCTTCCATTCAAGAGATTGATGGAGGAACAGTCACATTCGGTGACAACAACAAAGGGAATGTTATTGGTATATCATGGTTGGTAAGAACACTACCCCTAATATAGAAGAAGTTTTTTGTAAGTGGTCTTAAGCATAATCTGTTAAGTATAAGCCAATTGTGTGATAAAGAATATAAAATTGTTTTTGAAAAAGATGCATGTTTAATATATGACTCTACCATGCAAAATGTAATTTTTCAAGGATTTAGGAAGAATATATTTATGAGTTATGTTTAAAATCAAATGATTTTTCAAATTATTTTTGCTTAGTAGCTTATAATAATGATTCTTGGCTTTGGCATAAGCGATTTGGTCATGTGAATATGACAAATATTGCTAAATTGTCTAAGTACAACCTAGTTAAAGGGCTGTCAAGACTATCCTATAAAAATGATAAGTTATGTGATGCATGTCAACTAGGTAAATAAATCCAATCTACTTTTAAGACAAAATGAATGATTTCTACTAGTATGCCTCTCGAATTATTCCACATGGATTTATTGGCCAGACTAGAGTCGTTTCTTTAAATAAAAGTAGGTATGTATTTGTTTTAGTAGATAATTTTTCAAGATTCACATGGGTTTTCTTTTTAAAACATAAGAATGTTGCTGTTAATGAATTTGCAAATTTTTGTAAACGGATTCAAAATCAAAAGTCTCTAACCATAGTCACTATTAGAAGTGATCATGGTGGAGAATTTGAGAATGAAACGTTTTTAGAATATTGCAACAAGAATGGTATAACACATTCATTTGCATTTCCTAGAGCTTCACCACAAAATGGAGTGGTCGAAAGAAAGAATAGGACTTTGCAAGAATGTGCACGTACCATACTTGTTGAAAGCAATTTGCCTAAGTACTTCTGGGCTAAAACTGTTGCTACAACATGTTTTGTTTTAAATAGAATTTTGATTAGGCCTAAGCTTAAGAAAACATGTTATGAACTATTTTCTGATACAATTCCTAATGTATCCTATTTTAAAGTATTTGGATGCAAGTGTTTCATTTTAAACACTAAAGATAATTTAGATAAGTTTGATCCTAGATCTAATGAAGGTATCTTTATTGGATACTCAAATAGGAGTAAGGCATATAGGATCTTCAATAAGTCAACTTTGACTATTGAAGAATCCATGCATGTTTGAATCTCTGACTTCATCTACTGTTATTGAAGATGATGAAACTGATTCATCACCTTTAAATAATGCAATTAATTCACTAGAGAAAACTACCTTAGTAGATAAGTCGACTGATAAGGAAATCAAGTAGATTGATGTAAATCAGTCGGCTGATGGACTAGTCAAGTCGACTGATCCTGTTGTGATGACTCAAACTTTACCAAAATCGTTTGTTGAAGTTAGAGATCATCCTCATGACTTAATAATTGGTGACATCTCACGTGGCATTCAAACAAGATCTCATGTTAATATGATTTCTCATACGGCTTTCTTGTCGGATTTTAAACAGAAAAATATACAAGAAGTTTGTGAGAATGAATTTTGGATGAATACCATGTAAGATGAATTAAACCAATTTATAAGAAATGATGTATGGGATTTAGTTCCACGACCTCCTGACCATACTATAATTGGTTCCAAATGGGTATTCAAAAACAAGTTAGATGAATCAGGACAAGTCGTTAGGAACAAGGCTAGATTAGTTGTTCAAGGATATAATCAAGAAGAAGGCATAGATTTTGATGAAACATATGCTTCTGTTGCTAGACTAGAATCAATTAGGATCTTATTATCTTTTGCATGTTTTATGAACTTTACACTTTTTCAAATGGATGTTAAAAGTACTTTTCATAACGGTTTTATTAAGAAAGATGTTTATGTTAAACAACCACCCGGTTTTGAACATGAACAATTCTCAAACCACGTTTTTAAGTTGAAAAAGGCTTTATATGGTCTCAAACAAGCACCTCGTGCTTGGTATGATCGATTGAGGACTTTTCTTTTAGAAACTGGTTTTGAAATAGGTAAAGTAGATAGTACCTTGTTTATTAGGAGAATAGAGACCAATATTCTAATCATACATATATATGTAGATGACATAATCTTTGGCTCTACTAATAGTAATCTCTGTCAAAAGTTTGCTAATACCATGAAAAATGAGTTTGAGATGAGTCACATGGGTGAACTCAATTATTTTCTTGGACTTCAAATAAAGTAGTCACATAATGGCATATTTATTAATCAAGAAAAATATGCTAAGGAATTACTCAAACGGTTTGGCATGGATAGCACTAGTAGTAAGACCACACCTATGGCTACTACTACTACACTTGACAAAGATGAATTAGGTAAGAGTGTCGATAAAAAACTCTATCGAGGGATGATTGGCTCACTCTTATATATAACTGCTAGTAGACCATACATTATGTTTAGTGTATGTTTGTGTGCTAGATATGAGTCAAGTCCTAAAGAGTCTCACTTAAAAGCTGTGAAACGTATTTTAAGATACATTAAAGGCACATCTGAGTATGGTTTGTTTTATCCACGCACCGATAATTTTTAACTTTTGTCGTATAGTGATGCGGATTTTGCTGGTAGTAAAACTGACTGTAAAAGTACTAGCGGTACTTGTCACTTTTTGGGACATTCCCTAGTATCTTGGTGCAGTGAAAAGCAAAATTCAGTATTCCTATCTATTGCAGAAGCCGAATATATTGCTGCAAGTTTGGCTTGCGTGCAAATTTTGTCGATGAAACAAACCCTATTAGATTATGGTATTTCATTTTCAAAACCTGCTATTATGTGTGATAATACCAATGCCATTAATTTATCTAAAAATCCTATTCGACATTCACGTACGGTAAACATTGATATTAGACATCATTTTCTACGTGATCATGTTTTAAAGGGAGATATATCATTAGACTTTATTTCTACTGATAAACAAGTAGCAGATATCTTTACTAAACCACTTAAGGAAGACACTTTTATCACCTTAAGAAGATAACTAGGAATTTGTAGTTTTCATGATATTTTTTGAATTTTTTTATCTGGTATTAGTCGACTTAAAACTAGTTTCCAGTCGACTGACCAAATACTTTTCGTAATCTATTTTTGACTAAATTTTTTGTTCTGGAAAGTCGACTGTGCACAGTACCCAGTCGACTGACAGAAGTATTACTTAATATTTTTGTTTGTTTTATTTTGCTCTCGACTAAGTCGACTGATCTAAAATACTTGTCGACTGTCGCGACATCAGTCTGTCTTTCTGATTCGAACACGGCACATTTTTAGAGGCGAGTCTCTTTATCTTTTCTTACCCATTGATTGATCTCATCCTTTGATTAACCCCAGCTTAGATCTCAGCCTTCTATTCTAAAGTAAAACCCTAGTTTTTACTTCTCTTTTTCTCTTTCCTCTATTTTTGTTGATGACAAAGGGGGAGAAAAGGATGTGTATGTTATGTGCATATTTTGTGGTTTTGGTGCATATTTTTGATGTGCATGTTTTTTTGCATGTTGTACATTAGTTAGGGGGAGCATCTTTAATTATTATTATTATTGTAACCTATTGTGTTGTCACCATCAAAAAGGGCGAGAATGTTGATTCTTGGTTTTGATGACTACAACATAATGCAAAGTTGTGCAATCACTTATATATTGCAGGGTGTATCAAGATCAATACCATGGTGTAATACACAAAGATAAATTTGATTCAATGAAGCTTTCAAAGAGAATGATTAAGCCACAAGGAACTTAGTTCAAGCCACATTGATCAAGCAAGCTTCATGATATAAAGACATTGGCTCAAGCTATAGTCAAAGACTCAAGTTCAAGACAAGACTCAAGTGCTTCAAATGTGTTGTATTAGGTGTCTTGTAACAATTGTAACTTTTTATTCTTTGAGTCTTAGAATGCTATAAATAGCCTTGTCACACACACACTCACACATATTTTTTTAATTATTGAGTGTTTTACAAACTTAACACTACAAGAAAGGATGTCTGCTCCAGCATTTCTACTCCGGCATTTTGGTATAAATGCCGGAGTAGGAACCAACAGTTGAGGGAACAAAAAAAATCCAATTATACACCAGCGTTCTATACAAACGCCGGTGTAGGGATACATCGGTGTTTGTGCATGAAAACGCCGGAGAATCGAATTGATAAGTTATCCCCCCGTCCCCCCCCCCCCTCTCTCTCATTTTAATTTCCCCCAAAATTGAAACCTCTCCCCTTTCCCCATCGATGTCCCCCCGCCCCGCTGGCGCCCCTTCTGCCATCGCTGTCCCCCTCCCCCGCCGTCGCCCCTTCCTCCCTCGACCGACCCCCGTCCCCGGTCGCCGTCCCACCTCCCCCAATCTCCTTTCTCTCTTCCTTTCACCCAACCACTGCACCTCCGCGATCCGGCTGATCTCGCTGTACGGGAAGGCGGGGATGGTGGACGATGGAAAGAGGATGTTCGACGAGTTGGAGGAGATGGGAGGGGGGGTGAAGAGCGTTAAGGTGTTCAATGCGGTGTTGACGGTTTTTGTGGAGTGCGGGGAGTTTGCGAGGGTGGTGGAGGCGGTTAGGGAGACGGAGAAGGAGGAGGATGGGGTTGAGCTGAATGGGGTGTCTTTCAATATCTTGATCAAGGCCCTCTGCAATGAAGGTGAGATTTTTGGGTTATTTTATTTTTTATTTTTATAATTGTTTTGTTAGAAAGATGGACACTTTGTATAGATATGTGAGTGACTAAATAGAAGAGAATTTGTTGCAAGATGCATAAATTATAGGCTATTCTGCACACAGGAAGGACAGACACTTAGTTTATGGTAACACACCATTAATATTTTTGTTTTCAAACTGAATTTGAATGCATTTTCATCAAAAAAATGGCAATTTAATAACACAGGCAAGTGACACAACTGTATTTGCAAGAAGAAAACAAATACTGATATGGTAACACACCTGTATCTGTTCCTGAGCCGTATCTTCTCGTATTACATCCTTGTTGTTTTGTCATTCCTATAGTGAACGGATACAGTCATCTGTGAATTGATCTCTTTTACTCGATATTATGTAACATATTGATTTGGTCTTTCTATGTTAAGGAAATTTTGATGCAGCTCTTGAAACACTTGAAGTTATGAGGAAGAATGGATTTCCACCCTGCTTGATCACGTACAATACACTCTTGAATGCATTCTATGGGAATGGTCGGCTTGCTGATGCTGAAAAGATTTGGGATAGAATGAAAGAAGAGAAGATTGAACCTGATACCATGAGCTTCAATGCAAAAATGCGGGGTTTAGTATCTAAAGGTAAGACTTTAGAGGTGGCAAAGCTTGTAGATGAATTGAAGTAGCCTGGATTAATGGTCTTTGTTTCATACCTGATGCACATTGAAGGTAGTCCTCGTTCACATATTATTGAAAACTGCCTCTTTACTTTCAAATGTGGCACTTTATGCAAAAAAATGGAAAAAACTTCAAGTATTGCCACTCAAATATGATTAGAAAGCTAGTCAGTGCAATAGATTATTTTTATTAGGTAATTATATAATTGGTTATTTTATACTTGAGTACTAGATGGATGTCAAGTAAAAATTTTGAAACTAATTTTGAATAACAGACATCCAACAAAAATTTGAAACCATTAGCCAGTTTTGGTATGTACTATCCCTGACAATTTGGCATGACATTTTCAGTAGCTCTCAAGGAAATCAATAAATATATAGGAAAATGACCTGGTGAGAACTCCATTGGTGAGAACCAAATAGGAACTTTCATTTCAGGCATTATTTGAATGATCTGAACTGTTCATTTGATCTATATAACTGTTGAACATATCTTTATGGATTGGAGTTGGAACTTGTAAGCAGTGTTTGCTTAAGCATTTGATCTATATAACTGAGGGCTTCTAGAATTTATATCAGGTATATATCTTGTGAGGAAATAAACATTTCATGTTTGTTACTGAAAGTATTGTGAAGAAAGATTAATACGGGATCAAACTAGTTTTATCTCTTTTGATCTAAATGCATATTCTTGTATATTTACCTTTAAGAACTTGTGTTTGGTAATTTTTCTATAGTATAAAAGGTTCTGCTCATGTGGTGTACATTATTTTCTTTCTGCTCTCAAATATTTAAAGGGAAAGAAGTAATGCTCTCTTACTTTCAGGTTGATTGTTTCTGTGGCTTGGGTTGCACATATCATTACATACTCATTGATCGACCCTCCACTATCTCCTTTCTTAAATGAAGTGTTCATCAAATTGGATGATGTCTGGGGTATGCAATCTGAAACTTGGTACCTAATGAATTTTTTGGGAGGGAAACTATTCGCTATTTATGTTAATTGTGTTGTCATTCAGAGGAATTTTAACATCTTATTTCAAGCTTGGTTTGATGTATAAATGTATGTTATAGTTGATGCTTGATCGGGCTCGAATAGCCATTGAAACGAAAAACGACAACATGCTTGTTGTCGAGGTTGCTGTTTTGGGGAGCTGTTTATGTTGATGTTTCAACTGAGCAATGGTTTGTCTAGAAGTTTGGTTTCACGAGTTCCTTTTTTGTCTGAATTTGGAGATGAGATGGATAATGTATCGGAAGTTGCACACTATGATTTTTTTATATAGGAGTGACTAGTGATGGAAATTTTTTAATCTAAACTTTATATACAATTATATCATAATGTCTAGATGAGTATCAGTTTCTAAGATAATGTTCATGCTTGTTGCTTGGGTTTTAAAATGAGATTGTTCTTTCTCATTGGTTTTAAGTGATGATGAGATGGATTATGTAACTGAAGTTGCATACTATGATTTAAAGAGGAGTGACTAGTAATGAAATAATCCTGTTTGAACTTATGTTGTGGTTTCAATTGACAGTTATCTCATGAGTGTTATAAAAGTATAAGTTTCATCTCAGTTAGTATCTTGTTTGCCTGAATTTGACAGTGAAAATAATCTTTTTCACTCTTTGTAACTCAATACTTTGAACTCCATATTTTGGTTATGAATGTGGTGAGATCACATTATTATGTTTATGAGATTACAATTTGATGATATTATACTATTATGCTTCATTCATATATATTATAAAGAGTCTCTTTTAGTTTTGCAATTGGTTTTGATTGTAAGAGTGCTGAAGGGTTTTTTTAAAAAAATTTTTTTTTTAAAAAAAAAATTTTAAAATATATATCTACCCCGGCATTTTTTACAAGCGCCGGGGTAGTTTTTCAGCAAAAATTTTAACCTTTACCGGCGTTTCAAAAATTCCGGTGTAGGTGATGGCCGAAAACAGCAGTCCCAAACGAACCCACCCTTTCGGTGGCGTTTTTCAACCGCCGGTGTAGTTTTAACCTATACCGGCGTTTGTAAAAAACGCCGGTGAATGTGCATAAGATACAGCGACACACGATTCAGTGACACTTGCACCGGCGATTTATAAAATGCCGGTGGTATCTACTGCGGCGTTTAAAAATGCCAGTGAATGTGAAAAAAAATGTCGGTAAAGATTGTTAGTCTTGTAGTGTAAAAAGATCAAAATAAACTTGAATAAGTTCTGCTGTTAAGTACCAGTCGACTGTCCTAGTACGAAACTATCTGAACTCATTCAAACTCTAGCCAGTCGACTCAATATGGCAACCCAGTCGACTGTTCAAGTCGTTTCGACAGTTTTCTGATTTCAAAACTTGTTTTTCAAATTCAAAATAATTTCTATCCGTTTTAATTCAGTTTTAGGAATTGTTCTTCAATGTTCCTATGATTCCTCTCTATAAATGGAGCATAGGAATCACCATGAAATGGTTCCAAGCATTTTCTTAAGTTTTAAGTTTTTGTTTTTGAAAAGAACAAGCATTCTAAAAAGCATTCATATTCTCTAAGTCTTGGTTCTCTGAAAATCAGTCTAGTACAACATCGAATTCATTTTACACTGATTTCAGAAGTTGACCTATTAGTCACCATACAAAAATCACAAATCACAAATAAGGCTATAAGTTGTTGTCACTCTTTTGTTGTTGTTTTTCACTCTCGGGTTGTGAGAGTGGTCCTCTTGGTTGGAGAGTATGGCTCTAGGTTGTAGAGTCGGGTTTTCACTCTAGGTTGTAGAGTGGGTGTGCTCTATCTAGTGGTGAGAGAGGTCTACGGGTTTGGTAAGATTGTTGTCAAACGCTGTAGAGTATTCTAGTATTTTTTTCAAGAATAGTGGAAAATCTCAAGTGGATTGCTTGGGGACTGGATGTAGGTCGGGAGGACTGAACCAGGATACATCGCTGTGTGCTCTGTAGTTGACTCTCTCTGTGGTTGTATTTTCTTCACTTGCATTTTAATTTTTCTGTGTTTTATTCAAAAACTTGTCTGGCAAGTCGACTGAGTCTGCTCTATAAGTTGACTGATCAGACTTGTATAAAATACTCTTCAAACACTTGTCTGGTAAGTTGACTGAACTTTCACTATAAGTCGACTGATCAGACTTGTATAAAATACTCTTCTTATTTGACACCCCAGTCGACTGTATTCTCTTTTTAAGTCAACTGGGCAGAACGAAAACTTCAATTTCTTAATTATTTTTTATATAACACAATTCACCCCCCCCCCCTCTAGTGTTATTTTCCTTGCCTACAGGATCCAACACATCTCGCCAATTCACACCGCATAAGGGTACTCACTGTCCAGACGCGCACATCGCCATCGTCTAATCAACACCCTTGCTACCTCGACTACTTTTCGAAGGAAACCAATACGTCTTGTAACCCCTGTTTCTAATTTTTCGGATTTTCTTTTGTAATTCTTTCATATTCTCATTCCTGTAATTTATTTATTTTTAATAATAAATTTTGATATTTATCTTCAACCCAATTGTATTCTTTCAATCAATTTTATTTTCATTTGTTGAACCTTGAGATTCCTGTGCACTATATTTCATTTTTTTTGTGTCTTGGGTATTTTATTAGCCACTTATTGATTTGATTTTTAGCCCAACCCAATATCACGTTCTTATTTAATAATATTTAAACCCAAGCTAATTTCCTGTTGGATCCTAACCCCAAACCCGCAAACCCGTTAACCCAAACCCAAATCCACATCTTAATTTCCTATATATATTAATTAACCTAAACCCTAATTTATTAAACCTAATTACTATTCTAATCTATCCTTCCTGCCACCTATCCTTCTTCTTCCCCTATTCGACTTCGAACCCAACCACGACTCATCCCTGCACTCCTCCTCGTCACCCCAGACTCATCCATCGCCAACACACCACCGCCTTCTCCTCCGATAGCGACCTCTGATGCTAGTGCACCCAACTCCCTTGCTGCCTCTTCTCCACCCCACCGCTCCTTGGTTGCACTCCGGCCACCGTAGCATCGTGACCACCACCCTAATGCTGCCGCTTCTTCTTGTTGTTCTTCTTTCTGTCGCCAATGGCAAAAAACACCCTCGCCATTGCTGTCTCGTGTGTTGCCGCTGTCTCTTGTGGTTGTTGCTTGTGCGCCGTCATGTGTTTCCCGTGCCATCGTTGTTGTTGCCGTCTCCATTGCCGCAGGACCCTCATTCCCGTTATTCTTTTGTATTCAGAATTGTCGTTTATAAGTCAAGTTTCCCTTGAACTAGTTTATTACTCTTGTTCAAGAATTTCTTTGATCTCCGCAAGTAGTTTCACTTTCAATTATCATATTTTATTTGTTTGATACCTTCCAAGGAGACTATTACTGATTCATCGGCAAAACCAAGTAGTAGTCTTCTTTTCGTGCTATTCTCTTGATTCAAAACCAAGCATTGTTATACATCGTCATAGGCATTGTAACATCCCGTATAATTTATTTTAATTAAAAATACTTTTTTCAAAATTTTTGCACGTGCAACACACGTGTATACTCTATTTTGTTCGTTCCTCTCAATTGTATTTATTTTGTAGTATGCGTGAATCCTTTTTTTTCACTATCTTTTATTTAGTCTTTTATTAAACCTCTAAACCTAATAACCCATTGAATAAATAAATTAATTTTTTAATTATAAGAGTAATTAATTAATAAATTATTTTTTTGTGTACTCGTGCATTCGAGTTAGTGGAGAGTGGTGTGCGGTTCGAGAGAGAGTGGGCCGCAACTCGGGTGTTCATGGAAGTGGGGAGGAAACGTGGAGTTGGTTTTTATAACGGAACATTAAGGTCCTATATAAATCTATTCATTCACCTCTACTCTATCTATCCACTGTTAACAAAACAAAACAAAAAAAAGAAAACCTATTTTCACTAAATTGCCGTGAGTAATTAAGAGAGGAGGAGGGAAGAGTCAGAGCGCTCGGAGGCTTGCGGAGTTAGGTTTGTGGCTCGATTTTGTGGAGTTCGGAGTACCTTTTGAAGGCGGAATTATTTTTAGTACTCTCCTAATAGGTGGGTGGCCTTTTATGCTTTCTAAATTATTGAGTAGTTGTATATGTAGATTACCCTAAAATTAAATTTCTAATGTAGAATTGTTTAGTTTGCTTTCATGAATTGTGATGTGTGTGATAGTAGATACTCTAAAAGTTTAAGTAAAGTGCTTGTTGATTAAAATGGACTTGAAGGAATTAAAATTTGTGTGAATTAGCATGTGAATTGTTGACGTGTGTTCACTTTAGAAAAGTAGATGGTTTATGAGTTTAATCACCATGAGAAAAATTCTCGTATTATTATTGGACGTGAAAAAGTATATTTTTATTGAGTAAAATTGACATTTCACAAATTCTAGCGACATCCGAGTTACTCTTCACACGATGAAAAATTTCAATTGTGTGGATCTATTATTGTACTAGAATTCATTTAATGTTCTCAGATTATTTTTAGAGTGCGTGAGTTCGTCTATTCGGTGTTGTAAATTGGTTTTCCGAAAGGGTAAAATTTTAACAGAGAGTAATAGAGAGGGTTTGAGCATATAAAACTCATTTTGAATATCTTCACCGTGGGTGCACTTGCCTCTGTGGTTTGGGCATTGGGCTATTTCCTTGCTGGTTCTGGGTTTGAGTCCTTGTGTTCTCTGACTTGGGTTCAAAACATTTTTTTTTGAATATTTGAGTTCTCTGATTTTAGTTCTTGAAACATTTTTTTTTAGAAATGGTGTTCTCTGACTTGGGTTCTTAGAACATAATTTTTTGGAGTCTTTGAGTTCTCTGACTTGGGTTTTAAACTTGAATTATAAGAAGAATTAATTTTTGACAATGCAATTGACTTTCCTCCTAAGTGAGATTTTATAATTATTTGTTTGAGTAAGAATACTTGAAGGTGTATAAATTACGGTGTGTGATTAAATTCTCAGATTTGAAGTGATTACTCTACATTATGAGTTCATGAAAGGAAACATTGTTTGTTTTGAAAGAATTGTGATTAAGTGAATGAATTGAATTTCATGAGGTTGATTATGTAACTCCTGTTTTCCCAAAAACGTAATTTTTGTATATTTTCGAATTTTTGATTTTTGTAAATTATATTTTCCGTTCTTAAATTCTTTTGTCAAAATGTATTGTTGTATCTTCTATTAAAATCTGTTATCGATCAATAAATTTATTTGCAACTATTTCTATGATTTTTATATTGTAACACAATTCTTATTTTCATTATTATTATTACTGTTATTAGTAGTAATATTATTATTTTTATCATTTTCTTTTTATTATTATTGTTATTAGTATTATCATTATTATTGATATTTTGACTGGTTATTAAAAATCCATTTTTATCTACTAACTGTATTGTAGTATTTTAAATAAATTATATTTTGTAATGCAAATTACATTTTTATTATGAATAATATTTTTATTGGTTAATTTATTTTTCTATTGAATTCTTTAAACACAATTACTCCATTATACCCTTTAACAAAAACCCTAAACCATCCCATATATATACCCGTTCCTAATTATCTACCTCTTCATCTTCCACATTAAACCCCCACCGCCTTCCTCCCGCTCTTCACCTTCTGCTCATCTCTCCCCCGGCGTCCCCTTAGCCTGAAGCCCTCGTCAGCCCCCATCTTCGCCTCTCTCCTGTCCTCTGCCGACTCCTCCAGGCGCCTCCCGATCCTCTTCGACCCTATCCCTTCGCACCCCCGACCACCAACCGCTCCACCTAGCCTCTTGCACCTATCCCCCGACCTCCAGTACCCTTCTCCCTACCGCGTCGACCCACTGCCTCGACTGCAGTAGCGAACTCTCCCTTTCCCCGGTCTCCTCTCCCTACCGCGACACCCCATTGCACCGTCCTCCTCAGCGCAGCAGCCAGCCACAACAAGCTGCGACAGCCAGCTGGTGCTCCCCCTGTGTTCCCCGACGTGCTGCCAACCCGCCCCTGCAGTGTGCTCCCCTATTCTGCAGTGGCTTCGACAGCAAACGGTGCCGCCACCGTGTCCCCCTGGCCGCCGGCGCATCACCACAGCAGGCCGGAGCACAACAGCGATAGCGCACTACGCTGTTCCTCCCGACGACAGCAGCCTGTCGGTGTGCTGTGCTTCCCCACCGTCCACCGCGCCGACAGTCCTGTCCCGTCATCATGCCGTCCGCCAACAGCCTCGCCTGAGCGCTGCCCTCCAGCCAGTGCACCACTGATGGTTGGGTTGTTGTTTATTTGTGTTGGATCATCTTTGATTATGAATCGTCCGATCCCCATCGCGATCATGATCATCATGTCTCCTTGGTTTGATCAAGTGCGTTGTGAGCCATCCGTTTGATTGTGATCTTGATCTTGATGGATTGATTCTTGGCCGTTCGATCTTGAACTTGATCTCTTGGATCTAGCCGTTGGATCTCTTGATCATCCTCTTGATCATTGAGATTCATGCTTGGGGTTTGTGATTTCGATCGTGATCATGTGTTCGTGACTCATTCATTTGAGATCGTGCCCGGATATCTGTTCCCATTATTCTCTTTCTCTGTGTTGAATTCGTCATTTCTCAGGCAAGTAACTTGTACTCCAATTCCTTTGTTTGATACAAGTCAAAAAATACCACCTATAGTGTAGTCGGGTTATAGAGACAACTCGTGTGTGTGTTATCTTTGATGGGTTTTGTCTCTATTGTGAAAACTTGACCATATTTGCCTCACGACACAATATTGACATGAATTAACTTAGGTTTTGCCCGTTCTTGATTTGATCATGTACGTGAGACTTCTTATGAGAATTTGGGTATTTGTCGAGAACCATGTGATAGACTTGTTTTAGATATGTTAATTACCCTATTTCATGAGGTTTGGACACTTGGTATACTCGATTTCATGTTTGATTGTGTTTGGATCAAGTTTCGTTTGAATTATATTGATTTTGGTTTTTGAGGAATTCTGTATTTTGCCGATATTCTGTCTTGATAAGTAATTTAGACCAGTTTAGAAAAAGTATCTTAATTTTGGTATAAAACATGAGTTTTAGAGGAATTCGTCTTCTTTCCAACCCCTCTGATCTTGCTTGATTTTGTTTTCGTATGTGTGAAATATGACTGTTTTACTACAGAGGTATATATCAATTCTAGATTTCGTTTCTTGTTGATTTTGATGACTAAATCATTTTGATACTTGTGCTACACATATTATTTTGATCTGGAACTTTGGTCAGTATTGCTATATCTATCTAGGGATTATCCAGAATTTTGTTGGATTTTATTGATGAGTTTTATATGCCGTTTCATGCTTGGTTATATTGACTGTACTTGCTGTATTTTGCTCACTGTTCTGTAAAGAATCGTATTTTCACCCTAATTTCTTTTACTGTATGAAAAATATTCGTGAAATACGAAAGTCAATATATTCTGTCTATTTTCATCTCCCTTTGGTTGATTTGGATTTCGTTTCACGGTTTGCGAGATATTTCAGTTTTCGTACAGCAGTGTTGGAAATTCCAGATTTGCCAAACTATCGTTTCTTGATGTTTTATGATTTTTGTTAACTGAACTAATTTTACTGAAATATTATGAAACTTTATATTCTGATAGTAGATATATAGGGGATTACCCCAGATTTTTCCTGAATTTATTTGAAAATTTTTAATGCTATTTTTCTGACTGAGGATTCGTTTTACTGATTTCTGGTTGAACGTATTTTTTGGATTCAAACCTGTTTTGAGTTATGATTTTGTGAAATACTATATGGCTTATTTATAATCGCTGGATTCATGTGGAAGTCTATTTTCCAGATTTTTTGACTGATTTAGATTCGAATTACTGTAGTAACGGGAATCACTGTTTTAGTACTGTACTGTCATGCTGTCCTGAATATGAACATACACTGTTTTGCTCGTTTATGTGACCGTATATCATCTATGATTATTATTTGTTTCCCTGAACCTAATGCTGATTATACCATGTTAGTTTGACACTATTTCGTACACATCCATGTCTTCTTGATGACCATAATAAAAGTAACCAAGCCGAGGTTTAAGGGAAAGATCTAGTAGTGGGAAATTATAGAAATGTGTACTTGGAAGGGGGACCGTGTTTCCCATACTGACCATCTGTTATACTATTATACTGATTACCTAACTGCACACTTCCCTATAGGAAGGTGTACTCGGAGGAGGACCAATAGGTTCTGACTGTCTGATTTCTGTCCGATTTCTGTTATTGATTACCTGACTGCACACTTCCCTATAGGAATGTGTAATCGGAGGAGGACCACTAGGTTCTGACTATTACTGCTACTACTACTGTTACTGATACCTAAGTACACTGCCCTATATAATCCCCTACGAAATCTACAAATGTAATTGTTTTGAATGTAACAACCATGCGATAAAAGGATGGCACATGAAGTGCTACCTAGCTAGTAATGCACACAAGACTGTAAGAACATAAGACTGATACTGTTAGACTGATACTGTTAGACCGATACTGTTGGACTGACTCTGTTATACTGTTACACTGATATACTGAGCTTACTGTTACTAGACACTGTTAGTTGCCATATGACACTGTACTGGATACATGTTAGTATACCATGCTAGTTGATTCTGTTATACCATACTATACCTGTTTCTGCTATTATTTAGATTTGTTTAGTTTTCCATGTTCTTGTATCCTATATTATAAGTGGCCCGTAACTTGCAATTGGCAGGTACTTTTTTCTCTTTCTTTCTCCTGCAATTATCAATTGCAGATTTTGGTGATCAGCTGCCCGATGGAGTATGTGATCTAAAGTTCTAGTTGGTTGGAGCTTTTGCTATCTTCATTTATTTCTTGTTCCTCATTTTGAACAATGTATCTGTTACTTGGATTCTTTGTGTTTGGGCAGTATGTCCCAGGATTTTTGACTTATTCGGATCTGATTTATTTCAGATTATTACATTTTGTTTCAAGTAAATTTTTGTTGGTATAATTGATTCAATTGTGCATGTGTGGTTGACTTTTTTGCTTCCGACTCTGATTATTTTGTGAGATATTGTAAAGATTCCTGAAAGCTTATGGATGATGCAAATCATTCGCTGGGCCAATGTTACGTACTCGTATTCCGTATTTTTGGGAAGCGGGGTGTGACAGATTAAGTTGAAGATATGAATATAATGAAGTTTAGTACATGATTATTGAAGGGTATGAGTACCCATGGATTCTAGTATATAAAAGGTTGTGATCTAGAAGTTTAGTGAGACTCCGGGTACCGGTAATTGTTGAATTAAATGATTGATTTGTTTTGAGATATGGCTATGTGAGCTATCTCGGTATTTGTGGTTAAGTCCGGTAGGGGTAAAACTAAATCTAGGTGTTGTGTTTGATTCATGTCTTGAACTTAAGAACTAGGCACTAAGTGAAGATATAGTAAACTTGGGAAAACGTAAGTGGGATGCTTCTATATAGTCCAGGTGGTGAATTCCGGGACTGTGGTTGCTTCGATGAAGACGAGCTTTTATTTTAAATCCAGGACTATGCATAGTCGGGCGGATAGTTTGCCATAATCCAGTGTATATACGTATTCCGGGGCTAGAAGGGCACTTGCGGGATGTTCGCACGACGAGGAGTCTATATAACAGTCGGGCGCTGGACTCCGGGACTGGGATCCGTACTCGTGGAATATCTAAACTTTATTTTATTACTGGGTAGTTGTCATTGCGAGGGATCAAACCCTTTAATGTGGAGTACGTACGTGCTTGCCCTCGGACCTATGTAGTATGGGATGCATAGAATCCGAATAGGTATGCATTAGTGTCATCTTAGTGTACAATATCTGCATTAGGCATTAAGGCATTAAGGCATTGCATACACATACATGTTTAGAGTAGTCACATTTAACACTTTGATTTGCATTCAAGTTTGTGGTTTGTTAAAGTATTAAGATCGTTATACCTTCGGCATAGAGAGGATGGCCGTGTATAACATTTTCGTCTGTTGTAAGCAATTGACGTGCCCGCAGTTTTATATGCAGGAGTTGGATTTTTCATGAAGATATAAAGTTGATATGTTGCTGTTGATCTATTTAAATGCTAAAGATGTTAAAATAGTATATTATTTTTCATTATTGTACTTCATTTTACCTTTCGCTGTGTTATAAATGTAAAGGACTCTGTTGTATTATAAAAAGTTCAAATTTCCTTGTAAAATTGTACGAAGTGAAGTGTAAAGATCCTGTGGAACTTCGAATTCAGTCTTATTTGGAATTCGGGGCATTACATGCATACACGACACGAATACATAGATTAGAAGCATGTTATATAGAAGGATGATAATTGTAATGCTTTTCGATTGATGCTCATGCTATGTTGATAATCATTTGTCCTGTTAACAGTAGAATTTCACCCTTATGACTGAGTATAATTTCCTGTTAATTATTTGTAACACCCGGCAAAATAGTTTATAACTATTTTGCATATTAATCCGTGCACGTTTAAGAAATGCACGTGATTATGTATTTTCATGATTATTATTTTTGATTGAGGAATTTTCAGCTAAAATATATATTCTAAACCCGATAAGATGTATTCGGGATATCTTAACTAAATTGGGTGTATTGTTCCAATTATTTTTAACGAAACAATCTTTTGAGAAATAATATTTTTATAAAATATATTCTTATGTTTTACAAATAGATATTTTTTTATTTTGTATGTATGTATATATATATATATATATGCGGATGTACATATATATATATATATATATATATATATATATATATATATATATATATATATATAGACACACACACACACACACACACACACACACATATAGAGGCTTCTTCCGTTGCAAACGCTACTGTAGTAGTTCCGAACGTGCACACCACTTAACCCGTCATCCCCAATGACGGGTTAAGGCAAAGCACATAACCCGTCATTGGTGATGATGGGTTATGTGTTTTGCCTTAACCCGTCATTGGGGATGACGGGTTAAGTGGTGTGCACGGGTGTGCACGACATTTGCGTTTGCAATGAAAGATAGCCCATATATATATATATATATATATATATATATATATATATGAATGTATGTATATTTTGATTGGATTGTATATGATTTGTATTCATGAATACTCGTACGTATATTTATATGTATACATATATATATATATATATATATATATATATATATATATGAAGATGTAAATGTATATATAAATGAGTGTATGTATATATATATTTAAGTGAATTGTATTGAATTCGATTATATGCTTGGAATGTGCAACACATTGTATATATATGAATATATTGATATGTATAATTAAATAGAATGTGTATGTATATATATATATAACTTGTAGGGATGTAGAAGACTCACACTCTAATCATGAGAGCTTCTCATCTTTATTAGGATGATCAAATCAAATCAAAGGTGGAGATTAAATCATGAAGCAAACCCACTTTTCTCCATTTTTTACATGAAGCTTCCACACTCTCCACCTCACCCCATTTCCTTCTTCTCCTTGCCGTCCTAACTCTTTCCCCCCATCCTCATATGCAGCCGGCCCTCCGTCCCCCATTCCCATATTCTTCTCACCCCCTCTCTGTAACCTCTATTTTCCATTTTCTATATTTTGAGTGTATTTTCTTTTCCATGTAATTGATTTTTATTGTATCCATTTTTGGACCGTATATTGGATATTATTTTTTTCCCGTATATTTATTTATTTGATTTGTCTTCTCTTTTATTGGTCTTCTTGATTCATTTGTTAGTCTTTTGTTCCGTCTCTTTTTGATCGAGCTGTTATTTTTTATCCTCTTTATTTTATTTGTTCATGCCCTATTTTATTTATCCATTTGTGGCCATCTCATTTTATTTGGTTCTATTATTTCCCTAATCCTATTCAAACCCTTCTCTTATACCCTATTGGATACCCATTAAACCCCATATACATTTTACCCTGAAACCCCTATTACTCTACACAAACCCGTTAGCACAGCCGTACATGAAACCCCCCTTCAGCCATTAACTACCCAACCCTAAACTATACCCTATATATACTACTGTGCATCCCTACCACTTCGTTAACCCATACCGCCGCTTCTCCCTATCTCCCGCTGCACCCTATCCCGATTTCTATCTCATCCCCGAGCTCTAGCCTAACCCCCGATCACCCTGCATCTCCCTTTCCCCAGCCTGTTCCCCTCTTCTGACTTCACTTGCACCTCAACCGCAACCTATCTCTACCGTCTCTCTCCCGACCTCTCTTCGACCCCCTAGTGCGTGCCTTCCTACCTCTCGACACCCTGCAGTCGACCAGCAGCCCCATCGCCGTCTGCCAGTGTCGCCATCCCCGTCGACACTCCTGTCAGTTCAGCCGCGCACTCACCTAGCTGCTGTCCTGACCTCCCTGTCATGCTCGTGGCCGTTTATGGTTGGTGTGGTGTGCATGTGCATCTCCCGTGCACATGTTATTGGTTGGAGTGGCTCTCGAGTTTTGTTCGCAGCTTCGTAGTTCATTGTTCGTGGTTCGTGTTCGTGTTCATTCATGGTGATCATTACCCGGGAATCCGTTCCCGTTATTCTCTCAGTGTCACGCGCCGCTTCCCAAAAAAAAATACGGAACACAGATACATAACAAAAGCCCAGCGAATGATTTTCGTCATCAATAAGCTATTAAAGAATCCTTACAACATATCACAGAAATAATCAGAGTCGGAAACAAAAGTAACAACCAACATGCATAATTGAAACGAGATACCAACAGAAATTTACTTGAAACAAGATACAATATTCTCAAATAAATCAGAGTCTGGACAAAAATCTAATATCCTGGGTCACATTGCCCAAATACAAAATAAATATCCAATGAATCAAATACACTTCATTCAATGTTCAAGCAACAATAAAAATATAATAAAGCGGAATCTCCAGCACTAATACATCATCTCGCCAATACCATCTGGTAGTCGTCCATCCTGATGTGCAATTAGTAATTTGCAGGAAAAGGAGAAAAGAAGAAAACAAGTACCCGTCAATTTCAAGTCACGGGTCACAAATAATGTAGGATACAAGTACATGGGGAAACTAACTAATAGCATGGAAGTCAACTAGCATGGTATACTAACAATACAGATGTTTTATTTCAAATGCAATGTCATATGGCAACTAACAGTGTCTAGTAACAGTAAACTCAGTATATCAGTGAATCAGGATAACAGTAAGTCAGTATCAGTCCAACAGTATCAGTCTAACACTATCAGTTTTACGTTCTTACAGTCTTGTGTATATTACTAGCTAGGTAGCACTTCATGCGCCATCCTTTTATCGCATGGTTGCTACATTCAAAACAATGACGTTTGTAGATTTCGTAAGGGATCATATAGGGCAGTGTACTTAGGTAACAGTAACAGTAAGAGTCAGAACCTAGTGGTCCTCCTCCGATTACACCCTCCTATAGGAAAGTGTGCAATCAGGTAACCAGTAACAATAATCAGACAGTCAGAACCTATTGGTCCTCCTCCGAGTACATCTTCCTATAGGGAAGTGTGCAGTCAGGTAATCAGTAACAGTATATCAGATGCTTAGTATGGGAAACACGGGCCCCCTTCCAAGTACACATTTCTATAATTTTCCACTACTAGATCTTTTTCTTAAACCCCAGCATGGTTATTTTTATTATGGTCATCAAACAGGCATGAATGTGTACGAAATAGTGTCAAACTAACATGGTATAATCAGTATTAGGTTCAGGGAAACAAATAAACATGCATAGATAATATACAGTCACATAAACGAGCAAAACAGTGTATGTTCATATTCAGGACAACATGACAGTACAGTAATAAAACAGTGATTTTTTTCGCTACAGAAATACAAATCTGGATCCGTTAAAGGATCTGGAAAATAGACATCCACACGAATCCAGCGAGTTATTAAGTCATATAGTAATTCACATCATCTTAACTCAAAACAGGTTCGAATACAGAAAACATGTTCAGTCAGAAATCAGGAAAACGAGTTCTCAGACAGAAAAACAACATCAAAACCTCTCAAATAAAATCAGGAAAAATCTAGGGTATTCCCCTATATTTCTAGAATCAAAATATAAAGTTTCTTAATATTCCAGTAAGAATAGATCAGTCATCAAAAATACAAAAGCATCATGAAAACATAGTTTAGCAAATCTGGAAATCTCAACACTGCTATACGAAAACTAAGATATCTCGCAATCAGTGAATCAAAATCCAATTCCGCCAAAGGGATATGAAAATAGATAGAATTTACTAACTTTCACATTTCACCTATATTTTTCATACAGTATAAGGAATCATAGTGAAAATAGTATTCTTTATAGAACAGCAAGCATAATACAGCACAAGTAGGTTTTAGAAATGAGCATGAAACATCACATAAAACTTATCAATAAAATTCACCAAAATTCTGGGTAATCCCTAACTTAATAAAGGAAACACTGACCAAAGTTTCAAATCAAAATAATATGTATAGAATAGTTTTTGAAAATAATTTGTTGTCAAAATTACCCAAAAACAGAATCTGGAAAAGGTCGACACCTCTATACTAAAACCGTCATAACTCAGTCATACGAAATCAAAATCAAGAAAGGTCAGAGGGGTTTGAAAATAGATGAAATTATCTAAAACTCACATTTTATACCGAAATCAAGATACTGACTGTAGCACAGTCGAAAACACCAAACAACAAAGAACATCCAAAAAATACAGATTTCACTCTTCAAAACAAAAACAATATTTCTTCAAGAATATTGATCCAAACACATCCAAACTTGAAATACAACCTACCAAGTGCCTAAACATCATGATTTAGGGTTATTAACATGTCCACATCAAATATATCATATAGGTTTCAATCAAAATACAAATTCACACAAATTTTCACATACACGACTAGAAATCAAGAAGGCGCGAATCTTAGGTTAGTTCATATCAAGATTTGTGTCATGAGTCATCTATGACCAAATTTTCACAATAGAGACAAAACTCATCAAGGAAAACACAATCTAGGGTTGTCTCTAGACCCAACTACACTATAGGTGAACTTTTTGACTTGTATCAAACAAATGAATTGGAAGGTGAACTTTTTGATTTGTATCAAACAAATGAATTGGAGTACAAGTTACTTGCATTTATTTGAAGATGAAGAACGATGCAAATCAAAAGTGGGATCCCACGAACGAAAATCTACGGACTCACGAACGATCCACACGCGCACTCGAGCACGCGCAATAAAAACCCAAGAGCAAGAGAACGCAAGACGACGGATGGAGAGAAACGGGAGAGATGATGGACGAAAATAGGGTGCAATGATTTTGGGAAAAAAAGAGAATATGCAGTTTCGGTTTGTAATTATATATATAGGATATATATAAGCATTAGGGTTAGAGGAAAAGGAGAGGGTGCATATGCCGGCTACAGGAAGAAATGAAGTGGGTCGGGTGTTTTGGTAGTAATCCGGGTGCTTGGGTATAGTTCACGGTTTGATTCAAGTAAGGAGTTGGTAGGCTAATAATTAGGAAAGTTTAAAAGGTAATAGGTAGTAATCAATCTGATGGTATAAAGGTATAGGATTAGGATTAATTATGTAGCTGTAGGATTATTAGTAGGTAGATAATAATTGGGTAGGGATTAATCTGGTGATTTTAATTGGTATAGGGTTTGGATATTAATGAATATTTATAGTAGAATGGGATAGTGGGTTTTAGGTGGGTGTTGAATATATGTGTGAGTTTGAGTACGAAGATCCAAAATGTGATTGGGCACAAATGAATGCATTAAAATAACAAAATGGAGATAAAAATAAATTTAACAGTGAGAGTCAAAAATAATGGCACGAGTAAAAATAGACGAATCAAAATACGGACAATGAATCAAGAACTCAAATAAAAGAAGACAAAATAATAAAATGAAAAATATATTGAAACAAAAATCCAATATACGGTCCAAAAGAAATACAAGAGGAATAAAACGAGAGAAATTACACCAACATGAAAAATACACTCCAAAATACACAAAATAAAAAACAGGGGTTACATTCCTATCCACCTAATAAGAAGAATTTCGTTCTCGAAATTCGAAAAGAAGATATATAGGGTAACCCCAAAACAACCAAAAGAACTAAACAAAACTACTCAAAAAATGAGGAAATTTCTGCTGAATCTCCTCCTCCAACTCCCAAGTCGACTCACTGGGCGAGTGAGGATTCCAAGCAACACGAACCAACTTGATGACCTTGTTCTTAAGCACTTTCTCCCGCTGATCCATAATAGCAACTGGCGGAATCTCACAAGTCAAATCCGGCCGAACGGTCAACTCAGAATAGTCGATCACGTGGCTCTCATCTCGGATATATCTCCTGAGTTGTGAGACATGGAAAACATCGTGCACTTCTGATAAAGCTGGCGGTAATGCAAGACGATAGGCCACCTTGCCTACTCGCTCCAAAACCTCAAACGGTCCAATAAACCTCTGGCTAAGCTTGCCCCCGCCACCGAACCGAATGACACCGCGCCAAGGCGATACCTTAAGAAAAACATGGTCACCAACAACAAACTCCAAAGCCCTACGATGAACATCAGCCCATCGCTTCTGCCTGTCCTGAGCCGCCTGCAAGTGCTTCCTGATTCTGAACCACAACGTCCACTGTCTTGGTGATCAACTCTGGACCCAACAACTTCCTCTCACCAATGTCATCCCAGCACACTGGCGATCTGCACTACCGCCCATAGAGTGCCTCGAACGAAGCAGCTTTAATACTGGCTTGAAAGCTGTTATTATACGAGAACTCTACAAGATGCAAATGATCCTCCCAAGACCCACCAAACTGAAGCATACAGGACCTCAACATGTCCTCAAGAATTTGAATAGTCCGCTCTGACTGTCCATCAGTCTGGGGATGAAAAGCAAAACTGTACTTTAATTTACTCCCCAAACTGTTCTGAAGATTTTCCCAAAACTGAGACCTGAATCTCGTATCCCTGTCGGATACAATACTGACTGGAACCCCATGAAGTCTAACAATCTCTTGCATATACCTTTCAGCTAGGCTCTCACTAGACTGACTTACACGAAAAGGAATGAAGTGAGCACTCTTCGTCAAATGGTCGACAATCACCCAAATAGCATTATGACCCTTAGGAATCATTGGCAAAGCGGTCACAAAATCCATAGTGATATGTTCCCACTTCTACTCTGGAATAAGAAGCGGTTGAAGAAGTCTAGCGATTTTCTGATGCTCTGCCTTAACCTGCTGACAAATCAAACACTGAGCCACAAACCGAGCAATAGCCCTCTTCATACCATGCCACCAGAAATGAAGCTTCAAATCTCGATACATCTTGGTACCGCCGGGAAAGATAGAATACGAAGACTGATGAGTTTCTTCAAGCAACCTCTGACGAACTTCACCCTTAGGGACACACAATCGGGAACCAAAACGAAGAGAACCATCTGTATGAATAACCATGTCCATCCTGGACCCAAACTCAACCTCAGCTCGAAAAATCTGCAACTGTGCATCACTAGCCTGCGCCTCTTTAATCTGCTCAACAAGAGACGACTGCAGCTGGACCGCCAAATAACTCCGACCAGAACTCAGCAACACAACATCTAAATCTAACCTCCTCATCTGCTCAATGAGGTCACTCTGCTGAGTAAGAAACATAACTGTTGGTCTCCTGCTCAAAGCATCAGACACCAAGTTTACTTTACCAGGATGGTATTGCAAATTGATGTCATAATCGGCCATAAGTTCCAATCAACGCCTTTGCCTCATGTTTAACTCCTTCTGGGTGAAGACGTACTTGAGACTTTTGTGGTCTGTAAAGATCTCCACTCGGTCTCCAAGTAAATAATGTCTCCACAGCTTCAAAGCAAAGATCACTGCCGCTAACTCCAAGTCATGAGTAGGATAGTTCTTCTCATGTGGCTTCAACTGCCTTGATGCATACGCAACAACACGGCCCTTCTGCATAAGAACTTCTCCAAGACCCTTACCAGAAGCATCACAGTGAACTACAAATCTGCCTAATCCATCGGGAATAGTCAACACAGGCTTTGACGTCAATCTGTTCTTCAACTCAACAAAAGCCTCATTGCACTCATCAGACCAACAAAACTTCTGATCCTTCCCAGTCAATTTAGTCAACGGTCCTGCTATTTTCGAAAAAATCTTGGACAAACTTCCGATAATAGCCAGCCAAACCGAGAAAACTCCTGACTTCTGAAACTGACTTAGGAATGGGCCAATCCTTCATAGCTTCAATCTTGGCCGGATCCACAGAAATACCATCGCCTGAGATAATATGCCCCAAGAAGGAAATCCTGTCAAGCCAAAACTCGCACTTGCTAAGTTTCCCATAGAGCTGATTCTCTCTCAAAGTTTGCAGAACCAGTCTAAGATGCTCAGCATGATCTTTCCGATTCCAAGAATACACCAAAATATGAAGACCACCACAAATCTATCAAAGAACTGAGAGAAAACCCGGTTCATAAGACTCATGAATACAGCTGGCATGTTCGTGACCCCGAATAGCATTACAAGATACTCATAGTGCCCGTATCTAATCCTGAAAGTAGTCTTCTGTATATTTGCAGCCCTCACCTTAACTTGGTGATACCTAGAACGAAGATCCAACTTCGAAAAAACAGTAGCCCCACTCAGCTGATCAAACAAATCATCGATTCTGGGCAACAGATACCGATTTTTCACAGTAACTCTGTTCAGCTCTCGATAATCCATGCACAGTCGATGACTACCATCCTTCTTGTCGACAAAAATGACCGGAGCACCCCAAGGCGAAATACTAGGTCTGATGAAACCCAAATCAAGCAACTGCTGAGTCTGCACCTTAAGCTCTGCCAGCTCAACCGGTGCCATCTTGTAGGGACTCTTCGATATCAGCTCTATTCCAGGCTAAACCTCAATACAGAATTCCACTTCCCTATCAGGGGGTAAGCCAGGCAACTCATCTGGAAAAACATCCAAGAAATCCCGAACTACTAGAGGCGCAGCCTCACAGCCTGAGTGCAATTCCATCTCACAATCTACCTGTTCAACTGCAGTTTTTGCTCGGCCAAGGAAAGATTCCCTAGCATGGAACTTAAATTCTGCTCGATCTGGAATCCTGAAGACAACTTTCTTGGCACGACAATCAATAATGGCATGAGCTTCACCCAACCAATCCATACCGAGAATAACGTCGAATCCTGAATTTCCAATGAAAATCAGGTTGGCTTTGAAATCTGCATCCCCAATAACAACGGGACATTGTTTGCACTCACGGGAACATATGACAACTCCACCACCTGTCACAATGTTCCAGGCCTCTGACATGTTGCTGCATTCTAACTGATGGCGAGCGACAAATCGAGAGGAGACAAAAGAATGGGTTGCCCCAGAATAAAAAAAACATGGACAAGAAAAGAGCAAGAAAGGATGATACCTAAGATAGAATCAAAAGACAAAAGGAAAAGAATGGTTGAACATGGGTGAGAAAAAAAACAAATACAGAAAGGTAAAATGGAAGAAACACATGCAAGAGAAAAGTAAAGAAGCAAAAGAAAGACAACAAAACAACAAAGCAATAAAAGCAAAATATACCTGCTACAACCCCTTCAGCTGACTTCGCATCTGCAGTAGTCAAGTTGAAAGCCTGGCCTCTCCTCGGAACAGCGGTCCTCTGACCGAAAATCTGGCGCTGAGGAGGAAGCGGTGGCCTAACTGGACTACGAGTTGGGGCAACCTGCTGAACGGGACCTCTGGCTGGAAGAGCCAACTGCTGCTGCGGCTGCGGACAATCCCGCACAGATCGATCAGCGGGGCCACACCTAAAGCATCGGCGATTGACGCGCCAACAGTTCTTGCGGTCATGTCCAGACACCTGGCAGAAGTCACAAAAACCACCCCTCTGAGAACCAGCAGAAGAGTAAGGAGCTGTCCTGACAGGATGGGCATGCCCAGAGCTCCGAACAGGACCAACGGAAGGCCTAGTCACAGCAGTGGGAATAGTCCGCTGAGAATAGGACGAACCACCATGAGCCTGTTCCTGAGCTCGGGCTGCCTCAAGAGCCTCAACATAAGTACGCAGACGAAGAGAGACGAGATGCCTCTTGATATCCTGCTCAAGCCCATTTGTGAATCTACGAGCCCTATCCTCTTCGGTTGCCACAAGAACGGCAGCGAAGCGGCTAAGTCTAGTAAACTCAGCTGCGTACTCATCCACTGACCTGGAACCCTGTTGCAAGAAAGTCCATGTTACAACATTGCATGAACAATTATGTAAGAATGATGACTTAACCTATTTTAGGGTCAGGAATTGTTGTTCCATCTCAAGTCGAGTACTACTAGGGAATAACTTCTCCAAGAATCCCCGAGTAAAAGTAGTCCAAGCAATAGGCCTCTCAAGATGCTCAAACTCAGCCATCCACCAAATATGGGCCAGATCCACTAGCTGGATGGAAACCATGTCCACCTGATCAGCCTCGACAACACGAGCCTCTAACAACAAGCGCTCAGTTCGGATCAACCACTGTTCAGCCTCCAAAGGCGTCTCAGTGCCGGAAAAACGGTCGGGATGCAGCCTCATAAATTTTGTAACTATTCCTGGGTGAGGCGGAAGATTTTCCTGCACATGCACAATAGGAGGCGGAACCCGGACAGCTTCAAGGGCAGCCATCACAAGATCACCGTGGTTGGTTTTACTGCTGATTAATCAACCGCTCAAGCACAGTAGTGACAGCCTCAATCAGATCAACCTGCAACTGAGAAATAGAACCTCTGCGAGTCAGTCTGCACAAAACCAAAAACAATTAGCATCCAGAATCAGAGTTGGTATAAATTTCATTTATGTATGCATGGTTAGTGAAATGTTGTGTAGATCCCAGTTCGAGCCAAGCTTATCTAATATATTAGGCAACTAGTACATTAGCCAAACCTGGTGCTCTGATACCACTAAAAATCCTGTCATGCCCCACTTTCCAAAAAGAATACGGAATACTGATACGTAACAAAAGCCCAGTGAATGATTTTCATCATCCATAAGTTGTTCAAGAATCTTTACAACATATCACAGAAATAATCAGAATCGGAAGCAAAAGTATCAATCAACATGCATAATTGAAACGAGATACCAACATAAATTTACTTGAAACAAGATACAATATTCTCAAATAAATCAGAGTCTGGACAAAAATCAAATATCCCGGGTCACATTGCCCAAATACAAAATAAATATCTAATGAATCAAATACATTTTATTCAATGTTCAAGCAACAATAAAAATATAATAAAGCGGAATCTCCAGCACTAATACATCATCTCGCCAATACCAATGTATCAGTCGTCCATCCTGATCTGCAATTAGTAATTTGTAGGAAAAGGAGAAAAGAAGAAAACAAGTACCCGTCAATTTCAAGTCACGGGTCACAAATAATGTAGGATACAAGCACATGGGGAAACTAACTAATAGCATGGAAGTCAACTAGCATGGTATACTAACAGTACAGATGTTTTATGTCAAATGCAATGTCATATGGCAACTAACAGTGTCTAGTAACAGTAAACTCAGTATATCAGTGAATCAGGATAACAGTAAGTCAGTATCAGTCTACCAGTATCAGTCTAATAGCATCAGTTTTACGTTCTTACAGTCTTGTGTGTATTACTAGCTAGGTAGCACATCATGCGTCATCCTTTTATCGCATGGTTGCTACATTCAAAACAGTGACATTTGTAGATTTCGTAGGGGATCATATAGGGCAGTGTACTTAGGTATCAGTAACAGTAACAGTCAGAACCTAGTGGTCCTCCTCCAATTACACCCTCCTATAGGGAAGTGTGCAATCAGGTAATCAGTAACAGTAATCAGACAGTCAGAACCTATTGATCCTCCTCCGAGTATATCTTCCTATAGGAAAGTGTGCAGTCAGGTAATCAGTAATAGTATAACAGATGCTCAGTACGGAAAACACGGCCCCCTTCCAAGTACACATTTCTATAATTTCCCACTACTAGATCTTTTTCTTAAACCCCAGCTTGGTTATTTTTATTATGGTCATCAAATAGGCATGAATGTGTACGAAATAGTGTCAAACTAAAATGGTATAATCAGTATTAGGTTCAGAGAAACAAATAAATATGCATAGATAATATACAGTCACATAAACGAGCAAAACAGTGTATGTTCATATTCAGGACAGCATGACAGTACAGTACTAAAACAGTGATTTTTTTCGCTACAGAAATACAAATCTGGATCCGTCAAAGGATCTGGGAAATAGACATCCACACGAATCCAACGAGTGTAATTAAGTCATATAGTAATTCACAGCATCTTAACTCAAAACAGGTTCGAAGACAGAAAACATGTTTAGTCAGAAATCAGGAAAACGAGTTCTCAGACAGAAAAACAACATCAAAACCTCTCAAATAAAATCAGAAAAAATCTGGGGTATTCCCCTATATTTCTAGAATCAAAATATAAAGTTTCGTAATATTCCAGTAAGAATAGATCAGTCATCAAAAATACAAAAGCATCAAGAAAATATAGTTTAGCAAATCTGGAAATCTCAACACTGCTATACGAAAACTAAGATATCTCGCAATCAGTGAATCGAAATCCAATTCCGCCAAAGGATATAAAAATAGATAGAATTTACTAACTTTCACATTTCACAAATATTTTTCATACAGTATAAGGAATCATAGTGAAAATAGTATTCTTTATAGAACAGCAAGCATAATACAGCACAAGTAGGTTTTAGAAATGAGCATGAAACATCACATAAAACTTATCAATAAAATTCACCAAAGTTTTGCGTAATCCCTAACTTAATAAAGTAAACACTGGCGAAAGTTTCAAATCAAAATAATATGTATAGAATAATTTTTGAAAATAGTTTGTTGTCAAAATTATCCAAAAACAGAATCTGAAAAAGGTCGACAGTCATAACTCAGTCATGAGAAATCAAAATCAAGCAAGGTCAGAGGGGTTTGAAAATAGACGAAATTATCTAAAACTCACATGTTATACCGAAATCAAGATACTGACTGTAGCATAGTCGAAAACAACAAACAACACAGAACATCCAGAAAAAACAGATTTCACCCTTCAAAACAAAAACAACATTTCTTCAAGAATATTGATTCAAACACATCCAAACTTGAAATACAACCTACCAAGTCTCTTAATATCATGATTTAGGGTCATTAACATGTCCACACCAAATATATCAGATAGGTCTCAATCAAAACACAAATTCATACAAATTTTCACATACACGACTAGAAATCAAGAACGGGCGAATCCTATATTATTTTATATCAAGATTTGTGTCATGAGTCATCTATGGCCAAATTTTCACAATAGAGTCAAAACCCATCAAGGAAAATACAATCTAGGGTTGTCTCTAGACCCAACTATACTATAGGTGAACTTTTTGACTTGTATCAAATCAATGAATTGCAGTACAAGTTACTTGGCTTGATTTGGAGATGAAGAACGATGCAAATCAAAAGTGGGAGAAAATCCCACGAACGAAAATTCACGGACTCACAAACGATCTACATGTGCACTCGAGCACGCGCAATAAAAATTCAGGAGTAAGAGAGCGCGAGATGGCGGATGGAGAGAAACGGGAGAGATGAAGCACGAAAATAGGGTGCAATGATTTTGGGAAAAAAAGAGAATATGCAGTTTCGGTTTGTAATTATATATATAGGATATATGTAAGCATTAGGGTTAGAAGAAAAGGAGAGGGTGCATATGCCGGCTACAGAAAGAAATGAAGTGGGTTGGGTGTTTTGGTAGTAATCCGGGTGCTTGGGTATAGTTCGCTGTTTGATTCAAGTAAGGAGTTGGTAGGCTAATAATTAGGAAAGTTTAAAAGGTAATAGGTAGTAATCAATCTGATGGTATAAAGGTATAGGATTAGGATTAATTATATGGGTGTAGGATTAGTAGCAGGTAGATAATAATTGGTAGGGATTAATCTGGTGATTTTAATTGGTATAGGGTTTGGATATTAATGAATATTTATAGTAGAATGGGATAGTGGGTTTTTAGGTGGGTATTGGGTATATGTGTGAGTTTGGGTACGAAGATCCAAAATGTGATAGGGCACAAATGAATGCATTAAAATAACAAAATGGAGATAAAAATAAATTTAACAGTAAGAGTCAAAAATAATGGTACGAGTAAAAAGAGACAAATCAAAAGACGGGCAATGAATCAAGAACTCAAATAAAAGAAGACAAAATAATAAAATGAAAAATATATTGAAACAAAAATCCAATATATAGTCCAAAAGAAATACAAGAGGAATACAATGAGAGAAATTACACCAAAATGAAAGATACACTCCAAAATACACAAAATAAAAAACAGGGGTTACACTCAGGCAAGTAACTCTTATTCTTTTCTTTGTGTAATACAGGTACTAAATACCGCATGCAGTGTAGTTGGGTTCTAGAGACAATTCGTGTGTGAATTCTCTATTATATATTGTCTCTATTGTGTTGATTCGACCATAGTTGTCTCACGACATACATGACATGAAACAATTAGGGATGACCAATTTTTAGATGTATATATGCATGCTATTTTGTGATATCGAGTGCTTCATGTGTTATTCGTGCTATACTTGTCGTGGACTTGCAAAATACCTTATACCATGTTGTTTAAACATCTAGTAAACCATATTTCACGTTTGTCTATGTTTTGGATGAGTTTCATATGAACTAGTTGATTTTGTGTATGAAGGATATTTTCAGTTTTGTCGATTCCCCGTTTTCATTCAGTATTTTAGAACCAACTAAGACCAGTATATGAATTTTTGTAACTCCTGTTTCTCCGTATTTATATTTTGTACTGTATTGTGCCTCATTGCATTCTCTCGTCTATTTGAAATCTTGTAATTTATTCAGATCGAATGAAATCATTACTTTCGTCTCGACTCGAATTTTTGGGTCCTTTTATCAAATTCTTGGATGCATTTAAATCTTCTTGAATCTGAAGCCCAAAGAGTAGCCCATCTCTTGTTGAAATTTTAGCCTATTGATTTATTTAATTAATTGATTTTGAAGCCCAATAATCAAGCCCATCTTCTATTGGACTCTACCCTAAACCCAAACCCACACACACTCACACACGTATACAATTTTCTCAACTTCTTCCCACTCTCCCCACATCCCCGTAACCACATCCCCATTATCTTTAACCACCCCCCCCCCATTATAATAACTATTTTTATTATTCTTTAAAACTAACCTCGTTACTATCTCTCACCCCGTTCTTTCTCTCCCTCTCGTTACTCCATCTTTCCCTCTGTGTTTTCCCCAACCAAAACAAACGAAACCAACCAAAACCCAACACCCCGTCACCTTCGCCTCGACCACCTCTCACCTCCGATCGCCTCACCACCTCCTTCGTTAACACCACCACCACAGCACCCCCGCCGTCGTCCTCAAACCATCGAACCCAACCCCTTCGAGACTCGCCACACCCAAACTCCCGAACCCACCATCGACCATCCCTAACCTCATCCTCATCGCCGTTCCCTCGTCGACCTCCGCTCCTCCTTAACCTCCATCATCATCCCCTCATCCTTCGCCTCCACCGTCGCCGCCTCCACCGTCGCCTCCTCCATCCTCGTCTCCACGACCACCACCATCAATCGCCAACACCCCAAACCACTCTCCGAACTCCTCCCCTATTCTTTGAACCCAATCAGAGTGCGTCGTGCCGTCAGTTGCCGGCGCTCCGTCACCTCCGTACTACCCCCGTCGCTCCTCGACTTAGGGCCCGCCGTCGAAGAACCCCCGCCGTTGTCGCTCGCTCACTCTCTCTTTCGCCCTGTTTTCGAAGAAGCGAACGAAGAAGAAGAAAGGGAGAAAAGGCGGGATCGATTTTGGGCCGTTGGATCGCGCCAAGATCCGCGCTGGTGATTGCTGTTCGCTGTTCGTCCACAGCGAATTCCGGAGCCGCTATCCCTTGTTCTGGCACAGATCCGCTGCGTTCGAACCATTCCATTCGCTGTCGCCGCTGTACGCTGTTTTGGCGCACCGGATCCGCTTTCGCTGTACGCTGTTCTGGGCTGATCGTGTGTGGGGGAAAACTCGATCTACGGTCGATCTTCGCACGCGCTTTTTGAGGACTTCTTCCGGTATTTTTCTACCCAAATTTCTACAACAAGTGGATCTAGTCATCGTCAATTTAAGGCAAGTATCCTTGTACAATTTATTGTTCTAGTTCAAGCACCCTTGAAATACTACAAATAGTTAGATTGTGACTCCTCCTTGAAATTCGTTGTAGATCAATATTGAACCTCCAAATTGACAATTCTAAGAGTCAACAAATTTTCTTGTATTTAATTTATAATTATTGGACTCTTTTATCCTTGAACACATGAACACATAGACATATGAATTAAGGAGCCCTAAATTTGTAGATACATGTCACCTTCAATTTTTGACGAACTTGCAACCCTATAACTTGAAAAAAAAAACATTTATTATTTGCTGTTTGACCTCCATTATCATGTATTGATGCCACATAATGACTTAGACACCAAATAACATTTTCCCATGTAACCTACGCTAGTAAATTATTTCTACGAGTTGCTGTCCTGAATTTCCTTTAGCTGTTTCGACCCCCTTATCATTTGAATCTGGGCCCGAGCCCTGAATACAAATTGTAGATCTGGATGTGTAGATATTGATAACTTCCGAAAGTTCTGAATTCGGAGTTACGGTCTAGAAGTTGTGGCAGTTTTACTGCAGCTGTGTCAGTAGATGCAGATTCGCAAAACTGCTGCACACCTTTGCTTTGCGAATTAATTTAGCTATGCAACCAGCAAGCGTTGGACATGAAATTTTATATGTAGTTTCTGGACACCCTATAGGATATACCCGATTTTTCTTAGAATTAATTTTCATTATTTTAACCCTGTTCCACCTGTATAAACTCAAATATACAATTCTGCCTGAACAAATGTAATAAGCCGGGGTTTGAGGGAAGGACTATAGAGTGGACAATATAGGTAAGTGTACTCAGAAGGGGGCCCGTGTTTCCCAAAGTTGTATGTTAAATGGAACTAAGTGCCACGTAGAATTAAGTGTCACGTCATGGCGACGGGGGCCACCTCTAGAGCCTACGGGGGCCACCTCTAGAGCCCATGGTTGATCACCTGCTTGTTTGATGCCTGAGTACACCGCCCTATAGACTCCATTACTAGGTCTAAACGCAACTGATTTGACTGTAGCAACCATGTAGTAAAAAGATGGATGCATGTCGTGCTACATAGATAGTAATCACACAAGACTTGAACTTAATACCTGATACATGATTATCCTGTTACCTGATTATCCTGTTACGTGATTACCTGGTTACCTGATATCTGATACATGAAACTTGAACATGACACCTGTAACTTGAAATATGAAACTTGATACGTGAAACCTGACACATGAAACATGATACTTGATGTTAGTTACCCCTACAGGTTCACCTGACATATGTTTTACCATTAGTAGTTGTTAACTAGCCTGTTTACTAAGAAGTCCTCCCTTGCTAACTAATTCCTAGTTGTTCCCACTACTTGTTGTATCCCTGTTACATTCTTGATTCCAGTTCTTGTTTTCCATACTTGTACTTGTTTCACTATTTGTGGCCCTAGCTTGCACTAAGGGCATCTTCTCTTGTTTTTCCCTGTTTTCCCTTTTATATTTATTAAGCAGACTTTGGGACAAGCTACCTGCTGGAATTGGCGAGCAGACATTTTAGGTTTTTCTTGGAGCAAGGACCTGTTTAAATAGTTGCCTTCTTTAAGGTATTTATTTCTTCTACTGTATAAGACTTGTTTTCGAGTTTCCACTTGATCCAGACATGAGAACTATTTGAATATTATTATTTATTTAAATTATTTTCTGTTGCTTAATAAATTATTCATGCATGTTTGGTTATATATAAATCTGGTTATATTCTTGTTATGATGCTGAGTCGATCCTATAGCTTATGGATGATGTAAAAATCATTCGCTGGGCTTCGTCACGTACTCGTATTTCCGTAGTTTGGGAAGCGGGGCATGACAATTTTATTTGTGAACATGAACTGTAGAGAGTTCTATCTATTTTCCAACCCTTCTGACATATCTCAGTTTCATTTTACGAGTTGTGAGTTATGTTTATTTTACTACCGAGGTGTATAGAGTTTTCCAAATTTTGTTTTCTATGAATTCTGAACAGTAATCTATTCTTATCGTGATGTTAAAGGTATTATTTTGATCCAATATTTTGCACAGTATAACTAGACCTGATTGGGATTAACCCTGAATTTTTGTGGATTTATTTGATGAGTTTTACAAACTATTCTATACTTGTAAACAACTACTATACTAGTAGATTTTTCTTGCTATTCTGTAAAGAAACTTAAATTCAACCTAATTCTACTTGCTGTCTATAAAATCTTTGTGAATATGAAAGTTAGCCTACTGTATTTATTTTATCACCCTTTTGACGGACTTTGATTTTGATTTATCTTTTGTGAGATATTGCTGTTTTCGTACTGCAGTGTTTATGATTCCAGATTTACATAACTACTGATTCTTGTCGCTTTCTGATTTTACTTGACTATTCTATATATATTGAAAAATTATGAAACTTTATTTTCTGTTACTAAACGTACTAGGGAATACCACAAATTTTTTGTGGATTTAATTTGTAAGTTTTCATGCTGTTTTCCTATTCTTGAATACAAACTTCTGATTTCTGGCTGAACATGTTTTCTAGATTCAAATCTGTTTTGAGTTATGTTTGTGAAATACTATATGAATTATATATATTTGCTAGATTCGGTCGGGAGTCTATTTTCTAGATATTCTGACGGATCTAGATTTGCATTTCTGTAACAACGAGAATTCCAGATTTAGTGCAGTACTGTCTTGCTATCTTAAACTAGAATTTTCGTTGTTCTATTCTTTTATGAGTTATCGTTCACATGTACATATATATCTTGTAAGCTGAACCTGTTACTTGATCATGCCATGTTATTCTTGACCTGTTTGTGACACATACATGCCTGTTTGATTAATAATGATAAAATAACCAAGCTAGGGTTAAAGGAAAGATCTAGTAGTCCGTGTTTCCCACCTGATTATCTGTTACATATTACCTGTTATATGATCATGCATGATTCTGTTATCTGATTCCTGACTACATTATTATGAGAGGGTGTACTCAGAAGGGGGCCCGTGTTTCCCACCTGTTACCCAACTACATACTTCCTATGGGAGGGTGTACTTGGAGGGGACTTAGTCCTACCTCCTGCATGATTACCTGTTACCTGATGCATGATTACCTGTTACATGATACCTGTACCTGTGCCTGTTTACCTGATACCTGAGTACACGGTCATATGGACTCCACTACTAAATCTAAATGTAACTTGTTTGAATGTAGTAACCATATAGTAAAACCTGGGATGCATGAAGTGCTACATAAATAGTAATAAATACAAGACTTGGCATGACATAACACCTGTTACATGATACATGTTACATGCTTACCTGATACATGATTACCTGTGCATGTTACTTGATACATGCCACATGTTCACCTGCTTGCATGATACCTGTTACCTGTTTCATGTTATATACACCTGTTGTTACTTGATTCTGTTCATGATTCATGTTAGTTGTTCTATTTTATTATCATGCCTATTCCATGCTATTTGTTTATATATCCCATGTACTTGTATCCTGCACTACAAGCAGCCCGTAACATGCATTGATGGGAGTTTGTTTTTCTTTTTCCTCTTCCTGCAATTTATTAAATTGCAAATTAGGGTGATCAGTTGCCAGATGGAGTTGGCGATATGAGATGTTAGTTGCTGGAGTTCCTGATTTAATTATTATTTTCCTGTTACTTGATTTGAATAAATGTACTTGATTACTTGGATTTGTTTGTATTTGGGCAATGTGACCCAGGATTATTGATTTTTTCAGACCTGATTTATTTGAGATTAATATATTTTATTTCAAGTAAATTCCTGTTGGTATATTTATTCAATTATGCATGCTTGGTTGACTTCTTTTGCTTCCGACTCTGATCATTCTTGTGAAATGTTGTAAAGATTCCTGACAGCTTATGGATGTTGAAAATCATTTGCTGGGCTTAGTCACGTGTCCGTATTCCGTATTCTCTTTTTGGGAAGCGGGGCGTGACACTCTCCATCTCATTTCACTTCTACTTCATCTTCTACTTCTTCACCTTCTTCTACTTCTTCCATTTCTTCATGAATGAAAAACAATAATAGAAAGAGTCAGAAAAGAAAGAGAGAGAGAGAGCTTTGATTTTTCTTGTAGGTTCATGGAGCTAGGAGGAGTGAAGAGCAAGAGGAGGAGGAGCTAGCAACTCAAAGCTTCAAGTTTTCTTCAATCCTGATGTGGGTGTTCTTCTAAACTCTAGTTTATTAAAATTTTTATGTGTTGTGAATGATGCTTACTAGATGCTTGTTGATTGCTTGAGTGCTAAATGAATGGTAAATAATAAAGTAGACTATTGTTGGTGGAGTTGAGCTTCGTAGAATTTAAGTAGAAGAACAAGATTGCAACATCGTAAGATTTCGGTTATGATAAAGAATTTATATGTCGGTCATATGATAGAATTTCAACTCCAAAGTTTTACTGGATGTTGATGATGATGTTCGGATCAAGTTAGATTTATTTCACAATTTTAGGATATTATTTGAGGGGTTAACGAAATTGGAAATCGAAAACGCTAAAGAATTGAGAATCTGCAGTTTTGGGTAAACAGCGAGTCAAGTTCAAAATTCATAACTCAAGATCTATAAAGAATTTTGAGTTGAAACTTGAAATGGAAAGTTAGATGTATATGTTAACAACATGTGTTCCAAATTTCAGAATTCTTGGAATTTAATTTCTATTTTTAATATATTTGTTTGTTCAACTGGTTCAGTGGTAAAACTGCAGCTGATTAGATAGAAATGCGAACTTTGAAAATTCATATCTCCCAAATGGTATGAGATTTTGAGATGAAAATTTAAATTTAGTATTCTTGTATGTATCTTTTACTATTGTGCAAAGTTTGATAATTTCTGGAAGAGTTTATACTCCGTTTGATGGATCCAAAATATCGCAGCGAGGAAGTTAGAACTATAGTTGTGTTCTGTTTTGGGATAAACTTGATCGAAGTTTGAAAATCCGTATTTCTTCGAGTATTTTGAGTTAGGAGTAGAAATTTTGCAGTATGGATGTTTGTTATGTCTACTTTGATTCCCCAAAGTTTGATAATTATTGGACGAAGTTTGAGGGATCAAACAATTGTTCGATTGTAGCCGATTGCTAAGGGTGAAGTCTGCAGGAATGAACAGTGCACACCTAATGGAAATTGGAGTTTTATAGCAATTAAATAGATGAATAGGAGGAAGTGATTAACTAGAGATTTGTAGTAGAAACTCATAGCTTTCTATAAATCCCAGGATCACGTGATTCCGATAAGTGAGTGAATTGTTGTGCTTGTTGCAAGATGCAACCAGAATCATGGGGTCTACAGGTTGAGAAGTAAACACCTGATGAAAATAGGAGTTTTATAGTACTTAAACAGTTGAATTTGAGGAAGTGATGAAATAGAAAGTTGTAGTAGACATTCATATCTTCTTATAGAATCCGGGATCACGCAATTCCGATTAGTGAGCGATTAGTTATGCTCGTTGCAAGTTGCAGCAACTGTATTAATACCATTGAAGTCTGCTTATTGAGATTGTGCACATCTGATGGAAATATGGGTTTTATAGCATTTTAATGACGGAAATTGAGGAAGCAACCAGCTAAAGAGTTGTAGTGCACACTCATACCTTTTTATAAAGGCAATGATCTTGAGATTCCAATAAGAGAGTCATGTGTTATGAATTATTTTAGGTGCAGCCATTGCACAATTGTTGAACTAATTACTCTAGCTGATTGGTAAGGGATTTCCTAATCGTTATGGACCGAATTTGAGATAGTCGTCAGCTAGAGAGGTGAATTAGAAGAATATATCTTTCTATAGAATCTGGAATCGTCAAATTTGAGTTAGTAGATGATTTGATATAGAAATTTTTACTTGCAGTGGTAAGTACGATTGAAGACTAAACTTGGTGAAATTAAGATGATTGAATATTCTTTTCAATTTAAGAACTTTCAATTGGATTTAGATGTGATTTTCTGTGCTTATAACTCATGATGGAGTCATGATTGACATAATTGAGTTGGGATTTTGGTTGTACGGCTGATTTTCATATGTATAGCTTGTGATTAGGAATATCAACCCAGTAGGCATGTCACGCCCCGCTTCCTAAATTACGAAATGCAAGCACGTGATGTCGTCCCAGCGAATGACTTGCATCATTCATAAGTTGTTATCAATTCCACTCAACAATATAACGAGGTGCAATACAACCATGTATGCAATGAAAGGATAATCACATGAATAACAATACTTAGAATTTGAGCATGAAATAACCAAATATAATAATAATCCAACTCTGAAAATAACAATAACAATATTCGGGTCAAAAACCCACAATACAAAGAAATAATAGTGTTCAATTATTTAAGTCTTCATAACAAAACAATAGTTATTTAGGCGGCGATGCAAATCAATTCTTCACCATTGTAGTTCTCTTAATCCATCAAGAAGTTCTCCTTGATTACCTGTAAGATATTCATCTTAAAAGAGAGAATAATATGTCCTTATAGCAAGTCGTTGACAGCAAGTAGAGAAAGCAATGAAACAATGACATTTACGATATAATATGAATTCAATAAACAATAGATTCGATGGCAATAAACAATGACAAAATGATAACGATGTAATGTGCAATTATAATGATCAATAACAATAAAAATAAATGATATCAATAATTGTAGAAATAATGATATCACTGTTCAATAATGATGACAATATGCAATGACGGTGTGATGAAAATCTTAAGTCTATTATTCATTTTAATCCTAACTAATGTAGCACTTCATGCGTCCCATTTATTTATCACATGGTTGCTACATGTAAACAAGTTACATTAAGATTTAGTGGTGGATTTTATAGTTCATGCACTTGGCAACGATAATCAATATTCAATAGTTATAATTCAATAATTACTGCACGATAAATATTGGCCCCGATACAATAAACAATAGATTGGGTTACTGCCGTAAGCCACAATCCATCGATAAAACAATAGCTGCTAACAATATTTAGGGAAACAAGGGCCCCTCCTCCGAGTACAGTTCCTACATTGTCCACTACTTAAGTCACCCTTAAACCCCGGCTTGTTAACAATTCTTTATTAAATCAATATGCAATGGTTGTTGACAACATTAATCACAACAATTACGTCTATGTGAACATGGTATTAAGATATATAATGTCCATACTCTTACTAACCACTGTCAACTAATACCCCAACATCAATCATGTGAACAATCAATACTATCATACAATCTACAATAGTTGTGTAATGTCATGACATGAATTACAATAACAATCCCTATTCATATATTCAACAATTAACTACATGAATGCATGTAAGATCTCTATAAATTGGAGGCAAAAGACGACACGAAGTCAAGACTACTACTTGGATTCGCTCGTGTAAATCTGTAGTATCCCAACGATAGATAACAATAGCAAATATACGATAATCAATATAGATCTACTTGCGGGATTCAATAAATAATTTCGAATACGATACAATAACTATTCAAGGGGAAATGACTTGCCTTTAGAATGACGTTAGATCTGATTTATTAGAGAATAACGGGATGAGAATCCTGGCGACGAGCAAATGATCACGATGATCACGATCCAGCACGGATCTTGATGAGGATCAAGATCGGATAATCAGACGGTTGAGATCGAAGATCAAGCTCAAGATGATGATCACGATCGCGTTGATCAAAAGTGATTCGACGATCGAGATCAAGATCTTAATGATGATGATGATGGTGATGATGATCAACGCAAATCCAACGGCCGAGATCAATGGATCAAGAAGTGATCACGATCATGATGATCAGACAACTGAGATCGAAGATCAAGATCAAGATGGTGATCACGATCGCGATGATCAAGGGAGACCCGATGGTCGAGATCAAAGGATCAAGAGTGATGGAGCTCTGTTGCTTGTTCAAAGCCAGAGGGGCTCTTTCGGTGCTCCGAGGAGATGAGCGGCAGTGATTTTCTTCGGGTTGCGAGGTGGCGAGGGCGCTCGGGTGGTGTACTGTGGTGGTCGACGGACTGAGGGGGGCGATGCTGGCGGTGCATAGAGCTTTCGGTGGTGCCTTTTGTTATGGAAGAAAACAGGGAAGGAGGATCTATGGCGATGGTGGAAGGGATGCAGGCGGTGCTCGAGCGGTGGTCAACGAGGGTGATTCGGGGTGGATGTTTGGTGGTTGGCGGCTGCGATCAAGGTGGAGGCGAGACTGAGGGTGAGGATGGGTGCAGCAGCTGAAGGTGGAGGGATGGTGGGCTCTGGAGTCGATGAGGCGGTGGATGCAGGTGCTCGATAGAGTAGGGGAGGAGTGTGGAGGTCGGAGGTTGCGGTCGATGGGGGTCGATGAGGCGGTTGGAGGTGATGGGTTGCGGTGGTTGCAGAGGTTCGACCACGAGGGCGGTGACTGTCGACCGTGAGCGGAAGGGATGGTTCGCGAGGCAATGACAAAGGTGATTGACGGGGAGGAGTAGCGGAGGTGGAGGAGTTGGGGGATGCAAGGTTGAAAACAACGGGAATTGGGTTTTGGGAAGATGGAGGAGAGAGGGAGATGGGGAGAGAGAGAACGGGGAAGGGTTATTAAATAGACAAAGATATAATATATTAAATATAATATATAATAATAGGTAGTTATGAGAGAGTGGGGTTGTGGGGTTACGGGATGTGAAGAGTGGGGGAATGTGAGGGGGTTTTGTTGATCTGGTCCAACAAACAGATAGGAGGGGAGTTGGGTTTGAGTTAGTGGATTAGAGTTCATTATGACATGGGCTTGGGTTGGGCTTCAAATTAGATGCTTAAACTGTTGAATAATTGTATAGTGGGCTTTAGATGATGGGCTTCACATAAATCAAATAATTAACTAGATAATGAATTAGGATCTTTGGGTTTTTCAAAATAATAATAATAATAATAACAATACTAATAATCAGGAGTTAAATAATCAAATAGTGATAAATAATGTAGGTTGAAATTCGGGGTTCAAACAAATAGTCGGGTATTTAAATGAATGCAAAAATTTTGGTTCAAAAGAGTAGAAAAATTTATAGGAAAAATTTAAATACAAGAATACAAGAAAAGAAAAATACAAATCTGTATAAAAGGGAACGGGGGTTACAAGGCAAGTATTGGAATTGATTTTCCACCTCGAGAATTGTGGTTTTCCTGTGCGTCGTCGGATCGTTACCAAGAGAAAGTTGACTGCAGGGCCGGGTTACTTGGTGAGATCTGAGTCGGAGGTGGTGGCAAACGATAGAAAACGGGTCGCCAGTGTTTGGGGTTGGTAGGCTGGGACTGTTATAACTAGAAACTGATATTTGACCTACTTGTAGCCAGTGATCTAATTACCTACCTCGTCTAGAATGTGTTGATGCCTTAGGTCTGTCAATGGCCGGATAGTACATTGTGTGTATTTCACCTCATTTGCTGGGTATGAGGTACTCCCTTGGGCGCCGTTGTACTGCTCGATGAGGGTCGCGGGCTGGGGACATTAGGGTGATAAAATAGATATAGTAGGCTAACTTTCATATTCAGAAATATTTTACAAACAGAAAGTAGAAATAGGTTGAAAATCAGGTTCTTTACTGATGAGCAAAAAAATTCTACTAGCATAGTAATTGTTTGGAAACATAGATTGGTTTGTAAAACTCATAAAATAAATCCACAAAAATTCAGGGTTAATCCCAATCAGGTCTAGTTATACTGTGAAAAAATTTAGATCAAAATAATAATTTCAACACCAAAATAAAAATAGATTACTCTTCAGAATTCATAGAAAACAAAATCTGAGAATCTTTCGACACTACTGTAGTAAAAATCAACATAACTCACAAACCGTAAATCGAAACTGAGATCCGTCAATAGGGTTAGAAAATAGACAGAATTCTCTACAATTTATATTCACAAAATATTTTCAAATACTGACCTTGTTAGGGTCTAAAATACTGATCAAAACGGGAAAACCGGCAAAACTAAAAATATCCTTCAAGCACAGGATTAACTAGCTCACATAGAACTCATCCAAACACAACCAACACAAAATATAATATACTACATGTCCAAGCAACATGATATAGGATATTTCACAAGTCCACAACAAGTCTATCACGAATAATACGAACGAGCACATGATATCATATGTGAACAACACGCATATATACAACAAGAAGTGGTCAACCCTAGGTTATTTTATGTCATTTATGACATGAGGCAACTATGGTCGAATCAACACAATACAGAGAATATCAGCAAGGAGCTTCACACACGAATTGTCTCTAGAACCCAAATACACTACAGGCGGTATTTAGTACTTGTATTACAAAGAAAAGAATACAAGTTACTTGCCTTAATCGATGACGAAAACGACAATGAGCAAGAATAACGGGAACGGGTTCACGGGCAACAAACACAACATCACGAAGGAATGATCGTGAGCACGATGAAGACGGACCATGAACACGAACACAATCGGACGACTAAGATCGAAGATCAAGATAAAGATGATCAGATCAGATCAGATGGTCAGATTTCCCTGATGATGAAGATAATGATGAAGATCAAAATCGATCGATCAAATGGCTGCGATCAAAGGAAGTTGATGATCATCATGATCATGACGATCAAGAAGAGATCGTACGAATAGGATCTAATGGGATGATCAAGAGGAGATTGATGTCCCACATCCAATCAAGCATGATGATCAAGATCCAATAGATGGCCATAATCAAAACCAAGGGAACATAGTGATTACGATGATCAAGAAGATCGGACGGCCGAGATCCACTCTATCAAGTACCACCTGAACACGCAACAACCCATCAACAATGGCTGGCTCGACGATGGCGGAACACAGGGGCAGCGCTCAGGGGAGGCGACGACGGCCAAAGGGGACCGACGGTGCACTGGTTGCAGGTGGCAGGAGGCAGTCAGGGGGTGTAGGAGCTGCTATGGTGATGCAGGAGGCAGCGCGACAGGGGCGTTGGGACTAGCGCTACGGAGGAACGGCGGGAGGTCGTCGGGGTGCAGTCACTGTGGTCGTCGACCAGGGAGTGGCCAGCGGTTGTTGATGCGCGGCGCGTCGGGACAGGGAGGACGCACGATCAGGCTGTAGGCATTGCACCGGCTGTTGGTGGCGCTGTGCAGTCAGCAGGGCACCACAGAAGCGCACACAGGGAGAGGGAGAACTGTAACGCCCCGAATCCCAAATACACTGAATTCGAGATGTTCTACAGGATCTTTCCGCTTCCTTTAGTACAATTTTACAAGGAAATTTAAACTTTTCTCTTTACATCAGAGTTTACATCAATATTACACTTTACATTGCACAGCGGAAGTAAAATTTTACAACAATGAAAACAAATATACGACAACATTGAGTAATCTTTAAGCATTTGTTCCTCTTTAATCTTTATCGAGCCATTTACCTGCATATAAGACTGTGGGTACGTCAGTTTATTCAACCGACGATCATTATACACGGCCATCCTCTCTATGCCGGAAATAGTATAACTTATTTTTCATATTTAGCAAATACAAACTTGTCACATATCAAACTAAAGGGACTACCCTATTGATGTCGTGTTGTGAATGTGCACTTAATCCTTAATGCAGTTAATTATGTTACATGACACTAATGCGCACTTGTTCGGATTCTATGCATCCCATGCTACATAGGTCCGAGGGCAAGCCCTTAATCGTTCTTCATCTTTGTAGGGTTCAATCCCTCGTTATGACTTAATCTACTACTGTAATTATGGTAGGTATCTTAGATGTTCTATGATCTACGAGCCCATGTCCAGGCAGCCTGGAGGGGAATCCCACGCACTGACACGACGCATCGAGCAGGCAACCTATGGACAATTCAGCCTCCGCCATGGAACAATGGCACCACCCATAGCCACTCAAACATCCCACAAGCGTCGCCACCGGGATGATAATTCTGGAGTAGTGCCCACGCCATGTCTTGACGCATCAAGCAGGCAGCCTATGGATCACTCTCACACCGCTAATCCGATGGCCCTCATACTCGTGTTTTTCTCCTACTTTCATCGCGTCTCCACTATGTACTAATCCTTAGTTCTTATCAAAATCATGAACAAAAATCAAAGCTCTAGAGTTAGCTTCTCCACTAAACCGAACTTATTCATTCATTCAAACATGACCAACCTTGGTCTTTCTTTCCAATTTTCATTTCATTTATTTCCAAAATGCCGGGGGAGACTTAGCTACTCTTTTTGTTTCAATTTTCAATTCACAATTTCTAAAATGAGCATTTCCAACTCATACATTCATTTGTTGATTTGTCATACTCAAAAGTATTTCTCTTTTCCAATCATGATTTCTAATTCGTTCAAATAGTCCATAACTATACATGGAATTCATATGCTTTATCAATTATCAATTTCACTTTGAAATTCACATCACTAACGAATATTCACAATTCACATTTTTCACACTATTCTCAAATGAGAATAATTTGCATCAAATCACACAATATAATTTCTTCTTGCCAGATTAATTTTCTAATCCTTCATTTCAAATCATTTTTGCAAGATACAATTTTACAAAGAATATCAATGTAGACTATAGTTCTATTTACTCACTTAGTCACCAATTATACCTTACTTTATGTAAATCATTCCCAAATTATTTTTAATAAGTCCCATATATTTTTAGAAGAATAACCATATTTTTCTGATAATTTTTCGATCACTAAAAACACAAAAAATATATTTTTTCCCAACTTGTTGAGGCAAGATTCGAACCCAGCACCACAGAGAACCCAACCTAAAGCACAAACCACTAGACCGAAGGCTACTGGCGGTATAAGAGGCGCTGAGAGCCTTAAATGCTCTCGGCCGCTGTTTATGTTATTTTTTTTTAAAAAGTATGGTTCCACAGGGATTCGAACCAGCGATCTCAGACCACTGTAGCAATTAAAACCGACCCAACCACTTGAGCTATGCGCTCAGGTTGTCTGTAGTATAATTCTAAGTTCACTTAAATCGATCTTCTCTGTTATCAAAACATTTCGATGTTCAACTAGACCTCCTTTCACTTTGTTTTTTTTTTTTTAAATTACTCTAAAACTCCAGATTATTTTTCACATAATTTATATACCAATATGAACAAAATAATTTTTGTAGCAATTAAAACATATTTTCATACAATTAATTCAAATTCTACATTGTAACTACCATATTTCTCCCTTATTTTTTGACATTTCTTAGCAATTTACATTCTAATCTCTTTATTAGCAAAATTTCACCTTAATTCTCTGTTTCTAATCTTTTACCCAACATACAAATCTATATTTGAATTTATCCATTCCCACATTAGCACAAAAGATCTATTTAACACATGAAATGGCATTAACAATCTACTAACTTTTGTATACATAGTTTGTGATGTAGATAATGAAACAATCCATGGCCATAATTAATTCACATAAAAATTAGGTTTTTACTAATCAAATCACATACAATTGCACACCCACATTCTAATCAATTTATAGCTCAATTTTCCAATTAAAATGTGTATTCTTATTAGCCTTTTTCATGCATCATTTTTCCATTCTAATCTAGCATATATCCCTATTTAGAATTATAGAAAATTTACCCACCTTGTATGGAGAGAAAAATTCACTAGCAACCCCTAGACAAATGTCCTTGCAACGAAAATGCTCCTCCTTGAACACGTGCACACAAACCTCCCAAGCACACCCAAGTAAACCGAGCTCCTCCTTCTAGTGGTAGCCGGCCTCCTCTCCTTGTTGCAAGCAAGAATCCCACACACTCTCAATCTTTTAACTCACACAATCACTACTAGATCATATAATTTAGACTATAGTTTGGAGGGATTAATAAGCACAAGAATAACTAGCCATGGGGAGGGGGGGTATTTATACTAAAAATCAAAGAGAATGGAGGGCTAGGATCAAGTAGTTGGTTATAAGATGGAGGGCTAGGGTAAAAGTAGGAGTTACATTAACTACCCACAACCAAGTAACCACCACACCATGATCACCACTAAAATTTTGGTTTCCCTCCAAAAGATCACAACCGGCCATCATAGGAATGCATGTTGCACGTGTACGTGTAGTGCACGTGCATGCAACTAGGTCCAAAAATTGTACATCAAATTTTTGTATAAAAATAAAATAGTCTTTAAATTGTATTCTACATGATAAGTTGTATAAAAATAGTTCATGGGCTTTAGTTTTTGGGCCAAATAATTATTTTAAAAATAAAATAAATAAACTAAATTTTGGGCTTTAGAAAAAGGCTTTTTGTCTAATTGAAAGAAGGCTTTATAGAAAAATAATTAAAGTCACATATTTAAATATCCATACTCATCATGATGGAAATATTTATCAAAAATATTGCACGTGCACACTACGTGCAAAATAAATAATTTTTCATTAAGTGAAAAATCAGGGCATTACAAGAACAGATGGGTGTTCGGGAGAAAGATAAGAGGGATGGGTTGCGGAGAGGCTCGGGGAAGGGGAACAGGGTGAAAGACGAAGGGACGGGAAAGAGACGAGAGAGACGAAACGGCTGCATGGGTTATAAGGGGGTTTATATATGGGGAAGGGAAATCTTAGGGTTAGAGAGATAGGGATGACAGCTGAACAGTAGGTTAAACTGTAGGGGTGTAACGGGTCTAGGTAGGGGAAGGTTAACAGGTTTAAGTATGCATAGTGGTTAGGAGTGGGGTATAAACAGGGTTTAAATGGGTTTGGGTTGGAGTTAATGGGTATTAAGGTTTATAGGGTATAATCCAATAGGAAATACTAGGATTTTATAGAAGTACTAATAATAATAATAAAAACAATAACACTAACAATAATAATAATATCAGTATAAAAAAAACAGTAATAATAATAATACTGGGAGCATTAACAATAATAAGAAAAATGATAAAATTGTAATAGTACTAACAACAACAGTAGTAGTAATAATAAAAGTAATAATAACAATAATAATAATTGTCTTTAAAAAATCATGGAAAAATAGTTACAGCTAAAATTATTGATCAAAAGTAAATTTTAATAGAAGATCCAATAATACATTTTAACAAAAATAGTTCGAAAGCGGAAAACTAATTTACAAAAATTTGAAATACCGAAAATAAACAGAAAATACATTTTTGGAAAAACAGGGGTTACAAATCCAACCCACCTTATAACAAAATTTCGTCCTCGAAATTTGCTTAGATGGTACATAGGACAAGGCAATAACAAACTGGGGAAGGGTAGCAAAGCAGAGGGCTAATGGGGAAGGAATAAAGCGGTGGCAATACCAGAAAAGAAGGAAATAGATAACAATGAGGTCCAATGGAATGCATGAAAGAGAATAAACAGTATCAAAAGGAAAGAAACAACACAAGATAACAAATCAATAAGGAAGGCAGAAGTAGAATCAAGGAGAGAATGATCAAGGAAGAATTGAATAAAATAATGAATTGGTGCATGATGGCAAAATGGGATGCAAGAATCAAGGAATCAAGGAATTAAATAAGAAGGGATCGAAATGAAAGGAATAAGACTAGTATCCAGATCTATATTGATAATAATTCATTTATGCATGCATGGTTGGTGAAATATTGAGCCGATCCCAGTTCGAGCCAAGCTTGTCTAATATATCAGTTAAACTAATACATTAGCCAAACCTGGTGCTCTAATACCACTAAAAACCTTGTCACGCTCCGCTTCTCAAAAGAGAATACGGATACGTGACTAAGCTCAGTGAATAATTTTCATCATCCATAAGCTGTTCGAAATCTTTACAACATTTTCCAAGAATAATCAGAGTCGGAAGCAAGAGAAGTCAACCAAGCATGCACATATGAACCAAAATACCAACAAGAATACTTGAAACAAAATATATTAATCTCAAATAAACTAGATCTGAATAAGTCAAAATCCTGGGTCACATTGCCCAAATACAAAATAAATCCAAGTTCAAAATACATTATTCAAGATAAGCAACAAGAAATAACAATAGTAAAATTCCAGCCTCTAGTATCTCATCTTACCTATTCCATCTAGCAGCTGATCTCCAATATCTGCAATTTAATAAATTGCAGGATGAGGAAAAAGAAAACAAACTACCGTCAACGCAAGTTACGGGCCGCTTGTAGTGCAGGATACAAGTACATGGAAAAGGGTAAACTAATAACATGAAATAGGCATGATAACAAAATATAACAACTAGCATGGCAAGATGAACAATTGTAAGTGGCATGTATCGAGTGATAAGTAAAACAAGTATGATGTAAACGAGTAACAAGTATCAAATATCAAGTATTATGTAACAAGTATCAAGTGAACAAGTATCAAGTATCATGTACAAATAACAAGTATTAAGTGTCAAGTGAACAAGTATCAAGTACAGGTAACATGCAACAAATGTCAAGTATCATGTACAAGTTATCATTTAACAGGTATCATGTATCAGGTGTCATGTTATGTCATGTCAAGTCTTGTATTATTACTATCTAAGTAGCACTTCATGCGCCCCAGCATTTATCACATGGTTGCTACATTCAAACAGTTTCATTTAGATTTCGAAGGGGGTTCTATAGGTCATGTACTCGGGTATCACAGAATCACAGAACTTGGTCGGTAACTTGATCGGTAATAGAAATTAACTTGATCGGTAACTTGATCGGTAAACTTGATCGGTAACAGAAATTAACTTGATCGGTAACTTGATCGGTAACTTGATCGGTAAACTTGATCGGTAACTTGGTCGGTAACATGTCATACGGGAAACATGAGTCCCCTTCCAAGTACAGACTCCTGTATTGTCCACTACTAGATCTTTTTCTTAAACCCCGGATTGGTTATTTATTATTATTAATCAAACAAGTATGTGTGTCTCAAACAGGGCAAATATAACATGGTATGATCAAGTAACATGTTTAGGTTGCAAGATAAACATTTACATGTGACAAACAATACATAACAGGATGGAACAACGAAAATTCTAGTTCAGGATAGAAGACAGTACTACACTAAATCTAGAATTTCTGTTGATACAAAAATGCAAATCTGGATCTGTCAAAGAATTTGAAAAATAGTCTCCCGGACGAATCCAGCAAATATATACAAGTCATATGGTATTTCACAAAATCAAGTCTCAAAACAGGTTTGAATCCAGAAAACATGTTCAGCCAAAAATCAGAAGATTGTATTCAAGGTCAGGAAAACAGCATGAAAACTCATTAAATAAATCCACGAAAAATCTGGGTTATTCCCCTATATGTATAGTAACAGAAAATCAAGTTTCATAATTTTTCAAAATAAATAGAGTAGTCAAGTAAAATCAGAAAACATCAAGATACAGTAGTTTGGTAAATCTGAATTCACAAACAATGCAGTACGAAAACAACAATATCTCACAAACTATAAATCAAAATCCAAATCCGTCAAAAGGGTGATAACATAGATACAGTAGGCTAACTTTCATATTTAGAAATATTTTACATTCAGCAATTAGAAATAGGTCGAAAATCAGGTTCTTTACTGAACAGTAAGAAAAATCTTCTAGCATAGTAATTGTTTGGAAACATAGAGCAGTTTGTAAAACTCATAAAATAAATCCACAAAAATTCATGGTTAATCCCAAACAGTTCTAGTTATACTGTGAAAATTTTTAGATCAAAATAATAATTTCAACACCAAAATCAAAAATAGATTACTCTTCAGAATTCATAGAAAACAAAATCTGGGAATCTTTCGACACTACTGTTGTAAAATCAACATAACTCACAAACTGTAAATCAAAACTGAGATCCGTAAAAAGGGTTAGAAAATAGACATAATTCTTTACAATTTATGTTTACAAAATATTTTTAAATACTGACCTTAATATGGTCTAAAATATTGATCAAAAGCGGGAAAACCGGCAAAACTGAAAATATCCTTTAGGCACAAGATTAACTAGCTTACATAGAACTCATCCAAACATAACCAAACACGAAATATAGTATACTATATATCCAAGCAACATGATATATGGTATTTCACAAGTCCACAACAAGTCTACCACGAATAACATGAACGAGCACATGATATCACATGTGAACAACACGCATATATACAACAAGAAGTGGTCAACCCTAGGTTATTTTATGTCATATATGTCGTGAGGAAACTATGGTCGAATCAACACAATAGAGACAATATCAACAAGGGGTTTCACACATATATTGTCTCTAAAACCCAACTACACTATAGGTGGCATTTAGTACTTATATTACACAAACAAAAGAATACAAGTTACTTGCCTTAACTGATGACGAAAATGACAATGAGCAAGAATAACGGGAACGGTTTCCCGGGCAACGAACACAACACCACAAACGAAAGATCCCGAGCACGATGAAGACGATGATCATGAACACAAACACAATCGAACGACTGAGATCAAAGATCAAGATCAAGATGATCGGATCAGATCGGATGGTCAGATTTCCCTGATGATGAAGATAATAATGATGATCAAGATTGATCGATCGAACGACTGCGATCAAAGGAAGTTGATGATCATCATAATTGTGATGATCTAGAAGAGATCAGATGGCTAAGATCTAATCGGATGATCAAGAGGAGATCGACGGCCCACATCCAATCAAGCATGATGATCAAGATCCAATGGACGGCCAGAATCAAAACCAAGGGGACATGATGATCACGATGATAGAGAAGATCGGACGACCGAGATCCACTTGATCAAGAACGACTTGAACACGTAGCAACCCATCAACAATGGCTGGCTCGGCGATGACGGAAAACAGGGGCAACGCTCAGGAGAGGCGACGACAGCCAAGGGGGACCGGCGGTGCACTGGTTGCGGGCAGCAAGAGGCGGCTAGTGGGTGTAGGAGCTTGCTCTGGCGACGCAAGAGGCGGCACAACAGGGGCGTAGGGGCTGGCGCTGCGGAGGAACGAAGGGAGGTCGTCGAGGTGCAGTCACTGTGGTCGTCGACCTGGGAGTGGTCGGCGATTACTTACGCACGGCGCTTCGGGACAGGTAGGACACGCGCACAGGCTGCAGGCACTGCACCGGCTGTTGGTGATGCTGTGCAGTCAGCAGGGCACCGGAGGTGCACACACAGGGAAAGGGAGAACGGGTGGGTGGTCAGGAGAAAGATAAGAGGGATGGGTTGCGGATAGGCTCGGGGAAAGGGAACGGGGTGAAAGACGAAGGGACGGGAGAGAGACGAGAGAGACAAAACGGCTGCATGGGTTATAAGGGGGTTTATATATGGGGAAGGGAAATCTTAGGGTTAGAGAGATAGTGATGACGGCTGAACTGTAGGGTAAACGGGTTGGGGGTGTAACGGGTCTGGGTAGGGGGAAGGTTAACGGGTTTAAGTGTGCACAGTGTGTTTTAGGAGTGGGGTATAAACAGGGTTTAAGTGGGTTTGGGTTGGAATTAATGGGTATTAAGGTTTATAGGGTATAACCCAATAGGAAATAATAGGATTTTACAGAAATACTACTAATAATAATAATAACAATAACAATAACAATAATAATATTATTAGTATCAAAAATAACAGTAATAATAGTATTACTAAGAACAATAACAATAATAAGAGAAATGATAAAATAGTAATAGTACTAATAATAATTATAACAGTAGTAGTAATAATAAAAGTAATAATAACAATAATAAGAATTGTCTTTAAAAGAAATCATGGAAAAATAGTTACAGCTAAAATTATTGATCAAAACTAGATTTTAATAGAAGATCTACTAATACATTTTAACAAAAATAGTTCGAAAGCAGAAAACTAATTTACAAAAATTTGAAATACCAAAAATACACAGAAAATACATTTTTGGGGAAACAGGGGTTACACCCTGAATCTGGAGAAGACAGTTTGATTTGGAGGGTGTGTAGTATGTGATGCATGCGTTTTCAAAGTCTTGCTGACATTAGATTAAGTGCATCTGTTTTTTCTGTACATTGTGTACTGTGCATTAGGCTTCAGGTCATGACATACACAAATACTAGGAGATTAGGATGCAAGTTTTTGTTTTCATCAAAACTGATTGTGATTGCACAAGCTTAGAAATCGTTGTTTCTTATTAGCATTACGTCAGTATACATACTAACAAGCCCACTCAATTTAGGTATTGAATGTCGGGTCGCGAGTGTAGGAGAACTCAAGACAAGCAGGGCATCCAAGGAGAGTAGCAGTGTACATACCTACCATTCGAGCAGGTGCAGGAATATCAGAGTAGCGCAGCGAATGATTCGAGCTATAGGGTGCATCTCAGGGAAGCAGTATGACCACTCAGTGGAGTTTCCAGTTGAGAGCAGTTGACTATCGTTCTGGGTGGCAAACGATAGCTGTTACAATATAGTATTTGTAATATGTTAATGTAATTTGTATTCCTTGTTATAAGAACAAGACGTAATTGTTTAATGTAATGACTTGATGGCAATAAAAAAGTTTTTAGTTTCCGTGTTCTTACTGTGTTGAGATGCATTTGAAGGCAAAGATCCTGGTTGTGTCACGGATTTCCGGTATTGGGATCTGGGTACTACATTATTTCTATGAGGTTATATGCATGTGTATATCGTTTGTTACTAAATAATAATTAATCTACTTGCTGGCCTGCTGTTTACCCCATGTTGTTTAGAGTTTTTGACCCAGTTTTTGTTATAATTTAATAGAACTTGTAAACAACATTTGTATCCCTTTCGATCTATTTTCCAGAACTTTTTACGGATCTAAATTCTGATTTACAAACTGTAAGTTATCATATTTTTAGTACTGCTAGGTTTTCAATTTACATATTGCTGGCACTGACATGATTTTCTATTAAAATAAAATGTTAACAGTAGAATTAAAACTGGAAATTAACTATGTTGTTACTAGACAAGACTAGGAGTCACCATGTTATTTTCGTAAGATTATATGATGATTTTCTAGACTTGTTATAAATAGGAAAACATGACCCTAGGTTGCTGCCAGAACACTAGTTCAGTAAGGAACCAGATTTTTTACCTAACTGCAAATAACATTAATCAGAACTCATTAAATAAGAGTTGTATCCCTGGGTGCCTAAAATCCACATCTTCTAAAAGTTTTGCAATCCGACTTACAAATTGCAAAATATTCTAATTTTCGTGCTATTATGTATGAATTCCAAAATGCAGTTTGAAAATACATTACCATGTTTAATTAACTGAAACCAGTAGATTAAATTTAGGAATTAAAATCTGGGATTAATTGTGTTGATACTGAACACTGTTAGGAAACAAATTATTATTTTTATGAGATTTTTAAATGAACTTACAAACTACTTTTCTATATAAGAATTTGACCCTAACATGCTGCCTGAACATGAAATCAGTAAAGAATGAGATTATTTGCCTAGTTTCTGTAGTTATTATATGTCGTATAGATATGCATTAGAACCGGCATGGAGTCTAATTTCCAGAAATCCTGACGGAACCTGATTTTCTTTCCTGTAGCAACGAGAAAGTTGGTTTTTGTACAACAATGTCTTGCTGTACAAAATGTGCATTTTTTGTGTTTTAAGTATATCCATGTTTGATTTTGCATCTAGTGAATAAAATTTGTGCACCATGCATTGCATAGCCTTGACATCTCCTTGACACCGACTTGATACTTCTATATCCATTACATGTCCATATTTGTGTGTAATAAAATATTAACAAGCTGGGGATTAAGGGTCGACTTAGTAGTGAACAATCGAAGACTGTACTCGGAGAAGGGTTCCTTATCGTTAAATTAATTAATGTTATTTATTGTAGATTATTGATTGAGGATTATTGATTGTTAATTGTTGATTATTATGCCGAGTACATGATCTGTAGAATTCACCACTATAGTCTATACGATCACCGTTTGCATTCACCGAACCTGTGGTATGGGACACAATATTACGTGCATTAGATAGGATAATAAAATATTAATAAAGCTAGGATGGACACTTGCACTTTTATCATGATATAACTATCAACTTGATTATGGATTGTTGTCTCGATTATTGCATCTTTTATTCTAGACCTTTGATTATAATCTTTGACCGTATTATCAACCCTTGTTATTGACATTTGATTCTGTTCTAGTTCATTATTTTTTTGATAAACCACATTATCCTTGCTTCTTTGCTTCTACTACTTGTTGTACGTAACTTGCTCTAACGGACAATTTTTCCCCCACCTCTAGTTGATGAGTTTGCAGGTACAAGAGGAAATTTGACTAAAGTACTTGGTGAGAAAACTTTCTCAAGAATGGAGGTGAATCATTAGATTGCTATAGTTTTTTCATGTTATTTGTTTATTTTTCCACATTATTATTTTTATCATGCTTTGTATTCCGTGCTTATATGACCCGAAGCTTAATTTTCCCCCGGATGTTGGATATTATTTTATGAATTTATTTCATGGATCTTTTGGAGCTTATTCATTGTTTATGTGGTTACTCATTCTTGCATTGTTGTGATCTCTTGCATAATGTTGTGTTAATGTTTTACAGTTATGGATAATGTTCATAGCATTCGCTGGGCCTTTGTTACGTGCTCGTATTCTCCTATTTTGGAAAGCGGAACGTGACAGGTTTTTAGTGGAATCAGAGCCCAAGTTAGGCTCTAGCTAGGTTAACTCATTAATGTGTGCACCACGCTAATCACATGAACATGTAATAACAAACGTATATATGGGTGATATGGCTAAAAATAGGATTAAATCGGGACCATTCACATCAGAGACGAATTTTAAAGCTCAAGGGTAAAACGGTAATTTCACCTACTAACGGGTCCGAAGCGGGTACTGGATCTCCTCCTCACAGATCCAATAACCCGCGAACAGATCCATCTCAACTGGGTACGGGTCCCGACCCGATACAAACCCAGACCAGCAAGAGGAGGTCAGGGTCACTGATTTGACTAAATCAACGGGCCTGATTTGCAGTTATCCTCTCACCGGGAATTAAGGGATTACATTACTAATCTGATTACGAGGATTTTATGCCTTATCAGATCACAGGAATCACATTCCTAATCTGATCCCAATGGCGACTATAAATACCCCCCACCTACCACTGTTACAGGTTAATCACTCTTTTCCCAACTAAAGCTCTTTTTTAATCATCACTGGTTATTGACAAGAGCGTCGGAGGGTGCGTCGCCGGGATCAACCCCGGTGTTTCGCACTTTCCTTGCAGGTGCACGGCGGGAGCTCAACTGCTTAACTCAGACGAACAGGTTCGGATCTGCTATTCAGGTTTTTCCACGAATCCACAAATTTAATCTGTTTACCCCCACACCGAAATCAGCGGTAACAGATTGGCGCCGTCTGTGGGAACACCATACGAATAGCCGTCGCCTCTTCCTCGTCGACTTAGCTCTTCTCCAGCCATGCCTCCCAGAAAAGTAAGATCCAAGGGGTCCAACCGTGGACCAAACCCTGTTGATCAACAGCAGGAAGTCCCCATCCATCCCGCTCCGCAGCAGGGACAACATCCTCCTCCGGCCGAGGACTGTGTCCAGCAGGACCCACCTCCTCTTCCGAACCAGCAACCCCTAAACGGTTCCCGATCCACGGAAGCAAAAACAACCTCTCCATCGAGACCACATATCGGTACACAACGCCTCTACAGACTCTTACGCCTCCCATAGTCCTCAGGCCCCTGACCTTCGAAATACTATCCTCAACTGGCAGAAGGATGAGGATCTCCGCCACCTTCTGGACGAAAAGCGGTCCCGAGAGGGAGCCTCCCTCCTACAACGTCCAGATGAGCGGAATCCTCACCACTGCGAGCGTAGAAGGTCTCCTACCAGGAGAGGACGGAGAGAGTCACCCGGGCATTACAGAAGGAGGCGCCACTCTCCTACTGGTCGGCATCAGCCGAGGAACAATGAGGCGCCCATCACTCGTGCCGAGTTCCTGCAGTTTCAAGCAACGGTGTTGCAGGCTCTTAACCTCCGACCCAACAACAATGAGCCCCAAAGGGTTCCTTCGCCCCAATGGGCTCCCAGTCCTCACCGTAGGTCCGCCTCTCCTCCGCCGGCTCCTAACCACCGGCAGCATGATCTTAGCCCTCGCCGCTCCCTGGACGACCATCGTCGTAGACCAGGCTCTCCCTCCTACGAAGACGAGTCCAGAGGCTCGTTCGACTACCGCGGGAGGGACAATGCCCTATACCGCCGTCTCCATGAGGTGGAGAGGCAAATCGGTTGGATGGACGAGGGGGAGGGGTCGAACAGCAGAACCATCCGTCCGAGCAGACCCCCTTTCTCCCGAACCATCATGGAGGCTCCCATCCCGAGGGGATTCGAACCCCCGAAGTTCAAAACTTACTCGGGGGAGTCGGACCCCGTGGACCACATCGAAAGCTTCAAGACCCTCATGCTCATCCACCAGGCTTCGGACGCCTTACTTTGCAAGACCTTCCCCGCCACCTTGAAGGGGTCGGCTAGGGAATGGTACTCCCGCCTTGCTCCCTCTTCCATCTTCTCCTTCGAGCAATTCGAGACCCTATTCATCACCCACTTCATGAGTAGTAGACGCACGGAGAAGACTAACATCTCGTTACTCCAGCTCCGCCAGGAGAAGGGAGAGAAGTTGAGAGACTATGTGAAGAGGTTCATTGCGGAGGTCAGGTCCATAGCCTCCCTCGACCAATCCGTCGCAACAGTCGCCTTCCAATCCAATGTCTTCAATTCCAGCCTCCGCTCCTCTCTTGCTAAGAAGTCTCCACAGAACTTTGCCGACCTCCTTCTCAGGTGTGACAAGTACATTCGTGCCAAAGAGGCCGCCTACCTTCCAAGCTTCGGAGGGTCTACCTCAGGGACGAAACGAAAGCTGACTGAGGAAGAAGAGGCTGAGAAGCTTCAGAAGGACGGCAATGGCCTGCGCCGCCCGACTCCTCGGTTTGAGAAGTTCACCCCCCTCATTGCCAATATATCAGAAGTTCTTATGGAAGTGGACAAGGAAGGGCTACTCCGTGCTCCCCCTAGAATGAACACACCTGGAAAGAAGAGGAACAAGAATAAGTGGTGCCGCTTTCACAGGGACCACGGCCACGACACGGAAGATTGTCGGGCTCTGAAGGAAGAGATCGAAGAACTCATACAGTGGGGGCACCTGACCAATTTCGTCCAGAAAGAGGGGGCCAAGCTTCCTCCCTGAGGAGCCAATAAACGAACCGAAGGCCCCGCCGAGCTCTAAGACTCAGAACCTCCCGGCTCTTCCCAAGAGGTCTTCACCTTATCATAGAAGCAGGATCTTGATTTTTAATAAGGCCGATGCTTGTAATTCGGCCAATAGCATGTAATAAGGGCTCGCCATATTGAAGCAGCCACTTAGTTTATTTCAATAAAACTTTACGTTTTTTCATTGAAAATTGTTGCTCTTGCTTCATCTCTACCTCTCCGAGTCGTGACTCGCTGAAAGGGTGAGTTCGGAGTCCAGCCTCTTCTACATGGCTGCTCCTGCAACTTACTAAGCTCTTCCCAACGAGTTCAGAGTCCAACACTTGGCTCGATTCCTCTTCAAATAACCTGCTCTTTAGCGGGTTAGAAGTGGTTCACCATTCGGAATTGCTCCCACAACCGTTGACTACCTCTACCGATGGTTTGGAGTCCAACACTTGGCTCGATTCTACTTCAAATAACCTGCTCTTCAGCGGGTTAGAAGTGGTTCGCCATTCGGAATTGCTCCCACAACCGTTGAACACCTCTACCGATGGTTCGGAGTCCAATACTTGGCTCGATTCCTCTTCAAATAACCTGCTCTTCAGCGGGTTAGAAGTGGTTCGCCATTCGGAATTGCTCCCACAATCGTTGACTACCTCTACCGATGGTTCGGAGTCCAACACTTGGCTCGATTCTGCTTCAAATAACTTGCTCTTCAGCGGGTTAGAAGTGGTTCGCCATTCGGAATTGCTCCCACAACCGTTGATTCTTTCACATAAGCAGCGAGTTCGGAGCTACAGCTCTCCCCTATAGTTGCTCCTCACACTCGTCTCACAAATGGCTCTCTTCCAGAGCCGAGCTCTTCACTCCGCTCACCGCCGAAGCGGACCTCTTATCAACGAGTTCGGAGCTACAACTCTCCCCTAGAGTTGCTCCTCAAACTCATCTCACAAATGGCTCTCTTCCAGAGCCGAGCTCTTCCCTCCGCTCGCCGCCGAAGCAGACCCCTTATCAACGAGTTCGGAGCTACGACTCTCCCCTAGAGTTGCTCCTCAAACTCACCTCACAAATGGCTCTCTTCCAGAGCTGAGCTCTTCGCCCCGCTCATCCCCGAAGCGGACCTCTTCTCAACGAGTTCGGAGCTCAAAACTCTCTCCAAGAGTTGCTCCTCAAACTCATCTCACAAATGGCTCTCTTCCAGAGCCGAGCTCTTCCCTCCGCTTGCCGCCGAAGCAGACCTCTTCTCAACGAGTTCGGAGCTCACAACTCTCTCCTAGAGTCCCTCCTCACACTCGTCTCACAAATAGCTCTCCTCCAGAGCTGAGCTCTTCGCTCCGCTCATCCCCGAAGAGGACCTCTTCTCAACGAGTTCGGAGCTCAAAACTCTCTCCAAGAGTTGCTCCTCAAACTCGTCTCACAAATAGCTCTCTTCCAGAGCTGAACTCTTCGCTCTGCTCATCCCCGAAGCGGACCTCTTCTCAACGAGTTCGGAGCTCAAAACTCTCTACAAAAGTTGCTCCTCAAACTCATCTCACAAATGGCTCTCTTCCAGAGCCGAGCTCTTCCCTCCGCTCGCCGCCGAAGCGGACCTCTTCTCAACGAGTTCGGAGCTCACAACTCTCTCCTAGAGTTGCTCCTCAAACTCATCTCCCAAATGGCTCCCTTCCAGAGCCGAGCTCTTCGCTCCGCTCCGACCTCCTCTCAACGAGTTCGGAGCTCACAACTCTCTCCTAGAGTCCCTCCTCACACTCGTCTCACAAATAGCTCTCCTCCAGAGCTGAGCTCTTCGCTCCGCTCATCCCCGAAGTGGACCTCTTCTCAACGAGTTTGGAGCTCAAAACTCTCTCCAAGAGTTGCTCCTCAAACTCGTCTCACAAATAGCTCTCTTCCAGAGCTGAACTCTTCGCTCTGCTCATCCCTGAAGCGGACCTCTTCTCAACGAGTTCGGAGCTCAAAACTCTCTCCAAGAGTTGCTCCTCAAACTCATCTCACAAATGGCTCTCTTCTGGAGCCAAGCTCTTCCCTCCGCTCGCCGCCGAAGCGGACCTCTTCTCAACGAGTTCGGAGCTCACAACTCTCTCCTAGAGTTGCTCCTTAAACTCATCTCCCAAATGGCTCTCTTCCAGAGCTGAGCTCTTCGCTCTGCTCAGACCTCCTCTCAACGAGTTCGGAGCTCACAACTCTCTCCTAGAGTTGCTCCTCAAACTCATCTCCCAAATGGCTCTTCCAGAGCCGAGCTCTTCGCTCCGCTCGGACCTCCTCTCAACGAGTTCGGAGCTCACTACTCTCTCCTAGAGTTGCTCCTCAAACTCGTCTCCCAAATGGTTCTCTTCCAGAGCCGAGCTCTTCCATCTGCTCGAATGCCGAGCAAGTGCCGATCCGACCCCAACATCAAAGAGCACGGTCGGCTGCCGAGCAAGTGCCTTTCCGATCCTGCAAACGGAGAAAACTCACTCCTCAACATTCGTGCAAGATCTCGATCAGACGGCCCAGATCTTGCCAGCGTCGCTAAACGAAAAGATAGCGTTTTCTTGGGAACTGAGCCATCTCGAGATTCGTGCCATCATCCAACGGCCCAGATCTTGCCAGCGTCGCTAAACGATAAGATAGTGTTTTCTTGGAAACTGTGCCCGCCTCGAGATCCGCGCTGAGATCCAGCGGCTCAGATCGCTCCACGCCGCTCAGTATTCCTAGCCGAGAGACTAGCGATCCGACCCACTAGCGCCTCTTCTTCGCCCCAAGGGTATTCCTAGCCCAAGGGTCTTCCAAGCACAAGGGTCTTCCTAGCACATCTTCTCCGCCCCTAGGAGTGGAGCTCCTCTTCCAAAATCCCCAAGACCAAAGTACTTATCAACTTCTTGAAGACAAGCATCTTGCGGGGCTATTTTGACCATGAAGGAGGGTGAATCTTCATCCCACTCCTCAAGAGAAGTTGTAGATCTTCAAACTAGCTTCGAAACGAGGGGTCGTACGTCCCGATCGGACCTCCGTAGCACCGGGAAAGTGGATCTCAATGCAGCTGCGCCGAATAGCTCGGAAAATCCGAGCCGAGCCACTCGCACGAGGAGAAATCCGAACCGAACTCTTCCCATCCGAGCTCTTCCCATTCGAGCAAGAATCCGAGCTCTTCCCATCCGAGCCCCAACATCAAAGAGCCCGGTCGGCTAACCGAGCAAGTGCCTTTCCGATCCTGCAAACAGAGAAAACTCACTTTTTCCTCAACATTCGTGTAAGATCTCGATCAGACGGCTCAGATCGTGCCAGCACCACTACACGACAAGATAGAGTTTTCTTGGGAATTGAGCCCGTCTCGAGATTCGTGCCACCATCCAACAGCTCAGATCGAGCCACGTAGCTCGGATCTACCATCCGAGCTACTGCCCTACCGAGCTGCAAAATGGCCAAAAATTTGCCTCAAAATCCGGCTCAGATTCGCCAAAAAAAAAAAAAAGAAAAAAAAAAAGAAAAAGGGACCACAAAGGGTCGGGTTCGGACCCGTTAAGGGATCCAAACACGAACACCCGTACCCTTCTTATCCTCTTCAACACCTTCCCGCCAAAACAGCCAAAACCCAAACTCCTCTTCACAACTCCGAGCTCCGATTGCCACCAAGCTCCGAGCTCCACGGCGCGAACCCAACATTTATTTTCAACCTTGGAGCGTCGAGCTCCCCTCGCAACCGAGCTCCGAACTCATCTCCACGTCGAAGCTCCCTCTCCATGCCGAGTCGAACTCCCTCCTTCGGCGATCTCCCAAGTGTCCTGCCATAGTTAATGCTCTCGGCCATCGAGTCCAAAATGTAGAGCTCGACCACCACAGACCCATGCGCAGCTCTCGACCACGGCGCCGACCAAGCTACTCGTCGAACCGTCTTCGTCGTCAGCTCAGCGACCGAAGCATGGAGCTCTTCAAAGCGCCGACCACCATCAAGCATCGGTGTCCCCCCTCCATCAGCATGAGCTTCGCCGAGTTCCGAAGCTGAGCTCCTCCGCTCGGTTCTGTCGAACTCCAGTGACGAGCCCTCCACCATGCCTTCGCCGAGCTCCAGCTACGCCGAGGAACCCACTGTCGAGTTCTTCGCCAACTCCGAGCACCCTTCGTCGTCGACACCGAACCCACCTCGGACCCCTCCTCTTCGAGCTCTCCTCCACCACTATGGGTTCGCCGACACCAAGCTCGAGCACCCAACAGTCATCTTCAACCTCGGAGCATCGAGCTTCCCTCCGTCGAAGCACAAGCTTCGTCGCCAAACTCCACAAACCCTTCGCAGAGCCCCGAGCTCCATTCGTGCCGAGCTTCGCTGCCAAGCTCACCTCCGAGCTCCAACGGCGCCGAACCCATCGACTCCTTCGCAAACTCACCGTCGACCTCCACGCCGTGAGCTCCGGCTGCATCATCGAACGCCTCCGAGCTCCTCTCTCCCCTCCGCCGAGCTCCGAGCTCCAGCACGCAGACGCGAAGAGGAAGAGTCGAAGCTGAACAGCAGAGGCGGAGAGGTTCAAGAACGATGGAACGAAGAAGAAGAAGGGAAAAAGAAAGAACAGAGCACGAGAAGAAGAAGAAAAAACAAAAAAAAAACGAAAAAAAAAAATTTCTGCCACGTGGCAGCTCGAGATGGATCGGATCCGAACTGCGCGAAGTCGCTCGGTCGGCTGCCGAACAAGTCCCTTTCCGATCCTGCAAACGGAGAAAAAAGCCATCGAGCAACTCCAACCGTTGGATCTTCGCGAAAATCACGCAAAAATTGATGAACGGCTCAGATCGCGCCACGTCTTCACAAAACGACAAAATAACAATTTCTGGGAAAATGCGCCTCCTCGAGATTCATGCCGGGATCTGACAGCGCAGATCGCGCCACGTGTCAGGTATATTTTAATTAATTTATTTAATTGTATTTTTTATTTAAAAAATCCGAAAAAATAGTTAAAAAATCGAAAAAAATAAAATAAAAATTCTAAAAATAATTATAAATTCAGAAAAATTATTTTAAATTCTGAAAAATATAATTATTCAATTAGAATAATTATTTAATATTTTTGACAATTAATTGTTTAATTCGAAATATGAATAAAAAATTCAAAAAAATGAGAAAAAATTCAGAAAAATATGGAAAAATCACCAAAAATTCAGAAAATTCTGAGAATATTTTTGGGCATTTTACAAGCCCAGAATAACACCGTTACACCCTAAGCTAGATCCAAAACTCCCTTAAGAATGCCGATAAAATCCCATACGCCATTAGAACAGTAAAACTACTCCTTAAAGACTGAAAAACTCAGTCTCTAGGAGTGGGGGGCTCGTGATATGGCTAAAAATAGGATTAAATCGGGACTGTTCACATCAGAGACGAATCTTAAAGCTCAGGGGTAAAACGGTAATTTCACCTACTAACGGGTCCGAAGCGGGTACTGGCTCTCCTCCTCACAGATCCAACAACCCGCGAACGGATCCATCTCAACTGGGTATGGGTCCCGACCCGATACAAACCCAGACCAGCAAGAGGAGATCAGGGTCACTGATTTGACTAAATCAACGGGCCTGATTTGCAGTTATCCTCTCACCGAGAATTAAGGGATTACATTCCTAATCTGATTACGAGGATTTTATGCCTTATCAGATCACAGGAATCACATTCCTAATCTGATCCCAACGGTGACTATAAATACCCCCCACCTACCACTGTTACAGGTTAATCACTCTTTTTCCAACTAAAGCTCTTTTTTAATCATCACTGGTTACTGACAAGAGCGTCGGAGGGTGCATCGCCGGGATCAACCCCGGTGTTTCGCACTTTCCTTGCAGGTGCACGGCGGGAGCTCAACTGCCCAACTCAGACGAACAGGTTCGGATCTGCTATTCAGATTTTTCCACGAACCCACAAATTTTATCTGTTTACCCCCACACCGAAATCAGCGGTAACACTGGGTACTCACCAACTTGATTATTTTCCATACTATGATTCCCGGAGGCTCTTCAACTTCTCGACCCAGGGATGAGAAGCCAAACAACGCTACTATCCTTCTGGCGATGCAACAGATGATGGGCCTACAACAAAAGAACAATGAGTTGATGCAGGCTACTTTGGAGGCAGCCAATCGAACCCCTGCTGGGTCTGCACCAGAGCTACTGCCACCAAGGCCCAGTGCTGTGGCAGATTTCATAATGTTGCACCCGAATAAATTCTTGGGTACTGAGATGCAGCTCGAAGCCGTGCAGTGGCTGATTCGGATGGAGCAGTTGCTGCTAGTAGCGCGGATCTTCGATGTGGATCAGTTGGATGTAATAAGCATCCGGCTTGTGGACCTTGCTCATATCTGGTGGCGGGTAGAGACCAAAAATCTTGAGAGACCCATCACTTGGGCCACTTTCACGGAGAGCTTCATAGATAAAAATTTTCCCAGTGAGATGGAGCTGTAATTCGACTACTTAACTCAGGCGAATTGATCCGTGGATGAGTACGCTGCTGAATTTACATGGCTCAGCCATTTTGCAGCTACTATGGTGGCCAATGATGAGGACTGGGCTCGCAGGTTCATGATAGGCTTGAATTTCAACATTCAAGACCATTTAGTTTCCCACTGACACCGCACCTATGCCGATGTTCTTGATGCAGCCAGGATTAAGGAGCAGACACATAAAAGGATGTGTGCTACTCAACAGGAAATACAATACCCTACCTCTGCTGGCCTTCTGGAGGGCCTATTCGGAGGCCAGTTCCGACCACTCATGCGAGAGCGCTATCGTATTCACCTGTTGCCCCAAGGCTAGTTCAGACTTGTGACTTTTGCCATAAGGCTGGGCATCTGTAGAGGGGCTGTAGACTAGCCAACTGTCTGTGCATTTCATGTAGAGGCAGTGATCATGTGGTCCGAGACTGCCCAAGGAACAGGCTCCCTGCACCGACTGGAGGTCAAGATCAGCAAGGAGCACTAGCTCAAGGCCAGGGTAGACTGTCCCTTCCACCGTAGAGGCAAGCTTTTGATTAGAGGAGGATGTCTTCGAGGGGAGGTCAGATTGGAGGTCGTGGTCAGGCCTATAACCTGACTACAGCAGAAGCTGAGACGGCTGTTGGTGTGGTTGCTGGTATATCTCAATAGTTGTGTTATTTTCTTTCTATTTCTACTCTATTTATTGTTTCTTATTCAATTATTCATGCTTATGTCCTACATATACCTTCATTCTTATTCTTTGATCATCTTTTATGCATCAACTTAGTCCACTCTTTTCCTACCCTTGTTCGGTTTGATTCTGCTGCCACCCACTCCTTTGTTTCTTCCCACTTTGTGGATCGACACTGTTTAGCTTGCAACCTCATGCTAGCTTCTTGGAATATTACCACAGGTGGAGGCATCATCATCTGTTCTATGGTGTGCAGGGAGATCCCTTTGTTGATTTAGGGCGTGGAGTTCAAGGCCAATCTTAAAGAAGGTAATATTCAGGCTCCAAGGTCACCAGGAGTTTGAGTTTCATGCAGGTGAGACATCGTCTGGGCATGTCAAGAACTCGATGAACCAGGAGGCTCGTGCACTAGAGTCGTTGTGTACCAATGGTGAAGTTGCACCTGTGGTCATCCGGGATTTCCTCGATGTATTTCCAGAAGAATTTCTTTGATTACCGCCAGACCGAGATGTGAAATTCGGTATCGAAGTTCAACCTAGAACGACACTAATCTCGAAGAGTCTGTACCGGATGACACCCTGGAGATGGCAGAACTGAAGGTGAAAGTCAAGGAGTTTTTGGATAGGGTTTTATCAGGCCAAGCGTTTCACCTTGGGGTGCCACAGTGTTGTTCATCAATAAGAATGATGGTAGTTGCAGGCTCTGCATTGATTACCGAGAGCTGAACAATGTCACTGTAAAGAACCGGTACAATCTGCTGAGGATCGACGATCTGTTTGAATAGCCTGATGGTGCTTCAGTTTTCTCGAAGTTGGATATCCGTTCTAGTTATCATTAAGTTAAGGTGAAGACTGAAGATATTCAGAAGATGGCGTTCCTAATAAGATATGGACATTATGAGTTCTTAGTAATGCCCTTTGGAGTTACAAAGGCACCAGCCGTGTTCATGGGTCTGATGAATAGGATATCCTCGTCATTCTTGGACAAGTTTATGGTGGTGTTCATTGACGATATTCCGGTGTATTCTCGGAACAGGGAAGATCATGCTGAGCATTTGAAAGTTGCATTGAAGACTTAGAGGGAGAATCAACTCTATCGGAAACTCAGTAAGTGTGAATTCTAGCCCAACCATGCCGCATTTCTGGGCTTGATCCGTCGAAGATTACTACCATTAAGGATTGGCTAGTGCTGAAGTCAACATCAGAAGTGCGAAGTTTCCTCAGATTGGTGGGGTATTATCGGAAGTTCGTTCAAGATTTCTCGAAGATTGCTGGACCCATAACCAATTTAACGAGGAAAGAGCAAAAGTTTGTTTGGGATGGACCTTGTTAGGAAGCCTTCATGGAATTGAAAAACCGATTGATGTCAGCACCCGTGCTGACTATCCCAGGCAGTTTAGGAGGCTTTGTGATTCATTGTGATGCTTCTGGCAGAGGATTGGGAGCAGTGCTGATGTAGCAAGGAAGGGTTCTCGCTTATGCATCTAGGCAGTTGAGGCCTCATGAGAAGAACTATCCTACGCATGATCTGGAACTTGCAGCTGTAATCTTTGCCTTGAAGTTAAGAAGGCATTATCTGTTTGGAAATAAAGTTGAGATATTCACTGATCACAAGAGTCTCAAGTATGTGTTTACTCAGAAGGAACTGAATATGAGGATGAGAAGATGGTTGGAACTGATGGCAGACTACGACATCAACTTGCAGTACGGTAGAGTGAACTTGGTGCCCGATGCCATGAGCAGGAGACCTGCTGCTATGTTCCTCACCAAACAGAACGCAATGTTGGATGATATGAGGAGGCAGGAATTGGATGTGATTCTTACTGGTTCATCACAATAATGTATGATGTTGCAATTGCAGTCTTCACTGGTAGAGCAGATTAAGGAGGCCCAGGCTGGTGATCGGCAGTTGCAGAAATTTCGAAGTGAAGTGGAAGCAAGCTTGAGAACTGACTTGGTCATTCATTCAGATGGCTCGCTTCGTTATGGAGCTAGATTGTGTGTACTTAGAGGAGAATTCAGGTAGAAGCTACTTGCAGAAGCCCATTGCTTGCCCTATTCTATTCATTATGGAGGCACAAAGATGTGCACGGATCTGAAGCAACATTTTTGGTGGCATGGTATGAATAGAGCAGTAGCGAGATTTGTGTCTCAGTATTTGATTCGTTAGCAAGTGAAGGTAGAGCATCAGAGGACCGCTGGACTCCTTCAGCCTCTTCCAATCCTAGAGTGGAAATAAGAGAACATCACTATGGATTTAATGACGGCACTGCCAAGAAGTCCCAAGGGTCACAATGATATTTGGGTAATGGTGGACCGTTTGATGAAAAGTGCCCATTTCATCCCTTTCCGAGTGGATCAGTCCCCAAGGAGCTTGGCTGAGAAGTACATACAGGAAGTTGTGAGACTGCATGGAGTTCCTGTCAACATCATATCAGACAGAGATACGAGATTCATATCTCAGTTTTGGGAAAGTCTTCAGATGATTTTGGGGAGTAAATTGAGCTACAACACTGCTTTTTCACCCACAGACTGACAGGTAGTCTGAGAGGAAGATTCAGACACTGGTGGACTTGTTGAGGTCTTGTGTTCTTCAGTTTGGAGGATCTTGGGAAGGTCATATACACTTGGTTGAGTTCTCGTACAACAACAGCTACTAGGCGAGTCTCAAGGCAGCTCCATATGAGGTTTTTTATGGTCACATGTGTAGATCACCAGTCTGTTGGGATGACATTAGCGAGAGGAGGCTTCGGGGCCTGAGTTGATCACAATGACTGTCGACGCAGTGGCTCAGATCAGGAAGCACTTGCAAGAAGCTCAGGGTAAGCAGAGGAAGTGGGCTGATTGTCATCGAAGGCCTTTAGAGTTTGGGGAAGGCGAGCATGTGTTCCTCAAGCTATCACCATGGAGAGGTGTTATCTGTTTTGGAGGTGGGAGCAAGTTGAGTCCCCGGTTCATCGTTCCATTCAATATTGTGGAACGAGTGAGTAAGGTAGCCTACATGCTCACACTGTCACCGGCTTTATCAAGTGTCCATGATGTATTCCATGTCTCCCAGATCAGGAAGTAAACAGGGATGATAGTCATGTGATTGACTACTCAGAGCTTTCTGTTAGACCAGACTTATCATGTGAGGTCCAACCAATCTCTACCTTGGACAAGCGTGAGAAAGTCCTGAAGAATAAAGTCATTAAGCTTGTTCGTGTCTCTTGGAATCCTCACTTGCCTGGTGAGTTGACTTGGGAACTTGAGGAGGATATCCAAAATAAGTTCCCTCATCTCTTTGAGTAGTTTTTTATTTTTCTCGGGGTTGCCCTATGTACCACTTGAATGAATTTCGAGGACAAAATTCTTCTTGTAAGGTGGGTAGAATTTGTAACCACTGTTTTTGATTTGTTGGATTTTCTTTTGTAATTTTTTCATCTTCTCATTCTAGTGATATGTTTATTTTTAATAAAAAAATTTTATATTCATCTCCAACCCAATTGTATTCTTTCAATTAATTTTATTTTCATTTGTTGTACCCTGAGATTCCTGTGCACTCTATTTTATTTTCTTTGTGTCTGGGGTATTTTATTAGCCACTAATTGATTTGATTTTGGGCCCAACCCAATATCCCATACTTATTTAATTATATTTAAACCCAAGCACATTTCTTGTTGGATCCTAACCCAAATATGCAAACCTGTTAACCCAAACCTAAACCCACATCTTAGTTCCTGTAACCCCAGTTTTCATCTTTGGTTTTTTTTTTTTCTTTTCTTGGTATTATTTATTTAATTGTTTTCTGAACCCTGTAATTTAATTATTTTATATCAAGAATTTTCTTATGCTTCATCTCAATGGTTGTCTCCCATTCTATCAAATTTTATCTGCTAAATTTTGTTATTTTTTCAATTCAATTGTTGCGTGTTGTTTTCCCGATCAATCCATTATAGACCTTATTTGGTTCTTTTCCCATTTGGATTTTAAACCCAAACCCCTTTAGCCTTTTCTTGCTGGATCACAACCCATTACCCATAAATCCAATACCCTATTAATCTCTATATAAATGCTAATCTCCACCTAAACCCTCATACCCTACTTCTACAGTCGCCTCTCTCGCCCCTCACATCCTTACTTTCCCTCTCTCCCCGTCTATCCATCCCAAACCCATCCTTGTACCGCCTTACCTCTCTGCTGCAACCCACCGACCACCACAGCCTCTCGTCGTCACCTCCATCGCCTCCAACCCCCGCAACCATCGAAGTCCCATCCTCCTTGTCTTCACACCAACCGAACTCACCACCTGCACCCTTTGAACCCCTCCTCACCATTGCCGACGAGGCTTCACCGCTCATACAGCGATCCTCAGTCGATCCCCTGCATCCATCTCGTCATCGACGTCCAGCTCCATCGCCGTCTCCATCTCCGACTTTCTCTGTTTCGGTGGAGAAACAAAGCTCTGACCCCCCGCTGTCCTCGTCGCTGCCGTCGCTCCTCGGCTGCTAGCGCCTCACCATAATCTACCCCTGATCACCCTTGAGTGCACTGTAGTCGCCAGTCGAGCTGCCGTTGATCCCCTCCAACCGTTTCTCTTCCCCGCTCCTCGATGTTTGGTGTTCGGGTAAGGAAACCGTGTTTGGTGTTTGCTGTTTGTGGAGGAGGAAAGAATTGAGTTGCTGTGTTGCTGGTTTATGTGTGGGCTTGATCGGCTGTGTGTGTGTGTGTTTGCTCATAAAGCGCACGTGTTTCCGTGTTTATGGATTCGTCGCCTGGGATTCTCATCCGATTATTCTATATATTCGAAGTTATCATCTAACAGGCAAGTCTCTTCTTGAACTAGCTTATTGTTTTGTTCAAGATCCTTTGATTTCCGCAAGTAGATCCAAATCTTTTTTTATCATACTGCTATTTGAATTCCGTTAAGTATATTGAGGGTTTACACGAGCTAACTTGATATATTCTTAACATCGTGCCTACATCCTTGATCTAAAACCTAGTCCCCCTTGTACATTGCATATGCACATTTACATAAAAAATAACTAGATCCATGTTGTAGAATTATTTGAGGAACTAAATATGTCGATTGAATTTGATTAATGAATTGATTACCATGCCTTTAAAATTGCATCTTAAACCTAGAAATATGCATGTTAAACATCTAGTATCACTTTGATTATTAATTAGCATGAACTATGTGGTTGTGTGATAAAGTTGTTGCCTATTCATATCGAGTTATATTCTGGCCTACTATTTGTTTTTTTTTTGTATCAGATTTTTTACCATATTGTTGTTGTAATTTGAAATAACTTTCTGAATATGAACTATATCCCCATGAGCCTATTTTCCAGAACATTAGACGGAATTGAATTCCGATATATAATTTGTTAGATATCAGTATTTTAGTATAACTGTGTCGGAATTTCCAGATTCACAAATTCATGCGTATCTCTCTGTTCCATAATTAAATAGGACTTGATAACAGTAAAATAAAAAAATGAAATTAATTTAGCTGAAACTAGACATGTGTAGGAATCACCCTGAATTTTTGTAGATTTAATTGAGGAGCTTTCTGACCTAATTCATATGTTTGAACATAATTCATAACTTGCTTCCTGAACGTAAAATCTGAAAGGAATAGGATTTTCACCCTAGTTTCTGTAACTGTTATATGTCGTATATATATTTTCTGGAACCGGAAGAGAGTCTAGTTTCTAGAATTTCTGACGGATCCAGATTTTCCTTTCTGTAGTAGCGGTAATCTGTGTTTTTGTACAGCAACGTCATGCTGTCCAGATTGTGTGATTTGTGTTAATTTAAAATGTTTGCCTCTTGTTTTGTCTGTAATGAGTAGAATTAGTCACACCTAGCATGATACAACATTGAAACCTTCTTACATGCTCACATAGGATGAAATAAAATATTAACAAGCTGGGGTATTATGGGATGACTTGGTAGTGAACAATCGGAAATTGTACTTGGTCGGGCCCTACTGCCTGATTTTTACTGATACTGACTGATGGCCATAAAATAATGCTTTAGAATTACTGTCACTGAACATTAATTACTGATTACTAGGGTCGAGTACACGATCTGTGAATTCACCATCGGTCTCTTTTTTTACTTCTGGTTACTGATTGGATAATCGGATGGTCTTATAATACCCCATAATTTCGAAGAGTATATTTCGAAGAGTAAAATATATATATAATATATATAAAATAGGGGGAGTGGCAGTTTGGTAAATAGTAGGACAGAGTTTGAGAGGGGGGGCCCACGTGAATTATACATTTGGGAAGGCTGTATGCTGCTGTTTCGTGTGCTGACGTCACACGATGACGTCAGCGGTTGTAGGGGGGCCACCCGGGTTTCAGATGGGATGAAATACAACTTGCTGTCTTTGGTTGTGACGTGGCATAAAGGGGGGGAGGGGGCACGGGGCTTCTCTTTATGCACGGGATGAATAAATAAAACTGAGATGAAGTTGTATAATTTCCTATGATCAAGAGTCACCTAATTGGTTAAACACCGTTTGAGAGGCAGCCTGTGGTGGACAGTTGTACTATAAGCATTAATTTTGTCTTCTAAAAATAATAAAAATTGTCGGAGTATTAGGGCAGAGCATTACAAATGGTATCAGAGCCGACTTAAACACCGAGTGTGGAAGAGGGCCTCAGTATGATCTGCGGTGTTGAGAGTCCCCGGGATATGGTATGATCTGCGGTGTTGAGAGTCCCCGGGATATGGTATGATCTGCAGTGTTGAGAGTGACTGATCTCCGGGATTGAGGACGACGCCACATCGGCTAGAAAGAAGGATCCTGCGCTAGATGGCATGCCCCATACTTAGCGAGGACGCTGATTTCTAAAGGTGGGGTGTATGTAATACCCCGTAATTTCGAAGAGTATAATATATATATAATGTATATAAAAATAGGGGAGTGGCAGTTTGGTAAATAGTAGGAGAGAGGTTGAGAGGGGGGCACGTGAATTATACAGCCGGGAAGGCTGTATGCTGCTGTTTTGCGTGCTGTTGTCACACGATGACTTTAGTGGTTGTGGGGGCCCACTCGGGTTTCAGATGGGATGAAAGACAGCTTGCTGTCTTCGGTTGTGACGTGGCATATAGGGGGGCCACGAGGCTTCTCCTTGTGCACGGGATGGGTAAATAAAAAGGAGATGGAATTGTATAGTCCCATACCAGGAGTATACTATAAATAATATAATATAAATATAATTGCCTATGATGAAGAGTCACCTAATTTGTTAACCACCTTTTGAGAGGCAGCCTGTGGTGGACAGTTGTACTATAAGTATTAATTTGTTTTCTAAAAATAATAAAAATTGTCTGAGTAATGGGGCGGGGTGTTACAGGTCTGTCGCCGGGATCCATCCCGGTGTTTCAGATAGTCTTTGTAGGTTTTTCAGCTGTCAGCAACCAGCACAACCACCACTAGATCCACAAATTCAATCAAATACTAGCCTTACATCCATACCAGATCAAAGGCTATGATCTGTGCTTTTCAAATCAATCTAAGAACTCATAATATGTTGCTTCCACACACAATAAAGGTGGCGTTCTTCATATCAGCAGTAGAAGAGAAGGCTAACGAAGTACCAAACATTGGAGGATGGGAGTGGTCCGAGATTGTCTGTCTAGTTTAGATAAGAGGAAGAAGGGGATGGGATTGGAGAGGTGAAGGCAAGCAGGAGGGAGGGGACGTGAAGGGTGGAGAAGATGGTTGGGGTTTCTGTTTGGTGAGGGAGAGGGAGACAGTGCAGCTTGACAGGTGAGGGAAAGAGATAAAGGAGAAAGGGAATCACATGGGTAGAAGGAAAGAGTTGAGGCATCCACGTAGCAAAATTTTGTTGGCTTTACCGGATAAATAACTAACATATTATAACTATAGTCATATATTATACTAACATGCCTACCCCCACTTCCCTTTCTCTATTTTGAAATAAAGTAAGGAGAGAAAAAGTAGGATTTCTCTTTTAACTAACACGTGCACTATGCACATTTTTATTTAAAACAACAAAATAAAATGAAAACTCCAAACCCTACAACCCACTGTCTCTCCCTCTCCCATTCTCAAAATCTCATGCCTCTTTCTCTCCGACTTTAAAAACCCACCCGCCCACCCCCCCACCCCTCCCCAAATGCTGACATCCCACCAATGCTGCCCTCTCTCCATGCCGCATGCCGCTCGAGGTCCGATCATTTCCCCCATTTTTTGTAATTTCATTTGAATTTTCTTGGGTGAAGTTTTAGACTAATTTGATTGATTTCTGGGGATTACTTTTCCACATCTTCTGTACAGGGCCATGCCATACGCAGCCCAACACCACATTCCACATGCTGCCAGAGGTCCGACCATTTCCCCGAATTTTTTTTTTGCAATTTTTTTTTTGTATTTTGTGGGAGATATTTTAGGCTAATTTGATTCATTTTTTAGGATTACTTTATCTACATCTTTATAAGGCCATTCTACATGCTACCCACTTGCCGCCCGAGGTCCGATTTCTATTTAGACTAATTTAATTCATTTCTGGGGAAACTTTTTCCCCCAGATCTTTACAGGGATTTACATACTGATCGGAAATTCTTCGTTACTACCGTCACCAAAAATGGAGTTGTGAGTGGTTTGATTGATTCGTTATGCTTTTTTAGTAGATTAGTTGTTTGTGGATTTAGTTTAAGTTACTAGGTTTGTAGCGCCCCGATTTTTCAATAAATAAATTAGAAATACGTGGCACAAGTTCCAGAATTAACTTCAGTTGTAATCATAAACATAGCAACCAAATACAGGAAAAATTAAAACTTTTTATTACATCAACTCTTTTACAAAGCACAGCGAAATTTAAACACTTTGAATTACATTTCTTTTTACAACACAACAGTATTTAAAAGCACCATAAATATAATTTTTCTCTTTAAAATCATTCCCTTTACAAGATATGCATAAACAAACATTCTACCATATGCTCCCAATTCCATGCTAATGGTACCTACCTGTAAAACATGAGGCTAGAGATATCCCTAACTCCCAAACTATAGGGATCAGCCATAACGGTGTGAGTGATATTCAAAAGAAATATAAACTTAACTGGAAACATAAGGAATAAAATCATAAGTCAACAAGTGTGACATATTAACACAGTAATAACAGATGGAACATGAAATAACAATAAATGAAGTATAAATCATCAAGTGAAGCTAGGCTAAGTGTCAAGTGTAAGGAAATAGAAAGAAAGCATGCATAAAACAAGTTAAGAAAACCACAAATGTATATGATGATTACTAATGCATACTTGTCAGATTTTATGCATCCCATTCTACATAGGTCTGGTACAAGACCTTATTGTTCTCCACTTTATAGGGTTTAATCCCTTGTTATGCACCTAATCCAACTAAGGTGATTACTTTAAGATTTAGAGTATTCTGTGAGTATCTAGTGCCACGCCCCGGTAATTCCTGAGAATCAACTTTCCCATCGTCCGTGATATTAGGTACACACCCTCACACCCCGATAATTCTGGAAATTGAAACCCACACCGTCTGCCAATGGTACCTCATCACACAAATATCCCATGAGCATTGCCTCGACCCTCGGTAATCCCGAAGATTCATCCCACACTGTCCGTGATCACACCCCGATAATTCCTGAGATTTGTCTTCCACCGTCCGGACATAGGAGGCCCCCTATCCATGTTTGCTCTTATTTTATCACAACTCTAACTAGTGTCTGTCCTTAGGTTTATTACTATTAGTTAAGTCACAACCCCCCATAGAGTTGGTGTACCATATCGGACTTAATTCAACTAACTCAATAACAAGGCCCCACTGGCCAAAAATATCCACAAAGTCTCAACTGCCGACATGTTAGGGTCTCACTCAACCTCTAGAGTCTTATAACTCTACATATCATTAACAATCTTTCTAGGGTCCACATCATAACCCCAATCCTCAAATCAAAACTCAACTTTGTTTAATCATACAAAATACTCCTCATTAATAACATTCCTTCTAATCAACCAATATTTCCATGAGAACTCGCTTATATGTAAGGAAGCACATTTCATCCACAAAATATAGATTTTTACAAAGTCTGAAAATTATACGATTTTGTCATTCAAAAGAGTACACTCTAAAATAAATATTAAATTATGAAAAAATTAACTTAAATCCAGCACATATCAAGGAATCCACCATAAAAATCTGGGCTCAAATAAATTATTTTAAAGGGTTCATATTCGATAATTTCTGAAAACTATCTTTTATCCAAAAATCTGAAAGTTACATGACTTCGTTCCTCAAAATGATACATTCTAAAATTAATATTAACTTCTGAAAATCAAATTAAATTCAGCACATAATGAGGAATTTATCATAAAAATTTGGAATCAAATAAACTAATTTAAAGGGTTCATACTTGATAAATTTTGAAAACTAACCGTTATTTTTTAAAATCAGAAACTACGACAGTACAGTGGTAGAAATTGCATATCTTATGATCTATAAGTCAGATTGAGGATTTGTCTGATGTTCTAGAAACTAGACACAGTGAGCTACAATTTCTATTTTATAAGTTTTAACTAATTCCATCAGAAAGTAAGTCGAAATCTCGTTACAAACTGAAATAGACGACAGTCCAGACCAGACAATATCTATAAAATCTCATTCAAACTCAATCAAACCACTCATATATATTTGTTTAAACCTATATATAGATGCTTACACATGTATACTAGAGTCCCCCTTGTAGGGATGAATCCTTTCTTGGATTCTTGCATATTGAATCATTTCAATACTTTGTCTATGTATGTACTCTGACTCAGGCCAAGCAGTCTCCTTGATCTATCTCTATAGAACTTGATGCCTAATACATAGGTAGCTTCACCCAAGTCCAGTGGCGGAGCCACACCCAAGCCATGGTGAGCGGCCGCTCCCCCTGAGTTTGGACCGGCCCTTTCTATAGGTTCAGTTTTTTTTTTAATTTTAAAATGGAAGTCCATGCAGCACTCTCCTTGAGCATGGCTCACAAGTAAAGGCCCATACAATTGCTCCTCACGCCACCCGACCCGCTCCCTCTTCTTCTGCTGTTCGCTTCTTCTTCGTTTAGTTCTTGTGATTTCGTTTCCGCTAGATGGAAATCCTGGCTCCGCCACTGCCCAAGTCCTTCATGGAAATGTATTTTTCTAGCCAAGTTTTTACAGATTGTAAGGTAGAGATGTCATTCCCATGAGTAGTATGACATCTACATACAACACCAGAAATACAACTATGCTCCTACTAACCTTCTTGTAGACACAAGGTTTATCTTCGTTCTTAATGAAACAAAACTCTTTGATTGCATCATCAAAACGTAGATTCCAGCTTCTAGAAGCTTGCTTTAATCCATAAATGGATCGTTGCTGCTTACACTCCTTTCCAGCATCTTTTGGAGTGACAAAACCCTTAGGTTGTGTCATGTACACATCCTCGAGAAGATTTCCATTTAGGAAAATAGTTTTGACATCCACCTACCATATTTTATAATCATAATATGCTGCAATAGCAAGCAAGATTCGAATGAATTTAAGCATGGCAACTGGAAAAAAAATATCATCATAGTCTACACCATGAACTTGAAACCTTTAGTCACCAACCGCCCCTTAAAGGTATGCACGTTACCATCCATGTAAAAAAAAAATTTTGAAAACTCATTTGCACCCAATAGGTTTTACCCCTTCATGTGTGTCTACCAAGGTCCATACTTGGATGGCATACATAGAATCCATCTCAGATCTCATGGCCTCAAGCCATTTCTCAGAGTTGGGGCCTTTTACAGATTCCTCATAAGTCGTATGCTTATCTTGATACATGAGCAATACATCATCATGTTTAGTCACGAGAAATCTATATCTCTCAGGTTGATGAGGTATCCTACTAAACCTATGTAGGCCTTGTGCTACTTGAGCAGGTTGTTCTTCCACAATGATTTGTGGAGCCTACTCCATTTCCACCATTGGTTCGCTGCTACTTTACGAAGTTTGAATTTCTTCAAGTTCTATCGTTCTCCCACTGGTTCTCTTGGAGACAAATTCTCTCTCTAGGATCACAACAGTCCGTGCGACAAACACTTTGCCTTTAGTGGGATTAAAGAAATAGTATCCCTTGATTTCCTTGGGATATCCTAAAAAGAAGCACTTATCAGATATGGGACCAAGTTTATCAGATACATGGTGCCTTACATAGGCTTCACAACCCCCAATCTTTACAAAAGTCACACTAGGACGGCTCCTAGTCCATATCTCATATGTTATCTCTTAAACTGTTTTTGATGGAATATGGTTAAGTGTGAAAGCAGATGTTAATAGTGCATGTCCCCAGAAGGAGCTTGGAAGATTTGTATGACTCATCATGGATCGGACCATGTCTAACAAGGACCGGTTCCTCCTCTCATAAACAACATTCCATTGCGGTGTTCCAGGCGGAGTGAGTTGAGATATTATCCCTCACTCTTTTAGATAAACGGCCTCAGAACTCTGTTCATCATATCCATAAAGATTGCACGTGCATTCGTCACTCCAAATGGCATAACTAAGAATTCGTAATGCCCATGTCAAGTTTTAAATGCAATCTTATGCACATATTCTGCTTTCACTCGAACCTGATGGTATCCCGATCGAATGTCTATTTTAGAGAAAACAGTTGCTCCTTGTAGACGATCGAACAGGTCATCGATCCGTGGAATAGGATATTTATTCTGAACAGTGACCTTATTCAGCTCCCAGTAATCGATGCACATCCTCATCCACCCATCCTTCTTCTTCACCAACAGTACTGGTGCTCCGCAAGGTGACGCACTCGGATGAATAAAACCTTTTCCCAAAAGATCCTCAATCTGCCGTTTAATTTCATCCTGCTCCACAGGCGCCATCCTATACGGTGCCTTGGAAATAGGTGCACTCCCTGGCTGAATGGTGATGCTGAACTCTACTTCACGATGCGGGGGTAACCCGGGAAAATCTTCCAAGAACACAGTCGGGTAATCCCAAACCACTGAATCTGCTACACCTCTACAAGAACCTTCTTCTTGCTGATAGCTGCCACCAAATCTGAATATCTCTTCTTTCTCTGGAAAGTGACTTGAGGACCTCCTCGAGCCTTCACTATTACTTCCTTGGTCTTACACTCGATGTTCGCACTGTACACTGACATCCAGTCAATGCCAATGATAACATCGACCCCTAGGATATTCAGCTCGATCAGATCAATCCGAAAATCTTGTCTCCAATCTTGATCTTGCAGTCTACATAATACCGAAGAGTGGTTAAAGTCTCCCCTGATTGAGTAGCTACTGCTAAGACTTTGCCCGGAACGACCTTCGGTTTGGCTCCCAAGACTTTAGCAAATCTAGGAGATACAAAAGTATTAGAGGATCCAGTATCGAACAGAATAACAACTTTCCTTCCATTTAATAAAAGTTCTCCTGTTACATAACACACTCTCGTTACATAACAGTTTTTTTACTAAATAAAACAGGGAAAAGAACAACAGAAACTTCTAAATATTCGCCCCGTACCAGTAATGACGTGATCCACTTCATCAGCGTCGGCCTCAGTCAAGGCAAAATACTCGCCCCTGCTGGTATGGCTTCTTCCCAACTTGCTGCGATGGTGCCTTTCGGACGACATCTCGCAGCTTGGGACGGTGAGATCTGTAATGACCTGTCTCTCCACAGTTGAAACAAGTCACCACAGGAGGTCTCACCCAACCATTCCCAGGTCTTCCAGCCACATTGACAGCATTCGCCCCTATAGGTTTGAACCTTTTAGCTGGCGGCTGCCCCCTGACATTCCCAGAAATTGCAGGCCTCTTCCCGACATTCCAATGGTTGTTCTGGGCGGCATGAAACTGCTCCATATCCTCCTCTGTAGCTACAGCTCGCTTGACTAACTTGTCAGACATCCTGATACCAAGGGGTATCATCCTTAATCTCAAACTCGGTCTCAATCCGTGCTCGAACTTCCGAGATTTCTTTGCCTCGTCCATCACAAGTTCGGGTGAATACCTTGAAAGTTGAGTAAACCTTGTCTTATACTCCCTGACAGACATGCCTCCCTGCTATAGTGCCAGGAACTCCATCGCTTTCTTCTCTTGGACATCAGATGGAAAATAGTGACCGCGGAACTCTTCCAAGAATTCCTCCCAGCCGATAACACCATTTCCCATAGTCCGCTTCATAGACTGCCACCATACAGCTGCATCCTTCTCAAGCTGCAATGTAGCCAGCTTCACCTTGCTACCTTCTAGAGTATTTCAAGACTTCAAAGATAGTCTCGATTTGCCTAATCCAATTGTCAGTTGCATCTGGGTCTGACTTCCCTTCAAACACAATTGGCTTCATCGTCTTGAATGACTCTACAAGTTTGATCGCCTCAGGAACTGGATTTGCAGGCACCCCCCTATGGTTTTGGTTCATGGCTACAGCATTGAGGGTCTAATAGACTCTAGCCAACTCCGTTTCCAAGTTGAGTCCACAGCTGGGCCCTTCTCCATTCCTTGATCTCCTTCCAGCCATACTTTGATTCAAAAGATCCATTAAATTTGAAGTAGAAAACATGAATTTAAATCAGTTCTTTCATTTCATTGAATTCAAACTTTGTACATTCAAATTTAAAACATCGTCTAACATCAAGCGAAAAAGCATTGAGAAGATACAACATTCTAATCCCTACAGTTCCTCTTGGCTTTCTTAAGCTCTTTCCGTAGTTCTGCCACTTCTTCCTTCAGCACATCATACATGTTCTTTCTCTTCTCGAGTTCCCAAACACGATGACTGAGTATTGCAATATTCTTTTTTAATTTTGCACACCGGGTCTGCAATTGGTCTGCTCTCTCCTTCTGAGTCACCACTTGCCTCTGAAGAGATTCGATGAGACCTCTGGAATTGGCTCTTCCTCGTCGGATGAAATGTCTGATGAGTCCGGAGGCGGAGTGATCTCTTGGGACTCGGGCCATTCTCCTCCATACTCCTCGGGATCTTCTTCGTTGGAATCTCCTTATCCAGGGTAGTAGTCCTCTTCAGTTATGTGCCAATCATCATTGCATACGGGGTCGTGGTGGTTCGCCATCTTCAGGGAGGGAGAAGAAGAAGCATCAATCATAGAGCAATACAAATATAAGTAGCTTACATTTAAATCTCTATACCCAACTCACACTCTAATGTCCACTTTAGGGTGTCGTTCCTTATAAATTTGTACTACTTGAAAGCGTGGCTCTGATACCACTCTGTAACACCCCGAATTTCAAATAAGTCTGAATTTGAAGTTCCACGGGATCTTTACACTTCACTTCGTACAATTTTACAAGCAATTAAAAACTTTTTATACAACAATGTTTTACATCAACACAACGGAATTATAAATTAATACATAATACATGAATTAAATAACAACTTGAACATTTCTTTAAGCAGCATTCATTCTTTAATCGTGTGATCCACTTTATCCTGCATAGAAATTGTGGGCACGTCAGTTGCATACAACTGACACTATGATATAATACATCAATTTCTCTTACTTAGAAAGCACACACTTGTCACAACCATAGCTAAGGGGACTATCTTATTGATGTCGTGTGTGAATATGCACTTAGTCCTTAATGTAGTTATTTGTATTTAATGACACTAATGTGCACTTGTTCAGATTCTATGCATTCCATACTACATAGGTCCGAAGGCAAGCCCTTAATCGTTCTTCATCTTGTAGGGTTGATTCCCTCGCCATGAGTTAAACTACTACACTAACTACGGCAAGTATCCTAGATGTTCTATGAGTTACGAGCCCATGCCCAGACAGCCTGGAGGGGAATCCCACATCATGACATGATGCATCATGCAGACAACCTATGGACAATTCACCTCCATCATGGAACGATGACACTATGTAGTCACCAAATACCCCACCAGCGTCGTCACGGTCCTGATAATTTCGGAGTTGTATCCACGCCATGACATGACGCATCATACAGGCAGCCTGTGAATACTCTCACACCGTAGATCCGAGACCCTCATACTTGTGTTTTTCTCTTACTTTCATCACATCTCCACTATGTGTCTAATCCTTAGATAATTGAATCATAAATAAAATTAATACTCTAAAGTTAGTGTTACCTCTATACCGGTCTTAAACATCAATCATTAACCATGACCCAATCTTGGTCTTTATTTATCACATTTCTCTTTCAAAATTCCAATCATGCCGATGTAAGGACTTAGCTAAAACTCTAGTGTCAAACTCGTTTCATGTTCGTCAACATGATAGTATTCACATTCACAAATTTGTACATTTCATCATGTTTCTTTTTACTTCATTTTCCATGTACATTTGCATAATTTAAACAACAATCTCATATTTAATCTTACTCAATTTTTCCATATCAAAAATCTCATTTTAAAATCTCTACACCAAAATTCTTTACATTCAAAAAATGTTTGTTGTCTTTAATTAATAAAAATCATATTCTAAGAAACTTTATTAATTTCTTCTTCTTAAAGTTGCTTCTAATTCCCATTATAATAAGTCCAATATTGCATACATAATTTTCATAAAGTGTAGGTATTTTTTGAAGAATTCTAATATTTTTTTCTCATTTTTTGTTAAAACCACTTAAAAAATCAAGATAAGAAAAAAAAATCAAAATTCCAAAACAGTGGCCATAGCCGAATTCGAACCCAGTGTGAATAGTAACCGACCCAAAACGCACCCATCGACCAGAAATGCCAGTGACTAACCGATGTAGAATAGGCTTGAGGTATATTTAAAGTCTGGTTTTCAGTTTTGAATTAAAATCGAATTTTAGAAAAGCAGAGTCTCTTGAGAGACTCGAACCCAAGACCAAATGCTCCGCTCAGCTACAGTAACGTACCCAAAACGCACCCGAAGACCAGTAGGTCGTGAGTGACTAACCGGTATATGACTCGATTAAATACCGTTTGTATAAACGGTGTTGTATCTAGTTATTCTTTTAATCAACTCGATTTTTCTCAATTAACTTGTACTTATAAAAAAATCTATATCTTCTCCAGAATATACTTCTTGGAAAAACAGTAATTTATATTTCCCTAGATTGTCAAAAACTTATTTTTAAACACATGCTAGACTATTTCTCTTAGTTCTTTGAAAAGGTGGAACATGAATACATTTTCGACAAAGAAAATTTTCTTTTTAGATGAATCTTTTTTTTTATCAACAAATTCCCCTTTTATTCACAATGTGTTCATAAAATTTCTCTTCATTCTTTAACATAAACAAAGCTCTTAGGTTAGTTTCATGTTCACAAAACTAATCATTTTCTTATGTTTCAAAGTGATAATAAAGATGATAATCTAGTGAATATTATATTACTCATATAAAGCAATTAAAACCCATCAATTTATTCACATTCCATGGATATTAACTTACATTCTACAATTCATTCATAAGCACAATTTTTCATATATTGCATTCTACAATTCATTCATAAGCAAACATTTCATATAATCATGATTCATCAATTCACAAGTATTCTAGCATGCAAATACATTAACAAACATCATAACAAATCTTAATTAACTCATTCTAATTTATTTTACTAACTTTTCATGTAGATAGACTAGAGTTTCTTTTCTTACTAATCTCTTCAAACGAGTATAAAGCAACTTTTCCTACTTGTTTTTAATATATTGACAACTTAAAATCCTAGCATGGCATCTACGTTAGAAGTTTGAGAAATCGCCCACCTTAATAGAGAACAAAAGAAAACTCCTAAGAAACTCCTTGAACGCACGAATGGTTCCCTTCTCCTCCTAGTTTGTACCACAAAACTCGAGCCTTCTCCTCCTTGCTTGTGTGAACCTGAGACCTTCTCCTTTTGAAGCTTTGGCCGGCCTCCAATGTTGCAAGAGCACACAAACACACACACTCAATCTTTTTCTCACAAGTCTTTCTTTTCCTCACAATTGCTTCTTTTCTTTTCTCTTTTCTTTGAAATATTTCTAATGCATGTAATGAACAAGACAAGCGAGGGGTATTTATACACAACTCAAGCTCAAATGGAGGGTTGAGATGAGTTTAGATGAAAGGCTAGGATGCATTAGGGAGTTAGAATAACTACCCATCATCACATAACCACCCTTCCACACTCTCCATCACTCCCACTCCAATACCTAGGCCGGGCACCCCTCTTCTCATCAATTCCACGTGCTTGTGCAAAGTATGTGCCTCATTATGCATACTATAAATTAGTTGGTGTATTAAATTGTTAATTTATTAGCTACTTGATCAAGTCTACACTACAAGTTGTAATAATTATTATTATAAATAACTAGTGGGCTAATTAGGTGGGCAAAAAATCCATTGGCTCTCTAATTAAATTAATTAATTTATTTAAGTAGGCTAGAATTAGACTATTAGGCCTAAAAATTAAAAATGAGCTTTTAAAAGAAAAGAAAATATTTGTTCTTGATATAAGAATAATTTTAAAGTCAAAAACACACCACGTGAAAATAAAAGAAAACTTTATATCGATTATTTGAAAATTCAGGAATTTATAGACAATGCTTGAGGTAAGTTGGGTTCATATCATTTGATTTGAACTTCTTAGTATTTATATTATTGACGGACATTTCGAGGTCGAGAATATAAAGTCCATTACTCAGTTGTGCACTAGCGTAACAGATATCTTTCAAATAAATAAATAATTTTTGTCCATTATTATAAATGAAAAACCCTTCATTTCCAAACAAGAAATAGAAATAATATTCCTAGTAATAGCAGGATAAAATAACAGTTCTATAACTCAATGATAAGCCCAGTGGGCAATGATAAATGACAAGTTCCTACAGCTAAAGCAGCAACTTTTGCTCCATTTCCAACACGTAGGTCAACTTCACCCGTAGCTAATGGTCTACTTCTTTTGAGATCCCGCACATTTACACAAATGTGAGACCAACATCCAGTGTCTAATACCCAAAAGGCAGAAGTGGATAAATTGACTTCTATAACAAAAATACCTGTAATGGAAGTCTCACTTCCTTTCTTCTTCTTAAGTAGCTTCAGGTACGTATGGCAGTTCCTCTTCCAATATCCATTCTAACCACAGTGGAAGCATGTGCCTTCCTTAGCCACCCTACCCTTAGGTTTCAAGGCAGAAGTGCTGGGCTCGAAATTGCCCTTGCCATTCTCCTTGCCTTCGGGTTTCTTAATCTGCTTTTTGCCCTTGTCCTTATCTTTGGCCAGCTGGACCATCATAATGGTCTTTTCCTTACTAATGTTTGTTCAATAGTTCTGGCAGAGGTTTTCCAATTTCATTCATGTTGTAGTTCATGACGAATTGACTATAACTTTCTGGCAACGATTGTAGGACCAAGTTAGTGGCCTACTCTTGACCCAAAGGAGAACCAAGCCTTTCAAGGTTCTCTATGTACCAAATCATCTTGAGCACATGAATTCCAACAAGGCTTCCTTCTGCCAGTTTGCACTGAAACAATGTCTTTAAGACTTCGAACCTCTCATGCCTAGCCTGTTCTTGAAAGAATCTCTTGAGGTGTACGATCATATCGTTGGCATCCATGTTTTCATGTTGCTTCTGAAGCTCAGAGTTCATGGTGGCTAGCATGAGACAACCAACGTCCAAGGCGGCATTTTGATGATTCTTATGAGCATTCTTTTCAGTGCGAGGGGCACCTACAGCAGGTGGGTCAGGAATAGGCTGCTCCAGAGCATACAATTTTTTTCATGCCTGAGGACTATCCTTAGATTTCTATACTAGTCTAGAAAATTTATCTCAGACAATTTGTCCTTCTCAAGGACAGATCGGAATGATAGGTTATTTGATGTGTTGGATGCCATGGTAATCTATCAACAGAAATATGCAAAGTAAATATCATTTCACAGAAATATGCAAAGAAATAAATATTTAACCATCAACAAAAATATGCAGAGTTTGTATCATGATATTGAAAATTTTAATAAGGTATTTTATTAAATGTACCTCCTACTATTTTTATTCAAATCAACGACCCTTATCATTGACTCAGAAAATCCCATCGTAACATTTTCTAGTAGGCCAAGATCCATATTTCACATAGTTTTAAGTCAGCTTTGGCTGATCACCCAAAATTCAGTTATTTAGGTAGGGAACATTTTCCAATTATATCATATGCAACTCTTGGATAGTTGGGTGAGTAACACTTACTCTAGTCTATCTCATAGATGAAAGCCCAACTCTATGCCTTTAAACCTTCAATCCTATTGAAATAGTTTAATTAAGTCAGACCCAATGGTTGACAATTGAATATTATTTTTATCCCATCACGTCTCACTAGGATAGATAAATGCACCATGCTTTGGCATACCTACACTTAATCGATCATAGCCTAGATGATGCGATGCATTGAAAGGCATCTTATTGCTACTTAATATTTACTTTGAGGGATTTTATTATTTTATTAATTGATCTCATCATTCATCATCCATTAGAATACAATAATGCATATCATACAAAATTAAAAGCATAAAATTTATGTGCCAGGGTTGTGATCCTAACATACTGATTCTCTCAAGCCAATGAGAGTATCAAAAACTGAACAAATGAATTTTACCATTTTCTCCAAGCAGTTTTTCAATCTTGTCCTTGTATGGTTTCCAATTCCTTGGCTCCTCAGTGAGATTACGTTTACATATCAAGAAAGAATGTACAATTGGAGTTCAGAGAGCAAGTATTACATTGAGAATGAAGAGAAAAAGGCACGATACGCAGGCCGTATTCAAAATACCAACATATAAACAATACATCACAGAACATAAACAATGCATCACAGAACTAAACCATGCATCACAGAACTAAGGCCACAACCATGCACCATGCATCACAGAACATAATAATAAAAGAATATGTTGTGATGATTTTATTTTGTTTATTAAAAAAGATTGGTTTTGGGGGAATCAGTATATCCCTACGTAGAGCTGGCACGGGGGTCCCTCACCACCCCTTACCACCGCCATCACTTATCACCGCCAGAGCATGAACCCTTCATGTTCTAAAAAACTCTAACGCTACTGCAAACGATGCAGGTGCATGAAATGTTCATGCTTTAAGAAATCCTAACGTCACTGCAAATCACATCTTTCCAAGGTTTTCAATGGTTCCAAATCGAGGGCTACCCAAGTGTGGCATCTGTTTTAACAAACAATACATAAACGAATCATTATATTGTAATTGTTGTAAAAATTATATCACATATGAATCTTTCTACCAAAAATGCGAACATATCATGAATAATCACATATCATATATAACCGAATTATGGTTTCGCAAGTGGCTCTGATATCACCGTTAGGTTTCGACAGTAATCTCAGATTAAATATACAGCGAAAAAATTATAAAAAAATATCGAAAACCAGCCATGGATCTATGCGAAAACCATAAATCGTGTTTTGAAGTTATACCTTAAAAATGGATCTACTGTTTTCACAGTATGCTGATCACAGCACTGCAATATTGCAGTGCATCTTCGGTATCCACACGAACGGATCAAATCAAGTTTTTCCTCACACCACGGTGCTTGTAACACCCCGAATTTTAAATAAGGATAAATTCGAGATTTCACAGGATCTTTACTTCACTTCGTACAATTTTACAAGGAATTTAAAAATTTTCATTCACAATACATCAGAGTTCAATTACAACTTGGTTTTACACAGCGGAAGAATGAAATTTACAATAAAACATTTACAACATCTTTAAAATAAAACAGCACCAGCATATCCACTTTATAGCTCCATGAATAGTTCATTACCTGCATGTCAATCTGTGGGCACGTCAGTTACTTAGAACTGACGAAATGTTATACACGGCTATCCTCTCTATGCCGGGAATAGTATAACGATCTCATACTTTAATAAATCAACAAAAAGATTGAATGAACAAGTAAAGTGTCAAAGGTGATTATTCTAAACATAAGTGTATGTCATGCCTTAATGCCTAATGCACACATTTCTATACTAGGATGACACTAATGCACACTTGTTCAGATTCTATGCATCCCATACTACATAGGTCTGAGGGCAAGCGCCTACGTACTCCACATTGAAGGGTTCGATCCCTCGCCATGAGACTACCCAGTAATAAAACAAGTTTTAGAGTTATTCCACAGATACGGATCTCAGCCTCCCTGGCTAGCCTCCCTGGCTAAAATAACAGATCCCAGCCTCCCTGGCTATTATATCGTGAGAATAATCCCGTAAATGCCCCTCTAGCCCCGGTATATACATATTCTTTGGAGTATGGTAAACATCCGCCGACTACCCTAAGTCTTGGATAAAATACAGTTCATCTCCTACGGAGCAACCACAGTCCACCAACTGGGTCTATAGCCACGGAGATCCACCGCCGACTATATAGAAGCACCCATTTACGTTTGCACAAGTTTATTACATCTTCACTTAAGTGCCTAATTATTTTTAGTTCAAGACATGAATATGTTATCACCCTAGAATCAGTTTTACCTCATACCGGATTTATTCACAAAATACGAGATCGCCCGACGGCATTATCTCAAAATCATATCAATTCTTTCTTTCAAAATTACCGGTAACCGAAGTCTTACTAATTCTTAATCATAATCTTTCATGTACAAGAAACATGGGTACACATACCCTTTAGTAATCATGTCTTAAACTTATATAATTTCTTCTTTCAACTTAATCATAAGTAATCATAGTCTCATCATTATTCATTATCTAGTCATCCGTTCATATTCTTTATAAGCAAAGGAATAATTTCTTTTAAAAACACAATTCTATCACATGAGATTTCATAATAAAATCAAGTCATTATAATGTCTCACTTTACTTAGAATATTCTTCGAACAAATAAGAGTAAAATTCTCTTCAAGAAAATCACTTCACAAAAGTAATACTTTACATTTCTTCTTAAAGCATATAAACCTTGTAGTAAATATGAAGACTACATGATACAATGCACAAGTAGCTGAACAACTAGTTTGCTACCGTTTGCTTGGGTACATAGGCCAAATATTTTCGAAAGTGGACCAGTTATGGACTAACTTTGGTAAATATTTTCAAAAGTGGACCAGTCGGGTAAATATTTTCCACGGTGGATCAGTTTCGGAAATTATTTTCTTTTTACCCTTTTCATTATCATGTCTTCACTTAGATATTTCCATGTCTCTAGCCATCCACAATTTGATCTATATCTCATTTGGCATCAATCATAATTCTCTTTTAGTCCATTCATGAATCAACAACAATAACAATTTCATTTGCAAATTTTAAACTCATGAAGTCTCTCCAATTAATCAAATACAAATAATTCACAACTTAATCAATGTTCTATTCATAATTCACTTATTCTCAATTCTTTCCAACAAGAATTCTATTCATGCATTCATCTAATTTAAACTCATTAACAATTTGAGTACACATAGAAATCTAGAATTTCACATTCATCATAATTGCATAATCTCAACAAGAGAAACTAATTCTCACATCAAAGTCTTTTTTCTAAAAAAAAAATTCATATTCTTAAAAATAATTAACTTAAGAACAAAATTTCATTCTATCTTCAAATATCTCTTTTACTTCTCAAATATACTCGAAAAATTCTACAACTATTTTTACTATATTCTATTTCATTTTATAAGAGTATTAGAATTTTTTTCCAAATTTAATTTGCATTTAAACTCATTAAGAAGTCTCAACAATCTTCCTACAAATTATACATTTCGACATTTACAATCATGCGTACTAGTATGGTTTGTGACAGTAATTCATTTTATTATTTTTAACTATCGTGATGGAAAATTGTTCTCTTAGTCTTAACAATATTTCTACCATTCATAAACACAATATATTTATTCCATCACATTTTACTTTATTATCAAAATTAGCATGTTTGTACTACAATATAAAAATCAACCACTAACACAATATTAATCTTTCTTTCTTATTCATTAATCAACATGACCCTAGAACATAAAACAACATTTTTCAACAAATTTCCCATACAAAAGAATACATTTTTAACATGCATAACATATTACAAGCATTCTAACATGATCTATGGTATTAGCTCTTTAGTCAAAATCTCCTATTATTTGTTTAATCATAACAGTATTGTTTTCATTCATAGCATGTAACACTAACATGAAATCTTAACTACATATCAAAACAAAATGCTCATATTTTGTCACTAGCATGCATAGTTCTAAATTAGAAAGCATGAGAACCCACCTTTTGTTTGAATGTTGAAAACTACAAATGAATGGCTCCTTCTTGCTCCTAGCAACTCCTAGTCCTCTTCTCCTCCTAGCAAATGCTCCAAGCAAGAGATCCTCCAAGTACAATAACTCTCTTTCTTTTATTCTTCTCTTTCTCTTATTTTTTTTTTTTTTTTGGTGTGAAAAAGAATGAGAAATGGGTTGCTATTTATAGGACAATGCTAGGGACTATATTGCAAAATCTCCCACCTAATAACTTCTCATTTTAATTCTCTTCTTAATTCTCACCTCTTCATATTTTTAACTCCTAAAACCTCCATCTCTTCATCTCCCCACTCTCCACTAACTCAACCTACCAACTCTTCTCCTCCCCTTGCCCAAAAAATGGTCCAAATACATTTGTGTATGCATGCACACATGCATAAACAAATATGAACACATTTCTATAACTCTAAATGTGTACTAATATGTGTAACTTGTCATGTATTAGTACATGTTTAACTAAAAATGTGATTTTAATAGTGGGCTTGCTACATGGGCTCATTACTAATTAATTTATTTAATTATCTAGTGGACTTGCTACATGGGCTCATTACTAATTAATTTATTTAATTATCTAGTGGGCTCCTCTCCTAATGGGCTACATTTTAGTTTATAGGTCCATGGATCAAAAGAAAGGCTAAATAAAACTAATGCATGCTAAAAATAGTAAAATGAGAGTAGCAAAATGAGAATAAAATTTGCACGTGCACCATACGTGCAGAAAAAATTGAAAAATGCATTTTAATCAAAAACAAGGGGAAAATAAATTTTCGTTTTATAAAATAGATTTAAATTCATAAAAATAAATAATTTAAACCTATAAAAAATATTATACGTAGTGGTGGAAACACGTGCATCAAAACACGTATAAAGCACGTAGAATATGAAGATTGAAATATTATATTTTTGTTGACTTAAAGTAAGGTAAAAATCAATATAGAAAATAAATAAATAGTCGATAATCAAAATACGGGATGAAAACACGTTACAAAATACACGTGCATAACACCCAGGGGCAAAGATTGAAATTTCCAATTTTGCGGGGTGTTACAGTGCTAGCTACGGGAAGGGGATGTTCCTCACGATCACTCTCTGTCATAATTTCTGTAACGGCTAGAGTTTTCTCAACTGTCACTTTTCCAAAGATACATATCATATATATAGGTGCAAAAAATCAACCCTAAGAGATTAATGAGGGCTGTTGGACTCACAATTTGACCTGGTTCAGATTCGTACGTGGGCCTTTGAACTTTAGTCCGCCAATTTAATCTAATTAAATGTCCAACCAATGTCATGAGTCCAATTCTTACTTGGGTCCCCAATTAAATTTATATTATGAATTTAAATCCCAATTTCGATCCAGTATAAGTGTGTGACCCTGTAGGTTCCCATTACATTGAAAGTAATACTAAAATCATATTCTAGTATTACAAATTGTGAGCAGTATCTAGCAATACATCACTACTACTCAGGTAACGAAAATGTTAGTGATTTGACATAACCTATCCGTGATCAATGTTACCATGTAGTCTAGTCCCTTTGTCCTGATATCTTAATTGACCACAAGGCATAGAGCGTGTCACCTTTGTATAGTTCAATCTTTGGTTTCTTGATGTCCAAGTAGACTTACTAAAACAAATGAGCTCAATATCTCATATTGACTCATTTGAGCACAACCATACATTTTGCAGTCTCACTCAATCAAGGTGCCCATAGATATTGCTTCAGTTATGTAAGAGGGACAAATCCTATCTAAATTACTCATATCCCTCAGCATGATTTGTAGTATATCCAATAATCGACTTTATAATCACATTATTACAGACAACATTTGACGACATTAAAACATATAATTTCTCATATAGGGAACTGTAGTGACTTCAAGTCAAAGAACTACATACATCATGGTCACTGTGAGAACCGCTTATAACACTCAGTAACAGTCTATGCAGTATTCTCATGGTGGATCAGTTATGTACATTATTACTCTAAGATATACCCATGTGAAGAATTGATATCTCATATCCATAACCAGTAAGATATGGTCATCAGTCTATTTACATACTAGTTTCTATATATTATTGTTGTCCTAATTCACAATAATATTTGACTAGGGACAGTTAAGAATAGTGTTCTGATTACATCTAATAGGATCTCACAATCAAGTCATGCACTTGATATCCCATGGTATTAAACCTACTATTCTAAAGATTTTATTGTGTTCATTTACTCACAATAAATAGCACAATAAATGAATGCCTCATATATAAAATTAATATCATGATACAATGTAAACTAGTAATGTAAATACACAGCTGACCTGTAGGGCATACACCAACAGCGACATGGAAGGTGGGAAAGTATATGTAGAACTTTAACTCAATATACAACAATTCCCAAAAAAAAAAAAAAAAAATAGAATATACAGAAATTCCAAACAAAAATTAATCTATGAAGGATTCATCGGAGTTTCTTTCAGATCATAAACTATAAGTTCTTGTAATATCACCCCTAATAATGAGATTGCTTCAACAAAGTCGGACTATTTAGGAATCACAAAACAGAGTCATTATTGATCTGATCTCATACAATACATTATGGATAAGTTATAAGTAACGGATATATGCCTAATTTTTGCCCGAAGTAACTAAAATGTAAATTCAGAGCAGGTAGGTTTGACGAATAAGAAAAAGTCTTAATCATAAACATGCCCAGACAAGCTTGATGTCATTATATGACCCTACATTCATTCCATTTAGAACAAGTACACAGTCCTCTAAAATGTTCAATAATATATTTTTATTTATTAAAGTAATCGGTTTTATTCTCAAAAAAAAAGTAATCGGTTCCAAATCCTCATACTTCCAACCCACCAGCCAGCACTTTACAGATTTCTAAAAAATACTACGGAACAATTAACCTTCTCAACGTTTGGAGGTTTCACTTATCATTGCTAATAATAATCAAACATTATAATATTCACAATCAAAACATGTAGAAGGTTAAACCATCATCATATTCACAATCAAAAGAAACAAATCATGCCCTGATTTCCGTCCAAACCCTTTCTTAATCAAACATGATATAAAGATCGATCTTGATACAATAATAAATTCTACACTATAATAAATTCCAGACTATAGAGAAGAGATTTTTATTAAAAGATTAAGATGAATCTTTCCTGAGACATAAAAAAGAAAAGAATGCATGCGATAAAATATGTTGCTTTCAAAAGAAGACAATAATGAATGAGTCTTCATACGTATGGGTCCAACAGCATAAGCAAGAATGCACGATAATTTACATAGAATATTTTATATTGGCAACTTTAATCACATTCACTAGTAAGAAAATTATGAAATTGATTAATGAGTTGTTTAATTAGATACTAAGTAAGAATGAAACGGCAATTGGTCGACAAAATAATCCATGATGACAGTGTGATGCAGACTAAAACCCATTTTTAATAATAACAGTTAAACATATTCACTAGAATTTAACTACAATACATATATATATTAATAATTATCGAATCAGCCCATATTATCTGTTAATCATGATTATGTTATAGAAACCATTGCAAGCAATTAACATATGGATGTAGAAACATATCTACACAATACCACATGGAAGGAATTATTATATTGCTAATCAACAAGCAGCAAATAAGATAAGTTATCACAATAACTGTGGCGACGACGATATACCTTGCTTGTCGTGGTTAAATCAGTGGACTAAAACTCCTTGATGCGTCGTGCTGATAACGTGTTGCAAAAGAGAGAGAGAGAAATCAAAGTGTTGTGGCTCTTTATTCATAACATACTAGTAGTTTACACATGTGATATGATGCACGTCTTAATAAATATATATTTTTTTAAGTAAAAAATTCGACTTAGTCTGGCCTCGAACCTGAGACATCTTTTATATTAGTTATGCATATACAATGCACGTCTTAATAATTATTTTAAATAAAAAAAACTCTGACGTTGTGAGGACTCGAACCTGAAACCTCCTTCCTATTAGTTATTTATGTGCGTCACACGCGTTGATAGATTTACAAATGACACTAAGGCGTTCTCCGATTATAATATTAGAGATTAGAGATATATGATGTTTCATATCTAAACTTGCCATTAATAATAAATATAAAATATTTTATTTTAGGAATCCTAATATATGACCTACACGTGCGATGCATGTCTTGATAAATATATATTTTTTAAAGTTAAAATTTAGACATAGTCTGCCTTTGAACGTAAGATCTCGTTTATAATAGTTATGCACATGCGTTGCACACATTAATAGATTGACAAATGGCACTAAGGTCTTCTCCCATTATAATATTAGAGATTAGAGATTAGAGATATATAAGGAGAAAGTTAGGATTAGGATTTGGTAGTGAGCTTGGGCCGCCACCCGAATAGGTGGGCTTGGATTACCAACTTAATAGGTGGTCACCATTTTACAACAATTTGGATGATTAAAGAGAAGTGTAAAGATTTGGGCATGATAACTTATCTATAAAGATATCTTTTAGAAAAGAAAGGTAAATGGCATAAATAATACCTTTCAACTCCTGTTTCGAAAATCCAAATATTACTAATTCAACCGATTAAACTTACCAGATTATGAAATTGGTTAGAGAGATTTGCAGAGTAAAATAAGGAACAATTTGATGAAAACTGTTAAATATACAAAGAGTAATGCTATGTCATGTGTATAAACTTTTCACACAAAATTTACCCTACAAAGTAATGTTGCACAATCTTCACCATATAAAAAAAATCTTTTATTATATATAGGCAGTTAAAAATTATACATGAGAATAGAGATTGTGCCATATCACCTCGTGGAGTAAAATTTGTACAAAATGTCATACATAGATCAATTACACTATTAATCTGTTAGGCACTGCAGATACCTGCTTTGGCCAGTTTTTTGACATCAGTCATTTTCATTTAGTGACATCTTAATTAGCCATATGCACTCGTGCATAGAGCTGTTACTTTGTGTAATACCCCGATTTTCATTTATGAAAAGTATTATTTTATTTTTGCACGTATTGTGTGCGTACAATTTTTTGCAGTATGAAATCTTATAATCATTTTCATTATGGATATATATATATGTGTGTGTGTGTATGTGTGTGTGTGTGTGTGTGTTCTCTAATTGTTTTTATAAAGGCCCATTTTCTTCAAATAAGCATAAGCCTTTTTAGCCCAAATCTAATTTATTTTGTAAACCATTATTTGGACAATTAATTAAAGCTCATGAGTCATTTCTTCTTTTATCACAACTGTAATGTAGACTACTTTCATAAGAGTATTTTTATAAAAAATAAAATGTACAACTTTTTATATGGAGAACTAATGAATGCACGTGCATTGAACGTACACGTGCATGAAGCACACTATGGGCCGGTTTTGAATGGAGGGAAAAGGAAAAAGAGAAGTGGAGTTATGGGTGGTAGTTGTTTGGATCATGGTTGGTTACTACAACTTTCCCTTAAATCCTAGCCTTTTATCTTTAACTCCTAGATTGATCCTAGCCCTTCATTTGCTCCAATTTTTAGTATAAACACCCCCCCCCCCTCTTAGCCTAGTTATTCTTGCACTCTTCATTTTTCCAAAATCTATAGTAGAAAATACAATTGTTAGTAGTGTAGTAAGTGAAATAAAAGATTAAGAGTTGTGGGTGAGTTGTGCTTGCAATCAAAGAAAGGCCGGCATCATCACAAGGAGGGCTCGGATTGCATCTTTTGAGGCTCGGTTTTGCACATCAAGGAGGAGGAGGAACACTCTTTTGGCAAGCTCGTGAAAGACTCTTTTGTTTAGGAGGTGTTGCAAATTTGTTCTCTTCAAATAAGGTGGGTTATTTTCCATATTTCTAATTAGATATCATGCTAAGATTGATTGAAATGATAATGCATGAAAGAAACTAATAAGAGTACACTTAATTGGGAAAATGACTTGTTGATTGATTAAATCGGTACACTTAATTGGAAAAGGACTTGTTGATTGATTAAATTGATGCTTGATAGGCTGTATGTTATCTTGTTCTGAATCTTGAGTTGTATGTAAATGGTTTTGTAGTTATGGAATGTAGGAATTAGAATTGTTGCTTTATGTGCTTAGATGGACTTTCGTGATATGTGTTAGAATGAGTAAATTAAGACATGTTTTGAGTTATAAAAAATAAAAATAAAAAAAAACCGCAGTACAGTCGACTGCCATGTGCAACAGTCGATCGGCCTGATCTTTGATTTCGAGTTTAAAAAAATATCACAGGACAGCCAACTGATACATTTAACAGTCGACTTCCCTTCGAATTTTGCATTATTGTGGAACAGCCGACTGACCATTTCGACAGTCGACTTTCCCGAAACTTCAGTGAATCTGTCTTCTTTTGTAAGACAATTCCTATGACTTGTGGCCTAGTATAAATGAGTACAACCTATGAAAATTTTTGGGAGTTACTAGAATGAAATAAGGCGTATTTTTGAAAGTGAAAGTGAAATTGAAATTATAGTTTTACACTCGTATGTTTCGTAAAAATTTGTGTTTTACGAAGAAATTGAGATAAGTGTTAGAAAAGGAAAATTCTATAGGAAGAAAGTATAAACGTGAAGTTGTATGAGTTATTTTATTAAAGAATAGTGTGACAATAGTGAGTGGTGAATATTCACTTTGACTAGATATTTTGTGATATGATTTTTAATGTGGAAATACATGTGGATTAAGAAATGTGTGATGTATAATTGAACTTCAAATATGATTATTGATTCATGAAAAGATTGGAAAACCATGTGATTGAAAAAGAAAAATGTTCTTGAGTTTGACAACTCAGATTGTGAATTTATGAATCGAAATTGAAAATTATGGTGTAGCCAAAACTCACACCGGCAAGTGAAAAGTGATGAAATATGATTATTGACATTGAAAAGACCAAGTTTGGGTCATTGTGAAATGAAAGAAATAAGACCGGTAGTAGTGAGAGGGCTAACTCTAAGAGATTGATTTTGTTAATGATTTCATTAGAGTTAAGGATTAGTTACATAGTGAAGATGTGATGAAAGTAAGAGAAAAACATTGAGTGTGAGGGTCATTGGATTGGCGGCGAGAGAGTATCCCAGGATGTCCCATGATGAGTCATGATAGGGCGTGGATACTGCTCCAGAGTACCGTCCCGGTGGCGACGCTCGTGGGGTGTTTGACGACTGCGGGTGGTGTCATGTCTATGGTAGGAGCTGAATTACCACAAGATGCCTGCATGATGAGTTAGGTGTCAGTGCATTGGGATTTCCTCTAGGGCGCCTAGATATGAGTTCGTATGTAAGAAAATATCTAGGATACTTACCATAGTTACAGTAGTAGATTAAGTCATGACGAGGGATTGAACCCTACAAGATGAAGAACGATTAAGGGCTTGCCGTCGGACCTATATAGTATGAGATGCATAGAATTCGAACAAGTGCGCATTAGTGTCGTATAATATAAATAACTGCATTAAGGACTAGGTGCACAATCACAACATGACATCAATAGGGTATTCCCTTTAGTTGATATGTGACAAGTTTGTATTTGTTAAATATGAAAAATCAGTTATACTGTTTCCGGCATAGAGAGGATGACTGTATATAATGTTCGTCGGTTGAATAAACTGACGTACCTACAGTTTTGTATGCAGGGATAAATGACATGATAAAGATTAAAGGAGAAATGATGCTTAGCGATTATTCAAATGTGGATGTACCGTTATATAAATGTTGTATAATTGCTTCTGCTGTAAAATATAAAGTGTAAAGATTTCTTGTAACTCTGATGTAAAGTGAAAAGTTTTAAATTCCTTGTAAAATTGTACAAAAGAAGTGTAAAGATCCTGTGAAATCTCGAATTCAGTGTATTTTGAAATTCGGGGCGTTACAGAGTGGTATCAGAGCCACGCTTCACACTAGTACAAATTTATAAGGAACGACACCCTAAAAGTGGACATTAGAGTGTGTGTTGAGTCTAGAGATTTAAATGTAAGTTACTTATATTTGTGTTGCTCTATGATTTATTCTTCTTCCTCCCTATTTCTAAGATGGCTGATCACTTCGACCCTGCTGGAGACGACAATTGGCATATCATAGAGGAAGATTACTATCCTGGACAAGCAGATTCCGAGGTAGAGTACTACCCAGGGCAAGCAGACTCCGACGGAGAGGAATGGCCTTAGTCCCGAGAGATCACTCCACCTCCGGACTCATCTGATGACTCTTCTGACGAAGAAGAAGAACCAGTTCCAAGTAGTCTTGTGATATCTCTTTAGAGGCAGGTAGAAACACTGCGGGAGAGAGTCGAACTATTGGAGGCTCTGTTGGCAAAGCGCAATGTTGATTTCGCGGTTCTCAGTCATCGTGTATGGGAACTCGAGAAGAGGAAAAATATGACCGATGTGCTGAAGGAAAAAATTGAAGAACTATGGAGAGAGCTTCGTGAAGCCAAGAGGAACCATAGGAGTTAGACTATTGTATCGTCTACTGCTTTCATTTTGATGTCAAAAGTGTTTTAAATTCGAATGTATAAAGTTTGAAATTCAATGAAATGAAAATATTGACTTAAAAGTTTATGTTTCACACTTCAAATTTAATGGATCTTTTGCATCAGAACATGGCTGGACGAAGAGCAAGAAATGGTGAAGGTCTGAACTTGGAAACAGAACTCGCGAGGGTCTATCAGACACTCAATGCCGTGGCCATGAATCAGAACCAAGGAAGGGTACCTGCGAATCCGGTGCCCGAAGCAATTAAACTCGTGGAATCATTCAAAAGGATGAAACCACCGGTGTTTGAAGGGAAGTCAGACCCTGATACGACTGACAACTGGATCAGGCAGGTAGAGACTATTTTCGAAATCTTGGAGACCTCTGAAGGCAGCAAGGTGAAGTTGGCGACTCTGCAATTTGAGAAGGATGCGGCTGTGTGGTGGCAGTCGATGAAGCAGACGATGGGAGGTATTATTCTTTGCTGGGAGGAATTTTTAGAGGAATTCCGCAGTCATTACTTTCCTTCAGATGTCCAGGAGAAGAAGGCCATGGAGTTTCTGTCGCTGCAACAAGGTGGTATGTCAGTTAGGGAGTATGAGACTAAATTTACTCAGCTCTCAAGGTATGCTCCTGAACTAGTAATGGATGAGGCGAAGAAGGCTCGTAAGTTTGAGCATGGATTGAGGCCGAGCTTGAGGTCCCGGATGATACCTCTTGGTATCAGAAGGTTTGACAAACTGGTCAAGCGCGCGGTAGCCACGGAAGCAGACATGGAGCAGTTTCATGTTGTTCAAAGTCAGAGGAACAACTGGCAGTCTGAAAAGAGGCCCGCAAATTCTGAAAATTTCAAGGGTCAACCATCGGCATAAAGGTTCAAACCGACAAGGGCGAACGCTATCAATGTGGTTGGAGGACCCGGGAACAATGTTGTGAGACCTCCTGCGGTAAATTGCTACAACTGTGATGAGACGGGACATTACAAATCTCAATGCCCCAAACCATGGAATGGTAATCGCAATGCACCAATGCAACAGACTGGGAAGAGACCGTACCAACAAGGGCGAGTATTTGCCTTGACTAAAGCTGATGCTGATGAAGTGGATCATGTCATCACTGGTACGAGGGTGGATGTTTAGAGGTTCATGTTGTTTCTTTTTCCCGTTTATTTAGTGAACTGTTACGTAATGAGTGTGTATTATGTAACAGGAGAACTTTATTTGAATGGAATGAAAGCAGTTGTTTTGTTCGATACTGGATCCTCTCATACTTTTGTCTCCTAAATTTGCCAAAGTGTTGGGAGTTGAACCGAAGATTTTTCTACGCAAGATCTTAGCAGTAGCTACTCCATCAGGAGAGACTTTAACCACTGATCAGTACTATGCAGATTGCAAGATTGTAATTGGAGACAGAATCTTCGGAATTGATCTAATCGAGCTGACTATCTTGGGAGTCGATGTTATCATTGGCATTGATTGGATGTTGGTGTACAGTGCAAGCATCGAGTGCAAGACCAAGACGGTAACAGTGAAGGCTCCAGGTGGACCTGAAGTCACTTTCCAAGGGAAGAAGAAGTGTTCTAGGTTGGTGGCAGCTATCCGCAAGGAAGAGATTCCTGTGGAAGTGCAAAGGATTCCTGTGGTTAGGGACTATCCGACTGTGTTCTTGGATGATTTTCCTGGGTTACCCCCGCAACGTGATGTAGATTTCAGCATCACCCTTCAACCGCGAAGTGCACCCATTTCTAAGGCATCGTATAGGATGGCTCCAGTGGAACAGGATGAGGTGAAACGGCAGATTGAGGAACTGTTGGAGGAAGGCTTTATTCAACCTAGTGCGTCACCTTGGGGAGCACCAGTGCTTTTGGTAAAGAAGAAGGATGGATCGATGAGAATGTGTATCGATTACCGAGAGCTGAATAAGGTCACTGTTCAGAATAAGTATCCTATTCCTCGAATTGATGACTTGTTCGATCGTCTACAAGGAGCTGCTGTTTTCTCCAAAATAGATCTTTGATCAGGATATCACCAAGTTCGAGTGAAAGCTGAGGATGTGCACAAAACTGTATTTAGAACTCGACATGGGCATTACGAATTCTTAGTTATTCCATTTGGAGTGACGAATGCACCCGCAATCTTCATGGATTTGATGAACCGAGTTCTGAGGCCATTCATTGATTCTTTCGTCGTCGTGTTTATTGACGATATTCTCATGTACTCCAAGTCAGAAGAGGAGCACACCGAGCATCTGGCAGTAGTTTTGAGGAAGCTGGAAGAGCAGGAGTTGTATGCCAAGCTGTCCAAGTGCGATTTCTGGAAATCTGAAGTGGCATTCCTAGGTCACATCCTTTCTAAGGAGGGGTGGCAACTGATCCTCAGAAGATAGAGGCAGTGAAAGATTGGGCTAGGCCTACTACAGTGAAGGAAGTCAGAAGTTTTCTTGGATTAACTGGATACTACAGGAGATTCATTCAAGGTTATGCTCAGTTAGCCGTACCGCTCACTGGTTTGACCAAGAAGAATGTGAACTTCAAGTGGAATGAGCAATGTGAGGCAAGCTTTCAAGAGTTGAAAGAGAAACTGACTACTGCACCTATTTTGGCTTTGCCTAGGGCAGGTGTTGAGTATGATGTTTACAGCGATGCTTCACATCGTGGGCTTGGTTGTGTCTTAATGCAAGAAGGAAGAGTAATCGCTTATGGGTCTAGGCAACTACGACCGCATGAGAAGAATTACCCGACTCATGATCTGGAGTTGGCTGCGATTATCTTTGCTTTGAAGCAATGGAGACACTACGTGTACGGTGAGAAATTGAACATGTACACGGACCATAAGAGTTTGAAGTACATATACCAGCAGAAGGATCTGAATCTGAGGCAGTGAAGATGGTTGGAAGTGCTTGAGGACATGCGACCTGAGATCAAGTATCATCCTGGGAAAGCTAAGTAGTAGATTAAGTCATGACGAGGGATTGAACCCTACAAGATGAAGAACGATTAAGGGCTTGCCGTCAGACCTATGTAGTATGAGATGCATAGAATTCGAACAAGTGCGCATTAGTGTCGTATAATATAAATAACTGTATTAAGGACTAAGTGAACAATCACAACACGACATCAATAGGGTATTCCCTTTAGTTGATATGTGACAAGTTTGTATTTGTTAAATATGGAAAATCAGTTATACTGTTTCCGGCATAGAGAGGATGACCGTGTATAATGTTTGTCGGTTGAATAAACTGACGTACCCACAGTTTTGTATGCAGGGTAAATGACATGATAAAGATTAAAGAAGAAATGATGCTTAGCGATTATTCAAATGTGGATGTACCGTTATATAAATGTTGTAAAATTGCTTCCGCTGTAAAATGTAAAGTGTAAAGATTTCTTGTAACTCTGATGTAAAGTGAAAAGTTTTAAATTCCTTGTAAAATTGTACGAAAGAAGTGTATAGATCCTGTGGAATCTCGAATTCAGTGTATTATGGAATTCGGGGCGTTACACTTTGACCTGATACCCGGACCCGACCTGGACCCGGCATTGAACCGGAACCGATCCGATCTATACAGGTCGGGGTCTGGGTCCTAAAATAAGACCCGATGCACTACTGGGTCTGGGTCCAGGTCTGCTCAAAATAGACCCGACCCGGACCTGGACCCGGACCCGTTAAAAAATACCCGCAAATTTTCAGAATTTGAATAATAGGGTTATATGATATACATGCAAGTTGTAATTGTTGAAGATAGATTTGTAAATATAATATTTATTCATGTACTTAAGTGAAAAAATTGTTGGAACCGTAGGATATCGGGTGCAAAAACACTTACTATCGGACCCGACGAGTTTATTTTTTAAGGACCTGGACCCGAATCTAGACCTAATTCTCACAAGTCCGGGTACGAGTCCAATTTTTTGACCGTTGGTATTGGGTCTTGGTCTGGATAGTGGAGGACTTGAATCGATACTACCCGACACCAACACTACTTGTGCATTGCATGTGAAGAGAAATTTGTTATAAGCGGTCTTAAAGGTAAATTATAGTCAAAAGTATTGAAAACAAATTTGGGGAATAATATTTTTTTCTTATTCACTTATTCTTTACTGTATACATCTATATATAAGGATTACATTCTTGGAGGAGAAGAAAGAAGATTGAGAAAAGATTGAGGGGTGAGAGATTTAGGGAATCACTGGTAGAAAACCTTGCAATAACAACGTATCATTTACGAGTACCAAAATTCTCTTGTTAGTGCTACCATCTACAACTGATTAATCACAACAAACCCCTTCATTGTGAATGTTTTTGACATCTGCAAGAGATTCTATTAATCTGTTGCAATTGCAACAATTGTAAGAGAACAATTGTAACATAATATATTCCGTTACTAAAATAGTTTTTTAATCTTTAATATTAAATACGTATTAGACACGTAAAATTACTTTTCTAAAATAAAATCATTCATCTCCTCCTTTAACCAACAACAGATCTCTCTCTCCCTCACAAAATGATATCGGCTGAAACCCTAAATCGCCAAATACTCTAAATCTCATCTCCCCCTCTCTCTCAACACAGCAACCAAAAACCCTTCATCTCCCCTTCTCTATTCTTCTCCTTCTCTCTCAACGCCTTCGCCAGTGTCGCCATTGCGCCGCCGCATTCCCGTCGCCACGCCGTAATCCCACTTCTCTTTTTATCTCCCTCTCTCTCCCAACACCTTCGCCAGCGAACCCTGACGCGCTGCTGCACCACCGTCGACCGCCTATTTTCCGCCGACCCATACTCAGCGTCGTCCGTCGCGCCGTCCTAGAAATCCCTCTCTATAATTTCAAGGTACGGTTTCAAAGCTTTCCCATTTGGTGATGCCGAATTGATAAAGTTCAAATCTTGAGATTTCTGCTATATTTTGCAGTAAAACTCTCTGATATTTGTTTGGTGATCCCTGTTTGAATTTACTTGTTTATATCTTTATGGATAAATGTGTGCGGTAAAACTCTCTAATTTTTTTAGACGAATGATGTTATTAATTGTACTAGGTGAATCCAAGCTAGTCAATACTATATATAAGTTAATGAATAAAGTATGTAATTATAAATTAGTAGTGAAGTCAAATCTTAATCGGTGTTTACTCTATGTGTCCTTTCTATTGGATACAAGTATTATAGATATGATTCTTATAAATATATAATGCTACCAAAATGTGGTAGGAGTATTATTTAGAACATCTTTTGAAATGCAGTAAAAAATAAGATACGACTCTTTGCTTTGAACTTGGGGTTTCTTTAAAGTTAGACGCACAACATAAAAGAAAAGGATAAGAGAACAAGAAAGGAAAGAAAAGAGAAAAGAACATGGAGTGACAAGGAAGAAGAGAAGAGGGCCAACAGATGGTCAGTTGAGATTCAAACCAAATGGAGATTGTTGAGTATGACAGTCAGAAGAATCTAGGGAAACAATTAAAGGTTAATGGTTACATATGTCATATGTGATTGTGCAATTCCCTCTTTTACAGGCAATAAGAAGCACTTTGACTTAATTGTGGGCACACACCTCACCTCCCTTCCTTCCTTTTACCCAACTCATCAAACTTTTTAAAGCTGAATCCTATGCATATGCATGATCTAGTACCTGCAAATGCAGTGATACTCAAATGCTTCAAATTAAGTGATTTAGAGTTGTGTGACTTTTTCTTTAGCCTTTACTATGTCTTTGATTTTGATAGCTAAGCAAAGTGCGTGCTTGATATAGATGTATTTGTATGGTTGGATTTGATATCATGGTGGAAATTAGAAGGGTGCAACTGGGAGGGAATCACTTGCACCTTTTGACATACACTACACTTTGAATGTGCATTTTCCTTTCTGCTTTTCTTTTGTTTCCTTTGGTTTCTTTGGGTGAATACAAGAAAACCCCCTCTTTTATAGGTGCTTTGTGATAAACCTCTTGAACTAAGATTTGAAAAGAATAACTTGTTGACGTATTGAGTGACGGAGCTGTCAACTGGCAGTCATTTACGGAGCACATAAACATCTTTTGTGCTTGGAGTGACAGAATTGTCTTCATCCACTCGGGGATACATTTGGATTTAATTTCCTGTGGGTCAAAGTGGATTGGGACAATTTCGTTTTTTCAGACACAGAAAATATCAAGTGCTTCTTATGATAACTCTAATTAACAGCAGATGAACATTGTCACTCAAAAAAGAATGCAATAGTGATCTTCTGCAAAATCTTTTAGTTGGAGAGTTGTTGTAAATCACTCATAGAACAGGGGTGTTTCATCCTCTCTTTTTCTTTCTTTATATCTCATTAGCTGGGTGATTTAACATTAAATTTCTTGACAATAAGTTAAATACCGCTGAGAATGTTTAGGTTTAGTGGAAGCATATTTCACATAGTTTGATTTATAGATGTTGGTGTGAAATATCCCTGATACAACTTCGGTATAATGTAAGTGTTTCATATGAGATTGTCCTCGGTTACTAACAGTATGATATGCATATCTTAAACTTGGTAGGTGATCTTTCTTACGGAAATTAATGTTCATTATCTATTTTTTGTGCACTTTGGGTCATTTAAGTGATTATTGTGCACTTTGCAATTTTATATTCATTGTATTTATGTTATATGGTTTACTACTTTACTGTTTGGTCTTGATTTGTTTATGAGACAATAACCCCAAGTCTTATTTTTTTATGGAAGTAGCACTTGTGATTGCTAAGAATGGAATGACTGAAGTAACACTATCTTGTTCTAATGGTTATTTTACAGGATCTGATAGGCCCTCTCAAGCCTCTTGTGGTCTTTTCACACAAACTAGCTACTTTTTGGGAATTTGATGTTAAATAAAAATGAAGGTAACTCATATCATACTTGACTACAGTAACCTCATCTAGTAGCACGTATCTTATGGGCAATGCTATTTTGTGTTTTATGCTGTGCTTTAACCTTTTCAGTATATATTGAATTTGGCATTATTTTATATGTTTATTAAATTTGGTTTTATACTTTCAGAGAAGCTCTACTTCATTTGATTTTGAGTTTGAGTTATACAGCTACAGTGGCTTTGACATCGCAAATCACTTTAATGAATATGTTGGTTATGAATGTGACTACAGTGTACAGCTTGTATGTATTTTTTGATAGTTTATTAATCCTTTTTGTTGAATGCTTTGGTTCTTTATGTGCTAATTCTTGGTAAATCACATATATTTTAGGTACCCAGATCAGGATGCACAATACCATTTCTTCAGGAATTGTTTGTTTTGTGCCTAATAAAAATTGTTTGTTACTGGGTAGTTGTTGCTTCTGGCACCTGTGTATGGAAAGAGGAAACCCCAAGTTCTGCTCCCTGATGCACCACGAGAAGATTTGAAAACAAAGATTGATAATATTGTGGGGCATCCTTCCAGATCAAGAGGAAACCCCAAGTTAGAAGTACTTTTGAAAACATTGGTTGTATTTCTTAGAGTTTGACAACTCATATTTCCGTCTAGAATGTACTATTGGTATTTTAGCACTTCGAAACAAATATATAATTTTGTAATGAGAATGTTATATACTCTAATATTAATAATTATTTTGGTATTCTTAAGTTTACTATTATCTAAATATGTTTTGTTTGTTCAAATTGCATATTTTTCATTATTATGTTTTTTTTATATAGTTGTGCACATCAACAGGTAAAATACTTATATGTTCTTCATCGAAGAAATACATCGTTTTTCAAATTTTGATTAAGCCATTTGAACGAAATCACCAATGAAAAACCGTGTCCAATTGCATTCGCGATGTAACAATTGCATTTGTGAGGTAACAATTGCAATGGAATGACTACTTTGCGAACCTCTGTAGCAATAGTTCATCAGCAACGGGAAAAATCCCTTTTAAAACACACTTGTAATGGAAATATTTGTTGTAGATATTTTCTTATAGATGGGGACAGCAAGAAACAACTTTCATTGCAGATATTTTATTGTAGCTAATATTCGCAAGGGATAATTAAAATTCCGTTGCAAATGTGTGCAATAACCAGGAGAGATTTCACAACAACTCAACTACAAGGGAATGAGAAAAATTTTCTTACGAATGTGCATTAACTATGGAATTTCACTCTTTTACAAGAAAAATTTCTGTTGCAATTGTGGCATTTTCTACTAGTGAATCTGTTTTCTATAGATTAGGAAACAGAATATACACATTAGTACTTACTATATTTTAACACTCCTCCTCAAGTTGGTGCATAGATATTGAACATGCCCAACTTATCAACAAATTTCAAGAAAAGCCGACTCGAAACTGCCTTGGTCAGGATATCTGCAAGCTGATCTTCTGACTTCACTTTAGCTATCTTAATGACTTTCTCATCCAATTTCTTCTTGATGAAGAATCTATCCACCTCTACATGTTGAACTGGATTGGCAGCAATAACTATCACAATACACCTTCATAGGTTCATTCGGACCACATCCTAAGTCCTGCAACAAGAGTTTCAGATATAGAGCTTCCGCTATACTTAGAGCTACTCCGCGATACTCAGCCTTGCACTAGAGCGTGCAACAACATTTTGTTTCTTGCATCTCCATGTAACTAGATTTCCTCCAATAAAGATGAAGTATCCTGAAGTGGAGCATCTATCAATTATAGATCGTGCCTAATCAGCATCAGTATATGCCTCAACCTTCAAGTGACCATTTTTCGGAAATAGGAACCATTTCCCTGGAGCAGACTTAATATATCTCAGAATTTTCATCACTGTATCCATGTGATGTTCCTGAGGTGCATGCATAAACTGACTTACCACACTTAAAGCATATGATAAATCTGGCCGTGTATGTGCAAGATACATCAATCGTCCAACCAATCTCTGATATCTTTCCTTATCACAAGGCACATGATCAGATTCGTTACAAAGTTTCAGTCCTTCTTCCAATAGTGTACTAATCGGTTGACAAGCGGACATTCTAGTTTCCTTCAATAAATCAAGAGCATATTTTCTTTGAGACAGAAATATCCCCTTTCTTGAGTGAGAAACTTCAATACCAAGAAAGTATCTCAAAGAACCAAACTCTTTCATTTCGAACTCTTGTGACAAGTAGTTCTTTAATGCATTCCTCTCCTCAGGATCATCTCCAGTTAATATCATATCATCTACATAAACATTGAGAGCAGGAATTTTACCTTCTTTCCTTTTTAGGAATAGAGTATGATCAGAATTACTCTGATAGTATCCGAATGTCCTCATTGATTTTGTAAATCTCCCAAACCAAGCTTTTGGCGACTGCTTCAGTCCAAACAATGCTTTCTTCAGACGACATACTTTATTGCTGTGTTGAACTGGTCCTATTCGACCCTGGTGGAAGATCTATATAGACTTTTTCTGTCAATTTCCCATGTAAAAATGCATTCTTCACATCAAATTGCTCCAACGGACAGTTAAGATTTACAGCAAGTGACAGTAAGACTCAAACAGTATTAAATTTTGCTACCGGTGCGAATGTATCTTCATAATCAATTCTATACGTTTATGTGTACCCTTTGGCAACCAGCCTTGCTTTGTATCGCTCTATTGAGCCATCAGACTTGTACTTCACCGTATAAATCTATCTACATCCTACTGGCTTCTTTCCTACTAGCAGCTCGACTATCTCCCAAGTCTCGTTCTTTTTCAAGAATTTTATCTTCTCATCCAAAGCTGCTTTCCACCTTGGATCAGTAAGGGCTTCCTGCACAGTGTTAGGAATAAATGCAGTAGATAATTGATTTACAAATGACTTATTTGATTCCGACAATCAGTGAGTGGATACATAATTACTCATGGGATATTTGACGTTACTAGTGGGATTAGGTTCATAAGTGGGTTTTGGAATACCTCTATTAGTAGGGTACGGGAGTTCTCTTCTAGGAGGTTCGGACAATGATGATGATTGCTTTTGGGATTCTGATGGTTCACTCTCACTAAAATTTGGTACTGGTTGCAATTCTTCAAGATGATCTTCTACTGGTTGCAATTCTTCAAGAGGGTCTTCTTCCCTTGGTTGCAGTTCTTAATGAGAGACTTCCTCCCTTGCTAGATCTTTATTCAAGTGTTCGCCATTATTTGAATCAAGTTATTCGTTCTGACTGACAATTACTTTATCATACCCAAGAGTTTAAACTTTGCTTCGGTACTCCTCCTGAAGTTCCTCCTGAAGTTCAGCCACAGAAGAACAAAAATACATCTTATGTTCATGGAACACCACATTCATAGTCACAAACATCCGTTGAGTTGGTGGGTAATAGCAACGATACCCTTTCTGATTCATTGCATATCCCACAAAAACACATTTCACTGCTCGGGGGGTTAACGTACTCCGCTCGTGTTGATGTTGGTGAACAAATGCGACACACCCAAACACACGAGGTGGCAGGTTGACAACAGTTGGCGCATCCACAACATTAGTCAGTGCTTGAAGTGGAGTGCTGAAGTTCAAAATACGAGAAGGGACTCAGTTGATTAGGTATGCTGCAGAGGTAAGGGCTTCCCCCCAATACATGAGTGGGAGATTGCCAGAAATAAGTGAAGCACGGACTACTTCGAGCAAGTTTCTTTTCTTCCTTTCGGCCACGCCATTTTGTTGAGAAATATATGAACATGTAGTCTGGTGAACAATTTCATGTTCTACCAAATATTGTTGTAGATCTGTATTTAGGTACTCGCCACCATTGTCACTTCTGAGAACTTGAATATATGCTTTATACTGAGTCATAACCTGCTTATGAAAATTTTGAAATAAACCACTAACTTCACCTTTAGATTTCATCAAACAAATCCAAGTCATACAAGTGCAGTCATCAACAAATGTCACTAACCATTTAGCTCCTCCAATAGTGGTATTTCTGGATGGACCCCAAACATCAGAATGAATAATCATAAAAGGAATCGTGCTTTTATTCAAATTGCAATGACAAGAAACATGGTGACTTTTTGCTAATTCACATACATCACAACAAAAACTAGAAATATCCAACTTCGAAAATAAATTGGGAAATAATTTAAGAAAAATAGCCAAACAATGCATGTCCTAGATGTCGGTGCCACAGCCAAATTTCTGATTGCTTCTCCCCCTCGGATTTATTAACAGCAAGAGCTTGAGTCAACCTGTTTGAACTCTCAGAAACCAAATCCAGATAACAGAGTTTTCCACGTCTAACCCCATAACCAATCGTCCTGTGAGTTCGAATATCCTTAAAGATACAAAATGAAGGCCAAAAAACAACAATACAATGCAGGGTATTAGTAATTTGGGTGATAGATAACAGATTAAAATTTAAGGATGGGACTACTAGTACTATATCTAATGTTAGATCTTTTGTGAGAGATATGGAACCCTCGCCAGTAACGGGGGCAGGATCACCATTGGCAGTGGATACTATGGATTTGGTGGATGTGTGTAAGGTTTTAACTGGTCTAGAATCGAAAGTCATATGATCGGTAGCACCGGAATCAATTATCCATCTATTATTCATAACAGATGCAGAAATATTAAAAGCCTTACCATCATTACCTGCAGCTGTAACCAGTGTGGAGGTTTGTTCAATGCTCTTCTCAGCTCCTTCAGCAATTCCAACAGCTACAGTGGATATCTTCTTCCGAGAATCTCTGTTGTGATCCCAGTCATGCGGGTAGCCGATAATCTGATAGCAACAAGCTTTCATGTGCCCAGTTTTGCCGCATTGGGTACACTTTCTTGACTCATAAGTAGTTTGATTGAAGCCCTTAGAATTGTGTGCAGATGATCCCGACTGACCTGGGGGGCTTTTGAATGGATGTGGTCGAGCCACCATTGCAGCTACATCAGAAGATTCAGAGGAGCTGTTCATGGTGCTTTGTTGACGAGCCTCCCGCCGAACATATGCGTAGGATGCCTCAAGATCAAGTGCAGGATCCTTTCACAAAATTTCTCCTCGAACCTGCTGAAACTCAGCATCTAATCCAGCCAAAAAAATATGAACCTGCAAGTGGTCGATCAATTTCTGATATGTCTGAACATCGTCAGGATTCTTCATGATCACCTTATCTCGATGATCCAGTTCTTAAAAAATTTCAGTCAATTCTCCATAATAAATAGAAAGTGGCCTGCTATTTTGCCTTACCGAAAAAGTTTTCTGGTTTAGAGCAAACACCTGAACCTCGTCGGTTCCATCATAGAATTCTTTTGCAAGAGCATCCTAAATATCACGAGAAGTTTTCAATCAAATGTATCTCTTTTTGATCTCGAGTTTCATGGATATCAACAACCAGCTTTTCACTTTCTGATTATCAGCATACCATTTGGCATAGGAACCATCACTTTCAGTGGGAACTTTACTATCACCTTGAATATACTGGATCTTCTCACATCCAGCAATATGCATCTCCATCAACTGAGTCCAAACATCATAGTTTGTTTCATCAAGAATTATCCCCGCATTAAAGCTGGAATTCTCGGATTGCATAATAATCGGTGTACTACCCATGATAGCAGTACAAGTAAACAATGGATCTGGATCAAACAACAACGGATCTAGATCTGATCAGGCTTCGGGATGGTGGAGTGCGCGGCAAGGTGGAGTGGGTCGAGGGTGAAGACGAAGATGACGATGGATTGGAGCGACTTCGGGAGTGGCAGACGGGACCTCAGGGTCTGGCCTGACGCACATCGGCAGAGAGAGGGTGCTGTAATGCCTTGAATTTTCATTCATGAAAATTTGTTATTTATTTCATTATTTTGCACATAGTGTGCACGTACCATTTTATAAAATTTTGAGTATACGTATATATGTTTGCTGAATTATTTCTTTTTTTAAAAAAAAACTCCTTGTTTCGAATAAACTTAAGCCCAAAATCTAAATTATTTAATTTGTAAAAGTTAATGTTTTGGCCCATTAATTTAAGCCCAAGAATTAATTCTCTTTTTAAATAACAACTTGTAAAGTAAAACTCTTTTAAAAAGATTATTTTGTAAAAATGTATATGTACAAGTTTGTTTATATAGAGACTAGAATAGCACGTGCATGCAACATAGTGTGCATTGCACACTATTCCTTCCATGGCCGTTTTTTTAATCTTTTGGAGGGAATTGGAAATTTTCAAATGGAGATCATGCATGGGTGGTTACTTAGTTGTGGATAGTTAATGCAACTCCTACTTTCATCTTAGCCCTCTATCTCATAACCATCCACTAGATCCTAGCCCTCCATTTTACCCAAAGTTTGTGTATAAATACCCCCCAATTAAGTGTAATCTACACAAAAAAATTTATTTGAAAAGAGAAAGATATATTTGTAAGAGAGTTGTAAGTGTGATTATTCTTTGGAGGCCGGCATTACTTCAGAAGATTCTCAGTGGCAAGGAGCAAGGAGGAGGAGTCACATTATCACTAGAAGGCTTTTCGGGATTTCGTTTATTTCGTCAACAAGGTGGGTGTTTCTCAGGACTTCTAATATAGAGATCATGCCAGAGCAATTTTGATTGTTATCATGCTTGTGAAATGTGGATTGATATGGTGATCATTATACTAAAATGCGTTGTGCTATACTTAGTATGAAAGATGTGAATGAATGAACTGAATTAATGAAATTTAAAGGATCGGAACTGACATGTACAGTCGACCGGTCATGTGAATAAGTCGACTGGTACGAGGTGGATGTTTCCCATGACTTCTAAATTAAAATTCATGTTAAGATCGAGGATTTAATTGTGTAGGTATGTGGAAACTGAAGTGATAGAATGATTGCTAAATTGTTATCTTCCATGCTGTACATAGTGTAGAAATTATGAACTTATGAAAAAGGACTAATAATAATTAGAGAACTGGAAATGACCTGTACAGTCGACCGGTCGTATGAACAGTCGACTGGTATATTGAAAGAAAATATATACAGTTCGGGTTTTCATGAAACGACGTACTTTTTAATGTGAATTATTAACTTGATGTTCTAGCATGTTAAATTGGGATTAGTATTCATCTCCGTGAGTAAATGATGAGTAAAAAGAAAAATATATGTTTAGCATTCCCTTTTGAGAAAAGAAAACACTAGTTATGTAGAATTTACATTTAATCGAAAACTATGTTGTGATGTTAATAAACATATAAGAATTTCATGTTTATGTTGGCATGAGCTCATTGTAGCGTGACAAAAAAATGACGTGTGAACAGAATAAAAAGAGAATTCTTTAAATTGAAAGTTTAACCTGTTCAGTCGACCGAATGTGTATAACAGTCGACTGTACTAAACTTGAAAGGTTACACAATTAAACTCTGCTGAACAGCCGACTGGGTTGATTGACAGTCGACTGCACTGTAAATGATATTTGTGTTTTGAACGCTGCGGAACAGCCGACTGGCCATGTGCAACAGTCGACTCTTCCGAGCAGTTTACTGAAGGACTTTGTTTGTCTGAACAAGTCGACTGAATGAGCTCTAAGTCGACTGTCCAGAGCACTTGTTGACATCTCAAAAATTTTATGAATTGTTTTATGATAAAGATTGTGAATCTTATGTTGAATATTGGTTGTGACAGTAAACTCTATTTGTCTTTGCATGAGTTAATATGAAGTGAATCATTTATTTGAATTTATGAAGGTTATAATTGTGGAACTATGAACATGAAAAAGAAAATCCATGGTGATTATGAAAAATGAACTCATGAGCTGGAAATGCTCAGATTATTTGTGAATTGGAATTGAAATGAAAGTGTAGCTAAGTCTCCCTCGGTAATTGAAAAGAGATTGAAATGAATTATCGAAATGAAAGACCAAGGTTGGTCATATTGAATGAATGAATAAGTCCGGTTTAGTGGAGAGGCTAACTCTAGAGCTTTGATTTTGGCCATGATTTCATTAAAATTAAGGATTAGTTACATAGTGAAGATGTGATGAAAGTAAGAGAAAAACATCGAGTATGAGGGCCATTGGATTGTCGGCGAGAGCGTATCCCAGGATGTCCCATGATGAGTCATGATAGGGCGTGGATACTGCTCCAGAGTACCGTCCCGGTGGCGACGCTCGTGGGATGTTGGACGACTGCGGGTGGTGTCATGTCTATGGTAGGAGCTGAATTACCACACGATGCCTGCATGATGAGTCATGTGTCAGTGCGTTGGGATTCCCTCCAGGGCGCCTAGACATGAGTTTGTATGTCAGAAAATATTTAGGATACTTACCGTAGTTACAGTAGTAGAGTAAGTCATGACGAGGGATTGAACCCTACAAGATGAAGAACGATTAAGGGCTTGCCCTCGGACCTATGTAATATGGGATGCATAGAATCCGAACAAGTGCGCATTAGTGTCATATAATATAAATAATTGTATTAAGGACTAAGTGCACAATCACAACACGACAACAATAGGGTATTCCCTTTAATTTGATATGTGAACAAGTTTGTGATTTGTTAAGAAATGAGAATCGTTATACTGTTTCTGGCATAGAGAGGATGGCCATGTATAATTATCGTCGGTTGAATAAACTGACGTACCCACAGTTTTATATGCAGGATAATTGGCTTGATAAAGGTTAAAGGAGAGCCAATGCTCAAAGATTATTATTTATTGTTGCATCTTTTGTATAATGTTGTAATTGCTTCCGCTGTCATTATTTGTAAATCACTGATGTATATGCTTCCGCTGTAAAATATAAAGTGTAAAATCTCTTGTAACTCTGATGTATAGTGGAAAGTTTTCAATTCCTTGTAAAATTGTACCGAATGAGACGAAAAGATCATGTAGAACTCTCGAATTCAGTTGTATTTGGGATTCGGGGCGTTACAGAGTGGTATCAGAGCTACGTTTCACATTGGTACAAATTTATAAGAAACGACACCCTAGATGTGGACACTAGAGTGTGAGTTTGAGTCTAGAGATTTAAATGTGAGTGACTTACATTTGTGTTGCTCTATGACTCATGCTTTTTCCTCTCTATTTCTAAGATGGCTGATCACTTCGACCCTGCTGGCGGCGACAATTGGCATATTATTGAGGAAGAGTACTATCCTGGACAAGCAGATCCCCAGGAAGAGTACCATCCTGGACAAGCAGATTCTGATGAAGAGGAGTGGCCTGAATCTCGAGAGATTACCCCACCTCCAGACTCATCTGACGATTCTTCTTCTGATGAACAAGAGGGACCAGTTTCGAATAGTCTTTTGATATCTCTTCAGAGGCAGGAAGAAACACTGCGAGAGAGAGTTGGATTACTGGAAGCACAACTGGCAAAGCGTAAGGACGACTTTTCTGTTCTCAGTCATCGGGTATGGGAACTCGAGAAGAGGAAGAATCTGACCGATGTGCTGAAGAATGAAGTCGATGAACTACAGGAAGAACTTCGAGAAGCGAAGAGGAACCGTAGGAGTTAGACTGTTGTAGCTTCTACTGTTTTCATTCTGATGTTAGGAAATGTTTTTCAATTCGAATGTATAAAATTTGGAATTTAATGAAATGCAATTTGATTTAAAATTCATGTCTTATACTTCGAATTTAATGGATCTTTTGCATCAGAATATGGCTAGAAGAGGAGCTATAAATGGGGAAGGTCTGGATCTGGAAACGGAACTTGCGAGGGTCTATCAGACGCTCAACACCGTGGCCATGAATCAGAACCAAGGAAGGGGGCCTGCGAATCCGGTGCCCGAAGCGATCAAACTAGTGGAATCGTTCAAACGGATGAAACCACCTGTGTTCGAAGGGAAGTCAGACCCTGATGCGGCTGACAACTGGATTCGCCAAGTAGAGACGATCTTTGAAGTGCTGGAGACCCCTGAAGGCAGCAAGGTGAAGTTAGCGACTCTGCAACTTGAGAAGGATGCGGCTGTGTGGTGGCAGTCGATGAAGAGGACAATGGGAGACATAGTTCTTGGTTGGGAGGAATTTTTGGAAGAATTCCGCAGTCACTATTTCCCCTCTGACGTCCAAAAGAAGAAGGCTATGGAGTTTTTGTCACTACAGCAAGGTAGCATGTCAGTTAGGGAGTACGAGACCAAATTTACTCAGCTCTCTAGGTATGCTCCGGAATTAGTGATGGATGAGGCTAAGAAAGCTCGTAAGTACGAGCATGGATTAAGGTCGAGCTTGAGGTCCCCGATGATACCTCTTGGTATCAAAAGATTTGACAAGTTGGTCAAGAGAGCAGCAGCGACGGAAGCAGACATGGAGCAGTTTCATGTTGTTCAGAACCGGAGGAACAACTGGCAGTCTGGAAAGAGGCCCGCGCATTCTGGAAATTTCAAGGGACAACCATCTGCACAAAGGTTCAAACCGACAGGGGTGAACGCTATTAGTGTGGCTGGAGGACCTGGGAACAATGTGGTGAGACCTTCTGCGGTAACTTGCTTCAACTGTGGTGAGACGGGACATTACAAATCCCAATATCCCAAGCCACAAAATGGTAATAGCAATGCACCAATGCAGCGGACTGGGAAGAGATCGTACCAACCAGGGCGAGTATTTGCCTTGACGGAAGCTGATGCTGATGAAGTAGATCATGTCATCACTGGTACGAGGGCGGATGTTTAGAGGTTTTTGTCCTTTCTTTTTCCTGCTATTTAGTGAACTGTTACGTAATGAGTGTGTATTATGTAACAGGAGAACTTTATCTTAATGGAATGAAAGCTGTTGTGTTGTTCGATACTGGATCCTCTCATACTTTTGTGTCTCCTAAATTTGCTAAAGTGTTGGGAGTTAAACCGAAGATTTTTCTAGGCAAGATCTTAGCAGTAGCTACTCCGTCAGGGAAAACTTTAACCACTGATCGGTACTATACGGATTGCGAGATTGTGATTGGGGACAGAATCTTTGGGATTGATCTGATCAAGCTGACTATCTTGGGAGTCGATGTTATCATTGGCATTGATTGGATGTCGGTGTACAGTGCAGGCATCGAGTGTAAGACCAAGACGGTAACAGTGAAGGCTCCAGGTGGACCTGAAGTCATTTTCCAAGGGAAGAAGAAGTGTTCTAGGCTGGTGGCAGTTATCCGTAAGGAAGAGATTCCTGTGGAAGTGCAAGGGATTCCTGTGGTTCGGGACTATCCGACTGTGTTCTTAGATGATTTTCCTGGGTTACCTCCACACCGTGATATAGAGTTCAGCATCACTGTTCAGCCGGGAAGTGCACCCATTTCTAAGGCACCGTACAGGATGGCACCAGTAGAACAGGATGAGATCAAACGGTAGATTAAGGAACTGTTGAAGAAAGGCTTTATTCAACCTAGTGCATCACCTTGGGGAGAACCAGTGCTTTTGGTAAAGAAGAAGGATGGATCGATGAGAATGTGTATCGATTACCGAGAGCTGAATAAGGTTACTGTTCAGAATAAGTATCCTATTCCCCGAATTGATGACTTTTTCGATCGTCTACAAGGAGCAGTTGTTTTCTCCAAAATAAATCTTCGATCAGGATATCACCAAGTTCGAGTGAAAGCTGAAGATGTGCACAAAACTGCATTTAGAACTCGACATGGACATTACGAATTCTTAGTTATGCCATTTGGAGTGACGAATGCACTCGCAATCTTCATGGATTTGATGAACAGAGTTCTGAGGCCGTTCATTGATTCTTTCGTCGTGGTGTTTACCGATGATATCCTCGTGTACTCCAAGTCAGAAGAGGAGCACACCGAGCATCTGGCAGCAGTTTTGAAGAAGCTGGAAGAGCAGAAGTTGTACGCCAAGCTATTCAAGTGTGATTTCTGGAAATCTGAAGTGTCATTCCTAGGTCACATCCTTTCTAAGGAGGGAGTAGCAACTGACCCTCAGAAGATAGAGGCAGTGAGAGATTGGGCTAGGCCTACTATAGGAAAGGAAGTCAGAAGTTTTCTTGGATTGACTGGATACTACAGAAGATTCATTCAAGATTATGCTCAGATAGCCGTGCCGCTTACTGGTCTGACCAAGAAGAATGTGAACTTCAAGTGGACTGAGCAATGTGAGGCAAGCTTTCAGGAGTTGAAGGATAGGATGACTACTGCACCTATTTTGGCTTTGCCTAGAGCAGGTGTTGAGTATGATGTTTATAGCGATGCTTCACATCGTGGGCTGGGTTGTGTCTGAATGCAAGAAGGAAAAGTAATTGCTTATGGGTCTAGGCAACTAAGACCGCATGAGAAGAATTATCCGACTCATGATCTGGAGTTGGCTGCGATTATCTTTGCCCTGAAGCAATGGAGACATTATGTGTATGGCGGGAAGCTGAACATGTACGCTGACCACAAGAGCTTGAAGTACATCTATCAGCAGAAGGATCTGAACTTGAGGTAGCAAAGATGGTTGGAGGTACTTGAGGACATTTGTCTGGAGATTAAGTGTCACCCAGGGAAAGCTAATGTTGTTGCTGATGCACTTAACCGCAAGAGAAGTCTGGCGAGTTCGATTACAACTCAGTGGCAGCTGGCAGAGGAGTTAGATCGGGCCGGTATTGAAGTTGTCCTGCATGACTTGGGAACATCCTTAGCTCAGTTGAGACTTCAACCGACACTGAACGATAGGATTATTACAAGTCAGAAGGTTGATTCGGAGTTTCAGAAGATGTTGGAGCAGGTTGGTGCTGGCAGGTTACCCAGATTTCAAATCAGGAATGGAGTGTTGTGGTTTGGAGAGAGGCTGTGTGTTCCGGATCAGGCGGACCTGAAAGAGAGTATTCTTCAGGAGGCCATGCTACTCTTTTGTCGGTACATCCTGGAAGTACTAAGATGTACAGAGATATCAAACTGCATTTCTGGTGGTCAGGTTTGAAGCGGGATGTGGCTGAATTTGTGGCGAAGTGTGAGGTTTGTCAGCAAGTCAAAGCCGAAAATCAGAGACCCGGAGGTCTATTACAACTGTTACCTATTCCGGAATGGAAGTGGGATAATATCAGTATGGATTTAATTACGGGATTGCCTAAGAGTCGTAAAGGCAATGACGTGATTTGGGTTATAGTCGATCGACTAACCAAGTCCGCTCACTTTTTGGCGATGAAACTCACTGCTTCGATGGACAAGTTGGCTGAGATGTATGTTGGCGAGATCGTCCGGCTTCATGGTGTTCCGTCAACTATTTTGTCTGGTCGAGATGCGTGGTTTACTTCGCATTTCTGGAGGAGTCTTCAGACAACTTTGGGTACCAAGACAGATTTCAGCACTGCTTTTCATCCGCAAACCGATGGGCAGACCGAGAGAGTCAACCGTATTCTTGAGGATATGCTTCGGTGTTGTGTACTAGACTTTGGAGGCAGTTGGGAAAGGCATTTACCTTTGGTAGATTTTGCCTACAACAACAGTTTTCAGACTAGCATCGGGATGGCGCCGTACGAAGCTCTGTATGGCAGGAAGTGCAGAACGCCTGTTTGTTGGTTCGAAGTTGGGGAGCGTCAAATGTTTGGTCCTGAGATTGTTCAACAGACTTCTGAAAAGGTTGGTAGAAGCTCAGAGCAGGCAGAAAAGCTATGCAGACAACCGGAGAAGGGACCTTGAGTTTGAGGTTGGTGACTTTGTCTTTCTGAAAGTATCTCCCAGTAAAGGCGTGATCCGTTTTGGCAAGAGTGGGAAGTTAGCCCCGAGGTTTATAGGCCCGTACAAGACATTGAAAAGGATCGGGAAAATTGCTTACCGGCTTGAGTTACCGGAAGAGCTATCTCAGGTGCACAATGTCTTTCATGTGTCTATGCTGAGAGGTTATATTCCAGATCCGAGTCATCATTTGCCTGAAGTGCCGGAAGGTTTGCAGTTGGATCTGAATTACATCGAGTCTCCTGTTGAGATTGTTGATCGTCGAGAGAAAGTCTTGAGGAATAAGACGATACCGATGGTCAAGGTAGTCTGGAGAAACTATTTGGTTGAAGAGGCTACTTGGGAATCTGAGGAGAGGATGTTGAGAGATCATCCTGAGCTTTTTGTTTGATATGTATTTTGTATTTTTATGCTTGTTTTTGTTTCTCGTCCTTGACTGTAGTTCCGGGGACGGAACTATTCTAAGGAGGGAGTGTTGTAATGCCTTGAATTTTCATTCATGAAAATTTGTTATTTATTTCATTATTTTGCACATAGTGTGCACATACCATTTTATGAAATTTTGAGTATATGTATATATGTTTGCTGAATTATTTCTTTTTTTTTAAAAAAAAAGTCCTTGTTTCGAATAAACTTAAGCCCAAAATCTAAATTATTTTTTTTGTAAAAGTTAATGTTTTGGCCCATTAATTTAAGCTCAAGAATTAATTCTCTTTTTAAATAACAACTTGTAAAGTAAAACTTTTTTAAAAAGATTATTTTGTAAAAATGTATATGTACAAGTTTATTTATATGGAGACTAGAATAGCACGTGCATGCAAGATAGTGTGCATTGCACACTATTCCTTCCATGGCCGTTTTTTTTAATCTTTTGGAGGGAATTGGAAATTTTCAAATGGAGATCATGCATGGGTGGTTACTTAGTTGTGGGTAGTTAATGCAACTCCTACTTTCATCTTAGCCCTCCATCTCATAACCATCCACTAGATCTTAGCCCTCCATTTTACCCAAAGTTTGTGTATAAATACCCCCCAATTAAGTGTAATCTACACAAAAAAATCTATTTGAAAAGATAAAGATATATTTGTAAGAGAGTTGTGAGTGTGATTATTCTTTGGAGGCCGGCATTACTTCAGAAGATTCTCGGTGGCAAGGAGCAAGGAGGAGGAGTCACATTATCACTGGAAGGCTTTTCGGGATTTCGTTTATTTCGTCAACAAGGTGGGTGTTTCTCAGGACTTCTAATATAGAGATCATGCTAGGGCAATTTTGATTGTTATCATGCTTGTGAAATGTGGATTGATATGGTGATCATTATACTAAAATGAGTTGTGCTATACTTAGTATGAAAGATGTGAACGAATGAACTGAATTAATGAAATTTAAAGGATCGGAACTGACTTGTACAGTCGACCGATCATGTGAATAAGTCGACTGGTACGAGGTGGATGTTGATGGAACTGCGATGAATCCCAGGAACACGGATTGGTGTGCGTATCGATCATAAAAGTTTAACAGATTTAATACGTGATCTAACCCTTTATAGCGGAATCTAGGGTTCACGAATTATACCTGCGATGAGAAGAAGACGATAGTTTCTAGCAACCTCGAGCCGTCAGCAACCCCAAGATCTTCTGCACGTATTCCTTCCTCGGGTTGGACATCGTGTGGGCGACGGTCTCCCAACCTTTCTTCTCCTTGGCTGACCTCTCTTTCTCTCCTTACGTGAATCACGAGTTTAGAGAAAACTTCTTATCTTTTATTATGATGACGGCCAGAGAATAGAGGATATATATAAGGCTACGGCAGGGACCATGAGGAGAAATTAGGGTTAGGTCTCCTAACGAATCTGGGTATCCCATGTTCAGCCCGAACACACAACCCAGGCCCATTAACAATAGCTCGGTCCACTAAAGAGCTATTGTTGCACTAACTTCCTAATCCCAAATTATATTTATGGGCTCCTTTTATTATATGCTCGTTCAGCTCCCCATGTTAAGATATCGAATGTCCGTCGATCAAATTAAGTTACTGACAACTATATTGATCAACATCTTTTATCCTTAAGTAATACCACTCAACTTTATTTGTCATGTCGGATGTAATCCACCTGCAGGGTTTACATGACAATCCTTATGAGCTCCTTAAGGGGACATCATCAACCCGACGTATCGAGACATGGATTCCTTTTACAATCAACAGCCCATCATACATACAATGCTATTACCCAATTTATAGAGGTTGTTGATCCATAATGAATCTCACTCTTTTATGAGTCAAAGTAATGCACACTGCATATACATGTCTGTTATTATATCTGGATTAAGAGCATAAGCATCCATAATAACAGAGGTGTTTGTTCTCTTTTGTAGTCAGTACAAAGAGAACAACCTCAAGTGGTCCTGTTCAATACACACAAAGTGTACTAGTGTAAACCTATGGTCAAGATAGACTAATACCAGATTACACTACAACCTTTCCAATGGATTATCTAAGTCCGTCTAGGTTGTGAACTATTTATATATTCCACAGGGAACTGATAATATGATCTTCTGTGTGTCACCTCACTTATCAACCTTATAGAATATCAGATACTTGCATATTATAATAAACGCAATATGCAAACATATGCCCATATGATTCTCATTCAAAAAAATAAGGAAATAAAGTTAATACAAAAGTGATGCTTTCAGTATATAACCCTAACAGATGTTTCCCATGACTTCTAAATTAAAATTCATGTTAAGATCGAGGATTTAATTGTGTAGGTATGTGCAAACTGAAGTGATAGAATGATTGCTAAATTGATATCTTCCATGTTGTACATAGTGTAGAAATTATGAACTTATGAAAAAGGACTAATAATAATTAGAGAACTGGAAATGACCTGTACAGTCGACCGGTCGTATGAACAGTCGACTGGTATATTGAAAGAAAATATATACAGTTTGGATTTTCATGAAACGACGTACTTTTTAATGTGAATTATTAACTTGATGTTCTAGCATGTTAAATTGGGATTAGTATTCATCTCCGTGAGTAAATGATGAGTAAAAAGAAAAATATATGTTTAGCATTCCCTTTTGAGAAAAGAAAACACTAGTTATGTAGAATTTACATTTAATCGAAAACTATGTTGTGATGTTAATAAACATATAAGAATTTCATGTTTATGTTGGCATGAGCTCATTGTAGCGTGACAAAAAAATGATGTGAGAACAGAATAAAGAGAGAATTCTTTAAATTGAAAGTTTAACCTGTTCAGTTCGACCGAATGTGTATAACAGTCGACTGTACTAAACTTGAAAGGTTACACAATTAAACTCTGCTGAACAGCCGACTGGGTTGATTGACAGTCGACTGCACTGTAAATAATATTTGAGTTTTGAACGCTGCGGAACAGCCGACTGGCCATGTGCAGCAGTCGACTCTTCCGAGCAGTTTACTGAAGGACTTTGTTTGACTGAACAAGTCGACTGGATAAGCTCTAAGTCGACTGTCCAGAGCACTTTTTGACAGCTCGGAAATTCTATGAATTGTTTTATGATAAAGATTGTGAATCTTATGTTGAATATTGGTTGTGACAGTAAACTCTATTTGTCTTTGCATGAGTTAATATGAAGTGAATCATTTATATGAATTTATGAAGGTTATAATTGTGGAACTATGAACATAAAAAAGAAAATCCATGGTGTTTATGAAAAATGAACTCATAAGCTGGAAATGCTCAGATTATTTGTGAATTGGAATTGAAATGAAAGAGTAGCTAAGTCTCCCCCGGCAATTGGAAAGAGATTGAAATGAATTATCGAAATGAAAGACCAAGGTTGGTCATATTGAATGAATGAATAAGTCCGGTTTAGTGGTGAGGCTAACTCTAGAGATTTGATTTTGGCCATAATTTCATTAAAATTAAGGATTAGTTACATAGTGAAGATGTGATGAAAGTAAGAAAAAAACATCGAGTATGAGGGCCATTGGATTGTCGGCGAGAGCGTATCTCAGGATGTCCCATGATGAGTCATGATAGGGCGTGGTTACTGCTCCAGAGTACCGTCCCGGTGGCGACGCTCGTGGGATGTTGGACGACTGCGGGTGGTGTCATGTCTATGGTAGGAGCTGAATTACCACACGATGCCTGCATGATGAGTCATGTGTCAGTGCGTTGGGATTCCCTCCAGGACGCCTAGACATGAGTTCGTATGTCAGAAAACATTTAGGATACTTACCGTAGTTACAGTAGTAGAGTAAGTCATGACGAGGGATTGAACCCTACAAGATGAAGAACGATTAAGGGCTTGCCCTCGGACCTATGTAATATGGGATGCATAGAATCCGAACAAGTGCGCATTAGTGTCATATAATATAAATAATTGCATTAAGGACTAAGTGCACAATCACAACACGACAACAATAGGGTATTCCCTTTAATTTGATATGTGAACAAGTTTGTGATTTGTTAAGAAATGAGAATCGTTATACTGTTTCTGGCATAGAGAGGATGACCATGTATAATTATCATCAGTTGAATAAACTGACGTACCCACAGTTTTATATGCAGGATAATTGGCTTGATAAAGGTTAAAGGAGAGCCAATGCTCAAAGATTATTATTTATTGTTGCATCTTTTGTATAATGTTGTAATTGCTTCTGCTGTCATTATTTGTAAATCACTGATGTATATGCTTCCGCTGTAAAATATAAAGTGTAAAATCTCTTGTAACTCTGATGTATAGTGGAAAGTTTTCAATTCCTTGTAAAATTGTACCGAATGGGACGAAAAGATCTAGTAGAACTCTCGAATTCAGTTGTAATTGGGATTCGGGGCGTTACAGGTGCAGCACGCAGTGCTGTCGCTGCTGCTCTCGGTATATCGACGGGAAGCCCAGACAGGAGGGTGCATGGTAGGGCGGAGCACTGACGAGGGGACACAGGGAGTTGAGAGATGATGGATTCACATGGGGTGCAAGAGGGTACAGCTGAAGATAGGGAAAGATCCAATACACTCACACCCAACACAAGAGCGTGTGGTGGAGCGTCGACAAGGAGGTGGTCGATGGATGGGTGTCACAGCAGACTCGGGAGAACGGCAGACGGGATTGGGGTTTGCCGGAGAAGACGATCGGAAAGGAGGCGCCGGGGTTGTGGTCAACAAACGGGTGTCGCAGCGGACTCGGGAGAACGGCAGATGGGATTGGGGTTTGCCAGAGAAGACGATCGGAAAGGATACGTCAGGGTTTAGTCGGGATCAGATCAAGATGGAGATGTCAGATCTGATTACCTCCTTCTCTTCTTCTTCTTCAATTGGCCTCGATCTGGTTAGGCTCTGATACCATATTGAAAACAAATTTGGGGAATAATATTTTTTTCTAATTCACTTATTCTTTACTGTATACATATATATATAAGGATTACATTCTTGGTGGAGAAGAAAAGAGATTGAGAGAAGATTGAGGGGTGAGAGATTTGCGGAATCTGTTTCCTATAGATTAGGAAACAGAATGTACCCATTAGTACTTACTATATTTCACAAAAAGGACTTGAGGTACAAAATGAAAGTTGGAGGGACTTTTAGGGAAACTCAATTTGCGCCATCTCTAACATCATGGCTTCCGGAATATTAGGCAAATTAATAGAAATTATATATACTCTAATGAAGGTTATGATCTTAACATTAACATTAGGCTCTGTTTGGTTCAAAGGAGGGGAGGGGAGGGGAGGGATTTTAATGGAGGGGAGGGGAGGGGAGGGAAGGGGAGGGGAGGAATTTAATGAAGACTCTGTTTGGTTCAAAGGAAGGGAGGGGAGGGAAAATAATTATCTTCTTGTTTGGTTCACAAGGGGAGGGAATGAATTTTATAATAAAATTACTTCTATACCCTTCACAAGGTGATCGATATGTCCAATCGAACTAATCTTTGGGACAAGTTACTAAGGGTCTTCACTTTGGAAAGACCTGGTCTGACTTAAATATAAATTCAGTTCTTTATAATTGTGCACTTCGATACAATGTGCATAAAAATATACTTGATGTTAAGGTATATTTACTCACAGTTATACTTGTTGGTTGGTAGACAAAAGTCACACTTCCCTGATTGAAGACATGAGAGTGCCAATTTATGTATGTGCTCTATTGTTTGAAAACCACAAGGGAAGCAAATTATTTCAACTCCTTGTGCTCTGAAATTTATATAATATATTAAACTACAGTACATCATCTCAAACCTGCTAGATATGTTTGATATAAGTAACTAACACCCCTCTCATGGACAGGTTGTATGAGAGCACACCAATTAAAACTGTGATTTTTCGTTCTTCTCCATAAGCTTTAGCAACAATGAAGAACGAAAATTCATTTCTTGGTACTTCTGAAGTGCCAGGTGGTCGAATTACTCGTGCTCGAGCTGCTGTTTTCCGTGCAAGTGGTGTAGTGCTCCCACTGAAACCTCCAATTGCAAAACCAGAGAAGAAACAGTTACTACGAGGAAAGAAGACAAAGAGAGATGAGAACAGTTATACTGCTCCAACTGCATCTTTCCAGAACAAGAAGAGGGCAGGCCGTGAGAAGTCATTGGACTACAACAAAGTGAAAGTCTGTCCTGAAAAGTAGACTAACTAAAAGGGCAATTTAGTCCATTCACATTAAAAAATTAGACATAATTTCTCTTCCCTCCAAATCCCCCAATATTGGAGGGAAGCCAAAATTGGATCAGAAGGGATGTTGCCCCCCCCCCCCCCCCCCCCCCCCCCCCCCCCCCCCCCAAATTTCCCTCCCCTCCCCTCCCCTCCTAAAAATTGAACCAAACATAAAAAGTTTAAAAAAACCCCTCCCCTTCCCTCCATTCCCCTCCAACCAAACACTCCCTAAGTGACAAGAATTCTTTTTAATACCAAGGGTAGAGTCTAAAGGCTCTAGACATACTATATATATAATAGCGTAAAAGCACCAGATTCAAGAAAAAAAAAACGAAGTGTCTAACGAGAGAACACTAGAGTATGAGTTACATCTTAACCAAAAGGAGAACACTCTCCAATATGATCAAAGTTCCAACACAAAACATGAACCAACAGTTCATTCTCTTAATAGCACCACAAAACCACATCAAAACAATCCAGAAGCATTTCAAATCCAGAAGCATCTCAACCAAAAACTCCATGATTCAACTATGAAAATCAAGAACAATATATCTTCTATCATCCACGGAAAACATAAAATCTTCACCATCCAACATTTGAAGGTATATCACTAGTACAGAAACTACAAAATATAATGCAGGAGATGAGGCTTCAATCATCATTCACATCAGCACAGGAAATCAAGTTAGTGAAAGAATATAAAATCATGAAGATAAAATAACAGCATCCAATGTGTTTCCTTGAAGCTTATCCCTTTTCTGAATTGGTAAAATCTTAGACCAGCGGTGAATGAAGTATGAACTTTTTTCAATAAGTTTATCAATACTACTAAATTTATTAGTAAAAATTTTGTTATTGCATTCAGTCCAAATAATCCAAATTATTGCAGTGATAACAAGATCCCAAGTCGTTCTAATCTCTCTCTTAATTCTTTTCTTTCTCCAAACACTCAACAAACTAATCGTAGAACCAGGTATACCTTTAAAATTTCAAGACTCTTTACAAAACTCGTCAAAAAAAAAAGACTCTTTACAAATGAACGAAAAAAGGTTAAATAAAAAACAATGAATGAAGATATATCTAGTAGTTTCATCATGATTTTGGCAAAATATACAATTCTGACCATGAGCCAAGTTCTTTTATTAAGATTATCAACTGTTAATAGCTTATTATGAACTGCTCGCCAAAGAAGAATTCTCACTTTTAAAGATGCAAAATTTGGTTATATGTGTTTATTAAAAGGTGATACAACAACACCACAGTTAAGAAAAGTATAAAAGGACTTCACAGGGTAAGTTCCAGTCTTACACCATCTCTATAGAACATCATCTCTACCTTGCCGCTGATATGAACTCATGAATAAAATAAGTAATCTATAACTATTATAATGGGAGAGATGGGGTTGGTAAACAAACAAACCCTAATTTGTTTGTGAGCAAACCCGTGCATCGCACGTGCTTTTTTTTGTCCTTTTTCATTCCCCTCCACGTGCATCGCACGTGCATGATAATAATGGGAGAGTTGGGGTTCACAAACAAATAAAGAATTTTTTATTTCTTGGTGTGTGTGTGTCAACACGTGCAACGCACGTGTTGGTAGTTTTTTTTTGTCCTTTTCATTCCCCCTCCACGTGCATCGCACGTGCATTATACTAGTCTAATATAATCATAATGTTGTACCATAGACAAATACCTTCTCAAAGAGAATTGTCAATCTCTTTGATTATTATGGATGTCAATGAGGAAGCTATAGTAGCAGTAGGATTAGAAGCCAAACTGAATAAAGAAGAAAATTGAGCAGAAAGCTTATTATTACCAGTCGAAAATTTTGTCCAAAATCTAGCAGTAGAAGTATCCCAATTTTTTTTTTGAAATTAACATTTGAATTGTTCAGAAGCTTTCCAAACACCCTTACATGGACACTACAACATATAGGACTCTCTATAACGGATTTATTAAAGCATTTTAAGTGTTAATGTTGTTGAAAATGATCAATAAAAAGGATTTCTGAAGAAAATGTTGTCTTTAATTTATTTTGAAACTACTCTTACCTACGACAGTGTTTTTGTATTATATCCGTAAATAAACTGAATAAATACAGGTAAAAAAGAAAATTCTAACTCAAAAATATAAATCCATCTCAAATCCTCAAATCCTCCCCCGATCCAAATCCAAAAACCCTTTCCTATTCCTCAAACCCTATTCCAAATCCCCAATCCCTGCCTACCCGTTCCCCGTTCCGTGTCGCCAACTTCTCCTCCTTGCACCCCAAAACCCCACCCTGCCGTCACCCTCTCTTCCCCATCGCCCTCTACTCATCCCCGCCCCTGATGCCCCATGCTATCCGTCGCCATCTCTTCCCCGTCGCCCTCTCCTTCTCCCCCTCGCCAGTTCGCGCCAATCGCCTCCTCTTTCTCTCGCGCCATCGACCACTGCACCGGGGTAACTACTCTTTCTCTCATGCTGTCGACCACTACGACGTCGATTTGGGGTAACAAAATTGTACATTATTAGAATTTTTATTGGAAAGATTTGATTTTCAATGCATACTTTCTCCATTTATGAGACTAAATAAATGAACTTTCTCTAATGACTCCATTGACTTATTCAATAACTCTTACAGGTCTATTGTGCTATTACATTTTTGTGATGGTTTTTATTAGGATTACAAGAAACTAGTGAAAATCTTAAGTGTGATTCGTAGCTTATTAATGTTTGACATGATTCATATGTAAACCCAATACATTTATAACTTGGTATACGTAATTGAAATATCACACAAATACACATGAAAAATCTTTCGAACTCTCACACATACAAGCATATACCAAGTATATAAAGATAGTTTCAGGGAAAAAACAGTATTAGTTTCAGATAAAATCATTATTTATATCAGAAAAAAATCTCATGATGCATGCTATGGCGTCAAAAGCAATTCTTATCGTAAATTGTCATGCAATGAGGAAAGAATAAAATATTGCAAATTTGTAACATATTGCATTTGCTAATTGGCCTAGGTTAAGTGGATATATGGATTTTTGACCAAAAAGGGAGGTTGCATTGGCACGTTTTCCTCAGTTAAATGGGTGTATAGTAGTGTGATTTATGGACCATTATGTTTGCGGCAGGAGAGGATTTAGTATATCACAGTGCAATCATTTTATGAGAGCACTAAGGTGTTTTGCAATGACATGAAGCATTACTTTTTGAAAGGAAGGAGTGAAGAAGGTGTCCGTAAATGTAGAAAATTGATTCATAAGAATGAAAGAAATATGTGTGGGTATTTGTATGATAGATTGTAGTTGGTGAAAGCGATTAGTGTGGTTGTAGATTAGCATGGACTATTCTTATGTTGTTTCCGATATTTTGTTTTAGTACTATATATTACGTGTATGTGTTCATTTGTGCAGGATGCTTCACATTTGGGTATGTTTTGATGAGGAAATGGGAACATGGCTAATGATTATTTGCATTTTGTTTATTCCTTTTGTTCTCCTTTTGATTCTAAATTATTGAGGTAAGAACTTGTCTCCACCCTTTTTAACAAAAAGATTGTTTATTGTTTACTCTAGAGTTCACTCTACCTTATTAACATAAAAAAATTACTGTTTACTCTGGCTAATGAATACAATATATCTAATATTATAACGGGAGAATTGGGATTGTCATTTGTAGACATTTAACCATCTAATATCAACCATTCATTTTTAAGTGGGAGTAATATTAACCATTCATTTACTTAACTATTGTTAATTACCATAATAACATCAAAGTTCAAATTTATTTACAATATAATTATTTACAAAAGTACCTTATATAAATAAAAGTTTGTGCTACTAGGGTCAATTTGTAAAGAGACTGTATGAGTAAATGAATATCTTAGGTTCGCGGCCAGATTATGTCTTATTATTTACTTTATAAAATAAATAAAAAATGATTAAAATGTGCATTGCACGTGCAGGTAACTAGTTCCAATATAATTGCAAGCAGATACATAATCGAAACCTTGTCATGAATCGTAATGGATAAGTCCTTTTGAATTCAAATAGGTAAAGAATTAATATTAGCTCTTAATATATGCGCGCTCTCTCTCTCTTTCTTACTATCTCTGTTTCTTGTGTAATTTTTACCGTACTTACTAATCCACTGTATATTCATATATTACTCAAGCACGTAGATATAACTATATAATTTCTGTTCAGTGTTTCTCTTCGGCATGATAACAAATACAGTGTGGTTATTGATATGGGTAAAAAGAGCCAAACCTAATTAGGACCATTCGATCTCCTCAAGATCCGCTCATCTCAGATCATCAAGTCAACAAACCAACGGACTTCTACCAACTCAGGCCCACAGGCAAATGGGTCCGACCCGGCCCATTAGGGTTTGAGACCCATTTGCCCCTACCTATAAATACCAGACCCCCTCCTTCTTGTCCAAGGTAATAAATTTTTCTCTACCTGAACCCTAGCTACTGTTACTATTCCAGTGACTGACAAGATTGTTGGAGAGCCTGTTGCCGAGATATCTTCGGGTGTTTCTAAGCATTTTGCAGGTACAAAGATCCGAGCCGAGCAACCAGCCTTGACCCCTCTCTTGCTACCCCCGAGCCAAACATACAACCCAAACATCGGCCCGAGACCCAGATCTGTTCTAGTGTCGCTCCTTCCACCACAAATTACAAGAACTCACACCTGTTGCCCCCACACTCAAAAACAGCAGCATCAGGTTGGCGCCATCTGTGGGAAAGTCACTACACCGATCCGATTCCGGCCTAGGACTTCATCTGGAAGCCGACCCTCACCATGGCTCCCAAAGCCCGAAGAGCGCTCACGACGGAGCGCCACGCGACCCTCGTCAGTCTCGTAGCCAAGCAATCACACAGGGGTCACGGAGGAGACAGGCCGAGGGACAGCGGGAACCAGGTCCGAGCACATCACGCTCAGTGGCCGATAACCTTCGGCATGTCATTAAGCACCGACAGCTCAGCCGGTTGAGGGGATGGGTCGCTTCAAACTCAGCTACGACCCATAGCATCCAGCCGATCCAAGAACAGGAACAAGGGCACAGCCACTCACCCCAGGAGCGCCCGCCTCTGCGTGGCCAGGACGAGCAGACCCCGGTCACGAGAGCCGAGTTCCAAAACTTTATGAATGAGGTCCTCCAGGCTATCCGGGGCGGCCCCAGGACTGAGACACACAACAACACCGGTCCTCGACAAGAAGCCCAGGGCAGCGAATCTCACGGTTCGACTTGACCACAGAGACAAGACGAGGCCATCCTTCAACGCCTCCAGGAGATGGAGAACCGTCTCGCCCACATCGGCGAAGGCGGACCACAATATGGACAAGGGTACCGGTTGAACCGACCCCCTTTCTCCGAATCAATACTATAGGTCAAAATTCTGAGGAATTTCAAACCACCACCATTCGAGACATACAACAGGGTGGGTGATCCCACTGATCACATGGAAGGGTTTAAAACCCTCATGATGATTCACAGCGCGTCGGATCCTCTCCTCTGCCTCGTGTTCCACACCACTCTTTGCGGTCAAGCACTGGAATGGTTTTCGAAATTCGCCCTTGGCTCAGTTTTTTCGTTCGACCAGCTAGAGGGGGACTTCTTATCTCACTTCGTGACCAGCCGGATGGTCGAGAAGACGAGCGTGTCCCTCTTGGACCTCAAGCAGAAGAAGGGAGAGTCCCTCCAAGAGTTCGTGCGAAGGTTGACTACCGAGGCAAGGGTGGTCTCCTCTCTTGATGCAGGCGTCGCTTCCGCGGCTTTTCGGTACAATGTTCGCCACGGCCAGTTAAAGGCCTCATTAGCCCAGAAACCGCCCCTCGACTTTCCTAACCTCCACAACAGGGTCAAGAAGTACATCCGGGCTGAGGAAGCCCTATACCCTGAAGGCATTAAAGAAATTAATGCCAAGGGGAAGCGAAAAGCGACGACTCCGAGCCTACTAAAAAGGCCCTGAAGGACGCGTCTAGTCAGAAGCGGCCGCCTCCGGTCCCCCATTTTGAAAGATACACGCCGCTAACCCAAAATATGTCAACCATCCTCTTGGAGATCGAGGACAAAGGGATCGTCTGACACCCTCCCCAACCAAGCAACAACAAAAAAGGGACCAATGGTTCTACTATCGGTTTCATCGAGACCACGGGCACGAGACAGACAATTGCCGCACTCTTAAAGACGAGATCGAAGTCCTCATCCAGAGAGGGTACCTAAGGGAGTTCACTCGGACCAATCCAGAAGACCGGAGGGACCTGAGAAATCCAAGTCCTTCGCCTCCTCCTCGAACGGTCAGTAGACAACCCAAGCAGGAACCTGAGCTTGAAGAAACCAGGGGGCTGGCCATCCTACACTGTGTCCATGGCGGACCCATGGAAGAGGAATCCAACACCTCTTGTAAGTCCTTCTTGCGGGAAGTGAATTTGGTCCACAACCAACCACCTCCCAGGGTTCAGCAGTAGGCGCTCTCCTTCTCAAGGGAAGACCTGGAGGGCGTCCGGCTCCAGCATTGTGATGCCCTCGTCATCAGTCTCGGCATGGCAAACCACGAAGTTTTCCAAATTCTCATGGACAACGGAAGCTCGGTCAACATTCTCTTTCTGGTCGCTTTTGAAAACCTCAAGCTCCCCCACTAGAAGTTAAAGTCAGTCGGGTACACCCTTCACGGGTTCTCTGGTATCCTCGTTCAAATTGAGGGGATCATCACACTTGATGTGGCCGCCGGGATGACCTCGATTATGCAAACCGAATCGATGGACTTCAAGGTGGTCAATATCAAGGCCGCGTGTAATGCCATTCTCGGCCGACCCGGCCTCTGCTCTTTTCAGGCAGTCCCCTCTGCCTACCACCTTAAACTGAAATTCCCCACCAACCTCGGAGTTGGTGTTGTCTAAGGAAACCATGAGTCTGCACGTTCGTGTTATATGACCGCAGTAGGGGTGGAGTATTCTCCCTTGATGCAGTGGAAATTCTGTCGGAAAGGAACCATCCCGAGTCGGAGCCCGTGGACGAACTGGAAGAGGACTCTTCCAGAGCGGAAGAAAAATCTAAATGGTTCCGCGTGAGCTGATCTCTGTCCCTAGACCTAAGGCCGACCATCATCGAATGTATTTTCTGGAATGCCGACCTCTTCGCTTGGATGCCATCAGACATGCCTGAGATTTCCTCATATGCACGAACTGAGCGACCACCCAAGCTCCAAGCCGATCCAGCAGAAGCCACGTAAGTTCGCTCTCGAGAGGCAACATGCAGTGAAAGAAGAGGTAGACAAACTTCTGTTTGTCCGGTTCGTACAAGAGGTCAGCTATCCCAAGTAGCTGGCTAACGTCGTGATGGTCAAGAAGAGAAGCGAGAAGTGGATGATCTGTATAGATTTCACGGACCTCAATAAGACATGCCCCAAAGATCCATTCCCCCTCCCAAACATCGACGCTCTGATCGACGCGACATCGGATCACGAACTACTGACCTTCATGGATGCCTTTTCAGGCTACAACCAGATCAGAATGTTCCCTCCGGACATCGCCAAGACAACCTTCGTAACAGACCAAGGTCTTTATTTTTCACCTCCCGCTTCCCAAAAACAGAAAACACAAGCGCGTGATATTGGCCCAGTGAATGACTTGCGTCATCCATAAGCTGTTATGTTCAACAAAAACAATATAATAAGATAAATACAACCACGCATGCGTAAAAGAACAATCACATGAATAACAATACTTGGAATAAAATATGAAATAACCAAATACGATAATCCAATGTCTGGAAATAAAATAACAATCTCCTGGTTAAAAGCCCATAATATAATGTCAAATAAAACTCAATACAAGAAGTCCAATAAAATAACGATAAATCTAGAAAGCAGTAAATCCTCAGAAAAGTCTGTTCTCCAAGTCCTGCAGGTAACTCTCCTTGATCACATGTGAATAACTCATCTAAAAAGAGGAGAAAATTTGTCCTTATAGCAAGTCATGGACAGCAGGTAGAGAAAGCAATAACGGAAATACGGTATAACACTGATTTCAATAAAATAATAGGAATCAATAACGATGGACGATAGCAATGATCAATGTCAAAGGTAACAATGCGATGGGTATAACAACAAACGATATTTCAATCTGCGATATCAATACTCAATGGTCGATGTCAATATCAATAACACTGTTCAATATCAATAGCAATGACGATGTTCAATATGCAATGTCAATAATGTGTCAATCCTAAGTCTATTAGTTTTTAGCCTAACTAATGCACGTACTACTGTGTCCCATACCACAGGTTCGATGCATACAATCAATGTCGTTTAGACCTAAGTGGTGTACTCTATAGATCATGTACTCAGAAATGATAATCACTATTCACTCCAGTGCACGATACGATAATTCGGCAACGATACGATACATGATAGATTGGGTTACCGTCGTAAGCCACAATCAATTGATAAAACACTAGCCAGTAACACTATTTTGGGAAACACGGGCCCCTCCTCCGAGTAGAGTCTCTACTTTGTCAACTACTTAAATCTTGCTTAAACCCCCGCTTGTTAAACATTTTATCGATGCAATCAATACATTATGCAATTTAGAAAAATTCTATAAACGATGGAAACAATAGGACGATCTATTAGAAGTAACAATAGGACGATCTATTAGAATGGGACAATTAGAATGGTGAAAATAGTACATTAGGATCATGCAATGCAATTTATACACTTCAATCCATTCAATATAATGATATATACACAATTATATTAGGAAAATATGGAAACCCAATTCTGGACAGCAATAGGTTACATTACCAAAATCAACTTTTTCGCTGCTACAGAAATCCAAAACTTGATCCGTCAGAAGTTCTAGAAACTAGACATCCCAACATTTCCAACGCATATTTAAAATACGAAACCCGATAACAATAGATAGGTTAATTAGATCATTCTTTACTAATTAAACATTCTGACTGAAAATCGACATCAAGTTGTTACATTTGTAAAATCAGTAAAAACCCAATTTTAAATTCATCAAAAATATTCATTAAGTTCCAAATCATGTTAACTAACAATATGAAATTTACCAGGGAAATATTCTAACATTAACTTAGCTTTTTAATAACTTAAACATGAAGAATACATGAATCAGGAATTCTGAAAGTAAAAAGGCAGCAGTAGTAAAAACACCATAACTTTTGCAATAAAACTCGGAATTCAAATATTTGAGATGTTCTGGAAACTAGAACCACGAGGCTACAATTTTTATTTAGAAATCTATAATTTTTTATGTCAAATACTTGGTAAAAAAGATTTCACAAATTTTAGGCAGACAGTGAAAATGAGGATTCAACATAGTTCATGAAATAAAAGCGATCTAAACAAGATGAACTTTGACTCAATAGTTAACAAATCTTAGATTGATCATGGTCAACACAATAACATGGTAAGCACAATGAAGAATACTTCCATACACTAGTTTAACATTAACGATGCATCAATCAACTATTCAAGCACAACAACCTAATAATCAATTCTACAGTAGTTTATTTGTGCGATGTTATGCATGGATAACTTCTATTATCAATACTACATGAATGCATGAAAGATTTGATATTTAAGAGTCAATAATGGCATGAAATCAAGAATATCTTGGGTTAGCTCGTGTAAACCCTTAATATAACCCGATGGAAGATAAACGATATAACAATACAACAAACAATTAGGATCTACTTGCGGAGTTTCGATAATTACCTTGAATTTGACACAATATGCAATTCAAAAGGAAAGTGACTTGCCTTGATTGGATTAGTTTTGAGCGAACGAAAAGTGGCGAAAACACGGCAACACGTGCAAAATACGTGCAGAGTCCACAGCAACAATAGCATGGCAGCAACACAGCAACTAGTGGCAACACAGCAAACAGCGGGGGGCAAGAGCGGCTACGGCGGTGATTGGCAGTGCACAGGGTGTTGACGACGGCATTGGGCAGCAGTGGGGTCCTAGTTGACGGGTGCAAGGGAAAGAGTAGTCAACGGTGGCAGGATAGGGTGAGCAGTCGGCAGTAATGGCGGCGCTGTGGGTGAGGGTGATCGGAGATGGCGAGAGGGTTGCACAGTCGAGGTTGGAGGCCGAGATGATGAGGAGGAAGGCGACGGGGATTAGTGCTAATGGGTTCGATCGATGAAGAGGACAATGATGGCGGGGTTCAGTGGAAGGTTGGCTATGTGGTGTTGCGGTGGTGGTTCATGGGTTGCTTTGGCAATGGCTTGATGGAGGCTACGGGTGATGGATGCAGGCGAGAAGATGAAGGGGCATTTGGTTCAACTGCAAGACAGAGGAGGGAGAGATTTAGGGGGTGATGACGGCTGGGTAATTAATATGGGATTATGGTTAATGAAGATTTGGGTTAGGGGTTTAACAGGGTATGTATAGGGTATTATGTGATGTTGGGTTAATGGTTAACGGGTTATAGGGTTTGGGATCCAATATAGGTTAAATATGGATCAAATAATAAGATAATTATTAATCAAACAAGAACAGGGTTATCATGAAAAAATATAGTCCAAGAAGGAGAAAAGCCAATTCATGAAATTTAAATTCGAATTGGAAAAAAATAAGATTCGAATAATTAAATGAAGATTAATGGTAGTTCATGAACAATATTAGGACCAAAATTATTAGAGACAATAAATGAAAGACAGAATATAATCCAAATTACAAAATCAAGATTTCAATGAATCAAAAAAAGAAAAGATGAAAACGGGAGTTACATTATTGTTACCGGGTCATGCCCTTCGGGCTAAAGAACGCCGGTGCCACATACCAGAGGCTCGTCAATCGGGTCTTCAAAGAACAGATCAGTCGAAATATGGAGGTATACATTGACGACATGCTTGTCAAGAGCCGCCGAGGGCAGGATCATGTGGCCAACCTCGAGGAAGCTTTTGGTGTCCTACGATTCCACAACATGAGGCTCAATCTCGCTAAATTCACCTTCAGTGTCTCCTCGGGGAAGTTTCTCGGATTCGTTGTAAGCCAGCGCAGCATAGAGGCAAACCCCTGGGAAGATTCAAGACATAATCGACATGGCCCATCCAAGAAACATAAAGGAAGTTCAGCGGTTTATGGGGCGACTGGCGGCCATCGGCCACTTCCTCTCCAAGTCTAGGGAGAAAGTCTCTTCCCATTTTCAAAGCCCTACGAGGGGTGAAAGGATTCGAATGGGGAGACTCCCAGCAGTAGGCATTCGACCAACTAAAAACTTACCTCGCCAACCCTCCACTTCTAAGCAAGCCCGAGCCGGGCGAATCCCTCTTTCTTTACCTTTTGGCCTCAGAACACGCGCTCAGCGCCGTATTGGTTAGAGAGGAGGATGGGGTTCAGAAGCCTCTCTACTACGCCAGCAAAGTCCTACACGTGGCCAAAACCCATTACGCAAAGATGGAAAAGGTCGCCTACGCTATGGTCATAGCTGCACGGAAGCTCCGCCCGTACATTCAGGCCCGCGCGATCTAGGTCCTCACGGACCAGCCCCTCAAGGCAGTCCTCCATAAGACGGAGAATTCTGGCCGCTTAATCAAGTGGTCGATCGAGCTGATCCAGTACGATATCAGCTACCAACCCAGGACAGCTATTAAAGGACAAGCCCTCGCTGAATTCATCATGGAGTGCACCATTCCCGAGCCTTCTGAAATTCAAGAAGCGGAACCAATGTGGGAAATTTATGTTGACGGCTCGTCCTGCAAGGTTGGAAACGGCACGGGTGACATAGATAGAGGTCCCGACAACTTCGTTCTCTAGTATTCTCTACGCCTAAACTTCCCCGCCTCCAACAATGAGGTAGAATACTAGGCGATGATTGCTGGGCTCACGTTAGCACATAAAGCAGGGCAAGGCAAATAAGAGCCTTCAATGACTCCCAGCTCGTGGTCAACTATAAGGCTTGTGACACTCGAATGGTCCAATACTTTGCACTAGTCCAGCAACTCTTAACCACCTTCCACTTTGCCTCGGTGGAGCGGATCCTGAGAAAGCAGAACGGTCAACCTGATTCTTTGACCAAGCTCGCCTCATCGTCCTTCGAAGGCCTCGACCGCACCGTCTTAATTGAATTCCTCCTAAAGCCTAGCATCAACATCCCTAAGGTCATTTGCCTTGCTCTTGAGGCTCACACGGACACTTGGCCATCCGAAAGTTTCTGACAGAGGGCAAACTTCTCGAGGATCGGGCCGAGGCGAGGATGACCAGAATCCGTTCTGAGAGATTCACTATGATTGAAGGGACACTCTTCAAATGCTCGTACACAAGGGTGGACGGAAGGCCTTATCTCCGCTGTTTGGACCCTGATGAGGCCAAATACGTGCTGAAGGAACTACACGAGAGGACCGGAGGATGCCACATGGGGAGCAGGTCTCTCACTAGAAAAGCCCTAAACCACAATTATTATTGGCTGACCATGTTACAAGACGCCCAGGACCTCGTCAAAAGGTGCAGCTCTTGCCAGAGATTCTCCTTAGTCAAATGACTTCCACAAGCCAAACTCAAGTCGCTGGCTAGTCTGACCCCTTTTTCCATGTGGGGGATAGACTTGGTTGGCCCCTTCCCAAAAGCCACAGGCCAAAGGCAATTCCTGGTGGTAGCCATCGACTACTTCACCAAGTGGATCGAGGCTGAACCCCTGGCTATGATCACGGAGCATCAAACCCAACAATTTTTCTTGAAGCACATCAATATTTGATGAAACCCAATTTGCAGGAAAAAACTTTCGAAAATTCTACGGAGACATCGGCATTCAGCAACGCTTCTCATCGATATCTCATCCCCAGTCAAATGGCCAAGCAGAAAATGCCAATCGCCAAATCCTTGATGGAATCAAGAAACGGTTAGATAATTCTCCCAAGGAACTGTGGGTCGACGAGCTGCCAAGCATTCTTTGGTCGCACCAAACAACCCAGAGAATCCCCACGGGCGAATCACCATTCAACTTAACCTACGAAACCGAGGCGGTCATCCCCTTGGAAATTGGGCTTCCCTCGCTCAGGATCATAGGCTTCAACGAGGAGACAAACTCAACCAACCTCAGTGCAAATTTGGACTTGATCGATGAACTCAGAGAAAATTTCGCTGACAGAAGAAGCATATACTAGCAGCGGATCGAGAGATTCTACAAAAAAAAGGTCCGTCCCACCAATATCAAGCAAGGCAACCTCGTGCTCAGGCAACTAGCTATTTTCGACCCCAATAAGAAGAGAAAGCTGGCCCCAAACTGGGACGGCACATATAAGGTCTCTGAGGTGGTACGCCCCGGCACATACCGACTTGAAGATCTAGGAGACAGGGTAGTCAAGAGGCCCTGGAACGTGGAGCACCTCATCAAGTTCCTTGAGGGGGAGGACTAGACTTCTTGTGTAACCGGCAGTATGTGCCACCCATTTTATGCAAACATAAATAGTAAAAAGAATGAATTGTAATCTTATTCTTTTCGTTTTTGTTCAAATTTTTGTGTATTCTCACGAGCTGGAGATGCTCAAAGCTCACCATTAACCTCGAGCAAAGAACTAGCTTTCTCACAAGCTGGTGGGGTTCGACGCTTGGCACTGACCTCTAGAAAAAAGCTGGAGATGCTCGACGCTCGCCATTCACTTCGAGAAAAGCACTAGCTTTCTCACAAGCTAGTGGGGCTCCACGCTCGGCACTGACCTCAAGCAAAGCACTAGCTTTCTCACAAGCTGGTGGGGCTCAATGCTCGGCACTGACCTCGAGAAAAGTCTTAGATTTCTCACAAGCTGGAGATGTTCGCCGTTGACTTCGAGCAAAGTCCTAACTTTCTCACAAGCTGGAGATGCTCGAAGCTCGCAATTAACCTCGAGCAAAGCACTAGCTTTCTTACAAGCTGGAGATACTCGATGCTCGACACTTACTTCGAGCAAAGTCCTAGCTTTCTCACAAGCTGGAGATGCTCGAAGCTCGCCATTAACCTCGAGAAAAGCACTAGCTTTCTCACAAGCTGAGTATGCTCGACGCTCGCCACTGACTTCGAGCAAAGTCCTAGCTTTCTCACAAGCTGGAGATGCTCGAAGCTCGCCATTAACCTCGAGCAAAGCACTAGCTTTCTCATAAGCTGAAGATGCTCGACGCTCGCCACTGACTTTGAGCAAAGCACTAGATTTCTCACAAGCTGGAGATGCTCGACGCTTGACAGTTACTTCGAGCAAAGTCCTACCTTTCTCGACCCTCGGCTCGGTTCCTGAGCCAAACGGAGCTTCTCAGCACCACGTCCTCGCTGCTCGGTGGGGACTATGAGCGATAAACAGGAGATTTCTCAATCTCCCAAGTCCTCAACCCTCGGCTTGGTTCCTGAGTCAAACAAGACTTCTCAGCCCCACTCCTCACCACTCGACAGGGACTACGAGCGATAAACGAGAGATTTCTCAATCTCTCAAGTCCTCAACCCTCGGCTCGGTACCTGAGTCAAATGGAGCTTCTTAACCCCACATCCTCGATACTCGGCGGGGACTACTAGTGACAAACAAGAGATTTCTAAATCTCCCAAGTCCTCGAACCTCGGCTCGATTCCTAAGTCAAATGGGGCTTCTCAGTTGTACGTCCTCGCTACTCGGCGGGGACTACGAGCGACAAACGAGAGATTTCTCAATCTCCCAAGTCCTCGACCCTCAGCTCAGTTCCTAAGCCAAACGGGGCTTTTCAGCCCCACGTCTTCACTACTCGGTGGGGACTAAGAGCGACAGATTAGAGATTTCTCAATCTCTCGTCCTCGACGCTCAGTGTTGACTTCGGGCAAAGACACACCTTTCTCACAAAGTTGGGGATGCTCGATGATTGGCATGAACCTCGAGCAAGCTACTATCTTTCTCCCAAACATAGCTTCTTCGTCCCACATCCTGGCAAGACCAAGAATCAAAAGCAAGTTAAGGTGGATCGAAAATATCATTTTTATTATAGAGCCTTAGGAGGCCAGGGTCCAATAAGGTTTATTACAATGGCTATGACCTCATACTTTGTTTTTCTCAGTCGCCCTTTGGACTAACACAGACCAACTTGAGCCCTGCCGAGCGCATTTGCTCCCCGGTGAGCCCGCCTGGCCCCGTCGGCGTCGCCAAGGTTGAGACTCCAGCAACGGAGCTCTGGGCATCCCCTGGCCTCACCATTTCCATGCGAAGGGTCGGGGATGGACCCTTGACGGAGGGTCGACCTCCCCCAAGAGAATGGAGTCGAGATTCGCCTACACCCAGCAAGACCCTCATCCTCTAAATCTCCAACCCCTTCTCCACTATGACCTCATGAAGGAAGGACTTAGAGGTCGGCCGCCTGGTGGAGGCATCAGACACCGACCACGCCGTCTCGGCACTCCCCCAGTCACGGTCGGCAATCGCCTTCTTTAGGCATGCCGCCTCCAAGCTCAGCTCCTTAGACTTATTCTTGAAGTAGGAAACGGTGGCTTTCCGATCACGGGCCTGTTTCCGATAGCGGATCAAGACAGACTCCTTGGACTCTAGCCTATCCTGAAGGCACTTCACCTCGGATGAACTGAGGTCGGCTCCGAGGATCTTGTCCATCTGACACAAAAGAGGAAACAAGGGTTCACTCCAAGCTTTCAAAAGATCGAGACCAAGTATGTTAACAAAAAAAACCAACAAGTCAAAAAGTTCAGCCAAAAATTTATTCATTCGCAGAAACTTCTTACAAAAATTGGTGGCCAGTCCGCACTTGGCAAATAAGAAAGGAATGGAAAGGGGGGAGGAGATGGTTAAAACTACTTTATAGAAGGAATCGGCACCTCTTCGTCGACCGCCCCCTGAACATCGGTGCTCGCCGCTCCTCTCGCGCCTTTTTCAAGGGTCGGCCCTAATTCCGTCTCCTCACCGTCCCCCCCAGGCATCTTCGGATGGTCGAGCAGCTTCATGCCATAGTGAAAATCATCAATCTTAGACCCGGGGTAAAAGAACAAGAAGTGCTTCTTCGCACGATCATACGCTTCGTCCTGAGCCACGATTACCTCGTCCATGGCATTGGCCTCCAGAACCTGGTACCACAAGACCACCGCCACCTTGACCTCTGCCACGACACGGAGCTGTTTGTTGGCTTGAGTTGCGAGGTCGGCTTGAAGGGCCTGTTCACGTCCCTTGGATGCATCTAGCTCCAGCTTCAGCTCCTTCATTTCGCACTCATATCGCTGAGCATTCCTCACCTCCCTCTTGAGCTCCCGGGCGTGACACCTCTTTAGATGAGCCCCGACCATAGATGCCTGCGAACGAGGAGCCAAGAGTAGTTATTTTCAAGATAAAACAATGCCACCAAGGATGAAGCTAGCAGACAAGCAGAACATTACCATCACGTAGGCTTGAACCCACCTCATGTAGCACGTCTCGGTAGTCTCAGTGACCAAAGACTCCTGGTTGCACGGCATGGAAAGGCAGTCCACCACCTCGACCGCCAATGGTCCCTCAGCCAGAGTGTCGGTCGCTTTCACCGACCAATCAGGGGCCCACGGCCTCAGCCCCTCCTCACCTAACATCTCCTGAGCATCGGGGGCGAACTAGGGGGACCCCACTCTTCAGAGCCTCAGTAACCTTGCGGTTAATAATGCTTCGTTCCGGCTCCTGCGCCCCTCCAATAGAGAGGGTCTTCGGCATCTTGGGGGTCTGTTCCGAAGGGCATTCGAAGCCTCCCTGAGTGGGCCCCGCTTTCTGCTTAGGCTGCTCGGCCCCCCTCTTCTTGTCCCGGTCCCTCAGAGCCCTCCTCATGTCGATTTTGGTCTTTTCCATAGCTGCAGAGGAAAGAGAAGGCTGTTAACACGAAGACAAAATGTTAAACAAGAAACGAAAATGTACAAGTTAGCGGGGCTCAGTTCGATCTGACCCAAGTGCAACTCGATCACATTGGGCCAGCCAATGCAATGGCCAGATACAATCCGATCGACATCCGCCCACTCCTCTTCCATCTACTCTCTTTGCTTCGGGGGCTTGTGGTTCGGCTTGTAAAAATTTCAAGCGGTGGGAATTCCCCAAGGCACCGGGCTTCGGATGACAAAGTAATTTCCCTTCCACCCTTTTAATCTGAATGTTTGTGCACCACCCTCTTGTGAGGGCGAGGCGATATGTAATATATGACTTTCTGCTCTCCCAACGAGCTTACCCCCAGGACGGCCTGGAAGTACTTCAACTTCAAAGGCACTCTCCTCTCCTCACAGAGTAGCAGAAAGCAAACTAACTACTTCCAGGAGTTGGGACCATACTGCATCGGGCAGAGGGCCCCCCAGTTTAGCACATTCTTAATGAATGGGTGCAACGGCAGCCTTAGACCCGAGATGAAAGCATCTTCAGGAAACATACAATAGCACGGTGCCAACTCAGTCGTCGGGCGGAGGCCAGGGCTGGGGATCATTAGCTCGTACTCTAGCCCTATGAAATAATTGGCTCTTATCACGGGCAAGTAGTCGGCTGCCCAAACAAACTGAATCTTGTCCATTTGGATCTAGGTTCGACTCGGCGAAGAGATTTCCACTCCGTACTGAACCAAATCTTCGACGTCATCCGGATACATCCTAATAGATCTGGGCTGCTTGAAGTATGGAAAGTCAAGCCCTTGCTTTGGCATAAACTTGTCTGCCGTCTCCGGACTATCTGGGAGACGCCATTTTCTCCTCCTCTTTCGAACACGAGGACCCCTCGAAGGAGACGGTGTAGCCAGAGGCGGAAGAGTGGGGCTAACTTCCATAACATTGTCCCCACTATGCCCATCAAGGGCACTCTCAGCTCCCTCATCCACTATGCCTTCCTCCACTTCCTCATCTGCTACCTCCACCACACCATCGGAATCGCTCGACTCCACCACAAATGACTTGCGACTGTGGAGTGGCGCTACGTCATAGACATTCTCACTCATATCCCAGGACGTGGAGTTTGAAAGGCGACCCTCATCATCCCGACAAGAAGCACTCATTGCAGAACCAGACAGAGACCTCGACATAACAATAACATTACTAACCTAGTTTTCATCAACGAAATGGTTCACCGGAAAGGTCATCGTTGGCCGCTAGAAAGATAAGCTACAAGGGTTAGAGAGAGAAAGCAAAGTGAAGAAATGAGAAGGGGGGTGAGGGATTTATAGACAAGCTGTCGACCCCTCAAATTCCTCAAAAAGATCCCAAACCGTCCAAACTTAATCATCAAAATCTAACAATTGATAAGATTTCAACGCCACGATTCTTCCCCCCTTGACGTCAGCATCACATGCGCAATACACGTGCAATACACGTGTCCCCCACAAGTGGGAAATGCTCGATGCTCGGCATAGACTTCGAGCAAAGGCCTAGCTTTCTCACAAGTTGGTGGGGATCGACACTCGTCGCTGACCTCAAGCAAAGCACTAGCTTTCTCACAAGCTGGTGGGGCTCGACGCTCGGCACAGACCTCGAGCAAAGTCCTAGCTTTCTCACGAGCTGGAGATACTTGACACTCGCCATTGACTTCAAGCAAAGCACTAGCTTTCTCACAAGGTGGTGGGGCTCGATGCTCGGCACTGACCTCGAGCAAAGCATTAGCTCTCTCACAAGCTGGTGGGGTTCGAAGCTCGGCACTGACCTCGAGCAAAGTCCTAGCTTTCTCTCAAGCTGGTGGGGCTCGACACTCACCATTGACTTCGAGCAAAGCACTAGATTTCTCACAAGCTGGTGGGGCTCGACGCTCGGCACTGACCTCGAGCAAAGTCCAATCTTTCTCACAAGTTGGTGAGGCTCAACGCTCAGCACTGACCTCGAGCAAAGTCCTAGCTTTCTCACAAACTGAAGATGCTCAACACTCGCTGTTGACTTCAAGCAAAGTCCTAGCTTTCTCATAAGATAGAGATGCTCGACGCTCGCCATTGACTTCGAGCAAAGCACTGTCTTTCTCATAAGCTGGACAGGCTCGACGCTCGGCATAGACTTCGAACAAAGGCCTAGCTTTCTCACAAGCTGGTGGGCCTCGATGCTCGGCACAGACCTCGAGCAAAGTTCTAGCATTCTCACAAGCTGGAGATGCTCGACGCTTGTCATTGACTTTGAGCAAAGCACTAGCTTTCTCACAAGTTGGTGGGGCTCGACGCTCGGCATTGACCTCGAGCAAAGTCCTAGCTTTCTCACAAGCTGGTGGGGCTTGACACTCGGCATAGACTTTCGAGCAAAGCACTAGCTTTCTAACAAGCTGGAGATGCTTGATGCTCGGCATAGGCTTCGAGCAAAGTCCATGCTTTCTCACAAGCTGGAGAGGCTCGGCGCTCGGCATAAACTTAGAGCAAAGGCCTAGCCCTCTGGCAAAGCTTAAGTGGCTCGACGCTCGGAGGTCGGGGGGTCTAACTCCATAAAGGTTGGCCTCAGCCCATTTTTACCTCTCCAAGGGATCTTCCATCCTACCCCCGTAACCACTCCCTACTATCTTCCTACATAGACGGACTACTCCTCGACGGCTGATACATACAACCCTCTAGGAGTAGGGGGCCTGTGATATGGGTAAAAAGAGCCCAACCTAATCAGGATCGTTCAATCCCCTCAAGATCCGCTCATCCCAGATCATCAAGTCAACAAGTCCAAAGGGCTTCTACCAACTCAAGCCCACAGGCAAACGGGTCCGACCCGGCCCATTAGGGTCTGAGACCCTTTTGCCTTTACTTATAAATACCAGACCCCCTCCTCCTTGCCCAAGGTAATAAACTTTCTCCACCTGAACCCTAACTACTGTTATTATTTTAGTGACTGACTAGATCGTCGGAGGGCCTGTCACCGGGATCTCTCCCAATGTTTCTAGGCATTCTGCAGGTACCAAGATCCGAGCCGACCCACTAGGATCTGAGCCGAGCAACCAGCCTCGACCCTTCTCCTGCTACCCCCAAACCAAACATACAGCCCAAACATCGGCCCGAGGCCCAGATCTATTCCAGTGCCTCTCCTTCCACCACAAATTACAAGAACTCACACCTGTTGCCCCCACACTCAAAAACAGAAACATCAGTTATATCTTAAATTAGGAAAGGAAAAGGTAACAGAAGCAGAGATGAACTTCGACTTACAGTTAGTTTAATGGTTAGGATTTTGAACTAAACCACAACACATTCACCTTAAGCAGTACTTATAGAGTTTTGATTGTAATCTCCAACACACATGAACAAATGAAGACAACAATTGATCAAAATTACTTTCAGCCATAATCCTAATCTGTTCTGGGTACGACAACTTCGTTTGAAAATAAATATTATGAAAATACAAAACACCTTGCATTTAGTTACATTCAGGCTTAAGTATTCAAGCCAAATACATAAATGATCCAGCTTCAAATAAAACAAAAAGAAAAAACAAACTTTACAAATTTAGATATAAGGACATTGAAATGTGCTCATCGAAAAATGTTGTACAACAAGAGTTTAAAACAATGGGTATTGTAATCCTCATTCCTGGTTGTGCTGAATTGTATTTTCTTTCTCTTATTGTAGTGTTGGATTCCAGTTATCAATAAATAATTATTTTTCGTTGTTCTCTTGCAACTAAATTGCGTTCTCTCGATTCTTTTTCAATTTTTATTTTGAACCCAAATTCTAGCCCATACTCTTGCATTATTATTTGTTGATATTTATCATGAGTTAAACCTATTGGTGTATGCCCTAGAGGCCAGCTGTGTATTAGCATTACTATTTTACATTGCATTATGACATTTATTTCATATAAGAGACATTTCAATTATTGTGTTCTATATTATGATTAAATGAGCATAATAAAGTCCTTAGAATAGTAGATTCAATACCATTGGATATCAAGGGCATGATTTGATTGTGAAATCTTATTGGTTGTAGTCAGAACACTATTCTTAAATATTTCTAGTCAAGTATTATTGAGAATTAGGACAACAATAATGCATAGAGACTAGTATGTGCATAAACTGATGACCATATCTCAATGAAATATCAAGTCTTCACATGGGTACATATTAGAGTAATAATGTACTGGACTGACCCACCATGAGAACGTTGTATGGATCGTTACGTGAGTGTCATAAGCAGTTCTCATAGTGACCATGGTGTATGTAGTCCTTTGACTTGAAGTCACTATGGTTCCCTACAAGAGAAGTTATATGTTTCAATGTCGTCAAACATTACCTGTAATAAGGTGATTATAATGTCGACTATTGGATATACTACAGATCATGCAGAGGGATGTGAGTGACTTAGATAGAATTTGTCCCTCTTACATAATAAGAGCGATATCTAGGGGCCCCTTGATTGAGTGAGACTACAAAATGCATGGCCATACTCAAATGAGTCAATATGAGATATTGAGCTCATTTATTTTAGTAAGTCTACCTGGAGATCAAGAAATCAAAGATTGAACTATACAAGGATTACACGCTCTATGCCTTGTGGTCAACTAAGATATTTGGATAAAGAGACTAGATGACATGGTAACATTGGTCACGGATAGGTTATGTCAAGTCACTGACATTTCCACAACTTGAGTAGCAGTGATGTATTTCTAGATAGCGCTCACTGTTTGTAATACTAGAATATGATTTTAGTATACTGTCATCATAATGGGAACCTACAGGGTCACTAACTTTGAACGGATCAAAATTGGAATTTAAATTTATAAGATGAATTTAATTAGGATTCCAGGTAGGACTTGGACTCTTGACATTGGTAAGACATTTAATTAGATTAAATGGGCTGACTAAATTCCAGAGGCCCACACAGGAATCTCACCCAGGTTAGATTATGAGACTAACAAGCTCGTTACGCTCTTAAGGTTGATTTATTGTAGCTATATATATGATACATATCTGTGAAAAAGTCATATATGAGAAAACCCCAGCCGTTACAAAAATTGTGAGAGAGTGATTGTGAGGAACAACCCCATCCCACAGCTAGCACCGCGGCGTGAGGAAAGCTTGATTTTGATCCGTTCGTGTGGATACCGTAGAAGCACCGCAACATTGCAGTGTTGTGATCAACATATCTTGGAGACAACATATCCATCCTTTAGGTATAACTCCTAAACACGTTTTAGGATTTTCTCATGGATCCATGGCTAGATTTCAATATTTTGTAATTTTTCCGCTGTGTATTCAATCTGTGTTTTCCATTGAAACCTAATAGTGGTATAAGAGCCACTTGTGAAACCATAATTCGGTTATGAATGATATGTGACTATTTTTGATATGTTCGCACTGTTGGTAGAAAGATTCATATGTGATATAATTTTTTTTTACAACAGTTGCAATATAAAGATTCGTTTATGTGTTGGTTGTTAACACAGATGCCACACTAGGGTAGCCATCGGTTTGGAACCATTGAAAACCCTAGAAAAATAAGATTTACAGTGACGTTAGGGTTTCTTAAAGCATGAATACTTCATGCACTTGCGTCGTCTACAGTGGCGTTAGAGTTTCTTAAAACATGAAAAGTTTATGCACTGGCGGTGGTAAGGGATGATGAGACAATTTTTTGCTCCGAGGTACTATGGGACCCCCGTGACGGCTCTACGTAGGGCAATAATGATTCCCCAAAAACAATCCTTTTAAAATAAGCTAAATAAAATCATAACAACATATTCTTTGATTATTATGTTCCAAGATGCATGGTTCATGATTGTGGCCTTAGTTCTATGATGCATGGTTTAGTTCTGTAATACATGGTTTATGCTCTGTGATGTATTGTTTATATTTTGGTATTTTGAATATGGCCTGCATGTCGTGCCTTTCTCTCTACATTCGCAATGTAATCCTTTCTCTATAAACTCCAATTGTACATTCTTTCTTTATATGTAAATGTAATTTCATTGAGAATACAAGAAATTAACAACCATACAAGGACAAGATTGGGAAGCTGCTTGGAGAAGACGGTATAATCGCTTTGTTCAGTTTTTTATACTCACATTGTCTTGAAAGAATCATTGTGTTAGGGCAACAACCATGTCGCATAAATTTTATGCTTTTAATTTTGTATGAGATGCATTTTTGTATGCTAATGGATGATCAATGGTGAGAACAATTAATAAAATAACAAAAAAAAATCCTTCAAAGTAAATATTAAGTTGCAATAAGATGTCTTCCAATGCATGGCACTCGTCTAGGCTAGGATCGATTAAGTGTAGGTCTGCCAAAGCAGGGTGCCTTTATTTATCCTAGTGAGACGCGATGGGATAAAACCAATATTCAATTGCCAACCATTGGGTCTGACTTAACTAGACTATTTCAATAGGATTGAAGGTTTAGAGGTATAAAGTTAGGCTTTAGTCTATGAGGTAGATTAGAGTAAGTGTTACTCACCCAATTATCTAAGAGTTGCATATGATGTAAATGGAAAATGTTTCCTACCTAAATAACTTAATTTTGGGTGATCAGCCAAAGCTGACTCAAATCTAGGTGAAATTTGGATCATGGCCTACTAGAAAATCTTACGATGGGATTTTCCGAGTCAATGATGAGGGTCATTGATTTGAATAAAAATAGTAGGAAGTATATTTAATAAAAGACCTTGTTAAATATTTCAATGTCATGATGCGTACTCTGCATATTTCTGTTGTTGGTTAAATATTTCTTACTTTGCATATTTCTATGAAATGTTGTTTATTTTGTATATTTCTGTTGATAGATTACCATGGCATCCATCACATCAAATAACCTATCATTGCGATCTGTCCTTGAGAAAGACAAACTGTCTGGGACAAATTTCCTAGACTGGTACAGGAACCTAAGGATAGTCCTTAGGCATGAGAAAAAGTTGTATGTTCTAGAGCAGCCTATTCTTGAACCACCCATTGCGAATTCCCGTCACACAGAAAAAGATGCTCATAAGAAACATCAAGATGAAGCCTTAGACGTTGGATGTCTCATGCTAGCGACCATGAACTCTGAGCTTCAGAAGCAACATGAGAACATAGATGCCTACGATATGATTGTACACCTCAAGAGACTCTATCAAGAGCAGGCTAGGCAAGAGAGGTTTAAAGTCTTAAAGGCATTGTTTTAGTACAAATTGGCAGAAGGAAGCAATGTTGGAACTCATGTGCTCAAGATGATTGGGTACATAGAGAATCTTGAAAGGCTTGGTTTCCCATTGGGTCAAGAGTTGGCCACTGACTTGATCCTACAATCGTTACCGAAAAGTTATAGTCAATTCGTCATGAACTACAACATAAATGAAATTGGCAGACCGCTGCCAGAATTGCTAAGCATATTGAGAACTGCTGAGCAGAACATTAGTATGGGAAATGCCATTTTTATGGTTCAACGGGCCAAAGGTAAAGGCGAGGGCAAAAAGCAGATTAAGAAATCCAAGGGTAATGGGAAGGGCAAGGGAAATTCCAAGCCCAACACTTCTGCCTTGAAACATAAGGGTGGGGTAGCCAAGGAGGGCACATGCTTCCACTGTGGTGAGACCAGACATTGGAAGAGGAACTTCCATAAGTACTTGGAGGAGCTTAAGAAGAATATAAGAAATGAGACTTCCACTACAGGTATTTTTTTTATAGAAGTCAATTTATCTACTTCTTCATCTTGGATATTAGATACTGGATGTGGGTCTCAAATTTGTGTAAATGTGCAGGATCTCAAAAGGAGTAGACTAATGGCTAAAGGCGAAGTTGACCTACGAGTTGGAAATGAAGCAAAAGTTGATGTTTTAGCTAAAGGAACTTGTCATTTATCATTGCCCACTGGGCTTATTATTAAGTTAGAGAACTGTTATTTTGTGCCTGCTATCAGTAGGAATATTATTTCTATCTCTTGTTTGGACAAGAAGGATTTATCATTTATAATATAGAAAAAGTTGTTTTATTTATTTGAATGATATTTGTTATGGCAGTGCACAATTGAGTAATGGACTTTATATTCTCGACCTCGAAATGCCCATCTATAATATAAATACTAAGAGGCTCAAGTCAAATGAAACGAACCTAACTTATCTCTGGCATTGTCGTTTGGGCCACATAAATGAGAACCGCATATCCAAACTTCATAAAGATGGATTCTTGCATTTAATTTTGGATCATGTGAGGTTTATGAACCTTGTTTGTTGAGCAAGATGACAAAAGCTCCATTCATAGGAAAATGTGAAAGGGCTAGTGATATTTTAGGTCTCATACATAGTGATGTCTATGGACCTTTCAACACATTGGCTAGAGGAGATTTTCAGTACTTCATTACATTTACTGATGATTTCAGTAGATATGGGTTTTGTATCTTATGAAATACAAATTAGAATCATTTGAAAGTTCAAAGAATTCAAGAACGAGGTACAAAACCAACTTGGTAAAAGTATTAAAGCCCTTCGTTCATATCGAGGATGTGAGTACTTAAGCCAAAATTTTGATGACCATCTAAAAGAGTGTGGGATAATATCTCAACTCACTCCTCCTGGAACACCGCAGTGGAATGGTGTCTTTAAAAGGAGAAACCGGACCTTGTTAGACATGGTCTGATCCATGATGAGTCATGCAGATCTTTCTAGCTCCTTCTGAGGACATGCTCTATTAACAGTTGCTTTCACACTTAAATGTGTTCCATCTAAAACGGTTCAAGAGACACTATATGAGATATAGACTGGGAGGCATCCTATTGTGTCTTTTATGAAGATTTGGGGTTGTGAAGCCTATATAAGGTGCCAAGTCCCTGATAAACTTGGTCCCAAATCTGATAAATGCTTCTTTGCAGGATATCCCAAATAAACCAAGGGATACTATTTTAATAATCCGACCGAAGGCAAAGTGTTTTTTGCACGGACTGCTGTGTTCTTAAAGAGAGAATTCGTCTAAAAAATAACAAGTGGGAGAACGATAGAACTTGAAGAAATTCAAACTTCGCAAAGTAGCAGTGAACCAATGGTGGAAAGATAGCAGACTCCATAAATTGTTCTGAAACAACCACCTACTCAAGTAGCACAGGGCCTACGTAAGTCTAGTAGGATACCTCATCAACTCGAGAGATGGATTTCTCGTGACTCGACATGATGATATATTACTTGTGGATTATGATGAGCCTACAACTTATGAGGAAGCTGTAAAAGGCCCAGATTCTGAGAAATGGCTTGAAGGCATGAGATCTGAGATGGAATCCATGTATACCAACCAAGTATAGACTTTGGTAAACCCACCTGAAGGGGTCAAACCTATTGGGTGCAAACGGATTTTCAAGAAGAAAACTGACATGGATGGTAATGTGAATACCTTTATGGGGTTCTTGGTGGCTAAAGGTTTCAAACAAGTTCATGGTGTAGACTATGATGAGACTTTTTTTTCCAGTTGTCATGCTTAAATCCATTCGGATCTTGCTTGCTGTTGCAGCATATCACAATTATGAAATATGGTAGATGGATGTCAAAACTACTTTCCTAAATGGAAATCTTCTCGAGGATGTGTACATGACACAGCCTGAGGGTTTTGTCACTCCAAAGGATGCTGGAAAGGTGTGCATACTGCAACGATCCATTTATGGATTAAAGCAAGCTTTTAGAAGCTGGAATCTTTGTTTCATTGATGCAATCAAAGAGTTTGGTTTTATCAAGAACGAAGATGAACCTTGTGTCTACAAGAAGGTCACAGTTGTATTTCTGGTATTATATGTAGATGACATACTACTCAATGCGAATGACATCCCTACCTTACAATCCGTAAAGACTTGGCTAGGAAAATGCTTTTTTCATGAAGGACTTGGGTGAAGCTACCTACGTATTAGGTATCAAGATCTATAGAGATAGATCAAGGAGATTGCTTGGCCTGAGTCAGAGTTCATATATAGCCAAAGTATTGAAACGCTTCAATATACAAGAGTCCAAGAAAGGATTTATCCCTATGTCGCATGGTGTAAGCTTGTCTAAGGCTCAATGTCCTTCCACTCAAGATGAGAGAGACCGCATGACTAAGATTCCATATGCATCTGCAATTGGATCTATCATGTATGCCATGTTATGTACTCGTCCAGATGTATCATATGCTTTGAGCATGACGAGCAAGTATCAGTCAGATCCCGGTGAGAGTCACCGGACTGCTGTCAAGAACATCCTTAAGTACTTAAGAAGAACTAAGGATTTGTTCTAGGTATATGGAGCCAAGGAAGAGCTTGTTGTAAAGGGTTACACTGACGCTAGCTTCCAGTCCGTTAAGGACGACTCCAAACCGCAATCAGGTTTTATGTTTGGCCTAAATTGTGGAGTTGTGAGATGAAAGAGTTCGAAGCAAGAGACAGTAGCTGATTCCACCACAGAGGCTGAGTATATTGCTGCCTCCAATGCAGCAAAGGAGGTCGTTTAGATCAGAAAGTTCATCACTGAACTTGGCGTGGTTCCTAGCATTATGGACCCGCTAATCTCTGTTGTGATAACAATGGAGCCATTGCACAAGCTAAGGAGCCTAGATCTCACCAATGATCCAAACATATACTTAGGCGCTTCCATCACATTCAAGAGATCATCGATAGAGGAGATGTGAAGATATATAGAGTACCAACAGATGATAACGTCATTGACCTACTTACAAAGCCTTTTGCACAGCGAAAGCATGAGGGTCACACTAGGTCTATAGTCATTAGATTTATGTCTGATTGGCTCTACTGCAAGTGGGAGATTGTTGGTGTATGCCCTAGAGGGCAGTTGTGTATTGATATTACTAGTTTACATTGCATTATGACATTTTTTTCATATATGAGGCATTTTATTTATTGTGTTGTTTATTGTGATTAAATGAGCATAATAAAGTCCTTAGAATAGTAGGTTCAATACCAACGGATATCAAGTGCATGACTTGATTGTGAGATCCTATTGGTTGTTATCAGAACACTATTCTTAAATGTCCCTAGTCAAGTATTATTGTGAATTATGACAACAATAATGCATAAAGAAAAGTATGTGCGTAGACTGATGACCATATCTCATGGGTCATGGATATGAGATATCAAGTCTTCACATGGGTACCTATTAGTGTAATAATGTACTGGACTGACCCACCATGAGAACGCTGCATGGATTGTTACGTGAGTGTCATAAGCGGTTGTCACAGTGACAATGGTGTATGTAGTCCTTTGACTTGAAGTCACTACGGTTCCCTACAAGAGAAGTTATATGTTTCAATGTCGTCAAACATTACCTGTAATAAGGTGATTATAATGTCGACTATTGGATATACTACAGATCATGCGGAGGGATGTGAGTGACTTAGATAGGATTTGTCCCTCTTACATAACAAGAGCGATATCTAGGAGCCCCTTGATTGAGTGAGACTACAAAATGCATGGCCATGCTCAAACGAGTGAATATGAGATATTGAGCTCATTTATTTTAGTAAGTCTACGTGGAGATCAAGAAATCAAAGATTGAACTATACAAGGGTGACACGCTCTATGCCTCGTGGTCAATTAAGATATTTTGACAAAGGGACTAGATTACATGGTAACATTGGTCACAGATAGGTTATGTCAAGTCAATGACATTCCCACTACTTAAGTAGCAGTGATGTACCATTTGAAATACTAGAATATGATTTTAGTATCAATGTCAACGTAATGGGAACCTACAGGGTCACACACTTAGAATGGATCAAAATTGGGATTTAAATTCATAAGATGAATTTAATTAGGAATCCAAGTAAGACTTGGACTCCTGACATTGGTTGGACATTTAATTAGATTAAATGGGCCGATTAAAGTTCAGAGGCCCACACACGAATCTGACCAAGGTCGGATTATGAGCCCAACAAGCTCGTTACTCTCTTAAGGTTGATTTACTACCACTATATATATGATACATATCTGTGGAAAAATCACATATGCGAATATCCTAGCTGTCACAAAAATTGTCAGAGAGAGATCGTGAGGAACAGCCCCATCCCGCGCTAGCACCGCGGCATGAGGAAAGCTTGGTTTTGATTCGTTCGTGTGGATACCGTAGAGGCACCGCATTATTGTAGTGCTGTGATAGACATATCTTGGAGATAGCAGATTCATCCTTAAAGTATACTCCTAAACACGTTTTATAGTTTTCGCATGGATCCATGGCTAGGTTTCAATATTTTGTAATTTTTCCGCTCTGTATTCAATCTATGTTTATCATTGAAACCTAACAAAACCCAGATATTTCCAAACCAAGTCCTATTTTCATATATATTATTTTGATTTATTGAAGCCCAATCCAAGCCCAAAACTACAAGCCCATAATCTTATTCAACCCAACCCAAACAAACAAAACAACGGCCAAATCCCCCAATATCTCCATAACCTTCTCTCACGTCCCCCTAATATCATAGTACTTCCTCCTTAATGATTTTTTCCCACTAATCAAATCCCCAAAATCTCTCCATAAACCCCTAAGTTTCTCATAACCACTCATTGATCCATAATTAACCCTTAATCCCTAATTAATCTCATTAAACCCTCCTAATCATCTCCACACAGCCGCCACCTCCTCATCTTCTTCCTCTGCTTCAAATCCCAAAAACCCGATTGGCCTTCCTTCTCCCCAACGTGACCACCTTTCTGCCGCTTCTCCACCTCACCGCACTCCACCGCTCCTGACGCCCCACCGTGCTACCGTCGCCACCACTCCTGAACCCATCATCGCCATCACCCTCATCCTCTATTGCCACCCGCAGCACCACTCAAGCCCACCTGCTCACTCTCATCTCCGCCCTCGCCACCACATGCAGCCCGAAGCCCCATCCTTGTTGTCGCCTTTCTCCTAACCAGCACTGCAACCTTGGCTCAGCAACACTCTCACACCCGACTGCACTCATCTACTCCACCACTGCTCGATGCCAACCACCGCGCCTCTCTCCTCGTTGCCACGACAGAACCCCGATGCTGCCCCTTACTCCACCACAGTCGTTGTTGCTCACTGTTGTGCTGTTGTTCTCGATGTGTGTTGCTGATGCTTTCGCTGTGTGTTGCTATTGTTCTTAAGTGTGTTGCCGCTCTTGTTCTCTCCATCGTATTCGCACAAACACCGTAATAAGGCAAGTATACCTTGTACATTTTTTTTCTCGTACAAGCATTTGTTTGAATTTCGCAAGTAGGAGGTTTCTTTGTTGATTCATAGCATTATAGATCTCGTCTTCCTTCTCTTCATGCATCACTTGATCTCGATATGTTAATATATGTATTGTCACACCTCGCTTCCCAAAAATATGGAATGCAAGCATGTGACATTGGTCCAGCGAATGACTTGCATCATCCATAAGCTGTTATTGATTCAACTCAACAATATAAACATAAAAGTAATACAACTACGCATACAATAAAAGAATAATCACATGAATAACAATACTTAGAATTTAAGCAAAAAATAACCAAATATAATAACAATCCAACATCTGGAATCAACAATAACAATATTCGGGTCAAAAGCCCACAATACAAGAAATAACAATATTCAATTATTTAAGTCCTCAAAACGAAACAATAATTAGTTAGGCGGCGATGCAAATCAATTCTTTCACCATTGTTGTTCTCCTAATCCATCAGGCAATTCTCATTGATTACCTGTAAGTTGTTCGTCTAAAAAGAGAGAATAATATGTCCTTAAAGCAAGTCATGGACAGCAAGTAGAGAAACAGAGAAACAATGGCAATAACGTTATAACGATGAATTCAATGAACGATGAAATTAATAGCATTGAACAATGGCAAAATGATAACGGTGCAATGTGCTATTACAGTGATCGATAATGATAACAATAAACGATAACAATAATGGTAAACAATAACGATAACACTGCTCAATAACGATGACAATATGTAATGACAATGCGATGATAATCTTAAGTCTATTATTCATTTTAATCCTAACTAATACACGTACTACTGTGTCCCATTCCACAGGTTCGATGCATACAAACACTTTCGTTTAGACCTAAGTGGTGCATTCTATAGGTCATGTACTCGGCAACGGTAAACACTATTCACCTTTCGATGTACGATACGGTCTTTGGCAACGATACGGTACACGATTGATTGAGTTACTGCCGTAAGCCACAATCAATCGATAAAATACTAGCCGGAACATTATTTAGGGAAACACGGGCCCCTCCTCCGAGTACAGTCTCTACATTGTTCACTACTTAAATCACCCTTAAACCCCAACTTGTTAACAATTCTTTATTCAATCAATATGCAATAATGTTTGGAAATATTACAATACTAATAGAGAACAATGGGAACAATAATATCAATGGAAATGATAGGACGATCAATAAGGAACACTAGAATGATGACAATACGACCCTAAGATCATGCATTGTACTCCATACAATTAAATGCACCAAGTACAACTTTATAGATTCAATTATATATTATCAAACATGGAAACTCAATTCTGGACAGCAGTAGGTTGTTGTACCAAAATTAAATTTCCTACTGCTATAAAATAGCAAATGTGGATCCGTCAGAAGTTGTAGAAACTAGACATCTGGCCGGTTCTAACACATATTAAAAGTCCAAAATACGACAAAGTAGCTAGGTGAATTACATTGTTCTTTACAAGTTACCGATTCTGGCTAGTTATCTATGTTAACTAGTTTCAATTATAAAAGCAGTAAGTATTCATTTTAAAAATCAGCAAAAATAATTTTCATGACCCTAAGCATGTTAACTATCAATCTAGAAATTATCATGGCAATATTTGATCATTAGTTCATCTATTTAATCAGGTTGACATGGTATATGCATAAATCTAAAAATAAAATGCAGCAGCAGTAAAATGGTCATAACTCATGCAATATAAGTCGGAATTCAATAATTCTTGATGTTCTGGAAACTAGACACATGGGGCTACATTTCATATTCATAAAGTTATTGATTTGATGAAAGTATCTAGGTCGAAACAGCATGACAATGTTCAGGTTGGCAATAAATTTCAGGGTTTCAACATATTTTTCATGAATAAAATAATTAAGATGTTATAGATGATGAGTTAGGGGTTGACAACATAAATCAAAACAAGTTACATCTATGTGAACATGGTATTAAGATGTATAATGTCCATAATTTTACTAATCACAATCAACAAATACACCAACATTAATCATATGAACAATCAACAGTAGTATACAATCTACAATAGTTGTATAATGTCATGACATAAATTACAATAACAATCCCTATTCCTATATTCAATAATTAACTACATGAATGCATGCAAGATCTCCATAAGTCGGAGGCAAAAGATGGCACGAAGTCAAAACTACTACATGGATTTGCTCGTGTGAATTCGTAGTATCCCAACGATAGATTACAGTAGAAGATATACGATAATCAATATAGATCTACTTGTGGGATTCAATAAACAATCTCGAATACGATACAATACAATTCAAGAGTAAGATGACTTGCCTTTAACAATGACGTTAGATTCGAAATATTGAGAATAACGGGATGAGGATCCCAGGGTGACAACGGCGATGATCGCGAACCAAGCGAATCTTGATGTGGTGATCACAATCAGGTATGGATCTTGATGTTGCTGATCAAACAACGATCGAACAGCCAAGATCGAAGATCAAGTTCAAGATCAAGATGATCTGGCGGCTAAGATCGAAGATCAAGATGCTGATGATCAATGCAGATCAGACGGCCAAGGTCAATTAGCTTGATGATGATGATGATGATGATCACGATGGAGATGATCAGCTGTAACCCCTGTTTTCCAAAAAAATGTATTTTGTGTATTTAAAAATTTTTGCAAATTATTTTTTTCCCATTTTCAAATTCTTTTGTCAAATTGTACTATTAGATCTTCTATTAAAATCTATCAACAATTTTATTTGCTTTCGGTTATTACTAGTATTATTATTATTATGTTTATGTTTATGATTATTATTGTTGTTGTTATTATTATTATTCAGTATCATTATTATTACTATCAATTTTATTATCGTTTTTATTATGGTTATTACTTTGATTGGTTATTAAAAACCTAGTTCTATTGATAAATTATATTTGTAGTTATTTTAAATAAAGTCTATTGTAATGTAAATTACACTATTTTATAAATTATGTTTTATTGGTTATTTAATTTTCTTATTGGATTTTTATTTAAAACCCATTACCCCAATAAACCCAAACCGAATATTTACCTAAACCCGCTTTTAAACCCAATACCCATTTTTAAACCCCTTCATATATACCCATTACCCTATATCTATCCACTAACCCTACCCGTTAGAAATCCCCTACCTGTTACCCTCACCTAACCCAAACCACAACCCACTAAAAACCCTAATTCATTTTTACCCAACACCTATATATATCTAACCCATGCCCCCCATCCGCCTGTTGATCTTCTACCCTTGCGCCGCTCTCCCTCTCTCTGCCTCTCCTGACCCTTCCTCCGCCCGTCGCGACCCCACCGCGATGCAGCTGCCTCTCACCTCCCGAACCCTGCTCCCGCTCATCTCCTTCTCTTCCCCTACCTACAGCCGCCCTCCTCTTAACACATCTCTCTCCCGACTCCTCTTCCACCTTCCCTCCTCGCCTCGTCGTCCCCATGTTCCCACAGCCCCATAGTACCCCCATCCTCCGCTGCACTCCCCTGCCTCCCCATCTCCCTCTCCTCTGATGCAGCCAAGCCCTGGTCTCCTCCCGTCGCGCCGTCAACAACACCCTACTGCAAGTGCACCCAAAGCATCGCCCTGCTCCAGTGCACAGCAACGCACTCTGCCCGCCTATGCTTCCTTGCCCGTGACCCTCCCTGTCGCGACCCCTCGTACCGCGTGTGCTCTTGCTGCATCCACCTACGACCACCACCGCGCCGGTAGGCCTGCACCCACCGCCGTTTTACCGTCCTGCCATCGTGCTGCTCCTGTGCCGGTCGCCGTCTGCCACCAAGCCAGGGCTCCACCATTGATGTGTGCTGTTGATATTGGTCTTGATCATGGCTTTGTATGTGAGTCGTCCGATCGACTTGATCATCTTGATCATCATGCTTGATTGGATGCAGGCCGTCGATCTCCTCTTGATCATCCAATTAGATCATAGCCGTCCGATATCTTCTTGATCGTCACGATCATGAACTTTCTTTGATCACATCCGTTCGATCGATCGATCTTGATCTTCATCATTATCTTCATCATCAGGGAAATCTGACCGTTCGATCTGATCCGATCATCTTGATCTTGATCTTTGATCTCAGCCGTCCGATTGTGTTTGTGATCTCGATCGTCTTCATCTTGTTCGTGATCGTTGTTCGTGAGTTCGGTTTGTGATTTGTTCATTGTGTTCGTTGCTCGGGAATCTGTTCCTATTTCTTGCTTGGAGTCATTTTGATCATCGGTTAAGGCAAGTAACTTGTATTAAATTCTTTTGTAAATACAAGTACTAAATACCGCTTGTAGTGTAGTTGGGTTCTAGAGACAATTTGTGTGTGAATCTCCTTGCTGATATTGTCTGTATAGTGCTAATTTGACCATAGTTGCCTCACGACATATATGACTTGATATAACCTACGAATGACCACATCTTGTTGCATATATGCGTGTTGTTCATGTGATATCTTGTGCTCGTTTGTGTTATTCATGATAGACTTGTTGTGGACTTGTGAAATGTCTTATATCATGTTGCTTGGACATCTAGTATACTCTATTTCGTGTTTGGTTGTGTTTTGGATGAGTTCTATGTGAACTAGTGGATTTTATGCATATGCGATATTTTCAGCTTTGTTGGCTTTTCCGTTTTGATCAGTATGTTAGACCCTATTAAGGTCAGTATTTGAAAAGATTTTGTGAACATAAACTATAGAGAATTATGTCTATTTTCCAACCCTTTTGACGGATCTCAGTTTCGATTTACATTTTGAGAGTTATGTCTATTTTACTACAGTTGTGTCGAAAGGTTTACAGATTTCATTTTCTATGAATTCTGAAGAGTAATCTATTTTTATTATGGTGTTAAAATTATTATTTTGATCTGAAATTTTTCTCAGTACTTCTAGACTTGATTGGGGTTTACCCAGAATTTTGGTGGATTTATTTGGGTAGTTTTACAAACCTTTACATGCTTGCAAATAAAGATTTTACATGCAGAATTTTACTACTGTTCAGTAAAGAACGTGATTTTCGACCTATTTCCACATGTTGTTGCTAAAATATTTCTGAATATGAAAGTTAGCCTACTGTATCTAATTTATCGCCCTTTTGGCAGATTTGGATTTCGATTTATGGTTTGTGAGATATTGTTGTTTTCGTACTGCAGTGTTTGTGATTTCAGATTTACAAAACTGTCGTGTCTTACTGTTTTTTGATTTTACTTGACTACTCTATTTTTATTGGAAAATTATGAAACTTGATTTTCTATTACTATACATATAGGGTAATACCCCAAATTTTTTTCGTGGATTTAATTAATGAGTTTTCATGTTGTTTTCCTAACTTTGAATATAATCTTCTGATTTCTGGCTGAAAACATTTTCTAGTTTCAATTCAGTTGTGACTCATATTTTTGTGAAATACCATATGACTTATATATGCTTGATGGATTCGGAAGGCAGTCTATTTTCCAAATTCTTCGACGGATCCAGATTTGCATGTTTGTGGCAACGGAAATCTCAGTTTTACTGCAGTATGGTCTTTCTGTCCTGAACTAGAAATTTAATTATTTCATCCTTTTATGTGTTATCTTGCACCTGTACAGGTTTATCTTACAAGCTGAACCTGTTACTTGTTCATGACATGTTATTCTTGACCTGTCTGTGACACATACATGCCTGTTGACTAATGATAACAAAATAACCAAGCCGGGGTTAAGGGAAAGATTTAGTAGTGGAAAATATAGAAATGTGTACTTAGAAGGGGGCCCGTGTTTCCCATTTTGATTCATGTTGATACATGAACCTGTTGCTGCATGGACCTGTTGGTTCATGTACCGATTACCTGTTGATTCATGAATCTGTTGCAACATGAATCAGATGATTCGTGTACCTATTTGATTCATGAACCTGCTCACCTGTTACATGATACCTGTTACATGCTTGCCTGATACATGTTACCTGCATACATGTTTATCCGTTACCTGTTTACCTGTACATGCTACATGACACCTGTTACCTGTTTACCTGCTTGCATGATACTTGTTCACTTGACACTTGTACCTGCCACTTGTACTTGTTCATCTTGCCATGCTAGTTGTTATATTTTGTTATCATGCATATTCCATGTTATTAGTTAATTTTTTTCATGTACTTGTATTCTGCACTACAAGCGGCCCGTAACTTGCATTGACGGGAGTTTTTTTTTTTTTTCTCTTCCTGCAATTTGTTAAATTGCAGATTTTGGAGATCAGTTGCCAGATGGAATAGGCGAGATGAGATACTAGTTGCAGGAGTTTTGCTATCATGATTTCTTGCTATTATTATTATTTGCTTATTTTTGAACAATTGTATCTTGTACTTGATTACTTGCATTTATTTGTATTTGGGCAATATGACTCAGGATATTTGACTTGTTCAGATCTGAATTATTTGAGATTAATATATTTTGGTTTCAAGTATTCTTGTTGGTATTTTGGTTCATATGTGCATGCTTGGTTGATTCTTTTGCTTCCGACTCTGATTATTCTCGTGAAATGTTGTAAAAATTCCGAACAGCTTATGGATGATGAAAATCAGTTGCTGGGCTTAGTCACGCATCCGTATTCCGTATTCTCTTTTTGGAAAGCGGGGCGTGACATTAGCGATCGGACGACTGCGATTGAATGGAGCTCTGATGACGATCAAAATAGAGGAGCTCGAGAAATGGAGTCCCGGTGGTGATGAGGGTGCTGGATGCGATGATGATGGGCAGTTGGAGGCAAGGGCGACTGGATGGCAACGGTGGGGCTCAGGGGTGTGACTGCGGCAATGGCGGTCGGGAATGGGTGCGGAAGAGATGAGGACGCTTGAGCAGGGAAGACGACGAGGTCTCGGTGGAAATGGTGGTCGTGGCGATGACGAGGGGAAGCCTCGTTGGAGTTGACGACGAGGAGGGTGAGCGAACGATGATGATGGGATGAAGGCAACTGGAGTTGCCGGGATGGTGGTTGGTGTTTGACGAGGAAGACGATAGGGATGATAATGGTAGCGGGAGGTTGAGTGCTGTCGATAGGGGCTTGAGGAGTAGTCGGCGGCGAGGGAGGATGAGCGATGGGATGGGGAGATGAGGGGTTGGGGAAGGTGAGGAGTTGGGGTTGCACAGTAAAAGGTGAAGGGTTGGGGTGTGAACAGTAATGGGGTTTTGGAAGTTGAAGGGTTTGAGGAAGATGAAGGGTTTGGTTGTGTATAATAAGAGAGAGAGAAAATCAGGGAATAGTGGGTAGTTAGGATTAGTGGGAGAAGAAAGCGTGAGAGAGAGATTGAGGGGAACGTGAAGTTGATCTCGTCAATAACAGGTAGGAGGAGATTTGGGTTAAATGGGTTTGCGGGTCAAGTTTCAATAGAATTGGATATTGGGTTTTGGGTACAATATGGGTTAAATAGAAGGACAATTATAAACCCAACAAAATAAAAGACAATCCATAAAATTAAATTTGAATCAGGAATACAAGAAATAAGATTCAAATAATCAAATTGAGATCAAGGATAAATCATGAATAATATTAGAACTGATATTATTCGATACAATAAATGGAACAAAATGGCATTTATTGAATTACAAAAGAGATTTCAATGGAGATCAATAATAAAAAGGAAAAATGAAAACGCATGTATTCCTACTTGAATCTTGCCAATCTTATACTCGTGAAATGATCATGAATATTCCTTGTTATCATATGCATTACACGAACACACGATAAAGAGGAATAGACATATAGATACGTGTCCAGTTGATGTTATTTGATCGGGTTATGATGTGGTAGTATAAATATTTTATTTTATATTAATGTCGTAGAAATAACGGTTCTTGCTATGAAAACAGTAGAATTCATCCTAACCTACTGCATGTGGATGCTTGTTAAATTCTAGTTATGAGACTACATATTTTTAGGATTTCGATTGCTCTATATTTCAAATGTTGTAGCTTTACCATGCGGTCTACCCGAGATTGTGATGAGATTATGACCTAGTTAGAACATTTGTAGTCGTTTTGCTAAAACATGGGTATATGGAAAATATAGAAATAGCAATTATGGCGTAGCGCTGCAGTCGCCAAAACTCAAAAAATGGCTTTTTTTTATGAAACAGAAGATCATTTACCGTTTGAAGATTTGCGTATTTTTTTAAAAAATTTTGTGAAGGACGGCAGATGATCTGCCGTCCCGTATTTTTTTAAAAAAAATCCAAAAATTGAAGGATGGCATATGATGTGCCGTCCAACACTTTGCCAAATATGCATGGCTTTTTCTCTCTCTTCATGAAACGGGTAATGTTCTTCCGATTTGATTTTTAAAAAAAAATAATTTAACCACAAAATCATTTTCCGTCTCACAATTTCCCAAATAAAAAATTCCTTTCAGACGGAATATCATATGCCGTCCGACAAATAGATGGTAAATCATATTCTGATTACTATAATATGCATTTTGCCAAATATTCTGCCAAATATAGACGGCTAATGTAGATCGAAAACCCAAAAATAGGGTATTTAGGATACGACTACAGATGCTTTTTTTCATTTTTTGCATATATAGAAAACGACTACAGATGCTCTTACAGCTTAAATCAATTAGAACTTTATATACGAGAGTTGTATCCCTCTGAATCTAGTTTCTAGAACTTCTAACGGATATGAAATCTGATTTATAGAATGCTAGATATATTGTAACCTCCTTGTTTCCAGATTACTGATTAGAAGTACATCATCGTGATTTATTGACTAGAACAATGTATTATCAGTAAAATTAAGACATGAGACTTACTAGAATGTTACTAAACATAATTAGAAGTCACTTTATAATTTTTATAAAATTTTTAAATGGTTTTGTAGTCGAGTTATATATGTAAGAAGTTGACCCCAAGCTGCTGCCTGAACAGTAGACCCATAAAGAAATTACCGTTAGACCTAATTTCTGTTATTTAAATGTATCTTGTGCATATGCGTCGGAACCGGAAGGAAGTCTAGTTTCTAGAACTCCTGACGGAACTGAATTTTCTTTTCTGTAGCAGCGGAAAAGTGGACTTTTGTACAGTAACGTCTTGCTGTCCAGTATTCGTATCTCCATGTTTGAAATATAAATATGTTGTTCTTTTAATTTATGAACTAAAAAATATTACATGCATTGTATAGCCTGTGACACTTGTTCCTGTCCTGATACCATTCTCGTTGTTGTATGTTCATGTTAAAAGAATAACAAGCCGGGATAATAAGGGTAAGACCTAGTAGTAGGCGATATAGGAGATTGTACTCAGAAGGGGGCACGTGTTTCCCAAATAATAATTCCCGTTATAGGATATATGGGACTAAGTGCCACGTAGGACTAAGTTCCACATCGTGAGATGACAGGGGCCACCTCTAGAACCTATAGGGCCACCTCTAGAATCCACCACTTGACTACATGATTCATGTGTGCATGATTTCCCGAGTGCATGACCTTGTATAGTTCACCAGTAGAGTTTAAACATCCACATGTTTGTCTGTACCCGAACCTGTGGTATGGGACGCAGGATTACGTGCATTAGATAGGACTTATAAAAGATGGATAGACTTAAGACTTACACTAAGCACGTGCATGTCCTGTTACAAGTTACATGATTTCAGTAATATGATTCATGTTTACAAGTTTCATGATTCCCAATTATATGTTACATTGTTTCAGTTTACCAGTTACATGATTCCTGCTTATAAGTCAAGTTTGTATGATTCCCATTTATATGTTTGCATTTTCCCATTACATAACTTGTTTCCTATATACATGGTTCCCTATTTCTTGCTATAATCTTGTTCTTGTTTTGTTTTGCTTGTACTATTTGCGGCCCGGTACTTGCTCTAACAGTGTTCCTCTTCCTCAACTTGAGATGATGAATTTACGGGGGCAGGAGAAGAATTGCCAGACGGAATTAGCGATCAAGTATATATAAAACTGGAGATAATTTCTACCATGCATTATTTGTTTATATTATGTTTCTCAGTTTCTATTGCTTTCACTGCATAGATTGTATCCCAGGCATTTTTGACCCGAAGTTTATGTCTTTCTGGATGCTAGTTATTTTGTGGTTACTACGTGAATCACTTATGTTATTCTTGTTTATGTGATTATATCTTGCCTGCGTGGTTGTGATTATATTCATGTTGTTGAGTTGATTATTACAGCTTATGAATGATGTGTTTACATCATTCGCTGGGGCTTAGTCACGACCCCGTATTTTATTATATTTTGGGAAGCGAGGCTTGACTGGCACAACAATAAATAAGAGTTCTCCATAATTATGACGAACAATGCACACACTGATTTTAAGCTATTAATTGTTTTGGTCATCTGTTTAATTAACTTGTCCATTAATTAAGTTAAATGCATATATCTTGATTATGACCTATAATTGTCAACATTGGTGCAAAGTTCTTATTAATTATAATTTGATCCATGTTGTTAATGTGTGTATTATTGGTGTTATCATGTTGCTTTCTCCTTGGTTGTCATCTCTTCAAGGTCAGAGGAACTGGTGTTCATCATAATGAATAAAGATAGGGTTCATCTGAACAAGTAATAAAATCTGTCCCCAATAATATATCATAGATATTAAGATATTACACATTTTTACGACCGCTATTTTTTACTTTGTAGAAATACAAAAATATATAAAGTGGCAGTACATCAATTTCTAAAAATTACAAAGTCAACTGCGGAGGACCCAAACTGGATTATATGTTCATGCAGAGATTGCCAAAAATTTTGTCATGGAAATGAGGATATGTTTTTACTTCATTTGCTCAAGTGCGAAATGAATATGACTTACACAAATTGGACTTGGCTTGGAGAATGATTAAATGGGAAGAGTTCTAACAAGGAAACGGTATTGCCAGATAGGATAATTGTAGATGCATATGTTGAAAATGAAGGTATTCCTGAACCAAATTTTTGGTATTTTTCATATATATATATATAATAAATTACAAAGAAAGCTATCAAGTGGCTCTCATTCAATCTCCCCTAAAATCAATGGCCTAGATTGATTCTTACAAAACATATTTTCCCGCCATAAATTTCAAACCCCAAAAATAAATTTTCCCCCCCAAAACTAAATACTCATTACTTTATTACTATCTCTCTCTTCTCTCTTCAATTTTTCATGTTTTTCTCTTTCTCTCTCTCCCTCTCTCTCTCCCATTCTTTCTTTATTTACTTACAAAATTAGATTTTAAGATTTCAGGTTTGTAAAATCTTCAGAATTTTTATGTTTTTTTATTGCACATGTTATATTGAAAATAGAAAATATCTCTTGAACAGTTAGATTTCATCATTTTCCATCCTTAATGTTCTAAGAAGTTGGATTTTACACCGTCATTTATAATTATTTTTCAACATATACTAATAGAAACATTCACTTTTATTTACAACTAATTATTGTCATACTATTCAAACTTGAACTACATAATTGTTGTTTCACTGTTTACAGGGCTTTTCGTGTGTTGTATTGTTCCAGAGACGTGCCGTAGGCACGTGCCCACGGGCAAATCTAGTAATTATATATATTGCACTTGTAGTAATTATTTTTATGCTTTAATGTCAGTCACTCAATGGAAGCAATAATCGTAGAAGTATAAAGTGCGAATTGTTAAACTGGGAGGAATTGACTGAAGTGGTTGCAATTGGTTGATGGCTGACAAACAATCCTGACGTGGTAGTACACTGTGTACCCCTAGGAAAAAATGCTTCCAATGTTTGGGTGGATGAAGTTAGACAACCTTCAACACCGTTATTTAGGCGAGGTGGTGATGTAGATACTCTAGATGAGGTTATGGGACTTACAATAGCATGGCCAACTGACCACATCAAGATGTTGGATGCTAATAGGTACATAACTTTTCTTCTAAAAAATTATATTAACTTTGATGCAACATGTAAATTTTAACCGAACAAAGAAATTTAACATGCGATGAAATGGCACTTAGAACTTGCTTCATTTTGCAAAAGTTTTGATGATTTATGCCTTATATCGAAAGTTTTTTGGAGAAATATACAAGCCTTTCTTTCATGCAAGAGTCCCCGTGGTTTGCGGAACTATTAGTAAAGTTATGGTTCTTGTGGAAATCAAAATGTACGAGCATTATAACAAGTTATGGTTCTTGTGATGCATCGACTATTAGATAACGAACCATAGATGTAAGTGATGAATCAGTAGTCACTACAAGGAATTTGACATATAGTGACAACAAAAATCCGTGGGTAAAAGGTGAAAAACTGTATGTATAGCCCGTAAAACCTATACCAACGGACATATTTTTCCGTCGTTTTTAATTAACTATACCCACGGCAAAATGCCGTCACTATAGCCTATAGCGACGGTTTTTTTACCCGTTGGACAAAACCTCGGTGTTGTACCCACGGTTTCGTATCCGTTGGTATAGGTTTTAAGGACACCACTTGCTTTCCTATACCCACGGTTGAAACTCCATTGCTATAGGTTTTAGTGATGATTTTCGCATCCAAATATTTAAATATATACCCATCGCTTTATACAAAAAAATTTCTTATTAATTACGCGTATGATAATTTAATATTTTCTTTTATAATAACAATCCAATTATAAACTAAATACACAATAAAATAGATAAATGTGTTTATGAAACAAAATTAGATAAAATTAAACTTCAATCATATTAAAAATTAATGAAGTATTACAAGCATGTCAAATTACAAAATAGTTAATAACCAGATACACAATGAATTCATGTGTGCAGACATTAGAATCAATACTTTAAACTACGATCAACATATTCAATGGCATTATAAGATGACATTCAATTGACTCCTCACTTGAGATACAAAACTAATAATTTTCTTATTTTACTACAACCAGATCTTGATTCTCTTTGCAGTAATCTTCTTTTAGCATCATGCAAATCTCCTTTACAGCCTTCTTCACTTCATCGTCGGCAAACACAAACTCGGCTGCATTTTGAGCGAGTTCAATCATTTCTCGCTTGTTGAGAGCCTTTCACAAACAAAACAAAGCAAAAGATCTAACTTTGGTCATCAACAAATAGTCAATATTCAAATAGCATGCAAAATGTGTCATTCAGATTCAAAATGCCAAAGAAACGTAGATTTGCAAAGTACCTAACTCGATCGATCATGTGCAGCAGTAAATTGAGTTGGGTTCTTGATGACTGGGAATGAACAATCTGCAGTCCCATCCTTGCTCTAGAAACAAAAGTATTTTATTAAGATTTTAAAGTAACTAACATAAGATTGTAAAAATAAGGTGTCACAGGCTCACCTTTTCATATACGTATAGGTTTCCATCAGCATGAGCAGCTATAAAAGAACCATCACCTTCTGGTACCCAAGCAACACAAGTGCAACGGCTGCAGAAAAAAAAATTGAAGAGTAAATATTTGCAGTTCAAATAAGGGTATCAATCTTGCATTATTACATACATAAGAGAAGCAATTGAAAAGCCAGAACTGTCAAATCAACTGGTAATCAGGAAGTTTTCATGATGACTTATATCTACGAGATACGGCTCATTTCTTGTCTGGGTTTAATTAGAATTGTGCCTGTAAGTAATGAAGGCATGCCCCAAATGTAGAAAATGATTGAGGGTCCTTCACTTTCTGAATATTGAGAATAAACTTAGTACAACACAGTCAAATGCTTAGCAACCAAACTGACAAGAAACTTTACCCTAGGTGTATTATCTCCATTACTATGTCGACAAGCAAGTGACTGTGAGGAAACAAACTTGTGGTATCAAGATGACAGCTTATTTGATGTTTGTGCTTGGGCATGTGCATGATAGTCTTGCTTGCTACTATAGTCTATACCTATATTTACTTCCATATGAAAAAATTGGCAAAATGGTTATTGTGTAATGTAGTTGTGTATTGGCAATATATGAACATATGCTAACTGTGATGTTATGTTATAATCATGAAATAAAGTTAGTTTAAAACATAATGTTTTTTAAAAAAAATGAACTGTGAAGATGGTGTATCTGCATTATATGAACTTTACTGCACTTTGCCTCAGTGAAAATCAACTAGAATAATCAAATAATTTGAAAATCAACTTTACTGCACTTTGCCTCAGTGAGCAGTGGAATCAAACAAATTTACTCCACTGTTACCCTCTTGATCAACACCGCCAGACTACTCTTATCAATAGCTGTACCATATTGGCAGTTGTGGAAATCATAAATGGGAAGCAAACTAATTGAAATCTGAACAATTCAAAATTTTGAAATAGGCTACACAAATTAGGTAATAGATACGCTAATCCTCTGTTTGATTCTCTGAAACAAATTACATATTTTTATACCTTGGTTGCCGAAATTGGAAACAAGATCCTCTGTGATATCTATGGACTTTTGTGAAAATAAGCCTTAAGTTACTACTCCTGCAAAAGCAAAACATATGTTATTTTATTTCAAATGATCAAACCAGCAAGAATAAAAACTGAAATTGCTAGCTCATAATAATTATTATTAACTGAATATAGTAAAATGATTACAATATTTAACTTCAGCTAATACTTACGGATAGTAATTTTAGGGATCTATTTAAGACACTAAACTTTGAGGAAATATAAATCTATGCATCATTAGAGAAAAAAATATATAGTAATATAGCAGATATAGAAGTAAAAAAGAAAACATCCAAAACTTTTTCTCTTTTTTTTTCTTTTCAGACAATGATTTTTTGTTGCCTCTAAAAAATAAGGAGCATGGAAAAATACATGGAAATTATACATACCGCAAAACCCTACCAATGAACTGTTGGGGTTGTGTGTCTTTAAAGCATCGTAATGGCCAGCAGTAACATTATGCCCACCAGGAGAAATGAAAATTATCCATAAGCTCATCAATTTTAGGATATCAGTAGTATATCACGCAAATGCTTCATAGAAGGGTTAAAATGTAGTAATTGAAGATAGCAAGATTAGGATACCTTGACTTCTGTCTTCATGTAAACTCAACAAGCAATACATATGTGACTTTTGTGCAGCCAATATACATATGTGACTTATTTCCAAGCAAATTTGAGCACACTCTTAAGGGAAAGTGAAATACATTTTGTAAGGTCCTTTAGAGTTTCCCAATACAGAAAAACTCTAGAAACATGCCATCTAAGATTTCATGAACCAGATCTCAAGCATTTTTTTCCATATAAATCTTTAAGACATTATAAGATCAGAGATATAGATATCCAGCATTTGAACTCGGTGGAAAACAGGACATCTTTCATGAGTAACAGATCCAAAACCCAGGTACCCACAAAAGGTCAAAATAATGAAAACTACAGCTTTATCAAAACAAGTACGTAAAACTGATACTGGTCAAATATTTGCAGAAGAAATTTTTTGATTAAAAATTTTAAACCTATGTTTAAAATGTTGACCTCTATTGAGTGAGACATGTGATTGTGGAAGAGGAAAAGGAGGTACCAAATACATGACTACATATTGCTGTCTATTACTTCCCTACAGAACACACAAGACAAAATCAAATAGATGGAGTTGTCAATAGCACAAAAAGTAAGAGTTGTACCAGAATTGGATAGTATGCTAACAATGTAAACAAATGTATCTCTACAAATGTAACTCTATAAAGTATGAATGAAACGTAAGCGAAGTCCAAATATATGCTAATTCAAATTTGTTCAGATCCACAGATAAATAAAGCAAAATTTGCATTAGCATCAAGTGCATTATGGGACCCTAACAATTTCCATGAATGCAATTCACAGATGGAATCAAAGGGAGCGAAGGAACCTAGGAAATTTACCAAAGAAGTGATCTGTTATCAAGCTCTGCTTTTGGAACGTCTCTTCCCCGCATTGTCACCAAATCCAAAAATATAGCTTTATTCTCACAACATATCACAAGAAAGTGTCTTCCTCTAGTGGAAGGAATAGGAAAACCAAACGCAGAGGTATTTTGATTCACTTCTATTGGACCTTCAACAGCTGCTGTGCGGTTGCGCCAATGTTGCCAGAATCGCACATCATCATCATAAAAGATAACTTGCTTCACACTAAGGAACAAGGTGGGACCCATTATGATGATCAGATTGTAGGAGGCTGCCAAAACTAATAAAAAATAAAGGAAAAATATTACTAGAGATTTAAAAGGATGTCTTACCACCCTCCACGGATCGCTTCTGTTAGTTTTCCTTTGGGCTCTGCAATCAATACAAAGCTCTGACTAAATATACAATACAACAAAAAGAAATTGTCATGGAATATGCATATTCACACCTCTGTCTGTAATTGATGTTTTTTCCTTTTCCTAATTCTCGGTGCCTGCACAAATTGAGAATTTATGGGTGTTATTATGCATTGAAGGAGTGAATGTGGCTTTCAATGATTTGCCATAGTTCTTGCATATAGGCACGCAAGCTACACATTATTACTCTAATGTAATTTCATATTCTAAAGATAAGTTATTAACCAAGTAAGGTTATTTCATTAAGGAAATTGGCAATATACATATGTGACTTTTGTAAACCACTAAGGAAATTGGCTGCACAAAAATGCTCAATACTAGATAAGCATGATGTGTTAACAAATTATAAATTGTAGACCACTATAGAAACTATATGAGAAAATGTGCACTAACTCGAGCAATTTAACCTAGAACTTGCTCTAAACTCACAACAACCATATTTGGCAGAAAGGAAATAAAAAAAAGTAAAAAATTATAGAAGAAGCTAGGAAGCAATGAAATCACAAACCTCAAACTGAGTTTCCATTATATTCGAAAAACCATGGTTTTAGAGGGTTTTCCCCCTTAAACAGATACCACATGCATTATTATACCCCTAAAAAAATGTGGGTGCGCTGATAATGCAAAATCAGTGTCAACCAAGGGAGGCTCAGATTCGCCTTTAATCAATCACAGAAGTGAGAAAACCCCCAACTCTTCTTCCATATATTTCCTTCTTTCTTCTTGCCCTATCTATATATCTATCTATCAATCTTTCTTTCTCTACTATCAAGTGGCTGCAGCAGTTACTGCTGCCTCACCATTGCTGCAGAGGAGCAGAATGTTGCAAAGGAGAAGAGTTCGGGTTTTCTTTTAAACACAAAATCTGAAAACTTTCACAAACTATGCAGAGTTTGTTCTTTTGATTTCCATCATCACCGCCTTCATTATATAGATCTAGAAGGAGAGGGAAGAAGAAGCAGCAGGTGGTTGCCATTTTGGCAGCAACCATTCTTTTACAATCGAAGAAGAAGAAGAACAACGAATGATTTGAAGTATTTGTCCTCAATTTATCCCTCAAAAAAGGCTAAAATTCAGGGGAATAACAACACTGAATTTTGAACTAGAATCAGCAAATTCTCATAACAAAAAGGGTATAGTTTCAATAAATTAGCCACATTATCCTTACAGCATCCCCACTCCTATTCTATGAAGGAGTATACAACAACAAAACCTTTTTCCAACTCGTTAGGGTAAGCAAACATATTTTTAAAATCACATACAACATGAGTATGTATATCGAGCAGAATAAAAATAATAATAAGAAGAAAGCCATGATAAATCTCACCTCCAAGTTTCCTTCCTCTCCTCAAGGAACTGAGTGCATATCCCCACAACTTGTTTAGGCACCAGACCGACCAAAAATTAGCAAGGAAAATGTAGCTATTTATATGGAGTATCTTAAATCATTAATCACTTAAATAAAAGGGAAATAGTAAACTAATTAAAATAATAATAATAATAATAATAATAATACCCAAATACAAAATAGAAACCACCAAAATGAAGAACACTTATATGAAGAGAAAACAAATCAAAGAAGAAAGAAAAAGAAAGGGGCGGCTCAGATTCGCCTTTAATAGCATCCACAGTTGTTTGTCTAAATTGCCATCTATCACAAAACTGAGAAAGAAAAACCCCAACTCTCCTTCTTTATGTTCTCTCTCTCTCTCTGTCTCCCTCCATCCCAAAATCAATAACTGAGTGGCTTGAGTGGCTGCAGCTGTTACAGCTACCTCGCCATCAATGCAGAATATACAGATGCTTTTGCTGCTGCTGCAGAAAGTTGAAGCAAGAGTTAGGGGTTTTCTTTTTTATCAGAGAAATTCCACAAATAATGTAGTTGATTTTCATCATCATCATCGCCGCCTCTTCAAAAACCCCAAGAAGAAGAAGAAGAAGAAGAAGAAGAAGAAGAAGAAGATATTCCCATTAGCAACCGAATTTTTTACAAAACTATCCCACAAGGTGGTGTCTGGATGTGTGGGTTTGGCATGTGTATTGCACATAAAGAACCTACAACCTTCCCATTTAATTTGTACAGGAGTGAGCTATCTCTTCCCATCTTGAGGCATTTTATTTTCACCAAATTATATATCATTTATGCATTTGTCTAAGATACTAATTTACTTCACAGTTTGTGGTCAATAAGCACTTCATCTAAAACCATTTTAAACGAGTCACGTAAATTAACAAATTCATAACTCAGTTTAGCACTTTAACCAATCCAGCATTGTCTATCATTATAAAAACCTCCTCTGAGTTAAACAATTTTTTTGGGGGATTCACCATAAATATAACTTAAACATGACAGCACTTCAAATCCAATAATGAATATTGATGAAGAACATAACAGCTGATCATGCTAATGCATAATTGTTCTTATCTTGGGATGTTCTCCAACACAATTATTTTCCTATTGCATAAACAAAGAATGATATTGAGATGATGGAATTGAAATCAATAGTGTAATAGTGAACATGGCAATCTTGCAAGAATCAGTGAAGCATGGTAAACAACAACATGGCAATTAAAATTCATCAATTAAGGGGAAGCACCAAGCATCAAATTCATACTTAGGATTTCAAAATTAATCAAAAATAGATGACCGCGGGTGATGGTGGAAGTGGTGGGTGACGGCGAATAACGAAAGACGGCGGTGGAGAAAGAGGTGGGCGATGGCGGTGGGTGGCGGCGGAGGAAGACGGTGATGGTTGAAAGGAAGACGACGGCGGCGGTGGCGATGGACGAGCAACGACGATGGTGGGTGGGGACGACGACGGCAACGTGGATGAATGACGACGGCGATGTGTGGTGCGTATGGGATTCATGTGAGAGAGAGAGAGGAGAGAGAGAGATAGATGGGTGTGAGAGAGAGGGTATAAATTGGGGGATTTGGCATTTGGGGGGAAAATGAAAATATTGGGGGGAAAATAAATTATGGAATATATCCATAGTGTTTTATCTCGTTAGTAAAACTTATAGTTACGGATTAAAAGCTCTAAAGGTATAGGATACCTATACCCACAGTTTACTATACGTCTGTAGGTATATAATGCCTATACCCACGGTTTTAGTGATCCGTCACTATAGGTGTCCGTTGGTAGATGACAAATTTCTTGTAGTGAGTGCATCGTCTATTAGATAACGAACCATAGATGTTTTGAGTGGAACAATTCTCGAGGCTACATTTTTTAGCCAATCTTTCTCCATTAGGCGTTCTGTGATCTCTGATTTGAACAACCCTGGTGATCTTTATTTTCCTGTAAAATGTTAATAGCTATATAATTCATGTTGGTCTTGAGACTGCTTTGAAGCAAGAAAGAAACCTGCATGCTCGATAACTAGAAATAGCTGTGGATATGGGTCCTTTCTTTGTCAGTTTATTGTTCCGTCTATTTTGGTGCTTTATATGTTACTGTTATACTGAACTGTAAGTTTGAAAGAGAAGTACATTTACATAGTTTGGATGAATGATGGAAATTTGTGTTCTCATAGAATCAATAACCATTATTTTTGTACCGAATCTGCATTCTGTTCTTCGAAATTTAATTTAATTCAATGCATAGAAACGATTTTGTTCTTCATCCAACAAATAGTAACATTATATGAATTCTCTTGGTCTAAACTGGCGAGATGAATGATATATCCCTGTTAAGAACTGATGATAACACATAACTGGTGTAGTCTGTACCAGAGATGCGTCCTTTAAAAGAAATTGGCATCTCTTTTCCGTATTCCCCGTGAACTATGTGGCGTGAATGTTGCTTTTTAATAAGTGGAGTCTTATTATCCAGGTAAATAGGTTCATTTTAGCTTAAATTAGATTTTTGTCTAACTTTTGATTGTTTCAGGACCTTGGACTTTGAATGGTCTGTTAGAGCATCTGTAGCCGTTGGCCATTTTGCCAAAATTTCTAAATTTTGGCAAAATGGCCGCTGTAGTCGTTGGCCAAATACCCAAAAATTGGATTTGGCTGCTACAGTACCGAGCAATATTTGGCAGACGAAATGACAATTGCCAAAATATAGCTCACGAAAGATAATCTTTCGTCCGTTCGATCGGACGAAAGATAATGATCGGACGAAAGATAATCTTTCGTCCGTTGATTATTTTTCGTCCGAGAGATTTCTTTCACGCGTACTCATCGGACGAGGGATTATTCCCCGTCCCTTAAATTTTTTTTTTTTTTTATAAAAAAAAACGGTCGGACGGGAAATAATATCCCGTCCGTTCCATTTCAATGAAAAACAAAAACCCTCAGACAGCAGATGATCCTTCGACCTACACATCTGAGAATTTTTTTGATTTTTTTTGGTTTTCAAACATCACTATCAAACATTCCATTCCCATTTTTTAATATTTTTTTTTTGGTTTTTTTTTTTTTTTTTTTTTTTTTTACGTCGGACGGAAAATTATCATCCGTCCGTCCTATTTGGATTTCGTAAAAGCTAAATTTTAACTTACAACGACTACAGAGCGCCGCCATTTTTTTTATTTCTATTTGCCAAATACCCAAAATTTGGGTATCAACGATTACAGATGCTCTTATGTTGCAATAATCATTAGTCTGGTGTACCTTGTTTATGATGCCTGGTAATTTTAAGCTTCTGAGTTTCTAGGGATTTTTTCCCCATGCCATCTCTATGAAAGTTCTTATCACCAATAAAATTTTCACCGACTACAAATGTTTAACTCTTATTGAATGTAAAACTTTATTCATTTAATTGAAAAAAGATTAGAAGAGTTAAGATTTTCATTATCGATCAAGCTATAACTGTTACTGGTAACCTTTTCTTTCCCCCCTTAAAAACTGTTCAATTCTCAGGCATAGGCATAAAACAAAGGCGCTTGTGCAATGTTGGTCATTTAAACCATGATGTTTCTTCTATATCTGAACTTCAAGTTTTGGTGATTTATATGTTACTGTTATACCACATTGGCATCAATTTTAGCATTAGGTGTAGTAAGCTACTTGTATTTCATAGTCTAAGTCTATACTAGTTGCTCCCCTCCCCTCCTGTGATGTACTAAATGAAAAAAAAACCCATTATATCTAAGAGGAATGTAATCAACCCCTTTTTTTCTACGAAATAGGTAAATCATGTTGGGTTTTATGTCCATTCTTGAATTGCTTTCTGTCACCAACAAATTAATGGATTTCACTTCCAAATTCTTTCAATTTTTTTCTTCTTTTTCGTTTCTGCATGTCTATGTTTTCCTATAATGGAGAGGACTAATAATTGATAAACTAATCCTCATCTTTTTTTTCTAGAGCAGTACTCAATCTGAATGCAAACATATTTGGCCACTATTAATCAAAATTCGACATTTTTTCTTCGCCATTTGCAGATTGGAGTGTCGTGGATGAACCAAAGAATGCAAGTTGTTTTGATGTTAGTTACTCAAGAGTTTTTTTTTGTCAGTTTTAAGTTTATTGGACATACTTTTTTATAAGTTTATTGTAAGGATTCAAGTTTATTGTAAGGATTTTTCTATGATGATAGGTTTTGATCTACTAGTAAACAAATTTTCGAAACTTTTATAGTATCAATGGTGTATTGGCATTTTCTATACATCAATTTTTATTTGCATTCAAAATATTTATGGTATACAGGTAAAAAGAAATAGCGTTCCTAAAATGCTATAAAAAACACCGCGCTCAAAACAATTTCAAAATGAGAGCATTTTGAAAACGCTATATTTTTTACTATGTTTTTAAAACACTGAAATTTACGGTTAGCAAACGCTGTCAAAAGATAGCGTTTTGAAAACGCTGTCAAAAGATAGTGTTAACGCTATGAAAAAGAAAGTGTTTCTGAAACGCTATAAAAGGCACAACGTTTCCACAAAACGCTATATAGTTACTATAGAGTGGGCTACAACATCGTTTTCAAAACGCTATCGTAGACGTTCTATAACATTTGTTGTAGTGAGAAAGTTTTGTTTTTAAATCCCAAACTTTATTCCACCTATGATACTTATTCTTAACAATTCTAATCAACGCAAAGGTCATCTTGTGTAAGAACTTTCCAAAACCCCTTACCAAATAGGGCCAAATTCTACATCTTTTAAAAACTTACACACTTTAGTCCAAATACTTACAAAGATGTTTTTCTAAAGATAAAGAAGAAAAATCAGACTAGAAGAAATTTCACTGCGTTTAATCACCCAGGTGGGAACATAAAAGTAAGACAACGAGTAAAGATGAAATGAAGATACAATAGAATTAACTAAGATAAGTCTTCCTCCTTTAGAAAGCTGTCTACCAGCTTAATTGTTCAATCTAGATTCCACTTTGTCAATCATAGGTAGTAAGTCTTCTTTATGTAATTTACCTCATCTCAAAGGTATTCCCAAATAATTAATAGGAAAGGAGGAAGTCTTACAATTAAAGAAATTAGCAACTGTCGTTTGCCTATTATTAGAATCACCAAGCAATCACAGAAGTTTAACTATAATTAATAGACATAACAAAAGCTTTTTCAAAAGGATAGAGTAATAGTTTTAAGTTGCAAAGAGTAACCCCATTTGGCTTGGCAAAAAGAATAGTATCATCAGCATATTGATGGTTTAATACACCTTTAAAACTATTAAAACCACAAAGACTTTCAATGATATTAGAGTTCCAAGCTTTTAATAACATCTTACTAAAAACATCAGTATCGAGAATGAATAAAAAAGAAGAGATAGGATCACCTTGACAAAGATCTCTTTTGCATTTGAATTTATTGCCTTCAATATCATTAATTTCAGAAGAGGTACATGCAAATAAACTTGATTTGATCCAAGAAATCCAGTGTAACCCAAAACCTCTATGAATAAGAACATCAAACAGAAACTCTCATTCCACTTTATCATTACCTTTTTCAAAATCAGTTTTTACTAAGATTCCTTCAGAATGACTATTATGACATCCTGAAATAACTTCTTGATCACAAGCCACACTATCACGAATGAATCTATCCTTAATAAAACCAGATTAAGCTAAGTCAATTAAAGAAGAAATAACCCAACTCAACCTATCAGCAAGCACTTTCATAACAAGTTTAAAAAGCACGTTAAGCAAGCTAATAGGTCTAAATATTGTTACTTTATTAGCACTAATCATTTTAGGAATAAAGACAATATGAGCATAATTAATTCTATCAAAAGAAAGAGAACCATTATTTTTGCTGCTAATTTCTGTGTGGGAGCAAACAAATGTATGAATTCTTTTAATGAAAACAACAAAGATCTAACCAAAAAAAACTCTCTCTCTCATCTCTGCCTCTTCAGCGCTCCCAGATCCGGCCTTCCCCCTCCTCTTTTGTCCCCTATCCCTTCATTAATTGTCTTGAGTCCCCTCTCCTCTCTCCACCCAGATCCATTTTTTGGCGTTTCCCCCTCTTTCAACTTGCATTCGCCCACCCTCCAGAGCTTTCTCTACCGCGGTTTCCATTTTTGTGCTTCCGGCAGTTGTGGTGTTCTCGCCTGACTGGCTCCGAGCCCTGGTTTGGAGCTCTATTCGTTCGACCCGGCCCCTGGGTCCTAGTTTGCAGACCAGTGCTAGCCCTTCAGCCCTCACTATGAGTAGCCTTTTATTTCTCCGTTTGTTTGTGTTTCGGAAGTGTGGTTAGCCTTCGTTGGTTTTGGGAGTGTCTTTTGAGGCACTGTCTTTGATCTCAGTGGTCCTACAGAGTCTGGCTTTCTGAGCTCTGATCTTTTGGGGCTGACTTTGCTCTAAGTGTTCGGGCCCTCGGCTCTGTTTCTCCTAACGTTCTTCTTGTGGTTAACCTGGCTGAGGTTACCCTTCTCTTCTTTATCTCTTCTGTTCTGTTGGCTTCGCGAGAGCCTTACTGTTCGTGATTTTTTTCTTCTTTCTCTGCTGTTTTAGAGCAGGTTTATTTGGTGTTTTTTGGGGCATCATCTAAATCTCTACAGTAGCGGTTTTTTTTAATCCTATCTGGCCCCTTAACGCTCTCTTTTCTCCTTTTCCTAAGCCCTATCCTGGGCCTTGGGCTGCCATGAGCTCGTCATGGATCGAAGTTGTAAAAAAGAAAAATAATAAAAAGGTTTTTTTCGATTTTTTCTTCTGGGTCTGGTGGGCCGTCTCAGCCCAACCATAGCTCGCTTCCCTCTCGACCCATTAATCCCGCCCTTAAGAATCTGCTAGGGCACCGCCCCTCACCCCCTTCCCGCTCTTTCTCCTCCCCCCATTCTTCTGGCTCCACTCGTGTGCTGTCTACCTCTCATCCCCAACCGTTGCGTTGCTTCCACTGTCTCCAGGTTGGGCATATTAGAGTGTTTTGCTCCGACAACATTGTTGGATCCTGTAGGCAAGACAACAAACACTAGAGGGGGGGTGAATAGTTTTTAATAAAACTGCAGAAATTTTTCTCGGTGCAGTCGATGAGATATGAACCAGTCGACTGATTTGTCCAAAATAAATGAAAACAATAGCTCTGTGCAGTCGACTGCTGAATGAGACAGACGACTGAAGGCACAATGAAATTACAACTACAAACGGCACTGACCAGTCGACTGATGGTGCAAGGAGTCGACTGTCCAGAAACTTTTTGCAGAATAAAAATAAACAGAAGTGAATGCAAACACAAGATAATCAATCACAGAGTACACAAGATATATCCTGGTTCGGTCCTCCCGACCTACATCCAGTCCCCAAGCAACCCACTTGCGATTTCCACTATTCTTGAAAAATTACAAGAATACCCTACGGCGTTACGACAACAACCTTGTCTAACCCGTAGTCCTTTCTCTCAACCAGAGAAAGCAACCCACTCTACTACCAAGAGTGAAAAGACACCGACTCTACAACCAAGAGTCAAAAACACTCTCCAACCGAGAGCAAGAGAACAAGAATACTTTACAGTCAACCTATAGCCTTGTTGTATGTGTTGATGCACGTGGCTAAAAGAACAGGTCGACTTCTATACTCAGTCCAGAGCGAATTCAATGCTATACTGGACTGAATGTAGAGAACCAAAGAGAATGAACTTGAAAGCTTTGTTTCTCACAAAAACTATCACTTAAAAGTTTTTCAAGAGTGCTCGGATTTCAAAGTAAAATTCTGTATAAATTCTGTATAAATTCTGTAGATCTTTTCAGTGAGATCTGAACTCTACTTAAAGAGTTTGATCTCCTGAACGTTGGGAAAACAGTTACTCAACTGTCAACCAACGGATCTGAGCTTTTGAGTTTGAAAAAATTCGATTTTGAAAAACAGAAAACGGTCAAAAGCTCTCGAACAGTCGACTGGGTTGCCATATGAGTCGACTGATCAGAGTTTGAATAATTTTAAACAGTTTTGTACTATCAGTCGACTGGCAGAAGCTTAAGTCGACTGGTACTCAAGAGTTAAAATTCTTCAAACTGTTTTGACTCTTTTTGGGGGTTTTAAAGAGATACAAATTATGAAATTTTGAGTGTGTGTGTGTGACAAGGCTTTACAATCAGACTAAGACTCAACAAAAGTAAAAATACAATGTTTACAAGACACAATAATTTAACACATTTGAGCTTGAAGTCTTGAGTCTTGAGTCTTGAATTAAGTCTTGATCCTTGTCTTGAAGTCTTCATCTGTATCCTTTTGAGCTTGTTCATTTGTTCAGCTAGAATTGTCTTTGGTATGTACACTGCAATGTTAGCTGTATAACATAGACACATGTTTGCACTGTGTTGTGATCATCAAAATCAAGAATCAACATTCTCCCCCTTTTTGATGATGACAACACAATAGCTGATAACAATTTATATAGAAACATACAAGCATAGGTTTTAAAAAACTCCCCCTATTAAAAACACAATATGCATACATAAAATAGTTATATATAAAGAATGTGTCAGTCGACTGAACAATAGATCAGGCGACTGAACAGAACAAGAAAATATAACAGATGCAGTTAACAAGTATCACAGATGCAGCAGTTAGCAGCAGTCGACTGTATCCCTTGGGGAAGTCGACTGACCAGAGATATTTCAATAACAATGTTAACATAAGCAACACATCGATAAAATATAACAACTCAGATATTTCTCTCCCCCTTTGGAATCATCAAAAAGCACAAAGTAACAAGATTTTGCATTAAAGAAGAAACTTAAGTCTGATACAAAAAGAAATGCATTAAGAAAGCAAAAAAATACATAATAAAAAGAAAGAAAATCTTCAATCTTCTTCATCGGAGTCTTCATCGACATCTTGAGAAGGAGGATGAAATTGAGAGGTGAAGAGATGAGTGAGGTGGTCTAGTTTAGAGTCTAGAGTATGGAGTTGGGTGTCTATAGAGACTGAGTGGTTCATTAGGTAGGAAAACACAGTCGTAGAGAGTACGAGGGTCATCAAAATTAGCTTGAAGAATAGGTGGATCATCAGATGTAGAAGGTTGAGAGGGTCTGGGTCTAGGTCTAGAAGTAGAACCTAAAAGAGCTTGGGAGAGTGGAGGAGACCTAGGGGATGATCGAGTAGGAGCATCAAGAAGTTTCATACGTGTATACTAGCACGATCAAAACACTCATAACGAGTAACAACATTTGTCTCCGATTCTAGATCAACACCAAAAGCTAGAAAGACTCTAGTAAGAAAACCTCCAAAAGGTAGAAAGTGACATCTAAAAGAATGTCATCAAGAAATAATCCCACATCATCAATACCTAACCTCTCATTAATCCTAGTCGGTGTGAGTGTCATTTTAATATTCTTCACAGACGACCGGATTAAGACATCCCCATCTGATTTTTGGACTATTCTCATATTTGTATAAAACAAATAGATGAGTTGGGGATAGTAATTAGGTTGGTTTGATAAAGATAAAAAATCATAAAGACTGCAGTTTTGGAATAAAGGGATGAGATTGAAACGGTCTAGGTCATTAAAGTTTACAAATCTTCCAGGGAAGATTGTAATGGTACAGAAAACATACCATCGATCAATAAGATCGGGACTCAAAAGATATTGAGTGTAGTCTTGGGAAGAAGAACTACCCTCATGAGATCGTTTAGATCGTTTGGGTGCCATGAAAAACAAGTGGAAAGGATTATACCTAAGAAAGAGAGAGATTCGATCAGGGGCAAGCACGAGCAGCACTGAGAGAGTAGATCACCTTCTTCTCCAAAAGCTAGGGTTTTGAAATTGGGGGTAAAAGCTTGAGAACGGTAAGGGGTAAAAACGGCTGGTAAAGAGGGTTTTAACAGCGAGTGAATGGCTGAGATCAAAGAGAGGTGAAATCGACGATGGAGATTGGAGATCACGGGGGAAAAGATAGATGAATTCCATCTCAAAAGACGCGATGAATAGTCGCTGAAGACGATTTAGCTTGCGACAGTCGACTGGTAGGGAGATCAGTCGACTGGGTCGAGAAGAATTTTTTTTTTATATCTACTAATCAGTTGACTGGTATAGCAACCAGGCGACTGGTCAAAAAAAAATTGGTATGTTTAAGAAAATAGGTTCAGTCGACTTATTCAAGAGTACAGTCGACTTAACAGAAACAATTTTCAGCAAATATCAATAAAATCACAAATTCCAAGTTCTCTTCTTAAATTAATGAAAGTATCTTCCTTAAGGGGCTTGGTAAATATATCTTCTACTTGTTTATCAGTAGAGATAAAGTCTAAAGATATATCTCCTTTTAAAACATGATCACGTAGAAAATGATGTCGAATATCAATATGTTTCGTACGTGAATGTTGAATCGGATTTTTAGATAGATTAATTGCACTGGTATTATCACACATAATTGAGGGTTTCTCAAATAAAATACCATAATCTAATAAAGTTTGTTTCATCCATAAAATTTGTGCACATGCCAAACTTGCAGCGATATATTCAGCTTCTGTGGTTGATAGGGATACGGAGTTTTGCTTTTTACTGCACCAAGATACTAGGGAATGTCCCAAAAAGTGACATGTACCACTAGTACTCTTGCGATCAGTTTTGCTTCCAGCAAAATCGGCATCGCTATATGACAAAAGTTGAAAATTATCGGTGCGTGGATAAAATAAACCATATTCAGATGTGCCTTTAATATATCTTAAAATTCGTTTCACTGCTTTTAAATGAGACTCTTTAGGACTAGATTGATATCTAGCACATAAACATACACTGAACATAATATCTGGTCTACTTGCGGTAATATATAAGAGTGAACCAATCATACCTCGATAGAGTTTTTGATCAATACTCTTACCTAATAAGTCTTTGTCAAGAGTAGTTGTAGTAGCCATAGGTGTGGATTTACTACTAGTACTATCCATGTGAAAACGTTTGAGTAGTTCCTTTGCATATTTGCCTTGATTGATAAATATGTCATTTAAGGACTGTTTAATTTGAAGTCCAAGGAAATAATTGAGTTCACCCATGTGACTCATCTCAAATTCATTTTTCATGGTATTAGCAAATTCTTGACATAGATTATTATTAGTAGAACCAAAAATTATATCATCAACATATATTTGTATGATTAAGATATCATTCTTAACTCTTTTGATAAACAAAGTAGTGTCTACTTTACCTATTTCAAATCCTGTTTCTAAAAGAAAAGTTTTCAGACGATCATACCAAGCACGAGGTGCTTGTTTAAGACCGTATAAAGCCTTTTTCAATTTATAAACATGATCTGGAAATTGTTCATGTTCAAAACCTGGTGGTTGTTTAACATAAACATTTTCCTTAATAAACCCATTAAGAAAAGCACTTTTCACATCCATTTGATAGAGTATAAAATTCATAAAACAAGCAAAAGATAATAAAATACGAATAGATTCTAGTCTAGCAACAGGAGCATATGTTTCATCAAAATCTATACCTTCTTCTTGATTATATCCTTGGGCAACTAATCTAGCCTTGTTCCTTACAACTTGTCCTGATTCATCTAACTTATTTTTGAATACCCATTTGGTACCAATAATAGTCTGATCAGGAGGTCTAGGAACTAAATCCCATACATCATTCCTTATAAATTGGTTTAGTTCATCTTGCATGGCATTCATCCAATATTCATTCTCACAAGCTTCTTGTATATTTTTCGGTTCAAAATCCGACAAGAATGCTGTATGAGAGATCATATTAACATGTGAACGTGTCTGAATACCATGGGAGATGTCACCAATTATTAAGTCATGAGGATGATCTTTAACTTCAACAAATGACTTTGGTAAAGTTGAAGATATCACAATCGGATCAGTCGACTTGACTTGTTCTTCAGTCGACTGCTTTACGTCAGTCGACTGGGAGAACTTATCAGTCGACTTATCAGACAGATTAGTTTGCTCTAAGGATTTAATCACATTATCTAAAGGTGATAAATCAGTTTCATCATCTTTATTTAAGGTTGATGAAGGTAAAGATTCATCGAATGTAACATGCATTGATTCTTCAATAGTCATTGTAGACTTATTGAAAATTCTTTATGCTTTACTCCTATTTGAATATCCTAAAAAGATACCCTCATTAGATCTAGGATCAAATTTGTCTAAATTATCTTTTGTGTTTAGAATAAAACACTTGCAACCAAATGTCTTAAAGTAAGAGACTTTAGGGATTTTATTAAAAAATAACTCGTAACAAGTCTTCTTTAGTTTAGGTCTTAGAAGAATTCTATTTAAAACATAACAAGCTGTAGCAACAGCTTCAGCCCAAAAATGCTTTGGTAGATTGCTTTCAACAAGCATAGTACGTGCGCATTCTTGCAAAGTCCTATTTTTCCTTTCAACCACTCCATTTTGTGGTGAAGCTCTAGGAAATGCAAATGAATGTGTTATACCATTCTTGTTGCAATATTCTGTAAATGTTTCATTTTCAAATTCTCCACCATGATCACTTCTAATAGTGACTATGGTTAGAGATCTTTGATTTTGGACACGTTTACAGAAATGTGCAAATTCCTCAAAAGCATCATTTTTATGTTTTAAAAAGAATGTCCAAGTGAATCTTGAAAAATCATCTACTAAAACAAACACATATCTACTTTTATTTAAAGAAGCAACTCTAGTAGGGCCAAATAAATCCATATGAATTAATTCGAGCGGCCTACTAGTAGAAATTACTTCTTTTGTTTTAAAAGTGGATTTGATTTGATTTCCTAGTTGACATGCATCACATAACTTATCCTTTTTAAAGGATAGTTTTGGCAGTCCTTTAACTAGGTTATATTTAGATAATTTTGAGAGATTTTTCATGTTCACATGTCCAAATCTTCTATGCCATAACCAAGATTAATTGTTAGAGGCTATTAAACAAAAGTCATTTGAAAAATCAATTGCATTCAAACACAATTCATAAATATTATTTTTACGAAAACCTTGAAAAACAACATTTTGCATAGTAGAATCATAAATCAAGCATGCATCTTTTTCAAAAACTATTTTATATCCTTTATCACACAATTGACTAATGCTTAAAAGATTATGCTTTAAACCATTAACCAATAGCACATTTCCTATAATTGGGTTAGATATTTTACCGACCATGCCAATACCGATGACTTTGCCTTTGTTGTTATCTCCAAAGGTGACGGTTCCTCCATCTATACTTTGAATGGTGGATAGTAGGTTGGCATGTCCTGTCATGTGTTTTAAACATCCGCTGTCTAATATCCAGCGTTCTTTCTTGGGTATCTATAAAAAGTTTAAGGTAAATATGGTACCCTTTTTATTGGGTCCGAAACACATTAGTTTGGGGGAAACCAAACCCATGAAGAGTTTGATCTTCCTCCATAAGCAGGAATATAATAAGTAGAATTACACACATTTAACATATATGAGTTAATATAAGCAATTCTATCATTCTGATTTAGACTAACTGGAACCCACACTAACTTGTTCTGTCCAGTCGACTTACCAGTGTTGTTCAGTTGACTGTTGGTGTACATCAGACGACTAGTTGATACACTAGGTCAACTTATAAGAGGTTTTGATCTCGTTGAATAAGATCCACTTTCTCTGGACAGACGACTGGTTGTATGGTTCAGTCGACTTAACCGAATGTTAGTTTTGCTTTTATCACTGAAATTAACAACCTTTGGCTTTGCAAAGAAATCATACAACTTGTGTGTAACACTAGAAATAGATGCTGATTTATTCTTACTAGTGTTTAAAACAGGAGATTCTTTTACAGAAGATTTTTTAAAACCAAGTCCATATTTTTGACTAGATGTAACTTGATGATGAAGCATATCATTTAAATTCTCTTTGCCTTTGTTAAACTTAGATACGTTCTTTGAAATCTCTTTATAATTCTTTTTGAGAGTTTCAAGATCAGTATCTAAACTTGCAATGCAAGAATTTAAGGATTTTACTTCCTTATCAAGGTTAAGATTTTCTTGATTAAGTGTTTGATTCACTTTTTCAAGATTCTTAACTCTAATCTTTTCTTTCTTTAACTCTTGGAATATTTCATTAAAAGCATCAAAAAGATCTTCGGAATCATAATCATTACTTACATGTTCTTGTGCAGCCATGAAACATACATTTGCCACTTCGTTATTTTCATCCGATTCTTCTTCGGAAGATGAATCACTATCATCCCATGTAGCTTGATAAGCCTTCTTGTTCTTGGCAAATTTGTTCTTTGGATATTTGTCCTTCTTGAAGTTGGATGATTTTCCCTTGTTCTTTGCATTCTCTAAGGGACAATCCTTCTTCATGTGACATATTCATGTGAAACATGTAGGAGGGTCATTAGAGTCTTTAACTTTAGAATGAAACTTACCCTTCTTTAAGAACTTCTTGAATCTCCGAGTGAACATTGCTATTTCTTCTTCATCTTCTTCCTCATCTTCTGAGTCTTTCATGGCTTTAAAAGCCAATGATTTCTTCTTTGCTTGGTGTGACTCTGTATCTTTCTTTCGATCTTCAAGTTGGACCTCATATGCCATGAGATTGCCAACAAGATTCTCGAGAGTAAGTGTTGACAAGTCATTCGCTTTCTCTATTGCTGTGGTTTTCTTCTCCCATTCTGGAGTGAGTGCACGTAGGACTTTTCTAACCATCTCTGCTTGAGTATAAGTCTTTCCAAGTGCCACAAGAGAGTTTGTGATGTCTGTGAATCTGGTAATCATCTCGGACACAGTCTCATTGTCCTTCATTCTGAACATCTCAAACCTGTGGACAAGAACAGAAATTTTAGACTCTTTTACTTTATTCGTTCCTTCATGTGTTACCTCGAGTGTATGCCAAATTTGATGTGCTGTTGTAGCATTGGATATACGGTTGAATTCTTCCTTCGTAAGTGCACAAAATAAGGCATTCATTGCTTTGGCATTGTTCATAGTCTGATTCTTTTGATCATCATTCCATTGTGCATATGGAATGGTAGGGGCAGTGTATTCCGTCTCTGTTATTTGCCATATCTCGTAGTTGATTGATTGGAGATAGATTCGCATTCGGCACTTCCAATAATTGTAGTTCGTTCCATCAAATAGTGGTGGCCGTTGTGTAGATTGACCTTCATGGTACTGATTTGTATTTGACGTAGTTGCCATAGCCTGTAACCTTGCTCTGATACCAAGTGTTGGATCCTGTAGGCAAGACAACAAACACTAGAGGGGGGGTGAATAGTGTTTAATAAAACTGCAGAAATTTTTCTCGGTGCAGTCGACTGAGATATGAACCAGTCGACTGATTTGTCCAAAATAAATGAAAACAATAGCTCTGTGCAGTCGACTGCTGAATGAGACAGACGACTGAAGGCACAATGAAATTACAACTACAAACGGCACTGACCAGTCGACTGATGGTGCAAAGAGTCGACTGTCCAGAAACTTTTTGCAGAATAAAAATAAACAGAAGTGAATGCAAACACAGGATAATCAATCACAGAGTACACAAGATATATCCTGGTTCGGTCCTCCCGACCTACATCCAGTCCCCAAGCAACCCACTTGAGATTTCCACTATTCTTGAAAAATTACAAGAATACCCTACGGCGTTACGACAACAACCTTGTCTAACCCGTAGTCCTTTCTCTCAACCAGAGAAAGCAACCCACTCTACTACCAAGAGTGAAAAGACACCGACTCTACAACCAAGAGTCAAAAACACTCTCCAACCGAGAGCAAGAGAACAAGAATACTTTACAGTCAACCTATAGCCTTGTTGTATGTGTTGATGCACGTGGCTAAAAGAACAGGTCGACTTCTATACTCAGTCCAGAGCGAATTCAATGCTATACTGGACTGAATGTAGAGAACCAAAGAGAATGAACTTGAAAGCTTTGTTTCTCACAAAAACTATCACTTAAAAGTTTTTCAAGAGTGCTCGGATTTCAAAGTAAAATTCTGTATAAATTCTGTATAAATTCTGTAGATCTTTTCAGTGAGATCTGAACTCTACTTAAAGAGTTTGATCTCCTGAACGTTGGGAAAACAGTTACTCAACTGTCAACCAACGGATCTGAGCTTTTGAGTTTGAAAAAATTCGATTTTGAAAAACAGAAAACGGTCAAAAGCTCTCGAACAGTCGACTGGGTTGCCATATGAGTCGACTGATCAGAGTTTGAATAATTTTAAACAGTTTTGTACTATCAGTCGACTGGCAGAAGCTTAAGTCGACTGGTACTCAAGAGTTAAAATTCTTCAAACTGTTTTGACTCTTTTTGGGGGTTTTAAAGAGATACAAATTATGAAATTTTGAGTGTGTGTGTGTGACAAGGCTTTACAATCAGACTAAGACTCAACAAAAGTAAAAATACAATGTTTACAAGACACAATAATTTAACACATTTGAGCTTGAAGTCTTGAGTCTTGAGTCTTGAATTAAGTCTTGATCCTTGTCTTGAAGTCTTCATCTGTATCCTTTTGAGCTGTTCATTTGTTCAGCTAGAATTGTCTTTGGTATGTACACTGCAATGTTAGCTGTATAACATAGACACATGTTTGCACTGTGTTGTGATCATCAAAATCAAGAATCAACAAACATGAAATGTCTTTTCTGTTTGAAGTCTGGGCATGCCCGCAATCATTGTTTCTCTTTACAACAAATTTTGGATTGACGATTGGGGTTCCTATCTCAGACCAAGTAATTGCCGCTCTTGATTTTCCCTCACTTCAAGCAAAGCTGGCAGATCGCCAGGCTTCGCAGGCCAAACGCCCTAAGATCTCCTCCTCAGCCCCCCTCCTCCCAACTCCTGCCATCCCCCATAGCTTACAGTCTGTGGTTCCAGCTATTCCTCAGGTTGAGAATGCTCCCAAGTCGAAGAATTCCAAGTCTCAGGTCAATTTGGTGTTCATCCCTAACTTGGAGTTTTCTGACAAATTGAGGTTTTTTGAGCAATACGGTGCTGTCTCTTTCAAGGGAGGTTCGGTCTCCAACACTATTTTAAATGCCTTCCTTAGCAATTTTTGCAATGTGCAAGATTGTGAGTGGGCGGTCGATACCTGCTCCAATGGTGAAGTGGTTATTAACTGTCCCTCCTTGAAAACTCTGGAGGATCTTGTTGCCTGCAACTCTCTTGCTATCGGAGCCATCCACGTTACCGTTCGTAAGTGGATTAACCGTGGTAGCCCCCCTCCTCCTTTAATTCACTCTGCTGATAATGTTACTCTGCTAGGCCTACCCCCTTTCAGTGTTTCCCACCGAGTCCTTTCCAACTTCACCAAATGTGTGGGGGAACTGAAGCACATCACTTCCTCTACTAAGTTGGCCTCAGGATGCCTCCAGGTCGACGCCGAGTTCTTTTGCCCGTCGGTAAAAGATAGGATTGACTCCTTCATTTTAAGGGACCAGATAGCTTCGTTTCTGGTCTCAGTCTCTTATCAAGATTTGGAGGACTTTAAGCAATCCCTAGCTCCCATGACTTTGACTGTTGCTAACCCGATGAGGAAAGCTTCTGTTTTACCTTCCACATTCTCTGTCGGTACTTCTTCTCAGTCGACCACTCACTCTTCTAAGTGGAAGAGGCCTCACAGAGATCCTCCCAAGAAGAATCCCCCATTTCAGCACAATCCAGTTATCACTTCGTCCAAACCCAAAGGCTCTCCATCTAACGCCCCAAATTTGGTTTGGATTAACCCGATCTGACTGCAGGGAAATCCATCTCTCCTCTTCAAGGAAATCCATCTGAGGTGTTCTCTAAGTCCTCTAGGCAGACTTCCATAGTGGATCCCTCCACCGCTGTCCCCCCAGTTCTTCCCTTCGCTCCTCCTTTGAAGAAAAATATCACAGAGCAGTCCGAGAAGTGGCCCGTTTGGGAGGCGAACCCGCAGTATTCCTCCGAATGGGACAAGTTCATTAGCACGGTTCATCACTCACACCCCTCGGACCACCCTCCCCCCCCCCCTCTTCTGTTCCCTCGAAAGCTACGTCGGTTGCTTTTCTTAAAGCCGATGCTTGGGTGGATAAAGATGATCTTCTTGCTAATGAGTTGGTAGAGATGGATCCCACGCTCTCTCAAAAATAGGTATCTTCATTGCCTATTGCCTTCGGTTTTCTTATTCAAGCTGATTTCGGTTTGTATTTCTTCAACTTACTTTTTTTGAAAATTTATACTGGTGCGTCTTCCTTGTGTTGTTGTTTCAACATTGTTTCTAGCATTGGTAAATTTTCTCTTCCTCTTCTCCCGGTTGGGACATTACCTCTTCTCACTGGTATTGGGAGAGGGTCTTATAACCATTCTTTGTCTCTCCCACCCCGCTGCCTTGTTCCGTCGGATAGCTGGGCCTCCGGTACCACGGTCTCGGCGGACTCCTCTAAGGTTATGGGGGGCTCTATTTCAGGAACCAGTCCTGTTTCCAGTAGCGCTAGTAGTTTTCCCCCAAAAAGGAATAAAAATAATTCTAAAAGGCTATTAAACCGAAAAGTATCTCGGTCATCCACTCTAGTGCTCGTATCCGTGCCAATAGAGATTCATGCCTTTTGTCAGACCCTCATTCTCCTATTGCGTATCATTTCCGCAAGAAAGATTCTTCTCCCCCCCTCCCCATTCTTCAGGTAAGGAATGTCTAGGTTCTTTATATCAAGTGCATTTTGACTCCCTCTCCAATTCAGAGATACTTAGTTTGACTAGGAGGATGGGATTTTGGGTGGATTCGGATAACTTTGTCAATTTTGAGATTATTTGCGGCCGCACAATTTTAAGATCTTTTGAGGCCATTGTGTTTAATGATTAGCATTTCTTGGAACATTCGCGGGTTGGGGTGTGCGTCGAAACAACAGGCGTTGTTTCAACTGATTTCGTCTTCCCACTGTGATATGATATCTATACAAGAATCAAAACTAGCATCCCCTTCGAATTCGGTCCTTCGATCGATAGGTGGATCTCTAATCTCCCATTGGATTTCTCTTCATGCTATTGGCACTAGAGGAGGAATCCTCTTTGGTTTCAAAGAAGCTAGCTTCTCACACATTTCTACCAGTCGTTTTTCTTTCTTCCTATTGGTTCGTCTTCACTAGTTTGAGTTTGATTGCTTGCTCACTGTGGTATCTGTTTACAGTCCGTCTTCCGCAGATAGGAGGGAAGAATTCTGGAACGAATTCTTCTCTTTCCAACATTCCATTAACGGCTTCTGAATTTTTTGTGGTGACTTTAACGTCACCAGATGTTCTTCTGATAGATCCGGAGCATCTCATAACTCTTCCGATTTTTCCCGCTTTAATGAGTGCATCCACACACTCCAATTGACTGATCTACAACTCAATGGTAGATCATTCACTTGGACCAATATGAGGTCTCCTCCGACCTTGGCTAAGCTTGATCGTTTTCGGATGTCCTGGGACTGGATCTATTTCTTCCATAACTCTTTCGTATCAGCATTACCCAATCCTTCGTCGGATCACGTTCCCATCTCGTTATCTTCTGACTTCAACTTCTCCAGATCGTATAAGTTTCGTTTCGAAAAATTTTGGTTGCAAGACCAAACCTTCGTTAACCTTATCACGGAATGTCTTTCCGCTATCACGGGTTCTCCCGGGTTGGATAGTATTATGATCAAATTGCATGCCATTAAATATGGTAGCAAATTGTGGCATAAGGAAAGATATGCTAATGATAACTTTCTTAAAAAAGTTTGCCTTTCGACCATTGAGTCCATTGACCGTATGGAAGAAGCAATGCCCATCTCTGATTCCCTCCGTTCTGAGCGCACTTCTTGTAAAAGAAGCTACGCAAAGCTTCTTCACAACGACCACATTAAATGGGCTCAGCACGCCAAATGTCAGTGGCTTAAAGAAGGGGACGGTAACACTGCTTTCTTCCATAATTTCGCTTCACACAGGCAACGGTGCAACAGAATCTCGTCTATCATTGATAATGATGTTGAGTTATCATCGAACTCCGACATTCATGCTTCTTTCCTTCGGTTCTTCAAAGATCTTTTAGGATCGACTAAACACCGTTCTATCCATCTGGACTAGCAACAACTGTATGGTCAGAAGTCCCTAGACCTTTCTAGTCTGGAAGCTCCTTTCTCTCTTGAAGAGATCAAGAGGGCGGTGTTTGGTTTTAAAAGCGATTCGGCCCTTGGACCGGATGGCTTTCCGGCATTCTTTTTCCAAAAATTTTGGGATTGTCTCAAAGACGATCTCTTCCAAATGTTCTCCGATCTTCATCTGGGGAACTTTTCCTTCGATATGATCAATTATGCGCACATTATCCTTATCCCCAAATTTTTGGGGGCTAATTTAGTCGCCAACTTTCGGCCGATTAGTCTCCTCAACTCTACCTTCAAGATTGTCATGAAAGTGCTCTCGTCGCGTCTTAGTACCATCATCTCTCCTTTAATTGATCCCATGCAATCAGGTTTTAAGGATCGCTTTAACCTTGATAGTGTGGCTTCGGCCCAAGAAAACATCTCGGATTGCCACAAAACGAATTCGGAGGGTATCCTGTTAAAACTTGACTTTCAGAAAGCCTACGATAATGTTAGCTGGGACATCCTTTTTGAAACTCTTCTTCATCGTGGTTTTGGCCCGAAATTGATTGCATTGATCAAATTCAGTCTTTTTGCTGGCACTTCGTCCATTATTATCAATGGAACTGAAGGTCACAAATTCAAATGTAAGCGTGGGCTTCGTCAGGGGGATCCTATTTCCTCCCTGCTTTTCGCACTTGTTGCGGATGTGTTTAGTAGACTTCTTCGCAATGCATGGGTCGCGGGCGTTATTGAAGGTCTGGGTAGTTCTCGTAGTTTCTGTGGGGTTTTGAACCTCCAATATGCAGATGATACTATTATCTTTGCAAAACCTAACGGGTGCACTTTACGAAATCTTAAGTTACTTCTTTATGTCTTTGAGAATGCGTATGGACTGGCCATCAACTTCCAAAAGTCTTCGGTTCTCTGACTTGGGGGTTCCCATAACCGGCAAACGGAGATTGCTCAGATCTTTATTGTGTCTCTGCCACCTTTCCTATTACTTATCTAGGGATCCCTTTAAGATGGGGTAAACTTCACAAAGCGGACTGGATGCCTATGGTCGACAAGGTTGAATCGTGGCTTAGCCGATGGTTTGGTAAATACCTTTCTCGAGGTGGTGGACTTGTGCTGGTTAACTCCGTTCTCTCTTCCATCCCTCTCTACATGATGTCTTTCTACTTCCTCCTAACATGGGTTATTAAAAAAATTGATCATATCAGAAGGAATTTCTTCAGGACTGGTTCGAATGAGTATAAGACCCGCACTCACCTTTGCAACTGGAAGCTTATCTACACTTCTAATGCAGTTAGGGGTCTAGGGGTTCTTAATCTTAGACACCAGAATTTGGCCCTTTTAGGCAAATGGCTATGGAGATTTCTTAAAAAGGAGCAGCTATCTTAGGTGCGTATGATCGCCTCCAATTGTTTTACCTGTTCCTATATAACTGATTTTAATGCCAATCTCCCTCGTAAAGCCTCTGCTTTCTGGAAAGGGATTTGGAAAGTTGCCAACCCTTTTCAGTTTGGTTTAGTTCACCTTTGCGCTAACGGATCCAGGACTAGATTCTGGCTTGATTGTTGGTTTGGGAACATCAAACTCTCCTATGTGTTTCCTAATCTCTTCCAACTGGCGTCCAACCCCGCTGCCAGGGTGGCGGATTACGTTATCATTATCAATAACCAAAAATTCTGGTCCATTCTGTTCTCAATCGTTCTCCCTCCAACTCTTCAAATTGAACTGCAAGAGTTGTTTAATAGCATTAACCTTTACCACTAGTATCCTTTTGATGGTTTCAAATGGAGATGGACCAATGCTGGTAATTTCTCTGTGAAATCCTTTTATAATTTTCTGAATTTTGGGGGGACTGTATTCCCGAGTGCCAAGGATTTATGGAGCAGCTGTGCGCCGCTTAAATCGAAAATCCTATCTTGGCTCACTCTGAATAATAAGCTTTTGACGGTTGAAGTCCTTAATAAGATGAACCTGGTCATTGGTCAGCTGTGTGTATTTTGCTCGAGCCACCTTGAAGACGCTAAGCACTTATTCCTTAAGTGTGCGTTTATTCAACCGCTTTGGTTGATTGCGGTCAACGCCTCGCAAGCGCAGGGTCCTCCAGAAATTTTCTCTTTGTGCTGGAGGTTTCCTTCCCCCAGGAAAGAGTTTCGTAATTTGTGGATTCTTTCTATTATGGTTATTATCTGGGTTACTTGGGCTGAGCGGAACAAATGTATTTTCCAGCAGATAGCCGCTCCAATTGACAACATTATCGATGAGTTCCTTTATTATTCCAAATTTTGGCATTCCACTTTACCTGTTGATAAAGTGGCAGCTCTGCATTTACATCGTCTAGATGATGCTTTTTATTTTCTTCGTGCTAATACTTCCTTTTCGTAACCTTTTTTATTTCTTTCTTTATTTATTTTTCTCTCTGCTTTTCAGATCTGATTTTACGGGCAAGCTCGGAGGGGTCTCTTTGGGATGGCCAGCTGTTGGTTATTTTTGAGGCGGTTCTTTAGCTCCCTTTGGTTTTCTGGCCTCCAACTCTTTTTTGATGTTCTCTGGGATGTGTGGTATGTTTGGTGGTGTACTTTGGTGGCTCCATTTTGTTGTGCTGGGAGGCTCTCCTTAGGAGGTCTGATAACTAGAAGTTTTTGGTCTGGCTTTTAGCCAGCTATCTTTGTTCTTCTTGTTATAGTTTATTCAGGATTCTATATGTTTTAAGTTGTTCTTTCTACTTTGTTTCTGTTCTTGAGTTTGGCTGCGTTGGTTGTGTGTTAGCCACTTGATTTGTGTGCGCTCGGTTTTTTTCCTTACCCTAATTTTTGGGGCCAGTCGTGTTATGGTAGGCGTTTCAATTTGTTGGGGTGATCGGCTGTGGTCTGGTCGTTTCATTTTGTTGTGGCTAGGTCTTGATTGTAGAGGTGCTTTTGAAGGTTTACCCATCGTATTTTAATCGAAACGATGAGGTTATCCTGGTTGTTGGCTATGGTCAGATTGTTTTTTGATTGGAGAGGTGGTTAGCTTTTTGTTGTGGTTTTTGGATTTCAGGAGTTGGGGCTGAGCTTCGGTGGGGATCTAGCTGGAGTGGATCGGAGGAGGTTGATCTCCGTTTCTTCCGCTGATGTTCTCTGATTGGCTTGTTTGCGTAGTATTTTCCTGATTGCTCTTTTTGTTGAGGACGTTTTGATCCTCGGCTCTTTCTTTTCTTCGCTGAGGGCTTTGGTCTAGCTCCGGACTATTATTTACTCCACTTTCTGAGCGTTTATTCGTTCAGTTTATCGGAGTTTTCTCCCTTCTTTTGTTGTGTCGCGCGAGCGGTGGGCTCCACCGTGTTCGACGGAGTTTTGCGGCAGTTTGCACTCTTTTAGTCAGCTTTGTCGCGAGAGGGGTGTTTTTTTCGGGCCCCACTTTTGTTCAAATTTTCCTGGACTGCGTTTTGTTTCGATATCCAGCGAGCTAGTAGTTCGGATCAGGGTGCTTTCTTCTTCTATTTGCGGCCAGGGGTTGGAATTGCAGTCGCTCGTGTGCCGATCCTTGGACTTGGCAAGAGCGGCAGTTCTCCCCCATCCCCTGCGTGAGGTCTTTCGCGCTGCCTGGATTGTCTCCCGCGGCTTGTAGTCGATTGGTCTGCTTCCGCCCCTTGGTGTCTTCCATCTTTGGCAATGGCCGGCTGACGTTTTTTCGTTGTGTGTAAAGCGGCTTGTTTTTTTTCTTCTTTTTTCGTTAGCTCTTTTGATCTGGGATAGGTTCTTTCTGTTTAGTACTTTGTTTTCTGCATCATGTCTGAGCCTTGTTTTACCACTTGTAAAATGAGTCGTTGTATATCTCTTTCAGTGCTTATATATATTATTGTTTGGCTGGTGCCGTAAGGCACTATCCTTTGCATCAAAAAAAAAAAACAAAGATCTAACCTTTGTTTTTTGCCGGTGTTGATCGTGGTAATTTGCACTTGATTCCGAGATCTTATTGACAGGGGCGGTTGATATCGCTCATGTGAACCTGCAAAAACAGTCTAAAATACTAGGGTTGGCCCCGACGATAGACCTTCAGACATCCAAGTTAGAAAAGTCAGAGATATCATGGGTTTTCAGAGCGGAGTTTGCAATTTCCTGGTTTCTGAAGGGGTCAAGAGGTATATGTAGTCGGTGGGGGGCTAGTTTCAAGATCTTGAATTTATCTATACTTCCCGGTGTTTTGATAAGGTTGGTTACCCTATCCACATAAAGAGATCGAGTCAGGACTCTTTTCTTGATGAAGAGATCGAGTTTCCAAACTCTCTCTTAGGCATGAAGTGATAGAAGCGGCTACCCTCTAAAGACAGGATAAATTTGCATTAGAGCTGCTTTGGCAGCCCCTCATTGCGGGCTAGATCGGATTGATGGGAATGAAAGTGGCCAAACTTCTCCTGTCTAGTGAGATTTACCGTTTTACCCTTGAGAAATTTATGGTTCGGGTCTGAATTGAACGGTCCAGATTTGGTTTTATTTTTACCCACATCACAATCCCCCCCCCCCCCGCCCCAAATTCTTGAAGACTGAGTTTCACAGTCTTCAATGAGTAGTTTGTCTGTTCGGAGTGGTTTACAGAACTTATTGGAGCTTTCAGGGACGTATGAACTCGAGGTTTAATGGAGCTTCTATGACTTTATAAACTACCCAAAATTATTTTTAAAACTTTCTGTATTTTTTGTGATTTTTCTGGATTCTTTCCATTTAAATTTTTTTTTTCTTCGGAATTTTAATTAAAAAATTAAAAATTTTAATTAATTTCTGGAATTTAAAATATTTTTTCTAAACTTATTATTACTTTTCGAATTTTAAAATAGTGTTCTGAATTTACAATTATTTTAAACAATTTTTAAAATAACTTTTTGGAAATTTTAATGTTTTTTGGATTTTTTTAATTATCTTTTTGAAATTTATAATTAATAAAAAGAATTTAATTAATAAATACAATTTGCGCGGATCTTAAAGCAATCTAGATAATTGATCATGACCATCATAATTCAGGAGGAGATCGGACAGCTCGGGGGGCCCAATGCAACCCACCTCCTCGGACGAAAAAAATGGCACTAAGGAGGTGGGGTCCTCGGTGGGGACCGCTATCAGTAAGACAGGGTCTGTGTTGACTGGTCAATGTCAGCACGATGACTGGTCAATGTTGAGATCAGATTTTTTCCCTCTCCTTGGCATAGCAGCATTGTAACTAACTTTTTCAGTGATACAAAGGTCCAATAGGTGCGTATGATCACCCATTTCGAAGAGGACTCGAAGATCTATGAGTTCTATTCATAATTTGTTAAAAGAATCATTTGTTTTTCGGGTCAAAGCGGCTCACAATGTCTCTGCCTACACATAGTTAAAAAGAAGAGCTCTGCAGTAAAATGGACATTTGCGGTGCTACAGAGGTCCAATTGGGATGTATGACCAATCGTTTTGAAGAGGACTCGATGGTCTACAAGTTCTATTCACAAGATATTAAGGAACCATATATATTTAGGGTCAAAACAAGTTTGCAATGTCTCTACCTTCGATGAGCTGTGAATTGGAGCTTCGCCACGAATACGCTACGAGGATCGAGCAGCTTCGCCCATAGGAGCTTCAAAAAGGTGCTTCATCTCCGAGGGGTGCTACGAAGTGGAGCTTCACCCTGAGGGGCTAAGAAGATGAGCTTTTGTAACACCCGAGATTTTTAAATAATGTTTTTGAGGATAATAAATAAATTAAAATGATTTTTCGTGGTTTAATAAACATTTTTATGATTTTTTTTACATGTGCAAAACACGTGCAAATATTTTCTTGGGAAGTTCAAAGTCAGAAATTATTTTGGGGAAACCTAATATTTATTAGTAGGTATTATTTATGAATTTTCTGGATTTTTCTGATATTTATTTGGTATATTTGCAAATATTACAAAAAGATGCGCTTTTGTGCAAAATTACCACTTGGAGTAAAAACTCCAGAATTTCATTTTTCTGGGCTAAGCATGATTGCTAGCCAACTCAGAGGGAAAGAATTTACTTTTTATTCTAATATATTTGGTTTATTTCACAAATTTGTTAACGACGGGTTTTTTTGCAAAATTGCCACTTAGAGGCAAAAATTACAAAATGGTTTTTCTGGATTTGAAAATAGTGCTAGCCAGATCAGAGTAGTTATTTTTGATTTTAAATCTCAATTGAATTGCTTAGTCTAATTTCCTAGTATAAAGATTTATATATGTAAAGATATATTCTAAAGGGATATTTTACAAAATCTTCTCAAAACCCTAATACATGATTTCCGGCCTATTAAAAAGAGAAGTTGCAGCCGTCTCTTTGCTGAAAAAAAACAAAGGGTTTTCTTTATTATTGAATTCTTGGAGTTTCGAAGCGAGGATCTTGGATTTCTTGCGAAAGAAAGGACTTTTCTTATTCTCTTTATTATTTCGGTTGATTCTTCAATAAGGTGAGTGACTTGTCTATTAGAAAACATGTTAGAGGATTGTATGATGGTATGATATAATGAATTATTGATGGATGGATGAATAAGGATTTAACTTTTCAAGAAAACTATGCTATTAATGATTAAAATCCTATGTAGATGACTTGAGATTGTTAAAGAACCTAATAGAAATCGTGGGTATATCGTTTTCTTTCATATGCTTGCTATTTTGGTTATATATAATGGATCATAAGACATAAATTGCATTGAGTGAACAAAATTGAATCTTTATTGTGTACATGTATGCATATAATCTGTTCTTGATGTTTTGATGGAAAGAACTTGACTAAATCATGTTGTAATCACATATATTTATGGGTAAACTGATGTCAGTGGTTGTGTGTATGTTTAACAAAATTCAACAGGAGTTTTTGAATAAAAAAGATCAAGTTTTGAAGGTTGGATAGGGTTGGAACTTTCGGGTCTGATGGTATATGGCCGAAAGTGATTTTTTGTGTGTTTTGCAAAGTTTTCAAGTGAATTTGATTTATATTGGTACTGAGATGGAATTGAACTTCATACAACTTATATATGATGTTTTCTTGATTTTTTAACTGATGTTCACACACCCAAATATATACATATATATACACACTTTCATATATACCTGTTTTGAAGAAGTTGTCGAAAATTAATTTCTTGTGAAATTTCGATTGAATCTTGATTGTATTAATTCTGAGATTAAATTGAACCATATACTACTTAATTTCTTTAGGATCTAACTAGTGCACATACATACATACATACATAGATACATAGATACATACATACATACATACATACATACATACATACATACATACATATATATATATATATATATATATATATATATAATAAAACACAAAGAAAGCTATCAAGTGGCTCTCCTTCAATCCCCTCAAAAATCAAAGGTCCAGATCTAACCTCACAAAACATATTTTCCCCCCAAAAGTTCCCCCCAAAACTCAAATTCAAATCCCCACTCAAAATAACTCATATATTTATTTAATTGTTTTCTCTCTCTCTCTTTCCCTCCCTTTCTATTTAAAAAATTAAGAAAATAAAATTTTAAAAAAATTAAAAAAAATTAAAAAATTAAAAAACTAAAAAAATTAAAAATTTAAAAACTTTAAAAATAATTCCAAAAAATCAAAAAAAAATCATATAATATGTTTTTTGCCGGACCCCCGAAAGTTTCTCATATAATATGTTTGCTACTTCAATTAATTTGCTGAACCTCCAAAACTATTTTATATGATCAAACAAGGTACATCATTCTGAAGACGTGCCGTAGGCACATGTCAACGGGCAAACCTAGTATATATATATATGAATATGTTTCACTGTTTTGAAGAATTTGTCAAAAATTGCTCTATGTGAATTTGATGAGGTTTTGATTCGTTTTATAAACTCCAGTATGTTAGACAAGTTGTATTTGATCATCTCAGAAATTTTATTTTACAAATTTATGATTTTTAAAGATTGAATTGAAGTATCAGCTAAAAAGTGTACGAATATTAAAGCTGTCATTTTTCAAACAAGGCAGTCGATCGTCTAATATTTGAACTAAAAATGTCGGTCGACTATCAATTCTTTATATTTTGGATTTTTACTCGACAGTCGACCGCCGATATTTGAACTGTCTTTGACAGTCGACTGTCAGTGTTTTTACTGATTGATTTGTTGAGTTCTTTTCGTCGTTTTTCTTGAACAATTATTTCTTCGAACTTATGGATTATTGGTCTACTGTTTTTGATGATGTTTTTTCTACAGATTACAATATTTTACAGAAAGTTACATTTTGATTATAATAGAATTTAAATTGTATTTATATGACTTTATAAAGTGAAATATATACGGTTTTCAAAGGAATCAATGTTATGTGATTTTTCTACAACCTCATAATATGAACTCAGTTATTTTGTGAATTTAATATTTTATTTCAGTTCTGGAAATTTATGAGTATATTGAATGAATTCAGATTGGGTTGATTAAAGAAGTTTTCTTGATATAAACGTTTTGATGATAGAATTAAGAGTTTTATTGAAAGATTTTGTATTGATATTCAAATTATGAGTTTCTAGGAATTAGGTGGGATTACTGTGAACCGGCAAATGAGATTTTGTGAATTTGACCAGTTGGGGTCTTGGGGTTGTTTTGTGGAATTATGTCTGGCAGGATACACTAACTCTATAGAGGGGGAATTTGTGTTTTAATGATAATCAACCTAATGATAGGCACTAGTGGATATGTGATAGAACTTGGGAAACGTAAGTATATGCTTTAGGGGTCCAGTCCAACAGATGTGTTCCAGGACTTATGTTGTTCTGTCTCGAGAGGATATTTGGTATGTTCGCATGTCGAGAGTCTGCAGGCCTATTTACGGAACATACAGGTGCATTCTCGTGTCGAGGGTCGACGGTCCTATTCACGGGATGTACTTATGTATCTGCACGTCGAGGGTCGGCATGCCTATTCATGGGGTACACAACAGGGAGGTGATTCTCTGGTTTTTGAGCTATTCTTACATGATTCTTGTGCATCGAGGGTTGTTGGGCCTATTCACAGAGTAATCTGGATCTTGTTTCTATCACCGTAGTAGGATTAGTTGCATAACGAAGGATCTAACCCTATAAAGTGAGAACGATAAGGGCTTGCACGGACCTACGTAGTATGGAATGCATAGAATCCGACAAGTATGCGTTAGAGAGTCATCATATTGCATTTGTGTTTTTTTGACTTGGTTTTATGCATGTTTGTTTTTTGTTTTCCTACACTTGACACTTAGTCTAGTTTCACTAAATGTTTTCATGCTTTATTTATTGTTATTTCATTTCCATTCGTTACTACTGTTGGTATGTGTTGATTATGACTTTATTCTTTATCTTTTATTTATAATATATTTTCTTCATATCACTCACACCATTATGGTTGACCCCTGTAGTTTTGGAGGTTAGGGTTATCTCTAGCCTCATGTTTTACAGGTAGGAACCTATAGCTTGGGATTTGGATGCATGTGGTAGAATGATAATGTGGCTTATGCAAATTGTAAAAGAATGTGTTGTAAAAGAAATTGTAATTCAATGTGTTTGTTTTCTGCTGTGGTTTGTAAAGAATTGGTGTAATGAAAGTTGAAAATTTTATCTGTGTTTGGCTATATTTACTATTACATTGAGGTAGATGCTGAGAATTGTGCCACGTATTTTTGAGATATTATATTGAAAACTCGGGGCGCTACAGTTTTCCCCCATAAGCTTCAAAGAGGAGATACATCCCTGATGGGAGCTACAAAGAGGAGCTCAGCCCCCGAGGGGCTAAGAAAAAGAGTTTTCCCCTGTGAATCTTCGAAGAGGAGCTTCGTCCCCGAGGGAAGCTAGGAAGAGGAGCTTCGCCTCCTAAGAGCTAAGAACATGAGCTCTGCCACCGGGGAGCTATGGTGAGAAGCTTCACCCCCGAAGAGCTATGAAGAGGAGCTTTGCTACCAATGAGCTATGAAGAGGTGCTTCAACCTTGATGGGCTATGAAGTGGAGCTCCGCCTTCGAGGAGCTACAAAAAGGAGCTTCGCCCTGGGGACCTACGAAGAGGAGCTTCAGCTCGAGGAGCTAAGAAGATGAGCTTCGCCATTTGGGGAGTTACAAAGAGGAGCTTTGCCCTTTTGGACCTATGAAGAGGAGCTTCATCCCCGGGGAGCTAAGAAGAGGAGCTTCGACGTCGAGGAGCCACGAAGAGGAGTTCTCCATCGGGGGAGCCACAAAAAAGAGATTCGCTCCCGTGGAGCTACAAAAAGGTGCTTCACATCCGTTTAGGCACCACAAAGCTACGAAAGGAGGTTTGTTTTCATGGAGCTACAAAGTGGAGCATCGCTCTTGAGAGGCCAAGCAACTGGACTGGAAGGTTGACTAGGGTTTCAAGTGTTTTCATCTTGACTTTTGCCGTCTTTGCGTTGCCACCTAGTGAGTTGAGCCAGGGAGTTTAATGGACCTACTCTGGGGAGTAGTTTGGACTCCGAACTTGTGGCTTGGAATTGGAGAGCTCTGGAAGCAACTGTATGGAAGAGTCGGACTCCGAACTTGTTGCTTGGAGTTGAAATGAGTTGTTGGAGTCGCTTAAGCAGCGAGTTGATCACAGAACTCATTATATGGTGTCGATGAACTGTTGGAGGAGCTAGAGCAAGGAGTGGAGCACCGACCTCTTACTTTGAGTTGATGAGTTGTTGATGTTTCGAGTCTTCTTAACATTGATCAAAGTCTTTGGTGTTTGCTAACGTTGTAATGGCTCCATCCCTCTCTTTATTGACAGATCGTCGTGTATACCGGGGGTGGCCTTCGGGATGATGAGCATGCTCAACCTTGCAACAAGTTGTGTGTGACAGAGTTGGAGCTAGTCTGGCTAAACGCATCATTGGTTGGAAGAGATTTTGAGTTTCCCAGTTTATGGAAGGCTTGTCCTAATGTTTCAAGACGTCTTGTGTGTCAGGGCCAAGGACTTCTGGAGAACGGATCTCTAGGGATGCCCAAAGTGAGCGGCTGGGACCTCAAACACGGCTTCTGGAAAGAAGGAGGTGTTAGGTTTCGATGGTAGTCTCAGATCAAATACACAGCAGAAAAATTACACAGAAATATCAAAACCTAGCCATGGATCCATGCGAAAATCCTAAATTGTGTTTAGGAGTTATAACTTGAAGATGGATCTATTGTCTCCAATTAATATCGATTACAACACTGCAATATTGCTGTGCTTCTACAGTATCCACACGAACGGATCAAATCATGTTTTCCCTCACGCCACGGTGCTAGCTGCGAGAAGGGGATGTTCCTTATTATCTCTCCCTCTCACAATTTCTATGACGGCTATGGTTTTCTCATGTAACACTTTTCCACAGATACGTATCATATATATAGCTATAGAAATCAATCCTAAGAGAGTAATGAGGCTGTTGGACTTACAATCTGACTTGGTTCAGATTCGTGTTTGGGCCTTTGAACTTTAATCAGTCCATTTAATCAAATTAAATTTCCAACCAATGTCAGGAGTCCAAGTCTTACTTGGATCCCCAATGAAATTCATCTTACGAATTTAATTTCCAATTTCAATCCATTCTAAGTGTGTGACCCTGTAGGTTCTCGTTACATTAATAGTACTACTAAAATCATATTCTAGTATTGCAAATAGTGACAGTATCTAGAAATATATCACTACTACTCAAGTAACGGAAATGTCAGTGATTAGACATAACATTTTCGTGACCAATGTTACCATGTAGTCTAGTCCCTTTGTCCAAATAACTTAATTAACCACAAGGCATAGAGCATGTCACCCTTGTATAGTTCAATCTTTGGTTTCTTGATATCCGAGTATACTTACTACAACAAATGAGCTCAATATTTCATATTAACTCATTTGAGCATGGCCATACATTTTGTAGTCTCACTCAATCAGGGGCCTATAGATATCGCTCATGTTAGGTAAGATGGACAAATCCTATCTAAGTCACTCACATCCTCTGCATGATTTGTAGTATATCCAATAGTCGACTTTATAATCCCTTTATTAAAGGTAACATTTGACGACATTAAAACGTATAACTTCTCATGTAGAGAACCGAGCGACTTCAAGTCAAAGGAATACATACACCATGGTCACTGTGCGAACCGCGTATGATACTCATGTATCGATCCATGCAGCGTTCTCATGGTGGGTCAGTCCAGTACATTATTACTCTAATATGTACCCATGTGAAGACTTGATATCTCATATCCATGACCTGTGAGATATGGTCATCAGTCTACGCACATACTAAATTCTATGTATTATTGTTGTCCTAATTCACAATAATACATGATTAGAGATATTTAAGAATAGTGTTCAGATTACAACCAATAGGATCTCACAATCAAGTTAATGCACTTGATATCCCATGGTATTGAATCTACTATTCTAAGGACTTTATTATGTTTATTTAATCACAATAAACAACACAAAAAATGAAATGCCTCATATATGAAATAAATATCATGATACAATGTAAACTTATAATGTCAATACACAACTGGCCTCTAGGGCATACACCAACAGGCGGGGGACACTCGTGATCATGAGGCCAAGACTCGTTCTGCGGGGTTGGAACCCCTTTGGGGTAGCTCGGGCGGCCGAGGTGGCTCTTCAATGGTGAAGAAGTGTATCAAGCAGAAAACAACTCTAAACCGAAGTGTCCCACTTCCTCACAGTCGTGAGTGATCGCAGGGGCGAGACCCAATGTGTTTTTCTTTTGGTTTGTGCCAGGAATAAGGAACTTGTGTACACTCCCTACCTTATAGTAGGAAACTGATATGAAGAAAAGGTCTCCCAAGTGTATTTTTCTTGATTCCTGGCTTCTTTATTTTGCGACTCATTGTTTGGAACAAGTCGTGGGAGTAGCCCCAGGGGGGCTGTCCTCCAGGCTTGCTTGAGAAGTTAGCTGGTTGAAGGAGCAATTCAAGTGGTGAGTCAAGCTCCGGACCTGCTTACTAGTGAGTCGTGGAAGCGGTTTCAGCTACGAGTTTGGACTCTGCACGTGCTGTTTGAGAGATAGTGAGTTGTTGGTGTAGCTCAGAAGAGAACCTGAGCACCAAACTCATTGTTAAAGGTTATTGAGCCGCATGAGCAGCTCTAAGGGTGAGCTAGACCTAGATTCAATATGTTTGAGTCAAAGTTTTAGGGATAACCCTAGGAAAGGGCTAGTCTCTGAACTTGTTTGTTGGAAAGTTAACAAATTTTAGGAGTAGTTCGAATGGTTGCTTCGATCCCTGAATTTGCTTGCTTGCAAGTTGTCGGGGTGATTTCGAGCCATGACTGTGAGCTCCGAACATGTTTTCAAGGTCTTTAACGGGTTGCAAGAGCAATTCCGAATGGCGAGCCCTACTCCGAGCTTTCTTGCTTGCAAACTGCTAAAGAAGCATCGAGCCAGGTGTTGGACACCAAACATGTTATTTTAAAACTTCAACAAGTTGTAGGAGCAACTCCGAATAGCGAGTCGTGCTCTGCACTATCTCATTTGCAAGTAACTAAAGTGGATTTGAACCAAGTACTGGAATCCAAACTTGTAGCGCACCGATTTCCATGTACTCTGGAAACTCGTGATTCAACCCAAAATCTTTACTTCAATGAGTACAAAACACAGAAAATCATAGAAAATTAAAACTTTTATTACATTATCATAATGAACAATGTAGTCTTACATAAAATTTACATCATGACTTACACCAATAAATACATTTACATGGTGACTTACACCAATAAATACATTGTACATGGAACTATATCCTTCACTTGGATGCTCCACAACTCGAATCTCCTGCTCTCATGATCAGTCCTGCAAAACTAACTAACTATGGGCACATCAGTTGAATGCAACCGACACAATACGGATGAAACCCGCGATCTCCAAAGTCCTCAACAATCAATATTAAGAAACATGTGAAAGTCAAACCATAAGTGTTGGTGCATGCCATGACCTAGAATCTAAGTACAAAACTCAAATGCACGTGATGCTCTTACTCTAATGCACACTTGATTGGAAACATATGCATCCCGTACTACATACTTCCCAATAAGCTCACGTTCTTCGCTTAATAGGGTCGATCACTTGCCATACATCCTACTCGTGTACTCTTTCTTGTTTCTAACATTCATCTAGTGACTAGTAGAGTCTGCAGTTGTTGTGGTCTATTTCCGCTACTGCAGTTGGATTGTGGTCCTTCTCCACTCTGAATGGCAGTGATCACTCTGTTCATTCAGATCAAGGCCCTTCTCCACTCCGACAAGCTCATTGTCCCTCTCCACTCCCGGTCAGGTCAGTGATCATTCGGCTTCCGCCGTAGCTTTGTCGGAATCATGTTCTTCTCCACTCCTATTCGAACCAAAGTTATTGTGAACATAAGGTGAATTTGTAGGGCTACCCCTTTTCTGCAAAGAGACACAGAGTTTAACTTTTGCTCCCCATTCATATTTATAACTCAGAACATAGAATAAAGCTTAAAGGTCCATCCCCTAAGTTCCGAAAGGACTTGTGACTTACGTCCGCATCCGGCTCTTATCACTAAATCCCATAAATTAACAGTCGAAACAATGATGCATGTGTCCCAGATGAGATGCTGCCGCATGTGTTCCCTTGATTGGTGAGTACACCCCCAGCTAGTGCAGGTCCTTACAACGATATTCACACGATCTTAAGCAACTACAATATGCAATTAGTGAGTTATACTGTATTGGCTCATTAATTTGCTAGCTTTACCCGATTCTAATGGTTCAACTATCACCACTCACCACTTCTAGTTTCTTATCTAGACAGTTAATACCGTACTCCTAGTTCTTACTGTTATCCATCTGCAAGTTAACTTAACTTAATAGGAATAGAGAGTAATAATTGGACACTAGGTGAATCCATCCTAGTCACATATATTAACCAACCGGGTTAAATTGCAACAAGTCTTGTCTAGGGTTCAACCTAGCTTTCTACTCTTGCTAGAAGCTGACCCAAATACACATCACAATATGCAAACATACAAGAATGCATAATCCATATACATACACATGCATAACTGCATTCCATCCAACACCGCATTTACGCATAATAAATTTCTTCCCACACTAGCTTAATTCACACATGTATACGTACTACCTCACATCCACATAAATGCTAAATGCTTTAAATTGCAATGTTATTCTCATAGCTTGTTAATCTATTAAACTTTTTATTCAATACACATATATTTCATTTAGACATTTCATCGTACACCTTACATGCAAACTTTCTCATTCGGGCATTTTGTCAAACACTTCATGTGCAATCTTTCTATGCATAAACTCTATAACAAAAACCCTAATATACATATATATTTTCAACAATTGTGCTATGAAATTTCCTTATTACAAGATCATGAATTTGATGTGCAAAATATAAAATTAATTCCATCTGTCATAATACAAGATTATGAATTTTAACAACAATTCCATGTTTTCTTTTCTAACGATTCCGGTTATGAACTTTAACATACTTCAACATATGACATACACACATCAAAACCCTAATACAATTCTGTATTCTCATACAATTATCTTTTGCAAATATTTTAATTACAAGTTAGGAATCTAACCATATAAATCTAGAATTTAATCTAGTAATTAATCATGCAAATAATCTAAGGTCATCTACTAGCAATTTCCTTCACCTTAGTTTTACTAAACATGCTCTTTAAGCATGCAATAATTCAATTTACTAGAAATTTCCTACTCCTCATGAACTAAACATCATCAAACAAACAACTAAACAACCAAGAAATTAACATACAAGGTTAGGAGAACACCCACCTTATGGTTGGGGAGCACAATACCACACTTGCTATGTCTTGTCCTCCAAGCTTCTTTCTCCTTCTCCTAGCTTGCCTTGCTTCTTTTCTTAATGAAGAGTAGTATAGAAAAGTATGGAATGAGTAGTATAAAATGAAGAGTAGTACGGAATGAGCTTGGTGACTCGTGCTCTCATATGTATATAGGAAGAGAGTATGGAGGTGTTGTCCGGCCATCTAGGGAGGTTGGGGATAGGTGTAGGGTTGTGTGGGTGTGTGTGGGTGTATGTGGGTGGGTGTAGATGATTCTAGGGCTATGCTTAGTCAGCCCCAAATCAAAACCCTCCTAGGGTTAGGGTTACACATAACCCTTCCCAAGGGTACACATACCATCCTTAGGATTTACACATAACCCTTCTAAATTTATAACCCTTTAGCAAGTCAAAATTTGTGGGTTACTCTTGTTCACATTGTAGTATGTACATGACAATGGATCACGTGCCGTCCACCTAATAGATGTGCACGTGTGCATAGCATAAACAAGTTAGTATGGTTGAGTCCTATTAGCTCAATTTAAATTCACTTAAGCTGAGTCCATACCATACAACTCAATTAAGCGAGATAAACTTTTATTAGCACGTGCAACAATATTGATATGCAAAATATTGTTATACCAAAATAATGCAACACTGTTTATATACAAAATACTGTGGTACAAAATAATTATTAACTATTTTGGGAGAACTACATAACTTCCTCCTTAGAATAGTTCGGTCCTCGGAACTATACTAGTGGAGAGGATACACCGGTGGAGAGGTACAAACACCCAAATTATCAATAGTTCAGGAACGAACGTATTACGCAATAGTCTTCAGATTCCCAAGTGTTTTCTGTGACAAACTGATTCCTCCAAGGTGTTTGTCACGTTGTTTACCCATCTGTTCATGCGTGAAAGTCTGTCCGTGTTTCCGAGGCAGCCTGTAGACTCTTCAAGAACCGTGTAGTGAATATGGCATCTCTATTGGAGATTATCAATACAGGGACTTCTTAGAGCTTCACGATCCTCTTGGATGCATACTTCTGCCAACTTCTCCAATGAACATGTACTGTTTGTTTCCAGAAAGCATCGGTTTGATCATCTTCCATTCAATTGAGTCAACATTCCTTGGACTTCTAGATAGCTCCGTGATGAAGAACTGCGTTGATATTCTTCCTCCGTTGTCCTAGAATGGGTAACGACCGTAGTAGTCTTCCAACTTCTGGATTTATGCCTTGATCTTTGATCTTTTGACACGTGAGTATTCTAGCCACGAGGTCAGTAACGTTTCACTTCTTTTCTGCCCACTGGTGATGCTGCTTCATGCCTCGATACATCTTCTGTGAGTCGGTGGCCACTCCCTCCTTAGAAAGAAAACAAAGCCAAGAAAAGCAGCTTTAGTCTTTCAGATTTGCAATTGCATAACTCAGTCAGTATGGAAACTTTGATAAGATGATACTTTTGAGGCTCTGTAAGAGCAGATTTTGAGAAAGTGTTCTATTAGGAAATTGTAGTAGACATATAGAGCTTTCCAACAAGCCTTATTTGAAGAAATGTCTGTGAGTATATTATTAAATATGTTTTTTGCAAGATTGGACAGAAACCAGGTTTTGAGTTGAAGGTTATGTTTGAGTAAGGCTTAGTGTGTGGTTCTGTATACCTGAGAGTAATGTCTGTTTTAGTGTAACGCCCCGAATTCCAAAAATACACTGAATTCGAGATTCCACAGGATCTTTACACTTCTTTCGTACAATTTTACAAGGAAATTAAAACTTTTCACTTTACATCAGAGTTACAAGAAGTCTTTACACTTTACATTTTACAGCGGAAGCAAATTTACAACATTTAAAATGTACATCAATATTTGAATAATCTCTAAGCATCTGTGCTTCTTTAATCTTTATCATGCCTCTTATCCTGCATACAAAATTGTGGGTACGTCAGTTTATTCAACGGACAAACATTATACACGGCCATCCTCTCTATGCCGGAAATAGTATAACTGATTTTCCATATTTAACAAACACAAACTTGTCACATATCAAACTAAAGGGAATACCCTATTGATGTCGTGTTGTGATTGTGCACTTAGTCCTTAATGCAATTATTTATATTATATGACACTAATGCACACTTGTTCAGATTCTATGCATCCCATACTACATAGGTCCGAGGGCAAGACTCTTAATCGTTCTTCATCTTGTAGGGTTCAATCCCTCGTAATCTACTACTGTAACTACGGTAAGTATCCTAGATGATCTATGAGTACAAGCTCGTGTACAGAAAACCTAGAGGGGAATCCCACGCCATATCTTGATGCATCAAGCATGCATTCTGTGGCAATTCAGCCTCCTTCATGGCACACGATCATCTTGCAGTCACCAAACATTCCACAAGCGTCGCCAAGATCCCGATCTTCTGGAGTAGTGCCCACGCCATGCCTTGACGCATCAAGCATGCATTCTGTGGATCACACCCACATTGTAGACTCGATGCCCTCATACTTGTGTTTTTCTTTCACTTTCATCACCTCTTCACTATGTACTAAATCCTTAAATTTAATGAAATCATGAACAAAATCAATCTCTTAGAGTTAGCCCTCTCACTACTACCGATCTTATTTCTTTCATTTCACAATGACCCAAACTAGTCTTTTCAATATCAATAATCATAATTCATCACTTTTACTTGCCGGTGTGAGTTTTGGCTATACTTTAATTTTCAATTTCAATTCACAATTCATATGTTTGAGTTTTCATGCTCAGTAACATTCTTTTTTCCAATCACATGATTTCTAAATTATTCATGAGTCCATAACCATACATGGAATTCAATTATCATGCATGCATTTCATCAAAATATTTATTTCCACAGAAAAATCGTATCACCAATTATATGGTCAAAATGAATATTCACAACTCATAATTATCACACTATTCTTCAATAAGAATAATTCATACCACTTCACTTCATATATTTTCTTTCTTATTTATATTTCCTTTCTAGCACTTTATTTTAAGTTCTTTTGCAAAGTACAACTTTCACCAAAATATAAGTGTAGAACCAAAGTTCCAATTACACCTTTGTTCTCAAAAATATACTCTATTTCATTTTAATAAATCCCAATTTATTTTTCATAAGTCCCACGTAATTTTAGAATAATAATAATATTTTTTTCATAATTTTTAAACATCAAAAATCCACCAAAAATCATTTTTTTCCAAAAAGTTTAATACTGGCCGAGACCAGGATTCGAACCAACAACACAAGGAAACAAGCCGCATGCTCTGACCACTAGGCCGATCGCGCCAATCGATATAAAGGGGATTAAGAGCTTTAAATGCTCTCGGCTGAAGCTTAATTAATTTTTTAAATGCGCAACAAAATATATGGTGCTAACAAGAATCGAACCATCGACATGTGAGAACCCAACCGCACACTGTAGCGATTAGAAGCCTCCCGACCACTTGAGCTATAGGCTCAAGTTGTCTCAATACAACTTGCATTTTAATTAAATCAACCCTCTGTCTAATAGCACATTTCAATGTTTCAAAAGCTCTCATTTGAGTTTTGCTTTTACTAAACTTACTGTAAATTTCCAGATTAATTATTCCCATAATAATTTATACTCCAGTAATTTAAAAATAATTTTTCCAATAATTAAACACATATTTTGCATACAATTAGTTTAAATTGTATGCTACTACTACCACATTTCCTTTTCGACATTTCTTATCCAATTTTAACATCAATATTCTCTATATCAATTCCCTGTTTATATTCATTCCACAAACCCACAAAATATATTTTAAGTCATTCATTACAACACTATCACAAAAGGTTCATTCAAGCACATAAAATAATATTTTCATCTACTAACATTTGCATATAGTTTTTGAAGCTAACAATGAATTTTTCTTCAAGCAATCCATAGCTATAATTATTTTCCATCACATACAAGCCATTTATCAACATTCCAATCAACTAATAAGCCATTTTTCCAATTAAAATGTGCTCTTATTAATCTTTTTCATGCATTAATATTTCAATTCAATCTTAGCATGCTTTCTAATTAGAAACATGGAAAATAACCCACCTTAATTAGAGAGAAATACAATTGCAACACCTCTTAAAAGTCCTTGCTAAAAGTGCGTTCCTCCTCCTCCTCCTCGATGTGCACCCAAACCTTCCAAAATGCCAACCCGAGCTCCTTGATGCCGGCCTTCCCTTTCTTGGTGCAAACACAACTCACAACTCTCAATCTTTTAACTCACTTACTATACTACTAACAATGTATTTTATACTATAGGTTGTGGAGAAATAAAGAGTACAAAAATAACTAGGCTAGGGGGGGTATTTATACTAAAATTTGGAGTGAATGGAAGGCTAGGATGAAACTAGGAGTTAGAAATAAAAGGCTAGGATTCAAGGGGGAGTTATGGTAACCAACCATCATCAAGCAACCACCACCCATGACTCCATTCAAATTTCCCTTTTCCCTCCATGTCAAAACTGGCCTCACATGGTGCATTTGCATGTGTACGTGCAATGCACGTGCATGCATTAGTCCTCCATTTAAAAAAAGTTGTACATTATATTTTCTATAAAAATAATCTTTAAAAGATTATCTACATTACAAGTTGTAATTAAAATAAAAATAACTCATGGGATTTAATTAATGGGCCAAAATAATAGTTTTATATAAAGAAATTAAATAAATTAGATTTGGGCTAGAAAGAAAGGCTTATGTTTATTTAAAGAAAAATGGGCCTTTATAAAAATAATTAAAGAACACATATACATATATATATATATATACATATATTCATCATCCATAATGAAAATAATTATAAGATTTCATTCTACAAAAATTGCACGTGCACACTACGTGCAAAATAAATTAATAATTTTCATAAATGAAAATCGGGGCATTACAACTCTCCCTCCTTAGAATAGTTCCGTCCCCGGAACTACAGTCAAGAGCGAGAAACAAAACACTCACAACAAGCACAAGAAAAATACAAAAATACAAATCAAGCAAAAAGCTCAGGATAATCTTTCAACATCCTCTCCTCAGACTCCCAAGTCGCCTCTTCAACCAAATGGTTCCTCCAGACTACCTTGACCATCGGTATCGTCTTATTCCTCAAGACTTTCTCTCGACGATCAACAATTTCGACAGGAGACTCGATGTAGTTGAGATCCAAATGCAAACCTTCCGGCACTTCAGGTAAATGATGACTCGGATCTGGAATATAACCTCTCAGACTAGACACATGAAAGACATTGTGCACCTGAGATAACTCTTCCGGTAATTCAAGCCGGTAAGCAGTTTTCCCGATTCTTTTCAATATCTTGTACGGGCCTATAAACCTCGGGGCTAACTTCCCGCCTTTGCCAAATCGAATCACACCTTTACTGGGCGATACTTTCAGAAAGACGAAGTCACCTTTCTCAAACTCAAGGTCCCTTCTCCGGTTGTTTGCATAGCTTTTCTGCCTGCTCTGAGCTTCTACCAACCTTTTCCTGATTAGATCAATCTTTTCAGACGTTTGCTGCACAAGCTCAGGCCCAAACAATTAACGCTCCCCAACTTCAAACCAACAAACAGGTGTCCTGCACTTCCTGCCATACAGAGCTTCGTACGGCACCATCCCGATGCTAGTCTGAAAACTATTGTTGTAGGCAAACTCTACCAAAGGTAAATGCCTTTCCCAACTGCCTCCAAAGTCTAGTATACAGCGCCGAAGCATATCCTCAAGAATACGGTTGACTCTCTTGGTCTGCCAATCGGTTTGCGGATGAAAAGCAGTGCTGAAATCTGTCTTGGTACCTAAAGCTGTCTGAAGACTCCTCCAGAAATGCGCAGTAAACTGCGCATCTCGATCAGACACAATAGTTGACGGAACACCATGAAGCCTGACGATCTCGCCAACATACAACTCAGCTAACTTGTCCATCGAAGCAGTGAGTTTCGTCGCCAAAAAGTGAGCAGACTTGGTTAGTTGATCGACTATAACCCAAATCACATCATTGCCTTTAGGACTCTTGGGCAATCCCGTACTGAAATCCATACTGATGCTATCCCACTTTCATTCCGGAATAGGTAATGGTTGTAATAGACCTCCGGGTCTCTGATTCTCGGCTTTGACTTGCTGACAAACCTCACACATCGCCACAAACTCAGCCACATCCCACTTCAAACCTGACCACCAGAAATGCAGTTTGATGTCTCTGTACATCTTAGTACTTCCAGGATGTACCGACAAAAGAGTAGCATGCGCCTCCTGAAGAATACTCTCTTTTAGGTCCGCCTGATTTGGAACACATAGTCTATCTCCGAACCACAGCACTCCATCCCTGATTTAAAATCCGGGCAACCTGCCAGCACCAACCTGCTCTTTCATCTCCAAGATATCACCATCAACCTCCTAACTTGCAATGATCCTTCCATTTAGTGTAGGCTGAAACCTCAACTGAGCTAAAAATGCTCCCAATCCTTGCAAGACAACTTCAATTCCTGCTCGATCCAATTCCTCAATCAGATGCTTCCGAGTTGTAATCAAACTGGATAAACTGCTCTTGCGACTAAGTGCATCAGCAACAACATTAGCTTTCCCAGGATGATACTTGATCTCAGGTCGCATGTCCTCAAGCACTTCCAACCATCTCCGCTGCCTCAAATTCTGATCCTTCTGCTGGTATATATACTTCAAAATCTTGTGGTCCGTGTACATGTTCAATTTCTCACCGTACACGTAGTGTATCCATTGCTTTAAAGCAAAGATAATCGCGGCCAACTCCAGATCATGAGTCGGGTAATTCTTCTCATGCGGTCTTAGTTGCCTAGACCCACAAGCGATTACTCTTCTTCTTGTATTAAGACACAACCAAGCCCACAATGTGAAGCATCGCTGTAAACATCATACTCAACACCTGCTCTAGGCAAAGTCAAAATAGGTGCAGTAGTCAGCTTCTCTTTCAACTCCTGAAAGCTTGCCTTACATTGCTCAGTCCACTTGAAGTTCACATTCTTCTTGGTCAAACTAGTAAGCGGTACGGCTAACTGAGCATAACCTTGAATGAATCTCCTGTAGTATCCAGTCATTCCGAGAAAACTTCTGACTTCCTTTACTGTAGTAGGCCTAGCCCAATCTCTCACTGCCTCTATCTTCTGAGGGTCAGTTGCCACTCCCTCCTTAGAAAGGATGTGACCTAGGAACGCCACTTCAGATTTCCAGAAATTGCACTTGGATAGCTTGGCATACAAATCCTGCTCTTCTAGCTTCTTCAAAACTACTGCCAGATGCTCGGTGTGCTCCTCCTCTGACTTGGAGTACACGAGGATATCGTCGATAAACACCACGACGAAAGAATCAATGAATGGCCTCAGAACTCTGTTCATCAAATCCATGAAGATTGCGGGTGCATTCGTCACTCCAGATGGCATAACTAAGAATTCGTAATGCCCATGTCGAGTTCTAAATGCAGTTTTGTGCACATCTTTGGCTTTCACTCGAACTTGGTGATATCCTGATCGAAGATCTATTTTGGAGAAAATAACTGCTCCTTGTAGACGATCGAACAACTCATCAATTCGGGGAATAGAATACCTATTCTGAACAGTGACTTTATTCAGCTCCCGGTAATCGATACACATTCTCATTAAACCATCCTTCTTCTTTACCAAAAGCACTGGTGCTCCCCAAGGTGACGCACTAGGTTGAATAAAACCTTTCTCCAACAGTTCCTCAATCTGCCGTTTGACCTCATCCTGATCCACTGGAGCCATCCTATACGGTGCCTTAGAAATGGGTGCACTTCCCGGTTGAACAGTGATGCTGAACTCTACATCACGATGCGGGGGTAACCCAGGAAAATCATCCAAGAACACGGTCGGATAGTCCCGAACCACAGGAATCCCTTGCACTTCCCTAGGAATCTCTTCCTTGCGGATAGCTTCCACCAGCCTAGAACACTTCTTCTTCCCTTGGAAAGTGACTTCAGGTCCACCTGGAGCCTTCACTATTACCGTCTTGGTCTTACACTCGATGCTTGCACTGTACACCGACATCCAATCAATGCCAATGATAACATCGACTCCCAAGATAATCTGCTCGATTAGATCAATTCCGAAGATTCTGAACAACATGAAACTGCACCATGTCTGCTTCCGTGGCTACCGCGCTCTTGACCAACTTGTCAAACATTCTGATACCAAGAGGTATCATCCGGGACCTCCAGCTCAGCCTCAATCCATGCTCGAACTTACGAGCCTTCTTCGCCTCATCCATTACCAGTTCGGGAGCAAACCTAGAGAGCTGAGTAAATTTAGTCTCATACTCCCTAACTGACATGCCACCTTACTGTAGTGATAGAAACTCCATAGCCTTCTTCTCTTGGACGTCGGAGGGGAAATAGTGACTGCGGAATTCCTCCAAAAATTCCTCCCAGCCAAGAACTATACCTCCCATTGTCCGCTTCATCGACTGCCACTAAACCGCCACATCCTTCTCAAGTTGCAGAGTCGCCAACTTCACCTTGCTGCCCTCAGGGGTCTCTAGCACTTCGAAGATCGTCTCTACCTGAAGAATCCAGTTGTCAGCCGCATTAGGGTCTAACTTCCCTTCGAATACAGGTTGTTTCATTCGCTTGAACGATTCCACGAGTTTGATTGCTTCGGGCACCGGATTCACAGGTACCCTCCCTTGGTTCTGATTCATGGCCACGGTATTGAGTGTCTGATAGACCCTCGCAAGTTCCATTTCCAAGTCCAGACCTTCACCATTTCTAATTCCTCTTCTAGCCATATTCTGATGCAAAAGATCTATTAAATTCGAAGTATAGGACATGAATTTTAAATCAACTTGCATTTCATTAAATTCCAAACTTTATACATTCGAATTGAAAAAATTTCTTGACATCAGAATGAAAACAGTAGAAGCTACAACAGTCTTACTCCTACGGTTTCTCTTTGCTTCTCGAAGTTCTCCCCGTAGTTCATCAACTTCTTCCTTCAGCACATCGGTCATATTCTTCCTCTTCTCGAGTTCCCATACACGATGACTGAGAACTGCAAAGTCGTCCTTACGCTTTGCCAACTGAGCCTCCAATAGTCCAACTTTCTCCCGCAGTGTTTCTACCTGCCTCTGAAGAGATATCACAAGACTACTTGGAACTGGTTCTTCTTCTTCGTCAGAAGAGTCATCAGATGAATGCAGAGGTGGGGTGGTCTCTCAGGATTCAGGTCATTCTTCTCCGTCAGAATCTGCTTGCCCTGAGTAGTACTCTTCCTCGGAATCTGCTTGTCCAGGATAGTACTCTTCCTCGATAATATGCCAATTGTCGTCTCCAGCAGGGTCGAAGTGATCAGCCATCTTAGAAATAGGAAGGAAGAAGCATAAGTCATAGAGCAACACAAATGTAAGTAACTTACATTTAAATCTCTAGACTCAATCACGCACTCTAATGTCCACTTCTAAGGTGTCGTTCCTTATAAATTTGTACAAGTGTGAAGCGTGACTCTAATACCACTCTGTAATGCCCCGAATTCCAAAAATACACTGAATTCGAGATTCCACAGGATCTTTACACTTCTTTCGTACAATTTTACAAGGAAATTAAAAGTTTTCACTTTACATCAGAGTTACAAGAAGTCTTTACACTTTACATTTTACAGCAGAAACAAATTTACAACATTTAAAATGTACATCAACATTTGAATAATCTCTAAGCATCTGTGCTTCTTTAATCTTTATCATGCCTCTTATCCAGCATACAAAACTGTGGGTACGTCAGTTTATTCAACCGACGAACATTATACACGGCCATCCTCTCTATGCCGAAAATAGTATAACTGGTTTTCCATATTTAACAAACACAAACTTGTCACATATCAAACTAAAGAGAATACCCTATTGATGTCGTGTTGTGATTGTGCACTTAGTCCTTAATGCAATTATTTATATTATATGACACTAATGCACACTTGTTCGGATTCTATGCATCCCATACTACATAGGTCCGAGGGCAAGCCTCTTAATCGTTCTTCAACTAGTAGGGTTCAATCCCTCGTCATGACTTAATCTACTACTGTAACTACGGTAAGTATCCTAGATGATCTATGAGTACAAGCTCATGTACAGAAAACCTGGAGGGGAATCCCACGCCATGTCTTGACGCATCAAGCATGCATTCTGTGGCAATTCAGCCTCCTTCATGGCACACGATCATCTTGCAGTCACCAAACATCCCACAAGCGTCGCCAAGATACCGATCTTCTGGAGTAGTGCCCACGACATGTCTTGACGCATCAAGCATGCATTCTGTGGATCACACCCACATCGTAGACTCGAGACCCTCATACTTGTGTTTTTCTCTCACTTTCATCATCTCTTCACTATGTACTAAATCCTTAAATTTAATGAAATCATGAACAAAATCAATCTCTTAGAGTTAGCCCTCTCACTACTACCGGTCTTATTTCTTTCATTTCACAATGACCCAAACTGGTCTTTTAAATATCAATAATCATAATTCATCACTTTCACTTGCCGGTGTGAGTTTTGGCTACACTCTAATTTTTAATTTCAATTCACAATTCATATGTTTGAGTTTTCATGCTCAATAACATTCTCTTTTCCAATCACATGATTTCTAAATTATTCATGAGTCCATAACCATACATGGAATTCAATTATCATGCATGCATTTCATCAAAATATTTATTTCCACAGTAAAATCGTATCACCAATTATATGGTCAAAATGAATATTCACAACTCATAATTATCACATTATTCTTCAATAAGAATAATTCATACAACTTCACTTCATATATTTTCTTTCTTATTTATATTTCCTTTCTAGCACTTTATTTTAAGTTCTTTTGCAAAGTACAACTTTCGCCAAAATATAAGTGTAGAACCCAAGTTCCAATTACACCTTTGTTCTCAAAAATATACTATTTCATTTTAATAAATCCCAATTTATTTTTCATAAGTCCTACATAATTTTAGAATAATAATAATATTTTTTTCATAATTTTTAAACATTAAAAATCCACCAAAAATCATTTTTTCCCAAAAGTTTAATACTGGCCGAGACCAGGATTCGAACCAACAACCACGCTCTGACCACTAGGCCGATCGCGCCAATCGATATAAAGGGGATTAAGAGCTTTAAATGCTCTCGGCTGAAGCTTAATTAATTTTTTAAATGCGCAACAAAATATATGGTGCTAACAAGAATCGAACCATCGTCCCGTGAGAACCCAACCGCACACTGTAGCGATTAGAAGCCTCCCGACCACTTGAGCTATAGTTGTCTCAAGTTGTCTCAATACAACTTGCATTTTAATTAAATCAACCCTCTGTCTAATAGCACATTTCTATGTTTCAAAAGTTCTCATTTGAGTTTTGCTTTTACTAAACTTACTGTAAATTTCCAGATTAATTATTCCCATAATAATTTATACTCCAGTAATTTAAAAATAATTTTTCCAATAATTAAACACATATTTTGCATACAATTAGTTTAAATTGTATGCTACTACTACCACAATTCCTTTTCGACATTTCTTATCCAATTTTAACATCAATATTCTCTATATCAATTCCCTATTTATATTCATTCCACAAACCCACAAAATATATTTTAAGTCATTCATTACAACACTATCACAAAAGGTTCATTCAAGCACATAAAACAATATTTTCATCTACTAACATTTGCAAATAGTTTTTGATGCTAACAATGAATTTTTCTTCAAGTTATCCATAGCTATAATTATTTTACACACAACTTAAGTTTGATGATGGAATCACATACAAGCCATTTATCAACATTCCAATCAACTAATAAGCCATTTTTCAAATTAAAATGTGCTCTTATTAATCTTTTTCATGCATTAATATTTCAATTCAATCTTAGCATGCATTCTAATTAGAAACATGGAAAATAACCCACCTTAATTAGAGAGAAATATAATTGCAACACTTCCTAAAAGTCCTTGCCAAAAGTGCGTTCCTCCTCCTCCTCGATGTGCACCCAAACCTTCCAAAATGCCAACCCGAGCTCCTTGATGTTGGCCTTCCCTTTCTTGGTGCAAACACAACTCACAACTCTCAATCTTTTAACTCACTTACTATACTACTAACAATATATTTTATACTATAGGTTGTGGAGAAATAAATAGTACAAAAATAGCTAGGCTAGGAGGGGGGGGGGTATTTATACTAAAATTTGGAGTGAATGGAAGGCTAGGATCAAACTAGGAGTTAGAAATAAAAGGCTAGGATTCAAGGGGGAGTTATGGTAACCAACCATGATCAAGCAACCACCACCCATGACTCCATTCAAATTTCCCTTTTCCCCCCAGGTCAAAACTGGCCTCACATGGTGCATTTGCACGTGCATTCATTAGTCCTCCATTTAAAAAAAGTTGTACATTATATTTTCTATAAAAATAATCTTTAAAAGATGTTCTACATTACAAGTTGTAATTAAAATAAAAATAACTCATGGGCTTTAATTAATGGGCCAAAATAATAGTTTTATGTAAAGAAATTAAATAAGTTTGATTTGGGCTAGAAAGAAAGGCTTATGTTTATTTGAAGAAAAATGGGCCTTTATAAAAATAATTAAAGAGCACATATACATATATATATATATATATATATATATATATATATATATATATATACATATATTCATCATCCATAATGATAATAATTATAAGATTTCATACTACAAAAATTGCACGTGCACACTACATGCAAAATAAATAAATAATTTTCATAAATGAAAATCGGGGCATTACATTTAGGGTGATCAAATGATATATTTTTGATTGGTGATCAACTAGGAAGTTGTATAGGACATTTACAACTTTCCACATAACCTATATTGGTATCATTCTGATGAGCAGGTGAAGTTTTATTCTATCGGTAAGGTGCAGCCAGTGTACAAAAGGTACACAGGCTGAGGCTTATGTGGCTATTTTGAGGACTGAGATGACTAAATATGAGGTGGAGATCAAATATAGAGTTGTAGCCTAGGTCTTTACCTTTCCAGATTGGGCTTGAACACCCAAATCTAAGTTGTATTGTGGGAGTCATGATCTTTTTAAGTTTCAGGCAGAACTCTATTAGTGGTTTAGTCATGGTTTTGGCTAAGTGTCGAGAGAGACTTTCCCCTCGTGTACATAAGAGTTGATGACTCGCTGTTTGGGGATTAATGGTGTCTTTTGCTAGTCCTGTTTGTGATGACTCCTGTGGAGGATTGTTGTGACTCAAGTTAGTCACTAGGTTAGGATGATACCCTACGTCTATCGACCCTACATGTGAACTTCCACTGAGGCGTTGGACGTCCTAGTTGGTGTCGTCGAGTGATATTCATGCCGGTTAAGGATGAACGCGGGCCATGGTGAGGTATGACTCCAAGCTAGGGGAAGTGGCGAGCGGGACTTGTGTCGCCAGGGCCAGTAGTCGATGGACAGAGTTGGAAGCAATCTTTTACCTGGATGGTTAGAGTGAGTCTTGGATTATAGTGATGTATTAGGGGTGTGTACATTGCATTAGTACTAGCAGACTATAGTTGAGTGTTGTACTTTTCCTGTCGTAAATATACGAATTCAGTTCTCAGGTTCTAAGTTCGCGGTCCCATATCTCGATCTGTTAATTCCCAAAGAAGTCGGGGTAAGGAACGGGAGGAGCTCCTGTGGATAGGGAGATTTGACCCTCAAGGCCGTCATGTTCCTATACGCGTGGGTTTTGTTCTATATATGAATTATTGACGTCATTGGGTATATGGCCTTGTACCGGAAGGTTATTGGGTACCTGGTTTTGTACCGGAAGGTTTAACACGGCTTTTTGAGTGAGGTCCGTGCGTGGGTACTAAGTGGAAAACACAACCACAACTTCCGGGACTGCAGTACAGGACTAGACCGAAAGACTGCAACCTCCTCAGACACGAAAATCTATTGGGAACAGGTTGAGTATAAGAGTAGGATGCATGGCGAGGGTGAATCCCTGAATTGTGGAGAAAGACGGCTAGATTTGGGGGCATATGTAGTATGGGATGCATTCGTTTCCAAAGTCTTGATTGCATTAGCATTGGGCATGTGTTTAGTGAATCTATCTGTAGGATCATTGCATACAACAACACTATAACCCGAATCCATTAACCCCCTAGTTTGTCACATCACCTTTTCTCTTTTGCGTAAAATTATGGTTGTGATTGTTAGTTTGGAGATCGCTGTTATTTGCTTCAGTCAAAATACTGACGTTCCCCACCTTGTAGGTATCCGGAGCCGATTCACAGGTACAGCAGAGTTCGAGTTGGTCCAAGCATCCAAGGGACATATTCAAGTGTTATTATATTGTTGTAATCTTGTACATTTTATTTACATATTGTAACACTTGTAAATGTAACATTTATATGGAATAAAATTTTTAATTTTCCTGTATTTTTCTGTGATTGTGGCTATTTTGAAGTTTGACTCCTAGACTAGGGTCTCAGATTTCTAGTTTGGGGATCTGGGGCGCTACAAGTATATCCAATAGTCAACTTTATAATCACCTTTTCATGGGCTACGTTTGATGACATTAAAATATATAACTTCTCATGTTGGAAACCATAGTGACTTCATGTCAAAGGACTGCATACACTATGGTCACTGTGAGAATCACTTATGACACTCACGTAACGATCCATACAACGTTCTCATGGTGGGTCTGTCTAGTACATTATTACTCTAATATGTACCCATATGAAGACTTGATATCTCATATCCATGACCCGTGAGATATGGTCATCAATCTACGCACGTACTCTATGTATTATTGTTGTCCTAATTCACAATAATACTTGACTAGGGATATTTAAGAATAGTGTTCCGATTACAACCAATAGGATCTCACAATCAAGTCATGCACCTGATATCTCATGGTATAGAACCTACTATTCTAAGGACTTTATTATGTTCATTTAATCATAATAAACAACACAATAAATGAGATGCATCATATATAAAATAAATATCATGATACAATGTAAACTGGTAATGTCAATATACAACTGGCCTCTAGAGCATACACCAGCATTCAAAACCCTCATGATAATTCACAGTGCCTCGGATGCGTTGCTCTATCGCACGTTCCCCACCACGTTATGGGGCTCCGCGTGAGAGTGGCACTCCAGACTAGACCCAAATTCTATTTTTTCCTCGACTAGCTCAAGTAGAGCTTCCTCGCCCACTTTGTGACTAGCCGAAAGGCCGAAAGAGGAGCGCCTCCCTGCTCGATCTAAAAACAGAAGGATGGCGAATCCCTCAGTGACTTTGGCCAGAAGTTCACCACGGAAGCCAGGTCCGTCTCCTCCCTCGACGTAGGGGTCGCAGTGGCTGCCTTTAGGCACAACGTCCAACACATCCTCTTGAAGACTTCCTTGGTTAAGAATTCTCCCTCAGATTTTCCAGACCTCTTCTTCGATGTGAGAAATACATCTGAGCCGAAGAAGCCTTAAACCTCGGAGTTATGAAAGAATCCCCCGCCAAGGGGAAAATAATCATGGATAGCTCTGAAGCACGAAAAAAATTCTAGAAGGATACCTCCGGGCAGAGACGCCCTCCCACAGTGCCCCGATTTGAGAAGTTCACTCTGCTCAATGCAAGGGTCTCCGCTATCCCTGTATCCCCTGTTTTCTGTATTTGTATTTCTTCTGTATTTTATTCATTGTACTCTGTTTATCAAATTCAGAATCCTATATATGTTTCTATCTCTAATAAAATTTACTTTTGATTTTGACTCAATTTTGTGCCAAATCTGTTTCATTTGCATTGTTTCTATCAACGCTAAATTGTTATTCTCCTTGGTGAATTGACTAATTCAATTCATCTATTTTATATAGCCTAATTATTTTATTATTTGACTCATTCTCCTATTGGATCCTATTCAAACCCTACCCATTAACCCAATAACCCTATATATATATAACCCTAATACACCCTAATCCTAGCTAACCCTACCCCCCTAGTTACTGTGTAACCCCTGCCGCTCTAACCCATCCTCTACCTCCCGATCTCTCCCTCTCTCCTGTCTGCATCCCGTCGAACCCAACCGCTTGATCCTCATTGATCACCACCATTGCCATCACCCTCCTAAACCCATCCTCCCGTCCACCTGCACCCTGCCTTTCCTCGCCCAACCCCGTCGATAGCATACCCCATCATCGCTGTCTTCGTCGATCGACTACCGAGTCGATCACTCCCTCAACGGCCACCACAATCCTCACACTCGTCGAGCCATCTTCTCCACTACAAACCACCCGAAGGACCCACTCCAGTCTATGTCGCCTTCATCCCCCCACTGCCGTCACGGTCACTGCTGAAGCCCTGCAGCAAGCTTCCCTTACTGTCGTCGACTGCCCTCATCCACCGTAGCCATAGTCGAAGCCACCCACCATCCACCAGTGCATCACCCACATCAGGGGAGATTTTTGATCATTTGAATCTTGACCGTCTGATCCCTTGATCATCATCATCATCATCATCATCATCATCAAGCTCTTGGATTCTCAACCTTCTGATCTCTTGATCTTGATCGTCATCAAGATCCGTGCCAGATGTGATCCATCCGATCTTGATCATCATCTAGTTCATCATCCAATCAAGGCAAGTAACTTGTACAAATTTTCGTGTTCCTCGTGCAAGCATAAATACCGCAAGTAGATCTTCACTATAACTTGTTCTTTATGTTCTTATTCATTGATAATCTTAGTTCTATTCATTGATTTGCTTCTATCAACCCCATAGTCAAAAAGTGTTCCCAAACACTTCATTATTATATCCGTCACACAAACACTATGTAGCTCTAGGAAATTTCTCTATATGAATGCATGTTGTAGGTGTTTGGTTGTGTGTTAAGCATGTGAATGTTGTCTTCTTTATTAATGAGTTGAAAATACACGTTACTTGCTGATTTGATACTTGTTACACCCTGATTTACACCATACATTAACCCAATTCCATTATAAATCCTAATCATTAGTTATAACCCCTGCAAAAAGTATCTTTATATACTGCTGTCCTGATTTTTCTGATGATTTCGACCCTGTTAACGACAAAATTTGGAATTAATATCTGAATATGAATTGTAGCCCCATGTGTCTAGTTTACATCTCTTTTGATGGAATCGAATTCCAAATTATATTTTTTGAGTTATGGCTATTTTAGTGCTGTTGGGTCTGCATTTTCAGATTCATAATTTCACTGCATCACCTCGCTTTAAAATTTAATTTGAGTATGGTATCTATAATATAATAAGATGAAATTTACCTCGCTGAGACTAGACATGTCAGGGGACCCCCCTAAATTTTCCTGGATTTATTTATTGAGTTTTTAGACCTCTTTCATGCATGTAAACACAACTTTAAGAATTCTGGCTGAACATGAAATCTGCGTAAAATGCTGTTTTGAACTCAGTTGCTGTAGGTTTTATATATTATGTTTATATGCGCTGAAACCGATAGAGTGTCTAGCTTCTTGAAATTCTGACGGATCTAGATTTGCATTCCTGTATCAACGGAAATCTCAATTTTGGTGCAGCAGCATCCTGCTGTCTAGAATTGGAATTCTTGTCGTTTTCGTTAATTATAAATTGTGTTGACACTCGAATATGCTTCCTACCTAGCCTGAACTTATTCCGTGTTTTCTATCATGTTTACTTATCCTGTTTGTGGACTTTCATGCCTGTTTTGATAATAATAATAAGTAACAAGCCGGGGTTTAAGGGAAAGACCTTAGTAGTTGACAATATAGGTAAGTGTACTCAGAAGGGGGCCCATGTTTCCCACATGTTGCTTGGTTCATGAACTTGTTATATCATTAGTGCTTTCATGAACTCATTACTTGGTTCATAAACTTGTTATATCATTAGTGCACTCATTAACTCATTACTTGGTTCATGAACTTGTTATATCATTAGTGCATTCATGAACTCATTACTTGGTTCTGTTAGATCCTGTAGGCTAAGCAACAAACACTAGAGGGGGGGTGAATAGTGTTTATTAAAAAATAAATTGCGGAATAGATAATTTCTCTCGGCACAGTCGACTTAGTGGGGAACCAGTCGACTGATATAGCCAAATAAAAAGAAACTTGAACTCTCGATGCAGTCGACTTATAGATAAGGCAGGCGACTGATGAAGTAAAAAGTATAACTAATACGAGACTGATCAGTCGACTGATACAAAGCTGAGTCGACTGGCCAGACAAGTTTTGCAGAACTTAAGTTAACAAAAGTAAATGCAATCACAAGATAATCAATCATAGAGTACACAAGATATATCCTGGTTCGGTCCTCCCGACCTACATCCAGTCCCCAAGCAACCCACTTGAGATTTCCACTATTCTTGAAAAATTACAAGAATACCCTACGGCGTTTCGACAACAACCTTGTCTAACCCGTAGTCCTTTCTCTCAACCAGAGAAAGCAGACCCACTCTTCAACCAAGAGTGAAAAGACACCGACTCTACAACCAAGAGTCAAAAACACTCTCCAACCGAGAGCAAAAGTACAAAAGGAATTTTACAATCAACCTATAGCCTTGTTGTAGTATGTGTTGATGCACGTGGCTAAAAGAATAGGTTGACTTCTATACTCAGTCCAAGGCGAATTCAATGCTATATTGGACTGAATGTAGAGAACCAAAGTGTGTGAACTTGAAAGCTTTGTTCTTTACAGAAAATCACTTAATTTGTTTTTCTCAAGAGTGTTCGGATGTATGTAAGAAATCAAGTAAGTTTTTCTGTTTGAGAAGAAACTCTATATAAAGAGTTTTGATCTTCTGAACGTTGGAAAGCAGTTACATAACTGTCAACCAACGGATCAGACCGTTTGAGTTTGAAAAAGTTCGTTTTTGAAAATCAGAAAACGGTCAAAAACTCTCGAACAGTCGACTGGGTTGCCATATGAGTCGACTGATCAGAGTTTGAATAATTTTAAACAGTTTTGTACTTGGCAGTCGACTGGCAAGAGCTTAAGTCGACTGGTACTTAAAAGTTAAAATTCTTCAAACTGTTTTGACTTATTTTTGGGGGTTTTAAGAGACACACATGATGAAATTTTGAGTATGTGTGTGTGTGTGTGTTGACAAGGCTTTACATCATACTAAGACTCAACAAGAAATAAAATACAATATTTATAAAACATTTGAGCTTGAAGTCTTGAGTCTTGAGTCTTGAGTTGAAACTTGATCCTTGTCTTCTTCATCTGTATCTGTTTGAGCTTGTTTGTTTGTTCAGCTAGAATTGTCTTTAGTCTCTGTCTTTAGTCTCTTCACTGCAATGTCAGCTGTATAATATAGACACATGATGCACTGTGTTGTGATCATCAAAATCAAGAACCAACATTCTCCCCCTTTTTGATGATGACAACACAATAGCTGATAACCATTTATAAACAGACATACAAGCATAGATTTAAAAACTCCCCCTGTTAAAAGCACAATATGCATACATAAAACTGATATACAGACTGTATCAGTCGACTGGAGAATAGATCAGGCGACTGAGCAGAACCTGCATACATTATATCATAGATGCATTTTTCATAGCTGCAGTAGCATCAGTCGACTATATTCTTGGCCAAGTCGACTGACCAGAGAGATAATACTGAAAGTTGTTTCACAAATAAGACATAGATCACAGAACTCACAGATAATAAAGCACAGATAATAAAGCAACAGAACATAACACAGAACACAGAACACAGAAACTATCTCTCCCCCTTTGGAATCATCAAAAAGCATTAAATAACAAGATAATGCATTAAAAAGAAAGTTTACTACATAGAAGGGAAATCCATTTGAAAGAAACGAGCAAATACATAAAAATTAAAAAAATCTTCAATCATCATCTTCGTCAGAATCTTCATCTTCATCTTGAGAAGGAGTAGGAAATTGATTTGTGAAGAGATGAGTAAGATGGGCTACCTCAGAACCAACTTGGTTTATTTGGGAACCAAGAGAAGAAAGATATCTATCGACTTGGACTGAATGATTAATGAGATAAGACACACAGTCGTACATGGTTCTTGGATCATCATAATTGGCCTGAGGGAGAGGTGGATCATCAGAAGTAGAAGGTTGAGGGGCTCTAGGTCTAGAAGTTGAACCTAAGGGAGCTTGGGACATTGGAGGAGATCGAGGGGGTGATTGAGGAGGGGTATCAAGAAGTTTCATTCGTGCCAAACTAGCACGATCGAAACACTCATATCTAGAGACAACATGTGTCTCAGACTCCAGATCAACTTTATAAGCAATAAAGATTCTAGTTAGAAGACCACCAAAGGGTAAAAAGTGAGTATGATCTTGATTGAGTCTTGAAAAGATGACATGACCCCAATTAACAGCTATTCTACCAAAAATTGCATATATCGCTTTTTGTAACACAATAGAATATTGGTCATAACTCCCCTTTTTAGGAAGGATGTTATAGGCTAATATTCTACCAACAAGCTTAGCAATTGGTTGTAGATTTTTGCTTGTCATTGGTAGTCGAGAATGTGGTAAAAGAATTCTCGATAAAATAGAGGGATTATCTAACACAATGTCATCAAGAGGTGATCCTACATCATCAATATCCAAAATTTCATTAATCCTAGTCGGTATGAGTTGCATTCTAATATTTTTCACCGATGACCGGATTAAGACTTCCCCATTAGGTCTTTGCACAATTTTCATATTTGTGTAAAACAAATATATGAGTTGGGGGTAGTAATTGGGTTGATTAGATAATGAGAGGAAATCATAGAGACTAGAATTTTGAAAAAGTGGAGTTAGATTAAAAGGATCTAGATCATTAAAATTTACAAATCTTCCAGGGAAGATTTGGATGGTACAAAATAGATACCAACGATCAAGTAGATCGGGGCTCAAAAGGTATTGAGTGTACTCCTGTGAAGAGGAAGAACCCTCATGAGATCTTTTCGATCGTTTGGGAGCCATTAGGGTTTGGAAAAGAAAACAAGAAGAAGAGATGTTACCAAGATGGAAGAGAGACAAATGCAAGCAGCAGTCGACTTGCAGATACAGTCGGATTGGAGCTTCTTCTTCTTCTTTTCTTGCCTTAGGGTTTGCAAATTGGGGGTAAATTGGAATCGGTAGAAGTGAAAGAGAGTGGCTGGTAAGAGGTGGTTTTAACTGAGAATAGATGGCTCAGATTCAATGTAAAGATATCAACGGCTGAGATCCAAAGTCACGGGTGAGGAATCGAAGGGTTTTATCTCAAAAATTTGATGAAGACTCGCTGAAGACAGTTTATCTCGCGACAGTCGACTGTTAGTGGTGATCAGTCGACTGAGTCGAGAGGAGCATAAAACAAATATATCTATTAATCAGTCGACTGGTCTATGAACCAGGCGACTGGTTGGATAAAAAGATATGTTTTAAAATGCAGGTCAGTCGACTGATACATAAAGATAGTCGACTTAACAGAAAACCAAGTTCAACAAATATCAATAAAATCACAAATTCCAAGTTCTCTTCTTAACTTAATGAAAGTATCTTCTTTAAGAGGTTTGGTAAATATATCAGCTACTTGTTTATCAGTAGAGATAAAGTCTAAAGAAATATCTCCTTTTAAAACATGATCCTCCTTTTAGAAATATCTCCTTCTAAAGAAATTCCTTTTAAAACAATATCTCCTTTCAAATCCTTCTAAAGAAACATGTTTATCAGTAGAGAAAATGATGTCGAATATCAATATGTTTCGTACGTGAATGTTGAATCGGATTTTTAGATAGATTAATTGCACTGGTATTATCACACATAATTGAGGGTTTCTCAAATGAAATACCATAATCTAACAGGGTTTGTTTCATCCATAAAATTTGTGCACATGCCAAACTTGCAGCGATATATTCAGCTTCTGTGGTTGATAGGGATACGGAGTTTTGCTTTTTACTGCACCAAGATACTAGGGAATGTCCCAAAAAGTGACATGTACCACTAGTACTCTTGCGATCAGTTTTGCTTCCAGCAAAATCGGCATCGCTATAAGACAAAAGTTGAAAGTTATCGGTGCGTGGATAAAATAAACCATATTCAGATGTGCCTTTAATATATCTTAAAATTCGTTTCACTGCTTTTAAATGAGATTCTTTAGGACTAGATTGATATCTAGCACATAAACATACGCTGAACATAATATCTGGTCTACTTGCAGTAATATACAAGAGTGAACCAATCATACCTCGATAGAGTTTTTGATCAACACTCTTACCTAATAAATCTTTGTCAAGAGTAGTAGTAGTAGCCATAGGTGTGGATTTACTACTAGTACTATCCATGTGAAAACGTTTGAGTAATTCCTTTGCATATTTGCCTTGATTAATAAATATGCCATTTGAAGATTGTTTAATTTGCAATCCAAGGAAATAATTGAGTTCACCCATGTGACTCATCTCAAATTCATTTTTCATGGTATTAGCAAATTCTTGACATAGATTATTATTAGTAGAACCAAAAATTATATCATCAACATATATTTGTATGATTAAAATATCATTCTTAACTCTTTTGATAAACAAAGTAGTGTCTACTTTACCTATTTCAAATCCTGTTTCTAAAAGAAAAGTTTTCAGACGATCATACCAAGCACGAGGTGCTTGTTTAAGACCGTATAAAGCCTTTTTCAATTTATAAACATGATTTGGAAATTGTTCATGTTCAAAACCTGGTGGTTGTTTAACATAAACATTTTCCTTAATGAACCCATTAAGAAAGGCACTTTTCACATCCATTTGATAAAGTATAAAATTCATAAAACAAGCAAAAGATAATAGAATACGAATAGATTCTAGTCTAGCAACAGGAGCATATGTTTCATCAAAATCGATACCTTCTTCTTGATTATATCCTTGGGCAACTAATCTAGCCTTGTTCCTTACAACTTGTCCTGATTCATCTAACTTATTCTTGAATACCCATTTGGTACCAATGATAGTCTGATCAGGAGGTCTAGGAACTAAATCCCATACATCATTCCTTATAAATTGGTTTAGTTCATCTTGCATGGCATTCATCCAATATTCATTCTCACAAGCTTCTTGTATATTTTTCGGTTCAAAATCCGACAAGAATGCTGTATGAGAGATCATATTAATATGTGAACGTGTCTGAATACCATGGGAGATGTCACCAATTATTAAGTCATGAGGATGATCTTTAACTTCAACAAATGACTTTGGTAAAGTTGAAGATATCTCAATCGGATCAGTCGACTTGACTTGTTCTTCAGTCGACTGCTTTACGTCAGTCGACTTGGAGACTTTATCAGTCGACTTATCAGATAGATTAGTTTGCTCTAAGGATGTAATCACATTATCTAAAGGTGATAAATCAGTTTCATCATCCTTATTTAATGTTGATGAAGGTAAGGATTCATCAAATGTAACATGCATTGATTCTTCAATAGTCATAGTAGACTTATTGTAAATTCTATATGCTTTACTCCTATTTGAGTATCCTAAAAAGATACCCTCATTAGATCTAGGATCAAATTTGTCTAAATTATCTTTTGTGTTTAGAATAAAACACTTACAACCAAATATTTTAAAGTAAGAAACTTTAGGAATTTTATTAAAAAATAATTCGTAACAAGTCTTCTTTAGTTTTGGTCTTAGAAGAATTCTATTCAAAACATAACAAGCTGTAGCAACAGCTTCAGCCCAAAAATGCTTTGGTAGATTGCTTTCAACAAGCATAGTACGTGCGCATTCTTGCAAAGTCCTATTCTTTCTTTCAACCACACCATTTTGTGGTGAAGCTCTAGGAAATGCAAATGAATGTGTTATACCATTCTTGTTGCAATATTCTGTAAATGTTTCATTTTCAAATTCTCCACCATGATCACTTCTAATAGTGACTATGGTTAGAGATCTTTGATTTTGAACACGTTTACAAAAATGTGCAAATTCTTCAAAAGCATCATTTTTATGTTTTAAAAAGAATGTCCAAGTGAATCTTGAAAAATCATCTACTAAAACAAACACATATCTACTTTTATTTAAAGAAGCAACTCTAGTAGGGCCAAATAAATCCATATGAATTAATTCAAGTGGCCTACTTGTAGAGATTACATCTTTTGTTTTAAAAGTGGAATTGATTTGTTTTCCTAGTTGACATGCATCACATAACTTATCCTTTTTAAAGGATAATTTTGGCAGTCCTTTAACTAGGTTATATTTAGATAATTTTGAGAGATTTTTCATGTTCACATGTCCAAATCTTCTATGCCATAACCAAGATTCATTGTTAGAGGCTATCAAACAAAAATCATTTGAAAAATCAATTGCATTCAAACATAATTCATAAATATTGTTTTTGCGAAAACCTTGAAAAACAACATTTTCCATAGTAGAATCATAAATTAAGCATGCATCCTTTTCAAAAACTATTTTATAACCTTTATCACACAATTGACTAATACTTAAGAGATTATGCTTTAAACCATTAACTAAAAGCACATTTTCTATAATAGGATTAGATATTTTACCGACCATGCCAATACCGATGACTTTGCCTTTGTTGTTATCTCCAAAGGTGACGGTTCCTCCATCTATATTTTGAATGGTGGATAGTAAGTTGGCATGCCCTGTCATGTGTTTTGAACATCCGCTGTCTAATATCCAGCGTTCTTTCTTGGGTACCTATAAAAAATTTGAGGTAAATATGGTACCCTTTTTATTGGGTCCAAAGCACATTAGTTTGGGGGAAACCAAACCCATGAAGAGTTTGATCTTCCTCCATAAGCAGGAATATAATTGGTAGAAGTACACACATTCAGCATATAAGAATTGATATAAGCAATTCTATCATTCTGATTAAGATTGACTGGAACCCATACTAGTTTGTTCTGTCCAGTCGACTTACCAGTGTTTCTCAGTCGACTGTTAGTGTACATCAGTCGACTGGTAGATCCGCTAGGTCGACTTATAAGAGGTTTTGATCTCGTGGAATAAGATCCACTTTCTCTGGACAGACGACTGGTGGTATGGTTCAGTCGACTTAACCGAACGTTAGTATCACTTTTATCACTGAATTTAACAACCTTTGGTTTTGAAAAGAAATCATATAACTTGTGTGTAACACTAGAAATAGATGCTGACTTATTCTTACTAGTGTTTAAAGCAGAAGATTCTTTTACAGAAGATTTCTTAAAACCAAGTCCAAATTTTTGACTAGACGTAACTTGATGATGAAGCATATCATTTAAATTCTCTTTACCTTTGTTAAACTTAGATACATTCTTTGAAATCTCTTCATAATTCTTTTTGAGAGTTTCAAGATCAGTATCTAGACTTGCAAGGCGAGAATTTAAGGATTTTACTTCCTTATCAAGGTTAAGATTTTCTTGATTAAGTGTTTGATTCACTTTCTCAAGATTCTTAACTCTAATTTTTTCTTTCTTTAACTCCTGGAATATTTCATTAAATGCATCAAGAAGATCTTCGGAATCATAATCATTACTTACATGCTCTTGTTGTGCTGCCATAAAACATACATTTGCCACTTCGTTATTTTCATCCATTTCTTCTTCGGAAGATGAATCACTATCATCCCATGTGGCTTGATACGCCTTTTTGTTCTTGGCAAATTTGTTCTTTGGATATTTGTCTTTCTTGAAGTTGGATGTTTTTCCCTTGTTCTTTGCATTTTCCAAGGGACAATCTTTCTTCATGTGACCTATTTTATTGCACCTGAAACATGTAGGAGGGTCATTAGAATCTTTTATTTTAGAGTGAAACTTACCCTTCTTTAAGAACTTCTTGAATCTCCGAGTGAACATTGCTATTTCTTCTTCATCTTCTTCCTCATCTTCTGAATCAGTCATGGCTTTAAAAGCCAATGATTTCTTCTTTGCTTGGTGTGATTCAGTATCTTTCTTTCGATCTTCAAGTTGAACCTCATATGCCATGAGATTACCAACAAGATTCTCGAGAGTAAGTGTTGACAAGTCATTTGCCTCTTCTATTGCTGTGGTTTTCTTCTCCCATTCTGGAGTGAGTGCTCGTAGTACTTTTCTGACCATCTCTGCTTGGGTATAAGTCTTTCCAAGCGCCACAAGAGAGTTTGTGATGTCTGTGAATCTTGTAATCATCTCAGACACAGTTTCATTGTCCTTCATTCTGAACATTTCAAACCTGTGCACAAGAACAGAAATTTTAGACTCTTTTACTTTATTTGTTCCTTCATGTGTTACCTCGAGTGTATGCCAAATTTGATGTGCAGTTGTAGCATTGGATACACGGTTGAATTCTTCCTTCGTCAGTGCACAAAATAAAGCATTCATTGCTTTGGCATTGTTCATAGTTTGACTCTTTTGATCATCATTCCATTGTGCATATGGAATGGTAGGGGCAGTGTATTCCATCTCTGTCATTTGCCATATCTCGTAGTTGATTGATTGGAGATAGATTCGCATTCGGCACTTCCAATAGTTGTAGTTCGTTCCATCAAATAGTGGTGGCCGTTGTGTAGATTGGCCTTCATGGTACTGATTAGTATTTGATGTAGTTGCCATTGCCTGTAACCTTGCTCTGATACCAAGTGTTGGATCCTGTAGGCTAAGCAACAAACACTAGAGGGGGGGTGAATAGTGTTTATTAAAAAATAAATTGCGGAATAGATAATTTCTCTCGGCACAGTCGACTTAGTGGGGAACCAGTCGACTGATATAGCCAAATAAAAAGAAACTTGAACTCTCGATGCAGTCGACTTATAGATAAGGCAGGCGACTGATGAAGTAAAAAGTATAACTAATACGAGACTGATCAGTCGACTGATACAAAGCTGAGTCGACTGGCCAGACAAGTTTTGCAGAACTTAAGTTAACAAAAGTAAATGCAATCACAAGATAATCAATCATAGAGTACACAAGATATATCCTGGTTCGGTCCTCCCGACCTACATCCAGTCCCCAAGCAACCCACTTGAGATTTCCACTATTCTTGAAAAATTACAAGAATACCCTACGGCGTTTCGACAACAACCTTGTCTAACCCGTAGTCCTTTCTCTCAACCAGAGAAAGCAGACCCACTCTTCAACCAAGAGTGAAAAGACACCGACTCTACAACCAAGAGTCAAAAACACTCTCCAACCGAGAGCAAAAGTACAAAAGGAATTTTACAATCAACCTATAGCCTTGTTGTAGTATGTGTTGATGCACGTGGCTAAAAGAATAGGTTGACTTCTATACTCAGTCCAAAGCGAATTCAATGCTATATTGGACTGAATGTAGAGAACCAAAGTGTGTGAACTTGAAAGCTTTGTTCTTTACAGAAAATCACTTAATTTGTTTTTCTCAAGAGTGTTCGGATGTATGTAAGAAATCAAGTAAGTTTTTCTGTTTGAGAAGAAACTCTATATAAAGAGTTTTGATCTTCTGAACGTTGGAAAGCAGTTACATAACTGTCAACCAACGGATCAGACCGTTTGAGTTTGAAAAAGTTCGTTTTTGAAAATCAGAAAACGGTCAAAAACTCTCGAACAGTCGACTGGGTTGCCATATGAGTCGACTGATCAGAGTTTGAATAATTTTAAACAGTTTTGTACTTGGCAGTAGACTGGCAAGAGCTTAAGTCGACTGGTACTTAAAAGTTAAAATTCTTCAAACTGTTTTGACTTATTTTTGGGGGTTTTAAGAGACACACATGATGAAATTTTGAGTATGTGTGTGTGTATGTGTTGACAAGGCTTTACATCATACTAAGACTCAACAAGAAATAAAATACAATATTTATAAAACATTTGAGCTTGAAGTCTTGAGTCTTGAGTCTTGAGTTGAAACTTGATCCTTGTCTTCTTCATCTGTATCTGTTTGAGCTTGTTTGTTTGTTCAGCTAGAATTGTCTTTAGTCTCTGTCTTTAGTCTCTTCACTGCAATGTCAGCTGTATAATATAGACACATGATGCACTGTGTTGTGATCATCAAAATCAAGAACCAACAGGTTCATGAACTCGTTATATTGTTAGTGCATTCATGAACTTATTACTCGTTTCGTGAATTTGTTATATTATTATTGCATTCATTAACCTGCTTGCTTGATACTTGATGCCTGAGTACACAGCCATATAGAATTCCCCACTTTGCCTAAAACGTAACTTGTTTGTATGTAGCAACCATGTGGTAAATTAATGGGACGTATGAAGTGCTACATTAGATAGGACCAACATTAGACTTAAGAATAACATGTTTACCTGTACACACTTATTACTTGTCTTGTATGCTACTTGATATCTGTTACATGTTCACTTGTTACTTGATCTCACTACTGGACTCAGCTTGCTTGCCTACTAGTTTCATTAGACTCTATTATCTGTTGCATTCCTACCATGTCATGTTGCATATCCTTGATTCCAGTTCTCTGTCTCATACTTCTTGTATTTGCTTCCTATACCTGTTGCTTTTACTACTTGCGGCCCGTAACTTGCACTAACGGGCATCTTGTTTCTTGTTTTCTCTATTTCTTCCAAATGTTAAACATACAGGTTTTGGAGATCAACTATCTGTAGGAGTAAGTAAGCAGACATTTTAAGCGTCGCTTGGGAAATTATGCTTTAGTTATTTGTGCTTTGAGTTTATTTATTTTATGTTGCTACTTAAACTTGTAATGGGCTTGTTGTCCCAAAGTTTTACTTTTGATCCAGATCTTATATTTATTTGCGGATTGTGTATTGCTTTACGAATAATTCTGCTGATTATGAGTTTTGTTTTATGCTTGCGAGATTGTATATTCTTTTATATTCCTGTTATGTTGTTGAGTCGATCCTTACAGCTTATGAATGATGAAAATCATTCACTGGACTTTGTCACATACTCATATTATGTATCCTTTTGGGAAGCGGGGCGTGACAATCCCCATTTCCCCGGTCGAACAACGGGAACAAGAAGAGGGATAGAAGGTTCTACTGTTGGTTTCACTGAGACCATAGGCAGGAGAACAATAATTGTCGGGCGCAGCAGGACAAAATCGAGGCCCTTATCGGAAGGGGCTATTTATCTAAATTCACCCAAAATGATCAGTGAGCCTCTCCCCCTCCTTTGGTACGAACAAGCATTCGGAGATGGACTTCGAACCCAGGACTCCGAAAGGATGGCCATCCTCCGCTCCATACATGGGGGACCGATGGGAGCAAGGCGTTCATCCAGGAAGTAAACCAAGCCCATAACTGTCTTCCTCCCCTGTGTCATGGAATCTTTGTCTCATTCTCAGATGAAGATCTCGAGGGTGTCCGAATCCCTCATTGTGATGCCCTATTGATCAGCCTCAGTTTGGCAAAGCATGAGGTCCGATGCATCCTCATGGACAATGGTAGCTCTGTCAATATCATGTTCTTTACCACCTTCGAGGGCCTAAAGCTCTCCCGAGAATGACTAAAGCCCATGAGCTACACTCTCCATGGATTCTCTGGTGCTCTAGTCAGGATCAAAGGGATCATTACTCTGGACATTACTGTGGGAAAATCTCTGACCACCCGGACTGAAACCATGGACTTTATGGTGGTCGACGTCAAAGCGACCAATAACACCATCCTCAGGCGTCTTGATCTTACGTCTCTCCAAGTTGTACCCTGAACCTATCATATGAGGATGAAGTTTCCCACGAAGACAAGGGTCGGAGTCATGAAGGGAAATCAGGAAGCTACCCGAGCATGCTATACCACTATGGTGGGGGGATCGGTCCTACCACTCGATGCGGTCGAACTTTGCAGTGATAGGAGTTTGATTGGCTCTGAGCCAGTCGATGAGCTAGAATAGACTCCCTTCTCCGAAGCAGACAAGGCCAAGTGGTTTCAAGTGAGCAAGATCCTGCCTTCTAGTCTCAAAAAGGAAATCATCGGCTGCATTCGACGGAAGTGCGACCTATTTGCCTGGACTCCCTCGGACATGTTGTTTCTATCTGAGGACCTCATCATGCACAGGTTAAGTGTTAACCCAGATTCTAAGTCGGTACAGCAGAGGTGTCGAAAGTTCGCGCCTGAGAGACAGCACACAATCAAGGAGGAAGTCGACAAGCTCCTTTCTGATCGCTTTATCCAAGAGGTCAACTATCCGGAGTGGTTGGTGAACATAGTCATGGTGAAGAAGGCCAGCGGCAAGTGTGGGATCTATATCGACTTCATCGACCTCAATGGGGCATGCCCGAAAGACCCATTTCCTCCCCCAAGTATTGATGCCCTGATCGACGAAACCTCAGGGCACGAGCTCCTGAGCTTCATGGACACCTTCTTCGGGTTCAACCAAATCCGAATATTTCCTCCAGATATAACAAAAACATGGTTCGTCACAAATCAGGGGCTATACTGCTACCAGGTGATTCCCTTCGGCCTAAATAATGCGGGGGCCACCTATCAGAGGCTGGTAAACAGGGTCTTCAACGTGCAAATTGGCCAAAATATGGAAGTGTGCCTGGATGACATGCTCGTCAAAAGCCTCAAAGGTGGAGACCACGTAGAGGACCTCTAGGAAGCCTTCAGCGTCCTGAGGAAAAATAACATGATGCTTAACCAGTCTAAGAGTGCCTTCAGCGTCACCTTGAGAAAATTCATAGCCTTCATGATCAGCCGACGAGGAATAGAGGCGAACCAGAAATAGATTCAAGCTATTCCTGACAAGGCCCCTCCTGCGAACGTTAAGGAAGTTCAGAGGCTTACAGACTAGCATGCCACAATTGGGTGGTTCCTCTCAAAAGTCGGGGAGAAATATCTTCCCTTCTTCAAGGCCCTCCTATAATACCCTGATTTTCATTTAATGTGAAATTGTCGATTTTACGTGTTGTGCATATGCAATCTTGGATGTATTTTCTTATACAAATTATCTTTTATAACATGAACAAATAAATATAATTCCTTCTCTTTGTTTTCTTATAAAAGTCTATTTTATAAAGCCTAAGATTTATTTCTCTATTGTGAGCCCATCCTAATTATTTAATTATTTTTAATTGGCCCTTGGATTTGAGCCCACTATTTTGAAGCCCACAACTAATTAATCTCTTAAATTGCCCTAACTTGTCATGTAGACACATTTAGTAGGCAATTGATTAATTAAATGTGTACAACTTAATAATGGGGACACTAGAAAGTTTGTGCATGCACTAAGGTGTGCAATGCACACCAATTCTAGGGTAAGCCGGGATTGGATGAGTGGGAGAGGGAGAGTGGATGAGGTGGAGGAGTAGTTATTGAGTTCTTGGAAGTTACTACAACTTCCCAACTCATCTTGGTCCTTAATCTTCAACTCCTAGATTAATCCTAGCCCTTATTTTTACCCTAAAATAAGTATAAATACCCCCCCCCCCCCCCCCCACCTTAGTTACTCTTGCACATTTTCTTCATCAAAAGACTAAGAGAAAAAGACTCATTTTGTAAGCAAAAGATTGTGAGTTAAGTGAGTTTCAAAATATCGAGTGTGCTTTTGTGTGTTTTCCAATCAAAGGAGGCCGGCCAATTCTTTTGGAGACTAAGGGCTTGCGGAAATACCCAGGAGCAAGGAGGAGAAGGCAAATTTGCAAACTCAAACTAGGAGAAGAAGGCCTTTTGTTCATTCTAGGAGCGTTCCCCTAGGTTCTTTTTTGGGTTTATCTTCAACAAGGTGGGTGTTTCTCATGCTTCTAAATTAGAAATCTTGCTAGGAATGAATTGAGCAATTATTAAAGAGCAACTAGTTGAAATTAAATTCATGTTTGCCTAGTTAGAGATGAATTGATAATCTAGTAGATGTGTGTTAAAATGGTTTCTAGATTGATTAACTGTGAATGAAAGTATTAGAAAAGTTATCATGTTTGCCATATCATATGTTTAAGAATAATGCTATGTGAAGAAATTGTGCTTATGAGATAAATGATGAATTGTATGTGAAATTGGTTGTGCAAACTAGAATGAACCCTATTGTAGGAAAGATGGAATTTTTGTGTTCTAAATTAATGTAGATGATTAAATAATGGAAGAATGAAGAATTAAAGCACTTTTGTAGAAACTTAGTTATGCTACTTTCATGAAAATGAAATTGTTCTAAATGTCGAAACTATTGACATTAGAAAAAAGATCGAAAATGTGTGTTATATGAGTAATTATTGATTCTAAATTTACTCGGTTACTGTAATATAATATAGAATAAATTCTGGAAAAGTTGGACTCAAAAAAAAAAAGAAGAAAAAGAACTAAAACGTTTTGAGAAATTTTGAGAATTTGATTTGAACAGAGACTTGAACAAAAACTATTATTTCAACTTTAGATCGACTGGGTTCCTTAGAACATCTGGTCGCTAAGTGTTTGGGTGTTCACTGTAGCCGTGGGCGATCCAAGAGGTTGCGGGTTCGAGTCCTAGGCTCTACCCTCTTTTGCTTTCGGTTTGTTTAAATAAACCCAGACCCGACCCAATGATAATTAAAGTATTAAACCCCCTTTATACCGTGTGAGCACTCTGGCCCAGTGGCTGGACCTTGCGGCTGTTTGCCCTAAGTTTGTGAGTTCGATTCAGGGTTTTGGCCTGAATATATTTTTTGGAATATCAATTTTTTCTGACTTATTCTTGATTTTTAAAAATCCGAAAAAAATATGTTAATTACTGTAAATTCATGTAGAACTTGTGAAAATTATTGGAGATTGTTTTTGACTAAAATCAAGTGAGATTAGAAGTGAAATTGTGTTGAAAACTATTGAATTCTACTCTTAGAAAGTTATAATAATGTGTTGTTCCATGAGAAAATTATGATAAGTATTTAAGAAAAAATTTTGGATGAAAGGAAATGTAGTTGTAATTTTCTATGGACTATTATTATCAAATTAAATCCGGTTAAGTATGAAAATATGACTTTGTGATCCTTAAAGTAAATAAATGAAATGTTTACAATAATATGAGAATGAGATGAAATTAAATTTATTATGAGACGCATGAATTGCGATTGAACTTTATATATGAGACTTGAATCATGAAAAAGATTGGAAATCATGTTACTTGAAAAAGAGAACTTTTGAGTATGAAAAACTCAATGTTATTGTCACGCCCCGCTTCCCAAAATACGGAATACGAGTGCATGACGAAGCCCAGCAAATGATCTTAACATCATTCATAAGCTGTAGGATCGACTCAGCATCACAACAAGAATATAACAAGAGAGATATATATATAACCAAGCATGCATGGATAATTTATTAGAAACAGAAACAATTGAAAACACAATAATAACATCCAAATAGTTTCAAGTCTGGATCAAGTTAAAACTCGGGAACATCAGCCCGTTACAAGTTCTTAAACAGAAGGAATAATAATTTCAAGAAAAATAAATGTTCTAAACAAGTCTTTTCTTCACTTGAAGGCTAAAACCTTTGCTCACCAATTCCAGCAGGTAGCTCGTTTCCAAAGTCTGCTTAATAAATATAAAAAGGAAAAATAGGGAAAAACAAAGGAAAATACCCTTAGTGCAAGCTAGGGCCACAAATAGTAAAAACGAGTACAAGTGATGTGGAATTGGAATCAAGAATGTAACAGGGATATAACAAGTAGTGGAAAGAACCAAGAACTAGCTAGCAAGGGGAACATCTTAGTAACCAGGTTGGATAACAACTGCTAATGGTAAAACACGTGTCAAGTGAACTTGTGGGGATATCTAACATCAAGTGAGAAGTCTCCAGCCTAGTGTCAAAACTTTATTTCAAGTGTCAAGTCTCAAGTAACAAGTCGTTGAGTATCAGGTAACAAGTCTCAAGTTCAAGTTTCATATTTCAAGTCTCAAGTATCATGTTTCATGTATCGTATCATCAAGTATCAAGTAACAGATGTCATGTTCAAGTTTCATGTCCAAGTCTTGTAGTTATTACTATCTAGGTAGCACTTCATGCATCCATCTTTTTACTACATGGTTGCTACAGTCAATGCAATTTTGTTTAGGCCTAATAATGGAGTCTATAGGGCGGCATACTCAGGTATCAAGTATCAAGCAAGTGATCAACCATGGACTCTAGAGGTGGCCCCCGTAGGCTCTAGAGGTGGCCCCCGTCACCCATGACGTGGCACTTAGTTCCATGTGATCTCAAGTATATATCATGTAACCATATAATGGGCTCTAGAGGTGGCCCCCGTAGGCTCTAGAGGTGGCCCCCGTCACCCATGACGTGGCACTTAGTTCCATTTAACATAAAATTAAGGGAAACACGGGCCCCCTTCCGAGTACACTTACCTATGTTGTCCACCACTATGGTCTTTCCCTTAACCCCGGCTTATTACTTTTTATTATTTTATCAAGCAAGCATACATGTGTGCGAAACAAGTCAAGAAATCAGGGTCATGTACATGGAACAAGTTTAGAGTAGTTATATGGCATAATCGAGGGTCGACATGAATAAAAGTAACGCGAACAATGAAAATTTCAAATCTGGACAGCACGACGTTGCTGTACCAAAACTGTAATTCCCGTTGCTACGAAATAGAAAAGTGAATCCGTCAGGAGATCTAGAAACTAGACTCCTATCCGGTTCCCAACGCATATAATTAAGGTACAAGAAAGTGGTGGAAACATGTGTCAAAACAGCGAAGTACACAGCTAAAGTGTTCAGGCGGAATTTGTGTACTTGTATTTACACATGTGAAATAGTATTGAGATAATGCTAATTAATTCTAAGAAAAATTGGGGATGTCCTATAGGGTGTCCAGCAATCACATATAAAATTTCAAGGCAAACGCTTGCTGTTAACATAGTTAAATTAATTCGCAAAGTAAAGGTGTGCAGCAGTTTTGCGAATCTGCGTCTACCGACACAGCTGCAGTAAAACTGCAATAACTCCTCGACTATAAATTCGAATTTGAAAATTCCGGAGGCTATCGATATCTAGACATCTAGATCTACATTTTCTATTCAGGTCTCGGGTTAAGATTCTGATGTTAAAGGGGTCAAAACAGCGAAGCAAGATTCAGGACAGCAACATGAGGGGATATCTCACTAGTATGAGTTACATGGAATTTTGTTATTAGGCGTATAAGTTTTTGCGTGACATAAATACATGATATTGGTTATCAAAACAGCAAGTAATAATTATCTTCCAAGTCAAATGGTTGCAAATTCATCAAATACAAAATATAACATGTGCATACAAATCCAGGCTCCTTAATCTCATGTGTTCATGTATTTAGGAGATAAAATGAGTCCAAATAGTTATAGTTTAATACAATGAAATTATTGTGACTCATAGAATTATGAAATTTCGGAGGTTTAATATTGATCAACAACGATAGTCAAGAAGGAGTCACAATTTCTAACTATTTGTAGTATTTTTCAAGGGGTGCTTGTACTAGAACAAAAATGTGTACAAGTAGAATACTTGCCTTGATTGACGACGAATAGATCCACTTGTTGAAGAAAATGGGATCGAAAAATCCCGGGCGAAGTCTCCCAAAAGCACATGTCAAGCACGTGCGAAGATCGACCATAGATCGAGTTTCCCCCCACACCAGATCGCTCCAAAACAGCGAACACGCTTTTGGGATCTGGTGCGGCAAAACAGCGAAGCAGCAAACTCAGCAAATCAAAATGCTCCAAAGCAGCGGATCTGGCCAGAACACGGTACAGCTGTAACCCCTGTTTTCTCAGAAAGGTATTTTTCGATATTTTCTGTATTTAAAATTTTCGCAAATTATTTTTATTGTTAAAATTAGATTACTTCATAAATTATATTTATTAATTATTGTATTAATTTTCTTATTGGATTATTTTTATTTTATATTATTTTTCTGGCATTTTTGACCTCCGAGTGCTGTTTGTGCGCCGATCGTCCGTTTTTCACCATTTTGAATTCTTTTTCGCATTTTCTTGGTCTCATTCATAATTGTAAATTATTTTTGGGTTATGATGAATTTTTAGAAGCGTTTTGACCAATTTGAGATTTTTGACCCTTAAGGAGATTTTTAGGAGCCATAGGATTCATTGCATTTTGTATCTCCATTTGAAATCTACCCAATACCCATTACCCAATTGTATACCCATTTAATCCTATTGATATCCACTACCCATTAACCCACATTTGATCCCCTATATATACCCCCTCATCTAATTAATCACAAACCCTAATCTTTCTTTTCCTCTCCTATTTGTAACCCGGCCTCCCCTCTTTCTCTTCTCTCCCAGCCTGCACCTAAACCCCCCAGGCCGACACCCCCTTGTGGCTCCCAAACCATTGCCGATCACCTATACCATCCATCCATCAATCCATACAACTCCTACTACAACAAAACCCCGTCTTTTCCTCTCCTTTGGTGGCCGGCATCTCAAAACAGCACCCACTACTTCAAAACAGCCCCTCAACCTTCCTCCTTCGCTGTTTTGAGAAGTGGGTATCACCCGCTTCGAGTTCGTACATCAAGAAGACGGTCGTAGGCAAGATTCGGTTCGTGGGTTCGCTTGGAATCACGCGTGGAAGGATTTTTGCACGTGGGTTTCCATTGCTAGGCTTCGTAGCACCGTGTTCATCATCAACAAGGCAAGTAACTTGTACTTAAATTTCTTAGGTTGATACAAGTAGAAAGTTCACACATAGAATAGGTTGACACTAGAGACGGACCAAGATCATATTTTTATTTGTGGATTTCGTCTCTATTGTTCAAACAGGCCATAGACGACTTAGGACATGGAGTTTGATAGGATTGTGCCTTAGGATTCACCCTAACGCGATTTTAATCGCGTATGTGACATATTGTGTAACCGATGTTTGATTGAACACCCATATGAGAAATACTAGATTTTCACATGTTAGATACCCTCCATTATGACATTTGGACAGTGGGTAGACAGCGTTTTGAATTTGGAAGAGTTTTGATGATTTTTGAGGAAGTTATGATGTTTTGAAGTATAGTTGAGAAATCTGGAAATTTGGATGTAACTGGATTGATTGCTGTTTTTACCTGGATTAGATTCCGAATCTCAACATGACTATCTCTGAGAAATTTGTAGATAATCGAATCTATTTTCTAACCCCACTGATTTCACCCTGTTTGGATTTCGTATGAATTAGTTATGATTATTTTAGTGTCTGGGTATCGGTAGTTTTCAGATTCAGTTCGGAGTAATTTTTGTGGACAAACTATTTTCAAGATCCAAGTTAGACATAATTTCATGCCACAAGATTTTGTCCAGTGTTTCAATATGATGTTAGGTAGTTCTCTAATTTTTGTGTTAATTAGAAGATGAGTTTTGAGTGATGCCTTACATCCTTTTTCTATAGATCGCTTTTGCTGTAAACTGCGTGTGATTGTATGTTGAATGCCGTGTTCACCTTATTTCTAATTACTGTATGAATATTTTATGTGAGATATGAAAGTTGGGTAATTGTGTATACTTTCATCCCGTCTTGGCGGAAGTGGATTTTGATTCGCTGTGTGCAAGATATGTATGATTTTGTACAGCGGTGTTGAAGAATTTCAGATCCATCAAAACTGTGTTATGTGTTATTTTCTATTTTTGAAAACATATCTATACTTACTGGAAAAATATGAAAATTTATATTTTGAGACTATACTTATAGGGGATTACTCCAGAATTTTCGTGGATTTAATTAATGAATTTGTATGCTGTTTTCATGTGGTTTAAGTTATTCCCCTGTTTTCTGGCTGTACATAAAAACTGTGTTGAATTGTGGTTTAAGTCAAGATGTTGTGAACTAGTATATAGAATTATTATATCCGTTAGAACCGTGTGAATGTCTAGTTTCCAGATCCTTCGACGGATCATGATTTGCATGCCTGTAGATCTTTGGATCACTGTTTTAGTACAGACTGGTCTTGCTGACCTGATTATAAACATATACCATTTTGCTCGTATTTGTGAATGTTTGGTACCTATACTTACTGATTTAATTTCCTGAGTCTAAATCTGATTATAACCTGTTAGTCTGACATTATTTAGTATACTCTCATGCCTGTTGATGATCTTAATAATAAAAGTAATCAAGCCGGGGTTTAATGGGACAGATCTAGTAGTGGATAGTGCAGAAACGTGTACTCGGAAGGGGGCCCTTGTTTCCCATATTTGGAATTTGGTATATGATTTGGATTATTTGGAATTTGGTATATGATTTGGATTATTTAGAATTTGGTATATGATTTGGATTACTGTTTCCTGTACCTGAGTATACTGCCCTGCATGGTCCCCTATGAAATCTAAATCGAAATTGTTTGCTGTAGCAACCATGTAATATAATTTGGGGTGCATGTCGTGCTACCTAGATAGTTAATAAAAGATTAGACTTAACATAACCTGATGATCCTGTTTACCTGATTCATGTTTACCTGTTACATGATTACCTGATATTCCTGTTACCTGTTTTCCTGATACTCGATACATATTTACCTGATTACCTGAATACCTGATAATTATACATGTTACCTGTTTTACCTGTTGACACTAGACATATGTTACCCTTACCTGTTAGTACATCCTGTGGTTAGATAGTGTCCATGTGCTTGTATCCTATTCTATTTTGTGACCCGGACTTGCCATTGACGGGTACTATGTTTTCTTCTTTCCCTTTTTCCTGCATTCGATGATTGCAGATTTTGGAGGACAGGATTCCTGAAGGTATTGGCGAGATGAAGTTCTAGTGGGCTGAAACTTTGCTATCTATATTTATTTCCTGTTGCTCATTTTGAACATTGTATTTGTTACTTGTATTTATTTCTGGTATTTGGGCATTATGACCCAGGAATATTTGTGTATTTTCAGATCATGATTATTTGAGGTTAATGTATTTTATTTCAAGTATTCTTGTTGGTATTTGGTTCATATGTGCATGTGGTTGATCTTCCTGGCTTCCGACTCTGATTTTACTGTGATATGTTGTAAAGAATTCCTGAACAGTTTAAGGATGATTATATTCATTCGCTGGACTTTTGTTACGCGCTCGTATTCCGTGTTTTTTTGGGAAGCGGGGCGTGACAGGGTTTTCTGTGGTATCAGAGCATCAGGTTTGGCTAATGTATTAGTTGCCTAATATATTAGACAAGCTTGGCTCGAACTGGGATCTGCACAACATTTCATCAACCATACATGCATAAGTGAATTATTACCAACAGTGATCTGGGTACTAGTCTTATTCCATTCATTTGATCCCTTCTTATTCGATTTCCTTGATTCCTTGTGTCTTCCATCTCTTTTAGTCATTCTCATTTGTTGATTCTTTATTCGGTATAGTTTCATTCTTTCCGTACCCATATTTCTTTGATTCTTTCATTCGTCTTCATTGTTGACTCATTTTAAGTATCGTGCTAATTATTCCTTTCCGGCCATATTCTCTTCAATTTCAGCTTGAGCCCCCTCGTTCCTCTACCCTCATATTTAATTCTTTGATTCTTATTTTCCTTCATCTCTTGTAGTTGTCCCCTTTGTTGACTCTTCATTGAGTATAAAATCCATCATTCTCTTGCCTATATTTTCTTTATATTGTATATATATTTTATTGAATATTTTGTGTATTTCATTTTGGAACTTCTATAAAATTATTTTCTAAAATTTTATTATTTCGAATAACTGTGTATTTTAATATCACAAATTTTCAAAACATATCTTCTTACATAAATCGAGCAATCAATATCAAAGTACGTGTGGAAGATCGCATCATTTCGTTCATCGTTTTGTTGCAAATGGATGTCGAGATGGCAAACATGCAACTAGACATCAATGGAGGCAAATTGCAACTGGATACCGGCGAGGCAAAATATGCAACCGAATATCCAGATGGTAAGCTGCAACCTGTTGTCGGGATGGCAAACCTGCAACTTGATGTCGAGAATGCAAGACTACAGATGGATATAAATGAGGCGAACTCACATCAAAGGATTTCTACTATTATTATTATCGTTTTCCTTATTATTATTAGTATTATTATTATTTTCGTTATTACTATTACTATTATTAGTGTTGTATTTTCTTACTATTTTAATTTTGATGTTGATGTTGAATTATTTTCACTAAATTGATGAACCCCAAATTATTTTCTGGCTTGTATTATTATCCTTACCAGTATTGTTAATATTTTATTATTACTATTATTTTTACTAGTATATTTATGATGATTATTATTGTGATTATTATTTTTATTACTTTTGTCATTATTATTTTATTATTATTATGTGTTGATTTTGTATTATGAATATTATTTTTGTTAATGCCCATTAGTTTTGACCTAATTATTTCAATTAAATCTCTCATCTCAACCACAATTGTATTCTGTTATCTCATTCTTTTCTTCCTGCTCGGATCGTTGCTAGGTGTCGCATGGTCTACAACGATATGTCTGCGGCTTGGAACATCACCATCAGAGTGGCGCAGCGGAAGTGTGGTGGGCCCATAACCCACAGGTCCCAAGATCATATTATTGATTCTCCTTCCTTGCATTGTTTTGGTTTCCCCCTATATCTTGCAGTTGTTTTCATCCGCTGACTTGTTGTTTGATTCAATTCTTCCCTGTCTTTTCTCTCCTTGATTTCAGTTCTGACTGCTCCCCTATTGCTTTGTTATCTGGTGTTAATTATTTCCTTTTGATACTGTTCATTCTCATTCTGCGTGCCATTGATCCATTGATATCAACTTCCTTCCTTTCTGGTATTGTCTCTACTTTGTTGCCCTTCCCCAGTTTGCTTTTGCCGCATCCTATGTACCGCCTACGCAAATTTCGAGGACGAAATTTTGTTGTAAGGTGGGTAGGATTGTAACCCCTGTTTTCCCAGAAAGGTATTTTTCGATATTTTCTGTATTTAAAATTTTCGCAAATTATTTTTATTGTTAAAATTAGATTATTTCATAAATTATATTTATTAATTATTGTATTAATTTTCTTATTGGATTATTTTTATTTTATATTATTTTTTTGGCATTTTTGACCTCCGAGTGCTGTTTGTGCGCCGATCGTCCGTTTTTCACCATTTTGAATTCTTTTTCGTATTTTCTAGGTCTCAATCATAATTGTTAATTATTTTTGGGTTATGATGAATTTTTAGAAGTGTTTTGACCAATTTGAAATTTTTGGCCCTTAAGGAGATTTTTAGGAGCCATAGGATTCATTGCATTTTGTATCTCTATTTGAAATCTACCCAATACCCATTATCCAATTGTATACCCATTTAATCCTATTGATATCCACTACCCATTAACCCACATTTGATCCCCTATATATACCCCCTCATCTAATTAATCACAAACCCTAATCTTTCTTTTCCTCTCCTATTTGTAACCCGGCCTCCCCTCTTTCTCTTCTCTCCCGGCCTGCACCTAAACCCCCCAGGCCGACACCCCCTTGTGGCTCCCAAACCATTGCCGATCACCTATACCATCCATCCATCAATCCATACAACTCCTACTACAACAAAACCCCGTCTTTTCCTCTCCTTTGGTGGCCGGCATCTCAAAACAGCACCCACTACTTCAAAACAGCCCCTCAACCTTCCTCCTTCGCTGTTTTGAGAAGTGGGTATCACCCGCTTCGAGTTCGTACATCAAGAAGACGGTCGTAGGCAAGATTCGGTTCGTGGGTTCGCTTGGAATCACGCGTGGAAGGACTTTTGCACGTGGGTTTCCATTGCTAGGCTTTGTAGCACCGTGTTCATCATCAACAAGGCAAGTAACTTGTACTTAAATTTCTTAGGTTGATACAAGTAGAAAGTTCACACATAGAATAGGTTGAGACTAGAGACGGACCAAGATCATATTTTTATTTTTGGATTTCGTCTCTATTGTTCAAACAGGTCATAGACGACTTAGGACATGGAGTTTGATAGGATTGTGCCTTAGGATTCACCCTAACGCGATTTTAATCGCGTATGTGACATATTGTGTAACAGATGTTTGATTGAACACCCATATGAGAAATACTAGATTTTGACATGTTAGATACCCTCCATTATGACATTTGGACAGTGGGTAGACAGCGTTTTGAATTTGGAAGAGTTTTGATGATTTTTGAGGAAGTTATGATGTTTTGAAGTATAGTTGAGAAATCTGGAAATTTGGATGTAACTGGATTGATTGCTGTTTTTACCTGGATTAGATTCCGAATCTCAACATGAGTATTTCTGAGAAATTTGTAGATAATCGAATCTATTTTCTAACTACACTGATTTCACCCTGTTTGGATTTTGTATGAATTAGTTATGATTATTTTAGTGCCTGGGTATCGGTAGTTTTCAGATTCAGTTCGGAGTAATTTTTGTGGACAAACTATTTTCAAGATCCAAGTTAGACATAATTTCATGCCACAAGATTTTGTCCAGTATTTCAATATGATGTTAGGTAGTTCTCTAATTTTTGTGGTAATTAAAAGATGAGTTTTGAGTGATGCCTTACATCCTTTTCTATAGATCGCTTTTGCTGTAAACTGCGTGTGATTGTATGTTGAATGCCGTGTTCACCTTATTTCTAATTACTGTATGAATATTTTATGAGAGATATGAAAGTTGGGTAATTGTGTATACTTTCATCCTGTTTTGGCGGAAGTGGATTTTGATGCGCTGTGTGCAAGATATGTATGATTTTGTACAGCGGTGTTGAAGAATTTCAGATCCATCAAAACTGTGTTATGTGTTATTTTCTATTTTTGAAAACATATCTATACTTACTGGAAAAATATGAAAATTTATATTTTGAGACTATACTTATAGGGGATTACCCCAGAATTTTCGTGGATTTAATTAATGACGTTGTATGCTGTTTTCATGTGGTTTAAGTTATTCCGCTATTTTCTGGCTGTACATAAAAACTGTGTTGAATTGTGGTTTAAGTCAAGATGTTGTGAACTAGTATATAGAATTATTATATCCTTTAGAACCGTGTGAATGTCTAGTTTCCAGATCCTTCGACGGATCATGATTTGCATGCCTGTAGATCTTTGGATCACTGTTTTAGTACAGACTGGTCTTGCTGACCTGATTATAAACATATACCATTTTGCTCGTATTTGTGAATGTTTGGTACCTATACTTACTGATTTAATTCCCTGAGTCTAAATCTGATTATAACCTGTTAGTCTGACATTATTTAGTATACTCTCATGCCTGTTGATGATCTTAATAATAAAAGTAATCAAGCCGGGGTTTAATGGGACAGATCTAGTAGTGGATAGTGCAGAAACGTGTACTCGGAAGGGGGCCCATATTTCCCATATTTGGAATTTGGTATATGATTTGGATTATTTGGAATTTGGTATATGATTTGGATTATTTGGAATTTGGTATATGATTTGGATTACTGTTTCCTGTACCTGAGTATACTGCCCTGCATGTCCCCTATGAAATCTAAAGCGAAATTGTTTGTTGTAGCAACCATGTAATATAATTTGGGGTGCATGTCGTGCTACCTAGATAGTTAATAAAAGATTAGACTTAACATAACCTGATGATCCTGTTTACCTGATTCATGTTTACCTGTTACATGATTACCTGATATTCCTGTTACCTGTTTTCCTGATACTCGATACATATTTACCTGATTACCTGAATACCTGATAATTATACATATTACCTGTTTTACCTGTTGACACTAGACATATGTTACCCTTACCTGTTAGTACATCCTGTGGTTAGATAGTGTCCATGTGCTTGTATCCTATTCTATTTTGTGACCCGGACTTGCCATTGACGGGTACTGTGTTTTCTTCTTTCCCTTTTTCCTGCATTCGATGATTGCAGATTTTGGAGGACAGGATTCCTGAAGGTATTGGCGAGATGAAGTTCTAGTGGGCTGAAGCTTTGCTATCTATATTTATTTCATGTTGCTCATTTTGAACATTGTATCTGTTACTTGTATTTATTTCTGGTATTTGGGCATTATGACCCAGGAATATTTGTGTATTTTCAGATCATGATTATTTGATGTTAATGTATTTTATTTCAAGTATTCTTGTTGGTATTTGGTTCATATGTGCATGTGGTTGATCTTCCTGGCTTCCGACTCTGATTTTACTGTGATATGTTGTAAAGAATTCCTGAACAGCTTAAGGATGATTATATTCATTCGATGGACTTTTGTTACGCGCTCGTATTCCGTGTTTTGTTGGGAAGCGGGGCGTGACAACAGCGGATCTGGGATTCGTTGTGGGCGAACACCGAACAACGATTAGATCTGGCCCGTTCGCATGGATCTTGATGCGATCCGATGGTTGAGATTTGATCCCGCCTTAATCTGCTGTCCTTCTTCTTCTTCGTTCACTTCTTCGACGGACCAGCAGCGAGAGCGAGATTTGGCGACGGCGGGGTCCTGCGATGGTGACGAGGCGACGGCGTAACAGCGACGACGGCGGCGGAACAGTAGCGCGACGTCGAGAAGCGACGCAACGCACGGCGGCGATTCTGCTTTTGGGTTCGAAGAGAGGGTGGAGTTGGGTTCAATGGTGGACGACGATGGTTGGGTGCTAAGGTGATGGTTGGGGTTGACGAGGAGAGGGAATTGAGATGGTGAGGGGACAAGGAGACTGGCGATGGTGAGGAGTGGGTTTTCTCGGAGCTTGGGTAATGGCGGAGTTGGGTTCGGAGTTTGGTTGATGGTGGAGATGACGATGATGGAGGTTGTGGTGGTGTTGACGATTGATGGTGGTGGACGGTGCTGTGGTGGTAGAAGGTGAAGGTGATGGAGATCGGAGGTGATGGAATTGGGTTGTTTGGCGATGCGAGAAGCGCGGACGAAGGAGACGTGGGGTAGCGGCGGGTTGGGTTAGGGCTAAACAGTGATTAGGGTTAGGGGTTAGGGTTAAGGAGTTTAAATAGTATACGGTTTGGATTTGTGGGTTTTAGGGTATCCGCATTGAATAGGATCCAACAGGAGAATTGGTCAAAATGTATCAAAATGGGGATTAAAGAGATAAATGAGAAGAAATAGTCAATTCTTCATGAAGAATGACACAAAGAGCACACACAATTGAATTAGATAAAAGGACCAAAAATTGAGTCGAAATAAAATAATGATTTTATTCAATCTGAAACAAAATACAGGATCTCAAATAGGTGAAAGAGTACAATGGGGCAAAATACAGTATAAAATACAAATACGGGAAAATAGGAGTTACAGTTATAGTTATAAATTGAAATTGAGAATTAGGGTGTAGCTAAGCCTCATACCGGCAATAGAAGAAATGTTGATATGATATTTGAGATAAAAAACCAGGTTTGGGTCAAATGCGTTGATTGATGGTTAAGACCGGTATAGAGGAAAGAGTTAACCGTAGAAATTGGTTTTTATTCATGATTCATACAATTAAGGACCAACCAATAAAGAATATGTGATGAAAGTAAGAGAAAAATACAAGTATGAGGGCCTCGATTCTACGCTGTGAGAGTGATTCATAGGTTGCCTACTTGATGAGTCAAGTTTTTGCGTGGACACTACTCCGGAATTATCGGGATCGTGGCGACGCTTGTGGGATGTTTGATTGACTACGGGTGGTGCCATAGTCCATGACGAAGGCTGAATTGACCACAGGCTCTGCATGATGCGTCATGTCACGACGTGGGATTCCCCTCCAGGCTGTCTGGACATGGGCTCGTAACTCATAGGACATCTAAGATACTTACCGTAGTTACAGTAGTAGATTAAGTCATGACGAGGGATCGAACCCTACAAGTTGAAGAACGATTAAGAACTTGCCTTCGGACCTATGTAGTATGGGATGCATAGAATCCGAAAAAGTGTGCATTAGTGTCATCTAATAATAATAATAAATTGCATTAAGGACTAGGCGCATAATCACAACACGACATCAATACGATAGTCCCCTTAGCTTTGTTTGTGAACAAGTTTGTGGTTTGTTAAGCTTTGAGAATTGTTATACTATTTTGGCATAGAAAGAATGGCCGTGTATAAGATCGCGTCAGTTGAATGAACTGACGTGCCCACAGTCTTTATGCAGGATAAAGGAATTGACAAAGATTAATGTATGCAAGAAGCTTAAAGAATGTTTCAAGTGTTGTACATTTATTTAAGTAAATATTGTAAATTGCTTCCGTTGTTTAAGTTTAAATGTAAATGTAACTCTGATGTAAAGAAAAGTTAAAATTTTCTTGTAAAATTGTACGAAGAGAAGTGTAAAGATCCTGTGGAACTTCGAATTCAGTTGTATTTGGAATTCGGGGTGTTACAGAGTGGTATCAGAGCCACGTTTCCAAGTAATACAAATTTATAAGGAACGACATCCTACAGTGGACATTAGAGAGTGTGTTGAGTATAGAGATTTAAATGTAAGTTACTTATATTTGTGTTGCTCTATGATTGACAGTTCTTTCTTGCTCTTTCCACTCTTTCTTTTTCTTTCTTTTTCTTTTTTAAAATTTCAGAGCTCAAGAGTGGGAAGAAGGGGGTTTTATTGGGAGCATAGTGAGGGAAATAGGGGGCAAAGGGGGCCGGCAATAGGGGTAGGGGGTAGGGGGTAGGGGCTAGGTGGTTTTCTCCAAAAAACCATGGTCTAGCTCATGGTTTTTGAGTTGGAGCTTGGGATAAATTTGTTTGGTCTTGATCAAGCTCCAAATGAGAGATGAGAGGTTAGATTTTAGTGCATGCAAAAAATATCCATTGCAATATCATACAATTATATATTTGTATACGTATCGCACTCAAAACTAGTGTATATACTAGTATCAGTCATTCTCATTCTCGCACATTGTCATGAACGCAACCACCCGCACGAACTGCCTCGCAACCATAAATGCACTCCATCATCATACACATATAATCAAAACAAACCCTGCAGTATATACATACATACAGACAATATATATGTATGTATATATATATATATATATACACACACACACACAAAAGCATAATATTATCCGTGGTATTACCTTACTCCCTCCTTAGAATCGTTCTGTCCCCAGAACGACACTAGTGGGAGAAAAGAAAAGAAAGAAAAACAACACCTAAAACAAATATGGATACAAAGCCTTCATACGACTCTTCGGCTCCCACGTGGCTTCTTCCACGAATTGGTTCCTCCAGAGAATCTTGACCATCAGGATGACCTTTTTCTCAGTACTTTGACCTTATGATCAAGTATCCTGACTGGTTGCTCCTTGTAGGAAAGATTAATCTGCAATTCTTTCAAAACCTCTGGTAACTGATGGCTCGAATCCGGCACATACTTCCGTAGCATAAAGACGTGGAACATGTCATGCACTTGGGATAACTCGGCCGGTAGCTCCAACTTATAAGCCATCCTACCAATCCTCTTCATAATCTTGTATGGTCCAATGTATCTTGGAGCTAACTTCCCGCCTTTCCTGAATCTGATAACTCCCTTCTGTCGGTGACACCTTGAGAAATACGGAATCATCTACCTCAAATTCCAGCTCTCTTCAGTGGTTGTCGACATAGCTCTTCTACCTGCTCTATGCTCCTTGAAGTCTCTTATGAATAAGCTCGATCTTTTCCAATGTTTGTTGTATGACTTCTGGCCTATACATCTACCGCTCTCCTACCTCGTACCAACACACGGGTGTTCTGCATCTTCTGCCATATAAAGCTTCATATGGAGCCATGCTAATGCTCGCCTGATAGCTGTTATTATAAGCAAACTCTACCAAGGCTAGGTATTTCTCTCAACTTCCTCCGAAGTCCAACTTCCTCCGAAGTCCAAAATTCATGCCCTCAACATGTCTTCAAGAATCCTGTTGACTCTCTCTGTCTGTCCATCAGTCTGTGGATGAAAAGCTGTGCTGAAGTCTGTTCTGGTCCCTAATGCTGACTGTAGACTCTGCCAGAATCGAGATATAAATCTTGCATCTTGGTCGGATACTATCGACACTGGCACTTCATGTAGCTTCACTATGTTCTCGATGTAGATTCCGACCAACCTCTTGACCGACCAGGTCATCTTTACTGAAAGAAAATATGCTGACTTCGTTAATCGATCCACAATCACCCATATCGAGTCATTTACCTTAGGGCTTCTGGGTAATCCAGTGATAAAATCCATACTGATGTTCTCCCATTTCACTCTGGAATGGGTAGAGGTTGTAGCAATCCTCCCAGTTTCTCATTCTCGGCCTTAACTTGTTGGCACGTCAAGCATTTGCCAACGAATTCCGCTATGTCTCGCTTCATTCCTAGCCACCAATAGTACTGTTTTATATCACAATACATCTTAGTGCTCCCGGGGTGAATTGCAAGCAATGTGGAGTGAGCTTCCTTCATGATGTCTTCTCTCAACTCCCTATCCTTTGGTACACACATTCTGTTGCCAAACCATAATGAACCTTCTCTTATACTAAATTCGGATCTTTCTCCTTCGTGCACTTGCTTCTTCATTGCTTCCATCTCCGGATCTTCAGTTTGAGCCTTCTTCACCTGCTCATTCAAGCTTGGCTGTAATACCAACTGTGCCAAAACAGCACTTAAGTGCTGAGCAACTACTTCAATGCCTGCTTGCCTAATCTCCTCATCTAGCTCCTTCCAGGTTGCTACCAGTGTAGCCACACTTCTCTTCGTGCTATCTGCTACCACGTTGGCCTTTCCTGGATGATATATGATTTCTGGCCTGATATCTTCGGGGACTTCCAACCATCTCCTCTGCCTTAAATTAAGATCCTTTTGCAGCCAAATGTACTTTAAGATCTTATAGTCCATGTATATCTCCACCTTTGCTCCGTATATATAATGCCTCAATGATTTTGAAGTGAAGATTATGGCTGCAAGTTCCACGTTGTGAGTCGGGGAGTTCTTCTCATGTGGTCGTAGCTGCCTTGATCCATAATCTATAACCCTGCCTTTCTGCATCAGCACACATCCGAATCCCAAATACGATGCATCACTGTAGATGACATAATCTTTGTCCTCCTGAGGTAAAACCAATATTAGTGCAGAGATCAATCGGTTCTTCAGTTCTTGGAAACTATCTTCACACTTCTCCGTCCAATCGAAACTTTGGTTTTTCTTGGTCAAGGCTGTAAGGGGTACATCTATCCTTGCATAATTCTGGATAAACTTCGGGTAATACCCAGGCATACCCAGAAAAGTCCTTACCTCTTTCACCGTCTTCGGCTGTGGCCGTCCTTTGACTGCTTCAATCTTCTGGGGATCCAATGCCACTCCCTCCTCAGAAAGGATATGGCCTAGAAATGCAACTTCTGTTTTCCAGGACTCTCACTTGGACAATTTGGCGTATAACTGATGCTCTTGTAACTTGCTCAGGACTGCTGTCAGATGTTCAGCATGATCCTCTTCCGTCCTTGAGTACACCAAAATGTCGTCGATGAAGACCAAAACAAAAGAGTCAATAAACGGACGTACAATTCTGTTCGTCAAGTCCATGAAGATTGCTAGAGCGTTAGTCACTCCAAATGGCTTTACCAAGAATTCATAGTGCCCAACTTGATGACATCCGGACCGTAGATCAATCTTGGAAAATACTACTGCTCCCTGAAGCTGATCGAACAAATCATCGATCCTGGGAATTGGGTACTTGTTCCAAATGGTGACCTTATTCAATTCCCGATAATCAAAACACATCCTGGCTGGTCCGCCTTTCTTCTTAACAAGTAATACTGGTGCTCCCCAAGGTGATGCACTTGGTCTGATAAATCCCTTGTGCAAGAATTCCTCAATCTGCTTCTTGACCTCATTTTGCTCTACTGGCGCCATTCTATAGGGTGCCTTGGATACTAGAGTTCTACTCAGCTGAATTGTGATGGTAAAATCAACATCCCGGTGTGGGGGAAGTCCAGGTAAATCTTCCAAGAATACAAGTGGAAAATTTCTCACCAATGGTATCTTGTTCACCTCTTTAGGTACCCGTACTTCAATAGTAGCTGCAACAATCTTTCTCTTAACCTTTTCTCCCCGTGGAATACAAGTTCCACTCCTTCAGTTGAGATGACTACCTCCTTCTCCTTGCAGTCGATGCTTGCCTTATGCTTCGACATCCAATCCATACCAATAATGACATCTGTTCCGGTAAAGCCCAATTCTACAAATCGATACTTAGGGTTACCCCGTAAATCTGGAGTTTACATCCCCTATAGCACAGATCTGTAGTGAGGGTTACCCCCGATGGCGTAGCCACCATCAAAACTAAATCTGGAATTGCCTCTTGTGTGCATCTTAATTTTCTCGAAAAAGATTTTGACACAAAAGAATGAGTCGATCCACTATCGAACAAGAATGTAGCCAAAATTCCATTTATATATATATATATATGTCTTGTTACAAAAGTTTATCCTTCATCAACTTCCACAAAACCCAAAATACAACTTAGACTTTATTTCATCATTTCCTTACATACTTGTGATTACCCCTTCATCTTCTTTAGCATCCTTCTGGTCAAGGCGAACACCCTCCCTTGATGCATAGGCTTCTTTCCCTTGTCGGTTGCTCCCGACCTTGCCCTGTTGCTGTTCCTTGAATTTTGGGGACAATTCGGCCTGATATGCCCTTCTAGCCCGCACTGGAAACATCTCTGTACATTCCTCCTGGGGCATTGATCCTTGAAGTGTCCTGCTCTTCACAGTAGAAGCAGCCTCCGAGCTTGTATCGTCCTGTCTTGGCACTGGTTTTCTGAAATTTCTGACTCTTGCCCTGCTTCTTGAAATTTGATGCTGGGGTGGATCTCTTCCCTTTGTTCCAAAGTTCCATTCTTCCTTGACTCTGATTCATGTCGTCCTCTGTCACCACAGCCTGCCTCACCAGCTTGTCAAATCGGTGAATGCCCAACGGTACCATCCTTGACCTCAGTCTAGGCCTAAGCCCTTGCTCAAACCTCTGGGCCTTCTTCGCTTCTTCCTGGACCATCTCTGGTGCGTACCGAGACAGCTGACAAAACTTCATCTCATATTCCCTGACAGATATATTTCCCAACTTCAAATTGTGGAACTCCATTGCCTTTTCTTCTTGCACATCCATGGAAAAATAGTGCTGTCAGAATTCCTTGAGGAAATCTTCCCAAGTGATCTGACCTTCTCCAAGACCACGCTTCATGGACTGCCACCAAACTCCGGCATCCATCTCCAGTAAGACTATGGCTAGATGAACCTTGCTGTCCTCTGGAGTCACCAGTACCTCAAATACTGTCTCCACCTGACGTATCCAGTCATCAGCAATTGTGGGGTCGGCCTGTCCTTCGAAGACTGGCGATTTCATCCTCTTTAATAATTCCACCATCTTCACTGGAGCTGCATTTACAGCAACTCCTGGTGCTCCTTGTGGCGGTGCTTGGTTCCTGCTAGCCTCCATAAAAGCTCCAATCATCTGATATACACGAGCGAACTCTTTCCTTACATCAAGTCCAATACCATTGGCTCAACTGCCTTCGGCTTCAGTCTGATCGCTTCGATTGCTTCTGGTCCTTCCTGCCATCTGAAAGCTAATACCGACATCATCAAACAGCAATAATAATGCAAAACCTGTAACACACTAGCAGCGGTCAGAAAACATACTAGTCTCATTCATTCAAAAAGGGTTTACAAGGATATTGCCATCAATACGGTCATGTCATCATCCAAAAGGGTTCATACTACACCATCAAAAAAATAGTAAGTAAGCCTAGCTATTCAAAAAGATTGCCATCTATACACATCAAAAGAAATCCCACAAAACTAACAGAGATCACTGCTCTCCCGCCCCTGGCGAGTAGCCAGTCTCAGAGCTACCTTCAGTAGTCATCCTGTCTAGCAGATCTTACATATTGCAGACCTGAGACCTCAACGCCAGATATCGGCTCTGCAACTGTCCCAACCTCTCCTCATACCGGTGCTTCAACAGTATCACCCTCGTCTTCCTCTTTCGCTTGGCCCTCTCCAACTTGGCCACTCTTCTCTCGGTGGCTATCAAGGCCTGCGCGTGATTCTTAAAGCGATCCACCATCTGCCCATGGCTCCATTTATAGGCAGCCAGCTCCCGGAATAACATAGTGATGGCTGCACTACGGCCGTGGGCTGTGGGGGTGGAGGTGGGAGTGGGGGTGCATGACCATTTCCATCGGTCCAACCGTTCGAGTGTCCATTATCCATACTCGGCATCTGCAAGAGAAAATATGGGAATCAGTCAAGGTACAGAAAATATTATAAAGGCATCAATCCAGATACAACTTATGCTTTATAATCATCAACTATCTGACTAAACCCAACTCTCACAATGCATCCAAGTCTAATTTTCCTGCTGTGTTGGACTAGTATTTGAAGTCTGCTCTGATACCAACTTCTGTAGCGCCCCAGATCTCCATACTAGAAACCTGAGACCCTACACCAGGAGTCGAACTTCAAAATATGATTTTTCCGTAGAGTCTAGATGCATTCAAGAAATCATGGTAAAAATTTCATATCTATATCATGAGCCAAATAATTCTAAGAATTCTCACAAGTTCAGTCATCAGAATAGACAGACACAGTTCTTATCTTAGGACTCATTCCTCAAAATCGATTTTATTAAAATATCAAAAATCATTCGAAAATTCCGAAATAAATCATGAATCTTTTAGACATATATGAGATCATCCTGTATAAATTTTATCACCAAATTCCAAGTAGTTTGTTCTCTGGAAATTCTTAACTATGGCATGCAGATCATGGTTTTCTGTTTTAGTTTCATATTTCTATAAATCAACTCTTAAACAACTATTCTCAACTACTACTGCTCATGCATGCAAGAAATTAAACAAGAATGATCATGAAAAAGTTTAGAGAACTCCCCACCCTAAGTTGGCTTGAGAAGATGTGATTGTCTTGAGCATCTCCTCCAAAAATCCTACTCCAAAGCTTGGAAATGCTCCTTCTTTCTTGCTCCTTCCACTCTTTCTTTTTTCTTACTTTTTCTTTCTTTTTATTTTTTGAAATTTCAAAGCTCAAGAGTGGGAAAAGGGGGTTTTATTGAGAGGGGAGTGAGGGAAAGAGGGGGGAAGGGGGGGCCAGCAATAGGGGTAGGGAGTAGGGGGTAGGGGGTAGGTGGTTTTCTCCATAAAACCATGGTCTAGCTCATAGTTTTTGAGTTGGAGCTTGGGCTGAATTTGTTTGGTCTTGATCAAGCTCTAAGTGAGACAAGATGTTAGATTTGAGTGCATGCAAAGAATATCTATTGTACCATCATACAATTATATATTTGCATGCGTACAACACTCAAAACTAGTGTATATACTAGTATCGGTCCTTCTCATTCTCACGCATTGTCAAGAACGCAACCACCCATACGAACTACCTCGCAACCATAGATGCACTCCATCAGCATACACATATAATCAAAACAAACACTGCAATATATACATACATACGGACAATATATATATATATATATATATACAAAAGCATAATATTATCCGGGGTATTACAATACTACAAATCAGGTAGAGGGATGTTTGGGACTTTGATAAGATTTGTCCCTCTTACATAATAGGAGGGATATTTATGGGCTCCTTGTTTGAGTGAGACTGCAAAATGCATGGTCGTGCTCAAATTAGTAAATATGAGATATTTAGCTCATTTGTTTAGTAAGTCTACTCGGACATCAAGAAATCAAAGATTGAACAATACATGGGTGACACGCTCTATGCCTTGTGTTCAATTAAGATATTTGGACAAAGGAACTAGACTAAATGGTAACATTGGTAAAGGATAGGTTATATCAAATCACAGACATTCCCGTTACTTGAGTAGCAATGATGTATTGATAGATACCGCTTACTGTTTGTGAATTTAGTATTACTGTCAACGTAATGGGAACCTACCGGGTCACAGAATTATGTTAGGTTTCGAGGGTAATCATAGATAAAATACACATCGGAAAAAATTATAAAAAAATTATCAAAACCAAGCCATGGATCCATGCGAAAACCATAAATCATGTTTATAATTATACCTTGAAGATGGATCTGGTGTCTCCACATTATGCGATCACAACACTACAATATTGCAGTGCCTCTACGGTATCCACACGAACGGATCAAATCGAGCTTTCCCTCATGCAGCGGTGCTAGCTGCGTGAAGGGGATGTTCCTCACGATCTCTCACTCTCACAATTTCTGTGACGGCTAGGGTTTTCTCTTGTCTCGCTTTTCCACAGATATGTATCATACATATCAGTGCAGAAAATCAACCCGAAGAAAGTAATGAGGTTGTTGGACTCACAATCTGACCTGGTTCAGATTCGTGTGTGGACCTTTGATATTTAGTCAGCCCATTTATTCTAATTAAATGTCCAACCAATGTCAGAAGTCCAAGTCTTACTTGGATCCCCAATTAAATTCATTTTATGAATTTAAATCCCAATTTTGATCCATTCTAAGTGTGTGACCAGTAGGTTCCCATTACATTGATAATATTACTAAAATCATATTCTAGTATTACCAACAGTGAGCGGTATCTAGGAATATACTTCACTGCTACTCAAGTAACGGAAATGTCAGTGATTAGACATAACCTATCTATGACCAATGTTACCATGTACTCTAGTTCCTTTGTCCATGTAACGCCCCGAATCCCAAATACACTGAATTCGAGATGTTCTACAGGATCTTTTCGCTTTCTTCAGTACAATTTTACAAGGAATTTAAACTTTCACTTTACATCAGAGTTTACATCATACATTACATTTACATTTACACAGCGGAAGTAAAATTTTACAACATTTAAATAAAAGTACAACAACATGGTAAAATCTTTATGCATCCATTCCTCTTTAACCTTTAACACGTCATTTATCCTGCATACAAAACTGTGGGTACATCAGTTTATTCAACTGACGATAATTATACATGGCCATCCTCTCTATGCCAAAAATAGTATAACGATTCTCATTTTTAACAGATCACAAACTTGTTCACATAACAATTAAAGTAAGGGGGAAAAATCTTAATGATGTCGTGTCGTGATCGTGCACTTAATCCTTAATGCAATTAGTTAATTTACATGACACTAATGCGCACTTGTTCGGATTCTATGCATCCCATACTACATAGGTCCGAGGGCAAGCCTCTTAGCCGTTCTTCATTTTTGTAGGGTTCAATCCCTCGCCATGACTTAATCTACTACTGTAATTACGGTGAGTATCCTAGATGATCTATGAGTACAAGCATGTGCACTGGACCCTGGAGGGGAACCCCACGCCATGTCTTGACTCATCAAGCATGCATTCTGTGGCAATTCAGCCTCCTCCCTGAACACGATTCTCTTGCAGTCACCAAACATCCCACAAGCGTGGCTAAAGTCCGATCATTACTGAGTTGTGCCCACGCCATGTCTTGACTCATCAAGCATGCATTCTGTGGCTCACACACCCGCACCGTAAACTCTAGTTCTCATACTTATGTTTTCTCTCACTTTCATCACATCTCCACTATGTACTAATTATTAGAATCATGAATAAAAATCAAAGCTCTAGAGTTAGCCTCTCCACTAAACCGGACTTACTCATTTCATTCTCACATGACCAACCTTGGTCTTCTTTTCAATTTCATTTCATTTCCATTGCCGGGGGAGACTTAGCTGTTCTTTTGTTTCAATTTCCAATTCACAACTTCCAATTTGAGCATTTCCAACTCATGGATTCAATTTCATTGCCTCAGCATATCATGTTCTTAACTTTCATATTCATGTAATTCTCAATTCAAAACTATGATTCATTTCATGTAAATTCACAAAGCAACAAATAGAGTTTATCAACATCAACCATAAGATCCACAATCTTCAAAATAAACAGAATAATGTTCTCTGATATGTCAAAACACTCTGGATAGTCGACTTGAAAAATACCAGTCGACTTGTACAGTCAATTCAAGTTCTTCATAATCACTCGGGAGAGTCGACTGCTGCACATGGCCAGTCGGCTGCTCCGCAACTTTCTATGCTCAAAATGTCATTCACGTGACAGTCGACTGTCAACAAATCAGTCGTCTGTCCCGGTCTTAACAGTACATATCCATGTTCAGCTCAGTCGACTTGCTACTCACATTAGGTCGACTGGACAGGTTCACATTTCAAATTAAGGAATTATCTTTCCATCAGTTCTTACATGCACATGCATCATGGTGTCAAATTACAATATGCATATATTCATGCTTCAAAAACACGTGGTTTCTTAACTGTTCAGTAACATCACAACATAGAATTTCAAATAACTAATATTGTCTTTTCTTCAAGGAGTGTTAAACATGCGTTTACACTCGTTCATAACTTTCTTGCAGAGATGAAATATTAATCTCAATTTATTACACTAGGACAACACAATGGAAATATCTCATTTCGTAGATTTACTGGACTATTCATAGTTTAATCAAAGCATCGGTCGGCTGTTCATATCATCAGTCGACTGCACAGACTATTCTCAGTTTACTAATTATCACTAGTTCTTTTTCATCCGTTCACATCTCCTCCATCATATATAACATGGGGGAATATGAATTTAGCAATCATACTATCACTTCTGTTTTGCATACATGTACATTATCAAATCATGAAGATATTCGCCTCGTACCAGTCGACTTGTACATGCGACAGTCGACTGTACCGACCCATTTTGTTCTTATTTACAGTGTCGTTATTACACTATTAGTCCTTCACAATTATCATCATAAACATACTCAGGAAATTCTAATACGTTTGAATTTACTTCTCATAAGCATAGTAACAATCATCATAATCATGGCATATTTTCTACACTAGAAGTCCTGAGAAACACCCACCTTATTGACGAAATAACCGAAATCCAGAAAAGCTCCTTAATGCAATGGACGACTCCTTGCTCCTTGCTCCTTGCTCCACACCGAAACCTTCAGAACTGATGCTCGGCCTCCACAGAAAAACACACACACTCTCTCACAATAATACCTCTCCTATAAAAATGATCTTAGTGTAAATGAACCAATGAATGAGAGGGGGTATTTATACACCAATTTGAGTGAGATGGAGGGCTAGGATTCAGTTGGTTGGTTGTAGGATGGAAGGCTAGGATGAGAGTAGGAGTTACAACAACTACCCACATTCAAATAACTACCACACCATGACCACCACTAAACTTTTGAATCTCCCTTCAACAGTCCACAACCGGCCATGAAGCAAAGTGCATATTGCACGTGTACGTGTAGTGCACGTGCAAGCAACTAGGCCCAAAGAATTGTGCAATTAATTTTTACATAAAAATAAAATAGAATTTTTAAATAAATTAATCCATGGGCTTTAGTTTTATGGGCCAAAATAGTAAAAATAAAAATACATTTTGGGCTTTAAGAAAGAGGCTTTAAAATATGGCTTTCTATTTATTTAAAGAAAAGACTTTTGTATAAAATAATTTGAAAACATATATTTAAATATTCATACACATCACAATTATAAGATTTAATTCAACCAAAATATTGCACGTGCACACTACGTGCAAAATAAAATAATTTTTCATTAAATGAAAAATCAGGGTATTACAATACTCCCTCCTTAGAATAGTTCCGACCCCGGAACTACGATCAAGAGTGAGATTACAACACAACAACAAGAACACAAAATGCAAAGATACAATCAAGCAAAAAGCTCACGATAATCCTTCAACATCCTCTCCTCAGATTCCCAAGTAGCCTCTTCAACCAAATGGTTTCTCCAGACTACCTTGACCATCGATTTCGTCTTATTCCTCAAGACTTTTTCTCGACGATCAACAATCTCGACAGGAGACTCGATGTAATTCAGATCCAACTGCAAACCTTCCGGCACTTCAGGCAAATGATGACTCGGATCTGGAATATAACCTCTTAGCATAGACACATGAAAGACATTGTGCACCTGAGACAACTCTTCCGGTAATTCAAGCTGGTAAGCAGTTTTCCCGATCCTTTTCAATATCTTGTACGGGCCTATAAACCTCGGGGCTAACTTTCTGCCTTTGCCAAATCGAACCACACCTTTACTGGGTGATACCTTCAGAAAGACGAAGTCACCAACCTCAAACTCAAGGTCCCTTCTCCGGTTGTCTGCATAGCTTTTCTGCCTGCTCTGAGCTTCCACTAACCTTTTCCTGATCAGAACAATCTTCTCAGAGGTTTGCTGCACAAGCTCAGGACCAAACAACTGACGCTCCCCAACTTCATACCAACAAACAGGAGTCCTGCACTTCCTGCCATACAAAGCTTCGTACGGCGCCATCCCGATGCTAGTCTGAAAACTGTTGTTGTAGGCAAACTCTACCAAAGGTAAATGCCTTTCCCAACTGCCTCCAAAGTCTAGTATACAACACCGAAGCATATCCTCAAGGATACGGTTGACTCTCGGTCTGTCCATCGGTTTGCGGATGAAAAGCAGTGCTGAAATCTGTCCTGGTACCCAAAGCTGTCTGAAGACTCCTCCAGAAATGCGGAGTAAACCGCGCATCTCGATCAGACACAATAGTTGAAGGAACACCATGAAGCCTGACAATCTCGTCAACATACATCTCAGCCAACTTGTCCATCGAAGCAGTGAGTTTCATTGCCAAAAAGTGAGCGGACTTGGTTAGTCGATCGACTATAACCCAAATCGCATCGTTGCCTTTAGGACTCTTAGGCAATCCCGTGATGAAATCCATACTGATGTTATCCCACTTCCATTCCGGAATAGGTAACGGCTGTAATAGACCTCCGGGTCTCTGATTTTCGGCTTTGACTTGCTGACAAACTTCGCACTTCGCAACAAATTCAGCCACATCCCGCTTCAAACCTGACCACCAGAAATGCTGTTTGATGTCTTTGTACATCTTAGTACTCCCAGGATGTACAGACAAAAGAGTAGCATGTGCCTCCTGAAGAATGCTCTCTTTCAGGTCTGCCTGATTTGGAACACATAGTCTATCTCCGAACCACAGCACTCCATCCCTGATTTGAAATCCGGGCAACCTGCCAACACCAACCTGTTCCTTCATCTCCAAGATATCAGCATCAACTTCCTGACTTGCAATGATCCTTGCATTCAAAGTAGGCTGAAGCCTCAACTGAGCCAAAGATGCTCCTAATCCTTACAAGACAACCTCAATACCTGCTCGATCCAACTCCTCAATCAAATGCTTCTGAGTTGTAATCAAACTGGCCAAACTGCTCTTGCGACTAAGTGCATCAGCAACAACATTAGCCTTTCCAGGATGATACATGATCTCAGGTCGCATGTCCTCGAGCACTTCCAACCATCTCCACTGCCTCAGATTCAGATCTCTCTGCTGATATATGTACTTCAGGCTCTTATGGTCCGTGTACATGTTCAATTTCTCACCGTACACATAGTGCCTCCATTGCTTCAGGGCAAAGATAATCGCAGCCAACTCCAGATCATGAGTCAGGTAATTTTTCTCATGTGGTCGTAGTATCCTAGACCCATAAGCGATTACTCTTCCTTCTTGCATTAAGACACAACCAAGCCCACGATGTGAAGCATCGCTATAAACATCATACTCAACACCTGCTCTAGGCAAAGCCAAAATAGGTGCAGTAGTCAGCTTCTCTTTCAACTCCTGAAAGCTTGCCTCACATTGCTTAGTCCACTTGAAGCTCACATTCTTCTTGGTCAGTCCAGTAAGCGGTACAGCTATCTGAGCATAACCTTGAATGAATCTCCGGTAGTATCCAGTCATCCCAAGAAAACTTCTGACTTCCTTCACTGTAGTAGGCCTAGCCCAATCTTTCACTGCCTCTATCTTCTGAGGGTCAGTTGCCACTCCCTCCTTAGAAAGGATGTGACCTAGGAATGCCACTTCAGATTTCCAGAAATCACACTTGGATAACTTGGCATACAACCTCTGCTCTTCCAGCTTCTTCAAAACTACAGCCAGATGCTCAGTGTGCTCCTCCTCTGACTTGGAGTACACGAGAATATCATCGATAAACACCACGACGAAAGAATCAATGAACGGCCTCAGAACTCTGTTCATCAAATCCATGAAGATTGCAGGTGCATTCGTCACTCCGAATGGCATAACTAAGAATTTGTAATGCCCATGCCGAGTTCTAAATGCAGTTTTGTGCACGTCTTCAGCTTTCACTCGAACTTGGTGATATCCTGATCGAAGATCTATTTTGGAGAAAACAGATGCTCCTTGTAGACGATCGAACAAATCATCAATTCGAGGAATCAGATAATTATTCTGAATAATGACCTTATTCAGCTCTCGGTAATCGATACACATTCTCATCGATCCATCCTTCTTCTTTACCAAAAGCACTGGTGCTCCCCAAGGTGATGCACTAGGTTGAATAAAGTCTTTCTCCAATAGTTCCTCAATCTGCCGTTTCACCTCATCCTGTTCCACGGGAGCCATCCTATACGGTGCTTTAGAAATGGGTGCACTTTCCGGTTGAACAGTGATGCTGAACTCTACATCACGATGCGGGGGTAACCCAGGAAAATCTTCCAAGAACACAGTCGGATAGTCCCGAACCACAGGAATCCTTTGCAATTCCACAGGAGTCTCTTCCTTGCGGATAGTTTCCAGTAGCTTAGAACACTTCTGCTTCCCTTGGAAAGTGACTTCTGGTCCACCTGGAGCCTTCACTGTTACCGTCTTGGTCTTGCACTCGATGCTTGCACTGTACACCGACATCCAATCAATGCCAATGATAACATCGACTCCCAAGATAGTCAGCTCGATCAGATCAATGCCAAAGACTCGATCTCCAATCGCAATCTCGCAATCAGCGTAATACCGATCAGTGGTCAAAGTTTCTCCTGATGGAGTAGCTACTGCTAAGATCTTGCCTGGAAAAATCTTCGGTTCCACTCCCAACACTTTAGCAAATTTAGGAGACACAAATGTATGAGAGGATCCAGTATCGAACAACACAACAGCTTTCATTCCATTAAGATAAAGTTCGCCTGTTACATAATACACACCATTACGTAACAGTTTCACAATATGAACGGGAAGAAGAAATGACAAAAACCACTAAACATTAGCCCTCGTACCAAAGATGACCTGATCTGCTTCCTCAGCATCAGCCTCCGTCAAGGCAAACACTCGCCCTGGTTGGTACGGCCTCTTTCCAGACTGCTGCATTGGTGCATTGCGATTACTGTTCCGTGGCTTGGAGCATTGAGACATGAAATGTCCCGTCTCACCACAGTTGAAGAAAGTCACCGCAAGAGGTCTCACCACATTGTTTCCAGGTCCTCCAGCTACACTAACCGCGTTCGCCCCTGTCGGTTTGAACCTTTGTACGGATGGTTGCCCCTTGAAACTTCCAGAATTGGCGGGCCTCTTACCAGTCTGCCAGTTGTTCCTCCGGTTCTGAACAACTTGGAACTGCTCCATATCTGCTTCCGTCGCTGCTGCTCTCTTGACCAACTTGTCAAATCGCCTGATACCAAGAGGTATCATCCGGGACCTCAAGCTTGGTCTCAGCCCATGCTCGAACTTACGAGCCTTCTTAGCCTCATCCATCACCAGTTCTGGAGCATACCTAGAGAGCTGAGTAAACTTAGTCTCATACTCCCTTACTGACATGCTGTCTTGCTGAAGTGACAGAAACTCCATAGTCTTCTTCTCCTGAACATCGGAGGGGAAGTAGAGACTGCGGAATTCTTCCAGAAATTCCTCCCAGCCAAGCAACATGCCTCCCATGGTCCTCTTCATCGACTGCCACCAAACAGCCGCGTCCTTCTCGAAATGCAAAGTCGCCAACTTGACCTTGCTGCCTTCCGGGGTCTCCAACACCTCAAAGATTGTCTCCACTTGATGAATCCAGTCGTCAGCCGCATCTGGGTCTGACTTTCCCTCGAATACAGGTGGTTTCATTCTCTGGAATGATTCCACTAGCTTAATCGCCTCGGGCACTGGATTCACCGGCCCCCTTCCTTGATTCATAGCCACTGCATTGAGCGTCTAGTAGACTCTTGCAAGTTCTGTCTCCAGATCCAACCCCTCACCATTCCTAGCTCCTCTTCTCGACATATTCTGATGCAAAAGATCCATTAAATTCGAAGTATAAGACAAGAACTTAAATCAACTTGCATTTCATTGAATTTCAAACTTTATACATTCGAATTAAGAACATTTCTTAACATCAGAATGGAAGAAATAGAAGCTACAACAATCTAACTCCTACGGTTCCTCTTCGCTTCTCGAAGTTCTTCCCGTAGTTCATCAACTTCATCTGTCAGCACATCTGTCAGGTTCTTTCTCTTCTCAAGTTCCCATACCCGGTGACTGAGAAATGAAAAGTCATCCTTTCGCTTTGCCAGCTGAGCCTCCAATAATCCAACTCTCTCTCGCAGTGTCTCTACCTGCCTCTGAAGAGAAGTCACAAGACTATTTGGAACTGGTTCTTCTTCTTCATCAGAAGAAGAGTCATCTGATGAATCCGGAGGTGGGGTAATCTCTCGGGATTCAGGCCATTATTCACCGTCAGAATCTGCTTGCCCTGGATATTACTCGTCCTCGGAATCAGCTTGTCCAGGATGGTACTCTTCCTCAATGATATGCCAGTCATCATCTCCAGTAGGGTCGAAGTGATCAGCCATCTTAGAAATAAAGAGGAAGAAGCATAAATCTTAGAGCAACACAAATGTAAGTCACTTACATTTAAATCTCCAGACTCAAACACACACTCTAATGTCCACATCTAGGGTGTCGTTCCTTATAAATTTGTACAAGTGTGGAAAGCGTAGAAAGCGTGGCTCTGATACCACTCTGTAACGCCCCGAATCCCAAATACACTGAATTCGAGATGTTCTACAGGATCTTTTCGCTTTCTTCAGTACAATTTTACAAGGAATTTAAACTTTCACTTTACATCAGAGTTTACATCATACATTACATTTACATTTACACAGCAGAAGTAAAATTTTACAACATTTAAATAAAAGTACAACAACATGGTAAAATCTTTATGCATCCATTCCTCTTTAACCTTTAACACGTCATTTATCCTGCATACAAAACTGTGGGTACGTCAGTTTATTCAACCGACGATAATTATACATGGCCATCCTCTCTATGCCAGAAACAGTATAACGATTCTCATTTCTTAACAGATCACAAACTTGTTCACATAACAATTAAAGTAAGGGGGAAAAATCTTAATGATGTCGTGTCGTGATCGTGCACTTAATCCTTAATGCAATTAGTTAATTTACATGACACTAATGCGCACTTGTTCGGATTCTATGCATCCCATACTACATAGGTCCGAGGGCAATCCTCTTAATCGTTCTTCATTTTTGTAGGGTTCAATCCCTCGCCATGACTTAATCTACTACTGTAATTACGGTGAGTATCCTAGATGATCTATGAGTACAAGCACGTGCACTGGACCCTGGAGGGGAACCCCACGCCATGTCTTGACTCATCAAGCATGCATTCTGTGGCAATTCAGCCTCCTCCCTGAACACGATCCTCTTGCAGTCACCAAACATCCCATAAGCGTGGCTAAAGTCCGATCATTACTGAGTTGTGCCCACGCCATGTCTTGACTCATCAAGCATGCATTCTGTGGCTCACACACCCGCACCGTAAACTCTAGTTCTCATACTTATGTTTTCACTCACTTTCATCACATCTCCACTATGTACTAATTATTAGAATCATGAATAAAAATCAAAGCTCTAGAGTTAGCCTCTCCACTAAACCGGACTTACTCATTTCATTCTCACATGACCAACCTTGGTCTTCTTTTCAATTTCATTTCATTTCTATTGCCGGGGGAGACTTAGCTATTCTTTTGTTTCAATTTCCATTTCACAACTTCCAATTTGAGCATTTCCAACTCATGGATTCAATTTCATTGCCTCAGCATATCATGTTCTTAACTTTCATATTCATGTAATTCTCAATTCAAAACTATGATTCATTTCATGTAAATTCACAAAGCAACAAATAGAGTTTATCAACATCAACCATAAGATCCACAATCTTCAAAATAAACAGAATAATGTTCTCTAATATGTCAAAACACTCTGGATAGTCGACTTGAAAAATACCAGTCGACTTGTACAGTCAATTCAAGTTCTTCATAATCACTCGGGAGAGTCGACTGCTGCACATGGCCAGTCGGCTGCTCCGCAACTTTCTATGCTCAAAATGTCATTCACGTGACAGTCGACTGTCAACAAATCAGTCGTCTGTCCCGGTCTTAACAGTACATATCCATGTTCAGCTCAGTCGACTTGCTACTCGCATTAGGTCGACTGGACAGGTTCACATTTCAAATTAAGGAATTATCTTTCCATCAGTTCTTACATGCACATGCATCATGGTGTCAAATTACAATATGCATATATTCATGCTTCAAAAACACGTGGTTTCTTAACTGTTCAGTAACATCACAACATAGAATTTCAAATAACTAATATTGTCTTTTCTTCAAGGAGTGTTAAACATGCGTTTACACTCGTTCATAACTTTCTTGCAGAGATGAAATATTAATCTCAATTTATTACACTAGGACAACACAATGGAAATATCTCATTTCGTAGATTTACTGGACTATTCATAGTTTAATCAAAGCATCGGTCGGCTGTTCATATCATCAGTCGACTGCACAGACTATTCTCAGTTTACTAATTATCACTAGTTCTTTTTCATCCGTTCACATCTCCTCCATCATATATAACATGGGGGAATATGAATTTAGCAATCATACTATCACTTCTGTTTTGCATACATGTACATTATCAAATCATGAAGATATTCGCCTCGTACCAGTCGACTTGTACATGCGACAGTCGACTGTACCGACCCATTTTGTTCTTATTTACAGTGTCGTTATTACACTATTAGTCCTTCACAATTATCATCATAAACATACTCAGGAAATTCTAATACGTTTGAATTTACTTCTCATAAGCATAGTAACAATCATCATAATCATGGCATATTTTCTACACTAGAAGTCCTGAGAAACACCCACCTTATTGACGAAATAACCGAAATCCAGAAAAGCTCCTTAATGCAATGGACGACTCCTTGCTCCTTGCTCCTTGCTCCACACCGAAACCTTCAGAACTGATGCTCGGCCTCCACAGAAAAACACACACACTCTCTCACAATAATACCTCTCTTATAAAAATGATCATAGTGTAAAAGAACCAATGAATGAGAGGGGGTATTTATACACCAATTTGAGTGAGATGGAGGGCTAGGATTCAGTTGGTTGGTTGTAGGATGGAAGGCTAGGATGAGAGTAGGAGTTACAACAACTACCCACATTCAAATAACTACCACACCATGACCACCACTAAACTTTTGAATCTCCCTCCAAAAGTCCACAACCGGCCATGAAGCAAAGTGCATATTGCACGTGTACGTGTAGTGCACGTGCAAGCAACTAGGCCCAAAGAATTGTGCAATTGATTTTTACATAAAAATAAAATATAATTTTTAAATAAATTAATCCATGGGCATTAGTTTTATGGGCCAAAATAGTAAAAATAAAAATACATTTTGGGCTTTAAGAAAGAGGCTTTAAAATATGGCTTTCTATTTATTTAAAGAAAAGGCTTTTGTATAAAATAATTTGAAAACATATATTTAAATATTCATACACATCACAATTATAAGATTTAATTCAACCAAAATATTGCACGTGCACACTACGTGCAAAATAAAATAATTTTTCATTAAATGAAAAATCAGGGTATTACAGTCCAGATATCTTAATTGACCACAAGGCATTGAGCGTGTCACCCTTGTAAAGTTCAATCTTTGGTTTCTTGATGTCTGAGTAGACTTACTAAAAAAAATGAGCTCAGTATCTCATATTGACTCATTTGAGTACGACCATGAATTTTGTAGTCTCACTCAATCAAGGGGCCAATAGATATGGCTCATGTTGTGTAAGAGGCAAAAATCGTATCTAAGCCACTCACATCCCTCCGCAAGATCTGTAGTATATCCAACAGTTGACTTTATAATCACCTTATTACAGGTAATGTTTGACGACATTAAAAGATAAAACTTCTCATGTAGGGAGTCATAGTGACTTCAGGTCAAAGGACTACATACACCATGGTCATTGTGAGAACCGCTTATGACACTCACATAACGATTTATGCAGCGTTCTCATGGTGGGTCAGTCCAGTACATTATTACTCTAATATGTATCCATGTGAAGACTTGATATCTCATATCCATGACCCGTGAGATATGGTCATTAGTCTAAGCACATACTAGTCTCTATGTATTATTGTTGTCCTAATTCACTAAAATACTTGACTAGGGACATTTAAGAATAGTGTTCTGATGACAACCAATAGGATCTCACAATCAAGTCATACACTTGATATCCCATAGTATTGAACCTACTATTCTAAGGACTTTATTATGTTCATTTAATTAATAAACAATACAATAAATGAAATGCCTCATATATGAAATAAACATCATGATACAATGTAAACTAGTAATGTCAATACACAACTGACCTCTCGGTCATACACCAACACGTTAGAATGGATCAAAATTGGAATTTAAATTCATAAGATGAATTTAATTGGGGATCCAAGTAAGACTTGCACTCCTGACATTTGTTGGACATTTAATTAGATTAAATGGGCTGACTAAAGTTCAAAGGCCCACACACGAATCTGAACTAGATCAGATTGTGAGTCCAATAACCTCATTACTCTCTTAGGGTTGATTTTCTGCACCTATGTATATGATACGAGATATGGCTAAAAATAGAACCAAATCGGGACCATTCAAATCGGGCATGAATCTTAAAGCTCTCAGGGGTAAAATGGTAATTTCACCTACAAACGGGTATGAAATGTGAACTGGGTCTTTCTTCAAAGTCCAATAACACATAAACGGATCTGTCCTACTGGTTGGGGTGACAACCCATTACAAACCAGCCAAAGTCATTTGAAGAGTAATTCAAATTCATGGTAATCTCTTATCATGAAACGATTTAAACTCTACATCTTATCCAAAAATTTCGGGACATAGGGATAAATGATTATCTCTAAACTGTCTCTTAAGGCGACTATAAAAACCCCTCTACCCCCACAATAACAAGGAAACAATATTTTTCCACATAAATGCTCTTTCATAATCTTCATGATTAATGACTTGAGCGTCGGAGGGTTCGTCGTCGGGATCCATCCCGGTGTATCGAACTTTTTTACATGTCAACGGCAGCAGCAAAAAACAAGTCAAACAGCGGTGAAAGTCAACAGGTTTGACTTATTTGTTTCCTAATAGAATCCATAAATTCATCTATTTGCCCCCACACCAAAATCAGGAGCAACGGATTGGCGCCGTCTGTGGGAAACGAGAAAGCAATCCAACCTGTAAGTACATCCAAGTCAGGGATATTAAAGACCAGTATAAGAAAAAGTACTTGGAAACTTCTAAACGATATACTGGTAGTTACCTAAGAAAGCTTCAAGAGAGAGAAACAACTTCAACATCAATATCTATGCACAATAATGGCTAGAGTCATCAGAGATATCAGCATCACGAGGATTCTGGAATGTGGCAATAATATCAAGAGATAATTAGTTCTTTGACCCATTTTTTTTGAAATATTTTTCGAAATGACCCAGTCCTGAAAATAATTCCACTCTTTTAAATTTCTATGATACCTTTCATATATTATTTTCTATAGGATGTGTGACCTTTTATTAAATTCTAAAAGTTTTTGGGTAATAAGTTTTACTTTTAAAATTAAATCTTTAGTTTCTTATTCTACATATTATAATTTAGTTTTTTAATCTAGAAAAATTGTAGAAATTAAGTAAAAATTACTTACCTTAAACTGGCTCTGATACCAACAAGATGCGAAGCGTGAAATAGTTGTACATGCAAAGAAAAACAAAAAGAGTACCAAAAAACTTTAAGATAATATCCTTCAGTGAAATAGTATTCTTGAAAATAATGTGCATTATCAATCTAAAAATATTAAAATAATCAAGCATAACTTCAAGATCTCTTATGGCTTCTGATTCTGTTTCTGATACTTCACTATCATATGAGGTTTCTTTTATATATTCATTTTCTTCCTTAAGTATATTTGTTTTCTTCTTCTATATTTTCATTTTCTTCTAGAAATTGTCTATATGATGTTGTAGGACTCCATATATAGCTCAGAATTTCTCCATTTTCATAGAATAATAAAGATCTTTCGTAATAAGTTAAATCATCAATTATTTGGACACTTATATCACTAGTTTCTCCAGGATTAATATGATTTATAGTTATAATTATCACTCGCTGTACGCTAAAGAAAAATAACTTGAACTTATAAAAATCATACATGTTTGTTACTTTATGAAGATAATAAACTTACAAAATTAACATTCTATCACTTCTTTGATAGTTAGTCATTAACTTATAAATTTTTGAGGCAAGACTAAAATTATTATTATCCACTGTTTTTTTAGTGATTTTGTGATTTAAAACAACAAATATGAAATCATGAATAGGAAGAGATTTATATGAAATCATGAATAGGAAGAGATTTTTAAGGATACCATAAAACAACAACAACAACAACAACAACAACAACAAAGCCTTTTTCCCAACTATTTGGGCTCAGCTACATGAATCCTGGTTTTCCATTCTGCTTGGTTTAGCGCAATATCTTCTGTAAGGTCACAAGATATCATATCTTTTTTCACCTTTTTCACCCAAGTTAGTTCAGGTCTTCCTCTACCCGTAACTCTACCCCCAATACTTATCAAATCACTCTTTCTAACGAGGTACTACTAGGTCTGCTTGTGACATGTCCAAACACCTACGATGATTCTCTCTTAACTTATCATGGATTGGAGCTACCTTTAGCATGTCTCGTATATGCTCGTTTCTAATTCTATCCTTCCTTATTTTACCACACATCCATCTTAGTATCCTCATCTCCGCTACACTCATTTTTTGGACATGTTGTTTCTTTGTTGCCCAACACTCTGCTCCATACATCATTGCTGCTCTAACAGGCATCCTATAAAATTTTTCCTTCAACTTCAAAGGTATATACGTTTGTCACACAAAACACCACTAACACTTCTCCACTTAAGCCAACCTGCTTGGATCCTATGTATAACATCTTCAAAAATCTCCCATCTCTTTGTATAATCGAGCCTAAATATCGGTAACAGTCTCTCTTAGGTATCCCTTGGCCATCAAGCTTCACTACTTCCTAAGTTGTGTTCCGAATAACACTAAAATTATACTCCATATACTCTGTTTTATTTATGCTTATCCTAAAGCCACTAACTTCCAAAGTTTCTCTCAACAATTCTAATTTAGTGTAAGCCCTATTTCCAGACTTTATTGAATTTTGTTTCTTTTGATTATTGTATTTGGATTCATTTGTCATAGTGTATTTTGTCTTTTCTTGGGTTCTTTTGTTCTCTCTTGATCGATCTGTATTCTTTTGGTTGGACCCTGTTCTCTTTGCAAATTTTGCTCTTTCTATTTTGAGTTCGATTTGTACTCCTTTGTGTTCATCTCGTCTCATTGCATTTATTTGCCTTTTTTTGGAGCCAAAACCGATACCCAGAACCCACAAAATCTTAACCTAAACCTTAATTCCTAATCCCTATAAATACCCTAATAAAAAAAACTATTTTTTTCTCTCTCTTCCACCGTTTCTCTATCCCCGCACCCTACTTTCTTACTACTCTGTTTCTTCACAAACCCAAACCGCAACCTTAAACCCTATACCCTCGTTGCTTCACCAATCGACTTCCACCGTCTCCACCATCACCCTCGTCCCCTCGATCCTCACCATCTCCATCGTTTTCGTCCCCGATTGTCCTCGCCATCACCGATCGAAGCCAACCATCAAAGCCTTCACCATTGCCATAACCTCTCACCGTGCACCCCCCATTGCCATCGTCGTCCATCGCCACTCCACCGAGACCCCCTAGCGTCTTCGTCGAGTCCCCGAGATCGTCGCGCACCGTCATCCTCTATTTTCGATCGCAAAACAGAGCTTTTTGCTCTTCGGAGTTGTCGTCGCCACTGTCGCTACCCGACCATGGTGTCGTCACCTTCGCCGTGGTCGAGTCATCGCGCCGCTTCACCACACCGTTCTCTCTCTCTCTCTCCGATCGGAAGGTTGAAGACGAAATCCTATAGGTGGGATTTGGTGTTCCGTCTTCTGGGCACTTTGGATCGGATTCGCAATTGTGTTTTTGGATCGGATCCGGTGTGGAGTTCAGGTGCTAAGTTGCTGTTGTTACTTTGTTTGCTTGGAGTTCTTCGCACGGTCTTCGCACGTGCTTCCTTGGGAGTTCGCCCGGGATTCTGATCCTGTTATTCTTATTAATGTATCTGCAATATAACAGGCAAGTCTCCTCTTGAACTAATTTATTCTTTTGTTCAAGTTTATTTGATCTCCTGCAAGTAGATCCATCCAATTTGTTATCAAACTACTTTTGACAATTCTTTTATGATTATCGAGGGTCTACACGAGCTAACCCGCCATACTCTTAACATCGTGCTATTTCTTTGATCTAAAACCTACTTCCCATTGTTTCATGCATATGTACATTTAAATAACTAGAATCATGCATAGGACTACTTAATAACTTGGACATGTTGAATTGAATGTGCTAGATTGGTTTTAATTGATGAACTGATACCATGCCTGTGATAATTGTATCTTAAACCTTAGAAATTGCATGTTGACACCTAGGATTCACTTGATTACCAATTTTGATTGCTATATGTGATCATATGAATTATTTATTTGCCTATTCATGTTAAGACAATTTCTGGACTGCTAGTTACTTCATTTTGTATTAGATTTTCACCCATGTTAATTTCATAATTTGAATTTCCTTCACAGACATGAATTTTTAGCCCCTGGTGTCTAGTTTAACATTCTTTTGACGGATCTAAGTTCCGCTGTGTCATTTGCTAGATATTAACATTTTAGTACAGCCATGTTAGAAATTTCAGACTCATAATTTCATGCGTACCCTGTTATTTTATATTTTATTTGACCCTGTTAACAGTGAAAGAAAAGTCTAAAATAGATTAGGCTGGACCTAGACATGCATAGGTATCATCCAGAATTTTTATAAATTTTATTAATAAGTTCTCTGATCTGAAATAATTAGTTGAACACAACCTACTGCATGCTGCATAAACATAAAACCTGAATAGAATAGAGTTTTCACCCTAGTTCCTATATCTTTTATATGCCTTAATTATACTCGTTGGAACCGTATGGAAGTCTACTTTCTAGGCCTTCCGCGGATTCAGATTTACTATTTTGTAGTGGATGTAATCTGTATTTTAGTACAGTAAGGTCATGCTATCCTAATTTTGTGATATGTGTTTATATGTTGAGTTTGCCTCATGCTTTGACTGTAATGCTTAGAATTAGTCACACATAGTAATATACAACATTGACACCCTCTTGCATGCTCACATAGGATGAAAATAAATTAATAAAAAGTCGGGGTATTATGGGTAGACTTGGTAGTGAACGATCGAAAACTGTACTCGGTTGGGCCCTACTGCCTGATCTGTACCGACCCGTACTGATGGCCATAAAGCACTGCCCGATAATTAATTCCCCTGAACATGAAATACTGATTACTAGGCCGAGTACACGGACCGAGGGCTCACCATAAGTCTAAAGCGTACACTATGTGTTTGCGCTGAACCTGTGGAATGGGACACAGTAGTATGTGCACTAGATAGATTAACAAAATACTTAATAACCTGCATTTCTTGCTTGATCCTGACATCACACATTCATGTGTGATTTACTGTAGACCTTTGATAATATTGCCTGCTCTTTGCTTTGTTCTTTGTCTTTGGCCATGTCCTTATTCCTTGATACTTATGCTTTCCTTTATCCTTTGTTTTCTTTACTTGCCGTCCATGACTTGCTCTAAGGGCACTATTTTCTTTCTTTTTAGATCAAGATTTTACAAGTGCTGAAGGATCTATTCCTGAAGGAATTGGTGAGCAACGTTTCTAAAGATGGATCCAGACTGCGCTGCTTAGTTTTATTTGTTGCTAATTTTATTTCTTAAATATTATCATGATTTGTACTCTATTTTGGGCTTTATGACATGTAGTTTATTTTGATCCCAGATGTTGGATATTTATACTGTTGGATTATTTCATTATTATTGGAACTTTATCTTTGATTCTTGTGGTTATTTTTCTTACATGGTTGTATTTTGTTCTTCTTATTACTGAGTTAGTCTGGTACAGCTTATAGACGGTGTTTACATCATTCGCTGGACCTATGTTACGTACTCGTGTTCTGTATTTTGGAAAGTGGGGCATGATAGGGTTTTTAGTGGTATCAGAGCCCAGGGTTGAATAATATATCAATCAAACTTGACTATCTTTACGAGGGTTGGCTTTGATTGGTATATTAGTCAAGTTTGGCTATAGTCGGGTTAACTCAGTGATTTACACGCTACGATAATCACATGAATACCTGTATAATAACCAATATATGATCTGGGTACTGACTATCTTTAATCATGTTTCGGGCTATGGCTCATAGGAATTCTTCTTCTCACTCGGGGGATGGGCAGCCGACAACGCTGCTATTCTCTAGACAATTCAGCAGATGATGGCTCTTCAGCAGGAACACAATGTGCTGATGAGAGCCACTTTGGCAGCCAATGGGAACGTCACTGAACCTGCACCTAGGCCTCTGCCACTTAGGTCTGGTACGGTAGCAGATTTCATGAGGCTGCACCGGAATAAGTTTTCGGGTACTGAGTCGCCATTGGAGGCCGAGCAATAGCTTATCCGGATGGAGCAACTGCTGGTCACCGCTCGTGTTGCTAAGGCGGATCATGTGGATGTGGTTCGCATCCAACTGGTGGATCTCGCTCATATCTGGTAGCGGGTTGAATCTGAGAGGATGCCGCGACCCATTGAGTGGGCCGTTTTCTCTGAGAGCTTCATGGCAAAGTTCTTTCCTAGTGTCACCAAGGCAGAGATAGAGCGACAATTTGTTTCCCTAACTCAAGTCAGCTAGATAATGTTCTTAAATGTCATTTGTTATTGCCTACTTCACTTGTGACAGTATTAATTTGAGCATTATCGTAATCAGGAAAATCGTTCCGTGGACGAGTATGCTGCAGATTTTACTCGGCTCAGTCGCTTCGCCCCTACCCTCGTTGCAATTGATGAGGCTCGGGCTAGTCATTTTCTGTCGGGCTTGAGCTTTGCCCTCCAGGACCGTTTGGGTGCTTTTCGGCTTCGTGCTTATTCCGATGTTCTAGATGCGGCACGGATCAAAGAGCAGACTCTTAGCAGATCTAGTGTTCCTCAGAGGACTGTTTCGCACCCCATTGTAGCTCGGCCTTCTGGAGGTCCTATTCGGAGGCCAGTTCCGCCCCCTTCCGCAAGAGCACAGCCGTACGCACCTGTTGTCGCGAGGAATGTTGAGACTTGTGGCTACTGCCATAAAATTGGTCATTCACAGCGAGACTGTAGGATGGCCAACCGGTAGTGCTTAGTGTGTGGGAGCAGTGAGCATATGGTTCGTGACTGTCTAAGGAGCAGAGTTGCTGCGCCGGTTGCTGGTGCTGCTCAGCTAGGAGTGCCGATGCATGGTCAGGGCAGGCCGCCTCTTCCTCCATAGAGGCAAGTCTTTGATCAGAGGCGTGTAACTCCTAGAGGAGGTCAGGTTGGTAATCGTGGTCAGGCTTATAACCTGACAGCCGAGGAAGTGGAAGTTGCTGTTGGAGTGGTTACAGGTATATCACAGTAGTTGTACTTTCTTTTTCTTTCTTTCAGTTTTCTGCATGCTATTATTTCTTTTCCCTCCTTTGTATAATTATTCGTGTATATATCCTGCTGGCACCTTATTCTTTGTTTGATCTTCTTCTAGGTGTAATTTTTAGTCTTCTCTCTTCCAGCTCATGTGTTTTTTAATTCGGGTGCTACCCACTCTTTCATTTCTTCTCGCTTTGTCGATCAACATGGTTTGCCTTGCGATGCTATGCCCGTAGCTTGGGACATCACCACAGGTGGAGGTGTCGTGGTCTATTCTAGGGTTTGCAAGCAGAATCCGTTGCTGGTTGGTAGTGTGGTCTTCTCGGTAGATTTGATTGTGATTCCCAACTTCGGTTTCGATGTCATTCTGGGCATGGACTAGTTGGGTGTTTCCTATGCCGTGATTGATTGCCGGGAGAAGAAGGTGACTTTAAGGCTTTCTAGTTAACAAAAATTTGTTTTCCATGCGGGTAAGACACCGTCAGGGCGTGTCAAGAACTCGATGGACCCCAAGTTTGTTTCTCTTGCATCGCTAGGTTCTGATAGGATTGTTGCACCCTTGGTTGTGTGGGACATCCTTGATGTGTTTCCCGAGGAATTGCCCGGTTTGCCGCTAGTCTGAGATGTGGAGTTCGGCATTGATGTACTGCCTGGTATGGCCCCTATTTCCAAGAGTCCATATCGTATGGCGTCGGTTCAACTGGCAGAATTGAAGGTGCAAGTTCAGGAGCTGCTTGATAAGGGTTTTGTCAGACCTAGTGTTTTCGCCATGGGGAGCCCTAGTTCTGTTTATCAGCAGAAAGGATGGAAGCCGCAGGCTTTGCATGGACTACAGGGAGTTGAACAATGTTACTGTCAAGAATCGGTATCCATTGCCGTGGATTGATGATTTGTGTAGACCAACTGGGAGGTGCCTCGGTGTTCTCGAAGCTGGATATGCTTTCTGGGTACCATCAAGTCAGGGTGAAGTCAGAGGATGTTCCGAAGACGGCTTTCCGAACGAGATATGGGCATTACGAGTTCTTGGTGATGCCTTTCGGAGTAACTAATGCACCGGCTCTGTTCATGAGTTTGATGAACTGTGTGTTTTCGCTATTCTTGGATTAGTTTTTCGTAGTCTTCATCGACGACATATTGGTGTACTTGCGGAATAGGGAGGATCATGTTGAACATCTGAAGGTGGTTCTGTAGACTTTGAGGGAGAATCAGCTGTATTGGAAGCTCGATAAGTCGAGTTCTGGCTGGATCAGGTTACTTTTCTTGGCCACATTATTTCTGGTGCTGGTGTTTCTGTGGATTCGTCGAAGATTTCTGCGGTCAAGGATTGGCCTATTCCAAAGTCTATTTCTGAGGTGCGGAGTTTCCTTGGTTTGGCTGGTTACTATCGGAAGTTCATTCAGGATTTCTCCAAAATTGCTGGACCCTTGATCAGTTTGACCAGGAAGATGCAGAAGTTCGTCTGGGATTAAGCTTATGATGGAGCTTTTGCCGAGTTGAAGCATTGGTTGACGTCAGTGCCTGTGCTGACTGTACCCGACAGTTCGAGTAGTTTTGTGATCTTTTGTGATGCTTCTGGGAGAGGTCTGAGAGCAGTGCTGATGCAGCGAGGCAGGGTTGTCGCTTATGCATCGAGGCAGTTGAGACCTCATGAGAAGAACTATCCTACGCATGATATGGAGCTTGCAGCTGTGATCTTTGCCGTGAAGTTTTAGAGGAACTATTTGCTTGGGGATAGAGTTGAGATTTTCACATATCACAAGAGCCTCAAGTATGTGTTCACACAGACGGAGTTGAACATGAGGTAGAGGAGATGGATGGAATTGATGGCAGACTTTGACATCAATTCACAGTATCACCCAGGCAGAGTAAATTCGGTGCCGGATGCTTTGAGTCGGAGGCCTGCCGCTATGTTCCTCACTCAGCAGAAGGAACTAGTAAAGGACATGAGGAGGCTGGAGTTAGATGTGTTGCTTCCCGGATCAGATCGGCAGCTTATGTAGTTGCAGTTGCAGTCATCCTTGGTAGAGCAGATCAAGGCAGCTCAAGGGAGTGATCAGCAATTGCAGGAGTTTCGGAGTGAGGTTGAAGCTGGTTTGAGGTCTGATTTGGTTGTCCATGCTGATGGGTCGCTTCGGTTTAGGTCTAGGTTGTGTGTACCTAGGAGAGAAGTCGGGCAGATGCTACTCGAGGAAGCTCATCGGTCCCCGTATTCTATTCATCCTGATGGTACCAAGATGTACAGGGACTTGAAACAGCATTTCTGGTGGCATGGTATGAAGCGGGATGTGGCTCGATTCATCGCCCAGTGCCTAATCTGTCAGCAGGTGAAGGCGGAGCATCAGAGGACCGCAGGACTTTTGCAACCCCTTCCTATCCCTAAATGGAAGTGGGAGAATATCATGATGGACTTTGTGACAGCTTTGCCGAGGAGTCCTAAAGGTCATAATGCTATCAGGGTGATAGTGGATCCGCTGACGAAGTGTGCTCACTTCATTCCTTTCCGTGTGGATCAGTCCACGGAGAGTTTGGCCGAGCAGTACATTCAGGAGGTTGTTCTTCTACATGGAGTTCCTGTCAACATCGTATCGGATAAAGATACGAGGTTCAGATCTCAGTTCTGGGAGAGTTTGCAGAGGAGCTTGGGTACCAAGCTGAGCTATAGTATAGCGTTCCATCCTCAGACGAATGGGCAGTCAGAAAGGACGATTTAGACGCTAGAAGACATGTTGTGATCCTGCGTTCTTCAGTTTGGAGGTTCGTGGGAGGATCATCTTCACTTGGCCGAGTTTTCTTATAATAACAGTTACCAAGCGAGTCTCAAGGCTGCTCCATTCGAAGCTTTGTATGGGCGCAAGTGTGGACCGCCAGTTTGTTAGGATGATATTGGCAAGAGGAAGCATTTAGGTCCTAAATTGATCACGGAGACAGTTGATGTCGTGGCTCAGATCAGCAAGCATTACAGGCCGCTCAAGATCGGCAGAAGAGGTGGGCTGATTGTCGTTGGAGACCTCTAGAGTTTGAGGCAGGAGAGCATGTGTTCCTCAAGGTATCGCCTTGGAACGGTGTTATCCGTTTCGGAGGTGGAGGCATGTTGAGTCCTCGATTCATCGATCCATTCGATATTGTGAAACGTGTGGGCAAGGTAGCTTACAGGCTCGCATTACCGCCAGTTTTAGCAGGTGTCCATGATGTATTCCATGTTTCTCAACTCAGGAAATACATCAGAGATGACAGTCATGTGGTTGATTACTCAGACTTGTCTGTGAAGCCGGATTTGTCTTGTGAAATTTGACCCGTCTCTATCTTAGACCGTCGAGAGAAGGTGCTAAAGAATAGAGTCATCAAGTTGGTCCGAGTTTCTTGGGATCCTCACTCACCTGGGGAGTCTACTTGGGAGTTAGAGGAAGAGATTCGGGGGATGTTCCCTCATTTGTTTGAGTAGTGTTTGTTTTGCTTTGTTTATTTCAGGGTTTGTCCTATGCACCTCTTGTATAAACTTTGAGGACAAAATTCTTCTTGTAAGGTGGGTAGGATTTGTAAGCCCTAATTTCAAAGTTTATTGTATTTTGTTTCTTTTGATTATTGTATTTGGATTCATTTGTCATAGTGTATTTTGTCTTTTCTTGGGTTCTTTTGTTCTCTCTTAATCGATCTGTGTTCTTTTGGTTAGATCCTGTTCTCTTTGCAAATTTTGCTCTTTCTATTTTGAGTTCGATTTGTACTCCTTTGTATTCGTCTCGTCTCATTGCATTTATTTGCCTCTTTTTGGAGCCGAAACCGATACCCATAACCCACAAAATCTTAACCTAAACCCTAATTCCTAATCCCTATAAATACCCTAATTAAATAACCTATTTTTTTCTCTCTCTTCCGCCGATTCTCTCTCCCCGCACCCTACTTTCTTTCTTCTCTGTTTCTTCACAAACCCAAACCGCAACCTTAAACCCGATACCCCCATTGCTTCACCGATCGACTTCCACCGTCTCCACCATCACCCTCGTCCCCTCGATCCCCACCATCTCCATCGTCGTCGTCCCCCATTGTCCTCGCCATCACCGATTGAAACCCATCCACCGAAGCCTTCACCATTGCCGTAACCTCTCACCGTAGCCCTAACCCATCTCCGTGCACCCCCCAATGCCCTCGTCATCCATCGCCGCTCCACCGAGACCCCCTAGTGTTGCCGTCGAGTCCTCGAGATCGTTGCGCACCGTCATCCTCTATTTTTGACCGCAAAACAAAGCTTTTTGGTCGTCGGAGTTTTCATCGCGACCGTCGCTACCCGACCATGGCGTCGTCGCCTTTGTCGTGGTCGAGTCGTCGCGCCGCTTCACCACACCGTTCTCTCTCTCTCTCTCTCCGATCGGAAGGTTGAAGACGAAATCCTATAGGTGGGATTTGGTGTTCCGTCTTTTGGGCATTTTGGATCGGATTCGCTGTTGTGTTTTTGGATCGGATCCGGTGTGGAGTTCAGGTGCTGAGTTGTTGTTGTTGCTTTGTTTGCTTGGAGTTCTTCGCACGGTCTTCGCACGTGCTTCTTTGGGAGTTCACCCGGGATTCTGATCCCGTTATTCTTATTAATTGTATCTGTAATATAACAGGCAAGTCTCCTCTTGAACTAATTTATTCTTTTGTTCAAGTTTATTTGATCTTCTGCAAGTAGATCCGTCCATTCTATTATCAAACTACTTCAGACAATTCCGTTAAGATTATCGAGGGTTTACACGAGCTAACCCGACATACTCTTAACATCGTGCTATCTCTTTGATCTAAAACCTAATCCCCATTGTTTCATGCATGTGTACATTTAAATAACTAGATTCATGCATAGAACTACCTGATAACTTGGACATGTTGAATTGAATGTGCTAGATTGGTTTTAATTGATGAACTGATACCATGCGTGTGATAATTGTATCTTAAACCATAGAAAATATATGTTGAAACCTAGGATTCACTTGATTACCAATTTGCATGCTATATGTGATCATATGAATTATTTATTTGCCTATTCATGTTAAGACAATTTCTGGACTGCTAGTTACTTCATTTTGTATTAGATTTTCACCGATGTTAATGTCATAATTTGAATTTTCTTTACAAACATGAATTTTTAGCTCCTGATGTCTAGTTTAACATCCTTTTGACGAATCTAACTTCCGCTTTGTCATTTGCTAGATATTAACATTTTAGTACAGCCATGTTAGAACTTTCAGACTTATAATTTCATGCGTACCCTGTTGTTCTATATTTTATTTGACCCTGTTAACAGTGAAAGAAAAATCTGAAACAAATTAGGCTAGACCTAGACATGCATAGATATCACTCAGATTTTTGATAGATTTTATTAATGAGTTCTCTGATCTGAAATAATTAGTTGAACACAACCTACTGCATACTGCCTAAACATAAAACCTGAATAGAATAGAGTTTTCACCCTAGTTCCTATATCTTTTATATGCCTTAATTATACTCGTTGGAACCGTGTGGAAGTCTACTTTCTAGGCCTTCCAACGGATTCATATTTTCTATTTTTTAGTGGATGTAATTTGTAATTTAGTACAGCAAGGTCATGTTGTCCTGATTTTGTGATATGTGTTTATATGTTGAGTTTGCCTCATGCTTTGACTTTAATGCTTAGAATTAGTCATAGATAGTATATAAAACGTTGACACCCTCTTTCATGCTCACATAGGATGAAAATAAATTAATAAAAAGCTGAGGTATCATGGGTGGACTTGGTAGTGAACGATCAGAAACTATACTCGGTCGGGCCCTACTGCCTGATCTGTACCGACCCGTACTAATAGCCATGAAGCACTGCCTAATAATTACTACCCCTGAACATGAAGTACTGATTACTAGGTTGAGTACACGGACCGAGGGCTCACCATCAGTCTAAAGCATACACTCTTTGTTTGCGCTGAACCTGTGGAATTGGACGCAGTAGTATGTGCACTAGATAGATTAATAAAATACTTAATAACCTGCATTTCCCACTTGATCCTAACATCACTCATTACATGCGTGATTTACTATAGACCTTTGATAATATTCCCTGCTCTTTGCTTTTTTCTTTGTTTTTGACCATGTCCTTATTCCTTGATACTCATGCTTTCCTTTATCCTTTGTTTTCTCTACTTGCCGCCCATTACTTGCTCTAAGGACACTGTTTTCTTTCTTTTTAGATCAAGATTTTACAGGTGCTGAAGGATCTATTCCTAAAGGAATTGGTGAGCAACGTTTCTAAAAATGGATCCAGTCTGCGCTGCTTAGTTTTATTTGTTACTAATTTTATTTCTTAAATATTATCATGATTGTACTCTGTTTTGGGCTTTATGACCCGTAGTTTATTTTGATCCCAGATGTTGGATATTTATACTGTTGGATTATTTCATTATTATTGGAACTTTATCTTTGATTCTTGTGGTTCTTTTTCTTGCGTGGTTGTATTTTGTTGTTCTTATTGCTGAATTAGTCTGATACAACTTATGGATGGTATTTACATCATTCGCTGGGCCTACGTTACGTACTCGTGTTCCGTATTTTAGGAAGCGGGGCATGACATTTAGCATTGACTCTTGCTCTAGTCGCGTCCACTAAGAAGATGTCATCTACAAAAAGTATACACCAAGGCACCTCATCTTGTATTCCTCGCGTTAATTCATCAATAGAAAAAGTAAAGAGGTAGGAGATTAAAGCCGAACTTTAGTGTAAACCTACTATAATAGGAAAATTGCTGGTCTCTCCTGTGGTTGGTCTAATTGTGGTTGTTTCCCCTTCATACATATACTTAATTACCTCAATATACCGAATAGTTACTCTTTTATTATTTAACACCCACCATACTATGTCTCTAGGGACTTTATCATAAATTTTTTTCTAGATCTATAAAAGCTATATGTAGATATTTCTTATTCTCCCTATATTCTTCCACAAGTCTCTTCAGTGCATAAATTGCTTCCATTGTTCACCTCCCAGGCATAAACCCAAAATGATTCTCCGACACTGTAGTTTCCAGTCTATGTTTGATCACTCTCTCTCAAATTTTCAACGTAGGACTCATCAATTTAATTCCTCAGTAGTTTGAGCAACTTTGCATATCTCCTTTATTTTATATATAGGTACTAAAATAATCTTTCTCCATTTATCGGGCAACATCTTAGTCCTCAAAATTTTATTAAATAATTTTGTTAGCTAACCCACTCCTACATCCCCAAGACACTTCCAAACTTCAATGGGTATATCACTCGGTCCAAAAGCTTTTCCTATTTTCATCCTTCCTAGAGCATTTCGAACCTCTGAGGTCCTAATTCTACAGAAAACATATGTTCTTGACTCTTCTTCGAGTCCTCTATATTTAAGTTCCTGACAACATTTTTATTTAATAACTTTTCAAAGTAATTTCGCCATCTTTTCTTAATTTTCTCATCTTTTACTAAGACTCTTGAATCCTCGCTCTTAATACACCTAATTGTATCCAGATTTTTTTATCCCTTTGTTTAGTAAGCTTATAAATGTTATTTTCTCCTTCTTTTGTTTCTAATTTTGTGCATAAATCATCATAAGTTTTTTCTTTTGCATTTCTTACTGCTTTCTTAACTTCTCTTCTAACGGTCTTATATCTCTCCAAATCCTTTTATTTCTATTCTTTTGCCATATTTTGAAGCATAATCTTTTTTCTCTCACAATATTTTGGAGTTCTTCTTGCCATCACCATGTTCCTTTATTTAGCAACTCTCTACCCTTAGATTCTCCAAGTACCTTCATTGAAATTTCTCTTATGTACGTAGCCATTTTAGTCCACATCATATTTGTCTACCCTTCCCAATTCCATGATGCTCCTTTAAGGACTTTATCTTTAAAAATTTCTAGTTTATCTCTCTTCAAGTTCCACCACATAATTCTTGGGTTCCTAGTCTCATTCCTTGCACATATGTGTTTCCCAATCTTAACCTCCAATACCATGAATCATGTTGTGAGGTTAAACACTCTCCCGGTATAACTTTACAGTCTTTACATGTCAAGAGATCTACCTTTCTAGTGATGAAAAAGTCAATATGACTCTTATTTGCCCAACTTTTAAAGGCTATCAAATGGTCTGCCCTCTTCCTAAAATAAGTTTTGCTAGTAGAAGATCATACGAAGCCACAAAATCTAATAGAGCCTCTCCACCATCGTTCTTATTTCCAAAACCATGTCCTCCATGCACCATCTCATATCCCATGTTATCTTCTCCTACATGTTCATTGAAATCTCCTCCTGTAAATAGCTTCTCACCCGAGGGTACTCCTTAAATTATCTCATCCATATCTTACCAAAATTTATTTTAGCTTGTGCATCTAATCCTACTTGGGATCCATAAGTACTAATGATATTAATTATGTTTCCCCCTAATACAAGCTTAATTTGTATTATTTTATCCATTTTCCTATTAACACCTACGACATCTTTTTTGAATTTCTTATCTGCTAAAATTCCTACTCCATTTCTATTTCTAATTTTACCGGTATAATATAATTTAAAATCACCTATCTTTTTAGCTTTCTCCCCTACCCACTTTGTTTCTTGTAAACAAGCTATATTAATATTCCTTCTTGATCATGGTATCTACTAGTTCTATTCATTTTCCTGTCATTGTTCCTATGTTCCAAGTCGCTAACTTAAGCCTATTTTCCTGGACTAGCTTCTTTACCTGCACACGTCCAGATTGGTGCAAAAACATTTTCCCATTTTTCACCGCACCCGAGCGCCGTGCAACACCCCTTACACATTTTTCGAAGCACCCGGAGGAAGGCACAATGCATCGCTTTCAGGGAATACCCTAGCATTTGCGCGTATATTATTACGATTCATGTTCATAATATTTGACAAAATTTTATGCTGGTGGTCAACTGCCTAACGCAACTCTCCTCCTTACCCGGTTTGTAGCCAGATTCCTGGCTTGGGATAGGCAATGGCAGAGTTCTAAGGATACCATAAAAATCAAAACAAAATGACCCATCATGCTTCCGACCTAGTTAAACCCTTTTGAGCTGCTCTGTACCAATTACTACAAGTGAAAAAATACTCTTGGTATGCACCCTGATTTCAGTGCTCCTTTTACGTTCATCCCATTTCAGGACAACTATGCTCTTCAAAAGAGCTTTATCCAAGAGATACATCTTGAACAACTAGTAGCACTTCTGTAAAGACAACCATAACCTAGCTCGTTTCCTGCTACTAGGTGTACAGCCTAACTATAGAAGGTTACAAATGGGTCTTTTTGCAAGATCCTTCAGAAAGAGCCTTACAAAACTCCCCCTGAGGGTCAGAGACTAATTATGCATACCTTATTTTATACAAAAACAGATAGATGCTAGAACTCATGAAAGATGATCTTTTATTTCTCTCAAACCTTTTTACAGGTCATGCTCTTCTTACAAAATTATATGAAATTTCTTTCTCCTAGATAGTCTGCCATCTTCCTTACTTAGCCTCCCTATTTATAGACTATGGGATCATCTTACAACCATTGCTTACATCATCTGTTCAATAATTGTTACAAATACTTCACTGCTTACATCAGCCTTCAATAATTACTCTGGTTACATTAATGTGGACTAATTATAGAAAAAAAGATTCCTTTTGGACGACATCTTCACATGCTCCACATTTATGTAGATGCTCCGACTTCATCAGTGTAACCCCTATTTTCAGTTATTGTATTTTCTTGGTATTATTATTTATTTGTTTTACTTCATCATCTCTTCTGAACCCCTATAATTTTGTTAGTCAATAATAAGTTGTTAATTGCTTCCAAGTTAACTTTTTGTCTCCCAATCAATTTTTTTTTTCTGCTGAAAATTTGTTGTTTAACCTATTCAAAATTTGTCTATTGATATCCCCAATTAATCTATTTATAAACCATATTTTGTATTTATTTGTTCTTTTTCCCTATTGGATTTGAAACCCAAAACCCTATAACCCACTCCTTCTGGATCGTAATCCACAAACCCGCTAGCCCAATACCCTAATCTCCACTAACAGCCAACCCCAGATTTGCTCCTCACGATCCCCCGTATCCCCAACTTCCCCGTTTCTTTCTCTCTCTCTTCTTAATTCACGTAGCCAACCCGAAACCTTTTCATCTTCTTCCCTGTTCCATCGACCGAAACCCATTGCCTCATCCTCTTCGTCAGCCTAGCACAACCACCTTGCACCCTATCGCCTTCCTCCATCGCCGCTCACCACCACTCCATCACCATCATCTCGTCGTCACCACTGCATCCCTCTATTTCTGAAACCCACCTTCAACCCATCGTCACCAGAAAAAATCCATCGCCTACATCACTCACCATGTTTCCTCATCACCATCCCGTCACCTGCACCGCCTCTGGTCGACCTCGCCATCCTCGCGACCCCCGTCGCTGCTTGCCTCCACCTGAACCAAAACCATCACTAGACCGACCACTCCACCCCTCTCCTCCTCTGTCCACCACCTGCATCCAACACTTGAGCACCCCTCGACTGCAAATCCTTGTTGACCTGCTCTCGGCAGTCCACTGTCGACTGCACCGTTGTGTCGCTGTTGCCGCTTGCCTCTGTTTTTTCGGATTGGTTGTTGCATGTAATTTGCAAGTGTCAACATCGGGATTCTCATCCCGTTATTATCTATATTTGGATCTAACGTCGTTATAAAGGCAAGTCTCTTCTTGAACCCCGCTATTGTTTGTGTTCAAGATGCTTTTATTGATTCCCGCAAGTAGCTCGTATTCATCACATTCATATTTGTATTTGTTTTGTTCAAGAGTTTATCACGGATTCATCGGCGAAACCAAGGGATAAATCTCTTTTCCTGTAGTTATCCTTGACTCGAAACCTAGTCCCTATTATACATTGCATATGCACGTAGTTTACAAATACAATTGGAATCATGTTATAAAGTTGATTGATGATTGGAGTGTTCTCGATTGAATATGAATTGCATGAATTAATTACCACGATTGTAAAACGCCTCGTTATTGTTGAAATTGCATGTTAATAACTAAATAGAACTTTTTACCATGAGACTTAACTAGTATTAATACATGTCAAATTATTTTGGGCCTGCTGTCAGCCATTTTTTGCATCAAACTTTTGAACCTGTTACTGTAGGAATTTAAATGAACTTTATAAACATGAATTTTAGCTCTACAAGTCTACTGTCCAGAACATTCGACAAAATTGAATTCTGAGTTATAATCTGTAAGATATCCGACTTTTAATACTGCTAGGTCTGGATTTCCAGATTCGCAATTGTATGTGTATCACCCTGATTTGTTAATAAAAAGAACATGTTTACAATAAAATCAAAATGTGAAATTAATTTTGCTGAGACTAGACGTGCTTAGGAATCACCCTGAATTTTTGTGCATTTAATTGATAATTTATCTAATCAGATACATGCATGTGAACATGATCTTTAACTTGCTGCCTGAACATAAAATTTGTACAGAATAAAAATTTGAACCCAGTTTCTGTGGTTTTTATATATCGTGTGTATATGCGCTGGAAACAGCAGAGAGTCTAGTTTCTAGAACTTCTGATGGATCTAGATTTCCTTCCTGTAGCAGCGGGAATACCTGCTTTTGTACAACAACGTCCTTCTGTCCAGATTGCATGTTTTGTATTGCTTTGATGTAAATGGTTCTTGCCTTGCATGTAATGAGTAGAATTAGTCACACATAGTATTACACAACCTCGACATCTTCTTGCGTGCTCACGTAGGATGAAATAAAATAACAACAAACCAGGGTATTAAGGGTTGACTTGGTAGTGAACAATCGGGGACTGTACTCGGTGGGGCCCTTCATGTTTACATGTTTATTGTCATGGAAGGTGGAGAATCGCGTGTTAATCATGTTACCATGTAATCTTGTTATCATGTTATCGTGTTATCATGTTATGTTGTTATCCAAGTACACGACCTGTTGTGTTCACTATCACAGTCTAAAACGTTCACTTGTTTGCATGCATCGAACCAGTGGTATGGGACACTGTACTACATGCATTAGATAGGTTAATAAAATGTAATAACCCTAAATTGACATTTCATGCTTGATCTCGTATATTGTCATCGTTATTGTTGATGAATTGTAATTATTGATTATTGCATAATTGAACATAGACCCTTGACATTATTGCCAGTCCTTGCTTTTGTTCTTGACTTTGATCCAGTCCCGTATTCTTGTTACACAATGTTTTATTGTTCTCTATTTCCCGCTACTTGTTGTCCGTGACTTGCTCTAACGGACACTATTTTCTACTTTAGATCACGAGTTCACAGGCACTGAAGAAGCGATACCATAAGGATTTAGTGAGCAACAGTTTTAGGATTGGTGCCCCAAAAATTATTGCTTTAGTTATTTATTCATGCTATCTTTTTTCTTTGAACACTATTAATGATATTGTACTTTGTTTACGGGCTTTGTTAACCCAGCGTTTGTTTTTATTCCTAGATGTTGGATATTATGTTTTTGAATCATTTCATTTATTATTGAAGTTGTTATCTGTTTATGTGTTTATATATTCCTGCGTAGTTGTGTTTCATGTTCTGTATTTTTGAGTTAGACTGGTACAGCTTATGGATGGTGTTTACATCATTCGATGGGCCTTTGTTACGTGCTCATATTCCTGTGTTCTGGGAAGCGGGGCATGACAGGTTTTAGTGGTATCAGAGTCAGGTTTGGCCAATGTGCTAGTCATGTTTGGCTAATACGTCAGTCAGGTTTGGCTCTAGCCAAGTTAACTCAATGATATGCGCACTACATTGATCACATGAACATATAATAACCAACATATAATCTGGGTACTGACCATATTTGATCTTGTTTCTGGCTATGGATCGCGGAGGTTCTTCCTCTTCCTGTCCGAGGGATGAGCAGCCAGATAATGCTGCTACTCTTTAGAAAATGCAGCAGTTGATGGCCCTTCAACAAGAACATAATGAATTCATGAGGGCAACTTTGGAGGCGGCCAATCGCCGCTGGACCTACACCTGGGCCACTACCACCAAGGCCCGATACTGTGGCAGACTTTATGAGGTTGCACCCTGATAAGTTTTCAGGGATGGAGACACCGCTGGAGGCCGAGCAATGGCTTATCCGGATGGAGCAGTTGTTGATTACAGCTCGAGTTGCTGATGTTGATCATGTAGATGTAGTTAGCATCCTGATGGTGGGACTCCCCACATCTGGTGGCGGGCTGAGACTGAGAGGCTTGCGAGACCCATCGAGTGGGCTACTTTCACCTAGAGCTTAATGGCGAAGTTCTTCCCCAGTGTAACCAAGGCAGAAATGGAACTGCAGTTTGTTTCCTTAACCCAGGTCAGTCAGATAATGTTATTTAATGTCATTTGCTGTTGCCTACTTCACATGTGACAATATTAATTTAAACGTTATCTTAACTCAGAGGAACCGTTCCGTGGATAAGTACGCTGTAGAGTTTACTCAACTTAGCTACTTCGCTCCTGCCCTAGTAGCCACTGATGAGGACAGGGCCCGCATGTTCTTGATGGGCTTGAGCTTTCACATTCAGGACCGCTTGGTTGCCCTACGGCTTCGCGCCTATGCCGACATTCTAGATGCGGCCAGGATCCAGGAGCAGAATCTCAGGAGGTTGGGTGCCTTTCTGCGGGCTGTTCAGCACCCTATTGCAACTCGGCCTACAGGAGGACCTATTCAGAGGCCAGTTCCGACCCCTCCCACGAGAGCGCAGCCATACGCACCTGTTGCCCCGAGAATGATTCAGTTGTGACTACTGTCATAAGATTGGACATTCGCAGCGGGACCGCAGATTAGCCTATTGGCTGTGCCTGGTGTGTGGGAGCAGTGATCACATGGTTCGTGACTGTCCTAGGATCAGGACTTCTACACCGGTTAGTGGTGCTACTCAGCAGGGAGCACTAATTTGAGGTGAGGGCAGACCGCCTCTTCCACCGCAGAGGCAAGCCTTTGATTAGAGGTGAGTGGCTCCTAGGGGAGGCTAGACTGGAGGCCATAATCAGGCCTATAACCTGACTGCTGAGGAAGCAGAGGCAACTATTGGACTGGTTGCAGGTATATCACAGTAATTGTATTATTTATTCTTTCTTTAATCTATTTCTGCAGGTTATTCCTTCTTTTTGTACAATTATTCATGCAGATGTCCTGCTTACATCTCATTAACATTCTTTGATTATTCTTAGGAGTCCTATTAGTTTTCTCTTTTCCTGCCCATGTTCTGTTTTACTCCGGTGCTACCTACTCCTTTGTTTCCTCCCGCTTTGTTGATCAACATCATTTGGCAAGCGACACTATGCACGCAGCTTGGGACATCACCACAGGTGGAGGTGCCATTATCTGTTCTAGGGTGTGCAAGCAAAGCCTTTTGCTGATTGGTGGTGTGGATTTCGAGGCTGATCTGATTATGATCCCCAATTCTGGCTTTGATGTTATTATGTAGATGGATTGGTTGGGTGTTTCTCATGTCGTGATTGATTACCGAGATAAGAAGGTGTCTTTCGGGCATCCTGGACACCAAGAGTTCGAGTTTCATGCGGGGGAGACACTGCTTGGGCATGTCAAGAGCTCGATGAACCCGACAGCTGCTACACTTGATTCGTTAGGTACTGATAGGGATGTTGCACCTTTGGTTGTGCAGGACTTACTTGATGTCTTTACAGAGGAATTGCCCGGATTACCGCCAGACCGAGAAGTGGAGTTTAGCATTGATGTTCAGCCGGGTACGACACCTATCTCGAAGAGTCCGTACCGCATGGTACCAGTTAAATTGCCGGAACTGAAGGTGCAAGTCCAGGAGTTGTTGGATAAGGGTTTTATCAGGCTGAGTGTTTCGCCTTGGGGAGCCCCAGTTTTGTTTGTCAACAAGAAGGATGGCCGTCGCCGACTCTGCATTGACTATCGAGAGTTGAACAATGTCACTATGAAGAATCGGTACCCATTACCGAGGATTGACGATCTGTTTGACCAATTATGTGATGCTTCAGTTTTCTCGAAGTTGGATCTCTGTTCTGGTTATCATCAAGTGAAAGTGAAGACCTAGGATATTCAGAAAATGGCGTTTCGAATGAGGTATGGGCATACGATTTCTTGGTTATGCCCTTTGGAGTTACCAATGCACCAGTAGTGTTCATGAGTCTGACGAATCAGGTATTCTCACCGTTTTTGGACAAGTTTTTTGGGGTCTTCATTGATAACATCTTGGTGTATTCTTAGAACCGAAAAGATCATGCTAAACATTTAAGGGGTTCTGCAGACTTTAAGAGAGAACCGGCTATATAGGAAACTCAGTAAGTTTGAGTTTTGGCTAGATCGAGTTGCTTTTCTAGGTCAGATTATCTCTGGTGAAGGTGTTTCTGTGGATCCGTCGAAGATCTCTACAGTCAAGGATTGGCCGGTTCCGAAGTCAGCATATGAAGTGCGAAGCTTTCTTAGATTGGCAGGATATTATCGGATGTTTGTTCGGAATTTCTCAAAGATAGCTGGACCCTTGACCAATTTGACGAAGAAGGAGCAGAAGTTTGTTTGTGATGAGGCTTGTGATGAAGCTTTTATGGAGTTGAAGCGTCGTTGACGTCAGCACCTGTACTGACTATACCATACAGTTCAGGTGGTTTTATGATCCATTGTGATGGTAAAGGTCTAGGAGTCATGCTGATGCAGCGAGGCCGAGTTGTCGCCTATGCATCTAGGCAGTTGAGGCCTCATGAGAAGAACTATCCCACGCACGATCTGGAGCTTGCAGCCGTGATTTTTGCCTTGAAGTTATAGAGGCATTATCTGCTTGGGGATAGAGTGGAGATTTTCACAGATCACAGGAGCCTCAAGTATGTGTTCACACAGAGGGAGTTGACTATGAGGCAAAGAAGATGGTTGGAGTTGATGGTAGATTATGACATCAATTTGCAGTATCACCCAGGAAAAGTGAACATGGTACCTGATGCTCTGAGTAGAAGACCTACAGCTATGTTCCTTACTAAGCGGAACGAAATAGTGGAGGATATGAGAAGGCCAAAGTTGAATTTGATACTTCTTGGATCAGCAAAGCAGTTCATGATGTTGCAGTTGCAGTCTTCTTTGGTGGAGCAGATCAAGAAAGCCCAAGCGGGCGATCAGCAGTTGCAGAAGTTCCAAAACAAAGTGGAAGCAAGCTTGAGAACTGATTTGATCATTCATTTAGACGGGTCTCTTTGTTTTGGTTCTAGGTTGTGTGTACCTAGAGGTGAAGTCAGGCAGAAACTACATGGAGAGGCTCATCGGTCGCCCTATTCTATCCATCCAGAAGGTCCTAAGATGTACAGGGATTTGAAGCAACATTTTTGGTGGCATGGTATGAAGAGAGCTGTGGTATGGTTTGTGTCGCAGTTTTTGATTTGTCAGCAAGTGAAGGCAGAGCATCAGAGGACCGCTGGACTTTTGCAACCTCTTCCAATCCTAGAGTGAAAATGAGAGAACATCACTATGGATTTTGTAACAGCTTTGCCGAGAAGTCCCAATGGTCATAATGCTATCTGGGTGATAGTAGACCGGTTGTCGAAGTGTGCCCATTTCATTCTCTTCCGAGTGGGTCAGTCTACTGAGAGTTTGGCTGAGAAGTACATTCAAGAGGTTGTGAGACTGCATGGAGTTCCTGTCAGCATCATATCGGATAGAGATACAAGATTTAGGTCTCAGTTTTGAGAGAGTCTGCAGAAGATCTTGGGTACTAAGTTGAGCTACAATACAGCGTTCCATCCACAGACAGATGGATAGTCGGAAAGGACAATTTAGACCCTAGAATACATGTTGAGAACCTGTGTTCATCAGTTTGGGGGTTCGCGGGAAGATCATTAGCACTTGGTCAAGTTCTCACATAATAACAGTTATCAGGCGAGTCTCAAGGATGCACCATTTGAGGCTTTGTATGATCGCAAGTGTAGATCACCAGTTTGTTGGGATGACATCGGTGAGAGAAAACTTTTGGGGCCTAAGTTGATCACGAAGACAGTTGATGTCATGGCTCAGATCAGAAAGTATTTGCAGGCTGCCCAGGATAGGCAGAGGAAGTGGGCAGATATTCATCGAAGGCCTTCAAAGTTCGAAGCGGGGGACCATGTGTTCATCAAAGTGTCGCCGTGGAGAGGCGTCATTCGCTTTGGTGGTGGGGGCAAGCTAAGTCCCGGGTTTATTGGGCCATTCGATGTTGTGGAGCGAGTGGGCAAGGTGGCCTACATGCTCGCTCTACCCCCGACACTATCTGGAGTCCAAGATGTATTCCACATCTCCCAGCTCAGGAAGTACATCAGGGATGATAGTCATGTGATTGACAACTCGAAGTTGTCCGTGAGGCAAAACTTGTCCTGCAAGATTCAACTAGTCTCTATCTGACTGACGAGAGAAGGTGTTGAAGAATAAAGTCATCAAATCGGTTCAAGTTTCTTGGAATCCTCCCTCGCCGGGTGAGTCGACTTGGGAGTTGGAGGAGGAGATTCGGAGAAATTCCCTCATCTGTTCGAGTAGCTTCTTTTGTTTTCTTTCTTTTTCGGGGTTGCCCTATGTACCACTTGTGTGAATTTCGAGAACGAAATTCTTCTTGTAAGGTGGATAGGATTTGTAACCCCGGTTTTTAGTTATTGTATTTTCTTGGTATTATTATTTATTTGTTTTTCTTCATCGTCTCTTCTGAACCCCTGTAATTTTGTAAATCAATAATAAATTGTTAATTGCTTCCAACTCAACTTTTTGTCTCCTAATCTATTTTTTTTTCTGTAGAAAATTTGTTGTTCGTCCTACTCAAATTTGGTGTTTTGATATCCCCAATTAATCTATTTATAAACCCTATTATTTATTTATTTATTCTTTTTCCCTATTGGATTTGGAACCCAAAATCCTATAACCCGCTCCTTCAGAATCTTGACCCACAAACCCGCTAACCCAATACCCTAATCTCCACTAACACCCAACCCCAGATTTTCTCCTCACCATCCCCCGTATCCCCAACTTCCCCTATTTCTTTCTCTCTCTCTCTTCTTAATTCATGCAGCCAACCTGAAACCTCTTCATCCTCTTCCTTGTTCCATCGACCAAAACTCATTGCCTCATCCCCGTCATCAGCCTCGTGCAACCACCTTGCACCCCATCGCCTTCCTCCATCGCCACTCACCATCACTCCATCACCATCATCTCGAAGTCATCGTCACCACCGCATCCCCTTCCCCTATTTTCGAAACCCACCTTCAACCCATCGCCACCAGAAAAAACCCATCGCCTGCATCTCTCACCCTGTTTCCTCATCGCCATCACGTCAGCTGCACCGCCCCTGGTCAACCTCGCCATCCTCGCGTGGGCACCTTATGAATTTCTCCACAAGCCCGAAACTTTGGGGCGCCTTACGAAGTGGTCTATAGAGCTGAGCCAACATGATATCAACAATCAGCCCAGAACTGCTAAAAAGGCACAAGCCCTGGCAAAATTTATAGTAGAGAGCACCATCCCTGACCCCAGTAAGGCAATAGAGGAACCCCCATTCTGGACCGTGTATGTTGATGGGTCCTCGTGCACTGACGGAATTGGGGCTGGGGTCATCCTGACTAGCCCCGATGACTTTGTTCTTCAGTACTCACTCCGCATAGGTTTTCGGGCATCAAACAACGAAGCTAAATATGAGCCCCTCATAGCCGGTCTGTGTATGGCTCGCAAGGCAGGGGCCCAGCACGTCAAAATATTCAGTGACTCACAGTTGGTAGTGAACCAGGTATCGGGGGAGTACGAGGCAAGAGATGGTCGCATGGCCAAATACTTGGCCAAGGTCAAAGGGCTGCTGGCCTCTTTCGAAGATGAAAAACTCTAGCGAGTCCCCCGAGAGGAGAACGCGCAAGCAGATGCCCTCTCAAAGTTGGCCTCATCTTCCCTCCAGGGACTAGAACAAACCGTCTTGATAGAAGTCCTCTTGAGACCTAGCATCGAGGAAGACGGTCCCAAACTAATGGAGACACTGCCCCTAGCACTCGGGGAGATTTGGATGAGGCCCTTTCTCGAGTTTCTCAAAGATGGAGTCCTTCCTACATACCATAAAGAGGCTAGAAGAATAAGAACCAGAGTCGAGCGATATACGCTCATCAAAGGGGTCATGTACAAACGCTCTTATACTCAAGTGGACGGCAGACGCTACTTGAGATGTCTCACCCCCGAGGAAGCCCAGTATGCCTGAAGGAAGCCCATGAAGGAATGTGTGGCGCTCATTTGGGAGCAAGATCCCTCGCCCGCAAAATCTTCAATTACGGATACTTTTGGACCACACTCCTTAGCGACGCCAAACAGCATGTTCGCCAATGTGCCCCCTGCCAAAAGTTCTCAAAAATTTGCCGCTTACCACAAGCCTAGCTCTCCTTCTTATCCAGTCCAACCCCTTTTGCAATGTGGGTAATGGACTTGCCCGGGCCGTTCCCTCCAGTGCTGGGCTAACTAAAGTTCCTTGTCGTTGCAATCGACTACTTCTCCAAATGGATCGAAGCCAAGCCTCTAGTGACGATCACTAAGAACAGAGTCCAACGTTTCTTTCGGAAGAACGTCGTCTGCCGATTCAGTGTACCTCAAATCTTGGTAACGGACAATGAGATCCAATTTACAGGGGCAGCCTTTCGCGATTTTTGTATGGACCTCGGTATCCAACCACGATTCTCCTCGATATCCCACCTGCAATCCAACGGTCAAGCAAAGAATGCCAATCGGCAAATTCTCTCCGGCCTGAAAAAGAGACTGGACAAGGTCTGCTAAGGAATTATGGGTCGAGCAGCTCCCCAATGTGCTCTGGAGCTATCGCACTACTAAGAGGACCCCCACAGGAAAATCTTCCTTCAACCTTTCTTTCAGCTTCGAAGCTATCATCCCACTCGAAGTTGGCCTACCTTCGCCCCGCTTGATTGCCTATAATTAAGATCAATGTTCGAACGAGCTTCGTGGCACCTCATCGATGAGATACGAGAAAGAACCTCCATCCGCCAGGAGATATATCGATGTAGGATTGAGCAGTCCTACAACAAGAGAGTCCTCCCTACTAATCTCAAAGAAGGAGATTTGGTGATTAGAAAGCTATCAATTTCTTTTCCAAGCAAGAATGGCAAGCTATCACGTGGAAGGGTCGTATAGGATCTCCAAAGTTGTCCGCCCTGGCACTTATCAACTTGAAGACCCAGGGGGCAAGAGAGTACCAAAAATATGGAATGCGGAGCACTTATTGAAGTACCAAGAGGGTGTTTAAACACCTCTCTAAGAAACTTCTAATCCTAGAGCATTTCTAAGTTTGTTTCTTCTTATTTAATTGATTTTTTCAAATGTAATAATGGCTTGCAACTCAGAAGCAACCACTTAGTCATTTTTAATAAAAGCAGTTTACTTTCTCAGAAAACCTAGTCTAAATATTCTGGTTGTCTTACCCCGAAGCGTACATTAAATGTCGAAACTCTCTTAACAATAAGTTCAGAGTCCAACAGTTGGTTCGATGCTACTTTAGCTACTTGCAAACAAGCAAGTACGAAGTTGCTCACCATTCGAAATTGCTCCTACAGTTGTTGAAACTCTCTTAACAACAAGTTCGGAGTCTAACACTTGGTTCGATGCTACTTTAGCTACTTTCGAACAAGCAAGTACGAAGTAGCTCACCGTTCCAAATTGCTCCTACAACTGTTGAAACTCTCTTAAGAACAAGGTCGGACTCCAACACTTGGTTCGATTCTACTTTAGCTACTTGCGAACAAGCAAGTACGAAGTAGTTCACCATTTGAAATTGCTCCTACCACTGTTGAAACTCTCTTAACAATAAGTTCGGAGTCCAACACTTGGTTTGATGCTACTTTAGCTACTTGCGAACAAGCAAGTACGAAGTTGCTCACCATTCGAAATTGCTTCTACAACTGTTGAAACTCTCTTAAAAACAAGTTTTTTTTCCACATAAAAGCTTCACTTGATGTTTTATGCTTTATTTATCATTATTTCCTATCCCGGTTGTTATTACTATGGGAATGTGTTGAATATAAATTTATTCTTTATGCTTCATTTAAATTGTATTTTTTTTAATGTCATTCACACCGTTATGGCTGACCCTTGTAGTTTTGGGGGTTAGGGTTATCTCTAGCCTCATGTTTTACAGGTAGGTACCGTTAGCTTGGGATTGGATACTTGTGGTAGAATGATAATACGGCTTATGCAAATTGTAAAAGAATGGGTTGTAAAAGAAAGAAAGTGTAATTCAATGTGTTTAATTTTCGCTGTGCTATGCAAAGAATTGATGTAATAAAAGTTGAAAAAAAATTCCTTGTGTGGCTATGTTTAATATAAAATTGTGGTAGATGCTGGAAATTATGCCACATATTTCTAAATTTATTTATTAGAAATTCGGGGCGGTACATGATTCATCCAAAGATTCACCCGAAGATTCCCTTTGAGAGGGAGTAATCTCTTGAGACTCTTGTGGTTCCTCTTCCACTGGTTCTTCTTCTAATTCCTCTTTGGGTTTTCCTCTGAATCTTCCTCAGAATCCGTTAAGGGGCCCCCGAGAAAAACATCTTCTTCTTCCACATTTTCCATATGATCGTGATTATCCGCCATCCTACAGAAATGGAAAAAGAACATCATTACAAGAGTAACACAATTGCAAGTTCAAACAACTACATTCATGACTCTAAGAGTGATACACACACTCTAATGTCCACCTAGGTGTCCCCATACCATGTTTAGTGTTACTTATTGAAGCATGCTCTGATACCAACTACTGTAGCGCCCCGAATTTCAATAATCGAAATAAGAGACACAACTCCAGAATCTTTACATCAATGTATTCCAAACATAGTATAAACACAGGGACAATACAACTTATCTATAAAACAATTCTTTATTACAATGCACAGCAGAAAATTAAACACATTTATTACAATACATCTCAACATTTAACTTCAGTCATCTCAAAGTCCAAGCTTTACATTGCTCAAGCCACTTACTGACAAATCCTACAAAACTGACCAGAAAAGTGGGCACGTCAGTTGAATACAACTGAAGTAATACTATCATAATAGTAACCCTCCAAAGTCTCACAATTACAAACGTGCCACACAACATAAAATAAAACAATGATAAAAGACTCATAAAATCAACAAGTGAAATTACACTAAATGAATAAGTGTGTGTCGAAAAAAACAAAGGAAAATACATAAAACAATATCCAAGAAAACACAATGCACAAGATGCACATACTTGTTCGGATTCTATGCATCTCATACTACATATATCCGAGGGAAAGCCCTTAGCGTTCACCGCAATTTAGAGGTTCAATCCCTCGCCAGGAAAACTACATCAGTGACAGAGACAAGATTAGACACTCTGTGAATGTACCCCAACCACGGTACGCAACTAACCAAGGTGTACAAGTGTAAACACGCAAGCATCCCGCAATCATCACTCTAACTCTAGAGAATCTCCTTCTTGTCGTATACCCGCGAATAGGCCTGTTGACCCTTAACGCGCAGATACACCATACATTCCGCAAATAGGCCTACCGACCCTTGACATGCGAATATACCGTATATTCCGCAAATAGGTATGTCGACCCTCGATGCACAAACATACCTAATCTGTCTCACTTCTAGACATTCCGCGAATGGGCCAGCTGACCCTTGATGCACGAACATACTAGAGAGACACAACAAATACACAGTCCCAGAATACATCCGTTCGGCTGACAACATAGCTCATACTTACGTTGCACAAGTTCCGTCATAACTCCCAAATAAGTGCCTGTCCTTAGATTTGTAATGATAATAACCTGGGCCACCTAGAACTAGCACTACCTTACCGGACTTCACCTGCCAAATCAGGAACACTAGCCCGTCAGGCCAATTTCCTACAATCAAAATATTCACTGCCAGTACTGATGGGTTCGCTTAGTACCTAATGCTCCCAACTCAATGCCTCAAGCGTCCATCCAGGGTTCTCACCATAACCCAAATCACAATCAAAAACCCCACTTGGTTCGATCATCAAAATATTCTTTATATTCTCTTTTCTGAAAGAAAAAAAAACTTTTCCCACAACACCACGGCTGTGAATCAAAATCTCAAACAAGAATATCTCATTCCAAAAATAAACATTTGTACATCCACAAATATCTTCATTATTCACATTTCCTTTTAATAAACCGTTACTACCATAAAATACTCTTTATTATATGGAAACAAAATACAATCCTCAAAATCCTTTAAATTCCTCTTTTAAATCTCATTTTCCGTACATACATAAAACTCAATAAATTTCTCTTCAATCCAATCAACTTAAACAGAAACAAGTCTCTTTATTGTCTGGGATCTCTTCCCTAAAATCTGAAGTTCTTTAGTTCTAAAAATCTGAACATTACCTCTTTAGAAACTGAAAATAAATCCTCTTTAAATCCCAAATTTCCACCTTCAAATACTGGAACATATATCCCCACAAAACTAAGAATTTTGTCTATAAAAAATATATATATTTGCACCCTCAAAATTATTATTTGATCACATTAAATATGAAGCTAGATTCCCACAAAACTTAAAATTCGCACATTCGAAACTTGATCAAAGAATCAGTTAAACTTCATGCAAATATAACAGAATACAGCAGACCCAGCGCCAACAACCACGTGCTAGCCAGGAAGTCCAAACCACAACCCTGTCATCTTGATTCAAAGAATCAACATGAATAGGTTCAAACCCGAATCTACTGTTCGACCCCAAACCTTACCATAGAGTTTCTACTTTTATTCTTTTGCAATCTACACATCTTATCATGTTCAAACAATAAATATTCATCATACAAAAATTATTTAGTATTAAAACATTGAATAAACCCCTAAAATCTCATCTTTAAATGATCAACATGAATTCTAAGAACATATGACAAGTACTAATCATCTACAATAATTTATAGGTTTAGTAAATCACTTTCTATAAATAAAAACCTGATCTTTCATGCAAAGAAATTTCATTACTAAAAGAACAACTTATTTTAGATCAACTTACAATCAAGATTTAATTTTTATGTCATATAATCAACAAATCTTATATCAAACATAAGCATCTCATAACAATACCATGATCAAACTAGAATACAACCATGGATCACAAAATTTTCATCCCTAACATGATACTGCACATCCATGAGATAAAAACATAACAACAGAGATAGACTGTTACCCACCTCAAGAAGAAAATTGATATAACTAGTAACCTTCTCCTCCAATCAATTGATCCACTTCTCAATGACTCAATAAAATCTACAAAAATATAATATCCAAAGAAAAGGAGGCCAAAAGTATGTTGCTCACTAAATAGGCCGGAATGATTTTAGGGTTTCTTTGGAGTTATTTTACAAATAAAAACCCTAGAAGTCCCAAGTTGCAAAATTAATTATTTATTCAATTAAACCAAATAAAAATCAAATCAAATAGATAAGATCTCATCCCCTAAATCACTCCTGTGAAAATAGGCTCCCAAATGCTGCCCAAAAAATTTTTGAATTCAAATTATGCCTCCAAATTTTACACAAAAGTCCCCTTCTTTCGAAATATTTACGAAAGTTGTTTCTCTTATTCAAAAAAATCCCAAAATTCAAATATATCCAATTATACATGATAGAATTTAATTAGAAACTCAAAATTCTAAAACTTGCATTTCAACAATATTTGCACGTGTTCTGCACGTGCAAAACGACCATTTCACAGAAATTCAAAATAACTAAACAAATTCAATAAAATTTATTTATTAATTCAAAATATTATATTAAAAAATTATGAGGCATTACACCCACTTCTCATTAACTCCATCCAATGAGTTAGGCGCTCAGATCCTCTTCCTGAGCTACACCAACAACTCATCAACTCTAAGGAATTAGTTAGGTGCTCAGCTCCTCGTCCTAGCTACACCAACAACTCATTAAATCCAAGAAATGAGTTAGGTGCTTAGCACCTCTTCCAAGCCCACCAACAACTCATCAATTCAAATCAATGAGTTAGGTGCTCATCTATTCTTCCGAGCTACACCAACAACTCAACAACTCCAAGCTATGAGTTAGGTGATTAGCTTCTCTTTCAAGCCACACCAACTACTCAGCAATTCTATGCAATTAGTTAGTTGCTCATCTCCTCCTCCTAAGCTACACCTACAACTCATCAACTCCAAGTAATGAGTTAGGTGCTCAGCTTTTCTTCCAAGCCTACCCAAATTTCATCAACTCGAAGCAATGAGTTAGGTGCTTGGCTCCTCGTCCAATCGACACCAACAACTCATCAAATCCAAGCAATGATTTAGATGCTCAGCTCTTTTTCGAGATACAACAATAACTCATCAACTCCAAGCAATGAGTTAGGTGCTCAAGACTTTTTCAAAGATCCACCAATAACTCATCAACTCCATGCTATTAATTAGGTACTCGGCTCCTCTTCCAAGCCACACCAACTACTCATTAACTTTGTTCAATGAGTTTGGTGTTTAGCTCCTCTTCTGTGCAACACGAACAACTCATCAACTCCAAGGAATGAGTTTGGTGCTTGTTTCCTCTTCCGAGCTACATCAACAACTCATCAACACAAGAAAATAAGTTTGGTGATCACCTCCGCTTCCGAGATACACCAAAAACTCATCAAACCAGAGCAATGAGTTAGTCATTCAGCTCCTCTTTTGAGCTACACCAACAGCTCATCAACTTCCAGTAATGAATTAGGTGCTCAGCTCATCTTCCGAGTCACACCAACAACTCATCAACTCTAATAAATTAATTAAGTGTTCAAATCCTCTTCCGCGCTGCACCAACAACTATCAACTCCAAGCAATGAGTTTGGTACTCAGCTGCTCTTCCGAGATAAACCAATAAATCAACTCAGTACAATGAGTTGGTGATCAGGTCCTATTTCGAGCTACTCCAACAACTCGTTAAATGAGGGCAATGAGTTAGGTGCTCAGCTACTCTTCTGAGCTACACGAACAACTCATAAACTTCAAGCCATGAGTTAGATGTTCAACTCCACTTCGAAGCTACACCAGCAACTCATTATACCTAGGAAATGAGTTAGGTGTTCAGCTTCTCTCTCGATCTACACCAACAACTCATCAATTCCAAGCAATTACTAAGATGTTCAGCTACTCTTCCATGATACACTAACAACATATTATACCTACACAATGGTTTTGGTGTTCAGATCCTCTTCTGTGCTACACCAACAGCTCATCAACTCCAAGTTATGAGTTAGGTGCTCAGATACTCTTCCGAGCTACAACAATAACTCATCCACTCCAAGCTATGAGATAGGTGAATCGCTCCTCTTCTGAGCCACACTAACTACTCATTAACTCCATGCAATGAGTTAAGTGCTCAACTCATTTTGCCCGAGCTATACCAACAACTTATCAACTCCAAGCAATTAGTTAGGTTCTTAGCTTCTCGTCCTAGCTACAACAAAAACTCATCAACTCTAAGTAATGAATTAGGTGCTCAGCTCCTCTTCCGAGCTATATCAACAACTCATTAACTTCAAGCAATAAATATCAAAAACTCATTAACTCCAAGCAATAAGTTAGGTGTTTAGCTCATCTTCCGAGCCCACCAACAACTCATCAACTCCTAGCAATGAGTTAGGTGCTTGGCTCCTCGTCCGAGCTGTACTAACAACTCATTAACCCCGAGTAATGAGTTAGGTTTTCATCTACTCTTCCGAGCTACACCAATAACTCATCAACTCCAAACTATGAGTTAGGTGATTAGCTCCACTTCCAAGCCACACCAACTAAAAACCAGTTCCATGCTATGAGTTAGGTGGTTAGCTCCTCCCCCGAGCTACACTAACAATTTATCAACTCCAAGCAATGATTTGGGTGCTCAGCTCCTTCTCTGAGCTACACCAACAACTCATCAACTTCAAGCAATGAGTTAGGTGCTCAGCTCCTTTTCGAGCTATACCAATAACTCATCAACTCAATGCTATGAATTAAGTGCTCGGATCCTCTTCCAAGCCACACCAACCACTCATCTGATGGAACTGAGATGATTCCCAGGACTACGGATTGGTGTGCGTATCGATTGTTAAACATTTAACAGATTAAATACGTGATCTAACCCTATATAGCAGAATCTAGGGTTCACGAATTATACCTGCGATGAGAAGAAGACGACAGCGACCCCAAGATCTTCTGCACGTATTCCTTCCTCGGGTTGGATGTCGTGTGGGCGACGATCTCCCAACCTTTCTTCTCCTTGGCTGATCTCTCTTTCTCTCCTTATGTGAATCACGAGTTTTGAGAAAAAATCTTATATTTCAGATTGTCAATGACGGCCAGAGAATAGAGGATATATATAAGGCTACGGCAGGGACCTATGAGGAGAAATTAGGGTTAGGTCTCCTAACGAATCTGGGTATCCCGTGTTCAGCCCGAACACACAACCCAGGCCCATTAACAATAGCTCGGTCCACTAAGGAGCTATTGTTGCACTACCTTCCTAATCCCAAATTATATTTATGGGCTCCTTTTATTATATGCTCGTTCAACTCCCCATGTTAAGATATTGAATGTCCGTCGATCAAATTAAGTTACTGACAACTATATTGATCAACATCTTTTATCCTTAAGTAGTACCACTCAACATTATTTGTCATGTCGGATGTAATCCACCTGCAGGGTTTACATGACAATCCTTATGAGCTCCTTAAGGGGACATCATCAACCCGACGTATCGGGACATGGATTCCTTTTACAATCAACAGCCCATCATACATACAATGCTATTACCCAATTCATAGAGGTTGTTGATCCATAATGAATCTCACTCTTTTATGAGTCAAAGTAATGCACACTGCATATACATGTCTGTTATTATATCTGGATTAAGAGCATAAGCATCCATAATAACAGAGGTGTTTGTTCTCTTTTGTAGTCAGTACAAAGAGAACAACCTCAAGTGGTCCTGTTCAATACACACAAAGTGTACTAGTGTAAACCTATAGTCAAGACAGACTAATACCAGATTACACTACAACCTTTCCAATGGATTGTCCAAGTCCGTCTAGGTTGTGAACTATTTATATATTCCATAGGGAACTGATAATATGATCTTTCTGTGTGTCACCTCACACCATATTATCAACCTTATAGAATATCAGACACTTGCATTAATATTATAATAAACACAATATGCAAACATATGCCCATATGATTCTCATTCAAAAAAATAAGGAAATAAGGTTAATACAAAAGTGATGCTTTCAGTATATAACCCTAACATCATCAACTTCGCCCAATGAATTTGGTTCTTAGCTCCTCTTCCAAGCTACACCAACAACTCATCAAATCCAAGTAATAAGTTAGGTTCTCCACTCTTCTTGCAAGCTACACAAACAACTCATTAACCCCAAGCAATGAGTTAGGTGCTTGGCTCCTCGTCCGTGCTACACCAACAATTCATCAACTCCAAGCAATGATTTAGGTGCTCAGCTCCTTTTTTGAACTACACCAACAACTCATCAACTCCAATCTATAAGTTAGGTGCTTAGGTCATATTCCGAGCCACTTCAACCACTTATCAACTATAGTCAATGAGTTAAGTGCTCATCTCCTTTCACGCCCCGCTTTCCAAAATACGACAATATGGGTATGTAATTAAGGTCCAGCGAATGATACACATCATTCACAAGCTGTACACTTATAACTCTATAATATAATCATGATCACACCCACGCATGAAATAAAATAATCACATAAACATGGAAAAACATTAAGTGTAACCCCTATTCCCGTAAATACATATTTTCGTGAGTATTTTCCTGTATTTTGATATTTATAAATTGTTATTGTTAAACTCATTTTGAATTTATTATTCAAGCTTTTCCTAAACAATTGTTGTAATTATTTGGAATAAAACTTGTCTCTATTTCTACCTGATCAACCATTTACATTTTAACCTCAAATAAAAAATATTATTATTACTGTTTGGACTATTTCAACCAATTCCTATTTTTAATATTCAGATATTGCTACGATAATTATTATGGTTATTTCTATTATTATTATTGTCAGTATTTTATTCTTAGTATTATTATTCTTACTAATTGTTATTACTAGTATTATTATTTTTATTTACATGTTTATTTCTATTCTTATTGTCACTATGGCTATTTATTGTTATATTTGATTATTAAAAGAAATCTGCTTTTGTTTAATATTTGTGTTTATAATTATTTCAAATAATTTACGTGGTACAAATTGTATTTTGTTATGAATCATATTTTGTCGAATATCTCATTCTTTTGTATTTGGGCTTATATTGATCTTTATATTCATATATAATGTATTTTTATCTTATTGGATCTATACCCAGATACCCAAATACCCATTATCCTATTTCCCCGTATAAATACCCTAATTAAAACCCTAACCCCCTAATTAATTTCTAAACCCAACCGCCTTAACCTCTAACCCTGTTTACTGTGAAGCCCTTCCCCTTCCCCGTCTCTCTTTCTCCCTCTCCCTGTTTTCGAACTCCCAAACCCATTTCCCTTCACATATCCATTGATCTGATCGCCAACACCCTCCGATCACCGTCCCCTCACCACCTCGTCATCCTCTCCTCGTCGCTCCCCCGTCATCATCCCTGTCATAGCCCAAGACCCCATCGCAACTCAACTCACCGAACCCATTACCCTATCTACCGTATCCTTCACCATCGCCATTACCCATCCCCTATTCCAGTCGAATCCATCGCCTTTCCGTTCTCGTCATCGCCATCCAAGCCCCGAGAGCCACCTCTCGCTCGTCTCATCTTCTCCCCTGTTTTCGAACCGAAAACAGAGTTCGGAGTTCGTCGAGGTTGCCATCGTTGCGTCGCCTCCCGACCAGCACTGCCTTCGCGACCTCCAGTCGCCCACGCCCTGCCATCTGCTGCCAGTGTTGCTGGAGTCCCTCGTGCCAGTTCTCCCGCTCTCTCCTTCTCTCTCTGTCGAATTGGGGAAGACAAGTTGTGAGCGGTCGATTTTGCTGCTTCGTGTGCGGCCACATCGGATCTCGTCTTGCTGTCCACTATTTGGGTCGGATCCAGTATGAAGGAGGCCCCCAGTGGTTCGATTGGGCTGTTCTATGTTCGGCCGCACCAGATCCCTCTTTTGTTGTCCCATGTTTTGGATCGGATCCGGTGTGAGGCAGAGATCCGATTGGTCAGATTTGGTGTTCCGTGCTCTGTGTGCGCCAGATTCAGTTTCGGTGTTCTGTGTTCTGCCCAGATCTGGTGTGGAACTTTTGCCTTGCTATTTTGGTTTCTTCGCACGGTATACGCACATGCTTTTGGGAGATTTCGCGCGGGATTCTGATCCCGTTATTCTATTTTAATTATATCTATAATAACAGGCAGGTCTCTTCTTGAACCCTTTTTATTGTTTGTGTTCAAGATTGAACTTATGCAAGTAGATCCGTCATTTTTATTATCAAAAATCTGCTTTTGATAATTCCGTTAAGATTATCTAGGGTTTACACGAGCTAACCCGACATACTCTTAACTTCGTGCTATCTCCTTGATCTTTAACCCAGTCCCCAATGTTTCATGCATGTGCACAATTAAAATAACTAGATTTGTACTTAGAACTGCTTGATGAAATGGATATAAATGTACTGATTCGGTTTTTAATTAATGAATTGACACCATGACTGAAATAAATGTACCATGAACCTTAAAAATTGCATGTTGACACCTAGGATTCACTTGATTATTAAATTGCATGCTTGATGTGATCATATGAATTAATTATTTGCCTATTCATGTTAAGACCATTGCTGGACTGCTGTATGTTTCATTTTGAAATAGATTTTTGACCATATTAATGACATATTTTGAAAGAACTTACTAAACATAAAATGTAGCCCTTGATGTCTAGATAATTTTTCCCTACTCTGGATTTAAATTCGAATTTGTCATTTGTTAGATATCATCACTTTACTGCAACTGTGTTAGTAATTTCAGACTCAGAATCTCGCGTGTATTTTGATGTTCTATATTTTATTTGACCCTGCTAATAGTACAAGAAAAATCTAAATTAATTTAGGCTGGACCTAGAAATGTATAGGTATCACCCAGAATTTTTATAGATTTTATTAATGAGTTCTCTGACCTGCAATAAATAGTTGAACACAACCTACTGCATGCTGCCGGAACATAAAACCTGATTAGAATAGAGTTTTTACCCTAGTTCCTATATATAATGTATTAAATGAAAAGAACAGTAACTGAGGAAAAGCATAAAACTAAATAAATTAATGCGGGCCAAATACGAACTTCATCCTTTAGATGAATTGATTGCCAAGTCATTCTTCTGGTTCCTCTCTGTATTTGCAAACTCAACATCTAGAAGGGGGAGGGGGGTCCATTAGAGCAAGTTACGGATGGCAAGTAGTACAAGCAATATGATAATGAGGAACAATGTATTGCATGGAAAGAAGCAGGGACTAGCAATGTAATTACCGAAACAACATGACCGTGTGTGATCCACGAGATATCTGAAGGCAAGTACAATCCAGTCTCGAGTATGATCAATCAGAAATCAGGAATCATGTAATTATGTAAACGATAAACATGTAAACAGGAAATCATTTAATCAAGAAATCATGAAACCGGGTAACATGTCAATTGTATGATCCCGCAAAATAGTATACAACTATTTTGTATTTTAATCCGTGCACAATTCAGAGTCGCACGTATTAATGGATTCTTCTCATTTTTAATTGAGTAAATATTGAGATATTATTTAATATGTTCTGAACCCGACAATGGTACAATTGTTAAATCAAATTTAGAATAATTTCTCAATTAAATTGTATATTTGTCTCAACTACATTTGAGATGGAATGTATAGTGTTTCCAAAATAATAAACTATTTTATATTTACATACAAATATTTCTCTTTTAAGTATTGTGTATGCAATTGTCTTGTATATTTGTATGGATACATATATATGTATATATAAATAAGTATGTGTGTATGTCTATAATTATTCAAACAAATAAATCCAAAACTACTAATCCAAACCCTAAACCACCTTGAAAACTATGGGCTTGTTTTGAGTTGTGGTCACCCCCCTCTCTCCCTCACCCTCATCTCCCCCCCCCCCCCCCCACCCTCTCCTTATATAAACCCCAAATGATATCTAACACCTTCTTCATTTTTCTAACCTAAGACTTTTCTTCTTCAAAAATCATATCTTTCCCCTATTTTTCTAGCATTTATTCAACTTCAAAAGAAAGAAGAGAACTGTTCTTCATCAAAGCTTAGGTGAAGAAGATGTAGAAGCAAGGAGCTAGGAGGAGGATCCATTCAAGCAAAGTAAAGGAAAATTGAAGAAGAGATCATCAATTCATCAATAGTGAGTGTCTCTTCTAAACTCAATGGTTGTGAATTTGTTTATTTTGTGTCTATGATATAAAGTTGCTGATTTAATGCTTGCTAGATGGTAGGGATGAAGTCTTGCATGTTCAACTTAAATTCTAGAGCGAAGAATGCTAATTGACAGATAAATGTTGAATTTTGTGAAGAATTAAGCATGATTTGATTAGAAAAATCATAACTTTGTGTTATGATGAAATTTAGTCTTTGAAATTTTATGGTAGCATCTTGACTGTGTCCCTATGAACTCCAACAAATTTTGTGAATTTTGGATGTGGTTTAATATTTTAATAAATTCTACCAAGTTGCTGTTCTGGGGTAAAATTTCTACTCTATTAAATTTTAACATGCTGATTTGCAAAAATCATAACTCCATGATTACTACGAATTAAGAGTTGAAATTTTTACTGTAGGATTTTATACATGTCTACAATGATTCCACGAAATTTCATAATATTTTAATGTAACCCCTGTTTTCCTAAATACGTATTTTTCGTGTATTTTCTGTATTTAAAATTTTCATAAATTATTTTTACCGCTTTCCATTCCTTTTGTCAACTTGTACTATTGGATCTCCTATTAAAACCTGTTTTCGATTAATAACTTTATTTGTAACTATTTCTATGATTTTTATATATTAACACAATTCTTATTTTGGTTATTATTACTTTTATTATCACTATTACAGTTATTATTATTACCGTTATTATTTTTATCATTTTTCTTATTATTATTATTATTATTGTTATTAATTTTGACTGGTTATTAAAGATCTATTTCTATGTACAAATTGTATTAGTAGTTATTTCAATTTATTTCCACATTGTAGTACAAAATATATTTTTGTTATATAACCCTACATGTTATTGGTTAATTATTTTTCTATTAGTTTTTAAAACCATATTACCCTATTGGAAATCCATTTAACTCATTTCTACCCTATAACCCAATACCCTATTCTTTACCCTATTTAATATCCACCTAAACTACCCTAAAACCCAATACCCTGTTTCACAACCCAAACCCGTTATAACCTAACCCAGAAACCCATAGCCATACCCTGATTATTAAACCTATACCATGTTTTATTCCCAAACCTAATTACCCTTTATCCATTTAACCCAATACCCATTTTAAACCTCTTCATATATATATCCATTATACCCCATCAGCCTACCCCTACCCATTAACGACCCGAACCCACATATTCACCCTAAGACCCGAAACCCCATTTACCCCGCCGTCATCCCTGTTTCTCCTCAACCCTAAAACTTCTTCACCCTATATATTAACCCAAGCATCCCCGCTGTATTCCCCCTACCCATCTCAAACAAACCTATGCAGCCACCCTAGCCGCTCCTGCCTTCCTCTCCCCCAACCTCTCCTGTTGCACCTCCAACCCCCCAACCTCCAGAACTCTTCTCCCTAGCGCATCGAACCACTGCCTCGGCTACAGCAGCGAGCTCTCCCTAGTCCCTTTCCCTGATGCTCTGTAGCAGCACAGCTATGTGCTGACCCTCCTCTCCGGTGCCAGACAGCCAGGCAACAGCCCCTGCAGCACCCTTCCCGTCATCTTCCTCGCCTGCAGCCACCTGTAATGCCACCCTCCAGCCCCAGCGACAAGTTCTCCACCCTGTTGCGATCACCTCGACTAGTGCAGCAACAGCCCTGCGATCCCCCCTAGCCACCGTCCACCGCCGCCGTGTCCCCTGGCCGCCGCCCACCGGTGGAGCCATGTAGCTGCCAAGCCGAGACCTCATTGCCATGGGGTGTGCTGTTTTGACCATGTTGGTTGTGGGCCGTCCGTTTGATTATGGTCTTGATCTTGATTGATTGATTCCTAGCCATCCGTTTGATTGTGATCTTGATCTTGATTGATTGATTCCTAGCCGTCCATTGATTTGATCTTGATTTTCACCATTGGGGTGATCTTGGCCGTCCGTTGGATCTTGATCATCATGCTTGATTCGATGTGGGCCATCGATCTCCTCTTGATCATCTGATTAGATCCTAGCCGTCCGATCTTTTCTTGATTGTCACGATCATGATGATCATCAACTTTCTGTAATCACAGCTGTTCGATCGATCGATCTTGATCTTCATCATTATCTTCATCATCAGGGAAATCTGACCATCCGATCTAATCCGATCATCTTGATCTTGATCTTCGATCTCAGCCGTCCGATCATGTTTGCGATTGATTATTCATCTTGTTCATGTGTTCGTGATTAGTTTGTGATCCGTTCGTTGTGTTTCTGTTCGTGCCCCAGAATCTGTTCCCATTATTCTTGTTCCTTGCATTGCTTTCATTATCGTCTCTCAGGCAAGTAACTTGTATTAAATTCCTTTGCATATACAAGTACTAAATACTGTTTGTAGTGTAGTTGGGTTCTAGAGACAATTTGTGTGTGAATCCCCTTGTTGAGATTGTCTCTATAGTGATGATTTGACCATAGTTTCCTCACGACATACATGACATGATATAACTTAGGATTGACCACATCTTGTTGCATATATGCGTATTGTTCATGTATTATCTTATGCTCGTTCGTGTTATTCGTGGTAGACTTGTTATGGACTTGTGAAATATCCTATACCATGTTACTTGGACACCTAGTATACTATATTTCGTCTTTGGTTGTGTTTTGGATGAGTTTCGGATAAACTCGTGGATTTTGAGCATAGCGATATTTTCGGTTTTGCTAGCTTTTCCGTTTTAATAAGTACTTTAGACCCTATTAAGGTCAGTATTTCAAAATATTTTGTGAATATGATTTGTAGAGAATTCTGTCTATTTTCCAACCCTTTTGAAGGATCTCAGTTTCGATTTACGAGTTGTGAGTTATGTCGATTTTACTACAGTGGTGTCAAAAGATTTTCAGATTTTGTTTTCCATAAATTTTGAAGAGTAATCTATTTTTATTTTGGTATTAAAATTATTATGTTGATCTGAAATTTTTCTTAGTACTTATAGACTTGATTGGGATTAACCCAGAATTTTTGTGAATTTATTTGATGTTCATAGCAACTTTTGAGTGAGGTTCGGCGTAAAGGGTAGAAACCGTGCATAGTGAAAAACAGGGACACCACTACTGACTGCAGTGGCAGAATTAGACCGACCAACTGCAACCTTATCAGTCACTAGATGAATTTCAGAATCGGGAAAGGGTACAAGAGTATGATGCATGGCGAAGGACCGAACCCTACAATCATAAGGAAGCGAACTCCTTGGGAAGTACGTAGTATGGAATGCATACATTTCAAAATAAATTTCATTAGAGTAAGTGCATCATGTGCATTTGTGAATTGTGTATTAGACTTTAGAGCATGGCATACACTGACACTTGTCAATTTTTCTGCACGTTTTCTTTTGCATCAATTATTAATTGTTGAGTTTGGGAAGTCGCTGGTTTTATCAGCATTGCGTCAGTTATATTTAACTGACGTACTTGCGGTTTGATTAGTTGCAGGGTTGTCGATCATGGAGCAGGGGACTCGAGCTATGGGAAGCAACTAGTGGTGAGGTTGGTCCAGCTTGCTTTACAGATTCCTAACCATTTTCCTAGTGGAGATTGTAAATTTTGTACAAGTAAATTTTTTGATATAATTTATGATGTAAAATTAATGTAAGATTATACTGTACAATGTTACTTTCTGGGATGAAATAAAAGTTTTTAAATTCCTGTATTTCTGTGTTGTGACACTATTTGAAGTATAGATTCTGACTTGTGTCTCGAGTTCCCGGTATTTGGAATTCGGAACGCTACATCAATGCACAGTGTTAATCTTAAGTTTATCAATTTTTTATTAACCTATCTAATGAATGCAATCATGTGTTACATACCACAAATTCGGGTGCATAACAATCAAGTGGATGTTTGGACTCAAATGGTGAATTCTACGGAATTATGTACTCAGGTCTTGTAGTGACACTATCAAGAATCATGTCATGTAAATGGGAATCATGTACACATGAAAACAGGAAACATGTAAACATCTAAACAGGAATTACTATTATGAAAAACACGGGCCCCCTTCCTAGTACACTCTCCTATATTGTTCACTACTAAGTCATACCATTTATTACCTGGGGTGGTTATTCTTTTACTATCAATAATCATGAACATGCAAAGGCAATCATTTCACTTCTTAAGAAATTGGATTCTAGAGGTGACCCCCGTCGATTCTTATGACATGCAACTTAGTTCTAATGGCACTTAGTTCCGTCACCCAAAATAATATCAATGACAATAACAATAACGATGCATGATATGATAGGAACAAAAACAAGTATCAAGAATATATTAAGAAAGTGTCGAGAGAGTATCAAGAACTATGCAATGCACGATATAGAGTTGCTTTATCGATATACTATATTAGTTCAATTTCTTAAGTATGAATAATAACATGTTTGTATTTTAGAACATCAAAATGCAATTCTGGACAGCCATACACTATTGTACTAAAGCTCGTTTTCCCGCAGCTATAGGAAAGAAAAATCGATTCCGTCAAGGGTTGTAAAAAGTAGACTCCCTACTAGATTCAACACATACTCACACGACACATTCTAAGGTCTGTATCTAGAACTAATAATCAGATGTTTACAGGTACAATGTTCAGGCATCAGTATAGGGTCAAATTCTCATACTAATAACTCTACTATAAAATTATTATTAAATCTCCCAAAATTTAGAATCAAATTCCTAACAGTGTCTATTAATATTCAGGCTTGTCTCATATCAGAATTCTATCAATAAATAGTTCTTTCAAGCAATTTAAGGGAACAATATATCTAAATCTGGAAATCTAGAATATTAGATGTTACAGCACTACAACGTTAATATCTCACAACCTATAAGTCGGTTTACGAAACTGTAAGCTAATCTGGAAGCTACAGTCATAGGGGTAGAAGATATATCTATAAAACACTAATTTTGGTTATAGGAACTGGGTCTAATCCTCTACATAAAACCAGGCATACAACTAGGTAGCAAAATCCATGACTTTCATTTTAGAATCATGATACACAAGAATATAATTCTATACCAGAAATGTGTTTACATTCATATTTAGTAAGTAGATCAGATCTCTACAGTTAACATGTTAGAAAAACTATTACTTCCACAATGTTGAATCTAAAATTTAATGACACTATCGCATTGCAACACAATCAAAATAAAACTCAAATATAATATATATCTATATGCATATACATCTCTAAGTTGTGCTCATGCGGTGTATGCAATCACAATGAAATTTTATGGGTCTTTCTATGTGTATCGAACGAAGAGAATCAAATAGGATGGATCAACATGGGCATATAACGAACAGCTCAAAATTCAAATAAAGCACGAAAGGATTAAACAAAATTCTAATAGAATAAATCAAAACAAATGAGAACTGCTTGCAAGAGTTCATAAATACTTGACTTTATTTCATGATTACTAACATGGTGAGAACCACAGGAAAAAGATTGAGCGAGGTCAGCAACGGATAGCGGCACAACAGCGAGCAAGGGCTGCAACAGCGAGCAACGAAAAAATAGCGAACTAGAAAATGAGATGTTTGGGGTGTCTGTGTGTCGGGATTAGTTTAGTGCAGCAAGAAGGTGGAGTTATGTGATGCCAGGGGGTCGGGATTGGAGTAGAGAATGGATTTTGTGGCTATTGGCTGGTCAGGGAAGGTAACGGAGGTGCGGGTGTTGAATGCAGTGGGTTTAAGTGGAGGCAATAGGGTTAGCGATGGTGGCTACGGTGAAAGAGGGGATTGGAGGAGATGTTGAGTGTTATTGGGTTGAGGGAGGAACAACAAGGTGGGTTGCGGGTGGTGGTGGAGGCTGGTCAGGCATCGTGCGCACAGGAGAGGGCATGAAGGGGCACAAGATGCTAGAGGTGGTGTTGTTGGTGTGCTAGAGATGATCGAGAGGTGAAGAAGTTGTGGATCGGGTGCAAAGCAGGTTGATGGTGGCTCGGGAACGGCAGTGGGGATGAGATCAGATGTTGGGTGTTCGGGAGTAGGCTCGGCGTGCCGATGAGGCTATCGGGTGGAGAAATGGAGCAGTGGGTTTCAATGGAGGAAGGGCTTTGGTGAGGGAGGAAGGAGAAGAAAGAAGTTGGGTGTGTATAATAAGAAGGAAAAGGAGGTGGTTAAAAGGATGAGTGATTAATAGGGGAATTGGTTGAGATAATGGTGTATTAGTGGAGATTAGTGGGGTGATTAGGTTGTGCAATTGAGGGGAAAGTGGTTTCGGATTATGATTTGAGTTTCGGGTTGGGTTGGATTAGCATTTGGGTTGGGCTTGGGGATTGGATTTGAACTCAAATAGGAGATCCACAATATGATAAAATTGGGTTTTAATACCTAAATGAGTTTTAGAGAACATGAAGAAAAAAAATTAGATGGCCAAAATACAAGAATACGTAGATTAATTTATACAATCGGAAACGGGAGTTACAGCTCCTCTTCCTAGCTACACCAATTACTCATCAACTTCAAACAACTTGTTAGGTTCTCAGCTGTTATTCCTTAAAACGCCCCGAGCCCTGCTCAGCTCTGTATGCGCCTACGTGCGCGTACACGACGCCTAAAACAAAACCTAACCACGTCCCCACCACAGGGCACTATCTCACAAAAAGTACTATAACTTTCAGGTACTCTTTGATCATAAGCTCAATTATACAAACACTCATATCTCAATTAATCCTCCGATGTGGAACTAATTTCAACTCATTCCCACCACCACTCTCACGTGCATGGCTTTCATGCACGCACCACATATAATGCAACCTGGCCTCATCTGCCCACCAAGCCCAGCCAACCACATAATTCATATCATGGCCCAATATTAATCGTTACATACTACCAAGCCCGTATAGACACACACACACACACACACACACACACACACACTTGAAAATACAGGGTATTACATACACCTCCTATTAAGATCTCAGCGTCCCGCAAGCTAATACAGGATCGCCTCTCTAGTCGAAGTGGAGTAGAGTACCATGATTCTGCAAGTGTACATCCCTACCTGGATCTCTGGTCTCTCTAGCAGTGTACATCCCTAGCTCCATCTCAAGCATACATCTAATCCAAAGATTGCAAGTCCCCGACCCAAACCCGACCCCTAACCCCCCACTTGTGGTCCAAGCTATAATATATATATATATATATATATATATATATATATATATATAATAAAACACAAAGAAAGCTATCAAGTGACTCCCCTCCACCGAATCGAGAGCCTTTATATGCGATGCGACGACTCTAATTTCATCTCATTAATTGAATTCTCATTCTAATTTTTAATTTTGTGTGTGCAGCGGATTACTCAGTTTTTTGCTAACTCGAATTGTGTGTGCATGGGATCTAAGTTCAGAGAGCTATGATTGTTTTATTTTTTGGTTTAAAAAATTTTAATTTAGTGATTTATTTGATGAGTTTTTTTTTTTGTTTTGATTTAAGGTGTACGCAAGTGAGTGATGGATTATTTGGTGGCCTTAATTTGGGCTTTCAAACCATAGCAGGACAAGTAAGTTGACCTGCAACCTAAAATAACTTGGCAAATATGCAACATTAATTTCATTACTACAAGCGAAAATACTATCGTGAAGTGTTCCCTTCACTGGTTATTAGAAACCATGGATAATATAACATATAAGAACTTTTAGTGTATGTTTGGATATATAGGATTGGGAATGACTGGAGTTTACCAGTGAAGAGTGCAAAATCTCCACTCAAGAAATACAACTAAAGTAAATTTGTTATTTATCCAATTTGATTTTTTTTATAAAGGTGCAATGGGGAGACAAAGTGGAGATAAAAGAAATGATTAGCTTGGATTAGAGTTTTGAGAACTTCATGTATTTTATTTTGGTTGAAATAATAATAAGAGGTATTTTAATTGCAAACTGAGTCTCAGACAAACAAATATTTAGATTATTTGTATTGTAAATACCTTCACACCTGAACCTATGTTACCATTGTATTTAGATATACTCATAGTGGTTATGGAATTAGAGTAAGCTCTATAAAACCTATATGATAATGTCCTTGCATAATGATTACAAGCATCTAAAAGTGATGTTGAAGTTAAAAAAAACTCTATGCAGTGTTTCTAGCAAACTATATGCATTCCATGTTCGTTCAAGCTAATGATCAGGAAGGCGATGGTTGAGCTTAAAGGTAGATATACTGCTTCCTCATATAATATGTTTTCTACTTCAATTAATTTGCTGGACCTTCAAAACTATTTTATATAATCAAACCAGGTGCACCGTTCCGAAGACGTGTCGTAGGCACGTGTCAACGGGCAAACCTAGTAGTAGAATAAAGGAAAAATATATCGACAACAATTGAAAGACCATATTGAATAAAGGGAAAGATTCATATATTAATTTTGGTCAATGATTTACAAAATTTAAAATAGAATCAAATAATGTTGCAACATTTCATACAAGGTGATAGAATTTCAAATTACAAGTTGAGGGGATGTTTAGACTTTAGAGTTCGAGATAACCTGGAGTTAGATTGAAGAGAAAGCATTGGACTACTATCGTGCACTTCTACTTGACCTTGTTGGTCCAAAATATTTACTAGATGTTTTCTTATAGAGAACACTTCTGGGCAGATTGTATGGTACAATATACTTCCCCTTGCACCGGAGGTCGCAAGGGTTTATTTTCGGGTGGGGCTCAATGCTTCCAGTGATCATGGACTAAGCCACTATTAATTACATCTCGGAATTGCACAGCGAACACCTTCGATAGTGACTGACCGGTCAAGGAAAAGCTATTACATTGATATATATTAATTTACCAAAAAAATGAAGAATTTATAAACTTATGCCTCGACTACCCTTATATGAGGGAATTAGTGAGATTATTTGGAGCGACCCGTATGTGAGGGTCCAAATATGGTATAGATGGATCGCATGAACTATGATCATAGAGGTCGGATACAACAAGGGCAGCTTTATATATATATATATATATATATATATATATATATATATATATATATCTGTGTGTGTGTGTGTGTGTGTGTGTGAGAGAGAGAGAGCCAGAGCGTGTAAAGTTTAAAGGTGGGTTATTGTTGTATTTATTAATCCTTTCACATTTTTAGGTCATGCAGGAGCATTATATTGTTTGTTTGGGGGTTAGCGACCAACCCCAATAATGGTCTACAGAGTTTTTTCACAGCACGAAGTGCGACTGCAAAAGGGTAAAATATGAGGTTCAATGATCTTATTGAAAATCTCTATGGTGGTGGGATTTGGGCTATTTAGCTATGGACTCGAGAAGTGGTCTTTGAAGACTGACACCCATTATTCTTGTAGGTTTGATAGTGGTTCCCGAGATATATTGGGGAAGATATGGTCAGTATTAAGTGAGGCCAGTCCCTGTATATGGGTGGTTTTGGCTCATTTGGCATTGGACTGTGGGAGTGACTGATCTTGGAGACCGAGCCCTATGCGGTGGAGAGGTACTGAGACCGATTATGAGCTCCCAGGGATATGGGCATGGCCGGTTTTCTTACTCTTTTATGTTGGTTATAAACACTCATGTTGACAAATTAAATGTGAACTGTTACTAAAGTATCGAAGAGCTAAAAAAAATTATGAATTGGCAATCTTACATACTAGTTTTCATATAAGTATCATATGTAAATTCTTCGGACAATTATGAATTGCAATCTTATTTTAGTGTATTTTATTATTGATATTATAATAATTCGTTCTTTTTTACTTTTTAGCACGTGTATTTCAAGTGTGCTTTTACTAGTATAAAATAAATGAAGAAAAAAAAGGAAGAAAATCAAACATAATATGAAAAAAATATGTTCAACTGTTCGAATGATTATAAGGGAAATATCCATATTATATTATATAATGCAAGAGAATCACCCACATTATGTTATATGATGGTAAGGGAATGACCCATATACTCAGCGTTATGGCTACCAATGGTCAAATTTAATGGTACTGAGACTTGTTAACTGTTAGGGGTGTCACCCACTATTTTGGCATTATGTTGGCCAGACGCCGGAGCCAATGTTAACGAGACTGGTTGATTGTTAGGGATATAACCCAAAATTTTGGCATTACGATGACCAGCGGTCAATGCCGATGGATGTCAGAGCCAGCTGACACAGCTGACAGTTGAATGGAGTGTCACCCACTAAGTGATACATTATAAGAGAATCAGCCCACGATGACCCATTTGTCAACTAGGAACTATAACAGCCTGAGGATTGTCCAGGTGGTAGTTTGATACCACTCCACAGTCGACTTGTGCTCAGGAGAATCTGAGACTGCATGGCCACGGCCCCACCAACCAGAACACCTCTTGAGATGTTCAGGATCTTAGTCCCGCCCCTAAGAAATGCCAGCATATGTGGGGGAGCTTAGGGCTTAGGGTTTACACCTTGAGGGAGAGTTGTCGATAGTCAAGAGGTGCTTGAGGATACTTGAGAATTTGCCAAAGTTTCAACTTAGCTTGCGGATATTTTTTCCTTTATGTTTTGTTACCGATAATGGATTATTTATAGCAAGAATAGACATGGAGGCCATGTTTTGTCCTGGGACACATGGTACTGCCACATAAGACACGTTCGGCTTAATAAGAGAACAGTTGGTAGGTCAATTGACCGTCGATCTTGATTGTCTGACGAGAATATAAGTAAAGCGCACGATTGCTGCATTCTGGTGACCTCTTGGAGTTCATTTCATTAGCAAGAATAAAGGATTGCACCTCCCATTAGAATCAAAATTGGTTGGGAAGTAGAATATTGCATTGCTACCACCCAGTGTGGAGAATTTTCTTCTGAAATGCCCGCGATATGCATAGGGTAGGGAGTCTCCTGTTGTATGCACAGTCGTTCGTTTGGGGAGCTGCTGTTGGATTTTTAGGATTCCATTTTTAAGGTTCAACAAATGCCCTCCCCCGCCCAAACGTTTGATGTGTGGGTATTTAATACCACATGCCGTTCAGTAGTAGTCTTCTGGAAAAAGGCAAGCTATTCTCGGCATGGAGGTTCTTCTAAGGAGAGCTTGTTCTTCACTCAGGGAAGGTCGCAAAATATTTTGCGGAGTAGTCTCTATTCGACTAGTGTTTGCTATACATGGCATGTGTTAACATGGCACAAAATCTGAGAGGATCCAACACATTGAATAGGCATTATGATTACTGCCACTATTGTGATAAGACCGTGCGGCTTGGGCAACTGGAACCAAAGCAACGGTCATGTGAGGAGGGCTATGATATATCCGACCATTAGTTTCGAGCTGGCGAGCAGTGGAGATTAAGCCAATGGCTAGCATATGGAACATTTTTCCATAAAATGCTGGGCATTGGTAAGTAGCTCCGAATTTTAGGGCATTACTCGGCGACCGAGAAGGGACCATTTGAATTTCGAGGGAGCGGACGCTACACTCAACGAGTGACTTCTATGTCTTTCTTCTCCATAAAATTAAGCTATTTTCCTTATTTCTTCTCATTAACATCCCAACATAAGATATTCCAGCTATAGCTGATGGCGAATTAGATCTAGAGATGGCAATGTTGCTTTAGTCGGTGCCAAAGTCGGTAACTGCTAAGGTGTCATTGTCGCAGGTCTCGTGCATGTGGGGTGATGACCATTGCTTCCGGGAGTGGCTGGTGCTGGCCTGACCTCAAAAGAGCGCTCCGATAGCTTTTTCTGTTGTGAAGGCCCCAGGTTGAGAGTTTAGTGACGAGCCCATGATCACCTGGTTTCGCACCCGGGAAGAATAAAGTTGAAGAGGATAATTATGGCAATAGATGGCCTCCTCATCTTGTTTATTTGCTTTGTTTTTGTTTTCCGCAATTGTTCTCTATGTAATATGTAACTCGTTCGAGATGAATACAGTTTTTTAGGCTATGTTGCTCTCATTGAGATTTTCTGCTTCAAATGCACTTGTCGTGGCTAACTTAGCCCATGATTCATTGCTTTCATTTTCTCGCTATGCTTGTAACCATTCTACGATGTTTCACAAAGCTTTACAGTCGTCATTTTTTATTGCGATGATCCTGTATCTTGTAGATTTCACCCAGCTTAGAGAGACTAAGTGGTTCTCATAGAAATAATTTTATATCTGGTATATTATACCTAGTATCGAGGGACCCCAGTGATCATCTCCCCTAAGATGATATTGTATTTGGTAGACTACACTCGTAGTTGATCTTGTATCTGGTAGATGACTCCAATTATCGAGATATACGAGTGATCATCTCCATTAAGAAATGATCTTGTTCTGGTAGGTTACACCTATGAGATGGAGAGACCAGAGTGGACGTCTTCTTGATAGATTCTGTCAATTGGTACTTCTATGATCCTATATATGGTATGTTACACCAATGAGATGGAAAGACCAGAACAGTCGTCTTCCTGATAGATTTTGCCAATTAGGACTTATATGTTCATGAAATTGGTAGGTTACGCCAATGAAATGGAGAGACCAGAATGGTCGTCTTCCTGAAAGATTCCGTCATTGATAGGTAACATAAACAGATATTGTACTGGCATTGGCTGTCCGGCAGGATTGTGAGTAGTATCTCGGTTGGAACTACGTCTTCCCAGCTCGGGGGTGCTTCGATGAGTGTGTTTGTGGATGCCTTGGTGGCTGGAGAGGCAGCTCTTCTTCTTCGACCGAATAGTAATTGTGCGGCCCGATTGATCGTCATTCGAGGAGTGCCTTTCAAAGGTTTCATAGTTACTAGCGTAGCTAGCGACTGCTCTTTCTTAGCCTACACTATTTTGGTTGTTGGGGTTATTGAGCCCCTCCATAGTGGTCGGTTGTTTCTCTTTCTAAGATTGTCCTACCCTAGTGCTCACGCAAGTCCTCATTTGGGACTGCTTCGTATCCTCTCCTTTGAAGGGAGATGGTGGTGGAGTAGATGTTTCTGCTAACTTCAGTAGTTGCTCCAAGTTTCGAGAAATTATCATTGTGTGATAGCTGAGATGGGAGACTATCTACCGCACCACTTTTATTTGATGTCCCATTTGGGACCAGTGAGTCTTCTACGAGATGGACCTTGGGACCGACTGGTCCATTGTGCTACACTCCTCGGTAGCGAATGGTACGCTAATGGTGGGTCGGAACCTTCGAAATTGCTAGAGACCAATCTACAGACTTCAATCTGTCATTGTGGTTCCTCGTCTTTGAATAATCCGGGAGGGATCAACTTTCGAAGAGTGATCTTCTTCGGCTCCAACTGTATGTAGTCTCGAGGGAATTAACGTATTTCTGGATTACTTACCAGGACTGTACTAGTCTATGCCTTTGTCTTCTTCGTTTGATCTTAGACGTCCGAGCAAGAGGCTTAGTAGGGCTTGCATGCCCCCGCTTGATGTTTGGGATCATCTTGATGAATTTTCTCGACAGGAAGAGCTGCCAATCTTCGCAGTCAGCGATCACATGAACAAAGTTGGAAGAGCCTGAGGCTTCATCTACGAGTGCATTCTTGGAGATAGATATTTCTTCGACCTTGACTTTCTTCTCAATGTAATCCTTGAAGACATAGCAATCGCAATTGTATTCCACAGTCGTCTTTGGTATGGTTAGTAGTCTATCTCGTTGACCTTGGTTACTTGGTTAGGTCTCTTTGGTTCTAGTAACTTAAGACCTTTCTTCTGGGCGTCTTCAATTATTTTGTGAAATTCATCCCTTCTGAAGGAGTTAAACTTGTTGAGCCTTTCTTTGAGAGTGGGGACCTTGCCTCTTTTTTTGGATGTGGAAGGTTCGTCGTCTCCACTGCTTCGAGTTTGAGCTCCCCCTTGCACATTTTCAGCTTGTGTGCTCTCGGCTTGGGTAGTTTTTTCATTAGGACTCGTCTTCCTAGTGCTAGAGTTGTTTTTAATGTCATTTTTCTTTGTATGACTTGGGAGACTCGTCCATCTAAGCATGTTCGAAACCCTGATAACTTTCAATGAGATCTAGGAATGTCTTGATCTTAGACGAGCATAGGAGGGGTGCCATCCAATTGTTGATATTACAGAGCAGTAGGTTGACTACTTGCTATTGGAATTGGGACTGGTCGCACCTGATGCTGAGGTTTTGCCATTTGGTGATTTATTTTTGTGACACTCACCCAACAGCATCTTTGCCCTAGATAGGTTGATGATTGTGATGCCTTTGCTGACACTAGAGAACCTTTGATGAAATAGGCTTCAAGCTAGGCAAAGGTGTATATGTGGTCATCCAGGAGGTTAGAATACCATTTAGAAGTTACTCATGTTAGACTATCAACAAATTACTGGAGAAGGAGGGCATCATTGCTTCTTGTATTCCCGCACATGGCTTTGAATTAGGATATATGCTAATTTGCCTTGTCGATACCGTCGCACTACTTGAACATGGGCATGACGTACCTGGGCGGATATGAGATAAATTCATAGCATATGGAATAAGTTCTTCCTTTGCCCGAACACATTTTTCTAGCCTCTTGCTCAGCTAGAATGGCCTTGAGTTTATCGACTACAAGGGCCTCGATGGCATCTTGTGATATTTCTGTCCCGACCGTGGGGCTATCGTGCTAACTACCTCCGGAATGAGGTTGGCTCAAAATCTAAGCTTGAAGGATGTGCGGTGCCGAATGCGTTTATGAAGATATTAACAGCTGAGCCACCAGGCTAGAGATCATTCCTTCAAATTTTCTAGTGAGCTCAGCCAATTCTTTTCTTATTCATCGAGTTGTCATAGGAGCTCGTTGGTACAAAGGTTGTCACACCCGTTATGAAAAACAACTTCTTCTTCGTCTTGAGTCTCGACTAGAGGAGCTTCTGGGATTGCTTGCGACTTTCCTTTATCGATCGTCGTCAGTGTGCTGTGAGGAATGCCGCCTTTGGTGAAACTTCTGGTTTGCCTCGAGTAGGCGATGGTTGCCCATTGCAGGGTGATTGGATGAGGACTTTTATCATCCCTGTCAGGGTTGCTTGAAGACTCAGTAGAGTCCACCATTTAGACGGTAAGTGTCATCAAGGATTAACCGAAACTTTCTAGTTTGTGGATGGCTCTGATTTGCCTAGCTTTCTTCATCTGGAGGATGTGGGATGGAGGTTTCCCCTGACAAGGATATCTCTTCTTCCTTTGTACAGACTTGAAGATTGTGTAAAGTTGATAGGAAAAGGTAGCCCGATGCCATCTTGTTGTTGTTGTACTCATGTGGGATGACGGGGCGACTGGTTATCATCTTGTATCAATTTCTGACTGCCACCGTTGGTAAAAAATACATTTATTGCTTGAGTTTGGCTGCCTGAATTGCAACCTTTAGTTCTTATCCCTGCTTGACTGGAATGTTCCTATCATAAGAGAGCCTAATAAAAGATTAAATCTTCATGGGTAGCTGAGCTAAAGACACTGATGTCCCAGCTCATGGAGCCAGGTCTTCAGGAATCAGTTGAGTTTGAGCCATAAGTGGTTGCTTGAAGTTGATGGTGCTGAGATCTTCAGGATTGAGAATCCCAAATTGAATGGCGGCCCCACCATGGCTTGCCTTGATTACTTAAAACAGAATGTTTGTCGTCTTGGTTATTGAATTGGTAATCATATTTCCTCAATATGAAAAGGCTTGTATGAGATGACCCGTTCGATGTAGCTTTACTGGTCAGTAACTGCCATTATGGAAAGGAAAGAAAGTTTGTAATAGTCCCACCAGGTGTGCAGCGACCTGTTGGTCCGAAAAGTTCATTAGAGGTTTTTTATATAGAGCTCTCCTGGTAGACTATGCAATCCACAGACTTCCCCTTGCACTGGATGTCGCAAGGGTTTATTTTTAGGCAGGGTTCAATGCTTCCAATTACCACAGACTAAGCCAATATTAATTATATCTCAGAATAGCACGGAGAATACTTTTGATTATGACAGATTGATCAGGGAGAAAAGCTGTTATATAATAATATGTTGATTCATCAAGAGAGGGGGAATTTATAAACATATACCTCGACTACCCTCATGTGGGAGTGTTGGCAAGCTTATTTGGAGCAACCTTTAAGTGGGGGTCCAAAAAAGGTATACACAGCTAGCGAGGGCTCTGAACTTAGAGGTTGGGAGGCCCAATTGTTCGAGTGATTGTAAAAGATTAACCTATATTATGTCATTGTAAGGGACTCATCTATATACTGTTATATAATTGTAAGGGAATCGTCCATATATTGTTAGATGACTAGATTTTCCCGTGGCCACGTGCCTACGGCATGTCTTCAGACCGATACAGCATATGAAAAGTCTTGTAAATAGTAAATCAACAATTGTGTCGCTGAAGTTTGAATAGTATGACAATAGTTAGTTGTAAATAAAATTCCATGTTTCCATATATATATATATATATATATATATAGAAAGAGAGAGAGAGAGAGAAATAATTAAATAAATAAATGAGTTGTTTTGGGGGGGAAGGGGGGGTGGAAATTTGTATTTGAGTTTTGGGGGAAAACTTTTAGGGGGGGAAATGTGTTTTGTGAGGTTAGATCTGGGCCTTTGATTTTTGGGAGATTGAAGGAGAGCCACTTGATAGCTTTCTTTGTGTTTTATTATATAGATTGTAAAGGAATCACCCATATTATATGATTGGAAGAGTGTCACGCCCCGCTTCCCGTTATACGGAAACACGGGCACGTAACTGAGGCCCAGCGAACGATATAAGTATACCAACTCATATCATCCATAAGCTGTACAAATACCAATAATCTCAACAATACAATAATAATCACAAGAACAAGAATATAATGCGATAACCAATACTTGAGATACACGAACTTACAAAATGTCGAGAATACACAATGCAATAGAAGTTTGCTAAGATTCTTCAGTATTCCATCATCAGTACCTATATAAATAATAACTCAAAAGAAAGATGTAGAGTACCTGTTAGAGCAAGCTTCCGGCAACAAGTAGTAGCAAGTAGTGAAGAAAGTAAAGGACTATATAGCAAGAACAAGAAATTGAAATGATATCAGAGTTAATAAATGATAAATGATAACAAGATCAAAAGTCAATAATCAATGGTACGATGGTTGATAAATAATAGTCAATAATGAGTAATTGACGACCAACAATCAATATCAATAAATCAATAGTCAATAATACAGTTATCAGTAACAATGGTCAGTAACATAATCAGGAGTCAAGAGTCGATATCAGGAATCAGAATTCAAGAATCATTAATCAGTTATCAGTGTCGATGTTCTTATGTCTATCAATCTTTTATCAACCTATCTAATGCACGCTATCCTGCGTCCCATACCATAGGTTCAGGTGCATACAATCAAGTGAACGTTTAGCCTATAGTGGTGAATTCTACAGGGTCCTGTACTCATGTCTTGCAATATCGATGACCAATGACCGATGATCGATGACCGATGACTGATGATCGATGACCAATATACGATAAATCGGGATACTGTAGTCAGTAATCCGCAATTAATTGATGACCAATATGACCGATAACAATGACCAATATGGGTTGTGACCAATATCCCCTTCCCATTACACTCTCCTATATTGTCCACTACTAAGTCGACCTTTATTACCCTGGCTTGTTATCATTTTATTACAATCAATTATAGACATGTAATCAATACGATCCATGAGAATGATGGTATCAAGAATTATGCAATGGGTACAATCGATGAGAATGATGGTATTAATACACTGTCAAGAAGATATCAAGGCTGTACAATAACTAAAATATACATGGTTTAGTTCATTAAATAAGAAAATATCGGGTTTATATGCAAAAACATAACCGTACAGGTTCTGGACAGCAGCACCTATTGGTACTCAAACTCACTTTCCCGCTGCTACAGGAATGCAAATCTGATTCCGTCTGCCGATTCCAGCACATATTCACACGATACATGATCTTCACAGAAGCTAGGTCGATCAATCAATTCTTTACGGGTTTCGTGCACAATCTCAGTTTTGGAATTATAATATGCCAGTACTAAAATAGTGATATGTTCCAATCTATAAACCAGATTGAGAATCCGTCAGGTGTTCTAGAAACTAGAGACAGTGTGCTACAATTTTTATGTACAAGGTTTTAAGTTTCGATGTCAGGAACTGGGTCGAAACCTCAGAACGAAGTCAAGCAATTGACGGGCAGCAAGGTTAAATGTTCCTTAATACAATGAATTAATGTTTCAAGAATATAATCAATAACAATAGCACTATAAGAAGACTATGAATCAATAACATGATATGATAAAGAAAATAACAAATCAATAATGAATCAATAACGAAATTCAATTAGCTACGATATTCCATTCAATTACTACTTGCCAGAATTCAATGAATGTTTCTTTGAACTAGAACAATAAAAATGAGTTCAAGGGACGCTTGCCTTGTAGATGACGACTACGAATGTAAAAGCATAACGGGACTAGAGTCCCGAGCAACACGTGCAAACTACGAACACAAAAACACATGTAAAGCACGTAAACGGCAACACGTGCAAGAGACGGAGCGACAAGAGCAAGTACAAATGCAGCAACAATAGCACGTGCAACGCACATATTCAGCAAGAGCAACGGTGAGAGCAGCAGCGGCAATGGCAGGAGGCGGGGACTTTGGCGCTGCGATAGACTGGACAGCAAGGGGTGTACTGGGTTGTGGGCAAGGTGGGGCAGCAAGGGGATGTTGGTAAGGGGGCTCGCTGAGCGATGGTCGGCAGTGGCAGCAATATCGGTAATGGCAGGGCTCGCAGTCGGTGAGGCAGTCGACGACAAGCGGTGGCGATGAGGATGAGGGTGGCAGTGGTCGCTAGCGGAGGTCGACAGGAAGACGGAGAGCAATGGGGGTTTCTCCGAGGGTGATAGCAGCGGTCGAAGGTAACTGTGCTGCAGCTCGCAGTGAGATCGAGGTAGGGTGGCGCTTGGTCAATGCAGGGGGCTGCAGGGGTGCAGGAGGTAGGGTGCAGGCGCTGAGGTGACGATGGAGGCGACGGGGATAGGGGCTGTAATACCCTGATTTTTCAATAAATGAGAAATTATTTATTTTGCACGTGTTGTGCACGTGCAATATATTGTTGGATTATTTTATCATGGTGAGTATGTTTAAATATATTTTTCTCAAATTATTTTACAAAAGCCTTCTTTAAAAGCCTTATTTGAATTAATTAAAAAGCCTTTTCTTAAAAAGCCCAAAAGCATTTTTATTTTTATTACTTTTATAAATTATTTTTGGCCCAAAAAGAAAGCCCATGATTAATTTATTTTAATTAAACTTGTCATGTAGAAGACTTTTTCTAACAAAATTATTTTTTATACAATTTTAGAATGTACAAATTTGGCCTAGTTGCATGCACGTGCACTACACGTACACGTGCATTGCCCATTTCTTATGCTTGGCCGGGTAGCATTCTTTTTGGGAGGGAAAGTTGAATTTTTGGTGTGGAGAACATGGGGGTAGTTTCAAGGAGGTGGGTAGTTTTCCTAACTCCTACTTGAATCTAAGCCCTTCATTTTGCAACCACCAAGATGATCTTAGCCCTCCATTTCCCTCATTTTTTAGTATAAATACCCCCCTTTCTCATGGCAAATTTTCATATGCAAAGTGTAATTTCTAAAGCTATACTAATATATTGTGAGAGTTATAAAAAATAAGAGTTGTGTGGGTTGTATTGCTTGGAGTGGCCGGCACCATCAAGAGCATTCGGCTAGGAAGCTTTCGGCCAAGGAGGAGAAGTATTCGGCATTTGGTTGGAGGCTTGGAGTGGTGCATTCTTTTGGCTAGGAGGAGGTGTTCTCATCTACTTGATTGCTTTTGTTGTGTTTCTCTCCAATTGAGGTGGGTAAAATATTTCATGTTTCTAATATAGGGTTCATGCTAGTATATTGATGACACTATACATGGAAAATACTAATAAGAGACCACTTTAATTAAAAAGTTAGTATGTGAATGGCTTAGAATGGTGTGGTAAATTGTGTATGTAAATTGTTGCATGAAATTATACCATATGAAGCACTTTCTATGATTATCTAGTTAATTGAACAATGATGCAATGTGACTAGCATGATGTGTGAAAGTCTTTTATTAATTACTTGCAAATTGTGTGGTTGAAACATGAAAATTGAGAAAGACATTAACACTATGGGAATTGAATAGAAAAGTATATTAAATACTTCGAATCCATGTGTAGAAGTGGCATGACTGAACCAAGAAATTGCTTGTTGTCATCATATTAGAAATGTACCAAAAATTAGAAATTGTTGAGTTTCACCTATTCATGTGCTATATGAATTCTTTTGCTAGTATGAGTATGGGAAAATCCAAAGTTGTATTGTGTTGTGAATGTAGAATAATAACCAGTAATTTATCATGAAAAACTTTGGGATAAAAGAGGGATTAGAAGAACAATCGATTATTTTCAATGTCGAAAAATAAAAGATTTGCTAGTTTTAATTAAAATAATTAATTTGGGTGGAGAAAAATGTGTTTTAGTACAAAAATTTATTTTACAATTACTGTTTTGAAGATGGAATAAAGAAGCTTAAATCTGGAATTTTTCAGTAGTTTATTTGAAGGCAATATGAATCAATTGTTGAACATCGAGTTAATTTCAAAACAAACAGTGGGAATATGAGTTAAATGGGTTTTAAGTCCACACTGTGACAACCTGAGCCAGTGGCTCAGGCGGTCGGTGGCGCTGTTCGGTTTCCCTGAGCGGTGTGGTTCGAATCCGGGTCTCACCAAATTTTTTTAAGTACTGTGTATATATGTATATATCAGCGAAGAGATGGCATATGTACTTAGCGCATCCTCTTCTAGTCGCTAGCACCAATCGGCCTATCGGCGGGTGCTCTGGCCTTCTTCTCTATTGTGCTGGGTTCGAATCTTTCCCCTAGCACTTAGGGAAAAATATTTTTTTTATGAGATTTTGATGTCCAAAAAATATAAGAAAAATATGGTAATTTTCATAAAAATACAAGGAATTTTATGGGATTGGTTTGGATATTATTTGAAGAAAATAAAATGTAGTTTGTGAACAAATGGTATATTAAAGCTATGGTTCTAAGACACATACTCATGGTTAGTTTCAAATTTATAAAGAGTTATTAAAATGATTATTAGAAAGTTTTTGACACAAAAGAATTTGTGGTGTGACATGATATTATAATCTTTACTTGAAGATATGGTGTAAAATATGAAGTACGAATGTATGTTTATAAGGTGCATGAGTCCATTGTATGATGATGGAGTTTAGAAACTTTGTTGATGAAATTGTTGGACTTGAATATGAATTTTGAGTTATAAGTATTCACCATGGGTTTGTGAACAAATGAAATTATGAATAAGAAAGAATATGAAATTGTGACATGAAAGTGGTTATGACTTAAAGATTGTGAAATGGAATTTGAAATAGAGTAGCTAAGTCTCCCCGGCATTGAGAAAGATGAATTGAATTGAAATTAGACCAAGGTTGGTCATGTTGAAACAAATGAATAAGTCCGGATGATGGAGAGGCTAACTCTAGTGATTATTTTGTTCATGATTTTTATATAAAACTAAGGACTAGTACATAGTGGAGATGTGATGAAAGTAGAAGAAAAACACGAGTATGAGGGCCAACGGATAGCGGTGTGAGAGCGATTCACAGGTTGCCTGCTTGATGCGTCAAGACAGTGCGTGGGCGCTACTCCGGAATTATCGTCCCGGTGGCGACGCTCGTGGGATGTTCGAGTGGCTATGGGTGGTGCCATTGTTCCATGGCGGAGGCTGAATTGTCCATAGGTTGCCTGCTCGATGCGTCGTGACAGTGCGTGGGATTCCCCTCCAGGCTGCCTGGACATGGGCTCATAGATCATAGGACATCTAAGACACTACCGTAGTTACAGTAGTAGTTAAGGCATAACGGGGGATTGAACCCTATCAAGATGAAGAACGAATAAGGGCTTGCCCTCGGACCTATGTAGTATGGGATGCATAGAATCCGAACAAGTGCGCATTAGTGTCATGTAACTTAAGTAACTGCATTAAGGACTAAGTGCACAATCACAACACGACATCAATAGGGTAGTCCCTTTAGTTTGAATGTGACAAGTTTGTGTTTGCTAAATATGAAATGTTAAGTTATACTATTTCCGGCAAGCGAGGACGGCCGTGTATAATGATCGTCGGTTGAATAAACTGACGTACCCACAGTCTAACATGCAGGTAAATGTTATGCTAAAGATTAAAGAGGATTGGGATGCTTAAAGATTATATCAAGCTGTTGTACTTGTATTTAATTGTTGTATTTTACTTCCGCTGTGCAAAAGAAAGATGTAATTATGATGTAATCTCTGATGTATGATGAAAAGTTTTTTATTTCCCTGTAAAAGTGTACTAAGAAAGTGAAAAGATCCTGTAGAACATCTCGAATTCAGTATATTTGGGATTCGGGGCGTTACAGGGGCAGTCGTGAGGACTAGCGGTGGAAGGCAATAGGAGGGTGTGAGAGAAGCTCGACAGCAAGGGCATCAAGAGGGTGAAGAGGTTACTGTGGTGGTCGATGGGGGGCTGGGGTTCGGTGAGCGGTAACGAGGAGAAAGGAGGAGTAGCGGGGAGATGGTCGGCAGCAATGGAGGGAGGTTCGGGAGTGAAGGAGCTGTGTGCAGTAGTTAAGCTGTCGGCGGGAGGAGGGATACAGTTTCGGGGCCGCTGCGATGGTGGGTCACAGTCGCGGGGAGCTTCGGTTGGTGGCGGTAGAAGAGCAGCAATGGGTTCGGTCTATTGCGAAATGATAAAGGCAGGGAGGCGCTCGAGGTGGAGAGCAGCTGTCGAGTGCGCGAGAGGAGGGCGAGCAGGATGGGTGCTCTGTTTGGAACAGAGGAAGAAGAAAGGGATATATATATATATATATATATAGAGAGAGAGAGAGAGAGAGAGAGAGAGTCAGGGAAAGAGAATGAGAGTGGGGGGAGATAGAAACAGGCAGGTTTATAATAATATAATATATTAATATTATAATGTGTATTGATTATGGGGGTTACTAGAAAAGATAGTGGGCAGTAATTACGGGTAGGTGGGTGTAGTTAAGAGAGATGAGGGGATCTAGTTGGGTTTGGGTAGTGGGTTTGAAAATGTGGGTTTGGGTTATGATCCAATAGGATTTGTTTAGGGTTAAAAGTGTGGGCTTGGATTTCTTTTACAAAAATAAATAAAAATAATGATAAGCTTTGGGTTGAAATTGAGCTTTGGGTTGGGATTTTAATATATGGTCTTCATATAATAAATAATAGCAAAAATAATAATAATAATAATAATAATAATAATAATAATATATAACAAAGTAGGATTTGGGTTTAACACATTTATTAAAATAATCCACTAATAATAATAATAATAATAATAATATAGATTTAAATTCCAGGTTATAAAAATATAATTAAATATCCAAAAGAAAGAAATCGGATTCAAATAGTAGGATTTATTTGGGAAGTTGAAATTCAGGAATACGAAGAAATCAAAAATAAATATCAATCCATATAAACGGGAACAGGGGTTACAAAGGGAATCACCCATTTATTTTGATATTATTGTTACCACTCAGAACACTAGATATTCAAGATTTTAGTCCCACCCCGAAGAGATTCCTGCATATGTAGGGGGACTTAAGGTTTAGGGTTAATACCTTGAAGGAAAGTCGTCGATCATCCGGAAGAGCTTGAGATTGCTTGAAAATTTGTTAGAGTTTTGACTAAGCTTGCATGTATTTCCCTCCATATAAAATGGTTCTAATAAGGGGGATTTATAGCGAAAGTAGACTTGGAGGCCTTATTTTGGGGTGGGACAGGTGGTGCTGCCACATAAGCCACATCCACCTTCATAGGAGAACTGTTGAAAGGTTGTTCATTGACCCATCACCGTTGAGGGGTATGGGAGTTCGCACGGTCGATCTTGATGGCCTGACGAGACTGTGAGTAAAGCGCTAGATTGCTGCAATTTGGAAACTTCCTGGGGTTGGTTACATTAGCGAGAATAATGGACTGTACTTCGTGATATGAACTGAAATCAATTAGGGAGCGAAATAATTTGTTGCAATAGCTAAATGTTGAGAATATTCTTCGGAGATGCTCGTGGCATGCACGGGGTAGGGGATCTCTGGGTGCTGCACATGTCGAGCTGACGAAGACTAGTCATAGGAGTTGTAAAGGTAGTTCATTGGAGGTGGAGTAGTCAAATTTTTAGGGATCCAGTTTTAGGGTTCAACACCATAAAGGAGAAAGTTTCATACCCCGAGGTAGTATAGATCATGACTTCCATATTCGGTAGAGGAAAGTCGTCTTTGGAACATGCCTTGTTGAGAACTCTGAAGTTGACAAAAATGTGAATCTGGTCGTTCTTCTTGATAGGAACAATGTTTGTGTTCCAGGAGGCGTACTTCTCCTCCCTTATGAAACATTCTTCGATTTGCTTCTTTGTTCAGTTGCAATCTTCTCTTCGAGCTCGATTCTCATGTGTCGAGACAACTTCTTTATTGGCTTGATCCCTGGTGATATGGTGAGCCTGAGCACTGCAAACCATCGAATCCAAGCCTGGAATTTCTTTATACATCCATGCGAAATAGGCTGTGAATTCTTTCATGACTGCTAGGATTTCTTCTTTTTCTCTCTCCTCAAGGAGAGCACTGTTGAATGTCGGTCACGGTTCTCTTGGATAACTGAGGTTGACTTCGATTAAGTCATCGACCGTTCCTTGCTCGCCTTCTTCCAGTTCGGGTAAGGCTTCTATGGGTTCTGAGATGAGCTCATTGGCTTTGAATGGGAACAAGTTGTTTCGGTCAATTGTTGATGCGGAGACCATATTGCATGTAGCATATTTATTACCCGGCGGTAACCTATGCCTTCTTTATTGTAGCTTCATTGTGGGTTCCTTTGTTGTGGAGGGTCCCAGAATTTTGAGAAGAGTAGAGCCCAGTACTTGTTTTGTTGAAAGGGACAACCCACTTTCGTGAAGAAAGCCGTCAAGTTGTCGGAGTAGTAGGAGGGAATTACGACATCCCTCATTGCTAATTGGCAAGGCTCGTTAGGCATGAAAATATTTTCTTTAGCACTTGAAGCTTCGGCTTTGTAGAAAAATGTGTTGGTTCTCTTGTGCAAAGTCCTGGGTGTAAAAGGTATCGAATTGTTCCACTGCATGGATCGTAACTGGGGTGAGCTCTTTCTGCATGCGAGGAGGAGACCTGATTGGCTCTATCCCGACTTCTAATGTTTTGAGGTTGTGAACCCCAACCCATGCGTACATAGCACCACTGGTGATTATGGACTCTGGATCTTCGTCATCGCATGAGTTGTCATAGTGAGGTAGCTCTGTCTTAGGCTCAGACCATAATTGCCAGGTCGAATCAATAAAATATCGGGTGTCATTGTGTCTAGCTCCGTGCACTTCAAATGGCTGTCTTTCACCGGCAAATCTCCTTTGTTCCTCGTTCCATATGTATTTAATACACTAATGGAGGGTGGATGGACCATCAAGTATTCATGTAACGAGGGCCTCCCGAGGAGGATTTTAGATGATGTGTTTGCGCCTATGACGTATATCTAGCTTCGGTGTGAAGCCCGCCGACCTTGAGTTGAAGTATAACTATGCTTAAAGCTTCTTGACAGTTTTAGTTGAAGCCGGGGATGGTGATTTTCTCCTCGCTGAAATGTCGAATGCCCAAAGATCGGTGCTTGACAACCTGAATATTTGCGATATTGATAGAGGGCCCTAGGTCAATCAGGATGCGGTTGACCTTTCATGCTCGCAGTACTAGGTAACATGGACATGGTGTTTATATCGATGATCGCCTAACATCAGGTCTTTATTTGCTTCCTTACGGAAGATATAGTGTGATTTTTTATGATCAATTCCGAGAAGTGTGATTCATATTGACTGGATTGTTGGAGGGCAGGTATAAGTGCCTCACGGGCATCCTTAGACAATAGGAGAGCATCATATATGCTAAGAAGAGCAGGGATCTTCCTAAGGTGGGCGAGTATATTATAGTCCACCTTGTATGGCTCAGGCGGGTTCAATGATTCCCCGACTTTGAGTTCCTTTTGGCTTGATGAGGGCGATACCCTTCTTATACGAACTTTGGCGACCTCTTCCCTTCGAGCAGGTGTTGAGGTAACATTGCCAAACACTTGGTGCTGCTTCCCTTTCTTGACTTGGTGACTAGTTGGGAAGTAATGTTCCTCGTTGGAGTCATTACAATAATTGATGATGTTGCATGAGTCACCCTGAGAACGTAGGGAGGGATATATTTGGGGGACCAATATTTGTTCCCTTATTTATACTGATTGGCCATCCATCTGCGAACGACATTACATTCTTCGGTCTTATGACCGAGCTAACTGTGGAACTAACATAAATTGTCGTATAGAGCGACATCGTGCTAGGCTGAGTCGTTCTAATACTTGCCCGAACCCGAACTGGGGACTTGTCAGTTGCTGGGGTTGCCAAACCCTTTAAAGTGGCCGACTATTTCTCTTTATGAGTTTTTGTTGCCCTAATGCTCGAGCGAGTCCACATTGGGGGCCGCTTCATATCCTTTTTCTTCATTGGAAAAAGTGGCGAAGTAGATGCTTTTGTTAACTCCATTAGTTGCTCCAACTTTCAGATGATGATCGTTGGTTGATAGCTGAGATGGGAGACTGTCCATCGCACCTTTTTTATTTATTGTCCCATCTGGGAACAACGACTCTTCTTAGAGATGAAGGTCGAGACCGACTTTTCAACTGTCCTACATTCCTCGGTAGCAGATGGTATTGGGTTGTTTCGCTCCGAATTCCAAACACAGGTAATTCGTAGCAAATACACGGATTTTTACTTCAAATTCGTACAAATTTACAAGGAATTTAAAAAAAATTATTACAACATGTTCTTTACAACAGCACGGCGGAATTAAAATGAATACTGTACAATTTACAATAATAAGAATTCTTCAATCTTGTAACATCTCATCATAGTGACTTTAAGTCCATGCCAAGTCCAATCCTGCAGCTAGAAAACTGTGGGCATGTCAGTTACATACAACTGACGCAATGCTATAATACAGCGATGTCATTATCTTAACAATCACAAACTTGAATGCAGAAAGAAAAAATGTGACTATTCTAAACATGTCAGTGTATGAAATGAACTTAATGCCTAATGCAGATACGATAACACTAATGCATACATGTTCGGATACTATGCATCACATACTACATAGGTCCGAGGGCAAGCACCTATGTACTCCACATTATAGGGTTAAATCCCTCTCCATGCAACCTACTACTATGACTACTACAAGATTCAGGCACTCTGCAAGTATTAGTTCTCACTCCGAAATACTGGAGATCAGTCCCACTTCGTAGATCATTCTATGGCCGATTTCATCCAGCTTCCCGAAATATTAGGGATTGTCTCGCTCCGCGAGTCATTCTGGAACCCTCATCGCACAAATTTTCCATGAGCGTCGCTCTCTTCCTGAAATACTGGAGATCAATTCCACTCTGCGGATCATTCTGCGGCCTATTTCATCCATCGTCCCTGAATACTGGGAATTGTCTCACTTCGCGAGTCATCTTGGAGTCCATAACTTACGTTTTCGCTTATTTCATTAAATCTCTAACTAGTACCTGACCTTAAGTTTAAGTTACAGTTATTAAGACCTAGAGCTAGCTTACCCACCGGGCTTAAATCAACAAACTGAGAATGTTAGCCCACACTGGCTACTTCTCAAAAGAGATCACATAGGTTACATCTAACCTCATATAAAAATTCCCATTCATTAAACATCTTTTAACTTCTTTTATCCGTTCTCTTTATGTTTATTATCAATCATGAAGTAACCAACTTCTTATAGAAACATTCAATAACACTTGATGAGTTAAAACTCTTATAAAATATGATTAATATCCCAAATTTATCCTTTAATTATCTCTTAATTCCTTATAAGGTACATCTTAGTAACATCCCAATTTTAAATTCAACTTTATACGTTGTAAAAGTTTTAGGACAACTAGATAAGAGACATCAATCCAATGGTATGATAAAATCAAATAAATTACAATACTACTCCAAAAATAGATTTATTAGTTTCATAGGATTCATGAATGCATCTACTACAAATTTGTAGTTAAGATCATCTACATTCATCCTCAATTACTTCGTCTAAATTCATTTGCAAAACAGTAGGTTCACCATCCGAAAACTGCAGCTCATGCTACTTATAAAAATCACAGAAAATTCTATACTTCATGAAATTTTATGTTTTTTAGATCAAATTAAAGGTATACAAGTCTACTATAACTTTGTAGTTATAAGTTTCCCAAAACTATTGTGTCTATAACCCTGAATTCTTCGAAATCTACAGTAGGGTCGAAATATTAAAATACTGCCACTTATTCAATCTTATAAAATTCATTATAAATTTATTTCTTTATGAAAAATTAATTTCTTAGACTCTAAAGAAAGTTTAACGAGTATACTTCAAGTTCTCACTTTTGAATTTTCTCAAAATACTACATCTAAGATGTTGAAATTATCAAAATCCGAAATGTGTACAAAATTTTAGGAACTAGCCAACTGCCAACCAGTCCTAAATTTGGATTTTATTAAAATAGTAAACGACATCGAATATTATGAAATTTTAAGAAGATTTTCTTGACATATACGAGATTGTCCTATAAAAATTTTGGCCCTAGATTCCATCTAATTTAATAGTTATGATTTTTTGAAGTGCAACTAGAACTCAAAACAGAACCTTATGAAAATGCCCCCAAATAAATCATATCATAATTTCACACATTAAATCAACAACAAATAATCTAAAAATGAATACTCAATCTATATAAGTTACTGTGCATCTAACAATTCACCCATATCTAGTATTTTACTAATAAAACTATATTAGAAAGTTGGAGAAACACCCACCACTTTCTTGATGCAAATAGTAAGTAGAACTCCTAGAAAAATACTCTAAAGCTCCAACACAAGTTTGGACTTCTCCTCCTCAAGAAAAACCGAAATCTTCCTTCTTCTCTTCTCTTTCATTTTTTTATTAGAGTTGGTGTGTTGTTCATGGTAAAGGAGGGGGCTATTTATAGAAATATTGTGTGGTAAAAAAGCTCCCCACTACCCAAAATAACTCCCCACTCTCACACAACACTCCCCACTCTCCCTCATTCTCAACCATAGTAAGAAACACGTGCATGTATTGTCAATGTGTGTGCACACTATTCATACAAATTTTATTATTAATTTTTATTAGGTTAGTTGTGTGTGTTACACATGGCAAGTATACCAAACTAACTATGTTTTAAATGTACACTTTAGTGCACACAAAATCAATCATGGACTTTAAATTAATTTTAGTGGGCTACAAAATAGATTTAGGCCTAATGAATTTTAATTAAAAATAAATCTTATAATTGTGACTAGAAAAATGGGAAGAAAAATATTCATGACTCAAGAAAATTTTAGGAACCAACATGTGCACTGCAAACACGTGTGTTGCACAATCAATACAAAATAAATTTTAGAGAACGAAAAACAGTTAAAATACAAAAAATGTAGAACATGTATATTAATAATGTTACAGATATTTCACGTAATGAACATACGTAATCGACACGTGTATTGAAAATACATGCAATACACGTAAAAACACAATGATTAAAATTAATATTCGAGTTGGCTCAAAATATGATAAAAATATATTTTGTAATACGTATGACATTCATATAATACGTTAAGAAGATTACTTGTAACAGTATAAAATACATGTGTGTGACACCCGTGGACAAAATTGTCTTAAGTCAATGTTTTTTTTAGGGAAAAGGTGGAATCTGGCCACCCTGTTTCATTAATAAGAGTTTAACGAAACAAACCCAGAGTACTGGGCCCAAGTACAACCTACAAACAGAAAATAAAATACACATGAAGCAACATGACGCGTACAAATAACAAATCCCTCCAACAACCCTGGAGGGTGGGCCGACAAACAACTTGGTCCAGCAAAATTGTAAGTACGTCAGTTTAGCTTAGTACATTGCCTCCACGACACATGCACACCCACCTGAGACAAGTTTGGCAGGATTTTATCACCCACCGATCCCTGCCTAAACCTCGCTGGGGGGACCCCATCTTTGGGCATAAGCCCTGCAGAACGAATGACCCCACGGCACATCCACAGCGATTGAACCCTCCCACCATCTCCACCACTCATCTTACAAACGTGCCAATAGCTCCCACAACCGCTACCAAAGTGATAGCCGTGAAGAGGATACATTCACCTCTCACACGATAGCGCTGTCTCATGCAATTTCTCACCCCACAACTATCTCGCTCACCCCACCAAACACCATGCTCCAGGAGAGAGCCGTGGAGAGGATACCTTCACCTCTCTCACGCTGAAGCTCTCTTTGGAAATTTCTCACCACACAGACTTATCTCGACTCATATTCCCAATCCGAGGGAAGAGATGACGCTGTTATGAGCCAGTGGCCTATACTGGAGGACACTCAATAGCCTGCTAGTAGGCACTGTGAAGACTTCACCGGCAGCATTGTAGGACATTCCAGACCAATCATACCCAAATCCCACACCCCATCACCCTCAACACCAGTAAACTACCGACCTCATGCACTTGAACCCCATATCCAAAGTGTTCGCAACAATAGGCGCGGGAGGATGCTCTGGCGCGACATAGTCGCTCCGTGACAGTTGAGACAAGTACCCCAGAAGTTGAGACAAGTGAGCGCACATCACGGAGGGACCCCTATCTTTGGGCCCAAGCTCCACAATCCTTCAAGACAACCTAACCCTTCTAGAGCTTCTCTCTCTAGAATCACACTACGGCACATCCAAGCACACCCGGCTTCTTCACACGCACTACCAACCCTTGGAAAAACCAAATCACAACGGCAGATCGTCGTGATTGGCCCCAAGAGTGTGGACATGGTGGCAAGTGCGAAGAACAACCGGGCAAACAACTAGCAAAGCCCACCAAACCCAAACCCCAACCCCAAAAATCACACCCCCACTCCAAATGCCGGGGTTCTTCGCCACGGCGGACGGAACGAGAGCTCACGGCTGTCGACAAACAGATCTGGCGGGTGTCATGGAGCCACGGCGGAGACGACAAACAGATCCGGCGGAACGACATGGAGCCACTCAATGTTGCATGGTGTTAAATGGGTGTTTGACACTAATGGCAAGTTAGTGGTAGTAAATCTATGGAAGATGCACCAAACAATGGGAGCAATGTCTAAGTGAATGAAAATGGCCACAAAAGGAAACGCAAATCTCCTAAGGCTAACCCCTCTTCTAAAATCAAACCTACATATCAAAAGAGCCAACACATGGAAACTCCTCAAAACATTGGCCGGTTGAGGGTGAAGCTTTTGTGTGTGGTATATTGGAATGGTATATCAGAAGATGATGAGCCAAGATCATATCAGGATGCTCTCTCTTCAACTGCTGCGAACGAGTGGAAAATTGTTATTAAGAAGAAATCGACTCCATGGTTAAGAACCATGTTTAGGAGTTAGTTGATCTTTCGGCTGGATGCAGATGTATTGGGAATAAATAGGTTCTCAAGATCACGCGAAAGGTGGATGGTTTAATTGAAAAATACAAGGCTCATCTTGCAACGAAAGGGTTCACCCAAAAGAAGGGTGTGGACTATGATGAAACATTCTTCCCGGTGGTGAGAATTACATTGATTCGCCTTATCCTAGCTCTTGAGGCTCATCTTGATTTGGAGTTACACCAAACAGATGTTAAAACTGCATTTATCAATGGAGAACTAAACGAGGATATCTTTATGGATCAACAAATCGGCTTTGAGGTCAAAGGACAAGAGTGAAGAGTATGTCGTCTCAAACTTTCCGTCTATGGCCTTAAGCAATCGTCTGGGCAATGGTAACTTTGTTTCTATAGCGTCGTTACTGAGTATGGCTTTGCACTGGTTTAACAAGACAACTGCATATGTGAAAATATCAAAACTCTCTTGATTCTAAGCCTATATGTTGATGACATATTAATAGCTAGGAATGACCTCATGGAAGTTGTCACCACAAAATAGGTGGTTGTCATCATATTTTGAGATGAAGGACATTGGTTACATCCTCGAAATTAAGATCACATGTGATCGCCTGAAATAAATTTTAAGTATGAATCAAGAGGCTTATATAAGGAAGGTCCTTGAGCATTTCCATATGGATAAAGCTAAGCCTATAGACACTCCAATTGAAAAGGGCTCTGCCCTGAGTGCTGACTTGTGCCCGAAGAGTGATTTACGGGGTTCATTGGCAAACATTCTTTATGCTAGTGTAGTTGTAAGTCTTATGTATGCAATGGTGTGCACTAGATCGGACATTTGCCAAGCTATGCGATTAATGAGTAGATACCAAAGAAACTTCGGAGAGGCGCATTGAAAAGTGGTGAAATCCATTATGAGGTACTTATACAAGACTGCAGTTACCAATTATGCTACCTAGGTGGAGACATCTGACTCAAGGGGCATGGAGACTCTCATTGGAGCAGTTACATAGATGAGTGCAAGTCCATTTTGGGATAAGTGTTCATTCTTGCTGGCGGGGCCATTTCATGGTGCAACAAGAAAAAGTCATGCCTTGCCAAATCCACCATGGAAGCCGAGTACATTGGTAGTGCTACAGCTGGCCAAGAGGATGTTTGGTTGAGGAGGTTCTACAAGTAGCTTTATCAACAGGGTCATTGGAAGGAACCCTCACCCTCAATAGTGACAGCATGTCTTCAATAGCATTAATAAAATATCTGAAGTACCATAGCAGGCCTCAGCATATACACATGAGAAATCATTTCAAAAGAACACTCCATGAAACCAAGAAGATAATTTCGGTTTACATTTCCACCAAAGACAATGTTGCAAACCCACTAACTAAGCCGCTAGATTGGATTACTTCTGAGCGACACGTGGTAGCCATGGGGCTCCCTAGATTGTAATTGTCTTTTTTTACCGTGACTATTTATTTAGTGCATGCATTGAGTACATTGATTCTTTTTGAAACACAGAGTTTGATTTGCGATATATATTTGGTTTTTCGCAAGTTTTCCAATTTCCTCTTGCTGTGTTTTTCTTGCTTGGATTTTGAAAATATGCAAAGTTTTTAACCTTTGAAACTATACACATAAAACATGTCACAATGCAAATGGTGTGATTTACTCTCAAATACAACTCATTGGTGATCTCGTAGGAGAAGTAAGCGAGTTGATACTTAGTTTTTACACTGGCGAAATGGACAAGCAGTGCACAAGGAAATCTGGGATTGATTCAGCGAGACTAAAAAGTCACCTTGGCTAGGCTAGGAATAAGATCTCATTGTGTGATCGCGCTCAAGTGAGATCAAAACCCGATACATGACATACAGCCTTGAAATGTTAAAAGTTGAATGTGCATACCAAACTTATGGGGCACTTTACAGTAACATAGTTGTGGATTTGTAGGATAGCAAGCCATGGGCTGGCTGAACCAAGGTATGCATGGGAATGGAAGCCGACACGTATGCTGCCTTAAGGGTAGAAAATGCTCCTCCGTGGCACATTATCTCATGCAAACATGTGCTAGACGACCAAGTGTATTGAGTATTAGTCTAACCTGAAAATGTCAAGGCTTTGAATAAAGATAGATCTACACGCTAGTCAATTGGGACTAAGTAACTGTCTTCATCCTTTTGGAGAAGTTAGTTGGTTCCTTAATTTTTTGCTTGCTACTTTGATTGGATTTCCAAAGGTTGCCTACATATAAGTGCAGATCGTAAGTGCCATATTGGGAAAGCAGCGAGACGACGAGCTCAGTGGTTCTTGCTCGAGCATAGGATTCTCTAGTCACATCATTAGCAATGTCCATTTGTGGCCTTGCACAAAAAATATGGCATGGCATTGTAGAGGGTTTGGTAAGCACCACGGGCTCATTCTTGGGGTATAAGGTGGTTGCTCGACTCAATGTGAACATAGAAGATTCCGGACAAAGACGATTGCGATGACCTGGTTAACTTTGCCTACTTGATGGTGTGGCTTTCTTCATGCGTAGTAGTACGCTGTCGTTGTCATGCTCGCCAAACAAGTTTTCTCTCATGCGGTCGCCACCTTGAACCCATGGGGTGGACTGGACTTGACTTGTGTACGAGAATCTTGAGAAACACATTGGGACGTCTAAGCCTAAGAGTGTGAGTAGGAGATGTTAGTCGGTATTGGACTTTTGGAACAAGCCCACGAGCCAAGCCCAACGTATTGGCCCATCCTAGGAGGATGTGTAGGCCCTAAGTAAAGTATCTCTCTTCTTGTCCTTGGTGAAGATGCATACTTGTACGTACACCGTTTTATGGCAAGAGATAAATAAGAAGAGAAAAGAATATATTGAGAATATTTTCTTGCCTCACAATATCTCTTTTGATCTACCCTATAAATATATGGGTGGAATGTAGGGTTCAGATATACAACATATGACATTGATTGTATCCCTTTAATCAATCCCTCAAGATCCCTAGAAAGATAAAGGAGTTCTTTTTCCATTGCTCTTCCCTATTTTTGTCATCCCTCCGCAACCACTGGGGAACGAAGGTGTGGAATCAGTGTGTATCCTTATCCTGTAGGATCCATCACAGTATACGTATTTTCTTGGAGGACACATCAGGCCATCAAGGAGATCACTACTTCCGCTTTCATTACAGCCCAAAAGGAATGTAAGGTTTACCCTACTTGTAGTATCATGCTAGAGTTTATATTCATGTTTATGTAATCTCTTGATATGTTGATGGAATAATTTACAAGCGCACAAAATCGAAACAAGTAGTATAGTTTAAAAGAATAGTGTTGAACCACAATGACTAATTATTTTATTGAGTACCAAAATTTACCGGATTAACTACAAATTGGAGAATCGATAATTTGATTTTTTAAAAAATAGTAAGTAAGTTAAATTAAACTAAAGTAAAAAATTAAATTAATTCAAAAGAACAAAATATGAAATTTTAGGGTTTGATAATAGTAGAACTAACTCTAGGGCTTTCGATTTCACCTAGCTAATCCCACACAATTCATAATTTATGTAACTCAAAACTCTACTCATCCAAGTTGTAGACCAAAATTCCCTAATTATTCAATGTCTTCTCTCGAATAACACCAAACATATCCCAAACTAATAATTCGTCATATCAAAACATTAACTAAATTAAATTAAACTAAAGGAAAAACTAAATTAATTAAAAAGAACAAAATCTGAAATTTTAGGGTTTATTAATAGTAAAACTAACTTTAGGGTTTTCGGTTTCACCAAACTTATCCTACATAATTCATAATCCATGTAACTCAAAACTCTACTCTTCCAAGTTGTAGACCAAAATTCCCTAATTATTCAATGTCTTCTCTCGAATAAAACCAAAATATATCAAACTAATAATTTGTCATATCTCAATGCAAATTTAATTTTTTTGAAGATTCGTTAAGTTCTATAGATTTCTCGACAGTCATATTAATCGCGGTAAATTATCTCTAATTTCTCTCAATAAATTATGTTTAATTCAATCATTCTAAATCACAAGTTACCTCTCGGCATCTCCCATAATTCAATAAATTAAACAATAGTTGGACAAACAAGTGTACGGATTAAGAACAAAAATTAAATACACAACCATGAAAAAGTTGAAAAATAAAATAACATAAAATTTGAAATGTGTTTTCAAAACTAGGCTACATCAAAGCCCTAGAAAATTAAAATTAGGTTGTGACAAATTTGCAACTAATAAACATCTTATTGGATTGCATAATAATAAAAAATATAAGAGAGAAGAAAGAACTTGTTTTGTTGTTGTTGCTTGAAGCCGTAAATCGTGTCTCATGCTTCTCCTCCAAAATATCAAATTTCGGCAACAACTTCAAATTCTACTTCGAAAATCCAAGCCTCTGGTTTTTTTTCTCCTCTTCCATGATCTCCGGTCCCGTGCAGCTAGTTCTCTCCTTCTCTCAAAGTCGTGGGATATTTTCCTTTATACAGGGAGGTGGTTGTTATTTAAATAAGGTTAGGATATGTTTAAAAAATTGTTAATTAGTTGAAACTCAAACGATTAAGATTAATCTTATAAAATTTACAACTAACTAACCGCTAATCTTGATCCACTCACAAGGCAGTCCAGCCATTCTTTATTTTTAAATTTTGTTTATTAAACATTTTATTTCACTCCCTAGTTGACCATAATACTTTCTATTGGTTCTTCAATAGGCCAATTTGTAAAAAAGCGCATTTGAGTGCTTGAATTTTTCATAAATCTTCACATACAATCAATTTGAATTTTGATATCTTTATCCTTGTTTTCTTCATTGATTACACCAAAACGCCCACCTTTTGCACTTATCCATCTCATTCCTTCAAAAACAAACAAATAAAACAAATTAAGTTTTAAGAAGACAAAAATATAAAGAAATAAACGAGAACTTGTAACTTTAATACGTAAAAAGAGTTATAAAAATCATGTAAAATTTACACACATCAAATACCCTCAAACTTAAGATTTTTCTTATCCTCGAGCAAAAAAGAATAACCATAAATAAAAAGATAATAGTTATAGTTAGTCTCAACTCATCGCACCGAAAGGTCTTATCATGCAAGTATCAAATCTTCCACTTAATACATAAACAATAGAAAATAAAGGAAAACTAAGCAAACTCACTTTCTCCAATGCAATTATTCTTACATAATTCCAAATCCTATCATATTTGTCATGCAATTAACTTAACTGAATCATGTAACAACTCAATCTGCGATCACCCCTTCTCACTACTACAAACCGAATAGCAAGCTAGAGTTTTTTTTTGTAAGTGAATTTTCTCTCTCTAAGTTGTCACTTGCCGTTTCACGTGAATGCAAATATTTGTTATGGATTCATCCGGTTACAAGTCACACACTTAGAGTGCTTTTGCATACTCATATTTCAAGTTGTCGTTTGACGTAAAAGTAAACATTGGTGATGAATACCCCTAGTTACTAAGCAACTCAAAAATTGGAGCAGATAAAACATTATTTATTCAATTATTTAATCATCATCACTCTATTCACTTAAATCATGTTTAGGACTAGATCAAAGGCATAATCACAAGAAAAGTATCACACTCCACTTTATGCATAATCACATGACTCACTCAACTTTGTAAGAAATTTTGAACTTCAATAATAACAAAAACAAATATGCTTAATCTTGCTTTATAAGATATTGTCTATCCTAAATCAAAAGAATGCAATGCTTTAGCACAATAACGAACCCAAAAATGGTAATCCTAATTTAAGTTAGTTTTTATATATAAAAATTTTAACCCCTTCCCCCAAACTTAAATATCACATTGTCATCAATGGGAAAAGAAAGGGAAAAAAATAAATAAATAATTTGAGAACAGTTTAGAATTGCTCTCCTGATTTATGTTGAAATTCTGGATGAATGACGTTCATTGTTTCAGAGATATTTCGAGTTGTACATGTCCAAATTCCCAAATTCCTTTTGCATATGAAAGTTAAGACAATTTCCTTCAATCGGTATTTGACACATTAATATAGATTCCGACACCATCCTGCCCAAAATCATTCATTAAGATAGATTTAAAAAACAACTCCACCCGGAAATCCACAAACTTATGCAATCCTATAAAATAGAATCAAAAATTAAAATTAAAGTAAACAAAAAGAAAAAACAATTATAAAGAAAGGAAAAAAGAAAACATGGGTTGTCTCCGAAGAAGCGCTAAGTTTTAAGCCAGACATGGTAACTGAAATGGTTAGGGGATGCCAACTTCCAACAACATGTGAACCTCTTTTTTAACAACTTCATTTATGTGTGGATTAGGTTTTCTCTGTGTATCCTGCAAACGAGATGGTAGAGATTTAAGCTCGAGTTCGAGTGATTTATTTATTGAAGATGGCGTCGTTGATATCCCCATATCTCTGAATTTCAGTTGAGAAGAAAGATGAATAGGTGGTGCATCTTTCAAATACCGAACATATTCCGAAACATTTTCTTTCTCAAATTCAAGAGTTGCTAAATTTGTTAGACACACTCTTACCGATAACTTTTAACTCCAGCTCTATGTGTCTTTCTCACAACTAAATCAACTTCACTAACTTAAAAATACGAGTGAACATTAGCAGGAAACTCCATGAATTTGAGGACATCAAACGTTACTTCCTTACCTCTCAAAATAAGTTTTTCTTATTGGACATCAATCAAAGCTCTCCCCGTAGCTAGAAAAGGTCACCCCAAAATCAATGGAACTTGTTCATCTTCCTCCATTTCAAGCACTATGAAATCAGCTGGGAATATGAACTTGTCTACCATCACCAAAACATCCTGAATTATACCTCTTGAGTACTTGATAGATTTGTCCGCCAATTGCAAAGAAACTGTAGTAGGTTTTCCTTCACCAAGACCAAGTTTCCTGAAAACCAAAAAATGCATAAGATTAATACTAATTTCTAAATCATATAAAGCTTTATCAAAATAGGAATATTCAATAGTACAAAGAATCGTAAAACTTCCTAGATCATTATGTTTAGGAGGCAACTTCTTTGATAAAATTGCACTACTCACTTCGGTTAGCATCACCATCCCATGCTCAATCAAGTTCCTCTTATTTGATAAAATATCCTTAAATATTTTATCATATTTAGGCATATATTCCGAAGCTTCAATAAGAAAAATATTAATATGCAATTTCCTAAAACTACTTAAAATTTTAGAGAATTGAGTACTGAGATTATTCTTTTTAAGTGTTTACGGAAAATGAATCGGTGGATCATAAGGTGAATTATGATAAGTTTCAGAATTAAACTCCCTGGAAATCATGGGGTTTGAAGCTCTTTTAATCTCCTTAGAGTTCCCAACATGGTGTTGCCACCTGCTACATTTGTTCTTCCAAAACTGGCTCTGACTCGTCTTGCCTTTCAGCCATATTTTGTTCAACAGTTTGTGCATGTGGCCGCTCAATTGTTCTCCATCTTCTCAGTGTTATTGCTTTAACTTGCTCCATGGGAGTGGTCACAGTGTTACAGAGTGAGGTTCCTGCTGTCCTCTCTGTAAGGATATTTGAAAGCTGGCCAATCTGAGCCTTAAGGTTACGAATTGAAGTCATGTTATTTTGGATCGCCAAATCTGTCTTTTGCATATATTGCATGAACATCTCCTCGAGTGTCAGATTCTTTTCTAGTTGTGGAAAATTTTGAGGCAGTCTAATTGCTCCTTGATTGTTGTTCCAAGAAAAATTCAGGTGATTTCTCCATCCTGAATTATACGTGTTCGAATAAAGACTGTTTTGATTTTGGAAGTTGGACATGTAATTTTCTTGATCGAAATTTGGTTGAGCAAAATGATTTCCTGTGCAATGATCACAAACAATTTAGTTTGAATAGAATTAACATTAATATTACCAAATTATTTAGATAAAGTAGCTATTTGTGCCGCCAATGTGGTAATAGAATCAAGCTCAAAAATTCCAGCTGCCTTTCTTGGCATTGCACTCTCCGAAGACCATTGGTAACTGTTAGACGCCATCTTCTCTAAAAGCTCACAGGCTGCTTCATGAGTATTGCTCATAAAAGCTCCTCCAGCTGCTACATCTATCATAGACCGATTAGTAAGGCCCAAACTGTTATAAAATGTTTGGACTTGCAACCATTTCGGAAGTTCATGATGAGGATCTCCATAAATCTTTATACCACTCCCACGCATCATACTCAAGCTCAAATTGAGTAAATGTGGTAATGTCATTCCTTAGTTTGATGTATTTGCCGGAGGAAAATACTTATCCATAAATTTTTGTGCTAATCTCTCCCAATTAGTGATGCCATCTGGTGGTAAAGAATTTAGTCAAGCCTTCACCTTATCTCTAAGTAAAAAAGAAAAGAGTCTAAAACGGATAGTATCATCAGACACTCCATTGGGCTTGAAAGTGTCACAAATTTTTAAAATGTTTGTAATGTGAACATTAGGATCCTCGTGTGACAGCCACTCAAATTGAACAATTTTTTGAATTATTTGAATGATTGTTGGTTTAATCCCAAAATTGTTAGCTTCTATAGTCGGACTCTTTATACTTGATGTTGCTCAATTAACTAAGGGCATAGCATAGTCCCTCAAAGCCTTATTTTTCTCTCCATTGCCCTCGTTTTTCATGGTGATACATTTCTATGTCCTAAAATATAGCTATTAAATAACAGAAAAATTAATCAAACCTATCTTTCTAAACAAAATAAAATCCAAATTAGTAACAATCTAGCTATTATCAATATCAATAAAAAATAATTAATCCCTGATAGTGGCGCCAAAAACTTGCTGGAATAATTTGCAAGCGTACAAAATCGCAACAAGTAATAGAGTTTAAAGAAAAGATTGTTGAACCCACAAGGACTAATTATTTTATTGAGTACTGATATTTACGAGATTAACTACTATTTGGAGAATCGATAATTTGATAAAAATAACAACTAAATTAAATTAAACTAAAGGAAAAACTAAATTAATTAAAACGAAGAAATCTAAAATTTTGGGGTTTATTAATAGCAAAACTAACTCTATGGCTTTCGGTTTCACTTAGCTAATCCCACGCAATTTATAATTTCATGTAACTCAAAACTCTATTATTCTAAGTTGTAGACCAAAATTCCCTAATTATTCAGTGTCTTCTCTCGAATAACACCAAACATCTCTTCTACTCTCTAACTCCTCTTCCCCTCCTCTAACTTCCCTGCACCTCACCCCAACTTATCTGTTTCACTGACTTTCGTCTCCGACTGCTTGTTTCCTCTTCCTTGTCTTCTTCTTCCGCTTTCGGTTCACTCTCTAACCTTTCTTCTCCATCCCTGAGCTTTTCATGGCATCAACATGGCTCTCGGTTCTTGAGCTCAGTGGGTGCGGGCCCAATGAGGGGGTCCGCCACCCACCGGCGACATCTACTCACAATTCCAACAAGGCGGTTGCTCATCCACCAACTCCAACTACAACTACAACTACCGTTCCCCTACAAATACTACCCCAGCCTGAGATGCCTACTGATGTGTGCACACTGGCTCCTTACCTGAGGGACCCCCGACAGACGTCCCCAAAACATATTGAGAGAAGAGAACGTGAGCTCAGACGTGATCACTCCCCGACGCGTGCACAGCTTCGTACACATCAACGTCGTGAAGGGAGGATCCACGATCATCATCGCTCCGATCCACAGCGGCAACATGAGGAGTCTTACGGAGGGAGGGCCCAACGATGGGGTCCTCCTCCAGGCCAATATAGGCAGAAGAAAACCCCACTGCTTCAGCAACATCCTCCACTCCCCAGGGGTCACAGTCAGGGAGCCACAGAGCTAGTGTCACACAGACAGTCGCACAAGCAATACAAGCAATACAAGTATAACAACAATAACCCCAAACAAGTGATGATCCAACCACACCTGTCAGAACCCCACCTTCACCGCAGGTCAGACAGAAGGCCAGTGGGGCAGGGGTTGGGAATCTGAGAAGGCTAAACCTAGTGCTCTTAAGGATCTAGGATCCAACTCTAGGGGGATAACGGTCTCTGAGGGAGAAACCCGCCCGAGTCCCTCACATACTGATACTTTGGACATGGTTCCCCAATGAATACGCTTTTCTGGAATGTTCGGGGTCTGAGAGATAAAGGTAAAAGAGATATGGTTAGAGATGTTATCACGAAGTCCAAGGCGGAAGTAGTTGGGTTTCAGGAAACCAAACTTAGTCATGGGACCAAATTCAAGAGATTAGGGGGGAACAGAATCAAGGAATGGGTTTTACGCCCATCCGAGGGAGCCTCAGGGGGAATTGCCATTGGCTTCAACTCAAACCTGCTCACTTGTTCAGAGGTCTATAATGGTATCTTCTCCCTTACTACACGACTGGAACGACGAGCAGATAAGTATATGCAGACTATCACAGTTGTTTATGGGCCGAACGTGGCTTCAGAGCGTGAGGCCTTTTGGCAAGAACTGATCAATATTCGTCTCCGATGGCCGGGGGCGTGGATTGTCCGGGGGGAATTCAATATTACGCGATTTGCATTCGAACACAAGGGTAGAGGTTCCAGCGACAGGCACAAAGCAGAGTTCAATAGGGTGATAACGGATCTCGAGTTGATAGATATCCCTATTAACGATAGACTATTTACGTGGTCTAACATGCAATCTACTCCGATTATGGCAAAATTGGATAGGATTCTCGTATCAATGGATTGGGAGGCTAAGTTCCCCCTTGCAGCTGCTAGATCGATCCCTAGACCAACGTCAGATCATACTCCAATCCTTCTTGACATTGGGCTTCAGGGAGCCAAAAGACATAGAAAATTCCGATTTGAGAAGGCCTGGCTGGAGATTCAGGGGTTTCACCACCTAGTGATGGAAAACTGGGCACTCCCAGTGACTGGCACATATGCGGCGGGCCGACGGTGTGAAAAAATTCGCAGATTAAGAAATCGGCTGCGTAAATGGAACCGATCTAGGTTCTCGACCATCTGGGACGCAAAAGACTCCTTGTTGGAAGGAATTGATGAACTTGAAAGACTGGAGAAAACGAGAGACCTGTCACAGGAGGAAAGAAATAGACTCTTGGAGCTCCGTGAGAATATTGCCAATCTCTATAAGATGGAAGAAATCAAATGGCAACAAAGATCTAGAATTTCGTGGCTCAAAGAGGGAGACGCGAACACGACCTTCTTCCACCGAGTGGCAAGTGCAAGGCGCAGGTCAAATCTCATTTTATCCTTAGAAACAAGCTTGGGGATGGTACAAGATGAACAACTGATTTCCACAGCCTTCCAAGGATACTACAAGGACCTCTTGGGGAAGAAGAATGACTTCCGGGTCCCACTCAGGAATGATTTTTGGCAGTCTTACCAGATCAAGTCTTCGCTTTCGCTATCCTGCCTGGAGGCTCCGTTCTCGGAGGAGGAAGTTAAAAAGACTATCAGTCACATGGGAGCGGACAAGTCGCCAGGGCCAGATGGCTTCCCAATGATGTTCTTCTAAATTTTCTGGGAAGAAATTAAAGGGGACTATATGGCATTGCTGGACGACTTTTTTAACAACAAGCTCAGATTGGGAATGTTTAATTTTGCGGACGTATTCCTGATTCCCAAACAGGAAGAGGCATCGAAAGTGGGCAATTTTAGGCCAATCAGCCTCATAAATTGCTCGGCGAAGATTATTACTAAAATCCTAGCTATCCGCCTGGAGAGTATTATGGATAGCCTTATCAACAAATCTCAATCGGGCTTCATTAAGGGTAGAAATATCCTAGATTGTGTGGCAACGGCGGAACAAGTTATCCACCGCTGCCATACGACCAACTCTAAGAGCTTTCTACTTAAGCTGGACTTTGAGAAATCTTATGACTCAGTTGATTGGGAGTGCTTGCTGGAAGCCCTCAGGGGTAGGGGCTTCGGGAATAAATGGGACTGGTGGATCAGGTAGTGCCTGCAGACTAGCAAAACGACCATATCAGTGAAAGGTAGGTCGGGGCAGCCGTTCCCTTGTAGGAAGGGTCTCAGACAAGGGGACCCACTATCTCCACTCCTGTTTACTATCGTAGCGGATGTGTTGAGAGTTATGCTGGAGAATTGCCAGGAAAAAGGTTGGATAACGCCAGTGGCCAGTTCCGCGTCTACTAAAGGGTGTATGATCCTGCAATACGCAGATGACACCCTACTTTTTGGTAATGGGTCTAGACGAGAAACGGTCTGCTTTAAAGGGACCCTATACTGTTTTGAGGCCTGGTCGGGCCTTAGAATTAATTTTCACAAGAGTGCGCTGACTCCAATTTCCCTATCCGATGATGAAGCAGGGGAACACGCTATTTTTTTGAACTGTACGACGAGTGGTTTCCCTATCAAGTACCTAGGGCTACCACTCAGACCAGGGAAATTATCTAAAGCAGACTGGTTGCCTATCATTGACAGGGTGGAGGACAGACAGTCGGGTTGGAAAGGTAAATCATTGTCTCTCGGGGGCAGAGTAGTGCTCATCAACTCAGTGTTGTCTAACATGCCAATCTACTACATGTCATTTTTCGAGCTTCCAAGATGGGTGATCTAGAGGATTGACAGGATTTGAAAACGATTCCTTTGGAAGGGGGCAGATTCGGATAAAGGAGGTTACCACCTCATCAAATGGAGTATCGCTTGCATGAAGAAGAGGCATGGAGGGCTAGGCATCATCGACCTCAGAGATATGAACCTTGCCCTGCTGGGGAAATGGTGGTGGAAGGTATTCCACAACAGCGGGGAAGGTTGGCAGGACTTCATTCAACCTTATCTCAGGGAAAAAGGTACGAGAAACCTTCGATTCCGAGTAGGGGCTAAAGTTTCCCGACTCTGGAAAGGAATTGCCAAGGCTAGCGGCCCCTTCAATTCGGCAGTCACGTCAACTATCAGCAATGGCCGGTCCACCAGATTCTAGTGGGATAGGTGGTGTGGAGCCCATACCCTGAAGGAAACGTTCCCAGAGTTGTATGAGAAGTCGAGTCGACCGAATATGTCCGTTGCCGAAGGTTGGAAAAGGGGAGGTTGGAGACCGGCGTTCCGAGGAACGCTCACCCCAAATCTTCACCAGCAATTGCTTGACATGCAAGCACACATCTCACAGGCAGGCACAAGGTGCATACAAGGCCCAGATCAGAAGCGATGGGGACTCGAGAGAAAGGGAGCTTTCTCGGTGAGATCTCTGTATCATCGGATCCACTTTCGAGGATGCAGACCCAGCTGGGCACAGGTGTTGTGGAAGGCGAAAACTCTCCTTAAAGTCAGAGTTTTCTTATGGCTAGTGCTCAATAATGCTTTCTCACTAAGCAAAACCTTACCAAAAGGCAACCACAGGTGGCGACCAATTGTGGTTTCTGCGACACACAGGTGGAAGATCTCAATCACCTTTTCATTCACTGCCCTAGAAGTAAGGCAACTATGGTTGAGGTACTCCGAGCCTTAGGAACATGCGACTACCCTTGTGTATATGAGGATTTGTGGATTGGCCCCAAATTTGCAAAGATTCGACATGATATGAAGGAGGCGTGGTACATCGCAATAGCGGCTACAACATGGGTGTTATGGCTTGACAGAAATAATTTTTATTTTCGTGCTTCATGTAATAGTATTTCTAGTAACCGGACTCATATCATGCATCTCATTTCCTTTTGGGCTACAGCTGCGGCCACGAGGGCAAGAGGAAGGATAGCCAAAGTATTCCAGGTAGATGAGTTTGACGATGAGGAGGTAGAGTTCGGGCCGACGCTGGATTGAGGGAATGGCTTCACCAGTCAGGATAGTGCTTTTGCCAGCTTGTGTTTTGTTTCAACCTACTGTACTCTCTGGTTGCTGGATGTTTGAGTAGTTAGACCCACCCCCCAGGGTTTGTTGGGGGTGTATGTTTGCTTTCTTTCATTTTCTTCCCGCATTGTACTTTTGTTTTGTACTGTTGTTTTCTCCCGGTACGCCGAGGTTGTTTTATTAACTTCTTATTAATGAAACAGGGTGGCCTTATTCCACCTTTTACCTCAAAAAAAAAATAAAGTTTCATATCTCTATGCAAATTGAATTATTTGAAGATTTATTAAGTTCTATGGATTTCTCTACACTCACATTAATCGCGGTAATTATCCTTAATTTCGCTCAATAAATGGTGTTTAATTCTAAATTCTAAATTACAAGTTATCTCTCACCATGAACAATTGTATGTATTAAGAACAAAAATTAAATACACAACCATGAAAAAGTAAAAGAATAAAATAACATGAAATTCGAATTGTGTTTTCAAAACTATACTACATCGAAGCCCTAAAAAAATAAAATTAGTTCATGAAAAATTTGCAACTAATAAACATCTTAATGGATTGCATAATAATAATAAAAAATAGGAAAGAGAAGAAAGAACTCGTCTTGCTATTGTTGCTTAAAGCCATAAATCGAGTCTAGTGCTTCTCCTCCAAAATTTCAAATTTCGGCAGCAACTTCAAGTTAGGCTTACAAAATCCAAGCCTCTGGCTTTTCCTCCTCTTCCCTGGTCTCGGGTCTTGGGTCTCGTGCAGCCAGTTCTCTCCTTCTCTCAAAGTCTTGGGATCTTTTCTTTTATATAGGGAGGAGGTTGTTATTTAAATAAGATTAAGAGGTTTAAAATTGTTAATTAGTTGATACTCAAAAAGATTAAAATTAATCTTATAAAATTTACAACTAATTAACCATTAATCATTATCCACTCACAAGTCAATTCGGCCATTCTTTATTTTTAAATTTTGTTTATTACAAAATTTTATTTCACCCCCTAGTTGACCATAATATTTTCTATTGGTTCTTCAGTTGCCAATTTGTAATAACGCTTATTTGAGTGCTTGAATTTTTCAGAAATATTCACATATAATCCATTTGAATTTTGAAATTTTTATCCTTATTTTGTTCATTGATTTTACCAAAATACCCACCTTTTGGACTTATCCATCACATTCCTTAAAAAACAAACAGCTAAAAAAAAGTAAGTTGAAAGAAGATAAAATATAAAGAAATAAACGAGAACTTGCAACTTCAATTTGTGAAAAGAGTAATAAAAATCAGGTAAAAATTACACACATCATATATCATGCCTATGATGTCAATATAGATTGCCATGAACAGCCGACAGCAAGCAGGGGCGGATCTAGGGGGGGCTGGGGTATGCTACAGCCCCCCCCCAACAATTGAGATTTGTTTGTAAATTTTTTTTTTTGGGGGTATATTAGTGTGGAATATATGGTTTAGCCCCCCCCCCAAATATATTTTAAAGCCCACCCCATATATATTTGAACATTCTATTTATTTTTTTGGGTCCAAACTCAACTATATTCTATCTAGTATCTATAATAACTTTACTTCTTTAGTATCTATAACAACTTTATATATATATTGCATATTACTTTATACAATTTTTTTTTCTTCAGCCCCCCTCACTTTTCAATCCTGAATCCGCCCCTGAGAGCAAGAATAAATAACTTCGTCGTAAGTAAAGGGACACCACCTTGTTCAGTAGAGTTACTCATTTATAATTAAAAGTGGAGAATCTAAAAAAGTAATAAAACACGACACATAATGCTAGAATGATTCTCTTTTATTCTACTTACGGTGGCCTTAAAGGAAAACAAGAATCAATTGAAATCGGATGAATCTGAGACAGTAGTAATGATGAAATTGGGCGAGTAATTGGTGGCATTAACTGAGATGTTGTCATTCCAAAGTAGCAAAAGGCCCCTCGACATACCTTGGAAGTTGGGAGGGAACAACGAAGGAGTGATTGAAAGAGAGTTGCTAGTGGAGGGCATCCACATGTTCTTATAAGCATTTGGTTTCAAAAAGGAATGAGATCGAAGAGGAGGTTGCCTACAACATGGCCTTTAGGTGAGGATGAACTCTCGAGGGGGCACTAAAACCCTGACAATTTCATCTTAGGGTCTTCATATTTTTGACAGGATTGCTCAGTAGTATTTGCCATTCCATAGATATATTGGGAAGATGATTCGATTGGGGCCAACTTTGAATATGTGGTAGACATAGTGCTCACCTGGACTAATACCGCCCATTTCTTCAAGCAGTTACAACTCTTTATCTCCATTGAGGCATTGAGAGACTTCTTCTCGAGATATGGTGACGCACATGGAGATAATCACATTTCTTTGTTGTTAAAGATTTGAAGCGGGTGGCTTTACCAAGGGAGGATCCAAGTTAATTGCAGCTAAAGGGGATGCGGAGGGTTGTGGCATTTGGCTCGAGGATTTGTTTGATAAGGTTGGAGTATGGGGTGTCCACTGGTCGGCTTGGGCAGGTTTTTGAGAATACTTCAACTCGAACGAAATTGCAGGCAGGTTTTTAGGAGGATTAGAAACCTGCTTTTCTGAAGTCAGGTTGGTTTCAGGCAGATCAGGCTGGTTTCAGGCAAATCAAGCGGGTTTCACAGTTTACATACGACAAAATAAATATCATTTTATATAAAAATTCTCTTCATAAGTTATTGGTATGAGTTTATACATAGGCTAAAATTAAAAAAAAAATCCCTCGAACTATCCTCTATAAGCAGAAAACCTCACTTACATTTTTTTATTCAAAAAATCGCACTCAACTATGACTGCGAAAAACCATACTCCAACTCCGTTAGGGTTTTGTTCGTTTTGGTCACGTGCACGTGACCTAAAAATGGACGAAATTACCCCCCGACTGTTTCTTCTTCTCTTCTCCTTTTCTTCCTCCTTTATTCAGAACTCATTTCTTTTTTTTCTTTTCCCCCCAAAAACAAACCCTAATCCCAAAATCTGTCCCCCTATCTACACTCTCCAACTCCCAAATCAGACCCCCTAAACAACCCCAAATCCTTCTTCTTCCCCATCGACGACGCCTTCGATTCGACGACGCCATCGAGTACCAAATCGCTGATGCAATCAAGTCGAAGTCTCTCTCCATCCAGTCAAAGTCAACTGACGGCATTCAATTTGGACTAAGTGAGTTCCTATTATCTGTCTCTCTTCCTTTGTGAGCTACTTATGGAGATGGGGTTAGTGGAATCTGTAGTCTTAAACAGATGGCATGTTTGTGGTGTCGGAAAAACTAAACGAATATTTAGCTTGTGGTGTCGAGAATCTTAAAGAAAGGGGGGGACCCCTAAATGTGGGGTGCAATGGGGTTAGGATTTGGACAGCTGTCCAAATAGAGATTGCATTCGTAGTAGGTTAGGGTTTTTGTGTTAGATATGTATGAGTAAGGTTGTGTAAACACTAAATGACAATATTAGAAAATAATGGAAGATATAGTAGATCCGATCTTGCTAATAAACACTTCACTTATGAGATGCCCAAAAACCGAAATGAAGTAATAGGCCAATAAGTAAGGACCTGTTCTAGTTTCTCCTCATGTGTAGTTTTAAAGTCAACAATTATTTTTTGGAGTATGTACTAAGCCATTCTCTTATAGTACAAGATGAGGATATAAGTCTTGGGTAAATACAAAGGTAAGTTGTATAATAAAAAGAAACCATTCAGAGGTAATTGAATTACTTACTGGAACATATTTGCTGAATTACTTAGTTGAAATTTATATTTGCTAAATTACTTAGATTAAATTTATATGTTCATTGCATTTAAATAGCAGGATGGTGTTAGCAGTGTGGGTTGGGATGGATACTTTCAGAAACATTCCGACAAGTGGTTATACATTGGTGGAAAAAAGAGATTATATCGGTTTATACTTCAGGAGTTGCACGGTTGGGAATCATTGGAAACCATTTTAACCAGATGTGGCGTCTTAATTGATGAAGTTAGCATCTACTACAGATTAGGGGAGGGGGAATTGCCGGAGAATTTTCATTTGGTGAATGACCAAACGTGAACGAAGCAGATGTGGAAAGCTCGTAACGTAGAGCCTGAGATATGGTATGTATATTTGTACCTTGATGGAACCATGGGTGTGGAAGGGCTTTGTGGAGATGGGGATTGGGGTTATCCTCTGGGTTATGTAAAGATTGTGGATAATGGTGTTCGCATTGATAACGTAGTTCTCCCTCCAAAAGAGATTAGCAAGAGATCAGCAAGGATCAGCAAGGTTATCAGATTAGAGAAGAAAGCTCAATTGATGGTAAAATATGTTGTTACTTTTTGATACGATATTACATTGTTTGATTATAATACAATTCTTTATTTTAATTTGGATGCAGATGAGATCCCAGATAAGCTAATGTCTCAAGCTCTTGATTAGCTAGGCAACCAGTCACAAGTGTTTCAGTCAGAAATTGGAGGATTGCAGTCACAAGTGTTTCAGTCAGGACCCAATCAACAAGGCACACAATCACAAATCGAAGATGCACATGTAATGTTTGGAGACTCCGATGAGGATTCCGATGTAGAATACATTCCAACAAAATCTGGAGGGGATAGTGATTGTTGCCAAGCCGAAGTAGAGGCTGCTATGGGTGGTTTAAAAGTGGATGAAGGCCCTTCCAAAACAAAGAAGGCCAAAAGCAAAGAAGGAATTCCTAAAATTTTGGGAGGTAGGCCAAAATCGATGAGGAGGTAACCCGAAAAAATGTGTGGGGATGACTGTGATGTAGAAGTAGTTGATACAGATTATGGAGACAGTGATGTATTGGGGCCACTTTCAGTATCAGACGGGGAGGAATGTGAGACGAATGTACAATACAACAAAAGCATAGTGAGGATCCAATTATTGTAATAGGGATGGAGTTTTCAAATGCTAGTGAATTCAGAACTTGCTTGAGAGAATGGGCTATTAGGAATGGGTATGACCTATTTTGGAGGAGAAACGATGCAAAGTGGTGCACAGTTGAGTGTATGTCAGAAGGTGATTGTCCTTTTTATGTTGGGGCTTCATGGAAAGAATCCGAAAGAGTCTTTAGAATTGTATCACTCCGAATAGAACACACTTGTGAGAGGGCTGTCGAAAACAGTCAAGTTACGGCTAGTTGGTTGGCAACCAAGTACGTAGAACATTTCAGAGATGAGCCTAATTGGAGTTTGTCATCTTTCATTTCTGCAGTTAACAGAGATTACGAGATTGTAGTTAGCAGAAATATGGCTTCCAGAGCTAGAAGAATGGCTCAAGATGAGGCTGATGGGAAGCATGTCAAGCAATACAGTCAGCTGTGAAATTATGCAAATGCCATGATGAAGAAAATGCCTGATACTATGGCCATTAGCAAGACTGAAAATATAGATGGTTGCGAGCAGAAGAGATTCAAAGGTGTGTTCGTATGCTTTGGTGTATTAGTGAAGGGTATGTTGAATGGTTGCAGGAAGATTATTGGAATGGATGGGTGCCATTTGAAGACATCTGCTGGGGGTGTATTGTTGACTGCATGTTCAAGAGACCCAAACAACCAGATGTGGCCAATAGCATAGGCAGTCGTCGGTGTTGAAAACAAAGAAACATGGAATTGGTTCATAACACTTTTTATGGAGGCAATAGGTGTATCAAATTTGATAGGGTGGACCTTTATTTCAGACCGACAGAATGTACCAATTCAGACAATGATTAATTAAATATTCATTTAAGTACTTTAGGATTTTTTTTCACAACTTCTTTGGGTTAACCTTTCATTTTCAACATGTTTGTAGGGGTTGTTAGAGACATTTAAACAACTTGTACCTGAAGCTCATGTCCGATATTGTGTGAGAGACTCGTACGCAAACTTTGTCAAGAAGTTCAAGGGTTTAGACTTGCAAGGAGAAGTATGGGGGGCAGCAACCGCATATACTCGTCAAAAGTGGGAGTTATCAATGAATAGAATGAAGGATATATCCGAAGAAGCTGCACAATGGTGGATGGATGTCGGCCCTGAGAAGTGGTTTGGGTCACACTTTGATGAATCAACCAAGTGCGATTTGCTTTGCAATAATATATGTGAAGCATAGAACAAATATATATTGCAAGCAAGGGATCGCCCCATCATAACAATGTTGGAGATGATTAGGAGAATGGTAATGGTGAGGTTGCAGAAGAAGAGAGAGATGATTTGTATGTCGAGTGGGGTTGTCACCCCCAAAATCCAATTGAAATTAAAGAAGACCTACGAAAAGTCTAGACATTGTTTTATTTGGAAAACTGATGATAACAAGTATGAGATAATGGAGCATGGGTTAACTACTGTGTAGATTTGAATGAGAGAACTTGTGATTCTAGAGAGTGGCAAGTTTCTGGAGTAGTATGCAGACATGCACTAGTATCTCTAACAAATAGAATGAAGAGAGTAGAGGACTACTGTGACAGCGGTTACAGTAAAGGCCACATATATGAAAGTCTACGAAGGTAACTTGTTTTATCTCCAATTTGTAGAGAGATGGGTAGCCAAAGAGTAAGACTACACTCCAATGCAAAGGAGGCTCTTGGGTTTGAGAGAGGCACTACAAAATGTGGGAGGAAAAGAAAGGAGAAAGAACCATATATAGGAGGGGTTAATTCTAAGAAATCCAAGGTAAATTGTTACAAAAAATTAATTTCATTTTACAGCAACCTATAAGGATATTCATCAATTTTTGTCTTCATATAGTTGATGGTGAACAGCTCTAATGATAGTTCTGGTGAAGGTGGAGGTGGAAGTCAGCATGCAAATAGTTGATGGTGATGCACTAAGTACATTTACTTATTTTGAGTTTTGGGATGCATGTGCGATTTGATGGTAGAGCTATTTTGTTCAGGTATTCAAGTGATATTTTTTGTTTTGGGATGATGTGCTATTTTGTGCGGCTATTTTGTGTTTTGGGATGATGTGCAACCTATGTTGTGCAAGCTATTTTGTAAAGGTATTACATTCCAACATTTTGTGCAAGCTATTTTGTGCAGGTATACAGCTGTATACAGTATTCAAAGATCAATTTTAGACACTTTTTGGTGCAGGTATACACTTTTTGTGCAGGTATACAGTATACACAGATTGAACAAATTTTATGGAGGTATACACTTGTATGCAGGTATACACTTTTTAACATTTAGTAAGCATATGGCTGTTAAGCATATGGCTTTTTGATAGTTTACCCACCTCTGTGTATTCATCACTTTTAAATTCTTTTGTTAAACAAGGTTGTTTAGAAATTAACCAAAGCAATCAAAATTGAGAAGAGAGAAGTCGCTTGTAATCCTTAGTTTCTGTAATTGCCTTGCTCAAACTATATGATAGTTTCTGTATTCATCACTGTTAAAATCTTCCACTTGCCTTGCTCAAACTTTTATCATATATAGTCAGTTTATAATTTATGAACTGGTACTGCAGAAACTGATACTACTCAAACTACTTTCACTTTATGCAACAAAAGAATATGAACTGATACTGCAGAAAAGAACAAATTTTTCGTACAAAATAAGCAGACTAAAAACTATTTATCTCAGTGTTTGAATTACTTGGCAGATATCGCAGTGAGGGAGGTGGTTGGAGACAGAGTGGAGGAGGAGCCTTTAGTGCTTGCTTGCCAGTTTGTTTGCCATGGATGTGTAGCAGCAAGTGAATAAAAACCTGCTTTTGTGTAGCATGCATCAGCTTTTGTGTAGCATCAGTTTAGCATCCTTTTGTGTAGCATCAGCTTTTGTGTGGTGTAGCATCAGTTTGTTTGCCGCTTCTCACATGCATCAACTTTTGTGTAGCATCAGTGTAATGTGTATTCATTAACTATCATGTTGTAATGTGCAGCAGCGAGTGAAAGTGTAATGCGTTTTGTGTAGCATCAGCTTTTGGGTTTTTTTGCAAGTGATGAATGAATTGTTGCATGAATTGTTGCATGAATGAAATGTTTTGTGCAAGTGATGAAATGAATTTTTGCTTGAAATGTGTAGCATCAGTGTAATATGAATTGTTGCATGAATGAAATGTTTTGTGTAACTAACAGTAACTAAATTATTGATGAATGAACTGTTGCAAGTGCAAGTGCATGTTTTTTTGCTTATATGAATGAATTGTTACTGAATGAGGTTGCTTATATTATCAAGATATTTCACCTTGTTGTATGAGGTTACTGAATACAAAACCAAAGTTGAATGATGTTTTTTGATCAAAACATGATAGTTAATTTAGTGAGGTTTTTTATCATCTAGGAAAAAGATAGATGAGCTTTTACTCACCAATATAGATAGTTGAATGCGGTAAGCTACCACAATCTACAAATTAAGATCAGTATTTCTGAGCTAATACTCATATCTCACTACAACGATACACAAAAAAACAAATCCATTTCCATTCTCAACTACAACAATGCACAAACTAACAAATACATTCCATTCTCAACTACAACAATGCACAAACTAACAAATCCATTTCCATTCTCAACTACAACAATGCATAAACTAACAAATCCATTTCCACTCTCAACTACAACAATGCACAAACAAACAAATCCATTCCATTCTCAACTACAATGATGCATAAAATAACAAATCCATTTCCATTCTCAACTACAACAATGCACAAACTAACAAATTCATTCCATTCTCAACTACAACGATGCACAAAGTAACAAATCCATTTCCATTCTCAACTACAACAATGCACAAACTAACAAATCCATTCCATTCTCAACTACAACGATGCACAAACTAACAAATCCATTCCATTCTCAACTACAACGATGCACAAACTAAAAAATACATTCCATTCTTAACGCCTAATACACCTTTAACAATTCTCTCATTTCCATTTCTAGTTCACAATAAGTAACAACAAAATAACCAAGAAAAGCAAAAGCAAACACCATGTAAATCCCTTCATGGTTTCCTCTCTAACTTTCAACTCCACCACCTTCTTTCTCAACAAATTACATTCGGCTTCCAACTCATCCTTCCGCTTCTTTAAATCTACGACAGTGGCACCAAGTTTATTTTCCATATCACTTGCTTCATCAACTAACAGCTTCAATTTTGCATTCTCCATCTTCACTTCTGAGTAAGATTTTTCCACCTTCTCGGCTCCTCCCACAAATTCAACCCAACGAAAAAATCGGCAATTGTTTGTTTGCCATTTTGGACAACCCACAAAGTATCTCCCAGCATTTGCAGTAGTGCTTGCTAGCTTCACAACTGTAGGATCTTTTTGAAAACACACTAGTGTTCCACCTTCATCGCAACTATTACGCGAGTTCCTCCTTGAAGCTTTGGAGATTGTCAAATCTGCGTGTACATATATGCATACATCAAAATAATCAAATCGACAAATATGAGAGAACGAAATCGGATCGAGGTCAAATATAAGAGAGTGGTGTGAACATATCACCTGACATTGGATCTTTCGACTGGATGGCGTCACTAACTTCGACTTGATGGCGTCAGTGACTTCGACTTGATGGCATCAGTGACTCGATGGCGTCGTCGACTCGATGGCATCGTCGAATCGAAGGCGTCGTCGATGGGGAAGAAGAAGGATTTGGTGTTGATTAGGGGGTCTGATTGGGAGTTGGAGAGTGTAAATAAGGGGACAGATTTTGGGATTAGGGTTTGTTTTTGGGGGAGAAAGAAAAAAAAAGAATTGGGTTCTAAATAAAGGAGGAAGAAAAGGGGAAGAGAAGAAGAAATGGTCGGGGGTAATTTTGTCCATTTTTAAGTCACGTGCATTGCACGCGAACAGAACCCTAACAGAGTCAGAGTGTGGTTTTTCGCAATCATAGTAAAGTGCGGTTTTCTGCATTAAAAAAATGTGAGTGAGGTTTTCTGCATATAGGAGATAGTTCAAGGGGTTTTTTTTAAATTTTAGCCTTTATACATATCCCTACAAATACACATTTAGTATATAAGATAAATAAAAAATTAAAGACATGCACCTCACTACTTTTTTCATAAACATATGCATGCTATATTTTATAATTATAATTACAAAATATGGTTTTTGATTCCAATTTGCTAAATTAGTTTAGTTTATCTATTATATACCAATAATATATATATATATATATATATATATATATATATATATATATATATATATATATATATATATATATATATATACACACACACACACACACATGTATACTAAAATAACTATACATGATATCTTACAAGTGCATGGAGATGCACATAAAGTTTTATATACACATATAGGCAAGTTGGGTTTTTCTAGTTCGTGTCAGGTAAATTTTATCTAGGTTTGAGAAAAACAAAAATCCACCTGCTTTGAATTCGGGTGGGTTCTCAAACTTCACTAACCCTCCATTTTTTTGTTGGGTTCTAGCGGGTTCAGGCTTCAACCCGCCCGGTGAACAACCCTAGGTCAGGGGGGATTTAGATAATAATCGAGGAGGATGTAAGAGTTGGTCCTTGCCATGTTTGGAGGCATATGGAGTGCGTTGAGATCGGATGACAGGAAGTAGGGGTGAGAGCATAGGAAATTGTGGCTCTTTGTTGCTGCTAATTTATGTGTGAGAGCAAACAAATATGTGAATTCTTTTAATGAAAACAATAAAGATCTGACCTTTTACTTTCACCGATGTTGACTGCCACAAACTACTGCTTACTTCGTGATCTTATTATTAGGGACGGATGTGATTGCTTCTGTAGATCTACAAAATAGTCTGACACACCAGGGTTGGCTCTGACGACAGACCCTCCGAAGCCCAAGTCAGAAAATATTGAGATATGGTGGGTTTTGATAGCGAAATTTTAAATTACCTAGTTTCTGAAGAGGTCTAGAGGTGTATATATATATAGTCGTTGGGGGCCAGTTTCAAGATATTGATTTATCTCTGCTTCCCAGTATTTGGATAAGGTTGGTTACCCTCTCCATGTAAAGAGATCGAGTCAGAACTATTCTCTTAATGAAAATATAGAGTTTTTAAACGCTCTCTTATGCATTGGAGGATAGAAGAGGTTATCCTCTAGAGATAGGGGGTTTAAACTAGCTTCTTGAAATAAACCTAGATTTCTTTGCATTGGGGCTACTTAGGCAGCTCCTTATTGCAGGCCGAATCGGGTTTACGGGCCTGAAAATAGCCCAGCTCCTTCTGGCAAGCATGTATCTGCTAAAATTTACAATTTTACCCCAAAGGGCTTTAAAAATTGTGCTCGATTTGAACTATCCAAATTTTGATCTTTTTTACCCACATCACAAGCCCCCCACTCTGGAAGACAGAGTTTCATAGCCTTCGAGGAATAGTTTTTCCGTTCATAACAGTTTACAGAACTTATCAGAAATTTCAGGGGCGTAGGGACCTTGCTCAGAGTTTATTAGAGTTGTTCTGACTTTGTAAAATACCGAGAATGATTCTCAGAATTTTCCAGACTTTTTGTGATTTTACTGATATTTTTTGGGAATTATCTGGATATTTCCCAATTTTAAACCATTTTTTGAATTTTTAAAATTTTCCAAATTGTATAATTAATTTCCGGATTTTTAAATTAACTATTCTAAACTTTTAATTACTTTTTGGAAATTTATAATTATTTTTCAAATTTATAATTATTTTTAGAATTATAATTAATTAATATGAATTTAAAATTATTTATTCAGAATTATTAACTAATTAATTCAAATTAATAAATAAAAAGGGAATTAAGAATACCTCAAAGTGATCTGAATTATTGATCTGCGATGGGCTCGCCCACCGAACGAAATCAACGATCGTGATGGTAACTGAAATGGCACGATCTTACGCGTCGATCACTGATGAGCTCGCCTGCCGAATAAAATCAACGGGCGTGAAGGGATATGATGTGGCGTGATCTAATGTGTCGATCAAGATGGCTCACAGATCGGGGAGATCCGATGGACATGGGCCCTCCCCGGCTCCCCGCTGCTCGAACAACAAGATTTCCCTCGAGGAGGGTGGCACCGAGGTGGGAATGCATACCGAGGTGATCGAACGGTGACGTCATCAAAAAAATTTTGAAAAGATTTGTTCCCGAAACCTTTTTTAATTTTTTTTATTTCGGGGGGACTGGCATGCTAACGTCAGCACTCGCCTCTCCTTTTTCTTCCTCTCTCTCTCTCTCTCTCTCCTTTGTGCAGCTGCAGTGTAACACTTTCCCGCTACGACAAAGGTCTGATCGGGGCATATGACCACTTGTTTCTAATAGGACTCGGAGATGTATAAGTTCTGTTAAGAAGTTGTTTAAAGAATCGTTCATTTATAGGGTCAAAACCAGCCCACAATGTCTCTATCTCTTTAAAATTTAAAAAGAGGAGCTCTACAATAAAACATATATTCCCAGTGCTACAAAGGTCATTCGGGGAGTATGACCTCCTGTTTCAAAGGGGACTCAAAGATCTACATGTCCTATTCAGAACTCGGATGAGGAATCATCCTCCTCTTTTAGGGTCAAAACAATCCCGCAATGTCTCTACCTCCAGAGAGTTGAAAATAGGAGCTACGAAGAGGACTTCACCTCGGATAAGCTATGAAGAGGAGCTTCACCCACGGAAATATATGAAAATGAGATTTGCTTCCGTGGAGTTACAAAGAGGAGCATCGACACCAGGGAGCTACAAATAGGAGATTCACTATCGGGAAGCTACGGAGAGGAGATTCGCGCATGGGGAGCTACGAAGATGAGCTTTGCTCTCAAAGGGTTAGAGGAACTTTGCCACTATGAAACTTTCAAGAGAAGCTTCGACCCCAATGGTCTGAGAAAAAGGAGCTCTCCCATTGGGGAACTTTGAAGAGAAGCTTCGACCACAACGAGCTGTGAAGATGATTTTTTCCACCGAGGAGCTTTGACCACAATGGGCTAAAAAAAGGGCTCTCCCACCGGGGAGCTTTAAAAAGAAGTTTCGCTCTCGAAGAGCTGAGAAGAGGAGTTTTACGACTGAGGAGCTTTGACCCCCAAAGGTCTAAGAGGAGGAGATTCGGTGTCAGGGAGCTTCGAAGATGAGCTTTGCTTCATAGGGGTGCTACGAAGAGGTACTTCGCCCCCGAGGGGCTAAGAAGAGGAGCTTCACCATCGAGGAGCTAAGAATATGAGCTTCGGCACCAGGGAGCTACGAAGGGTTGCTTTGCCACCAAAAAGTTTTGAAGAAGAGCTTTGTCCCCGATGGGAACTACGAAGAAGAGCTTCGCTCCCGAGGGGCCAACCAACTGGACTGGAAGGTTGACAAAGGTTTCCCAAGTGTTTTCATCTCAACTTTTACCTTCTTTGCATTGCTACCTAGTGAGTTGAGCCAGGGGGTTTGAGGGATCAACTCTAGGGAGTTATTTGGGCTTCGAGATTATGGCTTGGAATTAGCGAACTTTGGGAGCAGCTGTAGGGAAGAGACGGATTCTGAACTTGTTGCTTGGATTTGGAGAGCTTTGGAAGCAACTCTAGGGAAGAACTAGACTCTGAACTTGCTTGGAGTTGATGAGCTTCGGGATGGCTCTAGGGAAGTACCAGACTCCGAACTCATTGTTGGGATCAACTGGGTTAATAGAGTAGCTTGAGCAGTGAGCTGGGCATTGAGTTCCTTAGCTTGGAGTTGATGAGTTCTTGTGTAGCTCGGAAGAGGAGCCGAGCACCGAACATATTACCTTGATTTGTTGGTATTCCAAGTCTACCCAACATTGGATCGAAGTCTTCAGTGTTTGCTAACATTGTAGTGATGCCATCCTTCCCTTTATTTGCAAACTGTTGTATATATCGGGGAAGCTTTCGGGATGTTGAGCATGCTCTACCTTGCAACAGGTTGCGTGTGACGGAGTTGGAGCTCTCCGGCTAAAGGCAATGTTGGTTGGAAGAGATTTGGAGTCGCCCTTCTAAGGAAGGCTCGTCTTGATGGTTCGAGATGTTTTGTTTGTAGGGGCCAAGGACTCTAAGGGAACGGATCTCAGGGGATGCCCGAAGCGAGTGGTCGGGACATCGAGCGCATCTTCTGTAAAGAAGGCAAGGGGTGTTCATGGTCGTGAGGCCAGGACTTGATCTTCGGGTTGGAACCCCTCTTGGGCAGCTCGAGCGGCAAAGACGGCTCTTCGATGGTGAAAAAGTGTCTCAAGCAGAATACGTCTCTGAACCAAAGTGTCCCACTTCCTAGCCATCTTGAGTAATCATAGTCGAGAGACCCGATGTATTTTTCTTTTCGGTTTGTGCCAGGAATAAGGGACTTATCTCGTACTTGGAGAGACCCAATGTCTTTTTCTTTTAGGTTTGTGCCAGGAATAAAGGACTTATCGAGTACTCCTTTGCTTGTTGTAGGAATTTGATACGACACTCAGGTCTTCTAAGTGTATTTGTCTTGACTTTTGGCTTCTTTGGGGCGTGACTCATTGTTTGGAGCAAGTCGTGGGAGTAGCCCCAAGGGAGGGTTGTGCTTCGGGCTTGGTTGAGAAGTTAGCTGGTTGTAGGAGTAGTTCAAGTGGCAAGCCATGCTCCATACCCGCTTTCTAGTGAGTTGTGGGAGCAGTTTCGGCTACAAGTTTGGACTCTGCATCAGCTATTTGAAATATAGTGAGGTTTTGGTGTTGCTTGGAAGAGAAGCTGAGCACCGAACTCACTGTTGAGGGTTGTCCAGCTGAAGGAGCAGCTCTAAGGGTGAGTTACACCCTAGATTCAATATGTTGGAATCAAGTTTTGGGGGTAGCCATGGGAAAGAGCTAGTCTCCAAACTTGGTTGTTGGAAAGTTAACAAATTTTAGGAGTAGTTCAAATGGTCGCTTTGAACCCCGAATTTGCATACTTGCAAGTTGTGGGGGGCAATTTCAAGCCATGATTGTGAACTCCGAACCTGTTTGCAAGGTTTTTAACGAGTTGTAGGAGTAATTCCGAGGGCGAGCCCCGATCCGAGCTTGATTTCTTGCAAGCTGCTAAACCAGATCAAGCCAAGTGTTGGACTCCAAACTTGTTATTAGAAACTTTCAACGGGTTGTAGGAACAATTATTACTAGCGAGCGGTGAGCCCTGCTCTGCACTTGCTTCCTTGCAAGCGACTAAAGCAACGTCGAACCAAGTGTTTGACTCCAAACTTGTTGTTCAAGGGATTAACAAGTTGCATGAGCAATTTTAAATGGTGAGCCCTACTTCGCACTTGCTCGTTCGTAAGCGACTAAAGTGGCGTCGAACCAAATGTTGGACTCCATAATCGTTAGCAAGTTGTGGGAGTAGCTCTTAGGGACAAGCTGGACTCTGAGTCTGCTGTTTAACGCGTCGTAAATATGACTCAGGGAGAGAGCTATTGGGGTAGTACAAAGATTTACTAACAAATGCTTAGTTTTATTGAAAATAAAAAACTAAGTGACTGCCTTGAGGGTGGGTAGCCGTTATTACATGTTTTGGCCAGTTTGAAAGTATCGGCATTATTGGAAACTGAAAACCTACTCCTAATAGAAGGTCTTAAGCACCCTCGTGGTACTTCATCAGATGCTCGGTATTGTAGATCCGCCTTCCCGGAAGAGGACAATCTCCTTAAGTTCATCAACTGGCTCAGAAAGAACTTGACTGTTCCATTGGGGCAGCTCTAATGCTTCAAGTAGGAGGACTGAGCCCCCCATTGTAGTAGCGTAGCACCTCGAGTCATCTCTTGGCTCCCTTTGGCTTCTCCTACCCCTGCTGGAGTGGAACTTCATTTTCATGTGGAAAGCTGAGCGTACGGTATTAAGTAAATAAAATAAATAAAAGTTTCATTTTCATGTGGAAAGCTGAGCATACAATATTTTTATTTTCATTTTCATTTTCTTATATTACTCTATGTATAAAAGTAAATAAATAAATAATAAATAGTAGTATAAATTGTAGTAAACCCTATTGGATTTGAGTTCTACGTCCCACTCTACCTAAGTTTAGAATTTGCATTGAATCCTACTACTGTCTTTTACAATAGGCATTTATCCTGCCTCAGCCTATTTTTTCATTCATGTAACCTAACTAAAAAAATATATTCCAAAATTAATACTTTGTTAAGTAATTAAGTTCTAACACTATAATATACTAGTTTTAATGCAAGTTTGGAGGTGAAATGGGTCTGATTCTATAGAAAATCCTAATAGAGACGAAGAAGATAATTATTGGTTTGGGACCTTTGGGTTCACATTTGAGAAGAGATTGTGTTAAGGAATTATTCCTTCTAGAGGATCTTGTTGAGTCTTCGATATGATCAATACAAACCACCAAAAAAATACTAGATCACACCAATCACACAAAGCACACAAGAATTGTCTTGGTTGAGGCTTTTGCCTTAATCCGGGGAAGGAAGAACCATGATACTATTCAACTAGAGAAGATGCTAGAATAATACAATTCTCACCACGACCCTCTCTCAAACCTACTGGAACTACTTGCGGTTTACAATTTAGAATCTCTCACCTCTCAGATAAAGTACTTTGTTCTTCTATTCGGTAATCAATAGAATAATAACGTTCTTTGATCCGTTACATTGATTATATAGAGATCTAGTGAAACCCTAGTTTGATACACTTGATACATTAACCACTCGATTAATACTGAAGAGATAACTATGTGTTGAGAGTTGTACGATCTAACTGGAAGACGAAGTTGCGCTTCACACCAATCCCCAAGACCGGACCCAAACTACATCAACCCCGCAAGACGATTGACTGCCCATGATTGTCGAACCGCTATCATCAAGATCCAAACTGGTGGGGGTGACAGTTTGGCTACACAGTTGACTATCCCCTTCTCTGTTGCTACTTCTACTGGTTGGCTTCTTTTTCTCCCCTTCTTCAATCTTGTCACGCCCCGCTTCCCAATATATAGAAACACATGCATGCAACTAAGGCCCAGCAAATGATACAAGTATTCCAACTCATATCATTTATAAGCTGTACAATTATATTCTAAAAAAGATAGGTACAACACATCCACACAGGTAATAATATTGATCACATCAACAAGAATAGAATAAAAGAACCAATATTCGAGATACTAGAATTGGGTCAAAATGCCCAATAATATAATATATTGAAAGAAATACAATGATATACACGACTAGAAAGATTAAGTAGCGACTGGAATATAGAGAAATAGCACTAGTAGTTTCACCACGGCTGTATAGAAAGTTTGTTCACCAAGTTCCTCTGGTATCTCGTCATCTATACCTATATAAACATTAACTGAAGTTGTGTGTGTGTGCGCAGGGGGGGGGAGCTGTGCCAAGTTTCGAACAACAAGTAGTAACAAACAGTGAAACAATAAAGTATGGTATAGCAAGAAATAAGGAACTAGAATGAAATAATCATGTACGATGCAACTGAAATCAATAATCGGTAAATTATAATCAATCGGTAGAACAGTGATCGGTAATCAATAATCATGAATCGGTATTTAGTAATCAGTATTCAATATTCAGTAATCAGAAATCAGTATTCAGTAACCAATGTCGATGTTCAGTGTCGATCTTAGTTCTATTAGTCTTTTATTAACCTATCTAATGCACTCAATTATATGTATCATACCACAGGTTCGGGTGCATATCAATCAAGTGACGTTTAGACTTAAGTGGTGAATTACATAGGATTATGTACTCGGAAACAATAATATGTAAACAGTAAATACCCGTCGGTATATGATGAACCCAATTATATTCACATTTAGGAGCAATAATCTTACTGCAATTGGACATTTAAATGCTCTATATGTGGTATTTTACTCTTAATTTCTCTTTTCCATAGGAAACAGTCTAAAAACAGCAAAACAAAGCAGATTCAAGACTAATACAGACTGAGAGGATGATACACAGTAAACTACAGAGCATAAGTTGACTGGTTCTTCCAACAGTCGACTGGACAGAGAGGTTGAAGCTGCTCGGTACAGTCGACTTACTCCAAAGACAGTCGACTTGACTGATGAATTACAGATCTACAGATGTCTCGACACAGTCGACAGATCTCAGAACCAGTCGACTGGTATCCAGCGGAGTTAAAAGATAAGATAGTTGAAGATTCATCCTTATCCAAATCCGAAGCAAGATTAAGTTATCCAAACCCAGGTTATCTGCGAATAACAACTTTTCCAACAATCAAAGCTAGAGACCAGGATTGGCAAGTAAGAAGATAGACTCAGTCCTATGCGTGAAGAGATAAGAAATCAGGAACTTGATATCTGCAGACAAGGACAAGAGAAACTATAATAAAGGGAGAATCATCTACCATCAAAAAGGGATCGACCAGCAAGCATCAAGATACCAGCAACAAAGAAGGAGGAGAACAAGTCGACTGCTGATTGGGCTCTATTTCAACATCATACAAATCAGTGTTCTTGTCACGCCCCGCTTCCCAAAAATATGGAATACGAGCACGTGACGAAGTCCAGCGAATGATTTTTACATCATCCATAAGCTGTAGGATCGACTCAGCATCATAACAAGAATATAACCAGATTTATATATAACCAAGCATGCATGAATAACTTATTAAGCAACAGGAAACAATTTAAACAAATAATAATATTCAAATAGTTCTCATGTCTGGATCAAGTGTAAACTCGGAAAACAAGTCTTATACAGCAGAAGAAATAAATACCTTAAGAAAAGCAACTATTTAAACAGGTCCTTGCTCCAAGCAAAACCTGAAATGTCTGTTCGTCAATTCCAGCAGGAAACTCGTCTCCAAAGTCTGCTTAATAATATAAACAGGGAAACAAATGGGAAACAAGAGAAAATGCCCTTAGTGCAAGCTAGGGCCACAAATAGTAAAAACGAGTACAAGTAGGGGGAACAGGAACTGGAATCAAGAATGTAACAGGGATACAACAAGTAGTGGAAAAACCAAGAACTAACTAACAAGAGGGACATCCTAGTAAACAGGCTAGTTAACAACTATTAATGGTAAATCATATGACAGGTGAACCTGTAGGGGTAACCAACATCAAGTATCATGTTTCATGTGTCAGGTTTCACGTATCAAGTTTCATATTTCAAGTTACAGGTGTCATGTTCAAGTTTCATATATCAGATATCAGGTAACCAGGTAATCAGGTAACAGGATAATCAGGTAACAGGATAATCATGTATCAGGTATTAAGTTCAAGTCTTGTGTGATTACTATCTAGGTAGCACGACATGCATCCATCTTTTTACTACATGGTTGCTACAGTCAAATCAGTTGCGCTTAGACCTAGTAGTGGAGTCTATAGGGCGGTGTACTCAGGCATCAAACCAGCAGGTGATCACCATGGGCTCTAGAGGTGGCCCCCGTAGGCTCTAGAGGTGGCCCCCGTCACCATGACGTGGCACTTAGTTCCATGTGATCGCAAATATATATCATGTAATCATATAATGGGCTCTAGAGGTGGCCCCCGTAGGCTCTAGAGGTGGCCCCCGTCACCATGACGTGACACTTAGTTCTACGTGGCACTTAGTTCCATTTAACATATAACTTGGAAAACACGGGCCCCCTTCCGAGTACACTTACCTATATTGTCCACTCTATAGTCCTTCCCTCAAACCCCGGCTTATTACATTTGTTCAGGCAGAATTGTATATTTGAGTTTATACAGGTGGAACAGGGTTAAAATAATGAAAAATAATTCTAAGAAAAATTGGGTATGGCCTATAGGGTGTCCAGCAGCTACATGTAAAATTTGGAGTCAAACGCTCGCTGTTTACACAGCTGAAATAATTTGTAAAGTAAATATATACAGCAGTTTTGCAAAACTGCGTCTACTGACACAGCTGCGGTATAACTGCCATAACTCCTAGACCGTAACTCCAAATTCGAATATTTTGGAGTCTATCGATATCTACACATCCGGATCTACAAAATCTATTCAGGGCTCAGGCCCAGATTCAAATGATAAAAGGGTCGAAACCGCAAAAGAATATTCAGACAGCAACACATAGAAATAATTTACTAATGTAGATTTCATGGGAAAATGTCATTTGGCATCTAAGTTGTTAAGTAGCATAAATACATGATCATGGAGGTCAAAACAGCAACTAATAAATGTTTTTCAAGTCATAATAGTCGCAAATTCGTCAAAATACTAAATATATATGTATCTACAAATTTTAGGGCTCCTTAATTCATATGTCCATGTGATTCATGTGTTCAAGGGGGTAAAAGAGTCCAATTGATTATTATTTAATACGAGGAAGTTTTGTGACTCTTAGAATTGTGGATTTGAAGGTTCAAAATTGATTTACAATGATATTTCAAAGGGGAGTCACAATCTAACTATTTGCAGTATTTCAAGGAGGCTTGTACTAGAACAATAAGATGTACAAGGTTACTTGCCTTAGATGACGATGATGAACTCCACTTGTTGTAGCAATTTGGGTAGAAAAATCCCGGAAAAAGTCCTCAAAGAGCGCGTCCGAAAAATAACCGAAGATCGAGTTTTCCCCGCACACAGGATCAGCCCAGAACAGCGGACAGCAAGCGGATCTGGTGCGGCACGAACACGGGACAGCAACGGCAGCGAATCAGATGGCTTCAGCGCAGCGGATCTGGGACGAACAGCGTACAGCGAATCTGGATCCGCTGTGGCCAGAACACGGGACACCGATCAGGTGGGCTCTGATAGCGCAGATCTTGACGCGATCCGACGGCTGAGCTTCGATCCCGCCTTTTCCTCCTTCTTCTTCATTCGTTCTCTTCTTCGTTCTTTTCCGGTCGAAACAGAGTGCGAGAGGGAGAGGGTGAATGCGGCGACTGCGCGGCGACATCGACGGTGACGAGGAAGACGACGCCGGCAAAGACAATGGCGCGACGTCGAGAAGCGACGGCGCGGCGATGGCGACTCTGCTGTTGGGTTCGAAACAGAGGAGAAGCTAGGGGAGTGGGTGTTGGGGTTCGGCGGCGTCTGGCGACGCAGCGGAAAGGTAGAGGCGGTCGAGGGGGGTGTGCTGGAGGCGGCGAAGTGATGGGGATCTGGTCGAAGGTGGCGAAGTGGGTTCTGGAGTTGGTAATGGCGATGGGGACGATGGTGATTGGGAGATGGCGGTGGTGGTTGCTGTGGCGCCGAGGGGTTGACGAGGATGACGGTGAGGGACTGGCTGAAGGCGAGGCGATTTGGGTATGGGCGATGGTGATCGGAGTGGAGGAATTGGGTTCGGGATGAAGGAGATGAGACGAAGGTGGGAAGGGAGATTAGCGGCGGGTTTCGATTAGGTTAAAACAGAATTAGTTAGGATTAGGGTTAGAGTAGGGTTTAAATAGTAGGGTTTGCGGGTTTGCGGGTTCGTGGATTTTGGGTATCCGTTTCAAAAAGAGCCCAACAGGAGAAGTGATCAAAATGCACCAAAATGGAGATTAGAGAGATAAAAGAGGAGAATTGGTCCATTGTTCATGAAGAACGATACAAATAGCACACAGTTAAATTTGATAAAAGGGCCCACAATTTGAGTTGAGACAAGAATAATAACTTTATTCAATCAGAACAAATTACATGATCTCAAATAGACGAGAGAGTACAATTGAGAAGAAAAAAAATACGGTATAAAATACAAATACGGGGAACAGGAGTTACAGTTCTTCTGTTCTTCCTTTTACTTTTTATTTTTATTGTAGAGTCATGAATTCTATTTTATTAATCAATAAAGGTTGTATTATGTGCAACTAATTTCATAGTTGGGTAGATTGAAACCGTAGTCATGTAATGCTTATATTCTTCTCAACGCTACTCTATCACTTATTGATTAAGCCTGATTGTATTGATAACAATTTATAATATGAATCAAACTTGTTCAGAAATTCTAAGAGCAGGCGACTGAGAGTGACAGCAAGTCGACTGCCATACACAACCTGAGATTATCAAGTTTGCATATTATAAAACTGAATCTGTTATATGAGCATAGAGACGACCTGTATCTCGTGCCCATAACTTGTAACACAGGAATCTTTAGGGGTTCTTGGTTTAGTCAACTTGAAGGATCTAGATCTGATACAAATTTCTAGAACTTTAAGTGTTTGTTCGTTTCCATTGTTCCTATGTTTTCTTTAAGTGCAACTTAGTAGATACCATGCTAAATACTTAAGGAAAGAAACGAATTAGAGTAGATACCATGCCTAATTCTTGGCTTAGGGAAACATTAACTTTAAGGAGTAGATACCATGCCCTTAAAGGAACAAACATGAGTGATGAGAATGGTGTAGAAGGTAATCTAGCATTCATGACTACAGGTGGAAATCAAAGCCCAACTACTTTAATAGATATTCGTGACTCAAATTGTGATGCTACTTAATTTAGATTTTTATCTCTTTCATTTCCTTTCAATCAGACTTTTAGAACAAAAATTTATGATTTGCATTTTTCTATGTTTTATTGATTAGTGAGTTAAGTACTACAATCTCTGTGGGATCGACCCTTGCTCTTCACTACGCTTCTATAAACGATTCGTACACTTGCGAGGTTTTAATTTGTGTCTAGTTTATCTATTTATTTAGATCATCTAGATTGCACAACAGTATACATTAATCACTGAACAGTAATCAGTAAACAGTAAATACCAGTCGATATACAGTAATCCATGATTAGAAAATACCCGTCGGTATACAGTAATTGGTAAACATTAATATGTAAACAGTCGGGAAACACGGACCCCCTTCCGAGTACACTGCCTTATATTGTCCACTACTAAGTATTATTATCTTATTATCACTACAAGGAATTTGACATATAGTGACAGCAAAAATCCGTGGGTAAAAGGCGAAAAACCGTAGGTATAGCCCGTAAAACCTATACCAACGGACATATTTTTCCGTCGTTTTTAATTAGCTATACCCACGGCAAAATGCCGTCACTATAGCCTATAGCGACGGTTTTTTTACCCGTTGGACAAAACCTCGGTGTTATACCCACGGTTTCGTATCCATTGGTATAGGTTTTAACGACACCTCTTGCTTTCCTATACCCACGGTTGAAACTCCATTGCTATAGGTTTTAGCAATGGTTTTCGAATCCAAATATTTGAATATATACTCATTGCTCTATACACATTTTTTCTTATTAATTACGCTTATGATAATTTAATATTTTCTTTTATAATATTAATCAAAATTATAAACTAAATACACAATAAAATAAATAAATGTGTTTATGAAACAAAATTAAATAAAATTAAACTTCAATCATATTAAAAATTAATAAAGTATTACAAGCATATCAAATTACAAAATAAAATTCACTTTGTTTAACACCAGAAATATAGCTCCTTAGCATAGAGCAAAAATCTAGTTACAATAATGATTGGGAACTCGTGTTCCCGTTAGAATTATGCTTCAGGCAACTTTAGAACTTTAGCGTAATTTCCATTTTATAAAGAGCTCCTCATTAAATAGGTTACGAGGCAACCAAGTATAGCTCCTGCGCAAACCTGCATACAAATGTTGAAAAGATTTAGTAACTCCAATATTGAACGATACAACTATCATTTCCAGAAAGTTACATGCAGTAAGCTATGCCGAAATTGGAAAGAACTTTAACAACAGAGTGAAGAGTAGTGTTTCAACAAATAAAAAACAAAAGAATACAACCAACATTCACATTTCAAATCACCTGCTGATCATGTGCAAAAATGAAGAGTAGTGTTCCTAAACAAGATCATGTGCAAAAATGCATAAAGCAAATTCCTTGAACTTCTGCTAACACATAAAATCAATTATCATGGCTTCCAACAAATAATGTGAATGGAAAGATACAATAAATCTAGAATTCTCAAAATCAACCTCTCATTATGTATCCAAAAAGAAAGAAGATACAAACTAGTATAAAAAGTCCACAATAGCAGGGGAAAACATAAACATTTTAGGAAATGAAACTTTCAATAGTTACATGAGCTGATAGAATCAAATTACCTGATTTTTCTGCATGCATTTCCATGATGTCCGCCTACAGATATTAATGTAAACATAGGGAGGAGAATTAGTCCATGTTTTCATAAACAAAAGCACACATCGCTAGTAAAACAAATCTTAAAGGTTAGGGATAGGCTCAAAATAGAACTTACTGTTTTGAATTATGCAATCAATTATATAATTGATGATATAATGCCAACCTCATCTAGAAACGTTCATAATTATCACCTTATATTGTTCACATTCTTATTTGATCTTAGTTTCTATAAACAAGTACTACGTATGTCACCTTCTTGTATATTTTTGGGATTGTCAAATCTTTTTGTGCATCATGTATGCATGTCTCTGTTAGTATATAGGTGAATGCAAGCATGAAGCCAGGAAATGTATTACTATTTTAAGGAGCAAGGGAACTAAAAGATAACTGACACAAGAAACACCAGAGTTTGTCACAATCAACAGAGGATCCAAATGAACTAAGAATAAAAGGTATAACTTTTCAGTAAGCAATAGCATTCATCACTATTACATCTTCAACATGTTTAATATTTGACAAGGTTAAAAGCAAATTAAAAATTGAACTTAATTTATCAACAATATCACTCGTCTCAATGAAAACAGTAACCAATCCAAATGAAAAAAGTAACCAATCCAAATGCACCATCAGCAAACCATTCTGGTACAACTGCACATCATCAGAATGAAGGAAATCTTAAATGTGATTTGTCTAACATCACACAGGCAGTGCAAGTGCCAAAAAACACAAATACTCAGAGAGAAAAGAAGTGATTCATTTAAGCCATGGTATGATATATGAGCTGATAAATGTATGCATAGGCCTAATCAGAGAGGAATTTTGCTGTGTGTTATCTTACAAAATCAGAACAACTTTTACTAAATCATTCAGAATCTTTAAAACATGTATAGTGAAAGTTTATATGGTAGAGACTATAACATGGCAAGAGAAAGTTACAAAATTCAGTAAAGATCTGAAAGACAAAGGAAAAAAGTATTACCAGCTCATTGAGGCCTCAGACTCTGCTTTGGTACAACTATTGCCAATGGCTTATCATCCTCTGGATTAATAAGAAGGAAAATCGTATATTGATCTCCAAAAAATATCCTGTTAATTGAATGTACTGGAAATTACACAAAATAATGCTCCCATATTCGGGCTTTTAACTAATACGAAGAGGCGACATTCGAATCACCTGCGACCGCTTTGTTATCTTTTCAAAACTTGTCTCTGCCTTCCCTCGTAGATTCCCTTTGAACAATACTCCTTGCTGTCAAAAAATAGTTTATCAGTTGAGAATTAAAACAAAAAAAAATTATATTATTGATGCATCCAGTTTTAGAGTCATACTCTGTTTGATTGGACCTTCTGCCTAATGACAGGTACAGCAGAATACATCCAGTTGGTAGAGTTCCAGGGATAACAAGGTTGATTGCGCCTAGGTCAATTAGGGTCTGAAATATTTGGTTAGATGTTGATTAGATAAATGCATCAGAATGTCAGTGCAATATATAACTTTACCTACATACTCTTACAGTAAGATTTGGGTGATAGGCACTTAGAAATTTCAATTTTATCTATTGAAGTCCTGGTTGGGTTTAAAAAGATGTAAGATGTGCTCAGGCCATCTAGTTTGATTAATATAAGTATGATTGTTGTACCTGAGTAGCATTTGCGATAGCTTCAACAACTTTGGGTGCATATGTAGTCACTTCTTGTAAGCTACCATTGCCATATACCAAGGGATATGTGTAGTCGTTTCCCCCAAACTCTCCAACGATGAAGAGGGATCTTTTAAAGTATTCATGACAATCTACATATATATCGAGCATTTAATATATGAAAAGTAACGAAAAGTTCAGAGAAAAGAATGCAGAATATATTAAATTGCATATTCAAATGAATTTTGTTGTGATAGGGAGGGATGAAATCTATATTCAGATCGACATGTGCTCACTGCTCCTTCCGTTCATATTCATGAATTATGATCATCAACAATATATATTTGGATTTTTCATCCTATATGTTCATCAGTAATATCATCATTGAAATATTTTCTTATAGGTTGGAATTGGATAACTAAAGTCGACCCTCTTAGACTATCTAAAGGAAGTTGGGAAAATTATCATTTGCATATTCAAATCGACATGTGCTCCTTTCCTTCATATTTATGATCATCAACAATCTATATTTTGAATTTCATCCTGTATATATGATCATCCATAATATCATTATCGAAATATATTCTTATAGGTTAGATAGTACGAAGCACAATGACGAATTAGAGAGAAGAAAAAAATTGTATAATAGTTGTTAACCGCAGTCAAACCCTCTTAAAACTATCTAAAAGAAGCAGGGAAAATTATAAACTTGCTTCAAAAACGACATTCAAACAAGAACAAATTGATCAAGGTGTACAACTTGCAAAACAAAAACAAATTGAACAAAACAAAATCATGAGCTAACAATCATCCAGCATTTTCATTGTCAGTGTTCAATCTTACATACTCAAAAAGTTCAAATAAAAGAGAATGGACTTAAAATGCATGTCTTACGACATAGCATATACTGTATAGACATGAGATTGAAAGAAGCAGATTACAACCTTCCTTTCAAGTGTTTCGACTTATCATGAAATTCGAAGGTTTTCCTAGATAACTTGAAATGTACATGGTGACTTGCATACCTATGTTAGTTTTGATTCAAGACTGGTATAAGCTAACTAGTACGACGTTCCAGTGCACGGAGTGTATTGGATTAACGTGATAACCCTCTATCAGGCTGCATTTAGTGTACTATAGCATTGTGCTGCAGCTCAATACTATACTTATCGGGGATAAAAATAAATCTCTCATAATTTGATACTTTTAAGTGTTCTTGTGTAATGACAAAGAAATTTCACATAGCATCGGCCCAAGTTCAGATTCAATCCAGTAGTCAAATAGTAGAAAGGTAAATAACAGTTACTATGAGATTAATTACAAACCTTTATGAGAGTGGCAAAGAGAAGGCTTCAACCCCTTAAACCATCCAAGTTGGGTGTTCAAAGAGTAATTACTCCCGAATGAACCCCCTATCCCCTTCTCTACAAAAAATGAATGGTCCAATGTCGTAGCTCCAGTAAATGCAAAATTCACTCCTTTCTTGAAATCTTTCTTCGCTCCTAAGAATGGAGGAAGCAATGGGAGACCTAAGGCTTGCGCTGTGCACAATATCAGAAAACAGAGTTACTATCAATCACTCGTCTCAAATAAATACACAAAGTTATGACTGCAAGAGCTAAGCACAGTTGGTAAATGGTAACTGTTAAAAGAAAATCACACTTTTGTGAGGTATATATCGATGTATGAATATGAAATTTGTAACGGAAAGTAGTGATAGATATACCAATGAAGTCAATAACTAGGCGACCATCAGAGCAACGGCCAGTTGGGTGGCCAAAATAGGTCATGCCATATGGTTTCCGTCCGATCACTGGGAAGGCAGTGACTACCCCGGCAGTGGCCCCAGTAGTGGGGGTCCCAATAGTGAGGAGGTTGCCAGTGTCGGCAAGTGAGTCCCCGAAGCTAAATAGCGAAGTGTAGTGGTGGTGGTGTTTAGACGAGTAGGAAATGGGGAAGTAACAAAACAAGAAGAGGGAAATTGGGACAATACACAACACATTTTAATGAAACAACCTCAAGAAAAATCGCATCTTTAAATTATTTATTTCGTTCAAACCCTAACTATTGAGAGAAAGAAGGCGCGCACCAAGTGGTGAAGAGCTTGAGGAATTGGGCGATGGAGAAGACCAGCAACGTTGACACGAACGGCAGATTCGTCAAAAGAGGGAAAGCTCAGCCGACGCCCCCGTTAGCCACCCCCACCGCCGACAAAGAAGATGATGATACATCTGCCAGTCTGAAAACTCAGCGACAACGTCGACTCCTCGAATTCGCCCCCGATCCGAAAAGATCCGTTCGAAAACCCTAACCCTAACACTCCCGATCCTAAAGCTTGGGGAGAGACTAGAGACGGTTTGGGGAGAGAGGGATTCGGGTGTGACCGTGTGAGAGATAGAGAGGAGAGAGAGAGAGAGATGGGTGTGAGTATGAGAGATACTCTATAAATTGGGGGTATTTGGGATTTGGGGGGAAAATGAAAACATTGGGGGGGGGGGGGGGGAAATAAATTATAGAATATACCCACCTATACCCACAGTTTACTATAGGTCTGTGGGTATACAATGTCTGTACCCACAGTTTTAGTGATCCGTCACTATAGGTGTCCGTTGGTATATGGCAAATTTCTTGTAGTGTATGATTAATCATGAACAAGCACTCGATACAATCAGTGAGAGGGACAGTAGTATCGAGATGGTCATATCACTTCTTAAGGTATTGGATTCTAGATGTGCCCCCACGGATTCTAGAGGTGGCCCCCGTCGATTCTTACGATGTGGCATTTAGTTCTACATGGCACTTAGCTCCACCATCCAAAAGAATAATAATGACTATAACGATGCATGTAACAACAATATCAAGATGATAATCAAAAAAATATCAAAAGATGATGCAATACATGATATAGAACCATGATGGCGATCAAGAAAGTATCAAGTGGTAGATGCAATGCACGATATAAGAAAATCTATCAACATATTATATCGGTATAAGTTATTAACACAAGAATAATAATATTTATAGTTAAGGTATACTAACTACAATCTAGACAGCGGTCTCAAAACCTATCAGCCCTCTTCTAACAATTTCATCCTTTTTCCAAAAATCTGTTCTTTTAACACAAAATTCACTCATCTCTTCGTCTCATACCTCTTCTTATACTATTCAGAGAGGACGAGGTTCGTGAATAGTTCACTGCTTGTCATCTAACGAGCCATCTCAATCCGCCCAGATTAGGTACTGCTTGTTCTTCAGCTTTGGGCATTTCTTTTGGTCTGAATTTGGTGAACTGTGCCAAGCTTTGAACAACAAGTAGTAACAAACAGTGAAACAATAAAGTATGATATAGCAAGAAATAAGGAACTGGAATGATATAATCATGTACGATGCAACTGAAATCAATAATCGATAAAGTATAATCAATCGGTAGAACAGTGATCTGTAATCAATAATCATGAATCGGTATTTAGTAATCAGTATTCAACATTCAGTAATCAGAAATCAGTATTCAGTAACCAATGTCGATGTTCAGTGTCGATCTTAGGTCTATTAGTCTTTTATTAACCTATCTAATGCACGCAATCATATGTATCATACCACAGGTTTGGGTGCATATCAATCAAGTGACGTTTAGACTTAAGTGGTGAATTACATAGGATTATATACTCGGAAACAACAATATGTAAACAGTAAATACCTGTTGGTATACATTAATCACTGAATAGTAATCAGTAAACAGTAAATACCAGTCGATATACAGTAATCCATGATTAGAAAATACTCGTCGGTATACAGTAAATTGTAAACATTAATATGTAAACAGTCGGGAAACACGGACCCCCTTCCGAGTACACTCCTCTATATTATCCACTACTAAGTAGTATTATCTTATTATGATCAATCATGAACAAGCACTCAATGCAATCAATGAGAAGGATAGTAGTATCAAGATGGTCATATCACTTCTTAAGGTATTGGATTCTAGATGTGCCCCCACGGATTCTAGAGGTGGCCCCCATCGATTCTTACGATGTGGCATTTAGTTCTACATGGCACTTAGCTCCACCATCCAAAAGAATAATAATGACTATAACGATGCATGTAACAATAGTATCAAGACGATAATCGAAAAAGTATCAAGAGATGATGCAATACATGATATAGATACATGACGGTGATCAAGAAAGTATCAAGTGGTAGATGCAATGCATGATATAAGAAAATCTATCAACATATTATATCGGTATAAGTTATTATCACAAGAATAATAATATTTATAGTTAAGGTATACTAACTACAATCTAGACAGCAGTACATGTCTGCACTAAAACTCATTTCTACGGGAATGAGAATTCAGATTTGTCAGAGATTTTAGAAAGTAGACTCTTTTCTGAATCCAACGCATATCATACGATACATTCCAAGGACAGTAGCTAAGTCTATCAGTCAATTATTTACGGATCTCGTGCACAAGCGGTATTCTGAAAATTTTAGACGTTATAGCATTAAAACATCGATATCTCACAATTTATAAATCGGATTGTGAAAGCGTAAGATGTTCTGGATTCTATGCTCAGAGGGCTACAATTTAATGCATAAAGTTCTAAATTTTGGTATATGGAATTGGGTTAAAGTTTCAGTACAAATTTAGATATTTGATAGGACAGAATATTTGATATTCGATAACATGATACGAAGTGTGTTAATGGTTCAAAATTTGAATTAATAGTATGGAACAAGTAACTAGAATATAATTTGAAAAGAAAAAAATGATGATAACAAGACTACTTGCTAAGAGTTCAAGAGATGCTTGCCTTTTTTCAATAATTAATAACGTGGTGAGAACCACGAGAAGAAGAAGAAGCTACGTCGGCAATGGACGACGGCACAATGGTGGCAAGAATGCAACAACAGTGGGCAAGAGACACCTTTGGCAGCAAGAATGACAGCAATCAAATAACTGCATCAATTATGATAATGATGAGATGTGAACAACGACGATAGCAACAACAAGCATAACGATGACCGCAACCACAATAACAATGAGTGAGATGGCATCACCGAAGAGCAATGGCAGCACTTATAGCAGCGGTATTGGGTGTTTGATGGTGAACGACAGCAACGGTGAAGAGCTTTGGGTGTTTGAGTTGAAGAGACAGTGAGGGAAATCTAGTGTATTAAGCTTCGAGATGTTGATGGAGTTGAAGGAAAACTTGAGTAGTTGGGTGTTCGGGGGTGGTGGAGGCAGCAAGATGGCAGTCGGGGGTGCTCAGGTTGGAGATTGGAGCTTTGGGATGTTGTTCGGGGACTGCGAAGGAGGCAGCAGGCAGCAATGGTGGTGGGGTTGCGATGGAGGAAGGAAGCGGGGCTCGGGTAGGGCTCGGGTGATGATGATGAGGGGGATGGAGGTGTTGTCAGGTGTGTATGCGGGTAGGAGACAGTGAAGTTGGGGAGCTTGGGTTCAAATGGTGATGGTGCTCCGGGTCGGGATGGAGAGGTGTCGTTTATGGTGGCTATTGGTGTTCGAAGGTGAGGAGGTAGACATGGTGAGGTGATGGGTTTGAAAGCTTGGAGGGGAGTTGGGTGTTGTCAGTTTTGGAGAAGAAGAAGAAGGGGATGAGGTGGCGTGAGTTGAGTGAGTGTGTGTGTGTGTGTGTGTGTGTGTTTGTGTGTGTGTGTGTGTGTGTGTGTATTGGTAAGGATGTAGGTAGATAGTAGTGTGGTGAAGTTGGAGATGTATGTATGTATATATATAATATGCATAAGGGAGAGAGAAAGTCACGGGATGAAGAGAAGAAGGGAAGAAAAGACGGTGAGTTGAGTGTTGGTGTGTATAGATAGGAAGGAGTAGGAAGGTGTCAGTGTGAGTAAGGTGAGAAGAAGGGCAGAAAGGTGAATAGGAGGAGGTGAGTGGAGGTGAGAACGGGTTAGTGTATAGGATGAGATGAAATTTGGGTATGTGTATAGTGAAGAGTTGCGTAGGTGGCTGATGAAAGTGGATTAGGGAATTAGGATTAGGGATATGGTTAGGATTGATCAGGGTTAGAGTTTGAATTTAAACTCAAATTAAAAAATCATAAAAAATTAGAATGGATCCTGAAATTATTTGGGCCCTAACAAGAATCAAAGAGTGCCTAATAAAGTGTCCAAAAAGTGAGAAAAATGGGCTAATAAATAAAATACAAGATTTACGTAATAAAATACGTACAGATGAAACAAGGAGTTACAAATCTTCGATCTGATCCTCTCATCGCTTCATTGTCTTCTCCATCGAACATGTGTATGCAAGACATATAAACCTAACAATCTCCACCTTGGATTGCATACTTATTAATCCACACCTATGTGATTTAAACTCTTCTAGACTCTTTCATCACCGCTTTATAAACAGCCTGTTTCTATGGCTTCTTCTGCTCATTGAATCTACCTCCACCTATTTTCCTCCAATCATATGCCCCCTTCAAGGGCATACCCCAGTAGATGTCATCATGAAGGTGTCACCCTCCACACGAACTCTACCTACCCCAAGGCTCTCTCCACCTTCCAACGGTATTCGAACGTTGCAATCTCACTTCAGTGAATCTAGTGATGGCGTACTAGATGATGTTTTAGGAACAATGGGCTTCCAAACACTTGGTCGAGCAGTCCGGCTCCTACAAAGCTGCAGAGGTTGTGCTGCCGCCTGTGGGAAACTAACGAATAGCAACCTCCCCTCTTCCCGTTGAACAGATCTTCTCCAGCCATGCCTCCTAGGAAAGTCAGATCAAGAGGGTCTAACATAGGACCCAACCCCGATCAGCAGCAAGAAATTCCCATCCAGCCTACCCAACAGCAGGGGCAACTTCCTCCTCCAGCAGAAGACCCGCTCCAACAGGACCTTCCTCCTCCTCCTAATCAGCCACCTCCTAAGGGTCCTAACCCTCAGAAACAACCTCTTCACCAGGACCACGTCTCCATCCACAATGCCTCTTCGGACTCTATGGCCTCCCATCATCCCCGAGCATCTGGTCTAGACAATACCGCCCTCAATCAGCAGAAGGATGAGGATCTTCGCCGCCATCTGGATGAAAAGCGGGCCCGAGAGGGAACCTCCCGCCAACACCATCCAGATGAGCGGTCTCCTCGCCGCCGAGAATGCAGAAGGTCCCCTATCCGAAGGGGGCGGAAAGAGTCCCCCGAGCATTACCGAAGAAGGCCACATTCCCCTGCAGGTCGGCAGTAGCCTAGGAACAATGAGGCACCCATCACCCGTGCCGAGTTCCAGCAGTTCCAAGCGACCGTCCTACAAGCCCTCAATCTCTGTCCCAACACCAATGCACCCAAGATCCCCTCTCCTCCTCCGGTCCGAAGCCCTCGCCGACGGTCCCCATCTCCTCCTCCCGCTCCTAGCAACTCCCGGCGTACTCCAAGTCCTCGTCCCTCCAGGAGTTACCGTCACCGTAGCCCTCGCTCGCCCTCGTACGAGGACGAGTCTAGAGGCTCGACTGATTACCGTCGAAGGGATGACGCTGTATACCGCCGTCTCCATGAGATGGAGAGGCACTTGGGTCAGTTAGACCGAGAAGAAGAACTTAGAGGGAGAACCCTTCGTCCTAGCAGACCTCCTTTCTCCCAAACCATAATGGATGCACCTGCGCCGATCGGCTTCAAGCCTCCTCAATTTGAGACCTACTCCGGGGAGACTGACCCCGTTGATCACATCGAAAGCTTCAAGACCCTGATGCTCCTTCATCAAGCTTCTGATGCCCTCCTCTGCAAAACCTTCCCCACAACTCTCAAGGGCCCAGCTCGAGAATGGTACTCTCGCCTTGCCCCCTCCTCAATATTCTCCTTCGAGCAGTTTGAGACCCTCTTCGTCACCCATTTTGTAAGTAGCCGTAGAGCTGAGAAGACCAGCATCTCGCTACTGCACCTCCACCAGAAGAAGGGTGAGAAGTTGAGAGACTATGTGAAGAGGTTCACAGCTGAAGCCAGGTCCATAGCATCCCTCGACCAATCGGTCGCTGCGGCAGCATTTCAATCTAATGTCCTCAATTCCAACCTTCGTTCCTCCCTCGCCAAGAAGCCCCCACAGAACTTCTCTGACCTCCTCCTCCGCAGTGAAAAGTATATTCGGGCCGAAGAAGCCAAGCACCGACCCAACTGGGAGGGGTCTTCCTCCGGGTTTAAGAGAAAGGGAACAGAAGAGGAAGGAGCCAAGAAGCTCCAGAAGGATAATGCCGGCCAGCGCCGACCTCCCCCTAGATTCGAGAAGTTCACTCCCCTCACCACTAATGTCTCTACCATTCTGATGGAAGTTGAAAAGGAAGGGATCATACCTCCTGCTCCGAGGATGAACACCCCTGCCAAGAAAAGAGATAAAGAGAAATGGTGTTGTTATCACCGGGACCACGGGCACGACACCAATGATTTTCGCGCCTTGAAGAACGAGATAGAAGCCCTTATCCAGAGGGGGCAGCTGACCAGGTTCGTAAGAAAGGACCGAGCCAAACTTCCTCCCCCACCTCGGGGGGCTAATAAGCGTCCGGAGCGCGACGAAACGCCTGACTTCGAGGAAGAGCGTGTCCTCCACCTCATTCATGGGGGCCCAATGGGGGGCTCCTCAAACTCCTCCCGGAAGGCATTTATAAGAGAAGTCAACTCGGTCCGAGCCACCCCTCCTCTTATAGGCCTCGGAGTGCCCGTCACATTCTCGGACGAAGATCTTGAAGGTGTCCGCACCCCTCATTGTGATGCACTCGTCATCAGCCTCCACATGGCGAACTTCAAAGTGGAGAGGATCCTAGTGGATAATGGCAGCTCCGTTAACATCCTCTTCCTCGCCACTTTCAAAGGCCTCAAACTCTCCCGAAACAGACTCAAGCCCGCCGGCTACACGCTCCATGGGTTCACGGGAGTACCAGTGACTATCAAAGGGGTGATCACCCTCGATGTAACCGCTGGCCAAACTCCTACCACCCGAACGGAGCCAATGGACTTCATGGTGGTAGATGTCCCTGCCTCCTACAACGTCATATTGGGTCGGCCCGGCCTAGCAGCCCTTGAAGCCGTCCCCTCTGCCTATCACCTCAAAATGAAGTTTCGGACTCGGGCCGGAGTAGGAGAGGTAAGGGGCAATCAGGAAACAGCCCGTAGGTGCTACATGACCTCTACCCTCGGACCAGTCCTCTCCTTAGAAACTCTGGTAATACCCCAAGATGCTGCCCGGCCGACGTCCGAGCTGGTAGATGAATTGGAGGAAGTGCTCTTCTCTGAGCAGGATCCAACTCGCAAGTTCTTTGTTAGCAAGACCCTCCCGTCCGCCCTATGCTCGGACATTGTACAGTGCATCCGAAGGAACCGAGACCTCTTCGCTTGGTCAGCTACAGATATGCCCAGAATTTTCGAAGAGCTCTTAGTCCACCACCTCAGCGTTGTTCCAGGGTCCAAACCGGTTCAACAGAAGATGCGCAAGTTCGCCCCCGAGCGCCAGCTAGCTATAAAAGAGGAGGTGGACAAGCTCTTGAAGGCCCGGTTCATCCAGAAGGTAAACTATCCCGAGTGGTTGTCAAATGTAGTAATGGTAAAGAAGTCGAACGGGACTTGGAGGATTTGTATTGATTTTACCGATCTCAACAAGGCTTGCCCCAAGGATCCCTTTCCTCTTCCGAGTATTGACACTCTGATTGATGCCACCTCGGGACATGAACTCCTCAGCTTCATGGATGCCTTCTCAGGCTACAACCAGATCCGGATGTTCCCCCCGGATATTCCGAAGACATCATTCGTGACCGATCAAGGCCTCTATTGCTACAGGGTCATGCCTTTCGGCCTGAAGAACGCAGGAGCAACATACCAACGCCTCGTCAACAAGGTTTTCCAAGCTCAAATCGGCCGAAACATGGAGGTGTATGTTGACGACATGCTTGTGAAAAGCATCCGAGGTGTTGATCATGTGACCGACCTCCAAGAAGCGTTTGACGTTCTGAGAAAGCACAGCATGAGACTCAATCCGAACAAGTGTGCGTTCGGTGTCTCGTCAGGGAAGTTCCTCGGCTTCATGGTTAGCCAACGAGAAATTGAAGCAAACCCTGAGAAAATCAAGGCCATATTAGACATGGCCCCTCCCAAAAATGTTAAGAAAGTTCAGAGATTAACAGGCCGCTTAGCCGCCATAGGGCGCTTTCTCTCGAAGTCCGGGGAGAAATGCCTTCCTTTCTTCAAGGCCCTCAGGGGGACTAAAGGTTTTGAATGTGGGCAGCAGCAACAGGAGTCCTTCGACCAGCTCAAGGCTTACCTCGTCAATCCCCCTCTCCTCAGCAAACCAATCCCTGGTGAACCCCTCTACCTCTACCTGGCAGCCTACGAGCAGACCCTCAGTGCAGTTTTAGTGAGGGAAGAAGACCGGGCTCAGAAGCCCATCTACTATGTGAGCAAGGTGCTTCGGGGGACGCCGAGCTCCGATACCCGAAGATAGAAAAGATGGCTTATGCCCTGGTGATGGCCGCGAGAAAGCTTCGCCCGTACTTTCAGTCCCACTCGGTGGTCGTTCTTACCGACCAGCCGCTGAAGCAAGTCCTCCACAAGCCGGAGACCTCGGGTTGCCTTATGAAGTGGTCTATCGAGCTGAGCCAGCACGATATAACTTATCAGCCTCGGACCACGATCAAGGCTCAGGCATTAGCTGAATTCATAGTTGAGAGTACTATCTCTGAGTCCAGCCAAACAGTGAAGGGACCACCCGTCTGGTCGGTTTATGTTGACGGATCCTCCTGCAATGAGGGAAGCGGGGCAGGGGTCATTCTGGCGGGCCCAGATGACTTCATCCTCCAATACTCCCTCCGCATCAATTTCAAGGCCTCAAACAACGAGGCAGAATACGAAGTGCTCATAGCCGGCCTTGGGATGGCTCGAAATGCAGGGGCCCAACGCCTCCGGATCTTCAGCGACTCTCAGCTAGTCGTGAATCAAGTTCTCGGCGAGTATGAAGCACGTGATGACAGGATGGTTAAATACTTGGCCAAAGTCAAGAGCCTCATGGCACTGTTTGAAGAAGCCCTCATCCAAAGAATCCCCCGAGAAAAAAATGCTCAGGCCGACGCCCTCTCCAAACTAGCCTCCTCCTCCCTTCAAGGTCTCGAGCAGATCGTTTTGATAGAAGTCCTTCTGAAGCCAAGCATAGAGGACGAAACTCTCGACTCCATAGAGACATTGCATGTCCTGCTCGAAGACAATTGGATGAAACCCCTCATCGAATTTTAAGGGATGGACTCCTCCCCGAGGATCTCAAGGAAGCTCGAAGAGTAAGAACCCGAGCCGAGCGTTACACACTGATCGGAGACATCCTATACAAATGCTCCTTCACACAGGTCGACGGCAGGTCGTACCTGAGATGCCTCTCCCCCGGGCAAGCCGAATACGCCCTGTAAGAACTTCACGAGGGCATCGGCGGAGCACATTCGGGTTCCAGAGCCCTAGCACGCAAAGTATTGAACTACGGATATTTCTGGTCCACTCTCCTACGAGACGCCGAACGACATGTTCGGCAATGCAACTTCTGTCAGAAGTACTCCGACATCCGACGCCTCCCACAAGCTCCACTCACTTCCCTATCAAGTCCGATCCCCTTTGCGATGTGGGGGATGGATTTACTAGGGCCATTTCTGCCAACTCCCGGATAGTTCAAGTTCTTAGTCATGGCAATCAACTATTTTTCGAAATGGATAGAGGCCGAGCCCCTGGCCACGATCACCGAGAACAAGGTCATTCAGTTCTTCTGGAAGAGCGTGATCTGCCGATTTGGCGTCCCCAGGGTCCTAATAACAGACAACGGAACACAGTTCACCGGCGCTGCCTTTCGAGCTCTATGCGAAGACCTTGCCATCCAGCACCGGTTCTCCTCCGTCTCTCACCCCCAGTCAAATGGCCAAGCCGAAAATGCTAACCGACAGATCCTCTCCGGTATTAAGAAGTGGTTAGAAAAGTGCTCCAAAGGCTTATGGGTCGATCAGCTTCCCAACGTGCTGTGGAACTACCGCACCACAAAACGGACCCCCACAAGAGAGAGCCCATTTAATCTCACCTATGGGTCCGAGGCCATCATCCCCCTAGAAGTCGGAATACCCTCTCCTCGTCTACTAGCTTATTAAGAAGAGCAAAACGCCAGAGACCTCCGAGCCAGTCTTGACCTGATAGACGAAATCCGAGAAAGAGCTGCCATTCGTCAACAAAGCTACCGAAGAAGGATCGAGTTAGCATACAACAAAAGAGTCCGCCCACGGACCTCAAAGAAGGGGACCTGGTCCTCGGAAAGTTGGCCATCTCATTCCCAGGTCAGAAAAGCAAATTGGCTCCAAATTGGGAAGGACCTTACAAGATCTCCAAAGTAATTCGCCCCGGCACGTACAGACTAGAAGATCTCGAAGGCAGGGAGATCCCCAGGACTTGGAATGCCAACCATCTCTTAAAGTACCAAGGGAGAGCACCAACGCCTCTCTAAGTACTTCGAGATGTCAATACCGTTCCTCTCCTATTACTTGAAATGATTTTCTTTCATTTTTTTCTTGTAATAACGGCTAGCAACTTTAGAAGCAGCCGACTATTAGTCATTAATAAAGAAAGTTTTTTCATATTTTACTATTGTTTACACCTCTCTGCTTTCAACTCTTCACTCCAACACTGGTTCGGAGTCCAACACTTGGCGCGATTCTACTTTGCAAGTTCGCTCCTAAGCAAGCTAGAAGTAGTTCGCCATTCGGAATTGCTCCCAAAACTGTTGAACTAATCTAACGATGGTTCGGAGTCCAACACTTGGCTCGATTCTACTTCGCAGGTTCACTCCTAAGCGAGCTAGAAGTAGTTCGCCATTCGGAATTGCTCCCACAACTGTTGAACTAATCTAACGATGGTTCGGAGTCCAACACTTGGCTCGATTCTACTTCGCAAGTTCGCTCCTAAGCGAGCTAGAAGTAGTTCGCCATTCGAAATTGCTCCCACAACTGTTGAACTAATCTAACGATGGTTCGGAGTCCAACACTTGGCTCGATTCTACTTCGCAAGTTCGCTCCTAAGCGAGCTAGAAGTAGTTCGCCATTCGGAATTGCTCCCACAACTGTTGAACTAATCTAACGATGATTCGGAGTCCAACACTTGGCTCGATTCTACTTCGCAAGTTCGCTCCTAAGCGAGCTAGAAGTAGTTCGCCATTCGGAATTGATCCCACAACTGTTGAACTAATCTAACGATGGTTCGGAGTCCAACACTTGGCTCGATTCTACTTCGTAAGTTCGCTCCTAAGCGAGCTAGAAGTAGTTCGCCATTCGGAATTGCTCCCACAACCATTGAACTAATCTAACGATGGTTCGGAGTCCAACACTTGGCTCGATTCTACTTCGCAAGTTCGCTCCTAAGTGGAAAAGTGAAAGTGAAAGTTACAGTACAAAGCGACTTTTCCATACAGCAAGATTACAAGGCATTGAAAAGTGAAAGTTACAATGCCGACTTATTACACTTAGGCTAAAATACAAAAGCTACCAGAAACGAGGTCTTCAGCGCTTCCTTGGCGTCGGGGCGTTCCGCTTCAAAGACACTCGAGGGCGACGACGCTTATCTCCGGAGCTCGACCCCAACCCGGCAAATTGAGACGAATCCTCGGCACCGCTCCTAACAGCAGCTCCGACGGATGCTCCGCTCGACGAAATTGCCACAGAGCTTTGCGCGTCCCCTGGACTAGGATGGCCGATGCGCTGACGGGTCGCCATCTCGTAAAACGTAATGCCCCGATCACTTTCCGCGCGAGTGCACGAAGTGCTCCTGACGTTGATTGGCCCCGAGCGCGGTTTTAGGAGAGCGACCTCCGCCTCTAACTCGGAGATCTGCTCCCTCAAAGAGTCGTCCTTTACGTCGATCTCGAAGCGAGGGGGTATCGCGGAGTCTGGCACACCCGAACGACTGGCTATCAGACGACGAAAGTGAGTGACTTCGATGCTTTTGTCAACCGTAGCCCTCTTCAGCGCGTCGACTTCGGCCGTCAGCTCGTCCCGTTCAGCTGTCAGCTGGGCCACCTCGGCCGTCAAGCCCTCTCCCTCCGTCCGAAGCTCCGTCTCTACAGTCTGCAGATGGCGGATCTCGAAAAGCAGGTCTTCCCTCTCCGCCGTTATTTTAGACAAATTTTGCCGAATGCACTGAATCCGAACCTGTTGCTGAAAGCGGTCGGCAAATATTCATCCTCTCCTGCGGGAGTCATCTCGGCGATCCTGCTCTCCAGACGCCGGATCTCGATGTCTCGATGACCGAGGACGAGCTGAAGATGGTTCCGTTCGCTTTCGGCTCGGCGCAATCCGAGCTCAACTTCATAGAGCCGCTCTCGGCACCTCGCCAGGCACAGCCTCATCGCCCCTAAGCCAGCCTCGGCTCGAGCTTTGTCATCCGAGCGAGCGGGCTCGACGTCTTGAGCAACCACCATGAGCTGAAAAGAAATCGAGAAAAACAACAAGATTTCAAACACAGCCGTAGTCTAACACTTCAGAAGTTTTCAAACAAGCTTTCGACAGTTGATGAGAAAAGACAAAGACACAGAGTCGGACTCCAACACTTCAAAAAAATTTCATTCATTTCAAAAACAGCGGTGGCCAGTCCGCTATTAGGCGTTACATTTCAAAAATAAAGAAAAACAAAAACAGAAGAAAAGAATAGCGGAGTCAAGGCGCGACCTCTTTCCCCGGGCGGCGAGAGCGAGTGGGGGTCGACTTCTCCGAGGGGGACACCACCGCCAACGGGGTAACCACGGTGCTGGGGACCTCATCGGTGACTTCAACCTCAGTCTCGGCTTCGTCCTCCCCTTCTTCATCTTCCCCCTCTGATTCGGGGTCGAATCCCTCGACGTGGCCCGGGAACAGCCTCCATCCCGAGACGTCCACTTCAGGGTACTCCTTCGACACCCGGGCGATGGCTTCGGCATAAGCCTTGGCCATGTCCTGGGCGAGGTACCCTTGCGCCTTTGCCAAGGTCGCGTCCTCTGCCGCCTTCACTGCCGCCACCTTAGCCTCCTCGGCTTCGGCCAACTGCTTGGCCGCCCCATCCTTCTGACGAAGAAGGTTACCCTCGAGCCTCGCCACCTCGGCCTCGAGGTGTTCGATCCTCGCCGCCCTCCCTTCGTGCTCGACGCGAAGCTTTTCGAGCTCGTTCGACATCCGAGCCTTCTCGTTCCGAGCCTGGTCGGACTCCTGCTTCAGCTCCTTCTCAAGAGCTGTCAGCCTCTCGGTGAGGTGTCCGAAGTGGACGATGATCTGCGACAAAAAAGAAAAAAAAGAGAGGACTGAAAGAGTTCGAAAAATTATGGCTAAAGAAATTCAACAACCACAAAAATCCAACACTTACCGAAACCACCGAACGAGCAATCTAGATGACATCGTCGCCCTCTTGTCCGGCCTCCATGGCGGCTCGGTCCTTCGGCGTGCCGAGGTGCTTGACGGCCTACATGCTCGCCAATGTGTTGCCGAGGAACCCATCGTGCTTCCGGACTTGTAGTCCGGAATGTGGATCCTCTTATGCTCCTCCGTCAGGAGCTCCTCGGCTACCACCGTCAGTGGCGGCGTCATCATTCTGAGAGCTGCGGCGATAGGGAACTCGCTGACCCTTGCCGATGTCGAGGTCCCGGCACCGCCGACGACCGGGCTGTCGAGGGTCACCACCTCCTCGACCGATGCAGCGATCCTCGGAGCCTTTGGGGTCGGCAACTTGGTCGCGACCCTCTTGCGCTTCTTCGGCGCCTTGCTGGCAAGGCCTGCCCTTAAAGCTAGCACCGCGTCGTAGTCCATTGCCTCTGCATTAAAGACAAATTTCATCAGAACAACGGAACTAGAGCAAAATAAGATACGAAAAACAAAACAAATAGAGGTCGCGTACTAGGATCTACACGGCAGAGCCCTCCCTTGTACAGTACGTCCTTAGTCAGCTCCCTCCAATCGTACTTCGACCGGTCGAGGAGAGTCCGGACTGCCTCTTCTTCTTCAACGCGAAGCTTCGGCAGCGCCCTCACCCTCTTCGACACCCCTTCCACCCAACCGGAGGGGATCGGTCAGGCCTCCGGACTCCGTACTATCATAAACTTCTCCCGCCAATGCTTGATGGAGTCGGGGCATATGATGAGCCTGTCGCCGTGCCTCGGGGCCAAATAATATCGGTACTCCGACTTGTTCCCTTGATGTAGCCGATAGAGTGTCCGAAGCACGTTCAGCTGCGGCTCGATCCCTGCGGCTTGACAGTGAAGTACAAAGCCATTTATCACTCTCCATGCGTTCGACATGAGTTGGATGGGGCTGACCCCGAACCAACCCAGCACAGTGACAGCGAACGTATGGAGAGGCAGCCGAGCTCCGGCGATGAAGGCGTCGACCGGCCAGCAACACATGGTCACTGACAGCGGCGAGTTGGCCCTAACACCGGGGCCCGGCAACATGAGCTCGTACTCATCCGGGATCTGGAAACAGTCCCGAATCACTCCCAAGTCCTCCTCGCGAAGGATCGACGCCTTCTCGTCCGCCTCTGTCGTCTCCCTCGCTGCGTTCTCCTCGAAAGACCTCCCCCTCCCGTGAACAATCCTCTAGGCTTGATCCTCCGGAAGCTCCCGAACTCTGTGAAGCCCGGTCAGCGGCCCCGGCAGTCTTCCGAACTCCCCCATGCGCTTCGGATCCTCCACAATCGAATCCTTGCCGAACACCTTCTTGCCCTTGGTGGGAGTTGAACCTTCGACGTCTTCGAGGGAGGGCTCGGACCAAGAGATCGACTTGGAGACAGAAGCAAGAGACATAGTTGTATAAGTATAAGTTACCTTGAAAGGTTAGCTGCCAGAAAACTTCGCCGGAAAACGAACGTCGACCACCGGGAGTACTCGCTTAAACACAAAAGATTGCCTGAGCAAAAGAGAGGAGAAGTGAGAAATGAGAGTGGGGGTTGGGGTTTTATAGAGAAGGGCGCGCTAAACGAGGATAATGGGCTTGTACTACCGGCCCATTCGCACAAAACGACAATAGCGACCTCAATCGTCGCCTTGTTTACCACGCCTGGCCGTACACCGCATTAATTACTGTCCCATATGACAGAAGCTCAGAAGTCACTGCATTAAATGAACATCTCATCAGTCAGAGCTGTCAGAAGTTCAGAGGGCGCGCAGAGGCTACAAACTCCTACGCCAAAAAACGACAAGTTACGGACCTCGGCACCAGCTGCCGAGCGCTCTTGACACCGACCCAGTTACGGGAAAAATTTGGTGTTCGGCACCAGCTGTCGGGCGCTCTTGCCACCGACCCAGTTACAGGGAAAATTTGGGGTTCGGCACCAGCTGCCGAGCTCTCTTGACACCGACCCAGTTACGGGAAAAAACTGGGGTTCGGCACCAGCTGCCGAGCGCTCTTGACACTGACCCAGTTACGGGGAAAATTTGGTGTTCGGCACCAGCTGCCGAGCGCTCTTACCACCGACCTAGTTACAGGGAAAATTTGGGGTTCGGCACCAGCTACCGAGCTCTCTTGACACCGACCCAGTTACGGGAAAAACTGGGGTTCGGCACCAGCTGCCGAGCTCTCTTGACACCGACCCAGTTACGGGAAAAATTTGGGGTTCGGCACCAGCTGCCAAGCGCTCTTGCCACCGACCCCGTTATGGGGGAAAAACTGGACCTCGGCACTAGCTGCCGAGCGCTCTTGACACCGACCCATTTACGGGGGAAAATTGGTCCTCGGCACCACATGCCGAGCGCTCTTGGCACCGACCCCGTTATAGGGGAAAATTTGGACCTCGGACCTCGCCAGCACTCACGACCGAGCCGAGGTCCTCCTCCTCTTAGGAAAGAGGCACCGAACCACCTACAGACCTCGGTCCCCCGGCCAGCGAGCTCTGGAAGGGGTCGGAAGTGTGATACAAGCATGCATGCCCCTCAACGACGGAAAATGGTCGAGCCACTGCACCAAGAGATCGCAGAAAAACAATTAAAAATTCGGAGGGATGAGGAAGAACTCCTGAAAAGCGGTTGTAGGCTTGGGAAGCATCTTCTAGTTCCCAAACAAGCAATTGTTGCCAAGAACAATCTTCTAAGACCCCCGAACGACGAATTGACGCTTCGTGAAGATAAGAGGATATTCCTGCAAGAACACCACATGACCATGAGAGCTCATGAGCAACTCAGAGTCCAATCCACTTGAAAAATTACCTCACTACCCCCTTTGAGATTCAAAACCCTCCATTTGGACTCCGATACAACTCCACTAGCCATTAAAACAGTTGAACTACTTCTCAAAGGCTGATCAAACTCAGTCTTTAGGAGTGGGGGACTCGTGATATGGCTAAAAATGGGGTTAAATCGGAATCGTCCAAATTGGGCGGGAATCTTGAAGTCCAGGGGTAAAACGGTAATTTTACATACCAATGGATCTGAGATGGGTACTGGATCTTCTCATCAAAGATCCAATAATCCACGAACAGATCCACTTTAATCGGGTAAGGGTTTCAACCAGCAAGAAAGCCCGATCCAGAGGGATAGAATTAGGGTTTCCGATTAGATCCTAATCAACGGCCTTGATTCATGCCTATCCCTCCACTGGGAATTAGGGATCACATTCCTAATATGTTTACAAGGAGAATATTCCTTATCAGATCAGGGAGATTACATTCCTAATCCAGTCCCTAAGACGCCTATAAATACCCCCCATCCATCTCCATTAAGAGGTAATCAATCTTTCTCCAGTCTTTACGCTCTTTCATAATCTTCCTAGATTACTGACTTGAGCGTCGGAGGGTGTGTCGCCGGGAACAACCCCGGTGTCTCGTACTTTTTGCAGGTGTACGGCAGGAGTGACGATCAAACTCCGACGGAACAGGTATACAGGTTTACTATTCAGTTTCCCTAAGAATCCACAAATACTATCTGTTTGCCCCCACACCAAATTTAGCGACAACAGAACATGTGTATGCAAGACATATAAACCTAACAATCTCCACCTTGGATTGCATACTCATTAATCCACACCTATGTGATTTAAACTCTTCTAGACTCTTTCATCACCGCTTTATAAACAGCCTGTTTCTATGGCTTCTTCTGCTCGTTGAATCTACCTCCACCTATTTTCCTCCAATCATATGCCCCCTTCAAGGGCATACCCCAGTAGATGTCATCATGAAGGTGTCACCCTCCACACGAACTCTACCTACCCCAAGGCTCTCTCCACCTTCCAACGGTATTCGAACGTTGCAATCTCACTTCAGTGAATCTAGTGATGGTGTACTAGATGATGTTTTAGGAACAATGGACTTCCAAACACTTGGTCGAGCATTCCGGCTCCTACAAAGCTGCAGAGGTTGTGCTGCCGTCTGTACGGCCTATTGTAGACTTGTAAGTAGAAAGCATCTTCCTCTCAGAGCAAATATAAAAAGAACTCCCCGAATCAAGATTCTAACTCGAATCCACATCTAACCAACTTGAAACAAGAAGACATAAATCAAAATTACCAGATTCACCTTGAATCAGTAGCATTGGCTATGTTGGCTTAATCACCTCCTATATTAGCACCTTTTTGACTCAGTCACTTGCGACAATTGCTCAGCAATGATGGCAATGGATCATACCCTTGTGTGTCATATCCCTTCCAATTGAAGTATCACAATCGACCACCAAACAAACTGCAGAAATAGACCCCCCCCCCCTTTATGAATCTCCTTTCTTAGTTCATCTTCTTTCAAAACCTTAATCACCCCGGCTACTGTAAGTATCTCCTTGGCAAATTTCTCGTGTAGCATGGTAGTCATATTTGAGTCTCGCTCATAGACTCGTCACACTTTTCTCCTCAAGAATATTTCACTTGACTTTGTCCGTCAATTGCAACTGGATTAAAAATCAAGGCCTTCAAACAAATCTCATCTCGCTTCTCCTGCTTCATGTCGGTTGACTTCATTTCTTCTAGGACAAGGTGCAAGTCCTTCTGAACCAATACATAGTATATATCCACCTTCCATAGATTGAAGTTGATCTTACCGTCAAACTGCTTGGTATTTATCTTTTGATCTGTCATCTTCTCCAAGGAACTTAAACAAATTCATGAACCTGATGCTTTGTACCACTTGTTAAGGAAATATTTCTCTAGAGGATCTTGTTGAGTCTTCGATACGATCAATACAAACCATCAAGCAAATACTAGATCATACCTATCACACAAAGCACACAAGATCTATCCCGATTGGGGCTTTCGCCTTAATCCGGGGGAGGAAGAACTGAGATATTATTCAACTAGAGAAGATACAAGAATATTACAATTCTCACCACAATCCTCTCTCAAGCCTAACTGGAACTAATTGCTATTTACAATAGAGAATTTCTCACTTCTCAGATGAAGTACTCTCTTCTTCTATTCGGCACTCAATAGAATCATAACGCTCTTTGAGCTGTTACATTGATTATATAGAGATCTAAAGAAACCTTAGTTTGATACACTTGATACATTAACAACTTGATGCTGAAGAGATAACCATGCGTTGAGAAACGTACGATTTAACTTGAAGACAAAGTTGGCCTTCACATGAACCCCCAAGACCCGACCCAACTGCATCAGTCACACACTACCCATGATTGCGGTCGACCGCAATCATCAAGATACAAACCTGAGGCAGAGACAATCGACTGTCCCCTTCTCTATTGCCGTTGCTACTAGCTGGCTGTTTCTTTTCTCCTTCTTCAATCTTAGCTCTAATCATCTCATCGCTTCATCGTCTTTTTCATCGAACATGTGTATGCAAGACATATAAACCAAACAGGTTTGAGTGGTGATACGGATCTCGAGTTGGGGTTATCAGGTTCAGGTTGGAACTTGGAAGTGAGATAATGGAAGGAACATGATAACAAATTTGAGTTGGAATAAAGACACTGAAGAAGCGTTGTTATTGGATTCTAGTCACAAGAAAGAAGATAGTGAAAAATAGAACATAAAATGAGGGTTAAGATCTAAGTGCTTGAATTGGGATAGGATTCCAGAAGGTGAAAGATAGAGAGAGAAGAAAGTGTGTATAGGTTTGGAGCTTTTTTTCTACAATTAATTGGATTTGGGTTTACGTTTGGGTTTGGGTTTAGGTTTGGATTTGGATTGAATTCAAATTCGAATTATGGAACAAGTATATGGTTGACATTTACCATATATCCCATAATTTTAATGCGGTTAGTTCGGCATTGGTGAAATGCTAAAGAAGGAAACTTTCAGTGAAAGAATAAAATCTTTCACTAAAAATTTGTTAGGGTTGTATGTGAGAGTATTGGTTGTGAATGTGAGAGAGAGGAGAAGGTATGCTCTTCACTGCTCTCTCTTTGGTGGTGAATTGTGGGTGAGAAAGGGAGAGGGAGGAGAAAGGAAGATTGGGTCTACGTTTTGGGTCTGCGTGAGAGTGTGGAAAAGATCTGGAAGACGAAAGTGATTCCTGGCTACTCTTCTTAGAGGGGACAGGCAGTGTGAGTGAGCGGGCAGTAGCTGATGCAGCAGGGCTGTGGGGGTTGGACCCGACGACGGGGTCCCCCTACCGCCAACGACTTCAATGATGCACATTATTCCTTCGTGGGAGAGGCGTTTCCACTATTAGCGAGCGTTTCAAATTTTGAAATGGTTGGGCACCAAAAATCCCACGCGATTCACTTCAGGTGGGTGTGCGCGTACCACGGGTGCGACGCACGAAGCTAGAATGATGTACAAATATTTCTATTGGGTTAAACATTGTGACTGGGCCAAGAAAGGGTCCAATACAATATTAAAGGAAATTCATTTGGGCCTAGATGGGGTTCAGTATAATTTTTAGATTATTTTTTAGGCCAAAGAAGGAGTTTAGATTGTCCTCTCCTCTAGCGTGATATCCCAGAAATCACTTTGAAGAATGATTATGTTATCATGAAGATAGCTATTTTTCAGGTCAATGGCCCACCCTCCAGGGTTTTGTTGGAGGGAACACTTAGTGTTTGTACTGGTCATGTTGCTTTATGTTTTTTTTTTTTTGTCTACTATCCCACCCTCTCATGTTTAACTGGAGATTCTATATTTTATTTTATGTACTGTAAGTTGTATATTTGGCTCAATATTTTATATTTTTATTTTGTTAATTTCTTATTAATGGTAACTATATTTTACCTTTTTCTAAATAAAAAAAAATTCTTTAATGATACACGATGCAAAAGTTATTTTTTCATATTAAAAACATGTGACAACCTTCAAATATCATTAATATAAAAAATCTATATAATAAATTACAAAGAAAGCTATCAAGTGGCTCACAATCAATCCCCCCTAAAATTAAAGGCCAAGATCAAACCTCACAAAATATATTTTTCCTCCAAAATTTCAAACCCCAAAACCAAATTTTTCCCCCCAAAACTAAAAAACTTATTACTTTATTACTATTTCTCTCTTCTCTCTTCACTTTTTCATATTTCTCTCTTTCTCTCTCCCTATCTCTCTCTCTCATTCTTTCTCTCTCCCATTCTTTCTATATTTACTTAGAAATTTAGATTTTCAGAATTTTAATATTTTTTTTGCACATGTTATCTTTTCAGTTCCACGCTTAAAGTTCTCAGAATTTAGATTTTATACTCCCATTTATAATTATTTTTCAACATATACTAATAGAAACATGGACTTTTATTTACAACTAATTATTGTCATACTATTCAAACTTGAGCTACATAATTGTTGTTTCACTCTATAGACTTTTCGTATTTTCTATCGTTTCCACGTGCCAACGAGAAGTTGGGTAGAGAGAACTCAGGAGGGTTTAGTGAAATTTATCGTAAATCAAATACACTTACAATTCATGGTAAAGAGTAAAAAATACGAATGATGAGTTGACCTCTTCTTGACATGGACGGATGAACAATATCGTATCATATATCTCATCTCATGTCATATGCAATGAATGCCCTGAACTCAGCTATTGGACATTTGGACTCTTTCGGCTTCTCATCTTGCTCGTACAATAATCATAAGTTAAACTGAATTAATTTTCTTTAAAATAATTGATTATTTATTTATTTATTTATTTATTTATTTATTTATTTCAGAAAAATGAAAAAGTCAATAAAATGCACAATCTCACATGACTCTTGTCTCCATGACGATATTCCCTGGCTTGAATCCCTGGATCTGTAAATAATGAGACGAACAAGTTGTTTGATGGCTTAGTAGGGATGCTCTAGAATAGAATACAAATATATTTGATTTGATCCAGATTCGTCCAAAAATTTTGCAGATTCGGATATGAAAAACCCATATTCGACAGATTCAAATGTAGAATCGGATATTCAATTTTAGAAAAAGACAGATGCAGATGCGGATGCGAATACGGGTATAAATACATATATGTATAAAAACATATGGATATTCGCATCCGCATCCGCATAATATATTATTAATATATTTATTTATTTATTTATAATATTACATTATAAGTTCTACGTTAAGTAGTTAGCTATATGTACTTAAGGCCTACAGTTATATTCATCAAAAGTGTGTTTTTCACTTCACTAATTAGTAGTTAGCATTTTTTGAATTGTTTTTTTTTTTTGAGAAAAAGGTGGGATATTTTTTGAATTGTTGCGCTCGCCGACTTTAATTATTTCACTTTATTTGCTCTCTCAAATCAAAGTGAACCATCTTTCAAAAATTCTCCAAATTCCCAAATTCCCCTAATCTCCAATTCCGAATCTCCTACCAGTCTACCAGTGTCTTCTCTCAATCCTCCTCTCCAACATCCTCTCCGACCTCCTCAGACATCATCTCCAACATTTCTCTCTGACCTCCTATTCGACTGCATCTCCGACATTTCTCTTTGACCTCATCTTCAACCTGCTCTCCGATATCAGCTTTTAACTTTCAATTCTAAAAACTCTCAAAGCAGCTTCGCTCAACTTCTCAAGAACGCTTTCACCTCCCACAACTTTTATATGAGCTTTCATGGATGTTAAATATTTTTTTTCTTAACTTCTTTTGACATGTTGATTTCTTATTTGTAATTAGGGTGAAAGTCGATACTCATGTGTCATCCATATTTGATTTAATGATATACATATATCTGTTTAGGTTAAGAAAATATCATACTAAAAAGTATATATTTTACATCTGAATTCGTATTCGTATACGATAGACCATATCTGATTTGCATTTGTATCTGAAATTTGTGGATATGGATATGTTTTATTTTCCGAATCATATTCGTATCCGCAGTGTCGAACCTGAGCTTTTGAGACCTAAGGCGAACTCCAAAAATAGTGACCTCAAAGCTTAATGTTCATATAATTCTTTTTTCCATCAACAATGATACAATAGTATTATCAAAACAAAATTCAAGAAATTAAACAATAGACAAAATATATTATCCAAAATAATATGTCATAATCAAATATAATAAAACAGAAGATGTTTCAAACCAAAAAAAAGTAAACATCATGTTCTAGACTAATACATTAAAAAATCTAATAATGTTTGGGATAATTCATAATGATAATAATAAAAAAGAAAAAAAAAAATCCCTAGGCCACCAAAAGCTTCCTCAATGGCATCACATAGTCACTTAAATATTACTCGCCTTGGAGGCGAAAATATTGATTAAGTTTGCCTAATCAGCTTTCTTAACCATTTTTTTCCCGATGGATAACATATAGCATAAGATGTTTCTTCTTCATGGCTGATCTTTACACATTTCTGAGTTTATTATGGTGGTTTTTTGTGTTGTTGAATAATGGGTATCAAGTGGAGTAGCAGAGTATATTCTCAGTTAGCTTTGTTAAACCATACATGTAGTCTTGGCATATTTCATCTATATTCCGTAGAAGTTCTAATGGCCATTAAGATGAAAATGATCAGAACCTAACCTTAAAACTGAAACTGCATATGGAAGACAAGTCTTCAAAATTCAAACCCAATTCAAATAACAAAATTTAATACGCAATTTTGGGTGTATCTTACGTTCCATATAATCCAGGCATGTAAACACATACACTAGTAAAAAAACCATCCAGGTCAAACATATGCCCTCGTCATCATTAATTTTCCTAGCTTATGACCAGACAAAAAATCCAGTATTATGTTGATTAATCCAGTATTATGTTCATTCTTAGTTTGGTGTGCACAAAACGTGCTCATTAATTCTAATAAGTTTAAAGTTAGTTGTTTAGATTTTCAGGATCAAATAAGAAGAGTAATTTCAACAAATATCAACAAGAGATCCAACAGAAATTCAGGAATATTCAAACAAAGAATGTAATAAAGATAGATGGCAAACACAAGCAAAAGAGAAACATATTCAAAAAAAGTTTTTGATTAATTGGTCTACAAGCAAAAAAGGAAGATATCAAGACCTGAATTTTTCCTTCTTTTTTCGTGAGATTTTAATTGTATAAGATTGATTAAAGATTGATTAGTTTATGGAAAGAAAACATAGTGGATTCGGAATATACAGCGCGATACCAGTCGACCGCATCGCAGTCAACCGCAACCTTGAGTTGTTTGAGAAGCGGTCGACCTTTCACCTCTCTACTTTACGTCAGAGAGCTGAACGGTCGACCGCACCAATATGCCGGTCGACCGCACTTTGCGCTGTACATATTCTTGGAAAGTATCGTTTCTATTTTTGATCGATACACTTTCCCGTCTACTTATATTGGACAAATCCACTGTGTGTTTTTAATTGGACCTCTTCTGAAAAATTCTGAACTAATCTTTCGATAATCAATCCGAGTGTGAGCGATAATTTTTCTGTATTCTTCAGTCTGGATCATTAACAATCTTGAGTTTTGGTTTTTCTTTCTTTTCCACTTCGATGAGATTGACGGGACTTGTATTGAAAGTCCTGTGGGTGTAATAGGTCTCTCGGCCTGAATTTGAGAATCACTGTACAAAGAGTTTTAAGTATAGTGGAACGCTTGTGGCGGAGAGTTGCTATAAGTAGGTGGTGTGGACGTAGACCTAAGGGTCGAACCACGTTATATCGCCGTGTCATCTGTGTTTACTGCTCTTAACTCTTTTACTTACCTTGCACTTTATTTTATTAATTTTTAATTCTGCACAATCACCCTATTCCCCCTCCCCCCCCCCCCCCCCCCCCCCTTAGGGTGATTTACAGTGGTATCAGAGTGAGCTGCTTATCAAAAAGCTTAAAAGCTTAAGCAAAAGATCAAATGGCCGAAATCCCTCCTCCCGATAACTTGTACCCATCGGAGCCTTTTATCTCCAATGGGACAAGCCTTACACGATCACAATTTTTTGATGAAAAATACAATGACGTCTGGAAAGTTAGTATGTCTCATTTTTTACAAATATTCGGAGAAGAAGTATGGAATGTGAGTATCAATAAAACAGAAATTCCAGTTAGTGACAGGAAGGCATTCTTCATAAAAGCAGAGTTGGCCCTCAAGACAGCAAATTCCAAAGCCATGACGGCTCTCTATGCAAGGTTGAATAATGAAGAACTAATGCGATGCGGGCGTAACTGCAAAATAGCATACAAGCTCTGGAACAACATGCTGAAGCGGCATGAAGGAACCGCTTCTGAGGTAAAAGCTAAAGTTAATTTATATTTCTATAAGTTTGATGTGTTTTGCATGTTGCCAGGGGAAAATATGGATCAAATGCTTGCCTTCTTCGATATCATTGCCCACGAACTTGAGAGCTTAGGTAAGGGGCTAGATGATGACCGAAAGGTCGAAAAGCTAATAAGTTGTCTCACGCCAGAATGGGATGTAAAGGCCGCTGCAATGAGGGAGACTCTTGAAGAGAAGGGATTCGACTACTGCACATTCCAAGGAAAGCTGAAGACATACGAGATGAAAATGTCGGAGACCAAAAAGATACAAAACAAGACATCAGAATTGAACCAAAGACCGAAGAGAAGACCATTGCACTAAAAGCAAAAAAATCCCGACCATCAAAAGCAGATTCAGATCGTGAGGAGTCAGACGAGGACATTTCTCTATTGACAAAACAATTTCGTAAGTACCTCAAACATAAGAAATATGGCAGGTACCAAGGAGAAAGATAGATGGATAAAGATGATGTGTGCTATAAGTGGAAGAAGCCTGGACACATTCGTACAAATTGTCCCATCTCACAAGACAGGAACAAAGACTACTACCGCTCAAACCCAAGTCTGAAAAAGAAGGCTCTAAAGGCAACATGGTTAGATTCCGATTCAAGTGAGGGAGAGCAAGGCTACGACGACGTCGGCTTCATGGCTCTTGGGTATGGTGAGGTGCAATCACCATCTCAAGAAGAGATAATCGAAGAACCCACTTATGATGAACTAGTAGACATGTGTAATGGTTTGAAAGACTATGCTGAGAAATTAAGTCGTGAAATCAGGTAATATAAACAAATTTCAAATGATACTCATGACTCTTGTATTACAAAAAATCAAAAACTGAAAAAAAAGAATGTCTTGATCTTGAAAAAATTTGAGTCATTTAGAAAAGATCATGATGTATTGCTAGAGGAAAATGAAATCTTAAAACAACAAATTCGTGAATCTTTAGAAACGCATGATGACCACTTAAGAGAAATTCATGAGAAATCTGTTTATATAGCCAAACTCACAGATAATTTAAAAGAATATAAAAAGAAATTTGATGAGGTAGTGGAAGGATGTAATGAAGCTCTTGAACAAAATAGGATTCTTGATGCTACACTAGACACTCTTCGTTGGAACACAAAAGACGATGAGATGACTAGGAAAAAATTATGTAAAAGAGTAACTGAGTTTGAAAAGATTGTTGAAAAATATGAAGGGCCCAGTTACCTTATTACAAAAAATTCGAGATCTTATCATGATAATCGAGGACTTGGTTACGAAGAGCCAATACACCATCAAAAAATGTAAATCATCATGTCCTACACACTTGCACAAACTCCAACAAAATCATAAACCAATCCAAAGCTATGCAAGTGTGCATGACTCAAGACATAATCGTATCACATGTCATTGTTGTTGTAGACTAGGGCACATTTCTTTTAATTATCTATTAAAAATGAATACTAATTCTGTGTGGGTAAGAAAGGATGTAAATGCAGGTTCAAAATAAACTTGGGCACGCAAAATTATACCTACTAATCTTGGTGTAGGTACCTCAGCGTATCAAGACTAAATATCAGTGGTACCTTGATAGTGGATGTTCAAATCATATGACAGGTGAGAGAAAATATTTTGCATCACTATCAAGGGAAAAAGGAAAGGACATCATCTTTGGAGATAATAGCACGGGACAAACCATTGGTAAAGGTAAAATAAACTTTGGTTCCTTATGCTCCATTGAGGATGTTCTATTGGTAAGAGGTTTGAAACATAATTTAATTAGTGTCAGCCAATTATGTGATAAAGGCTATACAGTCACTTTTGATAAAAATTCATGCAATATACTAGATAGCAATAAATCTTGTTTACTTCTAGCTAACCAATGTAACAATGTCTATGTTATAAATTCTAATAAATTAGCACAGGAAAATATGAGGTGCTTTGTTGCAAGAAATGAGGATGGTTGATTATGGCATAGAAGACTTGGACACACGGCTATGGACAATCTCAACAAACTCGTACCAATGAGCTTATAAGGTGAGTTCCTAAAATCAAATTTGAGAAAGATAAACCGTATGAGTCGTGCCAATTTGGTAAGCAAACTAAAAGTTCTCACAAACCCAAAAAAATGGTATCAACTTCTAGACCCCTCGAACTCTTGCACTTTGATCTTTTTGGACCATCACGGACACGTAGCAATGGAGGTGCACGATATGTTTTTGTAATTGTTGATGATTATAGTAAATTTACTTGGGTTGCCTTTTTGCCACAAAAAGATGACACATTGTATGTATTTCAAAAATTCTGTCGAAGAGTGGAAAATGAGAAAAGCCTCACCATTGTCACTATTCGTAGTGACCATGGTGGAGAATTTCAAAACGAACTCTTCACCTCATTTTGTGATAAAAAGTGAATAAAATATGAGTTCGCTTGTCCTCGCACTCCCTAACAAAATGGAGTTGTTGAAAGGAAAAATTTATCTCTTCAAGAAATGTCCCGAACCATACTTAGTGAAAAAGATTTACCTAAATCATTTTGGACAGACGCTGTCAATACAGCATGTTACACAATTAACCACGTAATCATTAGAAAATATTTTGAGAAAACTCCTTTTGAACTATATTATGGGAAAATTCCCAACTTAAGTTACTTTCACGTCTTCGGGTATTAAGTGTTTATTTTAAATACTCTTGATAATTTGGAAAAATTTAATCGTAAAAGTGATGAAGGTGTCTTCTTAGGAAATTCTCTTAGTAGCAAAGCATATCATGTATTTAATAAAAGAAGATGCACAGTTCAGGAATCTAATAATGTTATTTTTGTTGAAACTAATCCCTACATCAAAAAAATATTACATGTTGTTGATGATGATGAGACAGGTGTTCGGGTTGAAAAGAAACAGGTTCACGTTGAAGAAGACCCAAATATGAGATCAAAATCAAAAATCTCATCAAGATGAAGATGCATCCAAATCGCAAATAAAAGAGATGCCTCAGAACAAATTGATGTCATGGAAAATGAACATGTACAACATCAAATTTCCATAGGTGAAAGACGCCCCGTATGGAAAAACATGTCTAGCCATCCACCAACTCTTATACGAAGCGACATGTCAAAAGGGGTAACTACTCGCACACAATCTCAAATTTTCATGTATTTTTCCGCATTCGTTTCCATACTTGAACCTAAGAACATTAAGGAGGCCTTGCAAGATAATGACTGGATCATTGTCATGCAAGAAGAACTTAATCAATTCGAAAGGAATCAATATGGAGACTTGTTCCTAGACCTCATAATAGAACTATACTTGAAACTAAGTGGGTGTTTAGGAATAAGTTAGATGAATCCGAATCAATCACTTGAAATAAGGCCCGTCTTGTTGCACAAGGTTATAATCAACAAGAAGGTGTAGATTTTGATGAAACTTTTGCACCTGTTGCACGGCTTGAAGCCATTCGTATTTTACTTGCATTTGCTGCTTATATGGATTTTACTATCTTTCAAATGGATGTTAAAAATGCATTTTTAAATGGTTTTATTTCCGAAGAAGTTTATGTTGCACGACCACCGGGATTAACTGATCCCACACACCCAAACCATGTATTTCGTCTTGATAAAGCATTGCATGGTTTGAAGCAAGCCCCTCGTGCTTGGTATGAACGACTAAATTCATTTCTACTTCACATAGGTTTTTCTAAAGGAAAAGTAGACACTACACTATTTATAAAACATGTTTCTAAAGACATTTTAATCGTTCAAATATATGTTGATGATATTATATTTGGATCCACTAAAGAAAATTTTTGCAAGGAATTCTCAAAGCAAATGCAGGATGAATTCGAAATCTATACTATTATTAAGTAAAGCCCCATTTTGACTGCTTTTTACTATCATGTCCCCATATACATAAAAGGCTAAAAAATAATATAGGGTTAATTCTGTCAATTTTTGTCCATGATCCCTCCACAATCAGAGGTCAGAAATGTAATTTTCACTTCACATTTATCATGCCCTACGTACATATGAAAACAACTCTCCAACTTCTCATCAATTTAAAAAGTTGCTAATTTTTAAAACACCTCTTCAACTTCTTACCTTCCCCTCTCCAACTTCTTCCTCTCTTCAAATTCAACGACCAAATAATCCAAAATCAAATCACTCAAAAAAAAAAATTCCAAAAAATGTCATGTTCCCTCACTCTGCCAATCTCGCCGACGGCCTTTTCCCCCTCCTGCCTCCCCCTTCATCCCATCCGACGGCTCCCCTTCTTCCACGTCACCACTCAACTCCCCCTTCCAATCAACAACCTCCCGGTTCTTCACCCCCACCCGCTCCTCTTCCTCAATCAACCCATTTTCTCTTCTCAAGCGAAAGCGGTCCACAAAAATCACCCTTCCGATAATCGACGTCGCATTGGGATTCGTGCTGGTTGGATCGAACGGTCTGAACAAAGTCGAAAGGGATAATGTCAGGTGTTCCGTTTACAGCAGGAGAGGAAGGAAAAGAATGGAAATGGAGGACCGGGTTACCATCGATCTCGATGTTAACAACAACCCACAAAGGTTTAGTGTTTCTTGAAGCTTCATGCTTTTTTCCAAATTAATGTTCAAATTTTTTTATTCAAAAAAATTAAGGGCTATTTACTATTTTCAGGCATTCTTCTGCATTTTCGCCGGCCATGGTGGTACAAAAGCGGCTGAGTTCGCGTCGAAGAATATGGGAAAACACATTGTAGAAGAAATCATGAGAGGAGATGATAAATGTATTTTAGAAGCAGCAGTGGAAAAAGGGTATCTGAAGACAGATTCAGAGTTGTTGAAAAAAGAGGTTGCCAATGGAACTTGCTCTGTTCCTAGATATTAAATAAATTAATTAATTTTTTTAAAAAATGTGCATCCCACGTGCAGATTACTAGTGAACATGATGGGAGAACTAACTTATTTTTTTGGGCTTCAAAATACAACAAAGAAAGGATGACATCTTTATCAATCAATCCAAGTATGCAAAGGAATTAGTCAAAAAGTTTGGACTTGAAACTGCAAATGCTTACAAAATACCTATGGTCACTACCACCAAGCTTTCAAAAGATGAATCTAGTAATAATGTTGATATATCTACTTATCGAGGTATGATTGGTAGTTTACTCTATATTACTGCATCTCGTCCAGATATTATGTTTAGTGTTTGTCTATGTGCACGCTTTCAATCGTGTCCCAAAGAATCACATTTGGTTGCCGTTAAGCGTATCATTCGATATCTCAAAGGCACACCAAATGCTGGACTTTGGTATCCGAAAAATAGAAATTTTCTCTTGTAGGTTATTCTGATTATGCCGGTAGCTTAACCGATAGAAAGAGCACTAGCGGTACATGTTACTTCTTGGGAAACGGTATTGTCTCGTGGGCATCCAAGAAGCAAAACTCTGTCACTCTCTCTACTACTGAAGGTGAATATATCGCAGCAGGATCCTGCTGTGCACAGGTATTATGGATGAAATATACTCTCGAAGATTACAAGGTATTTTTTTGATCATATTCCAATAAAATGTGACAACACTAGCACTGTTCATATGACCAAAAATTCTGAACAACACAGTCACACAAAACACATTGATATTAGGTATCATTTTATTAAAGATCACTTTCAAAAGGGGGATATTTTACTTGAATATATTTCTACTGATTCACAACTTGCTAATATTTTTACAAAACCTTTAGATGAAAAACGATTTCATTTTTTGAAAAGAGAGCTAAATGTGATTGATATCTCAGCATGAAATTCCATTTTGCGGTCAACTGAATGGGCGACTGTACGCCTGTGAGGGTGTACGGTCGACTGGGCGGTCGACCGGTTTCCTCTCGGTTAAAATTGGTTTCACACATTATTTTCAAATTTTGATTTCTACTATTTGCGGTCGACCGGTTTGCCTTCTGTGATTTGTTGTGTATTTTTTTTTACAAAGGGGTGCGGTCAACCGGTATGCTCTCGGAAATCTTTTTTTTAAAATCATCTCTATTGCGACCGGTCTCCTCTTTGGTCTTCGATAAAAACTTTTTTTAAAAAAAGAAAACAATTTTTTTATTCCTGAAATTCAAATTTTTATTATACTTGTATTGGGGAGGATCTCAAATCTATGATATTATGAAGAGCTCTCACTGTATAGCAAAGAGTCTCACTATCAACGGTATCATATAAGAAGATTCTCTTCCACTTGTTTACAGTAACATTTCGTTCTTTTCAAACTCTATCCCTCCTGCCTATTTTGATTAATGAGTTTTATTCACTAGAATATTTTTTTAACATGCTTTCACTTTTCTTCTACTTAACTCCCTTTTGGTGTGTTCCAAAAAGGGGAGAATTTTTTTGGAATGTTTTCAAATAATTTATAATGATTCTATGACTGTTTTCAACTACAAATATTGTAGCGCCCCGAATTTCTAATAAGATATCTTAGAAAATACGTGGCACAATCCCAGCAATCCACTTCAATGTAATATTAAACACAACCAACACCACTAATTTTTCAACTTTTATTACAACAAACTTTTAAAAATCACAGCGGAATTCAAAACAACTCAAACAATATTTTCTGTCATTTACAACTCAAATTATCTCAAAACTGCTTTTACAAATTTACACAAAACTCTTATGAATCAATTTATCTCAAAAACCAACTCAAGCATCCAACCTCCAACTCTAAGCAACAACCTGCAACATATGAGGCTAGAGATGATCCCTAACCCCCAAAACTAAAGGGGTCAGCCATAACTGGTGTGAGTGACATAAAAACAAACAAGCAACATAAATGAACATACCTCATAAATTCTTAAACAACATGTACTAAATAAGAATATGGGAAGTAAGAAATGACAGGGAAACATGAAAACATCAAGTGGAACTAAACTAAGTGTCAGGTGTAGAAAACAGGAAAACCACATGCATAAAGCCAAGTCAAGAAAACACCAATTCTATATGCGGACTCTCTAATGCGTACTTGTCGAAGTCTATGCATCCCACTCTACATAGGTTCGGTGCAAGCCCTTAACGTCTTCTCTTCATAGGGTTCAATCCCCCGCTATGCAACTAATCTTATCACGATGACTACTACGAGATAAAGATAAATTGTGAGAATTAGCCCATGCCCGATAATTCCGGAGATAGATCCCACATCCCAGGTAATTTACCTGGATAATTCCGGAGATCATCCCACACCGAAACACTGACACATCATCACATGAATACCACATGTGCGTCGCCTCGACTCCGATAATTCCGGAGATCAATCCCACACCGCAAGTAATTACCTGGATAATTCCGGAGACATATCTCACATCGCAGGTAATTTACCTGGATAATTCCGGAGATAGATCCCACACCGCAAGTAAGTTACTTGGATAATTCCGGAGATTAAATCGCACATCTAAAGCCATACTGAGGTGCATAACTCATGTTCCCGTTCGTCATATCACCACTAGTGCCTGTCCTTATTATTTTGGGGTTACTTAATTACTCAACGAATCTCCTAGAGTGGTGTACCCCACCGGCCTAAACTCAAAACTGAATAACTGAAATGCCTCAACGGACCTCAACAAAATAACTCAACACCGGTATACTAGGGTCACGCACCTCTAGAGACTCAAACTCAATGTCTAAATCAAATTTCCACTAAACAAGTGGCTCAACTGAATATCTTAAATCAAATGGCTTAACTGAATATCTTAATATCAAATACTGAACTGAAGATCAAGTATAGACTGAATTATCTGAAAACCAATCATTCGAAATAATCCTTAAGTTTACAAACACTCATCAGCACCAGTCGACTTATACTGTAGTAAGTCGACTGTCCAGAGGACAAATATCCAAAATTTTACGAAAATAAATTAAGTCATGACAGTCGACTTGAAAGCCATCAGTCGACTTACCCGAGGTAAATTCCAAAGATTCTCAAGGAAACATTCTAAGTACATAAGTCGACTTAAAGAGGTCATGGTCGACTGTCCAGAAAGGACTGTAATAATTTTACAAAATAATTTCTCAGTGAACCAGTCGACTGCCTAAGAGCTAAGTCGACTGTCCAGAACGACTTTTCAAGGAAACTAAAATACAGTAGCAGGTTCGTACCAGTCGACTGTACAGTAGGCCAGTCGACTGTCGGCCTACAGTTTTTTTTTATAATTTAGATCTGAATACAAAATTAAACTGGAGTTTTCTAAAGATTCTTTGTTCATGAAATAATTCGTATTCAGGAAAAATAACAAATCTCAACAATTCCTCATTATGGATATATTACTCAAAACATCAAATATGTCAAAACTCAAGTTCTCATGTTCTAAATTACTAATTCTCACATTAGGGTTTCTCAATACTAAATTTCTTTCACAACTCTTAATAAAAATCTGATTTACAAATATAAGATCCAGTTGCTCATCATCCGATCAAAACCATACTCAAATCTTAACATGCATTTTAGCAATACAATTTCGTAAGTCAAGATCTACTCAATATTCTTAGATTCCACAAACATGATGCAAACAACGATCCTTGCATTGTTCCCATGCAAAATACTAAATAATATTCATGTCAAACAAACAATCATAACAATCGATCACATCAATCAAACCACCACACAAAGTTCATATCATTCATACAACAAGACAAAACAAAACAATTTCATATCACTCACCTTTGGATTGAGAAAATCCACGAAAAAGCCTTCCTTCTTGTTAGATCAAAACTTCCTCTTGCTCCACCAAAACAAATCACCAAAATTCTGTATTTTCAGTATTGACGGCTGGAGAAAAATCCTTTAAATATCCGGGAATAGGTTTAGGGTTTTACCCATTTTGCAAAATAATCCCTTCCAAAATACAACTTCACATATATAGGTCTAGTCTTGGAAATTCGTTCAAAATTCATTTAAATAAGGATTTAAAAGGAAAATATAATTCTAAATCTCAACCAATACTATTCAAAACGTTCAGGATTACATTTTTCATTTTAATCCCTAAAAATGTTAAATTTGCAAAAAGGTCCTTCTTTTCTCAAAATTTGCAAATAGTTCCAATTAATTTCAGAAAAATCTGAAAAAATACTAAATAAATCCCAAATATTAAATAATGATTTTTCATGAAGAAAACTTAACTTTTCAAACTTCTCAAAAGGTATTTGCACGTGTTTTGCACGTGTAAAAAGATAAATTTTTCTGAAAATATTTATTAATTCCTCAAAAATTCATTTAAATTCATTTTCAATTATTTAAAATAATATTTCGAAATACGGGGTCTACATCACTCCCTCCTTAGAAGAGTTCTGTCCTCAGAACTACTACTAATGAGTCCAAACCACATACCAACAAGGAAATAATATCTCGTAAATAGAACATAGTCCAAACAATTGCATACGACAACACAATCAAAATAGAAGGAATACAAATTACATCAATCAATGGTACAAACATTCAAAAGAATCACAATCACATAAAAGAAATACACTCATACAAAAAGCTCAGGGAAATCCTTCTGCATGCGATCCTCTGGCTCCCAAGTAGCCTCCTCGAACTGCTGATTCCTCCACAACACCTTGACCATAGGTATCACCTTGCTCCTAAGAACTTTCTCCCTACGATCAACGATCTCAACAGGCTGTTAACTCAAGTTCACCTGTAGATCTTCAGGAATCTCTACCAACTGATGATTCTGATCTGGCACATACTTTCTCATTAATGACACATGGAATACATCATGCACTTGTGCCAACTCCTCCGGAAGCTTCAATCTATATGCTGTCTTGCCAATCCGCTCCACGATCCTGTATGGCCCAATATACCTTGGCGCCAACTTGCCTCCCTTACCAAACCTGATCACTCCTTTGATCAGAGAAACCTTGAGGAAAACTACATCCCCAACCTCAAACTCCAAGTCTCTTCGTCGAGTATCAGCATAACTTTTCTGCCGACTCTGAGCCTCGATTAACCTCTTGCGAATCAGCTCAATCTGCTCCGATGTCTGCTGCACGATTTCAGGACCATACATCTGCCTCTCGCCAACCTCATACCAACAAACAGGTGTCCTGCACCTCCGCCCGTACAAAGCCTCATACGGTGTCATCCCGATACTCGCATGGTAACTGTTGTTATAAGCAAACTCAACCAATGCCAAGTATCTCTCCCAACTACCACCGAAATCCATAACACAAGCCCTCAACATATCTTCCAGCACTCGATTCACCCTCTCAGTCTGACCATCGGTCTGTGGATGAAAAGCGATACTGAAATCAGTTCTGGTGCCTAAAGCTGCTTGTAGGCTCTTCCAAAATCTTGAAGTGAACCTTGCATCTCTGTCGGATACAATCGACACAGGAACTCCATGAAGTCTCACAATTTCACCAATGTACAACTCAGCCAATTTCTCCATCGACCAAGTAATCTTTATGGCTAGAAAGTGAGCCGACTTAGTCAAACGGTCCACAACAACCCAAATCGAGTCATTGCCCTTCGAACTCCTCGGCAAATCCGTGATGAAATCCATACTGATATTCTCCCATTTCCACTCCGGAATGGGCAACGGCTGTAACAAACCTCCAGGTATCTGATTTTCTGCTTTGATCTGCTGACAAGTCAGACACCTTGCCACAAAATCTGCTACATCCCGCTTCATACCAGACCACCAAAAGTGTTGTTTGATGTCCCTGTACATCTTTGTGCCTCCTGGATGAACTGACAACAAGGTACTGTGTGCTTCCTGCAAGATACTATCTCTCAAATCTGCATTATCTGGAACACACAACCTCTTACCCAACCAAAGAATTCCATCTTGGACACGAAACTCTGATAGCCTGCCCTCTGAAACCTGTTGCAACATCTTCTGAATCTCTGAGTCTGATCTCTGACCTTCCACAATCCTTTCTCTCAAGGAAGACTGCAGCCTCAACTGAGCCAAAGATGCCCCTAAACCCTGCAGCACCACCTCGATACCTGCCTGATCAATCTCTGCTGCCAACTCTCTTCGAGTAGTGATCAAACTCGATAAACTACTCTTCCTGCTAAGTCCATCGGCCACCACATTCGCCTTGCCCGGATGATACTTGATCTCAGGGCGAATGTCTTCCAATACTTCCAACCACCTTCTCTGCCGAAGATTTAGATCCTTCTGTTGATAAATGTACTTCAGGCTCTTGTGGTTAGTGTACATGTTAACCTTCTCACCATAAACATAATGCCTCCACTGCTTCAAGGCATAAATGATAGCTGCTAGCTCCAAATCATGCGTCGAATAATTCTTCTCATGCGGACGCAATTGCCTCGAACCATAAGCAACAACCTTGCCTTCTTGCATCAAGACACAACCCAAAGCTCTGAGAGACGCATCACTGAAGATATCATAATCCTTCCCAGCTTGTGGCAAAGCTAAGATAGGTGCAGTAGTCAACCTTTCCTTTAACTCAAGGAAACTTTTCTCACACTTATCAGTCCATACAAATACCACATTCTTCCGGGTCAAACCTGTCAAAGAAACTGCAATCTGAGAATAACCCTGGATGAATCTTCTGTAGTAACCAGCTAAACCCAAGAAACTTCTGACTTCCTTCACAGACGTTGGCCTAGGCCAATCCTTCACTGCTTCAACTTTCTGAGGATCAGTGGCCACTCCCTCCTTAGAAAGGATATGACCAAGAAAAGCTACCTCAGACTTCCAAAACTCACACTTCGACAATTTGGCATACAAGCTATGCTCCTGCAATTTCTGTAATACCGCTGTCAAGTGCGTAGAATGATTCTCCTCCGACTTCGAATACACCAAGATATCGTCGATGAAAACCACCACGAAGGAGTCAATAAATGGCCTCAAAACCCGATTCATCATATCCATGAAAACTACTGGCGCATTCGTCAACCCGAATGGCATCACCAAAAACTCATAGAGTCCATGACGAGTCCTGAAAGCTATCTTACTCACATCTTCCTCCTTGACTCGAACCTGATGATACCCTGATCTCAAATCAATCTTCGAAAACACCGCTGCTCCTCGAAGCCTGTCGAACAAATCATCAATCCGCGGCAGTGGATACTTATTCTGAATAGTCACCCTATTTAACTCGCGGTAGTCAATGCACATCCTCATTGACCCATCCTTCTTCTTGACCAACAACACTGGCGCTCCCCACGGAGAAGAACTCGGCCTAATAAGCCCTTTGCTCAACAGCTCCTCAATCTGCTCTTCACTTCGTCTTGCTCCACAGGTGCCATCCTGTACGGAGCCTTGGAAATCGGCGCACACCTCGGCTGAACATTGATGCAAAACTCCACATCTCTCTGCGGCGGTAATCCTGAAAAATCATCCAAGAACACCTTAGAAAAATCTCGGACAACCGGAATGCCCTTGACTTCATCTGAAATTGCCATCTTGGATACCATTGCAGCCACCTTCGGAATCTTCTTCTTTCCTTGGAAAGTCACTGCGGGTCCACCTGGTGCTTTCACCAACACCTCCTTCTGCTTGCATTCAATTGTGGCATCATATATTGCCATCCAATCAAAATGCCCACAATGACATCCACTCCCAAGACTTTCAGCTCGATCAAATCAATGCCGAACAACCTCCCACCAATCTCGATATCACAGCCCTCGTAATATCGATCCGCAATCAACTCTTCACCTGACGGCGTTGCCACCAACAAAACCCTGCCTGGAAACAACTTAGGTTCCACACCTAAGATCCTTGCAAAATTTGGCGATACAAAAGTATGCGATGAACCAGTATCAAATAAAACCATTGCCTTTATTCCATTAATTAAAACAACTCCCAGTATTACATCTTCCGAGTTACCCGCGTCCTCTTCGGTTAATGCAAATACTCACCCTTGCCTCTTCTGGAATTTGCTTCCACCTGAACCATCCTTCCTCAATTGTGGACAATGGGGCTTAGAATGTCCTGCCTGCCCACACTGGGAACAAATATGCTCCGCCAACTTCGGACACGCTGGCCTGTAATGTCCTGCCTCCTTGCAGTAACAACAAGTCACCCCCTGAGTTGCAGGTGCCTTCTGCACCGGATCACTGAACTTGATCTGCTTCGCAGGGAATCCCTTCCCACTCTGGCCTGATGCTGGCCTCTTGTTCCGGTTCCATGTATCTTGCCTCTTCTGGAACTGGTCCATGTCCTCCTCAGTCATAGCTGCTCTCCTGACCAGCTTGTCGAATCTTCTGATACCCAACGGGATCATCCTCGACCTCAAGTTTGGCCTCAAGCCCTACTCAAACTTCTTGGCTTTCTTCGCCTCGTCAACGACCAGCTCTGGTGCATACCTCGAAAGCTGAGCAAACTTGGTCTCATACTCCCGCACGGTCATGCTGCCCTGCTGAAGGTTCAAGAACTCGGTCGCCTTCTTCTCCTGAACATCTAGGGGAAAGAAGCGATCCCTGAATTCCTCCAGAAAAGCTTCCCAAGTCATCGGCTGATCTCCCAAAGTCCTCTTTAGCGACTCCCACCAGACACCAGCGTCCTTCTCTAGCTGCATCGTAGCCAACTTCACCTTGCTGGCTGCCGGAGTCTCCGATACCTCGAAGATCGTCTGCATCTTCCTAATCCAATCATCAGCTGCGGTTGGATCAGATTGCCCCTCAAAAACTGGCGGCCTCATTCTCTTAAAGGATTTGATCTTCTTGATAGGATCGACGTTAACCAATCCCTGTCCAGCTCCATGATTTGGCTGCGGATTCTGCTGCTGATTCTGAGCTTGCGCCAAATTAAATGCCATTAGCGCATTCAGAGTCTGATACACCTTGGCGAATTCAGCCTCAAGGTCAATTCCCGTTCCTCGAGAACTACCAGATCCATCCTCATTATTGCCACCATTTTTGGGCCTGGGTGCAACAATTCTGAATACTGCAAAACGAGGGAAAAGTTAGAGCATCACACACAATTCAAACTCACATCAATATCCTTTGGCAAAACCTCAATTGTATCCCAAAGGTAAAACATCATGTTTCAGTTCTATGTGATACTCACTCTTTAATGTCCACACCTAGGTACTCACACACTAGTGTCCACAACTAGGTTATTTTTATGCCGTGTTTAGTATTACTATTGAAGCATGCTCTGATACCAACTTTTGTAGCGCTCCGAATTTCTAATAAGATATCTTAAAAAATACGTGGCACAATCCCAGCAATCCACTTCAATGTAATATTAAACACAACCAACACCACTAAATTTTTCAACTTTTATTACAACAAACTTTTACAAATCACAGCGGAATTCAAAACAACTCAAACAATATTTTCTGTCATTTACAACTCAAATTATCTCAAAACTGCTTTTACAAATTTACACAAAACTCTTATGAATCAATTAATCTCAAAAACCAACTCAAGCATCCAACCTCCAACTCTAAGCAACAACCTGCAACATATGAGGCTAGAGATGATCCCTAACCCCCAAAACTAAAGGGGTCAGCCATAACTGGTGTGAGTGACATAAAAACAAACAAGCAACATAAATGAACATACCTCATAAATTCTTAAACAACATGTACTAAATAAGAATATGGGAAGTAAGAAATGACAGGGAAACATGAAAACATCAAGTGGAACTAAACTAAGTGTCAGGTGTAGAAAACAGAAAAACCACATGCATAAAGCCAAGTCAAGAAAACACCAATTCTATATGCGGACTCTCTAATGCATACTTGTCGAAGTCTATGCATCCCACTCTACATAGGTTCGGTGCAAGCCCTTAACGTCTTCTCTTCATAGGGTTCAATCCCCTGCTATGCAGCTAATCTTATCATGATGACTACTACGAGATAAAGATAAATTGTGAGAATTAGCCCATGCCTGATAATTCCGGAGATAGATCCCACATCTCAGGTAATTTACCTGGATAATTCCGGAGATCATCCCACACCGAAACACTGACACATCATCACATGAATACCACATGTGCGTCGCCTCGACTCCGATAATTCCGGAGATCAATCCCACACCGCAAGTAATTACCTGGATAATTCCGGAGACATATCTCACATCGCAGGTAATTTACCTGGATAATTCCGGAGATAGATCCCACACCGCAAGTAAGTTACTTGGATAATTCCGGAGATTAAATCCCACATCTAAAGCCATACTGAGGTGCATAACTCATGTTCCTGTTCGTCATATCACCACTAGTGCCTGTCCTTATTATTTTGGGGTTACTTAATTACTCAACGAATCTCCTAGAGTGGTGTACCCCACCGGCCTAAACTCAAAACTGAATAACTGAAATGCCTCAACGGACCTCAACAAAATAACTCAACACCGGTATACTAGGGTCACGCACCTCTAGAGACTCAAACTCAATGTCTAAATCAAATTTCCACTAAACAAGTGGCTCAACTGAATATCTTAAATCAAATGGCTTAACTGAATATCTTAATATCAAATACTGAACTGAAGATCAAGTATAGACTGAATTATCTGAAAACCAATCATTCAAAATAATCCTTAAGTTTACAAACACTCATCAGCACCAGTCGACTTATACTGTAGTAAGTCGACTGTCCAGAGGACAAATATCCAAAATTTTACGAAAATAAATTAAGTCATGACAGTCGACTTCAAAGCCATCAGTCGACTTACCCGAGGTAAATTCCAAAGATTCTCAAGGAAACATTCTAAGTACATAAGTCGACTTAAAGAGGTCATGGTCGACTGTCCAGTAAGGACTGTAATAATTTTACAAAATAATTTCTCAGTGAACCAGTCGACTGCCTAAGAGCTAAGTCGACTGTCCAGAACGACTTTTCATGGAAACTAAAATACAGTAGCAGGTTCGTACCAGTCGACTATACAGTAGGCCAGTCGACTGTCGGCCTACAGTTTTTTTTTATAATTTAGATCTGAATACAAAATTAAACTGGAGTTTTTTAAAGATTCTTTGTTCATGAAATAATTCGTATTCAGGAAAAATAACAAATCTCAACAATTCCTCATTAGAGCATCTGTAGTCGTTTATGCTAAAATTATCCATATATGGATAAATAGAAATAGAAATTTCGATTACGCTGCACTCGTCGAGAGCTATTTTTTAGCAATCAATACTATAATATTAAGCGATGGCACATGAAGTGCCGTCGGAGTGGACGTCGCTATCATTCGAGAAAGAAAAAAAAAATGCACAGCCCCTAGGGACGGACGGCACATCATGTGCCGTCCAAGCCCATGTGGGGTGCCAGCCAGTAGAAACAATTCATTAATTATAAAAATCAATTCATTAATTACAAAAACAATTCATTAATTACAAAAAAACTTTAAAAAAATTACGAAAACATTTCGAAAATTGCAAAAAAAAATAAAAAATTGCAAAAAAAATTAGAAAATACAAAAACCTCCGGACGGCACTTGAAGTGCCGTCCGAGGATTTCGGAGGGCGAATTCGGTTTTTTTCAAACGGACGGCACTTGAAGTGTCGTCCGATGATTATAATAATAATTTTCCGCGTGGGACGGCGCTTCGAACACCGTCGCTGACTTATCGATAAAAGCTATATCGATTCTCATTTATAGCAATCTATTGTAGCGATTTATCGATAATATCGATATATAGCAAACGACTGCAGCTGCTTTTTATACCAAATATCGATATTATCGATATATAGCAAACGACTACAGATGCTCTTATGGATACATTACTCAAAACATCAAATATGTCAAAACTCAAGTTCTCATGTTCTAAATTACTAATTCTCACATTAGGATTTCTCAATACTAAATTTCTTTCACAACTCTTAATAAAAATCTGATTTACAAATATAAGATCCAGTTGCTCATCATCCGATCATAACCATACTCAAATCTTAACATGCATTTTAGCAATACAATTTCGTAAGTCAAGATCTACTCAATATTCTTAGATTCCACAAACATGATGCAAACAACGATCCTTGCATTGTTCCCATGCAAAATACTAAATAATATTCATGTCAAACAAACAATCATAACAATCGATCACATCAATCAAACCACCACACAAAGTTCATATCATTCATACAACAAGACAAAACAAAACAATTTCATATCACTCACCTTTGGATTGAGAAAATCCACGAAAAAGCCTTCCTTCTTGTTAGATCAAAACTTCCTCTTGCTCCACCAAAACAAATCACCAAAATTCTGTATTTTTAGTATTGACGGCTGGAGAAAAATCCTTTAAATATCCGGGAATAGGTTTAGGGTTTTACCCATTTTGCAAAATAATCCCTTCCAAAATACAACTTCACATACATAGGTCTAGTCTTGGAAATTCGATCAAAATTCATTTAAGTTAGGATTTAAAAGGAAAATATAATTCTAAATCTCAACCAATACTGTTCAAAACGTCCAGGATTACATTTTTTATTTTAATTCCTAAAAATATCAAATTTGCAAAAAGGTCATTCTTTTCTCAAAATTTGCAAATAGTTCCAATTAATTTCAGAAAAATCTGGAAAAATACTAAATAAATCCCAAATATTAAATAATAATTTTTCATGAAGAAAACTTAAATTTTCAAACTTCTCAAAAGGTATTTGCACGTGTTTTGCACGTGTAAAAAGATAAATTTTTCTGAAAATATTTATTAATTCCTCAAAAATTCATTTAAATTCATTTTCAATTATTTAAAATAATATTTGAAAATACGGGGTTCTACAAATATGGTTCCAAAAGTTTTACACTAATCATATATGTTGTAATTCAGTATAACAGGTGGCATTGAATTAAGGGGGAGTATTTACATCTCTTTTAAAAGCTCTTACTTATGAAAATCTGTGTAACAGGATATACTAAACTCAGGGGGGGTATTTATGTGGCCTGTTTTAATTTTCAAAAAATTCTAGCATGTTTTGTTCACACCAACAGGGGAGATTGTTGACTCTTAGTTTGGTGTGCACAAAACGTGCTCATTAATACTAATGAGTTTAAAGTTAGTTGTTCATATTTTTAGGATCAAATAAGGAGAGTAATATCAACAAATATCAATAAGAGATCCAAGAGAAATTCAGGAATATTCAAACAATGATTGTAATAAAGATAGTAGGCAAACACAAGCAAAAGAGGAAGATATTCAAAAAGAGTTCTTGATTAATTGGTCAACAAACAAAAGAGGAAGATATCAAGATCTGAATTTTTCCTTCTATTTTCTTGAGATTTTAATTGTATAAGATTGATTAAAGATTGATTAGCTTATGGAAAGAAAACAGAGTGGATTCAAAATATACAGCGCGATATCGGTGGGCCGTACGCAACCTTGAGTTGTTTGAGAAGCGGTCGACCTTTCACCTATCTACTTTATGACAAAGAGTTGAACGGTCGACCATACCAATATACCGGTCAATCGCACTTTGCGCTGTGCATATTCTTGGAAAGTATCGTTTCAATTTTTAATCGATACACTTCCCCGTCTACTTATATTGGACGAATCCACTGTATTTTTAACCAGATCTCTTCTGAAAAATTCTGAACTAATCTTTCGAAAATCAATCTGAGTGTTAGCGATAATTTTTCTGTATTATTCAGTCGGGATCATTAACGATCTTGAGTTTTGGTTTTTCTTTTTTTTTCACTTCGGTGAGATTGACGGGACTTGTATTGAAAGTCCTGTGGATGTAATAGATCTCTCGGCCTGAATCCGAGAATCACTGTACAAAGGGTTTTAAGTATAGTGGAATGCTTGTAACAAAGAATTGTTACAAGTAGGTGGTGTGGACGTAGACCTGGGGGTCGAACCACGTTATATCGCTGCGTCATCTGTGTTTGCTGCTCTTAACTCTTTTACTTGCCTTGCACTTTATTTTATTAATTTTTAATTCCACACAATCACCCCCCTCCCCCCAATCTACATCTTAGACTACAAATCTATCTACATATCACATATATGTAATAGGAATAGAGAAAGTAAGCCTTACCTTGCACGAAATTGCAACGCAGTAAGATGGAGCAGACTCTTCATATTCTGACACCATTGTTGGCTTCACATCTATCTTTCTCCTTTAGGCAATTCACTGAACAGGTGGAGGACACTATAAAAATTCCTGAACTTTTAAAGCACTCCCAATCAAATTGTTTCAAGAAGTCTCTGACAACCAGTAAAATATGGAGCAGACTCTTCATATTCTGACACCATTGTTGGCTTCACACCTATCTTTCTCCTTTAGGCAATTCACTGAACAGGTGGAGGACACTATAAAAATTCCTAAACTTTTAAAGCACTCCCAATCAAATTGTTTCGAGAAGTCTCTGACAACCAGCAAAATTTGGCAACTGCTGCTGCAGCTACTTTTAAAAAGAAAAATTTGCACAAAATTTAACCCTAAAAATTGCAATTTGTGGTATAATGAGTATCTTGGGTTTCTTTTTTTTTTTCCATAATTGGGCTAACTATTTAAAAGGAAAAAAAAATTGATACCCCTCAAAATTTTGGGCCTGAGGTGGCCGCCTCTTGGGCCTCATATCACGTCTGGATTTACGTATCCGTATTTACATCTGAATCTGTCTTTAAAATGTGGATACGGATTTTAATATAGTCAATATTCCATCCGTATTCAATCAGAAATCATCCTAAGCTCCAGGCTCTATAACAACAAGTTCTTATCATAAATCATAACAATTACCCGTAAATTTCTATTAATAGAAGATGTACCAAACTCTGGATAATTACTATAAAAGCTTTCGTGTTACATTCATCTTCTTCATTAATGACCATGATAGCTACAACAAACAGAAAGTCAAACACGTGTAATTGATGTGCTTAGCATGTCGTATGATTTCCTACACCTAACTACAGTAGAGTGAAGAAATGCCAACAACCAAAGTCACATGTGCGTAATTTTTTTTTTTTAAATTCCAATTTGAAATGCTTAAGAGCATATTTAGTCGTTCGTACCCAAAATTTTGGTATTTGACATTTTTTATGTAAGCGGATAGAGTCAAACGACTCCAGCCCGATCAAAAAATATATTAATAAAGCGGTTAAAACTGTACAAGACGATAATAAGGGGTTTTACAAGAAGTAAAACAGGCGTTAGCCCGAAAAAAAACGCAGACTACAGTTAAAATACAGCTGATGAACCGGAACTAGAGACTATACAACAGCATGAGATAATAATAAAGCATTAGAGACGGGCTGGTCGGGGACTGAGAACAGGTATTTGACATTTTGAAATAAAAAATTTAGATTAGAACTGTAGGTTGTAACATAAAATTTAGATTTTAATTTTAAAAAATAGACGGATGGTAGATTAAGTCTCGTCCCACCGTTTTTTTATTCTTTTTTAAAATATGGACGGGATATCATATTCCGTCTAATCTTTTTTTTCATTAAAATTGTCGAACGGGAAATCAATCAATTTTTTTAAAAAATTGATCAAACAGGAAACTATTTTTCATCTGATAGATTTTTAGTATAAAAAATAAGTCAGATGAAAGATCTGATACATTTTTGGAATAAAAAGTTGAACGAACAAAAAAAGATCTTTCGTTAAGAGCATCCAGAGTGGTTTGTTAAAATTGGCAAATTGCCATTTTATAGCAAACGATGGTCTGCAACGGTTTTCTATTTTGCCAATTTTTGGCAAATTCGCTATATCTGTTTCTCATATATGAGAAACGAAATAGCAATTGCGAAATTATGAAGGACGGTATAACATATACCGTCCCTCCGATTTTAATATATTTTAATCCGGTCAAATGGTATAACATATACCGTCCTTCCCTCATTAAATTAATTTTTCCCGTCAGACGGTATAACATACATCGGACGGGATATGTTATCCCGTCCCAGGAGTTTTCCTTGTTTTTTTTTTTTAAATGAACGGTCAAGATTCGTCTGATCGGAAAAAAAAAAAATTCCGTCAGACGGTATAACATACATCGGACGGGATATGTTATCCCGTCCCAGGAGTTTTCCTTTTTTTTAAATTTTTTTTTTAAAATGAACGGTCAAGATTCGTTCGATCGGGAAAAAAAAAAAATTAAATTGTCGGACGGGATATGTCCCGTCCTTGATTTTAGGTTGTAGGTAGGTCTAAGTTAGGTGGTAGGTAGGTTTAAGTTTATTAATTAGATTTAGTTAATTAATTAATTAGGTTTAGGTATTATTATATTATTTATTTTATTTAGTTAATATATTTTAATAGTTAATCAGCAATTAAATTTTTTAATTGTTTTTAAAATGAGAGAGACGGTATAACATATACCGTCCCACGCAATTTTAAAAAAAAGCACAGAATATAGCAAACAACCACAGCAGCATTCGTCGCTATTTGCTATTACCGTAGCAGCCATTTTTGGCAAAATGAGAAACACCATTGTGGATGCTCTTAAGCTATATTTTGCAAATTGTTATTTATTCTCCCAAATATAACCGACAAACACGTTCAACTCAAACCCAAAATTTGGATATTTAGCCAGGGACTACTCGAGATTTTAGTTTTTTTCAAATTTTGCAGAATAGCCATTGACTACAGATGCTCTAATGGGCTTTCCAGATTAATAGGACAAAAACTCATCACACAAAAAAGTTTTCCTAACTCATGTGCAGGTGGAATAAACAGCAATTTGGCGATGATGCGGGGCAGGGGATATAAACAGAAACCCAACAAAATCTTCCCCCAATTGTAAGAGCATCTACAAACGTTTTTCTCAAATATAGCAAAGTGGTCAAATAAGAAATAGTAAATAGCGAGTGTGCGCGCAACGGTGGTTTGCTATAATTTGAAAAAACGAAAAAAAAAATTATCGGACCGAACCGTCTGAGAGGGTTTTTTTTATAATTTTTATTAAAATTAAAATAGTGTTAGTTATTAAATAGCCATTAATTAATTAATTAGTGATTAAAACAATACTAAATCATTATTAAATTAAAAATAAAAGTGATTAAGTGCCTCAATGGTTTAAAACTTGGTGATGGTGACATCCACTCAAACGGGGACAGTACTCACACTTTTTTAGATTGGACGGGACAACATGTCCCATCTGATGCATATTCTTTTTTTATTTTTTTTTGTGGAAGAAACAACATGTTCCGTCCGACTTAATATTTTTTTTTAAAAACACGGGACAAGACAACTTGTTTCGTCCGATCCTATTATAAAAAAATTTGAAACGGAACAATATGTTTCGTTTCCTATATTTTAAGAATTCGCAAAAAGTTTCTCAAATATGAGAAGCGACTATAGCAACTTTACCAAAAAATGAAAAAATAGCAAACTGATGTATCTGCTATTTTGCCAAAATATAGCAAAATAACAAATATAGCAGACCATTGTGGATGCACTAAAAGCATCCACAGTCGTAATTGTTTAAAAATGCATAAATGCATATTTACATATAGCATTTTGAGAGTTTGCCACAGACTCGCAGTCATCGAATGGTATATTATAACAATTTAATATATATTAATATCAGACGGAGCTTGAAGTTGCGTCGGAGGGATTTAATAAATTTTTTAAATGCTAGACGGAGCTTCTCTTTGCGTCGGAATGACAATATATATATATATATATATATATATATATATATATATATATATATATATATTGAACAGACGCCAAGTGACCTTGCGTCCGGGGTTTGGGGGGGGGGGGGGGGGGGGGGGGGGGGGGGGGGGGGGGGGGGGGGGGGTCTTGGACACGTCACTTTGCATCTGACCAATTTTGGATTTTTTCGGTTTTTTTATTACGAAAAATTGTATTTTGGGGGAAGGACGCAACTCGAAGTTCCGTCTGATGATTAAAATAACATTTTTTTAGAGGGGCGCAAATTCACATTGCATTGTTTAAAATATGCATAATTCTCATATCCATTCTCATTTATAACAATCTATTGTTGCTTTTTATCCAAAATATGCATAAATAGCAAATGGCTGCAGCTTGTCGTTTGTTATAAAATGTATTTTATGGATAATTGGCAAACAACTGTGGAAGCTCTAAGAAAGCAAAATACTCATAAGTGATTGCAGGATTACAAACCAAGTTACAAGTAAAAAGTAAAAAGGTACAGAACTTTCCCAACTGTTTGGTTGCAAAAAACGAAGTTTGCACGCTTATCACCAGCAGCTGCATTTACAACTTCATTTGCAGAAATCAACATAACCAGAAAAAGCAAAACGCCCCAAATCTTTTGTCATGGATGATTTCTCTATTAGAGTATCTCTAAAGTCTCTTTAAATTCACTAGGCATCGGCAAGTTTGATTAGTGACCTCCAATTTGGCTCTTCAACGGCTAGCCAAATTGGCTCGCTTTTTTGCCGATCGTAAACAGTGCTAGGCAAAATGGAGAGGGAGAAGGGGGCTCGGCAAAATTTAAAAACTGGGGAAAAATTAGCCAACAGCTAGAATCTCGGCTAGAATCTCAACAACAGATATATTTTTTGCAAGTATAAATTGAACCGATTTCAGACCACCATTAGTTCAAATTAGTTGTATAGATTTGTTCAAAATCAAATTGCTTCAATACCTAGAAAATTGGATCTTGGTCCTGCGCAAACCATTAGCCTTGAGAATCTCGCCGCTCGACTGTGAAGAACCCATCTCCGACGCTTCCTCCTGGCTTCCTGCTTCCGTCTTGTTCATCATCATCTTTAGGTGAGAAGATTCTCCAAGTTTTGATCTCGTTCTGGTACGGTAGTATTAGTTGGGTTGGGTTTTAATAAATTAAATGGGCTAGGTGACAGTAAAAGGCCTAAGTTTAATTAGTTAATTAGGTATGTGTTGATTGAATTGGTTGGGTTGGCTTTTAATAACTGGTACAGTATTGAATGAATTTGAATGGTTTATTACTAGAGTAATGCTACATCCACTACCAATTTCACTACATTTCTCCTCACTACCTTAGGTGGCACACTCCAATAGGTAGGAGAAAATAGAGTAGGTGGGGGAACTCTCCAATAGGAGTATGCCACCTAAGGTAGTGAAGAAAATGGTAGTGAAATTGGTAGTGGCTAAAGCATTACTCTTATTACCATATGGTATAGTTTATTACTATGCAATTTATTTATCTCTACACTTTTATTTTTAAATCGTATGCATATATTATTTAATTAGTTGATTTAGATATTTTATATGTAAAGATGAGTACTTCATAAATAACTATTCCACGGATTTTTTAAGTGAGGCAAACACTTGCGAGCAATTTATAAATGGGGATTATTATCAAAATGGTCAAATTCTATCGAACCCCGTGTTATCATCTAAAGTCCCCAGTTAAGTTGAAATACCAATGAGGCAACAATCACAACAGAAAAGAAAAATCATCTGGATTGTATATTATTAAATTTAATTATAATTCGAACAATAATTTAAATATGGTTAATAAATAGTTAATAAATTTAATTTTTAATTAAGGTTAATAAATTTAATTTGTCAAAATTTGTAGTTAAATATGAACATATGTAAAATATGAAGAAATCTTTAAAACGAATTTAATTTCAAAAATTATATAGTATGTTTCATTTGAAAAATAATAAAATATTGGATAGCTAGTGAATTTAACTAGCATGGTTGGAGATATTCAAAATGGCTAGCTAAATTGACTAAGCAAAAATATAAGTTTTGACAATTTTGCTAGTCCCCTGACCCCAATCTTATTTTGGGTCATCAGCAAAATCTTCCAACTAAAACTATGAAACTAACTAATAGAACAAGAAGCTTTTGAAGTACTAATCAAAACATAATTTTCTTAGGATTTCTAGTCTAAACCTGTACAAACACTATCATCATCGAATTACAACCAACAAACCCAATCAACAAACAAAACATAACAAAAAAAATAAAAAAGAAACATTAATTTCCTCACCAGCTACTACGGCAAGAACCCACTCCCATCCCCCCGCGCCGCCGCCGCCGTCGCTGAACTCGCCGCGCCGCACTTCTGACACCTGACCATCCCTTGCTCCCCCTTCCCCACCATTTTCACCACCAACACCTGCCTGCAAAACGGGCACGACGAGTGGCCCCCCAGCCACGTGTCCACACAGCTGACGTGGAACGCGTGCCCGCACTGCGGGAGCATCCTGATCTCGTCCCCTTCCACAAACTCCTGCAAGCAGATTGGACACTCTTGTACGGATGACTTAGCGGTGGCGCAGGAATCGGCAGATAAGACGAATTTGGGGAGGGATTTGATGGCCTTCTTTTTTAGGCCTTTATTAGGTGGATTTGGAGGCGCTGAGTTGGAGGCTGAATTAGTCAGGTTGCGGCGGAGCCAGGCGCAGCGGGCGACAAGAGCAAGGCCGACGACACAGATGAGGGCGCAGAGGAGGGCGGCGAGGATGACGACCACGTCGGAGTCGACAGTGAGCGGCTGAGGGGGCTCGGCCACGTGGGAGGAGGCTGTGGCGTTGTGGACTGGATTCGAGGATTGGAGAAGTTTTCTTGGTGAAGAGTAGGACATTTTTTAGAATTTTTTTTAAAATTTATTTTTGGGGGGCGGGGCGAGGTTTGGGGAAAACTGGAGGAGGGGGAGGGGGAGGGGAAGGGGAAGGGGGAAGGGGGAAAAAGAGGAAGGGAAGAAAATGAAAAGGGGGTTTTGGATAAGAGTGCTGGGGGAGAAGTGGTTCTTTTTCTTTCGGTGCGGGTTTGAAGGGAAACGGGAAAAAAGTGCCTCAGAAATTCGGGTTTTGCAAGCTGTGGGACTGGAGTGTAGGTTTTCGGTAAGAATGTGCAACTTTAATTTCTTCTTGCATATACTAATGTTTTTTTGTTTTCTTTTTTTTTTTTGGCTAATTACGCATACTACTTAGTTCATTTACATCTCCTGCTTAATAATCATTTAGAGCCATGTTATTACTTTATAGTAGTTTAGTTTTTTTTTTTTTTTTTTTTTTTTTTTTTTTTTTTTTTTTTTTTTTTCGTGATGAACATTTGCATACAATTGAGAAAAAAACGGAGTGAGGAAAGAGGACCTCCTTTAATCCGTTAGTAAAGTATTTTGATCTTACCGTAAATTAGGCTAAGCAAAAAATAAAGAGTTAACAGGGAGGTGCAAGGTAATTAACATTAAACCGTACTAGGGGTTCTTAATTATTGGGAAACATTGGGAGTTGCGTTTCTTTAAGCCAAGCTATTATCTTGGAAATAAGGCATGAATTAGTATTCTTATTTCAATTTAGTGCTTTTTCCGTTTTGTGTTTTTTATACTATTTTTGAATTACAGTTGTTTGATTCATTGCATTTGCATTTATTGTTTAATTTTAATGTGAATCAAATACCCTAATGCAATGAACCAAACACCTGATCGTGTATGGTGTGCCCTTCTCCCATTTAATGCATTCACCATTCTTTTCTTAATAAAAGATGTTGTAGATAAATGAGGCTTGTAAAGGATAACACTGCATAAATAATATAGAGAAATTTTATTGTACAATAAGAAGATAAAATGATGTATTAATAGCGAGCAATTATCACTAAGTTGTAGCTCAAATGGTTCTTAATAAAAGATGTATAAAATGATGTATTAAGATCTCAGATTACCAGACTTCTCTAGCTCTTTAATCAAAATAAATAAATAAAATAGCGAGCAATTATACATGATAACTAGTTTGCCCCATGTGCAAATTGTACAGACTTTATCAAAAGGTATATTAAAATATCCAAAACATTCAATAAAAAATTTGGCATAAACTCCCCGTATAGACAGCTTTCTCTTGTATAATTATAATATAGTATATCGACATTCAACAATTATGCAGTAAAGATGTTATAAAAAACACAATCTTCAACTCAAATATTTGATGGCAATAAGGCACCTCCAAACTCAATCACAATACCCTTTCATACTTAAATCACAATTATATATCCAACAGATGGCTTAAACAAATTATTCATGATAATAAAAGCCTTCATTCCAAATAGTTAAAATGCAAAATTAATTTTCTAACCAACCATTGTTTATAGCTAGGTATTTACGTATCCAACACAAAAAAAACGTGTACTGCAAAATATCTAAGTAATTTCAATATTGAATCACATCATCGAGTGACTGAATTATTCACACATGAACATCACTTATCAGCCGACATAAAAAGAAAACATTAAAATGAAAATTTAGTTGTCAGCATCACATTAAAAGCTAATTATTTATATAGCGACACGAACAAATTTGAATTGATATGAGATAATACATAAAAGAGAACAATAACTAAGACTTTGATCAACTCTAATAAGATGATATTATGATATTCTTAAATATAAAAATATTGTGCACCATGACTTCTCTATCTATATTATTGATGCCCATATTTTTTGCATGATTTATACGTTGATCCAACTTATATAGACCATCATAGATATACAATTGTGCGAATTTGGGTTCGAGCCCTTCAAGTGGAAGAATAGAACCAATCCGCTGATAATTTGATCCACTTATTTTGAAACTATATGGACCTCTACCATCTATGACATGCAGGTCATTTTTTCCTCCCATTGATGTGAAGGAGAACAATGAATTAAACACAGTTAAAAAAACAGAACGGAACAGTACATATTGAGATAAATAACATTGACACGTAAGAAAGTATAACAGGAGAGAATACCACATTTAACATACTTGGTGTAATGAAAAATTTTGATTTCCCTCAATATAATTGAAAATCTTCCACTATCTTTGAATCTTCACACCTACTGTTGCAAACAAATAGTTGGAAATTTGTCAACAATACCAATTTCTTGATTATTGAATATCACCCATGGATATTATTAACTTCTTACATGAACTTTCTATCACAAATCCACAAAACAATCAAGACGACGTGGAGAATAAGAACGAACGAAAGTAAAGGAGACTACTTTGTTTTGAACCTCCACGAACAAATTGGAGCAAAAAACAGCCAATTTTCTTCTATTAAAGTATATTTCTTAACACCTAAAAATAAAATTTTTGGATTATAGAACATACGTTAGTCATAATTAATCTTAAATATAGGGTTGTTAACACGTATGTCCATAACAAATATATATATATAGACACACACACACACAAACACATATCTCTCTCACAAATAAAGAGAAGTTTTAAGAAATAAAAGGATTTGCCTGCTTAGTCAGTGAGTAAAAAAATTATAGACTAAAAAGATTAAAAAGAAATGTAGAATAAAAAGAATAATAGCATATCATCAAAATGACCAACCAATCTGAGCTTTGATTAAATTATACCTGAAACTGCAGAAATTATGTCATTGTAGCCTCTCTTAAAGTTGTCATTAGCTCATTGCAAATAATATTGAGGACACCTAACACGCGTCAGGAGACACATGAGTAAATACAAATCTAAAATAAATCAAAGCAAAATATTGATTCACAAACATCTAACGGATAATATTTGTGTCGGATAGGGTAAAAAATTTTAAAATTCTGATTAGAGTTAATAATTTAGCATCTAACGACTAATATTCTTGTCAGATAGAGTAAAACTTTTAAAAATCCGCCTCCACCATTGTCGAGTCCGACTTAATCAAGAACAAAATGTACATAAAATTCCAGAATACTACAAAACATACTCTATCATACATTAGAAAACTACAGAAAACCCAAGATTTATTTAAATATGGCATTTTTGGGTTATATCAAAACCTGAGAGGGTCTACTACAAACTTTTAGTTATAAACTTTTCAATTTATCCATTATTTATTAGTCTAATTTAACATGCAAAACTATTGAAAGACCGCCTCCACCATCGTCCACTACAACATATATGGCTTTCTATAGCAGATTTATTATAGCGTTTAAGTGTAAATGCTATTGAAAGTGATCAATAATAGCATTTCTGAATAAAATGCTATCTTTGATTAATTTTGAAATTTATTTTTAGCTACGACAACGTTTTTAAAATGCTGTATTTTTTACAGCGTTTTAGAAACGCTATAATATCTGTAAATAAACTTAAGTGGTAAGGGTAAAAAAGAAAATTCTAATTAAAATCCAAATCATTCTCAAATCAATTCATTTTCTCCTCCTCCTCCTCCTCTTATTTTTCTTCAATTATCCTACGATCCCAGTTAAGGTTTCCATCCCAAATTCACAGTCACCCCAAAAACCAAAAATGATTTTCCTCCTCCTCCTTCCCCCATTGCCGCTACCCGCCCCTTCGGCGCCGTCGTCCCCGTCCCCTTCCACCGTCGTCGCTCCTTCCCCCATCGCCGCCACCCGCCCCCTTCGGCGCCGCCTTCCCCCTCCCCTTCCCCCGTCGTCGTTCCTTCCCCCATCGCCGCCACCCACCTCCACGAAGGTATCTTTTCCGATCCCAAACCCTAGATTCCTTAATTTGATTTACTAGTATTGCATATAATGTTTGGAATTGTAGTTAGGGTTTGCTAGTTCCTGATTGGATTGATCCGATTAGGGTTTTTTTGCTATGAGTTACAAATCTGGGGGATATTACTTGATTTAGTTAGGGTTTCTTAATATGATTAAGCTTCATTTAGTTGTTAAATTTGTTGACATTTTGTACTTGATTGTTGTTCCAAATTTTGAATGCAGTGGGTTATTGCTTGTGTTTAGTGAGAAGAGTTGAAAAAAGCATGTACGTTATAGTTTTAATGGTACTTTGCAACAATTATTTACTATATCAAAGGCATTCTTTCCCCAAAGATGTTTAAACACTACAAAAGAAAAGGTCTTCACCGGCTTTATTGGGGCTTCACCGGCGTTTATAAATGCCGGTGAATAACCTATCGGCGTTTGGAAAAGTGCCACAACAAGCACCGGTGGAGTGCGTGCCGGGGATTGTTTGGCCGCCTACACCGGCGCTTTTGAAAACGCCGATGTTGGGGTAATATACCCCGGCGTGTAGGAAACGCCGTTGTATATATATATATATATATATATATATATATATATATATATATATATATATTGGGGGTAAAATCTTCCCCGGCATTTTGAAAAACGCTGGGGAAGGTAAACCATTTTTTTAAAAAAAAAAAATTCCAAAAAAAATAATTTTTCAAAAAAAATTTCTTTTTAAAAAAAAAAAAAAAAAAAAAGTGAATCAAAAGTAGAAATGATTTTTTACGGCATCTATATGAGACTATTTATATTCTAAACACATGAACCCAGCAACTAAAATGCCATACGAAAGTCAATATCGTTGAATCAATACCATATGCTTTATAAAGAAACTTATCATTTTGCTTAATTAGTTATACAGAGTAAAGTTCACTTTGAGACATCATGAATAGCTCATTGAGAGCAATGCTGCAATAGTATACTTTCTGGAGTTTTTCCCGACCATAGGAAAGAAGAACTTCTGCTTGCTGAGATGATATTTGTAGTTTAAACATCGCTATTAGTTGTTGATCTGAAAGATGATCCAGTTGTGGAGTCAGAAATTGTAGTAAATAACATAACGAAACAGATGAAGGATTATTGATAAAAATCATGCATCATTGTTATAACATCTATACAAAATTTGTGTTGAGAGAGAAGGAAAAGTAAAAACCAATTGAATAACTGTACAAACCAACTGAATAACTTGTGAAAGCTACAGGACCTCGAAGGATTGCATTGGTATATAGCTTATCCAACTGAATAGCATCTAACAGGACCTCAAAGGATTGCCTGAAATCTCGGTAGATAAAATCACATAAGCAAAAAGTTGTAATATTTCTATCAGTTTTAAGCGAAAAGTGATAAAATCATGAGCTCCATTAGTTATAATTTCTTAGAAATGTCATGCAATCTAACAATCTCATCAGCATAGTCTTGTTAATCTCTTTGAGAACAATGCCTTCTGAATAACTAAGGGAACAGGATTAAGGCAACCCCATCACAAATTTGATGTAATTCAGGTAATGAAACCAAGTTCCTCATGCACTTTAGTGAAGACAGCAGTGAATAGGTTGCATGTCATGCAATTATGCAATATGAATAGGAAACTATCTTTGTGTGTCTACACATGCATACCCAACTCTTTTAGCTTCTTCTGTACACTATTTGACATTACAGAATTTACAGAAATCGGTAAAATCAAATTGGCACCTGTTTATATGGAGGCCTCCCTAGTAGCCACAGGCATATTAGAAGTATACGCCACAAGCGTAGTCCGCTTCATGACAAATTCTTCACAAATTGTCAGGTAATGTCATTGTTAATTGCGGGAAATCCATAAGCACCTGATATTAAAAAATCCAAATCATACAGTAAGAGTCGATGCCATTAAGTACTAGAGATCAATAATAGAAAAATAAAAAAAATCTAAGACATTCGATGCCATTAAGTCTAAGACATTTTGCAGTGTATTCTCTCAAAAATAAAAAATAAAAATTGCAGTGTAAATCGGGAGTCAGCATGAGTAGTGGGGGGACTGTGGGAATATGGAGAGGATACATACATATTCAAATAAATGTAACTACATATCAAAATCGAAATTGTATGATCAAAGACTAAAAGATGGTGCAATAAGGAAATCAAGTGGAAATGATTTTTTTGAGAAAGTCTTACATTATTTTTGTTATTACATATGTAGTAAAGCATAATCAACTACATTTCCTATACAACTTGTTATTGGGTGATGAAACTTCAAATCGATCCCAAAACGACTTACTAATTTACTTCAACGTAATCAATGCAGAAACTACGCAGAATTTAACACATCGAAATACTCTGTCATGCCATATACAATCTAAAGAACCAAAATAAAGTCGTTCAAGTGAAAAGAACCTGAAAGCTAATGCAATCTTCATTAAAATTAACCAAGAAAGTTGGGGTAACACCAAAACGTCCAGAAGCAACCTGAAATAACATAAATGTTCAATGAAGTTAAATATAAAACCTTCAAAATACATATATATCGATGTGAATTCTACGCTCAATAAAATTGAATTATAATCTAAGAAACACTAATCTCTTTTTCTTCAATTATTCTGAGCGGAAGTCTCTATATAACAACAATGTATTATCCACCTGCCTAAAATCATGTTTACCAACTAATATATATTGAGTGTGAACGTGTAGATCACCCCAGGTTAATTACAAATAACAACTCATTGCTTCAGAAAGCCCAGTCTTAAGATCTCCTTAGCATGATCCATATCCAAATAGAAAGACATGATCAATATATATATATATATATATATATATATATATATATATATATATATATATATATATATATATATATCGAGTATAGTACTATCTTACTTGCTTGATTGCACTTGTAGCCATATCTCCATTTTGAAGACCCTTGAGATGAGGAAGCGTGGGAGAATATCCGTCAACAACATCAGTAAGCGGACTCCAACGAATTGGATCCTGCAGTTCAAATTTTTTTGGTAAACCCTTTAACTCATACACCATATCAAAACAGTGTAACCAAACGAAAGACAAAATCTTTTAACTGTCCCTGCTTAACAGTTTAGTCACCAAAAGAAGATATCTACCTCTCCACCTTCTCCTGAGTTAGACTTTCCCCCTATTCTATTCATTGCTATTGCAGTTGCTTCATGGGTCTCCCTGGAAATAGCTCCAAGTGACATACCTCCAGTAATCTTTTGACAATGGAGAGTGCAGATTCAACTCTCCCAACAGGGATCGGTGCCCTATCACTTTTGAACTCAAGAAGATCGCGAAGAACCTGAGGGGATAAAAACATAAATATTAGTAGAAAATCGAGAACATCATCACTTACTATAGTAGATTTCATTCACAAAATAGTAGAAGGTCAAAAGGATATTTAGGTACATGATACCAAAACAAATAGTAACTTACGTTCACAGGACGATTAGAAAGATGTTGTTGGTAAACAGAATAAGCACTTTCGCTCTTTTCTCGAACTGCTTTGTGCAGTAGTTTTGACATTTCTGGGTTATTTCCATGGTACTCACCTAAAGCAATCCAAATCAAAATGTGCGCATTAACATAAACCACTAAAGCTAGTAGCAAAAGATTTTCGCACCAAAGTTAAACACATGGACTAGAATAAATGTTGACATTTAATCATATTACTTTCAACTAAGGCATTTCAATATCATTGTAAGAGGGGGGAAAAAAAGAAGAAAAGGATATCTTCTCAAAATTATCAACAATTCAACAGATCAAAATTTTCGAACTAAAAATCTACTACATTCCAGAATTGAAAGAGTAAGTGATCTCACCACTTGTTCTTCCTCAAAGCGGAAACCCTAGAACTGTCCACTTCACAGGAAATCCCTCGGAGTTGTCCAAATCAGACGAAACTGAGCGTGATCAGATGGATTCGGTGGGATCTCTTCAAATTTCGCGCTGGAAATCGGGATGGGCTGACATAAGAGGTGAATTTGAGAGATTTTGACGACAGGGACGACGAAGGGGAGAAAGAGGGGGTGACGGCGAGAGTGAGGGACGACCACGGAGAAGGTGATGACGGAGGAGGTTCGACGGTGCGCGGGAAAGCACTCCATTGGAAGGAGGAAGGAAGGGGAGAAAGAGAGAGAGAGAGAGAGAGAGAGAGAGCACTCGGTTTTTAAAAAGAATAGGGGAAATGGGGAATTGGGGGCGGCGTGGTAAAAAAAACCCCACAATATTCACCAGTGTGTGTTTAATCAATGCCGGTGTATAGCATAATACCCCGGCGTTTATTAAAAGCGCCGATGTAAGCTGACGGTTTATATCCCCACGCGATATAACATAATCGTAGCCCGGCGTTTTACAAAAACGCTGGGGTATAAATGCCGTTATAGTGGATTTATTTTGTAGTGAAAGTGGCAATGACACTTGTGTTGACTGCTGGAACGTAAGTTTTGGTCCCTGTAAGAAACGAATCTTTAGTATGTAAGTTTTGGACTGTTTTGAAGTTCTCACATAAGTTGGCAAGAGACTTACAAATGAATTCCGTAATGCTTAACATCCTTCTTACAGATTTTAGCAGATGTAATGTTAGTATTACATTGAAATATTGTTGTTACAAATTTACAGTGACTTCTTTGCATGTTCAGATACATTCTTACTTAATCCTCTTCAAATGTCTTGCCATGGTTATTATATGTTTATGAATGTTCTTTGCACTACAACACACGCTGGATTCACCGGCGTTTTTTCAAATTTACATCGGTGTTTAAAAACGCCGGTGAAACATTCACCGGAGTTTATAAAAACGCCAGTCCAAATGCCGCCGAAGCGAGTGTCGCGGAATACTATGGGTCTACACCGGCATTTTTACGGAACGCCGGTAAATCTTGTGTATACACCGACGGCCGTAAAAACGCCAGTGTATGGGTATTTCTAAGTGCCCTATTTTTCAGCTGATATACATTGACCGGCGTTATACAAATGCCGCCGTAGGAGCTGTATTTTTTTTTAAAATCTACACCGGCGTTTGTAAAAATGCTGGTGTAGGTATATAATTTTAAAAAAAAAACAAAAAAAAACATGCATCACTCTTACAATCAAAACCAAAATATGGATTTCAAATTATTGAACTACAAACAGTGAAAGAGAATACTTTCACTCTCATTTTCAAACCAAAAATGCTACTAACTGAAATGAATCTTATACTTTTATAATACTCATGAGATAACTGTCAATTGAAACCAGAATGTAAGTTCAAACATGATTATTTCATCACTAGTCACTCCTCTGTAAATCATAGTATGCAATTTCATTTACATAATCCATCTCATCATCACTTACAAGCCTATTTGGCAAAGAACAATCTCATTTTCAAACCCAAGCAACACACATGAACATTATGTTAGAAACTAATACTCATGTAGACATCATGATATAATTGTATATAAAGTTTAAATAAAAAAAATTTCCATCACTAGTCGCTCCTCAAAAAATTCACTTAAAACCCAAGTAACAAGCATGAACAATCTCATTTTCAAACCCAAGAATCCCCTTTCATGATATAATTGTATATAAAGTTTAAATAAAAAATTTCCATCACTAGTCGCTCCTCAAAAAATCGTGGTGTGCAACTTCAGATATATGATCCATCTCATCTCAAAATTCAGACAAAAAAGCATCTCCAAATTCACTTAAAACCCAAGCAACAAGCATGAACAATCTCATTTTCAAACCCAAGCAATCCCCTTTCATGTTATAATTGTATATAAAGTTTAATTAAAAAATTTCCATCACTAGTCGCTCCTCAAAAAATTGTAGTGTGCAACTTCAGATATATGATCCAACTCATCTCAAAATTCAGACAAAAAAGCATCTCCAAATTCACTTAAAACCCAAGCAACAAGCATGAACAATCTCATTTTCAAACCCAAGCAATCCCCTTTCATGATATAATTGTATATAAAGTTTAATTAAAAAAATTCCATCACTAGTCGCTCCTTAAAAAATCATAGTGTACAACTTCAGATATATGATACATCTCATCTCCAAATTCAAACAAAAAAGCAACTAACCTATCTCCAAATGCATCATAATTCCAGTTTACTCTCAACCAAACTAAAACTCAAGTGCATAATAACCCATCTCCAAAAGCAACTAACCCATCTCCAAATGCATAAGAAAGCAAACTCAAACGAGTTAGTATTCTCATGCTATGTTCACCCAAAACACTTCGTTGATCTATAAACTGAGATTTGTAAAATGAACTTGTATATAACCTCACATAAAGCTTCAAAATGGGAGATGATTGAGCTCCAAAAACGTAGCAAAATCCGAGCTAGAAACACCTGGCTCTGAAGTCCACTAACTCCTCAGATCCAAGCCAGTTAGTTCAACTTCTTAAAGCTCTCTAGCTTCAACAAGAATCAACAAGAAGGTAGCCTAGCCGAAAATCAACAAGAAGAACCAACAAGAAGCTAGCTTAGCCGATAATCAACAAGAAGAACCAACAAGAACCAATGCTAGTTTATTAATTTACGATCATGCTCAGATTTTGCTAAAGTTTCAGCCGATAATCAACAAGAACCAACAAGAACCAACAAGCCTCTTGAAACTGAGTATATTGCCATATTTTTGGCAAATTCAGTTTCAAATCTCCCCTAAATTACTCCTTACAAAAACAGTGAAGTCCCAAACCATTACCATCACAGAATTGCAGATTCGCACAAACATAAACATCCAAAATTCCCCTAAATCGAGATCTCCCCTAAATTGAGTATCAAACCATTACCACCCAAAATTTCCACAAACATAAACATCATAGAATCAATCGCACCATTACCATCACAAAATTGCACCATTACAATCAAACCATTACCATCACAAAATCAAGAAGTAGAGAGAGAGAGAGAGAGTGCGCGCGAGAGAGAGAGAGTACTTGCTTTGAGAGAGAAATGACTGAGCGGGATAGAGGAAGGGAAGGAGGCCCAATGGCGACGGTGACGGAGGAGTTGTCGAGGAAGGGAAGGAGGCCCAATGGTGACGGTGACGGAGGAGTTATTGAGGAAGGGAAGGAGGCCCAAGGGCGACGGCGCGGTGAAACTTAGGGTTTGGTTAAAAAAAAACAAAACGAAATGTGCTAAGGGTTTCGCAGTAGGATTGGGGATTTATCCCTGTATATTCACCGGCATTTTTATTAATAAACGCCGGTGAATGGAAGAGGATTTATGGAGATATATTTCCGCTTTCTCTTCACCGGCATGTTTTTATAAAAACGCCGGTGAATGTTATAATTCACCGGCATTTTTTAGAGGCCACCAGTGTATAACTATACATTTTTGCGACCCTATCCTGGTCTTATCCTACCCTGGCTGCGATTGGTAAAACGCTGGGGAATATACGCCGGTAAATCCAGCGTGTGTTGTAGTGGTAGGGCCATTTGTATTGCATTCTTAGCTGTCCTTGTAGCATTGGTGGCTTCCAGCCCAACAAAAGGATGGAGTGGGCGTAGTTTGAGTCTTCTTGATCCGTGAGCACCTCTTATTCCATTTTGATGTTAAAGATGATGGAACTGAGATGATTCCCAGGACTACGGATTGGTGTGCGTATCGATTGTTAAAAATTTAACAGATTAAATTCGTGATCTAACCCTATATAGCAGAATCTAGGGTTCACGATTTATACCTGCGATGAAGAAGACAACAGCGACCCCAAGATCTTCTGCGCGTATTCCTTCGTCGGGTTGGACGTCGTGTGGGCGACGATCTCCCAACCTTTCTTCTCCTTGGCTGATCTCTCTTTCTCTTCTTACGTGAATCACGAGTTTTGAGAAAAAATCTTATATTTCAGATTATCAATGACGGCCAGAGAATAGAGGATATATATAAGGCTACGACAGGGACCTATGAGGAGAAATTAGGGTTAGGTCTCCTAACGAATCTGGGTATCTCGTGTTCAGCCCGAACACACAACCCAGGCCCATTAACAATAGCTCGGTCCACTAAGGAGCTATTGTTGCACTACCTTCCTAATCCCAAATTATATTTATGGGCTCCTTTTATTATATGCTCGTTGAGCTCCCCATGTTAAGATATCGAATGTCCGTCGATCAAATTAAGTTACTGACAACTATATTGATCAACATCTTTTATCCTTAAGTAGTACCACTCAACTTTATTTGTCATGTCGGATGTAATCCACCTGCAGGGTTTACATGACAATCCTTATGAGCTCCTTAAGGGGACATCATCAACCCGACGTATCGGGACATGGATTCCTTTTACAATCAACAGCCCATCATACATACAATGCTATTACCCAATTCATAGAGGTTGTTGATCCATAATGAATCTCACTCTTTTATGAGTCAAAGTAATGCACACTGCATATGCATGTCTGTTATTATATCCGGATTAAGAGCATAAGCATCCATAATAACAGAGGTGTTTGTTCTCTTTTATAGTCAGTACAAAGAGAACAACCTCAAGTGGTCCTGTTCAATACACACAAAGTGTACTAGTGTAAACCTATAGTCAAGATAGACTAATACCAGATTACACTACAACCTTTCCAATGGATTATCCAAGTCCGTCTAGGTTGTGAACTATTTATATATTCCATAGGGAACTGATAATATGATCTTCTGTGTGTCACCTCACACCATATTATCAACCTTATAGAATATCAGATACTTGCATTAATATTATAATAAACACAATATGCAAACATATGCCCATATGATTCTCATTCAAAAAAAATAAGGAAATAAAGTTAATACAAAAGTGATGCTTTCAGTATATAACCCTAACAAAAGAATGTGTATTAAGCTACTGAATTATTTTATAGAACTAATATTGCGCAAATAGTTGTACTTTTGGACTTGCTTATATTCTGATATAAAAGGTTTCTATTCTCTTGTTATAAACTTCCAGAGAGCTAGTGTGTTCGTGTGACATTTGCGTGGACATTATCCGAATTCTTACTAGTACCAGTTGGATACCTGTAATAGAATGGTTTCAAGAGGGTGAGTAGGAAACTGCAACTTTAAAATTGTTTCCATAGAAAATTAGCCAAAACATTAAGTCTCATTCCTTTTCTGCTGACACTCGATAATACTTAAGCCCGGAAAAATGATAATTACCTGTTAGAGCATTAAAGTACCTTATCATCTCTTCCACCATATGATGAAGAGGCTGACTGAAGTGCTCTGTCTTCTCTAGGTTGTGTTTGTCCAAATACTTCCTTTCTATAACAGTCAAAGGTGGGTTGGGAGGGGGGGGGGGGGGGGGGGGGGGGGGGGGGGGGGGAGCAGAGACGGTGATCTGGGAAGAGGCATAGAGGGGAGGGTAGGGGTTGACAAGAGCTTTCTGGTTTGCTAGAAAATTAAGTTATTTCAACCAAGCAGATTCCAAATCCTTCGAGTAAGCACTATAGAGCGTGTGTTCCAAATTGCAGATCAAGGGGCCTTCATATCTAGTAAAGTAGGAAAAATGGATTATTAGGAACATTAAAATCCCCCTCTTTCGCTTTCCATTCAATTTCTCTCCAAAAATGAGACCCCTAGCTGTTAAAAATCCTATGTTGTGGTACTTTTAGAACTACACTTGTTTTCCTTTCCATCACCCAACCAAGAAAAATAGAAAGTAAATTTAACTCTCTCAAACAATTAAAACCCTTGAGAGCCTAATTCTTTATGGTTCTTACACAATTTCATTTTGTTCACACTCTGCAAAGCAGGAAATAGATTTTTTGCTTTAAGGCATTTCATTTTCGTCAAATCATCATTCTTTTAATGCTTGTTGTACGCAGTCCCAGCAAGATGTTATAAGAGCATGCTATTTGTATTGAAGATTTGGCTTCCTCATTCTGAATCACAGATGAAATTTATTTTCCTCTAATTGCTTCTGTTTCTCATACGTCAACAGAACATATGCAAGCAAGTATATACCCATCATTGCGAGTGTTAGCGAACTTCAGCCACCTACCTGGCCCTCTTATTTCATGGATATCAATGTGTTAGCCTTCTTGGTTCCAGCTGGTATTGTTGTAAGTATTATAAGTACTTGCCGTAATTTTTATGCCAAGTCTTCCTTTTTTCTTAAACTTTTTTTACCAATTAATTTGTAGTTAACATGCATTTCATAGTTGTGTGCATCTATCTTTCTGTGAGAGAAACTACTAAGAAATGAATTATATTTTTATAAAGTGCACGTGAGGTATTATGACTTTTTAACTTAATCATGTTAATTGTGCATGCAGGTGTATTATGACTTTTTATCTTTTCAAATCTAATAATCATGTTAAAAAGCATGTTCTTGAATGCACTTTGCTAGGATCATGCGGTGGATTGCTTTATCACTTCTTTTACAGGTACTTATATGTATTGAGTGATAAAAACTCACCAGAATTCCATGCACTAGATTTATATTATTATCTTTTTCCTATCTCGCGAAATAGAAGAAGAAGAAGAAAAAGAGGTACTTATATATTGAGTGATAAAAACTCAAGGAATTCCATGCACTAGATTTTGATTATTATTTTTTTCCTTTTTCCTTTACTTGTCTCAGAAAAGAACAAGAAGGAGAAGAAATAGCACTTAATGTGCCTATACAGTTTCAGTGCCAATTAAATTTTAAACATTCAAGGAATTCCATACACTAGATTTTGATTAATTTTTTTCCCTTTTTCCTGTACTTGTCTCAGAAAAGAACAAGAAGGAGAAGAAATAGCACTTAATGTGCCTATACAGTTTCAGTGCTAATTAAATTTTAAACATTCTTTAGTTAACTTACAATAATACATGCATAAAAGGCAACAGCTTATATCCAAATTGAGAATAGCTGGGGGGAAAAGATCAATATCATAATTCTGAAAATGAAAAGTCTAGCTAAAAGCTTTAGTACATATCCATGTCTGCGTAAGTCTAATATCCTTTTAGGGAAAAACAAGTTTGTGTTTCTTTCTCAAGACTCAAATAAGTTACATTATTAATGGTTCTACAAGTTTAACTTCAAATGGCTAACATGATCTGGATGGTTTCTTTGATCATGTTATAGGTGTACAAATCCATAGCTAAAGGAGTTGGTTCTTATTCTAAGTGGATATCATCATTACAAAGTAATGTTAGACAATTACTGTAAGCTATATCTCATACTTTCTTTCGAGTATTGTTGCATGTTTTAAACTTTCTCCATATGGCTTACCTATCCATGACGTCCACACACTACTTTTCAGTCTACTCTGTGAATTTGGAATAAAAAAATCAGTGACTAGTTACATTTTGCCCAGTTCTGATTATTGGATTGATACTTATACTTTAACTAATCTGCTGTATGTGGACAAAAAAAACTACTTGTATGCTTGACTATTTAAGGTATAATTTGTATTTGACATTATTTATTGAAAAAAACTTCTTTTTTCATTATTATATCTTATGTTTGACATTTTTTTTCTATATTTGCAGATTGGAGACGTCGTGGATGAAACGAAGAGTGCGAGTTGTGTTGATGTTAGGCACTCAAGAATTTTTTATCGTCCGTTTTAAGTTTATTGAATGAACTTTTTTATAAGTTTATTGTGTAGATATTTCTATGTTGGTATGTTTTTATATATTTGTACACAAATTTGCAAAACTTGTATAGTTTTAATGGTGTATTGACATTTTTGATAAATTGATTTTTATTTGTATCCGTAGATTTTTTTTTGTATACAGTTAAAACGAAGTAGCGTTCCTAAATTGCTGTAAAAAACCACAAATATCAAAACGATAGCGTTCTAAAAATGTTGTATGTTTGATTCTATTACTGGATTGTCTAACGATAACGTTTTTCCAAAATGCTCTAACACTAATAGCTTTGCCGAAACGCTATAAATTCTATAGCGTTTGCCTAAACATTATAGATTCTATAGCGTTTGCCGAACGCTATAGATTCTATAGCGTTTTGTTAAAACGCTACTAGAATCTATAGCGTTTGCCGAAACGCTATACATTCTATAGCGTTTTGTTAAAATGCTGTAGAGTTATTATAGCGGGGCTTTTGATAGCATTTGTAAAACGCTATCGTAGGTCTACTATAGCATTTTATGAATGCTATCAAATGTCATATTTGTTGTAGTGATCGAATCCGACTTAATCAAGAACGGCATCGTCGAATCCGACTTAATCAAGAACGAAATGTGCATAAATTTCCAGAATACTACAAAACATACTTATCATACATTAGAAAACTATAGAAAACCCAAGACTAATTAAAATATGGAATTTTTGGGTTATTATCAAAACCTGAGAGGATCTACTACAAACTTTTAGTTATAAACTTTTCAATTTATCCATTATTTATTAGTATAATTTAACATGCAAAACTATTGAAAGGCCGCCTCCACCATCGTCTAATCCGACTTAATCAAGAACGACATCGTCGAATCCGACTTAATCAAGAACGAAATGTGCATAAATTTCCAGAATACTACAAAACATACTCTATCATACATTAGAAAACTATAGTAAACCCAAGTCTTATTAAAATATGGCATTTTTGGGTTATTATCAAAACCTGAGAGGGTCTACGACAAACTTTTAGTTATAAACTTTTCAATTTATCTATTATTTATTAGTCTAATTTAACAAGCAAAACTATTGAAAGGCCACCTCCACCATCGTGGAATCCGACTTAATCAAGAACGGAATGTGCAAAGATTTCCAGAATACTACAAAACATACTCTATCATACATTAGAAAACTATAAAAAATCCAAGACTTATTAAAATATGGCCTTTTTGGGTTATTATCAAAACCTGAGAGGGTCTACTACAAACTTATAGCAATAAACTTTCCAATTTATCCATTATTTATTACTCTAATTTAACATGCAAAACTATTGATTTTTAATAACAGGGAGCTGCAATATAATTAACTCTGAAAAATCATACAAAACTTAATACTTTTGTCGCTTCATCTTCTTCTCAATCCATAAATTTTGCACCCATATCTTTATCTTGACTTTTCTTTTCTTTTGTTCTTTTGAGTAATGATATGGATACTTGGTATTCTTTGTGTAAGCTACATGTCACATAACAATGACTAAAGATGTTTATCCATCCATAAGGTAATATAATATTTACTATTTTAAAATTGCTTCACTAAAAAATGAGATGTTGCAGATATGAGATAGTAATCAAAATGAGATGATTAAGAAACAATTCTATTCATTCAATCATACACAATAAGATTCATTTAATAAAGATTATCAACAAAAACAGTAGAGTCAACTGATACAAAAATGAGAGATCTTATCATAAAGGAACAAAAATCATGGTGTAAAATAATACTAATAGAACATGCTACATGGCTGGGATTTGGGCATGGAAGTGTTGACGGCGAACCTTAAGGTGGACGGCGATGATAGTGGTAGTGTTAGGGCGACTACGAGGATAGTAGAGGACCGGTGAACGTCGACGGATGAGATTTGGGCTGGTTGGCGAACAGCGACGGCTGGGATTTAGGCGATGAATGGTTGACGGCAAGGAGGGTGGTAGCGTAAAGCTATGGTGGCGGACTGGCGAGCGTCTACGGTGAGGAATTGGGCGGGCTGGCGAACGGCGGCTGCTGAGATTTTGGGGAGAAGGGTTGGCGGAATTTTGGGGAAGGGGAAATTGGGAGAAGAAGGGTTTTTTTGTTTGTGTATTTGTTTTTTACTTTTGTTTTGTTAAGTAAAAGGTGTGCCGTGTACGTGTTAACGTATGAGTGATTTTTAACTTTTGCTCTCATTTTTCAATTTCAAAATAGAGGAAGAAGAGAGAGGGTAGACCTATTAGATTATGATATAGTATAATACGAATGGTAGCATCACACTAAGTGCTATTTTTCTTACTTCTATTTTTTTAAAAAACTTTTGCCAACTAATAATTGTGAATTGAGAAGTTTTGCTAATCTTTTGCCTTTAAAATTAAAACTAACACTATAAATGATGGAAATAGTCAATGTATACGGCAGGTGATTTGAAAAAATAATGGTATTAAGCAAAATACCATGTGTACACTGAAAAATTGCATATATTTTTAATTTTCAAGTTGGTAACTCTTTTACTGTTCTTGAGTCACAGTTGTACAATTCAGTGTAAATATTTGCGTTTATTGCTTAGTTTCAATGAACCAATTAACCAAACATCGTAACGTATATGTATAGCTTTCTTTTATTTAATGCATTTACCATTTTTTCTTACTAGAATTTATTGTGGATAAGAGGCTTCAAACACTACATGACTAATATAGAGAACTATTGTTATGCATTAAGAATATAAAATGAGCTCTTGATAGTGAGTAATTTGCACATGATACAGAAATGGAAGCGTCTAAATGCGATAAATATTCTGTGAATTTTTGTTAGTTTTAATATTTAATTGTGAATGGACAAGTTTTGCCTTTTTTTTATCCATTAAAACTGATATGGCTAAAAATAGGATTAAATCGGGACCGTTCACATCGGAGACGAATCTTAAAGCTCAGGGATAAAACGGTAATTTACCTACTAACGGGTCCGAAGCGGGTACTGGGTCTCCTTCTCACAGATCCAATAACCCGCGAACGGATCCACCTCAACTGGGTACGGGTCCCGACCCGATACAAACCCAGTCCGACAGGATAGAATTAGGGTCTCTGATTGAACCAAATCAACGGACCTGATTCGCGACTATCCTCTCACCGAGAATTAAGGGATTACATTCCTAATATGATTACGATGATTTTACGCCTTATCAGATCACAGGAATCACATTCCTAATCTGATCCCAACAGCGACTATAAATACCCCCCACCTACCACTGTTACAGGTTAATCACTCTTTTTCCAATTAAAGCTCTTTTTTAATCATCACTGGTTACTGACAGGAGCGTCGGAAGGTGCGTCGCCAGGATCAACCCCGGTGTTTCACACTTTCCTTGCAGGTGTACGGTGGGAGTCGGCATCCCAATTCTGACGAACAGGTTCGGACTCGCTATTTAGGTTTTTCCACGAACCCACAAATTCTATCTGTTTACCCCCTACACTAGAATCAGCGGTAACAAAAACTAACATTAGAAAGATTGAAATAGTGAATGTAAATGTCAGTTGGTCTGTAGTTAAGCTCATAAACTCTTCAAACAATTTAAAATGAATATCCAAGAGGTTATGTGCATTTCATTTTGGCTAAATTGCAGTAAGTTATGCTATAATTTCTCAGCAGGGCCGGCCCTAGAATTTTGGGGGCCTAAAGTAAACTCTAAAAAAGGGACCCAATTATACCCAAAAAAAAAAAAATTCATTCATGTATTAGAATTATTTTCCACATATACCCTACATATACACATTTTCAATTTTTTTTTCTTTTCGAAAACGAAGGCCCACTCATGTATTAGAATTTTTTTCATATATACCACACATATATACATTTCCAATTTTTTTTTTTCTTCCTGAAACCCCCTAACCCCCCCCCCCCCCCCCCACACACCACGACATATACAATTTTTTTTTTTTTGGGACCTGATGCAAATGTTTCACTTGCATCAGGCCTGGGCCGGCCCTGTTTCTCAGTCGTTTATAAGTAAAACACGCCTAATCTTTTTAAAAATCAGCCGATCTATCAGTATAACGACGAACTACCAGACACAGTTAACGCCGGTACGAAGATGCCTGATTGTCCTCATATTTCAGTCATTGTAAATATTTCTTAAATAGGTAAAATCACCTAGTTGCCCCTTACACGTTACCCTACAGCCTTGTTTTCTCAATGGTCTGAGATAATGATCAGACCACTAAAGTAGTTTGCCTAGCTGCTATAACTCAGTAGTTTGCCTAGCTACTGAGTTATAGTATTAATCAATTATATAACTAAGTTAATTAGTGCCTCGTATTACAATTGAAGTATTGCAATCTCAAATTTTCCATTAAGGTGAATCTCTAAAATCATTTTAAACCTGTAATTTATAAGTCAATGGATCAATGTTTGCAAATCAAACCATGAAATATGTGCAAAAAAAATTTATCTACAACTATTTAGCAATGGAGCAATTCGCTTGTTTTCTAATGGCTTAAACATGTCACTTATTTCGATTATATTAAGAGGTGCAAAAATAGTAAGAATAATTGATGGACAAAGATGTACCAAGTCTAGTTGTTAATACAGCTTTAAGATAGTTTGTTACTCCAGAATAAAACACTCAATAACAAATACACTAATTAATGTAAATCACCCTAGAGGTTGAATAGCGTGATTGTACAGACTTTAAAAACATCAATAAAATACGTTAACTAAGGAGATAGAGTTAGATAAAGTAAACAGAGCAAGCACGCAAGACATAGCGAGATTAACGTGATTTGACTTTCAGGTCTACGTCCACACCACATACTTGTATCAATTCTCCACCACAAGCATTCCACTATACTTTAAAATCCCTGCACAATAATTCTCAGAATTCAGGCCGAGAGTCCTATTATACACATATGACTTCTATGAATAAGCCCTGTAAAACTCACTGAAGTTGAAAAAAAGAAAACCTCTCAAGATCTATCGTAATTTTGACTGAAGAAAACAATAAAAGCGCACACTCAGATCGTTGATTGAATGATTAGTTCAGAAGAAGAATAGCAAAGGTTGAACAATACTCAGTGAATTCACCTCTAATTATAGAGCGAGGAATCATATCTTTCTAAAAATGAAAAATGTTTCCAAAATAGTAAAAACTGCAAGAGTACGGTCGCCCGCTTTGTTGAGTAGTCAAATGTCCACCTTTAACTCGAAAGTTGAGAGGTGGCCGGTTGACTGACTCATCTTTGCACTATGATAAGCGGTCGACTGTTATAACGGTCGACCGACATATGTGCGGTTGACTACTATCGAGCAGACTTGATATTTATTTGGCGAATCCACTTTATATTCTTTCCAAAACTGATTATTCAATCAACAATTCTTTACATGATATTTTCTCACATAAACAGAAATAAATAAACAATATTTGCTGGCTTACTTGAGGATTTAAAGCACATGTTTTTTGAGTTGGAATCTTCGTAATATTTGTAATCTTCTGTAATACTTTCCACTTTTGCTCGATTGCGAATATTTTTGGCTCTTTGTTTTGATTTACCTTTTTCTAAATCATGTATATCTCAACTGAAAATATTAGTCTTAATAATATATTTTGTGCACACCAAACTTAGGGTCAACAATTTCTCCCTTTGGTTGTGAACAAAACTTACCTTAGAATTTAAATTTGAAAAATAAAAATGCACCCCCTTAATCCAAAACTCCCCCTAAATTCATGCATATAGGAACTAAATCAGTTTGTATTCATGATTCATCCAATATGTATAAAACAAAACATGCACGAAACATGCATACATTAATGTTAGTTAAAAAATTTCGTTTTGAGGGAGATTCATATCAGAGGAACGAAATTACAAGAGCACCACATTATAAGCATAGACTATTACAGTTTAGGTACTACTAAAGAAATCTACTTACATGATACCGTTGATCACGAAACTGTTTGACATACAGAGAGAGTTCTACATGGTATCATAGCTCCGAGATTTCGAAATTACAAAATACATAATTTAGAGGAGGTTCATGAATAGGAAAAATAAATTCTAAGCTCAAAGATTTTCTTCCGCTTTTCAGAACAAACCAAGAGGGGATAAGAGTTGGAAAAAATTAGAGACCATAGAAAGAGAAGGTATGGCCGACCGGGTGGTCGACCAATTACAAAAATATTGAAAACCCTGTAATCCAAAAAGTGACAGAATAGGGGACGTTCAACCATGTGGTCGACCGGTCAACCTGTTGTAAAAAGACGATTGTAAGAACTAAAAAAAAAAAATAGTAAGAGGGACGGTCAACTGTGCATTCGACCGTACCACCCTACAAGATGACAGTCGACCATTCGGTTGACCGAACATCACAAAAAAACGGAATCAAGCTGAAATGCCAATGACATTTAATTCTCCTTTTAAACAATGAAAATACTTTTTTTCGTCTAATGGTTTTGTAAAAATATCAGCCTATTTTAAATCCGTTGAAACAAAATTAAGAACAGCATCTTCCATTTGAAAGTGGTTTTCGATGAAGTAGTAGGAAATTTCTAGCATGATGAAGTAGGAGCAAATTTCTAAGTGTTTTGTGCTCTTAAGAACGATACTATGAATGAAAAGTACCTTATATTGTTCTAGTATGTGTCATTCATAATACCTTTCATTGTTGTATACAATGAAGTAGATTGATTTTCCTCATCATACTTATCGCGAATTCAAGCTGCTTTTGCTTAGAGAGCTCCTCGCATATATATTCATTAGTAGAACAACGTATAATATAAAGCAAAACTGAACCGTCTCGCATTTGTTCTTGTGCTAATTCATTTGAATTTATAAACATTTTTGCATCTATTAGTATGTACTTTTATCACATGGTTGGAAAGAAATGAATTATGTTAGGTTTCTTTACCAAAAGTACATTATTACTGAAAAATTGAATCAAAATTCATTTAGCTTTAACCGTTTGGCTAGTGCGAAAAGGAGAACGATGTCCTTCACTTTTTCTCTTGATACTGATGCAAAATGTTTTGTTATCAAGTGATTTGAGCATCCACTATCAAGGTACCACGATTTTTTAGATTCTATGCGTTGATACACATACATTAAGATTAGTAGGTGTCCAAGTAGGTAATGTTCCTGCATTTGCATTCTTTTTCACCCAAAAAAAATTAGTATTCCTTTTTAAAGTACAATTGTAAGAAGTATGACCTAATCTACGGCAATAGTGACAAGTAATTCAATTATGCCTTAGGTCATACATATTTCAATAGCTATGCCTAGATTTATGTTCATTTGAGTAGCTATGCACATGTGTACGACAAGATTGCTTAGCATTTTGACGTTGTAGTGGTTCATTATAACCAAGCTCTCGATTATCATGATATGATCTTGAATTCTTTGTCATAAGATAATTGAGCCCTTCATATTTTTCAACAACTTTTTCGAGCTCAATTATTCTACTAAATTTTTTTTTTTCTAGTTTTCTCATCGTCTTTAGTGTTCCAAAGAAGAGTATCTAGAGTAGCATCAAGTATCATATTTTGTTCGAGTGCTTCCTTACGACCTTCCACTACAACGTCAAATTTTATTTTGCATTCATTTATATCATCGGTGAGTTGAGCAATATAAATAGATTTCTCATGAATTTCGTTTAGGTTTTCATTATTTATTGCTAGAGATTCTTAAACTTGTTGTTTCAGACACTCATTTTCCTCTATTAATAAATCATGATCCTTCCTAAATGACTCAAATTTCTCAATCAACAGATTTGCATCTTTTAACTTTCTATTTTTGGAAATACGGGAGTCATCTGATTCATTAGACATTTGTTTATATTATTTCAACTCACAACTTAATTTCTTTGCATAATCTTTTAAGCGATTACATATGTCTACTAGGTCATCATAGGTGGGTTCTTCGATTACCTTTGCTTGGAGTGGTGATTGCCCCTCACCATCTCCAAGTGCCATAAATCCAAAGTTGTTGAGTCCTTGTTCTTCATCACTTGAGTCTGAATCAAGCCACGCTGCTTTTAATATCTTCTTTTTGAATCATGGATTATAGTGATAAGCTTTGCTCCGCTCTTGAGATAGATGACAAGTTTGCACGGATGTGTCCTGATCTCTTGCATTTGTGACAAGCACCCTCCTTGTCTTTGTTCCTTCCTTCTTGAAACCTGGCATAACTTTTATGTTTGAGGTACTTACAGAATTGTTTGAACAACAGCTCGATTGTTTTTGTCAGATGCTTCGGGATCTGATTCTGATTTTGTTTTTTGTGAAATTGATGCTCTTAAAGAAATAGTCTTCTCTTCAGTTTTGAGAATGATCCCAATGTTCTGCTGGTACCTCTTGGTTTCTGCCATCTCCATCTCATACGTTTTCAATTTGCCTTGAAATGTATAGTACTCGAATCATTTCTCTTCGTGTGTCTCCCTCATTGCAGCAGTTTTTATGTCTTCTTCGGGTGTGTGATAGCTTTTGAGTTTTCCAACATTTTGATCATCATCTAACCCATTACCAAAGCTTTAAAGCTCACGTGCGCTAATTTCAAAACGGGCAAGCAATCTGATCTTCGTTTTCTCCTAGAATCATGCGAGAAACATCAAACTTATAAAAACATAATGTACTTTTGCCCTTACCTCAGATGCAGTTCCTTCATGACGTTTTAGCATGTTGTTCCAGATTTCATACGCTGTTTTGCAATTTCGTCCACATCGCATCAGCTCTTCATTATTCAGACTTGCATAAAGTGCTGCCATAGTCTTGAAATTTGCAGTTTTCATTGCTAGTTGAACTTTTGTGAAAGTACTCTTTCTATTACTAACAGAGATATCTACTTGGTTTATACAAATATTCCATACTTCTTCCCCAAAAAGTGAGTATGAAGGTTCCAAACATCTTAGCATTTTCCATCAAAATAAGATGAACGTGTCAGACTTGTTCTATTTGAGATACATCACTCTGATGTGTACAAGTTTTTGGGATGAGGGATTTCGGCCATTGGACCTTTTGCTATAGCTTTTAAGATATTTATGAGCACCTCACTCTGATACCACTGTTAATCACCCTGGGGGGGACGGTGAATAGGGTGATAGTGAAGAAATTAAAAACTTAAATAAAATGCCTAAAGTAAGGAGATAGAGTTAGAGAAAGCAAACAGACAAAACACGCAAGACACACCAATATAACGTGGTTCTACCCCCAGATTTATGTCCACACCACCTACTATAGCAATTTTTTGCCACAAGCGTTGCACTATACTTTAAAATCCTTGTACAGTGATTCTCGGAATTCAGGCCGAGATTCCTATTACACTCAAAGGACTTCTATGAATAAGCTGCATAATACTCACCGAAGTGGAAAAAAAGAAAAGCTCTCAAGATGTATAATGATATTGACTGAAGAAAACAATAAAAGCTGACACACTCAGATCGTAGATTGAATGGTTAGTTCAGAAGAATAATAATAGCAAATGTTGAAGAATACTCAGTAAATTCACCTTTATTTATAGAGCGAGGAATCGTATCTTTTCAAAAATAAAAAGATGTTTCCAAAATAGTCAAAATTGTACGAGTACGGTCGACCGCTTTGTTGACCAGTCGACCGTCCACCTTTAACTCGAAAGTCGAGAGGTAGCCGGTCGACTGACTCATCTTTGTTTAATAATGAGTTGTCGACTATTCTGACGGTCGACCGACATATGTGCGGTCGACCGCTATCGTACAGACTTGATATTTATTTGGCGAATGCACTTTACATTCTTTCCAAGACCGACTATTCAATCAATGATTCTTTACATGGTATGTCTTCACATAAACAAAAATAAATAAACAATATTTGTTGGCTTACTTGAGGATTTAAAACACATGTTTCTTGAGTTGAAATCTTCTTGATATTTGCAATTTTCTTTGATACTTTCCACTTTTGCTTGATTATGAATCTTTTTAGCTCTTTATTTTGATTTACCTTTTATGTAAATCATGTATATCTCAACTGAAAATATTAGTTTTAATAGTATGTTTTGTGCACACCAAACTTATGATCAATAATTAACATTACAATGTTACTAAATTAAACAAGCTACTTCAGTTTCCTAACTTGCTATTTCCATTCCATTGACAAATAAAATGTGTGGTACACCATTAATACGGAAAATAAAAGCTCCAACCCCAACAATAATCAAACAATCTCACACTTTATCATCAGCGTGTGAGATTCTCTTTTATGGAAAACCATTACAATACGAGATTGAGAGACGTTGGACACAATAGAGTAATCTTTTATAAATAAATAAATAATATTAATGATAAGGGTAAATTTCAAGAAACCCTAATGAGATTTAGTCTTTTGGCAGAAAACACTAGTTAGTTTTTTATTTTGTAGAAAACCCTACTAAACTTTGCGCCGTTAGGTACTAAGGCATACTCCATCAAATTTTGGTTGTTATCTGGAAAAAATCCTGATGTATCACTTTTTCAATGACTAAAATACCCTTATGGTAACCTTTATATATAGGGTTTAAGACAATGAGTGGAAACAGTAAGAAAGTTTAGGTGGAAAAATTGGAGAGATTTGGCGGGAAATCTGGGGGATTTCATCATCCGCCTGATCAAGATCAATGTCAAGGTAAATTTCTTCTTCTCCTCATGGTCTATGGGCTAATGAATGTTGATGATTGTAGATTTAATGACTTGGCCCTGTTGTTTATTACTTTAAATGGTTTTCCTGCAAATTTGGGTGAAGATGTAATGGGTTAATTATTTATAGATGTTGATGATAGTAGATGTAATCACTTCAACATTTGTTACTTTTTTTGGGTGAAGACTTGTAGATTGGGTGTGAAAAATGTGTTGATTTGGTGAAAGATAGTCGGTTTTGTAGGAACATATGATTCTTTAGGCTTTTTGATTATGTAGTAGATGGGGATACTAATTCTTGTATGTGGTAGTAGATCGCAGATCATACGAATTAGATGTATTTTGTTTGATTTGTTGCAGGATGGCTTGTTCAAGCTTACACAGCCAGAAAAATTCTTCCTCCTACGAAAGTCAAACAAGCTTGAGGGAAGTGAACCAGTCACTCCCCACACCTCCATGCAACTGCAATCTCCTCACACAAGTGAAGTACTCCAATTAGGTAACAAATTTTGGTAAACCCTACATCAATTGCCCCAATTTCGCAAAGGGTTACCAGTTCCTTATTTGGTACTCTAAGAATGAGAGAATTTTTAAGTGGGCAACCAATTACCACAATCTTAGAAGTCCAGCTGGCAACAAAATGTTGTATGATCCTATTGATTTTCTGACTGAGGAGCTCAGCATGGCAAGACAGGAGCTAAGGGAAGACTACGTTATTTTTCGGAGGAAGGGTTGGAAAGAAGGGTTTGTTGCTACCATGCTAATGTGTGTGATATTACTTGTTGTTTTCTATGTGTTCTAGTAGTAGACATAAGTATAGAAATGGTATTTTAGGCAATTGCAAGATGATGTGCAAGATGACAAGAGCATGGAAAGCAGTAGTAGTTTTTGTGTGGTTACTTATTGTGGTAATTGCAAGATGATATTGATATGGTTTTGTAAGATATTTTGAAGTTATTATGCATCTATGAGATGACAGTGGTATGTAAGAAATGATGAAATGACTTTATGTTATATAATGTTTATGAATTGAAGATGATGTATATTTTGGTACTTGTGAGACTCCTTTGTTTAGATCTTGTAACTTATATATCATTGTGTGTAAACGATAATAATGTTCGTACTGATATATATGTTTTGTGAGATAGATATGTTGTCCTATAGTTTATGAAGTTCTCCATTGATTAACAAGATCATAGAGAATGATAGCATAAACCTGATGCATCATATTTGGTTACAAACAGTATAAACCTGATGCATTCATATACAAATATTTGCTCTCAAAGTCACTACAATAACTGGATTCATCTCATATATCAGCAGAGAACCTGATGCATCCATCTCAATCTGCTACAAACTTCACAAACAATATATCTCCCTAATGAATTCATATCAAACCTAATGCATTCACAAGTATGATATATCAATTGCATTGAAGCAGCTACAAACTTCGGAAAAGTTGTTGTCATATCAATTGCATTCATAAAATTTGCATTCATATCAAAAGTCACTCTCAATTGTGCAATTGCATCCAAATATCAGACAAATATACCAACACCTGATGCATTCATCTCAAAACCCGGTGCACTCATCTGAAGCAACTAAAAACTTCACAAAAAATGATATTGCCTGATGCATTCTTATACAAACTTCAAAATACCTGATACAAAGCACTTGATGCAATGTCACTTCACAAAAAGTGTACATGTACCTGATGCATTCAAATGTATGCATTCAAAAGTAAAAAGCATGCACCAAACTACAAACGACATGCATTAAATAGTTGTAGTCTTATTAAATGCATTAATATCAATCTGTCACTATGATCTCTTGTATTCATAGAACAATTGTATTACAGAGAAATAGAACATGAGAATGCTTGGTGCACCCAAAAAGAGTACTGCTGAACAAAAAGTAATAATTCTAATTCATTACAATGAGTTTTCATGCTGTTTGAGCTGCTTGATTTCATGCTTAATTAGTCTCATCTAGACTGCATTTACATTTACTCCAACCATCTGATAAAAAAAGTTATAATTATAACATTGTTAAGTAGTTGTATGTGTGCAGTATTTCTCAACTTCTTCATCTACAAGTACCTATAATCCAAATACATACAAAAACTCAAAAAACATGGTTGTGTGTTGCTTTTATAAATGCAGTAATGACTCCATCTTCCCTACTTGCATCTCTATGCAGATGCCTGCATTAATTCCACAAGCAGGACATTTAATAGTTGATTTATAACTTGAATGATTTGAAAAAATGAGCAAGTTATGTATCAATAAAAAAGTTGAACTAGTAATATACCTATACATAATCTCATAACTTTCTTTCACTGCTTTGCTCCTTGTGAAGCTCCTATTGGTGCTGCCTGAGATTGAAAAATCAAACAAATTTTAGCATAAAGTTGTTTACTGCTTTAAATGACTTAATTGAAAATATACAGAATCTGATACTTGGTTGGAATTATCTGGCATCCACACAACCCTAGTTGGTTGGGCAAGTGGTGCTCTGACAAGTGGAGTTGCAGTATTTTGAGAACCCCCTAATCCAAAACTATTTTTTCCTGCTTGACTCAGCACTCCAACACTTAGATTATGCAACACTGATTAACCCCTTCCTCTGCTTGCCCCTCTTCCAATGTCCTGGAATAGTTGTCCACCACCACCAGATGACATCCGCCCTCTACCAGCACTCCTTCCACTACTCTTGCCTAGTGTTCTACCTCTAACTTCCCTGCCTACATCTCTTCTTCACTTACCTCTGCCTCCTCTTATCTGGAATTTTTTACCAAACTATCCCTCTTTTTGTAAGTATGTACCAAACTGTCCTTCTTTGAAATTTTGATACCAAAAAGTCCCTGTCACTAACTGAGTTAGCGCCCCTAGTAATATTATTCGCGCTATCTCAGTTAGCGTGTGCCAGAGGATACCACTTTTTCCCTCAAGTAGGGGTGTGTGAAAAACTCACCAAAGACACGCTAACTCCGTTAGCGTGCCTATTTAAACCACTCGCGCTAACGGGGTAGGTGGACAGTAGGGACACTCCTCCTCAAGTAGCAGTGTAGGCAAAAAAATTCCAAGTATAGACATGCTAAATAGCATCCCAAACAACATATCACGCTAACCCCATTAGCGCGCCTGGTATAAAGAGGGGCGCTAACGGGGTTAGCATGTCTATACTTGGGATTTTTTTGCCTACACCTCTACTTGAGGAACCCTTACTTGAGGAGTTTCCATATTGTCCACCTATCACGCTAACCCCGTTAGCGCGAGTGGTTTAAATAGGCACGCTAACGGAGTTAGCGTGTCTATATTTGGTGAGTTTTTTTCGCATACCCCTACTTGAGGGGAAAAGTGATATCCCTGGCACATGCTAACTGAGATAGCGCGGAGAATATTACTAGGGGTGCTAACTCGGTTAGCGACACTGACTTTTTGGTATTAAATTTTCAAACATGGATAGTTTGGTACATACTTACAAAAACAGGGATAGTTTGGTAAAAAAATTCTCTTATCAGTGCTTGTGAATGAATATCATATCAGTAGTTGGTGCCCTAACACCAGTTTGTGTTGATGGCCTACTCACCACGTTTGGTAACTCAACATGGATATCATTAAAAATTGATTGTTGGCTTCCAATGCTTCCTCTTGGTATACATGGTCTTTCTCTTGTTGATTTGCTTTTGGCTATATCTGGTATTTTCAATGGAAGCATATTTTGACAGTTCTTTTTATTTTGTCCCTCAACCCCACACCTCCCACATTGAACCTTGTATGTGCTTCTCTTCCTCTTTTTTCGCACAGCTTTTTTCCTGTTGTTATGTGGTCTTCCAGGCAATATATTCAAAGATGGTGGGAGTATTCTTCCATATCCACTATCAGGCCAATATTTTGAATCAGAAATTGAAGAAATTTTATGAGAGTAGGCTTTCAAATATGTTGATGTCAAGTAATAGTCATCTACATAATCTGCTCGGTCTTTATTTTCTGATCTGAAGATAGCAAATGCATGATTACAGGGAATTTCACTAACATCCCACTGTCCACATGTACAAAATCTGAGGCCTATATCACAAAACATGGTCTCTTGCTTGTATGTGCACTCAACTCTGTTCCTCCAGCATATATTATGTTACAAGATGTAGATATTACCTGCAGCTTCTGAATTTTATCCATAATCTTAGGGCAGACCTTGTGATTGTGTTTCTCCATTTTCTTTCTTTTCTCTTGTAACCTAACCATAAGTTGTTTCCTGATAACCTCACACATGGATACAAATGGCTTACTCCTAGCCTCTTTTATGTGAAGCTCTCACTAATATTGTTGCAAAACATCTCACTTCTATAAAATGATGAAAAATGACTTCTAGACCACATGTGTGGATTTCTCTCCATTGGTCAATTAACTGCATCCTGAATTTCCTCACCTAAAACACTTGGTGCTTCTTTGAAATCAGCCACTGTATATAGCACGGTCACATTTACCGATACCCGGACCCGACCTGGACCCGACTTGGACCTGGATCCGGCATTGGACCGGAACCGACCCGATCTATACGGGTCCGGGTCCTAAAATAAGACTCGGTGCACTTTCGGGTCCGGGTCCAGGTCCGGGTCTGCTCAAAATAGAACCGACTCGGACCCAGATCCGGACCTATTAAAAAATCCCGGAAATATATAGAATTTAAATAATAGGGTTATAGGGATATACATATAAAAGTAATTGTTCAAGATAGATGTGTAAATATAATATTAATTCTTGTACTTAAGTACAAAAAATTTTAGAATCGTAGGTATCAAGCACAAAATTACATAAGTGCAAATATTTATTCTCTACTTCCGGACCTGGCGGGTAGATTTTTTTAACTAGGATCCGGATCAGGACCCGGACCTGGACCCGAACCCGGTTCTTGCATGTCCGGATCCGGGTTCAATTTTTGGACCCGTGAGGTATCGGGTAGTGGAGGTCCCGACCCGATAGGACCCGATACTAGATTTAATTGTATATGTACAAGCAACTTTCCAAAGTTGTTCTTTCATTGTAATTGTGTTGAACCCATGCTTTTGAAATTTGCATAAAGATGCCTACATATCAGTGTACACACAAAGTGAACTTTTATTTTGGAATTCCTATTCAGTGAATGAGGTATCAGTATATCTCCAAATAAATTGTGCAATTGGAAACATAAATATGTCGTCCTATGGCAAACAAAGTGAACTGTTAATATGGACAATGATAGACATATATTGTAACACCCCGAATTCCAAATAAGACTGAATTCGAAGTTCCACAGGATTTTTACACTTCACTTTGTACAATTTTACAAGGAATTAAAAAACTTTTATTACAACAATGATTACATCAACGCAGCAAAATTTAAAATTACAACATGATACATGAATTGAATAACAACTTGAACATTTCTTTAAGCAGCAATCAATCTTTGGTCTTTTCATTCACTTGATCGTGCATAGAAACTACGGGTACGTCAGTAGCATACAACTGACGCTAGGATATAATATATCAATTTATCTTACTTATAAAGTACACACTTGTCAGAAACAAAACTAAGGGGGACTATCCTGTTGATGTCGTGTGTGAATGAGTACTTAGTCCTTAATGCAGTTATTTATATTAGATGACACTAATGCGCACTTGTTCGGATTATATGCATCCCATACTACATAGGTCCGAGGATAAGCTCTTAATCGTTCTTCATCTTGTAGGGTTGGATCCATTTCTATGACTTAAACTACTACGGTAACTACGGTAAGTATCTTAGATGTCCTATGAGCTATGAGTCCATGTCCAAACAGCTTGGAGGGGAATCTTACATCATGACATGACGCATCATGTAGAAAACCTATGGACAATTCAGCCTCCGTCATGGGACTATGGCACCACCCATAGTCACCAAACATCCCACAAGCTTTACCACGGTACCGATAATTCCGGAGAAGTGTTCACGTCATGACATGACACATCATATAGACAGCATGTGAAACACTCTCACACCGTAGACCCGAGGTCCTCATACTTATGTTTTTCTCTTACTTTCATCACATCTTCACTATTGTATTGTCCTTAGTTATTTGAATCATGAATAAAAACCAACTACTTTAGAGTTAGCACTTCCTCTATACCGGCCTTAACCATCAATCAACAATAACGACCCAAACTTGGTCTTTCATTTCAATATTTTATCTCAAAGGAATTTATTCAATGCCAGTATAAAGACTTAGCTACACTCTAGTCTTTAATCTCATTTCATGTTCATAAAAATTGAGTATTCACACTCACAAATTTTTCTCATAATTCATCATGATCTTCCATTTCATTTTCATGTACAAATTTCATATATAATGCAACAAATTTATTTTCCAAACTTACCACATTCATAATTTAACTTCACATAATTTATTTTATTTTCATAATATCCTTCTTTCACTTATTAAGCCAAAGTCACAATTATCTTTACTTAAATTTTCCATGACACGATCTTATTTAAACTCTCTATTCAAAATTTCTTTTTAAAAGAAAAATATTTATTTTCTTTAATTAATCAGTATTTCATTCTAATAATTTGTATCAAGTTCTTTTCCAAAATAGCCTTTAATTCTCATTATAAAAATGATAGAATTAATTTTCATGAAGTCTAGGCATTTTTAGAATATTTCTAATATTTTTTCTCAGGTTTTAAATCACTTTAAAAATAATAAATATAGCAAAAATCATTTTGTTCTAAAAGGTGGCCAAGTCCGGATTCGAACCCACGCACAACAGAGACCCCTGCGTGCTATAGTAATCGCCCTAAGGCACCACCGAACACCAGAAAGGCCATTAAGGCTAATTGTCTAATAGCTAACTTAATTTATATTTAGGTTTTGGGTTTCGATATTGAGTCAAAAATTAATTTCAGAAAAATAAAGTCTCTGGAGAGACACGAACCCAAGCACACAGTCTCCTCCGATGAACAGTAACGTTCTTAAGGTGCACCCGAGAACTAGTATGACCAATGTGATTAACTGATGTGAATTGAGTTGAGTTATTTATAACTAAACTCGCTGTTTGTTATTAGTTTTTCATAATTCCAAAATCTCTTAAAACTCTTTTCTCCTCTATTTTGTTTCATGAAAATTTCTAGATTGCTAATCTTAGAGATTTGCAGCATAACAATATTTTAAAATTATTATTTTGACATAAAAACATGAATTTTCTTTTCTAAATTGTATTCTATGTCTACATTTTTCGACATTTAAAAACAACCATGATTCCTACATAATTTGTTACCACAATTATCACACTAGCTTGTTTTCTTGCTTTCTTTCATTTCTACAACATTTCTAGAACACAATTCTCTTTTATCACACTAGTGTCACATTAATTAATATAGCACATAACCAATATTTAAATTAACCAACTAGCCATTTACAAACATATATCTTACATCTAGCATGGTTTAAAATTCACATTTCGTATCAACATGATAATTCTAAGGTAATAATCACAATTTATAGCATCTATCAATCAATTCATCAAGCATTCACTTCATTTCTAACTAGTCTCTTTTTAAACAAACACATGGCCAAATTTACTAATTTTTCTTAGCAATTTCACCAATTAAATCCCTAGCATGATATCTACATTAGAAGTAGAGGAATAACCCACCTTAATTGAAGAAAAACAAAAGAGAACTCCTAGGAAAACTCCTTGAACACACGATCCACTCCTAGTTGTAAGCCTTCTCCTCCTTGCTTGTGCACACCAAAGCTCTCCTCCTCCTTGTACAGGATGAACCCGAGCTCCTCCTTGTCCTCTTGATGTAGGCCGACCTCCTCTAGGTGCAAGAACACACAAATCTAACTCTCTCAATCTTTTTCCTCACACAATTTTCTTACACTCTATCTTTTCTTCTCACTTTCTTTATAAATTCTAATGGTGCAAGAGAAATGAATGGCTAGGGAGCTATTTATACACTTTTTAGGGTCAAATGAAGGGCTAAGATTAACTTAATGAAAGTAGATTAAGGGCTAGGATGTATTAGGGAGTTAGACCAACTACCCATGAACACAAAACTACCTCTCCACTACTTCTTCTCTCCCACCTCTCCATGTAGCAATCCGGCCACCCCCATGCAGACTCAAAACACGTGCTAGTGCAATGCACGTGTCACCCTAAGCACACCTAATTACTAGTTGTTCAAGCATTTATTAATTAATTGTTACAAAAACAATTCTACCTTACAAGTTGTCTCATTTAAATGAGAATAAACAGTGGGCTCAATTTAGTGGGCTAAAAATCCATGGGCTTATTAATTAAAATAATTAATTTAATTAGTGCGGGCTAGATTTAAATAATTAGGCCTAGGATTTAAAATAGGCTTTTAAATAAAAAAGAAAAGAATTAAAATACTTTGTTCATGCTATAAAATAAATAAGTTTTAAGGGTAAAATGGACATAAATTTGCACGTGCAAAACACGTGAAATCAAACAAAATTATATTTAATTATAGATAAAAATTCAGGATGTTACATATATGTTGTCCTATGACAGACATATATACTGCTTTTCTCGTGCAAAAGTTTATTCAAACATGTGCTGCAAAGCTGATGAAAAAGTTAAGAGAGATTTGCAAAAGTGATGCGACAATTGATGTATCAATGGTCTGCATAGACAATTAATTTATCAATACACTGCCTTGTAAGTGTGTATGTCAATGATATGTCAAAGTGAAGTGTTAGGTTCATCAAATAATATACATTAGAAAATTTTGTAAGTGTTTTGAATACCTGACACAAAACCTATGCTCTGCACTTGGGATCACTTCCTCAAATGCTTGTATTAAACCTTGCACAAAAATTGTGTAATTAGAACTTTAAATAAGAGATTCCACTTCTACAAATAGAATGATATGGTTGCAGTGTTGAAGCAATACCTTCTGTCGATCTGATATGTAAGAATATATTTTCTCATCCCCTCCTAATGCTTCTACCAACAGCTTCAAATACCACTTCCAAGTTTTTGTAGTTACTAGTCAACACAAGCAAATGCTATTGGGAACATTTGGTTGTTGGCATCTCTTGAGACATCACTCAACAAAATCACACTCAATCCATTCATGAGATAACATCCATTAAGACCTATCAGTGGTCTACATCCTTGTGTAAATCCATCAACACAACCCTTGAATCCAATAACTAGTCTGCTGAAAGTTGGATACTTGAATTGTGCCTCTTTGAAAACCTTAACTTTGATTAGAGACCCTGCATTTCTTTTTCTCAAAATATCAGTGTAATCCCACAACTTTGTGAATTGCTCTAACCCATTACCTTCAATTAGCTTGGTTGCTTTTCTTCTAGCCCTATACATCTGTCATCTTGAAGTTGTGATATTCATCTCTGTAGATACCCTATTCCGCAAAGCACTCACTTTCAATGTAGGATCATCCCTCACATCTTCAACATACTTCTCAGCAAACCATGTGGATCTTGCACAAGTTAATTTATTCACTTTTGAACATTTGCACTCAGAGATGAAACTGTGTATTTGAAAGTGTGTTTTTTCTTTGTTTCTTGAACCATATATCCTCCAATCACAACCTACAAAGCTTTTTGTCTTAGAATCTCTTGTCCTATTTTTGCACCAAACAGAAATCTTTGAGTTGTAATTCTGCAACATCTTTATGTCAATTCTATTTGTAATGTAGTAATGATGTAGCATCTTCCTCACTGCTTGTGCACTCTTAAATATCATGCCAACTTTCAATTGTGGTTCCTTCGTATGTCAAAAGTTGGAGCTACTTTGGATCTATCTCTTCTTACACCATCTCATTCATCTTCACTACATTTAGGGGAGTTCAGTGTGTCACTATTTTCATACTCTGAACCTCCCTCACCAATGTCAAAACCATCAATGTGTACCTGAATATTTTTAGCAGAATTTATTCTTTTCTTCATTATCACATCAGCCATTTGTTCCATTGTGTAGCTGGTTGCATTCCTCTTTTGTTTCTCTTTCCACACTGCTTTATGATACTTGGTATATTCCTCAATTTCTGCATCTTCCTGACTCATACCTCCAACCCCACCACTATCACAATTTCCTCCACCTACTTGTACATCCATCTTATCTTCACCTTCCACACTCATGCTTGTATCTCCATTTGTATCTTCTTCTTCTTCACATGGTCAGAATCTGACTCACAGTTATATATATTGTCTTCTTCAGAATCACCAAATCTGATATTCTCAGCCTCCTCTTCATATGCATCATCACTTTCTAATTCTAACATCTCATCCTTAATTGAAGCATCTAAGAACATACTTGTATCTCCCATTGCTGCTTCATTCACAGTTTTACCCACATTTTCTGTATGAGTATCCACATTAGCTGGCTGATCTGCATATGCAATTTTATCTCCCACAACAGTTCTTTCACTACATGAAGTTGTTTCACATATACTCTGTTCTGAGGCTGTGTTTATTGAGGCTGTGTTTATTGATGCCCTAGCTGTGTTTAATGCAACATTTTCTACTTCAGTGTCAGCAGTTTTTTCACTACATGAAGCATGATGAACTTCAGCCCTTGAATCATTGATGACTTCACCCCTTCTACTCACAACAACTTCCTCTTCAAGAATAGTCTCATCTGCATCAACTGTTTGCTCAGCATCCCCCTATATATTATCCAAATCTGCCTCAATGTCAATAATTTCTTTTTTTTTTCTTCTTGATTTTATCAATTTCCTCCTCATTCAAGTCATCCATATCAGCCAACTCAGGAAAGTCATCCATATCATCCAACTCAGGCATATCAACCAAATGTTCTATGTAAAGCTTTATTTTGGGAACAGCTTCGTGAGAAGCTACTAGATTATAAAATAATTGGTCTAATGAGATTAATCTTAATGATCCTTTAAGTCTCTTTGTCAACAATCTCATGCACACACTGTATGTGCCATCGTAACCACAGATCCGCATTGCATCCCTTATATCAATTAGAGAGAGCTTGTCTGCATCTACATCGTTCATAAAATTACCTTTCCCACACACGTACTCTTTGTGCATCCTCCCAGCAAACTTACCCCCATGATTAATCTCCATCGAATACCTAACTTCACTCATTTCTACCTACAAAAAATTAGAAAACAATGTAAACATAATGCCATAAACCCAATGTGAAACATTGTTTGTAAGTACATATCCACTATGCAACATAAGAACATGGTTGTTTGATACTATGACTACTTAACTAGCACATGCATGCATCCAATTTGACAATTTTACAGTCTACCAAATCTTAATTGTAAGTCAATTAACCAACATCCATCTCAACATTCAAACTAATTCCTAAACAAATTGCACTTAAAAGTGGACACACATAACTCCAACAAAGAAACATAATCATCTTAATATTCCAGAATTCTATAGGACTGTCCAGAAAATTTTTAAAATCTTAACATTTGCACCAATTATATTAGAAAATTGATACCGCAAAATTTTACCACAATAAAATTCCCAAATCAGTTAACTTTACAACAAATACCATAAATCTATACGGAAATCCCACAAATTTAACACTTTCGGCAATTTAATGGGAATAAAAATAACATTTGAACTACAAATATATTTAAAGGTTGCAAATTCACCAATTTTTCTGGACAAATCAGTGTCCTCTTCCAAGCCTCTCAACCCACTTATTCTCCTAAGTCCTCTCCACTTCCGATTCGACGTCCTTCGTTATCAAATATAAGTTCTTTACTTGTTCCAATTTTGAGAAATGTCTGAATGGGTTTCGATGGGGGAAATTAAATATTCCGACAACGATTAGGTTTTTTTTGGTTTTTTTAATTACTTAATCCGTTCAGTTAGTCTAGGGGCATTTTAGTCAATCCATGTAAAAGAGAACGGCGTTAGTGGCTCCTAACGGAAAACAATGTTTCATAGGATTTTCTGCCAAAAAAAATTCTAAGTAAGGTTTTCTGCCAAAAGAGTAAACCTCAGTAGGATTTTCTGAAATTTTCCCTAATGATAATAATAACTTTCAAAGACTAATTCAGGGGGAAAACTAAAGTTAGTCACAATAAGGGATACCCTCAAGGAGCCCAGGACCCCCATTTTTTCCCACTACAACTAGGCCCGAGTCTTGATCAAGACCCGAGTCTCCCCCAATATTCCTTCCATCAATGTGGCCCCCACACTTTTGATAATAATAATCATAAAAAATATAATAAAAATAATCTCTAATTTCTAATATCTAATTGATGCTGTTTATTTCTGAGGCACGTGTGGAAGCACCAGGTGTGAGTTCGAACTCAATTTGTATTGAAGGAGATTGCCGCTCGTCTGCCGACCTTCGGTTGACCTTCTGGGGCCTACGATGAGCTCGGAAAGGCGTTTGAAGGTTAGGCTCGGATCGGAAGGGTCGGATCCGAGGTCTTGTGTACCTGCAGACGGTCCTGAAACACCGGGGTTTGTCCCGGTGGCGGACCCTCCGACGCTCTAGTCAGTCTCTGTGAGAGAGTAGCAATAACTAGGTATATTTAAGTGGTAAAAGATTGATTACCTTCAAAAGGTGGATGAGGGTCTAGTATTTATAGAGAATCCCAACCGGGTTTGGTTCCGCTTGGGGGCCGGGTTTGGATCCGAAAGCCCATGGGCCTGACGTGGCAGAAGGCCCAGGGGGTTTAGGGCGGTTGTGGTGATACCAGGAGTGGTATAGGGCTGACGTGGCGAAACCCTGGGCGGTATTTGGAGCTGACGTGGCCCATCGTGAGTCCTCTGTGCTTCTGGGGGAATCGGAGGGCCTAGGCTGTGCCAGGTCATCCTTCTGCCCCGCCAGAGAGGGGGGACGGTATGAGGGACTGCTCCGGATCGGACTCCGGGGGATACTGAGGCTCGTCAGTACGAGGAAGCCGGCACTGTGGGGGCAAAACACGAGGTTCGGCGCCGACCCTGGAGGGGTCCGGAGCCGAACCAGGTCGGTATTCTTGCTTTCCTGAATAGGAATTGTATTGGGCCTTGGATGGGCCTCAGGCCATTTTTACACTGTCACACAAGCCCCCCACTCCTGCAGGGGGTGCGGGAGCTAGCCGTGGAGGAGTGCTCATGGTTGTAGAAAATGGGATGGTGAGTCATTGGATCTTCGTGAGAAGAGTACCCTGGTGCCAGACCCGACCCCGAGCCGGTCGAGGGATTATGGGCCAACAAGGGGGGTGGCAAGCCGTTGGCCTTCCTGAGAAGACCTCCCTGGTGCCAGACCTGACCTCGAGCTTGGCGAGGGATTACTGGAAGGCAAGGGCGATGGCGAGCCGTGAAGCCTTCCTGAGAAGACTCCCCTGGTGCCGGACCCGACCTCGAGCTGATAGAGGGATTTATGGGCCAACAAGGGGGGTGGCGAGCCGTTGGCCTTCCTGAGAAGACCTCCCTGGTGCCAGACCTGACCTCGAGCTTGGCGAGGGATTACTGGAAGGCAAGGGCGATGGCGGGCCGTGAAGCCTTCCTGAGAAGACTCCCCTGGTACTGGACCCGGCCTCGAACTGATCGAGGGGTTATGGGCCAACAAGGGGGGGTGGCGAGCCGTTGGCCTTCCTGAGAAGACCTCCCTGGTGCCAGACCTGACCTCGAGCTGGCGAGGGATTACTGGAAGGCAAGGGCGATGGCGAGCCGTGAAGCCTTCCTGAGAAGACTCCCCTGGTACTGGACCCGGCCTCGAACTGATCGAGGGGTTATGGGCCAACAAGGGGGGTGGCGAGCCGTTGGCCTTCCTGAGAAGACCTCCCTGGTGCCAGACCTGACCTCGAGCTGGCGAGGGATTACTGGAAGGCAAGGGCGATGGCGAGCCGTGAAGCCTTCCTGAGAAGACTCCCCTGGTACTGGACCCGGCCTCGAACTGATCGAGGGGTTATGGGCCAACAAGGGGGGTGGCGAGCCGTTGGCCTTCCTGAGAAGACCTCCCTGGTGCCAGACCTGACCTCGAGCTTGGCGAGGGATTACTGGAAGGCAAGGGCGATGGCGAGCCGTGAAGCCTTCCTGAGAAGACTCCCCTGGTACTGGACCCGGCCTCGAGCTGATCGAGGGATTATGGACCAACAAGGGGGGTGGCGAGCCGTTGGCCTTCCTGAGAAGACCTCCCCGGTGCCAGACCTGACCTCGAGCTTGGCGAGGGATTACTGGAAGGCAAGGGCGATGGCGAGCCGTGAAGCCTTCTTGAGAAGACTGCCCTGGTGCTAGACCCGACCCCGAGCTGGCCGAGGGATTTCGGGCTAATCAAGGGGGATGGCGACCGATTGGCGCTTCAGAGTGACTGAGCGGGGATATCCCACCATTCATGTGGTGTATTGAAGGCTCTCCGAGAATGGTGTGATGGTCCAATTTTCTAGGGGCATTTAATGGCGCCGCCTAATAAATGTAGATGGTGCATGGTTTTCCGTCGATTGACCTTCCCGGCGTCCCAACGGTTAGTCCCTGGGGGAGGTTATAAATACCTTCCCCCTCCATTGTAGGTATGATCAAAACAGGGGTGGCCCATTGGCTCTCAGAGGTGTCTGCTTCGGCGGACGCCTGTCTTTGGCTAATATTTTCGACCCTAGCAGCGTCGGAGAGGTGGTTACTCTGCCACCCTGATCTTCTCTTGGATCTGATGGACCTTGATATGGCGGCCAGGTCTACGGGAGATCAGGGCGAGAGGGGTGACGGCCTATATCCGTGCTGTGGGGAGAGGAGCTTCGGTTTAGTGGTGGTTTTGCCGTCTGGATCCCTTTTCGGGTCAGACTGCCCTGTCATGGAGGTTTGGCCCGGGGGAGATCCAGACGAAAAGACGCATCCACCGTATACCGGCCTTGGGGCTAAAGGGCCTCGGATGGGGGGGGCCACCTCCCGTCGGGGGTCTGTCAGTCCGTCTTGATAGGGTTGTAGGCGATGGCGGTTTCTGTTCCACCCTCGAACAGTTCGGGGTTTTGGCTGCCGAGGCTGTAAGTCCCGGGCTGCTCGAGGGTGAGAGGGGAACTGGTCGAACGCTGGAGCCCGGGGCGTCTGTCATACGACGGTGCCTTAAAATTAAAAAAATGTTTTCCCCGTCGTGCATCTCACCCGACCCGACCCCAGAGTTAGGCCGTCAGTCTGGCGTCTGATGACGTCCCCCGCACAGGTTTCGAGAACGTGGCGCGATCTTCTAGGTGGCAGTTGTGCGTCAATCAGTGAACAGTAATAGCGGAAGTCGAGGAGCCGTTCTTCCCTTATATAAGTATTCCCCCTTTTTTTTCCTTTCGCCCACTACAATCTTGCTGCTTCTTTCTTCAAAAAATCTCCCACCCCTTCAGCGTTTGCTCTTGCAGTTTGCCGTACTCGGTTCGCCTTTCCGAAGCGGTCCCAGGTTAGTTTGGTAAGTTTGTTTTATCTTTAGGCACAGATGGATAGGGCTCAGTCCGGTTCGTCGGCGTCGTCGTCCAGGGAGGAAGTAAAGCCTGACTCTCCGTCGACGTCGTGGGAAGAGCCCGTGTTCGAGGAGGGATCGGTGCCCGTTGTGGGCCATACTGGCTTGGCTTCTTTGGAGGGCTCCGTAGGTGAGGGGGAAGCGACACACAAGCCGAGGGTGTCGCGTACTCGACGTCCCTTTGTGGTGGAGAGTAGTGGGTCGGAGGGAACCGGCGAGGGTTCGGACGGCATTCGCGTGCTGGAGCTGTCTTCCGATGAGGAGAGTGGCGAGGGCAATACAGTGAGGAGATCCACCGCTCAGGGTCGAGGACCGTCGGAGCGAGTTAAGAAGGAGAAGAGGGCCCCAGGAAAACCGGGGTCGAGGACCGGCGGTTCGAGCAAGGCGCCTGTTTTCCGTAATTTGATGACTGGCTCGCCCGTCCAGCCGAAGCATTTCCGTCAGTATCCCGACGATCTCTCTGACCAAGAGCTCTTCGGAGTGCAACCCTCTTCGCCGAGCCGGGGGAGGGTGATGATTGGACGCGATCTCGACCGTTTTGGAGGACGGGGATTTAGAGGTTCTGCAGCTGGCGTATCATATAGGGCCTGGTCACGAACTGCTGATGCCGAGCCCTACTCTGCGTCCCACCGATCCCTTGTCAGCTTGGTACTGTGTCTTCCCGGTGGACGCTTTTATCTCTGGCCTGAGGTTGCCGGTCCACCCGTTCATTAGGGACGTGTTGAACTGGGCCTCCTTGGCGCCCATGCAGTACGGGCCGAACTCTTGGAAGCAGATCATCTGCTTTATGCTGATGTGCGAGGAGCAGCAAGTACCCCTGCGGTTGAACGTGTTCCGTGCAATGTTGATGGTCAATCCGTCGGCCGAGGGTGTGTACTATATCTCTCCCCGGAGCGGGGGGAAGGTCGTTCGCCACCACCCCGATTCCATCAAGGGATGGAAGGAGAAGTACTTGGTGATCCGGAGTGAAGAGCCATGGGACATTCCTACTCGATGGAACCACTCCAAGCCGAGCCACCCACCGCCGAGGCAGGGGGATCTGTCGGCAGATGAGTGGGGGTTCGTCGAGCGTCTCCGCCAGTCACCTAGCATTGATTGGACGGAGGTGACGGAGACCGCTCTGGCGAACGCTGGACTGAGCCCAGCAGTTATGCGTATGTAGTTGTTCCTTTCCTCTGGGTCCTTTCTTACTTTCTTGCTCATTGCTCTTAATGGTTTTTCCTGCAGGTATGGATGAGGCATCGATCCAGGCAAGGCGGCTGGTCATGAAGAAGGAGAACGCCGAGAAGAAGAAGGCGGAGGCGGCGAAGAGGTCGAGGGAGCTGCCCCTTGTTATCTCGGAAGTTCAACTCGAGCCGAGGACAAAGAGGGGTCGCTCGGAGACGAGCAAGGGCGTGGCTTCTTCGAAGGGTCCGGGCCGAGTAGGGGCCTCTGTTCTCGACAAGGGGAAAGGTCCCTGGGTCGAGGCCGAGGAAGAGGATCCGGTGGTGGAGCTGTTACGGCAGCGGTGGGCTCCTGACTAGTCGGTTCGGATGGGGGACCGCCTGACAGAGGAGGCCCAAGCCGTCGAAGTGGTGGAGAAGCTGGCGACCCCTTGCGATCGCAAGGCGATGGAGGGCGAGCCGGTAGAGGCGGCGTTCGCCCGCCTGGCACAGGCCACTGTGCAGGTAAGTCTGTCGACTCTGTCCCTCTTTGTTGATTTACGTGCCAAGGTCTCATCTTTGTTTGTCGTTGGTTGTAGGCCTGTATACAGGGGGCCAACATCAAGAACCTGTACGAGGCGTCCCTGGCTCAAGAGCGAGCTCGGGCGGAAAAGAGCGAGCTGGAGATGAAGGAGATGCGAATCGAACTCGAGGGTTCGCATAAGAGAGAACAGCAGCTGGAGCTCCAGCTCAAGGCCAAGGACGTGGAGTGGGAGAAGAAGGTGGCCTCCCTGAAGACAAAGTTTACCAAGGAGGCGGAGGAGGTGTTGCGCAAGGGCCAGCAGATGGTGATCGCGGCCCAGGACAAGAGCTATGAGAGGGCCCTCAGCCACGTGAGGCACTTCTTCCCGGCCCTCGATCTGTCCAATTTTGAGTATGATATGGAGATCGAGGGAACGTCGAAGACTCCGGGTGAAGCAGGGCCCGCCGTCGACCCCTCTTCCGACGCTCCCGTGGATCCGTCCGTCGGCGCGGAGGTGGGTCCATGAGTTGTGTAATTTTCGTCTTTCTTTTTCTCTCCCTCGATTGTGTTTGCCTCCCGCGGACTGGCCACCGCATTTTTTGTAAGAAACATTTGGATTTATAGTGGCAAGAAAAGTTTTTTGACCGGCCGGTTGGTTTGACCTCGGACATTTCTGGATCTTCTTGAGAATGAGTGTTGAGTTGGTTGGTTATCTTGTAGGTCGCGGCTAACCTTCCTGAAGGAGACTCCCGTAGTTTCTATGTGGCACGACTCCGGAGTAATGTTAAGGTCCTGGAAGCTGCGCTGGCTCGCCACCGAAGGGGGGCTCGGGACACCGATGAAGCCTGTAATTTTTATCGAAGTAAGTTCGCCGTCTTGAGTGCGGAGGCGCGCCGGTTGAGAAGAGTGATGTGGGATCGGGAGCTCGGCGGGACGGATATTAGACGAGCCGGGCTAAGTACCTTGGAGCCGAGGTCCTCCCCTGAGGGGCTACCTCGCGACGTCTTTGTGGAGGAGGAGACTGAGATGCCTCGTTACAAGGCGATGCTGGGAGCCTCGTTCTCTTCATCCTTGGGTCGACTGGCGGAGGGGGTTCCCTCTGCGTTGCTGTTGTTGCAGTGGGCGCGACCGGATGACGCCCAGAGTTCGGTGGCTGGACCGTCGATTGGGGCTGAGGCTGAGGAACATCACAGCGAGGGGGGGGGGGCCCTAGTTGCTTGGTCGAAGTACTCTTTGTCCCTCGTTGGGCCCCCGGGGGGGGGGCCCTGATCTACCTGATTTGAGAAGAGTGGAGCGGTCTTGTAACGGTCTTTGTTTTTTCTTTCGTTTTATTTTTTCTCTTTGGGACGAAAAATAAAGGGGTATGAAAGAGGAATCCTTTTCCCTCCTTGCTCCGGCCAGTGATGCGGTATGAAATGTCGGAGGCAAGGTCTGGCTCCATCGTTCCGCGAGGGATCGAAGTGGGGCCTTAGGAAGGACCTTCGGTCCGGGCTCGTATTGAGATTATCGAGACATTTGGGGTTCGGATAAAAAAGGCATATTTTTAGTATAAGGTAGGGAGGGCCGCTAAGGCGGCCCTGTACAAGCGAGGGTTTACACCAAAAACAAAAAGATTTACACATAGCCGGGCCATAGTCTACGCTCGTCCGGCGTCGAGGGGGAACACGCCTCCATCGACGGTGGTCATGTAGCATGATCGTGCTGCTTCTTGACTGCCTCGGACGATGCCGACTCCTTGAGGGGTGGGGAACTTGAGCTTCAGATGGTAAGCCGAAGGCACCGCTTGTAGGGAGCATAGTCCAGGCCGGCCAAGTATGGCGTTGTAGGCTGCCTTGACGTTGACCATCATGAAGTCCATGGATTCGGTCCTCTTGACAGGAGTCGACCCGACGGTAACGTCGAGGGTAACAATCCCTTCTATTACGACGGGGACGCCTGAGAACCCGTGCAGGGTGTATCCAGCTGGTTTGAGTTTTCCTCGGGGTAACCTGAGTTTTTCGAAGGCTTCGAGAAAAAGAATATTCACCGAGCTACCGTTGTCGACGAGGATCCTGCGGACCTCACAATTAGCCATGTGGAGGTTGATGACGAGAGCATCGCAGTGGGGCAAGCGAACACCTTCAAGGTCTTCCCCTGAGAAGGAGACCGGCCTTGATTGTAGTTTGGGCGAGGGGTTGTCTTTGACAGCGTTCACCTCTCGAAGGAAGGCTTTTTTGGAAGTGTTTGATCCGCCTCCCATCGGCCCTCCGTGGACACAGTGCAAGATGAAAGGGATATCTGCGGCTCCCTCGGAGTCGGGGTCCCGATCCTGGGACTGGTTTGGAGCAGGGTTCGGAGGCGATTGCCTCCGGTTCCTAGCGTCTCGCCGATCCCGTGGGCCTTCTCGGGTGAACTCTCGGAGGTATCCTCTGGAAATGAGTTCTTCAATTTCGTCTTTCAGGGCTCGGCATTGGTCGGTTTCGTGCCCGTGATCTCTGTGGAAGCGACAGTAAAAGCGCTGGTCTCGATTCTTGTTGTTATTAGATCGGGGGGGTAGTCGGACAATGCCCTTGTCTTCGATTTCCAAGAGGATGGCGGAGATGTTATGCGTCAGGGGAGTGTACCTCTCGAAGCGGGGGACTGGCGGGACCTTCTTTATGGCCCCCGGGTCCCTCGGAGCTTTCTTCGGTGGTTCGCCTTCCTCGGTCTTCCGCTTTCCTTTCCCGGTGGCATCCCTGGCATCTTCGGGGTTGAGGGCCTCTTCTGCCCTAATGTATTTCTCGACCCTATTGAGGAGGTCGGGGAAGTCGATGGGGGGTCTCTTGGCCAGAGAGGCCTTCAGCTGTCCGGGGCGGACGTTGTGTCGGAACGCCGCTGAAGCGACGCCTGGGTCGAGGGAGGAGACCGACCTTGCCTCAGCGGTAAATCTCCGGACGAACATTCTGAGTGATTCCCCCTCTATCTGTTTGAGCCCCAGTAATGAGGCGCTGGTCCTTTCGGCCTTCCGACTAGTGACAAAATGGGCAAGAAAATTGCCCTCGAGTTGGTCGAAGGAGTAAATGGAGCCGGGGGCGAGTTTTGAGAACCACTCGCGAGCAGGACCCCGAAGGGTGGCGGGGAAGGCTCGGCAGAGCAGGATATCCGAGGCGCTGTGAATCATCATGAGGGTTTTGAAACCCTCCATGTGATCAGCAGGATCTCCCTCGCCGTCGTAGGTCTCGAATTGAGGGGGCCGGAAATTCCGGGGTATTTCCGCTAGGAGGATGGGGGCGGAGAAGGGTGGACGGACAGGTCTGTACCCCTGAGCCATTCTTCGGTCGCCGTCCCCCATGTGATCGAGGCGGTCCTCCATTTCTTGTAGGCGTCTTAGGAGTACGTCATCGTCTCCCGGCTGGATCGTTGAAGGGCGGGACGCGCTGGCTTCGGCGTCCGACCCCGTTTGCGAATGGGGGGTTTCTTCTCTGGGGGCCCGTCGGAGGGCTCCCAGCATTTCTTTTCGGAAGTCTTGGAATTCCTTATGAGTGACGGGGGCTCTTTCGGCCCGGTTTGGCTGGTCCGAGGGTTGTCTTCCGACTCGGCTGAGCGCGGGTCTGCGTACCTCGGACGGTGGCTTCGGGCGGTTCGGGGCCGGGTTGGAAGCGGCCCTTCTCCTGCTGCGGGTAATCTTGCGGTTGAGGATTATTCCCCGGAGGTCGGGCTGGGCTGGCCGGCCGACGCTCCCTTGGGACTCCCGAGAGGGAGCCTTGTGTTTCGACGGGCGTGGCCTGGCTTTATTGGTGGGTGGGGGCGAGTTCCGTTGGTTGACGGAGGAAGCAGCCCCCTTGCCCTTGGTTGCCATGAGGATTCGGCTGTCGATGGCCTTTGAGGGTCTGGGTCGGATCGGCTTCTGGAGCAGTGGTTCCCACAGACGGCGCCAACCTGATGCTGTTTATTTCTGAGGCACGTGTGGAAGCACCAGGTGTGAGTTCGAACTCAATTTGTATTGAAGGAGATTGCCGCTCGTCTGCCGACCTTCGGTTGACCTTCTGGGGCCTACGATGAGCTCGGAAAGGCGTTTGAAGGTTGGGCTCGGATCGGAAGGGTCGGATCCGAGGTCTTGTGTACCTGCAGACGGTCCTGAAACACCGGGGTTTGTCCCGGTGGCGGACCCTCCGACGCTCTAGTCAGTCTCTGTGAGAGAGTAGCAATAACTAGGTATATTTAAGTGGTAAAAGATTGATTACCTTCAAAAGGTGGATGAGGGTCTAGTATTTATAGAGAATCCCAACCGGGTTTGGTTCCGCTTGGGGGCCGGGTTTGGATCCGAAAGCCCATGGGCCTGACGTGGCAGAAGGCCCAGGGGGTTTAGGGCGGTTGTGGTGATACCAGGAGTGGTATAGGGCTGACGTGGCGAAACCCTGGGCGGTATTTGGAGCTGACGTGGCCCATCGTGAGTCCTCTGTGCTTCTGGGGGAATCGGAGGGCCTAGGCTGTGCCAGGTCATCCTTCTGCCCCGCCAGAGAGGGGGGACGGTATGAGGGACTGCTCCGGATCGGACTCCGGGGGATACTGAGGCTCGTCAGTACGAGGAAGCCGGCACTGTGGGGGCAAAACACGAGGTTCGGCGCCGACCCTGGAGGGGTCCGGAGCCGAACCAGGTCGGTATTCTTGCTTTCCTGAATAGGAATTGTATTGGGCCTTGGATGGGCCTCAGGCCATTTTTACACTGTCACACTAATATTATAATGGGAGAGTTGGGATTGTCATTTGTAGACAGCTTGTAATTTGTAAACATTCATTCAACCATCTAATCTCAACTGTTCATTTTTAAGTGGGAGTTATATTAATCATTCATTGACTCAATTGTTGCTAGTAACCATAATATCCTCAAAGTTCAAATTTATTACAACAAAATTATTTACAAAAGTGTCACTCATTTAAATAAAAGTTTGTGCCATTAGGGATAATTTGTAAAGAGTATGTGATAAGTAAAGGGAGGTCTCAAGTTCGAGGCCAGATTACTTCTTATTATTTACTATATTTTTTTTAAAAAATAGAACGTGCATTGCACGTGCAGGTTACTAGTATTAATAATGATAATATTAAAAGTGGGAAAATACTCAGCTTATTGTTGGTGAAATAATAGTTGATATTTGGTGGGTATCCCGAATTCAATTTTTTGGAAGAAAGTGATGTGCCAGTTGAAGATACCATATCAAGATCCTCCTTATTGTGAGCAACCTAAGTACCCAATCTCGTTAACAATGTTGGTAGCTCTCCAATATATGCTAACTAGTACATTGCACGTGCGTTGCAAGTTTTAATAAACATAATTTTTTAATGTAAAGAGTATGTAATGGGCGAGTTGGAGTTGCATGTGTGTTGCACGTGTTAATAAACATGTGCGTTGCATGTGTTGCAAGTTTTTTAAAGTAAAGAGCATACGTGAGAGAGTTGGAGTTGCACGTGCGAAGCACGTAAGTTGATAAATTTACATCACTACAACTTCCCCTCCCATTGCACGTTTTTTAAAGTAAAGAGTATTATATATAGGATAGTTGGAGTTGCACGTGCAAAGTACGTAAATTGATAAATTTTTAAATGACACTAAGACCTTCTTCCATTATCTCTAATATAAAATAATAATATAATAATCTCTAATATTATAATGGAAGAAGATCTTACTGTCATTTGTCATTTTGTCATTCTACCAACATGTGCAACGCACGTACATAACTAATATAAAGAAACTTTCCGGTTCAAATCCTCCCTACATAAGGGTTTTTATTTTATTTTTTGAAATTATTAAAACATGCATCGCACGTGTAAATTACTAGTAATGTTATAATGGGAGAATGCCTTAGTGTCATTTGTAAATCTACCAACATGTATAACACACGTATATAACTAATATGAAAGAGATTTTAGGTTCGAATCCTCCCTATGTCAATTTTTTTTATTTAAAAATTATTAAAACGTGTATCACTCGTGTAAATTACTAATAATATTAGATTAGGTTAGATAAATTATGCAATTTCATTAATAAAAAAATTTACAAAGATTAGTGTGTTTTCTCAAGAAGGCTGAAAGGTTATGGTATTCATTTTTTTCCACCACAACAATTTATGATACAATATTATTTCAAAGTTCAAAGTACACCGTCGTTCAATACTATAGCTGCAAAATTGAATAAACGACATTATGAGGTCTCTTTGTAAAAGGGCAATGAACAGCCAGATAAGTCTGCACTGCATACGAAGTACGAACTATGGAAAGAGAACATATACGCCATGCCGTACCATACGGCATGATCAGTGCATTTGGATTTGCCTTAGAGATTCATGTATCTTCAATCAAACGGTTAACAGGTGAGAAAACCCCATAGGAACACAGTACAGCTCTTTTTTTTTTTTTTTTATATTATTTGATAATGCGGATAGAATCTAACGAATCCAATCCAAACTAAAGCGATTGTCTGACCTATTTCAAATCTACAACGTAGTAACAGGGGCCCACGCACGGGGATGAGTTCCATGATTCCACGTGCGTCAACTTTGGAAGTTGCGCAGAAAGTGAGTACCTGGGAATTGTGTGGCCCACACTCTGATAGTGACGTGGACGGTTGGATATGGCTTTAGACATTCAGTGGATAATGCGCCTCGTATATATGCTCTTCATGGAGCCGCATGTTTATTTGATACAGGGCCTACCCGAGTTTCAGAATTTCCTAAACAAATCCTCAAATAGAGCTTTTTACATGTTAATAAGATAAAAATGACAATTATTTTAATATAAATAAACCGATATATATTTATAAAATAAAAAATATTAATTAAATAATTTAAGACATGCAATATACAAACAATAGAAACTAAATGAAATTAGAAGGAAATTAAAAATTAGAACATACCCTATTTTAGAACATATCCCCTTCGATCAAATAAAAAAACCGCACAACAGAAGAAGATCAGGACCGTGGAGGGTGGGAGGCAGTCTCATATTGGGGCCGGCCGTCGGCGAGAAGTGGAAGATGTCGGTGGGTGTAATGGGATTTTTGTTTTTTTGTTTTTTGTTTTTTATTTTTTGCTTCAATTGGAGGAGGATGATGATAAGAATTGAGCGAAAAGAGTAAAGAGACTGAAGAGACGTTTAAAATTTCTAGATTTATGGACCCAAAAAGTAAACAATATCATTTTTTCAGCCCAGTATTACATACGTATACATAAGGAACTTCAAATATATGGGACCCCTATAAAATTGAGGGTCCAAACTAGCTGCTTGTGTTGTTTCGATTCAGATCCGCCCTTGATTTGAGGTATCATAGTTAGTGTTATCTATCGTGGAGTAACTTTCAAAGCCTATATAAAAAAGGATGAAAATATAGTTCATTAGCATGTGTATAATCATATTGAATACCAGAAAGATTTTCTTAGAAGAATGTAAATACCAGAAAGATTTCCTTAGAAGAATGTACGCTCTGCTGCCTCTGCATATAATACCTACAAAAAAGAATTTCTTTTTTGATCTTTCTCATTTTTAAAGCTAAATTACACTCAACTTTCATGTATTTTTAGAAAAATCTAGTAAACTTTGATATTGATGACCTATTACAAAGTCACTTTAGTAGTTTTCTCCTTTAGAATTTATTCGATTGCAAACAAGTTTGTTTGCACAGGCTCGTTGCAAACATCGATCTGAACTGTTGGATCGAGTTGATCAAGATCCAATAGCTCAGATCTGACCAGCCAAAATCTCCTTCTCTTACTTAAATTTTGAGGGGGTATAATGAGTATTTCACCCCATTATACCCCTTCAATTCTTAACTCTCTCTCACACTTTCTCTCCCTCGTACTCCGTTAACTTTATTTTTTGGCAAAATGTTGCCGTAACTGTCGTTGGCAATGCTGGGCTAAATTAAAACTTTTTATTTTATTTTAAAAACTTACCGTACTCTATCTTCTTTCTCCCTCACTCTCTTCCTACTTTATCTATCTTCCCTGAATCCAAACATAGTCCCGACCGCAACCACCTCCTCTCTCACTCTGGTGCGTCCTCCTCCTTCACTTGACTCTCTTACTCACTCTCTCCCTCTTCTCCTTCTCTCTCTTCCTTAAGGACATCCCGAAACCCAAAAAACCCTAACTCTAACCATCTCCCAAACCCTCCTCCTCCATCCACTGTTGCTGCTGCTCCCCACAATCTCACACTCCCAATCTATCCTCCAATCGAAACTCCTCATCCTCCAATCTTGGAAAGCAAATCGGGAAGTCGAAACCCTAATTAGGAGATTAATTCCTAACACATCGTCGACAACACCTATATTGGGAAAGTTATCAATTGTGCAAGGTAATGACTAAATCTTTGGCTTTATAGTTGTATTTATGTTGTTTTTTATGTTTTGTAATCTTATGAATTGATTATTGTGATGCGTAATTATGTAGATGCGGTAGTTTGTAAATAATTTATTGATGATTGTGAATGGTGGAATTGTGTACATAGTTGTTGTTGTTAGCTCAAATTGTAGATATAGTCATAGTTTTTTTTTGTTCGATATGAGTAAAACCACACAAACAATCAAAATTTTTTTGAAACATTGCGACTAGGTCGGATTCACGACACACAAGCTAACACAACTTTTAGGAGTGAGTTTCGATTCAGTATCGCTTTTGGTCTAGAAAAACCAAAATAAAGCGTTACATGGCCGTATCTCGCAAACCATAAGACGAAACTCAACTCTAGAAGTTTGAGTTAGCTTGTGTTACGTGAGTCCGACCAACTCGCAAAATTTCAGAATTTTTGGATACCGTTTGTGCGATTTTATCACGTATCTCGAACAACAACTAAACTCTGAATTTTTTTAGTACAGTTACACTAGAAAACCTTACTAACGAAATTCAAAATTTACGAAACTATGTGAGTAGGTCGGATTCACCCCACACAAGCTAACACAACTTGTACATGTGAGTTTCGACTCACAGTTTGCGAGATATAGCAATGTATCTCTTTCCATTATTCTTCATAAATGAAAGTGATACATTGCCGTATCTCGCAATCCGTGAGTCGAAACACACATCTACAAGTTGCATCCACTTGTGTGTGGTGAGTCCGACCTACTCGAAAAGTTTTGGAATTTTTAGATGTCGTTTGGGTATCCTGTTTCGTGTCTATCTATATGTCAATAGTGTGATTCAGTCTATTTGATTAGTGTATTGATAATTATTATATTATTTTTTATGTTAGATATGGACAATGTTGAAGGAATTTCTGTTACTGACGATAATTTTATATATGCACAAGAAAGTGGAAAATCTCAGCCGCAAGTTGATGAACACCTCAAACCAAAGATAGGTATAACGTTTCATACTTTTGATGAAGCCAAGAATTTTTATATGTCATATACTAGATGTGCTGGTTTTGTATCACGTAAGGATGAAAATAAATACAAGGGTACCGATGTAGTCGATAAATCATATGTATGTAATAAAGTCGGAGAGTCACCGAGTCAGCCTAATGATGCTAGATGGGGAACTACTTTTAGAACGGGTGGTAAAGCTTTCGTTTGTGTAAAACTAAACGAACAAAGTAATACATGAGTTATTTATTCATTTAATGAAACACACAATAATGAATTTACTTCACCCAGTAAAAGACATCTGTTGCCTCGATACCATAGTGTGACAAAATCCTATAAAAGAGTAATGGATCAACTTACCAAAGCTAATATCCCTACGTGCAAACAAATGCTTTTCTTCGAAAGTGATAGTGGAGGTCACGATAAAATAGCATTCATCGAAACCGAGAGACTCGATGGAAGCTATGAAAGGACACGACGGGAAAATCCTTATTGAGTTCTTTTGAATCGAAAAAGCAAATTGATCCTTTATTCTTTTTTGATTACTAATTAGATCCCGAAGGCCGATTGTCTTATTGTATTTGGGTGGATGGTACCACTAGGATGAATTATGGTGACAACAGATTTGAGGATGTATTTTGCTTTGATGCCACATACAATACAAACCAATATGAAATATTATTTGTTCCATTTGTTGAAATCAACCATCTTTGGCAATCAACGTTCTTAGGTTGTCGGTTCATTCCAAAGGAGAATACCTCTTCCTTTGAGTGGTTCTTCGAAAGTGGTTAGGAGTAATGAGACATTCTCTGATCGGCATCGTAACAGACGAGGATTGTAGAATTGATGTTGCACTGAAGAAAGTCTTCCCTAAGAATGAGCATAGATATTGCATTTTGCAGATTTTGGATAAGTTACCGCATGAGGTGCGTATGTTGAATGATATCCATGAGTTCAGGGCAAAATTGAAGAGTATCATCTATAATGAAGAATATAAAATTTATTTTGAAGAGAAGTGAAAATTATTGCTTTTGGAATACAAAGTTGAGAATAACGTATGGTTGAAGGATAAATTTGAGATTCGTGAGAAATGGGGCCCCCATCTATGCAAAAGAGTCATTTTGGGCCAGCATGTTGAGTAGCCAACGGAGGGAGTCTTTACATTTTTTCTTGAAGCAACATACCCAAAAGAAGTACTCCTTAAATGAGTTTGTTGTCATCTTCGACTGAGTCTTAGCAAGGCGAAAACACGATGAACTTAAAAAAAATTATCGTGATCAAGAGAAGAGACCAAAATTGAAGACCGAATGAGTTATGGAGGAACAAATGACGTGAATCTACACATTAAACATTTTCTACAAATTCCAAGATGAAGTGAAGAAGAGCTCATTTTTTATTGTGACTTTCATTAGAGATATTGAAACACCGGATAATGTAAATTTCTTTGTGATTCATTGTGGAAATTCAGAATCGGGGAGGGCGGTTCAATTATGCAAAATCCGTCAAATGGCTAAATATCCTTGTTGCTTGTTTGAATTCATAAGAATTCTGTGCAAACATATTTTGGCGGTTCACCAATTCATCCATCACACTACACTATCAGACATATATAATACCAGAAGATGGGTCTAGGATCGCATGAGAAGAAGCTATATATCTGTTCATGATGTACTAGTGACAATTTTGCTTCTTGCTATTGTGAATTGAGCCATCACTCAAAATAGTTAGTCGATGTTGGTTGTTATTTCGAAGAGAGTTACAAATACACGCTCGACCATATGCTTAAGGGCATTGAATGCGTTTCTCGTCTGCACCGTGGAAGTAGCGGACATCTCGAAGGTAGTGCACAACCTGAAAGTGGTGGACAACATGCTGAAGGTAGTGGACATGCACATGTACCGGTGGGAGACACTTGAAAGTGCATTATAAAAGGAAAGCCTAGAGGGAAGAGATTGAAGCCAAGAAATGAGCAACTTCAGTGAAAACTTATACGGTGCAGAACATGCGGCGTGCAAGTAATCTAACATAATTCAAGAAATTGCACAAACAAATTTGTAGTAAAAAAAATTGACTCATTAATTATTATTATTATTTTTGACTAACTTATTCCTGTCATTTATTTAGCGGTTCCAATGCAAGTGAAGAAGATCCAAGCGGTGAAGAGAGTGCTTCGAAAGAAGGAGATGATTCATTGCGAGGTAAATTTTTTATTATGTATGTAATATTCCAGTTGAAAACCTTTATTACTTTTTTCATTGATAATGCAGGTTTAATATTTTCGTAGCTTTATGTTGTAGGTTTCGATTGGAACATGATCGTGTTGAAGGAAGACATTTCTCTTCAAAAATATTTATAGTTTTGAATATGTATATATGCTCATGTAATTGCATTTTTTAAATGGTGCTAAGTTGAGGATTGTAATTTAAGTTATAAGTATAATTTTGTGTATGTAATTGCTATTTTGTGTATGTTATTGTTGTTATTGTTGAAGATGAATGAGATGAGAATGCGAGGGATAGATAAGAATGGTATAATGAATGAGTGCAGCTAATAATTGTTGCTGTGTGTTATTGTTATTGTTGTTGTTATTGTATATGTTTGAACCAGCTGCTGTGTTGGTTTTTGATTTTTGTGAAGATAACTTAACCCGTCATTGAAAACACTGGTTAAGCACATTAAATCCGTTATCGCTAATAGCAGGTTATGTATAAAGATTTTAACAAAACTTGAGATTGTTGGATTTAAAATTTACAAAATCTCCACCATTTTTCACCGCAAGGGGCATCACACCGGCACCCGGGTGCGGTGAAATTGGGCAAGGGTTCCTGCAACAATCTGGATGTGTGTGGGTAAAAAAGCTAGTCCAGAAAAATAGGCTTAGTTTAGCGACTTGGAATATAGGAACATTGACAGGTAAATGCATATAACTAGTAGATATCATGATTAGATGGAATATTAATATAGTTTGTTTATAAGACATAAAGTGGGTAGGGAGAAAGCTAAAGAGATAAATGGTTTTAAAATATATTATACCGGTAAAATTAGAAAAAGAAATGGGGTAGGAATATTAGTCGATAAGAAATTCAAAAGAGATATAGTAGGTGTTAATATGAAAAGGGATAGAATAACACAAATTAAACTTGTATTAGAGGGAAATATAATTAATATCATTAGTACTTATGCACCCCAAGTAGGATTATATGCACAAGATAAAAATAAATTTTGGGAAGATATGGATGAGAAAATTCAAGGAGGACCCTTAGGTGAGAAACTATTTATAGCATGAGATTTCAATGGACATGTAGGAGAAGATAACATGAGATATGAGAGGGTGCATGGAGGACATGGATTTGGAAATAAGAATGATGGTGGAGATGCTCTGTTAGATTTTGCTGCTTCGTATGATCTTATACTAGCAAATACTTATTTTAGAAAGAGGGGGAATATTTGATAACTTTTAAAAGTGGGGCAAATAAGAGCCAGATTGATTTTTTTCATCGCTAGAAAGGTGGATTGCTTGACATGTAAAGACTGTAAAGTTATACCGGGAGAGTGTTTAACCTCACAATATAGATTAATGGTATTGGATGTTAAGATTGTGAAACACATATATTTGAGGAAGGAGTCTAGGAACCCAATAATTAGGTAGTAGAACTTGAAGGGAGAGAAACTAGAAGTTTTTAGAGATAAAGTTCTTAAAGGAACATCATGGAATTGGGAAGGGGAAATAAATATGATGTGGACTAAAATGGCTATGTACATAAGAGAAATTTCAAAGGAGGTACTTAGAGAATCTAAGGGTAGAAGGTTGGTAAATAAAAAAAACATGGTGGTGATAAGAAGAAGTCCAAATTATGGTGAGAGAAAAAGAACAACCTTCAAAATATGACAAAAGAGTAGAAATGAAGAGGATTTGAAGAGATATAAGACCGTTAAAAAAAAGTTAAGAAAGTGATAAGAGATGCAAAGAAAAAGTTTATGGTGATTTAAACACAAAATTAGAAACAAAGAAAAGAGAAAATAACATTTATAAGCTTGCTAAACAAAGGGATAGAAAATTAAAATATCTGGATACAATTAAGTGTATTAAGAGCGAGGATTCAAGAATCTAGTAAGAGATGAGGAAATTAAGGAAACACGTCGAAATTACTTTAAAAAGTTATTAAATAAAAATGTTGTGGGCAACTTAAAGGGACTCGAGGGAGTGTCGAAAGCATATATTTTTCTGTAGAATTAGGATGTTGGAGGTTCAAAATGCTCTAGGAAGGATGAAAATACGAAAAGCTTTAGGACCAGATGATATACCCATTGAAGTTTGGAAGTGTCTTGGGGATGTAGGAGTGGGTTGGTTAACATAATTATTTAATAAAATTTTGAGGACTAAGAAGATGTCCGATGAATAGAGAAAGAGTATTTTAGTACCTATATATAAAAATAAAGGAGATATACAAAGTTGCTCCAACTACCGAGGGATTAAATTAATAAGTCATGCAATGAAAATTTGGGAGAGAGTGATTGAACATAGACTGAGACTAGAACTACAGTGTCTTAGAATCAGTTTGGATTTATACCTGGGAGGTCAACAATGGAAGCAATTTATGTACTTAGGAGACTTATGAAAAAATATAAGGAGAATAAGAAAGTTCTACATATGATTTGCATAGATTTAGAAAAAAAAGCATACGATAAAGTCCCTAGAGACATAGTATGATGGGTGTTAAATAATAAAAGAGTAACTTTTCGGTATATTGAAGTAATTAAGGATATGTATGAAGGGGCAATGACCATAATTAGATCAACCACATGAGAGACCAGTGATTTTTCTATTACAGTAGGTTTACACCAAGGTTCGGCTTTAAGCTCCTACCTCTTACTTTGGTTATGGATGAATTGACGCGAGGAATACAAGATGAGGTGCCTTGGTGTATAATTTTTGCTGATGACGTCGTCTTAGTGGACGAGACTAGAGTAGAAGTCAATGCTAAATTAGAATTGTGGAGAGAAACTTTGGAAGCAACATGCTTTAGGATAAGCAGAACTAAAACAGAGTATATGGAGTATAAATTTAGTGATATTCTAAGGAAGTAGTGAAGCTTGATGGTCAAGAGATACCTAAGAGAGACCGTTTCTGATATTTATGCTCAATTATATAAAGAGATGAGGAGATTTGTGAAGATATTATATATAGGATCCAAGCTGGGTGGCTTAAATGGAGAAGTGTCAGTTATTTTGTGTGACAAACATATACCTGTGAAATTGAAGGAAAAATTTTATAGGACAGCTATTAGACCAGCAACGATGTATGGAGCAAAGTGTTGGGCAATAAAGAAACAACATGTCCAAAAAATAAGTGTAGTGGAGATGAGGATGCTCATATGGATGTGTGGTAAAATAAAGAAGGATAGAATTAGAAACGAGCATATACGAGACATGCTAAAGGTTGTTCCAATCCAAGATAAGTTAAGAGAGAATTGCCTCAAGTGGTTTGGACATGTCACACGTAGACCTAGTAGTTCCCCCGTTAGAAAAGTAATTTGATAAGTATTGAGGGTAGAGTTAGGGGTAGAGGAAGACCTAAACTAACTTGGGTGGAAAAGGTGAGAAAAGATATGATAGCTTGTGACCTTACAGTAGATATTGCGCTAAACCGAGCAGGATGGAAAACCAGGATTCATGTAGTCGATCCCAACTAGTTGGGAAAAAGGCTTTGTTGTTGTAGTAGTAGTAGTTGTTGTTATCTTCTACCTAACCCCTTATTGGCAACAACAGGGTAAGTGAAATAAACCCGTTTTCGCCAGTAGCGGGTTAAATATGGAGATTTTAACAGAACTTGAGATTGTTGGATTTTAAATCTACAAATTCATCTTCTACCTAACCCGTTGTTGGCGACAACGGGTTAAAAGAAATAAACCCATTATCGCCAGTAGTGGGTTTAGTATGAAGATTTTAACATAATTTGAGATTGTTGGATTCAAAATCTACAAATTCATCTTCTACCTAACCCGTTGTTGGCGACAACGAGTTAAGTGAAATAAAACCGTTATCGCCAGTAGCGGGTTAAGTATGAAGATTTTAATAGAACTTGTGATTGTTGGATTTAAAATCTACAAATTCATCTTCTACCTAACCCGTTGTTGGCGACAATGGGTTAAGTGAAATAGTCCTAGAATCAACAATAGCGGGTTAAGTAAAAAGATTTTAACATAACTTGAAATTGTTGGAAATAAACCCCTTTTTTTCATAGGTTTTTTTCTAAAAGATATCTTATTAAAGGGTTAGGTTGTTTATGTAGTAATGTGAAAAGATGTTTTTTAGGTTTTTTTTAATTAAAAACTGTGATGACATATCTTAGAAATGACATGAACACATCTGTTGAGATCATGTCAATCCTAAGGTAAAGCTCTGTTAAAAAGAGCAAGATTTTTTTTACGTCGTAATTTTTTGTGTGCACATAACCTAACCCGTTATTGACAACAACAGATCACTCACACTTAACCCGTAATTGCTAGTAGCGGGTTAAGTGTGAAGATTTTAACAGAAATTGAGATTGTTGGATTTGAAATTGTACAAATATTTCTTCTACTTAACCTGTCATTGGTGATAACGTGTTCATTGAACATAACCCGTCACCACTAATGACGGGTTATGCTGTAGAGATATTTTGAAGAAACTTTTTGACTTGAACCCCCTTTTTTGGGTTTTTTGTTTTAAAACTCTGATTAGCTTTGTGGGTTGTTTATGTTGGAAGCGTACGGTAATGAGAACTGATTTCAACCTAGTGTTGGAAACCTACGAAAATGGTGACCAATATAGTTTTATCTGGTCATACGGTTGGAGCCATTTCGACAGGTTGTGGTGAAGTGAACATGCAATTACTCCTCATATGCACATGGAAATGTCGTCTTCTTAAAGTGTTCCAAAATTATATCTTCACCAAAAAATTATAAATACTTTAAAGCCTATGAAAATGATGACCAATGTAGTTTTAACCTATTGTTGGAATTATTTCTTTGGAAAACTCCCCACAATTCGTACCTATGGGTGCTGTAAATCCAACACCCATTATTTGTAACTTTCATATTAAAAAAAAAAAAAACTTTTTCACACTATTCATAAACACCCCTCCCCCCACCCACCCCACCTCCCCTTCCACAAAAAAAAAAATATTTTTTAAAATCTTACACAATATATATATATATATATATATATATATATATATATATATATATATATACTAGATTTGCCCGTGGGCACGTGCCTACGGCACGTCTTCAAAGCGATACAACATATGAAAAGCCTTATAAACAGTAAATATATATATTGTGTAAGATTATATATATATATATATATATATATATATATATATATATATATATATATAATCTTACATATTATATAGCTCAAGTTTGAATAGTATGAATATAATCTTACATATTATATAGCTCAAGTTTGAATAGTATGACAATAATTAGTTGTAAACAAAAGTCCATGTTTTCATTAGTATATGTTGAAAAATAATTATGAATTAGGGTATAAAAGTCCATGTTTCCATAAGTATATATATATATTGTCACGCCCCGCTTTCCAAAAATACGTAATACGAGTACGTGACATTGGCCCAGCGAATGACTAACGTCACCCATAAGCTGTTTATCCGATCAACTCAACAATATAATCAATACAGAACAATTGCGCAAGCAATAATAACAATCTCATGAACAATAGTAATTGGAATTAAGCAATAAAAATATCCAAATATAATAATAATTCAACGCCTGGAAACAAATAACAATATTCAGGACATAAGTCCAAAACAATAATAAATCCAATCCAAATAATAATAAGTCTCAATACATTAAATTTATTAAAACAATAGGCAATTAGAAAGCAGTAGTCTTAAGACTGTTTGTTCTCACACTCCAGTAGGCAACTGTTCTTCAAAATCAGCAATTTAATAAATTGCAAGAAGAGAAAAAGAAAAAAAAATGTCCGGATATGCAAGTTACGGGCCGCTTGTAGTGCAGACACAAGTACATGGGAGAAAGGATAACTAATAATATGGAATAGGCATGATAACGAAATATAACAACTAGCATGACAAAATAAATATGTGTAAATAGCATGTAATAAGTGTCGAGTGAACAAGTATCATGTAAACATGTAACGAGTAACAAGTGTCAAGAATCAAGTAACAAGTATCAAGTAGCTAGTGTCAAGTGATTATGTTCAAGTCTTGTATTATTACTATCTATGTAGCACTTCATGCATCCATCCTTTTACTACATGATTGCTACATTCAAATAGTTTTGCTTTAGACTTAGTGGTGGGCTCTATAGTTCATATACTCGGTAACGATATTCAATAATGACCGATGACCAAATCAATCGAGATACTATAATCAGTAATCTATAATTAATCAATGACCGATATGACCAATAGACCAATAGACCAATAGACCAAGACCAATAAATAAGAAAACACGGACCCCTCATCCGAATATGGTTTCTATATTGTCCACTACTAAAGTCAACCCTTAAACCCCGGCTTGTTAATTATTTATTAATGCAACAATACAATATGCAATCTAGAGACATGAGATGAACGATAGTATCAATAGAAGAACAATAGGATGATAACATGGAATATGGTGTACTAGATGTCCAAATAATATGGTATAAGGTATTTTACAAGTATACAACAAGTTATACTACTATCAACGCATCAAGCATACGAGATCATACAATAAGTCATCAACAACATGCATGCATACAATAAGAAGTGGTCATCCCTAGGTTATTCCATGTCATATATGTCGTGAGGTAACTATGGTCAAATCATCATAATAGAGACAATATCAATAAGGGGTTTCACACACGAATTGTCTCTAGAACCCAACTACACTACAAGCGGTATTTTGTACTTGTATATGCAAACGAATTTAATACAAGTTACTTGCCTTATAAACGGTGAGAACGAATACCAAGAATAATGGGATAAGAATTTTGAAGCCACGAACACAAATCCGCAACAACACAATCCCACGAACACACAATAAAACACGTGCGAACCACGTGTAAAAGAGCAAGGCAGCAACACAAGAGCCACCATAGTAACAACTGTCGGTGAGAGAGAGAGAGAGAGAAAGAGTGCACAGCAATGGTAGCAACGGCTAGGAGGGGCATCACTGGCGGCGAGCGACGACGGGCGGCGAGGAGGCGTCGCTGGTGGCGCTATCGTCGACGGTCGAACAGGGAATCAGAGAGGGTTGGGGCTTTGGCTGTCGATCGAAATGGAAGAGCACAAGGGGAGGGGGGTCTGAAGTGAGGGCGGTGATGGGCAGCGTACGTCAGGGGGGCTGACGACGATAGGGGTGGTCGCCGGAAGCCGGGGCGGCGAAGGGGGCCGGTGATTGGGTTGGGGAAGATGGTCGGAAATGGGTTCAGATGATTTTGGGCAGGAAACTCAGTCGAGGAGAGAGAAACAGAGAGGAGAGAGAATAGGAGAGAGATTAGATGGCTAGGGTTTGCAATTTGTGTGCAAAAATTAGGGTTTGCATTAGAGTTGTATTTTTATGGTACAATTAGGGTATTGGGTTAATAATTTAGGATCCAGTAAAAGCGGATTTGGGTCAAGAATAAATGAAATTAGGTTTTAGGGTTCAATTAAGAGATAGATCAAAATCAACAGGGTTTAAATAAAACACCAACAATAAATAAGAGGACAATAGGATCGACAATAAAAGCTTAATCAAAAGAACAAAGAACTTCATGAACGAAAATTGAAATCCAAATAAATAGATAAATAATATAAATGAAAACAATATAAGTTGGCTTGAAATTAAATTAGAATTCACCACGAAAATCAGATCAAGTACGAAAACAAAATAATTCGTTAAATGTACTTTAATTAAATAATCAAGGAATAACAATTAATAGTTATAATTATAAAAATAATAAAATCATACAATAAAATAATTATTCGGGTTTAACAATTTACTAAAATGACCCAATATATATATATATATATATATATATATATATATATATATATATATATATATATATATATATAGTTGATCAATAAGATCTAGAAAATAAGATCAAAACACATCGTTATTCGAAATAAATAAATTTTCAATTAGAAAAACACTTAAATATAACATCCAAAACGATTTTAACAAATAATGAATTTATAATATCGAAATGCAGAAAATATCAAGAAAATACGTATTTACGGGAACGGGTATATATATATATATATATATATATATATATATATATATATATATATATATAGAGAGAGAGAGAGAGAGAGAGAGAGAGAGAGAGAGAGAGAGAGAGAGAGAGAGAGAAATAATTAAATAAATAAAGGAGTTGTTTTGGGGGAATTTGAATTTGAGTTTTGGGGAGAAACTTTGGGGGGGGGGGGGGAAATGTGTTTTGTGAGGTTAGATCTTTTTTTGATGAAACGGATAGAGTCAACAGACTCCAGCCAGATCAAAAAATATATTAATAAATTGAGAAGTACAAGACAGACCGGTTTTACCAGAAGTAAAACAAAAATACAACAAACACTCCTAAATAGTAGAATGGAAACAATACAACAAAACCAGAAGAAACAAGCTGGTAATTGCGATCGTAGTGAAGGAGGCAGCCCTCTGGCCACAGAGGCGGAGGGTCGGTAGGAGGAGTATGACGATCGAAGCTGCCAGATTGAGGGTAGGGGACCGACATCGACAAGGAAGTTAGCCAACACAAAAGGTGAGGTAGCTTCCGATGATAGCCGGGCGAGGCACCAGCTGGCTGACAAGAAACTGAATCCACCATCGATCAAGGAGGACTGAATCCACCAGCGAACAGGAAGGAGAGGTCAGCACTTCTAAACAAAACCCTGACTCACAATAGAGACCAGCCAGAACCACAAAATAAACCAGGAGGAACAAACGCTCGCAGAGCGACTCATCAAAGTCGCGGAGCTCCCAAACAGCGAAACATCGCCCCACATACAGAATAGGGAAGCAACTCCAAACGAAAAAGCCAAACCAACACAGCAAACTAATAAACATACTTGAGAAAGAGAGAAAAGAGATTCTCAACCACAAAAAAACATAAAGATGGTTACAGTCCATCCCAAAGTCCCAGACTGACAACCACCATCAAAAGCATAGAAGAGAGAAAAAGTGACAGCGAAAAGAGCCAAGACGAGGAATAAAAACCATAAACAGCGAACTGCAAATAGCCCTACCATCAAGGTCATTACAGGTCTAAAAACAAAGGAGAAGATAATAATAAGACAACATAACAGAAGCTGCAACCCAACAAAAGAAAGATAGCAAACCCCGAGGGTAGGAGGCTAGCGGGGAGAATTCACAGCGCGAGGAAAATACCACAGAAGAGGAAGATGGAGAGATCCCCTCCCATACTAAAGCCAGCAATCCTCCAGAAAGAGAGGAGGAAAAAGGAGAGAGTATCTCCCTAAAATCAGCCAACCAAACTCCAAAATGATCTCAGCGCAACAAAAGCAAAAGCACACAAGAGACAATCTTCCAAAAAACAACTTAACCCTGCAAGAATGAGGAGTGAAGAATCAGCATATAGAGAAGTAAACTAAAAACAGATAATAGAGAAGGAATATAGGGGAGAGGCAACAACGAGAACAGGATCCCATCAATACCACCAATAAGCTTAAAATGCATTAAGGTTTTTAAGGCATCGAAACGCCTTCTCTAATCTATCAAAACAAAGAGATTCTTTTTCTTCTAATTTTAACGTTGAAGAAGAAAGATTGTAGAGGAAAAGAAATTCGTCAATGAACGCACGGGAAGAAGAGGCGGAATGACGGAAGATTCTTTTATTTCTTTCCATCCACGTGATCCACACGATAATTTGAAATGATAGGTACCACGACTTGTGAAATTTAACGTTGTGGGGTAACTTAGACCAACAAACAGACAATTTGGAAGGCAGAACGGCAACTTCCCAGGCCATGACAGTAATCTTCCAAAGAGGCCGCGTGAATTCGCAAACCACAAACAGATGGTCCACAGTTTCAAACCCGTTAGAACACAAAGGGCATAGTTGACCCCACGCTAAGCTTCTTTTGTTGAGGATTTCGACGGTCAGTAACTTATTGTTGAGAGCGAGCTAAGAAAGAATTTTCACTTTAAGAGGGGCACAGGATTTCCACACAACGTCAGCAAAGGGGGACAGGGTGCCTCTAAAGTTAAGAAAATGATAGAAGGATTTCACCGAGAAAATTCCTGACGAATTCCATCTCCAAAAAACATCTTCTTTATCCTTCCAACCATAGTTGTTAAGGGCAAAGAAAAGATCGCTAAGAACAAGGATTAAATGAGGCGGGAGATTGATCGAGAATGGGATAACCCATTGTCTATGCGCATTGTTAACGATGAAAGAATCAGCCACAGATGCTAATGGGTTGTAAGCCAACCGGTAGAAGGCGGGGAAAACCGTGGCCAGTTTGGCATTACCAATCCAGAGATCCGTCCAAAACTTAGTCTTGGACCCATCGCAACAGGCATGGCCTAAGCCACAATGGAAGGCCTCAGAAGCTTTCCAAACCCCTTTCCAAAAATGGGAAGCGTTGCGGTGAACAGTGGGTGGGAAATTCCACCACTGATCTCTCGCAAAGAGTCTTGATTTGATACTCACGATCCAGGGAATGTCCTGATCTTTAAAGAACTTCCAAAGCCATTTACCCAGAAGAGCCAAATTCTGATGCCTGATATTCAGCACCCCCAATCCTCCAGCTTCCTTGGAGGAGCAAATAAGTTTCCAATTACTCAAATGGGAACCCGGTCTATAAGTGGAAGCACCAGACCAGAAGAAGTTACTTCTGATCTGGTCAATCCTCTTGATGACCCACGAGGGTAGATAATAAAAGGACATCAAGTATAGAGGAATGGATGAAAGAACCGAATTAAGCAGAATAAGTCTACCTCCTCGGGAGAGCATTTTCCCGGACCAGACTGAAAGTCTAGATTCAATCTTATCTATAATGGGGGACCAGTCAGCTTTATGCAATTTACCCCACCTGAGGGGGATCCCCAGGTAAGTAATGGGGAAAGAAGCTACGGGGCAATTAAAGAAATTGGCAATTTCACTCTGGCGATTAGGAGATCCTCCCAACCAAATAACCGAAGATTTGTGAAAATTGATAGAAAGTCCCGAGGCTAATTCAAAGCAATAGAGAAGGAGCTTAAGATTCCGAAGCGATTGGGCGTTAGGTTTGATGAAGATGATAGTGTCATCGGCATATTGGAGATTCAGAACACCGTGGAATCCACGGGAGTTCCCTAAGCCTTCTATAACCTGGGCTTCCCAGGCATTACGAAGGAGTTTACTAAAGACATCAGCCACCAGAGAGAAAAGGAGGGAAGAAAGGGGATCGCCTTGTCGGAGGCCGCATTTGATTTTGAATTTGTTGCCCTCGGAACCATTAATAAGGATGGACGAAGTACCAGCGAAAAGGCTGGACTTAATCCAAGTGATCCATTTGGGACCAAAACCTCTATGAAAAAGGATGTCGAATAAGAACTCCCAGTTGACGTTGTCGTACGCCTTCTAGAAGTCCAGCTTAAGAAGAACACCTTCCGAATTAGAGTAGTGACAATGGGAAATAATCTCTTGTGCCGTTGCGACACTGTCGAGAATAAAACGGTCTTTGATGAAACCCGATTGATCGGGATCAATGAGGAGAGGGATCATTGCTCCAAGCCTAGCGGCAAAAACTTTCATTATGATTTTGAATGTGGTATTGATGAGACTTATAGGCCTAAAATTAGCCACTAAGTTTGCTCCCATCATTTTAGGAATGAGAACAATGTTAGCGTAATTGATACGATCAAAAGAGAAAGATCCTTGGTGAAGCTCAGAAAACATACGTAGCAGGTCGTCTTTCAACCAATGCCAGAATTTTTGGAAAAAGAAGGCGGGAAAACCGTCTGGGCCCGGTGCAGCATCGATCTTCAAAGCGAATACTGCAGATTTAATCTCTTCTAAGGAGAACGGTGCTTCAATGGGCGAGAGGTCCAGAAGCTGGGGACTGTAAAGCTGATTCCAATCAATGCTAAAAGCTCGATGTTTAAGCGAACCAATTAGATTTTTATAGAAAGAGAGGAAAGATTGATAGATTTCTTTATCAGTGGATAATTCCACCCCGTTATCAATGATCGAAGAGATACGGTTACTACGCTGCCTGTGGGAAGCAAAGTTATGAAAGAAAGCGGTATTGCAGTCCCCTTCCTTGATCCATCGAAATCTAGCTCTTTGAGCCCATTTCAGGTGGTCTTGGTAAAGGAGATTAGCAAAATCTAGTTTGCAAGATTGACGCTCTGAGAAAAGATCATCAGAGATCGGGCCCCGTTCTTCCATCCTATCAATTGATTCGATGGTTGAAAGGAAATTTTTTTTAAGGAAGTTAGTATTAAACTGTCTTTCGTTACGCCAAATCTTGCACCCAAATTTGATCGCATGAAGCTTTAGAATGATGCTGCCTAGACCAGTAGATCCAGTAACAACCGATAAGCATTCAATGACCAAATTGACAAAGCATTGGTCTTGTAACCAAAATTTCTCAAATCTGAACTTATGAGAATGAGGGAAGGGGAAATCAGAGTATAGGACGATCGGGACGTGGTTCGAGGAAGGATTGGGAAGAGCCTTGCAGAACGTGTTGTGAAATTGGTCAATCCAATTACTAGAGACTAAGAAGCGGTCGAGTTTGGCCAACGTCGGGGAATGACGATGGTTCGACCATGTAAAAGATCTGCCCGTAAGAGGGATATCCGTCAATTGCAGCAAACGGATGCAATCGTTGAATTTTACAGCAAGGTTATCATAAGCCAACCCGTTCGACCTTTCAGAAGCGAATCTGGTAACATTAAAATCTCCACAGAACAAGCATAGACCATTTGAATAGGGAAGAAGCGAGTGGAATTCGTCCCAAAATGGGAGACGGTTATCAGAAAAAGAAGGTCCGTAAACCAAAATGACTGAGATATTGCATCCGACAGGAACCCAGAAGAGTTGAACGATAAGAAAGAAATTAAGACGCTTAACTGCAATAAGAGAGAATACCGATTCTTTGAATCCTAGGAGGATACCTCCCCTAGATCCAACGGTGTCTAATGAAATCCATTTAGAGATGATAGAGCCTCCAATGGTTCGGAGAATGGACAGGGAAAGATTATCGAGTTTAGTTTCTTGGATGGAAATAAGGTCACAGAGAGAAGACGAGATGATATGAAAGATCGCCCTTTGCTTAACGGGGTAGTTGAGACCCCTGATATTCCAAGAGAGACTAATCATTGACAACCGAGCTCTCCAATACTCTGCGACGATCTTGCTTCCTAATGGCTCGAATAGCCGAAGAGGAACTAGAGATGACCAGGAAACCTAAGTCTTTGGTAATGTTAATAATCTCTTGATCAGAAATATCATCAACTCGTAGTTGGAAGATCGATCCTAATGGGCTATGGTTAGACGTGGGAGGGAGGGAAGAGAACGGTTCTTCTGGGGTGGCTAAAGGATTAACCGCTACCCCTGGAGGACAGGGCGCTGCTGCTATGGCTGATTTTTTACCAATAAGCGAGCGCTAGATCTAATGAGACGAGTTGGGGACTTGCCTCTAAATGATTGGTGGAGGATCGATAGAGAATCCAACAAAACCGGAGAAGAAGGAGTGCATCCACCACCATCGCTATTGGGAGGGGTAAGGAAAGAAAAGTGAGAAGCTAGATGTGAGGGAAAGGGAAACCTACACTTATCAATTTCTCGCGACCGAAAGTCGCAGAGAGGGGAAACACGACCTTCGGACAAATAGATCCCCGGAATGGTCTCCATCGCAAATATGCAATCGGCAGGGACCGAAATGGCCACTCCTGACCAAGAGAGAGGAGACCAGGGGGTACGAAAAATAGTCGGGGAAAAACACCAGTGAATACCATCAACAAAAAGCCGCAGATATGTCCCAAAAAAAGTAAAGTAAATGCGTTTCATCGATAAAGTGTTAGATCGTACCTTCTTGCAAGAGTTATCTCTCTTCCGATCAGCTTCCTCATCCTCAAGATGATTATCCTGATCAATCCAATTCTCAGCTATGGTAGGAGGGGGGCATTTAACTTTAATGAGAGAAAGCTTTGGATCAACGGAGGTGGTATCAGAGAAATGAGCTAGCCTCTGAAATTAAGTCCAGTCCGATTCGAAATGAGGATTAATCTCCCAAGGAGACCACTGGGAAGAAAGAGCTTTCTTGATGGCAGCCATGGAGGAAGAGGAAAGGGGAGGTAGGGAAACAGGAGAGGCCGTCTGAGCCGCCTTAGAGGGGGTGGAGAGGAGAGAAGTCTGAGCCCGCGCAGAAGTGGCCGAAGCTAGGGGAGTGGGAGTCTTACCCGCCTGAAGAGCAGGTAAAACGGGATTAATCCAAACCAAATTTGGGAGTTTGGATGGATAAATCTTCTGGGTTGCAACGGGACTCAAGTGCTTGGTCGGAGGAGGGGCTTTTTTCCTAGGGAAGGGTTTATTAGGTCCTTTCCAAACCAATTTAGAAGAGGTGGAGGAACCGGGGTGAAAAGATGCAGGTGAGGGGATAGGCTTCGTACCAGACTTCGGGGGATCAGAGGGAAGCTGCTGATCAGCATCACCCAGACTCACAGAGTCGTGGTATTGCACCGAAACAGGGAAAGACACATTGCCGTCATAAAGCAAAAAAGCTTCAATCCGAACCAGATTCGCAGGAATTTTGAAAATCGCCTCCACTTGCATACAACCCGAGGCTAGTTTAGACGTAGAAGAGATACTATAAATATCTCCAATACATTTGGACATATTACCCACCCGCCTCAAGGAGTCACAAAATGGAGGGAGGCCAAGGAAAGTAATTTTGATGGAGGCAGAACTGGGAGTCGATGGAGGGGGACACGCTTGCACCCATTTCCGAATGCCTAGCGAGATAGAACCCATAGCCAGCGATGAGTTCTCAATCAACTCATAAAGCATCTTAGGAGAGGGGCAGCGAATCACTACATCTCCATTAGTGCAAGAACCAAGGACCCAATCCCAATCTTCAACATTGCATGAGATACCCAGGAAGGAATTTAAAGTGAAGATTGGGACGGTGCCTCCGGAGAAGGAGATAGCTCCATAAATGTCGAAGAATTTCAAACGATCGGATAGTTCCGTAGAGTGGATGAACACGTGAGAGACAACTGGATTGGGGGGGGGGGGGGGACACCGACGGAGCAATAAGAGGGGATTGTGAGGTTAGATCTTGGCCTTTAATTTTTGGGGGATTGAAGGAGAGCCACTTGATTGCTTTCTTTGTGTTATATATATATATATATATATATATATATATATATATATATATATATATATATATATATATAACTTAAGCAGTCATTGCCGATAACTGGTTAGGTTCATTTATCTCGTTATCGTTAATAACAGGTTAGGTTGAATATTTCAAAGTTAAAATATATATATATATAACTCAAGCAGTCATTGCCGATAACTGGTTAGGTTCATTTATCTCGTTATCGTTAATAACAGGTTAGGTTGAATATTTCAAAGTTAAAATTTGAACTTGTCTCTTATATACCTTTTTTTTTTTTTTGTTTTTTTGGGAATCGGGGGGGGGGGGGGGGGGGGTGGTGGTTATGACGAGAGTGAATTTTACATCATTTTGAGAATTTTGATATCAATGTGATGACATTAAATGTCACATTGAACATCCTATTGAGATTCAAGATTTAAAATAAATTTTTATTTAGGTTTTTAAAGTTTTTTTTAACTGAAACAATTTTTAGGGTCATAACTTTTTTATCTGTTTTAAATTCAAAAAACATAAAGCAGGTCTATAAAATTTAATTATTTCACAAAATTTAATAAATATTTACAGATAAAAGACTAGAAAAAGAAGATATTGTTACGTTCTAATTCTCTATCCCTAACTCCAACCCTTTAACCCTACCCTAGCTCTAACCCTATCTATAATCCGAGCCTTAACCATAACCCTAATCCTTACCCTCTAACTCTCTAACTTTTAAACCGAAATCAATTTTATATAGAGAATGATGAAAAATTCCATGTAAATATTATATATGCAAGAAAATTTACATGGAGACCTCAATATTTATGAAGATTAAATTGAGATTTTTGGAAAAGTTTTATGTGCATGGTTATGTTGGATCCAAAAACCATAAAAAGTTTTAAAAAACCATAAAAGAAACCACAAAACTGCAAATACCAAAAAAAAATTAAAATTGTTTTTGGATATTTTAACAATCCATTAAAAAAATGAAAAAAGATAGGAAAGTTCATGTCTTCAAATAATTTAATCTAACTCATTATTGGAGATGACGGGTTACAGGTTAAGAGAACCCGCCATCCCCAATACTGGGTTAGGTTCAATAATTTTAACAGAGCATCTTTTGTAGGCTATCTAATACTCTGTCAAAATTCTTCAATCTATCATGCTATTGGCGATAACTGGTTAAGTACTCTTAACGGGTTATATTTTTTTTAAATGAAAACATTTTTGGGTTCATAATTTTTTTAAATCAGTTTTAAATACAAAAAATGTAAAGCAGTAATAAAAAATTTAATTATTTCACAAAATTTAATAAATATTTTCAAATAGAAAACTAGAAAAAGAATAAATTGTTAGATTCTAACCCTCTATCCCTAACATTAACTATCTAACCCTACCCCTAGCTCTAACCTGAGCTACAACCCTAGCCTTAACCTTAACCCTAGCCCCTAACCCTACTTACCCTCTAACTCTCCAACTTTTAAATCAAAATCAATTTTATATGGAGAATGATGACAAATTCCATGTAAATATTATATATTCAAGAAATTTTATACTGAGTCATCAATATTTATGGAGATTAAATTGAGATATTTGAAAGAGAAATTGTGCAGTATGTTGGATAAAAAGCCACCAAATTTTTTTAAAAAACACAAAGCCACAAATACCATTTAAAAAAAAAATTTTATTATGTAGATGTTAACAGAAATAAAAAAGGAGATGACGGGTTCTTTTATACCGTAATCGCTGATAACGGGTTAGATTCAATAATTTTAACAGAGAAAATCCTTCACCCTAACCTACTGTTTGCGATGACGGGTTAAGGTCTCTTAACCCGTTATTTCCAAGGCGGTCTAAGTTGAGTAATCATACTTGAACATTTCAAAATCACAGCAGCATACTGCAGCATACAAAATCTCATCCAACTAATCTTCACACAACAACATCATACGAAATCCATCACCGATAACAACAACAATAAATCTCGCAAAATCTACACAAACCACGTCATATACAATGACATCAGTACATAAATACAAAGACCTCAAGAAACAAAATCGAACAACATAAACTAACATCTCACATTTCTCCAAGCATGGAAATATAACAAACATGTACATCATCTTCATATTTAAACAAGATCAAACTTTTTGTGAATTACAAGTCAGTTCAACTTCATTACCTAGGGTTACATTCATAGCTTGTAGATCACACACCGTCTTGTTCGCATGATCTTCAATCATCTAACAAAATCGAAATGAGTTAGGAAAGAAAATGTATTAGTCATTTAGGAGATGATATAATTAACCAGATACAAAATTTAACTTACCAGCTATACAAGGAATAGGAAAATTGCGAAAAAAATACATGCTGTTACAACATAAATAGCTACTATCTCTTCCGACGCGGTGGCGATTTGCGTCCACTTGGCATGAATTGTTTGGGCTTTGCTCATCTTCCGAACCGGATTCCTGCATCTAACTTGTTCCTGTACCGGTTCATCCGAATCTTGTTCTTCTTCCCCTGACATCACCCGTTCTTGTACATGAGATTGTTGTGGATAGGCAATAACAATTCCTCCCCTTGTCATGCTCTTCCGCCAAAATGTTTCCATGATAGATTTTAAGTCCGCATCAAGTTTGGCCTCTTCACCGACATCTTCAAGACTCCGGCGGCACGATTTGTGGATCTCCCGCATTAATTCCTTCACGCTCTCGGGTACAACACTTTTTCAATGTATGAGCAACTATCCGTTCTGTCTCCCATGTATTATCAATCTACAACGAGTTGATATATATATATTAAACAACATTGTTAGGAAACCATATAAATTCATAAATATCAACATAACAATACATCCATACGAAAAATAACTAAATCTATAAAGTACACTCACCATGGCTCAATATGTCGATGCCTTCAGTTGATATATCGGTTGAGAAGAGAAATATGACGATGGTGGTTTCTCTTATGTCGGGGGGAATTGGTGTCTGGATTCTCATAGGTAGTACGGTATGCGGAGATACATATAATCTTGTAATGTGCTTGTACCACGTCGTATACACTCCTTGAAATGAGCCATCGTAAAGCATTCTATCAACGAGGATTTTGGGTACCATTTGATATCAAAGTGTTTCAATTTGCCACATATACCCGATGAAAATTTGCCCAGTCGAAATTGGGCACGCTATATGTTCCTTTCATTTTGTGCAATTTCTTGTCATATGAGCGAGCTTCAGAAATCTTTTGCTGGTATCCAAATTTCCATACTACTTTATCCGGATATCAGAACTCCATAACAGAGAAGTTGACGAGTGGGGCATATGTCAACCAAAGCTCCGTGGTGGCCAAAATTACGGGCTTGTACCAAGTACATAGTGGTATGAGGGTCCATGGGAAGAATCACGTGCTTCCAGAAGATACACTTCTTTGCGGACCCATCCCACACAGCTTGGGATTTGTGTATAGGTTGCATAGGGAGCACGCTTGGGTCTTTCGGTCCTAGAGGTGTAAGTCCAACAGAAGATGATGGACAGGCCTCAGTGGATGAAGAAGGACGACCACCAATCTACACAAACGAATACAAATCTTCTTATTATTTATTCAATGTTACATTTTCGTATTCAAAACTAATAAAAATAATCAATCTTACTTCTATAAACCGTTTACCACTAGCGCTACCAGAAGGGTTTCTCGGTTGCCTCGACCTCGTCATTTCTCTATCAACAATAATACCAAGGATAATTGATAAGTGTTCCAATTTATGTTAAGTCGCCGGTATTGTAAAAAGTGAGCGAAAACATGAGTAAACCATACAAACGACAACCTAAAATTCCGAAACTTTTTGCGTAGGTTGGACTCACCGCACACAATCCAATGCAACTTGTAGAAGTGCGTTTCGACTGACGATTTGCAAGATAGGGCCGTGCATCACTTTATTGTCAAGAAAATCCAAATAAAGCGATATACGGCTGTATCTTGCAAACCGTGAGCCAAAAAAAACTTCTAGAAGTTACATTGGCTAGTATGTGGGAAATCAAACCTACTCGCAAAGTTTCAAAATTTTTGGTTCTCATTTGTGAGGTTTTCTACGTTTTTGTACTCAAAATAATCAAAATAAGTTGTTTAAGTTGTTGTTACGAAAACATATACAACTGCACAAACGACATCCAAAAATTAAGATACTCTAGGACTAGGTAGGAATTAACACATAATATCCACCGTAACTTAAGGAAGTGCGTTTTGACTCACGGTTTGCAAGATACGGCCATGTATCACTTTCATTTACAAAGAAGAATGGAAAGCGATACATTGCCGTATCTTGCAAACCGTAAGTCGAAACTCACTTCTACAAGTTGTGTTGGTTTGTGTGTGGTGAATCTGACCTACTGACAAAGTTTTGTAATTTTTGGATATCGTTTGTAGGGTTTTCTCATGTAACTATACTCAAATTGTTTGAAGTTATAATTGTTGTTATTCGAGATACGTGAAAAACCTGTACAAAGAGCATCCAAAACTTTTGAAACTTTGCAAGTTGGTCGGACTCATGTAACACAAGCCAACGCAACATCTAGAGTTGAGTTTCGTCTCACGATTTGCGAGATACGGCCGTGCATCGCTTTATTTTTACTTTTCTTGACCAAAAGCGATACCCGGCCGTATCTTCCAAACGGTGAGTCAAAACTCACTCATTGAAGTTGCGTTAGCTTGTGTGTCATGAATCCCACCTACTGACAAAGTTTCAGATTTTTTTTTTACAGTTTATACTGTTTTACCAATATCAAACAATAAAAAACTATGACTACATCTACAATTTGAGCAAACAACCACAACTACGTCTACAATTCCATCATCCACAATCATAAAAAAACTAATTACAAACTACTACATCTACATAATCACACATCACAATAATCGTGATGAGATTATAAAACATAAAAAATAACAAAAATACAACTACGAAGCCCCTACCTCTAAGTTGAATCTAGTACAAAAATTCAAAGCTCTTCGCCTCCTAATGCAAAAGTCTCCAAGCAAAAGCCACCAAAGTCAAATACAAAAACAAAAAACAAATCCGACTGCCCATTAAATAGGTCGGGCTCAATTTTAGGATTTTTTGGGGGCAATTTTTTTACATAAGTCCCTCTATTTAACAATTTAATTATACACCCAATAACTAATTGATTTATTTCTTATCCAAATCAATCAATTCAAAATTCAATCTCATCTCTTATTGATTCTCTCTGGCCGGCCAATGCTCACCCCACCATGGGTTGGGCTTGGTTTGGGTCGGCTCATGGCCCAGATAATCAAATTAATATATTAAGAATATGGTAGTTTATTAATCCAACTATAAAAATACACTTGCTCAAAATACACTTTCTTCTTCAAAATAATAGGGTGAAATAAAATAAGTAATTTAATAACAAAGCGATAGTAAAGAAATATCTCCGTCAAAATTTTACAATTTCATGCATGTGCATCGCACGTGTCACAGTCGACAAAAATAGCGAAGAAAAATTTTGCTTTATTTTTGTCGGGTGTTACAGTAATTGTGTGGAATATATATATACATATATATAGATATAGACGAATGCTCCATTGAAAACGTACTGTAATGATGAAAACGTGGAAAACCACCTAGGCCGTTGTTGGAAACAACGGCCTAGGTTATAATGCATTATAACAACGGCCTAGGTGGTTTTCACGAGTTTTCACTACATTTGTTTCACTACATTTGCGTTTTCAATGGAGCATTTCCCATATATATATATATATATATATATATATATATATATATATATATATATATAGGATCAAATAAAGAATCATTAATAGAGAATTGAGTGAAGGAAAGAATATAAAGTGGATTCACCAAATAATTTGTTTTTAGTAAGTCCCGGTCGACTGCACAATTGATTGTCTCAACAGTCGACCGCACTTCAAGTGCAGTTTGTGACACAATCGACTGTTAACCTATCTGGTTACGACCAAGAGTTTGACGGTCGCTGCATATAATTGCAGTTAACAGATACCTGCACAAAAATGGATTTTGGCATTTCTTTTCATTGTTTGGAAATAAATAATTTTTCACCCTATAAATAGAGGTGAATTTACTGAGTATTCTTCATCTCTTGCAAATCTAATTCTTTTGAATTGAATACTTTCTCAATGATCAAGAGAGTATACGTTTTTATTGTTTTTTTTATTCAAGACGTCGATCTTGTTGTTTTTTTTTCTTTCGCTTCGATAAGAGGCGGTTTTACGAGGCTTATACATAGAAATCCCGTGGGTGTAATATGACTCAGCCTGAATATGGAGAACTCATTTTATGGGGTTTTAAGTATAATGGAATGCTTGTGGTGGAGAATTGCTACAAGTAGCAGGTGTGGACGTAGACTTAGAGGTCGAACCACGTTATATTATTGTGTCATGGTGCTTATTCTGTTTGCTTTCTCTAGATCTATCTTCATATTTTAAGCATCTATTTTAAGTTTTTAATTTATGCAGAATTACCCAATTCACATCTGGTGATTTACCTGAGTTAGGTTGAATGAATGCTAAGATTTTTTTATTTTATTTTCTTTTAGAAAGGGGTAACATGATAGAAGAATTAAGAAATGAGTTTTGGGAATGTTTGTACCTCACAACTAGGATCAAGTGCTTGAGGTCATATGTTCTCATCAACTAGGGACATTAGAGCCAGGAAACAAAATTCTCATGGAGTCATGGTGCGGGAGTCACTACTTAAAAGACTTATTCCTAATCATTAGCATTGGTATAAATACCTGAAACCCGAACCCGACCCGGAACCGGCAATGGACCGGAACCGATCCGGCCTATCCAGGTCTGGGTGTGGGTCCTAAAATGGGACCCGTTGTACTTTTAGGTCCAGGTCCGGGCCAGCTCAAAAGAGACCCAACCCGGACCCGTTAAAAAAACCCAAAAATCAACATAAAAATAAATATTATATCCTCATCCCTCCCATCCTTCCTCCTCAATTCTAAATCTTCCTCTTCCAAACTCAAAACTCATGTATTTTTCTTCTCTCATCTAGTCTAAATCATCCACTCGCCGCCTCCGCTCGCCGCTCACACTCCCGCTCCTACCCGAACGGGTAGGAATATTTTAATAGGACCCGGACCCGGAACTAGACCTGGTCCTCACGTGTCCGGGTCCGGGTACGGGTCCAATTTTTGGACCCGTAGGGGTCCGGGTCTGGGTCCGGGTAGTGAAGGACCCAACCCGATCCCAATGCTACTAATCATCCACCTTCTTCCCGTATAGCCACATGGAGACCGACTTCCACTCAACCTCTAGATGTTAGACTAAGCAACAAGGTGGATAAATGAGTAATTTATGATAGTAGAGTTTCAATAGTTAAGGCATAAAGCATCTGTTGTATTCTTCAACTACAAACCCAAATTTTGCAAAATTTGGTTAAAAAAGTCCCACAGTCGTTGATCAAATACCCAAAATTTGGGTTTGTGAGGAACAGTAGTTTGCCATATTTGGGGATGAAAAATGAATTTGGAAAATATAGCTCACGAAAGATAAAATTTCATCCTTTAAAAAATTTCCCCTAAATTGTATCAGATGAGAGATGAAATCTCGTACAATTTTTTTTTAAAATATAGAACGGACGGGATTTGATCTCTCGTCCGTGACTTTTTTTAAATAAAATAAATAATTAATGTCGGACGGGATTTGATCTCCCATCCGTGCCTTTTAAAAAATAATTATGTCGGACGAGAGATCATAATTATAGAACGGACAGGATTTGATCTCTCGTCCGTGACTTTTTTAAATAAAATAATTTATTAAATATAGAACGGACGGGATTTGATCTCTCGTCCGTGACTTTTTTTTAAATAAAATAAATAATTAATGTCGGACGGGATTTGGTCTCCCATCCATGCCTTTTAAAAAAATAATTATGTCGGACGAGAGATCATGTCGTGTCTGAGAATGCGTTGAGTTTATTAATATTATAATTAGGATTTGATTAAGATTTTATTAAAAAATGGAAATTAGGATTTAATTGTTTAAATAGGTCTCGGACGAGATTTGATCTCTCATGCTTGACTTTTCTTTTCTCAAACGAGATTTGATCTCTCGTCTGTGATATTTTTAAATAAAAAATAAATAAATAAAAGTGACGAAACATCGTCTATCGTCCGTCATTTAAAAAAAGCCACTACAGTTTCAACCCCAAATTCCTATTTCTAATTGCCAACACTCAAATTTTGGTTTCAAATGATTACAGATGCTCTTATTAATGTCTTATCTTTTTTTTTTCTTGAGAACATCACATTAAAATTAACTATATTTTTAGTTCGTGCATTTTCTATTCGGTTTCATTCGAAACAAGAGACCACTTTTTTATTTAATTTTGGACCAACGGCTGGATTAGTCCTTGACTTATCTTAATTTTCATTGGCTATTTCCTCGTTGTGCCACCATCCAGGGTTGTTAGAATAATTATGTTGTCATATTATTCATTTTGCTTTATTTTTCTACCTTCGAGGGATGTTGGGATAATTGTGATATTTGTGTTAACCTTATGCTTATTTATTTATTTTCTCATTAATGCAACTAGATGGGCGAACAATGATATCTTCTTCTTTAGAAAAAAAATGAATTAAGTTTTTGGGATGGTTGATCGAGCTTAGCTGTAACCCCCATTTTCAGTTGTACGAATTTTCATTTCTCTTTTCTTCGTATTCTTGTATTCCAATTTCCGTATAAATTGCTTTCTTTAAATTCTGTTATATACATCTCAGATTTGATCGATCTGAAGCCCATATATAAATTATTCCATTCTCTTGAACCCAAGATCTTATTTCATCCTACAATCTCATTCTTTCTTTTCTCTTGATTTTATATTTTGAAATAATCAAATTTTATTCCTTTCTTTGGATTATTTGTTAACTTTTCAAGGCACAGTTCAAACTCAAACTCATAATCTATTCTTTGTTTATGTATTGTTTAAAGCCCAAACAAAGTATATTCTTATTATTTTAATTTATTAACCCAACCCAATATTCCATAACCCAAGCCCACACCCTATCTATCTACCCAAACCCAAATCTAATTTAAACTAACCCACAACCCCAAAACCCCAAACTGCATCCTAACTAATCCCCCACTAACCCCTTAATCTCCTATTAATTACCCTAACTACCCGGCCCCACCTCCTTTTTTTTTCTTAATCCCTATAGCCACAACTCCCCACTTCTTCTACTTCTTCGTCGTTCCCCAAACCCAAAGCTCCCAAACCATCGCCCCGCTGCTCGCCCCGCACCGCAGCCTTACCGAGCCCCGCCCTCCTCCTCTGCCTCTTGCGCGCTGCCAGCCCTGCCACAAGCACCACCCGACCAGACGCTCGCCCTCAACCCGAAGCACCACAGCCCTTGCCACTACACCTTACCTCGCCGACCTCCACTGCACCCGACCACATCTTGTGACCACCCGCAGTCACCACCATCACCTTTGAACCACCACACCATCAACACAACCTCTCCCGCTGCCATTAATCCCTAAGCCCTCGCTGCCTTGCTGCCCTTACCCGATGCCAGTCCGATCATTTCGCTGCCATTTAACTTAACTTGAAACCTGAAGCTCTTGCTGCCTTGTTGCTGCATCAATGTTGCATCGCTCCTTGTTGTCGTTGCCTACTGCCGTGTGCTCACCTCTCTCGTACTCATTGAATAGGTAAGCGTCTCTTGAACTCAATTTATTGTTCTAGGTCAAGAAAATATTTATTGAAATTTGGCAAGTAGTTATGGAATTGAATATCGTATCTAATTGAATTCCATTATTGATTCACTATTTTCCTTATCGTACCATGTTATTGATTCGAGTCTTAACCGTTAAATCATTATATTATTGAATGCTGCCATATCTTTTGCTTAACCTTGTACTGAGGTTTCCACCCAGTTCCCGATACTGAAATTTGGAACTTTATATATAGAAATTGTAGCACACTGAGTCTTGAATCCAAAACATCTTACAGATTTTCAATATAATTTATAGATTATGAGTTATTGATATTTTAGTACTATCATGTTGTAATTTCCATAACCGAGACTATACATGACACCAGTAAAGAATGGATTTATATGCATAGCTTCTGTAACTATAATGTATCGTATGAATATGTGTTGGAACCGGAAGAAAGTCTGATGTTCATAACTTGTATTGTTATGTTTTGCATATAAACCTGTTATTTTTTCTATTTAATGAATTTAATTATGTATATTTCATGCATTGCATAGCCTGATACTTTTTTGATATTGTATTAATACTACGTTCTCATCAATTCTACCTGTTCCATAATTCTTGATACTACCATTCTCATTGATCGTATTGGTTGCATGTCTATAATTGATCGTAATGAAATGATAATAAGTTGGGGTAATAAGGGTCGAAGTAGTAGTAGATATAGGAGAGTGTACTCGGAATGAGATATTGGTCACAACACATATTGGTCATTATTATCGGTCATATTGATCATCTATTGATTTTGAATTACTGACTACAGTATCTAGATTTATCGAGTATTGGTCTTCAGTCATCGGTCATTGGTCATTGATATTGTAAGACCCGAGTACATGACCCTGCAAAATTTACCACTATAGTCTAAATGTTCACTTTTTTGTTTGCACCCGAATCTATGGTATGGAATGCAGGATTGGGTCATTAGATAGTTTAATAAAAGACTGATAGACATAAGATTAACACCGAACATTGACACTGATAACTGATTCATGATTCTTGAATACATATTCCTGATATTGATTCCTGATTCCTGATTAGTGATCCATTGATTACTAACTATTGATCTTGTTACCTACTACTGTTACTGACCACTGTGTTATTGACCGTTGTTTTACTGAATATTGACTACATTGTTAATCGACTATTGATCCTGCTATCGAATATATACTATCAAAACTTGATTACCGATTGAATATACATTGAAGTCATGTTTTTCCCATCTACATGTTTTCCCCGTTTACAAGTTTACAGTTGTTAATTGTATCGTTCAAGTTTCTTGTTTGACCATTGTACAATTGATTATCAACTTTTGATTTTGTTATCGTCTATCATTTACAGACCTTTGATATCTTTTCAGTTCATTGTTTATTGTCATGTCATCCTTTATTGTTTCACTGTTTGCTACTACTTGTCGCCCGAAGTTTACTCTAATGAGTACTCTCCATCTTTCTTTGGAGTATTGTTTATACACGTACAGATGATGAGATGCTGAAGGAACTTGGCGAACCGTTTACTTATTGCATATTCTTAGGCATTCTGTAAGTTCTTATATCGCAGATTTTGGTTATTGCATTATATTCTTGTTTCTGTGATTATTATTGTATTGTTGAGCTTACTAGTACTGTACAACTTATGGATGATATGAGTTGGTATACTCATATCATTCGCTGGGCCTTAGTTACGTGCCTGTATTTTCGTATGACGGAAAGCAGGGTGTGACATTAGCTGTTAACTATTAGTTATTTAACATATGTGATACATATGAGAGGTAATTATAACTATATATTAAGCAAAAAGGTCTAACGTCTTTCTTTATTTTGAAACAGAGAAACAAAAACAAGAAAAGTATGATACTATTCAAAATTAAAAATTTAAATTTAAAATCTTATTAATCACTTTCTTAAAGATAGAGATTTCTCATAATCTACATCATCTCTTTCTAATTGCATCCTCTTTCTCTATGTCTTCTCTCTTCTGCCAAAAATCAAGCCCCACTTCCTAAAAGTTTCCATGTCTCCAAAATTTAAATCATCATCTTCTTCTTACCTCCACAAACTCAACATCTATCTTGATTGATTCAGTTCTCCCCCATAACTCACCCAAACAACAACGGAGGGTGCCATTGTGTTGAGAAAGACAAATTTTTTGAGGAAAAATAGATGCATATGATTGATTATAATAATGATTCCTCCATCAAAGATAAGAGATATTATTTCATTTTACCTTTTTATATCTTTTATAGAGAATCTTTTATTAATATTTTTTCTAGAAAAATTTAAAATGTATTTCTTAGCTAAACATTTGTATTCTTATGTCAAATGCTAATTGGGCTTTAATCTGACTGTTAATAAGGAACTTGACAAGTCTGAGAATTCACTAAATTTAATAGAGGAATTGACGATAAGTATGTCTTCTTATAATGTTTTCAATTGTAGGACACGTATGATGACATATTCTCAATAATAGAGTTTAAGGTTGAAATCGTTGTTAGGAATGACAAAGTGTTTTATGCAGGTTACACCAAGCATTCGTGAAAATGTCCTCATGAAAGAGATAAGATGGATGCATATGAATTGACTAACTAAGTAAAAATTCAAATGCAAGTAGAGTCTTAGTTAAGGATTTTATTTTTCTTCTTCTTATTTTCCCATAATTATTAGTTAATATATTCTCCCTGAAAAAGATTAAGATGTATTCGGTTGTAATGGTTGTCATGAACTCTTTGCAGTGCATATCAAGCGCATGTGGAAATGTCTTGATGAACTGAAGTATAAAATTGCTCTCTTCAAAATAGTAAAAATTGATGTATATTTATTCAATGCACTTTTATGTTGCAACTTCTTTTACTTACTCTTTACTTGGTTACTAAACAATTGGGTCATAATTCATGTTTTGAACAATTTAAAGGATCCACGATTTTATGGTTTGTTATCTGTAACTGTAATCGGTCTAAATGAAAGTTCACTTCATCACATCTACTAGAACTTGAGATATGAATTATATATTATGAACTATTGATCATGTTCTTTAGGAACTATTTCTTATGGAAGACATTGACACCCTAAAGCCACCCGTTGTTTTTGAGGAACTTTTACCTTCTTTTGTCAAATATATAACTATAACAATATATTACATATACATATATAATATTTCAAAATCTCTATGTATTTGGTTATCGATAATGTTCTTAATTTGTTAATTAATACTTTATTATTAACTGATTTATAATTTATACAAGATGTCAATGACGAAGATGTGATGTTTTTGTAGCTCGATGAAATCTGAAGCATAAAATATTTTTTGATTAAAACTTAAATTTTTAGTACACTTTTGGAAAATGTTATATATGTATGTCAGGAAAGAATGATAGTTAATGTGATTTTGTATTCATGATAACAAAACTGTTTTAATCATACTTGGAAAAACTTGGGAGATATACTTTACAAGACATGACATTAGCATATGAGATTCAGTACTCATTTATTTCTTTTCTTTTCTAATGACTGATTTAGTGGATTTAGAGACGGTAAGTTATATATTGTAAATGGAAGAAATCAGAGTTGACTATTGATAATTCAACTCAATGATAACATTTAATACGTTATCAAAACAAGTTTTCCCCCTTTTTGTTGTTGTCATTGTTGTTGATGTTGTTGTTGCGAAATAGTTTATACAATTGTATATCAATATGTACCATTTGTCAACTATTCTTGAAGGATGTCCTAAATCCTCGATCATAAAAAAGTATTCTTACACCCCCTTCCTTTCATGCAACATCAAAGAGTTCAAAAACATCCTAAATGATTCAATATTTGTTCAAAGAGTTTATAAACTTCCATCAAAACTGTAAATTTGCTCATAATAATTTAGTTTGTGCAATATTGTATGGGAATATACTAGTATAATCTTAAGTATTCTAGATACTGTCATACAAAACTTTGGTATTTTTATTTAGCCTCGTTGAAGTATTAAGTTAATTACTTCAAAATTTTCCCATTTCATTAAGTTACCGTTAGATGAATCCATTTATTTATTTTCCTTTGGTGGTTAATTGAGATCCAAAATACAGTTACATAATTTCTAAGTACACCCTTTCTTGCCCTCTTTTCCAACTAAAAACTCATATTGCATCTGTAACACCCCGCAAAATTGAATAGTGACAATTTTGCCATCGTGTGTTATGCACGTGTATTCTGTACCGTTACGAGTAATATTCGTAACGCATTTTCCTAAATTTCAATTATTTACACATTTTTCGTTTTCTCAAAACTCATTTCAATTATATGTTTATCCAACTCAAACATTTATTTTAATCTTTATGTTTTTACGTACATTGCACGTGCTTTCGATACACGTGTCAATTACATATATATTTCGTTACGTGAAATATCCATAACATTATTAAATATACATATTTTGTATTTTGACTGCTTTTCGTTTTCTCAAATTAATTTTTAATATTTGGCACATGCATTGCACGTAAAGTTTTATGTGCATTTTATTTCTAAAATTTTCTAAAATGTCATGCACAATTTTTCTTCTCATTTTACTCGCATTTTTATTATTTATTTATTTAAAAACCCATAGGCCTAAAGTTCATCTTAAGGCCAAAGGAAACTAATTTCAAAATAAAGGCCCATGATAAAATCTTATATTAAATACACTTTTACATGTGTCACTACACTTGTCATGTAACAAATATATATATTGGACTATAAACAAATAAATAAGGAGTGTGCACATGTGGGAAATTCAAAGGGCTTGACCATGCATATGAAGGGGAAGAGATGAGGGTTTGTGTAGTAATGGTGAGTGGGTAATTAATTTTGATAATGGGTATTTATTTTTGGGGTAATGTGTGTCTTTACATTCACCCAAATACCCTATAAATATCACCTTTTACTTCATAAACATTGCACCAAGAATCTAAATAAACAAAAAGAGAAAAAAAGAAAGATAGAAAAGAAAGAAAGAGTGTCTTGAGTTCTTGTTCGGAGGAAGGAGAGCTTTCAGTGCTTGTTAAGGAGGAGAAGGAAGTCTCATTCTTGTTGGAGCTAGGAGTTCCTATTTCTTTTGCAACTATAAGGTTGGTGATATGGCTAAAAATGGGGTTAAATCAGAACCGACCAAATCAGGAACGAATCTTAAAGCCTAAGGGGTAAAATGGTAATTATGCCTACCAATGGGTCCGAAGCGGGTACTGGTTCTCCTCCTCAAAGACCCATTAACCCTGCGAACGGATCCATCTCCAACCGGGTACGGGTTTTTATCAGCTGCAAACCCGGTCCAGCAGGATAGAATTAGGGTTTCTGATTAATCCTAATCGACGGCCCTGATTCATATCTATCCTTTCACTGGGAATTAGGGATTACATTTCTTATCTAAACACATGGATTACATGCCTAATTCGATCCCAAAGGCGGCTATAAATACCCCCCATCCAACACCATTAAGAGGTAATCAATCTTTTGCCAATTTACGCTCTCTCATAATCATTCCTGATTACTGACTTGAGCGTCGGAGGGTGCGTCGCCGGAATCAACCCCGGTGTCTCGCACTTTTTGCAGGTGAACGGTGGGAGTCAGCAGTCAAACTCCGGCGAAACAGGTTTCAGGTTTGCTATTCAAGTTTCCAAGAATCCACAAATACTATCTGTTTACCCCAACATCAGATTTAGCGGTAACAGATTGGTGCCGTCTGTGGGAACCAAACGAATAGCAGCCTCCCCTTTTTCCGTTGGTCAGATCTTCTCCAGCCTGTCTCCTAGGAAAGTAAGATCCAGAGGGTCCAACCGTGGACCCACCCCTGTTGATCAGCAACAGGAAGTCCCCATCCAACCCGCTCAGTAGCAGGGGCAACTTCCTCCTCAAGCTGAGGACCCTCTCCAACAAGACCAGCCTCTTCTTCAGAATCAGCAACCCCCTAAGGGTTCTCCCGGTCCTCAGAATGCCGGTGCAGGGGCCTCGCGTCCTAACCCGCAGAAGCAACCTCTCCATCAGGACCGCATCTCAATACATAATGCCTCTACGGATTCTATGGCCTCCCACAATCCCCGAGTTTCCGACCTTCGCAATAACATCCACAATTGGCAGAAGGATGAGGATCTTCGCCGCTGTTTGGATGAAAAGTGGGCCCGAGAGGGAGCCTCCCGCCAGCAACGTCCGAATGAGCGATCTCCTCACCGCCGAGACTATAGAAGGTCCCCTACCCGAAGAGGGCGGAGAGAGTCACCCGAGCACCATAGGAGAAGACCTCACTCCCCTGCCGGTCGGCAACATCTGAGGAACGATGAGGCACCCATCACTCGTGCCGAGTTCCAGCAGTTCCAGGCTTCTGTTTTGCAAGCCCTCAACCTCCAACCTAACAACAACAATGCCCAAGGGGCTCCTACCCCTCCACGGGTCCAAAGTCCCCGCCATCGGTCCATAACTCCTCCTCCGGCTCCTAGCAACCAACAACACATGCCTAGCCACCGCCGCTCCCAGAGTCACCGTCGTCGTAGTCCCCGCTCCCCTTCCTATGAAGACGAGTTCAGAGGCTCGCTTGACTACTATCGGAGGGACGATGCTCTCTACCGCCGTCTCCACGAGATGAAGAGGTGCATCGGTCGAATAGACAAGATTGAAGAGTTAAGAGGAAGGACCATCGGCCCGAGCAGACCTCCCTTCTCCCGGACCATCATGGAGGCTCCTATCCCAAGAGGTTTCAAACCCCCGCAGTTCGAAACTTACTCGGGGGAGTCGGACCCCGTGGACCACATCGAAAGCTTTAAGACCCTCATGCTAATCCACCAAGCTTCCGATGCCTTGCTGTGCAAAACCTTCCCCGCCACTCTTAAGGGTTCGGCTCGGGAATGGTACTCCCGCCTCGCCCCATCTTCCATATTCTCCTTTGAACAGTTTGAAACCCTCTTCATCACCCATTTTGTGAGTAGCAGACGCACGGAGAAGACCAGCATCTCGTTACTCCAGCTCCGCCAGGAGAAGGGAGAGAAGTTGAGAGACTATGTGAGGAGGTTCACTGCAGAGGTTAGATCCATCGCCTCCCTCGACCAGTCAGTTACGGCGGCCGCCTTCCAATCAAATGTCCTCAACTCTAACCTTCGCTCCTCCCTTGCCAAGAAGCCCCCTCATAATTTCGCCGACCTCCTTCTTAGGAGCGAGAAGTACATTCGGGCCGAAGAAGCCAAGAATCTCCCGGGCTTTGAGGAGACATCTTCCGGGAAAAAACGGAAGAGCACAAGCGAAGAGGAGTCCCAAAAATCCCAGAAGGACGGCAATGGACAGCATCGCCCGACTCCTCGTTTTGAGAAGTTCACCCCCCTCAATGCTAATATATCAGAAGTTCTTATGGAGGTGGATAAGGAAGGGCTACTCCGTGCTCCCCCTAGAATGAATACACCCGGTAAGAAGAGGAACAAGGATAAGTGGTGCCGCTTTCACAGGGACTACGGCCATGACACGAATAATTGTTGGGCTCTCAAGGAGGAGATCGCAGAACTCATACAGCGGGGACACCTGACCAAGTTCGTCCAAAAAGAGGGGGCCGAGCTTCCCCTCTGAGGAGCCTACAAACGAACAGAAGGGCCCGCCGAGCTTCAAGGCTCAGAATCTGCCAACTCCTCCCAAGAGGTTTTCACCTTATTGTAGAAGTAGGATCCTGATTTTCAATAAGGCCGATGTTTGTAACCCGGCCAATAGCATGTAATAATGGCTCGCCCTATTGAAGCAGCCACTTAGTTTATCTCAATAAAACTTTACATTTTTTCATTGAAAATTGTTGCTCTTGCTTCATCTCTATCTCTTCGAGTCACGACTCGCTAAATAGTGAGTTCGAAGTCCAGCTTCTTCTACATGACTGCTCCCATAACTTACCAAGCTCTAACAACAAGTTCGGAGTCCAACACTTGGCTCGATTCTGCTTCGGATAACTTGCTCTTAAGCGAGTTAGAAGTGATTCGCCATTCGGAATTGCTCCCACAACTGTTGAATCCCTCTAACGACGAGTTCGGAGTCCAACACTTGGCTCGATTCTGCTTTGGATAACTTGCTCTTAAGCGAGTTGGAAGTGGTTCGCCATTCGAAATTGTTCCCACAACCGTTGAATCCCTCTAACGACGAGTTCGGAGTCCAACACTTGGCTCGATTCTGCTTCGGATAACTTGCTCTTAAGCGAGTTAGAAGTGGTTCGCCATTCGGAATTGCTCCCACAACCGTTGAATCCCTCTAACGACGAGTTCGGAGTCCAACACTTGGCTTTATTCTGCTTCGGATAACTTGCTCTTAAGCGAGTTAGAAGTGGTTCGCCATTCGGAATTGCTCCCACAACTGTTGAATCCCTCTAACGACGAGTTCGGAGTCCAACACTTGGCTCGATTCTGCTTCAGATAACTTGCTCTTAAGCGAGTTGGAAGTGGTTCGCCATTCGGAATTGCTCCCACAACTGTTGAATCCCTCTAACGACGAGTTCGGAGTCCAACACTTGGCTCGATTCTGCTTCGGATAACTTGCTCTTAAGCGAGTTAGAAGTGGTTCGCCATTCGGAATTGCTCCCACAACCGTTGAATCCCTCTAACGACGAGTTCGGAGTCCAACACTTGGCTCGATTCTGCTTCGGATAACTTGCTCTTAAGCGAGTTAGAAGTGGTTCGCCATTCGGAACTACTCCTACAATCGTTGATTCTCTCACTTAAATAGCGAGTTCGGAGCTCACAACTCTCTCCTAGAGTTGCTCCTCAAACTCGTCTTCCAAATGGCTCTCCCTCAGAGCCGAGCTCTTCGCTCCGCTCACCTTCAAGGCGGACCTCTTCTCAACGAGTTCGGAGCTCACAACTCCCTCCTAGAGTTGCTCCTCAAACTCTTCTTCCAGATGGCTCTCTCTTAGAGCCGAGCTCGCCGCTCCGCTCGCCTCCAAGGCGAACCTCTTCTCAAGGGAGTTCGAAGTTAAAACTCTCTCCTAGAGTTGCTCCTCAATCTCGTCTTCCAGATGGCTCTCTCCTAGAGCTGAGCTCTTCACTTCGCTCACCTCCAAGGCGGACCTCTTCTCAACGAGTTCGGAGCTCACAACTCTCTTCTAGAGTTGCTCCTCAAACTCGTCTTCCAGATGGCTCTCTCCTAGAGCCAAGCTCTTCACTCCGCTCCCCTCCAAGGTGGACCTCTTCTCAACGAGTTCGAAGCACGACTCTCCCCTAGAGTTCCTCCTCAAACTCGTCTCACAAATGGCTCTCTCCCAGAGCCGAGCTCTTCACTCCGCTCACCTCGAAAGCGGACCTCTTCTCAATGAGTTCGGAGCTCACAACTCTCCCCTAGAGTTCTTCCTCACACTCGCCTCCCAAATGGATCTCTCCTAGAGCCGAGCTCTTCGCTCCGCTCACCTCCAATGCGGACCTCTTCTCAACGAGTTCGGAGCTCACAACGCTCTCCTAGAGTTCCTCCTCACACTCGCCTCCCAAATGGATCTCTCCTAGAGCCGAGCTCTTCACTCTGCTCACCTCCGAAGCGGACCTCTTCTCAACGAGTTCGGAGCTCACAACTCTATCCTAGAGTCGCTCCTCAAACTCGTCTTCCAGATGGCTCTCTCCTAGGGCCAAGCTCTTCGCTCCGCTCACCTCCAAGGCGGACCTCTTCTCAACGACTACGGAGCTCACAACTCTCTCCTAGAGTTGCTCCTCAAATTCGTCTCCCAAATGGCTCCCCCCTCCGCTCATCTCCAAAGCGGACCTCTTCTAAGCGAGTCTGGAGCTCAAAACTCTCCTACAGAGTTGCTCCTTGCACTCTCCTCAAAGAATGGGTCTTCCCATGGCTCTTGCGAGGGTCTTCCTTGCACACCTTCTCCGCCCCTAGGAGTGGAGCTCCTCTTCAAAAATCCCCAAGACCAAAACACTCCTCAACTTCATGAAGACAAGGATGTTGCGAGACTATTTTGACCATGAAGGAGGGTGAATCTTCATCCCGTTCCTAAAGAGAAGTTGTAGATCTCCGTGTTAGCTTCGAAACGAGGGGTCGCACGCCCTGATCGGACCTCCGTAGCACCGGGAATGTGGATCGCGATACAGCTGCGCCAAGCGACTAGCAATCCGAGCTGATCACATGAACGAGTTTCTTTCATCAGTTCGGATTCCGAGCAACTAGCCATCCGAGCTGCGAATTGGAGAAAAACAACTTTCTCCCCAAAATTTGTGCAAGATCTCGATCAGATTGCTCAGATCATGCCAGCGCCACTAAACGACAAGATAGTGTTTTCTTGGGAACTGAGCCAGCCTCGAGATCTGTGCCATCATCCAACGGCTCCGATCGCCCCACGTCCCTCGGAACCAAAATCCGAGCGACAAGCGATGTGACCTTAACAACAAAGAAGATAGCTCAGATTCCGAGCAAGTGCCAATCCGAGCTGTAAATTGGAGAAAAACGACTTTCCCCTCAAAATTCGCGTAAGATTTCGATCGGACGGCCCAGATCATGCCAGCGCCACTAAACGACAAGATAGTGTTTTCTTGGGAACTGAGCCAGCCTCGAGATCTGTGCCATCATCCAACGGCTCCGATCGCCCCACGTCCCTCGGAACCAAAATCCAAGCAACAGGCGATCCGACCTCAACAATCGAGAGGATAGCTTGGATTCCGAGCAAGTGCCAATCCGAGCTGCGAATTGGAGAAAAATGACTTTCCGCTAAAAATTCGCGCAAGATTTCGATCGGACGGCCCAGATCGTGCCAGCACCACTACACGACAAGATAGTGTTTTCTTAGGAACTGTGCCCGCCTCGAGATTCGCGCCAAGATCCGACGGCTCAGATCGCTCCACGACGTTCGGCAGTCCAAGCCGAGCAACTGGCGATCCGAGCCAACAGTTCGGCTGCCGAGCTATACGCTCGGTACCGAGCTAACAGTTCGGCCACCGAGCTATACGCTCGGCCACCGACCTAACAGTTTCGGCCACCGAGCTATACGATCGGCTACTGAGCTACATCGCTCGGAGACCGAGCAAGTGCCAATCTGACCTGCAAAAGTGAAGAAAAACGCTGCCGAGCGTCTCCAACCGTTGGATCATTGCGAAAATCGCGCCTGAGATGATGGATGGTCCAGATTACGCTACGTCCACTAAACCACAAGATAGCGTTTTCTTGGAAACCGAGCCTACCTCGAGATTCGCGCTGAGATCCGACGGCTCAGATCGCTCCACATCGCTCGGAATTCCGAGCCGAGCGACTAGCGATCCGAGCCACTCGCGCGAGGGAAAAACCGAGCCACTTCGCTCGGATTCCGAGCAAGTGCCCATCAAACCCGCAAAAGCGGAGAAATTGCTGCTGAGCGACCCTGTCCATCCGATCTTTCAGAAATTCGTGCCCGCACAAGATCAACGGTCCAGATCGCGCCACGCCATAATTCGGTATTTTATTTATTAAAATCGTTTTATTTATTTAAAAATTGCGAAAAATGATTAAAAATTCGGAAAAATTAATTAAAAATCCTAGAAAATAATTATAAAGTCGGGGAAATATTTTTGAGCCCCCGAGTAAGTAATTATCGCCTAGGACAATTTATCAAGACCCCCGAACGACGAATCGACACTTCACAAAATTAAGTAAGTATTCCGAAAAAATAGATAAAAATCACCAAATGTCCAGAAGATCTCAAGAACAACTCAGAGCACGCAACTAACTTAGAAAATCACCATACTGCCTCTTGCAAAGATTCGAAACCTTCCATTTGGACTCCGATACAACTCCGCCAGCCATTAAAACAGTAAAACTACTCCTCAAAGGCTGATCAAGCTCAGTCTTCGGGAGTGGGGGGCTCGTGATATGGCTAAAACTGGGGTTAAATCAGAACCGTCCAAATCAGGAACGAATCTTAAAGCCTAGGGGTAAAATGGTAATTTCGCCTACCAATGGGTCCGAAGCGGGTACTGGTTCTCCTCCTCAAAGACCCATTAACCCGTGAACGAATCCATCTCCAACCGGGTACGGTTTTTACCTGCTGCAAACCCGGTCTAGCAGGATAGAATTAGGATTTCTGATTAATCCTAATCGACGGCCCTTATTCATATCTATCCTTTCACTGGGAATTAGGAATTACATTCCTTATCTAAACACAGGGATTACATGCCTAATTCGATCCCAAAGGCGGCTATAAATATCCCCCATCCAACACCATTAAGAGGTAATCAATTTTTTGCCAATTTACGCTCTTTCATAATCATTCCTGATTACTGACTTGAGCGTCGAAGGGTGCGTCGCCGGGATCAACCCTGGTGTCTTGCACTTTTTGCAGGTGAACGGCGGGAGTCAGCGGTCAAACTCCGGCAGAACAAGTTTCAGGTTTGCTATTCAAGTTTTCCAAGAATCCACAAATACTATTTGTTTACCCCCACACCAGATTTAGCGGTAACAGTGGGTGATTCTTAAACTTTCTAAAATGTAGTAGTATGCATGTGTAGAAATATTGATGCATGAAATTGATAATTCATATGAGTTGTAGTTAATTTTTGTGATGATGTTGTTTGGAATGTTTGACAGATAGGAGTATGAAAAAGAAATGCATGCTAATTGAAAGATTGTTATGAAGAAAAGTTGAAATGATGTTGTTGGATGCATGGTAATACATCATGATTAGATTGAATAAATTGGGGTATAAATTCATGCACAAAGTTGTTAATCTATGTAAAGAAAGTTGTTGTTTTGGGGTTTGTTTGCACTTTAGAAAATCATATTTAATAAAATAGTTAGAAGCTAGAACTAAAATTTTTTGGGAGCGTCTTGTATATGTCAGGAACATCCCTTTAAAATTCCAGAAGATTTGGAGGTCGTTTACTATTTTAATAAAATTTAAACTTAGGATTGGTTGGTAGTCGACTAGTTGCTGGAAATCTGTACGCATTTCGATTTTTGATCATTTCAGCATCGTAAATGAAGTAATTTGAGAAAAGTCAAAACTAAGAACTTATAGTAGACTCGTTAAACTTTCTGTAAAGTCTAAGAAATTAAATTTTCACAAATAACTAAATTTATAATGAATTTTACAAGACTGAACAAGTGGCAGTATTTTGATATTTCGACCATATTGTATATTTCGAAGAATTTAGAGTTATATATACAATATTTTGGAGAAACTTATAACTAAGAAATTGTAGTAGACTTGTATACCTTTATTTTGATCCAAATAACACAAAGTTTCGTGAAGTATATAATTTTCTATGATTTTTACAAGAATCATGAACTGTAGTTTTCTGGTTTTGAACTTACTATTTTGCAAATGAATCAAGATGAAGTAATTGAGGATGATTCTAAGTGTTTTTAACTACAAAGTTATAGTAGAATCTTTTATGGGAATAATAAATCTATCTTTTGAATAGAAATGAGATTTATAATTGAAATATGATTGAATATGAAAGGAGTTTTATTGATCAAAATGAATTATGTCTTTGGAATATATTCTTGAAGAATAAATATATGTGAAAATGAGTTTTGTTAATCAAAGGGACCTGGTGGTGAATTTTTGGTGGTGTGATCAACCATGAAGTGTTTACTTCATGACTAGTAAATGAGAATGAATGAAAGAATTTAAATGAAATATAAATACATGAACATGAGTTATAAGGGTATGAGTACCCCAAGTTGTTGAACATGAAAAGATGTTGATTCTAAAGGCTTAGTGAGACTCAGGTACCGGCAAGTGTTGAAAATGATTAATTGAGTTTTGAGAAAGTGCCAGTATGGACTATCGTTCTCGGTGTATGGTTTAAGACCGATATGAGGATAAGCTAGCTCTAGGTAGTATTATTTATTCATGTTTCAAAAATAAGGACAGGCACTAGTCGGTGACATGATGAAACTAGAGCAAATGTGAGTTATGGAATCCAGAATGATCCTTAGAGAGAGACAGTCCCCTATATTCTGGGACGATGGATATAGGGCCACAAAATGATCCACAGAGCAGAAATGGTCTCCAGTATTCCGGGACGAGAGCGACACTCATGGGATACTTGTGCAATGAGGAGTTCAGGATGACCTACGGAGTGAGACGATCCCCAGTATTCCGGAACGATGGACGTAAGGAAAACAGAATGATCCACAGAGTGAGATTGGTCTCCAGTATTCCAAGGGTGAGAGCCAACACTTGCAAAGTGTCTGAATCTTGTAGTAGTCATAGTAGTAGGATGCATGGCGAGAGATCTAACCCTATAATGTGGAGTACGTAGGTACTTGCCCTCGGACCTATGTGGGATGAAGTGCATAGAATCCGAATAAGTATGCATTTGTGTCATTGTAGTATAACATCTGCATTAGGCATTAAGTCATATAATACACTGACATGTTTAGGATAGCCACTCTTTATACTTTTATATGCATTCAAGTTTGTGATTGTTAAAGTAAGAGAATCGTTATATTACGACATAGTGATGATTGCTATTTTATAATATTGTGTCGGTTGTAAGCAACTGACGTACCCACAGATTTTTAGTGCAGGGCTTGATTGGATTGACAAGGACTTAAAGATGTTGATGATAAAGATTATCTTCATGATTAAAGCTTCTTATATTATAGTTGTATTTCATGTTGTATTTTATTTAACTTCCGCTGTGTAACTCTGTAATAAAAATTATTGTGTAATAAAAAGTTTTAATTTCCTTGTAAAATTGTACGAATTGAATTAAAAGATCTTGTTGTACTACAAATTACATGTAAATGAAATTCGCGGTGTTACAACATCTACCTTTCATCTCCAATTTATCAACCTACACCCGTATGGATTAATCATTCTCTCATGGAACAGTTGTTATCTTCTTTTGCTTTAAAAAAAAGAAAAAAAGAAAAAAAAAGATGTTATCTTCCGAATTTTCAAATTTTCAATATTGCTTCCTTCATCCTTTACTCTCTGAAATTTTTTCCGTACTGACCCACTCTGAAATTTTTTCCGTACTGACCCACTTTTAAAAATATTGACTAAACACGTCAGCATAAAATGTTGTTGACAACAACGGCATATGTTCTTTTGATGCTGTTTTTGTCGATAACAGGACCCGTATTTTTTTTTTCACATGCTGCTATTGATAACAATGGCATCAATACATTTCTCATCCAAGTAGGAGCTCTCTGACTTTAAAAAAAAAATTCTAAGTAAAAAATATTTTATAACTAATGCCGCATTCCCAATAACGACATCATTAAACTCATGCCAATAGCGGCATCAGTATAATAATAAAAAAATATTCCTTTCTTCTTCTTCTGATGAGAGAGAGAGAGAGCCCAAGGCATCATATAGAAAGAAAGGAAATCACTGATCCTATCTTTATCTGATTAAGGAATCTTTGAAATTTCGGACAGATTTGGTTTCAATCTTGTATATTGGTTTCAATCTGTCCGAAATTTTATATTAGCAAACTTCAGCATCTTCTCAAACAAGATATAGGTTCAAATAAGAAACAATCATCCAGTTCAAATCTTCCAATGGAAGAAAGAAAGAACTCAACCATTAATAAAAAGGCCAGTTTCACTTTTTCGAAACACATATTGAACCAATCTAGTTTCAGTAACCTAAGAACTTCATCAATTTCACCTCAAATACCCACAAAGTGAATGGATTCAAATCAACCCAAACAAGAAAACAACTAAAACCTAATTCGATCACAAGCTATAGATCAAATATTGAACTGTACAGATTGACAGATGATGAAAAATCTGAAATAGAACTGCAAAATTTTGATGGAAGAGAAAGGAATGTTTACAGTGATTCATAAAGAGCTAGAAAATTCTTCTTCTTCTTTTTCTTTTTCCTTTCTCTCTACATGATAAATGGGATCCCTCTCTACATCATTGAAGAAGAAGAAGAAAAAAAAAGGAAAGAATTTTTTTAAAAAAATTTAGATTATCATGAACTTCATTGTTTTAAGATCTTACATAAAACCTTTGCTTTGACGCTTGTCTGCGAGGCTTAATTGTAATATCAAAAACTCTCTTGTCTCTCTTGGCCTTCTCCTCCCAGATCCGGCCTCCTCTCTTGTCAAAGCCCCCTCCGTCCTTCATTAATTTTCTTCCCCTTGCCTCTTTCTTTAAACCCTTTTCGTGGCTTCCCCGATCTCGAGGATTTTTTTTAGATCCTCCTCGCTCTCTTGCCGTTTTCAGTGGTTTCTTCTTCTCCGGTGGTGCTTCCTGTGGCTCCAGTTTCTGCTCCTCTCGTCTTTCTACCGGTGGTGCCTCCGCGTCGCTGCGCTCTTTCGTTTTTCTGCTCGTTTCCTCCGTCTTCTCGGGAGGTGTGTCGCCTTCGTCTTGCAGTGAGGTGGTGCCCTTTCTGGCTAGCTGTACGGTAAGTTGCCGCAGATCCCAACCACTGTAAGTACTCCTCTAGCCCAGTTTTATTTTGCTGCGGTAGTCGTGGGGTGTTCGATTAGTAGCTTCAGCAGTGCTTTCTTTTTGTGTTTGCATTTTTCTCTTTCGGGACGGAGTTTCCTGCCCTATCTTCTTCTTCTCTATTGGGTTGGTGCACCCTGTTCTTTGGGATTTCATTATCTCTCTTAGCTCCTTTGCTTTTGATCGATTATTCAATCTGTTGAAGGGATTTCGCTTTCCCTTCTGTTATTCACAGTTCGTGGTCGTTTGAGCATATCATCTTCTCTCCATTCCTTCTCTTCTTCTCTCCATAACCTATCACCTTCTCACCTTTCCTTCTCTTCTCTATCCACCTCGTTCTAGTGGCTGATATTCTCCCTATTCTTAGGGACTCGCTGCCTACCTTAGCGGCATTCTAGGTGCTCAGGCATCTCGCTTTTTCTGTGTTGGTCTAGCGTGTCGCCTGTAGCTCTCCGTTTCGCTAAAGGTCCATCTCTACTCTTGTGTTAGCTTCTCAACTTCTATTGTGTGGGCCCTCTCCCTCTTTGGTCCGGGTTGTGGCCCATGGCTTTATCGTGGGTCCAAGTGGTTAAAAAAAATTCTAAAAATAGGCCTCAATCTCATTTGTCTATCAAAGATGGGCTTTTTTCCTCTGGCGTTTCTAACCCTGGGACTCGGAAGCTTCCGAGAAACTCCCCTCTCCTCTCTTCCCGCCCTTTTCCCTCTAAGTTAGCTTCTCTCCCTAGTTTCCCTAAACTCTATTCAGGCCCATCGCCTATCTACTGCTTCCGGTGTTTGCAACTAGGGCATATTAAAAAATACTGCGTTGCCACCATGAAGTGTCTTTTCTGTCTCAAACCAGGTCACTCTCGTTCCAAATGCTTTGCTCTTCAAAGATTTCTTGGTCTATCGATCGGGGTTCCGATCTCTGAGCAGGTGCTGGCAGCGCTCGATTTCCCGGCGTTACAATGCAAGCTCTCTGAAGGAGCATCCATCCGTTCTAAAATCAAAAAGCCCTCTACCAGATCCCCGATTCTCCCTACTCCCCCTGAGATCAATCGCGTGGTCGAGCCTATCGTTCTCCCGTCCGTTCCTAAGGACGCTCTTCCTGCGATCCCTGCCAAGCCGATCGTACTGCAAGTTTTCACCCCTTCTTCTGACCTCTCAGATCGTTTGAAATCTTTCGACACTTACGGTGCCATATCATTTAATGGAGGTTCCATTCCTATATTCACTCTCAACTCCTTTCTTTGTATTTCTTGCAATGTGACGGATTGGGATTGGTATATTAGTTCTTGTTCCAATGGTGATGTAGTCATCCGATGCCCCTCCCCGAAATTACTTCATGATTTGATAGAGAATTCTTCCTTATCGATTGGTTCTATTTCTCTCTCAATTCGCAAGTGGGTTCAAGTTGCTCCTCCTAAACAAAAGCCTAAGGTTATTCCTACTAAAGTCACTTTGTTGGGTCTGCCTCCGTTTTGCGACTCAGTACATCGTGTGGGAGATTTGGCTATTTGTGTGGGTAAGCTTACCAGCATCTCTTCAGCTACAAAGCTTGCCTCTGGCTGTATGCAAGTTGAAGCTTGTTTTGACATCCCCGAGCATCGAGAGCATATTGAGGCGTTTGTTATGAAGGATGGACTAGTGTCCTTTCCGGTATCGGTTCAATACCACTTGGCCACCCCTGTGAGTGGTTCGGATCAGGGGACTTCTTCTATTCAACCGCAGGCTCATGCCTTGGCCCCCACTAATCCTTCTTCTTTCCACCCTGGTTCCGCCTCGGCGTCTAAATCTCTTTGGAAGGCCCCAGTTAAATCAGTGTCGAGAAAGAAAATCCTAGCTCAGAACAAATCTATTGCTCCCATCTCCATGACCAAGATTTCCCCCGCCAAACCGCCTAATCTCGTATGGATCAATCCGGATATATCTTCTAACCAGTCTGCTAAGTCCGTTCACAAACTCCCCCCTCTTTTGAATGTTCCTCCTTCGCCTCAGGCGGCTCCCGACGCATCTCGAGAGGTGAAGCCGTCTCTTCCTTCTGTTCAGCTGCCTTCGGGTTCTTACTCTCCTGGCCCCAAGCAGTCTGACCCCAGTTCTCTTTGGCCCAAGTGGGAAGTTAATCCGCACTTCGAATCTGATTGGCAACTGTTGCAAAAGCAGGCACATTCCTCTATCACCTCTTCTGACCCGGTTCTGCCTCTCATCAAGGTCAAGAGTGATAAGATATCACTAGCTCCTTCCTGGACTGATCAAGATAATCTTTTGGATGATGAAGAGGAGGACCGCAAGAAGGCCATTACCAACCGTAAGGTTAGTGTTTTCTTTTATGCTTGTACCAGTTTTGATGGTTTTTGTCTGCACTTTTTTGCGCTTCGCTTGGTGTGTCATAGTGTACTTTACGGCAGAGTTCAACATCATCCTCGCCTATATCTTTCATTCTTTCTGTTACCGGGAGGGTGCTGCTCTATAGCCCCTGATGCAATTCTTGCATTGAAGACTTTTTCAGATGCATCGACTTTCAATCTTTTAATTAAGCCTTTGTTATATTCATGGCATGTTCCCTTACCTTCTTCGATAACTGGCATCGATGGCCAGCCCCCAGAGTCATATATTCCTGTCTTGGTTAGTGACTCTGCCTCTCCTGTTAACAACCTTTCCAGGAAAGGACTGTTTTTGGGTACTAATTCCTCTCCCCGACTTATCAGATCTAGTGCTCGTTTGAGAGCTGTGCAGTCTCGTTCTTTTAGAGATCTGCCACCCTCTAAATCTGATACGTCGGGATCCCCTCTAGGTTCGATCTATCATTTGCAATTTGACCATTGCTCTGATATTGAACTCATTAACAAATCTTCCGAATTAGGTTTCTTAACCCTCCGATCCCCTTCATCTATGGCTTTAGCCCTCAGAGCCAAAGAACGATCTAGAGTAGTAGAGTTCAAAGGTTTTTAATGATTACAATCTCATGGAATATTAGAGGACTTAATTGTCCCGACAAGCAAAGATCGATCTTTCAATTGATTACTTCTTCTCACTGCGATCTTATCTCCATCCAAGAATCCAAACTAGAATCACCGTCCCCTATGATTCTTAGGTCGATCGGAGGTTCCATCATTTCGAATTGGATCTCTCTTGACGCTTCAGGTTCTAGGGGTGGTATTCTGTTTGGATTCAAAGAGTCTATTTTCTCGTTGGTTTCGATTAAACGTCTTAATTACTTCCTAATCGTTCAGCTCCATTGGCTGCCTCTTAATTGCCTCTGACAGATCTAGCCCCTCATCGCTAGGCAATCAGTGGTTCAACGATTGCATCCGATCCTTACAATTGACTGACATCCCGTTGTCAGGTAGATCATTTACTTGGTCGAACCTTCGACATCATCCTTCGATGGCTAAGCTCGATCGATTTTTGGTATCCAATAAATGGATCGATCGGTTTCATAACTCTTTTGCTCTTGCTCTTCCTAATCCTTCATCAGACCATGTTCCTATCGCGCTTCACTCCGATTTTAATTTCCAGCGCCAACATCGGTTCAGGTTTGAAAAATTCTGGTTGGAAGATCAGGTATTTGTCAATCTCGTAACCGAATGCCTATCGGCTATCTCAGGATCTTCCGGTTTGGGATCCATCCTTCTCAAACTTCACGCGATTAAATTCGGGTGCAAGATCTGGCACAACGAAAGGCAATTTAACACTAATTTTCTGAAAAGTTTCCTCCTCTCCACCATTGAATCAATAGATAAAATGGAGGAGGGAGGACCGATCTCTAGTGACCTTTTCAATGAACGACGTTCTTGCAAACAAGAATTCTCGGAGATTCTCCGCCAAGACCATTTGAAATGGGCTCAAAGAGCCAAATTTCGGTGGCTCAAAGTAGGAGATTGCAATACTGCTTTTTTTCATAACTTTGCCTCTCACAGACAGAGATGTAACCACATTTCATCGATCGTCCAAGATGGGGTGGAAGTTTCTTCCACCAAGGACATTCACCAATCTTTTCTTCTATTCTATAAAAATCTCCTTGGCTCTTCCAAACCTAGGGCTTTGAGCCTAGATTGGAACCAACTGTACGGAGCAAATCCAATTGATCTCTCTGCTCTGGAGGATCCGTTCTCTTTGGACGAGATCAAAACCGCGGTATTCGCTTTAAAAAGCGACGCGGCTCCGGGCCCGGACGGTTTCCCCGCTTTCTTCTTTCAAAAGTTTTGGAATTGATTGAAGGATGATCTCGTCCAGATGTTCGCTGATCTTCATAGTGGCGAGTTTTCTTTCGATCGCATCAATTACGCGCACATTGTTCTCATTCCTAAAATTTTAGGGGCGAACTCTGTGGCGAGCTTTAGGCCGATTAGTCTTATCAATACCACATTCAAAATCATCATGAAAGTTCTCTCTGCTAGACTTGGAGAGGTTATTTCTCCTCTCATCGATCCGGCTCAATCAGGGTTCATCAAGGATCGATTTATTCTAGATAGTGTGGCTTCGGCCCAAGAAATCATATCCTATTGTCACCAATCCAAATCTGAGGGTATTCTTCTCAAACTAGATTTTCAGAAAGTTTACGATAACGTTAGTTGGGAGTTCCTTTTCGATATCCTTATTCATAGGGGTTTTGGCCCCAAATGGATTGCTTGGATTAAATCCAGTCTGTTTGCAGGAACTTCTTCTATTATCGTGAATGGCACGGAGGGTCACAAATTCAAAATCAAATGCGGTCTCAGGCAAGGTGACCCTCTGTCTTCCCTTCTCTTCTCGCTGGTTGCAGACGTTTTCAGTAAGCTCCTCCGCAATGCTTGGGAAGCCTAGGTCATTGAAGGCCTGGGAGATTCTCGTTATTTCAGTGGTGTATAAAACCTTCAGTACGCCGATGACACCATCATTTTGGCTAAGCCTAATCTCCATACCCTCAGGAATCTTAAACTCCTGCTCTATTATTTTGAACTAGCTTCTGGTCTCTCTATCAATTTCCATAAATCGTCTGTCATTTGGCTGGGAGGGTCGCCTAACAAGTAGGATGAAATTTCCGAATTTTTTAACTGCCCGGTTGCTTCTTTTCCTATAACATATCTAGGTATTCCTTTGAGATGGGGGAAACTTCATAGATCGGATTGGGCTCCTATGATTGATAAAGTGGAATCCAGACTATCTGTGTGGTCTGGGAGACTACTTTCCCGTGGCGGCAGACTGATCTTGCTAAATTCTGTTCTATCCTCGATTCCACTCTATATGATGTCTTACTATTTCATTCCTTCTTGGGTCATCAAAAGAATGATCAGATCAGAAGTAATTTTCTCTGGTCCGGATCAGCCCTCTACAAACCCGGATCGCACTTGTGTAATTGGAACCTCATTTGCTCTTCGAAAATCGCTGGTGGTCTGGGGGTTTTGGACCTGAGGCACCAAAATATGGCTTTACTGGGCAAATGGCTTTGGAGATTCCTCAAATATGAGGATCTCCCCTGGATCAATTGTATCAAAGCCAGATACTTCCCGGCCAATGATTGGTGGAGCTTTCCGGAGCACCCCCATTGGCATGCATCTCCGTTCTGGAAGGGGGTTTGGAAAGTTGCAGCTCCTTTCCTCGTTGGCTTAATCCACGGTTGTGCCGACGGGTCTATGACCAGATTCTGGACTGATATCTGGATCGGTAACTCCTCTTTAGCTACTGCTTTTCCAGATATCTTCTGGCTAGCTGTCAACCCTATGGCATTGGTATCTGATTACTACTCCTATAATGAGTCCATCAGGGTATGGTCGATTCCTCTCTCTAATAACCTCCCAATCCACCTAACTCCCGTCTTTGATAATCTTCTTGACACTATCAACAATGTGGTTTGGCTTGATAAAGAGGATTTCTTCTGGCGATGGAATTCTTCTAGGATCTTCTCGGTAAATTCTTTTTATCATTTTCTTAATTTTAGAGGTACTTTTTCGCCATTCTACGACCTGGTTTGGAAGTCTTGTGCACCATTAAGGGTGAAGATCCTGTCGTGGTTAGCACTTAACAATAAACTGCTTATAGTTGAAATTCTTAATAAGAGAAATCAAGCTTGGGAGCAAGTATGTTCCCTATGCGCGTCTTCCTCTGAGAATGTCAATCACCTGTTTGTAGAATGCGATTTCTCCCGTTCACTCTGGAAAATACCCGTTCTGGCCTGGGAAGTGTTTGACCTTCCGGTCAATCTAGTCGACTGCTGGTCGAAGCGTCCTCCTTCCTTAGCGCTCCACAAATCGTGGTTCCTTTCATTCCAGATAATCATTTGGATAATCTGGAAGGAAAGGAATCACAGATTATTCCGCCAACTTCTTTCCTCCCCTCGTATGTTAGCTGACGAATTTTTGTTTTTATTCAAATTTTGGTCGTCTACGCTTAAAGAGAAATCTAGAGATGCCCTTAAGTTAGAGAGATTGGAAAAAGCTACTCAGTGTCTTATTAACCTCAACTCTTTTTAATGTTCACTGCACCTCTTTGATGGATCTCTGCACGCTCTTATTAGATGTTCATGTTTCTTATTAATTCTCTGCTGTTAATAGCTTTCATCTCCTATTTGCTCTCATTGTTGTTTTCGACTATTTTAACAGATTCCTCTTGGGTGCTTGTGTTTGCAGGATTAAAGGGTAGGTCGTACTACTCTTATAATACTTTTTGGCAGCAGTAGTAGACTGCTTTTTGGTCATGATCTCCTCTGGAGCTTTATGGCAGGTTGTCCGGCTCTCCTATTTTGTTTGGTTTAAACTGCCTCCTTTTCCTGATAGATGCATCAGTTCTCTCTGCTTTCTCTCCTGGCTTTGCTACGAATCGATCTGATCGCAACTTTTACTGATATATTTTGGACAGCTCTCTATATCTTGCTCTCAGGCGCTACTCCCTGTTTATATGTTCAGTTCTGGTCTTGCGTGTTAGCAGACCATTTTTGTATCTGTGTTTTGTTTAGTTTGGTTTGGGAGTGTTGTGGATGGATGTTACCTTTCGAGGTTGATTATATCTTATTGTTGTTTTCTCTTTATGCATGTTTAGAGCCTTAACAGCATGTGTTCTGATATTTTGTTGAGTCTTCCTGACTCTGCACTGTGTGATCATTCTTGCTTGGGCGATGTTCTGGCTGTATTTTTCGTTTTTTCCCTATTGGTAGCAGAGTTTCTTTGGAGTTGGCTTGTTATCTTACCTGAGCATTCTTTGCTGTATCATCTGGAAGGAGTTTGTGTCGTGGTAGAGTCCCTATCGCGTCTGTTTCCAGTTTGTTTAGCGGGATCAATCACATTTTAGGGTGTGTTCTCGACGAGTATGCTTCGCTTGCTGCCGTTCTGCCTCGTTGCCGTGCTGCTCTTCTCCTTCAGTGTGAGGGTGATCGTCTTGGGAGGCATCCATCTGTTTCCCGACCCTTTCCAAGTGATGCAGGCTATCTTCTGCTTCTGGCCAGTTGTCAGACTTCGATTGTGTTGTTGGCTCTCGATTTTGGTTCAGTCTGTTCATATTGTATCTTGTTTAGTGTGTATAGTAGGTTCTTTTGGGTGATTTTGTTTTACATCTTGTAAGACCCTCTTATTGTAATCACGTTATTATATATGCATGGCTGGAGTATGTTGACTCTATCCGTTTCATCAAAAAAAAAATTTAGATTATACTGATGCGGCATTAACTTAATGTTGCGGTTATTGCAAATAGAGGCCTCAAATGTAAAATATTTTTCACTTACAATTTTTTTTTATTTTTTATTTTTTTTATTTTTATTAAGTCAGAGAACTCCAACTTGGATACAATTTGTACTCATGCCGTTTTTGTCATTAGCGGTACTAGTATCATACACGTGCACACGTGCACGTGGAAAAAAGTGAAGGGATAATGAAAAGGGTAAAAAGAAAATAATTTCCAAACTGATCCACTTTCGGAAATATTTACCAAACTGGTCCACTGCCGAAAATATTTACCAAAGTTAGTCCATAACCCAACACGTGCGCTGCACGGGTTGGGTTAAGGACTAAGGGGTTCTCCCATTATAGTAGTAGAGATGTAAAAAAACAAATTACAACTGCTGTTGTTGGCAATAATGGTATCAAAATATCATATGCAGTTGTTCCAATAATGTTATAAAATTACAATTGGGTCAGTGGGATAAATATTTTTGAAAGTGGACAAGTTTGGTCAATATTTTTAAAAAGTGGGTTAGTACAGAAAAAATTCCTACTCTCCTTGCTCTTTCCACTATCATCGTTTTCTGCATTAGTTTCATTTTGTGGTCCAATCTTTGGGGGTAGGTAGGGCTTTTGTGGTGCTTTTGTGGTGTTGTTTGTGAGAAAAGATATGAGGGAGACAGTACTTGGTAAGAGAGGTTCGGCAACAGAAAGGAAAAATTGGGTCTACCAAACTAGCGTGTTGGCTTGGGATTAAGGAGGAAGAAAAAGGTAAGGAGCATTATTATTATTATTATTATTATTTTGAAAAACTGGTAAAGTCTGGCAACCCTGTTTTATTAATAAGTGATTAATAAAATAAACTCAGAGTACTGAGCTTACAACAAAATTCTACAAACAAAACAGAATAACATAACTTCACCCCGAACATGGGAGGTGGGACAAAAGACAAAACATAAGCTAGCCACAAAGAAATACATCATACCCCCAACAAATCCTGGGGTGGTGGGTATCAATTACCATCATATATCGTGCTGGCTATCAATCGATGGTCGGTCCGATCTCGATCTCCTCGTCATCAAACTCCTGAACCTGGAATACACTGGCGATTCTTCCCCTGGGACCTGCTGCTGCCACATTAGCCCAAAATGAAATAAGATGCATAATATGAGTCAAATTGGCAGAAATACTATTGCAAGTTCTACGAAAGTAAAGATTATTTCTGTCTAGTCAGAGAACCCAGGTCATTGCAGCAATAGCGATATACCACGCTTCTTTCATAGCACCCCTCTCCGTCGCGAACTTAGGTCCTACCCACAGGTCCTCATATGTAGTAGGGTATTGAGATGTCCCTAAGGCGCTGAGTACCTCTACGATAACCGCTTTGCTCCTAGGACACTGAAGAAAAAGATGGTCTCTAGTCTCCGGTGTAGCGTGGCAGATTCCGCATTGAGATTCCATATTCGGTTAGCGCTTAGCGAGGTTTTTTCTAGTCAGGATCGCATCATTTAGCACCAATCATAGGAAAACTTTGATTTTTAGCGGGACTTTCGTTCTCCAGATAACGGCAGACCACTTTGGTGAACATCCTCTAAAATGGATGCGATTATACATGGAGCGAACCGTGAACTTGCCGTTCTTCTCCAATCCCCAGATTTTCTTATCGGGCCCCTGGAAGCAGGCAATTCCAGTGTTGGTGATTTAGGCCTGAAGTTCCATTAATCTGAGCTGGGAGTCTAGGTCGAGCGGTTGTTTAAAAGATAGATTCCAGCCGCCTCTTTTCCAAGCTGCTGCCACCGTGCGGTGTGGTTGTGTCACCTGCTCATATAGATTGGGGAACAGGGATCTGAGTATGTGATCAGCACACCACTTATCCCACCAAAATCTGGTAAGTCTGCCATTTCTGATAGCTGATTTGGCACAGCACTGGAAGGGTTTGTATGCCTTAGTGATACCTTTCCAGAAGCAGGATACCCGCGAGCCTATCCTGAAGCCCAGATTTCTCATGCTGTTCCCAAAATCTGGTAAGGAGCATTATTGAACGAAAACAAAAGCGTTAATGTTTAGATGGAACAGAGAGTTAATTATTTTTTTTGGACAAAATTTGAAAATATTTGCAAAAAAGGGACAATGACCAAACTATTTGCAACTAAGGGATAGTTTTTAATTAATATTCTATGCTTACTACCCTATAGATTTTTCTATAGGATGTGTGATCTTTCTAAAAATTTAAAATTTGTTATTGTAAGATTTTCTATTTCTCTTATCTAATCAATTTTTTAACTACTTAATTTGTACTAAATGTTTTGAGAAAACCAGATGAGAATTACTTACTTAGAAACAAGGCTCTGATACTAATTGGGGTTGCGAAGCGTGAAAACACCTGTAAATAGAATAAAATAGAGTATCAGAAAACTTCAAAGATGATAGTTTTCTGTACAATAATATTCTTCGAAATGATGTACATTGTCTATCTCAAAAATATTAAAGTAATCAAGTATAAGTTCAAGATCTCTCATAGGTTCCGATTCTGTCTCAGATATTTCGCTACTACTATCATATGGGGGTTCTTCGAGTTCTTCCATTTGTCCATTTCCTTCTTCAATTTGTTCATTTTCTTCTAGAAATTGTCTATATGCTGTTGTAGGACTCCAGATATAGCTACTAAATTCACCATTTTCATAAAATAATAAAGATCTTTCATAAAAAGTTAAATCGTCAAATGTTTGGACATTTATATTACTAGTTTCTCCAGGATTTATTTGATTTATTGTTATAATTATTACTCGTTGTACACTAAAGAAAAATAATTTGATCTCATAAAATGCATTCATGCTTGTTACTCTATAAGGATAATAAAATAAAAAAACTAGCATTCTATCACTTCCTTGATAGTTAGTCATTAATTCATAAATTTCTGAGGCAAGACTGAAACTATTATTATTCATTATTCTTTTTTAGTGATTTTGTAATTTAAAACAAAAAATATAAAATCAGGATTAGAAAGAGATTTCTAAGGATACCATAAGAATCAAAACAAAAAGGCCCATATGCTTCCGACCTAGTTAAACTTCTTTGAGCTGCTCTGTACCATTTACTACCAGTGGATAAAATACCTCTGGTATGCACCCCGATTTCAGTGCTCCTTTTATGCTCCTCCCATCTCAGGACTACTATGCTATCCAAGAGAGCATCATCCAAGAGATACGTCTAGAACAACTAGTAGCACTTCAGTACAGACAACCACAACCTAGCTCGTTTCTTGATACTAGGTGTACAACTTAACTATAGAATGTTACAAATAAGTCTTTTTGCAAGATCCTTCAGGTAGAGCCTTATAGAATTCTTCCTGAGGGTAAGAGACTTATTATTCATACCTTATATTGTACAAGAGCTTAATAAGAAACATAGTCTTTATTGATTCAAACTTTCTTACAAACTCTCCTTACAAGCTTATATGGAATTTTTTCTCTCCTAAAATTTATGCCTTCTGCCTTACCCAGCCTCCCCTTTTATAGAAGAAGGGATGCCTTTACATCAGTTACAATTATTGTTCTCATTACATCACTACTTACATCATAGATAAATAATTGAGACTATTACATCATTGCTTACGTTAAAGATTCTTTTCTGGCCAACATCTTTACATGCTTCACATCAGAGATAACTCTTTGTCAGCGTTCTCTTGTTCTTTTCTTCATTGTCCACATTTATGTTGTGGTTCCATCCTCATCAGCCTACAGTAGTGGACAACTGTCTCTTCTGTCATTGTCATGACTCCTTTATGTAGAATTTGCCGCGGTCAAAGACTTCTTTTTTTTACTATGGTTGTTTAATCTTTGCAATGCTGTAAATCATTAATTTTGTGGGTCAGGGCTATCATAGATCCATATGTTACTGTCTCTATTTTGTATGTCCTTTAGTTCACAATACATTGTTATAAATCCTATAGGTCTTCTTTCTGGGATCAGTTTTTCAAATTCTTCATTTTTATATGGTATAATATTGGTTGCTCCAACAGAATTTGTGTAGTCATCCCTATCTTTATAATATGCTCAACGGATAGTTCTTCATCATCTTCAAAAAATTATGGAATAGCTGAAAATACCCGGACATATATTTTGGAGGCCTTTGTAAGGCCAAAATAACTCTTAGCTGATTTATATACTTCTCTTGGTAGCTGGCTAAGTTCTTCACATTCTCGGGGTGGATATATGCAGTGGATAAGCCATCTTTCGAATAATACTCTTACTGTCTTTGGATTTGCTCCTGGTAGTATGATTACTTTGTTCATATGTTGTTGAGAAATAGTTTTGATAAACTGATTGACCTGAGTGGTCTGACATAATTTCTTAATATATTGTAAAAATAAATCCTTCTCAGAATATTTTGGAGGATCTGAGAGTAAACTTATTTTGTAGGTAGTAGGTTGTATGGATGTGGAGTTTCTGTCTTGTGTGGCTGTTTTTGGGATTTCACTTGTATTTTGTGGGTTAATAGGTTCACTCCCTTCGCTCATTTTTTCAATATTTTTTGCATTTATATGTTTGTAATATATACTTTGAAGACCACATATTTGCAACTGTAGGTGGTTAAATGCACCTTTTAATTGCTCCACAGTCTCCTTTAGGTAGACTATATACTGTTCTATATGGTGGGCTCCATTTTCCATCCTGTAAAAATGAAATTGTCAGTTTCTTGATAATCTAGGATATTATCTTTTCCTTTCATATTTTCTATTAAGAAGTTGTGATGTTTTAACTCCATTTGCCATCTTATCAATCTTTTATTTGCTATAGTTGGATCTATTATTTTGTTATTCCAAGTCTTTTCTTGTGTATTATCTGTCCTTACTGTGAATTTCGTATGTATTATGAATAATTCAAACTTTTTTATACCTTTTCAGATTGCTAGTAGTTCTTTTTCATTTATGTGGTAATTTTGTTGGGTCTGTGTGAATGATCCACTAGTATATCTGGCCAGTCTTTCCTCTTTTTCACCTATTTCAATGAATTTTAATACTGCTCCCCAATTATTTTCACATGCATCTGTTTCTATTATCCATGAACATTCTTTAACTGGTAATCTTACCTTATTTAATTTTGAAGTTTGTTGTTTTAATATTTTAAGTTTTTCTTCATCCTCTGGGGTCCTATTTCTGAAACTTTTTTAGTTTTTGTTGTAACCAATTTGTTTTTGCTGATAAATTCGGTATGTATCATCTTATTTGATTTAGTAGTCCGATTATAGATTGTACTTCTCTCTTTTCTTTTAGGACATTAGGAAGTATCTTTATTTTTTATGCTATATGTGGTTGTAGTTGAATTGAATTTTGGAATTGAATTCACTTATGAAATTGGAAATTGAACTAAAAAAGAAAATTCTGAAAACAAAAAAATCGACGGATTCCTTCTTTCTTGTTGCTTCATAACAGTTATATTACGGAAGAACGAACGGTAGAGCCCAACCTATAAATCAATGGAAATAAATTCCAATTCCATTCCATAAAAAAAACATCATAATAAACAAAGGAATAGAGCAGTTTGAAAGAATCAGCCGTTTTTGCATTTCTACGAATAGAATATTCGGATTATGTTGACTTACTTCTATTCCTTCATGTGATCATTTTATTCCTAAGAATTCTATCTCAATTTTGAACAATTCCATTTTTTTTTGATAGTATAATACCTGCATTTTTTACTATTTCAATGAATTTTACTAAATGCTCTTTATGTTGTTCTTCGTTTTCGGATCCTATTAGAATATCATCTACATATACTAATATGGAATTGTTGTATTTTTCAAATATCTTATCCATATATTCTTGAAATATTCCTGGAGTATTTTTTGTATCCAAATGGTAATACATGCCATTCATAGAATCTTTGAGGTGTGCTAAATGCTGTTAACAGTTTTGACTCTTCTGTTAAGCTTACGTGGTAAAAACCTGATTTACAATCGAATTTCAAATATATTTTCTTGTTCTTACTGTGTTAAGTAGTATTTGCATATCTGGTAGTGGATATCCAAATCTCTCAGTATTTTTATTTAATATCTTATCATTTACTACCATTCGTGATTGACCTCTTTTTTCTTCTGAATGTTTTCTTACTATAAATGCTGGTGATGAATGTGGACTTTGTGATTTTCTTATGTAATTATTTTCCATCAGTTCTTTTATATGTATTTTGAACTCTTCTAAATCATTTGGGGTGTGTCTTATAGGTTTAATTTTTGTTATTATGTTCTTATCTATTAACTCTGTATGTGCTATGGGTTTACTTAAGTTCCATTTTGCTAAAGGGCCTCCCTGCCCAGATTTTCTAATTCTTTTTGTAAAATTTCTTTTGTAGTTATTTCTTGGTTGTATTCTAGTTTTGTTTGGTAAATATTGATATTCACCACGCTAGGTTGAATAAACTCTGATATGTGGCAAGTTTGTCCTAGAATAAGGTTGGGTTATTCTAATTGCTATTGCTTGGTGTTAACAAGGTGTTGTAAGTATAATAGATTTATGTGATATGGTTATAGGATAATATTGTTGGAAAAAGTTATTTCCTAATAGTACATCATTATTTATATCATCAAATTGGTATATTATTGGTATTTTTAGTATGTAATTTCCTATTTGTATATTAAAATTTTGTTGATACCGATCAAGTTTGACGATTTATCCAGTTAATCCGGTTAAAGCTTTTTTATTATCCATCTTGTCTCCATCTTGGCAGTATATTTTTGCGGCATAAGCTAGTATCTGCTCCGGTGTCTATTAGACTATGATAATTTCTTGGTTTGTACATTCGTAAACAAATTCTGTTAGTATGTATAATGTATTTTTTGTTGCTCTTAATGGATTCATTTACTCAATATTCTATTTAGTACTATACTTTCATTGTTTACTGTTATTGTGATTTTTCTTTTTTAATTGAGTAAGGTTGTACTGATGTAAGAAAGTTAGTTCCTAATAACATTTAATTAACATGGAAAGGAAAAGTAAAAGAGAAAGAGATAAAAAAAACTAAGCAGATAGGAGTGTTTCCCGTTGCAACCTTGCTACCGTCTGTGAACAACACAATCCTTTAGAAACTATAAGGTTATGACTATGTATTGCCACGAAGCCAAGCATGTACTACTCACTGTCGCTCTACATGTCTTATCTGAGCTACACACTTGAATAGCTACCGCCGGCAATCTCTCCCAACCCTTTCTTCCCTATATACTCCTCTCAACAAATCTCCCACAAATTCTTTCGGAGCCACAAATTCTTTCGGAGCTAGAGCTGAGCGGTTGCGGACCCAACGAGAGGGTCCGCCCACAACCTCAACTAGTCTAGCACAGAGCCCCCTTGCCCCACCACCCAAGACACTAATGGGTTCAACTCAGCTCCCTGCCCTCTCCCTCCACCACCACCTCTTCCACCAAACTCAGTACCTACTCTACTAGCTACCCCCTTCTGCCCCAACACCCCCACCAACCGAACAACCCCCTCAAGGGGGACATTATGAGGCTCAGACAAGCTCAATCCCCAGCGCGTGCACACCACAGTGTGCATCAACGACAGCATGGGAGAGACAACAGTCATCATCGCCCTGCTGAGGTGCTTCCCAGGGGACGGGCCCATAGAGGGGGTCCTCCCACTGTCCCTTTCGAGCGTAAAAGAACCCCCCCCCCCCCCACACACACACACAAAGACCAATGCCGCCCTCACAGAGAGAGAAACAATCAGCGGTATCACGACCATCGTCGTCACCACCAACCGTATCACCAACACTGGAGCCTTCACCCCCAAAAAACCAACTTCTACACCACAACCTCTAAGTACAGTCACCGCCACAAACACCAAAGATCATCATAGTATACTCCACCCCCAACAAGGTCCCCCGCACACCACCACAAACCCCCACATTATTATCCACCCCCAACAAGATCCCCCATCCATAACCCTCCAAAAACCTCATTATCTCACCCCCCCCACAATCTCCACTGCCATCGAAAGAGGAGGCCCAAAACCCGCTGAAGTCCGTCGTTGTGTGGGCCCAAGAAGGGCGTCCAAACCACGAGACTTTAGGGGGAGATGCTCCGGTTTCGAATGGGGAGTCGACGGAGATTTGGACAGAAGTAGCTAGAAGAGACAAAAAAGACACAGTATCTCACCCCCAACTCAACTAGATAACAGAAAGAAGCAGAGAAAAGGAAAATGCAAACTGGTGCCATGCTTCAACTGCGGGGACTTGGGACATTATCGGAAGGATTGTACCAAAGAGGTTCGGTGCCTAAAATGCATGAAGTGAAGACACATGTCGTATGCCTGCATGAACATCATCAACACTAACAACGACAATGAATGCCCAGTTAGCAGAGGCAGATCGTCGGATAACCCAACTTTAATCAGGCTTGCAAATAGCCTGGATACAATCAAGAACGAGAAAAGTGGCTCCATCAATGATATGCCTTTGCCAGAGTTAGGTCAGGGAGCCCATCGGAGACCCATCTCCTCCAAGCACTAAACTCGAAGTGGCCAATGAGGGCCCACAGGAACTGTGTAGTGAAAAAGATGTGCCACCTTCAGTTCCTGGTTTCTTTCCGATCGCCGGAGAAGATGGTCGAGGTCACCGACTTGGGCACAGTGGACTATGGACACTTTAAGATGGAATTTTTTGCATGGTCACCGAGGTTCGGAGTGGAGCTTCCCCAAGGCAAGAAGTTCTGGATTTGGATCCATAACGTGCCGCTACACTTCTGAAAAAAGGATGCACTACAAGAGATCATCTTCGATTTTGGAACAATTGAAGATATCGATGAGAAGACGGTACACCGCTCGGAGATCGTATCTGCTACGATACTGATCAGGAGCGCCGATATCTTACTAATGCCTCGTTTTGCAAAAGTTTTCTCATTCGAGGAGTCGTACCTCATTTTCTTTGTGCTTGATAAGCGAGCGGAGACAGAGGCAGAGCTCCAAACCATCACTTCCCCCACTCCTCCCCTCTCACTCAGAGACGGTTGCTCCTACAAACAGGTGGTCTCACCGAAGTGGGACTTGACTTATATGTGGCTCATGAAGTTGAGTGTGCGTACCGTGAACTCATCAAAGCTGCAAGGGGGAAGGAGGCATGCCAAGACCAGGTGATGGAGGGATCAGATCCAAAAAAATCTTCTCCGATCACCATTGGTCGAGATCGAGGCTTGACCAATGGATCCAATGGTCTGGATGGACGACAGACAGTGCATCTGCATCCACTACCAGATTTGGTTATTTTGGCTGATTCAGAACCAACCCTTGGAAATGGGGGCCAAAAGGAAGCTTAAAGAGGAAGTCAACTCCTTGAAGCTGGTGGTGAGCAGCGGTGAGTGGAGCAGAGGTTGGAGCCAGATCATACAAGAGCTAGAAATGGCAAGAGCCCCATGAGAAACGATAGGCAAATTCGAACTCCAAAAGGGAAAAAGCTGAAAGCTTTGGGACGAGAGCCGCTACAGGAGGGTGCCACTTTGGGGAAGACGATGAGCAAGGGGTTGCTTATAAACAGAGACTTGGACCTAAAAGTGATAAAAACAAGTTTGGTGGAAGATGTACAGGAAAAAGGAGAGAGACGATTTTGGAAAAAACCCTAAGGGTAAAAGCATGACTAAAAGCAACGAAGCATCAAGAGCTCCCATTCAAACATCGGCTCCAACGCCCAACCCCTCGTCTTCTACGCCCAAAGCATCGATCACTCCGCCAATCACTCAAGAAGCGACACGTCGCACAAGCTTTGATGAAGTCGTCAGAAGAGAAGGTATACTGTCCCGCAAAGAAAGTGAAGAGTATCGTGTTCTCAAAGAGGGGCTCAATGCTGAAGTGCCGTTAGCGGACTCAGAGGGAAGTTTTAAATATCCAACTGTGGGCCTTTTAAATGGGCCCGAAGAGGAGCCCATGTCGAGCAATTTGTTTAAGAATTACACACTTGGTCATTCTTTGGTCATGCTAAAGGGGCCCATATGCACAAGCTCAACTAATTGTATCTCTTACCCCGTCTCATCTCATGTCTTTGGTGACAATTGTGGGGCTCCCGTCTCCGTAGGAGGGAGCCACATTGACAAAGACGATCGTGAGGATAGGCTAAATCTCGAAGATGATTATGTATATTCGGAAGGGGAGTCTTTTGATTTCGAGGGGCTGGCTGATGATCCACCTGGTATCTCCCCCGAATTTGTACCTTCCACATTCCCTACTTCGCAACCGTTGGCTCCTGTCTCTACTCACAGGCGGTACAGGTTTTAGGGTTCAGAAAGTCGCTAAAAGGACTATTGAGGAGTCTTTAGACGACTATTTGGACATTGCTGCAGCTGCTAAATTGGTTAAGACAAGCGACAGAGGTACGTGTTCTTTCCTAGCTTCTATTTTTAATTTCATGACTGATTTTGAGATTTTTAGTCTAGCCAAAACATGTGGTCTTGCGGTGAGCGATACTGATAGGAACGCTTTCCTCCTTAACAAGATTAGAGGGTGGGAGAGTGAGATAGTTAATCTCATTTTGAACTCATCTGCCAAAATGAGTCATGGTCCCATGTTTAATTGTAGTTAATGGAAGCTCTCTTCTGGAACGTTAGGGGCCTTGGTAGGCGGGACAAACGGGAAAATGGTTAGGGATGTCATTGCTAAATCGAAAGTTAGCATTGTTGGTCTGTAAGAGACCAAACTGACCCATATTTCTAGACTAAGTAGACTGGGGGGGAGGGGAGGGGGGTTATGGCATTTCAGAATGGAAAATTTGTCCTTTTGTTTGGGCCTCTGGGGTATTGCCTTAGGGTTCAATCCTGAGTTATTTGTCTGCCTAGATGAATTACACGGCCAATTCTAGTTGTCGGTCTTGCTCCAACGTAAATCCGACCTGTGGGTCCAGTCTATTATGGTGGTTTTTGGTCCGCACACTACTACAGCTAGGTTGGAATTCTGGAATGAACTACGGGCAATTCACGCTCGGTGGCCACACCCCTGGGTTGTGGGGGGAGATTTTAACATTACCAGGTTTGCCTCTGAACACTGGGGCAGAGGATCTGGTGATGCTGATAGGGAAACGTTTAATGTGATTATCGCGGACCTGGAACTGGTTGACATTCCCATCGCTAATAGGCTATTCACCTGGTCAAATATGCTAGCGGTGCCTATTTTAGCTAAGCTTGATATGATCTTGGTCTTCGCGGACTGGGAGGCCAAGTTCCCTTTGACTTGGGCCAAATCTCTCCCTAAACCAACCTCGGATAATGTCCCTATTATCCTCTCGTCCGGAGAAGTGCAGCCTAGGAAATCACCCAAGTTTATATTTGAGAAAGTGTGGTTGAAAATCCAAGGCTTCCATCACATGGTATAGGAGAATTGGTCCCGCCCTACTAGGGGGACTGAAGCAACAACAACCTGGTATGAAAAAATTAGAAGACTGCGAGCCAAAGTTAGGAAATGGAACCGGACCAGATTTGCACTTATCTAGAGAGCAAAAGACTCCTTCCTTGAAGGTATTGAGGAGCTGGAAAAGACGGAGGAAACTAGGAGTCTGGTACAGGAGGAGTGGAATAGGTTGCTTCATCTCCGAGAAGACATTCACCAACTTTATAGACTTGAACAACTCAAATGGCAATAGCGATCCAGAATTTTGTGGCTCAAAGAAGGAGACACGAATACTGCATTCTTCCACCATGTTGCCAGTGCCCGGCGTAGATCTAATCTCATCCATTCGATCCACTCGGAGTCTGGAGAGATACAAGGGGACGAGGATATCAGGGTAGCTTTCCAATCCCACTTCAAGCATCTCTTTGGACAGAAGGTGGATTTGAGAGTCCCCCTCCACCACAAATTTTGGCAAGGTTCCGCGAACGAATCTGACCCCATGCTTCGATCCTTTGAAGGTTCTTTTAAGGAAAAGGAAGTTTGGGAGGCTGTACAGCAACTCGGAAAGGACAAAGCCCCAGGTCCATAAGGTTTCCCTGTCCTTTTTTACCAGGTGTTTTGGGAGGAAATCAAGGATGATCTGATAAGTTGTTCGCTGATCTCTATGATCATAAACTTAAGTTAGGTAGAATTAATTTTGCGGAGGTGGTGTTGATCCCTACGAAAGAAGGCTACCTACGGGTGGGATATTTCCACCCTATTAGTCTCCTTAACTGCTCAGTTAAGATTATAACCAAGACCCTAGCTAATAGATTGGGAAAGGTGATGGACGGACGTATTAGTAACGAGTAGACTGGGTTCATTAAGGGACAATGTATTCAGAACAGTATGGGCACGGCTGAAGAAACTATCCATCACTGCCACACGTCAAATGCTAAGAGCTATTTCCTAAAATTGGACTTTGAGAAAGCTTACTACTCGGTTGAATGGGAATGTCTCCTGAAAGCAATGGGTGGAAGAGGATTTGGGGCTAGATGGATCAGATGGATCCACACATGCCTTACCACCAGCAGAACTGCTATTTTAGTGAACGGGGTCTCGGGTCATCCTTTTTCGTGTAAATGGGGCCTTAGATAAGGAGATCCTCTCCCCCCCTCTTAACCATTGAGGTAGACGCTTTGAGGACCATGATGGCTAACTGCAGTAGGGCCGGCTGGACATCGCCGGTGGCTAGTGGAGTCAATCGCCAAGGTTTCTTTATCCTCTAATATGCAGACGATACCCTCCTATTTGGAAATGGCAACCTCGGGGAAACTACCGCTTTCAAAGGAATTCTTTATAGTTTTGAAGCTTGGTCTGGACTCAAGGTCAACTTCCAAAAAAGTGCTCTTATCCCCTTTGCCATTACTACAGAGGAGGCATAAGAGCATGCCACGATTCTCAACTGCTCTATCGAGAGTTTCCCCATTAAATTCTTGGGGTAACCGGTTAGACCGGGGAAATTAAAGAAGGCGGACTAGTTACCTATCATTGACCGGATGGAAAACCGCCTTGCTGGATGGAAAGGTAAAGCTTTATCCTTGAGAGGAAGAGTCACGCTTATCAATGCGGTTTATCCTTTTTCTAAATGCTACATTGGGTTATCCAGAGAATTGACCGTACTCGTAAACAGTTTCTTTGGAAGGGGTCAAGCCCGGATAGAGGATGATATCACCTAATCAGATGGAAAAAAGCTTGCATGAAAAAGATACACGGAGGACTAGGTATTATTGATCTGTGAGATATGAAACTGGCCTTCTTGGGTAAATGGTGGTGGAAAGTCTTCCAACCTAATGGAGAAGGATGGCAGGATTCCGTTCAGACATATCTACATGGGAATGGGATGAGAAACCTGGGTTTTAGGATAGGCCCACGCGTTTCCTGGTTCTGCAGAGGTATCACCAAGGCATACGATCCTTTCATTAGCTATGTGACGTCGTCTATCAGGAATGGCAGACTAACCAGATTCTGGTGGGATAAGTGGTGTGGTGATCACACACTTAGAGCTAGGTTCCCTGGTTTGTATGACCAAGCATCACAACCACACTGCACGGTGGCAGCAGCCTGGAGAAGAAGTTCCTGGAAACCAACCTTTATACATCCCCTTGACTTGGGCTCCCAGCATAGGCTCATGGAACTTCAGACCTATATCACCAGCGCCGGTATTATATGCTTACAGGGTCCGGATATGAAATCTTGGGGACTAGAAAAGAATGGCACATTCACTGTTCGATCTCGTTATAACCTCATTCACTTTAGGGGATGTAGCCTGTGCTGGTCGGGTGTAGTGTGGAAGGCAAAAACCCCGCTGAAAGTTAAATTTTTCCTCTGGATGGTGCTCAATGACGCAATATTGACTAGAGAGAACCTATCGAAATGCCAACCGAATTCAGACTCTATTTGTGTAATGCCCCGATTTCTATATACTGGAAAACCGTGACATAAGCCAGAAATCCTTTCCTTCGATTAGCCACAATACACAGAAAAACAAAAAAATTTAAAACTTTTTATTCAACACAAATGTATTACAAGTCCATATGTTATAAAACTGCAATACATTACATCAGTGTTATAATAATGCCATAACAGCCCAAGTGTTAAACTTTCAATAAAAATTATATCAGAGTACAATGAATTGTATAACACTTGGTACTTTCACTTGGATGCTTCTCAACATAAATAAATTTACAACAGATGTTACAATGGTACCCAACATATATTACAATTGAATCAACACTTTGCTTCTCTTGCCTTGAGTCCTCCTGAATCCTGTACCTGTAGTTTTGCAATCTAGTACCTACTGAAGTAGGGATGTCAGTACATATACTGACGCTTTAAGGCTGATGACTAGCAGTGATTCTCAAATTTAAACAAACAGATTGATGAAAAGAGAAATGTGTATATATATAATTGATGTGTCAGTGTATGATATGACTTAGACTCTAATGCAAGATTAACTAATACAAGGATGCCCTTATTCTAATGCAAGCAAGTCTCCGGAACAGTATGCCGCCCATATCAACATACGCCCATAACAAGCCGTTTCTTCATATATAGGAATTTAAACCCACGCCATGAATTCTACTCTTGTACTCAACCTGTTTCTGAAGATACAGCGCGACGATGAGGTTGCTCTGAAACGGTCGAATCCCGCCATTCGTAGTCATATAGTGGTGTCTCTGTTTGCTACTATTGCCCAGCGTACCAGACCTCACTCAAAAATCTGACGAACCCTTGGAGTTAACTACAACACAGGTTAGCTCGAAGCATCCTTTGTGGCCCCCCTAGCAGATAGACCGTAGTCTATGGCTTGTTCGCCTTTCTTGATATAGAGCATGATGGAGTTTCGGGGGTCCATCCCCTAGCTCCGACAGGAATCTCTCCCGCCCTTATCATGGCACTCCAGAAATTAACAGACGAGATACGGATCCCGTGCTCCCAACTTGTGAGAAGGCACAGACCTGTATCCCTTTGATAGGAAGGGTACAACCAATAACACCACCTAGTGTTGGCCTATAGAATAGGTCGGATCATAAGGTATCACCCTTAATACCAAGTCTTTCCTTTTGGCAGAAAATGATAATAAATAAGGATTAAGTAGTAATATCCATAAGTTACTATCCTAACGATGTCACTAACCCTAAACAATCCGATGGATGACAACAGTACTAACACAACATGCTAGGTCTTAAGTTAGACTTCGCAAGATAAATTGACTAGGTGCTCAACGTAGACTTACCAAAATTCCTAAGGACCCTGTTCATAGCCTATCGATCCAAGACCCCGGCAATACGAACGTATTCGCATGCTACTATCCTGAACCTGGGTTCCCTCTACACTCCCGGCTCGCAATCAACCTACACTGGTTAAGATCTGACGGTGCACGAGGGGTGACTCGTCCATAGTCCCCGAGGAGTAAAATAAATACACGTTTTGATGGTCGATAACTCCTAGGGCAATGATATCACCCTAGACGAGCACAATAACTACGGACTAGCTAATAAGCTACATACAAGCAAAACAACTTACATACAAACCGACTAGCTATGTATGAGCCAAACGAATTACATACAAGCCAACTGACAATGTATGCGAAAAATGAATCAAATAGAAGCAACCATAAAAGTCTTCTAACAACCTAGAAGCAAAATAACATGCTACTAGCAAAACTTGATCTTTTTTACACATAAGTAACATAAAAGTCTTCTAATACCCTAGAAGCAATTAAATATGCTACTCTTATCAGAATTCAAAAAAAATTAGACTTTTTAGAAAGGTGAGAACATCTACTACAAATCTCTAGTTGAAAACTATCTCAGATTAAGTCAATAAGAAGTACAAAAACCTCGAACAATCTAAACAACGAAGCTTCAGCCGAAATGGCCAGCTGCTGTGACTTGTAACAGTCATACTCCTACTCCGCTTATCGGAATTTAACCAAATAGGACATTTTGGAAAGGTGAGAACTTCTACTACAACTCTCTACTTGAAATATTTTCCAAATTCAGTAAGTAAGAGGTACAAAAACTTCGGACAATCTAGACAGCGACTTCAACCAAAAAGCTAGCTGCTGTCAATCTTGTAAAGGTCATAACTCCTACTCTGCTTATCGGAATCTAACCAAATAGGACATTCTGGGAATGTGAGAACCTCTACTACAACTTCCTAGTTAACAACTTTCTCAGATTCCTTATGGAATTCAATTCCCCACTCTTTGAACAAAATTCAAGCACAACAAAAGCACAGCCAAAAGTTGAAACTTCCAAAGCTCATAACTTTTGCTATACTTATCGGATTTTAACAAAATTATACTTTTAGAAAGGGGAGAACATCCCCTAAAAGTTCCTAGTTAACAACTTTTTCAGATTCCTTATGGAATTCAATTTCTCGTTGTTTGAACACAATTCAAGAACAACAAAAGCACAGCCAAAAGCAGAAACTTCCAAAGCTCATAACTTTTGCTATACTTATCGGAATTCAACAAAACTATACTTTCTGGAAAGGGAAGAACATCTACTACAACTTCCTAGTTAACAAGTTTCTCAGATTCCTTATGGAATTCAATTCCCCGCTCTTTGAACACAATTCGAGAATAACAAAAGCACAGCCAAAAGCTGAAACTTCCAAAGCTCATAACTTTTGCTATAATTATCGGAATTCAACAAAATTATACTTTCTGGAAAGGGGAGAACATCTACTAAAACTTCCTAGTTATCAACTTTCTCAGATTCCTTATGGAATTTAATTTCCCGCTTTTTGAACACAATTCAAGAACAACAAAAGCACAACCAAAAGCTGAAACTTCCAAAGCTCATAACTTTTGCTAAACTTATCAGAATTCAACAAAATTAGGTTTTCTGGAAAGGGAAGAACTTCTACAACAATTTTTAAGTTGACCACTTTTCCAGATTCCTTATAGAGCTCAAAATCCGACTCCTTAAACACGATACAAAAAGCAACAAAGACAGCCCAAAAGCTGAAACTTCCAAAGCTCATAACTTTTGCAATGTTTATCGGAATCTAACAAAATTGGGCTTTCTGGAAACGGGAGAACATCTAACACAACTTTCTAGTTGAACACTTTTTCAGATTCAATCAATAAGAGGTACAAAACTTCGAACCATCCAGACAGCGAGCTTCAGCCAAAAAGCTGGTTGCTGAGATTTGTAATGGTCATAACTTTTGCAATATTTATCAGAATCTAACGAATAAGGCCATTTTGGAAAGGGGAGAACACCTACTACAACTTTCTAGTTGAAAACATTTCAGATTCAATCAATAAGAGGTACAAAAACTTCGAACCATCCAGACAGCGAGCTTCAACCAAAAAGCTGGCTGCTGAGATTTGTAAAGCTCATAACTTTTACAATACTTATCGGAATCTAACAAAATAGACCATTTTGGAAAGGGGAGAACATCTACTACAACTCTCTAGTTGGACACTTTTTCAGATTTAATCAATAAGAGGTGCAAAAACTTCGAACCATCCAGATAGCGAGCTTCAGCCAAAAAGCTGGCTGCTGAGATTTGTAAAGCTCATAACTTTTGCAATACTTATCGAAATTTAACAAAATAGGCTATTTTGGAAAGGGGAGAACATATAACATAAATCTCTAGTTGAACACTTTTTCAGATTCAATTAGTAAGAGGTGAAAAATCTTCGAACCATCCAGACAGCGAGCTTCAGCCAAAAAGCTGGCTGCTGAGATTTATAAAGCTCATAACTTTTGCAATACTTATCGGAATCTAACAAAATAGGCCATTTTTTAAAGGGGAGAATATCTAATAAAACTCTCTAGTTGAACATATTTTCAGATTCAATGAATAAGAGGTGCCAAAATGTCGATCCATCCAGACAGCGAGCTTCAGCGAAAAAGCTGATTGCTGAGATTTGTAAAGCTCATAACTTTTGCAATACTTATCGAAATCTGACAAATAGGTCATTTTGGAAAGGGAGAACATCGACTACAACTTTCTAGTTGAACACTTCTTCCGATTCCGTGAGGGAATCAAAATCCAACCTTTTGAACACATGCAAAAATTAACCAAAATAGCATTTTGCTTAAAAGCTCGTTGTTTTTTGGGAAACATTTGTTTAACCCATCAAATGACCCCAAAAAGTCTATAAAAATTGGAGCATTATAGTAACACATATGAGGATCTCTCAAATTAATTTGGAGTCAAAATTCGAACTTTAGCACAAGTAATTAGTTCTAACCATTAAAGATACATATTAGTTTCAAGATTGGGATTTTAGGGTTCTTGTTGAGTTCTAACCCCTCAATATTTTTATGTCATTTATTCTAGTCCAAGTTCTTCAATATGCACACGAAAAGTCCAATTCGTTAACATAACAAGCAAATAACAATAATAATAACAATCAAAAGTGGAGAACCCCCACCCAACCATTGGAAGAACTTGCTAGTGTTTCCTTCTCCTTCCGTGCTCCTTGTTCTTGCTACTGTTCAAGAACACCATTAAGAAATGAACCCACTCTATTTTTATTTGATTTTGATCTCTCTTTCTTTTCTTTTCTTTTCTAAAATAACAACAAGTAGAAGAAGAAGTAGAAGTATAGGAGAATGAGATGAGAAGGAGATGGAGGAAGAATGGAAGGGGTTTCTTACCCTTTTGATTGTGGCCGGCCAAGGGGGTTGTTGTGGGAGGAGGGGGGGGGGGGGGGTGGTTTATAGTAGATAAGGTTTGGGGTTTGTGGTTGAGAAGAGCCCAAGTGTCTTTCTCATTTGTACTCAAACAATTTGGGATCAATTTGCAAATTAAAATTGCAATCAACACCCTTTTCCAATCTTAACCCTTCATTTGATCATGATTGATAAAAAATAAGAGACATTTACCCAAAATCACATACTACATGATTTCGTACAAACATACGAAATCGATACAGTACATATACGTACATATATCTGTCTACACAGATAATTTTTATTAGTTAAAGCGAATAATCTCTACCAAAAATATTTTAATTTAGAAATAATAATAAAAATAATTTTATTAGCGGCTCGGAAGATTTTAGTACCAATTTGATACAATACAGATGTATGCAGACTGGTATATATATACAGATAATGTTTGTTAACAAAACCGGGTAATATCCACCAAAAATATTTCAATTCTGAAAATAAAAATAAAATAAAATAATAATTTTTAATATCAGCCCAGATATTTCAGATATTTTCTCAAAAACGTATTTTACAGAATTTTGTACAAGTGCACACAACCCATACAATACATATACACTACTACTAGTATATATATACAGATATGTTTTTATTAATAAAACCAAGAAGTTTCCATAAAAATGTTTTTATTTTAAAAATAGTAATTATTCAAATATAATATCCAACCAGGATATTACAATTCTCCCTCCTTAGAATAGTTTTGTCCTCAGAACTACGTTTAGTCAGGAGAACAGAAAAATATCCATACACTAAATAACCCGGGGAAAGAAAGCTTATATGGCTTTTCGGCTCCCAAGTGACTCCTCCACGAACTGGTTCGCCAAAGAACCCGACCTTGATCCCAAAGCTGCCTGTAAACTCTACCAAAATTGAGATGTAATTCTTGAATCTTGGTCAGAATCGCTGATACTGGTAATCCATGCTGCTTCATTACGCCTTCAATGTGGACTTCTGCTAATTTCTATAGCGAATAAGTCATCTTTATCCGGAGAAAATGTGCAGACTTTGTCAACTGATCCCCAATAACCCAAATTGAGTCATTCATTTCTGAATTCCTGGGCAATCATATGATGACGTCCATACTGATGTTCTGAGATCCACTTGCCGCTTCGGTGCTTCAATCCTTGCATCTCCTGCCTAAGCCTTCTGACTTGCTTACTTAGTCTCGATTGCAGCTTCCATCACGCCAAAGCTGAGCTCTAATCTTAAGTAATCACTTCAATACTGGCCTGCCTGGTCTCATCATTTAGCTTCTTACTTCCTTCACGGTCATTGGCTGAGGCTAATACTTCACTACCTCGATCTTTTGCATTTGGTATCCATGTAGCGCTCCGAATTTCTAATATAATATTTTAGAAAATACGTGGCACAATTCCCAGCATCAACTTCAATGTAATATTAAACACAACCAAACACCAATAAAATTGTTCAACTTTCATTACAATAATCGTTTACATAGCACAGCGGAATACAATACATCTTAAATCACAATTCTCTTTTCTTTACAACAATTTACAATTACATAAGTCATTGTATAAATGGAACTCAAGCATCCAAATCTGAGCCTTAAGAAATCACTTGTAAAATATGAGGCTAGAGATAACCCTAACCCCCAAAACTAAAGGGGTCAGCCATAAAGGTGTGAGTGACATAAAGAAAACAACAACATAAATAAACATTAAGTATGGATTCATAACCAACATGTAATAATAGGAATACATAAAATATGACGTTGTAAGGAAACATGTAAACATCAAGTGAAACTAAACTAAGTGTCAAGTGTAGGAAACAGGAAAAACCACATGCATGAAACCAAGTCAAGAAAACACAAGTCTATATGCTGACTCTCTAATACGTACTTGTCGGAGTCTATGCATCCCACTCTACATAGGTCCGGTGCAAGCCCTTAACGTCTCCACATTGCAGGGTTAAATCCCCGATATGCAACTAATCCTAACACGATGACTACTACGAGATAAAGATAAACTGTGAGTATTAGCCCATGCCCCAATAATTTCGGAGGTCAAACTCTATCCACAGATAATTCCGGAGACTATTTCACTCACACCTCGGAATCTTCGAGAATACCCCACACCGCAAGCAATGGCACCTCATCACACGAATACCACATGTGCTTCGCCTCGACTCCGATAATTCCGGAGATCAATCCCACACCACAGGTAATTCGGAGACTATTTCACTCACACCTGGATAATTTCGGAGATTATCTCACACCGCAAGCCATACTGAGGTCTATAACCCATGTTCTCGTTCATCATATCACCACTAGTGCCTGTCCTTATCATTTAGGTTATTTAATTACTTAACGAATCTCTTAGAGTTGGTGTATCCTACCGGACTTAACTCAAAAATCTGAACAACTAAAATGCCTCAACAGGACCAAACATAAATAACTCATCCGCCGGTATACTAGGGTCACACACACCCTCTAGAGACTCAAACTCAAATATCCAAACCAACCTTCCAACATAAATTGCTCAACTTAACATCTTGAAACATATGCGCAATAGAAGATAAAGTATAGAATAATACGTTATAGATCAAAACATTTAAAGAATAGATCGTTTAAAAGATCATTCAAAATTATAAGAATACATCAGTATCAGTCGGCTAATAACAAGAGTAAGTCGACTGTCCAGAAAGAGAATTTCATGGTCTTAAGAAAAATAAACTAAGTCTTATAAGCCGACTTGTAAAAGTCATAGGTCGACTGTCCAGAGAGAAAATCCAATAATCTTTAAGAAATTATTCTAAGTACAGCAGTCGACTGAAAAGGGAATAGGTCGGCTGTCCATAGAGAAATTTACAATGAATTTAAAAAATATAATTCTAAGTGTACCAGTCGACTGTAAAAGGTATAGGTCGACTGTCCAGAAGAAAATTTCGAGAAAACTAAAGAACATAGCATCCCGGTCGTATCAGTCGACTGAGAATTCACGACAGTCGACTGTCGGCCTTCATCTGCAGTATTTTGGTTGTGCACAATTCAACTGATACATAGTTTTACTTTATGAAAACGATTTCGATAAAAACTTATTTCTTATATAACCAAATACAACTGGTAGGACATATAATAGTCCATAAAACTAAATCAAATTGCTTGAATTCATGAAAATAAAGATTTTGTTGATTCTTTCAATTAATACATGGATTGTGCATATAATAAAAATTAGAGTTTCTTACAAAATTCATTGTTCACTGAAATAGTTCGTATTCAGATCCAAACCATACAAATATCAAAATCTCAAAGAATCCCCAATTTGGGTATATCTCCTCAACACAACTAATTTCTCAAATTTCAATTTTTCATGACATGATCTCTTGATTCATAACTCTTCCATTCAAATTTCTCAAAAACTGAATTTCAACCACAACTCATAACCATAATCAAATTTGTAATCACATACCACTAGGGTTTCTCAAGATCAAATCGTTCATCCATCCAATCCATTATTTTCCTAGTCATACTCAAACCCTAATCATGCTTTCTAGCAATAAAGTTTAATTTCCAAGATCCATTAAACATTCATAGATCAAACAACCAATTTTACCACTCACATAAATAAACAATCAACCAATCAATTACTCACATACAACATACACAAAATAAAAGAAAAAAAAAACAAACATGTCACTCACATACAACATTCAAAGAACAAACAAAACAATTATATCACTCACATTAAATGAAGAAATCCCTTGATAAGAAGCCTTTCCTTCGCGAGATCCAAAATCTTCTCCCAAATCCTCCAAAAATAAGAAAACTCAATGTTGTCCAGCGAAAGACTGCTGCGTTTCTTTTTAAATACCCGGAAAAGAAGTTTTAGGGTTTCTAGACACTTTTGCAAAATAACCCCTTGAAAATACAACTTTACATAAATAGATCCCTATATTTGGAAACTTGATAAGATCATTTAAATTTAGATTTAAAAGAAAAATAGACTCCTTAACTCCAATCGGCACTGTTGAAAAGTCCACAAAATAGTTTTGCACTTTCACCCCTCAAAATGACAATTTTGCAAAAAGATCCTTCTTTTTCATAAAATTTGCAAATAGATCTAATAAATGTCAGAAAAATCTGGAAAAATTACAAATAAATCCCAAATAATAAATAATGATTTTCCATGAAGAAATTTTAGCTTTTGAACTTCTCAAGAAAATATTTGCACGTGTTTCGCACGTGTAAAAAGATAGATTTCCAGAAAAATATTTATTAAATCTCCAAAAATCATTTTAATTCCTTTATAAACTTTTAAAAATAATATTTAAAAATAAGGGGTACTAGAAGCCACTCCCTCCTTAGAATAGGGCATGGCCTACGAACGCCACTTCAGACTTCCAGCATTCACTTTGACAATTTACACAAGTTGATGCTCCTGTAGCTGCTCTGAACTGCAGTCAAATGCTTAGCGTGCCCTTCTTCTGCTCCAGCTAGGCCCAACTTTAACAAATCTTATACTTAGGGTCTTTCCTCCAATTTGGAGTTTACAGCCCTTATAGCACAAATTTGTAATGAGGATTGCTCCAGATGGGGTAATCAGCAAAACCTAATGTAGAGTTTCCTCCCGCACACATCTCAATCTCTAGAAAATAATTCAGGCAAAGAATATGATGAACCAAAACTGAACAAACGGTTGCCTGGATTTCATATAAATATATAAATCCATTCGGTTACAAAAAGTGTTACATCATATATTACTTCTTATTCCAAAATAAATTTCAAATTACAACTTTTAAACTTAGTTGCAACTCCATATGCACATACTGGTGGCTCTTATGCCTTCTTCAACTTGCCTTTAGTAAGTACGAACTCTCACCCTTGGTGAACAGGCTCCTTTCCTTTATTGTTCATCTTCGGAGTTAATCTGTCGTCATTCTTATGAAGCTGGAAACAATTTGGCCTAATATCACCAATCTCCCCGCAATTGTAACATATACGGGTCTCCACCTGATGGTTTTTCCTCGGATACTGGCACTTGAAATGACCATGCTGCCCACATAGGAAACATATTCCGGGCTTGGCGCCTCCAAGTTTGCCCTCCGTTTTCTGAGTCTTTTGCTTCGGACCTCGGTTCTTGAACCCTAATGCTGGTGCAGATCCTTTCCCTTGTAGTCGTGGACAGATTGATTTTCCCTACCCAACTTCCTCACAGAAATGGCATACTACAACCTCGGTTGTAGTACCCCGTATTTTTAAATATTATTTTTTAAGATTTATAAATAAATTAAAATGATTTTTGGTTATTTAATAAATATTTTTTCTAAAAATTTATCTTTTTACACGTGCAAAACACATGCAAATATTTTCTTGAAAAGTTCAAAGTCAAAATTGTTTTGTGGAAAATCATTATTTAATATTATATATTATTTGTGATTTTTCTGAATTTTTATGATATTTATTGGACCTATTTGCAAATATTACAAAAAGAAGGACTTTTTTGCAAAATTACCAAATGGGGGTGAAAACTCCAGATTTTCAGATTGTTTAGGCTGGGCCTAATGCCTAGTCAACTTAGAGTTAAAAATTTTACTTTTTTTTATAATGAATTTTGTTTATTTTACAAGTTTTAATAAAAGATGATCTTTTTGCAAAATTGCTATTTATAGGGATGAAAATGCAAACTTACTTTACTGGGTTTTCCCTACAGTGCCGGCTGATGCTAGTGGTGGTCTTTTTGATTTTTGAACTGGATTAAATTGGTTTTATCAAGTTTCCAAGTATAGGAATCTATTTATGTAATGATATATTTTAAAAGGAGTATTTTGCAAATATGTCCAAAACCCTAATTCTCTTGATTTTCGGCCCATTTAAAAAGGTGGAGTGCAGCCGTCTTTCGCTGTACAATACAAAGGTTTTATTATTATTATTTTCTTGAAATTTTAAAGCAGTGATCTTGGATTTCTTGTGAAGAAGGGATCTTTCCTATTGCTTTATCATATTCGTTTGATTTTTTTCAACAAGGTGAGTGATATAATTTGTTTTGTTTTGTTCTTTGAATGTTGTATGTGGTGTTTCATCTATTAGAAAGCATGCTAGGGCTTTGATATGAATACATATGGTGAATTGGATGAATTTATAAGTTAAAAATTGGATCTTTTGTGAACACCCTAGTTATTTGTGAGTAGAATTGCATGTGGATGATTTTAGATTGTAGGAGAACCCAATATAAATCATGAACAGGCTATTTCTTTTGGATTATTGCTGATTTGATTGGATATGGTGAATGTTATGCATAAATTGATTAAAGATGAGATTTTTGACTATTGGTGAGTTGGATGAATGCAACTTGGCCATGTTAATGATAAATTTGTTTTTTCTCATGAATTAACTATTGAGAATAGTTGAGATTGCGTTTGATGAATTTTGAGAAGGAGTAATGGATTAAAAGACCATGTCTTGAGGATTTGAGTTGTGATGACCAGATTTGGGTTTGATACATTTTGACTAAATTGGGGGATTTTGTGATTTGTGAGAGGTTTTACTTGAATTTGGATTTCTCAAATACTAAGATTAAATCTGAATATGTTGTTATTTCTAATCGATGGATTTGTGTAGTTTTCTTTGATGCACGAACATGCACAACAATTTACATGAATATCGTATTTCATTGTTTTGAAGAAATTGAGTCTTTATGTGTCTTCGGTGGATTTGACTATATCTCAACTTATTTTGATATTGATAAAGTTTGGAATATAAAACGACATTATTTTGATGTATCGTTGATTCTTAAAAACTCTACTTTTGACATATGCACATATTCATGTCTCAAATTGAAGGAATTCATCAAAAATCTATTTTTATCCATTCAAAGTGGTTTTAATTGGTTTTGTGAACTCTTATATACTCTACAAGTCGTATTTGATCATATCAGAATTGTACCTTTTACACATTTGGTTTTTATAACGTAAAACTCCGTATCGGTTGAAATGTGCACAACTAAAATTGCAGTCTTGAGGACCGACAGTCGACCGACCAATGTCGACAGTTGCCAGTCGACAGTCGGGGTCTTGGCTGAAGTATCTTCTTGAAGTCTCGAAATTTCCTGCGGGACAGTCGACTGGCTTCCTTATACAGTCGACTGTCTCTGCTCTGAATTAATGTTTTCTTTAAGTGTTGGATTTTCCTGTGGGATAGTCGACTGTCCAGATTATATAGTCGACTGTCATTGCTCAGATTTGTGTTTTCTTGATGTATTGGAATTTCATGCGGAACAGTAGACTGACTACTTTACACAGTCGACTGGTATGCTCTGATTTATGTTTCTTAAAGTTTTGGATTCTGTGCGGAACAGTCGACTGACCCATTTTTACAGTTGAATGACTCTGCTCTGTTTTAACGTTTTCGTGAAGTTTTGGATTTTCGCTTTGGACAGTCGACCGATGACTTTTACAGTCGACTGCCGTTACTTAGAATTATTTTCTTGAAGTGCTGGTTTTTCGCTCTGGACAGTCGACCGACTCCGGTTTACAGTTGACTGTTACTGATATTTTCTTAAGTTATCCTGAATTTCTTTAAACGATTGATTCTTTAAAAGTTTTGAATCTATAACTTACTATTCTAAATATTATCCTTTCTACAGAACATATGTTTTAAAGATGTTTTAATGTTGGGTTTGGATTCTGGAATTTTATAAAAAATTTGGGTTTTGTTGATTGGAGAAGTTTCTTTATATGATCGTATTGACGATGGATTTGTGAGTTTCGGTGTTGATGATATCTCTAGGAGTTGAGTGGGAGTCCTGTGAACCGGCTGTTGAGATTCGTTGATTTAGACCAGTTGGGTCTTGGGGTTGTTGTTGAGTATTTAAGTCCGGAAGGATACACTAACTCTAGAGATGAGAATTGTGTTTTAATAATAACCAACTTAAGGACAGACACTAGTGGAGATGTGATGGAACTTGGGAAATGTAAGTATATGCTCTTGGTTTTGTTAGTCCAACGGATGCGTTCTAGGACTGTGTGTTGTTCTGTCTCGAGAGGACTTTTGTATGTTAGCGTGTCGAGGCTCTGCAAGCCTATTCACGGAGCATGCAGGGTGCATTTGCGTGTCGAGGGTCGGCAGGGCCTATTCACAGAATGTACCCGGTGTATCTGCACGTCGAGGGCCATGCAAGCCTATTCGTAGGGTACACAGTTGGAAGGTGATTCTCCAGTTTTAGAGCTATTCTTACATGATGCTTGCGCGTTGAGGGTTGTGGTGCCTATTCGCAGAGTATTCTGGATCTTGTTTTCCATCATCGTAGTAGGTTTAGTTGCATAACGAGGGGTTTAACCCTATAAAGTGGAGATCGTTAAGGCCTTGCACCAGACCTATGTACTTTGAAATGCATAGAATCCGACAAGTATGTATTCGAGAGTCAGCATATAGCAATTGTGTTTCTTGACTTGGTTTTATGCTTGTGTTTTCCCTGTTTTTCCTACACTTGACACTTAGTCTAGATTCACTTGATGTTTTCATGTATTACTATTTACTATCTTATATTCCTTGATGTTTTCATGCTTTACTTATTGTTATTTCTCATTTCATATATTCTTGCTGTTAACACATATTTTTGATGACTCTATTGTAACCCCTGTTTTCATTAATACGTATTTTTAAAGTATTTTCCGTATTTAAAATCTCAGTATTTTATAACTATTTTCCCTTAATTGATTTTATTGTTTAAACTATTTTTAGAGCCCCATTCTTTATTATAAACCCAAGTTGTATTTTGGTTTTATTAATTGTTAATATGAGCCCAAGTTTACATTTTGATTTTATTATCTAATTAATGTGAGCCCAAATTCTATTTTGATTTTATTATGTATTAATTCAAAGCCCAACTATTTACTTGTTATTTTAAGCCCAATCCCATATTCTGTTTTATTTTATTATTATATTTAATTTGAGTCCAAAAGATCAGCCCAAAATCCTAATTATTTTATTTAAACATCTCGAGCCCATTTATTAAAGCCCACTAACCCATTACTTCTATTGTACAGAATTATTATACACCTATCCCTATACAATTCTCCACACCCCCACTCTTCTGTCCCGTGCTCCAACTCCCCACTCTCAAATCCCGTACTTGCACATTTTCCCACGCTCCTATTATAACTACCCCACTTCTTATCCCACTATCTTATTATTTATTCCCCTCTCCGTACTCTCTCTCTCTCCCCTCCCCCTCTCTGTTTCGCTAACAAAACAGAGAAGCCAAACGAAACCGAACCCAAACTCCTCTCTCCTTCCACTTCATCTTCTTCATCACTCCCGCTCACCCCATTATCGAAGCTCATCTCCAACGACTCCCCCTCCGAACCTACTCCATCTCGGCCACCTTCTCCGCCCCGCCGCTCAGAGCTCCATCATCGACGAGCTCCCACCCTTGCCGCCCCTGCCGAAGTCCTCAAGCGCTTCTCGCTCGCAGCACCCCTCCTGTCGACCTCGCCTGCCGTCCTTGCCGCTCGCTTCATCGACAGCCACAGCCTCCACTTCAGATCGTCGCCATTCTCCTCGCCGTGCCGTGCCGCTCTCCTCCGTGCCGCCTCGTCTTCAACCTCCCGAAGCATTGCCAGACCCGTCGAGCCTCCACCTGTGTTCGATCGGACTCCGCATCACCCCCCCCGCTCGAGCCCAGTCACGCCAGCGCCTCCGCCTTCTCCCTCCGTCGTCTCCGTCGCACTACAGCCTCTTCCTCTACCTCCCGCAGTCAACCCCCACCATTGCTTCCGCTCGCCTCCTCTCTCGCCATTCGTATCCTCCTCGCATCCCCTTCGACTCAGTCGTGCCGCTTCCGTCGCCCTCGTCGACTCGCACCGTCGCTCACCTCGAGCTCCAACTTCGCTCTCGCCAGTCACTTCCCGCTTGCCGTCGCTCTATCCCTGCCGCTCCACCTCCGTCGAAGTCGCCAACCAGTCGCCCTCCTCCGCCTCCAGTCGCATCGCGCCAGTGACTCCCACTGTCGAACCCCGTCCACCTCCCGTCGAAGCCCCACCAGTCATCGCTGCCGTGCTCCCTGCGTGCGCGCCCGTTGCTGGCCCGTTCTTCCCCCCCCCTCTCTCTCTCTCTCTGTAAGTGTATCGAAGTGGAGAAGAAGGAACAGAGTGCATCGAGTGTACTGTTTGTTTGGTGTATTGGGTGTTGTGGAGACTTGGGTTATCATTGTGTTGCTGTTTGGAGTTGGGACTAGAGTTAGTGAGTTGGTGTGGAGTTATTAGTTGTTGTTGGGAGCTGTTACTGTTGTGTTGCTGTTTGGAGTTGTTGAAGTGGGGTTGCTGTTTACTGCTTTGTGGGGTTGCTATTTTGGAGCTTGCTATTTTAGGAGTTGCTGATTTGGCGTGGCTGCCACACATTTCACACGTGTTCTACTGCTCGGGATACTGATCCCGTTATTCTATATTTAATTCATCGTCGTCAAATACCAGGCAAGTGTCTCTTGTACAATTTTATTGTTCTAGTACAAGCCCTTGTAAAAATACCGCAAGTATATTATTTTTGACTCCAATTCGCATTCATAAGTCGAATTGATAACCGTTTCCATACATAATTCGTATCCCGTATTCGTACAAGATCACGAATACCTTGTTGCCATGTCCGTTGCATGAACACGATACACATATATACTATTATACATGATGTTGTGCATGAATTGCTTGTTATTAGGTTGCATGTTGTTATAATATATTATATTCTTGATTAAGTGTTAAGCATGCCATTAGTTGCATCATATGTTATAAGTCCTAAAATATGTTTTCTTGCCTCGTATAAGTCCTTGATACTTGATCTTGTCATGTTACCCTTGCCATGTTACCCGTCCCTGTTGTTGCATGTAGTTATTGTTCATGTTTGATTAAAATAAAAGAGATAACAAGCCGGGGTATAACGGGAAAAGATTTAGTAGTGGACAATATAGAAGAGCGTACTCGGTCGGGGGCTCGTGGTTCCTCGCTGCAAATTTGTAAGTTACAAGTTACAAGTTTGCTAAATTACAGGTTACTTGACATGTTTCACGCTACAAGTTACACTACATGTTCCACATGCACGTATCTCGAACAAGATACAACTTTCCCTAGTACGTGACCTATAGAATCCACCACTATTCTAAACGTTCACTTGATTGCGGATAACAACCATGTGGTATGGGACACATGAAGTGCTACCTAGTTAGGTTAATAAAAGACATGACATGACACTTATACTTGCATGATCCGTTTACATGTTACATGTTATGATGACTGGTTTACTTGTTTACATGTTGCGCGTTCATGTTGACACGTTTACTTGCTTACTCGTTCACATGTTACATGTTCTTATGGATTACTTACTTGTTCACATACACGTTATTTGTTCCATGAGGTCTTGTTCTTGATTCTGTCACATGTTGTATTTGCTCTATTATATGATTCTTGATTCCTTGCTCATTTTCCTGCTTTTGTTTCATTCTATTTTTTGTCCCGTAGCTTGTACCACTTGCGGCCCGTGACTTGCATTAACGGGTACCCTTTTGTTTCTTTCTCTTGTTATAATATACTTGCATGCCCAGATGGAGAACTACCTGAAGGTGTTGCCGAGCAGAGATTCTAGTCTTGTTTAATTTCATGTTATTTTAATTCTTGTTTTATTCATGTAATCCTTGTTGTAATCCGGGCGTGTTGACCCGTAACTATATTTCTTTCTAGTTGTTGGTTATGTTCATGTAATATGTCATGTACTTTGTTATCCTGTTGTGATTTTATATGCTTTCGTGGTTGAAATTGTTATCTTGTTGTTGAGTTAAATTTACAGCTTATGAATGATGTATCTGCATCATTCGCTGGGTCTCGGTTACGTGCCCGTGTTTCCGTATTCTGGGAAGCGGGGTGTGACATCTATGCTCTATGTTTTATTTATGTTGCTTTGTTTTTATGTCACTCACACCGTTATGGCTGAGCCTTGTAGTTTTGGGGGTTAGGGTTATCTCTAGCCTTATGTTTTACAGGTAGGTGCTTATAGCTTAGGATTTGGATGCTTGTGCTAGAAAGATAATAAAGCTTATGTAAATTGTAAAGATGTGTTGTAAAGAAAAGTTTATAATTCAAGGTGTTTTGTATTCCGCTGTATTTTGTAAACAAGTATTGTAATAAAAGTTTAAAATAAAAATTATCTATGTTTTTGGCTATGTTTACTATTGCAATCGAAGTTGATACTGAGAATTGTGCCTCGTATTTCTATGATATCATATTGGAAATTCGGGGCACTACAGAGATTGGTATCAGAGCATGTTTCAATAGTAATAATAAACATGGTGTAAAAATGAACCTAGGTGTGGACACTAGAGCATGAGTACCTAGGTGTGGACATTAGAGTGTGAGTATCACATAGAGTTAGAACATGATATTTTGGTTTGGGGTATGGTTGAGATTTTGCCATAGGGTATTGATGTGAATGTGAATTGTGTTGTGATGTTCTAACTTTACCCTCATTTTGTAGTATTCAGTAGAATGGCAGAACTCAGAACCAGGAATAGTGGTAATGGTAATGGGGCAGAAGGTTCACATGGGGCAGGACTTGATCTTGAGACTGAGATTGCCAGGGTGTATCAGACCTTGAACACATTCATGGCAGCCAATACGGCGCAGAATCAGAATCAGACTAAGGGGACTGGACCAGTATTTGTTAATGCTGATCTGATCGAGCAAGTTGAGTCCGTCAAGCGGATGAAGCCGCCTGTGTTTGAGGGGTAGTCTGATCCAGATAGGGCTGATGATTGGATCAGACAGATGGAGATGGTTTTCAAAGTCTTGGATACTCCAGCAGTTAATAAGGTGAAATTGGCTACGATGCAGTTAGAGAAGGATGATGGCATTTGGTGGCAGGACGTTCGAAGATCAGCAAGTGACTTGGGAGGCTTTTCTGGATGAGTTCACGGATCGTTTCTTTCCTTTGGATATTCAGGAGAGGAAGGCAACAGAATTCTTGAATCTGCAGCAAGGCAGAATGATAGTGCGCGAATATGAGACTAAGTTCGCTCACCTGTCAAGGTATGCACCGGAGCTGATTGTGGATGAAGCAAAGAAGGCCAAGAAATTCGAGCTGGGCTTGAGGCCAAATTTGAGATCAAGGATGATTCCTTTGGGCATCAGGAGATTTGATAAGCTGGTCAGGAGAGCAGCTATGACAGAAGAGGATATGGACCAATTCTAGAAGAAGTAGGAGACTTGGAACAAGAATAAGAGGCCAGCAGATAGTCAAGTAGGAAGGAGTTCCCAGTGAAGCAGGGCAAGTTCAGTGGGCCAGTGCAGAAGGCACCCAGAGTTCAAGGCGTGACTTGTTTCAACTGTGGAGATGCAGGTCATTATCAAGAAGCAAGCACCAAGCCTGGGAAGGCGCAGATTTGTTATCAGTGTGGTCGTAAAGGGCATATCCAACCAAACTTTCCGCAGTTGAAGAAGGATGGTGCAGGCAGAGGCAAGGTTCCGAGGCAGGGGCGAGTGTTCGCATTGATTAAGGAGGATGCGGGTAACTCAGAGATGTGATTCAGGGTGTACAAGAATTTTGAATTCATTCATTTATGTATTAAGTAAAACTTTGTTTGAGAATAAATTGGAGATTTGAGTATCGTTCTCCATGTAACAGAATTTGTTTTGGTTAATGGAATAAAAACTAAAGTTTTATTTGATACTGTTTTCTTGCATACATTTGTGTCGCACAATTTTTTGCTAAGTCTTAGGTGAGGAGCCTAAGGTGTTTTCAGGCGGAACCTTGACTGTGGCAACACCATCAGGGACAGAATTGATTGCTGATCGATATTACGAAGAATGTGATACTCAGAGTGGTGGGAGATCATTTGGTATTGATCTCTTTTGAGCTGCAAGTTTGAGGTAGCTTTTCTTGGTCATGTCCTTTCTAAGGAGGGAGTGGCCACTGATCCTCGGAAGGATGAAGCAGATTGTGGAAGGTCAGAGTTGGATGCAGGAGTTCAGAGGTTGCTGCAGCATGGTTCCCGATGGCAAGTTAACAGAGTTGCGCAGCGGAAGGTTTTTCCTAAACTTTTGTATGATTGTGTTCTTTTGTATGATTGTGCTCTTTGAGTTGAATTGCATGTTTTTTGTTAGATTACATTCTCTTGTGTGATTGCATTTCTTAAACTATATTTTCGTTTATGAGATTTCAATTTCTTTGCCTATTTTTGTTTGAACCCTATTAGTAGTAGTTCTGAGGACAGAACTATAAATATTTTTCTGAAAATTTATCTTTTTACACGTGCAAATGTTTTCTTGAAAAGTTCAAAGTCAAAAATTATTTTGTGGAAAATCATTATTTATTATTAGATATTATTTTTGAATTTTCTGGTTTTTTCTGATATTTATTGGACCTATTTGCAAATATTACAAAAAGAAGGATTTTTGTGCAAAATTACCAAATAGGGTGAAAACTCCAAATTTTTGGATTGTTTAGGCTGGGCCTAATGCCTAGTCAACTCAGGGTTAAAAATTTTACTTTTTTTAATGAATTTGGTTTATTTTACAATTTTTGATAAAAGAGGATCTTTTTGCAAAATTGCTATTTATAGGGATGAAAATGCAAACTTACTTTTCTGGGTTTTCCCTACAGTGCCGGCTGATGCTAGTGGGGGTCTTTTTGATTTTTGAACTGGATTAAATTGGTTTTATCAAGTTTTCAAGTATAGGGATCTATTTATGTAAAGATATATTTTGAAAGGAGTATTTTGCAAATATATTCAAAACCCTAATTCTCTTGATTTCCGACCTATTTAAAAAGGTGGAGTGCAACCGACTTTCACTGCACAACACAAAGGTTTCATTATTATTATTTTCTTGAAGTTTTAAAGAGGAGATCTTGGATTTCTTGCGAAGGAGGGATCTTTCCTATTGCTTTATCATATTCGTTTGATTTTTTCAACAAGGTGAGTGATATAATTTGTTTTGTTTCGTTATTTGAATGTTGTATGTGGTGTTTCATCTATTAGAAAGCATGCTAAGGTTTTGATATGAATACATATGCTGGATTGGATGAATTGATAAGTTAAAAATTGGATCTTTTGTGAAAACCCTAGTTATTTGTGAGTAGAATTGCATGTGGATGATTTTAGATTGTAGGAGAACCCAATATATATCATGAGTAGGCTATTTATTTTGGATTATTCCTGATTTTATTGGATATGGTGAATGTTATGCATAAATTGATTAAAGATGAGATTTTTGACTATTGGTGAGTTGGATGAATGCAACTTGACCATGTTAATAATAAATTTGTTTTTGCTCATGAATTAACTATTGAGAATAGTTGAGATTGCGTTTGAGGAATTTTGAGAAGGAGTGATGGATTAAAAGACCATATCTTGAGGATTTGAGTTCTGATGACCAGATTTGGTTTTGATACATTTTGACTAAATTGGGGGATTTTGTGATTTGTGAGAGGTTTTATTTGAATTTGGATTTCTCAAATACTAAGATTAAATCTGAATATGTTGTTATTTCTAATCAATGGATTTGTGAAGTTTTCTTTGATGCACGAACATGCACAAACAATTTACATGAATATCGTATTTCATTGTTTTGAAGAAATTGAGTCTTTATGTGTCTTCGGAGGATTTGACTATATCTCAACTTATTTTGGTATTGATAAAGTTTGGAATATAAAACGAAGTTATTTTGATGTATGATTGATTCTTAAAAACTCTACTTTTGATATATGCACATATTCATGTTTCAATTTGAAAGAATTCATCAAAAAGCTATTTTTATCAATTCAAAGTGGTTTTGATTGGTTTTGTGAACTCTTACATACTCTACAAGTCGTCTTTGATCATATCAGAATTGTACCTTTTACATATTTGGTTTTTATAAAGTAAAACTCCGTATCGGTTGAAATGTGCACAACTAAAATTATAGTCTGGAGGACTGACAGTCGACCGACCAATGTCGACAGTCGACTGTCAGGATCTTGGCTGAAATATCTTCTTGAAGTCTCGAAATTTCCTGCGGGACAGTCGACTGGCTTCCTTATACAGTCGACTATCTCTGCTCTAAATTAATGTTTTCTTTAAGTGTTTGATTTTTATGCGGGACAGTCGACTGTCCAGATTATACAGTCGACTGTCACTGCTCAGATTTGTGTTTTCTTGATGTATTGGATTTTCATGCGGAACAGTCGACTGACCATTTTACACAGTCGACTGGTCTGCTCTGATTTATGTTTCTTAAAGTTTTGGATTCTATGCGGAACAGTCGACTGACCCATTTTTACAGTCGTCTGACTCTGCTCTGTTTTGACGTTTTCTCGAAGTTTTGGATTTTCGCTCTACACAGTCGACTGATGACTTTTACCATCGACTGCCATTACTTAGAATTATTTTCTTGAAGTGCTGGTTTTTCGCTCTGGATAGTCGACCGATTCCGGTTTACAGTCGACTATTACTGATGTTTTCTTGAGTTATCCTGAAGTTCTTTAAAAATTTTGGATCTATAACTTACTATTCTAAATATTATCCTTTCTACAGAATATACATTTTCAAGATGTTTTATTGTTGGGTTTGGATTCTGGAATTTTATAAAAGATTTGGGTTTTGTTGATTGGAGAAGTTTCTTCATATGATCGTTTTGACGATGGATTTGTGAGTTTTGGTCTTGATGGTATCTTTAGGAGTTGAGTGGGAGTCCTGTGAACCGGCAGTTGTGATTCGTTGATTTAGACCAGTTGGGTCTTGGGGTTGTTGTTTAGTATTTAAGTCCGGCAGGATACACTAACTCTAGAGATGGGAATTTTGTGTTTTAATAATAGCCAACTTAAGGACAGACACTAGTGGAGATGTGATGGGACTTGGAAAATGTAAGTATATGCTCTTGGTTTTGTTAGTCCAACAGATGCATTCGAGGACTGTGTTGTTTTCTCTCGAGATGACATTTGTATGTTCGCTTGTCGAGGGTTTGTAGGCCTATTCACGGAGCATGCAGGGTGCATTTGCGTGTCGAGGGTCGGCAGGCCTGTTCACGGAATGTACCTGGTGTATTTGCACGTCGATGGCTTTGCAAGCCTATTCGTGGGGTACACGGTTGAGAGGTAATTCTCCAGTTTTAGAGCTATTCTTACATGATGCTTGCGCGTCGAGGGCTGTGGTGCCTATTCGCGGAGTATTCTTGATCTTGTTTTCCATCACTGTAGTAGGTTTAGTTTCATAACGAGGGGTTTAACCCTATAAAGTGGAGATCGTTATGCATAGAATCCGAAAAGTATGCATTAGAGAGTCAGCATATAGCAATTGTGTTTTCTTGACTTAGTTTTATACTTGTGTTTTCCCTGTTTTTCCTACACTTGACACTTAGTCTAGATTCACTTGATGTTTTCTTGTATTACTATTTACTATCTTATATTCCTTGATGTTTTCATGCTTTACTTATTGTTATTTCTTATTTCCTTTATTCTTGCTGTTAATACATGTTGTTGATGACTCCATGCTCTATGTTTTATTTATGTTGCTTGTTTTTATGTCACTCACAACGTTATGGCTAACCCCTGTAGTTTTGGGGGTTAGGGTTATCTCTAGCCTCATGTTTTACAGGTAGTTACTTATAGCTTGGGATTTGGATGCTTGTGCTAGAAAGATAATAGAGCTTATGTAAATTGTAAAGATGTGTTGTAAAGAAAAGTTTGTAATTCAAGGTGTTCTGTATTCTGCTGTATTTTGTAAACAAGTATTGTAATACAAGTTTGAAATAAAAATTATCTGTGTTTTTGGCTATGTTTACTATTGCAATTGAAGTTGAAGATGGGACTTGTGCCACGTATTTCTAAGATATCATATTGGAAATTCAGGGCGCTACATCGGTGGTCCCCTGGACTTGCTCCCATTCATGCTGCAGTCGTGTCAATCTGGAATCAAAGTGTTCCTGCTGCTTTGCTAGGCCTGCTAATGCAGCTCTGCAAGCATCTCTCAATTGCTTAGCTTGACGACTTTTCCTGGTCCTGTACTTCCTCAGCTTCTTTATTTTCCGATGTATGCTGGCTGCGGCTACTGTGCGTTGATCCACACTTAGCCCCTATGGTGGTGAAGGCGAGTCCGTCTTAAGGTTAGTTTGTAGTGAAATCTCCTTCGGCTCCTCATTCGAGATCATCGGATCATCCCTTGAAATCGGCTCACTCTCTTCTATCAACAAATCCTCGGTTAGGATATCCTCAAATTCCATCCTTAAAACACATATATACTGGAATTAGTTCAGATATAGAAAAATTATAAAACATAAGTTGAAAGAAACAACAATATGAATTATAACTGTCTACAACTAGCTAAAACCCAATTCCTAAAAGACATCCAAGTTTAATTTTCCTATTGTGTTGGACTGTAAATTAAAGTCGGCTCTGATACCACTCTATAACGCCCCTGATTTTCATATACTGGGAAACCGTGACATAAGCCAGAAATCTTTTCCTTCGATTAGCCACAATACACAGAAAAACAGGAAAATTTAAAACTTTTTATTCAACACAAATGTATTACAAGTCCGAATGTTATAAAACTGCAATACATTACATCAGTGTTACAATAATGCCATACAAGCCCAAGTGTTACAAACTTTCAATAAAAATTACGTCAGAGTACAATGAATAATATAACACTTGGTACTTTCACTTGGATGCTTCTCAACATAAATAAACTTACAACAGATCTTACAATGGTACCCACCATATATTACAATAGAAATCAACACTTTGCTTCTCTTTCCTTGAGTCCTCCTGAATCCTGTACCTGTAGTTTTGCAATTCAGTACCTATTGAAGTAGGGACGTCAATACATATACTGACGCTTTAAGGCTGATGACTAGCAGCGATTCTCAACTTCAAACAAACAGATTGATGAAAAGAGAAACGTGTATATATATATAATTGATGTGTCAGTGTATGCTATGACTTAGACTCTAATGCAAGTTTAACTAATGCAAGGATGCTCTTATTCTAATGCAAGCAAGTCTCCGGAACAGTAGTTGTCCATATCAACATACGTCCATAACAAGCCGTTTCTTCATATATAGGGATTTGAACCCGTGCCATGAATTCTACTCTTGTACTCAACCTGTTTCTGAAGATACAGTGTGACTGATGAGGTTGCTCTGAAACGGTCTAATCCCGTCATTCCCAGTCATATACTGGTGTTTCCGTTTGCCACTATTGCCCGGCGTACCGGACCCCACTCAAAAATCTGACGAACCCTTGGAGTTAACTACAATACAGGTTAGCATAAAAGCATCTCCTGTGGCCCCCTAGCAGATAGACCGTAGTCTATGACTTGTTCGCCTTTCTTGATATAGAGCATGATGGAGTTCCGGGGGTTCATCCCCTAGTTCCGATAAGAATCTCTCCCGCCCTTATCATGGCACTTCAAAAATTAACAGACGAGATACGGATCCCATGCTCCCAACTCGTTAGAAGGCACAGACCGTATCCCTTTGACAGGAAAGGTACAATCAATAATACCACCTAGTGTTGGCATATAGAATAGGTCAGATCATAAGGTATCACCCTTAATACCAACTCTTTTCCTTCGGCAAAAAATGATAATAAATAAGGGTTAAGTAGTAATAGCCATAAGTTACTACCCTAACGATGTTACTAACCCTAAACAATCCGAGGGATGACAACAGTACTAACACAACATGCTAGGTTTTAAGTTAGAATTCGCAAGATAATTCTACTAGGTGCTCAACCTAGACTTACCAGAATTCCTAAGGATCCTGTTCATAGCCTATCGATCTAAGACCCCGGCAATACGAACGTATTTGCATGCTAGTACCCGAACCTGGATTCCGTCTACACTCTCGACCCGTGATCAACCTACACCGGTTAAGATCTGACGGTGCAAGAGAGGTGACTCGTCTACAGTCCTCGAGGAGTAAAATAAATACACGTCTTGATGGTCGATGGCGTTCTAGGGCAATGATATCACCCTAGAGGAGCACAATAACTGCGTACTAGCTAATAAGCTACATACTAGCAAAGCAACTTACATACGAGCCGACTAGCTACGTATGACCCAAACAAATTACATGCGAGCCAACTAGCTATGTATGTGACCAATGAATCATATAGAAGCAACCATAAAAGTCTTCTGACAACCTACAAGCAAAATAACATGCTATTAGCAAAACTTGATATTTTATACACAAAAACAACATAAAAGTCTTCTAATACCCTAGAAGCAATTAAACATGCTACACTTATCAGAATTCAAAAAAATTAGGTGAGAACATCTACTACAACTCTCTAGTTGAAAACTTTCTCAGATTAAGTCAATAAGAGGTACAAAAACCTCGAACAATCTAAACAGCGAAGCTTCATCCGAAATGGCCAGCTGCCGTGACTTGTAACGGTCATAACACCTACTCTGCTTATCGGAATTTAACCGAATAGGACATTTTGGAAAGGTGAGAACAAATACTACAACTCTATAGTGGAAAACTTTTCCAAATTCAGTAAGTAAGAGGTACAGAAACTTCGAACAATCTAGACAGCGACTTCAGCCAAAAACCAAGCTGCTGTCAATCTTGTAAAGGTCATAACTCCTACCCCGCTTATCGAAATCTAACCAAATAGGACATTCTGGGAAGGTGAGAACCTATACTACAACTTTCTAGTTAACAACTTTCTCAGATTCTTATGGAATTCAATTCTCCGCTCTTTGAACACAACTCAAGAACAACAAAAGCACAGTCAAAAGCTGAAACTTCCAAAGCTCATAACTTTTGCTATACTTATCGGAATTCAACAAAATTATACTTTCTGGAAAGGGAAAAACATCTCCTAAAACTTCCTAGTTAACAACTTTCTTAGATTTCTTATGGAATTCAATTCCCACTCTTTGAACACAATTCAAGAACAACAAAAATACAGCCAAAAGTAGAAACTTCAAAAGCTCATAACTTTTGCTATACTTTTTGGAATTCAACAAAATCATACTTTCTGAAAAGGGGAGAACATCTATTACAACTTCCTAGTTAACAACTTTCTCAGATTCCATATGGAATTCAATTTCCCGCTCTTTGAACACAATTCGAGAACAACAAAAGCACAGCCAAAAGCTGAAACTTCCAAAGCTCATAACTTTTGCTATACTTATTGGAATTCAACAAAATTATGCTTTCTAGAAAGGGGAGAACATATACTACAACTTTCTAGTTAACAAATTTTTCAGATTCCTTATGGAATTCAATTCCCCACTCTGTGAACACAACTCAAGCACAACAAAAGAACAGCCAAAAGCTGAAACTTCGAAAGCTTATAACTTTTGCTATACTTATCGGAATTCAACAAAATTGGGCTTTCTAGAAAGGGGAGAACAACTAATACAACTTTCTAGTTGACCACATCTCTAGATTCCTTATAGAGCTTAAAATCCTGCACCTTAAACACGATACAAAAAGCAACAAAGACAACCCAAAAGCTGAAACTTCCAAAAGTTATGCTCATAACTTTTGTAATACTTATCGGAATATAACAAAATTGGACTTTCTGGAAAGGTGAGAACATCTAATACAACTCTCTAGTTGAACACTTTTTCAGATTCAATCAATAAGAGGTGCAAAAATTTCGAACCATCCAGACAGCGAGCTTCAGCCAAAAAGCTGGCTGCTGAGGTTTGTAAAGCTCATAACTTTTGAAATAATTATAATCTAACAAAATAGGCCATTTTGGAAAGGGGAGGAGACCTACGACAACTCTCTAGTTGAACACTTTTTCATATTCAATGAATAAGAGATGCAAAAGCTTCGAACCATCTAGACAGCGAGCTTCAGCCAAAAAGTTGGCTACTGAGATTTGTAAAGCTCATAACTTTTGCAATACTTATCGGAATCTAACAAATTAGTCCATTTTGGAAAGGGAAGAACATCTAATACAACTCTCTATTTGAACACATTTTCAGATTCAATAAATAAGAGGTGCAAAAACTTCGAACCATCCAGACAGCGAGCTTCAGCCAAAAAGCTGGCTGCTGAGATTTGTAAAGCTCATAACTTTTGCAATACTTATCGGAATTTAACAAAATAGGCCATTTTGGAAAAGGGAGAACACATACTACAACTTTCTAGTTGAACACATTTCAGATTCAATCAATAAGAGGTACAAAAACTTCGAACCATCCAAACATCGAGCTTCAGCCAAAAATTTGGCTGCTGAGATTTATATAGCTCATAAATTTTGTAATACTTATCAGAATCTAACAAAATAGGCCATTTTGAAAAGGGGAGAACATCTACTACAACTCTCTAGTTGGACACTTTTTCAGATTCTGTAACGCCCCGGATCCTTATTACAGGACATCCGTGACATCACCAGAATCTTTTCCTTCAAATGCATTTCAACATAGTAAATAACACAAAATTTTAAAAACTTTTATTGCCAAATAAAATCATTCCATTAATAATTACAACCCTTATCTTGTTCTTGAATAAGGAATACAAATTACATAAACTTATTACAACTGATTACAGAAATATTCAAACTCTGCTTGCGAAGCTATTGGCAGTCTTCCAGATCAGCAATCGATTGGTCACTGCCGAAATCCTGCGGAGTGGTCTATCTATCTCCCTGGGACTTGCCCTTCGGCTTTGGACTTTTGTTGCGCGACTCTGATATTCCTGCACCTGCTTGAATGATAGGTATGTACACTGCCGCCCCACTTGGATGCCCTGCTAGCCTAGCTCTCCTACCCTCACGACCCAATATCCGGTACCTAATTAAGTGAGCACGTCAGTAATTCTATTGATGCAATACTGATAAGAAAAAATTGATCTCCAAGTAGCACATCTACAATTCATCTTGAAAGGAAAAGAAACGTGTATCCTAATTTTCTAGCATTCATGTATGCCATGACTTGAAGTCTAAAACAAAGCACAGAGTACAGAAACAGATGCACTTATTCTAATATCAGCAAGACTCTGGACACACATGCATCCCATTCTACATGTGCCCCAGATCAAGCCATTTCTCCAGTTTCAGGGATTTGAACCCTTGCTATGCAATGCGTTCTAATTCGGTCCACTTCCTGTTCCTGATAGTATGACATGGTTGAGGAGGTATAAATAAAATATATAATTCGGGGTGCTACCCCATTGTCAACAATAATTGTTGCATCGGACCCTCCTCGAAAGCTGTGACAAACATACAGATATACACGCAGCATATCCATTGTGCAGAAGATCCATTATGATCCGTTCGTGTCCACCAACATAGAACATGACGGCCTCAAAGGTCTAAAACCCCCTATCCGCTAGGAAATCGATATCCCATTCTTACTATGGTACTTCAGGAATCAATAGTGCAAGATACGTACAGCAGCACGTATCCCTAATGACAGGAAAGGACAACCCCATAGTATCACCACCTAGTGCTAACTCTTAGAATGAGTTGGATTATTGGGAATTACCCCTAACACCAATTTGGTCTTCAAGCGAAACAATAAAAGAAAACCTAATCCATGCAGTTTACTGAAAACATGATGTCATATAAATCATACACGGTGTCGGTCAACCAATGCTGAGCCTGACTGGTCTGTCAAAAAATAACAATCATCACGGGAATCACATCCACTGATTCCCACTACTTTCACAGGTCATCGACCCATAACCCCGGTCCGTGACCCTCAACGAGTAGTCTTACGGTGCCCAAATGATACCCAATAATTGAGTGAAAGTAAGCACACACATAACCATCAATTCCTGACCATTGACAGACTCAGGCATTGAGACACCAAACACAATTTGACCCGAGCTATCTCCCAACTCACTCATGTCCACCATGACTACTAAACACAGGAACTTGTCTAAGTTCCAAATGAAACACTAAAACATATTTAAAAACATGATAGTTTATGATCACCACACTACGGTATGCAGAGAATTCCTCATCAATCATCCAACAAAATAGTTCAAGAAATAGCAGTAGCTGTGACCCAAGCTACGCTCCTCGGAATCCAACACGATCAGACTTTCTAGAAGGGTAGAGAGATCCACTACTATCCCCTAGTTAACTACTCCCTCAAATTTCTTAAGGAACTCAAGTTCCCGGGTTAACTTAAGCTTGAAGTCAATTTAAACAACATGTTCCTAAACTGGCAACGTCCATAACTTCTAGCATACAATTCGGAATTGCTTGATATCTCCCATTCTAGAAAGATAAGGCCCTAGTCTACAACTCCCCAGTTGACCATTTCTTCAAATTCAATCATCTTGACACCTAATAACCCTCATATACTCATAGCAGTATGTTCCTTCTTGCACTCGCTGCACCTTTCCGATATCATAAAGTTTCTCACTTATCGGAAATACTCGATTCTGGGTTCTATGGAAAGGTGGGAGTGTCTACTATAACTTCTCAGTTGAATACCTCTTCAGATTCAATCATTTAAACCCTAAAAAATACCAAAATCCATCAGGTGCACAAACATGGCAGATTTAGTGTTTCTAGCGAATACTGCCTTGACTAAGAACAAATCTGTTCCATCTTTGGAAAATCATAACTCTCGACCTACAAACTGGAATTACAAAATTTCAGATGGGTTAGAAAGCTATGACTCCGTGCAACAAATCTCTAATTGGTCAATTTTCCCAATTCTTAACAAATAGTTTCAAAAATTTCTTATCTTCACGGACTAGTCAACTTGTACTAGGCTGAACATAGTCCACTTTGAAATCCAATAATAAATCCACCTTAAGTCCAATGCTCATGAAATTCGAGATTCTCAATCTACACATATACCATTTTATTGTGTCCAAAATCCATATTAAAATTCACATCACACAATGAGCTATGACTCTTCAAACATAGGAAGATTTTCAGCTACTCTCTTTCAACAGGATATTTACTACTCCTCACTAAATAGTTTTGAAACCTCATCAAATGACCTCTAAAAATTCTAAAATTTGGGAATCATCGAATAGACTCATACCAAAAGCTAATCCCAAAATTTCATAAAAAGATCATATATACCCAACTAGTTATGACCTTTTGAACTTCAGCCAACAAGCAATCAACTTCAGCTCTGGCCTCTTAGACCAGCCTGCACTCCACATTTTTTTTGAAGTATCAAATGACCTCGAAAAGTTATGGAATTTTAGGATATAGTTTTGGACACATACAAGAGTGTTCACAAAAATTTTCAGCTCAAAATACGCAAACCACACTGAGTTACCAATCCGGAAAGTCACAACACTTTTTCGCACAGCAGCCGCAATTTCGGCTGCTCACTGTCCTGACTTGGACCAATTGTTTGGGCTACTAAATTGCATCCAAAAATTACGAAAAAAATTATTATGGATACTCTAAATTCATAGAAGAACAACTTCCCAAAATTTGAGCTCATAATTCCTAGCCATTTGGGATCAAAAAATTCTCAAACATACCCTCACAATCATGCTACTTAACAACTCATAAAAGAGTTATGTTTACCATACAACTTATCTTTTCCTAGAACTTCACATACTCAAACATGGTAACAAATATTCATAGCTACTACTACTTTTCCATTTCATACCAAAAAAGTAAACACTTAGTTTTAGAGTTAAGAGATCACCCCACATGAAGTTGCAAAAGAATCTCCTTGCTCCTAGCCTTGCTTGCTCGTTTTTCTTTGCTCCTTGCACTTGTATTACTTGGCCAACACTTCTCTTACACTTCTTCTCCTCCTTCTCTATTTCAAGACTCCACCTTTCTTCCTCTCATTCTCTTCTTCTCTTTTTTTTTTGTGAAGAACATAAGGATGAGAAAAAATGAGAGGTGAATGGAGTGGGAGGGGGTCTTATAAGAGAAGGAGCTAGGGTTTCTTGGAGAATGGTCGGCCAAGTGTATGGAGGAGATGGAAGGGAGTGAAGTGAATGGTGAGATGTGGAGCCAACTCATCTTCTAGAACTCATAGGAAAGTTCTTGGAAGCTTCATGGAAACACATTGGAAACTTATGTTTCACCCAAGTCAATATCCACATGGTGATTTGTTTCCACCATTGGATCTCATCAAGATCAAGTTATGATCATATGATGCTAGGGTTCCTAACCCTATGTTAGGTCAAGGAACCCTAGGTCACCCTACCCTAGGTTACCATACCCTAATACATAATTTCAATCCATATTCAATTCAAGCACTTAGCTTAAATTAAAATGACCAATATATATAATTTAAAATCTACAAAAATCCATATTTTATAGAAATTATATTTTTCTCCCGAAAATTGTCTGGTAAAAAACAATCGGGAGAAAACCACAGTTTAGTCGAGAAGATATTCCGAGTTTACCTTATCGGGTTCAGAACAGCTCATATGTCTGAAATTACTCAATTAAAACTGATAATTGTTAGAAAAATATGTAATCATGTGCAATACATAGACGTGCACGGATTACAATGCAAAAAATAGCCATTTGCTATTTTGCGAGGTATTACAGATTCAATCAGTAAGAGGTACAAAAATTTCGAACCATCCAGACAGCGAGCTACAACCAAAAAGCTGGCTGCTGAGATTTGTAAAGCTCATAACTTTTACAATACTTATCGGAATCTAACAAAATAGGCCATTTTGGAAAGGGGAGAACATCTACTACAACTTTCTAATTGTACACTTCTTTCGATTCTGTGAGGAACTCAAAATCCAACCCTTTAAACACTTGCAAAAATTAACCAAAACAACATTTTGCTTAAAAGCTCACTGTTTTGGGGCAAATGTTTGTTTAACCAATCAAATTAACCCCAAAAAATCTCTAAAAGTTAAAGCATGATAGTAACACATATGAGGACCTCTCAAATTAATTTGTAGTCAAAATTCCAACTTTAGCACAAGTAATTAGTTCTAACCGTTCAAGCTACATACTAGTTTCAAGATTGGGTTTTTAGGGTTCTTATTGAGTTCTAACCCCTCAATCTTTTTATGCCATTTATTCTAGTCCAAGTTCTTCAACATGCACATGAAAATAGTCCAATTTGTTAACATAACAAGTAAATAACAATAATAATAACAATCAAAAGTTGAGAACCCCCACCCAACAATTGGAAGAACTTGCTAGTTTTTCCTTCTCCTTCCTTGCTCCTTGTTCTTGCTCCTCTTCAAGAACACCCTTAAGAATTGAAACCACTCTATTTTTATTTGATTTTGATCTCTATTTTTTTTCTTTTCTTCTGAATATTTTCTTTTCTAAAATAAAAACATGTAGAAGAAGAAGTAGAAGAAGTATAAGAGAATGAGATGAGAAGGACATGGAGGAAGAATGGAAGGGGTTTCTTGCCCGTTTTGATTGTGGACGGCCGGGGGGGGGGGGGGTTATAGTAGAAAAGGATTGGGGTTTGTGGTTGAGAAGAGCCCAAGTGTCTTTCTCATTTGTGGCTCAAACAATTAGGGATCTAATTTGCAAATTAAAATTGCATTCAACACCCTAATCCAATCTTAACGCTTTATTTGATCATGATTGACAAAAAATAAGAGACATTTACCCAAAATCACATACTACATGATTTCGTACAAATGTAAGAAATCGATACAGTATATATATGTACATATATCTTTCTACACAGATGATTTTATTAGTTAAAATAAATAATCTCTACCAAAAATCTTTTAATTTAAAAATAATAATAAAAATAATTTTATTAGCGGTTCGGAAGATTTTAGTACCAATTTGATACAATACAGATGTATACAGACTGGTATATATATATACAAATAATGTTTATTAACAAAACCGGGTAATATCCACAAAAAATATTTCATTTCTGGAAATTAAAATAAAATAATATTAAAATAATAATTTTTAATATCAGCCCGGATATTTCTGACATTTTCTCAAAAACGTATTTTGCAGGATTTTGTACAAGTGCACCAAACCCATACAATACATATATATACTTACTGGTATATATATACAGATAAGTTTTTATTAATAAAATCAAGAAATTTCCATAAAAATATTTTAATTTTAAAAATAATAATTATTCAAATATAATATCCAACCGGGATATTACAATTTGTGGGTTCTGCAATGTTGTCCTTGAAACTAGAGACCATCTTTTTCTAGAATGTCCCAGAAGCAAAGTAGTCCTTGTAGAGGTACTTAGAGCCCTAGGGACGAATGATTTCCCTAGTAAGTATGAGGATCTGTGGGTAAGACCAAAGTTCGCTACTGAGAGACGAATGATGAGAGAAGCTTGGTTTATTGCTATCGCCGCTATGACCTGGGGTCTTTGGCTAGATAGGAATAATTGTTACTTCTGTGGGACATGGAATGGTATTTTTAGTAATTTGACTTACATTATGCATCTTATTTCCTTTTGGGCAAATATTGCCGCTACAGGTCCTTGAGGGAGGATAGCGAGCGTATTTCAGGTGGAGGAGTATGATGATGATGATGTTGAGATTGGGCCAATGCTAGATTGAGGGAGGTGCCATGCCTGTCAGATATGTACTGTTGATTGATCCTCACCACCCTAGGGTTTTGTTGGGAGGAGTAGATGCTAAGATGTACTTTGTTTGCTTGGATGCTTGTATGTTTGTACCATCTTGTGCCCACCCCCCATGTTTGGGGTGGATTTATGTACTTTTATTGTATCGTAGGTTCTTTTACTTGGCTCAGTAATCTAAGTCTGTTTTATTAACTCCTTATTAATGAAACAGGGGTGGCCATACTCCACCTTTTCCTTAAAAAAAACATTTCATTAACATGATATTCTGGATCTACATGTAAATATAATAGCATTTTATTTCTACCATTTATCCTTAGTGGCAGTATTATTTTATGTACAATTGGTTGTCTATTATTGTAATGGTCTAGGTAGTAATATGTGTTTTCTAATGTATTAATTTTGTTGTTATTATATTTGTTTGTTTAATATGTGAATTAGTAACTCCTGTATCTACCAGGGCTACTTGTTTATTCCATTTTCCACTGTAATAATATTCTATTTCTATTTTAAATTGGTTATTGTTCTGATTGTCTAATGTATTTATTATTGGTATTAATTCCAATGCTTGTTGTTTGTTTCTTATTGATAGTAATCTCTTTCCGAACATTATTTGTGGTGCTTTTTCTTTTGTAATTTATTTTGCTTTATTAAAGTCAAATTTTATATAATTCGGTATAATCATTTCAGGGTTTTCTCTAGCTGGTTTGTATCTTATAATTTCGCCTGAACAGTTGTCCTATTTTAAAATTATCTGTATTTCTATTTTTTACTTCATGCTTACTAGTGAAAGCATAAATATTTCTTATTTTTATACTCATAACTTTGCTTTTCTCTATCAATTCTGTTCCTGATAATCTGTGGTATATGACTAAACTTTTGTCCTTATTTTCCTCGGCCATACTTATAAAAAAATTAGGTTTTATTGTAAATTTTATCTTTTGATACATTAAGTTTCCTTGTACTATTCCTATTAAGGCATCTTGTGCACTTGATATTATTCTATCATCCATTAGGTATATTTCCAGGGGTGTATTTATTCCTTCCTTAAAATAAGATTTTATTATTATTGGCACAGCTTCTAAATGTATGTGTCTTAATATTTTTCTGGTTTTCTCACTTATTTTTCCATCCCTTGTCTTATTATTTTTTCGGTTATTAATGGGATTATGGTTTTTCCTTGTGCATGTTCAGTGTCTATAGGTTGTTCATTATTCCTGGCTATTATGATGGTATTCTTCTTCCTTTCGAATATTGGTAGTTTAAATATCTCTTTTGTGTTTATATCTAATTTGGTTACTCTTATTGTATCGTATTTTTGTATGTCAAATCACATTCTTTTTCTTACTTCTTCATTGTCTTCTTCTCTTTCTAATTGTTCTCTTATTTCTGTTATTCCTGTCATCATATTTATTTCACATTCTTCTGTTTTACCTTCACTACTTCCACTATCTTCTTCCAGTACCATTATTTCTTCATCTTCACTAATTTCTGACCAGTCTTCCTCATATTCTATGGGCTCAAAATTTATGTTATTCATTTCTTCAATTTCTTCTACATATTTTACATTTTGTTTTTTCATTCTTTTAGGGCAATTTGGTGATATATGTCCTACTTCTCCACATATGTAACAATTAAATTTCTTTGGGTTTTTTGGATATTGTCTATTTTTATTTATACTTCTGAAGTATCTTTTATAGGGTTTTCTAATCTCTTAAAAGTTTTTCTATATTTTGCTTTATATTTTTGGAATTTGTGTTTACTCTTCTTTGTATAATTATAGTTATTATTACATCCCCAATGATTCGGTCTTGCATCTTCACAACAAATTCTTTATTTATATGTTCTATAGTATTTCATTGTTGTTCTAGCATCTTGGCACACTTTATCCCTATAATGTTTTCCAAATTGTGTTCTATAGCCTAAAGTATCTACTTCTGGTTTACTTTTTTACCTATGTATGCACTATATATGTTTATACTCCGTAGATCAAGTAGTTTTAAAGAGAATGAGTCCAAGATTGGATTCCGTTCTTCTTTTGTATAATAACTATCTTGAAAATATTCTCGTAATTCACAAGCATACAGTCTAGATCAAGTCATTCTCCATTTCCTGCTATTTCTTTTTCGTAGTATTCTATAGGTTCATATTTTGGGGTTTCTTTTTCTTTGTCTCTTCCTAACTCATCATCTTTTGTGTTTTGCCAATTTTCATGGTAAGTGATAAGGTCTTTTGTTAGGTAGTAGCCTTAAGATTTCATACATATCAGTTTGAATTTTTTTAGATTTTTCTATAATCTTTTCTTTCTCCTGATCCATTTTTATTTCTTCATTCGTTATATCTAGATTTTTTAAGGCTTCCTTTACTTCCACTGAATTGGGATTTTCCATTAAATCTTCTATTTCTAAAATGCTTATATTAAGCTTTGTTATAGCTTATAACTCCTTCATACCTTCTTCCGTTATGCCTAGTTCTTCTTCTGTGTCTTCGATTATATATCTACCTAATTCTTTTATGTTCTTATTTATGATTTTTAAATCTTTTCTTATAGTTCCTACAAACTCTGAACCATTGTAATATTCTTCCAACACTTGTATGTTTATCATATAAATTTCTAGTTCTAATTTTGAATTTAATATTTCTACTTTATTAGCTATACTTAGCCTAATATTTAATATGTTAGCAGGGGTTGGTAATACCAACTTGCTTCTTCGTTTCTATAATCTAATACCTTGTATACTATCTCTTTTTGTATTTTCTTAGGTAGTTTTATGGTTATTTTACTTGTTATTAACAAATATTTTGATATTTCTCTATCAGTTATATGTTTTCTTTCTGTAAACCTTCTATCAATGTATCAAATTTTAAATTTTGAGAAAACTTTAATCTTAATTTCTTTATTTTCTGTGAAATATCCAGTTTTTATATAGGGTAGTGAGATATGTAAATTTTTAGTTTTAATGTTGTGTAAATATCTCCAAAGGTAGGGTCTTTCTTAGAAAATTACTTCCAACTGTCCTATTTTTATAAATAATTTGGAGGGTATCCTATATTTGCAAATATTTTCTAAAAATATCCTATATATGAATTTGACTTTAGAACAGAGGCATAAAGGCCATTTAACAAAATTTCTGTTTGTTTTGATCATCATAACTTAACGAATCCAGGAATTCGATAGGTAACGATTGCTTGTTTTTTCGGTGTGAGAGTGATCAGATGATGTGGATTCTTTTGAGGAACAATAAAAAAAAATTGTCCTTTTAACTTTTAACGGTGTTGACTGCCTTTGACTGCGATTGACTTGACGATCTGACTCGTTTGCGCCGTAGGATTTGATTCGTGTGGTGATTATCGTCTCCGATGACCTGCAAAAAGTCTGAAACAATGGGATTGATCCTTATGACAGACCCTCCGACATACAAGTCAGAAATCAAGAAGAATATGAGAGAGCTTTCGTGGAGAAAAATATTGATTACCTCTTTCTGGCGAGGGTAGGGGGTATTTATAGTCACCTAGGGATAGTTTTGATATAATCATTTATCTTTACTTCTCGGTGTCTTTGGATAAGAAAGAAAGTTTAAATTCCTTCATGAGAAGAAATTTGGTTTTAACCCACCTTTTAGAGATGATCATGAATTTAAATAACTCTTTAAATGATCTGGATTTATTTATATCAGGCTATCACCCAGACCCAGTAAGGCAGACCCGTTTTTTTAGATTATCGGGCTTGAAAGAGGCCCAATTTTCTTCATGGACCCATTTATCGGTAAAATTACTATTTTACCCTTGAGAGCTTTAAGATTTTTACCCGATTTGAACGTTCATGATTTAGTTCTAATTTTACCCATATCACAAGTCCCCCACTCCCGAAGACTGAGTTTCACAGCCGTTGAGAAGTAGTTTGCCCTTTTTTAATGGTTACAGAACTTATCGGAGTTCTCGGAGAAGTTTAGATCTTGCTCGAGGTGTAACGATGGTTTTCTGAGCTTTTAAAATACCCAAAATTATTCTTAGAAATTTCTAGACTTTTAGTGTTTTTCCAGATTTTTCAGGTTTTTTTCCAATTTTTAATCATCTTTTGAATATTTTATTCAATTTCCGAGATTTAATAATTAATTTTTGGAAATATTAATTATTATAAATTAGAAACTATTTTTAAAAATTATTAAATATTTTTCTGAATTTAATAATTTTTTTTACAATTTTAATTAATTTTCTCAAAATTCTAATTATTTTTTTGAATTTTTTAAATAATTAGTTCGATTTAATAACTAAATAAAGAAATTATTTAAATACCTGGTCATGTGGTGCGGTCTGGAGTGTCGATCGTGACTGGCTCGGAAATCACCAAGATCGAATGGTTAGAGTGTTGACAGCGACACGTGCCCATTGACCATTGACGTTTTTGTGTGATTTCTCGATCGGTGATGCATTCGCTCGGAGCCTGCCACTAAGCGTTGAGGGTGGTTCGGCTGAGCGACGCATGTCCCATTGACCGTTGACCAGTCAACAATTTTGCGTGTTTTCACGATCGGGGACGCATTTACTCGGAGCCACCACCGAGCGTTGAAGGTGGTTCGACTGGGCGACATGTGTCCCATTGACCGTTGACTATTGACCGGTCAACGATTTTGAGTGATTTCACGATCGGGGATGTGTTTGCTCGAAGCCTGCCATCGAACGTTGAAGGTGGTTCGACTGGGCGATACGTGTTCCATTGACTGTTGACCGTTGACCAGTGAACGATTTTTTGTGATTTCACGGTCGGGGACAAGTTTGTTCGGTGTGTGCCGCTGAAAAATGAAGGTGGTTTGGCTGGGCGACGCATATCTCGTTGACCGTTGGCCGGTCAAAGATATTTCGTGATTTCAACACATTTGCTCGACGCGTGCTATCAAACGTTGAAGGTGGTTCGGCTGCGCGACACGTGTCTCGTTGACCGTTGACCGTTGATCGATCAATGATTTTGCATGATTTCACGATCAGGGACACGTTTGCTTAGAGCCTACCACCGAACGATGAATGTGGTTCGGCTGCGCGACACGTGTCCCGTTCACCGTTAACCGTTAACCGTTGCCTAGTCAACATTTTTCGTGATTTCACGATTGGGGACACGTTTGTTCGGCACGTGCCACCGAACGATGAAGGTGGTTCGACTGCACGACGCGTATCCCGTTGACCGTTGACCAGTCAGGGTTTTTTGTGATTTCATGATCGTAGACACATTTGTTTATCGTATGCCACTGAATGATGAAAGTTGTTTGGCTGGACAACACGTGCCCCATTGACCGTTGACCGGTTAACGATTTTGCTTGATTTTACAATCGGGGACATGTTTGCTCGGAGCCTGCCATCGAACGTTGAAGATGGTTCGACTAGGATATATGTGTCCCATTGACCGTTGATCGTTGATCATTGACGAGTCAACGTTTTTTTTGTAATTTCATGATCAGCGACACGTTGGTTCGGCGCGTGCCACCAAACAATGAAGGTGGTTCGGCTGCACGACACGTGTTCCATTGACCATTGACCATTGACCATTGACCAATCAATAATTTTGCATGATTTCACGATCGGGGACACGTTTGTTCGGCGCATGCCACCGAACGATGAAAGTGGTTCCGCTGCGCGACATGGTCCCATTGACCATTGAACAGTCAACGTTTTTACGTGATTTCATGATCGGGGACACGTTTGCTCGGTGCGTGCCACCGAACGTGGTTCCGCTGCGCAACATGTGTCCTGTTGGCTATTAACCATCGACCGTTGAGCAGTCAACAACATCATGTGTCCTTTGGAATTCTTGCTACTTGAGTTTCTGTCGTTTAGTATTCCTGACCGTTGGGCGAGTCAGGTTGTTGGGCTTGCCCAACAGTTTGGAGGCCAAAAATGCTTTTGAAGCCCAAGCGCCGCTCCCCTATTTCTATAAAACTCCCATCCCCTTCTCCCTTATTCTAAAATTTTTCTTCCCACGAGGTAGAGGGAAGAAGTACCGAAGAGGGCAAAAGCCGACCCCATTATGAGCCCCGAAGAGGACGAAATGGTTAAGATACTTTTAGAACGGCCTGCTTTGAGTTGGAAGGAGGTGACAGAGGAGTTTCTCTTCAGAGGGGGTCTCAGTCCGATCAACCCTAGTACGCATCTTTGATTATCATTTATTTCTTACTCTTGCTTTCATAGTTACTTCTTCTCTTCCTTCATTCTTTGTTTTAATTTTTTCGTGTCTTGTATCGCAGGGGCCGCTGAGATGGACTTTAAAGCGATGATCACTAAACATGCGGGGTTGAGAGGCAAAGCCCCCGAGGAGAAGAAGAGGAATATTGTAAGGGGCCCCGCGATCGCCTCTCCAGCGGCGGACTTGGAGTCCCTACCTTCCGCTTTGCCTGCCTTTTCCACTGGGGAATTTACTCTTGGTGCCCCTCTTGCACTTGAAACTCCACCCCTTACTATGGTAGCGGAGGCGATTCTTACCGAGGAGCGCAAGAAGTTGTTTGTCCTGGATTGGTGCGTGAGGAAGCACGACGGGTTCCTCGGGGACTCAACCTCCTGTATGTAGGCAATTCACCACCTAGCGACTCCGAAGGATAGAGCGGCGATGGACTCGAGGTCAGTAGGTGACGATGCCTTGGAGATAGCCAGGGTGAACATGGCAGTAAGCTCTTATTACTTTGTTTTGGTGCTTGAATTAACAGAGTTGGTTTTCTTTTCATAACATCGAATATTTTTTCCTTTTTGTAGATCACTTGCCACTTCAGTCATTTGTTGAAGGAGGTGGCAGAGCAGGAGAAGGAGTTGAAGGCAGCGAAGACTGCTAAGGTGTTGGAGTAGGCGATGCGCTTATTGGAGTCCCAGGCATCGCAGATCGCCTGGCTGGAGTCGGCCTTGGTGAAGGCCAATGACCAGGCAGCCCAAGAGAAGGAGAGGGCAGACCGAGGGATGGCTCTCGTAGCCAAGGAGAGAGAGAAGGCTGCGAAGGAGAAGGAGGATGAAGTGAAGGAGGCGCAGGCTGAAGCCGAGCGGTTTCTAGCTTCGAACATGGAGCAGGCGTATGTTAGGGCTCTTAAGCACGTTGGAGAGTGCATCCCGGGGTTCGATCACTCGGGGTATAATTTGTATGACCCTGTTGAAGGCGATTCAGAAGAGGAGAAGGGTGAGGAGGAAGAGGAGGGGGGAGGAACATGTCGTCGTAGCGGACCCCTTGTCTGCCATGGTAGTTGCTCCGGAGGCAGTTGAGGGGAGTGGTTGCAAGTCTACTACTCCTGTAGGTTAGTCGACTGAGGTGGACCCTTGACTCCTCTTTGTAGCTAGTTGTCTTTTTCCTTTGTTTTTGTTGTTTTTGCTTTTGTATGGATGCTTATTAGTGAACTGACCACCGCTTTATTGTATTTTTACATTGCAATGAAACTTCTTTTAGTCATTCTTTTCTCGTGTAAGTTTGATTCTTCTTGAGTTTTTGCTCATCCTTTGACTTGGTTGTCTTTTTTAGAATGGTCTACCATTATCTTTCATCAGCAGGTTATTATGTACAATGCATGAGATTCCCGAGATCGTGAAGTAGTCTGCCTCCGTTCCAAGCTTCAGGTGACCGAGCTAGGGGAGAGAGGCTTTCTAAAGCAAAGGCGGAGCTTGGCCACTTGAGAAGGGTTTTGACCTGCAGGAATATCGGGGTGAGGGGTAATGATGAGATTCTCGGTGAAGTATCCCCGATTAGTGTGGAAGATCACTCTTTAGGTTGGGAAGTCTTCAAATCTTAAAGTCATTCGCCGCTCTTTTTTTGCGGTCACAGCCGAGAGAAACGAGCTGAAGAACGTAGTGCTCGAGAAGAGTTTAGAAGCAGCCCATCTTAGGAGGACTATTTTTGAATTTTTGTAAGGGACCAGAGAAAGTGGTGTGCCTCATTTGAAATTCAGAGTGAAGGAAGACTCTTTCAAAGAGAGACTTGTTGAACTAGAGACCGAGAACCACCGTTTGAAGCGCCTCCTTGAAGGAGGCAACGTTAAGAGCACTTCTTGCTCTCGTGAAGAGCGTGCCCAGAAAAGGTCCTTTCACGAACTGGCTTTACGCTTGTCTGAGGCCCTGCGGAACCTTGGTGATGCTCAAAGTGGTGTGGCCGGCTCGTCTAGCGGGGCATCGGTTGGTGGGGCGAAACGAGCAGTAGGCCCCGGTGGTGTGACACGATCTGTGGGTTTGGATGTTGCTTCAGATGGTTTGAGGGGAAGGGATAATGCTGACTTTTCAGTGGGAAGTTGTAAACCGTATGTGTCCCTGAAGAGGAATATCCCACTGGCACGAAAAAGTTGAAGTGAAGCTAAGTGTGACTTTGTAATTCTTATAAAGACTTTTTCTTTCTACAATACTTGTATCCAGATAGTTTTTGTGAAATAAAATTTTGTCAAGTGGTTGAGAATCGTCTCCTGAGAATTATGTTTTGTTGATTTTAATTTGGTTCAAAGGGCACTCGTACGACGAGATATACCCCACACACTTGCTCGGGAGCAAGTATGCCCGTGCGACTGTATGGATCCTAAACAGATCCCACAATTGTTTGTTGGAGTGCTTTAGCATATGAACAATGGGTTGTTTTAGGAGCACTCGAACGACGAGCCGTACTCCGCACACTTGCTTTCAGGGCATGTGGCTAGAGTGGCTCTGTGAACCGTGAGTGGACTCTGAACAAGGTGACAATGAGTTTTGGGAGCACTCGAATGGCAAACTGATACCCGAACACTTGCTCAGAAGCATGTGGCTATGGTGGATCTATGAACCATGAATGGACTCCACACTTATCCAAAATTGTTTCTGGAGTACTTGAACAGCGGGCCTAACTCCGCACGTTTTCTTAGGTGCAAAGTGGCTAGAATTGCCCTTTGAAGCATGAGTGGACTCCGAACAGGATGACGACGAGTTTCGGGAGCACTCGAATGGCGAACCAATCCCCGCACACTTGCTCGAGAGCATGTGGCTATGGTGGCTCTATGAACCATGAATGGACTCCACACTTATCCAAGGTTGTTTCAAGAGTACTCGAATGGCGGGCCTAACTTTGCACGTTTACTTAGGAGTAAAGTGGCTAGAATTGCCAACTGAACCGTGAGTGGACTCCGAACTGGAGGACGACGAGTTTCGGAAGCACTCGAATGGTGAACCGATTCCAGCACACTTGCTCGGGAGCATATGGCTATGGTGGATCTATGAACCAAGAATGGACTCCACACTTATCCAAGGTTGTTTTAGGATTACCCGAATGACGGGGCTAACTTTGCACGTTTTCTTAGGAGAAAAGTGGCTAGAATTGCCCTTTGAAGCATGAGTGGACTCCGAACAGGATGACGACGAGTTTTGGGAGCACTCGAATGATGAACTATCCTCGCACACTTGCTCAGGAGCATGTGGCTATGGTGGCTCTATAAACCATGAATGGACTCCACACTTATCTCGAGTGAGGCACTTGTACGGCGAGATGTACCCCCGCACACTTGCTCGGGGGCAAGTGTGCCCGTGCGTCATTATGAATCCTGGATGGATCCCGTAATTTCCTGTTGAAGTGTTTGGTGGATAATTGGTGTTGGATCGGAGGCGTACCAAGTGTTGTAACTTATTGCTTTCCTTAGGTTGAATTGTTCACAGAGTTCCTGAACTATTCAAGGAATTTTGCAAAAAGGAAAAAATTGTTTTTTGAAAAACTTAACTAAAGAATTGCTTTAATGCAAGCCTTTATTACATATTGTGACCGTTATAATCATCGGCCTTTATTACATGTTTTGATGCTATCTACTGGGCGATGGCGTTAAGCACTCTCTTTGTATTCCATGAGATGTTCGACATTCAAAGTCCTCAATATCTTCTTCCCCCCCAAGTCTTCAAGTCGGTAAGTCCCTGGGCGAACAACTTGTGAGAATTTGTATGGTCCTTCCTAGTTAGGGGCGAGCTTTTCCTTCTTCCGAGGAATGGATATTTCGAGCTTTCGAAGGACAAGGTCCCCTTCTTGAATGTTGGCCGGACGCACCTTCTTGTTATAGAATCTCTCTACCCTCTGTTGGTAGATGTTTCTCCGGATGATGGATTTCTCTTGGACTTCATCGAGACGGTCAAGATTAGCTCGAATGTCGTTCGAGTTATGTTCTTGGTTGAACGAGAGGAGGCGAGGATATGGTATTTCGACTTCTAGAGGGATAAGAGAATATGTGACGAATGTAAGGTTGAATGGGGAATCTCCTGTGGTGATTCTTTTCATTGTCCTATAAGACCAAAGTACACTCGGAAGTTTTTCGACCCATTGTCCCCTAGCGGCTCACCAAGTCACTTTTTGAGACCATCCAAAATTTGCCGATTGGCATTCTCGGCTTGGCCATCGGTCTGAGGGTGTGACACTAAAGAGAAACACTGGTAAATACCCAAGTCAGTACAGAACTGGCAGACCTTTTTTACCATTGAACTGAGTCCCATTATCGATAACTAAATGCGAGGGATCCCAAAGCAGCAAACTATGTTCTTCCAAACGAACTGTTGGATTCGATGCTCGGTGATTGTTGCCTGTGGTTCTGCTTCTATCCGTTTTGTAAAATAGTCGATAGTGAACACCAAGAAGGATTGTTTTCCTGTGGCAAGAGGGAACGACCCGAGCAGATCTGTTCTCCATATTACAAATGGGATAGGGCTTGACATGGAGCTAAGGTTGGTTTGAGGAACTCGCTTTACGAATTAATGTCTCTCACATGAGGGGAATTAGTGAACATAAGCTTGAGCATCACTTAGGAGAGTGGGTCAGTAGTACCCATGGTTAAGGATATTCCGGGTAAGGGACCTTGCGCCCATATGGCAGCCGCCTATTCCTTCGTGAACATCTTGCAGGGCATAGTCAGCCTCTCTGGGTGAGAGGCACCGAAAGTATAGTCGACCATCGACCAGAGTGTAGGAACGCTTATTGAGAACCCCTTCTACGTGTACGTACCGTTCAGCCCTTACCCGAATCTTTCTTGATTCTTTGATATCCGCCGGGAGGATCCCTTGGTCGAGGAAGTCGGCTAGAGGTTTCATCCAACAGTCTTTGGTTATTTGTGGGGTGATATGCATGAGTTCGAGTGCTTCTTCTTTTTTGATGCTCAGTTTCAGGAGGACCTCAATCAGTACAGTGTGGTCGAGTCCTGTCGAACGATGAGGAGGCGAGTTTGGATAGGGCATCTGCTTGCCCATTTTCTTCTCGTGGAATGTGAGTGGCATCAGCTTCTTGGAAAGTGGACATGATTTTCTTTACACACGCCAAGTACTTGATCATTCGGTCATCCCTCGCCTCGTATTCTCCTCAGATTTGGTTTATCACATTTGGGAGTCACTAAATACTTTGACTCTTCGTGCCCCTGCCTTTTTTGCTAGGAGGAGACCGAGAATCATGGCTTCATACTCGACCTCATTGTTTGAAGCTAGAAACTGAGGCGCAACGAGTATTGGAAGAAAAACTCATTAGGACTGATTAAAATAACCCCTGCTCAGCTCCCGTCGAGGCAAGATGACCATCCATGTAGACATTCCAAAGTGGGGGGATTGTCTCCTTCCTCGGGAGGATTAGGGATTGTGCTTTCGATGATGAATTCGGCCAAGGCTTGGGCATTGATTGCGGTTCTCGGGCAATAGGTGATGTTGTGCTGGCTCAACTCAATACACCATTTCATGAGTCTTAAGGAGCTTTCAGGCTTGTAGAGAACCTATTTGAGTGGTTGATCAGTGAGGACCCATACGAAATATGCTTGAAAGTAGGGTCTGAGCTTTCGGACCGCCCTTACTAGAGCATATCCCATCTTTTCCATCTTTGTGTACCGAAGCTCCGCATCATGGAGCACCTTGCTTACATAGTAGATCGGCCTTTGCACTCGTTCTTCTTCTCTCACTAACAAAATGCCGAGGGTTTGATCCGAGACGGTTAGATAGAGGTAGAGGATTTCTCCCGGTGTGGGTTTGTTTAAGAGTGGAGGATTGGTGAGATGCTTTTTAAGGCTTTCAAAGGTTGCTTGTTTTTCTTCCCCCTACTTGAAATTCTTTGCTCCTTGGAGAGCTTTGAACAAAGGTAGGCATGTTTCTCCTGAATTGGAGAGAAAACGCCCAATGGCAACGAGGCGGTCAAACGGCCTGTAAGCTTCTGGACATCCTTAATTATAGCTGGGGGAGACATGTCGAGGATGACTTTAATCTTTTCAGGGTTGGCTTCAATTCCTCTCAGACTTACCATAACCCCAAGAACTTCCCTGAGGAGACCCCGAAGGCGCATTTCAAAGGGTTCAGCCTCATATTGTTGATCCGGAGTACATTGAACACTTCTTGGAGGTCGGCGACATGGTCTTCTTTCCTGAGGCTCTTTACGAGCATATCATCCCTGTACACTTCCATGTTTTGGCTGAACTGCTCTCTAAAGACTTGGTTCACCAAGCGTTGATATGTGGCCTCGGCATTCTTCAGCCCAAAGGGCATGACTCGGTAGCAATAAAGCTGCTAAATGGTGACTGGCGGGAACATACAGATCTAATTATATCCCGAAAAAGCATCCATGAAGCTTAATAATTCATGGCCTGAGGTGGCATCTATCAAAGCGTCTATGCTCGGTGGAGGGAAGGGATCTGTTGGACATGCTTTGTTGAGGTCGGTGAAATATATGCAGATTCTCCACTTGCCATTGGCCTTCTTGAGCATTACAACATTTGCTACCCACTCGGGGTAACTGACTTCCTAGATGAAACTGACTTCCTTTAATGGCCTATTGCCTTTTGCGTATGAATTTGCAGCGCTTCTGCTGGACAGGCTTGGCTTCCAGGTCCACAAATAAGCAGTGCACGATCAAGTCTTCAGTGATACCCGACATATCCTCTGCGGCCCCGGCGAATAGGTCTCAATTCTCCCTGAAGCAGATGATAAGCTACTCCTTCACTTGGCAGGGGAGCGCTTTGCTCACCCAGAAACACTAAGCTGTATCCTCTTCGGAGAAAGGGATTTATACTAGTTCATCCACGGGTTCGGAGCTAGCTTGTCCCATATCAAGGGGAGTTCGAAGGCATCGAGGGGAAGAACCGAGCCCCCTATAGTAGTTGTATAGTAGGCCCTGGCGGTTTCCTGACTTTCTTTGGCTTCCTCCACTCCTGTAGCTGTAGGGAACTTTATTTTTAGGGTATCTTAATGCAACCGCTTAGAAGCTCGCTAACCCTGGGCATCGAAGATAGCATGGTAGGCAGACTTCATATCGACCACTATGAAGTCTAACGCTTCTGTGCGAGCAGTCGGAGCTTTTTCTAAAGTAACGTTGAGGGTTACAATTCCCTCGATCATCATAGGGGCTCTAGAGAATCCGTGGAGGGTGTATCCGGCGGCCTTGAGGCGATCCCGCTTAAATTTGAGACCCTCAAACACATTTAAAAAGAGGATGTTGTGTAACGCCCCTGCCCCTAGCTCAGACAATTTATACAATTTATCAGACAAATTGATTATGGTATAGTACAACTACCCACTACAGGCTGCCTCTCAAAAGGTGGTTAACCGGATTGGTGACTCTTGATCATAGGTATTATTATTTTAGTATTATTTTATTCTAGTTCAATCCCGATATGGGACAAATCAACTTACCTCTCTCCTCTTTCTCCCGTGTATAGTACAGCCGAAAAACCCCCCCAAGGGCCCCACTGTGCCACGTCTTCAGAGAGAGAGAGAACAACATCAAGCTTTCTTACCTAAACCCGGGTGGGACCCCCTAGCCTAGTGACGTCAGCATGACGTCACCGCACTCAACACACAGCACATATGCTGTCTTTCAAAGCGTGCCCCCCCTTATTCCAATTATTTACTCTTTTTCCATACACTTTATTATATATATATATATATATATATATATATATATATATATATATATATATATATATAATTACGGGATGTTACACACACCCCCTTTAGAAATCAGCGTCCTCACTGAGCACGGGACATGCACAATCTAGTGCAGGATCTACTTTCTAGTTGAAGTGGAGCAGTTCGTGAGCGTCGCTCTCATCTTTGGAATACTGGAGAACAATTCCACTCTGCGGATCATTCTGTGGCCCTTACATCTATCGTTCCGGAATACTGGGGATTGTCTCACTCCGCCGATCATTCTGGAGTCCATAACTCCCGGCTCTCCCACACTCGGTGTTGAAAGTCAGCTCTAATACCATTTGTAACGCCCCTACCCCTAGCTCAGACAATTTATATAATTTAGAAGACAAATTATTTATATTTATAGTATAGTACAACTGCCCACCATAGGCTGCCTCTCAAAAGGTGGTTAACCAGATTGGTGACTCTTGATCATAGGCATTATTATTTTAATATTATTTTATTCTAGTTCAATCCCGCTATGGGACAAATCAACTTACCTCTCTCCTCTTTCTCCCATGTATAGTATAGCCGAACCCCCCCCCCCCTCCAAGGGCCCCACTGTGGCACGTCTTCAGAGAGAGAGAGAGAGAGAACAACATCAGCTTTTCTTACCTGAACCCGGGTGTGACCCCCTAGCCTGGTGATGTCAGTATGACGTCACCACACTCAACACATAGCACATATGCTGTCTTTCAAAGCGTGGGCCCCCCTTATTCCAATTATTTACTCTTTTTCCATACATTTTATTATACATATATATATATATATATATATATATATATATATATATAGTGTATATAGTTATTTTGAAATTACAGGATGTTACATGTTGACTGAACATCCATTATCAACCAGGACTCGACGTACTTCATGGTTCGCCATAAACATGTTGATCACGAGTGCATCGTAGTGAGGGATTTGGATGCCTTCCAAGTCCCGATCTGAGAAGGTGATGCTAACTCCTTAACCTTTCGGTGGAGGGATGTTGTGTACGGAATTCACCTCTCGAACAAAGGCCTTTCTAGATGAGCTGGAGGGTCCCCGGGTCCTCTGTGGATTGCATGAAATATCTCCATCCGCTACGACTATTGGGATTCTGTCGGCCTCTCTGCATGTTTGTTGGGTCCCCTCGGAGGAGGGGGTTCGGTATCATTTACCTGAGTAAATTTGGTAAGGTATCCTCATCGAAGCAACACCTCTACTTCATCTTTAAGGGCTCGGCACTCATCCGTAAGGTGACCGTGATCCTTGTGGAAGGCACAACACTTGGTTTTATCCCAGCTTTTGCTTGGGGCATTCATCTTGGGGGGAGGTCGAAGGATTCCATCCTTGTCAACCTCCATAAGAATGGTAGATATGCTTGCATTTAGCGGGCTGTATTTTTCAAAATGAGGCATGGGAGGCGGGCGATGCTGACCCGAGGCATCCGTCTTGGATTTTTGGGGTTCTTCTTAGTTAGTGCCTTTTCGCTTGTTCCCAGATGAAGGCATCTTCGGCTCTTGGGGGCGTATCACCTCTTCGGCCCGGATGTACTTCTCAACTTTCTGAAGGAGGTCGGAGAAATTTCATAGAGGTCTTTTGACGAGGGAAGCTTTAAGGTCATTATGCTTGACATTGTATCTAAACGCGGTAGTAGCCACCACAACATCGAGTGAGGGGATGGATCTGGACTCGTCGATGAACAGCTGAGCATAGTTTTTTAGGGACTCCCCATCCCTTTGTTTCAGATCTAATAAGTAGGCACTGGTTTTTTTCGACTTTCGGTTGGTGATGAAGTGCATAAGGAAGAGTTCTTCAAGCTGAACGAAGGAGAACATACACTACGGAGAGAGGCGAGAGAACCATTCTAGTCCTGAGCCCTTCAAAGTTGTTAGGAAAGTCTTGCATAGGAGGGAGTCAGTTATTTTATTGGAACTCTCGACATGGTCTACTGGATTAGTTTTCCCGTTATATGGTTCGAATGCGGGGATCTTGAAGTTACCCAGGTTGGGGCCTTAATAATCTTTCTGGAGAAGGGGGGGTCTGAAGGGACGGTATCTCCTTTCCTATTTTTCTTCCTCCTGCTTCAGCAATGCTAGACGATCTTCCATCTTTCTAAGGCGTTGGAGGGCAACATCCTCTTGTCAGTCGGATTTAGTGGACCCGTGGGATTCTTCATGTTAAGGGGTGGGATGACGGTGGATGGTTTGTTGGCACTTGCTAGGAGTGGCATTGAGGTCTTTAAAGAGTTAATCTTTGAACTCTTGGAGCTCGGTTCTAGTGACCAGTACTTCTTCCTTCCTCTTTTGGGGGGGTGCTCTGCTACTCGGAGTTAGATGCCTTCTTTCTCGGGGAGGAGTTTTTTTGTGGTCCCTCAGAGATCAATGGCTTCTTCATCCCCTAGGAGAAAGGGATCTTTTTTGTCTTATGGGGGAAGGAGTACTTCCTCGCTCCATGGGAGAGGGAGTTCTCCCGTGTCTTGGCCTTCAAGGAGAAGGGCTTCTCCTACCTCCATGTTGTTCGGAATGAAGATCTTCTTCGCAGGCTCTCCTATCATTAAGGTGGATTCGAAGGTCAGAGCCTTGCTGGCGGATGGTGATGACCTGACGAAGGTCGGGTTGTGGTTGTGGCAAAGTGGAAGGAGTTGAGGTGTAGATGGAACCCCTGTTTTCGACAAAGGGTCTTGCAGATGGTTCAGCACAACTTCAGTGCGAGCCCATCGGTGTAGCTCCTCCGGAGGGAGGCTAAACCTGTTGGAGGAGAGACTCTTCTTGTTGAGGTTGCTCTTGGTGAGGGTTGAGAGGAAGGTTCTCGAGAGGGGGAGGTGGAGGAAAAGGATTGGCTCGTCAGCTTGAGGCCGCCGCATTCCCCTTCCCCTTACGAGGCATGACTGAAGGTAGTTTCTTTACCGGTGAATTCTGGTCGGAATTTCTTTGAGTTCCCACAGACAGCACCAATCTATTGCTGTTTTCTTCAGTGTGGAGGCAATCAGATGATGTGGATTCTTTTGAGGAACAATCAAGAATTTGACATTTTGACTTTCAACGGTGTTGACTGCCTTTGACTGCGATTCACTTGACGATCTGACTCGTTTCCACTGTAAGATTTGATTTGTGTGGTGACGATCGCCTCCGATGACCTGCAAAAAGTCTGAAACACCGGGGTTGATCCCGGCGACAGACCCTCCGATGCTCAAGTCAGAAATCAAGAAGAATATGAGAGAGTTTCGTGGAGAAAAATATTCATTACCTCTTTTTGGTGGGGGTAGGAGGGTATTTTTAGTCGCCTTGGGACAGTTTTGACATAATCATTTATCTCTACTTCTCGGTGTCTTTGAATAAGAAATAGAGTCTAAATTCCTTCATGATAAAAAATTTGGTTTTAAACCGTCTTTTAGGGATGATCATGAATTTAAATAACTCTTTAAATGACCTGAGTTTATTTATAATGGGCTGTCACCCAGATCCAGTAAGGCAGACCCTTTTTTTGGATTATCGGGCTTGAAAGAAGCCCAATTTTATTCATGGATCCGTTTATAGGTGAAATTATCGTTTTACCCCTGAGAGCTTTAAGATTCGTGGCCGATTTGAACGGTCCCAATTTAGTTCTATTTTTACTCATATCGGTACCTTAATGTTGTAATTCAAACTAAAATACAAAGTGTATTGGGGTTGATCCAAATCTAAATATGTGGTTGAGGTTTAATTCGTTACTGGATAGTTGATATAACTTCACTTAAGAATGTGAAGTAAGATACAATTGGGTAGTGTGGATCTTGATTCTACTTAACTTTAAAAAGTGTGGTTAAGATACAATTGAATATTTTGGATCGTAATGCTACTTGACTGTAAAAAGTGTGAATAAATATTCTATAAATTCGGATTGCATACAATCTGTACAATTTAAGCTCTCCACGTTTGTTTGTTTTTTGGAACAAGGATATAACCACTCATTTACACACTGTTTTTCCCTAAAGAATAGTGATAAAATGAAATTCAAGGAATCTTAGATCACTAGATTCTAGAGCCACTTGCAACCGAACTCTTTGGTGAAAATGTTGAGAAACAAATGAAGGAAATCTTGTTTAAAAAAAAAATCAAGGAAATTAATAATGGAAACCACTGTCCAATTAGAATATGAAAGGAATGTAAGATTTCCCCCATTTTAATAAACCCCACATCTCCAGACTTAATTTAGACCTTTCATAGTGACCATTCACTAGTAAGAATGATTCTGAAATTTTAGATATTCAATTAATTTATTTCAAGTGGGCAAGGGTCTGACCACTGATCAGGCTACTAATAAGGAGAACGACCAATTTCTTTGACTGGCTGAAGTTAGGGGTCAATATCATGCCCTCAATACTACTATGGACCAAACTAATATTCACCTAAACCCTTGCTAAATCTGAATTAATAACAAATCCATCTATTAAGTAAATATTGCTGACATATGTTATAATTTTATGCTTCCAGCAATGCTCTATTATTAATATATAGCACATCATATTCAATGAGATGCTTACTTATCCACAAGAGCAGAATGTAGTATATGCATATTTTTCTTACTTTTGTATGGTATAATGTTTTAAGCAAGTTAAGTTAGATAATAGAAACGAAAGACCGGGTAAGTGTAAGTTTTTAAAGAAAAACCGTGTGAAATGATCAGGGCGGGACAAATGAAACTTTATCCTCGCAGTGAATATAAGATACATTTTATAAGTTTTAGATTGCTAAAGAATTGAATTGGATATCATTTGTCCTTCTTTATCCCAAATTTTATCCAAAGTTTTATCGAAAACTCGATCATATATCTATCTTTTTATTTACTCAGTAACTGATAACAGGCAGTTGTCTTGTGAATCAGACACCCACTTACCTCAAATGGTAAGCATCACTCTTTCACACACTCTCTCACACTCTCTCTCTCAAAAGTTGGTACAATTTTAATAAAACAAGGGATTGTGTAATAACTAATTAAACAAAGGATAAAAGGCACTAACTAAGAGGGGAATCTGAGTGAGCCAGTAACATAATTGGCAGGTGCTTGAAAAGAATTCAGATAAGAAATTTGAAGTAAAACTAATTAAGAAGATGATGCACAAAGTGAAGATGGGTAATAGTGATTGTGATATTACATATTCATGCTTTCACTTTCCTCTAATTCATGTACATGAAATCCACATGACTCTCAAGTCTTCTCATGCTTACTTTAGCTAGGTGATTTCTTTCAATTATGATCAATTAGGTCAACTAATGCCACTAGCTTACTTTTTTCTTTTGAGCTTGAGGCACATAGTTTTAATATTTTGGTAGAAAACCATGTAAGAAAATACACATATGTGTTGACTTCTAGTTTGGTGTGCACAAAACGTGCTTACTCATACTAATAAGTTTGAATTTAGTGTGTCAGATTTTCAGAATCAAATATTATCAAAAAGAGATCCAAGAGAGATTCACAGATATACAAACAAGGAAATCAATAAATAATAATGGCAAAACAGGAAGATATTCAAAAAGAATTTTTGATTAATTGGTCAACAAGCAAAAGAGGAAGACATCAAGAGCTGTATTTTTCTTTCTAAGATTATAATTATATAAGATTGATTTAAGAAGAATTAGTTTATGGTAAGAAAACAGGGTGGATTCGAAATAAACAGCGCGTGACCGGTCGACCGCACTTCGTGCCCGGTCGACCGCATGGCAGTCGACCGCAACTTTAGTTGTTCAAGGAGTAGTCGACCTTTCACCTCTCTACTTTACGTCAGAGAGCTGAACGGTCGACCGCACCAATATGACGGTCGACTGCACACTGCGTTGTGTATATTCTTGGAAAGTATCGTTTTCATCTTTGGATTGATACTCTTCCCCATCTATTAATATTGACGAATCCACTCTGTCTTTCTCACCTAATTACTTCTGAAAAAACCTCTTGAGAACTAATCCTTCAATAAATCAATCCGAGTGTGAGCATTTATTTGGTTGTATTCTTCAGTCAAGATCTTTAACGATCTTGAGGTTTTTCTTTTCATTTCTTTTCCACTTCAATGAGATCGACGGGACTTGGATTGGAAATCCTGTGGGTGTAATAGGTCTCTCGGCTTGAATCCGAGAATCACTGTACAAGGGTTTTGAGTATAGTGGAACGCTTGTGGTGGAGAATTGCTACAAGTAGGTGGTGTGGACGTAGACCTGGGGGTCGAACCACGTTATATCGCTGCGTCATCTCTGTTTCCTTTTCTTATCACTCTTTCTTTTACTTTATTTTAACTTTTTTAATTTCACACGATCACCCTATTCACTCCTCTTAGGATGATTAACAGTGGTATCAGAGCGATGTGCTTATAAAAAGCTTAGAAGCTTAAGCAAAAGGTCTAATGGTCGAAATCCCTCCTCCCCAAAACTTGTACTCATCAGAGCCTTTCGTCTCCAATGGGACAAGTCTTACACGATCACCATTTTTTGATGAAAAATGCTATGACGTCTGGAAAGTTCGTATGTCTCATTTTTTACAGATGCTCGAAGAAGAGATATGGAATGTATGTATCAACAAAATAGAAATTCCAGTTAGCGATGGAAAGAAGGCATTCACACCGGCGGAGTTTTTAAAAATTTGATGTGTTCCGCATATTGCCAGGTGAAAATGTGGACCAAATGCTCGCCCGTTTTGATATCATTGCCCACGAGCTAGAGAGCTTGGGTAAGGGGCTTGATGATGACCAAAAGGTCGGAAAGCTCATAAGCTGTCTCATGTCAGAGTGGGATGTTAAGGCCGCGGCAATGAGAGAGGCTCTCGAAGAGAAGGAATTTGACTACTATACATTTCAAGGAAAGCTAAAATATTATGAGATGGAAATGATGGAGACAAAAAGATACAAGCAAAATATCGGGACTGAACCAAGGACTGAGGAGAAAACCATTGCACAAAAGGCAGAAAAGGCCTGACCATCAAAAGCTGATTCAGATCATGAGAAGTCAGACGAGGACATTGCTCTATTAACAAGACAATTTCGTAAGTACCTCAAAAACAAAAAATATGACAGGCTTCAAGAAGAAAGGGAAAAGGAGAAGGAGGATGTGTGCTACAAGTGCAAGAAGACCGGACACATCCGTGCAAACTGCCCCTGTCAACAAGACAGGAATAGGAAATATTATCGCTCAAATCCAAGTCAGAAGAAGAATGCGCTAAAGGTAACTTGGCTAGACTCGGACTAAAGTGAGGAAGAGCAAGGCCACGACGATGTCGGCTTCATGGCTCTTGGGAGTGGTGAGGTGCAATCACCTTCTCAAGAAGAGGTAATCGAACAGCCAACTTATGATGAACTCGTAGATATATGTAATGGTTTGAAAGACTATGCCAATAAACTAAGTCGTGAACTTAGGCAATATAAACAAAATTCTAATGAAATACATGACGCTTGCATAACAAAAAATTACAAACTGAAAAATAAGAATGCCTTAATTTTCGAAAAACTTGAGTCATGTAAAAAAGATCATGATATTTTGCTAGAAGAAAATGAGAATTTAAAACAACAAATTTGTGAATCGCTAGAAAAGCATGATGATCACTTAAGAGAGATTCAGGAGAAATCTGTTTCTATTGCCAAGCCCACAAATGATTTAAATGAATGTAAAACAAAATTTGATGAAGTAGTGGAAGGATGTAATGAAGCCCTTATACAAAATAGGATTCTTGATGCAACATTAGATACTCTTCGTTGGAACACAAAAGACGATGCGATAACTAGAAAAAGACTGTGTAAAAAGGTAATTGAGCTTGAAAAAATTATTGAAAAGCATGAAGGGCCCAGTTACTTTATTACAAAAAATTCAAGATCCTATCATGATAATCGAAGGCTTGGTTACGAAGAGCCAATACCTCATCAAAAACCATCAAGTCATACACACTTGTATAAAAATCAACACAATCACAAAATAAATATAAATCATACAAGTGTGCATGACCAAGGCATAGTCGAATCACATGTAATTTCTGCTGTAGACTCGGGCATATTTCTTATAATTGTTCACTAAAAAGGAACACTAATATTGTCTGGATAAGAAAGAATGTTGATGCAGGCTCAAAGCTCACATGGATTTTCACAAACATACAGGTGGGCAGTACGAAGTTTTCAACGTAGAAAAAGGGCAGAAACCTTAATAGAAGACGCACAAAACTCAACAGGTATAGTAGTAACCTGCATCTCTATCAAGGAAATAAGTGAAGAACGATGTTCTTCAAATAAGCACAGCACCAGGTAAAATCTATACTTGCTTAAATTTATAATAAACATTGATTTATGAATTCTGCTTACAAAAGGTGAGTAACCGGTCGACCGTACCTCCGAAAGATTTCTTGTATGTCGAGACTGGACCGGTCGACCGAACAGTCAACCGTCCTCTCCTCTGTCACACATCACTAATTCAAAATCTTCTATTTAGTGTTAAGCGATCGACCGTATTGTTGAACCAGTCGACCGATCAAGTCTGCTGATCTGCCTATTTCCTCTCCAATATAAATACTCCTTCACCCCAAACCTCTCAACCTCACATAGAAACCCTAGCCTCCAAATATAAACCCGCATCTCTTAAGTTTTTCATCAAAATATCTCAAGTATTCTCTCATTCTCTGCTTCAATGGCTTCCTCCTCTCACAAATCAAAGGGCAAGAAAGCTGTTGCCTCCAAATCCGTTACTAGAAATGGTATAATTTTCTGCAACTCACAGTGTGCTGATATTTACTTCTCTTCTCTCAATGATGCCCCCGTTGTTGCAAATCGGGTTATTAACCTATCATCCTTGGGTGGGCAATTTCATTCATGGTTAGAATTCTTAGGGAGTTTGGATGGGAAAACTATCTTGCTACCCCTGGCACTCACTCCGAGTCTCTAACTCAACAATTCTATGCTAATCTTGAAGGACTTAAAGATGATGATCTTACCCTCTCTTCTATCATCCTTGGACGTAGGGTTAAAATCACTCCCGAATATCTTCGGGGGAGATACGAGTTTCCGAAGAGGAGTTTGATGTGTATCACCTAGACTTAAAAACTCTCAATTATAAGCCCGGTCACAATGAAAATACTGTTAAGTCAATGATTGTCCAACAAGAATTTTCTCATCTTCCTCAGCCCTCTCCTACCAACTTTACCGATACCGCTTGTGTTCTCAATAAAATTGTTAATGCTGATATCTAGTCCAAGAAAAATGACAAATTAGAAATTAGGGTCGACTAATCCTTCATCATTTTTCTTATTCTGGGAGAATATAAATTTGACCTTGCTATATTCATCATTCGTACGATGAATTATGGTGCCACTTCAAATCGTGGTCTCCCTTTTAGCTCACTCATATACAACCTCGCCATTGATTCCCGTATTGAGGTCGAGAATTATTTGCCCGGTAAAAGTCCTATGCCCATCCTTCCTCAATAAATGGGCATTGATGTTTCGTTTAATCAGCAGGCTCGCCACCGTCAAACCCAACAACAAGCTAGGCAAGCTGAACAAGCACCATGAGCTCCTTCCTCCTTGCGTCGCAAAAATGCGTCCTCCTCCTCCTTATCGTCATTCGTGACCTATGAACAGTTTGCTGCTCATCAAATGCAAGTCTACGGATACTATGTCAATACACTTGAATCCTTGCAAAATAAGGTTGATTGGGAAATTCTTCCTCCTCCTAATGATGAGGAAGAGGAAAGTGAAGAAGAAGAAGAAGAAGAAGAAGAAGGAGATGATGATGATTAGGCTTAATTGTAATTGCAAATGTTTCATTTCAATGTATGCATGAAATTTATTATCTAAATATGTGATGAATTCGATTTTTTATCTTCACATGACTTAAGTGCTATCTGTCGAACTTGCATAAGCTTATATATGCTAGCATTGATGCTTGGAAAAATTCTCATATACTTGATCACTATCAAGTAAACCAGTCCTATGTTTTCAAATGACTGATAAGATGCATATATATATCAACTTGATGCATATAAAAAAAGAGGATTTTATAGATGTAGCTTATACATACTCCTATTCCCCAAAGTATTTAACTTCTACATATATTTTTTTTTTGCAAGGTTTCACGACAATCAGAAAGGGGATTTTTGTCATAGATCCATATATATTAGTAGAAGCCATTCTCTATAACCCCTACAACCTGCAAATGGTTCATTCGTCAAAAGAGATCTTGTTCATAAACAGAACTGGTCTTTCAGTATCTGCGGTCGACCGGTATGTTCTTTGGAAATCTTTTGAAAAACTGCAGAGTACGGTCGACCGGGCGGTCGACCGGTTCTCTCTCTGAACTATGTCTTCAAAGTCTTCTAAAATTACTGTTTCTCTCTCAAAATTTTGATTTTCTTTTGTTGATTTCATGTGTATTGGGGAGAATCTCGAATCTATGATGTTATGAAGAGCTCTCACTGTATAGCAAAGAGTCTCGCCACCAACGGTATCATTTAAAAAGATTCTCTTCTCATTTCTTTAACAAGATTGTATTCATTATAAAATCATAATATGCTTTCAATTTTGGCGTTCTTATTGAAGATTTATTCTACGAACTTTCCAATATTTATTTTTGAGCTTATGTCTCCTCTATTTATCTCCTCTTGGTGTGTTCCAAAAAGGGGGAGAATTATAACCATTGAATGTTTTCAATATGACTTCTCCAATATTATAACTATTGAATTTTTCAATATGACTTCTCTTTCTCTTTTATTTATATGAAAATATTCTCTTTATCTTTTATTTATATGTGCTAAATTCAAGGAGAGTATTCATATGTTGTGCTTTAAATTTTTAAACATTCATGCATGTTTTGTTCACACCAAAAGGGGGAGATTATTGACTTCTAGTTTGGTGTGCACAAAACGTGCTCACTCATATTAATAAGTTTGAATTTTGTGTGTTAGATTTTCAGGATCAAAGATTATCAAAAAGAGATCCAAGAGAGATTCACAAATATACAAATAAGGAAAACAATAAATAATAATGGCAAAAGAGAAAGATATTCAAAAAGAATTCTTGATTAATTGGTCCACAAGAAAAAGAGGAAGACATCAAGAGCTGTATTTTTCTTTCTAATTTCGTGAGATTATAATTGTATAAGATTGATTTAAGAAGGATTTGTTTATGGTAAGAAAACAGAGTGGATTCGAAATAAACAGCGCGTGACCGGTCGATCGCAACTTTAGTTGTTCGAGGAGCAGTCGACCTTTCACCTCTCTACTATATGTCAGAGAGCTGAACGGTCGACCGCACTAATATGACGGTCGACCGCACACTGTGTTGTGTATATTCTTGGAAAGTATCATTTCCATCTTTGGATTGATACTCTTCCCTATCTATTAATATTGACGAATTCACTCTATCTTTCTCACCTAATTACTTCTGAAAAAACCTCTTGAGAACTAATCCTTCAATAAATCAATCCGAGTGTGAGCATTTATTTGGTTGTATTCTTCAGTCAAGATCTTTAACGATCTTGAGGTTTTTCTTTTCATTTCTTTTCCACTTCGGTGAGATTGACGGGACTTGAATTAGAAGTCCTATAGGTGTAATAGGTCTCTCGGCCTGAATTCGAGAATCACTGTACAAGGGTTTTGAGTATAGTGGAACGCTTGTTGCGGAGAATTGCTACAAGTAGGTGGTGTGGACGTAGACTTGGGGGTCGAACCACGTTATATCGCTGTGTCATCTATGTTTGCTTTTCTTATCACTCTTTCCTTTACTTTGCTTTATTTTAATTTTTTTAATTCCGCACGATCACCCTATTCACCCCCCCTAGGGTGATTAACACTATGGACATATAGGCATAAGAAAATACGCACCATGTAAGAAAATACCTTCATTTATTTTATATGTAATCGTGTGGCCAAGTGGGTGTTTGATTATTGTACCAAAATTCTAGAGCAAGTCATGTAATGCATGACCATAAGACTAACATAATTTGCGAGGGTGTGAGTTTTGTTAACTTATAACCGAGCGGAGTCAATCGTCAAGTAGTATAAGAAAGAAATAAATAAATATAGTGAATGAGAAATCTTGGGCTTTTCCTGGATACAAGCATATAAATGGATAAATCTATATAATAAAACACAAAGAAAGCTATCAAGTGGCTCTCCTTCAATTCTCCCAAAATCAAAGGCCCAGATCTATCTTCACAAAACACATTCCCCCCCCCCCCCCAAAAGTTCCCCCCAAAACTCAAATTCAAATCTGTTGACTCCTAGTTTGATGTGCACAAAATGTGATCACTCATACTAATAAGTTTGAATTTAGTGTGTCAGATTTTCAGGATCAAATAATATCGAAAAGAGATCCAAGTGAGATTCACAAATATTCCATCAAGGAAAGCAACAAAGAATAATGGCAAACACAAGCAAAAGAGGAAGATATTCAAAAAGAATTCTTGATTAATTGGTCTACAAGCAAAAGAGGAAGATATCAAGATCGAAATTTTTCTTTCTATTTTTGTGAGATTATAATTGTATAAGATTGATTAAAGAGTAATTAGTTTATGGTAAGAAAATAGGGTGGATTCGGAATAAACAGCGCGTGCCCGGTCGACCGCACTTCGTGACTGGTTGATCGCATCGCATTCGATCGCAACCATGAGTTGATTGAGAAGCAGTCAATCTTTCACCTCTCTACTTTACGTCAGAGAGCTGAACGGTCGACCGCACCAATATGACGGTCGACCGCACATTGCGCTGTGTATATTTTTGGAAAGTATCGTTTCCATTTTTGAATTGATACTCTTCACCGTCTATTAATATTGACAAATCCACTGTGTCTTCTTCACTTCATTACTTCTGATAAAATTCTTGAGAACTAATCCTTTAGTAAACTTATCCGAGTGTGAGCATTTATTTGCTTGTATTCTTCGGTCAAGATCATTAACAATCTTGAGGTTTTCTTTTCATTTTCTTTTCCACTTCGGTGAGATTGACGGGACTTGGATTAGAAGTTCTGTGGGTGTAATAGGTCTCTCGGCCTGAATCCGAGAATCACTGTACAAGAGTTTTGAGTATAGTGAAAAGCTTGTGGTGGAGAATTGCTACAAGTAGGTGGTGTGGACGTAGACTTGGGGGTCGAGCCACGTTATATCGCTGCGTCATCTGTGTTTGCTTTTCTTATCACTCTTGCATTTACTTTTCTTTATTTCAATTTTTTTTAATTCCGCACGATCACCCTATTCACCCCCCCTCAGGGTGATTTATAGTGGTATCAGAGCGAGGTGCTTATAAAATGCTTAAAAGCTTAAGCAAAAGGTCCAATGGCCGAAATCCCTCCTCCCCAAAACTTGTACACATCGGAGCCTTTCGTCTCCAATGGGACAAGTCTTACCCGATACAAAATGCTATGACGTTTAGAAAGTTTGTATCACTCATTTTTTACAGATGCTCAGAGAAGAGGTATGGAATGTATGTATCAACAAAACAGAAATCCCTGTTAGCGATGGAAAGAAGGCATTCACACCGGCAGAGTTATCCCTCAAAACAGCAAATTCGAAAGCCATGACGGCTCTTTATGCAGGGTTGAACAATGAAGAGCTAATGCGATGCGCGCGTAACTGCAAAACAGCCTACGAGATCTGGAACAACATGTTGAAGCGGCATGAAGGAACCGCTTTCGAGGTAAAAGCTAAAGTGAATTTGTGTTTCTATAAATTTGATGTGTATCGCATGTTGCCAGGTGAAAATATGGACCAAATGCTCGCCCGTTTCGATATCATTGCCCACGAGCTTGAGAGCTTGGGTAAGGGCCTTGATGATGACCAAAAGGTCAGAAAGCTCATAAGCTGTCTCCCGCCAGAGTGGGATGTTAAGGCCGCGGCAATGAGAGAGACTCTCGAAGAGAAGGGATTTGACTACTATACATTTCAAGGAAAGCTAAAGATGTACGAGATGAAAATGTTGGAGACAAAAAGATACAGGCAAAATATTGGGATTGAACCAAAGACTGAGGATAAAACTATAGCACTAAAGGCAGAAAAGGCCCGACCATCAGACGAGGACATTGCACTATTAACAAGATAATTTCGTAAGTACCTCAAACATAAGAAATATGGAAGGTATCAAGAAGAAAGGGAAAAGGAAAAGGAGGATGTGTGCTACAAGTGCAAGAAGCCCAGACACATTCGTGCAAACTGTCCTATTCAACAAGACAGAAACAGGGACCACTATCGCTCAAATTCAAGACAGAAAAAGAAGGCGCTAAAAGCAACTTGGTTAGACTCAGATTCAAGTGAGGAAGAGCAAGGTTACGACAACGTTGGCTTCATGGCTCTTGGGAGTGGTGAGGTGCAATCACCTTCTCACGAAGAGGTAATCGAACAACCAACTTATGATGAACTTGTAGATATGTGTAATGGTTTGAAAGACTATGCCAAGAAACTAAGTCGTGAACTTAGGCAATATAAACAAAATTCTAATGAAATACATGATGCTTGCATAACAAAAAAATTATAAACTGAAAAATAAGAATGCCCTAATTTTGGAAAAACTTGAGTTATGTCAAAAAGATCATGATATTTTGCTAGAAGAAAATGAGATTTTAAAACAACAAATTTGTGAATCGCTAGCAAAGCATGATGATCACTTAAGAGAAATTCAGGAGAAATCTACTTATATTGCCAAGCTCACAAATGGCTTAGATGAATATAAAAAAAAAATTGATGAAGTAGTGGAAGGATGCAATGAAGCCCTTAAACAAAATAGATTCTTGATGCCACACTAGATACTCTTCGTTGGAATACAAAAGACGATGAGATAACTAGAAAAAGACTGTGTAAAAAGGTAATTGAGCTTGAAAAAGTTATTGAAAAGCATGAAGGGCCCAATTACTTTATTACAAAAAATTCAAGATCCTATCATGATAATCAATGGCTTGGTTAAGAAGAGCCAATACCTCATCAAAAACTATCATGTCATACACACTTGTATAAAAATCAACACAATCACAAAACAAATATAAATTATACAAGTGTGCATGTCCCAAGGCATAGTCGAATCACATGTAATTTTTGCTGTAGACTCGGGCATATTTCTTATAACTGTTCCCTTAAAAGGAATACTAATCTTGTGTGGATGAGAAATGATACAAATGCGGGTTCAAAACAAATTTGGGCACGCAAAATTATACCTACTAATTTTGATGTAGGTACCTCAACGTTAGTGGTACCTTGATAGTGAATGCTCAAATTACATGACGGGTGACAGCAGATATTTTTCATCACTATCAAGGGAAAAGGGGAAGGACATTGTCTTTGGAGATAATAGCACTGGTCAAACCATTGGTAAAGGTAAAATTAACTTTGGTTCCTCATGCTCCATTGAGGATGTTCTATTGGTAAGAGGTCTAAAGCATAACTTAATTAGTATTAGCCAACTATGTGATAAAGGGTACACTGTTACTTTTGATAAAAATATATGCACTGTACTAGAAGACAATAAATTTTGTTTACTTCTTGCTAACAGATGCAACAATGTATATGTCATAAATTCAAATGAATTAGTACAGGAAAGTATGAGATGCTTTATCGCACGAAATGAGGATGGATGTCTATGGCATCGAAGGCTTGGTCACACGGCCATAGACAATCTCAACAAACTTGTAAGCAAGGAGCTTGTGAAAGGAATTCCAAAAATCAAATTCGAAAAAGACAAATCGTGTGAGTCATGCCAATTTGGTAAGAAAACGAAAAGCTCTCATAAACCAAAGAAAATGGTATCAACTTCTAGACCCTTTGAACTCTTACACATGGATCTTTTTGGTCCATCACGAACACGTAGTAATGGTGGTGCACGATATGCTTTTGTAATTGTTGAAGATTATAGTAGATTTACTTGAGTTGCCTTTTTGACACAAAAAGATGACACAGTGTATGTATTTCAAAAGTTCTATCGTAAAGTGGAAAATGAGAAAAGCCTCACCATTGTTACTATTCGTAGTGATCATGGTGGGAAATTTCAAAACGAACTCTTCACATTATTTTGTGACAAAAAGGGAATGAAACATGAGTTCGCATGTTCTCGCACTTCCCAACAAATGGGGTTTTTGAAAGGAAGAATCGATCTCTTCAAGAAATGACTCGTACCATGCTTAGTGAAAAAGATTTACCTAAATCATTTTGGGCAGAGGCTGTCAATACAACATGCTATACCATAAACCAATTAATCATTAGAAAATATCTTGAGAAAACTCCATTTGAACTATATTATGGCAAAACTCCCAACCTAAGCTACTTTCGTGTCTTCGGATGCAAAGTATTCATTTTAAATACCCTTGATAACTTGGGGAAGTTTGATCGTAAAAGTGATGAAGGTGTTTTCCTAGGATATTCTCATAGTAGCAAAGCATATCGTGTATTCAACAAAAGAAGATGCACAATTCAGGAATCTATTGATATTATTTTTGATGAAACTAATTCCTACTCCAAAGAAATATTACATGCTGTTGATGATGATGAGACAGAGGTTCGTGTTGAAAAGAAACAAGTTATATTGAAGAAGAACCACAAGAAAATGATCAAAATCAAGTGGTGCTTCAAGACAAAGATGAACCCAAAAATCAAATCAATGAGATTCCTACACAACAAATTGATGCCATAGAAGATGAAAATATACAACATCAAGCTTCAACAAGTGAGAGACATCCCGCATGGAAAATCATGTCTAGTTATCCTCCATCTCTTATACGAAGTGATATGTTCAAAGGGGTAACTACTCACACTCAAGCTCAAAATTTTATGTGTTTTACCGCTTTCGTTTTCATACTTTAACCTAAGAACATTAAGGAGGCCTTGCAAGATAATGATTGGATCATTGCAATGCAAGAATAACTTAATCAATTCGATCGGAATCAAGTATGGAGACTTGTTCCTCGACCTCACAATAGGACTATACTTGGCACTAAGTGGGTGTTTAGGAACAAGTTAGACGAATCCGGTTGCATCACTATGAATAAGGTCCATCTTGTTGTACAAGGTTATAATCAACAAGAGGGTGTAGATTTTGATGAAACTTTTGCACCAGTTGCTAGGCTTGAAGCCATTCGTATTTTACGTGCCTTTGCTACATATATGGATTTTACTCTCTTTCAAATGGATGTTAAAAACGCATTTTTAAATGGATTTATCTCGGAAGAAGTTTATGTGGCACAACCACCGGGATTCACTGATCCCACACACCCAAACCATGTTTTTCGGCTAGATAAAGCTCTTTATGGTTTGAAGCAAGCCCCTCATGCTTGGTATGAATGACTGAGTTCGTTTCTTCTTCACGTAGGATTTTCTAAAGAAAAAGTAGACACTAAACTATTTATAAAGCATGTTTTTAAAGACATTTTAATCGTTCAAATTTATGTTGATGATATTATATTTGGATCCACTAATGAAAATCTTTGTAAGGAGTTTTCAAAGCAAATACAGGATGAGTTCGAAATGATTATGATGGGAGAACTAATGTACTTCCTTGGACTTCAAATACAACAAGGAAAGGATGGCATATTTACAAACCAATCCAAGTACGCAAAAGATCTTGTCAAGAAGTTCGGACTTGAAAATGCTAGTGCTTACAGAACTCTGATGGCCACTACCACTAAGCTATCCAAAGACGAATCTGGTAACAATGTTGATATTTCTACTTACAGAGGTATGATCGGTAGTTTACTTTATATGAATGCATCTCGTCCTGATATTATGTTTAGTGTCAGTTTATATTTACGTTTTCAATCGTGTCCCAAAAAGTCACATTTGGTTGTCGTTAAGTGTATCACTCGATATCTTAAAGGCACACCGAACACTGGTCTTTGGTACACGAAAAATAGAAAATTTTCTCTTGTAGGATACTCTTATGCAGATTATGCCGGGAGCTTGACAGATAGAAAGAGCACTAGTGGTACATGTCACTTCTTGGGTGACTGCCTTGTCTCGTGGGCATCCAAGAAGCAAAATTATGTTACTCTCTCTACTACCGAATCTGAGTACATTGTGGCAGGAGCATGTTGTGCGCAGGTATTATGGATGAAACATACTCTCGAGGATTACAAGGTATTCTTTGATCATATTCCAATAAAATGTGACAACACTAGCACTATTCATATGACCAAAAATTCTGACCAACACAGTCGCACGAAACACATTGATATTAGGTATCATTTCATTAAAGATCACTTTCAAAAGGGAGATATTTTACTTGAGTATATTTCTACTGAATCGCAACTTGCCGATATTTTTACAAAATCTTTAGACGAAAAACATTTTTACTTCTTGAGAGGAGCACTAAATATTATTGATCTTTCTACCTAAACATTTTTTTTGGTCGGTCGACTGTACGGTCAACCAGCATGCTCTCAGTTTCTTGATTACTTTTCGTCTCAATTAACTTTTTCTTATTGCGGTCGACCCGACGGTCGACCGGTTCGCTCTCTGTGGGTTCTGTTGGTTTTGCAGTCGACCGGTATGCTCTCTGGAAATTTTTTGAAAAACCGCAGAGTACGGTCGACCGAGCGGTCGAACGGTTCTCTCTCTGGCCTATTTTTTCGGTCTTATAAAATTATTGTTACTCTCTCAAAATTTTGTTGCTTTCATGTGTATTGGGGAGAATCTCGAATCTATGATATCATAAAATGTTACATTTTTTTTACAAGATTGTATTCATTGTAATATCATAAAATGTTTTCTCTTTGGTGTTTTCATTGATAATTTATTCTATGAACTTTCCAAGGCTTATTTTCCTTATGTCTTCTCCATTAATCCCCTTTTGGTGTGTTCCAAAAGGGGGAGAATTATTGAATGTTTTCAATATGTTTTCTCATTATTTATATGAAAATCTGTATTACATGATGTGCTAAATTAGGGGGAGTATTCATATGTTGTGTTTTAAAATTTCAAACATTCATGCATGTTTTGTTCACACCAAAAGGGGGAGATTGTTGACTCCTACTTTGGTGTGCACAAAACGTTCTCACTAATACTAATAAATTTGAATTTAGTGTGTCAGATTTTCAGGATCAAATAATATCAAAAAGAGATCCAAGAGAGATTCACAAATATACAAATAAGGAAAGCAACAAAGAATAATGGCAAACATAAGCAAAAGAGGAAGATATTCAAAAAGAATTCTTGATTAATTGGTCCACAAGCAAAAGAGAAAGATATCAAGATCTGAATTTTTCTTTCTATTTCGTGAGATTATAATTGTATAAGATTGATTAAAGAGGGATTAGTTTATGGTAAGAAAACATGGTGGATTCGGAATACAGCGCATAACCGGTCGACCGCACTTCGTGACCGGTCCACTGCATCGCAGTCGACCGCAACCATGAGTTGTTTGAGAAGCAATCGACCTTTCACCTCTCTACTTTATGTCAGAGAGCTGAACGATCGACCGCACCAATATGACGGTCGACCGCACATTGCGCTGTGTATATTCTTGGAAAGTATCGTTTCCATTTTTGGGTTGATACTCTTCCCCGTATATTAATATTGACGAATCCACTGTGCCTTCTTCACCTAATTACTTCTGATAAAATTCTTGAGAACTAATCCTTCAGTAAATCAATCCGAGTGTGAGAATTTATTTGGTTGTATTCTTAACGACTTGAGGTTCTCTTTTCATTTCTTTTCCACTTCGGTGAGATTGACGGGACTTGGATTAGAAGTCCTGTGGGTGTAATATGTCTCTCGGCCTGAATCCGAGAATCATTGTATAAGGATTTTGAGTATAGTGGAACGCTTGTGGCGGAGAATTGCTACAAGTAGGTGGTGTGGACGTAGATCTGGAGGTCGAACCACGTTATATCGATGCGTCATCTGTGTTTGCTTTTCTTATCACTCTTGCATTTACTTTACTTTATTTTATTTTTTTTTAATTCCGCACGATCATCCTATTCACCCCCCAGGGTGATTTACAAAATCCCCCCACCCAAAACAACTCCTTTATTTATTTAATTATTCCTCTCTCTCTCTCTCACTCTCTCTCCTATTCAAAAAATTAAGAAAATAAAATTTTTTATAATTTTAAAAAAATAAAAAAACTTAAAAACTTAATAACTAAAAAAATTAAAAAATTAAAAACTTTAAAAATAATTCAAAAATATCAAAAATATCAAAAACTTATAAAAAAATTAACATTTAAAAAAAATTTTAAATTAAAAACTTTTAAAAATTTCAAAAAATTAAAAATAAATAAAAAAAATTAAAATTTAAAATTTTGAAATTTTGAAAATTTGAAAATATCAAAGCCAATTCAAATCCAAATCCAATATCGAACCCAAATCAAGAGGTCGTAGCCGATATCTGATCCGCTGCTGATTCTGTGTCGGTGACTCCTCTCCACCAAATTGAGCGTGAATATCAAGCTACTCTGTATCGGCGATTCTCCTCCACCAAATCGAGAGCCTCTATATGCGATGTGACGACTCTAATTTCATCTCATTAACCGAATTATCATTCTAATTTTTAATTTTGTGTGTGCAGGGGATTACTCAGTTTTTTACTGACTCGAATTTTGTCTGTGTATGGAATCTAAGTTCGGAGATGTATGATTGTTTTATTTTTTGGTTTAAAATTTTTTAATTAAGTAATTTATTTGATGAGTTTTTCTATTAGTTTTGATTTAAGGTGTACACAAGTAAGAGATGGATTATTTGGTGGCCTCAATTTGGGCTTCCAAACCATAGCAGGACAGGTAAGCTGACCAACAACCTAAAATAACTTGGCAAATATGCAACATTAATTTCTTTACTATAAGTGAAAATACTATCGTGAAGTATTCCCTTCACTGGTTATTAGAAACCATGGATAATATAACATATAAGAACTTTTAGTGTATGTTTGGATATATGGGATTTGGATGACTAGAGTTTACTAGTGAAGGGTGCAAACTCTCTACTCAAGAAAGACAGCTAAAGTAAATTTGTTATTTAGTTTTGATTTTTTTTATAAAGGTGCAATTAGGAGACAAAGTGGAGATAAAAGAAATGATTAGCTTGGATTAGAGTTTTGAGAACTTCATGTATTTCATTTTGGTTGAAATAATAATAAGAGGTATTTTAGTTGCAAACTGAGTCTCAGACAAACAAATGTTTAGATTATTAGTATTGTAGATATCTTCACACACACATTTGCGTTACCATTGTATTTAGACATGCTTATGGGATTAGAGTAAGCTCTATAAAACCTATATGATAGTGTCCTTGCAAAACGATTACAAGCATCTAAAAGTAATGCTGAAGTTAAAAAAAATACTATGCAGTGTTTCTAACAAACTATATGTATTCCAGGTAAATTCAGGCTAATGATCAAGAAGGCGATGGTTGAGCTTAAAGGTAGATATACTGCTTCCTCATATAATATATTTGTTATTTCAATTAATTTGCTGGAACTCCAAAACTATTTTATAAATTCAAATCAGGTGCACCGTTTCGAAGACGTGCCGTAGGCACGTGTCAACGGGCAAACCTACTTAATCCATATATTATCATTAAGTGGAACAGTCACATCATTGATTTGGAAGTAATCTTGTACTTAAATATCTCATGACATGTGCATCTTAATTACAATTACAAGCTTATTTAGGGGTACTTTGTTTGGGTGAAAAGCTACAGTAGAAAAACAAATTTGGTAGAAGTACATTATTTACAGCTTTGTTCTAAAATAAAATAGCTTGAATTTGAATTCTTATAAGGATTACTGTAGCCAATTTAATCTATTTTGTTTTCCTTCCAAAATGAGAGAAATAAATAGGAGTAACACTATTCTTGACCTCTCTCCTCTCTCTCCATATTACCTATATAATAAAATACAAAGAAAACTATTAAGTGGCTCTCATTCAATAGGATTGAAATCAATTGTCCAGATCTAACCTCACAAAATATATTTCCCGCTCAAAAGTTCCCCCCCCCCCCCCCCCCCAAACTCAAATTCAAATTCCCCAAATCAATTGTTTATCTCTCTCTCTCTCTCTCTCTCATTCTTTCTCTATTTACTCAGAAATTTATATTTTTAGATTTCAAGTTTGTAAATTTTCAGATTTTTTATGCATTTTTTTTATTGCTAATATTACATTGAAAATAACAAATCCCTCATCAACTGCTAAATTTCATCATTTTCTACACCCAAAGTTTTAAGAAGTTGGATTTTACACCTCTATTCATAATTATTTTTCAACATATACTAATGGAAACATGGAATTTTATTTACAACTAATTATTGTTTAACTATTCAAACTTGAGCTACATAATTGTTGTTTTACTGTTTACAAAACTTTCATATGTTGTATCGTTCCGAAGACGTGCCGTAGGAACGTGCCTACGACCAAATCTAGTAATTAAATAAATCTGAATTAAAACAAATATTAATTGATCCCATTGAGGTAAAGTGATATAAGTCTATATCAAACTTCAGTACGGATTTATATATTTTCTTTCTATTATGAGAATAACCTTCGTTTAGTAGTTTCAAATTTTAATGAAAACTTGGAATGTATATATATATATATGAACGCCCGAAGGCCTAGTGCACATGCCGTGTGCACTAGAGGTAGTGCACAACCGAAGCTTTCCCATATATATATATATATATATATATATATATATATATATATATATGAGGAGTGATCCAATGAGAAACACTCTTAAATGAGAAAATGAGAAACATTGATTTTGACCATTGGATATGAGGGGAAATAGATGAATGACTCTAATTCATTTGGATTAATTAATTGAAAATCCGGTTTTTTTTCTACACATCTATTAAAAAAAAACCAAAAAAAAAAAACAGCAAAAACCCAAACATCATTTCTGATATCTTATACACACAAAAAAAACCCAAATTAAAAAAACATCTCAGTTTTTTCCCTAACCCTAACTTTCGTTAATTCTCAATCTATTTCGCACGCTAGTCCGTACGCCGTAGCCGCTGCGCCGCATCTGCGCTACCACCGTAGTCGCCGCGTCCGCCGTCGCCATCTCCAGCCGCAGCACCCCCGACCCATCAGATCCTTCTACTCATGTTTGGGTCGTTTGATTATATTGAGGTATATAACCCTGGTTTTGCTATTTGATTCAAAAAAATGTTTATAACCATGTATTTGTTGATGGAAAACCTTTCATTCATAAAGTTTTGAGCACAACTGCTAAGTATTTGATAAGAGTTTAGTATGTATGTGATGTATGTGACTAATTATCAAATTTAGCTAAGGATCTCGCCATGTTAAGTAATTAAGTATTTTGAATCAACATCAAGCATAGGACATCAGAACTTCACTAACAATTGCTGGTGATTATGATTAGGTTGAAGAAGACATGGACTTGATCCAACATATAAAGAATTTCTTCAATGATCGCCCATATACGTTTAGGATTAGATTAGATTTATGAATGTAAGATTAGATATATCACAGTCCATCTCCTGAGTTATATTTCTTATTACAGATGGATAAGGCTTCTATTTTAGATGACACAATTGAATATATAAAGCAGCTGAAAAGAAGAATACGAGAAGCATACAAGTAAAGCATATTTTCATTTTATGACAGCCAAAATTCTCTATTCCTACAATATACAGAATTAGCATTAAGATTGAAGCAGATCCTACTTCAGTTATTACATGGAAGTCAAGATTTACATTCACATAACTTGAATTTTAATATTTTCTTTGTAATGTTTGTCTGTGTAGCTCCTTCTTTGGATATGCAACTACAACACATTCTCATCGTGGCTGTCATCATGCTCATCCAGAACTTCATCAGTCAAAATGTATCCACCCCGCAGCCCAGACCAATTAGGGCAAAGATTGAAGATACAAACCAAGAAATCTCTGAAGGTGAAAGAAGCCAGGAATATCGACCTGGAAACAAGGAAGATCGAGTGCGTGACATCTTATTGTTGGGATTTTGTTTCTTAATGGGAAGTGACTATTACATATATCATTGTAAAGAATCTGGTTACTGATACAGGATGTTTTGTACGTTTTAGAATATTTTTTTTTGTTTTAACCTTCTTTTTGTAATTTCAATTCATACTTATCGTGCAACTCACGTGTGTAACCAATGGATTTATTTTCCGGTGGCTTCTCTTCAATCAGAATTGTTAGTTTGGTCTAGTATCTGTTATTATCGTATGATCTGATGCAAGCTCTATAAATAAGCATTCCAATATTTGAAAAATAGTTTTATGCTTCAAACTGTTCTATCCATTCTACTCCATTGAAAGCATTTCAAGTAGTTGTTAAATTCAAATAGAGCCACCAAATGTGAAATGTTTTGAGCATGTTATATGGAATGCCATGGTCAATAAACCCTGTTATGTTGTAAAGCCTTTTGGAATTCTTTCTATCCTGAAAGAGAAATGTGCAGAAATAGATTCAAGCTCTAATTTATGCACTTGCATATCTTCATCTTCACCTATGTGAGTTTAATCTCCATCCATGTAATTTTTATCCCCATCAATGTTATTCTCAGAACCAATATTATCAATTTCAGTACCAGCGACATCGTTTTCAGCTCCAGTAAGATCATTTTCAACTCTAGTATAATCAATTTCAACTCCAGTAAAATCATTTTCAACTACCTCCATGAAACCCTCAGCAAAATTTTCCTCTGCTGAAGCCATTGTCAAGCAACTGAAGTTTAAATGAAATAGTGTCAGATGGTTATACAAAAAGGTTACAAAGAAAGTTAAGGATGGCAAGACAAAAATTAAGAGGAGAATTAATAGAAAATGCATATAGAACTGCTAAAAAGCAGAATGGAACGAGTAAACATTGTCTCCAAAAGGTAATCTGTTTAGACAGAAAAATCTTTCATCTGTTAAGACTACTTTAATTATTAAAAGATATGCCACCAGACTCATTAAAATAACTATTCATCCTGACTCTGCAAGAAGCACTACGATAACATTACAGGTCTATTGGTATTTATTGAGGCATATCGATAGCTAAAGTGTAGGCTACTAAAAACTGGAATGACATTTCCAATTCACTCAATCAGGAATGACTTTGTTCTCACTTCAATGCCAGTGTTATCTACGCAAATAAATTATGTCCAAATGTTTATAACCACCACAAGAATCAGCATGCAACGATTATTTCCAAATGTTTTCAATTCAATTCAAATTCCAATGACAAAATAAAATTCACTAATTTATGTGGGTCAAGCCAAACAAATTTTCAATTTTATTTATTTTAAGTACTAAATAATCTTTTAAAGGGTTTTCAGCAATAATCTAATTTTATTTACAGAACAAAGTGGATTTCTGTAAAATTAGAACACTAGGCTGATTAAAGTAATATTCATTCGCAAACTGCATATGCAAAATAAGTTGCTCCAAATAATTTTTTAGAATTATAAGGTTTCAGATATAGATAACCAAATAAACCTCTAAGACTAGACTGATAAAAGAGGTTTCAGATATAGATTCACACACAAGCAACAATCCCGATACAATGAGCAAAATCCTGATACGCTCAGCTAAATGATTCTGCTTCCAGATTTATACAACCAACAATCCTTATACACTGACCAAAATAATTTTGCTTCCAGATTCACACACATTCATCAAAAGAAGAAAATGAAAAAGAACTTGCCACTTCACATGCAAACCAAATGAACTCAAAGCTCAGGAGGCAACAACAGATGCATTGATTTGGTATTTCAAGATCCTATCTACACAACTTTGCAGATGAAACCAATGTACCCAAGAAGCAACAGACAGTTACAATCGAAATTCAACACAAAAATGACAAAACAAGGAATATAACTGTTCAAACAAAGAAAACGAACAGATATTTCTGTTTGGTAATTCCAGATTCAAAGGAACTATACAACTCCGCAAACAAACAAACAAACAAACTAAAAAAGCAACGGATAATCCCATTCCAGTTTCCAAATCCAGCAAAGAATAAGCTGACAATTAGAGCTATTAGAAGTTCGAACTGTTGTGCGCGAATACGAATCAAACCAACAAGAATCAATGCGGAATACAAAGAGAGAACCAGCGAGAAAACACAAAACAAACCAATCACAAGAGGACGCACAGATTTAATGTGGTTCGGCAAAATACATGCCTACATCCACGGGGCGGTTGGGGTTTCTTCTTCTTCAAATTATCACCAATGGGCGAAAACAAACCCTTACAAATAATGACGGCTGCAAAACCGAAATAGGGATCTCTAATTTTCGTCACTTATTACAAAACCCTAACAAGTGTATTTATAGGGAAACTATTGGGCCTTTTCGAATTGGGCCTGATCTAGTTCAAAATCTCGTCGACAGTCGACTGGTCGACTTACCAGTCGACTGGCAATCCATCTGGCAGTCGACTGATCCTCTGCTGCTGCTTGTATCTTTAGCCTTCGAAAACTCTATGGACAGTCGCCTGATCCTTCTATCAGTCGACTTATGCTGTAACTTTCTTTTGCTGCAGATACTCCAAAACAATCTGAACCAGAATCGAGCCATTATCCTACAATCTCCACCTTGGCGAGATCTTCCACCAACCAACAATCTCCACCTTGGCAAGATCTTCCAAGTAGCCCAAGCAATCTCCACAAATACTCCAAATGCTCATCATCAAATGTAACAACAAATCCAAACTCCACCTTAGTATGATATCACATACTAGGCGAACAAATAGCGAAGCACTATTCCAACCCCCCATTCCAAATCATCAAACATGCAAAATATTAGCCAGGTTCATGCAATGCTTGAACTTGGCTGCCCCAACAACTTTGGTCAACATATCAGCAGGATTATCAGCTGTCCCAATCTTCACCAAATGAATATCGCCATCCTTTATCAAATCACGCACAAAATGATAACGGACATCAATATGTTTGGTCCTCGAATGATGAACTTGGTTCTTCGCTAAATGAATAGCACTCTGACTGTCACAGTGTACCTCCACCTTCTCCCGATGAATCCCCAAGCTCTTCAAAAGTCCATGTATCCAAATGGCTTCCTTCATGGCCTCAGCAACCGCCATGTACTCAGCCTCAGTAGTAGATAACGCTACAGTGGACTGCAAATTTGACCTCCAACTTATAGGTGCTCTAGCCATCGTAAACAAATAGCCTGTAGTAGACCGCCTCTTATCTAGATCACCTGCATAGTCTGAATCAACATATCCAACTAATAACCTGCTAATATTATCATCCCTTTCAAATTTCAAACCCACATCTGTGGTGCCACTTATGTACCTTAGAATCCATTTAGCTGCTTGCCAATGCTCTTTGCCTGGATTATGCATATATCGACTAACCATACTCACCGCCTGAGAGATGTCTGGTCGAGTACAAATCATGGCATACATCAAACTGCCAACCACACTAGTGTAAGGTACATTTGCCATATACTGTCTCTCTTCATCTGTACTTGGAGACTGAGAAGCACTAATTCTGAAATGAGGAGCTAAGGGTGTACTGACTGGCTTAGTTTTCTCATCTATACCGAACCGTTTCAGCACCTTCAAAAGATATTGCTTCTGAGTCAAACTCACTATGCCCTTTGCCCTGTCTCTAGCTATCTCCATCCCAAGTATCTTCTTGGCTTCACCAAGATCCTTCATCTCGAATTCAGAACTCAACTGATTCTTCAAATTTTGAATCTCCTTAGCATTCTTAGAGGCAATCAACATGTCATCCACATATAATAACAGATATATGAAAGAGCCATCCTGCAACTTCCTGAAGTAAACACAATGATCAAACTCACTTCTGGAATATCTCTGCACCTTCATAAACTGATCAAACCTCAAATACCACTGCCTTGGAGATTGCTTCAACCCATAGAGAGACTTCTTCAACCTACAAACACAATTTTCCTTCCCAGCTGTCTTGAACCCATCTGGCTGCAACATATAAATTTCTTCATCTAGTTCCCCATGTAAGAACGCAGTCTTCACATCCATCTGTGTCAATTCAAGATCAAACTGTGCTACCAATGCCAACAAAATCCGAATAGAAGGATGCTTCACAACTGGAGAGAACACTTCATTATAGTCAATTCCTTCCTGTTGAGCATACCCCTTTGCAACTAGTCTAGCCTTGAACCGAACACTGCCTTTTGGACCTTCTTTCTTCGTATACACCCACTTGCAACCAATTGCTTTCTTCCCCTTTGGTAGTTGCACTAAATCCCAAGTCTTATTCTTATGAAGAGAGTTCATCTCTTCATCCATAGCAACTTTCCAACCTGCAATTTCTGAACTTCTAGTGGCTTCTTTGAAGTTGGAGGGAACTTCATCATCCACAATGGGAAGAGCAAATGCAACTGTGTCTGTAAAACGAGACGGTCGTTTGATATCTCTTCTTTGCCTTCTTACTGCAATCGATTCTTCCTGCTGGATAGGAACTTCTTCATCATTCTCAGTATCAACCACATCATCTTCATCTTGGACAGGAACAGGATTTTCAACTGACAAATTTTCTAACTCCACCTGTTGAAAAACTCTCCTACCAGTCGACTGGTTATTGCCACCAGTCGACTGTCCCGAGCTCCCACAATTCTGCTGTTTTGGACCATCAGTCGACTGCTCCTGTTCATCAGTCGACTGTCCCGAACTTCTTCTACTCAACTGTTGAAGAACTGTCCCACTCTTCTGCTGCTCACCAGTCGACTGTCCTCTACCATCAGTCGACTGTCCCGAGCTGATCATGCTGGTCTCATCAAAAGTGACATCTCTGCTGATTACTAACTTCTTCTGTTCTGGACACCACAACCTGTAACCTTTGACACCAGTACTAAAACCAACAAATATAGCCTTCTTGGCTCTTGCATCAAGTTTAGTTTCAGTTACATGAAAATAAGCAGGACAACCAAATATATGCAAAAAACTATAATCAGATGCAGGTTTACCGCTCCATACCTCAATAGGCGTTTTGCCTTCAAGTGCTGCTGATGGTAAACGGTTGACGATGTGGCTTGCATATATAACAGCTTCTGCCCAAAATGTCTTCTTCAACCCAGACTGTGCTAACATACATCTCACCTTCTCAAGTAAGGTTCTGTTCATCCTTTCTGCAACCCCATTTTGCTGTGGAGTCTTCCTAACTGTGAAGTGCCTCTGGATCCCTTCATCTTCACACAACTTCAGAAACGGATCGTTCTTGTATTCCCCTCCATTATCTGACCTCAGAACCTTAATCTTCCTACCAGTCTGATTTTCAACTTTCTTCTTCCAACTTGTGAACAATGTCAAAACTTCATCTTTGTGCTTCATGGTATATACCCAAACTCGTCTGGAGTAATCATCAACAAAAGTAACAAACCAGTGTCTACCACTCATAGAAGGTGTCTGAGTAGGGCCCCAAACATCTGTGTGCACATAATCGAGGATACCCTTTGTCTGATGTACAGCTGTACCAAATTTCACCCTAGTTTGCTTACCCAAAACACAATGTTCACAAAATTCCAACTTGCACCCTTTAGCATCTTTAAGCAACCCTTGCTTCACAAGCCCCTGCAAGGCCTTTTCTCCTGCATGCCCGAGTCGCATATGCCACAACCTAGTAGAGTCGGGAACAACCTGTTTAGGCTTCTCAGTTACACTGGCAGCCTGACCCAAATATGTTTTTCCCTGCAAGAAAAACAAGTTCCTCTTTCTTTGCCCTTTCATCACCACGAGTGATCCGCTAGTCACCTTCAGAATGCCACCTTCACTAGCAAATTTCAAACCACTGGCCTCCAAAGCACCTAGTGAAATCAGATTCTTTTTCAAATCTGGAACATACCATACATCTGAAAGCTCCCTAATAAGACCATCATGCATTAGCAATTCAATTTTCCCGATTCCTACCTTCTTACAAGGTGCATCATTTCCCATCAAAACTACACCACCATCCATATACTCCAAAGAAGTAAACCACTCCTTTTTCCAAGACATATGATAGGAGGCTGCTGTATCAAGAAACCATACTTCTTGATAAAGTGAGGGACTAGAAGCAAGTGCAAAAGAAACATCCTCGCCACTTTCTAAATTATCAACAGTCACATTTGCAGTCGAATTTCCCTTATTTCGTAGCTTTGGACAATCCTTTTTCCAATGCCCCCTTTCATGACAGAAAGCACATTCATCTTTGGCTGGTATTTTCCTGTCCTTCGAAACTCCTCTCGATTTGGAACGAGATTTGTTTCCCTTTTTCCCAGATTTGGACTCAGATCTAGTCTCAGTCCTGCCCCTTACAATCAAAGCTTCAGAAGTTTCTCTATCAACCATCTTATCCCTTCTCCTAGTTTCATTATTCAACAAGGCATTTGCAACATCTTCATATTTCACAGTATCTTTTCCATATAATAAAGTAGTTGCTAAATGATCATAACTTTCAGGTAATGAATTCAACAGAATTAGGGCTTTATCTTCATCCTTAATTTGCTCATCCAAATTTAACAAATCAGCCAATAATTTATTAAATGATTCAACATGAGCATTCATAGACATACCTTCCGTATAGGTGAAGCGAAAAAGTCTCTTCTTCAAATACAGCCGATTCTCCAAACTTTTCCTCATGTATTTGTCTTCGAGTTTCTTCCACAACACCGCAGCAATGGTATCCCTCATCAAATCGTACTTCTGAGCCTTCTCAATAAAGAGCCGAATAGTCCCACACGCAACTCGATTCAACTTCTTCCAATCTGCTTCGGACATATCCTTAGGTTTTTCAACTTCCAAAGCAACATCTTGTTCTTGTTGAACAAGAACATCCAAAACCTCACATTGCCACATCCCGAAATTGTTTGTCCCATCAAATTTTTCAACTTCAAATTTTGCGTTGTGAATCGTTGTTCTTGATGAACTTGATCCCACAACCTCCTTGGTTGCATCTGCATCACCCGCCATCTCCCTCTAGGTCGAACCAACAGCTCTGATACCACTTGTTGTGCGCGAATACGAATCAAACCAACAAGAATCAATGCGGAATACAAAGAGAGAACCAGCGAGAAAACACAAAACAAACCAATCACAAGAGGACGCACAGATTTAATGTGGTTCGGCAAAATACATGCCTACATCCACGGGGCGGTTGGGGTTTCTTCTTCTTCAAATTATCACCAATGGGCGAAAACAAACCCTTACAAATAATGACGGCTGCAAAACCGAAATAGGGATCTCTAATTTTCGTCACTTATTACAAAACCCTAACAAGTGTATTTATAGGGAAACTATTGGGCCTTTTCGAATTGGGCCTGATCTAGTTCAAAATCTCGTCGACAGTCGACTGGTCGACTTACCAGTCGACTGGCAATCCATCTGGCAGTCGACCGATCAGTCGACTGATCCTCTGCTGCTGCTTGTATCTTTAGCCTTCGAAAACTCTATGGACAGTCGCCTGATCCTTCTATCAGTCGACTTATGCTGTAACTTTTTTTTGCTGCAGATACTCCAAAACAATCTGAACCAGAATCGAGCCATTATCCTACACGAACAACAACATCAGCAACGCAGATCAACAAAAAAATGCTTAGTGAAGAAAGTGTTTCCATCAGAGCTCCATTTCAGGCTTATACAGTACACAACCTGGAACATACAAAACAGAGGAATGTTAAATAAAGATGATCAAAATATAAAACAACCGAAAACATCAAAGATTGACGAGAAAGAGAAACACAAAACTAAAGATAAACGTGAATGTTACATAAAATTAAGGCACGAGCAATACCACAAAGGAAATTGCTAAATTGCAACATAACATAAATTGCTAAATTAATTCATGTAGTTATCTTACCAAAGAAAATCAAATTTACGATTCCTTCTTTTCTGGACAGTTTCGACTATCATGGTCGACATACTTGTTGCATGTTCTACAAAGTCTAAGATTCTTTTCTTGTTGTTCCATGGCCTTCTCTTTCCCTCCTTTTAATCTTTTCCCACTTCCCTTCGTCTTTGAAATATCCGGTATGCAAACATTGTCATTATTTGAAGTTGTTGGAAGATTCCCCTCAGTGAAATGTTTCTCTTTCTTATGATTCAAATTTGCACCCAGATTTTCTTTCATTCTTAGTAATTCATCTCTAAGATTTTTACCTCTTTCCATAGCAAGTAAAAAGCTCTCATTTGAATAGCCAGCAAGATGCATGCACTCTGAAAGCAAATCCCACAATGATGATAAGTTAATTCCAGTTATGTTACTTGAAGTTCCACATAACTCATTTCCTTCAACATCGAATATTTGAGCAATTGTTGCAAGTTTAGTCCACTTCCTTACAATATAGTGAGTAGACAACTCATCCACAAATTCATTTTTTAGCACAGCAAGAATATGCCGACAAGGAAGTCCCTCTCCCTCAAACATTTTACAATCACAATATGCCACCTTAGTAGCTTGAAGATAAAAAACTTCTCTTGATCTGAGTTTCTTATTCTCCTTATTTTCTTGAACAATGTAAAAATACACATCTTCTACCTCATCGAATTTTTTTGTAGCACAATTGACACAACTCTTAAGCAACTCATCTTGAAATAGATGAAAGTTAGCGCGTGTGTATATCTCACTCATTTGTTTCTCCAATGAATTCTTTATTTTCATCTTTGGCCTGGTATAAATTGTATCATGATCAGCCTTCAATTCATTATGTCGTTGGTGCTCCAAAGCCCTCTCGAATCGTGTATGGAATTCCACTAAACTATTCCTCTGGCTAACAAAGTGACTAAAAAAAGAATTCATACTTTCGCTGCGCTGTGTTGTCCTCATTCCAGCTAAAAAAGTATCCTTGAAAAATGCTGGTATCCATAGTTCACTTAAGTTATGCATCATTTTCAGCCACATATTGTTCCCTAAATGATAAGTTGTTATAACTTCATTCCACCGCATTTCGAACTCCTCAATAGTTTCAGAAGAATAAACACAAGATTTAAAATCTTCATGAAATTTTTTGTTAGAGGCCAACTCAGATCCAACCTTTCCCGGCATCATGCAGTGACTCATCTGTATTAATAAGTATGTAGCCATCGTCTTCTGAGCTTTCATGCAACTTACAAAAGACTCTATAATCTTCAAAATATTCACACTCCATCATTATTTCTTTTATTGAACTCATGTCGAATTCATCCGGACGCACTTTCTCGAGACGAGCGCAAGAACCATTTACATATTGCTTAGGTGGACCTAGATCAAAGTTACCACCTAGATAAATCTCTACAGGAAAGAGGTTATCACTGATACTCAAGAATACCTGAAATTTAAAAAATCACACTATTGTTAACTGTGTAAAATTTATTACTCGTTTTTGAATTTAGCAAAGTTTTCAAATAGTTTTGAATTATTTAAGAATATAATCTAACTAAAGTACAGCTAACCAAACATGACTCTAGTTGCCTCTTCTGGCAAGTCAAAACACATACATATGTTAGCTTTTAGTAAACTATATTTCATACATATGTTAGTGAGATAACTTTAATTTTTCTCATATACAAGGGGTGAAAATCTGTGGTGTATGGGTTCACATAAGCAGAGCAATCTGTACAAGGGGTGAAAAATTAAAAACAAACATGAATGTCAATTAAACATACCTTTCAAGAGCAGAGCAATCTGTAGAAGAAAACTGAAACACTCTGTTTCGGAAGGAAACAGAGGAAGGGAGGACTATGCGGTTGGTTGATTGAAGACGACGAGGATGCAGTGGCGGTCGAAGTCGACGATGAGGAGGAGAAGCGGGATGGGTTTCGGTTGGATTTTGGCGCCAAATCTTCAACGACAGAATTACGGAGGAAGAAGTGCAGAGGAGAGAATGAGCGGGGTGACGGCGGGATGGAGAAGGAGTGGGCGGACGCGGCGGCTGGAGATGGCGACGGCGGACGCGGCGACTACGGTGGTAGCGCAGACGCGGCGCAGCGGCTACGGCGTACGGACTAGCGTGCGAAATAGATTGAGAATTAACGAAAGTTAGGGTTAGGGAAAAAACTGAGATGTTTTTTTAATTTGATTTTTTTTTGTGTGTATAAGATATCAGAAATGATGTTTGGATTTTTGCTGTTGTTTTTTTTTGGTTTTTTTTAATAGATGTGTAGAAAAAAAACCGGATTTTCAATTAATTAATCCAAATGAATTAGAGCCATTCATCTATTTCCCCTCATATCCAATGGTCAAAATCAATGTTTCTCATTTTCTCATTTAAGAGTGTTTCTCATTGGATCACTCCTCATATATATATATATATATATATATATAGAGAGAGAGAGAGAGAGAGAGAGAGAGAGAGAGAGAGAGAGAGAGAGAGAGAGAAAAATCAATGTTTCTCATTTTCTCATTTAAGAGTGTTTCTCATTGGATCACTCCTCATATATATATATATATATATATAGAGAGAGAGAGAGAGAGAGAGAGAGAGAGAGAGAGAGAGGTGACGATCGGATGTTCTTAAGATACATTCCCTCCCAAAATATATAAGATCTTAACTTACCATCTCTTTCAATTTGCATCAGCTAAAACAAACACTGCACCTAATGTACCTTCGAATAAACAAACACATACCTAATGAACCCTGGACTAAACACAGTCAGACTCTTCAAAATCAGTTAAAGTTGTGTGTACCTGAATGTTGCTATGAAACTATTGACAATCATTTGACACCTCATTGCTTTCTTTCTTTTCCTTTCTTTTCCTTTCTCACACATTCGACTCCAAATGTGCAATTTATAGCCCCCTTCATTTTCTCTTGAGGGTCATATTCTAGCCAACTTGATGCTCTTCCCATCTCCACTCACATTTTCTGAAAACCTTTGTGCCAAACTTTGCGGCTCTTTCTTACTATACTCATTCACATTTCTTTCTAGAGAAAAATTATTACAGGTCCCCTCATTTCACCTTGATATTTCATAAAGTCGTTTTCATGTTCAAGTAACCTTCTTCTTTGTGTACATCTTGGCATCCATCCAATATAGTAGAAATTTTGTCATGATAAATAGTACAATAAAAGTTAGAGCAAAGATAACTGTACTCTTGCTTTTTATTACAACCCATAACGCCAATCTCGACGTTTATAAAAACGGCAGGATAAACCGTAACGGCGTTTCTGGAAATGCCGCAGGAAATGCCACGAGAAACGCCGCTGTAGCAAGCATAGGACAGATATAGGGTAATGCAACCATAGACCATGTCTATCCCGACATTTTTTATTTAAAACGCTGGGATAATGCGTTTATTAAAAAAAGAAAAAAATTGTCTATCCTGGCGTTTTTAACCAAAAACATTGGGATAGTGTATTTTTTTATATAAAAAAATTATTTTTTAAAGGGATTTAATTAAAAAAAATTATATACCATACATGAAACAGAATCCCATAGAATTTAGTTCCTATATGATATTTCTTTCACCCAAATAGATTTAAAAAAAGATCATAACACTATCCAACTTCATTCAGGTAATTTAAAAGTTCCTTGAAAGAATTGTGAGCTTAATAGTGATGAAGCAAAGATGAACGTAAACCAAAAGCAATAGCAAATCCTTCATAAGAGAATTGTAACATATAATCAACATTTTAACAAATACATGAAAGCTAGAAATAGACATACAATAGTACATTAAAACTTGGAATGGGTTTGAATCATTTGTTGAGACAAAGAACTGCACCAACAATCTATAATATCTAAACATCATCTTATTTGTATGATATTATATATATCACACTCTCTGATAACTTATTATCACATAATGAGATATAGTATTAAGTAAATTATTGACTACAGCAGGAGCACAAGAACAAAACAGAGCATTGTTTTTTAGCCACAATTGCATAATAGTTTAATATATAATTGTATTAGTTACTATAAAAAATATGAAGAGATCTTAAACATACAACAATCAATTTTTGGCTGATCTAACAGAATAGAAAAGAACATATATATATATATAAGCTTTCTGGCTACAAAAAATAGGAGGTGTAATTTTATAATAATCCGTCCAGTATAGGTACCTTATCAAAGAAATAAGCAGGTTTCTTGTAGTCCTTCAAAAAGATCTCTTTTGGGGCATCCATCTATGATTCTTCAGTCGGTGATGGTAGGGGTTGAGTGGAAACATAATAAATCAACCGTGTGCTGGATGCCTTGTTCCTCTGGAATAAAATCATAAATTTACAATATCAAAATAAGGTCATTATATCCTCTAATTTTCTAAACGCACTCAACACATGGTTTTAATAAAAAAAAAACTCAACACATGGTACAAAATGCAAAGTTATTTAAGAAAAGAGCCAAGGCTATTTAGAGGAGAAGATGAAGCATATCGTGTGTGTCTGTTTGTTTATCAAGCATGCAATTTTAAGTAGGGATATTATGATTGGCACATAGCATCCGACTACAAAATGCAAAGTTATCAAGAAAAGAGCCAATGGCACTTAGAGGAAAATGCAAAGTGTATCGTGTGTGCCTGTTTGCGTATCAAGCATGCAACTATAAGAAGGGTTATTATGATGGACACATAGACCAGCTTCTTTCATTTCATATATGCAAACAATTAAGATAAACCTAACATACAGAACTCTTTGAAAATAGTAAAACTGTAACAATTTATATCGGACAAAATCAATTTTATGTCTATGATGTCAAGTCTAATGTCATCGATCATAAATTTATATTGCTTAGAAGAACTAACAAAACTAAATTTAAAGTCATTTGATCATAAATTTGTGCATTAATTTGTATAAGCATTGAAAGAAAACTACTGTATACAATTTGATGACAATTCAAAAATCCATCATAAAAAAATGATTCACACAAGATTCATGCCCAAAACTTTAAAAAGCAAACTTGTGCTAGAAAGAAAGCCTAGTAAGAAAAAAAAAAACATAGGCCATATCCATGAAACCAAATGGCTAGAGAAATTGTGCTAGAAAGAAAGCCGAGTAAGAATCCAGCATATAAGAAAATAATAGGTTCGGTAGATCAATTAAATAAGCGTAAAATATTTGGTGATCTTACTATATATCTGTGATAAATAGCACAAAATATACATGAAAAACACAAAGTCAATCAATGGGTACGTATTTGCTAAAACAGAATCTGACATTGATAGTCCATCTACTATTAGCTGATGAGAGAGTCGACTCGAGCCAGAAACCATAAGGGACTCACACCTCTCGACCTTGCTAGTTCAATGCTGTTTTTTCAGAACTACAAAATTTGGTATCTCAGTTGTCTGACACACTCAGTCACTATAACCACATCATTCTTTTCAATATAATATAACCAGTCGTAACTATAAATCTTGATCTTATTACACTTGCATAATAAATTTAAAATGGAAAAAAAGAATGAAACTCACCTGTTGCCCAAATTTGTTATTATAGCAATCCACGATAGCTTGTGAAGGCATACCAGTAGTTTGAAAACTAGATTCCCATTCAGTGTACTTATGCTCTGATAATGGTAAAATTGCAGCAAATCAGGGTAATAAAATTTCAGTACAGATCAAAAAGCTTCTACAATCAGATTAGCCATAATGGGTCTCTTTAACAGGTCCAGGATTCTCCAGGCTCCTCTTAAAGAGATGAGCCACTTTCAAGCCCGTTAAAAGTGACAGATTAGACCCACTAGGAGAGACATCCAACCCATGAGGGCTGTAAGTCAAATCGCTTATCACCAAACAAGAGAGTTTTATCTCTTAAGGGGAAGAATCAATAGGAGATAAAGAATTCATATTAATCTAACGGATTCATCTCAATCTCATAAACTGTTTCTCAGGCCTATAAATACTCTCCCCCTCCTCAGGTAGAAGGTAATCTGCAATTTCTCTCTTAAACTCTCTCTCTCATTCTGATTCTGACTTGAGCGTCAGAGGGTCTGTCACCGGGGCCATCCCCGGTGTTTTAGACTTTTTACAGGTCCATCAGCTGCGTCTTAGTTGCGTCTGCAACCGTCGGATTCAGCTCACAGTGTTTAATCAATAATTTAGATCCACTCTTAGGAGCTCTAACCACTTTTTATGGCAATGATCAAAGGTCAGATATTTAGTAGTTTCCATCAAATATAAGCACATTATCTATTTGCTCCCACACCAAAATATGTAGCAACTGATTGGCACCGTCTGTGGGAAACTATACAGATCAAACTAGGAGGCAGAGCAGTGGCCTCAAGCCGTCGCACCAACTCTCTTCTTCAACCAGCTCTTCCAATGGAGGACTCTTCCAATGGAGGACCCAATTCCTCCTCATCAACTGGATCTTCCCCACCAGTCCAGTCAAGCTCCCATCAATGAAGAGGCACCGAGAGGCTCCCGACAAAGCCGTCTGAACAACCCTCTTTGCACGACCGTATCTCAGTCCATAATGCTTCACCCGATTCAATGGCCTTGCGAGGTCCCCGAGGATCTAGAGATCTCTTCCAAATCATCAGTGCCAGACAATAAAGAACTAATCTACGAATCCATTTGGACGAGAGGCACACCCGAACTGAGGCCTCTCGCTCAGAATGTTAAGTAAACCAGAAAAGCAACTCTCCTCCAAGACAGAGATCAAGGCATTCCTCCTCTCAAAAGGGGGGGGGGCACTGCAGAAAGAAGTCTGACTCATGAGAGTTGAAAGCCTTTTGAGCGAAACAAAGAGAAAGATGCCCCAGTCACTAGGGCTGAACTGGAAAAGTTCAAGCTTGACTTCCTCCGAGCTATCCAAGGTAGTCAAGGCCAGGGTCAGCCTTCCAAAGAAGAATCCGGTGACTCAACTGGATCTGAGGGCGAGGACGACCAAGTCATTCTCCGTATTCGAGAGGTAGAAGATTTCTTAGAATAGATGAGGAATGAGGGGAAACGCTTCAGCAGGCCTACGGCCCAGTCGACCACCTTTCATTAAAACCATCTTTGATGCACTAATTCCAAAGAATTTCCGAGCTCCTCAATTCGAATCATACAATGGAGAATCAGACCCAAACGATATTGCGAGTTTCAAGACTCTCACGATGGTCTACAATGCCACCGATGTGCTTATGTGCCGAATGTTCCCCACAACGTTGAAAGGATCTGCAAGGGAATGGTCCTCCCGCCTCACTTCAGGGTCAATATTCTCATTCGACCAGCGCAAGGAGATCTTCATAGCATACTTCGTTACCAGTCATAAGGCTAAAATTACAAGTGACTCCCTGTTGGAACTAAAGCAAAAGGAAGAGGAATCGCTGAAAGACTTCGTTAAACGCTTCACAGCCGAAACAAGGCCGATCTCTTCCCTGGACTCATCAGTGACGGCTGTAGCTTTCCGCCATAATGTCATTCATAAAGAACTAAAAGTCTCCTTAGCGAAGAAGCCTCCCAAAGACTTCATTAAGCTCCTAGAAAGGAGTGACAAATATACCAGAGTTGAGGATTCTTTTTATCCTCAAGGCAAGAACGATTCACCTATCGGGAACAAATAGACGAATGAAAGTGAGGAAGGACCCGAAAAGTTTCAGAAAGATGGCACAGGTTAACGCCATCCCCCTCCAGCACCACGCTTTGACAAGTTCACTCTTCTTAACGCAAGCGTATCAGCCATCCTCATGAAAGTTGAGAATGATGGAATAATCCGCCCTTCCCCCAAGAGACAAGAGCAAGTGGAGCGCATTTCATAGAGACCATGGACACAATACTGATAACTACCGAGCCCTCAAAGAAGAATTTGTAGGTCTGATTCGATGGGGCTATCTCTCTCAATTTGTCCTACAAAATAACAATGCCGAAACTCTTCTGGCACGGGGGGCTAATAAGCATCAAGAGAGCCCCCCGAATCACGAGACATAGAACATATGACCATTCTCCACTCCATTCATGGAGGCCCGATGCGGGAGATTCCAACTCCTCCTACAAAGACTTTGTCAAGAAAGTCAACTCAGTATATAACATCCGACCTGCAAAGAGCACTGCTCAATATCTTTCTCCAACAAGGACTTAGAAGGTGTCCGAACACCTCATTGCGATGCAGTGGTCATAAACCTTTGCATGGTAAATCATGAGATATGCCGCATCATGGTGGACAATGACAGCTCAGTAAACATCCTTTTCATAAATACTTTCAATGTCCTCAAGATCTCTTGGGACTGCCTCAAGCCAGCCGGCTATATACTCCACAGATTCTGCATTGTTCTCGTTCAGGTAGAAGGAATTGTCACACTCGATGTGACAGCAGGAAAAGCCCCTGCTATTCGAACGAAAGCACTAAAATTTATGGTAGGCGATGTCAAAGCCACATACATCGCAATATTCGGTTGTCCCAACCAAGTGCCTTCCATGCAATTGCTTCCGCCTTCAAATAGGAATGAAGTTCCCAACAACATCAGACGTATGCCAAGTTGTAGGAGCCAATAGGCAGCACGAGCATGTTACACCGCTACAATGGGGGCTCAATTTCCCCCCTCGATGCCATAGAGCTACCACTAGAAAACAATCGCAATAACTCCAAGCTGTAAACAAACTTGAAGCCACTGCCATAGAAAATCCTGCCAAGAGCTTCCAAACCTGCCAAATCATCTCCCACCAGGTCTAACTTCGTTCTTATCAGAATACTGTAATAGACTTGAATCCATCGCCCGAAGCGGTTCCACTCATTCAACTGTTGATACACCGGGATGGATTCGAGGAAACAAATAAGCAAACCTGTTGACTTTCACCGGCATTTGACTAGTTTCTCGCCGCTGTCGTGAACCTGCAAAAAGTTTGATACACTGGGATAGATCCCGACGACGAACCCTCCAACGCTCTTGTCAGTAATCAAGAAGATTATGAAAGAGCTTTAAGTGGAAAAAGATTGATTACCTTGTTACGGTAGGGGGGAGGGGTATTTATAGTCGCCTTAAGAGACAGTTTAGAGATAATCTGTTATCTCTATGTTCTGGTGTTTTTGTATAAGAAATAGAGTTTAAACTCCTTTCATGATAAGAGAGACTGTTTAAACTGCCTATTAGAGATAATCACGAATTTGAATTACTCTTTAAATATCTGAATTGGTTTGTAGCGGGTCATTGCCCGTACCCAATAGGACATATCCATTTTTGGGTTATTGGGCATCGAAGAAAGAACCAGTTCCCATTTCGAACCCGTTCGTAGGTAAAATTATCATTTTACCCCTGAGAGCTTTAAGATTCGTGCCCGATTTGTACGATTCTAATTTAATCCTATTTTTAGCCATATCATGAGCTCCCCACTCTCGAAGACTGATTTTAATAGCCTTTGAGGGGTAGTTTTATTGTTCTAATTGGCGTACGGAATTTTATCAAAATTTTTGAGGGAGTTCGGATCTTGCTCGAGGTGTAACGGTGGCAATCTGAGCTTGTTGAGTGCCCAAAATTATTCTCTGAATTTTCTGGATTTTTCTAATTTTTTACTTATTTTTCGAATTTTTTATTCAACTTTTGCAAAGTAATAATCTATTTTCAAAGAGTATTAATCAATCATTCTAATTAATAATTATTTATCCAGGAGTTCCGAATATTTTTCCCGAATTCATAATTACTTTTTAGAATTATTAATTAATTTTCTTGAAAATTTAATTATTTTTTGCAAATTTTAAATAATTAATTTGAATTAACAAATAAAAAAAAGAATTAATTGGATAAATATCAAGGTGGAGTGATCTGGAGCGTTGATCAAGTCTCTGTCACAATTTTTTGAATGATCTGATGGTTGATCAGAGCTTCGTCGACGTGGCCGCATCTGGATGCTACGATCGTGGGCGCGCATCGAGAGGGGGGCATTTCCCCCTTCTTCACACTCGGAGCCACGTTTGCTCAGATTTGACTCTGAGGGACGTGGCTCAATTTGAGTTGTTGGATCTGGATCGAGCGTGTTTTTTTAAGCGACTTTTTCCTCCAATTTCACGCTCGGAGCCACGTTTGCTCGGATTGGACTCCGAGGGACGTGGCTCAATCTCAGCCGTTGTATCTGGACCGAGCATGTTTTTTGAGGTGACGTTTTCCCCAATTTAATGCTCAGAGCCACCTTTGCTCAGTTTGGACTCCGAGGGATGTGGTTCAATCTGAGCCGTTGGATCTTGATCGAGCGCACTTTTTTAGGGAACATTTTTGCCAATCTTACTCTCGAAGCCACGTTTGCTTGGTTTAACTCCGAGGGACGTGGCTCGATCTGGGCGTTGGATCTCGATCAGACGTTAATATTGAGACGACGTTTTCCCCAATTTCACATTTGGTGACACGTTTGCTCAGATTTGCTCCGAGGGACGTGGCAAGATCAGTGCCGTTGGATCTCGATCAGACGTGAATAATGAGACGAAGTTTTCCCTAATTTCACGTTTGGTGACACGTTTGCTCGGATTTGGCTCCGAGGGACATGGCAATATCAGGGCTGTTGGATCTTGATCTGGCGCGAATATTGAGATGATTGCTTGGTCAGCAAGTTTGTGGCGTCGTTTGAAATTTCGCCTTTATGCCTTCTGTTGCTTGGTATTCATTGCTTCTTGGGCATTTTCCCCGTTCTTGGGGGCCCAAATGCCTCAGAAGCCCAAGCGGCGCCCCTCAATTATTGTAACCCCTGTTCCCGTATATATGTATTTTTCCCTGTATTTTAGGTATTTAAAATTTTGATGACTTTCTTCTCGCTTTTAAATTCTTTTTTTTAACAATTACATTTTCACTTGATCAAATTCTAACAAAATATTATTCTGGTTTCTAAGAAATTTTATATCTCATTTTATTGTTTAGAAATTATATTTATTTTGAATAACGGTGTATTTTAATTTTATTTTATATTCCTAATTGTTCAACTATTTACATTTTGGCCCAAACCAATTATATTTGCCATTTGGATTTAATAAAATTGTTAAACTCAAATTCCATTTTGATATGTATATATATTATCATTATTGTTATTATTATTACTTTTGAATGTTTATTGAAATTACCAATTGATTTAATTGTACTACTATATGAGTATTGATTTATTTATTGATATATTACTTATTATTTAAATCTATAACCGATTTTCTTATTGGATCTTTAAAAAACCCAAAACTCTATACCTAATAACCCGTTACCCTTAACCTTAATTTACCCCTACATAAACCCACTGTTAACCTAATTAACTCAAAACTTTAATTACCCTGTTTACACCTAGTCGCCAACTTCATCCCAGCCTCCTTATCACACCGTTCCCCTTCCTCTGCCTTTAGTGAAACCCATCCCGTCGTCACCCATAGTCGAGCCTCGACTTGCACCTCTTCCTCCTAATCGTCTCCCCGTCGTCCCGCTCATCTCATCCCATCTGAAACCCTCCATCTCGTCGATACCCCACCACCCTAGCATCGTCCCTGTCCTCGCCCAGAGCCTCACCGCCCAAACCCAACCTCTCTTTGCCGTCTTCCACCTTCGGTCTACCCCCTCTTGACACTGCAGCACCCCATTACCACCGTCGCTACTCCTCCCTGTATTCCCGCCGAACAGAGCGCTTTGCCTTGTGCCCCTGTACCGATCGCCGTCGCCATCCAGCCGCACCCTTGCACTCCACCCTCGTCCACTGGGACCATAGTTGAAGCCGCCATCCGCCGTGCATCACCTGATCAGGGAGGGAATTGGTCATTTGAATCTAGACCATCCGATTGATTTTGGTCATCATCAACATCATGATCAACCTCAGCCGTCCGATTGATCTTGATGATCATCAAGATCTTGATTAACAGATCTCCACCATCATCTGTTGGATCTGGACCGTCCGATCTGATCTGATCTGATCGTGATCATCATCAGCTCTTGGATCTCAGTCGTCGATCATCTTGATCTTGATCATCATCAAGATCCATGCCGATCGTGCTCATCGCCCGGGATCCATTCCCGTTATTCTTTCCGTCGGATTCATCTACCCCAAGGCAAGTAATTTGTATTGTTAGTCTCGCATTTGTTTTTAGGGTTGTCCTCGTGAAAATCTCTTGTTAGATCTTGACTTTATTTATTGGTCCATCCATAGTCATCATTTGTTACACACACGACATGAAATAATTTAGATCTGATTAGATTCTTGATGTATGTATGTATGATGTTTCGTGATCCATGATGTGTTGTATATTTCTTGCATGCTTGATGTGTTAGTTATAGTATCTTGTGGTAGACTTGTTAAACACCCATACCATGTTGTTTTGGACATCTAGTATACCATGTTTTGTATTTTGTTATAAATTGGATTTGTTGCATACAACCTATTTGATTTAATGCATGAGAAGGACTTTTGTTTTTGCTGCTACCCTGTTTTGTTTCAGTATTTTAGACCATGTTAAGGTAGTAAATGAAACTAATTTGTGAATATAAATCGTAGATCTCGTTGTCTATTTTCCAAAACTTTCAACAGATCTCAGTTTCGATTTATGAGGAGTGAGTTATTGCTGTTTTACTGCAGATGTGTTGAAATTTCTAGATTCTGTTTTATGAGATTTCTGTATGGTTATTCATTTTAATACTGATGCTAAAGATAGGATTTGGATCAAAGATTTTGCTGAGTATGACTAGACATGACTGGAATCAACCCCAATTTTTTGTAGATTTATTTAATGACATTTATAAACTATTCCACGCTTGTGAACAAACCAATATATTTCCATGTTGTTTAGTAAAGAACCATATTTTCAACCTGATTCCAGTCAATGTTGGTTAAAACTTTGTAAACATGAAATGTAGCCTGCTGTATCTATTTTACAACCCTTTTTTCGGATTTGGATTTCAAGTTATACATTGTGATCTATCACTGTTTTAGTACTGCTATGTCTAAAATTTCTGATTCACAAACTTATTGTATCTTGCTGTTTTCCGAATTTATTTGACTATGCTATCTGTTTTGGAATATTATGAAATTTTATTTGCTGATACTAGACATACTAAGGAATATCCCAGATTTTTCTTAGATTTAATCAGTAAGTTTTTATTCGATTTTCATGCTTATGAATACAACCTTGCGATTTCTGGCTAAACATGATTTCTGAATATAACGCTGTTTTGAGCCCTGTTTCTGTAGTTGTTATATGACTTGTGTATATGTGCTGGATTTGGCTGAGAGTCTATTTTCTTGATTTTCTGACGGATCTATATTTTCATATTTTTGGCAACGGGAAACTCAGATTTGGTGCAGTAGTGTCCTGCTGTCCAGAATTGAAAGTCTCGTTATCCTAGCCTATTATGAATTGTTTGTCACCATGCGTGTTTCTGTCCGACCTGAACCTGTCTCTTGTTTCTTTCCATGCTTTCCTCGCCCTGTTTTGTGCACGTATATGCCTGCTTTAATAATAATGAAAAGTAATCAAGCCGGGGTTAAGGGAAAGATCTAGTAGTTGAAAATATACAAATGTATACTTGGAAGGGGACCGTGTTTCCCACCTTTTACCTGTTACATAATTACATGATACATGATCCTGATTACCTGTTTACATGATTACCTGATTACATACTTCTCTATGAGAAGGTGTACTCAGAAAGGGGCCTTGTGTTTCCCACCTGTTACCCGACTACATACTTCCCTATGGGAGGGTGTACTCGGATGGGATCGTAGGTCCTACCTGATGCATGATTATCTGTTACATGATACCTGATCCTGTTTACCTATTTACATGATACCTGAGTACACAACCCTATATAATCCAATACAAAATCTAAACGCAACTTGTTTGAATATAGCAACCATGTGGTAAAATTTGGGATGCATGAAGTGCTACGTAGTTAGGATTTAATCAGTAAGTACAAAACCTGTAATAACATGATCACTTGCACATTCCTGTTACCTGTACATGCTACCTGACACCTGTTACATGTTTACCTGCTTGCATGTTACCTGACATTTAACACTCCGCAAAATTAGAAATGACAATTTTGTCCTCGTGTGTTATGCACGTGTATTTTGTACCGTTATGGGTAATATCCATAATGTGTTTCACTACGTATTTTGGATTCCTACTATTCATACATTTCCTGTCTTCTCAAAATTTATTTTATCCTATTTAAGTCAACTCAAATATTAAATTTCACTCTCTGTTTTTTTACGTGCTTCATACGTGTTATTGATGCACGTATCGATTACGTATTTTTCCACTGTTACGTGTAATATTTTGATGTGTTTAAATTATTTATTTTATGACTTGTTCGAATTCATTTTTATAAATGGAAATTCATTTTTCTCTCATTTTGATTTAAATATTATTATACGTGCGGTGCACGTGTTTCTATGTACGTATTGATTACGTTGTGAAATATAGCTTTCGTATGTTGTATTTAAATTATTTATGAAAAATTCACCGTCGATAAAATTTATTTTGTATTTTAATATTTTACGTGCGACGCACGTGTTTGCGGTACACATATTGGGTGTATTCTCTTTTTCAAATTTTTTTTTGAAGTGTGTGTGTGTTTATTTTTATTTGTGCATAACAAACTAAATTTTGATTAAGATAAACTAATATTCAAATACATATATCATATATCAATATATGTTTTCATTTAAATAAAAATATTAAAATGTGAGGTGTACACAGAGCACGTGCACGTGCACACGTGCAATATGCACACCCCAAGAGAGACCCGGTTGTTGTTGAGAGAGAGGGAGTGGAGTTAGTGGCTTAAGTGGGAAAGTAGTTAATGTAACTACCTAGATTAAACCTATACATACCCCCAAAACCCATTCAGTTTCTCCTCCTTCCCTTTCTTTCTTTCTCTGCCGAATCCAAATCCCCCAGCAAATTCATTTTTTCTTCTCCACCTACTCACATGTATACACATATATAAATTATATACATATATATATAAGTATGCATATATTTACATACGTGGATATAAATATATATGCATATATGTAAAGGGGGTGCTGCTGTCAATTTTCGAGAGCTTTAGGTGAGCTTGCTGATTTGGGATTTTGTCTCGGTGCGCAGATTTTGAGGCAGAGTGAGACTTCTTTTGTAGTTCAATTGCTAAGAAATCAATACTTCATTGGGTGGGTGTTTCTTAAATTCTTTCTAAATTTAGGAGTATGATGCATGCTAGTTGATATATGGCTTAATTGTTAAATTTTGAATGATAGGATGAATGTAGCTTGCATGATCTTAATTTAATTGTGTCATGATGTGTTGAAATGCTATTGTGAATAAAAAAAATGACTAGAACTATTGCTAAATTAGGAAGAGAAATGGTAAGTATCATGTAGGGAATTATTGGAATGAAAATTTGATGTATGGTAGAATGTTCTTATAATAGTCAAAACAATGTAACATGTATGAAAGATGGTTCTATAATCCGATTATAGTAGAGAAATAGTCTAATTCGTTTATATATTTTATGAGTGTAAGGAATTTTTATAAAGAAGTTTTGGTGAGAGACAACACTTTATTTGAAAATTGACACTATGAGTTCTTTAATACAATTTGGGAGAAAAATTTATTACATTGTCAAAAATGAGAATTTTATAAAGTTTAAATATATGCACTATACTGTATTTTTGAAACAAAATATTCTGGAAAAAGAATTTGATTTTTTTTTTGAATGTTACAAATTAGTTGGGCAATCGAAATTTGTAAAGATAAGTCATAATCATACAAGAAGTATAAAGAAATTTTAACTCGTACTTATAACAAAAAGTGGGCTTGGGAATACTGGCTATCAGTGATGGTGTAGAGCGCTGTGAACAGTGCTATGGTCTTGGGTTCGAGTCTTGAATAGGCTCTATTTTTACTGAATTTTGATTTTCCCTAAAATACAGTATAGTACCTACATAAAGTATTTGAATAAACTTATATCACTAATCGCCCTTGGACTTTCTGGTCTTCGGGTGCGGTTTGGGAAGGTAATTGTAGCTGGGCGGGGGTTGTGTGTTCGAATCCTGGCCTGGCCATTTTAATGCATTTTTTATTTTTGGCATATTTATGAGTGTTAAGAGCAATAAAAATTTGGGGAAAAAATTTTATTATTCCTCTAAAATTATCTAGACTTGATAAAAATTATTTCCACAATTTTTTGATACATTTTGTGAGATTTGGAAGTGAATTTCGCATTAAAACAATTTGTTTAGTGAACTTGGTTTCAAAATTAAAGAAGAGATTTTTTGTGTGGTTAAAGAAGATTAAAAGTGGATTACGATTAGACCCTTCTTGATTAAATTTCCATGGTTATAAATATCTTTGATTAAGAATACTTTGAGTTGCACACAATGCTATAAGTGATTAAATTGATAAAGAAGTCGAAGTGAATTACTTCATGTTATGAGTTTATAAAGAAATGTTTTTTTTGAGAAAGAGATTATGAATAGATGAATTGAAATATTATTTTGAGATTGAATATAACATATTATTAATCCCTAGAATGAGATAGTTGTTGAAATCTAGAGGCTAAACAAGACCTTTAGAAACCGGCAGTTGTTATCAATATGAATTTGAGAGCTAACTAGTGTCGGTTGAGCATCTCGTGAGAAGTAGCTAGTTGGGTTGACTGTCTCTTGTATTGGTTTAAGTCCGGTAGGATAAGCTAGCTCTAGGTTGTGATGATTTTCTTCTAAAACAAACTAAATACTTAAGGACAACACTATAGTGAAGATGTAATGAAAGTATGAGAAAAACACAAGTATGAGGGCCTCGGATTCACGGTGTGAGAGTTTTCATAGGCTGTCTACGTGATGCATCATGTCATGACATGAATTCATCTCCTGAATTATCGGGATCGTGGCGACGCTTGTGGGGGTGCTTGGTGACTACATAGTGCTATCGTCCTATGACGGATGCGAATTGTCCATAGGCTGTCTACATGATGCATCATGTCATGACATGGGATTTCCTTCAGGCTGTCTGGACATGGGGTCGTAACTTATAAAACATCTAAGAACTTACCGTAGTTGCCGTAGTAGTTAAACTCATAATGAGGGATTCAACCCTACAAGATAAAGTATGGTTAGGGGCTTGCCCTCGGATCTATGTAGAATGGGATGCATAGGTTCGAATAAGTGTGCATTAGTTTCATTAAATATAAATAACTGCATTAAGGTTAAGTGCACAAGCACACATGACATCAACAGGATAGTCCATCTTTAGCTTCCTTTGTGATCAAGTTTGTAATTGTTAAAGTATTAAAGAATCGTTATATTTTCGGCACAGCGAGGATGTCCGTGTATAATATTGCGTCAGTTATAAGTAACTGACGTGCCCACAGTTTCATATACAGGACTTGGAATTTACAAGAAGATATAAAGATAAATTTGATGCTGATGATTACTTAAATGCTAAAGTTGTTACAATTGTATATTTATCATATTGTACTTTATTTACTTTTCGCTGTGTTATGATGTAAAAAAAACTTTGTTGTAATAAAAATTTTAAATTCCTTGTAAAATTGTACGAAGTGAAGTGCAAAGATCATGTGAAACTTCGAATTCAGGCTTATTTAGAATTCGGGGTGTTACATGACACCTGTTACATGTTACCTGTACCCTGTTATCATATCACGTCACTTGATTATGTTTCTTGGTTTTAGAGTTAGTTGCTCTGTTCTGCTACATTATTTCCATGCTTATTTCAGTACTTGCTTCCGCTGTTACTCTATACTTGTTTATCTTTTTCTGCACTTGTTGCCTGCACTACAAGCGGCCCGTAACTTACACAAACGGGCGTGTTGTTCTTTTTCCCTTTTCCTGTAAATTGTCAAATTTGCATATTTCGGTGACCAGCTGCCTAAAGGAGTAAGTGACCAAATATTCTAGCTAGCTGGAGTTTCTTGCATTAGTTTATTTCCTGTTTTGAATAAAATGTAATTCACAAGGATTATCTTGTTTTGGGCTTTTGTCCCAGATTTGTGACTTGTTTCTAGAGCTTATTGTTTAAGATTAAGTATTCTTGTTTTCGAGTAATCCTGTTGGTTATATTAATTTATTCATGAATGCGTGGTTGATTATTTCCTACTTATTCCTTATTTATTCCTGTGAAATATTGAAAAGATCCTTACAACTTATGAATGGTGAAATCCATTTGCTGGACTTAGTCACGTATCCGTATTCCGTATTCCTTTTTGGGAAATAGGGCGTGACAAGATTTTTAGTGGTATCAGAGCCCAGTTTTGGGTAATGCATTAGTTTGACTAATATGTTAGACAAGTTTGGCTCGATCAAGGATTGGCTCAACAATACATAAACCATGCAATAATATGAACAAATAATAATCAACTTGATCTGGATACTAGTCTTATTCCATTCATTTTGAACCCTTATTATTCAATTCCTTGATTCCTTGTTTTCTTCATCTCTTTTAGTCGTCCTCATTTATTGATTTCTTATTGGGTATAAATTCATTCTTTTTGTACCCATATTCTTCCGATTCTCGTGTCATCCATTCTTTTTTTTTTATTTTTGCTTGGTTCGTCGATTAGCTGCACTTGATCTGCTACGACATGCCAGCGACTTGGACCGGAGAGGAAGTGTCGTCTTTTTCTCCAAGATGTGCATGCGGAGCCCCAAGATTTCAAGAAGTGCTCAGAATCTGAAGTCGCCAGGAGTTCGAACTTCATGCTAGAAGGATGCCATTTGGACGCGTCAATGATATGGTGAGTCATGAAGCAGATTGCTGAAGCTAATGGATGCTATTAGCAGAGTCTTTCCGATCAGAGTGGCGCAGCGGAAGCGTGGTGGGCCCAAAACCCACAGGCCCCAGAAATCTCTTGTTGCTTCTTCTTCTTTGTATTGTTTGCTTCTTTCCATCCCTAGTACTCGTCTTCATCCGTTGACTCATTGGTTGGTTTAATTCTTCCCTATCCATTCTCTTTTCGATTCCAGCTCTACCTACTTCTTCATCTTTTAGCTTTGTTATCTTGCAAGTCTTGTGTTGTTCTTTCCTTCTCATATCGTTCACTTTCTTCATTTTGCACCTATTCATTATTTAACATCATTCTTATCCACTTCTTTCTAATTCTGGTGTTGCCACCACTTTGTATCTCTTCCTCTAATTCTTTGTTTTGTTACCCCTCAAGTTTGCTTTTGCCTTCTCCTATGTACCGCCTAAGCAAATTTCGAGAACAAATTTTTGTTGGAAGGTGGGTAGGATTGTAACCCTTGTTCCCGTATATATGTATTTTTCCGTGTATTTTCGGTATTTAAAATTTTTATAACTTTCTTCTTGCTTTTAAATTCTTTTTTTCAACAATTACATTTTCAATTGATCAAATTTTAACAAAATATTATTCTGGTTTCTAAGAAATTTTCTATCTCATTTTATTATTCGAAAATTATTTTTATTTCGAATAACGGTGTATTTTAATTTTATTTTATGTTCCTAATTGTTCGACTATTTACATTTTGGCCCAAACCAATTATATTTGCTATTTGGATTTTAATAAAATTGTTAAACTCAAATTCCATTTTGATATGTACCTATGTTATCATTTTGCTATTATTATTACTTTTGAATGTTTATTGAAATTACCTATTGATTTAATTGTACTACTATATGAATATTGATTTATTTATTGATATATTACTTATTATTTTAATCCATAACCCATTTTCTTATTGGATCTTTTAAAAACCCAAAACCCTATACCCAATAACCCATTACCTTTAATCCTAATTTACCCCTATGTAAACCCATTGTTAACCTAATTAACTCAAATCCTTAATTACCCTGTTTATACCTAGCTGCCAACTTCATCCCTACCTCCTTATCACCCTGTTCCTCTTCCTCTGCCTTTGGTGAAACCCATCCCGTCATCACCCACAGTCGAGCCTCGACCTGCACCTCTTCCGCCTCATCATCTCCCCGTCGTCCCGCTCATCTCATCCCCTCCGAAACCCTCAATCTCTTCGACACCCCACCACCCTAGCCTCGTCCCTGTCCTCGCCCAGAGCCTCACCGCCTGAACCCATCCTCCCTTTGCCGTCTTCCACCTCCATCTACCCCCTTTCAGAGCTGCAGCACCCCATTACCACCGTCGCTGCTCCTCCTCTATTTTCCAGCCGAACAGAGTGCTTTGCCCTGTGCCCCTGTGCCGATCGTCGTCGCCATCCAGCTGTGCCCCTGCGCTCCTCCATCGTCTACCACAGCTGTAGTTGAAACCGCCATCCGCCGTGCATCACCTGATCAGGAGAGGAATTGGTCATTTGAATCTGGACCATCCAACTGATTTTAGTCATCATCAACATCATGATCGACCTCAGCCATCCGATTGATCTTGATCATCATTAAGATCTTAATTATCAGATCTCCACCATCATTTGTTGGATCTGGACCGTCCGATTTGATCTGATCTGATCGTGATCATCATCAGCTCTTGGATCTCAGCCATCGATCATCCTGATCTTTATCATCATCAAGATCCGTACCGATCGTGCTCGTCGCCCAGGATCCATTCCCGTTATTCTTTCCGTCAGATTCTTCATCTACCTCAAGGCAAGTAAGTTGTATTTTTTTTGTTGTATATGCAACTACCAAATTCTGCCTGTAGTATTGCATTTGTTTTTAGGGTTGTCCTCGTGAAAATATCTTGTTAGATCTTGATTCTATTTGTTGGTCAATCCGTAGTCATCATTTGTCATACACATGACATGAAATAATTTAGATCTGATTAGATACTTGATGCATGTATGTATGTTGTTTCGTGATCCATGATGTGTTGTATATTTCTTGCATGCTTGATGTGTTAGTTGTAGTATCTTGTGATAGACTTGTTAAATACCCATATCATGTTGTTTTGGATATCTAGTATACCATGTTTTGTATTTTGTTATAAATTGGATTTGTTGCATATGAACTATTTGATTTAAAGCATGAGAAGGACTTTCTTTTTTGCTGCTACCCTGTTTTGTTTTAGTATTTTTGAACCTGTTAAGGTCAGTAAATGAAACTAATTTGTGAATATAAATCGTAGATTTCGTTGTCTATTTTCTAGAACTTTTGACTGATCTCAGTTTTGATTTGTGAGGTGTGAGTTATTGCTGTTTTACTGCAGATGTGTTGAAATTTCCAGATTATGTTTTATGTGATTTCTGTATGGTTATTCATTTTAATACTGATGTTAAAGATATGATTTGGATCGAAGATTTTTTGGGTATGACTAGACTTGACTAGAAACAACCCTAAATTTTTGTAGATTTATTTAATGACATTTATAAACCATTCCATGCTTGTGAACAAACCAATATATTTCCAAACTGCATGATGTTCAGTAAAGAACCATATTTTCAACCTGATTCCAGTCGCTGTTGATTAAAACTTTGTCAATATGAAATGTAGCCTGCTGTATCTATTTTACAACCCTTTTGACATATTTGGATTTCGAGTTATACTTTGTGATCTATCACTGTTTTAGTACTGCTGTATCTAAAATTTCAGATTCATAAACTTTCTGTATCTTGCTATTTTCCGAATTTATTTGACTATGCTATCTGTATTGGAATATTATGAAATTTTAGTTGCTGATACTAGAAATATTTGGTAATACCCCAGAATTTTCTTAGGTTTAATCAATAAGTTTTTATGCCACTTTCATGCTTATGAATACAACCTTGCGATTTCTGGCTAAACATGATTTCTGAATATAACGCTGTTTTGAGCCCGGTTTCTGTAGTTGTTATATGACTTGTGTATATGTGCTGGATTCAGACGAGAGTCTATTTTCTAGATTTTGGGACAAATCTAGATTTTCATGTTTGTGGCAACGGGAAGCTCAGATTTGGTGCAGTAGTGTCCTGCTGTCCAGAATTGAAAGTCTCGTTATCCTAACCTATTATGAATTGTTTGTCACTATGTGTGTTTCTGTCCGACCTGAACTTGTCTCTTGTTTCTTGCCATGCTTTCTTCGCCCTGTTTTGTGCACGTATATGCCTTTTTTAATTATAATGACAAGTAATCAAGCCGGAGTTAAGGGAAAGATCTAGTAGTGGAAAATATAGAATTGTGTACTTGGAAGGGGCCCGTGTTTCCCACCTGTTACCTATTACATGATTACCTGATACATGATCCTGATTACCTGTTTACATGATTACCTGACTACATACTTCCCTATGAGAAGGTGCACTCAGAAGGGGCTTGAGTTACCCACCTGTTACCCGACTACATACTTCCCTATAGGAGGGTGTACTCGGAGGGGACCGTAGGTCCTACCTGATGGATGATTACCAGTTAAATGATACATGATCCTGTTTACCTGTTTACATGATACCTGAGTACATGGCCCAATATAATCCACTACGAAATCTAACGCAACTTATTTGAATCTAGCAACCATGTGGTAACATTTGGGATGCATGAAGTGCTACCTTGTTAGGATTAAGTACAAGACCTGTAATAACATGATCACTTGCATATTCTTGTTACCTGTACATTCTACCTGACACCTGTTACAGGTTTACCTGCTTGCATACTACCGGACACCTGTTACATGTTACCTGTACCGTGTTATCATATCTTATCACTTGATTCTGTTTCTTGGTTTTAGAGTTAGTTGCTCTTTTCTGCTACATTCTTTCTATGCTTATTTCAGTACTTGCTTCCGCTGTTACTCTATACTTGTCTATCTTTTTATGTACTTGTTGCCTGCACTATAAGCGGCTTGTAACTTGCATTTAAGGGCGTGTTGTTCTTTTTTTTTTTTCCTGCAAATTGTTAAATTTGCAGATTTTGATGACCAGCTGCCTGAAAGAGTAAGTGACCAAATATTCTAGCTAGTTGGAGTTTCTTGCATTAGTTTATTTCCTGTTTTGAATAAAATGTAATTGTTACATGGATTATTTTGTTTTAGGCTTTTGTCCCAGATTTGTGACTTGTTTCCATATCTGATTATTTGAGATTAAGTATTCTTGTTTTTGAGTAATCCTGTTGGTTATATTAATTTATTGATGCATGCATGGTTGACTATTTCCTGCTTATTCCTTGTTTATTCCTGTGAAATGTTGAAAAGATCCTTATAGGTTATGAATGGTGAAAGCCATTCGCTGGACTTAGTCACGTATCCGTATTCCGTGTTCCTTTTTGGGAAGCGGGGCGTGACAATTACTATAAGTCTTCACCCTCACCCCATTTCCTCATTCTTCAATTTCACTTTTTGAGAAGTTGTTTTCAATCTTGGGTGGCTCAACTACTGGTCACGGCCAAGTGATTGTTTTTCTAGCGAAGTATTCCGACCATAACTGTCACATCATGGTAAATATATATTCTCTTTCATATATTTTGCAAAATTTCTAGGGTTTCTTAGGGGAGTGAAACCTCCACCACGAACCATGAAGAGGATCAGCCGCTAGTAGTGGCTCCGACCTTGGACAAGGGGAAGGGGGTAGTAGGGTCGGTAACATCGATAATGATTGTGGAGAAGGAGAGGCAGGCTGGGGCGTTCGGTAGGCTCCCGGGTCCTTTGTCGAACCTTAGCGGAGTTCAAGAATACTCCGCTAACCTTCTAGCGAAGGTGGTGTATGGGAGGTCGGCCTCGTATGAGTAGAGCAGGCCGAAGGAGCACTCCGAAGTCGACGACATCCCCTCTATATTGACGGAGAAGGACCTGGTTCGGATCCGAGATAGTTTCAATATTCTGAAGGAATTCACTCTCCTTCTTGTACGTCAACTTCCCCTGATACGTGCGTCTTTCCGTTTGATGCATTCTTCGCCGGTCTCCGCATGCATATTCCCCCATTCGTGGCCTAGGTGCTGCATTGGTTTTGCTTGAGCCCGGTCCAGTATATGCCAAATATGTGGCGGCATGTCAATGGGTTCATCCTTCAGTATCAAGCGATATGGGTCGTGTCTCAACTCACCATCCTCCGAAGGCTCTACCGCATTCATCGGAAGAGTAGGACGGAGTACCGGTACTACTTATCACCACGTTGGGGTATGAAATTGATAGACAATCCTGACCCTGTCAAGTTTTCGAAGGAGAAGTATTTCCTAATCCGAGGTGTCGAGCCGTGGAATATTCCCACGAGGTGAAGGGAGGAGGTGCCGAAGTGGGTAAAGGCCAAGCTGGCGCTAACTCCGGAGGAGGATGAGATAGTAGGCAAACTCCTCGCTCGTGAACCCTTGGGTTGGAAGCAGTTAACCGAGGAGTTCCTCTTCGGTGGGGGTCTCAGTCTGATTGACCCTAGTATGCTTCGCATTTTTTCTCTGTTTTTAGTTTTAGTTTAACTCCTTCACATGCCCATCTCCTCATTTTTTCTTTTTGCAGAGGCTCCGAATATGAACTTTAGGGCAATATTGTCTGGCCGAACGAGGGTAACCAACAAGGCCCCCGACGGGAGGAAGCGGAAGAAGATGACCTCATGGTCGCCGTCTGCCAAGGTTGTGAAGGCCCTGGTGTTGGCGGCACTGGTGGTTAACTTGGAATCGAGTCACCTGCCCCGCCTATCCTCCCTGCTGTGACCGCCGAAGGGACTTCCATCGAGCAGGTATTGGCGCTCGAAGCCCCCCTATAATAGCAGCAGCTGAGACTATCCTTACCAAGGAGCACAAGAAGCTCTTTGTCCCCGACTGGCATGTGATGAGGCACGATGGCTTCCTCGGGGACGACGTCAGTTGTATGCAAGCAATTAGGCATTTGCCAACCCTGAAGGATCGCGCTGCGCTAAAAGCAGGGACGGTCGGCGATGATGCCCTCGAGAACGCCAAGGCAACCATGTCGGTGAGTTTAGTCTTGCTCCCCCTTGTCCCTTCTTGGGTGATTTTCTTGCTTAAAAGCTCTCGTCTTTGTATGTGTAAATCACGTGCCACTTCAGTCATATGATGGAGCAGCTCGCCGAACAAGAGAAGGAGCTTAAGGCGGTGAGCGATAAAGATAAATTGGAGCGCGCCAAAGCTGTGAAAATGTTTGAGGTAGAGAAACGGTTGTCCGAGTCTCAGGCGGCCCAGATCCAGCTCCTCGAGGCCGCCTTGGCTAAGGCGAACGAACATATTTCTCTTGAGAAAGAGAGGGCAGACAGAGAGGCAGAGAGAGCCGACAAAGAGAAGGAGAGAGCTACGAAGGCCATTGAGAACGTAGCAAAGGAGAGTGAGGCCGCTGTCGAAGCAGCTGTAGAGGCAATTAGGGCCAAGCGAAGCTGCATATGTGCACGAACATGGAGCAGTCCTATGCTCGGGCACTGAAGCACGTGGAGGCACGTGTCCCCGGTTTCGACGGCTCGGGGTACAGCCTATATGATCTCTTCGAAGGCGAGACTGCTCCGATAACTGAGGGGATGGTTGAAGAAGAAGAAGAATAAGAAGAAGAGGACGAAGGAGAGGATGTCGTCGAGGATGCTCACGCAACCCCCGCAGAGACAATGGAGGAGGACGGTCGCGGGGTCACAGCACCTTTGGAGATGCCTACCAAGGTGGTCCCCTGATTACTTCCCATATTCGTCATGCTTTTTAGTCGCTCTTTTTTCTTCTCGTATGCACTTGTTTAGATGCCCTACAGCAGACTGGCCACAGCTTCTTGTACTTTTTTGCTGAAGTTGAATGACTTTTTTTTGACTAGTGTTGTGAAATATCGAAATAGTTGTGGGCTTGTTTTGCTTTCAGATCGCTTCGTAGTAGCTTTGTTTAGCAGTAGCACCATCATGTGGCTTCTCAATCTTAGTAATTTACGCTTTCTTTTTGGTCACCTTTCCTAGATTGACGAGGCTCTGCGTCTTCGCACGCAACTCGGAGTCGCTAGGTTAGGAATCGTGGAATCTCTAGAAAAACTCTCCAAGGCGGGGTTGGAGCTCTGCCAAGTGAGATTGGCTCTGGCTCGTCAAAATATTGAGGTGAGGCATCTTAAGGAGAGTCTTCAAGAAGTACCCCCCGAGGGAGGAGAGGTCGGCCCCTCAATAGCTGCTGTTAAGGCGTCTAGGCTAAAGTACCTTCGACACTCTCTACACGTGGCGAGGACTGAGAGGGATGAGCTGAAGATCTCGCTGTCCAGAGTAAGGGCAGAGAGGGACGAGCTGAGGAGATCGTTGTTCAAAGTGAGAACGGAGAGGGACGAGCTGAAGAATGTGGTGCTCGAGAAGAGTTTTGAAGCGGCTCATCTGCGAAGGACCATCTTAGAGCCATCTCAGGGGAGCAGTATGAGCGGGGTACCACACTTGAAGCTCAGAATCACCGACGACTTTCTCAAGAGGCGACTTGTTGAATTAGAGGCGGAGAATCTTCACTTGAAGCGACTCTCCGAAGGGAGCAACGTGAGGAGAACCTCTTGCCCACGAGGGGAGTATGCACAGGGAAGATCGTTCCATGAGTTAGCATTCCGTTCGTCACCTACCCTATGGAATCCTAGGGATGCGCAAAGCGGCGTGGCGGGCTCGTCGAGCGGGGCGTCTGTCGGTGCGACAGTCAGGCCCTTAGGTGCCGATGGCTCGACTCGGCTCACTGGCCTAAAGATTTCTGTGGAGACGAGAAGAGAACCACATGGCGCTCGTCGCCCCCACGTATGGCATAATCGGAGCGTCCCCCTTCCTAGGAGGAGCTAGGGTGCAATTTTGTAATTTTGTAGTTTGTCTTGTATTAGTTTTTGGTCTTGAATAAGACTTTTATACCCAATTTTGATGGAATAATATATCGCATCTTTCGATCATGTTAAGTATTTTGATAACTTTTGCAAGAGAATTTCAACAGTAATGGGAGTACTTTCGACTAGTGAGCTACATCGTACTTGCTTGTTTACGAGTAGCTAAAGTAGCATCGAACCAAATGTTAGACTCCGTACTTGTCGTTAAGATAGTTTCAACAGTTGTGGGAGCAATTTCGAATGGTGAGCTACTTCGTACTCGCTTGTTAGCAAGTAGCTAAAGTAGCATCGAACCAAGTGTTGGACTCCAAACTTGTCATTAAGATAGTTTCAACAGATGTGGGAGCAATTTCGAATGATAAGCTACTTCGTACTAGCTTGTTTACAAGTAGCTAAAGTAGCATCGAACCAAGTGTTGGACTCCGAACTTGTCGAAATTCCGAATGGTGAGCAACTTTGTACTCGCTCGTTCGCAAGTAGCTAAAGCGGCTTCGAACCAAGTGTTGGAATCCGAACTTGTCGTTAAGATAGTTTCAACAGTTGTGGGAGCAATTCCGAATGGTGAGCTACTTTATACTCGCTCGTTCGCAAGTAGCTAAAGCGGCTTCGAACCAAGTGGTGGACACCGAACTTGTCGTTAAAAGAGTTTCAACAGTTGTGGGAGCAATTCCGAATGGTGAGCTACTTTGTACTCGCTCGTTCACAAGTAGCTAAAGCATCATCGAACCAAGTGTTGGACTCCGAACTTGTTGTTTAAGAGAGATTTTTGTACGCTTCAAGGTAAGATAACCAGAACAATTAGACAAGAAAATTTCCAGGAAGTAAATTGCTTTTTATTAAGGATGACTAAGTGGTTGCTTCTGAGTCGCAAGCCATTATTACAATTCAAAAAATTAACTGAATAGGAAGAAACTTTAGAAATGCTTCAAGAACGCTCTAGGAGTTGAAGTTGCTTGAAGCGGTGTTCAAACACCCTCTTGGTACTTCAACAAGTATTCCGCATTCCATGTCCTCGGCACTCTCTTGCCCCCCGGGTCTTCAAGTTGATAAGCACCAGGCCGGACAACTTTGGAGACCTTATATGGTCCTTCCCAATTGAGTGCCAGCTTGCCTTTCTTGCTTGGAAAAGAAATTTATAGCTTTTGAAGCACCAAATTTCCTTCTTTGAGATCAGTAGGACGGACTCTCTTGTTGTAGGACTTCTCAATCCTATGTCGATAGATCTCCTGACGGATGGAGGATCTTTCCTGTATCTCGTCGATAAGGTCCAAGTTACCTCGAAGCTGGTTCGAGTTTTGTTCTTCATTGAAGGAAACCAAGCGGGGCGAGGGCAGGCCTACCTGCAGCGGGATGACGACTTCAGAGCCATAAGTGAGGTTGAAGGGAGATTCTCCTATGGGGGTCATCTTAGTAGTGCGATAGTTTCAGAACACATTGGGGAGCTGCTCGACCCATAATCCCTTAGCAGACTTGTCAAGTTTCTTTTTTAGGCCGGAAAGAATTTGCCTGATTGGCGTTCTCTACTTGACCGTTGGATTGTGGGTGGGATATCGAGAGGAATCATTGCTAGATACCAAGGCCTGTACAAATTGGGTCCCATTGTCCGTTACCAAGATTCGAGGTACACCGAATCAGCAGACAACGTTCTTCCAAAAGAAACACTGGACTCTATTATCTGTGATCGTCGCTAGAGGCTCGGCTTCGATACATTTAGAGAAGTAGTCGATTGTAATGACAAGGAACTTCAGCTGGCCTGGCGTTGGAGGGAACGGTCCGAGCAAGTCCATTCCCCACATTGCAAAAGGGGTCGGATTGGATAAGGAGGAAATTTGGGCTTGTGGTAAGAGCAGATTGTTGAGAACTTTTGGCATGGGACGCATTGGCGAACGTGCTGATCGTCGTCACTGAGGAGTGTGGACTAGAAGTATCCATAATTCAAGATTTTGCGGGCGAGAGACCTTGCTCCCGAATGAGCGCCACACATCCCTTCATGGACTTCCTTTAGAGCATACTGGGCTTCCTCCGGGGAAAGACATCTCAAGTAGGGTTGGCCATCCACTTGAGTGTAAGAGCATTTGTGCATGACCCCTTTGATGAGCATGTACCGCTTGGCTCTAGTTCTGATTCTTCGGGCCTCTTCAAGGTCCGGAGGGAGAATCCCATCTTTGAGGAAATCGATCAAGTGCCTCATCCAATTCTCCCCAAGTACCAGGGGCAACATATCCATTGGTTCAGGACCATCTTCCTCGATGCTCGGCCTCATGAGGACTTCTATCAAGACAGTTTATTCCAGGCCATGGAGGGAAGAGGAGGCCAGCTTTGAGAGGGCATCTACTTGCGCATTCTTTTCTCGGGGAATTTACTGGAGTTGTGCATCTTCGAAAGAGGCCAACAGCTCTTTGACTTTGGCCAAATATTTGGCCATACGACTATCTCTTGCCTCGCACTCCCCCGATACTTGGTTCACTACCAACTATGAGTCGCGGAATATTTTAACTCGCTGGGCCTCGGCCTTGCTTGCCATACATAGTCTGGCTATGAGAGCCTCATATTCAGCCTCATTGTTTGATGCCCGAAAGTTAATACAAAGTGAGTATTGGAGAACGAAGTCATTGGGGCCAATCCAAATGACCCCAGCCCCACTCCCGTCAGCGCACGAGGACCCATCAACATACACGATCCAGATCGGGGGTTCCTTTATTGCCATGATGGGGTCAGGGGATAGTGCTTTCTACTATGAACTTTGCCAGGGCTTGTGCTTTGATGGCGGTTCGGGGTTGATAGTTGATATCATGTTGACTCAACTCTATAGACCACTTCATGAGGCACCCCGAGGTCTCGGGTTTGTGGAGGACTTGCATGAGTGGCTGGTCAGTAAGAACAACCACCGAGTGCAACTAGAAGTAGGGGCAGAGCTTTCGTGCTGTCATGACTAATGCATAGGCCATCTTTTCTATCTTTGGATATCATAGTTCGGCGTCCCTGAGGACCTTACTCACATAGTAGATTGGCTTTTGCGTCTTATCTTCTTCCTTTACCAAAACAGCGTTGAGAGTCTGTTTCGAAGTGGCAAGCTATAAATAGAGGACTTCCCTGGGCTTCGGCTTTCTTAAGAGCGGGGGGTTGACTAGATAGGCCTTGAGCTGATCAAAGGACTCTTGCTACTGTTGCCCCCACTAAAAGCCTTTAGCCCCTCTGAGGGCCTTGAAGAATGGGAGACATTTTTCTCCGGACTTAGGAAGAAAATGCCCTATGGCTGCGAGGCGTCCTTTGAGTCTCTGTACGTCTTTGACACTTGAAGGGGGAGCTATATTCAGAATGGCTTGAATCTTTTTCGGGTTGGCCTCTATGCCTCTTTAGCTGACCATGAACCCAAGGAATTTTCCGGATGAGACGCCGAAGGCACACTTGTTTGGGTTCAGTCTCATGTTGTGTCTCCTCAACACATCAAAGGCCTCTTGAAGATCGGAAACATGATCCAATTTGCTGACGCTCTTTACCAACATGTCGTCTACGTAGATTTCCATGTTCCAACCGATCTGTTCTTTGAAGACCTTGTTAACAAGGCACTTGTAGGTGGCACCGGCGTTCTTGAGCCCAAAGGGTATGATCCTATAGCAATATAGACTCTGGTCGGTTACGAAAGAGGTCTTCGGAATATCTGGAGGGAACATCCTGATCTGGTAGTACCCGAAAAATGCATACATGAAACTTAAGAGTTCGTGGCCCGAGGTTGCATCAACCAGGGTATCAATGCTCGGGAGCGAAAACAGATCTTTGGGGCAGGCTTTGTTTAGATCAGTGAAGTCAATGCAGATCCTCCAGCTCCCGTTGGCTTTTTTGACCATCACGACATTGGACAGCCATTCGAGATGGTTGACCTGTTGTATGAACCGGGCATTCAAGAGTTTCTTCACCTCCTCTTTAATTGCCCGCTGGCATTCGAGGGCGAATTTGTGTCTCTTTTGCTGAACAGGTTTGGCCCCAGAAGCAATACTAAGGTGATGCATGAGAAGCTTTTCGATATTCTAGGCATATCGGTTGCAGTCCAGGCGAATAGATCGCGATTTCCCCTTATACACTGAATAATGTCAGTTCTGACGGGAGGAGGGAGGACTTTACTAATCTGTAATATCCTGGTCGGATCTCCTTCTGAGAAGGCCACTTCTTCCAGCTTGTCGACCTGCTCTGATATAGGTTGGCTACTCCCTTGGGGAGTTCAAAGGCTTCAAGGGAGAGGACCGGCCCTGCTACCGAAGTCATGTAGCATTTGCGAGCTGCCTCCTGGCTCCCTCTGACTACTCCTACCCCTGTTGCGGTGGGGAATTTCATCTTTATATGGTAGGCTGAGGGTATGTCCTGAAGAGAAGCTAGGCCTAGTCAGCCCAGGATGACATTGTAAGCAGCCTTCACATTTACCACCATGAAATCCATCGGCTCGAATGATTAGAGTTCTGCCAGCGGTTACGTCGAGAGTTATGACACCCTCGATTGTCACTAGCACCTCGGTGAACTTGTAGAGAGTGTAGCCGGCGGGCTTGAGTCGGTCCCTGGACAACTTAAGACCCTGGAACGCTTCTAAAAAAAGAATGTTGACCGAACTTCCGTTGTCAACCAGGACCCGGTGTACATCAAAGTTGGCCATATGGAGGTTGATCACTAGAGCATCACAATAGGGTGTTCGGATGCCCTCCAAATCTTTATTTGCAAAAGTAATAGGGACCCCAAGGCCCTTGGAGGGGGAAGGTTCTGTACGGAGTTCACCTCTCGGACGAAGGCTTTTCGGGAGGAGTTCGAATCTCCCCCCATTGGGCCTCTGTGTATGAGATGTAGGATAGCTTCAGCTTCAGAATCTAGTGTCTCGGCGTGTCGCTTGGTTCGCTTATTAGCCCTCTGGGGGCGAAGGAGGATCTACTCTGTCCTTCCTCACGATCCTAGAAAGTTGCCCCCACTGAATGAGGGCTTCAATCTCGTCTTTGAGGGCCCGAAAATCATCCAGGTCATGGCCATGATCCCTATGGAAGCAGCACCATTTGTCCCTATTTCTCTTTTTGCCCAGTGTTTTCATCTTCGGAGGTGGTGGGAAGAGACCTACTTTCCCGACCTCCATCAGGATGGCTGAAACACTCGCGTTGAGTGGAGTAAACTTCACGAAGTAGGGAGGAGGGTGACGCTGACCTCCATTGTCTTTCAGGAACTTCTTAGCTCCTTCCTCTTCAGCACCCTTTAGTTTGTTTCTGGAAGATGATCCCTCAAGAGTGGGGCGGTTGAGAGCCTCTTCTTTGGAGGCATATCTCGAAAGTAGTTTCCGAGCTATGCCTCCAAAGAAGGGGAAGGCGAAGGTCTCCAACCGCATAGCCACTCCCGCTCCTGCTCCTCCTCCACTTCAGGAGGTCCTCCCTCAACCCGTCCAGCAAGTCCAGCAACCGCAGCATGGACAGCCGCTCCATCTACCCATCCAGCAACCGCAGCCTGGACAGCCCCTTCCTCAGCAACCTTAACCCAAGCAGGCTCCTCAAGGGCCTCAAGGGGCTGCCGCGGGACCCTCCTGCTGAAGTCGCCAAAGGCAACCTCCTCATCATGACCATGTCTCGATACATAACCCCTCATCCGACTCAATGGCCTCTCACAGTCCTCTAACACCGAAGGATCTCCGATACGTTATTATTAACCAATGGCATGGGATAGATCTTCGAACCCACTTGGATGAGAGGCTAACCCATGACAGGATTCCCCGCTGTAAGCATAAAAGAGGTCCAGCGATCCTGTCCCCTAGAACCTTATCCCCTAGTAGACCAGACCGCAGAAGATCTAACTCTCCCAGGAGGCGGAGGGAGCCACCCCTACGCCATCAGAGGAGGAGTCGCACCCCGACCGGTCGGTTCGCTCCAAGGGACCACCGAGATCGGGAGGCACCTGTCACAAGGGCAGAGTTCCAGTAGTTTCAAGAAGCAGTTCTGAGGGCTCTCAATGTTGCTCTTAACCACGATCAGCGGGCACCCAGTCCTCAACCTGCCCCAAGCTATCGCCGTTGCACTCTCAGTACTCAACCTACCCCAAGCTATCACCATTGCACTCCCAGTTCCCTTCCGCATGAGGACGAGTCTCGGGGCTCAGCAATATATGACCGAAGGGAAGACTCGGTCTACCACCATCACCACGAGATGGAGAGGCGCCTTGGCCAACATGACAGAGAAGAGGAACAACGAGCGAGGAATTTTCGTCCTAGTAGGTCTCCATTCTTCCGGACCATCATGGAAGCCCCGATCCCGGAAAACTTCAAGCCCCCTAACTTTGAGTCATACAACGGGGAGTCGGACCCCGCTGACCACATCGAGAGTTTTAAAACTCTCATGATGATCCACCAGGCTTTGAATGCACTCCTTTGCAATGCCTTCCCTGCCACGTTGAAGGGGATTGCGAGAGAATGGTACTCTTAACTCGCCCCGGCCTCCATCTTCTCCTTCGATCGGTTCGAAGGGCTCTTCCTTACTCATTTCGTGAGTAGCCGCCGCACTGAAAAGAAAAGCACCTCTTTACTGTTACTCCATCAAAGAAATCTGTAGGATTGCTTCAGCTTCAGAATCTGGGGTCTCGGCGTGTTGCTCAGTTCGCTTATTAGGCCCCCGGCGGAGCAGGATCTGCCCTGTCCTTCCTCATGAACCTAGAAAGTTGCCCCCTCTGAATGAGGGCTTCAATCTCGTCTTTGAGGGCCCGAAAATCATCCGTGTCGTGGCCATGATCCCTATAGAAGCGGCACCATTTGTCCATGTTTCTCTTTTTGCCCGGTGTGTTCATCTTCGGAAGTGGTGGGAGGAGACCTTCTTTCCCGACCTCCATCAGGCTGGCTGAAACACTCGCGTTGAGTGGAGTAAACTTCTCGAAGCAGGGAGGAGGGCGTCGCTGGCCTCCATTGTCTTTCTAGAGCTTCTTAGCTCCTTCCTCTTCAGCGCCCTTCCATTTGTTTTCGGAAGATGATCCCTCAAGAGTGGGGTGGTTGAAAGTCTCTTCCGCTCGGATGTACTTTTCACTCCTAAGCAGGAGTTCTGAGAAATCCCGAGGAGGCTTCTTGGCAAGGGATGCCCTGAGGTTGTCGTTAGTGACATTGGATTGGAAAGCAGCAGAGGCCACCGACTGGTTTAGGAAGGCGATGGACCGGGCCTCGGAGGTGAAACACTTAACTTAGTCCCTTAGCCGTTCGCCCTTCCTTTGATGGAGTAACAGTAAAGAGGTGCTTGTCTTTTCAGCGCGGCGGCTACATACGAAATGAGTAAGGAAGAGCCCTTCGAACCGATCGAAAGAGAAGATGGAGGCCGGGGCAAATCAAGAGTACCATTCTCTCGCAAGCACCTTCAGCGTGGCAGGGAAGTTTTGCAAAAGAGCGTATCCGAAGCCTAGTGAATCATCATGAGAGTTATAAAACTCTCGATGTGGTCAGCGGGGTCCGACTCCTCGTTGTATGGCTCAAAGTTAGAGGGCTTGAAGTTTTCTGGGATCAGGGCTTCCATGATGGTCCGGGAGAATGGAGGCCTACTCAGGCAGAAATTCCTCGCCCGTTGTTCCTCTTCTCTGTCAAGTTGGCCAAGACACCTCTCCATTTTGTGGCGACGGCGGTAGACTGAGTCTTCCCTTCGGTTATATCTTGCTAAGCCCCGGGACTCTTCCTCATGCGGAAAGGGACTATGAGTGCGACGGTGATAGCTTAGGGCAGGTTGAGGACTGGGAGTGCAACGGCGATAGCATGGGGCAGGTTGAGGACTGGGCACCCGCTGATCGTGGTTAGGAGCAACATTGAGGGCCCTCAGAACTGCTTCTTGAAACTACTGGAACTCCACCCTTGTGACAGGTGCCTCCCGATCTCGGTGGTCCCTTGGAGCGGACCGACCGGTTGGGGTGCGACTCCTCCTCTGACGGTGCAGGGGTGACTCCCTCCGCCTCCTGGGAGAGTTAGATCTTCTGCGGTCTGGTCTACAGGGGGATCAGGCTCTAGGGCACCGGATCGCTGGACCCCTTTGATGTTCACGGTAGGGAATCTTGTCATGGGTCAGCCTCTCATCCAAGCAGCTCTGAAGATCTATCCCATGCCGTCGGTTGATAATAACGTGTCGGAGATCTTTCGGCATTGGAGGACTGTGAGAGGCCATTGAGTCGGATCAGGGGTTATGTATCGAGACATGGTCATCATGAAGAGGTTGCCTTTGGTGATTTCGGCGAGAGGGTCCCGCGGCAGCCCCTTAAGGCCCTTGAGGAGCTTGCTGGGGCTGAGGTTGTTGAGGAAGGGGCTGTCCAGGCTGCGGTTGCTGGACGGGTTGAGGGAGAGGTTGTCTAGGCTCCGGTTGCTGGACATGTGGAGGGAGAGCCTGTCCAGGCTGCGGTTGCTAGACTTGCTGGATGGGTTGAGGGAGGACCTCCTGAAGTGGAGGCAGAGAAGGAGCGGGAGTGGCTCTGCGGTTGGAGACCGTCGCCTTCCCCTTCTATGGAGGCATAGCTCGAAACTACTTTCGCTGATGAAATAGGGTTGGATTGCTTTTCTTTTCCCACAGACGACGCCAATCTGTTGCTGTTGATTTTGGTTGGGAGCAAACAGCTGAATTTGTGGATTCTTCGAGGAAATAAATAAGCAAACCTGTTGACTTTCACCGATGTTTGACTGGTTTCTCACCGCTGCCATGAACCTGCAAAAAGTTCGATACACCGGGATGGCGACGAACCCTCCGACGATCTTGTCAGTAATCAAGAAGATTATGAAAGAGCTTTATGTGGAAAAAGATTGATTACCTTGTTACGGTGGGGGAAGAGAGGTATTTATAGCTTCCTTAAGAGACAGTTTAGAGATAATCAGTTATCTCTATGTCCCGTTTTTTGGATAAGGTATAGAGTTTGAACTCGTTTCATGATAAGAGAGATTGTTTAAACTGCTTCTTAGAAATAATCACGAATTTGAATTATTCTTTAAATATCTGAATTGGTTTGTAGCGGGTCGTTACCCGTACCCAATAGGACAGATCCGTTTTTGGGTTATTAGGCTTTGAAGAAAGACCCAGTTCCCATTTCGGATCCGTTTGTAGGTAAAATTACGGTTTTACCCCCGAGAGCTTTAAGATTCGTGCTCAATTTGGACGGTTCTAATTTAATCCTATTTTTAGTCATATCAAAAACAATGGGAGGTTTGCTCCAAAACAAGCAAGTCCAGGTAAGGTCTACCAAGTTGTTCGCCGAACGGCTCATCAACTTGAAGACCCAGAGGACAAGGAGATGTCAACAGGGATTTGGAAAGTAGATTACCTCATGAACTACAACAAGGGTGCTTAACGCCCGCCTCATCTATATATTTTCAATATTTTTTAATAAAGGCCAGCCACTAAAGCAGCCATTTAGTTTTCTTTTGAATAAATACCACTTTCACTACCGGTCACTACATATAATAATGGCTAGCCACGAGAGCATTTTCTTAGTTTTATTTTCTAACAAAATTTAGTATTAATTTTTGCAGAATTATTGTACTACTCTACGGATGCATACAATGAGTTAAATGCCAGGCCTATCCATAAAAATAACACTAAAAACTCATTAAAAGCTCCTTATAAAACGGGTTCAGAGTCCATACCCATGGCTCAAAGTTACCCTAGCAATTTTCAACAAAGCAAGTTCAGAGTTCTCTTCGCCATTTAATCTTCTCTTACAATCCATTAATGCCTCGACGATAGGTATAGTGTACATACCCAAGGCTCGATGTAACTTTAGCAACTTGCGACAAAGTAAATCCAGAGTTCAACTCGCCATTCGATCTGCTCATGCAACTTATTAATACCTAAACTAACAAGTTCAGAATCCATACCCATAGCTCAGAGTTACTTCAGCAACCTGCAACTATGCATGTTCAGAGTTCAATTCGCCATTCAACTTATTCCTGAAACTAGTTAAAATTCCATAATGACATATTAGAGGTCCAAAATCGTGGATTCCAGTTACTCCAATAAAACTTGCAAAAGAAACACTTAGAGTTCAACTCGCCATTCGATGTAACTCTCATAATTTGTTGGAGGACCCATATAGCAAGTTTGAAAATAACACTCCCTCAGATTTGCTCCTATAACTAGCTAAACACCCATACAACAAATTTGGAAAATAACTCTCCTTTAGAGTTGCTCCTACGACTAGCTGGGTACAAGACGGATAAGCCCTAAACTCCGTCAAACATTACATACACCATTGATGGTTCGTTAGCTATACACAACAAATTTGAGGCCTTGTTATTTAGCTACAAAGAACCAGTTAACAGCTCATCAATCTCAATGACAAGTTCCACAATAAAGATCAAACATATGAAAAAGATTCTTCAAATTACAGAACTATTGCAAATCTTTGCATTCAGATCCAACGTCACTAAAAGTATCTACAAGTACAAAACCATAGATCGTTTTACAAGTAGTGAACAACAAGTTGTCCTGCAAGACGTTCTTCCAGCTACATAGTAGAGGGATGCTCCGCCTAAGAGAAGCAAACCTCTTCACAGGCCTCCTGCCAGTTAACAGCTTCCCAGGGTCACCTAAACTCTTGACGATAAAATTCAAGACAAGTCTCTCTGAGGCGCGCAAGCTCTAGGTTTATCTTACCGACTTCACCTGAGCAAGCTCCAACTCTGTTTCGCATGAAGCACCGCGCAAACGGATGTGTCCCAATGCCGTCAAGCGCGGCGTATCACAAAGGATAGCAAGCTCAATATCCCGAGGACCTCATTTGATGTACACAACTACTTATCAGCGAAGAGAAGAATGGAATCGCTTCAAAACTGAACAAACAAAAGTGACTTTACTTGAATATTAAGATATTTCATTCGCTCTACAAAATGAGTTCGACGCTCCGCGTGCCGCTTGAGTTCCTCCGGCAAAATATTGGTGGACCCCAAACAACGAGTTCTACGCTTTGCTCACCGCTCGAGCTCCGTCAACAACTCGTTGGCTCCAAACAACCAGTTCAATGCTCTACTCTCACCTCGAGCTCCATTAACAACTCGTTGACTGCAAATAACTAGTTCAAGGCTCTGCTCACCGCTCGAGCTCCATCAACAAACTTGTTGACTTCGAACAACGAGTTCAATGCCTTGCTCTTCGCTTCGACTCCAACAAAAACTCATTGGCTCTAAACAACGAGTTCCACACCTTGTAATCCGTTCAAGCTCTATCAACAATGCATTGACTCCATATGATGAGTTCAATGCCCCGCTCATTGCTTGAGCTCCGTTAATAACTCGTTAACTCCATATAACAAGTTTGGTGCCCCGCACCTTGCTTGAGTTCTTCCAACAACCCCATAACTTTACGTAATAGGTTTGTTGCCTAACACTGACCTAGGATTACCTCTACAAACTTGTTGCGTGCAAATGGCAAGCTCAACATTCAACTTTGTCTAAGAGTTGCCTCCCAAAACTTGTTGGGCACAAACATCAAGCTCAACATCAACTCCGCCTGAGAGTTGCCTCTCCACAAACTTGCTGGGTGTAAATGGTAAGATCAAACATCCAACTCCGTCACAGAGTTCTCTATTAACTTATCGGGATCAAACGGTAAGCTCTACGTTCAACTACGTCTCAGATTTGTCTCTCTAAACTTATTGGGATCAAACAGCGAGTCCTACGTTCAACTCTGTCTCAAAGTTGACTCTACAAACTTGTCAGGATCAAACGGTAAGCTCTATGACCAACTCCACCTAAGAGTTGTCTGTACAAAGCTTGTTGAGGACAAACAGCAAGTTCATTGCCCAACTTCATCTTCAAGTTGTGTAACCCCTATTTTTCCAAAAAACGTATTTTTGTATATTTTCTGTATTTAAAATTTTCGCAAATTATTTTTCGGTTTTCAAATTTGTTTTGCCAAAATGTATTGTTGGATCTCATATTGAAATCTGTGTTCAATCAATAATTTTATTTGTAACTATTTTCTATGATTTTTATGTTGAAATACAATTCGTATTTTTTGTTATTATTTCTCTCATTATTATTATTTCTGTTATTATTATTACTATTATTATTGTTATTTTTGACTAGTTATAAAAAAACCACTTTTATCTACAAACTGTATTTGTAGTATTTTAGATAAATTCTATTTTGTGATGTGAATTACAATTATTATAAATTATATTTTTTTATGGGCTATTATATATCTTCTCTTGGATCTAGTTGTACCCAAAATCCTATTCTAAAACCTTATTCTAATTCTATTGGATTCCTAAACCCATTTAAAATCCTAATACCCTGTTTATATATCCAACTACCCAATATATGTTTACACCCAAGACCCCAAACCCGATTACCCTGTTCTCAGCCTAACCCTAATAAACCCAATCCCTATATATATTTAACCCATCCTCCTACCCATGCAGCCACCCCCTACCGCCGTTTCATCCTCTTCCCCATCTGTCGTCCTCCTCCACACCCCATCTCGATCTCTCCCTGCTCTAGCCTCGCCCTCGTCTCCTCTTCGTCGTCCCGTCCTTCGCCCTGTTTCCCCATCTCGATGTTGCCAGCTAGCACCCTCATCCTCCTCCTTCTACTCATCTCTCACCCCCCAACTCCATCTCCCGCTCATCCCTTTCTCTGTGCGCCATCACCCTCTACCTCGGTCTCCCTCACCTCCTTCCGTTCCCTGCAGCAATAGCAGCCGCACTCCTCACATCGCAGCTGCCATCTGCTATCTTCCCCTATCGTCCCATCTCTGTCTCTCTGTCGCACGACTAGCCAGCCGACCATCCAACCAGCCAACCGTCCAGCCAGCCAGCCAGCCAGCTCACAGCGCGCTCCCCGCACTATGCCGTCAGCCCCCGCCGTGCAACAGCCTTGCCGGCGATTCCCCCTCATCGTCGCTCTTGCCGTGTGCGAGTGCGGTGTCGTTGCTCTTGCCATTGTTCTTGGTCGCTTGGTTATTGGTGTGCGTACTTTTTGGTTGTTTGTAGTTCGTTCTTAGTTCGCGATTCTTCGCCGTGCAATCGAGATTGTGTGGTTCTCATTCTTGGTTTGTAGTAATTCGTGTTCGTCGTTCGAACGTGTTCGTTGCCAGGGAATCGTTCCCGTTATTCTTGCTTGGAATCGTTTTCGTCATCGGTTAAGGCAAGTAACTTGTACTCAATTGTTTTATATGATACAAGTCATAAATACCGCTTATAGTGTAGTTGGGTTCTAGAAACAACTCGCGTGTGATGTATTTGTGATGAGTATTGTCTCTATAGTGCTATTGACCATAGTTGCCTCACGATACAAATTTGATATGAAACAACTTAGGTTTTGACAGTTCTTGATGTGATTATATTTATAAGATAATATTAAGAAATCGTATTTTTATTTGGATCCATGTGATATACTTGTTGTGGACATGCCATATACCCTATTTCATGATGTTTGGACACTCAATAGACTCTATAACAAGTTTAGTTGTGTTTGGGACGAGTTTCGTATGTTGTATGTTAATTTGTTGTTAAGAGGAAAATCTGTATTTTGTCAGTGATCAGTTTTGATTGCCACTTTAGACCATATTAAGGTCAGTATCTTAACTTCAGTATTAAACATAATTTTTAGAGAAATCCGTCTTCTTTCCAAACTCTCTGACCTTGATCGATTTTATTTTCGTATGTGTGAGATATGATTGTTTTACTACAGAGGTGTGTTTCATTTCTAGATTTCGTTTCTTAATGATTTCGATGACTAAACTATTTTAATACTAGTGCTAAGCATATTATTTTGATCTGAAATTTTGCACTGTATTTTTATATCGATTTTGGGATTACCCAAAATTTTGTTGGATTTTATTGATGAGTTTTATATACCGTTTCATGTTTTTTTGTAAAAACTTTACTTGTTGGATTTTGCTAGCTGTTCTATAAAGATTTGTATTTTTCACCCTAATTCCTTTTCCTGTATGAAAAATGTTTATGAAATATGAAAGTTATCTTATTTTGTCTATTTTCTTCTCCCTTTGGCGGATTTGGATTTCGTTTCACGGTTTGTGAGATATTACAGTTTTCGTACAGCAGTGTTGGGAATTCCAGATTTGCCAAACTATCGTTTCTTGATGTTTTCTAATTTTTGTTGACTAAACTAATCTTACTGAAAAATTATGAAACTTTATATTCTTTTACTAAACATATAGGGGAATACCCCAGATTTTTCGTGGATTTATTTAATGAGTTTTCATGCTATTTTCCTATTTTGGAATCCAATCTTCTGATTTCTGGTTGAACGTGTTTTCTGGATTCAAACCATTTTTGAGTTATGTTTTTGTGAATTACTATATGACTTATTTATATTCGATGGATTCGACCGGGAGTCTATTTTCTAGAAATTTCGACGGATTCAGGTTTGTTTGTTTGTAACACCGGGAATCACTATTTTACTACAGTACGGTCTTGTTGTCATGAACTAGAGATTTGATTATTTTATTCTTTCATGAGTTATCTTGTACCCGTACATGTTTACTTTGCAACTTGAACTTGTTACATGATCATACCATGTTATTCTTGATATGTTTTGCACATATACATACTTGTTTGACACCAATAATAATAAATAACCAATCCGGGGTTAAAGGGAAAGATCTAATAGTGGATAATTCAGAAACATGTACTCAGAAGAGGACCCGTGTTTCCCACATTTGGAATTTGGTATATGATTTGGATTATTTGGAATTTGGTATATGATTTGGATTATTTGGAATTTGGTATATGATTTGGTTAATTTGGATTACTTGTCCCTGAGTACACTGCCCTCTATGGTCCATTATGAAATCTAAAACGAAATTGATTGTTGTAGCAACCATGCGGTATGGGATGCATGAAGTGCTATCTAGATAGTAATCACTACAAGAATTGATACATGATACTTGAACATGATACATGATCACTTGACACTTGCTACTTGATACTTGTACTTAACTACTTGACACTTGTTTACTTGTTACTTGATTTCATGATACCTGATTCTTGATACTTGTTGCTTATTTACATGATGCTTGTTCACTTAATACTTGATACATGCTACTTGTACTTGTTCACCTTACCATGCTAGTTGTTATACTTGATATCATGCATATTTCATGTTATTAGTTAGTTTTTTTCATGTACTGTATCCTGCATTACAAGCGACCCATAACTTGTATTGGTGGGAGTTAAATTGCAGATACATGATACATGATACTTGAACATGATACATGATACTTGAACATGATATCATGCCTATTTCTTTTTTCTATTCGTGCAATTGTTAAATTGCAGATTTTGGAGATCAGCTGCCCAATGGGATAGGCAAGATGAGATACTAGCTGCTAGATTTTGCTATTATTATTTTGGTTGCTTATTTTGAACAATTATATCTTGTACTTGGATTTATTTTGTATTTGGGCAATGTGACCCAAGATATTGACTTATTCAGATATGGATATATTGAGATTTATATTTTGGTTTCAAGTATTCTTGTTGGTATTTTTTTTCATATGTGCATGTTTGGTTGATTCTTTTGTTTCCGACTCTGATTATTCTTATGCAATGTTGTAAAGATTCTTGAATAGCTTATGGATGATGAAAATCATTCGCTGGGCTTTGTCACGTATCTGTATTTTGTATTCTCTTTTGGAAAGTGGGGAGTGACAAGATTTTTTAGTGGTATCAGAGCACCAGGTTTGGCTAATGTATTAGTTTCCTAATATATTAGACAATCTTCGCTCATACTGGGATCGGCTCAACATTTCACCAACCATACATGCATAAATGAATTATTATCAACATTGATCTGCATGCTAGTCTTATTCCATCCATTTCGACCCCTTCTTATTCAATCCCTTGATTCCTTGATTCTTCAGTCTTTTTCAGTCGTCCTCCTTGATTGATTTCTTCTTAGGTATGAACTCATTCTTTTGTATCCATATCCTTCTGATTTTGGTGTTATCCATTCTTTTCTTTCTGCTTGGTTCGTCGATTGGCATCGCTGGATGCTATTGGCAGAGTCTTCCCGATCAGAGTGGCGCATCGGAAGCGTTGTGGGCCCATAACCCACAGGTCCCAGGATTCTCTTGTTGTTTCTCCTCCTTTACATTGTTTGCTTCTTTCTATTCCTTGTATTTGTTCCTCATCCGTTGACTTATCTACTTGGTTCATCTCTTCCTTGTCCATCCTTTATTCGATTCCAGCTCTATCTATTTCTTCATCTCTTTGCCTTGTTGTTTTGCAAGTCTTGTGTTGTGTCTTTTTCATTTTTGATATCAGTTACTTCTCTCTTGCATTCCATTTTGCCATCATAAACCCAATTCATTATTTAATTCAATTCTTCCCTGTTCATTCTCTCTTTGATTCCAGTTCTACCTACTTCCTATCTGGTTTTGTTATCTTGTGCTATTTCTGTCCTTTTGATACTGTTTGTTTCTTACTTGCACTCCATTTGACCTCATTGTTATCCACTTCCTTCTTTTCCGGTGTTGCCACTGCTTTGGTTCTTCCCTTTTAATCCTCTGTTTTGATTACCCTTCCCCAAGTTTGTTTGCTTTTGCCTTGTCCTATGTACTGCCTAAGCAAATTTCAAGGACGCAATTTTGTTGTAAGATGGGTAGGATTTGTAACCGCTGTTTTCCCAAAAAAACGTATTTTTGTGTATTTTCTGTATTTAAAATTTTTGCAAATTATTTTTCGGTTTTCAAATTTGTTTTGCCAAAATGTATTGTTGGATCTCATATTAAAATCTGTTTTCAATCAATAATTTTATTTGTAACTATTTTCTATGATTTTTATGTTGAAATACATTTCATATTTTTTGTTATTATTAGTCTTATTATTATTATTCCTGTTATTATTATTACTATTATTATTGTTATTTTTGACTAGTTATCAAAAATCCACATTTATCTACTAACGGTATTTGTAGTATTTTAGATAAATTCTTTTTTGTGATGTAAATTACAATTATTATAAATTATATTTTTTTACGGGCTATTGTATATCTTTTCTTGGATCTAGTTGTACCCAAAATCCTATTTTAAAACCCTATTCTAATTCTATTGGATTCCTAAACCCATTTAAAATCCTAATACCCTGTTTATATATCCAACTACCCAATATCTGTTTACACCCTAAGACCCCAAACCCGATAACCCTGTTCTCATCCTAACCCTAATAAAACCAACCACTATATATATTTAATCCATCCTCTTACCCATGCAGCCGCCCCCTACCGCTGTTTCATCTTCTTCCCCATCTACCGTCCGCCTCCACACCCCATCTCGATCTCTCCCTGCTCTAGCCTCGCCCCCGTCTCCTCTTCGTCGTCCCGTCCTCCACCCTGTCTCCCCATCTCGGTGTTGCCAGCCAGCACCTTCATCCTCCTCCTTCCGCTCATCTCTCACCCCCGACTCCATCTCTCGCTCATCCCTTTCCTTGTGCGCCGTCACCCTCTACCTCCGTCTCCCTCACCTCCTTCCGTTCCCTGCAGCGACAGCAGCCGCACTCCTCGCATCACAGCTACCGTTCGCTATCTCCCCCTGTCGTCCTGTCTCTGTCTCTCTATCGCACGACTAGCCAGCTGACCAGCCAGCCAGCCAGCCAGTCAGCCAGCCCACAGCGCACTCCTCGCGTTGTGCCGTCAGCCCCTACCGCGCAACAGCCCTGCCGGTGATTCCCCTCGTCGTCGCTCTTGCCGTGTGCGAGTGCGGTGTCGTTGTTCTTGGTCGCTTGGTTATTGGTGTGCGTGCTTTTGGTTGTTCGTTGTTCGTTCTTGGTTCGTGATTCTTCGCCGTGCAATCGAGATTGTGTGTTTCTCATTCTTGGTTTGTAGTAATTTGTGTTCGTCTTTTGATCGTGTTCGTTGCCGAGAATCCATTCCCGTTATTCTTGCTTGGAATCGTTTTTGTCGTCGGTTAAGGCAAGTAACTTGTACTCAATTCCTTTGTATGATACAAGTCATAAATACCGCTTGTACTGTAGTTGGGTTCCAGAGACACTCGCGTGTGATGTATTTATGATGAGTATTGTCTCTATAGTGCTATTGACCATAGTTGCCTCACGACACAAAATTGACATGAAACAACTTAGGTTTTGACCGTTCTTGATGTGATTATATTTATGAGATAATATTGAGAAATCGTGTTTTTATTTGGATCGATGTGATATACTTGTTGTGGACATGCCATATACCCTATTTCATGATGTTTGGACACTTAGTGGACTCTATAACATGTTTGGTTGTGTTTGGGACGAGTTTTGGTATGTTGTATGTTAATTTGTTGTTAAGAGAAAAATTTGTATTTTGTCAGTGATCAGTTTTGATTGCCACTTTAGGCCATATTAAGTTCAGTATCTTAACTTCAGTATTAAACATGATTTTTAGAAAAATTCTGCTTCTTTCCAAACTCTCTGACCTTGATTGATTTCGTTTTCGTATGTGTGAGATATGATTGTTTTACTACAGAGGTGTGTTTCATTTTCAGATTTTGTTTCTTGATGATTTCGATGACTAAACTATTTTTATACTAGTGCTAAGCATATTATTTTCACCTGAACTTTTGCATGGTATTTCTATATCTATTTAGAGATTACCCAGAATTTTGTTGAATTTTATTGATGAGTTTTATATACCATCTCATGCCTGTTTATAAAAACTATACTTACTGGATTTTGCTAGTATCTCTGTAAAGATTTGTATTTTCACTTTAATTTTTTTTCCTGTATGGAAAATGTTTATGAAATATGAAAGTTATCTTATTTTGTCTATTTTCTTCTCTCTTTCACAGATTTGGATTTTGTTTCACTGTTTGTGAGATATTACAGTTTTCGTACAGCAGTGTTGGGAATTCCAGATTTGCCAAACTATCGTTTCTTGATGTTTTCTGATTTTTGTTGATTAAACTAATCTTACTGGAAAATTCTGAAACTTTATGTTCTGTTACTAAACATATAGGGGAATACCCCAGATTTTTCGTAGATTTATTTAATGAGTTTTCATACTGTTTTCCTATTTTTGAATCCAATCTTCTAATTTCTGGCTGAACATGTTTTCTGGATTCAAATCAGTTTTGAGTTATGTTTTTGTAAATTACTATATGACTTATTTATATTCGCTGGATTCGGCCGGGAGTTTATTTTCTAGACCTTTCAACGGATTCAGGTTTGCATTTTTGTAACACCAGGAATCACTGTTTTACTACAGTGTGGTCTTACTGTCCTGAACTAGAGATTTGATTATTTTATCCTTTCATGAGTTATCTTGCACCCGTATATGTTTATCTTACAACTTGAACTTGTTACATGATCAAGCCATGTTAATTGCACATATACATATTTGTTTGACACTAATAATAATAAATAACGAAGCCGGTGTTTAAGGGAAAGATCTAATATTGGATAATTCAGAAACGTGTACTCGGAAGGGGGCCCGTGTTTCCCACATTTGGAATTTGGTATATGATTTGGATTATTTGGAATTTGGTATATGATTTAGATTATTTGGAATTTGGTATATGATTTGGTTAATTTGGAATTTGGTATATGATTTGGATTATTTGTCCCTGAGTACACTGCGGTCTATGGTCCATTATGAAATCTAAAGCGAAATTGATTGTTGTAGCAACCATGCGGTATGGGATGCATGAAGTGCTACCTAGATAGTAATCACTACAAGACTTGATACATGATACTTGAACATGATACATGATCACTTGATACTTGCTACTTGATACTTGTACTTGACTACTTGACACTTGTTTACTTGTTACTTGATTTCGTGATACTTGATTCTTGATACTTGTTGCTTATTTACATGATGTTTGTTCACTTAATACTTGATACATGCTAATTGTACTTGTTCACCTTACCATGCTAGTTGTTATACTTGATATCATGCCTATTTCATATTATTAGTTAGTTTTTCCCATGTACTTGTATCCTGCATTACAAGCGGCCCGTAACTTGCATTGACAGGAGTTTGTTTTCTTTTTCTATTCGTGCAATTGTTAAATTACAAATTTTGGAGATCAGCTGCCCTGATGGGATTGGTGAGATGAGATACTAGCTGCTAGATTTTGCTATTATTATTTCTGTTGCTTATTTTGAACAATTGTATCTTGTACTTGGATTTATTTTGTATTTGGGCAATGTGACCCAAGATATTGACTTATTCAGATCTGGATATATTGAGATTAATATTTTGGTTTCAAGTATTCATGTTGGTATTTTGGTTCATATGTGCATGTTTGGTTGATTCTTTTGCTTCCGATATTCTTGTGAAATGTTGTAAAGATTCTTGAACAACTTATGGATGATAAAAATCATTCGCTGGGCATAGTCACGTATCCATATTTCGTATTCTCTTTTGGGAAGCTGGGCGTGACAAGTTGTCTCTGCAAACTTGTTAGGCACAGACGACGAACTCTACATCAACTCGATTAAGGATTTGCCTCTCTAAACTTGCCTGTATCAAATGGTAAGACCTACATCCAACTCCATCTCAAAGCTGCCTAACAAAACTTGCTGCTATCAAACAACAAGTTAAAATGTCTAACTCCATCACAGATTTCTTATCACGCCCCACTTCCCGTTATACGGAAACACATGTGGTAACTGAGGTCCAGCAAATGATATAAGTATGCCAACTCATATCATCCCTAAGATGTATAATTCCAGTAAGCTCAACAATACAATAATAATCACAGGAACAAGAATCTAATGCAATAACCAATATCTAAAATACAAGAACTTACCAATAGCCAGAGAATATGCAATGCAATAATAGTTCGATAAGTTCTTCAGTATTTCATCATCAGTACCTGTACAAACAATAACTCGAAAGAAAGATGGAGAGTACTTGTTAGAACAAGCTTCGAATGACAAGTAGTAGCAAGTAGTGAAGTAAAGGACTATATAACAATAATAAGAAATTGGAATGATCTCAGAGTCAATAAATGATAAATGATAACAAGATCAAAAGTTAATAATCAATGGTACGATGGTCAATAAATAATAGTCAATAATCAGTAATTGTAGACCAATAATCAATATCAATAAATCAATAGTCAATAATACAATTATCAGTGACAATGATCAGTAACATGATCAGGTATCAGGAGTCAATATCAGAAATCAGTATTCAAGAATCATTAATCTGTTATCGGTGTCAATGTTCAACATTAATCTCATAACTATCAATCTTTTATCAGCCTATCTAATGCATGCAATCCTACGTCCCATACCACAGGTTCGGGTGCATGCAATCAAGTTAACGTTTAACTCTAGTAGTGAATTCTATAGATCATGTACTCGGAAAAAACATTTAGACAAGAAGCAAGATTTAGTTATTCAGTCATTCAGTTGTTCAATTATTCAGTCATTCAGTCATTCAGTCATTCAGTAATGGTAGGAAACCATGAGCTCCCTTCTGGGTACAGTCTCCTATATTTTTCACTACTAGGTCGACCCTTATCACCCCGACTGTCTCATATGGATAGTCGGCTGTTCTGCTATGATTTTTAAATTCAAAAATAAACGATCAGGCCAGTCGACTGTTAAATGTGATCAGTCGGCTGCTCTGCGATGTTTTTCAACTCGAAATCAAAATGACCAGGACAGTCGGCTGTTACACATAGTCAGTCGGATGTGCTGCGGGGCTTTTCAAGTCTAAATATATATTTTCTTCTATTTTTGAAATATAACTCTCCAGATTACAATCTACTTAAAAATTTACAATAAACCCGTATTTCACCATGATCATTTGCTTTATAAAAACTTCTGTTTTATTAGTTAATTACACATGATGTATTCAATCATTTGTTTGCAAAAATGCATTCTTTTTCATCCATTCTAATGGCATAAATAGCAATGAGAAATTTCATGGCATCTATTACCAATCATTTCTTAATAATTTATTCTATCAATTCATCTTTAACACATCATTCTACTTTAGCACTTTAATCAATAAACATGATTCTAACTTCTTACTAGTTAAACCACCTAGTTCACATTTAGGACATATTTTGCATACTAACATTAGAAATAACGAGAACATTCACTTTACTCATAATTAATAAATATAGTAATCAATCAACAAATATTTGCTAATTTCTCAATTCCCTTCTATTTAGGCAAGCATGCATTTCATTTCAACTAGTAACTCATAATAACAATTCAATTTCCTCCCTAGCATGATTTCTACTTTAGAAGTCATGAGAAACACCCACCTTTTGAAGAAAACCCAATTTAGAAAAATCCCCTAGAGCCTCCTAGATTGCGAGCGAGTGTCTTCTCCTCCTAGATTGCAATGCACGAACTCTTCTCCTTGCTCCTTGCCAAAACCGATAGCTCCAAGATGGGGTTGATTAGCCGGCCTCCAATAGGGGAACACTGACACTCAACTCACACTAATATATATCTCCTATATAATTTTTCTCTTCTTCCAATAGATTACTAGTATAAAATACAAATAAATAGGAGAAGTATTTATACTAATTTTGAAGTAGATTGGAGGGCTAGGATTCAATGGATGGTTATAGAATGGAAGGCTAGGATAGGAGTAGGAGTTATAACAACTACCCATACACTAAGTAACCACCCATGTACACTCACCCACACTCCCATCACTCTCATCACAAACCGGCCCAAAAGGTGTGCATTGCACACTACGTGCATGCACGTGCCACCTAGTCCCCTATGTAGAAGTTTGTACAATTTTAATTAATCAAATGTTCACCATTTGTCTCTACATGACAAGTGTGGTCATTTAATTGATTAATTAAATTAGTGGGCTTCATAAATAGTGGGCTTAGGCTTGTGGGCAAAAACAACAAATTAATAATTAATAGAAGTGGGCTAAAACAATTAATTAGTGTTTTAGGCTTTTGGAAAATAGGCATTTTTCTGAAAAATAAAGGAAAATAATTGTTCATACAAAATGAGATTTTATATAAAATAAATAGATAATATGTGCATGAAGTTTGCACGTGCACAAAACGTGAAAAAAAATTATTTTTGTTAGAATGAAATTTTAGGGTATTACAACACTCCCTCCTTAGAATAGTTCCGTCACCGGAACTACAATTAAAGAGTGAGAAAAAAAAACACAAGAAGAAAAATACAATCAAGCAAACAGCTCAGGATGATCCTTCATCATCCTCTCCTCAGATTCCCAAGTAGCCTCTTCAACCAATTGGTTTCTCCAGACTACCTTGACCATCGGTATTGTCTTATTCCTCAAGACTTTCTCCTGACGATCAACAATCTCAACTGGAAGCTCAATGTAATTCAGATCCAACTGCAAACCCTCTGGCACTTCGGGCAAATGATGACTTGGATCTGGAATGTAACCTTTCAGCATAGACACATGAAAGACATTGTGCACCTACGACAACTCTTCCGGTAACTCAAGCCGGTAAGCAGCTTTCCCGATCCTTTTCAATATCTTATATGGGCCTATGAACCTCGGGGCTAACTTTCCACCTTTGCCGAATCGAATCACACCTTTGTTCGGCGATACCTTCAGAAAGACAAAGTCACCAACCTCAAACTCAAGGTCCCTCCTCCGATTGTCTGCATAGCTCTTCTGCCTACTCTGAGCATCCACCAACCTCTTCCTAATCAGATCAATCTTTTCAGAGGTCTGCTGCACAAGCTCAGGTCCAAACAACTGACGCTCCCCAACTTCGAACCAACAGACAGGCGTCCTGCACTTCCTGCCATACAGAGCTTCGTACGGCGCCATCCCAATGCTAGTCTGAAAACTGTTGTTATAGGCAAACTCCACCAAAGGTAAATGCCTTTCCCAATTGCCTCCAAAGTCTAGTACACAACACCGAAGCATATCCTCAAGAATACGGTTGACTCTCTCGGTCTGCCCATCGGTCTGGGGGTGAAAAGCAGTGCTGAAATTTGTCTTGGTACCTAAGGCTGTCTGAAGACTCCTCCAGAAATGCGAAGTAAACCGCGCATCTCGATCAGACACAATGGTCAACGGAACGCCATGAAGCCTGACAATCTCACCAATACATCTCAGCTAACTTGTCCATCGAAGCAGTGAGTTTCATCGCCAAGAAGTGAGCGGACTTGGTTAGTCGATCGACTATGATCCAAATCGCATCATTAACCTTAGGACTCTTAGGCAAACCCGTGATGAAATCCATACTGATGTTATCCCACTTCCATTCCGGAATAGGTAACGAATGCAATAGACCTCCAGGTTTCTGATTCTCGGCTTTGACTTGTTGACAAATCTCACACCTCGACACAAATTCAGCCACATCCCGCTTCAAACCTGACCACCAGAAATGCTGCTTAATGTCCTTATACATCTTGGTACTTCCAGGATGTACTGACAAAAGAGTAGCATGGGCCTCCTGGAGAAGACTTTCTTTCAAGTCCGATTGATCCGAAACACACAGCCTCTCACCAAACCACAGCATTTCATCCCTGATTTGAAATCCGGGCAACTTGCCAGCACCAACCTGCTCCATCATCTTCTGAATCTCTGCATCTTCCTTCTGACTTGCAATAATCCTTCCATTCAGCGTCGGTTGAAGCCTCAACTGAGCTAAAGATGATCCCAAGCCTTGCAGAACAACCTCAATTCCTGCCCGATCCAACTCCTCTGCCAACTGCCTCTGAGTTGTAATCAAACTCGCCAGACTGCTCTTGCAGCTAAGTGCATCAGCAACAATATTAGCCTTCCCAGGATGATACTTAATCTCCGGACGAATGTCCTCAAGTACCTCCAGCCATCTCCTTTGCCTCAGGTTCAGATCCTTCTGCTGATAGATATACTTCAAGGTTTTGTGGTCTGTGTACATGTTCAGCTTCTCGCCATATACATAATGCCTCCATTGCTTTAAGGCGAAGATAATTGCAGCCAACTCCAGATCATGAGTCAGATAATTTTTCTCATGCGGTCTTAGTTGCCTAGACCCATAAGCGATTATTTTTCCTTCTTGCATTAAGACACAGCCAAGCCCACGATGTGAAGCATCACTGTAGACATCATATTCGACACTTGCTCTGGAAAAGCCAAAATGGGTGCAGTAGTCAGCCTCTCTTTCAACTCCTGAAAGCTTGCTTCGCACTGCTCAGTCCACTTGAAGTTCACATTCTTCTTGGTCAAACCAGTGAGCGGCACGGCTATCTGAGCGTAGCCCTGGATAAATCTCCTGTAATATCTAGTTAGCCCAAGAAAACTCCTAATTTCCTTCACTGTAGTAGGTCTTGCCCAATCTCTCACTACCTCTATCTTCTGAGGATCAGTTGCCACTCCCTCCTTAGAAAGGGTGTGACCTAGGAATGCCACTTCAGATTTCCAGAAATCACACTTGGACAACTTGGCATACAACTCCTGCTCCTAAAGCTTCCTCAAAACTGCTGCCAAATGCTCCGTGTGCTCCTTCTCCAACTTGGAGTAAACGAGAATATCGTCGATAAACACCACGACGAAAGAATCAATGAACGGCCTAAGAACTCTGTTCATCATGTCCATGAAGATTGCAGGCGCATTCGTCACTCCAAACGGCATAACTAAGAATTCGTAATGCCCGTGTCGAGTTCTGAACGCAGTCTTATGCACATCTTCAGCTTTCACTCGAACTTGATGATATCCTGATCGAAGATCTATGTTGGAGAAAACTGCAGCTCCTTGTAGACGATCGAACAAGTCATCAATTCTTGGAATCGGATATTTATTCTGAACAGTGACCTTATTCAGCTCTCGGTAATCGATGCACATCCTCATCGAACCATCCTTCTTCTTTACCAAAAGCACCGGCGCTCCCCAAGGTGACGCACTCGGTTGAATAAAGCCTTTCTCCAACAGTTCCTCAATCTGCCGTTTGATCTCATCCTGTTCCACAGGCGCCATCCTATATATACGGTGCCTTGGAAATAGGTGCACTCCCTGGCTGAATAATGATGCTGAACTCCACATCACGATGCGGGGGTAACCCAGGCAAATCTTCCAAGAACACAATCGGATAATCCCGAACCACAGGAATCTGCTGCACCTCTGTAGGAATCCCTCTCTTCTGGCTGATAGCAGCAACCAAATCTGAACATCTTCTCTTCCCTTAGAAAGTGACTTCAGGTCCTCCTGGAGCCTTCACTGTTACTGTCTTGGTCTTGCACTCGATGTTCGCACTGTACACCGACATCCAATCAATGCCAATGATAACATCGACTCCCAAAACATTCAGCTCGATCAGATCGATCGCAAAAATTTGATCTCCAATCACGATCTCGCAGTCAGCATAGTACCGATCAGTGGTTAGAGTCTCCCCTGACGGAGTAGCTACCGCTAAAACCTTGTCTGGAAAAATCTTCGGTTCAACTCCCAACACTTTAGCAAATTTAGGTGATACAAAAGTATGAGAGGACCCAGTATCGAACAAAACAATAGCTTTCTTTCCATATTCTGATGCAAAAGCTCCATTAAATTCGAAGCATGGAACATGAACTTTTAAGTCAACATTTCCATTTCATTGAATTTCAAACTTTATACATTCGAATTTAAAACATTTCTGACATCAAAATGAAAGCAGTAGATGACACAACGGTCTAACTCTTACGGTTCCTCTTAGCTTCACGGAGCTCTCTCCGTAGTTCTTCAACTTCTTCCTTCAGTACATCAGTCATGTTCTTCCTCTTCTCGAGTTCCCAGACACGATGACTAAGAACTGCAAAATCGTCCTTGCGCTTTGCCAACTGAGCCTCCAATAGTCTGACTCTCTCTCGCAGAGTTTCTACTTGCCTCTGAAGAGATATCACAAGACTACTTGGAACTGGTTCTTCTTCCTCGTCAGAAGAATCATCAGATGAATCCGGAGGTGGGGTGATCTCTCGGGACTCAGGCCATTCCTCTTCCACTTCTTCGGGATCTTCCTCGTCTGAATCAGCTTGTCCGGGGTAGTAATCTTCCTCAATGATATGACAATTGTCGTCTCCAGCTGGGTCGAAGTGATCAGCCATCTTAGAAAAAGGGTGGAAAAAGCATAAGTCGTAGAGCAACATAAATGTAAGTGGCTTACATTTAAATCTCTAGACTCAACACACACTCTAATGTCCACTTCTAGGGTGTCGTTCCTTATAAATTTGTACTACTTAGAAGCCTGGCTCTGATACCACTCCGTAACACCCCGAATTCCAAAATACAACAGAATTCGAGATTCCACAGGATCTTTACACTTCTTTCGTACAATTTTTACATGGAAATAAAAACTTTTCTTTCATCAGAGTTACATTTACACTTGTACATTATCACAGCGGAAGCAATATTACAATAAATTACATGAAACAATATTTAACTCAATCCTGCGCAGCATGTATGCTTCAATAGTCAAGCATCTTTACCTTACATATAAAACTGTGGGCGCGTCATTTCATTCAACTGACGAAATATTATACACGGCCATCCTCTCTATGCCAGAAACAGTATAACGATTCTCATTTCTTAACAAACACAAACTTGTCACAACAAAGCTAAAGGGACTATCCTATTGTTGTCGTGTTGTGAATGTGCACTTAGTCCTTAATGCAATTATTTATATTATATGACACTAATGCGCACTTGTTCGGATTCTATGCATCCCATACTACATAGGTCCAAGGGCAAGAACTTAATCGTTCTTCATCTTGTAGGGTTCAATCCCTCGCCATGACTTAATCTACTACTGTAACTACGATAAGTATCCCAGATGTTCTATGAGTTACGAGCTCATGTCCAGACAGCCTGAAGGGGAATCCCACGTCATGTCACGACGCATCATGAAGACAGCCTATGGTCAATTCAGCCTCCATCATGGGACATGACACCACCCGCAGTCACCAAACATCCCACGAGCGTCGCCATCGGGACAGTACTCTGGAGCAGTATCCACGTCATGTCACGACGCATCGTGAAGATAGCCTGTGAATACTCTCATGCCGCCAATCCAATGACCCTCATACTCAATGTTTTTCTCTTACTTTCATCACATCTTCACTATGTATCTAATCCTTAGTTTAATTGAATCATGAATAAAATCAACTCTTAGAGTATAGCATTTCCACTATACCGGTCTTATTCATTTAATTTACATGACCCAAACATTGGTCTTCTGATTTCAAAATATCATTTTCTCATTTCTTTCATTGCCGGTATAAGGCTTGGCTATACCCTAATTCTCAATTTCAACTCATAATTACAATGTCATACCCAAAAGAGCTTTTCATGATTAACCACCATTCATATTTCAATAGTATAGTATTCATGTATCCACATCTTTCATAATTCATCACAATCAATAATTCAATTGCATGTATACTTGGGAACTGAAATTCTTCAAACATGTCGCATTCGCTAATTTATAAGCTCACATAATTATATTTCAATCCATTCCAAATCCACAGTTCACATTTTCAATTGTTTCACAATTCACACCTTTCAAATTTCTCATTACCCAAAATCTCTTTTTAAATTCTTAAAAAATCCATTCGAAATTTCTTACAGAAACAAATTAAGTTAATAATAAAAAAGAGTTCCTTTTGTAAAAACAGTCTCACTTATACAAAGTCTCAGGTCATAGAGATTTTCTCCCACGATACAGATATTATTTGAAACTTCAGGGCAGTCGACTGTTAATCATGACCAGTCGGCTGTTCTGCAAGTTTCTAAAACTCGAGAATAAAATAATTAGAGGAGTCGACTGTCTCATATGGATAGTCGGCTATTCCGCTATGATTTTTAAATTCAAAAAAAAAACGATCAGGCCAGTCGACTGTTAAATGTGATCAGTCGGCTGCTCTGCGATGTTTTTCAACTCGAAATCAAAATGACCAGGACAGTCGGCTGTTACACATAGTCAGTCGGCTGTGCTGCGGGGTTTTTCAAGTCTAAATATATATTTTCTTCTATTTTTGAAACATAACTCTCCAGATTACAATCTACTTAAAAATTTACAATAAACCCGTATTTCACCATGATCATTTGCTTTATAAAAACTTCTGTTTTATTAGTTAATTACACATGATGCATTCAATCATTTGTTTGCAAAAATGCATTCTTTTTCATCCATTCTAATGGCATAAATAGCAATGGGAAATTTCATGGCATCTATTACCAATCATTTCTTAATAATTTATTCTATCAATTCATCTTTAACACATCATTCTACTTTAGCACTTTAATCAATAAACATGATTCTAACTTCTTACTAGTTAAACCACCTAGTTCACATTTAGGACATATTTTGCATACTAACATTAGAAATAACGAGAACATTCACTTTACTCATAATTAATAAATATAGTAATCAATCAACACATATTTGCTAATTTCTCAATTCCCTTCTATTTAGGCAAGCATGCATTTCATTTCAATTAGTAACTCATAATAACAATTCAATTTCCTCCCTAGCATGATTTCTACTTTAGAAGTCATGAGAAACACCCACCTTTTGAAGAAAACCCAATTTAGAAAAATCCCCTAGAGCCTCCTAGATTGCGAGCGAGTGCCTTCTCCTCCTAGATTGCAATGCACGAACTCTTCTCCTTGCTCCTTGCCAAAACCGATAGCTCCAAGATGGGGTTGATTAGCCGGCCTCCAATAGGGGAACACTGACACTCAACTCACACTAATATATATCTCCTATATAATTTTTCTCTTCTTCCAATAGATTACTAGTATAAAATACAAATAAATAGGAGAAGTATTTATACTAATTTTGAAGTAGATTGGAGGGCTAGGATTCAATGGATGGTTATAGAATGGAAGGCTAGGATAGGAGTAGGAGTTATAACAACTACCCATACACTAAGTAACCACCCATGTACACTCACCCACACTCCCATCACTCTCATCACAAACCGGCCCAAAAGGTGTGCATTGCACACTACGTGCATGCACGTGCCACCTAGTCTCCTATGTAGAAGTTTGTACAATTTTAATTAATCAAATGTTCACCATTTGTCTCTACATGACAAGTGTTGTCTCTACATGACAAGTGTGGTCATTTAATTGATTAATTAAATTAGTGGGCTTCATAAATAGTGGGCTTAGGCTTGTGGGCAAAAACAACAAATTAATAATTAATAGAAGTCAGCTAAAACAATTAATTAGTGTTTTAGGCTTTTGGAAAATAGGCATTTTTCTGAAAAATAAAGGAAAATAATTGTTCATACAAAATGAGATTTTATATAAAATAAATAGATAATATGTGCATGAAGTTTGCACGTGCACAACACGCAAAAAAAAAAATTATTTTTGTTAGAATGAAATTTTAGGGTATTACAACAATTGCATGATAAGAATTCTATGAATCAATAAAAATGGTACGATAAACAACAACGAATCAATAATAGAATTCAACTAGATGCAATATTCAATTCGGTTACTACTTGCCGGATTTCAAAGAGTGTTTTCTTAAACTTGAACGGTAAAAATGAGTTCAATAGATGCCTACCTATTAGATGACGACTTCGAATGTAAAAGAATAATGGGACTAGAGTCCCGGCAGCAACACACATGCAAACCATGGAACGACAACCACGTGCAAACTACGTACACTGTAACATGTGCAATACACATGCACTGCAACAATAGCTAGAGGCACAGCAAATAGCTAGAGCACAGCCACAACAGCGAGAACACAGCCACAACAGCGACAGCCACGAAAGCTGGCAGCGGTGGGTCGACGGTGTTGGCTACGGTAGTCGGTGAAGGTGCAAGGGTGTTCGAAGAGTAGGAGCGATGGTGGATCAGTTTCGGTGGTGCACAGGGGCGGAAAGTGAGGCCAACAGCAATTGCGGCAATGGATTGCTATAGTCAGTGATCGGTGGAGGCGGGGTGCTTCGAGCGAGGGATCAACGAGGTGCAAGGTAGGGTGGTCGCGGTGGTCAGGGGCGCTCACGAGGAGGCGAAGGCAACAGAAGGTCGGGGTAGGCGATGGGTCCAGGATGGTGCTGGTATGGGTGCTGGTGATGTGCTGACGACGGAGGAGGCGATGGGAGGAAGAGGATGAGCAGGGGGGGTCACGAGGGGGTATTGCGGCGACGAGGGTGAGCAATGGGATGGTAGTCAATGGCGATGAGGATTCAGAGTGCGATGGTTGAGGGCTGACAATGAAGGGACAGCAGGCGCAGGAAGTGGAGATGAGATGGCGAGGAGAACTAGAGGTTGATCGGTGCAGGTCGGGAGGTTGAAGACGACGACGAGGTGGAAGCTTAAAGTGTGGTGTTAATGGCGATGATGGGGCTCGACGAGGAAGGTGGCGGTGGGTGCGGTGGCCCTCGACGGGCTGGCGAAGGTAGGTGCTCGCGAGGTGGGACTCCGGCGTGGCAGCAATGGTAGGGGTGAGGAGGAGAGGTGTCGATGAGGTGGAAGGCGAGGGGTCACGATCTTTCGGGGTTCTGTTGGGTAAAATAGAGGAGAGAGAGAAACATGGAGAGAGTGAGAAAGAGAGTCGGGGAGAGAGAAAGAGTGGGGGAGAGAGAGACAGTGGGGGTTATTATAATAATATAATATAATTAATAATAAGTTAATTAATTAGGGGTTTAGTTTAGATAGTGGGGGTGTGGGGTTACAAGATTAAATCATGGGGAAAATAATGAGATAGTGGGGACCAGTTATGGAGATGAGGGAATCTGGTTGGGTTTTGGGTAGTGGGTTTTAAAATGTGGGTTTGGGTTAGGATCCAATAGAATTTGTTTAGGGTTAAATGTGTGGGCTTGGATTAATAGAATTCGGCTTTAGGTTTGGGCTTCACAAAATAAAATAAATAATTATAGGAGGGATAAAAGATTGGGCTTCAATCAATAATAAGATAATTAAATAATATGGACTAGGGATTAAATATAGTTTGCCAAATAAATAATTTAGACAAATTATAGAATGAACTAGGATTGGGCTTAAGTTCAAAATAAATCAAATAATATTTTATAGAATAGTTCCAAATTAATCAAAATAATCAAATAATAACAATATACCTGGTCTGGGTTAAAATAAGAAAAGAATAAAATTTCCACAAATAAAGTATATAATCGTTTGAAAATAACTACAAATACAATTGATGTTTAGAATTGACTTTAATAGAAAGTCCAAGATGAAAAAAAAACAAATTTGCTAGTGGAAAAGAATTTATAAGGAATTGAAATACAAAAATACGCAGAAAATACGTATGGACCGAAACAGGGGTTACAATTCTCTACAAACATGTGGGGACCAAACTACATGTTCCACATCAACTTCGTCTCAGGATTGTCTCTATAAACTTGCTGGGATCAAACGACAAGCTCTGCATTCAACCCCGTCTCAAAGTTGTCTCTCCAAACTTGCTGGGATCAAACTGCAAGCTCTACGTTCAACTCCGTCTCAGATATTGGCTCTACAAACTTCCTGGGCGCAAACCGCAAGTTCAAACAATCAACTTCATCTCAGAATTTTCTCTATAAAACTTGTTGGGTTGAAATAGTAAGTTTAAGATCCGACCACCTTCCGGAGTTTTCCTCAATGACAGATCTTCTAGGTCAGCGATATACTCAAGATCCAGTGGTCAAAGCATTTGGATCCCAGACTAACAGAACGCTCGTCCACTAGTGAAATGCTCGATCGACCAAACAAGCGAACAACACAACGCTTGGTCGAAGAAAGAGCAGTTCGGCCGTATTACGGGACGTTTGATCATCAAAACAAGTAAACAACACAACGATTGGTCAACAAAAGAGTAATTCGACGATGTATACTACCTAACAAACACTTGGCCGATGAACTCGATAAATCTCTAGACCAAGCTTAACAAAACGAGGTGACAAGTACAAGAAGCAATAACTCAACAAAAAGATTCAGTTAGTATATAAGCCAAGGTTTGTAAAATATACCTCGTCTATACACATATACACATGTATATAATTACACACATGCACAAAAAGTGAGAAGACACCCTGAAGCTCCTCACAAAACTCAAGCCAGGCTCCAATCTCAGGCTCAAAGCTTCTAACTCTAACAATCAGATACCCTGGTTTCAACAGGCTTCAAAAGAACAAAACTACTCTGAATTTGTATCAAGTAAAGTGCGTTCGGGCGACAAACCCGCTAACCAAAACCAAGGGGCTAAGGCACAGTTAGGAGGGAGGATTCGGGTTCGGGTTCAAACCCAAGTGCACTACAAACCCAAACCCAGAAATCCAAAAATAAAACCTTCTTTTTTAGAGCTCAAACCCATGATTAACCGTTTGCGACGACGACGACAAAACAGAGCTCCCCCAAAAATAGAGCTCGCTCAAGAACATAGCTCGCCCATAAGATCAGCTCAACGAAGCCCACAGCTCGGCAAGATGTAGCTCAACTACATGTAGCTCAACCAAAGTGCTCGGCACGAAGTGCAGCTCGGCCAAAGAGCTCGACTATGAGCAGCTCAGCCAAAGAGCTCGATGAAAAGTGCAGCTCGGTAGAAGATATCAACGAGAAGAAGCTTGGCAAAAAGTAGCACGGCGAAAAGCAACACGGTGAGAAGTTGCTTGACGAACCAGCTCGGCGAAGAACTCAGGTCACCTAAGGCAGAGGTCAGCGAGGAAGTCGTAGCTTGACCAGACCCCTAGCTCGCCTGAAGTTCGAGCTCGACAAAGATGAGTAGCTTGACCATGAAGCTCAGGCACAACAACTTGATTAAGAACTTAGGTCACCCAGGGCAGAGGTCAACGAGGATGTCGTTGCTCGACCAAACCCCCAGCTTGCCTGAAGTTTGAGCTCGACAAAGATGAGTAGCTTTCCCACAACTGTTGGTCGACCACGAAGCTCAGCGGCGAGGGCAGAGGTCGACGAGGAGCTCAGGTCGCCCAGGGCAGAGGTCGACGAGGAGGGTGCAGCTCGACCAAACCCCTAGTTCGCCGAAAGCTAGATTGCCAATCCCTCAGCTCGATGGGGGAGGAGCTCAACCATGAAGCTTAGTGGCGATAACTCGACAAAGAGCTCAGGATGCCCAAGGCAGAGGTCGATGAAGCCCTAAAATTCGAAAGAAGTGAAAGCAGCTCGACGAGATGGTCGTGCAAGCTAGGGGGCGCTCGCAGCTATCGCGGGCCATCGGATCCTTCATAAAAGTGTGCACACTCAAGATGGGCGCTCCTGATTCAGCCATGTCGCTCCAAGGACTCCGCTCCCATCCTCTGCCACTCGATCCCCCCGAATTGCGCACTAGCGCTTGACCCATGCTTGCGATCGCTCCACATCATCGCGACTCCATCTCCACTGATCAAATCACTCAGCGGGTGATTCGATGCAAGATGAATGCGCTAGATCGAGCCAAAATTCGTGTTGTGACTTGATAATTCATTAAAAATCCCAAAAATTCATTTTAAATTTGAAAATTTGATTAAAAATCCAAAAATAATTATTTAATATGGAAGATTAATTAAAATTTCCAAAAAGTAATTTAAATTTTGTTTTATTAATTAAAATAATTTGCAAAAGTAATTTTAAAATTGGGAAAAATATTTAAAATCCTGAAAAATTCGCAAAAAATTGAAAAAATACGAAAAATTCCAAAAAATCCAAGAAAATATTTGCCACCTTAAAAAGTTTCTGATCAGTGCCAAGTATCTCCAATCCACCCTGAAAGCTAAGATTATATTCTAGAATCCAAAAACTACGGTGAACTACTTTCCGAAAACCAAGAAAATTGTCTTCGGAAGTGGGGAGCTTATGATAATGGTAAAAGACACAGCAAATTAGGTCCATACGATTCCAGCACAGATCTCAAAGCTTCTACAGGTAGATTAGTCATAATGGGCCTCTTTAATAGGTCTGGGCCTTCTCCAGACTCCTCTACAAGACATTGACCGCTTTCATACCCATTAAAAGTGACAGATTAGGCCTACTAGGAGAGTCACCAAGCTCATGAGGTCCAAATAAGAGTCTTATCTCTTAAGGGGAAGAATCAACAGGAGATAATGAATTCATATTAATATAAAAGATTCATCTCAATCTCTTAAACTGTTTCTCAGGTCTATAAATACCCTCCCACCGCCTCAGTCAGAAGGTAATATGCAATTTCTTTCTCAAACTCTCTATCTCTCTTTCTGGTTTTGACTTGAGCGTCGGAGGGTCTGTCGTCGGGGCCATTGCCGGTGTTTCATGCTTTTTGCAGGGTCATCTGCCGCGTCAGCAATCGTCGAATTCAGATCATGGTGTTCAATCAACGATCCATCGTCGGATTCAGAACACGGTGTTCAATCAACGATCCAGATCCACTCTCAGGAGCTCTAACCACTTTTTATGGTAATGATCAAAGGCCCGATCTTTAGTAGTTTTCATCAAATATATACTAATTATTTGTTTGCTTCCACACCAAAATAAGCAGCAACATGCTCGTAAACTAATTTCTCAATACAATAAATGAAATTGAAATGCTTTTGCTGCATTCGGTTAGTAAATTAATGGTCAATTTCACTGCATACGAAATCAATAAAAATCCTCGAAAACAGTAAATCATCTTAATGTTAAGATGCATCATCATGCTTATCAATTTCAATATCCTCGATGGAATCATTTGTTATACTAATATCAGTAGGTATAACTTATACAACACAATGATCACCATAGCCATTATATTACAAGTTCATCTTCGCAATATGAAAAAGTTGGCTAATTTTTTTTCCAATGGAAATATGCACAAAAAGTACATCTATAAAGCAATGGAGAAGGAACGGGCCGGAGGAACTTCGGCTAGCTAAGAGGGGTGCAAGATTATTCCGCGACTGCAGATCATTATAAGAAAAGTAATCACTCTTGTTTTGTGATTATGAACTATCTATCTTTCTTTTAGCAAGAAATTGTTGAAAGCTAACACTCATGATTGGAGGATCATGGATTTAATTGGCCGATACTGAAACACACCAGCTGTTCAGACTGGGATTTCGCAATGATATACAGCCAATATACACAGGTTTCACCAATGCAGTGATTCATAAACCTCAAATAGTAGTGGGTAAATCAAAAAAGACTTCGAATGTGGGTTCTTAATTATGCAACAACAAATTGAAGATCCTAAAAAATTTATCATTCTTAAAATAGCTAAAGAAGATCAAATTGATGCTGAAATGGATGAAATGATATAAAATCGGGAATCTGCGTGATATACAAGATTTGTGTTGATATACAAATCGGAGGTATTTGCAAATTCTGATGTTCGTTTATATGATACCTATCTATCTCCAAAAGAAGTACTTTGACTAAAAGAAAATTTTACATTACCAGTTCCGGCGATGTAGAGATACCACATGCTTCTCCAGTATTCTACAAATGCATTCATAAGTAGGGCTGCAAACGAATCGATCTATTCGCGAGCTATTCGGCTCGAGCTCGGTCAAAGCTCGGTCAAAGCTCGGCTCGAACCGAGCTCGAGCCGAGCTCGAGCTCAAAACCGAGCTCGTTTCGTAAACGAGCCAAGCTCGAGCTTGAATTTTTTTTTTTTTTTAGGCTAAGCTCGCGAGCTATTCAGCTCGAATATGGTTAAAGCTCGGCTCGAACCGAACTCGAGCTGAGCTCGTTTAGTAAACGAGCCGAGCTCGAGCCTGAAGGTATTCGGCTCGGCTCAGCCCTATTCATAAGCAGCTCCATGTTGAAAAATAAATAACAGATGATAAATAAATAAGGCTTATCAACAAATGTAGAGCTACATTGCATCTTTTCTTCTGTTTCCTTTTGTTGTTTGGAAATAATATTTTACCTCATACAATCGAAATTTACCTCATCTTAAAACTAAGTGAATAAGATGAAAGCTTTCACAAAACAGGAAAAAGAGTAGATAATCACATAATGAAGTAATGGTTAGGGTTTGGAAAAGAAAGATCACAACTTTTCACTAAATTGATGGACGAAACTCTAGATTTTGGGATACAAAGCTCACCTAGGGTTAGGGTTCGGGAAACGAGGACAATGGATGGCGACGGGGGGTGTTGGCGTCGGGGACGGCGAGGTGGGAGCAGCTGTTAGCTAGAAGCACCTTGTTGTAACACCCTGGTGGAAGAAGACAGTAATTAAATAGGTGAGGAAATGTACTGTTATCATTTATTTCAAATGTTCATACAAGAAAGCCTTTAAATGGTACAAAACTGAACGGTGGGCATCATAAACTAAGGAGTAAATTTCTCCTGGCCACACACATATGCACAAGACCAGGTAGCTTCCTAAAGAATAGGTAAACTAGGAGCTAGTCTAGATTATTCACTAACATATGCACAAGACCAGGTAGCTTCCTAAAGAATAGGTAAACTAGGAGCTAGTCTAGATTATTCACTAACATTCTCCTCCTTAATCTAGACTTGATCTAGGTTGATAACTCCAAGCATCTGTTGCATCTCTGCGAACTTCACTCTAGCGAGAGCCTTCGTGAGGATGTCGGCACACAAACTCCACCTTTATCTGTCCTCTTTCAACACACTCGCGAATGAAATGATAGCGAGTATCAATGTGCTTACTGCGCCCATGAAATACTGAATTCTTCATCAAAGCAATTGCAGACTTGTTGTCGACATAGAGCGTGACTGGCTTAGGTTCGCGACCAGTCACTTGACTAAGCAGATTCCTCAGCCACAAAGCTTGACACGCTACAACCGTTGCCGCCATGAACTCAGCTTCACAGGAGGACAACGCGACAGTTTTCTGCTTTTGAGACGCCCAAGTGATCATGTTCTTGTTGAGGTAGAACGCCATTCCGCTGGTGCTCCTCCTGTCGTCGACATCTCTGGCTAAGTTGCTGTCGGTGAATCCGTACAGTTCATCTTCACCATGTCCTCTTCCATACATGAGTCCATACTCCAGTGTTCCCTTCACATATCTGAGGATCTGTTTCACAGCCTGGTGATGCATGGTTGTTGGCTTCTCCATGTACCTGCTCACCATTCCGACTGCATAACAAATATCTGGACGAGTGTGAGTTAAGTACCTGAGATAGCCAATGATACGCCTATATTGCGTCGGATCAACTGGTGTTCCTTCAAGGTTCTTGCTGAGTTGCAGTTTTGCTTCCATGGGATACTTGGTCGGATTGCAATCTCCCATTCCAAACCGCTGCAATACTCTCTTCGCATATGCTGATTGCTTCAGTGTAATGCGTTCACCTTGTTGATCTACCTCTATACCCAGGTAGTAGGAGAGTAACCCAAGGTCACTCATCTCAAATTTCTGCATCATCTGCTGCTTGTAGGCCTTTACAGCAGTTGCTCTTATGCCTGTGACGATTAAGTCATCAACGTACACTCCGACAATGAGTGCACCCTCTCCATTGCTCCTCGTGTACACAGCATGTTCTTGAGTGCATCTGATGAATCCCAGCTCCTTTAAGCAGTTGTCCAGGCGTGTGTTCCAGGCCCTCGGTGCTTGCCGCAAACCATAAAGAGCCTTGGACAGTCTATACACCTTGTGCTCCTGGTTCTTGACGATGAAGCCTTCAGGTTGAGCTACATATACCTCCTCTTTGAGGTCACCATTCAGGAACGCAGATTTAACGTCCAAGTGGTGAACCTCCCATCCATGTTGGGCTGCGAGGGCGATGATCAAGCGAACTGAGTCGAGTCTGGCCACTGGAGCAAACACTTCATCAAAGTCCACTCCATGCTGCTGGCGTTGTGCTTGAGGATCTTGCCTTCACTATCTCTCTTCACCTTGTATACCCATTTTAAACCGATGGGTTTGTGCCCAGATGGTAACTCGGTAAGCACCCAAGTCCCATTCTTCTCGATGGCTTCCAGCTCCTTCTTCATAGCTTCCCGCCATTCATGTTCGAGTGTAGCATCATGAAAGTTTGCCGGTTCTTCAGCCGACAAATACAGTATCTCTGGATCAAGAAAGATCTCCTCGGTTTCAGCATAAATGTCAGCAATTGAGCGGTAACTCCTTGGCTCGCTCGAGTCCGTCGTGGGTGAGTTGCTAGAGGTTGAGGATGCGGTTTGTGGTGTAGTAGGCTCCCTTGATGCCATTGCCACTCCGTGCGTGATAGGTGTTGCCGGATCTCTCATGCCCTCCGGCGTGTGCACAGCCGCGTCCACCGCTCTCTGTGGAGTGATTACTGTCTCGACAACAGGTTCTTCGACTGAGAGTTCTACCCAGCCCTGTGGTTCAGCACCATCACCATTGTTCCAGTCCCATCTCCTTTCTTCCTCGAACACGACATCCCTGCTCACATGGATCTTGCTGCGTTGAGGATTGTAGAGACGGTGTACTTTGCAGCCCTCTTCCACGCCAAGGTACACCAATGGCGTGCTTTGGTCATCAAGCTTCTTGTGATGAGGACCTGCAGTCTTCATGTGTGCAATGCATCCAAACATCCTTAAGTGTTCGAGGTTCGGTTTCTTACCGGTCCAGGCTTCATACGGCGTGATAGCACCGAGAGCTTTAGTTGGCAACCGGTTGAGTAGGCACACTGAATGTCTGACCGCCTCGCCCCACATGCTTCCAGGAGCATGCATGGTCTTGAGCAAGCTCCTTGTCATGGCCATCACTGTACGATTCCGGCGCTCCACTACGCCGTTTTGTTGTGGCGTATATGGTGCGGTGAGGTGCCATTGTATGCCTTCGCCTTCACAGAAGCTTGTGAATAGGAACTCACCTCCTCGATCAGTTCTTAATGTCTTTATCTTGTTGTCACATTCATTCTCTACAGTAGACTTAAATTTCTTGAAAGCATTAAAAGCATCACTCTTTTCTTTAAGCATATACACCCACATCATGCGATTGAAGTCATCAACAAGTAGAAGAAAGTACTTGTTACCTGCAAGTGTAGCGGGTGTAATCGGGCCACATATGTCAGCGTGCACAAGTTGCAGTGTCTTCTCAGCTCTGAAGTTAGCCTGCTGAGGGAACGGTAGTCGTGCTTGTTTGGCGATGAGGCACCCTTCACAGATCTGGTTTGGGTGAGAAATCTTCGGCAGCCCGGTGGCCATTCCCTTTTCTGCCATAATCTTGAGCATGAAGAAATTCACGTGCCCAAGCCTTGCATGCCACAACCAGGCTGGGTCTTGTACTTTGGCCATCAGACATATCGGCCTGCAAGATTCAAGAGCTATCTTGTACAGGCGGTTAGGTGATCTCCCCACCTTCATCAGCAAGGTACCGTTCCTGTCGAACACCCTCAAGTAGGAGCCGGCAATCTCCACCTTGCTTCCATCTTCTGTTAATTGACCAAGGCTCAATATATTACTTCTTAAACTTGGAATGAAGTATACCTCCGATAGAAGACATTGTTCGCCGTTCTTGCATTGGAACAGGATTGATCCCTTGCCCTCAATCTGCACGGTTGAGCCGTCGCCGAACTTGACATTGCCGGTGATGTTCTGATCAAGGTCCTTGAACTTTCCTCGGTGGCCCGTCATGTGGTTGCTAGCGCTGTTGTCAAGGTACCACACATCGGTGTCGGTCTGCGCTTCTCCAGCCCTGCGCAAGTCTGGTACTATCTTCTCTTCATTGAGCATGATGAGATTAGGCGTCTCCTCCTGAATTTCTCCCAGCATCAATGCGGTCTCCTCGTCTTGCGCTCGTGAGAGGTTCACCTCCTCATCACGATGTTGGTTGCGACACTCCGACGCATAGTGCCCATAGTTTTGACAATTGAAGCACTTGATTTTTGATTTGTCGCTGTTGGAGCCTGAACCGCGAGTCCACTCACCCTCCTGGTGTTGCGCTATTTGGCCGCCACGGCCACCCCTGCCGCGCGAGCGACCACGACCACGGGGCTTGCCACGGCCCCGGTCATCGCTAGAGTGTCCCTTTCCTCTCGACGGTGAATCAGCGCCGCCTTTCTTCAACCGCGCCTGCCACTCAGAGTGAGTAAGCAGAAGTTGTTCGCTGTTGCTCTCGCCTCGACCGCGTATGCGTTCTTCGTACGCTTTGAGGCGACCGATCGCTTCCTCGACCGACATGGTCTCCACATCCGCAAACTGCTCGATCACAGCAACGACCTGCAGGTACTTATCTGGGACGGAGACAAGCAGCTTCTTGACGATGACGACGTCCTCCATCTCGTCTCCCAATCCACGAATCTTGTTTGCGTGGGTCGTCAATTTCCCCGCAAACTCATCGATGGAGTCTGTCTCCTTCATACGAAGATCCTCGAACTCACTCTTCAAGGTTTGAATCCTTGCCTTCTTCACCCGATCAGCGCCTAAGTACCTTGTCTTCAGACTTTTCCAAGCTTCCTGTGCCGTTTTGTGCTTGGCCAGCTGGAGTAGGATCTCCTCGGGGACAGCTTGAAAAATGCACGCCAATGTCATCTTGTCTTTCTTCTTTTCTACGACCACCCCGGCCGTGGGTTCAATGGCGTCCCAGACACCTTGAGCCTCCATGAAGACCTCCATCTTGATCGCCCAAGTGGAGTAGTTGCAAGACGTCAGCATCGGGTAGTGCAAGGTTATGCTCCCCTCCTTTGTTGTTGGCGCCGACGAGTGCTCCACGATTGACATCTTGTCGAGCCGAAGGTACTGAGCTCTGATACCAAATGTTAGCTAGAAGCACCTTGTTGTAACACCCTGGTGGAAGAAGACAGTAATTAAAGAGGAGAGGAAATGTACTGTTATCATTTATTTCAAATGTTCATACAAGAAAGCCTTTAAATAGGTACAAAAACTGAACGATGGGCATCATAAACTGAGGAGTAAATTTCTCCTGGCCACACACATATGCACAAGACCAGGTAGCTTCCTAAAGAATAGGTAAACTAGGAGCTAGTCTAGATTATTCACTAACATATGCACAAGACCAGGTAGCTTCCTAAAGAATAGGTAAACTAGGAGCTAGTCTAGATTATTCACTAACAGCAGGCAACTAGGATAGAAAGAGATGAAAGAGGGAGTCGGTGGCCAGGGCTCTTCCGGCGACAATGGAGGGGAGGTGGCGAAGAAGGAGCATGGCGAGGGGGAGACAGAGTCGGCGGCGGCGATTAGGGAGGGCGGCGGCAAGGGGTGAGTGGCATTGAGAGAGAGAGAGAGAGAGAGATTGGATTGGGATTGGATTGGATTGGATTGCAAGTAGTTTTATTTTATTTTTAAAATTTCATGAGCTATCCCGACATTTTGAACATAAATGTCGGGATAGAAAAGACTTATTCCGGCGTTTCTTCTTTAAAAGCCGGGATTTATCTCATCTATCAGTGTTTAGTCCAAACGCCGGGATAGATATGCAAAATTTTTATTAAAAAACGCAAATGCTCTGCCTTTATGATTGTAGTTAATTTAATTGTATATAATTAAATTAATTCATTTCTATGTTAGAGGTAGTCTAGTTTTTTTTAATGCTAATTTAGAAAAATACTGTACTCAAAGTAAAAAGGAGTTTCTTCTATGATATTTTTCCTCCTTATACCTCACTATTTTAATTTTTTTTTTCCTTTCAAATTCTAGAAATCATTCACCACAAATTTTCTAATTTTCCTCATTTCTCCTCCCCCCCCCCAAAATTTTTCTATTTCTCTTAGCCCTAACATCTCATGGTCTATCTTTATTTCAAGTATTTGTGAAGACTTGGAGACATTCTGAGCAGACGGTAAATTAGTTGGAAAGAAAACTTAGTGGAGATCGAGTTCTTTTTCTTGATAATTAAAAAATTATGACTTAGGGCATGGCACTAGCTAGATCGGGAGAATGTAAACAAATCCTAAGAATAATCTGAAATTTTGGTCAAAGGGCTAAGAGTTCTAGCTTTGCACCCCATATTTAATTTTGTGTTCTTACTTTGTATTATTGATTTATATTTGTATTTCTTAGAACTCTCAGAGTTTGCAAAATCGAGTATAACATGTCCCAAATTATAAAAAAAAGTTAGATTACACAGTTTCTATTAATTTCAAAATATCTCTACTACTATAATGGAAAAAGGCCTTAGTGTAATTTGTCCTTAATCCAACCCGTGCAATGCACGTACTGGTAGATTTTTTTTTCGCCCGTTTCCATTTCCTCAATTTTCTCCACGTACACAGCACGTGTATAATACTAGTAGTAGTTAATATTTTTTAGCCAGATATTCACCTAGTCCACCGTATATTACATTTATTATCTATTTTTCACCTTTAAAATTCGATCAACTTTTATCTTAAAATAAATAATGTTATAAAATAATATAATAATAACAAAGGAAATAGAGACAAGAGGAAAGAAGATTATTCTCATTCATAATATTTTCATCTCTCTTACAAATGATTCACCCAATGGCCTATTTATAGGCTTACAAAGAATACAAAGAGACAATTACATAATTATTACATATGAATAAATATGAATGAATGCAATGTGGTGGTAGAGAATGTGGAAAGAGTGGGGGGGAAGTTCAATAGACAATTCACACTTAATTTATTTATAACACTCCCCCTTGAATGTCTATTGAATGTAAATAAGAATATGCCTCGTTAAAACCTTATTAGGTAAAACTCAAATGGGAAAAACCCTAGTGAAGGAAAAAAGAGTACATAATCTTTAACAATGATATGCAATGAAGATGCTACCTTGTTAAAAACCTTACCAAGAAAACCCAGTGGGACAAAACTTGGTGAAGGAAAAAAGAGTGCAGTGCATATCATCTCTCCCCCTGACGAGATCATCCGATTAGGACTTTCAAAAGTCGTATCTCGAATCTCGATCAATTCTACCATCCTTTCCAAAAGTTGAGGTGATAGGGTCATAGCGAGCAATCTTCTGGATTGTCGCTTGATTCTATTTGGTTAACAATGATTTCACCATTTTAATTGAAACATGAGTGAAGAAGAATTCTGGTGAAATATGTTTCGGCTGATCGCCTTAGATGTAACCCTCCTTTTATTGAGCTTTAAAGATGTATTATCTTCAAATAACGTTGTGAGTACTTCTTGATCAATTGAGGATGACACGTTCTCCAAATATATTAAGAAGTTAAACCGATCAAACAAACACATCTATGCCTTGCCTCGCATGGAGCCAATATCTCCTGAATGATATCTGGCTTTATAATGATATGATAAATACTCAGTCCAATGACTTCGAGTTGGTGAGGACTTCATCTTACTAGTAAACCAACTTTCAAATGTTTAATTTGAAAACCCTGAAAACAAAAATGATGACAAAACAAGAAATTTGCTTATCCAAGATCTTTTCGTCTTAAGATATTTCTTTAAACATTGCACGGCTTGTACAACTCTTCAGGAGTTCCAACAGACTTTGACCTTGAATATTTAATAAATATATGTGAGCTTATATGACCATTATTATGGTCCCCTTTATCGAAAACTCACTAAGATGGTTATATCACATTTGTTCCGATTGTTTTAATCCATACAAAGCTTTGTTTAACTTAACTGAGTAAATTTTTCCCGGCAATTATCATTATGTGCTTCTGGCACTTTTAAATCCTTCAGGTATTTTCATATATATATATATATCATGGTCTAACGAACCATACAAATAGGCCGTGACCACATCCATGAGGCGCATTTCAAGTCTTTCATGCACTGCCAGACATATCAAATATCGAAATGTTATTGCATCCACCACAGGAGAATATGTCTCTTCATAATCAACACCAGGCATCTGGGTAAAATATTGTGCGACAAGTCGTGCTTTATATCTAGTAATCTCATTTTGTTCATTTCTTTTTCGTACAAATACCCATTTATAGCTTACTGATTTGATATCTTTTGGTGTTCGAACTACAGGTCCAAAAACTCCTCGTTTTTCAAACGAGTCTAATTCAGACTTAATTGCCTCTTTTCATTTTGGCCAATCATTTCTATTTCTACACTCTTCCACAGAGGTAGGTTCATGATCCTCGTTTTCATTTATGATATCGCGCGCTATATTATATACAAAAATATTGTCGACAATTATATTATTCCGGTCCCATCTTATTTCCGTAATGACATAGTTAATCGAGATCTCTTCATTTTCATTAATTTCAGGTACCTGATTCTCTTCATTATTAACTATGTCAATGGTCTCTTCTGGAGAGACATCCTCGATTTGATAATCATGGTTATTTGCTCCTTTTATTTTTTAAGGATGTTTATCTTTGGAACCAAGTGGTCTACCACGCTTCAAGCGTGCCTTAGACTCACTAGCAATTTTAGGTTGTCCTTCAGGGACATCAATTTTGACAGGAGCATTTACAGCTGGAATATGAGATTTTGTTATTCTTTTGTGGTCAGTAAATGTGTCTGGCAGTTGATTTGCAATACCTTGTAGATGAATTATCCTTTGAACTTCTAATTCACTTTCTTTTGTTCGAGGATCTAAACTTTTCAATGATAATTCATTCCATGAAATATCTTTTTCCAACTCTTTATTATCTCCCCCCTAATGTTGGGAATAGTGATTCATCAAAGTGACAATCTGCAAACCTTGCAGTAAACAAATCTCCAGTCGTCGGTTCAATATACTTGATTATAGATGGAGATTCATACCCAACATATATTCCCGTCCTCCTTTGAGGTCCCATTTTTTTTGTGCGTTGTGGTGGATTAATTGGGACATATACCGCACATCCGAAAATTCGTAAATGGAAAATATTTGGTTCCTGACTATGAACCAATTGCTAGGGAGAATTATCATTATAACTAGTTGGCCGGATGCGTATAAGTTGTGCTGCATGTAAAACAGCATGTCCCCAAGCCCAAACGGGGAGATTTGATTTCATAAGTATCGGTCTAGCAATCCATTGAATACAAACCATTTTGAGTGTGAACATAGGCTACTGGATGTTCCACTTTTATCCCAATTGATATACAATAATTCATAAAAGATTGGGATGTAAATTCACCAGCATTATCAAGACGAATTGTCTTTATCGGATAATCAGAAAAATGTGCCCGCAACCGAATTATTTGTGCAAGTAATCTTGCAAAAGCCAAATTATGAGATGATAATAAACATAAATATGATCATCGAGTTGATGCGTCAATTAGAACCATAAAATACCGAAACGGTCTACACGGGGGATGAATCGGACCACATATATCACCATGAATTCGTTCTAAAAATGATAGTGATTCGTTCTTTATTTTGGCTGGTGAGGGCCTTGTAATTAACTTTCCTTTGAAACAAGCAACACAAGAAAATTCATGGGATTGAAAAATCTTCTGGTTTTTCAATGAATGACCACATGATTTCTCGATAATTTCCGGCATCATCGTTGAACCGGAATGACCTAACCGATCATGCCGAATCTTAAATACATCTATAAACTTCTGGTTTACAGTATCAGTAAATTTCGGGTTTACTGTGATATGATTCAACCATTCTTATATATGTATAATACAATCCAGATCACAAAGTGGAGTAAACTTTGCGACACACACCTTTTGATTGTCATACTTAAGGTAACGCATATACCTTGTTCATACGTAGTCTTATATCTGAACAAATTTATCGGGACTTTAGAGAAAATGGTGTATTTTTGAATTCTGAATTTTGTGCCTTCAGGCATCATGGAATTAGCTCTTCAGAAGCTTATGAAATTAACTCTTCAAGATTTCTAATTTCACACAACCATATAAATTTATATAATGTTGGTATGTGCTTCATCATATCTCAAATGAGAGAATATGTATTATAGAGTGTGTGTGGTAATAATGTCTTCAAGACATTTGTCCCAACTTGAATCTTGAATTTATACATGTAAAAAATAATAATAAAAAAAAAATAAACAAACTTGTAAAGCAATATATCAAGCATATATGATAATATTAAACTTAAATAAACAGAATATTATCATAACTCATAACAGACATGAAAAACAAAAACAAAACTTATAAATAAAGTAACTTGAAATGATAAATCATTTTGATCACTTCTGGTGATCATGATTTTTTTTTAATCTTCAGGATAGTATATTTATCACTTCTGGTGATTATCACTTCCATCTTCAGAATGGACAGAGAAATCTGCCACCTTTAAGTGTATCATATCATTGAGGTTATGACCATCAGTTAATTCTTTCCTTTATTCTTTAATGATTCTTGATATAGATCAACAAAATACATTACCGTACTACAGGTACGCGATTGATGGTCTTGCATCATACGCCAATGATGGATTGTTTATACATTTTATTTTCTTTTCATTATCCAAGTCCACATCTATGGCCACGATAATGGGTACCATCATGGCTAAAATCACTAGAACAATTATATAGCATCACATTCACTTCGGGGAATGGAGGATGTCCAATATATAAGACGAAATCGCCATTTTTCCATACATTTATAGTTAGCCATAGTTATACATATTTAAATCTACAGGATCGTCATCAATTCATACTTATTGTATTGTTATTATACAAACAATATTTTCTTCATTTCGAGAGATCTTCGGGATCTTTAATTTTTGATATATCAAATTCTCATATAATTCTTTTCGCTAGATGAACAATATTTTATTTATCTTTCAAGAGATCTTCAGGATCATTGATTTTGATACAATCATCTTTCACTCCTTCAGGGAGATTGTGACAAAAGAAAATTATAGGTTTCGTTCTATCTTTCATATGATCTCATTTCGATGATTCTTTGAATCCATCAATTGTCTCTTTAAGATTTTCGGTATTCAAATGAATTTCAACATCCAAAACTCATGACAAGTAATTCTTGTCGATTATTATCAAGAGCTTTGAAAAATAAGAACATAATGAAATTATATGCATAATTAGAAATAAAAAGAGGAGATCAAAATATAACTTTTCTGATACACAAGATCCATAAAAAATGGCGAGTGTAGAGCATACTAAGTTATATTGATCTTAAGGAAATGATCAAAAGTAAAAAAAAATAATAAGATGAACTTGAGATTAACATACTTACATATATAAAACCAAATATTTTTCTTTTTCTTCGGATGAACTTGAGACTCGAAAGGTAAAGACTCGTGTTGATAACGTGTTATAAAATAATATAATAATAACAAAGGAAATAGAGACAAGAGGAAAGAAGATTATTCTCATTCATAATATTTTCATCTCTCTTACAAGATTCACCCAATGACCTATTTATAGGCTTACAAAGAATACAAAGAGACAATTACATAATTATTACATATGAATAAATATGAATGAATGCAATGTGGTGGTGGAGAATGTGGAAAGAGTGGGGGGAAGTTCAATAGACAATTCACACTTAATTTATTTATAACAAATAAAAGGTATATGATATTTTAACTCCTAACTTTCGGAGTGAATAGAAACTACACAATACAGTTCAAAAATAGAAAACCATGATGGTTTTCTACTCCCTCCGTTTTAAAAATATAAGTTATTTTTGATTTCTACATGTCTATTAAGATAACACCTAGAATTAACAAAAAATACTAACATTCTTAATTTTTGAAGCTCTAAATGAGCTACCAATTATAAAATATCCAATTTGTCATTCTCTATAATTTTAGTATTACTCATTGTTGGGAATATATCTTGAATACTCGTGGTTCAGATTAGAAAAATGTATGAAAAAGTACGGAGGGCGAAGGATTAAAAAGAGTAGAAGAGAAAAAACAACAACAGCTACCTGAGAAGGGGACAGTCGACCAGTATTGGGGACAGTCGACTGCACACCCCGACCGCTCGTAGTACAGGGTCTGTCCGAGAAAGGGACGGTCGAACGGTCGACCGACTGCAGCACTGTGTTCATTTTGGGCCTTGATTTCTTAGGTCATTTCATCGCAATCTTCAACTCTAAGCCGACCGACTGCAGCACTGTGTTCATTTTGGGCCTTGATTTATTATGTCATTTCATCGCAATCTTCGACTCTTATTTAGTTAATTCTTCTCCAGGTTATATCGAATGACTGAGAATCAAGATTAACCTAGGGTTCACTCTATTCTTCTTCTATATATTATTGTAGCCTCCAATATGAGAGGTAATGACTTCATAGATTATTTTCTCCATTGCAAAGAGAAACTCGAGAGAGAGATAGTTCTTGGTGAGTGAGTTTAATTCCTTATATTGAATGAATCATTAACTCCTTGTAATCTCTTCTAGTTGAATTTCAGATCTCCCTATATTTCCCTCCGAATTAAGCGAAAGCTAACTGGGATAAATCCTCATTGTGTTTGTATTTGGATTGGTGGATCTATTTGCTTGTTTGATTAATTGATTCGTCTCATCTACTTCGACTTCTTCATTGCTCTACTTTGTTTCGTTGCGCCACTGGGGTGTTTGTAGACGCTCCATCCCAATAAAGTGATATCAGAGCTTTAGGTCGCCGAGTCCCTTAGTTAAGATGACAGGTCACAGTCTTTTGAAGATCAAGCAGTTCGATGGAAAGATCAATTTCACTCTTTGAAATATTGACATGTATGATGTCCTTGTTCAAAAATATTTGCAGTTAGCCGTTAAGAAGAAAGAAAAGTCATCCGATATGAAGGAGGATTTTTCGGAAGATATTCGTGAAGAGCCATAAGTTTGATCCGATTATCATTGGCGGACGAGATCAAGTGCAAATTTCTTGAAGAAACTGATGCAGCTAATTTTTGGGAAAAACTCATAGCTGACTACTCCAGTTCGTCTTTATTAGATAGGATGCATTGGAATATGAAGTTATTCCATTTATCTATAAAGGAGGGCACTTACTCCAAGACCATATTATAGAGCTCAAAAAGATATTATCTGAACTTCAGGCGATCAAAGTAGATGTGTGTATGGAAAATCAACTTTGGAAAATCAACTTAGGAAGGAGACCCAGATGTCATCGTCTATTCCAAGTTGTCTAGCAGTGGAAGATCCTTCGTGGGGAAGACAAAGTACGATGCAAAAGGATTCGATCTGTTGCCAATATTTTAAGAGGTCTGGGAATATCAAGAAAGACTGGTAAAATTTGCAGAATCATAATAGCACTAAGGATGAAAAATCAACTGTCATTGTGGTTAGTGCTTGTGATTCAGGTGATTCGTGTCTTCTTATTTCAAATTTTATAAAAGTGGATTCTAGTTGGTATCTTGAGTCAGGGAGTTCTTCTCATATTTTTTCCGAGCGGGAGTTATTTTCTACTTATAAGTCTACTACAGGGCGTTGTGTAAGAACAAGAACTAGAGAGATTTGTGATGTAGTGAATGAGAGGACAGTTGAGTTGAAGATGGCAGGCCTAAACATGTTCACTCTAAGAAAAGTTTTGCATATTCCTTCGCTTAAGTGGAATCTGATTTTCTTGGGAACTCTTGATACACGAGGTTGTAGGTACTCAGCTTATGGTGGAGTTCTGTCTGTTTTTCAGGGTCGTCGAAAGGTGATTAGAGGTATGAGAATGGTTGGGCCAAACCAAAACAATCTCTAAAAGTTTTGGGGAATCCGAAAAACCTACGCAGGTGTTGTTACTTCTTTTCCCGCTATTCTCGCAAGCTCATCTAGTTTGCCGCAACTAGCAAAATCGAAGCGAGACTATGACGTTCGAATATCATCGAGAGGTGGAGAGTGTCTAGATGTAGGTAGAGTTCGTGCAGAGGTTGGCAACTCCATGATAACGCCTACTGAGGTGTGCCCTTGAGGGGGTATACTGATCATTAAGATTGGGTAGATATTTGTTCAACTAGTAGAAGAAACTATTGATCTAAGTATTTTTGTAATTGGAGTTCATTAGAGTTTGGAGATGAATAATTACATCATGTGATAGCACTCGTATGCAATCCAATGTGAGGATTGTTAGGAATATGTCTTGAATACTCGTGATTGAAATTAGAAGAATGTATGATGAAGTACGGAGGTCGAATCGTCGAAGAGAATAGAAGAGAAAACAACAACAACAACAACAACAACCTAAGAATGGGACAGTCGACCGGTCTTAGGGAAAGTCGACCGCACACACTGACCGCTGATAGTACAGAGTCTGTCCGAGAGAGGGACGGTCGACCGATCTTGTTGGACGATCGACCGACCGCGATGCTATGTTCGTTTTGGGTCTCAATTTGTTAGGTCATTTCAGTGCAATCTTCAACTCCAAGTCAGATCGTACGGTTCCTATTTAGGACTTATTCTCTAGGTTATATCGAATGACTGAGAATTAAGATTAACCTATGGTTCTCTTCATTATTCTTCTATATATTATTGTAGCCTAAAATATGAGAGGCAATGACTTCATACATTATTTTCTCCATTGCAAAGAGATGCTTGAGAGAGAGATAGTTCTTGGTGAGTGAGTTTATTTCTTGTATTGAGTGAATCATTAGCTCCTTGTAATCTCTTCTAGTTGAATATTAGATCTTCCTATATTTTCCCCTGGATTAAGCGAATGCTAACCGGGATAAATTCTCATTGCGTTTGTATTTGGATTGGTGGATCTATTTGCTTGCTTGCTTAATTGATTCGTCTCATCTACTTCGACTTCCTCATTGCTCTACTTAGTTTCGCTGCACCATCGGTGTATTTGTAGATGCCCCCCATCCCAACACTCCTTTTATGAAAAATACAAAGGTAAAATTAGAAATCTCATAAAAATAAGTATTTGATGAGATTAAAGAATGACAAAATATTTGTCTCGTAAATTTAAATTGGCATATAATTTTAAAAAAATAAAGGCTCGAATAATTTATTTTTTAAAACCGAAAGAGTATTTAAGAAGGATCTATTGACAACATAATGCACGTTGGTAATGGCGTACCAACAAACCATGCACATGGGGATGATTGATAGATGTGGCCAAAATATATCATACAAGGCAGAGTAGTATGTGAACATTCTTCTGCTGGTCTTTCTATCTACTTTTTCTTTTATGATCTTCACCCAAAAAAAAAAACAAAAAAAACAAAAAAAAAAAATTTAATTATACTGGCGATCTCAGCCTCACGTTGTGCCTGCCTTTTTGGACATGGGAATCTTCTGTGTTTTGAGGTTTGCAAAGCTCTCTTCCAATCTCCACCGCAATTCATGCAAATGCAGCTGAGAATTCTACTATGCATGAGCCGCCATTGTGGGTGCTGCATTAGCTTTATTACTCTGTGGTGGGGTGAGGGTCCCAACCTTCTTTGGTTTTTCACATCTGAGGGACCTGGCATGCACGTGCGCTGCATGTACTGCCTCCCTTTGTCATGCAACTTGTTTGGTACTGAGCTTACTGAGAGCATCCACAGTTCGTTTGTATTTTTTTTGTCATTTTTTTTCCATTTTTTTAGTACCGTAGCGCTCACAGTGGTCATTTATTTTGTCATTTTTTGCCTATTTAGCTACACTAAAAAGGTATAAATAACATTCGAAATAGCAAAATACATATTACAGCATCTGGATTATTTAATTATATTTTTTATGTTTCGTTCAAGTAATTTTTTTAAAAAAAAACTAATAAAATAACTCAGAAATATGCATATATGGCTGGACGCCGTTGGGTCACATTTCCTTAAAAATTTTGTTTTTGCAAATTACCATCATTAGTTACTGTGTGCAATTATTTAATTTTTTTTTGCAAATTTATAATTTTTTTTTGCAATTTTGCAATTGTTTTTGCAAATTTTTTGACAAAAAAACCTCCTTAAAATCCGAACGAAACATCATGTTTCGTTGATGTTTCGTCTGGTCATTTGCAATTTTTTTCTTTTTGGGACGAAACATCCCGTATATTTTATTAATATTTTTTCAGTTTCTGACTATATAAATGATTTTTTAATGATGTTTCGTTTGTTTCTTTTTGAAAAAATTTAAGCATTTTTTCCATTCAACGAATGCAGCGTTTTGTCAAAATGAATCACTAAAATATATATTTTTTAATTTTTTACATCGAACGACTGTGGATGCTCTGACCTAAGGGCAGAAAAACAAACCTGAAATACCGTGCAGGTCATGAGTCTAAGTTGGTAAGGGTACCTTTGTGCGTGTCACAGTTACTTAAATGTTTTTTTGTTGAAGTTGAAGTGGTTCTTATTTTTTTTATAAAATACATCATTAAAATTGGACATCAAACAATTAAAATTCAAATCATTGCAATCTAGCACAAGAAATGTACATTAACTAGGTCGTTGTGGTAGTTAACGAAGCGGGCTGATGGCTCTCACGGAGAACGGAGAGGAGAGAAGAGAATGTGAGGAAGAACGTATTTTTGTTAACAATATTGCTACACCGACAACATTTTTTACAATATATATATTTTTTTCAATCTTAGGTGACACGGTACTATTGAAGGTTATTGTAGAGTAGGATGTAGAAACTTCAATAGTTTTGTGCCACCTAAGATTGTTAAAAAAAAAAATTGTAGAAAAAATTGTGGGTGTAACATTATTGTTCTGTTAAAGTTGAAGCGGTTCTTATTTTCTTATAAACACATCATTAAAACTGGACATCAAACAAGTAGAATTCAAATCATTGCAAGCTCGCACAAGAAATGTACATTAACTAGGTGGTTGTGGCAGATAACGAAGCAGGATGGTATCATCGAGAACCGAGAGGAGAGAAGAGAAGGTAAGGAAGGGTCAAGGGGTGAAAAGGAGGAAGAAGAAGATGATAATGAAGTGAGTGAGGTCCTTTTATTTGTGAGATGAGTTATGAATGGACTACGTAGTTTTCATTAACTCCAAAAATTAGTAGGTAATATTTTTATAGGCATATAATACGGGTAAAAATAGAATCAAATCGGATACAAATCCTAAAGCTCTTGAGGATAAAATGGTAAAATAGCAAATACATGCCTGTAAAAGGAAGTTGGGCCTCTTTCAGGCCCAGCAACCCAAAATCGGCCCATCATACTGCGTTGTCATAGCAGCCCAACATGAAAAAGTTCATAATTATTTGAAGTGTCATCTTAAACTCTCTATCTTTAAGAGAGTAGCTATTTCTATCTCTCCATCCATGAGAGAGTTTAAAAACCATTTATCTTTATCAAAACAAGAATCCTAACTCTATCTCTGCAACTACTTTGATCTCTTCATTCAAAACAGAGTCAACCAACTTTTTCTCTTTTTCAAGAAAAGAGTAACCGACTCTATCTCTTTATGAAGAATAGGATAATAAACCTTATCAAAACACCGAAAAATAGAGACAAATCAATATCTTGAAACTGCTCCCCCTTAGCGATTATGAATACCTCATGATCTCTTCAGAAACAAGGTAATCGCAATTTTTTCTTTCAAAACTCCTCATATCTTCTGAGTTTTCTGACTTGGGCATCAGAGGGTTTGTCATCGAGGCCAATCCCGGTGTTTCAGACTATTCTGCAGGTCAATCAGAGCGATCACAACCGTTTAGATCTGATCTAAGTGTTCACACGAGTTAGATTTCAAAATCTGGAACTGTTCACGACGATCAACATCGGCGAAGAGTAAATCTCAAATCTTTTATTGTTTTCCATAAAGAATTCACACTAACTATTTGCTCACCGTCTATGGGAAACATAAAAGAAATCGTACCAAACTTTGCGATAAATAATTATATTTTCTCTACCATGTCTCCAAAGGGGGAAGGAAAGACAACGTCCTCAAGCCTACGAGCCGATCCTTTTCCCCCACTTCCTTATCATGCAGAGGACCTTCAACCTGCTCAGCAGGATCAACTCCCGCAACCGGATCAACCTTCTGAGTAGGAACAACCCCTGATCAACCTCCTCAGCCTTCCTCCAAAGAGGTTGCACCGGGGGGCTCCTAAAGAAGTCAGCACCGTGTTGGTGAGTTCAAGGGTTTGGTCTACACCTTGACACCCACTATGGTGGCCTCTGTGGCACCTCAGGCACAACAAAACCTTCGCCAGATTATACTCTCCCGAAGGGGTCTGACCACCGAGACCACTTGAATGAAAGGCGAGTTCATGATGAAATCCCCAGTCCAGCATGCTAGGAAAGCGAGAAGAGTCCCTCTCCTCGAAGACAGAGGTCTAGAAGAACCCCCTCTCCTAAGGGGTGCAGAAGAACCCCCTCACCTAGGGTGAGAAGAAGCTATCCCTATCTCAGGGGACAAAGAAGAACTCCTCCCCTTCGTGGGAAAAGGAGTTCGACTCCAACAAGCCGATCAATCCCCAGGAGAGATATGGAGGAAGAAGCACCCGTCACCGAACAGAATTTTGAAACTTCAAAGATGAGGTCCTTCAAGCCCTCCTCATCATCCCTGGTAGGACATGACAAACCAACATTCGCCCTACTCCTTCACAACAGGAGGAGTCCCGCGGGTCCACTAGGTCCGAAGAACAAGACAACGCTGTCCTCTAGTGCCTCCAAAATATGGAGGACTGCCTACCACTAATGAAACAAGAAGAAGTAAGACATGATGGAGCATACTGCCCCATCTGACACCCCTTCTCCAAAAAAATCCTTAAGGTTCATGTCTCAGCAAACTTCAAAATTCCAGCAATTAAGTCATACAACGGTGATATGGCTAAAAATGGGGTTAAATCGGGATTGTCCAAATCGAGCACGGATCTCAAAGCCTAGGGGTAAAATGGTAATTTCATCTACAAATGGGTCTGAAAGGAAAACTGGGTCTTTATTCAAAGCCCAATAACCCATAAAACGGATCTGTCTCAACTGGGTGCGGGTTTCAACCCGCAGCGAACCCAGTCCAGCAGGGTAGAATTAGGGTTCCTGATTAATACTAATCAACGGCCCTGATTCACATCTATCCTTTCACTGGGAATTAGGGATTACATTCCTAATCTGATCACAGGGATTACATTCTTTATCTGATCACAGGGATTACATTCCTAAACTGATCCCTAAGGCGACTATAAATACCCTCCATCCACCACCATTAAGAGGTAATCAATCTTTTGCCAATTTACGCTCTTTCATAATCATTCCTGATTACTGACTTGAGCGTCGGAGGGTGCGTCGCCGGGATCAACTCCGGTGTCTCACACTTTTTGCAGGTGAACGGCGGGAGTCAACGGTCAAACTCCGGTGGAACAGGTTTTAGGTTTGCTATTCAAGTTTTCCAAGAATCCACAAATACTATCTGTTTGCCCTCATACTAGATTTAGCGGTAACAGATTGCCGCCGTCTGTGGGAAACACCACGAATAGCAACTCTTCCTCTTCCCAAATATCAGACCTTCTCCAGTCATGCCTCCTAGGAAAGTAAGATCCAGAGGGTCCAACCGTAGACCCAACCCCGTCGATCAGCAACAGGAAGTCCCCATCCAACCCGCTCAGCAGCAGGGGCAAGTTCCTCTACAAGCTGAGGACCCTCTCCAGCAGGACCAGCCTCCTCTTCAGAATCAGCAACCTCCTAAGGGTCACCCCGATCCTTAAAATGCCGGTGCAGGGGCTTCGTGTCCCAATCCGCAGAAACAACCTCTCCATCAGGACCGCGTCTCAATACACAATGCCTCTACGGATTCTATGGCCTCCCACAATCCCTGAGCTTCCGACCTTCGCAATACCATCCTCAATCGGCAGAAGGATGAGGATCTTCACCGCCGTCTGGATGAAAAGCAGGCCCGAGAGGGAGCCTCCCGCCAAAAACGTCCGGATGAGCGATCTCCTCACTGCCGAGACTATAGAAGGTCCCCTACCCGAAGAAGGCGAAGAGAGTCCCCTGAGCATCACAGGAGAAGACCCCATTTCTCTGCCGGTTGGCAACATCCGAGGAACGATGAAGCACCCATCACTCGTGTCGAGTTCCAGCAATTCCAAGCAACGGTGTTGCATGCTCTCAACCTACGACCCAACAACAATAATACCCAAAGGGTTCCTACTCCCCCACGGGTCCAAAGTCCTCACCATCGGTCCATAACCCCTCCTCCGGCTTCTAACGACCAACAACATATTCCTAGTCCTCGCCGCTCCCAGGGTTACCGTCGCCATAGTCCCCGCTCCCCTTCCTATGAAGACGAGTCTAGGGGCTCGTTTGACTACCGTCGGAGGGACGATGCTCTCTACCACCATCTCCACGAGATGGAGAGGCGCATCGGCCGAATAGACAAGGATAAGGAGTTAAGAGGAAGAACCATCTGCCCGAGCAGACCTCCCTTCTCCCGAACCATCATGGAGGCTCCTATCCCAAGAGGTTTCAAACCCCCGCAGTTCGAAACTTAATCGGGGGAGTCAGACCCCGTGGACCACATTGAAAGCTTTGAAACTCTCATGCTAATCCACCAAGCTTCCGATGCATTGCTGTGCAATACCTTTCCCCACCACTCTTAAGGGTTCGGCTCGAGAATGGTACTCCCGTCTCGCCCCGTCCTCCATATTCTCCTTCGAACAGCTCGAGACCCTCTTCATCACTCATTTTGTCAGTAGCAAACGCACGGAGAATACCAGCATCTCGTTACTCCAGCTCCGCCAGGAGAAGGGAGAGAAGTTGAGAGACTACATGAGGAGGTTCACTGCAGAGGTAAGATCCATCTCCTCCCTCGACCAGTCAGTTGCGGCGGCCGCCTTCCAATCAAATGTCCTTAACTCTAGCCTTCGCTCCTCCCTCACCAAGAAGCCCCCGCATAACTTTGCCGACCTCCTTCTCAGGAGCGAGAAGTACATTCGGGCCGAAGAAGCTGAATATCTCCCGGGCGTCGGAGGGTCGACCTCCGGGACAACAAGAAAGGCAACTGAAGAAGAAGGGGTCAAGAAGCTTCAGAAGGACAATGGCGGTCGGCGCCTCCCTCCCCCCAGGTTCGAAAAATTTACTCCTCTCGACGCCAATATTTCAACCATTCTCATGGAAGTGGAGAAGGAAGGGGTCATTCCTCCTGCTCCGAGGATGAACACCCCTGGCAAGAAGAGGGACAAAGAGAAGTGGTGCCGCTATCACCAGGACCATGGCCACGACACCGATGATTGTCAGGCCTTGAAGAATGAGATAGAAGCCATCATCTAGAGGGGGCAGCTGACCAAGTTCGTGAGAAAGGACCGAACCTGATCTTCCTCCCCCGCCTCGGGGGGCTAACAAGCATCCTGAACGCGATGAAATGCCCGAATTTGAAGAGGAGCATGTCCTACACCTCATTCATGGGGGCCCAATGGGGGGCTCCTCCAACCCCAAGTATAGAAGATAAAACTTCCGACTCGATGGAGTCGCTACCTGTCCTGCTTCAAGATAATTGGATGAAACCCCTGGTAGAATTCCTAAGGGATGGGCTCCTCCCCGAAGACCCTAAGGAAGCTCGCCGAGTGAGAAACCGAGCAGAGCGGTACACACTTATCGAGGATATCCTATACAAGCGCTCCTTCACATAAGTAGACGGCAGGCCTTATTTGAGATGCCTCTCCCCGAAACAAGCCGATTACGCCCTGCAAGAGCTCCATGAAGGCATCGGCGGGGCACATTCAGGGTCCAGATCCCTACCCCGGAAGGTGTTGAATTATGGATATTTCTGGCCCACTCTCCTACAAGACGCCGAATTGCACGTTCGGCAATGCAGCTCTTGTTAGAAGTACTCCAACGTCCGTCGCCTCCCACAAGCTCCACCCACCTCCCTATCAAGTCCTATTCCTTTCGCAATATTGGGGATGGATTTACTAGGGCCATTCCCACCAGCTCCCGGTCAGCTCAAATTCTTAGTCGTGGCAATCGACTACTTCTCGAAGTGGATAGAGGCCGAGCCCTTGGCCACAATCACCGAGAACAAAGTACTTTAGTTCTTCTGGAAGAACGTTATCTGCTGATTTGGTGTCCCTCGAGTCCTCATAACAGACAACGGAACCCAATTTACCGGGGCTGCCTTCCGAACTCTATGTGAAGACCTCGCCATCCAACAACGTTTCTCCTCCGTCTCCCATCCACAGTCGAATGGTCAAGTGGAGAATGCTAACCGACAGATCCTCTCCGGTATTAAGAAGAGAATGAATAAGTGCTCTAAAGACTTAGGGTCGATCAGCTCCCTAACGTGTTGTGGAACTATCGCATCACGAAACGGACCCCCATAGGAGAGTCGCCATTCAACCTCACGTATGGGTCCGAGGCTGTGATCCGATTGGAAGTCGGCATACCTTCTCCTCGCCTTGTTGCCTACGAAGAAGAACAGAATGCCAGAGATCTTCGGGCAAACTTAGCTTGATCGACGAGCTACGAGAAAGAGCGTCAATCCGCCAACAGAGTTATCGGAGGAGGATCGAGTTGGCGTACAATAAGAGAGTCCGTCCCACCGACCTCAAAGAAGGGGACTTGGTCCTCAGAAAGTTAGCAATCTCTTTTCCTAGTCAGAAGAGTAAACTAGCTCCAAAATGGGAGGGACCCTACAAGATCACCAAAGTGGTTTGGCCCGGGACATATCGTCTAGAAGACCTCAAAGGCAGAGAGATCCCCAGGACTTGGAATGCCGACCATCTTTTGAAAAACCAAGAGAGCGCTTTAACGCCTCTCTAAGTATTCTGGGATGTCGAAACGTTCCTCTCCTTTTACTTGTATTTTTTCCCTTTATTTCTCCTATGTAATAACGGCTCGCAACTTAGAAGCAGCCAACTATTAGTTGTCAATAAAGAACATTTTTCATATTTTACTTGTAAAATTGCTTGTATCTCTCTACTTTTACTCTTCACCCTAACGACGAGTTCGGAGTCCAACACTTGACACGACTCTACTTCGCAAGCTCGCTCTTAAGCGAGCTAGAAGTGGTTCGCCATTCGAAATTGCTCCCACAACCGTTGAACAACTCTAATGACGAGTTCGGAGTCCAACACTTGGCTCGACTCTGCTTCGCAAACTCGCTCTTAAGCGAGCTAGAAGTGGTTCGCCATTCGGAATTGCTCCCACAACCGTTGAACAACTCTAACGATGAGTTCGGAGTCCAACACTTGGCTCGACTCTGCTTCGCAAGCACGCTCTTAAGCGAGCTAGAAGTGGTTCGCCATTCGGAATTGCTCCCACAACCGTTGAACAAACTCTAACGACGAGTTTGGAGTTCAACACTTGGCTCAACTCTGCTTCGCAAGCTCGCTCTTAAGCAAGCTAGAAGTGGTTCGCCATTCGAAATTGCTCCCACAACCATTGAGAAACTCTAACGACGAGTTCGGAGTCCAACGCTTGGCTCGACTCTGCTTCGCAAGCTCGCTCTTAAGCAAGCTAGAAGTGGTTCGCCATTCGGAATTGCTCCCACAACCATTGAATAACTCTAACGACGAGATTCGGAGTCCAACACTTGGCTCGACTCTGCTTCGCAAGCTCGCTCTTAAGCGAGCTAGAAGTGGTTCACCATTCGGAATTGCTCCCACAACCGTTTAAACAAACTCTAACGACTAGTTCGGAGTCCAACACTTGGCTCGACTCCGCTTCCTTAAGCACTCTGAGTTACCGAGCCGAGTGGACGAGGTACCGACCTCCACATATGGAGAAAAATGCCGCCGAACCAGTTTCACCGTTGGATTATCTCAAAATTCGTACTAGAACATGATGCACGGCTCAGATCGCGCCACATCTCCACAAAACGACAAGATAACGTTTTCTCGAAATCTGAGCCTCTTGTCTCGTGATTCGCACCATGATCATGATCCACCTGCCAGATTAAGCCACGTAGCTCGGCCATAAATCTGAGCTACCTAACTGTCGAAGAGCAAAAAGACTTTGGCACACCCCGAGCAAGAGCGAAAATTCTACAGCGAGAATGAATAAAAGGAGCTAACTTTTGGTTCTTATGGTTCGTTTCAAAAGTAAAGTAACTACGGCACAACAGTGAGTAGACGAACTCCAATTTTATTAAAACAACTTAATAATTTTACAAGGCAAGGTTACTACAAAAAGGCGCTACAAAAACTCGAAAGCCCAGTACAATTTTTTCAACGCCTCTTCGGAACGGGGACATTCCGATTCAGAGACACTCAGGGTCGGCGTCGCTTAAACTCCGAGCTCGTCTCTAGGCCGACGAACTGAGATGCCTCTTCGCCACTAACTCTAACGGTGGCTCTGACTGAGGCTCCACTCGAGGAAACTGCTACGCCACTTTGGACATCGGCCGCGGTCCGACCAGTGATGGGAGGACGAGTCGCGAGCTCGTAGAAAGAGATCCCTCGCACTCCTCGCGGGTACACGAGGTGCTGCGGACGTTAATCCTCACGGGCTGAGGCTTAAGACGAGCGACTTCCTCCTCGAGTTCGACGATCCTATCTTTCAGAGTGTCGTCCTTCACTGATATCTTGAGCCGAGAAAGTTTTGCCGAGCCCGGGTACTCAGCACTATCAGATATGATGCGACGCAAATTGGTCACCTTGATGCTCTTGTCGACTGTAACCCTCTGCAACTGCTCGACCTTCGTTGTGAGCTCGTCTCACTTGGCCAGCGCCGAGGCCAACTCTTCCTCCTTAGCCGAGAGTTCTTCCTCGGCTATCCGCAAGTGATGCAGCTCGGCCAGTAACTCGCTGTTCTTCTTCTCCACATTCAACAGCACTCTCCGGATCAGCTCGATCTCGCCCTCGAGACGAGCTTCGCGAGACCGCTTGAACAGTTCTGCACGACACCGAGCTGCTGCGGTGTCCGAATCAAGTTCGACGATCTGAAAGACGAGGGCATCACATTGAAAGACTATATCCAAGCCAGACACTTAGACAAATTCAAAACAAAATTTTTGAGAAGAAGCCTTTTCATTCACATCAAAAGAGCTGTGGCCAGTCCGCTATAAGGCTTACACAAAAAGAAAAATTACAAAAGCAAAAGAATCAGGGATCCACCTGGGGCAGCAGCTCAGATACCGGCGCCTCGCCAGATGGCCCTTCGCCCCTCGTCACCTCGGTTTGAGGATCGGCCGATGCGTTCTTGGGGTCGGCTGGCACCTCCCCATCCCGAGGTTCATTCTCCTCCTCCCAATCATCATCTTCTTCAACTTCTTCGCCTTCATCCTCGCCGCCAGGCCACAGCCAGTACCCAACTCTGTGAAAGCCGGGGACCCAAGCCTGGACATGGTCGAGTGCCCTGGCGTAGGACTTCTCCATATTCCCAGCCATGTGCTTCTTCGCCTCGGCTTCGACTTCCGCCCTTATCACTGCCGCCGTGGCGTCCTTCTCCGCCTTCGCCACCTCCAGGGCCTTCGCCGATTCCGCCAACTCCTCGGCAGCCTTAGCAACTTTGGCAACCTCTGCGGCGAGCTGCTCCTTCATTCGCTCCAAGTCCGCCTCGAGGTCGGCGACTCGAACCGCCAAGCCATCCGAGCGACGTTGCTCCGCCTCGAGCTGCCTAACCGCCCTCGCCTTCTCCGCCATATCCTTGTCACAGGCGGCCTTCAGTTCCCTCTCCTGGTCGGCGAACTCTTGAATAAGATGGCCGAAGTAACAGGCGGCCTGTGGCAAGAAGGAGTTAGAGCCGAGCTGTGAACTTAGGCGAAATTCTTAAAAAGGGGGAATACAAGACTTACCGACATAAGCGACCGGGCTACCTCGTAGGTGTCGTCGCCGGTCGTCCCCGCCTTCAAAGCGGCACGGTCCTTGGGGGTCACGAGATGCTTCACGGCCTGCATACACATCTGCAAGTCGCCGAGGAAGCCGTCATGGTTCTTCACCCGCTAGTCGGGGACGAATAGCTTCTTGTGCTGCTTGGTCAGAATCTCCTCGGCCTGAGTCGTCAAAGGTGAGGCCTTGAGCGATAGTGCCACCGCGACGGAGAAGGTCTCACCGGCCACGGCAGACGAAGCAGGAGCCGAGGGGTCGGTGGGAACAGCCACCTCCGACGATGGAGCTTAAGTAGCGGGGGTAGGGTCGGCGACTACCGAGGGAGCCTTGGTAGGGCGGCTGGACGAAGGACCCGTGCCCGTCCTTTTCCTCTTCCTACCGTCGGCAATCTTGCCTCGCTCATTCAACATCCCTATGAAATCCATCTTCGGCGCTTCTGTTCCGAACAACAAAACAAACAACAAGTTAGAAAAACGAACAGGAAACTTAAAGAAAAAAAAATGCGACAAGATGTCAGGGGCATACTCGGGTCGATCAGACTAAGGCCCGACCCGTGTAGCACCTCCTCGGTCATTTCTCTCCAGCTCAACATTGGGAGAGCAATGAGCTTCGCCGCCACCTCCTCCTCGGCCGCAGTCAGCACCGGGTCGATCCTTGCAAACTTCAGCACCTCTACCTTCCACCGAGTCGGAAAGTCCAGCATCGAGGGCCCCTTCAACAGAAAAAACTTCTCCTTCCAACCTTTTATCGAATCCGGATTCTTTATGAGCCTAACGCCTTTCCGGGGTGACAGGTAGTAGCGAGGCTCGGCCTTATTCATCCGGTGGATTCGATACAGGCTCCGGAGGATCTCCATGTCTGGCTCGACCTTGGCGATGCGGCACTGCAGCAAGAAGGCGAGCACGTGGCGCCAGGTGTTCGGCATAAACTGGGTCGGTGCCAGACAATACCACTGAAGGACCCTTAACACGAAGGGATGCAGAGGGAAGCGCAAGCCGGCGCTCAAAGAGTCGAAGTTGAACACACACGTATCCGGCGACAGTTCGAAGTTCGCCCGCATCCCAGGGCCAGGGAGGATCAGCTTGTACTCCGAAGGGATGGCGAACCCCTTTCTAATCCGGAGGAGGTCCTTCTCAGATAATACCGAGGCAATGTCGTCCACCTCGGTAGTCTCTCTCGGGTTGTTCTCCTCATAAATTGCCGACCTACCAACGATCGCCTTCTTCAGAAGATCACCCTTGTACTGCCTAATTTCGGCATGGCCGGACAGCACACTAGGGTACCGGCCCGACTCAGGGGCTCGCCTCTCAGTCTCCACGATCTCCTCGACTACAGGAGACCGGGCCACAATCTTCTTCCTCTTCTCCTCGGCCACAGACGGTCCTACCACCTCCTTCCCCTTTCTCCGGCTCGCCACTTGCCTCCTCTCCTCGACACCACTATCGTCCGAGGACGAGGCCTCACTTCCCGAGTTTACCCTTGACATCTCTAAAAAAGTATAAGGCAAATACACTGACCTTGATGTGACGTAGCCTTGAAGTGACGTTCACGGTCGGAATTAGTTCACCGAAAATTGCCTGGCCCACGAGACAGCTAGCACAACCACCTTAGAGCACAAATCGCCGCTAGCAGAGAAAACTGAGAGTAAAAGTGAAAACTAGGAAGTAAAAATGGGAAATGAGCCAAGGGGTGAAGGGGGGGGTGAGAATTTATAACCTCAAAGTAACGTTTGGGCTTACTTAGGCATTTAAAGGCCCACTAAGAGAAGGCAAAATGCCAAAACGGAGAGTCACAACGGTTCAAGACAAGAACTCGTCAAAACACTTAACTCCAGCCCTCGGCAATCAAGGCCTCGACGTGCCACCGAACCGCCGTTCTAACCGAGCCGAGGTACCGAGGTACCGACCTCCACATATGGAGAAAAATTCTGCCGAGTCAGAATCACCGTCGGATCGTTCCAAAATTCGTGTCAAAACTTGATGGACGAATCAGATCGCGTCACGCCCACAAAACGACAAGATAATGTTTTCTCGTGATCTGAGCCCCGTCCTCATGATTCACACCGTGATGAACGCTCCACATCTAGCCACGCATTCGTTCCGAGCTGCCAACCACCGGAGTGCACAGCCGAGCTACTAGGTCGGAGGGTGGTGACGTTTCAAGACAAGAACTCGTCAAAATGCCCAACTCCATCACTTGGCCACCAGGGTGCATAGCCGAGCTACCGAACAGCTTGGCTAAGCAACCGAGCTACTGGGTGGAAGAGCGATCCGCCGAACCCATGGTAGGCCTCGCTTAGCTACCGAGCCGAGGTGCCGAGGTACCGACCTCCACATATGGAGAAAAATTCTGCTGAGTCAGAATCACCGTCGGATCGTTCCAAAATTCGTGTCAAAACTTGATGGATGGATCAGATTGCGCCACGCCCACAAAACAAAAAGATAATGTTTTCTCGTGATCTGAACCACGTCCTCGTGATTCGCGCCGTGATGGACGCTCAGGATCGTGCCACGTAGCTCGGCAGATACCAGCGCTCCGAGCTGAGCTGCAAAAGGAGTCGAGCCGAGGTGCTGAGGTACCGACCTCCACATAAGGAGAAATATTCTGCCGAGCCAGATTCACCGTCGGATCGTTCCAAAATTCGTGTCAAAATTTGATGGACGGCTCAGATCGCGCCACGCCCACAAAACGACAAAATAACATTTTCTCGTGATCTGAACCACGTCCTCGTGATTCGCGCTGTGATGGACGCTCAGGATCGTGCCACGTAGCTCGGCAGATCCCAGTGCTTCGAGCCGAGCTGCCGAGGAGTCGAGCCGAGGTGCCGAGGCACCGACCTCCACATACGGAGAAAATACCAGCCGACCCATACAGATCGTCCAATCCTCCAGAAAAGCGTGCTCGGCGACGATGAAGGGTCCAGATCGCGCCACGTCATAATTCGGTATTATAAATTAATTTTTATTTATTAAAGCCGTTTTATTTATTTAAAAATTGCGAAAAAATAATTAAAAATTCGGGAAAATTAGTTAAAAATTTTAGGAAATAATTACAAATTCAAAGAAATATTTTGGGCCCCTGAAATAAGTAATTATTTCCTAGAATAGTTGATTAAGACCCCCGGACGACGAATCAACACTTCGCAAAATTAAATAAGTAATCCGAAAAATAGGTAAAAATTAAGGAAAAATGCCTAGCAGATCGGAGGAGCTCTAAAATAGCTTAGAGCACGCAACTAACCCTGGAAAATCACCATACTGCCTCATACAAAGATTCGAAACTCCCCGTTGGACTTCGATACAACCCCGCAAGCCATGGAAACAGTAAAACTACTCCTCAAAGGCTGATCAAGCTCAGTCTTCAGGAGTGGGGGGTTCATGATATGGCTAAAAACGGGGTTAAATCGGGATCGTCCAAATCGAGCACGGATCTCAAAGCCTAGGGGTAAAATGGTAATTTCACCTACAAATGGGTCTGAAAGGGGAACTGGATCTTTATTCAAAGCCTAATAACAACGGTTCTGTCTCAACTGGGTGCGGGTTTCAACCCGCAGCGAGCCCAGTCCAGCAGGATAGAATTAAGGGTTCCTGATTAATACTAATCAACGGCCCTGATTCACATCTATCCTTTCACTGGGAATTAGGGATTACATTCCTAATCTGATCACAGGGATTACATTCCTTATCTGATTATAGGGATTACATCCCTAAACTGATCCCTAAGGCGACTATAAATACCCCCCATCCACCACCATTAAGAGGTAATCAATCTTTCGCCAATTTACGCTCTTTCATAATCATTCCTGATTACTGACTTGAGCGTCGGAGGGTGCGTCGCTGGGATCAACTTCGGCATCTCGCACTTTTTGCAGGTGAATGGCGGGAGTCAACAGTCAAACTTCGGCGGAACAGGTTTCAGGTGTGCTATTCAAGTTTTCCAAGAATCCACAAATACTATCTGTTTGCCCCTACACCAGATTTAGCGGTAACAAACGACGAGTCCGACCCTGATAGACCACCTTGAGAGTTTCAAAACCCTCACAATGTTCCATCAAGCTTCCAACTCCATCCTCCAAAAGATGTTTCCAGCAACCCTGAAGGGATCAACATGGGAGCGGTTCTTTCTTTTCTCTCCAAGGTCCATCTTTTCCTTCGATCAACTTGAGGAACTCTTCCTCACACTCTTCATCACTAGCTGGCATGACAGAGAAGACAAGCACATCCCTACTTGACTTGAAGCAAAGGGATGGGGAATCTCTTAAGAGTTATATTCGGCGCTTCACAACTGAGTCTCGATCCATCCCTTCACTTGACACAGCTGTAGCCATGGCCGCCTTCAGGTATAATGTAAACCATGTCCACCTTAAAACTTCTCTTGGCAAGAGACTCCCTTGGGACTTCTCAGACCTCCTTCAAAGTGTTGAGAAGTACATCTGAGTGGAAGATGCCATCCACCCACAAGAACAGAAGGGGTCCTCATTCAGGAACAAAGGGAAGAACACTAATGAAGAATGACCTAAGAAGTCCCATAAGGATGCTACAAGTCAGCGTCGCCATCCTCCAGTGTCTCATTTCGAGAAGTTCGCTCTGCTCAATGCCAACATCTCTACAATCCTCATGGAGGTTGGAAAGGATGGACTCCTTCAACCTTCCCCTATGATGAACACTTAGAGCAAGAGAAGCGACATGAACAAGTGGTGTGTTTTTTACAAGGACCACAAACACCTCACAGATGATTGTCGAGCCCACAAAGATAAGTTGAAGCTCTGCTTTGATGAGGCGACCTCGCCAAGTTCGCCCAAAGGAACAACATCGAGCCTCCTTCTATAAAGGGAGCCATAAAATAACCAGAAAGGCCTTCCAAATCCCAAGACTTGGGACGTATGGTGGTATTCCACTCCATCCATAGGGAACTAATGGGGGATTGTCCAACTCTTCTAGGAAAATAATGCTCCATGAAGTGAACTCGGTACACAACATCACCACTCCTAAGAGCTCTGTAGTTCCAATAACATTTTTAGACCAAGAACTCGAAGGTGTTCAAACACCTTACTGCGACACACTTGTAATCAGTATATACATGACAAATCATAACGTCGCCACATCCTAGTGGATAATGGCAGCTCGGTAAACGTCATCTTCTTAAATTTATATAAGGGTATCAAGCTCTCACGAAACTGCCTCAAACCCGCCGGGTACACCCTTCATGGATTCTCTGGGGCACCAGTTCAAATTGAAGGAATAGTCACCCTCGATGTGACTATGGGGAAAGCTCCAGCCACTCGCACAGAAGCACTCGACTTCATGGTGGTCAACATGAAGTCCGCTTATAATGTCATCTTTGGTCACTCGGGGCTAGCAACCCTTCACGTGGTCGCCTCAACCTTCCATATGAAGATGAAGTTCCCCATAGCAGTGGGAGTGGGGGAAGCCAAAGGAAGCCAAGATGGTGCTCGGGCTTGCTATATCATTACAATGGGGGGCTCAGTCCTCCCCTCGACGCAATGGAACTCCCACAAGATAAGGGACAAGCCAGCACTGAGCCTGTAGATGAACTAGAAGAAATCTCCTTCTTCGAAGATGATCAAGCCAAGTGTTTCCTAGTAAGCAAGGCTCCCCCTTCAAGTCAAAGAAGAACTCTTTGCTTGCATAAGGGGGGAACCGAGACTTTTTCGCTTGGAATGCCTCTGACATGTCAGACATCTTTGAAGATCTAATCATGCACCGTTTGAGCGTGAACCTGAATGTCAAGCCCATCCAATAAAAGCATTGTAAGTTTGCTCCCCGACAGGAAGCATGCAGTCAAGGAGGAAGTCGAGAAGCTCCTAGCTGCTCGCTTCATTCAAAAAGTTAGCTACCCCGAGTAGCTAGCGAATGTAGTAATGGTAAAGAAAGTAAATGGCAAATGGAGAATCAACATAGAATTCACCAACCTCAACGAGGCATGTCCCGAAAGACCCCTTCCCTCTACCTAGCATAAATACCTAGATCTATGCTAAGTCTAGTCGTAAGCTTTTAAGCTTCATGGATACCTTCTCTGGATACAACTAGACCCAAATGTTTCCACCAGACATCCCGAAGACGTCCTTCATCACAGACCAAGGACTCTATTGCTATTGGATCATGTCCTTCAGGTTGAAGAACACCGGAGCCACATACCAGTGCCCGGTGAACTAAGTATTCAAGGATCAAATTGGCAAAAACATTCAAGTCTACGTGGATGACGTGCTCGTCAAAAGCCTCAAGAAAGAGAACCCTGTGTCCAATCTCTAAGAAGCCTTTGATGTTCTACGGAGACATAACATGAGACCGGATCTCTCAAAATGTGCTTGGGTTTTTGTTTGGGAAAGTCTTAAGATTCATGGTCAGCCAGAGAGGAATCGAAGGCAACCCTAAATCCCTCTACCATCAAAGAATTCCAAAAGCTCACAGGATGCCTTGCCGCTATTGGATGCCTCCTCTCCAAGTCCGGAGTGAAGTGACACCTGCTCGTCAAAGCTTTTCCGAGGAGCAATGAATTTTGAGTGGGGAGAAGAACACCAAGTAGCCTTTGAACATCTCAAAGCACACCTCATCAATCCCCCACTTCGTAGCAAGCCCAATCCGGGAGAGGTCTTGTAATACCAGAGTTTAATGACTATTTTGTCCCTTGTATGATGATATGTGTTTAGAAAATTTGTTTAACGACGATTTTACCCTTAAAAGTTAAGTAAGAATTGTTTTAAACTTGGAAAATATACGGTGATTACGTCCAACTACACAACATGACTGCGTCCCTAAACAAAAGAAAAATTACCACGCAATCGGTTTGTGAAAATATTGTTCGTACACGAAGTTATCAATGCCTCAACATGCGGGTATACACATGCAACCTAGTGAAATTTTTGAAAGGGACTAAAGTGAATAGAGTGTGCATATGAGGGTGCTATGAATAAAAGTTATATTTTGACCCTATTGCAGTGTTCTGAGAAACCTGGTGAATAGATATAATAATTTGTAGAAACTCATAATTACAAAGTTAGAGTACAGTAGAATATGTTTGAATTGAGCTAAAGAGCATCAGAATTGTTCAATTATGGAACTTATGGTGATTTTAACAAGTATGAACAAATGAAAATAATTGAGTAGTTTTACAATTACTATATACTTACTAGTTTCAGATCATTTTCACCTTTAATATGATGTATTTTGAGGAAATATAAAACTAAGCATATCAAGTAGACTTGTATATCTACAATTTAAACTAAAGAGTGCCAGTTTTTGATAAGAATGTGATTTTCAATAATTTTTACAAATGTCAGCATTTATAGTTTAGTTTCTGGAATACTAAGTCATTGTTTCAGTTGTAGAATTAGACTAAACAATTACGATTAAATTGAAACGGTGTAAACTAAAATGTTGTAGTAGACGCATTCAGGTTTCATATGAATCTAAGCAATCCAATTTCTAATAAGTATTATAATTTATGTAGTTTTTACAATACTGCAATATTTTTGTCCAAAAATAGTTGAGTATTCAAATGGTGATGTTATATATGGAAATTAAAGATATATGCTTGCTAGTAAACTATAATTAATCTTCATGTTTGAACTTTTCGTGGTGTGCTTAATATGGATGTGTCATGAAGATTAGCATACATTTATTGATTGGGGTTGTCCACGAATGCTAGTAGTATGAATAGCGTGGTTCACTCGAATGTGTGAAATATTAACAACTAGGCATATCTTGAGGCCTATCATATTGATGACACTCCTTTGATGGAGTGAGAATTTCCTAATGTAGGGAACATTGAAATTGAATGAGAAAGCAAACAGAATGCTAGACTAGTTGTGTTGCAATGGCTATAAATTTAGTATAGTTATAGTTTGCATTAGAAAGGTGGATTGTGACTGAAGTGCTTGGCGTTGGTGGGAATGTGAGGATTCCGCAACGTCGTTAATCTCGATCTTGCCCTTAAGGGATTTAGGATGGTAAGTGTAACGCCCCGAACTCTAAACACAGGTAATTCATAGCAAATATAGGATCTTTTACTTCAAATTCGTATAAATTTACAAGGAATTTAAAACTTTATCATTTTCAACATGTTCTTTATAACAGCACAGCGGAATTAAATAAATACAATACAATCTACAATAATGAAAATTCTTCAATCTTGTAACAACTCATCATAGTGACTTCAAGTCCATGCCAAGTCCAATCCTGCAACTGGAAAACTGTGGGCACGTCAGTTGCATACAACTGACGCAATGCTATAATATAACGATTCTTCTACTTTAGCAAACACAAACTTGAATGCGAAAACAAAATATGAAAGGTGACTATCCTAAACATGTCGGTGTATGATATGACCTAATGCCCAATGCAGACATTCACACTAACAATGCACTAATGCCCACTTATTCGGATTTTATGCATCCCACACTACATAGGTCCGAGGGCAAGCCCTTAACGCACTCCTCATTGTCGTGTTCAATCCCTCGTTATGAAATCCTACTATGGCGACAAAACAAGATTTAGACATTCCACGAGTATAGATTCCAGTTTCGGTGTACATCCGCCCGCCATACAGAACTCTCATTGCGCATACATCCCGTAAGCGTCGCTTTAGCTCAGAACACTGGAGACTCGTTTCCCTTCCGCCCGACTATATATAATCCCAGAGTACATCTGCCAGATTATCCACAGTCCCGGAAGTAATTGAGACTCATCTCGCATAAAACTCGTAGTCGTGGAATACAACCGCCCGACTATAACCATAGTCCCGGAATACATCCGTCCGACCATGTTGAGCCTAGTCCCGGAATACATCTGCCTGACTGTAACTATAGTCCCGGAATACACCCACCCAACTATATAGAGTCGTACCACTCACGTTTGCTCAAGCTTCATCACATCTCATTTTCTAGTGCATGTCCTTAAGTTCAAACATAAAAATAATATAACCTAGAGCTAGCTTACCCTTCTACCGGATTTTAAAAAAAACACTGAGAATGTTAGCCCACACTGGCTACTTCTCAAAGAGAAAGTTAATCCACACTAGTTACTTCTCAAATTCCATTTATCACAACTGCCGGTATTGTGGGTCCCGCTCACGCTAAAACAAACAACCATCTCAATAAGAGATCACATAAGTTACATCCAACCTCTTATAAAAAATTTCATTCATTAAACATCTTTTAAATTTTTTTATCCATTCTCTTATTTATCAATCATAAAGTAACCAACTTCTTATATCAACATTCAATAACACTTGATGAGTTAAACCCTTATAAACATCACATGTTTAACATTCCAACTTCATCCTTTAATTATCTCTTAATTCCTTATAAAGTATATCTTACCAACATTCCAATTTTGAATCAAATTTTATATGTTGTAAAAGTTTTAGGACAACCAGATAAAAGACATCAACCCAATGGTATTGTAAAAATCATATAAATTTCAATACTACTCCAAAAATACATTTATTAGTTTTATACCAATTATGAATGAGTCTACTACAACTTTGTAGTTAGGATCATCTACATTCATCCTCAATTACTTCGGCTAAATTGATTTGCAAAACAGTTGGTTTACAATTCGAAAACTACAGCTCATGACACTTGTAAAAATCATAGAAAATTCTATACTTCATGAAACTTTGTGTTATTTAGATCAAATTAAAGGTATAAAAGTCTACTATAACTTTGTAGTTATAAGTTTCCTAAAAAATATTGTGTCTATAATCCTGAATTCTTCGAAATCTGCTGTAGGGTTGAAATGTTAAAGTACTGCCACTTGTTCAATCTTGTAAAATTCATTATAAATTATATCCTTCATGGAAAATTAATTTCTTAGACTCTAAAGAAAGGTAAATGAGTCTACTTCAACTTCTTAGTTTTGCCTATTCTCAAAATACTGCATCTAAGATTTAAAATGATCAAAATCTAAAATGTGTACAAATTTCCAGCAACTAGTCCTAAGTTTGGATTTTATTAAAATAGTAAACGACATCCAAATATTATGAAATTTTAAGGAGATGGTCTTGACATATACGAGATGCTCCTATAAAAAGTTTAGCTCAAGATATCATCTGGTTTAATAGTTATGATTTTTTGAAGTGCAACTAGAACTCAAAACAGAATCTTATAAAAATGCGCCCAAATCAAATATATCATAATTTCACACATTCAATGAACAACAAATAGTCTAAACATGAATGTTCAATCTATATAAGGTATCATGCATCTAACAATTCACACATGTCAACCATTCTACTAATAAAACTATATTAGAAAGTTGAACAAACACCCACCTCAATTATAGAATTCCTAGTAGTAGAACTATAACCCATGTTTTCCCAAAAACATATTTTGTGTACTTTCTGTATTTAAAATTTTTGTAAACTATTTTTTCGGTTTTCAAATTATTTAGTCAAAATGTATTGTTGGATTACCTATCAAAATCTGTTTTTGACCAATAATTCTATTTCAACTATTTTCTATGACTTATATTGTAATGCAAATCTTATTTTCGTTATTATTACTTTGATTTCGATTATTATTATTAATACTATTATTATTTTTATCATTTTCTTATTATTATTATTGTTCTCGGTATTATTATTATTACTATTTTGTTTATGTACTGTTATTATTATTATTTTTATTATTATTATTTTTATTATTATTATTTCTATAAAACCCTATATGCATTTATAAACACAATGTCCTATTCTTATTTATATATATTTTTCCCTATTATTTTATTGGATATTAAAACTCTCTACCCATTAAGCCCTAAAACCCATTTCTTGTTTTCACCTAATACCCTGTTGTATACCCAACCCATACCCTATTTAAAATCCCCAAACCCATTAACTTAAACTACCCATTTTCCTATACACCCTATACCCATTTATTAACCAAACCCATCTGCACTTTATCCTACCCGATCCCAACCTTCATCCCCTAACCCTAATACTGCTATTTAACCCCGTCCCTGCCTCTTCACCTTCCCCATGCAGCTGCCCCTACCGTCTCTCTCCCGCCATATCTCTTGCCTGCCGCCCGTAGCCAGTCGCAGCACCCTTCTCCCCTCTGTTGTGCTGGTTCTCCCCCCCCCCCCCCCGATGCCAGAGCAGAGAATGCAGCCCCATGTTCGGTGCTCCCGTCCTCCAGTCGACAACAAAATCTACACCAGCCCTGCCCTGTCTCCCGCACATCCTCCCATTTCCTAGCCCTGCACCCATCGCCCTACAGCCGCAGTGCAGGCATCAATAGCAACCTCTGTCCTCTGTGCTGGCCTTCCCTCTGCCAGCACTAGCAGTCGGAGCTGTCACCACGGCCGCCGCTGTGTCCCCTGGCTGCCGCTCCCCATCCACCGCCTTGCTGCCCTGTGCGGATCTGTGCACACCCCGTTTCCATGGATTGTGTTTTTGCTTGATCATGTGGGTTGATCATGTGTTATGAACCGTCCGATCGACTCGATCATCATGATCATCGTCATCATGGAGTTCTTTGATCACTTTGATTTGTGGCTGTTAGATCGTCGATCTGATCCGATCACCATTATCATTATCAAGATACTGATCACATCTAGATCTTGATCTTGATCTTCGATCAGATTCGTCCGATCTGATCCGATCGACTTGATCTCCTGATCTTTTGATCTCAGTCGTCTGATCGTGTCCGTGATCTGTTGTTCTTTGTGTTCGTGATTGGTTCGTGATTTGATCATTGAGTTCGTGCTCCGGGATCCGTTCTCGTTACTCTTGTTCTTACGCCGTTCTTGTCGTTGTCTTTCAGGGAAGTAACTTGTACTCAAATTATTTTGTATGATACAAATCATAAATACCTTTTGTAGTGTAGTTGGGTTTTAGAGACAACTCGTGTGTGATGTACCTTGATGAGTATTGTCTCTATAGTGCTTTGAATATAGTTGCCTCACGACACAAAACTTGATATGAAACAACTTAGGTTTTGCCCATTCTTGATTTGATCATGTATGTGGGATTTTGTGAGAATTTGGGTATTTGTTAAGATCTATGTGATAGACTGGTTTTAGATATGTTAATTACCCTATTTCATGATGCTTGGACACTTTTTAGTCTCGAATTTATGTTTGGTTGTATTTGGATTAAGTCTCGTTGGGTCTATGTTGATTTTGGTTTTTTAGGAAATTCTGTATTTGGCCGATAATCTGTCTTGATCAGTAAATTAGACCATATTAAGGTCAGAATCTTAATTTCAGTATAAAACATGAGTTTTAGAGGAATTCATATTCTTTCCAACCCCTCTGACCTTGCTCGATTTTGTTTTCTTATGTGTGAGATATGACTGTTTTACTACAGAGGTGTAGATCTTTTCCAGATTTCGTTTTTTGGTGATTTTGATGACTAAATCATTTTGACACTTTTGCTATACATATTATTTTGATCTAGAACTTTGGTCAGTTTTTCTATACTTATTTAGGGATTATCTCGAATTTGGGTGGATTTTATTGATGATTTTTATATGCCGTTTCGTGTTTGTTTATAAAGACTGTACTTGTTGTATTATACTCGCTGTTCTATAAAAAACTCGTATTTTCACCCTGATTCCTTTGACTGTATGAAAAATATTTTTGAAATATGAAAGTTATTTTATATTATATATTTTCATCTCCCTTTGGCGGATTTGGATTTCGTTTCATGGTTTGCGAGATATTACAGTTTTCGTATAGCTGTGTTGGGAATTCCAGATTTTTCAAACTATCGTTTCTTGATGTTTTCTGATTTTTGATGACTGGTCTAATTTCACTGGAAAATTATGAAATTTTATATTTTGATACTAGACAGATAGGGAAAAACCCCAGATTTTTCCTGGATTTATTTGAGGTATTTCGATGTTGTTTTTCTGACTTTGAATACGATTTTCTGATTTCTGGCTGAACATGTTTTCTGGATTCAACCCTGTTTTGAGTTATGATTTTGTGAAACACTATATGACTTATTTATACCCGCTGGATTCGGTTGGGAGTCTAATTTCTAGAAATTTTGACGGATTCAGATTTGTATTTTTGTAACACTGGGAATTTCAATTGTATTACAATATGGTCTTGCTGTCCTGAATTTGAGATTTGGTTATTCTATTCTTTTGTGAGTTATCATGCACTTGTACGTATTTATCTTGCAACTTGAACTTGTTACTTGATCATTCCATATTATACTTGCTTGTTTCGTGACACACACATGCTTGTTTGATAATATCAATAAAATAACCAAGCCGGGGTTTAAGGAAAAGATCTAATAGTGAATAATTCAGAAACGTGTACTCGGAAGGGGGTCCGTGTTTTCCACATTTGGAATTTGGTATATGATTTGGATTATTTAGAATTTGGTATATGATTTGGATTATTTAGAATTTGGTATATGATTTGGTTAATTTAGAATTTAGTATATGATTTGGATTACTTGTTCCTGAGTACACTGTCCTCTATGGTCCACTATGAAATCTAAAGCGAAACTGTTTGTTGTAGCAACCACGTAAGATGGGATGTATGAAGTGCTATCTAGATAGTAATCACTACAAGACTTGACACATGATACTTGAACATGATACTTGTACATGATACATGCTTGCTTGACACTTGACTACATGATACATGAGACTTGATACATGACACTTGATACGTGATTATATGATACTTGACCCTTGATACATGCTACTTACACTTGATCACCTTGCCATGCTAGCTGTTTATTTTGTTGATACATGCTACTTACACTTGATCACCTTGCCATGCTAGCTGTTTATTTTGACATCATGCTTATTCCATGCTATTAGTTAGTTTTTCCCATGTACTTGTTTTCTGCATTACAAGCGGTCCGTAACTTATAATTGACGGATACTTGTTTTCTCTTTTACTCTTCCCTGCAATTGTTAAATTGTAGATATTGGAGAACAGGTTCCAAATGGTATTGGTGACATGAAGTATTAGTGCTGGATTTTATTATAATGATTTCTTGTAGCTTGCTTGAACAATATTGTATTTGATTACTTGGATTTTGTTCTTGTATTTGGGCAAGGTGACCCAGGATTTTGACTTATTCAGATCATGACTATTTGAGATTTATATATTTGGTTTCAAGTATTCTTGTTGGTATTTTGGTTCATATGTGCATGTTGGTTGATTCTCTTGCTTCCGACTCTGATTATTTTGTGAGATGTTGTAAAAATTCCTGAATAGCTTATGGATGATGAAAATTATTCGCTGGGCCAATGTTACGTGCTCGTATTCCGTATTTTTGGGAAGCGGGGCGTGACAGAGTTTTTAGTGGTAGTAGAGTACCAAGTTTGGCTAATGTATTAGTTGCCTAATATATTAGACAAGCTTGGCTCGTACTGGAATCGGCTCAATATTTTACCTACCATGCATGCATAAATGAATTATTATCAACATTGATCTGGATACATGTCTTATTTCTTTCATTTTGATCCATTCTCATTTGATTCCTTGATTCCTTAGTTCTTCTGTCTTTTTCAGTCGTCCTCATTTGTTGTTTTCTTGTTGGGTATCAATTCATTCTTTGGTACCCATATTCTTATGATTTTGGTGTTATCCATTATTTTCTTCCTGCTTGGTTCTTCGGTCGGCATCTCTGGATGCTATTGGAAGAGTCTTCCCGATCAGAGTGGCGCAGCGGAAGCGTTGTGGGCCCATAACCCACAGGTCCCAAGATTCTCTTTTTTGTTTATCCTTCCCAGCATTATTTGTTTGCTTTCTTTATCCCTTGTACTCGTCTTCATCCGTTGACCCATTGTTTGGTTCATCTCTTCCTTGTCCATCTTTTCTTCGATTCCAGCTCTATCTATTTCTTTATCTCTTTGCTTTATTGTTTTGTAAGTCTTGTATTGTTTCTCCTTTATTTTTGATACCGGCTTCTTTCTTGCTTTCTATTTTGCCATCATGCACCCATTCATTAATTGATTCAATTCTTCCCTGTCATTTCTCTCTTTGATTCCAGTTCTATCTACTCCCTATCGTGATTTGTTATCTTGTGCTGTTTCTCTCCTTTTGATACCGTTTACTTCTTTTCTGGCATTCCATTTTGATATCCTTGTTATCAATTTTCTTCCATCTTTTTCTGGTGTTGCCACTGCTTTGTTCCTTTCCCTTTAACCCTCTGCTTTGTTACCTTTCCCTAGTTTGTTTTTGCCCTATCCTATGTACCGCCTAAGCAAATTTCAAGGACGAAATTTTGTTGTAAGGTGGGTAGGATTTGTAACCCCTGTTTTTCCAAAAACGTATTTTTGTGTATTTTCTGTATTTAAAATTTTTGTAAATTATTTTTTCGGTTTTCAAATTATTTTGTCAAAATGTATTGTTGGATTACCAATCAAAATCTGTTTTCGACCAATAATTCTATTTCAACTATTTTCTATGACTTATATTGTAATGTAAATCATATTTTCTTTATTATTACTTTGATTTCGATTATTATTATTAATACTATAATTATTTTTATCATTTTCTTATTATTGTTATTGTTCTCGGTATTATTATTATTGCTGTTATTTTTTTACATACTGTTATTATTATTAGTGTTATTGTTATGATTTTTATTATTATTATTTCTATTAAACCCTATATGCATTTATAAACTCTATATCCTATTTTTATTTATATATATTTTCCCCATTATTTTATTGGATATTAAAACTCTCTACCCATTAAGCCCTAAAACCCATTTCTTGTTTTCACTTAATACCCTGTTCTATACCCAACCCATACCCTATTTAAAATCCCCAAACCCATTAACTTAAACTACCCATTTTCCTATACACCCTATACCCATTTATTACCCAAACCCATCTGCACTTTATCCTACCCGATCACCACCTTCATCCCCTAACCCTAATACCCCTGCTATTTAACCCCATCCCCACCTCTTCACCTTCCCCATGCAGTCGCCCCTACCGTCTCTCTCCTGCCCTATCTCTTGCCTGCCGCCTGCAGCCAGTCGCGGCACCCTTCTCCCCTTTCGCTGTGCTGGTTCTCCCCCTCCGACACCAGAGCCGCGACTGCAGCCCCGTGTTCGGTGCTCTCATCCTCCAGTCGAAAACAACATCTGCACCAGCCTTGCCCTGTCTCCCGCACCTCCTCCCATTTCCTAGCCCTGCACCCATCACCCTACAGCCGCAGTGCAGGCATCAATAGCAACCCCTGTCCTCTGCGCTGGCCTTCCCTCCACCAGCACCAGCAGTCGGAGCCATCGCCACGGCCGCTGCCGTGTCCCCTGGCTACCGCTCCCCATCTGCCACCTTGCTGCCCTGTGCGAATCTGTGCACACCCCGTTGCCATGGATTGTGTTGTTGTTTGATCATGTGGGTTGATCATGTGTTGTGAACCGTCCGATCGACTCGATCATCATGATCATCGTCATCATGGAGTTCTTTGATCACTTTGATTTGTGGCCGTTAGATCGTCGATCTTATCCGATCATCATTATCATTATCAAGATTCTCATCACATCTCGATCTTGATCTTGATCTTCGATCAGAGTCGTTCGATCTGATCCGATCGCCTTGATCTCGCTTGCCTCACTGATCTCAGTCATCTGATCGTGTCCGTTATCTATTGTTCCTTGTGTTCGTGATTGGTTCGTGATTCGATCATTGAGTTCGAGCCCCGGGATCTGTTCCCGTTACTCTTATTCTTATGCCATTCTTTTCGTCGTCTTTTAGGTAAGTAACTTGTACTCAATATCCTTTGTATGTACAAGTCATAAATACAGCTTGTAGTGTAGTTGAGTTCTAGAGACAACTCGTGTGTGATGTACCTTGATGAGTATTGTCTCTATAGTGCTCTGATCATAGTTGCCTCACGACACAAAACTTGACATGAAACAACTTAGGTTTTTCTCGTTCTTGATTTGATCATGTATATAGGATTTTGTGAGAATTTGGGTATTTGTTGAGATCCATATGATAGACTGGTTTTAGATATGTTAATTACCCTATTTCATGATGCGTGGACACTTGGTAGGCTCAAATTCATGTTTGGTTGTGTTTGGATTAAGTTTCGTTGGATCTATGTTGATTTTGGTTTTTAAGGAAATTTTGTATTTTGCCGATAATCTGTCTTGATCAGTAATTTAGACCATATTAAGGTCAGAATCTTAATTTCAGTATAAATCATGAGTTTTAGAGGAATTCATCTTCTTTCCAACCCCTCTGATCTTGCTCGATTTCGTTTTCGTATGTGTGAGTTATGACTATTTTACTACAGAGGTGTAGATCTTTTCCAGATTTCGTTTTTTGGTGATTTTGATGATTAAATCATTTTGACACTTGTGCTATACATATTATTTTGATCTAGAACTTTGGTCAGTTTTTCTATACTTATTTAGGGATTATCGAGAATTTTTGGCGGATTTTATTGATGAGTTTTATATGCCGTTTCATGCTTGTTTATAAAGACTGTACTTGCTATATTTTACACGCTATTCTGTAAAGAACAGTATTTTCACCCTGATTCCTTTGATTGTATGAAAAATATTTGTGAAATATGAAAGTTATTTTATATTGTCTATTTTCATCTCCCTTTGGCGGATTTGGATTTTGTTTCACGGTTTGCGAGATATTACAATTTTCGTACAGCTGTGTTGGGAATTCCAGATTTGCCAAACTATCGTTTCTTGATGTTTTCTGATTTTTGATGACTGATCTAATTTCCCTGGAAAATTATGAAACTTTATATTTTGATACTAGACAGATAGGGGAATACGACAATTTTTTTCGGGATTTATTTGAGGTATTTCGATGCTGTTTTTCTGACTTTGAATACGATTTTCTGATTTCTGGCTGAACATGTTTTCTGGATTCAACCCTGTTTTAAGTTATGCTTTTGTGAAATACTATATGACTTATTTATACTCGCTGGATTCGGTTGGGAGTCTAATTTCTAAAAATTTTGACGGATTCAGATTTGTATTTTTGTAACACTGGGAATTTCAATTGTACTACAGTATGGTCTTGCTGTCCTGAATTTGAGATTTGGTTATTCTATTCTTCTGTGAGTTATCTTGCACTTGTACGTGTTTATCTTGTAACTTGAACTTGTTACTTGATCATGCCATGTTATACTTACTTGTTTCGTAACACATACATGCTTGTTTGATAATATCAATAAAATAACCAAGCCGGGGTTTAAGAGAAAGATCTAATAGTGGATAATTTAGAAACATGTACTCGGAAGGGGGCCCGTATTTCCCATATTTGGAATTTGGTATATGATTTGGATTATTTGGAATTTGGTATATGATTTGGATTATTTGGAATTTGGTATATGATTTGGTTATTTTGAAATTTGGTATATGATTTGGATTACTTGTTCATGAGTACACTGTCCTCTATGGTGCACTATGAAATCTAAACCGAAACTGTTTGTTGTAGCAACCATGTAAGGTGGGCTGCATGAAGTGCTACCTAGATAGTAATCACTACAAGACTTGACACATGATACTTGAACATGATACATGCTTGCTTGACACTTGACTACATGATACATGACACTTGATACATGACACTTGATACGTGATTACATGATACTTGACACTTGATACATGCTACTTACACTTGATCACCTTGCCATGCTAGCTGTTTATTTTGACATCATACTTATTCCATGCTATTAGTTAGTTTTCCCCATGTACTTGTATCCTGCATTACAAGCGGCTCGTAACTTGCAATTGATGGGTACTTGTTTTCTCTTTTTCTCTTCCCTGCAATTGTTAAATTGCAGATTTTGGAGAATATGTTCCAGATGGTATTGGTGACATGAAGTATTAGTGCTGGATTTTATTATTATTATTTCTTGTAGCTTGCTTGAACAATATTTTATTTGATTACTTGATTTTATTCTTGTATTTAGGCAATATGACCCAGGATTTTGACTTATTCAATTCATGACTATTTGAGATTTATATATTTGGTTTCAAGTATTCTTGTTGGTATTTTGGTTCATATGTGCATGTTGGTTGATTCTCTTGCTTACGACTCTGATTATTTTGTGAGATGTTGTAAAGATTCCTGAACAGCTTATGGATGATGAAAATCATTCGCTGGGCCACCAATGTTACGTGCTCGTGTTCCATATTTTTGGGAAGCGGGGCGTGACAAGAACTCCAAAAAAATAATGCTCCAAGCTCCCTAAAAAATGGTCGGCCTCTTCCTAGCATAACCCGCAAGCTGTTCTCCCTCTTTCTCTCTTTTGTTTTTGTTTTGAGTTGTGTGTTTTTCATGAAAAAAGAGGTGATCTATTTATTGGAAGAATGAGTGGTCAAAATGACTCCCCACTTACCAAAATAACTATCCACTTCTCCATTGTAACCCCCGTTTTCGTAAATACGTATTTCCCGAATATTTTCTGTGTTTCGATTATTATTTGTTAAATTCGTTTTGATTCTTCTATTAAAATCTTTTCTAAAAGAAAATTATGTTATTTCAAATGTTCCATTTTTGATCGACTCTATATATATTCCCGTTTGGATTATTTTAATATAAAGTTGATAAACGAAATTCTTATTTTGTTGTATTATGTTATTATTATTATTATTATTATTATTATTATTATTATTATTATTATTATGTGTTGTTATTATTATTATTATTATTATTTTTGTTAAAGCCCATTGATTTTGTCCTATATTGTATTATTTATTTATTTGATTTGAATCCCGATCCAAGCCTATCTCCTATTGGATTCTAAACCCAAACCATAGTCTACCCTAAGCCCATTAACCCAAATAATCATCACTAGCCAAATTCCGACATTCTCTCCTATTCACTGCCTAATAACTACCCCACTCTCTTTGACCCTAATAATGAACCTATTGATTCCCCCATCATCTCATTAAATGATCCCGTAACCCCCACATCCCACAAATTCCCCCTTTTATTATATTATTATAATAATTTTATAATACTCCCCATCCTCTTTCTCTCTCTCTCCCTTCCTCTCACTCTCCTCTTTGTTTTCCCCCAACCGAAACAGAGCTCACCCTCCTTCTCCATCGTCTTCCTTGCTCCCCTTCAGCACCTTATAACTCCGTCATTGCAAACTCGAAGCTCCGAGCCATCGTCTTCCTCCTCCGCTCGAAGCACCTCGAGCCTACCGCTTGCCTCACTGCTCTCGTCCTCTTCCATTTCGTCGACCCACCATCGACCACCCAAGTCGAGCCTCGCTACACCCATCATCCTCGTCGACAGCTCCCTTGCCTCCCTCGTGACCCCCGTCGCAACACCACACTCCCTGTCCTCCTCCTCGACTGCGCCCAGAACCACCCCGAGCCTCGCTGCCCACTGCCAGTGCAGTCACCACCCGAAACCACCGTCGAATCCCCTGCCTGAACCCACCGAAATCCCATGTTTCTTCACCGAAGCTGCCTTCGTCATCGTGCCAAGCCTGACCGCCAACCGCCCTTATCCCCATCGTCGTCGTCGTCGTGCTCGAATCCTCGCCATCCCGCTCCTTCTTTGTTTTTTCGAGAAACAGAGAGTCAACCCCCCCCCCCCGGTCGTCCCTTGGTCATTATGTCGCTCCTCGACCACAGCGCCGCAGCCGGTCACCCCAAGCACCCTTCGCCACCGCAATGCCCCACCAGTCACCGTTCCCTCCTGCCATCTCTATCTCTCTATCGCTGTGGAGAAGAAGGAGGGATAGTGAACTTGGAGTTTGTTGTTTGGAGAGAGAGTTGGGATTTCACCGTTTGGTGTTTGGTTTGGTCTTGGATCTGCTGTTTTTGTTGTGTGGGTTCGGTGTTTGGTGTTATGGAGTAAGATCCGATCCCGTGTTTTGTGTATGCTGTTTGTGTGAAGGAGAAAGGATTGTGTTTGCTATTGTGGAAGTGTGGAGAGCATCCGCTGAATTGCTGTGTTTCTACGTGAGCGTGTTTGCACGTAGCTAGTACGTGTTTTCGTGCTTCGTGTTCGTGGTTTGTCACCCAGGATACTAATCTCATTATTCCCTATATTGGATCTAATCGTCAATTTAAAGGCAAGTCATCTCACTCTCGAATTGTATTGTATCGTATTCGAGATTGTTTATTGAAGCCCGCAAGTAGTTCCATATTGATTATCGTATATTGTTTATTGTTGTTTATCGTTGGGATACTACAGATTTACACGAGAAAATCCAAGTAGTAGTCTTGACTTCGTGCCGTCTTTTTGCTTCCAATTTATAGAGATCTTGCATTGTATTCTTGTAGTTAATTATTGAATATATGAATAGGGATTATTATTGTATTTCATGTTATGACATTACACAACTATTGTAGATTGTATACTCGTGTTGATTGTTCATATGATTGATGATGGTGTATTAGTTGATTGTGATTAGTAGGGTTATGGGCATTATACATCTCAATACCATATTCATATAGATGTAACTTGCTATGATTTATGTTTTCGACCCCTAACTCATCGTTCATAACATTCTAATCATTTTATTCATGAAAAATATATTGAGACCCAGAAATTTATTGCCAACCTGAACATTGTCATGCTGTTTCGGCCTAGATACGGTCATCAAAATTAATAACTTTCTGAATATGAAATGTAGTCCCAGGTGTCTAGTATCCAGAACATCCAAAATTTTTGAATTCTGACTTATATTGGATGAGTTATGACCATTTTGCTCCAGCTGCATTTTATTTCCAGATTTATGCTTATACCATGTTATCCTGATTAAATAGAAGAACTAATTGTCAAATATTGCCATGATAATTTCCAAATTGATAGTCAACATGCTTAGGATAATGATAATTATTTTTTGCTGATTTTTAAAATGAATATTTACTATTTTTACAACTGAAACTAGTTAACATTAATAACCGGCTAGAACCTGTAACCTGTAAAGAACACTATAATTCACCTAGCTACTGTTATCGGATTTTGGACTTTTAATATGCATTGGAATCGGGCAGGAGTCTAATTTCTAGAACTTCTGACGGATCCAATTTTGCTATTCTGTAGCAACAAAAATTCTAATTTTGGTGCAGCAACCTACTGCTGTCCAGAATTGGATTTTCATGTTTGATAATATATAATTGAATTTATAATGTTGTATTTGGTGCATTTAATTGTATGGAGTACATTGCATGATCTTAGGGTTGTGTTGTCATTATTTTAGTATCTCTTATTAATCGCCTTATCGTTTTTCCATTGATATTTCTGTCCCTATTGTTCTCTATTAGTATTGCATGTTAATTGAATAAAGAATGTTAATCATGCCGGGGTTAAGAGTTAGTTGACTAGAGTAGTTGATAATATAGTGACTGTACTCGGAAATGTGGTCCTCATTCCCAAAATATCGTTATCGTCATTGTGCAAGAAATTGCGTCAATGGCCAGTGTTATCGTTATTGTGCGAGAAATTGCTTCAATAGCTAGTGTTATCATTATTGTGCAATAAATTGCTGCAATGGCCTGTATTATATCGTGCCGAGTACATGACCAATAGAATCTACCACCTTAATCTAAACGAAATTGATTGTATGCATCGAACCTGTAGTATGGGATGCAGTAGTACGTGCATTAGTTAGGATTAAAATAAATAATAGACTTAAGATTTTCATCGCTTCATCATTGCATATTGTCATCATTATTGAGCAGTGTTATCGTTATTGTTTACCGTTATTGTTATCGTTTATCAATCATCGTTATTGCACATTGCATCGTTATCATTTTACCACTGTTCATTCCCATCGAATCTTTTGTTTATTGAATTCATTGTTATACCGTAAATGCCATTATTTCTCTGTTTCTCTACTTGTTGTCCACGACTTGTTCTAAGGACATATTCTTTTCTCTCTTTTAAATGAACATCTTACAGGTAATCAAGGAGAATTGCCTGATGGACTAGGAGGACAACAATGGTGAAGAAATTGAATTTGCGTCACCGCCTAAATAATTATTGTTTTGTTTTGAAGATTTAAATAAATTGAACACTGTTGTTTCTTGTATTGTGAGCTTTTGACCCGAATATTGTTGTTGTTGATTCTAGATGTTGGATTGTTATTATGTTGGTTATTTTATGTTTAAATTCCAAGTATTATTATTCATGTGATTACTCCTTTAATGCATGTGTGGTTGTATTACTTTCTATTTATATTGTTGAGTTGAATCGATAACAGCTGATGGATGACGCAAGTCATTCGCTGGGTCATATCACGTGCTTGCATTCCGTATTTTTGGAAAGCAGGGCGTGACAAGGTTTTTAGTGGTATCAGAGCCAGGTTTGACACTAACTAGTTTGGGGTTGGACCCTGATTAGTTTGAGTTTAACCGGTTTGACTCAACAATATGTACAACACGTGAATCACATGGATAATTAATAACCAACATATATCTGGATTCTAATCTTTTTGATTCACTTTTTGATCCCTTCATATTTAGTTTCTTTATTTCTTAGTTGTTTCGTCCCTTCCATTCATTCACATTCATTGATTCCTTACTGGGTATAATTTTATTCTTTTGTGCCCATATTCTTTTGATTCTGGAGTTATCCATTATTTTCTTCCCGCTTAGTTCGTCGATCGGCATCGCTGGGTCTACAACGACATGTCGGCGGCTTGGATCTTCACCGGGAGAGGAAGAGTCGTCTATTGCTGTGCATGTAGAGCCCCAGGATCTCAAGAAGTGTTCAGAATCTGAAGTTGCCAGGAGTTCGAACTTCATGCTAGAGATATGCCGGTTAGATGTGTCAAGGATATGGTGTGCCACAAGGCAGATTTCTTGAGTTAATGGACACTGATGATGGAGTCTTTCCGATCAGAGTGGTGCAGCGGAAGCGTGGTGGGCCCATAACCCACAGGTCCCAGGACTCGTATTGTTTCTCTTTCTATGCTTTGTTGACTTCCTTATTCATTCATTTGCAACGTCATCATTCATTGAATCTTCATTTAACATCATTCTTGATCACCCCATTCATATCCATGTTCCTTCTTCTTCTGGTGTTGCCACCAATTTGTCTAACCCCTTTGAATCCCCAGTTTTGTTATTTCCCAGTTTGCTTTCGCCTTGTCCGATGTACCGCCTACGCAAATTTCGAGGACAAAATGTTGTTGTAAGGTGGGTAGGATTGTAACCCCCGTTTCCGTAAATACGTATTTCCCGAATATTTTCTGTGGTTCGATTATTATTTGCTAAGTTTGTTTTGAATCTTCTATTAAAATATTTTCTAAACGAAAATTATGTTATTTCAAATAATAGTGTATTTTAACTTCACTTTCAATTTTTGATCGACTATATATATTCCCGTTTGGATTATTTTAATATAAAGTTAATAAACCAAATTCTTATTTTGTTTTTTTTGATAACACGGATAGAATCTTACAATTCCATCCCAACAATTATATAAATCATAGAGAGTAACAAAATACAATTTACGAACAGTAAAACCCAAACCAAACAACAACAACGCCAAAATCACGAGACGCAATTGAGAGAATTGCCACTGAAAACCCTCGACACACAAGGACTCATAAAACAAAACTGCAAACGAAGAGTGGGACGATGGGGAAGCGAGCGTCCAACACAGCTCCCAGAACCAGAGAAAGCAGCAGCTCCTGCCGACCTCGAGTGCAGGGAGAAACCGAAAGTCCCCAGGCTCTAGGGAGCGCGACACAGACACAAGCCATGCAACAAAGATACACTGCAACCTAAAAAGGCCAAACCAGAGGACAGCCAATTGATGTTCGCAAGCCACGGGGAAAAACCCACAGGAGGAGGAAGCCGATCCCTGGCATACTCCGAAAGGAGAAGCAACAACGATATGAGTGAAGAAAGCGTGAGACTCTAAGAACAAAGACTCAACACTAGCATCAACAAAGCAGGTTATGGAGAACCAACCGAGAATCAATCCAAAATGAGGCTAAAAGATAGCCACAGCAACACAACCAAAAAGCTAATTATACCACTGCCAACTAGACCGAGGCAGGGAGGGGATGATCGAGACAGAGAAAAGAAATGGACAAAGCAGCTAAATAGCCCAAAAAGCTGACCTCCCAACAAAAATCAGCAACCCGAAAACACAAGCAAGGAAAATACAGATAACCACCTCGCAACCATAACAGCAAGAACACAGCCAGCAGAGAATATCAATACAACAAAAATAGAGACAAATAAACATTCATTAAATTAAGTGGCCACCAAAGAGAAGGGGGAGCCAAAAGATAGAACCAATAACATCCTAAAAGACCTCCAGGATCAAGCAGTAAATGCAGGTTATTAACATTTTATTAGGCTATCTAGTGCACGTACTACTGCATCCCATACTACAGGTTTCGCGCAAACACCCAGTGAACGTTTTAGACTGATGGTGAATTCTCGGTCTGTGTACTCGGCCTAGTAACTAGCATTTCATGTTCAGTATCAGTGTTTATCGAGCAGAGTTTATCGGGCAGTATTTATGGCCATCAGTATCGGTCAGTGCACTTCAGGCAGTAGGGCCCGACCGAGTACAATTTTCGATCGTTCACTACCTAGTCAACCCATGATACCCCGGCTTTTTATTAGTCATTTTATTCCTATTTGAGCATGCAAGAATGTGTCAATGTTGTATAATACTATGTGTGACTAATTCTAAGCATTACATACAAAGTATGAAGCAAACAAGTCATTTACACACATATCACATGATCAGGACAGCATGACCTTGCTGTACTAAAACATAGATTCCAGCCACTACAAGATAGAAAACCTGAATCCGTCGGAAGGTCTAGAAAGTAGACTTCCACACGGTTCCAGTGAGTATAATTAAGGTATATAAAAGGTATAGCAACTAGGGTGAAGACTCTATTCTAATCATATTTTAGGTCTAGGCAGCATGCAGTAAGTTGTGTTCTACTAATTGTTTTGGGTCAGAGAATTCATTAACAAAATCTATAAAAATTCTGGGTGATACCTATACATGTCTAGGTCCAGCCTAAATTATTTCAGATTTTTCTTGTACTATTCACAGGGTCAAATAAAAAAAACAACAGCAGAAAACGCATGAAATTATGGGTCTGAAATTTCTAACACAGTTGCAGCAAAGTGGTGATAACTAACAGATGACAGATTGGAATTTAAATCCAGAGTATGGAAAAATTATCTAGACATCAAGGGCTATATTTTATGTTTAGTAAGTTCTTTCAGAATATGTCTCTAGCATGGTCAAAAATCTATTTCAAAATGAAATATACAGCAGTCCAACAATTGTTTAAACATGAATAGCAATTAAATAAATCATATGGTCATATAAAGCATGCAAATTTGTAATCAAGTGAATCCTAGGTGTCAACATACAATTTCTAAGATTCACGGTACATTTATTACAGTCATGGTGTCAATTCATCAATTAAAAATCGAATCAGTACATTCATGTCCATTTCATCAAGCTCTAAGTACAAACATAGTTATTTTAATTGTGCACATGCATGAAACATTGGGGACTGGGTTAAAGATCAAGAAGAAAACACGAAGTTAAGAGTATCTCGGGTTAGCTCGTGTAAACCCTAGATAATCTTAACAGAATTGTCAAAACAGATTTTTGATAATAAAAATGATGGATCTACTTGCATGAGATCAATTAATCTTGAACAGAAATAATGAAAGGGGTTCAAGAAGAGACTTGCCTGTTATTGCAGATATAATTAAATAGAATAACGGGATCAGAATCCCAGGCAAAATCTCCTAAAAGCATGTGCGAAGACCGTGCGAAGAAACCAAAACAACAAGGCAAAAGTTCCACACCAAATCTGGGCAGAACACAGAACACCGAAACTAGATCTAGCGCACACAGAACACAGAACACCAAATCTGACCAATTGGATATCTTCCTCACACCGGATTCGATCCAAAACACGGGACAACAAAAGAGGGATCTGGTGCGGCCGAACACAGAACAGCCAAATCGAACCAATGGGGGCCTCCTTCACACTGGATCCGACCCAAACAGCGGATAGTAAGATGAGATCTGATGTGGCCGCACATGAAACAGCGAAATCAACCGCTCACAACTCGTCTTCCCTAATTTGACAGAGAGAGAAGGAGAAAGCAGGAGAATTGGCACGAGGGACTCCAGCGACGCTGGCGGCAGATGGCAGGGCGAGGGCGACTGGAGGTTGCTACGGCGCCGCGTTGGTCGGGAGGCGACGCAACGACGGCAGCCTCGACGAACTCCGAACTCTGTTTTCGGTTCAAAAACAGGGGAGATGATGAGATGAGCGAGAGGTGGCTCTCGGGGCTTGGATGGCGATGACGAGAACGGAGAGGCGGTGGATTCGACTGGAACAGGGGATGGGTAATGGAGATGGTGAAGGATACGGTGGATTGGGTAATGGGTATTTGGGTATTTGGGTATGGATCCAATAAGATAAAAAAAACATTATATATGAATATAAAGATCGATATAAACCCAAATACAAAAGAATGAGATATCCGACAAAATATGATTCATAACAAAATACAATTTGTACCACGTAAATTATTTGAAATAATTATAAACACAAATATTAAATAAGAATTGATTTGTTTCAACAATCAATAATAACAATAAATATTCACAGTAACAATAAGAATAGAAATAACCATGTAAATAAAAATAATAATACTAGTAATAACAATTAGTAATAATAATGACATTATGAATAAAGATACCAACAAAAATAATAGCAATCGTTGGAATAATACCAGTATATATATAAAAATAGTAATTTGTTAAAATAACCCAAACAGTAATATCAATATTTATTTTACTTGAGTTTAAAATGAGAAGAGTCGATCAAGTAGAAATAGAGACAAGGTTTACTCAAAATAATTGCAACTATTGTTTAGGAAAAGCTTTAATCAATAAATTCAAAACGAGTTTAACAATAACAAATTTATAAATATCAAAATATGAAACAATACCCGGGAAATACGTACCTACGGAAATAGGGATTACAAAAGGGATCTGAGTAGAGGGGGCGATGCAGGAGGGAGGAAGGGGGGAGATCGGGGAGAGAATGGGAGTAGATCTGAGGGAAAGTAGACGCCTTGGGAATCGCCTCAGAAAAATCGCCTATTTCAAAAATCCTTTTCCAGCTAATGTACTTTGAAAAAATTCTTAGCAAAATCTCAGCCTATCAAGAATCTTATTTTGTTGTATAATGTTATTATTACTACGATTATTATTATTATATTATTGATATTATTATTATTATTATTATTATTATTATTATTATTATTATTATTATTATTATTATTATTATTATTATTATTATTATTATTATTATTATTATTATGTGTTGGTATTAGTATTATTATTATTATTATTGTTAAAGCCCATTGATTTTGGCCTATATTGTATTATTTAATTATTTGATTTGAAGCCCGATCCAAGTCCATCTCTTATTAGATTCTAAACCCAAACCATAGTCTACCCTAAACCCATTAACCCAAATAATCATCAACAGCCAAATTCCCACATTCTCTCTTATTCAATGCCTAACAACTACCCCACTCTCTTTGACCCTAATAATCAGCCTATTGATTCCCCCATCAACTCATTAAATGATCCCGTAACCCCCACATCCCACTAACTCCCCCTTTTATTATTTTATTATAATATATTTTATAATAAATCCCAACCTTCTTTCTCTATCTCCCTTCCTCTCACTCTCCTTTCTGTTTTCCCCCAACCAAAATAGAGCACACCCCCCTTCTCCATCGTCTTCCTCGCTCCCCTTCAGCTCCTCACAACTCCGCCATTGCTGAACTCGAAGCTCCGAACCCTCGTCTTCCTCCTCTGCTCGAAGCACCTCGAGCCTACCGCTCGCCTCCCTACTCTCGTCCTCCTCCATTTTGTCGACCCACCGTTGACCACCCAAGTCGAGCCTCGCTGCACCCATCATCCTCGTCGACAGCTCCCATGCCTCCTTCGCAACCCCCATCGCTACACCGCACTCCCTGTCCTCCTCCTCGACTGCGCCTAGCACCACCCCGAGCCCTGCCGCCCACTGCCAGTGCAGTCACCATCCGAAACCACCGTCGAATCCCCTGCCTGAACCCAACGAGCTCCCTTATTTCTTCACCGAAGCTGCCTTCGTCATCGTTCCTAGCCTGATCGCCAACTGCCCTTATCCCTGTCATCATCGTCGTCGAGCTCGAATCCCCGCCATCCCGCTCCTCCTTTGTTTCGTCGAGAAATGGAGTGTCGACCCCCCCGATCGTCCCTTGGTCGCCGTGTTGCTCCTCGACCACAACGCCGCCACCGGTCACCCCGAGCACCCCTCATCGCCGCAACGCCCCGCTAGTTGCCATTCCCTCCCGCCATCTCTTTCTCTCTGTCGCTGTGGACAAGAAGGAGCAATAGTGAACTTGGTGTTTGATGTTTGGAGGGAAAGAGTTGGGAATTCGCCGTTTGATGTTTGGTTTGGTCTTGGATCCGCTATTTTTGCTGTGTGGGTTCGGTGTTTGGTATTATGGAGTAGGATCCCATTTCGAGTTTGGTGTATGCTGTTTGTGTGAAGAAGAAAGGATTGTGTTCGCTGTTGTGGAAGTGTAGTGAGGATCCACTGAATTGCTGTGTTGCTGTGTCAGCATGTTTGCACGTAGCTAGCACATGTTTCCGTGCTTCGTGATCGTGGTTTGTCGCCCGGGATCCTAATCCCATTATTTCCTATATCGGATCTAATCGTCATTCTAAAGGCAAGTCATCTCACTCTTGAATTGTATTGTATCGTATTCGAGATTGTTTATTGAATCCCGGAAGTAGATCCATATTGATTATCGTATGTTGTTTACTGTTATTCATCGTTGGGATACTACGGATTTACACGAGAGATTCCAAGTAGTAGTCTAGACTTCGTTCCGTTTTTTTGCCTCCGATTTATAGAGATCTTGCATTGCATTCATGTAGTTAATTATTGAATATAGGAATATGGATTATTATTGTAATTCATGTCATGATATTACACAACTATTGTAGATAGTATACTAGTGTTGATTGTTCATATGATTGATGATGGTGTATTAGTTGATTGTGATTAGTAGGGTTATGGACATTATACATCTTAATACCATGTTCACATAGATGTAACTTGTTGTGATTTATGTTGTCGACCCCTAACTCATTGTTCATAACATTCTAATCATTTTATTCATATAAAATATATTGAGACCCTGAAATTTATTGCCAACCTGAACATTGTCATGCTGTTTCGGCCTAGATACTGTCATCAAAATCAATAACTTTCTGAATATGAAATGTAGCCCTAGGTGTCTAGTTTCCAGAACAACCAGTATTTATGAATTCTGACTTATATTGCATGAGTTATGACCATTTTACTGCAGCTGCGTTTTATTTCCAGATTTATGCATATACCATGCTAACCTGATTAAATAGATGAACTAATATCAAATATTACCATGATAATTTTCAGATTTATAGTCAACATGCTTAGGGTAATGAAAATTATTTTTTGCTGTTTTTTAAAATGAATATTTATTGATTTTACAACTGAAACTAGTTAACATTAATAACCAGCCAAAACCTATAACCTATAAAGAACACTATAATTCACCTATCTACTGTTGTCGGATTTTGGACTTTTAATATGCATTGGAACGGGCAGGAGTCTAGTTTCTAGAACTTCTTGCAGATCTAATTTTTCCATTCAGTAGCAACGAGAATTCTGATTTTGGTGTAGTAACCTACTGCGGTCCAGAATTGGATTTCCATGTTTGATAATATATAATTGAATCTATAATGTTGTATTTGGTGCATTTAATTGTATGTAGTACACTGCATGATCTTAGGGTTGTGTTGTCATTATTCTAGTGTCCCTTATTAATCGCCTTATCGTTTTCCAATTGATATTTCTGTCCCTATTGTTTCCTATTAGTATTGCATGTTAATTGAATAAAGAATGTTAATTAAACCGGGTTAAGGGTTGACTAGAGTAGTTGATAATATAGTGACTGTACTCGGAAATATGGGCCTCGTTCGCAAAATATCGTTATCGTCATTGTGCAAGAAATTGTGTCAATGGCCAGTGTTATCGTTATTGTGCAAGAAGTTGCTGCAATAGCCAGTGTTATCGTTATTGTGCAAGAAATTGCTGCAATATCAAGTGTTATCGTTCTTGTGCAAGGAATTGCTGTAATAGCCAGTGTTATCGTTATTGTGCAAGAAATTGCTGCAATATCAAGTGTTATCGTTCTTGTGCAAGGAATTGCTGTAATAGCCAGTGTTATATCGTGCCGAATACATGACCTATAGAATCTACCACCTTAGTCTAAACGAAATTGATTGTATGCATCGAACCTGTAGTATGGGATGTAGTAGTACGTGCATTAGTTAGGATTAAAGTGAATAATAGACTTAAGATTTTCATCGCATCGTCATTGGATATTATCATCATTATTGAACAGTGTTATAGTTATTGTTTACTGTTATTTTTATCTTTTATTGTCATCGTTATCAATCATCGTTATTGCACATTGCATCGTTATTATTTTACCATTGTTCATTGCCATCGACTCTATTGTTTAATGAATTCATTGTTATACCGTAAATGTCATTGTTTCTCTGTTTCTCTTCTTGCTTGTCTATGACTTACTCTAAGGACATATTCTTTTCTTTCTTTTAGATGAATAAATTACAGGTAACCAAGGAGAATTGCCTGATGGACTAAGAGGATAACAATGATGAAGAAATTGAATTTGCATCACCTCCTAAATAATTATTGTTTTGTTTTGAAGACATAAATAAATTGAACATTGTTATTTCTCGTATTGTAGGTTTTTGACCCGAATATTGTTATTGTTGATTCCAGATGTTAGATTGTTATTATGTTGGTTATTTTATGTTTAAATTCTAAGAATTGTTATTCATGTGATTACTCCTTTAATGCATTAATTCCCATTTATATTGTTGAGTTGAATCGATAACAGCTGATGGATGACGCAAGTCATTCGCTGGGCCATGTCACGTGCGTGCATTCCTTATTTTTGGGAAGCGGGGCGTGACATCCATACTCTTTCCCACTCACACACTCACACCACTCACTCACCTCACTCTCTCCATATGCAGCCAACCATTGGAAAGAGTGCACAATGCACGTGTGCAATTGTTGTGTACATTTTTCATTCTACTCTTATTTCATTACTTTATTTCATTTTAACCCTCTTCATTAATAAATAATTATATTAAAATTCTTAATCTTTGATTTTTAATATGTTTTTTTTACAAAAATTTTTAGTTCACAACTTTTAATAAAAAACAACGTAATTAGCATGTATATAGAAGAAAAACACATGTAAAGAACGTGCATACAAAAAAAAAATCTAAAAATCTATCATTCCATATATTAAAATTAAGCAAAAAGAAACTTAGATATACCCACTTCATAAATTTTGTTTTGAAAGAGAATATGACTAACACATGCACTGCAAACACATCCATCGCACGTATCAATAAATATTCAAATACGAAATAGACACACATGCATCGCACGTATCAATAAATATTCAAATACGAAATAGATTTGATCAATAGCGAAATGTTTATAAATAATCGAAATACAAAGTGTGAAAATTACATTTCATTAATTTTATATATACAGTAATGTAATCAACATGCACATAGAAAATACGTGCATCGCACGTATAAATATATTCGAGTCAAATATGAGAAAAATGAATTTCAATTTATAAATGAATTTGAACAAGTTATAAAAATAAATAATCAAAATACGTAGAAATATTACATGTTACGGTGGAATATACGTAATCTGGACGTGTATTGAAAGCACGTGCAATGCACGTAAAAACACAAAGTTAAAATTTAATATTTGTGTTGGCTCAAATAGGATAAACAAATGAATCTTGAAAGGACAAAAAATGTGTAAATAGTCGAAATAGAAAATACATATGATATGTATATTAAAATACGTTACGGACATTACCCGTAACAATACAAAATACACGTGCATAACACCCGTGGGCAAAATTGTCATAACTCAATTTTGCAGGGTGTTACAGTCTTTCCCCTTAGAACAATTCTGTCCTCAGAACTTACGAGGGTAAAAGTTGTATCTTGTACGCACCAAAGAAAATAAATCATTGCTATATAGAGAAGAGCTGCCAATACTAATAAAATAAATGTAATATAAAAATGTGAAAACCAAAACAAACTTATATAAAGAATGGTATCAAGGTGAATGAGAACGAAACACGAAAGTATTAAACAAATTAGAGAAGTTTAATAGAAAAAGAAACGTGACAATTATAGGTTAAAGTACATTTCATACAAAATAATATTTGATAAAGTATTAGAGAAAAAGGAAACTATAAATTAATGCATTAATCGTCAAAGAATTTGGAAACAAAATAATTAACAAGAAATAAGGAAATCATAGAAAAAATCCTTTAAAAACAAGTATAGTAAATAAGAGAAAGTAGTCAGAAGTAGTACGAAAGAGAGTAAAACAAAAATATAAGTATAGAAATAAGTAAGAAGGAAGAAAAACGTAAGTGCACAAAATAAAAGCATTGAAATAGTATAGACAAATTATAATGCAGAAGAAAATTCTAAAAATCGATTAAGAACGTAAGTAATCATTAAGTAGCTCAAAAATTTACTGAGATAAAAAGAATATATATATATATATATATATATATATATATATATATATATATATATATTGATAAAGAAATAAATAGTAAAAACAAAATAAGGGAAAGAATAAAATATAAAGCAAACTGATAAATAATTGGAAGAGCATAATAATTGAAAAATAGTTAGCACTGGCTCATAGAATTTTGAAAATTATAAGGAAATAGAAATTAACTAAAAGGAAATGAGAAAAATGAATGATTAAAATCGTAAACTATGAATACATGTTAATAGATTAAAGAAGGTAGCAATTTAAGAGAATACTGTCATATGAAAAGTCTGAAAATGTATGAGTGTTAAATTTTAGTTGAAAGAATAAACAATATAATATATGTATAATAATAAAAATTATAATGATGTGTATAAAATAATATCATTAAATTTTTATTTGTAAAAGTTACATAATAATTTTATAGAATTGATCAGTATATAAAAATATATAGAAGTTGTTAGGTATAGCACGAAAATCAATATATAATATTTGTACGAAATACGCAAAAAAATACTATATGACGAAACAACAATACTATAACTTGATAGTTGTAAGAAAATGGAGAAACAAAATGAAATAATAGTAAAAGTAGCAATATATAATTGAAAGTTAATTTTAATTGGGATAAAAATAAAATGTAGATAGTAAACGAAAGTATAAATAATGAAAATCATATTATATGAGTAGCAAACATATCAAAGATAGGTTAGCAATAAAGATAAAAATGGAATTGTATAAAATATAAAGTAATAAAATAATTAATAGTAACCAGTAATATAAATTGAAAAATAAAATAATAATAACACACATATGATAGATGTAGAAGCATTATAAAATGGTATAAACTAGAGGGGAAAATTGTATAATGGAATAGTGGTAAGTAATATATATAGAAATAAAAGTGGGGGTTATTAAAGTAGAAAAATCTCTTTTGTTGTGGTTTCGCCTCGTTGGTGTCCAACTGCAAGCTTGCCTCTTTGACATCAAGTTGCAGATTTGCTTCCACGACATCTGGTTGCAGCTTGCCTTCTGCATATTCGGTTGCAGATTTTACCTCCCCGGCATCCAGTTGTAGTTTGCCTCCATTGATGTCTAGTTGCAGATTTGCCCTCTCGACATCAGGTTGCACCAAGACGGTGAATGGAATTATGTAATCTTTCATATGTACTTGGATATTGGATGTTTAATTTTGAGTAGGGAACGAAGTAGGAAATTACAATGACAAAAAGTATAGATTTTAAATATCGAACATATAAAATTAGTAGTAATGAAAAGAATTTCTAACATTAAGACAAAATTAGAGTAAAATATATGCATGAGCTTAAATAACAATGCGAATGAGAACAATAATTATATAGTATAGTAAACATAAATAATTATGTATAAAAATATACAGCAGTATACTAATTGGATAAGTGTAAAATGATATATATAGTAAGTATGTTGAAATATATGATATATACATGGAATCAGTGGAAAGTATATGTAGCAACCACGAATGTGAAAATATAAATGTTGAGAACATAGTACGTTAGAGAAGTATAAAGCGAAAAAATTAATAAGTAGCTATTAATAGTGAAATCTAAATATAACAAAAGGTAGAAAATAATAAGTAATAACAAAATAGTAATAAAAGGGAATCTTATTGGGTAGAGGTATATTGCATTTATATAAGTAAAAATATTACAATCATGTTAAAATACACTGAAATATATAAGACAATAATGGAAAAATATAGTTTCGTGAAATCAAAGTATTTGTAAAGTGAATGTAAACATACCAAAAATCAAAATTTTAAAACTAATAGAAATAATAACAAAGGAAAATGATAGTCTTAATAATAATTTAATAAGTAGTAATTCAAACTTTAATAGAATATTTAAAAGTAATAGCAAAAATAAATAAGTAACGTAAAAGCGCATAAAAGTAAGGAGGATAAAACATCAAGAAAGAAAACGAGTAAGTCAAGCTTAAAAGATTAAGACTAAGGTTGGTAGATAAAATAATAAATATCAAAGTGAATTAATAGTATAAGAAAATAATTATTTGAAAAATATTAAATGTTAAAGATGAAAAATACTATGAGGAAAATACACGAAGAAAATAAAAGTGAAAAGTTAGTTTATGTGTAAGGTATCATGAATGTAGGTTCAAACCAACCATAACACTCGTGACACAAAAGAAAACATACTCGCATAAAATATCACATTAGTGTATACAAGGAGAGTATCATGAATGCAAGTTCAATAATTACATCATTCATAACTCCAAACTGACACTCACACCTCTAATATCCACCATGATGTGTCATCCTTGTAATTTTGTACTACTTATTGAAGTCGGTTCTAATACCACTCTGTGTAGACTGCCGCCTGCCACCCAGGACGGTAATGGCAACAAAGTTAACATCAGAGCTTGTTTTATGCCAACAACCTCTCGACTGTTGCAACCGCATCGGTGATTAGCCGACCTGGGCATGTCAGGGGAAGAGCCAATGCTTCACCATCAATCACACTGTGAGAACCCCTGATCATGCTTCCGACATTGTATTCTTGTCTAACCAAGCTCTGATACCCTTCTGTAACGCCCCGATTCCAAACACAGGTAATTCGTAACAAATACCGGATCTTTTACTTCAAATTCATACAAATTTATAAGGAATTTAAAACTTTATCATTTACAATATGTTCTTTACAACAGTACAACGGAATTAAATGAATACAATACAATCTACAATAATGAAAATTCTTCAATCTTGTAACAACTCATTATAGTGACTTCAATTCTATGCCAAGTCCAATCCAACAAGTGAGAAACTGTGGGCACGTCAGTTGCATACAACTGACGCAATGCTATAATACAGCGATTTTTCTACTTTAGCAAACATAAACTTGAATGCAAAAACAAAATATGAAAGGTGACTATCCTAAATATGTCAGTGTATGATATGACCTAATGCCTAATGCAGACATTGACACTTACAATGCAATAATGCACACTTATTCGGATTCTAAGCAACTCATACTACATAGATCCGAGGGCAAGCCCTTAATGTACTCCTCATTATAGGGTTCAATCCCTCATTATGAAATCATACTACGGAGACAAAACAAGATTTAGACATTCCACGAGTATAGATTCCATTCCCGGAGTACATCCGCCTGACCATACAGAACCCTCATTGCACAAACATCCCATAAGCGTCACTCTAGCTCAGAACACTGGAGACTCGTATCCCTTCAGCCCGAATATTCATAATCCCGGAGTACATGCACCTGATTATTCACAGTCCCGAAAGTAATTGAGACCCATCTCGCATAAAACTTGCAGTCCTGGAATACATCTGCCCGACTATATAGAGCCATACCACTCACGTTTGCTCAAGCTTCATCACATCTCATTTTCTAGTGTCTGTCCTTAAGTTCCAACATAAAAATAATATCACCTAGAGTTAGCTTACCCTCCTACCAGACTTAAAACAAACACATAGAATGTTAATCCACACTGGGTACTTCTCAAAGAGAAAGTTAACTCACACTTGTTACTTCTCAAATTCCATTTATCACAACTGTCGGTATTCTGGGTCCTGCTCACGCAAGAACAAATAACCATCTTAAAAGAGATCACATAGGTTACATCTAACCTCTTATAAAAATTTTCATTCATTAAGAATCTTTTAACTTCTTTTATCCATTCTCTTATTTATTAATCATGAAGTAACCAACTTTTTATAGCAACATTCAACAACACTTGATGAGTTAAAACCCTTATAAACATCACATGTTTAACATTCCAACTTCATCGTTTAATTATCTCTTAAATTCCTCATATGGTAAATCTTACTAACATTCCAATTTTAAATCCAAATTTATACGTTGTAAAAGTTTTAGGACAACTAGATAAAAGACATCAACCCAATGGTATTGTAAAAATCAAATAAATTCCAATACTACTCCAAAAATAGGTTTATTAGTTTTATAGGAATCATGAATGAGTCTACTACAACTTTGTAGTTAAGATCATCTACATTCATCCTCAATTACTTCGTCTAAATTCATTTGCAAAACAGTACGTTTACAATCCGATAAATGCAGCTCATGATACTTATAAAAATCATAGAAAATTCTATAATTCATGAAACTTTGTGTTCTTCAGATCAAATTAAAGGTATACAAGTCTACTATAACTTTGTAGGTTATAAGTTTCCCCAAAATATTGTGTCTATAACCCTGAATTCTTCGAAATCTACTGTAGGGTGTAAATGTTAAAGTACTAGCACTTGTTCAATCTTGTAAAATTCATTATAAATTATAATCTTAATGAAAAATTGATTTCTTAGACTCTAAAAAAAGGATAACGAGTCTACTTCAACTTCTTAGTTTTGACTATTCTCAAAATACTGCATTTATGATGTTGAAATGATCAAAATCCGAAATGTGTACAAATTCAAGCAACTAGCCAACTGCCAAATAGTACCAGGTTTGGATTTTATTAAAATAGTAAATGACATTCAAATATTATGAAATTTTAAGGGGAGGTTCTTGACATATACGAAATGCTCCTATGAAAAGTTTAGCTCTAGATCATCTAGTTTAATAGTTATGATTTTTTGAAGTGCAACTAGAACTCAAAACAGAACCTTATGAAAATGCCCCCCAATCAAATATATTATAATTTCACACATTCAATCAATAATAAATAATCTAAACATGAATGTTCAATCAATATAAGGTATGCATCTAACAATTTACACATGTCAAGCATTCTACTAATAAAACTATATTATAAAATTTTAAGGAGATGTTCTTGACATATACGAGATGCTCCTATAAAAAGCTTAGATCTAAATATCATCTAGTTTAATAGTTATGACTTTTTGAAGTGCAAGTAGAACTTAAAACAGAACCTTATGAAAATGCCCCCAAATCAAACATATCATAATTTCACACATTCAATCAATAACAAATAATCTAAACATGAATGTTCAATTTATATAAGGTATCATGCATACAATAATTCACACATGTCAAGCATTCTACTAATAAAACTATGTTAGAAAGTTGAAGAAACACTCACCTTAACTGTATAATTCATAGTAGTAGAACTCCTAGAAAATAATGCTCCAAAGCTCCAAGCTCCCTCGAAAATGGCCGGCCTCTTCCTAGCCTAACCCACAAGTTCTTCTCCCTCTTTCTCTTTTTTTTTTGTTTTAAGTTGTGTGTTTTTCATGACAAAATGGGTGATCTATTGATAGGAACAATGAGTGGTCAAAATGACTTTCCACTTCCCAAAATAACTCCCAACTTCTCCATACTCTCTCCCACTCACACACTCACACGACTCACTCACCCCACTCTCCCCATGTGCAGCCAACCATTGGAAAAAGTGCACAATGCACGTGTGCACGTGTTGTGTACATTTTTCATTCTACTCTTATTTCATTACTTTATTTCATTTTAACCCTCTTCATTAATAAATAATTATATTAAAATTCTTAATCATTAATTTTTAATATATTATTTTTACAAAAATTTTTAGTGCACAACTTTTAATAAAAACAATATAATTAGCACATGCGTAGAAGGAAAATACGTGTAAAGCACGTGCATACAAAAAAAATCTAAAAATCTATCATTCTATATACTAAAATTATGCAAAAAGGAACATAAATATACTCACTTCATAAATTTTGTTTTGAAAGAGAATATAACCAACACGTGTACTGCAAACACGTGCGTCACATGTATCAATAAATATTCAAATACGAAATAGATTTGATCAACGGAGAAATGTTTATAAATAATCGAAATACAACGTGCGAAAAATAAATTTCATATATACAACAATGTAATCAACGCACACATAGAAAACACGTGCATTGCACGTATAAATATATTCGAGTCAAAATATGAGAAAAATAAATTTCAATTTATAAATGAATTCGAACAAGTTATAAATAAAAATAATCGAAATACGTATAAATATTACACGTAATGGTGGAATATAAGTAATTCGCTTGTGTATTGAAAGCACGTGCAATTCATGTAAAAATACAAGGATAAAAGTTAATATTTGAGTTGGCTCAAATAGGATAAACAAGTGAATTTTTAGAGGACGGAAAATGTATAAATAGTCGAAATAAAAAATACGTATGATATGTATATTAAAATACGTTACGGACATTACTGGTATACAAAAGTACACGTGTGTAACACCTGTGGGTAGAATTTTCATAACTCAATTTTACGGGGTGTTACAGTAAAAACCGTGTCTAATTTATGGGTGACACCAAGGGGTTAAAACGGAACAAGGGCACCCAGTGTGTCCTCCAGGTGAAAAGACCATCGTAGAGCGGGTGAATTTGGAGGAAGTACCTTTCGGTGACTCTCAGCTTGGCTAGCTGTAAGCTCCTCCGAAGTGCATGTACCTCGGTGACTCCCGGCAGTGACCGACTGTAAGCTCCTTAGTTGTACAGGTACAGTTAGTGATTCCCGATAAAGCACGCTATAAGCACTATCTAAGATGATATGTTGTGAATATATTATTATGTACTAAATTAGTTAAAAGCGTGTCCTCTAAAATTCTAATAATAAAATTTGAAAGTAAAAAAGTAAAAATAAAGAAATTAGGGAGTGACAGGTAGCAGCATATATAAACAGAGCCCATGAATAAGGTGAAACTTGTTTTGTATAATGAACCATTTCGACACGCAAATAAATGTTTTAACGATAATCATTAATTTGTCAATAACAACATTTCTTTTTTAAGGCCAAGAAAATTTTCCTGAACAAATTTCGGATCACCATAAAATATGAAGTGTTGACATTGGAGAAAATGACCCACTGGGTATCCTACTGTATCTTGCTCTTTGATAACTACCGGATACCACGCACACAAGATTTAGGCTTGATTCGAAATTTGAATCTCAGTATCCATTTATTATCGTACTAAATTTGCTTTCTCATCTCGCAAAATGGCCCAACATTTTGCCTATATAAAACTTATAAAACATACATTACTTAACCAATAGTTCGAAGTGCTTCCTCATCAATGACTCACAAACTCCTTACAAGGGAGTGTCTTCATCCAATATCATGCCAGGCTAGTCAATTGCATCAACTGCATCATAAGCTCTATCTCTTGCATCCTCGACATCTTTTCCTTTACAGTAACACCAAGCACTCAACCCCCAGATGCAATAAAATTACCATCAGAGTCGAATGTATTTTAAGTTAAATGTCACTTTCCTTAATTCGCCTCTACCAGCAGCAAGTAGAACTTGGGCTAAATCAGACTCCAATCTGATCATCAGTGCCTGTAATAAATTTTAAATGGGGAGGGTTCTTATTAGAACCTATATTAGTAGGCCAAGTGCATACAATATTTGATAGCATTTTAAGTTAAGCTTTATAAAAACAAGAATGGTTGTATAAAATCAAGATTTGTCCATTGCACACAAACTTTAAAGATGGAGAGGCTAGGATTTTGGATTTGGGAAGTGATAGAGGAGAGAGAGACAGGATTGAGAACATAATTAGAGAGGGAGAGAGAGAAGAAGAGAGAATAAAGAAGGGGCTAAAGGGGGTTTATTAAGAAAATTAATAAAATACCCCAGCTCGAGCAGGGATTTGTTTCCATCGTTAGATGCAGAGACCATGATGGTGAGAGGGATCCGACAGTCGCTAGGTATGTTTCTTATTTTTTCACTTTAAAATATTTCTCATTGGATCATATATATATATATATATATATATATATATATATATATATATATATATATATATATATATATATATATATATACACTAGGTTTGCCCGTTGACACGTGCCTACGACACGTCTTCAGAACAGTGCACCTGGTTTGATTATATAAAATAGTTTTGGAGGAACAGCAGATTAATTGAAGTAGCAAACATATTATATGAGGAAGCAGTATATCTATCTTTAAGCTCAACCATCGCCTTCTCAATCATTAGCTAGAACTTACTTAGAATGCATATAGTTTGTTAGAAACACTGCATAATTTTTTTTTAACTTCAGCATCACTTTTAGATGCTTGTAATAATTATGCAAGGACATTATCATATAGATTTTATAGAGCTTACTCTAATCCCATAACCACTATGAGCAAGTCTAAATACGATGTTAACGCAAGTGCAGGTGTGAAGGTATCTACAATACCAATAATCTAAACATTTGTTTGTCTAAGACTCAGTTTGCAATTGAAATACTTCTTATTATTATTTCAACCAAAATGAAATACATAAAGTTCTCAAAACTCTAAACCAAGCTAATCATTTATTTTATCTCCACTGTGTCTCCCCATTGCACCTTTATAAAAAAAAAACCAAAATGGATAAATTACAAATTTACTTTAGCTGTCTTTCTTAAGTGGAGAGTTTGCACCTTTCACTGGTAAACTCCACTCATCCAAATCCTATATATCCAAACATATACTAAAAGTTCTTATATGTTATGTTATCCATGATTTCTAATAACCAGTGAAGGAAACATTTCACGATAGTATTTTCTCTTGTAGTAAAGAAATTAATGTTGCATATTTGCTAAGTTATTTTAGGTTGCTGGTCAGCTTACTTGTTCTGCTATGGTTTGGAAGTCCAAATTGAGGCCACCAAATAATCCATCTCTCACTTGCGTACACCTTAAATTAAACCCAATAAAAAACTCATCAAATGAATCACCAAATTAAAAATTTTTAAACCCAAAAATAAAAAAATCATGCTTCTCTGAACTTAGATCCCAAGCACACACAAAATTCGAGTCAGCAAAAAACTGAGTAATCCCCTGCACACACAAAATTTAAAATTAGAATGAGAATTCTGTTAATGAGATGAAATTAGAGTCGTCGCATTGCATATAGAGGCTCTCGATTCGGTGGAGAGGAGTCACCGATACGGAGTCGTTTGATATTAGCGCTCGATTTGGTGGAGGGGGGTCACCGATACGGAATCAACAGCGGATATCAGTGACGACCTCTTGATTGGGGTTCGACATTAGATTTGGATTTGGATTTGCTTTGAGATTTTCAAATTTTCAAAATTTTCAAATTTCAAAATTTTAAGATTATTAAAAATTTTAATTTTTATAAATTTTATAATTTTATAATTTTTATAATTTTTATAATTTTTAAATTTGTTAAAATTTTCAAATTTTTTTAAATTTAAAAACTTAAATTTGTTTAAAATTTCATTTTAAAAAAAAATTTAAATTTTTAAAATTTTAAAATTTTTTGATAATTTTTTATCATTTTTGATTTTTTGGAATTATTTTTAAAGTTTTTAAAGTTTAATTTTTAATTTTTTTTTAAATTTTATAAAATTTTAAATTAATTTTTGTAAAAATTTAAAAATTTTTAATAATTTTTTATAAGTTTTTGATATTTATGAATTATTTTTAAAGTTTTAAATTTTTAGTTTTAATTTTTTTTTTAATTTCTATTTTCTTTTTTTTGAAAAAGGGGAGAGAGAAATAATTAAATAAAAAAAGGAGTTGTTTAGGGTGGGGGGGAATTTGAATTTGAGTTTTGTGAGAAAACTTTTTGGGGGGAAAAATGTGTTTTGTGAGGTTAGATCTGAGCCTTTGATTTTTGGGGGATTGAAGGAGAGACACTTGATAGATTTCTTTGTGTTTTATTATATAGATATATATTGTTCAAGGGGTTATTCTAATGTAAAAGTTGATGATGGTTGACATGAATGCTTAGTTGGTAATTATTAAGGGTAACACGTGCGTACTTATGAATGAGGCTAAACAGGTGATACCGTTAGAGTTAAGGTGGACCCAAGATCAGTCCATTATCGATGCACTTAGTGAGAGGGGGGGCATCTTGTAGTGACCTCCATATATTCATCGTGTAATTGAGTGACTGACTGGATTAGGGTGGAGCAGACCGTGCAATCAGGTGATCACTAATAACTGGTAGTCGGTGCTGAAGAACAACTGAGCGATTGATAAAGTAGTGACTGCAGGATCACTTGGCTAGGCGGGAACCCAGTCATTTGACTAATAATTGGCTAATGATTAGTATGATACCGTTTGGATACGAGTCCGATGAATATATTTTATATCAATGGACTTATGGAGTTAAGTGTAATTGATTAATAATTTTGGGCACTTCCAACGCTATTACCCAAAACCAAGAAAGAATGGCAAGCAGACCCAACTATAGAGGAAGCTGTATACATTTGGATGAGTCTTTGCATTGAATGAAAATGTTGTAGAAGATAATGAAGGAGTCATTATCGTTATGGATGAGTAGCTAAGTTAGTTTGTGTATGAAAACTATATATTATGGTGATAAATATTTTGGATTGTAAATATACTATGTTTGGGACGATGTATGAACATATGATGCGGTAATTGACTACAAGAGGTATCAAATGATATTAAAGTCGCTTAGAGAGCCAGATCTAGTTTTCCAGGGAACAAGTACAAAAAGGGAAGTCATGGCTACTGTTCCAGAATGTATGGTCTTTATTGAAGTTTCTGATATTCGTGTGGTTCATGCTTTCCCTAGTGTACTTTGAGAGAAGTTACATGGATTGCCACTGTATAGGGATGCAGAATTTAGTATCACCACACAACCCAGATCTGCTGCTCGTGTCAAAAGTTCTATATATAATCAGACCAATTAAGTTGGGAATTGTTGCAGAAGGGTTTTATTAAACCAAGTGCATCTCTGTGGGGAGAGCTTGTTCTCTTGGTCAAGAAGAAAGACGAGACCATGAGAATATGTATAGATTACCAAGATTACAAAAAATATAATTTAGTTCTTGGCACTATTAATTAACATTCTTGAAAATCTCAGATCATAATTCTTAGTCAGTGTACTGTTTAAATTAGTTGAACATGATAATATAACTATAAAACATTGAAGGTGCAATTACAATAGTACAGTGGTAGAATCTAAATATTGAAGGTGCAATTACAATAGTACAGTGGTAGAAAGACGAGACCATGAGAATATGTATAGATTACCAAGATTACAAAAAATATAATTTAGTTCTTAGCACTGTTAATTAACATTCTTGAAAATCTCAGATCATAATTCTTAGTCAGTGTACTATTTAAATTAGTTGAACATGACAATGTAACTATAAAACATTGAAGGTGCAATTACAATAGTACAGTGGTAGAATCTAAATATTTTACAGTATATAAGTCAGATTGAGAATCCATCGGATGATATAGAAACTAGACACAGTATGCTACAATTTCTATTTAATAAGTTCTAGATGATAACATCAGTTTCTATGTCGAATTATCACTCCAAGTTGGAGCAAACAGCAGGCCAAAAACACATGTTGATTTTAAGGATTTCCATTTTGCCAGTGTATAGTTTTATGATTAAAAATGAACACAAAACCACAACTAGAATTCAGTATGGTTTCTATTATTAACATGATGAATATTAGCACTTTAATGATATTAAACTACAAATATTAACATATAATCATACGCAAGTACAGTTCATTCAATCACTCATTCTTTTATAATTTCGTGCTTCTAGCTTGTGTTTGTGTAACATATGCATATATAAACGGTTTCTCATGTCTTTCTATGATTTTTGGGTTGATGGAAGTCGAATGAAACGATGAACGATGTCAAGTCCGAATTCAAACGATATATATTGGCAACAAGTACATTAACAACATGGATACAATGATGAGACTACTTGCAGAGATCAAGAATATGCTTGCCAAGAATAAAAAGATTGTACAAGTGAATGCTTGCCTTGAACGATGATGATTTGGTCGACGGGATGAAGAGAACGGCGGTGGTAGCAACCAAGCAGCAACGGCAGCATACACAATGACACGAATCGTGATAACTGAGCAAAAGTAATCATGGCAATGAGAAGGCAGCAACGGAGCGAGGCTTTGGGGTGTAGCGAAACGGGCGGCACTGCGGCGAGGCAAGACAGCAACAAGAACAACGACACATGGTGGAGGTCGACGAGGCTGCAATGAGGTGGAGGTAGGCAATGGCAGGGAAAGAGGCAGCAACGGTGGGGGTTGCTATCAGCGGATGCAGGGGGTGGCGAGGTGCAGCGCAGTCGCGGTGGTGGTACTGGGCGAGGCAGCGAGCAGGATGGTGACTGGATGGAAACTGGATGGCAATGAGGTGGACTGCGGGAGTGCAGAGGTGGAGCAGGCGACGGGCATCGGGGGTGGCGCGACGAAGAGGGCTGCAATGGGCAATGGAAAGGGTCAAGCGGCAAGGGGAGAGGATGGCCGATAGGAGGTGCGGCAATGGTGGCATAGAGTTTGGTGACGATGACGACGACAACGGGTGGTTGCGAGGGCGCAGGAGGCAACGAGGGAGTGTAAGTGAAGTAGTTGACGGTCGAGCTATAGTGCGGCGAAGGAGGTCGTCGATGGTCACGGTGTTGTCGAGGAGGGAGGAAGGCGATGTTGTAAGGTGGTAGTTGGTTGCGATGGTTGCGGTGGCGGAGGTAGGGGGCAGGTGTCAGGGTCGTGAGCAAGGAGGAGAAGGAAGAAAGGAGGCAGGGGATTTGGGAATGCAGGGAGGAGCCGTGGAAGGAGGCGACAACGAGTAGCTCGAGCAATGGTGATGGAGAGCTCGGTGGAGTGATGGCGCTCTCGTTCGGTGGTCGACAGGGGCTCGGGATGGTGGCAGTAGGGGTGCAGTGACTGGCACAGGAAGGAGCGAGGAGGGCAAAGGTGAGGGCGAGGAAAAAGACGACGGGGGGGGGGGGGGGGTCAGGAGTGGCTGCTGGGAAGGCGGATGGCAGCACAGGCAGCAATGGCGGTGGGTTGCGATTATGGGTGGCGATGAGGGGGAGAAGACGAGTGGTTGTGGGGATGATGTCAAGGGGGTAAGGGGCTCTGTTTCGGAAAAGAGGAAGAAGGAGAAGAGGGAGAGAGAGAGTCAGGGGGAGAGAGAGAGTGGGGAAGAGGGATTATTTAATTAATAGAATATAGTAATGATATTATAATGGGGAGGGGGTGATTTAATAGGTAATTGAATTAGGGTTAGTGGGGTATGTTATGATTTTGTAATTAGGAGGGGAGTTATGCAGTTATAGAAAGTGAAAAGGTTGGGAATTTGTTGGGTTGATGTGGGCTTGTGTGAGTTAGTGGATATGGGCTACACAAGAAAATAGATAAGGGGTTAAATATTTGGGTTGGGCTTCACAATATGAATTAATTTGTAGTGTGGGCTAGGAGAAAATAATAACAATTAAATTAGATTGAGCTAGAAAATAGATTGAATAATTCTAGAAGGAACTAAGAATTTAATATGGCTTACAACTATAGAATAGATTGGGCTTGATAAAATAATACAAATTATCAGTTTATGCAATAGGGTTTAAAAGAATAAGGAGAAAAACAGAAAAATTAAAATACAGTAATACGAAGAAAATAAAATACAAATCCGTATAATCGGAAATGGGGGTTACACAACTATTCATTTTCCCTTCTCTTCTGTAGTGGGGTTGACGGAGATCACCTATTCTTTGATACGACCCGAGAAGAAGGAGTCTAGTAGAGTTCAGTATGCATCTTAAAGCTCATCAAGGGCAGAACAGCATTTTCACAGCAACCACTTGCTAGAAATTAAGGCTTACTTACAGCCTATGAAATGATGATTTCCAGCTAATTAAAATTGTCAGTCAAATCCTTTATCTTTGTCACGCCCTGCTTCCCATTCCACGGGAACACATGCACGTAACTGAGGCCCAGCGAATGATATAAGTATACCAACTCATATCATCCATAAGCTGTACAATATCAAGTAACTCAACAGTACAATAGTAATCACATAAACAGGAATATAATGCAATAACCAGTATCTGAAATACAAGGACCTACCAAATAGCCAGAGAATATGTAGTGTAGTAACAGTTCGATGAGTTCTCTCAATAACCCATCATCTGTATCTGTACAACATAACTTAAAGGGAGACAAATGGAGTACCCGTTAGAGCAAGTTACGAGCCGCAAGTAGTACAAGCAACGAGTATGGGAACAAGTGCAAGAACGTATGAAACCAAGATTTTTAATCAAGAATATACAACATGTCATTACAGGAATGCAGCAAGTAATAAAGTTCAATAAAACTAGCAAGTAAGTAATATGAGTCAAGTAACAGGATCATGTACAACTGAACAAGTAGATATAACAGGTATCAAGTAGCATGCAAGCAGATAAACATGTAACGGGTGCCAGGTAGAATGTACAGGTAACAGAAATGTGCATGTGATCATGTTATTCTCAAGTCTTATATTTAATCCTATCTAGGTAGCACTTCATGTGTCCCATTTATTTACCACATGGTTGCTACATACAAACAAGTTGCGTTTAGATTTTATAGTGGATTCTAAAGAGCCGTGTACTCAGGTATCATGTAAACAGGTAATCAGGATCATATATCATGTAATCATGTAGCTGGTAGGACCTATGGGTCCCCTCCGAGTACACCTTCCTATAGGGAAGTATGTAGTTAGGTAAAACAGGTGGGAAACACGGGCCCCCTTCCGAGTACACTTTCCTATAGGAAAGTATGTAATTAGGTAATCATGTAAACAGGTAATCAGGATTGTGTATCATGTAATCATGTATTCATGTAACAGGTGGAAAACACTGTCACCCTTCCAAGTACACATTTCTATATTGTTCACTACTAGATCTTTCCCTTAACCCCGGCTTGATTACTTGTCATTATTATTAAAGCAGGTATAGACATGCATAAACAAGACGAGTAAACATGAAGAGAAAAAAGAAACAAGTTCAGGTTGTCTAGAAAACATAATCGGGTGTCAAATCAACTTATAATAATTAGAAACAACGAGAACTTTAATTCTGGACAGCAGGACGTTGCTGCACCAAAACTGAGATTCCGGTTGCCACAGGAGTGCAAATGTGAATCTGTCAGAAGTTTTAGAAACTAGACTCTCTTCCGGTTCCAGCGCATATACACAAGTTACCTAAAAGCTACATTTACTGAGTTCAAAACAGCATTCTACATAGATTTCATGTTCAGCCAGAATTTGTAAAGTTGGGTTTACATGCATGAAATAGGTCTAAAAGCTCAATAATTAAATCAAAGAAAATTCTGGGAGGTTCCCTAATATGTCTAGTCTCAGCATATCAAATTTTCATGTCATTATATTATAGATAGCATAGTCAGATTAAATTGGAAAACAGGGTGATATGATGAAACTGCGAATCTGGAAGTCCAGACCCAGCAGTTCTAAAACAGCTATAACTCACAAAACATAATTCGGAATTCGATTTCGCCAAAATGGTTGTAAAGTAGACACACAAGGACATAATTCATATTCAGAAAGTTCTAACAGATTCAAAGTATAACTAGGTCAAAATCAAGTTACAAGTCAGAACATATGGGCAGGGCAGAAATACAAAATTGGTGTTTATGATCTTTTATGATTATGGAATTAATAGAAACGAATCAAAACAGATATGGTGGAGATTATCAACGAGTAAGAACATGAAAAACAAGTTATAACGGAGATCTACTTGCGGTATTTATGCTTGTACGAGAAACAATAAAATTCATTCAAGTTACTTCCCTTGATTGGATGATACCGAAGAGAAGAGAATAACAGGAACGGATCTCGACACACTGCGACGATCGCAAACCAAGCGAATTTTGATGAGAGGATCACGATCGGGCACGGATCTCGATGTTGATGATCAAACAACGATCGGACGGATCGGCACAAATCTTGATGATGATCATGATCAAGATGATTGAATGTAGATCAGGCGGCTGAGATCGAAGATTAAGATCACGATCGGGAGGGGATCGGACGGTTCTGATCTAATTTATCAGATATGATCTCAATCAGATGAGATCAAGATGATGATGATGATCACGATCACGAGAGAATCAGGTGGCCAGGATTCAAATGGCGATGATGGAGATGATTGGGATCACGATCGGGAAGGGATCGGACGGTCCAGATCCAAAGTGAATCTCACTGTGTGATAACCAACAGGGGACTCGATGATCGGGTGGCCGGCAGGGGCAGCGACGGCGAGGGGCTGGGGCTCAACGGCGGGAGGTGATGGTGGATTTCTATGGTGAGGGTCGACCACGGCGGAGCTCGGGGGAAAGAGCAGCAATGGCGGTGTGAGGAGGGACTCTATTTTTGGGAAGAAACAGAGAAGGGAGCGGCAGTCGACGGGCGATTGTTGGCGACTGGAGGTGGATGGTGGGTTCGGTAGCAATGGCAGAAAGGAGGGCTGCAGTGTCGAGGGTAGCTCGATGGCGGGATGGAGGAGGGCGATGATGGCGATGAGTGATGCAGGGGTTAAGGAGGGTGGAGCTTCGATGGGGGACTTTACTGGCGATTAAGGTGGTTGCGGAAGTGCTCGACGGTAATGGCAGCGACAGTAGGCCTCAGAGGTCGACTTCGATAACGGAGAAGGGGGAGGCAGTCGATGATCGGGGTGATCGGGGTCGAGGAGGAGGTGCGGGAGCTTCAACAGCATTGGCAACGAGAGAAGGTAGGGGAGCAGGACAAGGCAACACAGGGGCATCAGGATGAACAGTGGGGGTCGGTGTGTTGGGATTTGTTTGGTTGATAGGGGGGAGAGAGAGAGAGAGAGAGAGAGAGAGAGAGAGAGAGAGAGAGAGAGAGAGTATAATAAATATATTATAATGGGGATAGTTGAGATAGTAGGGGAGCGTGAGAGAGGAATCAATGGATACGGGGAGATGTGGGTTGATCTGGTCAAAACAGTTTAGGGGAGAATTGGGTTATTGGGTTTGAGTGAACGGGTTTGGGTTAGAATCCAATAAGAGATGGGCTTGGGTTGGGCTCAGGTCATATATATATAAATAATTCAAATCAATTGAATGTAAAATTGGGCTTTAGATGATGGGCATCAATTTAAATAATTAAAGTAATTATTTATAAATGGATTACTTTTTTCTGGGCTCAAATCAAATAATAAATTAAAAAAAAATCGGCTCTAGTTGCAAATAAAATTTATCAAATAGTATATGGACTTGGCTCAATAAAACAAATAATAATATATGATGAATTAGGAACCCGGCTTACATTAGTTAACATAATCGACGAAGAATAATATAATTTGTTTTGACCAAAATATAAATAATAAAATGAAATATAAAATTTCTTAGAAACCAGAATAATATTTTGTTAAAATTCGATCAATTGAAAATGTAATTGTTGAAGAAAAGGATTTAAAACCGAGAAGAAACACTACAAGAAAAACCCTTTTTCGCAACGAGGTTTTGGCAACGACTGTTTAGTCGTTGTGAACGTTAGTTACGGCAACGCGAAAGTCGTTGCTAAAAATAAAATAAAATTTTCCGGGGCCTTTGCACATCCCCGCCAGATTGTGTGTAAATTGGAAACGATAAATGTCGTTGCGCCAGATTGTGTGTGAATTGGAAACGATAAATGTCGTTGCGTATATTTTCTTATATCTACTGCAACGAGAGTATTGTTGCCAAAAATATATTTAAAAAAAAAAAAAAACTTAATATATTGTCAAATTCACCAATGGAATCGATCACATCTTTCCTGCCATAAAATCTGTTATTCAATAGGAACTTTCAGATCGTTCCTTTTTTTGATGAATACCCTGGCCGTTCCTTTTTTTGATGAATACCCTGGCCGTTCCTAATTCCCCAAATTCGCGCGATTGTATCTTTGCTAATTCCCCAAACCACCACACCGCAAGTCGATCGTATCTTTCCTAAGCCACAGCCGCCAGCACATCCCGCAATAGCCGCCACAGCCGCCAGCACATCCCGCCCTAGCCGCCACAACCGCCACCACATCCCGCCACCGCAATCGCAAGGTAAGATTCTCTTGAGTTCTAGGGTTTATGAGGCTCCCCTCCTTTTGCTCGGCCCAAGCTGTGATGATGGTGTTAAACTCATCTTAATGTATCAGATTACAGATTATATTATCTAATCGTTAATTCAAGAAAGTTTTGTTTTCTCTTCAAAAGTTTTGAATGTCGATTGTAGGTGTATAGTATCATGTAGCTTTTACCCTTTATGTGATGTATGTTCTAGATAATATATCTGTGATTAAGATGAGTTAAATTGAGGAATAATACATTTATTAATGAGATTATGTTAAATTAGAGAATCAATTTCAGTCAGTTTGAATTTCTAAATTTTTCCAAATAATAGACCTTATGATGATGACACAAGGAGTATACTTCAAAAAGTCGGAAGTTAAACAAAATGAAAACGATCATTCAATTAAATAACTTCAACAATTTCCCTATCCAAGTTAATTTTGCTACAGACGCTATGCCTCCAAATGCAGCCTGATAATGTCAAAAAATAAAGCCAATTTACCTTGACGGAATTTGCCCTGCATAAGAATTAAGGGAAGATGATCACATCGGCATAGTAGAATATGTAGACAGAACAATGTTTATATGAATAGACTGACTACAAACCATATTCGTCAAATCAACAACAAACTTTGTGAACAAGATGCAACTACATCACATCTCTGAATAAACAGATACGACTGAAATAAAACCTGCAATTTTAATCAGTGGATTGAGTTCAGTTATCAACAACAACAAGATTCAACTTAATCAAGTTTAAATTCTTGATTCTACTGGCCTCCAATCAGAACCACAAGATTGGAATGACAAAATTTCTGGAGAATAGACATAAACCTAAGTATTGCATCTCCTCTTTACAGACAAATAGACAATTGATTTCCTTTATCTCGAAAGATAGAGGATTCTGATTAGCCACTAGTCCCATATCCTTGGAACATTAACATACGTACGATATACACGAAGATGCCATAATAGAAGAGATGTTCAAGCTAAAAAAGTAATATAGAAAATTATGCTAAAATAGTATACTAAATAATTTTTCAAGGTTTATGGTGTGCCTTAGTTCTGAACATTACTTACTAGTGTTACAAGTAATGTTTACAAAATTTCTTTTACAAAGAAAGATAGAGAGGCACAGGAAAACCGAGAAGGAAACAGAGGAGGGAAATCCGAAAGAAAAAGAAAAGGAAAATAAATTAATCAACTTACAGTAAGCAAATGAAAAATTACAAGTCCAAGAAAGCCGAGGCCTGTGTATCACACAGTATCCTTAAAACAGATTGTGCCTCTCTCCGGTTGCTGGATTGAACGGAGGCGTCTGTATCCCAGGATGCAACGACTTGGAGCGATCCCGTAGGCACCACGTATCACTCCCGAACCGAGTACAAGCGCTTGAACCTATCACCTGACTTACCAACGACAGAAGGACGGACGAACAGTACAGAAGAGAAGGAGAGAATAGGATCTGGTTTGTGCAGGGAAGAAAGTAAGGGGAAGACCTCTATTTATAGAGCCTGGGTTAGACAAGGCATTAACAGCCTTCATTGTAACGGCAGACAAGGCATTAACAGCCTTTAACAGCCTTCACTGTAACGGCAGATAGTGAATTGAATGCCTTCAGCGTAACGGCAGACAAAATATTAAATACAGCATTGAAACGGCAGACAGAACCGTTTCTGCATTCATTTCAGCCGTTACAAAAAGAAAACTGTAGCAAAAGGTGGCTCTGCACGGGGTGGGATCAAATCGGTCCGGCATTCGTGTCCGCAGGTCGTGCGGGCGCACACAAGTCGCATGTAAACCGGTCCGTGATTTGCACCCCCCCCCTGCGCGCGCGAGAGAGAGCCTATCTTCTAGCCATCTTACAATGCTTAGAAGGAGATTACTATATATCCTCTTCTATTTCCTTTGTTATTTCCGATGTGGGACTATGTTCCCTTAACCCATCTTCAAGAATGAAAACATCTCACTTTGAGAGACAATTTCTCATTCACCCCTTAACCGATTTTAGCGAACCAATATATGATTTTGATCTACTCACGAAGGAGAACACAAATCAATCAAGATCTCTCAGTAATTCATTGAGGATCTTACTCAAAAAATTGCTCAAAAATCGGTTCGAAAATGGTGTCTAAAACACTCATTTTCTAACAATCCCCACATGAATGAAAATTGACGACCACAGACTGACACGACAGACTGACACGACGGACTGACCCGACAGACTTGGTGATAGAATTCAACGATTGATTTCTGCATAGGATAGGTAGGTGTTATCCTTTGAACCTTCCCTTATGAAAATATGTTTACTTTACTAACTAAACAGTAGACGCGATGTCTTTGAACTGTTCTGCCGTTTGTGTAAACGATGACATATCTCACACAGAAATCTTTCTAACACTTTTTCAGTTCTCACTGTTATGTTCGTTTTGGCCATGAATATACGCCTGGTTCTGCAAGATTTTAACAGGAATATTGCCCTATATTATTCCCTTGGAAGCGGCCCTTCTTCCATCTTACATAGGTGATTTCTTACTTAAGAGTAACCCGCATTACTCTGCTCGGATATCCGACGCATAAGAATCATTAAAAGCCTAGCTTAACCTGTTACCTTGCGGGCATCACTGTTTCATTATGGGAATGGACATGAAAAATCCCCACAGTGATCTAACTTGGTCTTTACAATTTAGTTGTCCCTTTGAACCTAGATCTTGGGATCTCCAGTCAACTAGGTTGGGTTTCCATTGTATCGACTTATTCTTTCATGGGCTTTAGTCCCATTCCTCTCGATGATTTATCAACTAACTCTCTGTTTAACCCTTTGGTTAGTGGATCCGCAATGTTATCTTTTGACTTTACATAGTCCACAGAGATAACCCCAGTAGAGAGTAGTTGTCTAATGGTATTATGTCTTCGACGAATATGTCTAGATTTACCATTATACATATTGCTCTGTGCTCTACAAATTGCAGATTGACTATCTGAATGTATGCAGATTGGAGACACAGGCTTCGTCCACCTTGGAATATCCTCAAGGAAGTGGCGTAACCATTCAGCCTCTTCCCCACATTTGTCTAATGCGATAAATTCAGATTCCATCGTGGATTTAGCGATCACTGTTTGTTTCGAGGATTTCCAAGAAACTGCTGCACCACCTAGTGTAAACACATAGCCACTAGTGGATTTTGAATTATCACTCGATATCCAGTTCGCATCACTGTATCCTTCAAGTACAGCCGGATATCTCGTGTAGTGCAGCCCGTAGTTACGAGTAAAACGCAAGTACTTCAGTACTCTTATAATTGCTTGCCAATGCTCGCTTCCAGGATTACTCGTGTATCTGCTTAGTTTACTTACTACATAGGCTATGTCTGGTCTTGTACAACTCATTAAGTACATTAGACTGCCTATGATTCTAGAGTATTCTACTTGAGAAATACTCTCCCCTTTATTCTTGGATAAGTGTAAAGTTAGATCTATTGGAGTTCTCGCAATTCCAGAATTATCTTTATCAAATTTTCCAAGAATATTGTCAACATAATGTGACTGGCTTAAAATAAGCTCGTCTGATGTTCTTGTGATTTTAATTCCCAATATAACATCAGCTAGTCCCATGTCTTTCATGTCAAACCTCGAGTTTAACATGTTTTTAACAGATTTAATTATCTGATCATTGCTTTCAATAATAAGCATGTCATCTACATACAAACATATAATGACATATCCATCTTCTGTGTCTTTGACATATACACATTTGTCACATTCATTGATCTTGAAGCCATTTGTCATCATGACATTATCAAATTTTTCATGCCACTGTTTTGGAGCTTGTTTCAAGCCATATAATGACTTCACCAGTTTACACACTTTCTTTTCATGTCCTGGAGATGAAAAACCCTCAGGTTGTTCCATGTAGATTTCTTCATCTAAATCTCCATTAAGAAAAGCTGTTTTTACATCCATTTGATGTACTTCAAGATTGCGTAGAGCTGCTACGGCAAGTACCATCCTAATGGAATTTATTCTCGTCACAGGAGAATATGTATCAAAGTAATCAAGACCTTCTTTTTGTTTATAACCTTTAATTACAAGTCTTGCCTTGTATTTATCAATTGATCCATCAGGTTTTATTTTTCTCTTGAAGATCCACTTGGAACCCAAAGGTTTACTACCTGGTGGAAGATCCACTAGTTCCCAAGTATGGTTTTGTAAGATAGAATCAATTTCACTCTTGATGGCTTCTTTCCATTGAGGACCATCACTAGAGTTCACTGCTTCCTTGAAGGTTTGGGGTTCTTCTTCAAGCATAAAAGTCAAGAAATCCGGACCAAAAGATTTTTCCGTTCTTGTTCTTTTACTGCGTCGAGGTTCCTCCTCGACTTCTTCATTTTGTTCTTCACTATCTTCACTGATAGTCTCATGTGTTCGTTTGGAGGAACTTGCTTCCTCCTTTGACTTACATGGAAATACATCTTCAAAGAACGATGCATTTCTAGATTCCATTATCGTGTTCTTTGATATCTCAGTGATATCGGATTTGTACACCAAGAACCGATAGGCACTACTGTTAAGTGCATAACCAATGAAAATACAATCAACTGTTTTTGGTCCTATTTTCATTTTCTTAGGTGGGGGTACTACCACCTTGGCAAGACATCCCCACATTCGCAAGTAATTGTAGGATGACTTTCTTCCTTTCCATAATTCATATGGAGTTTTATCTTCTTTCCTTTTGGGCACCTTATTCAAAAAGGTAGTTAGCTGAAAGAATAGCTTCTCCCCACAAGTTTGGTGGTAAACCAGAACTTATTAACATCGCATTCATCATCTCTTTCAATGTACGATTTTTTCTCTCAGCAACACCGTTGGACTGAGGAGAATAAGGCGCTGTGGTTTCATGTATAATCCCATGCTTAGCACATGTGTCAGCAAATGGCGATTCATACTCTCCACCTCGGTCGCTTCTTAGCGCCTTAATTTTCTTATTGAGTTGATTTTCAACCTCATTTTTGTAGAGAATAAATTTCTCTATAGCTTCATCTTTGCTTTTAAGCAAGTATACATAGCAATATTTTGTGCTATCATCTATGAAGGTAATGAAATATTTATTACCACCTCTTGTTTGTATCATTTTCAAATCACAAATATCAGTGTGAATTAGATCAAGTGGTTCGATATTTCTTTCAACACTTTTAAATGATGATCTTGTTAGTTTTGCCTCAACACAAGTTTCACATTTGTGTTTGGAATCAATTTGGAATGTTGGTATGTGATTCAAGTTAATTAGTCTTCGCAAAGTATCATAATTAACATGTCCTAGTCTACCATGCCATAAATTGGAAGACTCAAGCAAATAAGTAGAAGAGCTAGCTTTATTCATATTATTGACCATGGTCATTACATTGAGTTTGAACATTCCACCACTCATATATCCTCTACCAACATACATTCCACTTTTAGACAAAACAAATTTATTCGACTCGAACACTAAACGAAAACCGTGGTTATTAAGCAACGAACCAGATACCAGGTTCTTACGGATTTCAGGAACATATGCAACATTGTTCAGAGTCAGTTCCTTTCCAGAAGTCATCTTCAAGATCACCTTGCCTTGGCCCTTTATTTCTGAAGTAGCCGAGTTCCCCATAAACATTTTCTCCCCATTCTCTAATGGTTCGAAAGTGGAGAACATACTTCTATTGGAGCACACATGTCGAGTAGCTCCAGTGTCAATCCACCACTCCTTCGGGTTTGAACCTAACATATTCACTTCTGATATCACAGCTGAGAGGTTGATATCGGAGACATCTTGAGCAATTCCTTGAACCAAGTTTGCTTCTCTGTTCCTGTTCCTCTTGGGAAGTCTGCATTCAGTGGACTTGTGACCCATTTTGTCACAATTGAAGCACTTGCCTTGGAACTTCGGCTTCTTGGAGATTCCTCCCTTAGGCCCCAACTTCGGACCCTTATTGTTGTGCTTGTTGGAACGTTGTTTATGTTCCATTACATTTGCCTTAGCTGCATGGCTGAGGAGTCCAACTTTTTCAGATCCCCTACTGTCTTCTTCAATACGAAGCCTGACAATGAGATCTTCAATGCCCATTTCTTTTCGCTTATGCTTTAGGTAATTCTTAAAGTCTTTCCAACCTTGTGGTAATTTTTCAATTATACAAGCCACTTGGAAACTTTCACTTAAGTTCATACCTTCAGCATGAATCTCATGCAAGATTAGTTGTAGTTCTTGAACTTGACTGATTACTGTTTTAGAATCTACCATTTTATAGTCCAGGAAGCGGCCCACAATGAATTTCTTGGCGCCGGCATCCTCAGTTTTATATTTATGTTCTAGTGATTCCCAAAGTTCTTTAGCTGTTCTTTTGTCAATGTAAACATTATACAAAGAGTCGGCTAATCCGTTCATTATGTAATTTCTACACAAGTAATCAGCATTTTTCCAAGCATCCACAGCGGCAATGACTTGGTTATCCTGCTCATCTTTCTTAAGATCTGGAGCATCTTCGTTCAAGAACCTTGCAAGATTCAGTGTGGTCAGATAGAACATCATCTTCTGTTGCCACCTCTTAAAGTTCTGCCCGTTGAACTTCTCAGGTTTCTCCCCATGGGAGACTGAGATAGGTACAACGGTGGGCATTGGCACTCGTGCCGCAGCAGCAATCGGTTCTTGCGTTGTATCAACAACCGGCACATAGACCGTTTCAGATACAACAGCACTGTCCAATGTAGTAGTCATCGTGAATCTGAAATTTACACAACACGAGTGTAAGTTTTCCAGATAAAAGAAATAAAAAGAAAAACCGTGCCTCAAAATCGAAAATGAAAGAAATCGTATTCTGTTTTAAGTTTGTTACAAGTAATGTTTACAAAATTTCTTTTACAAAGAAAGATAGAGAGGCACAGGAAAACCGAGAAGGGAACAGAGGAGGGAAATCCGAAAGAAAAAGAAAAGGAAAATAAATTAATCAACTTACAGTAAGCAAATGAAAAATTACAAGTCCAAGAAAGCCGAGGCCTGTGTATCACACAGTATCCTTAAAACAGATTGCGCCTCTCTCCGGTTGCTGGATTGAACGGAGACGTCTGTCTCCCAGGATGCAACGACTTGGAGCGATCCCGTAGGCACCACGTATCACTCCCGAACCGAGTACAAGCGCTTGAACCTATCACTTGACTTACCAACGACAGAAGGACGGACGAACAGTACAGAAGAGAAGGAGAGAATAGGATCTGGTTTGTGCAGGGAAGAAAGTAAGGGGAAGACCTCTATTTATAGAGCCTGGGTTAGACAAGGCATTAACAGCCTTCATTGTAACGGCAGACAAGGCATTAACAGCCTTTAACAGCCTTCACTGTAACGGCAGACAGTGAATTGAATGCCTTCAGCGTAACGGCAGACAAAATATTAAATACAGCACTGAAACGGCAGACAGAACCGTTTCTGCATTCATTTCAGCCGTTACAAAAAGAAAACTACAGCAAAAGGTGGCTCTGCACGGGGTGGGATCAAATCGGTCCGGCATTCGTGTCCGCAGGTCGTGCGGGCGCACACAAGTCGCATGTAAACCGGTCCGTGATTTGCACCCCCCCCTGCGCGCGCGAGAGAGAGCCTCTCTTCTAGCCATCTTACAATGCTTAGAAGGAGATTACTATATATCCTCTTCTATTTCCTTTGTTATTTCCGATGTGGGACTATGTTCCCTTAACCCATCTTCAAGAATGAAAACATCTCACTTTGAGAGACAATTTCTCATTCACCCCTTAACCGATTTTAGCGAACCAATATATGATTTTGATCTACTCACGAAGGAGAACACAAATCAATCAAGATCTCTCAATAATTCATTGAGGATCTTACTCAAAAAATTGCTCAAAAATCGGTTCGAAAATGGTGTCTAAAACACTCATTTTCTAACAATCCCCACATGAATGAAAATTGACGACCACAGACTGACACGACAGACTGACACGACGGACTGACCCGACAGACTTGGTGATAGAATTCAACGATTGATTTCTGCATAGGATAGGTAGGTTTTACCCTTTGAACCTTCCCTTATGAAAATATGTTTACTTTACTAACTAAACAGTAGACGCGATATCTTTGAACTGTTCTGCCATTTGTGTAAACGATGACATATCTCACACAGAAATCTTTCTAACGCTTTTTCAGTTCTCACTGTTATGTTCGTTTTGGCCATGAACATACGCCTGGTTCTGCAAGATTTTAACAGGAATATTGCCCTATATTATTCCCTTGGAAGCGGCCCTTCTTCCATCTTACATAGGTGATTTCTTACTTAAGAGTAACCCGCATTACTCTGCTCGGATATCCGACGCATAAGAATCATTAAAAGCCTAGCTTAACCTGTTACCTTGCGGGCATCACTGTTTCATTATGGGAATGGACATGGAAAATCCCCACAGTGATCTAACTTGGTCTTTACAATTTAGTTGTCCCTTTGAACCTAGATCTTGGGATCTCCAGTCAACTAGGTTGGGTTTCCATTGTATCGACTTATTCTTTCATGGGCTTTAGTCCCATTCCCCTCGATGATTTATCAACTAACTCTCTGTTTAACCCTTTGGTTAGTGGATCCGCAATGTTATCTTTTGACTTTACATAGTCCACAGAGATAACCCCAGTAGAGAGTAGTTGTCTAATGGTATTATGTCTTCGACGAATATGTCTAGATTTACCATTATACATATTGCTCTGTGCTCTACAAATTGCAGATTGACTATCTGAATGTATGCAGATTGGAGGCACAGGCTTCGTCCACCTTGGAATATCCTCAAGGAAGTGGCGTAACCATTCAGCCTCTTCCCCACATTTGTCTAATGCGATAAATTCAGATTCCATCGTGGATTTAGCGATCACTGTTTGTTTCGAGGATTTCTAAGAAACTGCTGCACCACCTAGTGTAAACACATAGCCACTAGTGGATTTTGAATTATCACTCGATATCCAGTTCGCATCACTGTATCCTTCAAGTACAGCCGGATATCTCGTATAGTGCAGGCCGTAGTTACGAGTAAAATGCAAGTACTTCAGTACTCTTATAATTGCTTGTCAATGCTCGCTTCCAGGATTACTCGTGTATCTGCTTAGTTTACTTACTGCATAGGCTATGTCTGGTCTTGTACAACTCATTAAGTACATTAGACTGCCTATGATTCTAGAGTATTCTACTTGAGAAATACTCTCCCCTTTATTCTTGGATAAGTGTAAAGTTAGATCTATTGGAGTTCTCGCAATTCCAGAATTATCTTTATCAAATTTTCCAAGAATATTGTCAACATAATGTGACTGGCTTAAAATAAGCTCGTCTGATGTTCTTGTGATTTTAATTCCCAATATAACATCAGCTAGTCCCATGTCTTTCATGTCAAACCTCGAGTTTAACATGTTTTTAACAGATTTAATTATCTGATCATTGCTTTCAATAATAAGCATGTCATCTATATACAAACATATAATGACATATCCATCTTCTGTGTCTTTGACATATACACATTTGTCACATTCATTGATCTTGAAGCCATTTGTCATCATGACATTATCAAATTTTTCATGCCACTGTTTTGGAGCTTGTTTCAAGCCATATAATGACTTCACCAGTTTACACACTTTCTTTTCATGTCCTGGAGATGAAAAACCCTCAGGTTGTTCCATGTAGATTTCTTCATCTAAATCTCCATTAAGAAAAGCTGTTTTTACATCCATTTGATGTACTTCAAGATTGCGTAGAGCTGCTACGGCAAGTACCATCCTAATGGAATTTATTCTCGTCACAGGAGAATATGTATCAAAGTAATCAAGACCTTCTTTTTGTTTATAACCTTTAATTACAAGTCTTGCCTTGTATTTATCAATTGATCCATCAGGTTTTATTTTTCTCTTGAAGATCCACTTGGAACCCAAAGGTTTACTACCTGGTGGAAGATCCACTAGTTCCCAAGTATGGTTTTGCAAGATAGAATCAATTTCACTCTTGATGGCTTCTTTCCATTGAGGACCATCACTAGAGTTCACTGCTTCCTTGAAGGTTTGGGGTTCTTCTTCAAGCTTAAAAGTCAAGAAATCCGGACCAAAAGATTTTTCCGTTCTTGTTCTTTTACTGCGTCGAGGTTCCTCCTCGACTTCTTCATTTTGGTCTTCACTATCTTCACTGATAGTCTCATGTGTTCGTTTGGAGGAACTTGCTTCCTCCTTTGACTTACATGGAAATACATCTTCAAAGAACGATGCATTTCTAGATTCCATTATCGTGTTCTTTGATATCTCAGTGATATCGGATTTGTACACCAAGAACCGATAGACACTACTGTTAAGTGCATAACCAATGAAAATACAATCAACTGTTTTTGGTCCTATTTTTATTTTCTTAGGTGGGGGTACTACCACCTTGGCAAGACATCCCCACATTCGCAAGTAATTGTAGGATGACTTTCTTCCTTTCCATAATTCATATGGAGTTTTATCTTCTTTCCTTTTGGGCACCTTATTCAAAAGGTAGTTAGCTGAAAGAATAGCTTCTCCCCACAAGTTTGGTGGTAAACCAGAACTTATTAACATCGCATTCATCATCTCTTTCAATGTACGATTCTTTCTCTCAGCAACACCGTTGGACTGAGGAGAATAAGGCGCTGTGGTTTCATGTATAATCCCATGCTTAGCACATGTGTCAGCAAATGGCGTCTCCTCCTCTACAAATTTCTTGTCTCTTTATTGTATTCAATATACGATACATTTGCAATGTCTTCTTCAATCAGGCGGTTTATTGGGAATATTAAATCAAGGCGTTCGTCAGAGTCGGCACCATCACAGTCCGCACCGTCACAAAACAGAAACGAAGAAGAAGCAACTGCGCTTGTCAATGCCAGCGATCCATCACAGTGGCTAAGAGTTGTCGATGATGGACAACACATTTGTAAGGTGATTACAAATGAACCTATAGGTGGATTTGTTACTTTCAGAGGAAATTGGAAGGGACCAATTAAAGCGTACAAGTTAGTTTGCCGTGTTCCTATAATAAAACAGCTCGTCGACAATGCAGGTTGGTCTTGTTTTTTTACTATTGATACAGAAAAGTCGTCTGCTCGTCTTGTTGAGGCTTTGGTTGAGAGATGGTGGGACACGACCCACACTTTTCACCTTCCAGCCGGTGAGTTGGGATTTACCCCGTTAGACTGAGCAATGTTAACGGGTTTACCTATTGGGATCGGTGAGTTGCCGCCATGTAACGACGGTGCATACCCCTTTGACTTGGTCCATGATAGTTTCTTTCCAGAAATTACGCCTGCAGATTGGAAAACTCACGGTATACGTATATCTTTCCTAAAGAAGTATTTTGTGAAGGATTGGATAGATGCAGTTATAGCCGATCCTGTAGTGGCAATGAAAGTTGGCAGAGCTTTCTTCATATATTTTGTGGGCGAGTTTCTCTTGCCCAACGCTTCCGGTATAATGAGATGTGGTTTACTTGCTGCATTTGAAGATTTGAATGTTGTTGGATCGTATGATTGGGGTAGTACATCTTTGGCACTGCTATATATGTCTTTGGATGCTTGCAGTCGGCTTAAATTGAAAGCGTTCAACGGCCCGTGGCAAATACTAGAGGTAATCTTAATAAATAATGTTATTTATTTTGTTACAATATTTACAATTGAAAATAATAATGTTCCAATTTTTAATCTATCGCATATTATTATATGTGTTTGTTTCAGTACTGGGCATATGAATACACAAGTATTTGTACACCAATGAGTGATCGGAACATAAACTTTTCAGTCCATCTGCAAAATGCTGATATTCGACCGAAAATATCACGTTGGAATCGCAGTAATTTGGAACAATCAAGTTGTGATCTGATCCGTTACAATATTCAGTTGGCCCGGAATCAGTTAGAGATGAGATCGTCAGCATCAATTATATGGCAACCATATGATGGATCCAAATATTTAAACGACTTTGATGTTCAATGTGCGATGATCTTATCCCACCACCGCTGTATCTTCCAATATGATCGTCAGGTAATAATATACACAATTATTCAATTAATGCTTACTTTACTTATGGTTGTTAGCGCTAAATATAATCGAAATGTAGGGTGTATGGTATCTCGGTGACCGATGTTATAGGCAAGCAACTGGGGTTATTGCTATCCCAGCAAATCCCCCTAAGACTATGTCTAGAATGAAAGAACCTGAGATTTTTCCGCCTAAAGATGCTTCTAGACTAGTCTTTCTTGTGGAACAAAGGGTATATGATCAGTATTGGGCGAATGTATCAATTGGTCCTATTATGCCGAATTTGTCGCATGGTGCTAACGTCGATTTGATAGGAGGAGCTGGTTGCAGCGATCCATCAACCCATTTGCCATATCCAGCACCTCCTTATTATATGCCCACACAATATATAGGACCACCGGCACTTGAGAGACCAGCCCTTTTTGGTCAGAACTTAGTCGAAGCATCCATTTTCGTGGGGGGTACAGTAACAGAAGATCTCGATCAGAATAATTTTGAGTTTCAACTGCGGGGTGATCAATCATACGTAAGAATATGAGACAATTTTTAATATTTGTAGTTGGTTTATGTTGATTTTGCTTATTAATATATTTCAACTTTATTTGTAGGAGGAGCTCTACAGACAATGTCAGGAATTGTCAAGAAATAATTGTCAACTGCGAAAATTTATTGTTGACAAAATGGTGTTACGAGATTCAGTTCCTGCGATGTCAACAACAGGAAGGCGATCGATATCGAGGCATCGCCCTTCCAGCTCGAGGCGATCGATATCGGAGGATTCCACGAGCACCCCTTCGTTTGTGCCAAACACCCAATACGATTAGGAGATTTTCTCATTTTGGTTGTATGGGTATTTTGGGCAACATATGTTTAACTTTTTTGTTGAATAGGTATTTTAGTAATGGTAGTTCACATGCCTTGTTTACGGATGTTCACATGACTTGGAGTTTTCAATAATGGTTGTTCACATGACTTGTTTACGGATGTTCAATCACTTCAACTTTAACAACTTTAATTTCAATCAATATCACTTTCATCTGGGTTGTTCACATGACCAACGTTTGGTGTTTACCAATTTCACGTGAAGAGCATCCAATTTTCTCTATTTATACGGCCCCAATCTCTCCACTATCCTAACCATCATTCCCTACAGATCAACTCCTCCCAAAAAATGTCACAATACTCTTCTTCTTCAACTTCTACAGACTCATCTGAAGAATGGGATGAAGAAGACGATGTTGCAATAATGTTTAACAGGCGCATGCAGCAGCGAGCTTTGGGTAATCTCGCTTCATAACGAGATTTACATCGCCGTTATATTCGCCGTGAGAGAGTTGAAGGCCACAACCGGTTGATGCGGAATTATTTTTGCGAAAATTCAATTTATCCCGATTCTATTTTTCGTCGACGATTTCGAATGCGTCGGCCTCTTTTTATGAGGATACTTGAAGCATGTGTAGGTTATGATCAATATTTCCAACAACGAGTAGACGCTGCAAACACCGCTGGCTTGTCTCCAATACAGAAATTAACAGCAGCAATGTGTTGTTTAGCGTACGGATCTTCTGCTGAGGTAGTCGACGAATATGTCAGAATTGGGAAAACTACAGTACTCAATACGGTACGTAGATTTTGTTTAGCAATTGTCAATATTTTTGGTCCCCAATATGCAAGAAAACCAAACGCAGATGATGTCAACAGACTTCTCGAAGAGAATAAAACTCGTGGATTCCCGGGTATATTGGGTAGTGTAGATTGCATGCATTGGATTTGGAAAAATTGCCCTGCAGCTTGGCAAGGTCAGTATACAGGTCATGTACGCGAACCAACTATTATACTTGAAGCAGTCGCGTCCTATGATCTCTGGTTTTGGTATTCATTTTTTGGAATGCCGGGAAGCAATAATGATTTGAACGTACTTAACCGATCAACACTATTTAATGATATTCTTAATGGTTGTGCACCTCCTGCTAATTATGTTATAAACAATCATCATTACTCCATGGGGTATTATTTGGCAGATGGAATCTACCCCCCATTGGCTACTATAGTGAAAACCTACACTGCACCTGAGACACAAAAAAAGAAAAAATTTGCTCAAATGCAAGAAGGTGCACGTAAAGACGTTGAACGCGCATTTGGAGTTTTACAAGCTAGGTTTGCGATCGTGAAAGGGCCAGCTCGAATGTGGGATGCAGAAAGTCTCTCCTATATAATGAAGACTTGTATTATTTTACATAATATGATTGTGGAGGATGAAAGAGAAGAAGGTATACATGATTATGACTACGAACAAGGTTCATCAAGTACATTCGTAATACCTAACACAACTGCTCCAACAGAACAGACAACTCGTTTGGCTCGCAGTGTAGTTTTACATGATCGACAACGACATCATGCACTTCGACAAGATTTGGTTGACCATATTTGGAACGAATTTGGGGAAGCCGATTGATAAAATGTAATACTTTCTGAATTTCAAATTTTAGACTTGTAATTTTCCGTATTATGAATTGAACAATGTATTCCGTATTATGAATTGAACAATGTATTCCGTCATTTCAATGTATTTCAATTCTAATTAATTTCAATGTCCATTCGAATTTTAATTAATACGTTCACAATAAAAATTGAAGCTGGTTTAATAATAAATATAAAATTCAGGATACAATTTGTGTAATTCTTCAAACTCTTACATAAATAAATAGACATAAATTTTAATCCCTAATGAAACCTCTTTTTTCCATTATTTGACGTTGTCTACAAACGAAATAATAACGTTGCTCATCAGGATATTTAGTCAGATCCAACCCCATTATTCGATCTTCCTCTGTTTGCTCTTTCATATCATGGTCCCTTTTTTTCAAAGCAAGTTTCAACTCCGTCGATTGTTTTCTATGTCCTTGTGTCTCAATATAGCAGGTGTTAAATCTTCTCGTCTCTTCCAGCATTGCATCGTCAGTACCATCTCCTTTATTTTTCGCTTTCCTCTTTTCTGCTTTGCGCCCGGGTGGGCGGGAAAGTGGTGTAGAAGATTCACCTCCAGCCGCTACGTCGGAGTTGGGAGAGTCAACATTAAGGGGGGAACGTTGACTGCTTCCAACATCAGATGATTGTGTACCAATGCCATACTCGAAGACAGTAGTAGTACGTAGAGAGAATTTGGGTAAATCCTTTAGTAGTTGATAACATTCTTCAAATCTGAAAGCTTTTCCAGTTGAATGCATGTATTCGGTTCTTGCTTCCCGTATCTTGAAAAAGAAACAAAAAAAAAATTCAACAGTTATTTTAAACTCTAACTATGCAATAAAAAAACAATAATTGTAAATTCAAAATAAATATACCTTGTCGGCCTCCGTGGTTCCGCTTGCTGCTCTATTTGTAACACTCGCCAATTTAGCAACAAAAAGAGACACATCTTTGGATATAATATGAAATCTACTACTAAGCGATGCCGATGTCCGATCCGTTGGAATGCCTAGAATTGCTTTGAAAGTGTTGAATATACGATCCCAAAATTGGCTTACCGATTGGTCCACACCCACTGTTGGATCTTGACTAATTGCTATCCAAGATTGTGAAAGGATAACATCCTCACTAGTTGTATAAGCTCTTCCTCTTGAACCCCTGATTGAAGCTGCCAGTGTCGTTGAAGATGCCATTGTCGTTGGAAAAATCCTTCTCAAAATAGCTTTCGGTATCGGCAAGCAGGATAATTTCTTTAACAATTTATGAAATTTGCTCTTAAAATTGTATACCATATTGTATCAAACCTGTATCTTATTTATAGTGATTTTCATAGACGTTGTAAACTTTATAGCCGTTGAGATAGCCGTTGGTTGAGATAGCCGTTGGGATTAAAGTTAATTCATTGAATAAAAATGCGGTAGGAAGAGTAGAAGGGTATTTTAGTAAACTAAATGTAATCCAGGAAATAAGAAAAAAAAAAAATACAAAATCCTCTCAAACGGTACATGATATCCCGTTTGAGACAAACGGGACATCATGTCCCGTTTGAGGAGGATTTTCTTTAAAAAAAAAAAAAAAAAAAAATAAAGGTGACAGACGGGGTAACATATACCGTTTGAGCACACCGTGTAATAAAAAATAATAAAAATTGTCAGACGGTATATGATATACCGTCTGTTGATAAAAAAAAAATTAAAATTTCTCAGACGGGGAATCATTCCCCGTCCTCTATAATATGAGAATTCTCATATCGTTTCTCATATTTGAGAAACAGATTTGCTTGGTTTGCTAAAAAATGGACATTTGAGAAACCATTGCAGCAGTTTTTTTCTCAAAAAATGGCAAAATGAGAATTTTGAGAAACCATTGTGGATGCTCTTATAAGGATTTCTCTTTTCTTTTTCCGTATTCTTGTATTTAAATTTTTTCCTATAAATTATTTTATTCTTTTGAACCCAAATTTTTGCATTCACTTAAATACCCGACTATTTTGTTTGAACCCAGAATTTCAACCTACACTATTATGTATCACTATTTAATTATTTTACTCCTGATTATTAGTTTACTACTACTACTATTATTATTATTATTATTTTGAAAAACCCAAAAATCCTCATTCATTCTATAAAATATCTAGTTGATTATTTGATTTATGCTAAAGCCCACCCTGTGATTTAATTATTGGATTTTCTTGTCATGAAGTCCAATTTTATATTCATTATAATTGCATTTTTATTAATATATAATTTTAGAGCCCAATTTTTTAACCATTCTATAATTATTATTTTATTTTGTGAAGCTCAAACCCAAACCCACATTTATATCTCCTACACTCTATTTCCTCTCTTCTGCCTCTGCTTCGAACAAAACAGAGAGCACTCTCATCTTCCTCCTCACGCTCGCACCCCACACCCATGCTTCGCTCCCATGCCTCGCCTCTGCCATTCGCGACTACCATCCTCGCTCGCCTCGCTACTCCCCTTCGCCGCGACCACCCTCGTCTCCCTCTGGCTCCCCGTCTCCCCGCCGACCTCACTCAAACCCATCACAACCGAGCTCTCACACCGACGATCGTCGCCCTGTTCCCCCACTACTGCTCCTCACGACTACAGTCCTCGACCCATCCCTGAGTAAGTGCCACCTTGCTACACCACTCCTCTCCTCGCAGCCCCTCAGCACCGCCCGTCCTCCTCCTGGGTCGCGCTCCAGACCTCCAACCACAGTCGACTGCCCCGCAGCCCCTCACCGAAGTCTCCAGTTCTCCTCGCCGCTCCCCTATTCCGTCGAGCCACCCTCGACTCAAGCTCCCACCCACCTTCATCCTTCCCCTCTGTTTTCCTTCCGAAACAGAGTCCCCGCTGTAGTCGAAACAGTCAAAGCCCCACCATTGCCTCCTCGTCAATCAGCAACCACCATCGAGCCTCCTCGTGTGCACCACCGCACACACCGCCACCCTCTGCCCTCCGTCGACCCCCCTTGCAGACCGCCAGAACCTCCATCCTCATCCTCTCCATCTTCCGTCGAGCTCACCCATCGTAGCAGCCCTCTCACAGTCATCCCCTCTCCTCCTCCACTCCGACTGCAGTCCTCGACCCATCCCCGAGCCAATGCTGCCCACCATCAAAGCCAGTGCCGTCGGAGCCCTGCCCTGCCACTTTGCCGCGGTATAGGAGTTGCTGTCTACTGTGTTGTGGGAGGTGTAGATCGCTATTTGCTGTTCACCTTGTTGTTGCTGTTGTGCGCTCTTGTTGCTGTGGACTTGTTGTACGTAATGTGCACGTGCTTCGTTGTCCGGGATCCTAATCCCGTTATTCCTTTATATTCAAAATCGTCTTCTAACAGGAAATGCATCTCTTGAACTTATTTTTATTGTTCTATTTCAAGAAAATACTTCTTGAAATCCGACAAGTAGTAATTGAATTGAATATCACATCTAATTGAACTCCGTTGTTTTCTTTATTGTACCATGTTATTAATTCATAGTCTTCTCATCGTGCTATTATTGTTGACTTCAATCCCAACCCGTAAATTTATTGTATTATGGAACACTCAAGTACTGCCTGCCATTTGCCCGAGTTTGTACTGAGGTTTCGACCCGGTTCCTAACATAGAAACTTAAAACCTTGCACAAATTGTAGTACACTGAGTCCATACATTGTTATGTTTTGCATATTAATCCGTATTTTCCATATTTAATTAATTGTACTGTGTATATTTCATATATTGCACAAGCCTTGATATCTCCTTGGTATAGTATTGATAGCACTGTTCTTATTGATCGTATTGATTGCATATTCATAATTGATTGTTAATAAAATAATAAAAAGCCAGGGAAATAAAGGTTGACTTAGTAGTGGACAATATAGGGGAGTGTACTCAGAAGGGGATATTGGTCACAACCCAATCGGTCATTGTTATCGGTCATATTGGTCATCGATTGATTGTGGATTACTGATTACAGTATCTCGATTTATCGTATATTGGTCATCGGTTATCGGTCATCGGTCATCGGTCATTCATATTTCAAGACCTAAGTACAGGACCTGTTGAATTCACCACTATAGTCTAAATGTTTACTTGATTGTATGCACCCGAACCTGTGGTATGGGACGCAGGATTACGTGCATTAGTTAGGATTGATAAAAGACTGATAGACATGAGATGAACACTGAACATTGACACTAATACTGAATATTGGTTATTGAACATTGATTCCTGATTATTGAATTACTGATTATCGACTTTGATTTTGTTATCGCTTATCATTTATTGACCCTGATATCGTCCCAAATTTTTGTTCTTATTATACAATCCTTTATTTCCTATTTTACTTCTTGCTACTACTTGTCGCCCGTAGCTTTCTCTAACGGGCATTTTTTTCCATCTCTAAATGCTGAGATTATAGGTGTCATGAAGGGAGAAATTGAAGGACTTGGATAACTGACCTACTAAAGATTGGAGTGGAATTGATAATCATAGTTATTTTTTTCCCAGCATTGTATTACTTTCGTACTTTGTATTCCGGGCTTTGTTGACCTGAAGTTATTGCTTTCCAGATGTTGGTTATGTATGAGATATTTCATGAATTATTCATGTTTATGTGATATTTTATTGCATGCATGGTTATTGTTACATTTCATATTGTTAAACTGTTACAGCTTATGGATGATGTACCCATCATCCGCTGGGCCTCAGTTGCGTGCCCATGTTTCCGTATAATGGAAAGCGGGGCGCGACAGTTAGTGTAACACCTCGCAAAAATAAAAGAACATTTTTATTAGCATTAATTTTGCCTAATAGTATGTATGTGCAGTGCACGTGCATTATGATGTGTTGTAAGACTTGTATTATTCATTTATTATTATTTATTATTTATTTTATTCATATGAATGAAGAATATTTTATTGTGGGCTATTAATACTAAGAATTAATATTTATAATAAGAGAATACTGATTGGGCCCATAAGAGCTCAGTCCAATACAAAAGAACAAACCAAAACCCTAACCCTAACCATGAGTGTGGCCGGCCAGTATATAAGATAAGGAGAGATAGACTCTCTCTCACTTTTTGTTGGCTCTTCTTTTGGAATGCGTTTGGATTCGTGGAGGAGAAGGGCTTTTGGAGACTTTTTGATCAAGAATTCAACATTAAGAAGTGGGTGTTCTTCTTTCTGTTGATTTTTATTGATGTTGTTATTTTAATATAGACAGCATGCTGGGTTGTTTGTAATACCCGTATCATGAAATATAATATATATATATATATATATATATATATATAGAAGTATGGTGGGCCTATAGAAGGGTTTATGGGCTTGGGTGTATGGGATGAGTATTGGGCCATGAGAAATGGAATTATATTGTGGGAGTTGGCTGTGCATGGTGGTGGGCCAAGAATGTTTCACGTGAGTGCATGCACATGCAGCTCACCAGAGGAATGGGGATGAATATCCCACATCTGAAATTTGAAGTGAAAGAGTTGTATAAAAATATATTAGCCTAGAATCAAGAGGTACCTGAAAGCTATAACACATTTTGTGAGGCAAGTCTGTGGTGGGCCGTTGTTAGGACCTGTTTTAGGCCAGTACAGGTACAGAAATGACATCCATGTGTGGATCACATCGATTAGAAAGACGATCGTGTATTACATTGTATGCTCCGGACTCAGCGAGGATGCTGAGTTCTTAAGGGAGGCGGGGGGGGGGGGTATGTAATACCCCGTATCTTGAGATATGTAAAATATATAGTATATGGTATATGCACTATACAATATACTAGGTATGCCCGTGGCACGTGCCTACGACACGTATTCGGAACTGCATATAAATTTATTTGGAGTTATTTGGTTGGATGAACTGCATATAAATTTATGCATTATACATGCTAAGATCAAAAGTCATTCACTATACCTCTTTATACATTTTTAACAATTATTCGTTAAATTGTTTCAGTTTTTTAGGAATTTATCTTTATTGCCCTTAAATATCTAAATATTGACTTATCCAATTCTTTAAAAAGCTAGATTTTTTTAAAGAAATGTGAGAACATTAATTAAAAATATGCACCATTACAGGAAAAAAAAAACTGATTGTAAACAAATACAACCACCTTTATAATACAATCATCTACTATATACAGGTCTCCTTTGAAATTATATTGTTGATTCTCATATGAGACTTTTGGTGGTTAATTCTCTCCTTTGGTGTGTTGGTGTAGGCAGTGATGCAAAACACTATATGATCTGAATAATTATTTCAAGCTTGAGGTATTTATTCTTGATTATATATCTATCATATCCTAGTTGGCGCGGCACCCCAATGCAGCCCTAGTTATGAATAGTGTGTTCTGAGCCTACTGGTTTTTTTTAAACCACATGTTTAGTGTCTATTGTTCTGAGCTTAAAAAATTTGAAACTTCATGTTCAGCTTCTGTTTGTCTTGAGCGTACACAATTTGATACTTCATGTTCAGTTTCTGTTGTTCATTTTCTGTTTGTTCTGAGTTAACAAAATTTGATACTTCATGATGTGTTTCTGTTTGTTCTGGGTTTACCAAATTTGATACTACATGCTCTGTTTGTGTTTATTATGAGCTTACAAAATTTGATACATCAGGCTTTGTTTGTGTTATTTATGAGCTTACAAAATTACACACTTCATGCTATGTTTCTGTTTGTTCTGAGCTAACAAAATTTGACAGTGCATGCTCTGTTTGTGTTTGTTCTGAGCTTACAAAATTTGATACTTCATGATCTGTTTGTGTTAGTTCCGAGCTTACAAACTTTGACACTTCGTGCTCTGTCTCTGTTTGACACTTCATTTGTAAAAAAAATATTAGCCATTTTACATGTCGCTAGCCAAATGACCAAGATATAGTTTGGAATCATAATAGATTTTAGGAAATTTTCTGAAAATTTCGACAGAACCTCCCTTAAAATATTAGCCATTTTACAGCAATTCCTTACGGAATTCTGCTCACAATTAAAAATTTATCATCACAGTCAAGAAATATAAATCCTCCCCAGGCCAATCCAAGCAATATCACATAGACATTATATATATAGGGCTCTGGGAAGAAAAAATCTTCATATGACTAAGATACAAAATAAAAACCAAGATATCGTTTGAAAACATAATAGATTTTAGAAAATTTAGTAAAAATTTTGACAGAACCTCCTTTAAAATATTAGCCCTTTTACAGAAATTCCTTACGGAATTCTGCTAACAATTAAATATATGACATCACAGGCAATAAATATCAATCCTCCCCAGGCTCAACCGAGCAACATCACACAGGCATCATATATAAGGCTCTGGGGGAAAAAATCAGAATATAATGCAAGATACAAAATAAAAACCAAAAATTCGTTTGAAAATGTAATAAATTTTTTGAAAAACCTTCGAAAAACCTTTAAAAAACTAAACACAGAACCTAATACTCCACAAAATTGCGGGTACGGGTATTAACATAACTATATTATATCATCATTATATACAGTTACTTACATCATCTCCCAAAATGCTAAATATTACAATTATTACAACTATTACATCCTCCACCATACTAAACACTAACCAACTGAATGAAAAAAAAATTACATGGTTGTCGGAGAACACAATGGTTGAAGTCTTCAAAAATAGGACCAAACAGTGAGCCTAAAAAAATAGTTATAGTTTTGAATCAAATAGTAAGAGTTTACAATAAACAATTAAAACAATAGTAATAATTTTGAAACCATTACCTTTCAAACAGAACAATGGCTTCAACCAAACATGTTCCTCATCAACCTACAAAAAGTTAAAATGTCAATATGTACATGACAGTTTTGAGTGTGGACGACAATCTGGGAAAAAAAAGAAGAAGCATTAAATTAGCAGCAATTAACGGTTAACATAGGGTGTAGTTGCATTTATAAATTTACCTTATTGCAACCCCAATTCATCAATATAGTTGCATTTATAAATTTGAGGTCCATGTCAGCTGCTTCCCAGTTCTATTAAAGTTCAAAAGTAAAACAACAATGAAAATAAGTTTTAGTAAGATAAATCTATCATATATAAATGGATTTTTTTATTTTGTCGTATTGTTTCATTAAAGAAAAAATAATAAGTTAATAGACGACCCTCTTTCTATTTTTTTCTTCTTATATATGGTGTCAATATTTCATTACTGATAAGTTAATTGATTTGAAGAGTTTGCTGGCTCATTATTGATTTAATATTTGCCATCAAATAATAGAAAGGGTGAAACTTGTTTTTGCTAAAATAATTGTTTGTTATTGCAACTCCAATTGCTATATAGTTGAAAATTTAGCATCGTCTTTTCGAAAAATAAAGAGAGATTCAATATATATATGCTTGTGTTTAAGATAACCATAGTTATATTTAATATCCATCTCTATGAAATAAGTAAAGAAGTTAATCTATGCTGCATTGTTAGGTCTTCCATTGATCATAGTTAGACTTGTTTATATGTAATCATCGATCATAGTTAGTAATAGCAAGAAAGATTATAGGTAATCATCGATCATAGTTAGTTAAATTGCTTTAATCTTACTATCCAATGAGGTCTTCCATTAGCAAAGAATGTCATAGTGAATATCTTTCTGCCAACATGATTTGAGATGTCTTTTGTTGTTCTCTCTAGTAGAGATTAAACTGGAATGGTTTTGTTAACTTTTAACCTGCTTTGCTTTGCTTAAATTGGAATTGGCACTTGCTATTGAGGACTTTCATACAAACAGTATGTGATGCACATATGTTCTGCAATGAAATTAGAGATTTCTTTTGTTGTTTTCTCTGCATAAGAGACTGTATGATTTCCTCCTTTGTCTTCTTAATTAGAAGGCTTTTCTGGATTCATGCAATAGTTGTTAATTTTACTATACTTTTGTGACTATTTCAGGATTCATGCAAGAATGTGCTTTCAAATGTAGTATATAGTGTAGTTTACTAATCATTATTATTCATGCGGCCATTCAAGTGGAAGTCATTTAAAGTTGAACTATGGAAGTGCATTTTGGAAGTAGGAGTTTTTGTGAGGGATGGATTCAGGGAACATAGTGTAGCAGGGATAGATATGGATAGACTTGTGTTATCATGAATGTTGTATGAATTTTTTGATGTTTCCAACTATCTCGTATTTCTCATATTTATATATATCTAGTAGTTTAGACGTGCGATGCACATCTTAATAAATATAATTTTTTTTAAAGTAAAAATTCAGACATAGTCTGAATTTGATCTAAAATCTCATTTACAATAGTTATGCACGTGTGTTGCACGGGGTGGTAGATGGACAAATTACGCTAAGGCCTTCTCCCATTATAGTAGTAGAGATTTCTCATATTTATATATATCTTTTTAGCATATACATGAAATTTGGAGATCTACCTGTAGTATTAGCACCTCCTAGGTTTCCAATCCATAACTACAGCTTTTAGTCCATATGCAATGTAAGTCTAATTTATATATTCCTATCCTATATTTGGTCGTCATTCTGTCAGTTTCACTCAATTTATGATACTTTGTATTTATCCAATATGACTAATTCATCTTCTGTTTCTTTTTGTGCTCGAGGATGCAAATCAGTGTCATCAGGGTAAGCGAACATCCCTTTCAATGGTCAAATGGTGATAACTGGTTATCATAATGATACAGAGCAAATTGTTTCTCCATTATATTCATGTAAAGCTTCTATTTGCTGCAATCTCGACAATCATATACTGTCTGGCACGCGTTTTACAGGTGACTTCCATCCAGTACAGGTGTCTATTTTCTCTGGTTTGGAGTTTCAAGTTAATGGTCCTGAAAATCATTAACCAAAGGGCGTGGTTTGGGTGAAGACTTAGGGTCGTTTTGAAGCATGTTTTAATTTATAGTTCTTATACCTAGCTTCATGTTTCAGTACATGGTTCAAAAACAAATCAGTGTTGACACCAGATATCGGCCTGTCATTTATCATTGATCAGAAATACCACGCATATCAGTATATGTTGCATTGTTATGACATGTCCTGATTGTTAATTACACATGCAAAACCCTCATCTACTATGGAAAATATTTTTTCAATATGATTTGGCAATTTTTAGGCCTTCATCTATGCTGCATTTAGGTCTTCATATATAACCTAGACTCAAACCAAACAGAAGTATACTGTTTTAACCAATACTCTTTCTCAAACATAAATAGCCCACATAGTAGATTTTTTTTAATCCTATACATTACGCCTATAGTCAATCTCTATCAGTCCATTCACTCATTTCTCAGGAATTCTTTTATCGAGCGGGATATGATATCCCGTCCGATATTTGCTCACACGAAAAATGATCTTCCGTCCATCTATTAAAAGCCAAATTTTGGGTTTAGATGACTACAACTCATTCATATATTTTCTATTCCTCTATGCCAAATACCCATATTCTGGGTTCAGACGACTACAAATGCTCTTAAGCAATAATCAAAGTCATTTACTTGCAAACATGAAAATAATAACTAAATGGTCAAATATTTTTCCTTTCATTTCTTTGGCTCTCCCATTCTATAAATTCCCCGGAAGTAAGAAAAGAAGGATTGACATGATTTGCACATTGAGGTTTGCACCAAAAATGGCTTGACAAATATTAAAAACAACAGAAGAATATGAACATTATTTTTTCGAATAAATGCTAAATATGCTAAGAAAGTTTTTAATGATATTTCTCATTCGTTTAAACCATGACTTAGCCCTTTTCGAACTAATCCACAATAAATGCCAATTGCTATAACATGGCATTCCTCGAGGGTTCTCTTCACCTTCCATACGTTAAAAATAGTATACAACTCAGTATTTTCCACAATATTACCTTAATAAAATTAGGTCGTCCCTGCCAAGTGGCTTCTTCTTAGTTTATAAAGTTAGGGTAGGGTTTTGTTGAATCAATTTCATGTCAAAATAGTTATAATCATGGAATTTTCCAACAATCCACACGTATTTGTTTGGTTGTACTCAGTAAAGATCAAGTGCATGTTTGGTAATTTTGCAGTTGCAACTGCATTTGCAAGCATTTGCAAGTGGGTTTCATTACAACTGATTTGCAACTTCTTTGTTTGGGATACTCCATCATCATAAATCATAAAATATGTTGCACTTGCTAGTTATTGCAAATATAATGTTTGTTATTGCAAATATAATGTTTGGTGACCATCTTGAAAGCATTGATACTGCAAATGACTTTCCTAAAGAAAAAGGTAAGTAGCTATAAAAAGTATAATGGAAATTAATCCCTTGATACATACAGAGAGGCAATTTTGTCAATACGATTGTTAATTACACATGCTAATTACACATTGTGTTCATGTTAAATAGGAGACATGCCCTGTCAGATTGTTAATTACACATGCAAAACCCTCATCTACTATGGACAATATTTTTTCAATATGATTTGGCAATTTTTAGGTCTTAATATATGGTGCATTTTTTCTAGCTTCATATATGGTGCATTTTTTCTAGCTTCATATATGCTGCATTTAGGTCTTCATATATAACCTAGGCTCAAACCAAACAGAAGTATACTGTTTTAACTAATACTCTTTCTGAAACAAAAAGTAGACCTTATATTAGTTTTTTTTAATACTATACATTACGCCTATAATCAATCTCTATCAGTCCATTCACTCATTTCTCAGGAATTCTTTTATCGAACGGGATATGATATCCCATCCGATAGTTGCTCACGCGGAAAATGATCTCCCGTCCATATATTAAAAGCCAAATTTTGGGTTTAGACGACTACAACTCTTTCATATATTTTCTATTCCTATATGCCAAATACCCATATTCTGGGTTCAGACGACTACATATGCTCTTGAGTAATAATCAATAACCTCCACATTTCCTATAAATATAAGTTGTCTTAGGAAACCTACAATTTCTTGACCACAACAAATTTTTTAACCAATCTCCCCCCTTTGCAGGCTTAGGTGTCATATTATCCTTCATATTCAAAAAATGATCAATCAACTCTGCTATCTTTGAAACTATAACTATCTAACTCAGTTAATTTCCTTTCTCGCTCCTACACCTTATCCTTCAAAATAACATTTATCTGAAGATCGCAAAGGAAATTGGATACCTTGTTTTTCTTGCACTGATGTAAGATCTCTCTACACTCTCTATGGTAAGAACTTAGATGCATGTTATGGAGCTTGTTTGAAGAGTACTGCAATTAAAGTATTATGGAGGGATTACACCTTTTCTTTCTCTTCTCCTTTCAGTCTATGCAACATAAAACTTCTATCATGGAACAACGAAACTTAAATGGACACACCTTAGACCATCCAACACTCAATATATAATTAATTTCGGATACTTCTTTGACATTTACTGGACACTTTTTGAGCACATAAGTAACACTATTCAATTATTTTGTCATATTCCATGAATTTGTTTACACTTTATGAGTTATCACTTTCATATATATCATTCAGCTTCATGTAATTTTGTAATCTTGTATGGACAATGGACTATTAATTAGTTTGGCATGCGTTGCAGGCTGTTATTTATATTAAGTACCTCAAGAAATACAGTTGGATCATGGATGTCATCTAGATTAAAAAATAAAAACTCACTTCAATATGTCAAAACAATGTGTAAACCTACAGACACAACAATAGGCATATATATTTGGAGGAAAATACAGATTTTGAAATAACAAATCTAATGCCCCCCTAAGTTAATAAACATATAGATGGAAGAGTTAAATTCAAATTTTAATTCAAGTAATTTTTGGAACGAAAATACATGTTCTTACTTTCTTGTTGGAAAGTGAGGGAAACTCTATGCCGACATGATGACCTGAAAAAACAACAATAACAAAATTATTTCACCAATTAAATTAGAATAAACGACAAAATCTAAAAGATCATATAGCATGCACCGCACCAAATAATCTTTAGTAAAAAATAACCCATCGACACTATAACTGGACCAAAAATTAAAAGCACATAGCTAGATTCATGTAGTTAACTTTCAACCACCGCCATTTATAACATTAAACTAATGAAAAAAGAATCAAATTAAACACAAATAGTATAGTGAGAACATGGATACATATGAAGATATTCTAACACCAAAATGATGCAGGAAATAAACCAATGATAAAAAATTGATACATTTCATCCTAAGCGCGCACACACGAACATAGCCTAGAAAAAAAACCTTAGAAGTATTTAACTTCAAAACTAAAGTACAACACATGAACCTCAAAAGAATAAGGCACATGTGCAATCCCCAATAAACCTTATGCAAAGCACACCAAATGAATTAAGTAGATGAACATCATCAAACATAGACCAAGTAATTATGCAAACAATCGAAGGGCAAAGAAGATTATTTGACAGAGTTCCTTATATTCGTTTGTAGTTAATTTGGAGAAACTTTTATCTATATGAATAAAGTTCGCAAAATATACCTTATAAATCTTGTGATAGAAGACTTCAAGCAATCTTAGTTCAGCATCGGGAAGAGACAGCTCTACCTATTTCAAAATGTCCAAAACCCAAAAAAGCTTAGTTAGCTGAATCATGAAAATGGAAAGAAAAAGTTAATCAACTATTATCAATAGAATTTAAATCATGGATCATATAGCAGGTAATTGCATTCTAGAAAGGAACATAGAGCTGAATAGTTAGTTGAATCATACAGCAACATAGAGCTGAAATAATAGCAGGTAATTGCATTCTAGAAAGCCAGAACAGAAACTAACCTCATCCTTTGTAGCATGATGGAGTGCTACTTTAAGAGTTTTCAAACATTGACATCAACCACATAGGATTCTTCGCATCAGGAACCTGCCAAATAACATCACATCAACCACATAGGATTCTTCGCGTTATAAGATGCTACTACATCTTAGATTTTGATGAATTTCTCGCTGTGGCATTTTGTTGAATAGTTGGCAAGCAAAATTTCAAGAATTGTAAAACCCATCAAAATTTTGACAATAAAATAAAAATTCTATTAGGGTTTAACATCCAACCCCCCCCCCCCTCAAATTTCTCAAATAGTAAAACGAATGCAATACCTGGCATGTAGAGACTGTGAAATCGGTGGTCGGGATCAACTGAAATGGGCACAAACCAGTCATTGGTCGGGAAGAAGGTGAAGCTTCGGTGGGGTTCGGTGCTTCGGTGGTCGGTGAAATTGGTGGTGCGGATCGACGGCGGGAGCGACAACGACGGGCGGCGCGAAGTCGGGAGGGGACACAGGCCGAGAGGGGGTTCCGCTGTGGCTGTGGTTGCTGTTGTCGATGGAAGGGGAAGGGGAGGAGAGGGGCATGCTGTCGTGGCTGGCATCGTGGAGGGAGGACGATAGGGGGGGTTGCGAGCAGGCATCGGAGATGGGGTCATCGACGTCGATCGGGGTTTGGAGCTTGGACTTGCAGGCGAAGAGGAGGGAGGAGTCTTCGGCGTCGGTGGCAAGGTAGGTGACGCCGAACTCGCCGCATTCGAGCTCGCGACCGAGGGAGTAGTGGTGGTGGAAGTGGCGGCCGGTGGGGGCGGCGAGGACGGTGGGTTGGGGTTTGGGTGATTGGAATTAGGGTTGTGGATTGAGAAAGGGTTTTCTTGGTTTTCTTGTTGGGGTTGGAAAAGAGAGAGAGAGAGCGGGGAGAGAGAGAGTGAGATGGAGTGAGAAAGACAGGATGTTTTGGGAAAGAGAGAGAGAGTGTGTGTGTGAGTAGGTTTGAATTTGTGGAGTTTGAAATTTGGGCGGGAAAATATGTTTTGTGAGAGTAGATTTGGTCCATTGATTTTGGGATAGATTGAATGTGAGCCACTTGATAGCTTTCTTTGTGTTTTATTATATATATAGATAAATATATATATAGAAGTATGGTGGGCCTATATAAGGATTTACGGGCTTGGGTGTATGGGATGATTATTGCGCCAGGAGAAATGGAATTATATTGTGGGAGTTGGCTGTGCATGGTGGTGGGCCAAGAATGCTTCACGTGAGTGCTTGCACATGCAGCTCACGTGAGGAGTGGGAATGAATCTCCCACATCAGAATTTTGAAGTGAAAGAGTTGTGTATATTAACCTAGGCTCAAGAGGTACCTGAAAGCTATAGGACATTTTGTGAGGCCAGTCTATGATGGACGTTGTTAGGATAGTTTTTCGCATGTACGCGCACGCATAGCCGCGTGCGCAGCTGAGTGGGGCTCGAACACTTATTCTAATCATTGAGATGATATGAATTAATGCATAATAAACATGAATTGTATGTTCTTTATATTGTATTGAATGATTTAAATAGATTAGTAGATCCATTGGTATTGTGTTGTTCATGAAAATATATACATGTTGTTAGAACTCATAACATGCTAGAACTCATAACATGCAAGCAAGAATTCATCTTTATTTCTTAATTTCATGTTATGAATGAATGTAAACTTGTGTAGTTGATAAAGAATATTCTTATGATATTTAGGGTTTAATATGTGCTTAAAAATATAAATTTTTTTGTTAATTAAGAACTCAGTTTTTTAGGGTTTGTTTGTTGTTTTTATGGAGTTGTTTATTGTCACTACAAAAGAAAAGGCCTTTACCGGCGCTTTTTTGGGGCTTCACCGGCGTTTATAAACGCCGGTGAATAACCTACCGGCGTTTGGAAAAGCGCCACAACAAGCGCCGGTGGAATGTGTGCCGGGGATTGTTTGGCGGCCTACACCGGCGCTTTTGAAAATGCCGGTGATGGGGTAGTATACCCCGGCGCTTCGAAAATGCCGCTGTACATTTTTTTTTATTTTGTTAATTTATTATTTTTTTTGGGGTGAAAAAAATCCATTTTTTTAAAAAAAAAATTTTTTTTAATTTTTTTTTTACTGTGGTGTTGGAACTAGTCAGCGCGAAGAGATTGCCTCCTGAGCATGTCAAACACACAACCTGGAGTACCCACAACCACATGAACACCACTTGAAAGAATCCGTTGGTCCTCACCTACACATAAAAAGAAAGGTTTATTGTTTATCCACAATGAAAAGAAGAAGACTATGGGATCATCAACATTCTAAAATACTATCCAGTTAAGAGAACTATGCTTAGTGACCATACCATATGCATAAATTCCTCTCAATAGATTTTCTTGAAGGCCCATAGCATCAAAGCTATTGTAAATATATCATCAGATATATTTACAATAATAGACTCCCATCTTTTGTGACTTTTGATCATGAATTTCAGAGAAGTTTTACAGTCAGTTTTGCTCTAATATGAGTCGGTCCTCCTGCTTGCATCTCTTGCTAATAAATTGATTACCACATCCTAAAAAAAGGATGGTTTGAACCTCTTTCTACAATTGATTAATTTCCAGTAGGCCTTTATGATAAGCTGGTTTTGTCTGTTCAATTGAGCTACCATATAGGTTAAACAAATGAGTGGTGCCCCCATCTAGATCGTTTTCTCTCACTAGATTGGACATGTTTTGCTTATCCATCATGTGTTTGCATGAAATAAAATGAGGCACCTTAATACATGAGCAAAACATGTTCACCAATCGAATTGTCCAAACTGCATAATTACTTAGAATGCATTCTCCGATTAGAAGGGAATCCAAACATTCCACATTCATGGATTGTTCAACTAAGAATATTGACTACAATGAATTCCCTAAAGGACCTACAATGGGAATTTGATTCCCAGTGTAACTATTTTTTTTCTCCTTTAAATTAGAACCCATTGCAACTCTTCATTCGTAGTAATCAACACACACTGAAAGAGTCTAACGATAATAACCCTGTAAGTAGTTGCACTTGGTTTTCCTGAAAGCATGTTGTATAACTTATGAAACGGAAAAGGTGCTTATGAGATGTATTTAGTGACAATATAACCATTCAGTTTTGCATGGCCAGTGAATTTATCTACTATACCATCATAAATAAAGCTTAATAAGGATAATCCACCAAAAAATAATGCATATGCAAGGGAAAAGAGTTATTACGTGAATGCAGGTCTAACATTTGCATGATCTTAAATGTGATATTCACTCTAGCAACAGCAAATGGATATTCCCAGGTAGCTTGCTTACCCCCCTGCTTATTTATCAGCCTCTGGAAAGATGCCTGAAATAATGACATAAACCCATTACCAATCATATCAATGCAGAAATAATCAATTGAAGTGAACCATCATACAAAATCCAGGGAAAAAAGAACTTACAGAAAATGTCTTTGCAAAGAAGAGCAGATTCTCAAGTGAGATATAACCAGCCCCCCTAACCGACATAACGTAAAGATCACATGAGCCATTGGGGAGAGAAGAATAACACAAGCAAGGATAATGAAAGAAAATACACTAGGATACCTGAAGTCTGTTGATGGGTCCCTACCCTGCCAACCCAATTCCTTCCATTGTTCAGATATAAGCCCATGAAGTTCTTGATCTGGATATGTAGCAGCCCAAAGAGCTCTTAGTGCTTCCTGAATTAATGCAGCAATATTACTGTTTGTTGCTAGGTTGTGACTTCATGCATACAAGGAACTATTATCCTATAGATGATAATGATATTCAACCGCCAAGACAAATATGTGTTGCCTTTATGATATGGGGGAAAAAACATTATTGAAGGGTTTTATGTTGCCATAAAGCTTAAGCAAGAGGAATAATTTTAAAGTAAGAATCAAACTTATGCACCAAATTACCTGATGGTCCCTCCTACCGGGATCAAAATAAACCTTCATCCGGTGCTTCAATCTATGCAATCTTTCTTCCTGCAGTAACTCAACAGTCAGTTATATACTTTTATCATGGGTCCTTCAAAAACAAACACAGGTTAGATTTTGATAAAAAAAAATGTCGGAAAGTAGCACATAATCATTTATTTAACCAACAAGCGCACAGTAAACAATAAACTTGCCTGTAATGGAGACAGATTAATACACATGCGCTCGTATGTACCCTTTCCTTTGATACAAACACAAGAAAGATCCTTCCCAATCCATCTCGGTGATCCACATGTCGAATCATCTGAATAGAAACAATCAAATGTTAATTATAGTAACAGTGTATATCTACACTTCTATTTCCTAAAGCATATAATATCTTATGGATAAAAGTAAAACAAGTAAAAGAATAAAAATAAAAATAGAAGTTAAGCTGCATCTTTATAGTAGCACACATGTTAAATATATTTTGCAAGTACTATCCACTTTGAGAATAAAAGTTAATTTCCTTTTCGACATAAGACAACTGAACTTCTAAGGTAACCTATATGCTAAAATTTTCTTTTTGCTGTAAAGTTTTTTGTTGTTAAGCATTCAATCTCTCTTTTCTCTTGCAGTAATAATGCTAAAAACTGATTGTGCGTTTTATGTGCAAAACTCAGTTTACATCTGTTTTCCCCAAAAACACCCAAAGCTATATTCATCATCTGATACTACGGATATGCTCATCTGTATTAAACTATTCTTAAATTCAAAATATTTAAGTGTTTAAATTGGGAGCCATATTGGCCGATAAAGCTACCAGGGAACAAGGATATGAAATTGTCAAGACTCAAGCATCACATAAACATTAACTCGTAGCAAATTATAATACCACACCAGTACATTTTCCAGATTGTAGATAGATACTGTTTTAGTGAAAGGGAAATCAGCTAGCATCATACAACAATGATAACTGTATAACGCAATTCGCGTGTCTGAAATTATTGAAATACAAAGCACCACAAGCATGAAATCACATCAAAGTCCAGCATTCATGATCAAGCTATGGATACAATTTATTCTATCATAATCTCTCTCTTCTTTTAGTAATAATACTAAAAACCAATTGTGTGTTTTATATGCAAAACTCAATTTACATCTGCTTTTCCTATAAACACCCGAAGTATATTCATCATCTGCTGCTACTACTGACATGCTCATCTGTATTAACCTTTTCTAAAATTCAAAATATTCAAGCGTTTAAAATGGAAGCCATATTGGCGGTTAAAGGTACAGGGGAACAAGGATATGAAATTGTCAATCAAGACTCAATCATGACATAAACATTAATCTTAGCAAATTCTAATACAATATTAATATATCTTCCAGATTATAGATACATATACTGTTTTAGTGAAAGGAAAATCAGCTAGCATAATCCCAAATCAAAATACCAAGAGCAGGCTTAATACCTATAATGTTTTTACTGCAATGGGCTTGTAACCCATAACTCAATGGGTACAAGGTATCATCAAGACCTACATATCAATTGTAAACAACTCAGTATATAAAAATCAAAAGATGAATAAAGTTGGAAAAAAACGAAGTTTACAGTCACTCACCAAAGAGAAGGCATTCAAATTTGTTGCTCTCACTCTGGTGATATTGATTTTCAAATTCCATTATGACCAATTCCTGCATTCAAACAAAGAAAATTCCTAATCATACAAAAAAAATTGGGATGTCAAGATGTGATTTTGACGACATGGGTCTTTAAATAGAGGAAAAGGAAGAACAAAGGAAGGGAAGGGTGCATTAAATAGAGAAAAACTGACAATTGAACAATAATTTTTCCAATCCCAAACCCTAATTATTCTTCTCACAATCTCAAATTATCAAATACACAAATTAACAAATAACACAAACCCTAATTATTCCACAACTCCAAACCCTAATTATTCAATCCCAAATTATCAAATTTACAAATGAACGAATTATCAAATTCATACCTAGGGTTTGAGAAAGGGAGGAAGATGACAGTGATCAGAGTGATGGCGCAGAAAAGGCGATGGGTACTGCAGCGGCAGCGACAACGGCGACGGTGAGGTTGGGGGCACGGTGATCAGGGGCTAGGGTTTGTTAGAGAAGTGGGGGTGTTGGGTTCGTGAGAGAGAGGGGGAGAGAGACAGAGAGAGAGTGGGCGAGGGAGAATGGAAAAAAAAATACCACGGCGTTGAGGACTGGAGGTTGACGACGGGGAGGGGGAGAGGGGGGTGTTGGGATCGTGAGAGAGAGCCGGGGGAGAGAGATAGAGAGAGAGTGGGAGAGAATTAAAAAAAAAAATTGGGATTGGAAAGCCAGTAGATAATTACGCCTATACCCGGCGCTTTCTTAAGAAACGCCGGGGTACATAATTAGACCCCGGCGTTTTATATGAAACGCCGGGGTAGAAAATTCTTTTTTATTTACTTTCCAAAAAATTATAATCTACCCCGGCGCTTTCAGAAAGCGCCGGGGTAAAAATGCCGGTGAAGACTTCATTTGTTGTAGTGTGTTGGAATTCAGGGTTTAAAACCCTAACTTATTGGGTCTGTTTGTGGGTTTGAGGAGGGTTCGGGTTTGAATATGTGCAAGGTGTAGGTTCAGTTGGATTTTTGGTTTCGGGAATGAGTTTGTTCAGGTCGTGCCTGGGCCTGGTTAGATGTGAGTGATTGTCTGCATGTTGGCTTGGATGAAGGAGATTGTGGGTATAGTCCATAGGAAGGCTCGGGTGGCCATTGATGTGTTAAGGTTTTATTTTATTTTTATTTTTATTTTTTTAGTTGAATTAAATTGAGTCAATTTGTATATGGGTTTGTGTATGTTTGTTTTGATTTCGGGTCTAGTTGAGATAGGGGCACGGATTTGTTGAGAATTCTTTTAAATAGAGTTCTAATTAAACTCAGATTTTGAGATTTATTTAGTTAAGATTTTAGATTGGATTAATTTCACTTTTTAGATTGATTAGTTTCATAATTTTAGATTAGATTAATTTCATATTTTAATATGATTATTCAGATTTAAGATTTGGAGTTCTAAATAAATAGGGTAGATTTGAGTTAAGTTGTAGACTGATTTATTTTGATATAAAACTAGTTAATTAACCTAGATCGCTTTCCATTAATGTTAATAGTTGAATCAAAACAGACATGGTAATAATATTCACTAAATTTTGAGTAAAGAGAACCAGTATTAAATCATGAATGTTTTAATTATTCAACTTAGATCTAATTGTAGTATAGTTTGCTTTCTAATTTTGATAGTTGATGAGTAGACCTAGATTTGAGTAGAGACTGAATAATTTAATCGAATTAAAACTAGTTGTAGATTAGGTCATTTAATTCTAATAATTGATAGACATGAGTTGATTATTGAGTAAGTAAGATCGAATAATGGAACCTATTATTAATTGGAAATAAATTGAAATTAGAGATGAGATTAATTGGGTGTCGGATCAAGATTTAAATGAGAATTGCTAGTTGTGTAATAAATAAAAGACAGACTAGATATGCGAATAAATCTACTTATGATCACATTGACCAGTTAGGGTTGTCATAGAAAACCCTAGAATGTGAATCGATGTGATGTCCTAGTTGTGTGGATTTCTAGAGGCTGAGCAAGACCCAAGATACCGATAAGTTGTGATTATTAGAATGTGGGAATTAGCCAGGTTGGGCTAGTATTCCCAGTGTGGTTGATTTAAGACCAGTAGTGTAATGCCGCGAGCTCAGCTCAGCTGCGCACGCAGCCACGCGTGCGCGCATACGCGAAAAATAATTCCTAACAACGGCCTACCACAAGCATGCCTCACCAAAAGGTGCCATGGCTATTTGGTAACCTATGGAACGTTGGCTAGTTATTTAAACTACTTATTTCTTATTCAAATTAATGATGTGTAATATTTCTTATTCCTACAACACACAATCACACCTACATACACACACACACACACACACGTGCATCATGCACACCATAAGCATTCGGGCTCACACAAGGCCATTACAACCAGCCAACTTGTAACACCTCGTAAAATAAAATGATTTATTTTGTATTATTAAATAATATTAAATTGGTGAAGTTGACTATTTTGACTGTTTTCTTGAAATTGCAATTTTGCACGTGCAACACGTGCAAAGTTAGAAAATTTTGAATTCTTAAAATTTTATTGGCAATAATTAATCTCCCACATTCAAGTATGATATATTTTGTTTTTCATATTTATTTGAATAAAGAAACTCGTCTTTGGACTTTATGTTGGTATAATTGATTTTGATGAAAGAATTGCATTTCCGGCTGTAAAGCGTTAAAAATTAAATCAAAAGTATTTACTATTAATAATATACTGTTTTTAATTAATAATTAATTTTTATGGTTAATTAGGCTACTTTATGGAATTGTTGATTTGCACGTGCAAAACACGTGCACATTATCTTTGGAGTGCAAATTCAGAAATTTTATGTTGGAAAATTATTTCTTTACTTATGATTAATAAATTTTACTTTTCTGGAATGTTTTGAGGAAGAAAAACCATAGTTGCAAATATTTTGAAAGATATGGGCTTTTATGTAAAAGAGCAGATTGGATCTCAAACAAATAATAAAAATTCTTCTTTGTTGCTTTTTGGGCTGGACAAGATCAGTTTTAAAGAAAAAAATTATTTAAAATTATTTAGAGTTGATTAGGTAAAGATTTAAACACATATGGTATTTTTGCAAATATGAAATTTAAGTTGGACTTTGTGTAAAAAAAATTCTTGGAAAGTAAAAATTCAGATTTTTAATTTGGAAAATCTAACTCTTATTTGTAGATAATAATTCTAATTTTTCTGGATTTTTATAAATATTTTATGGCCTATTTGCAAATATTACAAAGTGAAGGACTTTTGTGTAAAATTGTCACTTGGAGTAAAAAAACTCTAGAATTTTCTTAAAATTTTGGGCTGCATGTGGGCTGGTCAGATCTGGGTGTGAAGGGATTAAATTATTTTATTTTAAATTAATATGAATAACTAAAAAATTTAAGGGATCCATATATGTAAATAAATAATCTTATTGGGGGAGGTAGATTTGTAAACTTTTATGAAACCCTAGGGCCAATCTCGGACTATAATAAAGTCAGCAGCCGGCCACCCTCCTTGTGCACTCAAAAATATATCTCTCTCTCTCATTATTTTCTTGGAGTTAAAGCTTGGATCTTGGACTTTTGCAAGGAGAAGACTTTTCTTTATTTCTATTATTATTCTTCAAGTTGATCTTCTTTGAGGTGAGTGATACTTCTAGTCTTTTGATGTGTTTTACTTAAAGTATCATGATGAATGAACTTATCGATGTTTACATGAAATAAAGATGCAATCTTTATGAGAAATGATCATGTTTTATTAATTTTGATGTTAAATATTGATGATGGATGAAAAATCTAACTTGGTATCTATTGGTTTAATTATAGTTACTAAAGACACGTAGAAATAATTAGAACTTGCTCCATGCCCTTAAATTCATACTTGATTGATTATAAAGTTGAGATCTTTCCATGTTATTGTTTGTTTTTAATCATCAAAAATTGAAACTAAACATTAGTGTTTGAATAATTGTTGTATGGATCAAAAGTAATTTATTTTGAAGTGGCTTATGCATAAAGGATTAATATATTTGCTTAGAGAAATAAATCTAAAGAGAATATATATGATTGAATATCTTAAATCATGGTGTATGATTCAAGAAACATGTTTTGGATGATTAAAAGATGAGATTTTATAGACAATGAACATCAACCCTTTAACCTAATTTGTTGAACATCAACCCTTTAAACTAATTTATTTGAGCCCAGATTTTTATGGATGATTCCTTGATATGTGCTCGATTTAAGTGAATTTATCCAGAATTAATATTTATTTTAGAGTGTACTATTTTGAGTAACAAAATCGTATAATTTTTGAATTTTGTAAAAATCTATATTTCATGGATGAAATGTGCTTCCATATATATAAACGAGTTCTCATGGCTATATTGGTTGATTAAAAGGAATGTGCTTAATGAAGAGTAGTTTGTATAATTAAACCAAGTTAAGTTTTGATTTGAGGATTGGGGTTATGATGTGAACCTTAGAAAAATTGTTGATGATATGTGGAGTTATAAGACTCTAGAGGTTTGAGTGGGACCCTAGCATGCCGGCAAGTGAGATTTAGTGGAATTTTGGCCAGTGGGGCTTTGTGGTTGATTTTGTAAAAGTTAGTCAGGTAGGGTACACCAACTCTAGGAGAGATTGTGACTTAACTAATAACAATAATAAACCTAAGGACAGACCTAGTTGGAGTTGTGATCAAACTTGAGCAAATGTGAGTGGGAGGCTCTATATATAGTCGGGCGGATGTATTCCGGGACTATAGTTATAGTTAGGCAGATGTATTCTGGGACAACTTGTCATGCGGAGGAGACATGTCTCAATTATTTCCAGGGCTATGAATGATCGGGCAGATGTACTCCAGGATCATGAATAGTCAGATGGAAGGGAGACGGACCTCCGGTATTCCAGGTTAGAGCGATGCTTACGGGATGTTTGCGCGATAAGGGTTCTGTATGGTCGGGCGGATGGATTCTGGAATGGAGCCAATATTTGCGAAATGTCTAAATCTTGTCTTTTGTCACTATTATTAGATTGCATAACGAGGGATTAAGACCTATAAAGAGGACAACGATAAGGGCTTGCATCGGACCTATGTATTGTGGGATGCATAGAATCTGACAAGTATGCATTAGAAATCAGCGTATGCATTTGTGTTTTCTTGACATGGTTTCATGTTTGTTTGTTTTCTGTTTTCTTATACCTGACACTTAGTGTAGTTTCACTTGATGATTTATGTCTCATTTATTATTATTTCATGTTCCATCGGTATTTACTGTGTTAATATGTTTCATTTGTTGGCTCATGATTTTATTCTTTATGTTTCTATTTAAATTTGTATTCCCTTTGAATATCAATCACACCATTATGGCTGACCACTGTAGTTTTTGGGGTTAGGGTTATCTCTAGCCTCATGTTATACAGGTAGGTACCATTAGCACGGAGTTGGGAGCATGTGGTAGATTAGTAAATGTTTATGCATATCTTGTAAACGGATTGACTGTAAAGAGAAAATTGTAATTCAAAGTGTTTAAATTCCGTTGTGCTTTGTAAAAAAGTTGATGAAATAAAAAGTTTTCATCTTCCCTATGTTTGGTTTCTATGTTTAAAATTGCAATTGAAGTAGGTGCTGGGAATTGTGCCACTTATTTCTAATTTTATTTATTGAAAATTCGGGGTGCTATAAATTTGTATCAAAGCAAGCTTCAATAGTAATGTTAAACATGGTAGATGGCATGAACCTAGGTGTGGACACTAGAGTGTGAGTATTAAACATGAAGCTAAAACAAATGAAATGGTTGGTGTGAATGTGATTTTTGTTGTGGTGCTCAAATATTTTCACGTGTTTTACAGTATTCAGTGAAATGGCCGGACCCAGGACCAGGATTGGTGGGAATGGTAATGGGGCTGAAGGTTCCCACGGGGCCAGACTTGATATGGGGACAGAGATTGTCAGGGTGTATCAGACTCTGAATGCATTTAAGGTAGCTAGTGCGACTTGGAATCAGGGATTATGGCATGTACCTATTAATGCAGATCCTATCAGGCAAGTGGAATCTTTCAAGCGGATGAAGCCGCCAAAGTTTGAAGGGCAGGTTGACCCAAATGTAGCAGATGATTGGATTAGGCAAATGGAAACCGTCTTCGAAGTTTTAGAAGCCCCAACAGCTAGCAAGGTGAAGTTGGCCACCATCCAATTAGAGAAAGGCGCAGGAGTTCGGTGGCAGTCTGTGAAGAGAACTTTTGGTGAAGGACCGGTGACTTGGGAGGCATTTTTGGAGGAATTCAGGGATCATTATTTTCCCATGGACATTCAGGAGAAGAAGGCCATGGAGTTCATGAATCTGCAACAAGGAAATTTGTCGGTGAGGGAGTATGAGACTAAATTTGCCCAACTATCAGGGTACGCTCCTGAATTGATCGTAGATGAGGCGAGGAAGGCCAGAAAGTTTGATTAGGGCTTAAGGCCAAGTTTGAGGTCCCGCATGATACCATTGGGGATTAGGAGGTTTGACAAGCTTGTTCGAAGAGCAGTTATGACCGAATCGGACATGGAACAATTTCAGCAGAAGAAAGAAGCATGGAACAAGAACAAAAGGCCAGCAACAGCAAGTCACGATGAAAAAGAACTCCCAAATAAGAAGGGTAAGCTCGACGGACCACACAATGGAACAACAACGACTAGGAGCATGGGATGCTTCAATTGTGCAGAAGTGGGGCACACAAGGGCAGTATGTCCAAAGCCGCTAGGAGTCAAGACCTGCTATAAGTGTGGAAAGGAAGGACATATTCGACCATATTGTCCACAGCTGAAACAAGGAAGTGCTAGCAGAGACCAATCAGGGAAGAAAGGGGAGCATTACCGGCAAGGGCGAGTACTTGCATTGACGAAGGGAGACGCAAAGAATTCTCACGATGTCGGCACCGGTATGCAACAATTTGAGTAAAAGTTGAAGTTGTTTAATAAACTCTGTAAGAAAATAAGTTGTATGAATTGAATGATGTAGAAGGATTTCTATTAATAGATAGAATAAAGGACAAGATTTTAGTTGTTACTAGATCTTCGCATATTTTTTTGTGTCTCTCTATTTTTGATGAGGAAGAGCTAGAAGTGTTAGTTGATGTTGTGATCACTGGTTTAGATCGAATGAGGAGTGATTATTCGGAACTGTTTGTGTAAGTTTTGTGTTTTTTCCATGCCAGTAGTAATTGTGAGGACAGAACTATTCGAAGGGGGGTGATGTAAGACCCCACAAAATAAAATAGTTTATTTTGCATTATTAAATAATATTAAATTGGTAAAGTTGACTATTTTGACTGTTTTATTGAAATTGCAATTTTGCACGTGCAACACGTGCAAAGTTAGAAAATTTTGAATTCTTAAAATTTTATTGGCAATAATTAATCTCCCACATTCAAGTATGATATATTTTATTTTTCAGATTTATTTGATTAAAGAAACTCATCTTTGGACTTTATGTTGGTATAATTGATTTTGAAGAAAGAATTGCATTTCCAGCTGTGAAGAGTTAAAAATTAAATCAAAAGTATTTACTATTAATGATATATTATTTTGAATTAATAATTAATTTCAAATTAATTTTCATGGTTAATTAGGCTACTTTATGGAATTGTCAATTTGCACGTGCAAAACACGTGCACATATCTTTGGAGTGCAAATTCAGAAATCTTATGTTGGAAATTATTTCTTTACTTATAAATAATAAATTTTATTTTTCTAGAACTTTTTGAGGAAGAAAACCATAGTTGCAAATATTTTGAAAGAGAGAGGCTTTTATGTAAAAAAGCAGATTGGATCTCAAACAAATGATGAAAATTCGTCTTTGCTGTTTTTTGGGCTGGCCAAGATCCGTGTTAAAGATAAAATTTATTTAAAATTACTTAGAGTTGATTAGGTAAAGATTTAAACAAATATGGTATTTTTGCAAATATGGAATTTAAGTTGGACTTTGTGCAAATATTTTTCTTGGAAAGTAAAAAATTCAAAAATTTTATTTGGAAAATCTAATCCTTATTTGTAGATAATAATTCTAATTTTTCCGGATTTTTACGAATATTTTATGGCATATTTATAAATATTACAAAGTGAAGGACTTTTGTGTAAAATTGCCATTTGGAGTTTTCTTGAAATTTCAGGCTGCATGTGGGCTGGTCAGATCTGGGCGTGAAGGGATTAAATTATTTTATTTTAAATTAATATGAATAACTAAAAATTGTAAGGGATCCATATATGTAAATAAATAATCTTATTTGGGGGGGGGGGGGGGGGGGGTAGATTTGTAAACTTTTGTGAAACCCTAGGGATAATCCCGGACTATAATAAGGTCAGAAGTCGGCCACCCTCCTTGTGCACTCAAAAAAATCTCTCTCATTATTTTCTTGGAGTTAAAGCTTGGATCTTGGACTTTTGCATGAAGAAGATTTTTCTTTATTTCTATTATTATTCTTCAAGTTGATCTTCTTTGAGGTGAATGATACTTCTAGTCTTTTGATGTGTTTTACTTAAAGTATCATGATGAATGAACTTATAGATGTTTACATGAACTAAAGATGCAATCTTTATGAGAGATGATCATGTTTTATTAATTTTGATATTAAATATTGATGATGGATGAAAAATCTAACTTGGTATCTATGGATTTAATTGTAGTTAATAAAGATATATAGAAATAATTAGAACTTGATTGATTATAAAATTGAGATCATTCCATCTTATTGTTTGTTTTTAACCGTCAAAAATTGAATCTAAACATTAGTGTTTAAATAATTGTTGTATAGATCAAAAGTAATTTATTTTGAAGTGGCTTATGCATAAAGGATTAATATTTTTGCTTAAAGAAATAAATCTAATGAGAATATATATGATTGTAGATCTTAAATCATGGTGTATGATTCAAGAAACATGTTTTGGATGATTAAAAGATGAGATTTTATAGACATTGTATGGTCTGGACTGTCATCTGTTTCAGTTTGGAACGAGATTTCGACCTAGTTGTTGATGGAATTATCAAAAAATTATAAAATAGAAATTGTAGCTAACTGTGTCTAGTTTCCAGAACATCTAATGGATCCTCAATAAGACCTATAGATTGTAAGATATGAAATCTCTACCATGTACTGTCGTAGTTTCAGATTTTTAAAATGATGGTTAGTTTTCAGAATTTATCGAAAATAAACCCTCTAAACTAATTTGTTTGATTCCAGATTTTTATGGTGAATTCCTCGTTCTATGCTGCATTTAATTTGATTTTTCCATAATTTAATATTGATCTTTGAATGTACTGTTTTGATGAATGAAATCATGTAATTTTTATATTTTAGATAAAAGATGGTTTCAGAATTTATTGAATATGAAAGCTTTAATCTAATTTATTTGATTCCAAATTTTTATGGTATATTTCTCGCTGTGTAATGAATTTAATTTGATTTTTTCAGAATTTAATATTGATTTTTGAATGTACTGCTTTGAGGAACAAAGTCATGAAACTTTTAGATCTTTGGATGAAAGATAGTTTTCAGAATTTATTGAACATCAACCCTTTAAACTAATTTATTTGAACCCAGATTTTTATGGTTGATTCCTTGACATGTGCTGGATTTATGTGAATTAGTTTAGAATTTAATATTGATTTTAGAGTGTACTGTTTTGAGTAATGAAATCGTATAATTTTTGGATTTTGTAAAAATCTATATTTCTTGGATGAAATGTGTTCCCATACATATAAACGAGTTCTCATGGCAATATTGGTTGATTAAACGAGTTCTCATGGCAATATTGGTTGATTAAAAGGAATGTGATTAATGAAGAGTAGTTTGTATAATTAAACCATGTCGAGTTTTGATTTGTGGACTGGGGTTATGATGTGAACCCTAGAAAGATTGTTGATGATATGTGGAGGTTATAAGACTCTAGAGGTTGAGTGGGACCCTAGCATGCCGGCAAGTGAGATTTTGTGGAATTTTGGCCAGTGGGCCTTTTATGGTTGATTTTGTAAAAGTTAGGTCCGGTAGGGTACACCAACTTTAGGGGAGATTATGACTTAACTAATAACAATAATAAACCTAAGGACATGCACTAGTTGGAGTTGTGATGAAACTTGTAATCCCTATTTCCGCAAATACGTATTTCCTCAGTATTGTTCCGTATTTTGATATTTATAGATTCGTTATTTGTTAAATGCGTTTTCAATTTATTGTTAAAGCTTTTCTTAAACAATAATTATAACTATTTTGAATAAACTTTGCTTCCATTTTTACTTAATCAACTATTTGCATTTTAACCCTCAGAAATATTATTATTGTTTCAACTATTTCAATGAATTCCTATTTTTTATATATTGATATTATTATTCTAACGATTGCTATTATTATTGATAGTCTTTTTATTCTTATTGATTGATATTACTAGTATTATTATTTTATTGGCATGGTTATTTTAGTGTTAATATGATCATCTTATTATTATAACTGATTGTTAAAACAAATCAATCCCTTTTTATTTGATATTGGTGTTTTAATTTGTCTCAAATAATTTATGTAACACAAATTATATTGTATTCGGATTTATATTGATCAATTGTATGGTATACAACATATTTTATCTTATTGGATTTATACCCAATACCCAATATCCTACTTTCCCCTATATAAATACTAATCTTCTATCATTAACCCTAATCCTATTTCCTAACCCTAACTTACAGCCGTCATTAACCTTAATCCCTTTTAATCCCCCCATTACTGTTCATCTACCACTCCCGCTCTCTCTCTGTTTCCACCACAAACCCACTCCTCTGATCGCCCCTTCACCGTCGCCATTCCCTCACCTCTGCACCTTGTCACCATCAACCCCCCTGCCATCGTCCCCGTCCTCGCCAAGAGTCCACCAAAACCCATTAATCCACAGAAACCATTTACCCATCCACCTCGTCGCCACCGTGGTCCCCTCGTCAACCTCGCCCCTCCGTGCACCCGCACAACCTCCGGAGAACCCCCCATCGTTCCCATCGTCGCCGACCAAGCTAAGCTCCATTGTCCATCTTCGTCTCCCCTATTTTCAGAAGCAAAAGCAGAGTTCGCTTTGCCATTAAAGCCATCGCCGCTGCGTTGCTTCCCGACCAGCCACTACCGCCTCGCCGTAGTCACCGCAGTGCCGTGCTGTGCCGTCACCGCCAAAGTCCCACGCTCGCCATCTCTCTCTCCCTTTCGGAGGTTGAAGAAGAAGGAGACGTTAGGTGATTGGTTGGTTTTGCCGTTCTGTATTTTGGCACACCGGATCCGAAGTGCTGTTTGGTGTTCGGCAGAAGCGGAGTGGTTGGTTCGCGTGTTTGCTGTTCTGTTGGAGTGATCTGGGTCTGGCGTTTGCTATTTTGGGCCGATCCAGTGTGGGGATTGTTGCTGTTTTACTGGTTTGGTTCGCACGTGGTTTTGGATCGTCGCCTGGGATTCCTATCCCGTTATTCTGAATTATCCAAATCAACCAAGTAACAGGCAAGTCTCTTCTAGAACCCTTTTATTGTTTGTGTCCAAGATTAATTGATCTCATGCTAGTAGATCCGCCCATTTTGTTATCAAAAATCTGCTTTTGACAATTCCGTTAAGATTATCGAGGGTTTGCACGAGCTAACCCGACATACTCTTAACATCATGCTATCTCTTTGATCTTAAAACCAGTCCCCAATGTTTCATACATATGCACAATTAAATAACTAGATTTATACTTAGAACTGCTTGATGAAATGGACATGTTAAATTGAATGTACTGGATTGGTTTTAATTGATGAATTGACACCATGACTGTGATAAATGTACCTTGAACCTTAGAAATTGCATGTTGACACATAGGATTCACTTTATTACAAATTTGCATGATATATGTGGTCATATGATTTATTTATTTGCCTTATCATGTTAAGACAATTTCTGGACTGTTGTATATTTCAATTTGAATTAGATTTTTAACCATGCTAATGACATAATTTGAAAGAACTTACTAATTATAAAATATAGCCCTTGATGTCTAGATAATTTTTCCCTAGTCTGGATTTAAATTCCAATTTATTATCTGTTAGATATCATCACTTTACTGCAACTATGTTAGTAATTTCAGACTCAGAATCTCACGCGTATTTGCTGTTCTATATTTTATTTGACCCTGCTAATAGTACAAGAAAATTCTGAATTAAGTTAGGCTGGACCTAGACATGTATAGGTATCACCCAGAATTTTTATAGATTTTATTAATGAGTTCTCTGACCTGAAATAAATAGTTGAACACAACCTACTGCATGCTGCCTGAACATAAAACCTGATTAGAATAGAGTTTTCACCTTAGTACCTATACCTTTTATATACCTTAATTATACTCGCTGGAACCGTGTGAAAGTCTACTTTCCAAATCTTCCGGCGGATTCAGATTTTCTATTTTGTAGTGACGGTAATCAGCATTTTAGTACAGCAAGGTCATGCTGTCCTGATTTGGTGATTGGTGTGTAAATGACCTGTTTGCTTCATGATTTGTCTGTAATGTTTAGAATTAGTCACACATAGTAATGAACAACATTGACACCTTTCTGTATGTTCACATAGGATGAAAATAAACTAATAAAAAGCTGGGTATCATGGGTAGACTTGCTAGTGAATGATCGGAAACTGTACTCGGTCGGGCCCTACTGCCTGACCTGTACTGTCCTGTCCTGTACTGATGGCCATAATTACTGCCTGACCTGAACATGAAACACTGCCTGATAATTACTATCCCTGAACATGAAATACCGATTACTAGGCCGAGTACACGAACCGAGAATTCACCATCAGTCTAAAACATTCACTATATGCTTGCGCCGAACCTGTGGAATGGGACACAGTAGTACGTGCACTAGATAGGCTAATAAAATATTAATAACCTGCATTTCCTGCTTGATCCTGACATCACACATTACTTGTTTGATTTACTGTAGACCCTTGATATTTTGCCTATCTTTGCTTTGTTCTTTGACTTTGACCCTGTCCCTTTTCTTTGATATACATGTTTTTCTTTATCCTCTGTTTTCTCTACTTGTTGCCCATAACTTGCACTAAGGGCACTCGTTTTCTTCTTTTTAGATCCAGTGTTAACAGGTACCGAAGGAGCAGTACAAGAAGGACTTGGTGAGCAAACTCTTTGAAGATTGGAGCTGGACTTTAGACTGCTTAGCTATCTTTTGTTATTTGCTTATTGTACTTCTTTTTATCATACTTAGTATTTTCGGGCTTTATGACCCGAATTTTGTTTTATCCCAGATGTTGGATTATCATTTAGTGAATTTATTTCATGATTATCTTTTAGTTTATTCATTATTTATGTGATTATATTCTTTGCTTGCGTGATTGTTTCTCTTGTATATTATTGAGTTAGACTGGTACAGCTTATGGATGATGTATAATCATTCGCTGGGCCTTCGTTATGTGCTTGCATTCCTGTATTTTGGGAAGCGGGGCGTGACAAAACTTGAGCAAATGTGAGTGGGAGGCTCTATATATAATTGGGCGGATGTATTCCGGGACTATAGTTATAGTTGGGCAGATGTATTCCGGGACTGTTTGTCATGCAGAGGGGACACGTCTCAATTATTTCTGGGGCTATGAATGATCGGGCGGAAGTACTTCGGGATTATGAATAGTCGAGCGGAAGGGAGACGGATCTCCAGTATTCCGTGCTAGAGCGACACTTACGGGATGTTTGCGCGATGAGGGTTCTGTATGGTCAGGTGGATGGATTCGGGGACTAGAGCCTATATTTGCGGAATGTAGAAATCTTATCTTTTGTCACTATTACAGGATTGCATAGCGAGGAATTAAACCCTATACAGAGATGTAATATCCCAGATTTTTAAATAATGTTTTTAAGATTAATAAATGGATTAAAACGATTTTTGGTGATTTGATAAATATTTTTTCTGAAATTTATCTTTTTTCACGTGCAAAATACGTGCAAATATCTACTTGGGGAGTTCAAAATTAGAAATTATTTTGGGGGAAACCTATTATTTATTAGTAAGTATTATTTGTGAATTTTCTGGATTTTTCTGACATTTGTTTAACCTATTTGCAAATATTACAAAAAGAGGGACTTTTGTGCAAAATTACAACCTGGAGTGAAAACTCCAGATTTTTGGATTTTTAGGCTGAGCATGATGCCTAGCCAACTTAGAGGTAAATGTTTTACTTTTTTTCTGATAGATTTGGGTTATTTCGCAAATCTTTTAAAGAAGGGTCTTTTTGCAAAATTGGCACTTTGAGGCCAAACTTACAAAATTATTTTCTGGGTTCTTAAAACTGTGTCGGCCAATGTTAGGGTGGTTGTTCTTGTTTTAAACCTCAGTTAAGATGATTTTATCTAATTTTCAAGTATAAGGATTTATATATCTAAAGATATATTTAAAAGAGATATTTTGTAAATCTATTCACAAACCCTAGATACCCTGATTTCCGGCCTATTAAAGGTGAGGTGCAGCCACCTCTTTGCTGCACAACACAAAAGGATTTCTTTATTATTATTTTTTTGGAGTTCCGAAGCGAGGATCTTGGTTTTTTGGCGAAAGGAAGGATTTTCTTATTCTCTTTATTATCTTTGGTTGATTTTTCAAAAAAGGCGAGTGACATATAATTGTTTTCTTATTGTTCTAAGCATGTTGTATGTGATAATTTGTCTATTAGAAAGCGTGTTAGGGATTGTATGTTGACACAATGAACTATGGATGGATGGATGAGTTAAAAATTGATTCTTTCATGGGAACTATTCTATTGGTGATTGAAATTACACATAAATGACTTGAGCTTGTTGAAGAACCTAATAGAAATCATGAGTATGTTGTTTTCTTTCATATAGTTGCTGATTTGAACATGTATATTGAGTTGTGTGATGATTATTGCAAAAAGTAAACAAAAATCTATGCTTACTGTGTGTGTATTTATATATGTACTGTTTGATATTTTGATGAGGTATAACTTGATCATGTACATCTGGTGTTCACATATATTCATGGGTAACTGTTGAAATCAGTTGGGGGCATGTCTGTAACAAGTTGTAAGACGATTTTGGATAAAAAGAATAGAGTTTTGAAGTACTGAAAAAGGGGTAATTTTCGGGTCTGATGCAAGTTCAGCCGAAATTGAAATTTTGTGGTTTTGTGAAGCTTCAATTGGATTTTGAATTGTTTCACACTGAGTTGAATTGGGACTTTATACTTCAACTGATACAAATATGCACAAAGACCCACTTAAATGTATACTATTCTACTATTTGACGAATTTTGTGATTTTTGAAATTTTCAGTTGAATCTTGATTTGTTTTAATACTGAGATGGTCTTGAACAATATATTACCAATATACGATGTTATTTTGATGCATAACTAATGCTTGAAACTCTCATATGAACATATATATATATATATATATATACATTGCCGATTTTGAATATTTTAATAAAAATTTACTCTTTTATGATCTTGATGTGATTTTTATTCAGTTTATAACCTCCTATATGTTGCACAAGTCATATTAAATCATCTCAGGAACTTGGTTTTCCAAATTTATGATTTTGCAAGGGTTTATTAAAGTATCAGTAAAAACATGCACGAAATTTAAAGTTGCAGGATTTTGGACATGATAGTCGACCGAATTAAAAGTGGCAGTTGACTGGTAATTCATGAGTTTCTGGATTTCGGCTTGACAGTCGACCGCCGTCAATTTGCACTATTCTGACAATCGACTGTCAGTGCTTGGCTGATGGTTTCTTTTGTGAGCTTTTCTGATTGTTTTCTTTAACGATTGATTTTTCGATATTATGGATTATCAATCTGCTATTTTAGATGATGTTTTAACTACAGATTTAAGTATTTTACAGACAATTATATTTTGTTTATAATAGGATTTAAAGAAATTGATACATATATGATTTTTATAGAAATTGATGTTCGGTGATTTTTCTACAACTTCAAAATATGATTCTCAGTTATTTAATGGATTGAATATCATACTTCACTTCTAGAAATTTTTGAGTATATCGATTAAGTTGGGTTTGGTCGATTAAAGATGTCTTCACTTTTATAAATGTTTGATGATGAAATTAAGAGTTTTATTGAAAGTTTTGGTATTGATGCTCTTTTGTGAGTCTCTAGGAGTTGAGTGGGATTCTTGTGAACCGGCAAATGAGATTTTGTGAACTTTTATCAGTTAGGTCTTTGGGTTGTTTTGTGGAATTAAGTCCGACAGGATACACTAAGTCTAGAGAGGACGATAAATTGTGTTTTAATGATAATCAACTTAAGGATAGGCACTAGTGGAGAGGTGATGGAACTTGGGAAACATAAGTAAATGCTCTTGGGGTTTTTAGTCCAACGAATGCGTTCCAGGACAGGCACTAGAGGACATTTGTATGTTCGCGTGTGAAGGGTCTGCAGGCCTATTCACGAAGCATGCAGGGTGCATTCGCATGTTGAGGGTCGGCGGGCCTATTCACGAAATGTACCTTGTGTATCTGCACGTCGAGGCCCTCGCAAGCCTATTCGTAGGGTACACGGCAGGGAGGTGATTCTCCGGTTTTTAAGCTATTCTTACATGATGCTTGCGCGTCGAGGATTGTGATGCTTATTTGCGGAGTATTCTGGATCTTGTTTCCACCACCGTAGTAGGATTAGTTACATAACGGGGGATCTAACCCTATAAAGTGGAGAACGTTAAGGGCTTGCACCGGACCTATGTAGTATGGAATGCATAGAATTCGACAAGTGTGCATTAGAGAGTCAGCATATAGCATTATGTTTTCTTGACTTGGTTTTATGTGTGTTGTTTTCTGTTTTTCCTACCCTTAACACTTAGTCTAGTTTCACTCAATGTTTTCGTGTTTTATTTATTGCTATTTCATATTCCTTTCATTAATATGTGGCTATGTGTTGATCATGACTTTATTCTTCATGTTTTATTTATATTGTATTTCTTTTGATGTCACTCACACCGTTATTGCTGACCCCTGTAGTTTTGGGGGTTAGGGTTATCTCCAGCCTCATGTTTTACAGGTAGTATTGGAATTTGGATGCATGTGGTAGATTGATGTTATGGCTTACGTAAATTGTAAAAGATTATGTTTTAAAATAAAAAAAATTGTAATTCAATGTGTTTATTTTTCCGTTGTGTTTTGTAATGAATTGATTTAATGAAAGTTGAAAATTTATCTGTAATTTGGCTATGTTTACTATTACATTGAGGTTGATGTTGGGAATTATACCACGTATTTATGAGATATTATATTGGAAATTCGGGGCGCTACATAGATTGGTATCAGAGCATGCTTCAATAGTAATAATAAACATGGTATAAAAATAAACCTAGGTGTGGACATTAGAGCGTGAGTAACTAGGCATAGACATTAGAGTGTGAGTATCACATAGAGTTAAAACATGATGTTTTGGCTTGGGGTATGACTGAGGTTTTGCCATGGGGTATGGATATGAATATGAATTGTGTTGTGACGCTCTAACTTTACCCTCATTTTGTAGTATTCAGTATAATGGCAGGACCCAGGACCAGGAATCGTGGTAATGGTAATGGGGCTGAAGGTTCCCATGGGGCAGGACTTGATCTTTAGACTAAGATTGCCAGGGTGTATCATACCTTGAACACATTCATGGCAGCTAACATGACACAGAATCACAATCAGATTCAAAATCAATGGGCTGGACCAGTGTTTGTTAACGCTGATCTGATTAAGCAGGTTGAGTCCTTCAAGCGGATGAAGCCGCCTATGTTTGAGGGGCAGTCTGATCCAAATGAGGCTGATGATTGGATTAGACAGATGGAGATGATCTTCGAAGTTCTGGAAACTCCAGCAGTCAATAAGGTGAAATTGGCTATGATGCAGTTAGAGAAAGATGCTGGCATTTGGTGGTAGTCAGTGAAGAGGACTTTTGGGGATCAGCAAGTAACTTGGGAGGCTTTTCTGGAGGAGTTCATTTATTTCCTCTGGACATTCAGGGATCATTCCGTTGCCTTCTTTTCTGGACATTCCGTTGCCTTCTTTTCTGGTGGGTTTTTAGTGGTATCAGAGCCCAGGTTTTGGATAATATATCATTCAAACGTAACTGGCTTTGTGAAGGTTTGGCTTTGATTGATATATTAGTCGAGTTTGGCTCTATTCGGGTTAACTCAGTAATTTGCACACCATGATAATCACATGAATACTTGTATAATAACCAACATATAATCTGGGTATTGACTATCTTTGATCGTGTTTCAGGCTATGGCTCGTGGGAATTCAGCAGATGATGGATCTTCAGTAGGAGCACAATGAGCTGATGAGAGCCAATTTGGCAGCCAATGGGAATGTCGCTGGACCTGCACCTGGTGCTCTGCTACCTAGGCCTGGTACAGTAGCAGATTTCATGAGGCTGCACCCGGATAAGTTTTCGAGTACTGAGTGGCCGTTGGAGGCCAAACAATGGCTTATCCGGAAGGCGCAACTACTGGTTGCCGCTCGTGTTGCTGAGGCGGATCGTGTGGATGTGGTTCACATCCAATTGGTGGATCTCGCTCATATCTGGAAGTGGGTTGAATCCGAAAGGATGCCGCGACCCATTGAGTGGGCTACTTTCACATGGCGATGTTCTTTCCCAGTGTCACCAAGGCAGAGATGGAGCGACAGTTTGTTTCCCTAACTCAGGTCAGCTAGATAATGTTCTTAAATGTCATTTGTTGTTACCTACTTCACTTGTAACGGTATTAATTTGAGCATTATCCTAACTCAGGAAAAATGTTCCGTGGACGAGTATGCTGCAGAGTTTACTCGACTTAGTCACTTCGCCCCTTCCCTCGTTGCCACTGATGAGGCTCGGGCTAGTCGATTTTAGTTGGGCTTGAGTTTTTTCCTCCAGGACCGTTTGGCTGCTCTTCGGCTTCGTGCTTATTGCGATGTTCTGGATGCGGCTAGGATCCAAGAGCAGACTCTCACCAGGTCTAGTGTTCCTCAGAGGACTATTTCGCACCCTGTTGCAGCTCGACCTTCCGGAGGACCTATTCGAAGGCCAGTTCTGCCCCCTCCCATGAGAGCACAGCCGTACGCACCCGTTGTCCCGAGGAATATTGAGACTTGTGGCTACTACCATAAGACTGTGCATTCACAGCGAGACTGCAGGATGGCCAACCGAATGTGTTTAGTGTGTGGGAGCAGTGAGCATATTGTTTGTGACTGTCTGGGGAACAGAGCTCCTGCGCCGGTTGCTGGTGCTGTTCAGCTAGGAGCACCGACGCGTGGTCAAGGTAGGCCACCTCTTCTCCCGCAGAGGCAAGTCTTCGATCAGAGGTATGTGGATCCTAGAGGAGGTCTGGTTGGAGATCATGGTCAGGCTTATAACCTGACAGCCGAGAAAGCAGAAGTTGCTGTTGGAGTGGTTGCAGGTATATCACAGTAGTTGTACTTTCTTTTCTTTCTTTCAGTTTTCTGCATGTTGTTGTTTTTCCCACCTTTGTACAATTATTCATGTATATATCCTGCTAGCACATTATTCTTTGTTTGATCTTCTTTTAGGTGTGATTTTAGTCTTCTCTCTTCCAGCTCATGTGTTGTTTGATTCGGGTGCTACCCACTCTTTCATTTTTTCTCGCTTTGTCGATTAGCATGGTTTGGCTAGTGATGCTATGACCATAGCTTGGGACATCACCATAGGTGGAGGTGTCGTTGTCTGTTCTAGGGTTTGCAAGCAGAGCCAGTTGCTGATTGGTGGTGTAGTGTTCTCGGCTGATTTGATTGTGATTCCCAATTTTGGTTTCGATGTCATTCTGGGCATGGACTTGTTGGGTGTTTTCTGTGTTGTGATTGATTGTCGGGAGAAGAAGGTGACTTTCAGGCTCTCTGGTCAACCAGAGTTTGTTTTCCATGCGGGTGAGACACCGTCAGGGGGTGTCATGAACTCGATGGACCCCAAGGCTATTTCTCTTGTGTCGTTGGGTTCTGATGGGGTTGTCGCACCCTTAGTTGTGCGGGACTTCCTTGATGTGTTTCTTGCGGAATTGCCCAATCTGCTGCCAGTCCGAGATGTGGAGTTCAGCATTGATGTTCACCAGGTACGACCCCTATTTCCAAGAGTGTATCGTATGGCACCGGTTGAATTGGCGGAACTGAAGGTGCAAGTTCAGGAGCTACTTGATAAGGGTTTTGTCAGACCTAGTGTTTCAACTTGGGGAGCCCCAATTCTATTTGTCAGCAAGAAGGATGAGAGCCGCAGGCTTTGCATTGACTATAGAGAGTTGAACAATGTTACTGTCAAGAATCGGTATCCATTGTTGAGTAGGGCTGTAAATCGGACCGGACGGGATCAGATAGTCATATGTTCAAGCTCGGACCGAAATTCTACTCGGAATGGCTTATGTCCGGCTCGGTCCAAGTCGGACAAAATTTTTATAGTCCGAACTCGGTTCGATAAAGCATCGAACCGCTATAATACTCGGACAGACTTATGTTCGGCTCGAGCTCGGTAAAGTATCAAACCTAATAATTTGTTCAGGTTCGGTTCATATAACAATACAGACAGTCCACTGTCGGGCTATTTTTCAAGCCGGACTCGGACGGATGACAGACCGTCCTGTTCATTTTACACCCCCTATTACCGAGGATTGACGATTTGTTTGCCCAACTGGGAGGTGCTTCGATGTTCTCGATGTTGGATCTTCGTTCCCAGTATCATCATGTCAGGGTGAAGTCAGAGGATGTTCCGAAAATGGCTTTCCAAATGAGGTATAGGGCATTACGAGTTATTGGTGATGCCTTTCAAAGTGACTAACGCACCGGCTGTGCTCATGAGTTTGATGAACCGTGTGTTTTTGCCGTTCTTGGATCAGTTTGTCGTGGTCTTCATTGACGACATATTGGTGTACTCGCAGAACAGGGCAGATCATGCCGAGCATCTGAAGGTGGTTCTGCAGACCTTGAGGGAGAACCAGCTGTATGGGAAGCTCAATAAGTGTGAATTCTGGCTAGATCGGGTTGCTTTTCTTGGCCACATTATTTCGGGTGCTGGTGTTTCTGTGGATCCGTCGAAGATTTCTGTGATCAAGGATTGGCCTATTCTGAAGTCTGTTCCTGAGGTGCAGAGTTTCCTTGGTTTGGCTGGTTACTATCAAAAGTTCGTTCAGGATTTCTCCAAAATTGCTGGACCCTTGACCAGTTTGACCAGGAAGGAGCAGAAGTTTGTTTGGGATGAAGCTTGTGATGAAGCTTTCACTGAGTTGAAGCGTCAGTTGACGTCAGCCCCTGTGCTGACTATACCCGACAGTTCGAGTGGTTTTGTAATCCATTGTGATGCTTCGGGGAGAGGTTTGGGAGCAGTGCTGATGCAGCGAGGTAGAGTTTTTGCATATGCATCGTGGTTGTTGAGACCTCATGAGAAGAACTATCCTACGCATGATCTTGAGCTTGCAGCGGTGGTTTTTGCCTTGAAGTTATGGAGGCACTATTTGCTTGGGGATAGAGTTGAGATTTTCACAGATCACAAAAGCCTCAAGTACGTTCACGCAGAAGGAGTTGAATATGAAGCAAAGGAGATGGCTGGAATTGATGGCCGACTTTGGCATCAATTTGCAGTATTACCCGGGCAGAGTAAATTCGGTGCCGGATGCTTTGAGTCAGAGGCCTTCTGCTATGTTCCTCACTCAGCAGAAGGAACTAGTGCAGGACATGAGGATGGAGTTGGATGTGTTGCTTCCCGGATCAGATCGGCAGCTTATGTTGTTGCAGTTGCAGTTTTCCTTAGTAGAGCAGATCAAGGCAGCTCAAGGGAGTGATCGGAAATTGCAGGAGTTTCGGAGTGAGGTAGAAGTTGGTTTGAGATCTAATTTGGTCGTCCATGCTGATGGGTCGCTTCGGTTTGGCTCTAGGTTGTGTGTACCTAGAGGAGAAGTCAGGTGGAAGCTACTCGAGGAAGCTCATCGGGCCCCGTATTCTATTCATCCTGGTAGGTACCAAGATGTACAAGGACTTGAAGCAGCATTTCTGGTGGCATGGTATGAAGCGGGATGTGGCTTGATTCGTTGCCTAGTGCCTAATCTGCTAGCAGGTGAAGGCGGAGCATCAGAGGACCGCATGACTTTTGCAACCCTTTCCTATCCCTGAATGGAAGTGGGAGAATATCACGATGGACTTTGTGACAGTTTTTCCGAGGAGTCCTAAAGGTCATAATGCTATCTGGGTGATAGTGAATCGGCTAACAAAGTGTGCTCACTTCATTCCTTTCCGTGTGGGTCAGTCCACGGAGAGTTTGGATGAGTAGCATGTTCAGGAGATGTTCGTCTGCATGGGGTTCCTGTCAGCATCGTATCGGATAGAGATACGAGATTCAGATCTCAGTTCTGGGAGAGTTTGCAGAAGAGCTTAGGTAATAAGTTGAGCTACAGTACAACATTCCATCCTCAGACGGATGGGCAGTCAGAAAGGATAATTCAGACCCTAGAAGATATGTTGAGATCCTGCGTTCTTCAGTTTGGAGGTTCGTGGGAGGATCATCTTCACTTGGCCGAGTTCTCTTATAATAACAGTTACCAAGCGAGGCTCAAGGCTGCTCCATTCGAAGCATTGTATAGGCGCAAGTGTATATCACCGGTCTGTTGGGATGATATCGGTGAGAGGAAGCTTTTAGGTCCTGAGTTGATCATGAAGACAGTTGATGCCGTGACTCAGAATTATAACCCCCATTTCCGCAATACGTATTTCCTGGGTATTTTTTCGTATTTTGATATTCATAAATTCGTTATTTGTAATCCCCATTTCTGCCAATACGTATTTCCTGGGTATTTTTCCGTATTTTGATATTTATAAATTCATTATTTGTAAAATCCATTTTCAATTTAATGTTAAAGCATTTTGTAAACAATAGTTATAATTATTTTGAATAAACCTTGTCTCTATTTCTACTTGATCAACTATTTTCATTTTAAACTCAAATAAATAAATATTTTTATTACTGTTTGGGCTATTTCAACAAATTTCTATTTTTATATACGGATATTATTCTGACGATTGCTGTTACTATTGTTAGTACTTTTATTCATATTGTCATTATTATTACTAATTGTTATTATTAGTATTATTATTTTTACTTACGTGGTTATTTCTATTCTTATTGTTACTATGATTATTTATTGTTATTATTAATTATTAAAACAAATCAATTCTTATTTAATAATTGTGTTTATAATTGTTTTAAATAAATTATGTGATACAAATTGTATTTTTTTTATGAATCATATTTTATCGGATAGCTTACTCTTTGTATTTGGGTTTATATTAATCCATTATATTCATGTACAACCTATTTTATTTATTGGATTTATAGCCAGATACCCAATATCCCAATATCCTATCTTTTTTCCTATAAAAACCCTAATCCTATTTTATTCAACCTTTAGCCGTCATTAACCCCTAATCCCCCATTACTGTTCCCTAATCCCCCGTTACTGTGCCTCCCTCTCCAAACTCCCGCTCTCTCTCTGTTTTCGCAAACCAACCCATCGCCCCTCTCCTCGTCGCTCTTCCATCCTCCCTCTGACCACCTTCGACCCATCCCCTCGTCAACCTCGTCACCATCAACCCCCGTCATCGTCCCTGTCCTCGCCCAAGAATCCACCGCAACCCAAACCAACCCATCAACCCATCTTCGCCTCGTCGCCATCTCGTCCTCGCCTCCACCATCGTGTGCTCCGATCATTTCCCCGTTCACCCCTCGCATACACCGAAGAACCCAGCCCTCATCGTCATCAATTGCCTCCGTTCATTTTCCCCGTTGGCGTCTTCCTCTGTTTGTGAGCGGGAAACAGAGCCGTCACTTCGCCGTCGCCCTCGCACTGCCGTCGCTTCCCGACTGTAGTGCCGGCGTCATCGTCAGTCATCGCCGCCTCTTTGTGGGTGTCGCAGTCGTGCCGTGGTTTTCCCGTCGCCTTAACCCATCACGGTCGCCCTAACCCATCTCTGTGCACCCCACCATTGTCACCGCCGTCCCTCGCCGCTCCACCGAGACCCCTAGCGTCGCCATTCAAGTCCCCGATCGCCGCTGTCGTCGTCCCTCTTTTTCCAACTGAAAACAGAGCTTGCTTCGTCGAGGCTGTCGTTGCCGCCGTCGCTTCCCAACCATGGTGCCGTTGTCTTCGTCGTGGTGCCGACGTCGCTCCACCCCCATCGCAGTCACCGCTGTAGTCACGCCATGCTCTCTCTCTCTCTCCTTGCCGAAGGTTGAAGGAGATCACCCATTGGTTGATTTTGGTGTCCCGTGTTTTAGCACATCGGATCCGAGTTTGCTGTCCCGTGTTCTGTCCTATCTGGTGTGTGGGTTTTTCGCTGAGTTGTTGTTGCCTTGTTACTTGGATTTCTTCGCACGTATTTCGCACGTGTCTTAGGGATTTTTGCCCAGGGATTCTGATCCCGTTATTCTTATTATTTGAATCTGCAAAATAACAGGCAAGTCTCTTCTTGAACTAGCATTTTTTTTCTGTTCAAGTTTATTTGATTTCTGCAAGTAGATCCAGTCCCTTTCGTTATCATACTGCTTTGACAATTCCATTAAGTTTATCGAGGGTTTACACGAGTTAACCCGACATACTCTTAACATTGTGCTTCCTCTTTGATCTAAAACCTAGTCCCCATTGTTTCATGCATATGCAGATTTAAATAACTAGATTCATGCATAGGACTACTTGATAATTTGGACATGTTAAATTGAAGTTGCTAGATTGAAGTTGATCGATGAATTGATACCATGCCTGTGATAATTGTATCTTAAAATTAGAAATTTCATGTTGACACCTAGGATCACTTTGATTACCAATTTGCATGCTACATGTGATCGTATGATTTATTTATTGCCCTTTTAATGTTAAAACAATTTCTGGACTACTAGTTGTTACATTTTGAATCAGATTTTCCACCATGCTAATGTCATAATTTGAAATAACTTGCTGAACATAAATTATAGCCCTGGATGTCTAGTTCACTTTCTCTTTTTGCAGATTTGAATTCCGATGTATAACCTGCTAGATATCATCATTTTAGTACAGCCATGTTAGTAATTCCAGATTCACAAATGCATGCGTATCCTGTTATTTTTTAATTTAAGTTGACCATGCTAACAGTAAAAGAAAAATCTGAAATAAATCTAGTTAAACCTAGACACATGTAGAAATCACCCAGAATTTTTATAGATTTTATTAATGAGTTCTTTGACCTGAAATAAACAGCTGAACACAACTTACTGCATGCTGCCTAAACATAAAACCTGAATAGAATAGAGTTTTCACCCTAATTCCTGTACCTTTTATATGCCTTAATTATATTCGCTAGAACCGTGTGGAAGTCTACTTTCTAGGCATTCCGGCGGATTCAAATTTTCTACTTTGTAGTGACCATAATCCATGTTTTAGTACATTGAGGTCATGCTGTCCTGATCATGTGATGTGTGTTGATTTGACTTGTTTGCTTCTTGCTTTGTCTGTAATGCATAGAATTAGACACACTTAGTATCATATAACATTGACACCCTCTTGCATGCTCACATAGGATAAGAATAAACTAATAACAAGCCAGGGTATTATGGGTAGACTTGGTAATGAACGATCGGAAAATGTACTCGGTAAAGGCCTTCTCGTTATCTCGTCATCTCGTTATCCCGTTATCTCGTTATCTTGCTATCTTGTTATCTCGTTATCTCGTTGTCTTGTTATCACGTTATCTAGTTACGCCGAGTACACGATCCGTGAATTCACCATCGGTGTAAAACGTTCACTGTGTGTTTGCGTTGAACCTGTGGAATGGGACGCAGTAGTACGTGCACTAAATAGATTAATAAAATACTTAATAACATGCATTCCATACTTGATTTTGCCTTGACATCACTCATTACATGCGTGATTATTATACACTTTTGATATTATTGTCTGCTCTTTGCTTTGTTCTTTGACTTTGACCCTGTCCCATTTCTTTGATATTTGTGCTTTTCCTTATCCTCTGTTTTTCTCTACTTGCTGCCCACGACTTGCTCTAAGGGCACTCTTTTCTTTCTTTTTAGATCAAGTATTAACAGGTACCGAAGGAGCAATACTAGAAGAAATTGGTAAGAAAACTCTCTGAAAATTGGAGCAGGACTATTAGACTACTTTAGTTATCCCTTGTTATTTGCTTATTGTATTTCTTATTATCATACTTTGTATTCTTGGGCTTTATGACCCGGAGTTTGTTTTATCCCAGATGTTGGATTATTATTTGGTGAATTTATTTCATGATTATTTTGGAGTTTATTCTTTGTTTATGTGATTATATTCTTCCTGAGTGATTGTTTTCTCTTGTATATTGTTGAGTTAGACTGGTACATCTTATAGATGATGTATAATCATTCGCTGGGCTTTCGTTACGTGGTCGTATTCCCGTATTTTGGGAAGCGAGGCGTGACAGGTTTTTAGTGGTATCAGAGCCCAGGGTTGAGTACTATCAGGGATCATTTATTTCCTCTGGACATTCAAGAAAAGAAGGCAACAAAATTCTTGAATCTGCAGCAAGGCAGCATGATGGTGCACGAATATGAGACTAAGTTCGCTCAGGTGTCAAGGTATACACCAGAGCTGATTGTTGATGAAGCAAAGAAGGCCAAGAAATTCGAGCCGGGCTTGAGGTCGAGGATGATTCCATTGGGCATTAGGAGGTTTGATAAGCTGGTCAGGAGAGCAGCTATGACAGAAAAAGATATGGATCAGTTCCAGAAGAAGCAGGAGACCTGGAATAGGAACAAGAGGCCAGCAGTTAGTTAGAGTGGGAAGAAGTTCCCAGTGAAGCAGGGCAAGTTCAGTAGGCTAGTGCAGAAGGCACCCGTAATTCAAGGCATGACTTATTTCAACTGTGGAGAGGCAGGTCACTATCAGACAACATGTACCAAGCCTCGGAAGGCGCAGGTTTGTTATCAGTGTGGTCGTGAAGGGCATCTCAGACCAAACTGTCCGCAGTTGAAGAAGGATGGTGCAGGCGGAGGCAAATTTCAGAGGCAGGGGCGAGTGTTCGCATTGACTGAGGAGGATGCGGGTAACTCAAAGGATGTGATCCAGGGTGTGCAAGAATTTTGAATTCATTCATTAATGTATTAAGTAAAACTTTGTTTAAGAATAAATTGGATATTTTAGTACCATTCTCCATGTAACAGAATTTATTTTGGTTAATGGATTAAAAGCAAAAGTTTAATTTGATACTGGTTCTTCGCATACATTGTGTCGCCCAATTTTTGCTAAAGCTTAAGGTGTGGAACCTAAGGTGTTTCCATGTAGGGTCTTGACGGTGGCAACACCATAAGGGGAAGCATTGATTGCTGATCGATGTTATGAAGGCTGTGATATCAAGATTGGTGGGAGATTATTTGGCATTGATCTCATTGATCTACAAGTTCTTGGTGGGGATGTGATTGTGGGCACTGATTGAATGGCAATATATGATGCCACAATTGAATGCAAGAAGAAGTGGTGTTAGTGAAAGCACCAGGTGGTTCCGCAGTGACTTTTTGGGAGAAGAAGGACCTGAAAGTGACTGCTATGGTATCTAAGTTGATGATTCCAGATGACATCAAATGCATTCCAGTTGTCAGGGATTTTTCTACGGTGTTCTTGAAAGATTTACCAGGATTGCTGCAGCAGTGAGATGTGGGGTTCTGTATTAATGTTCAGCCGGGGAGTGCTCCGATTTCTAAGGCTCCGTACAGGATGACGTCTGTAGAACAAGATGAAGTTAAGAGGCAGATTGAGTAATTGTTGAGTAAAGGGGTATCATCAAGTTCGAGTCAAGGAGTAAAATGTGAGTAAAACAACTTTCAGGACTTGTCCTGGACTCTATGAGTTTTTGGTAATGCCATTCGGAGTGACGAATGCGCCGACAGTATTCATGGATATGATGAATCGGATATTGCGGCCATTTATTGATTCCTTCATGGTGGATTTCATTGATGATATTTTGGTGTATTCGAAGTAGGAGGATGAGCATTCTATGCACTTGGCAGAGGTATTGAAGAAGTTATAAGAGCATAACTTGTATGCCAAGCTGTCAAAGTGTGAGTTTTGAAAGTTAAGGTATCTTTTTCCTGTCATATCCTATTCGAAAGAGGGAGTGGCCACGGATCCTCAGAAGTTTGAAGCAGTGAAGGATTGACCCAGGCCAATGACAGTGTAGGAAGTCAGGAGTTTCTTGGGTTTGGCTGGGTACTATAGGAGATCCATTCAGGGCTATGCTCAAATTGCAATTCCTTTGATAGGGTTAACTCGAAAGAATGTGGCATTTACATGGACTGATAAGTGCGAGGCGAGTTTCCTTGAGCTAAAGGAAGAGGTTGACGACTGCGCCTATCTTAGCTTTACCACAAGCTGGGAAGGATTATGATATCTTCAGTGATGCATCTCTCAGAGTTTTGGGGTGTTTCTTGATGCAGGAAGGCAAGGTTATTGCATATGTTTCGAGGCTTTTGCGTCCTCATGAGAAGAATTATCCGACGCATGATTTGGAGTTGGCGGCAGAGTTTGATCAGTCAGGTATCGAGGTTGTACTGCAGAGTTTGGAGAGCGTCTTTGGCTCAGTCGAGGATGCAACCTTCATTGAGAAAGAAGCATTGTGGAAGATCAGAAATTAGATGCAGAGATTCAGTGGATGTTGCAGCAGATTTCCGAAGGCAAGTTATCAGAGTTGCGCAGCGGTAGCTACTTGGGAGTCGGAGAATCGCATGCAGAAGGATTTTCCTGAATTTTTTGTATGATTATGTTCCTTTTGTATGATTGTATTTTTTTTGTTAGATTACGTTCACTTGGGTGATTGTATTCCTTGAACTATTTTTTCCATCTATGAGATTTCATTTTCTTTTGTTTATATTGTTTGGTCCCTATTAGTAGTAGTTCTGAGGACAGAACTATTCTAACGAGGGAGTGATGTAATACCCCAGATTTTTAAATAATGTTTTTAAGATTAATAAATGGATTAAAACGATTTTTGGTGATTTAATAAATATTTTTCTGAAATTTATCTTTTTACACGTGCAAAACAAGTTCAAATATCTTCTTGGGGAGTTCAAAATCAGAAATTGTTTTGGGGGAAACCTATTATTTATTATTAAGTATTATTTGTGAATTTTCTGAATTTTTCTGATATTTATTTGAACTATTTGCAAATATTACAAAAAGATGAACTTTTGTGCAAAATTACCACTTGGAGTGAAAGCTCCAGATTTTTAGATTTTTAGGCTGAACATGATGCCTAGCCAACTCAGAGGTATAAGTTTTACTTTTTGTTTTGATAGATTTGGGTTATTTCGCAAATTTTTTAAAGAATGATATTTTTGCGAAATTGTCACTTTGAGGCCAAAACTTACAAAATTATTTTCTGGGTTCTTAAAACAGTACCGACCAATATTAGGGTGGTTGTTCTTGTTTTAAATCTCAATTAAAATGGTTTTATCTAATTTCCAAGTATAAGGATTTATATATGTAAAGATATATTTAAAAGAGATAGTTTGCAAATCTATTCACAAACCCTAGATACCCTGATTTCCGGCCTATTAAAGGTGAGGTGCAGCCGTCTCTTTACTGCACAACATAAAAGGATTTCTTTATTATTATTTTCTTGGAGTTCCGAAGCGAGGATCTTGGTTTTCTTACGAAATGAAGGATTTTCTTATTCTTTTTATTATCTTCGATTGATTTTTCAAAAAAGGTGAGTGATATATGTTTATTTTCTTATTATTCTAAGCATGTTGTATGTGATGATTTTTCTATTAGAAAGTGTGTTAGGGATTGTATGTTGACACAATGAACTATGGATGGATGGATGAGTTAAAAATTGAATCTTTCATGGGAACTATGCTATTGATGATTGAAATTATACATAGATGACTTGAGATTGTTGAAAAACCTAATAGAATTAATGAGTAGGTTGTTTTCTTTCATATACTTGCTTATTTGAACATATATATTGAGTTGTGTGATGATTATTGCAAATAGTAAACAAAAAGCTATGCCTACTGTGTGTGTATTTATATATGTACTGTTTGATATTTTGATGAGTTATAACATGATCATGTGTTCATACGCCTAGGAAATCGGATCCCGCGTTCTCGCCCTCTAAAGCCAACCTGAAAGCTCCCATCAAAGGTGCGGATTGGACTGAACAAGATCCTCTTCTCTTAGAGGAGGAAGCAGATCTGGAGCGGGGATCCTCTCCCAAACAGGTATCCTCCCTCTCTGATCCTTTCTCTGTTTCTCATGATTTCCGTTTTGTGGCTGTTTGGAGTTTTAAGTTTTTTATTTTGAAGCGCTATCCTCTAGTGTTATCAGCATCTTTATTTCTTTTGCATAATATAAGTGTTTTTCCTTTCGGGTCTTTGTTACGAGGATGGATGTCTCCATCACTTGTGACGAAGGTCCGGGAGTGTTTGGGTTTGATACCCTCTTCTTCTCTCTATCTCCCCATCCTCTCTAGCTCCATCTCTTTGGACTCGACTCTTCTACATTTTGAACCCTACGTTTCCGCCCAAGCAGGTAGCATATCTTTCCCCTGTCCTCAGTTGCAGGAGGTTGGATCTCCTGATACTATCCCTGAGCTACCTTCTTTGGTCCCTCATCGTATGATCCGTTCTAGTGCGAGGCTTTTGGCTAAAAAAAGACTGGGCCATGAAGGGTTATTTCCCCCTGAATCGTGTAGGGCAAGTCCTACCTTTTGCGTTAAGCCATCGTCTCCAGTTACCCCTACTAACCAGTTTTCTACCCCGCTGTTAGGCTCCCTTTACAGTCCCTCATTTGTTTCCCTTTCCAATTCCGAGCTAGCGTCCTTGTCTCAGGAATTGGGTTTCATTATAGATCCTTCCAACTCACCTTTTTTTCATTCTCTTAAATGGAAGGAACGTCGTAGAGTTTTGGAGCATCGTTGCGCCCATGATTAGTGTGTCTTGGAACATCAGGGGTCTTCATTGCCCATCCAAACAAAGGGCGGTCAATGCTTTAATCTCTTCTTCTCGGTGTGATATTATCTCGATTCAAGAATCCAAGCTGGACTCCCCCTCTCCCTCTATCTTCTGAGCCGTAGGCGGATCCGCGATTTCCAAATGGATTTCTCTCGATTCGATAGGTTCTAGGGGAGGAATCCTTTTTGGCTTCAAAGACTCCGTTTTTTTCGCTTATCTCTGTGCATCGTCTTAATTTCTTTCTCATTGTTCAATTACACTGGAACACCTTTAATTGTCCTCTCACGATCATCTCTGTTTACGGCCCCTCGACTTCAGATAGGAGGTCCGCTTTTTGGAACGAATTTCTTTCGTTACAAATCTGGTGTTCCGACCTATGTTTTTTCTGCGGTGATTTCAACGTCACTCGATTTGTGATTGAAAGATCTAACCTGTCTGCCTCGAACTCCCATTCTTGCGCCTTCAATGACTGTATTCGTGCTTTGCAGCTTATCGACATTCCGATTTCTGGTAGATCATTTACTTGGTCCAACCAGCGTGATCCGCCGATCTTTGCTAAGCTTGACCGGTTCCTGGTCTCCCAAGCCTGGATCTCTCGTTTCCAGCAAACTTTCTCTCAGGCCCTTCCCAATCCCTCGTCGGATCATGTTCCCATCATTCTTTTTGCTGATTTCCCTTTCAATCGGCCTCACAAATTTCGCTTTGAAAAACTCTGGATGCAAGATCAGCACTTTGTATCCCTTGTCAAGGAATGTCTTACATCCATCTCTGGATCTTCCGGTTTGGGCAATATCCTGCTTAAACTTCATGCCATCAAGTTTGGTTGTAAAATCTGGCGCTCTGAGCGTCATGGTAACACCAATTTCCTCAAATCTTTTTCCTTCAAACCATCGAGTCTATTGATAAGGTGGAGGAGTTAGGCCCATTGCCCGACTCTTTTAGATTGGAACGTTTGTCTTGCAAGCAAGATTACTCCAATATCCTCCATCTTGACCACATCAAATGGGCTCAAAGAGCAAGGGTTAGATGGATGAAGGAGGGGGATGCCAATACGGCCTTTTTTCATAATTTTGCTTCGCATAGGCAACGTTGCAACCGTATTTCTTCCATCTCGAGTAGTGGAGGGGAACTGTCCAGTGATGTTGAAAAACATCAAGAATTCCATTCCTTTTACAAGGATCTCCTAGGGCATCCCAAACACCGATCTATTGAACTTGACTGGTTCCAACTTTACGGTACCCCTACTGACGATCTGTCTGCCCTTGAGGCACCTTTCTCTTTGGAAGAAATTAAATCCGCGGTCTTTGCTCTGAAAAGAGATTCCTCTCCGGGCCCGGATGGGTTCCCCGCCTTTTTCTTCCAAACTTTTTGGGAATTTCTTAAGGATGATCTTTTGGTTATGTTCCAAGATCTTCATTCTGGTAACTTCTCTTTCGATCGCATTAACTACGCGCATATTGTGCTTATTCCCAAGCTTTTGGGTGCGCACCAATTGTCTCAGTTCAGACCCATTAGTCTTATCAATACCACTTTCAAAATAGTTATGAAAGTTCTTTCTTCTAGACTGGGGGAAATCATCTCCCCTTTGATTGACTCAGCTCAATCAGGTTTCATCAAGGACCGTTTCATCCTCGATAGCGTGGCTTCGGTGCAAGAAATCATTTCCCATTGTCATAGATCTAAATCAGAGGGTATCCTCCTTAAACTCGACTTTCAAAAAGCTTATGACAATGTGAGTTGGGATTTCCTTCTTGACATTCTTTCTTTCCGAGGTTTCGGCCCCAAATGGATTGCTTGGGTTAAATCAAGTTTGTGCTCCGGAACGTCATCTTTATTTATTAACGGTACTGAGGGTCACAAATTCAAAATTAGATGTGGTCTTCGTCAAGGTGACCCCCTTTCCTCCCTTCTATTTGCCCTTGTTGCTGATGTCTTTAGTAGGCTTCATAAACATGCTAGGGATGCGCATATGATTGAGGGCCTCGGTCGTTCCCCCCATTTCGAAGGGGTTCTCAATTTACAATATGCAGATGATACCATTATCTTCATTAAGCCTAATGCCCACTCTCTTAGGAATCTCAAACTTCTCCTTTACTGTTTTGAATCTGCGTCGGGTTTGTCGATCAATTTTCAAAAATCATCGGTTCTCTGGTTGGGTGGATCACCCAACCGCTAAGAAGAGATAGCTAACTTTTTTAATTGCCCCTCTGCGTCTTTCCCGATCATCTACTTGGGCATTCCCCTTAGATGGGGTAAATTACACAGATCAGACTGGTTCCCTCTGATTGATAAAGTGGAATCCAGACTTAGTGTGTGGTCTGGCAATCGGTTATCTAGAGGTGGTAGATTAATCCTTGTTAATTCGGTGTTGTCTGCCATGCCTCTTTATTATATGTCCTTCTTTTACCTTCCAGCTTGGGTTATTAAAAGGATTGATCAAATCAGAAGCAATTTCTTTTGGTCGGGTTCCTCATCCTTTAAACTTGGCTCCCATCTTTGCAATTGGAAGATGATTTGTACTTCCAAGGCGGAGGGGGGGCTAGGTGTTCTGGATCTCAAAGATCACAACATCGCTCTGTTAGGTAAATGGCTATGGAACCTCCACCATCGCGATAATCTTCCTTGGATTCGATGTATCAAAGATTATAGTTCTCGCGAGCGCCGGTGGTGGGATTTTTCTGCTCTTGCTTATCGTCTTGCTTCTCCCTTCTGGAAAGGGGTCTGGAAAGCCTCAGCAGCGTTCCACTGTAGTATCTCTCGCACCTGCACAGATGGGTCGAGAGTTAAATTTTGGACCGATCTGTGGATCGGCAACATCAAACTCTCTTCTAGCTTTCCCTCCTTATTTCATTTTGCCTCCGATCCCTCTGCTACGGTGGCTGAGTCTTTTACTCTCGTCAACGGTTCGCGCCATTGGCATATCACTTTTATTATCAATTTACCCCCCCCCCCCCCCTCTTACAATCTTTCACCGAGCTCATCTCTCTTCTCGAAAACTTCGTTTGGTCCCCGACTGAGGGGATAGTGTGGCGCTGGTGTGAATCGGGATCCTTTTCAGTCAAATCGTTCTACAACTTTCTTAATTTCAGAGGTACTCGATCTTCTATCACGAACCGCATTCGGGATGCCACGGCTCCCCTTAAAGTGAAGATCAACTTTTGGTTAGCATACCATGGCAAACTTCTCACTGTTGATGTCCTAAATAGAAGGAATTTAGCTTGGGGACAACTTTGTCCGCTCTGTTCTTCTCACTCGGAAGACGTAAATCACCTTTTCGTTCACTGCCCTATCTCTCTCCCTTTGTGGAGGATTTGCACGCTTACGTGGTCTACCGGTTCTACTCCCCTCTCTTTAGCAGATGTTTGGTCCTTTATTCCATCGAATCCTCTGCTCATTAGCGCTTGGCTGTTGTCTATCCAAATTATCATTTGGATTATTTGGAAGGAGAGGAATCAGCGTTTGTTTGAGCACCGCTGTTCCTCCACTTCGGCTCTTATTGACAGTTTGTTGGCTTTATTCAATCTATGGAGCTCTGGCCCTTCTTATAAAGGCAGAGTGCCTTTGGATCGTCATATTTTGATTGAATCTTTCCACTGTCTTAATAATTTGAATGCTTTAACGCCTTAGCCTGCTTTATGTTTTTCTTTTCTAAGTATCTATTTCTGCTTTTGTTTTTAATGTTTTGCTCCTTTTCTCTGTCTCTCTTGCAGGCTTGACCCAGCTATACTGGCTTTCTAGCCTTGGGTCTGATATGGCATCTCTTAGCTTTTGCGTTTCCAGGGTTTTAGTCTGTTTTTGTATGCTTTATCTCTGATCATACTTTCTATTAGCTTTATTTTGGGGTTGTGGTTAATTTTCTTTTCCCTCTAGTCTTATGAACTGGAGGTATTTTGTGACTGATCCCTGGCTTGCTTTTTCTATGGGATTATAGCTATATTCAGAGCTTGCATCTTTTTCTGGTGTGCTTATTCCTTAGCATTTTGTAGTGGTTTATATTGTAGCTTTTTCCTGCACTTTTCTTCTTTGCTGTGATGCATTATTTAGTTTGCTTCCCTGCAGTGTTTGTTTGGCGCTGCTCTCCTGCTTTGGTTCCTATGCCCGGAGAGAGTTTCTACTCTCCGGCTGCTGTGGTTTTAGGTGGCATGATGCTCTCTTTTTGTCCTCCTTTAGTGTTGGGTGCTGGTGGCCCAGGGGCTTGCTTACCATGCATGTCTGTTTGGTGGTGTGAAGCCACCTCGCTGTGGCCGTTTCCACTCCCGACCAGCCTAAGTCTTCGGTGCCTTTGTGTGATTCTTTTGTGGTGTTCTCTTTGGTTGTGGCCTGTTCAGGCGTCTGTCTCTTCGAGCGGCATCCGTGGCGGAGCATCGTGCGGGCGTCTCCTTCCTCGAGCGGCTCAGCTTTTTGGTTTGCCTGCGTCGTTCTGTTCGGTGCTTGGAGTTTTGCTCCAGTCTTCTCTATTCTTTCTCTGTTTCTGTTGGTTTTGTATGTTATTTTATTTTCTGTGATGTCTTCAGTCTTACCTCTTGTAATTTAGCGTATTTATTTCGAGTTTTACCTCTTGTAAAATCCTTGTTTGTACATTACTTAATATTTTTTAATATATGATCTCTGATGTGGCTGGAGTTGAAAGACTCTATCCGTTCCCATCAAAAATAACATGATCATGTACATGTGGTGTTCATATATTTTCATGGGTAACTGTTGAAATCAGTTGGGGGCATGTCTATAACAAGTTGAAAGAGGATTTTGGATAAAAAAGAATAGAGTTTTGAAGTATTGAAAAAAAGGTAATTTTCGGGTCTGATGCAAGTTCAGCCGAGATTGAAATTTTTTGGTTTTGTGAAGCTTCAATTGGATTTTGAATTGTTTCACACTGAGTTGAATTGGGACTTTATACTTTAATTGATACAAACATGCACACAGACCCACATAGATGTATAATGTTCAACTATTTGAAGAATTATGTGATTTTTGAAGTTTTCAGTTGAATCTTGATTTGTTTTAATACTGAGATGGTCTTGAACAATATATTACCAATATACGATGTTATTTTGATGCATAACTAATGCTTGAAACTCTCATATGAACATATACATATATACATTGCTGATTTTGAATATTTTTTAAAAAAATTTACTCTTTTATGATCTTGATGTGATTTTGATTAATTTTATAAACTCCTATATGTTATACAAGTCATATTAAATCATCGCAGGAACTTGGTTTTCAAAATTTATGATTTTGCAAAGGTTTATTAAAGTATCAGTAAAAACATGCACGAAATTTAAAGTTGCAGGATTTTTGACTTGACAGTCGACAGAATTAAAAGTGGCAGTCGACTGGCAATTCAAGAGTTTCTGGATTTCGGCTTGACAGTTGACCGCTGCCAATTTGCACTATTCTGACAGTCGACTGTCAGTGCTTGGCTGATGGTTTCTTTTGCGATCTTTTCTGATTGTTTTCTTTAACGATTGATTCTTCGATATTATGGATTATTGATCTACTGTTTTAGCTGATGTTTTAACTACAGATTTAAGTATTTTATAGAGAATTATATTTTGCTTATAATATGATTTAAGTTATGTTTCTATAACCTTATAGAGTGATACATATATGATTTTTGAAGAAATTGAGGTTCAGTGATTTTTCTACAACTTCAAAATATGATTCTCAGTTATTTAATGGATTGAATATCTTACTTCAGTTCTGGAAATTTATGAGTCGATTAAGTTGGGTTTTGTCGATTAAAGATGTTTTCACTTTTATAAACATTTGATGATGAAATTAAGAGTTTTATTGAAAGTTTTAGTATTGATGCTCTTTTGTGACTCTCTAAGAGTTGAGTGGCATTCTTGTGAACCGGCAAATGAGATTTTGTAAATTTTTACCAGTTGGGTCTTGGGGTTGTTTTGTGCAATTAATTCCGGCAGGAAACACTAACTCTATAGAGGGAGAGAAATTGTGTTTTAATAATAATCAACTTAAGGACAGGCACTAGTGGAAATGTGATGAAACTTGGAAAACGTAAGTATATGCTCTTGGGATTTTTAGTCCATCAGAATCATTCCAGGACTGTGTTGTTCTGTCTTGAGAGGACATTTGTATGTTCGCGTGTCGAGGGTCTGCAGGCCTATTCTCGGAGCATGCAGGGTGCATTCGTGTGTTGAGGGTTGGCAGGCCTATTCACGGAATATACCTTATGTATCTGCACGTCGAGGGCCTCGCAAGCCTATTCATGGGGTACACAGCACGGAGGTGATTCTTCGGTTTTTGAGTTATTCTTATCTGATGCTTGTGCGTTGAGGGTTGTGATGCCTATTTGCGGAGTATTCTGGATCTTGTTTCCATCACCGTGGTAGGATTAGTTACATAACGGGGGATCTAACCCTATAAAGTGGAGAACATTAAGGGTTTGCACCGGACCTATGTAGTATGGAATGCATAGAATCTGACAAGTGTGCATTAGAGAGTTAGCATATAGTATTGTGTTTTCTTGACTTGGTTTTATGCATGTTGTTTTATGTTTTTCCTACACTTAACACTTAGTCTAGTTTCACTCGATGTTTTCATGTTTTCTTTATTGCTATTTCATAATCCTTTCATCAATATGTGACTATGTATTGATCATGACTTTATTCTTCATGTTTTATTTATGTTGTATTTCTTTTAATGTCACTTACACCGTTATTGCTGACCCCTGTATTTTGGGGGTTAGGGTTATCTCTAGCCTCATGTTTTACAGGTAGGTACCTATAGCATTGGGATTTGGATGCGTGTGGTAGATTTATGTTATGGCTTATGTAAATTGTAAAAGATTATGTTGTGAAAGAAAAAAATTGTAATTCAAGGTGTTTATTTTTCTGCTGTGTTTTGTAATGAATTGATGTAATGAAGGTTGAAAATTAATCTGTAATTTGGCTATGTTTACTATTACATTGAGGTTGATGCTGGGAATTGTGCCACCTATTTCTGAGATATTATATTAAAAATTCGGGGCGCTACAACACGAGAACGATAAGAGCTTGCACCGGACCTATGTATTGTGGGATGCATAGAATCCGACAAGTATGCATTAGAAGTCTGCATATGCATTTGTATTTTCTTGACTTGGTTTCATGTATGTTTGTTTTCTGTTTTCTTACACCTGACACTTTGTTTAATATCACTTGATGATTTATGTCTCATTTATTGTTATTTCATGTTCCATCGTTATTTATTGTGTTAATATGTTTCATTTGTTGGCTCATAATTTTATTCTTTATGTTTCTATTTTAATTTTTATTTTCTTTGAATATCACTCACACCGTTATGGTTGACCCCTGTAGTTTTGGGGGTTAGGGTTATCTCTAGCCTCATGTTTTACAGGTAGGTACCATTAGCATGGAGTTGGGAGCATGTGGTAGATTATTAAATGTTTATGCATATCTTGTAAAAGGATTGATTGTAAAGAGAAAATTGTAATTCGTAGTGTTTAAATTTTGCTGTACTTTGTAAAAGAGTTGATGAAATAAAAAGTTTTAATTTTTCCTGTATTTGGTTGTTATGTTTATAATTGCAATTGAAGTTAATGATTGGAATTGTGACACTTATTTCTAATTTTATTTACTGGAAATTCAGGGCGCTACACAACCATAATTCCATATAGGCCAATAGTTATTCATACTCCCAAAGCCCATATATTCTTTTATAGGCCCGTCTAATAATTTTTTATATATCATATACTATATATTTATATATCTAAAGATACGGGGTATTACATACACCTCATCTTAAAATCGCAGCGTCCTCGCTGAGCTCGGGACATGGAATGTGATCCAAGATTGCCTTTCTATGTAATATCCTGGGCGGATATTATATTGTATAAATTATTATTTTATTATTATTTTGTTTTAATTCCAAAATTGAAATAATTTTGGTGATTTTCGCCCGGTTTGTTCATAAACTTTATCAGTACCCGATATACCGGTCAGTACATCCGTATTGTATCAAATTGGTACCGGGATCTTCCGAACTAATAAGAAAATTTATTTTATTATTATTTCCGAAATTAAATCATTTTTATAGGGATTATACGAAGATTTTCGGTATATGCATATGTATACACACATATATGTAGTATGTCGATTAGTACATTATACAAATTGTGTGTTGTGTATATTTGGACAAAGTACTTATCTTTGTCATGACCAATCTAATTTGATTGTTAGGGTTGTTAGGAGGCTTAAGCTAGGGTTTTGTATGCATAAGAGATTAAGGAGTGATCTTCTAGAAACCTTATCTCTTCCACCTCACCCCTCCACCTCACACCCTAGCCCATACCCTACACCATGCCTCCCTCACTCTACAAGGCATGGCCGGCTCCAAACCCTAAGGGGTTTTGTGCAAATGTTGAGTGCACTTTTGCACTCTCCACCCTCTCCTCCACCTATAAATACCCCCTCCCTTCATTACTTGTCTCATTTTAAAAAGACAAAGAAAAAAGGAAAGGAAAAGAAAGAAAGAAAGAATAATAGGAGAGTTTTTCATTGTAGGTCTCCATAGAAGTTTCATAGGAGCTTAGGGAAAGGAGAAGGTGTGCTAGCAAGTTCTTCCATCAAGGGAAAATTTAGGTGGGGGTTCTCCATTTGCCTTGTTTGTTTGAGCTTGTTGTTTTAGTTCCTTCTTCTTCTTATCTTCCTTGTTTTGTTTTCTTTTGTTTTTGGGGTGCTTGTTCTTGTGATGGTGTTGTTGTATGTTGTAGCATGATGGTATGGATAAAAAGAAATGTGATAAGTAGTGGTACTAAATAAACATAAAAGTTGACTCTTTTGGTTGTTGAAATTGTTGTTCTTGTTGTTGTTTTGGACTAAGGAACATAAACATATGGGGACTTGTGTATACACCCATTTTGGGGTTGTAGGACTTGACTTTGGACATACACATATGCATATGAATATTTGTGTACATACCCATTTTTGGGATGTAGAACTAAACAAAGACTTGGCAAGCATATGATTCTTTTTGCACATAGAACTAATTGCTACCCATTTGGGGGGTTGTGGACTATTAAAAATAATTCTTTCTTGGCTTTTGCTCTCTACTTTGATAATTAACAAAATCTTGTTAACTCTTAGTTAATAAAAAGATAGGCTTGTTGTATGTAGGAACTAAGAGATTAAAGAAAATGGTGTTGTGTTATGTAGGGCCTGTAATTTATAAAAAGGTAGACTAATTGTAGTATTGTAGTACATGCTTAAGAAAAGTAGTAGTAAATGTTTATGCTTAAGAAAAGTAGTAGTTGATTATGCTTAAATATAAGCAAGGATATGTTGAAGTAGTAAATGGATATTTTTGTAGTAGTAAACCATGCTTCAATTATAGTAGATTCCATGTTTAAATAAACATCCATGTTTAGATTGTTGTAGGAATCATTATACCATGCTTAGATTATTGTAGGAATTATTATACCATGCTTAGATTGTTGTAGGAATTATAATCCATGCTTAGATTATTGTAGGAATTATAATCCATGCTTAGATTGTTGTAGGAACTATTATACCGTGCTTTGATTGTTGTAGGAATTATAATCCATGCTTAGATTATTGTAGGAATTATAATCCATGCTTAGATTGTTGTAGGAATTAAAATCCATGCTTAGATTATTGTTGGAATCATAATCCATACTTAGATTGTTGTGGGAATTATTATACCATGCTTCGATTAATGCTAAGTAGCATTACCATGTTAGAATGTTGTAGGTTCTACTTATACCATGCTTGGATTAATGCTAAGTAGCAGTACCATGTTTAGAATGTTGTAGGTTTATGTTTGAAATGTATACCATGCTTAGGTTGAATACTTAAGTAGCATACCATGTTTGGATTGTTGTAGAAAAATTGTATACCATGCTTAGATGTTTCAATTACCTACCATGTCTAAGATTGTTGTAGGAATACTTAAATAGTATGTTATGCTTAAAATTGTTGTAGGTTCCTACCATGCTTAAGAATTGTTGTAGAATAATGTTTAAGTGGCATACCATGCAAAATTGTTAGTACTCATGGGTAAGTTGTAGCATTAACCATGCTTAAAGTAGTAAGAGATATCCATGCTTAAATCTAGTAGCTATTCATACTTTAAACTTATAGTATATTTCTACGTAAGTTGTATCCATGCTTATATTTAAAATGGTTAGCAAAGAGATAAATCGTGTTGTAGTTATGGTAGTAACTATCACATTGTAGTTGTAGTATTAACTATCGTGTTGTAGTTATGGTAGTAACTATCACATTGTAGTTGTAAGGAACTATGTTAGTAAGGAACTATCATGTTATCGTAAATTGTGTTAGTAAAGAACTAGCATGATGTGGATTGTAATGTTAGTGGAGAACAAATCATGTTGTAGTTACAATATTAAGTCGCGAGGTCGTTCCAGTTAATCCCCTAGAAGGAACCCATGTTGAGATTGCTTAGTCGTTCTAGATTCAAGAGCCATGCATGCTTGAATGGTATATTGTAGCTTCCTAAATAGAAGTTGTTATGTCGCCTGGGGCTTCTTATTGGTAGAATGCCTGTTTTAGGCTGTTAGTAGATCCTTCTGTTGCTTCTAATAACAGAAGATCACGTTAGCTAGTAAGCACGTTGGTTGCTTCTAGGTTTGATTACCTGTGTGATTGTTTTTGTATGTGGTTGTGCTCGTACGTGGCTCGACTGGCCCGTATGTAGCTGTGAGTCTCATACGCGGCTTATTTGGCTGGTATGTATGTTGTCGTCGCATACGAAGCCTGCCTGGCTCGTAGGTAGTTGTTGGTTCATACGTAGCTTATTGGCTCGTATGTGATCAGTCCGCTCGTATATAACTTGATAGCTAGTACTTAGTTTTGTTGTGCTCTTCTAGGGCGATTGTAACGCTCCGAATTCCAAAATAAACTGAATTCAAGATTCCACAGGATCTTAACACTTCTTTCGTACAATTTTACAAGGAATTTAAAACTTTTCACTTTACATCAGAGTTACTAGAAATCTTTACACTTTACATTTTACAGCGGAAGCAAATTTACAACATTTATATAAAGGTACATCCACATTTGAATAATCGCTAAGCATCATTTCTCCTTTAATCTTTATCATGTCATTTACCCTGTATACAAAACTGTGGGTACGTCAGTTTATTTAACCGACGAACATTATACACGGCCATCCTCTCTATACCGGAAATAGTATAACTGATTTTTCATATTTAACAAATACAAACTTGTCATATATCAAACTAAAGGGAATACCCTATTGATGTCGTATTGTGATTGTGCACTTAGTCTTTAATGCAGTTATTTATATTATATGACACTAATGCACACTTGTTCGGATTCTATGCATCCCATACCACATAGTTCCGAGGGCAAGCCCTTAACCGTTCTTCATCTTGTAGGGTTCAATCCCTCGTCATGACTTAATCTACTACTGTAACTACGGTAAGTATCCTAGATGTTTTCTGACATATGAACTCATGTCTAGGCGCCCTGGAGGGAATCCCAATGCACTAATACATGACTCATCATGCAGGCATCCTGTGGTAATTCAACTCCTACCATAGACATGACGCCACCTGCAGTCGTCAAACACCCCACGAGCATCGCCACCGGGACGGTACTCTGGAGCAGTATCCACGCCCTATCATGACTCATCATGGGACATCCTAGGATACTCTCTCGCCGCCAATCCAATGGCCCTCATACTCAATGTTTTTCTCATACTTTCATCACATCTTCACTATGTAACTAATCCTTAATTCTAATGAAATCATGAAAAAAATCAATCTCTTAGAGTTAGCCCTCTCACTACTACCAGTCTTATTTCTTTCATTTCACAATGACCCAACTTGGTCTTTTCAATGTCAATAATCATATTTCATCACTTTTCACTTGCCGGTGTGAGTTTTGGCTACACCCTAATTTTCAATTTCATTTCACAAATTCATATGTTTGACTTTTCATACTCAATAACATTTCTCTTTTCCAATCACATGATTTCTAAATTATTCATGAGTCAATAACCATACATGGAGTTCAATTATACATCACACATTTCTTATTCCACATGTATTTCCACATTAAAAATCATATCACAAAATATCTAGTCAAAGTGAATATTCACCACTCACTATTGTCACACTATTCTTTAATAAGAATAACTCATACAAACTTCACAACATATACTTTCTTTCCTTCAAATTTTTCTTTTCTAGCACTTATCTCAATTTTCTTTGCCAAACACATTTTTCATGAAATATACGAGTGTAAACTATAATTTCAATTTCACTTTTACTTTCAAAAAATATACGCTTTATTTCATTCTAGTAACTCCCAATAATTTTCATAGGTTGTACTCATTTATACTAGGCAACAAGTCATAGGAATTGTCTCTCAAAAGAAGACAGATTCACTGAAGTTTCGGGAAAGTCGACTGTCGAAATGGTCAGTCGGCTGTTCCACAATAATGCAAAATTCGAAGGGAAGTCGACTGTTAAATGTATCAGTTGGCTGTCCTGCGATATTTTTTTAAACTCGAAATCAAAGGTCAGGCCAGTCGACTGTTGCACATGGCAGTCGACCGTACTGTGGGTTTTTTCAATAAATATAATCTGTGCACTAATCTCTTCATAGTTCATTTGACATTTCTTGAATACAGTTCAGTATTAATACTTCCTACATCAATTTCCTGTTTATCCTCCTTTTATAATTCAAAACATGTCTTAATTTACTCATTCTAACTCATATCACGAAAGTCCATCTAAGCACATAAAGCAACAATTTCAATCAACTAATAAGCCATTTTTTCCATTAAGTGTACTCTTATTAATCTCTTTCATGCATTATCATTTCAATCAATCTTAGCATGATATCTAATTAGAAATATGGAAAATAACCCACCTTATTTGAAGAGAACAAATTTGCAACACTTTCTAAACAAAAGAGTCCTTCGCGAGCTTGCCAAAAGAGTGTTCCTCCTCTTTGATGTGCAAAACCGAGCCTCAAAAGATGCAATCCCGTGAGCTCCTATGTGATGTCGGCCTTCCTTGGTTGCAAGCACAACTCACCCACAATCTCTCTATCTTTTATCTCACTTACTACACTACTAACAATTGTATTTTCTACTATAGGTTTTGGAGAAATGAAGAGTGCAAGAATAACTAGGCTAGGGGAGGGGGGGGGGGGGGGGTATTTATACTAAATATTAGAGCAAATGAGGGGCTAGGATCAATCTAGGAGTTAAAGATAAAAGGCTAGGATTTAAGGGGAAGTTGTAGTAACCAACCATGATCCAAACAACTACCACCCATAACTCCACTTCTCTTTTTCCTTTTCCCTCCATTCAAAACCGGCCACTATAGTGCTTCATGCACATGTACGTGCAATGCACATGCATTCACTAGTTCTCCATATAATAAGTTGTACATTTTATTTTTTATAAAAATAATCTTATAAAAGTAGTCTACATTACAAGTTGTAATTAAAAGGGAAAATAAATTCATGGGCCTTATTTAATGGGCCAAATAATGGTTTACAAAATAAATTAGATTTAGGCTAAAAAGACTTATGCTTAATTGAAGAAAATGGGCCTTTATAAAAACAATTAGAGAACACATATACATAAATATATATATATATATATATATATATATATATATATATATATATATATACACACATTATCCATAATGAAAATGATTATAAGATTTTATACTACAAAAAATTGCACGTGCACAATACATGCAAAAATAAAATAATACTTTTCATAAATAAAAATCGGGGTATTACAACGATACTATTACCCTAGGGGCTATCGATCATCAAGACATATGTTTTCTTATTCCTAAGGGACTGTGGACGAGTCACTCCTTGTGTACCGTCGGATCTTAACCGGTATAGGTTGATCGCAGACCGGAGTATAGATGGAATCCAAGTTCAGGGTAGTGGCATGCATGTATGTTCGTATTTGCCAGGGTCTTGGATCGATAGGCTATGAATCAGATCCTTAGGGATTCTGGTAAGTCTAGGTTGAGCAGCCTAGTAGAGTTGTCTTGCAGAGTCCAACTCAAGACTCAGCATGTTGGGTAAGTTCTGTTGTCATCCCTCAGTTGTTAGGGTTAGTGACATTATTAGGGTAGTGACTCATAAAGATCATTTACTTAACCTTTTTGCCAAAAAGAGAGGAGTAGGCAGTAGGGGGCACCTTACGACCAACTCGTCCTTTGGGGCCGACCTTAGATGGTGTTATTGGGTTGTACCTTCCCGTCAAAGGGATACGTACGGTGCCTTCTCACGAGTTGGGAGCATGGGTTGCGTATCTCACACTGTTAATTTCTGAAGTGCCATGATAAGGCGGGCGGAGCTAGGGGATGGACCCCAGAACTCCGTCAGGTCCTATGCCGGGGAAGCGAACAGGCCATAGATTGCGGTCTATGAGTTAGGGGGCCACAGGGGATGCTTCGAGCTAACCTGTGTTGCGGTAACCCCGAGGGTTCGTCTGGTTTTTTAGTGAGGTCCGGTTAGCCGGGTAGTAGTGGCAAATATAAACACCATGAGCAGACTGCATTAGTGGGACTTGACCACGTCTGCAACCTCATCAGTCACGTTGTATCTGTCGGGAACAAGTTGTGTACAATTAGAAATTCATAATGCGGGTTCAAATCCTTATAATGAAGAGACGGCTTGAGAAGGGCGCATGTAGTATGGGTTGCATGTTGCTTCGGAGACTTGCTGGCATTAGAATAGGAGCATCCTAGTTTTAGTTAATATTGCGTTAGATTCTAGTCATAGCACTCACGAAACTTAAACTACACCGATGCAATTGCCATGTTTCTGTATGTTGTTTTGGGAGATTCGCTGCTATGTTATCAGCCTTAAAGCGTCAGTGAATACTGACATCCCCACTTTACTAGGTACTAGATCGCAGAAGTACAGGTGCGAGATTCAGGAGGACTCAAGGCAAGGAAAGCGAGGAGTCAATGTCATGTTTAGTTTCCGCTGTAATAATTACGTTGATTATCTATTGTTGAAAAGTACTCAAGTGAGACTTACCAAGTGTTGTTCTTCATTCTTTGTACTCTGATGTAAGTTGTTGAAAGTTGTAACACTTGGGATCGTAAAGGTATTATTGTAAAACTATTGTAATATATTGCAGTGGTATAACATTTAGACTTGTAATACATTGGGTGTTAAATAAAAAGTTTTAAATTCTCCTATTTTTCTGTGTATTGTGACTAATTGAAGAAAAGATTTTGGCTTATGTCACGGTTTCCCAGTATATGGAAATCAGGGCGTTACAGAGTGGTATCAGAGCTGACTTCAATTTACAGTCCAACACAGTAGGAAAATTAAACTTGGATGCCTTTTAGGAGTTGGGTTTTAGCTAGTTGTAGACAATTATAATTCATATTGTTGTTTCTTTCAACTTATATTTTATAATATTTCTATATCTATGCTAATTTCCGTATCCATTCCTTGCAGGATGACGGACGGAGCATTTCCCACGGGGAATGGATGGGGTCACGGGGTCGTGATCGAGATAGACTCAGACTCAGATCCCATCTCAGAGGGGGTCGAGTCACCAGTTGGGGCCGGATTGGCCAACGGGACCCCCACAGCTGCCGCAGCAGGGGGCACCCCTTTAGGAGGCTAGGTTCCAGTACCGCCACCTCCCCAGCTTACCCCTGTAGAGCAGGCCTTCCAATAGGTCTTTCACGACATCTCGACCTTGACATGGTCCCATGTCTGTCTTGAGAGCAAGATGGACTCATGCGAATTTGTGGGCTTCCACCATGGGAAGGAAGTAGCAAGGTTACGGAGCGCCAGTGCGAGGGCCCAGTGTAGGATGGTGATCCTAAATCACAGCTACTGTACACAGTTTGCGCGCATGGAGCGCCGATGCACGGAACTTCAGGAGCAGGTCACACAGTTATGGGCACTGCTGACTGGAGAGGGCCCAGCGGAGGGCACTAGCAGTACCGACTAGGCGGTTGGGTGCTCGCAGACAATTTTGTTATTTTGAAATTTTTACTCCTACTTATGTGATATAGATGTAGAAAGGATGATGCTTATGTAAAATATGGGGTTATGATAAATGCAGTTTAACTTTATGTTCTCTACGAGTCTTATGCATGATGAAGTGAATGGATGTTATTTTGCAATATCACAACATGATGCTATGTGTATCCCATTATTCCCTTCTGCCAGATGTCTTGCAGAATACGAAGCGGTAGGATCGACAATTCCGAGGAGCCAAAGGAGATTTCACCACCGCAGGAGCTAAGCGCGGATCAGCGCACAGCAGCGGCAGCCAGCATACGCCAGGAAATGAAGAAGCTAGAGAGATGCAGGGCAAGGAGAGGTCGACAAGCTAAGCAAGTGAGTGACGCTTGTAGAGCTATATTAGCAAGCCTAGCAAAGGAGCAGGAACACTTTGATTCTGGATTGGCCCGACTGCAGTATGAATGGGAGCAAGTCCAGGGAACCACCAAGGTTGTAACATGCCATTTCTGTAAGGAAGTTAGACACACGAAATCGGTCTGTCCACGATGTCGGGGGAAAAGATCTACACCAGCATCGGGGTTCGAGGACCAAGGTCAGAAGCCGAAGACTCAGAAAGTTGAGGGCAAACTTGGAGGCACCGAGACAGGAAGTTGTTTTCTATGTGGGGAGCAAGGTCATTTTATGAGCCAGTGCCCAAAGAAGGACCCTCAGATGGATACACGTGTCTGTTACAAATGCGAGGAGATTGGTCATATCAGGCCAAACTGTCTCCAGTTTCACAAGAATAGTAGCGGCATATTAGCCCTGAAAACGAATAATAAAGGAAAGGAGTCTGTTCACCAAGCGTAAGAGTTCACACTTACTAAAGGGCAAGATGAAGGAGGCAGGAGAGCCAGTACTAGTATGTATGGAACTGCAACTAAGCCTTAGAGTTGTATTTTTGAAATTTGTTTTGGACTAAGGAGTGATATATGATGTAACACTTTTGAAATCAGTTGGATTTATATATATATGAAATCCAGGCAACTGTTTTTGTTCAAACTTGGTTCATCATATTCTTTTGTCTAAAATATTTTTCAAAAGTTGAGGTGTGTGCGGAAGGCAACTCTAGAATTGGTTCTGTTAATTACCACATACGGAGCATCAAATTACAGGAGAGAATCCTGGAAGTCGGAAGTGATGTTCATAGGTCATGTCCTGTTCTAAGGAGGGAGTAGCTACCGAATTGCAAAAAGTCGGGTTCTTTGGAGAACCAATTCGTGGATGAGCCACTTGGGAGCCGGAAAGCAGTATAAGCTTTCTTTCCCCGGGTTATTCAGTACATGAATGTTGGTCAGTTTTCCTGACTTAACATAGTTCTGAGGATAGAACTATTCTAAGGAGCGAGTATTGTAATATCCCGGGCGGATATTACATTGTATAAATTATTATTTTATGATTATTTTATTATTATTTTGTTTTAATTCCAAAATTGAAATAATTTTGGTGATTTTCGCCAGGTTTGTTCATAAACATTATCTGTACCCATATACCGGTCAGTATACATCTGTATTGTATCAAATTGGTACCGTGATCTTCCGAACTAATAATAAAATTTATTTAATTATTATTTCTGAAATTAAATCATTTTTATACGGATTATACGAAGATTTTCGGTATATGCATATGTATACACACATATATGTAGTATGTCGATTAGTACATTATACAAATTGTGTGTTGTGTATTTTTGGACAAAGTACTTATCTTTGTCATGACCAATCTAATTTGATTGTTAGGGTTGTTAGGAGGCTTAAGCTAGGGTTTTGTATGCATAAGAGATTAAGGAGTGATCTTCTAGAAACCTTATCTCTTCCACCTCATCCCTCCACCTCACACCCTAGCCCATACCCTACACCATGCCTCCCTCACTCTACAAGGCATGGCCGGCTCCAAACCCTAGGGGGTTTTGTGCAAATGTTGAGTGCACTTTTGCACTCTCCACCCTCTCCTCCACTTATAAATACCCCTCCCTTCATTACTTGTCTCATTTTACAAAGACAAAGAAAGAAAGGAAAGGAAAAGAAAGAGTGAGACTAATAGGAGAGTTTTTCATTGTAGGTCTCCACAGAAGTTTCATAGGAGCTTCGGGGAAGGAGAAGGTGTGCTAGCAAGTTCTTCCATCAAGGAAAAATTTAGGTGGGGGTTCTCTATTTGCCTTGTTTGTTTGAGCTTGTTGTTTTAGTTCCTTCTTCTTCTTATCTTCCTTGTTTTGTTTTCTTTTGTTTTTGGGGTGCTTGTTCTTGTGATGGTGTTGTTGTATGTTGTAGCATGATGGTATGGATAAAAAGAAATGTGATAAGTAGTGGTACTAAATAAACATAAAAGTTGACTCTTTTGGTTGTTGAAATTGTTGTTCTTGTTGTTGTTTTGGACTAAGGAACATAAACATATGGGGACTTGTGTATACACCCATTTTGGGGTTGTAGGACTTGACTTTGGACATACACATATGCATATGAATATTTGTGTACATACCCATTTTTGGGATGTAGAACTAAACAAAGACTTGGCAAGCATATGATTCTTTTTGCACATAGAACTAATTGCTACCCATTTGGGGGGTTGTGGACTATTAAAAATAATTCTTTCTTGGCTTTTGCTCTCTACTTTGATAATTAACAAAATCTTGTTAACTCTTAGTTAATAAAAAGATAGGCTTGTTGTATGTAGGAACTAAGAGATTAAAGAAAATGGTGTTGTGTTATGTAGGGCTTGTAATTTATAAAAAGGTAGACTAATTGTAGTATTGTAGTGCATGCTTAAGAAAAGTAGTAGTAAATGTTTATGCTTAAGTAAAGTAGTAGTTGATTATGCTTAAATATAAGCAAGGATATGTTGAAGTAGTAAATGGATATTTTTGTAGTAGTAAACCATGCTTCAATTATAGTAGATTCCATGTTTAAATAAACATCCATGTTTAGATTGTTGTAGGAATCATTATACCATGCTTAGATTGTTGTAGGAATTATTATACCATGCTTAGATTGTTGTAGGAATTATAATCCATGCTTAGATTATTGTAGGAATTATAATCCATGCTTAGATTGTTGTAGGAACTATTATACCGTGCTTAGATTGTTGTAGGAATTATAATCCATGCTTAGATTATTGTAGGAATTATAATCCATGCTGAGATTGTTGTAGGAATTAAAATCCATGCTTAGATTATTGTAGGAATCATAATCCATACTTAGATTGTTGTGGGAATTATTATACCATGCTTCGATTAATGCTAAGTAGCATTACCATGTTAGAATGTTGTAGGTTCTACTTATACCATGCTTGGATTAATGCTAAGTAGCAGTACTATGTTTAGAATGTTGTAGGTTTATGTTTGAAATGTATACCATGCTTAGGATGAATACTTAAGTAGCATACCATGTTTGGATTGTTGTAGAAAAATTGTATGCCATGCTTAGATTTTGTAGGATTAATGCTTATCTACCATGCTTAGGAATGTGTAGGATAGATGTTTCAATTACCTACCATGCCTAAGATTGTTGTAGGAATACTTAAATAGTATGTTATGCTTAAGATTGTTGTAGGTTCCTACCATGCTGAAGAATTGTTGTAGAATAATGTTTAAGTGGCATACCATACAAAATTGTTAGTACTCATGGGTAAGTTGTAGCATTAACCATGCTTAAAGTAGTAAGAGATATCCATGCTTAAATCTAGTAGCTATTCATGCTTTAACCTTATAGTAGATTTCCACGTTAGTTGTATCCATGCTTGTAGTTAAAATGGTTAACAAAGAGATTAATCGTGTTGTAGTTATGGTAGTAACTATCACATTGTAGTTGTAGTATTAACTATCGCATTGTAGTTATAGTGTTAGTAAGGAACTATCATGTTATCGTAAATTGTATTAGTAAAGAACTAGCATGATGTGGATTGTAATGTTAGTGGAGAACAAATCATGTTGTAGTTACAATATTAAGTCACGAGGTCGTTCCAACTAATCCCCTAGAAGGAACCCATGTTGAGATTGCTTAGTCGTTCTAGATTCAAGAGCCATGCATGCTTGAATGGTATATTGTAGCTTCCTAAATAGAAGTTGTTATGTCGCGTTGGGCTTCTTATTAGTAGAATGCCTGTTTTAGGTTGTTAGTAGATCCTTCTGTTGCTTCTAAAAACTGAAGATCAATTTAGCTACACTACAAAAGGTACTCGATTTACCGGCGAATATTCCCCGGCGTTTTACTAGTAGCGCCGGGGTAGGGAGCGAGTAGGAATGGGGCGCCAGATGGAATGGTTATACACCGGCGGTCGCTCTAAACCGCCGGGCAATCCTCATATTCACCGGCGTTTTATTTAAAAACGCCGGCGAAGTGTATTATTCACCGGCGTTTTAATAATAAACGCCGGTGAATTTCCGATACATTCACCGGCGTGTCTAATTGAAACGCCGGTGAATAAGCTGCGATAAATCCCGCGAACCCTAATCTTTCGCTCGCCATTTTTTGAAACCCAAAAAAACGGGGGGGAGGCGCCTTCGTTTTCCCTCCTTCCTCGCTCTACTTCCCGCGTGTTTGCCTCCGCCGCTTCGTCCTCTTCGACAGCCTTCGACCTTTCGTCATCGTCCCTTCTTCCCTTCGTCATTTTCGATTTCCCTCCTCCCTCTCTCTATTTGGAGGTGAATCGGCGATCGGAAACCACCGTGTCACCCCGCTCTCTCTCTATCTCCTCCCCCCCCGCGCTCGTCGCCCCGCTTTCTCTCTCTCTCTTCGGTATCATCTCTTGATTTCCCTTATTTTTGAAACTTAGCATGTTTTTTCAGATAGATGCATCTTGGTTTCCTTAACATGAATGGTTTAGTTGGGATGAAGAATTAATAGAAAAATATATGCTTAGGTACTGGAAATTTTCATGTTCTTTTACTGTTAAAGAAGCTGATTTCATGCATCTGATTGTCATCTTGGCATGTTTTTTTAACCAAAATGGGTTCACTGTGAACTGATGATGCTATAGCTGTATGCCAAAATCCTCCGGATATGTACAACAATTGGGTTTTAGATTTAGTTGGGCTAAAGAATTAGTAAAGCAACATATATTCTCAGATAATGGAAATTTTTATTTTCAGATACTGTTAATGAAGCTGATTGCCATCTTTGGCATGATTTTTTAACAAAAAATGGGTTCACTTCCAAACTAAGTATGCTGCTAGCATCATCATTTTCTTTTACTGTTAATGAAGCTTATTTCATGCATCTGATTGTCTTCTTGGCATGTTTTTTTGACCAAAATGGGTTCACTGTGAACTGAGGATGCTATAGCTGTATGCCAAAATCCTCCGGATATGTACAACAATTGGGTTTTAGATTTAGTTGGGCTCAAGAATTCGTAGAGCAACATATATGCTCAGATAATGGAAATTTTCATTTTAAGATACTATTAAAGTAACCTGTTTGCCATCTTTGGCATGATTTTTTAACCAAAAATGGGTTCACTTCCAAACTAAGTATGCTGCTAGCATCCTCATTTTCTTTCACTGTTAATGAAGCTTATTTCCTGCATCTGATTGTCATCTTGGCATGTTTTTTGACCAAAATGGGTTCACTGTGAACTGAGGATGCTATAGGTACGTATGCCAAAATCCTCCGGATATGTACAACAATTGGGTTTTAGATTTAGTTGGGCTAAAGAATTAGTAGAGCAACATATATGCTCAGATAATGGAAATTTTCATTTTAAGATACTGTTAAAGTAACCTGTTTGCCATCTTTGGCATGATTTTTTAACCAAAAATGGGTTCACTTCCAAACTAAGTATGCTGCTAGCATCCTCATCTTCTTTCACTGTTAATGAAGCTTATTTCATGCATCTGATTGTCATCTTGGCATGTTTTTTTGCCCAAAATGTGTTCACTGTGAACTGAGGATGCTATAGGTACGTATGCCAAAATCCTCCGGATATGTACAACAATTGGGTTTTAGATTTTGTTGGGCTAAAGAATTAGTAGAGCAACATATAAGCTCAGATAATGGAAATTTTCATTTTAAGATACTGTTAAAGTAACCTGTTTGCCATCTTTGGCATGATTTTTTAACAAAAAATGGGTTCACTTCCAAACTAAGTATGCTGCTAGCATCCTCATTTTCTTTTACTATTAATGAAGCTTATTTCATGCATCTGATTGTCTTCTTGGCATGTTTTTTTGACCAAAATGGGATAAATATAAATGTTGACATCCTTAAATTTGCATCTCTAAGGAAGTTATTGAATCCTTGACAGGTACAACATGCCGAGGCGTGGAAAGAGGATAAATATAAATGATGGCAACGAGAGCCATGGGGATGAGCAGCCACTACATAATAGTGGCAGTCAAACAGATGAGGGTGAGGGTAGCACGCCGCCCACTGTCAAAAAATATCGTGGGCGAACTAAGATGACGAATATTTGGAGGCTTCAGAATGACGAAACGATCGTGGTGGAGGTAAACGGTGTCGGGCAACCGGTTGGCGATAACGCCAGCAAATTTTCTTCCTTTATTGGGGTTATAGCAAGGAACCCCCGGATACTTCCTTTGTCATACGAGAGTTGGCCGAAGGTGCCAACCACGACAAAGGCCACTGCTATTACGACAATCAAGGTATTTCCCATCTAAAATAAATAATTGGTAGGCGCAAATATATTATTGAAATATGTATTTTTAGTGATGAGTAATAAATTTTGCAGCAATACTTCTCGTTCGCCGACTCCCTTACGCCTTCGGTTGAAAAGTCACTCTCCAAAAAGTGGAGGGACTACAAGAGTGACTTGAAGGCGAAGTTTTTTGACAAAGACCTTTCAGAGGCGGAGAATGCAATGGATGTGCCAGAAAATGTGGAGCCTTCAGATTGGCAATTCCTTGTGCACTACTGGAGTTCGGCGATCGGTCAGGTATTTACATTAAAGACATAAAAATCTAATGAGTATGTGGTTGTATGGCTACTCTAATGAATTTTTCTACTAACTTCATTGTGGCATGTACAGAAAAGGGCGGAGGTGGGTGTTGCCAGTCGGTCAAAGCAGCTAGTGTTGCACACCGCTGGTACACAGAGCTTTGCTCTGGTTCGGGAAGAATTGGTAGGCGCAATCGTATTGAATATTTTTTACTTACAGTTATTTGTTTATAACCATTTCATCTTACTAATATATAGGAAGAAGATTTGGGGGGTCCCACAGAGTTTGGCAACATTGACTTTTTAGATGCCACCCACAAATCGAAGGATGGGACGTATGCGAGCCCTAAGGCAGCACGGATTCTGGTAATTTGTGAACTAATATCTAATGAGTAGTCGAAATCTCATCTGCTTTTAACTCTGATTGTTATGTCCTTTTACAGACTAACGCTCGGAGAAGCTATGATGAAATCTCTTCCGCTTCAGATTCTGACCCTACGGCGGCACGCACAGATTGGCATACCCGGCAGAGAGTTTCCTTGACCGAGGTTAGGGGAAAGGAGAGGCATGGACGTGTCCGTGGTATGGGGCTAGGACCAATCCCCTCGCGGCTATTCGGACGGAGTGAATCTAGTTCAAGTGCCAATCGGGACGAGGAGATGACTTCATTAAAGGCACAAGTTGCACTCCTACAAGAACAAATGGCCAATTTAATAGGGCAGCAATCCCAAGTCCCACCCTTGGTAAGTCTTTAAATTGGTATTTTTAAAGAGATTATGGTCTTGAATGCATGAAAGACACGTACTAGTGTTTGTGAGTCTGCATTGTGGCTGTCGTCTATAAGCATTTCGTCTATGTTTCTTAAGTGGGCTGTGATTAGAAAGAAAGGGCTGGAGTGGAGATCTGGAAACCCAAATAGAGACATCTCGTTTATTATAATCTATACTTATTGTTGGACCAACCCCCTCTTGTTGTTGTTGCTGATGTCTCTTTGTGTGCGTGTGTTGAAGAGAATGAAGGGATGAGAGAGAGTTGAGGAAAATGCCGCTATGTTAGCCTGGTGTATCCTCATTCTCTACCATCCCTCTTTCTGGCTCCATATATGGCTTCTATATTAAATTGGTTTCCTTTCACGATGACAGTCCATAATACTACACTTGATATGAGCCCTGTTCATAGCTGCACCCTATTACATACTCACAAACAGCTAATACGTGTCGTTCATGCATTGTATGACCAACCCCACTTTGGCACATAACATGCTTAGATGACATTGTATGACCTGCAAATAAGGTTTGTTCAGCCGTGTTGTTGTACTGATTTGGAGGATTTTGGTATGCTAGCAGCATACTTAGTTTGGAAGTGAACCCATTTTTTGTTAAAAAATCATGCCAAAGATGGCAATCAGGTTCTCTAACAGTATCTGAGCATATATGTTGCTCTACTAATTCTTTAGCCCAACTAAATCTAAAACCCAAATGTTGTACATATCCGGAGGATGTTGGCATACGCACCTATAGCATCCTCAGTTCACAGTGAACCCATTTTGGTCAAAAAAACATGCCAAGATGACAATCAGATGCATGAGATAAGCTTCATTAACAGTAAAAGAAGATGAGGATGGCAATCAGGCCAAAGATGGCAAACAGGTTACTTTAACAGTATCTTAAAATGAAAATTTCCATTATCTGAGCATATATGTTTCTTTAACAGTGACTGTGAACAATTGTTCTTAATTGGGCTGTGATTAAAAAAAGACGAGTTGGAGTGGAGATCTGGAAACCCATATAGAGACATCTTGTTCATAATAATTTATTATTATTGTTGTTCTTGTCGATCTTGCTGTTGTTGCTGATGTCTCTATGTGTTCGTGTGCTGAAGGGAAAGAAGGGATGAGAGAGAGATGAGGAAAATGCTGCTATGTTAGCCTGGTGTATCCTCATTCTCTACCATTCCTCTTTCTGGCTTCTATATTTGGTTTCCTTCCATGATGACAATTCCTTAAAACTACACTTGATATGAGCCCTATTCGTCATTTTCGATTTCCCTCCTCCCTCTCTCTATTTGGAGGTGAATCGGCGATCGGAAACCACCGTGTCGCCCCGCTCTTGATCTATCTCCTCCCCCCCGCGCTCGTCGCCCCGCTCTCTCTCTCTCTCTCTTCGGTATCATCTCTTGATTTCCCTTATTTTTCAAACTTAGCATGTTTTTTCAGATAGATGCATCTTGATTTCCTTAACATGAATGGTTTAGTTGGGATGAAGAATTAATATAAAAATATATGCTTAGATACTGGAAATTTTCATGTTCTTTTACTGTTAAAGAAGCTGATTTCATGCATCGGATTGTCATCTTGGCATATTTTTTTGACCAAAATGGGTTCACTGTGAACTGAGGATGCTATAGGTGTATGCCAAAATCCTCTGGATATGTACAACAATTGGGTTTTAGATTTAGTTGGGCTCAAGAATTAGTAGAGCAACATATATGCTCAGATAATGGAAATTTTCATTTTAAGATACTATTAAAGTAACCTGTTTGCCATCTTTGGCATGATTTTTAAACCAAAAATGGGTTCACTTCCAAACTAAGTATGCTGCTAGCATCCTCATCTTCTTTCACTGTTAATGAAGCTTATTTCATGCATCTGATTGTCATCTTGGCATGTTTTTTTGACCAAAATGGGTTCACTGTGAACTGAGGATGTTATAGGTACGTATGCCAAAATCCTCCGGATATGTACAACAATTGGGTTTTAGATTTAGTTGGGCTCAAGAATTAGTAGAGCAACATATATGCTCAGATAATGGAAATTTTCATTTTAAGATACTGTTAAAGTAACCTGTTTGGCATCTTTGGCATGATTTTTTAACCAAAAATGGGTTCACTTCCAAACTAAGTATGCTGCTAGCATCCTCATTTTCTTTCACTGTTAATGAAGCTTATTTCATGCATCTGATTGTCATCTTGGCATGTTTTTTTGACCAAAATGGGTTCACTGTGAACTGAGGATGGTATAGCTGTATGCCAAAATCCTCCGAATATGTACAACAATTGGGTTTTAGATTTAGTTGGGCTCAAGAATTAGTAGAGCAACATATATGCTCAGATAATGGAAATTTTCATTTTCAGATACTGTTAATGAAGTTGATTGCCATCTTTGGCATGATTTTTTAACAAAAAATGGGTTCACTTCCAAACTAAGTATGCTGCTAGCATCCTCATTTTCTTTTACTGTTAATGAAGCTTATTTCATGCATCTGATTGTCTTCTTGGCATGTTTTTTTACCAAAATGGGTTCACTGTGAACTGAGGATGCTATAGCTGTATGCCAAAATCCTCCGGATATGTACAACAATTGGGTTTTAGATTTAGTTGGGCTCAAGAATTAGTAGAGCAACATATATGCTCAGATAATGGAAATTTTCATTTTAAGATACTGTTAAAGTAACCTGTTTGCCATCTTTGGCATGATTTTTTAACCAAAAATGGGTTCACTTCCAAACTAAGTATGCTGCTAGCATCCTCATTTTCTTTAACTGTTAATGAAGCTTATTTCATGCAACTGATTGTCATCTTGGCATGTTTTTTTGACCAAAATGGGTTCACTGTGAACTGAGGATGCTATAGGTACGTATGCCAAAATCCTCCGGATATGTACAACAATTGGGTTTTAGATTTAGTTGGGCTCAAGAATTAGTAGAGCAACATATAAGCTCAGATAATGGAAATTTTCATTTTAAGATACTGTTAAAGTAACCTGTTTGCCATCTTTGGCATGATTTTTTAACCAAAAATGGGTTCACTTCCAAACTAAATTTGCTGCTAGCATCCTCATTTTCTTTCACTGTTAATGAAGCTTATTTCATGCATCTGATTGTCATCTTGGCATGTTTTTTTGACCAAAATGGGTTCACTGTGAACTGAGGATGCTATAGGTACATATGCCAAAATCCTCCGGATATGTACAACAATTGGGTTTTAGATTTAATTGGGCTCAAGAATTAGTAGAGCAACATATATGCTCAGATAATGGAAATTTTCATTTTAAGATACTGTTAAAGTAACATGTTTGCCATCTTTGGCATGATTTTTTAACCAAAAATGGGTTCACTTCCAAACTAAGTATGCTGCTAGCATCCTCATTTTCTTTCACTGTTAATGAAGCTTATTTCATGCATCTGATTGTCATCTTGGCATGTTTTTTTGACCAAAATGGGTTCACTGTGAACTGAGGATGGTATAGCTGTATGCCAAAATCCTCCGAATATGTACAACAATTGGGTTTTAGATTTAGTTGGGCTCAAGAATTAGTAGAGCAACATATATGCTCAGATAATGGAAATTTTCATTTTCAGATACTGTTAATGAAGCTGATTGCCATCTTTGGCATGATTTTTTAACAAAAAATGGGTTCACTTCCAAACTAAGTATGCTGCTAGCATCCTCATTTTCTTTTACTGTTAATGAAGCTTATTTCATGCATCTGATTGTCTTCTTGGCATATTTTTTTGACCAAAATGGGTTCACTGTGAACTGAGGATGCTATAGCTGTATGCCAAAATCCTCCGGATATGTACAACAATTGGGTTTTAGATTTAGTTGGGCTCAAGAATTAGTAGAGCAACATATATGCTCAGATAATGGAAATTTTCATTTTAAGATACTGTTAAAGTAACCTGTTTGCCATCTTTGGCATGATTTTTTAACCAAAAATGGGTTCACTTCCAAACTAAGTTTGCTGCTAGCATCCTCATTTTCTTTCACTGTTAATGAAGCTTATTTCATGCATCTGATTGTCATCTTGGCATGTTTTTTTGACCAAAATGGGTTCACTGTGAACTGAGGATGGTATAGCTGTATGCTAAAATCCTCCGAATATGTACAACAATTGGGTTTTTGATTTAGTTGGGCTCAAGAATTAGTAGAGCAACATATATGCTCAGATAATGGAAATTTTCATTTTCAGATACTGTTAATGAAGCTGATTACCATCTTTGGCATGATTTTTTAACAAAAATGGGTTCACTTCCAAACTAAGTATGCTGCTAGCATCCTCATGTTCTTTTACTGTTAATGAAGCTTATTTCATGCATCTGATTGTCTTCTTGGCATATTTTTTTGATCAAAATGGGTTCACTGTGAACTGAGGATGCTATAGGTACGTATGCCAAAATCCTCCGGATATGTACAACAATTGGGTTTTAGATTTAGTTGGGCTCAAGAATTAGTAGAGCAACATATATGCTCAGATAATGGAAATTTTCATTTTAAGATACTGTTAAATTAGCCTGTTTGCCATCTTTGGCATGATTTTTTAACCAAAAATGGGTTCACTTCCAAACTAAGTATGCTGCTAGCATCCTCATTTTCTTTCACTGTTAATGAAGCTTATTTCATGCATCTGATTGTCATCTTGGCATGTTTTTTTGACCAAAATGGGTTCACTGTGAACTGAGGATGGTATAGCTGTATGCCAAAATCCTCCGGATATGTACAACAATTGGGCTGAACAAACCTTTTGGGGGTTTCTTTTGGAGCCACAAACATCAACAATTTAGTTGGGATGAAGAATTAATAGAGAAACTTATATGCTTAGATGCCGCTATGTTATCATTTTTCTTTTACTGTTATAGAAGCTGAATTCATGCATCTGAAGATTTAAGATCCAGGATGGCAAATTTTGATTGGGCTGTGATTGGATTGTTTGGTGGCTGTTGTCTATGTTCTTAATTGGGCTGTGATTAGAAAGAGAGGGCTCGAGTGGAGATCTGGAAACCCATATAAAGACATCTTGTTCATTATAATTTATTATTATTGTTGTTCTTGTCGCTCTTGCTGTTGTTGCTGATGTCTCTTTGTGTTCGTGTGCTGAAGGGAAACAAGGGATAAGAGAGAGATGAGGAAAATGCCTCTATGTTAGCCTGGTGTATCCAAAGTCTCTACCATTCTTCTTTCTGTTTCCATTTCTGGCTTCTATATTTGGTTTCCTTCCACGATGACAGTTCCCTAAAAAAACACTTGATATGAGCCCTATCTTATTTTTCTTATTTTTCTTATATTTGGTTTCCGTCCAAGATGACAGTTTCATGGATTGTCTGAACAATCCATGAAAGACATGCTTAGATACTGAATTTTCATTTGTTTTACTGTTTTAGATAGTGGATATTCCTAATCAGAGGAGAATATAAAGGTTTCAAGTTAGATACTGAATTTTCATTTGTTTTGTTATTTTAGATATATTTAAAAACAAAATTAAGTACTAGATTTTTAGCATTGCAATGTAATTATTTTACCTCTCTATATATCATTAACAATTCCATATGCAATTGGCACTTTGATCTTATAATTTAAGTTACAGGTAGATTTTTTTGCAAATTCAAAAAATATGTATATTCTGTATTGTGGTCTACTGTTGAATTAAACTATTGTTTTTTTTTCACAGAGCGGTCGCCCAGATGAAGGAAATTCTGATGATCAGAACTGAAGCTACTCGAGGGGTATGAATCCGTGGTCCTCCTTGCTGTTCTTATGTCCTCCTTGCTGTATGATTGTTTTTCTTATGTCCTCCTTGCTGTTATGTCAGACTGTTTTTTTTATGAGAGTTATGTCAGACTGTTAATTTGGGATATTTGAGATATTTGTCAGACTGGTTTGTTGAGATATTTGGGATGTTCGTCACTATATTAATTTGTTAATTATGACACTGTTAATTTTGCAGTGAATTTGGTTGTGATTATGACACTGTTAATTAGTTTGTTGAGATATTTGGGATATGACACGTGTGAAACTTTATTATTCTTGTGTTTGGTTGTGATTTGCGCATTAATATGCAACGAAATTGGTTGAATCAGTTGTGAATTAGTTTACAGGTTTTGTAAATGAAACTGTGAATTGAAATCGAACGGAAAACCGGAGAATGGAAAACAAGCGGGCATAGCTAGACCGGCGTTTTATAAAACGCCGATCTATCTAATGAATTAGTTGCAGTGTGCGATATACCGGTGTTCCCACACACGCCGGTGTATACCGCTAGCTGTAACGGCACCAAGAAACACCAGCGTTTTATAAAACGCCGGTGAACCTAACTACACCGGCATTTTTTGATCACGCCGGTGCTTGTAAGTAGGGAAAACGGGGCACTCATAAACGCACATACACCGGCGGTCTATGACCGCCGGTATACTTTCATTCTATACCGGCGTTTCTATAAACGCCGGTGAATGGATAAACACTGGTGGTTTATGACCACCGGTGAATGTATATTGGGGGTAAAAGAACGGCACTCAGAGACCCCCATACACCGGCGTTTTATGACCGCCGGTGTAGTTGGCACATTTATCGGCGTCCACTAAAACTACCGGTGTAGACCCCTTCCTTTCCGCGACGCTCGCTTCGGCGGCATTTGGACCGGCGCTATTATAAACGCCGGTGAAGGTTTCACCGGCGTAAAAAAATGCCGGCATATACGGAAAAAAATGCCGGTAAATTGAGTATCTTTTGTAGTGCTAGTAAGCACGTTGGTTGCTTCTAGGTTTGATTACCTGTATGGTTGTTTTTGTATGTGGTTGTGCTCGTACGTGGTTCGACTGGCCCGTATGTAGCTGTGAGTCTCATACGCGGCTTATTTGGTTGGTATGTATGTTGTCGTCGCATACAAAGCCCGCCTGGCTCGTAGGTAGTTGTTGGTTCATACGTAGCTTATTGGCTCGTATGTGGTCAGTCTGCTCGTATATAGCTTGATAGCTAGTACTCAGTTTTGTTGTGCTCGTCTAGGGCGATACTATTACTCTAGGGGCTATCGACCATGAAGACATATGTTTTCTTATTCCTAAGGGACTGTGGACGAGTCACTCCTTGTGTACCGTCAGATCTTAACCGGTGTAGGTTGATCGCAGACCGGAATATAGATGGAATCCAAGTTCAGGGTAGTGGCATGCATGTATGTTCGTATTGCCAGGGTCTTGGATCGATAGGCTATGAATCAGATTCTTAGGGATTCTAGTAAGTCTAGGTTGAGCAGCCTAGTAGAGTTGTCTTGCGGAGTCCAACTCAAGACTCAACATGTTGGGTAAGTTCTGTTGTCATCCCTCAATTGTTAGGGTTAGTGACAATATTAGGGTAGTGACTCATAAAGATCATTTACTCAACCTTTTTGCCAGAAAGAGAGGAGTAGGTAGTAGGGGGCACCTTACAACCAATTCGTCCTTTGGGGCCAACCTTAGGTGGTGTTATTGGGTTGTACCTTCCCGTCAAAGGGATATGTACGGTGCCTTCTCGCGAGTTGGGAGCACGGGTTGCGTATCTCACACTGTTAATTCTTGAAGTGCCATGATAAGGCGGGCGGAGCTAGGGGATGGACCCCGGAACTCCGTCAGGTCCTATGCCGGGAAAGCGAACAGGCCATAGATTGCGGTCTATGAGTTAGGGGGCCATAGGGGATGCTACGAGCTAACCTGTGTTGCGGTAACCCCGAGGGTTTGTCTGGTTTTTGAGTGAGGTCCGGTTAGCCGGATAGTAGTGGCAAACATAGACACCATGAGCGGACTGCATTAGTGGAACTTGACCACGTCTGCAACCTCATCAGTCACGTTGTATCTGTCGGGAACAGGTTGTGTACAATTAGAAATTCATAACGTGGGTTCAAATTCCTATAATGAAGAGACGGCTTGAGAAGGGCACATGTAGTATGCGTTGCATGTTGCTTCGGAGACTTGTTGGCATTAGAATAGGAGCATCCTAGTTTTAGTTAATATTGCATTAGATTCTAGTCATAGCACTCACGAACACTTAAACTATACCGACGCAATTGCCATGTTTCTGTATGTTGTTTTGGGAGATTCGCTGCTATGTTATCAGCCTTAAAGCATCAGTGAATATTGACGTCCCCACTTCAATAGGTACTGGATCGCAGAAGTACAGGTGCGAGATTCAGGAGGACTCAAGGCAAGGAAAGCGAGGAGTCATGTCATGTTTAGTTTCCGCTGTAATAATTACGTTGATTATCTATTGTTGAAAAGTACTCAAGTGAGACTTCCCAAGTGTTGTTCTTCATTCTTTGTACTCTGATGTAAGTTGTTGAAAGTTGTAACACTTGGGATCGTAAAGGTATTATTGTAACACTATTGTAATGTATTGCAGTGGTATAACCTTCAGACTTGTAATACATTGGGTGTTGAATAAAAAGTTTTAAATTGTCCTATTTTTCTGTGTATTGTGACTAATTGAAGAAAAGATTTTGGCTTATGTCACGGTTTTCCAGTATATGAAAATCGGGGCGTTACATTCTAACCGACGTGGAGTGTTGTACTCTGATTCTGCTAGTAGTACTGCGTACTGTCCTAACTCCATCTGAGTCATACCTCTAACCCACTCCAACCAACGATCGGTGTCGAAAGTCGGCTCTGATACCATTTGTAACGCCCCCAGCCCGGCTCTGCTGTGCATGCGTCTACGCATTCCCGCACACGAGAAAAATAATTCCTAACAACGGCCCACCACATGCATGTCTCACCAAAAGGTGTCATGGCTATTTGATAACCTATGGATCATTGGCTAGTTATTTAAACCACTTATTTCCTATCAATGTTAACGATGTGGGATATTTCTTATTCCCACCACACACAATCACACCTACATACACACACACGTGCATCATGCACACCATAAGCATCCAGGATGATCTGCGGAGTGAGATATTCCCCAGCATTCCGGGATGTGAGTGAAATAATCTCTAGAATTGTCTGCGGATAGGGAATGATCACCATAATTTTCGGGACGAGAGCGACGCTCATGGGATGTTTGTGTGATGAGGGCTCTCAGATGACCTGCAGAGTCAAGTATTCTCCAAAATTCCCAGATGTGAGTGAAATAGTCTCCATAATGATCTGTGGACAGAGATTGATCTCCATAATTTTTGGGGCGAGGGACAATACTCACAGAACATCAAAATCATAAATTTTTGTCATGGATGTAAGGTTTGTATAGCGAGGGGCTAAACCGTGAAATGAGGAGAAACGTTAGAAGTGTTGGTGTATGCCGTAAAGGCCAGTTGTGTATTAACATTACTAGTTTACATTGTATCATGACATTTAATTTATATTTAGGCATTTCATTTATTGTGTTATTTACTGTGAATTAAATAAAAATAATGAATTCTTTAGAATAGTAAGTTCAATGCCATAAGATATCAAGTGCATGACTTGATTGTGAGATCATATTAGCTGAAATCAAAACACTATTCTTAAATTTTCCTAGTTAAGTATTATTGTGAATTAGAACAAAAACAATACATAGAAACTAATGTGGGCATAGACCGATGACCATTCTCACGGGTCATGGATATGAGATATCAAGTCTTTAAAATGGTACATATTATATTAATAATGTACTGGACTGACCCACCATGAGAACGCTGCATGGATCGTTACATGAGTGCCATAAGCGGTTCTCACGGTGACCATGGTGTACGTAGTCCTTTGACTTGAAGTAACTACAATTCCCTACATGAGCAGTGATATATTTTAATGCCGTCAAACGTTGCCTATAATAAGGTGATTATAACTTCGACTATTCGATATACTACAAATTATACAGAGGGATGTGAGTGACTTAAATAGGATTTGTTCCCCTTACATAACAGGAGCAATATCTATGGGCCTCTTGATTGAGTGAGACTGCAAAATGCATGGCCGTGCTCAAATGAGTCAATATGAGATATTGATCTCATTTGTTTTAGTAAATCTAGTCGGATATCAAGAAACCAAATATTGAACTATACAAGGGTGACACACTCTATGCACTATGGTCAATTAAGATATCTGGACAAAGGGACTAGACTACATGGTAACATTAGTCACGGATAGTTTATGTCAAATCACTGACATTTTCGTTACTTGAGTTGCAGTGATGTGTTGCTGGATACTGCTCGTTGTTTGTAATACTCGAATATAATTTTAGTATTACTGTCAACATAATAGGAACCTACAGGATCGCACATTTAGAATGGATAGAAATTGGGATTTAAATTCATAAGATAAATTTAATTAGAGATCCAAGTAAGACTTTGACTCCTGACATTGGTTGAACTTTTAATTAGATTTAATGGGCCGACTAAAGTTCAAAGGCTCACACACAAATCTGACTCAGGTCAGATTGTGAGCCCAACAACCTCTTTACTTTCTTAGACTTGGTTTTCTGCACCTATATATATGATATGTATCTGTGAAAAAGACACACGTGAAAAATCCTAGTCGTCACAGAAAGTGAGAGAGATAGATTGTGAAGAGGAACATCGCCTTCTTGCAGCTAACATCGCAGTCTGAGGGAGAGCCATTTTTTCATTCTGTTCGTATGGATACCGTAGAAGCACCGCAATATTGCAGTTCTGTGATCAGCATCTGTAGAGACAGCAGATCCATCTTTAATGTATAACTCCTAAACACGATTTATGGTATTTGCATGGATCAATGTCTAGGTTTCGATATTTTGTAATTTTTCCGCCGTGTATTTAATCTATGATTGCCTTCGAAACCTAACAAGAAGCTTGCATTCGGAACCTATGTTGTATGGGCGGCATAGAATTCCAAACCAGCATGCATTAGAAATGAGTATTGTGTGCATTAGATTTCAGGATCATGGCATACACTCATACACTAAGCTTAGATTTATTTTCTATTTTATTTACCTTTTTTGCATTAAATCTTTGGTTGTTGAGAATTTGAAGATCGTTATTGTTATTAGCATTGGGTCGGTTGAGTTCAACTGACGTACCTATAGTTTGAAAGATTTTGCAGGATTTGTATTCAGTGGATGGTATGAATTTGAGTTTCGTTGTGGATTCTAGTAGAAGCTGAAGCTTGATTGTTTTAAAAAGTTGTAATTTATTAGATGAAATACTCTGAAATTTGTAATGAACGATGATGTATTAAAAGTTTTAACTTTTCCCTCTATTTTGTAGTATGTTTGTATTACATTGAAATAAAAAATCTGGGTGAGTCATGAATTTCCTGTGTATTAAATTCGGTGAGCTACAGTTAGGGAAGATTATAAAGTTCTATAGCTTAAGCACTCTGGCCTGAAAGCCGAGTCGTCTGATTTCCAGAAGTGCGAGGTCGCTTGGATGATGGAGAAAGTTAAGCTGGAGGCAAAGGTTAACCAATTTACTGCCAACAATGGTGATGCCATACTATTTTTTCTTACATGGCTTGAAGTAATACCTCCAGAAGACGTATCCGAATGCCAAGAATCGTTGGGATGCGCTTGATATCGAGATTCCTCTTGAAGATGCCTGTGTCATATTAAAGGATGTTGGGCTTGATGTGGATGTGGAGAGCAACGAAGAGACAACCATGGAGATCAATGCCAATGCAGAAGCTAAATATTGTGTCTATTTTGATTTCTAACCCTTTAATCATCATTCTTGATGTTTTGGTTATCATCATAACTGTGGTCTGTTAATTAGCTATGGGTATTTTTGTGTTTTTATGGTTAATTGTAGTACCTATTACTTTAATTGATGTTGATGACCGTCTGTTTTTGACTTAGCCTTATTTCTGTTTTGATTTTAAGTATGGTCGTCTTCTCTCATTCAGTAGGTCGTAGCCATTTGGCTCCAATGCCCTCTGTCTGTAGGCCGTAGCCATCTGACCTGATAGGATTTTAAAATTAGTCATTTATCTCAATCGACGAGCCTTAGCCCTCTTTCAGTAGGTCGCAAGCATCTAACCCGATCAGATTTTAGACTTATTTAGTCATTCATCTCAACTGACAAGTCTTTTAGTCCTCTATCAGTTGCCATCTATCGGTAGGCCATAACCACCTGACCTGATAGGATTTTATACACAGTCATTTATCTCAATCGACGAGAATTACCCCTCTGTCGGTAGGCCGTAGTCATCTGACCAAATAGAATTTAAGACTAAGTTGTTTATCTCAATCGACAAGCCAGCCCTCTATCGATTGCCCTCTGTTGGTAGGCTGTAGCCGTCTGACCCCATGGAATTTTATACTTTATAAATTGTTGTATACATAGAGAAAGTAAGATAATTCTTGACACCCGATATGTAAGTCAAAATATAAGTCTCATCCAAAATTCATCATAAACTTTGTAGCTTGTAGTTATACAAAATAAAAGGGCATACCCTTCAAAATTCATTGAAAACAAAAACAGTGGTATCCATTCCAAAAGTCGATACAAATTATGTTTTTCATTGAAAATTAAAAACTAGCTGCTTTCATTTTCACTAGTAGTACTTACAGAGGTTGCTGATGTGCCTAGAGCGGGGAATTTCTTCCCCTTCCATGGTGGATAATAGATAGGTTCTGAGAGTGATGACCATCTTGACCCGATAGGGGCCTTCCCATTGGGGGGGACGAGCTTGCCAGCTGGGTGGTTCCATTCAGATATTTCTGTCTTTCTCAACACCTGATCTCCTTCTTTGAGGACTCGCTCATGAACACGAGAGTTACAGTGCCGAGCTATCCTTTGTTGGTATTTCAGGTTCCTATCAGATGTCACATTCCTTGTTTCCAGCAAGAGATTAAGGTTCTCCCTAAGGCCTTCACTCTGCCTAAAAGTGACCCACTCAGACATTTTTTACCCCAACCTATGCTAGGATGACTACTTATATGCCAAAAGATTAGTTCAAAGGACCTTCGCATGTCCCTTCTTTTGGGGTGCCCATAGCATAATTAGCAAACGCTCATCCCATACCCCTTTTGTTGCATCTAGAGTCTTCTTCAGATTGTACAGTACGGTCTTGTTGGTGGACTCTGCTTGTCCATTCGATTAGGGGTAAGCAATCGAGTTGAACCACAGTTGAATCTTCCGTTCAGAATTTCTGTAAGAGCTCCAAGTCAAAATACTTTGCATGATAGACCATGGTTGTTCTTGGCAACCTGAATTGGCATATGATGTTCTTCCATAAAAACTGCTTTACTGTCTGTGCTAAGATCTTCTCATGAACCTCTGCCTAGACCCATTATGTAAAGCAGTCTTTGGCAATCAGAAAATGTCTGTTGTTGTTCTTACTAGTCTTGGCCCCAGAGTGTCCAAGCCCCATTGGAAGAAGGGAAGAGGGGTAATGCTATTGACAATCGGACTTGCCAGCTGGTGTTCGACATTGTCGAACCTCTAGAACTTGTCACAATTCTTTGTGAATTCCATTGAGTCTTTCAACATAGTTGGCCAATAAAAACCCTGCCTGAGAGCCTTTTGCAAGTGATTTGCCTCCCGGGTGATTTTCGAACATGCCTTCTTGAATTTCTTTCATAACATAGTCTGAGTGCCTTTTATTCATGCACATTAATAGTGGCATGGAGAGTGACCTTTTCTGAAGCTTATCTCCATCTATCAAATATCGCAGATACACTCTGGAGTTTTGCTGCTGCTATCATCTTCTAGCAGAACGCAATTGATCAGGTAAGCTTTGGGGGGGTCAATCCAATACGGCTCGACCTCGTTTATAAGCAAGGTCGGCTCAGATGGGCAATTGGACTTCTCCACATATTCTATCAGTATCGATCTGGCCAGTTGGTGCAATGATGATATCCCCAGGCGAGTGAGTGCATCAGCTCGGCTATTTAATGACCGAGGGATATGTATGAATTCCACCTTCTCCAAATTGGAGACGAGGCTTTAAACCATTTTTAGATATACTTTCATAATAGCTTCTATGGATTGGAAGTCCCCTAGTATTTGCTTGATTACTAATTGGGAGTTGTTCTCAGCTTTCAAAACTTTTGCCTCTGCTACGTTAGCAAGCTCCATACCTCAGATGAGTGCTTCATACTTTGCTTCATTGTTCGATGCCTTAAAACCAAAATGCAAAGTATAGTCGACTTCGTACTTGTCGGGCCATAGTATGATGATTATTTCCCCAATGCCGATTTCACTCGATGATCCCTCTACATGGAGCGAACACTCTTCCGCGTGATCCCCATCTAGTTTTACCAAGAATATGGAACACGCTTCACGTTCTTGGGATGGACGACATAGGCACTCCACCATCAATTCTATCAAGTTCTTGGTGTTTACGGTTTTCTCGGTTTGTAAGAGATATTGAATTCAGTTTCCATTTTGGTGAACCCGACCCAGAAAATCATATCGAGAGTTTCAAAAACCTCATGATGATCCACCGAGCCTCCAACGGCTCCTCTAAAGAACTTTCCCAGCCACCATGAAGGGATTGGCATGGGAGTGGTACTCTCATCTTCTCCTTCGATCAACTCAAGGAGCTCTTCCTCACCCAATTCTTTAGTAGCTGCAAGACTGAGAAGATGAGTGTCTGTAACACCCCGGCCTGAAACAGTGATTTTTCTAACTGCCCACCACAGGCTTGCCTCATAAAAGATACGATAGCTGATTGGTGACCTCTAATCCCAGGCAATTATATACATATAGGTAATTAATCTTTCAAATCTCCGATATGAGACAAATTTCTCACATCCATGTTCTTTCTCCCGCAAGAGAAACACAGCCAAAGCCAACCGGGTGGTCCCCACCACCTGCCACACACGTGGCAGGCACAGCGGAAACCCCCTTCTCTCTCCTGGGCGGGCCCCATGCGACAGCTGCCACGTCAGCAGGCAGCAGCAGCAGTCTGCCTGTGCTTGGGCCCCACAACGAAGCACAAATCCCATACTACACTCCTTATAGAATTTCTATAGGGCACTGCCACTTATGAATTATATATATATATATATATATATATATATATATATATATATATATATATATATCCTTAATACAGGGTGTTACACACACCCCCCCTTAAGAATTCAGCGTCCTCGCTGAAGCCGGGATATGCAATGTAGTGTAGGATCTTTCTTTCTAGCCGTGTGGAGTGGAGTACCTTGATTCAACTAAATCTTAGCGTACTGCCCCTGGCTACACCGTCAGCGTATTAACCACGGATCCCTCTCAGGCATACAAATACATCACACCCACTCTTACCCACATCGGTGTCGAAGGCTATGATACCATTTGTAACACCTCGGTCCGAAACAGCGATTTTTTCTAACAACTGCCCACCACAGGCTTGCCTCATAAAGGTGCTATAGTTAATTGGTGACCTCTAATCCTAGGTATATATATATATATATATACACACACACACACACACACACACACACACACACACACACACACACACACACACACAATTAATATCAAATCTCCCTAATATGGGATTAAATAATCCAACATCAGTTCAACTCACGCTCGTGCTGACATCAGCAAGTACCCCCTCAGGCGGGCTCCACCTGCCACGTCACCCACACAGCAACGCTGTGCTGCAAGCTACCCCCATGTCGCGACGTGGACCCCACATGCTGTCTATCAAACCACAGCACAACAACCCATTTCATTTCATTTCCATTAAATCCCATAGGAATCACCCCATGGAAATTTCTATAGGCAACTATTTAATTAATTCTATATATATACATATATATATGTTCTTAAATACTGGGACAGAGGGCTTACCCACTGGGAGTCGTAGCTCAGAACACACTAACTATAGGATTAAAATCATTAAGAATTTAGTCTCTATCTATTTCCTTCTTTCAAAAAATACACATTCAACTCCTATCGTTCGTCATATTAGAATAATCCGATCATATTACATACACATTCTAAATATCCAGAGGCCAAATTATACAGAGTTGTAATGCCATAACAATAATTCTACACAATTAAAGTTTCTAAGACATGGAGAATGTCTCAAATACCACATAAATTAATAAAATATTAATCTACATCACATTTATATATTTCTTTTCTCTTTTCATAATAATTAACAATATGAGGAATTCTCCCTCAAAAATTTTATAATCAATTAAATTCATACCCAAATTGATTCTTCTCACGAATTATTTATAAAAATCTACTCACTCTAACAATAATCACATTACAACATTCTATATGTTAATCTACTCAACTTTAAATTCTAATTTCGCAAAAATCTACTTCAATAACATGCAATTCACTCAAAATTATTGAACTCCTACCACATGCATCACATCAAAACTGAGATTAAATCAAACAATTCTACATCTACAATTGAATTTTAGAACACCTACACATGCAATTACTCTACAATTTAGAAAGTATAAAGGAACACCCACCTCTAAATAGCAATTTTCCTTCTCCAAAGCAAAAGCAAACACACAAACAACGCACCGAAATCCTCAAAAGCCGAGCTCACAATCAAGCTCCGAAATCAACAGTAAGCCCCTCACCCAACACCCGAATTCTGTGCCTGTCTCTTGTTTAATATTTTTTTTATTAGGATTAGGGTAAAGTGACTTTAGGCTTAGGAGTTTATTAATAAATTTATTAAGTAGTTATAAAACTACCCCCCACCATCTCTCTCCACTACCTCCACACTCCAAGACCCGGTCCAAGCAATTCAAGCGTTCACCGCAAGCTCCACTTGTGTGCACAATGCGAGTGTGCACATGCACGTGCTTGTGCACACCACCTTCTCTCTCTCTCTCTTTTTAAAAAAGGTTTTACAAATGGGCTCATTTATAAAAATGGGTTTCTTTTGAAAAAAATATTTTCTTAGGTCCATGAGCTTCATAATAAAAATAATAATAATAATTCAAACTGTATTAATTTAAAATGAGAAGAGACACGTATAAAAAAATTTCTCACGTGCATTTCATGTGCGGAATGAGAAAAATTAAATTATTATATATATTTTTTTCTAGGATGTTACAACACTCTCTCCTTAGAATAGTTCCGTTCTCGGAACTACACTTAAAGAGTGAGAAAACAAAAGAAAACAAAAGTTCAAAAAATATAATCAAAAAGTTCAGGGTTGTCTTTCATCATCCTATCCTCAGATTCCCAAGTGGCTTCCTCAATCAGTCGGTTTCTCCACACGACCTTGACGATATGTATAGTTTTATTCCTCAAAACTTTCTCCCGTCGGTCCACAATCTCCACAGGACGTTCCTTGTAGCTCAGATCTAACTACAGACCCTCTGGCACTTCCGGTAGATGATGACTCGGATCCGAAATATAGCCTCGTAACATTGACACGTGAAAGACACTATGAACTTGGGCTAGTTCCTCTGCCAATTCCAACCGATAGGTTGTCTTCCCAATCCTCTTCAATATGTTGTAGGGTCCAATGTATCTCGGGGCTAACTTCTCGCACTTTCCAAACCGAATCGCACCCTTGGTTGGAGATACTTTCCGGAAAACATAGTCCCCCTCTTCGAACTCCAAATCTCTCCTCTGATTTTCGGCGTAACTCTTCTGCCTGCTTTGTGCATCAACCAGCCTCTTCCTGATTACCTCAATCTTCTCTGAGGTCTGCTGTACCATTTCGGGCCCATACATCTTCCTTTCGACCACTTCATACCAGCACACTGGTGTTTTGCACTTCCTCCTATACAAAACTTCGTATGGTGCCATACCAATGCTAGTATGAAAGCTGTTTTTGTAGGCAAATTCCACCAAAGCTAAGTACCTCTCCCAGCTAACACCGAAGTCCAACACACAACACCTCAACATATCCTCCAGCACCCGATTGACTCTTTTAGTCTGCCCATCAGTTTGAGGATGAAAAGCAGTACTGAAATCAGTCCTGGTCCCCAAAGCTGCTTGAAGACTCTTCCAGAAATGCGATGTGAATCTCGCATCTCGATCTGACATGATTGATACAGGAATTCCATGTAGTCTCACAATCTCCCCGATATACAATTCCGCCAACTTCTCCACAGACCAAGTGAGCTTCATAGCCAAAAAGTGAGCAGATTTGGTGAGTCAATCGACTATCACCCAAATCGCATCATTTCCGTTGGGACTCCTGGGTAGCCTTGTGATAAAATCTATGCTGATGTTATACCACTTCCACTCCGGAATGGGTAACAACTACAATAATCCTTATGGGTCTCTGAGTCTCTGCCTTGATTTGCTGACAAGTTACACTTCTTGCAACAAACTCTGCTACATCCTGCTCCATCCCTGACCACCAAAAATGATGTTTGATATCCTTGTACATCTTGGTCCTCTCTGGATGTATTGATAAAAGGGTAGTGTGTGCTTCCTGTAGAATGCTTTCTTTCAGTTCTTCTTGATCCGGTACACAAAACCTCTCTCCGAACCACAGCACTTCATCTATCACCTGGAATTCTACCAATTTACCTGCACCGACCTGCTCTATCATCTTCTGAATCTCTGGATCAAACTTCTGACTGCCGATAATCTTCTCCCTCAGCGTGGGCTGAAGTCTCAACAGTGCTAAAGATGCTCTTATTCCTTTCAACACCACTTCTATCCCAGCTCGATCGAGCTCCTCTGCAAATCTCTCTTGAGTCGTGATCAAATGGGATAAGCTACTCTTCCGACGGAGCGCATCAGCCACCACATTTGCATTGCATAGGTGATACTTTATTTCCAGATGGATATCTTCCAGTAATTCCAACCACCTTCTCTACCTCAAATTCAGATTCTTTTGCTGGTAGATATACTTCACGCTTTTGTGATCTGTGTACATATTGACCTTTTCTCCGTACACATAGTGCTTCCACTGCTTCAAAGCAAAGATAATAGCTGTCAATTCCAGATCATGAGTTGGGTAATTCTTCTCATGCGGTCTTAGTTTTCTAGACCCACAATGTAACGATCCTAATTTTTGATGAATACGATTTATAAACAAACTAGATTCTACTAGTTATAAAATTATTATTTTTGGTTAAAGGAATATTTTTTTCTTACTAATAACTTTCACTATGTATGGATATATATATATATATATATATATATATATATATATATGCATATGTGTGTTTTTGAGTTTAGGCTTGAGAGGCCCAATGTAACAAACAAAACAACACACACACACAAAAAAATTGAAAATAGCCATGTGTGGCCGGCCAATATTAGAAGGGAAAAAGGGAGGGAAAACAAGAGAACTAGGGTTAGGGGTTTGAACTCAAATTTGACTCATGATGGGTCTTTCACCCCCCCTACACTCCACCTCCCTCTTGACCCAATCTAAGAGGAGATGCTCCCCCATTTCCCAAGCTCAAATCCGGCCAAAACCCTCTCCACCTTCCTCTCTATTGTTGTTTTAAAACCCCCCTATCTCTACTTCTCATTTTTCATCTCCTGCAACTTCCACACTTAAGAGAAAGAGAAAAAGAAAGAGAGTAAGAGAGACTTGCTACTGATTGGGAGTAAGAAGAAGAAGAGAAGCTAAGGAGAAGGAGCCAAGGAGTGAAGAAGGTAAGGAGCTAGGAGCAAGAAGGCAAATCTTGAAGCTAGGAGCTTGTAGGATCTCTTTTCCATCAAAAAGGTAGGTGATTCTAATCTCTTTGGTTGTTTTTTTTTTGTTAGATGGTAGTTTTAGTGACTGAAAACTTACATGCATGGTCTAGAATGAACCTTAGTAACTCGTTTTGTGAGAAGAAACCCAAAACAGAAAATCCTGTTAAAGAGCTGAAATTTTTGTGGTCAGTCCGTGGCTCATAACTTGAACACTACTGCTTGAATTAACTTTAAATTTTTATATGATGTTCATTTATGTGTCGTGCACCTTCCGTAATTTTTCCAGAATTTTATGATTTTTCTTGCTATTAAAATAAAATGCAAACTTGCATGCTGGTCAGAAGAAAAAGAAACAGTTTTTGTTGTTACTGTTGTGAGAAAAATGACTTTTATCTTGCTTCATGCTTATGTGAATGATCTCAAGTTTTAGTATGTCAATTTTGAATGTATCTAAGACCTATGTTTCAAATTTCATGAGTTTTGGACCACTGTGGCTATATTAATAAAATCATGCAAACTTAGCTAGTTATTTTTAGTAAACAGAACTATTATTGTTATTGCTCTATTTTTGATGATATTCAAAGAGGCATAGTTAAAAATCTACTTGGTAGAATCACCTGATTTTTGGAGGTGTTGTAAAATCATGTGTCAGGAGCTAGAATCTAAAATTTCATGAAGCTCTGACATCGTTTACTATTTTAAATTGATTTTATCCCTTGACTGTATTAATATGATGTGCTGTCCTGCAAATCTGTATGCTTGTTAAAGATGAGACCATAAGAGCATGTAAACGACCTTATATGAAGAAACTTGTTACTATAAAGTTTTAGTAGACACATAGACCTTTCTGTAATGACCAAGAAATCATGATTTGGATACAGGTACGATTTTATATGATTTTTTCAAGTGACGATAGAAACACAGTAAATTATTGAGCTCACTGTTTTGCACCGTGTTCATGGAAATGAGTTTGAACTTGGAGTTTGAACTTGTACTTTATTAGCTTAGAGTGGATGTTTGAGATCACAAACCATGTTATAGATGTGGACATAAGTTAGGACTTGAATTACCTAAAGTTTCCTTGCTAAGAGTAGCTTATATTTGCTTGTAGACCCCAATATAGACAACGTTGTTCACTGTTTTGAAGTAGAAATTGTATTGGATGTTGGGGTATTATTGTTGACCACTTTGGGATGAAATCCATGTCCAAAGTGTGCTTATACTTGCTGTCTACCTTGAGTAGAAGCATGGGAGCACCCGATCGCGATTTCTCAAAGAAACAGAACCAGAAATGACTTTATGATTCAACTGGATATCGAGGAGATAAATCTGCCGCCTGATGTCCAGGAGGTAAGCATGCAGCTAGGCATCGATAAAGGAGTTCCCAAGATGCAAGAGTTGAGGAAGAAAGCGGAGGAGCCAACGGTGGTGACCTCAATGTCGAGGTGAGAATTCAACAGGATGTCCAAGCACAATGTTCAATTTGACTGTAAGGAGAAGAAGATGGTCATAGCCATGCCCGAGAAACCAGAGATCGTGTTTCAAGGGAAGAAGGTGAATGAGAAGAAATTGGCGACTGCAACTAGAAGTAAAGTGCCAAAGGAAGTCAAAAGGATACCCATTGTACGAGACTTTCCACTCGTATTTTTGGAGGAGTTACCCGGGTTACACCCACCAAGGGATGTGGAATTCAGTATCGTGATCCAGCCTGGCAACACACCTGTATCAAAGATGCCGTATCGTATGGCACCGGTGGAATAGAATGAAGTCAAGAAGCAAATAGAGAAATTGCTGCAAAAGGGACTCATCAGGCCTAGTGCCACTCCTTGGGGAGCGCCGGTACTACTGGTCAAGAAGAAGGACCGGGTAATCAAGGATGTATATTGACTATCGGGAATTGAACAAAGTCACAGTCCAAAACAAATATCCAATTTCCAGGATCGACGACTTGTTCGATCAGCTACAAGGAGCCGCAGTGTTCTCAAAGATCGATCTACGATCGGGTTACCATCAGGTCCGTGTCAAGGAGGAAGACATACCAAAGATAGCTTTTAGGATGCAGCATGGGCACTATGAGTTTCTAGTGATGCCATTTGGAGTGACCAATGCTCCAGCAGTCTCCATGGATTTGATGAATCGAGTCCTACGGCCATTCATCGACTCATTTGTGGTGGTCGTCATAGATGACATTTTGGTGTACTCAAAGACCGAGGAGGATCATGCCGAGCATTTGTCTGCAGTTTTGAGCAAGCTTCAAGAGCAAGAGTTGTATGCGAAGCTTTCCAAGTGTGAATTCTGGAAGTCGGAAGTAGCTTTCCTTGGCCATGTCCTTTCTAAGGAAGGAGTGGCCACCGACCCACAAAAGATAGAGGCGGTGAAGTAATGGCCGCAGCCAAGGACAGTGAAGGAAGTTAGGAGCTTTTTGGGTTTGACCAGGTACTACAGGAAGTTCATTCAGGATTATGCCAAGATTGTGGTACCACTCACAGCTTTGACCAAGAAGGACAAGAAGTTTGAATGGACCGATAAGTGTGAACCTGTTTCCAAGAGCTGAAGAACCGACTGATATCAGCACTGGTTTTGGTCTTACCTCAACCGGGTAAAAGGTATGTGATCTATAGTGATGCATCTCACTTGGGTTTTGGATGCATTCTGATGCAAGAGGGGAAAGTCATTGCCTATGGATCAAGGCAGCTCCGACCACACGAGAAGAACTATCCAACCCACGACTTAGAGCTAGCTGCTATCATCTTTGCCTTGAAGATATGGAGACATTATATCTACGGAGAAAGGGTGGAGATGTACACAGACCACAAGAGTTTAAAGTATATCTATCAGCAGAAGGACTTAAATCTGAGGCAGAAGCGATGGTTGGAAGTGTTGGAAGATATCAGGCCAGAGATTTTGTACCATCTAGGAAAGGCCAACATGGTGGCAGATGCACTCAGCAAGAAGAGGAGCATTTCCATGCTAACAGCTATAAGGAAGGAGTTAGAAGAAGAGATAAGGAGAGCCGGTATCGAGATGATTTCTCAAGGATTGGGTGCTATGTTAGCTCGATTAGAACTCCAACCAAGTCTGAAGAACCGAGTGAAGAGGAGTTAAGATGGCAATGCGGAGACCCAGGCACTCAAGAAGCAAGCGAACGAATGAAAACTTCTCGAGTTCAATGTTAAAGAAGGAGTGCTATGGTTTGGAGATTGGTTGTGTGTGCCAAAGGCGGGGGATCTTAGGGAGGAGATGATGAATGAAGCGCACACCACCTTACTGGCAGTTCATCCAGGAAGCACAAAGATGTATCGAGACGTGAAGCAGTTCTATTGGTGGGCCGGAATGAAGCAAGATATTGCGGAGTTCGTAGCCAGATGTCTCACATGTCAGAGGGTGATGGTAGAAAACCAGAAGCCAGGAGGGTTACTACAGCCCTTGCCCATTCCAGTATGGAAGTGGGAGGACATCAGTATGGATTTCGTTACAGGATTGACCAGGAGTCCCAGAGGGAATGATTCCATTTGGGTGGTTATGGACTGGTTAACGTAATCAGCGCATTTTATATCGGTGAGGACAAGCTGGTGTTTAGAGAAGTTGGCAGAAGTCTACATTTAGGAGATCGTGAAACTACACGGTGTACCAGTATCTATAGTTTCTGACAGAGATGCAAGGTTTACCTCACAGTTTTGGAAGAGTCTATAGACAGCATTGGAAACAAGGACAGATTTCAGTACTACTTTTCACCCATAGACTGATGGAAAACAGAAAGGGTGAATAGAATTTTGGCGGATATGCTCCGAGCATGCATCTTGGACTTCGGAGGGAGCTAGGAGAAACATCTAGCACTGGTTGAATTTTCTTAAAACAATAGCTACCAAGCTAGTATCGGGATGGCTCCATTCGAAGCACTGTACGGGAGGAAGTGTAGGACACCCGTATGCTGGTATGAAGTGGACGAGAGGCAGATGTTCGGACTGAAAATTGTACAGCAGTCTTCGGAGAATGTTGGATTGATAAGAAAGAGGCTACAGATTGGCGTAGAGTAGGCAGAAGAGCTATGCCGATACCCGCCGTAGAGGGCTAGAATTTAAGGAAGGAGATTCTGTATTCTTGAAGGTCTCGCCGACCAAGGGCATAGTTAGATTTGGAAGGGGTGGCAAGCTGGCCCTGAGATACATTGGACCCTACAGAATCTTAAAAAGGATTGGGAAAGTTGCATATAGGTTGGAACTACCCCCCTAGTTAGCCGAGGTGCATAATGTTTTCCATGTCTCCATGCTGAAGAAGTACGTGCCAGACCCGAGTGATCAACTACCCGAAATTCCAAAAGACTTGCAAGTGGACCTCTCCTACAAGGAACGACCTATGCAGATAATAGATCGTCAAGAGAAGGTGCTGAGAAACAAGATCATTCCGATAGTCAAGGTTCTCTGGAGGAATCAATTCGTCGAAGAAGCTACTTGGGAGCCAGAGAGCTGAATGCAGGAGACTTACCCGGAGTTATTTGTGTAATTTTTTTCATTTCATTTCTGTTTTCCTCCCACTAAGTGTAGTTTTGAGGACAAAACTATTCTAAGGAGAGAATGATGTATCGACCCTAATTTTTGATGAATACGTGTTAGAAATAAATTCTACTAGTTTTAAAATTATTATTTTTGGTTAAAGGAATAATTTTTTCTTACTAATAACTTCCACTATATATATATATATATATATATATATATATATATATATAGAGTAAGTCTATTAAGAGCTGGGGAGCTAAAAACCTTATCGAGAGCTGGAGATTTCAGCCATCCGATCGAGATTGATCGCGATCGAACGGCTGAGATCTCCAGCCGCTTATCTTCAGATATGTTGAGGGGTAAAAGGGGTATAATCGAAACCCTAATCCCAATCTCTTATCTTCTCACGCTCTCTCTCCCGCTCTCTATCTTCGTCCCGCTCTCTTTCTTCGGTGCCCAAGTCTAAACCCTACCTCTATCTCTCTTATCTTCTCACCACCAAAGTGGAGCTCTCTCTCCCGCTCTCTTTCTTCGTCACTTGTGTAAACCCAACTCGACGAAAAACCTTATCGAGAGCCACTTATCTTCAGACTGTTGAGGGGTTAAAGGGCTATAATCGCAAAACCCCTATCTCCCTTATCTTCTCACGACCAAAGAAGAGCTCTCTCAGTTGGTTCTCTCTCTTTTACGAAAAACCCAAACCGCGATTAGGGTTTTGATTTCTACTCTCAGTCGGGTTCTCTCTCTAGCTTGGGCTGCAATCTTTCCATTCGATTTCTCCTCTCATTCGGGTTATCTCTTTATCTTAGGCTGCAATCTTTTCATCGGGTAATCTCAATTTCAAATTTTATTTCCTTTAGAATTGCTTCTAGTTTGTTGTTAGATTTTTATCCCTGAAATTATGCATTCATTTCTTTAACAACTATACATTTATTTCTTGAAATATATTTATGCCATGTCAGAAACTTGTAAGATCAGTGAAGTTGCATTTGTCAATGGTTCAAATTTTTTAGAATAACAAGTAATAATCGTACTATTATCTATAATTTTGAGATGCGGACATGACACATGCATATAAGCACACATAATCATGAACGTCCCTTGTGTAGAAGAAGTTTTCTTTTAGGTCTGTGATGAAGATTACAGTTTCATGTTAGCTACCTTTATTATGTTATGATGTTGATCAAGTAATATTGTGTCATATTCAGACCGTAATTAATTATACTGGCTTTATATATTGATATTAAAGAGACTTCACTTAAAGCGTATACATCATAGATGCACCCTAGTTTCTGTTTGTTCTGAGATTTGCTTAAATCATTGCTTATAGTTTTGCTAATGTGTACATACTTAAATTTTTTCAACACTAAGTTTCATATCCCCTCAGTATGAAGACTTTATTACTTGTAGCTTCAGAATGTAGTCTGTTAGACTTTTTTCTTTGTGTTAGTTTGAAAGTTGTAGCTTTTTTTTAATGTTTGTTGTCTCATTTTCCTATGAAGGATGGAGTTTGAAAATGAAGAGTTACTAAGCCAAGATATTCATACCGGTTGGAGGGACGTTGATGATGCTTCTGAACCATTTGTTGGTTTAGTATTTGCAACATTAGAAGAAGGATATGAATTTTATAAAAGATCTGCAAAATTAGCTGGTTTTTCAGTGCGCAAGTTCGCAACAATGGTTGACACTTCTACGAAGGAGAGGAATTCACAACAATTTGTATGTTCAAAGCAAGGTAAGCCGATAGATACAGTTGGAGTGAATGTTGTCAATATTGAAGAACCGTCTTCTTCAAATGTGATCAAGAGAAGGAGAAGGGCTGTGATGAAAGAAGAGTGTTTGGCTCAAATACGAATACAAAAGGACGATGATGGGAGATGGTCAATTCGAAGGTTTGTTGAAGAGCACACCCATCTTTGTGTTACACCTAGAAAGCAACAATTCTTAAGATGTAATAGAACTGTTTCCGAAGCGCAAAAAAGTTTACTTAGTTCTTTCAAAGAGGATAACATAAGAACTTCAGAGTCTATGTCCTTCATGGAGATAGAAAATGAAAGTTTCAGTAATATTAATTGTACTGAAAAGGACATTAGGAATTCGTTGCAAAGGGAAAAGGATGGGATGAGAGCTTATGATGTGGATATATTGCTGGAGCACTTGCAAGAGGAAAAAGAGATGAATCCTTCTTTCTGTTTTCATTACAAGGTTGATGAAGACAACAAATTAACCCATGTGTTTTGGGTTGATGCTCTTGCCAGGAAGGCTTATAAGCATTTTGGTGAAGTGCTAATTTTTGATACCACATATGACACAAATGAATACAAATTGATTTTTGCTCCATTTACTGGAGTTAATCACCATGGTCAATCTGTCAATTTTGGTGTGGCTTTCATAAATAAAGAGACCACCGAGTCGTTTGTTTGGTTGTTTGAAAAATGGGGTGAAACAATGTGTGGGTCTCTACCTAAAGTTATCATTACAGATCAAGATCCTGCAATGGAAAATGCAATCCGCATGTGTTTTCCTGGTTCCAGCCACAAGCTATGCATGTGGCACATTCTTAAAAAGCTTCCCGATAAGCTTGGCGGTCCTGGCCTTAGTTGTGATTTTAGCATTCCATTCCATAGTTACATTTAGAAATCAGAGACGCCGGAAGAGTTTGAGATGAGATGGAATGATGTAATGAATGCTAATGTGCAAATTGCAGGTATTACTTGTTTCAATAAATTATATATGTGTTTGACCATTTTTTAGTAGTATTAATACTTAATATATATTACAATAACAGGTAATCCTTGGCTTTCTGACATTTATGAGCTTCGCGAGAAGTGGATACCAGCTTATGCTAAGGATATTTTCACTGCTGGAATTCGCACAACTCAAAGATCAGAAAGTATGAATGCTTTTGTCGATAAGTATGTTGTACTTGTTCTGAGCCTACAGTTTTTTTTTGCTGAAAATTTTTAATTGATGATGCCCTGTCTATCCTAAATTTGATGATGTCCTGTCAATTTAAATTACTAGCTTTACCATGTTCACCATACACTCTCCAGGAACAACCGAGTGGTATGTGATTATATCTCCAAATCAAAAGTTTACTTGCAATTCACTGTAATACATACCACATACGTACTTGCATGTTTTTTATTTGATGAATCACTTTGTTCAGGAATTCAAGAGGTTGAACAAGAAGGTCGTTAGTGGAGAACCCGAGAGCCATGAGAACACTCACCGACAAATGGAATTCTTTAGTGTGTTGGTCATGTATGGATTGTAATGAAAATGGTGGAAATTGAAAGTTACAACTAGTTTGTGGTTACAATTGTGTTTTTATTCGTTTTGTATAATCTCCATTACGAGGTTGCTGTTGTTTTCATCAATTGGTGTACATATTGGAGATGAGATGGTTATGTTTAGAGTTTGGCTTTGTTCTAAGCTTACACAATATATACGTCATGTTCAGTTTCTGCTGTACTGAGCTGAGCTTACACAATTTGATACTTCATGTTTAGTTTCTGTTTGTCTTGAGCTTACACAATTTGATGCTTCATGTTCAGTTTCTGTTGTTCTGAGCTGAGCTTACAAAATTTGATACTTCATGCTCTGTTTCTGTTTGTTCTGAGCTTACAAAATTTGATACATCATGCTCTGTTTCTGTTTGTTCTGAGCTTACAAAATTTGATACTTCATGCTCTGTTTCTGTTTGTTCTGAGCTTACAAAATTTGATACTTCATGCTCTGTTTCTGTTTGTTCTGAGCTTACAAAATTTGATACTTCATGCTCTGTTTCTGTTTGTTTTGAGATTACAAAATTTGATACTTCATGTTCAGTTTCTACGGTTCTGAGCTAAGCTTACAAAATTTGGTACTTCATGTTCAGTTTTTGTTTGTCTTGAGCTTACAGAATTTGATACTTCATGTTCAGTTTCTGTTTGTTCTGAGCTTATACAATTTGATACTTCACGTACAGTTTTTTCTGTTCTGAGCTGAGCCTACACATTTTCATACTTCATGCTCTGTTTCTGTTGTTTGGAGCTTACACAATTTGAACATCGTGATCGGTTTCTGTCATCCTGAGCTGAGCTTACACAATTTTATACTTCATGTTTAGTTTCTGTTGTTCTGAGCTAACAAATTTTGAACTTCACGTTCAGTTTCTCTTGTTCTGAGCCGACCTTACACCTTTTGATACTTCATGCTCAGTTTCTGTTGTTCTGAACTTACCCATTTTGAACTTCATGTTCAGTTTCTGCTGTTCTGAGCCGTGCTTACACATTTTCAACTACATGTTCAGTTTCTGTTGTTCTGAGCTTACACAATTTGAGCTGACACATTTTGAGCTTACACATTGAGTATGCATCATATCACCGCATGACACCAAAACAATAATGAACTAAATATATGGATGAATTTCGATCATCATAGAAGTGCAAGGTAATACAATGTTCTTCACATCTGAAACTTTACAAAAACTGAAACTTTACAAAAACTTTACAAGGTAATTTAATGTTCAATAACGCACAAGTTTTACAAAAACTGAAAGTATACAACTTTTATCACCAAATATACAATTTTTTTGCTCCAAATATCAACTTCTGTCAAGTAGTGAATAGCTCCAAGAAGTACTTCATGCTGAAATCAACCTGAAATTAAAATTACACAGAGCTCATTTAGCCTGGAAAGAACAAAATATTTAAAAAATATAGTCGGCTCAGAACACAAAATATAATTCAGCAATTATAGTAGGCTCAGAACACAAATTATTTAGATCATAAACTGTTTCGAAGCAGCAGCAGCAGCAACATCAGTGTCACAAACCAATGTGTTAAAAACACATTTGTAACCACATACCAGTTATAACTTTCAACTTCCATTACTTCCATTACAATCCATACATGACTAACACACTAAAACACATTAACCTCCCAACAAAAAAACATGATTAACACCAGACCCAACAATTCAAACAAGAGAAACTGAACATGAAGTATCAAAATGTGTAAGGTCAGCTCAGAACAACAGAGACTGAACATGAAGTTCAAAATTTGTTAGCTCAGAACAACAGAAACTGAACATGTTTAGTTCAAAATGTGTAAGCTCAGAACAACAGAAACTGAACATGAAGCACAAAAATGTGTAAGCTCAGCTCAGAACAACAGGAATCGAACATGAAGTTCAAAATTTGTAAGCTCAGAACAGAAACTGAATATGAAGTTCAAATAGTGTAAGCTCACAACAACAGAAACTGAACATGTTTAGTTCAAAATGTGTAAACTCAGAACAACAGACACTGAACATGAAGTTTTAAAAAAACTTCAGTAGGCTCAGAACACACTATTCATAACTAGGGCTGCATTGGGATGCCGTGCCAACTAGGATATGATAGATATATAATCAAGAATAAATACAATAAGTTTGAAAAAATTATTCAGATCATAAAGTGTTTTGCATCACTGCCTACACCAACACACCAAAGGAGAGAATCAAACACCAAAAGGCTTAAATGAGTATCCAACACATACGCATCCAACATCAGTTACAAAAAATATAGTTTCTGTTGTTTAGAGCTTACAAAATTTGATACTTCATGTTCAGTTTATGTTGTTTGGAGCTTATCATCAACTGTCTATATATATATAGAGTAAGTCTATTAAGAGCTTGGGAGCTGAAATCCTTATCCAGAGCGGGGGTTTTTAGCCATTCGTTCGCGATTGATCGCGATCGAACGACTCATATTCGATCCCGCTTATCTTCAGAATGTTTCGGGGTAAAAGGGGTAAAATCAAAAATCCCTATCTCTCTTTCTTACTCATGATCAATCGACCTCCTCTCATAATAGACTTACTCATGAATATATATAGACTAAAAAAAACCAGTAGGCTCAGAACACACTATTCATAACTAGGGCTGCATTGGGGTGTCGTGCCAACTAGGATATGATCGATATATAATCAAGAATAAATACAACAAGCTTGAAAAAATTATTCAGATCATAAAGTGTTTTGCATCACTGCCTACACCAACACATCGAAGGAGAGAATCAAACACCAAAAGGCTTAAATGAGTATCCAACACATATGCATTCAACGTCAGTTACAAAAAATATACTGATACTATCAATCATTGTGTGTTATCGGTGCCCAAAAATCAGATGAATTGAGCTAGACTCAAATCACTTAAATGTAAGGTAAGTGTTGAGGGCATTGGGCATTCAACAACATTCACTCATTTCTTCCCCATCTTCTCTCCCGCTCATTCCCCAAACTCTATTCAACTTTGCATAATTATCATGGCACACAACCAAATACGCTTCAAAACAATAATTTCAATCCCCAAAAATAAGTAACCAACTTATATCAAAATGAATCTCATCATTGCCTACACACACAACCGAATGAAAATACAAGAAATTTAACAGAAATCATAAAAGCATTTATGAGAATCAAAAACTTCCCTCCGAAATCTGAGAGAGGCAGAACCCACTGAGAGTAGAAATCGAAACCCTAACATCGATTTGGGTTTATCGTCACAGAGAGAGATAGAGAACCCACTGAGAGAAGAAGTCGAAACCCTAACATTGATTTCGGTTTTGACGAAGAGTCGGAGACAGAGCATGAGCAACACATCTGAAGCAACCAACTGAGAGATCTCTTCTTTGGTCGTGAGAAGATAAGAGAGATAGGGGTTTTGCGATTATAGCCCTTTAACCCCTCAACAGATCTGAAGATAAGCGGCTCTCGATAAGGTTTTTCATCGAGTTGGGTTTACACAAGTGACGAAGAAAGAGAGCAGGAGAGAGAGCTCCACTTTGGTGGTGAGAAGATAAGAGAGATAGAGGTAGGGTTTAGACTTGGGCACCGAAGAAAGAGAGCGGGACGAAGATAGAGAGCGGGAGAGAGAGCGTGAGAAGATAAGAGATTGGGATTAGGGTTTCGATTATACCCCTTTTATCCCTCAACATATCTGAAGATAAGCGGCTGGAGATCTCAGCCGTTCGATTGCTATCAATCGCGATCGGATGGCTGAAATCTCTAGCTCTCGATAAGGTTTTCAGCTCCCCAGCTCTTAATAGACTTACTCTATATATATATATATCTGTGTGTGTGTGTGTGTGTGTGTGTGTGTGTGTTTAAGTTTGTGCTTGAGAGGCCCAATGTAACAAACAAAACAACATACACAAAAAAAAATAAATGAAAAGAGACGTGTAGCCGGCCAAGATTAGGAGGGAAAAAGGGAGGGAAAACAAGAGAACTAGGGTCAGGGTTTTGAACTCAAATTTGACTCATGATGGGTGTTTCACCACCCCTACACTCCACCTCCCTCTTGACCCAATCCAAGAGGAGATGCTCCCCCATTTACCAAGCTCAAATCCGGCTAAAACCCCCTCCACCTTCCTCGCTTTTGTTGTTTTAAAAGCCCCCCATCTCTACTTCTCATTTTCCATCTCCTATAACTTCCACACTTAAGAGAAAGAGAAAAAAAAAAGAGTAAGAGAGACTTGGTACTAATTTGGAGTAAGAAGAAGAAGAGAGGCCAAGGAGATGGAGCCAAAGAGCTAAGAAGGACAGGAGCTAGGAGCAAGAAGGCAAATCTTGAAGCTAGGAGCTTGTAGGATCTCTTGTCCATCAAAACTCATCAAGGTGGGTGATTCTAATCTCTTTGGTTGTTTTTTTTTGTTAGATGGTAGTTATAGTGACTAAAAACTTACATGCATGCTCTAGAATGAAGCTTAGTACTCGTTTTGTACTAAGAAACCCAAAACAGAAAATCCTGTTAAAAAGCTAAAATTTTTGTGGTTAGTTCGTGGCTCATAACTTGAACACTACTACTTGGATTAACTTGAAATTTTTACATGATGTTCATTTATGTGTCTTTCACCTTCAATAATTTTTCCAGATTTTAATGATTTTTTCTGCTATTAAAATAAAATGCAAACTTGCATGCTGGTCAGAAGAAAAAGAAACAATTTTTGTTGTTACTGTTGTGAGAAAAATGACTTTTATCTTGCTGCATGTTTATAGGAATGATCTCAAATTTTAGTATGTCAATTTTGAATGTACCTAAGACCTATGTTTAAAATTTCATAAGTTTTGGACCATTGTAGCTATGTTAATAAAGTCATGCAAACTTAGTTATTTTTATTAAACAGAACTGTTTCTGTTATTGCTCTGTTTTTGATGATATTCAAAGAGGCATAATTAAAACTCTACTTGGTAGAATCATCTGATTTTTGGAGGTGTTGTAACATCATGTGTCAGAAGCTATAATCTAAAATTTCATGAAGTTCTGACACCATTTACTATTTTAAATTGATTTTATCCCATGAATGTGTTAATATGATGTGTTGTTCTGGAAATCTGCATGCTTGTTAAAGATAGGACCATAAGAGCATGTAAACGACCTTATCTGAAGAAACTTATAACTAGGAAGTTTTATTAGACACATAGATCTTTCTGTAATGACCAAGAAATCATGATTTAGATACGTGTACGATTTTATATGATTTTTGAAAGTGACGACAGAAACACAATGAATCATAGAGCTCACTATTTTACACCATGTTCATGGAAATGAGTTTGAACTTGTACTTTATTAGCTTAGAGTTGTTGTTTGAGGTCACAAATCATGTTATAGATGTGTACATGAGTTAGGACTTGAATTATCTAAATTTTTCTTGCTAATAGTAGCTTATAGTTGCTTGTAGACCCCAATATTGACAACGTTGTTCACTGTTTTGAAGTAGAAATTGTATTGGATGTTGGGGTATTGTTGTTGACCACTTTAGGATGAAATCTATGTCCAAAGTATGCTTATACTTGATTTATACCTTGAGTAGAAGCATGGGAGCGCCCGATCGCGATTTCTCAAAGAAACGGGACCGGAAATGACTCTGTTTTGGCATAAATGCCAAATGTGTGCTTGCTGTTTGGAATTGTAAATTGTCAATTTTAGGGCTCTTAGAACCCTTTTTTGGGTATTCATGGGTTAGGACTTACTCTTTGGGTGGTGTACCTTGTTGGGGTATGTTGATTGAGTATTGAGACTCTAGGACTAAGTCTTGTTGACAAACCTAGATGGGTAGAATAGGACCTGTGTCGCATCGAACACGTTGGAGGAGATGACTCGTGCGCCGACATACTCGCCGTGCATGGATGGATTCCATGTTTGTGTTTGGAGCTACCACTTGTCGAGGACCGTGGAGCGTTAAATTTAGCGGGAGCTACTTGTTGGTCGGGCCGAGGTTGCGATTGAACTCCAAGGGTAGATGACTGTTGCGGTGATCGACAGAGTCAGTTCGTCGTTGGTTCATACCAAGTGTGGGCCGAGGCAGGTCAACCCTTGGGCAAGACATGAGATCTAGTTGAGTCCTAGTGTGGGATGAGTTAAGATCCATTAATGACAAAGGTAACTAACTAGAAAAAGTCTATAAGTCTTAACTAGTTTTTCATAGCGAGCTATGTTGATTACCAAGTTAGGGATTGGAAATGGTAGATAAATCGCCTAACTAAGGGAATGGGTAATACGAGATAGTTCTAGGCTCGCCTAGAGGTCCATACTTCTAATAAGAAAATGAAAGAGAATCAGAGTTTGGCTAGAGTGATGGGTTTTAGTAATTGATCGATAAAAAAATGTTAGAAATCTTGTTATTAACTTTATCCTTAATCTTGGAGTAGGGTAGCATTGATGCTTTGGTAGGACTAGATCGAGTCTTGGTTGAATGTAAGGACAGACACTAGCGAGGGTGTTCGCCTGTCAGGGGGATGCATGGCGTCATCACGCCTGGCCAAATCCTAGGTTCGTTTAATGCAGACAGGGACCCCGAGTTGCCCTGGGGAGTGGAAACTCTGTGGAGGCTCCGCTGTTTCGGCATGAATGCCTTTATGTCCGTAACAACCTTTGAGGAGGTTTGGAGTGTTGACGTCGTTTTGACTGCAAGTTTTGTTCTAGTGTAAGCACGAGTGTAGCGAAGTTGGGGAAACCCTATATCCGTCAGGTTCTTTGTTGATCAATGCGGGCAGGAGGATTAGAGAAAGGCCCGGTGAGCGAGACTCTACGGGAAATGCTTTAAGTCCTTCGGCGGGGAGACCTGGTGTCCGTATATCAGCTTTTGGTGAGGTCCGGGGAGACGTAGATACAACAACATACTATGGGTACAGTCGTGATGGAGTAAGCCTGCGACTGTAACCCCAGTCGTGAAGGAGTAAGCCTGCGGCTGAGATCCGAGGCATAGTGGATAAAACACGAGGTATTGGACACCACTAATGACAGCAGCGACTGGAGTAAAACGGACGAATGCAGCCTCACCATCACTGGAATCAGAGATAGGAGAGAGCACAAGAGTAGGATACATAGTGGGGGATCGAGTCCCATCAAACTGAAGAATGCCGTTTGGTTGGGGGATGTGTAGTATGGGATGCATATCTTTCAATCAAGCATGCATTAGCTTTAGGAGCATGTGTACATAGTGTGTGCATTTGATTAGGCCATGTCATACACCGATACTTGTTTGACATCACCTTTTTCTTCGCATCAAATATTTTTGGTTGTTGAGGTTGGAATCGTTATATTATGGCGTAAAGAGGATAGCCGAGCATAACATTTCGTCAGTTGTAATCAACTGATGTGCCCACAGTTATCATTGCAGGATTGCCGGCTTATGAGCGCGAGAAAACTCTAGCAGGGGAAAGCATCCAAGTGAAAGTTACTGTCCAAATTTTTTTGTACATTCTTATTGTAGCAATTAATTGTAATTGTTGTAATCATTGGACATTGTAATAACAGTATGATGTAATAAAAGTTTTAAATTCCTATAATTTTTGTTGTGTTGTGACTCATTTGAAGAAAGATCTTGGAGTGTGTCACGAGTTCCTATGTTACGAATTCGGGGCGCTACACATAAGCTATTACCTTCCTTTCTTGCATCAGCACACAGCCCAACCCGCGATGTGAAGCATTGTTGTAGATATCATAGTCGATCCCTGCTCTCGGCAAAGTCAGTATCAAAGCGGTAGTCAACCACTCCTTTAACTCCTAAAAACTTGCCTCACATTACTCCGTCCATTTAAAGCTCACTTTTTTCCTTGTAAGTCCAGTGAGTGGCATAACTATCTGAGTATAGCACTTAATAAATCTCCGGTAGTGGCCAGTTGAACCCAAAAAGCTTCTGATCTCCTTCACTGTTATTAGTGTTGGCCAATCCTTTACTGCCTCAATCTTTTGCGGATCAGTGGCCACTCCCTCCTTAGAAAGGATGTGACCCAGGAAGGCGACTTCGGTTTTCCAGAAGTCACACTTAGACAACTTCGCATATAGCTTCTGTTCCTGTAGCTTCTTTAGTACATCTGCTAGGTGCCCAGTATGCTTTTCTTCTTTCTTGGTGTAATCCAAAATGTCGACGATGAACACTACGACGAAAGAGTCGATGAACAGTCGCAGGACCCTGTTCATCATGTCCATGAATATAGCCAGTGCATTTGTTACTCAAAATGGCATAACCAAGAACTCATAATGCCCATGCCGAGTTCGGAATACAGTCTTGTGCACATCTTCTTCCTTTACTCAAACTTGGTGATAACCCCACCGAAGATCTATCTTGTAGAAAACTGATGCTCCATGTAATCGGTCGAACAAATGGTAGTAATTATCTTCCATGTGTCTATCTTACGAGCTATATTCCGGATCTGAGTCATCATCTACTGGAAGTGCTCAAGGGTCTGCAGTTGGATCTGAGTTACAAGGAGCGTCCTGTGGAGATCGTGGACCGACGGGAGAAAGTTTTGAGGAATAAAACTATACATATGGTCAAGGTCGTGTGGAGGAACCAATTGATTGAGGAGACCACTTGAAAATCTGAGGAGAGGATAATGAGAGACCACCTTGAACTTTTTGATTAGATTTTGTAAACTTTTCTTTTCTTTTGTTTTTTTCTCACTTTTTAAGTGTAGTTCCGAGGACGGAACTATTCTAAGGAGGGAGTGTTGTAACATCCCCAAAACAATTTTATATACATGTCTCTTCTCATTTTAAACATTCACCGGTGTCGGTGTAAATTTTTCTCACTCTTTAAGATTTGGTGTAACCAAATCTTAGTCTGGTACACCGGATAACTTGGCGTACTTAATTGGTCAGTAACCCAGACCCAGTAAATATTATAGTTATTGAACTTGCATTCATGATGCTCTCCTCGTGTACATTGATGTGAGATTGTATGCGAGTATATTTTCCCTTGGTATCAGAGTGGCGTGCGGAAGCGTGGTTGGTTTGAACCTACATTCATGATACCTTACATGTAGACTCACTTCCCTCTTTAAATTTTTCTTTGTGGATTTTCATCGTAATACTTTTTCATCCTTAAAGTTAATATATTTTTTTTCTTCAAAGAATTATCTTCTTATACTATTAATTCATTTCGATATTTATTGTTTTATTTACAACCCTTAATCTTAATCTTTTAAGTTTGACTTACTCGTTTTCTTCCTTGATGTTTCTTTTATGCGCTTTTACGTTGCCTATTTATTTTCGCTATAACGCTTACAAGTTTTGAACTACTACTTTTTAATATATTTTTTTTACTATCATTTTCCTAGATTATTATTTCCATTAGATTTTTGAATTTTATTTTTTTATGTTTACATTCACTTTACAAATACTTGATTTTTACGATGCTATAATTTTGCCAAGATTGAATTATTCTACTCATATAAATATGACATACCATTTTGTTTCATAGCCTATATTCGATACTATTGTCATTACATACTATTTGCTAATTTGTTTTGTTATATTCGCTTTTCACTATTTATTGCTACTTAATAATTTCATAGCTTTACACTTCTCTAATATGATACATACACTCACTATTTATATTTTTTTCTATTTCAATTTTTATTATTTTTACATTCTTTGTTACTACATATACTTTCCATTGATTTTCTCTCTCTCTCTCTCTATATATATATATATATATATATATATATATATATATATATATATATATATATATATATATATCATGTATTTCAACATACTTACTAGACATATCATTTTACACTTATAACGATTTATGTTTATTATCCTAATTTACTAAACTACTTAATTATTGTTCTCATTTGTATTTTTCAACCACTGCATATATTTTATACTATTTCGTCTTAATGTTGTAAATCTTTTTCATTTCTACTAATTTTACATATTCTATATTTAAAATGTATACATTTATTTTAATATTTTGACGTTGTAATTTCATTCACAACTTTTACATCTATTTTTATATCCCAATTTCAAAAAAATGCAATACCATACTTTATTAAACACTCACTATCCAAAGTACATGTGAAAGATTACATCTTTCCATCTCCCGTTTTGTTGCAACCTGGTGTCGAGAGGGCAAATCTGCAACTAGACATCAATGGAGTCAAACTGCAACTGGATGTCGGGAAGGAAAAGTTTACAACCGAATGTCCAGAAGGCAAACTACAATCGGATGTCATAGTGGAAATTCTGCAACTTGATGTCAAGGAAGCAGGCCTGTAGTTGGACACCAACGAGGTGAACCCACAACAGAAGAATATTTTCTACCAATAACCCTCACTGTTGTTTCTGTATATACTACTTACCTTTATTATATTTTGTACTAGTTTATACCATTTTATAATATTTTGCCGCCTAGCATTAAATTAATTACCTTATTATTTATACTGGCTCCTATATTTATCCCACTTGCGTATTTACTACCTAATATCAACTATCTTGTCATCTTCTTCTTATTATTTTGAATCTTTACATAAGTTAGTATTTCATACCGCTTCATCGTATTTTGTTTGCTGCTAACATATTTTTCATTTGGTGGCTACTCACCTAACAAAAAAAATATTATTATTTATACTTTTGTGTACGATTCATATTTTGTTTCTATACAATTAATTTTTGTATTGTTTTCAATATTACTGCTTTTTCTACTATGATGTCTTGTTTTACTTCTACAAACTATTTATAATTTTCATATCATAATATTGTTTGTTTCACCCTATAGTTTTTACGCTTATGTACGTATATAATTTTGTATGCTAGTTTTTCTTGCTCTACTTGATAATTTGAAAAGTATTTTTGATATATGTCAATCAGTATTCTATATCTTTAAGTTTTAAATCGTTTGTATAATTATTATATTTACCTTACAAATTATTTTATTAACTTGTTATACAGAATTATTTTATATTGTCTATACTTTAAACTCAATTTTATGCTTGTATATTTTTCAAAATTTTATCCGGTAGTCTTCTCTTAAATTGTCAATTCAATTGTTATCATGTAGTACTAGTTCAAGTTCGCGATTTTAATCATTTTACCGCTTACTACATTGATAAATTTTGATTACTAAGCCTATTAATAATTTATTAAAGTATTTATTAATTATACTTCTCTTTATTCTTTCCAATTGCTTCGTTTTTCAAGCTCTTTCACAACTAACGACTTAATTTATACCTTTCTTTCATCCAATACCTTATCTAATATTATTTTGTATGAAAATTTCTTCCAATCTTTTATGGTCACGTTTCTTTTATGCTGTTTTCCGAGTTTCTTGTTTCGTCCTTATAAATTTTGACACACATAGTTTTCTTGTATAAGTTTACCTTGTTTTTCCACACTGCTTAGTTTTATACTACATTTATTTTTTTAATATTTGCAGTTTTTCTATACACAATAATGATATTTTTATTTGCTGTGTACAAAATACAACTTTTTCCGTAATAAGTTCTGAGGACAAAACTGTTCTAAGGGGGGGAGAGTGTAACACCCCGCAAAATTGGGATATGATAATTTTGCACCTCGTGTGTTACGCACATATATTTTGTACCATTACGGGTAATATCCGTAACGTAATTTAATACGTATTTTGGATTTCGACTATTTATGCATTTCCGTCTTCTCAAAATTTATTTTTATCCTATTTGAGCCAACTCAAATATTAAATTTTTAATCTTTATATTTTTTACGTACTTTGCACGTATTATCAATGCACGTGTCAATTACGTATAATAGTTTCTAAGTGTTACAATTATTTATTTTATGACTTGTTCGAATTTGTTTTATAAACGAATCATTTTTCTCGTATTTTGATTAAAATATTTTATACGTGCAGTGCATGTATTTTCTATGTACGTATTGATTTCATTATGGTATGTGTATAACAAAATATATTTTCGTATATTACATTTCGATTACTTATAAACATTTTCCCGTCGATAAAAATCTATTTCGTATTTTAATATTTTTACGTGCGACGCACGTGTTGCAGTGCACGTGTTAGCTATATTCTTTTTCAAAATAAATTTTTATATTTATGCACATGCATTTGTATGTAAAATTTTATATGCATGGTGTCTAAAAAATTTCTTCAGAGGTGATGCACATTTTTTTCTCACTTTATTTATTGCATTTTGAAATATTTTATAAAGAACCCATAGGCCAAAAATTGTTTTTTTAAAAGCCTACAAAAATTATTTAAATAAAAACCTACACACAAATTTTCATGTAGAATACCCATTTTAGTTAATAAAAAATAAATTATTAAAAATGTGTGAGGTGTACACGAAGCACGTGCACGTGCACACGTGCAAAGTGCACACCATGGAATGACAGCTGTTGGCTTACCTTGACTGGGTAAAAGGAAGTGAAGTAGTGGGGTATGAATTAGTGGGAGGTAGTTTTATAACCACTTAATAAAAATCCCTATAACTATTCCCTAAGCCTAAGTGTACTTATTTTATCCTAATAAAAAATAATAATAATAAAACCAAGAGAAGGAGACAGAGGAGCTCTCGGATGTGCTTGCTATTTGACTTAGGTGGCTTCTTTTTGTGCTTGCTTTTGGCTTTTGTGAAGGAATTTTGCTATTAAGAGATGGGTGTTTCTATATGCTTCTAAATTATAGATTAATTGCATGTGTAGGTGTTCTAAAGTACAATTGTGGATGTAAAATTGCTTAATTCCTTCTCAATTTTGATGTAATGCATGTGGTAGGAGAAATTCAATAATTATGAATGAAATGCATGTTAATGGAGGTAGATTCTATAAAGTTAAAATTTAAAGTTGTGCAAATTAACATATGAGATGTTATATTGTGTTTATTTAGAGTAGGTAGAATTTTTACAAACAATTTATGAAAAGAATCGATTAATGCATGAATTGAATTGATTATGAAATTTTGGGGAAAAATTCTCCATCTTGATAATTGACATTGAAAAGAGGAAAGAATCTATAAATGTGATGCAGAATAGTATTTTATTAATTGCACATGATGTTGACATGTTCTCAATTTGTTAGAAACTCTTGAATTGCATAGACTTATTTTATTGTATGACAACTCAGTATGAATTGGTTACTGTGTATTTTAGAATGTGTAGTATGATCAAATAAATCTAATGTGATAAATCATAGAAGTTGAATGTGTATGTTTTTAAAAGAACGAAATAGGCAGACCAAATACTTAATGATTTTTATCCCATATATGGTGTGATCTGAGCTACGGCTCAGTGGGTAGGCGTGTTGTCGTTTCGCTAGTTGCGCGGGTTCGAGTTGGGGTATGCTCTGTTGTTGTTCCAATATTTTGTTAAAAGGGTCAAATGAAGAATAAATTAGTATTTAATAAACTCGGCATATTATATTACTGAGTATTAGTTTGGCTCAGTGGGCTGGCGTTGGGTTTGCTGCCTGCTGGCACTGGTTCAAGTCAGTGCAGGGGCACTTGACTTTTAAAACACTTTTTTTTATTTGAGTAATCTTTTGTAGGAAAAATTCATGAAAAATTCATAAGTCATAACTAGAATAATTTGGAATTATTATATACTATTCTAAAGATATTTTTAGAATCTAAAGGCCATGTTTTGTTTAATTGTTGAGTTGGGTTTCAAGTGTAAATCGTATACGGTTGAAGATATTTAAAGTTGATTTCTAAAATGAAATTAAAGTAAAGTTGAATTGGTAAAAAAGAAATTTTAGTGATGATTTTTTAAAGAAGTTCGAAATTTAAAATGAAGAAATGAGTTTTGTTTGTAACATAAATTAATGTGAAAAGAGTTACAAATGTTTGAAAGTGATCTAATTTGAAGAAAATGAGTTTAGTGAAACTTTGGAAGTGATTAGTTTGTTTGACTAATTAAAAATTATGTATGAGGAAGTTCGAGTTGGCAAATTAATAAAGAATGAATTATGAAAGTTCAATACTTCAGGGTTGAAGAAATATGTCGGATTGAAAATTGAAATATTATTGTTGAGGTTGACAATAACCTATTATTGATCTCTAGAATGAGATAGTTGTTGGAATCTAGAGGGTAGGCAAGACCCTAACAACCGGCAGTATTATTAATGAGATTTTTTAGGAGTAACCAATGTGAGTTGACTCTCTCTTTGAGAAGTAGCCAGTGTGGGCTGACGTTATCTTGTGTTGGTTTAAGTCCGGTAGGGTAAGCTAGTTCTAGGTTATGATGATTTTCTTTAAAACTAAAACTTAAGGAGATGCACTAAGGGGAAATGTGATGAAGTATGGGCAAACATGAGTATGAGGGCCTAGATAGCGCGGTGGGAGGTATCTCCAGAAATATCGGGGTTGATGCTCGTAGTAGGGGATATTACTCCAGAATTACTGGGATCAAGACGACGCTCGTGGGGTATTTGTGTGATGAGGTACCTATGATAGCACGGTGTGGGTATTCGCCTCCAGAATTACTGGGTGTGAGGCAGTGTGTCCAAAATCACTTGAAGTGGGAGTGCGATACTTAAGAATTATCGGTGTCATAGCTCGCAGTGTGGGTATTCGTCTCCAGAATTACTGGGTGTGAGGCAGTGTGTCCAAAATCACTCGAAGTGGGAGTACGATACTCAAGAATTTTTGGGGGGTACTAGATACTCACAGAATATCTAAAACATACGTTAGTCACCGTAGTAGAAATTCTTGGTGAGGGATTAAATCCTATATTGAGGAGTAAGATAAGGGCTTGCCCTCGAACCTATGTAGAATGAGATGCATAAAATCCGTACAAGCATGCATTAGTGCATCATAGTGTAAAGCTGCATTAGGCATCTAAGGCATATAATACACTGTCATGTTTAGAAAAGTCACTCTTTACACTTTATTTTACATTCAAGATTGTGTTTGTGTTTGCTAAAGTATAAAGAATCGTTACATTAAGGCATAGTGAGGATGGATGTTTTATAATATTGCGTCGGTTGTAAGCAACTGACGTGCCCACAGTTTTCAGTGCAGGGTTGGGATTTGAACAAGAACACAAAGATGAACTGCTGCTAAAGATTGCTTTCAGATTTAAGTTATTGATGTTAAAGTTGTATTTATTTAGTTGTATTTATTTAATTCTGCTGCGTTAATGTAAAAGAACAGTGTTGTATGACAAAGTTTTAATTTCTTTATAAAATTATACGAATTTGAAGTAAAAAATCATGTTGTGCTACAAATTACCGTGTTTTGGAATTCGGGACATTATAGAGTTGTATTAGAGCTAACTTCAAATAAGTAGTACAAAATTACAAGGACGACACAATAGGGTGGACATTAGAAGTGTGAGTTTAGTTTATAGAGATTTAAATATAAGTGATTTATATTTGTGTTGATTTATACACTGAAGTTTTCTCCTCTCGTTCCATATAGGATGGCTGATAACCACGAACCCGCTGACGAAGTGGAATGGTTCTTTTAGGAAGAACCTGAAGAAGAGGAAGACCCTAAAGAGGAGGAGGAACCTGAAGAAGAAGAAGACCCGGAGGAGGAAGAAGGGGAGCTGCCCGAATCTCGATAGATTACTCCACCTCCACCTGATTCTCCTGATGAATCCTCAGATGAAGAACCGACTTGCGAAAGGAAGGAACACATTATTGCTTCTCTCCGGAAGCAATTAATCATCCATTAGTGGAGAGTAAACCACATGGAAGCTCATCACGCGGAGGACAAGCGGAACATTGCAAATTTGAGCCAACGAGTGTGGGATTTAGAGAAACTTCAACACAGGAATGCTCAGCACTTTACCCAACTAGACAACAACACTCATTGGGGAAAGTAGGAATGGAGTCAGAAATGTGCAGAGATGCAAAGGAAATAGATGAACTATGGGAAGAGCTCAGGGAAGCCAAAAGGAACTGTAGGATCTAGACTATTTATGTTGGAGTTTTCTTTTCTGATGTTTCATGTAATGGATGTATTGGACAAGCTTTTATTTCTGAATGTAAGAAGTTTATTTTGGAAATGAAATGAATCATATTGAAGAAAGTATATGTTGTTGCTATTTTTGATGATTAATGAAGTTTTATGACTCTAAAATGCCTAGACGAAGAACCCAAAACGGTGAAGGACCCAGTGGGGAAGGTAACAGACTCGATCTGGAAACAGAGTTGACTAGGGTGTACCAGACTATCAACACCTTTGCTGCCAATGTGACTCGGAGCACCAGGGTGGGACAAGCAGTACAAGTCCCAGAAGCAATCAAATTGGTGGAATTGTTCAAGCGGATGAAACCACCAGTGTTTGAGGGCAAGGCAAATCCAAATGCGGCAAATGACTGGATCCGACAGGTAGAAATGGTATTCGAGGTCTTGGAGACCCCAGAGCCGAGCAAAGTGAAGTTGGCCACTATGCAACTAGAGAAGGATGTCGAGGTCCGGTGGCAATCCATGAAGCCGGCCTTGGGGAATGTACCGATCACTTGGGAGGAATTCTTGGAGGAGTTCGGCGGCCACTATATATGGATGTACAGGAGAAAAATGCTATGGAATTCCTGAGTTTACAACAAGAAAGTTTGTCTGTTTGGGAGTATGAGACCAAGTTTACTTAGCTCTCGAGTTATGCACCGGAGTTGGTAATTGACGAGGTGAAGAAAGCACGAAAGTTCAAACAGGGATTGAGGCCAAGAAGAGGGAGCAGGGTCAGAAGCAAGCCGACCCAGGGAAGAAGCCATACCGGTAGGGACGAGTGTTTGCCCAGACAGATGCTGATGCAGATGATGCTGATAATGTCATCACCGGTATGGGAGCACTCGAGTAGAGTTTTTACTGTTGTTACTTCCTGTTTTTATATTAGAAAGTGTTATGTACTTCAAGTACTTGTTATGTAACAGGATAAATTCTAATTAATGGAATGAAAGCGACTGTTTTGTTTGACATTGGATCGTCTCACACTTTTGTGTCAGCTGCATTTGCTAAACGATTGGGAGTTGAGCCGAAATTTTTTCCTGATGAGGTTCTAGCAGTAGCTACTCCTTCTGGAGAAACATTGACTACCGATCAGTACTATGATGGTTGTGACGTCGAGATCGGAGGGAGGATGTCTGGTATCGATCTTATAGAATTGGCAGTGCTGGGAGTCGATATAATTATTGGCATAGATTGGATGTCAATTTACAGTGCCAGTATCGAATGCAAGAGCAAGGACATGTTGGTGAAGGCACCAGGAGGACCAGCTGTTACCTTTCACAGGAAAATAAAGTGCCAGCAGTTGATGGTAGCTATAACTAAGCAGAAGATTCCTGAGGAAGTTAAGCAGATTCCTATAGTCCTGAGATTTTCCAACAGTATTCTTGGAAGATCTACTGGGACTACAACCTCATCAGAATGTAGAGTTTAGCATTTCCATTCAGCTAGGGAGTGCACCGATTTCCTAGGCACCGTACAAAATGGCACCGGTGGAACAGGATAAGGTAAGGAAGCAGAATGAAGAACTATTGGGCAAAGGTTTTATCAGATCGAGTGCGTCGCCTTGGGGAGCGCCATTCCTATTGGTGAAGAAAAAGGATGGACCGATAAGAATGTGTATCGATTACTGACTGTCCAGAATAAGTATCCAATTCCGCAAATTGATCATTTGTTCGACCGACAACAAGGAGCAGCAGTTTTCTCCAAGATAGATCTCTGGTCGGGTTATCACAAAGTTCGAGTAAAGGAAGAAGATATGCACAAGACAGCATTCTGAACTCAGCATGGGCATTATGAGTTCTTGGTTATGTCGTTTGGAGTAACAAATGCACCGACTATATTCATGGACACGATGAATAGGGTCCTGCACCGACTATATTCATGGACACGATGAATAGGGTCCTGCGACCGTTCATCGATTCTTTTGTTGTAGTGTTCATCAACGATATTCTGGTCAACTCTAGGTCAGAGGAAGAGCATGCTGGGCATCTAGCAGAGGTACTGAAGAAGCTGCAAGAACAGAAGTTGTATGCCAAGTTACCTAAGTGTGACTTCTGGAAGTCTGAAGTTGCGTTCCTGGGTCATATCCTTTCTAAGGAGGGAGTGGCCACTAATCCGCAAAAGATTGAGGCAATAATGGATTGACCAAGGCCGACAACAGTGAAGGAGATCAGAAGCTTTTTTGGGTTTAAGTGACTACTACTGGAAATTTATTCAGGGCTATGCTGAGATAGCTGTGCCACTCACTGGACTTACAAGGAAAAATGTGAGCTTTAAATGGACAGAGCAGTGTGAGGCAAGTTTTCAGGAGTTAAAGGAGAGGTTGACTACTGCTCCGATACTGGCTTTTCCTAGAGCAGGATCGACTATGATATCTACAGCGATGCTTCACATTGCGTGTTGGACAATGTGCTGATGCAAGAAGGGAAGGTAATAGCTTATGGGTCTAGGAAACTAAGACCGCATGAGAAGAATTACCCAACTCATGATCTGGAATTGGCAGCAATTATCCTTGCTTGAAGCAGTGAAGGCACTATGTGTACAGAGAGAAGGTCAATATGTACACAAATCACAAGAGCCCGAAGTATATCTACCAGCAAAGGGATCTGAATTTAAGGCAGAGAAGGTGGTTGGAAGTACTAGAAGATATATGTCCAGAAATAAAGTATCACCCAGGCAAAGCAAATGTGGTGGTTGATCGCTCAGCTGGAAGAGCAGTTTATCCAGTTTGATCACGACTAAGGAGAGATTAGCAGAGGAGCTCAATCGAGCTGGGATAGAAGTGGTGTTGAAAGGAATGGGGGCATTTGTAGCACAGTTGAGATTTCATCCCACACAGATGGAGAAGATTATCGACAGTCAGAAGTCTGAGCCAGATATTCACAAAATGAAAGAGTAGGTCGGCGCAAGTAAATTGGCAGAATTCCAGGTGATAGACGAAGCGTTGTGGTTCGGAGAAAGGTTGTGTGTACGGGATCAAGCGGAACTGAAAGAAAGAATTCTACAGGAAGCACACACTACCATTTTATCAATACATCCAGGGAGTACCAAAATGTACAAGGATATCAAACAGCATTTTTAGTGGTCAGGGATGAAGCAGGATGTAGCAGAGTTTGTTGCAAGATGTGCGACTTGTCAGCAAATTAAGGCAGAGACTCAGAGAGCCGGAGGATTATTGCAGCCGTTACCCATTCCGGAGTGGAAGTGAGATAACATCAGCATGGATTTTATCATAGAGCTACCCAGGAGTCCCAAAGGAAATGATGTGATTTGGGTGATAGTCGATCGACTCACCAAATCTGCTCAATTTTTAGTTATGAAGATCACTTGGTCTATGGAGAAGTTGGCAGAATTGTTTATCGGGGAGATTGTCAGACTGCATGGAATTCCCGTATCAATCGTGTCAGATCGAGATGCGAGATTCGCGTCGCCTTTCTAGAAGAGTCTTCAGGCAACTTTGGGGACCAGAACTGATTTCAGTACTGCTCTTCATCCTCAAACTGATGGGCAGACTGAGAGAGTCAATCTGGTGCTGGAGGATATGTTGAGGTGTTGTGGGTTGGACTTCGGTGTCAGCTGGGAGAGGCACTTAGCTTTGGTGGAATTTTCTTACAACAACAGCCTTCAAGCTAGCATTGGTATGGCACCATATGAAGCTTTGTATGGAAGGAAGTGCAGGACACCAGTGTGCTGGTATGAAGTGATCAAAAGGCAGATGTATGGGCCCGAAATAGTACAGTAGACCTCATAGAAGATTGAGCTAATCATGAAGATGCTGGTTGACACACAAAGCAGGCAGAAGAGTTACGACGACAATCGGAGCAGATATTTGGTGTTTGAAGAGGGGGACTATGTTTTCCTGAAAGTATCTTCAACCAAGGGCGTGATTCAGTTTGGAAAGAGTGAGAAGTTATGTAGATTCTTAATTTTGATGGCTACAACACAATAAACAATTGTTCTATATTACATATCTTTTGCAGTGTGTATCAAAAGTGGTCAAGGTCAATACCATGATGAAGCATCCCAATACAATGTGATGAAACTTTCAAAAGTATTTGCACAAGCCACAAAGACAAGATCAAGACACTAAGACTCGAGTTGAAGTTCAAGACTTTCAAGAGCTTTTAAGTTCAAGTTCAAGACTTTCAAGAGCTTTCAAGTTTCAAGTTCAAGACTTTCAAGAGCTACAATTGAACAAATGACTTGTAATATTGTTTGTATTATTTTTGAGTCTTAGAAATTTCGTAAAAGCCTTGTCACACACACACTCACACATTCCCTAAGTAAATAAAATGTTTTAACAAATCAAAACGTCAAAACAAAGCTTGTATAAGTTCAGCTGATTGAGTACCAGTCGACTTACTCTTGGAAGCAGTCGACTGTTGAGTACGAAACTGACTGAAATCATTCAAGCTCTGACCAGTCGACTCTTATGGCAACCCAGTCGACTGTTCGAGCCGTTTTTGACAGTTTTCTAAATTTAAAACTTGTTTTTCAAATTCAAACCTTTTTTTTACTGCCGTTGTATGGCAATTGGGATTCTATCTCTCAACGTCTAAACGTTTCTAGTCTCTCAAGAGTATAGAATTCATTTGGCAAAGGCCACTTAACTCCTACATTTTTTATTTCAAGTCTTTTGCTTTTGAGAAAAGAAAAGAACAAGTTGTTCAAAGCATTCAATTTCTTTAAGACTTGGTTCTCTGATTTTCAGTCTAGTATAACATTGAATTCATTCTAGACTGAAGTCAGAAGTCGACCTAATAGCCACTATACTAAAAGCACTTTCACATACAAGGCATTAGGTTGTTGTAAATCTCTTGTTGTTGTTGTTTCACTCTCGGGTTGTGAGAATGGTCCTCTTGGTTGGAGAGTAGGACTCTTGGTTAGAGTCGGTTTCACTCTAGGGTGTAGAGTGGGTTGTGCTCTCTCTAGTGGTGAGAGAGGTTTACGAATTTGACATAGTTGTTGTCAAAGGCCGTAGAGTATTCTTGTAACTTTTTCAAGAATAGTGGAAAATCTCCAGTAGGCTACTTGGGGACTGGATGTAGGTCGGGAGGACCGAAGCAGGATACATCGTGGTGTTTGCTATGTTGACTCTCTTTGCTTGTATTCTCTAAACTTGCATTTTTAATTTTTCTGTTTCTTGTGTAAATCGAGTCTAGTCAGTCGACTGGCTTACTCTCTAAGTCGACTTAGCAGACTGTAACTCTTCAGTTAAATTACTCTTCTTATCTGATGCTTCAGTCGACTGCCTTCTCTTTTCAGTTGACTTAACAGTGCGAAAAGTTTAATTTATTGATTAATTTTATACAACACTATTCAACCCCCCCTAGTGTTATTTGTCTTGCGTACAGGATCCAACAAGTTAGCCCCGAGATACATTGGACCCTACAAGATATTGAAGAGTATTGGAAAGACAGCCTGTCAGTTGGAATTGCCGAAGGAATTGGCCCAAGTTCACAATGTCTTTCACATGTCTATGTTACGATGCTATATTCCGGATCCGAGTCATCATCTACCGGAAGTGCCAAAGGGTCTGCAGTTAGATCTGGGCTACAAGGAACGTTAGGTGGAGATTGTGGACCGACGGGAGAAAGTTTTGAGGAATAAAACTATAACTATGGTCAAGGTCGTGTGGAGAAAACCAACTAATTGAGAAAGCCACTTGGGAATCTAGGGAGAGGATGATGAGAGACCACCCTGAACTTTTTGATTAGATTATGTAAACTTTTCTTTTCTTTTGTTTTCTTACTCTTTAAGTGTAGTTCCGAGGACGGAACTATTCTAAGGAGGGAGTGTTGTAACATCCAAGAAATATATATATATATATATATATATAAATTTATTTTTTCACATTTTGCACGTGTAATGCACGTGAGAAATTTTTATATACGTCTCTTTAATACACTTTGCATTATTATTATTATTATTCTGATGAAGTTCACTGGCCTAAGAAAATATTTTTTCAAAAGAAACCCATTTTTATAAATGAGCCCATTATTAAAACTTTTTTGAAGAGAGAGAGAGAGAGAGAGAAGGCGGTGTGCACAAGCACGTGCACGTGCACACGCGCATTGTGCACACAAGAGGAGCTTGCGGTAAATGTTGGAATTGCTTGGACCGGGTCTTGGAGTGTGGTGGTAGTGGAGAGAGATAGTAAGGGGTAGTTTTATAACTACTTAATAATTTTATAAATAAACTCCTAAGCCTAAAGTCACTTTACCCTAATCCTATTCAAAAAAAAATACTAAACAAGAGAGAGGCAAAGAGTTCAGGTGTTGTGTGAGGGGCTTACTGTTGATTTTGGAGCTTGATTGTGTGCTTGGCTTTTGGGGATTTCGGTAGGTTGTTTGTGTGTTTGTTTTTGCTATGGAGAAGGGAAATTGCTATTTAGAGGTGGGTGTTTCTTCATACTCTCTAAATTGTAGAGTAATTGCATGTGTAGGTGTTCTAAAGTTCAATTGTAGATGTAGAATTGTTTAATTTAATCTCAGTTTTGATGTGATGCATGTTGTAGGAAAAATTCAATAATTTTGAGTGAAAATGCATGTTATTGAAGTAGATTTTTACGAAATTAGAATTTAAATTGTGCAAGTTAACATATGAAAAGTTATAATGTGATTATTGTTAGAGTGAGTATATTTTTATAAATAATTCGTGAGAAGAATCAATTTGAGTATGAATTTAATTGATTAGAAAACTTTTGAGGGAGAATTCCTCATATTGTTAATTGTTATGAAAAGAGAAAAGAAATATATAAATGTGAATTAGATTAATATTTTATTAATTCATGTGGTATTTGAGACATTCTCCATGTGTTAGAAACATTAATTATGTAGAATTATAGTTATGGCATTACAACTGTATAATTTGGCCTCTGGATATTTAGAATTTGTAGTGTGATCGAATTAATCTAATGTGACGAACGATAGGAGTTGAATGTGTATGTTTTGAAAGAAGGAAATAGACAGAGACTAAATTCTCAATGATTTTAATCCTATAGTTAGTGTGTTCCGAGCTACGGCTCAGTGGGTTGGCGCTCCGTCGTCTATCTGTTTGCACGGGTTCGAGTGGGAGTGTACTCTGTTGTTGTTCCAATTTTTTTTAAAGGGATTAAATGAAAGGGTTTTGGGTATTTAAAAATGTCGTACATCATATTACAGGGTGTGCATGTGGCCTAGTGGCTGGGTGCTTGGGTTTTCGCCCTGCTGGCGCTGGTTCGAGCCAGTGCAGGGCACTTGACTTTAAAACATTCTGTTTTTGGGTTTTGAGTTATATTTTATGTAACCACTGTTTCCCGTACCTATGTATTTTCTGTGTATTTTCTACATTTAAAATTTTTGTAATTATTTTTCCGCTTTCCAATTCTTTTGTTAAAATGTATTATTGGATCTTCTGCTAAAGTCTATTTTTAATCAATAATTTTAATCGTAGCTATTTTTCCAATGATTTTTTATATCGAAATACAAACCCTATTAGTATTGTTGTTATTACTATTCTTCAGTATAATAATAATAATAATAATAATAATAATAATTATTATTATTATTATTATTATTATTGTCACGCCCCGCTTCCCAAAAGAGAATACGGAATACGGATACGCGACAAAAGCCCAGCGAATGATTTTTATCATCCATAAGCTGTTCAAGAATCCTTACAACATTCACAAGAATCATCAGAATCGGAAGCAAAAGTATCAACCAACAAGCACATATGAACCAAAATACCAACAAGAATACTTGAAACCAATTATATAAATCTCAAATAGTCATGATCTGAACAAAACAAATATCCTGGGTCATATTGCCCAAATAAAAGAATAAATCCAAGTCTCAAAATACAATATTGTTCCAGCAAGCTACAAGAAATAATAATAATAAAATGCAGCACTAATACTTCATGTCACCAATACCGTCTGGAACCTGTTCTCCAAAATCTAAAATTCAACGAATGCAGTGAAGGGGGAAAGAGAAAAAAAAGTACCCGTCAATTGCAAGTTACGGACCACTTATAATGTAGGATACAAGTACATGGGAAAACTAACTAGCAACATGGTATAAGCATGATGTCAAAATAAACAACTAGCATGGCAAAGTGAACAAGTGTAAATGGCATGAATCAAGTGTCAAGTAATCAAGTATCCTGTAAATATGCATCAAGTGTCAAGTATCATGTAATCATGTATCAAGTCTCATGTATAATGTAGTCAAGTATCAAGCAAGCATGTATCATGTTCAAGTATCATGTTCAAGTATCATCTATCAAGTTTTGTAGTGATTACTATCTAAGTAGCACTTCATGCAGCCCACCTTACATGGTTGTTATAACAAACAGTTTCGCTTTAAATTTCATAGTGGACCATAGAGGGCAGTATACTCGGGGACAAGTCAAGTAATCGAGCTCCAAGCTCCAAGTATTATGTATCATATAATCACGTGTCAAGTTGTGCAAGTGGCAAGTATCGTGTCTTGCATGCAAGTATCAAGTAATCATCTGTCAAGTATCATGTCTCAAGTAATCACGTAGGATCAGTGGATCCCCTTCCGAGTACACGTTTCTGAATTATCCACTATTAGATCTATCCCTTAAACCCCGGCTTGGTTATTTATTATTATTGTCAGACAAGCATGTATATGTGCAAAATATATCAAGAATAATATGTCATGATCATGTGACAAGTTCAAGTTGCAAGATAAACATGTACGAGTGCAAGATAATACATGAAAGAATAAAATAGCCAAATCTCAAGTTCAGGACAGCAAGACCCTATTGTAGTAAAACAGTGATTCCCAGTGTTACAAGCATGCAAAACTGAATTCGTTGAAACGAATAGAAAATAGACTCCCAACCGAATCCAGCGAGTATAAATAAGTCATATATTAATTCATAAAAAACATAGCTCAAAACTGATTTGAATACAGAAAATAGGTTCAGCCAGAAATCAGGAAAACGAATTCAAGAATAGGAAAACAGCATGAAAACACATTAAATAAATCCACGAAAAATCTGGGGTATTCCGCTATATATCCAGTATCTAAATATAAAGTTTCATAATTTTTCAGTAAAATTAGATCAGTCATCAAAAATAAGAACACATCAATAAACGAGAGTTCGACAAATCTGGAATTCCCAACACTGCTGTAAGAAAACTATGATATCTCGCAACCAGTGAAACGAAATCCAATTCCGCCAAAGAGATATGAAAATAAATAAAATATAATAACTTTCATATTTCACAAACATTTTTCATACAGTAAAAGGAATCAGGGTGAAAATACGATTCTTTACAGAACATCGAGTAGAATACAGCAAGTATAGTTTTCATAAATAAGCATGAAACAGCATATCAACTCATCCATAAAATCCACCAAAAATTCTGGGTAATCCCTAAGTAGATATAGAAAAACTGAACAAAGTTTTGGATCAAAATAATATGTTTAGAACTAGTATCAAAATAATTTAATCATCAAAATTACCAAGAAATGAAATTTGGAAATGATCTACATCTCTGTAGTAAAACATTCATATCTCACACATACGAAAACGAAATCGAGCAAGGTCAGAGGGGTTTGAAAATAGACAAAATTCTCTAAAACTCATGTTTATACCGAAATTAAGATACTGACTTCAAGACAGTCCAAAACAGAAAACAAGACAGTTCAGCGACAAAATACAGATTTTTCCCTTTAACGACAACTCAACATATATCATACAAAACTTGTTCAAAACACAACCAAATATGAAATCGAGTCTACCAAGTGTCCAAACATCATGAATTAGGATATCTAGCATGTCCACACCAAGTATATCATATGTGTCTCAACAAAATCACGAATTCTCACAAAAGTCTCATATACATGATCAAATCAAGAACGGGTAAAACCTAAGTTATTTCATGTCAAATTTTATGTCGTGAGTTATCTATGGTCAAATAGCACTATAGAGACAAAACCCATCAAGAATAACACAAACAAGAGTCGTCTCTAGACCCAACTACACTATAGGTGGTATTTTTGACTTGTATCATACAAACAAATTTGAGTACAAGTTACTTGCCTTAACCAAAGATGAAGAACGACGAAAATCAAGAGTAACGGGAATGGATTCCTGACAACGAGCAAAAAACACGAACGAAAATCTACGAACTAATGAATCCAAGCAAACTTGAGCGAAAATCTCCACACGGACACACTCCACCAAAAGAGAGATGATCCAAGAGGGATGATGACAATAGTGGCTTGCAGCCACAAGAGAACACCAAGAGAGAGAGACTAAGGATTATATGGTGGTGTAGAAGATGGTCGGCCAAGGGGATGATGGGGCTCGGGTGTTGGGGTGTTGCGGCATCGGAGGGTGCACAGGCCGGAGGGAGGAGCTCGGCCTGGGGTCTGGGCGTCAGGCTGGAGTGCGGGTGGCGCAAACAAGGAGAAAAGGGGGAGGCCAGGGGTTATTAGGTGGAGGCTAGGGTTTAGGATTAGGGTTTCGGGAGAAAGATTAGATATATATATATATAAGGGGATTAAGGTTAATGGGTAATTGGGTTGTGGGTAATTAGGAGTAGTAATAGGATTTGTTTAATTGGGCTTTAATTAGGATACAAATTGTATAGGATATCAAATAGGATTGGGGATTTAATTTGGCTTTGGTAATCTAATTAGGGATCAAACAATAGGATTGGGAATAGGATAACAACCAATCACCACCACCACAAACACCCAAAAATAAAATAAAGAGAACGAAACCAATGAAAGAAAGATCAATTAAAATAAAACGGAAACAAAAGAGACAACCGATCAAACACAAAGAGCTCAAAATGAAATAAAACGAATATATATGGAAAACAACTCCAATATACGGTTCAAAAAAAATATAAGAGAGAAAATACACCAAAACGAAAAATACACTCAAAAATACACAAAATGAAAAACAGGGGTTACAATTATTATTATGATTATTGTTATTATTGTTATTATTATTATTATTATAACTTTGATTGTTTATTTAAAAATCCATTTTGATTGTTAATTGTGTTTGTAGTTATTTCAAATAATTTCCATATTGTAGTACAATTATATTTGGTTATATAAACCTACATTTTATTGTTTATTTTATTTTCTTATTGGATCTTTAATACCCTTTAACCCAAACCCTATTGGATACCCTATAACCCCTAATACCCTGTTTTAAACCCAATACCCATTACTATACACCCAGAACTAATAACAAAACCGCTAACCCAATAAACCCATTCCCTGTTTACACCTCCACCCGCAACCCATCACCTATACCCTACCCGTTACCCGTTTACCCCTAACTTCAACTAAACCCTAACCTTATATCTTCCCTATATATACCCTCAGCTGCTCTCCCTCACTCCCCCTTGCCTTCCTCCCATGCACCCATCCCGATCTCCCCTAACCCATTAGCCACCTTGCACCTCCCGAACCTTCCCCTGTCTCCTCTTCTCCTCTCCTGCGGCGACGCCAGAGCACCGTTCTCCTTCACCTGCTTCCCTGTGCCAGTGTTCTTCCGCTATGGTGCAGCACGATAGCCCAGGTGACCTTCCCCTCGTTCTCTCTACTTTGTGCCTACTCCATCTCCCTCTCCCTCTCCGACGCAGCGGCAACATCGACAACCAGAGCAACGAAGCCCCGAAAACTCCCTGTTGCGACCTCCACAGCCAGTCGCGTCGCCTGCTCCAGCCCAGTGCAGCCTTTCCCTGTGCACCTCACCTCTCCTCCTACCTCCCACTACCAACTCCCTGTACGCCCTGTCCTCCTGTGCGACGCCAGTGAAGCAACCAATGTTGTTCGCCATCTTCTTCCCATAATGCGCTCCCCACGATGTGTCCCTCTACCAGTAGCTGCTCCCCAGACGACAGCAGCCACTGCCTCCTTGTGCGCTATGCCCCTCCACGGCGCTGCCCATTGCCGTAGCGCCGATCATTAGCAGCCGCCGTCGCTTCCCCTGGCCGCCGTCACCCCTACCGTAGTGCATACAGTTCCCTCGACTGTTCTTCTTGTGTGTTTGCTGTTTATATGAGTTTTGATCAACTTCAATTGTAGGCCGTCCGTTTGATCCGATTTTTTATCATCACGATCATGATGATCTTTGATCGCAGCCGTCCGTTTGATTTGTTCTTGATCATCATGATCATCATGATCATCAGCTATTTGATTTGTGGCTATCCGATATCCTCTTGATCATCACGATCATGATGATCATCAACTTCCTTTAATCGCAGCCGTTTGACCGATCGCTCTTGAACATCATCACCATCTTCATCATCAGGGAGATTTGGCCGTCCGATTTGATCCGATCATCTTGATCTTGATCTTGATCTTGATCTTCGATCTCAGCCGTCCGATTGTGTTCGTGATCTCGATCATCTTCATCTTATTCGCGATCAGTTGTTCCTTGTGTTCGTGATCTTGCTCGTGACCGTTCGTCCGTGTGTTCGTGGTGGTTGCCCGGGAATTCTTTCCTGTTATTCTCCTTCTCTTTGTCATTTTCGTCGTCTCTTAGGCAAGTAAATTGTATTCTTTTTTTTGTGTAATACAAGTACTAAATACCGCCTGTAGTGTAGTTAGGTTCTAGAGACAATTTGTTTGTAAAACTCCTTGTTTAAATTGTCTCTATTGTATTGATTCGACCATAGTTGCCTCACGGCATACATGACATGAAATAACCTAGGATTGACCACTTGTTTTATATATGTGTGTTGTTTATATGATATCATGTGCTCGTTCGTGTTATTCATGGTAGACTTGTGTGGACTTGTGAAATACCCTATACCATGTTGTTTGGACATCTAGTACACTATATTTTATGTTTGTTTATGATTTGGATGAGTTTTATGTGAACTAGTTGGTTTTGTGCATGAAGATATTTTCAGTTTTGTCGGATTTCCCGTTTTGATCAGTATTTTAGACCTATTAAGGTCAGTATTTGAAATTATTTTGTGAACATGAACTGTAGAGAATTCTGTCTTTTTTCCAACTCTTCTGACAGATCTCAGTTTCGTTTTATGAGTTGTGAGTTATGTCTATTTTACTACAGTGGTGTAGAGAGATTTCCAGATTTTGTTTTCTAAGAATTCTGAAGAGTAATCAATTTTTATAATGATGTTAACAGTATTATTTTGATCCAATATTTTGCACCGTACAACTAGACTTGATTGGGAGTAACCCTGAATTTTTGTGAATTTATTTGATGAGTTTTACAAACCGTTCTATGTTTCCAAACATTTATTATAATAGCCGATTTTTTATACTGTTCAGTAAAGAACCTAATTTTCGACCTAATTCTACTTGTTGAATCTAAAATCTTTGTGAATATGAAAGTTAGCCTGCTGTACCTATTTTATCACCCTTTTGGCGGATTTGGATTTTGTTTTACGGTTTGTGAGATATTGATGTTTTCGTACCGCAGTGTTTATGATTCTAGATTTACAAAACTATCGTGTCTTGCTGTTTTCTTATTTTACTTGCCAATTCGGAAAGGCGAGAATGTATACTACAACTCTCTAGTTGATCGGCTCCTCAGATTCAACCAGTAAGACACTCAAAAGTATCAAGCAATCAAAATAGCAACGTTCAGCTAAATAGCTAGTTGCGGTTTTTGTAACGGTCATAACTTTTGCGCCTCTTATCAGAATTTAACCTGAGAGGTCGATGTCTACTAAAACTCCCTAGTTGGTCTCCTCTTCAAATTCTGTAAGGAATACCCATTTCCAGCCCCTCGAACACACAGCGACTCTAACCCCAAAACAGCGAGCGTTCTGTTTTTGGCTCAACCCTTCGCTGTTTTTGGGGAAACGATTGTTTCACGCACCAAAATGACTCTGAAAAATTCCCAATAATTCTAGCATGGTAACAACACCCCTAAGAACCTCTCCAATAAATTTCGGGTCAAGATTCCATCGTTTACACAAGTAAAAAAATCTGACCCTACAACTTCAAAAATCGAACCTTTATTGTTCTACTTTGTGTTCTACAACTACAACCTCTACATGCCCATTGCTCTAGTCCATGTACGCATGAAATCAACTCAATACAACAACATACAACCCAAAATAACCCTAAAATAACTAGAAAAAGACATGAGAATGAGAAACCCCCACATTGAAGACTAGTAGGAAGAACTTGCTTTTCTCCTTGCTCCTTGTTCTTGTTCCATTCAAGAACTCCACCATGAAATCAAACCCATGAAATCCTAACTCTCTTTTCTTTTGATTTTGATTCCCTCTTTCTTTTCTTTTCTTTTCTTTCCTTCTCATTCTTTCTCTAAAGCACTACAAGTAAAACTAGAAGTAGAAGGAAAGAAAGAGATGAGATTTGAGAACGGATGAGAACACACAAATGGGAAGGGGTTTTCCATAACCCTAGGAAAGAGGGAGGCCAGCCAATTTGGGTTGGGGGGGTGTTTTATAACACAAGGGTGAAGGGTTTTGTGGTGGAAAAGAAACCACTTGTCAAAACTTCTCATGGTTAGAAACAATTGAAGTTTTGTTTGCAAATTAATCTTCAATCAAGCCTTAATCCATCGTAACCCTCCATCTCATCATGATGGATCAAAAAAAAAATTCCCAAATCACATACTACACCATTTGTACAATCGCCTGAAATCGGCACGATTCAAATCCGTGCATATATCTGAATATATAGATATTTTTCATTAGTGAAAATGAACAAATCACTACAAAAAAAATTTAATCCTAAGAGATAAAATAAAATAATTTTATTACTGGCTCGAAAGGTTCCAGTATCAATTTGATACAAAACATTCGTATACCGACTAGTATATATACATATATGATATGGCTAAAAATGGGGTTAAATCGGAACCGTCCAAATCAGGAACGAATCTTAAAGCCTAGGGGTAAAATGGTAATTTCACCTACAAACGGGTCTGAAATGGGAACTGGGTCTTTCTTCAAGACCCAATAACCCACGAACGGATCCACCTCAACTGGGTATGGGTCCCAACCCGAAATGAACCCGGTCCAGCAGGATAGAATTAGGGTTTCTGATTAATACTAATCAACGGTCCTAATTCACATATATCCTTTCACTGGAGATTAGGGATTACATTCCTAAATCTGATCACAGGGATTACATTCCTAATCTGATCCCAAAGGCGGCTATAAATACCCCCCCATCCAATACCATTATGAGGTAATCAATCTTTTGCCAATTTATGCTCTTTCATAATCTCTCTGGTTATTGACTTGAGCGTCGGAGGGTGCGTCGCCGGGATCAACCCCGGTGTCTCGCACTTTTTGCAGGTGTACGGCGGGAGTCAACGGTCAAACTCCGGCGGAATAGTGACAGGTTCGCTATTCAAGTTTTCCAAGAATCCACAAATACTATCTGTTTGCCCCCACACCAGATTTAGCGGTAACAGATTGGCGCCGTCTGTGAGAAACAAACGAACTGCGACCCTTCCTCTTCCCATAGATCAGACCTTCCCCCGTCATGCCTCCAAGGAAAGTAAGATCCAGAGGGTCCAACCGAGGACCGAATCCCGTTGATCCCCAACAGCATCAGGAGGTCCCCCTCCAACCCGTTCAGCAGCGGGGGCAACTTCCTCCTCAAGCTGAGGACCCCCTGCTGCAGGACCAACTCCCTCCTCAGAATCTCCAACCCCCTCAGGGTCCAACCGGGCCTCAGAATGCCGGTGCGGGGGCTCGCGTCCCAATCCCCAGAAGCAACCTCTCCATCAGGACCGCATCTCCATACACAACCCTTCTTCCAATTCTATGGCATCCCATAATCCTCGAGCTTCCGACCTTCGAAATACCATCCTCAATCGGCAGAAGGAAGAGGATCTTCGCTGCCGTTTGGATGAAAGGCGGGCCCGAGAGGGAGCCCCCCGCCAACAACATCCAAATGAGCGATCTCCTCATCGCTGAGACTACAGAAGGTCCCCTACTCGAAGAGGGCGATGGGAGTCCCCTCAGCGTCATCGGCGGAGAACTCATTCTCCAGTAAGCCGAGCCACACATAGGGACCGCCAAGCTGGAGAGGCACCAGTCACAAGGGCAGATCTTCAAGACTTCCAAGCGACAGTCTTATGGGCCATCAATATCACCCCAAAGAACAACCAGAGGCCGCCTACTCATGAGCCAACCAGCAGCCACCGCCTTCACACTCCCGGTCCTCGTCCATCTCCAAGCTACCATCGCCGCAGCCCCAATCCACCCTCGTACGAAGATGAGTCCCGGGGCTCGGCAAGGTATGATCAAAGAGAAGACTCGGTCTACCGCCGTCTCCACGAGATGGAGAGGCGCCTCGGCCGAATTGACAAGGAAGAGGAGCAACGAGCGATAAACCTCCACCCGAGCAGACCTCCATTCTCCCGCACCATCATGGAGGCCCCCATCCCAGAGAACTTCAAGTCGCCTCACTTCAAGTCGTATACCGGGGAGTCAGACCCCGCGGATCACAAAGAGAGTTTTAAAACTCTCATGATGATCCACCATGCTTCAAACGCCCTCCTCTGCAAGATCTTTCCTGCCACTTTGAAGGGGCCTGCAAGAGAATGGTACTCTCGACTCGCCCCGGCCTCCATCTATTCATTCGATCAGTTCGAAGGGCTCTTCCTTACTCATTTCGTGGGTAGCCGTCGGGCCGAGAAAACAAGTGTATCCCAGGTGACCCTCAACCAAGAAAAGGGTGAACGCCTAAGGGATTACGTTCAACGCTTCACCGCCGAAACCCGGTCCATTTCCTCCCTCAACCAATCAGTAGCCTCAGCCGCATTCGAGCACAACGTCACTAATGCCAACCTCAGGGCGTCCCTTGCCAAGAAGCCTCCTCGGGACTTCTCAGAGCTCCTACTTAAGGTGGAGAAGTACATACGGGCGGAAGAGGCTCTCAACCCCCTTGCTCTTGAGGAGACATCTTCTGGGAACAAACGGAAGAACACAAGTGAAGAGGGGTCCCAAAAATCCCAGAAGGACAGTAATGGCCAGCACCGCTCAACTCCACGTTTTGAGAAGTTCACCCCCCTCATTGTTAATATATCAGAAGTTCTTATGGAGGTGGACAAGGAAGGACTACTCCGCGCTCCCCCTAAAATGAGTACCCCTAGCAAGAAGAGGAACAAAGATAAGTGGTGCCGCTTTCACAGGGACCACGGCCACGACACGGATGATTGTCGGGCTCTCAAGGAAGAGATCGAAGAACTCATACAGCGGGGGCTCCTGACCAAGTTCGTCCAAAAAGAGGGGGCTGAGCTTCCCCCCTGAGGAGCCTACAAATGAACAGAAAGTTCCGCCGAGCTTCAAGACTCAGAACCTCCCAGCTCCTCCCAAGAGGTCTTCACCTTATCGTAGAAGTAGGATCTTGATTTTCAATAAGGCCAATGCTTGTAACCCGGCCAATAGCATGTAATAATGGCTCGCCCTATTGAAGCGACCACTTAGTTTATCTCAATAAAACTTTAAATTTTTTTCATTGAAAATCATTGCTCTTGCTTCATCTCTATCTCTCCGAGTCACGACTCACTAAATGGTGAGTTTGGAGTCCAGCTTCTTCTACGTGGCTGCTCCCACAACTTACTAAGCTCTTCACAACGAGTTCGGAGTCCAACACTTGGCTCGATTCTGCTTCAAATAACTTGCTCGTAAGCGAGTTAGAAGTGGTTCGCCATTCGGAATTGATCCCACAACCGTTGAACCTCTCTTAAACGACGAGTTCGGAGTCCAACACTTGGCTCGATTCTGCTTCAAATTACTCGCTCATAAGCGGGTAAGAAGTGGTTCACCATTCGGAATTTCTCCCACAACCGTTGAATCCCTCTAACGACGAGTTCGGAGTCCAACACTTGGCTCGATTCCGCTTCAATTAACATGATCGCGAGCGAGTTAGAAGTGGTTTGCCACTCGGAACTACTCCAACAACTGTTGATTCTCTCACTTAAACAGCGAGTTTGGGGCACAACTCTCTCCTAGAGTTCCTCCTCACGCTCGTCTCCCAAATGGCTCTCTCCTAGAGTCAAGCGCTTCGCTCCGCTCATCTCCAAAGCGGACCTCTTCTCAACGAGTTCGGAGCACAACTCTCTCCAAGAGTTCCTCCTCAAACTCGTCTCCCAAATGGCTCTCTCCTAGAGCCAAGTGCTTCGCACTGCTCATCTCCAAAGCAGACCTCTTCTCAACGAGTTCAGAGCACAACTCTCTCCTAGAGTTCCTCCTCAAACTCGTCTCCCAAATGGCTCTCTCCTAGAGCCGAGCTCTTCGCTCCGCTCGCCTCCAAGGCGGACCTCTTCTCAACGAGGTCAGAGCACAAATCTCTCCTAGAGTTCCTCCTCAAACTCGTCTCCCAAATGGCCCTCTCCTAAAGTCAAGCTTTTCGCTCCGCTCACCTCCAAGGCGGACCTCCTCTCAACGAGTTCGGAGCTCACAACTCTCTCCTAAAGTTCCTCCTCATGCTTGTCCCCTAAATGGCTCTCTTCTAGAGTCAAGCTCTTCGCTCCGCTCACCTCCAGGGCGGACCTCTTCTCAACGAGTTCGGAGCTCACAACTCTCTCCTAAAGTTCCTCCTCACGCTCGTCCCCCAAATGGCTCTCTCCTAGAGTCAAGCTTTTCGCTCCGCTCACCTCCAGGGCGGACCTCTTCTCAACGAGTTCGGAGCTCACAACTCACTCCTAGAGTTGCTCCTCAAACTCGTCTCCCAAATGGCTCTCTCCTAGAGTCAAGCGCTTCGCTCTGCTCATCTCCAAAGCGGACCTCTTCTCAACGAGTTCGGAGCACAACTCTCTCCTAGAGTTCCTCCTCAAACTCGTCTCCCAAATGGCTCTCTCCTAGAGCCGAGCTCTTCGCTCCGCTCGCCTCCAAGGCAGACCTCTTCTCGACGAGTTCGGAGCACAACTCTCTCCTAGAGTTCCTCCTCAAACTCGTCTCCCAAATGGCTCTCTCCTAGAGTCAATCTTTTTGCTCCGCTCACCTCCAAGGTGGACCTCCTCTCAATGAGTTCAGAGCTCACAACTCTCTCCTAAAGTTGCTCCTCAAACTTGTCTCCCAAATGGCTTTCTCCTATAGTCAAGCTCTTCGCTCCGCTCATCTCCAAAGCGGACCTGTTCTCAACGAGTTCGGAGCACAACTCTCTCCTAGAGTTCCTCCTCACGCTCGTCCCTCAAATGGCTCTCTCCTAGAGTCAAGCTCTTCGCTCCGCTCACCTCCACGGCGGACCTCTTCTCAACGAGTTCGGAGCTCACAACTCACTCCTAGAGTTGCTCCTCAAACTCGTCTCCCAAATGGCTCTCTCTTAGAGTCAAGCTCTCCGCTCCGCTCACCTCGATGGCGGACCTCATCTCAACGAGTTCGGAGCTCACAACTCTCTCCTAAAGTTCCTCCTCACGCTCGTCCCCCAAATGGCTCTCTCCTAGAGTCAAGATCTTCGCTCCGCTCCCCTTTAGGGCGGACCTCTTCTCAACGAGTTCGGAGCTCACAACTCACTCCTAGAGTTGCTCCTCAAACTCGTCTCCCAAATGGCTCTCTCCTAGAGTCAAGCGCTTTGCTCTGCTCATCTCCCAAGTGGACCTCTTCTCAACGAGTTCGGAGCACAACTCTCTCCTAGAGTTCCTCCTCAAACTCGTCTCCCACATGGCTCTCTCCTAGAGCCAAGCGCTTCGCTCCGTTCATCTCCAAAGCGGACCTCTTCTCAACGATTTCGGAGCATAACTCTCTCCTAGAGTTCCTCCTCAAACTCGTCTCCCAAATGGCTCTCTCCTAGAGCCGAGCTCTTCGCTCCGCTCGCCTCCAAGGCGGACCTCTTCTCAACGAGTTCATAGCACAACTCTCTCCTAGAGTTCCTCCTTAAACTCGTCTCCCAAATGGCTCTCTCCTAGAGTCAAGCATTTCGCTCCGCTCACCTCCAAGGCGGACCTCCTCTCAACGAGTTCGGAGCTCACAACTCTCTCCTAAAGTTCCTCCTCACGCTCGTCCCCCAAATGGCTCTCTCCTAGAGTCAAGCTCTTCGCTCCGCTCACCTCCAGGGCGGACCTCTTCTCAACGAGTTCGGAGCTCACAACTCACACCTAGAGTTGCTCCTTAAACTCGTCTCCCAAATGGCTCTCTCCTAGAGTCAAGCGCTTCGCTCCGCTCATCTCCAAAGCGGACCTCTTCTCAACGAGTTCGGAGCACAAGTCTCTCATAGAGTTTCTCCTCAAACTCGTCTCCCAAATGGCTCTCTCCTAGAGCCGAGCTCTTCGCTCCGCTCGCCTCCAAGGCGGACCTCTTCTCGACGAGTTCGGAGCACAACTCTCTCCTAGAGTTCCTCCTCAAACTCGTCTCCCAAATGGCTCTCTCCTAGAGTCAAGCTTTTCGCTCCGCTCACCTCCAAGGCGGACCTCCTCTCAACGAGTTCGGAGCTCACAACTCTCTCCTAAAGTTGCTCCTCAAACTCGTCTCCCAAATGGCTCTCTCCTAGAGTCAAGCGCTTCGCTCTGCTCATCTCCAAAGCGGACCTCTTCTCAACGAGTTCGGAGCACAACTCTCTCCTAGAGTTCCTCCTCACGCTCGTCCCTCAAATGGCTTTCTCCAAGAGTCAAGCTCTTCGCTCCGCTCACCTCCAGGGCGGACCTCTTCTCAACGAGTTCGGAGCTCACAACTCACTCCTAGAGTTGCTCCTCAAACTCGTCTCCCAAATGGCTCTCTCTTAGAGTCAAGCTCTCCGCTCCGCTCACCTCAAAGGCGGACCTCCTCTCTACAAGTTCGGAGCTCACAACTCTCTCCTAGAGATGCTCCTCAAACTCGTCTCCCAAATGACTCTCCATATCCCTTGGAACCAAAACCGGAGCGATAAGAGATCTGAGCCTGATCACACAAGCAAGCCGCTCGGATTCCGAGCAAGTGCCAATCCGAGCTGCGAATTGGAGAAAAACAACTTTCCCCTCAAAATTCGCGTAAGATTTCGATCGGACGGCGTAGATCATGCCAGCGCCACTAAACGACAAGATAGTGTTTTCTTGGGAACTGAGCCAGCCTCGAGATCTGTGCCATCATCCAACAGCTCCGATCGCCCCACGTCCCTCGGAACCAAAATCAGAGCGACAGGCGATCCGACCTCAACAACCAAGACGATAGCTCGGATTCCGAGCAAGTGCCAATCCGAGCTGCAAATTGGAGAAAAACGACTTTCCCCATAAAATTCGCGTAAGATTTCGATCGGACGGCGCAAATCGTGCTAGCACCACTACACGACAAGATAGTGTTTTCATGGGAACTGTGCCCGCCTCGAGATTCGCACCAAGATCCGACGGCTCAGTTCGCTCGACGACGTCCGGCAGTCCGAGCCGAGCAACTGTCGATCCGAGACAACAGTTTGGTCGCCGAGCTATACGCTCGGTCCCGAGCTAACAGTTCGGCCACCGAGCTATACGCTCGGCCACCGACCTAACAGTTCGTCCACCGAGCTATACGATCGGCTACCGAGCTACATCGCTCGGAGACCGAGCAAGTGCCAATCCGACCCGCAAAAGTGAGGAAAAACACTGCCGAGCGTCTCCAACCATTGGATCATTGCGAAAATTGCGCCTGAGATGATGGATGGTCCAGATTACGCCACATCCACTAAACGACAAGATAGCATTTTCTTGGGAACCGAGCCTACCTCGAGATCCACACTGAGATCCGATGGCTCAGATCGCTCCACGTCGCTCGGAATTCCGAGCTGAGTGACTAGCGATTCGAGCCACTCGCGCGAGGGAAAAACCGAGACACTTCGCTCGGATTCCGAGCAAGTGCCCATCCGAACCGCAAAAGCGGAGAAATTGCTGCCGAGCGATCCTGTCCATCCGATCTTTCAGAAATTCACGCCCACACAAGATCAACAGTACAGATCACGCCACGCCATAATTCGGTATTTTATTTATTAAAATCGATCTATTTATATAAAAATTGTGAAAAAATGATTAAAAATTTGAAAAAATTAATTAAAAATCCTAGGAAATAATTATAGAATCGGGGAAATATTTTTGAGCCCCCGAGTAAGTAATTATCGCCCTAGGACAATTTATTAAGACCCCCGAACGACGAATCGACACTTCGCAAAATTAAGTAAATATTCCGAAAAAATAAATAAAAATCACCAAATGTCCAGAAGAGCTCAAGAACAACTCAGAGCACGCAACTAACTTAGAAAATCACCATACTGCCTCCTGCAAAGATTCGAAACCTTCCATTTGGACTCCGATACAACTCCGCCAGCCATTAAAACAGTAAAACTAATCCTCAAAGGCTGATCAAGCTCAGTCTTCAGGAGTGGGGGGGCTCGTGATATGGCTAAAAATGGGGTTAAATCGGAACCGTCCAAATCAGGAACGAATCGTAAAGCCTAGGGGTAAAATGGTAATTTCACCTACAAACGGGTCTGAAATGGAAACCGGGTCTTTCTTCAAGACCCAATAACCTACGAACGGATCCACCTCAACTGGGTACGGGTCCCGACCCGAAATGAACCCGGTCCAGCAGGATAGAATTAGGGTTTCTGATTAATACTAATCAACGGCCCTGATTCACATCTATCCTTTCACTAGAGATTAGAGATTACATTCCTAAATCTGATCAGAGGGATTACATTCCTAATCTGATCCTAAAGGCGGCTATAAATACTCCCCATCCAACACCATTATGAGGTAATCAATCTTTTGCCAATTTACGCTCTTTCATAATCTCCCTGGTTATTGACTTGAGCGTCGGAGGGTGCGTCGCCGGGATCAACCCCGATGTCTCACACTTTTTGCAGGTGTACGGCAGGAGTCAACGGTCAAACTCCGGCGGAATAGTGACAGGTTCGGTATTCAAGTTTTCCAAGAATCCACAAATACTATCTGTTTGCCCCCACACCAGATTTAGCGGTAACAAAATATAATGTTTATTAACAAAACCGGGTGATTTCTACCAAAAATATTTGAATTCTAGAAATAGAAATAAAATAATAATTTTTAATATCTGCCTGGTATTTTCCAGACATTTTTCCAAAAATGCATTTTTCAAGATTTTGTATAAGTGCACAAAACTTATACAATACCTGTATATACTTACTAGTATATATATCCAGATACTTCTTTTAGAAAAACCAAGTAATTTCAATAATTTTTTTTTTACTTTTAAAAAAAATAATTATATAAATATAATATCAGTCCGGGATATTACAATACTCCCTCCTTAGAATAGTTCTGTCATCAGAATTATGTTAATTTAAGAAAACAGACAAGCATTCATACACTAAATAACTCGAGGAAAGAAAGCTTATACGGCCTTCCGGCTCCCAAGTGATTCATCCACGAACTGGTTTTCCAAAGAACCCATCCTTGATCCCAAAGCTCCCTGAAGAATCTGCCAAAGTCGAGACGTAACTCTCGAATCTTGTTCAGAACTACTGACGTTGGCACTCCATGTTGCTTCCTTACGCCTTCAATGTGGACTTCTGCTAATTTCTCTAGCGACTAAGTCATCTTTATCGGAAGAAAATGTACAGACTTTGTCAACCGGGTCCCAAATAACCCAACTTGAGTCATACATTTCTGTACTTCTGGGTAATCCCGTGATGAAGTCCATACTGACATTCTGGAATTTTCCTTCATTAACTTGCCGCTTGGGTGCCTTGATCCCTGCATTTTCTGCCTAAGACTTCTGGCTTGCACACTTAGACTCGGTGGACTCCCATCATGTCAAAACTAAGCTTCAATCTTGAGTAATTACTTCAATACTGGCTTGACTGATCTCATTATCTTGCTTTTTACTTCCTTCGTGATTTTTGGCTGAGGCTAATACTTCACTACCTTGATCTTTTGCACTTCGATAGCCACTCCCTCCTCAGAATAGGACATGGCCTACGAACATCATTTCTGACTTCTAGGATTCTCTCTTATAATTTGCTCAAAGCTGACGCTCCAGATGGTATATTTAAACAAACCAAATCTAGAGTCACCTTCCGCACACATCTCAACTCTTGAAAAATAATTCAGACAAAAGAATATGATGAACCAAGTTTGAACAAAACAGCTGTATGGATTATATATATATATATAAATCCAACTGATTACAAAAAAAATGTTACATCATATAGTATTTAGTCCAAAATAACTTTCAAAATACAATTCTTAAACTTAGTTGCAGTTCCATATGTACATACTGGTACTGGCTCTCTTGCCTTCTTCAGCTTGCTTTTCGTAAGTACGAACTTTAACTCTTGGTGAACAGGCTCCTTTCCTTTATTGTTCATCTTCGGGGCTGATTTGCCGTCATTATTATGAAGCTAGGGACAGTTCGGCCTAACATGATCGATCTCCCCCACATTTGTAACACATACGGATCCCCATCTGAGCCTTCTTCCTCGGACATTGGTTCTTGAAATGACCGTGCTCACCACATAGAAAACAATTTCCTGGCTCGGTGCCTCTAAGCTCGCCATCTAGTTTCTGAATCTTCTGCTCCTGACCTTGGTTCTCGAATCCTGATGCTGGTGTAGATCTTTTCCCTTGTAGTTGTGGACAGACTGATTTCTCTTGCCCATCCTCCTCACAAAAATGGCATACTACAACCTTGTGCCAATCTGGCGTTGAAATATTCCCACTTCTCTGGCAAGCCTGCTAATGCAGCTATGCAAGCATCACCCAGTTGCTTAGCTTGATGATCTTTCCTTGCCACGTACTTCATCAGCTTCCGCATTTCTTGATATATCCTGGCTGCGGCCGCCATGCGTTGATCCATACTTAGTCCCGACGGTGGTGAAGTCGAGTCTGTCTTGATGTTAGCCTGTAGTGAATTCTCCTTCGGCTCCTCGCTCGAGATCATCGGATCCTTCATTGAAATCGGCTCACTCTCTTCTATCAACACCTCCTCGGTTAGGATATCCTCGAACACCATCCTTCAAACGCATATACTAGGATTAGTCCAGATACACAAAAATTATAAAAACATAAGTTGAAAGAAACAACAATATGAATTATAATTGTCTACAACTAGTTACAACCTGACTCCTAAAAGGCATCCAAGTTTAATTTTCCTACTGTGTTGGACTGTAAATTGAAGTCGGCTCTGATACCACTCTGTAACGCCCCGATTTTCATACACTGAGAAACTGTGACATAAGTCAGAATCTTTTCTTCTATTAGCCACAATACACAGAAAAACAGAAAAATTTAAAACTTTTTATTCAACACAAATGTATTACAAGTCCGAATGTTACAAAATTGCAATACATTATAACAGTGTTACAATAATACCTTTACAATTCCAAGTATTACAACTTTCAACAAATTACATCATAGCACAATGAATAAAGAACAACACTTGGTATTTTACTTGGATGCTTCCCCAACAATAAGCAAATTACAACAATGAATAAATTACAATAATTATTACAAATGAAATTACAACATATATTACAGCGGAAACTTAAATAAAGTTAACTCCTTGCTTCTCTAGCCTCGAGTCCTCCTGAATCATGTACCTGTACTTCTGCAATCTAGTACCTGTACTTCTGCAATCCAATACCTATTGAAGCGAGAACGTCAGTACATATACTGACGCTTTAAGGCTGATAACTAGTAGCGAATCTCAACTATAGCAAACAGAATGATGAAAAGAGGAACGTGTATATATATTTGATGTGTCAGTGTATGTTATGACTTAGACTCTAATGCAAGATTACTAATGCAAGGATGCTCTTATTCTAATGCAAGCAAGTCTCCGAAACAGTATAAAGCCCATACTACATACGCCCCATAACAAGCCGTTTCCTCATATATAGGGATTTGAACCCACATTATGAATTCTACTTTGCACACAACCTGTTCCTGACAATACAACGTGACTGATGAGGTTGCAGAAGGGGTCAAGTCCCACCAATGCAGCGCGCTCATGGTGTCTCCGTTTGCCACTACTACCTGGTGTACCGGACCTCGCTCAAAATGAGGTTACAGATACAGTCTATTTCTGTTACTGCAGTCACTATAGTGGTGACCACGTTTACCACTATTTCCCGGCATACTGGACCTCATTCAAAAACCAAATGAACATAGGGTCTCTGCAGCACAGGATAGCACGAAACCTACCCTGTGGCACCCATAAGTCGCGGTATTTCAGGAATTAACAGTGCGAGATACACAACTCATGCTCCCAACTCGTGAGAAGGCACCGTACATATCCCTTTGACGGTGTCACGCCCCGCTTCCCAAAAATACATAATACGAGCATGTAACCTTTGCCCAGCGAATGAATTGCATCATCCATAAGCTGTTCAAGAATCTTTACAACATATCACAATATAATCAGAGTCGGAAGCCAAAAAAGTCAGCCACATGCACATATGAACCAAATACCAACAAGAATACTTAAAATAAAATATATTAATCTCAAATATTCATGATCTGAATAACACAAATAATCCTGGATCATATTGCCCAAATACAAATAAATCCAAGTATAAGATACATTATTCAAATAGCAACAAGAAAATAAATAAATATAGCAAAAGCTCCAGTAACTAATATCTCATCTCGCCTATTCCATCTAGCAGCTAATCTCCAAAATCTGCAATTTAATAGATTGCAGGAAAGAGGGAAAGAGAAAACAAGGTACCTGTCAATTGCAAGTTACGGACCACTTATAATGTAGGATACTAAGCATGATGTCAAAATAAACAACTAGCACGACAAGTGAACAAGTGTAAATGGCATGAATCAAGTGTCAAGTAATCAAGTAAACAGGTAAACATGCATCAGGTGTCAAGTATCATGTAATCATATATCAAGTGTCATGTATCAAGTCTCATGCAAACAAGTCTCATGTATCATGTAGTCAAGTATCAAGTGGGCATGTATCATGTGATCAAGTAGCATGTTCAGGTCTCATGTGTCAAGTCTTGAAGTTATTACTATCTAGGTAGCACTTCATGTGCCCCATATTATAACACATGGTTTTTACAACAAACAGTTTCGCTTTAGATTTTATAGTGGACCATAGAGGGCAGTGTACTTAGGGATAAGTAATCCAAATCATATACCAAATTCCAAATTAACCAAATCATATACCAAATTCCAAATAATCCAAATCATATACCAAATTCTAAATAATCCAAATCATATACCAAATTTCAAATATGGGAAACATGGGCCCTCTTCCGAGTACACATTTCTGAATTATCCACTACTAGATTTGTCCCTTTAAACCCCGTCTTAATCATTTATAATTATAATCAGGCACGCATGTATGTGTCGCAAAACAAAGCAAGAATAACAGGGTATAAATATGTATCAGGTTCAGGGTGCAAGATAAACAAGTACAAGAACAAGATAACATATAACATGGTAAAACAACTAGTTTTCTAATTCAGGACAGTAAGACAGTATTGTACTAAAACAATGATTCCCGCTACTACAAACATCCAAATATGGATCCATTGAAGGATCTGGAAAATAGACTTCCACACAAATACAACGAATGTAAATAAGTCATATAGTAATTCACAACATCATAACTCAAAACAGGGTTGAATGCAGAAAACATGTTCAGTCAGAAATCAGAAAAACGAATTCTCAGTTAGGAAAACTGCATCAAAACCACTCAAATAAATTCAGGAAAAATCTGGGGTATTCCCCTATATGTCTAGAATCAGAATATAAAGTTTCATAATATTCCAGTAAAATTAGTTTAGTCATCAAAAATAAGAAAATATCAAGAAACGATATTTTGGAAAATCTGGAATTCCCAACACTGCTGTACGAAAACTAAAGTATCACGCAAGCTGTGAAACGAAATCCAAATCCGACAAAGGGAGATGAAAATAGATAAAATATATTAACTTTCATATTTCACAAATATTTTTCATACAGTAAAAGGAATCATAGTAAAAATAAGGTTCTTTATAGATCAGCGAGCAAAATACAGTAAGTATAGATTTCATAAACGAGTATGAAACAATACATAAAACTCACCAATAAAATTCACCAAAATTTTGGGTAATCCTAACTAGGTAAAGAAATATTGACCAAAGTTTCAGATTAAAATAATATACGTAGCATAGTTCTTTAAAATGAATTGTCATCAAAATTATCGAAAAACAGAATTTGAAAAAGATCGTCACGTCTGTAGTAAAATAGTCATAACTCACTCATACGAAAACAAAATCAAGCAAGGTCAGAGGGGTTTGAAAATATACGGAATTCTCTAAAACTCATGTTTGATACAGAAATCAAGATACCGACTTTAACCCAATCCAAAACAGCAACCAAAACAAAACAGCGACAAAATAAAGATTTTTCCCTTAAAAACGAAATCAATATAGATTCAAGAGAATTGATGCAAACACACCCAAATATGAGATTGAGTCTACCAAGTGTCTAAACATCATGAATTAGGGTTATTAGCATGTCCACACCAAATATATCACATGAGTCTCAACTAAAACACGAATTCTCACAAAAGTCTCACATACATGATCAAAATCAAAAACGGATAAATCCTAAGTTAATTCATGTCAAGATTGTGTCGTGAGGCAACTATGATCATGTTTTCACAATATAGACAAAACCCATCAAGTATATCATAAACAAGAGTCATCTCTAGACCCAACTACACTATAGGTGAACTTTTGACTTGTATCAAACAAATGAATTGGAGTACAAGTTACTCGCCTGTGAGATGACGAAAATGACGATCCAACAAACAAGAATAACAGGAATAGATTCCCGAGGCACAAGCACGATCGAACAATCACGAGCCAAGAACGAACGATGGAATAACCAAAACTCTACGTGCACGAGACACACGTGCACCAAGAATCAAACGAACAAGAACCCAACAATGAACACGAATGAACGAAAAACGAAACCATGAACCAACTCAAGAACACACGAACCAAGAACTCAATGAACCACAATGACGAATGGAACGTGAACTACGAACGAGAACCACAATCCAACGAGCGACGCACACAACCCACGGACTCACGAACAACAAAACCAAACTCGAGATCCACAATCCGAGATAACACGTGCAAGTACCGTGCGCGTGCAACCTCAAATGAGAGCGAACGAGAAGATGTCGCTCACGAGCAATAGCGACCAATGGCAAGACGATGGTGCCGCAAAGATGGATAGCGAGGGAAACTCGCTGTCGCGGCGAAGGAAGAGACAGCACACAGCGGTGTGCTGTTGCGGCTGTCTCCAGTCTTCCGACGGGGAGAAACACTGCAGGCCCGCCGCTGCAAAAGGGGACGGCGCCTGCTGGTTGCAGGAGGAAGGCGGCGCGACTGGGGAGCAGGGGAGACCGGGGGTCATCGCGAGGATTGGTCTGGCGCCTGCAGTCACGACTGTTGGCTGCGTCGAGGAGGAGAGGGGGTCGCTGCAGGGGATGTTGTCGAGTGCGACGGTTGGAGCCACAGCAGTGGGCGGCACCTATGGGTGTCGCTGATGGTTGCGGCTAGGAAAAGAAGGTTGATCGGGAGAGTTGGGAGGTCCGGGAGAAGGCGAAATGGTTGAGGAAGGAGACGGGAGTTGAAGAGGCGGCTGGTTGAATAGGAGAAGGTGAACAGGTGGGTTTTCATGCAGTAGGTATTTATAGGAGATTGGGTTTAGGTTTAGATGAAATGGTTTGGGTTTCGGGTTGAGTAGCAACTGGGTTTGGTATTAACGGGTTGGGTAGTTAAGGTTAAATGGGTAGGGTATTGTTGGGTATTAAATGGGTAACGGGTTGGGAAATAATTGGGTAATGGGGATTTATATAATGGGTTAAGTGTAAAACAATATAATGGGTTTAAATGGGTATATAAAAATCCAATAAGGAATCGGGTTTTAAAAATCCAACAGAAAATTAAATTAACCAATAAAAATATTATTCATAATAAAAATGTAATTTGCACTACACAATATAATTTATTTAAAATACTACAAATACAAATAACAAATAGAAATGAATTTTTAATAAGAACGCAAACGTAATAGTAATAATAGTATTAACAGTAACAATACTAATAATGAAAATCAAAGTAATAATAACAAAAATAAAATTTGTATAAAAATGATAGGAAATAGTTACAAATAAGATTATTTATTGAAAATAGATTTTAATAGAAGATCCATCAATATATTTTGACAAAATAGTTGAAAACCGAAAAAAAAATAATTTGCGAAAATTTTAAATACAGAAAAATACACACAAAAAAATACATTTTTTGGGAAAACAGGGGTTACAGACGAGAAGGTACAACTTAATAACACCGCCTAGTGCCGGCCTATAGGACAAGTCGGATCATAAGGAATCACCCTGAACACCAACTCTTTCTCTTCGGTGAATAATGATAATAAGTAATGGTTAAGTAGTAATAGCCATAAGTTACTACCCTAACGATGTCACTAACCTTGAACAATCCTAGGGATGACAACAGTATAAACACAACATGCTAGGTCTTAAGTCAGACTTCGCAAGATAACTCTACTAGGCTACTCAACCTAGACTTACCAGAATCCCTAAGGATCTGGTTCATGGCCTATCGATCCAAGACCTCGACAATACGAACGTATTCGCATGCTACTACCCTGAACTTGATTTCGTTATACTTTTGGTCCGCAATTAACCAACACCGATTAAGATATGATGGTACACAAGGAGTAACTCTTCCACAGTCCCTTAGGAGTAAGGAAACACACGTCTTGATGGTCGATAGTCCCTAGGGCAATGATATCATCCTAGATGAGCACAACAAACTGCGTATTAGCTAAGAAGCTACATATGAGTAACCAAAAATACATACGAGATAAACAAGCTACGTATGGGACCAACAACTACATACGAGCCAAGCAAGCTGCGTATGAGACAGCAACATACATACGAGCCAAACAAGCTATGTATAAGACTAACTAGCTACATACGGGCCAGTCGAGCCGCATATGAGACAACAACATACATACAAGCCAAATAAGCTACGTATGAGACCAACAACTACATACGAACCAGGCAAGTCACGTATGAGACAACAACATACATACGAGCCAAATAAGCTACGTATGAGACCAACAGCTACATACAGGCCAATTCGAGCCGCGTATGAGACAACATCATACATACGAGCCAAATACGCTACGTATGAGACCAACAGCTACATACGGGCCAGGCGAGCCATGTATGAGACAGAAACATACATACGAGCCACATAAGCTACGTATGAGACTAACAGCTACACGGGCAACGCAATCCGTGTATGATATAACAACATACATACGAGCCAAATAAGCTACATATGAGACCACAGCTACATAAGGGCCAGCAGAGCCATGTATGAAAAAAAGCGCAAGACTCGATGAGCATCCACCAACCCATCCCTATATGGGAACAAGACACAGGAAATCCATCTGGAAATCCTAGCCAACATTCGAAGGGGAAGTGGAACTATACCCCCTGGACTATAGGCAACCAAAATGTGCCGAAACCGATGACGATCAGATGGCTTGAACTCATAATGCTCATCCACTGGGCGGCCTTCCTATTTTCCCACCACCGTTGTGGAGGGGGGGAGTTAGAGATTTATTAGATATATTCCCGTCTTTGAGTTGATAACGGAAAACTTTCCCAATCAAAACAAAATCTCGTAGATGATCACTGAACCCGCCAACTATAGATGATTGAACCCGAATACAGTGGGACTTGTCACCTGCGCCAGGAGATTCGCTTTCGGATCTAGACATCATTGAACGGGCGGACAAGAGGGCCATGATTGACTCACAGATAAAAACAACCATAAAAGGAATCAACCTAGAAGCAACCAAACGTGCTTACTAGCAAAACATGATTTTCTATAATTTGAAGCAACAGACGAATCTACAAACAATCTAAAATAGGCATTCTACCAATGAGAAGCCCAAAAGCGACATAAAGGCCTTCCGACAGCCTAGAAGCAACCAGTGCTATGCTTATCAGATTTTAACAGAAATATACTTTTTAGAAAGGTAAGAATATCTACCACAACTCTCTAGTGGAACACTATTTCAGATTATGTAAGGAATCCAAAATTCGGTTCATCAAACACACCCAAACAGTTTACCCAAACTACAGATTTTCAACAAAAAGCTGAAACTTTGCAAGCTGGTAACTTTTGCTCTACTCGTCGGAATCTAACGAAACTGGGAAATTTGAAAAGGTGGGAACATCTACTACAACTCCCTAGTTGACCACTTTCTCAGATTCCATAACGAATTCCAAATTTTTGACCCTCGAACATATGCAAACAGTTACCAAACTACGGATTTTCAATAAAAAGATGAAACTTCTGTAGCTTGTAATTTTTGGTCTACTCGTCGGAATCTAACGAAACTGGACAATTTGAAAAGGTGCGAACATCTACCAAAACTTCCTAGTTGACCACTTTCTTAGATTCCATAAGAAATTCTGAATTCCTGACCTCGAACATATGCAAACAGTAACAAAACAGCACTTACAAAAGAAGCTGAAACTTTGAAAGACTATAACTTTTGTTCCACTTATCGGAATTTCACCCAAAAGGGCAATTCGGAAGTTGAGAATGTCTACTACGACTTCCTGGTTGGTCGGCTCCTCAGATTCAGCGAGTAAGACACTTAAAAACTACAAGGAATCAAGACAGATACAATTCCAACCGGCCAAATACACAGCCAAGCTGAAAACTTTCAAAGCCCATAACTTCTACTCCGCTTTTTGGAATTTAACTCGAGAGGCCAATTCAGAAAGGTGAAGATCTCTAATACAACTCCCTAGTTGGCCCGAACCTCAGATTCAACCAGTAAAACACTCAAAAGTATCAAGCAACCAAAGCAGCAACGTTCAGCCAAACAGCTAGTTGGTGTTTTTGTAATTGTCATAACTTTTGTGTCTCTTATCAGAATTTAACCCGAGAGGCCAATCTGGAAAGGGGAGAACGTCTACTACAACTCTCTAGTTGGTCTCCTCCTCATATTCTATAAGTGAAACACTCAAAAATAACAAAGAAGCAAAACAGTGAGCGCTTGACTGCGCTGTTTTTCAAAGGCCATAACTCCTACTCTGCTTATCGGAATCTGACCCAAGAGGCCAATCTGGAAAGGGGAGAATGTCTACTACAACTTCCTAGTTGGTCTCCACTTCATATTCAACCACTAAGTCACACAAAAATATCAAAGAGTCAAAACAGCAAGCACACTCAGCTCAAAGCTGGCTGCTGCATCTTCCAAATACTATAACTCCTATTTCGCTTATTGAAATCTAGCCCGAGAGGCCAATTCGGAAAGGGGAGAATGTCTACTACAACTTCTTAGTTGGTCTCCACTTCAGATTCAACAGGTAAGACACTCTAAAACCTCAAAGGAGCAAAACAGCAAGATCCAGTCAAGACAGCCAGTTGTTGTACTTTGAAAACGGCATAACTCCTACTTTGCTTATCGGAATTTAACCCAAGAGGCCATTTCAGAAAGGGTAGAATGTCTAATACAACTATCTAGTTGGTCGGCTCCTCAGACTCAACCAGTAAGATACTCAAAAGTATCAAGCAACCAAAACAGCAACGTTCAGCCAAACAGCTAGTTGCTATTTTTGCAACGGTCATAACTTTTGCGTCTCTTATCGGAATTTAACCCGAGAGGACAACGTCTACTACAACTCCCTAGTTGGTCTCCTGTTCAAATTCCGTAAGGAATACCCATTTCCAGCCCCCTGAACACACTGCGACTCTAACCCCAAAACACCAAGCGTTCTGTTTTTGGCTCAAACCTTCCCTATTTTGGGGAAAACGATTGTTTCACCCATCAAAATGACTCCGAAAAATCCCCAAAAATTCTAGCACGGTAACAACACCCCTAAGAACCTCTTCAATAAATTTCGGGTCAAGGTTCAATCGTTTACCCAAGTAAATAAATCTAACCCTACAACTTCAAAAATCGAACCTTTATTGTTTTATTTTGTGTTCTACAACTACAACCTCTACATGCCCTTTGTTGTAGTCCATGTACGCATGAAATCAACTCAATGCAACAACATAAAACCCAAAATATCCCTAAAATAACTAGAAAAAGACATGAGAATGAGAAACCCCCACCTTGAAGACTAGTAGGAAGAACTTGCTCTTCTCCTTACTCCTTGTTCTTGCTCCCTTCAAGAACTCCACCATGAAATCAAACCCATGAAACCCTAACTCGCTTTTCTTTTGATTTTGATTCCCTCTTTCTTTTGCTTTCTTTTCTTCTCAATCTTTTTCTAAAGCACTACAAGTAAAACTAGAAGTAGAAGGAGGGAAAGAGATGAGATTTGAGAAGGGATGAGAACACACAAATGGGAAGGGGTTTTCCTAACCCTAGGAAAGAGGGAGGCCGGCCAATTTGGGTTGGGGGGGTGTTTTATAACACAAGGGCAAAGGGTTTTATGGTGAAAAGAAACCACTTGTCAAAACTTCTCATGGTTAGACACAATTAAAGTTTTGTTTGCAAATTAATCTTACAATCAAGCCCTAATCCATCCTAACCCTCCATCTCATCATGATGGATAAAAAATAAAATATAATTTTCCCAAATCACATACTACACGATTTGTACAATTGCCTGAAATCGACACAATTCAAATCCGTGCATATATCTGAATATACAGATATTTTTCATTAGTGAAAATGAACAAATCAGTACAAAAAAAATTTAATTCCGAGAAATAAAATAAAATAATTTTATTACTGGCTCGGAAGGTTCCAGTATCAATTTGATACAAAATATTCGTATACCGACTAGTATATATACATATATATTGTTTATTAACAAAATCGGGTGATGTCTACCAAAAATATTTCAATTCTGGAATATAAAAACAAAATAATAATTTTTAATATCTGCCCGGTATTTTCCAGACATTTTTCCAAAAACGCATTTTCAAGATTTTGTACAAGTGCACAAAATTTATACAATACCTGTATATACTTACTAGTATATATCCAGATAACTTTTTATTAGAAAAATCAAGTAATTTCTATAAAATATTTTTTTACTTTTAAAAATAATAATTATATAAATTTAATATCCGCCCGGGATATTACAATACTCCCACCTTAGAATAGTTCTGTCCTCAGAAAAATGTTAAGTTTGGAAAACAGCCAAGCATTCATACACTAAATAACTCGGGGAAAGAAAGCTTATACGGCATTCCGGATCCCAAGTGATTCATCCACGAACTGGTTATCCAAAGAACCCAACCTTGATCCCAAAGTTGCCTGAAGAATCTGCCAAAGTCGAGACGTAACTCTCGAATCTTGGTCAGAACTACTGATGTTGGCACTCCTTGTTGCTTCCTTACGCCTTCAATATGGACTTCCACTAATTTCTCTAGCGACTAAGTCATCTTTATCGGATGAAAATGTGCAGACTTTGTCAACCGGGTCCCAAATAACCTAACTTGAGTCATACATTTTCAAACTTCTGGGTAATCCCCAGTATAACTCTTAAACTTAGTTGGAGTTCCATATGTACATACTGGTACTGGCTCTCCTGCCTTCTTCAGCTTGCTTTTCGTCAGTGCGAACTTTTACTCTTGGTGAACAGGCTCCTTTCCTTTATTGTTCATCTTCGGAGCTGATCTGCAGTCATTATTATAAGCTGGAGACAGTTCGGCCTAACATGAACGATCTCCCCACATTTGTAAAACGTACGGATCCCCATCTGAGCTTTCTTCCTCGGACACTGGTTCTTGAAATGACCGTGCTCACCACATAGGAAACAGTTTCCTGGCTCGGTGCCTCCAAGCTCGCCATCTGGTTTCTGAATCTTCTGCTCTTGACTTTGGTTCTCTAACCCTGATGCTGGTGCAGATCTTTTCCCTCGTAGTTGTGGATAGACTGCTTTCTCTTGCCCATCCTCCTCACAGAAATAGCATACTACACCATTGGCGGTCTCCAGGACTTGCCCCCATTCACGCTATAGTTGTGCCGATCTGGCGTTGAAATATTCCCGCTTCTCTGCCAGGTCTGCTAATGCAGCTATGCAAGCATCACCCAGTTGCTTAGCTTGATGATCTTTCCTGGCCACGTACTTCATCTGCTTCCTCATTTCTCGATATATGTTGGCCGCCGCCGCCATGCGTTGATCCACACTTAGTCCGGGCAATGGTGAAGTCGAGTCTGTCTTGAGGTTAGCTTGTAGTGAATTCTCCTTTGGCTCCTCGCTCGAGATCATCGGATCCTTCATTGAAATCAGCTCACTCTCTTCTAACAACACCTCCTCAGTTAGGATATCCTCGAACACCATCCTTCAAACGCATATACTGGGATTAATCCAGATATACAAAAATTATAAAAACATAAGTTGAAAGAAACAACAATATGTATTATAATTGTCTACAAGTAGCTAAAACCCTGACTCCTAAAAGGCATCCAAGTTTAATTTTCCTACTGTGTTGGACTGTAAATTGAAGTCGGCTCTGATACCACTCTGTAACGCCCCGATTTTCCATACACTGGAAAATCGTGACATAAGCCAGAATCTTTTCTTCAATTAGCAACAATACACAGAAAAACAGAAAAATTTAAAACTTTTTATTCAACACAAATGTATTACAAGTCCGAATGTTACAAAATTGCAATACATTATAACAGTGTTACAATAATACCTTTACAATCTGAAGTGTAACAACTTTCAACAAATTACATCATAGTGCAATGAATAAAGAACAACACTTGGTATTTCACTTGGATGCTTCCCCAACAATAAGCAAATTACAATAATGAATAAATTACAATAATTGTTACAAACGAAATTACAACATATATTACAGCGAAAACTTAAATAAAGTTGACTCCTTGCTTCTCTAGCCTCGAGTCCTCCTGAATCATGTACCTTGTACTTCTGCAATCCAGTATCTGTACTTCTGCAATCCAATACCTATTGAAGTGGGGACGTCAGTATATATACTGACGCTTTAAGGCTGATAACTAGCAGCGAATTTCAACTATAGCAAACAGATTGCTGAAAAGAGGAACGTGTATATATATTTGATGTGTCAGTGTATGTTATGACTTAGACTCTAATGCAAGATTACTAATGCAAGGATGCTCTTATTCTAATGCAAGCAAGTCAACGGAACAGTATGCAGCCCATACTACATACGCCCCATAACAAGCCGTTTCTTCATATATAGGGATTTGAACCCAAGTTATGAATTCTACTTTGCACACAACCTGTTCCTAACAATACAACGTGACTAGTGAGGTTGCAGAAGGGGTCAAGTCCCACCAATGCAGTACGCTCATAGTGTCTCCGTTTGCCACTACTACTCGGTGTACCGGACCTCACTCAAAAATGAGGTTGCAGGAATGGTCTAGTTCCGTTACTGCAGTCATTATAGTGGTGATCGTGTTTTTCACTATTGCCCAGCCTACCGGACCTCATTCAAAAACCAAACGAACATAAGGTCTCTGCAGCGCAGGATAACACGGAGCCTACCATGTGGCACCCACACGTCACGGTATTTCACGAATTAACAGTGCGAGGTACGCAACCCATTCCCTCAACTAGTGAGAAGGCACCGTACGTATTCCTTTGACGGGAAGATACAACCCAATAACACTGCCTAGTGCCGGCCTATAGGATAGGTCGGATCATAAGGAATCACCCTTAACACCAACTCTTTCCCTTCGGCGAATAATGATAATAAGTAGTGGTTACGTAGTAATAGCAATAAGTTACTATCCTAACGATGTCACTAACCCTGAACAATCCTAGGGATGACAACAGTATAAACACAACATGCTAGGTCTTAAGTTAGACTTGGCAAGATAACTCTACTAGGCTGCTTAACCTAGACTTACCAGAATTTCTAAGGATCTGGTTCATGGCCTATCGATCCAGGACCTCGACAATACGAATGTATTCGCATGCAACTACCCTGAACTTGGATTTCGTCATACTCCGGTCCGCAATTAACCAACACCGATTAAGATCTGACGGTATACAAGGAATAAATCTTCCACAATCCCTTAGGAGTAAGGTAAACACACGTCTTGAAGGTCGATAGCCATAGGGCAATGATATCACCCTAGATGAGCACAACAAACTAAGTATTAGCTAAGAAGCTACATATGAGTAACCAAAAACACATCCAAGCTAAACAAGCTACGTATGGGACCAACAACTATATACGAGACCGGCGAGTTGCGTATGAGACAACATACATATGAGCCAAATAAGTTATGTATGAGATCAACAGCTACATACGGGCCAGTCGAGCCGTGTATGAGACAACAACATACATACGAGCCAAATAAGCTACGTATGAGGCCAACAGCTACATACGGGCCAGGCGAGCCATGTATGAGACAACAACATACATACGAGCCTAATAAGCTACGTATGAGACCAAAAGCTACATACGGAGATAGTCGAGCCACGTATAAGACAATAACATAGTTACGAGCCAAATAAGCTACGTATGAGACCAACAGCTACATGCAGGTCAGGCAAGCCACGTATGAGACAACAACATACATACGAGCCACATAAGCTACGTATGAGACTAACAGCTATACGGGCCAGGCGAGTGGCGTATGAGACAACAACATACATACGAGCCAAATAAGCTACGTATGAGACCACAGCTACATACGGGCCAGTCGAGCCATGTATGAGCAAAACCACCCATAAAAACAACCACATGTAATCAACCTAGAAGCAACCAAACGTGCTTACTAGCAAAACTTGATTTTCTATAATTAGAAGCAACAGAAGAATCTACAAACAATCTAAAATAGGCATTCTACCAATGAGAAGCCCAAAAGCGACATAAAGGCCTTCCGACAGCCTAGAAGCAACCAGTGTTATGCTTATCAGATTTTAACAGAAATATACTTTTTAGACAGGTAAGAATATCTACCACAACTCTCTAGTGGAACACTATTTCAGTTTCTGTAAGGAATCCAAAATCCGGTCCATCAAACACATGCAAACAGTTTACCCAAACTGCAGATTTTCAACAAAAAGTTGAAACTTTGCAAGCTGATAACTTTTGCTCTACTCATCGGAATCTAACGAAACTGGAAAATTTGAAAAGGTGGGAACATCTACTACAACTCCCTAGTTGACCACTTTTTCAGATTCCATAAGGAATTCCAAATTCCTGACTCTCGAACATATACAAACAGTTACCACACAACTTATTTTCAATCAAACGATGAAACTTCCGTAGCTTGTAACTTTTGCTCTACTCATCGGAATCTAACAAAACTAGACAATTTGAAAATGTGGGAACATTTACTAAAACTTCCTAGTTTACCACTTTTTCAGATTCCACAAGGAATTCCAAATTCCTGACCTCGAACATACACAAATAATTACCAAACTACAGATTTTCAATAAAAGATGAAACTTCTGTAGCTTGTAACTTTTGCTCTAGTCATCGGAATCTAACGAAACTGAGCAATTTGAAAAGGTGGGAATATCTACTAAAACTTCCTAGTTGACAACTTTCTCAGATTCCATAAGAAATTTCAAATTCCTGACCTCGAACATATGCAAACAGTAACAAAACAGCAGACTTACAAAAGAAGCTGAAACTTTGAAAGACTATAACTTTTGTTTCACTTATCGGAATTTAACCCAAGTGGGCAATTCGGAAAGGTGAGAACGTCTACTATAACTTCCTGGTTGGTCGGCTCCTCAGATTCAGCGAGTAAGACACTCAAAAACTACAAGGAATCAAGACTGATACAATTCCAACCTGCCAAATACACAGTCAAGCTGAAAACTTTCAAAGCCCATAACTTCTACTCCGCTTGCCAGAATTTAACCCGAGAGGCCAATTCAGAAAGGTGAGGATCTCTACTACTACTTCCTAGTTGGCCCGAATTTCAGATTCAACTAGTAAAATACTCAAAAGTATCAAGCAACCAAAGCAGCAACGTTCAGCCAAACTTTTGCGTCTCTTATCGAAATTTAACCCGAGAGGCCAATCTGTAAAGGGGAGAACGTCTACTACAACTCTCTAGTTGGTCTCCTCCTTAGATTCTATAAGTAATACACTCAAAAATAACAAAGAAGCAAAATAGTGAGCGCTTCAGCCAAAGCTGGCTGCGCTGTTTTGCAAAGGCCATAAATCCTACTCCGCTTATCGGAATCTAATCCAAGAGGCCAATATGGAAAGGGAAGAATGCCTACTACAACTTCCTAGTTGGTCTCCACTTCACATTAAACCATTAAGTCACTCAAAAACATTAAAGAGTCAAAACAGCAAGCACACTCAGCTCAAAGCTAGCTACTGTATCTTTCAAATACCATAACTTTTATTCCACTTATCGGATTCTTGCCCGAGAGGCCAATTCGGAAAGGGGAGAATGTCGACTACAACTTTCTAGTTGGTCTCCACTTCATATTCAACAGGTAAGATACTCTAAAACCTCAAAGAAGCAAAACAGCAAGAATCCAGTCAAGACAACCAGTTGCTGTACTTTGCAAATGACATAACTCTTACTCCGCTTATCGGAATTTAACCCAAAAGGCCAATTTGGAAAAGGGAGAATGTCTACTACAACTCTCTAGTTGGTAGGCTCCTCAGATTCAACCAGTAAGATGCTCAAAAGTATCAAGCAACCAAAACAGCAACGTTCAGCCGAACAACTAGTTGCTGTTTTTGTAACAGTCATAACTTTTGCGTCTCTTATCGGAATTTAACCCAAGAGGTCAATTCGGAAAGGGAAGGACGTCTACTACAACTCCTTAGTTGGTTTCCTTTTCAAATTCTATAAGGTACACCCATTTCTACCCCCCCCCCCCCCCCCCCGAACACATTGCGACTATCCCCAAAACAACGAGCATTCTGTTTTTGGCTCAACCCTTCGCTGTTTTGGAAGAAACGATCGTTTCACCCATCAAAATGACTCTGAAAAATTCCCAAAAATTCTAGCATGGTAACAACGCCACTAAGAACCTCTCCAATAAATTTCGGGTCAAGATTCCATCGTTTACACAAGTAAATAAATTTAAGGCTAAATTTTAAAAAAACGTCACAAAAGTTTAGCGCTGTTTAAAAAAACGTCACAAAACTTTGACTTTTTAAAAAAACCGCACAATGTTTAACTTTCAACTCACGGAGTTATCCAACCGTTAACTGGGTTATACGTAATGTTTAAAAAAACATCACAAAACTATTGTTTTGTTTAAAAAAACAACACAGAACTATTATTCTGTTTAAAAAAACATCACAAAAGTTCCCATTTGTTTTAAAAAAACATCACATAACTATTATCCCAGTTAATGGTTGGATAACTCCGTGAGTTGAAAGTTAAACATTTTGCGGTTTTTTTAAAAAGTCAAAGTTTTGTGACGTTTTTTTAAACAGCGCCAAACTATTGTGACGTTTTTTTAAATTTTGACATAAATTTAACCCTACAACTTCAAAAATCGAACCCATATTGTTCTATTTTGTGTTCTACAACCTCTACATGCCCTTTGTTCTAGTCCATGTACGCATGAAATCAACTCAATACAACAACATACAACCCAAAATAACCCTAAAATAACTACAAAAATACATGAAAATGAGAAACCCCACCTTGAAGACTAGTAGGAAGAACTTGCTCTTCTCCTTGCTCCTTGTTCTTGCTCCCTTCAAGAACTCCACCATGAAATCAAACCCATGAAACCCTAACTCTCTTTTCTTTTGATTTTGATTCCCTCTTTCTTTTCCTTTCTTTTCTTCTCAATCTTTTTCTAAAGCACTACAAGTAAAACTAGAAGTAGAAGGAGAAAAAGAGATGAGATTTGAGAAGGGATGAGAACACACAAATGGGAAGGGGTTTTCCTAACCCTGGGAAAGAGGGAGGCCGACCAATTTGGGTTGGGGGGGTGTTTCATAACACAAGGGTGAAGGGTTTTGTGGGGGGAAAAGAAACCACTTGTCAAAACTTCTCATGGTTAGAAACAATTGAAGTTTTGTTTGCAAATTAATCTTACAATCAAGTCTTAATCCATCCTAACCCGCCATCTCATCATGATGGATCAAAAATAAAATATAATTTTCCCAAATCACATACTACACGATTTGTACAATCGCCTGAAATCGACACGATTCAAATCCGTGCATATATCTGAATATACAGATATTTTTCATTAGTGAAAACGAACAAATCAGTACAAAAACAATTTAATTCCGAGAAATAAAATAAAATAATTTTATTACTGGCTCGGAAGGTTCCAGTATCAATTTGATATAAAACAGTCATATACCGACTAATATATATACATGTATAATGTTTATTAACAAAACCGGGTGATGTCTACCCAAAATATTTCAATACTGGAAATAGAAATAAATAATAATTTTTAATATCTGTCCGATATTTTCCATACATTTTTCCAAAAATGTATTTTTCAAGATTTTGTACAAGTTCACAAAGCTTATACAATCCCTGTATATACTTACTAGTATATATATCCCAATAACTTTTTATTAGAAAAACCAAGTAATTTCTATAAAATATTTTTTTACTTTTAAAAATAATAATTATATAAATATAATATCCGTCTAGGATATTACAACTTGTTTGTACCATGATATACTTGCCATGTTCGTGACACATACATGCTTGTTTGACACTAATAATAATAAATAATCAAGCCGGGGTTTAAAGGAAAAGATCTAATTGTGGAAAATATAGAAACGTGTACTTTGAAGGGGATCTATAGATCCTACGTGATTACTTGAGAATAGATAGTTCACTTGAGGCTTGATAATTCACTCTAGAGGCTTGATATTTCACTTGAGGCTTGATACTTAATACTTGGCTTGATATTTCATACTTGGCTTGATACTTTACTCTTGAGGCTTGATACTTGATACTTGAGGCTTGATATTTGATACTTGATTTCTTGAGGCTTGTCCCTGAGTACACTGTCCTATATGATCCACTATAAAATCTAAAACGAAACTGTGTTGAATGTAGCAACCATGTAGTAAAAGTATGGATGCATGAAGTGCTACCTAGATAGTAATAATACAAGACTTGAACATAATCACTTGACACTTGCTACTTGATACTTGCTACATGATACTTGATACTTGATACTCATTACTTGTTATTTGTTTACATGATACTTGTTTACTTGACGCTTGATACTTGTTACTTGTACATGACACTTGCTACTTGTACTTGATACTTGACACTTGACACTTGATACTTGTTACTTGTTTACATGATACTTGTTTACTTGACACTTGATACATGCCACTTACACTTGTTCATCTTACCATGCTATTTGTTATTTTTTGTTATCATGCCTATTCCATGTTATTAGTTATAATTTTCCATGTACTTGTATCCTGCACTACAAGCGGCCCGTAACTTGCATTGACGGAAGTTTTGTTTTCTTTTTCTCTTCTTGCAATTTATTAAATTGCAGATTTTGGAGATCAGTTGGCAGTTGGAGTTGGTGACATGAGATACTAGCTGCTGGAGTTTTTCTATTATTATTTCTTGTTGCTTATTTTGAACAATTGTACTTGATCACTTTGATTTATTTGTATTTGGGCAATGTGACCCAGGATATTGACTTATTCAGATCTGGATTATTTGAGATTATAATATTTTGGTTTCAAGTATTCTTGTTGGTATTTTGATTCATATATGCATGCTTGGTTGACTTTTTTGGCTTTCAACTCTGATTATTCTTGTGAAATGTTGTAAAGATCCTAACAACTTATGGATGATGAAAATCATTCGCTGGGCTTAGTCATGTATCTGTATTCCGCATTCTCTTTTGGGAAGCGAGGCGTGACATTTTATGGGAAAAATTATAAAAAAAATATTAGAATAATTTGGAGAATTTTATATACTATTCTAAAAGATAATTTTAGAATCTAAAGGGCATGTTTTGTTTATTGTTCAGTTGGGTTTCAAATTGAAAATGCATACAATCGAAGATCATAAAGATTGATTTTTTCAAAGTGAGATAAAATTGGAAATAGAAATCAATAAATTTTTGGGGATGATTTTTAAAAAGTTCAAAAATTTTAAAAATGAGTTTTGTTTGAGGCAGAGATTAACGTGAAAAGAGTATAATTGTTTGAATGACAATTAATTTGAAGAAAATGAGTTTCGAGAAGGCCTTGGAAGCGATTGTCTTGATTGGCTAATTAAAAGTTATTTATAAGGAAATTCGAATTGGAAATTATTAATGAATGAGTTATGAAAGTTGACTACTCCAGGGTTGAAGGAAATTGTTGTTTTGAAAATTGAAATATTGTTGTTGAGGTTGAATATAACCTATTTGATCTCTAGAGTGAGATAGTTGTTGGAATCTAGAGGCTAGGCAAGACCCTAATAATCTGCAGTATTATTAATGAGTTCTTTTAGGAGTAACCAGTGTGGGTTGACTCTCTCTATGAGAAGTAGCCAGTGTGTGTTGACTTTCTCTTGTATTGGTTTAAGTCTGGTAGGATAAGCTAGCTCTAGGTTGTGATGATTTTAACTAAACTTAAGGACCAGGCACTAGTTGGAGACATGATGAAATAAGGGAAAACGTGAGTTATGGACTCCAGGATGATCCTTAGACAGAGACAATCCCCAGTATTCCGAGACGATGGAAGTAATGGCCACAGAATGATCCACGGAGCGGGAATTATCTCCAGTATTCCGAGATGAGAGTGATGCTCATGGGATATTTGTGCAATAAGGGCTCCAGGATGACCTGCAAAGTGAGACAATCCCTGGTATTCCGAGACGATGGATGTAAGGGCCACAAGATGATCCACGGAGTGGGATTGGTCTCCAGTATTCGAAGGGCGAGAGCCAATAATACTTACAAAGTGTCTAAATCTTGTATTAGTCATGGGAGTAGGTTGCATGGTGAGGGATTCAACCCTATAATATGGAGTATGTAGGTACTTGCCCTCGGACCTATGTAGAATGGGATGCATAGAATCCGAACAAGTATGCATTAGTGTCATCATAGCGTAAACACCTGCATTAGGCATTAAGTCATTGCATACACTGACATGTTTAGGATAGTCACTTTTCACACTTTGTTTTACATTCAAGTTTGTGTTTGTTAAAGTATAATGAATCATTATATTACGGTATAGTAAGGATCGTTGTATAATAATATTGCGTCGGATGTAAGCAACTGACGTGCCCACAGTTTTCAGTGCAGGGTTGGGATTTGCAAAAAGGCCACAAAGATGTTTTGGTGCTAAAGATTGCTTGTAGATTTTTGTTGTTGTCATTCAAGTTGTATTTATCATGTTGTAATTATTTATTTCCGCTGTGTTAATGTAAAATAACAGTGTTATATGAAAAAAATTTAAATTCCTTGTAAAATTGTATGAATTTGAACTAAAAGATACTATTGAGCTACGAATTACCGTGTTTTGGAATTCGGGGCATTACAGATGTTGTAACAGTGCGTCACTACAACTCTGTATAATTCGTGAAGGAAGGCCAAAAACAACATGAAGGAAGACCTTAGTTCACATCCAGTTCCTACTACAAGCTAAGGAACACACAATAAGTCTCTTATTCTTGGCACAAACCTAAAAGCAAAACACTTCGGGTTTCTCCACTCTAATCACTCACGACAATGAGGAAGGGGAACACTTTGGTTCAGAGACGTATTCCACTTGAGACACTTCTTCACTATTGAAGAGCCACTTCATTCACCCGAGCTTCCCAAGAGGGGTTCCAACCCCACAGATCGACTCCTGGCCTTACAACCATGAGAGCCCCCGCCTTCATGTCAGAATCAATGCTTGATTCCCAACCACTCGCTTTGGGCATCTGCAGGGATCCATTCTCCTGGAGAATTTTACCCTGATACACGAGACATCTCGAATCATCAAGACGAGCCCACCTTATACGGGTGAACTCCAAGTCTCTTCCAACCAATGTTGCCTTTAGCCGGGAGAGCCCCAACTCTGTCACACACAACTTTTTGCAAGACAGAGCATGCTCAAATCCTGAGGGTCTACCCAGTAAATACAACGATCTGTCAATAAAGAAAGGGATGGAGCCACTACAACATTAGCAAACACCAAAGACTTCGATCCAAAGTTAAGAAGACTCGGAATACAAATAACTCATCAACTCAAGCTCGTCCATAGAGATTCTTCCACAACTAGTTCACCTTCAAGCATCGGATATGACATGCAACTCACTCCTTGAGTTGCCTCTACAAGATTGTCGGGCCAAAACGTCAAGGTTGGCACCAACCTCCATGAGTTTCCTTTATAAGCTTGTACGGTCCAAACATCATGTCCGGCACCAACTCCCTCATCAAGTTGCTTCTACAGACCTACGGGTGCAAACAACAAGTTCGGCAACAACTCCTTCCTTTAGTTACCCTCATAAGCTTGTTGGGTTCAAACAAGAAGTTCGGAATCCAACTTCCTCATTGAGTTGCTTCTACAAACCTTCTGGGTGCAAATAGAAAGTTCGGCACTAACTCCTTCAAATTACCTCCATAAGCTTGCTGGGTTGAAACAGCAAGTTTGGAGTCCAACTCCCTCCAAGTGTTGCTTCTACTAACTTGTCGGGCTCAAACGACAAGGTCAGCACCAACTCCCCACTCAAGTCACCTCTATAAGCTTGTCGGATTCAAATGGCAAGGTCCATGAAAACTCCCTCCTCGAGTCGCCTCTACAAACTTGTCGGGCTCAAACAGCAAGTTCGGTGCCAACTCCATCCTTGAGTCGCCTCGACAAACTTGTCGGGATCAAACGACATGGTCAGATCCAACTCCCTCCTTGAGTCGCCTCTACGATCTTTAGCAGGTGTCCATGATGTATTCCATGTTTCTCAGCTTAGGAAATACATCAGAGATGCCAGTCATGTGGTTGACTACTCAGACTTGTCTGTGAGGCCGAATTTGTCGTGTGAAATTCGACCCATCTCTATCTTAGACCGTCGAGAGAAGGTTTTAAAGAATAGAGTCATCAAGTTGGTCTAAGTTTCTTGGGATCCTCGCTCGCCAGGGGAGTCTACTTGGGAGTTAGAGGAAGAGATTCGGGAGAGGTTCCCTCATTTGTTTGAGAAGTGTTTGTTTTGCTTTGTTTTGCTTTGTTTGTTTTGGGGTTTGCCCTATGCACCTCTTGTATGAATTTTGAGGACAAAATTTTTCTTGTAAGGTAGGTAGGATTTGTAACTCCTAATTCTGGATTTCTGTATTTTTGTTTATTTTGATTATTGTAATTGGATTCCTTTATTATATTATATTTTGGCTTGTTTGGTTCTTTTATTTCTCTCTTGATCGATCTGTGTTCTTTTGGTTGGATCCTGTTCTCTTTGCAAATTTTGCTCTTTCTATTTTGAGTTCGATTTGTACTCCTTTGTATTTGTCTCATCTCAATGCATTTATTTGCCTCTTTTTTGAGCCAAAATCGATACCCAGAATCCACAATCTTAACCTAAACCCTAATTCCTAATCCCTATAAATACCCTAATTAAATAACCTATTTTTTCTCTCTCTTCCGCCGTTTCTCTCTCCCCGCACCCTACTTTCTTTCTTCTCTGTTTCTTCACAAACCCAAACCGCAACCTTAAACCCTATACCCCCGTTGCTTCACCGATCGACTTCCACCGTCTCCACCATCACCCTCGTCCCCTCGATCCTCACTGTCTCCACCATCGTCGTCCCCCATTGTCCTCGCCATCATCGATCGAAACCCATCCACCGAAGCCTTCACCATTTTCGTAACCTCTCACCGTTGCCCTAACCCATCTCCGTGCACCCCCGATTGCCCTCGTCGTCCGTTGCCGCTCCACCTAGACCCCCTAGCATCGCCGTCGGGTCCCCGATGTAGAACCCCGTATTTCAACGAACAGTCGACTGGTATACCTAGCAGTCGACTGCTACTGAACAACGTGTACACTATGTACATGGGATTTGAGGGAATTTGAGAGAAATATTGAGAAATATAGTCCTACATGGGAAGTATACAAAAACTAATTTGAGTATAAATACTATTTGCCTATGATCAAGAGTCACCAATTCGGTTAACCACCTTTTGAGAGGCAGCCTGTGGTGGGCAGTTGTACTACATAGTATCTAATTTGTATTTCTAAAAATATTAAAATTGTCTGAGTATTGGGGCGGGGCGTTACAAATGGTATCATAGCCGACTTTCGACACCGAGTGTAGAAGAGGGCCTATGATCTAGTTCACGGCAGGGAGATGATTCTCCAGATAGGCAGGGTGCACTTGTATGTACCGGGTGTTTCTACACATTTCATGGGATCGAGGACTATCTACAACGGCTAGAAAGGCGGATCCTACACTAGATGTGTGCCCTGTACTCAGCGAGGACGCTGATTTCTAAAGGTGGGGTGTATGTAGAACCCCGTATTTCAACGAACAGTCGACTGGTATACCTAGCAGTCGACTGCTACTGAACAACGTGTACACTATGTACACGGGATTTGAGGGAATTTGAGAGAAAGATTGAGAAATATAGTCCCACATGGGAAGTATACAAAAACTAATTTGAGTATAAATACTATTTGCCTATGATCAAGAGTCACCAATTCGGTTAACCACCTTTTGAGAGGCAGACTGTGGTGGGCAGTTGTACTACATAGTATTTAATTTATATTTCTAAAAATATTAAAATTGTCTGAGTATTGGGGTGGGGCGTTACACCCAAGATCGTCGCGCACCGTCGACCTCTATTTTCGACCGCAAAACTGAGCTTTTCGCTCGTCGGAGTTGTCGTCGCCACCGTCGCTACCCGACCGTGGTGTCGTCGCCTTTGTCGTGGTCGAGTCATCGCTCCGCTTCTCCACGCCGTTCTCTTTCTCCGATTGGAAGGTTGAAGACGAAATCCTATTGGTGGGATTTGGTGTTCCGTGTTTTGGGCACTTTGGATCGGATTCGCTGTTGTGTATTTGGATCGGATCCGGTGTGGAGTTTAGGTGCTGAGTTGCTGTTGTTGCTTTGTTTGCTTGGAGTTCTTCACACGGTCTTCGCACGTGCTTCTTTGGGAGTTCGCCCGGTATTCTGATCTCGTTATTCTTATTAATTGTATCTGCAATATAACAGGCAAGTCTTCTCTTGAACTAATTTATTCTTTTGTTCAAGTTTATTTGATCTCCTGTAAGTAGATCCGTCTATTTTGTTATCAAACTACCTTTGACAATGACGTTAAGATTATCGAGGGTTTACACGAGCTAACCCGACATACTCTTAACATCGTTCTATCTCTTTGATCTAAAACCTAGTTCCCACTGTTTCATGCATATGTACATTTAAATAACTAGATTCAAGCATAGGTCTACTTAATAAATTGGACATGTTGAATTGAACGTGCTAGATTGAGTTTGACTGATGAATACTACCATGCTGTGATAATTATATCTTAAACCTTAGAAATTGCATGTTGACACCTAGGATTCACTTGATTACCAATTTGCATGCTATATGTGATCATATGAATTATTTATTTGCCTATCATGTTAAGACAATTTCTGGACTTCTAGTTACTTCATTTTGTATTAGATTTTCACCCATGTTAATGTAATAATTTGAATTTCCCTTACAAACATGAATTTTTATCTCCTGATGTCTAGTTTAACATTCATTTGACGGATCTAAGTTCCGCTGTGTCATTTGCTAAATATTAATATTTTAGTACAGCCATGTTAGAAATTTCACTCATAATTTTATGCGTACCTTGCTGTTCTGTATTTTATTTGATCGTGTTAACAGTGAAAGAAAAATTTGAAATAAATTAGGCTGGACCTAGACATGCATAGGTATCACCCAGAGTTTTGATAGATTTTATTAATGAGTTCTCTGATCTGAAATAATTAGTTGAACACAACCTACTGCATGCTGCCTGAGCATAAAACCTGAATAGAATAGAGTTTTCACCCTACTTCCTATATCTTTTATATGCCTTAATTATACTCGTTGGAACTGTGTGGAAGTCTACCTTCAAGGACTTCCGGCGGATTCAGATTTACTATTTTGTAGTAGATGTAATCTGTATTTTAGTACAGCAAGGTCATGCTGTCCTAATTTTGTGATATGTGTTTATATGTTGAGTTTGCCTCATGCTTTGACTGTAATGCTTAGAATTAGTCACACATAGTAACATACAACATTGATACATTCTTGCATGCTCACATAGGATGAAAATACATTAATAAAAAGCTGGGGTATCATGGGTAGATTTGGTAGTGAACGATCGGAAACTGTACATGGTCGGGCCCTACTGCTTGATCTATACCGACCCGTACTGATGGCCATAAAGCACTGCCCGATAATTACTGTTCCTGAACATGAAATACTGATTACTAGGCTGAGTACATGGACCGAGGGCTCATCATCAGTCTAAAGCGTACACTGTGTGTTTGCGCTGAACCTGTAGAATGGGATGCAATAGTATGTGCACTAGATAGATTAATAAAATACTTAATAACCTGTATTTTTCGCTTGATCCTGACATCACTCGTTACATGCGTGATTTACTGTAGACCTTTGATAATATTGCATGCTCTTTGCCTTGTTCTTTGTCTTTGACCATGTCCTTATTCCTTGATATTCATGCTTTCCTTTATCCTTTGTTTTCTCTACTTGCCGCCCACGACTTTCTCTAAGGGCGCTCTTTTATTTCTTTTTAGACCAAAAATTTACAGGTACTGAAGGATCTATTCCCGAAGGAATTGGTGAGCAACGTTTCTAAAGATGGATCCAGTCTCCGCTGCTTAGTTTTATTTGTTGCTAATTTTATTTGTTGAATATTATCATGTTTTGTACTCTATTTTGGGCTTTATGACCCGTAGTTCGTTTTGATCCCAAATGTTAGATATTTATACTGTTGGATTATTTTATTATTATTGCAACTTTATCTTTGGTTCATGTGATTATTTTTCTTGCGTAGTTGTATTTTGTTGTTCTTACTGTTGAGTTAGTCTGGTACAGTTTATGGATGGTGTTTACATCATTCTCTGGGCCTACGTTACGTACTCGTGTTCCGTACTTTGGGAAGCGGAGCGTGACAGTAAATGACAATGATGTCACCGAACCAGAATGTGAGAGCACAGATTGCTATGCACACACCTCAGACTCGAGTTGGAAAGATCTCGGAGCAGAGGATGTTGGGGATAGGGCCGAACCCCATCACAAAGCAGCACAAGTAGACAACAACACTGATGGTGGAGAGACAAGCATGGAGCATCGGGCCAAATTCCGCAACATTAGATATGACCAGAATTATGAGGGCGAGAATTAGGACAGGTATTGTTGATAAAACAAGGAATAAAACAAGGAACCTGTTGTACGAAGAACATTATTTTTCAAAATAGTGATAAATAAGAAAATACGTAGAGATGAATAATAAAATGTGTAGATGAATAACCTTCTCTCCCAGAGTAATCCATGAATCTCGTGGCAATGCCAATAAAGGCAGCATCTACAAGGTAACTAGGGTAATTATAAGGATGGAAGCCGAGGAAGTACTGAGGCCAAGATTAGAGAGAAGAACTCCTACGCCAGCTTGTTCAAGAATTCCAGGCGTATAGTACAAAACACCATTGATTCCAGAAAACTGCGGAAAAAAGACTCATTAAGAATAACATTGGTAAACATATAAAGGTTTGAAAAATAATCATCAAGAGTGACAGTGATTAGCATATAAAAGCTTGAAGTATGTCAGGTACATTAAAATGGAATATTGGCATACATAAGAACATGGACAAGTTCACAAAAAACTAGAATGAGAAAAAAGCTACTTTACGTGTATCATCATTGTCACGTCTTTGCTGTGGGAAAGACAGGCGTATCATGATAGTTAGGAAAGAGTGAACTTACAATTTTGTAAGGTTGAAGATGACTATCAATTATAATTCCAAACAATTAAGAATGGTGGATAGCATTGTAATTGAGTGGAAAATGACTTAGATGACCTAGTTTTTAGCAATTGGTTGTAAATTAATTTAGCAAAAAAGAATTATATGTAAATCCGATAGTCTAGACTGTTAGACTGTTACGACTAAAGGTCCATTACTTTAGACCCCACTAGTCCATATGGATATTTGATAAGATGGAGGTTTGTTGCAGCCTTTGTCCATTCTGGAATGGAAGTGGGAGAAAATCAGCATGGATTTCATCACAGGGTTGCCGAGGAGTCCGAAGGACAATGACTCGATTTGGGTTATTGTTGACCGTTTGACCAAGTCAGCTCACTTTCTGTCTATGAAGATTACTTGGTCGTTGGAGAAATTGGCCGAGCTGTACATTGATGAGATTGTGAGGCTTCATGGTGTTCCTGTGTCGATTTTTTCCGACAGGGATGCGAGGTTCACTTCGAGATTCTGGAAGAGTCTGCAAGCAGCTTTGGGTACCAGAACTGATTTCAGTACTGCTTTTCATCCTCAGACCGATGGTCAAACCGAAAGGGTGAATCGGGTATTGGAGGATATGCTGAGGGGTTGTGTTATGAATTTTGGTGGTAGTTGGGAGAGATACTTGGCATTGGTTGAGTTTGCTTATAACAACAGTTACCATACGAGTATCGGGATGGCTCCGTATGAAGCTCTGTACGGGAGGAAAGTGCAGGACACCTGTTTGTTGGTATGAGGTTGTTAAGAGACAGATGTTTGGGCCTGAGATTGTGCAACAAACATCAGAGAAGATTGAGTTGATTCGCAAGAGGTTGGTCGAGGCTCAGAGTCGGCAGAAGATTTATGCAGATACTCGGCGGAGAGACTTGGAGTTTGAGGTTGGGGATGCAGTTTTCCTCAAGGTATCTCCGACCAAAGGTGTGATCAGGTTTGGTAAGGGAGGCAAGTTGGCGCCAAGGTATATTGGGCCATACAGGATTTTGGGGCAGAGTGGTAAAACTGCATATAGGTAGGAGTTACTGGATGAGTTGGCACAGGTGCATGATGTGTTCCATGTGTCGTTGTTGATGAATATGTGCCGGATCAGAGTCATCAGTTGGTACAAGTGCCTGAAGGTCTACAGGTGAACTTGAGTTACAAGGAGCATCCTGTATAGATTGTTGATCGTAGGGAGAAGGTTCAGAGGAGCAAGGTGATACCTATGGTCAAGGTGTTGTAGGGGAACCAGCAGTTCGGGGAGGCTAATTGGGAGCTGGAGGATCGCATGCAGAGGGATTTTCCTGAGCTTTTTGTATGATTGTATTCTTTTTGTATGATTGTACTCTTTGAGTTAAGTTGTATTTTTTTGGTTAGATTACATTCTCTTGTGTAATTGTATTTCTTAAACTATATTCCCGTTTATGAGATTTCAATTCCTTTCGCTTATCTTGTTTGGACCCTATTGGTAGTAGTTCTGAGGACAGAACTATTGTAAGGAGGGAGCGATGTAATATCCCAGATTTTTTAAATAATGTTTCTAAGATTAATAAATGAATTAAACTGATTTTTGGTGATTTAATAAATATTTTTCTGAAATTTAACTTTTTGCACGTGCAAATATTTTTTTGGAAAGTTCAAAGTCAGAAATTATTTTTTGAAAGCCCATTAATTATTATTAGATATTATTTGTGAATTTTCTGGATTTTTCTGATAATTATTTGACCTATTTGCAAATATTACAAAAAGATGGACTTTTGTGCAAAATTACCACCTGGAGTGAAAACTCCAGATTTTTGGATTTTGGGTTGGGCATGATGCCTTGTCAACTTAGAGGTAAAGAGTTTACTTTTTGTTTTAATAAATTTTTTTTATTTTGCATGTTTTCATAAATAATGGTTTTTTGCAAAATTGCCACTTAGAGGGTAAAAAGTACAATTTCAGCCGACCAATATTAGGGTGGTTGTTTTTGTTTTTTAAATCTCAATTAAGTTGGTTTTATCTAATTTCCAAGTATAAGGATTTATATATGTAAAGATATATTTAAAAGATATATTTTGCAAATCTAATCACAAACACTAGATACCATATTTCCGGCCAATATAAGGTGAGGTGCAGCCATCTCTCTGCTGCACAATACAAAAAGATTTCTTTATTATTATTTTCTTGGAATTTCAAAGCGAAGATCTTGGGTTTCTTGCGAAAAGAGGGATTTTTTTATTTTCTTTATTATCTTCGGTTGATTCTTCAATAAGGTGAGTGACATATGTTTGTTTTCTTATTATTCTAAGCATGTTGTATGTGATGATTTATCTATTAGAAATCATGTTAGGAATGGTATCAAGAAATAATAAATTTTGATGAGTATATGAACTAAAAATTAAATTTTTTAATGAAACTATGGTATGGATGGTTGAAATTATATATAGATGACTTGAGATTTGTTAATAACCTAATAGAGATAATGGGTATGTTGTTTTGTATTAAAGGCTTGCTGATTTAATTGGTTATAGGGCGTATAATGCACAAAATTTGATTAAAGAAGGATCTTTCACTGTGTATGTATGTATGTGGTTTGTTTGGAGATTCTGATGAGTAAAGAACTGGATGAATGATTGTTTTATTGCATGTATTCATGAGTAAATTGATGTAATCAGTGGGGTTTGTGTTTAATCAAGCTGTGGAAGGATTTTGGATAAAAAAGAATCAAGTTTAAATGATAAAAAGGGGGGTTTTACTTTCTGGTCTGTTGATGAACAGCCAAATCATGATTTTTGTGTTTTGTGAAATTTTCGAATGGGTTTTGATCGATATTGATACTGAGATTGAACTAGACTAGATCCTACTTATACAAAATGAATTTCGACGCTTAAACTAATGCTTAAACTTACCTATATGCATATATACTCATTCAAGTTTACTGTTTTTGTCACGCCCCGCTTCCCAATAAGGAATACGGATACATAACTGTTGCCGCTAAATTTGGTGTGGGGACAAACAGATAGTATTTGTGGATTCTTAAGGAAACTGAATAGTAAACCTGTATACCTGTTCCGTCGGAGTTTGACCGTCACTCCCGCCGTTCACCTGCAAAAAGTGCGAGACACCAGGGTTGTTCCCGGCGACGCACCCTCCGACGCTCAAGTCAGTAATCTAGGAAGATTATGAAAGAGCGCAAAAACTGGAGAAAGATTGATTACCTCTTAATGGAGATGGATGAGGGGTATTTATAGGCGTCTCAGGAATCAAATTAGGAATGTGATTCTCGTGATCTGATAAGGAATATTCTTCTTGTAAACAGATTAGGAATGTAATCCCTAATTCCCAGTGGAGGGATAGGCATGAATCATGGCCGTTGATTAGGATCTAATCAGAAACCCTAATTCTATCCCTCTGATCGGGCTTTATTGCTGGTTGAAACTTGCACCCGATTGAAGCGGATCCGTTTGTGGGTTATTGGGTCTTTAACTAAGAGACCCAGTACCCATCTCAGACCCTATTAGTAGGTAAAATTACCGTTTTACCCCTGGGCTTCAAGATTCATGCCCGATTTGGACGGTTCCGATTAACCCCCATTTTTAGCCATATCACGAGCCCCCCACTCCCGAAGACTGAGCTTGGTCAGCCTTTGAGGAGTAGTTTTACTGTTTTAATGGCTGGTGGAGTTGTATCAGAGCCCAAATGGAAAGTTTTGAATCTTGAAGGGGGTAGTGTGGTGATTTCAAGTGGATTTAACTCTGAGTTGCTCCTGAGCTCTTATGGTCATGTGGTGTTCTTGCAGGGATATCCTTTTAACTCTGCGAAGTGTCAATTCGTCGTTCTGGGGCCTTAGAAGATTGTTCTTGGCAATAATTGCTTATTTGGAGGCTAGAGAATGCCTCCCCATCTTCGCAACTACTTTCCAGGAGTCCTTCTTTAATTTCCCGAATTTTTGATTGTTTTTTCGCGATCTCTTGGTGGACGGGTCGGCCGTTTTCCTCCGTTGTGTGGACCACAGGCATGTTTCACACTTCCGACCCCTTCTAGAGTTCGCTGGCTAGGGGACCGAGGTCTGTAGGCGGTTCGGTGCCTCTGTCCTAAGAGGAGAGGGACCTCGGCTTGGTCGTGAGTGCTGAGAGGGAGTTCGGCGAGGTCCGAGGTCCAGTCTTTCCTCGTAACAGGGTCGGTGTCAAGAACGCTCGGCAGCTGGTGCCGAGGTCCATTTTTCCCCCGTAACGGGGTCAGGTGTCAAGAACGCTCGGCAGCTGGTGCCGAGGTCCATTTTTTCCCCTGTAACGGGGTCGATGTCAAGAACGCTCGGCAGGTGGTGCCGAGGTCCATTTTTCCCCCCGTAACGGGGTCGGTGTCAAGAACGCTCGGCAGCTGGTGCCGAGGTCCATTTTTTCCCCGTAACGGGGTCGGTGTCAAGAACGCTCGGCAGCTGGTGCCGAGGTCCATTTTTTCCCCCGTAACGGGGTCGGTGCCAAGAACGCTCGGCAGCTGGTGCCGAGGTCCATTTTTCCCCCGTAACGGGGTCAGTGTCAAGAACGCTCGACAGCTGGTGCCGAGGTCCATTTTTCCCCCGTAACGGGGTCGGTGTCAAGAATGCTCGGCAGCTGGTGCCGAGGTCCATTTTTTCCCCCGTAACGGGATTGGTGTCAAGAACGCTCGGCAGCTGGTGCCGAGGTCCATTTTTCCCCCGTAACGGGGTCGGTGTCAAGAACGCTCGACAGCTGGTGCCGAGGTCCATTTTTCCCCCGTAACGGGGTCGGTGTCAAGAACGCTCGGCAGCTGGTGCCGAGGTCCATTTTTCCCCCGTAACGGGGTCGGTGTCAAGAATGCTCGGCAGCTGGTGCCGAGGTCCATTTTTTCCCCATAACGGGGTCAGTGTCAAGAATGCTCGACAGCTGGTGCCGAGGTCCATTTTTCCCCCGTAACGGGGTCGGTGTCAAGAACGCTCGGCAGCTGGTGCCGAGGTCCGTTTTTCCCCCGTAACGGGGTCGGTGTCAAGAATGCTCGGCAGCTGGTGCCGAGGTCTATTTTTTCCCCCGTAACGGGGTCGGTGTCAAGAACGCTCGGCAGCTGGTGCCGAGGTCCATTTCTTCCCCATAAGGGTTCGGTGTCAGGAACGCTCGGCAGCTGGTGCCGAGGTCCAAAACTTGTCATTTTTGACGTATGAGTTGGTGGCTTCTGCGCGCCTTCTGAACTTCTGACAACTCTGACAGATGGGACGTTCATTAAATGCAGTGATCTCTGAGCTTCTGTCAAATGGGATGCTCATTTAATGCGGCGTACGGCTTGGCGTGGTAAACAAGGTGACGATTGAGGTCGCTTTGTCGTTTTACGTGAATGAGCCTGTAGTACAAGCCCATTATCCTCGTTTAGCGCACCCTACTCTATAAAACCCCACCCCCACTCTCATTTCTCACTTCTCTTCTCTTTTGCTCAGGTGATCTCTTGTGTTTAAGCGAGTACTTCCGGTGGTCGACGTTCGTTTTCCGGCGAAGTTTTTCGACAGCCAATCTTTCAAGGTAATTTACGCTTAGTTTATTCCATAAGCTATGTCTCTTGCTTCTGTCTCCGAGTTGATCTCTTGGTCCGAGCCCTCCCTTGAAGTTGTCGAAGATTCAACTCCAACTAAAGGCAAGAAGGTGTTCGGCAAGGATTCGATTGTGGAGGATCCGAAGCGTTTGGGGGAGTTCCGGAGACTGCCAGGGCCGCTGACCGGGCTTCACAGAGTTTGGGAGCTTCCGGAGGATCAAGCCGAGCGAATCGTTCACGGGAGGGGGAGGTCCTTCGAGGAGAATGCAGTGATGGAGACGACGGAGGCGGACGAGGCGGTGTCGATCCTGCGTGAGGAGGACTTGGCAGTGATCCGGGATTCTTTTCAAATCCCGGATGAGTACGAGCTCATGTTGTCGGGTCCCAGGGTTAGGGCCAATTCGCCGCTGCTAGTGACGATGTGTTGCTGGCCGGTCAACGCCTTCATCACCGGGGTTCGGCTGCCTCTCCATACGTTCGCCGTTACCGTGGTGAGTTGGTTCGGGGTCAGCCCTATCCAACTTATGCCGAACGCATGGCGAGTGATAAATGGCTTCGTGCTTCACTGCCAAGCTGCAGGGATCGAGCCGCAGCTGAACGTGCTTCGGACACTCTATCAGCTACATCAATGGAACAAGTCGGAGTACCGATATTATTTGACTCCGAGGCACGGCGGCAGGCTCGTCATATGCCCCGACTCCATCAAGCATTGGCGGGAGAAGTTTATGATAGTACGGAGTCCGGAGGCTTGGCCGATCCCCTCCGGCTGGGTAGAAGGGGTGCCGAAGAGGGCGAGGGCACTACCGAAGCTTAGTGTTGAAGAAGAAGAGGCAGTTCAGACTCTCCTCGATCGGTCGAAGTACGATTGGAAGGAGCTCACCGAGGACGTCCTGTACAAGGGAGGGCTCTACCGCGTAGATCCCAGTACGCGGCCTCTGTTATGCTTTGTTTTCCGTACCTTACTTCTCGCAACTTTTATTGTATTAACCAATTTTATTTTTAATGCAGAGACGATGGACTACGATGCAGTGCTGGCTCTCAGGGCTGGGCTCGCCAGTAAGGCACCGAAGAAGCGCAAGAGGGTCGCGACCAAGTTGCCGACCCCAAAGACTCCAAGGATCGCAGCCTCGGCGAGGAGGTGGAGACCCTCACAGTCCGGTCGTCGCCGTGGTGGGGACTTCGGCATCAGCTGCGGCCGGCAAGTTCCCCATCGCCGTAGCCCTCGGAATGACGATGCCGCCGCTGACGGTAGCAGCCGAGGAGCTCCTGACGGAGGAGCATAAAAAGATCCACATTCCGGACTGGCAAGTCCGGAAGCACGATGGATTCCTTGGCAATACACTGGCAAGCATGCAGGCCGTCAAGCACCTCACCACGCCGAAGGACTGAGCCGCCATGGAGGCCGGACGAGAAGGCGACAATGTCATCGAGATCGCTCGTTCGGCGGTTTCGATAAGTGTTATATTTTCGCCATTGTTGAATTTCTTTAACTACAATTTTTCTAACTCTTTCAGTCCTTCTTTCTTTGTCGCAGATTATCGTCCACTTCGGACACCTCACCGAGAGGTTGACAGCTCTGGAGAAGGTGCTGAAGCAAGAGTCCGACCAGGCTCGGAACGAGAAGGCTCAGATGTCGAATGAGCTCGACAAGCTTCGCGTCGAGCACGAAGGGAGGTCGGCAAGGATCGAGCACCTCGAGGCCGAGGTGGCAAAGTTGGAGGGTGACCTCCTTCGCCAGAAGGAGGGGGCGGCCAAGCAGTTGGCCGAAGCCGAGGAGGCCAAGGCAGCGGCGGTGAAGGCGGCAGAGGACGCGACCTTGGGGAAGGCGCAAGGGTACCTCGCCCAAAACATGGCCAAGGCTTATGCCGAAGCCATCGCCCGGGTGTCGAAGGAGTACCCCGAAGTGGACGTCTCGGGATGGAGGCTATTCCCGGGCCACGTCGAGGGCTTCGACCCCGAATCAGAGGGGGAAGATGAAGAAGGGGAGGACGAAACCGAGACTGAGGTTGAAGTCACCAACGAGGTCCCCAGCACCGTGGTTACCCCGTTGGCGGTGGTGTCCCCCTCGGAGAAGTCGACCCCCACTCGCTCTCGTCGCCCGGGGAAAGAGGTCACGCCTTGACTTCGCTTTCCTTTTCTTCTGTTTTTGTTCTTCTTTCTTTTCGAAATGTAACGCCTAATAGCGGACTGGCCACCGCTGTTTTTTTTGAAATGAATGAAAAAAATTTTGAAGTGCTGAAGTTCGGCTCTGTGTCTTTGTCTTTTCTCATCAATTGTCGAAATTTTGTTTGAAAACTTCTCAAGTGTTAGTCTACGGCAGTGTTTGAAATCTTGCTATTTTTCTCGATTTCTTTTCAGCTCATGGTGGTTGCTCAAGACGTTGAGCCCGCTCGCTCGGATGACAAAGCTCGAGCCGAGGCTGGCTTAGGGGCGACGAGGCTGTGTCTGGCGAGGTGCCGAGAGCGGCTCTATGAAGTCGAGCTCGGATTGCGCCGAGCCGAAAGCGAGCAGAACCATCTTCAGCTCATCCTCGGTCGGCGAGACATCGAAATCCAGCGTCTAGAAAGCAGGATCGCCGAGATGACTCCCACAGGAGAGGATGAATACTCGCCGACTACTTTCAGCAACGGGCTTCAGATTCAGTGCATTCGGCACAACTTGTCTAAAATAACGGCGGAGAGGGACAACCTGCTTTCCGAGATCCGCCATCTGTAGGCTATAGAGACGGGGCTTCGGACGGAGGGAGAGGGGCTGACGGCCGAAGTGGCCAAGTTGACGACTGAACGGGACGAGCTGACAGCTGAGGTCGACGCACTGAAGAGGGCTACGGTGGACAAAAGCATCGAAGTCACTCATCTTCGCCGTCTCATAGCCAGTCGTTCTGGTGTTCCGGACTCCGCGATACCCCCTCGCTTCGAGGTCGACATAAAGGACGACTCTTTGAGGGAGCGGATCTCCGAGTTAGAGGCGGAGGTCGCTCGCCTAAAGCCGTGCTCGGGGCCAATCAACGTCAGGAGCACTTCGTGCACTCGCGCGGAAAGTGATCGGGGCATTACGTTTTACGAGATGGCAACCCGTCAGCGCCTCGGCCATCCTAGTCCGGGGGACGCGCAAAGCTCTGTGGCAATTTCATCGAGCGGAGCATCCGTCAGAGCTGCTGTTAGGAGCGGTGTCGAGGATTCGTCTCAATTTGCCGGGTTAGGGTCGAACTCGGAAGATAAGCGTCGCCGCCCTCGAGTGTCTTTGAAGCGGAATGCCCCGGCGCCAAGGAAGCGCTGAAGACCTCGTTTCTGGTAGCTTTTGTATTTTAGCTTAAGTGTAATAAGTCAGCCTTGTAACTTTCACTTTTCAACGCCTTGTAATCTTGCTGTATGGAAGAGTCGCTTTGTAATGTATCCCATTTATCAATAATATTTCTTTCTCGAACTTGTATGTCCCTTATAGTTTTGTGTAGTTGTCTTGTTTGTGGCTATGTTCATCGCGCCGAGGCCACTAGGTCGGCGAGGTGGGCGTTCGGCTAGTTGTGCCAAACTGCGCTTCGGTCGCCCAATCTTGCGGTCTCGCGAGATGAGCTGATCAGTGAGCTCGCGGAACGTGTTCAAGCTTAAGTGTTTGACTCCGGAGCTTTGCTAGAGTGGCTCGACGGTTGTGGGAGCAATTCCGAATGGCGAACTACCTCCAGTTCGCCTAGGAGCGAACTTGCGAAGTAGTATCGAGCAAGTGTTGGACTCCGAACCATCGTTAGATTGGTTCAACGGTTGTGGGAGCAATTCCGAATGGAGAACTACTTCTAACTCGCTTAGGAGCGAGCTTGCGAAGTAGAATCGAGCCAAGTGTTGGACTTCGAACCATCGTTAGATTAGTTCAACGGTTGTGGGAGCAATTCCGAATGGCGAACTACTTCTAGCTCGCTTAGGAGCGAACTTACGAAGTAGAATCGAGCCAAGTGTTGGACTCCGAACCATCACTAGATTAGTTCAACGGTTGTGGGAGCAATTCTGAATGGCGAACTACTTCTAGCTCGCTTTGGAGCGAACTTGCGAAGTAGAATCGAGCCAAGTGTTGGACTCCGAACCATCGTTAGATTAGTTCAACGGTTATGGGAGCAATTCCGAATGGCGAACTACTTCTAGCTCACTTTGGAGCGAACTTGCGAAGTAGAATCGAGCCAAGTGTTGGACTCCGAACCATCGTTAGATTAGTTCAACGGTTGTGGGAGCAATTCCGAATGGCGAACTACATCTAGCTCGCTTTGGAGCGAACTTGCGAAGTAGAATCGAGCCAAGTGTTGGACACCGAACCATCGTTAGATTAGTTCAACGGTTGTGGGAGCAATTTCGAATGGCGAACTTCTAGCTCGCTTTGGAGCGAACTTGCGAAGTAGAATCGAGCCAACTGTTGGACTCCGAACCATCGTTGGAGTGAAGAGTTAAAAGCAGAGAGATGTAAACAATAGTAAAATATGAAAAAACTTTCTTTATTAATGACTAATAGTCGGCTGTTTCTAAAGTTGCTAGCCGTTATTACAAGGAAAAAATGAAAGAAAATCATTACAAGTAATAGGAGAGGAACGGTTCGACATTTCGAAGTACTTAGAGAGGCGTTGGTGCTCTCCCTTGGTACTTTAAGAGATCGTCGGCATTCCAAGTCCTGGGGATCTCCCTGCCTTCGAGATCTTCTAGTCTGTATGTGTCGGGGCAGATTACTTTGGAAATCTTGTAAGGTCCCTCCCAATTTGGAGCGAGTTTGCTCTTTTGACCGAGGAAAGAGAGGGCCAATTTCCTGAGGACTAGGTCCCCTTCTTTGAGGTCGGTAAGACAGACTTTCTTGTTGTATGCCATCTCAATCCTTCTTCGGTAGCTGTGTTGTCGGATGACAGCTCTTTCTCGGATCTCATCTATCAGGTCTAGACTTGCTCTGAGCTCTCTGGCGTTTTGCTCTTCTTCATAATCTATCAGACCAGGAGAGGGTATTCCGACTTCTAGAGGGATGATTGCCTCGGACCCATAGGTGAGATTGAATGGGCTCTCTCTTGTGGGGGTCCGTTTTGTGGTGCGGTAGTTCCACAGCACGTTGGGAAGCTGATCGACCCACAAGCCTTTGGAACATTTATCTAACCTCTTCTTAATGCCGGAGAGGATCTGTCGATTAGCATTTTCGGCTTGGCCATTCGACTGAGGATGAGAGACGGAGGAGAACCGGTGTTGGATGGCAAGGTCTTCGCATAAAGCTCGGAAGGCAGCCCCAGTGAACTGGGTCCCGTTGTCTGTTGATGCTGAATTTTTGCAAGTGTACAAAATCGCACAAGTAATATAAATAGGTGAATAGAGTGTCGAACCCACATGGACTAGATATTTTACTTAGTACCGATATCGCTAGATGAATCACTATTTGGAAGATCAAATTTTATATGATAAAACAACTAAATTAACTTAATCTACTTAAAACTAACTAAATTGGTGAAGAGGGAGAGGGCTGTGAAACTTTGAAGCTCTTGTACTTTGTTTAATGGTAAAATTAGTTCTAGGGCTCTTGGTTCACCTCGTTTATCACACACACCAATTATAATTCCTTATAAATAAAAATATTATCTTTCCCAATTGTAGACCAAAATCCTAAAGATATTAACCACTCTATCAACGTAGTCTAAAAATTATTCTCAACTAATTCTTCGCCTATCCATCAAATTATTAATTGAGAAATTGGATTTCTTAACGGTCACGTCCTCCAATATACGGTGTTAATTTTTATTAATCACAAATAACCTGTTCGGTCTCTTTATGATTTGAAAAATCATACAAATGTCTATCCACCATGTTGTACGCATAAATAATAAAAATTAAAACACAACCAGGAAAAAAAAGGGTAATAATAAGGAATTAAAATTTGTGTTCTACAAAACTCAGCTACATCTTAGCCTCTAGAACATTTAAATTTAGTTCATATCAAATTGCAATTAATAGAAATGTTTGGATTGCATCTAAAAGACATATAGAAAAGAAGATGAGATACAAAAAATAATGATAGAAAAAATTAATGCAAACCGCTGTCTCAAAAATTTGCACTGCTATCTTGAACTTAGCATCAGGAAAATACTGAGTGGATCTGCTGCTTCTTGTTGCCTTGAAGATCGCGCCAGGAGGATGTCACATCAGCACGGTCTGGGTCCCGTCGAAGTCGCCAGGTCGCCAGGTCAGCACTTCGAACCGTGCGCCAGTGAGCAGACAGCCTGTCACCTCTTGAGTTTCTTTCTCCTTCTTTGGCTTGTATTTACAGAGTACGGGAATAAGATTTAGGGTTTGCACTTTTTGCAGAAAACCCCACTCTTTTCCTTTATTTCCTTCCTTTAATTAATCTGAATTTTTATTTCTTTCTCTTTTTTTCTTTTCTTCCTTTTCTGCCCACCACGTGCTGTTGCATACACAAAATAATACCAGAAATTTAGGATTTTTAAATAAAATAAATTAAATTAGTTTAAAATTAATTAAACTAACTTTATATCATATTAGCGTATAAAAATCCTTTTAAAATTTATTTGTCGCAATTTTAACTCAACAAAACAATAAAATCGATAAATCAATTATTTTACTTTGTTTGTTGATTCTTTTTCACAATTCTTTACTTTTTGCATCAAAAATATTATTTCTTCAAAAATGATTAATTAAATGAAATAATATAGAAATAAGATGAATTATAGACAATATCAGCGAAAACAAGCCATTTTAATAGGTAAATGAGTACAAATATTTGTATATAAATTAGACACATCAAATACCCCCAAACTTAAGATTTTGCTTGTCCTCGAGCAAAAAGTCGAATCATGAACAAGGGAATAATAATAGTAGACTCAACCTATCACACCAAGAATTCTTATCATGTAAGCATCAAAATTTCAATTAAAAATACAAACAATGGCAAATAAAGTAAAATTTAAGCATACCCACTTTCTCCAGTACAATTATTTATTCATAATTCCAAACCCAATCATATTTGTCATGCAATTAATATAATTATAGTATGTAACAACTCAATCTGTGATTATCCCTTCTCTCTACTACAAACCGAGTAGCAAACTAGAGTTTTTTTTTTTTTTTTTTAATAAGTCTCTTCTCTAAGTTGTCACTTGCCTTTTTACGCGAATGCAAAACATTTGTGATGAATTCACCCGGTTACTCAACAAGTCACAAACATAAAGTGCTTTGCATACTCATATTTCAAGTTGTCGTTTTACGTAAAAGTAAACATTTGTGATAATACCCCTAGTTACTAAGCAACTCAAAACATTGGAGTAGATTGACTTTATTCATAATAATTTTTTTTTTCATTATTACTCTATTTACTTAAACTCTGTTTAGGACTAGATCAAAGGGGATAATCACAAGAAAAAGCATCACATTTATCTTTAATGTATAATAGCATGACCCACACAATTTTGTAAGGAATTTTGAAACTCAATAATCCTAAAGTAAATAAGTATGCTTACTCTTGCTTTATAAGCAATTGTTTATCCAAAAAAAAAAAAAATTATTTCAATGCTTATCACAATAAAGAACTCAAAAGTGTAATAGTGAGCTTAATTGAAATCCTTTTAAAATTTTGTTTTTCTTTTCTAAAAAAAATAACTCATAAATTTGTAAACCTTCCCCCCAAACTTGAATATCACATTCTCCTCAATGGGAAAGAAAAAGAAAAACAAAAAGAATGCAAAAAGTTTAGAATTTCTCCCCTGATTCGTCTTTAAATTTCTGCACACGCGACGTTCAGTATTTTGGCAATATCTGGATCTATAGATGTCCAAATGGGTTGAATTTTTTTTGCTGGAAAGCTAAGACTATTTTCTACAACGTCTCTTTGAATCACTTTTTCAGATTTCGACATCATACTGCTCAAAAACAGCCATCAATGAAGGTGTTCAAAACAGCTCCGCCCGGCGACTTCCACAATTTATGCAATCCTACAAGATAAAATCAAAAATTAAAATAAAATAAACTAAAAGTTAAATCAAAACTAAATGCAATAAAAGAAAACATGGGTTGCCTCCCAAGAAGCGCTAAGTTTTAAGTCTTCAGCCAGACTTTCTTCATTTTTTCATGATTGTTTGTCCTTCTCGATGTGCATGATTTCCTTACCAACTTCATTTTCCATGTATGGCTTCAACCGTTGTCCATTCACCTTGAATGTCCCTTTTTGCTCATCATAAATTTCTATTGTGCCATATGGAAACACTCGTGTGACAACAAATGGACCCGTCCACCTAGATCGCAATTTTCCTAGAAAAAGTTTAAATCTTGAATTAAATAACAATACTTTCTCCCCTTCCTTGAATTCTCTTCTCAAAATATGCTTATCGTGCCATCGTTTAGTATTTTCTTTATAGATCTTGGCATTTTCATAAGCATCATTGCGAAACTCATCCATCTCATTTAGTTGCAATATTCTTTTTCTGCCAGCATCTTTCACGTCAAAATTCAGTGTCTTTATTGCCCAATAAGCGCGATGCTCAAGTTCAACTGGTAAGTGACATGCTTTACCATACACCAATCTATATAGGGACATTCCAATTGGTGTTTTAAATGCCGTCCTATAGGCCCATAATGCATCATCCAATTTTCTTGCCCAATCCGTTCGTGCCATATTCACTGTTTTCTCAAGTATTCGCTTCAACTCTCTATTTGAAACCTCCACTTGGCCACTTGTTTGAGGATGATATGGTGTGGCCACATGATGAGTAACTCCATACTTAGCAAGTAAAGCATTAAATTGACGGTTGCAAAAATGTGTTCCTCCATCACTAATAATTGCCCTTGGAGCTTCAAATCGTGAGAAGATATTTTTTCTAATGAAGTTCACCACTACTCTTGCATCATTTGTTGGTAGTGCAACAGCTTCCACCCACTTGGAGACATAATCTACAGCAACCAAAATATATTTATTAAAAAATGAGGATGGAAAAGGACCCATAAAATCTATCCCCCAAACATCAAATAATTCAATCACTAAAATATTATTTAGGGGCATCTCATGTTTCTTAGAAATATTTCCCACCCTTTGGCAATTATCACATAATTTAACAAAATTAAAGTATCTTTAAAAATTGAGGGCCAAAAGAATCCTGATTGTAAGATTTTTGCTGCTGTTTTTGTTCCACTAAAATGGCCACCACATTCCAATGTATGACAATGTTTGAGTATGCTTTCCATTTCCTCTTCAGGCACACATCTCCTTATTACTTGATCTGCACAATGGCAAAATAAGAAAGGTTCCTCCCAAAAATAATATTTCAAGTCAGAGAAAAATTTCTTCTGTTGTTGATAAGTAAAATCAGGAGGTAGAATTTTTGATACCAAATAATTTACTATGTCGGCATACCATGGAGGAGTTTGTATCATCATTAAATACTCATCTGGAAATTCTTCATTGATTGGTGTAACCTGCAAATTTTGTTCATCTTTTGGTTCAATGCGAGATAAATGATCGGCCACCACATTTTCCACACCCTTTTTGTCTTTTATTTCCACATCAAATTCTTGTAAAAGTAAAATCCAACGAAGCAATCGAGGTTTGGCTTCCTTCTTTGCAAGCAAGTATTTTAAGGTTGAATGATCCGTATACACAACCACCTTTGAACCTATCAAATAAGATCGAAATTTGTCAAAAGCATATACAACAGCTAATAATTCTTTTTCAGTAGTAGCATAATTAAGCTGTGCTTCTGTCAAAGTTCTACTTGCATAATAAATTGTGTGAAAAAATTTATCTTTTCTTTGCCCTAAAATAACACCTATTGCCACATCACTAACATCACGCATTAATTCAAAAGGCATATTCCAATTTGGTGCAATCATAATAGGTGCTGAAATCAATTTATTTTTCAATGTTTCAAAAGCATGCAAGCAATCATGAGAAAAATTAAAAGGTGTGTCTTTATTTAAAAGTTTGCAAAGAGGTTTAGTGATTAAAGAAAAATCTTTTATAAATCGCCGATAAAATCCTGCATGACCCAAGAAACTTCTCACTCCTTTAACATTAGTTGGTGGTGGTAGCTTTTCAATGACATCAATTTTAGCACGATCCACTTCAATTCCCTTAAAGGAAACTTTGTGGCCTAACACAATCCCTTCTTTTACCATAAAATGACATTTCTCCCAGTTTAGAATCAAATTTGTTTCCTCGCAACGCTGCAAAACCAAAGATAAGTTAGACAAACAATCATCAAATGAATTACCAAAAACTGAAAAATCATCCATGAAAATTTCAATAAATTTATCAACCATATCTGAAAAAATGGACATCATGCAGCGTTGAAATGTGGCTGGGGCGTTACAAAGACCAAAAGGCATCTTTCTATATGCAAAAGTTCCATATGGGCAAGTAAAGGTCGTCTTTTCTTGATCTTCTGGTGCTATGGCAATTTGATTGTACCCCGAATACCCATCAAGAAAACAATAGTAAGAATGGCCTGCAAGTCTTTCAAGCATTTGGTCAATGAAAGGTAATGGAAAATGATCTTTTCTAGTTGCATCATTTAGTCTTCGATAATCTATGCATACTCGCCATCCCGTGACTGTTCTTGTTGGTATTAGCTCATTATTATCATTTTTTACCACAGTTATTCCTCCTTTCTTTGGCACAACATGTATAGGACTTACCCATGCACTATCTGAAATTGGATAAATGATACCTGCATCTAAAAGCTTCACTACCTCCTTATGCACCACCTCTTGCATTGATGGATTTAATCTTCGCTGTGGCTGCACAATAGGTTTAAAATCATCCTCCATTAGAATTTTATGCATGCAAATTGAAGGACTAATCCTTTTTATATCAGAAATGTTCCATCCCAAGGCAGTTTTATGTTTTCTCAAAACTCTCAACAATTTTTCTTCTTCAAAATTATTCAAAGAATCATTGATAATAATAGGAAAAGTGGAGTTTTGGCCTAAAAATGCATACCTCAAACTCGATGGGAGTTGTTTAAGCTCAAGTTGTTGTGGTGATGAAAAAATGAGTTGTGTATTTTCCAAATTTTTATCATAATCACAAATCTCTTCATTTTCTAATTCACGTGTTTCTGAATTTGTTAAGCATTCTTCTAAATGTATTTTAGCAATTTCATCCAAATGTGTTTCTTCCATGACTTTGCTTACTTGAAAACATGCATGAACTTCTGAGGGAAGCTCCATGGATTTAAATACATCAAATATTACCTGTTCGTTGTCAACCCTTAGAATAAGTTTACCTTGTTGCACATCAATCAATGTTCTCCCTGTTGCAAGAAAAGGTCTTCCCAGAATCAAAGGGATTTGTTCATCTTCCTCCATGTCAAGTACAATAAAATCAGCTGGAAATATGAATTTGTCAACTTTCACCAAAACATCTTCAATGATCCCTCGTGGATATTTGATTGTCCTTTCCGCCAATTGTAAGGAAATTGTTGTAGGCTTTGCTTCTCCAATACCTAGTTTCATGAAAACAGAATATGGCATGAGATTAATACTCGCTCCTAAATCACATAGTGCTTTATGAAAAGAAGAATTTCCAATAGTGCAAGGAATTGTAAAATTCCCTGAATCTTTAAGTTTAGGTGGAAGCTTCTTTTGCAAAATTGCACTACTTTCTTTAGTTAACATCACCATTTCATGCTCTTCTAGCTTCCTCTTGTTTGATAGAATGTCCTTCAAAAATTTAGCATATTTAGGCATTTGTTCTAAAGCTTCAATAAGAGGAATATTAATATGCAATTGCTTGAAAATATTTAAAAAATTTGCAAATTGATTATCAAGCTTATTCTTTTTAAGTCTTTGTGGAAAAGGAATAGGTTGATCATAAGGAGAATTTGTACAAGTGTTAGAATTTAACTTCCCTGAAATGGTTTGGCTTGACTCTCCTTTTTGCTTCGTTTGTTCTTCCATTGTTTGTTCATTCTCACATTGTTTTTCATCCACATATTGTTCTACATTTTTGATTTGTGGCTGCCCAATTGTTGCCCCACTTCTAAGTGTTATTGCCTTCACATGCTCCTTTGGGTTTACAACTGTGTTGCTTGGTAAAGTTCCTGCAGCTCTTTCATTAAGAATATTAGAAATTTGACTAATTTGTACATCGAGATTGTGGATGGAATCCGAAGTTGAATTTGCAATATTTTGAATTGCTTGATCTATCATTTGCATGTATTTCTTGAGCACTTCTTCTAATGCTGGCTTCTTTTCTTGTTGTTGAAAAAAAATGTTGTGGTCTAGCTCCTCCTTGATTATTGTTCCAAGAAAAATTGGGGTGATTTCTCCATCCTGGATTGTATGTGCTTGCATAAGGGTTATTTTGCCTTTGAAAATTTGACACATAATTTGCTTGTTCTGCATTTGATGGCGCAAAAGGGTTCCCCACTTGGCAATCTGCACTAGAATGAGCTCCTGCACAATAATCACAAATGATATGAGAATGAATAGCATTAACATTCATATTCCCTATTTGCTTAGATAAAAAATCAAATTTTGCATTTAAATTAGAAATAGGGTCAAGTTCAAAAACTCCCGCCACTTTTCTTTGCATTGTTCTCTCTGAGGACCACTGGTAATTATTAGATGTCATTTCTTCTAAAAGGTCATAAGCTTCTTCATGAGTCTTGCTCATTAAGGTACCTCCAGCTGCTGCATCTACCATGGATCGATTTGTAGCCCCTAAACCGTTATAGAATGTTTGCATTTGCAGCCATTTCGGTAGTTCATGATTAGGACACTTTCTTAATAACTCTTTAAACCTTTTCCATGCATCATACAAAGACTCAGTCTCAAATTGAGTAAATGTGACAATATCATTCCGTAGTTTTGCTGTCTTTGCTGGCGAAAAATACTTGGCTAAAATTTTTTGTGCAAGTCCCTCCCAAGTAGTAATACTACCTGGTGGTAGATAATGTAGCCAAGCCTTCACCTTATCTCGTAGTGAAAAAGGAAAGAGTCTCAATCTAATTGCATCGTCTGATACTCCATTGTGCTTGAAAGTGTCACAAATTTCTAGAAAATTTGCAATGTGAGCGTAAGGATCCTCGTGTGGTAGTCCCCAAAATTGAACAGTCTGTTGAATCATTAGAATCATTGCCGGTTTAATTTCAAAATCGTTCGCTTCAATAACTGGCTTCCTTATGCTTGACTCATAAATTGAGGGCATAGCATAGTCTCTCAAAGGCCTATTTTCATTGTTCGCCATGATAATGCACTGTATGTCCTGAAATGTAAGTATCGAAAAAGAAAAAAAAACTAAAAAAAAAAAAACTAAAATAAGAAAAATATAAAAAAAGAAAAAGTTAGAGTTAGTCAAAAGAAAATAAAGATGTAAAATGATAATAAAATAAAAATAATTACAAAAAAAATCCAAATTAGCAATAATCTAGCAATTTTCAATATCAATAAAAGAATAACTAGTCCCCGGCAGCGGCGCCAAAAACTTGATGCTGAATTTTTGCAAGTGTACAAAATCGCACAAGTAATATAGATAGGTGAATAGAGTGTCGAACCCACAGGGACTAGATATTTTACTGAGTACCGATATCGCTAGATGAATCACTATTTGGAAGATCAAATTTTATATGATAAAACAACTAAATTAACTTAATCTACTTAAAACTAACTAAATTGGTGAATAGGGAGATGGCTGTGAAACTTTGAAGCTCTTGTACTTTGTTTAATGGTAAAATTAGTTCTAGGGCTCTTGGTTCACCTCGTTTATCACACACACAAATTATAATTCCTTATAAATAAAAATATTATCTTTCCCAATTGTAGACCAAAATCCTAAAGATATTAACCTCTCTATCAACGTAGTCTAAAAATTATTCTCAACTAATTCTTCGCCTATCCATCAAATTATTAATTGAGAAATTGGATTTCTTAACGGTCACGTCCTCCAATATACGGTGTTAATTTTTATTAATCACAAATAACCTGTTCGGTCTCTTTATGATTTGAAAAATCATACAAATGTCTATCCACCATGTTGTATGCATAAATAATAAAAATTAAAACACAACCAGGAAAAATAGAGTAATAATAAGGAATTTAAATTTGTGTTCTACAAAACTCAGCTACATCTTAGCCTCTAGAACATTTAAATTTAGTTCATATCAAATTGCAATTAATAGAAATGTTTGGATTGCATCTAAAAGACATATAGAAAAGAAGATGAGATACAAAAAATAATGATAGAAAAAATTAATGCAAACCGCTGTCTCAAAAATTTGCACTGCTATCTTGAACTTAGCACCAGGAAAATACTGAATGGATCTGCTGCTTCTTGTTGCCTTGAAGATCGCGCCAGGAAGATGTCACATCAGCACGGTCTGGGTCCCGTCGAAGTCGCCAGGTCGCCAGGTCAGCACTTCGAACCGTGCGCCAGTGAGCAGACAGCCTGTCACCTCTTGAGTTTCTTTCTCCTTCTTTGGCTTGTATTTACAGAGTACGGGAATAAGATTTAGGGTTTGCACTTTTTGCAGAAAACCCCTCTTTTCCTTTATTTCCTTCCTTTAATTGATCTGAATTTTTATTTCTTTCTCTTTTTTTCTTTTCTTCCTTTTCTACCCACCACGTGCTGCTGCATACACAAAATAATACCAGAATTTAGGATTTTTAAATAAAATAAATTAAATTAGTTTAAAATTAATTAAACTAACTTTATATCATATTAGCGTATAAAAATTCTTTTAAAATTTATTTGTCGCAATTTTAACTCAACAAAACAATAAAATCGATAAATCAATTATTTTACTTTGTTTGTTGATTCTTTTTCACAATTCTTTACTTTTTGCATCAAAAATATTATTTCTTCAAAAATGATTAATTAAATGAAATAATATAGAAATAAGATGAATTATAGACAATATCAGCGAAAACAAGCCATTTTAATAGGTAAATGAGTACAAATATTTGTATATAAATTAGACACATCAAATACCCCCAAACTTAAGATTTTGCTTGTCCTCGAGCAAAAAGTCGAATCATGAACAAGGGAATAATAATAGTAGACTCAACCTATCACACCAAGAATTCTTATCATGTAAGCATCAAAATTTCAATTAAAAATACAAACAATGGCAAATAAAGTAAAATTTAAGCATACCCACTTTTTCCAGTACAATTATTTATTCATAATTCCAAATCCAATCATATTTGTCATGCAATTAATATAATTATAGTATGTAACAACTCAATCTGTGATTATCCCTTCTCTCTACTACAAACCGAGTAGCAAACTAGAGTGTTTTTTTTATTTTATTTTTTTATTTTTTTTTAATTTTTTTAAGAATAAGTCTCTTCTCTAAGCTGTCACTTGCCTTTTTACGCGAATGCAAAACATATGTGATGAATTCACCCGGTTACTCAACAAGTCACAAACATAAAGTGCTTTGCATACTCATATTTCAAGTTGCCGTTTTACGTAAAAGTAAACATTTGTGATGAATACCCCTAGTTACTAAACAACTTAAAACATTGGAGTAGATTGACTTTATTCATAATATATTTTTTTTTTCATTATTACTCTATTTACTTAAACTCTGTTTAGGACTAGATCAAAGGGGATAATCACAAGAAAAAGCATCACATTTATCTTTAATGTATAATAGCATGACCCACACAATTTTGTAAGGAATTTTGAAACTCAATAATCCTAAAGTAAATAAGTATGCTTACTCTTGCTTTATAAGCAATTGTTTATCCAAAAAAAAAATAAAAAAATTATTTCAATGCTTATCACAATAAAGAACTCAAAAGTGTAATAATGAGCTTAATTGAAATCCTTTTAAAATTTTGTTTTTCTTTTCTAAAAAAAATAACTCATAAATTTGTAAACCTTCCCCCCAAACTTGAATATGGAGTCGAGAGGTTTCATCCAATTGTCTTCGAGTAGGACAGGCAATGTCTCTATGGAGTCGAGAGTGTCGTCCTCTATGCTTGGCTTCAGAAGGACTTCTATCAAAACGGTCTGCTCAAGACCTTGGAGGGAGGAGGAGGCTAGTTTGGAGAGGGCGTCGGCCTGAGCATTTTCTTCCCGGGGTATGCGTTGGATGAAGGCTTCTTCGAACAGTGCCATCAGGCTCTTGACTTTGGCTAAGTATTTAACCATCCTGTCATCGCGTGCTTCATACTCGCCAAGGACCTGATTGATGACTAGCTGAGAGTCACTAAAGATCCGGAGGCGTTGGGCCCCTGCATTTCGAGCCATCCCAAGGCCGGCTATGAGTGCCTCGTATTCTGCCTCGTTGTTCGAGGCCTTGAAATTGATGCGGAGGGAGTATTGGAGGATGAAGTCATCTGGGCCCGCCAGAATGACCCCTGCCCTGCTTCCCTCATTGCAGGAGGATCCGTCAACATAAACCGACCAGATGGGTGGTCCCTTCACTGTTTGGCTGGACTCGGGGATAGTACTCTCAACTATGAATTCAGCTAGCGCCTGAGCCTTGATCGCGATCTGAGGCTGATAAGTTATATCGTGTTGGCTCAGCTCGATAGACCACTTCATAAGGCGACCCGAGATCTCGGGCTTGTGGAGGACGTGCTTCAGCGGCTGGTCGGTAAGAACGACCACCGAATGGGACTGAAAGTACGGGCGAAGCTTTCTCGCGTCCATCACCAGGGCATAAGCCATCTTTTCTATCTTCGGGTATCGGAGCTCGGCGTCCCGAAGCACCTTGCTCACATAGTAGATGGGCTTCTGAGCCCGGTCTTCTTCCCTTACTAAAACTGTACTGAGGATCTGCTTGGAGGCTGCCAGGTAGAGGTAGAGGGGTTCACTAGGGATCGGTTTGCTGAGGAGAGGGGGATTGACGAGGTAAGCCTTGAGCTGGTCGAAGGACTCCTGTTGCTGCTGCCCCCATTCGAAACCTTTAGCCCCTCTGAGGGCCTTGAAGAAAGGGAGGCATTTCTCCCTGGACTTCGAGAGAAAGCACCCTATGGCGGCTAGGCGGCCTGTTAATCTCTGAACTTCCTTAACATTTTTGGGAGGGGCCATGTCTAATATGGCCTTGATTTTCTCAGGGTTTGCTTCAATTCCTCGTTGGCTAACCATGAAGCCGAGGAACTTCCCTGACGAGACACCGAACGCACACTTGTTCGGATTGAGTCTCATGCTGTGCTTTCTCAGAACGTCAAATGCCTCTTGGAGGTCGGTCACATGATCGGCACCTCGGATGCTTTTCACAAGCATGTCGTCAACATACACCTCCATGTTTCGGCCGATTTGAGCTTGGAAAACCTTGTTGACGAGGCGTTGGTATGTTGCTCCTGCGTTCTTTCAGGCCGAAAGGCATGATGACCCTTGTAGCAATAGAGGCCTTGATCGGTCACGAATGATGTCTTCGGGATATCCGGGGGGAACATCCGGATCTGGTTGTAGCCTGAGAAGGAATCCATGAAGCTGAAGAGTTCATGTCCTGAGGTGGCATCAATCAGAGTGTCAATACTCGGAAGAGGGAAGGGATCCTTGGGGCAAGCCTTGTTGAGATCGGTAAAATCGATAAAAATCCTCAAAGTCCCGTTCGACTTCTTTACCATTACTACATTTGACAACCACTCGGGGTAGTTTACCTCCTGGACGAACCGGGCCTTCAAGAGCTTGTCCACCTCCTCTTTTATAGCTAGCTGGCACTCGAGGGCGAAACTTGCGCCTCTTCTGTTGAACCGGTTTGGACCCCGGAACAACAATGAGGTGGTGGACTAAGAGCTCTTCGGAAATTCCGGGCATATCTGCAGCTGACCAAGCGAAGAGGTCTCGGTTCCTTCGGATGCTCTGTACAATTTCCGAGCATAGGGCGGACGGGAGGGTCTTGCTAACAAAGAACTTGCGAGTTAGATCCTGCTCAGAGAAGAGCACTTCCTCCAATTCATCTACCGGTTCGGACGTTGGCCGGGCAGCATCTTGGGGGATTTCCAGAGTTTCTAAGGAGATGACTGGTCCGAGGGTAGAGGTCATGTAACACTTACGGGCCGTTTCCTGATTGCCCCTTACTTCCCCTACCCCGGCCCGTGTGGGGAATTTCATCTTAAGATGGTATGCTGAAGGAACGGCTTCCAGAGCTGCTAGGCCGGGCCGACCCAATATGACGTTGTAGGCGGCAGGGACATCCACCACCATGAAGTCCATTGGCTCCGTTCGGGTGGTAGGAGTTTGGCCAGCGGTTACATCGAGGGTGATCACCCCTTCAATAGTCACTGGCACTCTCGTGAACCCATGGAGCGTGTATCCGGCGGGATTGAGTCTATCTCGGGAGAGTTTTAGGCCTTTGAAAGCGGTGAGGAAGAGGATGTTAACGGAGCTGCCGTTGTCTACTAGGATCCTCTCCACTTTGAAGTTCGCCATGTGGAGGCTGATGACGAGTGCGTCACAATGAGGGGTGCGGACACCTTCAAGATCTTCGTCGGAGAATGTGACGGGCACTCCGAGGCCTTTGGGAGGAGGGGTGGTTCGGACCGAGTTGACTTCTCTTATAAATGCCTTCCGAGAGGAGTTTAAGGAGCCCCCCATTGGGCCCCCATGAATGAGTTGGAGGACTCGCTCTTCCTCGAAGTCGAGCGTCTCATCTCGTTCTGGACGCTTGTTAGCCCCCCGGGGTGGGGGAGGAAGTTCGGCTCGGTCCTTTCTTACGAACCTGGTCAGTTGCCCCCTCTGGATAAGGGCTTCTTCAAGGTGCGACAATCATTGGTGTCGTGCCCGTGGTCCCGGTGATAACGTCACCATTTCTCTTTATCTCTTTTCTTGGCAGGGGTGTTCATCCTCGGAGCAGGAGGTATGATCCCTTCCTTTTCAACTTCCATCAGAATGGTAGAGACATTAGTGGTGAGGGGAGTGAACTTCTCGAATCTGGGGGGAGGTCGGCGCTGGCTGGCATTGTCCTTCTGGAGCTTCTTGGCTCCTTCCTCTTCTGTTCCCTTTCTCTTAAACCCGGAGGAAGACCCCTCCCAGTTGGGTCGGTGCTCGGCTTCTTTGGCCCGAATATACTTTTCACTGCGGAGGAGGAAGTCAGAGAAATTCTGTGGGGGCTTCTTGGCGAGGGAGGAGCGGAGGTTGGAATTGAGGACATTAGATTGAAATGCTGCCGCAGCGACCGATTGGTCGAGGGATGCTATGGACCTGGCTTCAGCTGTGAACCTCTTCACATAGTCTCTCAACTTCTCACCCTTCTTCTGGTGGAGGTGCAGTAGCGAGATGCTGGTCTTCTCAGCTCTACGGCTACTTACGAAATGGGTGACGAAGAGGGTCTCGAACTGCTCGAAGAAGAATATTGAGGAGGGGGCAAGGCGAGAGTACCATTCTCGAGCTGGGCCCTTCAGAGTTGCGGGGAAGGTTTTGCAGAGGAGGGCATCGGAAGCTTGATGGAGGAGCATTAGGGTCTTGAAGCTTTCGATGTGATCAACGGGGTCAGTCTCCCCGGAGTAGGTCTCAAATTAAGGAGGCTTGAAGCCGATTGGCACAGGTGCATCCATTATGGTTCGGGAGAAAGGAGGTCTGCTAGGACGAAGGGCTCTCCCTCTAAGTTCTTCTTCTCGGTCTAACTGACCCAAGCGCCACTCCATCTCATGGAGACGGCGGTATACAACGTCGTCCCTTCGACGGTAATCAGCTGAGCCTCTAGACTCATCTTCGTACGAGGGAGAGCGATGGCTACGGTGACGGTAACTCCTGGAGCGACGAGGACTTGGAGTACGCCGGGAGTTGCTAGGAGTGGGAGGAGGAGATAGGGACCATCGGCGAGGGCTCCGAACTAGAGGAGGAGAGGGGATCTTGGGTGCATTGGTGTTGGGACGAAGATTGAGAGCTTGTAGGACGGTCGCTTGGAACTGCTGGAACTCGGCACGGGTGATGGGTGCCTCATTGTTCCTAGGCTGTTGCCGACCTGCAGGGGAGTGTGGCCTTCTTCGGTAATGCTCGGGGGACTCTTTCTGCCCCCTTCGGATAGGGGACCTTCTGTATTCTTGGCGGCGGGGAGACCGCTCATCCGGACGGTGTTGGCGGGAGGTTCCCTCTCGGGCCTGCTTTTCATCCAGATGGTGGCAAAGATCCTCATCCTTCTGTCGATTGAGGGCGGTATTGTGGAGACCAGAAGCTCGGGGATGATGGGAGGCCATAGAGTCCGAAGAGGCATTGTGGATGGAGACGTGGTCCTGGTGAAAAGGTTGTTTCTGAGGGTTAGGACCCTTAGGAGGTGGCTGATTAGGAGGAGGAGGAAGGTCCTGTTGGAGCGGGTCTTCCGCTGGAGGAGGAAGTTGCCCCTGCTGTTGGGTAGGCTGGATGGGAATTTCTTGCTGCTGATCGGGGTTGGGTCCTATGTTAGACCCTCTTGATCTGACTTTCCTAGGAGGCATGGTTGGAGAAGATCTGTTCAACGGGAAGAGGGGAGGTTGCTATTCGTTAGTTTCCCACAGACGGCGCCAATCTGTTGCCGCTAAATTTGGTATGGGGGCAAACAGATAGTATTTGTGGATTCTTTGGGAAACTGAATAGTAAACCTGTACCTGTTCCGTCAGAGTTTGATCGTCACTCCTGCCGTTCACCTGCAAAAAGTGCGAGACACCGGGGTTGTTCCCGGCGACGCACCCTCCGACGCTCAAGTCAGTAATCTAGGAAGATTATGAAAGAGCATAAAAACTGGAGAAAGATTGATTACCTCTTAATGGAGATGGATGGGGGGTATTTATAGGCGTCTCAGGAATCAAATTAGGAATGTGATTCCCGTGATCTGATAAGAAATATTCTCCTTGTAAACAGATTAGGAATGTAATCCCTAATTCCCAGTGGAGGGATAGGCATGAATCAGGGCCGTTGATTAGGATCTAATCAGAAACCCTAATTCTATCCTTCTGATCGGGCTTTATTGCTGGTTGAAACCCGCACCCGATTGAAGCAGATCCATTTGTGGGTTATTGGGTCTTTAACTAAGAGATCCAGTACCCATCTCAGACCCTATTGGTAGGTGAAATTACCGTTTTACCCCTGGGCTTCAAGATTCGTGCCCGATTTGGACGGTTCCGATTAACCCCCATTTTTAGCCATATCAGTAACAAAAGCCCAGCGAATGATTTTCATCATCCTTAAGTTGTTTCAAAATCTTTACAACACATCACAGAATTTATCAGAGTAGGAAACAAAAGGCACAACCATTCATTCATAATTGAAACAAATTACCAACAGAAATTTACTTGAAACCAAATACAATATTCTCAAATAAATTAAAGTCTGGAGAAAACAATATCCTGGGTCACATCGTCCAAATACAAATAATATCCAATAAACTTAATACACTTATTCAATGTTCAAGCAACAATAAAAATAATAGTAACAAAGCAGAAATCTCCAACACTAAAACATCATCTCGCCAATACCTTCTGGCAGCTGACCATCCTGATTGCAATAGTAAATTTGCAGGAAAATGGGAAAAGAAGAAAACAAGTACCCGTCAATTGCAAGTCGCGGGTCACAAATAATGTAGGATACAAGCATATGGGAAAACTAACTAATAGCATGTCATAATGCATCAACAGTAATATCTAACATGGTATCCTAACAGAATAAATATTTTTATGTCAAATGCAGTGTCATAAGACAACTAACAGTCTCTAGTAACAGTAAGTTCAGTATATCAGTGAATCAGGATAACAGTATGGCAGTATCAGTCCAACAGTCTCAGTTTAACAGTATCAGTCTAACAGTCTCAGTCTAACAGTATCAGTTTATGTTCTTATAGTCTTGTGTGTATTACTAACTAGCTAGCACTTCATGCAGCCCACCTACATGGTTGCTACAACAAACAGTTTCGCTTTTAGATTTCACAGTGGACCATGATGGGGTAGTGTACTCAGGTAGCAGTAACAGTAACAGTCAGAACCTAGTGGTTCTCTTCTACTCTACACCTTCGTACATAAGAAGTAATGTAGACAGGGTCAGAAAATAGTAACAGTAACAGTATGGAACACTAGTTCCCTTCCAAGTACACATTTCCATATTTTTCACTACTAGATCTTCCATTAAGAAACCCCAGTTTCGTTACTTTTATTATGCTTATCAAACATGCATGATGCATACGAAATAGTGTCAAACTAACATGGTATAATCAGTATTAGGTTCAGGGAAATAAATAATCAGTCATAGATGATATACAGTCACATAAACGAGCAAAGCAATGTATGTTCATAATCAGGACAGCATGACAGATCAGTACTAAAATAGTAATTTTTATTGCTACACAAATGCAAATTTAGATCCGTCGAAGGATCTGGAAACTAGATATTCACACGAATCCAATGAGTATAATTAAGTCATATATTAATTCACAACATTTTAACTCAAAACATGATCGAAGACAGAAAACATGTTCAGTCCGAAATCAGGAAAACGAATTCTCAGTCAAAAAAACAGCAATAAAACTTCTCAAATAAATTCAGAAAAAATCTGGGGTATTCCCCTATATGTCTAGAATCAAAATATAGAGTTTCATAATTTTCCAGGAAAAATAGATAAGTCATCAAAAATAAGAAATCATCACGAAAACATAGTTTAGCAAATCTGGAAATCCCAACACTACTGTACGAAAACTAAGATATCTCACAACCAGTGTAACGAAATCCAATTCCGCTAAGGGAATATGAAAATAGATAGAATTTACTAACTTTCACATTTCACAAACAATTTTCATAAAGTATAAGGAATCATAGTGAAAATAGGATTCTTTACTGAACAGTAAGCAAAATACAGCATAAGTAGATTTTAGAAACGAGCATGGAACATCACATAAAACTTGTCTTTAAAATTCATCAAAAATCTGGGTAGTCCCTAAATTCATATAGAAACACTGAACAAAATATTGGATCAAGATGATATGTGTAGAATAGTTCTTGAAAATAGTTCGTTAACAAAATTAACCAAAAACTGAATCTGGAATTGATCGACACCTCCGTACTAAAACAGTCATAACTCATTCATACGAAATCCAAATCAAGCAAAACTAGTGGGGTTTGAAAATAGACAAAATTATCTAAAAGTCATCTTTTATACAGGAATTCAAATACTGACTTTAGCATAGACGAAAACAACAATCAAAACAGAACACCCAGTAAATACAGATTTCACACTTCAGATCAAGAACATCATAACTTCAAGAATATTGATCTAAACACATCCAAACTTGAAATACAACCTACCAAATGTCTAAACATCATGATTTAGGGTTATTAACATGTCCAAACCTATTAATTCACATGGGTTTTAGTCCAAACACAAATTCACACAAATATTCACATACATGCCTAAAAATCAAGAATTGGAAAATTCCTAGGTTATCACATATCAAGATTTGTGTCATGAGTCATCTATAGCCAAATTATCACAATAGAGACAAAACCCATTAAGGAAAACACAATCTTTGGTCGTCTCTAGACCCAACTACACTATATGTAAACTTTTTGACTTGTATCAAACTAATGAATTGTAGTACAAGTTACTTGCCTTAATTAGGGGATGAAGAACGATCCAAACGCAAAGAGAAAAAAAACCCACGAACAAAATCAGCTACAAGCAAAAAATCCAAGCCAAACGAACAAAATCTACCCACGAACGTTCTCCTTGAAGCAATGATCAAAGTGGCCGATACCCACTTTGAGAAACACCACGAAAAGAGAGTATGGGGGTCAAAGATGCAACCTTTGATGGTGTTGGTGGTGTTCTTGGTGGTCGGCAATGTGTATGGAGATGGGAGTTTGTATGGTGGCCGGAGTAGGAGGATGTGGTGGTCGATTTAGGAAGGGGCTGTCGGTTTGGAGGGCTATGCAGGCCGGGAGCACCATACAAAGAAGGAGGCCGGAAATTTGGAGGAGAGGGAGAGAGATTAGGTTTAGGGTTAGGGTTTTAGAATTAGGGATTATATATATAGGGGATTAATGTGGGTTAATGGGTTGTGGGTATTAGTATGTAGTATTAGGTATACAAATGGGCAATGGGTATTGGGTAAATAACAAATGGAAATACAATTTAGAGTGAAATCTATGGCTCTAGAAAAATCTAATTAGGAGTCAAAAATCGTAGGTTTGGAAAATCACCACCAAAATACCATCACAACACCATGGAAAAATAAAACGAAGACAATGAGGCCAAAAATGAAGAAAAGAATCAAAATGACGAAAACGAACAAAAGAGACGATCAAACGACACAAGGAGCTCAAAATGAAATAAAATGAATATATATTGAAAACAAATTCAATATACAGTTCAGAAAAATACAAGAGAGATAAAAATACACAAAAAAAAAAATACACTCCAAAATACATAAAATAAAAAACAGGGGTTACAGTTTTGAAGATTTCATCCAAAATTGCTCTTTGTGATCTTAATGTGATTTTGATATGTTTTATAAACTCCTATATATTCTACAAATCATATTTGATCGTCTCAGGATGATGGTTTTACAAAAATTGTGATTTTATAAAGTATAACCGTGTATCAGTTAAAACATGCGCGGAATTTCAAAATTGCAACCTGTTATAATTGACAGTCGACCGAACAAAAGTCGACAGTCAACTTGAATTTCGAATTTTTTTTTTGCAATAACAGTCGACCGCTTCGTCTTTGAACTGAAGTCGACATTCGACTGTCGGTTCTTGTGTTTTGAATTTTTGCAGGACAGTCGACCGTCCATTTTCGACAATCGACTGTCATTGTTCTGGCTGATGGGTTTCTTGAGTTTTCTGATGTTTTCTTTAAACGATTGGTACTTCGATATTGTGGGTTATTAATCTACTGTTTTTAAATGACATTTTGCTACAGATTACAGTATTTTACAGAAAGTTTTATTTGTTTATAATAGAATTTAAATCATATTCTTATAACCTTATAAAGAGAGTTATATGTGTTTTTCAAAAGAATTAATGTTTTGGTGATATTCTAGGACTAAAAAATATGATTTTTTGTTATTTGATGGATTTAATACTCTACTTCAATTCTGAAATTTCACGAGTACATTAAATGGATTTGGATTTTGTCATTTTCTTATTATAAACGTTTTGAGGATGGATTTATGAGTTTTATTTAAATTTTTGGTATTGATGGTTGAGTTATGAGTCTTTAGAGATTGAATGAGGTCCTAGATACCGACGGTTGAAATTTTGGTTGTTGTTCAGTTGAGTTGAGCCCGGTAGGGTACACCAACTCTAAGAGATTCACAATCTATTAAACAATTAAATAACTTAACAATATAAGGACAGGCTCTAGATGGTGATATGATGAAATGAGAACATGGGTTATGGATGTCAGTATGGCCTACAGTGTGAGATAATCCCTGGAATTATCGAGGTTTGAGTGAAATAGTCTCCGAAATTACCTGCAGTGTGGAATTGATCTCCGGAATTATCGAGATCGAGGCGACAATTATAGGGTATTCGTGTGATGAGGCGCCATAGCTTGCGGTGTGGGGTATTCTCGAAAATTCCCAGGTGTGAGTGAAATAGTCTCCGGAATTATCTGTGGATAGAGATTGACCTCCAGAATTATCGAGGGATGGGCTAATACTCACAGTTTATCTAGATCTCATAGTAGTCATCATAGTAGAATTAGTTACATAATGGGAGATTAAATCCTATCAAGTGGAGAACGATAAGGGCTTGCACCGGACCTATGTAGAGTGGGATGCATAGAATTCGGCAAGTATGCATTAGGGAGTCAGCATATAGCATTAGTATTTTCTTGACTTGGTTTTATGAATGTTGTTTTCTGTTTTCCTACACTTGACAGTTAGTCTAGTTTCACTTGATATTTTTATGTTTTATTTATTGTTATTTCTTATTTTATTTATTCTTGCTGTTAATACATGTTGTTTATGACTTTATACCCAATGTTTTATTTATGTTGTTTTTTTTTTTATCACTCACACCGTTATGGCTGACCCTTTTAGTTTTGGGAGTTAGGGTTATCTCTAACATCATGTTTTACAGGCAGGTACCTATAGCTTTGGAATTTGGATGCATGACGTAAAATGATGTTATGGCTTATGTAAATTGTAAAAGAATGTGTTGTAAAAGAAAGAATTTTAATTCAAGGTATTTGTTTTCCGCTGTGCTTTGTAAAGAATTAATGTAATAAAAGTTGAAAAATTTTATCTGTGTTTTGGCTATGTTTACTATTACAATTGAGGTTGATGTTGGGAATTGTGCCACGTATTTCTAAGATATTATATTGAAAATTTGGGGCGCTACATTATTCATGGTAGAATAGATTATCATGCTAGTGAGTTTTTTTATGTAGATCTATGGATGTGATAGCATGTGTGTGGACTTTTACCATGAGTTGATTGTAAAGATGTTTGTAAAATGAAAACTTGATGATCACTTGAGATAAAAATCAAATCTTTAAATATGATGATCATGACTAGTATGTTATGGTGTAATGGGAAATTGTAATGCATGAAAGACCTAGTTTTTTTTAGATCTATTAGACTTATATGTGTTGTAGATGTGTGAAACTTGGTACATGATTCAAGAACATGAATTGAGTAATGAAAAGATGAAAATTTTGTGAGTTTCATGTGAGTTATCATGAGTCAAGTATTAAAAAAAATTTATGCATGGATTTATGTCAAAATCCCATTGAAAACAAAATATATATATTTTTGAAGATTGGTGAACAAAGGTTAAAGTTTGGAGGGTTAAACCCTAACCCTAGGGCCTCGGTTTGGAGGGCTCAACAGTGCTCGGGGTTGCACAGTGCAACCCGTGCATTGTGCAGACCCCAAGCCACTGTTTGGGTGCTTTTTGGCTTTCGGTTTTGAGCATGAAGCTCAGGTATTTATGGAGTTTTTTGTGGATTTGTGTGTTAGGGTTTGAGGATCCCAGTATGCATGTTGGTGAATATATATATATATATATATATATATATATATATATATATATGTTTAAATCTAGTATTTGTATGAAGTTTGATTGGTTCTTTTGAGCGAATTTTGAAAGTACAAATTTCAGATTTTTGGGAAGTTAAATTTCAGATTTTTGGGTGTTCAAGTAATAAATTTGAGGGGTGCAAAATTTATATTTTATGAGTATAATTCTCATTTTTGAGGGGTTGTGTATTTCAGTTTTGAAGAACGGAAATTGAATTCAAAAAAGGTTTAGTTTTCAGTTTCTAAATAGGTAAATTTCAAATTTCTGGAACTAAAGAATTTCATATTTTTGGGATGAGATCCCATATAATTAAGAGACTTATTTTAGTTCGAGTTGATTGAGTTAAAGGGAAATTTATTGATGTTTTATGTATGTATGAAAAGTGTGAATTGAAAGTTAAAGTTAAAGGATTTTGTGGATTTGATTTTGTTTCCATATATGAAAGAGTCATTTATGGTAGTAACGGTTTATTAAATGAGATGTGAATATTGAAGAGATTGTGATGTAACAATGTGTATTCTTGGAATGAGATTTCCTATTTGAGATTTTGATTCACAGCCGTGGTGTTGTGGAAAAAGTATTATTTTTCATAAGAAAAGAGAATATAAAGAATATTTTGATGATCAAACCAAGTAGGTTTTTTTTAATTATGATTTGGGTTATTGTGAGAACCCTAGAGGGACGCTTGATGCGTTGAGTTAGGAGCAATGATACTGAGCAAACCCAAGATTATGGGCAGTTGATGTTTTCGATTGTGGGAATCTAGTATGCGGGGGATAGTGTGCCTGGTTTGGCAAGTGAAGTACGGTAGGGTGGAGCTAGTTCAAGGTGGCTCAGGTTTCTTATAATACAAATCTAAGGACAGACACTAAGTTGGGAGTTGTGATGAACTTGGGCAAAGTAAGTATGAGCTCTGTTTTCTTTCGGACGGATGTATTCTGGGACCGTTTTTTGTGCGTCTCTTTAGTATGTTCGCGCGTCGAGGGTCAGCAGGCATATTCGTGGAATGTATAGTAGTGAGACAGATTTGGTATGTTCGCGCATCGAGGGTCGGCAGGCCTATTCGCCAAACGTACATTATACTCGCGCGTCGAGGATCGACAGTAATATTCAAGAAATGTATGGTGTATCTGCGCATCAAGGGTCGACAGGCCTATTCGCTGGATACACGACAGGGAGGTGATTCTCTAGAGTTAGAGCGATGCTTACAGGATACTGGCGTGTCTACACTTGTACAGCTTGGCGAGTTGCATACCGGGGTTGTGGTCCATTCACGGAGTATCTAATCTTGATTCCGTCACTGATGTAGTTCTTTTCATGGCAATGGATTGAACACTAAAAAGTAGTGAACGTTAAGGGCTTGCCCTCGGACCTATGTAGAATGGGATGCATAGAATCCGAACAAGTGTGCATTAGTATGCATTAGAGTGCATAGTGTGCATTGTGTTTTCTTGGATATTGTTTTATGCATTTTCTTTTGTTTTTCTTGACACACACATATTCATTTAGTGTAGTTTCACTTGTTGATTTTATGAGCCTTTGTCATTGTTTTTATTTTATGTTGTGTAGCAAGTTTGTGATTATTATACTTTGGAGGGTTACTATTACTATAGTATTGCGTTAGTTGTCTTCAACTGACGTGCCCACTCTTCAGTTATTTTGCAGGATTTGCAAGTGAGTAGATTAGCAGGGCTTGAAGTTGGAGCTACGAGAAGATTGAATTTTATTTTTGTTGTTCATTTGAGATGTATCAAAAAGTGTGGTAATTTTTCGTTGTGTATTGTAATAAAGAACTGTTGTAAAGAAAAATTGCAATTCCCCCTGTATGTTTGTACTGTGTTTAGTTTACACTGAAGTAAAGATTCTAAATTTGTGTCTCGTATTTTCAATTATGAAATTTGTGGCGCTACATTAAGAATTGGTTTTCAATGCATTCGATTGATGCTTTTCTTTCCTTTTGAAAAAAATTTCTAATGAATAATCAGACACTATAAAAATGAAAATTTCAGTTGCTGAAAAGGCTACTATCAATCATTTGCAATACTATTGGACCTTTTGAATATTTTTTTATGGGAATAGTAGATAATTAGCGCTTTCCCTCTTCTATAAGTTAGATCTGAATATTATATACAGTTGATGTGGTTTGTTTTTGGGGTGTGGCTGCAAAAGGTGTGAGTTCTTGTAGTTTGTATAATGGAAGTTGCAATACTGGTTCTGGTCCGACCCTCAGCTGGGGAACCGGCTCGGGAGTAGCAGGAGTGAGGTAGGGACCGGGTGCTCGACTCGGATCTGTGGGCTTGGCTCGGTCCTGGGTACCTGCACACTGCATAGAAACACCGGGAGAAGTTCCGGTGACAGGTCCTCCAACGATCTAGTTAGTCACTGGAAAAGCAACAGTAGTTAGGGTTCAGGGGGAGAAAGTTTGATTACCTTTCACAGTGAGGAGGGGGTCTCGTATTTATAGGCAGGAGAAACAGGTTTGAGATCCTACTGGGCCAGGTCGGACCCGTTTACTCGTAGGCCTGACGTGGCAGAAGCCCATATGCCTCTGGGTTGATCCGATGATCAGGGAAGAGCGTGATTTGAGGAGATCTGAGGGCCCAGGAGGGGCCACATCATCTAACCCATATCAGGAGCCCCCCAATCCTGGAGGGCTAGGTAATCCAGCCGTGGAGGAGTGATTTCTTTCTGTAGGAAAAGCAGAGCGGTGTGTACAACGAAAATGTGGTTTGTATCTTCCTCGAGAGGCCAGTGGGGTGGGTTGAAGAGGATCCCTTTAAAAGATAAGAGGGGCATCGAGAGCCGAGAACAGAGGGTCGTGAACTGAGCGTTGCGCATCGAGCGACGAGTTCCTACATGGTCGGATGCCGAGACCTGTTGCCAATTCGTCAAGCGCCGAGCATTTATGAGCTCGGGTGACGAGGCTTGCAGTCGGATGTCGAGCCCAGAAGCTCATACGTGGAAGCCAAGTGTGGCTCGGAATTTGTAGCACCCCGGATCCCTGTTACCAGACATCCGTGACACTCACCAGAATCTTTACCTTCAAATGCATCTCAACACAGTAATAACACGAAATTTAAAAAAACTTTTTATTTGCCAAATAAGTCGTTACATCATTGATTACAATCGATAACTTGTTCTTGGACAAGGAGTACAAATTACATCAATTCATTACATCTTATTCCAAATAATTACAGGCTCCTCTTATAAAGCTATCAGCTGCCTCCTGGAATGGTAATTGACTGATTACTTGTTGAACTTCGCTGGTCCATCGGCTAGTCTGGAACTTGCTCCTCGGCTTCAGGCTTCTGCTGCGCGACTCTGATATCTCTGCACCTACTTGAAAGGTATAACCGATACCTAAAAGGTGGGGAACGTCAGTACTTCGACTGATGCAAAGCTGGTGATAACAGCGATCCTCTAAAATTCAATCACAACCAATAATTTATGCAAAATAGAAAGGTGTTGTGCCAAAACAAGGGTTTAGTGGATTCGGGTTCTAGTGCACTGTTATGCAATGATCCTATGACTAAATGCAGCAAACTCACATGCCTGACTCTAATGCAAGCAATACTTTGGAGCACGAATGCATCCCATACTACATACGCCCCCAAATCTAGCCGTCTTTCTCAACAATTTAGGGATTCGAACCCTCGCCATGCACCCTAATTTTGTACTCACTCCAGTTCCCAATAGATTGTCCGTCGCCCAAGGAGGTTGCAGTGGTCGGTCTAGTTCCGCCCGGCAGTGCCCAAGTAGTCACCGCCAGTTGGTACCCGCGTATAGACCTCCTCAGAAAGCTGCGTTGAATCTGGTCCTACGACCATTTGATTCCCAACATCCCCTATGGACTTATGCATGCGTGTTCACCCCAAGATCGAGTCATGAACTTATATGTGCCAAAACACAAATACGCATGCGTGTTCACCCCAAGATCGAATCATGAACTCACACATATATATATATATACCAAAAACACAAATACCCGTGCATAGGGACGTGAGCACCTCGGGAGGTCAAATCCTCCGGGCCTCCTGTACCTTACTTCGGCAAAGCTTTGGGAATCAACAGATTGAGATACGAGCCGAGGACTCAATCCCATGAGTGCCGAAAATGTATCCCTATGATTGGAAGGTACAAAACCGACTACGGTTTACTAGGACTAATGCAATTTCCCAATCCCTTAATAAACCATTCTAACCCCTGCCTTACTCTAATTACCGTGGGTAAGAATGAACTGCTTCAACTCTTACCTATCAACTTCTGGCCCCCTGGCGATACCGGTCCGGTTCGCCACTTCCTCGGCTTGGACTTGTCCAGCATAATAGCCTACGCCCGCCGCTGCCCCGGCTGTGAATGTATGATCGCCCCGTGAACTCAACTCACTGGCAAACTCGGACGTCCTACGCTCGGCAGAAGTTTATAATGTAAGGTTGATAGATGCAGGGTATCCCTTACCCTAGTGACTAACTCGAGTCACACATTCCACTCTGGGAGTCAAAAACCTCAATAACAAAGATCAACCATCCCTAGACACGAGTCATCGACTCTGGCAACACACAAGGGAAAAAAACCTCACGATACTTAGTCAAAGCCCAGACTAAGTGACCTACGGGTTTCTGCCCGAATCTTAAAATGGTCATAACTTTCTCGATAAAACTCTGATTAGAGTGTACGAGCCCAATCTGGAAAGGTGAGATCCTAGGCTACACCTTCCTAGTTTATCATGAACTTAAATTCAACCATCTAAGTCCTCAAAATATCCTCTCAAGCTTCAGCCTGCGTGCTTCCTATGCACGAGCTGTACCTTACCAGTAGCACAAAACTCTACTCGTTCGTAAGAACGTCACAAACCCAATTTCTATAGAAAGGTGTGGGTGTCCTCAACAACTATCTAGTTGATCATGAGTCCAAATTATACCATTAAGTCACCCTAACACACTCATCTCTCATCGATGCACCAATTCTCACAATGGGTCTCTCCAATTCAGAGCACTCAGCCCCATTCTAGGTCTCTGTCCAGTTTTACAAAAATCACAGTAAATCAATCCTTTACTGGAATTGCATCAAATTGGTCTTGTTAGAAAGATCTAGGTGTCTACTACAATTATTTAATGAATCAGGTTCTCAAAATATGCTCTTAAAGAGTCTCAAATGCCCAATCTCTACAGGGTATCAAAACTGGCTGAATCCAGCACAGTGCATACTCATAAAATCATACTAATCTCCGTACTTGTCTAAATGACATAAAATTCGTGGTGATGAAACTAGAGATCATACTAAACAATATGCAAAAGACCTCATCCTCAAAACTCCAATTATACAGTGAGTACTATCTATTGCAATTTTGCACAGAAACCATCAAGTTCTTTAGTTCAACTTCAGCTACTGATTAAAGCTCGATTTTTCTCAAGACTATAAACTCATCCAAATAATTTCCTGATTTTTGTATATATTCTAAATGCATACATGAACATAGGATAAAAATTTCAGATCAATAGCATGCATCAATAAATCATGAAAATTCCTACAATATCAGCCATTCTGTTTCTCATTTGCTGAATCTGCCTTACGACACAGTTGCATCTTACGATTTTATTAAAATATCAAATGACCTCAAAAACATCTGAAATAAATCATGAGCATTCTAAACACATATATAAACAAACCCTTAAAATTTCATGGTCTAAATCTTTGTAGTTTGCTCTCGGGAAAATCCACAAAATGACACTCCAAATCAGTTTTTCTAGTTCAATTCTGATTTCAACTTCCAACTCTTAGATGATCATTCTAGTACATCCTACCATACATGCATGCAAGCAAAATCAATTAAAAGACAAGAAATTAAGGTTTAGAGAAACTCTCCACCCTTGGTTGTAGTAGAGGAATGATCTTCTTCAAGCTTCCTTCCTTGAAAAATCCCTTCTTGAGTCTTCTTCTTCACTTTCTCTTCTTTCTCTCCTATTTCTGTTGAAGAGGTTTTCTGAAATTTCCAGAGCAAAGAGGGAGAATGGAGTGGGAAGATGAAGGAGAAGGGTGGGGGTAATGGCCGGATTTGACGCGGGGGGGGGGGGGGGGGGGGGGGGGGGGTAGGCTTAGGTGTAGGTGGTTTTTAGACCAAAACAATGTTTTATGGCCCATTGTTTTGGTGTTTGTTGTGTTGGCTGCCCAAATTAAGACTTAATGGATTCCAACGGGTGCGAGACGAGCGGTTTTAACGAGTGCACACAATATATATCCATTGTAGCATCATACAGTGTTATATTTGTATGGGCATCGTACCGAAAATTAGTGTTTATACTAATATCGGTCCTTCTCGTTCTCATGCATCTTTAGGATGCAATCCGCCCATAAACCGTCCCATAACCCTAACCACACACCATAATAGCAGAATCAAACAAAACACTGCAATCGTGTGCACGCATACAGTCAATATACATACATACATATATACTAGCATCATACAATCCGGGGTGTTACATCACTCCCTCCTTAGAGTCGTTCTGTCCCTAGAATGTTCCTAGTGGAAGAAAAGAACACGACAACAGAAAATACTTAAAATAAATCCGGATATAAAGCCTTCATGCGGCTCTCCGGCTCCTACGTGGCTTCTTCCACAAACTGGTTCTTCCAGAGAACTTTGAACATCGGGATGACTTTGTTTCTTAGTACCTTATCCTAATGATCAAGTATCCTGACGGGTTGCTCTCTATAGAAAAGATCTATCTATAAATTCTTCAGAACCTCTGGCAACCGATGGCTTGAATCCGACACATACTTTCGTAGCATAGAGATGTGGAATACGTCATGCACTTGAGATAGCTCAGCCGGTAGCTCCAACCTATAAGCCATCCTTCCAATCCTCTTCAGAATCTTGTATGGTCCAATATATCTCGGAGCTAACTTCCCGCCTTTACCGAACCTGATAAATCCTTTCGTTGGTGATACTGTGAGAAATACGGAGTCACCTTCCTCAAATTCCAACTCTCTTCGGAGGTTGTCCGCATAGCTCTTCTGCCTGCTTTGTGCTCCTTGAAGCCTCTTCTGAATAATCTCGATATGCACCGACGTTTGTTGCACAATTTCTGGTCCATACATCTGCCGCTCTCCTACCTCGAACCAACAAACTGGCGTCCTGCATCTTCGTCCATACAAAGCTTCATACGGGGCCATGCCAATGCTTGCCTGATAGCTGTTATTATAAGCAAACTCTACCAAGGCTAAGCATTTCTCCTAACTTCCTCCGAAGTCCAAAATGCATGCCCGCAATATGTCCTCGAGAATCCTGTTGACTCTCTCTGTCTGTCCATCCGTCTGTGGGTGAAAAGTTGTGCTAAAGTCTGTTCTAGTTCCCAATGCTGACTGTAAACTTTGCCAGAATCGAGATGTAAATCTTGCATCTCGGTCGGATACTATCGACACTGGAACTCCATGTTGTTGCACTACGTTCTCAATGTAGACCACGGCCAACTTCTCGACTATCCAGGTCGTCTTTACTGGAAGAAAATGTGCTGACTTGGTCAATCGGTCCACAATCACCCATATTGAGTCATTTCCTTTAGGGATCTTGGGTAATCCCATGATAAAATCCATACTGATGTTCTCCCATTTCCATTCTGGAATGGGAAAAGGCTGTAACAATCCTCCTGGTTTCTGATTTTCGGCCTTAACTTGTTGGCATGTCAAACATTTGGCGAGGAACTCTTCTATATCTCGCTTCATCCCTGACCACCAATAGTGCTACTTTACATCATGATACATCTTGGTGCTTCCGGGGTGAATCGCAAGTAATGTGGAGTGAGCTTCCTTCATGATGTCTTCCCTCAACTCCTCGTCCTTTGGTACACATAGTCGGTTACTAAACCATAGTGAACCTTCTCTTATACTGAATTCTGCCAACTCTCCTTTGTGCACTTGCTTCTTCATGTCTTCCATCTCTGGATCTTTGGTCTGAGCCTCTTTCACTCGCTCATCCAAACTTGGTTGTAACACCAACTGTGCCAATACTGCACTTAAGTGTTGTGTAACCACCTCAATGCCTGCTTGCCTGATCTCTTCATCTAGCTCCCTCCGAGTCGCTATCAATGTAGCCACACTCCTCTTCCTGGTAAGTGCATCTGCTTCCACATTGGCCTTCTCTGGATGATATATAATCTCAGGCCTGGTGTCTTCGAGAACTTCCAACCATCTCCTCTGCCTTAAGTTGAGATCTTTTTGCTGGTAGATATACTTCAAGCTCTTATGGTCAGTGTAAAATTCCACCCTTGCTCCATAAATATAATGTCTTCATGATTTCAAAGCAAAAATTATTGCCGCGAGTTCCAAATCATGGGTTGGATAATTCTTCTCGTGTGGTCGTAGCTACCTCAAACCATAAGCTATAACCTTGTCCTCCTGCATCAGCACACATCCGAACCCTAAATACGATGCATCACTGTAGATGACGTAGTCCTTGTCTTCTTGAGGTAAAACCAATATAGGTGCGGAGATCAAACGGTTCTTTGGTTCCTGAAAACTTTCTTCACACTTCTCCGTCTAGTCGAAACTTTGGTTCTTTTTGGTCAAAGCTGTAAGGGGTACAGCTATCCTTACATGATTCTGGATAAACTTCCGGTATTATCCAGTCATACCCAGAAAACTCCTTACTTCACCGTCTTTGGCTGTGGCCATCCCTTGACCGCTTCTATCTTCTGAGGATCCGTTGCCACTCCCTCCTCAGAAAGGATATGGCCTAGGAATGCAACTTCTGATTTCTAGAATTCTCACTTAGATAATTTGGCGTACAACTGGTGCTCCTGTAGCTTGCTTAAGACTGCTATCAAATGTTCAGCATGATCCTTTTCTGTCCTTGAATATACCAAAATGTCGTCGATGAAGACCACGACAAATGAGTCAATAAACGGCCGTAGAATTCTGTTCATTAAGTCCATGAAGAGTGCTGGAGCATTAGTCACTCCAAATGGCATTACCAAGAATTCATAGTGTCCATGTCGAGTTCGAAAAGCTGTCTTAGGTACATCCTCTTCCTTGACTCGCACCTGATGATATTCGGACCGTAGATCAATCTTGGAAAATACTGCTGCTCCCTGAAGCTGATCAAACAAATCATCGATCCTGGAAATTGGGTACTTGTTCCGAATAGTGACTTTATTCTATTCCCGATAATCGATACACATCCTGGACGATCCGTCCTTCTTCTTAACAAGCAATACTGGTGCTCCCCAAGGTGATGCACTTGGTTTAATGAATCCTTTTTGCAAGTATTCTTCAATCTGCTTCTTAACCTCATTTTGCTCTACTGGTGCCATTCGATAGGGTGCTTTGGATACTGGAGCGCTACCCGGTTGAATTGTGACGCTAAATTCGACATCCCGGTGTGGGGGAATTCCAGGTAAATTCTCCAAGAATACAAGTGAAAAATTTCTCACCACTGGTATCTTGTTCACCTCACCTGGTACCCGAACTTCACTAGCAGTTGCGAAAGTCATTGCCTCTGATCTCTGCTCCCCGTGGAATACAAGTTCCACTCCTTCAGCTGAGATGATTACCTTCTTCTCTTTGTAGTCAATGCTTGCCTTGTGCCTCGACATCCAATCCATACCAATAATGACATCTGTTCCGGCAAAACCCAACTCCAACAAATCAATACTTAGGGTTTCCCCACTAATGTGGAGCTTATATCCCCTATAGCATAGATCTGTAGTAAGGTTTGCCCCCGACGGCGTAGCTACCGTCAAAGCTAACTCTGGGACTACCTTTTGTGTGCACCTTAATTTTCTCGAAAAAGATTTTGACACAAAAGAATGAGTCCATCCACTATCGAACAATGCTGCTTTTGTTCTTTCTTCAGGTGTGTTATCCGTGCCTTGTGAAATTTGACCTACTGCTGGACCTGGTGGATCGCCTTGTCCCTGCATTCCCTCGCCCTTATCATTTCCAGATACCCGATGGCCATCCTCTACTGCTCTGTAGTTAGGTCTAGCGATGGTGGAGGTGAGTTCTCCTCACCTTCAGTCTTCTGTAGCACTTCCCTCATTTCTTCCTCCATCGTCATCATTTTCCTTGTAGGTATTGGCTTACCTACTGACCCATCCTGGATGAAGATATCTTCGACACCATCTGCAAAACATAAACAAGGTTTAGTTTCGGAATCACAGACACATATTCTTCTGTTTTCCTCCACTAATGCCTGGTAACAGACTAGCCACCATTTGGACTTGACTGCACCAAGCTTGTTAGTAAAAAATGAAGTAAATTGAGACTCGTTCACAAATAGGGAAGATCATAATCATAAGTTGTAAGCGCTACCATATGATTTATAATCATCCTATCTGCTAACTAGAATCAATTTATTTGGCCTTCAAGTCTAATTTCCTACCGTGTTAGACTGCAATTTGAAGTCAGCTCTGATACCACTTCTGTAGCGCCCCGGATCCCCGTTACCGGACATCCGTGACACTCACCAGAATCTTTACCTTCAAATGCATCTCAATACAGTAATAACACGGAAATTTAAAAAAACTTTTTATTTGCCAGATAAGTCGTTACATCATTGATTACAATCGATAACTTGTTCTTGGACAAGGAGTACAAATTACATCAATTCATTACAACTTATTCCAAATAATTACAGGCTCCTCTTGTAAAGCTATCAGCTGCCTCCTAGAATGGTAATCGACTGATTACTTGCTGAACTTCGTTGAGAGGTCCATCGGCTCCTCTAGAACTTGCTCCTCGGCTTCAGGCTTCTGTTGCGCGACTCTGATATCTCTGCACCTGCTCGAAAGGTATAACCGATACCTAAAAGGTGGGGAACGTCAGTACTTCGACTGACGCAAAGCTGGTGATAACAGCGATCCTCTAAAATTCAATCACAACCAATAATTTATGCAAAATAGAAAGGTGTTATACCAAAACAAGGGTTTAGTGGATTCGGGATCTAGTGCAGTGTTATGACATGATCCTATGACTAAATGCAGCAAACTTACATGCATGACTCTAATGTAAGCAACACTTTGGAGCACGAATGCATCCTATACTACATACGCCCTCAAATCTAGCCGTCTTTTTCCACAATTTAGGGATTCGAACCCTCGCCATGCACCCTACTTTTGTACTCACTCCAGTTCCCAATAGATTGTCCGTCGCCCAAGGAGGTTGCAGTGGTCGGTCTAGTTCCGCCCTGTAATGCCCAAGTAGTCACCGCCAGTTGGTACCCACGTATGGACCTCCTCAGAAAGCCGCGTTGAATCTGGTCCTACGACCATTTGATTCCCAACGTCCCCTATGGACTTATGCATGCGTGTTCACCCCAAAATCGAGTCATGAACTTATATGTGCCAAAACACAAATACGCATGCGTGTTCACCCCAAGATCGAGACATAACATATATATATATATATATATATATATATATATATACCAAAAATTCAAATACCCTCGCATAGGGACGTGAGCACCTCGGGAGGTCAAATCCTCCGGGCCTCCAGTACCTTACTTTGGCAAAGCTTTGGGAATCAACAGATCGAGATACGAGCCGAGAACTCAATCCATAAGTACCGAAAACATATCCCTACGACTGGAAGGTACAACACCGACTATGGTTTACTAGGACTAATACAATTTCCCAACCCCTTAATAAACAATTCTAACCCCTGCCTTACTCTAATTACCTTGGGTAAGAATCAACTGCTTCCACTCTTGCCTATCAACCTCTGGCCCCTGGCGATACCGGTCCGGTTCGCCACTTCCCCGGCTTGGACTTGTCTAGTATAATGGCCTATGCCCGCCGCTGCCTCGGCTTTGAATGTATGATCGCCCTGCGAACTCAACTCACTGGCATACTCGGACGTCCTACGCTCGGTAGAAGTTTATAATGTAGGGTTGATAGGTGCAGGGTATCCCTCACCCTAGTGACTAACTCGAGTCATACATCCCACTCTGGGAGTTAACAACCTCAATAACAGAGATCAACCATCCCTAGACATGATTCATCGACTCTGGCAACACACAGGGGAAAATGTCCTCACGATACGTAGTCAAAGCCCAGACTAAGCGACCTACAGGTTTCTGCCCGAATCTTAAAATATTCATAACTCTCTCGATAAAACTCCGATTGAAGTGTACGAGCCCAATCTGGAAAGGTGAGATCCTAGGCTACAACTTTCTAGTTGATCATGAACTTAAATTCAACCATCTAAGTCCTTAAAATATCCTCTCAAGCTTCAGCCTGCGTGCTTCCTGTGCACGGGCTGCACCTTACCAGTAGCACAAAACTCTATTCGTTCGTCAGAACGTCACAAACCCAATTTTTATAGAAAGGTGTGGGTGTCCTCAACAACTCTCTAGTTGATCATGAGTCCAAATTATACCATTAAGTCACCCTAACACACTCATCTCTTACCGATACACTAAGTCTCACAATGGGTCTCTCCAATTCAGAGCACTCAGCCCCATTCTAGGTCTCTGTCCAGTTTTACAAAAATCACAGTAAATCAATCCTTTACTGGAATTGCCTTAAATTGGTCTTGTTAGAAAGATATAGGTGTCTACTACAATTCTTTAAAGAATCAGGTTCTCAAAATATGCTCTTAAAGAGTGTCAAATGCCCAATCTCTACAGGGTATCAAAACTGGCTGAATCCAGCACAGTGCATACTCATAAAATCATACTAATCTCCTTACTTGTCTAAATGACATAAAATTCGTGGTGATGAAACTAGAGATCATACTAAACAATATGCAAAAGACCTCATGTCAAATCTCCAATTATACAGTAAGTACTATCTATTGTAATTTTGCACAGAAACTTTCAAGTTCTTTAGTTCAACTTCAGCTACTGATTAAAGCTCGATTTTTTTCATGACTATAAACTCATCCAAATAATTTCCTGATTTTTGTATATAATCTAAATGAATACAGGAACATAGGGTAGAAATTTCAATTCAATAGCATGCTTCAATAAATCATGAAATTTCCTACAATATCAGCCATTCTGTTTCTCATTTGCTGAATCTGCCTTACAACACAGTTGCATCTTACGATTTTATTAAAATATCAAATGAACTCAAAAAACTCTGAACTAAATCATGCGCATTCTAAACACATATATGAACAAAAACTTAAAATTTCATGGTCTAATTCTTTGTATTTTGCTCTCGGGAAAATCCACAAAATGACACTTCAAATCAGTTTTCTAGTTCAATTCTGATTTCAACTTCCAACTCTTAGATGATCATTCTAGTACATCCTAACATACATGCTTGCAAGCAAAATCAATTAAAAGACAAGAAATTAAGGTGTAAAGAAACTCCCCACCCTCGGTTGTAGTAGAGGAATGATCTTCTTCAAACTTCCTTCCTTGAAAAATCCCTTGTTGAGTCTTCTTCTTCACTTTCTCTTCTTTCTCTCCTATTTCTCTTGAAGAGGTTTTCTGAAATTTCCAGAGCAAAGAGGGAGAATGAAGTGGGAAAATGAAAGAGAAGGGAGGGGGTAATGGCCGGATTTGACTAGGGGGGGGGGGGGGGTAGGCTTAGGTGTAGGTGGTTTTTAGACCAAAACAATGTCTTATGGCCCATGGTTTGGGTGTTTGTTGTGTTGGCTGCCCAAATTAAGCCTTAATGGGTTCCAACGGGTACGAGACGAGCGGTTTTAATGAGTGCATGCAATATATATCCACTGTAGCATCATACAGTGTTATATTTGCATGGGCGTCGTACCGAAAACTAGTGTTTATACTAATATCGGTCCTTCTCATTCTCGTGTATCTTTAGGATGCAAACCTCCCATAAACTGTCCCATAACCCTAACTAAACACCATAATAGCGGAATCAAACAAAATACTGCAATCGTGTGCACGCATACAGTCAATATACATACATACATATATACAAGCATCATACAATCCGGGGGTGTTACAGAATTAATGCCGACCGCCAAGCCCCAGAGCTTGTTGGGAAAGCTGTGGAGGGGCTCGAGGTCACTGTCGAGCGCCGAGCACCCATGCTTGTTGAAAAAGCTAGGGGGAGGCTCGGATCTGTTACCGACCGTCGAGCCCCCCCTACTTATTAGAAAAGCTAGGAGGTGGCTCGAGGTCACAGCCGAGCACCGAGCCCCCATGTTTGTTGGAAAAGCCATGGGGTAGCTCGAGGTCACTACCGAGCGTCGAGCCTCCATGCTTTTTTGGAAAAGCTGTGGTGAGGCTCGAGGTCACTGCCGAGCGTCGAGCCCCCGTGCTTGTTGGAAAAGCTATGGGGGGCTCGGAATTGCTACTGATTGTCAAGCCTCCATACTTTTTGGGAAAGCCATAGGGTGGCTCGAGATCACTGCCGAGTGCCAAGCCCCCATGCTTGTTGGAAAATCCATGGGAAGGCTCGGAATTGCTACCGACCGTCAAGCCTCATACTTGTTGGGAAAGCCATGGGGTGGCTCGAGGTCACTGCCAAGTGTCGAGCCCCCATGCTTTGTTGGAAAACCTATGGTGAGGCTCGAGGTCACTGCCGAGCACCGAGCCCCCATGCTTGTTAGAAAAGCCATGGGAAAGCTCGGAATTGCTATCGACCATCGAGCCTCCATACCTATTGGGAAAGCTATGGGGTGGCTCGAGGTCACTGCCGAGTGTCGAGCCGCCATGCTTGTTGGAAAAGCTATGGGGAAGAACGAGGTCAATGCCGAGTGGTGAGCCCCCGTGCTTGCTGGAAAAGCCATGGCGAGGCTCAGAATTGCTATCGACCGTCGAGCCCCCACACTTGTTGGGAAAGCCATGGGGTGGCTCGAGGTTACTGCCGAGCATCGGGACCGCATGCTTGTTGGAAAAGCCGTGGGGGGCTCGGAATTGCTACCGACTGTCGAGACCCCATACTTGTTGGGAAAGCCATGGGGTGGCTCGAGGTCACTGCCGAGCGTCGAGCCCCTATGCTTTGTTGGAGAACCTATAGGGAGGCTCGAGGTCACTGCCGAGCGCCGAGCCCCCATGCTTGTTGGAAAAGCCATGGAGAGGCTCGGAATTGCTACCGACCATCGAGCCCCCATACTTGTTGGGAAAGCTATGGGGTGGCTCGAGGTCACTGCCAAGCGTCGAGCCCCCATGCTTGTTGGAAATGCCATGAGAATGCTCAGAATTGCGATCGACCGTCGAGTCCCCATACTTGTTCGAAAAGCTATGCGGTGGCTCGAGGTCATTGCCGAGCACCGAGTCCCCATGCTTTTTGGAAAAAGCTTTGGTGTGGGTCGAGGTGACATCCGAGCTCTGAGCTCCAAGACTTGTTGGAAAAGTTTTGGTGTGGCTCGAGGTTACAACCGAGCTCCGAGCCCTAATACTTGTTGGAAAAGATTTGGTGTAGCTCGAGTTTACAACTGAACTCCGAGCCCAAAGACTTGTTGGAAAAGCTTTGGTATGGCTCGAGGTTACAACCGAGCTCCGAGCCCCAAGACTTGTTGGAAAAGCTTTGGTGTGGCTCGAGGTTACAACCGAGCTCCGAGCCCTAAGACTTGTTGGAAAAGCTTTGGTGTGGCTCGAGGTTACAACCGAGCTCCGAGTCCCAAGACTTGTTGGAAAAGCTTTGGTGTGGCTCGAGGTTACAACCGAGCTCCGAGCCCCAAGACTTGTTGGGAAGGCTTTGGTGTGGCTCGAGGTTACAACCGAGCTCCGAGACTTGTTGGAAAAGCTTTGGTATGGCTCGAGGTTGCAACCGAGCTCTGAGCCCCAAGACTTGTTGGAAAGGCTTTGGTGTGGCTCGAGATTACAATCGAGCTCCGAGCTCCGAGACTTGTTGGAAAAGCTTTGGTGTGGCTCGAGGTTACAACCGAGCTCCAAGCCCCAAGACTTATTGGAAAAGCTTTGGTGTGGCTCGAGGTTACAACCGAGCTCCGAGCCTCAAGACTTGTTGGAAAGGCTTTGGTGTGGCTCGAGGTTACGACCGAGCTCCGATTTCCAAGACTTGTTGGAAAGGCTTTGGTGTGGCTCTAGGTTACGACCGAGCTCTGAGCCCCAAGACTTGTTGGAAAAGTTTTGGTATGGCTTGAGGTTACGACCGAGCTCCGAGCCCCAAGACTTGTTGGAAATGCTTTGGTATGGCTCTGAACTTTTCGGAATGAATAGGTTTAACTTGCTCCTTTGTCGTGGGAGGAAGGGGGAGTGACGAGCCACTGCACCAAATGACATGGCCGAGGGTAAAACCGGAATCTTACGTGTCAGGCTGACGTCATGGGGGTGAATATCGGTGCTTTTGAGATCCTGGTGGCCGTTATATCTTGATGACCAAGATTGGACGGTGGGGATTCTTTTGCGGAATTCAAGGAGTCTTTCCCACTCTATATGTCCCCCACCCTCCCTTCATTTCTTCACTTCGCACTCTCTCTCTTCATAACAGGAATTTTCATCTCTTTCCTGTCAGCGATAACTTTTACAGTGATCCTCCCATTTTCCGGTCAATCCGGTTAGTATTCTGTTTCCTTATGTCGTGCTCTCAGTCCGGCTCTGAGGTGAGCTCTTCGGGTTGTAGGGAGGTCGAGTCAGAGTCGACGTCTTGGTCCCTGGATGACCATACTTCGGATGAGGAAGGACAGCCGGATTTGGTATCCAGGGGTACTAGTGATGTGGTTTTTGATGTGGCACCTTTGCGAAGTCGCATGCCAGGAGGGGAGTCGCCCGGAGAAGATACCGATGGGGACTCTGAGGAGGAGTTTTTGGGAAAGAGGGCGATTAGGAGGGGGCGAAGAAGTAACCGAGGGAGAGGGTGACCAGGAGGGGGTGAAGGAGGAGCCGAGGGAGTGGGAAACCAAGAGGGGGGTGAAGGAGGAGCCGAGAGAGTGGTAGCAGAGGTAGAAGAAGTTCTCCCCCCTCTGCCCCCGTTGTCAACTCCGTCTCCAGAGAGGAAGCCTCGCCCCTGTAGGAGAAAAAGGAAGTGGATTCGACCGGATAGTCCGAGCACGCCGGATGAGTTCGAGCCAGGAGAAGGACTTGCGGGTCATCACTGGTCCAATAGGAACCCAGGGTTGATCAGGATGTATCCTGATGACGTGGAGGGACTTGTCCAACCTAACGCGGTGGTGCGTGAATCTGATCAGAACATGATAAAGATAGACAGCGTCCAGTGTGTGCTGAAGGTGGACTACCTACCGATACTAAGGGCGGCTTATTTCATCCCTCGGGAGTTTGAGCTACTGATTCCGAGCCCCGGTCTTCGTCCAACCACTGAGTTGGAGAAGCGCTTCTGCATGTTTCCCGAGGATGCTTTCGTCTCGGGACTGAGGTTTCTACTGCATCTGTTTATCAAGAGGGTGCTGAGGTGGGGGGAGCTGAGTCCGATGCAGTACGGCCCCAACTCGTGGAAGCATCTGGTCTGCTTCATCCTAAAGTGCGAGGAGAAGGGGGTCAAGCTGAAGCTTAAGTATTTTCGCGCCGTCTTGGGGGTGAGCTCGCTCGGAGATATGGAGGGGATCTACTATATGTCGCCACGCCCTCACAAGAGAGTGATGCACGATCACCCGGACTCGATAAAGGCATGGAAAGAGAAGTACCTCGTTGTTCGGAACGAGATGCTTGGGAAAATTCCCATAGTCTGGAATTTTTCAAGCCGAACCATAAACCCCCGAGGCAGAGGGACTTAACAGAAAAGGAATGGGATGAAGTGGATAAAATTGTAGAGGAGCACAACATCAGTTGGCCGCGTGTCATAGAGTTACATCTGGCCCTAGCCGGACTGAGCCCAGCGCCCCCCTGTATGTTTTCATTTCCACTTTGCTTTGTTTTCTGCCTTCGTGTTAACATTTTCCTTTTTCTTTTTGCAGCGATGGATGCGAAGAAACATGACGCGAGGAATGCTCTTCTGGCTTTGGCCTCGAAAAGGAGAGCCGACAAGGATAAGGCTTTGGTCGCAAAGGCAGCCTCGACAAAGGTTGCCCTGGCAGAGGGGTACACCCACGCAGCAGCCCAAGGATCTTCTAAGCCGCCTTCGAAAAAGTCGAAGAAAAGCCACTCGTCTAGAGGGCCGAAGGAGGCAGAGCCGAGCTCCAGTAGTAAGAAGGTGACAGAGGTCTTGAAGGCAGGGACCCCGGCACTTCGCCCTGATGCCCATGAAATGGTGAGAAAAGGGGGTCTAAGGCCGTTCGCTCCGGATTGGGCAGTTAAGGAGGGCGACACTCTGACGGAGGGCACTATCGTAGTGGAGGTGGTGGAAAAGCTCACCACGGAGCGTGACCGGATAACTCTAGCGACAGGGGCGTCCGAGGTTGCCTACATAAAGTGGGCTCCGGTGCAGGTCGCGGTAAGTATTTGTTAGTTGTCCGCTTTGTGCTTAGTATTTATAAGTTTTGGGTCTAACTCAATTCTCCTCGGCCAGGCGCTACTGCACGGGGCACATCTACGGAAGTGCTTGGAGAAGGAGGTCTTGGTCGAGAAGCGGAATGCCGAGCGGTTCTTCCGAGAGGCAAAGAAACTGAAGGACGAGCTGATGGCGGCTCAGGAAGCTCAGGGGATCCTCCAGGCCGAGATGGCTTCTCTGCAGGATCAGCATGCACACGAGGTGACGGCGGTTCGAGCGGTGGTCAAGGCAGAGTATAATGAGCTACAGATGTCCTCTGCGGATGACCTGATCCAAGCTCAAGACGACGCTTACGACCGGCCCAAGAAGCACTTTTTGCATCTCTACCCGGAGGCCAAGATCGACCACCTCAACTACGAGTGGGTGCATCCCGTACTTCCACCGACCCTCGCGGGTGGAGGAAGACGAGGCTCCGAAGGACCCTCACCTGGAGGGAGAGGCAGGGGGTGCCCTGGATGCCGAAGAGGTGCCAAAGTAGTGTAGGATTTTTACTTTCTTTTTTATTTGTATTTGCCTAGTGCGGACTGGCCACCGCTTTTTGTAACACAATTTTTGAAAAAATAAAAACAAATTTTTGGCTGACCCTCTGTGACTTAGTGAAACGTTGCTTCTCCCCTGTTTTTGCTAGATGAACGAGACTGCCAGGGCCGACCTCCGTTCTACTGAGGTCCGGTGACTTCAAAATAAGCTAGAGTCCAAGGAGAGCGTGTTGATTCGCTATCATAAGCAGGCTCGCGATCGAGAAGCTGCGGTAGACTATTTTATGAACAATTCTAAGGAGCACAGCCTAGATGTGGCTCGTCTGAAGAAGGCCCTAGCCGACCGCGATTGGGGGAGTGCCGAGACGAACTGGGCTCTATCTGATGCCTCCACCAGGCGTCAGACCTCCGAATCCATTCTTCGCGAGGTCATTGTTAAGAAGGAGCTGGAGATTCAGAGGTTGAAGGTGTTGCTAGGCATCGGACGACCTCGACTCGGCCATCCGGAGCCAGGAGGCCCCTTTATCTTAGGCTCCTCACCGACCCTGTATCTGGAGATGGCGAGGCCTGCCGACGTGCAGAGCTCAGTTGTGGGGACATCGACAATGGCTATGCCCAAGTTGGGGGATGAGATTGCTGGAGGGCGGAGTCATTCCGTGGGGCTTAAGGCGGCTCTTGTGAGCCCGGAGGGTCTGGAGAGAGACCCTTAGGTAGAGGTAGAGGGGAATGCGGTAACGTTTTTTAATTGTACCATAGCCTTTGAGGGCATTTATGAATAAGATTTAATTTGTCCGACACTTGTTGACTTGGAAAAATTAGGTTGTTGACTGCCCCTCGAACCGGGCTCCGAACCTCCTGCTTTGCTCGGGAGCCGAGCCGTTTCGTTCTCCGATAGCACTTAATGGGGGACGTTTCACCTTCCGATAACACTTAATGGGAGACGCTTCATTTTCCCTCGTTTGGACCCCCCCAATATTATAAATGTGCCTTTGTGGAGGGCTATATAACCATCACCCCCTCACCAGTATTTTGTCAGAAATTTACTCACCTCACCGTGAGTTCTCATCACTGGTGACTCTCTTTCCATCCTCTGACAATTGGAGGTAACGGCTATGAGTGTTGCTTTATCCACTGTTGTCAGCGGGTGAGAAGTGGGTCAGTCCTGGAGGTGAGGCTCGGGGCGCTTGCCGAAGGAGAGTGCCTCCAGTGAAACTTTTTGGACTAGAGTTCTAGATCGGTGGCTCCTCTGCCACCTTCTGACAATTCGGTGTAGCGGCTATGAGTGTTGTTTATCTCGAATTGCCAGCGGGTGAAAGGTGGGTCGATCCATGGTTCGGGGCTCGGAGTGCTTGCCGAAGGCGAGCGCCCTAAATCTTAGTGAAAACTTTTAGGTAGGGGAGACTTGGAAACCCGGCCGAGGGTTCAAGACTTGGTAGCTTTAATGAAAACCTCTCGGGCACTCGGAATGTCGAATACCCCAGTAACCTGTGAGAGTTGTCAGGTTGCGGCTCAGAGGCACTACCACTCGGGATGCCAAAGAACCCATGGAGAGTGTACCCGACCGGTTTGAACTTGTCCCGAGGGAGTTTGAGGTTCTCGAACGCCTCCAGGAAGAGGATGTTCACCGAGCTCCCGTTGTCCACGAGGATCTGGCGGACTTCGAAGTTCGCCATGTCGAGGCTGATGACAAGTGCGTCGCAGTGTGGGAGCTAGACCCCCTCCAGGTCTTCTCCAGAGAAGAAGATAGGAAGTTGTCGAATCTGGAGGGAAAGAAGGTCTCGAATGGCGTTCACCTCTCAGACGAATGCCTTGCGGGAAGTATTGGATTACCCTCCCATAGCCCCCCCATGGACGCAGTGGAAGATGGCCTGGCCTCCGGTCTTCTCGGGCTCTGGGTCCTGCACGGGACGCCATTTGGGTGTGCAAGGAGGAGGCGAAGGCCTTCGGTTCCTCGTATCCCTTCGGTCCCTCGGTTTTCCCGTGTAAATTCTCGGAGGTACCCCCATTGGATGAGGGCTTCGATTTCATCCTTAAGGGCTCGACAGGGTTTCATGCCCGTTGTCCCGGTGGAAGTGGCAATAGAACCGTTGATCTTGCTTCTTGTTGCTGGTCGATCGAGGGGGTGGTCAGACATGGTCCTTATCCTCGATCTCTAGGAGGATGGCTGACACATTTTGTGTCAGTGGCGTATACCTTTCGAAGCGAGGGACCGGAGGGACCCTCTTCATGCCGGTGCCGTCTTTTGGGACCTTCTTGGCGGGCTTGGCCTCATCGGCCTTGCGCTTCCCCTTCCCAGCGACCTCTTTGGTGCCTTTCGGGTTTAGGGCCTCCTCCGCCCAAATGTACTTCTCGACTCGGTTGAGCAGGTCGGGGAAGTCAAGGGGAGGCTTCTTGGCCAAGGAAGCTTTCAGCTAGTCGTGTCGGACATTGTGTCGGAACGCCGCCGAGGCCACCCCGGCATCTAGGGAGGAGACAGACCTTGCCTCGGCGGTGAACCTCCGTATGAACTCACAGAGTGACTCTCCTTCCTTCTGTCGGAGGTCCAGCAATGATGCGCTCGTCTTCTTGGCCTTCCTGCTGGTCACAAAATGGGCCAGAAAGTTGGCCGCCAGCTGGTCGAACGAGAAGATCGAACCGAGGACGAGCCTGGAGAACCATTCCCGGGCCGGACCCCGAAGGGTAGCAGGGAAGGCGCGACACAGGAGGGGATCCGAAGCGCTGTGAATCATCATGAGGATAACCCCTCCATGTGATCAGCAGGATCACCCTCGCCATCATAGGTCTCGAACTGGGGAGGCCGAAAATTTCTGGGAATCTCTGCTTCCAAGATAGGAGTAGCAAAAGGTGGCCGGGTCGGCCTATGACCCTGAGCTGACATCGGACCACCCACGCCAAAATGGGCGAGGCGGTTCTCCATTTCCTGTAGGCATCGGAGGACGGCATCTTCCTACTCTGGTGGGCAGGTCGAGCCGCAAGGCTCGCTGATTCCGGCACTCGACCGCGAGTGAGAGTAGTGGAGTGTCTTGGTTCTGAGGGCTCCTAAGATGACCTCCAGGACCTCGTTCCGAAAGTTTTGGAATTCGGCTCGTGTGACTGGAGCTTGCCCTGTAGGGTCGTGCTAAAGTGTCCACCTCCGGGCCGTTCGACTGAGCGCTGGTTCCCACTCTCGGGCCGGCTGCCTGGGATGGTTCGGGGCCGAGTTGGAAGCGGCCCCTCCCCTTGTTCGGCTGGCCTGCCGGTTCTCGATGACGCGATGTAAGTCGGTCGCGACCGAGCGAGAAGCACCCGGTCCGACTCTGGGTTCGCCGTCGCCCCTCAGATGGTTAGAATCCTGGGCGTCGGCGTGGCTGTTCTAGGGAGGAGCATCTGGACGATGTCCTGTGGTGACAGCTCTTCTGGCCTTGGGTGCCATGTAAGAGCTCGGATTCTGGGATGACGTCCATAGCTGGGATCGGACTGAAGTCAGAACCGAATGTTTTCCACAGATGGCGCCAACCTGATGCAGTTTGTTTTTGGGGTGTGGCTGCAACAGGTGTGAGTTCTTGTACTTTGTATAGTGGAAGTGGTACTGGCTCTGGTCCGACCCTCGACTGGGGGACCGGCTTGGGAGTAGCAGGAGTGAGGTAGGGACCAGGTGCTCAGCTTGGATCCAATAGCTCGGCTCAGATCTGTGGGCTCGGCTCGGTCCTGGGTACCTGCACACTGCCTATAAACACCGGGAGAAGTCCCGGCGACAGGCCCTCCGACGATCTAGTTAGTCACTGGAAAAGTAACAGTAGCTAGGGTTCAGGGGGAGAAAGTTTGATTACCTTTTATAGTGAGGAGGGGGTCTGGTATTTATAGGCAGGAGAAACAGGTTAAGATCCTGCTGGGCCGGGTCGGACCCATTTGCTCGTGGGCCTGACGTGGCAGAAGCCCATATGACTCTGGGTTGATCTGATGATCAGGGAAGAGCGAGATTTGAGGAGATCTGACGGCCCAGGAGGGGTCACGTCATCTAACCTATATCAACAGTGCAATGTGATCTGATAAATGTTTTTTTCTTCTTCGGTATTTTGCAGTGAAGCAGATGCGACTGTGTTCGCTTGTGTCACATTTTCATATCTAATTTAGAAGTTTTTGAGTTGAAAACTGCAAGAACTGCAGTAAATCGGATCACAGGGTTTGTTATTTGTATTTATTCTCAATACAACATTCTGATTCAAATTAGTTTCTTTTTCTCTAAAACATGTTCTTACCGTTAATTAAAACATTTTGTTCAAATTTGTTCTACTTCTATGCACAGCCCTGAGTTCCTGGGATCTCAAGGCCAAAGATTCAAATAATTATTTTTAGAGGCCACTAATTACAATATAATTTTTATGTGCAAAATATATATCTATATTTATAAGAGGAATACAAATTTGGGATCTCTAAAATTGCAAAAAATTCGGGGGTCTGAGACGACCGCCTCACTTGACTTAAGGTGAGGGCCGACCCAGCTTCTATGCATCCCATTAGTATGACAAATTCAATCGGATATTATCATTGACTTGTTATTCACCTGCTTCATTTAGGCACATGCTACGAGGGTCCATGCCAATTTGGAAACGTGAACTAGTTAATACACTTGGTATTTTTTTGTTCTTTCACATAATTATCGGTTCATTTTATGCTCTCTTCCTTTTTCTAATCAGTTGATTCAATTCAGATCGTTATGCACATGTATTAAGCAATTAGACTGTATCCTTTTCCTTGGAAGAAGTGGGAGACTTGTTTGATGGTTAAAGTATTGGAGAAACAAAAATTGCCGGCTAAGACTGATCCTCTACAACCTATCCTCTACATCCTTTTTTTTTATGTTGCATGTGATAAAGTTCTTCTATACATAGTTACCTCTGTACTTTATGCATTGATCACTTAGTGCATTCTTACATTGTTTATGTGTTTATTGCATATAACGTGATAGCATGTGCCATACATATTCTTAAATGTAATAGGAGGATCATATCACCCCAAATTTGATGTGTCATACATATCGTTTTCCCAAGACCATTAGATAGAGATCAATGATTCATAACTGATACCAAAATATAGGTTTTTTCTCGTAGTTAATTATCCTTTCTCTGATATAATGAGCCAATGAACTGAGAGATTGGTTTTATCCCTCTTCAATATTTTCTCCAATATTTATTGATCAATTGAGGTTTTAGACAGGGTTTATCCCTCTTCATTATTTTCTCCAATATTTATGGATCAATTGAGGTTTTAGATTGGTTTTATCCCTCTTCAATTTTTTTTTAATATTTATGGATCAATTGAGGTTTTTCTGTTACTCTTAAGTTTCCAGAGTACTGTGAAATAACATTGAACCGATTTAATACAAAATAGTAATGCACACTACAAACCACAACGTCCTGATGGTTTGTTAAGAGAGCAATTTTGCTTTTCTATCTCCTTTTCCTTTTGTAGGACAAGATGATACTAGATTTACAAAGCATGGTTCCTACCTCAAGGTGAGCGAAATATATATTCTCCTTTCTTTATACTGTTTTTTTCTTATAGCTCACATAACTTGTGATTATACGGTTCATGAATGGTTATCGCAGCTAATCAAATTTCCTTCCTCTGTTCTTTTCTGGACATAGAGGCATGGTTTATGCTTATTGATTTTCTTTGATAAATAGATACTTGTCTAGTCTCATTTCATATTGAGGTTATGGTGTTCTACGTTACTATAGATAGCTAGTTAGAGATATAGATGGATGGATGGAATGCTTCTACTTATATGATGGATATATGAATGGATGGATGGATGGATGGATGGATGGATAGCTAGATCCTTGCAATGGGGATTATTCATAGATTATATTTCAACTACTTGGATGGATTGACAGATCCAGGAAGCTTGCAATCCGGGTTTTTTTCCACTAGTCAACTACTTGTGTAATCTCGAATCAGTTTTGTGTTCTTCATTATCAAGCTTGCCATAGAGATCCATATACTTCTGTAATGTCTTATCATTTATTGTATCCCGCATTATAATGATCAGAATGGTGATCTTATTGGCTAAATTCATTATAAATAGAGGTAGATGCTAGTGGTGGGGATTATTTTCCAACTTCTTGTGTAATCTCATTTAATTTCTTTTGATCTGCACTATTACTATATGAATTGCATTATTTTGTCTTCGTAATGTTATTTTTTTTTAAAAATTGAATTTTTTTTAAAATAATTTTTTTAAATAAAAAATTTGGCCAGTCCTAGTGTTTTTGGATAAAAACGCCTGTATATGTCATTTTTTTTAAAAAAATAACCTATCGCAACATTTTTTTTCCCAAAAATGCCGGGATAGATAGCTTTTTCAATTTTTTTAACATGTCTATCCCGGCATTTTAAATTGGAAACGCCGGTATAGGTGCTCCATATAACGTTCTTTCCTCAACGCCGGGATAGATCTATTATCTATCCCGACGAATGCCGGGATAGACATTGTGTTTTATAGTGTCATCACTATCTTGTGTACTATCATCTATTACAGCAGATTGTGTGGTCTCCTGTTCCACTCTAGATTGTGCATAATCATTTTCATTATCTTCACACAATAGGCTCAACAGCAGCTTGTATATTACCATAGTCACAAATTTTTCGTTTATAAATAATTCGACAAGATTTAATATTCGGAAATCAACGAAAATCTGGCAAATTTGAAAGAAAAAAAAAATTCGGCAAAGTTCGGAAAGAAAGAAATACAAAATTTAATGCATCTAAGTAGTTAGTACTTATCACCTAAGTAAAAATATATATTAATCCATAAATATTTCTTGCATAATTCGCTGAATTCACGAATTATTTGCGAAACATTTGTTTAATTCGTGATTTTTGTGTATAATTTACGAACTGCGGGAATTAAATGCAAACCTGCAAATAATTCGGTAATTTGTTCGGCAAATTATTTCACCGTGAATAATTTGCGCATTTAACGAATTATTTACGAATTTTTATAATATGGTATTACCTACTTTCACACTAGGTTCTGTATCATCTTCAACAACAGCCAAGTTGAGATGTGGAATCAAAGCATTAATGCTGGCATTGATTTGTTTTGTCAAAACAATAAATACATATTATATAGTATTCAAAATCCTAAAACTGTTTTGTCCAAACTGACTGTATTTTTTAGTTTTATTTAAAATAGTGGGGGTATATACTAGTTTCCTTATTTTGAATAAGGGAATTTGCTAAAATATCTCAAATATCCATTTGTTTAATAGTGAGGGTATATGCTAGTATCCACATTCTGAATGGGAGCATTTGCTTAAAATACATTTTATCATGGGTATTTAGGTTATTTTACTTATCACGTGTGACACACGTGAGTTCACTTAACGGAAATTTTAACGCTTCCGTCAAAACTTGACGTATTTCTTAATTTTTTAAATAATGGGGATTATATACTAGGTTTTATATTTTGAATGGAGGCATTTGCTAAATTATCCGAATATTTTATTTACATATTGAATGGGTTTGGATGTCTTGGATTGGCAACCCCTTCTCATCGTCTTCTTATTCTTCTTCTTCAATCCGTTTTTTTTTTTCCTTCCTCGTTTGAAGAGGCGATGATGATTTTGGAACTATGTGAAACAAACTTCAATGTTTGTGAAAATTTCCTAGAGTTATCGAAAAGTAAAGAAAATAATAATAATAATAATAATAATAACAATAATAATATGTTAAACATAAATTTCACTTAACTACCCATGAGTTTTCAGCGATAATTAAAATACCTTAGTTTTGTTTTCTCTCTCTTGAAGCAATGACGAGGCAGTTGTGATAATTGCAGCCACTTGCCTGTACAGAATGATAGAAAAATATTAGGGTTTGGGGTTTTGAATCCGGAGCGTAATGTCACTTTCATGATGGGTTCATCAGTTCATGACGTATCTGAGGCTTTTTTTTTTTTTTTTTGAAATGAAGGATAGAATCTTAATCTCTCCTATGCAGTTATGCCCATGGTCACACAATTTGCAAATTATTAGCAAAATTCGTGAAGAATTCGCCAATAAATACGCGCCATACCACTTTGCGAATTATACTCCGATTCGCGAATCGTTCGCTTGATTCGCGATTAAATCGATTTTTTTTTATAAAGAAAATTTGGTTCGCGAGCAGGAGGCACGAGGGCTTGAGGAGGCGCTTACTTTGATGAAAAGTAGGAGATCCTATAATTACGAGTTTTCCCTTCCACAAATTTCGGATTGAGAATGCGGCCAAAAACGTAATACCTATCGGTCTATTTATGTGCAAGTAAAATTATTTCCCTAACCTCATATTTGTAAAAATTTTATTTTGGTCCACCCACCTACTCAAAGGAAGTTTTAGTATGCCCTCGTTGTATTACATATTTACGGGATTGCCAATATACTTCTAATTTACATACTAAATATATATATATATATATATATATATATATATATATATATATATATATATAGTAATGTTCCGTTGTGCACTCGACCTTCCCGCCTTCGTCTTGACTATCCGAACCGTTCAAATTGATCTACATATATAAATTAGTGTAATATGTAAAATCGAATCATTTGTAATTCATATATATATATATATAGGGAAAAGGGGGTATGAGCAACTTGCTCATTTAGTAAATAAGCAATTGATGATGTGGCATACATGTGATTGGAAAATCCTTAAAAAGTTAGTTGTCCAATATATTACATGCATGCCAAATAATCAATTGCTCATTTACTAAATGAGCAAGTTGCTCATATCCCTTTTACCCATATATATATATATATATATATATATATATATATATATATATATATATATATATAATAATAATAATAATAATAATAATAATAATAATAATGTTCCATTGTGTACTAGGCCTTCGTGTGCACTCGACCTTCTCGCCTTCGTATTGACTATCCGAACCGTTCAAATTGATGTACATATATAAATTAGTCTAAATATGTATAATCAAATCATTTGAAATTCATTTGCCCATCCATGATGTAACTATACAACGATTTTCAGCCATACAATTTTATAACACTTCAATAGATGAACAAATGAATTACAAATGATTTGATTTTACATATTTAGACTAATTTAAATGTGTAGATTAATGTGAACGGTTCGAATGGTCGATACGAAGGCGGGAAGGCCGAGTGCACAAAAATACACATGGAGGCCTAGTGCACAACAAAACATTTAACTCTCTCTCTCTCTCTCTCTCTCTCTCTCTCTCTCTCTCTCTCTCTCTCTCTATATATATATATATATATATATATATATATATATATATATATATATATATACAGGGTAAAAGGGATATGAACAACTTGCTCATTTAATAAATGGGTAATTGATTATGTGGCATACATGTGATACATTGGACAACTAACCCTTTTAAGAATTTTCCAATCACATGCATGTCACATTATCAATTACTTATCTACTAAATGAGCAAGTTGCTCATACCCCTTTTTCCTATATATATATATATATATATATATATATATATATATTCATTAAAAGTGTATTATTTCTCTGAACTTCTTAATTTTTACCGAATATGCTGGATATTTTTCGTATTCAGAACATTTGAATATCGCCGAATTATACCTGAATCTCGAATTTGTGACTATGGCCATATTACAATCTCAAAATGCCATTGATGTTTTGGTTAACCATGAGCAGGGGTGGACTCACATTGACTTTTATAAGAAAAAAGAGAGCAAATCTTATGTTTATATGTTTATGTAATTCAATACATTTTGAAGGATCTAAATAAAATTTGACCCCACACAATATTCTACCAGCATTTATTGGTAAATTTAATGTGGCCTCTCATTTGAGCACAATATTTCTTTTGGAAATTTTGACTATTATTGCCTATTGTTACCGCTAAATCTGGTGTGGGGGCAAACAGATAGAATTTGTGGATTCTTAGGAAAACCGAATAGCAAACCTGGAACATTTTTACCGGAGTTTGACCATTGACTCCCGTTGTTCACCTGCAAAAAGTGCGATACACCGGGGTTGATCCCGGCGACGCACCATTCGACGCTCAAGTCAGTAATCAGAAAAGATTATGAATGAGCGTTAACTAGAAAAAAATTGATTACCTCTTAATGGTGGTGGATGGGAGGTATTTATAGCCACCTTTGGGATCAGTTTAGGAATGAAATCCCTAATTCCCTATGAAAGGATAGAGTGAATCAGGGCCGTTGATTAAATAGAATCAGAAACCCTAATTCTATCTAGGTAGGCCGGGTTCCTTGTGGTTTTGGACCCGCACCCAGTCAAGGTGGATCCGTTCGTGGGTTATTGGGCCTTTGTAGAAAAGACCCAGTACCCATCTCAGACCCGTTTATAGGTGAAATTACCATTTTACCCCCAAGCTTTAAGATTCGTGCTCGATCTGGACGGTTACGATTTAACCCCTTTTTTAGCCATATCACGAGCCCCCCACTCCCGAAGATTGGGTTTGATCAGCCTTTGGGGAGTAGTTTTACTGTTTTAATGGCTTTTGGAGTTGTATCGGAGTCCAAACGAGGGGTATTGAATCTTTTGTATGAGGCATTAAGGTAATTTTCAAAGCTATTTGAGTACTCAAGGTTGTTCTTGAGCTCTCTTGGACTTCTGGTGATTTTCCTTAATTTTTATCTATTTTTCGGACCATTTATTTAATTTTGCGAAGTGTTGATTTGTTATTCGGGGGTCCTAATTGACTCTTCTAAGCAATAATTATTTACCCAAGGGCTCAAAAATATTCTCCTGAATTTATAACTATTTTAAAATTAATTTCCCTGAATTTCTAATCATTTTTTTTGCAATAAATGAATCGATTTTAATAAATAAAAAATAATTTTTAATTCCGAATTATGACGTGGCGTAATCTGGGCCCTTCATCAACTTTGGGTGCGAATTTTGGGGAGATCTAGTGACTGTGCTTGCCTTGAGGAGTGATTTCCTTCATTTCTTGGTGTGAATACTTCGGCATTGTTGCCGACCCCCTCCAAACGCATGTTGTGAGAGAGGCCGAGGACTGGAGGGGTTCGGCTACTTCTGTCGAAGAGCAGAGATTTCTTGGCTAGGCTTCAGACGCGAAGAGATGGTTCGGTTAACTTTGGCCGAAGTCCGGAGGGGGTTCGGCGAGTTCTGGCCGAAGTCCGGAGAAGATTTCTTCCATGTAAGAAGGTCGGTGCTAAGAGCGCTCGGCAAGGCGTGCCGAGGTCCATTTTTTTCATTTAAAATGGTCGATGGCAAGAGCGCTCGGCAAGGCGTGCCGAAGTCCATTTTTTCAATGTAAAATGGTCGGTGGCAAGAGCGCTCGGCAAGGCGTGCCGAGGTCCATTTTTTTCATGTAAAATGGTCGGTGGCAAGAGCACTCGACAAGGCATGCCAAGGTCCATCTTTTCCATGTAAAAGGGTCGGTGATAAGAGTGCTCGGCAAGGCGTGCCGAGGTCCATTTTTTCCACGTAAAATGGTCGGTGGCAAAAGCGCTCGGCAAGGTGTGCCGAGGTCATTTTTTCCATGTAAAATGGTCGGTGGAAAGAGCGTTCGGCGAGGCATGCCGAGGTCCATTTTTCCATGTAAAATGGTCGGTGGCAAGAGCGCTCGGCAAGGCGTGCCGAAGTCCATTTTTTTAATGTAAAATGGTCGGTGGCAAGAGCGCTCGGCAAGGCATGACGAGGTCCATTTTTTCCATGTAAAATGGTCGGTGGCAAGTGCGCTCGGCAAGGCATGCCAAAGTCCATTTTTTCCCTATAAAATGGTCGGTGCCAAGAGCGCTCGGTAAGGCGTGCCGAGATCCATTTTTTCCATGTAAAATGACCGATGGCAAGAGCGCTCGATAAGGCGTGCCGAAGTCCATTTTTTCCTTGTAAAATGGTCAGTGGCAAGAGCGCTCGGCAAAGCGTGCCGAGGTCCATTTTTTCCATGTAAAATAGTCGGTGGCAAGAGCGCTCAGCAAGGCGTGCCGAAGTCCATTTTTTCCATGTAAAATGGTCGGTGCCAAGAGCGCTCGGCAAGTCGTGCCGAGGTGTCGGAGTTGATTTGACGGCTAGGAAATGATAGGCTGGGCTGATGACTGTTGAGCTTCTAACAACTTCTAACAGAAGTGACAGCCATTAATGTGATGGTACGGCCTGGCACGGTAAGTCATGTGACGGTTCAGCTCCTTTTGTCGCTTTGCGTAAATGGGCCTGACTGTTGATTTTCTTTGGGCCCATTATCCTCGTTTCGTGTGCCAAGCTCTATAAAACTCTACCCCTTCTCTCATTTTTCACTTCTCCAATTTTTTACTTAGGCGGTGATTTTCTACTAGCGAGAGCTCGCGGTGATCGCTAGCTGTTTTCCGGTGAAAATTCCGACTGCAACTTGTCACTTCAAGGTAACTTATACTTAGTTTTTTTTTCAAGTATAAAAATGTCTCTTTCCCCTGTCTCCGAGCCCTCCCCCCTGCTGGCGAAGCTCCTTCTTCGAGTCAGGGAGGTCGCAAAGATAAGGGCAAGAGGGTATCTAGTCGGGATACAATAGTGGAGGACCCGAAGCATATGGGGGAGTTCGGTAGGTTGCCGGAGCCGTTGACATGGCTCCATAGGGTCCGAGAACTTCCAGAGGAGCATGCCGAGCGCATCGTTCATGGGAGGGGGCGAACCTTCGAGGAGAATGCGGCAAGGGAGACCTCGGAGGCAGACGACACGATGTCCATCCTCAATGAGGTAAACCTGGTACTGATCCGGGATTGCTTCCAAATCCCGGAGGAGTATGAACGAATGTTGCCGGGTCCCGGGGTTAGGGCCAATTGGCCGTTGCCAGTAACCATGTGTTTCTGACCGGTCGATGCCTTTATCGCCGGGGCTCGGCTCCCTCTCCACCCGTTTGCGATTCAGATACTTAGGTGGTTTGGGGTCAGCCCCATCCAACTCATGTCAAATGCGTGGAGAGTGATTAACGGGTTTGTGCTCCACTGCCGGATAGCCGGGGTTGAGCCGAAGTTGAGGGTGCTCCAGACGCTCTACCGTCTTCACCAGCAGAACCGGTCAGATTTTCGGTATTATTTGGCCCCAAGGCATGGCACTCGGCTCGTCTGCCCCGACTCAATAAAGCACTGGCGCGAAAAGTTTTTCATAGTGCAGAGTCCGGAGGCGTGGCCTATACCCTCCGGTTGGGTGGAGGAGGTGACGAAGCGAGTGAAGGAGTCGCCAGTGCTTCACCCCCAAGAGGAGGATGCAGTTCGGGTCCTTCTCGACCGATCCAAGTCCGACTGGCGAGACCTGATCGAAGACGTTCTCTTCAGGGGAGGGCTCTACCGCGTAGATCCTAGTACGCGGCTTTTATCTGTGTTCTTTTTTTTTCTTTTTACTTTGCTTATCATAACTTGCGTTTTTCTTAACCAACTTCTCGCTTGATTGCAGAAAATATGGACTACGACGCTGTGCTAGCGCAGAGGGCCGCCCTCGGGAGCAAGGCGCCTAAGAAGCGCAAGAGGGTCGCGACCAAGCTGACCGCTCCAAAGGCTGTGAAGGTCGCCGGTGCCACCGAGGAAGTGGAGGTCGTGATCCCGAGGCGGGCTCCGGAGGTGGCCTCGGCGTCGGCCAACGTAGGCGAGTTCCCGATAGCCACTGTGCTCGGGATGGAGGCGCCCCCGCTGATAGTGGATGCCGAAGAGCTCCTTACAGAGGAGCATAAGAAGATCTATGTTCCGGACTGGCAAGTTCGGAAGCTCGACAGATTCCTCGGTGAATCGATGTCGAGCATGCAGGCGGTGAAGCACCTGGTGACGCCGAAGGATCGAGCCGCCTTGGACGCCGGCCTCGTGGGCGATGATGCCATCGAGATCGCTCGTGCGGCGGTATCGGTGAGTATCGATTTTCACTCTATTGATAGCTTGCACATTAAATTTTCTGACTTCTTTCATTCCTTGTTGTTATGCTGCAGATAACCGTCCACTTTGGTCATCTCATGGAGTAGATGACGGAGCTGGAGAAGGACCTCAAGAGTGAGGCCAACCGAGCTCGGGCTGAAAAGGCTCGAATCGCCAACGAACTCGACAAGTTGAAGGTCGAGTTTGAGGGGAAGGTGACGAGGCGCGAGTACCTTGAGGGCCTCATGACGAAGCTCGAGGGCGATCTGCTACGGCAGAAGAAGGAGTCGGCCAAGCAGCTGGCCGAGGCGTGGAGGCCTAGGCTGCAGCAGTGAAGGAAGCAGAAGCGGCCACCCTAGCGAAGGCGCAGGGCTTCCTTGCTGCCAATACGGCCAAGGCGTATGCTCAAGCCATCGCGCAGGTGTCGGAGTGCTATCTTGTGGTCGACTGCTCCGGGTGGCAGCTCTTCTCGGACCACGTCGAAGGCTTCGACCCCGAATCGGAGGAGGAGGGAGGGGATGACGAAGATGACCCCAAGGTCGAGGTTGTTGGCGAGGTGCAGGGGTCGGTGGTGACTCCGCTAGCGATGATGGCTCCTTCGGGGGAGTCCGACCCCGCCCAATCACGACGCCCCGAGAAAGATGTCGTCCCCTGACTTCTTCTTCTTACTTTTGTTTTTTGTTTTTTGAGCTGTTGATTGTATTGCCTAATTGCGGACTGGCCACCGTATTTTTGTGATGAATGAAAATACAACTTTTAAGCTCGACCCTATGTTTCTTTTGAGTAGCTTTCCAAATGTTTACTTGAAATTTGACTAAGTGTTGAAACAAAAGATTCTAGTCTTAGCTAGGTGCATGTGGCCTTGTTCCGGAGTCTGATGAGAAGAAAATTTGTGAATATTTACTGAGCATTCTCGTTGTTTGCCTTGAACTTTTCAGCTTGCCGAGGTGACCCAGTCTGCCGAACCCACTCACTCAGGGGAGGAGTTACGTTCCGAGGTCGGCTTAGGGGGAGGTCCCGAGAGCGCCTTTACGAAGTCGAGTTGGGATTGCATAGAGCCGAGGGTAAGCGGAACCATCTACAGCTGATCTTAGGCCGACGAGACATCAAAATTCGGCGACTAGAGGGCAGGCTCACTGAGATTACCCCCGTAGACGAGGATGATGGCTCGTTGACCTCCTTTACTAATGGGCTGAGGCTCAAGTGTCTCCGACATTCTTTGCCGAAGATGACAGCGGAGAGAGACGATCTGCTCACTGAAATTCACTACCTGCAGATAATGGAGGCAGAGCTCCTGGCGGAAGAAGAGGAGTTGACGACGGCGGTGGGTAAGCTGATGACCGAATGCGACGAATTGACGGCCGAGATTGACGCGTTGAAGAGGGCCACGGTGGACAGGGGCATCGAAGTCACTCAGCTCCGCCGAATCATTGCCAGCCGTCCTAGCATCCCGAGCTCCCCAGTGCCCTCTCGCCTTGAAGTGGATGTAAAATACGACTCTCTAAAACAACGGATAACCCAACTGGGGCAGAAGTGGCTTGCCTCAAGCCGCGTTCGGGACCGATCAACGTCAGGAGCACTTCGTGCACCCGTGAAGAGAGCGATCGAGGGATTTCGTTTTATAAGCTTGCGACCCGTTTTCCTGTTGCTCGGCAAAGTCCGGGCGATGCCCAAAATGGTGTTGCAATTTCCTCGAGCGGAGCGTCCGTTGGCGCAACAGTCAGGAGCAGTGCCGAGGATACATCTCAGTTCACCGGCCTAGGGATTAGTTCCGAGGTTAGGCGTCGCCGTCCTCGAGTATCTTTAAAGTGGAACATCCCTGTGCCTAGGAGGTGTTGAAGCTCTCTTGCTCCCCAAACTTTTGTGTTTTATCTAAGTGTTGCGAGTTGGCTTTGTTGTTTGTGTTTTTCAGCCCTTGTAACTTCGTTGTAAAGAAGTTTGTCTTGTACTGTCTCCCCGAACTTTATAGAAGCGAGGCTTTTTCCTTCCTTGGACTTGCGTCTTGTTCATTCATGTGCTGTCGTGTTACTTGTGAAGTTGGACTATTTTTAGCACGCTTAAGAGACTTCCTCGTTTGGTCGTCGATGCCAAGAGCTCTCGGCAAGGCGTACCGTGGTCCAAAAGTGAGGATTTTTTCCTTGTTTGGGCGTCGGTGCCAAGAGCGCTCGGCAAAGCGTGCCGAGGTCCAAGAGGATTTTTTCCTCGTTTGGGCGTCGGTGCCAAGAGCTCTCGGCAAGGCGTGCCGAGGTCCAAAAGTGAGGATTTTTTCCTTGTTTGGGCATCGGTGCCAAGAGCGCTCGGCAAAGCGTGCCGAGGTCCAGAAGTGAGGGCAACTTTAGACGAACCACAAGAACCAAAGTTTGGCTCCTCTAAAGTACTCTTCTCCCATGTCTAGTCTAGTCGTAAGTACTTCGCGCATGTAGTCGGAGCGAGTTTCGACGGGTGTGGGAGCAATTCCGAATGGCAAACCACTTCTAGCTCGCTTAAGAGCGAGCTTGCGAAGCGGAATTGAGCCAAGTTTTGGACTCCGAATTCGTCGTTAGAGTATATTTCAACGGTTGTGGGAGCAATTCCGAATGGCGAACCACTTCTAGCTCGCTTAAGAGCGAGCTTGCGAAGCGGAATCGGGCCAAGTGTTGGACTCCGAACTCGTCATTTGAGTTAATTTCAACGGTTGTGGGAGAAATTCTGAATGGTGAACCACTTCTATCTCGCTTAAGAGCGAGCTTGGAAAGCGAAATCGAGCCAAATGTTGGACTCTGAACTCGTCGTTTGAGTTAATTTCAATAGGTTGTGGGAGCAATTCCGAATGGTGAACCACTTCTAGCTCGCTTAAGAGCGAGCTTGCAAAGTGGAATCAAGCCAAGTATTGGACTCTGAACTCGTCGTTTGAGTTAATTCCAACAGTTGTGGGAGCAATTTCGAATGGCGAACCACTTCTATCTTGCTTAAGAGCAAGTTTGTGAAGCAGAATCGAGCCAAGTGTTGGACTCCGAACTCGTCGTTTGAGTTAATTCCAACGGTTGTGGGAGCAATTCCGAATGGCGAACCACTTCTAGCTCGCTTAAGAGCGAGCTTGCGAAGCGGAATCGAGCCAAGTGTTGGACTCTGAACTCGTCATTCGAGTTAAAGAAATTAAAAACAGAGAGACGCAAGTAATCACAAGAAAAATATGGGGAAAAAAAAGCTCTTTATTGATAACTACTAGTTGGCTGTTTCTAAGTTCCAAGCCATTATTACATTAAGAAAATAAAGAAGCACAAAATACAAGTGAAAGGAAAAGAATGGTTCGACATCTGAAGGTACTTAGAGAGGCGTTCAGGCACTCTCTTGGTACTTCAATAGATGGTCGGCATTCCAAGTCCTGGGAATCTCTCTGCCTTCAAGGTCTTCAAGACGGTATGCTCCGGGCCGAACTACCTTGACGATCTTGTAAGGTCCTTCCCAATTTGGAGCTAGCTTACTCTTTTGGCTGGGAAAGGTGATAGCTAGTTTTCTGAGGACCAAGTCCCCTTCCTTGAGATTGGTGGGACGGACCCTTTTGTTGTAAGCCTGCTCAATTCTTCTTCGGTAATTCTGCTGGCGAATTGAAGCTCTTTCACGAAGCTCATCAACCAAGTCCAAATTTGCCTGAAGTTCTCTGGCATTCTGCTCTTCTTCATAGGCCATAAGGCGAGGAGATGGTAGGCCTACTTCCAAGGGGATCACAGCTTCGAACCCATAGGTGAGATTGAACGGTGACTCACCTGTGGGGGTCCGTTTCGTAGTGCGGTAGTTCCACAGTACGTTAGGGAGCTGCTCCACCTACAAGACTTTGGCCGATCTATCCAGCCTCTTCTTGATACTGGAGAGGATCTGTCGGTTGGCATTTTCCACTTGGCCATTTGATTGAGGATGGGAGACGGAGGAGAAGCGTTGCTGAATGGCGAGGTCTTCACACAGAGATCGGAATGCGGCCCCCATGAACTGTGTTCCATTATCTGTTATTAGGACCCGGGGCATGCCGAACCTACAGATTACACTTTTCCAGAAGAACTACAGCACTTTGTTCTCAGTGATCGTAGCCAAAGGCTCGGTCTCTATCCACTTTGAGAAGTAGTCGATTGCCACGACTAGAAACTTGAATTGACCGGGAGCCGGCAGGAATGGGCCTAGCAAATCCATTCCCCACATTCCGAAAGGGATCGAACTTGATAGAGAGGAGAGTTGTGCTTGAGGTAGGCGACGAATGTTGGAGTACTGTTGACAGGAGCTGCATTGCCGGACATGTCGTTCGGCATCTTGAAGGAGGGTAGGCCAGAAGTACCCATAGTTCAACACTTTCCTGGCGAGGGACCTTGACCCTGAATGTGCTCCGCCTATACCTTCGTGGAGCTCTTGTAAGGCAATGAGGCTTCTTCCGGGGAGAGGCACCTCAAGTATGGTCGGCCGTCTACTTGCGTGTAGGAGCGTTTGTACAAGACTCCTTCAACAAGGGTGTACCGCTCCGCTCTCGTTCGGACTCGACGAGCTTCCTTAGGGTCTTCGGGGACGAGGCCATCTCTTAGATTCTATTAGAGATTTCATCTAGTTGTCTTGAAGTTGGACGGGCAGCGACTCCATTGAGTCGGGAGTTTCTTCTTCTATGCTCAGTTTTAGGAGCACTTCAATCAGGACGGTCTGCTCGAGACCTTGAAGGGAGGAGGAGGCCAATTTGGAGAGGGCATCTGCTTGGGAATTTTCTGTAACGCCCCGAATCCCAAATACAACTGAATTCGAGAGTTCTACAGGATCTTTACACTTCATTTAGTATAATTTTATAAGGAAATTAAAACTTTTCACTTTACATCAGAGTTTACATGAAACTTTACACTTTACATTGCACAGCGAAAGTAAATTTACAATATTTAAATAAATGTACAACAACATTGAATAATCTTTAAGCATCTGTTCCCCTTTAATCTTTATCATGTCATTTACCTTGCATAAAAAACTGTGGGTACGTCAGTTTATTCAACCGACGAATATTATACACGGCCATCCTCTCTATGCCGGAAATAGTATAACTTATTTTCCATATTTAACAAACACAAACTTGTCACATATCAAACTAAAGGGACTACACTATTGCTGTCGTGTTGTGGTTGTGCACTTAGTCCTTAATGCAGTTATTTATATTACATGACACTAATGCACACTTGTTCGGATTCTATGCATCCCATACTACATAGGTCCGAGGGCAAGCCTCTTAATCGTTCTTCATCTTTGTAGGGTTCAATCCCTCATCATGTCTTAATCTACTACTGTAACTACGGTGAGTATCCTAGATGATCTATGAGTACAAGCTCGTGTATAGAAAACATGGAGGGAAATCCCACGCCATGTCTTGACTCATCAAGCATGCATTCTGTGGCAATTCAGCCTCCTTCATGGCACACGATCCTCTTGTAGTCACCAAACATCCCACAAGCGTGGCTAAAGTCCGATCATTACTGAGTAGTGCCCACGCCATGTCTTGACTCATCAAGCATGCATTCTGTGGCTCACACCCGCACCGTAAACTCTAGTTCTCATACTCGTATTTTTCTCTCACTTTCATCACGTCTCCACTATGTACTAGTCCTTAGTTTTTATTAGAATCATGAACAAAATCAAAGCTCTAGAGTTAGCCTCTCCACTAAACCGGATTTATTCATTCATTCAAACATGACCAACCTTGGTCTTTCATTTCAAATTTCATTTCATTTCTTTCCATTTGCCGGGGGAGACTTAGCTACTCTTTTGTTTCAATTCCAATTCACAATTTCCAAAATTGAGCATTTCCAACTTATAAGTTCATTTTCATAATCATGACAGATTTTCTTTTTCAATAGCATGATTCCTAATTTATTCATGAGTCCATAGCCACACATGGAATTCAATTATTCCTTATGTGTTTCATCAATATCGTTTAAAAATCACAACACTGTTTATATTCACATTTCATATTTTTCACACTATTCTCAAATGAGAATAATTCACATCTCATCACATAATATACTTTCTATCTTTATTTCACTTCTTTTCTAACATTTTATTCCAAGTCCTTTTGGCAAAGTGCAACTTTCATATTACACAAGTGTATAACCATAGTTCTAAATTATACATTTGTTTTCAAAATATACTCCACTTAATGCAAATAATCCTCAAATTATTTTTCACAAGTCCCACATAATTTTAGAATAATAACCATATTTTTTCCATAATTTTTAATCATAAAAAATCCTCAAAAAAATGTTTTCCCCCAAACTAAATACTGGCCGAGCCCAGTATTCGAACCCACGACCACAGGGAAAACCACCGAAAGCACAGATCACTAGGCCGAACGCTATATGCGTTAGAAGGAGAGGCTTAGAGCATCTAATGCTCTCGGCCGCTGCTGTTTTTATTTTTTTTTTAAAAGTATGAACAAAAGTATGGTGCCAAGGGGATTCGAACCAGCAACCTGAGACCCGAAACCTACTGTAGCGAATAGAGTCATCTCAACCACTTGAGGTATGCGTTCGGGTTGTCAAGAGTGCAACTCGAAGTTTATTTAAAACAATTCTCTCTGTTTATTGAAACATTTCGATATTCAACAAGCTCTCGTTTCATTTTGCTTTTATAAAATTTCCAGATTGACTAATGCCATCATAAATTATACTCCGGTATATAGGAAATAATTTTTTCAACAATAAAAACATCTTTTTCATACGATAGACTATCACTACCACATTTCTTCTTTTTCGACATTTCTTAACAATTAACGTCACTAATCTCTTTATTAGCAATCTTCATATTAATTCTCTATTTTTAATCATTTCCCAAACATACAATCTATATCTTAATTCATTCATTCCAACATTATCACAAAGATCCATTTAAACACATAAAGTAGCATTGTCAATCTACTAACTTTTGTATTTAATTCTTGATGTAGATAATGAGATTTTCTTCAAGCAATCCATGGCCATAATCAATTTTCACAAAAATTTAAATCTTACTAATAGAACCACATACAATTGCACATCCACATTTCAATCAATCAATAGGTCATTTTTCCCAATTAAATGTGTACTCTTATTTAATCTTTTTCATGCATTAATCATTGAAATTCACATCTAGCATGCTTCCTAATTAGAAATACGGAAAATTTACCCACCTTATTTGTAGAGAAATACAACTAGCAACACCTCCTAAACAAATGTCCTTGCAAAAGAGCGATCCTCCTCCTCGATGCGCGCACCCGAGCCTTCCACAATGCCAAAACTGAGAGCCTCCCCTTGTGATGCCGGCCTTCCTTCTTCTTGATGCAAACACAATTTTTCCCACACACAAACTCAATCTTTTACTCACTAAATACACTACTAGATAATGTATTTCGAACTATAGGTTTGGAGGAAATAATTAGCACAAGAATAACTAGGCTAGGGGGGTATTTATACTAAAAATTAGGGAAATGGATGGCTAGGATTAACTTAGTAGTTAGAAGCAAATGGCTAAGATTCAATGAGGAGTTACACTAACCACCCATGATCAAGTAACCACCACCACCATGACTCCACTTGAATTTTTCAATTCCCTCCAAAAAGATCAAAACTGGCCTACCTTGTGTACATTTGCACGTGTACGTGTAGTGCACGTGCATGCAACTTGTTCTCCATTTAAAAATTTGTACATTAAATTTTTCATAAAAATAATCTTTAAAATGTATTCTACATTATAAGTTGTATTTAAAAATAAAATAGCTCATGGGCTTTAGTTTTTGGGCCAAAATAATAATTATAAAAATAATAAATTGAATTAAATTTGGGCTTTAAGAAGAAAAGGCTTTTGTCTCTTTCAAATGAGCTTTATATAAAAATAATTAAAAACACATATTTTAATATCTATACTCATCATAATGAAAATAATTACCAAAAGTATTGCATGTGCACACTACGTGCAAAATAAAATAGTTTTTCATTAAATGAAAAATCGGGGCATTGCAACACTCCCTCCTTAGAATAGTTCCGTCCCCGGAACTACAGTCAAGAGCGAGAAAAACAAACACTCACAAAAAGCACAAGAAAATACAAAAATACAATCAAGCAAAAAGCTCAGGATAGTCCTTCAACATCCTCTCCTCAGACTCCCAAGCAGCCTCTTCAACCAAATGGTTTCTCCAGACTACCTTGACCATCGGTATCGTCTTATTCCTCAAGGCTTTCTCTCGACGATCAACAATCTCGACAGGAGACTCGATGTAATTCAGATGCAACTGCAAACCTTCCGGCACTTCAGGCAAATGATGACTCAGATCTGGAATATAACCTCTCATCATAGACACATGAAAGACATTGTGCACCTGAGATAACTCTTCCGGTAATTCAAGCCGGTAAGCAGTTTTTCCGATCCTTTTCAATATCTTGTACGGGCCTATATACCTTGGGCCTAACTTCCCGCCTTTGCCAAATCGAATCACACCTTTGTTGGGCGATACTTTCAGAAAGACGAAGTCACCGACCTCAAATTCAAGGTCCCTTCTCCGGTTGTCTGCATAGCTTTTCTGCCTGCTCTGAGCCTCTACCAACCTTTTCCTGATCAGATCAATCTTCTCAGAGGTTTGCTGCACAAGATCAGGACCAAACAGCTTACGCTCCCCAACTTCAAACCAACAAACAGGTGTCCTGCACTTCCTGCCATACAAAGCTTCGTACGGCGCCATCCCAATGCTAGTCTGAAAACTGTTGTTATAGGCAAACTCTACCAAAGGTAAATGCCTTTCCCAACTGCCTCCAAAGTCTAGTACACAACACCGAAGCATATCCTCAAGAATACGGTTGACTCTCTCGGTCTGCCCATCGGTTTGCGGATGAAAAACAGTGCTGAAATCTGTCTTGGTACCCAAAGCTGTCTGAAGACTCCTCCAGAAATGCGAAGTAAACCGCACATCTCGATCAGACACAATAGTTGACGGAACACCATGGAGCTGGACGATCTCGCCAACATACAACTCAGCTAACTTGTTTATCGAAGCAGTGAGTTTCATCGCCAAAAAGTGGGCGGACTTGGTTAGTCGATCGACTATAACCCAAATCACATCATTGCCTTTAGGACTCTTAGGCAATCCCGTAATGAAATCCATACTGATGTTATCCCACTTCCATTCCGGAATATGTAACGGTTGTAATAGACCTCCGGGTCTCTGATTTTCGATTTTGACTTGCTGACAAACCTCACACTTCGCCACAAATTTAGCCACATCCCGCTTCAAACCTGACCACCAGAAATGCGGTTTGATATCTCTGTACATCTTAGTACTCCCAGGATGTACCGACAAAAGAGTAGCATGCGCCTCCTGAAGAATACTCTCTTTCAGGTCCGCTTGATTCGGAACACATAGCCTCTCTCCAAACCACAGCACTCCATCCTTGATTTGAAATCCGGGCAACCTGCCAGCACCAACCTTCTCCTTCATCTCCAAAATATCAGCATCAACCTCCTGACTTGCAATGATCCTTGCATTCAAAGTAGGCTGAAGTCTCAACTGAGCTAAAGATGCTCCCAAACCTTGCAAGACAACTTCAATACCTGCTCGATCCAATTCCTCAATCAGATGCTTCTGAGTGGTAATCAAACTGGATAAACTGCTCTTGCGACTAAGTGCATCAGCAACAACATTAGCTTTCCCAGGATGATACTTGATCTAGGTCGCATGTCCTCAAGCACTTCCAACCATCTCCGCTACCTCAAATTCAGATCCTTCTGCTGATATATGTACTTCAAACTCTTGTGGTCCGTGTACATGTTCAATTTCTCACCGTACACGTAGTGTCCCCATTGCTTCAGGGCAAAGATAATCGCAGCCAACTCCAGATCATGAGTCGGGTAATTCTTCTCATGCGGTCGTAGTTGCCTAGACCCATAAGCGATTACTCTTCCTTCTTGCATTAAGACACAACCAAGCCCACGATGTGAAGCATCGCTATAAACATCATACTCAACACCTACTCTAGGCAAAGCCAAAATAGGTACAGTAGTCAGTTTCTCTTTCAACTCCTGAAAGCTTGCCTCACATTGCTCAGTCCACTTGAAGTTCACATTCTTCTCGGTCAGACCAGTAAGTGGCACGGCTATCTGAGCATAACCTTGAATGAATCTCCTATAGTATCCAGTCATTCCAAGAAAACTTCTGACTTTCTTCACAGTAGTAGGCCTAGCCCAATCTCTCACTGCTTCTATCTTCTGAGGATCAGTTTCCACTCCCTCCTTAGAAAGGATGTGACCTAGGAATGCCACTTCAGATTTCCAAAAATCACACTTGGATAGCTTGGCATACAACTTCTGCTCTTCCAGCTTCTTCAAAACTGCTGCCAGATGCTCGGTGTGCTCCTCCTCTGACTTGGAGTACACGAGGATATCGTCGATAAACACCACGACAAAAGAATCAATGAATGGCCTCAGAACTCTGTTCATCAAATCCATGAGGATTGCGGGTGCATTCGTCACTCCAAATGGCATAACTAAGAATTCTTAATGCCCATGTCGAGTTCTAAATGCAGTTTTGTGCACATCTTCAGCTTTCACTCGAACTTGGTGATATCCGGATCGAATATCTATTTTGGAGAAAACAGCTGCTCCTTGTAGACGATCGAACAAGTCATCAATTCGAGGAATAGGATACTTATTCTGAATAGTGACCTTATTCAGCTCTCGGTAATCGATGCACATCCTCATCGATCCATCCTTCTTCTTTACCAAAAGCCCTGATGCTTCCCAAGGTGACGCACTAGGTTGAATAAAGCCTTTCTCCAACAGTTCCTCAATCTGCCGTTTCACCTCATCCTGTTCCACTGGAGCTATCCTATACGGTGTCTTAGAAATGGGTGCACTTTCCGGTTGAACAATGATGCTGAACTCTACATCACGATGTGGAGGTAACCCAGTAAAATCATCCAAGAACACAGTCGGATAGTCCCGAACAACAGGAATTCCTTGCACTTCCATAGGAGTCTCTTCCTTGCGGATAGCTGCCACCAGCCTAGAACACTTCTTCTTCCCTTGGAAAGTGACTTCAGGTCCACCTGGAGCCTTCACTGTTACCGTCTTGGTCTTACACTCGATGCTTGCACTGTACACCGACATCCAATCAATGCCAATGATAACATCGACTCCCAAGATAGTCAGCTCGATTAGATCAATCCCAAAGATTATGTCCCCAATCACAATCTTGCAATCCACATAATACCGATCAGTGGTTAAAGTTTTCCCTGATGGAGTAGCTACTGCTAAGATCTTGCCTGGAAAAATCTTCGGTTCAACTCCCAACACTTTAGCAAATTTAGGAGACACAAAAGTATGAGCGGATCCAGTATCGAACAACACAATAGCTTTCATTCCATTCAAATTCTGATGCAAAAGATCCATTAAATTCGAAGTATGAAACATGAACTTTCAAGTCAATATTTCTATTTCATTGAATTTCAAACTTTATACATTCGAATTGAAAACATTTCTTGACATCAGAATGAAAATAGTAGAAGCTACAACAGTCGAACTCCAACGGTTCCTCTTTGCTTCTCGAAGTTCTCCCCGTAGTTCATCAACTTCTTCTTTCAGCACATCGGTCAGATTCTTCCTCTTCTCGAGTTCCCATACCCGATGACTGAGAACTGCAAAATCGTCCTTACGCTTTGCCAATTGAACCTCCAATAATCTGACTCTCTCCCGCAGTGTTTCTACCTGTCTCTGAAGAGGTATCACAAGACCATTTGGAACTGGTTCTTCTTCTTCGTCAGAAGAGTCATCAGATGAATCCGGAGGTGGGGTGATCTCTCGGGATTCAGGCCATTCTTCTCCGTCAGAATCTGCTTGCCCTGGGTAGTACTCTTTCTCGGAATCTGCTTGTCCAGGATGGTACTCTTCCTCGATGATATGCCAGCCATCGTCTCCAGCAGGGTCGAAGTGATTGGCCATCTTAGAAATAGAGAGGAAGAAGCATAAGTCATAGAGCAACACAAATGTAAGTCACTTACATTTAAATCTCTAGACTCAAACACACACTCTAATGTCCACTTCTAGGGTGTCGTTCCTTATAAATTTGTACAAGTGTGATGCGTGGTTCTGATACCACTCTGTAACGCCCCGAATCCCAAATACAACTGAATTCGAGAGTTCTACAGGATCTTTACACTTCATTTAGTACAATTTTACAAGGAAATTAAAACTTTTCACTTTACATCAGAGTTTACATGAAACTTTACACTTTACATTGCACAGCGGAAGTAAATCTACAACATTTAAATAAATGTACAACAATATTGAATAATCTTTAAACATCTGTTCCCCTTTAATCTTTATCATGTCATTTACCCTGCATACAAAACTGTGGGTACATCAGTTTATTCAACCGACGAACATTATACACGGCCATCCTCTCTATGCTGAAAATAGTATAACTTATTTTTCATATTTAACAAACACAAACTTGTCACATATCAAACTAAAGGGACTACCCTATTGCTGTCGTGTTGTGGTTGTGCACTTAGTCCTTAATGCAGTTATTTATATTACATGACACTAATGCACACTTGTTCGGATTCTATGCATCCCATACTACATAGGTCCGAGGGCAAGCCTCTTAATCGTTCTTCATCTTTGTAGGGTTCAATCCCTCGTCATGTCTTAATTTACTACTGTAACTACGGTGAGTATCCTAGATGATCTATGAGTACAAGCTCGTGTACAGAAAACATGGAGGGGAATTCCACGCCAAGTCTTGACTCATCAAGCATGCATTCTGTGGCAATTCAGCCTCCTTCATGGCACACGATCCTCTTGCAGTCACCAAACATCCCACAAGCGTGGCTAAAGTCCGATCATTACTGAGTAGTGCCCACGCCATGTCTTGACTCATCAAGCATGCATTCTGTGGCTCACACCCGCACCGTAAACTCTAGTTCTCATACTCGTATTTTTCTCTCACTTTCATCACGTCTCCACTATGTACTAGTCCTTAGTTTTTATTAGAATCATGAACAAAATCAAAGCTCTAGAGTTAGCCTCTCCACTAAACCGGATTTATTCATTCATTCAAACATGACCAACCTTGGTCTTTCATTTCAAATTTCATTTCATTTCTTTCCATTTGCCGGGGGAGACTTAGCTACTCTTTTGTTTCAATTCCAATTCACAATTTCCAAAATTGAGCATTTCCAACTCATAAGTTCATTTTCATAATCATGACAGATTTTCTTTTTCAATAGCATGATTCCTAATTTATTCATGAGTCCATAGCCACACATGGAATTCAATTATTCCTTATGTGTTTCATCAATATCGTTTAAAAATCACAACACTGTTTATATTCACATTTCATATTTTTCACACTATTCTCAAATGAGAATAATTCACATCTCATCACATAATATACTTTCTATCTTTATTTCACTTCTTTTCTAACATTTTATTCCAAGTCCTTTTGGCAAAGTGCAACTTTCATATCACACAAGTGTATAACCATAGTTCTAAATTATACATTTGTTTTCAAAATATACTCCACTTAATGCAAATAATCCTCAAATTATTTTTCACAAGTCCCACATAATTTTAGAATAATAACCATATTTTTTTCATAATTTTTAATCATAAAAAATCCTCAAAAAAATGTTTTCCCCCCAAACTAAATACTGGCCGAGCCCAGTATTCGAACCCACGACCACAGGGAAAACCACCGAAAGCACAGATCACTAGGCCGAACGCTATATGCGTTAGAAGGAGAGGCTTAGAGCATCTAATGCTCTCGGCCGCTGCTGTTTTTATTTTTTTTTTAAAAGTATGAACAAAAGTATGGTGCCAAGGGGATTCGAACCAGCAACCTGAGACCCGAAACCTACTGTAGCGAATAGAGTCATCTCAACCACTTGAGGTATGCGCTCGGGTTGTCAAGAGTGCAACTCGAAGTTTATTTAAAACAATTCTCTCTGTTTATTGAAACATTTCGATATTCAACAAGCTCTCGTTTCATTTTGCTTTTATAAAATTTCCATATTGACTAATGCCATCATAAATTATACTCCGGTATATAGGAAATAATTTTTTCAACAATAAAAACATCTTTTTCATACGATAGACTATCACTACCACATTTCTTCTTTTTCGACATTTCTTAACAATTAACGTCACTAATCTCTTTATTAGCAATCTTCATATTAATTCTCTATTTTTAATCATTTCCCAAACATACAATCTATATCTTAATTCATTCATTCCAACATTATCACAAAGATCCATTTAAACACATAAAGTAGCATTGTCAATCTACTAACTTTTGTATTTAATTCTTGATGTAGATAATGAGATTTTCTTCAAGCAATCCATGGCCATAATCAATTTTCACAAAAATTTAAATCTTACTAATAGATTCACATACAATTGCACATCCACATTTCAATCAATCAATAGGTCATTTTTTCCAATTAAATGTGTACTCTTATTTAATCTTTTTCATGCATTAATCATTGAAATTCACATCTAGCATGCTTCCTAATTAGAAATACGGAAAATTTACCCACCTTATTTGGAGAGAAATACAACTAGCAACACCTCCTAAACAAATGTCCTTGCAAAAGAGCGATCCTCCTCCTAGATGCGCGCATCCGAGCCTTCCACAATGCCAAAACCGAGAGCCTCCCCTTGTGATGCCGGCCTTCCTTCTTCTTGATGCAAACACAATTTTTCCCACACACAAACTCAATCTTTTACTCACTAAAAAAACTACTAGATAATGTATTTTGCACTATAGGTTTGGAGGAAATAATTAGCACAAGAATAACTAGGCTAGGGGGGGTATTTATACTAAAAAATTAGGGAAATGGATGGCTAGGATTAACTTAGGAGTTAGAAGCAAATGGCTAAGATTCAATGAGGAGTTACACTAACCACCCATGATCAAGTAACCACCACCACCATGACTCCACTTGAAATTTTCAATTCTCTCCAAAAAGATCAAAACCGGCCTACCTTTTGTACATTTGCACATGTACGTGTAGTGCACGTGCATGCAACTTGGTCTCCATTTAAAAATTTGTACATTAAATTTTTCATAAAAATAATCTTTAAAATGTATTCTACATTACAAGTTGTATTTAAAAATAAAATAGCTCATGGGCTTTAGTTTTTGGGCCAAAATAATAATTATAAAAATAATAAATTGAATTAAATTTGGGCTTTAAGAAGGAAAGGCTTTTGTCTCTTTGAAAAGGGCTTTATATAAAAATAATTAAAAGCACATATTTAAATATATATACTCAGCATAATGAAAATAATTACCAAAAGTATTGCACGTGCACACTACGTGCAAAATAAAATAGTTTTTCATTAAATGAAAAATCGGGGCATTACATTTTCTTCTCTGGGGATCCGCTGAATTAGCACCTCTTCGAATGAAACCATGAGATTTTGGACCTTGGCTAGGTACTTAGCCATTCGGTCATCTCGCGCCTCGTACTCTCCTAAGACTTGATTCACAACCAGCTGCGAGTCGCTAAATATCTAGAGCCGTTGTGTCCCTGCCTTGCGAGCCATACCGAGGCCTGCTATAAGGGCTTCATACTCCGCTTCATTGTTGGAGGCCTTGAAGTTGATGCGAAGGGAGTATTGGAGGACGAAGTCATCTAGACCTGCCAGAATGACCCCGGCCCGCTCCCCTCGGTGCAAGAGGACCCGTCTACATATACTATCCAGATAGGAGGCCCTTTTGCTGCTTGACTGACCTCTGGGATGGTGCTCTTAACAATAAATTCAACTAAGGCTTGAGCCTTGATTGCAGTCTGAGCCTGGTATGATATGTCATCTGGCTCAGCTCGATCGACGACTTCATCAGCCGGCCCGAGGTCTCGGATTTGTGCAGAATTTGTTTAAGCGGCTGGTCGGTAAGCACAGCCACCGAGTGGGACTGAAAATAAGGGTGAAGCTTCCTAGCTGCCATAACCAAGGCGTACGCTATCTTCTCTAATCTTAGGTACCGGAGCTCGGCATCCCGAAGTACCTTACTCACGTAATAGATGGGCTTCTGAGGCTTGTCTTCTTCCCTCACTAGGACAGCACTGAGGATTTGCTCGGAGGCAGCTAAGTAGAGGAGAGTGTTTCCCCGGGGATAGGCTTGCTGAGGAGAGGGGGAGTTAACCAGGTAGGCCTTTAGCTGATCGAAAGATTCTTGTTGCTGTTGACCCTACTCGAAGCCCTTAGCCCCCCTGATGGCTTTAAAGAAAGGAAGACACTTCTCTCCTGACTTGGACAGGAAGTGCCCTATGGCTGCGAGGCGCCCCGTGAGCTTCTGAACCTCTTTCACACTTTTGGAAGGAGCCATGTCCAGTATGGCTTTGATCTTCTCAGGGTTGGCTTCGATTCCTCTTTGGCTAACCATGAAGCCCAGGAATTTCCCCGAGGAGACCCCGAACGCACACTTGTTCGGGTTGAGCCTCATATCATGCTTTCTTAATACATCGAATGCTTCCTGTAGATCGGCAACATGGTCGGCCCCTTGGATGCTCTTGACTAGCATATCATCAACATACACTTCCATGTTTCGGCCAATTTGGTTCTGAAAGACTTTGTTGACAAGGCGTTGGTAGGTCGCACCTACATTCTTCAACCCAAAGGGCATTACCCTGTAGCAGTAGAGCCCCTGATCGGTGACAAAGGATGTCTTCGAGATATCCGGGGGAAACATTCGGATTTGGTTATACCCGGAGAAGGCATCCATGAAGCTGAGCAGCTCATAGCCCAAAGTGGCGTCAATCAAGGTGTCGATGCTTGGGAGAGGGAATGGATCTTTAAGACATGCTTTGTTCAGGTCCGTGAAGTCGATGTAAATTCTCTAACTCCCGTTGGCCTTCTTAACCATAACAACATTGGAGAGCCATTCGGGGTAGTTGACCTCTTGTATGAACCGGGCCTTAAGGAGTTTGTCCACTTCTTCCTTTATAGCTTGCTGGCGCTCAGGGGCAAATTTGCGCCTCTTCTGCTAAATCGGTTTGGACCCCAGAGCAACACTGAGATGGTGGACGAGGAGCTCCTCGGAGATTCCTGGCATGTCGGCAGCTGACCATGCGAAGAGGTCATGGTTCTTTCTAATGCATTGGACTATGTCGGAACATAGGACAGATGGGAGGCTCTTGCTGATAAAAAACTTGCGGTTCGGATCCCGTTCGGAAAAGAGCACTTCCTCCAGCTCATCCACCGGTTCGGACATAGGTTGGGCGTTCCCTTGGGGAATCTCAAGAGTCTCGAGGGAGAGAACGGGACCCCCGGTGGAGGTCATGTAACACTTGCGGGCCATCTCTTGACTACCTCTTTCTTTCCCTACTCCTACCCTGGTGGGGAACTTCATCTTGAGGTGGTAAGCCGACGGGACGGCCTCTAGAGCAGCTAGGCCAGGTCGGCCGTGAATCAAATTATAAGCAGCTGGGACATCGACGACCATGAAGTCCATCGGCTCCGTATGGGTAGTAGGAGTTTTGCCAGCGGTTACGTCGAGGGTGATTACACCTTCGATAGTTACTGGCACTCCCGTGAACCCATGGAGCGTGTAGCCGGTGGGCTTGAGCCTGTCGCTCGATAGCTTGAGTCCTCAGAAAGCCGCGAGGAAGAGAATGTTAACGGAGCTGCCATTGTCGACCAGAATCCTTTCCACTTTGAAGTTTGCCATATGGAGGTTGATGACAAGTGCGTCACAATGGGGGGTTTGGACACCCTCGAGGTCTTAATCTGAAAAAGTGACTGGTACTCCGAGGCCTTTGGGAGGGGGCATGCCATGTACTGAGTTGATTTCCCTGATGAAAGCCTTTCGAGAGGAGTTGGAGGTGCCTCCCATGGGGCCTCCATGAATGAGATGCAGAATGCACTCCTCTTCAAACTCGGGAGTCTCATCGCGCCTTTTGGGATGCTTATTAGCCCCCGTGGGGAGGAGGTGGAGGATCAACTCGGTCCTTTCACAAGAATTTAGACAACTGCCCCCTCTGAATGAGGGCCTCGATTTCATTCTTCAGGACCCGACAATCATTGGTGTCGTGGCCGTGGTCCCGGTGATATCGGCACCACTTCTCTTTATTCCTCTTCTTACCAGGGGTATTCATTTTCGGGGCAGGAGGTAGAACCCCTTCCTTCTCAACCTCCATGAGAATAGTGGAAATATTGGCGTTAAGAGAGGTAAACTTCTCGAATCTGGGAGGTGGGCGGCGCTGGCCCCCTTTGTCCTTCTAGAGCTTCTTAGCTCCCTCTTCTTCAGCTGCCTTTCTCTTGTTTCTGGAGGAAGACCCCTCAAAGGTGGGGCTATGCTCACCTTCCTCAGCCCAAATATACTTCTCGCTCCTGAGAAGGAGGTCGGAGAAGTTTTGCGGGGGCTTCTTGGCTAGGGAGGACCGAAGGCTGGAGTTAAGGACATTTAACTGGAAAGCTGCTGCAGCGATCGACCGGTCGAGGGAAGCAATGGGCCTAGCTTCCGCGGTGAATCACTTCACATAATCTCTGAGCTTCTCACCCTTCTTCTGACTGAGGTAGAGTAGCGAGATGCTGGTCTTCATTGTGCGGCGGCTACTCACGAAGTGGGTGACGAAGAGGGTTTCAAATTGTTCAAAGGAGAATATGGAGGATGGGGCGAGGCGAGAGTACCATTCCCGAGCCGGACCCTTGAGAGTAGCTGGGAAGGTTTTGCACAGTAGGGCATCGGAAGCTTGGTGGATCAACATAAGGGTCTTGAAGCTCTCGATATGGTCCACGGGGTTTGACTCCCCGGAGTAGGTCTCGAACTACGGGGGCTTGAAGCCTATTGGAACCGGTGCCTCCATGATTGTTCGAGAGAAGGGAGGTCGTCTGGGATGAAGGGTCCTTCCTCTCAGTTCTTCTTCCCTGTCTAGTTGGCTGAGGCACCTCTCCATCTCGTGGAGACGACGATAGACTGCGTTATCCCTTCGATGGTAGCCAAACGAGTCTCTGGACTCGTCTTTGTAAGAATGGGAGCGCGGAGTTCGGCGATGGTAGCAGGGGAATGGTGAGGACTACGATGGCGGTTACTCGAAGCTTGAGGAGGGGTTAGGGACCGATGGCGAGGACTTTGGACCGGAGGAGGAGTGGGGACCCTCCGGATATTGTTGTTGTTCGGCCGGAGGTTGAGGGCTTGCAAGACAGTTGCTTGGAATTGCTGGAATTCGGCACAGGTGATGGGTGCAAGATCATCCCTCGGGGGTTGCTGACCAACGGGAGAGTGAGGCCTTCTCTATGGTGCTCAGGGAAATCTCTCCGTCTTCTGTGAGGTGGGAACCTCCGATTGTCCCGGCGACGAGGAGATCGCTCATTTAGACGTTCTTGGCGGGAGGCTCCCTCACAGGCCCTCCTTTCATCCAAACGGTGGCGAAGGTTCTCTTCTTTCTGCCGATTGATAATGATATTGCAGAGGTCTTCGGATGCTCGGGGGTTGTGAGATGCCATCGAATAGGTAGAGGGGTTGTGCACGGAGACGTGGTCATGATGAAGGGGTTTTTTTGAGGATTGGGACGGGAGGTCCCTGCACCGACATTTTGGGGCCCGAGCGGAGCCCTGTAGGATTGAAGGTTCTGAAGAGGAGGTTGATCTTGCTGCGGGGGCTAATCAGGCTATAGTGGGAGTTGCCCCTGCAGCTGGACGGTTTGGAGGGGGATCTCCTGTTGCGGTTGAGGAGGAGTGGGTCCACGGTTGGACCCTTTGGATCTTAGCTTTCGGGGAGGCATGGCTGGAGATGATCTTAACCTAGGGAAGAGGAAGGAGTGCTATTCGTGGTTTTCCACAGACGACGGCAATCTGTTACCGCTAAATCTGGTGTGGGGGCAAACAGATAGAATTTGTGAATTCTTAGGAAAACCGAATAGCAAACCTGGAACCTTTCCACCGGAGTTTGACCGTTGACTCCTGCCGTTCACCTGCAAAAAGTGCGATACACCGGGGCTGATCCCGGCGACGCACCCTCCAACGCTCAACTCAGTAATCAGAAAAGATTTTGAATGAGCGTTAACTGGCAAAAGATTGATTACCTCTTAATGGTGGTGGATGGGGGGTATTTATAGCCGCTTTTGGGATCAGTTTAGGAATGAAATCCCTAATTCTCCGTGAAAGGATAGAGTGAATCAGGGCCGTTGATTAAATAGAATCAGAAACCCTAATTCTATCTAGGTAAGCCGGGTTCCTTGCGGGTTTGGACCCGCACCCAGTCAAGGTGGATCCGTTCGTGGGTTATTGGGCCTTTGTAGAAAAGACCCAGTACCCATCTCAGACCCGTTTATAGGTGAAATTACCATTTTATTCCCAAGCTTTAAGATTCGTGCTCGATCTGGACGATTCCGATTTAACCCCTTTTTTAGCTATATCACATATATTCTTTAAAATCCTCATCTTTCAAAATCTTTTGAAAACCCCTTCAACTGCGAAATAAACATTTGGATAAAAATCCACTTATCAAATTATCCTTTTTTTTCCCCTTAAAGTGAAAAAGGGGGGAAAAAAGGACAATTTGATAAGTGGATTTTTATTCTTTATCTAAAAAAGGACAATTTGATAATTGTGTAATGAACATTTTGGATAAAAATCCACTTATCAAATTGTCTTTTTTTTTTCCATATAAGATATATAACTCCTATTATTGTTGGATAAAAATTCACTTACAAAATAATCTTTCGCTAGAAAAATGCAAATTTATTTTTTAAAATTTTTGTTGTTGTTGAGGGATACTTTAATTTGTTAATCGCTATATTTTAAAAGTATAAAGAATAAAAATAAGATACATCAATTTTTCAATTCTATGAAGTTATAGTGGAGTTTTTTTAAATTATTATTATTATTATTATTTTTTAAGAATAAGGCCGTAGCCCTACATACATTTTACCCCAAATATATATTAATTGAGATTTTTAGTCCAAGTGAAATTTGAACTTTTGACATCGTATTCACCAGTGAAGATGCTTATAAATGAACCATACTGACACTTGCAGTTACAGTGGTTGATGTGTAATGTAAGTGTTGAAAAACGTAGTGTAATATATGTAACACTTCGTCTTGATATTTTTCTATTATATTTTAAGTGTTAAAAATGGTAGTGTAATATATGTAACACTTCTGGCTTGATATTTTTCTACTATATTTTAACCCTACATGCTAAATTTTTTGGGTCCCCCATTGACCAAGAGGTCATATATTCTCCTACGACCAGAAAAAATTAATTGGTATGATTCGCGAAGGGAATCCACGAGCAAAAACTGCAAGAAAGTAGATGAACGACTCTGTGTACTTGTGGAGACAAATACCAGAACTACTTTAAGCCAATAATCGCATCATCGCTGTGATCAATTAGCACTTAGACAATTTGACATTTTCACTACAAAACTTACACTGTTGGAGCCTTGTGAGTATGAATGAGTGTATAATTTCAAGTTAGATTTCAGTTCTAGTGAAGTGCAATATCTGATAACACTTGTGTTAGGTTTTAATCCATAATCATTTCATGAGCAAATAGGAATGGGTTTGGATTCAGGTCAAGACCGCTCAGTACAAGAGTAAATTGTTAGAGAACATCTAGGTCTATAGAGGTTTAGCAGAAAGGTCAAATTCAACTAACGGTAAAATGTTCTTGTTGCTCTTTTTTTTTTTTAGGGTGTGGAAGCAATCAGATGATTTTTTTAGGAGAAAACTTACAATCTGGACCGTCGATCAAATATAAATTGTAAAACCTGAAGTCTCATTGATCTGAATCTGAACCGTTGATAGCGTCTAGATTTAGATTGGACGACCGAGATGTCACCGGTAAAACTGCACAAAGTCTGAACACCGTGGTTGGCTTCGACAAAAGACCTTCCGACGCTCAAGTCAGTAACTTAGAAAAAAAGATGAGTTTTGGTGGCATAAGACAAACTTAGGCGGCGAGCGAGATGAAGAGTTTCGCCGGGCTCTAGGAGAAAGCCGTTCGGTAGGTGAGTTTGGGGACCACCGCTAGACGAGTTGAGCTCTGAACTCGTTGTTGGTGAAGAAGGTTGCTCGGGAGGTAAGCGAGATAAAGAGCATCGCTGGGCTCTAGGAGAGAACCATTTGATAGGTGAGTTTAGTGAGTAATTCTAGGGGTGAGTTGAGGTCCGAACTCACTGTAGTAGAAGAGAGCCGCTCGGACGGCGAGCGGAACACCACACTCATTATATGGGAATAATGAGTTATTGGAGGTTCTTAAGTAAGGAATGGAGCGCCAAACTCATTATATGGAGCAATGAGTTGTTGGGGGAGCTCGGAAGAAGAGTTCAGAACCGGACTCATTACCTTGAGTTGTTGAGTTGTAAAGTCCTTGTGTTAGAGTTTCTATGGCGAGTCTAATAGAGGATTAAATCTCTTGTGCTCTTGTTGTGGCTAGTTATGGGAGTGTTCGAATGGCGATGCGTGCACTGCACACTTACTCGGCGGCAAATTTTTAAGGCCACTCTATGGACCAAGAGTATGGACTCCGAACAGGTTGGCGATGAGTTTAAGGAGCAATCGAATGGCGAGGCGTGCTCCACATACTCGCTCCGGGGCAAGTGTCTAGAGCGACTCTACGAACTATGAGTGAACTCCGCACTTGTCCGAGGTTGTTTTGGGAGCACTTGAATGGCGAGCCGTGCAACACACTTACTTTGGGCAAGTGGCTAGTGCGGTCTTGAACCATGAATGGACTCCGAATAAGGTGACGACGAATTTTGGGAGCACTCAAATTCGGAGTCGTGCCCCGCACACTTCCTCGGGGGTAAGTGGCTAGACTGATCCTATGAATTATGAATGGAATCCGTACTTTTCCATGGTTATTTTGGGAGTACTCGAATGGCGAGTCGTGCCCCGCATACTTCTCGGGTGCAAGTGGCTAGAGAGGCTCTAGAAACAGGAATGGACTCCGCACTTGTCCAGGGTTATTTTGGGAGCACTCGATTGGAGAATCGTGCCCCGCACACTTGCTCGGCTGCAAATAGTGAGAGTGACTGTAACTGCCGTTTTAGTTCTTTTTCTTTTCACCTCCATTGTAATCTTTATTTGTAATTTGAATAAGATACTCTGTATTTTTCCTAGATCATCTCAATTAAATTTTGTTCAAGAGCTATTCTTTTCTTCTTGTTGGGCTATCTATCTTGTGAATTTTATTTGTTGAATTGTGATTATTTTATTTGATCTATATTGTCTTCAAACCCATCTCTTATTGAACCCAAAATCCAATTGCATTTAATTCTAGACCCAAACCCATCATTATTGGATCCCAGCCTAATAACCAAACCATCTAATTGCATTCTATATATACTACCCTAATACAAACACTAAAAACACAACCCTAATCACCAAACACAGCCGTCTCTCTCTCCCCCCTTAATTTTCTCTCTCCCCGACCATCTACCTCCTCATCTTCCCGCCTAAACCCTTGAGCACCCATCTGCTCCACCCTCCGGCGACCACCCAGCGTCGCCCTCTCCTTGACTGCACCTACCACCACCCGAGCACACCCCTTCGCTGCTCCTTTTCCCTCCCGACTGCAGCAACAGAGACCCAGACCCCCCTTGTTGCCGACCAACCACCGAAGGCCACTGTCGCCACCCCTATGTCGTCAACCTCCAGTCCCTTCAGCCGTCAGTTGCCGCCATCGACAACAGCCTTGCTGTGGTTGCTGTCACTCTTACTATTGACGTTGTTGTGCTCTTGCTGTTGTGGTCTCTTGTGCATGTAGTATGCACATATTTCTTTGTGGGTTCATGTTCGTTGCTACGGGATTCTCATCCCGTTATTCTCTGGTATTCGAACTAATCGTCAATAAGGCAAGTCATTTTCCTCTTGAATTGAATATTGTATCAAACTCAAGTTTTTATTGAAATTTCGGAAGTAGATCCTAATTATTCAACATATCGTATACAATTGTTCATCTTTCGTTGAGTATATTGAGAGTTTACACAAGCTAACCTAAATATCCTCGACTTCGTGCCATTGTTGACTCTAAAAATAGAATCTTTCATGCATTCATGTAGTATTGATAATAGGGGTTATTCATACAAACACCCCACAAATAAACTATCGCAGAATTGATTGCTAGGTTGTGTGCTTGAATGACCGATCGAGATTTTGTTGTTGTTAAACTAGTGTATGTGTGTATTCGTAATTATGTTATCATGCTATTGTACATACCATACTGATTATAAGATTTATTGACTAATTGAATTGGAACCCATCATGTTAGATCGCTTTATTTCATGAAATATATTGAAAATCTGAATGTTTACTGTCTGTCTGGAATCTGCGAGACATTTTTGACCCAGTATTTGACATCCAAATTAATAACTTTCTGAACAAGAATTGTAAATCTGTGTTTCTAGTTTTCAGAACATCTAAAATATTTGAATTCCGAGTTGTATTGCAAAAGTTATGATGATTTTACTACTGCTGTGTTTTATTTCCAGAATTTTAGATTCATGGATGTCTTCATGTTTAAACTATTAAAAAAGCTAAATTAATGTTAGAATAATACTCTGATAATTTCCAGAATGATAAGTAACATGATTAGGAGTCTAATGAATATTTTTGATGATTTTATAATTGAGTTTTTACTAATTCTAAAGATACAACAACTTGATGTCGATTTTTAGTCAGAATATGTAATCTGTAAAGAATGATGTATTTAACCTAGCTACTGTTGTCAGATCTTGTATTTTAAATATGCATTGGAATCGTTGGGAAGTCTAGTTTCCAGAACTTCTGACAGATTCAGTTTTTGATTTCTGTAGCAGCGGAAAAACTAATTTTTGTACAGTGACCTCTTGCTATCCAGAATTGTGTTTTTAAGAATTCCTTAATATAATTATACATATATCATTGTAGTGCATGAATTGAAGTGTATATATTGTATTGAATGATCCTAATATACTATTGTCATCATTCTATTTGTCTCATCTAAAGTTATCATCCTATGTTCTTCTATTATTACTATCGTTCATCTAATGTCTCTAAATTGCATAATGTATTAATTGCATCGATAAAATGTTTAACAATCTGGGGTTTAAGGGATTGACTTGAGTAGTAAACAATATAAAGACTGTATCAGCCAGTGTTTCATCAATTGATTGTTGGAGCGCTGACTACGGCATCCCAGTCTTTCGTGTATCGTTTCAGTGTATCATTTTAGTGTATCATGTAACAAAGTTGCTATCGTTTCAGTGTTATCGTACCAACACATGATCTATAGAATTTACCATTAGAGTCTAAACAACATCGATTGTATGCATCAAACCTGTGCTATGGGACGCAGTAGTACGTGTATTAGTTAGGCTAAAAATTAATAGACTTAAGAATTAACACAACATCGATACTGCATATTGAACATCATCATTACTATTGATATCGAACATTGTCTCAGTGATACTGACATCGACCATTGAACATTGACATAAAAAAATGAATCATCATTTATACCATTTACATTTTCTATCATTGATATTGATTATTGCTATCGTCCATTATTATTGATTTCTATTGACCCAATGAATTCATTATTAGATCGTTATTGCCATTATTTCTTTATTTTCTCTACTTGCTGTCCATGACTTGCTCTAAGGACAATTTTTTCCCTCTTTTTAGATGAAGTGATCACAGGTGATCAAGAAGAATTACCTGCAGGAATTGGAGAACAAGCTTTCTAAAGATTTAATGCTTTCTAGTTAATTGTTATTTCATTGGACTTATTGTATTAAAACTTATTATCATTGTGTTTTGATTTATTATTGTGTTGGGCTTATCACCCGGATATTATTATTTGTTCCCAGATGTTGGATTATCGTATTTGGTTATTTTATATTGTCTTATTCCAAGTATTATTGTTCATGTGGTTATTTTTATTGCCTACACAATTATTTTGTATTATTTATATTGCTGAGTTGAATGGGTAAACAACTTATGGATAACGTAAGTCATTCGCTGGGCTAATGTCACGTGTTTGTGTTCTGTATTTTTGGGAAGCAGCGCATGACAAGGTTTTTAGTGGTATCAGAACCTGGGTTTGGATGATATATCAGTCAAACATGACTAAATAGAGGTTTGTCTTTGACTGATATATTAGTCAGATTTGGGTTTTACCGGTTTGACTCAATAGTATGTGCAATGCAGGAATCACATGGGTAATTTACAACCAACTTATAATCTGGATGTTAATCATTTGATTTTTATTGCAGACCATGGTTAGAAAGGGTGCTTCATCTTCCCGAGCTGGGAATTATCTATCAGATGAGCCGACTGTTACACAGATGATGCAGCAGATGATGCAGATGCAGTGTGAGCACAATAAACTGATGAGGGTGGCTTTTGAAGCTACCAATAGGGAACCCACTATACCGACACTCGGGTTGCTATCACCGAGACCTGGTAATGTGGCAGATTTCATAAGGCGCCATCCAGATAAATTCTCGGGCACTGGGGGTCTGCTTGAAGCCGAGCATTGGCTTATTCGGACTAAGCAGCTGTTGACCGCAGCACGGATCTTGGATGTCGACCGTATGGATGTAGTGAGCAGCCAGCTTGTTGATCTTGCCCACATCTGGTGGCAAGCAGAGGTTGAACGATTGGGGCAACCCATCCCCTGGGCCATCTTCACTGAAAGCTTCTCCACGAAGTTCTTTCCTAATGCCACCAAGAATGAAATGGAACAACGGTTTGTCTCGCGAACTCAGATTTGTCAGATAGTGTTTATTCATGCTTTTTTGTTGTTATTTCATAAAGTACCGACGTTAAACTTAATACTGACTTGAATCAGGGAAGTCAGACAGTGGGCGAGTACGCTGTGGAATTTACCCGACCGAGCCATTTTACTACTTCTATGGTGGCGAATGATGAAGATAGAGGCCTTCATTTCTTGTTAGGCTTGGATATTAAGATTCAAGACCGCCTGCTGTCCTGTGACTTCGATCTTATGCTGATATCTTGGATGCTGCTAGAATTCAGGAGCAGACTATTACGAGAAAGCGTTCCATTCTGCAGTCTGTTCCGAACCCAGTTGCTGCCAGGCCTTCTGGAGGGCTTATTAGGAGGCCAGTTCTGACCCTTCTTGACAGGGTATCGCCATACCCACCTGCTGTTCAGAGGCCACACTTGGTATGTTTGTACTGACATAAGACTGGGCACTTGCACCGAGACTGCTGGATAGCAAATCGCCAGTGTATTCTATGTGGAGGCAATGACCACATAGTTCGTGATTGCCCTAAGTTCCGGCCCGCTTGCACCAGTTGGAGGTTCTTGTCCGCAGGAAGCACTTTCTCGTGGTCAGGGCGGACCACCACTCTCACCTCAGAGGTAGATTTTTTATCAGAGGAGAGCCACTCCTAGGGGAAATCTTTCTGGAGGTCGTGGTCAAGCCTACAACCTGACTGCACAGGATGCTGAGACTGCTTTGGGCATTGTTGCAGGTATATCCTTAGTTGTGTTTATTTTGGAAATTTTTTTCTTGCTATCTTGTTATTCTATTCTGTTGCTTTGTCATGTTGTCCTCCCATTCATGTCTGTTTCCTGCATTTTGCTTTTCACATATTATGTTCTCATCTTTGACTTCTTGCTAAGCATTATCCTTGTTCACTCCTTTTCTGCTCATGTTCTTTTTGACTCCGTGCTACTCATTCCATTGTTTCTTCTCGCTTTGTCGACTTGCACAATTTGGTGTGTAGTGAGATGTCAGTTGCTTGAAACATCAGTACAGGTGGAGGTGTTGTCGTGTGTTCTCAGATCTGTGAGTAGAGTCCTTTGATTATTGGTGGTGTTGATTTTGTAGCCGATCTGATTATCATCAACAATTCTGGTTTCAATGTTATCTTGGGGATGGATTGGCTTGGTGTTACTCATGCTGTAATTGACTTCCGTGTGAAGAAGGTAGTGTTCTGAATGCCGGGACGTCAGGAATTTTGAAACACCACTTGGTTGTGTGGAGAAGTTGGCAAGTCAAGAAGCTGGAGTGATGGAAGAGGTGTGTGCTGATGGGGTTGTTGCACAATTGGTTGTGCGAGACTTTCTGGATGTTTTACCTGAAAAGTTGTCGGGATTATCGCCAGATCGTGAAGTGGTCTTTAGTATTGATGTTCAACCGGATACAACTCTGATCTCTAAGAGTCCCTATAGAATGGCTCCTGTTGAGTTGGCCGAGTTGAAGGAGCAGATTCAGGAGTTGCTGGATAGATTTTTTATCTGGCCGAGTGTCTCACCTTGGGGAGCTCCGATATTGTTTGTCAATAAGAAGGATTGTAGTCGCATGTTGTGTATTGACTACCGTGAGCTGAATAATGTCACAGTGAAGAACCCGTATCCATTGCCAAGGATTGATGACCTATTTGATCAACTGGGAGGTACTTCTGTATTTTCAAAGCTGGATCTTCATTCTGGTTACCATCAAGTTAAGGTGAAAGCCGAGGATGTGCAGAAAACTGCCTTTTGTACGAGATATGGGCACTATGAGTTCTTGGTGATGCCTTTCGGAGTTACTAATGCTTCAGCTGTGTTCATGAGCTTGATGAATCGGGTTTTCTCTCCCTTCCTGGACAAGTTTGTTGTGGTGTTCATTGACGATATCCTCGTCTATTCTCCGAATCGTGATGAGCATGCTGAGCACTTGAAGGTTGTTTTGCAAACATTGAGGGAGAATCAGCGGTATAGGAAGCTTAGCAAGTGTGAGTTTTGGCTGGACCGTGTGGCATTCTTGGGCCATATCATTTCTGGTGATGGAGTTTCTGTCGATCCGTCCAAGATCTATGCAATTAAGGATTGGCCTACGCCAAAATCAGTACTAGAAGTTCGGAGTTTCCTTGGTCTAGTGGGGTACTACAAGTAGTTTGTTCAGGATTTTACTAAGATTTTCGGGCCGTTGACCAAGTTGACCGAGAAGAATCAGAAGTTTGTATGGGATGAGTCCTGTGATGAAGCCTTCACTGAACTGAAGAATCGGTTGACATCAGCACCTGTGTTAACCATACCAGATGGATCAGGAGGTTTCGTAATTCACTGTGATGCTTCGGGAAGAGGTTTGGGTGCTATTTTGATGCAACGAGGCAAGATTGTCGCATATGCATCTAGACAATTGAGGCCGCATGAGAAGAATTACCCTACACATGATTTGGAGTTTGTAGCTGTGATTTTTTCCTTGAAGCTTTGGAGGCATTACTTACTTGGAGACTGAGTGGAGATTATCACTGACCACAAAAGTCTCAAGTTCGTGTTCACTCAGAAGGAGCTGAATATGAGGCAGAGACGATGGTTGGAATTGATGGCAGACTAATATCAATTTACAGTATCATCCTGGTAAGATTAATTTGGTGGCTGATGCTTTGAGCAGAAGATCGGTTGCCATGGTTCTAACTGAGCAGGATGAGCTTGTGGAAGACATGAGGAGGTTAGATTACGATGGGGTTTTGCCTGGTTCCGATCAGAGTTGTATGGTGCTTCAGTTACAGTCGTCTTTTGTGGAACAGATTAAGGAGTCACAGTCTGGTGATGAGTAGTTGCAGAAATTTTGAGCTGAAGTCGAAGTAGGTTCAAGGACTGATATAGTTATTCATGAGGATGGATCTCTCCGCTTTGGGACCCATCTCTATGTTCTGAAGGGGGAAGTCAGGTAGAAGCTACTCGAGGAAGCCCATCGCTCACCCTATTCTATTAATCCCGGTGGTACGAAGATGTATCGGGATCTGAAGTTGCATTTCTGGTGGCATGGTATGAAGAGAGCCGTAGCGAGATTTGTTTCGCAGTGTCTGATCTGTCACAAAGTGAAATGTCACGCTCCGCTTCCCAAAATACAGGAATACGAGCCCGTGACGTAGGCCCGGCGAATGATTTTAATATCATTCATAAGCTGTACCAGTTCTCAACTCAACAATACTCAGAAATTTAAATCACAACCACGTAGTTATAATAACATCACAGAACAATAATTGAATTCAAGAATTTAAATATTCCAACATAATAATGTTACTGAGAAACGAGTAGCAATTACGGGTCAAAAGCCCGGGATACAATCCTGAATAAATAAAGGAATTACAATTATTGAAAGAGAACATGAAAGGGAAAAATGTATTATCAACAGTTGCTCCAATCTAAAAGAATTGCGCGCCAACTTCTTCTGGGAGATCCTCAGGTTCACCTGTGGCTGGGTTAACTAAAGAAGGAAAAATAAATGTCCTTAGAGCAAGTACGGACAGTAAGTAGTGAAAAACAGAGAGTAAGGGAAATAAGGTACGTGTAGGAAACATGAATCAAGATCAAATTTTGCAAGGGAAATAATGGCACTAATAAACAACGGTCTTAATAAAGTATATATGTCAATTTATGTTCATTAGAGTGTCATTTTTCCTATCTAGTGCACGTACTACTGCATCCCATACTACAGGTTCGGTGCACGCAAAACAGTGTACGTTTGAGACATAGTGGTGGGGTCTACAGAGTGTGTACTCGGTTTCAATAACAATCATTTACCATTGCAATCAATCAATTTCCAATTATTTAATCAATCATTCACAATCATTACTTCTCTTTCCATTTCAATACGATATCAATATAGGCCTTACCGAGTACATTTTCTGAGATTTCCCACTACTAGGCCAACCCTTATAAACCCCGGCTTGTTTAGTATTTTATTATTAAATCATTCATGCTCATTCAAGTGTATATAAGGATGTCAAGGGGACGATATGATGCAACAATATGATACATTACACAATAATAAGCAAGAAGTAATAAATCTGCAGTGGCTGACACAGTTACACTAAAATAGGCATAACTCCTAGACTACAACTCCAAATTCGAACTTCCAGTATGCTACGGACATCTAGACAGACAGGGCTACAAGTTATATTCAGGAGCTTTCTCCTAATTCGGACTGTATTTAGGTCAAATGTACTGTTCTTTACGGTTCAGCTCTTCTGGCAGCAACTAGATGTCAATTCCTAAGGAGTGGAAACAAGGTCTAAATGTATTATAAAAATCTATAAAAATTTGGGGTGAACCCTCAGCATGTGTGCAAGGTTCCTAGTAAATTTTGGAGCATTCTAATACTATTTGCATGGTATTACATTACCAATTATGTCAATGGCATAATAATTTAGCAGTAAAAGAAAAAGTAGACTAATAGGGACAAGGGATGATAACTCACAGCTCGGGACTCCAATTTGGGATCCGTTACTTGGGTTAGAAATTAGACTCAATAGGCTAAAATTCTCTTTTATATCCTGTGTGCAAATTCTCAATTTAACAGGGTCGAAACCTCTGTACTAAATAGTACAATCAGCAAGAAATTATAAAAGGTCATCACACATATGTTCATTAAAGTGGCAATTAATGTGCTACTACAAATTATGGAACACATTACAATGTCATATAATGATTAGAATGCTCTTTTCTAGGTACAATCCAATTTATGAAGTCATTAACCCAATCACGATTGTCTCATTCAATCAATGTATACAATTACCATTCATTTCCTTTGTACACAATTCTATTCATTTTATTCATATCGATTATATCTATACGGGCTTAGGTTTGAGTCAATGGACAATTATAGGAGGTCAAGAGTATGTCGGGTTAGCTCGTGTAAACCCTCGATACTCCTAACGAGAAGGGACACAAGGCAATTTAAGATAATTAAAATAGAACTACTTGCATGAGGTCAATTAATTTGAACTAGAATAAAAAGATTAGTTCAATGGACTTGCCTTTTTGTAGTAGTCGATTCGAATAATTTAAGAATAACGGAATCAGTATCCCGGGGAACAATCCCAAGAGGCACGTGCAAAGTACGTACGTAGAAACTCCAAAAGCAAGCAACAAAGAGCTATTCCCCACATTGGATCAGCCCAAAACAGCAAAACAGCAGCTGGGATCTGGCGTGAGTAGAACAGCAAACAGCCAAACGATAGCCAATGGAATCTGTCCGTGCAGCGGATCCGAGCCGAACAGGAAACAGCGAGTGGGATTCGCTGTGGGCACAACACGGAACAGCAATCAGGGGGGCACGGATCTTGAAGCGATCCGATGGTCCAATTTCAATCCAGCCAACCGAGCGTCTTCTTCTTCTTCGTTCACTTCTTCGACGAACCGGCGAGCGAGAGAGTGAGGAGATGCAACGCCGGCGATGGCTTTGACGTTGAGAAGGACGGCGGCGCGACTGTGGCAGCGCGACGTCGAAGGGCGATGCAGCGGCGAGCGGAGAGCGTTGCTTTGTTCTTGGGTTCGAACAGGGGAGGAGGAGAACAGGGGATTTCTCGGCACGTGGGCGGCGACGAGGGTCAGTGGTGGTCGTGGCGATGTGGCGAGGCAGAAGGAGGTCGATGGTGATCGGAGTGGGTTTTGGCATGGACGAAGTGGAGGTCTGGGCAATGGTGAGATGGGTTCGAAGGTGGTGGCTCTGCGATGGTGGATTGGATCTCGAAGGTTGGGGAATACGGAGGTGAAGAGGTGGTGGTGGTGCTGACGAGGCTGAAGGTCGAAGGTGTTGGGTTTGTTTGTTTTGGTTGGTTTCGTTGTTAAACAGGAGAGGGGGATGATGCACATCACAGTGAAGCCATACTGCATAAGAACTGAACTCAGAGGTCGGAGTTGAAATTCATTGTTGTGAAGGACTGAGAAGTGTAAATGAACTTGTTGGTATCAGGGGGTATCAATGTATCAGTTGGTATCAGGTTACTTGTTGGTATCAGTTGGTATTAGGATGTATCAGTATATCAGTTTAAATGTGATTAGGGAAACATTGTGGGGTTTTATGTAAATAAAGTTGTAAAGCTGTTGAGCTGTGGTTTCCCATTGTAACTGTCTAAACTGATTAGTTCACATCTACGTGCATTGTATGTAAATGCTGGTTATAAATAAGAAGAGATGGCACCCATTGGTGCTGTGAATGATTGCATAAACTTGTCCACTCTTTCTTGATTTTCTTGATGACTCTGAGTCTTCTTCTATAGCTCAGGGCTTCTTCTTCTCCTCCTTACCCATCCATTCTACTAATTCCCCTGTTTCCATGGCTAAAAAGGCTCCAAGAACCACAGCATCAATGGTGGTTTCAACAGAACCACACCAATTGGTATCAGAGCCGTACGATTCTCAGGCAAATTTGGAAGATGGTGAAGAAGATCAGGCTGGAGTTGGACCAAGAATCAGCAATGGAGTTCTGGGAGAAGCTCCGGAGCTAGACCTGCAACAAAGGCAACGATTCTTGGAAGAAAGAATGCTAGGAGTTGAGCATCAAGTGCAAGAAGTCGCAACACAATTACCAGCAGTTTTAGCTCAATTGCAACATTTGGCACATCAAGTAGGGAGTTTGGTTGCGGCAGAAAAGCCAACTCCACCATACAAGGGAGGAAGTAATCAAGATCTTGGTCAATTTCCTTTTGCAACAAATCTGGGATTGAGTCACAGAGGGTTGAGTTTCAATGAAAGGGGAAGGAGAGTTGATCAATCTGGTGTGGAAATTTTTTTTCCCAAATTTCCAAAACTGGAGGTAAGCCCTTTCTCTGGTAGTGGTGATGTTTTGAATTGGCTATTCCAAATAGAACATTACTTTGAGATTTACAATATTGCTGGTGATGAGAAGGTGAGAGTGGCATATTTTTTCCTTAAAGAACAAGCAGTGCAATGGTGTCGATGGTTCCTTAAGATCAATGAGGGTGTTGTGACATGGAAACAATTTAAAGAAGGAATTTGTAATCGATTTGACTCAGGCATATATGAAAATACAGCCAAGATACTGTGTAGGCTGGAACAAAACACCACAGTACTGGACTATCAGCGCAAATTTGAGAAGCTGCAGTGTCTAGTTGAAGGGGTGAATGAGTCTTATTTAGTACAGCAATTTATTAGTGGTCTTAAGGAGGAAATTCAGCATGATGTATCCATGGTTGAGCCTCAATCTTTGGGAGAAGCTTTCAGAGTTGCGCTTAAGTATGAAAAGAAATTTAACTCTGTTAAACAGCTGAATAAGAGTGCTTTTCGTCCACAATATAGACCATCATATTCGCAAGGTGTTCCCTCTCTACCTACACAAAGTTCATCAACCTACCCACCACCGAAGTCTCAATCAAATGCTGCCATGCCAACTCTGAAGAAACTAAGCCCGAATGAGATTTGGGAAAGGCGAAGGAAAGGATTATGTTTTGGTTGTGATGAGAAATTCTTGCCAGGTCATATTTGCAAAAATAAGACATATATGTGCATAAAAGGGGAATGGGATCTATTTTCTATTCAGGGGGAAGAGGAGTTAACTCAATTGCTGGATGCGGAGAACGTTACTGATGTATCAAATGAAATACAAAGCAATCAATTGTGTGCAGCTGAAGGTAAAGGAGCAAACTCTGAATGTCTCATTCTGAAAGGAAGGCTTAATGGTCATGATATACATATCCTATTGGATAGTGGAGCAACCCATAATTATATTGATCCATTCATTTTAGAAAAAGCAGGGCTGAAGCTTTCTATTAAGCAATCCTTCAATGTGAAAGTTGCTGGTGGAGGTGAAGTGGAAGGAAGTGGACTATGCTCAGGAGTGAAAATAGATTGTCAAGGGTATGAAATTGTAGATGACTTCCTTGTCTTTCTGATTGGAGGCCATGATGTGGTGTTGGGAGCCAAGTGGATAAAACAAGTAGAAGAAGTCACAGTTAATCTGATGGAAAAGCAGCTTAAATTTTTCCATAAAGGGAAAAGCTGGATTTTAAAGGGTCTTCATCCTACCCCAACACAAGTGTTAACTGAGAAGGAAGCTAGTAAAGTGGCTTTTAATATTCATAGAGGGTTTGTGTTGTATTTGATGTCTTCATCAGCTGCAGATAGGGAGATTGAACAAGCATTGCCTTCAGAGCTGACTGCATTATTAGAAAGGTACCATGATGTATTTGAGGAACCAAAAGGGTTGCCATCGAGTAGAATCATGCGATCACCACATTCCATTAGTTGATGGCTCCAAACCTGTGTGCATAAGACCATATCGTCACTCTTTTGAGCAGAAGAATGCTACTGAGGAAATCGTTGATGAAATGTTAACACAGGGTGTTATCCAACCTAGTACAGGTTCATATTCTTCTCCAGTGGTTCTAGTTAAGAAACATGATGGTTCTTGGCGAATGTGTGTTGACTATAGGCAGTTGAATCAACAAACTATTAAGGATAGATATCCAATACCAATTATTGATGATCTTTTGGATGAATTACATGGGTCAATATTCTTCACTAAGCTGGATTTAAGATCAGGATATCACCAAATAAGGATGTCGGAGAAGGATGTGCCAAAGACAGCTTTTAGAACTCATAGTGGACATTACGAATTTTTGGTAATGCCATTTGGTTTGAGTAATGCCCCATCTACATTCCAGTCACTGATGAATGATATATTCCGGCCTTATTTGCACAAATTTGTCTTAGTATTTTTTGATGATATACTAGTATTTAGTCACACTTGGCAGGATCATCTCCAGCATATTAGCATGGTTTTGGATGTCCTGCGGCATAATCAGCTGTTTGTGAAAAGATCTAAGTGTGACTTTGGCAAATCAAAGGTGGAATACTTGGGTCATGTGGTCTCAAATAGGGGTATTTCAGTAGACCCTAGTAAAGTAGCTGCAGTTCAAGAATGGCCCAAACCGAAAAGTGTTAAGGCACTGCGTGGGTTTTTGGGACTCACTGGTTACTATAGGAAGTTTATTCACAATTATGGATCCATTGCAGCACCTTTAATAGCTTTAACAAAGAAGGATGGCTTTGAATGGACTAGTGATGCTCAGTTGGCATTTGATCAGTTGAAGATGACATTATCTACAGCTCCAGTATTACAATTACCCAATTTTGAAGACACATTTGTAATCGAATGTGATGCATGTAAGGAAGGTGTGGGAGCAGTGCTTTTGCAAAATAAGCATCCTATAGCTTATATTAGTCAAGCCATTAAAGGAAAAAGCTTGCATTGGTCTGCATATGAAAAAGAAATGCTTGCTATACTGCTTGCGGTTAAAAAGTGGAAACAATACTTGTTTGGAAGGGAATTTGTTATTCGAACTGATCATCAACCACTAAAATATTTGCTAGATCAGAGGCTTTCCACTGATGCTCAAAACTCATGGTTAATTAAGTTGTATGGGTTTAATTTTGTGGTTGAATATAAGAAGGGTAGAGAAAACATTCCAACTGACAGGTTGTCAAGACGGGATACGGATTGTTATCTTGCGCAGCTATCGTTACTAGTGGCTGATTGGTGGAAAGAAATACTCAAAATGAATGAGGAAGATAGTTACTTCAAAGATTTAGCTGCCAAAGTTACAAAGTCAGCAAATAGCAAGTTTGATCAAATTAGAGGAGTTTGGTACAAGCAATCAAAAGTGGTGATCAGTCCTACTTCTCCATTTCGATAATTGTTGATATATGAGCATCATGATTCCCCTATTGGTGGTCATTCTGGCTATGACAAAACATTGCAAAGACTCCGTAGGTCTTTTTGGTGGAAGGGAATCAAAAAGGATGTTAGAACCTATGTGCGAGAATGTACAATTTGTCAAACTAGCAAATATATTTCGCAAGCTCCAGCTGGGTTATTGCAGCCTATACCAATTCTTAATCAATTGTGGCAACAAGCAAGCATGGATTTTATTGAAGGGCTTCCAATCAGTCGGAAGTACTCAGTTATCCTAGTTGTTGTGGATAGGCTGAGTAAGTATGCGCATTTCTTCCCCATACAGCATCCTTACACAGCGCATACTATTGTTCAAGTTTTAACTGAAGGGGTTTTCAAGTTGTATGGAATGCCAATCTCAATAATTTGTGATAGAGGGGCAGTCTTCACTAGTAATCTGATGAAGGAGACTTTAAAATTGCAAGGAACCAAGCTGAAGTTTTCCACTGCATATCACCCTCAAACAGATGGGCAAACCGAAGTTGTTAATAGGTGTTTAGAGACCTATCTTTGTTGTTTTTGTCATCATAGACCAAAGGAGTGGAGTAATTGGCTATCATGGGCAGAGTATTGGTACAATACTACTTGGCATAGTGCAACAAAGACTACTCCATATGAAACCTTATATGGTAGAGCTCCTCCTACATTAATTTCATATGTGTCAAGTGGAAGAAGCACTGCTTTCTAGAGATGTTCACCTTCAGCTATTAAAAGATCACTTGTTAGCTGCTCAGCAGAGAATGAAGAAATATGCCGATAATCATAGGGTGGAAAAGGAGTTTGCAGTGGGAGAATTGGTATATCTCAAGTTACAACCGTATAGGCAAATTTCAGTCTCTACCAGAGCTATTCAAAAGCTGGCACCATTGTACTATGGACCTTATAGAGTCCTGGAGAGAATTGGAGCTGTTGCATATAAGCTGGACTTGCCGTTGGATGCGAAAATCCATCCAGTCTTTCATATATCTCAGTTGCGTAGACATTTGGGTGCTGCGGTGAATGTTCAAAGATCAGTTCCTTCTACTGTATACAAGGTTCTTATGGAACCTGAGTCCATACTTGATAGACGAACTGTGATCAGAGGGAAGAAACTAGTTTCAGAAGTTTTTATTCAATGGAAAGATCATCCTGCAGACTCAGCTTCATGGGAGTCTTACTGGGATTTGGTGCGACGATTCCCTCTATTCGACCTTGAGGCAAGGTCTAAAAATACGGGGGGTGGAGTTGATGCACATCACAATGAAGCCATACTGCATAAGAACTGAACTCAGAGGTCGGAGTTGAAATTCATTGCTGTGAAGGACTGAGAAGTGTAAATGAACTTGTTGGTATCAGGGGGTATCAATGTATCAGTTGGTATCAGGTTACTTGTTGGTATCAGTTGGTATTAGGATGTATCAGTATATCAGTTTAAATGTGATTAGGGAAACATTGTGGGGTTTTATGTAAATAAAGTTGTAAAGCTGTTGAGCTGTGGTTTCCCATTGTAACTGTCTAAACTGATTAGTTCACATCTACGTGCATTGTATGTAAATGCTGTTTATAAATAAGAAGAGATGGCACCCATTGGTGCTGTGAATGATTGCATAAACTTGTCAACTCTTTCTTGATTTTCTTGATGACTCTGAGTCTTCTTCTATAGCTCAGGGCTTCTTCTTCTCCTCCTTACCCATTCATTCTACTAATTCCCCTGTTCCCATGGCTAAAAAGGCTCCAAGAACCACAGCATCAATGGTGGTTTCAACAAAACCACACCAGGGGAATAGAGTAACGGGAGGGAGAGAAGCTTTGGGTTTTGATTCTGTTGTTTTTTGTTTTGGTTGTTTTAACAGAGAAGGAGAGGGAGAGAGAATGGGGGAGAGAGGGAGAGAGTTTGTTAACAGGAGAGGGGATCGTGGAAAGTTGGGGGATTTGAGGGAGAATTAGTCTGGGGTTTAGTTAGGGGGAGTTGGGTTGTGGGTAGCTCTAGACTAGGATCCAATACCCAATAAGATTAGGGGGTTGGGCTTGAGTGTAGATGGGCCACAAAAATACAATAATATAATAAATAAATGGAACTAATAAGCCCACAACAAGACAAAAGCCCAGATACAATAATTAGGGGAAAAATACATCAAAGACATACAAAGAAAAATAAATAGCCTGTATAATCGGGAACAGGAGTTACATGAAAGCAGAGCATCAGAGGACTACTGGACTTCTTCAACCTCTTCCTATTTCGGAGTGGAAGTGGGAGAACATTACCATGGATTTTGTGACTGCTTTGCTTAGAAGTCCCAAGGGTAAAAATACCAACTGGGTGATTGTGGATCACTTGACGAAGAGTGCTCATTTTATTCCCTTCAGAGTGGGCAAGTCTGCGGAGTGCCTTGCAGAGAAGTATATACAGGAGATTGTCAGATTGCATGGGGTCCCTGTCAGCATTATTTCAAATAGAGACACTAGATTCAGATCTCAATTCTGGGAGAGTCTTCAAAACAGTTTTGGGAGTTTGCTAAATTTCAGTACTGCATTCCATCTACTGATAGATGGACAATTGGAGAGGACTATTCAAACATTGGAGGATATGTTGAGTTCATGTGTTATTCAGTTTGGAGGATCTTGGGAAGATCATCTACACTTGGTAGAGTTTTCATACAACAACAGCTACCAAACAAGTCTTAAGGCAGCTCCGTATGAAGCTTTGTACGATCGGAAGTGTAGATCACCAGTGTGTTGGGATGACATTGGTGAGAAGAAGCTTTTGGGGACAGAGTTGATCATGAGGACTGTTGATGCAGTGAGCAAGATCAGGAAGTATCTACAGGCAGCTTAGGACAGGTAGAGAAAATGGGCAGACATTCACCGGAGGCCGTTGGAATTCGAAGTGGGTGATCATGTGTTCCTCAAGGTATCACCATGGAGAGGTGTTATCTGGTTTGGAGGTGGGGGCAAGCTAAACCCTAGATTCTTTGGTCCGTTTGATGTGGTGGAGCGCGTCGACAAGGTAGCCTATAGACTCGCATTGCCACCGGCCCTATTCGGTGTGCATGACGTCTTCCTTGTCTCCGAACTCAGAAAGCATGTGAGGGATGACAGTCATGTTACCGACTGTTCGACCATATTTGTCCTGCGAGATCCGTCTGGTTTCGGTTTTGGACCAATGGGAGAAGATTTTGAAGAACAAGGTCATCAGATTGGTTCGGGTTGCTTGGAATCCTCACTCGCCGGGTGAGTCGACTTTGGAGCTTAAGAAAGAGATTTAGAAGAAGTTTCCCCATCTTTTTGTTTAGTTCTTTTCTTTTCTTTGGGGTTATCCTATTACCACTTGCTTAAATTTCGAGGACGAAATTTTATTGTAAGGCCGGTAGGATTGTAACTATCGTTTTCATTCTTTTCCTTTTTCCCTCCATTGTAATCTTTATTTGTAATTTGAATAAGATCCTCAGTATTTTTCCTTGATCATCTAAATTAAATTTTGTTCATGAGCTATTATTTTCTTCTTGTTGGACTATCTATCTTGTGGATTTTATTTTGTTGAATTTTGATTATTTTATTTGATCCATATTGTCTTCAAACCCATCTCTTATTGAACCCAAAACCCAATTGCATTTAATTCTAGACCCAAACCCATTATTGTTGGATCTGTAATGCCCCGAATACCAAAATACAGTAATTCGTAGCTCAACAGGATCTACACTTCACTTCGTACAATTTTACAAGGAATTTTGAAACTTTTATTACATCAAATTCTTTTACAACAACACGCAGTGGAAAATAAATGAATTACAACATGGTTTAACTATCCAATTTAAACATTAACAACTTAAAGCGGGAATAATCTTTAGCATTCAATCATCTTTATATCTTCTTGCAAAATCCAAGCCTGCATTTAAAACTGTGGGCACATCAGTTGCTTAAAACCGACGCAGTATTATACATGCCCATCCTCGCTATGCCGAAATATAACGACTTACTTATTTTAACAATCACAAACTTGAATGTAAACAAAGTGTTAAAAGTGACTACTCTAAATATGTCAGTGTATGCGATGCCTTAACGCCTAATGCAGATGTTTTACGCTAAGATGACACTAATGCATACTTGTTCGGATTCTATGCATCTCATACTACATAGGTCCGAGGGCAAGTACCTACGTACTCCATAGTAAAGGGTTTAATCCCTCGCCATGATAACTACCCAGTAATAAAACAAACTTTAGACATTCCACGGGTACGAATTCCTGTCCCGAAATCCACTACCCGACTATACAGAATCCTCGTCATGCGAACATCCCGCAAGGGTCCCTCTAGCCCCTGGTATATGCATATAAACTGAAGTACGGCCTACTATCTGCCCAATTAATCATGATCCCGAAATCCACCGTCCGGTCAATCATAATCTCGGATTTAATTAAGGCTCGCTTCCATCGCAAGCAACCACAGTCCCGGAATTAACAGCCCGACTGGGTCTGTAGTCCCGGAATCCACCGCCCGACTATATAGAGGCCATCCACTCACGTTTGCCCAAGTTTACTACATCTTCACTTAGTGCCTAATTATTATGTTCAAAACATGAATAAATTATACTACCCAGAGTTAGCTTCTGTAATGCCCCGGATTCTCGTTACCGGATATCTGTGACGCAACCAGAATCTTTGTCTTCAAATGCATTCAACACAGTAATAACACGAAAATTTAAAAAACTTTTTATTTCCAAATAAAGTCATTACATCATCGATTACAACCAATATCTTGTTATTGAACAAGAATACAAATTACATTAACTCATTACATTGTATTACAAAATATTTACTAACTCTTTTTGTAAAGCTATCAGCTGTCTCCCGAAATGGCAGTCGAATGATCGCCACCTAAACTCCGCTAAGTGGTCAATCTGCTTCCGTGGGACTCGCCCCTTGACTTGAGTCTTCTACTGTCCGACTGATATTTCTGCACTTGCCCGAAAGGTAGAACCGGTACCTAAAATTTGGAGAACGTCAGTAATTCTACTGACGCAATGCTGATAAGAAACAGCGATCTCCAAACTGGCAACCACAAACCATCTTGAATGGGAAAAGAAACGTGCATCCTAATTCCTTAGTGTTCGTGTATGCCATGATCTAACAACTAAAAGCACATGTCACATGCCTTATTTTATTGCAAGCAAGACTTTGGGACTCTAGATCCGCATGCATCCCATACTACATACGTTCCAGATCAAAGCATGACATGGCCTAAGCTAATGCACAAAACAAGGAATGCATATGATGCACCGACTCTAATGCAATTCATTTGGGAACGTATGCATCCCATACTACATACTTTCCCAAAATCAACTTCAATGGAAACGTATGCATCCCGTACTACATACTTTCCAAAGAATTGGCCTCTCCTGATTGTAGGGTTCAATCCTTCGCCATGCATCCTACTCTTGTACTCATCCTGTTCCCAATAGATTTTCGTGTCTGAGGAGGTTGCAGTCACTCATCTAGTCCCGTATTGCAGTCATTAAAGTGGTGCTTGCATTTGCCAATTAGTACCTGAGCACGGACCTCACTCAAATAGCCATGTCAAACCTTCGGTACAAAATTATGTACCCAATGACGTCAATGATTCACATATAGAACAAAACCCACGCACATAGGAACATAACGGTCTCGAGGGTCAAATCCCCCTATCCGACAGGAGCTCCTCTCCCGTTCCTTACCCTGGCTCTTGGGGAATTAACCGATCGAGATACGAGAGCTGCGAACTCAAAACCTGAGAACCAAATCCGTATTCCTGCGATAGAAAAAGTACAATACCGACTATGGTCTACTAGTAATAATGTAATGTACATACCCCTAATACACCACTCTAATCCAAGACTCACCTTAATCATTCAGGTAAAAAGATTGATTCCAAAACTCTGCCCATCGACCACTGGTCCTGGCGACACAAGTCCTACTCGCCACTTCCTATAGCTTGGAATTTGTCCATCACCACGGCCTGCATTCATCCCTAACCGGCATGAATACAACTCGACGACACCAACTTGGACGTCGAGCCTTGGCGGAAGTTTACATCTAGGGTCGATAGACGTAGGGTATCACCCTACCCTAGTGACTAACTCGAGTCACAACAATCCTCCATAGGAGTCAACACCAACAAGACTAGCAATAGACACCACTCATCCCCAAACAACGAGTCATCAACTCTTAGGTACACAAGGGGAAAGGTTCTACCAACACTTAGCCAAAACCATGACTAAACACTACGGTGTTTTTGCCTGAAATTTAAAAGGATCATAAATCCCACAATACAACTCAGATTAGGGTATTCAAGCCTAATCTGGAAAGGTAAAGACCTACTCTACAACTCTCTAGTTGATCATCACCTCAGATTTAGTCATCTAAATCCTCAAAATAGCCATACAAACCTCAGCCCGTGTACTGTACATTAGCTGCACCTTACCTGCTTATCAGAATGATACAACTCCAGGTTCTGTGGAAATGTGTGAATGTCCTCTACAACTTTCTAGTTGATTAACAATAAAAAATGTTTCATTTGATCACCCTACAACAGCCATTTCTCTCAGGTGTATAGAACCACATATAAGGCAATACTCAAACAGAGCCTTCAGCTCAGAATTTGGTTTCTGTCCAATCTTGCAAAAATCATATCTAATAATATACTTACAGGAATTTCTTTCAATAGAGCTCTTGGGAAAGCTCTAGATGTCTACTACAAATACCTAATAGAACACTTCCTCAAATTATGCGCTTACAGAGCAACAAAAGAACCACCTTATCAAAGTGTCCATACTGACTGAGTTTTGTAAAGTTCATTCTAAAATATTCATCATAAATCATATACTTATCAAATGGTCATCAAATTTACATTACCGAAATTAGACATTATTAGGTATAAAATGCAAAAAGTTTCACATCCAAATTCCAAGTAATCAAAGAGTTCTACCTGTTGTAAATATGCACAAAAGTTCTGCTGTTCTTCAACTACTATCTTGACTACTCTTGATTAATTAATTTTGAACATGCATCAAATTTCATCAAAATAATTTCATGATTTTTCCGTAGAGTCCATATGCATGCAAGACAACATGGTAAATATTTCAGAGATAGATCATGTGCCAAATAATTCTAAAAATTCCCACAAGTTCAGTAATCACAAAAGACAGACCCAGTCTCTGCCTTACGAATCATTCCTCAAAATGGACTTTATTAAAATATCAAATTCACCAGAAAATTCCAAAATAAATTATTTAGCTTCTATCTATATATGAGATCATTCTGTATAAATTTCATGATCAAATTCCAATTATTTTGTTCTCTGGAAATTTGGGGAAATGATATGCAAATCATGTTTTCTGTTTCTATTTCCAGATTCTTACAATCTACTCCTAATCAAACAATCTCATACTACTATTACTCATGCATGCATGAAATTAAACAAGAATGAACAAGAACAAGTTTAGAGAACTCCCCACCCTTAGTTGGCTTGAGAAGATGAGGTTTGTCTTGAGCTTCCTCTTCCAAAACCCTGCTCTAAAAGCTTGAGAACACCTTTTCTTTTTGGCTCTTTTAACTCCTCCATCTCTTTCTTTTTCTTTTCTGAAATTTCCAGAGCTCAAGAGGTGTGAAGGAGGGGTTTTATCAAGAGAGGAGTGAGGGAGAGAGGGGGGATAGTTCGGCCAATTAGGGGGGGGGGGTAGGGTGAGGTGGCAAGTGGTTTTTCCCAAACAATGGTATTTAGCCCCTTGTTTTTTGGGGACAAGGCTTGGTTGAAATTTTTGGTCTTGATCAAGCTCTAGATGTGAGATGAGAGGTTAGGTTTAAGTGCATGCAAAGAATATCCATTGTAGTACCATACAATTGCATATTTGCATAGACACCGCACTCAAAACTAGTGCATGTACTAGTATCGGTCATTCTCATTCTCGTGCACCATCAAGAATGCAACCATCCACACGAACTGCCCCGCAAATCAAAATGCACCTCATCATTCATACATACATAATCAAACAAAACACTACAATATATATATATATATATATATATATATATATATATATATATATATATATATATATATATATATATATATACACACACACACACAAAAGCATTATATTATCTGGGGTATTACATTACTTCCTCCTTAGAATCGTTCTGTCCCAGAACGATGCTAGGGGCAAAAATAGCAGAAAATCATCAATGATCAGAAGATACTTTCCTTGATCATCTCTAATTGCTCGAGGAACACCCACGAAAACTGACTCTAAAAGTGCTCAACGCATCATTCCATCCTGGAGATCAATCTCATAATGTGGATTATTTTGGGGCCTACCTCATCCCGCATCCACCGTGCTGGGGATGAATCACCTTGGGGGATATCACTCTCTTCCCGAAACACTGGGGATCAATCCCACTCTACTGACCAAACAGGGGCCTCATCACACGAGCTCCCCGTGAGTGTTTCTCTCGTTTCGAAATACTGGAGATCAATCTCACTCCACAGATCACTCTGGGGCCTATTTCATCCCTCATCTGGAATACTGGGGAATATCTTGCTTCGTGGATTATTCTGGAGCCCTCACTCATCCTTGAATTCCTTCGTGGGTATTTCTTTTGTCCTCGGAATACTAGAGATCAATCCCACTCCACAGAACATTCTGGAGCCTATTTCACCCCTCGTCTGAAATACTAGGAAATATGTCACTCCTTGGATCACTCTGGAGTCAACATCCCACTAACCTGCTTGTGAATGTTGCTCTCGTCCCTGGAATACTAGAGATCAATCCCACTCCACAGAACATTCTTGGGCCTCTTTCATCCCACGTTCCGAAATACTGGGGAATATCTCGCTCCATGGATCATTCTAGAGCCAATGTCCATAATCTTCTCCCATGAGCGTCGCTCTCGTCCCTGAAATACTGGAGACCAATTCCTACTCTACAGATCAGTCTGAGGCCTATTTCATCCATCGTCTGGACTACTGAGGAATGTCTCATTCCATGGATCATTCTGGAGCCGACCTCATTACACGAACTCCCCGTGAGTATCACTCTCGTCCTAAAATACTGGAGATTAATTCCACTCCACAGATCATTCTGGGGCCTATTTCTTTCCTCGTCTGGAATGCTGGGGAATATCTCACTCTGTGGATCATTCTGGAGCCTCCCTACTTACGATCGTTCTTGCTTCATCATATCTCCTTTCTAGTGCCCGAGTCTAGTTCTCAGCATATCTTCTAGTGTAATATCCCGGACGGATATTATATTTATATAATTATTATTTTTAAAGTTAAAATATTTTTATATAAATTACTGGTTTTTCTAATAAAACATTATTCGGATATATATACTAGTAAGTATATATAGGTATTGTATCAGTTTTGTGCACTTGTACAAATTCTTGAAAAATGTGTTTTTGAGAAAATGTCTAGAAAATCCCAGACAGATATTAAAAATTATTATTTTATAATTATTTTCAGAATCTAGAAGCAACCAAACGTGCTTACTAGCGAAACTTGTTCTGCTATAATTAGAAGCAACAGAAGAATCTACTACCAGTCTAGTACAAACATACTACCAAAGAAAAGCCTGAAAAGCGACATAAAAACCTTTCGACAGCCAAGAAGCAACCAGTGTTGCGCTTGTCAGAACACGTTAAAAATATACTTTTTAGAAGGGGAAGAACATCTACCATGACTCTCCAGTGGAACACTTTTTCAGATTCCATAACGAATCCAAATTCCGATCCATCACACACATGCAAATAGTTTAACCCAACTGCAGATTTCCAACAGAAAGCTGAAACTTTGCAAGCTGCTAACTTTTGCTCTGCTCATCGGAATCTAATGAAACTAGACATTTTGGAAAGGTGAGAACACCTACTACAACTCCTAGTTGAACACCTTCTCAGATTCCGAAAGAAAATCTAAATTCCTACCCGTCGAACATACACAAACAGTTACCAAACTACTGATTTTCAACAAAAAGTCGAAACTTCCGTAGCTTGTAACTTTTGCTCCACTTATTGAAATCTAACAAAACTGGACAATTTGAAAACGTGGGAACACCTACTAATAGTTCCCAGTTGACCAGTTGCTCAGATTCCGCAAGAAAATCCAAATTCCTACCCACCGAACACACAAATGATAACAAAAGCAGTAGACTTAACTAAGGAAAATTGAAACATTCAAAGCCCATAATTTCTACTCTGCTTATCGGAATTTAACCTAAGAGGCCAATTCGGAAAGGGGAGAACGTCTACTACAACTTCTCTAATGGGTCGGCTCCTCAGATTCATCAAGTAAGACCCTTAAAAATGACCAAGAAGTTAAACAACAGGTACCTAGTTAAAATAGCTAATTGCTATATTTTGCAAAGGGCATAACTCCCACTCTGCTTATCAAAATTTAGCCAGAGAGGCCAATTTGGAAAGCGGAGGATGTCTACTACAATTTCTCTAATGGGTCTCTACCTCAGATTCAACTATTAAGACCCTCAAAAACTTTAAAGAGTCGAAACAGTAAGCACTCAGTCAGACAGCTTTTAACTGTATTTTCCAACGGCCATAACTCATACTCCGCTTATCGACATTTAGCCCGAGAGGCCAATTCGGAAAGGGGAGACTGTCTACTCTAATTTCTCTGCAGGGTCACCTCCTCAGATTTGTCCAATAAGGGGCTTAAAAATGATCACAAATCAGAACAGTGAGCTTCTCAGCCGGCTCGCTGTCCTGATTTTGCAACGGCCATAACTTTGCATCTCTTATCAGATTTTAACCCGAGAGGTCAATTCAGAAAGGGAAGAATGTCTACTACAACTTCTCTAAAGGGTCTCTACCTCTAATTCCGCAAGAAAACCCAAGTAAAAGCCTCTTGAACCTACTACGATACTTAACCCGAAAAACACAGTTTTTTGTTTTTGATCTAAGCTCGCTGTTTTGGGAAAACGGCTCATTTCACCCATCAAACCAACACCGAAAAGCCCTAAAAATTACAGCATGCTACTAACACCGAGAAGAACCTCCCACATAAATTACGGGTCAAGATTTATTCGTTTACATAGGTTATTAAATTGAACCCTCAACACCAAAAGTTGAATCTTAATGATTCTATCTAGTATTCTACTACTTGAAACTTTGCATACTTTTTACTCTAGTCTACAAGCACATGAAATCATCTCAATACAATAACATACAACCAAAAATAACCCTAAAATAACTAGAAAATACATGAGATGAGAAACCCCCACCTTAAAAACTTGTAGGAAGGACTAGCCTCTTCTTCTCCTTGCTCCTTGTTCTTGCTCCTCTTCAAGAACCCATGGAAGAAACCCACTCTTTTTTTTTTTGATTTTGATCTCTTCTTTCTTTTCCTTTCTTTCTCAATTTTTTCTAAGTGAAAACAAGTAGCAGAAGAAGGGGAATGAGATGAGAAAGAGATGTAGAAACACAAAAATGAAAAGAGGGCTTTTAGCCCTTGTGTTTGGCCGACCTTAAGTAAGAGAGGGAGAGAGAACAAGTGGATGAGAAAAGTCCACTTGTCTCTTTCTCTTTGTGGCTCAAATTAATTTGGGTTTCATTTGCAAATTTAAATTGCAATGAACTCCTAATCCATTCAATTTGCAAATTTTAAATTGCAATCAAACCCAAAAATTTGCAATCAACACCCTACTCAATTCTAACCATTCATCTCATCAAGATTGATCAAGAATAAGAGATATTTTTCCCAAATCACATACTTCATGATTTCGTACAAACGTACGAAATCGATACAATTCAACTACGTACGTATATCTGATTACATAGATACTTTTTATTAGTAAAAACGAATAATCTGTACAAAAATCATTTAATTCCGAGAAAATAATTTTATTACCGGCTTGGAAGATTCTAGTACTAATTTGATACAAAACAGTCATATATTGACTAGTTTATCGGATAGATACTGTTTAGTAACAAACCAGGTGAGGTCCACCAAAAATATTTCAGTTTGTATGATTGTTTTATGTATGGTTTTGCTCATATGCGGCTCGACTGGCCCGTATGTAGTGGGGGTCTCATACGTAGCTTGGCTCGTATGTATGTTGTTGTCTATACATGGCTCGACTGGCCCGTATGCAGCTGTTGGTCTCATACGCAAGCTTATTTAGCTCGTATGTATGTTGTTGTCTCATACGCGGCTCGACTGGCCCGTATGTAGCTGTTGGTCTTATACATAGCTTATTTGGCTCGTATGTATGTTGTTGTCTCATATGCGGCTGGCCCGTATGTAGGTGTTGGTCTCATACGCAAGCTTATTTGGCTCGTATGTATGTTGTAGTCTTATACGCAGCTCGACTGGCCCGTATGTAGCTGTTGGTCTCATACGCAGCTTATTTGGCTGGTATATATGTTGTTGTCTCATACGTAGCCCGCTTGGCTCGTATGTAGTTGTTGGTTTTATATATAGCTTGTTGGCTCGTATGTGTTCTGTTTACTCGTATGTAGCTTATTAGCTAGTACGCAGTTTTGTTGTGCTCGTATAGGGCAATATTATTGCCGTAGGGCTATCGACCATCAAGATGTGTGTTTACCTTACTCCTAAGGGACTGTGGACATGTCACTCCTTGTGTATCGTCAGATCTTAACCGGTGTAGGTTGATCGTGGACCGGAGCATAGACAAAATCCAAGTTCAGGGTAGTAGCATGCGAATACGTTCGTATTGCCAGGGTCTTGGATCGATAGGCCATGAATCAGATCCTTAGGAATTCTGGTAAGTCTAGGTTGAGTAGCCCAGTAGAGTTATCTTGCGAAGTCTAACTTAAGACCTAGCATGTTGTGCTAATACTATTGTCATCCCTAGGATTATTCAGGGTTAGTGACATCGTTAGGATAGTAACTTATGGCTATTACTATTAACCATTACTTATTATTATTTTCGCCGAAGGAAAAGAGTTGGTGTTAAGGGTGATACCTTATGATCCTACCTATACTATAGGCCGGCACTAGGCGTGTTATTGGGTTGTACCCTTCTTGTCAAAGGGATACAGTCTGTGCCTTCTCACGAGTTGGGAGCACGGGATCCGTATCTCGTCTGTTAATTTCTGAAGTGCCTTGATAAACGGGAGCGATTGGATCAAAAAGATCAAATAAGAAGACGAAAACCAAATAGATGAATATAGAAAATGAAGATCCAGTACAGGGTTCAAAAAAGATACAATGAGAATAAATACAAAAAAAGAAAAAAAAAATACACCCAAAAATACATAATATGAAAAACAGGGTTTAAAAATCCTACCCACCTTACTACAAAATTTCGTCCTCGAAATTTGCTTAGGAGGTACATAGGACAAGGCAAAAATAAACTTGGGGGATAACAAACAAAGAATTAGAGGGAGAGAAATGAAATGGTGGCAACACCGGAATAAGAAGGAACATGGATAAGAATGATGTCAAATATAGTGCATGAAAGAAAATAAACAGTATCAAAAGGAAAGAATCAACACAAGATAACAAAGCAAGATAAGGAGCAGAACTGGAATCCGAGAGAGAATGAACAGGGAAGAATTGAATCAAACAATGGATTGGTGTGTGATGGCAAAATTGAAATGCAAGAAAGAAGTAATCGGTATAAAAAATGAAGAAGAAACAACATAAGACATGCAAGATAACAAGGCAAAGAGATGAAGAAATAGATAGAGCTGGAATCGAAGAAATGATGGACAAGAAAGAGTTAGACCAGCCAATGAGTCAATGGATGAGGACGAGTACAAGGGATGGAAAGGATCAAACTATGCATGGAAGGAGAAACAACTAGAGAATCCTGGGACCTGTGGGTTATGGGCCCACCACGCTTCTACTGCGCCACTCTGATTAGAAAGTCTCTGCCAATAGCATCCATTAGCTCCAGTAATCTGCTTCGTGGCTCACCATATCCTTGACGCGTGCAAGCAACATCTCTCTAGCATGAAGTTCGAACTCCTGGCAACTTCAGATTCTGAACACTTCCTCTCCTGCGAAGATCCAAGCTGTTGGCAAGTCGAAGTAGAACCAGCGATGCCGACAGACGGACCAAGCAGAAATTAAAAAGAATGGAATAGCACTAGAATTTGAGGAGAACAAGATATGGAAGAAACAACAAGTATGATACACAATATGAATCAACAAATGAAGATGGATGCAAGGCACGGAAAGTAATGAACAACACACGAGGTGAAATAAGAAGGAATCAACGAGCCACGCAGAAATAAGAGATTGCTTGCACCAGAATCAAAAGAATATGGGTACAGAAAGAATGAATTCATACCCAAGAAGAAATCAATCAAAGAGGACGACTGAAAAAGACAGAAGAATCAAGGAATCAAGGGATTGAATAAGAAGGGATCAAAATGAATGGAATAAGACTAGTAAACAGATCAAGTTGATTATAATTCATTCATGTTATTGCGTGGTCTGTGTACTGTTGACCCAATCCTTGATCGAGCCCAAACTTGTCTAATATATTAGTCAAACTAATGCATTATCCAAACCGGGTGCTCTGATACCACTAAAAACCTTGTCACCCCCCGCTTTCCCAAAAGGAGATACAGAATACGGATACGTGACTAAGTCCAGCAAATAATTTTCATCATCCATAAGCTTTCAGGATCTTTACGATAAGCACAAGTATAACAAGAGAGATACAAGAGAAATAGTCAACCATGCATGCATAACTGAATCAATATAATTAACAAGATTACTTGAAACAAGAAGCAAGAATATTGAATTTCAAATAATCATGTCTGAAACAAAACACATGTCTAGAACACAAAGCCCAATACAAAATAATCCAAGTAACCAAGTACAATTATTCAAGATAAGCAACAAGAAATAAATAGATATTGCAAAATCTCTAGCCAACTAGAATCTCAGATCACCTACTCCATCGGGCAGCTGATCATCATAATCTGCAATTTAACAAATTACAGGAAAAAGGAAAGAAAAATAAAATGCTCGTCAATGCAAGTTACGGTCCGCTTGTAGTGCAGGCAACAAGTACAGGAAAGATAAACAAGAATAGAGTAACAGTGGAAGTAAGTATAGAATGGAACGGATGTAACAACAAAATAGAGAACTAACTCTAGTCAAGAACAGGAACAACTAGCATGGCAAGATGAACGAGTGTGAGTGGCATGTAACAAGTGTCAAGTAGACAAGTATCATGTAAACGAGTAACAGGTAAAAAATGTCAAGAATCAAGTATCATGTACAAGTGTCTAGTGATCATGTTGTTTTCAAGTCTTGTATGTATTCCTATCTAGGTAGCACTTCATACGTCCCAGGTTTTTACCACATGGTTGCTACATTCAAACAAGTTGTATTTTAGATTTCATAGTGGATCATAGAGGGCAGTGTACTCAGGGACAAGTATCAAGTAATCAAGTATCAAGTATCAAGTATCAAGCTCCAAGTACTAAGTATCACGTGTCAAGTGTGCAAATGGAAAGTAATCAATCAAGTATCAAGTAATCACGTAGGATCTATAGATCCCATTCCGAGTACACGTTTCTATATTTTCCACTATTAGATCTTCCCTTTAAACCCCGGCTTAATTTCTTCTGATTATTATTCAAGCAAGCACGAACATGCACAAACAGGTCAAGAAACATGGAGAGACAACAAGGGACAAGTACAAGTTGAACCAAGGACACGAACGAGTGATAAAAGACTCAAAATAGACTAAGACAACGAAAATTCTAATTCTGGACAGCAAGACAGTACTGCACCAAATCTGGGATTCTCGTTGCCACGGATATATAAATATGGATCCGTCAGAAAATCCGTAAAATAGACCCCCGGCCGAATCCATCAGATAAATATAAGTCATATGATATTTCACAAAAACATGACTCAAAACAGAATTGTATCTAGAAAACATGTTCAGCCAGAAATCATAAGTTTGTATTTATAAACAGGGAAACAACATAAAAACGTATTGATTAAATCCAAAAAAAATCAGGGGTATTTCCTAGTATGTTTAGTAACAGAAAATAAAATTTCATAATTTTTCCACATAGATACAGTAGTCAAAAAAAATCAGGAAGTAGCAAGATACAGAAGTTTTGTAAATTTGAAATCATAAACACAGCAGTACCAAAACAACAATAGATTAAAAAATGTAAATCGAAATCTAAATTCGTCAAAAGGGTGATAAAATAGATACAGTAGGCTACAATTCATATTCATAAAGTTTTTATAAAAAGTAAATATAATCAGGTTGAAATTAAGTTTCTTTACTGAACATTATGAAAATTCTGCATGTATAGTAGTTGTTTGCAAGTATACAATAGTTTATAAAAGTTATCAATTAAATCTACAAAAATTGGGAGTTAGTCCCAATCAGGTCTAATTGTACTCAGCAAAATATTGGATCAAAACATTATATTTAACATTAGTATAAAAAATATATAACCATACAGAATTCGTATAAAACTGAATATGGATTTTTCTACACATCTGTAGTAAAACAGCAATAACTTGTAACTCACAAATCGAAACTGAGATCCATCAGAAATTCTGGAAAGTAGACCAAATTCGCTATAACTAATATTCACAAATAATTTTCATATACTGACATGAATATGGTCTAAAATACTGAACAAAAATGGGGTAACGACAAAAGCTGAAATCTTCTTCAAGCATAAAATCGACTAGATCATATGAAACACATCCAAATCATAACAAAATGCAAAATATGGTATACTAGATGTCCAAGCAATATGGTATAGGGCATTCAACAAGTTTACAACGAGTTATACTACTACTAACACATCAAGCATACAAGATCATACAACACCACATAGATCACGAACAACATGCATGTATACAAGAATCTATTATATCTAAGTTATTTCATGTCGTGTGTGCAATGAGACAACTACGGATGGATCAACAACTAGAGACAAGATCAAATAAAGGATTTTGCACAAGAATTGTCTCTAGAACACAACTACACTATAGGCGATATTTAGTACTTGTATTATACAACAAAAGAAATACAAGTTACTTGCCTTATAGTCGACGATGAGAAGAAGTAAGAACAAGAATAACGGGAACGGATTCCTGGGCACGAACTCAACGAACAACGAGCGAAACACACGAACCACGAACAAAATCTCGAGATCACCCGCACACACACACAAACCGACACCCACACATAAGGAAGGCAGCAGAGGGGGTTGGATGAAAAGATGACGGCGGCCAGGGAGGACCGGCGGTGTGTCTGCTGTCGGCTTCGGGAGGGAACAGCACAAGGCAGACGGTGCTGTAGTCACCTAGGCTGTTGTTGCTGCCGTCTGCATCGGGGAGCTTACCGTCAGGGCTAGGAGGGTCGGGGCACTGTGGGGCCGTTGCTGTGGTCGACACAGGGAGGTAGGGAGGCTGGTTGGGCTGCTATCGTGGCAGCGTTGGGGGCTGCTGGGTCGCGAAGGTGCAAGAGGGTGAAAAGAAGTCGGGTTGAGAGACAGGAGGGAAGGGGTAGAGCAGCTAGGTTTAGGTTTAATAGGAGATTAGGGTGTATGTATATATAGGTGAGTAGTTAGGGTTTAGGGGGAATTATGGGTAACGGGTAGAGGGTGTAAACGGGTAGGGCTTTAATGGGTTTGGCGTTTAATGGGCTTAACGGGTTGCAATAAATCCAATAGAATTAAAATGGGGTTCAAGGAATAATTGGGTTCAAGAGTTTGATAAAATATCCAATAAAATATAGGAACAAAAATGGATAAATAAAATTGGACATGCACAATATTAATGAGAACCAAGAACAATAGCTCAAACAATCAGAGACGAAACAATAGGAGACAACTGGATCAAAAAGATCAAATAAGAAGACAACAACCAAATAGATGAATATGGAAAATGAAGATCCAATACCGGGTTCAAAAGAGATACAATGAGAATAAATATACAAAAGAAATACACCAAAAAATACATAAATTGAAAAATAGGGGTTACACATCTATTATGCCTATGGGTGCTAAAAAAACAACTAAATAAGATAAAATAAATAAAAGAGAACTTATGCATACTACTAAAAAAAAATTGAATGAAAAATGAGATGAAATTGTACGTGCGTTGCACGTGCAAAAAAATGTATTTTTATTTAAAAATTAATACGGGATGTTACAGGATCCTAGCCCAATAACCCAACAACCTAATTGCATTCTATATATACTACCCTAATGCAAACCCTAAAAACACAAGCCCAATCACCAAGCACAGTCGTCTCTCTCTATCCTTGATTTTATCTCTCCCCGACCATCTACCTCCTCATCTTCCCGCCTAAACCGCCGAGCACCCATCTGGTCCACCCTCCGACGACCACCCAGCACCGACCTATCCTCGACTGCACCCAGCACCACCCGAGCACACCCCTCTGCTGCTCCTCTTCCCTCCCGACTGCAGCAACTGAGACCCAGACCCCCATCGCTACTGACCAACCACCGAAGGCCAATGTCGCCACCCCTCTGCCGTCGACCTCCAGTCCCGTCAGCTGCCAGTTGCCACCATCAACAGCAACCTTGCTGCGGTTGCTGCCGCTCTTACTAATGTCGTTGTTTTTCTCTTGCTATTGTGGTCTCTTTTGCACGTAGTGTGCACGTATTTCTTTGTGGGTTCGTGTTTGTTGCTTTGGAATTCTCATCCCATTATTGTTTGGTATTCGAACAAATCGTCAATAAGGAAAGTCACTTTCCTCTTGAATTGAATATTGTATCAAATTCAAGTTTTTATTGAAATTCCGGAAGTAGACCCTAATCGTTCATCGTAACATATACTACCATTCATCTTTCGTTGAGTATATTGAGGATTTACACGAGCTAATCCAAATATTCTCGACTTCGTGCCATTGTTAACCCTAAAAGTCAAATCTTTCATGCATTCAAGTAGTATTGATAATAGGGGTTGTTCAAACAAACACTCCACAAATAAACTATCATAGAATTGATTGCTAGGTTGTGTGCTTGAATGATCGATTGTCGTTTTGTTGTTGTTAAACTAGTGTATGTATGTATTTGTAATTATGTTACCATTCTATTGTACCTACCATGCTGATTATAAGATTCATTGACTAATTGAATTGGAACCAATTATGTTAGATCGCTTTATTTCATGAAATATATTGAAAATCTGAACGTTTACTGTGTTTCTGGAATTTGCTAGACGTTTTCGACCCAGTATTTGACATTAAAATTAATAACTTTCTGAACAAGAGTTGTAGCTCTATGTTTCTAGTTTCCAGAATATCTAAAATATTTGAATTCCGAGTTGTATTGCAAAAGTTATGCTGATTTTACTACTGCTACGTTTTATTTCCAGAATTTCATATTCATGTATGTCTTCATGTTTAAACTATTAAGAAGCTAAATTAATATTAGAATAATACTCTGATAATTTCCAGAATGATAAGTAACATGATTAGGATTCTAATGAATAATTTTGATGAATTTATAATTGAGTTTTTACTAATTCTAAAGATACAACAACTTGATGTCAATTTTCAGTCAGAAGCTAAAGAATGATATATTTAACCTAGCTATTGTTGTCGGATCTTGTATTTTAAATATGCGTTGGAATCTTTGGGAAGTCTAGTTTCCAGAACTTCTGACAGATTCAACTTTTCATTTCTGTAGCTGTGAAAAAACTGATTTTTGTACAGTGACCTCTTGCTGTCCAGAATTGTGTTTTTCAGATTTCCTTAATATAATTATACATATATCATTGTAGTGCATGAGTTGAAGTGTATATATTGTATTGCATGATCCTAATGTACTATTGTCATCATTCTATTTGTCACATCCAAAGTTGTCATCCTATATTCTTCTATTGTTACTATTGTTCATCTAATGTCTCTAAATTGCAGAATGTATTGATTGCATCGATAAAATGTTTAACAGGCCGAGGTTTAAGGGATTGACTTGAGTAGTGAACAATGTAGAGACTGTGTAGGCCAGTGTTTTATCGATTGATTGTTGGAGCGCTGACTACGGCACCCCAATCTTTCGTGTATCATTTTAGTGTATCATGCAACAAAGTTGTTATCGTTTCAGTGTTATCGTACCGACACATGATCTATAGAATTCACCATTAGAGTTTAAACGACATTGATTCTATGCATCGAACCTGTGGTATGGGACGCAGGAGTACGTACATTAGTTAGGCTAAAAATTAATAGACTTAAGAATTGATACAATATTGACACTGCATATTGAACATCATCATTACTATTGATATCGAACATTGTCTAAGTGATATTGACATCGACCATTGAACATTGACATAAAAAATTGAATCATCGTTTATACCATTTGCATTGACTATCATTGATATTGATTATTGGTATCGTTCATTATTATTGATTCCAATTGACCCATTGAATTCATTGTTATATCGTTATTTCCATTATTTCTTTGTTTTCTCTACTTGATGTCCATGACTTTCTTTAAGCACAATTTTTTTCCACTTTTAGATGAAGTGTTTACAGGTGATCAAGGAGAATTACCTGCAGGAATTGGAGAACAAGCTTTCTAAAGATTTAATGGTTTCTAGTTGATTGTTATTTCATTGAACTTATTATACTGAAACTTAATATCATTGTGTTTAGATTATTATTGTATTCAGCTTATGACCCGGGTATTATTATTTGTTCCCAGATGTTGGATTATCGTATTTGGTTATTTCATATTGTATTATTCCAAGTATTATTGTTCATGTGGCTGTTTTTATTGCCTGCACATTTATTTTGTATTGTTTATATTCTTGAGTTGAATGGGTAAACAGCTTATGGATGACGCAAGTCATTCGCTGGGCTAATGTCACGTGCTTGTGTTCCATATTTTTGGGAAGACGGCGTGACAGTGACCCTAGAACCATCAATGAACTCCGAACAGGGTGACGGTGAGTTTTGGGAGCACTCGAATGGTGAGCCATTCTGCGCACACTCGCTCTGGGAAAGTTTCCAGAGTGAATCTAAGAACCATGAGTAGACTCTGCACTTTTCTGGGGTTATTTTGGGAGCACTCGAATGAAGAGTCGTGCCCGCACACTTACTCGGAGGTAAGAGGCTAGAGCGACCCTAAAACCCTAAATGGACTCCGAACAGGGTGATGACGAGTTTTGGAAGCACTCTAATGGTGAGCCGTGCCCCACACACTTACTCGGGGGAAAGTGGTTAGAGAAACCTTATGAACCATGGATGGACTCCGAACAGGGTGATAACGAGTTTTGGGAGCACTCGAATGGCGAGCCGTGCCCCGCACACTTACTCGGGGGCAAGTAGCTTGTGTGACTCTAAGAGCAATGAATGAACTCCAAACAAGGTGACAAAAAGTTTGGAAACACTCGAATGGCGAGCCGCCCTTGCTCAGGGCAAGTGGCTAGAGCGACTCTATGAACGATGAATGGACCCTACAATTGTCCGGAATTATTTTTGGAGCACTTGAATGGTGAGCCGTGCCCCGCATACTTACTCGGGAGCAGTAGCTGGAGCACCTCTAAGAACCATGATTGGACTCAGAACAAAGTGACGACAAGTTTTGGGACAATCGAATGGCGAGGCGTGTCCCGCACACTTTCTTGGGGGAAAGTGGCTAGAGAGATTCTAAGAACTATGAATGGACACTGCACTTGTCTGGGGTTATTTTGGAATCATTTGAATGGCGAGGCGTGCCCAGCACATTTGCTCGGGGGCAAGTAGCTAGAGCGACTCTAAGAACCATGAGTTGACTCCAAATAAGGTGACAATGAGTTTTGGGAGTAATCGAATGGCGATGTGTGCCCCGCACGCTTGCTCAGTGGAAAATGGCTAGAGCGACTCTAAGAACCATGAATGGACTCCGCACTTGTCTGTTGGCGTGTTTAGTGAGTAAACGGTGTTGCTCGGGGGCGAACTATGTGTTTGACTCATTGTTTGCATTTGAAGGAATTGTACAAGAATTTTGCAACGGAAAAGACTAAAAATTTATTGAAGAATAAAACTAAGTGGCAGCTTTGATGCTAGAATTTATTACATGTTGTGACCATTATAGCCTTTATTACATGTTTGTAGCTAACTTCTAGGAGAGGGTGTTAAGCACCCTCGTTATACCTCATCAGGTGCTGGTGTTCCATGTTAAGAGATCTTCGTTCTCCCTAATGCAAGTGACAAGTTGCTCCTTGGTTTGATGGGGGAGTCCCTTGAACACCCGAAAACACTTAAATTGATCCTCTTGGGAGAAGGAGATTTCTACTAGTTCGTTGACAGTTTCTGAGTTGGCTTGTCCACTATCTTGGGGGAGTTCCATAGCATCTAGGGGGATGACTGAGCCCCCCATTGTGGTGGTGTAACACGCCCAAGCAGCTTCTTGGCTTACTTTGGCTTCCCCTACCCTACTGGCATAGGGAACTTCATCTTCATGTGGTATGCTGAGGTAACTGCATAAAGGGTTGCTATCTCCGGGCAACCAAAAATGACATTATATGTTATCTTCATGTTGACAACCATGAAATTGTGTGCTTCCGTGCAAGTAGTTGGTGTTTTCCCTACAGTTATGTCAAGGGTGACGACTCCTTCGATCTGATTTGGGGCTCCAAAGAATCCATTGAGGGTGTACCCGGTGGGTTTGAGACGGCCTCGCTTGAGCATGAGGCCCTCCTAAGGTCAAAATAGTAATCCCGCAAGTAGTTGCGGGCCCAAGACCAACTCACGGCCATCTACAGGCCCGTCACCAAGGGTCAGGCCAACAAGGAAAGGTTGACCAACCATTTATGGCTGGTGATTAAATATCCTAAAATCAGGGGATTGACATTCCTTCACAACCCTAATCCATGAGATTTGATTAGGCAACTGGAAAATCTTTCCCTAACTAATTCTCTACAGGCCTATAAATACAGGTCATCCCCCACAGTTACCAGTTAATCATTCTTTTACCACTATACCCTTACTTCCTCGGTTGTTGACTTGATCGTCGCTGGGAATACTACCGGTGTTTCAGGCTTTTTGCAGGTATTCGGCGACCAACAACTACCAGATCTACAAACCCCAATCACATACTAGCCTCTCATTAGGATCGGATCTACGGCTGAATTATGCATTCCCTATCAATACAAGAACTCATCATCAGTTGATCCCACACCAAAAAGTAGCAGCATCATCGGTTGATCCCATACCAAAAAATAGCAGCATCAGATTGACATCATATGTGGGAACACCCAGATCTAGCCTCCTCCTCAGATCCTTGATCCTAGGAGCCTCGTCCTACCATGGCACCCAAAGCTACTGTGGGGCGTCAACGTGACCCCTCGCCTCTTCCTCCTTGTCCGTAGCGCAACCGAGCGGCCACTCAAGGATTGCAACAACTACGAGTCGAATGCCAGAGGTCAGCCCATAGTGCCTCTCGTTCGGTGACATGAAGGACCGAATGCCCAGTAGTTTTGGATCTCCGAAACCTTATCAACAACCGGCAGAATAAAGAAGATCTTAACCATTGCATCAACCACTCTTGATGTAGCGCCCCGAATTTCTAATATGATATCTTAGAAAATACGTGGCCCAATCCCAGCATCCACTTCAATGTAACATTAAACACAACCAACTCCACTAAAATTTTCAACTTTTATTACAACAAACTTTTACATAGCACAGCGGAATGTAAAACATCTCAATCAAAATCTTCTTTTATTTACAACACAGTCTTATTACAACACTGTTCTTACAAATTTACACAAACTCCATTAAATTCATTTATCTCAAAACTATCTCAAGCATCCAAACCTCCAACTCTAAGCAACAACCTGCAACACATGAGGCTAGAGATGATCCCTAACCCCCAAAACTAAAGGGGTCAGCCATAAATAGTGTGAGTGACATAAAAGCAAACAAACAACATAAATAAACATCAAGCAAGGATTCTTAAACAACATGTAATAAACCAATATACATAAAATATGAAGTAGCAAGAAATGTAAACAACATGTGAAACTAAACTAAGTGTCAAGTGTAGAAAACAGGAAACCACATGCATAAAACCAAGTCAAGAAAACACCAATTCTATATGCGGACTCTCTAATGCGTACTTGTCGAAGTCTATGCATCCCACTCTACATAGGTTCGGTGCAAGCCCTTAACGTCTTCACTTCGTAGGGTTCAATCCCCCGCTATGCAACTAATCCTAACACGATGACTACTACGAGATAAAGATAAACTGTGAGTATTAGCCCATGCCCCGATAATTCCGGAGATAGATCCCACACCACAGGTATTTTACCGTGATAAATTCGGAGATCATCCCACACCGAAAGCAATGACCTCATCACACGAATACCACATGTGCGTCGCCTCGATTCCGATAATTCCGGAGATCAATCCCACACCACAAGTAATTACCGTGATAATTCCGGAGACATATCCCACACCACAAGTAATCTACCATGATAATTCCGGAGATATATCCCACACCACAAGTAATCTACCGTGATAATTCCGGAGATTAAATCCCGCACCGAAAGCCATGCTGAGGTACTTGACCCATGTTCTCGTTCATCATATCACCACTAGTGCCTGTCCTTATTATTTGGGTTACTTAATTACTCAACGAATCTCCTAGAGTTGGTGTACCCTACCGGACTTAACTCAAAACTGAACAACTGAAATGTCTCAACATGCCTCAATAAAATAACTCAACGCCGGTACACTAGGGTCACACACCTCCTCTAGAGACTCAAACTCAAATGTCTAAACCAACTTTCCACCATAAATAGCTTAACTGAATATCTTAAAATCATATGCTTAACAAAAGAAAAAGTGTAGGCTGAAATATCTGAAGACTAATCATTCGAAAGAACATACAAGCTTATGAAAACTCAACAGTACCAGTCAACTTATACTGTAGTAAGTCGACTGCCCAGAGGGAACATATCCATGATTTTAAGAAAATAAACTAAGTAACATAAGTCGACTTGAAAAACCATCAGTCGACTTACCCGAGACAAATTCCAATAATTTTCACGAAAATATTCTAAGTATAACAAATCGACTTAAGGAAGTCATAGGTCGACTGTCCAGAAAGAAACTGTAGTGACTTACAAAATAAATTTTCAGTAAACCAGTCGACTGAATAAAGGTCTAAGTCAACTGTCCAGAACGGGTTTTCAAAAGAACTAGACACAACAGCAGGGTCGTACCAGTCGACTGAAAAGTAGACCAGTCGACTGTCGGCCTACAGTTTACAGAATTTAGGTCTGAATACAAAATCAAAGCTGGAGTTTTTCTAAAAAATTCGTTGTTTATGAAAATAATTCGTATTCAGGTAAAAATGATAAATCTCAAATAACCTCACTGTGGATACATTACTCATAACATCCAATATCTCAAAACTCAAGTTCTCATGTTCTAAAATTACTAATTTTTCCATTAGGGTTTCTCCACACTGAACTTCTTTCATAACTCAAAACCAAGGTCTGATTTGCAAACACAAGATCCAGATGCTCACCATCCTATCATAACCATACTTAAATCTTAACATGCTTTCTAGCAATACAAATTTATAAATCAAGATCTACTCAACATTTTTAGATTTCACATACATGGTACAAACAACAACCTTTGCATCGTTCTCATGCAAAATACACCAAATAAATAACATATCAAACAAACAACAAACAATCGTTCACATAGATCAATTCACAAACAAAGTTCATATCATTCACAAAACAAAACAAACAAAACAATGTCACTCACCTTTGAATTGAAAAGATCTAACGAAAAAGCCTTCCTTTTTGCGAGATCCAAATCTCCCTCTTGTTCCTCCAAAACAAATCACAAAATTCTGTATATTGCAGCAAATGACGGCTGCGAAAATCCTTTTAAACATCCGGGAATGAAATTTAGGGTTTCACAACAATTTTACAAAATAATCTCGTCAAAATACAACTTTATATATATAACTCTATTCTTGGAAATTCAATCAAATTCATTTAAATTAGGATTTAAAAGTAAAATATACTCATTAATCTCAATTGGTACTGTTCAAAATGTCCAGAAAATACATTTTACATTTTAACCCCTAAAAATGATAAATTTGCAAAAAGGTCATTCTTTTCTCAAAATTTGCAAATAGTTCCAATTAATTTTAGAAAAATCTGGAAAAATACTAAATAAATCCCAAATATTAAATAATAATTTTTCATGAAGAAAACTTGACATTCAAACTTCTCAAGAAGGTATTTGCACGTGTAAAAAGATAAATTTTTCTGAAAATATTCATAAATTCTCCAAAAATCATTTTAGTCATTTATAAACCTTTTAAAATACGGGGTTCTACACTTGAAACGGTGAACAACACTTGGACCACCCTCCGAGCCGCAATCTTTAATCCGACCACGATTGATAAAAGGAGCAAAGTCTCTCCCCGAGAGATCGCCGAGCCTCAAATGGCCCCAAAGAAGGGGGGTCACATGACCAGAGCTGAATTCAAAAAGTTATGGAATGAGGTCCTCCAAGCTCTTCGTGGGGGAACCCGACATGAATACTGCTCATACAATCCTCGCATTGAAAGGACTAAGAACGAAGAGTCCTACAGGTCAACTCGATTAAAAGGACGAGAAGACTTAGTCCTGAAGTGACAACATAAGATGGAAGACCGGCTTGCCCAGATAGGAGATGATGGGATGCAGTCTAACAGGGGGTACCGTTCGGTCTTCCCACCTTTCTCCTCCCAAATCCTCGAAGCTCTAGTCCCAAGGAGCTTCAAGCCTCCCGTGTTCAAGACCAACTGTAACCCCTGTTTTTCGTTTTTTGTATCCTTGGTGTATTTTTATTCTTTCTTGAGTATTTATACTCTTCTTGTATTTTGGACCGCATATTGGAGTTGTTTTCAATATATATTCCTTTTGTTCATTTTTGCTCTTCTTGTGATTGATTTTTCTGTCCCTTGATTTGTTCTTGATCGTTGTTATCATTTCGCTTTTCATTTGGTCCTTGTTCTCTTTATTTTGTTCTTTGGTGCTCGTGGTATTTTGGTTGCTAGTCCTATTGCTATTCATATTGTTTTTGATCCCTAATTAACTACCAAAGCCAAATTAGCCTACAATCCTATTTTAAATCCTATGCAAATCTTATTAAACCTAATCTCCTACTAATACTCCTAAACTACCTATTAACCCAAATACCCACAATCCTAAACTAAACCCTATATAACTCTCCTACAAAAAACCTAACCCTAAACCCTACCTATCTCTCCCCCTCTCTCTGTTTTGTGCCGTCAACCCCGACCATCACACCGATCTGTTGGATCCTGTAGGCGAGATAACAAACACTAGAGGGGGGGTGAATAGTGTTAATAAAAAACTGCGGAAATTTTCGCGGTGCAGTCGACTTGGTTATGATCCAGTCGACTGATATAACCAAAATAAGAAAGAACAGTAACTCTGTGCAGTCGACTGATGGATAAGATAGGCGACTGAAAACACAATGAAACTACAACTAATTCGACACTGACCAGTCGACTGATAGTGCAAGGAGTCGACTGTCCAGACACTTTACAGTCAACCTATAGCCTTGTTAGTGTTTTGTGTTGTTGCACGTGGATAAAAACAAGGTTGACTTCTATACTCAGTCCAAAGCGAATTCGTTGCTATACTGGACTGAATGTAGAGAACCAAAGAGTATGAACTTGAAAGCTTTATTTCTTCAAAATATCACTTAGAATTTTTCTCAAGGAATGCTCGGATTTCAAAGAAAGTTCTGTAGATCTTTTCAGTGAGATCTGAACTCTATTTAAAGAGTTTGATCTCCTGGACGTTGGGAGACAGTTACTCCAACTGTCAACCAACGGATCTAAGCTTTTGATTTTAAAAAATTCGATTTTGAAAAACAGAAAACGGTCAAAAGCTCTCGAACAGTCGACTGGGTTGCCATATGAGTCGACTGATCAGAGTTTGAATAAATTTAAACAGTTTTGTACTATCAGTCGACTGGCAGATGCTTAAGTCGACTGGTACTCAAAAGTTAAATTACTTCAAACTGTTTTGACTCTTTTTGGGGGTTTTAAGAGACACACATTATGAAATTTTGAGTGTGTGTGTGTGTGACAAGACTTTACATCAGACTAAGACTCAACAAAAAATAAGATACAATGTTTTTACAAGACACTACAATTTTGACACAATTGAGCTAAAGGTCTTGAGTCTTGAGTCTTGTCTTGAGTGAAGTCTTGAATCATGTCTGAGTGAAGTCTTTATATGTATCCTTTGAGCTTGTTCATTTGTTCAGCTAAAATAGTCTTTTATATGTACAACCTGCAATGGTAGCTGTATATCATAGACACATGTTGCAATGTGTTGTGATCATCAAAATCAAGAATCAACATTCTCCCCCTTTTTGATAATGACAACACAATAGCTGAAAATAACAAATAATATACAAGCACAGTAAAGACATGCTCTCCCTATAAAAAACACAAAATGCATTGTCTTAAAAAATGTAACATGTATCAGTCGACTTATCAAAATGGCAGGCGACTGATCAGGAAACTCATACATAAGAATCACAATCAGAAAATAAGTACAGATGTAGCAGCAGCAGTCGACTTATATGCCTTTGGGCAGTCGACTGACCAGAAAATTTTCCAATACCCAGAACAAAGTTAACAAATAAGAGGATATCAAAACATAAATAAGAACAAAGTTAACAAATAAGAGAATTTTCCAATACCCAGAACAAAGTTAACAAATAAGAGGATATCAAAACATAAATAAGACAGATATAACACAGATATCTCTCCCCCTTTGGCATCATCAAAAACACAAAATAACAATCTTTTGCATAGTAAATAGATTAAGATAAAGTCGCATACATAACTAAGTGCATTAAAAAGGAAAAAATTACATAATAGAAAAATAAAATAAAAAGTCTTCAATCTTCTTCATCGGAGTCTTCATCGTCACCATGAGAAGGAGGATGAAATTGAGAATTGAAGAGATTAGTGAGGTTGTCAAGTTTGGTATCAATGTGGTCGAGTTTGGAATCAAGATTATGAAGTTGGGTATCCACAGTGGCTGAATGCTTCATAAGATAGAAGACACAGTCATATAGAGTACGAGGATCATCGTAGTTGGCTTGAAGAATAGGTGGATCAGTAGAGGTAGAAGGTCTAGAGGGTCTAGAAGTAGAACCTAAAGGAGCTTAAGAAAGTGGAGGAGACCTAGGAGGTGATCTAGAAGGAGGATCAAGAAGTTTCATTCGTGCCAAACTAGCACGATCAAAACAATCATAATGAGTAACAACATTGGTCTCGGAATCGAGATCAATACCAAAAGCTATAAAGACTCTAGTGAGAAGACCGCCAAAAGGTAGGAAGTGAGTGTGGTTTTGATTAAATTTAGAAAAGATGACACGACCCCAATTGACAGTAATTTTACCAAAAATTGCATACACAGCTTTTTGTAATTCTAGAGAATACTGGTCATAACTACCCTTTTTGGGAAGGATGTTATAGGCTAGTATTCTAGCTACAAGCTTAGCAATAGGTTTAATATTTTTGCTAGTCATTGGAGGGCCATGATTGGGTAAAAAGATTTTAGATAAAACAGAGGCATCATCTAACACAATATCATCAAGATATAATCCTCCGTCATCAATACCAAGTATTTGATTGATTCTAGTCGGTGTGAGTGTCATTTTGACATTCTTCACAGACGAACGGATTACTACATTCCCATCGTGTTTTTGTACAACCCTCATATTTGTGTAAAACAAATAGATGAGTTGGGGATAATAGTTGGGTTGATTAGATAGAGAGAGAAAATCATAAAGACTACTATTTTGAAACAAGGGAATAAGATTAAAACGATCAAGATCATTGAAGTTAACAAATCTTCCAGGGAAGATTGTAATGGTACAAATAAGATACCATTGTTCAATGAGATCGGGAATTAAGAGAAATTGAGTGTAATCTTGAGATGAAGAACTACCCTCATGAGATCTCTTGGATCTTTTAGGAGCCATAAAAAGAGAGAAAGGTGAAATGATTTTACCAAAGAAATGGACGAAAAAATAAGACCAGAGGCGAGCACTAGCAGCAATTTGAGAGTCGACTACCTTCTTCTTCACAAACTAGGGTTTGGGATTTTGGGTGAAAAATTTGAGATCGGTAAAGGTGAGAAAGTGAGGCTGGTAAAGGGGTTTTAACTGTGAATAAACGGCTGAGATCAAAGAGGGAAGAAATCGACGGTAGAGATAAGAGATCACGAGTGAAAAGAGAAGTGAATTTTATCTCAAAAGACGCGATGAATAGTCGCTGAAGACGATTGAGCTCGCGACAGTCGACTGGTAGGGTATATCAGTCGACTGAGTCGAGAATAGACTATATTTTGTATATCTGCTGATCAGTCGACTGTCATTAGGACCAGGCGACTGGTCAGAGAACAAAAAGTAAATAACTTTTAAGTGCAATACAGTCGACTTATCGAAAATACAGTCGACTTAACAGAACCAAATTTCAACAAATATCAATAAAATCACAAATTCCAAGTTCTCTTCTTAAATTAATGAAAGTATCTTCTTTAAGGGGCTTGGTAAATATATCTGCTACTTGTTTATCAGTAGAGATAAAGTCTAAAGATATATCTCCTTTCAAAACATGATCACATAGAAAATGATGTCGAATATCAATATGTTTCGTACGTTAATGTTGAATCGGATTTTTAGATAAATTAATTGCACTGGTATTATCACACATGATTGAGGGTTTCTCAAATGAAATACCATAGTCTAATAAGGTTTGTTTCATCCACAAAATTTGTGCACACGCCAAACTTGCAGCGATATACTCAGCTTCTGTGGTTGATAGGGATACGGAATTTTGCTTTTTACTGCACCAAGAGACTAGGGAATGTCCCAAAAAGTGACATGTACCACTAGTACTCTTGCGATCAGTTTTGCTTCCAGCAAAATCAGCATCGCTATATGACAAAAGTTGAAAATTATCGGTGCGTGGATAAAATAAACCATATTCAGATGTGCCTTTAATATATCTTAAAATTCGTTTCACTGCTTTTAAATGAGACTCTTTAGGACTAGATTGATATCTAGCACATAAACATACGTTGAACATAATATCTGGTCTACTTGCAGTAATATATAAGAGTGAACCAATCATACCTCGATAGAGTTTTTGATCAACACTCTTACCTAATAAATCTTTGTCAAGAGTAGTAGTAGTAGCCATAGGTGTGGATTTACTACTAGTACTATCCATGTTAAAACGTTTGAGTAGTTCCTTTGCATATTTGCCTTGATTGATAAATATGCCATTTGAGGACTATTTAATTTGAAGTCCAAGGAAATAATTGAGTTCACCCATGTGACTCATCTCAAATTCATTTTTCATGGTATTAGCAAATTCTTGACATAGATTATTATTAGTAGAACAAAAAATTATATCATCAACATATATTTGTATGATTAAGATATCATTCTTAACTCTTTTGATAAATAATGTAGTGTCTACTTTACCTATTTCAAATCCTGTTTCTAATAGAAAAGTTTTCAGACGATCATACCAAGCACGAGGTGCTTGTTTAAGACCGTATAAAGCCTTTTTCAATTTATAAACATGATCTGGAAATTGTTCACGTTCAAAACCTGGTGGTTGTTTAACATAAACATTTTTCTTAATAAACCCATTAGGAAAGGCACTTTTAACATCCATTTGATAAAGTATGAAATTCATAAAACAAGCAAAAGATAATAAGATACGAATAGATTCTAGTCTAGCAACAGGAGCATATGTTTCATTAAAATCTATACCTTCTTCTTGATTATACCCTTGAGCAACTAATCTAGCCTTGTTCCTTACAACTTGTCCTGATTCATCTAACTTATTTTTAAATACCCATTTGGTACCAATAATAGTCTGATCATGAGGTCTAGGAACTAAATCCCATACATCATTCCTTATAAACTGGTTTAGTTCATCTTGCATGGCATTCATCCAATATTCATTCTCACAAGCTTCTTGTATATTTTTCGGTTCAAAATCCGACAAGAATGCTGTATGAGAGATCATATTAACATGTGAACGTGTCTGAATACCATGGGAGATGTCACCAATTATTAAGTCATGAGGATGATCTTCAACTTCGACAAATGACTTTGGTAAAGTTGAAGATATCACAATAGGATCAGTCGACTTGACTTGTTCTTCAGTCGACTTCTTTTCATCAGTCGACTGTAAGTCCTGATCAGTCGACTTATTAGCCAGACTAGTTTGTTCTAAGGATTTAATCACATTATCTAAAGGTGATGAATCAGTTTCATCATCTTTATTTAAGGTTGATGAAGGCAGAAATTCATCGAATGTAACATGCATTGATTCTTCAATAGTCATTGTAGACTTATTGAAAATTCTATATGCTTTACTCCTATTTGAGTACCCTATAAAAATACCCTCATTAGATCTAGGATCAAATTTGTCTAAATTATCTTTTGTGTTTAGAATAAAATACTTACAACCAAATGTCTTAAAATAAGAGACTTTAGGAATTTTATTAAAAAATAACTCATAATAAGTCTTCTTTAACTTAGGTCTTAGAAGAATTCTATTTAAAACATAACAAGCTGTAGCAACAGCTTCAGCCCAAAGTGCTTTGGTAGATTGCTTTCAACAAGCATAGTACGTGCGCATTCTTGCAAAGTCCTATTTTTTCTTTCAACCACTCCATTTTGTGGTGAAGCTCTAGGAAATGCAAATGAATGTGTTATACCATTCTTGTTGCAATATTCTGTAAATGTTTCATTTTTAAATTCTCCACCATGATCACTTCTAATAGTGACTATGGTTAGAGATCTTTGATTTTGAATACGTTTACAAAAATGTGCAAATTCATCAAAATCATCATTTTTATGTTTTAAAAAGAATGTCCAAGTGAATCTTGAAAAATCATCTACTAAAACAAACACATATCTACTTTTATTTAAAGAAGCAACTCTAGTAGGACCAAATAAATCCATATGAATTAATTCGAGCGGCCTACTAGTAGAAATTACTTCTTTTGTTTTAAAAGTGGATTTGATTTGTTTTCCTAGTTGACATGCATCACATAACTTATCTTTTTTAAAGGATAGTTTTGGCAGTCCTTTAACTAGGTTATATTTAGATAATTTTGAGAGATTTTTCATGTTCACATGTCCAAATCTTCTATGCCATAGCCAAGATTCATTGTTAGAGGCTATTAAACAAAAGTCATTTGAAAAATTAATTGCATTCAAACACAATTCAAAAATATTATTTTTACGAAAACCTTGAAAAATAACATTTTGTATAGTGGAATCATAAATCAAACATGCATCTTTTTCAAAAACTATTTTATACCCTTTATCACATAATTGACTAATGCTTAAAAGATTATGCTTTAAACCACTAACTAATAATACATTTTCTATGGTTGGGTTAGAAGTTTTACCGACCATGCCAATACCTATGACTTTGCCTTTGTTGTTATCTCCAAAGGTGACGGTTCCTCCATCTATGCTTTGAATGGTGGATAGTAGGTTGGCATGTCCTGTCATGTGTTTTGAACATCCGCTGTCTAATATCCAGCGTTCTTTCTTGGGTACCTATAAAAAGTTTAAGGTAAATATGGTACCCTTTTTATTGGGTCCAAAACACATTAGTTTGGGGGAAACCAAACCCATGAAGAGTTTGATCTTCCTCCATAAGCAGGAATATAATAAGTAGAATTACACACATTTAACACATATGAGTTAATATAAGCAATTCTATCATTCTGATTTAGACTGACTGGAACCCATACTAACTTGTTCTGTCCAGTCGACTTAACAGTGTCCTTCAGTCGACTGTTAGTGTACATCAGTCGACTAGCTGATACACTAGGTTGACTTATAAGAGGTTTCGATCTCGTTGAATAAGATCCAATTCCTCTGGACAGACGACTGGTTGTATGGTTCGGTCGACTTAACCGAACGGTAGTCTTGCTTTTATCACTAAAATTAACAACCTTAGGCTTTTCAAAGAAATCATACAACTTGTGTGTAACACTAGAAATAGATGCTGATTTATTTTTACTAGTGTTTATAACAGGAGATTCTTTTACAGAAGATTTTTTAAAACCAAGTCCATATTTTTGACTAGATGTTACTTGATGATGAAGCATATCATTTAAATTCTGTTTGCCTTTGTTAAACTTCGATACATTCTTTGAAATCTCTTCATAATTCTTTTTGAGAGTCAAGATCAGTATCTAAACTTGCAATGCGAGAATTTAAGGATTTTACTTCCTTATCAAGGTTAAGATTTTCTTGATTAAGTGTTTGATTCACTTTCTCAAGATTCTTAACTCTAATCTTTTCTTTCTTTAACTCTTGGAATATTTTATTAAAAGCATCAAGAAGATCTTCGGAATCATAATCATTATTTACATGTTCTTGTGCAGCCATGAAACACACATTTGCCACTTCGTTATTTTCCTCCGTTTCTTGTTCGGAAGACGAATCACTATCATCCCATGTAGCTTGATAGGCCTTCTTGTTCTTGGCAAATTTGTTCTTTGAATATTTGTCCTTCTTGAAGTTGGATGATTTTCCCTTGTTCTTTGCATTTTCTAAGGGACAATCCTTCTTCATGTGACCTATTTTATTGCACCTGAAACATGTAGGAGGGTCATTAGAATCTTTAACTTTAGAATTAAACTTACCCTTCTTTAAGAACTTCTTGAATCTTCGAGTGAACATTGCTATTTCTTCTTCATCTTCTTCCTCATCTTCTGAGTCTGTCATGGCTTTAAAAGCCAATGATTTCTTCTTTGCTTGGTGTGATTCTGTATCCTTCTTTCGATCTTCAAGTTGGACCTCATATGCCATGAGATTGCCAATAAGGTTCTCGAGAGAAAGTTGAGACAAGTCATTTGCTTCCTCTATTGCTGTGGTCTTCTTCTCCCATTCTGGAGTGAGTGCACGTAGAACTTTTCTAACCATCTCTGCTTGAGTGTAAGTCTTTCCAAGCGCCACATGGGAGTTTGTGATGTCTGTGAATCTGGTGATCATCTCGGACACAGTCTCAATGTACTTCATTCTGAACATCTCAAACCTGTGGACAAGAACAGAAATTTTAGACTCTTTTACTTTATTCGTTCCATCATGTGTTACCTCGAGTGTATGCCAAATTTGATGTGTGGTTGTAGCATTGGATACACGGTTGAATTCTTCCTTTGTGAGTGCACAAAATAAGGCATTCATTGCTTTGGCATTGTTCATAGTCTGATTCTTTTGATCATCATTCCATTGTGCATATGGAATGGTAGGGGCAGTGTATTCCGTCTCTGTCATTTGCCATATCTCATAGTTGATTGATTGGAGGTAGATTCTCATTCGGCACTTTCAATAATTGTAGTTCGTTCCATCAAATAGCGGTGGCCGTTGTGTAGATTGGCCTTCATGGTGATGATTTGTATTTGAAGTAGTTGCCATAGCCTATAACCTTGCTCTGATACCAAGTGTTGGATCCTGTAAGCGAGACAACAAACACTAGAGGGGGGGTGAATAGTGTTAATAAAAAACTGCAGAAATTTTCTCGGTGCAGTCGGCTTGGTTATGAACCAGTCGACCGATATAACCAAAATAAGAAAGAACAGTAACTCTGTGCAGTCGACTGATGGATAAGATAGGCAACTGAAAACACAATGAAACTACAACTAATTCGACACTGACCAGTCGACTGATAGTGCAAGGAGTCGACTGTCCAGACACTTTTTGCAGAACTTAAGTAACAAGAGTAAATGCAAAATCAAGACAATCAATCACAGAGTACACAAGATATATCCTGGTTCGGTCCTCCCGACCTACATCCAGTCCCCAAGCAACCCACTTGAGATTTCCACTATTCTTGAAAAAGATTACAAGAATACCCTACGGCGTTACGACAACAACCTTGTCTAACCCGTAGTCCTTTCTCTCAACCAGAGAAAGCAGACCCACTCTACTACCAAGAGTGAAACAAACCGACTCTACAACCTAGAGTCAAAAACACTCTCCAACCGAGAGCAAAAGAACAAGAAATACTTTACAGTCAACCTATAGCCTTGTTGGTGTTTTGTGTTGTTGCACGTGGCTAAAAACAAGGTTGACTTCTATACTCAGTCCAGAGCGAATTCGTTGCTATACTGGACTGATTGTAGAGAACCAAAGAGTATGAACTTGAAAGCTTTATTTCTTAAAAATATCACTTAGAATTTTTCTCAAGGAATGCTCGTATTTCAAAGAAAGTTCTGTAGATCTTTTCAGTGAGATCTGAACTCTATTTAAAGAGTTTGATCTCCTGGACGTTGGGAGACAGTTACTCCAACTGTCAACCAACGGATCTAAGCTTTTGATTTTAAAAAATTCGATTTTGAAAAACAGAAAACGGTCAAAAGCTCTCGAACAGTCGACTGGGTTGCCATATGAGTCGACTGATCAGAGTTTGAATAAATTTAAACAGTTTTGTACTGTCAGTCGACTGGCAGATGCTTAAGTCAACTGGTACTCAAAAGTTAAATTACTTCAAACTGTTTTGACTCTTTTTGGGGGTTTTAAGAGACACACATTATGAAATTTTGAGTGTGTGTGTGTGTGACAAGGCTTTACATCAGACTAAGACTCAATAAAAAATAAGATACAATGTTTTTACAAGACACTACAATTTTGACACAATTGAGCTAAAGGTCTTGAGTCTTGAGTCTTGTCTTGAGTGAAGTCATGAATCATGTCTGAGTGAAGTCTTTATCTGTATCCTTTGAGCTTGTTCATTTGTTCAGCTAAAATAGTCTTTTATATGTACAACCTGCAATGTTAGCTGTATATCATAGACACATGTTGCACTGTATTGTGGTCATCAAAATCAAGAATTAACACGATCCCCATCCACCTGCACCCTACTCCCATCGCCAACCCAACCCGCACATCCCCTAGCCGCCATTACCCTACTCCCAAGCACCACCCCACCATCTCCATCTCTCTCCATCCCTCTCCCGCCCTCCTCCCCGTCCGCTGGCGTCGACAGCATCGACAAGAGCAGCAGCAGTGCCAGCATCGGCCAGCGACGCCGCTAGCGCTACTCCCGATCTCTCTTTTTCTCTCTTTCTTGTTTGGGTTTGCGCGTGCGGATTGCTTGGTTCATGGTTTTTATTCATGGGTTTTGTTCGTTGCCAGGATCCGTTCCCGTTATTCTTGGTGTTCGTTTCGTTTTCGGTTAAGGCAAGTAACTTGTACTCAATTTCGTTGTATGATACAAGTCATAAATTCTGCTTGTAGTGTAGTTGAGTTCTAGAGACAACTCGTGTGTGATGTATGTTTGATGAGTATTGTCTCTATAGTGCAATTTGACCATAGTTGCCTCACGACACAAATTTGACATGAAACAACATAGGTTTTGACCGTTCTTGATGTGATTATATTTGTGAGATAATTAGGGGAAATTGTGTGATCATTTGGATCCATATGATATACTTGTTTTGGACATGCTATATACCCTATTTCATGTTATTTGGACACTTAGTAGACTCTATTTCATATTTGGTTGTGTTTAGAACAAGTTTCGTATGATCTATGTTGGTTTTGTATCTAAAGGAAATTCTGTATTTTGTCAATGATCTGTTTTGATTGCTATTTTAGACCATACTAAGGTCAGGATCTTAATTTCAATAGTAAACATGTTTTTTAGAGAAATCTGTCTTCTTTCCAAATTTTCTAACAGAGATCGATTTCGTTTTCGTATGTGTGAGATATGGTTGTTTTACTACACACGTGTATCTTATTTCCAGATTTTGTTTCTTGATGATTTCGATAAATATACTATTTTGATACTTGTGATAAATATATTATTTTGATCTGAAATTTTGCACAGTATTTTTATATCTACTAAGGGATTACCCAGAATTTTGGTGGATTTATTTGATAAGAGTTATATGCCGTTTCATGCTTGTTTATAAAAACTATACTTGCTGGATTTTGCTTGCTGTTCTGTAAAGATTTGTATTTTCACTCTAATTCCTTTTCCTGTATGAAAAATATTTATGAAATATGAAAGTTATCTTATTTTGTCTATTTTCATCTCCTTTTGACGGATCTGGATTTCGTTTCATGGTTTGCGAGATATTACAGTTTTTGTACAGCAGTGTTGGGAATTCCAGATTTGCCAAACTATCGTTTCTTGATATTTTCTGATTTTTGTTGGCTAAACTAATCTTACTGGAAAATTTTGAAACTTTATAATCTGATACTAGACACATAGGGAAATACCCCAGATTTTTCCTGGAATTTATTACGATTTTTTAATGCTGTTTTCCTGACTTTGAATTCAATTTACTGATTTCTGGTTGAACGTATTTTCGGGTTTCAAATCAGTTTTGATTTATGTTTTTCTGAAATACTATATAACTTATATGTATTCGCTGGATTTGGTTGGAAGTCTATTTTTCAGATTCTCTGACGTATTCAGGTTTCAAATTTTTGGAAACGGGAATCGCTGTTTTAGTACTGTACTATCGTGCTGTCCTGAATTAGGAAGTACCTTATTTTGTTTAGTTATGTGACTATCTTACCATCTGTACATGCTTATCTGTTATTCTGAACTTGTCGGTCGTTATATCATACTAGATTTACTCTGTTTCGTCCACATACACATCTATCTGATAATAATTGTAAAATGATCAAGCCAGGGTTTATGGGAAAGATCTAGTAGTGGGAAAGCATAGAAATGTGTACTTAGAAGGAGGCCCATATTTTCCATATGATTATTTGTTATCTGTTATTCTGTACCATGTCTACATTACTTCCTATAGGAATGTGTAGGGAAGGAGAGAACCACTAGGTTCTATCTATTTGTCTGGATCTGTTATATGATATCTGTCTGTCTGAACCCTGAGTACATGGCCCTATATGATTCCCTACGAAATCTAAAAACGTAACTATTTTGAATGTAGCAACCATGTGATAAAAGGATGGCACATGAAGTGCTACCTAGTTAGTAATTAATACAAGACTTATAAGAATCTGTATCTGAATCTGAATCTGACATCTGTATCTGTATCTGTATCTAATATTTGAATATGTTATCTTTATCTGCTATCAGATTATCTGAGTATCTGATTATCTGTTATCTGTCTGACACTATCACTTGACACCATTATTTGACACTATCTGTATATCTATCTGCATGCTATTTGATTTTTGACACTTGACACATGTTAGTATACCATGCTAGTTGATTCTGTTATACCATGCTATATCTGTTTCTGCTATTATTTAGATTTGTTAGTTTTCCTTGTACTTGTATCCTGCATTACAAGTGGCCCGTAAAATGCATTGACGGGTACTTGTTTTCTTTTTCCTTCTCCTGCAATTTATTGATTGCAGACCAGGATGGTCGTTTACCCGATGGTATTGGAGAAATGAAATATTAGTGCTGAAATTCTTTTGCTATTATTATCTGTTGCTTTTGAACAATGTATTTGAGTATATGGATTTTATTTGTATTTGGGCAATGTGACCCAGGATATTACTTGTTCAGATCTGTTTATTTAAGACTATTATAATAATGGATTTCAATTAATTTCTGTTGGCAATTTGTTTTGCTTTGAGGTATATATGTCTGTGTGAGGATGATTCTTTTGGCTTCCGACTCTGATTATTCTGAGATTTTTTGTAAAGATTCTGAACAGCTTATGGATAATGCAAATCATTCGCTGGGTTGAGTCGCGTATTCGTATTCCGTATTCTTTTTGGGAAGCGGGGCGTGACACCGACAATAGGGAGTCGGACTCATCTGATTACATTGAGGGGTTCAAAACCCTCATGATAATTCACAGTGTCTTGGATGCATTGCTCTGTCGCACATTCCGCGCTATGTTACGGGGCTCCGCGTGAGAATGGCACTCCAGACTAGCCTCAAATTCTAATTTTACCTTCGACCAGCTCGATCTAACTTAGTGACCAGCCGAAAGTACGAAAAGTGGAGCGCCTTCCTGCTCGTTCTAAAAAAATAAGGATGGCGAGTCCCTCAGAGACTTCCATAAGGAATGCTAATATGCTAGCCTGACAATCATCCGTGTCATGGCCGTGGTCCCTATGAAAGCGACACCACTTATCCCTGTTCTTTTTCTAGCCCGGGGTATTCATTCTAGGGGGACCACGGAGTAGTCCTTCCTTGTCCACCTCCATATGGACTGCTGATATACTAGCATTGATGGGGGTGAACTTCTCAAAATAAGGAGCTGGGCGGCACTGGCCATTGTCATCTTTCTGGAATTTCTGGGAGCCTTCTTCACTTGTATTCCACCATTTGTTACCAGAAGATGACTCTTCTTGACTAGGGGGGGGGGGGGTTGAGAGCTTCTTCGACTCGGATGTACTTCTCGCTCCTGAGCAGGAGTTCTAAAAAGTCCCGAGGAGGCTTCTTGGCAAGGGACGCCCTGAGGTCGGCGTTAGTGACGTTATGCCTGCAGACCGCAGAGGCTCTGATTGGTTAAGGGAGGCAATAGACTGGGCTACGGTAGTAAAATGCCAGATGTAATCTCTTAGGCATTCACCCTTTCTTTGGCTAAGTGCTAGCAAAGATGCACATGTTTTCTTGGCTCAGCGACTACCCACGAAGTGGGTAAGGAAGAGCTCCTCAAATTGTTCAAATAAGAAGATGGAGGCGGGGAATAGACGGGAGTACCACTCTCGTGCTGGTTCCCTCAATATTGGTGGGAAGGCCTTGCAGAGGATCACATCCGAGGCTTGATGAATCATCATGAGAGTTTTAAAACTCTCGATATGATTGACCGGGTCCGACTCCCCATTGTAGGAATCAAAGTGGGGCGGCCTAAAGGCTTCGGAGACCAGAGCTTCCATGATGGCCCTAGAGAAGGGGGGTCTGCTTGGGTGGAACCTATTGGTCCGTTGTTCTTCTTCGGGATTGATCTTGTTGAGGTGCCTCTCCATCTCGTGGAGATGGCAGAGGACAGAGTGATCCCTCCGGTTGTATCTAGTCGACCCTCGGGACTGTCCTTCATGAGTGGCGATATGGCGAGAGTTAGGGGCACGCTGATCCTGACTTGTGGCAATATAAAGAGCTCGCAAGATATCTTGTTTGAAGTTCTGGAGCTCGGCCTGAGTGACTGGTTCCCCTCCAGCTCGAAGGTCCCTAGGTGTGGCTCGGCTTATTGGAGTATGAATTCTTTGCAGACTACGCGGAGGAGAATCTGTTCGCCTCCTCAGGGAAGGGGATCTTCTGATCCTTGGTCTACGGGGGTCTAGACTCTCGAGGCCCTTGGGTCCTCAGGTTGAAGGACTTCCTCAGGGACTCGCCATTTATTCAAGCGAGTTCGGAGGTCGACCCCCTGCTGATGGTTAAGAATTACTTGACGAAGATCCGGCCCTGGAGGACTTTGAGAAGCCATAGAGTCAGTTGAGGGATTGTGGACCAAAACATGGTCATAAAGATGATGTTGCTTTAATCGACTTCGACGAGAGCCCCCGGGGCAGCCCCCCGAGACCCTGGAGGGGTCTGTTGAGGAGGAGGCTGTTGAGGAAGAGGCTGTTCAGGCTATGGTTACTAAACTTGCTGATTGAGTTGAGGAAGAGCAGAGGAGAATGAGGAAAAGGAATGGCTCTTCGGCGGGTGGCCGCTGCCTTCCCCTTCTCTTTCAGATGCATGGTTTGAAACTACTTTTGCTGGCTAAGTAAGGTTGGATTACTTTCTCGTTTCCTACGGACGAAGCCAATCTGTTGCTGCTGATTTTGGTGCGGGAGGAAACATATAAATTTGTGGATTCTTTTAGGAAACAAATAAGGCAAATCTATTGACTTTTACTGGCCTTTGACTGGTTTTTTGCCGCTGCCATTGACCTGAAAAAAAGTTCGATGCATCGAGATGGATCCCGGCAACAAACCTTCCGACGCTCAAGTCAGTAATCAGGAAGATTATGAAAGAGCATTTATGTTGGAAAATATTTATTATCTTGTTATGGTGGGGGGAGAGGGATTTTTATAGTCGCCTTAAGAGACAGTTTAAAGATAATCATTTATCCCTACGTCCCGGTATTTTTGGATAAGATGTAGAGTTTAAATTGTTTCATGATAAGAGATTACCATGAATTTGAATTACTCGTCAAATGAATTGGGCTAGTTTGTAATGGGTTGTCACCCCGACCAAGTAGGACAGACCCATTTATGGGTTATTGGGCTTTGAAGAAAGACGCAGTTCCCATTTCAGACCCGTTTGTAGGTGAAATTACCATTTTACCCCTGAGAGCTTTAAGATTCGTGCCCGATTTGAACGGTCCCAATTTGGTTCTATTTTTAGCCATATCACAATTCCCCCACTCCTAAAGACTGAGTTTCACAGCCTTTGAGGAGTAGTTTTGTCTGTTTTCAATGGCCAATAGAATTTATCGGAGTTCTCGGGGATGTTTGGATCTTGCTCGAGGTATAACAGTGTTATTCTGAGTTTGTAAAATACCCAAAAACTTTTTTAGAATTTTCTGGATTTCTCTTGATTTTTCCAGATATTTCTGATTTTTTTCTAATTTTCAATTATTTTTTGAATTTTTTATTCAATTTCCAAATTTAAATAATTAATTTTTGAAAATTTTAATTAATTATTCTAATTTAATAATTATTATTTTCAGAATTTAAAATTATTTTCCAAATTAATAATTATTTTTAGAATTTTTTAATTAATTTTTTCGATTTTAAAATTTTTTTCGGATTTTTTCAAATAATTAATTCAAATAAATAATTAAATTAATATTTACCTGTACACGTGGTGCAATTATGGGTGTTGATCATGATCAAGCGAGCGCGCATAGGGAGGAAGCGATTTTTTTCCCGTTTTGACGTCGGTGCCAAGAGCACTCGGATCGCGCTGCCGACCCCTGGATCGCTGACACGTGGAAATCAGGGATTTTTTTCCTTTTTTCTCTTCTTCTTCTCTCCTGGACTTTCTTTCTTCTTTAACTTCTTCCCTCAACTTCGAGCGCCCGTGTAGCAGGCGATTTCAACTTCGTTCTTCAGCAGATTGGCTCGACATCGGAGAGAGGGCTTCATCGGAGCTCGGCAATGGCGGCGTGGAGCTCGACCTTGGAGTAGAGCTTGGAGGGAGCTCGATGCAAATGGGGGTTTTCATGGGCGGCGAGTAAATGAGCTCGAGCTTGACGACGGCATTGGAGCTCGACGGTAGAGAGGAGCTCGAACTCGGCAATTAGTTGGAGGTAAGGTCGACGGTTGAAGAGGAGAGGAGCTCAATGGCTTGGTGAGCTTGACAGTGGAGGGGAGGAGCTCGATGTTGGTGAAGGTGCTTGTAGAGCTTGACGCCATGGGTTCCACGAGTGGAGCTTGGCTTTGGGTTCGACGATGCTTCGAACTTCGGCGATAGGTAACATGGCGACGGGGATGGGAAGTTGGCGAAGTTGGGTTCGTTGACGAGAGCTCGATGATAGAGGTTGACGAGCTTGGCAAGGAGCTCAGAAGCGGTGGTGTTGGAGTTCCTCCCTGTGGAGATGAGAGGAGGGAGCTCGGGGAGAGCAGGGGTGGTGTCGAGGTTGAGCTCAACGAAGAGCTTAGGGTTTTGGTGCTCAAATTTGTAGGAGAAGAAGAAGGCGTGAGAGGGTGGTGGTTTGGGTTTGGGTCCAAATGGCTTCAGACCCGACCCGACCCGTTAACCCTAAAATCCCCTTTTTCTGTTTTATTTGTTTGTTCGGCGAATCTGAGCCGTTGATCGTGATCGAGAACAAATTTTGAGACGAAGTTTTTCTCTCATTTCAGGGTTGGTGTCAAGAATGCTCGAATCGAGTTTCCGAACACAGGAGAGGCTTCGGTTGCTTCACACGTGGCGGTCAATGGTTAACCATTGACTCGGTCAACGTTGACCATTGACTTTCTCTTTTTTTCTTCAATCACAACCATTGATCTTGATTTGAGCACGGATCTTAAGGCAGAGTTTTTCTCTCATTTCAGGGTCGGTGGAAAGAATGCTCGGATCAAGTTCCCGAACCCAAGAGAGCCTTTGGATTGACACGTGGCGGTCAATGGTTGACCGTTGACTCGGTCAACGATGACCGTTGACTTTCTAATTTTTTGCTTTAATCACAACCGTTGATCTTGGTTTGAGCACGGATCTTGAGGCAGGTTTTTTCTCTCATTTCAGGCTCGGTGGTAAGAATGCTCGGAACCACTTGCTGAAGTCAAGGGACACTTCGAGAGAGCGACACATTGCGAATTTGACCGTTGACCAGTCAACGCTATTTTCTCTCATTTCGACGTCGGTGGCAAGAATGCTCGGAACCACTTGCCGAAGTTGAGAGACACTTCGAGAGGGAGACACGTGGCAAATTTGACAGTTGACCGTTGACCAATCAACGTTGTTTTCTCTTATTTTGATGTCGGTGGCAAGAACGCTCGGCGAGAGCTGTCGAGGGCCAGGGAGGCTTCGGCACAGCTATATTGTAACCGACGTTCCCGGTGCTACCGAGGTCGGATTGGGACATGTTACCCCTTGTTTCGAAGCTGACTCGACGATCTACAATTTCTCTTTAGAAGTTAGTTGAAGAATCACCCTTCTTCATGGTAAAAGTAGTCCCGTAACATCTTTGCCTTCATGAAGTTGAGAAGGGCTTTGTATGACTCTAGGGGAGGTCCATTCATGGAAGCGAGTTTAGGGAGCGTCTCTAGACGAGTTAGTCTCCGAACTCTCTTGGAAGAAGGCCGCTCTGGAGGTGAACGGGAGGAGGAGCATATTCAGGCTCTAGGAGAGAGCTGTTTGGGAGACGAGTTTGCGGAGAACTCTAGGGAAGAGTTGAGCTCGGAACTCGTTGAGAAGAAGGCTGCTCGGGAGGCGAGAGGAGCGAAGCGCATCACCAGGCTCTGGGAGAAAACCGTTTGAGAGAAAGTTTGAGAAGAAACTCTAGGGGGGAGTTGAGCTCCGAACTTGCTTGTTGCAAAATTTAACCAATAATGGAAGTAGTATGAATGTTCATTTTGAGCCCCGAAACCGCATACTTGCATGCTGTGAAGGCAATTCGAACCATGATTGTGAACTTCGAACTAGTTGTTATGGAGTTATCAACGAGTTGTAGGAGCAATTCTGAATGATGAGCTGCTCCCCACTTGCTTATTCGCAAGTGGCTAAAGCGGCATCAAACCAAGTATTGGAGTCCAAACATGTTTTTTGATGGCTTCAACAAGTCCTAGGAGCAATTCCGAATGGTGAGCTGCTCCGCACTTGCTTGTTTGCAAGCGGCTAAAGCGACGTCAAACTAAGTGTTGAACTCCAAACTTGTTGTTTGAGAATTTAACGAGTTGTAGGAGCAATTCCAAATGGTGAGCCGCTCCGCACTTGTTTGTTTACAAGCGGCTAAATCGGCATCGAACGAAGTGTTGGGCTCAAAACTGTTGTTGAGGATTTAACGAGTTGTAGGAGCAATTCCGAATGGTAAGCTGCTCTGCACTTGTTTGTTTACAAGCGGCTAAAGTGGCGTCGAACCAAGTGTTGGACTCCAAACTCGTCTTTTGAGCTTAGTAAGTTGTAGGAGCAGCCCTGTAGGACAAGTTGGACTCCGAACTTGCCGTTTAATGAGTCGTAGATGTGACTCAGAGAGATAAAAATAAGGCAAATGCAATAATTTTCCATAGAAAAAAGCTAAGTTTTATTGAAACAAACTAAGTGGCCGCTTCAATGAGGCGAGCCATTATTATATGCTTTTGACCGTGTTACAAGCATCGGCCTTATTGAAAACTGAAAACCTACTTCTACGATATGGTGAAGGCCTCTTGGGAGGAGTTTGGTTCTCCCCCCATTGGACCTCCAAGGATAACGTGGAGGATGTCCCCAGGTTCGAAGTCTTGGAACTCGTTGGGCCTTTCGATTCGATTGTTGGCTCCTCGGGGTGGAGGATCGGCCCCGTCCTTTCTGACAAACTTGGTCAGGTGTCCCCGCTGTATGAGTTCTTCGATCTCTTCTTTGAGAGCCTGACAATCATCCTTATCTTTATCGTGGTCCCTATGAAAGAGGCACCACTTATCCCTGTTCATTTTCTTGCCAGGGGTATTCATTCTAGGGGGACCGCAGAGTAGTCATTCCTTGTCCACCTCCATAAGGACTGCTGATATACTAGTATTGAGGGGGGTGAACTTCTCAAAATGAGGAGCTGGGCAGTGCTGGCCATTGTCATCTTTCTGAAATTTCTGGGAGCCTTCTTCGCTTGTATTCCTCTGTTTGTTACTAGAAGATAACTCTTCTGGACTGGGGGGGTTAAGAGCTTCTTCGGCTCAGATGTACTTCTCGCTCCTAAGCAGGAGATCCGAGAAGTTCCGAGGAGGCTTCTTGCAAGGAATGCCCTGAGGTCGGCGTTAGTGACTTTGTGCCTGAATGCCACAGAGGCTACCAATTGGTTGACAGAGGCAATAGACCGAGCTTCGGTAGTAAAATGCCAGACGTAATCTCTTAGACGTTCACCCTTTCTTTGGCTAAGTGCTAGCAAAGATGCACTTGTTTTCTCGGCTCGGCGACTGCCCACGAAGTGAGTGAGGAACAGCTCCTCAAACTGTTCGAATGAGAAGATGGAGGCGGGGAATAGATGGGAGTACCACTCTCACGCTGGTCCCCTCAATGTTGTTGGGAAGGCTTTGCAGAGGACCGCATCCGAGGCTTGATGAATCATCATGAGAGTTTTAAAACTCTCGATATGATCGGCCGGGTCCAACTCCCCATTGAAGGATTCAAAGCGATGCGGCCTAAAGGCTTTGGGGACCGGAGCTTCCATGATGGCCCTAGAGAAGGGGGTCTGCTTGGGCGGAACCTATTGGTCCGTTGTTCTTCTTTAGGATTGATCTTGTTGAGGCGCCTCTCCATCTCGTGGAGACGGCAGTGGACAAAGTGATAGTGGACAAAGTGATCCCACCGATCGGATCTAGTCGACCCTCGGGACTCTCCCTCATGAGTGGCGGTATGGCGAGGGTTAAGGGCATGCTGATCCTAACTCGTGGCAATATTAAGAGCTCGCAAGATATCTTGTTTGATGTTCTGGAGCTCTGCCTGAAAGATTGGTGCCCCTCTAGCTCGATGGTCCGTAGGTGTAGCTTGGCTAATTGGAGTATGACTTCTTCGCTGACTATGCGGAGGGGAATCTCTTTGCCTCCTCGGGGAAGGGGATCGTCTGGTCCTTGGTCTACGGGTGGTCCAGACTCTCGAGGCCGCTGGGTGCTCAGGTTGAGGGACTTCCTCATGGGCTCGCCATTTATTCAAGCAAGTTCGGAGGTCGACCCCCTGCTGACGGTTAAGAATTACTTGAAGAAGATCCGGCCCTGGAGGACTTTGAGAAGCCATAGAGTCAGTTGAGGGATTGAGAATCGAAACATGGTCATGAAGAGGATGTTGCTTTAATCGACTTCGACGAGAGCCCCGGGGCATCCCCCCGAAACCCTGGAGGGGCCTGTTGAGGAGGAGGCTGTTGAGGAAGAGGCTATTCAGGCTGCGGTTGCTGAACTTGCTGATTGAGTTGAGGAAGAATGTCTTGGAGCGGAGGAGGAGGAGGAGGAAGATGAGTGGCTCTTGGGCTGGAGACCGCTGCCTTCCCCTTCTCTTTCGAATGCGTGGTTTGAAACTACTTTTGCTGTCGATCAGGGCATCAATGCTCGGGAGCGGGAACGTATCTTTCGGGCAAGCTTTGTTCAGATCCGTGAAATCAATACAAATTCTTTAGCTCCTGTTGGCCTTTTTGACCATCACAACATTGGACAGCCATTCGGGATAGTTTACCTCCTCTATGAACCGGGCATTCAAATGTTTCTCTACTTCTTCCTTGAATGCCTGCTGGCGTTCGGGAGCGAACTTGTGTTGCTTTTGCTGGACAAGTTTGGCCCTAGGAGCAACACTAAGGTGATGCATGAGAGTTCTTCAGAGATTCCAGGCATGTCGGTCGTGGTCCAAGTGAATGGATCACGATTTTCCTTTATACATTGGATAATGTCGGTTTTGATGGGAGAGGGAAGGACCTTACTAATTTGGAATGTCCTGGTCGGATCCCTTTCTGAGAAGGCTATTTCTTTCAACTCGTCGACTGGCTCTGAGATGGCTTGGCTACTCCCTTGGGGGAGTTCGAGGGCTTCACGGGAGAGGACCGGCCCTCCAACCTAATTCATATAACATTTGCGAGCTATCTCCCGGCTCCCTCTCACTTCTCCCACCCCTTCTACGGTGGTGAATTTAATCTTCATATGGTAGGCTGAGAGTTTGGCCTGAAGAGCAGCTAGACTGGGTCGGCCCAGAATGACATTAAGCGGCCTTCACATCCACCACCATGAAATCCATCGGCTCGGTTTTGGTGATCGGGGTTTTGCCAGCGGTTACGTCGAGAGTTATCACTCCCTGGATCGTCACTGGCACCCTAGAGAACCCATGGAAAGTGTAGCCGGTGGGCTTGAGTCGTTCCCTGGACAACTTTAGACCCAGGATGGCTTCTAGAAAAAGGATGTTGACCGAACTGCCATTGTCGACTTGGACTCGGCGTACATTGAAGTTGGCCATATGGAGGTTTATTACAAGGGCATCACAATGGGGCATCCGGATGCCTTCCAAATCCTTGTCTGAGAATGTAAGAGGGACCCTAAGGCCCTTGGGGGGAGGATGGTTATGCAGGGAGTTCACCTCTCGGACGAAGGCTTTTGGGAGAAGTTCGAATCTCCCCCCATTGGGCCGCCGTGAATGAGATGTAGGACAACTTCAGCTTTGGAATCCAGGGTCTCAACGTATCGCTCAGTTCGCTTATTAGCCCCTCTGGGAAGCGGAGGAGGATCTACCCTGTCATTCCTTACGAACCTAGAAATTTGTCCCCTCTGAATGAAGGCTTCAATCTCGTTTTTGAGGGTCCGACAATCATCCGTATCGTGGCCGTGATCCCTATGGAAGCGACACCATTTGTCTCTTTTTCTCTTCTTGCTTAGTGTATTCATCTTCGGGGGTGGTGGGAGCAGATCTTCTTTCCCGACCTCCATCAGGATGGCTGAGACACTAGCATTAAGTGGAGTAAACTTCTCAAAATGGGGAGGAGGGCGGTGCTGACCGTCATTGTCTTTCTGGAGCTTCTTAGCTCCTTCATCTTCGATGCCTTTCCGTTTGTTCTCAGACAGGGGCTCTTTATAATCTGGCGGGAGTAGGGCCTTTTCTACCCTAATATATTTCTATCTCCTCAGCAGGAGTTCCTAGAAGTTAAGAGGCGGCTTCTTAGCGAGAGATGCCTTCAAGTGAGCATGGTTGATGTTGTGTCAGAAAGTAGCAGAGAGCTGACGACAGGTCTAGGGAGGTGATTGATCGGGCCTCAGCGGTGAAATTCTTGACTTAGTCTAATAATCGCTCGCCCTTCCTTTGATTGAGTGCCATGAACCTGATACATGCTTATACCCTGTTATCTTTGCTTTGTTTTGAGGCACATACATGCATGCCTGATTTTCATAATAAATGACCAAGTCGGGATTAAGGGAAAGATCTAGTAGTGGAAAATATAGAAACACGTACTAAGATGAGGACCTGTGTCTTGCCTGTTTGTTACGTGTTCATGACTACATGATTCACGATCCTGTTTCCTGTACCTAACTGCATGCTTCCCTATAGGAAGATGTACTCGGAAGATAATCACTAGGTTATACATTTTTTCTGTACCTGACTGTATACTTTCCTTAGGAAGGTGTACTCGGAAGAGAACCACTAGGTTCTACTTGTTCCTTTTATACCTGTTTCTTGTACCTGAGTACACTGCCCTACGGACTCCACTACGAAATCTAAAGCGAAACTGTTTGTCGTAGAAACCATGTGTTATGTTTTTGGGGCACATGAAGTGATACCTAGATAGTAAAATAAGAAGACTTGACATGACATAATTGGATTTCCTGTATACCTGATTATCCTGTTTCATAATTACCTATTTACCTGTATACCTGATTATCCTGTTACATGATTACCTGATTACCTGTTTACCTGTATACCTGATTATCCTGTTACATGATTACCTGATTACTTGTATACTTGTTACCTATTACTTGTTACATGTTTACATGTTTACCAGATTACTTGACACTTGATACATGTTACCTGTACTTGTTAGTATACCATGCTATTTGTTTCTATTTTCCTGATTCATGTTAGATATTATATTTCTGTTGACACACTTATACCATGCTATGCTTGTTACTTTGAATTTCTTATCCCCTGTACTTGTATCCTACATTATAAGTGGCCCGTAACTTGCAATTGATGGGTACTTGTTTTCTTTTTCCTTCTCCTGCGAATTGACTAATTGCATATCAGGATGGTTGACTAACAGTTGATATTGGCGAGATAATGTATTAGTGCTGGATTTTCTACGTTATTATTATTATTACTTGTTGCTTGAACTTGAATAAAATGTACTTGATGACTAGGATATTTATTTGTATTTGAGCGATGTGACCCAGACTATTTGACTTGTTCAGAATTTAATTATTTGAGATTATTATATTTGGTTTCAAGTAATTTCTGTTGGTATCCTGTTTCAATTATGCATGTTGGTTGATACTTTTGCTTCTGACTCTGATTATTTCTGTGATATGTTGTAAAGATTCCTGAACAGCTTATGGATGATGAAAATCATTCGCTGGGCTTTTGTTACGTATCCGTATTCCGTATTCTTTTTGGGAAGCGGGGCGTGACAGGATTTTTAGTGGTATCAGAGCCTAGGTTTGGCTAATGTATTAGTTGCCAAATATATTAGACAAGCTTGGCTCGAACTGGGATTGGCTCAACATTTCACCAACCATGCATACATAAATGAATTTATACCAACTCTAATTCTGGTTGCTAATTGTTTTTGGTTTTTTGCAGACTATGGCTCGCAGAGGTTCTACTTCTCAGTCACAGGTTGATCCGATTGAGGCTGTCACTACTGTGCTTGAGCGGCTGATTAATCAGCAGCAAAACCATAGTGATCTTGTGATGGCTGCTCTTGAAACTGCCCGGGTTCTGCCTCTTGTTGTGCCTGTGCAGGCAAATCTTCCTCCTCGTCCAGGCACAGTTACAGATTTTATGAGGCTGCATCCCGACTATTTTTTCGGCACTGAGACGCCTTTGGAGGCTAAACAGTAGTTGATTCGGACTGAGCGCTTGTTGTTAGCAGCTCGTGTTGCCGAGGCTGATCGGGTGGACGTGATTTCTTTCCAGCTGGTGGATCTAGCCCATATCTGGTGGATGGCCGAGTCTGAGCGACTTGAGAGGCCTATTGCTCGGGCTACTTTCACTCGGGGATTCTTGGAGAAGTTCTTCCCCAGTAGTACTCGAGTTAAGATGGAACAGCAATTCCTGGTCCTAAAACAGGTTAAGTCATTATTCCATTTTGGATTTGTTACATAATTGTTCATGCAATGTTGTAACATGGACTTTCTTGCAACAGGGTTCTAGGTCAGTGGATGAGTACGCAGCTGAGTTTACTAGACTTAGCCGTTTTGCTGCCGTTCTTGTGGCAACCGAAGAGGATAGGGCTCGTAGATTCACAAATGGGCTTCAGAAGGATATCAAGAGGCATCTTGTTTCTCTTTGCTTGCGTACCTACACTGAAGCTCTTGAGGCAGCCCGAGCTCAGAAGCAGGCTCATGGTGGTTCGTCTTCTTCTCAGCGGACTGTTCCTGCTGCTATTGCTAGGCCTTCTGGTGGGCCTATTCGGAGGCCTGTTTCCTCCCATCCAGTTAGGGCAGCTCCTTACACTTCTGCTGGTTCCCAGAGGGGTAGTTTCTGTGATTTCTGTCGGTTGCCTGGGCATGATCATAGGGAATGTAGGCACGCCAATCGCTGATGCTTTAGGTGTGGCTCTACTGATCATACAGTACGAGATTGTCCGCATCCATTGCAGCAGTTGGCTCTTCCAGCCAGGGGTCCTGTTCAGCAGGCAGTTCCATCTTGTGGTTCAGTTAGGCCACCGCTTCCTCCTCAGTGCCAGATTGTCGGTCAGAGCACCGCTGTTCCGAGGAGAGGTTAGGCTTTCAACTTGACTGCTGCAGATGCTGAAATAGCTGAAGGAGTTGTGGCAAGTATATTTTGTTTTGGTTGTTTTGATGTTTTATTTCTCTTTTGTTTTCTTTCTTTTGGGTCTTGCTCTGCTTCTCTATGTTTTCTTTCTACATTATTGTTTTTTCCTCACCCTTAATTGTCTATTCTTTCTTCTTGTCTTTGATTCTGTTTAGGTATCATCCTTGTTTGCTCTTTTCCTGCCCATGTTTTATTTGATTCTGGGGCAACCCATTCTTTTGTGTCCTCTCGATTTGTCGCTCGCCATCAGTTGGAGTGCAGTAACATGTCAGAGGCTTGGAACATTGTGACAGGTGGTGGAGTTGTCATATGTTCCCGTGAGTGCAGACAATGTCCTGTTGTTATTGGAGATGCAGATTTCAAAGCCAACCTGATTATAATTAGAAATTCAGGATTCGACGTTATTCTCGGCATGGATTGGTTGGGTGAAGCCCATGCCATTATTGATTGTCGTACCAAGAAAGTTGTCGTCAGAATTACAGATCGAGCAGAATTTGAGTTCCATGCCGGGAAGTCTTTCCTTGGCCGAGCAAAGACTGCAGTTGAACAGGTGGATTGTGCGATGGAATTGCACTCAGGCTGTGAGGTGCGCCTCTAATAGTTCGGGATTTCTTGGATGTTTCTCCAGATGAGTTTTCTGGCTTACCCCCTAATAGGGAAGTGGAATTTGGTATTGATGTTCAGCTTGGAACAGCGCCGATATCGAAGAGTCCCTACAGGATGGCACCGGTTGAGCTAGCAGAGCTTAAGGTGCAGATTCAACAGTTGCTTGATTTGGGTTTCATCAGACCTAGTGTTTCGCCTTGGGGTGCTTCGATCCTTTTTGTTGACAAGAAGGATGGTAGTTGTCGATTGTGTATGGATTATCGGGAACAGAACTGAGTTACTGTGAAGAATCGGTATCCGTTGCCCAGGATCGATGATTTATTTGATCAGTTTTATGGGGCTGCTATTTTCTCGAAGTTAGATCTTCGTTCTGGGTATCACCAAGTTAAGGTGAAGGCTGCAGATATACAGAAGACTGCTTTCAGGACTAGATACGGGCACTATGAGTATCTTGTGATGCCTTTCGGGGTCACGAACGCGCCTGCTGTATTCATGAGTCTTATGAACCGGGTTTTCTCTCAGTTCTTTGATAGATTTGTGGTGGTCTTCATTGATGATATTTTGGTGTATTCACGGAATTGGGAAGATCATGCTGAGCATCTTAAAGTGATTCTGCAGACTTTGAGAGAGAATCAGCTCTATGGGAAACTTAGCAAGTGCGAGTTTTGGCTCGACAGGGTTTCTTTCTTGGGGCACATTATCTCCGACGATGGTATTTCTGTGGAACTGGCCAAGATTGAGGCTGTGAAGGATTGGCCTATTCCCAAGTTAGTTTCAGAGATCAGGAGTTTTCTTGGTTTGGCTGGCTATTATCGGAGGTTTGTTCAAGACTTTTCGAAGATAGCAGGACCGTTGACTAAATTGACTGGGAAGGATCAGAAATTTTGTTGTTCTGATGAGTGAAATGAGGCTTTTGTTGAGTTGAAGAACAGATTGATGTCAGCGCTTGTGTTGACTATTCCAGATGGTTCAGGCGGATTTGTAATTCACTGTGATGCTTCTGGTAAGGGCCTTGGAGCAATTCTTATGCAGAAGTGACGTGTTTTTGCGTATGCATCGAGGCAGTTGAGGCCGCATGAGAAGAACTATCCTACTCATGACTTGGAGTTAGCGGCTGTGATTCATGCATTGAAGTTGTGGAGACATTATTTACTTGGGGACCGATTGGAGATCTTTACAGACCACAAAAGACTCAAGTACGTCTTCACCCAGAAGGAGTTAAACGTGAGGCAAAGGCATTGGTTGGAGCTTATGGCCGATTATAACATCAGTTTACAATACCATCCTGGTAAAGTAAACTTGGTGCCAGATGCTTTGAGCAGGAGACCAGTAGTTATGTTTCTTACTCAGCAGAGTGATCTCATTGAGCAGATGAGGAGGTTGGAGCTGGATGTTGTGTTGCCGAGTTCTGGTAGGAGTTGTTTGGCGCTCCAGCTGCAGTCGTCTCTTGTTGATCAGATTAAAGAGGCGCAGGCTGGTGATGCACAGTTGTAGGATTTTCGAGCTGAGGTTGAGTCTGGGTCCAGGACGGACATGGTTATTCAGGCAGATGGTTCGCTTCGTTTTGGTTCCCGGTTGTGTGTCCTTAAGGGTGATGTTTGTCAGAGATTGCTTGAAGAAGCTCATCAGTCTTCGTATTCTATCCATCATGGCAGTACTAAGATGTATCGGGATTTGAACCTTTATTTCTGGTGGCATGGTATGAAGAGGGCTATGGCTCGGTTTATTTCTCAGTGTTTGGTCTGCCAGCAGGTTAAGGCAGAGCATCAGAGGACCGCTGGACTTCTTCAACTGCTTCCTATTCCAGAGTGGAAGTGGAAAAATATCACTATGGATTTTGTGACCGCTTTGCCGAGGAGTCCTAAGGGTCATAATGCTATTTGGGTGATTGTTGACCATTTGACGAAGAGTGCTCACTTCATTCCTTTTCGTGTTGGTCAGTCTACTGAGAGCCTAGCTGAGAGGTATATGCAAGAGATTTTTAGACTTCATGGGGTTCTAGTCAGTATTGTATCCGACAGGGATACGAGATTCAGATCTCAGTTCTGGGAGAATCTTCAGAACAGTTTGGGGAGTAAATTAAAGTACAGTATAGCTTTTCATCCTCAGACTGATAGACAGTTAGAGCAGACTATTCAGATTCTTGAGGAAATGTTGAGGTCCTGTATGCTTCAGTTTGGTGGGTCTTGGGAGGATCATTTGCATCTCGTAGAGTTCTCGTACAATAATAGCTTTCAAGCCAGTATTAAAGCTGCTCTGTTCGAGGCATACCATGGGCGGAAGTGCAGATTGCCAGTGTGCTCGGATGAAATTGGTGAGAGGTAGTTGTTGTGTCCGGAGTTGATCACCAAGACAGTGGATGTTGTGGTTCAGATCAGGAAGCACTTGCAGGTAGCTCAGGATAGGCATAAGCGATGGGTTGATATCCATCGGAGGGCTTTAGAGTTTGTTATTGGTGACCATGATTTCCTTAAGGTATTGTCGTGGTGTGGTGTCATTCGGTTCGGTGGTGGGGGCAGGCTTAGTCCTAAGTTTATTGGACCATTTGAGATTTTGGAGAGAGTAGGCAAGGTTGCCTATCGTCTCGCATTGCCGCCAGCTTTATCAGGTGCACGATGTTTTTCATGTCTCACAACTCAGGAGATATATCCGAGATGAGAGCCACGTGATCGACTATTCTGAGTTGACCGTCCGGCCGGATTTGACTTGTGAGATTCTGCCAGTTGCTATTGTGGATTGGCGGAAGAAAGTGCTTAAGAACAAGGTCATCAAGTTGGTTCGTGTTGCTTGAAATCCTCACTCGCCTGGTGAGTCGACGTAGGAGCTGGAGGAGGAGATTCAGCAGAAATTTCCACATTTGTTTGGGTAGTTTTTGGTTTGTTCTTTTGGTTATTTTGGGGTTACCCTATGTATCTTCTTTTTGAATTTCGAGGACGAAATTCTTTTTGTTACGTGGGTAAGAATGTAACCCCTGTTTTTCATTTCGTATTTTTGGTGTATTTTTCTTTTCTTGTGTATTTGTACTCTCTCTTGTATTTTTTCTGAATCGTATATTGAGTTGTTTCAATATATTATCATTTTCTTTTCTCATTCTTGATTTTTGGGAGTAATTTCCGATTTCTTGGTTGTTCTTGTTCATGGTTGTTGTTTTCGCTCCTTATTGTTGTCTCGTTCTCTTTATTTATTTTTTTGGGTGCTCTTGGTAATTTTGTGGTTTACCCCATTCCTAATCCTATTATTTTGATATCTAATTGATTACCAAAGCTAAATTAAACTCAATCCTGGTTTGAATCCTATTCAATTTGATTCCCATTTGTCTTACTGGATTAATCCTACTACTACTCCTAATCTACCCAAATACCCATTAACCCAAATATCCAATAACCCTAATCCTCTTTATATATATATAATTGTATCTCTCCCCTCAAACCCTAACCTTAGCATCTAAACCCTCACCTTAGCCCCCGGTCTCTCTCCCTCTCCCTCCCTTACTTGCGCCGCCGTACACCAACCCAACGCCAGCCCCAGGCCAGCACCCGACCCCCTCCTCTTCCCGGCTGCATCTCCAACCCGTACACCCGAGCCATCCTTCGACCACCTCCGGCCACCAAACATCCCCCTCATCCCTATCTTCTCCCCCCTTGTCGATCAACACTCCCAAGCCACAAACACCGCAAGTTCACATCTTTCTTGTTGTGGGTTTTCTCTTCTCTTGCTTTCAGAAGCGCGCCGTGTGTTCGTGCGTTTGTGCATGGGTTCGTTGCTCTTGGATTTGGAATCTCTTGTTCGTGGATTTTCACTTGTTGTCCGGGAATCCGTTCCCGTTATTTTTGGAGTTTGTTTCATCCCGATTAAGGTAAGTAACTTGTACTTAAATTCCTTTGTTTGATAGAAGTCAAAAATACCACCTATAGTGTAGTTGGGTCTAGAGACGACTTTTGTTTATAATTATCCCTGATGGGTTTTATCTCTATTGTGAAAACTTGACCATAGTTGCCTCATGACACAATACTGACATGAATTAACTTAGGTTTTGCCCGTTCTTGATTTGATCATGTATAGGAGATTTTTTGTGAGAATTTAGCTAATTGTTGAGAACCATGTGATAGGCTTGATATAGATATGTTAATAACTCTAATTCATGATATTTGGACACTTGGTAGACTCGATTTCATGTTTGGTTGTGCTATGAACAAGTTTTGTATGATATATGCTGAGTCGTCGTTAAAGGGAAAAATCTGTATTTGATCCTGATCTGTTTTGTTTGCTATTTTGGACAGCCTTGAAGTCAGTAACTTAATTTTGGTATAAAACATGAGTTCTAGAGAATTTCGTCTATTTTTCAACCCCTCTGACCTTGCTTGATTTCATTTTCGTATGTGTGAGTTATGACTGATTTACTACAGAGGTGTTAATCTTTTCCAGATTTCGTTTCTTGGTGTTCTCGATGACTAAATCATTTTAATAACTATGCTACATATATTATTTTGACCTGAAACTTTGGTCAATCTTTATATACATATCTAGGGATTACCCAGAATTTTGCTGAATTTTATTGGTGAGTTTTATGTGTTGTTTCATGCTCGTTTATGAAAACTATGCTTGCTGTATTTTGCTCGCTGATCTGTAAAGAATTGTGTTTTCACCTTGATTCCGTTTACTGTATGAAAAATATTCGTGAAATATGAAATTTAGTTTATTTTATCTATTTTCACGTCCCTTTGGTGGATCTGGATTTCGTTTCACAGCTTGTGAGATATTCCAGTTTTCGTACAGCAGTGTTGGGAATTTTAGAATTTCCAAAGTATCGTTTCTTGATGTGTACTTATTTTTGATGACTAAACTAATTTCACTGGAATATTATAAAACCTTATATTTTGATTCTAGACATATAGGGGAATACCCCAGATTTTTCCTGAATTTATTTGACAGGTTTTGATGCAGTTTTCCTGAATGAGAATTCGTTTTCCTGATTTCTGACTGAACATGTTTTCTTGTTTTCAAACCTGTTTTGAGTTATGATGTTGTGAATTACTATATGACTTAATTATATTCGCTGGATTCGTGTGGAAGTCTATTTTTTAGGTCCTTTGACAGATCTAGATTTGAATGTTTGTAGTAACGGGAATCACTGTTTTTGTACAACACTGTCTTACTGTCCTGAATTAGAAAGCTAGTTGTTTTACCCTGTTATGTGTTATCTTATTCCTGTACTTGTTTATCTTGCACCCTGAACCTGATACATACTTATACCCTGCTATCTTTGCTTTGTTTTGGGACGCATACATGCATTCCTTATTATAATAATAATTGACCAAGCCGGGGTTAAGGGAAAGATCTAGTAGTGGAAAATATAGAAACGTGTACTGAGATGAGGCCCTGTGTCCTGCCTGCCTGTTACGTGTTCATGACTACATGATTCACAATCCTGTTTCCTGTACCTGATTGCATGGTTTCCTATAGGAAGATGTACTCGGAAGATAATCACTAGGTTATACATTTTTCTTGTACCTGACTGCATATTTCCCTTAGGAAGGTGTACTCAGAAGAGAACCACTAGGTTCTACCTGTTCCTTTTATACCTGTTTCTTGTACCTGAGTACACTGTCCTAGGGACTCCACTACGAAATCTAAAGCGAAACTGTTTATCGTAGCAACCATGTGTTATGTTTTTGGGGCGCATGAAGTGCTACCTAGATAATAAAATAAGAAGACTTGACATGACATAATCGGATTTCCTGTATACCTGATTATCCTATTTCATAATTACCTGTTTACCTGTATACCTGATTATCCTGTTACATGATTACCTGATTACCTGTTTACCTGTATACCTGATTATCCTGTTACATGATTACCTGATTACATGTATACCTGTTACCTGTTACCTGTTACCTGTTACCTGTTACATGTTTACCTGTTTACCAGATTACTTTACACTTGATACATGTTACCTGTACTTGTTAGTATACCATGCTATTTGTTTCTATTTTCCTGATTCATGTTAGATATTATATTTCTGTTGACACACTTATACCATGCTATGCTTGTTACTTTGAATTTCCTATCCCCTGTACTTGTATCCTACATTATAAGTGGCCCGTAACTTGCAATTGATGGGTACTTGTTTTCTTTTTCCTTCTCCTGCGAATTGACTAATTGCATATCAGGATGGTCGACTAACAGTTGATATTGGCGAGATAATGTATTAGTGCTGGATTTTCTACGTTATTATTATTTGTTGCTTGAACTTGAATAAAATGTACTTGATGACTAGGATATTTATTTGTATTTGAGCGATGTGACCCAGAATATTTGACTTGTTCAGAATTTAATTATTTGAGATTATTATATTTGGTTTCAAGTAATTTCTGTTGGTATCCTGTTTCAATTATGCATGTTGGTTGATACTTTTGCTTCTGACTCTGATTATTTCTGCGATATGTTGTAAAGATTCCTGAACAGCTTATGGATGATGAAAATCATTTGCTGAGCTTTTGTTACGTATCCATGTTCCGTATTCTTTTGGGGAAGCGGGGCGTGACATTCACATTAAATTCTACTCAATAATTTATAAGTCAAAATCTCATTTTTGAGCTCTTCACAATTTTCTCTATGTTCAACAAATATTTGTATCTTTAATAACAAAAGGAATCATATCAAAAAAATCTTATTACTTCTTCTTGTCAAAATTCAAATCATAATAAGTCAAACATTATAGAAATACTTTTCATGAATAATTCAAAACTCAAAAAATCAACAATTAGAACAGTTCAGTCGACTATTGAACAATGGTCAGTCGACTGTCCTGCAAAACTTCAAAACTGAAGAACAGACTGTGAGTTCAGTCGACTGTGAAAAATGTCCAGTCGACTGTCCTGCGAAACATTAAAATTCAAGAACAAACAGTGAGTTCAGTCGACTGTGAAAAATGGCCAGTCGAAACTTTAAAATTCAAGAACAGACAATCAAATCTGTCGACTGTGAAAAACGGCCAGTCGACTGTCCTGTTTCTAGATTGCTTTACAAACTCAATTTTTCTCATTCGAATAGTTCTTATAAAAAGTAAATTTTTCCTGAGTACAGTTTCTAAAGAAAACAGTAACTTTCATTTTCATAATTTTCATGGAATTCATTTTTAACACCAAAACTCTTTCTCCCTTGGTTAGTTTAGTATATAGATCAATATAAACTCATGTTGACATAAAAACATTTATTTCTACAAAAATCTTCTTATTAACAATTTTCCTCATTCTCGTTGAGTTCAAATACAATTTTCTTTCTTTCATTCCTTACTAAGGATTTATTTGATCAATTTAGTCATATTTTCCCAACTACATATTTTGAGAGGCAAATAGGGCTAAATAAATTCAATTATCACAATTCTACTTGTATAAAGCACATGAACACATTTTTATCACAATTTCATCTATTTAACATTCATGCCAATTAAATTAAATTCCATAATCTATCCATAATCACAATTTCCACATATTGTATCTTTCATTTCATGCATAGCCAAGTTTCACAACAAATCATAATTCACCCATTTTAGCGTACAAATAAACTACCAATTCATCTTACACATATTCACATACACATTCTATTTGTTCTACTACTTTTTCATGTAGATTACTTAGTGATCTTTTTCCTCTTAATCTCCTTAAACAAAAGCATTGCAATATTTTCTATTCATTTTAACATGATCACAATGCCAATTCCTAGCATGATATCGAACTAGAAGCTTGAGAAATCACCCACCTATTTTGAAGAAACACAAATGAAAAGAACTCCTAGAAATCTCCTTGAACAATGAACGATCCTTCTCCTCCTAGATTGTGCCACAAGAAGCCTTCTCCTCCTTGTGCTTGATGGAACCCGAGCCTTCCTTCTTGCTCCTTGGTGAAATGGCTAGCCTCCAATGAAAGGGACACACACACTAGTACACAACTCAAACTTTTTCTCACAAACTCTCAATCTTTTTCTCACTTTTGTTTCTTTCTTTCGTTTCTCTTTTACTAATTTTTTTTTAAGTGTATTGAATGAAGAAATTGAGGGGTTATTTATACATATTTTTGAGTGAAATGGAGGAACATGATTGAACTAAATGGTTGTAGATTAGGAGCTAGGATGAACTAGGGAGTTAAAGCAACTACCCATGAACACAAACCACCTCTTCCACTAAGTCCATCGTTTCACTATCTTTGACTCCATTCGGCCTACCTCTTGTGAACAATGCACGTGCATGTGCAATGCACGTGCCACCCTAAGCACACCTTGTTACTAGTTTGTACATGTTCATTTAATTAATTGTCTGCAAAACTAGTCTACACTACGAGTTATGATAATTAAAAGAGAATTAAACTAGTGGGCTCAAATTAGTGGGCTTTAGAACACATGGGCTATTAATTAAAATAATTAATTAATTAGTGTGGGCTAAGAATAAACAATTAGGCCTAGAATTTAATTAGACTTTTAAAAATAAAAGATAAGGATTAAAATATTTGTTCATGTTATGAAAATAAATAATATTCTAGGGTAAAACGCAAATGAAATTGTACGTGCAAATAACGTAAAATTCAACAAACTCTTATTGAATTATAATTAAAAATTTTAGGATGTTATAACACTCCCTCTTTAGAATAGTTCCGTCCTCGGAACTACGCTTAATGAGTGAGAAAAACAGAACACAACAAAATGAAAAGAAAAAGAAAAGAAGATACAAATCAAACAAAGAGCTCAGGATGATCCTCCATCATCCTCTCCTCAGATTCCCAAGTGGCCTCTTCAACCAACTGGTTTCTCCAGACTACTTTGACCATCGGTATCATCTTGTTCCTCAAGACTTTCTCTCGACGATCCACAATTTCAAATGGTAGCTCAATGTAACTCAGATCCAGCTGCAAGCCCTACGGCACTTCGGGTAAATGGTAACTTGGATCTGGAATGTAACCTCTCAGCATAGACACATGGAAGACATTGTGCACCTGAGACAACTCTTTCGATAACTCCAGCTGGTAAGCTGTTTTCCTAATCCGCTTCAATATCTTGTACGAGCATAAGAACCTTTGGGTTATCTTCCCACCTCTACAAAGCGAATCACACCTTTACTCGGCGATACCTTCATAAAGACAAAGTCACCAACCTCGAATTCAAGGTCCCTCCTCTAGTTGTCCGCATAGCTCTTTTTCCTACTCTGAGCATCCACCTCCTGATCAAAATGATCTTTTCAGAGGTTTGCTGCACGATCTCAAGCCCAAACATCTGCCACTTCCCAACTTCAAACCAGCAAACAGGTGTTCTGCCCTTCCTGCCATACAGAACTTCGTACGGCGCCATCCCGATACTAGTTTGAAAACTGTTGTTGTAGGCAAACTCTACCAGAGCTAAATGCCTTTCCCAACTGCCTCCAAAATCTAGAACACAGTACCGAAGCATATCCTCCAGAACCCAATTGACTCTCTCAGTCTGTCCATCAGTCTGAGGATGGAAGGCAGTGCCGTCTTAGTACCCAAAGCTGTCTGAAGACTCCTCCAGAAATGCGAAGTAAGCTGTGCCTTTCGATCAGACACAATGGTCAACGGAACACCATGAAGCCTGACGATCTCTCCGACATACAGCTCAGCCAACTTGTCCATAGTCGAAGTGAGTGTCATTACCAAGAAGTAAGCTGATTTGGTTAGTCGATCGACTATGACCTAAATCGCATTATTACCCTTAGAACTCTTGGGTAAACCCGTAATGAAATCCATGCTGATGTTATCCCACTTCCACTCCGAAATAGGTAATTCTCGGCTTTCACCTGTTGACAGATTACACACTTCGCCACAAACTCAGCCACATCTCGCTTCAAACCTGACCACCAGAAATGTTGCTTGATGTCCTTATATATCTTGGTACTCCCAGGATGTACAGACAAAAAAGTAGCATGTGCCTCCTGAAGAACACTCTCCCTCAACTCTGATTGATCCGGAATACATAGTCTCTCTCCAAACCACAACACTTCATCCCTGATCTGAAACTCTGACAACTTGCCAGCACCAACCTGCTCCTTCATCTTCTGAATCTCCCCATCCGCCTCCTGACTGGCTATAATCCTCTCATTCAGCGTAGGCTGAAGCCTCAACTGAGCTAAAGATGATCCCAAGCCTTGCACCGCAACTTCAATACCAACCCGATCCAACTCATCCACAAGATGCCTCGAGTTGTAATCAAACTAGCCAGACTGCTCTTACGGCTAAGTGCATTAGCAACAACATTAGCATTCCCTAGATGGTACTTAATCTCTAGACGAATGTCCTCAAGTACTTCCAGCCATCTCCGTTGCCTCAGATTCAGGTCCTTCTACTGATAGATGTACTTTAAGCTTTTGTGGTCTGTGTACATGTTCAATTTCTCACCGTACACGTAGTGTCTCCTTTGCTTCAAGGCAAAGATAATCGCAGTCAACTCCAGATCATGAGTCGGATAATTCTTCTCATGCGGTCTTAGTTGCCTAGACTCATAAGCGATCACTTTTTCTTCTTGCATTAAGACACAACCAAGCCCACGATGTGAAGCATCACTGTAAAAATCATATTCAACACCTGGTCTAGGCAAAGCCAAAATGAGAGTAGTAGTCAGCTTCTCTTTCAACTCCTGAAAGCTTGCCTCGCACTGCTCAGTCACCTGAAGTTCACATTTTTCTTGGTCAGATCAGTGAGCAGCACGGCTATCTGAGCATAGCCTTGGATAAACCTCCTGTAGTATCCAGTTAGTCCAAGAAAACTCCTGATTTCCTTCACTGTAGTAGGCCTTGCCCAATCCTTCAATGTCTCTATCTTCTGAGGATCAGTTGCCACTCCCTCATTAGAAAGGATGTGACCCAGGAATGCCACTTCAGACTTCCAGAAATCGCACTTAGATAACTTGGCATACAACCCATGCTCTTGAAGCTTTTTCAGAACCTCAGCAAGATGCTCAGTGTGCTCCTCCTCCGACTTGGAGTACACAAGAATATTTTCGATAAACACCACGACGAAAGAATCAATGAATGTCCTCAGAACTCTGTTCATCATGTCCATAAAGATTGCAGGTGCATTCGTCACTCCAAATGGCATAACTAAGAATTCATAATGCCCATGTCGAGTTCAGAATGTAGTCTTATGCACATCTTCAGTCTTCACTCAAACCTGATGGTATCCCGATCGAATATCTATTTTGGAGAAAACAGCTGCTCCTTGTAGACGATCGAACAGGTCATCAATTCGGGAAATTGGATATTTGTTCTGGTCAGTGACCTTATTTAGCTCTCGGTAATCGATGCACATTCTCATCGACCCATCCTTATTCTTTACCAACAGCACCAGTGCTCCTCAAGGCGACGCACTCGGTTGAATAAAGCCTTTCTCCAACAGTTCCTCAATCTGCCGTTTGATCTCATCCTACTCCACAAGCACGATCCTATACGGTGCCTTGGAAATTGGTGCACTCCCTGGCTGAATAGTGATGCTGAACTCTACATCACGATGCGGGGGTAACTCAGAAAAATCTTTCAAGAACACAGTCGGGTAATCCCGAACCACTGGAATTTGCTGCACCTCGACAGGAATCCTCTTCTTGCTGATAACTGCCACCAAATCTGAACATCTCTTCTTCCCTTGGAAAGTGACTTCAGGACCACCTAGAGCCTTCACTGTTACCTCATTGGTCTTACACTGGATGTTCACACTATACACCGACATCCAATTAATGTCAATGATAACATCGACCCCCAGGATATTCAGCTCGATCAGATCAAACTCAAAAATCCTATCCCCAATCATGATCTCACAATCCACATAGTACCGATCAGTGGTTAAAGTCTCCCCTGATGGAGCAGCTACTGCTAAGACCTTGTCTGGAAATACCTTCGGTTCAACTCTCAAGACTTTAGCAAATTTAGGTGATTTGAAATTGTGAGAGGATCCAGTATCGAACAAAACAACAGCTTTCTTTCCATTCAAATAAAGTTCTCCTGTTACATAACACACACTCGTTACATAATAGTTTACTAAATAAAGCAGGGAAAAGAGAACAACAGAAAAAGTTCTAAACATTCTCCCTCGTACTAGTGATGACGTGATCCACTTCATCAGCGTCAGCTTCAGTCAAGGCAAATACTCACCCCTGCTGGTACGGCTTCTTCCCAACTTGCTGCGTTGGTCCATTACGGACGATATCTTGCAATTTTGGGAAATGAGACTTGTAGTGGCATGTCTCTCCACAGTTGAAACAAGTCACAGGAGGGCTTATCCAACCATTCCCGGGTGTTCCAGCCACATTGACAGCGTTCGCCCGAGTAGGTTTGAACCTTTGAGCCGACGGCTGTCCTCTGACATTCCCAGAAATTGCGGGCCTCTTCCCCACATTCCAGTTGTTCCTCTGGTTCTGAACAATATGGAACTGCTCCATATCCGCCTCAGTAGCTGCAACTCGCTTGACCAACTTGTCAAACCTCCTGATACCGAGGGGTATCATCCTTGATCTCAGACTTGGCCTCAATCCGTGCTCAAACTTCCAAGTTTTCTTCACCTCGTTCATCACAAGTTTAGGTGCAGTCTCGAAAGTTGAGTAAACCTTGTCTCATATTCCCTGACAGACATGTCTCCCTGCTGCAGCGCCAGAAACTCCATCGCTTTCTTCTCTTGGACATCAGATGAAAAATAGTGACCGCGGAACTCCTCCCAGCCAACAACACCATTTCCCATAGTCCGCCCATACAGCCGCATCCTTCTCAAGCTGCAAAGTAGCCAACTTCACCTTGCTACCTTCTGGAGTTTCCAAGACTTCAAAGATAGTCTTGACTTGCCGAATCCAATTGTGAAATGAATCAGGGTCTGACTTCCCTTCAAACACTGGTGGCTTCATCCTCTTGAATGACTCCACGAGTTTGATCGCCTCAGGAACTGGATTCGCAAGCATCCTCCCCTGGTTTTGATTCATGTCAACGGCGTTGAGGGTTTGATAGACTCTAGCCAACTCCGTTTCCAAGTCAAGTCCACAGCTGGGACCTTCACCATTCCTTGATCTTCTTCCAGCCATATTCTGATTCAAAAGATCCATTAAATTCGAAGTAGAAAATATGAATTTAAACCAACTTCTTTCATTTTCTTGAATTCAAACTTTGTACATTCAAATTTAAAAATATCGTCAGATATCAAGCAAAAGTGTAGAGAAGAAACAACATTCTAATTCCTACGGTTCCTATTGGCTTGCCTAAGCTCTTCCTGTAGTTCTGCCACTTCTTCCTTCAGTACATCATACATGTTTCTTCTCTTCTCGAGTTCCCAAACACGATGACGGAAGGTTGTAATGTTCTCCTTGCACTTGGCATACTGCGGCTGCAACAGCTCTGCTCTCTCCCTCGTCTCCACTTGACTCTGAAGGGTCTTGATGAGATCTCCCTGATCTGGATCTTCCTTATCAGATGAAATGTCCAATAAGTCCGAAGGTGAAGTGATCTCTCGGGACTCGGGCTATTCTCCTTCATATTCCTCGGGATCTTCTTCGTTAGAATCTCCTTGTGTAGGGTAGGAGTCCTCTTCGATTATGTGCCAATCATCATCGCTTGCTGGGTCTTGGTGGTTTGCCATCTTGGGGAAGGGAGAAAAAGAAGCATCAATCATAGAGAAACACAAATGTAAGTGACTTACATTTAAATCTCTAAACCCAACTCACACTCTAATGTCCACTCTAGGGTGCCGTTCCTTATAAATTTGTACTACTTGGAAGCATGGCTCTGATACCACTCTGTAACACCCCGAATTCCAAATAAGACCGAATTCGAAGTTCCACGGGATCTTTAGACTTTACTTCGTACAATTTTACAGGGAATTAAAAATTTTATTACAACAGAGTTTACATCATTGCAGTGAAATTATAAATTACAACATTTATACATGAATTGAATAATAACTTGAACATTTCCTTAAGTAGCAATCAATCTTTTGTCTTGTCATTCACTTTATCCTGCATAGAAACTGTGGGTACGTCAGTTGCATAGAACTGAGGCTAAGATATAATACATCAATTTTTCTTACTTAGAAAACACACACTTGTCACAAGGAAACTAAGGGGGACTACCCTCTTGATGTCGTGTGTGATTGTGCACTTAGTCCTTAATGCAGTTATTAATATTTACACGACACTAATGCGCACTTGTTCGGATTCTATGCATCCCATACTACATAGGTCCGAGGAAAAGCCCTTAATCGTTCTTCATCTTGTAAGGTTCGATCCCTCGCCATGACTTAAACTACTACAGTAATTACGGTACGTATCCTAGGTATTCTTTGAGTTACGAGCCCACGTCCAGACATCCTGGAGAGAACCCCACGCACTGACACATGACTCACCATGCAGGGATACTGTGGTTAATTCACCTATGCCTTGGCCCATGGCACCACCCGTAGTCATCAAATACCCCACAAGCGTTGCCACCGGGATGGTATCGTGGAGTAGTATCCACGCCCTAATCATGATGCATCATGAGGACATCATGTGAACACTCTCACACCGCCAATCCAATAGCCCTCATACTCATGTTTTTCTCTTACTTTCATCACATCTCCACTATATATCTAAATCCTTACGTAATTGAATCATGAATAATAATCAACACTCTAGAATTTAGCATTACCCCTACGTCGGTCTTAAAATATCTATCATTATCCATGACCCAAACTAGGTCACAATTTATCACATTTCTCTTTTAAAAACTTTCATTCTTGGTTATGTGAGGACTTAGCTAAAATTCTAGTCTAAATTCTCTTTTTATGTTCATTATACTAGTTCACAAATTTCACAATTCATCATGTTTCTTTTCAATCAATTTTCCATGCACAACTTGCATATTCTTAGTCAATTTCACATTCAATTCAACTGAATAATTTATAAGTCAAAATCTCATTTTTGAGCACTTCACAATTTTCTCTATGTTCAAAAAATATTTGTATCTTTAATAACAAAAAAAAATCATATAAAAAAAATCTTATTACTTCTTCTCAAAATTCAAATCATAATAAGTCAAACGTTATAGAAATACTTTTCATGAATAAATCAAAACTCAAAAAATCAACAATCAGAACAGTTTAGTCGACTATTGAACAATGGTCAGTTGAGTATTCTGCAAAACTTCAAAACTCAAGAACAGACAGTCCGTTCAGTCGACTGTGAAAAATGGCCAGTCGACTGTCCTGCGGAACTTTAAAATTCAAGAACAAACAGTCAGTTCGGTCGACTGTGAAAAATGGCCAATCGACTGTCCTGCGAAACTTTAAAATTCAAGAACAGACAGTCAGTTCAATCGACTGTGAAAAATGGCCAGTCGACTGTCCTGTTTCTAGATTACTTTACAAACTCGTTTTTTCTCATTCGAATAGTTCTTATAAAAAGTAAATTTTTCCTGAGTATAATTTCTAAAGAAAACAGTATCTTTCTTTTTCATAATTTTCATGGAATTCATTTTTAACACCAAAACTCTTTCTCCCTTAGTTAGTTTAATACATAGATCAAAATAAACTCATGTTGACATAAAAACATTTCTACAAAAATCTTCTTATTAACAATTTCCTCATTCTCGTTCAGTTCAAATACAATTTTCTTTCTTCCATTCCTTAATAATGATTTATTTGATCAATTTAGTCATATTTTCCCAACTATATATTTTGAGAGGCAAATAGGGCTAAATAAATTTAATTATCACAATTCTACTTGTATAAAGCACATGAACACATTTTTATCTCAATTTCATCTATTTAACATTCATGCCAATTAAATTAAATTCATAATCTATCCATAATCACAATTTCTACATATTGTATCTTTCATTTCATGCATGGCCAAGTTTCACAACAAATCATAATTCACCCATTTTAGCATGAAAATAAACTACCAGTTCATCATACACATATTCACATACACATTCTATTTGTTCTACTACTTTTTCATGTAGATTACTTCAGTGATCTTTTTCCTCTTAATATCCTTAAAAAAAAGTATGGAAATATTTTCTATTCATTTTAGCATGATCACAATGTCAATTCCTAGCTTGATATGTAACTAGAAGTTTGAGAAATCACCTACCTATTTTCAAGAAACACAAATGAAAAGAACTCCTAGAAATTTCCTTGAACAATGAACGATCCTTCTCCTTCTAGATTGTGCCACAAGTTGCCTTCTCCTCCTTGTGCTTGATGGAACCCAAGCCTTCCTTCTTGCTCCTTGGTGAAATGGCCGGCCTCCAATGAAAGGGACACACACACTAGCACACAACTCAAACCTTTTCTTACAAACTCTCAATCTTTTCTCACTTTTGTTTCTTTCTTTCTTTTCTCTTTTACTAATTTTTTTTCAAGTGTATTGCATGAAGAAATTGAGGGAGTATTTATACATATTTTTGAGTGAAATGGAGGAACATGATTGAACTAGATGGTTGTAGATTAGTGGCTAGGATGAACTAGGGAGTTAAAGCAACTACCCATGAACACAAACTACCTCTTCCACCAAGTCCATCTCTCCACTCTCTTTGATTCCATCCGGCCTAGCTCTTTTGCACAATGCACGTGCATGTGCAATGCACGTGCCACCCTAAACACACCATATTACTAGTTTGTACATGTTCATTTAACTGATTGTCTACAAAACTAGTCTACACTACAAGTAATGACAATTAAAAGAAAATTAAACTAGTGGGCTCAAATTAGTGGGTTTTAGAACTCATGGGCTATTAATTAAAATAATTAATTAGTGTAGGCTAAGAATAAACAATTAGGCCTAGAATTTAAATAGCCTTTTAAAAATAAAAGAGAAGGATTAAAATATTTGTTCACGTTATGAAAATAAATAATTTTCTAGGGTAAAATGCATATGAAATTGTACGTGCAAAACACGTAAAAATCAACAAACTCTTATTTAATTATAATTAAAAAATTTAGGATGTTACAGTGCATTCGTGTGCACTCGGCCTTCCCGCCTTCGTATCGATGATCCGAACTATTCACATTGATCTACACATCTAAATTAGTCTAAATATGTAAAATTAAATCATTTGAAATTCATTTGCCCATCCATCATGTGACTATAAAAAACAATGATTTTCAGCCACACAATTTTGCAATACTTGAATGGATGGACAAATAAATTTCAAATGATTTGATTTTCCATATTTGGACTAATTTAGATGTGTAGATCAATGTGAACGGTTCGGATTATCGATACGAAGGCGGGAAGGCCGAGTGCACACACCGTGTGCACCATAGGTGGTGCACAACGGATGTATATATATATATATATATATATATATATATATATATATATATATATATATATATATGAAGTGTGCACTTCACAACGGAGGCCACAATAAATATTTATAGATGTCTAGATAACCCTACAATGTAACCTTGATTCTCTAACATTCGATGAGTTTGAAAAGAAAGTCATGCAATTTGAGTAAATACTGGAGAAAAGATGGCCAAAAGTGAAATCCTAAAATATACTGGCAAAACCTAGCCCAAAACATGAAATTGCTTCAAACCACAATAGATTGATCGACAAGTCATTAGAAAAGAAGATCGACCAAAAGGAGTTGTCTACCAGTTGGCATCTAACATAACTTGCATGTTTATTGGTGGTGGTGGTGGTGGTGGTGTTTCACTGTTCTTCTCCTTCTTGCTTCTTTCCTTTCTTTCCTCTTAATTTCGACATAAAAATACACGACTTTGACCCAACAATCTCCACGTCGTATTACATTTGAAGTGCTCGCTCCAAGTGTGAACTTTTCTAGAGTCAAGCCGCAATCATCTAGCAAACCCATTCAGTGGTAGCAATTTTTTTTTTGAATTTCTTCTATCCGACATCTCTCTAATATATGCCATCTTAAGAGCATAACATTGGATATCTATGTTGGTGATCATCAAGCTTGTGATCCCAACAACGATGTCACAGGCACACCAGTTGATGCATAAATGCCATGTTCCACTCGAACTCCACCTAGCCTGAGATCGCTTCCACATCTTGATGATGTCGCGTTGGGTTTATGTTTCACATGTTGAAGGTAATAATTTCTCAAGGGCTAAATTAAAGTTTGGGTTAAAGTAGGACCTAAGAGCATCCAAGTCGTGTTTCTCATATTTGAGAATATGGCAAAATAGTATATAGCAAAACAAGCAATTTGCTGCAGTTGGCTTTTGCTATAATATGAGAAAAAAATATTAAAAAAAGAGGTCAGACGAGACAAGTTGTTTCGTCCGTTTTAATTTTTTTTATGCTTAATTAGCCAATGATTAAGTATTAAAAAAGATTAATTAAATAAATTAAATATTTAAATATGAACTAACTACCTAACTAATTAACTAAACCTAACATTACAACTTAATTAAAACACGCCATTTGGCTGGACGGGACATGTTATCTCGTCCAAGCCAAAATGGCTTCAACATGTCCCGTTTGACATCATTTTTGAATTTTTTTTTTCACACAGTACATGTTGTACCGTCTGATCATTAAAAAAAAAGGTCAGACGAAACAACATGTGTCGTCCGATCTGTTTAAAAAAAAAAAGGGACGGAATGACATGTTCCGTCCCCTATATTATGAGAATCCCATTTCGTTTCTCAAATATGAGAACGTACTGTAGAACGTTTGCCATAAAATGGAAAAATCAGAAATGACTACAGAGCCAACTTCTCAAAATATGAGAAAATGGCAAATATAGCAAACGACTGTGGATGCTCTAAGCAAACTTTCCAATTCCATCGAGAGGCTTTCAGATCCATGCAATGGGGATTAAATAATGCAATTATTTAAAACCAAATATTGTGATTATTTGATTCGGGAATCATACAAAGGGGATTGGGAAATGTACTTAGGGTCCAAATATTGCCTTTATATATCAATTCTAATTGGAAAGAAATGTTGAGAGTATAACCTAAGGTTTGCTATGTCTCTAAAAATAATTATATTGGCCTCCATGAGAAAGGTGTACTTCATATGATAGCTTTAGCTGTAAAAAGCAGATTAATTATCTTATAGTGAGGTTTGAGATATTTTTTGAGAGTATTGTAACCTCTTGTGTCGTCTCTGATAAATAATTTCTCAGATATTTCTCTCCCGGATTAGGTGTACCAAACCAGGACATTTGTGTGCTATTGTATATCGTGTGCACATTTTCATCCTTAGTTGTTATTTGCGATCAGTTATCCCTTCTCTCTCAACTTCCGCTGCACCAAACTCCTAACATCTGAGTTATTCGAGTTCCTTGGTGAAGATGACAGACCATAAATTCAATACTCTTGAGACATGTACGGTATTGATTCAACAGGACTTGCCTATTGCCATACAAGGATACTAGTATAATGCATGTGTTATGCACGTCTACAAAAAAATATAGTCATTAAACTGAATAGTGTAATGCACGTGCGATGTACGCCTACAAAAAATATAGTCATTAAACTGAATAAATTGCCCATAAAAAAAGATATGGTAAATTATTGAGAAATATCAAATTTTGAGAACAAATAAAATCTTGTATAAGCAAATCCGTTTTGTTTGTTGAAACAAAGATAACAAAAAAGATAAAAACATACTTACATTAAGCCAATTCAACCACTAAATTAGAAGCAATAACAACCAACCAATTGCAAAACCAATGTGATCTCTTGACTTTCTCGTTACAAATAAGCTTTCCTGCATAAAATAATTATAAGCATAAGTATATATATCATATCATATAAAGTGTAGTTAACAAGGAGATATAATATATAATGTATGTTGATAATTTATTCTGATTTTATCACATTTATGCACAAACAGTATGTTTATATATTTTAAGGCGTAAAACTGAAAATGCCATGTAAACATAAATACTAAATTACCATTTAATTTGAAGTCCCATGACATTTCAACAATATATCCTTGTACACAATATTTTTTGTATAGATACCTTGCCGACTTGCTAGATGTCCATTCTTGATCAAAAGTTTTGTAGTAGATCTTGTAACACCCCTATAAAGAGCAACATATAATTGTTCATGACTGAATACATGATCCGGAAGATACACACTACTACATGGAATTGTTTGTCCTTGTGATTTGTTGACTGTCAAGGCAAAACTAAGCCGTACTGGGAATTACTTTCTTATAAGTGTAAATGGCATCCTTATATTTTCTAAAGGCTTAAGAGGGATCCGATGAATAAATGCCCTTGTACCATAGCAGTGACCAGTCACTATTTCTGCATCGATTAAATTCGGAGTGAAGTTCTTACAAATTAATCTTGTCCCATTGCAAAGTGCAATTTTTGGATCAATAATTCTCAAAAGCATGATTGAAGCAATTATTTTTAGTGTCAACTTATGTGGTGGAAGTCCTCTAGGTGCAATAGAATTTAGATATTCTTGCTGATATAAATTATGTGTATCAATCTCAACCATGTCGAACAAAAAATATAGTTGTTCCTCTCTAGGAAATAAACTTATTAAACCATCATTAATTTGGGCAACAGATAGATTAGTTAGAGTAAGAAAAGCCCTATCAGTAATATACTTCACGTCATGTGCATTAGAGATCAACGAAGGAAAAATTATATCGATAAAATTGTTTAATGAGTTTTCACCTTCCCATGGAACAATATCCACCGGCACTATGATCATTTCACTCTCAACAGATGGTTCACTTCCATCGCAATGTGCAGGAGAAAGTTGGAAAAATCAAAATACTCCTTGGCTCACATATTTTCCGTCAGCTGAACGACAATAACATCATTCCAAATTGCAGAGTTGACTATACATGGATCAATGGTTTGTGCTTTTGTACCATACTGCACAACTGGAAGAATTTGTCAAAATCTCCACCCAAAACCACAACTTTTCCTCCAAATGGAAATTCATTTTCAATTATATCTTTTATTGTCTTATTTAAAGCCTCAAAAGCATGACATTGGGTCATTGTTGCTTCATCCCAAATGATAGCACTCGAGAGACGTAAAAGTTTGACATCATCAGATTGGATAGAGATCATACATGACGAAGCTGAACATAACTTTATTGGAATCTTGAATCTTGAGTGTGCTGTACGACCTCCAGGCATCATTGTAGAAGCTATTCCTGAGGATGTCGTTGCTAATACAATATGACCTCTACTCCGCAAAAAAGACAAAATACATTGATAAAGATATGTCTTTCCAGTACCTCCAGGACCATCAACAAAAAAGACTTTACTCTCTCCATTAACTACTGCTTCTGTGATAAGATTGAATGCATACTTCTTATTCACATTAAGTTTTTCAATTGAAGAAGAATCTCCATCAGAGATGGGTATCGACTTCTCATCTTCTATCAGTTGCGAAATATCGACATCTTCAATAACATTGATTGCAGGTAGGTCATAGTCACTAATGCTCTTTCCATACTGATTTAAGAGACTGTTGAGCTCTTTCAGCGATCGTACTTCACATAATCAACTCAGTTTGCTTGTAGATGTATAGTCCTCTAACATATATGATTTGAATTGGTCCCAGAGTTGCCTTACTCCAATTGACTCACAATATATCAATAGTGTCGTAAAAAGTCTTCTTAGAGCTGATGGCATATGAGTATTAGATGCTTCTTGTAACTCCTGTTTCGGAAAATTATATTTTCCGTGTATTTTCTGTATTTAAAAATTTTCTGTCATGCCCCCCTTTCCAAAAAGAATACGGAATACAGATGCGTAACAAAAGCCCAACGAATGATTATCATTATCCATAAGCTGTTCAGGAATCTTTACAACATAACACAGGAACAATCAGAGTCAGAAGCAAAAGATATAACCAGGCATGCATAATCGAAACAAGATACCAACAGAAATTACTTGAAACGAAATATAATAATCCCAAATAATCAAATTCTGAATAAATCAACTATCCTGGGTTACATTGCCCAAATACAAATAAGTATCCAAGTTACCAAGTATATTTTATTCAAGTTCAAGCAACAAATAATAATGATAATAAAGCAGAAAATCCAGCACTAATATATCATCTCGCCAATACCATCTGGCAGCTGACCATCCTGATCTGCAATTAGTAAATTTGCAAGAGACGGAAAAAAGAAAACAAGTACCCGTCAATTGCAAGTTATGGGCCACTTATAATGTAGGATACAAGTACATGGAAAAACTAAACAAATCTAAATAATAGCAGTAACAGACCTAGCATGGTATAGCAGAATCAACCAGCATGGTATACTAACATGTGTCAAGTATCAAAGTCAAAAGGCATACAGACAGATATGCAGATAGTGTCAAATAATAGTGTCAAGTGATAATATCAGACAGAAAACAGGTAATCAGATGATTAGATAATAGATAGCCAGATACATATAACAGATTCAGATTCAGATTTCAGATATCAGATACAGATACAGATGTCAGATTTTTATAAGTCTAGGTAGCACTTTATGTGCCATCTTTTTATCACATGGTTGCTACATTCAAAACAGTTACATTTGTAGATTTCGTAGGGGATCAGATAGGGCTTTGTACTCAGGATTCAGACAGATATCAGATAAAAGATCCAGACAGACAGATAACAGACGATCATGCAACAGATAGGACTAAGTCCCCTCCAAGTACACCCTCTCGTAGGAAGTATGTAGTTGGGTAACAGATGAGATCACGGGCCCCCTTCTGAGTACACCCTCGCATAAGGAAGTATGTAGTCAGGAATCAGATAATCAAAATCTTGCATGGCCTCATAAACAGATAATCAGATGGGAAACACGGGCCCCCTTCTAAGTACACATTTCTATACTTTCCCACTACTATATCTTTACCAAAAACCCCGGCTTGGTTACTTTTATTATGGTCATCAAACAAGCATGAATGTGTACGGAATAGTGTCAAACTAACATGGTATAATCAGTATTAGGTTCAGGAAATCAAAAAAACATGCATAGGTGATATGCAGTTACATAAACGAGCAAAACAATGTATGTTCATATTCAGGACAGCAAGACAGTAAAGTACTAAAACAGTAATTCCCGCTACTACAAATATCCAAATCTGGATCCGTCGAAGGATCTGGAAATTAGACTTCCACATGAATCCAGAGAGTATAAATAAGCCATATAGTAATTCACAACATCATAACTCAAAACTGATTTTAATAAAGAAAATAGGTTCAGCCAGAAATCAGGAAAACGAATTCAAGAACAGAAAAACAACATGGACACATCATAATAAATTCCAGGAAAAATCTGGGGTATTCCCCTATAGGTCCAGTATCTAAATATAAAATTTCATAATTTTTCAGGAAAAGTAGATCTTTCATCAAAAATAAGAAAACATCGATAAACAGTAGTTTGGCAAATCTGGAAATCCCAACACTGCTGTACGAAAACTATGATATCTCGCAACCAGTGAAACGAAATCCAATTCCGCCAAAGGGAGGTGAAAATATATAAAATCTAATAACTTTCATATTTCACAAACATTTTTCATACAGTAAAAGGAACCATAGTGAAAATAAGGTTCTTTACAGAACAGCGAGTAAAATACAGCAAGTATAGAATTCATAAACGAGCATGAAACAATATGTAAAACTCATCAATAAAATTCACCAAAATTCAGGGTAATTCCTAACTTGATAAAGAAACACTGACCAAAGTTTAGGATCAAAATAATATATGTAGCATAGTTCTTTAAAATGATTTGTCATCAAATTTACCGAAAAACAGATTCTGGAAAAGATCGACACCTCTGTAGTAAAACAGTCATAACTAAGTCATACAAAATCAAAATCAAGAAAGGTTAGAGGGGTTTGAAAATAGACGAAATTCTCTAAAACTCATGTTTTATACTGAAATTAAGATACTGACTTCAAGACAGTCCAAAACAGCAAACAAAACAGATCAGCGACAAATATAGATTTTTTTCCTTAAAAACAAAATCAACATATTTTCAAGAAAATTTATCCAAACACACCCAAACATGAAATCTAGTTTACCAAGTGTCCAAACATCATGAATTTGGGTTATTAATATATCTAAAACAAGTCTATCACATGGATCTCAATAAATATCCAAATTCTCACAAAAGTCTCACATACATGATCAAATCAAGAACGGACAAAACCTAAGTTAATTCATGTCCATATTGTGTCGTGAGTCATCTATGATCAAGTTTTCACAATAGAGACAAAACCCATCAAGGATAACACAAACAAGAGTCGTCTTTAGACCCAACTACACTATAGGTGGTATTTTTGACTTGCATCAAATAAATGAATTGGAGTACAAGTTACTTGCCTTAACTGAAAATGAAGAACAACTAAATCCATGAGCAACGAGCAAAACCCACGAATGAAAATCTGCGAATCAACGAATCCAAGCAACGAACCCACGAACAACTTGCATGATCCCACATGCGAACTCTCAAGCAAACGAGAGAGAGACAATGGATTTGTGGTGCAAGAGGTTTGGTATGGTGGTGCGATGAGATAGTCGGATGATGGTCAAGGAGGGATGATCGGGAGTAGGGCTCGGGTGTAGGAAGTGGGGGCTCGGGTTGATAGTAGGCCGGAGGAGAGGGGAGTGCTGTCGGGATTGGGGGGTTGTCGGGGTATGCACAGGCTGGGATAGGGTCGGCCTGGGCTTGGGGGTTGTGTGCGGTCGGGATGTAAGCATGGAGAGGGAGAGAGAGAAGGAGGCCAGGATAGAGTAGATGGAGTTAAGGTTAGGGTTTGTGTTAGGGGGAAGTGTATATATAGGGTTTCGGATGTGGGTTAATGGGTATTGGGTTGTGGGTATTAAGAGTTGTAATAGGATTAATCCAATAAGACAAATGGGGATCAAATTGAATAGGATTCAACTAGCATTGGGTAATTTGGCTTTGGTAATCAATTAGGGATCAAAATAATAGGATTAGGAATGGGGTAGACCACCAAATCACCAAGAGCACCCAAAAAAAACAAATAAAGAGAACGAGACAACAATAAAGAGCGAAAACAACAACCATGAACAAGAACAACCAAGAAATCGGAAATAACACGCAAAAATCAAGAATGAGAAAAGAAATGAAAATATATTGAAACAACTCAATATACGGTTGAGAAAAATACAAGAGAGAGAGAGAGAGAGTACAAATACACAAAAAAAGGAAAATACACCAAAAATATGAAAAATGTAAAATAAGGGTTACAATCCTACCCACCTAACAGAAAAAATTTCGTTCTAGAAATTCAAAAAGAAGATACATAGGGTAACCCCAAAACAACCAAAAGAACAAAACAAAACAATCCAAACAAATGAGGAAACTTCTGCTGAATCTCCTCCTCCAGATCCCAAGTCGACTCACCAGGCGAGTGAGGATTCCAAGCAACACGAACCAATTTGATGACCTTGTTCTTAAGCACTTTCTCCCACCGATCCACAATAGCAACTGGCGGAATCTCACAAGTCAAATCCCACCGAACGGTTAACTCAAAGTAGTCGATCACGTGGCTCTCATCTCGGATATATCTCCTGAGTTGCGAGACATGGAAAACATCGTGCACTCCTGATAAAGCTGGTGGAAATGCAAGACGATAGGCCACCTTGCCTACTCACTCCAAAATCTCAAACGGTCCAATAAACCTCGAGCTAAGCTTGCCTCTGCCACCGAACCGAATGACACCGCGCCAAGGCGATACCTTATGGAAAACATGGTCACCAACAACAAACTCCAAAGCTCTATGATGGACATCAGCCTACCACCTCTGCCTATCCTGAGCTGCCTGCAAATGCTTCCTGATCTGAACTACAACATCCATTGTCTTGGTGATCAACTCTGGACCCAACAACTTCCTCTCACCAATGTTATCCCAGCACAGTGGCGATCTGTACTTCCGCCCATAGAGTGCCTCGAACGGAGCAGCTTTAATACTGGCTTGAAAGCTGTTATTATACGAGAACTCTACGAGATGCAAATGGTCCTCCCAAGATCCACCAAACTGAAGCATACAGGACCTCAACATGTCCTCAAGAATCTGAATAGTCCGCTCTGAATGTCCATCAGTTTGGGGATAAAAAGCTATATTGTACTTTAATTTTCTCCCCAAACTATTCTGAAGACTCTCCCAAAACCGAGATCTGAATCTTGTATCTCTGTCGGATACAATACTGACTGGAACCCCATAAAGTCTAACAATCTCTTGCATATACCTCTCAGCTAGGCTCTTAGTAGACTGACCGACACAAAAAGTAATGAAGTGAGCACTCTTCGTCAAACGGTCGATAATCACCCAGATAGCATTATGACCCTTAGGACTCCTCAGCAAAGCGGTCACAAAATCCATAGTGATATGTTCCCACTTCCACTCTGGAATAGGAAGCGGTTGAAGAAGTCCAGCGGTCCTCTGATGTTCTGCCTTAACCTGCTGACAGACCAAACGCTGAGAAACAAACCGAGGCATAGCCCTCTTCATACCATGCCACCATAAATGAAGCTTCAAATCCCAATACATCTTAGTACCGTCGGGATGGATAGAATAGGATGACTGATGGGCTTCCTCAAGCAACCTCTGATGAATTTCACCCTTAGGGACACACAACCGGGAATCAAAACGAAGTGAACCATCTGCATGAATGACCATGTCCGTCTTGGACCTAGACTCAACCTCAGCTCGAAAACCCTGTAACTGCACATCCCTAGCCTGTGCCTCTTTAATCTGATCAACAAGAGATGACTGAAGCTGGAGCGCAAGACAACTCCGACCAGATCTCGGCAACACAACATCCAACTCCAACCTCCGCATCTGCTCAATGAGATCATCCTGCTGAGTAAGAAACATAACTGCTGGTCTCCTGCTCAAAGCATCAGGCACCAAGTTTACTTTACCAGATGGTATTGCAAAATGATGTCATAATCGGCCATAAGTTCCAACCAATGCCTTTGCCTCATGTTCAACTCCTTCTGGGTGAAGACGTACTTGAGACTTTTGTGGTCCGTAAAGATCTCCACTTGGTCTGCAAGTAAGTAATGTCTCCACAGCTTCAAAGCGTGAATCACTGACGCTAACTCTAAGTCATGAGTAGGATAGTTCTTCTCATGCATCCTCAACTGCCTCGATGCATACATAAAGACTCGACCCTTCTGCATCAAAACTGCTCCAAGACCCTTACCAGAAGCATCACAGTGAACTACAAATCCTGCCTGAACCATCCGGAATAGTCAACACAGGCACTGACGTTAATCTGTTCTTCAACTCAACAAAAGCCTCATTGCACTCATCAGACCAACAAAACTTCTGATCCTTCCCAGTCAATTTAGTCAACGGTCTTGCTATCTTCGAAAAGTCGTGGACAAACCTCCGATAATAGCCAGCTGAACCAAGAAAACTCTTGACCTCTGAAACTGACTTGGGAATAGGCCAATCCTTCACAGCCTCAACCTTGACCGGATCCACAGAAACACCCTCGCCTGAGATAATGTGCCCCAAGAAGGAAACACTGTTGAGCCAAAACTCGCACTTGCTGAGTTTTCCATAGAGCTGATTCTCTATCAAAGTCTGTAGAACCACTCTAAGATGCTCAGCATGATCTTTCCGATTCCGAGAATACACCAAAATATCATAAATGAAGACCACCATAAATCTATCCAAGTACTGAGAGAAAACCCAGTCATAAGACTCATAAATACAGCCGGCGCGTTCGTGACCCCGAACGGCATCACAAGATACTCATAGTGCTTGTATCTAGTCCTGAATGCGGTATCCTGTATATCTGCAGCCTTCACCTTGACTTGGTGATACCCAGAACGAAGATCCAACTTCGAGAAAACAGCAGCCCCACTCAACTGATCAAATAAATCATCGATCCTGGGCAACGGATACCGATTCTTCACAATAACTCTGTTCAGTTCTCGATAATTCATGCACAATCGATGACTACCATCCTTCTTGTCAACAAAAAAGACCGGAGCAACCCAAGGCGAAACACTAGGTATGATGAAACCAAAATCAAGCAACTGCTGAATCTGCACCTTAAGCTCTACCAGCTCAACCAGTGCCATCCTGTAGGGACTCTTCGATATCGACGTTGTTCCAGGCTGAACATCAATACCGAATTCTACTTCCCTATCAGGGGGTAAGCCAGGCAACTCATCTGGAAAAACATTCGAGAAATCCCGAACTACTAGAGGCGCAGCTTCATAGCCTGAGTGCAATTCCATCACACAATCCACCTGTTCAACTGCAGTCTGTGCTCGGCCAAGAGAAGACTCCCCGACATGGAACTCAAATTCTGCTTGATCTAGAATTCTGAAGACAACTTTCTTGGCATGGCAATCAATAATGGCATGGGCTTCACCCAACCAATCCATACCGAGAATGACGTCGAATCCTGAATTCCCAATTATAATCAGGTTGGCTTTGAAATCTGCATCCCCAATAACAACGAAACATTGCCTGCACTCCCGAGAACAAATGACAACTCCACCACTTGTCACAATGTTCCAAGCTTCTGACATGATGCTGCATTCCAACTGATGGCGAGTGACAAATCGAAAGGAGACAAAAGAATGGGTTGCCCCAGAATCAAAAAGAACATGGGCAGGAAAAGAGCAAACAAGGATGATACCTAAAAGGAATCAAAGACATGGAGAAAGCATAGACAATTAAGGGTGAGGGAAAAAAAAACCAACAATGTAGGAAGATAACATAAAGAAGCAAGCAAGACCAAAAGAAAGAAAACAAAAGAGAAATAAAACATCAAAACAACAAAACAAAATACACCTGCCACACTCCTTCAGCGGTCTCAGCATTTGTAGCAGTCAAGTTGAAAGCCTGACCTCTCCTCGGAACAGCGGGCCTCTGACCGACAATCTGGCGCTGAGGAGAAAGCGGTGGCCTAACTGGACCACGAGCTGGAGCTGCCTGCTGAACAGGACCCCTGGCTGGAAGAGCCAACTGCTGCAATGGCTATGGATAATCTCGCACTGTATGATTAGTAGAGCCACACCTAAAGCATCGGTGAGAGGCACGGAAACAGTTCTTGTATTCATGCCCAGGGATCCTGCAAAAGTCATAGAAACTACCCCTTGGAAATCTAGCAAAAGGATATGGAGCTGCCCTGACTGGATGGATATGTCCAGACCTCTGAACAGGACCAACGGAAGGCCTAGCCACAGCAGCAGGAACAGTCCTCTGAGAAAAAGATGAACCACCACGAGCCTGCTCCTGAGCTCGGGCTGCCTCATAAGCTTCAGCGTAAGTACGCAAACGAAGAGAGACAAGATTCTTCTTGATATCCTGCTCAAGCTCATTTCTGAATCTACGAGCTCTATCCTCTTCGGTTGCCACAAGAACGGCAGCGAAGCGGCTAAGCCTAATAAACTCAGCTGCGTACTCATCCACTGACGTGGAACCCTGTTTTAGGGCCAGGAATTGCTGTTCCATCTCAAATCGAGTACTACTAGGGAAGAACTTCTCCAAGAATCCCCGAGTAAAAGTAGCCCAAGCAATAGGCCTCTCAAGATGCTCAGACTCGGCCATCCACCAGATATGAGCCAAATCTACCAGCTGGATGGAAACCACGTCCACCCTATTTGCCTCAGCAACACGAGCTGCTAACAACAAGCGCTCAGTCCGGATCAACCATTGTTCAGCCTCCAAAGGCATCTCAGTGCCGGAAAAACGGTCGGGATGCAGCCTCATAAAATCTGTAACTGTTCTGGATGAGGCAGAAGATTTGCTTGCACAGGCACAATAGGAGGCGGAACACGGGCAGCTTTAAGAGCAGCCATCACAAGATCACTGTGGTTTTGCTGCTGATTAATCAGCCGCTCAAGCACAGCAGTGACAGCTTCGATCGGATCACCCTGCGACTGAGAAGTAGAACCTCTGCGAGCCATCGTCTGCACAAAACAAAAAACAATTAGCATCCAGAATCAGAGTTGGTATAGATTCATTTATGTATGCTTGAGCAGATCCCAGTTCGAGCCAAGCTTGTCTAATATATTAGGCAACTAATACATTAGCCAAAGCTGGTGCTCTGATACCACTAAAAACCCTGTCACGCCCCGCTTCCTAAAAAGAATACAGAATACGGATGCGTAACAAAATCCAACGAATGATTATCATCATGCATAAGCTGTTTAGGAATCTTTACAACATAACTAAGGAATAATCAGAGTCGAAGCAAAAGATACAACTAGGCATGCATAATCGACACAAGATACCAGAATAAATTACCTGAAACCAAATATAATAATCCGAAATAATCAAATTCTGGATAAGTCAACTATCCTTGGTCACATCGGCCAAATACAAATAAATATCCAAGTCACAAAATACATTTTATTTAAGTTCAAGCAACAAATAATAATGATAATAAAGCAGAAAATCCAGCACTAATACATCATCTCACCAATACCATCTGGCAGCTGACCATCCCGATCAGCAATTAGTAAATTTGCAGGAGAAGGAAAAAAAAAGTACTCGTCAATTGCATGTTACAGGGCCACTTATAATGTAGGATACAAGTACATGGAGAAAACTAAACAAATCTAAATAATAGCAGTAACAGACCTGGCATGGTATAGCAGAATCAACTAGCATGGTATACTAACATGTGTCAAGTATCAAAATCAAAAGGCATACAGACAGATATACAGATAGTGTCAAATAATAGTGTCAAATGATAATGTCAGACAGATAACAGGTAATCATATGATTAGATAACAGATAGCCAGATATATATAACAGATTCAGATTCAGATTTCTGATTTCAGATACAGATATAGATGTTAGATTTTTATAAGTCTTGTATTAATTACTAACTAGGTAGCACTTCATGTACCATCCTTTTATCACATGGTTGCTACATTCAAAACAGTTACGTTTGTAGATTTCGTAGGGGATCATATAGGGCCGTGTACTCAGGATTCAGATAGATATCAGATAACAGATCTAGACAGATGATAACAGACGATAATGCAATAGATAAGACTAAGTCCCCTCCAAGTACACCCTCTCGTAGGAAGTATGTAGTTGGGTAACAGATGGGATCACGGGCCCCCTTCTGAGTACACCCTCTCATAAGGAAGTATGTAGTCCGGAATCAGATAATCAAAATCTTGCATGATCTCATAAATAGATAATCAGATGGGAAACACGGGCTCCCTTCTAAGTACACATTTCTATGCTTTCCTACTGCTAGATCTTTCCCATAATCCCCGGCTTGGTTACTTTTATTATGGTCATCAAACAAGCATGAATGTGTACGGAATAGTATCAAACTAATATGGTATAATCAATATTAGGTTCAGGAAAACAAATAAACATGTATAGGTGATATACAGTCACATAAACAAGCAAAACAGTGTATGTTCATATTCAGGACAGCAAGACAATAAAGTACTAAAACAGTGATTCCCGCTACTAAAAACATTCAAATCTGGATCCGTTGAAGGATCTGGAAATTATACTTCCGCACAAATTCAGCGAGTATAAATAAGCCATATAGTAATTCACAACATCATAACTCAAAACTGATTTTAATAAAGAAAACAGGTTCAGCCAGAAATCAGGAAAACGAATTCAAGAACAGGAAAAAAACTGGGGTATTCCCTTACAGGTTCAGTATCTAAATATAAAATTTCATAATTTTCCAGGAAAAGTAGATCTTTCATAAAAAATAAGAAAACATCGATAAACAGTAGTTTGGCAAATCTAGAAATCCCAACACTGCTGTACGAAAACTATAATATCTCGCAACTAGTGAAATAAAATGAAATTCTGCCAAGGGAGGTGAAAATAGATAAAATATACTAACTTTCATATTTCACAAATATTTTTCATACAGTAAAAGGAACTATAGTGAAAATAAGGTTCTTTACAGGACAGGGAGTAAATTACAACAAGTATAGAATTCATAAACGAGCATGAAACAACATGTAAAACTCATTAATAAAATTCACCAAAATTCTGGGTAATCCCTAACTTGATAAAGAAACACTGACCAAAGTTTTGGATCAAAATAATATATGTAGCATAGTTCTTTAAAATGATTTGTCATCAAATTTACCGAAAAACAGAATCTGGAAAAGATCGACATCTCTGTAGTAAAACAGTCATAACTTAGTCATACGAAATCAAAATCATGCAAGGTTAGAGGGGTTTGAAAATAGATAAAATTCTCTAAAACTCATGTTTTATACTGAAATTAAGATACTGACTTCAAGACAGTCCAAAACAGCAAACAAAACAGATCAGCGACAAATATAGATTTTTCCCTTAAAAACAAAATCGACATAGATTCAAGAAAATTTATCCAAACACACCCAAATATGAAATCGAGTCTACTAAGTGTCCAAACCTCATGAATTTGGATTATTAACATATATAAAACAAGCCTATCACATGGATCTCAACAAATATCCAAATTCTCACAAAAGTCTCGCATACATGATCAAATCAAGAACGGGCAAAATTTAAGTTAATTCATGTCCATATTGTGTCGTGAGTCATCTATGGTCAAGTTTTCACAATAGAGACAAAACCCATCAAGAATAACACAAACAAGAGTCGTCTCTAGACCCTAACTAAACTATAGGTGGTATTTTTGACTTGTATCAAATAAATAAATTGGAGTACAAGTTACTTGTATTAACCGAAAATGAAGAACAACCAAATCCACGAGCAACGAGCGAAACCCATGAACGAAAATCCGCAAATCAACGAATCCAAGCAATGAACCCACGAACAACTCGCACGATCCCACGTGCGAACTCTCAAGCAAGCGGGAGAGAGACCAAAAGAGAGAGAGACCAAAAGAGAGAGAGACGATGGATTTGTGGTGCAAGAGGTTTGGTATGGTGGTGCGATGAGATGGTCGGATGATGGTCAAGGAGGGATGATCTGGAGTAGGGCTCAGGTGTAGGAAGTGGGGGCTCGGGTTGATAGTAGGCCGGAGGAGAGGGGAGTGTTGTCGGGATTGGGGGGTTGTCGGGGTGTGCACAGGCTGGGATAGGGTCGGCCTGGGCTTGGGGGTTGTGTGCTGTCGGGATGCAAGCAAGGAGAGGGAGAGAGAGAGGGAGGTCGGGATAAAGTAGATGGAGTTAGGTTTAGGGTTTGTGTTAGGGGGAAGTTTATATATAGGGTTTCGGTTGTGGGTTTATGGGTATTGGTTTGTGGGTATTAAGAGTGGTAATAGGATTAATCCATTAAGACAAATGGGGATCAAATTGAATAGGATTCAACTAGGATTGGGTAATTTGGCTTTGGTAATCAATTAGGGATCAAAATAATAGGATTAGGAATCGGGTAGACCACCAAATCACCAAGAGCACCCAAAAAAAGACAAATAAAGAGAACGAGATAACAGTAAATAGCGAAAACAACAACCATGAACAAGAACAACCAAGAAATCGGAAATAACTCGCAAAAATCAAGAATGAGAAAAGAAATGAAAATATATTGAAACAACTCAATATACGGTTCAGGGTAATACAAGAGAGGGAGAGTACAAATACACAAGAAAAGAAAAATACACCAAAAATACGAAAAATGAAAAATAGGTGTTACATTTTCGCAAATTATATTTTTTTCTGGTTTTCATATTTATTTTTGTCAAATGGTACTATTAAATTTTCTATTAAAATCTATCAATAATTTTATTGGTTCTCGGTTATTACTAGTATTATTATTGTTTTGTTTATGATTATAATTGTTGTTATTATTGTTATTTGTATTATTACTTTGATTGTTTATTTAAAAACCTAGTTCTATCTATAAATTATATTTGTAGTTATTTCACATAAATTCTATGTTACAATACAAATTATATTTTGTTAAAAATCTCTATTTATTGGATATTTTATTAAACCCTATCCAGTAACCCAAATACCCATTTAACTCTAAAATACCCATTTCCCTACTTAACCCAACCCATTTTAACCCCTAATACTACTCATTGATCCCAAAACCGTTATACCCAAATCCTAATTGTATTGTATACCTACCCAACCCGTTATGAACCCTTATGCCATAACCCACTGTCTCCCCTAATCCAATTATAAACCGTCCTATACTACAGCCTAATCTACCCAAACCGCAACCTAACCTGGGCAAAACCCCAGACCTGAAAACTCACCCACTATAAACCCTACACCCATCTACATATATATATATACCTAGACTCCCCTACTGACTCTTCATCTTCCCCATAATCAAACCCTATTCGCCTGCATCATCCCAAACTCTAGCACCCCTGACTTTCCTCAACCCCACTCGTCTCTTCCGTTCTCCCTGCATCTCCCTCTCCCAACCACCCTCTGTCTTCCTACCTGCACCCTGCCGTTTGCACTTCCCCCCGATGTGCCAGCAGCCTAGCAGTGTCGTGCCTCCTTTGTGCCGCCCCTGGCCTGTTCCCCTGCGTCGACCAGCCCAGCCAGCAGTGCCCCATGCTGTTTCTTCCAGCGTCGTGATTGGCAGCAACAACACCGTAGTGCGTTGCCGTTCCCCGCACTTTTTCCATCTTTCCCCGGTGTTCTCTTAGTGTGCGTGAGTTCTGTTGAGTTTTTGGTGTGGTGCACGTGTTTTGTTTGTTGGACCGGTTCTCGTTCGTGGTTCGTGATTCATGTTCATTTGGTTGTGTTCGTTCCGGGATTCCGTTTCCGTTATTCTCACTTTGCTTGTCGTTATTTTCGTCTTCGGTTAAGGCAAGTAGCTTGTACTCAAATTTCTTTGTATAATACAAGTCAAAAATATCACTTGTAGTATAGTTGGGTTCTAGAGACAATTCGTGTGTAAAACCCCTTGTTGATATTTTCTCTATTGTGATATCTTGACCATAGTTGCCTCACAATACATATGACATGAATTAAGCATGTTCTTGTGTGAACTCGTGTTCTCGTTGTGATATATTCATTGTAGAGATGCTAGATACCCTATTTCATGTTGTTTGGACACTTAGTAGACTCTAATTCATGTTTAGTTATGTTTCGATTATGTTTCGTGTGATTCATGTTGGTTTTGTACCTATGGAAAATTCTGTATTTTGCCGATAATCTATCTTGATCAGTAATTTAGGCCATATTAAGGTCAGAATCTTAATTTCAGTATATAACATGATTTGTAGATTAATTCGTCTGCTTTCTAACCCCTTTTACCTTGGTCTATTTCGTTTTTGTATGTGTGAGATATGACTATTTTACTACAGAGGTGTAATTTGTTTTCAGATTTCATTTCTTGATGATTTTGATGATTAAATTATTTTGATACTTGTGCTACATATATTATTTTGATCTGAAACTTTGGTCAGTATTTCTTTATCTAGTTAGGAAATTACCCAGAATTTTGGTAGATTTTATTGACGAGTTTTATACGCTATTTCATGCTTGTTTATAAAGACTATGGTTGCTTTATTTTACTCGCTGTACGGTAAAGAATCGTATTTTCACCCTAATTCCTTTTACTGTATGGAAAATATTTGTGAAATATAAAAGATAGCTTATTCTATCTATTTTCATCTCCCTTTGACGGATTTGGATTTCGTTTCACTGGTTGCGAGATATTGTAGTTTTCGTACAGCAGTGTTGGAAATTCTAGACTTGCCAAACTATTGTTTCTTGATGTTTTCTGATTTTTGATGACTGATCTGATTTTACTGGAAAATTATGAAACTTTATATTCTGATACTAGACATATAGGGGAATACTCCAGATTTTTCGTGGATTTATTTAATGAGCTTTCATACTATTTTCCTGCTCTTGGATTCGTTTTTCTGATTTCTTGTTGAACGTGTTTTCTGTATTCAAATCAATTTTGAGATATGTTTTTTGTGAAATACTATGTGGCTTATTTATATTCGCTGGTTTCGGTTGGGAGTCTATTTTCTAGAAGTTTCGACGGATTCAGATTTTCATATTTGTAGCACTGGAAATCACTGTTTTACCGCAGTGTGGTCTTGCTGTCCCAAACTTGAGATTTGGCTATTTTATTCTTTCACGTATTATCTTGTACCCATATATGTTTACCTTGCAACTTTAATTTGCCACATGATCATGCCATGTTATTCTTAATATATTTTACACACATACATGCTTGTTTGACATTAATAATAAATAACCAAGCTGGGGTTTAAGGGAAAGATCTAATAGTGGATAATTCAGAAACGTGTACTCGGAAGAGGACCCGTGTTTCCCATTTTTATTCATGTTGATACATGAACCTGTTGATGCATGGACCTGTTGGTTCATGTACTTGTTACCTGTTGATGCACGGACCTATTGGTCGTGTACCTGTTACTTGTTGATGCACGGACCTGTTGGTCGTATACCTATTGATTCATGAACCTGTTGATGCATGAATCGGATGATTCGTGTACCTGTTTGATTAATGAACCTCTTTCTGTTCTGATCCCTGAGTACATTGCTCTCTATGATTCACTATGAAATCTAAAACGAAACTGTTTGTTGTAGCAACCATGTAAGGTGGGCTGCATGAAGTGCTACCTAGATAGCAATCAATACAGGACTTGACATATGATACTTGAACATGATACATGCTTACTTGACACTTGACTACATTATACATGAGACTTGTTTACATGGGGCTTGATACATGACACTTGATACGTAATACTTGACACTTGATGCTTGTTTACATAATACTTGTTTACTTGATACTTGATTCATGCCACTTATACTTGTTCATTTACCATGCTAGTTGCTATATTTGGACATCATGCTCATACCATGTTGCTAGTTAGTTTTCCATGTACTTGTATCCTGCATTACAAGCGGCCCATAACTTGCAATTGACGGGTACTTGTTTTTCTCTTTTTCTCTTTCCTACAATTGTTAAATTACAGATTTTGGAGAACAGGTTCCAGATGGTATCGGCGACATGAGATACCAGTTGCTGGAGATTTTGCTATTATTAATTCTTATTTCTTGCTTGAACAATATTGTATTTTGATACTTGGATTTATTTGTATTTGGGCAATGTGACCCAAGATATTTGACTTATTCAGATCATGATTATTTGAGATTAATATATTTTATTTCAAGTATTCTTGTTGGTATTTTGGTTCATATGTGCATGATGGTTGATACTTTTGCTTCTGACTCTGATTATTACGTGAGATGTTGTAAAGATTCTTGAATAGCTTATAGATGATGAAAATCATTCGCTGGGCTTTTGTCGCGTATCCGTATTTCGTATTTTTTTGGGAACCGGGGCGTGACACTTCTAGAAGACAACTGTTGATGCTATTATTGCTCTCCTACAAACCCAACACCTCAGCTACTTGCTTAAATGTTGGATATCTAATCCCATTTATAGTAAGTAAGTGGTCAAATGATAATGGACCTCTAACATGATTCAGCAATATCCTTAAATAGTAGCGATCACCTTCTCGAGGAGAAACGACATATATTCTACCGATTTGATGGATATTAATTTTTCTGTTGCTCCATTTTTGTTCTCTACTCTTCCACCTAAATTGTAACCCCTGTTTTCCGAGAAAGGTATTTTTCGATATTTCCTGTATTTAAAATTTTCGCAAATTATTTTTATTGTTAAAATTAGATTATTTCATAAATTATATTTATAAATTATTGTATTAATTTTCTTATTGGATTATTTTCATTTTATATTATTTTTCTTGCATTTTTGACCTCCGAGTGCTGTTGTGCGCCGATCGTCCGTTTTTCACCATTTTGAATTCTTTTTCGCATTTTCTTGGTCTCATTCATATTTGTTATTTATTTTTGGGTCATGATGAATTTTTAGAAGTGTTTTGACCAATTTAAGATTTTTGGCCCTTAAGGAGATTTTTAGGAGCCATAGGATTCATTGCATTTTGTATCCCCATTTGAAATCTACCCAATACCCATTACCCAATTGTATACCTATTTACTCCTATTGATATCCACTACCCATTAACCCACATTTGATCTCCTATAAATACCCCTAATACCTAATTAATCCCTAACCCTAATCTTTTTCCTTCTCCTAATCAAGCCGGCTCCCTCTCTCCATCTCTTCTTCACCCGGCCTGCACCTTTCCTACCCCAGGCCGACACCCCCTCACAGCCCCCAAGCCCTAGCCAACCACATATCACCTCCTACATCCTCCAATATACAACCCCGCTTCATAAAACCTCGTCTCCTTCTCTTTTCTTGTGGCCAAACCTATCCAAAACAGCACCCATCCATCTCAAATCAGCCCCCTACATCCTCTTCGCTGATTTGGATAAGTGGGTATCACCCGCTTCGAGTTCGTGCTTCAAGAAGACGATCGTAGGCAAGATTCGGTTCGTGGGTTCGCTTGAAATCGCGCGTGGAAGGACTTTTGTTCGTGGGTTTTCTTTGAAGGCTTGGATTCATCGCGTTTGTCATCACAAAAAGGCAAGTAACTTGTACTTAAATTTCTTAGGTTGATACAAGTAGAAAGTTCACACATAGGATAGGTTGAGACTAGAGACGGACAAAGATCATGTTTTTAATTGTGGATTTCGTCTCTATTGTTCAAAACAAGCCATAGACGACTTAGGACATGGGGCTTGATAGGATTGTGCCGTAGGATTCACCCAACGCGATTGTTATCGCGTTTGTGACATATTGTATACCCGATGTATGTTTGGACACCCATATGAGAAATACTAGATTTTTACATGTTAGATATCCTCCATTATGACATTTGGACCATGGGTAGACAGCGTTTTGAATTTGGAAGAGTTTGGATGATTTTTGAGGAAGTTATGATGTTTTGAAGATTAGTTGAGAAATCTGGAAATTTGGATTGAACTGGGTTGATTGTTGTTTTTACCTGAATTAGAGTCCGAATCTCAACATGGCTATTTCTGAGTAATTTGTAGAGAATTGAATCTAATTTCTAATCCCACCGATTTCATCCTGTTTGGAGTTCGTATGAATTAGTTATGATTATTTTAGTAACTGTATGCCGGTAGTTCCCAGATTTATTTCGGGGTAGATTTTATCATCAATTTATTTTCAAGATCCAAGTTAGACCTAATTCATGCCACAAGATTTAGTCCAGTGTTTCAATATGATGTTAGGTAGTTCTCTGATTTTGTGATAATTAAAAGATGAGTTTTGAGTGATGCCTTATATCCTTTTCTATAGATCGCTTTTGCTGTAAACTGCGTGTGATTGTATGTTGATTGCCGTATTTACCGTATTTCTAATTACTGTATGAATATTTCGTGTGAGATATGAAAGTTGGGTAATTGTGTATACTTTCATCCCGTTTTGGCGGAAGTGGACTTTGATGCGCTGTGTGCAAGATATGCATGATTTTGTACAGCGGTGTTGAAAAATTCCAGATCCATCAAAACTGTGTTATGTGTTATTTTCTATTTTTGAAAACATATCTATACTTTCTGGAAAAATATGAAAATACATATTTTGATACTATACATATAGGGGATTACCCCAGAATTTTCGTGGATTTAATTAATGACTTTGTATGCTGTTTCCATGAGGTTTAAGTTATTCCCCTGTTTTCTGGCTGTACTTGAAAACTGTGTTGGAATGTGTTTTGAGTCGAGATGTGGTGAAATAGCATATGGATTTATTATAACCGTTAGAAGCGTGTGGAAGTCTAGTTTCCAGATCCTTCGACGGATCATTATTTGCATGCCTGTAGATCTGTGGATCACTGTTTATGTACAGACTGGTCTTGCTGACCTGATTATAGACATATACCATTTTGCTCGTATTTGTGAAAGTTTTGCATCTATACTTACTGATCTGATGCCTTAAACCTAAACCTGATCATATGATGTTAGTTTGACACCCTGTAGACCACATTCATGTCTGTTTAATAACCATAACAAAAGTAATCAAGCCGGGGTTTAATGGGACAGATCTAGTAGTGGATAGTGCAGAAACGTGTACTCGGGAGGAGACTTGTGTTTCCTGTATGACATGTTACCGATCAAGTTTACCGATCAAGTTACCGATCAAGTTACCGATCAAGTTTACCGATCAAGTTTACCGACCAAGTTCTGTGATTCTGTGAATACTGAGTATACTGCCCTGCATGGTCCCCAACGAAATCTAAAGCGAAATTGTTTTGAATGTAGCAACCATGTGATATAATTTGGGGCACATGTCGTGCTACCTAGATAGTAATCACACAAGACTTACATTAATCTGAAATCTGAGATCTGATTATATTTCTGAAGTCTGAATCTGAATCTGATATATGGAAATCTGAATCTGAATCTGAATATCTATTATATGAAACCTGTTATCTGTTTACCTGACATATCTGAATATCTGTTTACCTGACATATCTGTTATATGACACTTGACACTTAATATCTGAGACATCTGCTAGGATACTATGTTAGTTGAGTTTACCATACCATATTAGGTCTGTTTTCTGATGATTAGTTAGATCTGTTTAGTTTTTCCCAAGTGCTTGTATCCTATTCTATTTGTGACCCGGACTTGCCATTGACGGGTACTGTGTTTTCTCTTTTCCTTTTTCCTGCATTCGTTGTATTGTAGATTTTGGAGGACAGGTTCCTAATGGTATTGGCAAGATGCGAGGCTAGAGGCTGAATTTTTCTAATGCTATTCCTGTTACTTATTTTGGACAATATTGTATTTTGAACTTGTATTACTCCTTGTATTTGGGCAATATGACCCAGGCATATTTGTGTATTTTCAGATCATGATTATTTGAGGTTAATACATTTTATTTCAAGTATTTTGTTGGTATTTGGTTCATATGTGCATGTGGTTGATCTTTTTCTGGCTTCCGACTCTGATATACTGCCTGTGACATGTTGTAAAGAATTCCTGAACAGCTTAAGGATGATATTAATCATTCACTGGGCTTTTGTTACGTGCCCGTATTCCGTGTTTTTGGGAAGCGGGGCGTGACATAAATGCATAAACATTATCAATAAGTAAAAGCATTTAAATATTATCATTTATTCCATTTCATAACTAATAGCATAAATGTTATCAGTAAAGATATATTCTAAGAAAAAAAGTGAAATATCCAAAATGTTTTGGTATTCCATACCTATAATGCTCTGGAAACTTTCTGTACATATATTGTCTTGCTTCAGGGTCTTAATTATTTTTTGTAAAGAACTCTTTGATTTTTTTTTCATTCAATTATTAGCAAGTACATTGCCAATTGACTGATGAGCATAATATAAAACTTGTTGTCGATTCGGCAAGTGAATTTGTGATGGGAGAACTGACAGATACATTCGAGTTATAGGAAAATCAAATATTTTCCAAATGGCTGCTTGAGGGCATATCCAACGGGCATCAATATATTGTGATATTTCATTTGTAGCATTACCTGGTTGGATCTGAAAAGACACAAGATCAGGTCCTTTGTAAACATACTTATAGATATACTTAACAGAAATTATACTCGAACAAATTTGACATTAATATGAAAATTATATTTTTCAACAACAATGGGTTGTAAGGAACCACCCATATGTTATCAATTAACTGATTAGAGTTCTCCCTTCGAGAGATATATCGACCAGTATCTCGTCGGCGATATACAGGATACGAATTCTCTCATTGCAAAGTTGTCGGAGCAAATTGTTTGGGATACTCTTTTTTGCATTTTCCATCTTTCATGCAAGTTGATTTAGGAATCAAATGCCCGCAAGGTCCATGAATCATATGTCCGAACACAGTCTCGTATAGTTCAGGTTTTGCATCCCGAATTGGAATTTCTACTCTTACTATCCCATCGTAATCATCTGCAGAAACAATTTCATCTGTGGCATCAAGAATGATTAAAATGTGAGCATGAGGCAATCCGCATTTCTGAAATTCAATGACATGTACATGTGCAATGACTCTCCCAAGTACTCATCTTTCAAATATATCTTTCTTAAACTATTCCAGTTTAGAATGAAAGATTCTTGTTGTTAGATCTAGTCTGTCTTAAGGAAGCTGTTCGGCTAGTAATTCATTGAAAATTTCAGTCCACGTCGGGTTGCAAGCTATAGTAATGAATAAGTCGAGTTTGCCATATTTTTGTACAAAAGCCATTGCATTTTGATATCTCTGATACATATCTCGGAGACTTCCAACATAAGATGCAAGTAGCACGGTACTTCGACCAACATTTCCTAGCAAATAACAGAGAGTGCAACAAATTAGACTGTTATTTTTATTTAAGAAATATGAGACATAATTTGATTTACAAACAAATGATAAAATTTACCAGCAAATATTTTGCCTGCATCTTATGCATCTTGTAACCCTTGATACATTTCAGCACGTATTTCATGCTGATGATTGCAAACCCAACGCTCTGTGTGGCAATTTTAACATAGTTGTCTACTAAGTACTGTTATAACAATCGCCCATCAACAAGAAAAACGGATTGGTCATTTTCATGAATCTAGAGAAAAAATTAAATCATAGCATAAATTAACATATGTATTTATTAGTGATCAGAAACAAAATATAAAATAAAAGTAACCAACTATAGGGAATACCTGAAGTCGAAATGCATAATATGCTCTACATGAAACTTTTCTTTTGTCATTATGAATGTGAATATCCCAACCATAACTCCCAAAAGGTAATAAAACAGGATATTAGAGAGGATCATAATACCCAGTAGTATCTGGAATATTGTGAAGTTGGTTGGAATAAGTTTCCATAATAATTTCTCGCTCATGGCCATCATATGGATTATCCTCTGAAACCCACACTGCAGCAACTTGTGAAGAAGTTAGCAAATGATATTGTCCTCCATGATTCGGTCTTTCCTTAAGTATTAACTTGCAGCTGTCGAGATTAGAACAGGTTGAAAGGCATTGCAATTTATGGATATATGGATTATGTGCATGGGGAATATGTTGAAGCTTTTCCACAACTGGCATACTCACCAAATCACTCTCCATCAACCTATTATCAAGTTCCTGCTCGGTATCGTATATATACAGCTACATATATAGAGGCCTAGAATTATTATGTGGAATAAGACTTCCAATCTTATGGTATATAGTACCCTGAGCACAAAAAAGTGTAAACACCCATTCTACTATTAGAAAATCTGTCATCAAGGTTCACCCCGATGGTAGTAAATGCAAACATATGGTTGTAAGTACGTATATGTTGTCTAAAAGTTTTTCCTTCTTTAGATTGATCAAGATAAAGGCTCATCAATTCAGGGGGAACTGATATTCTCAAAAAAATTTCTTTGCCTTTTTGACAACACAAATCATTAGATTCATGAAAAAATAATTTTCCCGCACAGTGTAGGCACCTTCTTGTAGGTGGTAGATGAAATTGTTGATAGCTAGATGTGTCCACGTGGTTTCTTGTAGAATTATGGTGCTCACAATAGCTAGAACACCTTTTGACACTCGATTATTTGCAGCTGTTCCGATGTTAACTTTAAAAAAGATCACAAAATTAAGAAAAAATAAAAAACAGTAGTGGTAAGAAAAATAAAGTGCGGTATTAAATCATACCTTCATTCATAACGGAATTTCCTTCATTGTTGTTTATATTAGTTACTTGCAATGCAACACTATCTGGATCATTATTAGCAATACCCCATACTACTCCTACCAGATGATTATAACCATTTGTTTCTTTCATAATAAAAAAGTATAAATGTCATCAACAAAGATACGTTCTTAGAAGATTAAGCGAAATAGCCAAAATGCTTTCAAAATTCATACCTTCATTTAATATAGAATTTTCGATAACAACAACTCGTCTTCTTTGTTATTGCCTAAGTCTCTCCCTGTGTTCAGCTAGTTGATCTTCAGACATTCTTGACATTCGATTCTCCATATTTTGTTGATTTCTTGTTCTTTCATCAGCCAATTGTTGCACATTCATATTAGAGCATCGATTTCTTTGATACTGCCTACGTCTCTCTCTTTGTTCAGCCAATTGATCTTCAGACATCAATATTTGTCTATTTGTTGTATTTTGGCATTGTCTCTGTCTAAACTCTTCCAATTGTATTTCAATCATATTATCTATTCCACTTCTGTAATTCTGTTTGCGCCTCTCCCTACGTTCAGCAAGTTGTTGAGTTTCTAATTGTCGAGGTATTCTAGTTGGTGTTCCAATTTGTTCTTGATACCGTGATTCTCTTTCGTCTACTATGGCCATGTCATTATCTTGTACAATATTTTCTGGATATAATATATTCATTTTCCTTGATAGAAATAATGTGAACTTAAAAGTTAGCTATATTATTAAGGAAAAAAAATCATATGCAGACATAAATTAATTTCAATGAGCAATAGGACTTTAATTATCTAAACAATTTGAATTGTTTGTAAGCCCTCTCCTATCCCTTGTTTAGCAATCTTCTACCTACAAAATGTAACTGAAAACCCTAACTTTAGAAGTAAATTATAACCAATTTCAAGTAGAGTCGCACTCCCTACATCCACCGCAGTTCCCTCATAGAGTCGCAGTCACCGTCCAAGCCCCGTTCTCGCCGTCATCGTTCTCCCCTATTTTCGAGCGAAAATAGGGCATCGCCGTTGCCATCGCTACCCGACCACAATGCCGCCGTCGTCGTGCCGCTGCCGCCTTACCGTGGTCTTCATCTACCGTCGCTTCATGACCGCAGCATCGTGCCGCCAGTCGCTGGAGTCCCGCTCTCTCCTTCTCTTTCTCTATCGAAGGTAGGAGACGAGATCCGATTGGTAGAATATGGTGTTTGCTATTTTGGCACACGGGATCATGGTTTTGCCGTTTGTTGTTTGCCCAATCCGGTGTGTGGAGTTCTCTTACTGTTGGTCTCTTGCCGTTTGGTGTTTTGCCGTGTCTCGCTCATGATCTTGTGGATCTTTGCTTGGGATTCCGATCCCGTTATTCCATATTATTCGAATCTACTAATTAATAGGCAAGTCTTTCCTTGAACTAATATATTGTTTTGTTCAAGTTTATTTGATCTCTGCAAGTAGATCCAGTCCCTTTCGTTATCATGCTGTATTTGACAATTCCGTTAAATCTATCAAGGGTTTACACGAGCTAACCCAACATATTCTCAACTTCGTGCCACTCTCTTTGATCTAAAACCTAGTCCATGTTGTATCTTGCATATGCACAATTACATGAAATTAACTAGATCCATGCTATAGACTTTTTTGATAAACTGTAACTGTTAGACTAAATTTGATTGACAACCATGCATGTGATACTACATCTAAGAACTGAAATTTGCAATTTAAACATCTATTGACACTTTGATTACCAATTTGCATGAAAAATATGATCGTATGATTTAAATAGTGCCTATTCATGTCAAGATAATTTCTGGACTGCTGTGTGTTCTATTTTGAATCAGATTTTCACTTACGTTGTTGTCATATTTTGAAATAACTTTCTAAATATAAAATTTAGCCTCTGATGTCTAGTTTACTACCCTTTTTACGGATTTGGATTCCGATGTGTGGTTTATTAGATATTATCATTTTAGTACAACTGTGTTAGAACTTTTAGATTCACAAATGCATGCGTATCTTGTTCTTTAATTTCTTTAACCATGCTAATAGTAAAATAAAAATCTAAAATAAATTAGGCTGAACATAGACATGTGTAGGAATGCCCAATAATTTTATAGAATTATTTGCTGAGTTTTCTGACCCGAAACAAATAGGTGAACACAGATTACATCATGCTGGCTGAACATAAAATCTGAATAGAATAGAGCTTTCACCCTAGTTTCTGTATCTTTTATGTGCCTTATATATATTCACTGGAACCGTGTGCAAGTATAGTTTCAAGAACTTTTGACGGATCCAGGTTTGCCACTTGTAGTGACAGTAATCCAAGTTTTGGTACAACAAGGTTACGCTGTCCTGATTTTGTGAATTGTATGTAATTGACTTGTTTGCTTCATGCTTTGTTTGTAACGCATAGAAATAGCCACACTTAGTGTCATAAAATGTTGACACCTTCTTGCATGCTCACATAAGATGAAATAAAATGATAACAAGTCGGGGATAATGGGATGACTTGGTAGTGGACAGTCGGAGACTGTACTCGGTTGGGCCGTACTGTACTGATATGTACTGCATGGCCATAAAACCCTACCTGATAAACACTGACACTAAACATTAAATACTGATTTACTGGTCCGAGTATACAAACCATGAATTCACCATCAGTCTAAAGCGTACACTGTGTGGTTGCACCGAATCTGTAGTACGGGATGCAGTAGTACGTACACTAGATAGGCTAATAAAATAATTAATAACTTGCATTTATCATCTCATGCTTGATCCTGTATATAACTATTTAAACATAGACCTTACATATTATTGCCTGCTCTTTGCTTTTCTATTTGACTTTGATCATGTCCCTTTCCTTTGATATATATGTTTCCTTTATCCTTTGTTTTCCTCTACTTGCTGCCCACGACTTGCCGTAAGGCACTATTTTATTTCTTTTTAGATCATGTATTTACAGGTATTGAAGGAGCTATACCAGAAGGAATTGGTGAGTAACAATTCTAAAGATGGAGCTGATCTTCGCTGCTTAATTTACTTTCTTGCTTGTTTATTGTTTTGAACATTGCTATGACTTGTACCTTGTTTTGGGCTTATGTTCCCGGAGTTGTTTTTCCCAGATGTTAGATTTTCGTATGTTGGATATTATTATTGTTGGATTATTTCATTATTTATTGAAGTTATCTTGATTCAAGTGATTATTTCTTCCTGCATGGTTGTATTTGTTGTTGCATATTGTTGAGTTAGTATGGTACAACTTATGGATGATGTTTACATCATTCGCTGGGCCTACGTTACGTACTCGTATTCCGTATCTTGGAAAACAGGGCGTGACAAGATTTTTTGAGGTATCAGAGCCTGAGGTTTGTAATCAAACATGACTATCTTTATGGGGTTCAGCTTTGATTGGTATATTAGTCGAGTTTGAATCTAGCCAGGTTAACTCAGTAATGTGTACACCACGATGATGACATGAATGCATGTATAATAACAAACATATCATCTTGGTACTGACCATCTTTGCTAATGTTTCGGGCTATGGCTCATGGGAATTCTTCTTCTTGCCCGGAGGATGGGCAGCCGGACAATGCTGCCATTCTCCAGACGATTCAGAAGATGATGGCTCTTCAGCAGGAGCATAATGGGCTGATGAGAGCCACTTTGACGGCGAATGGACCTGCCGCTGGACCTGCACCTGGGCCTTGCCACCTAGGCCTGATACAGTAGCGGATTTTATAAGGCTGCACCCAGATATGTTTTCGGGTACCGAGTCACCGTTGGAGGCCGAGTAATGGCTTATCTGGACGGAGCAACTGCTGATCACCGCTCGTGTTGCCGAGGTGGATCGTGTGGATGTGCTTTGCATCCAATTGGTGGATCTTCCTCACATCTGGTGGTGAGTTGAATCCGAGAGGATGCCGCGACCCATTGAGTGGGCTGCTTTCTCGGAGAGCTTCATGGTGAAGTTCTTTCCCAGTGTCACTAAGACAGAGATGGAGCGACAATTTGTTTCCCTAACTCAAGTCAGCTAGATAGTATTCTTAAATGACATTTGTTGTTTCCTACTTCACTTGTGATAGTATTAATTTGAGCATTGTCTTCATCAGGGAAACCGTTCCATGGACGAGTATGCTGCAGAGTTTACTCGACTCAGTCGTTTTGCTCCCACCCTTGTTGCCACTGATGAAGCTCAGGCTAGCAGATTTCAGTCAAGCCCATCCAGGATCGGTTGGCTGCTCTTTGGCTTCGTGCATATGCCATTGTTCTGGATGCTGCTCGGATTCAGGAGTAGACCCTCAACAGATTTGGTGTTCCCAAGCGGACTGCTTTGCACCCTATTGCAGCTCAGCCTTCTAGAGGACCTATTCGGAGGCCAGTTCCACCTCCTCTCGTGAGGGCACAGCCGTACGCACCTGTTGTTCAAAGGAATGTCGAAACTTGAGGCTATTTTCATAAGGTTGGGCATTCACAGTGGGACTGCAGGGTAGCTAATTGACTGTGCCTTGTTTATGGCAGTAGTGATCATATGATTCGAGACTATCTCAGGAGTAAGGCAGCTATCCAGGCTAGAGGTACCGTTCAGCAGGGAGCACTGGCTCATGGTCAGGCTAGACTGCCTGTTCCCCTGCAGAGGTAGACCTGTGAGCAAACGACGATAACCTGACAGTTGAGGAAGCGGAGGTTGCTATTAGAGTGGTTGCAGGTATATCATCAGTAATTGTACTTTCTTTTCCTTGTTTTCTGCATGTTATTTATTATCTTATTTCCTTCATTGTACAATTACTCGTGTATATATCTTTCTAGCACCTTATTCTTTTGTTTGATCTTCTTCTTCTAGGTGTGATTTTAGTCTTCTCTCTTCCAGCTCATGTTTTGTTTGATTCTGGTGCTACCCACTCTTTCATTTTCTCTCGATTTATCGATCAACATGGTTTGACTAGCGATGCTATGCCCACAGCTTGGACATCACCATAGGTGGAGGTGTCATTGTCTATTCTCAGGTTTGCAAGCAAAGTCTGTTGCTGATTGGTGGTGTGGAGTTCTGGGCTGACCTGATTGTGATTCCCAATTCTGGTTTCGATGTTATTCTGGGCATGGACTGGTTGGGTGTTTCTTGTGACGTGATTGATTACCGGGAGAAGAAGGTGACTTTCAGGCTTTCTGGTCAACCAGAGTTTGTTTTCCATACGGGTGAGACAGTGTCTGGGCGTGTCAAGAACTCGATGGATTCTGAGTCTATTTCCCTTATATCGTTGAGCTTTGATGGGGTTGTTGCACCCTTAGTTGTGCGGTATTTCCTCGATGTGTTTCCCGAGGATTTGCCTGGCTTGCCGCCAGACTAAGATGTGGAGTTTAGCATCGATGTTCAGCCAGGTAAGGTGCTTATTTTCAAGAGTCCGCATCGTATGGCACCGGTTGAATTGGCAGAACTGAAGGTGCAAGTTCAGGAGCTGCTTGATAAGAGTTTTATCCGGCCTAGTGTTTCTCCTTAGGGTGCCCCAGTTCTTTTTGTAAGTAAGAAGGATGGAAGCTGCAGGCTTTGCATTGACTGTAGAGAGTTGAACAATGTCACTATCAAGAATCGATATCCATTGCCGAGGATTGACGATTTGTTCGACCAATTGGGAGGTGCTTCGGTGTTCTCGAAATTGGATCTTTGTTCCGGGTATCATCAAGTCAGAGTGAACTCGGAAGATGTTCCGAAAATGGCTTTCCGAACGAGGTATGTGCATTACGAGTTCTCGGTGATCCCTTTCAGAGTGACTAATGCACCAGCAGTTTTCATGAGTCTGATGAATCGGGTATTTTCGCCATTCTTGGATCAGTTTGTCGTGGTCTTCATTGACGACATATTGGTGTACTCGTGTAACAAGGAGGATCAAGCTGAGCATCTGAGGGTGGTTCTGCAGACCTTGAGAGAGAACCAGCTGTTTGGGAAGCTCAACAAGTGTGAGTTCTGGCTGGATCAGGTTTCTTTCCTTGGCCACATTATTTTTGGTGCTGGTGTTTCTGTGGACCCTGCGAAGATTTCTACGATCAAGGATTGGCCTATTCCGAAGTCTGTTCTTGAGGTGAAAAGCTTTCTGGGTTTGGCTGGCTATTATCAGAAGTTCATCCAGGATATTTTGAATATTACTGGACCTCTGAGTAGTTTGACCAAGAAGGAGCAGAAGTTTGTCTGGGACGAAGCTTGTGATGAAGCTTTTGCCAAGTTGAAGCGTCGGTTAACATCAGTGCTTGTGATGACTATACCCGACAGTTCGGGTGGTTTTGTGATCTTTTGTGATGCTTTGGGTCGAGGTCTTGGAGCAGTGCTAATGCAGCGAGGTAGGGTTGTCGTTTATGCATCGAGGCAGTTGAGACCTCATGAGAAGAACTATCCTACGCATGATTTGGAGCTTGCAGCCGTGGTTTTTGCCTTGAAGTTGTGGAGGCATTATTTGCTTAGGGATAGAGTGGAGATATTCACAGATCACAAGAGCCTCAAGTATGTGTTCACACAGAGGAAGTTGAACATGAGGCAAAGGAGATGGCTGGAATTGATGGCAGATTTTGACATCAATTTGTAGTATCACCCGGGCAGAGTAAATTCAGTATCGGATGCTTTGAGTCGGAGGCCTGCCGCTATGTTCCTTACTGTGCAGAGGAAATAGTGAAGGACATAAGGAGGCTGGAGTTGGAAGTGTTGCTCCCTGGATCAGATCGGCAGCTCATGATGTTGCAGTTGTAGTCTTCTTTGATTGAGCATATTAAGGAAGCCCAAACGGGTGACCTGCAGTTGCAGCAATTTTGGAGTGAGGTAGAAGCTAGCTTGAGATCCGATTTGGTCATTCATGCTGATGCGTCTCTTCATTTTGGCTCTAGGTTGTGTGTACCTAGAGGGGTTGTCAGACAGTTTCTACTGGAGGAAGCTCATCAGTCCCCGTATTCTATTAACCCTGGTGGTACCAAGATGTACAGGGACTTGAAATAACATTTCTGGTGGCACGGCATGAAGAGGGATGTGGCTCGATTCGTCGCCCAGTGCCTGATCTGTCAGCAAGTGAAGGCAGAGTATCAGAGGACCGCGGGACTTTTGCAACCTCTTCCAATTTCAGAGTAGAAGTGGGAGCATATCACAATGGACTTTGTGATGGCTTTGCCAAGGAGTCCTAAAGGTCGTAATGCTATTTGGGTGATCGTGGATCGGCTGACGAAGTGTGCTCACTTCATTCCTTTCCGTGTAGGTCAATCCACAGAGAGTTTGGCCAAGCAGTATGTTTAGGAGGTTGTTCGTCTGCACAGAGTTCCTGTCAGCATCGTATCGGATAGAGATATAAGATTCAGGTTTCAGTTCTGGGAAAGCCTGCAGAAGAGTTTGGGTTCCAAGTTGAGCTTCAGTATATCATTCCATCCTCAGACGGATGGGCAGTCAGAAAGGACAATTCAGACCCTAGAAGATATGTTGAGATCCTGCGTTCTTCAGTTTGGAGGTTCGTACGAAGATCATCTTCACTTAGCCAAGTTCTCTTACAATAACAGTTACCAGGTGAGTCTTAAAGCTGCTCCGTTTGAAGCTTTGTATAGGCACAAGTGTAGATTGCTGGTCTGTTGGGATGATATCGGCGAGAGGAAGCTTTTAGGTCCTGAGTTGATCACGAAGAAAGTTGATGCTGTGGCTAAGATTCGGAAGCATTTGCAGGCCGCTCAAGATCGGCAGAAGAAGAGGGCTGACTGTCGTCGTAGACCGCTAGAGTTTGAGGTAGGCGAGCATGTGTTCCTCAAGGTATCACCTTGGAAAGGTGTTATCCATTTTGGAGGCGAGGGCAAGTTGAGCCCTCAGTTCATCGGTCCATTCGATATTGTGGAATGTGTGGGCAAGGTAGCTTACAGGCTTGCACTACAGCCAGCTTTAGCAAGTGTCCATGATGTATTCCATGTTTTTTAGCTCAGGAAATACATCAGGGATGATAGTCATGTGGTTGACTACTCAGACTTGTCTGTGAGGCTGGATTTGTCCTGTGAAATTCGACCAGTCTTTATCTTAGACCGTCGAGAGAAGGTGTTGAAGAATAGAGTCATCAAGTTGGTTCGAGTGTCTTGGAATCCTCACTTGCCAGGTGAGTCGACTTGGGAGTTGGAGGAGGACATTCGGAAGAGGTTTCCTCATTTGTTTGAGTAGTGCTTTGTTTTGCTTTGCTTGGTTTTGTTTTGTTTCGGGGTTCGCCCTATGTACCTCTTGTATGAATTTCGAGGACGAAATTCTTCTTGTAAGGTGGGTAGGACTTGTAACCTCTATTTTGGATTATATTGTATTTTTATTTCTTTCCTTGATTATTGTATCTGGATTCTTTTATTCATATTATATCTTACTTTTCCTTGGGCTCTTTATATTCTCTTCTTTGTTCTGTGCTCTTTTGGTTAAAATTTTGCTATTCTTGATTCATCGAAAAATTTCGCTCTTCCTATTTTGAGTTTGATTTGTTCCGCTTTATGTTCATCACTTTGTTTTATGCTTGTTCGGCTCTTTTTGGAGCCAAAACCGATACCCAAAACCCATTAAACCACAACCCAAAACCCAAAATCTTGATCTCCAATAAATACCCTATTAATTAAACCCTAATTATTATTCTACTCTCTCCGCCGCTCTCTCTCTCCCCCCGACTTCTCTTTCTCTCTGTTTTACGCCACACCAAACCGAAACCCATTGTTTCCCCCTTCCCGCAACCCTTGTCACCTCTGACCACCGTCATCACCGTCCCCTCACCATCGTCTCCTTCACCTCGTCGCCCTCTGATCACCTTCCTCGTCTTCATCGTCCACCGCCCTAACCCATCCCCGAGCACCCATTGCTCCATCGCCAAACACCACCGTCCTCGCCATTGTCACCGTGATCCTTCGCCGTGCACTCCATATAACCACCGCAGTTCCCTCGTAGAGTCGCAGTCACCGTCCAAGCCCCGTTCTACCGTCGTCGTTCTCCCCTATTTTCGAGCGAAAACTGAGCATCGCCGTTGCCGTCGCTACCCGACCGCAATGCCACCGTCGTCGTGCCGCTGCCGCCTTGCCGTGGTCGTCGTCCGCTATCGCTTCATGACCGCAGCATTGCGCCGCCAGTCGTCGGAGTCCCGCTCTCTCCTTCTCTCTCTCTGTCGAAGATAGGAGACGAGATCCGATTGGTCGAATCTGGTGTTTGCTGTTTTGGCACACGGGATCCTAGTTTTGCCGTTTGCTGTTAGCCCGATCTGCTGTGTTGAGTTCTCTTGTTATTGATCTATTGCCGTTTGGTGTTTTGCCGTGTCTCGCTCATGATCTTATGGATCTCCGCCTGGGATTCCGATCCTATTATTCCATATTATTCGAATTTACTAATTAACAGGCAAGTCTCTCCTTGAACTAATATATTATTTTGTTCAAGTTTATTTGATATCTGCAAGTAGATCCAGTCTCTTTAGTTATCATGTTGTATTTGACAATTCCGTTAAATCTATTGAGGGTTTACACGAGCTAACCCGAAATATTCTCAACTTCGTGCCGCTCTCTTAGATCTAAAACCTAGTCCATGTTGTATCTTGCATATGCACAATTACATGAAATTAACTAGATCCATGTTATATACTTGTTTGCTAAACTGTAACTGTTAGACTGAATTTGATTGACTACCATGCCTGTGATACTACTTCTATGAACTGAAATTTGCATGTTAAACATCTATTGACACTTTGATTACCAATTTGCATGAAAAATATGATCGTATGATTTAAATAGTGCCTATTCATGTCAAAATAATTTCTGGACTGCTGTGTGTTCCATTTTGAATCAGATTTTCACCTATGTTGCTGTCATATTTTGAAATAACTTTTTAAACAATGAATTTATCCTCTGATGTCGGAATAAATTAGACTGAACCTAGACATGTGTAGGAATGCCACATAATTTGTATAGATTTATTTGCAGAGTTTTCTAACCCGAAACAAATAGGTGAACACAGATTACATCTTGCTCACTGAACATAAAATCTGAATAGAATAGAGCTTTCGCCCTAGTTTCTGTATCTTTTATGTGCCTTATATATATTCGCTAGAACCGTGTGGAAGTATAGTTTCTAGAACTTTCGACGGATCCAGGTTTGCTTCTTCGTAGTGACAGTAATCCATGTTTTGGTACAGCAAGGTCATGCTGTCCTAATTTTGTGAATTGTATGTAATTGACTTGTTAGCTTCATGCTTTGTCTGTAACGCATAGAAATTGTCACACTTAGTATCATAAAATATTGACACCTTCTTGCATGTTCACATAGGATGAAATAAAATGATAACAAGCCGGGATAATATAGGTTGACTTGGTAGTGGACAATCGGAGACTGTACTCAGTCGGGCCCTACTGTACTGACATGTACTGTATGGCCATAAAAACCTGTCTGATAAACACTAACACTGAACATTAAACACTGATTTACTAGTCCGAGTATACGAACGTGAATTCACCATCAGTCTAAAGCGTACACTGTGTGTTTGCGCCAAATCTGTAGTATGGGATGCAGTAGTACGTGCACTAGATAGGCTAATAAAATGATTAATAACTTTTATTTATCATCTCATGCTTGATCATGTATATAACTGTTTAAATATAGACCTTTCATACTATTGCCTGCTCTTTGCTTTGCTATTTGACTTTGATCATGTCCCTTTCCTTTGATATACATGTTTCCTTTATCCTTTGTTTTTCTCTACTTGCTGCCCACGACTTGCTCTAAGAGCACTCTTTTCTTTCTTTTTAGATCAAGTATTTACAGGTACTGAAGGAGCTATACCAGAAGGAATTGGTGAGCAACGATTCTAAAGATGGAGCTGATCTTCGCTGCTTAATTTACTTTCTTGCTAGTTTATTGTTTTGAACATTGTTATGACTTGTACCTTGTTTTGGGCTTATGTTCCCGAAGTTTTTTTTCCCAGATGTTGGATTTTCTTGTGTTGGATATTATTATTGTTGGATTATTTCGTTATTTATTGAAATTATCTTGGTTCATGTGATTATTTCTTCCTGCGTGGTTGTATTTGTTGTTGCATATTGTTGAGTTAGTCTGGTACAACTTATGGATGGTGTTTACATCATTCGCTGGGCCTACGTTACGTACTCGTATTTCGTATGTTAGGAAGCGGGGTGTGACATATTTATACATTGACGATACTATACGGTTAAAGTTATGCTTATACATATGTGATATAAACATAGTTATACACCCTGGTGGTTAGAGTTGTGTATATGTATGGAGTTGTGTAATCATATGTATGATATGGATGATGTGTATATGCTTATAAAATTAATGGAGTTGTATACATTTATGATATAAGGAGAAATTATATTATAAGATAAAAATTATGTTATAAAGGAGAAATTCATGTTATAAATGGGAAATTTTATAGTAAAGAGAAATTATAAAGGAGATATAACGGAGATATATATATACGAAAATATAAGGAAGATTAAAACGTGAAATGATATGAGTTATTGTGATGAAATATATAATAAGGTGCGTTCATGATATAAAATATTATGATGTAGCAATCTTATAAATTAAATTATATGGTGTATGCATGTATAAGGTATGATGAGAGGATAAATAACATGGTAAAGGCCAAAGATGTGATAATATGTTAAAATAAAAGATGAGATGGTATGTGATAACAAAATGAGATAATAATTCTCATGTTAAGTCAATAAGTCAAAGGTATGACAATTTATTGAAATAAAAGATGAGATTCTATGTGGTGGTAATATGAGATAAGAAAATGAAGTAAAAATGATAATAACAAATAAATTTTGTTAACCAGTACCTACAGAAATTCTGGGGGTTTAGGATAGACCTCCTAATACACAAGGACCAGCTTGGGGTGCGTGGTTATCATCCAAACTATGTTTGGGGTGCGTATTTTTATCGCCCAAGCTATCGGCTTGAGGTCCGGTTGGATGCATAAGACTCTTGGTGGGCAGCGATGCGTAAGACCCAGTGATGCATAAGACCCTTGGTGGGCAGCGATGCGTAAGACCCTTGGTGGGCATCAATTTTTGTTTGACTGAGCTATCGACTCTAGTCTTGTTGGATGCGTAAGACCCTTGGTGGACAGCGATTTGTGTTGACAGAGCTATCAGCTCTAGTTTTGATAGATGCGTAAGACCCTTGGTGGGCAGCGATGCGTAAGGCCATTGGTGGGCAGTGGTGTTTCCCTCGCTGGCATAACATGGGAGGAAGATGTAGCCTCGGGTCATAAGACCCCGGGGGGGCAGAGGTCGGCGTGTTTACTGGGCTGTTGGCTTTCAGTATATTGGGATATTGTGGCTCACTGGTCGACAAATTAATAAAATGAATAAATGTGAAATGAAAGAAAAATGAGAAAGTAAAGAAAGTGTATAATGAGAATGAAAAGTAAAGTATTATCCAAACTATCGGCTTTGGGGTGCGGTGTGTATTACCCTAACTATGTTTGGGGTGCGGCATATTATCTGAAGAGAATGAGAGTTAAAATGAATTGTATTATGAGATGTAAATAGATATCAAAGTAAGGTGTTATAAAGTAAAAATGAATGTTAAAGAAAGGTGTATTATCAGATGAAAATGAAAAGTAGAATACATTGTATTATGAAATGTGAATGAGAAAGAAAAGAAAGTAATAGATGTGAAATATGAATGAGAAAGAAAAGAAAGTAATTGATGTGAAATGTGAATGATGTGAAATGTGAATGAGAAAGTAGAGAAAGCATATGATGTGAAATGAGAATGGAAAATTAAAGTAAGTGCATTATGAGTTGAGAATAAACAGTAAAATAACTTATATTATAAAATAAGACTGAGAAAGTAAATAATGTGTATGATATAAAATGAATATGAGATAGTATAGAAAGTGTATAATACGAAATGAGAATGAAAAAGTAAAAGAAGTATGTGTGTGAATTAATATGAATAAACGAAGAAGTTGTATTATGGAAATGAGTACGAGAAGTAAAGAAAATGTATTATGCATTATATGAATGAAGGGAGGAAGTACGTAATTGAATTAATATGAAAAGTAAAGAAAATGTGTATGTATTATACGAATGAAGAGTAAAGTCATATGTATTAGGAGTGTGAAACTGAAGTAAAATATATTATGTGAAGAATAATATAAGTAAGTGGTATTAGGTAATGAGAATGGTTATGAGAATGATTATCAAAGTACAATATGGTATGATATAAGTTGATGCACCTTGGAATTGTGTCGAGGAACTACTCGCCCGCAATTTCTATGGAAATGGTGGGAACTACCACCTTGGCACAACTCCCGGGGTGAATTGGTGGGTTGTGATAGAATGGTTGGATTGCGAGAGGGAAAATTAAGTAAAGTAAATTTTAAGATGAAAATGAAAATAAAGTAAAATAATAACCGAGCTATCAGCTTGAGATGTGATGTTAGATTACCCAAGTTCTACTTGGGGTGCGGTGATGATTACCCAGTTTATCCGGGGTGCGGTGATTATTACCCAAGCTATTGGCTTTGGGGTGCGATGTAAGATTACCCAAACTATGTTTGGGGTGCGGAGTATAATTTGATAAGAATGAAAGTTAAAGCAAAGTGTAATATGAGACATAAGTGAAGATGAAAGTAAGATACATTACCAATAAGAATGAGAAGTAACTTAAATAGCATGATGAGATGAGAATGAATTATAAAGTAAAGTATATGATAAAATAAGAATGAACATTTAAAATAAGTTGTATAGTGAAATTATAATGAAAAGAAGGTAAATTGTATTATATAATGGGAATGAAGGTTAATTTGTTACTAGATGTTATAAGAAATGGATAAATGTGATATTTTGAGATTGGATGAACTTGATATTATAAGATTGAACGAATGTGATATTATGAGACTGAATGAATTTGATAATATGTGATGTGAATGTGATATCATGAGATTAAATACATGGGAGGATATGCAGTGAAAATGAAAGCATGTGATGAGAGTAGATATGAATTTGTAGATGGGTGCAGATTCAGAATGGTACTTTGGTATAAAGTCCCTTTTATGATGTTTTTATATTGAGATTTCAGGTTGAACATTATTATCATGATATTCGTAAGTCCTTTTAATTTTCTTTATATAGTTTAATTTATTGTTGAGCAAGTAAATTATACTCACACCAGACTTGACTAACCCCTATTGTTTTCTGGGGGTTAGGGGAGTCGCTCCCTGAGGGTGGACAACCATAACTCTCCTGCAGGTTTGATAGCTGCGAGATGAGCTAGTGTTGCAGTTTGGTAGTTACACTGTTGCTTGTAGTAAAATGGATTATATATATATATGTTTTTATTATATGGAGAAATGGGGGTATTTGATGTATTATTTTGTATTATGGCAGATTATGTGTATAAATGTAAGGTGTAAGGATGTATATAATGTTGTGATGAAGTATGAAAGCCCGTACCCACTTCGTTGTGGAGTATTGAGTTTTGTAGTTGATTTTTGAAATTTTTTTAAAAGTTTTACTAAAAATCATACATGCTTTCAAAAGAATTTTTAGTTTTTAATTCATATCTTGCTTGATATGAAATATTATGCCCCCAGAGCCGTTTATATTATTGTCTATGTGATGTGGAATGATTTGGCTTGGGAAAGATTGAATTATATTACAGGTACAATGATATTTATAATTTTTTGCAGAATTTCATGAGGAATCTCTGTAAAAGGGCTAATATTTCAGGGAAAACTCTGTCGAAATTTTTAATAAAAATCTATGAATATTTTTCTAGTTAAGAAATGATGTAGATGAGTAACAAGTTAAGTTGAAGATCATTGAAATAAATAATAGTTTAAGAAAAAAATGGGGTGTTACACGGAGATAGTGCAACAAACCTCAGAGAAGATTGAGCTGGTCAGGAAGAGGCTGGTGGACGCACAGAGCAGGCAGAAGAGTTATGCTGACAACCGGAGAAGGAATCTGGAGTTCAAAGAGGGTGACTATGTTTTCCTGAAAGTATCTCCAACTAAAGGTGTGATTCAATTTGGGAAAGGAGGAAAGCTAGCCCCATGGTACATCGGACCATATAAGGTATTGAAGAGGATTGGAAAGACAACTTATCGGTTGGAATTACAGGAAGAGTTCGTCCAAGTGCACGATGTCTTTCACATGTCTATGCTGCGAGGCTACAATCCTGATCCAAGTCATCACTTGTCGGAAGTGCCAGAGGGTCTGCAGTTAGATCTGAGCTACAAGGAGCATCCTGTGGAGATTGTCGATCGACGAAAAAAAGTTTTGAGAAACAAAACTATACCCATGGTCAAGGTTATGTGGAGGAATCAACTGGTTGATGAAGCCACCTGAGAATCAGAGGAGAGGATATTGAGGGACCATCCCGAGCTTTTTGACTAAACCATGTAAATTTCATTACTGTCGCTTTTCTCACTCTTTAAGCGTAGTTCCGATGACAGAACTATTCTAAGGATGGAGTAATGTAAAATTCCAAAAAATATATATTTTATATTTTGCACGTGCATTAAACGTAAAATTTTATGCATTTTAGTCCCTAAATTTTCTAGAGTTATGCACAATTTTTTTCTCATTTTATTTTTCACACTTGTGTTATTTATTTTAAGTAAACCCATTAGACCTAAATCTATTTTTAAGCCCACAAAAAAAATAGTTACAAATTGAGGCCCATGAATAATTCTACATTTAAATGAACACTTTAAAGTCGAGTACACTTGTCATGTAACATACACCTACATTTAATTTATAAACAATTAATAATAGAATGAGAGTGGTATGCACATAGGGTGCACGTGCACGTTTTTGTGCACTAGATGAGGTTGGCCGGCCAAACATGGAGTGAGGAGAGAGTTGAGAGGTTGTGAGTAAGTGGGTAGTTATTTGAGTAGTGGGAGTCATCTCAACCACACAATTCTCCTATAAATACACCCCACCTTTTACATGAACAACACAAAGAATCAAACAAAAACAAAAGAGAGTAAAAGCGAGGGGTTCAGTTTTCTTATTTGGAGAGAGAATTTCTGTTTTCATTTGCTAAGGAGGAGAAGTAAATTTTGTTGGAGCTTGGAGCAATTTTCTAGGATGTCTACTTACAATTTGTATTAAGAAAGAGGTGGGTGTTCTTGTTGTCTTCTAATTTAGTAGATTTTATGCATGCTAAATATTTTTACATGAGTAATTGCTATTCGAGTTGGTATGTTGAATGTAGAAACTTTCTAGAATGTAGATTGTACATTATTAGTATTATTATTGTGTGACTTTGTGTAGATGCTTTCGTGTTCTAATTTGATTACAAATATTCATGATAATTAGAAGGAAAGTGGAAGTAGTAACTAGTGCGATGTAAGAATATAAATTTCTAAAATTCTCAATTGTACATGTTAGATTAATCATGTAGGGGTCAAGTTAAAGTAATGTATGTGAAGAAAATCTTAATAATTCTATTATCGTGAAAATTTTCATGAAAAGAAACTCATCGGGGTTAGATTGCATTATATACATTATATTGGTGTAAATTTTCCCAAAATATAATTGGAAGAGAACAGTAGTTTATGCAATTCGAAATTATAGGAGTATTAGTAAATTAATGCATTTTTGGGGAGAAATTTCATTATATTGTTAAAATAAAATTTTTATAAGTTTAATTCGTGCAAATACTCAGATTATTGAGGAAAGTGAAATCTGGAAGTAATTGGAATTATTAATGCAAAGCAATTTACAAATCAGTAATTTTGTTAAAAGAGATTTATGAACAGAGAACAGAAAGAAAAAAAATTTAATCCCTATATATTCAGAGATTGACCATGGGCATACTGGGTCTTGGCGTGGCTTTTGAGCACTGTGAACAGTATCCATAGGTCATGGGTTCGAGTCTTGGGAGGCTCTGTCTTTTTATTATAATTTGATTTTTCATAGAAGAGCGGTAGAAGCAGTACATAAAGTACTGAGGGACTTTTCTTTCACTAGCTGCGACTGGCCTGTTGGTTGGGCTTGTGGATTGGCTGGCTAGGGGCCTCGGGTTCGAGTCCGGCCCTACACAATTTGCCTTAATTATTTTTTTAAGGGTTTTTCATGCTATAAAATTTGGGAAAAATTATAATAATATTCTAAAATATTATTAAAGCTTTAAGAAATAATTCCAAATTATTTTAAGATATATTTTTTTGGGAATTAAAGGTGATATTCACATTGAATAATATATTGGAGGAACCATAGAATTCAAATAAAAATGGTTTGTATGGTTAAAGTAGAATACAAATTAGACTCATCTTGGTTAAATTTCATGATACTAACCCATTGAATCAAGCTAAGGGTTGACATGGATTATAATGGAATAAAAATATACTACCGAATTTTCAATTCATTTTAATTTTAAAGAATATTGTATTAAGAGATGTGTTTGGAATATAGAAATGCACGTTAAGTTCTATTTACTAAAAGGTCATTGATTATTGTTAAAGTGTTGTCTACAAGGATTTTAATTGATTCATTCATCATTGAATGTTGAAGTTGGTTACTTCAAGGTTGATAAACCTAAGGAAAACGAATAAAGAAGAAATTATGAATAAAAAATGAGTAATCTATGATGAGGTTAGATGTAACTTATGAGGTCTCTGTTGAGACAGTTATTTGTTCTAGAGTGAGCGAGGCCCAAAATACCGGTGGTTGTGATATATGGAATTTGAGAAGTAATCAGTGTGGGTTGACTTTCTTTTGAGGAGTAGCTAGTGTGGGCTAACTCTTTCAGTGTTTGTTTAAGCCCGGTAGGTAAGCGAACTCTAGGTCTTAATAACTATAATTAAATTTAAGGACAGACACTAGTTGAAGATATGATGAAACAAGAGCAAACGTGAGTTATGGACTCCAGAATAATTCGTGGAGTGAGACAATCCTCAGTATTCTGGGACGATGGATGAAATATGCCACATAATGATCCACGGAGCAGGAATGATCTCCAGTAATCCGAAACGAAAGTGATGCTCATGAGGCATTTGTGCAATGAGAGTTCCAGAATGACTCGCGAAGAAAGACAATCCCCAGTATTCCTGGACGATAGATGAAATAGGCCACAAAATGATCCACGGAGAGGGATTGATCTCCAGTATTCCGGGACGAGAACCAATACTTGTAGAGTGTCTTAATCTTGTAGTAGTCATAGTAGTAGGTTGCATGGCTAGAGATTTGACCCTATAATGTGGAGTACGTAGGTGCTTGCCCTCGGACCTATGTAGTATGAGATGCATAAAATCCAAACAAGTGTACATTAGTGTCATCGCAGTGTAAAATCTGCATTAGGCATTAAGTTCATATCATACATTGACATGTTTAGGATAGTCACATTTTCTCTTTCTGCATTCAAGTTTGTGGTTTCTAAGTTAATGAGATCGTTGTATTATAGCATTGCGTAAGTTGTATGCAACTGACGTGCCCACAGTTTTCTAGTTGCAGGACTGGACTTGGCATGGACTTAAAGTCACTATGATGAGATGTTACAAGATCGAAGAATCATTATTGTTGTAAACTGTATTGTATCTGTTGTATAGAACAAGTTGTAATAAAAAAGTTTTAAATTCCTTGTAAAATTGTACGAATTTGAAGTAAAAGATCCTGTTGTGTTACAAATTACATGTAAATGGAATTCGGGGCGTTACAATACTTGACCATAGGTGTCACCTTATTCCTCAGTGCTTTTTCCTATTGATTTAAGTTCTTCACTGGTTGTTCCTTACTGAAAAAGTTCAACTATAATCCTTCTGGTACCTCTGATAGTTTGTGTTCTAGATCTTCATGTACTTCCTTAACATAGATGAAATACGTTATGTACCGCACAAATTCTTCCAGCAACTCCAGCCTGTATGTTTTCTTTCTGATTTTCTTCATAATTTTGTAAGGTCCTATATACCTTGGTGTTAGCCTACCTCTCTTCCCAAACCTGATCACAACCTTTGTTGGAGATACCTTCAGCAATACATAATCTCCCTCTTCGAACTCAAGCTCTCTTCTCTGAGTGTCCGCATAAATTTTATGCCTACTCTTAGCTTCCTCTAGCCTTCTTCGAATTAGTAACTTTCTCAGAAGTTTGCTGCACGATTTCTGCCAAACATCTATCGCTCTCCTACTTTATACCAATAAATGGGCATTCAACATTTCTTTCTATAAAGTGCTTCATTCAGAGCCATACCAATACTAGCCTGATAGCTATTATTGTAGGCAAAATCTACCAGCGCTAAGTACTTCTCCCAGCTTCCTCCAAAGTACATCACATAGGCTCTTAACTTATCTTACAGTATTTGGTTCACCCTTTCCGTTTGCCCATCCGTCGGTGGTTGGAAAGTTGTGCTGAAGTCTGTTGTTGTCCCCATGGCTGCTTGTACTATCTTCCAGATTTGCGAAGTAAACAATGCATCCCTATTTGACACAATCATTACTGGCACTCAATGAAGCTTCACTATCCCTTCGATGTATACCTCCGCCAACTTTTCTAGCGACCAAGTAATCTTTTTTGCAAGAAAATGTGTTGATTTGGTTAATCGATCCATTATCACCCATATCGAGTCGTTACCTTTTGGACTTCTAGATAGGACTGTGATGAAATCCATGATGACATTCTCCCACTTCTATTCTGGAATAGGTAGTGACTGTGGCAATCCTTTGAGCTTCTGATATTTTGCCTTGACTTTTTGACATGTAAGACATTTTGCCACAAAACCTGCTATATCTGTTGGTGCCCGACAACTAGAAATGTTGTTTGGTGTCTGTATACATTTTGGTACTCCCTAGGTGTATCGACAATAAAGTGGCGTGTGCTTCAAGTAGAATGCTTTCCTTCTGGTCTGTCTTTTCAGGCACACACAACTTTTCTCTTAACCAGAGTACTCCGTCTTTGACCTGGAATTCTGATAGCTTTCCTGCAAGAACTTATTCCTTCATCTTCTGTATTTCTGGGCGAACTTCTGACCTTCGGTGACCTGGTCTCTCAAAGTAGGTTGGAGTTTGAAATGTGCTAATGTGGCTCCCATATTATGCACTATTAGCTTGATTTCTACTTGGTCTAAGTCTTCTGCCAGTTCTTTCCGTATGGCAATTAAACTAGACAAACTACTCTTTCTGCTAAGGGCATTTACTACCACGTTTGCCTTCTCAGGATGGTACTTGATTTCGGGGCTAATGTCCTCCAGTACTTCTAACCATCGCCTCTGCCTCAGATTCAGATCTTTCTGCTGGTAAATATACTTCAGACTCTTATGGTCGATATACATGTTGACTCTCTCTCTCCGTACACATAGTGTCGCCATAGCTTTAGAGCGAATATAACTGTGGCTAACTCTAGATCATGAGTTGGATAGTTCTTCTCATGTCGTTGTAGCTATCTCGACCCATAAGCTATCACTCTTCCCTCTTGCATCAAGACACAACCCAATACCCCAAGTGAAGCTGTAACGCCCGGGTCCCACCACAAGGCACAGCATCACCAAAAGTGTTGAAACTTAGTATGTGCTCTTGGATCCTCGACAATATAATATATACTGACTCATACCCCACTTCCCAACCAATATGGGACTATGTAAATCTAGGAGTATTACAATCACCCCTCCTTTGAACTTAACGTCCTCACTAAGCTCGAGACCCTTCATCTAGCCAGGAACTCCTTTCTAGTCGATGTGGTCCATATGGATGCCCCTACCCTAGTCTCACCAGCATACTGACCTGTTCTTCTTACCAGCGTACTGCCCTTGGCCCAACCAGTGTGTACACCCACCACTGTAACCCCACCATCAGTGTCAAAAGTTGGATCTAATATCATTTGTAATACCCCGGTCTCGCTTAGCTGTGTACACACCTAAACGTGTCTACACGTCCTATAAAACCTAACCACGGCCCCACGACAGGGCACAACTCACCAAAAGTGTTATAGCTTAGTAGTGCTCTTGGATTCTTGACAATATAATATATAATAACTTATAGCCCACTTCCCAACCAATATAGAATTATGTAAATCTAGGGGTATTACAGAAGCGTCACTGTAAATATCATAGTCTTTGTCTGCCTGAGGTATTACCAGCACCGGTGCTGTGATCAGCTTCTCCTTCAACTGCTGAAAACTTTCCTCACACTTGTTGGTCCAAATTAAGTTCACATTCTTCTTGGTTAGTCATATTAACGGTACGACTATCTGTGCATATCGTTGGATAAACCATCGAGACCAATCCTTTATTGCTGTTATTTTCTGTGGGTTAGTGGCTAATCCCTCTTTACAAGGACTTAGTCGAGTGATGAGTGAAATTTCTACAAGATTTTATTACTTTTTTTTACGTATTAAATTGTGAGTTCTCGTTTATTTCTTTGAAATTCATCTTCTTTCTACTTAATTTATTTTATTTGTGTATTTTTTAAGGAATGAGATGGATAAGTGAAAAATGTGGGCATTTTGGTAAAATCAAGGAAAAAACAAGGATAATGATTTTAGAATTCAAATTGATTCTATGTGAAGATTTCAAGAAAATTCAAGTACTCCCATGCATGTTTTTACAAATTGGTCCTTTAAAGAACCAATAAAAAATATTATGGTCAACTACGGGGTGGAATTAAATTTATAAATAAAAAAATAGAAAGAAAAAAAAACACGAAATTGAATGTGAATAGAAAAGAATTAGTTGATAATTAGTTTCAAAATTTTAAAGATTAATCTTAATCTTTAAATTTTAATTAATTAATTAACTATTCTAATTCTATTTAATCTCCACCTAACTCTCTTCAAGCCCAGAACATGACTTCTTCACAAAGTCCGAGACCTATTTTGTTGGAATAATCCTGAGAATTCATAATTATTTTGGAGGAGCCCAAATTTGACTTTCTGGAAATTTCAGCGATGTAATTCTTCTTCAATCTCAGCCTTCAAGCAAGTTCAATTTTTTTCTTCTCTTCTATTTTTTATTATGCAATCCAATAAGATATTTTTCTGTTTTAAATTTGTCTAGAACTAATTTTATTTTTCTAAGGCTTTGATGTAGTCTAGCTTTGAACACACAATTTTAGTTTCATTTCCACTTGGATGTTGATGAAGGATGGAGATTCTAATGATGCAATAAATGACAAAATTGAAGTATAAGATTATTGATGAGTCACAAATTGCCTATGTATGAAATTCGGGATGCTACATTAGTTACGCTGAATGGCATGACCAAGAACTTGTAGTGTCCATGTCGAGTTCTGAAAGCGGACTTATGTTTATCTTTTTCCTTGACACGAACCTAGTAATAGCCCATCCGTAGATCGATCTTGGGGAGAACTGCTGGTCCATGAAGTCAACCAGACAAATTGTCGATCTGAGGTATCAGGTATTTGTTTCGAAACGTAACTTTGTTCAACTCACAGTAATCGATGCACTTCCTCATCAACCTTTTCTTCTTCTTCACTAGCAACATCGGTGCTCCCCATGGTGAAGCACTATGTCTAATGAATCCTTTGTGTGATAGCTCTTCAATTTGCTTCTTGACCTCATCTTGCTCTACAGGTGCCATCCTGCATGGCGCTTTGGATATTGGAGCGGTTCCCAGTTTTCATTATAGGCCTTTTGCCCTTGTTCCACCCTTCTTTCTATTTCATGGCATGTTGAAACTGCTTCATGTCTGACTCGGTAATAGCTGCTCTGCAGACCAACTTGTCAAACCTTCTAATGCCTAAGGGTATCATGCGAGACCTCAAGCTCGGTCTGAGACCTTGTTCAAACTTCCTAGCTTTCTTAGCTTCATGCACAATCAATTTTAGTGCATACCTCGAGAGTTAATTAAACTTGGTTTCATTTTTCCCGACAGTCATACTCCCTTGCTGTAGATTCATAAACTCAATTGTCTTCTTCTCTTGGATGTCCAGTGGAAAGTAATAGTCCCTGATTTTTTTTAGAAAATCCTTCCTAAGTCTTTGGCTCGTTGACGAAATTCCTCTTCATAGATTGTCACCATACCCCTGCATCCTTCTCCAGTTGAATGGTGGTCAATTTCACCTTGCTGCTAGCCTCTAGGGTTTCTAACACTTCGAAGACTGTGTCTATCTACCTGATCCAGTCATCTGCTGTAGTGGGGTCAGCTTGTCCTTCAAATACATGCGGCTTCATTCGTTTGAAGACTCGACATGATTGATCGGGTCGGGAGCTGGAGTTGCTCGTCCTACCGTTGGTCCAGCTCTAGTGTTTTGTTCTTGTCCTGATGAAGGTATTCAAGGTATGGTAGACCCTAGCAAGTTTTGTCTCCAGGTCGGATCCATTAGCATTGGTTCTGTTAGCTTCCTCTTTTCCTCTTGAATCATATTCCTCAATAAGTGAACTGACTGTACAGACTTGGAATCCCTTGAGGCTTCTGACCACGGCCTCCAGAAATGTTATACACTGTGTGTCTTCTAATTGTTTTTCCTCAGGCTGATTCATCCTCCACTAGTACCTGACCTGATGACATCGAACTGCGACCATCTTATGCTGGTTGCTGCTCAGGGTTAGAGAAAGAACAGTGGAATCATCTGAAGAACTCAATGAGGGTGGAGTGAGTGGATGTGATTAATCATTCGACGGCTCCTGGGGATCTTCACCCACGGAGTCTTCCTCTTTGGGATACTCTTCCTCAGTTTCCTCCTCCTCCTGATTCACTCCCTCAATATCCACAAAAGGTTCCTCCTATTCCATGCCTTCCATAGGATTATGACCATCCACCATCCTACTGGAAGAGAAAAGGGGGAAATCTGTCTACGTACAAGGTGTCATAAATGCGAAGTTCAAAACAACTATAGCATTTACGACCCCAAACTAAATCAAATGCATCTAGTGTTATCCTAGGCCTATTTCCCTTATTTTGTCTAGCACTTCTAATTGAAGTCAGCTTTGATACCATCTGTAACGCCCTAATTTCCGTACACTGAAAATCCGTGACATATCCAAATACTTACTTCAATTTGAGTACAAACATAGTACAGTTTCTAGGGAAAAATAAAACTTTAATTACATTATAACTTATAACACTATTTAATCATGTTCACAAATAGAGTTACATCATATTTACACCATACAAAAACCAAACTTTCACTTGGATGCACAACAAGGCTCAAATTCACACCACCAACAATCAAATGATCATGCAAAACTACCAACTGTGGACACGTCAGTTGTTGCTACTGACGCAAAGCTGATGATAACAATTATCCCTTTCTCAACAATCAAAATTTATGCCAAATAATGTGAATATCTAAAGTAAATATTCTAGGAGTGTTGGTGTATGCCATGATACTAAAAGTCAAAAGCAGAAAGAACGCACACAATGATATCCGCAAATCATTCTGGAGCTTTCACCTTCGCTATTGTTTCATTATGTCTACTTTCTAGTGTCTGTCCTTACAAACATTGTTAACACCGCCTCGGGCTAGCGTCTTTCTTCCAAACTTATGCCCACAACACTTGGATTACTATCCAATATCCAGAGCGGAACATAAACCACAGTTTATTTTATGAATCCTAACCACGAACTAAGCATTCCAACACTACCCTAATCATTTGCTAACTAGTAAAACGGAGATAAGGGTACTAGTTTCTCAAGAATTTCTTGTTCAAGTTATTCACTAGACTACACTTAATCCCACTATCTAATTTATCAACTTTTACACATCTCACCAAAATCTTGCACAACTCATTGTCTCACAACCTATTAGGGTCACACTAATAATTGATTTGGCTTCCAATAAATCACTCGCACTCTATCACACTTCTATCACAACTAACTCCACTTATTCTCAAATAGTTAACAAATTAACAGACAACGAACTATACGACTAACCCGTTCTTTGGTTGGAATCTAACATAAACATTACACTAATTCAACCGACTTGACAAGAGTCCCACTCGACCCAACAAGATGACACACTCAGCCCCACAATGGCCAAGCCCGACCCTCACACTAGCCCAAACATGGCCCCAAATAGTGGCCGAAACCTGGCACCAACAACACTTAATTTGGGCTAAAACTTTTCCATTTGAGTCCCAAACTCAAACACTCACTTGACTTGGCTTATCACCACTCCTAACATCATTTTAACTCAAGAAGTAGAGCTCTAAACAACAACTAAACAACTACTAAATACGGGTCGACAATCCCCAAAGCACACAAACAATAACCAAAATCTGTCGTTTTTGGGCTCTTTTCGAACCCAAAACAAGAACTTATCAGGTTCTATCATCCCTAGAACCAAAGTTCTAACATATAAACAATGGTATAAGGCTCATTTGATTGCATTTACATCGGTTAAAATATGAAATGTATTGCCCACATAGTCAATGAATATAAATCCAAAACAGTTAGCAATATATCATATTTCAAGGTATTTCTTATTTATTTTCAACCCGATAATCCAGTTAATTTGTAATATATGATGCAACAACCTTACATGATTCTAATAGATCATGAAAGACATTCAAACATTAAGCTTTACTAGCTCAAATAAAGTAAACAACTAAACTATTTACTGAACAACAAAACTAAATCTCATCTCTACGTAGTTGATTGTTTACTAAACATGCTCTTTATAATCATGATTAGATAATGACCACTACTTTAACAAAAAACCTCTCATGCTAATAAATTATAACAACAATAACCACCACAAGAAAGAGAGAACACCCACCTCCCAGTTGAAATCTTTGTCTTCAAGTCTCCACCAATCCTTTTCTCCTTCAACTCAAAACCTTACTAGACTGATATGATTTGTTGTCACACACCAAATGAAACAAAAGTGGCTTCAACCCTCCAGGGTAGGTGCTCAAGGGTTGGGAGATTTGGGATGTTATAAAACTTAAACTGATTTCTACCCATGTTCATACAATTTATTACCCCTTTTCATAATTTAATTTGGGTGACTCTTAGAATACCCAACCTCCCCATCCCACTACCCATGGCCAGCAATACCCTAGGGTGTTTGTGCAAATTTTAAAAATTTTGTTGCACTCAATTGATACAAGTTGGTGTTAAGTTGGTTAGGATAATCAAGACCCAGTTTCACCATGAAACTCAACCCAACCTAGGTTCAATCCACTCTAACCCTAGCTAGGTTCAAAATACAATAGTCACTGCATTCATACCTAGTTAATATAACATACAAATCCATTTCACTATTCTAAAAATTGGTCTACGCAGCCGTCTAGGCGGTGCCTAGGCTCTAGGCGGTCCCCAGGCAACTCGCCTAGGCCCTAAGCATTTGAAAAAATCAGTTTGGCCTATTGGATAGGTCTAGGCAGGTCCAAATAGGTCTGGGTGGCCTAGTTGGATCTAGGTGGCCCCAGATCATAAAATAGAGTTTAACCCGATCTGACCCAATCCGGACCCTGTTTCAAAATAATTTTTGGATCTAGAAGGAGTTAGAGACTTGGTATATATTAGTAGTAATAGTAGCAGTAATAGTTCTTAGGTGGTGTCTTTTATTTGTAGTAGTAGGTGTGGTCTAGTTGTTTATTTTCATGTTGAAGATTTAGTGTTATTGTTCCGATATCAACTTATCAATGAAACGGGATGACAACAATCTTTCTATATTCAAAAATATATATATACTTATTAGCTACTACATATTTAGACAATCATCAGATTAGGAAGAGATGGCTTCATTATTTTTTTTCCCAAAATTGTTTTCATAGAAGAACACACAACCCAATATTACAAATTATAAGTTGGAGTTCCCTGAAAACTACTAGTACAACACTGTTTACCTCCAAGATATCAAATCCACTGATGCTTTTGATTAGAAAAAGATAAGTCAATCCATATTTCAAAAGAGACAAACTAGAACTAGTGTAATAGTTTATTTTCTTGATACATCTAATTAAGACATTAAAAATTCTAATGGAAAGCAATACATTATCCTGAAAAATAATTGCTCTATCAAAATCTATTACCAAAATCAATACCTTGATGCAATTGTGTTTTAAACAATCTAAAGCTCATCTTGCCATAGCAATGAGAAAAATTACGAGTAAGAAAAATGAGCAATAAAGAGCATGATAATGCATGATGGAACAACAAAACAAAACCAAAAGATAAATTGGTGCAAAAATAAATTAAACTTAAATAAATAAATAAATAAATAAATAAATAATGCCCAGTGCCTAGCCGCCTAGGCCCCGCTTACAAGGTCTAGGCGCTAGGCCCCTATCGGCCACCCGACTACCATCTAGCAACTTTTAGAACACTGATCCATTTATAATAAGAAAATACAACTGATATGTGCAACGTTTACATGTGCATTGCACGTACCAACTTGTAAACAAAATTGTCACTTATTATTTTGTGGGGTATTACATTGTGAATTGCTAAAAACATGTTTTGTGGTTGGACCTATAGCTACTTGTTATGTAGACTCCGACGCCACTAACCATGTTTGGAAGCCTGCATAAGGGGGAGACTTTTAATCCATCTCATTTCATTCTTTAGAGTTGAGGTGGAAACTGTAGAAGATGTTTCATTGCAGTTTTCATATTCTAGAATTTTAATTTTTTAAAAAATTGTCTTTATGTACCTAGCATCCGCAGAAACCTGAATTTTATTTCTTGTTTTGAGAAAGACAATTATTCAGTTTTATTCAATAAATCAGCTCTTTTTAAAAAAGTAATAAGTCTTTCATCTCTGATGGTACATTGATAGATAATATTTACATATTAAAGCCCCAAATTCTTGCACATTACATTAAATCAGTAATCCTATAAGAAAAGCTCCTTTTCTGGATGAAACTTGTCTTTGGCACCTTAGATTAAGTCATATTAATTTAAATAGGACTCAAAGACTGGAAAAACATGGTTGTAATATCACTATCGATTATTATTATTATTATTATTATTATTATTATTATTATTATTATTATTATTATTATTACTATTTAATTATTTAATTATTTAATTTCGTTTCATATTTGAAATATCTCTTTTTGTCATGACAAACCAATTTAGATGGCTAAGTTTTGGTTGAAGGTTTAAAACTATGATTAAATGTGCATAGAAGTTTAGGGTATGTTCTTCTAGAAGCCCTCTCTCTTCTACCTCACCCCTCCACCTCACTCTTCACCATACTTCCACCTCGCCCTTACACCATACCTCCACCTCACCCTCCCCTTCCCTAGGAATGGCCGGCCCATGAATTGCGCAAGGGGGTTTTTGAAAACTCGCTTGGTGCATTTTGCACTCTCCCCCTTTCATTCACCCTATAAATACCCCCCTCACTCTTCTCTTGTCTCATTTTACAAGAAGAAAAAAAGGAGAGGAAAAGAAAGAGAAAAGCCCTATCTAGAGAGTTTTCATTTGTAGGTTTCCATAGGAATTTCATAGGAGCTAAGGAGAAGGAGAAGGTGCTATAAGCTAGTTCTTCCTACCTAGTGTGAAAGGTGGGGGTTTCTCTATCTTTTCTTGTTCTCTTTGTTTGATTTTTGTTTGATTCTTGTTATCTTTTTGTTTGATCTTTTTATTGTGTGTGTTGGTTGTGTATTCTAAAAAACAACTTGGACTTAAATCATGTGCATAAGAAAGGTTGTGGATCAAAGATGATCATATGAAAGAAAGTAAATGGTAGAACTTAATAAAAATACATAAAGATTGAATCTTTAGCTTGTTGAAGTTATTTGTTGTTATTGTTGTTATTTTGACTAATAAAAAACTAACAACTTGGACTAAAGAACTTGTGCATATGAATGGTGGTGGATCAAAATGATCACATAAAAGAAAGTGAATGGGAGGACATAATAAAAATGGAATTTTTAAGTTTTATCTTGATTATTTTGTTAAAAGCACACAACTTGGACTAATTGACATGAGCATATGAAGATTGGTGTAGAAGAAATATTACATACCCATTTTTGGGTTGTAGAACTCAACAACTATAAAAAATAAGTCTTTCCTTTGTTTATTGCTCTCTACTTTGTTAATTAACAAATCTTGCTAATTCTTAGTTCATAAAAAGGGTAAACTTGTTGTATGTAGGAACTAAGAGGTTAAATAAAAGAAGATGGCAATAAGTAGGACTTGTAAATTTTGTTGTGTGTAATTTGTAATTCATAAGTGAGATTGTTGTAATAATTCAAGACTTGTGATTCTTAAAGAGAAGCTAGTCTTGTAATAGCTAGTAAATGTTCATATCCATGCTTAAGGTTGTAGTAGATATCCATGCTTATAGTGTAGTAGTTACTCATGCTTGAATTGGAGTAAATGTACATATCCATGCTTCAAATTGTAATAGATATCCATGCTTTGAGTGTAGTAGTTACACATGCTTGAATGGTAGTAAACGTTCATGCTTAAGGTTGTAGTAGTTATCCATGCTTAAAATTATAGTAGATACCCATGCTTAAGATTGTAGTAAGCATTCATGCTTAAGTTATATCCATGCTTGTGTTGTAGAAATGATCCATGCTTAAAATAGTAGTACATATCCATTTTTAGTTGTAGTAAACATTCATGTTAAGTTGTAGTAAATACTCATGTTTAAGTGTAGAAAATATCCATGCTTAAGTAGTAGTAAAGAAACCATCATGTTGTAGTTGTGTAAAGAAACCATCATGTTCTAATTGTAGTATCCTAGTGAAGAACCCATTCATGCTTGAATGATATATGTGTGGTGATTCTCAAAAGAACCATGTTTGAGGTGCATAGTTGTTCTAGATTCAAAAGAGCCATGCATGTTTGAATAGTATTTTGTAGCATTCTAGTTAAAGGAACTCTTGCTTAAAGTGTATATGGTAGTATTATAGTGAAAGATTAACTTTTATTTGCATCTAAGTATAAGAAGATCAAATTCTTAGTAGAGAGCTTTATGTTGCTTTCATGTGAAATAAAAGTCCTAGTTTCCTTCCAAGTATAGAAAGACAAATTTTTAGTAGTATGCTTTAATTGCTTCTAGGTTGTTAGAATACTTTTATGTTTATAAAAGATCAAGTTTTTGTTAGTAGCATGTTTGTATTGCTTCTAAGTTTTTTAAAGAATTTTTATGTTACTTCTCTGTTATGGGTAAAAGATCAAGCTTATAGTAGCATGTTATATTGCTTCTAGGTTGTTAGAATACCTTTATGTATATAAAAGATCAAGTTTTTGTTAGTAGCATGTTTATATTGCTTTTAAGTTGTTTAAAGAATTTTTATGTTACTTCTATGTTATGGGTAAAAGATCAAGCTTGTAGTAGCATGTTATATTGCTTATAGATTGTTAGAAGATTCTTATGTTGCTTCTAAGTATAAAAGATCAAGTCTCATTAGTAGCATGGTTATATTGCTTCTAGGTTGTTAGAAGACTTCTATGCTACTTCTATGTGTAAGGATCAAGTTATTAAGTAGGTGGTTCTAGTTGATACATACAAAAGAACCCATTTTTAGTATTGTTGTTTTATGGGTTCTATTTGATAAAGAACTCTCTTTTTAGTGTTGTTGGTTTATAGAACAACTTAGACTAATCATATGAGTATTCTTCATCTATAGTTTATAAATGGTTAAAAGATTATGTTTTGATCATGTTAGAATGTTCATCTTGTATGATTAGTGAGCTTAACATGCATTTTAATCCATGTTAGTAAGCTTATACACGAAATTCTAGTCCATGTCAACTAGAGTTGTCGTGAATTATTAGTAGTTTGAATCATGCACTTGATTATGAGCAATAAGTATTCCTTGTACTCATAATTCATGTAATAGCATGTTATGTTGGAAAATGGTTCGGGCTAATTATTAGCATTTATTTGGTTCATACGTGAGCTCATTCGGCTCGTATGTAATAATTATCTTGGTTAGATAGGCGATGAGCGGATCTGAGGAGATCTTGTGACGTTTAGGATGGGACTTAGTAGATTGTGTCAACAATTGTTGCACTCTCTTAAAGATAGACACGTGCGGTATTTTTCCATAACAAGTTGGAAGCATGAGTTGCGTATCTCGCTTGCTTGACCATTTGGTGCCTTCTCATGATAAGTTGAGAGTACGACTCTAGGTTGAGAGTATCTTGTAGCTCGTACGATCCCATTTGATTGGTTAGGGTTAGTAACGTCGTTAGGGTAGTAACTTGTTACTTAAACCATTTTTATCTATAAATTGCCGAAAGGTGAGAGTTGGTGTTAGGGGTGATACCCTACAATCCGACTTCTCCTATAGGCTAACACTAGGTGGTGTTATTAAGATGTATCCCCCTGTCAAAGGGATATGGGCAGTGCTTTTCCATGACAAGTTTGGAGCACGGGTCCCGTATCTCGCCTGTTCATTCCTAAATGTGCCATGATAAGAAAAAGAGGGTTTCCTAGGGAAATAGACCCTACGATTCCGTCAGGTTCTATGCCTTCTTATGATGAGTTGAGGGCACGGAAGAAGGTTGACGAGTATCTTGTAGCCCGTGTTGGTTTTGAGTGGGGTCCGGTGCCACCGGGCAACAGTGGCAAAACGAGGATGCCACTATTGACTGCAGTAACGGAGCTAGACCGTACCTGCAACTTTGCCAGTCATGTAGTATTATGTCAGGAACAGGATGGGTACAAAAGGTAGAATTCATGGCGCGGGTTAAAATCCCTATATATGGAGAACGGCTTCATATGGACGTATGTAGTATGGGATGCATACGATTCCAGATACTCGCTTGCATTAGAATAGGAGCATCCTAGCCTCAGTTGACATTGCATTAGATTCTAGTCATAGATCTCACGAACACTTAAACTACACCGACACATTTACCATGTTTTATATGTTTGTTTTGGAGATTCGCTGCTAGTCATCTGTCTTTAAGCATCAGTATATGTACTGACGTCCCCACTTTAATAGGTTGTGGATACATGATCACCAAACCGGGAGGACTCTAGTCAAGGCATGGTCTATAAGTGAAGAGCCCGATGATATTATTTTTATTCATGTATACTCTGATGTAATTTATTGAATCAATGGAAAATACTCGGCCTGTAATATTGTATTAATAAAAAGTTTTTAAATTTTCCTATTTTCTGTGTATTGTGACTAATTGAATGTAAAGGTCCTGCCTCGTGTCTCGAATTCTCCATATAGGAAGTTCGGAGCGTTATAATGGTCACCTTACAAAGTTTGCTAATCCTGCTTAGAAGGTAAAATGACCAAATGTCATTATAAGGCTAAGGGATTGAGAGCCATATAAAGAATTAATTCACACTAATGTATGTGGTCCTTTGTCTACTCAAGCTAGAGGAGCCTATGAGTCTTTCCTTATCTTTATGATTGATTACTTTAGATAGGGCTAAGTTTACATGACTGCCACTAGTCTGAATCCTTTGACAAGTTTAAAGAATATCAGGCTGAGGTGCAAAATCAGACAGGTGAACGCATCAAGACTTTTCAATCTAATCGAGGAGGTGACAACCCCTTTGGAGATTTCAAGGACTACTTATCGGAAAAAAGAGATAATATCCCATTTGACTACACCTCATACTTTCTAATAGAACGGTGTGTCAGAAAGAAGGAACAAATCACTTTTGGATGTAGTTAGGACTATGATGAGCCACTCCACTCTGCCTCTTTCTTTAGCTACATGCACTAAAAACATCAAATTACTTGTTGAATTGAGCATCTTCATAGTATGTTCATGAAACTCCCCTAGGGCGGTGGTGTGGGTATAAATCCTTCTCTGAACCATCAATATAATAAAACACAAAGAAAATCAATCAAGTGGCACTCCTTCAATAGTAAGGAAATCAATGGTCCAGATCTAAGCTCCCAAAAGATATTTTTCCCCCAAAAGTTTTTCCCCAAAACTTAAATTCAAATTCCCCAAAACAAATCCTTTATTTATTTAATTATTTCTCTCCCTCTCTCTCTCTCCTATTGTCACTCCCTGCATCCCAAAAATACGGAATGCAAGCATGTGACATGGCCCAGTGAATGACTTGCGTCATCCATCAACTGTTATCGATTCAACTCAACAATATAAACAGAAAGTAATACTACCACGCATGCATTAAAGGAGTAATCACATGAATAACAATACTTGGAATTTAAGCATAAAATAACCAACATAATAACAGTCCTGCATCTGGAATCAACAAAACAATATTCGGGTCAAAAGCCCACAATACAAGAAATAACAATATTCAATTTATTTAAGACTTCAACAAAACAATAATTATTTAGGCGGCAATGCAAATTCAATTCTTTTACCATTGTTGTTCTCCTAGTCCATCAGGCATTTCTCCTTGATTACCTGTAAGTTGTTCATCTAAAAGAGAGAAAAATATGTCCTTAGAGCAAGTCGTGGACAGCTAGTAGAGAAATAGAGGAACAATGGTATTTACGGTATAACAATGAATTCAACAAACAATAGAGTCGATGGCAATGAACAATGGTAAAATGATAACGATGCAATGTGCAATAATGATGATTGATAACGATGACAATAAACGATAACAATAACGATAAACAATAACGATTACATTGTTCAATAATGGTGACAATATGCAATAACGATGCGATGAAAATCTTAAGTCTTATTCATTTTAATCCTAACTAATGAACGTACTACTGCATCCCATACTACAGGTTCGTTGTATACAATCAATTTCGTTTAGACTAAGGTGGTAGATTCTATAGGTCATGTACTCGACGCGATATAACACTGGCTATTGTAGCAATTTCTTGCACAATAACGATAACACTGGCTATTGCAGCAATTTCTTGCACAATAACGATAACACTAACTATTGCAGCAATTTCTTGCACAATAATGATAACACTGACCATTGACGCAATTTCTTGCACACGGACGATAACGATATTTTAGGAAATGATTCCCACATTTTTTAGTACAGTAACTATGTCATCAACTACCCTAGTCGACCCTTAACCCTGCCTTGATTAGTATTCTTTATTCAATTAAAATGCAATACTAATAATGAACAATAGGGACAGAAATATCAATGGAAAAATGATAAGGCGATTAATAAGGGACACTAGAATGATGACAACACAACCCTAAGATCATGCAATATACTCCATACAATTAAATGCACCAAATACAACATTGTAGATCTAATTATATATTATCAAACATGGAAATCCAATTCTCGACAGCAGTAGGTTGCTACACCAAAATCAGAATTCCCATTACTACAGAATAGAAAAATTGGATCCGTCAGAAGTTCTAGAAACTAGACTCCTGCCCGGTTCCAACGCATATTAAAAGTCCAAAATCCGACAACAGTTGCTAGGTGAATTATAATGTTCTTTACAGGTTACAGGTTCTGGCTAGTTATTAATGTTAACTAGTTTCAGTTGTAAAAACAGTAAATATTCATTTTAAAAATTAGCAAAAAATAATTTTCATTACTCTAAGCATGTTGAATATCAATCTAGAAATTACCGTGGTAATATTTGACCATTAGTTCATCTATTTAATCAGGTTAACATGGTATATGCATAAATCTGAAAATAAAATGTAGCTGCAGTAAAATGGTCATAACTCATGCAATATAAGTCGGAATTCAAAAATTCTGGATGTTCTGGAAACTAGACACCTGGGGCTACATTTCATATTCAAGAAAGTTATTGATTTTGATGACAGTATCTAGGTCGAAACAACATGAAAATGTTTAGGTTGGCAATAAATTTCAGGGTCTCAATATATTTTTTATGAATAAAATGATTAGAATGTTATGAACGATGAGTTAGGGGTCGAAAACTTAAATCATAGCAAGTTACATCTATGTGAACATGATATTAAGATGTATAATTTCCATAACCCTACTAATCACAATCAACTAATAATACACCATCATCAATCATAAGAACAATCAACACTAGTATACAATCTATAATAGTTGTGTAATGTCATGACATAAAATACAATAATAATCTCTATTCCTATATTCAATAATTAACTACATAAATGCAATGCAAGATCTCTATAAATCGGAGGCAAAAAGACGGCACGAAGTCAAGACTACTACTTGGATTCGCTCGTGTAAATCCATAGTATCCAAACGGTAGATGACAATAACAGATATATGATAATCAATATGGATCTACTTGTGGAATTCAATAAACAATCTCGAATACGATACAACATAATTTGAAAGTGAGATGACTTGCCTTTAGAATGACAATTAGATCCGATATAGGGAAATAACTGGATTAGGATCCCAGGTGACAAACCACGAACACGAATCACAGAAACACATGCTAGCTACGTACAAACACGCTCACACAACAACACAGCAATTCAGTGGATCCTCTCTACACTTCCACAACAGCAAACACAATCCTTTCTCCTTCACACAAACAGCATACACCAAACACAAGATGGGATCCTACTCCATAACACTAAACATCGAACACACACAGCAAAAATAGGGGATCCAAGACCAAACTAAACACCAAACGGCAAAATCCCAACTCTTTCTCCAAACAGCAAACACCAAGTCCACTATCCCTCCTTCTTCTCCACATCGACAGAGAGATAGAGATGGCGGGAGGGAATGGCGACTAGCAGAGCGTTGCGGCGGTGAGGGGAGCTCTGGGTGACCGGTGGCGGCACCGTGGTCGAGGAGCGACGCGGTGACCAAGGGACGACCAGGGGGGTCGACACTCTGTTTCTCGACAAAACAAAGGAGGAGCGGGATGGTGGGGATTCGAGCTCAACGACGATAGCAACGGGGATAAGGGCGGTTGGCGGTTAGGCTAGGCACAACGACGAAGGCAGCTTCGGTGAAGAAACAGGGGAGCTCGGTGGGTTCAGACAGGGGATTTGACGGTGGTTTTCGGGTGGTAACTGCACTGGCAATGGGCAGTAAGGCTCGGGGTGGTGCTGGGCACAGTCGAGGAGGAGGATAGGGAGTGCGGTGTAGCGATGGGGGGGTACAAGGGAGGCAGGGAAGCTGTCGACGAGGATGATGGGTGCAGCGAGGATCGACTTGGGTGGTCGACGGTGGGTCGACGGAATGGAGGAGGACGAGAGCAGGGAGGCGAGCGGCAGGCTCGAGGTGCTTTGAGCGGAGGAGGAAGACGCAGGCTCGGAGCTTCGAGTTCGGCAATGGCGGAGTTGTAAGGAGCTGAAGGGGAACGAGGAAGACGATGGAGAAGGGGGGTGAGCCCTGTTTCGGTTGGGGGAAAACAAAGAGGAAAGAGAGAGGAAGGGAGAGAGAGAAAGAGGGTAGGGAGTTATTATAAAATATATTATAATAATATAATAAAAGGGGGAGTTAGTGGGATATGGGGGTTACAGGATCATTTAATGAGATGATGGGGGAATCAATAGGCTGATTATTAGGGTCAAGGAGATAGTGGGGTAGTTATTAGGTAGTGAATAGGAGAGAATGTGGGGATTTGGCTGTTGATGATTATTTGGGTTAATGTGTTTAGGATAGACTAGGATTTGGGTTAGAATCCAATAAGAGATGGGCTTGGATCGGGCTTCAAATTAAATAATTAAATAATACAATATTGGTCAAAATCAATGGGCTTTAATAATAATAATAATAGTAATGACATTAGGCTTTACAAAAATAATAATAATAAGAATCATGATAATAAAATATTAATAATAATAAGAGTAACAACATCAATAATAAGAACAACAATAATAATAATATTAATAACAATAACAACAAATGTTGATAAAATAATAAAAATGAAAATACTAAAAATAATAATAATGATAGTAGTAATAATAGTACTACCGATAATAGTAATAATAGTAATAATAATTGTTGTCGCAGAAATCGGTGTGGGGGCAAACAGATAGATTTGTGGATTCGAGGAAATTTGAATAGTCAAATCTGAACTCCTTCACCGGAGTTTGACCGAGATTCTCCTGCCGTTGATCTGCAAAAAGTACGAAACACCGGGGTTGATTCCGGCGACGCACCCTCCGACGCCCTTGTCAGTAATCAGAAAGATTATAAAAGAGCTTTGATTGGCAAAAGATTGATTACCTGGTAACAGCGGGGGATGGGGGGTATTTATAGCCGCCTTAGGCACCAGTTTCGGGATAAGATCATATCCCTACTTCCCAGTGAATGGATAGAAGTGATTAGGACTGTTGATCAAGGACGATCATAATTCATAAACCCTAATTCTATCAAGCTAGACTGTGTTTCTTGCGGGTTGGAACCCGCACCCAGTAAGACGGATCCGTTTATGGGTTATTGGGCTTTTGGAAAAAGGCACAGTTCCCATTTCAGACCTATTTGAAGGTGAAATTACCATTTTACCCCCGAGCTTTAAGATTCGTGCCTGATTTGGACGGTTCTGTTTTAACCCTATTTTTTAGCCATATCACGAGCCCCTCACGGTCGAAGACTGAGTTTGATCAACCTTTGAGGAGTAGTTTTGCTGTTTTAATGGCTTGCGGAGTTGTATCGGAGTCCAAATGAGGGGTTTCGAATCTTCATACGAGATATCATGGTGATTTTCGGAGTTGGTTGCGTGCTCAGGATAGTTCTTGAGCTCTTCTGGATTTTAGGTGAATCTCCTTAAATTTTTATTTATTTTTTGGATCATTTATTTAATTTTGCAAAGCGGTGATTTATTGTTCGGGGGCATTAATTAATTATTCTAAGCAATAATTATTTACCCAGGGGTTCAAAAATATTTCTCCGAATTTATAAATATTTTTTAGAATTTTTAATTAATTTTTCTGAATTTTTAATCATTTTTTGCAATTTATAAATAAACAATTCCAATTTAATAAATAAAAATTAATTTTTAATACCATTTATGACGTGGCGCAATCTGCGCCATTCATCAGCTAACAGCGCGAATATCTGAGCGATCGGACAGTCTGAGTGGCTCGGCAGCACTTTTCTTCGCATGTGAAGGTCGGTGCCCCGGTAGCTCGGTCATAGCGCCTCGGTAGCTCGGTGCTTCATGAGCTGCCGAGCTACGTGGCTAAATCTGGAGCGTCCATCACGGTGCGAATCACAATGTAGGAGGCTCAGATCACGAGAAAACGTGATTTTATTGTTTTGTGGGCGTGGCGTGATCTGAGCCGCTCATCATCTTTTGGCACGAATCTTAGAACAATTTGACGGTTCGAGTAGCTCGGCAATGTTTTTCTCCAAATGTGGAGGTCGGGTCTCGGTAGCTCGGTAGAGTGCCTCGGTGGCTCGGCGCTTTGTGAGTTTCCGAGCTATGTTGCGACATCTGGAGCGTCCATCAGGGTGCGAATCACGATGTAGGAGGCTCAGATCACGAGAAAATGCGATTTCGTCGTTTTGTGGGCGTGTCTAAATTTGAGCCCATCATCAACTTTCGGCGTGAATCTTGGGACAATCAGATGGCCCAAGGAGTTCGGCGTCGTTTTTCTCCAAATGTGGAGGTTGGTGCCCCGGTAGCTCGGTAGAGTGCCTCGGTAGCTCGGCGCCTTACGAGTCGTTGAGCTACGTGGCGACATCTGGAACGTCCATCAGGGCGCGAATGACGATGTAGGAGGCTCAGATCACGAGAAAACATAATTTTGTCGTTTTGTGGGCGTGCCTAAATCTGAGCCCCTCATCAACTTTGGGCGCGAATCTTGGGACAATAAGACGGCCCAAGGAGTTCAGCATCATTTTTCTCCAAATGTGGAGGTCGGTGCCCCAGTAGCTCGGCAGAGTGCCTCAGTGGCTCGGCACTTCGTGAGTTGCCGAGCTATGTGGCGACATCTGGAGCATTCATCAGGGAGCGAATCACGATGTAGGAGGCTCAGATCACGAGAAAACGTGATTTTGTCATTTTGTGGGCGTGTCTAAATCTGAGCCCCTCATCAACTTTGGGCGCGAATCTTGGGACAATCAGACGGCCCAACGAGTTCGGCATCGTTTTTCTCCAAATATGGAGGTCGATGCCCCGGTAGCTCTGCAGAGTGCCTCGGTAGGTCGGTGCCTTACGAGTCGTTGAGCTACGTGGCGACTTCTGAAACGTCCATCAGGGTGCGAATCACGATGTAGGAGGCTCAGATCACGAGAAAACGTGATTTTGTCGTTTTGTGGCCGTGTCTAAATCTGAGCCCCTCATCAACTTTGTGCGCGAATCTTGGGATAATCAGACGGCCCAAGGAGTTCGGCATCATTTTTCTCCAAATGTAGAGGTCGGTGCCCCGCTAGCTCGGCAGAGTGCCTCGGTGGCTCGACGCTTTACGAGTCGTTGAGCTACGTGGCGACATCTGTAACGTCCATCAGGGTGCGAATCACGTGTAGGAGGCTCAGATCACGAGAGAACGTGATTTTGTCATTTTGTGGGCACGTCTAAATCTGAGCCCCTCATCAACTTTGGGCACGAATCTTGGGACAATCAGACGGCCCAAGGAGTTCGGCATCATTTTTTCTCCAAATGTGGAGGTCAGTGCCCCGGTAGCTCGGCAGAGTGCCTCGGTGGCTCGGTGCTTCGTGAGTCGCCGAGTTACGTGGCTATGTTGGGATTGTTCCGCCCTTCTATATTCTGTCGTTTAGCCTCCCTTAACGGGCTTGAGTGGGGCCCAACACGTTAGAAGCCTAAGAGTTTCTTCTTTTCACTATAAGTCTTCACCCCCTACCCTTTCTCTAATTCTGTCACTTTTCACTCTCAGAATTCACTCTAGCTCTCGAGTTTCTCTGCTAGCGGAGATCTTTGCTCAAGGGTGGTTGCGTTAGCTATCGCGGCAGGCAAGGCAATTTCCGGCTAGGTTATTCCGACCAAGTGCGTCACATCAAGGTTAGTATATATATTTCCAATCCCATATATACTCTACGAGATGTCTAGAGCATCCTCAGATAGCGAGGCTTCTTCCTCGGGGGGTCGGAGCAAAGAGCGGTTGGTTCACGAGGAAGGGGGAGAAGTGCTGAGCAGACAGAGGGGGGAAGGAGATAGTAGGGTCGTCCACGGCTGAGCCAGTCTCTTCGCTCGTCAAGGAGAAGGGGAAGGAGGTGGCTCGGTCAGCGATCATCGAAACGGTGGTGGAGCCCGTGAGACGAGGAGGAGAGATGGGTCGGCTTCCGTCTGTGATATCCAGCTACGGGGGGATCAGGCAGTACACCGGCGAGTTGCTGACCAAGGCCATCTACGGACGCTCGGAAACGTACGAAGAGAATGAACCGAGGGAGGTTACCGAGGTTGATGATATCCCTTCGGTTCTGACGGAGAGGGACTTGCTTCAGATTTGGAAGAGTTTTGTCATTCCTCCAGAGTATACGTTGATCCTCCCCAGTCCCGAGGTGTGAGCGTGCACGTCATTCACGCCCGACACTTGCGTCTTCGCCTATGACGTGCTGAATGCCGGACTACGCCTTCCCCTTCATCCCTTCGTGACCGAGGTGCTTCGGTGATATGGACTGAGCCCGATCCAGTTCCTGCCGAACATGTGACGACATGTGCTCGGGTTTCTGCTCCAATGCAGAACAACGAAGGTGGAGCCTCAGCTTGTCGTCCTCAGGAGCTTGTACCGGATCAATCGGATGAGCAAGACCGAACACCGGTACTATCTGTCTCCTCGGAAAGGCATCAAGTTGATAGAGAAGCCCGACTCTATCAAGTCGCGGAACGGTAAGTTCTTCTTGATCCGAGGCCCTTCGGTGTGGGACTTTCCGACCCGGTGGAAGAAGGACGTGCCGAAGTATGCGAAGACCGAGCCAGTGTTGACTCTAGCAGAAGCAGAGGTTGCAGCAAAACTGGTCAGCTTCCCAATGTTAAGCTGGAGAGACATGACCAAAGAGGTGCTCCACGGGTCGGGCCTTAATCCGATCGACCCGAGTATGCTCCGGACATATCTATTTCCTTGTTTACTTTCTGTTTTGCATTATATTTTCTTAACTTTATTTTCTTTATTCGACACAGGCTCCGAGCATGGACTTCAGGGCAATCATGGTCAAACGAAACAAGGTCTCCGAAGCTAGGAAGAGGAAGAGGAAGAGTGCGGGGCCTTTGTCTGGCCGACCTACCAAGGTTCCTTCGGCCGCGGTCGTGGATCTGGCCTCTCCTCAGCGGTCAGTTTGTCTTCCTCAGCCGACCCCATCAAATCCTTCGAGCAAAGGCTTCTCCGTCTCGGTGGCTTTGGCGCTCGAGGCCCTGCCCTTTACAGAGCAGGGCGAGGCCATTCTGACCAAGGGCCACAAGAAACTGTTCGTCCCCGATTGGCTGGTGATGACCCACGATGGTTTCTTGGGGGACTCGGCGATGGGTATGCAAGCTCTTTGCCATCTCCCGACCCCAAAAGACCGAGCCGTACTGAAGGCGGGGACGACAGGCGACGATGTGCTCGAAATAGCTCGGGCGATCATGTCGGTAAGTTTTCTTAGATGATTTCGATAACCTTTGAAAATTCTTTAAGTTTTTAGCTCGGCTTTCATTGCGCTTTGACTACTTCTTCTTACAGGCCACGTGCCATTTTAGCCACCTTCTCGAGCAGTACGCTGAGCAGGAGAGGGAGTTGAAGGCCACTTGCGACAAAGACCAAGCGGAGAGGCGAGGGTCGTGAAGCAGTTCGAGGCGGAGCAGCGCCGCTCGGATGCTTTGGCGGCACAGGTCGCCGACTTGGAGGCAGCCTTGGCACAGGCGAAAGCGAAGGTCGCTTCGGAGGTGGCCAAGGTAGCCGAGGAGAGGGCCGAGGCAAAGAGGGCCTTGGAGCAGTGATGCGGCAGAAAGACGAGGCCGTAGAGGTGGCAAGGGTAGAGATAGAGGCCGAAGCCAAGAAGCACATGATGGCCAACATGGAGCAGTCCTACGCCACAGCGCTCGAGCATGTCGAGGCTCGAGTCTCCGGCTTCGACAGGTCTGGATACGGACTGTAGGGTCCGGTCGGCGAGGAAGATCCCGAAGCCTAGCAAGAGGCCAAAGGCGAGGACGGGGAAGAGCAACTAGGTGACGATGCCCCAGCTGATCCAGAGGCAGTGGTAGTGGGGGGCAGGGGGTGACGAGGCTGTGGCCGACCCCCGAGCCGGAGTGACAGAGGAAGGGGAGCCGTCCACCGAGGTGCCTGTCGCCTGAGCTACCACCCAAGGTGGCCCCTTGATCTTAGTTGTTTTGTATTTTTTCTTCTCTCTTTCCATGTATTGCCTTGTAGCGGATTGGCCACCGCTTTTTGTTATGAATGAAATTTTGTTTTGAATGCTATTTTGTTTTGAAGATCTTGTTTTGAAATTTTGCTAAGTGTTGAAAACACATTGCTTTGAAATCTAACTAAGTGTTGAGAACAACTCTACTTTGGAATTTGACTATGTGTTTCTCGAGCTCAGTGCTGTTGTGTTTTCGTCAGATCGCCGAGTTGTGTCTAGCGGAGGCATCGCCAAACATGGTAGCGGCTGAGGTCTCTCGTCTCCGAGCTGACTTAGGAGCGACGAAGTTGGCCCTTTCTCGCAGTCGAGAGTGTTTTCTCAAGAGCGAGTTGGATCTAGATCATCTCAAGCAAACACTGGCGAAGTGTCTCTCCGAGTTGAAGCAATTAAAGAAACGAGCTCGAGAAGCCCCTCCCGGAGGGGAGGTGGAGTCGCTTCGGCAGGCGCTATTTGATGTCTCGGCGGAGAGAGATGATCTGTTAGTTGAGATTCACGACTTGACGATAGCTGAAGACGAGCTTTTGGTGGGGAGAGAAGAACTAACAGCGGCGATGGGAAAGTTGACGGATGGAGCAAGATGAGTTGTTAGCAACAATGAGCAAGGTGACTGCGGAGGCTAACGAGTTAAAGAGGGTTACAGTCGACAAGAGCATCGAGGTTACCCATCTCCGTCGAATTATTACCGATAGTCCTAGTGCTGCAGACTCCGCTCGGCTCCCTCGCTTTAAGATATCTGTGAAGGATGATTCTCTGAAGGATCGAATCATCGAACTCGAGGCGGAGGTTGCTCGCCTCAAACCCCAACCTCAACGGGTCAATGTCAGAAGCACGTCGTGCACTCGTGAAGAGAGCGAGAGAGGAATTTCCTTTTACGAGCTTGCAACTCGCTCGCGTGTTGCACGGTGGAGCCCCGGTCATGCACAAAGTGGGGTAGGCTGCTTCGTCGAGCGGAGCATCCGTTGGGGCCACCGTCAAAGGTAGTGCTGAAAATGCGTCTCAGTTTGCTGGTCTAGAGACGAGCTCCGAGGTTAGGCATCGCCGTCCCCGGGTGTCTTTAAACTGGAACATCCCTGCCCCGAGGAGGCATTGAGAGAGTTGTCTCTGCTTTTGTCAAGTCTTGTATCTCGTCATAAGTACGAGAAGTTTGTCTTGTAAATGGATTTGTCCCTCGATCTTTAATGTAATGATATTTGTTTTGTGAACTTGCGCGTGTTGTTGGCACTTGTTATTTGTTTGGAACCTACTTGGAGCGGGGTCGAACCATGTGTTGGGCCCCGGGCTTGTGGTTTTGAGAGTGTTAATGGTTGTGTGATTGGTTCCAAATGGCAATCCGCTTCTAACTTGCTTGAGAGCAATTTTGGGGAGCAGAGTTAGGCCAAGTTTTGGACTCCGCACACGTCGTTTGAGTAAGTTTCAACAATTGTGGGAGCAGTTCCAAATGGCAAACCGCTTCTAACTCACTTAAGAGCGAGACTACGAAGCGGAATCGAGCCAAGTTTTGGACTCCGAACTCGTTGTTTGAGTAAGTTTCAACGGTTGTGGGAGCAATTCCGAATGGCAAACCACTTCTAACTCGCTTAAGAGCGAGCCAAGTTTTGGACTCCGAACACGTCGTTTGAGTAAGTTTCAACGGTTGTGGGAGCAATTCCGAATGACGAACCACTTCTAAATCGCTTAAGAGCGAGCTTGCGAAGCGGAATCGAGCCAAGTTTTGGACTCCGAACACGTTGTTTTGAAAATGCAATTAGGGTTTTAAACAGAGAGATAAAACAATCACAGGAGAATTATTATGCGAAAGAAGTTCTTTATTATTAATTGCTAATCGGCCGCATCTAAATTGCAGGCCGTTATTACAATGGGAGAATAAAGAAGCAAGTTCAAATAAAAAGAAGATAGGAATGGCTCGATATTTGATGGTACTCAGAGAGGCGTTCAAACACGCTCTTGGTACTTCAGTAAATGGTCGGCGTTCCATGTTCTTGGTATCTCTCTTCCTTCGAGGTTTTCAAGACGATATGCTCCTAGCCGAACTACCTTGGAGACCTTGTATGGTCCTTCCCAATTCAGGGCTAGCTTGCTCTTTTGGCTGGGGAATAAAATGGCTAGATTTTTGAGGACTAAGTCCTCCTCCTTGAGATCTGTGGAATGGACCCTTTTGTTGGCCTGCTCGATTCTTCTTCGATAATTTTGCTGGCGAATCGAAGCTCTTTCGCGGAGCACATCGATGAGGTCCAGATTGGCTCGAAGCTCCTTAGCATTTTGCTCTTCATTATATGCAACAAGGCGAGGAGATGGCAAACCAACTTCTAGGGGGATTACGACCTCGAAACCGTAGGTGAGATTGAAGGGCAACTCTCCTGTGGGGGTTCTTTTTGTAGTGCGGTAGTTCCACAATATGTTAGGAATTTGTTCTGCCCATAAGCTTTTGGCCAACTTGTCTAGTCTCTTCTTGATGCCTGAGAGGATTTGCCTGTTGGCATTTTCTGCTTGAACATTGGATTGAGGGTGAGAGACAGAGGAGAACCGCTGCTAAATGCCAAGGTCTTCACATAAAGATCGAAATGGTGCCCCTGTAAACTGTGTTCCGTTATCTGTTACTAAGACTCGAGGTATGCCGAACCGGTAGATCACATTTTTCCAGAAGAACTGCTGCACTTTGTTCTCAGTAACAGTAGCCAGTGGTTCGGCCTCGATCCACTTGGAGAAATAGTCGATTGCCACGACTAGGAACTTGAGCTGGCCTGGAGCTGGTAGGAGTGGACCTAGCAAGTCCACCCCCCACATTACGAAGGGAATTGGGCTCGAGAGAGATGTGAGTTGTGCTTGGGGTAGGCGGCGGATGTTGGAGAATCGCTGACAGGAGCTGCATTTCCAGACATGTTGTTCTGCATCTTGAAGGAGGGTAGGCCAGAAGTACCCAAAGTTCAAAACTTTCCTGGTGAGGGACCTTGAATCCTGAATGGGCTCTGCCTATACCTTCGTGGAGTTCTTTCAAGGCATATAAGGCTTCTTCTGGAGAGAGACATCTCAAGTAGGGTCTGCCATCTATTTGGGTATAAGAGCGTTTGTACAAGACTCCCTCGACGAGGGTGTACCGCTCCGCTCTCGTTCAAATTTGGCGAGCTTCTTTAGGATCTTGGGGGAGGATCCCGTCTCTGAGGAACTCAATCAAAGGCTTCATCCAGTTATTCCTGAGTTGGACAGGTAGCGATTCCAATGAGTTGGGGACTTCTTCTTCGATGCTGGGCCTTAGGAGAACTTCGATCAGGACGGTCTGCTTGAGACCCTGGAGGGAGGAAGAGGCTAGTTTTGAGAGGGCATCTGCTTGGGCATTCTCTTCTTAGGGATCCGGTGGAGTTGTGCCTCTTCGAACGAAGCCATGAGACTTTGGACCTTGTCTAGGTACTTGGCCATTCGGTCGTCTCGCACTTCGTATTCTCCTAAGACCTGATTCACCACGAGCTGCGAGTCACTAAATATTCGGACACGTTGTGCTCCTGCCTTTCGAGCCATGTCCAAGCCTGCTATCAGGGCTTCATACTCAGCTTCGTTGTTGGAAGCTTTGAAATTGATGCGAAGGGAATATTGGAGAACGAAATCATCTGGGTCTGCCAGGATAACTCCGGCCCCGCTCCCTTCAGCGCAAGAAGACCCATCTACATACACCGTCCAGATGGGTGGCCCATCTGCTGCTTGACTTACCTCCGGGATTGTGCTTTCCACTATAAACTCGGCTAGGGCTTGAGCTTTGATAGCAGTCCGAGGCTGATAGGATATGTCGTGTTGACTCAGCTCGATTGACCACTTCATCAGTCGTCTGAAGGTCTCGGGCTTATGTAGAACCTGCTTGAGCGGCTGGTCGGTAAGGACGACTACCGAATGTGATTGAAAAATAGGGGCGGAGCTTCCTGGCTGCCATAACCAAGGCGTAGGCTATCTTTTCCAATCTCGGATAGCGGAGCTCGGCATCTCTAAGGACCTTGCTCACATAATAGATAGGCTTCTGAGCCTTGTCTTCTTCCCTCACTAAGACAGCATTGAGGGTTTGCTCGGAGGCAGCGAGGTAGAGGTAAAAGGTTTCCTCGGGTGTCTGCTTGCTGAGGAGTAGGGGGGTTAACCAGGTAGGCTTTGAGTTGGTTGAACGACTCTTACTGCTGCTGGCCCCACTCAAAGCCCTTAGCCCTCCTGAGGGCTTTGAAGAAAGGAAGACACTTTTCCCCGGACTTATAGAGGAAGCGCCCTATAGTCGCGAGGCACCCTGATGTGTTTAATTTTTATATAAATATTTGTATTCTTTTACCCATTAAAATTGCTTGTTTTCATTTATATTATTTATAATTCTTCTGATTTCCATAATATTTCAAATAATTAATTGTTTTTGAAGAAATAAGATTTTTGATGCAAAAAGTGAATATTTTTGGAAAAAAATCAACAAACAAAGCAAAATTATTGGTTTATAAATTTTTATTGTTTTGATGAAATTTTACGATTCGGCCATGTGAAAAGTAAAATAGAAATATTATTATTAATTAAGGGGTTAGAATAAAATTTTGTAATTTAAAAATTAATTTAAAATAATAATAATAATAAAAAAAAGAAAAATAGAATGCACGGTTTTGGATTGGGAGTCTAAAGATTAATACTAATCATAATTATTTAAGATAATTATTTAAGATAATTATTTATCCTAATTACATTTAAACTAACCTACCTAATAAACTAAACCTAACTATTCCTACTCCTATATCTATGTGTGCAGGTTGTTCAAACAGAGAGAAAGGAGGGGCGTGAGAAGAATTAGGTGGGTGGTAGAACACGGAAGAACATTAGAGCCAAATCTTACCAATTAGAGCATCCACAGTCGTTGAAGCCAAAATTTGGGTAAATGGCAATTGAGAAATAGGAAAAAAAGAATGTTGCTGCAGTCGTCGAATGCTAAAATATAGCCGGACGGGAGATAATTATCCGTCCATTAAGAATGACGGAGTATAATCGTCCGTTCCAAAATTTTGGCTTTTTAATTTTAATTTTTTTTTTAATGCACTAGAAGACAAAAAAGAAAAAAAAACAAAAAAAAAAAAACAAAAAAAATGGATTAGAGCATGGGACGGATCATAAAGTGCCGTCATTTTCATATGACGTGGCACTTTTTTAAATTTTTTTTTAATTTTTTAATGCACTAAAAGACAAAAAGAAAAAAAAAAAACAAAAAATTGAGAAAATATGCCTGGGACGGAAGATTATATTCCGTCAATTGAAATTGACGGTGTATAATCCCCCGTCGACCAATTGCGTCGTTTTTTGAATTTTTTTTTTTTTAAAATTTGGTTCGGACGGGATATGATCTGCCGTCAATCTCCTTGGACGGTGTATAATATGCCGTTGGTTGACTTTTTTTTTTCTTTTTTTTTTTTCAAAAGCTTCTTAATCATTGGGTTCAGTATTTTTGTACGGGACGGAAGATTATCTTCCGTTAATTAGATCGGACGGCATATTATCTTCCGAAAGCTATATTTTCCATTTCGCCATATCGCCTGCTATATTTGGCAGCGCACTGTTCATCGTCAACCCAAATTTTGGGTATTTGGACGACGACTGCAGTGCGTTTTTTTCCAAATTTTCCAAATTTTGGGTATATAGCAAACGACTGTGGATGCTCTTAATCAAGAGAGAAAGGAGTAGCACAGAGCCCCAGGTAGACAGCGACGCGATCGGTCTGGACGAGACAGCCGAGTTGACCCGGCTTCAGATCTTGCTGACGTGGCTGCTGCAGTGTTCTTCGGCGCAGAATTCGAGGCTGCTGACCTGGCTGGCTCGGGCTTCAAGACAACAGAAAAGGAGAGACGATCTGACTTGTTTAGGCACAATTTTCAAGACTGTTCGGTTTGGAATTTTTATTACAAAACAGTCTATTTTTGTTTCTTCTTTTCTCTCCATAATTTAAATATGCAATCCTTGAACAAATTTGTTAGTTGCAATATTTTTATGAACTAAATTTATTGTTCTAGGGTTTAGATGTAGCCTAGTTTTGAGAACACAATTTCATATTTTTCTAAGGTTGTGTGTTTAATTTTTGTGCTTAATGCTTACAATTGTTTGGCCAATTTTTGTATGATTATTGGATCATGGAGAGACCGAGAGGTAATTTGTGATTTAGAACAATAAAAATTGAGCACCATTGATTGAGCGAAATTAGAGATAATTTACCGCGATTAATGTGACCGTTAAGTAATCCACAGAACTTAATGAGTCTTCGATTAATTAAATTTGCATAGAGATGTGTCAAACTGTTAGTTGGAGATATTTTTGGTGTTGTTCGAGAGAAAGCATCGAATAAGTTGGGGATTTCGGCCTACAACTTGGAAAAATAATATTTTTAGGAATTATAAATTGTGTTTGATTAACTAGGTGAAATAAAAAAAAACCCTAGAATTGATTTGCAATTAATAAATTACAAATTTTAGACTCCGCTCCCCTCTCCATTAATTTAGTTAGACTTTTAGGTTAATTTAATTGTTTTCTTTATTAAATTTCGATCTTCCAAATAGTAGCAAATCTAGTAATATCGGTACTCAATAAAATATCTAGTCTCTGTGGGTTCGACACTCTATTCACTACTATATTACTTGTTGCGATTTTGTACACTTGCAAATATTCACATCACACCCTGTAAGCTTTTGCACTTCTTTCACACTCGTAGGAGGAGCCATATTGAGTATGACTTTTATCTTCTTGGAATTGGCTTCAATCCCCCTTTGACTGACCATAAAGCCCAGAAATTTACCAAATGAGATCCCGAATGCACACTTATTCAGGTTTAGTCTCATGTTATGCTTCCTCAATACGTCGAAGGCTTCTTGGAGGTCAGTGACATGGTCGGACCCATGGATGCTTTTCACCAACATATCATCGACGTAAACCTCCATGTTCCGGCCGATCTATTTTTGGAAGACCTTATTGACGAGGCGTTGGTAGGTATCACCGGCATTTTGAGCCCAAAGGGCATTACCCTATAGCAGTAGAGGCCTTGATCTATTACGAAGGACGTCTTCGGGAGATTCGGGGGAAACATTCTGATTTGGTTATATCCGGTGATGGCATCCATGAAGCTCAAAAGCTCATGGCCCGAAGTGGCATTAATCAAGGTGTCGATGCTGAGGAGTGGGAAAGGATCCTTGGAGCATGCCTTGTTCAAATCTGTGAACTCGATGCAAATCCTCCAACTTCCATTGGCCTTCTTAACCATAACCACGTTAGAGAGACACTCGGGATAGTTGACCTCTTGTATGAACCGGGCTTTGAGGAGCTTCTCTACTTCTTCCTTTATGGCCTGTTGGTGCTCAGGGGCGAATTTACGCCTCTTCTGCTAGACCGGTTTGGACCTCAGAGCAACACATAGGTGGTGGACGAGGAGGTCTTTGGAAATCCCTAGCATGTCGGCAGTTGTCCATGCGAAAAGGCTCCAATTCTACTTTATGCACTGGACTATATCGGAACAGAGGGCAGAGGGAAGGGCTTTGCTGATGAAGAATTTACGGGTCGGATCTTGCTCCGAGAAGAGAACTTCCTCCAGCTCGTCTACCAATTCTGAAATAGGCCGGGTGTTCCCCTGGGGAATTTCAAGGGTCTCGAGGGAAAGGACAGGCCCTCTGGTCGAGGTCATATACCATTTGCGGGCCATCTCCTGACTTTCCCTTACTTCCCCTACGCTTGCCTTGGTGGGGAACTTCATCTTCAGATGATAAGCTGACGGGATGGCTTATAAAGCAGCTAGGCCAGGTCGACCTAGGATCATATTGTAAGCGGCGAGGACGTCGACTACCATGAAGTCCATTGGCTCCGTTCGGGTAGTAAGAGTTTTGCCAACGGTTACGTCGAGGGTTATAACACCTTCGATCGTCACTGGCACTCCCGTGAACCCATATAAAGTATGGCCGGCGGGCTTGAGCCTGTCTCACAATAATTTGAGCCCTCGAAAGGCCGTTAGGAAGAGGATGTTGACAGAACTGCCATTATCCACCAAAATCCTTTCTACTTTGAAGTTTACCATGTGGAGGTTAATTACCAGTGCATCACAATGGGCGGTTCGGACACCCTCTAGATCTTCATCCGAGAAAGTAACTGGGACTCCCAGACCCTTGGGCGGGGGTAGGCTGTGCACCGAATTGACTTCCCTGATGAAAGCCTTTCGAGATGAGTTGGAGGTTCCTCCCATTGGACCCCCGTGGATGAGGTGCAAGATGCGCTCTTCTTCAAATTCGGGAGTCTCCTCACGCCTCTCGGGGTGCTTGTTAGCCCCCTGGGAGTGGAGGAAGATCGATCCGGTCCTTTCTTACAAACTTGGAGAGCTGCCATTTCTGAATAAGGGCTTCGATCTCATTCTTTAGGGCCCGACAATCATTGGTGTCGTGGCCGTGGTCTCGATGGTAGCGGCACCACTTCTCCTTATCCCTCTTCTTCCTGGGAGTGTTCATCTTCGGGGTAGGAGGTAGGATCCCTTCTTTCTCTACCTTCATTAGAATGGTTGAAACATTGGCGTTGAGAGGGGTAAACTTTTCAAATCTGGGAGGTGGACGATGCTGACCCCTATTTTCCTTCTGGAGCTTTTTAGCTCCCTCGTCTTCAGCGGCCTTCCTCTTATTTGCAGAAGAGGATCCCTCGAATATGGGGCGATGTTCAGCTTCCTTCGCTCGGATGTACTTCTCTCTTCTGAGAAGAAGGTCGGAGAAGTCTCGCAGGGGCTTTTTGGCTAGGGAGGACCGAAGGTTCGAGTTGAGGACATTGGACTGGAAGGCGGCTGCAGCGACCCATTGGTCGAGGGAGGCGATGGACCTGGCTTCCGTGGTAAATGACATAATCTCTCAGTTTCTTGGCCTTCTTCTGATTGAGGAAGAGTAGTGAAATACTCATCTTTTCGGAGCGGCAGCTGCTCACGAAGTGGGTTATGAAGAGGGTCTCGAACTGTTCAAAAGAGAAGATGGAGGATGGAGCGAGGCGGGAGTACCATTCCCGAGCTGGGCCTTTGAGAGTGGCTGGGAAAGTCTTGCATAGGAGGGCATCGGAGGCTTGGTGGATCATCATGAGAGCTTTGAAACTCTCGATGTGATCCATGGGATCTAACTCCCCCGTATATGTATCGAACTGTGGGGGCTTAAAGTTTGCTGGAACGGGTGCCTCCATGATGGTTCGAGAAAACAGAGGTCTGCTATGCCGGAGGGTCCTTCCTCTCAGTTCCTCGTCCCTATCGAGTTGGCCGAGGCGCCTCTCCATCTCGTGGAGACGGTGGTAGATAGCATCATCCCTTCAACGGTATCCTGGTGAGCCTCTGGACTCGTCTTCGTACGAAGGGGAGTGTGGGCTACGGCGACAGTAACTTGGAGACGGGCGAGGACTAGGAATGTGATGGCGGTGGCTCGGAGCTTGAGGAGGACTTAGGGACCGATGGTGAGGGCTTTGAACCGGCTGAGGAGTGGGAATCCTCTGACCATTATTGTTGTTGTTTGGTGGGTTGTTAAGGGCCTGCAAGATTGTTGTCTGGAACTCTTGGAACTCTGCTCGGGTGATAGGTCCGTTCTGATCCCTCTGGGGCTGTCGACCAGCGGGAGAATGATGCCTTCTTCGACGGTACTCCGGGGACTCCATCCGCCTCCTATGAAGAGGGGACCTCCTGTGGTCGCGGCGACGAGGAGATCACGCATTTGGACGTTCTGAGCAGGAGGCTCCCTCTCGGGCCTGCCTGCCTTTCATCCAAACGGTGGCGAAGGTCCTCCTCTTTCTGCCGGTTGATGATGATGTTGCGGAGGTCTTCTGAAAGCCGAGGGTTATAGGATGCCATGGAGTCGGTGGAAGGGTTATGTACATAGATATGGTCGCGGTGAAAGGTTGCTTCTGAGGGTGAGGACGAGAGGTCCCTATACCAGCGTTCTGGGGCCCGAGTGGAGCCTGCTGGTGTTGAAGATTTTGGAGAGGAGGCTGCCCCTACTGCAGCGGCGGATCGGGTTGAGGAGGGAGCTGTTCCTATTGCTGGATGGGTTGGAGGGGAGCCCCTGGTTGTTGTTAAGGGGGAGTGGGTCAACGGTTGGACCCTCTAGATATCAGTTTCCTTGGTGGCATGGCTGGAGGCGGTATCGACCTGTGGAAGAGGTTGGATTGCTATTCGTGGTTCCCACAGACGGTGCCAATCTGTTGCCGCTGAAATGGGTGTAGGGGCAAACAGATAGATTTGTGGATTCGAGAAAATTTGAATAGTCAAACCTGAACACCTTCACCGGAGTTTGACCGAGATTCTCCCGCCGTTGACCTGCAAAAAGTGCGAAACACCGGGGTTGATTCCGGCGACGCACCCTCCGATGCTCTTGTCAGTAGTCAGAAAGATTATGAAAGAGCTTTGATTGGCAAAAAATTGATTACCTGGTAACAGTGGGGGATGGGGGGTATTTATAGCCGCCTTAGGAACCAGTTTCGGGATAAGATCAAATCCCTACTTCCCAGTGAATGGATAGAAGTGATTAGGATCGTTGATTGAGGACGATTATAAACCCTAATTCTATCCAGCTGGACTGGGTTTCTTGCGGGTTGGAACCCGCACCCAGTAAGACGGATCCATTTATGGGTTATTGAGCTTTTGGAAAAAGGCACAGTTCCCATTTCAGACTCGTTTAAAGGTGAAATTACCATTTTACCCCCAAGCTTTAAGATTCGTGCCTGATTTGGATGGTTCCAATTTAACCCTATTTTTTAGCCATATCAATAATAATAATAATAATAATAATAATAATAATAATAATGATAATGATGATGACAATAATAATAATAATGATATGCATCAAAATAGAATTTGAGATTAACAAGTTCATTAAAATCCAAATATGAATAATATAAAATATAAATAGTTGATCAATTAAAACAGAAAATATATTGTTATTCAAAGTGAATATAATTGTCGATTATAAAATACTTAGGAAAAGATCCAAAACGAATTTAGTGCAAAATAGATTTATAACTAATCAAAATACGGAAAATATTCAGGAAATACGTATTTACGGGAACGGGGGTTACACCTATTCAGATCAGTTTGCTCCCTCTATTCCCCAAACCAGATAGCTCAAATTTCTCTCTCACTCCCCTAGGGTTTTTAAGCCGCTAACTCCAAATCCCTAAAACCATTTTTTTAAACCTTTGCTTCTATTTCATTGGCGAAGCCTCCATCGTCCTCTCAAGCACGAATCTTAAAGCATATCCAAATCTAAATCCAGGGTCGAACCCCAATCAAGTGGTCTTCGCCGATATCTGATCCGCTGTTGGTTACGTATCGGCAACTCCCCTCCACCAAATCGAGCACGATTATCAAGCAAATCCGTATCGGTGACTCCCCTCCACCGAATCGAGAGCCTCTACATGTTATGTGACGACTCTGATTTCATCTCATTACCGAATACTCATTCTAATTTTTAAATTTGTGTGTGCAGGGGATTACTCAGTTTTTTACTGACTCGAATTTTGTGTGTATGAGATCTAAGTTCAGAGAGGTATGATTGTTTTATTTTTGGGTTTAAGAAATTTTAATTTGGTGATTTATTTGATGAGTTTTTTTATTGGTTTTGATTTAAGGTGTACGCAAGTGAGAGATGGATTATTTGGTGGCCTCAATTTGGGCTTCCAAACCATAGCAGGATAGGTAAGCTGATCAACAACCTAAAATAATTTGGCAAATATGCAACAATAATTTCTTTACTACAAGAGAATATACTATCTTGAAGTGTTCCCTTCACTGGTTATTAGAAATCATGGATAATATAACATATAAGAACTTTTAGTGTATGTTTGGATATATAGTTTGGGATGACTGGAGTTTACCAGTGAACGGTGCAAACTCTCCACTCGAGAAAGACAGCTAAAGTAAATTTGTTATTGATCTATTTTTTTTAAGAAGGTGCAATGGGGAGACAAAGTGGAGATAAAAGAAATGATTAGCTTGGATTAAAGTTGTGAGAACTTCATGTATTACATTTTGTAACACCCCAAATTTTTTATTTAACTATTCCTTATTTAAATGACTTCTAACATACTCTATTACTTTTCTACACCAAGTCTTACTTTAAAAAAATACTCACAGACTTTTATTAAAAATTTCAGCAGAGTTTTCCCTAAAATATTAGCCCTTTTACAGATGTTCCTTACGGAAATCTGCAAACAATTACAGAAATCAAGGTACCTGTAATATATATCAATCCTCCCAGGTCAAGTCATTCAACATCACACAGGCAATAATATAAACGGGTCTGGGGACATAATAGTTCACAACAAGCAAGATATTAATTAAAAACCAAAATTTCTTTTGAAAACATATATGATTTTTAGAAAAACTTTAGAAAAAAAACCTTTTTAAAAATCAACCACAGAACCCAATACTCCACAACGAGGTGGGTACGGGCTTTCATACTTCATCACAGCACTATATACCTCCTTTCACCTTATAGTTATACACATAATCTACCATAATACAAAATAATGCATCAACTACCCCCATTTCTCCAGATAATAAATACATATATATATAATCCATTTTATTACAAGCAAAAATATAACTACCAAACTACAACACTAGCCCACCTTGCAGCTATCAAACCTGCAGGAGAGTTACGGTTGTCCACCCTCAGGGAGGGACTCCCTTAACCCCCAGAAAATAGCAGGGGTTAGCAATGTCTACTGAGTATAATTTACTAGTTTAGCACATAAATTAAACTATATAAAGAAATAGAATGAATTTACGAATATCAAGATAATAAAATTCAACCTAAAATCTGAACATAAAAACAACATAAATGTGACTTTATATCAAAGTACTCTTCTAAATTTCCACCCATCTACATATCCATAACCACTCTCACTACCTTGAAGTTGTGCCTCGGCAGGTAGTTCCCACCATTTCCATGAAAATTGCGGGCGGGTAGTTCCTCGGCACAATTCCAAGGCATATCAACTTATATCAACTCATATCACACTTATCTTTAGTTTTAGAACCCATATTCCTCACTTAACACACAACACTTTATGCATCATACTAACATCACATATAATTTTACTTTACGTTCATATAATATTATATCATACATACAACTTTCTTTACTCTTCATATACTTTTTCATACCACAATTTGTTCGAGTTATTCACATTAATTTTACACACATAATTCCTTCATGGTTAATCTCATATATGCCACATCATATCAATTCATGTAGATAATTCCTTCACTTTATGGTCAAAGACATAACACTATATTAATTCACATATGTAATTCTTTCTTTTCATATTTAATCACATACACAATGTTCCTCTTTTCATGAATATCTTCACATCACCATTTTTTTATTTTCATTTCTAATTATATATTGAAATTACCTCATTTTTCATACTTATTTAACCACATACTTCAATTACCATTTATTTTCATTGCATAACATCACACTCATTCAATCTTATAACATCTGCATATATATACTCATCACATAACTTCACATTTATTCAATCATATATTATCACATTAATTTTCATCGCATTTTATCACATGTATTTATTCTACTGTATATCATCATATTCATTCATTTTCATCGCATCTTATTCACATGCATTCAATCTCGTAGTATCACATTCATTCATATCTTGTAATGTATATCATAATATCTCGTAATATGTTAACTTTCATTCTCATTATATATATTACAATTTATCTTCTTTTCACTCTGATTTCATCATACAAATTATTTTAATGCTCATTCTTAGTTTATCATTTACTTTTCTTTACAATTCATTTTCATCACATCATACAATTTTTGGTTGCTTCTTATTCTTATCAATAATGTATCTAACTTTCATTCTCATTTACATCTCATATTTCAAAAAACTTCACTTTCATTCTTATCAGATAATACTTCGCACCCCAATCATAGTTTGGGTAATATAACACCGCACCCCAAAGCCGATAGCCTGGGTAATGATCACCATACCTCAGACACGCTGAGTAATAATCACCGTACCCTAAGTAAAACTTAGGTAATATCACATCACATTCCAAACCGATAGCTCGGTTATTACTTTACTTTATTTTCATTTTCACCTTAAAATTTACTTTACTATTCATTTCCATTTCACAATACAACTATAGCATCAACAACCCATCGATTCACCCCTGGGAGTTATGCCAATGTAGGTAGTTCCCACTATTTCTATGAAAATAACGGGTGAGTAGTTCCTCGACACAATTTCAAGGTGCATCAACTCATATCATACCATATTTTACTTTAATAACCATTCTCATCACCTAATACGACTTATATTATTCTTCGCATAATATATTTTACTTCATGTTTCACACTCCTATTACATATTACTTTACTTTTTATTTGTATAGTACATACACATTTTCTTTTACTTCTTCATTCCCCTAATACAATTTCTTCATTTTCTTCATATTAATTCACACACATACTTCCTTTACTTTTTCTTTCTCATTTCGTATCATACACTTTCTATACTTTCTTAATCTCATCTTTAAATATAGTTTATTTTACTCTTTATTCTCAACTCATAATACACTTACTTTAATTTCTCATTCTCATCACATCATATGCTTTCTCTACTTTCTCATTCTCATTTCACATCAATTACTATCTTCAATTTCTCATTCACATTTCACATCAATTACTTTCTTTTCTTTCTCATTCACAGCTCACATCATATTCACTTTATTAATTTATCGACCAGGGAGCCACACTATTCCAATATACTAAAAGTCGATAGCCCAGTAAACACGCGGACCTCTGCCCACCAAGGATCTTACGCGTCGCTACGTCTTCCTCACAACCTATGCCAGTGAGGGAAACAACGCTGCCCATCAAGAGTCTTACGCATCCATCAAGACTAGAGCCGCTAGATCCGTCAAACACAAATCGCTGCCCACCAAGGGTCTTACGCATCGCTGCCCACCAAGGGTCTTACGCATTCAACAAGACTATAGACGATAGCTCCGTCAAACACAAATTGCTGCCTACCAAGGGTCTTACGCATCCAACAAGATTAGAGCTGATAGTCCCGTCAAACATAAATTGCTACCCACCAAGGGTCTTACACATCCAACCCGGCCTCAAGCCGATAACTTGGGCGATAAAAACACGCACCCCAAACATAGTTTGGGTAATAACCACGCACCCTAAGCCGGTCCTGGGGTATTAGGAGGTCTAGCCCAAACCCCCAGAATTTCTGTAGGTACTGGTAACAAAATTTAACTGTTATTATCATTTTCGTTTTATCTTTTCATCTCATTTTTTCACCACATATCATCTCATTTTTTATTTCAATATATTATCACGTCTTTGGCATTCACCATGCTATTTATCTTCTTATTATACCTTACATATGCATACACCATATTATTTAATTTATAAAATTGCTACATCATGTTATTACATATCATGAATGCACCCTATTATATATTTCATCACAATACCTTACATCATTTCACCATTTAATTTCCTTTATAATTTCCCCTGACAATAAAACTTCTCCTTGTATCATAAGTGTATACAACTCCATTAATTTTTATAATCATATACACGCCATCCATATCATACATATGAATGCACAACTCCATACATATACACGCCTTTGAGATCATGTATATAATACACAACTGTCACCAAAAGGGTATATAACTATATTTATATCACATATGTGTATATATATATATATCTCCCATGATATCTTCTTATATCCTCTTTATCAAATAAAATACAAAACTTGATAAATGTAACATTTTCAATATATTTATATATCTCCCGTAACACACACATATATACAAGTCTCAACACACTCGCGTACATACACCCAATAATTCACTCTGTATCATACTTATGAATTCCTTAACGCATCACAGAAACCAAATCATAATATAAAACTTTTCATAGCACATCATATACATAAAAAATAAGAAATCATACTCACATGGGAAACGCGAAGACCGACTGTATAAGCTCTCCGCTATTGCTCCCCGAACTCGCTTCTTTTCCTATTATCATATTTTAACACTAATTAGGGATAAAAATATTCAAATCATTCACAAAATTAAAATCATTCTAATCCCTCACAGGCATTTCCTGGCGTGCACATGACACATACACGCATTCTTATTGTTCCTAACTGGGTTTTATGCCCATAAAATCTTCCAAAATTTATTCTAATTATTTACCATAAGTTACAGGGATTTCTATTATCAGTTTGCATCAATTACAACTCCTTTTATCTTTTAATTACTAATTCAACACCCTAATTATTTTCTAATTTAATTTCTATCTCCTAAATACAAAATCTACCGCTTCTAACATAAAGAGAATTGCCTATTCTCCTACCTACACCATTTCACAGCTCAAATTTTGTAACTCATATAATCACATACAACTTAAATAAAATCTAACTCACTGTAAGGTTGATGATATCAAAAACTAACACCGTAGGGTTGAAGAGCACCCTCCAATTAGCCAAAACCCTAAAATAATTGAAAAATAATTGAAAATTGATGGGGTGAAGAAGCCCCACGGTTTGGTCGGGATTGATTTCGACCGAACGGAAATGGGAGGGGGTGTTGCGATCTAAACACAAACAAGGGGAAGGGGAAAAAGAAAGAAAAAGGAAAATTAACTATAGGCCCTTATGTGACCAAACATTAATTATAAGACCCTCTCAGTTCATTATTTATATGTTCTTATACTCCTTTTCATAATAAAATCCAATAAAACCCGCCCCACCAAACAAATAAATAAACTAAAGAATATATGTAATATCCCGGACGGATATTACATTGTATAAATTATTATTTTATTTTTATTTTATTATTAATTGTTTTAATTCCAGAATCGAAATATTTTGGTGGTTGTCACCCAGTTTTGTTCATAAACATTATCTGTACACATATACCGGTCAGTATATATCCGTATTATATCAAATTAATACCGTAATCTTCCGAACTAATAATAAAATTTATTTTATTATTATTTCCGAAATTAAATTATTTTATACGGATTATGCGAATATTTTCAGTATATACGTATATGCATATATATGTGTGTTGTAGCAAATTAGTACATTGTACAAATTATGTGGTGTGTATTTTTGGATAAAACACTTCTCTTTACCATGACAAATGGCTAACTTTGGGATTAGGAGGCTTAAGATAGGGTTTAGTGTGCATAAGAGAACTAGGAGATTTCTTCTAGAAACTTGCACCATGCTTCCACCTCACCATGGCACCATACCTCCACCTCATCCTCACCCTCCTTGGTAAAAACAAGCCCCAAATGAAGGAAGGGGTTTTGTGCACTTTGGTGAGTGCAATTTTGCACTCTCCACCTTCTCCTCCACCGATAAATACCCCCTCCCTTCACTCATGTCTCATTTTTACAAGACCAAAAAGAAAGAAAGGAAAAGAAAGAGAGAACAAAGACTAACTTGAGAGTTTTTCTTTGTAGGTTTTCTTAGGAGTTCCTAGGAGCTAAAGGGAAGGAGAAGGAGCTAATCTAGTTCTTCCATCAAAAAAAGAATTAAGGTGGGGGCGCTTCTCCATTTTTGCCTTGTTGTTGAGTTGTTGTTTCTTGATTTTTCCTTGGGTGTTGTTCTCTTGTATGAGTTGTTTTGTGTGTTGTTGTTTTTATGTTGTTGTGATTAAACAACTTGGATCAAGAATAGTGGTGTGGATAAAAGAAAATGAAAACAAGTGGTAGCACTAAATAAACATAAAGGTTGAACTTTGATGGTTGTAATTGTTGTTCTTGTTGTATTATATTGGACTAATGAACAAAGCATATGGTGATTGTGTATACACCCATTTTGGGGTTGTAGGACTTGACATTGGACTCATACACATATGCATATGGACTTGTGTACATACCCATTTTGGGTTGTAGAACATACAACTTGGACTTTTGGACAAAAGGCATATGAAGATTGTGAACTAGATTATTTGTGTAACCATTTCTGGGTTATGGAACTTGACTACTAAATAATGAGTCTTTTATTTGCTTCTTTCTCTCTACTTTGTTAATTAATAAAGCTTGCTAGTTCTTAGTTCATAAAAGGGCAAACTACTTGTTGTTGGAACTAAGAGAAAATAATGTTGTGTTAAGTAGGACTTGTAAATTGTTGTATGAATTTATGAGTTAAAATTGTTGAAGCTTGCTTTTGTTTTTGAAAAAAAAAGAGATAGTCTTGTAATAGCTAGTTAATAGATATCCATGCTTAAATATAGTAAGCATTCATGTTAAGTTGTAGTAGCATCTATGCTTAAGCATTAATGAGGATCCATGCTTAGTAGTAGGTATCCATGCTTAAAATATAGTAGATACTCATGCTTAAGTTAAAGTAATTATCCATGCTTAGTTGTAGCAATCTCCATGTTTAAAGTAAGCATCCATGCTTAGTTGTAGCAATTTCCCATAAGCATCCATATTTAGATTGTAGTAGGAAAATTATATACCAAGTTAGGTTGTTGTAAAATTGGTACTCATGCTTTCTACTATGCTTAACTTGTTGTTGGGATTAAAGTAAGCATCCACGCTTAGTTGTAGCAATTTTCCATAAGCATCCATGTTTAGATTGTAGTAGGAAAATTATATACCATGTTAGATTGTTGTAAAATCGGTACTCATGCTTTCTACTATGCTTAACTTGTTGTAGGAATTAAAGTAAGCATCCATGCTTAGTTGTAGCAATTTTCCATAAGCATCCATGTTTAGATGGTGTAGGAAAATTTTATACCATGTTGGGAGTGTTGTAGAAAAATTATATACCATGCTTAGATTTTGTAGGATTAATGCTTAGGAATGTTGTAGGTTGATGCTAAGTAGGTATCCATGCTTATATTGTTGTGGGATTAATGTTAATTAATCTACCATGCTTAGGAATGTGTAGGATAGATGTTTCAATTACCCACCATGCCTAAGATTGTTGTAGGAATACTTAAGTAGTATGTTATGCTTAAGATTTGTTGTAGGTTCCTACCATGCTTAAGAATTGTTGTAGAATAATATTTAAGTTATATACCATGCTAAATTGTTAGTACTCATGGGTAAGTTGTAGCATTAACCATGCTTAAGGTAGTAAGAGATATCCTTGCTTAAATCTAGTAGCTATTCATGCTTTAACTTATAGTAGATTTCTACGTAAGTTGTATCCATGCTTGTAGTTAAAATGGTTAGCAAAGAGATTAATCGTGTTGTAGTTATGGTAGTAACTATCACATTGTAGTTGTAGTATTAACTATCGCGTTGTAGTTATAGCGTTAGTAAGGAACTATCATGTTATCGTAAATTGTGCTAGTAGAGACTAGCATGATGTGGATTGTAACGTTAGTGGAGAACAAATCATGTTGTAGTTGCAATATTAAGTTGCGAGGTCGTTCTAGCAAATCCCCTAGAAGGAACTCATGTTGAGATTGCTTAGTCGTTCTAGATTCCAGAACCATGCATGCTTGAATGGTATATTGTAGCTTCAGAGATAAAAGTTGTTAGGTCGTTTGGGACTTCGCATTGGTAGAATGCCTATTTTAGGCTGTTAGTAGATCCTTCTGTTGCTTCTAATAACAGAAGATCAAGTTTGCTAGTAAGCATGTTTGGTTGCTTCTAGGTTGATTACTTGTATGGTTGTTTTTGTATGTGGTTGTGCTCGTACGTGGCTCGACTGGACCGTATGTAGCTGTGGATCTCATATGCGGCTTGATTGTATGTATGTTGTCATCTCATACGAAGCCCGCCTAGTTCGTAGGTGGGTGTTGGTTCATACGTAGCTTGTTGGCTCGTAGGTGTTCTGGTTACTCGTATATAGCTTGTTAGCTAGTATACAGTTTTGTTGTGCTCGTCTAGGACAATACTATTACCCTAGGGGCTATCGAACATCAAGACATATGTTTTCTTATTCCTAAGGGACTATGGACGAGTCACTCCGTGTGTACCGTCGGATCTTAACCGGTGTAGGTTGATCGCGGACCGGAGTATAGACAGAATCCAAGTTGAGGGCAGTGGCATGCATGTATGTTCATATTTCAGGGGTCTTAGATCGATAGGCCATGAATCAGATCCTTAGGGATTCTGGTAAGTCTAGGATGAGTAGCCTAGTAGAGTTGTCTTGCGAAGTCTAATTGAAGACCTAGCATGTTGTAATATTGTTATCCCTCGGATTGTTCAGGGTTAGTGACATCGTTAGGGTAGTGACTTATAAAGATCCTTTACTTAACCATTTTGCCAGAAAGAGAGGAGTTGGTAGTAGGGGCACCTTACAACCAACTCGTCCTTTGGGGCCGACCTTAGGTGGTGTTATTGGGTTGTACCTTCCCGTCAAAGGGATACGTACGGGGCCTTCTCACGAGTTGAGAGCACGGGTTGCATATCTCACACTGTTAATTCCTGAAGTGCCATGATAAGGCGGGAAGAGCTAGGGGATGGACCCCGGAACTCCGTTAGGTCCTATGTCGGGAAAGCGAACAGGCCATAGATTGCGGTCTATGAGTTAGGGGGCCACAGAAGATGCTTCGAGCTAACCTGTGTTGCGGTAATCCCGAGGGTTCGTCTGGTTTTTGAGTGAGGTCCGATTAGCCGGGTAGTAGTAGAAAACATAAACACCATGAGCAAACTGCATTAGTGGGACTTGACCACGTCTGCAACCTCATCAGTCACGTTGTATCTGTCGAGAACAGGTTGTGTACAATTAGAATTTCATAACGTGGGTTCAAATCCCTATAATGGAGAAACGGCTTGAGATGGGGTGCATGTAGTATGGGCTGCATGTTGCTTCGGAGACTTGCTGACAGTAGAATAAGAGCATCCTAGTTTTAGTTAATATTGTGTTAGATTCTAGTCATAGCACTCACGAACACTTAAACTACACCGACACATTGTCATGTTTCTGTATGTTGTTTGGGAGATTCGCTGCTATATTATCAGCCTTAAAGCGTCCCTGAATACTGACGTCCCCACTTCAATAGGTACTGGATCGCAGAAGTACAGGTGCGAGATTCAAGAAGACTCAAGGTAAGGAAAGCGAGGAGTCGATGTCATGTTTAGTTTTCGCTGTAATAATTATGTTGATTATCTATTTGTCGAAAAGTACCCAAGTGGGAATTACCAAGTGTTGTTCTTCATTCATTGTACTCTGATGTAATTGGTTGAAAGTTGTAATGCTTGGGCTTGTAAGGGTATTATTGTAACACTATTGTAATGTATTGCAGTTGTATAATATTCAGACTTGTAATACATTGGGTGTTGAATAAAAGTTTTAAATTCTCCTGTTTTTTGTGTATTGTGACTAATTGAATGAAAAGGTCCTGGCTCATGTCTCGAATTCTCCATATAGGAAGTTCGGGGCATTACAGAGTGGTATCAGAGCGGTATCAGAGCCGACTTCAATTTACAGTCCAACACAGTTGGAAAATTAAACTTGGATGCCTTTTAGGAGTCAGGTGTTAGCTAGTTTTAGGTGATTATAATTCATATTGTTGTTTCTTTCAACTTATGTCTTATAAATTTTCATGTTTATTGTCCTCTACCAGATGTCTCATGAACCAGGAGTGGTAGGAACAACCAGAGTGAGGGCGAGGGTAGTGGAGGAAATGGCACAACACTAGATATAGGGACGGAATTCACTCGTATGTACCGAGCACTTGGAGACCTAGCCGAGGCGAGCAGAAACAATGTGCAGCAATAGGAAGCACCCGGATGCAACCGGAGAGCAGCAGCTACCGACCCCGTTAAAATGGTCGAATCATTCCGAAGAATGAGGCCACCTATTTTTGAGGGAAAGGCAGACCCGACAGCAGCTAACGATTGGATTCGTCAAGTTGAAACCGTGTTCGAGGTGATGCTAACACCCAATGACAGCAAGGTCAGGCTGGCAAGCATTCTGCTGGAAAAGGACACCGGGGTCTGGTGGCAATTGGTGAAGAGGGGCATGGGTGAAGGACCCATTACCTGGGAAGACTTCTTGGAGGAGTTCAGGACGCACTACTTTCCATTGGATGTGCAGGAGGGCAAGGCTATGGAGTTCCTCAACCTGAAGCAGGGAAGCTTGACAGTTCGTAAGTACGAAACCATGTTTACGCAACTATCCCGATATGCCCCAGAAATGGTAGAAGATGAGGTCAAGAAGGCCAAGAGATTCGAGCAAGGGCTCAGACCCGCACTCAGAATGAGGATGGTACCTTTTTGCATTCGAAGGTTTGAGAAATTGGTCCTCCGTGCGGCAATAACAGAATTAGACATGAACCAAATCCAGCAAAATCAAAACAAGGTGGAGACGGGGAAAAAGAGGAAGAAGCATATTCTCACCAATGACCAAGACAAGCAGGACTCAACTCACAAGCCCAGAAAGCTTAACACCAGCAAGGGGACTAACCAAATGATGGTGTGTTACTTTTGTAAAGAACCAGGTCACTTCAAGAGTCAATGCCCAAAAAGAGCCCAGACAAGCACTTGCCACAATTGCGGAGAAGTCGGGCACAAGAAATTAAATTGTCCACAACTGCATGGGGACCCCAATAACCAGATACGGAAGGTGGTCGATAAAGGAAGGAAGCCTGTCTGTCGGGGATGAACTTCAGCATAACTAGAAGGAAGTATGTAATAGTGAGGGCTATCACGGTCCAGAAACAGTAAAATGTTTTGTTGGTTGCGTTTTTGCAAGTTTTGGATGATGAACTTGTAATATGTTCAGTATCAAAGTATGGTGACTTTTTATGATACATGGGAAATTTTGGCATCTCGTGTCTTGTATGCATTTTGAGAGGACATGAAGTTGGGATTTATGCCTTCTCCGTGGTTAAACTTTGTTCTTTTTCTAAGGAGGGAGTGGTCACCGACTCCCAAGTGCAGCGACCAGGAGTTGGGAGGCATGCGGGGATCTTGTATGAGTAGTAAGAGGTCGGCTCTAGAATGATCCATGGAGAGAGACATTCCTCAGTATTCCAGACGAGGGATGAAATAGGCCCCAGAATGATCTGTGGAGTAGGAATTGGTCTCCAGTATTCCAGGGACGAGAGCGACACTCATGGAGAAAGATTGTGTAATGTTGGCTCCAGATTGATCCAGGGAGTGAGATATTCCCAGTATTCCAGACGTGAGATGAAATATGTCCCAGAATGTTCTGTGGAGTGGGATTGGTCTCCAGTATTCCAGGGACGATAGCAACATTCACGAGCAGGCTAGTGGAACGTTGGCTTCAGAATGACCCATGGAGCGAGATATTCCCCAGTATTCTAGACGAGGGACAAAATAGGTCCCAGAATGATCTGTGGAGCGGGATTGGTCTCCAGTATTCAAGGGACGAAAGCAACATTCACAAGCAGGTTAGAGGGACATTAACTCCAGAATGATCCAAGGAGTGAGGTATCCCCAAGTATGCCAGATGCGGGATGAAATAGGCCCCAGAATGATCTGTGGAGTGGGATTGGTCTCCAGTATTCCGAGGACGAATGTAATGCCATGGGAAAACTATAGATAAGGGAGGCTCCAGAATAACTCGTAGAGTGAGATATTTCCCACTATTCCAGAACGCGGGATGAAATAGGCCCCAGGATGTTCTGTGGAGAGGGATTGATCTCCAATAGTCTAGGACGAGAGCAATATTCTCCAAGGTGATTCATCCCCAGTACGGTGATGTGAGATAAGTCAGACCCCTGAATAATCCACATGATGGGATTAATCTCCAGGATGGAAGAATGCATTGAGCACTTGTGGCGTGTGATCCCGTGTTAAGCACTCGAGAGTCAGTTATTTGAGATGATCATGGAAGGTATCTTCTGCCCATTAATGTTTGTTGCTTCCCTAGCGTAGTTCTGAGGACAGAACTATTCTAAGGAGGGAGTATTGTAATATCCCGGACGGATATTACATTGTATAAATTATTATTTTATTTTTATTTCATTATTAATTGTTTTAATTCCATAATCGAAATATTTTGGTGGTTGTCACCCAGTTTTGTTCATAAACAATCTCTATACACAAATACCAGTCAGTATATATCCGTATTGTATCAAATTGATACCGTGATCTTCTGAACTAATAATAAAATTTATTTTATTATCACTTCCGAAATTATATTATTTTATACGGATTATGCGAAGATTTTCAGTATACACGTATATGCATACATATGTGTGTTGTAGCAAATTAGTACATTGTACAAATTATGTGGTGTGTATTTTTGGATAAAACACTTCTCTTTACCATGACAAATGGCTAAGTTTGGGATTATGAGGCTTAAGATAGGGTTTAGTGTGCATAAGAGAACTAGGAGATTTCTTCTAGAAATTTGCACCATGCTTCCACCTCACCATGGCACCATACCTCCACCTCATCCTCACTCTCCTTAGTAAAAACCGGCCCCAAATGAAGGAAGGGGTTTTGTGCACTTTGGTGAGTGCAATTTTGCACTCTCCACCTTCTCCTCCACCTATAAATACCCCCTCCTTTCACTCATGTCTCATTTTTACAAGACCAAAAAGAAAGAAAGGGAAAGAAAGAGAGAACAAAGACTAACTTGAGAGTTTTTCTTTGTAGGTTTTCTTAGGAGTTCCTTGGAGCTAAGGGGAAGGAGAAGGAGCTAATCTAGTTCTTCCATCAAAAAAAGAATTAAGGTGGGGGGCTTCTCCATTTTTGCCTTGTTGAGTTGTTTGTTGATTTTTCCTTGGGTGTTGTTCTCTTGTATGAGTTGTTTTGTGTGTTGTTGTTTTTATGTTGTTGTGATTAAACAACTTGGATAAAGAATAGTGGTGTGGATAAAAGGAAATGAAAACAAGTGGTAGCACTAAATAAACATAAAGGTTGAACTTTGATGGTTGTAATTGTTGTTCTTGTTGTATTATATTGGACTAATGAACTAAGCATATGGTGATTGTGTATACACCCATTTTGGGGTTGTAGGACTTGACATTGGACTCATACACATATGCATATGGACTTGTGTACATACCCATTTTGGGTTGTAGAACATACAACTTGGACTTTTGGACAAAAGGCATATGAAGATTTTGAACTAGAATATTTGTGTAACCATTTTTGGGTTATGGAACTTGACTACTAAATAATGAGTCTTTTATTTTCTTCTTTCTCTCTACTTTGTTAATTAATAAAGCTTGCTAGTTCTTACTTCATAAAAGGGCAAACTACTTGTTGTAGGAACTAAGAGAAAATAATGTTGTGTTAAGTAGGACTTGTAAATTGTTGTATGAATTTATGAATTAAAATTGTTGAAGCTTGCTTTTGTTTTTGGAAGAAAAAGAGATAGTCTTGTAATAGCTAGTTAATAGATATCCATGCTTAAATATAGTAAGCATTCATGTTAAGTTGTAGTAGCATCTATGCTTAAGCATTAATGAGGATCCATGCTTAGTAGTAGGTATCCATGCTTAAAATATAGTAGATACTCATGCTTAAGTTAAAGTAATTATCCATGCTTAGTTGTAGCAATCTCCATGTTTAAAGTAAGCATCCATGCTTAGTTGTAGCAATTTCCCATAAGCACCCATATTTAGATTGTAGTAGGAAAGTTATATACCAAGTTAAGTTGTTGTAAAATTGGTACTCATGATTTCTATTATGCTTAACTTGTTGTAGGGATTAAAGTAAGCATCCATGCTTAGTTGTAGCAATTTTCCATAAGCATCCATGTTTAGATTGTAGTAGGAAAATTATATACCATGTTAGATTGTTGTAAAATTGGTACTCATGCTTTCTACTATGCTTAACTTGTTGTAGGAATTAAAGTAAGCATCCATGCTTAGTTGTAGCAATTTTTCATAAGCATCCATGTTTAGATGGTGTAGGAAAATTTTATACCATGTTGGGATTGTTGCAGGAAAATTATATACCATGCTTAGATTTTGTAGGATTAATGGTTAGGAATGTTGTAGGTTGATGCTAAGTAGGTATCCATGCTTAAATTGTTGTAGGATTAATGTTAATTAATCTACCATGCTTAGGAATGTGTAGGATAGATGTTTCAATTACCTACCTTGCCTAAGATTGTTGTAGGAATACTTAAGTAGTATGTTATGCTTAAGATTTGTTGTAGGTTCCTACCATGCTTAAGAATTATTGTAGAATAATGTTTAAGTTGTATACCATGCTAAATTGTTAGTACTCATGGGTAAGTTGTAGCATTAACCATGCTTAAAGTAGTAAGAGATATCCATGCTTAAATCTAGTAGCGATTCATGTTTTAACTTATAGTAAAATTTCTACGTAAGTTGTATCCATGCTTGTAGTTAAAATGATTAGCAAAGAGATTAATCGTGTTGTAGTTATGGTCGTAACTATCACATTGTAGTTGTAGTATTAACTATCGCGTTGTAGTTATAGCGTTAGTAAGGAACTATCATGTTATCGTAAATTGTGCTAGTAGAGACTAGCATGATGTGGATTGTAACGTTAGTGGAGAACAAATCATGTTGTAGTTGCAATATTAAGTTGCGAGGTCGTTCTAGCAAATCCTCTAGAAGGAACTCATGTTGAGATTGCTTAGTCGTTCTAGATTCCAAAACCATGCATGCTTGAATGGTATATTGTAGCTTCAGAGATAAAAGTTGTTAGGTCGTTTAGGGCTTCGCATTGGTAGAATGCCAGTTTTAGACTGTCAGTAGATCCTTCTGTTGCTTCTAATAACAGAAGATCAAGGTTGCTAGTAAGCACGTTTGGTTGCTTCTAGGTTGATTACTTGTATGGTTGTTTTTGTATGTGGTTGTGCTCGTATGTGGCTCGACTGGCCCGTATGTAGCTGTGGGTCTCATACGCGGCATAATTGGCTGGTATGTACTCATCTCATACGAAGCCCGCCTGGCTTGTAGGTGGGTGTTGGTTCATACGTAGCTTGTTGGCTCGTAGGTGTTCTAGTTACTCATATATAGTTTGTTAGCTAGTACGCAGTTTTGTTGTGCTCGTCTAAGGCGATACTATTACCCTAGGGGCTATCGACCATCAAGACGTATGTTTTCTTATTCCTAAGGGACTATGGACGAGTCACTCCGTGTGTACCGTCGGATCTTAACCAGTGTATGTTGATCGCGGACCGGAGTATAGACGGAATCCAAGTTCAGGGCAGTGGCATGCATGTATGTTCGTATTGCCGGGGTCTTGGAGCGATAGGCCATGAATCAGATCCTTAGGGATTCTGGTAAGTCTAGGATGAGTAGCCTAGTATAGTTGTCTTGTGAAGTCTAATTGAAGACCTAGCATGTTGTAATATTGTCATCCCTCGGATTGTTCAAGATTAGTGACATCGTTAGGGTAGTGACTTATAAAGATCCTTTACTTAACCATTTTGCCAGAAAGAGAGGAGTTGGTAGTAGGGGGCACCTTACAACCAACTCGTCCTTTGGGGCCGACCTTAGGTGGTGTTATTAGGTTGTACCTTCCCGTCAAAGGGATACGTACGGTGCCTTCTCACGAGTTGGGAGTACGGGTTGCGTATCTCATACTGTTAATTCCTGAAGTGCCATGATAAGGCGGGCGGAGCTAGGGGATGGACCCCGGAACTCTGTCAGGTCCTTTGTCGGGGAAGCGAACAGGCCATAGATTGCGGTCTATGAGTTAGGGGGTCACAGGGGATGCTTCGAGCTAACCTATGTTGCGGTAACCCCGAGGGTTCGTCTGGTTTTTGAGTGAGGTCCGATTAGCCAGTTAGTAGTGGCAAACATAGACACCATGAGCAGACTGCATTAGTGGGACTTGACCACGTCTGCAACCTCATCAGTCACGTTGTATCTGTCGGGAACAGGTTGTGTACAATTAGAATTTCATAACGTGGGTTCAAATCCCTATAATGGAGAAACGGCTTGAGATGGGGCGCATGTAGTATGGGCTGCATGTTGCTTCGGAGACTTGCTGGCAGTAGAATAAGAGCATCCTAGTTTTAGTTAATATTGCGTTTGATTCTAGTCATAGCACTCACGAACACTTAAACTACACCGACACATTGTCATGTTTCTGTATGTTGTTTGGGAGATTCGCTGCTATGTTATCAGCCTTAAAGCGTCAGTGAATACTGACGTCCCCACTTCAATAGGTACTGGATCGCAGAAGTACAGGTGCGAGATTCAGGAGGACTCAAGGTAAGGAAAGCGAGGAGTCGATGTCATGTTTAGTTTTCGCTGTAATAATTATGTTGATTATCTATTTGTCGAAAAGTACCCAAGTGGGAATTACCAAGTGTTGTTCTTCATTCATTGTACTCTGATGTAATTGGTTGAAAGTTGTAATGCTTGGGGTTGTAAGGGTATTATTGCAACACTATTGTAATGTATTGCAGTAGTATAACATTCAGACTTGTAATACATTGGGTGTTGAATAAAAAGTTTTAAATTCTCCTGTTTTTCTGTGTATTGTGACTAATTGAATGAAAAGGTCCTGGCTCGTGTCTCGAATTCTCCATATAGGAAGTTCGGGGCATTAGAATATATATAAGATAAAATTGTATATTTATACATAATAATAATAACAACAATAATATTTAATAGCAATAAAAGAAATGCAATAACTATTTTGTAATTATTAAAACAAAGAGATGTTACACATTTTGGTTGAAATAATAATAGGAAGTATTTCAATTTCAAACTGAGTCCGAGACAAACAAATATTTAGATTATTATTGGTATTGTAGATACCTTCACACCTACACTTGGGTTACCATTGTATTTAGACATGTTCATAGTGGTTATGGGATTAGAGTAAGCTCTATAAAACCTATATGATCATGTCCTTGCATAACTATTACAAGCATCAAAAAGTGATGCTGAAGTTTAAAAAAACTCTATGCAGTGTTTCTAACAATCTATATGCATTTCAGGTAAGTTCAAGCCAATGATCAAGAAGGCAATGGTTGAGCTTAAAGATAGATATGCTCCTTCCTCATATTATATGTTTCCTACTTCAATTAATTAGCTGGACCTCTAAAACTATTTTATATAATCAAACCAGGTACATCATTCCGAAGACGTGTCGTAGGCACGTGTCAACGGGCAAACCTAGTATTCATATATGAGGGTGTCCAACAGATGTGTGCATTGAAAAGATAGACTTGAACAAACTTGACACTAGAACGCAATTATGCCTCTTTGTAGGGTATCCAAAAGAAACAAAAGAACATTACTTCTATAGCCCACAAGATCATAAAGTGTTTGTAAGTACAAATGCTAGATTCCTTGAAGAGGACTATGTAATGGACCATAACATCAAGAGTGTGGTGATGCTTGAGGAAATGGGTTCAGTTCAATCAACAGGTAATAATGAGAACTCAGATGATACGCAGTTATTTCATAACACTTCTAATATTATGGTTCCACGTCATACTGGGAGAGTTATCAAACCTCCATAAAGATTCATGTTTAAAGGAGAAGCTTTTTAGGCAGTCTCTAATAAAACTAAATCTGATCTAGATTTCTATGTTGTTACAGTCATAGATGTAGATGCACCTCATTGGCTAGATGCTACAAAATAGGAGTTGCTTTTGCAGCAAACTCAATGTTTCATTATTCAGGGCAATGATAAGTAAGTTTGTATATTGAGGTGGTCCATTTATGGACTCAAGCAGACATCTAGATCTTGGAACCAAAGATTTGATGCTATCAAATCCTTTGGCATTAATTATGTAACGCCCCATAATTTTTAATACAATATTTTGGATTAATAAATAAATTTTAAATTAATTAATTTAATTATTTTGAGTTTTTATAAAATTTACAATTTCACACGTGCAAAACACATGCAAATATTTTTAATGTGCAAATTTCCACTCTTGAATTGCTAAATAAATTCTCCTATTTATAGTTGAGTATATTTTAAATTTTTGGGTTTTTTCTGAATAAAGAAACTATTTTTGTAAATATTTCAAAACAAAATGGTTTTTGTGCAAAATATCGTTTGGAGGCAAAATTCGAATTCGAAATTTGGTTAGACAGTTTTGGTAGGCCAGTTTGGTAGTGAAGAGATTGGGGGGGAGAGATTTTATCTCTCTAATTTGATTTGATTTGATTTTATTGAGTATATATATATATATATATATATATATATATATATATATATATATATATATGTAATTTTGAAATTGTTGGGGACTTTATTGCAAATATTTTTCTTGGAAAATAAAATGTCAGAAAATTTATTGGTAAAATATAATCTTTATTAGTAGATAATAATTCTAATTTTTCTGAATTTGTATGAATAAATTATGGCATGTTTGCAAATATTTCAAAGTGAATGACTTTTGTGTAAAATTACCACTTGGAGGCAAAATTCAAATTTTGAAACCCCCTTGGCTGCAGTGGGCCAGCCAAATCAGAGTGATTAGGGGAAAATAAAATTTGACTTTATTTTATTTGATTAACTACTTAAATTTAGGGATCTACATATTTGTAAAAAAATGATTTCTTTGGAGGGGGGGTGTAAAATCTCCGTAAAACCCTAATAATGCAGATCCCGGCTATAACCCCTAATTTCCATTTTCCATATTTTGGTTGTATTTTTCTTTTTCTGAGTATTTATTCATTTTGTACTCTTTTGTTTTTGCTGAACCATGTATTTCATTTCCGTTCTCATTATCAATCTATCTGCTTTGATTTTGACTCTATTTTGTGGCCTTGAACATTTCCTTGATTTGATTTAATTTTTCTATCCCAATTTATTGTCTCCGATTTAATTTGTTTTGCTCCAATTAAATTTTTGTTTATGGCCATTTGATTTTTGTCTAATTAGATGCCCTATTCTCTTTTATTGGATCATCCATCAACCCTATCGGATCCATTACCCTTTCACTTAACCCAATAACCATTATCCCCAAATTCTATTCAAGATCCCCATTGCAGCTTGGATACCCTATAGCACCCATACCCGCTAACCCTGCTAACCCGTTAACACGTAACCCTAATCCCCTACGACCCGAAAACCCCCTGTATACCCGAACCCAATTACCTAGTGCACCCTAACCTTAAACCCTAATATATCTACTCACCTATATATACCCATGCATACTTACCCTGTTCATCCCAAACCCTAGCGCCGTTTCATCTCCTCCCCTGCACCTCTCGATTTCATCCCTTCATCACTCCCCCGATCCTTGAAACCCGTCCGCCAACCACCTCGGCTCTCCTGTGCTGTCTCTCGGTGACCAGACCCCAGCACCCCAACGCACCCTCTCTCTCGACGCCCTACAGTGCAGCACCTCCCTGTGCTGTGTCCCCCCTCATCGTCTGTAGCACCACACAACTCCAGTCGCCGACCCTCCACCGGTGCTTCCTTCCAGCGACCTCTCTGGTTCCCTCTCCCCGTTACGACTACACCCCTATCCGCAGTCCCCTACTATTTCGACGCTAGACCGCAACCAGCGCAGCGCAGCCCTTCAGCCATCGTCCTCATCAGCCACAGTGTCTCCCCAACCCAACATCCTTACTTCCGTCTTTAAGTTCTTGTGTGCTTGTGTTGGTTCTCGAGTTGAGCATTCGTAGTTCGTGTGTTCGTGGTTCGTGAGTCATTGTTCGTTGAGTTCGTGCCCAGGAATCCGTTCCCGTTATTCTCTTTGTATCGTGGTTTTCCTCGTCGACTATAAGGTAAGTAACTTGTATTAATTTCTGTTGTAAATACAAGTACTAAATACCGCCTGTAGTGTAGGTTTGTTCTAGAGATAATTATTATGCAAAACCGCTGTTATATTTTGTCTCTATGTGTTGATCTACCCGTAGTTGTCACATTACACACACGACATGAAATAACTTAGAGATGTCACTTCTTGATGTATACATGCATGTTGTTCGTATGATGTTGTATGCTTACTTGTGTTAGTCATAGTATAACATGTTGTAGACTTGCTAAATACCGTATACCATGTTGCTTGGGCATCTAATACACCATACTACACACTTTGTTATAGTTTGGATGAGTTTCATATGATCTATGTTGATTTTATTCATGAAGAAGATTTTAGTTTTGGTTGTACCTCGTTTTTTTATCAGTATTTTAGACCCTATTAAGGTCAGTATATGAAAACTATTTGTGGATATGAATTATAGAGAATTCTGTCTACTTTCTAGATTTTCTGACAGATCTCAGTTTCGATTTATGAGTTGCAAGTTATGGCTATTTTACTACAGATATGTTCAAAAATTTTGATCTAGTTTTATATGAATTCTGTATGGTAATTTATTTTTATACTAATGTCAAAGAAAATATTTTGATCCAATACTTTGCTGAGTACAACTAGACTTGATTGGGATTAACCCCTAATTTTTGTGGATTTAATTGATGACTTTTATAAACTATTCTATACTTGCAAATAACTACTTTACTGGTAGAATTTTCATGTTGTTCTGTAAAGAACCTTAATTTCAACCTGATTCTATTTGTTGTTTATAAAAACTTTGTGAATATGAATTATAGCCTACTGTATCTATTTTATTACCCTTTTGATGGATCTGGATTTCGATTTATATTTTATAAGATATTACTGTTTTAGTACTGCAGTTTTTATGATTCCAGATTTACAAAACTACTGTATCTTGCTGCTTTCTTATTTAACTTGACTATTCTATATATGTTGGAAAATTATGAAACTTTATTTTCTGTTACTAAACATACTAGGGAATATCGAGAAATCCTAAGGAGGGGAGACACATCGAGAGGAAATATCATGTCGTTTGTCAGTTGATGAAGGTGAGAAAATTGATGTGATTAAGATAGTGACGGCAGAAAACCTAGTTGATCCCTTCATGAAGCCCTACCAGTGAAATTTTTAAGTCTCATGTTGATGGGATTGGAGTTAGGAGTTTGCCAGAGTTAGTATAAGGCCAGTGGGAGATTATGAGCGCTTGATACCAAATCTAAATGGATATTAATTATGTCAGATATTGTATTTGTGGTTTTATGGAAATTGAAATAACACATTCATGCTCTTTGTTAATTTTATATATTTGTGCATGTGTTTTGTAGTCAGTTGTTAACATTGTATGTGACTCATATGTGTGATGAGAATCACACATGGTAACCTGATTTGCAAGTTATTTGTGAACAACAAGTTGGTTCACAGTTTGATCATAGTGACAAATCATTTGGAAAGTGCATTGTGTATCTTGGAGATCTATCTAGTTCAGTGGAGTTATAGAACTAAAATTTAGTTTCACAACTCCACAGATAATTCTGAAGCATATTTCAGATCTTCTAATAAATGGTATCTTGGAGATCTGTCTAGGTCAGTGGAGTTGTGTCTCCAAGTTAGTAGACAGGTATGTGTTAGAGTAATACATATTGAATATGGAACGCTCTGATATCTTCTCAATGATTAATTGTCTAGTGTTGATATGGATATTCACTGTTATCATTGTGCGAAAATCCTCAAATTCTATGAGATTTAGTTACCATAGTTATTTGACCTGATACACAATAGGATTAGATGATACATTCATCAATATTTCGGTGTATTGGACAATTGACTGTGGCAACCCGAATTGAGGATAATACACACTTTCCTTAGTGGGAGCATGAACTTGGTTAATTAGCCATTTATATCTTGATGATGTGTTCTTATCAGAGAAATGATTTAGATGAAGTCTAAGTCGGAGATGATCACTAGTAAATAAACTAAGTTATCTGAGGAGAATAACACAAGATATTATAGATGATTAATCAACCTAGTCAGTTGTGGATGTCCATGTAGGGATCAATAGCATGATGGTGGTAATGATAAAAGAAATCTCTTCAATTTAATATTCTACTCATTGGAGTTCAACCATTATACCATAAGTGGCTCTTGTCATGATTCACGACTCGGATGTAATTGTATTTGCATTGCAATAGTCATGGTTAGCTGATTATTAGTAATCCTAATAGATCCCCTAAGTAGCTCCTAGTGTAGACTATGAGATAGATATGGAGTAATGGATATGGCTTGTTGCAAGATAAGAAGTTTTAATATACATATCAGAAAATTGTCTGCGTAGGCAATATGTGTGATTGATTGATTAGCACCAAAGTGTGATCGATTGGAGTTACACTAATGTTCGGAAATACAAATAACCCACAAATGCTTGTTTGAAGAGTATCCCATATTTAGTGTAGGGCTAGTGGGAGATTGTTGGAAATTATAATCCCTTATACCAAAACCGATGGGATATAATAACAAATATGTCATTTATGGCTTTATGTTTATCTGATGTGGGTTATTTGGTTTATTAGGGATTAATCCAATTTTGTTAGTATTCTTAAAGGATCAAAGCCCATATTATGGTTAGTCATGTATGGCTAGGGTTTCCCACATATATATTTATGAGCCTCAACTTCTTTCTTTGTAGATAATCTAATTATTGCTTGTAGCCGTCATCCACCATTTCCTCTTCTCAAGTTATGATATGAAGACCACTTTTCAAAGGCACAAAAGGATAATACTTGGGAAGGTCTTAGGATCTTTGAAGATCTGATAAGTCTGCGAATCTGCAGGCATCTTCTCTGAATCTTGGTATACACTTCTAACTTGAAGTGTAGGTGAGAACCTTCTTAAACCATGATAGTGTAGTCTTTGTGATGTGTTTACATTTATTATTGCTTTAGATGGTGCTCTCTATTGGACATATGTAATACACAATGTCGGAAATTAGTCAACATGAATATGCACAAAACATATACACCCACAAAAGATAATTTTCTGCAATTTACTACAAAAACTAGAATTAATCAATAAAATCCAATCCGCCATTTCGATGTACAATCCATCTCGATATGTAGACTTGATTAGGTATAAGTTTGTAATTTTCAAAATGGCTCTTTTAATGTAGACTTGATTAGGTATAACTCAATGTTTATTTATTAAATATAATTAGTTTAATTATCATATACTACTAATTAATTTAATTATCAGTTCAATTTTGGTTTACAGCTTCCATAAACTCTGTTGTCTTCCAAATTATTGGTTTACTTCAACAAAAAAAAATATCAACTATATTATTTACCAGTGTCTGCAATAAAGTTTCGATGTTGGAAGTTTGTTGCCTGATTACAGCTGCAAGAACTTCTCTAATTTGTTGCACCTCTGCCTTCAACTCAGACACCTCCTAGCTATGGGCAACCCGGAAGTAGATAAAAAAGGACCAAAGACTTGAGAGGGTGTTGGTCCTGAATTTAATCCATGCACATGACCATGGCGCTCTCTGCCCCTCACTTCGAATATAACTTCCATTTGAAGTATTAATGGATAAGAGGAAGAAGTGAAAGATCTCTTTGCATGAAGATTTCTGGCCTTTTTCTACAAAAAAGACAAAATAAATCATTAAGATTACGTTATTATTTGAAAGCAAATTTAAATATCAATCAAGAACAAATGAGCTAAAAATTTAACACTATATCGGCTGCCTCATAATCCACAAAGCACTCATTTTTTTGAATGTGGGTAACTTAAAAATATATATATATTTCACTGATTCTTTCACCATCATTTGATTCTTCAAATGGATGAGTAAGGTGCAGTGATAGCTATCAGGCTAGTATTGGTATGGCTCCGTATGAAGCACTGTATGGAAGAAAATGTCGAATGCCGATATGTTGGTATAAAGTGGAAGAGAGGCAGATGTACAGGTCAAAAATCTTGCAGCAGACTTCCGAGAAGATTGAGCATATTCGAAAAAGGCTAGAGGTGGCTTAGAGCAGGCAGAAAAGTTACGCGGTTACTCGAATAAGAGAACTGGAATTTGAAAAAAGAGATTTTGTATTCCTGAAAGTATCTCCAACAATGGGAGTGATCAGATTTGTAAAGAGAGGTAAGCTAGCACCAAGGTACATAGGGCCATACAAAATCCTGAAGAAGTTTCGGAAGACTGCATACAAACTAGAATTACCAGTGGAATTGGCATAGGTACATGACATATTTCTTGTATCTATGTCACGTTCCGCTTCCCAAAAGAGAATACGGAATACGGATACGCGACAAAAGTCCAGTGAATGATTTTCATCATCCATAAGCTGTTCAAGAATCTTTACAACATTCACAAGAATCATCAAAGTCGGAAGCAAAAGTATCAACCAACATGCACATATGAACAAAAATACCAGCAAGAATACTTGAAATAAAATATATAAATCGCAAATAGTCATGATCTGAATAAGTCAAAATCCTGGGTCACATCGCCCAAGTACAAAATAAATATCCAAGTAGCAGATACAATTATTCATGAATAACAGGAAAATAAATAATTGTAGCAAGAGCTCCAGCAACTAGTATCTCATCTCGCCTATTCCATCTAGCAGCTGATCTCCAAAATTTGCAATTTAATAAATTGCAGGAAAGAGGAAAAGAGAAAATAAGGTACCCGTCAATTGCAAGTTACGGGCCGCTTGAAATGCAAGATACAAGTACATGGAAAAACTAACTAACAACATGGTATAAGCATGATATCAAAATATAACAACTAGCATGGCAAATGAACAAGTACAAGTAGCATGTATCAAGTGTCAAGTGAACAAGTATCATGTAAATATGTATCAAGTGTCAAGTGTTATGTATCACGAAATCAAGTAACAGTAACAAGTGTCAAGTGGTCAAGTACAAGTATCAAGTAGCAAGTGTCGAGTGATCATGTATCATGTAGTCAAGCATCAAGTAAGCATGTATCATGTTCAAGTGTCATGTATCAAGTCTTGTAGTGATTACTATCTAGGTAGCACTTCATGCAGCCTACCTTACATGGTTGCTACAACAAATAGTTTCGCTTTAGATTTCATAGTGGACCATATAGGGCAGTGTACTCAGGGACAAGTATCAAGTAAACAAGTATCAAGCACGAGTCACGTAATCGTGAACACGTGGCAGCAAGTAATATCAAGCACGAGTCACGTAATCGTGAACGCGTGGCAACAAGTAATATCAAGCATGAATCATGTAATCATGAAACATGGTGGAAAGTAATATCAAGTATGAATCATGTAGTCATGAAACATGGCAATAAGTAATGGGAAACACAGGCCCCTTCTGAGTACACATTTCTGAATTGTCCACTATTCGATCTTTCCCTTAAACCCCCGCTTAATTAATCATTATTAATATCAACAAGCATGTAAGGTGTACAAAATATATCAAGAATAACATGGCATGATCATGTGAGAAGTTCAAGTTGCAAGATAAACATGTACGAGTGCAAGATAACACATAAAAGAATAAAATAACCAAATCTCAAGTTCAGACAGCAAGACCACTCTACAGTAAAACAGTGATTCCCAGTGCTACAAACATGTAAATCTGAATCCATCAAAACTTATAGAAAATAAACTCCCAACCGAATCCAGCGAATATAAATAAGTAATATTGTAATTCACAAATTCATAACTCAAAACTGATTTGAATCCAGAAAATGGGTTCAGCCAGAAATCAGGAAATCGAATTCAAGAGCAAGAAAACAGCATGAAAACACATTAAATAAATCCACGAAAAATATGGGGTATTCCCCTATATGTCTAGTATCAGAATATAAAGTTTCAGAATTTTCCAGTAAAATTAGTTTAGCTAATAAAAATCCGGAAATATCAAGAAACAATAGTTTGGCAAATCTGGTATTCCCAACACAGCTGTACGAAAACTGTAATATCTCGCAAACCGTGAAACGAAATCCAAATCCGCCAAAGGGAGATGAAAATAGACAATACAAACTAACTTTCACATTTCACAAATATTTTCATACAGTAAAAGGAATCAAGATGAAAATACAATTCTTTACAGAACAGCGAGCAAAATACAGCAAGTACAGTCTTTATAAACGAGCATGAAACGACATATAAAACTCATCAATAAAATCCACCAAAATTCTGGGTAATCTCTAACTAGATAAAGAAATACTGACCAAAGTTTTGGATCAAAATAATATATGTAGCACAATTATCAAAATAGTTTAGTCATCAAAATTATCAAAAAATGAAATCTAGAAAAGATCTCAACCTCTATAGTAAAACAGTCATAACTCAGACATACGAAAACGAAATCGAGCAAGGTCAAAGGGGTTGGAAAGAAGACGAATTTCTCTAAAATTCATGTTTTATACTGAAATTAAGATTCTGATCTTAATATGGTCTAAATTACTGATCAAGACAGATTATCGGCAAAATACAGAATTTCTTCAAAAACCAAAATCAACATAGATCCAACAAAACTTATTTCAAACGCAACCAAACATGAAATCGAGTCTACCAAGTATCCAAACATCATGAAATAGGATAATTAACATATCTAAAATAAGTATATCACATGAATCTCAACAAATATCCAAATTCTCGCAAAAAGTCTAATATAATGATCAAATTAAGAACGGGCAAACCTAAGTTAATTCATGTCATATGTGTCGTGAGGCAACTATGGTCAAAACACTATAGAGACAATATCAACAAGGGGTTTCACACACGAATTGTCTCTAGAACCCGACTACACTACAATCGGTATTTTTGACTTGTATCATATAAAGAAATTTGAGTACAAGTTACTTGCCTTAACCAAAGACGAAACCGAAGCAAAGAGCAAAAATAACGGGAACGGATCCCGGGCACGAACACAAACGCAACCAAAGCGAACACGAACAAGATCACGAACACACAATTACAAAGAACAACAGATTGTGAACACGATCAGATGGCTGAGATCAAGGGATCAAGATCAAGATATCAAGGCGATCGGATCAGATCGGACGACTCTGATCGAAGATCAAGATCAAGATCAAGATGTGATCAGTATCCTGATGATGATGATGATGATCAGATCAGATCGACGTCGGACGGTCCAGGATAACTTGATCAAAACCAATATAATAGCAACCTAAGATCAAGATGATGATGAAGCAATCCAACGGTCGAAATCAAAGATGATGAGATGAAGAAGATTATCGGACGACCCACAAGCATCATGATCAAATCCCAACACAACCAGCAACGTTGGCTCTGTGCAGGCTAGGCGGTAGATGGCGGGCGGCGTGCAGGGGCAGCACCGGTAAGGGGGCGTTGGAACAAGGGTGGCAAGGCGGCAGACGCCGGTAGGGAAGCTGCTGCAGCGTCGGGAGGCGACTGGGCGGTGCTGGCGCGTCGATGAGACGCACGGGGAAGGAGAGGCGCTGCGTCGAGGTGGGCCTACGCTGAGGAGGCAGCAGGGTGCAGTGCGGCACTGGGCTATTAAAATCGACTGGCCCGTATGTAGCTGTTGGTCTCATACGTAGCTTATTTGGCTCGTATGTATGTTGTTGTCTCATACGCGGTTCGACTGGCCCGTATGTAGCTGTTGGTCCCATACGTAGCTGTTTAGCTCGTATGTATTTTTGGTTACTCGTATGTAGCTTCTTAGCTAATACGCAGTTTGTTGTGCTCATCTAGGGTGATATCATTGTCCTAGGGCTATCGACCAACAAGATGTGTGTTTACCTTACTCCTAAGGAACTGTGGACGAGTCACTTCGCGGGTGCCGTCAGATCTTAACCGTTGGTTAATCGCGGACCAGAGTGTGACGAAATCCAAGTTCAGAGTAGTAGCATGCGAATGCGTTCGTATTGCCAGGGTCTTGGATCGATAGGCCATGAACCGGATCCTGAGGGATTCTGGTAAGTCTAGATTGAGCAGCCTGGTAGAGTTATCTTGCAAAGTCTAATTTAAGACCTAGCATGTGGTGTTATAATATTGTCATCCCTAGGATTGTTCAGGGTTAGTGACATCGTTAGGGTAGTAACTTATGGCTATTACTACTTAACCATTACTTATTATCATTATTCGCCGAAGGGAAAGAGTTGGTATTAAGGGTGATTCCTTATGATCCGACATGTCCTATAGGCCGACACTAGGAGGTGTTATTGGGTTGTACCTTCCCGTCAAAGGGATACGTACGGTGTCTTCTCACGAGTTGGGAGCACGGGTTGCGTATCTCGTCTGTTAATTCCTGAAATACCGTGGCTTGGGGTGCCACAGGATGCAATGTGCAGTCCTGCGCTTGCGAGACCCCAGGGGTGCCACAGGGTAGGCTTCGTGCTACCCTGCGCATGCGAGACCCTATGTTCTTTTGATTTTCGAATGAGGCCCGATATATTGGGCAATAGTGGCAAACATGGACACCACTATATGACTGCAGTAACGGAACTAGACCATACCTGCAACCTCGTTTTTGAGTGAGGTCCGGCATGCCGGGTAGTAGTGGCAAACATAGACACCACGAGCATACTGCATTGGTGGGACTTGACCCACATACAACCTCACAGTCACGGGATATTGTCAGGAACAGGATTGTGTGCAATTAGAAATTCATAACGCGGGTTCAAATCCCTATATATGGAGAAACGGCTTGAGATGGAGCGTATGTAGTGCGGGATGCATACTGTTCCGGAGACTTGCTTGCATTAGAATGAGAGCGTCATCGTATTGGTAATCTTGCATTAGAGTTAAGTCATAACATACACTGGCACATCAATTATATGTACACGTGTCTTTTCCATTCGAGATGAATCATGAGTGTGATAGTTGAAGTAAATTAATAACCAAGCTATGGGCTTAGGATGTGATGTGATATTAACCAAGTTCGGTTTGGGGTGCGGTGATCATTACCCAAGCTATCGGCTTTGGGGTGTGATATGTTATTACCCAAACTATGGTTGGGATATGGAGTATATTGTGATGAAATGCAAGTAAATGGTAATGTGCAATGAGATGTTACGTTGGACATGAATGAATATGGTAGTATGAGAATGAATGCATATGTTTATGACGTGAGACATGATATAATGCAATAAGATCAATATCTGTATTATGAGAGTGGTTATATAAATGGTTAACAAAGATAACTATGTTATGAGCGGGTATGGATATACATACAGGTGATGACTCAGAGAGTATTTGATGTGAAATCTCATTTATGATGTTTACATGTTCAGATGTCAAGTAAGATTTGTTTATCTTGGAAATTGTGAGTTCGTTATGTTTTTACTTGTAAGTTTAATTTATTTACTTATTTAATAAAATATACTCACACCAGAAATGGCTAACCCCTTAGTGTTTGGGGGTTAGGGAGTGCCCTGGACTACCCTAGGTCCCTACTGTTACAGGTCCTCAGCAGGGCAGAGGTGAGGTGTACATTCAGGTTTCTGTGGAGTAAAGCTTCATTTCACAAATTGTTGTTTATGGTTTAATTATGTAAATAGTGAAGGTTTATGCTTTAAATTGTATTTTTGATGTATAAGTATATGGATGATGATGATGAGTATAGTGTGAGGTGGCATGATATTGTTTTGACCCGTACCCATCTCGTTGTGGAGTACCGGACGTTGTGGTATGTTTTTACAAGTTATTTTCTAAAAACTTACTACGTTTTCAAAAGAATTTATGGTTTTTAATTGATAATTGATATACCGTTATGAGTTTGTCCCCCAGAGCATATATATATATATATATATATATATATATATATATATATATATATATATATATATATATATATATATATATATATATATATTGCCTGTGTGATGATGCTCATTTTGGCCTGGGGAGCCTGTGATATTATTGCCTGTGATGTAAGCTACGGAATTTAGAGCAGAATTCCGTAAAATTTTTGTATTTTGGGGCAGAAATTACAAGGGAGACTCTGCCCAAATTTTCTTTGAAACATAACTATTTTAGTTTATGTTTAAAGTAATATAGAAATTGGAAGAATTGATTTTAGAGTCAAAAAGAAAAGAAAAGGGGCAGGCGTTACAGTTTGGCATTACAAACTGATATTTGAAATTACTGCGTAGTAACTCTGTGTTGAAGAAAAGTTTTTAAATTTTCTAGTTTTTTCTGTGTATCGTGACTAATTGAAGGAAAGATCTTGGCATGTGTCACGGTTTTCCAGTTACGTGGAAATCGGGGCGTTACACCTTGTTTCCTTCCGTCTCTTACAGTCACCATCTTTGATTGATTCCCCATTAGGTATAAATTTATTCTTTTCGTATCCATGTTCTTTTGATTTTGGTGTTATTCATTCTTTTTATTTCTGCTTGGTTCGTCGATCGACATCACTTGATCTGCTACAACATGTCAGCGGCTTGGATCATCACCAGGTGAGGAAATATCGCCTTTTGCTCCAAGATGAGCATGCATAGTCCTAGGATCTCAGGAAGTGTTCAGAATCTCAAATTCCCAGGAGTTCAAACTTCATGCTAAAGAGATGTCGTTTGGATGTGTCATGGATATGGAGATCCATGATGCAAATTGTTGGAGTTAATGAATGTTGATGACAGTGGTCTTCCCGATCAGAGTGGCCAATGGAAGCGTGGTGGGCCCATAACCAACAGGTCCCAGGATTCTCTTATTATTTCTTGTCACGTCCCGCTTTCCAAAAATACAGAATACGAGTACATAAAATTGGCTCAGCGAATGACTAACGTCACCCATAAGCTGTTTATCTGATTAACTCAACAATATAATCAATACAGAACAATTGCGCAGGCAATAATAATAATCTCATGAGCAACAGTACTTGGAATGAAGCAATAAAAATATCCAAACACAATAATAATCCAACATTTGGAACAATAATAAAATTCAGGACATAAGTCCAATACAATAATAAATCTCAATACAATAGCAACAAGTCTCAATACAATAAGTTTATTGAAGCGATAAGCAATTAGAATGTCTGTTCTCCAATTTCAGCTGGCGATTCTCCTCATTACTTGTGTACACTTCATCTAAAAAGAGAAGAAAAATTGTCCTTAGAGCAAGTCATGTACAGCAAGTAGAGAAAGCAAGCAACAATGGAATAACAATATAACAATGAATTCAGTGAATCAATAGGAATCAATAACTTGGCACGATAATCAATATTACGGTAATCGATGCAATGGCTATAAACAATGATTCATTATTTAGTAACAATAATAAATTATCAATAACAATAACACTTAGCGAATATTCGATATCAATAGGTACAATGATGAACAATATGCAATGTCGGTGTGATGCAATTCTTAAGTCTTTTAGTCATTTTAATCTTAACTAATGTAGCACTTCATGCGTTCCATTTATTTACTACATTGTTACTATATACAAATAAGTTATGTTAGACTTAGTCGTGGATTTTATAGTTCATGTACTCGGCAACGATGTACAATAATGACTGATGACCGAATCAATCGAGATACTGTAGTCAGTAATCTACAATTAATTGATGACCAATAGACCAATAGACTAATAGACCAATAAATAGGGAAACACAGGCTTCTCCTCCGAGTACAGTCCTTATATTGTCCACTACTAAAGTCAACCCTTAAACCCCGGCTTGTTAATTATTTTATCAATGCAACAATACATTATGCAATTTGAGACATGAGACGAACAATAGTATGAATAGGAGAACAATAGGATGATAACTTAGATTGGACAATTAGAATTGTGACAATAATTCATTAGGATCATGCTATGCAACATACACACTTCGATTCATGCAATACTGCGGTGTAAGAATAATTTAGCAATTAAAATCTGGAATATAAAATTCTGGACAGCAAGAGTAGTCTATACGAAAAATGTAGTTTTCCGCTGTTTCAGAACTCGAAAACTGAGTCCGTCAGAAATTCTAGAAACTAGACTTCTACATGGTTCCAACGCATATTTAAAGTTCAAAATCTGACAACAGTAGCTAGGTCAATCATATTGTTCTCTACAGATTTTATGTTCAGGCAGAATTTCGACATCATGTTATTTTTTTAGAAACAGCAAAACTCGATATAAAATCCATTAAAAATATTTTACAGAATCCTAAACCTGTTAAGCAACAATCTGGAAAATTTCAGAGTAAAGTTTTATCATTTGATCAGCCTTTTTACTGTGTAATCATGGAAGATACAAGAATCTGAAAATTCTGAAACTAAAAACACAGATGTAGTAGAATGGGCATAAATTTTGCTGAAAAATTCGGAATTAAGAAATTCAAGATGTCCTGGAAACTAGAAAGATAAGGCTACAATTCTCATTCAGAAAGTAATTCATTTTAAGATCATTTACTGGTTCAAAAATAGCAGTCAACATACAAGTCAGCAATCAATATACAGGTTTTAGGGTATTTTCATGAAAATAAATTGATTAAACGTGATGGTTATCAATTCTATTAGTCAATAAGTTATATAATCAACATGATGGGTGCAAAAACAAGATGAAAAAAATTAGAACACACTCATACATCAATTTATCATCAACCAACAACAATCAATCAACCAAACATACAACCTAACAATTATTTCTACAATAATTTATTTGTGTCAAGATTATACGATTAACCCTATTATCAATTCTACATTAATGCATGAAAGATCCAATCTTTGGAGTCAAAAGTGGCACGATGTCAAGAATGCTGGGGTTAGCTCGTGTAAACCCTCAATAGACCTAACGAAGATAATCAATACAATGATAGGATAACGAATAGGATCTAATTGTAAGAATTTTAATAAAACATGAATTTGATACAATTAATAATTCAAGAGGATGGTGACTTGCCTTATAAACAATGAAAACGAATACCAAGAATAACGGGATAAGGACCCACGAACACACAATAACACGTGCACAATGTACGTACAAAAGTAAAGAGCTTAAAGCATCAATAGCGCAAAGAGAACTCAACAACCACAGCCACCAAACAAGTGACAATGGCAACAGCACCAGGGCCAAGGGGCGGCGATGCGGGCATCGCAGGTACGGTCGACGGCGGGTGAGGGCATCGCAAGAGCGGCGTTCGGGGTTCTAGCGTCAGAAAAAGGGGAAGAGCAGCAATGGTTTTGCTGCTCTGGTCGCCGCTGAAGTCGAGGAAGAGGGGGAAGGGTGTTGGGGGTTTACGACGACAAGGGGGCACCAGAGGGTGCGACGGCTGAGGGGGAAGGTCGCCAGAGAAGACGAACGGGTATGGGGCAATGGGTTTTACGTGTCTGGGTGTCGCCGGTGGTGAGCGAGGGCGGAGCAGGGGTGTCGACGGAAGGTGGCGATGAGAGAGTTACCGGAGAGGTTGGTCGGGGAAGAAGGCCGAAAAAGGGGAAGGTCGGGATTAGATTCATACGGGGATAGAGAAACCAAGGAGGAGAGAGAAAGAGGATAGAGAAGAGAGAAATTGACGGCTAGAAGATTGTATTTTGTGTTTTTAAGGTTTGCATTAGGGTTGTATTTATAGAATACAAGTAGATTGTTGGGTTATTGGGTTGAGAACAAACTGCAATTGGGTTTTAGGGTTCAAATAAGCGATGAGTTTGAAGACAATAGGGTTCAAATAAAATACTCAAAATTAAATAAAGAAAAATAGTTTATCAAGAAGAAAAACGAATTTTGAATTTTCTTTTAAATCCAAATAAACAAATAAATAATAAAACTGAATAGAATGTAAATTGGGCTTGAAAATAAGCAAAATTTGCCAAGAAAATTAGATCTGGTACAATAATAAAATATTTCGATAGATAAATTTTAATTAAATAATCAAGAAATAACAATTAATAATTATAATCATCAAAATAATAATATCATACAACAAAATAATGTTCGGGTTTAACAATTTCATTAAAATAAACCAATAGCAATAATATATTTGTTTTAGGCTCAAATATAAATAGTCGATCAGTAAGATATAGAAAATAAAATCAAAATACACCATTATTCGAAATAATTAAAATTTTCGATTAGAAAACTCTTTAATAAAATATCCGAAATAAATTTAGCACAAAATAACTTTATAAAATCAAATTGTAGGAAATACACGGAAAATACTTATTGTCAGGAATGGGGATTACATTTCTCCTTCCTTGCATTGTTTGCTTCCCATTATCCCTTGCACTCATCTTCATCTGTCAACTCATTATTTGGTTCAGTTTTTCTCTATCCATTCTCTCTTTGATTCTAGTTCTACATACTCCTTTACTCTCCTGCTTCGTTATCCAACGAGTCTTGTGCCGTTTCTCTTCTTCTGATACCGTTTACTTCCTTCCAATTGTCAACATTCATTATTTAATATCCATCTTATCCATATTTCTTATCCCAGTGCTGTCACCACTTCGTCTCCCTCTTCTTGGTTTCCTACTCCTTTATCTTCTAAGTTTTGCTTCGGTTATGTCCTTTGTACCGCCTAAGAAAATTTTGAGGATGAAATTTTGTTATATGGTGGGTAGGATTGTAACCCCCGTTTCCATAAATACACATTTTTTTAATATTTTCTGTATTTCGATTAATTATAAATTTGTTTTGTTTTCAAATTCATTTTGGATCTTCTATTAAAATCTTTTCAAATCGAAAATTATGTTTATTTCGAATAATGGTGTACTTTAACTTTACTTTCCATTTTATAATTGATCGACTATTTATATTTTAGCCCAATTGTATATTTATTTGATTTGCATTATTTATTAATATATAACCAGAGCCCAACCCAAGCCCATCTCCTATTGAATTCTAACCCTAACCCAAACCGGATCTTACTGGATCCCAAACCCAAACCCATATCCTGTTGAATCCTACCTTCCTCCCACTAACAATCAATCCCAAAATCTCTCCACGCTCACATCCCCTAACTAATCTCCTGCTAATCATAACTAACCCCATTATCTACCCCACTATCTCAACTACCTCCATTATAATATTTATTATATTTATTAAAAACCTCTCTCGACTCTCTCTCCCCACATCCGTCTCTCTCTCCTCTGTTTCCCAAACGAAATAGAGCTCACCCCTAAGCCTCATCGTCTTCCTCATCAAACACCAACCGCCCCGTCCCTCTTCTTCTCGCTGCTCTCCAATCGCCATCGACCGCCTGCTCCTCCTCACCATCCCCTCGACCGCCTCGTCCTCGTCTCCACCGACCATCACATCGTGCTGCACCCCAATCACCGACCCCGCAACCCATCGTCAGCCTCCATCATCTGCCCTCGTCACCGTCAGCACACCTCACTACCACCGCGACTACCGTCCTCCTCCGTTGACTGAAACCCCGACGCTGCCCTCGTCTTCAACCTCGCAACCCGAAGCCCTAACTGCATCCAAGTCGACCGTTGCCCTTGCTCGGTGTCTTCGCCGCAACAACCTCCCCGATTTTCCAGTCGACTCCTGAAGCCCTGTTTCCTCGTCGACTTCTTCCTTGAGCACTGTCAACCTTCGCCACCTTCCTCCGCCCTGTGCACCACCCTAGTTGCCGCCCATCGCCATTGCTTCCTCCCTTGTCACTGTCTCTCTTTGGGTTGTTGTCCGTTCTTACTGTTGGGATTATACGTGCATCGCACGTATAATTGCGGCCAAATTGGAGTTCTTCCCGTGTTTGTTTTATGTGCGCCACACGTATAATGGTTGTCGGGATCCTAGTCCCATTATTCTTTATATCTCGGTAATCGTCATTCAAAGGCAAGTCTACTTGAACTCACTCGTTATTCTATTCAAGATTATTGATCTCCGCAAGTAGTTCTCTTTATCATACTTTCCATTGAGTATATTGAGGGTTTACACAAGTTAACCCGAGGTATGCTTGACTTCGTGCCAATATCCTTTGATTCAAACCCAAGCTTGTATGCACACACGATAATAATAATTTGACTAGAAACTGGCATATAGGAAAATATATGGCTATTTGAATGCATGTTGATTGATTGTGATATCAAGATTTGAATCGTAACATGATAATTTGACTCTGTATACTTTAGAAATTCATCTTATATTTCTGCATATAATGTTAGTGCATTCCATGATATAGGAGCATGTAGATTGTTCATTATGTTGATTGCATATGATTACATTTCATCATTTCCTGCTACCTGTGCTATGTTGTACTGAGATTTCGACCCTGTTACTATTAAAATCAACTAGAACTTTATAAAAATAATTTGTAGCTTGATGAATCTAGTTTTCAAAACATTTTACGGATCCAAATTCCGATTCGTGAGCTGTTAGATATCACACTTTTTGTTACTGCCGGCCGTGTATTTCCAGATTTGCTGTTTAGTGGAACATCGACACAACTTCTATTAAAACACGGTATTAAAAGTAGAATAATGACATGAAATTCTCCAGAGCATTAATAGACATGCTTATTGTTCATTTTATAATTTTTATAGATTTTTTGTATTGAATTTACACTTTGATTTTACATGTACAGATTCGACTCTAGTATGCTGCCAGAACTTTTAATCTGTAAAAAATAGAGTAATCGACCTAGCTACAATCAGAATCAATTGAAACTTAATGAACATAAGTTGTAGCCCTATGTGTCTTTTTTCCAGAACATCTGACGAAATTGAATTCCGATTTATAATCTGTAAGATATTAACCTTTTAGTACTGCTAGGTCTGTTTTTTCCAGATTCACAACTATATGTGTATCACCATGCATTATTAATTATAAGAATATGTTAACAGTAAAATTAAAATGTGAAATAAATTTGGCTGAGACTAGATATGCTTAGGAGTCACCCTAAATTTTTGTAGATTTAATTGATGAGTTTTCTGACCTGAAACATATATGAGAACACAATCTATAACCTACTACCTGAACATGAAATCTGAAAAGAATAGGAATTTTGACCTAGTTTCTGTGATTTTTATATATAGTGTGTATATTCGTTGGAACCGGCATAGAGTCTAATTTCTACAATCTCTGACGGATCCAAATTTGCTTTCCTGTAGCAGCTGAAAAGTTCACTTTTGTACAGCAACGTCTTGCTGTCCAGAATGTGTACTGTGGGAGTATTGCATATAAATGTGTTAACCTTGCATTTAGTGAATGAGAATCATGTATATATCATGCATCACATCATTTTGTTGCATCCTTATCATCGCCTTGACATTCTTATTCACATTGCATGATCATAATTGACATAATAAAATATTAACAAGTCGGGGTTATAAGGATTGACTTAGTAATGGATAATTTCAGAAACTGTACTCGGTAAATGCCTTATCGTTATATTGTATTGTCATGGAAGGAGGAGAATCGATTGTAAATTATTGTTATCGATGCTGAGTACACGCTCTGTAGATCCCACCACTAGAGTCTAATCGAACACTGGTTATATGCACCGAACCTGTAGTATAGGACGCAGTAGTATGTGAATTAGTTAGACTAAATATTAATAGACTAGACTGATAATTGCATCATTGATCGTGACTATTGACATTGACATTGTTTATCGATTATTGTTATTGAAAATTACATTGTTAAATCTAGACTTTTCATCAGTCCCTGTTATTGCTTTTGATTTTGTTCTTGCTTCATATTCCTTGATGTACAATGTTCCTTTACTGTTTATTTTCACTACTTGTTTTCTGTACTTGCTCTAACGGACATTCCCCCACCCCCAACTCTAGATAATCAGACTGCATGTGCACGAGAAGGATTGCTTTAAGGTCTTGGTGAGCAGTTCTTCTAGGATTGGAGCTAGAGCACTGCCCTTCAATAAATTCCTACATGTTTATTTCATGAATGCATTACTACTTTGTTGAACTGTGTATTCCAGGCTTGTTGACCCGAAGTTTTTTATTTCTTGCTGTTGGTTATTACCTTGGACTATTGCATGATTTATCCTAGTATCATTGTTTATGTGATTATGCATTTCCTGTGTGGTTGTGATTATTTTTTTCATGTTGTTGAGTTAAGATTGGTACACCTTATGAATGATGCTAATATCATTCACTGGGCCTTCGTCACGGACTCGTATTCCCGTATTTTGGGAAGCGGGGCGTGACAGAGATAGGATGCGAGCATAGTGTTGTGTCTAGTTAATTAGTAACTACTTGAACTCTAGTATGATAGTTTAAAATTAGTTGCATTAATTTTGGAATATGAGAATGAACTTATAAGACATGGAATCATGTTAAAAGATAGAGTGTGACCGGTTGAGACTAATAGATGTTTGACCGAGAGTAATGCGAGACGCACAACAATGAATAAAAAAGACTCCTTGTTTGAGTGCAACCAATTTATTAGTGATTCGAACAAGAAATTCATAGTAAATAGGACCTGTTAATTTTAGATGTCATCTAACCTAAGATGAGGTTGTAGGGAATTTTGCTAGGTCCAGTTTCGACAAGTATTCCACTGTTGTGATAAGACCAGTAGGTACACTGGCTCTAGGCCGTGTTATTATTGTTTGTCAAGGAGACCCGTGCGGCATCGTCTTGACTGTTTGTAACAAACGTAAAATATTTTCTTTTAAATAATTTTCCTTTTTCTTCTATGCACGTGCTAACTATGTTATTTTATTACAAAAGTTGTGCACTAAAAATTTTATTAGGCTTAATTTAAACTAATTTTACTAAAATTAATGTTAAGAAAAACTAACATAAGTATTTATAAAAAATAAGAATTTAAAATAAAATAAAATAAAATAAAAATGAAATAAGAAAGGTGCAAGCACGTGCAAACGTGCATTGCACACCATTACTCAAAATCAGCTGCACTATCCTTAGTTTGACCGGGTTATTTTGGAGTGAGGGGGAGTGGGTGTGTGAGTGGATATGTGAGTGGGCTAGTGGGTAGTTAGTTGCTAAAACCACTCTCTAATTACCTATATAAATACTCCCTACTTTAACCATACATAAACACAAAACAAATAAAAAAAAGGAGAAACATTTGTGCTTGGCTTGTTGTTGCTTTCGGGAGCTACGAGGAAAGAGTTGCGGTTTTGGAGAGAGGATTTTGGAGCGTTTGCTAGGGGTTTCAACTAGGAGTTCTCTTTGAGGTAGGTGCTTCTTTTGCTTTCTAATGATTTGTAAAAGCCATGATTAGGAGTAAATGCATTGAATGATAATTAGATAATGTGTGGGTCTCTTTTATTTTCTATATATTTTTGTAGAACCCATGATTAGATGTGAATGCATTTAAATGATAATTTGTGGGTGTTTTCATAATTTTCTAGTATGTATAAATTGTGTTGGTTTAAACTAGAAATGTGCAGATAAAGATGAATTAATATGTGTATGTGAAATAGTTATCTAGAAATTTTATGTGTGCATGCTTAATTACAATTGTGTAGTAGATGTTGAAATTAATGTGTGTATATGGAGGGGTTTTATAGAAATTGTATCTGATGGAAATTTCACACTATAAACTCATGGGATTAAATTCTTGTTTGCATTTTAGTAATATAAATGCTCCCCAAAAACTTTAGTTGTGTAGAGAAAATTTTGTTCATTTAATTCAAGTATAATACTCTGAGTAATTCATACAATTTAAATGAAAATTTCTTTGTTCTTCAAGAGTAAAATCGGTATATATCTTATTTTTTATAGATACACCAAGTTTTTGAGGAATTTATTTATGAAATTTGTAAGGAAATACATAGCAATCAAGTTATCGAAATTTTCGTGTTAATATACATAATGTAGTTCGGGTTATAACAATTGTGGTGACTCCTTAACTCACGAACAGTGAGTTGGCCCACTGGTTCTAAGCTGCGGTTTAGGTTGCTGCCGGGTGTGGGTTAGACGCCGGGTAGGAATAGTAAATTTTCAAAAAAATTTAGTTTTGTCCTATTAAGCTAAATTTGCAGGAATTTGATTAAGAATGAATTTAAATCATACTAGAATATTAATGTTGTATTTTGAGATAAATTTGTACAAATTAAGGATTTTATTTGAGGGTAAAATCACATTACATATTGAATAGTATATCAAGATGATTATTTTGAATTCTCAAATAATACTTATTTTTCTTGAATGAGATAACGTTGGAATAATTGAGATAATCAAATATAAATTTGGGAGACTCACTTGAGGGGAATTATAGTGTACATTATGCAAATTAAGGAGTAAACTTAGTAATATTTTGTGATGAAAGATTAAAATGTGAAAAATTATCCTAGAATGTGTGTACCATATGAAAAATGAATTTCATCCTATAATCTGTGAAAAAAACTGATTTGTATGACAAATTATGAAATAAACAAAGACTGTATTTTGGAAAATAAACGTACGATCTTTGTAAGGGTTTTATCAAGTTGAATTGATTTTGAGATGTGTCATTTTGAAATGCGCAATTTAAAGAGAATGAATGAAAAAATTAAACGACTTGTAATGAATGAGAAATTTTAATGAAGAGATTAATATTAACATAGAGGATCTCTATGTTGAGATGGATGGGTTCTAGGAGCTAAGCGAAGCCTGTAATGTCCGGCAATTTGGATAAATGAAATTTTGTGAAATGGTCAATATGGACCTGAATGTTGTTGAGTAAGTTTAAGTCCGGCAGGGTAAGTTAGTTCTAGGCCATGATAACTAAAATTAAATTAAGGACATGCACTAAAAAAAAAGATGTAATGAAACCTGGGAAATCGTAAGTCGTGCAGTGTACTCCGGGACTGAGATTGCCATGGTGAGAGACGAGCCTTAATTAAATCTAGGATTATGAATGATCGGGCGGTGTACTCCGGGATCATGAATAGTCAGGCAGATAGGAGACGGATATCCAATATGTACTAGGCTAGAGCAGCACTTACGGGATGTCTGCATGAGGTGAGTTCTGTATAGTCGAGCAGTGTACTCCGGGGCTGGAATTCATACTCGTGGGATATCTGAACCTTTTTTTTGTTACCGTCGTAGGACTTCATAACGAGGGATTGAATATAATACCTCGTACTCCCGTACTTGAGGAGTATGTATATATATGGTTTGTATATACATATGTGGCCTATAGTTGTGGTAGTATGTGGTTGGAGCTTATAGATATTATGAATTAATTACTATGGGGCCATGGTGTTCATGGAAGGTGAGTTAGGATTGTGTTTGTATATACAATAGTTGCTTAAGATCAAGGGGTACCTACAAGCTATAGCACCTTTTGTGAGACACGCCTGTGGTGGGATGTTGTTAGCATCTGTTTTTCCTGTGTGCGCGCACGTGTAGTCGCGTGTGCAGCGGAGCGGGGCCCAAGGCGTTACATTGAACCCTATATTGAGGAGCACGTTAAGGCTTGCCCTCGGACCTATATAGTATGGGATGCATAGAATCCGAACAAGTATGCATTAGTGTCATCGTAGTTAATGTCTGCATTAGGCATTAGGTTCTATCATACACTAACATGTTTAGGTTAGTTACCTGTCATATTTTGTTTCACATTCAAGTTTGTGTTTGCTAAAGTAAAAGAATCGTTGTATTATAGCACTGTGTTAGTTGTATGCAACTGACGTGCCCGGAGTTTCCTAGTTGCAGGAATAGATTTGGCATGGACTTGAAGTCACTGTGAGGGATGTCACAAGATTGAAGAGCTTTCATTATCATATGTTGTATTGTACTTATTTATTCCCAATGTGATATTGTAAAGAATGATGTTCAGGGCGCTACAGAGTGGTATCAGAGCTAGGTTCAACAAGTAGTACAAAGTTATAAGGAAAACACTTTAGGGTGGAGATTAGAAGTGTGAGTATCTTTTCTAGAGGTCTAAATATTATAGTTGTATCAACTTACATTTATGTCGCTCTATATGTGTCGATGTTGTTCTTCCCCTTTTCGTTGTAGGATGGCGGATAACCAAAATCCCATGGAAGAAGTGGAAGAAAAAGTGTTCTTTGAAGATCCGGAAGAAGAATCCAAGGAAGAAGAAGACTCGGAAGAGGAACATGCAGAGGAAGAAGACCCAGAAGAGGAGGAACTGCCAGAGTTTCATGAAATCACTCCACCCCCGCCTGAATCCCAAGATGAATCCTCGGACAAAGATCCGGTTCGAAACAAGAAGAATCATATCATCGCTTATCTCCGGAAGCAGATGATTATCCACAAGTGGAGAGTAACCCACACGGAGGCGCATCATGCGGAGGATAAGAGGAACATCGCCGCCCTGAGTAAATGAGTATAGGAACTAGAGAAGTGTCGACACAGGAATGCTCGGCATTTCACCCAGCTGGACAACAAGACCCGTTGGGGGAAACAAGCATGCCGTTAACGATTCGAGAGGATGCAGAAGGAAATAGGTGATCTACGGGAATAGCTCAGAGAAGCCAAGAGGAACCGTAGAGTCTAGAGTACTTGTTTAAAATTTCTGTAGGAAGATTTGGGGTTTCCTAGTGTTCTTTATGTATGGATGTATGGACCAATTTCATTTATGAATATATGAAGTTTATTTTTGGGAATGAATAAATTGTATTGGATGATAATGTAGAAAGTTTATATTATTGTTGCTCTTGATGATTGATTAAGTTTATAAAGTAGAAATTGCTGGAAGAAGGACTAGAAATGGTGAAGGATCAAGCAAAGATGGCAACCCTCTTGATTTGGAGATGGAGTTGGCCCGCGTATACTAGATCCTCAACACTTTTGTTGCAAAAAGTGTGAACCGGAATACAAGGACAGGGCAAGCTTTACAAGTTCCAGAAGCTATAATGCTGGAGGAGTCCTTCAAGAGGATGAAACCACCCATTTTCGAAGGCAAGGCGGATCCCGATGCAGCTGATGATTGGATCCGGCAGATTGAAACAGTGTTTGATGTGTTAGAGACCCCAGAGATTAGTGGGTGAAGCTAGAAACCATTCAGTTGGAGAAGGACACTGGATTCTGGTGGCAATCTATGAAGAGCACCTTGGGCAACGTGCCTATTACTTGGAAGGACTTCTTGGAGGAAATTCGGGGGCATTACTTCCCAATGGATGTGCAAGAGAAAAGGGCAATGGAATTTCTGGGCTTGCAATAGGGTAGCATGTCTGTACAGGAGTATGAGACGAAGTTTACTCAACTCCCCAGGTATGCATCCGAGCTGGTAGTCGATGAAGCAAAGAAGGCGAGAAAGTTTAAGCAAGGTCTGAGGCCAGGATAGAGGTCTCATATAATACCCCTCGGTATCAGGAAATTTGACATACTTGTGCAGAGGGCTGCAGCCACAGAATCATATATGGAACAATATCAGCTGGTGAAAGACAAGAGAAGCAGTTGGACGTTGGCAAGAGGCCTACAACATCAAACCACTTCAAGGGATAGCTCCCAGCGCAGAAGTTCAAGCCGACTGGGAAGAATGCTTTTGCTGTAGCGGGAAGGCCAGTCACTTATTTCAATTGCGGGGGGAGTCAGGACATCGCGTTGAGGAATGTCCTAAACCTCAGAAGATCAGGACTTGCTACAATTGTGGCTAGGAAGGGCATATTTGGCCGTGTTGTCCGCAAATGAATCCAGGAAGTGTTAGCAGAGACCCATTAGGAAAGAATGGAAAACCGTACTGGCAGGGGCGAGTTTTTGCCCTGACAAAGAAGGACGCTGAGGACTCCGACAACGTCATCACCGGTATGGGAGCATCTTAGTAAAATTTGTGTTGTATTTCCGATATGGTAGTAGAAGAAATATTATATACTGAAAGATGTAATTCATTATGTAACAGGAAGACTCCTAGTAAATGGAATGAATGCTACCGTCTTATTTGACACTGGTTCATATCACACTTTTGTGTCTCCTAAATTTGCTCAAAGGTAAAAAATTTCCATGGCAAGGTTTTGGCAGTAGCTACTCCAGCAGGAGAAATGAGGACCACTAATCGGTATTATGCTGACTGTGAGATCGAGATTGGAGAGAGAATTCCGAGTATCGATCTTATAGAGTTTGAGGTGTTGGGAGTCGATGTCATCATTGGTATAGACTAGATGTCGATCTACAATGCTAGCATCGAGTGCAATAGAAAAGAAGTTATGGAGAAGGCACCAAAAGTAACATTTCAGGGGAAGACCAAGTGCAAGGAGTTGGTGGTAGCTTTGACCATAAAGAAAGTTCCTGAGGAAGTCAAGAAGATTCCTTAGTACGGAACTTCCCGACGGTATTCTTAGAGGATCTATCTGGAATACCACCTCACCAGGATGTGGAATTCAGTATTGCTATTCAGCCAGGAAGCGCACCGATATCCAAGGCACCTTACAGAATGGCACTAGTGGAACATGATGAAATGAAGAAGCAAATCAAAGAACTATTGAAGAAAGGTTTCATCAGACCGAATGCGTCGCCTTGGGAGCACCGATTTTGTTGGTGAAAAAGAAGGATGGATCGATCAGGATGTGCATTGATTATAAGGAGCTGAACAATGTGACTATCCAGAAAAGTATCCTATTCTGCGGATCGATGATTTATTTCCGACTTCAAGAAGCAGCGGTTTTATCCAAAATTGATCTTCGGTCAGGTTATCACCAAGTTCGTGTTAAGGTAGAGAATGTGCATAAGACAGCATTCCGAACTCGGCATGGGCATTACGAATTCGTAGCTATGCCATTAGGAGTGACGAATGCACTAGTCATATTCATGGATATGATGAACAGGGTCCTGCGACCATGCATCAACTCTTTCTTCGTGGTGTTTATCGATTATCCTGATATATTCCAAGTCAGAAGAAGAGCATGCTGGGCACTTAGCAGAGGAATTGAAGAAGCTGTAGGAACAGAAATATGTCAAGTTATCCAAGTGTGACTTCTGGAAGTCCGAAGTAGCGTTCCTAGGTTATAACCTTTCTAAGGAGGGAGTGTCCACTGATCCGCAAATGTAATACCCCGTATTTCTGAAATATATATATGGTTTGAAATATATAATGAAAAAGGAATTTGACTTTGTCCTATAGAAATACTCTATAGGAGGGATTTATAAGAATTAATTTGGAATTGAAATATAGGGATTTGTTGAAATCCGGTTTGTGAACATGGGGGCCCACCGGATTTGATGAAGGCACAGCATAGTGCTGTGCTCTCCCACGTGATGACGTGGGGAGATAGTAGGTGGGGCCCACCAAAGTTGAAAAGCATTATTCTGGTATTGGCTTTGAGAATTTGTGAAAGGATTTAATCCCATATCGAATATTTCACATGATAAAATATAGTATAAATAATATATGCCAATGATCAAGAGTCACCAATTCGGTTAACCACCTTTTGAGAGGCAGCCTGTGGTGGGCAGTTGTACTACATAGTATCTAATTTGTCTTATAAATTGTATAAATTGTCCGAGCCCGGGGCAGGGGTGTTACAAATGGTATCAGAGCCGACTTTCGACACCGAGTGTGGGGAGAACAGTGAGTTATGGACTCCAGGATGATCGGCGGAGTGAGACAGACAATCCCCAGAAGTCTGGGACGGTGGACAGAGATCCACAGAATGATCCGCAGAGTGGGATTGGTCTCCAGAATTCCAAAGACGAGAGTAACGCTCACAGAAATGCTCTACATCGGCTAGAAAGTAGATCCTGCACTAGATTGTGCATGCCCCGTGCTCATCAGTGAGGACGCTGATTTCTGAAGGGGGGGTGTATGTAATACCCCATATTTCTGAAATATATATATGGTTTGAAATATATAATGAAAAAGGAATTTGACTTTGTCCTATAGAAATACTCTATAGGAGGGATTTATAAGAATTAATTTGGAATTGAAATATAGGGATTTGTTGAAATCCGGTTTGTGAACATGGGGGCCCACCGGATTTGATGAAGGCACAGCATAGTGCTGTGCTCTCCCACGTGATGACGTGGGGAGATAGTAGGTGGGGCCCGCCAAAGTTGAAAAGCATTATTCCGATATTGGCTTTGAGAATTTGTGAAAGGATTTAATCCCATATCGAATATTTCACATGATAAAATATAGTATAAATAATATATGCTAATGATCAAGAGTCACCAATTCGGTTAACCACCTTTTGAGAGGCAGCCTGTGGTGGGCAGTTGTACTACATAGTATCTAATTTGTCTTATAAATTGTATAAATTGTCCGAGCCTGGGGCAGGAGTGTTACAGCAAAAGATAGGAGCAATGAAAGATTGGCCAAGACCCACATCAGTGAAGGAGATCAGGAGTTTCTTAGGTTTGACCAGTTATTATTGGTGTTTCATTCAGGGTTATGCTCAGATACCCGTGTTGCTCACGAGACTTACGAGGAAGAATGTAAGCTTCAAATGAACAGAGCAATGCGAAGAAAGCTTCCAAGAGTTGAAGGAGAGGTTGACTACCGCTCCAATATTGGCTTTGCTGCGAGCGGGAATTGACTACGATGTCTACAGTGACACATTGGGGTTTGGGCTGTGTACTAATGCAAGAGAGAAAGGTAATAGCCTATGGGTCTAGGCAATTGAGACCGCATGAGAAAAATTACCCAACCCATGATTTGGAATTGGCAACAATCATATTTGCCTTGAAACAGTGGAGGCATTATGTGTACGGGGAGAAATTCAGCATGTACACATATCACAAGAGTTTGAAGTACATCTATCAGCAGAGATATCTAAATTTGAGGCAGAGAAGGTGGTTAGAAGTGTTAGAAGATATTCCTCCATAGATAAAGTATCACCCAGGAAAGGCAAACGTGGTGGCAGATGCGCTCATACGGAAAAGCAGTTTATCTTGGTTGATTACAACTCAGAAGAAACTTGCAAAGGAATTTGATCGAGCTAAAATCAAAGTAGTATTGTAAGGACTGGGAGCATCATTAGCGCAGTTGAGACTTTAGCCTACGCAGAGAGAGTAGATTGTCAATGGTCAAAGATCCGATCCGAAAATTGGGAGGATGAAGGAGCAAGTTGGCACGGGCAATTGTCAGAATTTCAAGTAAAAGACGAAATGCTTTGCTTGGGAGAAAGATTGTGTGTACCTGATCAGGTAGAATTGAAGGAGAGCATTCTACAGGAGGCACACACTACTCTATTATCGGTACATCCAGGGAGTATCAAGATGTACAAAGATATTAAGCAGCATTTCTAGTGGTCGAAAATGAAGAGGGATGTAGTAGAGTTTGTCTTGTCAGCAGATCAAGGCAGAAAATCAAAGTCACGGAGGTTTACTGCAACCGCTACCCATTCCGGAGTGGAAATGGGAGAACATTAGCATGGATTTCATTACAGGGCTACTGTAACGCCCCGAATTTCTGACACAAGTAATTTGTAGCAAAAACATTATCTTTTACTTCAACTTCATACAAAATACACGGAATTTAAAACTTTTCATTTACAACAATGTTCTTTACATAAACACAGCGGAAATGAATAAGTACAACACAACATATGATAATAGAAGCTCTTCAATCTTATGTTAACCCATCACACTGACTTCAAGTTCATGCCAAATCCAATCCTGCAACTAGAAAACTGTGGGCACGTCAGTTGCATACAACTAACGCAATACTATAATACAGCAATTTCACCATCAACAATCACAAACTTAAATGCAGAAACATAAAAGTGACTATCCTAATTATGTCAGTGTATGATATGAACTTAATGCCTAATGCAGCCATTATACTTACGATGACACTAATGCATACTTGTTCGGATTTTATGCATCCCATACTACATAGGTCTGAGGGCAAGCCCTTATCGTGCTCCTCATTATAGGGTTCTGTCACACCCTGCTTCCCAAAAAGAGAATACAGAATGCGGATACGTGACTAAGCCCAGCAAATAATTTTCATCATCCATAAGCTGTCAAGATCTTTACAACATTTCACAAGAATAATCAGAGTCGGAAGCAAGAGAAGTCAACCACGCATGCATAACTGAATCAAAATACCAACAGGATTTACTTGAAACAAAATATATTAATCTTAAATAAACTAGATCTGAACAAGTCAAAATTCCTGGGTCACATTGCCGAAATGCAAAATAATCCAAGTACAAGATACATTAATTCAAAAGCAACAGGAAAGTAAATAAAGCAAGAACTCCAGCAACTAGAATATCATATCACCTACTCCATCTGGCAGCTAATCTCCAAAATCTGCAATTTAGCAAAATTGCAGAAGAGGAAAATAAAATAAAATGCCCGTCAATGTAAGTTACGGGCCACTTGGAGTGTAGGCACAAGTACAGGAAAGGGGGTAAACAAATATCGTGAAATAGACATGGTGACAAAATAGAACAACTAGCATAAGTCATAAACAGAATCAAGTAATATAGTGAGACAACGGGTATATATAACATGTTGCAGGTAACAGGTATCATGCAAGCAGGTAAACATGTAACAGGTATCATGTAACAGGTGATCAAGGTAAACATGTAACAGGTATCATGTAACAGGTGATCATGTTATGTCATGTCATGTCATGTCTTGTATTTTAGTTCTATCTAGGTAGCATTTCATGCATCCATCCTTTTACCACGTGGTTGCTACATAAAATCAAGTTACGTTTAGATTTCGTAGGGGTTTCTATAGGTCATGTACTCGGGTATTCACAGGTTCACAAAACTTGGTCGGTAAACTTGATCGATAACTTGGTCGGTAAACTTGATCGGTAACTTGGTCGATAAACTTGATCGGTAACAGGAAATTAACTTGGTCAGTAAACTTGATCGGTAACAGGAAATTAACTTGGTCTGTAAACTTGATCGGTAACTTGGTCGGTAACAGAAAATTAATTTGGTCGGTAAACTTGATCAGTAAACATGTCACATGGGAAACACGAGTTCCCTTTCGAGTACAAGCTTCTATACTGTCCACTACTAGATCTTTCCCTTAACCCCGGCTTGGTTATTTATTATTATTATCAAATAGTCATGTATGTGTCACAAAACAGGGAAAGAATAATATGGTATAAACAAGTAACAGGTTCATGATGGAAGATAAATATGCACAGGTGAAAGACAACACATAAAAGATTAGGACAACGAGAATTCTAGTTCAGGACAGTAAGACCGTACTGCACTAAATCTGGAATTTCCATTGTTACAAACATGCAAACCTGGATCCGTTGGAGAATCTGGAAAATAGACTCTCTGCCGAATCCAGCAAATATATACAAGTCATCTAATATTTCACAAAAACAAGGCTCAAAACAGAATTGTATCCAGAAAATACGTTCAGCAAGAAAACAGAAGTTTGCATTCACAAACAGGAAAACAGCATAAAAACTCACTGATTAAATCCAAGAAAAATATGGGGTATTCCCTAGTATGTTTAGTAACAGAAAGTAAAGTTTCATAATTTTCCAACATAAATAGAATAGTCAAGTAAAATCAGAAAACAAGTTACCTGCCTTACACAAAGAAAAGAATACAAGTTACTTGCCTTATAGTCAGCGACGGAACGAAGCAAAGAGTGAGAATAATGGGAACGGATTCCCGGGCACGAACTCAACAACACAAACAATCGAGCACGAACAAGATCGCAAACACAACACTTGGATCAAGACTAGATGAGCACGATGATCGCGAACACACGATCACGAATCCAAAGCAAGAACACAAAGGGAAGCAGCCGGGGATCAATTGCATACACACACAACCTAGCTGAGGTGTGTGCGCACGACGGTGAAGGACGGCATCGGGCAGCGCGCTGGACGGGGGTGCTGGCACGGTGCTGGCGGCACCGAAAAAGAAATAGTCGAGAGGGGAGGTGCGATTGTGGGTGGTGCGACGAGGGGTCACCGGTAGGGGCACGGTACAGCAAGAAGGTGCACAGGGGGGTGTCGGTGATCGGCTAAAGGCACACAGGGAGGGGCACTGGCTGGCATCGAGGTGATGACGTGACAGGGAGGAGGCGCGGTGGTCGACTGACACTGGCTTCGCGACTGGATGGCAAGGGAACACCGGGGTCGCGACTGGCTGCTGCTGCTGCGGCGTGTCGAGAGGAGTCCGACGATGGGAGGTCGGCTATCGGAGGCTGAGGGAGAGGAGCAGGAGAGGTGCACAGGGAGATGGGTGCATGGGAGGATGAGGGAGAGAGGAAGACGAAGGAGAGAGATGAATAGGAGGTGAAGAGGCAAGATGGTGAGGACAGCTAAAGGGGTTTGGGAAAACACAGGGTTATTATATAGGGGATATAATATTAGGGTTAGGGGTGATGCACAGTAGGTTGGGTTTTGGGTTGGGGGATGTTTAACGGATTGGGTTTTATTGGGTAGTTGGCTCATAGGGTATATGGGTTTGAATAGGATTAGATAACAAATGGGTATTAGGGTATTTAATGGATCCAATAAGAAATTAAAATGGGTTATTTGGTATTTTAAAAATTCAATAAAATAACAGGTTTGGGTTTTTGGGTTAAAATCCATTAGGAAAATAAAGATAACCAATAAAAATATAATTAAACTTAGATAAATTTTGGGGACATTAAAAAGCAAAATTTAGTAACAATAATAATAATAATAGTAACAGTAACAATAATAATAATAGAAATCAAAGTAATAATAACAATAATAAGATTTGTATAAAAATCATAGGAAATAGTTATAATAAAATTATTGATCGAAAATAGATTTTAATAGAAGATCCAACAATACATTTTGACAAAAGAATTTAAAAGCGGAAAGAAATACTTTACGAAAATTTTAAATACAGAAAATACGTATTTACGAAAATAGGGGTTACAGGTTCAATCCCTCGTTATGAAATTCTGCTACGGTGACTAATGTAAGGTTTAGATATTCTGTGAGTAACTAGTACCGCCTTAATAATTCTTGAGGATCGTTCTCCCATCACTAGCCATAACTGTCACGCCCCGCTTCCCAAAAGAGAATACGGAATACGGATACGTGACTAAGCCCAGCGAATAATTTTCATTATCAATAAGTTGTCATGAATCTTTACAACATCTCACAGGAATATCAGAGTAGGAAGCAAGAGAATCAACCAAGCATGAATATATGAATCAATACCAATAGGATTTACTTGAAATAAATATAATAATCTCAAATAAATCAGATCTGAATAAGTCAATTCTAGGTCACATCGCCCAAATACAAATAAATCTAAGTAATCAAGTACATTTATTCAAATCAAGTAACAGGAAAATAATAATTAAAGCAGGAACTCCAGCAACTAATATCGCAAATCGCCAACTCCATCTGGCATCTGATTAACCTGATCGGCAATTTATCAATTGCAAGAAAAAGGAAAAAGAAACAAGATTCCCGTCAATACAAGTTACGGGTCGCTTGTAGTGCAGGATACATGTACGTGGGTGATAAGCAAATCTAAAATAACAACGGAAACAAGAATAGAATGGTATGGGCATGTCAACAGAATAAAATATCTAACATGAATCAAGAAAACATAATCAAGTAGCATGGTATACTAACAGGTACAGGTAACATGTATCAAGTGTCAAGTGTCATGCAAGCAGGTGAACAGGTAAACAGGTATACAGGTATACAGGTATCAAGTAATCAGGTAATAGGTAATCAGGAACAGGTACAGGAAATCAGGTAATCAGGTTATGTTATGTCAAGTCTTGTATTATTACTATCTACGTAGAACTTCATGCATCCTAGGTTTTACTACATGATTGCTGCATTCAAACAAGTTACGTTTAGATTTCGTAGTGGAGTCCATAGGGCCATGTACTCAGGGATCAGGAATAACAGGAAAAATAGGAACAGGTAGAACCTAGTGGTTCCCTTCTGAGTACACCTTCCTATAGCGAAGTGTGAAGTCAGGTAATTGGGTAAATAGGTACAGGTAGAACTTAATGGTTTCCTTCCGATTACACCTTCCTATAGGGAAGTGTGCAATTAGGTAACAGGATCGTGAATCATGTAGTCATGAACTCGTAACAGGCAGGACACGGGTCCTCTTCTCAGTACACATTTCTATATTTTCCATTACTAGATCTTTCCCTTAACCAAGGCTTGATTATTTGTTATAATTATCAGGCATGCATGCATGTGTCGCAAAAACAGAACAAGAATAACATGGTGTGAACAAGTAACAGGTTCAGGTTGAAAGATAAACAAGTACAGGTACAAGATAATACATTAAAAGGATAGAATAATGAGAATTCTAGTTCAGGACAGCAAGACAGTGCTGCACTAAAACAGGGCTTCCTGTTATACAAACATGCAAATCTAGATCCGTCAAAGAATCTGGAAAATAGACTTCCGGCCGAATCCAGTAAATATATATAAGTCAGAAGGTACTTCACAAAAACAAGTCTCAAAACTGATTTGAATCCAGAAAACACGTTCAGCCAGAAATCAAAAGTTTGTATTCAAAGTCAGGAAAACAGCATGAAAACTAATTAATTAAATCCACAAAAATCTGGGGTATTCTCCTATATGTGCAGCATCAGAATATAAAGTTTCATAAGTTTTCAATATAAATAGTTTAGTCAACAAAAATCAGAAAACATCAAGATGCAGTAGTTTGGTAAATCTAGAATTATAAACACTGCAGGACGAAAACAGCAATATCTCACAAACCATAAACCGAAATCCAAATCTACCAAAAGGGTGATAAAATAGACATAGTAGTCTAACTTTCATGTTCACAAATATTTTACAAACAACAAGTAGAATTAGGCCGAAAATCAGGTTCTTTACTGAGCAGCAAGAAAAATCTTCTAGTATAGTAGTTGTTTACAAGTATAGAATAGTTGGTAAAACTAATTAATTAAATCCACAAAAATTCAGGGTTAATCCCAATCAGGTCTAGTTGTAGTCAGCAAAATATTGGATCAAAATAATACTCTTAACATCAGAATAAAAATAGTTTACTCCACAAAATTTATATAAAACAAAATCTGAAATTTTTCTACACCACTGTAGTAAAATAGACATAACTCACAACTCGAAAAACGAAACTGAGATCTGTCAGAAGGGTTGGAAAATAGACAGAATTCTCTGCAGTTCATGTTCACAAATATTTTTAATATACTGACCTTAAGAGGGTCTAAAATACTGATAAAAAAACAAAGTAACAGAAAATACAGAATTATCCCTTCGAACATGAAATCATCTAGTTCAAGTAAAACTCATCCGAATCAAACCAAACATGAAATATAGTGTACTAGATGTCCAACCAACATGATATAGGGTATTTTGCCAGTCCACGACAAGTTATAGCACAAATAACACATCAAGCACACGATATCACAAAATAGCATACATATATACATAAAAAAAGTGATCATCCCTAGTTGTTTCATGTCATGTATATCATGAGGCAACTATGATCGAATCAACACAATAGAGACAATATATAACAGAGAATTCACACACAAATTGTCTTTATAACCCAACTACACTACAGGCGATATTTAGTACTTGTATTACACAAAGAAAACAATACAAGTTACTTGCCTTATAACCGACGACGAAATGGTACAAAGAAAGAATAACGGGAACGGATTCCCGGGCAAACGAACACAACGAACGACGAGCCACGAACCACAACGAACACACGAACAACTTGAGATCACACGAACCCAAAGCAACACTTGCACACAACCACCCGAACAACAGAATCCACACGAACCAACACACGCACACCCAAGGGGACCACGACTGTGCACGGAAGACAGCAATGTAGCAAATGCTGCTTGTTGTCGCTGCTCTGACTGCGATGGGAGGAGATGAACAGTGCCGATGTGCTATTGCTGCTGCGGTGGTTGCGTCGCGACGGCAGGGAGAGAACGGGAGACAGGGGTTTCGGCGCTCAGGCTGCTGCTGCGTCTGCCGAGGATGAGGGAAGGCAGCAGCACACAGGGGGAGGAGCACAGGGTGAGCGAGGGCGGAGCAGAAAGGTTAGGAGGCAGCTAGGAAGGTAAACAATCAGGGGTTTGCATATGGGTTTATATAGGGAGCAAAATATTAGGGTTAGGGAAAGGGACGGCTGAACAGTATGGTGATTGGGTTTTAGGGGGCTTAACGTGTAGGATAGTTCATAAGGGTCTGGTTATGGGTTTAAATAGGTTTTAGGCTTTGTTTAGTTAATGGGTTTGGGTAGTAGGATATTCAAAAAGGGTATGACTGGGTATTACGATTATGAAGATCCATAAGCAATAGAATAGGGTTTAAATGGATCCAGAGATCAAGAGCAAATGAACAAAATACAAAAAAAATATAGGAGATAAAAAAAAGAAATAAGAGTTCGATCAATAGAGACCATCCAAAAAGAGACAACAGGAACAAGGAGATCAAATAGAAGACGACAAAAATCAATAAATGAATATATTGAAAATAGAAGATCCAATATACGGTCCAAGAAAAAGATACAAAGAGAGAAATACACCAAAATAAAAAATACACTCAAAATAAATAAAATGGAAAACAGGGGTTACAATAACCCCGATAATTCTTGAGACGAAACCCACATCGTGAGCCATATCCCTAATAATTCTTGAGAGTCGCTCTCCTACCGCGAGTGATTTTTGGACGTCACGCCTCACATCCCGATAATTCTGGAGACGAAACCTACATCGGGAGTCATATGGTACCTCATCACACAAATATCCCATGAGCATCGCCTCGATCTTGATAATTCTGAAGAAAAATCCTACACTGCAAGCGATTTTGGACACCATGCCTCACAACCCCGTTAATACTTGAGATAATCTCCCAACGCGAATCATATGAGGCCCTCATACTCAAGTTTGCCCATACTTCATCACATCTCTTCCTAGTGCCTATCCTTAGGTTTAATTATAATCATCCCAACCTAGAGCTAGCGAACTTAAATCAACACACGAGAAAATGTTAGTCCATATTGGCTACTTCTTAAGTTTCATTTATCATAACTTGCTGGTATCGACGTGTAACAGCTCAAAAAATTGAGTTATGATAATTTTGCCCACGGGTATTACGCACATGTATTTTGTGCTGTTACGAGTAATATCTGTAACGTATAAATGTCATATGTATATTGTATTCTGATTATTTATATGTTTTTTGTTCTCTCAAAATTCGTTTTTATCCTATTCTGAGCAAACTCAAATATTTATTTTAATCTTTGTCTTTTTACGTACATTACACGTGCTTTCAATACACGTGTCGATTACGTATGTTATACCATTACGTGAAATATCCGTAACATTATTAATATACATATTCTACGTATTTTATATTTTGACTGGTTTTTGTTCTCTCAAATTTATTTTGTATTGATACGTGCAATGTGCGTGTTTGCAGTGCACATGTTGGTTCCTACAATTTTCTTGAGTCATGAATATTTTTCTTCTCATTTTTTAGGTCTCAATCCATTTTGTAGCCCACTAAAATTAATTTAAAGCCCATGATTGATTTTGTGTGCACTAAAGTGTACATTTAAAATATCGTTAGTTTGGTACACTTGTCATGTGTAACACACATCTAACCTAATAAAAATTAATAATAAAATTTGTATGAAGAGTGTGCACGCACATTGACTACATGTGCACGTGTTTTTCACCATGGTTGAGAATGAGGGAGTGGTGTGAGTTAGTGGGAAGTGGGAAGCTATTTTGACCACGCAAATTTCCTATAAATAGTCCCTTACTTTTGTAATGAACAACACAAATCAAAACAAAAACAAAATAGAGAAGGAGGGAGAAGAGCTTGCTGGTTGTGCTAGGAAGAGCCCGGCCATTTTTTAGGGAACTTGAAGCTTTGAAGCATTATTGTCATGACCCATAATTTCCACCAATTTTTTTAAAAAAAATTTAAATTTCACTACTTACTCAAATCTTCCTTTCTAATCTATAACATTAATAGAGATTTCAATAAAAATTTCGGCAAAGTCTACCCTAAAATATTAGCCCTTCCGCAGTGATTCCTTATGGAATTCTGTATTTCAAAATTCACAACACAACACAAGCATTTAATATCAATCCTCCCCAGGCCAATATAAGCGACATTACACAGGCAATATATAAATAAGGCTCTTGGGATGTATCTCATCATAATATGTAAGATACAAATTAAAAACCAAAAATTCATTTGAAAACATAATAGACTTTTAGAAAAACCATAGAAAAGCCTTCAAAAACCAACACACATAACCTAATACTCCACAACGAGGCGGGTACGGGTTTTATCATTCTTATCTCATCACATATGTCAACATCTCATACAGATACATACAGAATTTTCTAAAATACAAATTATTGCACCATTTCTATACTCTACCGCTATTTACATAAAACTGTAACTAATAGAAATTTAACAATATCTACATATACATCACTACAATACTACAGAAGCCACAAGTCTCACCTCGCTGCTACTCGAATCCTGCAAAAGGGAAGTCTACAGACGTCCACCCTCGGGGATGGACTCCTCTGACTCCCAAACACAACAGTGGTCAGCCACAACTGGTGTGAATATAATCTACAAGGTTAGTTACTGCAATAAATAATATTAAAGAGTTTAAAGAACATACTACCCTAATGATAATTCAGTATAATCTGAGATTAACATGAAAATATAAATAAAGAAAACTGGATATTACACAAGAAGTAGTTTTTCTAATCTTCCACCAATCTACCATATCAACTTCTACCCAACCTATGATACTGCACCCAATCCATCATCTCAACATCTACTCAAACTAGCTTAAAGTTGTGCCTCGGCAGGAAGTTCCCACCATTTCCGTAGAAATAGCAGGCAAGTAGTTCATTGGTGCAATTCCAAAGCGTATCAAACTTATATTATATTTTGTATTTAATTTAATACTTATTCTTACCTCATAGTACATTAACATTCGTTCTTATTCCACACCAATATTCTTTTAGAGCTCATGATACAACTTACTTTACCTTTTTATTTTTTCATCTTTCAAATAAAATTTGCTTTGCCTTTTTATTTCCATTTTATCATATTACTCACTTTAAATCTTGTTCTTATTTTATAATACACTTAACTTGATTTTCCTTTACATTTCCTCACACAACTTACTTTTCTTTTCATTCATACATTGTATAACACAATTTCTTTGCTACTCATATTCATTCCCATAACATACTTTCTTTAACTTTCATATTTGTTCTTATAACACATTTTCTTCACTTTTCATTCATATTTATTTACCCAACACCATTCATACACTTTTTCTATTCATTTTATAATATAACTCACATTACTCTTCATACTCATTTCATATTATAACTCATTCATAATATAACTCACTTTACTCTTCATTCTCATATTATAATACATTTGCTTAAATTTTCATTTTCATCTCAAAACACACTTTACATTTCTTTTTATTCTTATCTCACAATATAACTTTCACTTTCATTCACATCTCATATTACAACTATCATATCCATACCCCACTTATCCACCTTGGAGTTATGCCTAGGCAGGTAGTTCCTGCCATTTCCACCGAAATAACAGGCGAGTAGTTCGTCGACAAAATTCCAAGGCGTACCAATCTCAAGTCTTATCATATTTTTACTTTAATATCCATTCACATCACAAAACATATTTTCTTTGCTTTTCATTCTCATTTCACATAAACATCGTTGTCATACAGATCTTACGCATCACATATCGCTGATATACAGGTCTTACGCACCATATCGCTGCCATACATGTCTTACGCACCATATCGCTGCCATACAGGTCTTACGCATCAAATACACATTGCTGTCATACAGGTCTTACGCATCAAATACACATGTTGCTGGCATATAGGTCTCACACAAAAAATACACATCGCTGCCATACAGGCCTTATGCATCAATTACACATCGCGACCATACAGGTTTTACGCATTAAATACACATCGCTGCCATAAAGGTTTAACATATCAAATACACATATCGCTACCATACAGGTCTTACGCATCAAATATACATCACTGCCATACAGGTCTTACGCATCAAATACACATCGCTGCCATACAGGTCATACGCATCAAATACATATATCGCTGCCATACAGGTCTTACACATCAAATACACATCGCTGCCATACAGGTCTTACGCATCAAATACACATCGCGACCATATAGGTTTTACGCATCATATACACATCGCTGCCGTAAAGGTTTTATACTTCAAATACACATATTACTGCCATACAGGTATTACGCATCAAGTATACATCACTGTCATACAAGTCTTATGCATCAAATACACATCGCTGTCATACAAGTCATACGCATCAAATACACATCGCTGTCATACAGGTCTTACACATCAAATACACATGTTGCTGCCATATAGGTTTAACTACCGTTTCTGCTATTTTTCATTTTTCCCCCTTTGTAATATTTTTATTTGTAATTGACTAAACTGCTCTCTTTTTGTTTCTTGATTATTTTAATTAAGATTTCATTCATGAAATTCTTCGTTCTTCGTGAATGAGATATTTTTGATCCTATTTTCTTCTACTTAATTGTGAGTATTTTTATTTGAACCATATTGATTTACATCTATCTCTTATTGAATCCTAAGACCCAACTTCATTTGTTCTTGACCTAAAACCGCTATTATTGGATCCTAAATCTCCAACCCTGTACCCTAATTATACACTATAAATACAACTCTATTATAAACTCTAAAATTTGCACAATTCCAAACCCTAGCCGCTTATTCTCTCTCCTCTCTCCTCCCGTTCTCTCTCTCTCTCCATTGGTTCCCGCCCAAAATCCCGTGAGCCCATTTCCTGAGTTCATCTTCTCCGGCCATCTCCCGACCTCCAGCGACCCTCTCCATGATGCCACCACATCCTCGACATCCCGTCGCCCCACCCGTGCTATCTCTCTCCCCTCTACTGATGTAGTCGCTGTCTTGTGTTGCTGCTTTGACTCTTTGTTGCACGTACATTGCACGTGCTAACTTGCTAGTTCGTGGGTTCGTTGCTTCGAGATCCTTATCCTATTATTCTTGGTATTCGTTTTCACTGTTTATAAGATAAGTCACTGTCCTTTTCAATTGTTAATTGTATCAAATTCAAATTTTATTGAAACTCTTGCAAGTAGATCCCTTCCTTTATCGTATTATACATTGTTCATCACTTTCGTTGGGTCTATTGAGGGTTTACACGAGCTAACCCCAATATTCTCGATATCGTGCCACTTTTGAATCTAAAAATTGAATCTTTCATGTGTGCATATAGAATTGATAATAGGATTGTTCATATAATTACCACACAAATAAATTATTGTAGAGAGAATTGTTAGATTGTATGTTGTTTGATTGATTGATGGTTGATTGATGATAAATTGATGTATGTATGTGTTCTAATCTTATTTATCATGTTTTTATACCCTTCATGCTGATTGAGAAGTTTATCGACTGGTAGAATTGATACCCATCATGTTTAATTAATGTATTTCATAAAAACTACCCAAAACCCTATGTCTTGCTTGCTGGTTTGTATCTTGACTGCTATTTTTGAACTAGGGATAATCTTAAATGAAAAAATTTATGAATATGAATTGTAGCACTATCTTTTTAGTTTCCAGAATATCTTGAATTTCTAAATTCTGAGTTGTGTGGCAAAAGTTATGCCCGTTTTACTACAACTGTGTTTTTATTTTCAGATTTTCAAATTCTTGTATCTTCCATGTTTAAACAATAAAAAGGTTGATCAAATGATAAAATTTTGCTCTGATAATTTCCAGATTGCTACTTAACATTTTTAGGAGTCTAGAAAATATTTTTAATGAATTTATTATTTAGTTTTTGCAGATTCTAAAAATAAAATAACATGATGTCGAAATTCTTCTTGAACATGAAATCTGTAAATAATAGTGAGTTTGACGTAGCTACTGTTTTTGGATTTTGAACTTTAATTATGCATTGGAACCGTGTGCAAGTCTAGTTTTTATAATTTCTGACGGATTCTGTTTTTGATTTCTGAAACAGCAGGAAAATGTATTTTTGTACATACTATTCTTGTTGTCCAGAATTTTATATTCCAGTTTTTGATAGTTTAATTTATCAATATCATTGTACTGTATGAATTGAAGAATGTATGTTGTATTGCATGATCCTAATGTCCTAATGTCCTAATGTCATCGTTCTAATTTTCCTATTTCATGTTTCCACCTTATTGTTCCTTTATTGTTACTATTGTTCACCCCATGTCTCAAATTACATATTGTATTGTTGCATTAATAAAATAATTAATATCCTGGGGTTTAAGAGAATGACTTGACTAGTGAATAATATAGTGACTATGTCAGCCAGTGTTTATCGCTTGATTATGGAGCGCTGACTACGGCACCCCAATCTTTTGTGTATTACATCAATGAACCATATCAATGTATCGTATCAATGGATCGTTTTAATGTATCGTATCAGTGAATCGGTGAATCATCGTAATGTATCGTGCAACAATATTGTATCGTATCAGTGATTATCGAACCGACACATGATCTATAGAATTCACCACTGGGTCTAAACGTATGCATCGAACCTATAGTTTGTGATGCAGTACTACGTGCGTTAGTTAGGATTAAAATGATTAATAGACATATGGATTAACACGACATCGACATTGCATATTGTACATCATTGTTCCTATCCATACCAAATATTGTTTTAAATGTTATTGATACCATTGAATATTGTTATTGAATATTGAACCATTGTTTATACCATTGCATCGTTTGTCATAATATTGTTTATTAATTATTATCCCATATTATTGACTCCTATTGATCCATTAAAATCATTGTTATATCGTTATTCCATTATTCCCTGCTTTCTCTACATGCTGTCCATGACTTGCTCTAAGGACAATTTTTCTCCTCTTTTTAGATGAAGTGTACACAGGTAATGAAGGATAATTGCCTGTCGAAATTGGAGAACAAAGATTCTGAAAATTTAATGCTTTCTAATTACTTATTATTTTATTGAACTTAATGTATTGAGACTTATTATCTATTTATGATTAGATTATTATTGTATTGGGCTTATATTCCAGATTTTATTATTGTTTCCAAACGTTGGTTTATTGTATTCGGATATTTTTTACTGCTTCATTCCAAGTATTATTGTTCATGAGATTATTATTATTGCCTGTGTAATTGTTCTGTATTGACTATATTGTTGAGTTGATCGAATAAACAGCTTATGGGTGACGTTAGTCATTTGCTGGGCCAATGTCATGTACTCGTATTCCGTATTTTTGGAAAGCAGAGCGTGATAAAGTTTTTAGTGGTATCAGAGTCTGGGTTTGGATAATATATCAGTCAAACGTGAATAACGAAAGGAAGTTTGGCTTTGATTGATATATTAATCAGATTTGGATTTTAATCAGCTTGAAGTAACATTATGTTCAATACATTGATCGCATGAACAATTGATAACCAACATATATCTGGATACTCCTCTTATTTGATTCCTTTTTGGGTATGATTTCATTCTTTTCATACCCATATTCTTTTGATTGCGGTGTCATCCATTCTTCTTCTTCCAACTTGGTCCGTCAATCGGCATTGCTTGATCTACTACGACATGTCTTCAACTTGGAGCTTCACCATCAGAGTAGCACAGCGAAAGCATGGTGGGCCCAAAACCCATAGGTCCTATGATTCTCATGTTGCTTCTCCTTCCTTGCATTATTTGCTTCCTTTTTTCCTTGCTATCTTGTTATTCTATTATGTTGCTTATTCATGTTAGCCTTCCATTCATATCTGTTTCTGCATTTTGGTTTTTGCCTTTTGTGTTCTCACTTTGACTTCTTGCTAGGCATTATCTTTGTCCATTCCTTTTCTGCTCATCCTCTTTCTGACTCTGGTGCTACCTATTCATTTATTTCCTCCTGCTTAGTCGATCTGCATCACTTGGATCACAGCGCTATGCCGGTAGCTTGGAACATTACTACAGGTGGAGGTGTTGTCGTGTGTTCTCAAATTTGTGAGTAGAGTCCCTTGATTATTGGTGGTGTTGATTTTGTTGCCGATCTGATTGTCATCAGTAATTATGGTCTCGATGTTATCTTGGGGATGGATTGGCTTGGTGCCACTCATGATGTGATTGACTGCCGCAAGAAGAAGTGGTGTTTCGAATGCCAGAACGTCAGGAATTTGAATTCTGTGCTGGTAAAATGTCGATTACTTGTGTGGAGAAGTTGGCTAGTCAGGAGGCTGGAGTTATGGAGGAAGTGTGTGCTGATGATGTTGTCGCACCGTTGGTCGTGCGGGATTTTCTGGATATTTTTCCTGAGGAATTGTCGGGACTACCGCCAGATTGTGAAGTGGTGTTCAGTATTGATGTTTAGCCAAAATTAGCTCCAATGTCTAAGAGTCCGTACAGAATGGCTCATGTTGAACTAGCTGAGTTGAAGGAGCTGATTCAGGAGTTGTTGGATGGAGGTTTTATCAGGCCAAGGTTTCGCCTTGGGGAGCTCTTGTTCTGTTCGTCAATAAAAATGATGGTAGTCGAAGGTTGTGTATTGACTACCGTGAGCTCAATAATGTCACAGTGAAGAACAGGTATATGTTGCCAATGATTGATAACCTATTTAATCAATTGGGAGGCACTTCTATATTTTCGAAGCTAAATCATCGTTCTGGTTATCATCAGGTTAAGGTGAAAGCCGAGGATATACAGAAGACTTCTTTTCATACGAGATATAGGCACTATGAATTCTAGGTGATGCCTTTTGGACTTACTAATGCTCCAGCTATGTTTATGAGCTTGATGAATTAGATTTTCTCTTCCTTTCTAGACAAGTTTATGGTGGTATTCATTGATAATATTCTTGTCTATTCTCGAAATCGGGATGAGCATGCTGAGCACTTGAAGATTGTTTTGAAAACTTTGAGGGATCATCAGTTGTATGTGAAGCTTAGCAAGTGTGAGTTTTGGTTGGATCATGTGGCTTTCTTGGGTCATATTATTTCTAGTGATAGAGTTTCTGTCAATCCGTCTAAGATTTTTGCAGTTAAGGATTGGCCGACGCCGAAGTTCGTATCGAAAGTTCGGAGTTTTCTTGGTCTAGCGGGTTACTACAAAAAGTTTGTTCGGGATTTCTCCAAGATTGCAGGGTCGTTGACCTAAGTTGACTGAGAAGGATCAGAAATTTGTGTGGGATGAGTCCTGTGAAGAAGCCTTCATTGAACTGAAGAATCGGTTGACATTAGCACCTGTGTTGACTATACCAAATGGATTAGGAGGTTTCGTAATTCACTATGATGCTTCAAGTGGAGGTTTAGGTGTTTTTCTGATGCAACGAAGCAAGGTTGTTGCATACGCATTAAGAAAATTGAGGCCGCATGAGAAGAATTATCTTACACATGATTTGGAGCTTGCTACCGTTATTTTTGCCTTGAAGCTTTGGCGGCATTATTTACTTGGAGACCGGGTGGAAATCTTCACTGATCACAAAAGTCTCAAGTGTGTGTTCACTCAGAAGGAGCTGAATATGAGGCAAAGGTGATGGTTGGAATTGATGGCAGATTATGATATCAGTTTGCAGTATGACCCTGGCAAGATAAATTCGGTGCTTGATGCTTTGAGCAGAAGAACTGTTGCAATGGTTCTTACTGAGCAGCAAGAACTTATGGAAGCTATGAGAAGATTGGAATTGGATGTGGTATTGCCTAGTTCCAAGTAGAGTTGTATGGTGCTTCAGTTGCATTCGTCTTTGGTGGATAAGATTAAGGAGGCACAGTCTGGTGATATGCAATTTCAGCAATTTCGAACTGAGGTTGAAGTTGGTTCGAGGATTGATATGGTGATTCATAAGGATGGATCTCTTCGCTTTGGGACTCGTCTATGTGTTTCGAAGGGAGAAGTCAGGCAGAAGTTATTTGGAGAAGCTCACCATTCGCAGTATTCTATTCATCCCGGTGGTACGAAGATGTATCGGGATTTGAAGTTGTATTTCTGGTGGCAGGGTATGAAGAGGGATGTCGCAAGATTTGTTTCTTGGTGTCTAATCTGTCAGCAAGTAAAAGCTAAACATCAGAGGACTGCTAGACTTCTTCAACCGCTTTCTATTCCGGAGTGGAAGTGGGAGAATATCACTATGGATTTTTTTACTGCTTTGCCTAGAAGTCACAAGGATCACAATGCCATCTGGGTAATTGTGGATTGCTTGACGAAGAGTGCTCATTTCATTCCTTTCAGAGTGGGTCAGTCCACAGAGAGCCTTTCAGAGAAGTATATGCAGGAGATTGTGAGATTTCATGGTGTTCCTTTCAGTATTATATCGGACAGGGATACTAGATTCAGATCTCAATTTTGGAAGAGTCTTCAGAATAGTCTTGGAAGTAAGCTGAAGTTCAGTACTGCATTCCATCCGCAGACAGATGGTCAGTATGAGAGGACTATTCAGACCTTGGAAGATATGTTGAGATACAGTGTGCTTCAGTTTGGAGGATCTTGGGAAGATCATCTACACTTTGTGGAGTTTTCATACAATAATAGCCACCAAGCTAGTCTTCATGCAGTTCCGTATGAAGTCTTGTATCGTCGGAAGTGTACATCACCAGTGTGCTGCGATGACATTGGTGAGAGGAAGCTTTTGGGGCCAGAATTGATCACGAGGACTGTTGGTATAGTGGTCCAAATCAGGAAGCATTTGCAAGCCGCACAAGACAGGCAGAGGAAATGGGCAGACATGCACAAGAGACCGTTAGAGTTCATAGTTGGTGATCACGTGTTCCTCAGGGTGTCTCCGTGAAAAGGTGTGATTCGTTTTTGTGGTGGGGGCAAGTTGAGCCCGAGATTCATTGGTCTGTTCGATGTGATAGAGCGAGTAGGCAAGGTGGCCTATAGACTTGCATTGCCGCCAGCTCTTTCTGGAGTGCATGACGTCTTCCATGTTTCGCAGTTCAGGAAGTATGTTTGGGATGATAGTCATGTTATTGACTATTTGGAGTTGTCGATTCGACCAGATTTGTCATGTGAGATTCATCCAGTGTTGATTGTGGACCGGCGGGAGAAGATTTTGAAGAATAAGGTTATCAACTTGGTTCGTGTTGCTTGGAATCCTCACTCGCCTGGTGAGTCGACATGGGAGCGTGAATGTGTGATTCGGATGAGTTTCCCCCACCTTTGTGAGTAGTTCTTGTTCTTCTCTTTTCTTTGGGGTTACCCTACTACCACTTGCTTAAATTTCGAGGACAAAATTTTATTGTAAGGTGAGTAGGATTGTAACTACCGTTTCTGCTATTTTTCATTTTTTCCCCTTGTAATATTTTTATTTGTAATTGAATAAAATGCTCAATTTTTGTTTCTTGATTATTTTAATTATGATTTCGTTCATGAAATTCTTCTTTCTTCGTGATTGAGCTATTTTTGTTGATCCTATTTTCTTCAAGGTAATTGTGAGTATATTTATTTGAACCTTATTGATTTACATCTATCTCTTAATGAACCCTAGACCCAATTTTCCTTTGTTCTTGACCCAAAATTGCTATTATTTGATCCTAAATCAACAACCCTGTACCCTAATTGTACCCTATAAATACAACTCTATTGTAAACCCTAAAATTTGTACAATTCCAAACCATAGCCGCTTATTCTCTCTTCTCTCCTCCCGTTCTCTCTCTCTTCGCTGTTTCCCGCCTAAAATCCCGTGAACACATCTCCTTAGTTCATCTTCTCCGGCCATCTCCCGACCTCCAGCGACCCTCTCCACGATGCCACCACATCCCCTACATCCCGAAACCCCCTGACCCTCCTCCTCTGTCCTCGACATTAGCTGAGGCCAAAACCCCAAAACCCCGCTGCTACCTTTCTGTCGCTCCTCACCGACAGCGACCGCACAGTTCCGCCTGTGCTTCACCACCTGTCGACCCTCTCGCCGTCAACGTTGGTGACGCCGTCCGCTGCCGGTGCTTTCTCTCCCCTTCTACTATTACATTCGTTGTCTTGTGTTGCTGCTTTGACTCTTTGTTGCACGTATATTGCACGTGCTAATTTGCTAGTTCGTGGGTTCGTTAATTTGGTATCCTTATCCCGTTATTCTTGGTATTCGTTTTCACCGTTTATAAGGTAAGTCACTGTCCTCTTCAATTATTAATTGTATCAAATTCAAGTTTTGTTGAAACTCTTACAAGTAGATCCCTTCATTTATCGTATTATACATTGTTCATCTCTTTCGTTGGGTCTATTGAGGGTTTACACGAGCTAACTCCAATATTCTCGACATCATGCCACTTTTGACTCTAAAGATTGAATCTTTCATGTGTGCATCTAAAATTGATAATATGGTTGTTCATATAATCACCACACAAATGAATTATTGTGAAGAGAATTGCTGGATTGTATGTTGTTTGATCGATTGATGGTTGATTGATGATAAATTGATGTATATGTGTATTCTAATCTTATTTACCATGTTTTAATACCCTTCATGCTGATTGAGAAGTTTATCGACTGGTAGAGTTGATACCCATCATGTTTAATTAAATTATTTCATGAAAACTACCTAAAATCCTGTATCTTGACTGCTATTTTTGAACCAGTCTTGATCTTAAAATGAAAAAATTTCTGAATATGAATTGTAGCCCTTTCTTTCTAGTTTCCAGAACATCTTGAATTTCTTAATTCCGAGCTATGTAGCAAAAGTTAGGCCTCTTTTACTACAGCTGTGTTTCAGATTCTTGTATCTTCCATGTTTAAACAGTAAAAAGGCTGATGAAATGATAAAATTTTCCTCTCATAATTTTGAAATTGTTACTTAACATGTTTAGGAGTTTAGCAAACATTTTTAATGAATTTATTATTGAGTTTTTGCTGATTCTAAAAATAAAATAACATGATGTCGAAATTCTACCTGAACATGAAATCTGTAAAGAATGGTGTGGTTAACCTAGCTATTGTTGTCGGATTTTGAATTTTAAATATGCGTTGGAACCGTGTGGAAGTCTAGTTTCTATAATTTCTGACGAATTCAGTTTTCGATTTCTGAAACAGCAGAAAACTGTATTTTTGTTCAGACAACGTTTGCTGTCCAGAATTTTATATTCCAATTTTTTATAGTTTAATTAATCCTATATTATTGTATTACATTAATTGAAGCATGGTCCTATTGTCCTAATGTCATCGTTCTAATTGTCCTATTTCATGTTACCACCTTATGGTTCCTTTATTGTTACTATTGTTCACCCCATGTCTCAAATTGCATATTGTATTGTTGCATTAATAAAACAATTAATAAGCCGGAGTTTAAGGGAATGACTTGAGTAGTGAATAATATAGTAACTGTGTCGGCCAGTGTTTATCGATGATTGTGGAGCGCTGACTACGGTACCCAATCTTTCATGTATTGCATCAATGAACCGTATCAATGTATCGTATCAATGAATCGCATCAATGTATCGTATTAGTGAATTAGTGAATCATCGTAATGTATCGTGCAACAATATTGTATCGTATCAGTAATTATCGTACCGACACATGATCTATGGAATTCACCACTCGGTCTAAACGAAATTGATTGTATGCATCGAACCTGTAGTATGTGATGCAGTAGTATGTGCATTAGTTAGGATTGAAATGATTAATAGACATAAGGATTAACACGACATCGACATTGCATATTGTACATCATTGTTCCTATCGATACCAAATATTGTTTAAGTGTTATTGATACCATTGAATATTGTTATTGAATATTGAACCATTGTTTATACCATTGCATCATTTGTCATGATATTGTTTGTTAATTATTGTCCCATGTTATTGACTTATATTGATCCATTGAAATCATTGTTATATCGTTATTCCATTGTTCCTTACTTTCTCTACTTGTTGTCCATGACTTGCTCTGAGGACACTTTTCTCTTTTTTTTTAGATGAAGTGTACATAGGCAATGAAGGAAAATTGCCTGCCGGAATTAAAGAACAAAGATTCTAAAGATTTAAAGCTTTCTAATTGCTTATTGTTTTATTGAACTTAATGTATTGAGACTTATTATCTATTTGTGATTGGATTATTATTGTATTGGGCTTTTGTCTCGGATTTTATTATTGTTTCCAGACGTTTGTTTATTGTATTTGAATATTTTATATTGCTTTATTCCAAGTATTATTGTTCATGAGATTATTATTATTGCCTGCACAATTGTTCTGTATTGATTATATTATTGAGTTGATCAAATAAACAGCTTATGGGTGACGTTAGTCATTCGCTGGGCCAATGTCAAGTACTCATATTCCGTATTTTTGGAAAGCGGGGTGTGACAATAGGTCTTACGCATCAAATACACATCGCTGCCATACAGGTCTTACGCACATATAACTCCTGTTCCCCAAATATAAATTTGGGGCATATACATAACTCCTGTTCCTGGGTGTATCCCGGGCCTATGGGGTCTAGCCCAAACCCCTGGGAGATTATGCGGCACTGCAATATTAAATTATCTCCTTTATATCTCCATATATAAATATATCTCCTTTATAATATATCTCCTTTCTAATATAATTTCTCCTTATAACAGGAATGTATATAACTCCATTATCTTCATTAGCATATACAAGCTATTAATCGCATCAATTATCGTATAAAATTCTCATTTATCACCCACACATAACACACACACACATCATGCCAATTTCACATCACATTATCATATAATTTGTTCAATTTGTCACCCGCATATCACACATACACCATATCATTTATTTCATCATGTTATCACATCACATTATCACTTAAATTTTCTAATTTGTCACCCGCATATCACACATACACCATATCATTCATTTCATCATATTATCACATCACATTATAACATCATGGTTTTACATATTATATAGACCTCGCCATTAATTCCATCGTATTAACACATCACATGATCACGCATCGTACACACAACATGTTTTTCATCTCATCACATTAAATGCATACACATACATATATCCATATCAGCACAACTCCTCACATCTAAATCTTACAACCCCGTAGAATATATATATATACACACACACACACACACACACACACACACACACACACACACACACACACCAATCCCAACACACTCTCATACACATATATATTTTCGCTTTTAAATTCTTTGTAAATTATATGTATACACACACCAATCTCAACACACTCTCATACACATAATACACACACCAATCTCTACACAATCTCAGCACACTCTCATACACCAATCTTTGTAAATTATTTTCCACTTTTAAATTCTTTTTGCTAAATTGTATTGTTGGATCTCCTATTACAGTCTATCAATGATTTTATTTGTAAATATTTTCCAATGATTTTTATATTGTAATACAAATCTTATTATTATTATTATTATTATTATTATTTTGATTATTACGGTTATTATTATTATTATTATTATTGTTATTAAATTTATTGTTTATTAATTTTTGGAAGCCTATAGATCGTAATCTATATTTTATTATTACTGGAGTACAAATTTTATGTACACTATTTGATTTAATTAATTAATATGTACTACTATAATTGCTCTTTATTTTATTTTAGTCCAAATCGAATACAATTTCAATTATTTTGTGAGATACATACATCCTATTACATTTGTTATTATTTGAGTATTAACTCAATGCATACTAATTGATTTATTTTTACTACTATATAATTATTCATTTATTTATTTATTTATTTTTCTTAAACCCCAAACCCATACCCTCATCCAAGCCCCATACCCATTCCTGTTGGATCCTAAACCCTATACCCGTTAACCCAACCTAATTATTCTCTATTTATACGCTGTTTAAACCCTAATCATAATTAAAACCCAAATTTCTTTTTAATACTCGGCTGTCACCATCCGACCCTTCTCCTTCCCCTGACTCATTCGAAACCCCCGTTCTCTAGCCTCACCTTCCATCTCCCCAACCTCGACAACAACCCTACTCCTCCTCGCCTGCCGCTCGACTTGCTGCCAGCAACCACCCACCGAAGTACCCCCTCATCCTCCGTCCTGCACCACGACCCCCTGAACCCACTCCGAGCTTCACCCAGCTGTCAAGCCACCCTCCAACCTCCGCAGAACTCCGACAGCACCCTATTGTCCCTTGCACCACAACGACCTCGCGACCAGCTTGCCACCCTAGCCGCCTCCAGTTGCCATCCACTAGCACCTCCGAGCTCCTGCCTTTCCGACGAGTCGCCAGTGTCTCCACCGTAGGCAGCCCCGCAATCCTCGTGTCGTTGCCGCCGTCTTGTTGTTGCTATCCTGAGCTGCCACCGAGTTGCTACTGTTTTGTTGTACGTGTACCGCACGTATAAGCCACTGCCTCTTTGTGTTCATTGTGGTCGCACGTGCTTGCCCGAGATCCAGTCTCGTTATTCTAAGTCATCTTCTATCAAGGCAAGTATCTTATACGAATTTATCTTGTTCCCTATACAAGCATTTTTTTGAAATACCGCAAATAGATTCTTTGTTGTGACTTGTTCTTCATATTTATCCATTAATAATCTTGGCCCTACCCATTTGATCTGTTTCTACCAATTCAATAGTCGTAAAGGGGTCACAAAAAATTTGATATCACACCCATCACACAAACATAAATAAATCTAGAGATTTATCCATATGAATACATGTTATAGATGTTTTGTTGTATGTTGAGCATGTGAATGATGTTTCCCTTTTCATGACTTGAAAATAGACGTGACTTGCTGATTTAAATACTTGTTCTATATTGATTTGCATCATACATCAACCTGAATCCATCATAGTTACTGATTATTTTATAATCCATGCAAAAGGTAATTTCATTCACTGCTATCCTGGTTTGGCATGATAATTTAAACCCTGTTAATGTCAAGATACTAACTAAATTTGTGAATATGAAATGTAGGTCTCTGAGTCTAGTTTTTAGAACTTTTAATGGATCTGAAATCTTATTTTTAACGTATGAGTTATCTCAGTTTTACTGCTGTTATGTTGCAAATTTCTAGATTTCTAATTATAAGATCTTTGGCATGAGTTATTGAGTAAAATAGATGCTAATGGTAAAATTTAGACTTGATATTAATATGGACATGACTAGACGTGTATAGGAGTCACCCTAAATTTTTGTAGAATTATTTGATTATTTTTCTGACTTAATATACTTATGCAAATATGATTATATAATTGCTTCCTGCATACTAGTTCAGTAAAGAAACTCAGACCTGATTCTGTTTGTCATTGATTAAAACTTATTAAATATGAATTGTAGCTCCATGTGTCTATTTCCCAGAATATTCGATGGATTTGAATTCCGATTTATCAGTCATTTAGTATTGCTGGGTCTGGATTTCTAGATTCATAATTTCATGTATATCACCCTGATTTATTAATTCACAGAACATGTTAATAGTAAAATTAAAATGTGAAATAAATTTGTCTGAGACTAGACATGCGTAGGAATTACTCTGAATATTTGTGGAATTATTTGATGAGTATTCAGACATGATACATATATGTGAATACAATTTATAACCTGCTGCCTGAATACAAAATCTGTAAAGAATAAGAATTTGAACTTAGTTTCTCTGACTTTTATATATCGTGTGTATATTTGCTGGAACCGGCAGAGAGTCTAGTTTCTAGAACTTCTGATGAATCAAGATTCGCTTTTCTGTAGCAGCGGAAATTCAGTTTTGGTGCAGCAACATCCTGCTATCCAGGATTGGAGTTCTTGTTGTTTCAACATTATATATTTTATTTATGTCACCCAAACATGTTTTTCGCTCAGTCTGAACCTGTTTTCTGTTCCTGTCATGTTTACCTATCCTTGATTGTGCAAAATCCTGTCTGTGTTGGTAAAAAGAATAAATAATCAAGCCGGAGTTAAGGGAAAGATTCGGTAGTGGACAATATAAGTAAGTGTACTCGGCGGAGGGGCTCATGTTTTCCATATGTTATCTGTTTATCTATTTATATGATTCCTGACTGCATTATTCCCTATAGGAAGGTGTACCCGGGAGGGGGGCCCATAGGTCCCATCTGTTTGCATGAATTCATGATTACATGATTCATGTGTCTGTTTATCGGTTTATATGATTCCTGATTGCATTCTTCCCTATAGCAACGTGTACTCAGAAGAGGGGCCCGTAGGTCCCATATGTTTGCATGAATTCATGATTACATGATTCATTTGTCTGTTTATCTGTTTATATGACGCCTGAGTACATGGCCCTATAGAATCCACCACTAAGTATAAACGTAACTTGATTGTATGTATCAAACATGTGGTATATATATGAGACGCATAATTGCTGCATTAAATAGGATTAAATAAAAGACTTAAGAATAATATGTTTCACCTGCACGTTCCTGTCACCTGTTTTACATGTTTATCTAATATCTGTTACAAGTTTATCTGTTATCTGTTTATCTAATATTTGTTACAAGTTTATCTGTTATCTGTTTATCTAACATCTGTTACAAGTTGACCTATTATCTATTATTAGATTTTGTTATCTGATTCTGTTTACCCGCTTATTAGTTTGGTTGCCTCTACTTATCTGTTACGTTCCTTTCATGCTATTTCCCGTACTCTTGTTTCTTGTTTCCCATTCTGCATTCTGTTTACTTTGTTCTTGTACTCCTTTTTGCTTGTACTACTTGCGGCCCGTAACATGCACTAATGGGCCGATTATTTTTCTGATTCTCTGTTTCTTCCAAAAGATAAATATACAGGTTTTGTAGATGAGCTACCTGCAGGAGTGAGTGACCAAGTGTTTTAAGCTTTGACTGGGATCTTTTTATGAATTAGTTTATTCGTGTATTGAGTTTATTATTGCCTCTTGTTACTACTTGAGACTTTGTATTGGGCATGTTATCCTGGAGTTTAATTAGTTTCTTACACCCCATAATTCATTCTGTATCAAACTTATGAATTTATTTACTCAATACACTTTACACTTCACACACAACAAACCTTAATTTAAATTTTCCATAGCGCATCATATGCATAAAATAAAAGAGATCATACTCACCTGAGGAAACGCGAAGACCGGCTATGTAAACTCTCCACTATTTTCCCCCGAACTCGTCTCTCCTTCCTATTATAATATTTAACACTAATTAGGGTTAAATATATTCAAATCACACATAAATAACAATTAAAATTATTTTAATCTCTCACAAGCATTTCACTGAACGTCTGGCGTGCATTATATGTATGCACACACTCACAATTCTATTAATTAGGTTTTAAGCCTATAAATTTCTCCAAAAATTATTCTAAATTATTTCTCATAATTTACAACAAGTTCTATTGCCAATCTCTAATAAATTTAAAGTATAAACTCTTTTAATTTCAAACCCAAAACTCTAACTCTTTTCAATTTTACTCCTACCATTTTCAGTAAAGGATTAATCACTTCTAACATGAAGATTATCTCCTAATCTCCCTACTAACCTAATTCTCTTGCCATTAATTGGAAACATACAACCCTATTCTATTTAATGAAATAAATTCTAACCTTCAAAGAAGCCGATTCGAAAAACTAACACCCCGGTATTGAAGAGCACCCTCCAATTAGCAAGAACCCATAAAAATTTTGTAAAATGGCTTGGAATTTCATTGGATTTGAAAATTTTGAAACTGAAGAAAGAAAGAAGAAAAGGTTGGGTCTGGACGTGAGTGAGAAGGAGGAAGGGAGAAGAGTAAGTTTAGTAAAGAAATGGGAAATTTTATTATAAACCACTCTTTGACTCTCCAATTATTTTTAGGCCCTTATACTTCAACTTTTTATAATAAAATCTAATAAAACCCGCTCCACCGAATGAATAAATAAATTTTAAAATATATATACAATAAAACTGCATATTTATGCATAATAATAAAATTAACAATAATATCTAATAGCAATAAAAGAAATACCAACGACTATTTCGAAATTATAAAATAAAGGAATGTTACAATTATTTTCTAGGAATTTTACTACTAGGAATTCTACATTTGAGATGGGTATTTCTTCAAATTTCTAATATAGTTTTATTAGTAGAATGCTTGAAATGTTTGAATTGTCGGGTGCATGATAACTTATATAAATTGAACATTCATGTTTAGATTAATTGTTGCTGATTGAATGTGTGAAATTATGATAGGTTTGATTTGGGGACATCTTCATAAGGTTCTGTTTTGAGTTCTAATTGCATTTCAAAAAAATCATAACTATTAAACTAGATGGAATCTAGAGCTAAAATTTTTATAGGAGCATCTCGTATATGTCAAGAATATCTCCTTAAAATTTCATAATATTTGGAAGTCATTTACTATTTTAATAAAATCCAAACTTATGACAGGTTGGCAGTTGGCTAGTTGCTAGAAATTTATACACATTTCCGATTTTAATCATTTTGGCATTTTAGATGCAGTATTTTGAGAAAAGTCAAAACTAAGAACTTGAAGTAGACTTGTTAACCTGTGTGTAAAGTCTAATAAATCAACTTTTTATAAAGGATTGAATTTATAATGAATTTTACAAGATCGAACAAGTGGCAGTACTTATAACATTTCGACCCTACTGTAGATTTTGAAGAAATAAGGGTTACAAACACAATATTTTGGGGAAACTTATAACTAGAAAGTTATAAAAAACTTCTATACCTTTAATTTGATCTAAATAACACAAAGTCTCATGAAGTATAGAATTTTCTATGATTTTTACAAGTAGCATGAGCTGCAGTTTTCGGATTGTGAACCTACTGTTTTGCAAATAAATTTAGACGAAGTAATTGAGGATGAATGTAGATGATCTTAACTACAAAGATGAAGTAGACTCATTCAAGATTCCTATAAAACTAATTAATATATTTTTGGAGTAGTATTGAAATTTATATGATTTTTACAATACCAATGGATTGATGTCCCTTATCTAGTTGTCCTAAAACTTTTATAACGTATAAATTGGTTTTAATATTGGAATGTTAGTGAGATATACCTTATGAGGAATTAGGAGATAATTAAAGGATGAAGTTGGAATGTTAAACATGTGATGTTTATAAGGATTTTAACTCATCAAGTGTTATTGAATGTTGCTATAAGAAGTTGGTCACTTCATGATTGATAAATAAGAGAAATGATAAAATAAGTTAAAAGATGTTTAATTAATGGAAATTTTTATAAGAGGTTAGATGTAACCTATGTGATCTCTCTTTGAGATGGTTGTTTGTTCTAGAGTAAGTGGGACCCAGAATACCAACAGCTGTGATCAATAGAATTTAAGAAGTAGCGAGTATGGTGTAACCCCTGTCTTCCCAAATTCGTATTTTCTATGCATTTTTGGTATTTTAAAATTTTTGTAAATTATTTTTCCGCTTTCAAATTATTTTTGTTAAAACGTATTGTCGAAACTTTTATTAAAGTCCATTTTTAATCAATAATTTTATTGTAACTATTTTCTATGAATTTTATATTGTAATACACAACTTATTTTTGTTATTATTACTTTGATTTCTGTTATTATTACTACTACTGTTATTATTAGTATTATTATTGTTTTATCACTTTTCTTATTATAATTATTGTCAGTATTATTATTTTTACTGTTATTTTTAATACTATTATTATTATTATTGTTATTGTTATTGTTTTTATTATTAGTAGTAGTATTTCTATAAAGTTCTATTATTATTTTTATTGGATATTTACCCTAACCCAATTTTAAACCCAAAACCCTAATTAACTTAAAACCATTTGCCTAATACCCCATAACCCCTTTAGCCCATTTAATACCCTATAACACCCCAAAACCCTATAACCCGTTAACATTCCCGACCCAAAACCCTCCTACCCAAAGCCAAATGCACTCTAACCCAAAACCTGTTTTCACCTAATTAATACCCATACCCGTTTCCCTTATACCAACCCACCACCCCCCATCAGCATCTAACCCTATTAAACCCAAACCCATGTATACAGCCTATATATATTTCCCCCCTGTAAACCCTAACTCCTACAGCCGCCTTATCACCTTTCCCCGCTGTTTCCCCTCCCCCTGTTCTTCGTCATCAACCCTAGCCGCTCCCTGTGCTCTCCCATCCTGTTTCCCCGACCTTCGAAGCCATCCACCCTAACTCCCAAACATTGCCTCGCCCGCAGATCCACCCTCATCCTCCTCCTTTACCACTCAGCCTTCCATTTTCCTCTCTCGTAGCAGTAGTGCAGCAGCCTACGACAACGCTTGCCTCCGCAGCCTCGCAACCACCTGTCGCGTGCGCTGAATCCTCTCGGCGACTACACCACAATCCGACTCCAGCAACCCCCTTCGGTAGCCCTGGGTCCCCCTCCTTGTTGTGCTCCTCCACCCTCCTGTGTGCATAGCCAGGCGATAGCAACTGCAGCTCGCTGTGCGTCACCTCCCTGTCACACCATGCAATGGCAACCGTTCCCGTCATCCTCCCACTGTAGTGAGCCGCCACAGTAGCACGGCAGCATCCTGCAATTGTGCCCTTGTGCCGATCGCCGTCGCGGAAGCAAGTGCACCATTGATGGGTTGTTTTGATCAAGTATTGATCAAGTGTAATGTAAGCCGTTCATCGCCCATGATCTTGATCCCTTGATCTCGACCGTCGGATCTTCATCATCATCATCATCAAGTGATCCTAGACCGTCAATCTCCTCTTGATCATCACGATCATGATAATCATCAATTTCCTTTGATCGCAGTCGTTGGATCTCCTGATCTTCCTCATCTTGACCATCCTCTTGATCATCGAGATTCGTGCCCTTGTGATCGTGTGTTCGTGGTAGTTTCGTGCCTCGGGATCCGTTCACGTTATTCTTGTTCTTGCTCCGTTCTCGTCGTCGTCTCTCAGACAAGTAACTTGTATTAAATTCGTTTGCAAATACAAATACTAAATACCTCCTGTAGTGTAGTTGGGTTCTAGAGACAATTGTGTGTGAATCCCCTTGTTGATATTGTCTCTATAGTGATAATTTGACCATAGTTGCCTCACGACATACATGACATGATATAACCTAGGATTGACCATATCTTGTTGCATATATGCGTGTTGTTCATGTGTTATCTTGGGCTCGTTCGTGTTATTTGTGATAGACTTGTTGTGAACTTGTGAAATACCCTATGACATGTTGTTTGGACATCTAGTATACTCTATCTCGTGTTTAGTTGTGTCTTGGATGAGTCTAATGTGAACTAGTAGATTTTGTGCACATGAGATATTTTCAGTTTTGACGGTTTTCAGTTTTGATCAGTATTTTAGAGCCTATTAAGGTCAATATTTGAAAATATTTTGTGAACATGATTTGTAGAAAATTCTGTCTATTTTCCAACCCTTTTGACGGATCTCAGTTTCGATTTACGGTTTGTGAGTTATGTCGATTTTACTACAGTAGTGTCGAAAGATTTTTAGATTTTGTTTTCTACGAAATCTGAAGAGTAATCTATTTTTTTTATTTTGGTGTTAAAATCATTATTTTGATCTGAAATTTTGCTCAGTATTCCTAGACTTGATTGGGGTTTACCCAGAATTTCGGTGTATTTATTTAAGGAGTTTTACAAACCTTTTCATGCTTGCAAATAAAGATTTTACATGCAGAATTTAATTACTGTGCGGTAAAGAACCTGATTTTCGGCCTATTTCTAGTGGTTGTTTCTAAAATATTTCTGAATATGAAAGTTATCCTACTGTATCTATTTTATCACCCTTTTGGCGGTTTTGGATTTCGATTTATGGTTTGGTAGATATGGCTGTTTTCGTACTGTAGTGTTTGTGATTTCAGATTTATAAAACTGTCGTGTCTTGCTGTTTTCTGATTTTACTTGACTACACCATTTTTTTTAGAAAGTTATGAAACTTGATATTCTATTACTATACATATAGTGGAATACTCCAGATTTTTCGTGGATTTAATTTGCGAGTTTTCATGTTGTTTTCTTGTTCTTGAATACAATCTTTTGATTTCTGGTTGAACGTGTTTTTTTGTTTCAATTCAGTTTTGACTCATGCTTCATGAAATACCATATGACTTATATATGTTCGCTGGATTTGGTCGGGAGTCTGTTTTCTAGATTCTTTAACGGATTCAGATTTGCAGTTTTGTAGCAATGGGAATCTCAGTTTAGGTACAGTACTGTCTTGCTGTCCTGAACTAGTGTTTTCTTTGTATTATCCTGTTATGTGTTATCTTTTACCTATACATGTTTATCTTGCAGCCTGAACCTGGTACTTGTTTATTCTATGTTATACCTTCCATGTTCGTGACACATACATGCTTGTTTGACACTAATAATAAAAAATAACCAAGTCGGGATTTAAGGGAAAGATCAAGTAGTAGAAAATATAGGAGCCTGTATTTGGAAGGGGACTCGTGTTTCCTGTATGACTTGTTACCGATCAAGTTAATTTCTGTTACCGATCAAGTTTACCGATCAAGTTACCGATCAAGTTTACCGATCCCGTTACCGACCAAGTTAATTTCTATTACCGATCAAGCTTACTGACCAAGATTCTGTGATACCCGAGTACATGACCGATAGAATCCCTTACGAAATCTAAACGAAACTGTTTGAATGTAGCAACCATGTAATAAAATTATGGATGCATGAAGTGCTACCTAGTTAGTAATAATATAAGACTTGACATAACCTGATCCCTGTTACATGATACTTGTACTTGTACTTGACTACTTGACACTTGTTACTTGTTACCTGATTTCGTGATACTTGATTCTTGATACTTGTTTACTTGATACTTAACACCTGTTACCTGTTTACCTACTTGCTCGACACTTGTTGCTTGTTTACTTGATACTTGTACTTGACTACTTGACACTTGTTACTTGTTACTTGATTTCGTGATACTTGACTCGTGACACTTGCTACTTGATAAATATTTCTTGTTTACATGATACTTGTTTACTTGACACTTGATACATGCTACTTATACTTGTTCATCTTGTCATGCTAGTAATCTATTTTGTTATCATGCATATTCCATGTTATTAGTTAGTTTTTCCGTGTACTTGTATCCTGCACTACAAGCTGTCCGTAACTTGCATTGATGGGAGTTTGTTTTCTTTTTTCTATCAGATTTTGAAGAACAAGTACCAGATGGTGTTGGTGATATGAGATATTAGTGCTGGATTTTACTATTATTATTTCTTGTTGCTTGCTTTGAATAATTGTATTTTGTACTTGAATTTATTTTGTATTTGGGCAATGTGATCCAGGGTATTGACTTATTCAGATCTGGATTATTTGAGATTAATATATTTTGCTGTCAAGTATTCTTGTTGGTATTTTGATTCATATGTGCATGCTTGATTGATTCTTTTGCTTCCGACTCTGATTATTCTTGTGAAATGTTGTAAAGATTTTTGAACAGTTTATGGATGATGAAAATCATTCGCTGGGCTTTTGTCACGTATCTGTATTTCGTATTCTCTTTTGGGAAGCGGGGCGTAACAAGGTTTTTAGTGGTATCAGAGCACCAGGTTTGGCTAATGTATTAGTTGACTGATATATTATACAAGCTTGGCTCAAACTGGGATCGGCTCAACATTTCACAACCATGTATGCATAAATGAATTATAATTAACATTGATCTAGATACTAGTCTTATTCCATCCATTTTGATCCCTTCTCATTCGGTCCCTTTATTCCTTGTTTCTTCAGTCGTCCTCTTTGATTGATTTCTTCTTGGGTATAAAATCATTCTTCTCGTACCCATATCTTTCTGATTTGGTGCTATCCATTCTTTTATTTCTTGCTTGGTCCATCAGTCGGCATCGCTGGATGCTATTGGCAGAGTCTTCCTCGATCAGAGTGGTGCATCGAAAGCGTTGTGGGCCCAAAACCCACTGGTCCCAGGATTCTCATGTTGTTTCTCCTTTCCTGCATTGTTTGTTTCTTACCATACCTTATATTCATCTTCATCCGTTGACTCATTTCTTGGTTCATCTCTTCCTTGTCCACTCTTTCTTCGATTCCAGCTCCATCTATTTCTTCATCTCTTTGCTTTGTTATCTTCCAGTCCTGTGATGTTTCTTTTTCATTTTTGATACCAGTTACTTCTTCTTTTTTTGTATTCCATTTTGCCATCATGCACCAATTTATTGTTTGATTCAATTCTTCCATTTTCATTCTCTCCTTGATTTTAGTTCTACCTACTCCTTATCTTGTGTTATTTCTTTTCTTTTGATACTGTTTATTCTCTTGCATGCTTCCCATTTGACATCCTTATTATCCATTTTCTTTCTCATTCTGGTGTTGTCACTGCTTTATTCCTTCCCCATTAATTCTCTGTTTTGTTACCCTCCCCCAAGCTTGTTTTTGCCTTGTCCTATGTACCGCCTAAGCAAATTTCGAAGACGAAATTTTGTCATAAGGTGGGTAGGATTTGTAACCCCTGTTTTCCCAATTCCGTATTTTCTGTGTATTTTTGGTTTTTTAAAAATTTTGTAAATTATTTTCCCGCTTTCAAATTATTTTTGTTAAAACGTATTGTCGGATCTTCTATTAAAGTCTATTTTTAATCAATAATTTTATTGTAACTATTTTCTATGAATTTTATATTGTAATACACATCTTATTTTTGTTATTATTACTTTGATTTCTGTTACTATTACTACTACTGTTATTATTAGTACTATTATTGTTTTATCACTTTTCTTATTATTATTATTATTGTCGGTATTATTATTTTTACTGTTATTTTTAATACGGTTATTGTTATTATTGTTATTGTTATTGTTTTTATTATTATTATTAGTATTTCTATAAAGTTCTATTATTATTTTTATTGGATATTTATCCTCACCCTCTTTTAAACACAAAAATCCAATTAACTTAAACCCATTTGCCTAATACCCTATAACCCCTTCAGCCCATTTAATACCCGATAACACCCCAAAACGCTATAACCCGTTAACATTCCCCACCCAAAACCCTCCTACCCGAAACCAAATGCACTCTAACCCAATACCTGTTTTCACCTAATTAATACCCGTACCCGTTTTCCTTATACCTACTCGTCACCCCCCCTTCAGCATCTAACCCTATTAAACCCAAACCCATGTATACAACCTATATATATTTCCCCCCGGTAAAAACTCCTACAGCTGCCTTATCACCTTTCTCCACTGTTTCCCCTCCCCCTATTCTTTGTCATCAACCTTAGCCGCTCCCTGTGCTCTCCCATCCTGTTTCCCCAACCTCTAAACCCACCCGCCCTATCTCCTGAACTTTGCCTCGCCCGCAGCTCCACCCTCATCCTCCTCCTCTACCGCTCATCCTTACCTTCTCCTCTCTCACAGTAGTAGCGCAGCAGCCTACGACAGCGCTCGCCCCGCAGCCTCGCGACCTCCTATCGCATGCACTGAGTCCTCTCGGCGACTGAACTGCAATCTGACTCCAGCAACCCCCTTCGGAAGCCCTAGGCCCCCTCCTTGTTATGCTCCTTCACCCTCCTGTGTGCACAACCAGACGACAGCAATCCCAGCCCACTGTGCATCACTTCCCTGTCGCACCGCGCAACGGCAGTCGTTCCCGTCGTCCTCCTACCACAGTGAGCCGCCACAACAGCACGGCAGCATCCTGCAGTCGTGCCCTGGTGCCGATCGCCGTCGCCGAAGCAAGTGCACCATTGATGGGTTGTTTTGATCAAGTATTGATCAAGTGTAATGTGAGCCATCGATCGCCCGTGATCTTGATCCCTTGATCTCGACCGTCGGATCTTCATCATCATCATCTCATCTTGATCGTCTTGGTCATCATCATCATCAAGTGATTCTGGACCGTTCGATCTACTCTTGATCATCACGATCATGATAATCATCAATTTCCTTTAATTGCAGTTGTTGGATCTCTTGATCTTCATCATCTTAACCATCCACTTGATCATCGAGATCCGTGCCTTGTGATCGTGTGTTCATGGTTGGTTCGTGATCCATTCTTTGTGTTTGTGTTCGTGCCCCGCGATCCGTTCCCGGTATTCTTGTTCCTGCTCCGTTCTCGTCGTCGTCTCTCAGGCAAGTAACTTGTATTAAATTCCTTTGCAAATACAAGTACTAAATACTGCTTGTAGTGTATTTGGATTCTAGAGACAATTGTGTGTGAATCCCCTTGTTGATATTGTCTTTATAGTGATGATTTGACCATAGTTGCCTCACGACATACATGACATGATATAACCTAGGATTGACCATATCTTGTTGCATATATGCGTATTGTTCATGTGTTGTCTTGTGCTCGTTCATGTTATTCGTGATAGACTTGTTGTGAACTTGTGAAATACCCTATAACATGTTGATTGGACATCTAGTTTACTCTATCTCGTGTTTGGTTGTGTTTTGGATGAGTTCTATGTGAACTAGTGGATTTTGTGCACATGAGATATTTTCAGTTTTGACGGTTTTCAGTTTTGATCAATATTTTAGAGCCTATTAAGTTCAGTATTTGAAAATATTTTGTGAACATGATTTGTAGAGAATTCTGTCTATTTTCCAACACTTTTAACAGATCCCGGTTTCGATTTACGGTTTATGAGTTATGTTGATTTTACTACAGTAGTGTCGATAGATTTCCATATTTTGTTTTCTATGAAATCTAAAGAGTAATCTATTTTTATTTTAGTGTTAAAATTATTATTTTGATCTAAAATTATTCTCAGTATTCCTAGACTTGATTGGGGTATACCCAGAATTTTGGTGAATTTATTTGAGGAGTTTTACAAACCTTTTCATGCTCGCAAATAAAGATTTTACATGCAGAATTTTACTACTGTTCGGTAAAGAACCTAATTTTTGACCTATTTATATTTGTTGTTTCTAAAATATTTCTGAATATGACGTTGGATCCTGTAGGCAAGACAAAATAACACTAGAGGGGGGGTGAATTGTGTTATATAAATATTAATTAAAAATTTGAACTTTTCGTTCTGTCCAGCCGACTTAAAAAGAGAACACAAGAGTGATTGGGCATCAGATAAGAATACAAGTCTGATCAGTCGACTTATAGCGGAAACTTAGTTGACTTACCAGACAAGTGTTCGAAGAGTATTTTTTACAAGTCTGATCAGTCGACTTATAGAGGAGACTCAGTCGACTTGCCTAGACAAGTTTTCGAATAAAACACTGAAAAATTGAAATGCAAGTAAAGAAAATACAACCACAGAGAGAGTCAATCACAGAGTACACAGCGATGTATCCTGGTTCGGTCCTCCCGACCTACATCCAGTCCCCAAGCAACCCACTTGAGATTTTCCACAATTCTTGAAGAAAATACAAGAATACCCTACGGCGTTCGACAACAACCTTGCCAAACCCATAGACCTCTCTCACCACTAGAGAGAGCACACCCACTCTACAACCTAGAGTTAAAACTTGACTCTACAACCTAGAGCCCTACTCTCCAACCGAGAGGACCACTCTCACAACCTGAGTGTGAAGAACAACAAAAAAAGAGTTACAACAACCTATAGCCTTGTTTGTGATTGTGATTTTTATATGGTGGCTAATAGGTAAACTTCTGAAATCAGTTTAAAATGAATTCAATGTTATACTAGACTGGTTTTCAAAGAACCAAGACTCAGAGATAATGATTGCTTCTTAGGAAACTTGTTCTCTTTAAAAACAAAAATTTTAAAACTTGATAGAATGCTTGGAACCTTTTCATGGTGATTCCTATGCTCTATTTATAGAGAGGAATCATAGGAACATTGAAGAACAGTTCCTAAAACTGAATTAAAACAGATAGAATTTGTTTTGAACTTGAAAAACAAGTATTGAAATCAGAAAACTGTCGAAATGTCTTGAACAGTCCACTGGGTTGCCATAATGAGTCGACTGGTCAGAGCTTGTATGAGTTCAGACAGTTTCGTACTAAGACAGTCGACTGGTACTCAACAGTTGATCTTATTCAAGCTTGTTTCGATCTTTTAACTTTTGTAAAACACTCAAATATTAAAAGATATGTGTGAGTGTGTGTGTGACAAGGCTATTACAACATTTCTAAGACACAAAGAATAAAAATTACAATTGTTACAAGACACTTTAATACAAACAATTTGAAGCACTAGTCTTGTCTTGAACTTGAGTCTTTGACTTGAGCCATTATCTTTATATCTTGAAACTTGTTTGATCAATGTGGCTTGAACTAAGTTCTTTGTGGTTTTATCAATTGTCTTGAAAGCTTCATTGGATCAACTTTGCCTTTATGTATTGCACCGTGGTATTGATGTTAATATACCCTGCAATAAATATAAGTGATAGCACAACTTTGCATTGTGTTGTAGTCATCAAAACCAAGAATCAACATTCTCCCTCTTTTTGATGATGACAACACAATAGCTTACCATAGTAATAGTAATTAAAGATGCTCCCCCTAACTAATGTACAACATGCACAAGTTAACTAATGTACAACATGCACAAAAACATCCACATAAAAAACATGCACCAAGACCACATACACATCCTTTACACATCCTTTTTCTCCCCCTTTGTCATCAACAAAAATAGAAGGAGGAAAGAAACAATAATATCATGGAAACAAAAAAGAACAAACATATGGCAAAACCATAACAAATTTATAGATATGAAATTGAAGTACATGGTTTCAAATACAGCATAAAAGTGAAATGCATAAGACATAAAAAAGTACACGAAAAAAGTGAAAATACATCAACTCAGTCTTCATCTTCGTCATCTGCACCTTGAGAGGCAGGAGGTGGAAATTATTGGGTGAATAAGTGGGTAAGATGAGAGATACTAGCTTCAAGGGTATCCTGACGATCCATGAGATAGTTGACAGAATGATAAAGACTCTCAGGATCAGAAAAGACAGCTCTAGGACGAGATGAACTAGAGGCAGAAGACCTATGACCTGAAGTAGCTAAAGAAATAGGAAGGGTATTTCATCGAGGAAGAGAGTGAAGAATCTTCATACGAGCTAAACTCGCACAATCAAAAGACTCATAATGAGTCACAACACTAGACTCAGAAGTAAGATCAACTTCATAGAAGTTGAAAACATGAGTAAGTATTGCACCAAAAGGAAGAAAAGAAATATGAGCCTTATGAAGATGACTGAAAATGATTTGACTCCAATTTATTTGGATGTTGCCAAAAATCGCATAGACAGCTTGTTGCAACTCATGGAAAATTGATCGTAACTCCCCATTTTAGAGATAATGTTCTACGACAAAATTCTTGCAACTAGATTAGCAAGCGGTGTAATTGTTTGGTTAGACATTGGGGGACCGCGATTTGGCAAGAAGATTTTTGAATGGATAGAGTCACCATCCATATTAATCTCCCCTAAATCTAATCATTCAGATGTGTAATATCCCGGAGGAATATTATATTGTAATAATTATTATTTTTTAAATTAAAATATTTTTTTTTTGGAAATTCTTGGTTTTTCTAAATAAAAAGTTACCTGGACCTATATACTAGTAAGTATATACAGGTATTGTATAAGTTTTGTGCACTTGTACAAAATCCTGAAAAACGCATTTTTGAGAAAAATATCTGGAAAATCCTGGGCAGACACTGAAAAATATTATTTTATTATTATTTTATTTTTATTTCCCAAAAAGAAATATTTTTGGTGGATATCACCCGGTTTTGTTAATAAGCATTATCTGTGTACACATACCAGTCTGTATACATCTGTATTGTATCAAATTTGTACTGGAATCTTCCGAACTGATAATAAAATTTAATTTAATATTATTTTTGAAGTTAAATTATTTTTGTACGGATTGAGCGGTTTTACAAACGGAAATTATCGGTATATAGATATATACATACATAAGCGTGTTGTACCGATTTCGTATGTTTGTACAAATCATGTAGTATGTGTTTTGGACAAAAATATCTTATTTTCGTCATGATTAATCAAATTTGGATGGCTAGGATTTGTTTGGAGGCTTAAACATAGGGTTAGGATTAATTAGAGATACATAAGAGTATTAATATGTATCTTCTATTAGAAGACTCCCCTCCACCTCATCCCTCCACCTCACCCCTCCACCTCATGTGGTAAATAACCGGCCAAAGTAACCTCAAGGGGGTATGTGCAATTGTGTAGGTGTATTATGCACTTTCCACCCTCATTTCATCCTATAAAAACCCCTCCCCTTCACACTTTGTCTCATTTACAAGAAAAAAAAAAAGAGAGAAAAAGAAAGAGAAGAAACCCTAAGTGTTCTTCATTTAGGGTTTTCCATAGAAGTGTTCTTCATTGAAGGTTTTTTTGTAGCAGAAGCTAAGGAGGAAGGAGAATGTTGCTAGCTAGTCCTTCCTACATAGATTCAAAATGTGGGGATTCTCTGCATCTAATTCTAACTTGTTTGTTCTTATTTATTTTTGTATGTGTAGAAAAGAACCCATCTTTAGGGTTATTATTGGTTCTATGTGGGTAAAGAACCCATCTTTGATGGTTGTTTGTTGTAGGATAAAAAGAACCCATCTTTATGATAGTAGATGTTGTATGTGTGTTCTATAACAACTTAGACTATTTTCTAAGCATATAAATGGTTGTAGGTTAAAAAGAACCCATTTTTAGGATGTGTTATTGTGTATTTATGTTCCTAAATAACCTGGACTAATTCTTAAGCATAAGCATGTTTGTAGGGATCAAAATGATCCCATGAGAAGGATGGAATGAAAGGACTCAACAAAATCACATAAAGATAGAGTATTGAACCTTGCTATGGTTATTATTGTTATGATAATTATTTTGGACTAATTGGACTAAGATTTGTGCATAAGAATAGTGGGAAATCAAGATGAAGTTCTCTTTTTATTTGTGTGGATTCTTGTCCACTTTTGTTGTATGTGTGTTCTAAAAATGATTTGGACTAAGTATTAAGTATAAGGTGGTTGTAGGGATTACAAGGATCCCGTGAAAAAAATAGGGGTGGTGGAATTTAAATAAAACACATAAAGGTTGTTCTTTAACCTTGTATGTTTATTGTTGTTATTATGGTTATTTTATTAACACAAATGACCGTTTGGACTATAACTATGTGCATATAGAGATTAGTCTGGTAAAAATGTTTACTTACCCATTCTAGGGTTGTAGAACTCATCCAGCTTTTTAAAGGATAAGTTTTTGTTATATGTTGCTCTTTACTTTGTTAAAAAATCATTCTTTGCTAACCCTAGTTCATAAAAAGTTGCTCTTTTTGTATGTAGGAACTTGTAGGATTGAAGAAAAGTGGGTTGTAGTATATACTTATTTGTAGACTACGTCTTTGTAATAATTTATATTAGTCTTTTGTAGCATGTTCTAAACTAATCTAGGTTGCTAGAAACCCATTTATGCTTGTGATATTTAGTTGTTCTTAGTAAAGAACCTACCATGCCTGAGTTGTAGCAAAAAACCCATCCATGCTTATGTGAACCCATGAACCTACCATGTTTGTGTTCTATGTCAAAAAGAGAACCTATTTATGCTTGTGAACCAATCCATGCTTAAGTTGTGTAGCAAGGAAACCCATTCATGCTTATAAATCCATTCATGCTTATGAACCTATTCATACTTGTGAACCCATGAACCATGCTTGTGAAATCCATGAACCCATTCGTACCTGTTCTATTTTCATAAAGAATCCATATACCATGCTTGAGTTGTTGTAGGTTGATTATAGTAAGAAACCCATGCTTGAGTTGTTGTAGGTTGATTATAGTAAGAAACTCATGCTTGAGTTGATTATAGTAGGTATACCATGCTTGAGTTGTTATAGGTTGATTATGGTAAGTATACCATGCTTGAGTTGATTATAGTAAGTATACCATGCTTGAGTGGTTGTAGGTTGATTATAGTGAGAAACCTATGCTTGAGTTGTTGTAGGTTGATTATAGTGAGAAACTCATGCTTGAGTTGATTATAGTAAATATACCATGTTTGAGTTGTTGTAGGTTGATGTAGTAGTGGAACCCATGTTTAAGTTGTATACCATGCTTGAATTGTTGTAGATTGATTGTAGTAAGAAACCATGCGTGATTTGTTGTAGAAAGAAACTCATGCTTAAATTGTATTCATGCTTGAGTTGAAAGATACCATGCTTGAGTTGTTGTAGTAAGAAACCCATGCTTGAGTTGATTATAGTAAATATACCATGCTTGAGTTATTGTAGGTTGAGTTATAGAAAGATACCATGCTTGAGTTGTTGTAGAAGGAAACCCATGCTGGAATTGTATTCATGCTTGAGTTGTAGAAAGATACCATGCTTGAGTTATTGTAGTTGTTCTAAGTAAAGAACGCATGCTTGTGTTATTGTAGTAGTTCTAGTAAAAAACCCATGTTTGAGATGTGTAGTTGTCTTTAGATTCAAAAGAATCCATGCATGTTTGAGTTATATGATTGTAGTGGTTTCGGTTAAATTCTAAAAGAAACCCATGAGTTTAGCTTGCATGATAACCCAATTGAATTATTGAAATGAACTCATATTCCATAGTTGTTCTAGTTCAATTTTTAAGAAGAAACCCATGAAACTAGCTCCATGATAGTTCTAGCTCGAATTGGCGATGAACCCATCCAATTAGGTTCTAGGTGATTCTAGCTCAACTTTGAGAAAGAACCCATCAACCAAGTCACATGTTGTCCTAGTTCAAATTTGGGGAAAGAACCCATGAGTTCTAGTTGTATACGGTTCTAATTGAAATTGGACAATATGATGTGCACATGCTTCATCTTCAATATATGGGAAATAATGGTTGGGAAGTCACTAGTATTGTTAACTAGATAAAAGCTAGCCTAGGGGTCATCGAACATCAAGACTCGCAGCTTACCACCTTGGAAACTGTGGACAAATCACACCTCAAGCACCGATGGATCTTAACTGATGTGGGTTGATCGCGGGCCGAGAGTGTTGACGAGATCGAGTTAGGGGTAGTGATAGGGTCTCATAATTGCTGTAGGGGCCATCGACCATCAAGACTCGCATCTTACCACCTTAGAAATTGTGGATAAATCACACCTCGAGCACCGACGGATCTTAACTGGTGTGGGTTGATCGTGGGCTGGGAGTATTGACGAGATCCGAGTTAGGGGTAATGATGAGTGAGAGAGATTTCCATCACAGGTGTCTTGGATCGATAGGCCATCAGTTGGATCGGGATAATCATAAGAAAGTTATTGAAAACCCCGTGAGATTGTTTGGGTTAAGTGACATCGTTAGGGTCGTAACTTATGACTATTAACACTTAACCTTTACTTATTATCATTTTTTTCCGAAGAAAAAGAGTTGGTGTTAAGGGTGATTCCTTATGATCCGACCTGTCCTATAGGCCGACACTAGGCTATATTATTGGGTTGTACCTTCCTATCAAAGGGATACGTACGGTGTCATCTCACGAGTTGGGAGCACGGGTTGCGTACCTCGTCTGTTAATTCCTTAAATACCGTGGCTTGGGGTGCCACAGGATGCTACGTGCAGTCCTGCATTTGCGAGACCCCAGGGGTGCCACAGATTAGGCTTCGCTCTATCCTGCGCATGCAAGACCCTATGTTCTTTTGATTTTCGAATGAGGCCTGGTACGCTGGGCAATTGTGGCAAACATGGACACCATTATATGACTGCAGTAACGGAACTAGACCGTACCTGCAACCTTGTTTATGAGTGATGTCTGGCATGCCGGGTAGTAGTGGCAAACAGAGACACCATAATCGTACTGCATGGGTGGGACTTGACCCACCTGCAACATTACAGTCACGTTGTATTATCAAGAATAGGATTGTGTACAATGTAGAATTCGTAACGAGGGTTCAAATCCTTATATATGAGGAAACGGCTTGAGATGGGACGTATGTAGTATGGGATGCATACTATTCCGGAGACTTGCTTGCATTAGAATAAGTGCAGAATCGCATTAGTTAATTGAGTATTAAAGTCTAAGGCATAGCATACACTAACACGTCAATTATATATACACGTTTCTCTTTTTATCAATTTGTTTGTTTAAGTGGAGAATCGCTGCTAGTTTTCAGCCTTAAAAACGTCAGTATATGTACTAACGTCCCCATTTCAATAGGTACCGGATTGCAGAAGTACAGGTACAGGATTTAGGAGGACTCAAGGCGAGAGAAGCAAGAGTCGTTTTTATTTCCGCTACATTATATGTTGTTTACTATTGTTCCATTGTAACAATTTTGTAATCTATTTATTTGTTGGAAAGCATCCAAGTGAAATACCAAGTGTTGTTCTTTATTCATTGTACTCTGATGAAATATGTTGAAAGTTGTAACACTTGGGATTGTAAAGATATTATTGTAACACTGTTGTAATGTATTGCAATTTTGTAACATTCGGATTTGTAATACATTATGTTGAATAAAAAGTTTTAAATTTTCCTGTTTTTCTGTGTATTGTGGCTAATTGAAGAAAAGATTCTAGCTTATGTCACGGTTTCCCAGTTACCAGAAATCGGGGGCATTATAGAGTGGTATCAGAGCCGACTTCAATTTACAATCCAACACAGTAGGAAAATTAAACTTGGATGCCTTTTTGGAGTCAGGTTTTAGTTAGTTGTAGACAATTATAATTCATATTGTTGTTTCTTTCAACTTATGTTTTATAATTTTTCTATATCTGGACTAATTCCAGTGTGTGTGTTTTTTTTTAAGGATAGGATGGTGTTCGAGGATATCCTAACCGATGATGTGTTGATGGAAGAGAGTGAGCCAATTTCAAGGGATAATCTGATTATCTCGAGCGAGGAGCCAAAGGAGATTTCACTACAAGTTAACCTCGAGACGGACTCACCTTCACCACCACAAGGACTAAGTGTGGATCAATGCACAATAGCGGCGGCCAGCATATATCGAGAAATGAGGAAGCTAATGAAGTACGTAGCTAGGAAAGTTCATCAAGCTAAGCAACTGAGTGATGCTTGCATAGCTGTATTAGCAGGCATGGCAGAGGAGCGAGAATATTTCAACGCCAGATTGGCACAACTACAGCGTGAGTGGGAGCAAGTTCTGGAGATCGCCAAGGTTGTAGTATGCCATTTCTGTGAGGAGGATGGGCACGAGAAATTGGTCTGTCCACGACGACAAGGGAAAAGATCTGCACCGGCATCAGGGTTCGAGAACCAAGGTCAGAAGCAGAAGACTTAGAAAACAAAGGGCAAACTTGGAGGCGCCAACCCAGGAAGTTGTTTCTTATGTGGTGAGCAAGGTCATTTCATGAACCAGTGCCTGAGGAAGGACTCTCAGATGGATACCCGTGTTTGCTACAAATATGGGGAGATCGATTATGTTAGGCCAAACTGTTTCCAGTTTCACAAGAAAATTGGCAGATCAATACCGAAGATGAACAACAAAGGAAAGGAGCCTGTTCACCAAGGGTGAGAGTTCGCACTTACTAAGGGAAAACTGAAGAAGGCAGGAGAGCCATTACCAGTGTGTGCATATGGTACTACAACTAAGTCTAAAAGTTGCATCTTTTGAATTTTATTTTTTGGACTGAAGAAGTTATATATGATGTAACACTTTTGTAACCAGTTAGATTTATATATATATATGGAATCCATGCAACCGTTTTGTTCAATTGTGGTTCATCACATTCTTCTGTCTGAATTATTTTTCAAGAGTCAAGATGTGTGCGGGAGGCGACTCTAGATTTGGTTTGTTGATTACACCATCTGGAGCGACAGCTTTGAGCAAATTATAGGAGAGAATCCCGGAAGTCAAAAGTGATGTTCGTAGGCCATGTCCTATTCTAAGGAGGGAGTGGCTACCGAAGTGCAAAAGATCGAGATTGGTGAAAATTAGCCTCAGCCGAAGACCGTGAAGGAAGTAAGAAGCCAGATAATGAGATCCGGCAGGCCAGTATTGGAGCAATTACTGAAGATTGGAGCTCAGTTTTGGCACGATTGAAGCCACAACTGAGTCTAAGGGAGCAAGTCAGAAGGCTTAGGCAGGAGATGCAGGGAATGAAGAACTGAAGCGGCAAGTTCATGAAGGAAAATATCAAAATATCGGTATGGACTTCATCACAGGAGTACCCAGAAGTTCAAAAATGTATGACTCAATTTGGGTTGTTGGAGATCCAATTGACGAAAGTCAGCACATTTTTCAGATAAAGATGACTTAGACACTAGAGAAATTAGCGGAAGTCCACATTAAAGGCGTAAGGAAGCAGCATGGAGTACAAGTGTCAGCAGTTCTCGAGAGTTACATCTCGACTTTGGCAGATTCTTCAGGCAGCTTTGGGATCGAGGTTGGGTTCTTTGGAGATCCAATTCATGGATGAGTCACTTGGGAGCCGTATAAGCTTTCTTTCCCCGAGTTATTTAGTATATGAATGTTTGTTTGGTTTCCGGACTTAACGTAGTTCTGAGGACAGAACTATTCTAAGGAGGGAGTATTGTAATATCCCGGACGGATATTATATTGTAATAATTATAATTTTTTAAATTAAAATATTTTGTTTGGAAATTCTTGGTTTTGCTAAATAAAAAGTTACCTGGACCTATATACTAGTAAGTATATACAGGTATTGTATCAGTTTTGTGCACTTGTACAAAATCCTGAAAAATGCATTTTTGGGAAAAAATGTCTGGAAAATCCTGGGCAGACACTGAAAATTATTATTTTATTATTATTTTATTTTTATTTTCCGAAATGAAATATTTTTGGTGGATATCACCCAGTTTTGTTAATAAGCATTATCTGTGTACACATACCAGTCTGTATACATCTGTATTGTATCAAATTGGTACTGGAATCTTCTGGGATGATAATAAAATTTATTTATTATTATTTTTGGAGTTAAATTATTTTTGTACGGATTGAACGGTTTTACAAACGGAAATTATCGGTATATAGATATATACATACGTAAGCATATTGTACCGATTTTGTATGTTTGTACAAATCATGTAGTATGTGTTTTGGTATTTTTGTCATGATTAATCAAATTTGGATGGCTAGGATTTGTTTGGAGGCTTAAACATAGGGTTAGGATTAATTAGGGATACATAAGAGTATTAATATGTATCTTCTACTAGAAGACTCCCCTCCACCTCACCCCTCCACCTTATGACGTAAATAACCGGCCAAAGTAACCCCAAGGGGGTATGTGCAATTGTGTAGGTGTATTATGCACTTTCCACCCTCATTTCATCGTATAAAAACCCCTCCTCTTCACACTTTGCCTCATTTACAAGAAAAAAAAAAAGAGAGGAAAAGAAAGAGAAGAAACCTAAGTGTTCTTCATTTAGGATTTTCCATAGGAGTGTTCTTCATTGAAGGTTTTTTTGTAGTAGAAGCTGAGGAAGGAGAAGGTTACTAGCTAGTCCTTCCTACATAGATTCAAATGTGGAGATTCTCTACTTCTAATTCTAACTTGTTTGTTCTTATTTATTTTTTTTATGTGTAGAAAAGAATCCATCTTTAGGGTTATTATTGGTTCTATGTGGGTTATGAACCCATTTTTGATGGTTGTTTGTTGTAGGATAAAAAGAACCCAAGTTTATGATGGTAGATATTGTATGTATGTTCGATAACAACTTGGACTATTTTTCTAAGCATATAAATGGTTGTAGGTTAAAAAGAACCCATCTTTATGATGTGTTATTGTGTATTTATGTTCCTTAAAAACTTGGACTAATTCCTAAGCATAAGCATGTTTGCAGGGATCAAAATGATCCCATGAGAATGATGGAATGAAAGGACTCAAAAAAGTCACATAAAGATAGAGTATTGAACCTTACTATGGTTATTGTTGTTACGATAATTATTTTGGACTAATTGGACTAAGATTTGTGCATAAGAACGGTGGGAAATCAAGATGAAGTTCTCCTTTTATTTGTGTGGATTCTTGTCCACTTTTGTTGTATGTGTGTTCTAAAAATGACTTGGACTAAGTATTAAGGATAAGGTGGTTGTAGTGATTAAAAGAATCCCATGAAAAAAATAGGGGTGGGGGAACTTAAATAAAACACATAAAGGTTGTTCTTTAACCTTGTATATTTATTGTTGTTATTATGGTTATTTTGTTAACACAAATGACCACTTGGACTATAACTATGTGCATATAAAGATTTGTGTGGCAAAAATGTTTACTTACCCATTCTAGGGTTGTAGAACTCATCTAGCTTTTTAAAGGATAAGTTTTTGTTATATGTTGCTCTCTACTTTGTTAAGAAATCATTCTTTGCTACTTCTAGTTCTTAAAAAGTTGCTCTTTTTGTATGTAGGAACTTGTAGGATTGAAGAAAAGTGTGCTGTAGTATATACTAATTTGTAGACTAAATAAATGTTGTCTTTGTAATATATAGGACTTGTAATTTTCCTAAAGAAGTAGTCTTTGTAATAATTTATATTAGTCTTTTGTAGCATGTTCTAAACTAATCTAGGTTGCTAGAACCCATTCATGCTTGTGATATTTAGTTGTTCTTAGTAAAGAACCTACCATGCTTGAGTTTTAGCAAAGAACCCATCCATGCTTATGTGAACCCATGAACCTACCATGTTTGTGTTCTATGTCAAAAAGAGAACTATTCATGCTTGTGAACCAATCCATGCTTAAGGTGTGTAGCAAGGAAACCCATTCATGCTTATAAACCCATTCATGCTTATAAACCCATTCATGCTTATGAACCTATTCATACTTGTGAACCCATGAACCATGCTTGTGAAACCCATGAACCCAATCGTACTTGTTCTAGTTTAAAAAAGAATCCATATACCATGCTTGAGTTGTTTTTTTTTTTTTTGAGGGAAAGGTGGAATATGGCCACCCTATTCCATTAATAAGAGTTTAACGAAACAAACCCACAGTACTGGGCCCAAATACAAACTACAGACAGAAAATAAAACATACATGAAGCAACATGACGCGTACAAACAACAAATTCCTCTAACAACCCTGGAGGGTGGGCCGACAAACCAGCTCGGTCCAGCAAAATTGTGAGTACGCCAGTTTAGCTTCGTGCAGTGCCTCCGCGACACATGCACACCCACCTGAAACAGGTCTGGCAGGATTTTATCACCCGCCGCTCCCTGCATTCACCTCGCTAGGGGGACCCCATCTTTGGGCCCAAGCCCCGCAAATCGAAAACTGATCCCACGGCACATGCACAACAATCGCACCCTTCCACCAACTCCACCACTCCTCCTACAAACGTGCAAGCCGCTCCCATAGCCGCTACCAAAGAGATAGCCGTGAAGAGGACACCTTCACCTCTCACACGATAGCACTTTTCTCAGGTGATTTCTCACCAAACAACTATCTCGCTCACCCCACTTAACACCACGCTCCTGGAGAGAGCCGTGGAGAGGATACCTTCACCTCTCTCACGCTCAAGCTCTCTCCGGCGATTTCTCACCACACAGACTTATCTCGACTCAAACTCTCAATCCGAGGGAAGAGGCGACGCTGTCTCGAGGCAGTGGCCTAAGCTAGAGGAAGCTCAATAGCCAGGTAGTAGGCGCTGTGGAGACCGCACCGACGACATCGTAGGACACACCCGACCAACCACACCCCAACCCCACACCCCCTCACCCCCAACACACCGACTTCACACACTTGAACCCCAAATCCATGGTGTTCACGACAAGAGGCGCGGGAGGAAGCTCTGGAACGACACAGTCGCTCCGCGACAGTTGAAACAAGCACCCTGGAAGTTGAGACAAGTGAGCATACATCACGGAGGGACCCCATCTTTAGTCCCAAGCTCCGCAAACGTGCAAGACAACCTAACTTCTGGCATCTTCACATGCACTAACAACCTTCGCAAGTTGCCATGAATGGCTCCGAGAGTGTGGACATGGTGGCAAGCGCGCAAAACATCCGGGCACATAACTAGCAAATCATGGAGGGACCCCATCTTTGGGCCCAAGCTCCACAAACGTGCAAGACAACCTAACTCTCGACATCTTCACATGCACTACCAACCCTCGCAGATTGCCATGAATGGCCCCGAGAATGTGGACATGGTGGCAGAGCACAGAACATCCGAGCAAATATCTAGCAAATCATGGAGGGACCCCAGTTCGATTCCAACCCCACAATCGCACAAAACTACAAGCTTCACACCCCCAACCACAGCAAAAGCACTGGCCCCATGCCGAACCACTAGCCTCATGGGCAAATCAGATCTGGGTCATTGCGCTTGGGGGGCTGGGGGGCCATAGCTGCCTGGCCCCAAATTGGGGGGTGGGGGGGCGCAGCTGCCTGGCCCCATACATACTCGCATCTCCGCTGGCAAGGATGCGCCGCCCCGTCAATGGCTCTACCTGACGAAGAGGTCACCCTGCTGGAGATCGCCCAGAGGCGGAAGATTTGGGCTGGAGTCTCGAGGCGATGGAGAGCTCACCGACGATCTTGAACTGGGCGGTCAGGATAGGGTCGCGACGGGTTAGGAAAGGAGTAGTGGAAGGGTCGCGTTGGTAGGGCGTCGAGTAGAGGCACGGGGGGATGACGAGATTTGGGGGGGGGGGGCGGCGGCGAAGGGGGCTAGCTGCCGCCGCCCCCAAGGTTTTCAGATTTAAAGTTAGGTTTTTGTTTGGGAGAGAGAGAGAGAGTGAGTCACGATTATAGTAAGAAACCCATGCTTGAGTTGTTGTAGGTTAATTATAGTAAGAAACCCAAGGTTGAGTTGTAGTAGGATGATTATAGTAAGAAATCCATGCTTGAGTTGATTATAGTAGGTATACCATGCTTGAGTTGTTGTAGGTTGATTTTAGTAAGTATACCATGCTTGAGTTCTTGTATGTTAATTATAGCTAGAAACCCATGCTTGAGTTGATTATAGTAAATATACCATGCTTGAGTTGTTGTAGGTTGATGTAGTAGTGTAACCCATGTTTAAGTTGTATACCATGCTTGAGTTGTTGTAGGTTGATTGTAGTAAGAAACCATGCGTGATTTGTTGTAGAAAGAAACTCATGCTTAAATTGTATTCATGCTTAAGTTACAGAAAGATACCATGCTTGAGTTGTTATAGTAAGAAACTCATGCTTGAGTTGATTATAGTAAATATACCATGCTTGAGTTGTTGTAGGTTGAGTTATAGAAAGGTACCATGCTTGAGTCATTGTAGAAGGAAACCCATGCTGGAATTGTATTCATGCTTGAGTTGTAGAAAGATACCATGCTTGAGTTATTGTAGTTCTTCTAAGTAAAGAACGCATGCTTGTGTTATTGTAGTAGTTCTAGTAAAAAACCCATGTTTGAGATGTGTAGTTGTCTTTAGATTCAAAAGAATCCATGCATGTTTGAGTTATATGATTGTAGTGGTTTCGGTTAAATTCTAAAAGAAACCCATGAGCTTAGCTTGCATGATAACCCAATTGAGTTATTGAAATGAACCCATGTTCCATAGTTGTTCTAGTTCAATTTTTAAGAAGAAACCCATGAAACTAGCTCCATGATAGTTCTAGCTCGAATTGGCGATGAACCCATCCAATTAGGTTCTAGGTGATTCTAGCTCAACTTTGAGAAAGAACCCATGAACCAAGTCGCATGTTGTCCTGGTTCAAATTTGAGGAAAGAACCCATGAGTTCTAGTTGTATGCGGTTCTAACTGAAATTGGACCATATGATGTGCACATGCTTCATCTTCAATATATGGGAAATAATTGTTGGGAAAGTCACTAGTATTGTTAGCTAGATAAAAGATAGCCTAGGGGTCATTGAACATCAAGACTCGCATACCACCTTGGAAACTGTGGATAAATCACACCTCGAGCACCGACGGATCTTAACTGATGTGGGTTGATCGCGGGCCGAGAGTGTTGACGAGATCCGAGTTAGGGATAGTGATAGGGTAGCATAATTGCCGTAGAGGCCATCGACTGTCAAGAATCGCATCTTACCACCTTAGAAACTGTAGATAAATCACACCTCGAGCACTGACGGATCTTAACTGATGTAGGTTGATCGTGGGCCGAGAATGTTGACTGAGATCCGAGTTAGGGGTAATGATGAGTGAGAAAGATTTCCGTCATCGGTGTCTTGGATCGATAGGCCATGAGTTGGATCGGGATAATCATAAGAAAGTTATTGAAAAACCCCGTGAGATTGTTTGGGTTTAGTGCCATCGTTAGGGTAGTAACTTATGACTATTACTACTTAACATTTACTTATTATCATTTCTTGTCAAAGGAAAAGAGTTGGTGTTAAGGGTGATTCCTTCTGATCCGACCTGTCCTATAGGCCGACACTAGGCGGTGTTATTGGGTTGTACCTTCCCGTCAAAGAGATACGTGCAGTTGGGAGCACAGGTTGCGTATTTCGTCAGTTAATTCCTAAAATGCTGTGGTTTGGGGTGCCACAGGATGCTACGTGCAGTCCTGCATTTGTGAGACCCCATGGGTGCCACAGGGTAGGCTTCACGCTATCCTGCGCATGCGAGACCCTACGTTCTTTTGATTTTTGAATGAGGTTTGGTACGCTGGGCAATTGTGGCAAACATGGACACCATTATATGACTGCAGTAACGGAACTAGACCATACCTGCAACATTGTTGATAAGTGAGGTCCGGCATGCCGGGTAGTAGTGGCAAACAGAGACACCATAATCGTACTGCATTGGTGGGACTTGACCCACCTGCGATCTCACAGTCACATTGTATTATTAGGAACAGGATTGTGTACAATGTAGAATTCTTAACGTGGGTTCAAATCCCTATATATGAAGAAACGGCTTGAGATGGGGCGTATGTAGTATGGGCTGCATACTGTTCCGGAGACTTGCTTGCATTAGAATAAGTGCAGATTCGCATTAGTTAATCGGGTATTAAAGTCTAAGGCATAGCATACACTGACACGTCAATTATATATACACGTTTCTCTTTTTATCAACCTGTTTGTTTAAGTGTAGAATCGCTGCTAGTTATCAGCCTTAAAAACGTCAGTATATGTACGGACGTCCCCATTTCAATAGGTTCCGGATTGCAGAAGTACAGGTACAGAATTCAGGAGGACTCTAGGCGAAAGAAGTAAGAGTCATTTTTATTTCCGCTGCATTATATGTTGTTTACTATTGTTCCATTGTAACAATTTTGTAATCTATTTATTTGTTGGAAAGCATCCAAGTGAAATACCAAGTGTTGTTCTTTGTTCATTGTACTCTGATGTAATATGTTGAAAGTTGTAACACTTGGGATTGTAAAGGTATTATTGTAACACTATTGTAATGTATTACAATTTTGTAACATTCGGATTTGTAATAGATTGTGTTGAATAAAAAGTTTCAAACTTTCCTGTCTTTTCTGTGCATCGTGGCTAATTGAAGAAAAGATTCTGGCTTATGTCACGGTTTTCCAGTTACAGGAAATCGGGGCGTTACCAGATGGAATACCCAAAATAAGTCCTAATTTTGCAGGAGTCAACCTCATACGAATATTTTTTACCGTAGTAATAATTATTTCGTTACAATCCTCGGAAGTGGCAACTCTCATATTTGTATAAAACAAATATATAAGTTGTGGATAGTAATAAGGTTGATTAACAAGGGAAAGCAAGTTAAATAACCCACATTGTTCAAACAATGGGGCTAAAAGGAACCTTTCTAAATCATGAAAATTTACAAATCGCCCTGGAAAGATAGCAATCTGAAAACTAAGAAAAAATTTCTCAACAAGTTCAAAACGCTAAAATTGCCAGGTTGAGGAGCAGCCGACTTCTTCTTCTATTTATGGAGAGAGACAGTGAAAGAAGGGAAAGTGAAGAAGAGAAGTAAAAACTAGGGTTTTACTTTAGAATAGAGGGCTGAGATCTAGGCTGGGGTTAATCAAAGGATGCGATCAATTAATGGGTAAGAAAAGGTAAAGAGAAATGGCTCAAAAAGGTGCGTTGTTTCGAATCAGAAAGACAGACTCCTGTCGCGACAGTCGACTGGGTTTGAGGAACAGTCGACTTCGTCGAGTGAAAATAAAACAAAACGAGAATATCAAGTAATACTTCTATCAGTCGACTTGGTGTTGTTCACAGTCGATTGTCCAGAACATAAAATTCAGTCAAAAATAGACAACGAAAAAAAAATTACTTGGTCAGTCGACTGAAACATAGCTTTAAGTCGACTTATACAAGATAAAAATTCAAAAAATATCATGAAAACTGCAAATTCCTAGTTCTCTTCTTAAGGTGATAAAAATGTCTTCCTTAAGTGGTTTAGTAAAGATATCTGCTACTTGTTTATCAGTAGAAATAAAATCTAAAGATATATCTTCCTTTAAAATATGATCACATAGAAAATGATGTCTAATATCAATGTGTTTCGTACGTGAGTGTTGAATCGTATTTTTAGATAAATTAATGGCACTAGTATTATCACACATTATAGCAGGTTTTGAAAATGAAATACCATAATCTAATAGGGTTTGTTTCATCCCCAAAATTTGGGCACAAGCCAAACTCGCAGCAATATATTCAGCTTCTGTGGTAGATAGGGATACATAATTTTGCTTTTTACTACACCAAGATACTAGTGAATGTCCCAAAAAGTGACAAGTACCACTAGTACTTTTACGGTCAGTTTTACTACCAGCAAAATCCGCATCACTATACGACAAAAGTTGAAAGTTATCGGTGCGGGGATAAAATAAACCATACTCAAATGTGCCTTTAATGTACCTTAAAATACGTTTCACAGCTTTTAAGTGAGACTCATTAGGACTTGACTGATATCTAGCACACAAACATACACTAAACATAATATCTGGTCTACTAGCAGTTATATATAATAGTGAGCCAATCATACCTCGATAGAGTTTTTGATCTACACTCTTACCTAATTCATCTTTGTCAAGTTTAGTAGTAGTAGCCATAGGTGTGGTCTTACTACTAGCATATTTTCCCTTATTAATAAATATGCCATTATGTGACTGCTTTATTTGAAGTCCACGAAAATAATTGAGTTCACCCATGTGACTCATCTCAAACTCATTTTTCATGGTATTAGCAAACTCTTGACAGAGATTACTATTAGTAAAGCCAAAGATTATGTCATCTACATATATTTGTATGATTAGGATATCAGTCTCTATTCTCCTAGTAAACAATGTAGTATCTACTTTACCTATTTCAAAACCAGTTTCTAAAAGAAAAGTCTTCAATCGATCATACCAAGCATGAGGTGCTTGTTTAAGACTATATAAAGCCTTTTTCAATTTAAAAACATGGTTTGGGAATTGTTCATGTTCGAAACCAGGTGGTTGCTTAACATAAACATCTTCCTTTATAAAACCATTAAGAAAATCACTTTTAAAATCCATTTGGAAAAGTGTAAAGTTCATAAAACATGCAAAAGATAATAAGATTCGAATTGATTCTAGTCTAGCAACAGGAGCATATGTTTCAATGAAATCTATGCCTTCTTCTTGATTATATCCTTGAGTAACTAATCTAGTTTTGTTCCTAACGACTTGTCCTAGTTCATCTAACTTGTTTTTGAATACCCATTTGGTACCAATTATAGTATGGTCGGGAGGTCATGGAACTAAATCTTATACATCATTTCTTATAAATTGGTTTAACTCATCTTGCATGACATTCATCTAAAATTCATTCTCACAGGCTTCTTGTATATTCTTCGGTTCAAAATCCGACAAGAAAGTCGTATGAGAAATTATGTTAACATGAGATCGTGTTTGAATACCACGTGAAATGTCACCAATTATTAAGTCATGAGGATGATCTTTAACTTCAACAAAAGATTTTGGTAAAGTTTGAGTCATCACAACAAGATCAGTCGACTTAACTTGTCCATCAGTAGACTGCTTCGCATCAGTCGACTTGATTTCCTTATCGGTCGACTTATCTGCTAGGGTAGTTTGCTCTAGAGGTTTAATTACGTTATTTAAAGGTGATGAATCAGTTTCATCATCTTTAATAATAGTAGATGAAGTCAGAGATTCATCAAATGAAACATGCATAGATTCTTCAATAGTCAAAGTTGACTTATTGAAGATTCTATATGCCTTACTCCTATTTGAGTATCCAATGAAGATACCTTCATTAGATCTAGAATCAAACTTATCTAAATTATCTTTCGTGTTTAAAATAAAATACTTGCATCCAAATACTCTAAAATAAGATACTTTAGGAATTCTATCAAACAATAGCTTATAACATGTTTTCTTAAGCATAGGCCTAATCAAGATTCTATTTAAAACATAACATGCTGTAGCAACAGCTTCAGCCCAGAAGTACTTAGGCAAATTGCTTTCAACAAGCATGGTACGTGCACACTCTTGCAAAGTCCTATTCTTTCTTTCGACCACTCCATTTTGTGGTGAATCTCTAGGAAATGCAAATGAATGTGTTATACCATTCTTGTTGTAATATTCTAAAAACGTTTCATTATCAAATTCTCCACCATGATCACTTCTAATAGTGACTATGGTTAGAGACTTTGATTTTGAATCCGTTTACAAAAATTTGCAAATTCATCAAAAACACCATTCTTATGTTGTAAAAAGAAAACCCATGTGAATCTTGAAAAATCATCTACTAGAACAAATACATGCCTACTTTTAATTAAAGAAGCGACTCTAGTAGGGCCAAATAAATCCATGTGGATTATTCGAGAGGCCTACTAGTTGAAATCATTTCTTTTGTCTTAAAAGTAGATTTGATTTGTTTACCTAGTTGACATGCATCACATAACTTATCCTTTTTATAAGATAGTCTTAGCAGCCCTTTAACTAGGTTGTACTTAGACAATTTAGCAATATTTTTCATATTCACATGGCCAAATCGTTTATGCCAAAGCCAAGATTTATTGTTAGAAGCTACTAAGCAAAAATCATTCGAAAATTCATTTGATTTTAAACATAACTCATAAATATTATTCTTCCTAAAACCTTGAAAAATTACATTTTGCATGGTAGTGTCATATATTAAATATGCATCTTTTTCAAAAACAATTTATATTCCTTATCACACAATTGGCTTATACTTAACAGATTATGTTTAAGACCACTAACAAGAAAAACTTCTTCTATATTAAGGGTAGTATTCTTACCGACCATGCCTATACCAATAACCTTCCCTTTGTTGTTGTCACCGAATGTGACTGTTCCTCCATCAATCTCTTGAATGGAAGACAGGAGGTTTGCATGACCAGTCATATGCTTGGAACATCCGCTGTCAAGTATCCACCGTTCTCTTTTAGGTACCTATAAAATAGTCATTGTAAATATGGTACCCTTTTTAGTGGGTCCGAAAGAGATTAGTTTTTGGGAAACCAAACCCAAAGTGAGTTTGATTTACCACCAAAAACAGGAATATAATCTACAGAATTCCATATATTCTTAGTCTGCCCAGTCGACTTAATTGAACCTTTCAGTCAACGATTACTAGAAGTTAGTCGACTAGGAGGTGAAATAGTTCGACTTATCTGAGGTTTTCGTATCTTTGAATAAAACTCAGAACCTCTGGACAGACGACTGAAATTGGGGTTCAGTTGACTGTTCTGAACTACAGAATTACTCTTTTCATTGAAAACAACTGTTTTTGGTTTTTCAAAAAACTCATATAATTTTTTCTTAATACTAGAAATAGATTCAGTCTTATTACCACTAGTGTTCTAGAAACATGATGTTTTTGAAGACTTTTGAAAACCAAGTCCAAATCTCATATTAGATTGCACTTGATTTTGGAGAACTTCATTTAAAATCTCATTTCCTTTATTAAATTTAGATACATTCTTGGATATCTCTTCATAATTTTTCTTAAGAGATACAAGATCTATATCCAATTTAGAAAGTCGAGAATTTAAAGACTTGACTTCTTTATCTAAGTCAAGATTCTCTTGAGAAATTGTTTGATTAACTTTCTCTAAGTTTTTAACTCTAATTTTTTTCTTTCTTAAGTTCTTGAAAAATCTCATTGAAAGCATCTAATAAGTCATTTGAATCAAAGTTATCACTTACCTCGTTTTGTGTAGCCATGAAACATACATTCGAAACTTCGTTTGTCTCTTCATTTTCTTCTTCCAATGAAGAGTCGCTATCATCCCAAGTTGCTTGATACGCCTTTTTGTTCTTCATGTACTTGTTCTTTGTGTACTTATCCTTCTTGAAGTTGGAAGCCTTTCCTTTAGATTTCGTCTGTTCTAGTGGGCAATCCTTCTTCATATGACATGTTTTGTTACACTTGAAACAAGTGGGAAGTTCATTATTTTCTTTAAATTTGGAATTAAATTTACCTTTCCTTAGAAACTTTTTGAACTTTCTCGTGAACATGGCTATCTCTTCATCATCTTCTTCTTCTTCATCAGAGTTCGACATGGCCTTGAAAGCGAGTGTCTTTTTCTTTGATTATTGAGGTTCTAGATCCTTCTTGCATTCTCCAAGTTGTACTTCATTTGCCAAAAGATTTTCCACAAGATTCTCAAGAGAAGATCGTGTTAAATCGTTGGCCTCTTCTATGGCGGTGGTCTTCTTCTCCCATTCGGGAGTTAAGGCACGAAGAACTTTTCTCACCATTTCGACTTGAGTGTACGTCTTTCCAAGAGTCACAAGAGAGTTTGTAATATCCATAAACCGTGTGATCATGTCTGAAATATTCTCGTTTTCCTTTATGCAGAACATCTCGAACCTATGAACAAGAACAGATAGCTTAGATTCTTTTACTTTATTATTACCTTCATGAGTTACCTCGAGTGTGTGCCAAATTTGATAAGCCATTGTTGCATTGGACACATGATTGAACTCCTTCTTGCTAAGAGCACAAAATAGAGCGTTCATCGCCTTTGCATTGTTCATTGTTTCAATCTTCATGTCATCGTTCAATTGTGCATAAAGAATTGTAGGAGTGGTGTACTCGGTCTCTGTCATGTTCCATATCTCATAGTTCATGGACTGAAGATAGATCTTCATTCTACACTTTCAATAGTTGTAATTGGTTCCATTGAATAGGGGTGGCCTTTGTGTGGATTGGCCTTCATGGTATTGGTTTGTATTTGAAGTAGATGTCATTGCACTCAACCAGGCTCTGATACCAAGTGTTGGATCCTGTAGCCAAGGCAAAATAACACAAGAGGGGGGTGAATAGTGTTATATAAAAATTAATTTAAAAATTGTACTTTTTGTTTTGTCCAGTCGACTTAAAAAGAGAACACAGTCGACTGGGGCGTCAGATAAGAAGAGTATTTTATACTAGTCTGATCAGTCGACTTATAGCGGAAACTCAGTCGAATTACCAGACAAGTGTTCGAAGAGTATTTTTTACAAGTCTGGTCAGTCGACTTATAGAGGAGACTCAGTCGACTTGCCCAGACAAGTTTTCGAATAAAACACAGAAAAATTGAAATGCAAGTGAAGAAAATATAACCACAGATAGAGTCAATCACAGAGTACGCAGCGATGTATCCTGGTTCGGTCCTCCCGACCTACATCCAGTCCCCAAGCAACCCACTTGAGATTTTCCACCATTCTTGAAGAAAATACAAGAATACCCTACGACGTTCGACAACAACCTTGCCAAACCCGTAGACCTCTCTCACCACAAGAGAGAGCACACTCACTCTACAACCGAGAGTTAAAACTTGACTCTACAACCTAGAGCCCTACTCTCCAACTGAGAGGACCACTCTCACAACCTGAGAGTGAAGAACAACAAAAAAAAAGTTACAACAACTTATAGCCTTGTTTGTGATTGTGATTTTTGTATGGTGGCTAATAGGTCAACTTCTAAAATCAGTCTGAAACGAATTCAATGTTATACTAGACTGATTTTCAGAGAACCAAGACTTAGAGATAATGATTGCTTCTTAGGAAACTTGTTCTCTTTTAAAACAAAAACTTTAAAACTTGAGAGAATGCTTGGAACCTTTTCATGGTGATTCCTATGTGCTATTTATAGAGAGGAATCATAGGAAAATTGAAGAACAGTTCCTAAAACTGAATTAAAACAGATAGAATTTGTTTTGAACTTGAAAAACAAGTTTTGAAATCAGAAAACTGTTGAAATGTCTTGAACAGTCCACTGGGTTTCCATAATGAGTCGACTGGTCAGAGATTGTATGAGTTCAGACAGTTTCGTACTAAGACAGTCGACTGGTTCCGAAGAATGGTCGACTGGTACCCAACAACTGATCTTATTCACTTGTTTCGATCTTTTAACTTTTGTAAAACACTCAAATATTAAAAGATATGTGTTAGTGTGTGTGTGACAAAGCTATTACGACATTTCTAAGACTCGAAGAATAAAAATTACAATTATTACAAGATACTTTAATACAAACAATTTGAAGCACTAGTCTTGTCTTAAAATTGAGTCTTTGACTTGAGCCATTGTCTTTATATCTTGAAGCTTGCTTGATCAATGTAGCTTGAACTAAGTTCTTTTTGGTTTGATCAATTGTCTTGAAAGCTTCATTGGATTAACTTTGCCTTTGTGTATTGCATCGTGGTATTGATCTTAATATACGCTGCAATAAATATAAGTGATAACACAACTTTGCATTGTGTTGTAGTCATCAAAACCAAGAATCAACATCTAAAAGTTATCCTGTTGTATCTATTTTATCACCCTTTTGACGGATTTGGATTTCGATTTATGGTTTGGGAGATATGGCTGTTTTCGTACTGCAGTGTTTGTGATTTCAGATTTACAAAACTATTGTGTCTTGCTGTTTTCTGATTTTACTTGACTACACTATTTTTTTTGGAAAATTATGAAACTTGATATTCTGTTACTATACATATAGGGGAATACCCCAGATTTTTCGTGGATTTAATTTGCGAGTTTTCATGCTGTTTTAAATGTTCTTGAATACAATCTTCTGATTTCTGGCTGAACGTGTTTTCTGGTTTCAATTCAGTTTTTACTCATATTTCATGAAATACCATATGACTTATATATGTTCACTGGATTCGACCGAGAGTCTATTTTCTAGATTTTTTTACGGATTCAGATTTGCATTTTTGTAGCAACAGGAATCTCAGTTTTAGTGCAGTACTGTCTTGCTGTCCTGAACTAGAATTTTCGTTGTATTATCCTGTTATGTGTTATCTTTTATCTATACATATTTATCTTGCAACCTGAACCTGATACTTGTTTATGCTATATTATACCTGTCATGTTCATGATAGATACATACTTGTTTGACACTAATAATAATAAATAACGAAGCCGGAGTTTAAGGAAAAGTTCTAGTAGTGGACAATATAGGAGCCTGTACTCGGAAGGGGACTCGTGTTTCTCGTATGACTTGTTACCGATCAAGTTACCGATCAAATTAATTTCTGTTACTGATCAAGTTTACCGATCAAGTTACCGATCAAGTTAATTTTTGTTACCGATCAAATTACCGATCAAGTTTACCGATCAAGTTACCGACCAAGTTAATTTATGTTACCGACCAAGCTTACCGACCAAGTTCTGTGATTCTATGATACCCGAGTACATGACCTATAGAATCCCCTATGAAATCTAAACGAAACTGTTTGAATGTAGTAACCATGTAGTAAAAGTATGAATGAATGAAGTGCTATCAAGTTAGTAATAATACATGACTTGACATAACCTGATCCCTGTTACATGATACTTGTACTTGTACTTGACTACTTGACACTTGTTACTTGTTACTTGATTTCGTGATACTTGATTCTTGATACTTGTTTACTTGATACTTGATATCTGTTACCTATTTACCTGCTTGCTTGACACTTATTGCTTATTTACTTGATACTTGTACTTGACTACTTGACACTTGTTACTTGTTACTTGATTTCGTGATACTTGACTCGTGACACTTGCTACTTGATAAATATTTCTTGTTTACATGATACTTATTTACTTGACACTTGATACATGCTACTTATACTTGTTCATCTTGTCATGCTAGTAATCTATTTTGTTATCATGCATATTCCATGTTATTAGTTAGTTTTCTCATGTACTTGTATCATGCACTACAAGCGGCCCGTAACTTGTATTGACGGGAGTTTGTTTTCTTTTTCCTCTTCCTGCAATTGTTAAGTTGCAGATTTTGAAGAACATGTACCAGATGGTATTTGTGATATGAGATATTAGTGCTGGATTTTACTATTATTTCTTGTTGCTTGCTTTGAAAAATTGTATTTTGTACTTGGATTTATTTGTATTTGGGCAATGTGACCCAGGATATTGACTTATTCAGATCTGGATTATTTGAGATTAATATATTTTAGTTTCAAGTATTCTTGTTGGTATTTTGATTCATATGTGCATGCTTGGTTGATTATTTTGCTTCTGACTCTGATTATTCTTGTAAAATGCTATAAAGATTCTTGAAAACCATTCGTTAGGCTTTTGTCGCGTATCCGTATTCCGTATTCTCTTTTGGGAAGCGGGGTGTGACATATGGGTTAATGTTCTCATGTGTTGATTTCAGTCTGGTAGGGTAAGGTAGCTCTAGGTTGTGATGATTATAATTAAACCTTAAGAGTACACTAGAAGAAGATGTGATGAAAGTTAGGCAAACATAAGTAGGGTGCGTCTATATAGTCTGACGGTGGATTCCTGGACTGTGGTTGCTTGCGGCGTGAGACGAGCCTAAATTAAATTCGGGACAACTATTGATCTGACAGTGGATTCCATGATCATGAATAGTCAGGTGGATGGGAGGCAGATCACTAATATATTTGTATATACCGGGGCTAGAGCGGCACTTGCGGGGTGTTCGTGCGACGAGAATTTCCATATAGTCTGACGGTGGATTCCAGGACAGGAGTCCGTACTCGTACCATAGTAGAAATTTCATAACGAGATATTGAACCCTATATTGTGGAGTATGTTAAGGGCTTGCCCTCGGACCTATGTAGTATGGGATGCATAGAATTCGAACAAGTATGTATTAGAGTCATCGTAGTGTGAATGTCTGCATTAGGCATTAAGTCATATCATACACTGACATGTTTAGGATAGTCACTTTTCATACTTTGTTGTGCATTCTAGTATGTGTTTGCTAAAGTAGAACAATCGCTGTATTATAGCATTTCGTTAGTTATATGCAACTGATGTGCCCACAGTTTTCAAGTGTAGGACTTGGTTAGCGAAAGATGCAAAGATGAGTTAATACTGATGATTACTTCTAGAATAAAGTTATTGAATGTTAAATTTGTATATTTCTTGTTGTAACTTCCGCTGTGTATTTGTAACACACTTTGTGTAAATGAAAAGTTTTAAAATTCCTTGTAAATTTGTACAAATTTGATGTAAAATATCATGTATTTGGTACGAATTACATGTGTTTGGAATTCGGGGCGTTACACTACGGGTTTCGCTCAGCCTCCAGATTCCAACATCTCAAACCGAGATCATAGGTTATCTTAACCTTAATTACACAATTTCTCATTCATAATTTAATTGATTCTTTCATACATTCATTTTGAATTGTCAATTTCAAAATATATCTTCGTCGTTACGCATCGTAAGCATCTTAAGATAAAACTAAATATAAAGATTCTTCTTATTTCAGTCTCTTAACCATGGTTTTATTTTACCACCAATTATCCCAATCATTTACTTCTTTCACTAATTTAATCCAATGTAATTTTTGAAAGGTAGGTTCTAAATTTATATTCCACTCCCAAATTTAAACTCATTTTTAACATAAACAAACACCCTTGAATTTAGACTAGAAACTAGATTCATCTAGTACATTGTCTAATGTAACTTTTAATCTCCAAAATAGATCTTAAAATAGTGTAGATTATTTCCAAATGTTCTAATAATATTCTAAAATATTTCTACAATTTTCTCCCATTTTAAAAATATGAAAAAGCCCAAAAAAGTAATTTAAAAAAAAAGCCAAATGTGTACACCCGGGGTTGAACCCAGACGCACAACAACCCAAACCGCAACCCAAAGTGTACCTAACAACCAACTTGCGAACCCACTACTGGTGTAAAGTCTTCACAAAATATATGTATTAAGTCTCTGTTTACTGATCTTAGAATTTTAGAAGAATTTCAAAAAAAATAAAAGGAGCCCATAAGACTCGAACTCGCAACCCGAGAGTACTGTACACGGTGCCCACACCCAAACGCTAAGACCAGGCAGTCAAGCCTACCAATCTAATTATACTACTATTGCAATTCTTTTATTACAACTCTTTGTTTCTAAATTACTAAAATTTCGATTTTGTATTCGCTGTGCTTTACAATTTTTAATCATTTCCCGAGAATAGGTTCCCTCACCATTAGTGTATTAGCCCGAAATGAATCATATAACAATCTATTCCCAAAATTATAAGGAAATTATTGCCCAACCTGCATGATTTGATCATAGTTCTACAACTTGATCTATATAGATTATTGTTCCCTATACAACTATATTTTTTGGGAGTGTTTACATTACTATATAGAGAAATTTAATTCCATGGGTTTATTTTATAAATTCTCCTCTAGATAAGCATTCTAGAAAACTCCTACACATACATTAATTCAATTATCTAGTACATGATTATAATTAAGCATGTACTAATAAATTTTGCTAGAGTAGTCACTTTACACACACATGCCAATTTCATTATCCATCTACATATTTCTAACATGCACAATTACTAATATTTTAGAAAACAATGAAAACCCCACACATTCACATACTAACTATGACTATGAGTGCACAATTAAAATTCTAGAAAACTTCTACCCTTATACACACCATTTAAATTAGCATCTACATATGTTATGGCTTAGCATACACAATCTACTAAAAATTGGAAGACAATGAGAACACTCACCTTAAAAAGGGATTCCTAGTAGTAGTCTCCTAGCAAAGTGCTCCAACAAGCTCCAACTCCACAAACTGCAAGCCTTCCTTTCCTCCTAGCACCCGAAAATCAATGGCACATTGCTCTCTCTTCTCTATTTTTTTCTTAAAGTCCCTATATGACTAAAGTGAGGGGGTATTTATAGGGTGAAATAGTGAGTGGTTATATTAACTCCCCACCTCCTAAACGAGCTCTCCACTCACACACTCACTCCCCCACTCTCCCACTCTCACAAATGGTCGGCCAACATGGGGAAAGGAGAGCACGTGCACGTGCACATTATGTGTGTGCACACTTCTTCATACAATTTCATTATTATTTTTTAATTAAATTAGGTGTGTATGTTACACATTGTAATGTGTACTAGTTTATCTAAAATTTAAATGAGAGTTCATGCACGTTGAATGCACACTTAATAATTAGGGGCATTAATTAATAATACTTTTAATGTGTTACAAAATATAGATTTAAATCTAGTTGGAAAAATAAACCACACATTTGTGACTTGTAAAATAAGGAAAAAAATCATGACTCAAGGGAATTTCATTAATCGACACGTGCACAAAATTACATGCAAAGTACGTGCGAAAGAAAATATTAAAAATAAACATTTTCAGGGATGTTAGAGCTACCTAGAAGCCCCCGGGGGAAAGATGCAATTTGGGTAATAGTGGATCGATTAACCAAATCTGCTAATTTTTAAGCGATGAAAATCACCTGGTCGATGGAGAAGTTGGCAGAATTGTACATCGAAGAGATAGTAAGACTGCATGGAATCCCTGTATCAATTGTTTCAGATCGAGATGCATGGTTCACGTCACACTTTTGGAGGAGTCTTCAGGCAGCTTTGGGAACCATGAATGAATTCAGTACTTCTTTCCATCCTCAAACGGATGGGTAGACAGAAAGGGTCAATCGTGTTTTGGAAGACATGTTGAGATGTTGCGGGATAGATTTCGGCAGAAGCTGGGAGAAGCACTTAACTCTAGTAGAATTTGTCTACAGTAACAATTTTCAAACTAGCATTGGCACGGCACCATATGAGGAATTATATGGGAGGAAGTTCAGAAAGTCGGTGTGTTGGTACGAAGTAGGAGAAGGCAGATGTACGGGCTAGAGATAGTGCAGCAAACTTCGTTGAAATTAGAATTAATCCGAAAGAGACTGGTCGAGGCACAAAGCAGACAGAAGAGCTATACAGATAATTGGAGAAGGGACTTATAATCCGAGGAAGGTGATTTTGTCTTCTTAAAGGTATCTCCGACGAAGGGTGTGATTCGATTTGAGAAATGAGAAAAGTTAGCTCCAAGATACATAGGACTATATAGGATACTGAATAGGATTGGGAAGACAACTTATCAGTTGAAATTACCGAAAGAGCTAGCCCAAGTGCACAATGTCTTTCATGTATCCATGTTGCGAGGCTACATTCTAGATCCCAATCACCACTTGCCAGAAGTACCAGAAGGTCTACAGTTAAACTTGAGCTACAAGGAGTATCCAGTGGAGATCATGGATCGATAGAAAAAAAAGTTTTAAGGAACAAAACCATACCGATGGTCAAGGTAATGTGGACGAATTAGCTGGTCGAGGAAGCAACTTGGGAATCGGAAGAGCAGATGAAGAATGACTATCCCGAAATTTTTGCTTAAATCCTGTACTTTATGCATGTCTTCTTTACTTCTTATCGCATACTCTTTAAGCGTAGTTCCGCGAATAGTACTATTCTAAGGAGGGAGTGTTGTAACAACCGAAAAATATTTTCTTTTAAATATTTTCCACGCATGTTTTGCTCGTGCTTTTTTTCTATGCACGTGCTAACTATATTATTTTATTACAAAAGTTGTGCACTAAAAATTTTAGTAGGCTTAATTTAATCTAATTTTACTAAAATTAATGTTAAGAAAATTTAATATAAGTATTTATTAAAAATAAGAATTTAAAATGAAACAAAAAAATGAAATAAGAAAGGTGAAAGCACGTGCACACGTGCATTGCACACCATCACTCAAAACCGACTGCATTATCCTTACTTTAACCGGCTTTTTTTGGAGTGAGGGGGAGTGGGTGTGTGAGTGGATATGTGAGTGGGTTCGTGGGTAGTTAGTTGCTAAAACCACACTCTAATTGCCTATATAAATACCCCCTACTTTAACCATACATGAACACAAAACAAATATATAAAAAAAGAGAAACATTTGTGCTTGGCTTGTTGTTGCTTTCGGGAGCTAGGAGGAAAGAGTTGCGGTTTTGGAGAGAGGGTCTGGGGGTTTCAACTACTAGAGTTCTCTTTGAAGTGGGTGCTTCTTTTGCTTTCTAATGATTTGTAGAATTCATGATTAGGTGTAAATGCATTGAATGATAATCAGATAATGTGGGGTGTCTCTTTTATTTTCTAAATGTTTTTGTAGAATCCATGATTAGAAGTGAATGCATTTAAATGATAATGTGCGGGTGTTTTCATAATCTTCTAGTATGTATAAATTGTGTTGGTTTAAACTAGAAATGCGTAGATAAAGATGAATTAATATGTGTAGGTGAAATAGTTCTCTAGAAATTTTATGTGTGCATGCTTATTACAATTTTGTACTAGATGTTGAAATTAATGTGTGTATGTGTAGGGGTTTTGATTGAAATTGTTATCTAATGGAAATTTCACACAATAAACTCATGGGATTAAATTCTTGTATGCATTTTAGTAATATAAATACTCCCCAAGAACTCTAGTTGTGTAGAGAAAAATTTGTTCATTTAATTCAAGTATAGGACTATGAGTAATTCATACAATTTAAATGAAAATTTTCTTTGTTCTTCAAGAGTAAAATCGGCATATATCTTATTTTGTACAGATAAACGAAGTTTTAGAAAAATTTATTTATGAAATTTGTAAGGAAATACATAACAAAATAAGATATATGTCGATTGTGGTGACTCCTTATCTCATGAACAGTGAGTTGGCTCACTGGTTCTGAGCTACGGTTTGGGCTGCTGCTGGGTCTGGTTTCAACGTTGGGCAGGGACTATTAATTTTAAAAACTTTTTTTTAAATTTTTCTCCTATTAAGCTAAATTTGCATGAATTTGATTAATAAAGAGTTTAAATCATACTAGAATATTAATGGAATATTTTGATATAATTTTGTCCAAATTTATGATTTTATTTGAGGGTAAAATCACATTGCATATTGAATAGTATATCAAGATGATTATTTTGATTTCTTAAATAATACTTATTTTTCTTGAATGTGCTAACGTTGGAATAATTGAGATAATCAAATATAAATTTGGGAGACTCACTTGAGTGGAAATTATAGTGTACATTATGCTAATTAAGGAGTAAACTTAGTAGTATTTTGTGATGAAACATTAAAATGTGAAAATTTATCCTAGAATGTGTGTACCATATGAAAATTGAATTTCATCCTACAATTTGTGGGGAAAAAATTGATTTGTATGACAAATTAAGAAATAAACAAAGACTATATTTGGAAAATAAACGTACGATATTTGTAAGGGCTTTATCAAGTCGAATTGATTTTGAGATATGTCATTTTGAAATGGGAAATTTAAAGAGAATGAATGAAAGAATTAAATGAATTGTAATGAAGAGGTTAAGATTAACCTGGAGGATCTCTATGTTGAGATGGATGGGTTATAGTAGCTAAGCGAGGCCCGTAATGTCCAGCAATTTGGATAAATGCAATTTTGTAAAATGGTCAATAGGGACCTGAATCTTGTTGAGTAAGTTTAAGTCCGGCAGGATAAGCTAGTTCTAGGCCATGATAACTAAAATTAAATTAAGGATAGGCACTAGAAAAAGAAGATGTAATGAGACCTGGGCAAACATAAGTGGGGCATTGCTATATAGTTGGGTGGTGTACTCCGGGACTATAGATCCAGTCGAGCGGTGTACGCCAGGACTGAGATTGCCACGGTGAGAGATGAGCCTTAATTAAATCCAGGATTATGAATGATCGGGGCGATAGGAGGTGGATCTCCAATATATACTGGGCTAGAGCGGCACTTGCGGGATGTCTGCATCAGGTGAGTTATTATAGTCAGGCGGTGTACTCCGGGGCTGAATTCATACTCGTGAGATATCTGAACCTTATTTTTGTTACCGTTGTAGGATTTCATAACGAGTGATTGAACCCTATATTGAGGAGTACGTTATGGGCTTGTCCTCGGACCTATATAGTATGGGATGCATAGAATCTAAACAAGTATGCATTAGTGTAATCATAATGTAATGTCTGTATTAGGCATTAGGTTCATATCTTACACTGACATTTTTAGGTTAGTCAACCTTCCCATTTTGTTTCACATTCAAGTTTTTGTTTGCTAAAGTAGAAGAATAATTGTATTATAGTTTTGCGTCAGTTGTATGCAACTAACGTGCCCGCAGTTTCCTAGTTGCAGGATTGAATTTGGCATGGACTTGAAGTCAATGTGAGGGATGTCACCAGATTCTTGCATAATCATATGTTGTATTGTGCTTATTTATTCCCGCTGTTATATTGTAAAAAACGATGTTGTAAATGAAACGTTTTAAATTCCTTATATTTTTGTATAAATTTGAAGTAAAAGATCATGTTTGTGCTACGAATTACATGTATTTGGAATTCAGGGCGCTACACTGTTAATTTATGGAATCTAGTGTTAAGGACGAGAGGCAGATGTATAGACTGTTGGCTCCTGTTGGAACTTACAGGATGGACCCTTAAGTGTTCATCTATATTCTATGTTATCAATACGAATAAGGAGCATGAGTTTAACTCTGAGTCTCTTTGTGGAGTAGGGGAAGGCCCGCCGATCTGCCTTACGTTCGTGATAACTTTTGGTAGGGTCTGGGAGCGGAGAAAGACCGCAGGTCTCGGGTGGAGTGGAATGTCCAACTCTGGGGAACGGAGAAAGACCACAGGTTGCCGGTAGAATGGAATGGTCAACGGTCTAACTGCAGTAGTGGAGGTGGTCCGCAAGTACTACAACTCTGCCAGTCACCAGTAAATGTCAGAAACAGAGAAGAGTACAAGAGTATGTCTGCATCGCGAGGGATCGAACCCTATAAGAATATGGACTTTTCGGGCTTGTTCAGAAATTATACTGTATGGGTTGCATAAGGTTCCAGTTAAGCATGCATTAGAAGAGAGTATTGTGTGCATTTGGTTTTGTGCATTAGATTTCTAGGGTCACGGCATACACACACTTGAATATATACTCATAAATACTCACATGGTATGGCATTAATTTGTTTGTTGAGAAACGAATTTTGCCGTTATCATCAGCATTCTGACGTACCCACAGTTGGTTAGTTTGCGGTACTTCCTGATCATGGGAGCGAGGACTCGAGCTTTGTGGAGCTTCCAAGTGAAAGAGTTTAATTTTGTACAATGTAATATTTGGTGTAAATTATACGAAAACAGCATTGTACATTGTTATAAGATTGAATGTAATAAAAGTTTTAACTTCCTATAAATTGTACTATGTTATGTGCTTGCTGAGGTGAAAGATTTTGAAAGTGTCACGAGGTTCCAGTGTACAGAATCTAGGGCGTTACAGAAGATTCAAATTGTATGTGGATATTCAAGCCAAAAGTGAAGTGACAGACAAAGATGACGACTTGTACTCCATCAAAATTGACCTTAGAGCTCAAAATTGGTTAGATACCTATTTTATTAGGAAACTTAATGCTAATCAAATGCCTAGAGTTTTTATATATATTCGCTTCATGTAGCTTTCAACTTGGTTTTTCTCTAAAATGGCTTATATTGGTTTCCGTTCACAAAAAATGAACTTTAAAACTTGCATTAATTCAAAAATATATTTAAATTTATGGTGAAAAGTTTCATAATTTTTTAGAACTTATTCGCATCCCTATTGAATATAGTTCCTTCAATATTTATTTATATCTTGTTTTAGCTGAAAGTGACACAGAACCATATATTACAAGTTGTGAATCAAAATTCAATTTACTAGTTGCACTATCTCAATAATAGTGTTTCCTAAGACTGAGCCAAGTTTTGTACTCTTTTTATCTCATTTATTTTGGTTTTACTCATTTAACTCATAAAATTCATTATTATCAAAAACGATTGTAACTTCTTGCACTGTTATTCAAATGCAATACTATAAATTTAATTTCACTACCAAATACTCTTTTACAATCTTACAAAGGTTTATAATATTTGCAACTGATTTATATTTATAATGTATTTCTCGTTGGGGCCAAATCATCACAAGACTGGATTTTCTGTACTTAGCTGATTTCTCAATAAAACAACATAGGCAGGTGATGTTTCTTTTCTTTTGTGAGGGAGCAACAGATAATGTGTTCGTGTATTGAAGTGAAAAAATTAGATCACAGCAGTTGATCTGATATTGATGTGAGGCAAGTATTTAATTAGATCTGTGGATTTGGTGGTGGTTGCACTGATTGCTGGTCGTCGGGAACCTGCTAAGACAGCCTAAAAAATCGTGATTGATGGACGATCTAGTAAGTAGTAACCTGAAGTGAAAACTAGGTTTAAGGGTAAAAATGTTGATTACCTATAAGTGAGGAGAGAGGTATGTATTTATAGGATTGTGGAGGATCAGTTATTGAAAGATTCATCAACTGATTTGAATCAATCCCTTTGATTAAGGATCTGAATAGTTAATTATCTCCCTAGTTTTTAGGGAATTTGATTGTCAACCATAAATGACTTGTCAATCTCCTCTATTGGGCTGCACTTTGCATGGCGGGCCTGGGGACAGCTCAAATTCGTGTTGTGGGTCTGTAAGCATTGTAGAAAGGACTACTTTGCACTTTAGGATGTCCAAGGTTCGTGCAGGGATCACACGGTCTTGATTAATTATGAATTGTACCCACATCATAAGCCCCCCATTCCTGGAGGCTAGTTCTAGTGGCCTTCGATGAATAGAAAGTTGATTTGAAAAAATCAGTGATCATCAACATTGGGGTCCAGTGTCCGAAGATATATTGGTTTTGGCATGCTGACCCTCTACGTGAACAGCATTTTTTGCCACTTTTGTGGGAGACTCGAATGAAAATCCGTGGGACAAGGGTGTAGGGTGGTCTACGTGTCAACCCTCCTCGTGAACGACATTTGTGCCACATTTGTGTGTGCTTGAACGACAATCCGAGGGACAATGGTGTAGGGTGTTTGGCATGCCGACCGTCCTCATAAATGGCATTTTGCAACTGAAACCTCGAATGACAATCCGAGCGACGAGGATGTAGGGTGTTCGGCTTGTCGACCCTCCTCGCGAATAGCATTTTTACCGTTTTTGTGAGGGCCTCAAATGCAATCTAATGGACGAGGGAGTAGGGTGTTCGGCGTGCCGACTCTCCTCACGAATGGCATTTTGCACAACTTCTGTAGGAGCCTCGAATGACAATCGGGGGGACGAGGGTGTAGGGTGTTCGGCATGCCGACCCTCCTCGCAAATGGCTTTTTAGGCCATTTTTGTGAGTGCCTCAAATGACAATCCGTGGGACGAGGCTGTGCTAGAATCTGAACCTCTTATCAAGTAGCTTTTGGTGCCACTTTTGTGGGTGCTTCGAACGGGTGCTTCGAACGACAATCTGAGGGACGAGGGTATAGGGTGTTCGGCGTACCGACCTCCTCATGAATGACATTTTGCACCACTTTTGCGTGAGCCTCAAATGACAGTCCGAGGGACGAGGGTGTAGGGTGTTCAGCATGCCAACCCTCCCGACGAATGGCATTTGCGCCACTTTTGTGTGTGCCTCGAACGACAATCCGAGGTACGAGATTTTAGGGGGCTCGTCTGTCGTTGACCTCAAGGATGAAGAGAAATTTCCTTTGGAATATTTCTATACCTGGCTCTGTCAACATGTGCAGAACATGTGGACGGCCACGTGTCGGCAAACGCACGTGTATCGTACGTGGGCTGGCCCATGTCATCATTGTGAAAGTTGAAGTCTTTCTCACTCCCAGCCACTGGATGGGGGTGGAGGTCCGGGATTTTTTCACGTGACCTTTATGGGGATCGAGGAGTCATTCCCCATCTATGAATCTCCCATCTCCTTCGCATTTCTAGTTTCACTTTCTCTCTCTGAATTTTAGAGCTTCTGCCTGTTACTTGTCTTCTCTCTTTTTCAGTGAATTCTAAAGAGGTTTTCGATAGCTTGTAGAGTAGGTAAAATAGTCCTTTAATTATGTCTTTGGTTTGGTCAGGTAGCTCATCCGTGGGGACTAGTCGCGACGAGCAAGCTTCGATGGACTCGTCTTTGAGGAAAGATCCTGTGTTAGAGAATAGAACTGATAGTAATGAAGCCACAGTTGCTGAGGACAACTATGAGGAGTCAGAAAATAACTCGGGAGAGGGGGGATCTTACTGGCAGAGAACGGGGCGAATTTGTCGTAATTCCGCTAAATGTTGTACCCAAGGAGACGAGGGCATCGAACAGGAAGGACAGCAAGACATCCTCTTCATTCGTGATTGTGCGTTCCCATCCGCCTCGAGTGCTAAGGCCGAAGAAGAAGAAGAAGATTGAGTTCCCAGGAGTTGACGAGCCTGTCGAGGGTGACTATGATAACCCTGGGCTGCATCGCCCGATTCTCCAAGTACCGGCGCTTATCCTGATGTACCCCCAAAGACATCAGGAACTTGATCACAATTGGGATCCAACTGCCATCTCCTTCGCATAACTGGAGGCCAATCCTAGTTGACCAGATTGCAGACAAGCTGACCAATGTATAGCTCACTTAGGTCTGGTGCGCATATTTTATCCTGGACACATTTGAACAAATGATCTCAAACCCTGGGCTCCATCCCACCGACGACCTCGACGAATATTATTTTATGTTTCCAATCGACGCGTTCATCTTAGGGCTTCGGTTGCTGATTCACCCATTCGTGAAGGAGGTGATTCGGTGGTTAAGGGTCAGCCCCTTACAGTATGGGCCCAACTCTTGGAAGCATATCTTCTCGTTCATCATGCTTTGTAAGGAGAAGGAGGTCCCCCTGAAGATGAAGTACTTGAAGATGAGCCTCGGTATCAGCACCCCTTGAAAATTTGAGGGTCGGTGCATCTTGACGCCTCGGCTTGGTAACAATGTCGTGCACAATCATCCTGGTCATCCGAAGCTCGATTCCTTGGGAAATCACGATCGAGTGGAGGTTCGATGTCCCCAAGCACAGGTATCCGAAGGAAAAGGATTGGTTGAAGGTGTAGGAAAGGCACCTGATCAAAAGCGGGTTGAGCCTGGTCGACCCTAGTATGTTCAATTCTATTTTTTCTAATTATCTTTACTTGAGGTTTAACTTTTAACATTTGTCTTTGTTTTGCATATATTTTGGACGAAGCGATCATGCCTCACCAGAGGGAGATCGCCAAGAAGAAGCTAGCCGAATCTTTGAGGGGCAAGAGGAAGATATCCACCCCATCCACCCAGGGACCCTCAGATAGGGATACCAAAAAGTTCAAGAGGCCAGGAGTGCTTACCATCGTAGACGACGAGCCTGTTGTCAAGTACAGCCAAGCGCAACAGTCGTTGCCATCACCACTCTGGTGATCTCTTCCATCCCACTTCCCAACTTTGATTGGGAGGTCGTGAAGGTCGTCGAGGAGGGGGTTAAGGAGCCCTGGTACCCAGATTAACCAATGAGAAAGAAGGACTCTCTATGGGATGCCATGGTCGCTCCGCTAGCCCTTGGAATCCCTCTCCCCTCCTCACAATCGAAAGGCGCTCGCCATGGAGACCTACGAGTCAAGCTACGTCAAGTCGTCGAAAGAGATATTTGAGGTAATTTTTCTGTCTGGCGAGAACGTCTTTTTGTTTGCATTTTCTTTGAAATATTTCTAATTGTTGGGCATTCTATAGGTGGCTCTTCAAATGGCGGAGCAAAGTTTTGACTTGAGGTGGAGCTAAAGAAGAAGGATGACCACCTCTTGAGGGTGGAGAAGCAGTACCATGACCTCAAGGAGCAGTACGACGAGGCCATGGCAAGGGAGAAGGCAGCGACCGTTAAGCTCACCTGGGCCAATGCCAACAGGGTCATGCTAAGGCTCTAGAAAGAGCGATGGGTGGCTCGCGAGAAGGAGCTGGAGGATGACCAACTGAAGGCCATCGACATGCTCATCATGGGCAAGGAGAATGCCTATTAGAAGGCTCTGGTGCACGTCCACCACTTCCATCCCAACATCTACCACGAGGACCTCTCATTCGACATGGAGATCGAACGCCTACCCCCACACCCAAGGAGATACCTTCGGAAGGTAGGAGGACTCGGAGGACGTTGCTACCGATGTTTCCATCGGGGTGCGCCCCTCTAAGTAGTAGATTGTTTTCTAATTCTTTCCTCCATTGTAGTTGTCAACTGCAAACTGGCCACCACCCCCTTGTACTGTTTATCTTTATTTGATTTTGAAACTTGAGTACTCGTTGTTTGCTCGTCTTTTCACATCTTTGTCTTACCCTTAAGACATGAATTGTTTTGTTCATGTAGATTGAGAGATTCGGACCTCTGGAGGCCGAGATCCAATCTCTTCATAAAAAGCTACAATGTGCGGAAAGTATCATCTTTTGGCTTCAAAAAGAGCCAAGAGATCAAGAGGGGGCATTCTCTTATCACATCTGTGGAGCGCAAAGTGTGTCAGATGTGAGTTTGGGTCTAATCGAAGCCAAGGGGGATACTCCTGGTAGGTCGAAAGGAGAGTGATCCTCAGAGTCCATCCTTAAATTAATGCTCATGGAGAGTGACTTGGAAGTATACTGCTTGAGGATGAAGTTCGGGGAATCAGATTTGTCGAGCCCCTTCTTGAGCTTTGTTCTCGAGGCGGTCTCCTTACCCGGGAACTTGCTCCAGACTAATGGCACTCAGTGATGCCCAAAGCGAGGTGGCTAGGTAGTCTAGCATGGCTAGCATTCGAAAGGGCCTCGAGCCATCGATGGTAGGGACTTACTTTACTAGCATGGATATCGTGGGTCTAAATCTAGATGTTAACGAAGGAGTCTCTTAGGGTCGACTGTCTGCACCGAGTATTTGTATTTGTTATGTACTTTGAGCCTGTAATTCCGATTTGTAACTCTTGTCTTGCCGCAATAAAAGTATTGTTACTTTTCCCGAACTGTGAGAGTTTTCTTTTAGTTAAGATTCAGATGGAATCCTAGGGCTGAACCAGAGATAGAATCTAGGCTTCCGTTGGCACTGGCGTATTTCCCCATTTTTTTGGTTGTCACGGATGACAATCCGAGGTCCGAGGTTGAGGAGATTCTGAATCTCGTTGTGAGTAGGCAGTTTGCACCATTTTGAGAGTGCTTCGAATGACAACTCGAGAGCTGAAGTCGATGAGAAGCCGACCCCTATGACTTGTTGCGAGTGAGTGGCTTGTACCATTTTGACAGTGCTTCGAATGACAATCCGAGCACCGAAGTTGAGGAGGATCCAAACCCCTCATCCGAGGGAGGGGTTAGGAGAATCTCAATCACATAGAAGGTTGGCATTTTGGGTGGGTCGTGTGCGGTCTCTTGGACTTCTTGCAATGGAGCATTGTGATATTGACACGTGTCGATTGCAAAATACAAGGAGTCTCCTTTCTTTATATATCACCTACATGCCCTCTATTCCCCCCACTTTGTTTTCCTTCTCAAAAGCTTGGAACTTCTCTCTCCAGCGCATTCTCCTCCTTCTTGACGGCTTCTTCGACAATATCTCGATAATTTTACAGTAAGTGAACAAAAAATTTTGAAGTATGACTAGGGTCCAGTCGGGTGAGTCCACCTTAGCCTCTAGTCGGGATGTCGTCTCAGGTCTCCCTCGGACGTTAGCACAGTGTTTGGGGAGTTCAGTTAGCACTGGGGAAAGTGAGCCCATAGCACAAGTAATGGGTTGGAAGCATCGAACGGGACCGTTATCGAGCAGTCCATGTTCGCATGGTTTAGTTGTTACATTATACCCAGATGATCTGGAGGATCAAGCTAAGTTTGGTATCAAGCCTTCGACATCAAGACCTTGGATAGAAGCTGATGACGTGGCTAGCACCTTAGTGGAAGCCAACCTTCCAAGTATTCGAAGCGCGTATTCAATCCCTCAGAGATGTGAGCTCATGCTTCCTAGCCCAGGCCTACAATCGACAGGCCATCTTGTTGGTTGGTACTACATGTTCCTTGTGGACTCCTTTGTCTCAGAGCTTTGACTTCCGATGCATAGATTTATTAAGGAAGTGCTCAAATTGGTCAGCAGCAGTTCGATGCAGCTTAGCCCAAATTCTTGGAAGCACGTGGTCGGTTTCATTCTCTTGTGTGAGAGGGCAGGAGTCCCTCTGAAGCTCAAGCACTTTAGCTTTTGCTTGGGTTTGTGCAAAGTTCACAAAAGCGGTTGTAGGTGTTTCCTCTCGCCGAGGACCGAGTAGAGGGTCTCGGTCATTTGAATTCCATTAAGGGCTAGAAATAAAAGTTCTTGGCCATCTAAAGCCCGAAGCCGTGGGATGTTCCGATCGACTGGGTGTACAAGGTGCCCAAACACCTAGCCCCAGGGGAAGGGATTACTCCATTGAGGAAGTGGAGGAACTGGACCTTATGTTTGCTGAGGGCATTATCTACTGGTCGATAGTATCAGAGAGATGGTTGGTGGAGTGCGGACTAAACCCAGCCAACCCTAGTATGTTCCTTTCTTTTGCAAGGTGGGCGCAGGGTACCTTTCTGGTAAGTGCGTTCTGGCTTTTCGATACTCCATAGTATCGTTATTTTTGCTGAAGTTCGTTTTTCTTTCTTGAAGGTGACCCTCAAAGGGGCAGAACTGAAGTAGAGGCATGATGCACTTCTCAAGAGGGCTCAGCTAGCTGAGGCGAGCCAGAAGGAGATCATGGGGAGAAACGATGATCTCCGATAGAGGATGGGGGAGCTCAAGGCGGAGTTCCAAATGAAGAAGCAAGCTCAAGAAGAGCTAGCGAAGGAGAAGGCCGAGCTGACAAAAGAGAACTTGGCCTGGGAGGCAAGGGAGAAGGAGCTGGTGGCCAATTGGGAAGCCACAACTGATTACGTCATCCTTGCCTAGGATGAGGGTTACAACCTCGCCCTCGAGCACGTTAGGAAAAAGTACTAGGGGCTAGACCTCGATGGTTTTTCATTCGAGATGGAGCTGGACAACCAGCCCCGAACTCCTAGGGGAGATCCCTCCATTGAAGAGTGTATTTCATCTCCCAAACCTGAGGACCCTGCTACAAAAGCCGAGCCCACATCTGCTGAAGCCATGAACAGAGAAGTGCCCCCTATCCTAGGTAGCAGACTTAGGAATTTTTCCTTCTTAGTTTTCTTTGAGAATCTGCCTAATTGTGGACTGGCCACAGCTCCCATGTAATTGCATATTGAAATGAAATCCTTTTTTGTGCCGAACTTCTCATGTATAAAACCTCTTTTTCGTGCATAGCAGGTTTCTGTGTTTAGTTAGTTTTGAGCCAAGTGTTTGTACCTCATACGATTTTTGTGAGGTCTTTCCTTTGTTGAGGTTCGGAATAATCTTGGATTGCCGAACCCCCTTAATGATGCTAGAGCCGAGCAGCTAAATGGATCTGAAACTCATTCCAACTGTAGTGTTGAAAGGAATCCGACCTTCTCCTCAAGTGGCGTTCCGTGCCACTTTCATGGGTGCCTCGAAGGACACTCCGAGAACTGGAGTTTAGGAGAATCTGAATCACTTCTCAAGTAGTGTTTTGTGCCACTTTTGTAAGTACCTCGAATGACAATTTGAGGTCCGAGGTTAAGGAGAATCCAAATCTCTTCACAAGTGGCATTTTGTACCATTTTTTAGAGTGCCTCGATAGAGAATCTGAATCTCTTCACACGTGGCATTTTGTGCCACTTTTAAAAGGGTCTCGAATGGAAACCTTAGGGGCCGAAGTTGAGGAGAATCTGAATCTCTTCACAAATGGCATTTTGTTCCACTTTAATAGGGCCTCGAATGATAATCCAAGGGCCAAGGTTGAGTAGAATCTAAATCTCCTCACGAGTGGTTTTTGCTGATGGCTGCAAGATACAAATTTTATGAGGAAATAGTCTAAAATTTCATAAAACTTTATTGACCGTCAGGAAAAATAAATATGAGTGGCTGCCTTTCGGCGAGCGTTTGTTACATAGCCTTGGCGGCATTATTATAACTTTCCTAAAGCTTTTTAGGAGGGCGTTAATCAATCTCCTTAAACTTCATCAGATGTTTCGCATTCTAGGTCCTCGTAATCTCCCTGTCCCCTAGGTCTTCAAGTCGGTAGGTCCCGGGGCATACCACTTTGGAGACCTGATAAGGGTTGTCCCAGTTTGGTGCAAGCTTCCCCTTTTCACTGTGTAGCCCCCATTTCAGATTATACAGATTTGTATTTTATTTTCTTCGTACTACTGTATTTTAATTTTTTCGTATTTCTCGTTCTTTTAAACCTTATTGCATACATTCGATGATTAGTATTATTTTATCAAGCTCATTTCACCCTATAGTTTGTAAGCCCATATTAAATTCCTAGTTCCTTCTAGAATTATTTATTTTATATTCTAGCCCAATATATTTTAATTGCAATTATTTTCTTATATCCTAGTCACTCTACAATCTTTTCTTGTTATGAAGCCCAACCCAAGCCCACATCAACCCAACAAATTCCTAACCTCTTCATCTTCTATAACTGCATAAATTTCCTCCTAATTACAATCCATTATAATCTGTTAAACCAAAATCATAACATACCCCACTAACCCCAAATAAATTACCTATTAAATCACCCCCCCCCCACCCCCATTATAATATCATTATTATATTCTATTAATTAAATAATCCCTCTCCCCACTCTCTCTCTCTCTCTCTCTCTCTCTCTCTCTCTCTCTCTCATCTCTCTCTTCTCATTATTCTTCCTCTTTTCCAAAATAGAGCACCCCCTCGTGGCATCGACCTCCACTCCTGTCGACGACTGCACCACCGCAGCCACGCCCTGACCGCAACCGACGCTCAGCCCCTGCCCTCATCGTCGTCTTCACCAACCGCTACCATCCTCCTCTACCGACTGCAGCACCGTCGAGCCCCATCGTCGCTTGGCCCTCGACTGCAGCCACCTCGATGCCTCCGACCTCCACCACCACAGCCAACTCCCCCGCTGCGAGCTGCACCCCTCTCCACTGCACCGTCCACCGAACAACCTCTTCTCCACCACCGCATGCGTCGATCACCACCCACAGCAATGCCTTCTTTAATGCCCCAGGTTCCCGCTCAAACAAATTCTAACTACTGCCCACCACAGGTTGCCTCACAGAAGGTATCTGGACTATTTGGTGCCTCTTGATCATAGACTTCCTAATATATTCTCTCACTCTCTCTCCTCTACCAACGATGTGGGACTAACCAACGCCTAAGCACACCCATGCACAGCACACCCACTTCTTCATTTCATGTGCTCATGTGGCATTTCATTTGCTCACCCGAGCCCCACAGCACACACAGCACACTTCTTATCTTACATTTAATCCCCTGGCCATGTTCCATACTTAAGCCCCCATATACCAAATCTATAGGCCAACAACCACTTCTCACCATATTATATATATATACACTCTTAAGTAAGGGGTGTTACACCTTCTTCCCTCTTTGACTGCACCAGAAGCTTCTCTCCACCGTCTTCCTCCTTTCACCACCGGCAGCTATCGCCCTCATCTCCACCCTTGCTGCACCGCTTGCCCACAACCGTCGACACTGCTTCCGTCATCGTCACCATTGCTAGCCCTACCTGCGACCACTGCTACTTTCACCACCTCCATCATTCGTCACTTGACTGCACCTTCATCGACTGCCGACTACAATGCTCCACCACCCTGCTGCCTCCCCTCTGTTGTAGCATCCCAACATACCTGTGACTGTCCACCGCAGTGCCGAAGCCGTTGCTGCCATCTCTCTCGGTTGTTGTAACTCCCGCCAGCACATATTATGCTTTTTGCTGTTCTTGTTGCTGTCGTGTCTTGCATGTGCTTTCGCCATTCCATCGTTTGTACGTGTGTTACCGCCGTTGGGATTCTTCATATCATCTTCGTTAACATTCGGAATAATCGTCAAAAAGACAAGTATCACTTGTACTATATTTTTATTCTTGTGCAAGCATTTTCTTGATCTCCGCAAGTAGTCACATCCGTGTATCCATGTTGTTAATCTACTCGTTGCTGTCATATATCGTTTGAATTCGGACTTGACATCGTCCATCGTTTCATTCGACTTCCATCAATCTAAAGGTCATAGAAAATCATGAGAACCCACTTACATATGCATATATTATATAAACACAAACTATGACACGAAATTGTGAAATAAAGAGTGATTGAATGAATTATAGTTGTATGTGATCGTATGGTTATATCCGTAATTTGATACCGTAGAATTCAATAATTCCATCATGTTAACGATAGAAATTCACAACATTTACAGAATATGAATACTTGTTAAAATCGGACTATAAGAAATTTTGACCTAATTACATATAAAATAAATTAAAACTTATTAAATATAAATTTTAGTACACTGAGTCTTGAATCCGGAACATCTTACGGATTCTCAATCCGATTGATAGATTGTAAGTTATCTGGCATGTTATAATTGCCAGAACCACGACTGTTCACGAAACCCGAAATTGATTGATCGACCTAGCTTCTGTAACTGTAATGTATCATGTAAATATGCGTCAGAATCGTCAGGGAGTCTAGTTTCTAGAAATTCTGATGGAACCTAATTCGCTTTCCCGTAGTAGTGGAAAAGTTAATTTTTGTACAGCAACATTTTGTTGTCCAGAATTGTATCTTCATGCTTTTAAATATGAATATGTTTAAACTTTGCATCTATTGAATTGCACAGCAGACCGTTCATTGTACAGTCATCGATACCTCCTTGATACCATTTCTTAATACCATTCCATCAATTGCATATGCATGATTCATTGTAATAAAATAATGACAAGCCGAGGTAAAAAGGGAACGACTTAGTAGTGGATATTATAAGAGACTGTACTCAGAGGAGGGGCCCGTATTTCCCGTACTGATTATTGATATTGATTACTATTTTATCAATTGGTTGCTGATTACTAACTACAATATCCCAACAATCGTGTACTGTACCGTTACTGATTACTGTTTACTGTTTACTGTTTCCAAGTACACGAACCTATAAGATTCACCATAATACTCAAAACGTTTACTTGATTGTAGCACATGAACCTGTGGTATGGGACGCATGATTGCGTGCATTAAAAAGATTAATAAAAGTCTGATAGACATAAGATTGACACTAAGCATAGACACTTGCATTTTGATCATTGTTTACCATTTATCGATTATTGATTATTGAATATTGTTTATCGATATTTGATTATTGAATATTGTTTAATGATCATTGGTTATTGAGTATTGATTACTGATCATTACATTATTGTTTACTTTTTATCGATCATTGCATTACTGTTTACCATTTACCGGCCAATGCATTGTCGACTATTGTTTACCGACCCTTGCTTTCTGTATCATGTTATAGCCTATTATTTATTGACTCTGATATCGTTAAAATTTCTTGTTCTTGATATATCGTCCTTCACTGTTAACCGCTTGCCACTACTTGCGGCCTGTAACTTGCTCTAACATGTACCCTTTCTATTTCTTTTGAGTTAATGTTCATACAGGTACAGATGAAGGGATACTGAAGGATCTTGACGTACTGTTATTGTATTGCATATTCTCGGGCTCTTGTATCTCAGATATTGGTTATTGCATTATATTCTTGTTCCTGTGATTATAATTGTATTGTTGAGCTTACCGGTATTGAAAAACTTATGGATGATATGAGTTGGGATACTTATATTATTCGTTGGGCCTCAGTTACGTACATGTATTTCCGTATAACGTGGAAGCGGTGCGTGACACATTGGGTTAAAAAATTTGGAGTTTTCTGAGGACCAGGTCTCCTTCATTAATGTTTGCTGGTCAAACCTTCTTATTATGGAATCGCTCTGTCTTTTACTAATAGGTGTTTCTTCTGACAGACGACTTTTCCCTAACTTCTGCATTCAAGTTATCGCAGAGCCTTCTCGAGTTCAGACCAAATTGGAAGGTCATCACTCGAGGTGATGGTATGCCGACCTCCAGGGGGATTACCACCTCGGGATCCAAATTGAACTGGGATTCTCCCATCGGTATCCTCTTGGTTGTTCTTTACGACCAGAGCACACTCGGAAGCTCCTCAAACCACAATTCTCAAGGAGATTTGTCTAATCTTTTCTTGAGGCCGTCTAGGATCCGGTGGTTAGCATTCTCGGCCTGACCCTCGGGGTGTGAGATGGAGGAGAATCTCTGCTGGACCCTCAAGTCCGTGTACAACTGGTGGAATCCCTTTCCAGCAAACTGAGTCCCGTTATCCGTAATAAGTATTTGAGCGATCCTGAACCGGCAAATGATGTTTTTCCAGAAGAATTGCTGAACTTAGTTTTCTATGATTGTGGCCAGTGGCTCGACCTTAATCCATTTAATGAAGTAGTTGATGGTCATGGTGAGGAAGCTTTGCTATCATGTTGCCTTGGGAAAGCAGCCGACTAGATCCATCCCCCACAGAGCAAAGGGAGTCGGGCTCTACATTGATTTGAGCTCATTTTGGAGAATGTGCTTGATCGAGGAGAACCTTTGGCAGGGGAAACAGTGACAGACGAGCTCCTGTGCATATTGAAGCAGTATTGGCTACTACTCGTGGTTGACAAACTATCTGGCGAGGGTCCTAGCCCCCATGTGGCAGCTATCGACTCCCCCATTCATTTGTTTCTGGAGTACAGAGCTTCTTCGGATGATAGGTACCAGAGGTAGGTACACCCGTCAATCATAGTGTATGACCATTTGAACAATACCCCTTCACGAGGGTGCACCTTTCCGTTCTCACCACCTTCCTTGCTTCGATGGGTTCATCCTGAAGGATCCCTTTCTGAAGAAAGTCAACTATGGAGTCCATACAATTCCCTGTCTATGTTTGAAAGCTGATGCAGTGCTTCTACATTCTCCCTATCAATACTCGGACAGACCAGGACTTCCACAAGCACGGTGTGATCCAGTCCTTCGAAGGAGGATGATGCCAGTTTAGAGAAAGCGTCCACTTGACTGTTTTCTCATGAGGGATGCGAGTGAACGAGGCCTCTTTGAAGTCTTATAGGAGCCCCTTAATGTGTGTCAGGTACTTCATCATATGGGCATCGTGGGCTTCATATTCTCAAGAAATATGGTTCACCACCAATTACGAATTGCTAAAAACTCTCACTCGTTCTGCCCTGGCATTTCTAGCTAAGAGCATCCCGGCGATCAATGCCTCGTACTCAGCCTCGTTATTAGAGGCCCAAAAGTTCAAGCACATACAGTATTGGAAGATGAATTCTTCCGAACCTTGCAATATCACACCTGCCCCACTTCCTTCTTCACAAGAGGACCCGTCAACATAAAGGCTCTGGACGGGCGAGTCAACCTGCAATTCAGGTGTATCCAGAATGGTACAAACTATGATGAATTCGGCCAATGCCTGGCCCTTAATGGTGGTTCTCGGCTTGTAGTCGATGTCATACTGACTCAGCTCAATCGACCACTTGATTAGCCGGTCGAAATTCTCCAGCTAGAGAATGACCTGTTTTAGGGGCTAGTCGGTGAGAACTTGGATGGATAAGCTTGTAAATACGAGCGGAGCTTACAGGCTGTTGTGATCAGTGCGTACGCCATCTTCTCCAAGCTCATGTATCGGATCTTGGAGTCGTGAAGGACTTTGCTTACATAGTAAATGGGCTTTGAACCCTGTCTTCTTCCTGGATGAGGACGGTGCTGACAACTAGATCGGATGCTGCTAGATAGAGGTAAAGTGTCTTGCCTAGCTCCAGTTTGCTGAGCAATGGGGGTTGACCAGGTACTCCTTCAGCTAAGTGAAGGCATGTTGCTGAGATTCCCCCCACTAGAAGTTCTTAGCCCCCCAGAGGGATTTAAAGAAGGGTAGACACTTCTCCCCAGACTTGGAGAGGAACCGCCCGATCGTGGCTAGGCATCCCCTGAGCTAATGAACCTCTTTCACATTCGTTGGGGGTGCCATGTGGAGGGTGGCATGAATCTTCTCGGGATTAGCTTCTATCCCCCTTGGGTTAACCATGAAGCCTAGGAATTTTCCCGAAGACACGTCGAAGACACACTTCGACGGATTCAGTTTCATGTTGTTCCTCCTTAGGATGCCAAAGGTGGCTTCTAGATTTTTTATGTGATTCTCTTTCCCGAGGCTTTTGAGGAGCATGTCATCAACATGGACCTCCATATTGTGGACTATTTTGTCCTTAAGGACTTCGTTTACTAGCCTCTGGTAAGTAGCCCTAGCATTCTTAAGGTCGAACAGCATGACCATATAGCATTAAAGCCCTTGGTCGGTGATGAACGAGGTCTTCAGAATATCGGGAGGTACATCCGGATCTAGTTATATTCGGAGAAGGAATTAATGAAACTGAGATGTTCATGTCCGGACGTCACGTCTATGAGCGCATCAATGCTCGGAACCGGAAATGGATCCTTCGAGCTTTCCTTGTTGAAGTATGTGAAGTCTATGCAGATCCTCCACTTGTTGCTCACTTTTTTCACCATTACAACATTTGATAGTCACTTCGAGTAGCTGACTTTCTGGATGAAACGTGCGGCGAGAAGTTTATCGACATCCTCCTTCACAGCTTGCTACCTGTCTGGAGCAAACTTTCGATGCTTCTGATGCACCAGTCTCGCGTCCAGATTGATGCTCAGTTTTTGCATTATCAACTCCTCCGATATGCCTGACATGTCCGAGGCTATCTTGGCAAATAGATCTCGGTTCCCTCGGATGCAATTGATGATCCATTCCATGATGTCGGGAGTCAAAACCTTGCTTATCAGGAATTTCTTGGTCTCATCTTCCTTAGAGAATGGGACCTTTTTTAGTTCATCAACTAGCTCAAAACTAATCGAGCTTTTATCAGAGGGAGCTCCACCGCATCAAGGGAGAGGACGGAGCCCCCCACTGTAGCGGTATAGCATGCCCGGAACACCTCTTGACTACCATTGATGACTCCAATCCTGGACTTTATGGGGAACATCATTTTCATGTGATATGTCAGGGCCACGGCCAGGATAGATGCGAGGCCGAGGCAATCAAAAAATGGCTTTAACATGCGGCCTTGACGTTAACCACCACGATGTCCATTGGTTCCGTATGAGTGGTGGGGGACTTCCTCGCAGTCACATCGAGGGTGATGATTCCTTCGACCTGAACTGGGACCCCATTTAAACCATGAAGAGTGTATCCAGCTAGCTTCGGCCTATCCTAGGAAAGTTGTTGTCCCTCAAAGAAGGCTAGAAATAGGATGTTTACGGAACTGCCACTATCAACGAGGATATGGCGAACATCATGGCTTGCCAAACTGAGACCAATCACCAATGCATCGGAGTGGGGAGTGCGAATGTCTACGAGATCTTCGTCTGAAAAAGGGACATGCAATCCCAAACTTTTGGGAGGCGGGCAGTAGTGGACTGAGTTCACCTCTAGGATGAACACCCTCCGGGAGGAGTTAGAATCCCCCACTATAGGTCCTCCATGTATGGAATGGAGGATGGCCATCCTTTCGGATTCTTTGTCTGGGTGCTTATTGGGTCCTCGGGGAGGAGAGGCCCTCTAGTCCTTCTGAGTAAATTTGGATAACTAGCCCCTCCTCATTAAGGCTTCGATCTCGTCCTTTAAGGCCCGTCAGTCATTGATTTCATGATCATGGTCTCAGTGAAAACAACACCAAAACCTTTTATCTCTCTTCTTGCTGGGGGTATTCATCTGAGGAGGGTATCGGATAAGCCCCTCTTCCTCTACTTCCATGCGTATTGCAGAGACACTTGAATTTAGCGTGGTAAATTTTTCAAACCGAGGTGCTGGGGGGGCGTGGACGCCTCTGACAGAAGTATCCTTCTGAGACATCTTGGGAGCTTCGGCACTATCAATCTTCCTTGTTCCCTTCGGTGGGGATTCCTTATGTAACATCCTGGATTTTTTTAAGTCATATTAGTTGGAATGTATTTTATTTTCCACGTGTTGTGCACGTGCAATTTTATGCATGTATCTCTCTAAAAATATTTCATAAACTAATTTTGGCCTAATTTAAGATAACCTAATTTAATTTTTGGCCTAATTGTCTCTTTGTAGCCCACCTTAATTAATTAATTAATTAAAGTAATGAAGCCCAGCGTTAGTTAGCCTATTAGTGAGCCTATTTATTTTAAAATCTCTTTTAATAACCTAACTTGTAGTGTTGACTTATTCCATGAACAAAAAAACTAATTAACATGAACAACGTGTAAATAAGGGGGGCACTAGAGGGCACGTGCTTGCAGTAGAGTGTGCAAAGCACACCCTTTGGGTGTGGCCGGATGGGATCAACAGAGAGGGAGAGTGGATGAGGTGGAAAGGTGGTTATTTGCAACATGGAAAGTTATAGCAACTCCCTATTTCATCTAAGCCCTTGATCCTTAACCATTTGATCTAATCTTAACCCTCTATTTTCACTAAAAAATTTGTATAAATACCCCCCCTTTTCATTAGTTATCCTTGCACCTACCATATCATAAGAGAAAGAAATACATTAGTCAGCAAAAGATTGAGAGTTAAGTGAGTTCTAAAAGATTGAGTGTGTTTTTTGTGTGTTCCATCAAGAGGAGGCTGGCCACTCATCCTAGGAGCATGGAGGCTTGCGGCAAACACTAAGGAGCAAGGAGGAAGCTTGGACTCATCAAACACTACGAGAAGAATGCCCTTTTGTTCATTCTAGGAGTTTTCCCTATGACTTTTGTGAAATTTCTCTCCAAATAAGGTGGGCACCTATGACTTTTGTGAAATTTCTCTCCAAATAAGGTGGGCAATTTTCTCCAACTTCTAAATAGATACCATGCTAGGTTGTGTTTTGATCATGCTAAAATAAACAAGAAAAATGAAATATTACTTTATGTTAGTACCATGTTTAAGGAGAGAATGAACATGTGTGAAATTGCATGAAATAAGTAGTAAAATTGTTTGAATTATTTGAATAGAAATATTGTGGTGATGATTTGAAAATATGCTCGTTTGCTAATTAAGAAATTATGAACCTTTATGTTTGAGTTATTCATGAATGTGGAAAAATGCGATGTGAATAAATGTGTGGTTATATGATGTGACTATGAGAAAAATGTCCTTGTTATGAAAGTAGATTGATTAACAAATCATGCATGCCTGTTGTTAATAAGATTGATTCTGTTTCCGTACAAACAAAAGAATAGTCTTTTATATAAAAATGAGAGTTAAATGTTTTTTTTTTGAAAATCTTGAGTTACCGTATAAATTCCAAATTTCGGGTTTTTGTTGCTGAACAGTCGACCGGCTATGCTTTAACAGTCAACTGTCCTGACGATTTAATTGATATCCTAATTTCATGAAATAATTTTTTATAACCCTTGGCTAAGTGTAAAGGAGAAATTGAGACTATTTTGCCAGATAGAACATATTATAAATTGTTATTTTAAAGTGTCTTTGGATTAAGAAAAATGTATTGCTAAAAAAAAGAGTTTGAAAAGAGATTTTGATAGAAGGAAAATCGAAAGTATGAATGTTTGATTTAGTATTGGCAACGAGAATAGGAGAATGAAGTGGAAAGAATGAATTATGAATGTGACAAATTAGAAAATGAATTTATTTGTCTTATGCATAAAATTGAATATGAAAGTGAAATCAAATATCCTGATGAATTATGAAAAGTCTTATGAATATGAATACACAAATGCTATGGACATGAAATGAGATTTTGAACTAGAGGGTAGCTAAAGTCCTATTACCGGCAATTGAATGAATTAAAATTGTTAAGTTGAATTATTGAGATGAAAGATCAAGTTGGTCATGTTGTTTATTAAGACCGGTATGGAGGAAAGAGCTAACTCTGGGGGTTGATTTTATTCGTGATTCAAATAAACTAAGGATTAGATACATAGTGGTGATGTGACAAAAGTAAGAGAAAAACTCGAGTATGAGGGCCATCGGATTGGCGGTGTGAGAGTGATTCACAGACTGCGTGCTTGATGCATCATGACATGGCGTGAGCACTACTCCGGAATTACCGTCTCGGTGGCGATGCTTGTGGGGTGTTTTGTGACTACGGATGGTGCCATGGTTCCATGACGGAGGTTGAATTGTCCATAGTCTGCCTACATGATGCGTCATGTCAGTGCGTGGGGTTCCCCTCCAGGCTGTCTTGACATGGACTCGTAACTCATAGAACATCTAGGATACTTATCATAGTTACCGTAGTAGTTTAAGTCATGACAAGGGATTGAACCCAACAAGATGAAGAACGATTAAGGGCTTGCCCTTGGACCTATGTAGTATGGGATGCATAGAATCAGAACAAGTGCGCATTAGTGTCATATAATATAAACAACTATATTAAAGACTAAGTGCACAGCACAACACGACATCTATAGGATAGTCCCCGTATTTTGGTTTGTGACAAGTGTGTGCTTTCTAAGTCGGAGAAAATTGATGTATTATATCCTTGTGTCAGTTGAACGAACTGACGAGCCCACAGTTTCTATGCAGGATAAAGAGATTGACAAGATTAAAGTATGCATGCTGCTTAAAGAATGTTTCAAGTATTGTACATTTTATTCATGTAATTATTGTAAATTGCTTCCGCTATTTAAATGTAATTTAATGATGTAACTCCGATGTAAAATAAAGTTTTAAATTTCCTTATCAAATTGTATGAAGAGAAGTGAAAAGATCCTGTGGAACTTCGAATTCAATCTGTTTTGAAATTCGGGGTGTTAAAGAGTGGTATCAGAGCCAGGCTTCCAAGTAGTAAAAATTTATAAGGAACGACACCCTAGAGTGGACATTAGAGCGTGTGTTGAGTCTAGAGATTTAAATGTAAGTCACTTAAATTTGTGTTGCTCTATGATTTATGTTTCTTCTCCTCCTTTCTCTAAGATGGCGGACCACTTCGACCCAGCGGGAGATGATGACTGGCACATAGTTGAGGAGGATTACTACCCGGGGCAAGCTGATTCAGACGAAGAAGATCCCAAAGAATTCGAAGAGGAATGGCCTAAGTCTAGGGAGATCACTCCACCTCCGGATTCATCTGATGATTCCTCCGACGAGGAAGAACCAGTTCTGAGCAGTCTCATAATGTCTTTTCAGAGGCGGGTTGAGACTCAGAGGGAGAGAGCAGAGCTGTTGCAGGCGCAGTGTGCAAAGTGCAAGGAGAGCATTGCCATGCTCAGTCATCGTGTTTGGAAAGTCGAGAAGAGGAAAAATATGTACGATGTACTGAAGGAGGAAGTGGAGGAACTACGGGAAGAGCTTCGTGAAGCCAAGATGTCACGCCCTGCTTCCCAAAAGAGAATACGGAATACGGATACGTGACTAAACCCTGCGAATGATTTTCATCATCCATAAGCTGTTCAAGAATCTTTACAATATTTCACAAGAATAATCAGAGTCGGAAGCAAAAAAATCAACCAAGCATGCATAATCGAATCAAAATACAAACAATAATACTTGAAACCAAAATATATTAATCTAAAATATATCCAGATCTGAACAAGTTAATATCCTGGGTCACATTGCCCAAATACAAAATAATCCAAGTACAAGATACAATTGTTCAAGATAAGCAACAAAAAATAATAAATAGATATAGCAAAAATCTCCAGCAACTAGTATTTCATCTTGCCTATTCCATCTGGCAGCTGATCTCCAAAATCTGTAATTTAACAATTACAGGGAAGAGGAAAAGAGAAAACAAGTATCTGTCAATTGCAAGTTACGGGCCGCTTGTAATGCAGGATACAAGTACATGGGAAAACTAACTAACAACATGGAATAAGCATGATATCAAAATAAACAACTAGCATGGCAAGGTGGTGAAGTGTAATTGGCATGAATCAAGTGTCATGTAAATAAGTATCATGTAAACAAACATCAAGTGTCAAGTATCATGTAATCATGTATCAAGTGTCATGTATCAAGTCTCATGAATCATGTAATCAAGGGTCAAGCAAACATGTATCATGTTCAAGTACCATGTTCAAGTATCATGTATCAAGTCTTGTAGTGATTACTATCTAGGTAGCACTTCATGCACCCCATATTATAACACATGGTTGCTACATTCAAACAGTTACATTTAGGCCTAGTGGTGGGTTTCTATAGGGCCGTGTACTCAGGCGTCAGGTCATGTAACAAGTAATAGGTAAACAGGCACGAATCACATAGTGAAATCGTGGCAACAGAAACAGGTATGAATCATATAGTCGTGAAACATGGCAACAGGTAATAACAGGCTTGAATCATGTAATCATGAAACATGGCAATAAGTAATAATAACAGACATGAATCATGTAGTCGTGAGTTCATGGCATAATATAATAATAACTGGCATGAATCATATAATCGTGAGTTCATGGCAAAATATAGTAATAACAGACATGAATCATGCAAGCATGAAACATGACAACAAGTAATGGGATCAGGGCCCCCTTCTGAGTACATATACCTATATTGTCCACTACTAAGGTCTTTCCCTTACCCCGGCTTGATTATTTTATTATTAGTCTCAAACAAACATGTATGTGTGCAAAACATATCAAGAATAACGTGGCATGATCATGTAACAAGTTCAAATTACAATATAAACATGTACGGGTGTAAGATAACACATAAAAGGATATAATAACTAAATCTCTAGTTCAGGACAGCAAGACCATATTGTAGTAAAACAGTGATTTCCGGTGTTACAAAAATGCAAATCTGAATCTGTCAAAACGTCTAGAAAATAGACTCCCAACCGAATCCAGAGAGTATAAATAAGTCATATAGTAATTCACAAAATCATAACTCAAAACTGATTTGAATCCTGAAACCATGTTCAGACAGAAATCAGTAAATCCAATTCTCAGTCAGGAAAATAGCATCAAAACATCTCAAATAAATCCAGGAAAAATCTGAGGTATTCACCTATATGTCTAGTATCAGAATATAAAGTTTCAGAATTTTCCAGTAAAATTAGTTTAGCCAATAAAAATCAGAAAACATCAAAAAACGATAGTTTGGCAAATCTGAAATTTCCAAAACTGTTGTACGAAAACTGTAATATCTCGCAAACCGTGAAATGAAATACAAATCCGCCAAAGAGAGAAGAAAATAGAAACAATAATCTAACTTTCATATTTTATAATTATTTTCCATACAAGAAAAGAATTTAGGGTGACAATACAAATCTTTACAGAACAACGAGCAAAATCCAGCAAGTATAGTCTTTATAAACAAGCATGAAACGGCATATAAAACTCATCAATAAAATCCACCAAAATTTTGGGTAATCCCTAATTAGATATAGAAATACTGACCAAAGTTTTGGATCAAAATAATATATGTAGCACAAGTATCAAAATAATTTAGCCATCAAAATCATCGAGAAATGAAATCTGGAAATGATCTACACCTCTGTAGTAAAACAGTCATATCTCACACATACGAAAACAAAATCGAGCAAGGTCAAGGGGTTGGAAAGAAGACGAATTCCTCTAAAACTCATGTTTTATACTGAAATTAAGATTCTAACCTTAATATGGTCTAAATTACTGATCAAGACAGAATATCGGCAAACTACAGAATTTCCTCAAAACAAAAATCAACATAGATCCAACAAAACTTGATCCAAATGCAACCAAACATGAAACCAAGTCTACCAAGTATCCAAACATCATGGAATAGGTTAATTAACATATCCAAGCAAGTCTATCACATGTATCTCAACAATTACTCAAATTCTCACCAAAAATTCTATATACATGATCAAATCAAGAACAGGCAAAATCTAAGTTGTTTCATGTCAATTTTGTGTCGTGAGTCAACTATGGTCAAATAGTACTATAGACAACATCAAAAAGGGGTTTCACACACGAATTGTCTCTAGAACCCAACTACACTACAAGCGGTATTTAGTACTTGTATATGCAAAGGAATTTAATACAAGTCACTTTCTTTAACCGACGATGAAACCGACGAAAATCAAGAATAACGGGAACGGATTTTCGGAGTAATGAACACAACGTACGGACAAAACCCTATGAACCACGATGAACACTCGAACTCCAAGCGAACACACGAAACAACTACGAACCCGCAAACTTAAAACAAGCACATGAACTCAAAACCCACGAACCAACGAACCAACAAACACGTGCAACACATGCACGTGTCGTGAGAGAGCAAGCGAACAAAAGACGACGAACAACTGAACGAGGATGGGACGACAGCATCGGAAGTGCTTGCTGTCGCGACTCATTGTTGTCGGCCGTCGGAGGGGAAGATCGGCACACGGGGCTGTGACGACCGCTGCTACGGCTGCTGATGCCAGAGAGGAGACTGGGGCTGTGCTAGTGGACTACAGGGGAGATCGCTGGCAGGGGGCTACAGGGTGCTGGCTTGTAGCGGGGAGGAGGCAGGTCGGGAAATAGGGCTGAACGGGCTGGAGGTAGAGGAGATGAAGAGGTTGAGCGGCTGGTTAGAGGTTGCACACGGGAGAGAGGGGAAGACGAAACGGCAGGGGGATGGGTTAAATAGGCAGAGTTATTAGGGTTAGGGGTATTGCGGCTGAAGTAAACAGGGGGGGTAATCGGGTTGGGTATTAGGTAAACGGATCTGGGTATAGGTGTAGTTGGGTTTTAATGGGTTGAATGGGTTATTGAGTTTGGGAAAAATCCAATAGGAAAATATAGTGTTTTAAAATAGGGCAGGGTATTGAGTATTAGAAAAAAAATACAATAACCAATAAAATACAAAATTAGGATTTTATAGGAATACTAATAATAATAATAAAAACAATAACAATAACAATAATAACAATAATAGTATTAAAATAACAGTAAAAATAATAATACTGACAATAACAATAATATGAAAAGTGATAAAAACAACAATAGTAGTAATAATAATAGGAACCCAGGAAATAATGAAAATAATAAGATTGGTATTATAATATAATTTCATTGGAAAATAGTAGTAAATAAGACCATTAATTAAAAATAGATTTTAATAGAAAGTCCAATAATACATTTTAACAAAAATAGTTCGAAAACAGAAAACTAATTTACAAAAATTTGAAATACCGAAAATACACAGAAAATATATTTTTGGAGAAACAGGGGTTACATAAGAGGAACCGTAGGAACCAGACTGTTGTATCTTCTTACTGCTTTATTTTGATTTCAGAAATATTTTAAATTCGAATGTATAAAGTTTGAAATTCAATAAAATGAAAAGTTGATTTAAATTCATATTTACTACTTCAAATTTAATGGATCTTTTGCATCAGAATATGGCTAGAAAAGGAGCTCGAAATGGTGAAGGTCTGGACTTGGAAACAGAATTAGTAAGGGTCTATCAGACACTCAATGCCATTGCCATGAATCAGAACCAAGGGAGGGTGCCTGTGAATCTAGTACCCGAAGCAATCAAACTCGTGGAATCATTCAAACTGATGAAACCACCTATGTTTGAGGGGAAGTCAGTTCTGACGCGGCTGACAATGGGATTCGACAAATCGAGACTATCTTCGAAGTCTTGGAGACTCCGGAGGGCAGTAAGGTGAAGTTGGCGGTGCTGTAGTTCGAGAAGGATGCAGCTGTTTGGTGGCAGTCGATGAAGCGGACGATGGGAGATGTTGTCCATGGCTGGGAGGAATTCTTGGAGGAATTCCGCAGTCATTATTTTCCATCAGACGTCCAGGAGAAGAAAGCCATGGAATTTCTGGCACTACAGCAGGGCGGCATGTTGGTTATGGAGTATGAGACGAGGTTCAATCAGCTCTCGAGGTATGCTCCCGAATTGGTGATGGACGAGGCAAAGAAGGCTCGAAAATTCGAGCATGGTTTGAGGCCAAGTCTGATATCGCGGATGATACCCTTTAGGTATCAGGAGGTTTGACAAGTTGGTCGAACGAGCTGCAGCCACTGAGGCAGACATGGAGCAATTCCACACTATTCAGAATAGGAGGAACAACTGGAATGTGGAGAAGAGGCCCGTAGTTGCTGGAAATGTCAGGGGACAGCCGTCGGCCCAAAGGTTCAAACTGACTAGGGCAAACACGGTCAGTGTGGCAGGAAGATCCGGGAATGCGTGGGTGAGACCTCCTGTGGTGACTTGTTATAATTGTGGGGAGATAGGTCACTACCGATCCCAGTGCCCTAAGTTGCAGGATGTCGTCTAGAGGGGACCAACTCGGCAGGCCGGGAAGAAGTCGTACCAGCAGGGGCAAGTATTTGCCTTGGCTGAAGCTGATGCTGATGAGGTGGATCACGTCATCACTGGTACGAGGGAGGATGTTTAAGAGTGTTTTCTGTTGTTTCTCTTTTCTCGCTTATTTAGTAAACTGTTATGTAACGAGTGTGTGTTATGTAACAGGAGAACTTTATTTTAATGGAAAGAAAGCTGTTATTTTGTTCGATACTGGGTCCTCTCATACTTTTGTGTCACCTAAGTTTGCTAAAGTTTAGGGAGTCAAACCGAAAGTCTTTCCAGGCAAGGTTTTAGCAGTAGCTACTCCATCAAGGGAAACTTTAACCACTAATCGGTACTATGCGGACTGCGAGATCGTGATTGGAGATAGAATTTTTGAAATTGATCTGATCGAACTGAATGTCTTAAGAGTCGATGTTATCATTGGCATTGATTGGATGTCAGTGTACAGTGCAAGCATCGAGTGCAAGACCAAAGAAGTAACAGTGAAGGCTCCAGGTGGACCTGAAGTCACTTTTCAAGGGAAGAGGAAATGTTCAGGCTTGGTTGTTGCTATCAGCAAGAAGAAGGGGATTCCTGCAGAGGTGCAGCAAATTCCAGTGGTTCGGGATTATCCGACGGTATTCTTGGAAGATTTGCCTGGGTTACCCCCGCATTGTGATGTGGAGTTCAGCATCACTATTCAGCCAGGGAGTGCACCTATTTCCAAGGCACCGTATAGGATGGCGCCTGTGGAGCAAGATGAGATCAAATGGCAGATTAAGGAACTGTTGGAGAAAGGTTTTATTCAACCGAGTGTGTCACTTTGGGGAGCACCGGTGCTGTTGGTAAAGAAGAAGGATGGTTCGATGAGGATGTGCATCGATTACCGGGAGCTGAATAAGGTCACTATTCGGAACAAGTATCCTATTCCAAGAATTGATGACTTGTTCGATCGTCTATAAGGAGCATCTATTTCTCCAAAATAGTTCTTCGATCAGGATATCATCTAGTTCGAGTGAAAGCTGAAGATGTGCATAAGACTGCATTCAGAACTCGACACGGGTATGACAAATTCTTAGTTATGTCGTTTGGAGTGATGAATGCACCTGCAATTTTCATGGATATAATGAACAGAGTTCTGAGGCCGTTTATTGATTCTTTTGTCGTGGTATTTATCGACGATATTCTTGTGTACTCCAAGTCGGAGGAGGAGCACACGGAGCATCTGGCAGCAGTTTTGAGGAAGCTTCATGAGCATGAGTTGTATGCCAAGTTATCCAAGTGCAATTTCTGGAAATATAAGGTGGCATTCCTAGGTCACATCCTTTATAAGGAGGGTGTGGCGACTGATCCGCAGAAGATAGAGGTGGTGAAGGATTGGGCAAGGCCTACTACAGTAAAGAAAATCAGGAGTTTTCTTGGATTGACTGGATACTACAGGAGGTTCATTCAGGGCTATGCTCAGATAGCCGTGCCGCTCACTGGTCTGACCAAGAAGAATGTGAACTTCAAATGGACTGAGCAGTGCGAGGCGAGCTTTCAGGAGTTGAAAGAGAGGCTGACTACTGCACCTATTTTAGCCTTGCCTAGAGCATGATGTCTACAGCGATGCTTCACATCGTGGGCTTGGTTGTGTCTTAATGCAAGAAAGGAAAGTGATCGCTTATGGGTTTAGGAAACTAAGACCGCATGAGAAGAATTATCCAACTCATGATCTGGAGTTGGCTGTGATTATCTTCGCCTTGAAGCAATGGAGACATTACGTATATGGTGAGAAGCTGAACATGTACACAGAACACAAAAGCTTGAAGTACATTTACCAACAGAAGGATCTGAATCTGAGGCAAAGGAGATGGCTGGAGGTGCTTGAGGACATTCGTCCAGAGATTAAGTACCATCCTGGGAAGGCTAATGTTGTTGCTGATGCACTTAGCCGCATGAGCAATCTGGCTAGTTTGATTATGACTCAGAGGCAGCTTGTAGAGGAGTTGGACCAGGCTAGTATCGAAGTTATTCTGTAAAGCTTGGGATCATCTTTAGCTCAGTTGAGGCTTCAACCAACACTGAATGAAAGGATTATCGCAAGTCAGAAGGAAGATGCTGAGATTCAGAAGATGAAGGAGCAGATTGATGCTGGCAAGTTGTCAGAGTTCTAGATCAAGGATGAGGTGTTATGGTTCGGAGAGAGGCTGTGTGTTCCGGATCAAGCAGAATTATGGGAGAGTATTCTTCAGGAGGCACATGCTACCCTTTTGTCTGTACATCCTGGGAGTAACAAGATGTATAAGAACATTAAGCAACATTTCTGGTGGTCAGGTTTGAAGCGGGATGTGGCCGAGTTCGTGGCGAGGTGTGAGATCTGTCAGCTGGTCAAAGTCGAGAATCAGAAATTCGGAGGTCGATTACAACCATTACCTATTCCGGAATGAAAGTGGGATAACATCAGTATGGATTTCATCACGGATTTGCCCAAGAGTTCAAAGGGCAATGATGCGATTTGGGTCATAGTCGATCGACTAACCAAGTCAGCTCACTTCTTGGCGATGAAACTCACTTCGTTTATAGACAAGTTGGCTGAGCTATACGTTGGAGAGATCGTCAGGCTTCATGGTGTTCCGTTAACCATTGTGTCTGATCGAGATGCACAGTTTACTTCACATTTCTGGAACAGTCTTCAGACAGCCTTGGGTACTAAGATAGATTTCAGCACTGCTTTTCATCTGCAGACGGATGGGCAGACCGAGAGAGTCAACCGTATTCTTGAGGATATGCTTCGATGTTGTGTACTAGACTTTGGAGGCAGTTGGAAAAGCCACTTAGCTCTGGTAGAGCTTGCCTACAACAACAGTTTTCAGAGTAGTATTAGGATGGTGCCCTACGAAGCTTTGTGTGGTAGGAAGTGCAGAACACCTGTTTGTTGGTTTGAAGTTGGGGAGCGGTAGATGTTTGGGTCTGAGATTGTACAGCAGACCTCTAAAAAGATCGATCTGGTCAGGAAGAGGTTGGTGGATGCTCAGAGTAGGTAGAAGAGCTATGCAGACAACCGAATGAGGGACCTTGAGTTTGAGGTTGGTGACTTTGTCTTTCTGAAGGTTTTACCTAGCAAGGGTGTGATCCGATTTGGCAAAGGTGGGAAGTTAGCCCCGAGGTTCATAGTCCCGTATAAGATATTGAAGCAGATTGGGAAAACTGCTTACCAGCTTGAGTTACCGGAAGAGTTGTCTTAGGTGCACAATGTCTTCCATGTGTCTGCTGAGAGGGTACATTCCAGATCCGAGTCATCATTTGCTCGAACTGCCGGAGGGTTTGCAGTTGGATCTGAGTTACATTGAGCTTCCGGTTGAGATTGTCGATCGTCAGGAGAAATTCTTGAGGAACAAGATGGTACCGATGGTCAAGGTAGTCTGGAGAAACCAGTTGGTTGAAGAGGCTACTTGGGAATCTGATGAGAGGATAATGAAGAATCATCCTGAGCTCTTTGTTTGATTTGTATCTTCTTTCCTTTTCTTTTATTCTTGTTGTATTTCTGTTTTCTCACTCTTTAATTGTAGTTCTGGGGACGGAACTATTCTAAGGAGGGAGTGCTGTAACATCCTGGAATTTTTTAAATCATATTAATTAAAATGTATTTTATTTTCCACGTGTTGTGCACGTGTAATTTTATGCATGTATCTCTCTAAAAATATTTCATAAACTAGTAGTCGTATTTCCTTCTCTTTTATTTAAGAGAACCTAATTTAATTTTTGGCCTAATTGTCTCTTTGTAGCCCACCTTAATTAATTAATTAATTAAATTAATGAAGCCCAGGGTTAGTTAGCCCATTAGTGAGCCCATTTATTTTAAAATCTCTTTTAATAACCTAACTTGTAGTGTTGACTCATTCCATGAACAAAAAAATTAATTAACATGAACAACTTGTAAATAAGGGGGGTACTAGAGGGCACGTGCTTGCACTAGAGTGTGCAAAGCACACCCTTTGGGTGTGGCCGGATGGGATCAAGAGAGAGGGAGAGTGGATGAGGTGGAGAGGTGGTTATTTGCATCACTGGGAAGTTATAGCAATTCTCTATTTCATCTAAGCTCTAGATCCCTTAACCATTTGATTTAATCCAAGCCCTCTATTTTCACTAAAAATTTTGTATGAATACCCCCCCTTTTCATTAGTTATCCTTGCACCTATTCTATATCATAAGAGAAAGAAATACATTAGTGAGCAAAAGATAGAGAGTTAAGTGAGTTCTAAAGGATTGAGTGTGCTTTGTGTGTGTTCCATCAAGAGGAGGCCGGCCACTCATCCAAGGAGCATGGAGGCTTGCGGCAAACACCGAGGAGCAAGGAGGAAGCTTGGACTCATCAAACACTAGGAGAAGAAGGCCCATTTGTTCATTCTAGGAGTTTTCTCTATGACTTTTGTGAAATTTCTATCCAAATAAGGTGGGCAATTTTCTCCAACTTCTAAATAGATACCATACTAGGTTGTGTTTTGATCATGCTAAAATAAACAAGAAAAGGGAAATATTACTTTATTTTAGTACCATGTTTAAGGAGAGAATGAACATGTATGAAATTGCATGAAATAAGTAGTAAAATTGTTTGAATGATATGAATAGAAATATTGTGGTGATGATTTGAAAATATGCTCGTTTGCTAATTAAGAAATTATGAACCTTTCTGTTTGAGTTATTCATGAATGTGGAAAAATGCGATGTGAATAAATGTGTGGTTATATGATGTGAACTATGAGAAAATCTCCATGTTATGAAAGTAGATTGATTAACAAATCATGCATGCCTGTTGTTAGTAAGATTGATTCTGTTTCCGTACAAACAAAAGAATAGTCTTTTATATAAAAATGAGAGTTAAATGTTATTTTTTTGAAAATCTTGAGTTACTGTATAAATTCCAAATTTCAGATTTTTGTTGCCGAACAGTCGGCCGACTATGCTTTAACAGTCGACTGTCCTGACGATTTAATTGATATCCAGATTTCATGAAATAATTTTCTATAACTCTTGGCTTAGTGTAAAGGAAAAATTGAGACTATTTTGTAGGAAAGAACTTATTATAAATTATTATTTTAAAGTGTCTTTGGATTAAGAAAAATGTATTGCTAAAAAAAAGGTTTTGAAAAGAGATTTTGATGAAAGGAAAATTCAAAGTATGAATGTTCGATTTAGTATTGGAAAAGAGAATAAGAGAATGATGTGGAAAGAATGAATTATGAATGTGACAAATTAGAAAATGGATTTATTTGTCTTATGCATAAAATTGAACATGAAAGTGAAATCAAATATCCTGATGAATTATGAAAAGTCGTATGAATATGAATCCACAAATGCTATGACATGAAATGAGATTTTCAACTAGAGGGTAGCTAAAGTCCTATTACCGGCAATTGAATGAATTAAAATTGTTAAGTTGAATTATTGAGATTAAAGATCAAGTTGGTCATGTTGTTTATTAAGACTGGTATGGAGGAAAGAGCTAACTCTGGGGATTGACTTTATTCATGATTCAAATAAACTAAGGATTAGATACATAGTAGTGATGTGACGAAAGTAAGAGAAAAATACGAGATGAGGGCCATCGGATTGGTAGTGTGAAAGTGATTCACAGACTGCCTGCTTGATGCGTCATGACATGACGTGAGCACTACTCCGGAATTATCGTCCTGGTGGCGATGCTTGTGGGATTTTTTGTGACTACGGGGGGTGCCATGGTTCCATGACTGAGGTTGAATTGTCCATAGTCTACCTGCATGATGCGTCATGTCAGTGCGTGGGATTCCTCTCCAGACTGTCTGGACATGGGCTTGTAACTCATAGAATATCTAAGATACTTATCGTAGTTACCGTAGTAGTTTAAGTCATGACAAGGGATTGAACCCACAAGATGAAGAACGATTAAGGGCTTGCCCTCAGACCTATGTAGTATGGGATGCATAGAATCCGAACAAGTGTGCATTAGTGTCATATAATATAAACAACTGCATTAAGGACTAAGTGCACAGCACAACACGACATCTATAGGATAGTCCCCATAGTTTGATTTGTGACAAGTGTGTGCTTTCTAAGTAGGAGAAAATTGATGTATTATATCCTTGCGTCAGTTAAATAAACTGACGAGCCCACAGTTTCTATGCAGGACAAAGAGATTAACAAAATTAAAGTATGCATGCTGCTTAAAAAATGTTTCAAGTGTTGTACATTTTATTCATGTAATTATTGTAAATTGCTTCCGCTGTTTAAATGTAATTTAAAGATGTAACTCTGATGTAAAATAAAGTTTTAAATTTCCTTATTAAATTGTACGAAGAGAAGTGAAAAGATCCTATGGAACTTCGAATTCGGGGTGTTACACCTTACGTTCCCCAGGATGTAGGGCCTTGTAACCCCTGTTTTCGTAAATATGTATTTTCTGTATTTAAATTTTTTGTAAATTATTTTTCCGCTTTCCAATTATTTTGTTAAGGTGTAGTATTAGATTTTCTGCTAAAGTTATTTTTAATCAATAATTTTTGTAACTATTTACGATGATTTTTATACCCTATTAGTATGATTGTTATTACGGTTATTTTTATTTTTATTATTATGATTATTGTTATTATTGTTATCATTTTCTTATTATTATTGTTATTATTGTTATTATTATTAATATTTTGACTGGTTATTAAAATCCATTTCTATGTGCTAATTGTATTTGTATCTATTTCAAATGAATTTTATACTGTAATACAAACTACATTTTATTATAAACAATATTTATTTGTTATTTTGTTGTAATATAAACCCTATTTAAAACCCTATTTTCCTTATTGGATATTTTCCTTAAAACCCAAAAACCCAATACCCGTTTACCCTCAAACCCAAATACCCATTAATTTACCCAAACCCATTTTCCTAAACTAACCAATACCCAAATTTATACCCAAACCCATTTAATCATACACTATACCCTGTTTCCTATTAACCAAAGCCCAACAATACCCATCTGAGCCACACAGACCCGTTACCCCAACCCGACCCGTTAGCCTACGCCGCCTCTCCCCTATTCTCTAACCCTAACTCCACCATATATAAAACCCATGGCCCTTTACCCTTTCTGCCGCTCTTCGAACCCTAGCCGCCTGTCTCCTCGTCTTCTTCCTCCACAACCCATCTCTGCACCTCGTCTCCCCCTCCCGATCTTCTTCATCCCCTCGGCAGCAACCCCAGGTGTCAACCCCCCCTGCACCTTCCTGTCTACCTCGTGGCGCGCCGGAGCGCCGCTCTCGGCGATGCCTTCCTGTCGCACCTCCGCGACAGCAACTGCCAGAGCACCCGACCACCTCCCTTCCTCTCCTCCTCCTCTCGACTGCAGTCCGACAGCCACCCTTGTGTGCTTCCCCACCTTCTTCTGCAGTACAGCAGCAGCACCGGTGTACCGATCCTCTCCTCCGACGTTCGGCAGCAGCACAGCGAGCAATGACAGTCGCGCGAGCTTCCCGTGCTGCTGCTCCTCGTCTCGTTGTCTCGTCCATTCGCCCTCTTGTGGCATGTGCATGAGTGCACGTGTTAGAGGTGTTGGTTGTTCGTTGTTTGGTTTGTTGGTTCCCGTCTTGATTTGTGGTGATTTCGTGTTCGTTCGTTGTCCGTGCATTGTGTTCGTGATTGCGTTGTGATCTTGTGTTCTTTGTGTTCGTGGTTCGTGGTCGTTCGTTGTGTTCGTGCCCGGATCCGTTCCCGTTATTCTTGTTCTTACTCCGTTCTCGTCGTCTCTCAGGCAAATAACTTGTATTAAATTCCTTTGCAAATACAAGTACTAAATACCGCTTGTAGTGTAGTTGGGTTCTAAAGACAATTTGTGTGTGAATCTCCTTATTAATATTGTCTCTATAGTGATGATTTGACCAATAGTTGCCTCACGACATACATGACATGATATAACCTAGGATTAACCACATCTTGTTGCATATATGCGTGTTATTCACATGTTATCTTGTGCTCGTTCGTGTTATTCGTGGTAGACTTGTTGTGGACTTATGAAATACCCTATAACCTGTTGCTTGGACATCTAGTATACTCTATATCCTGTTTGGTTGTGTTTGGATGAGTTCTATGTGAACCAGTGGATCTTGTGCATTGCGATATTTTCAGTTTTACTGGCTTTTCCGTTTTGTTCAGTATTTTAGACCCTATTAAGGTCAGTATTTGAAAATATTTTGTGAACATAATTTTTAGAGCATTCTATCTATTTCCCAACCTTTTTGACGGATCTCAGTTTCGATTTACGGTTTGTGATTTATGTCGATTTTACTACAGTGGTGTCGAAAGATTCATAGATTTTGTTTTCTATGAATACTGAAGAGTAGTCTATTTTTATTCTGGTATTGAAATTATTATTTTGATCTGAAATTTTGCTCAGTACTTCTAGACTTGATTGGGGTTTACTCCGAATTTTTGTGAATTTATTTGATGAGTTTTACAAACCGTTCTATGTTTCCAAACAACTACTATTCTAGCAGATTTTTCATATTGTTCAGTAAACAACTTTATTTTGGACCTATTTCTACTTGCTGTTTGTAAAATATTTGTGAATATGAAAGTTAGCCTACTGTATCTATTTTATCATCCTTTTGGAGGATTTGGATTTCGATTTACGGTTTGTGAGATATTGTTGTTTTCGTACTGCAGTGTTTGTGATTCCAGATTTAAAAAACTACTGTTTCTTGTTGTTTTCTGATTTTACTTGACTACTCTATTGATATGGCTAAAAATAGGGTTAGATCAGAACCGTCCAAATCGGGTGCGAATCTTAAAGCCTGGGGGTAACGTGGTAATTTTACTTACAAACGGGTCTGAAGTGGTTACTGGGTCTTCTTACCAAAAGCCCAGTAACCCACAAACGGATCCATCCCAACTGGGTGCGGGTTTCAACCCGCAGCAAACCCGGTCCAGCAGGATAGAATTAGGGTTTCTGATTAATCCTAATCAACGGCCATGATTCATATCTATCCTTTCACTGGGAATTAGGGATTACATTCCTAATCTGATCCTAGGGATTACATTCCTAATATGATCCCAAAGGCGGCTATAAATATCCCCCCATCCACAACCATTAGGAGGTAATCAATCTTTTGTCAATTTACGCTCTTTCATAATCTTCTCTAATTACTGACTTGAGCATCGGAGGGTGCGTCGCTGGGATCAACCCCGGTGTATCGCACTTTTTGTAGGTGAACGGCGGGAGTCAACGGTCAAACTCCGGCGGAAAAGGTTAAGGTTTGATTATTCAGTTTACCTAAGAATCCACAAATACTAACTGTTTGCCCCACACCAGATTCAGCGGTAATAGATTGGCGCCATCTGTGGGAAGCAACGAATAACAGCCCTTCGCCTTCCCGTTGGTCAGATCTTACCCAGCCATGCCTCCAAGGAAACTTAGATCCAGGGGGTCCAACCATGGACCTACTCCTCCTCAACAGCAAGAGGTCCCCCTCCTAACAGTCCAGCCGCAGGGCCTCCCTCCTCAGCCCGACCAAGCCCCTCTGCAGGACCAACCTCCTCATCAGAACCTCCAACCCCCTCGGGGTCAGACCAGGCCTCAGAATGCCGGTGCGGGGGGCTCCCGTCCCAATCCTCCGAAACAACCTCTCCAACATGACCACGTCTCCGTGCACAACCCCGCTCCGACTCCATGGCATCTCACAATCCCTGGGCCTCCGATGACCTCCGCAACACCCTTAACAATCGGCATAAAGAAGAGGATCTTCGCCGCCGTTTGGATGAAAGGCGGGCCCGAGAGGAAGTCTCCCGCCAACAACGTCCCAATGAGCGATCTCCTCATCGCTGAGAACATAGGAGGTCTCCTCCTCACCAAAGACGGAGAGAGTCCCCTGAGCACTATAGAAGAAGGCCTCGCTCACCGAGGGGTGATAATGCTCCTATCACTCGTGCCAAATTCCAGCAATTCCAGGCAACCATCTTGCAAGCCCTCCATCTCCGACCCAACAACAACAATGCTCGGAGGGTCCGCACTCCTTCTCCAGGTCCAAAGTCCTCGCCGACGGTCCCTAACTCCTCCCCCGGCTCCTAGCAACCCCCAGCACATCCCCAGTCATCGCCACTCTCAGAGCTACCGTCGTCGTAGCCCCCGCTCTCCCTCGTACGAAGACAAGTCCAGAGGCTCATTTGATTACCGTCGAAGGGATGACACCGTCTACCGTCGTCTCCACGAAATGGAGAGGCGCTTGGGTCAGCTCGACAGAGAAGAAGAGCTTAGAGGAAGGAAACTCCACCCAAGCCGACCTCCTTTCTCTCGAACCATCATGGAGGCGCCCGTTCCCATAGGCTTCAAGTCTCCCCAATTCGAGACTTATTCTAGGGAGTCTGATCCCGTCGATCACATCGAAAGCATTAAGACCCTCATGCTAATCCACCAAGCTTCCGATGCTCTACTGTGCAAGACCTTCCCCGCTACTCTCAAGGATCCGGCTCGGGAATGGTACTCTCGCCTCGCCCCATCCTTAATATTCTCCTTCGAGCAATTCGAGACCCTCTTCGTCACCCACTTTGTGAGTAGCCGCCGAACTGAGAAGACCAGCATTTCGCTACTCTACCTCAACCAGAAGAAGGGTGAGAAGCTGAGAGACTATGTGAAAAGGTTCACCGTGGAAGCCAGGTCCATCGCTTCCCTCGAACAGTCGGTCGCTGCAGCAGCATTCCAATCAAATGTCCTTAACTCCAGCCTTCGGTCCTCCCTCGCCAAGAAGCCCCCGCAGAACTTCTCCGACCTCCTTCTCCGAAGCAAGAAGTATATCCGGGCTGAGGAAGCTGAGCATCGCCCCACCTTTGAGGGGCCTTCCTCCGGAACCAAAAGAAAGGCAGGTGAAGAAGAGGGAGCCAAGAAGCTCCAGAAAGACAATGGCGGTCAGCGCCACCCTCCCCCCAGATTTGAAAAATCCACTCCTCTTAACGCCAACATTTCCACTATTCTCATGGAAGTTGAGAAGGAAGGGGTGATACCTCCTGCCCCGACGATGAACACCCCTGGCAAGAAAAGGGACAAAGAAAAGTGGTGCCGCTATCACCGGGACCATGGCCACGACACCAATGACTGTCGGGCCTTGAAGAACGAGATTGAGTCCCTCATCCAGAGGGGGCATCTGGCCAAATTTGTGAGAAAGGATCGAACCGATCTTCCTCCTCCCCCTCGGGGGGCTAACAAGCATCCTGAACGACACGATGAAACTCCCGAGTTCGAAGAGGAATGCATCATGCATCTCATCCATGGAGGCCCCATGGGAGGCACCTCCAACTCCTCTCGAAAGGCTTTCATAAGGGAAGTCAACTCAATACATGGCATGCCCCCTCCCAAAGGCCTCGGAGTACCGGTCACTTTTTCAGATGAAGACCTTGAGGGTGTTCGAACCCCCCATTGTGACGCACTAGTCATCAACCTCCATATGGCGAATTTTAAAGTGGAGAGGATCCTGGTGGACAATGGCAGCTCCATTAACATCCTCTTTCCTCGTTGCTTTCAAAGGGCTCAAGCTATCCCGGGACAGGCTCAAGCCAACCGGCTAAACTCTCCATGGGTTCACGGGAGTGCCAGTGACTGTCGAAGGGCTAATCACCCTCGACGTAACTGCTGGCAAAACTCCTACTACCCGAACGGAACTGATGGATTTTATGGTCGTTGATGTCCCTGCCGCTTATAATTTCATCCTAGGCCGACCCGGCCTAGTTGCTCTCGAAGCCGTCCCCTCGGCTTATCACCTCAAGATGAAGTTCCCTACCCGGGCAGGAGTAGGGGAAAGTAAGAGGCAGTCAAGAAATGGCCCACAAATGCTATATGACCTCTACTGGGGGACCAGTCCTCTCCGTCAAAACTCTTGAAATTCCCCAAGAGAGTGTCCGACCGACGTCCGAGCCGGTGGATGAATTGGAGGAAATGCTCTTCTCCGAGCAGGACCCGAGCCGCAAGTTCTTTATCAGCAAGACCCTCCCATCTGCCAAATGCTCCGACATAGTCAAATGCATTAGAAAGAACCGCAACCTCTTCGCATGGTCGGCGGCCGACATGCCAGGAATCTCCGAAGAGCTCCTCGTCCACCACCTGAGTGTTGCACCGGGGTCCAAACCTGTTCAACAGAAGAGGCACAAATTTGCTCCCGAGCGCCAACAAGCTATAAAGGAAGAGGTGGACAAGCTCCTTAAGGCTCGGTTCATACAGGAGGTCAATTATCCTGAATGGCTCTCAAATGTTGTGATGGTAAAGAAGGCCAACGGGAGCTGGAGAATCTGCATCGATTTTACCGACCATAATAAAGCATGCCCCAAAGATCCATTCCCTCTTCCAAGCATCGACACCCTGATTGACGCCACTTCGGGCCATGAGCTTCTCAGCTTCATGGACGCTTTTTTCGGGTACAATCAAATCTGCATGTTTCCCCCGAATATCCCGAAGACCTCCTTTGTTACCGATCAGGGCCTCTACTGCTACAGGGTGATGCCTTTCAGGTTGAAGAATGCAGGTGCCACCTATCAACGCCTCGTTAACAAAGTCAACATGGAGGTGTATGATGATGATATGCTTGTGAAGAGCATCCATGGGGCCGACCATGTCACCGATCTACAAGAGGCGTTCGATGTACTCAGGAAGCATGATATGAGGATCAATCCGAACAAGTGTGCGTTCGGAGTCTCGTCGGGAAAATTCCTAGGCTTCATGGTCAGCCAAAGAGGAATCGAAGCCAACCCCGAGAAGATCAAAGCCATACAGGACATGGCTCCTCCAAAAAATGTGAAAGAGGTTCAGAAGCTAACCGGGTGTCTCGTAGCTATAGGGCGCTTCCTCTCCAAGTCAGGGGAGAAGTGTCTTCTCTTCTTCAAGGCTCTCAGGGGGGCTAAGGGCTTCGAATGGGGTCAACAACAGCAGTAATCGTTCGATCAGCTTAAAGCCTATCTAGTCAACCCCCCTCTCCTCAGCAAGCCTATCCCCGGGGAAACACTCTACCTCTACTTAGCTGCCTCCGAACAAACCCTCAGTGCTGTCTTGGTGAGGGAAGAAGACAAGACTCAGAAGCCCATCTATTACATGAGGAAGGTACTCCGAGATGCCGAGCTCCGCTACCCAAGATTGGAAAAGATGGCGTATGCCTTGGTTATGGCAGCTAGGAAGCTTCACCCTTATTTTCAGTCCCACTCAGTGGTCGTTCTTACCGACCAACTGCTGAAGCAAGTCCTTCACAAGCCGGAGACCTCTGGAAGTCTCATGAAGTGGTCAATCGAGCTGAGCCAGCATAATATATCATACCAGCCTCGGACCGCAATCAAAGCTCAGGCCTTAGCTGAATTCATAGTTGAGAGCACCATTTCCGAGGTCAGTCAAGTGGCAAATGGACCTCCTATTTGGATGGTATATGTAGATGGATCCTTTTGTACCGAAGGGAGCAGAGCCGGGGTCATTCTGGCAGGCCAAGACGACTTTGTTCTCCAATACTCCCTCCGCATCAACTTCAAGGCCTCCAACAATGTAGCGGAGTATGAAGCCCTTATAGCAGGTCTCGGAATGGCCCGCAAAGTAGGGGCACAATGTCTCCAGATATTTAGTGACTCTCAACTGGTCATAAATCAAGTCTTGGGTGAGTACGAAGCACGAGATGACCGAATGGCTAAGTATCTAGCCAAGGTCCAAAATTTCATGGCTCTATTCGAAGAGGAACTTATTCAGCGAATCCCAGAGAGGAAAACACCCAAGCAGATGTCCTATCCAAGTTAGTCTCTTCTTCCATCCAAGGTCTTGAGCAGACTGTCCTGATTGAGGTACTCCTAAGGCCGAGCATAGAAGAAGAAACTTCTGACTCGATGGAGTCACTGCCTGTTCAACTTCAGGATAATTGGATGAAACCCCTGATAGAATTCCTAAGGAATGGGCTCCTCCCCGAAGACCCGAAAGAAGCTCATCGAGTCAGAACCAGAGCGGAGCAGTACACCCTTGTTGAGGGGGTCCTATACAAACACTCCTTCACTCAAATAGACGGCAGACCCTACTCGAGGTGCCTCTCCCCGGAACAAGCCACATTTGCCTTACAAGAGCTTCACGAAGGCATAGGCGGAGCACATTTAGGGTCCAGATTACTCGCCCAGAAGGTGTTGAATTATGGATACTTCTGGCCTACCCTCCTCCAAGATGTCGAACAACGCGTTCGGCAATGCAGCTCTTATCAAAAGTATTCCAACATTCGTCGCCTACCCCAAGCTCAGCTCACCTCCCTATCAAGTCCGATCCCTTTTGCAATGTGGGGGATGGATTTACTGGGGCCGTTTCCCCCAGCTCAAATTCTTAGTCGTGGCAATCGACTACTTTTCAAAGTGGATAGAGGCCGAGCCCTTGGCTACAATCACCGAGAACAAAGTACTTCAATTCTTCTGGAAGAGCATCATCTGCAGGTTCGGCGTCCCTCGAGTCCTTATAACAGACAATAGAACACAATTTACAGGGGCCGCATTTCGAGCTCTATGTGAAGACCTCGCCATCCAACAACGCTTCTCCTCCGTCTCCCACCCACAGTCAAATGGTCAAGTAGAAAATGCCAACCGACAAATCCACTCCGGTATTAAGAAGAGGCTGGATAAGTCTGCTAAAGGCTTATGGGTTGATCAGCTCCCTAACGTACTGTGGAATTATCGCACTACGAAACAGACCCCTACAGGAGAGTCGTCATTTAATCTCACCTATGGGTCTAAAGCTGTGATCCCCTTGGAAGTCGATGTACCCTCTCCTCGCCTCATTGCCTATGAAGAAGAGCAGAATACCAGGGAGCTTCGGGCAAATTTGGATTTGATTGATGAGCTCCGTGAAAGAGCCTCGATTTGCCAATAAAGCTACCGAAGGAGGATCGAGCTGGCCTATAACAAGAGGGTCCGCCCCACCGACCTCAAAGAAGAGGACTTGGTCCTCAGAAAGTTAGCTATCTCATTCCCCAGTTAGAAGAACAAGCTAGCCCCAAATTGGGAAGGACCCTACAAGATCACCAAAGTGGTTCGGCCCGGGACATACTTTCTAGAAGACCTTGAAGGAAGAGAGATCCCCAGGACTTGGAATGCCGACCATCTCTTGAAGTACCAAGACAGCGCATGAACGCCTCTCTGAGTACCTTTAGATGTCGAACCGTTCCTTTCCCTTCACTTGTATTTTACTTTTGCTTCTTTATTTCTCCAATGTAATAACGGCTCGCAACTTAGAAGCAGCCGACTATTAGTTTTCAATAAAGAACATTTTTCTTCATATCTTGTGAATTGCTTGTATCTCTCTGTTTTTACCTTCTTTATACTCTAACAACGAGTTCGGAGTCCAACACTTGGCTCGGCTCCACTTTGCAAGCTCGCTCTTAAGCGAGCTAGAAGTGGTTCGCCATTCGGAATTGCTCCCACAACCGTTGAAACATACACAAACGATGAGTTCGGAGTCCAACACTTGGCTCGACTCCGCTTCGCAAGCTCGCTCTTAAGTGAGCTAGAAGTGGTTCGCCATTCTGAATTGCTCCCACAACCGTTGAAACATACGCAAACGACGAGTTCGGAGTCCAACACTTGGCCCTACTTCGCTTCGCAAGCTCGCTCTTAAGCGAGCTAGAGGTGGTTCGCCATTCGGAATTGCTCCCACAACCGTTGAAACATACCCAAACGACGAGTTCGGAGTCCAACACTTGGCTCGACTGCGCTTCGCAAGCTCGCTCTTAAGCGAGCTAGAAGTGGTTCGCCATTCGGAATTGCTCCCACAACCGTTGAAACATAAGCAAACGATGAGTTCGGAGTCCAACGCCTGAATCCGCTTCACAAGCTTGCTCTTAAGCGAGCTAGAAGTGGTTCGCCATTCGGAATTGCTCCCACAACCGTTGAAACATACTCTCGCTTCGCCGCCGCACGCGAAATTCCTACAACTAGACTAAACATGGGAGAAGCTGATGCTAGATCTACCATTCGTATGCTAGTCTTGGTACACTGCATCTCTTGATCCTCGCGGTTGGAAGGTCATTGATATAAATTTGCTATATTCTTCGTGTTTCCTCAAGAGAAGATATCAGCTTCAAACATGAACTTGTTAGAGGCTTCGGTGAATTCCCAGCCTGGACAGTCCTTAGTTTTTTCACAAGGCGAAGCTGAAGGACCACGACAGACCTAGTCCTTGATCAAATACTGGACCATGAAATCACCTCTAGAGTCTCATATATTGTCGACCAATGCCCAGGACTCTGAGGAGCTAACCTCTGGTTCTTATGGTTCGTTTAAAGTTGAAGTAATCCTCCAAAAGGCGGCTCTCCACTGCAAGAAACTCACTCTCACAAATTCACGAGCCAAGAGGTTCGAAGCGGTGCTCGGCATGCCTAGTCGAGCATTTGGCACCGACGTCCAATCAAGCAAAAACCTTGCTTTGGACCTCGGCATGCCTAGTCAAGCGCTCTTGGCACCGACGCCCAAACAAGCAAAAATCTTGCTCTAGGACCTCGGCATGCTTTGCCGAACACTCTTGGCACTGACGACCAAACGAGCAAAAATCTAGCTTTGGATCTCGGCACGCAAAAGATAATTACGAGTAATACAGTAACACAAGGCTACTACAATGCAAGTCCCAAAAAAAAATAACGAACATCATTTCGATTAAGTGTGGGGAGACAATACAAAGCGGCATACTCTTTACAACTGAGCTACAAGACTTCCAAAAGCAAAAACTACAATGCCGACTCGTTACACTTAGAAGAAATGCGAAACTTGGAAAACAAAAAATCTTCAACGTTTCCTTAACGCAGGGATGTTTCGCTTCAAAGACACTCGAGGGCAGCGACGCTTGACCCCGGTGCTCGTCCCTAAGCCAGCGAACTGAGACGTGTCTTTGGCGCTGCTCCTAACAGATGCGCCGACAGACGCCTCGCTCGATGAAATTGCCACGCCGCTCTGGGCATCACCAGGACTTGGTCGCCCTATGGGCGAACGTGTCGCGAGATCGTAAAATGAAATGCCTCGCTTGCCTTCCTCGCGAGTGCGAGAAGTGCTCCTGACATTAATTGGCCCCGAGTGCGGCTTCAGGCGAGCCACTTCAACCTCCAGCTCAGCGATCCTTTGTTTCAGAGAGTCATCTCCTACGTCTACCTCGAAGCGAAGAGGTACGGCAGAGCTCGGAATGCTAGGGCGACTGGCGATAATCCGGCGGAGGTGGGTGACTTCGATGCCCCTGTCCACTGTGGCTCTTTTCAATGCGTCGACCTCCACCGTCAACTCGTCACGTTCGGTCATCAGCCTGCCCACTGCCTTGGTCAGCTCCTCTTCCTCTGCCAGAAGCTCAGCCTCCACAATCTGCAAGTGGTGAACTTCGGTGAGCATATCGTCCCTCTCTGCTGTCATCTTCGACAGAGAGAGTTGGAGACACTTCAACCTTAGCCCATTAGTGAAGGTTGTCGACGAGCCATCCTCCTCATCTACGGGAGGAATCTCGGTGAGCCGACCCTCTAGTCGCCGAATCTCGATGTCCCGTCGGCTCAAGATCACCTGCAAGTGGTTCTCCTCGCTCTCAGCCCTGCGCAACCCCAACTCAACCTCATAAAGGCGCTCTCGGCACCTGGCCAAATACAGCCTCGTCGCCCCCAAGCTGGCCTCGGAACTAGACTCCTCCCCGGAGCGAGTAGGTTCGGCTGAGTGGGTCACCTCGGCAAGCTGAAAAGATCAAAGCAAATAACGGGACTCAGTAAATAGTCACAAGTTTACTCCTCATCCGGCCCCTGAACAAAAGCTACATACACCTAAGGCAAAAGTTCTTTGTCTAAACACTTAGTCAAATTTCAATCAAACATTTAAAAAAAAGTTATTCAAAAGAGACACGGGGTCGAGCTCAAAAGTTTCTTTCATTCATCACAAACGTGCGGTGGCCAGTCCGCAATTAGGCAATACAAGATAGCTCAAAAGACAAAAGAAAAAGAGAAGAAATCAGGGGATGACCTCTTTCCCGGGGCGTCGAGATTAGGTGGGGACAGATCCTCCCGAAGGGGCCACAATTGCCAGCGAAGTCACCTCAGTAACCGGCGCCTCGCCGACGACCTCGACCTCGAGGTCTTCTTCATCATCGCCGTCCTCCTCCTCCTACTCGGGGTCGAAGCCTTCGACGTGGCCAGGGAAGAGCCTCCACCCCGAGCAATCCACCTCAGGGTATCACCCCGACACCTGAGTGAGGGATTTGGCATAGGCCTTGGCCATGTTTTGGGCAAGGAAGCCTTGCGCCTTTGCCATGGTGCCCACCTCGGCTTCCTTCACAGCAGCAGCCTTGGCCTCCTCCACCTCGGCCAGCTGTTTGGCCGTCTCCTCCTTCTGGCGAAGAAGGTCGCCCTCAAGCTTCGCGACCAGCCCCTCGAGGTACTCGAGCCTCGTCGTCCTCCCCTCATACTCGACCCTCATCTTGTCGAGCTCGGTGCCCATTCGAGCCTTTTCGGCCCGAGCCCAGTCGTTCTCCTGCTTCAACTCCTTCTCCAACTCCGTCATCCTTTCCAAAAGATGACCGAAGTGGACAAGGATCTGCGACGGAACAAAAAACGCAAAGAGTTAGAAAATCAAATACGAAAGTAACCAACAAGAGTAAAAATCCGACACTCACCGATACCGCCGAGCGAGCAATCTCAATGGTATCGTCGCCTGCCTAGCCAGCGTCCATGGCGGCCCGGTCCTTTGGCATTGCAAGGTGCTTCACCACCTGCATACTCGCTAGGGAGTCCCCGAGGAACCCATCATGCTTCCGAACCTGCCATTCCGGAATGTGGATCTTCTTGTGCTCCTCCGTGAGGAGCTCCTCGGGCGTCACCGTCAGCGGGAGCATCTCCATCTCGAGGGTTGAGGAGATCAGGAAGTTGCCCACCTCGGCCATTGCCGAGGCTACTCCTAGAGTCGGGGTAACCACTGCCGAAGCCTCCACCCCTTCGACCACGCTCGCAACCCTCGGAGCCTTCGCGAGCGACAGCTTGGTGGAGACCCTCTTGCGCTTCTTCGGCGCCTTACTTCTGAGGGCAGCCCTCTGCGCCATCACCACGTCGAAATCCATTGCCTCTGCATCAAATAAGAAGCGGGTTAAAATCACAAGTTGGAATAAGCAAAGTTAAAAAAAATGAATGAGAACGTAGAAAGAGCCGCATGCTGGGATCTACGCGGCTGAGCCCTCCCCTGAAGAGAATGTCTTTGGTCAGCTCTCTCCAGTCGTACTTCGGCTGGTCTAGAAGAGTTTGCACTACCTCCTCTTCTTGAGGGTGAAGCACTGGTGACTCCTTCACTCGCCTCGACACCTCCTCCACGAAACTGGTAGGTATGGGCCACGCCTCTGCGCTCCGCACTATAAGGTACTTATCTCGCCAGTGCTTGATGGAGTTGGGGCAGACGACGAGCTGACCTCCGTGCCTCGGAGCTAGGTAGTACCGGAACTCTGACCTGGTTTTGGTGATGAAGCCGGTAGATAGTCCGGAGTACCCTCAGCTTCGGCTCAATCCCAGCCATTTGGCAGTGGAGTACGAACCCATTGATTACTCTCCACACGTTCGGCATCAGCTGAATGAGACTGACCCCAAACCACCTAAGCACTTGGGTCGCAAACGGGTGGAGAGGCAGCCGAGCACCGGTGATGAAGGCATCGACCGGCCAGAAACACATGTTTACTGGCGTCGGCGAATTTGCCCTAACCCCGGGACCCGGTAGCAATAGTTCGTACTCCTCCAGAATTTGAAAGCAACTCCGGATCACTGCCAAATCCTCCAGGCTGAGGATAAAGACCGTCTCATCAGCCTCGGAGGTCTCCCTTACCTCATTCTCCTCGAAGGCTCTCCCCCTCTCATGGATGATGTGCTCGGCATGCTCCTCAGGAAGCTCTCGAACCCGCTGAAGCCCGGTAAGTGGCCCTGGATACCTGCCGAACGGCCCTATGCGCTTCGGATCCTCCACTATACTGTCTCGACCGGATACCTTCTTGCCTTTATCTTGGCGACTCGGAGAAGGGACTTTGGCGGCAGAAGGGGAGGGCTCGGAGATAGGATAAAGAGACATATTTATACTTGAAAAACGACTAAGTATAAATTACCTTGAAGTTATGTGTGCAGTCAGAATTTTCACCGGAAAGCGATGGATGATCACTGTGAGCTCTCACTAGTGCAAAGTCACCGCCTGAGTAAAAGTTTAGAGAAGTGAAAAATGAGAAAGGGGGGTGAAGTTTTATAGAGCTTAGCACACGAAACGAAGTTAATGGGCCCACAGAGCCAGCCCATTTACACAAGGCGACAAAATGACCTAAACTGTCACATTATTTACCGCGCCTAGCTGCACTATCGCATTAATGGCTATCACATCTGTCAGAAGATCAGCAGCCATCGCATTAATGACTGCCACATCTGTCAGAAGTTCAGCAGCCGCTAACTCAGCCTGACGTTTCCTATGTTGCCAAAAATCACAACCCAAGACCTCGGCACATGCTGCCGAGCGTTCTTGCCACCGACCATGTTACATGGAAAAAATTGTTACATGGAAAAAATTGAACCTCGGCACATGCTGCCGAGCGTTCTTGCCACCGACCATGTTATATGGAAAAAATTGTTACATGGACAAAATTGAACCTCGGCACATCCTGCCGAGCGTTCTTGCCACCGACCATGTTACATGGAAAAAATTGAACCTCGGCACATGTTGCCGAGCATTCTTGGCACCGACCATGTTACATGGAAAAAATTGTTACATGGAAAAAATTGAACCAGGGCACATGCTGCCAAGCATTCTTGCCACCGACCATGTTACATGGAAAAAATTGAACCTCGGCACATGCTGCCGAGCGTTCTTGCCACCGACCATATTACATGGAAAAAATTGTTACATGGAAAAAATTGAACCTCGGCACATGCTGCCGAGCGTTCTTGCCACTGACCATGTTACATGGAAAAAGTTGGACCTCGGCACATGCTGCCGAGCGCTCTTGTCACCGACCCTCTTACATGAAGAAAGTCGCCCCGACTTCGACAAAAGTCTGTCCGCCGAATGCCCTCTTCGCGCCTACAGGCCAACCGAAGTATCTACGCTCTTCAGAATTATGTGCCGAACCCCCAGGGACCTCGACCCCCTTCGGGGCGAGGGTTTGGAGGGGTCGGAAATGAAGCCGAAGCATATGGGTCATGAAATGGAGGAAACAACGTCAAATCGTCTAACTAAGCTTTGCGAAAAATGGTTAAAAATTGGGGGAGATCGATTAAGAGATTCAGCGGTGATTATAAGCTCAGAGGGACGCTCTTGAACCCTGGGTAAGCAATAACCGACTAGAGTAGTTACTTGAGACCCCCGAACTACAGATCATCGCTAAGCGAAGATAGGTAACCATCGAATAAAAAGCACTACTAACTCAGAAATTACCACAACGCCCCATATGAAGATTCGACACCCCTTGCATGGACTCCGATACAACTCTGTAAGCCATTAAAACAGTAAATCTACTCCTCAAAGGCTGATAAAACTCAGTCTTCGGGAGTGGGGGGGGCTCGTGATATAGCTAAAAATAGGGTTAGATCAGAACCGTCCAAATCGGGCACGAATCTTAAAGCCTGGGGGTAACGTCGTAATTTCAGTTACAAACGGGTCTGAAGTGGTTACTGGGTCTTCTTACCAAAAGCCCTGTAACCCACAAATGGATCCATCCCAACTGGGTGCGGGTTTCAACCCGCAGCAAACCCGGTCAAATAGGATAGAATTAGGATTCCTGATTAATCATAATCAACGGCCTTGATTCATATCTATCCTTTCACTAGGAATTAGGGATTACATTCCTAATCTGATCCTAGAGATTACATTCCTAATCTGATCCCAAAAGCGGCTATAAATACCCCCCCATCCACCACCATTAGGAGGTAATCGATCTTTTGCCCATTTACGCTCTTTCATAATCTTCTCTGATTACTGACTTGAGTGTCAGAGGGTGCGTCGCAGGGATCAATCCCGGTGTATCGCACTTTTTGCATGTGAACGGCGGGAGTCAACGGTCAAACTCTGGCGGAAAAGGTTAAGGTTTGATTATTCAGTTTCCCTAAGAATCCATAAATACTATCTGTTTGCCCCCACACCAGATTCAGCGGTAACATCTATTTTTGTTGAGAAATTATGAAACTTGATTTTCCATTACTATACATATAGGGGAATACCCCAGATTTTTCGTGGATTTAATTTGTGAGTTTTCATGTTGTTTCCTGTTCTTGAATACAATCTTCTGATTTCTGGTTGAACATGTTTTCTGGAATCAAACCAGTTTTGAGTTATGTTTTTCTAAAATACTATATGACTTATATATGTTTGCTGGATTCGGCCGGAAGTCTATTTTCTAGAACTTTCGACGGATTCAGGTTTGCATGTCTGTAGCAACGGAAATCCCTGTTTTAGTGCAGTACTGTCTTGCTGTCCTGAACTAGAAATTTGGTTATTTTATCCTTTTGTGTGTTATCTTTCACCCGTACGTGTTTATCTTGCAACTTGAACTTATTACTTGTTTGTACCATGATGTACTTTCCCTGTTCGTAACACATACATGCTTGTTTGACACTAATAATAAATAACCAAGGCGGGGTTTAAGGGAAAGATCTAGTAGTGGATAATACAGAAATATGTACTCGAAAGGGTATCTATTGATCCTATGTGATATTTGGAGCTTGATATTTGGAGCTTGATATTTGATTATTTGGAGCTTGACACGTGATTACTTGCACTTGCACACTTGACACAGAGGTTGATATTTTGGGTATTTGGAGCTTGTTATTTGGTTATGAGGAGCATGTTTGGAGCTTATTTATCTGTTTATTTGGAGCTTGATACTTGTTTACTTGGAGCTTGTCTCTGGGTACACTGCCCTCTATGGTCCACTATGAAATCTAAAACGTAACTTGTTTGAATATAGCAACCATGTGATAAAAACCGTGGTGCATGAAGTTCTATCTAAATAGTAATAAACACAAGACTTGCCATGATATAACTTGACATACATGAATACCTGTTACATGCTTGCTTGTTACATATTTACCTACTTGCTTGACACTTGATACTTGACTACATGATACATGATACTTGATACATGACACTTGATACTTGTTTACATGATACTTGATACTTGTTACCTGATACTTGACACTTAAAACTAGTTACTTGTCTACATGATACTTGTTCACTGGACACCTTATACATGCCACTTGCACTTGTTCATCTTGCCATGCTAGTTGTTGTGTTTTGTTATCATGCCTATTCCATATTATTAGTTAGTTTTCCCATGTACTTGTATCCTGCACTACAAGCAGCCCATAACTTGTATTGACGGAAGTTTGTTTTTTCTTTCCTATTCCTGCAATTGTTAAATTGCAGATTTTGAAGATCAGCTGCCCGATGGAATTGGTGACATGAGATACTAGCTGTTGGATTTTTCTATTATTATTTCTTGTTGCTTGTTTTGAACAATTGTATCTTGTACTTGGATTTATTTGTATTTAGGCAATGTGACCCAGGATATTGACTTATTTAGATCTGGATTATTTGAGATTAATATATTTTGGTTTCAAGTATTCTTTTTGGTATTTTGATTCATAAATGCATACTTGATTGACTTTTCTTGCTTCTGACTCTGATTATTCTTGTGAAATATTGTAAAGATTCTGAACAGCTTATGGATGATGAAAATTATTTGCTGGGCTCACATATCTGTATTCTGTATTCTCTTTTGGGAAGCGGGACGTGACAGGCCTCCTTAGCAAGGATATACTTCTCACTTTAAAGGAGGAGGTCAGAGAAATCTAAGGGAGACTTCTTAGTTGGAGAGGTCTTCAGGAGGTCGTGTTGAACATTGTGTCTAAAAGTAGCCACCGCGACCGGACATCTAGGGAGGGGATGGACCTAGCTTATGCGATAAACCTTTGGACGAAGTCCCGGAGCGACTTTTCATCCTTCTACTTCAAATCGTTCGTTTTCTCAGCCTTGCGGCTGGTTACGAAGTGCGTAAGGAATCTCTCCTCCAGTTGGTTGAAGGAGTGGATGGAGTCAGTAATGAGCCAGGAGTACCACTCTCTTGGGGAACCTCACAGTATGGCAGGGAAAGTTCTGCAGAAAAGCACATCGGAGGTGATGTGAACCATCATGAGAGTTTTGAAACTCTCAACAAGATCAGCTGGGTCGAACTCGACGTTGTAGGTCTTGAATGCTAGATTCTTGAAACCTCTAGGGTTAGGGGATTCAAGAATGAAATAGGAGAAGGGGGGTCGGACCGAGCGGTATCCCCTGTTTGACTGCCTCTCGTCTTCCCAATTTCGTGTGAGTCAGTCCTCCATTTCCTGAAGGTGCTTTAGGACCGCATCTTCACCTCCCTCGGATCGGATGGACCCGTAGGACTCCTTACTATTGCTCGGACCGATGTGTAGTGCCCCGAATTCCACTCACAGGCAAATTGTGACTCAAATAAAATCTTTACTTCAATTTTGTACAACACAATACAAAAATACAGGAAAATTTAAAACTTTTTCATTAAATCAATGTCTTATATATTACAAAGTAGAATATACACATAAAAATTACAATTCATTTCATCATGGATCCTCAATCTTGTAACATCTTCCATCACATGCTCACACCCACGCCACTCACTGACCAGAGTCTTGCAACACTTAAAAACTGTAGACCCGTCAGTTGAATACAAGCGGCACAATGCCAATCATGATAGAGATCCTCCAAAACTTGACAAACACAAACTTGAATGAAAGATAAATGTGGAAATAGTGACTATCCTAAATATGTCAGTGTATGTCATGAACCTGGTAACTGTTACCACTAAATCTGGTGTGGGGGCAAACAGATAGAATTTGTGGATTCTTTGGGATATCGAATAGCCAAACCTGAAACCTTTCCGCCGGAGTTCGACCATTATCTCCCGCCGTTAACCTGCAAAAAGTGCAAAACACCGAGGTTGATCCCGGCGACACACCCTCCAACGCTCAAGTCAATAATCAGAAATGATTATGAATGAGCTTTTACTGGCAAAAGATTGATTACCTCTTAATGGTGGGGGATGGGGAGTATTTATAGCCACCTTATGGACCAGTTTCGGGATAAGACCAAATCCCTACTTCCCAGTGAATGGATAGAAGTGAATCAGGGCCGTTGATTAGGTATAATCATAAACCCTAATTCTACCCAGCTGGACTGGGTTCTTTACAGGTTGAAACCCGCACCAGTTGAGATGGATCCGTTCGCAGGTTATTAGGCTTTTAAAAAGAAGACCCAGTACCCACTTCAGACCCGTTTGTAGGTGAAATTACCTTTTTACCCCTGATCTTTAAGATTCGCGTCCGATTTGGACGGTTCCGATTTAACCCTACTTTTAGCCATATCACGAGCCCCCCACTCCCGAAGACTGAGTTTAATCAGCCTTTGAGGAGTAGTTTTACTATTTTAATGGCTTGCGGAGTTGTATCGGAGTCCAAATGAGGGGTGTCGAATCTTTGTATGATGTATTATGGTGATTTTCAGAGCTAGTTGCATGCTCAAGGTCATTCTTGAGCTCTCCTGAACCTTTGGTGATTTTTATCTATTTTTCGGAAAATTTATTTAATTTTGCGATGTAGTGATTCGTTGTTCGGGGGTCTTAATTAACTATTTTAAGCAATAATTATTTACCCAGGGGCTCAAAAATATTATCCCGAATTTATAATTATTTTTTAGAATTTTTAATTATTTTCCCTGAACTTTTACTCATTTTTTCGCAATTTTTAGATAAATAATTTGCTTTTAATAAATAAAAATTAATTTTTTAATCCGATTTACGACGTGGCCCAATCTGAGCCCTCCATCAGCGTTGGGCGCGAATTTCAGGAGGATCGGACGGCTGAAGTAGCTCGGCAGGCTTTTACTCCGCATGCGGAGGTCGGTGCCTCGGCACCTCGGCACCCCGTCTTCGGTAGCTTGGAGGCTCGGTACGTAACGATCTGCCGAGCTACGTGGCAAGATCTGGAGCGTTCATGACGGCACGAATCACGAGGAGGGCAACTCAGATCACGAAAAAATGCTATCTTGTCGTTTTGTGGGCGTGGTGTGATCTAGCCGTCCATCATGTTCTGGCACGTTTTTTTGAAACGATCCAACGGCTGGGATAGCTCGGTGTCATTTTTCTCCATATATGGAGGTCGGTGCCTCGGTACCCCATCTTCGGTAGCTTGGTGGCTCGGTACGTAACGATCTGCCAAGCTACGTGGCAAGATCTGGAGCATTCATCACGACGCGAATCACGAGGAGGGCGGCTCAGATCACGAAAAAATGTTATCTTGTCATTTTGTGAGCGTGGCGTGATCTGAGCCGTCCATCATGCTCTGGCATGTTTTTTGAAACGATCTAACGGTTGGGATAGCTCAGCATCATTTTTCTCCATATGTGGAGGTCGGTACCTCGGTACCTCGGCCGTAGCTGTTCGGCTGCTCGGCAGGTCGGTCTTCTCCTTTGGTAGCTCAGTGGCTTGGCTAAGCTGTTCGGTAGCTCGGCTGGGCACTCGGGTGGCTCAGTAACTTGTCCTCTTCTTCTTAGTAGCTCGGTGGCTCGGCTAAGCTGTTCGGTAGCTCGGGCGAGCACTCCGGTGGCTCGGCAGATCGGGTCGAGTCGTTGGGCCACGTGGCTTGATCTGGAACATTCATCATGGCGCGAATCACGAGGGCGGGGTTCAGATCACGAGAAAATGTTATCTTATCCTTTTGTGGGCGTGGCGTGATCTGAACCATTCATCAAATTTGGGCACGAATTTTGAGACAATTTGACGGTGAAAGTGGCTCGGCAGCATTTTTCTCCATATGTGGAGGTCGGTGCCCCAATAGCTCGGCGGAGTGCCTCGGTGGCTCGGCCTAGTACGAGCCGTTGAGCCACGTGGCTGGATCGGGAGCGTCCATCATAGCGCGGATCTCGAGGACGGGGTTCAGATCACGAGAAAACGTTATCTTGTCGTTTTGTGGACGTAGCGTGATCTGAACCGTTCATCATATTTGGACACGAATTTTGAGTCAATCTGATTGTAAAAGTGGCTCGGCGGTATTTTCCTCCATATGTCGAGGTCGGTGTCCCGGTAGCTCGGTAGAGTGTCTTTGTGGCTCAGCTCAGTACGAGCCATTGAGCCACATGGCTGGATCCGGTGCGTTCATCATAGCGCGGATCTCGAGGATGGTGTTCAGATCACGAGAAAATGTTATCTCTTCATTTTGTGGGCGTGGCGTGATCTGAACCGTTCATCAGATTTGGGCACGAATTTTGAGGCAATCTAACGGTGAAAGTGGCTCGGCGGCATTTTTCTCCATATGTGGAGGTCGGTGCCCCGGTAGCTCGGTAGAGTGCCTTTGTGGCTCGGCAAGTCACGGGTCATCGGACTGCAATGTTAAGTAAACAGTCGCGACCTTCCTCTGAACCGTTGCAGCTTTCTCTATTCTTGTCATTTTATCTCCCTTAATGGACCCCCAAACATTACAAAAGCCCAACCGTCGCCTCTCTTTAGCTATAAGTTCTCACCCCCCCCCCCCCCCCCTTAAAGCTCATTCTTTCACTTTTACTCTTGTAATGCCCTGATTTTTCATTAATGAAAAATTATTTTATTTTGCACGTAGTGTGCACGTGCAATATTTTGGTTGAATTAAATCTTATAATTATTTTCATTGTGATGGGTATAAATATTTAAATTTGTGCTTTCAAATTATTTTATACAAAAGCCTTCTTTTAAATGGATGAAAAGCCCTTTCTTTTAAAAAGCCTTTTCTTTTAAAAGCCCAAAATGTAATTCATTTATTTTATTTTAAAATAATTATTTTGGCCCATAAACTAAAGCCCATGAGTCAATTTATTTTTTAAATGCAACTTGTAATGTAGAATACAAACTAGAGTTTATTTTTATATAAAATAAAATGTACAATTTTTGGACCTAGTTGCATGCACGTGCACTACACGTACACGTGCAATATGCATTTCCTAGAGTAGGCCGGTTGCAATCTTTGGAGGGAAATCAAATTTTGGAGTGGAGATCATGCTTGGTGGTTACTAGGTTGTGGGTATTTAATGTAACTCCTACTTTTATCTTAGCCCTCCATCTTACAACCAACCAATTGATCCTAGCCCTCCATTCTCTTTGATTTTTAGTATAAATACCCCCCCCCCCCCATGGCTAGTTATTCTTGTGTAAAATTATTCTCTTCCAAACCTATAGCCTAAACTATATTATCTAGTAGTGTTTTTGTGAGTTGAAAGATTGAGAGTGTGTGGGATTTTGCTTGCACCAAGGAGAGGAGGCCGGCTACCACTAGAAGGAGGAGCTCGGGTGTGCTAGGGAGGCTTGTGTGCACGTGTTCAAGGAGGAGCATTTTCGTTGCAAGGACATTTGTCTAGGGATTGCTAGTGAATTTTTTCTCTCCATACAAGGTGGGTAAATTTTCTATATTTCTAAATAGGAATACATGCTAGATTGAAATGGAAAAATGATGCATGAAAAAGGCTAATAAGAGTACACATTTTAATTGAAAAATTGAGCTATAAATTGATTGGAATGTGGGTGTGCAATTGTATGTGATTTGATTAGTAAAAATCTAATTTTTATGTGAATTAGTTATGGCCATAGATTGTTGAAGGAAAATTTCATTATCTATGTCATACATTATATACACAAAAGTTAGTAGATAAACCATGCTACTTTATGTGTTTTAATGAGCCTTTGTGTTGCATTGAAATAAACAAATCAAATTATGAATTCATATGGTTGGTAAATGACTAAAAACAGAAATTAATATGAAGAATTTCTAGTAAAAAGATTGAGATGTTAATTGTGAAGAAATGTCGAAAAGAAGAAATGTGGTAATTAGAATGTAGAATTTGAATCAGTTACATGAAAATATGTTTTAATTGTTACAAAAATTATTTTACTCATACTGGTATGTATATTATGTGAGGAAGAATTAATCTGGAGTTGTACAGTAATTTTTATGAAAACCAAATGAAATGGGGACTAGTTGAACATCGAAATGTTCTAAATAACAGAGAGTATGGGTTAAATGAAATTGGAATTATACTAGTGACAACCTGAGCACGTAGCTCAAGAGGTCATAGTGTGCGGTTGGGTTCCCTCTAGTGATCGGTTCGAATCCTCTGGGCAACACATTTTATTCTATGATTTTTAAAATAAAAGAAAGCAGCGACCGAGAGCATATAATGCTCTCAGTCCTCTTTATAATGCTTGTGACACCCGGCCTAGTGGTCTGTGCCTTGGGCGTTTTTCCTGGGGTGCTGGGTTCGAATCTTACCATCGGCAAGATTGAAAATTTTATTTTTTTGAATGTTTCGGTGGCCAAAAATTATGGAGAAAATATGGTTATTCTTCTAAAAATATATGGGACTTTATAAAAATAAATTGGGGATTATTCGCATGAAATAAAATGTGATTTGAGAATAAAATGTGTAATTAGAACTATGGTTTTATATGTGTATTTTTGGAAAAATTATACCTTACAAAAAGAACTTGGAATGAAGGATTAGAAGATTAATATAGTAAAGATTGAAGTGATATTATGTTATGGATGTGATTTATTCCTAATTGAGAATAGTATGAAAAAAATATGAATTGTGAATATTCGTTAGTGATGTAAAGTATTTCTCATTTGAGAATAATGTGACGACTATGAAATGTGAATTATTCTCGTGGGAGAATAGTGCGACAAATTATGATGCGTGAATATCCATCTTGATTGAATACTAGTGATGTGGGTTTTTAAAGTGAAAACAATAATTCATGAGTTACATGATGAATAGTTGAAATTCATGTATAGTTATGGACTATGTGAACGAATTAGAAATCATGATTTGAAAAGAAAAAATACTTTTGAGTATGATGACTCAACATGGAAATTTATGAGTTGGAAATGCTCATTTTGAAAATTATGAATTGAAAATTGAAACAAAAAGAGTAGCTAAGTCTCCCCCGGCATTTGGAAATAAATGAAATGAAAATTTGAAGTGAAAGACCAAGGTTGGTCATGTTTGAATGAATGAATAAGTCCGGTTTAGTGGAGAGGCTAACTCTAGATCTTTGATTTTTGTTCATGATTTTGATAAAAACTAAGGATTAGTACATAGTGGAGACGTGATGAAAGTAGGAGAAAAACACGAGTATGAGGGCCATCGGATTGGCGGTGTGAGAGTGATCCACAGGCTGCCTGCTTGATGCGTCAAGACATGGCTTGGGCACTACTCCAGAATTATCGTCCTAGTGGCGACGCTTGTGGGATGTTTGGTGACTGCAAGAGGATCGTGTGCCATGAAGTGAGGCTGAATTGTCCATAGGTTGCCTGCTCGATGCGTCATGTCAGTGCGTGGGATTCCCCTCCAGAATTTTCTGTACACGAGCTTGTACTCATAGATCATCTAAGATACCTACCGTAATTACAGTAGTAGATTAAGTCATAACGAGGGATTGAACCCTACAAAGATGAAGAACGATTAAGGGCTTGCCCTAGGACCTATGTAGTATGGGATGCATTGAATCCGAACAAGTGTGCATTAGTGTCATGTAATATAATTAAATGCATTAAGGACTAAGTGCACAATCACAACACGACATCAATATGGTAGTCCCTTTAGTTTGATATGTGACAAGTTTGTGTTTGCTAAATATGGAAAATAAGTTATACTATTTCCGGCATAGAGAGGATGGCCGTGTATAATGATCGTCGGTTGAATCAACTGACGTACCCACAGTCTTATATGTAGGTAAATGGCTTGATAAAGATTAAAGAGGAACAAATGCTTAAAGATTACTCAATGCTGTTGTATATTTATTTTCATTGTTGTAAATTTTACTTCCGCTATGAAATGTAAAGTGTAATATTGATGTAAACTCTGATGTAAAGTGAAAAGTTCAAATTTCCTTGTAAAATTGTACTAAAGGAAGTGAAAAGATCTTGTAGAACATCTCGAATTCAGTGTATTTGGGATTCGGGGCGTTACAACTCTCAAGTCTTTACTTTTGCTCTCGAGTTGCTCTGCTAGAGGAGATTTGAGCTCAAGGGCGGTTGTGCTAGCTATCGCGAAGGCCAGGCAATTTCCGATGAACTTTTACCGACCGTAGATGTCAAATCAAAGGTCAGTTTATTTAACTTCAGTTGCTTATTAGAGATGTCATGAGTGTACTCAGGTAGTGAGGCATCATCCTCGGGAGGTCGAAATGCCGAGGAGAGGAGAGGAGTGGCGAGCCGAAGGAAGGAAAAGGGGAAGGAAGTGGTTCGGTCCTCGGTTGTCGAGAAGGTGGTAGAGACCGTGAGAGGAGCAGGCGAGTCAGGTCGGATGTCGACCGTGCTGTCCGGACACACCGGGATAAGGCAGTATAGTGGCGAGCTGCTGACCAAGGCTGTCATTGGTCACACGGAGACCTACGAGGAGAACGATCCGAGGGAGGTCACCGAAGTGGACGACCTCCCCTCGGTGCTAACCGAGCGGGATCTACTTCGGATCAGGAAGGGTTTCGCCATCCCCAAGGAGTACACACTGGTTCTTCCCGATCCCGAGGTGCGAGCGAACACCGTCTTCCCCCCGGACACATGCGTCTTCGCCTACAATGCCCTAAATGCCGGGCTGTGCTTCCCCCTTCATCCCTTCGTGACGGTAGTCCTTCGGTGGTATGGTCTGTCCCCCATACAGTTTATGCAGAACACCTAGCATCACGTGCTCAGCTTTCTACTTTAATGCCGAACCGCCGAAGTGGAGCCAGAGCTCGTCATCCTCCGAAGTCTATACCGAATCAACAGGATGAGCAAGCTCGAGCCTCGCTACTACCTGTCGCCTCGAAAGGGAGTTAAGTTGATAGAGAATCCCGACTCGATAAAGTCGTGGAGGGGAAGTTTTTCCTGATAAAGGGGCCCTCAGCATGGGACTTCCCGACCCGGTGGAAGGAGGATGTACCGAAGTATGCAAAGATCGAGCCGGTGTTGACCCTAGCTGAGGCGGAGGTGGCGGCCAAGCTGATCAGTCTCCCGATGTTGAGTTGGAGGGAGATGACCGAGGAGGTATTGCACGAGTCGGGCCTTAGTCTGATTGACCCGAGTACGCTCCTGACATCTTACTTTGTGATTTTCTTTTATTTAATGCCTCGCATACTTTTTTCTAACTTGTTTTTCCTTTCACTTTGATAGAGGCGCCGAACATGGACTTTAAGGGCATGATTGCCGAAAGAAGCAAAGCCGCTGACGGCAAGAAGAGGAAGAGGACGAGCACGGGTCCCTCGTCTGGCCGACCCACCAAGGCACCTTCGGTGGTTGCCGCCACTTCTCCTCGGGAACCATCTACGGCGGTAGTTGTCCAGCCGACCCCATCTGCTCCTATAGGTGAGGATTTTTTCATCACGGCGGTGCTGGCAGTTGAGGCCCCACCACTGACTGAACAGGACGAGGTTATCCTTACCGAGGCTCACAAGAAGCTGTTTGTCCCCAACTGGCGGGTGAAGAATCACGACGGCTTCTTGGGAGACTCGGGGATGAGCATGCAAGCTGTCCGACACCTACCGACCCCGAAGGATCGAGCTGCGCTGAAGGCGGGGACGACGGGCGACGATGCCCTTGAGGTTGCTCGGTCACTTATGTCGGTAAGTCTCTTGGCCGTTTCCGAATTTTTAGTCAAAAATTTTCTAAGTCTTTAGCTCGGCTTTTGTCGTGTTCTAACTACTTCTTTGTGCAGACTACTTGCCACTTCAGTCATCTTCTCGAGGAGTATTCCGAGCAAGAGAGAGAGCTGAAGACCTTCAGCGACAAGGACCGAGCCGAGAGGGCAAGGGCTGTGAAGTAGCTCGAAGCTGAGCAGCGTCACTCGGACGCTCTGGCGGCCCAGGTCGCCGACCTTGAGGTGGCTTTGGTGCAAGCGAAGGAAAAGCTTGCCTCGGAGGTCGCAAAGGCAGCTGAGGAGAAGGTTTCAGTGGCAAAGGCTTTGGAGGCGGTGAAGCTGCAGCAGGTCGAGGCCGTGGAGAAGGCGAGGATGGAGATAGAGGCAGAGGCCAAGAAGCATATGGCGGCGAACATGGAGCTGTCTTACACCAGAGCGTTCGATCACGTCGAGGCTAGAATCCCCGGCTTCGAAAGGCTGGGGTACAGGTTGTGGCCTGGTGGCGAGGAAGAAGACGAAGGGGAAGAGGAGGAAGAGGAATGGGACGAGCCACAAGGCGACAATGTTCCTGCCGACCTCGAGGCTGTGGTGGCGAAAGTAGGGGTGACCAGGTCATAGCCGACCCCCAAGGAACAGCGGAGGATGACGAGGGGCCATCCACCGAGGTGCCTGTTTCCGACCTACCGCCTAAGGTGGCCCCTTGATCTTCTTGCTCTTGTAGTAGAAATCTTTTTTTTCCTTTTCTCTTGTACTGCCTTGTAGCGGACTGGCAACCGCTTTTTTGATATGAATGAAATTTTTGTTTGAAATCTCTCTGAAGTTTCTTCGAAATTTGGCTAAGTGTTGGGCATCGCCTCTTGTACTTCGTGTTGATATGCTCTCGTTTTTCAGATAGTCGAGTCGAGTTCAGTAGCCGAAGTCGCTCGTCTTCGTGCTGACTTGAAAGCAGCGAAACGGGCCCTCTCTCGTAGCCGAGAGTGTTTCCTCAAGAATGAGTTGGACCTAGAGGATCTTAAGGCAACGGCGAGAGGTTATTTCTCCGAGCTGAAACAACTACAGATGCGATCTCGCGAGGTTCGTCTTGAAGGCGAGGTGGAATTGCTCCGAAAGGCGCTGTTCGATGCTGAGACAGAGAAAGGCGAACTACTGGTGGAAGAGCACCACCTGAAGATAGTAGAAGAAGAGCTTTCGGCGGAGGAGGAAGAATTAATGGCAATCGTGGGTAAGTTGATGGTCGAGCGCGATGAGCTAACGGGGGAGGTTGACAGGTTGAAGAGGGTTACAGTTGACAAGAGTATCGAAGTCGCCCATCTTCGTCGAATCATCGCCGATAGCTCTGGTGAGGCAGGCTCTGCTCGGCTTCCTCGCTTCAAGATATCCGTGACAGAAAACTTTTTGAAGGATCGGATCGTCGAACTCGAGGAGGAAGTTGTTTGACTTAAACCCCAACCCGTGCGGCCTAATGTCAGAAGTACATCATGTACTCGTGCAAAGAGCGAGAGGGGGATCTCGTTTTATGAGCTCGCGACTCGTGAGCCTGCCGTTAGGCAGAGTCTGGCTGACGCTCAGAGTGGGGTGGCTGCTTCGTCTAGTGGCGCTTTGGTTGGGGCCACAGTCAGAGGCAGTGCTGAAGAGGCGTCCTGGTTTGTTGGTTTAGAGATGAGCTCAGAGGTTAGGCAATGCCGTCCGCGGGTGTCCCTGAACCGAAATGTCCCCATTCCGAAGAAGCGTTCAATAAGTTGTTGTAATTATGTTTCTTCGAGTTTTTGTAGTACCTCGTAGTAACAACTTGGTCTTGTAACTCGAACGCTCTTGCGCGCTAAAATTTCATATAAGTGAAAGCTTGTTTCTCTTCTGTGTTTGTGTGCTTTGTTGGTAGGCATCTATTCAAGTACAACTCCTCCAACTCTTGACAACTACTCAAAATCAGAAGCAAATCTTTCTTCTTATAGGCACGAAATGTCTAACTTCAACTTTTAAACGAACCATAGGAACCAAAAGTTTAGCACCTCCAAGTACTCTTCTCCCATGTCTAGTATAGTTGTAGACACTTCGTGCGCGTCGTTTAAGCTTCAACGGTCATGGGAGCAATTCCGAATAGAGAACCACTTCTAGCTCGCTTAAGCGAGCTTGCGAAGCGGAATCGAGCCAAGTGTTGGACTCCGAACTCGTTGTTTGAGTGAATTTCAACGGTTGTAGGAGCAATTCCGAATAGCGAACCACTTCTAGCTTGCTTAAGAGCGAGCTCGCGAAGCGGAATCGAGCCATGTTTTGGACTCCGAACACGTCGTTTGAGTAAGTTTCAACGGTTGTGGGAACAGTTCCGAATGGCGAACCACTTCTAGCTTGCTTAAGGGCGAGCTTGCGAAGCAGAATCGAGCCAAGTTTTGGACTCCGAACACGTCGTTTAAGGAAGTTTCAACGGTTGTGGGAGCAGTTCCGAATGGCGTACCACTTCTAGCTTGCTTAAGGGCGAGCTTGCAAAGCGGAATCGAGCCAAGTTTTGGACTCCGAACACGTCGTTTGAGGAAGTTTCAACGGTTGTGAGAGCAGTTCCGAATAGCGAACCACTTCTAGCTCGCTTAAGGGCGAGCTTTCGAAGCAGAATAGAGCCAAGTTTTGGACTCCGGACATGTCGTTTGAGTAAGTTTCAACGGTTGTGGGAGCAGTTCCGAATAGCGAACCACTTCTAGCTCGCTTGAGGACGAGCTTGCAAAGCAGAATCGAGCTAAGTTTTGGACTCCGAACACGTCGTTTGAGTAAGTTTGATTAAAGGCCTTAGACAGAAAGATAAAAATAATTTACAAGGAAAATATGGGGAAAAGAAGATCTTTATTGATAACAGCTAATCGGCTGCTTCTAAGTTGCAAGCCGTTATTACAATGACAAAAATAAAGAAACAAAATACAAGTGAAAAGATGGGAATGGCTCGACACTTGAAGTTACTCAGAGAGGCGTTAAGGCGCTTTCTTGGTATTTCAGTAGGTGGTCGGCATTCCAAGTCCCGGGTATCTCTCTGCCTTCAAGGTCTTCAAGACGGTACATCCTGGGCCGAACAACCTTGGTGATCTTGTAGGTTCCTTCCCAATTGGGGGCTACCTTACTGTTTTGGCTGGGGAAGGAGATAGCTAGTTTTCTGAGGACCAAGTCCCCTTCCTTGAGATTGGTGGGACGGACCCTTTTGTTATAGGCCTGCTCAATTCTTCTTCGGTAGTTTTACTGGCGGATTGAAGCTCTTTCACGGAGCTCATCAACTAAGTCCAAATTCGCCCGAAGCTCTCTGGCATTCTGCTCTTCTTCATAGGCCATAAGGCAAGGAGATGGTAGACCGACTTCCAAGGGGATCACAGCTTTGGACCCATAGGTGAGATTGAATGGCAACTCACCTGTGGGGGTCCGTTTCGTATTGCGGTAGTTCCACAGTACGGTGGGAAGCTGTTCCACCCATAAGCCTTTGGCCGCCTTATCTAGCCTCTTCTTGATATTGGAGAGGATCTGCTGGTTGCCATTTTCCACTTGGCCATTTGTTTGAGGATGGGAGACAGAGGAGAAGCATTGCTGAATGGCGAGGTCTTCACACAAAGATCGGAATGCAGCCCCCGTAAACTGTGTTCCATTATCTGTTATTATGACCCGAGGCATGCCAAACCTACAGATAACGTTTTTCCAAAAGAACTGCAGCACCTTGTTCTCAGTGATCGTAGCCAATGGCTCAGCCTCTATCCACTTAAAGAAGTAGTCGATCGCCACGACTAGAAACTTGAGTTGACCGGGAGCTGGTGAAAACAAGCCTAGTAAATCCATCCCCCACATTGCGAAGGGAATCGGGCTTGCGAGAGACGTCAGTTGAGCTTGGGGTAGGCGACGAATGTTGGAGTACTGCTGACAGGAGCTGCATTGCCGGACATGTCGTTCAGCATCCTGTAGGAGAGTAGGCCAGAAGTACCCGTAGTTTAACACTTTCATGGAGTTCTTGCAAGGCATATGAGGCTTCTTCCGGGGAGAGGCATCTCAAGTAGGGTCTGTCGTCTACTTGGATGTAAAAGCATTTGTACAAGACTCCTTCAACAAGGGTGTACCGCTCCGCTCTTGTTCGGACTCAACGGGCTTCTTTAGGGTCTTCGGGGAGGAGCCCATCCTTGAGGAATTCTATCAAAGGTTTCATCCAGTTGTCCTGAAGTTGGACGGGCAGCGACTCCATTGAGTCGGGGGGTTTCTTCTTCTATACACGGTCTTAGGAGCACTTCAATCAGGACGGTCTACTCGAGACCTTGAAGGGAGGTGGAGGCTAATTTGGAGAGGGCATCTGCTTGGAATTTTCTTCTCTAGGGATCCGCTGGATTTGGGCCTCTTCGAATGAAGCCATGAGACTTTGGACCTTGGCTAGGTACTTAGCCATTCGGTCGTCTCGTGCCTCGTACTTCCCTAAGACTTGGTTCACAACCAGCTGCGAGTCACTGAATATCCGGAGACGTTGTGCCCCTGCCTTGCGAGCCATGCTGAGGCCGGCTATAAGGGCTTCGTACTCCGCTTCGTTGTTGGAGGCCTTAATATTGATGCGGAGGGAGTATTGGAGAACGAAGTCATCTGGGCCTGCCAGAATGACCCCGGCTCCGCTCCTTCGGTGCAAGGCTGGGATGGTATGTCATGCTGACTCAGCTTGATCGACCACTTCATCAGACGGTCGGAGGTCTCAGGTTTGTGTAGAAGGTAGAGTGTTTCCCCAAGAATAGGCTTGCTGAGGAGAGGGAGATTGACTAGATAGGCCTTTAGCTGATCGAACGATTCTTGCTGCTGTTGACCCCATTCGAAGCCCTTAGCCCCCCTGAGGGCCTTGAAGAAAGGAAGACACTTCTCCCCAGACTTAGACAGGAAACACCCTATGGCCGCGAGGCGTCCTGTGAGCTTCTGAACCTCTTTCACACTTTTAGGAGGAGCCATGTCCAGTATGGCTCTGATCTTCTCGGGGTTGGCCTCGATTCCTCTTTGGCTGACCATGAAGCCTAGGAACTTTCCCGACGAGACTCCGAACGCACACTTGTTCGGATTGAGCCTCATATCATGCTTCCTCAACACAACGAATGCTTCTTGTAGATCGGCAACATGGTCGGTCCCATGGGTGCTCTTAACAAGCATATCATCAACATATAATTCCATGTTTCGGCCGATCTGATTCTGGAAGACCTTGTTGACGAGGCATTGGTAGGTCGCACCGGCATTCTTCAGACCGAAGGGCATTACCCTGTAGCAATATAGCCCCTGATCGGTGAGAAAGGAGGTCTTCGGGATATCGGGGGGGAACATTCGGATTTGGTTATACCCGGAGAAGGCATCCATGAAGTTGAGCAGCTCATGGCCCAAAGTAGCGTCGATCAAGGTGTCGATGCTTGGGAGAGGGAACGGATCTTTAGGGCATGCTTTGTTTAGGTCCGTGAAGTCGATGCAAATTCTCCAGCTCCCATTGGCCTTCTTAACCATAACGACATTAGAGAGCCATTCGGGAGAGTTAACCTCTTGTATGAATCGGGCCTTCAGGAGCTTGTCCACTTCTTCCTTTATGGCTTGTTGGCGCTCAGGGGCAAATTTGCGCCTTTTCTGTTGAACCGGTTTGGACCCCGAAGCAGCGCTTAGGTGGTGGACGAGGAGCTCCTCGGAGATTCCTGGCATGTCGGCAGCCGACCAGGCGAAGAGGTCATGGTTCTTTCTGATGCATTGGACTATGTCGGAACATAAGGCAGATGGGAGGGTCTTGCTGATAAGGAACTTGCGGTTCGGATCTTGCTCAAAAAAAGCACTTCCTCCAGCTCATCCACTGGTTCGGACATTGGTTTGGCGTTCCCTTGGGGAATCTCAAGAGTCTCGAGGGAGAGGACGGGACCCCCGGTGGAGGTCATGTAACACTTGCAGGCCATATCTTGACTACCTCTTACTTTCCTACACCTGACTTGGTAGGGAACTTCATCTTGAGATGATAATCCGACGGGACGGCTTCTAAAGCAGCTAGGCCAGGTCAGCCTAGAATCACATTGTAAGCAGCTGGGACGTCGACGACCATGAAGTCCATCGGCTCTGTCCGGGTAGTAGGAGTTTTGCCAGCGGTTATGTCGAGGGTGATCACCCCTTCGATAGTCACTGGCACTCCCGTGAACCCATGGAGCGTGTAGCCAGTGGGCTTAAGCTTGTCCCGCGATAACTTGAGCCCATGGAAAGCTGCCAAGAAGAGGATGTTAACGGAGCTACCATTTTTCACCAGAATCCTCTCCACTTTAAAATTTGCCATATGGAGGTTGATCACTAGTGCGTCACAATGGGGGGTTCGGACTCCCTCCAGGTCTTCCTCTGAGAAAGTGACCGGGACTCCGAGGCCTTTGGGAGGTATTATGCCTTGAACTGAATTGACTTCTCGTATGAAGGCCTTCCAGGAAGAGTTGGAGGTTCCTCCCATAGGACCTCCATGAATGAGATGCAAGACGCGGTCTTCATCAAACTCGGGAGTCTCGTCGCGCCTTTCGGGATGCTTGTTAGCCCCCCTGGGGGGTGGAGGAAGATCAATTCGGTCCTTTCTCACAAATTTAGACAACTGGCCTCTCTGGATGAGGGCCTCAATTTCATTCTTCAGGGCCCGACAGTCATTAGTGTCGTGGTCGTGGTCTCGATCATATCGGCACCACTTTTCCCTGTCCCTCTTCTTGCCGGGGGTGTTCTTCTTCGGGGTAGGGGGCAGAACTTGTTCCTGCTCGACCTCCATAAGAACGGTAGAAATGTTGGCGTTAAGAGGGGTAAACTTCTCAAATCTGGAAGGTGGGCGGTACTGGACCCCATTGTCCTTCTGGAGCTTCTTAGGTCCCTCTTCTTCAGCTGCCTTCCTCTTGGTCCCGGAGAAAGACCCCTCAAATATGGGAAGATGCTCAGCTTCCTCAGCCCGGATATACTTCTCGCTTCTGAGAAGGAGGTCGGAGAAGTTTTGCGGGGGCTTCTTGGCTAGGGAGGACCAAAGGCTTCAGTTAAGGACATTTGACTGGAAGGCTGCTGTAGCGACCGACTAGTCGAGGGAGGCAATGGACCTAGCTTCCGCGGTAAACCGCTTCACATAATCTCTCAGCTTCTCACCCTTCTTCTGACTGAGATAGAGTAGCGAAATGCTAGTCTTCTCGGTGCGACGACTACTTACGAAGTGGGTGATGAAGAGGGTCTCGAATTATTCAAAGGAGAACATAGAGGATGGGCCAAGGTGAGAGTACCATTCCCGGGTCGGACCTTTTAGAGTAGCTGGGAAGGTCTTGCACAGTAGAGCATCAGAAGCTTGGTGGATCAACATGAGGGTCTTGAAGCTCTCTATGTGGTCTACAGGATCTGACTCCCCATAGTAAGTCTCGAACTGCGGGGGCTTGAAGCCTATTGGAACGGGTGCCTCCATGATTGTTCGAGAGAAGGGAGGTCGGGTTGGACAGAGGGTCCTTCCTCTCAGCTCCTCTTCTTTATCCAGTTGGCTGAGGTGCCTCTCCATCTCGTGGAGATGACGGTAGACCGCATCGTCCCTTCGACGGTAGCCAAACGAGCCTCTGGACTCGTCTTCGTAGGAAGGGGAATACGGAGTTCGGCGATGGTAGCTAGGGGAATGGCGAGGACTGTGATGGCAATGACTCGGAGCTTGAGGAGGGGTTAAGGATCGATGGTGAGGACTTTGGACCGGAGGGGGAGTGGGGACCCTCTGAGCATTGTTGTTGTTCGGTCGAAGGTTGAGGGCCTGCAGGATTGTAGCCTGGAACTCTTGGAATTCTGCTCGGGTGATAGGTCCGTTATCGCCCCTCGGGGGCTACCGACCAGGGGGAGAAAGGTGTCTTCTTCTATGGTACTCAGGGGACTCTCTCCGCCCCCTGCGAGGAGGGGATCTCCTGCGGTCGCGGCAATGAGGAGATCGCTCATTTGGACGTTCCGGGCGGGAGGCTCCCTCACGGGCCCCCCTTTCATCCAAACGGTGGCGAAGGTCCTCCTCTTTCTGCCGATTGAGCAAGATATTGCGGAGGTCTTCAGAAGGCCGGGGATTGTGAGATGCCATTGAATCGGTAGAAGGGTTGTGTACGGAGATGCGGTCTCTATGAAGAGGTTGCTTCTGAGGGTTGGGACGAGAGGCCCCTGCGCCGGCATTCTGGGGCCCGAGCGGAGCCCTTTGGGATTGAAGGTTCTAAAGAGGAGGTTGGTCCTGCTGCTGGGGCTGATCAGGTTGTGGTGGGAGTTGCCCCTGTGGCTGGACAGTTTGGAGGGAGATCTCCTGTTGTGGTTGAGGAGGAGTGGGTCCATGGTTGGATCCTTTGGATCTCAGTTTTCGGGGAGGCATGGCTGGAGGTGATCTTAACCAAGGGAAGAGGAAGGATCGCTATTCGTGGGTTCCCACAGACGGCACCAATCTGTTACCGCTAAATCTGGTGTGAGGGCAAACAGATAGAATTTGTGGATTCTTTGGGATATGGAATAGCCAAACCTGAAACCTTTTCGCTAGAGTTCGACCGTTATCTCCCGCCGTTAACCTGCAAAAAGTGCGAAACACCGGGGTTGATCCCGGTGACGCACCCTTCGATGCTCAAGTCAGTAATCTAAAATGATTATGAATGAGCTTTTACTGGCAAAAGATTGATTACCTCTTAATGGTGGGGGATGGGGGGTATGTATAGCCGCCTTATGGACCAGTTTCGGGATAAGACCAAATCCCTACTTTCCAGTGAATGGATAGAAGTGAATCAGGGCCGTTGATTAGGTATAATCATAAACCCTAATTCTACCCAGCTGGACCAGGTTCTTTGCGGGTTGAAACCCGCACCCAGTTGAGATGGATCCGTTCGCGGGTTATTGGGCTTTTGGAAAAAAGACCCAGTACCCACTTCAGACCCATTTGTAGGTGAAATCACCTTTTTATCCCTGATCTTTAAGATTCGCGTCCGATTTGGATGGTTCCGATTTAACCCTACTTTTAGCCATATCAGTGACTAATGCTCGAACAACCATGCACTGATGCTCTTCTAATGCACACTTGTTCAGATTCTATGTCGCTCATACAACATAGGTCAGAGGGCAATCCCTTAGCAATCTCCTTTTGTAAGGTTTTGTCCCACGCCATGCAAACCTATCACAATGATAAATATAAAGATTTAGACATCCAGCAAGTATTGGCTCCAGTCCTGAGTCCACTGCTGACTTTTCAGAACCCTCATCGCGCGGCATCTCGTAAGCTTCGCTCTAGCCCAGAATACTGGAGCTCCGTCTCTCTTCCACCCGACGTCATAATCTACGGAATCCTCTGCCCAATTATTCATTGTCCCCGACATATTTGAGACTCGTCTTACTCCGCATGTGAAATACTTGGCGTGGACATGTTAGATACCCTAATTCATGATGTTTAGACACTTGGTAGACTCGATTTCATGTTTGGGTATGTTTGGATCAATTTTCTTGAATCTATGTCGATTTGGTTTTCAACGGAAGAATCTGTAGTTTGTCGCAGTTCTATTTTGGTTGCTGTTTTGGACTATTTTAAAGTCAGTATCGTGATTTCAGTATAAAACATGAGTTTTAGATAATTTCGTCTATTTTCAAACCCCTCTGACCTTGCTTGATTTTGATTTCGTATGACTGAGTTATGACTATTTTAGTACAGAGGTGTCGATCTTTTCCAGATTCTATTTTCCAATAATTTTGATGATAAATCATTTTAAAGAACTATGCTACATATATTATTTTGATCCAAAACTTTGGTCAATATTTCTTTATCAAGTTAGGGATTACCCAGAATTTTGGTGAATTTTATTGATGAGTTTTATGTGATGTTTCATGCTTGTTTATGAAATCTATACTTATTGTATTTTGCTTGCTGATCTGTAAAGAATCCTATTTTCACTATGATTCCTTTTACTGTATGAAAAATGTTTGTGAAATGTGAAAGTTAGTATATTTTATCTATTTTCACATCCCTTTGGTGGATTTGGATTTTGTTTCACGGGTTGCGAGATATTTCAGTTTTCGTACAGCAGTGTTGGGAAATCCAGATTTTCCAAAGTATCGTTTCTTGATATTTTCTTATTTTTGACGACTGAACTAATTTTACTGGAATATTATGAAACTTTATATTTTGAT